>CM070569.1:17376929-23376929 GCA_036346355.1 Rhipidocladum racemiflorum
AAGTTTGCAAGGGCCAGGCAAGTTGTGCTTTGACCATGTTGATCCTATTTCGAAATCTATTTTGATTTAAACTATTGCATGCTAGTTCAATTAGAAAGATACTTTGTTTAAACATGGGGTTAGATAAATACCAATTTGCTATATGACACCTTGATTACTTAAGTATGTGCCATGACCCTTTGTCACCCTAGTTGTGGTTTACTAGTTGGACATTATTAAATTGCCAACATGGGTTTAGATCGTTGTAGTATCTTTGCTTAGACACCTGCTCGTGCTCATAACATGATTTTGGATAATCAAATGCTAATATGGACTTAATGATATATTGAACCTGTTTTGGAAAAGTAGCATGTGAAGTTGATGGCACGTGGTGCATGGTAATCAACTGGGGTTTGATAAACTTGATTTTATCAAGCAGTGGCAAGAGTAATCGGTGGGGCTGCTGTGGCACCGGGATGATGATTTGGTTTTTTCGGGTAGTCTTGCCTGGTCACTCTAAGGACTTAACCTTGCAAGCCTTTGAACCTGGGTCATACTTGCAACCACATGGTCGAATGGGACGGCCCTAGTTGACTAAGTCGCTAAGGACTCACTTGTGGAGCCTCAGGGTGTCGATTACACCGTTTGTGTGATTGTGCGGGGGAGCGATCGTACGTGGGCCAGGTACCCATCTAACGGTGTGTTGGTCCCATACTTCGCCTTGGCTAAGGGAAGGGATGGTGTAGAGCACGAACCGGAGAGGACCACCTGTGTTGTTTGAGGCTTCCGAAAGGCTTTGTTATGATCGCTCATTCGCATACTTTTGTATGGCGATTCACGGCTGACGTGGTGAGTGGATTGTATCTTGTGGGTAAAGTGCATAACCTCTGCAGAGTGTAGAATCTATTTGAATAGCCGAGTCCACGGTACTGGACAATGCTCGGGGATTACAGTCAAGGGTTAGATTTTCTCACAAATAACTTGGATTTGGAAAGTTGGGTTGGTTTAATAAAGGAGATGATGGAAATGTGGTTTAGGATGGGGAAAATGTTTATTAAACTTTTTGAAAAGTTATTTATGTTTTATTTGTTTCTACTGCTTTCGAATCTACTTATATTACTTTTCAAAAGCTATTTACTGCAAATATACCTTGAGCTATTCCTTTGTACCAAGCCATGCATATAGCTATTAGACTTGCATTCTCAGGCATGACTTGTCGAGTGCTTTATGTACTCACCCCTTGCAAACAAACAATCACCAGTGAGCAAAAGTCTACATCGTCGAAGAAGAAGAAGTTCCGTGAGAAGGCGATTATCTAGGAGTCGAACCCTGTCAGTTGCCTGTGGCGTATTGATGGGATTCACCGATGTTCTTCGTTCCGCTGCTGCTTATTTGGAGTCGAAGCCGTCAAGGCTTCACAAATGTAAGGTTGACCTTAAGGTCGCTCAATAGTTTATATTCTATTATTGAGTTATTTTTACTATTCCGCTGTGTATGATTGTGATATTCATCTATGTTGAGATCGGTGCACTAGCGTGATCCTCGACTAGTCTTTGAATACACAGAGGGTCCGGATTTGCAAATTCGGGTCCCGACAGAGGTGGTATCAGAGCCATACTGACTGTAGGTCTTGACCTTAGATAGATTGGCCGTCTTCAGGAGCTTCAAAATTATTTTCTAAAGAGAAATTTTAACTTGAAAGAATAATACGTTCTTGACTTATCTTACTCTTCTATTCTTTCCCCTTTGCTGAAATTTCTATCCTTCCCACCAATTTAAATGGAAATCTTACCTGAGTTGTTCCGAATAGTTAACGATGTTTCACACTTAAGGAGAAAGTACTGGATGTCGCCGTCAACCCTGAAGATCATGAAGTAAGGGATCGTCGCGCTCGAAGAGAAGTGGATCGATGAAGTGTTCTAGAAGCTTGAAGAACCAGTGCTTAGTAGTAAGTTGAGACTCATGTGTGAGAGTCGCGTCTCTTAAGATAGGAGTGTTACCCTTTAGACGCTAGATTATTGTGTGCTTAGGAATTTGAATCTTTCTTTATTGCTGAGTGTGCAGTATGCGTTGCATAGCTTTTAGGCTTGGATAAGCAACCATACCAAGTTCTTAATAATGTTTGTACAAGTTTTTGGGTTAAACCTGCTCCCCTGCAATAGGATTCTTGAACCTCATCTATGCTTTTCCCTCTTACCTAAAACCCTGGAGTGGACAAAAGATGGAAAGCACCGACTGCAGCAGTGACCTCGAGGCAGTTCAAGTCAGTTCAGTTGCTACTACCGATGTCAGTGTCAAAGCAGATCAGGACTAATGACCGTCCACCGTACCAACCGTGACAATTCGACACTTGGATCAGTTTGTAACCACCCGTGTTTGATGGATCAGCCACTCTCAAAGACGGAGAAATATGGCTTCGTGTCATAGAAGAGAAGCTTGCTTGGGTACAATGTGAAGATGAGGAGAAGGTCCCCTATGCTACTTGACAGTTAGAAGGAGATGCATTAGCCTGGAAGAGAGGTTTCTACGCCACTCCCTAAGATGGACATATTATCACTTGATTGGAATTTGCCACTGCCCTCTGTCAGTTGTTGCGTCGTCAAATAATAGTGTGACTACCGCGAGTTCAGAGAAGAGCACAACCCCTGCACCTAATACCATACCGAGATGTTGTTCTTTGAAGTGTTGTCAGCCAAACAAGTTAGAAGACCGTGCATGCATCCGATGTGGAGAAATAGGATACACTGCTGATGAACATGCAATCAATTGTTCCAGCTGTGAAGGAAGCCATTTACCCGGAGAATGTCCTATGCGCAATATCACCTGCTATCTTTGCGAAGGTCGTGATCATTGCCCAGCTCAATGTCCCTTAGATCCAATAGTGACCGCTGTGACTCGGCATCAGCAAGAGAATTTTCGAGCCGTCATTGCTCAAGAGTTAGCGAAAAGAGAATGATTGTCATTCGCACTAGCTGTGCCACGTGAAGAAAAGAAGAGGAAACATGTCAACCCTATCCACCTACCTTAGGGAAATAAGTGATACTTGGTCACCATGGAATTGTTTCTTGTGTGATAAATGAGGTCATTGGCCTAGAGAATGCCCCATCAACCCAACACGATGACCCAAACGTTCATGTTACCACTGTGGCGAGTCAGGTCATTTGCTAAGGAATGCCACAGAAAGATCAAGCAATTTCGAAAGCCATGATCATCCCAGAAATTACGTCAGTAAAGACTATAACACAGAAAGTGAGTGGTAAGACTATGGAAGCAACTTGCTTAAGGAGTCAGTTGAAGCAAGAAGAGTTGATTAACAAGACCTTAACCTGAAAGATGAGTGCAAGGAATTGGAGGACCACCGCAAGCGTCAGAAAGTTTGTCAAGAAGGACCACCGCGAATAAATGAATGAGGAGTACCCCTCAACAATTCAGTTGCCATACTGCTCAGACTTTGTTAGAGACACTTTCACCTGTGCTTCGCCCTAATGGTTAGAGTTTCCATAACATCAACCTAGTGAAAAGTTCTCAAGGAAGAAGCCTGGTTTCTAGAATCTGCTTTGCCTGCCGTCAGCCAGGATATTTTTCTAACCACTGCCCTCAAAAGAAAGTGATCACCGCTGATCGCGTCGATCTCAGCTCTACCCTACCAAGATTAGTGCCATGTCAGGAGAAAGCCAACGGATGTCAGCCAAGTGTTGCTTCAGATGCAATGAGCCGGGACACTTTGATAATAGTTGTCCTAGGAGAAAAAGTGTTATACCTGCCCACTTCAACCCTAGTCCCTCGCCTACCGAGACACTTGCGTTAGAAAGTGAATTGTGAAGGAGTATTCAGTTGATACAGAGTTTCACCAACGCTGAAGAATCAAGCGGACAAAGGTAGTATCAAGATTTTAGTAGAAGAAGTGCCTCGTGGCCAAAAGCGTATACGCTTGGAGTCACGGACTTGTGAGAGGACCTCATCGACAAGGAGCGACTGCAAAATTTTGGATGTTACCAAGCCGCTTGTTCGTGCTTTACCCCTATCCTGTGCAGCTTGTTTGGAAGTCAAAGAAGCTCAAGAGTTGAGTCCCAATCAACCTAATTCTATAGTCATTACGAATCTCGGGGACGAGATTCTCATATGGGGGTAGATTTGTAACATCCCAAAATTTGGGTTTTCAAAATTTTGGTTTAGTTTAGCTACCCAAAAATTTTAGTTGATTTTCTCGCGTTTATAAAACTTGATTTGAATTTTTCTAAAAGCTAAAACAATTTAATTTAATTATTCTAAACATCAAATAAAATTTATTTAATTTTATTTGGATTCCTTGTGCTTCAAGAAATTTTCCTGTAATTTTGAGATTTTTCGAGCTCGTTTGCTATTTATTGGATTTATTCTAATCGATTTGTATTAAGCCCTTTTATGGAAATTAATTAATTATTTGAAAAAGTTTATATAAAGTTTTGTTGAAAATATTTTATTTGAGTTGGAAATATCTCAAAATATTTTCTGGAATTTTTCTAGAATTTTTCGGGTATTTTTATTGCCTCTAGTGATTTATTTGATTTATTGGATTTATTGGAATTGTTTTATTCGCGAAATGTCGAAATTCCGAAAATTGCTCAATGCTTTTTCCCACGCCACCACTCCAAGACGAGGCTCAGCTGGGCACACCGAGCCAGCCGGCCTCCACGCTGTGCCGCTTCTCCGCTGGGCCGCGCTTCACCCTACGGCCATTGCCGCCTCGCGTGTTAGAAGTTGGCCACAAGGCTGGGCTCGCGTGGGCCTCGCTCAGCTACACAGACGCTACCGCCGCTTTCCTCGGGCCACAACACGCGCCCGAAGGCCCGAGCCACCAGTTGCTCCCCCGACCACGTGTCGGACTCCGGTTGAGCGCCGCGTCAGATCCGTTTCACGACGCGGAACTGTCCGGTAAAATGCTCAAACCGACCCAAACACCTCCAAACGCTGGCCCAAACTTGATTTTTCTTGATCTAGCCTCTTCCCCAAACCTATATAAGTGCCCCTAGACCTCTCCCACGGATATACAACCTCCGGATCATCTCCAAAACTCCGAGATCCATCCAATGTCGCCTAACGTCGCCCAACGCCGGCCGAACTTTGGAGCCGCGTCTCCGGCAACTCGTCGACTCTTTTCGAGATCCGTCTTCTCCGTGGTGTGCCACAAGGTACCATCTACTTGCTGTCCAAAATTCAGCCAATTTGGTCCACGGGATCAAAAGTTACGGCCGCTTCAATCTCGAATCTTGCCGAGGCCATAACTCCCTCAATTTTTCGAGTTTGACGGTGAAATTTTTGTGTAGACTCCTGGGGATGTCCTCTACAGGATGCACATCTTGCCCCAAGGTTTTGCCTCTCTGGATTTGGCGCAGTAAATTAATTTCTCCGTTCGGACTGCGTTCGCACAGCGGCAAACTTCCTCGCGCCCCCGCTGTTCCAGAAGGTATTTCTTCGAGCCACCTGCGCCACGGTGTGCCTCTTGGTCCCATCTAGCTCTCGGTCAAATTTCATAAGTTCCGATCATTATTCTAGAAGTTATGGCCGTCCAAAGTTTTGATCCGAAACCCGTTAATCGCCAGCTTTGTGATTAATCCGAAGGGCGCCCGCAAAATCCGCCTATACCGTTGGGATCGTCTCGCCGCGTTCTACGCAGTAGACATTCTCCTTTGCCATCCCATCCTCCGGAATTTTTTTATATATTTAGGCCACCGCTTGTTTGCCGCGCCGCGTCTTTTGACGCCGGTTATTTTGGTTCCTCGGCCGTGTTGTTGCGTCCGTAGGATAATCTTTTACTGTTTTGGATCATACTTAAGGTTCTTTTGGTCTCCGTTTGCGAGAAGCCCGGCGCCGCTAAACCGTCGTCTTCGGCCTTAAAGCGCTACCGCGGATTCGCGCACCGGTTAGCCGTCCTTAGTAGCGTTCTACCGCGGCCATGTCGTTGTACCGACGGTCGCTACTTCGCTTCATGAAGTCTCCTATCATTGTTGACTTCCACCGTTAACGCTCGGGCGCACCCATCCACGTTAACGCTTCGCCGTTAACGCGTTAGCGTCGCGTTTCGTTAACGCTTCTTCCGTTAACACGCCTGCAACGCTTCCTCCGCTAACGCTTTTGCCGACAATGTTTCACCGTTAACACTCGCCGTTGCGCTCCGTCGGTAACGTCTTGCCGTTAACGTTTTGTCATTAACGCTCCGTTAATGTTCCTCCGTTAACGCTCCTCCGTTAATGTTTCCCCGTTAACGCTCCGTCGTTAACGTTTCGTCGTTAACGTTCCTCCGTTAACGTTTTGCCGTTAACGCTCTGTAGTTAACGTTCCACCGTTAACGTTTCGTCGTTAACGTTCCATCGTTAACGTTTCATCGTTAACGATTGGCTCTCTTCGCCTCGTTGTCATCGCATGCGTGTATTCTTGCACAAACCCTAGTGCGATGCCTTCACCTGTTCTATCATCATGACGTGAGCCTAGTCTCATCGTCATATCATCTTCAAGCCAAATCAAAACCTAACCTAAGACCGGTTTGATGAACTAAGTTTATCGTGAGCCGCGTTGTTATCTTTGCAATCTTTTCCGTTGTTTCAACCGTGGTAAGACACTTGTCTTGTCTTATCCCTGAAAACCTAATCTGCCATTAATCGAGAATTCCTTCGTGGACTTGGTCGATAGACCATTGGCCATCTGTCATACCTTTGTGCCCAATCTAGTTTTATCAGTTTTCTTCTCTTTTGTTTGACTGTGTCCGTTCGGTCAACAAAAGTCAACTTCAAGAATCAGTTTAGTTCACTGTGAACTAACATATCCTTATGGACCCGGTCTATAGATCGAGTGCCCATATGTCGCTATCTGTCTAATCAAGATAATAACTTCGGAAGAAATATTCTTCGGAATATTATTCTTTCTTTCCCAGTTATTAATCTTTCCCTTTTCGGTGTTTTGCCGAAAGCCCGTTCTCTTTTGTCAACTCTTCGATCTAATCCGTTTGAGTTCCCAAATCTCTCCCAAGCCGTTGTGCCCAATGCTGTTCGTTCTTAATTTGGAGTTTACTTGATTTGTCGTTTGAATTGGTTTGTATTTGCTTCTTCTTTAATCGTTAGACGTGTCGTCCGGAAATCGTTCGAACGAGCTGAGGATCGAGAAAGTGGAAGTTGAAGGTCGAGGACCAAGGATCAAGGATAAAGAGTAAAAGACAGTAAAGTTTGCAAGGGCCAGGCAAGTTGTGCTTTGACCATGTTGATCCTATTTCGAAATCTATTTTGATTTAAACTATTGCATGCTAGTTCAATTAGAAAGATACTTTGTTTAAACATGGGGGTTAGATAAATACCAATTTGCTATATGACACCTTGATTACTTAAGTATGTGCCATGACCCTTTGTCACCCTAGTTGTGGTTTACTAGTTGGACATTATTAAATTGCCAACATGGGTTTAGATCGTTGTAGTATGTCGCTTAGACACACACGTGCTCATAACATGATTTTGGATAATCAAATGCTAATATGGACTTAATGATATATTGAACCTGTTTTGGAAAAGTAGCATGTGAAGTTGATGGCACGTGGTGCATGGTAATCAATCGGGTTTGATAAACGCTGATTTTCGAGGCGGTGGCAAGAGTAATCAGGTGGGCTGTTGTGGCAGGGATGATGATTTGGTTTTTCGTAGTCTTGCCCTGGTCACTCTAAGGACTTAACCTTGCAAGCCTTTGAACTGGTCATACTTGCAACCACATGGCTGGAATGGGACGGCCCTAGTTGACTAAGTCGCTAAGGACTCACTTGTGGAGCCTCAGGGTGTCGATTACACCGCTTGTGTGATTATGCGGGAGCGTATCGTGGTCGTGGCAGGTACCCATCTAACGGTGTGTTGGTCCCATACTTCGCCTTGGCTAAGGGAAGGGATGGTGTAGAGCACGAACCTGAGAGGACCACTGTGTTGTTTGAGGCTTCCGAAAGGCTTTGTTATGATCGCTCATTCGCATACTTTTGTATGGCGATTCACGGTGACGTGGTGAGTGGATTGTATCTTGTGGGTAAAGTGCATAACCTCTGCAGAGTGTAGAATCTATTTGAATAGCGAGTCCACGGTGATCGACAATGCTCGGGGATTACAGTCAAGGGTTAGATTTTCTCACAAATAACTTGGATTTGGAAAGTTGGGTTGGTTTAATAAAGGAGATGATGGAAATGTGGTTTAGGATGGGGAAAATGTTTATTAAACTTTTTGAAAAGTTATTTATGTTTTATTTGTTTCTACTGCTTTCGAATCTACTTATATTACTTTTCAAAAGCTATTTACTGCAAATATACCTTGAGCTATTCCTTTGTACCAAGCCATGCATATAGCTATTAGACTTGCATTCTGTGCATGACTTGCTGAGTGCTTTATGTACTCACCCCTTGCAAACAAACAATCACCAGTGAGCAAAAGTCTACATCGTCGAAGAAGAAGAAGTTCCGTGAGAAGGCGATTATCTAGGAGTCGAACTCGCCGCTTGCCTGTGGCGTATTGATGGGATTCACCGATGTTCTTCGTTCCGCTGCTTATTTGGAGTCGAAGCCGTCAAGGCTTCACAAATGTAAGGTTGACCTTAAGGTCGCTCAATAGTTTATATTCTATTATTGAGTTATTTTTACTATTCCGCTGTGTATGATTGTGATATTCATCTATGTTGAGACTGTGTGCACTAGCGTGATCCTGGACTAGTCTTTGAATACAGAGGGTCCGGATTTGCACATTCGGGTCCCGACAGAGGTGGTATCAGAGCCATACTGACTGTAGGTCTTGACCTTAGATAGATTGGCCGTCTTCAGGAGCTTCAAAATTATTTTCTAAAGAGAAATTTTAACTTGAAAGAATAATACGTTCTTGACTTATCTTACTCTTCTATTCTTTCCCCTTTGCTGAAATTTCTATCCTTCCCACCAATTTAAATGGAAATCTTACGAGTTGTTCCGAATAGTTAACGATGTTTCACACTTAAGGAGAAAGTCTTGGATGTCGCCACAACCCTCGAAGATCATGAAGTAAGGGATCGTCGCTCGAAGAGAAGTGGATCGATGAAGTGTTCTAGAAGCTTGAAGAACCAAAGTGCTTAGTAGTAAGTTGAGACTCATGTGTGAGAGTCGCGTCTCTTAAGATAAGTGTTACCCTTTAGACGCTAGATTATTGTGTGCTTAGGAATTTGAATCTTTCTTTATTTGAGTGTGCAAGATGCGTTGCATAGCTTTTAGGCTTGGATAAGCAACCATACCAAGTTCTTAATAATGTTTGTACAAGTTTTTGGGTTAAACTCGCTCCCTCGCAATAGGATTCTTGAACCTCATCTATGCTTTTCCTCTTACCTAAAACCCTGGAGTGGACAAAAGATGGAAAGCACCGATCGCAGCAGATGACCTCGAGGCGGTTCAAGTCGGGTTCGCTTGCTACTACCGATGTCGTTGTCAAAGGTGATCGTGACTAATGTACCGCCCACCGTACCAACCGTGACAATTCGACACTTGGATCAGTTTGTAACCACCCGTGTTTGATGGATCAGCCACTCTCAAAGACGGAGAAATATGGCTTCGTGTCATAGAAGAGAAGCTTGCTTGGGTACAATGTGAAGATGAGGAGAAGGTCCCCTATGCTACTTGACAGTTAGAAGGAGATGCATTAGCCTGGAAGAGAGGTTTCTACGCCACCTCGGAAGATGGACATATTATCACTTGATTGGAATTTGCCACTGCCCTCTGTCAGTTGTTGCGTCGTCAAATAATAGTGTGACTACCGCGAGTTCAGAGAAGAGCACAACCCCTGCACCTAATACCATACCGAGATGTTGTTCTTTGAAGTGTTGTCAGCCAAACAAGTTAGAAGACCGTGCATGCATCCGATGTGGAGAAATAGGATACACTGCTGATGAACATGCAATCAATTGTTCCACCGTGAAGGAAGCCATTTACCAGGAGAATGTCCTATGCGCAATATCACCGCTATCTTTGCGAAGGTCGTGATCATTGCCCACTCAATGTCCCTTAGATCCAATAGTGACCTGTGACTCGGCATCAATGAAGAGAATTTTCGAGCCGTCATTGCTCAAGAGTTAGCGAAAAGAGAATGATTGTCATTCGCACTAGTCAGGCTAATGCCACGTGAAGAAAAGAAGAGGAAACATGTCAACCCTATCCACCTACCTTAGGGAAATAAGTGATACTTGGTCACCATGGAATTGTTTCTTGTGTGATAAATGAGGTCATTGGCCTAGAGAATGCCCCATCAACCCAGCACGATGACCCAAATGTTCATGTTACAACTGTGGTGAGTCAGGTCATTTGCTAAGGAATGCCACAGAAAGATCAAGCAATTTCGAAAGCCATGATCATCCTGAAATTACGCCAAGAAAGACTATAACACGTAAAGTGAGTGGTAAGACTATGGAAGCAACTTGCTTAAGGAGTCAGTTGGAGCAAGAAGAGTTGATTAACAAGACCTTAACCTGAAAGATGAGTGCAAGGAATTGGAGGACCACCGCAAGCGTCAGAAAGTTTGTCAAGAAGGACCACCGAATAAATGAATGAGGAGTACCCCTCAACAATTCGGTTGCCATCTTTGCTCGGGACTTTGTTAGAGACACTTTCACCTGTGTCGCCTCTAATGGTTAGAGTTTCCATAACATCAACCTAGTGAAAAGTTCTCAAGGAAGAAGCCTGGTTTCTAGAATCTGCTTTGCCTGCCGTCAGCCAGGATATTTTTCTAACCACTGCCCTCAAAAGAAAGTGATCACCGCTGATCGCGTCGATCTCAGCTCTACCCTACCAAGATTAGTGCCATGTCAGGAGAAAGCCAACGGATGTCAGCCAAGTGTTGCTTCAGATGCAATGAGCCGGGACACTTTGATAATAGTTGTCCTAGGAGAAAAAGTGTTATACCTGCCCACTTCAACCCTAGTCCCTCGCCTACCGAGACACTTGCGTTAGAAAGTGAATTGTGAAGGAGTATTCAGTTGATACAGAGTTTCACCAACGCCAAGAATCAAGCCGACAAAGGTAGTATCAAGATTTTCCGTAGAAGAAGTGCCTCGTGGCCGAAAAGCAGACACAGTTGGAGTCAGCGGACTTGTGAGAGGACCTCATCAGCAAGGAGCAGCCTGCAAAATTTTGGATGTTACCAAGCGTTTGTTCAGAAGCGACCCCTATCCTGTGTGCAGTTGTTTGGAAGTCAAAGAAGCTCAAGAGTTGAGTCCCACTGAACCTAATTCTATAGTCGACTTCGAATCTCTGTGGCGAGATTCAAGTAAGGGGTAGATTTGTAACATCCCAAAATTTGGGTTTTCAAAAATTTTGGTTTAGTTTAGCTACCCAAAAATTTTCGTTGATTTTCTCGCGTTTATAAAACTTGATTTGAATTTTTCTAAAAGCTAAAACAATTTAATTTAATTATTCTAAACATCAAATAAAATTTATTTAATTTTATTTGGATTCCTTGTGCTTCAAGAAGTTTTCCTTTAATTTTGTAGATTTTTCTGATCTAGATTGCTATTTATTGGATTTATTCGGAATCGATTTGTATTAAGCCCTTTTATGGAAATTAATTAATTATTTGAAAAAGTTTATATAAAGTTTTGTTGAAAATATTTTATTTGAGTTGGAAATATCTCAAAATATTTTCTGGAATTTTTCTAGAATTTTTCGGGTATTTTTATTGCCTCTAGTGATTTATTTGATTTATTGGATTTATTGGAATTGTTTTATTCGCGAAATGCTGGAAATTCCGAAAATTGCTCTGGGCTGTTTTCTCCCACGCCAGCCCACTCCCGCACGAGGCCCAGCCAAATAGCGCACCGAGCCGCCGGCCTCCACGCTGTCGCTTCTCCGCTGGCCGCGCCCACCTCACGGGCCATTGCTCGCCTCCGCTCGCGTGTTGGGCTGCGCTGCGCGTTGGCCGCGCCCGACCGCTTCCACAAGACGCTACGCCTCACCGCGCCAGCCAGCGCCACACGCTGGCGCCGCAACCAGGCCTCACCACGGCCACGTGTCGGACTCGATTGAGCCACGCCGCTCGTATCCGCTTTCACGCACGGAACCTGTTCGGTAAAATGCTCAAACCGACTCCAAACACCTCCAAACGCTGGCCCAAACTTGATTTTTCTTGATCTAGCCTCTTCCCCAAACCTATATAAGTGCCCCTAGACCTCTCCCACGGATATACAACCTCCGGATCATCTCCAAAACTCCGAGATCCATCCAATGTCGCCGAACGTCGCCTAACGCGGCCGAACTTTGGAGCCGCGTCCCGGCAACTCGTCGACTCTTTTCGAGATCCGTCTTCTCCGTGGTGTGCCACAAGGTACCATCTACTTGCTGTCCAAAATTCAGCCAATTTGGTCCACGGGATCAAAAGTTACGGCCGCTTCAATCTCGAATCTTGCCGAGGCCATAACTCCCTCAATTTTTCGAGTTTGACGGTGAAATTTTTGTGTAGACTCCTGGGGATGTCCTCTACAGGATGCACATCTTGCCCCAAGGTTTTGCCCTCTGGATTTGGCGCAGTAAATTAATTTCTCCGTTCGGACTGCGTTCATAGCGGCAAACTTCCTCGCGCGTCCCCGCTGTTCCAGAAGGTATTTCTTCGAGCCACCTGCGTCACGGTGTGCCTCTTGGTCCCATCTAGCTCTCGGTCAAATTTCGTTAAGTTCCGATCATTATTCTAGAAGTTATGGCCGTCCAAAGTTTTGATCCGAAACCCGTTAATCGCCAGCTTTGTGATTAATCCGGAAGGGCGCCGCCAAAATCCGCCTATACCGTTGGGATCGTCTCACCGCGTTCTACGCAGTAGACATTCTCCCTTTGCCATCCCATCCTCCGAATTTTTTTATATATTTAGGCCACCGCTTTTGCCGCCGCCGCCGCTTTTGACGCCGGTTATTTTGGTTCCTCCGCCGTGTTGTTGCGTCCGTAGGATAATCTTTTACTGTTTTGGATCATACTTAAGGTTCTTTTGGTCTCCGTTTGCCGAGAAGCCCGGCGCCCGCTTTAAACCGTCTTTCGGCCTAAATCATTGCCGCCGGTTCGCGCGACCGGTTAGCCGTCCTTGGTAGCGTTTCTACCGGCCATGTCGTTGTACCGACGGTCGCTACTTCGCTTCATGAAGTCTCCTATCATTGTTGACCTCCACCGGGTGCGTTAGCGGTGCGATCCACCGTTAACGCTTCTGCGGGTGCGTTCGCGTCGCGTTCCCGGGTGCGTTCTTCCGGGTGCGTTCCTAACGTTCCTCGCTAACGTTTTGCCGACAATGTTTCACCGTTAACACTCGCGTTAACGCTCCGTCGATAACGTCTTGCCGTTAACGTTTTGTCATTAACGCTCCGTTAATGTTCCTCGGGTGCGCGCCTCCGTTAATGTTTCCCGTTGCGCTCGTCGTTAACGTTCCGTTAACGTTCCTCCGTTAACGTTTTGCCGTTAACGCTCTGTAGTTAACGTTCCACCGTTAACGTTTCGTCGTTAACGTTCCATCGTTAACGTTTCATCGTTAACGATTGGCTCTCTTCGCCTCGTTGTCATCGCATGCGTGTATTCTTGCACAAACCTAGTGCGATGCCTTCACTGTTTCTATCATCATGACGTGAGCCTAGTCTCATCGTCATATCATCTTCAAGCCAAATCAAAACCTAACCTAAGACCGGTTTGATGAACTAAGTTTATCGTGAGCCGCGTTGTTATCTTTGCAATCTTTTCCGTTGTTTCAACCGTGGTAAGACACTTGTCTTGTCTTATCCCTGAAAACCTAATCTGCCATTAATCGAGAATTCCTTCGTGGACTTGGTCGATAGACCATTGGCCATCTGTCATACCTTTGTGCCCAATCTAGTTTTATCAGTTTTCTTCTCTTTTGTTTGACTGTGTCCGTTCGGTCAACAAAAGTCAACTTCAAGAATCGCTTTAGTTCATCGTGAACTAACATATCCTTATGGACCGGTCTATAGATCGAGTGCCCATATGTCGCTATCTGTCTAATCAAGATAATAACTTCTAAGAAATATTCTTGAATATTATTCTTTCTTTCGATTATTAATCTTTCCTTTTCGGTGTTTTGCCGAAAGCCCGTTCTCTTTTGTCAACTCTTCGATCTAATCCGCTTGAGTTCCCAAATCTCTCCCAAGCCGTTGTGCCCAATGCTGTTCGTTCTTAATTTGGAGTTTACTTGATTTGTCGTTTGAATTGGTTTGTATTTGCTTCTTCTTTAATCGTTAGACGTGTCGTCAGGAAATCGCTCGAGCAGTGAGGATCGAGAAAGTGGAAGTTGAAGGTCGAGGACCAAGGATCAAGGATAAAGAGTAAAAGACGATAAAGTTTGCAAGGGCTGTGCAAGTTGTGCTTTGACCATGTTGATCCTATTTGAAATCTATTTTGATTTAAACTATTGCATGCTAGTTCAATTAGAAAGATACTTTGTTTAAACATGGGGTTAGATAAATACCAATTTGCTATATGACACCTTGATTACTTAAGTATGTGCCATGACCCTTTGTCACCCTAGTTGTGGTTTACTAGTTGGACATTATTAAATTGCCAACATGGGTTTAGATCGTTGTAGTATGTCGCTTAGACACCATTCGTGCTCATAACATGATTTTGGATAATCAAATGCTAATATGGACTTAATGATATATTGAACCTGTTTTGGAAAAGTAGCATGTGAAGTTGATGGCACGTGGTGCATGGTAATCAACCGGGTTTGATAAACGATTTTCGGTAGGCGGTGGCAAGAGTAATCAGGTGGGCGGTGTGGCAATCGGGATGATGATTTGGTTTTCGTAGTCTTGCCCTGGTCACTCTAAGGACTTAACCTTGCAAGCCTTTGAACTCGGTCATACTTGCAACCACATGGTTGGAATGGGACGGCCCTAGTTGACTAAGTCGCTAAGGACTCACTTGTGGAGCCTCAGGGTGTCGATTACACCGTTTGTGTGATTGTGCACGGGGAGCGTATCGTGGCTGTGGCCAGTACCCATCTAACGGTGTGTTGGTCCCATACTTCGCCTTGGCTAAGGGAAGGGATGGTGTAGAGCACGAACCTGAGAGGACCACTGTGTTGTTTGAGGCTTCGAAAGGCTTTGTTATGATCGCTCATTCGCATACTTTTGTATGGCGATTCACGGTGACGTGGTGAGTGGATTGTATCTTGTGGGTAAAGTGCATAACCTCTGCAGAGTGTAGAATCTATTTGAATAGCCGAGTCCACTGATCTTGGACAATGCTCGGGGATTACAAATAAGGGGTTAGATTTTCTCACAAATAACTTGGATTTGGAAAGTTGGGTTGGTTTAATAAAGGAGATGATGGAAATGTGGTTTAGGATGGGGAAAATGTTTATTAAACTTTTGAAAAGTTATTTATGTTTTATTTGTTTCTACTGCTTTCGAATCTACTTATATTACTTTTCAAAAGCTATTTACTGCAAATATACCTTGAGCTATTCCTTTGTACCAAGCCATGCATATAGCTATTAGACTTGCATTCTGTGCATGACTTGCTGAGTGCTTTATGTACTCACCCCTTGCAAACAAACAATCACCAGTGAGCAAAAGTCTACATCGTCGAAGAAGAAGAAGTTCCGTGAGAAGGCGATTATCTAGGAGTCGAACCCTGTCAGTTGCCTGTGGCGTATTGATGGGATTCACCGATGTTCTTCGTTCCGCTGCTTATTTGGAGTCGAAGCCGTCAAGGCTTCACAAATGTAAGGTTGACCTTAAGGTCGCTCAATAGTTTATATTCTATTATTGAGTTATTTTTACTATTCCGCTGTGTATGATTGTGATATTCATCTATGTTGAGACTGTGTGCACTAGCGTGATCCTGGACTAGTGCTGAATACACAGAGGGTCCGGATTTGCAAATTCGGGTCCCGACACCCGCCTTGCTTGTATACCTCTTGTTCATCGCCCAAAGATCAATACACCCACACCGAACGAACTGGAGTAGGGACGTTCAGCCCGAACCAGTATACATCATCTGGCTCCTTGAGTCGACCATTCGGGGAGAGGGAGCGCGCGACCCCATCCGACCACAAATTCGTATTGCCGATGCACGAAACAAGCAGGTTGGCGCGCCCGGTAGGGGCTCGCGCATCTTCACCGACATCCTCATCTTCGGTTCCCATTCTCCTCCTCGATGGCCTCCTCCCACCACGATTCGCCGATGTCGAGGTGGATCCGCCGGCACCCTCGATTTCATCGTCACCACGGCGGAGAGCTTGTCCTCATTCCATTGCTGTCGGGACCGGCGCCGTCCGCAAGCTGGATGCGATTCGCGATGTCCTCGGCAACCTCCGCCTCGAGGCCCCGCATGGGCCGCGCGGCGGGCCGTCAGCGTCGGCCTTTGCTCTGGCGGCGACGCCGCTTTATGAGCTGCGGCGGCGGCGGTTCCACCCTCCACGGGCTCTCAACTTCGTGGCCATGGCGACTCTGCGCGGCTTCCCTCACGACCTGTTTGGCGGATTCCTCCAGCCACGGCTCTAGCTCCGACAAAGTATCCCCCTCGCGGGCGTACTCCTTGAAGTGCAACATGGCCAGTGCGGCGGAACCATCCTCCACCCCGCTACCCTCGGGACCCTCCTCCGCGACGAAGCGCGGCGGGAGGAATCCGGCGGGAAGACGACGCCACAGCACCTACAACGGCCCGACCTTCGGCAGCGAGGAGCTAGAGGCCCGAAAGGCCGAGCTCGACAAGCTCCAGGCCGAGCTGGAGCGCCGTCAGCCTAACCCACCACTCGCCTCCGGCGCGCCTGGCGTCAGTGCATCGGCCGATTGGTGAGGAGGCGAGCGACCTTCCGTTCTTCCTCACGCCAACGTAACATTGTCTGCAGCGGCAATGCTGCTCCGAGGGCTGCCTGAGCCAACGGAGCCAGAAGCCAAGGCCACCTATCAGAACCTCCGGGGACTGGTAGAACGTGCTGTCGTTCAGCATACCCAAGGTTCCGGCTCCCGACGGACGGGCGCCACTTCGGGCCGCCTGGGCCACTCCCCCTCACAGGGCCGACGGAGCCCAGCCAAGACGGACCCACTCCACGAGCTCCCCCAGGCATCATACACCCCGGTGCGCCACCGCCTGGGGGACAAGTATGATCTTCGCACCACCCTCGAGGCGCGAAGGAGAGCTACCGATGCAGCAGCGCCCTCGCAGGTCGCCGATAGCAGGCGACGCAACCATTCCGACCCGGGATTCGACGGTCCCGGGCCGCGTGCGTTCACCCGCCTCATCCGCAATGCCGACTTCCCGACCAGGTTCCGGGCCCCGACTAACATAGCCAAATACACAGGGGCCACCAACCCCAGTGTCTGGCTAGAAGACTACCGGCTCGCCTGCCGAGCGGGGGAGCGACGAACGACTCCTTCATCATCCAGTATCTCCCCATCTACCTTGCGGACTCAGCTCGAGCCTGGCTCAGTGCACACTGCCAGACACCATCGGCGGTGGGCCGACTGACGAACCTTTTAGTCGGGGAACTTTCAGAGGCACCTACAAGCCTACGGCAACTCTTGGGACTGAAGAGCTGCAAGCGGCAAATGGGAAACCCTCAGGGACTACATCCGTCGCTTCTCCCGGCGGTGCAGAGCTCCCGACATCCGCGACGCCCGGCGTCGTCGGGCGTTCATCTACGGCACCACGCGTGCGAGGCCCTGGTCCACAAGTTGGGGTGTCGCGAAACCGGACCACCAAGGAGCTCCTCGACATCGCCACCAATCACGCCTCCGGTGAGGAGGCCGTGAAACCATCTTCGAAAGGAAGGCGGCCCACAAAACAGCCCGACCTCGGGGCGGTGCCCCCTCGCCACGACAAAAGGAAGCGGAAGGGGAAGCGAGGGCCGCGAAGGCGGAATGGTCGCCCGGCCGACCGACCGCCAAACAGCCAGGCGGCGGATGCCCGACCGATTCGAGCCCGATGGATAGTCCGTGTTCGAACCACGACTATCCGTCAAACACAAGTATCGGATCTGCGAAGTCTTGAAGCGGTTTCTCTCAAAACCCCACGACATCGCGGGGTAAGGAAGAAGCGCGACCCGGCACCCGGCAGCCGGCGAAGGCGATGAGCGATCGGCGAGTTCCCACAACTCGACGCTTGCCTCAGGATCTTCGGAGGGGCAGAGTGCTACGCCGACAAGCTTAGTCTGAAACTCGCCCACCGAGAGGTCCACACGGCGACCCCCGCCGTGCCCTCCTACTTAAGGTGGTCGGAGTGCCCGATCGCCTTCGATCGGACCGACCACCCGACCACATCCCGCACCGGGGCGCTACCCGCTTCGTCGGCGACCCCATCGTGGGACGGCGCTGACCAAGGTACTCATGGGCGGCGCGGCGATCTCAACATCATGTATGTTGAGACTTTGGATGCCTTGGGGTCCTCGCTCCGCCCTCGGCCGAGCAAGGCGCCTTTCACGGCGTTATGCCAGGCCAACAGGCCCACCCCTCGGGCGGTCGGCTGCCGTCACCTTTGGGAGCCCGGACAACTTCCGCACCGAGAGCCTCACTTTGGAGGTTGTGGACTTTCCCGGCTCCTACCACGCCATCTTGGGACGGCCTTGCTACGCGAAGTTCATGGCAGTCCCCAACTACACCTATCTCAAGCTGAAGATGCCAGGGCCGCAAGGTGTCATCACCGTGGCCGCATCCTTCGGCTTCGCCTACAGCTAACGGACGAAGCTGTGAGCTGGCCTCAGCGGTCGTCGCTTCCGCCGAGCTCGCCCAGCTCCAGGAGAAGGCCCCCGAGTCCGCCCCCGACTCCGGCAAATCAGGGACTAGCTCCTTCAAATCCGCGGAGGACACGAAGGAGGTCACAGTCGATCCTGAAGATCCCGCCAAGACCGTGCGGATCGGGGCCGCCCTCACTGCCAAATAGGAAAGCGCGCTCGTCGACTTCCTCCAAGCAAACCGAGACGTCTTCGCTTGGAGACCCTCGGATATGCTGGGAGTCCCGAAGGAGGTCGCCGAGCATTCCCTGAACATTCGGCCAGGATCGGACCGATCGCCCGGCGCTGCTTGGCCGTTCGACGAAGAAAAGCGCCAGGCCATTGGGGAAGAGATCGCCAAACTTTTGGCCGCCGGCTTTGTAAGGGAGGTACGTCACCCCGAGTGGCTCGCCAATCCCGTCCTTGTAAAGAAAAAGTCGGGGCAATGGAGAATGTGTGTTGACTACACGAGCCTTAATAAGGCCTGTTCGAAAGATCCATTCCCATTACCTCGCATCGACCAGGTCGTGGACTCCACCGCCGGGTGCGAGTCCCTTTCTTTTTTGGATGCCTATTCGGGCTATCACCAGATTGCGATGAAGGAGTCCGACCAGCTCGCCACCTCCTTCATCACCCCGTACGGCTCATACTGTTACGTCACGATACCCTTTGGTCTGAAAAACGCAGGCGCCACATACCAACGGTGTATGCAGGCGTGTTTTTCAGACCAAATTGGCCGTAACATCGAAGCCTACGTCGACGACATCGTTGTCAAAACCAGGAAGGCCGATGCCCTCATCACCGACCTGGAGGAGACTTTTGCGAACCTCCAACGGTTTCGCATAAAGCTCAACCCCGAGAAATGCGTCTTCGGGGTCCCCAAGGGCAAGCTGCTGGGATTCATCGTCTCCGAGCGCGGCATCGAAGCCAACCGTGATAAGATCTCCGCTATCACAAGGATGGGGCCAATCAACGATCTGAAGGGAGTTCAGAGGCTGATGGGGTGCCTCGCGGCACTAAGTCACTTCGTATCCCGCCTCGGCGAACGCGGGATGCCACTCTACAAACTGATGAAGAAGTCCGACCACTTTACCTGGACCCACGAAGCTCAGGAAGCCTTTAGTCGACTAAAGGCTTTTCTGACTTCACCTCCGGTCCTGGTCGCCCCGGAGTCACAGGAACCCTTACTCCTCTACATCGCCGCCACGACTCAGGTCGTCAGCGCGGCACTTGTTGTGGAGCGAGTAGAGGAAGGCCGCGTTTTCAAGGTGCAGAGACCAGTCTACTTCGTCAGCGAGGTGCTCTCCGAAACAAAGGTCCGATATCCCCAGATCCAGAAGTTGCTGTACTCAGTGCTCATTACCAAGAGGAAGCTTGCCCATTACTTCGATCGACACCCCATCTCCGTGGTAACCTCCTCACCGCTCGGAGAAGTCGTCCACAACCGCGACGCTACCAGAAGAATCGCCAAGTGGGCTCTCGAGCTCAACGGCCTCGACATATCGTACGTCCCCAGGACGGCGATCAAGTCCCAGGTCTTGGTGGACTTCGTCGCAGAGTGGACCGAGGCGCAAGTCCCTGCGGTGGTCGAGGACCCGCAGTACTAGACGATGTACTTCGACGGGTCTTACACCAAGAACGGGGCCGGCGCGGGGGTCGTCATCATCTCCCCGCTCGGCAACAAGCTCCGGTATGCCATCCGTCTACTCTTCGACGCCACCAACAATGTCGTCGAGTACAAAGCCCTCGTCAATGGCCTTTGGATCGCCGCCGACCTGGGCGCACGATGGCTCTACGTTCACGGCGACTCCAAGCTGGTCGTCGACCAAGTGATGAAAGCCACCGAGCCCCGTGATGCTCGGATGGCCGCCTACTGCCTGGAGGTCCGCAAGCTCGAGGAGAAGTTCAAGGGTTTCGAGCTCCATCACAGCTACCGACGCTATAACGGTGAAGCCAACTCCCTCGCCAACCTCGCCTCCGGAAAAGGGCCGGTTCCCCCTGGAATCTTCGTTTCCGACCTCAGCAGCCCATCAATCCGGTTGGACCCGAGTGCTGAGGGCGCCACCGACTTCGAAGACGGGCGCCCCGCCGATCTTCGGCGGATGCTTACACTTTGGAGTCGGACTTGGGCGTCCTGAGTGTCGAAACCGACTGGAGGCAACCGTTTGTCGATCGATTGACAAACGGGTTGCTCCCCGCCGATACCACCGAGGCTCGGCGCCTCGCCCGGCGGGCTAAGTCTTTCGTCCTGGTCGAAGGCGCCCTCTACAAAAGGAGCCCGTCCGGAATCCTTCAGAAGTGCGTTCCGACCGACCAAGGGAAGCACCTTCTGCTGGACATCCACGACGGGGTGTGCGGGCACCATGCCGCGCCGTGGACCCTGGTAGGAAAAGCCTTCCGACAAGGTTTCTACTGGCCGACCGCCGTAGCAGATGCGACCCAAATCGTTCGCACCTGCGAAGGATGCCAATTCTTCGCCAGGCAGACGCACCTTCTGCGCCAAGCCTGCGAGACAATCCCCATCACGTGGCCCTTCGCGGTTTGGGGGCTCGATCTGGTCGGGCCCTTCAAGAAGGCGCCCGGGGGCTTCACTCACTTACTCATCGCCGTGGACAAGTTCACAAAGTGGATCGAAGCCAAGCCATTGGCAAAGATCACATCGGCGTAGGCAGCAGGCTTCTTCCGCGATATTGTCTACCGCTTCGGGGTGCCCAACTCCATCATCACCGACAACAGCGGGGCGCGATTCACAGGAAGGAGTTCCTCGATTTCTGCGGCGACTTCAATATCCGAGTCGATCGGGCGGCGATGGCGCACTTCGCCAACGGCCAGGCCGAAGCGAGCCAACGGCATGATCCTCCAGGACTCAAGCCGCGAATCTTCGGCCGATCGAAGAAATTCGCGGGACGGTGGGCCGCCGAGCTACCGCCCGTTCTTTGGAGTCTACGAACCACACCAACCCGGTCGACCGGGTTCACACCTTTCTTCTTGGTGTTCGGAGCGGAGGCTGTCCTCCCGACCGACCTTGAGTACGGTGCGCCAAGAGTGCAGAACTATGACAGCGCACGGGGGACCGAGGAACAGCAGGATGACCTCGACCAACTCGACGAGGCCCGAGATGTCGCGATCTTACGGTTGGCTAAATATCAGCAGGCGCTGCCCCGCTACCACAGCCGACGGGTTCGCGGCCGCTCATTCGAAGTCGGCGACTTAGTGCTGCGTCAAGTCCAATCCGCGAAGGACAGGCACAAGCTCTCCCCGCCCTGGGAGGGCCCTTTCACCGTTGTGGAAGTCCTCCGACCCGGCACCTTCCGTCTCAAAGACACTGAAGGAAACCTCCTTACAAACGCATGGAACATAGAGAAGTTGAGAAGGTTCTACCCGTAGTCAGCCTACCCCTTCTCTGTACCATGCGAAAAGTTCGCAAACGAAGGAAGCCGCAAACTGTCGGACGACTGACCGAGTGCTCTCTCGCTCTCTCTCTCTCTCTCTCCCGTCCTTGATCTACCGCAAGTACTACGACCTCCGCCCCGAAAGCAGAGGTCCCGAAGTAGTACTCTGCCCGTCTCAAAGACCGCGAATGCGAGGACAACCGACCTACAGTTGGTCGGGCCGTCCCATTCCGGTAACAAACACACATAAAATCCCGCCCCCAACCTACGCCGGACCCGTTGCGGTCCCAAAAGACTACGGATGTGGGCAATCACAAGTGCAAAACCCTCGAAGAAGAAAAGAAACATGGAGCAAAGAAGCACTTTATTTATTTATGGAGGAACATCGCCCCAACCAAGAACGAACCGCCCGCTACGATCTTGGTGTGCGCCCCGCCAGCCGGACGACACGCGACGTCCCTCAACCACCGCCCTCACTTCCCGCAGTCGAGGAACGCCCACGACGAGGACGCCAACTCGCCGTACGTCCTCACGAACAGCCTCAGCCTCGACCTCCGCCACCTCCCGCAGCCAGGCCTGATGGGCACCCACTTCCTCGCGGGGCTGAGTGTAGCGCTCCGCCATGGCACGCGAAGAAAGTTCGTTTGGAGGCAGTCTTGGCAAAGTAACAAACGCACCGGCGCCTCTCCTTTTATAGCCCACAGCGCGGGAGGCGCGGAAGACAAAGCGCCTCAAGATCATGCAACAGAGCGGAAGCCGAAGCATCCAACACCAGTTCCGAAAGCGGCGCGGTCCCCAAGGCGAGTTAATCCACCCTTATCTCCAGAAAAACATAAATCCTTTTCAAAAATATTGTGCAGGCTCAAGCGGTGCGTGGCGACTGCCCCCTCAGTCCCCACGCACCACTCGGGGGCTGCCTTACGACCTCAGGGGTCAGCGACCTAGATCGATGACCGGTAACCACTCCGACCGGGCTACCCCCCTCATAGTAACCTCTTCAAACCCAAAATGCTACAGCCCACGCCCCCGCGGCTACGGCTTCGAGGTAGCACTTTGCGCAAAAGGGAGGCTACATGAGCGAAGGGCCAAGCGGCGGTCGGATGGAGCCCTTCGATTTAGATCGACGAGTCGACCGATCAAACAATCTCCCTCGTGGCAACCTCCTCGAACCGAATGCTACAACTTAAGCCCCAGCGGCTACGGCTCCCGAGTAGCATTTCGCGCAAAAAGGAAGTTGCCCGAGCACAAGATAGCTTGATCGATCAGGGCAGACTGACCCCGGTCGTCGTTAAAAAAGCGTACGAGCCGCTAACCTAAGCCGTACTCCGACCGACCGAGCTATCCACCTCGTGGCTATTTCCCTCGGCCCAAAGTACTACGGCCTACGCCTCCGCGGCTACGGCTTCAAAGTGGCACTCTGTAGGGGGAAACAAGCCCTCCGAGCAAGAGACGCTAGGGACGGTCGAAGCACCCCCGCTCAGGTCAGCGTTTCCAACCGACCAAACGGAAGCTTCGCGAAGGAGGCGGTCCGACCTAGGCACCTCTCCTCCACGAAGCGAGCGCTCTAGGTAGCTTGTCCTATCCCGTGATTTCTTCAGACGGAGTTGGCGCAACACCTACGCTCTCAGGGCACCCCCGCGGGCCCCGTAGCTATGGTCGTAAGATTGTCCAAATCACAGAGGAAGCACGAGGTAGACGGGCAAAAGAGCTTAAAACAACCCGACACGTCGAACTCGATTAGGGCAATCATGTTCATTACATGCACTACAAAAAAGCAAAAAATAGGGAAACTAATCATCTCCCTCCTTCCGATGGAGGATTTCTCGCGGCGAGATCCGGCGGGCAATCTCTTGGGCGCACGGATCGACCCGGGCCATGAATGCGTCGACTTCTTCGTCGCTTCGGTCAGCAGCAACGCCACTCCCAACCGCTTCAAGGTCGACGCCGTCATAATAAGAGACGGTGTTGACCAGGGCCGAGGAAGCGCCAAGCACCGCCGCTTCCCGCATCGACGCCTCGACGCGCTCAGGGACCCATCCAAGTATGGCGGGGATGGCGCTGGGGCCCGGAGTAAGCCCGAACAACCGGTCGCAGACGGCCTAGATGCCCACATGGAGGACCGTCAGCTCGGCCGTCGTATCGGTCGCGTCACTCTCCGCCACCCGCTTGTCCCTGAGGGCCGAGTCACGTGACTCGACCGCCGCATCCCATTTCTCCACCGCCACCCTTCGCGACTCCAGCGCGTCGCTAAGGATTTTCCGCAGCTCTGCAGGGACAAAAACAGCGTCAGAAGACGCCCGTTGCAGTGGCTCCCAAGGGGTTGAACTACTCACCGGCCACGGAGGCCTCTTTGGCGCGAAGTTCCTCCTCGACCTTGGCACGCACTTCTCGATCGGACGCGGCGCGGTCGGCAAGCTCCCTCGCCGTCGCGAGCTCCCCCCGAGCAAGATCCCGCTCGCCGCGAAGCCGGTCGGCCTCCCTGCGGGCCGACTCGCATTCCTCTCGGAAGAGGGCGGCCTCCGCCCGAGCGAATCCTTCTACGCGGACCGCAGAAGTCTTGGCCACTTCAGCATCCGCCAGGGACAACCTGGCCCTCTCTCCCTCGGCGGTCAATGACTCCACAAGTCGCTGAGCCTCCCGCAAGGCCGGTGACTTCCCCGGCCCGACCCGGTAGTGGCGGCCCTCCCTTGCTCGGCAACAAGCGCCCTCCGGGCGTCGAGCAGCTCTTCCCCTATGGCGCTCCCCCGGCTGTGCAGATGCTGGAGGAACATCGACTTGTCCACCGCCCAGGATGTCAAGCGCTGCAAATACCTGCCCGGTCAGTCTCCGTTTCCCGGTCGAGAGATGCACGAAAGACAAATCCCCGTCAGACTTACCGATCTGGCCGAGCGGGACTCCTGAGCAATGGACTTTCTCGCCCTGGACGCGGCGTCAACGGCGCGAGTGAGGTCGGCATGGATCCTCCCCATCTCCTCCTCCAAAGCATTCCAATCCGCGCGTTCTGCCTCGTCGTCCAGAACGAACGCGGGCCCCCCAGCCGGGTCAGGGCCGGGCCAAGTCAGCACGGCGGTCGGCAACCGCCCTGTCTCGACTTCCCCGCCTGCCGAAATGTCTGCAGCAGCCGGTTGCGCGCCCTCCAGCAACACTCGGACCGCCAAAGCAGGCGGTGGCCCCGGCGGCGGGGGCGGCAGAACTCGTCCCGTCGGTGTCGCGAACGCCGCGAATCGATACTTCCCCGGCGAGTCGCGCCCCCACGGTCGGCGGTGCGGGAAGAGCAAGGATGGCGGAGCGTCTCTTCGTCGATGCTGCGGTAGCGGTCAGCCCCCTCCGGGTGGCGCCAGGACCTCACCGGTCTCACCAGACGACGGCAGCGGCGAAGCGCGCCGGCGGAGCTTCCTCCTGCACTGTCGGGGCCGGCAACAGCCCCGGCGCTCCCCCCTCCGGCAGCGTCCCCTCACCGACAGACCCTGCCGCGGGGAGCGCATCCGAAGGATCCCGCTCCGGCGACCGCCGCACGCGCACCAGACGGGGCGGAATGGTGCGATTCCTCACCGCGAAGTGGGACTTCAGCGCCCTCCGGTGGTGAGCCCCCGCGCACCTGATCGGTCAGGAATTGCGAAGGAAGAAACACCAGAGAGGACCAAACTGGGGGCGCATAAATCACTTACCGAGAGGAGCGAACAACCGGCACCTGACGTGCCCTTTTTGCCGGGCCCCTGCGAGGAGGCGTGAGGGGTCTGCGCATCCTCAGGATGTACCCTGTGCCCGCGGTTTCTTCCGAGGAACCACGGTCGCCGGCCCCGCGGCTGGAACCCGCGTCGCAGCCGCCAAAGTCGCCTCCGGCAACCGCTCCCCCCTCGCTCGACGACGACTCCTCGTTGCCGTCACTCAAAGTCTCGTCAGAGACCTCCTCGTCGCGCGCGGCCCGGTCCGCGCGCTCTTTCCTCTTCCGCGTCTTCGTGGCCTCTTTCTTCGCCAGGAGGTCGGCGTCGCGCTGCTCCCTTGCGAGGCGCTCGACCGCTCTCGCCTCCTTTTCCCCCGGAAGCCAGGGGCGGGAGATCAGGCCTCCGAGCCCCTGCAAGAACGCGCTCGGATAAGGGGGCGAAGGAGCAGAGCAAAGCAAAAGCAAACGGGAGCCACCAGACATACCAAGTTCTGCGGATTCTGCGCCGAGAACGGCGCAGGCGCCTCGCCCGCTGGCTCGGTATCTCCCGCGATGGAAACTGCGGCCACACGCGCGAGGACCTCCGACGGGGGAAACTCCCGCTCCGACGACCTTGCAGGGTCGGTCGGCCCGATGTACTCGAACATGGGGCGCAGCCGATCCTTGAGGGGTTGGATGCGCCTCTCCATGAACGTACTGAGGACCACCTTGCCTGTCAGGCCCCGCCGCTTCAGGTCCGCGAGCTTTTCAAGGATCGCATCCACCTTCGTCCGGTCCCTCGCGTCGGGACCCCAGGTCCAGCGAGGATGCGGCGTCGATGGAATTCCCACCGAAGGCCGAGAACGCTGTTGCCAGTGTTCCAGACGTAGAACCACTCGCTGTGCCACCCCCGGTTGGACGTCGGCAGCTTCACGTCGGTATAGGACGACTTGCGGCGGGGGCGCAGTTGGATCGCCAGGGCGCCCAGGAGGTCGGTGGCATCCGACGGTGGCCTCGCGAAGAAGAAGTGGCGCCAGAGCCCCCAGTGGGGTTCGATCTCCAGAAAAGCCTCGCACAGCGTCATGAAGACCGCGATGTGGAGGACTCCATTTGGGTTCAGGTGATGAACTTCCCCCCCGTAGTAGTGCAGCAGCCCCCGGACGAATGGGTGGAGTGGGAGGCCGAAACCCCGCTCGTAGAAGGCCGCCAGCGAGACTATCTCGCCGTCTCCCAGTTCGGGGACCTCGGTCCCGGCCGGCGGCGTCCGCCAGCCGGACTGAGGCCGCGGAGGAAGGAGCTCCTTCCTCTCCAAGCCGAGGTAGCGACCCTCCGCGGCCAAGTGCGGGGTCAACGACATCCCCAACTGTGCGTAGGAGAGCGGGGGACGGCGCGACGAAGCAGGAAGCTTTTCTTCTTCCCTTGCGTTTTCTTTCCTTTTCTTTTGCAGAGGACGCGAGCAGAAGGATTTGCTCCCTCCACGCCGCCCTCTCCTTCCTTTATAGGCGCCTGGCGGGAACAGGCGTGCCTCCGCACCCAACCGACGCCTCCTCACGTGAACCGACGCAGTCGCCAACCGTCAGTCTGCCACCACGCCCACTACTCCGGTAACGTGCCGCAGCCCATTTAAATCCCACTGAGCATTAACTGCTCCGACGAGGTAAGCCTCGCGCGCCGCGCCCATGTGACATCGCAGACCGCCGGTGCAATGGGCCAGGGCGCCCACGCCAAGAAAGGTATGAAAGCGGCTGGGCCGCCGGCCTCGGGAGAGCAGCGGCCTACGGGCTCGCGCCGAGGCCCGCATCTTGAGGGTTCTGAAGGCGAATCCAGCCAGCTGGAATGAAAGCCGCCCCAACACGTAAAAAAGAGCGAGGGGCGGGTCGCAGTGAGCCCCCAGAGGGCCTCTAGATGGGTCGGCGGACGACCCAATCACTGTGGCCCGCGTCCGAGACCATACCTCACACTCTCCCGCGGAGCTCATCGATGAGTGGCGGCCAGCCGCGCTCCGGGTCGGCGGACGACCCGGCAGCCCGACCCGGGATGAGTAAGGAAAGGTTTTTATGGAACGCCCCGCAGCGGGTCGGACGCCCACGCCGGGAGCTACGTCCGCTTGGAAACGATCCCCCTCGAGGGAGATCGCCAAGGTTCCACTCGGATTGCCCGTTTGTAGCTCGCACGAGCACGGCGTTCAAACCGACGAAGGTAAACGCGCGTTCGCTCGCATGACTCTTGAAGGTCCAACAAACATGGCCGATCAGAGCCCGACCGGGTAAAACCCCCGACCGGCTCTCCGACCCGCTCGGGGGCTCGGGGGCTACACCCACCGGGTGCTTCGCGCTTACCGGGCCCGCTGGCGGCGCAGCTGCCCGATCGCGCCAACCAAGCGTCGCCGACCTCGGTCGTGGCGCCTCCGGCAGGTAAACCCGGCCGGCTCTCCGACCGCTCGGGGCTCGGGAGCTACACCAGCAGGGCCTTTCGCCACCGGGCTCTTTTTGGGCTGGCGCGATTCCCGAGCAGTCGCGCCGACCTAGCACCGCCGACCTCCGGGCCGACGGCTACCACCGCTGGGCTAAATCCCCGACCGGCTCTCCGACCCGCTCGGGGGCTACACCCACCGGGTGCGCTCGCGCGCACCCAGGCTCTTTTTTAGGCTGGCGCGGCTCCCAAGCAGTCGCGCCGACCTAGCGCCGCCGACCTCCGGGCAGCTAACCCCCCGACCGGCTCTCCGACCCGCTCGGGGCTCGAAAACTCTTGGACGAGTACCCGTACCATGGGTACCCCCATCAGCCCGGAAACGCGAACGGGCTGACCAATCGCGGCGAAGGCTCAGCACTGCCAAAAGGTACTTGGGCCACGGAGAGCGGACCCCGACCTGTGCAGGACCGACCCTGGACGGTCGGCGGACTCCGATCCCGGGCGGTCGGCGGGCTCCGACCGCCTAATGTTGGAGCTCGCGGTCAGCAAGCTCCACCCACGCCTGACGGCGGGGCCACGCCGGTGTCGGCGGTGCCTTGTGCACGGCGTCCACAGCGTCCGTCTGGGTAGGCGGCTCCTTCCCAAGATCGCCGAAGAGCCACCAAGAAGTCAAGCCTCGCCCCATCGCCTGGCACACCGCAGAGGAGTACGCCCACTCCGAGGCCAAGGCAAAGTCAAGCGCCATTAAAGCCGCCGAGGCGGCAGGAGCACCACGCGATCGTCATCCAGGCGACAAAGATTGCGCAAGACCACTCATCACAGAGCCACCAACCCTGCCTCGGGACTGGCAGGGGTCGGTCGGACAAGACAGAAACCAGACTCCGAGACACGCAGGCTCCTTTCCTCGTGGTTTTCCCAAACTCCCGTGTAACCTGCCTCCTCCGTCTATATAAGGAGAGGCAGGGCCCGAGAGGGAGGGGCGATGGAAAAAACAGTCTTCTAGGTAGCCACAACTCCCTAGCAAAAACACCGAGGGATCGGTCGGCCGACCCCCCGCCTTGCTTGTATACCCCCCCATTTTGGGGCAGTCGGCGTTGAGCTCTGCCGATCTCGACGCATTAGCGGCTGATTTCGGGGTAATACGCCCTTCCATGCGCCTTCCTGGTGATGAGGAAACCCCTCAGCCTCAGGCGAATGAAGCAGTGGTATTCGCGGCGTTTCTCGAAGCAGGGCTTCGTTTCCCGTCCGCCCCTCTATTGGCGTCAGTACTCCGGGTTTTCCATGCAGAGCTTTCACAGCTTACCCCTAACGCTATTGTGCGATTGGCAGTGCTGGAATGGGCGTTCCGTCCGGCTGGGATCCACTTGACCGGGCGCTTGTTTTCTCTCATAGAAGATGCGTTTTGGCAGCGAAACAATGTAAAACGAGGAACGAAGGCCGCAAGTCGTGTTTTGGTTCTCTGAATTTTCGACGAAGAGGTCCCTTATAAAGGAAATCGATGAGCGGCGCCAAGCGAAATGGGATTCAGGATGGATGTCACGGTGGTATTATCAAATTCTCGTGAGCACAGACTCTTCCCTCCATACCCGATGGGTCGATCCAGCGCGATTCCATCCCCTAATTGGAGCGCGACCGCGGAGGAAATTGGATATCTTGATTATCTGAAGGCTCTTCGTGCCCAGAGTACAATGCGAGATTTGGTGGAGGAATATTGTCTATGTCGTATCGACCCTTTGGCCAGGAGCTCCGCCGTTACTCTGGAGCGGTCGTTGGGAGGCACGGTATCCGTGATTCGACCTGAGGGGGTACAAGACCTGGGGCGCGGGGCGGCCGAGAGATTGGCTCGCAAGCTTCTGGGCCCTTGCCAAGCAATGGAGTATGAGGCCGCTATGAGCGCTATAGGGGTCACCCGATGCTCTCGTTTTACTGACTGGGGACGCTGCGCGCCCCCTCATCCCCGAAGGTCAGTTGGTTCTCCCCGTCCGGCCAAACGAGCAAGGTTAACTCGTGTGGCGCTGCCCCAAGCTGCTGCCACTTCGGGTGGGAGCGAGGATTTGGGGGATGATGATGATGAGGATGCGGATTGGGGTGCAGAGGAATCCAGCGACGAAGGTGATTCCTCCGGCTCTGTGGCGGTTACGTCTCTCCTGCCACCGCCCCCTTAGGATTCTGTAGACGTGGGGGGCCCTCCGAAACGCTTCCCTTGGCTGTTGCGGGCGAGCCCCCAAATATGCCATCCGTCCCGGATACGAATTTTCCCGAGACCACATCAAGTCCAGCTGCTATGGGGGAGGTTCCCTCGGCCCTCCCACTTGACCCTTCCGTTGATGTGCATGTTGACGGGGGTCAATCCCCCGGGTACTCATTTCTAGGGATTCCCGGAGTGGGGACTATCGATGTATATGACGAGGATGATGGTGATTCTCCGGCTGCAGAGTGCGCACGGGGGCAACTTGAAGGTGTGGCCGCCCCCGCGACAGGGGAGACTCGGGGTTTGCGGTTAAACATTTCCACTCCTGACACCCCCACCGGGGGAGAAGGTCTTACTCCTGACACTTTTCCCGCCAGCTCGTTAGGGTGCGATGTCCTTTCAGGTTTTGACGAAGTTGATGCAGGAGGTAATAATGCGGAGGAGGCGGGGGCTTTAACACCGTTGGAGCAGGTCCAAACTGGGGCGCTCGCCACTCCTTCGCCTGTCGCGGAGGAGGAGGATCCAGAACCTCCGATTCCAAGTACTCAAGGCGTCCTCCCTCCGGGTGGAGGGATTTTACCTTCGAACCAACCAGCCCCTGCGGGTGGTGTGGGCTCCTCTTTTGTCCGCTTTGATTTGTCGGATTTTTCAGCCTCAGATTTTGAGAGGGGGGCGGCTGTATCTCCGTCTTTAAGAAAGATGCGCGCGGCTTTTTCTCCTTACAATAAATCTGTGGCCTTATTTGAGGAAGTCAATGACCTTTCTCTCTGTGAGATCTCGATGGACCATCATTTAAAGGTACCTTCCCTTTTGAGCTTATTTTACTAGTATCTGTGTCTTTCAACGCCCTTCTTCATTCCTTCTCCATTTTTAGGGGGCTGTACTCGCTTCGGAAATATCGCGTCGATTTCGGATGTACTTGGGCCAGTTTAACAAGGGGGTCCAGGATTGCGATGCCGCGAAGGAACAGGTAGTGGAACTAGAAGCGGAGAAGGCTAATCTTTCAAGGGCACTTCAGGACTCCGAGGACTCGTTGGCCAAGGTGCAGGCCGAAGCATCTCAAAGTCGGGATTTGGCTGCGAAAAACGCAGAGCTCGAGGGGGTAATTTCCCTGATGCGGGACCGTCTCGCCGAAGAGGAGCGAGTTCGCATGGCGGCGGAGCGAAACGAGAAGAAGAAAGATGATCGAATAGAGGAATTGAAAAACCTATTGGTGGTTGCAGAAGAGGGCAAGAACATGTTGAAGAAGCAAATGGAAGAATTCCCCTCTCAACTCGCAACGACGCGAAGCAAGGTTCAAGCTCATCTTCGTAACGCACAACGAGCGGAGGAGCGTCACGACATGATTCAGAAGGAATTGGAATCCGTTGTCTCGGGGATTCACGGGGCTACGGAGGCCTTCCTTCAGCAGCTGCCTCGGTTCGGTATTGATGCAGCTCCGAGTCGTATCCCCTCCTCCAGCCTGGAAGCTGTCTCCTTCCTTGAGAAATCTATTAAGATTTTTGGGGATTCAGCGCTGACCTTCGGCGACATCGCGCGAGACTCGGGCTCAATCAAAGCGCTCAGTTATTGGAGGCGAAGGGATGTACTCATATACGCGAGCACTTCGGTTTTTCTTCTGCTGCTCCGTCGTTACCAGGGTTCGGAGATATCCCTTCGTCAGGGAAGCCTTCCTCCGCCGCATCTCGGCTATCGTCAAGCTTTATGTCAGATTGAAGCAAAGACGGGAGCCCACCGCGAGGGAGTTTGCAAGGCCGAGCTCGTGCTGTAATGCGCGACTCAGGGAAAGGCAAAGAGAAGCCGCCTCCTTCTTAGCTCGTGTATCTTTGTGTGAGGGAATTTTTGTAGACACTCGAATTAAATTACCCATTTTATCAAATGACTATGCGTGTTCGTTCGCTCCACGGGTCCCTTCGTCCGAAAAGCGTTTAGTTTCTCCCGACGGAGACCAGACGTCAGTGACGAGTGTTAGAGGGACTTAATGACTCGATGAACTTCTCGGGGGACGTGGGGACGCCTGGGCTTCCCGCGTTCTTATTTAACTCTGGCCTTTTTTGCCTTCCTCGCCCACCTTGTTAGTTTCAGAGTAGACGATCACTCTCTATCCCTGTTCTCCCTTGCTTTTTCAATGGCTGATGTCGGGACCCCGAATTTGCAAATCCGGACCCTCTGTGTATTCAGCACTAGTCCAGGAACGCGCTAGTGCACACAGTCTTAACATTGGTAAATATCGCAATCATACCATTCGATATTATCAAAGTACTTTATTTAAATAACCAAACTGGTCACTCGACCTTATGGTCAAGTTACAAATGTATGCCTCGCAAGGCGAAACTTATTAAAAGAGAAATAATAGCAGCGGAAAATCAAATAAACTTCGTGGCGCCATCCAGTATACCACAGGCAACTGACTGGGCTCGCATCCCTAAGTAGACGGGTCCTCTTAGAATTCCTCCTCCGAAGCTGGTGCAGTCTCTTCTTCAACTGATATTGTGTTGAGGCAAGGGTAAGTACTTGGTACTCAGCAAGTCATGCACAGAATGCAAGCTAATATACTATATGCATGGCTTGGTACAAAGGAATAGCTCAAGGTATATTTGCAGTAAACAGCTTTTGACAAGTAATAAAAGTAGATTCGAAAGCAGTAGAAATAAGTAAAGCGTAAATAACTTTTCAAGAAGTTGAATAAACATTTTCCCCATCCTAAACCACATTTCCATCATCTTCATTATTAAACCAAACCAACCTTTCAAACCAAAGTTATTTTTTTTTGAGAAAATCTAACCCTTGACTGTAATTCCCGAGCATTGTCCAGTACCGCGGACACGGCTATTCGAATAGATTCTAAACTCTGCAGAGGTTATGCACTTTACCCACAAGATACAGTCAAACACCACAAAGGCGAGTTCCCGTAACAAAGCCTTTCGGAAGCCTCAAACAACACAGGTGGTCCTCTCCGGTTCGTGCTCTACACCATCCCTTCCCTTAGCCAAGGCGAAGTATGGGACCAACACACCGTTAGATGGGTATCTGGCCACAGCCACGATACGCTCCCCCGTACAATCACACAAACGGTGTAATTAACACCCTGAGGCTCCACAAGCGAGTCCTTAGCGACTTAGTCAACTAGGGCCGTCCCAGTCCAGCCATGTGGTTGCAAGTATGACCCAGTTCAAAGGCTTGCAAGGTTAAGTCCTTAGAGTGACCAGGGCAAGACTACCCGAAAAACCAAATCAACACTCCCAATGCCACAACTGGCCCACCTGATTACTCTTGCCACATGCCCCGGTCAAAAACTGCTTATCAAACCCCAGTTGATTACCATGCACCACGTGCCATCAACATCACATGATACTTTTCCAAAACAGGTTCAATATATCATTAAGTCAATATTAACATTTGATTGTCCAAAATCATGTCATGAGCACGTAAGTGTGTCTAAGCAAAGATACTACAACGGTCTAAACCCATGTTGGCAATTTAATAATGTCCAACTAGTAAACCACAACTAGGGTGACAAAGGGTCATGGCACATACTTAAGTAATCAAGGTGTCATATAGCAAATTGGTATTTATCTAACCCCCAGGTTTAAACAAAGTATTTTTCTAATTGAACTAGCATGCAATAATTTAAATCAAAATAGATTTCGAAATAGGATCAACATGGTCAAAGCACAACTTGCCTTCAAAAAGTACTTGCTCTTGGTCTTGAGTTGGATCTGAGTCAATACTTCTCCTTCGAATCCTTCCCAAGACTTCAACGTCTACTCGTAAAGCGTGCAAATAGCAAATACACAAATAAACAATAGGCAAAAACATCCCAAAACTCCAAATAAAATCCATAAACAGAGAGAACATAATTTTCTGGATTTTTAGAAACTGGAATCGTCAAATTTGGAGTTAAGACGCAAAAGTTATGATTATTTAAAGTTTAAATAATCAATTAAATAATATTACAGAGAAAAACTTTAGTCCAAAAATTAAATAAAATTCATATTTAGGTAGATCTCAATTTTATACAAATTTAGAAATTTGAATCACTCAAATCGGAGTTGAAACGCAAAAGTTATAAGCGTTTGAAGTTTTGAAATTCAAATCAATTATTAAACCGATTTATTAAATCATTTTCTTTTTCGGAAATTAATTATTGCGTCAGCAAGGACACGTGGCAGCCTCTGATTGGTTGGCTGACGTCAGCCGGTCCATGGACTTGGTCCACGCTCGGCTTGGGTCTACCGTGGACTCGGTCCACGACTCTACGTGAGACTGACATGTGGGCCCACTCGGGTGACGTCATCGCTGACGTCAGCGGGGCTCAGCCCACGGTGCTGACAGGTGGGTCCCACCGATGACGTCATGAGTGACGTCACGGTGCAGTCGCTGACACGCGGGCCCCGCGTGTCAGTGGCCACGCACGCGCGCGTACGACGCTGACCGCGTCGGTCCAACTTCCCGACACGTGGCGCAATCACGGCCGTTGGTTTGAAAATCAACGGCGCAGATTAGATCCAGGGTTTAACACGTTGAAACTACTCGTTGATCGTGGGCCGTTCGATTTAGATCGGACGGTCCAGATCTAATCCTATAATAACACTACTCCGGCACGTGGCGATTGTGAACCGTTGGATCTTGATCCAACGGTCCAGATCCAATCGGGTTGGGGACACATGAACTCACCTCAACCGCACGATCAAGATCTGACGGTTCACCGAGCTCGCTGGTCCGGCGATGGCGCTGGCGAGGCTTGGGCACCGAGACGAAACGGCAGCGAACCCGACGGCGTTTCGGGGTTGCTCGGCGAAGTGAAGGGTCTCTTCGCGCGTCTCGTCCACGGGATTCGGATCTGGCTCCTTCTCGGCGGAAGACGACGGACGGCGCGGAATCGAGCAAAACCGCGGCGGTCACTTCCTCCAACTTCTGGCGAGCACGCACGGGCAAACGACGGCGGCTCAGGCGAGATGGCTCGGGGAAACGGGTGCGCAAGGATGAGGGCAACCTCGGGGCGTGTCCAGGGCTTTAAATAGCCTCGGCGTTCGCGCGGGACACGGAAACCTAGTTTCCCACGGCGGAGTCCGGCTCGGACTCGGCGGAGACGACGACGCTCAGCCGTCCACGTGGCACGATCAACGGCCACGATCGCACGGGCGCGATCGGATCCGGGCCGGATACGGCTCGAACCGGTACGGGCGGATCTCAGCCGTTGGATCTTGATCCGACGGTTGGGATTGATTAGGGTTTTGAGCTGGTTTGATCGAGTCAATCGCTCGGTCGGACTCGAGTCCGACTTCGAGTTCCGACTTCGATCGGATGAAACGATACTTGACCCGAGTTGAATTTCCAGCGATTTAATATTTAAAATAATTCCCAGTAATTCATTTAATTCATTAAAAATAGCAAATGACTCAGAAAAATTCCAGAAAAATTCTGGAAAATATTTTGGAACATTTTGGACTCAAATAAAATATTTTCAACAAAATTTTATTTGCAAAATTAAATTCTTTAATTATTTCAAAATGGAATAAATTCAAATAAATTCCAAATAAATCCAAATAAATTCCAGAAAATTCCAAAAATTCACCAAAGTGCCAAATCACACATGAATTTAAGAAAAGCAAAATTTTGGGGTGTTACAAACCTCCCCCCCTTAATAGAATCTCGTCCCGAGATTCGTGGCTCACTCTGAGAATAGGTTTGGAAACTCTTTCTTCAAATCCTCTTCGCGCTCCCAAGTCGCTTCGCTTTCTTCATGGTTGCTCCACTGAACTCTACAGAAACGGGTTGACTTGTTTCTAGTTTCTCGATCCATTGTGTCTAGAATCCTCACGGGATGCTCCTTATAAGTCAAATCCTCTTGCAACTCAATTGACTCCGGTTATGCATTTCCTCAGGAACTTCGGAGGCACTTCTTTAATCGGGACACATGGAATACATCATGTACTCCTGCTAACGATTGTGGCAACTCCACCGGTAAGCAACTTCGCCTCTGCGGCTCAAAACCTTAAATGGTCCAACATAACGGGTGCAAGTTTCCCTTTGGCATGGAACCTCTTAACTCCCCGAGAGGCGTAACTCGAGGTAAACAAAGTCTTACGGTTCAAAACTCAAATCTCGGCGACGATTGTCAAGATAACTCTTCTCATCGCGATTGGGCTATCTTCAACCTTTCCCTAATCATAGCGACCGTTTCTTGACCTCTTGAAGAATATCAGGTCCAAGACACGGCGCTCGCGGTCTCATTCCAATTCAATGGCGTCCGACAGTGGTCGACCATACAAAGGCCTCAAAAGGTGACATCTCAGAACTAGCCTCGATAACTATTGTTGTAATCGAACTCGGCATACGGCAAACTCTTATCCCAAGAGGTAGCATAAGCTAATGCACAAGCTCTCAACATATCCTCCGAGACCGGTTGACTCTTTCGGTCTGTCCATCCGTCTGTGGATGATAAGTCATCTTGAAGTTCAAACGGGTTCCCATGGCTTCATGCAACTTATTCCAGAACCTTGAGGTAAATTGGGTACCTCTGTCCGATACAATCCTCTTTGGCACTCCGTGCAAACAGACAATCCCGATCATGTACAATTCTGCTAATTTATCTCCCGAGTAAGTGGTCTTCACGGGGATAAAATGGGCTACTTTAGTCAAGCGATCCACTATAACCCATATGGAGTCATAACCTCCTTGAGTCTTCGGCAAATCGGTAATGAAATCCATTCCGATTTCCTCCCACTTCCACTCAGGTATTTTCAGCGGTTGTAGCAATCCTGCTGGTCTCTGATGCATTGCCTTAACTCTCTGGCATACATCGCACAAGGCAACATGCTCGGCAACTTCACGTTTCATACTCGGCCACCAGAATCTCTCCTTCAGATCCTGATACATCTTGGCGCTTCGGGATGAATCGAGTACTTAGAGTCATGGGCTTCTTCCGTAATCGATTGCTTTAACTCCTTTTTGTTAGGCACACAAATACGATCCTTCATCCACAACGTGCCTTGCTCATCCAACTTGAAGTCCTCTGCCTTGCCTTCCTCCTTGATGGACTTAATCCTGCGGATCTTGTCATCATCCTTCTGTCCTTCTCGGATCTGCTCCTCCAGGGTAGGCTTTACTTCTAATGCAGCCAAGAATCCGCTAGGTACAACCTCGATCTTCATTTTCTGAAAATCCTCACATAACTCATCCTGACTTGTGGCTAGCAACGTACTCACGGTATGGCTTTTCCGACTCAGAGCATCGGCTACTACGTTGGCCTTCCCGGGATGGTAATGGATTCCAACATTATAGTCCTTGATCAACTCTAACCATCTCCTTTGCCTCATATTCAGGTCCGACTGGGTGAATATGTACTTAAGGCTCTTATGATCTGTATACACTTCACATCTGTTTCCAATCAGATAGTGACGCCATATCTTCAAAGCATGCACTACGGCAGCTAACTCTAAGTCATGTGTCTGATAATTTTCCTCATGCGGCCTCAACTGCCTTGATGCATAAGCGATTTACCTTTCCATTACGCAGACAAGACACATCCAAGTCCTTGGCGCGATCGTCACAATAAATATCGAAGCTTTGAGCAACATCCGGTAGAACTAACACCGGTTCTGACGTCAATCGCTTCTTCAGATCCTGAAATCCTTTCTCACATTCTGTCGTCCATGCAAACTTCTTTTCTTTCTTCAGCAATTGCGTAAGAGGTTTCGCAATTGTCGAAGCCTTCGATGAAACGGGCGGTAGTATCCTCGCCATTCCAAGGAAACTCCGACCGGGTCACCGTCTTTGGTCGTTCCCAATGTAACACGCCTTCTACTTTGCTTGGATCTACGGCGACTCCTTCATGCGGTCATTACATGTCCAAGAAACTCCACCTTGTCCTTCCAAAAATCACACTTGCTGAACTTGGCGAAAAGTTCTTGTTTCCTCGCCTTTTCCAAAACTCGCCTTAAGTGTTCGGCATGTTCATCCTCCGTCTTGGAGTAGACTAGGATATCGTCTATGAACACGACAAACTTGTCCAAATATTCCATGAACACCTTATTCATCATATTCATGAAATAAGCCGGCGCATTCGTCACCCCAAAGGACATAATCAGAACTCGTAATGTCCATATCTTGACGAGAATGCACGATCTTGAATATCTTACTGATCGGATCTTCAATCGATGGTATCCCGATCTCAGATCAATCTTGGAGAAAACTCGGCTCCTCTCAAGCGATCAAACAAATCATCAATCCTGGTAGCGGATACTTATTCTTCACGGTGACTTCATTGAGTGCACGGTAGTCAATGCACATCCCGAAACTCCGTCCTTCTTCTTGACAAACAAAACTGGTGCTCCCCACGGCGACTAACTTGGTCCGATAAATCCTTTCTCCATTAACTCTTCTAGCTGTTTCTTCATCTCTACCAACTCCTCGGTAGACATCCGATAGGGTCTCTTTGCTATCGGTCTTGTACTGTACAAGCTCTATCACAAACTCTATGTCCCTGTCTCGCGGCATACCAGGTAGATCTTCGGGAAAAACATCGGGTACTCATTCACTCTTGGGACATCCTCTATGCCGATTGCCTTGGCATCGTTAACCATCAATCTGTCCATCTCTAATCGCAGTGGCTTGAAATTCCACTTTCTTCCCACACGGGCTCTCAATCGAGATAGTCCTTCGTCCACAATCCAATACGGCCTTGTGCTTGGATAACCAATCCATTCCCAATATGACGCCTAAGGTCCGGGTCTCCAATAATTATAAGGTTTGCTAGGAATTCTATTCCACCTATTAGTATTCTCACCGGAACATCCTACTTTCGCTCGGAGTTCGGAACCAGGGGTTTGAACTAAAAGCATGCATCTAAGTCTTGCAATCCCCAAATCATTTCTAGTAGCAAAGCCTTGCGAAACAAGCGAATGCGAAGCTCGAGTCAAACAAAACCGTTGCAGTATCGAGTTAACAAGTAACTTACCCAAGACTGACGTCCGTAGCATTCCTCAGAGCGCATCTGCGGTGACATGGTTGACTCCGGCCTCTCACCACGTGCCTGGTGTGGCTCTGATCTTTGGCGTCCCTAGCTGGGTGGTTCCTAGATTGAAGCGGCGGGGTCGCTCTGCTGTCTTCTTTGGACAAGCTGTTGGCAAAGTGTCACGGCTCGTTGCGGTTGTAATGCAGCGTCTCACTTCCTTCTTGCCGATTTGCTCGAGTAAGCGTTTCTAGCGGGGTGGGTCCGATAGTTTTGATTGGCGTGTCTTGGTCTTTGGGATGGTGTCCTTGTTGCATTCTGTGGTTGAAATCGAAGAATTGATTTGGTGCAACTCTCAAGCGCCGCATTGCGTTCCCTGGCGTGATCCTTCTTTGTTGCATCCTGCGCTTCCGGTACTCATCCAGTTCCTTGCGCTTGTCCTCAAGAATAAGTGCCTTATTCACCAACTCTTGGAAATCTGGAAAGGTGTGGGTGATCAATCCTACTTGCAATCATGAGTTAAGTCCCTTCATAAAACGACTGCCTGGATTTATCTGTCGCTACATCCTCGGTGCGTAGCGTGCTAGCTGTGTGAACTTGTTCGTAGTCGGCCACCGGGCCGATTACCTTGCTTGATGCTCTGAACTCCTCCTTCTTAAGGTCCATGATTCCTTCAGCACGTGATCTTGTCGAATGCACTGTGAACTCTTCCCAAGTGATATCTTGAGGGTTCTCTTGCGTGGCACGTAAGTTCTCCCACCATTCGGTAATTTGTTCCTTCCAAATGATGAGAAGCGAGAGTACCTTCTCATTTCCTATGCATTGAGCTATGTGTAGCTTCCTCTCGATTGATCTTAACCAATCATCGGCCTCCAATGGATTGGCATTCCCAGAGAAAGTGGGTGGGTGAGTTCTCATGAACTCTGATAGTCTTGTATTCGGCGTTGTCCATGATTAACTTGATTAGCGATGGCCTGGCAATGGACGTGCATTTGCATTTGTTGCATCATAGCATGCATCAATCGAGTCTGGCAGCAAGAAAAGCTCGAAATTCTGCATATCCAAGTGGCGGTCTTTGGTGCTCCCTCATTGGGGTTTTCTGCTGGGCGAGAACCACTCCCATTGCTTCCAAAGTTTCCACGGGTGTTCACCATCTGTCGATTTGCTCTAGGTTTAGAGATGAGAGGGAAACAAGAATAGACAAGTAATATGGAACTTATTCGGGGCGAAAGGTGTAGCCTTAAGGTCCAACTTTATTATTAGTAACTTGGTATGGCTGCTTACAATGCCTAAGGGCCTTGCAACACATACTGCACACTCAGCAAACAAAGCAAATCCAAATCGAACTAACTCTGGAGTCTAACGCCTAAAGGGTGACTCTTTCTTCTATGACGCGACTCGGCGAAGAAGTCTCACTATAGAACCTATGCTCACTCATCGAGAAAACCTCCACGGCCTGGGTGCGGATGCTGCGGCATAGGCGCGAAACGATTGCCATGTCCAGCAACTGTGTCATCTGTGGTAGTCGAAGAAGCAGTGTCCTCATCGAGATCTGACTCCTCTGGATCTGGCTCGTAGCTCAAATCGGCTCTGGAGTGCAGTCCGTACAAAGTCATCTCCAACTCGTCAATCCTTCGCAGAAGGTGTGCCACATACTCTTGAGCTTCCCGCCATCTGTTCTTCTCTGTCGTGATCTCCTTGCGGGCCTTCTGTAGCTCCTTGCCTGTATTATCTAGTACATCCTCCTGGGCGACGACAAATCGTGCCAACTGTGTAACCGTGGCATCCTCATCCTGAATCTCCTTCGGGTCAAGAAGGTTATCGCTGCGCAGGTGATAACGGAACACCGTGCTCTCCAACTCTCTGGCGTAGATACGGGTAATGTGCCGCATTGCGCGTCGTGATACTTCTTGGATACCCATCTGCATTGTAGATCTCCTGGCAATGCAGTGTATCGGGCGATTGCCTGGCCCTTTTCCTAGCAGGTACCTCAATCCTCACGTCACAAGCCTTGATCAATCCCGCTTGTCTGATCACTTCCACTTGGTATTGGGGCTTCTCAAAATCTCCGAGAGTCTCAGAGCATATGCCAAAGTTCCGCGGCGTGACCAACTCCCAGATCAACGTAGTTGAACTCTTCCTCCATCTGTCACAAGAGTGCTTTACGTAAGAACTCGGAATTTTTAAATTGTGACAAGGTAAGGGAAAATTTCAGCAAGAGACAAGAAAAGAGAGAAGGGGATAAGTCGAGATGTCATTTCTTGTCTTCACAAATTTTTAGCTTTAGAAAATAGGTTTTATCCTCACTACGACCATTCTAGCTAGGGTTGAGCCTACAGTCAAGTATGGCTCTGATACCACCTCTATCGGGACCCCGAATTTGCAAATCCGGACCCTCTGTGTATTCAGCACTAGTCCAGGAACGCGCTAGTGCACACAGTCTTAACATTGGTAAATATCGCAATCATACCATTCGATATTATCAAAGTACTTTATTTAAATAACCAAACTGGTCACTCGACCTTATGGTCAAGTTACAAATGTATGCCTCGCAAGGCGAAACTTATTAAAAGAGAAATAATAGCAGCGGAAAATCAAATAAACTTCGTGGCGCCATCCAAAGATACCACAGTAAATCGACCGGGCTCGCATCCCTAAGTAGACGGGTCCTCTTAGAATTCCTCCTCCAAGCCGGTGCGATCTCTTCTTCAAGCGATATTGTGTTGAGGCAAGGGTAAGTACTTGGTACTCAAAGCAAGTCATGCCTGAATGCAAGCTAATATACTATATGCATGGCTTGGTACAAAGGAATAGCTCAAGGTATATTTGCGATGCTTGACTTTTGACAAGTAATAAAAGTAGATTCGAAAGCAGTAGAAATAAGTAAAGCGTAAATAACTTTTCAAGAAGTTGAATAAACATTTTCCCCATCCTAAACCACATTTCCATCATCTTCATTATTAAACCAAACCAACCTTTCAAACCAAAGTTATTTTTTTTTGAGAAAATCTAACCCTTGACTGTAATTCCCGAGCATTGTCCAAGATCATGACACGGCTATTCGAATAGATTCTAAACTCTGCAGAGGTTATGCACTTTACCCACAAGATACAGTCAAACACCACAAAGGCGAAGTTCCCAGAATAAAGCCTTCTGGAAGCCTCAAACAACACAGGTGGTCCTCTCCGGTTCGTGCTCTACACCATCCCTTCCCTTAGCCAAGGCGAAGTATGGGACCAACACACCGTTAGATGGGTATCTGGCCACAGCCACGATACGCTCCCCCGTACAATCACACAAACGGTGTAATTGACACCCTGAGGCTCCACAAGCGAGTCCTTAGCGACTTAGTCAACTAGGGCCGTCCCATTCCAGCCATGTGGTTGCAAGTATGACCCAGTTCAAAGGCTTGCAAGGTTAAGTCCTTAGAGTGACCAGGGCAAGACTACCCGAAAAACCAAATCAACACTCCTAATGCCACAACCGCCCAATTGATTACTCTTGCCACATGCCTAGGTCAAAATCGTTTATCAAACCCCAGTTGATTACCATGCACCACGTGCCATCAACATCACATGATACTTTTCCAAAACAGGTTCAATATATCATTAAGTCAATATTAACATTTGATTGTCCAAAATCATGTCATGAGCACGTAGCAGGTCTAAGCAGTATACTACAACGGTCTAAACCCATGTTGGCAATTTAATAATGTCCAACTAGTAAACCACAACTAGGGTGACAAAGGGTCATGGCACATACTTAAGTAATCAAGGTGTCATATAGCAAATTGGTATTTATCTAACCCTGTGTTTAAACAAAGTATTTTTCTAATTGAACTAGCATGCAATAATTTAAATCAAAATAGATTTCGAAATAGGATCAACATGGTCAAAGCACAACTTGCCTTCAAAAAGTACTTGCTCTTGGTCTTGAGTTGGATCCTGAGTCAATACTTCTCCTTCGAATCCTTCCGGCACTTCAACGTCTACTCGTAAAGCGTGCAAATAGCAAATACACAAATAAACAATAGGCAAAAACATCCCAAAACTCCAAATAAAATCCATAAACAGAGAGAACATAATTTTCTGGATTTTTAGAAACTGGAATCGTCAAATTTGGAGTTAAGGCCTTAAAAGTTATGATTATTTAAAGTTTAAATAATCAATTAAATAATATTACAGAGAAAAACTTTAGTCCAAAAATTAAATAAAATTCATATTTAGGTAGATCTCAATTTTATACAAATTTAAAAATTTGAATCACTCAAATCGGAGTTGAAACGCAAAAGTTATAAGCGTTTGAAGTTTTGAAATTCAAATCAATTATTAAACCGATTTATTAAATCATTTTCTTTTTCGGAAATTAATTATTGCGTCAAGAAGGACACGTGGCAGCCTCGATTGGTTGGCGGACGTCAGCCGGTCCATGGACTTGGTCCACGCTCGGCTTGGGTCGACCGTGGACTCGGTCCACGACTCTACGTGAGACTGACATGTGGGCCCACTCGGGTAACGTCATCGCTGACGTCAGCGGGGCTCACCGCAGTCGGCGACAGTGGGTCCCACCGATGGCGTCATGAGTGACATCCGCGGTGCGATCGCCGACACGCGGGCCCAGCGTGTCGGTAACCTGCCACGCCAGCGTCTGACGGCCGCGTCGGTCCAACTTCCCGACACGTGGCGCAATCACGGCCGTTGGTTTGAAAATCAACGGCGCAGATTAGATCCAGGGTTTAACACGTTGAAACTACTCGTTGATCGTGGGCCGTTCGATTTAGATCGGACGGTCCAGATCTAATCCTATAATAACACTACTCCGGCACGTGGCGATTGTGAACCGTTGGATCTTGATCCAACGGTCCAGATCCAATCGGGTTGGGGACACATGAACTCACCTCAACCGCACGATCAAGATCTGACGGTTCACCGAGCTCGCGAAGTCCGGCGATGGCGCGGCGAGGCTTGGGCACCGGAGACGAGAACGACGACGAACCCGACGGCGTTTCGGGGTTGCTCCGGCGAAGTGAAGGGTCTCTTCGGGTGCGTCTCGTCACGGGGATTCCGGATCTGGGCTCCTTCTCGGCGGAAGACGACGGACGGCGGCGGAATCGAGCAAAAACCGCGGCGGTCACTTCCTCCAACTACGGCGAGCTCGCACGGGCAAACGACGGCGGCTCAGGCGAGATGGCTCGGGGGAACGGGTGCGCAAGGATGAGGGCAACCTCGGGACGTGTCCAGGGCTTTAAATAGCCTCGGCGTTCGCGCGGGACACGGAAACCTAGTTTCCCACGGCGGCGGGCGCGGCGGCGGAGTCCGGCTCGGTCTCGGCGGAGACGACGACGCTCAGCCGTCCACGTGGCACGATCAACGGCCACGATCGCACGGGCGCGATCGGATCCGGGCCGGATACGGCTCGAACCGGTACGGGCGGATCTCAGCCGTTGGATCTTGATCCGACGGTTGGGATTGATTAGGGTTTTGAGCTGGTTTGATCGAGTCAACTGGCTCGGGTCGGACTCGAGTCCGACTCGGGTTCCGACTCGGTCGGATGAAACGATACTTGACCGAGTTGAATTTCCAGCGATTTAATATTTAAAATAATTCGATAATTCATTTAATTCATTAAAAATAGCAAATGACTCAGAAAAATTCCAGAAAAATTCTGGAAAATATTTTGGAACATTTTGGACTCAAATAAAATATTTTCAACAAAATTTTATTTGCAAAATTAAATTCTTAAATTATTTCAAAATGGAATAAATTCAAATAAATTCCAAATAAATTCCAGAAAATTCCAAAAATTCACCAAAGTGCCAAATCACACATGAATTTAAGAAAAGCAAAATTTTGGGGTGTTACAGCTGACATCCCCGGGGAAGTCATGGAAGAAGACCCTATTTTTGCCGACCTGGATGAGGGGCCGCCTGTGGCAGAGATCCCACCGTTGCTGGGGGAGGAGGGAGCCCCTAACATGGTTCTTGATCTTCCGGGTGACGCTCTCGCTCCCGGGGGTCTTCCAGTCGCCAACGATCTCGAGGCCTTCATTGAAGGTTTATGGGCGGATTTCGACATGATAATGGCCGCAGAGGAGGCCCTTGCCAGAGACCTTGCCAACCTCGACATACTGATCGGGATGGTGCCGCGGCTGCTGGAAGCTAAGGATGCCCTCGCGGAAGCCGTGACGCGTGCTCATCGCGTCTAAGTCCGCCTTGTTTCGTATAGGAGTTTCTGTTGGATTTCCATATCATGTATGATTGGGATGATATTACGTAACTCCCAGCAGGGGATTCTTACCTATATCTGTTCTTTGTCCTCCTTGTTTGAATTCCTTCTGGTCATGCATTCTTAGCTTCCTATCGTACCTTGATTAGTAATCGTAAAACGGTCTCGATTCTTTACCCAGCCCAGTTCCGGGTTGGGATGCGAGAATAGGTATAGTCGCATAATGCGTAAGCACCCTCTCCTTCCTTGCCGAGGGAAAGACAGGATACCGGCTTGGGCGTATTTTCTCAATGACTTGGCTAGTGTAACATGGTGTGTTCTCCGATCCTTCGGAGCGAAGGGGAGGTTGGCCCCTTAACCCGGCCGGTTATTTCGTGAATAGATGAACCGGGGCAGCGAACGAATTGTAGTGTCGGTGCGACTAAATATCCACGAATTCCTACCCGGCGCGAGGCAACGGGTCTCCGGAGCGAGGGATGGGTGGGGCGTTTGCCCGACCAAGCATCCGCGAACTCCTACCCGGCGCGAGGCAACGGGTCTCCGGAGCGAGGGATGGGTGGGACGTTTGCCCGACCAAGCATCCGCGAACTCCTACCCTAAGACGAGGCAACGGGTCTCCGGAGCGAGGGATGGGTGGGACGTTTGCCCGACCAAGCATCCGCGAACTCCTACCCGGCGCGAGGCAACGGGTCTCCGGAGCGAGGGATGGGTGGGACTTTTGCCCGACCAAGCATCCGCGAACTCCTACCCGGCGCGAGGCAACGGGTCTCCGGAGCGAGGGATGGGTGGGACTTTTGCCTGACCAAGCATCCGCGAACTCCGACCCGGCGCGAGGCAACGGGTCTCCGGAGCGAGGGATGGGTGGGACGTTTGCCCGGCCAAGCATCCGCGAACTCGCAACAGGTTTCTTGATTTGAGTCCTGGAGAATATGAAGATGGCTCGAGCTCGCAATGTCTTTCCATTATTTTATTGATAAGGATCGGTACATTTCTTTCCTTCGGATTCCATCACCTACGGGTAAAATTTTTTGAGTGCGTCGGTATTCCATGTCCGTGGTATTTCTTCTCCGTCGGGGGTAATGAGCTTGTGCGCACCCTTCGCTGTTGACTCTTGGATGATGTATGGTCCCTCCCACGTCGTTTCCAGCTTCACGAAGGCCGGAGTGGCCCGCTTGAGCACCATGTCCCCAGGGTGTATTTCACGTTTCTTCACCTTCTTGTTGAAGCTTCGAGTTGACGCCTCCGCATAGGCTTTCATGGTCTTTAAGGCTTGAAGCTTGCATTCTTCCTCTAGATCACACGTGATGTCGATTGCCTCATGGGTCGGGGTTTTGATTACTCGTAAGGATTTTGCATAGATCTCCGCAGGTGAAACGGCTTCCTCCCCGAAAAGGAGGCGGAAGGGGGAGAGGTCGCTCTTGAGGCCGAAGTGCGGGTTGCCCATACGACGTGGTCCAGCTCGTCGGGCCAAAGCCCCTTTTTAGAGCCGTAAAGCCTTTTTTTATGCCATCAAGAAGTAACCCGTTCGCTCGTTCCACTGCCCCGTTCGACTGAGGATGACCCACTGAGGCGAAGCAGATCTTTATCCCGATATTATCACAGTAATCGCGGAATTTCCAGGAGTCAAATTGAGTCCCATTGTCGGTCACGATCTGGTAAGGGACCCCGTATCTGCAGATAATCGTTTTCCATAGAAATTTGACGGCGGCCTCTGCGGTTATCTTCGCAACCGGCTCTGCCTCGATCCAATGGAGAAGTAATCGATGGCGGCGATTACGAATGAAGGTTTGCTCGAGCTTTAGGAAGCGCCCCAACGATATCTATTCCCCACTTGGCGAAGGGCAGGCCAGGGTACCGCATGCGATTCGTTGGCGGGGCCCTTGTTTGCTTGGTCATCCATTGGCACGCATGATGATGTCGGACCATATGCTCTGAATCTGGCAATGCCGAAGGCAAGTTGACCCCCATCCGTAATAACTTTCTCACGAGATTTCTAGGGGCCTGGTGTGCCCCGCAATCTCCCTGGTGCGCTTCAAGTAAAGCTTGCACTCCCTCTTCTCGCGAAATGCAGCGTAGCCATGGAGCGCAAAGGCCGCTACGGAATAGGAGGCCGTTGATGATGGCGTACTTCTTTGCTCGCCTTTCGACGCGCCTCGCTTGTGCCTCCTCGTCTGGTAAAACTCCCTCCAGGAGGTAGTTGTATATCTCATTCCTCCAGTCTTCACTGGCTGCTCGAACAATGAGATTTATCTGGGAAGGAATGGAGGGGGTGCGAAGTATCTCGAAGAAGATTGTTGAAGGTAGTCTTCCTCCGGTGGCTGCGATCTTGGCTAGCTTCAAGCGCGTTCATTTTGGGACCTGGGAATTGCATTAACGGTGAACCCAGTGAAACCCTTCTCCATGGTTCGGACCATCTCGACGTACTTCTGGAGCTGTTCATCCTTCACTTGATATTCTTTGGTGATGTGCCCCTGAATGAGTTTCGAGTCGGTGTATATTATCGCCTTTCTCGCTCCCATGATCTTCGCTTTTCTGCACCCAATAATAGCGCTTCATACTCGGCTATATTGTTGGTTGAAGGAAATTCCAGCCTTGCTGCGAACTCCACTTTTTCTCCGCTGGGTGTGTGTATCACCGCCGCTATTCCCGCTCCACTCGCCCCCCAAGATCCGTCGGAGTTGATGGACCACATCGTTGGAGTTTGGTTGTTCTCCAGGGCTGGGGAAGTCCATTCTACCATGAAATCGACGAGGGCTTGGCTTTTGATTGCCGTGCGAGGAATTATGGTTAATTCAAAGGGAGCTAGCTCGACCGCCCACTTCTTTGATGCGCATGCTTTCCCTGTTGAAGAGCATAGACCCTAGAGGATAGGTAGTCGGCACCTTGATGCGGTTGGCCTGAAAATAATGCCGGAGCTTTCGAGATGCCATTAACAGAGCGTATGCCAGTTTTTCCATTTCCGAGTATCGTAGCTTCGCTCCTTGGAGGGCTTCAGAGACGAAGTAGACCGGCTGTTGTTTGGCACCTAGGGGCCGCACTAGCACAGCGCTTACGGCCAAGGGGCTAGCTGCTAGATATAACAGAAGCTCCTCACCTTGCTTCGGGCTTTGCAGGACAGGGATCTCCATGAGACTCTGCTTCAAGTCGTCGAAGGCGCGTTGGCATTCCCCTGTCCAGACGAAACTATCGTTTGTGCGCAAGGCTTTAAAGACCGGCAAACTTCGCTCCGCGGATTTTGGCAAGAATCGACTGAGCGCTGCTATCCGCCCTGCCAACCGTTGTACTTCTTTCAGGTTTCTTGGTGGAGCCATGTCTTGGACAGCTCTTATCTTTTCTGGATTCGCTTCTATGCCCCGTTGGGAGACCAGGAAACCTAGCAATTTTCCTGCGTCCACGCCGAAAACACATTTTGACGGGTTAAGCTTCACCTTTCCTTTTATCAAATTTCTGAAGGTTTCCCGGAGGTCCCCGATGTGATCTTCTTTCTTTTCACTTTTGACAATGATATCGTCAACGTAGGCTTCCACATTTCTTCCCAACTGATCGGCGAAGATCTTCGTGATGAGTCGAGCGAAGGTAGCACCTGCGTTTTTGAGCCCGAAAGGCATTCGCACGAAGCAATAGGTACCGAAGGGAGTAACAAATGCTGTCTTGTCTTCGTCTCCTTCTTGCATATAGATTTGGTGATAACCGGAGTATGCGTCAAGGAAGCTCATCCTTTCTGACCCGGAGGTTGAATCAACCAGCTGGTCGATGCGGGGCAGGGGGAAGTCATCTTTTGGGCATGCTTTGTTTAAGTCAGTGAAGTCGATGCACATCCTCCATGCCCCGCTGGCCTTCCTGACTAGGACGATGTTGGCCAACCACTCCGGGTATCGGGCTTCGCGGATGATTCCCGCCTGGAGCAGTTTAGTCACCTCCACCTTCGCGGCTTCTTGTCTTTCTACTGCAAGTTTTCTCAATTTTTGCTTCTTAGGCTTCACGCTTGGATTAATAGCGAGGGCATGTTCGATAGTTTCTCTCGGGGCCTTGGGAAGGTCTTCGGGCCCCCATGCGAACACGGTTTCATATTCCTGGAGGAGCAGCATCAAGTGTTTTTCCTCCTCTGGAGACAACATGGTGCCGAGGCTCACTGTCTTGCTGCTTCCTGGCCTGAGCGGTATCCGTTGGGTTTCTCCCTGGGGTTGTGGTTTAGGGAGCCACCGGCTGCGATTTGCAGGTACGACGGGATCTAGCTCAGTAATGCAGACGTGTTTGATTTGAGGTGGGTTCTCCATATCTATCTTCCTTGCCAAGGCTTGGTCTCCTCGCACCGTGATGACACCATCTTCAGAGGGAATTTTCATGCACAGGAAACCGTGATGAATTATGGCCCCCATGGTTGTCAACGAGCCCCTGCCTAGGATCGCATTGTATTGGAACGGCATGTCTACCACATCGAATGTGACACGACTCGTGACGCTGGCTTGTGGCGTCGCGAATGTGACTTCAAGCTCCAATTGCCCCAGGGTGCTAACCGTGCTTCCTCCAAAACCCATCAGCGGCACTTCCGATTTTTTCAACCGATCTTGTGGAATCATCATTTGTTGGAAAGCCTTCATGGATAGTATGTCCGCAGCGCTCCCTCCATCTACCAATATTTGACGTACTTCGTAGTCGGCGATAATGGCGGTTACTACCAAGGAATCTTGGTGCGGGAAGTGTACCCCCGTGGCGTCCTCCTGTGTGAATGTGATTGGCTCGCATTTTACCGGAGGAAGGGTGGCGGGGGTAATGGCAATGTGGTTAATTTGCCGGGCGTAAGCCTTCCTCTGTCTTTTTGACGAGAGATGTGATGAGGAGCCCCCCGCAATGACGTTGATAATGCGACGGAGATGATTCATTCCTACTCGAGGAAGGGGGTGTTGTCGTCCAACAGGAGGTGCTTCCGGCAGTGCAGGATGCGTCTTGACTTCTCTCTGTTTCACCTTGAACTGCCGATATCCGTTGATCACTTTGCATTGGATGGTGTCATGAGTGATATTTTCCCCGTGATATTCACAAAAGTACTGCCGGGGCTCTGTCCCTTCCCTCTTGTTAACTCGGCTTCCCTCGTCTTGCTTTCCTCGGCTCGGGGGTGGCCCTCGTCTCTGCTGCTCCACAGGCCTGTCGCCCGTGGCTTGCCGATTTCTTGGTTTTTCAATGTGGTGGATTCTCCTCCTTTCGTCTCTTCTTCCAGGCTCTGGGTATCGTTCCCTCATTTTGGCGTTGGGAGGGAGGTCCTTCCCTCGCCCTCTCTTGCGCGGGGCGAATTCTTGATTCTCTTGTTGGGGCCCGTCTTCCCTTCGGAGGTTGTCTTCCTCCGCCCGCGCGTATTCCCTCATCTTTGCAAAGAGTTCTTCCACCGTACGTACCTCTTCTGGCGAGCCTTTCTGCCAACGGTCCCCTGCGCAGGCCGCAACGTGCCGCATTGATGATAGTGGTGTCGCTTACTCCTCGTACTTGGCACTTAATCCGGGAGAAACGCTGGAAGTAACTCTTAAGGGTTTCCCCTTCGCGTTGTCTGACCGCAAATAGGTCACTTTCCTCTTTCATTCCGTCGAAGTTACCCTGGAAGTTGCCTTCAAGCTTGCAGCGGAGTTGCGGCCAACAGGTGATCGACCGGGGCTCCAGCGAAGAGTACCAGGACAGGGCTATGCCTTCAAGGGCTAGAAGGAGCCCCTTCGCCTTGATATCATCATCTCCTCCCACGGCTTCAATCGCCGTATCATAAACGCGGAGGAACTCCCTTGGGTCCGTCCGACCGTCATATAGCTTAACGGTGGGAAATTTGAAGCTTCCTGGGGAGGGCCATTTTTTGGTCCGTAGGCGAGTGCTGAGGGGGTTTGGATCGTGGTTTTCCCTGTGTGCCATCGCAACCGCTGGAGATAGCACCTCGCGGCTCGGGCTTTCATCTTGTGATTCGTATTGACCCCCGTCAGATCGTCCTTGCAGACGCTTCAACTCTGCCATGAGTTGCTCGTTGGCTTCCATCAGCGCCCGCACGTTGGGGTCAATCTCCTCCTGAGCTCCGGTTCCTTCTCCATGGGTTTCTTCGTTTCCGTGGGTCTCTTGGCGATGGGTCGGATGTGTCGACACTTCCTCCACATCTCCTCCTGGTGTCGAAACCGTTCGACCTGTCGTCAGAGGCCGTCATTTGGGGGCTCGCTTGCGCACGGCCACCGGAGTCTGTGGAGGTAAAGTTCCCGCCATGTTTCGAGCTTCTGTTGCGGTTGGCATCCGCATCTCATCATCCAGAAGTCGAGGGGGATCCCCAGATTGGCTTCTCGCACGCCGTCTTGATTCTTCTGCTCCTGCCGTCGTTGCCGCCCCCTTGGATATTGCCTCCTTTCCTTTCTTTGGTGGCATGGTTGCAGGAAACTTACCCTTGGGCTTGATCGGCAGGTGGTGGTTTCACCTTGCGGTTAGGGTTCCCCACGGACGGCGCCAGTGTGGTGTCGTGGAACCACCGGGTCTCTCTTTCTCTTCCTCTTCGTCGGACTGTTTCTTGTTTTTCGGGGAACCTACTTCTACCTTGTCCTCTTCCCCGCTTTATAGGCCTTCTTTTTCTTTATTATTTCTTGCCAAGGGCTAACCTCAATTTTTTTATTGAATCACGTCTCTCATACGTTGGGTTTTTTGCCCTCTGTTCGTACTCCTTTTATAGGGGTTCGACGGGAATTTCACTTGTGTTGGGGTCTCAGATTGCCTGGACACGTCATTGTGTACTCGGGAGGAGTTGTTGGGGGATGTCAGACCTTGGAGATTAACACTAGGTTCACGTCAGAGGGAGACATTGCTGGGAGTGATTTCCTCCGGTTTCTTCCCTCGCCACGGAAGGGGACTTCCCCTCGTTGCGGAGGGGGGGAAAGGGGCGATCTTTTCCATCATCCCTTTTTACCGGGGGATGATCTCCTAAGGTATGGACTTATGGTTTTATCGAAGGAAGAGGTTGACATTTAGAAATCCATTCTCGTGGGCCATTAGATACAGGGGCTTCGTTCAGCTAGCCGAGGGGGAGGGATGAGCCTGGCCGGTCCACCACAATTGCTATGCTGTTAATGTTCCTTCAATTCATGTTAAAACAAAGGAGATGCTGCCGAAATTTCGGTTTTTTAGCATTTGCTCCTTTGCTGTAATTTACCTTAATTTATGGTATTTAGATGTTGTTTAGCCTATGTTTGGTAGCATTCAGGCATGCTAGATGCCGGGGTGTTACAGATATTATGGCTTTATGTATATGTTGATTTAGATAAGAAATATGCTCATGCAGTTGATTTAAATGCATTACCATTTATGATTTGATGCACTTTGCCGAGTCTTGGACTCACGCTTGTTTGTTTATTGTTTTTAGGTACTCTGAGAGCGACTTGCTGGGTTTGGGACTTAGTTGCACCTCTACTGATGCTCACGACATATTAAAGGAACTTATTTGTTAATTGATTCACCTTGATATGTAGTTGAGACCATTGTAATAATCTTTGGTTGTGGTTATTATGATCTCCTTGATGTTAAAGATTGATAGTTGTTAGGAGGTTATCTGCTTGATTGTCTGATTAGATGCTTAGTTGGTCATGATGGTTAGTTGATACCATGACCATGTTGTTGTTGTTGTTATTGGATTGAATTTTGTCGTTGCCTGCTGAGTGGATGTCCATTTAGCAGGGGAGGTCTTGCATAATTTTTTTTGGCGAAAATTTGGATAGGTTTTTGGTAGAACTTTAGGCATGTGAGGTGCCGGGGTGTTACAGTTGGTATCAGAGTGAGCTTTAGGTCCGTGGAATGTGAATGTAGCAAATTACTCTAGAGTAAACTAAAATGTTGACTTGGAAAAGTAGAAACATGGCATATGTATCTACCTGTTAAAATTTGGCCATAGGGCAATAACCCTAAAAATCAGAAATAGAGTGGTTAATTAATTTAAAACTTGACACACTCTGATGCACAGTAGGAAAGGGTACGGGTATCATTGCTTTGTGCTTAAGTGTTGTATTTAAGCTTTGATGTTGAATGCTAATTTGTTTATGCATGATGTCTATTGTTATTATTTTGTAAGAGGTAAATGAGTAATTGTGATTAAGTGAGTTGTGGTGCCGAAGGGTTTCGGTCACCTTCTTCTGTTGTGGTTTGGCCATGGTAAGGGCCGTGGTGGTGGTTGTGGCTGGGTAAAGCCACAACCGGAAGTTTGGAGCCTCTTGTAGGTAAGAGTCGTCGTCTTTTGCGATAAAGTTTAGAGAGTGGATGGAATTTGTTGGTTTCTTTTGGCTTCATTGGTTGGAGTCAAATAGAAAAGTTCAGTGATGAATCCTTTTGGATTTCTTTTACCGTTCTAGCGATTGGTTTGGTTGGTGAGGAGTATTCGCTGATTCATCTTTTGGCGATTTTGATAAAAGGTTTTGTTGGTTACCGTGAGCTGTTTTTGGGGGAAAACTATCGTGGTTGTTGTCCTCTCCATTTAAGAAAAGTATTGAAGTTTTCTTGGTGTAAAACCCAAATCGTGTGGATTTTAGTGTTACAATTTTATCAGAAAAGATGTGGTTGATCGCTTGGTTTTTCCTTTTCGTGAAAATTTCGTTGCATTTGTCTTCCTTCGTGGAAGTTGTAAGTCTTGAAGTTTGGTTGAGGAGTTATTGCGTGTCAAAGTTTGGGAATTCGAGAGTCGAATTCTCTTGTGATTCCTAATTGGTTTTCTCTGGAAAGAAAGATGGTTCTTGGGGTTGTTTGTGTTTAGGGAGCGGTGGCTTCCTTAAAGGTTGGGTACGCGACCCACGAGGATGTTCACGACGTTAAGTGTGATACTATGGAATGTCGAGACTTTATAATTTGTGATAATAGGTTATAAAATGTGGTAAAATGGGATAGGTTGGGGATTTTGCAACTAAAACCCTGAGATTTCACGTTTTAACGCAGCTTCGGCTGTTCAGTGCTTAGGGCCTCTCCGAGGTCGATTTGGGCCTTGGGGGGAATTCGTGGGCCGGAGGTGGGGCACTTGGGCCCATGTGGGAGTAGTGGGGGGGCAGCACACCCTGCTGCCCTAGCCCCCACCCCTCCATTGTGCAGCCCCCATCCCCTCATCTCCCATCTCCTCCTCTTCCTCCACACCCCAAGCCGCACCACCCTCCTCCTTGCGCCTCCTCCCCCACCACCACGTGCCCTTGCTGCATCCCCCTTGCTGCCATGCCACGCCATGGTGCTGCCCTCGCCGGTAGGAGGATCCGCGACGAGGAGAACCGGTGGCCACGTCGCGTGGGGAGAGATCGGGTGGAGTTTGCGCGAAGGAGAGCGATCGATTCGTGGTTCTTCAAGAAGGTAATGGGGGAAACCTTTGGGGATTGATTAGATGCTGTGTAGTGGTGGATTATCATGTTTTTAGATCAAGGGAGGTGCTGCCATGGGTTAGATCTAATGAAAACTAGAGTTGTATTCGCGTTCTGTTCGGGCAGATTGGGAACCCGAACTAGGGCAGGTGTTTTCGCCAATTTAGAGTTGGATTCTGGTCATACGGACTTTTAGGAAGTTGTAGATAATTTCATTATCTTTCCGTGCATATAAAGAAAATTAAAATCCGCCTAGCCGTTTGGGAGATATGGCCGTTTTACCGAGCGCTGTCAAATCTGTGACGAGATTGGGACAGTTCGTGTTCAACGTTAGATTAAACAACATTAGAGTCCGAATCAGTCTTTCCCTATAACTAGAAAAAGTTGGGAATTTTCCTAAGCTTCGCGAGGATGTACTTGTTTATTCAATTTGGAGTCCTAGAACAGAAGTTATGCCCATTGGAAGTCCGCTGTCCCGAAGGGACAGATTTGCTGTTTTCTGATTTTAGGAGTTGTATGCGAAGTCGGGTAGTGGGATTTATTTGTGTACTGTATTGTGGACCCAATTTGAGTGAGTGGCACGTATTTACAGGTGGTGTGCCTCCGAGAGTACCCTCTACGTCCCGCCACTCCGTCCCCCGCGGTTGAGGCAAGTGTAATGGAATGAGTAGAGAGTTGTAGGGTGTTTGATGATGAGATGCAATGGAATTTATGTTGAGTACTTATGCCATGCTTTATATGTTATCATCGATATGATGTCCTCATGCCATGATTTAAATGCTTGCTGTTGTTATGATGTCCTCATGCCATGCTTGAGAAGGTTGCCGTTGGTATGTGTTTTGAGCTATCTTGATGTGATGCCATCAGACAATATGCAAGATGTATTTAAGTACGTTGCTGTCCATTGTACATACATGGCATTTATTCATGGCCGGCCGGTGAGATAAGTCATAACTATTCCGGTAGGGTCGGTGAGAACAGTTATGACTAGTCCGGGGCTATTCTTTTGAGTAAGTCCTACATCGTGATTCCATCACCGAGGTGAATGGAAGCGAGTGATAGGCACCCTCCATCTTCGGGATGGAAGGGGGGGAAAGGGTGCATGCCGACGGGTGTGCACTCAACCATACCGGTATGAGAATTCCAGGAGACATGTGCATTGCATTGCATGAATGATATACCTAAATGAAAATGTTTATGAGATGATGATGAGAGTACTCATGAGATGCTCATGAGATGATTATCATGTTGTTTTAAAGGATGAATATAATGTTAAATATGATGTGTTGTGATATAAGCGTGAGACTGGGATGATGGTTTGTTGTCTTGCACCCTGTTTTTCATTACATTACACTTTCTTTGAGTGATGAACTCATGCTTGTGTTTTATATTGTTTGTTTATTTAGGTACAATGAAATCGGCGCGCGGGAAGGGAAATTAGCTACACTTCCTCACGTAGCACTCATAATCTAGATAATTCACCCATTTCTATGGAAACATGGCAATAAGTTATGTGGATTTTGGTGTATGGATATTATGTGTGTTGGTTTCCCTCATGTGTGTCATGTGGGTCTTTGGAGCGATTTGTTTTATCATCCTCGTCTTAGTTGATGCTTATTCCATGATTATCATTGCTTGCTGTTATTCTAGTTGATGCTCATCTATTGTTGTCGATGCATATTGATATCTCGATTGATAGATATATTGATCTGATATTGTGATGTTCAAATTTATGCTAAAACAAAGGAGATGCTACTGAAATTTCCCATTTAATCATGGTATTAATTGTTGTATGGTCTATGTTGGTGACATTCTGGGCTTAGTAGAAGCTGGGGTGTTACAGTTGGTATCAGAGCGGGTTGTAGGTCCCTGGAATGTGTATTTAGTGTCATACTATAGGTTCAACTAAAATATGAAGTGGGATAACCTAGAAACATAGCTTAGGTTTTACTTAAAACTTTGCCATAGGATAGCAACATTAAAACTTGTGTAAGTGGAATAATTAATTTAAAACTTGACACACTCTGTTGCACAGTAGGAATGGGTATGGGTACCGTTGCTTTACGCTTAAATGTTGTATTTAAGTTTTGGTGTTGAATGTTACATTTGGTAATATATGTTGCTATGTTTATGAAAGAATTGATTGTGTTGATACATTTGAGATTATGTGGGTTGTGGTGCCGAAAGGGTTTCGGTCACCTTCTATTGTTTGTAGTAATGTTGGGTTTGACGGTGTGGCCGGTTAGTGCCATCACCGATGGACTTTTAACCTCCTGTTGGGAGAGTGCTTATCCTTTCTGTCGTAGATTGGGTAGTTGGTTGGTTGAAATAAAAGAAAAAGGGTTCGGTTTTGGATACTCACCGATAGTTCTTTTGGTGGTTTTGGTTTTGTCTTCTTTGGTTGAAGACAAAAGAAGAGTTTAGGGTTGCGCCTCTTTTGGTCGCCTTGCGAGCTTTGACGCCCGATTTGTGTTTGTCTTATAGAGAAACTTATAGATTGATTCTTGGGTTACCATTCTCCAATTTGAAAAGAAATTATTGAAGTTTCGATAAAAAAAAAATCTAAGTCGCATGGATTTAGGTGTCAAGGTTTTGTCGGAAAGGATGTGGTTGATCGGTTGCTTTACGGAGAAAGTTTTCAATTTATTCTTGTGTTTGTCTTTCTCCGAGGTTTAAAAGAGTTATTGCGGTGTTGTGCCAGACCTTGTTGTCGGGGTCTAAGTGGTGTTTGATCGCAATGATGACTTGCTTGGGAATTTAAGAGTTGATTTCTCTTGTGATTTATGGTTGAGCTTTCCGGAAGGAAAGGTGTTTTGGGTGATGTTCTTTTCTGGAGCAATTTTGGTTTCCTCAAGAGTTGGGTGCGTGATTCACGCGGATGTTTAAGAAGTTAAGTGTATGACGAGAAGTTAGAGTTTTCGGATGATATGAGCTGGTGGTTTGGTTAAAGTGAATTTGTTGTTTGTTTAAAGATAAACTAAAATATTGTGTTGATAAGAGATGATTAAACGAGACGTCAGGTGATCCAAGGTGAAAGTTGATTAGTGGTGTGTGCAAAGTGATGCGGGTTATGGAATCTAATGGATGTTTGAGATTAGTTAGCATAGAATGTCTCGGTTGATGAACTTGTTATAGCAAGAAGATGGTGTGAAATTCTGCCTATTGTAGCTGGTGGGTCAGTTAATATTGTGGGTCAACAATATGACTTAAAATACGTGTAATCAATTAATGAGGATATATGGAATGATTGTAGGAAAGGTTGAATTATTCTTGACAGATGTCTGTCTAGGATCCGTATTTATGAGGGATGTCTAGTGGAGATCGTGTCGCGTGGTTAGTATTAATTATTGGTGGAATGAACAGGTGATATGGAATATGTGACTTAGGGATTATACCCAGGGTTATTGTTGATTACGCCGGAATAATTGTAAAGAGATGTGTGCTACGCTTGGGATAATAAGTTGCATGAATAATGGTTCGTCATGGTTAGTAGACCAAAAGAAGTTGTTGATATGCGTCTTATGTTGGAATAACTGATAAGTTAATTGTCTTTGGAGTTGTGAGAACGTGGTTCTCCTTGTTGATTGTCATACGGTAGATATGGTCTATGGTTCGTTGGTAATATAATCAATTGTGGTTATATGAGCAGTGAAAAGTGATTTTATTAAGAGCAGATGTTGTAGCTTGTGTGCATGATGTTGGATTTCTCGGGTTTTGGGTGATTATGACATCCGTATTGGCTACTTGATATTGGAATGCGAGTAATGGTGGGATTTGAGTCGAACTTTCTTTTGAAGGTTTATGGATTCAAATGAATGTATAAATTTTCTGGGAGTGCCTGCCTCTTTGTTTAGGCGTCTTGATTAGTGTGCAATAAAATCTTCCCCGAATAAGTGGCATTTTGTCAAGTTACAAACTTGACTCCGATGATTGGAAATGTGGATGAAAGAGTAGTATTTGATGTAACCGGCTTATGGGTTCCAAATGTGGTGTGGTATTGAACCATGCCAATCTTTGGATTTGGGCTAATCTGTTTAGTCTATGCTATGAGTATGGATTAACACCCAAAGCGTTGGAGTGGGACGCTCTCTTTAGCGTTCAACTGATTTATCTTTGGTAACCCTGGAGTTAAGCGCTTAAATTGTAATTCTTTCGTGACTAGAGTTGGATTTATTTGGGAAACGTGTGTGGTGTTTGCGAGCGTTTCAAAAAGGTGAATCTTACGATTGTTTCATAAGTGATTTTGTTGGTAAGGTGTTCCCTGCTGGGAATGTGTTTCCTTTCTCTTTAAGAGAATTGGTAGCGGTTATTAGGCGTAGATGTTTGATTTGAGAGTTGATGCTATCTTCTGGTATTGGCTTTGGTTAAAATGCGATGTTTTGCACGCTTTGCGTGCAGTGGTTGTGGGGTTGTAATGCAATATGGTATTTTTCGGTTAACGCTGTCGTAGTTTATGCGAATTTGAGCAACCATCGATGTGTTGGTTGTCAATCATGTGACAAAGAGAATGAAGTCTCTTTGTGAATGGTTAATGGGTATCGTGGTTTCATGACTAATAAATGGTGAAAAAGATTCATGACATCGTTTTTATAAGCATAAAAGAGTTGTTGAGCCAGGACGGTGAGGAAGTCATATAGAGATATATGACTAATCCGGAGTGCTCTTGAAGAATTCGCATTCGTGTTATGAATCGAGATTTCCATTGCTCTCTAGCATGAAAAGGAATGAATGGATAAATGCTGGTATTTTGGCTATGGTATGCAAGGGATTTGAGTTTCCCTTTCTCTTCGAGAGTTTTTGTGGAAGTTCTCTTCCAAGATGTTGATTTTGGTTAAAATGGAAAGTTTGGCTGTGGTGAAAGTGAGTCGAGTTGTCTTTAGTTGTTGAGAACTTCTGTCAAGAGAATTGTGTGGAGTCTCTATTTGTTTGAGTGCTCCCCGATGCGAATTGTATCGCGTTGATTGGAGATTTGAGTTTTCCTTTGCGGCTTGACTTAGGAAAAGCAAAAGGGTGGTCTTTCAATGTTATCGGGTTCTTTCCAAAGTGATTTGTGGCGCTTTGAGGTTCGAGTGGTTGTATGTGGTCTACTTGGATTCAAAAGAATCGTACTTCTTTTGCACTATTGATAGGAGCGAGAATAAGAAGGGCCTTGGGTTATTGTTGAGTATAATCTAAGAGCTATACTCGTGGGCTTCGTTGTTTGTGTGAATTGTTTGTGAGGGCGACATCCTCTTGGGAAAAGTGCCAATTGAGATTTGGTAGTGAGTTACGGTCCTAGCTTGGGCTAGGTGCTGGACATTAGTGGTATGAGGGTGGATGATGATAGAAGTTGTTGATATCGTGGTTTGAATTTGGTTGAAAGTGTCGTGGGGTGGAAACAAATGTTATAGAAATTGTGATATAAAATGCTTTGTCGTGGACATTGTCTTAGCTAGACGTCCCTGGGTGTGCGTTATGCCTGGGAGAGGATAGAATGAAAAGTGTAATGTGGTTGGCAGTCGAAAGGAAAGTATGGTTGATGTAGGCTATGAGCGAAGATGACATTAGTAAATTTTGATTCCTTGCGAAAAGGGGTCAAATAATTGGAAGAGATGGGGTTTTGCGTAAATGGTTTTTTTTTTGGGGGGGTTCAAGTTTGGAACCTCGGTTGACCGTTTTAATACTAATGGTGAAAAAGGGATGTTTTTCATGATGATTGTGTCATTCTGAGTTTATGAATCATGATAGAGATTGAAGTAAATGAGGAATCATGTCAAGTTGTGCTTAGTTAAGCTAAGTCAAGTCACTCTTGTTAATAGATGGATTTGGAGAATGGAGTTGTCGTTGCTACTGTTTGAGTCTTTGCGTGGGTGTGTTGAGTTCGCAAAGAAGATGAGTCCCTAGTGGACATTGTTTTAGAGTTGACGTGTAAGATTCGAGGTCGAATCCAGTTAAGGGGGGTAGAATGTGATACTATGGAATGTCGAGACTTTATAATTTGTGATAATAGGTTATAAAATGTGGTAAAATGGGATAGGTTGGGGATTTTGCAACTAAAACCCTGAGATTTCACGTTTTAACGCGTTTCGGGCTGTTTCCGGGCTTTCGGGCCTCTCCGAGGTCGATTTGGGCCTTGGGGGGAATTCGTGGGCCGGAGGTGGGGCACTTGGGCCCATGTGGGAGTAGTGGGGGGGCAGCACACCCTGCTGCCCTAGCCCCCACCCCTCCATTGCGCAGCCCCCATCCCCTCATCTCCCATCTCCTCCTCTTCCTCCACACCCCAAGCCGCACCACCCTCCTCCTTGCGCCTCCTCCCCCACCACCACGTGCCCTTGCTGCATCCCCCTCGCTGCCATGCCACGCCATGGTGCTGCCCTCGCCGGTAGGAGGATCCGCGACGAGGAGAACCGGTGGCCACGTCGCGTGGGGAGAGATCGGGTGGAGTTTGCGCGAAGGAGAGCGATCGATTCGTGGTTCTTCAAGAAGGTAATGGGGGAAACCTTTGGGGATTGATTAGATGCTGTGTAGTGGTGGATTATCATGTTTTTAGATCAAGGGAGGTGCTGCCATGGGTTAGATCTAATGAAAACTAGAGTTGTATTCGCGTTCTGTTCGGGCAGATTGGGAACCCGAACTAGGGCAGGTGTTTTCGCCAATTTAGATTTGGATTCTGGTCGTACGGACTTTTAGGAAGTTGTAGATAATTTCATTATCTTTCCGTGAATATAAATAAAGTTAATATCCGCCCAGCCGTTTGGGAGATATGGCCGTTTTACCGAGCGCTGTCAAATCTGTGACGAGATTGGGATAGTTCGTGTTCAACGTTAGATTAAACAACATTAGAGTCCGAATCAGTCTTTCCCTATAACTAGAAAAAGTTGGGAATTTTCCTAAGCTTCGCGAGGATGTACTTGTTTATTCAATTTGGAGTCCTAGAACAGAAGTTATGCCCATTGGAAGTCCGCTGTCCCGAAGGGACAGATTTGCTGTTTTCTGATTTTAGGAGTTGTATGCGAAGTCGGGTAGTGGGATTTATTTGTGTACTGTATTGTGGACCCAATTTGATTGAGTGGCACGTATTTGCAGGTGGTGTGCCTCCGGGAGTACCCTCTACGTCCCGCCACTCCGTCCCCCGCAGTTGAGGCAAGTGTAATGGAATGAGTAGAGAGTTGTAGGGTGTTTGATGATGAGATGCAATGGAATTTATGTTGAGTACTTATGCCATGCTTTATATGTTATCATCGATATGATGTCCTCATGCCATGATTTAAATGCTTGCTGTTGTTATGATGTCCTCATGCCATGCTTGAGAAGGTTGCCGTTGGTATGTGTTTTGAGCTATCTTGATGTGATGCCATGAGACAATATGCAAGATGTATTTAAGTACGTTGCTGTCCATTGTGCATACATGGCATATTTTCATGGCCGGCCGGTGAGATAAGTCATAACTATTCCGGTAGGGTCGGTGAGAACGATTATGACTAGTCCGGGGCTATTCTTTTGAGTAAGTCCTACATCGTGATTCCATCACCGAGGTGAATGGAAGCGAGTGATAGGCACCCTCCATCTTCGGGATGGAAGGGGGGGAAAGGGTGCATGCCGATGGGTGTGCACTCAACCATACCGGTATGAGAATTCCAGGAGACATGTGCATTGCATTGCATGAATGATATACCTAAATGAAAATGTTTATGAGATGATGATGAGAGTACTCATGAGATGCTCATGAGATGATTATCATGTTGTTTTAAAGGATGAATATAATGTTAAATATGATGTGTTGTGATATAAGCTGTGAGACTAGGATGATGGTTTGTTGTCTTGCACCCTATTTTTCATTACATTACACTTTCTTGAGTGATGAACTCACGCTTGTGTTTTATATTGTTTGTTTATTTAGGTACAATGAAATCGGGCGCGGAAGGGAAATTAGCTACACTTCCTCACGTAGCACTCATAATCTAGATAATTCACCCATTTCTATGGAAACATGGCAATAAGTTATGTGGATTTTGGTGTATGGATATTATGTGTGTTGGTTTCCCTCATGTGTGTCATGTGGGTCTTTGGAGCGATTTGTTTTATCATCCTCGTCTTAGTTGATGCTTATTCCATGATTATCATTGCTTGCTATTATTCTAGTTGATGCTCATCTATTGTTGTCGATGCATATTGATATCTCGATTGATAGATATATTGATCTGATATTGTGATGTTCAAATTTATGCTAAAACAAAGGAGATGCTACTGAAATTTCCCATTTAATCATGGTATTAATTGTTGTATGGTCTATGTTGGTGACATTCTGGGCTTAGTAGAAGCTGGGGTGTTACATTAAGTCTGTAATGGGTAGTTGGAATATTGAGGTGAAGTAAATTACTGATTCAGTTAAAGTGATTTTGTTGGTTGTTTAAAGACAACCTAAACTATTGTGTTGATTGAGAAAGATTAATCGAGGTGATAAGTGATCGAAAATGGAAGCTGATTAGTGTTTTATGCAAAGTGTTGTGAAGTATGGAATTAATTGGAAGTTCGAGATTTGTAGTATTGATCCTGATTGAGTAAATCTAGAATCTTCTGCTTGATGAATTAATATAGCAAGGTGATGGTGTAAAGTACCGGAATATGATGGTGTAAATGATGAGACCATGCTCATCATGGACAGAACTAACAATGGATACATATGGTCATCACCAAGTGTTGTCACAATTATATCAACTGCATGGCTTCATCGGCCCGCAACTTGGCCAGGACCATTAAGTTGGTGACACTTTATGGCATCCTCTACTCCATCTGCGTGGCTTCATCGCCCCCCACCTTTGCCATCCTTCTACATCTTCGTCGGTTCAAGGACCATTGACTCGAGCTCAAGCCCGTCAACTCAATTATCAGATTTAAAACCATACTTAGGAGAAGATGATGAACTTGAGTCGAGGACGACTCAAATGCAAGAAGAGGAGGATGATGAGGACATCACTACCATGGATACGGCCATGCTTACAAACCCAATTGAAACTAACAATGTAATACAAGGGCCAATTACTCGAGCTCGCGCACGTCAATTCAATTGCCAGGTGAATGCGTTCCTCGGGTTGCATACAAATAATTTAATGAATGGAATGCTATTTAATCCTTGTGATGATTTTATTGTCCTTAGGAACCAAGGAGAAGGACTCCGAAATGTCAAGTATGAAGCCAATTCTTCCGGTGCACAAGTTCAACTCGGATTCGGCCTCCGGGACAGCACCAACTTAAAACGAACATAACTTTTGATCCACAAGGGTGTTTGGGGTCTATGAGTACTGGTTTGAAAGGTTTCGTCGTCGTCTTTCTATCGGATCCGGCCTCATGTCCAAATTCCTTACGAGTCAACGGGAATCTGCAAACAAGTTCGGTCATCTTTCCAAATCCGAGTCAAACTAGGAATAGGAGTCCTACTCGGCCATGGATGTGTTTTGGACGCCCCTAGCATTGTTTTGGCCTCCTATTTCTCCTATATATAGCTAGGGAATCCACCAAAATAACTTGGGTTTTGGTTATTTGATAGTTTAGCCTTTTGCTACTATTTTGAGTCTTTTAGACGTGCTCAACAGCCGCCTAACAAGCACCTTGTATCGGAACCCCAACTTTTCAATATGTCATCTATATTTGCAATTTTAGATTGCTTGTGCCTTGTTCTTGCTTGTTCTTCGATTGCTTGCAGGAATTGATCTTCGTGATCAGGTTGATCATGCCCACGGTAAGGTCAATAACTATCTGGAGTTGGTTTAGCGATTGCTAAGGCGCATCGTCGTTGTACGTTGTAGTCGGATCGTCAAAGTCAATCCCACCCAAATCGAAGGTTATCATTCTCATCGAAAGATCGGGACACCCAGTGTTACATCACAAGGTCAATAACCCTCTGGAGTTGGTTTAGCGATTGCTAAGGCGCATCGTCGTTGTACGTTGTAGTCGGATCGTCAAAGTCGTCTCCACCCAAATCGAAGGTTATCATTCTCATCGAAAGATCGGGACACCCAATGTTACATCAGTAAAGACATAAGGATTTTTGGTTTTGTTGCTTAGAGGTCGATTAAGGTGTAAATCGACAAAAATGACTTAATTGATGTGTAATCAAAGAATGGGAATATGTGGAGTGATTGTATGAAAGGTTGAATTTGTCCTTGACAAATGTCTATCTAGGATCCGTAATTATGAAATATGACTAGTGGTGGTTATATGAATAAGAAGAGGAAATTAAGAGAAGATTGGTTTTGTACTTTCTATTCAAAAGTCTTGGACTCTTCAGGATTTGGTCAGTATAAAAATCCTGAATGGCTAAGAGTTTTGGAATACTAGAATTGGTGGGATTCGAGTTGAACCTTCTTTGAAAGGTTTGCGGATTTAATTGATTGTATGCTTTTCTGGGAGTGCATGCACTTTGTTAAGGCGTTCTAATTAGTGGGCAATAGAACTTCCATGATTAAGTGGCATTTTTGTCAAGTTGCTGATGTAACACTGGGTGTCCCGATCTTTCGATGAGAATGATAACCTTCGATTTGGGTGGAGACGACTTTGACGATCCGACTACAACGTACAACGACGATGCGCCTTAGCAATCGCTAAACCAACTCCAGATGGTTATTGACCTTGCCGTGGGCACGATCAACCTGGTCACGAAGATCAATTCCTGCAAGCAATCGAAGAACAAGCAAGAACAAGGCAAAAGCAATCTAAAATTGCAAATATAGATGAAGTATAGAAAAAGTTGGGGTTCCGATACAAGGAGCTTGTTAGGCGGCTGTTGAGCACGTCTAAAAGACTCAAATAGTAGCAAAAGGCTAAACTATCAAATAACCAAAACCCAAGTTATTTTGGGGGACTACCTAGTTATATATAGGAGAAATAGGAGGCCAAAACAGTGCTAGGGGCGTCCAAAACACATCCATGGCCGAGTAGGACTCCTATTCCTAGTTTGACTCGGATTTGGAAAGATGATTGAACGTGTTTTGCAGATTCCCGTTGACTCGTAAGGAATTTGGACATGGGACCAGATCCGTTTGAAAGAGGACAACGAAACCTTTCAAACCAGTACTCATAGACCCCAAAACACACTTGTGGATCAAAAGTTATGGTCGTTTTAAGTTGGTGCTGTCCTGGAGGCCGAATCCGAGTTGAACTTGTGCACCGGAAGAATTGGCTTCATGCTTGATGTTTGGGAGCCCTTCTCCTTGGTTCCTAAGGACAATAAAACCATCACAAGTATTAAATAGCATTCCATTCATTAAATTATTTGTATGCAACCAAGGAATGCATTCACCTGGCAATTGAATTGACGTGCGCGAGCTTGAGTAATTGGCCATTGTATTACATTGTTGGTTTCAATTGGGTTTGTAGGCATGGCCGTATTCATGGTAGTGATGTCCTCATCATCCTCCCCTTCTTGCATTTGAGTCGTCCTCAACTCAAGTTCATCATCTTCTCCCAAGTATGGCTTTAGATCTGATAATTGAGTTGACGGGCTCGAGCTCGAGTCAATGGTCCTTGAACCGACGAAGATGTAGAAGGATGGCCAAGGTGGGGGTTGATAAAGCCATGCAGATGGAGCCATCGTAGTAGATGTAGGATGCCGTGAAGTGTCACCAACTTAATGGTCCTAGCCAAGGTGGGGGTCGATGAAACCATGCGGTTGATATAATTGCAGCAACACTTGGTGATGACCATATGTATGCAGTGTTAATTCTATCCATGATGAGCATGGTCTCATCATCCTCCCTTTCTTGAAGTGGAGTCGTCCTCGACTCCATCATATTGTCCTGCGAAATGTTAGTAATGACAGGAAACAAAGCAATATGCACATTTGCAATGAAATTAATGGATCGAGAATTTCTATCAACCGTATCCTCCCTTTCTTGAAAACTATCATGTGACTTGTGAATGGAACCAAATGTACTTGGTCTGACATGATTAGTGATAAGGCAATTATTAAATTGATGACATTGTTGCATTGCAAATGGACGTTTAAAATCTGAACAAATGTAAACTCGATGTGCTTTATACTCTCCTTTCTCACTATTTTTGCCAATAACATAAAAGATATTTCGCGATAACCATGACAAATCAGAATGTACAAAAAGGCTCTCCTCTAAATAATTCAGATCACACGGAACATCAAATTCAATGTAGCCTAATGTATATAAAGAAGACATCAATTTCAACTCATCATTTTTGCTTGTGATGTGAATGACATGTTTATTTTCAGCATAAGTGTCTAGTGTGTTAACAAAAGTGACATGTCCATTTGCTAGTTGTGTCATGGATATAAGTGAAGTATTATCACACAACTCTTCTTTATCACAAGAAATAGCAAGCAAATCATCTTGTAACAAAGCAAAATCAGCAATTGGTTCCACTATTAGTTGCTCTACGATAGCATGATTTGTGGATAGTTTTAGCTCTTCAAAATTATTTTCTCCATGTGTAAAGTTCGTACCTGTTACATTACCTTGTAAGTTCTCATCAGCTGTTGTAGGTGTTTCTTCAACTATTATCTCTTCACATATACATGGGGTAGTACTGATCGTTTCTTTCTCCATATGCTCTTCTACATCATTCTCTCGATGATGCTCACTTTTTTGCAAAATGTTAGCTACAAAAGAAGGTGCAACAATGGGGGCCTCAAATGAAGCTAATGATTCTTTCATGGATTCAGCAAGCATTTTTTCAACTCTACAAGCACATACAACCAATTCCGAAAGAGAACTATATGTTTCATCAACAAGAGCATCCTGAATTTCTTGATTGAGTCCACGTATGAACCTAAACTCTGTTGCTTCTTCACCTTCAACTAAACCACAACGCAACAAATGATTTTGCAATCGTTCATAGTGTCGGCTTACTAACCAACAGGCACCCTAAGACTGGGTGCTTGAGAGATTCGGACTGGGGGCTTTTGTGGCAACCGCTCCAAAGACAGGAAGAACTGGATGTTGGAGGCAAGCAAGAAGACAGTCGAGTTTACCCAGGTTCGGGCCCTCCACAGGAGTAATAACCCTAGTCCTGCTTGGTGGTTTCCTCTGAGTTCAAGGTTCTTACAAGGCTGGGGAAGAAGACCCTCTGAGGTTCTGCCAACCAAGGATCAACAACCCTCCTCCCATGCATCCTAGCTCCCTTTTACACTCGGGCTGGCTGAGGCGCATGGGGCTTACAAGCTTGCGTAAAGCAAGCGTCTGACACGTTACTACAGTACATTTAATGCACCCGTCATATTCTCTTACATCACATTTAATGTCTGTCCTAGCTGACTTAGACTTCGCCTTTGGGCCCACTGTCTGTCACCCCTGCATGCTCCGCCAGGAGAGAGGGGATGTCGATTCGGCGCCACCCATCATTAATGCGCGCCTAGGGAAGACGCGCCGCCACACCACAGCCTTCATACCCTGCAATTAATGCGCACGTCTCGCATTAAATACCCTTGACCCTTCGCCCTGTAGCACAGATTACGGGGTTGATTCTCGGGAACTACGCCCCGAGGAGTGGCCTGAACGCCACCTGTCCTCTTGGCGAGCACCTTTGCTGGTCGCCCCGAGGAGTGGCCTGAACGCCACCTGTCCTCTGGGCGAGCACCTTGGCTGATCGCCTCGAGGAGTGGCCTGAACGCCACCTGTCCTCTGGGCGAGCACCTTGGCTGATCGCCTCGAGGAGTGGCCTGAACGCCACCTGTCCTCTGGGCGAGCACCTTGGCTGATCGCCTCGAGGAGTGGCCTGAACGCCACCTGTCCCCTGGGCGAGCACCTTCGCTGGTCGCCCCGAGGAGTGGCCTGAACGCCACCTGCCCTCTGGGCGAGCACCTTGGCTGGTCGCCTCGAGGAGTGGCCTGAACGCCACCTGCCCTCCGGGCGAGCACCTTCGCTGGTCGCCTCGAGGAGTGGCCTGAACGCCACCTGTCCTCTTGGCGACAGTACTTAATGCGGCTGCGTGGGTACCCCAGCGCTTAATACGCTGACAGTAGCCCCCGGGCCCACCCAGGAGTGTCTTTATTCTTTCTTTTTCTTCGTCGAACGGTTCAATCTCCCGGGTGGGGCCCATAAATGCCCACGCACGCCGCGGTCTTTTAAAAAATTGCCTCTTTTTCCGGTCCCGAGGTGGATATCACTGCTTAGTGGCCGTGGGACGTGCCCACTCCCTTGAAAAAATGCTTTGGTTTTCCGCATCCGAACCGCGCGTCTCTTCGACTTTTTCCCGCCAGGCTCTCCTTGAATTCTTATAAATAAGCGGCGACGGGGGCATGTTCCCGTTTTCGCTTTTCGCCTCTGCTCCTTCCTGCCTTAGCTTCCTTTACGCCTTAGGCGACTCGATGGCCTCTCCGACTCTGTCCTCCCTCCTTCAACTGTGGAAGAGAATGCCGCCGCTAAATGCTCCAAGGTGATCGCATGGCGCTCTCATGTCTGGCCGGGGCTGCCGCTCCCGATGGCCAGCCCGGGAAGTCATCTTCTTTGTTCGGGCGATGATGGCGGGCTTGGTCCCGCCCATCTCGGACTTCTACATCGCCGTCCTCAACTTCTACGACATTCACAACATCCACCTTCCCTAACTCCATTGTGCTCCTCTCCGTCTTTGCCCACTTACGTGAGATGTTCATAGGGGTAATGCCCAATCTTCTCCTTTTCCGCTACTTCTTCTCGCTCCGCGTCGGCCAGGGCTCCGGCATCTCCGGTGCTGCCATCTCGCGACTTAGAGGCGGGGCTGGCGCGCTACATTCCAATGGAGACTCGATCCGGTGGAAAATGTGGCGCCACGAATGGTTGTATGTTGAAGACGATAAGCGGCATTGAAGCCACTGGGGCTTCCAGGAAGCGGTGGGCAGCAAATCGGCCCGAGGGATCTCACGGTCACCGACACGCCCGAGCTACTTGCAATGTTGGCTCGGGTTGATCGGCTGCGATGGCGGGCTGGCCGGAGGCATGGTTCTCCGGGACTTTGTGTCCGGAGGATTAGTCCTTTGCGCCGCCGCCACCGGCCCACTGGCACTATCTCGGGCGTGGATGACGGGACTCGGACGATTCTGGAGGTAAGCTCTTATACCTTCCTTCTTCATCACCATCATTCTTTCATCATTTTTTTTTTTGTCGGTAGTGGAGAGCTGGGACGCCGTTGAATCGCTTCTGGATGGGCGGCCCAGGCGATTGAGCAACGTTCCACCCTTCCCCGAGGCTGCGCTTCCACTCTGCGACATGCAGCCTCGGGATCGGGCGGAGATCGTCAAGGCGATGCCCAAGATGGACGCCATGGGGACGCCCATCATCGTCCATCAAGGGCCCCTGATAATCCACGGCACTCCTGCAGGGCGACCAGGGAGGAACAAGCGTCCTACCGACGACATTGTCCCCATCGAACGTCCGGTGACCACGGCTATCGGGGCCATCTTCGTGGCGGCTGGATCTCCTGGCAGCCTCGCCAGCTGAGACTTCCTCCTCGATTGCGGGGCTCTTCATCAACGGTCGCGACGCTTCGCCTCGCCACCATCGCCGCAAGCCCGGTTCATTTGGCGCGCCGCCGTGGCTGACCAGCCGGCGCGCCTTCCTCCATCACCACCGCCACCGCCGGCGGTGACCGCCGGAGCTACGATGGCGGACCGGCCGCAGCAGCTGCCGCCATCGCCGCCACCGCCGGCGGTGATCCGCCGGCGCGATGGCGGACTCCAGCGCACATCCTCGCCGCCACCGCCACCACCGGCCGACCGCCAGCTGCCGGTGGCGGATCCACCGGCAGTTGACCCGCCAGCGCTTCCGGTGGAAGCGGTCCACCTCCCGCCGCCACCGAGGCCGGTGCCTCGAGGGCGGGTTCGCTCGAGAGTGCCTCGGTTTCGAGGCCTCACCTGTGTACGAATCCTTGAAACACAAAAAAAAAGGGACGGTAAAACTTTTTAACCTTCGAATGGAGCCTTACCTTGGCTTGCTTTTGCTTGTTCCAGGGCACCCGCCGCAGACCCTACGCTCCTGCGGTGGCATCGGGGCTGAGGTAGCAGACGGAGCAGAAATGATCCGCCAGACGAAGAAGCCGGCGATCAAGATGCTGCCCCGGCCAGCTTCTTGTGCAGCCTCAGAGGCGCTGGGCCACAGCCCACTCCGGATCCTCCGCGGACTCCGTTTCTTGGCGGACGCAGATGCACCAGCCGTCGCCGCTTGGACAACTCTACTCCCACACCACCCACCGCCTTTCGCCGAAAGGTGCAACGGCCGCCGACGCCGCCATCGAGATCAGTAGCCGCAGAGGTGGCTGATTTACACGATCGAGTGGAAAGGAAGGAGCGGGAGCTGGTGGGGGAGCGGGAGCGGGGGGCCACTCGCGCCGCCGAGCTCATGGAAGAGCTCGAGGCGCAGCGGACGAACCGCATCCAGTCCGAGGCAGACACTCTGCGGATGCTGAGGTACGCCTTCGACCGGATGGAGGACAGCCTCGCTCCACTGGGGTTGGTGCAGCAAGTGCCATCGAGCGAAGCGGCGCACTACGCCGCCTCGGCCGGATCGCGGACTTCACCGCCGGCTTCGCCGCCGCTGGCCGACCGGGTCCACTCAGAGGACGCGCAGAGCGGCCGCGCATCGCGACGTTCGCTTTTGGCGTCGCTGCGTCCAAGGACGCCAACTCGATCCTCCGCCGCCGTCCAGGGGATTGAAGGAGACTGGGCGGAGGCGGAGGCGAGGGTGCAGGCGGCCGCCGACCACGTCGCTGCTCAGCTGGAGATGGTCAACCCCGCGCTGGAAGCAGCAGCAGAAGACGTGGCACTGGCGCTGGACGTCGGACCCCTTGCGGAAGACCCTGCGATGCAGCGCGATGGCGGACGAGGAGGAAGAAGGATAGGATAGCCTAGACCCTTCTTCCCTTTCTCCTTTCTTTCTTTCTCTTTTTAACTTGCTGTCCTGCAACAACTTTTGTAAAGCACTTTCATGGAATAGACATGACATTTTTTAGACCTATTCAGCAATGTTTAACTTGTCTTCTTAGCCTTCCACCTTACTGATCGCCAGCATTAACTCGAGTGCTACTGCTTGGCTTAAGGCTTAGAAGGAAAAAAGAAGGGAGTAAAACACCCCTTGTGTCCGGGCGATTCTTTTCTCGTCGCTTCTGATCCTGCAAACGTCACGCACTTTGTGGCCTCTGCTGGGCGGACACGGTGTAAGACGTGACGGGATGTAGGCTTTTGGTAGCTTGATGTTTAAATCGCCACTTCACGGGACACCGGAGTGTCATGACCGTGCCGGAGCCGAGTTCAAACCAGCCGCCCAATTGCCCAATCTGTTCGCCGCACTTACAGAGTGGTCCCGCTTTGCCATCGGGCGCCACAGATCGAGCGGACTAGAGTGATCGCGAACACTTTGCCATAAAACACGTAACAGAAAGGCATGAAGTAATGCGCTAAAAACAACGGAACGTAATACTTAATTCGAACAACAGTCTGTTCCCAGCTAGTCGGCAAAGCAGACATGATTCGGCCGGCGCGAGGAACAAAACCTGAAACTTACAACCGTTCAAGGGTAGAACTTGCCTTGAGTTCTCTATATTCTGCGAGTTCGCGGTTCCTCCCGCCCTTAGTGGCCAACCCGACCGCCCGGTCGAGATCAAACCACCTTAAAGGGGCCCTCCCCACTGGGAGGCAGGTTGTGCAACCCAGCTTGATGGCGAATCTTCGCAAGACCGGGTCGCCCTCTTGCGAGTGTTCTCTCAACGGCCGGGTGGCGTGGTACCTCCTGAGGCTTCTTTGCCGAAAGCGTAGCCTTGAGGCCGCATACGATCGAGCTTCTTCCAGGAGATTGGCGTCGTCTTGGCGCATCTCTTCACGATCTTCTTCCGCGAACGCAAAGAACGCCATGGCGACCCAAAAGTCAACTACGAAGGGAGGACAGACCTCCGCTCGTAAACCGTAAAGAATGGAGTCTCTCCGTGAGCCCGCCGGGAGTGGTCCGAAGTGACCACAAGATCGCCGGGAGTTCTTCAACCCACCGTGAGCCACGCTGGTGAAGTCGATCAAAAGCCCGAGTCTTGAGGCCCTTCAGCACCAGCGCATTGGCTCGCTCAACTTGACCGTTGCTTCTTGGATGGTCAACGGAGGCAAAGCAGACCTTCGTGCCCATTTCTTCGCAAAGTCCGTAAAAGCGGCGCTGGTGAATCGGGCGCCATTGTCGGTGATGATACGGTTGGCGACCCGAAGCGGCGAAGATCCCTCGCATGAACTTGACCAGCGGCCGCGGCGGTAATGGTTCTCACGGCTTCAGCTTCCACCCACTTGGTGAACTTGTCAATGGCGACGAGCAGGATGAGTGTAGCTCTCCTGTGGCCAGCGAACGGACCAGGATATCCAGCCCTGCACCGCGAAGGGCCATGAGAGCGGGATGGTTTGCAGAGCTTGGGCTGGTTGGTGGATTTGCTTGGCGTGGAATCGCACGCCTCGCATCTCCTCACCGGCTCGCAAGCATCCTGGAGGGCGTTGGCCAATAGAACCCGTGGCGGAAAGCTTTTCCCACCAGGTTCCGATGGAAAAATGGCTCCCTTTGACACGCCTCCATGGATATCGAGAAAGCAAAATGCTTCCCTCTTCCCGAGTGATGCACTTCGGAAGAACTCCATTTCCACCCCGGGCAGACAGGTCCCCATCTACCAGGGTGTAGCGCTTGGCCTTCCGCGCTATCTTCTCCGACGCATCATCGTCGGGGCATACTTGATCCCGCGAGTAGGCCAGGATCGGGTCCATCCATGTGCCTTCCGGTCAAGCACGGCGACCACAGAGTGATCGTCCCGGGTACTCCGCTGGCCAAAGCGTTTCCACAGTGCCACCTTTCCTCCTGCAACGTGGTCGGGCGGCGCCACCATTGTCCCCACCGTAAACGGGGTTGCAATAGGCAGCGTCGCCTTCCCATCCGAAGTGAGGGCTGAAGCGGCATCACCATCCTCCCCACCCGACGGGGGCTGAGATGGACGGTCGCGGAAGCCTTTCTTCAAAGACTCCGACCGGAACAGGGGCTCTTGTCGAGGCGAGCTGAGCGAGCTCGTCCGCCAAATAATTGTCGCGCCGGGGTATGTGTGTATACCCTAGCCCTTCGAAGTGTCTCTCCATCTTTCTAACCTCCGCCAGGTAAGCTGCCATGATGGGATCGGAGTAGGTGAAGTCCTTCCTTGCCTGGTTGATGACCAGCAAAGAATCGCCTTTAATCTGTAGGCGCCGTATGCCGATGGCCGCGGCTCTGAGCCCAGCCAGCAATCCTTCGTATTCGCAACATTGTTGGTAGCTTTAAAGTCCAGGCGACTATATATTTGAGGGTCCCGGTCGGGAGACCAGAGGAACCCGGCCCCAGCGCCGAGCCTGAAGGATCCATCGAAGAGGAGCGCCCAAGGCGTGGGCACGGGACTTCCTTATCTTCCCCATCTGCCGAGTCCATTCAACAATGAAGTCCGCGATCTTTGACTCTTGATAGCGGTGCGGGGGGCAAATTTGAAGCCAAATTCCCTCACTCGGCCAGACCACTTGGCGTACGACCTTCGACTTCACGATTGTGAAGGATCTCCGCAGAGGATACGAGGAGACCACAGTGATCTCCCTTCCTTGGAAATAATGTCGCAGCCTTTCTTGATGCCACCAAAGACAAAGATACACCATTTTCCGGGCCTGGGATACCTAGTTTCAGCATCATGCAAGACCTTGCTCACATAATAGACCGGCCACGACGCCTCCCGCTCTGCTACTAGTGCTGCACTCACCGAGGGGCTTGCCGCTACATAAAGGAGAAGCGGCTCACTGTGCCTGGGGCGACCAAAGACAGAGGCGAGGAGAGATACTTCTTCAGATCTTCAAATACTGCTGGGCTTCCGGAGTCCACTCGAAGGAATTAGTCTTCTTCATCGCCTTGAACAATGGGAGACTTTTCTCCCCACCGGCTATGAACCTGGCCGAGGAGGCCAGCGACGACCTAAGCTCAAGCCGCTTGAGCCGGACAGGTGGCTTCATTCGCTCAATTGCTTCAATCTTGTCTGGATTGGCTTCGATCCAGCGGTACCGGAGACCAGGAAGCCAAGCAACTTCCCAGATGACACCCGAACACGCACTTCTCAGATTCACTTTAAGCGTGAGTGCCGAGATGGGAGAAAGTTTCCTCCAGATCTTCAACCAACCCATCGTGGCCTTAGCTTTTATCACCAAGTCATCAACATATACCTCCGAGTTCTTCCCAATTTGTGACTTGAATACAATATGCATGGCTCATTGGTAGGTAGATCCGGCATTCTTCAACCCAAAGGGCATTCGAACATAACAAGACACACCAAAAGAGGTCACAAAGGCCGTCTTTTCTTCGTCTTCTGCGCCATTCTAATCTGATGATATCACGAGTAGGCGTCTAGGAAGCATAGAGCTTCACATCCTGCCGTAGAATCGACAACGAGGTCAATCCTCGGCAGAGGGTAAGGGTCCTTAGGGCAGGCTTTATTGAGGTCGGTAAAGTCTATACACATTCGCCACTTCCCATTGGACTTCTTTACGAGTACGGGGTTAGCCAGCCACTCAGGGTAGGCAGCTTCCCGCACAACTCCGGCTTGCAATAGCTTCTCCACTTCTTCCCGAATGGCTTCTTGTCGCTCTGGCGCCTGCCTCCGGATCTTCTGTCGGACTGGGTGCGCTCCAGGTAGCGTTGCCAATCGGTGCTCGATCACCTCCCTAGGGACCCCGGTCATTTCAGATGGTTCCCAGGCGAACACATCTAGATTAGACCGGAGGAAGGTGACGAGCGCGTCTTCCTATTTGGCGCTGAGATCAGCGCCAATTCTCACAGCCTTGCCCGAGCCTTCCTCACCCACGGGGACCACCTTCACCTCACCCAAGGGACTGGGTGAAGCGCGGGCCTTGGCCGGGGGAGCACTCGAGGGGTCTTCTGTGCCACGCGCCGAACAGGCGGCTCCAGCGAAGTCTTGCACTTGCTTACTGAGGCGCAAGGCTTCGAGCTTGTCCACCTTTACCACAATTGGGCCCTGCGCCCAGGGATCTTCATCGGCAAATAAGCATGATGCGAATCGCCATGAATTTGACTAGCGCTGGCCGGCCAAGCGGGCGTTATGCTAAGGGAGGTCGAAGTCGGCGACCTCGAAGTTGATGAGTTCCGTCCGGAAGTTTTCAGCGCTTCCGAACGTGACGGGCAGCTGGACTTGTCCCAGGGGCATTAGGCCCATCCCGGGGGCAATTCCATAAAAAAGCGGTGCGGGGCGCAGTTCTTCATAAGGTATTTGGAGTGCTTGATACGCCCCGACCGACAGCAGGTTGATGGCACTTCCTCCATCAACTAGTACTCGCCCAAGCTTCGCATTCTCGATCAGAGGGGCGACCACGATCGGGAGATGGTTTGGGCCTGAAGTGTTCGCCGGGTGGTCGGCCCGACCGAAAGTGATCGATTGATCCGACCACTTCAGCCGACTCGCCCCGGCTCGCATGGTGGCACACACTGTCTCACTCTCGCTTGTATCGCGAGTTGGAAGAGTAGGTGGCCGAACCCCCATGAATGTATGCCACCGTGTGCTCGGCTTGTTGGAAAGCCAGTGGAGTGTCATCTTCGTCGCCATTATCTTCGCGATCCTTTTCGCGGCGCTTCTTGAGCCGCTTTTCCACCAACTTGGATACAACCTGACAATCTTCCAAGTCGTGCCCATTTGTGCGGTGGATGGGGCAGTATGGCTTGCCCCTGTCGTCTTCACGGCGGGGAGAACGGCGATCCTCGCGATTGTCTCGCCGGTCGGCGATCTCTCCTTCGCTCCTGATCGTCGCGCCGCTGAGGCTTGGCTTCTGGATCGGCCACCAAAACCTCTCGGGCGACGGCCTCCTTGCGCTTCTTCTTTTTACGGTCGGAGGACTTCGACGCTCCGGCTTCGTCAGGGTTTGAGGGCCCTGATGCACCCTTCCGAGCCTCCGCTGCCCGGGCACACTTGTGAGCCAGGGAGAAAAGCTCGGAAGTGGTAGCGACAGTGCGGGTAGCCATCTTCTCCCGCATCTTCTGATCCCTAACCCCCCTCCGGAACGCAATAATAACCGACTGCTCAGAGATCCGGGGGATCGTGTTGCGGCAATGGCTAAACCGCCGAATAAACTCCCTCAGGGACTCCCCCTCCCTCTGCTCCAAAGCGTGGAGGTCGTCCTCCACACCCGGTTGAGCGTAGGAGCCCTGAAAGTTGGCGACAAAAATGTCGCACAGTTCCTCCCACGAGTGTACCGAACCCCGAGGAAGGTTCAGCAGCCAGGAGCGGGCGGAGCCTGTCAGCGACATCGGGAAGTAGTTGGCCATAACTCTATCTGACCCCCCGGCAGCACGCACCACCGTCGTATAAATCTGCAGGAATTCTTCAGGGTTGGTGGTGCCGTCATACTTCTCGATGGGCGCGGGACGAAATCTTTCTGGCCACGCCGATTGGCGTAGACGGAGGGAAAACGCCTGGCACCCAACATTATATGGGGAGTAGTGTCGCCCACCAGCCCCCTGACCTTGAGATGGGGTCGAGGAGTGTGAGTCTACACTCTCCCCAGAGTCGGAAGGGGAAGCCCCCTTCTGACTGACCGGCAGCGGGGGTTCGGCGCGTTGTTGCGGATGACGCCTCCGAAGAACTTGACGCAGATCGTCGCCCGCTGGAGCCGCCTCATTGAGGCGTGCCCTTAGATCCTCGCGGTTCTCCTCCGGCATGGGAGTACCGCGGGAAGATGCGAAGCTTGTGCACGCCCCTTTGCAGAGGGGCTGCAGCCAGATTCCTTCCCTTTATCACGGCTCTCGCGTCGGAGAAGTCGCCAAAGAGCGATCGGAAGCTTGTGCATCCACCATACGAACTCCTTGGCGGAGGACGGAAGCCCCGGCTGAAATGCCACAAAGAACTCGCTTTGGCTGGCCGAGTGCACTAGACGGGCAATGTCCTGGAGCCAAGGGGTGGCTGGGTGTCGCCGTCAGTTGGACCGAGGATGATCCAGAGCAACCGGGCCGCATGAAGGCTTTGCATTGGGGTATCTTCCCCAACAAAGAAGCGCCGACTGACCGGTGAACTCCGGGCTTGGATGCGGCTCGCGCCTCCCGCCGCATGAAGGACCGGTGACCCGACTCCTTACCGGAGCCGAGATCGGCCGCGCCGCTTTCCTCGGGAGGGCGCTACTGGGCGATGAGATTCCGCCATACCGGATGATCTTCGATTCTTGCAAACTCCTCAAAAGGAATGGAAGAAAGGAACGATCTAACCACTAAGCCCCTACAGGCGCGCCATCGCCGGGCTTACTAACCAACAGCACCCTAAGACTGGGTGCTTGAGAGATTCGGATCGGGGCTTTTGTGGCAACCGCTCCAAAGACAGGAAGAACTGGATGTTGGAGGCAAGCAAGAAGACAAATGAGTTTACCTGTGTTCGGGCCCTCCACAGGAGTAATAACCCTAGTCCTCGCTTGGTGGTTTCCTCTCGAGTTCAAGGTTCTTACAAGGCCGGGGAAGAAGACCTCTCGAGGTTCTCGCCAACCAAGGATCAACAACCCTCCTCCCATGCATCCTAGCTCCCTTTTACACTCGGGCCGGGCCGAGGCGCATGGGGCTTACAAGCTATGCGTAAAGCAAGCTGCCTCGACACGTTACTACAAGACATTTAATGCACCGTCATATTCTCTTACATCACATTTAATGTCTGGCCCTAGCCGACTTAGACTTCGCCTTGGGCCCCGCCGTCTGTCACCCCCGCATGCTCCGCCAGAGAGAGGGGATGTCGATTCGGCGCCACCCATCATTAATGCGCGCTAGGGAAGACGCTACCGCCACACCACAGCCTTTCATACTCGCAATTAATGCGCACGTCTCGCATTAAATACCCTTGACCCTTCGCCTCAGTAAGTACGATTACGGGTTGATTCTCGAACTACGCCCAGGAGTGGCTCGAACGCCACCGCCCTCTTGGCGAGCACCTTTGCCGGTCGCCCGAGGAGTGGCTCGAACGCCACATCGCCCTCTGGGCGAGCACCTTGGCCGATCGCCTCGAGGAGTGGCTCAACGCCACATCGCCCTTCTGGCGAGCACCTTGGCCGATCGCCTTGAGGAGTGGCTCAACGCCACTCGCCCTCTGGCGAGCACCTTGGCTGATCGCCTCGAGGAGTGGCTCGAACGCCACTGCCCTCGGCGAGCACCTTCGCTGGTCGCTTCGAGGAGTGGCTGAACGCCACTCGCCTCTGGCGAGCACCTTGGTGGTCGCCGAGGAGTGGCTCGAACGCCACTCGCCCTCCGGCGAGCACCTTCTGGTCGCCGAGGAGTGGCTCAACGCCACCTGCCCTCTTGGCGATGATTTAATGCGGTGCGTGGGTACCCAGTAGCTTAATCTGTTGACACATAGTATTCCTTAACACACTTATTTCCTTGTTTCAAACATTGGAGTCTAGTACACAAAAATTCAGTATGATATTCAGGGACATAGTCAATTATCATAAGTCTTTTCATGGCCTTCCAATTTTCAGGTTTTCTCTCTTTTCTACAAATATGTTTCCACCATGTTAATGCATATTCATTTAGCACACTAGCAGCAATCCTAATCTTTTCATTTTCAGACAAATCATAATTGCCAAATTCTTTGTCTACTGCTATCTCCCAATTAATATAGGCATCAGGATCATATTGACCATTAAAAGGTGGAATGGCGAATTTAACCTTACCTAGAGAATCATCATCAACATGTACCTGAGCATGTAGTATGCCATTTTTGTTGCTTAGAAGATGAGGTGGAGGATTGGAAGTTCTGCTGCAAGCACTGCAAGCGTATCAAGTCTAGACAAAATAGTAGCAAGATTAGTGTTAGCAACTCTCTGAGTGGTCTCGATAGACCGGAGGCGGTCTTCTTGTAGCTACATTCTAGCAACAATTCCCTTTGTGCGTGGAAAGTGATGCAGCGAATCCTCATCACCTGACATGGTTAGTAGAAGACAAGAAAACAATATCACAAGTATAATGTTCCTATCAACTACAAGGAGGTGGTGGCAATTCTCTCAACATTCAAGCCTATAACCAAAGATCTTACAAGTTCTTACATGCAGCAGGTGTTGACGGCCGTTGGCGTGGTCAAAAGTTCTCCGAAGCTTGGATAAAGAGATTGCCAAGGGACCGAACAAAAGTACGAGGTTGGATGTGGAGCTTGGATAGGCAATATTTATTTCCTATGCAATCTGATAATTCTAGTTATTGTAATGATAAGTAATGATCCAAAATAGAATTCACAAGCCCTAGTTGCCGATCTCAAAGATATAAGTGAATTTGAAGGCAACACACACGCAAACATAATACTCCCTCCATCCTGAAAAAGAAGTCGTTTTGGACATCCACACGGTCTCCAAAATACAACTTTGACCATTAAAAATTATTGCATTTTATTTATAAAATGCATTGAAATTATAATATTTGAAAGCTCTTTTCATGACAAATCTATTTATGTAACTTTTATATGTTCAATCCAAATGGTTTAAAAGTTATTTGTAGATAAAGTTCTAAAACTTTGACTTAGGACAACTCTAAAACGACTTCTTTTTCAGGATGGAGGGAGTAGCACTTATGCAATCAAGGAATGAGCTATAAAATATAAGTGATGCACCAAAAGCTCTATTGCACAAGTCGTAGAGAGACGCTAACTTAGTGCTTTGAGAATGTAAAAAAAAAGGCACAAGATTGCTCACTAATTAATAAATTGCACAATATAAAAAGTAACGAACACAAATTAGGGTTTTGCTCAATGTAGTGCGACCGGCCACAATTTCCTTTTTCTTTTCCTTTTTTTTTGGCTTTTTGGCTCTTTCTCTTTTCTTTCTTTTGGTGACTTTCGGCCAACACTAGTATGAACAAAGTTTTGGAATCCCTAACTCGGTGTCACAAGATAATATGATTATGCAATGTATCAAGTAAAGCAGCCCTAAGCAATATCAACAAGCTAGTCTCAAATAGGATCAAAGTGTTCACAAATGATGAATTGGCTCCCAAAGGTAGGTGTACTGATGTTTTTCTAGGGCAGCAGACTTGTCACCTAGATTAATGTTTGAAGATCACCGAATTTGATTGGTTGACTGTGGAAGGAATTGAAGCTTACATCCTCAGCTTTCAATAGAGTGCAAGAACACAAAAATCCGAGTTCGTATGTGAAAGTTATGCTCGAAATACCAAACCGGACAGAATTCAAGGATTGAAGCTACGCGAAGGAAAAGAAAGATCAGCAACTAAAACATGGACTCTAATGGATCAAAACCTAACAAAACTCACTAAAACAACAGATTGAAACTAAAGGTTGAATTTTTGTGGAGTAGTTTTCAATTTAGGACAGAAATCAAAAACTAACCTAAGGCACTGATATTCTCACCGATCAACTGAAGCTCTGATACCACTTGATGTAACACTGGGTGTCCCGATCTTTCGATGAGAATGATAACCTTCGATTTGGGTGGAGACAACTTTGACGATCCGACTACAACGTACAACGACGATGCGCCTTAGCAATCGCTAAACCAACTCCATATGGTTATTGACCTTGCCGTGGGCACGATCAACCTGATCACGAAGATCAATTCCTGCAAGCAATCGAAGAACAAGCAAGAACAAGGCAAAAGCAATTTAAAATTGCAAATATAGATGAAGTATAGAAAAAGTTGGGGTTCCGATACAAGGAGCTTGTTAGGCGGCCGTTGAGCACGTCTAAAAGACTCAAATAGTAGCAAAAGGCTAAACTATCAAATAACCAAAACCCAAGTTATTTTGGGGGACTACCTAGTTATATATAGGAGAAATAGGAGGCCAAAATAGTGCTAGGGGCGTCCAAAACACATCCATGGCCGAGTAGGACTCCTATTCCTAGTTTGACTCGGATTTGGAAAGATGATTGAACGTGTTTTGCAGATTCCCGTTGACTCGTAAGGAATTTGGACATGGGACCGGATCCGTTTGAAAGAGGACAACGAAACCTTTCAAACCAGTACTCATAGACCCCAAAACACACTTGTGGATCAAAAGTTATGGTCGTTTTAAGTTGGTGCTGTCCTGGAGGCCGAATCCGAGTTGAACTTGTGCACCGGAAGAATTGTGTGACACTACGGGATGTCGAGACATCGTAAAAGGTGAAATTGGAGAATGTGACACCACGGAGTGTCGTAACCTTATATAATGTGGATTTTAAGGTCAAAAACATTATAAAATGTGGAATTAAGGTTAAAACCATACGCTATGAGGTTTAATCGCGTTTCCGGGCCGTTTCCGGGGTTTTGGGCCTTTTCGGGGGAGTTTGGGCCCAAGAGAAGGGGTTGTGGGCTTTGGTGGGAAGGGGTATGAGTACATTTAGGACTAGGAAACCTGGTTGGGGGCTGGTAAAAGGGGCTCCCCCTGCCCCTTATGCGCCCCACCTCTCCCCTTGGGCGCCCACAAGCCCCCCTTGCCCTAGCCGCCCCCCTCCCCCTTTGGCCGTGCGCCCCCTTCCCTTGCCCCCTTTGCTCTCCCACGTCTCCTCCACCCCCTTTCTGCCCTAGGGTAGCCTCCCCACCCGCTGCATGTCGAGGATCCATCCGTTGGAGCGAGGAGCGAGGAGCGATCCGGGAGGAGATCTATTGGGTTTTCGTGCGTCGGGCGAAGGTATGGCCATGGGACTCCTTGGGGTTGGGTGTCGAGACCCCGAATTTGCAAATCCGGACCCTCTGTGTATTCCACACTAGTCCAGGAACGCGCTAGTGCACACAGTCTTAACATCGGTAAATATCACAATCATACCATTCGATACTAATAAAGTACTTTATTTAAATAACCAACTGGTTACTCGACCTTATGGTCAAGTCACAAAGGTACGCCTCGCAGGGCAAAACTTATTAAGAGAGAAAATAGTAGCAGCGGAAAATCAAATAACTTCGTGGCGCCATCCAGTATACCACAGGCAACTGACTGGGCTCGCTTCCCTAAGTAGACGGATCCTCTTGGAGTTCCTCCTCCAAAGCTGGTGTAGTCTCCTCTTCAACTGGTGTTGTAGGGTGGCAAGGGTGAGTACTTGGTACTCAGCAAGTGTAACACCCCAAAATTTTGATTTTCTTGAATTCATGTGTGATTTGGCACTTTGGTGAATTTTTGGAATTTTCTGGAATTTATTTGGATTTATTTGGAATTTATTTGAATTTATCCCATTTTGAAATAATTAAAGAATTTAATTTTGCAAATAAAATTTTGTTGGAAATATTTTATTTGAGTCCAAAATGTTCCAAAATATTTTCCAGAATTTTTCTGGAATTTTTCTGAGTCATTTGCTATTTTTAATGAATTAAATGAATTACTGGGAATTATTTTAAATATTAAATCGCTGGAAAATCAAACCGAGTCGGTTACTGTTCATCCGACCGAGCCCGAGTCAGACTCGAGTTCGAGTCCGACCCGAGCCAGTTGACTCGACCGAACCCACTCCTAACCCCAATCGATCCCGACCGTCGGATCAAGATCCAACGGCCGTAATTGACCGTGCACGTTCGAGCCAAAACCGGATCGGGTCCGATCGCGCCCGCGTGATCGTGACCGTCGATCGCGCCACGTGGACGGTTCTCCGTCTTCGTCCCCGCCGAGTCCGAGCCGAACTCCGCCGCCGCGTCCGCCGCCGTGTTGGATTCGGAAACCTAGCCTATTTAAAGAGTGGATCGGTGCCCGAGGATCGCCTCCTCACGCCGGTCCCGAAACCCTAGCTCGCGCCGCTAGGATCCCCACCGTCTAGCCGCTATTGCTCGCCGAAGTCAAGAACAGCCGCCGTGTGTTCTTCGTTTTCCGCCAAGAAACCGGGCCCGCTCGAAACCGAAGACGGATTTGGACTCCCAGAGCAGGACGAACCTGGGCGCACACTTCATCTCACCGAATCGCAAAGAAACGCCGGCGAAGGTCGTCTCCTTCCTCTCCGGCCAAACTGGCGCCGCATCGCCATCACCGCTTCGAAGCTCGGATAGCCATCGGATCTTCATCCAACGGTCCAGGTTAGCCACGCGCGCCCCAACCTCAGTAGAACCCAGGTTAGATCTCAACCGTTGGATCAAAATCCAACGGCCCTCGCTCGTCCACGCCATCGCAACGAAATCCACGCTATGGTGGATTGATCCAATCTCAACCGCTCGATCCGAATCGAACGGCTCGGATCGTACACGTAGCCAGGCCACCGCACCGCGTGGAGGTGTGCCGCCGACAGGAGGGCCCGCATGTCAGCGATCAGACGCCGTGGTACCGGATCCACCGTGGACCTGCGCCGCCTGCGTGGACCCCGCCCATGGACCGACACGCGGCGGCACCCGAGTGGTGCCACGTGTCATCGCCGACGACGTCGACATGACGTCATCACGAACCCGTTCGGTGGTGACGCCGGTCACTAATGGACCAATCAGGAGCTGACACGTGTCCTCGCTGACGCAATAATTAATTTCCGAAAAAGAAAATGATTTATTAATTCGAAATATTGATTCAAATTTAGATTCAAACTTCAAACGCTTATAACTTTTGCGTTTCAACTCCGATTTGAGTGATTCAAATTTCTAAATTTGTATAAAATTCAGATCTACTCAAATATGAATTTTATTTAATTTTTGGACTAAAGTTTTTCTCTGCAAAATTATTTAAATGATTATTTAAACTTTAAATAATCATAACTTTTGCGTCTTAACTCCAAATTTGACGATTCCAGTTTCTAAAAATCCAGAAAATTATGTTCTCTCTGTTTATGGATTTTATTTGGATGTTTGGGCACTTTTTGCCTATTGTTTATTTGTGTATTTGCTATTTGCACGCTTTACGAGTAGACGTTGAAGTGCCGGAAGGATTCGAAGGAGAAGTGTTGACTCAGGATCCAACTCAAGACCAAGAACAAGTACTCTTTGAAGGCAAGTTGTGCTTTGACCATGTTGATCCTATTTCAAAAATCTATTTTGATTTAAACTATTGCATGCTAGTTCAAGTAGAAAAATACTTTGTTTAAACTTGGGGGTTAGATAAGTACCAAATTGCTGTATGACACCTTGATTATTTAAGTATGTGCCATGACCCTTGTCACCCTAGTTGTGGTTTACTAGTTGGACATAATCAAATTGCCAACATGGGTTTTAGACCGTTGTAGTGTATTGCTTAGACCTGCTACGTGCTCATGACATGATTTTGGACAATCAAATACTAATATTGACTTAATGATATATTGTAGGACCGAGTAGGCAACTAGAGGGGGGGTGAATAGATGCCGAATAAAATTCAACTATTTCTTTCGGAAAATTAAAGACCCCTAAATAGCGGAAGAATATCTAATATCGTAGAGAACAAAACCCTAGATTAATTAGCGAGACAAATCGAACATAAATCAAAACTAGTTCTAACAAAAGAAGAACAAATTTTCTAATCAAGAATCAAAGCAAAAAGGATAAAAGAATTGTATAACCCTTTTCTTTATTCCAAAGCCATCTTCCACATGATGACACCAAAAATCTTCTAATCTCAAAAGATTAGAAAACTCTACTATAAACCAACTAGATAGAGCACACAAGCTCTTCTTTGTTGTAGACACCTTTTGCTTCTTGCCCTTTGCATTGGATGAGTTCTAAGCCCCTAGAACCCCCTATTTAAAGGGCTCCATAGCCAGCCTATTCCTTCTTGTATACGTATCAAGCAAGCAGTCTCCATCTCATAATCGGACAAAGAACCATCCAAATTAACTCGGATAAAAATTCCTCTCGGACACGGTGCAGCTCCTGCATATGCGCACCTACACCAAGGAGCAGCCCAAAGTCTGACCAGGACACGTCAGACAGAACACCCTCCAGAGCACTTGCGCCACACACACACCCGCAACACAGCACTCACGCACACACACACACATGCATGCATCTCACGACTAATGCATGCACACCATGCATAACACACACACACACACTAGCATGCACACACACATGCATGCATTAAATGCATTCACACACACATGCATGTATACTCACACACTCACATGCATGCACACACACATGCACGTACACACACTTGCATGCATGCACACATATATGCACACACACACTCTAAAAATCGTATACACGCGTACGGCCCACCTGCCACTAAGCTGCAACGATCTCGACCTCACGTACACTGTCCTCTAGTCCAAACATCTCGTATGACATCCTCGACCTTCACGACCTCAGTTCTTCCCTGAACCTAGTCTCGGTCCCGTCATCGACCATGTTTGACCTCAAGCAACACCTGCACGTGAACAAAAACACAAAAACAATTTCCGAGCCCAAGTCCGCGACTTGACTCACATTAATCCATACAACCACTAAATAATCAAACCACTTTCAAATCTTATCAAATAATCAAATCAATTTCAACTCTTTTCAAATACTCATCATCAAAAACAATTGGATCAAAAACAATGATCCTTCAATCTCCCCCTTGATGAGTAATTTGACAAAACACAATAAGATTTGACAAGAATATAGAGAAAAAAAAATTTGAGACCCAAAAGATTCCAAGACCAAGTAAAGACCAAGTAAATCCAAATTCTCAAATAGTTTGAAATTCTCCTCTCTTTTTATTTTTCTTCTTCTTGACTTTTGCTCTCCCCCTTTTTTTGACAAAATAGTCATCAAGATCTCAAAACTCCCCCTTAATGAATGCAGTATCTCAAGCTTTGAAGTATATTCAAGGTATATAATCAAAGTAAAGCATTTGGAGAGTTTTTACGAGAGTTTTCACATTTTGTATCAATTTATCCAATGAGAAAGCAAATTGTGAGAATATGGAGGCTCTAACACATAGAATAGTTGTTGCATAAGCAAATTAGAGCAAACAAGTAAAATGTCATAAACTGATTTTGCCAAAGCTAAAAAGAAATCTATCATGAGCAAAGAGAGACTTTCAAATTCACTAATGTTTGTCTCAAGCCTTTTCAAAAATTTGAATTTCCTTTTTCTCTTTTAGCAAGTTTGACAATTTTGCTTTGTGATCAATAGGGATGACAAGTAACTGCACACTAGCCCATACTTGTGTATGAGTAGGTAGTTCTTTCTTGTATCTTTCTTAGTTTAAATTGGCAAGTGGCTTCACATTGTTCTGAACTTTTGTTTAGACAAGTAGCCTTTTCTTGCATCTTTTGAATTTAAATCCCTGGCAAGGAAGCTGCACATTGTACTAAACTTGTGTTTAGCCAAGTAGCTTTTGCTTGCATCTTTTTCAACTTGCTTTTATCATTTAAAACACTGATTTTGCTTGAGACTCATAATGATCATTTGAAGTCCAACAAAAAGCTCACACATAGTTTCTAATCAGCTCTAGCCTTACAACAGATGACAAGAAACTTTTAAGCCTATTTCACAAATGCAATACCATAATGAACAAGAGCCAAAATATTCTCGAAAAGCATCTCAAATTGAATTATTTTAGTCTTTTAGTCTTTTAGTGAGAAGTGAAGCAATGTAGCATTAATTTGACTATATACACAAGAATAGTCAACAAAGCTTTGTACTACATGATGTAATGAAAACAGGGGAGTTTTCTTTAAGTGTAACGACAAAATAGCTCCTTGTAGTAACCAAAGTCAAGTAACACAAATGAAAGAGTTAAAATCAAGACTCCCCCTCAAATCAACCCATGGGGATGAATGATCCCAAGTTCGCCGCGTAAGAAAGCAAAGCGAGAAGAATCAAGCGGCTTAGTGAAAATATCAGCAATTTGAGCATCCGAATCAACAAATTTCAGTTCAATAGCTCCTTTTTCAACATGATCTATAAGAAAATGAAATATGATGTCAATGTGTCCAAGAAAGAGAATTACTCAAGAAGTGACATGAACCAGATGTACTTTTTCTATCAATTCTACATCCTCCAAATTCAGCATCAGAGAAAGCTCTTAAACTAATGCATGAGGAAGCAGAAAGCCAAATGCCAAAATCTTGAGTACCACGGAGATACCTTAAAATCCTCATGATAGCTTGTCGATGTGAAGCACGCGGGGAAGCTTGAAAACGAGCACACAAGCACGCAAAGAAACTCCAATTATCTCATCCTCAACAAGATCATCATCATCTTCATCAATAAAGATACTCTCCCCTGAACATATGCACTGCACTGCACTATTTGGACTAGTGCCTTTATAAAACAGAGGTGGAAGAAGCATTTTGAAAAATAACACTTTTAGCACGAGATGCACGAGTGAAGGAGGAGAACCAATTCTTATCATCGGACATGTGGCGTGAGCATCCGGAATCCACTAGCCATATGTTCTCCTTCCTTGCGTGAGAAGCCTACATAGAAGCAGAAAGTGTCGAGGTCTCGATGCGGGGTTAGAAATAAGATGTTTAGGAATCCAAGATCGAGACACACGACGCACAACAGTTGGCACAACACGAGCATTCTTATGCATAAAAGCAGATTTGTCTTTTCTCGTGTTCTTAGCAACAAGAGGTGTTTGCATCACCCTAGGCACATAATGAGAAATGAAACGTGCATGTCTGAAATTAGATCTAGCATTAAGCCTTTCTCTCTTTTGTTGTTTAGCTAGTCTAAAGCAAAAGTCTACTAAATGTCCATCTCTACCACAATGAGTGCAAGTGTACTTAACATGATGTTTTGCTTTAACAAAGAGAAGCACATTTTGCATTCATCATAGTAGAAGATAAAAGACCAAATAGATTTAAAGACAGTTTTCTTAGGCTCATTGACAATTTCAAATTTTCCACTTTCAAGTGTTTTGACAACAGTGGGAGCATGTGATTTATGATGAGCATAAGAATCAAAACCTAAACCTTTGTTCTGAGTGCTGACTTTTGATTGATCCAAAATCATGTTTAGGTTTTTCTTGCCATCAGTGAAACGTTCCAAAGAATTTTGCAAGTAATCAACTTTCTTAGCAAGAGTTAAACAATTATCACAAGGAGTGTCAATTTTAGCTTGCTTTTACGGCAATTTGAACACGAGTTAATTTCATTAGTGAACATGTCATTTGTTAATTGGGTAACTCTACAATTTGCATCTTTTAATTTCAACTCAAGAATTGAACATTTAGAGCAAGCAATTTGATCATGTAAACTATCAGTAGAGCAACCAATATTTTTCACAAGTTTTTCATTTTTCAATTGTTCGGCATAAACTTGTTCTAGTTTAATCACATGTTCCTCTTTTAGAGACTTAATTTCAAATTTGAGATCTAAGCAAGTATCACAAATATTTTCAGAATTTGAATTTCTAAGATCAAAGTTTTCAGATTTTAGCATGGATAGATCTTTTTGTAAGTTTTTATTTTTGAGTGAAGATTTTCTTAAAGATTTTCTCAATATGACTAAAACTTCACAAAGCTCATCATACGAAGGCATTACCTCATCACCGTCGCTAGAGGTGCTGTCGTTGTCACTAGAATCACTAGTGTTCCCTTTTGCCATGAAACACAGTCCGGTGAAATCCTTCTCATTCAGCTTCGTTTGCTTCGCTTGCTTCTCATCTTCAGTTGAGTCATCAATGTCGCTTAAGTCTAAGCGACCAATTGCCTCGAAGACTTTGTTGAGCATCTTCTTCGTCCGTTGCTTATTTTTATCCTTGCTCTCTCTTGGCCGGAAGGACTTGGAGGAGTTGCTTTGCTCCTTCTCCTCTCTATCTTTGTTCTTGAAACAGTTAGCACGGATGTGCCCTGCCTTGCCGCAGTTGTAGCAGTGGATGGAGGCTCCTCTTCTCTCCCTTGATCTCATGTAAGCTGCATTGACACGCTTGGAAAGAAGAGCAAGTGTATCTTCTGGTATTTGATCTAGCTGTTCATCACTAAGAGCACTCAAAGCCGTAATGGAATATGATGATGAAGAACTAGTAGCATTATCATATGAAGAGGAATTAGCATTAAGAGCCATAGAGTTATCATTGGATGTTCTTGAAACAATGTCTATCTCAAAAGTCTTGAGACTAGAATATAGTTTATCCAAAGTCATTTCACTCATCTTGTGAGCTTCCTAAAAGCGATCACTTTCATTTGCCGATTTTAAGATCAAGTGATGATAGGAAATGTCTAGCATTTTCAGAGTCGATGTACTTTACATCTACAGACTCTAAGATTGTTTAAGATTACATTAAAGCGAGCAAAACAATCATCTAGAGATTCTCCAGAGTTCATTTCAAATCTAGTGTATTCCTTTTTAAATTGATCTTGCCTAGCTTCTTTTACAGAGTCAGTGCCCTCATGATAATCTTGAAGAGATTTCCAAATTTCATGAGCAGTGAGTAAATGACAGACTCTATCGAATTCTTTTCTAGCAAGTCCTTGAAGCAATATGTTTCTAGCTCTATTATTGTTTTCAACATCCTTTTCGAACTCGATTTTATCAATATCATCATTTGAAGGAAGCTCGTATGGAATCTTTACCTTGCGCCAAATAGCGTTACCTTGAGCTTGAAGATATGCAGTCATCCGGATCCGCCAGTGGGGGAAGTCTGTGCCATCGAAGATCGGCGGTTTGTTCGAGTAATTCTCTGTTGCCATAACTTACCGTTTTACTAATCACCTGTTAAGATGGTTTAGTAGAGCCTTGCTCTGATACCACTTGTAGGACCGAGTAGGCAACTAGAGGGGGGTGAATAGATGCCGAATAAAATTCAACTATTTCTTTCGGAAAATTAAAGACCCCTAAATAGCGGAAGAATATCTAATATCGTAGAGAACAAAACCCTAGATTAATTAGCGAGACAAATCGAACATAAATCAAAACTAGTTCTAACAAAAGAAGAACAAATTTTCTAATCAAGAATCAAAGCAAAAAGGATAAAAGAATTGTATAACCCTTTTCTTTATTCCAAAGCCATCTTCCACATGATGACACCAAAAATCTTCTAATCTCAAAAGATTAGAAAACTCTACTATAAACCAACTAGATAGAGCACACAAGCTCTTCTTTGTTGTAGACACCTTTTGCTTCTTGCCCTTTGCATTGGATGAGTTCTAAGCCCCTAGAACCCCCTATTTAAAGGGCTCCATAGCCAGCCTATTCCTTCTTGTATACGTATCAAGCAAGCAGTCTCCATCTCATAATCGGACAGCAACCATCCAGCCGAACTCGGATAAAAATTCCTCTCGGACACGGTGCAGCTCCTGCATATGCGCACCTACACCAAGGAGCAGCCCAAAGTCTGACCGGACACGGCGTCGGACAGAACAACCTACAGAGCACTTTCGCCACACACACACACACGCAACACAGCACTCACGCACACACACACACATGCATGCATCTCACGACTAATGCATGCACACCATGCATAACACACACACACACACACTAGCATGCACACACACATGCATGCATTAAATGCATTCACACACACATGCATGTATACTCACACACTCACATGCATGCACACACACATGCACGTACACACACACTTGCATGCATGCACACATATATGCACACACACTCTAAAAATCGTATACACGCGTACGGCCCACCTGCCACTAAGCTGCAACGATCTCGACCTCACGTACACTGTCCTCTAGTCCAAACATCTCGTATGACATCCTCGACCTTCACGACCTCAGTTCTTCCCTGAACCTAGTCTCGGTCCCGTCATCGACCATGTTTGACCTCAAGCAACACCTGCACGTGAACAAAAACACAAAAACAATTTCCGAGCCCAAGTCCGCGACTTGACTCACATTAATCCATACAACCACTAAATAATCAAACCACTTTCAAATCTTATCAAATAATCAAATCAATTTCAACTCTTTTCAAATACTCATCATCAAAAACAATTGGATCAAAAACAATGATCCTTCATATATTGAACCTGTTTTGGAAAGGTATCATGTGATGTTGATGGCACGTGGTGCATGGTAATCAACTGGGGTTTGATAAACAGTTTTCGACCGGGGCATGTGGCAAGAGTAATCAAAGCGCCAGATTGTGGCATTGGGAGTGTTGATTTGGTTCTTCGGGTAGTCTTGCCCTGGTCACTCTAAGGACTTAACCTTGCAAGCCTTTGAACTGGGTCATACTTGCAACCACATGGCTGGAATGGGACGGCCCTAGTTGACTAAGTCGCTAAGGACTCACTTGTGGAGCCTCAGGGTGTCAATTACACCGTTTGTGTGATTGTACGGGGGAGCGTATCGTGGCTGTGGCCAGATACCCATCTAACGGTGTGTTGGTCCCATACTTCGCCTTGGCTAAGGGAAGGGATGGTGTAGAGCACGAACCGGAGAGGACCACCTGTGTTGTTTGAGGCTTCCGAAAGGCTTTGTTACGGGAACTCGCCTTTGTGGTGTTTGACTGTATCTTGTGGGTAAAGTGCATAACCTCTGCAGAGTTTGGAATCTATTCGAATAGCCGTGTCCGCGGTATTGGACATCGCTCGGGAATTACAGTCAAGGGTTAGATTTTCTCAAAAATAACTTTGGTTTGAAAGTTGGGTTGGTTTAATAATGAAGATGATGGAAATGTGGTTTAGGATGGGGAAAAATGTTTATTAAACTTCTTGAAAAGTTATTTACGCTTTACTTATTTCTACTGCTTTCGAATCTACTTATATTACTTGTCAAAAGTCACATCTGCAAATATACCTTGAGCTATTCCTTTGTACCAAGCCATGCATATAGTATATTAGCCTGCATTCTGTGCATGACTTGCTGAGTACCAAGTACTCACCCTTGCCTCAACACAATATCAGTTGAAGAGGAGATTACGCCAGCTTCGGAGGGAGAACTCCAAGAGGATCCGTCTACTTAGGGATGCGAGCCCAGTCAGTTGCCTGTGGTATACTGGATGGCGCCACGATGTTACCTTCGTTGTTTTTCCGCTGCTATTATTATTCTTTTTCTCTGAATAAGTTTTGCCTTGCGAGGCATACATTTGTAACTTGACCATAAGGTCGAGTAACCAGTTTGGTTATTTAAATAAAGTACTTTGATAATATCGAATGGTATGATTGTGATATTTACCAATGTTAAGACTGTGTGCACTAGCGCGTTCCTGGACTAGTGCTGAATACACAGAGGGTCCGGATTTGCAAATTCGGGGTCCCGACAGAGGTGGTATCAGAGCCATACTTGACTGTAGGCTCAACCCTAGCTAGAATGGTCGTAGTGAGGATAAAACCTATTTTCTAAAGCTAAAAATTTGTGAAGACAAGAAATGACATCTCAACTTATCCCCTTCTCTCTTTTCTTGTCTCTTGCTGAAATTTTCCCTTACCTTGTCACAATTTAAAAATTCCGAGTTCTTACGTAAAGCACTCTTGTGACAGATGGCGGGAAGCTCAAGAGTATGTGGCACACCTTCTACGAAGGATTGACGAGTTGGAGATGACCTTGTACGGACTGCACTGAGCCAAGATTGAGCTACACGAGCGAGATCCAGAGGAGTCGATCTCGATGAGGACATCGCTTCTTCGACTACCACAGAGGACACGATTCTTTGGACATGGCAATCGTTACGCTTATGCCACAAAGACCTGCACCAGGCCGTGGAGGTTTTCTCGATGAGTGAGCATAGGTTCTATAGTGAGACTCCTTCGCCGAGTCGCGTCATAGAATAAAGAGTCACCCTTTAGGCGTTAGACTCGAGTTAGTTCGATTTGGATTTGCTTTGTTTCTCGAGTGTGCAAGATGTGTTGCAAGGCCCTTAGGCATTGTAAGCAGCCATACCAAGTTACTAATAATAAAGTTGGACCTTAAGGCTACACCTTTCGCCCGCATAAGTTCCATATTACTTGTCTATTCTTGTTTCCCTCTCATCTCTAAACCTAGAGCAAACCGACAGATGGTGAACACCTGTGGAAACTTTGGAAGCAATGGGAGTGGTTCTCGCCAGAAAACCCGGTGATGGAGCACCAAAGACCGCCACCGGATGTGCAGAATTTCGGAGCTTTTCTTGCTGCCCAGACTCGGTTGATGCATGCTATGATGCAACAAATGCAGCACGTCATCGCTCAGGCCACTTTGCTAATCAAGTTAATCAGGGACCACGCCAGAATACAAGACTATCAGAGTTCATGAGGACTCACCCACCCACTTTCTCTGGGAATGCCAATCCATTAGAGGCCGATGATTGGTTAAGATCCATTGAGAGGAAGCTACACATAGCTCAATGCATAGGAAATGAGAAGGTACTCTACGCTTCTCATCAGCTGGAAGGGACAGCCGCCGAATGGTGGGAGAACTTCTGTGCCACGCAGGAGAACCCTCAAGATATCACTTGGGAAGAGTTCACAGCTGCATTCCGACAGTATCACGTGCCTGAAGGAATCATGGACCTTAAGAAGGAGGAGTTCAGAGCACTGAAGCAAGGTAATCACCATGGTCGACTACGAACAAGTTCACACAGCCTAGCACGCCACGCACCGAGGATGTAGCGACAGATAAATCCAGGCAGTCTCGTTTTATGAAGGGACTTAACTCGGGATTGCAAGTAGGATTGATCACCCACACCTTTCCAGATTTCCAAGAATTGGTGAATAAGGCACTTATTCTTGAGGACAAGCGCAAGGAACTGGATGAGAACAGAAGCGCAGGATGCAACAAAGAAGGATCACGCCAGGAACGCATAGCGGCGAGAGTTGCACCAAATCAATTCTTGATTCCAACCACGAATGCAACAAGGACACCATCCCCAAAGCACCAAGACCTGCCAATCGAACTACTGCACCCAGCCCCGCTAGAAACGCTACCCCAGTGCAACAAGAAGGAACAGTGAGACGCCGCTACAATCGCAACGAGCCAGACACTTTGCCAACAGCTTGTCCAAAGAAGACAGCAGGAGTGACCCGATTCGCTTCAATCTAGGAACCACCCCAGCTAGGACGCCAAAGACCAGGAGCCATACCCTGCACGTGGTGAGAGGCCGAGTCAACCATGTCACCGCAGATGCACCGCAGAATGCTACGGACGTCGTCTTGGGTAAGTTACTTGTTAACTCGATTACACCTGCGATTTTGTTTGACTCACGGAGCTTAGCATTCGTTTGTTTCGCAAGGCTTTGCTACTAGAAATGATTTGAGGATTGCAAGACTTAAGTGCATGCTTTTGGTTCAAACCCACAGTTCAGAACTCCGAACGAAAGTAGGATGTTCCGGGTGAGAATACTAATAGATGGAATAGAGTTCCTAGCAAACCTTATAATTTTGGAGACCCAGACCTTAGACGTTATATTGGGAATGGATTGGTTATCCAAGCACAAGGCCGTATTGGATTGTGGACGAAGGACTATCTCGATTGAGAGCCCGTGTGGGAAGAAAGTGGAATTTCAAGCCACCTGCAGCTTAGAGATGGACAGCTTGATGGTTAACAGTACCAAGGCAATCAGCATAGAGGATGTCTCAAGAGTGAATGAGTACCCGATGTTTTTCCCGAAGATCTACGGTATGCCGCGACAGGGACATAGAGTTTGTGATAGAGCTTGTACCTGCACAAGACCTGTAGTAAAGAGACCCTATCGGATGTCCACCGAGGAGTTGGTAGAAATGAAGAAACAGCTAGAAGAGTTAATGGAGAAAGGATTTATCAGACCGAGTTCGTCGGCCGTGGGGAGCACCGGATTTGTTTTTCAAGAAGAAGGACGGGAGTTTCAGGATGTGAATTGACTACCGTGCACTCAATGAAGTCACCGTGAAGAATAATTATCCGCTACCCAGGATTGATGATTTGTTTGATCAGTTGAGAGGAGCCGGAGTTTTCTCAAGATTGATCTCGAGATCGGGATACCATCGATTGAAGATCCGATCGGAAGATATTCAAGATCGCATTCTCGTCAAGATATGGACATTACGAGTTTACGGTTATGTCCTTTGGATCGATTTAATGCGCCACTTATTTCATGAATATGATGAATAAGGTGTTCATGGAATATTTGGACAAGTTTGTCGTCGTGTTCATAGACGATATCCTAATCTACTCCAAGACAGAGAGTGAACATGCCGAACACTTAAGGCGAGTTTTGGAAAAGCCGAGGAACGCAACTTTTCGCCAAGTTCAGCAAGTGTGATTTTTGGAGGGACAAGGTGGAGTTTCTTGGACATGTAATGACCGCATGAAGGAGTCGCCAGTAGATCCAAGCAAAGTAGAAGTCGTGTTACATTGGGAGCACCAAGATCGTGACCCATTCGGAGTTTCCTTGGAATGGCAGGATACTACCGCCGTTTCATCGAAGGCTTCGACAATTGCGAAACCTCTTACGCAATTCTTTGAAGAAGGAAAAGAAGTTTGCATGGACGCCTTGAGAATGTGAGAAAGGATTTCAGAGTGAAGAAGCGATTGACGCCAAGACCGGTGTTAGTTCTAGGATGTTGCTCAAAGCTTCGATATTTATTGTGACGCATCGCGCCAAGGACTTGGATGTGTCCGATGTCAGAATGGAAAGGTCGTCGCATATGCATCAAGGCGATTGAGGCCGCATGAGGAAAATTATCCGACACATGACCTAGAGTTAAGCCGTAGTGCATGCCTTGAAGATATGGCGTCACTATCTCGATTGGAAAGCAGATGTGAAGTGTATACGGATCATAAGAGCCTTAAGTACATATTCACCCAGTCGGATCTGAATATGAGGCAGAGGAGATGGTTAGAGTTAATCAAGGACTACAATGTTGGAATCCATTACCATCCCGGGAAGGCCAACGTAGTAGCCGATGCCCTGAGTCGGAAAAGCCATACCGTGAGTACGTTGCTAGCCACAAGTCAGGACGAGTTATGTGAGGATTTTCAGAAAATGAAGATTGAGGTAGTACCTAGGGGATTCTTGGCCGCATTAGAAGTAAAGCCTACCCTAGAGGATCAGATCCGAGAAGGACAGAAGGATGATGACAAGATCCGCAGGATTAAGTCCATCAAGGAGGAAGGCAAGGCAGAGGACTTCAAGTTGGATGAGCAAGGAACGTTGTGGATGAAGGGTCGCATTTGTGTGCCTAACAAGAAGGAGTTAAAGCAACTGATTCTGGAAGAAGCCCATGACTCTAAGTACTCAATTCATCCTGGAAGCGCCAAGATGTATCAGGATCTGAAGGAGAGATTCTGGTGGCCGAGTATGAAACGTGAAGTTGCCGAGCATGTTGCATTGTGCGACGTATGCCAGAGAGTCAAGGCAATGCATCAGAGACCAGTAGGATTGCTACAACCGCTGAAAATACCCGAGTGGAAGTGGGAGGAAATCGGAATGGATTTCATTACCGGTTTGCCAAAGACTCAAGGAGGTTATGACTCCATATGGGTTATAGTGGATCGCTTGACTAAAGTAGGCCATTTTATCCCCGTGAAGACCACTTACTCGGGAGATAAACTAGCAGAATTATACATGATCAGGGTTGTCTGTTTGCACGGAGTGCCCAAGAGGATTGTATCGGACAGAGGTACCCAATTTACCTCAAGGTTCTGGAATAAGTTGCATGAAGCCATGGGAACCCGTTTGAACTTCAGTACAGCTTATCATCCGCAGACGGATGGACAGACCGAAAGAGTCAACCAGATTCTGGAGGATATGTTGAGAGCTTGTGCATTAGCTTATGCTACCTCTTGGGATAAGAGTTTGCCGTATGCCGAGTTCAGTTACAACAATAGTTACCAAGCTAGTTTACAGATGTCACCTTTTGAGGCACTGTATGGTCGACCCTGTCGGACGCCATTGAATTGGAATGAGACCGGCGAGCGCCGTGTCTTTGGGCCTGACATTCTTCAAGAGGCTGAAGAACAGATCGCCATGATTAGGGAAAGGTTGAAGATAGCCCAATCACGACAGAAGAGTTATGCTGACAATCGTCGCCGAGACTTGAGTTTTGAACCAGAAGACTTTGTTTACCTCAGAGTTACGCCTCTCAGGGGAGTTAAGAGGTTCCATGCCAAAGGGAAACTCGCACCCCGTTATGTTGGACCATTTAAGGTTTTGAGCCGCAGAGGCGAAGTTGCTTATCAGCTGGAGTTGCCGCAGTTGTTGGCAGGAGTGCATGATGTATTCCATGTGTCCCAATTGAAGAAGTGTCTCCGAGTTCCTGAGGAATAGACACCGCTAGAGTCAATTGAGTTGCAAGAGGATTTGACTTATAAGGAGCATCCCGTGAGGATTCTAGATACAATGGATCGAGAAACTAGAAACAAGTCAACCCGTTTCTGTAGAGTTCAGTGGAGCAACCATGAAGAGAGCGAAGCGACTTGGGAGCGCGAAGAGGATTTGAAGAAAGAGTTTCCAAACCTATTTCTTTAGTAAGCCCTGAATCTCGGGGACGAGATTCCAATAAGGGGGGGAGGTTTGTAACACCCCAAAATTTTGCTTTTCTTGAATTCATGTGTGATTTGGCACTTTGGTGAATTTTTGGAATTTTCTGGAATTTATTTGGATTTATTTGGAATTTATTTGAATTTATCCCATTTTGAAATAATTAAAGAATTTAATTTTGCAAATAAAATTTTGTTGGAAATATTTTATTTGAGTCCAAAATGTTCCAAAATATTTTCCAGAATTTTTCTGGAATTTTTCTGAGTCATTTGCTATTTTTAATGAATTAAATGAATTACTGGGAATTATTTTAAATATTAAATCGCTGGAAAATCAAACCGAAGTCGATTCTTGTTCATCCGATCGAGCCCGAGTCGACTTCGAGTTCGAGTCCGACCGAGCCGATTGACTCGACCGAACCCACTCCTAACCCCAATCGATCCCGACCGTCGGATCAAGATCCAACGGCCTGCACTGACTGCACGTTCGAGCCGAAACCGGATCGGGTCCGATCGCGCCCGCGCGATCGTGACCGTCGATCGCGCCACGTGGACGGTTCTCCGTCTTCGTCCCCGCCGAGTCCGAGCCGGACTCCGCCGCCGTGTTGGATTCGGAAACCTAGCCTATTTAAAGAGTGGATCGGTGCCCGAGGATCGCCTCCTCACGCCGGTCCCGAAACCCTAGCTCGCGCCGCTAGGATCCCCACCGTCTAGCCGCTATTGCTCGCCGAAGTCAAGAACAGCCGCCGTGTGTTCTTCGTTCTCCGCCGCAAACCAGCGCCGCTCCGTCGAAACCGAAGACGGATTTGGACTCCCAGGAGCAGGACGAACCTGGGCGCACACTTCATCTCACCGGAATCGCGAAGAAACGCTGCTATGAAGGTCGTCTCCTTCCTCTCCGGCCAAACCAAAGACCGCCGTACCACCATCACCGCCGAGCTCGGATAGCGTCGGATCTTCATCCAACGGTCCAGGTTAGCCACGCGCGCCCCAACCCTGTAGAGAGAACCCAGGTTAGATCTCAACCGTTGGATCAAAATCCAACGGCCCTCGCTCGTCCACGCCATCGCAACGAAATCCACGTTGCGGTGGATTGGATCAATCTCAACCGCTCGATCCGAATCGAGCGGCTCGGATCGTGCCACGTAGCCAGGCCACCGCGACCGCGTGGAGGTGTGCCGAGCGAGGTGAGGGCCCGCATGTCGGCGATCAGACGCCGCGGTACCGGATCCACCGTGGACCGTGCCGCCGCGTGGACCCGTCCATGGGCCGGACACGTGGCAAGACCCGAGTGGTGCCACGTGTCATTCTTGGCCGACGCCAAGATGGCGTCATCACGAACCCGTTCGGTGGTGACGCTGGCGTCATTGTGGACCAATCAGGAGCCGACACGTGTCCTCGCCGACGCAATAATTAATTTCGAAAAGAAAATGATTTATTAATTCGAAATATTGATTCAAATTTAGATTCAAACTTCAAACGCTTATAACTTTTGCGTTTCAACTCCGATTTGAGTGATTCAAATTTCTAAATTTGTATAAAATTCAGATCTACTCAAATATGAATTTTATTTAATTTTTGGACTAAAGTTTTTCTCTGCAAAATTATTTAAATGATTATTTAAACTTTAAATAATCATAACTTTTGCGTCTTAACTCCAAATTTGACGATTCCAGTTTCTAAAAATCCAGAAAATTATGTTCTCTCTGTTTATGGATTTTATTTGGATGTTTGGGCACTTTTTGCCTATTGTTTATTTGTGTATTTGCTATTTGCACGCTTTACGAGTAGACGTTGAAGTGCCGGAAGGATTCGAAGGAGAAGTGTTGACTCAGGATCCAACTCAAGACCAAGAACAAGTACTCTTTGAAGGCAAGTTGTGCTTTGACCATGTTGATCCTATTTCGAAAATCTATTTTGATTTAAACTATTGCATGCTAGTTCAAGTAGAAAAATACTTTGTTTAAACTTGGGGGTTAGATAAGTACCAAATTGCTGTATGACACCTTGATTATTTAAGTATGTGCCATGACCCTTGTCACCCTAGTTGTGGTTTACTAGTTGGACATAATCAAATTGCCAACATGGGTTTTAGACCGTTGTAGTGTATTGCTTAGACCTGCTACGTGCTCATGACATGATTTTGGACAATCAAATACTAATATTGACTTAATGATATATTGAACCTGTTTTGGAAAGGTATCATGTGATGTTGATGGCACGTGGTGCATGGTAATCAACTGGGGTTTGATAAAACGATTTTCGGCCAGGGGCATGTGGCAAGAGTAATCAGGTGGGCCAGTTGTGGCATTGGGAGTGTTGATTTGGTTCTTCGGGTAGTCTTGCCCTGGTCACTCTAAGGACTTAACCTTGCAAGCCTTTGAACTGGGTCATACTTGCAACCACATGGCTGGAATGGGACGGCCCTAGTTGACTAAGTCGCTAAGGACTCACTTGTGGAGCCTCAGGGTGTCAATTACACCGTTTGTGTGATTATGCGGGAGCGTATCGTGGTCGTGGGCCGATACCCATCTAACGGTGTGTTGGTCCCATACTTCACCTTGGCTAAGGGAAGGGATGGTGTAGAGCACGAACAGGAGAGGACCACTGTGTTGTTTGAGGCTTAGAAAGGCTTTGTTCTGAACTCGCCTTTGTGGTGTTTGACTGTATCTTGTGGGTAAAGTGCATAACCTCTGCAGAGTTTGGAATCTATTCGAATAAGCCGTGTCCGCGGTATTGGACATCGCTCGGGAATTACTGATCAAGGGTTAGATTTTCTCAAAAATAACTTTGGTTTGAAAGTTGGGTTGGTTTAATAATGAAGATGATGGAAATGTGGTTTAGGATGGGGAAAAATGTTTATTAAACTTCTTGAAAAGTTATTTACGCTTTACTTATTTCTCGCTTTGAATCTACTTATATTACTTGTCAAAAGTCAAGCATCTGCAAATATACCTTGAGCTATTCTTTTGTACCAAGCCATGCATATAGTATATTAGCTTGCATTCTGTGCATGACTTGCTGAGTACCAAGTACTCACCCTTGCCTCAACACAATATCAGTTGAAGAGGAGATTACGCCAGCTTCGGAGGGAGAACTCCAAGAGGATCCGTCTACTTAGGGATGCGAGCCCAGTCAGTTGCCTGTGGTATACTGGATGGCGCCACGATGTTACCTTCGTTGTTTTTCCGCTGCTATTATTATTCTTTTTCTCTGAATAAGTTTTGCCTTGCGAGGCATACATTTGTAACTTGACCATAAGGTCGAGTAACTTGATTTAGTTATTTAAATAAAGTACTTTGATAATATCGAATGGTATGATTGTGATATTTACCAATGTTAAGACTGTGTGCACTAGCGCGTTCTGGACTAGTCTTTGAATACACAGAGGGTCGGATTTGCAAATTCGAGTCCCGACAAAGAAGTCATGCCTGAATGCAAGCTAATATACTATATGCATGGCTTGGTACAAAGGAATAGCTCAAGGTATATTTGCAGTAAACAGCATTTGACAAGTAGTATAAGTAGATTCGAAAGCAGTAGAAACAAGTAAAGCATAGATAACTTTTCAAGAAGTTTAATAAACATTTTTCCCATCCTAAACCACATTTCTAACATCATTGTCAATCCAACCCAACCTTTCTGTAACACCCCAAAATTTTGCTTTTCTTAAATTCATGTGTGATTTGGCACTTTGGTGAATTTTTGGAATTTTCTGGAATTTATTTGGATTTATTTGGAATTTATTTGAATTTATTCCATTTTGAAATAATTAAAGAATTTAATTTTGCAAATAAAATTTTGTTGGAAATATTTTATTTGAGTCCAAAATGTTCCAAAATATTTTCCAGAATTTTTCTGGAATTTTTCTGAGTATTTTGCTATTTTTAATGAATTAAATGAATTTTTGGGAAATATTTTAATTATTAAATCGCTGGAAAATGTGAGTGTGTTTGTACTGTTCATCCGATCGAGCCCGAGTCAGACTCGAGTTCGAGTCCGACCCGAGCCACGTGACTCGACCGAACCAACTCCAAAACCTAATCGATCCCAACCGTTGGATCAAGATCAAACGGTCAGGATTTCCGCATCGCTTGGCCGAATCCGGCCGGATCCGATCGCGTCCACGCGATCGTGGCGTTGATCGTGCCACGTGGGCGGCCAGGCGTCGTCGTCTCCGCCCGAGTCCGAAGCCGGACTCCGCCGCGCCGCCGCCGTGGAGAGCTAGGTTTCCGTCTCGGCACGAACGCCGAGGCTATTTAATGCCGGATCACACCCGAGGATCGCTCGACCTTGCGCAGCCATCGCCCTATCTCACCGAGCCTCACCGCCGTAGATCCGCCGGAATCGCTCGCCGAGTCATAGCACCCTCCGCGCTGCTCGCTTGATTCCGCCCGCCGCCCCCGCCGCCATTGACCCCAGATCCGAACCCCGGCCAGGCGCACCCGAAGAGACCTTTCACCTCGCCGGAGCACGCCCCAAACGCCGTTCGTGTGGTCGCCGTCCTCAGCGCCGGCAGCCACAACTCCGCCGTGAAGCCATCGCCGACCCCGAGCTCCACCAACCGTTAGATCAAGATCCAAGGGCTCCGATCGCGCCACGTCACCCTCGGTGAGTTCCCCGTTGAAAATCCTAGATCTAATCTCAACCGTTGGATCTAGATCCAACAGCTTAGGTCGTGCCACGTAGCGGAAGCGCACCAGTTAGATTGGATCTGGACCGTTAGATCAAGATCCAACGGCCCAGATCAACCCGTGCGCCCCAAGCACTTGAGGCCCAAATCCAATCCTAGCCGTCGGTTTTCAAACCAACGGTTACGATCGTGCCACGTGTCCAGGGAGCCGAACCGCCGCGCCACGCGGGCGTGCGCGTGGAGTCAGCGACACGCTGGGCCCGCGTGTCGGCCGATCGCGACCGTGGACGTCACCCATGGCGCCATCGGAGGGACCCACTGTCGACCGTGGCCGAGCCCCGCCGACGTCGGCGATGGCGTCACCCGAGTGGTCCCACATGTCGATCTCACGTGAGCCGTGGACCGGGTCCACGGTAGACCCGAGCCGGCGTGGACCGAGTCCATGGACCGGTGGCGACGCCAGACCAATCCAGTGCTGCCACGTGTCCATGCTGACGCAATAATTAATTTCCGAGAAAGAAAATGATTTATTAATTCGAAATAATGATTTCAGATTTTGTTTCAAACTTCAAACGCTTATAACTTTTGCGTTTCAACTCCGGTTTGAAAGGTTGGGCTGGATTAATAATGAAGTTGATGGAAATGTGGTTTAGGATGGGAAAGATGTTTACTAAACTTCTTGAAAAGTTATTTATGCTTTACTTGTTTTTACTGCTTTTGAATCTACTTATGCTACTTTTTAAATGCTATTTACTGCAAATATACCTTGAGTTATTCCTTTGTACCAAGCCATGCATATAGTATATTAGCCTGCATTCTGTGCATGACTTGCTGAGTACCAAGTACTCACACTAGCTATAATGGTCGTAGTGAGGATAAAACCTATTTTCTAAAGCTAAAAATTTGTGAAGACAAGAAATGACATCTCGACTTACCCCCTTCTCTCTTTCCTTGTCTCTTGCTGAATATTCCCTTACCTTGTCACGATTTAAAATTCCGAGTTCTTACGTAAAGCACTCTTGTGACAGATGGAGGAAGAGTTCAACTACGTTGATCTGGGAGTTGGTCACGCCGCGGAACTTTGGCATATGCTTCAGACTCTCGGAGATTTTGAGAAGCCGCAATACCAAGTGGAAGTGATCAGACAAGCGGGATTGATCAAGGCTTGTGACGTGAAGATTGAGGTACCTGCTAGGAAGAAGGGCCCAGGCAATCGCCCGATACCGACCGCCAGGAGATCTACAATGCAGATGGGTATCCAAGAGGTATCACGACGAGCAATGCGGCACGTTACCCGTATCTACGCCAGAGAGTTGGAGAGCACGGTGTTCCGTTATCATCCGCGCAGCAATAACCTTCTTGACCCGAAGGCGATTCAGGATGAGGATGCCACGGTTACACAGTTGGCACGATTTGTTGTCGCCCAGGAGGATGTACTAGATGATACAAGCAAGGAGCTACAGAAGGCCCGCAAGGAGATCACGACAGAGAAGAACAGATGGCGGGAAGCTCAAGAGTATGTGGCACACCTTCTGCGAAGGATTGACGAGTTGGAGATGACTTTATGCGGACTGCACCCAGAGCCAAGATTGAGCTACACGAGCCAGATCCAGAGGAGTCGATCTCGATGAGGACATCGCTTCTTCGACTACCACAGAGGACGATTCTTTGGGACATGGCGATCGTTACGCGCCTATGCCACAAAGACCGTACCAGTGCCGTGGAGGTTTTCTCGATGAGTGAGCATAGGTTCTATAGTGAGACTCCTTCGCCGAGTCGCGTCATAGAATAAAGAGTCACCCTTTAGGCGTTAGACTCGAGTTAGTTCGATTTGGATTTTCATTGTTTGTCGAGTGTGCAAGATGTGTTGCAAGGCCCTTAGGCATTGTAAGCAGCCATACCAAGTTATTAATAATAAAGTTGGACCTTAAAGTTACACCTTTCGCCCCGCATAAGTTCCATATTACTTGTCTATTCTTGTTTCCCTCTCATCTCTAAAACCTAGAGCAAATCGACAGATGGTGAACACCCGTGGAAACTTTGGAAGCAATGGAAGTGGTTCTCGCCCAGCAGAAAACCCCAATGAGGGAGCACCAAAGACCGCCCTGGATGTGCAGAATTTGAGCTTTTCTCGCTGCCCGGACTCGGTTGATGCATGCTATGATGCAACAAATGCAACACGTCACCGCTCAGGCCACTTTGCTAATCAAGTTAATCGGGGACCACGCCAGAATACAAGACCGCCGTGAGTTCATGAGAACTCACCCACCCACTTTCTCTGGGAATGCCAATCCATTGGAGGCCGATGATTGGTTAAGATCAATCGAGAGGAAGCTACACATAGCTCAATGCATAGGAAATGAGAAGGTACTCTACGCTTCTCATCAGCTGGAAGGAACATTACCGAATGGTGGGAGAACTTCTGTGCCACGCAAGAGAACCCTCAAGATATCACTTGGGAAGAGTTCACAGCTGCATTCCGACAAGTATCACGTGCCTGAAGGAATCATGGACCTTAAGAAGGAGGAGTTCAGAGCACTGAAGCAAGGTAATCAGCCAGTGGCCGACTACGAACAAGTTCACACGGCTAGCACGCTACGCTTTGAGGATGTAGCGACAGATAAATCCAGATAGTCTCGTTTTATGAAGGGACTTAACTCAGGATTGCAAGTAGGATTGATCACCCACACCTTTCCAGATTTCCAAGAGCTGGTGAATAAGGCACCTATTCTTGAGGACAAGCGCAAGGAACTGGATGAGAACAGGAAGCGCAGGATGCAACAGCAAGGATCACGCCAGGGAACGCAACAGCACCTGAGAGTTGCACCAAATCAATTCTTGATTCCAACCACGAGAATGCAACAAGGACACCATCCCCAGCACCAAGACCTGTCAATCGAACTACTGCACTTCACCCGCTAGAAACACTACTCGAGCGATCGGCAAAGAGCAGTGAGGCAGCTGCTACAATCGCAACGAGCCAGACACTTTGCCAACAGTTGTCCGAAGAAGACAGCAGGAGTGACTCGATTCGCTTCAATCTAGGAACCACCCCAGCTAGGACGCCAAAGACCAGAGCCACACCCTGCATCGTGGTGAGAGGCCGAGTCAACCATGTCACCGCAGATGCACCGCAGAATGCTACGGACGTCGATCTTGGGTAAGTTACTTGTTAACTCGACTGCACAGCTTTTGTTTGACTCTGGAGCTTCGCATTCGTTTGTTTTGCAAGGCTTTGCTACTAGAAATGATTTGAGGATTGCAAGACTTAGATGCATGCTTTTAGTTCAAACCCCTGGTTCCGAACTCCGAACGGAAGTAGGATGTTCCGGGGTGAGAATACTAATAGATGGAATAGAGTTCCTAGCAAACCTTATAATTTTGGAGACCCAGACCTTAGACGTTATTTTGGGAATGGATTGGTTATCCAAGCACAAGGCCGTATTGGATTGTGGACGAAGGACTATCTCAGTCGAGAGCCCTTGTGGAAAGAAAGTGGAATTTCAAGCTACTGCCGTTAGAGAAGGACAGTTGATGGTTAACAGTACCAAGACAATCAGCATAGAGGATGTCTCCGTAGTGAATGAGTACCCAGATGTTTTTCCTGAAGATCTACCTGGTATGCCGCCAGATAGGGACATAGAGTTTGTAATAGAGCTTGTACTGCACAAAGACCGATAGCAAAGAGACCCTATCGGATGTCCACCGAGGAGTTGGTTGAGATGAAGAAACAGCTAGAAGAGTTAATGGAGAAAGGATTTATCAGACCGAGTTCGTCGCCATGGGGAGCACCAGTTTTGTTTGTCAAGAAAAAGGACGGAAGTTTCAGGATGTGCATCGACTACCGTGCACTCAATGAAGTCACCGTGAAGAATAAGTATCCGCTACCCAGGATTGATGATTTGTTTGATCACCGAGAGGAGCCGGAGTTTTCTCCAAGATTGATTCGAGATCGGGATACCATCGATTGAAGATCCGATCAAAAGATATTCAAGATCGCATTCGTCAAGATATGGACATTACGAGTTTACAGTTATGTCCTTTGGATTGACGAATGCGCCAGCTTATTTCATGAATATGATGAATAAGGTGTTCATGGAATATTTGGACAAGTTTGTCGTCGTGTTCATAGATGATATTCTAATCTACTCCAAAACGGAGGATTAACATGCCGGACACTTAAGGCGAGTTTTGGAAAAGCTGAGGGAGCAGCAACTTTTCGCCAAGTTCAGCAAGTGTGATTTTTGGAAGGACAAGGTGGAGTTTCTTGGACATGTAATGACCGCAGAAGGAGTCGCCGTAGACCCAAGCAAAGTAGAAGCCGTGTTACATTGGGAGCACCAAGATCGTGACCCAGATTCGAGTTTCCTTGGAATGGCAGGATACTACCGCCGTTTCATCGAAGGCTTCTCGACAATTGCGAAACCTCTTACGCAATTCTGAAGAAGGAAAAGAAGTTTGCATGGACGCGAGAATGTGAGAAAGGATTTCAGAGCTGAAGAAGCGATTGACATCGGCGCGGTGTTAGTTCTACTGGGATGTTAATCAAAGCTTTGATATTTATTGTGACGCATCGCGCCAAGGACTTGGATGTGTCTTTGTCACGAGAATGGAAAGGTCGCCGCTTATGCATCAAGGCGATTGAGGCCGCATGAGGAAAATTATCCGACACATGACCTAGAGTTAGCTGCCGTAGTGCATGCTTTGAAAATATGGCGTCACTATCTGATTGGAAACAGATGTGAAGTATATACGGATCATAAGAGCCTTAAGTACATATTCACCCAGTCGGATCTGAATATGAGGCAGAGGAGATGGTTAGAGTTGATCAAGGACAATAATGTTGGAATCCATTACCATCCCGGGAAGGCCAACGTAGTAGCCGATGCTCTGAGTCGGAAAAGCCATACCGTGAGTGCGTTGCTAGCCACAAGTCAGGATGAGTTATGTGAGGATTTTCAGAAAATGAAGATTGAGGTGGTACCTAGCGGATTCTTGGCCGCATTAGAAGTAAAGCCTACTCTAGAGGACCAGATCCGAGAAGGGCAGAAGGATGATGACAAGATCCGCAGGATTAAGTCCATCAAGGAGGAAGGCAAGGCAGAGGACTTCAAGTTGGATGGGCAAGGCACGTTGTGGATGAAGGATCGCATTTGTGTGCCTAACAAGAAGGAGTTAAAGCAACTGATTTTGGAAGAAGCCCATGACTCCAAGTACTCAATTCATCCTGGAAGCGCCAAGATGTATCAGGATCTGAAGGAGAGATTCTGGTGGCCGAGTATGAAACGTGAAGTTGCCGAGCATGTTGCATTGTGCGACGTATGCCAGAGAGTCAAGGCAATGCATCAGAGACCAGTAGGATTGCTACAGCCGCTGAAAATACCTGAGTGGAAGTGGGAGGAAATCGGAATGGATTTCATTACCGGTTTGCCGAAGACTCAAGGAGGTTATGACTCCATATGGGTTATAGTGGATCGTTTGACCAAAGTAGCCCATTTCATCCCCGTGAAGACCACTTACTCAGGGGATAAGTTGGCAGAATTGTACATGATCAGGATCGTCTGTTTGCACGGAGTGCCAAAGAGGATTGTATCGGACAGAGGTACCCAATTTACCTCAAGGTTCTGGAATAAGTTGCATGAAGCCATGGGAACCCGTTTGAACTTCAAGATGACTTATCATCCACAGACGGATGGACAGACCGAAAGAGTCAACCAGATTCGAGGATATGTTAAGAGCATGTGCATTGGCTTATGCTACCTCTTGGGATAAGAGTTTGCCGTATGCCGAGTTCGATTACAATAATAGTTACCAAGCTAGTTTACGATGTCACCTTTTGAGGCCTTTGTATGGTCGACCTGTCGGACGCCATTGAATTGGAATGAGACCGGCGAGCGCCATGTCTTTGGGCCTGATATTCTTCAAGAGGTGAAGAAGCGGATCGCCATGATTAGGGAAAGGTTGAAGATAGCCCAATCACGACAAAAGAGTTATCTTGACAACCGTCGCCGAGACTTGAGTTTTGAACCGAAGACTTTGTATACCTCGAGTTACACCTCTCGGGAGTTAAGAGGTTCCATGCCAAAGGGAAACTCGCACCTGCTATGTTGGACCATTTAAGATTTTGAGCCGCATGAGGCGAAGTTGCTTATCACCGGAGTTGCCGCGATCGTTAGCGAGGAGTGCATGGCGTATTCCATGTGTCCCGATTGAAGAAGTGTCTCCGAGTTCCTAAGGAGCAGACACCGCTAGAGTTAATTGAGTTGCAAGAGGATTTGACTTATAAGGAGCATCCCGTGAGGATTACGGACACAATGGATCGAGAGACCGAAATAAGTCAACCCGTTTCAGTAGAGTTCGATGGAGCAACCATGAAGAAAGCGGCGACTTGGGAGTCACAAGAGGATTTGAAGAAAGAGTTTCCAAACCTATTCTGTAGTGAGCCCTGAATCTCGGGGACGAGATTCTATTAAGGGGGGAGGTTTGTAACACCCCAAAATTTTGCTTTTCTTAAATTCATGTGTGATTTGGCACTTTGGTGAATTTTTGGAATTTTCTGGAATTTATTTGGATTTATTTGGAATTTATTTGAATTTATTCCATTTTGAAATAATTAAAGAATTTAATTTTGCAAATAAAATTTTGTTGGAAATATTTTATTTGAGTCCAAAATGTTCCAAAATTTTTTCCAGAATTTTTCTGGAATTTTTTCCGAGTATTTTGCTATTTTTAATGAATTAAATGAATTTCTGGGAATTATTTTAATTATTAAATCGCTGGAAAATGCGAGTGGGTTTGTACTGTTCATCCGACCGAGCCCGAGTCAGACTCGAGTTCGAGTCCGACCCGAGCCACGTGACTCGACCGAACCAACTCCAAAACCTAATCGATCCCAACCGTTGGATCAAGATCCAACGGTCAGGATTTCCCCGTACCGCTTCGGTCGAATCCGGCCTGGATCTGATCGCGTCCACGCGATCGTGGCCGTTGATCGTGCCACGTGGACGGCCGTGCGTCGTCTCCGCCCGAGTCCGAGCCGGACTCCGCCGCCCGCCGTGGGAGAGCTAGGTTTCCGTCTGCACGAACGCCGAGGCTATTTAATGCCGGATCACACCGAGGATCGCTGGACCTTGCGCAGCCATCGCCCTATCTCACCGAGCCTCGGCCGCCGTAGATCCGCGGAATCGCTCGCCGAGTCATAGCACCCCTCCGCGGCAGTTACGCTTGATTCCGCCGTCGCCGTCCCCGCCGCCATTGACCCCGGATCCGGAACCCCGGCCAGGTGCACCCGAAGAAACCTTTCACCTCGCCGGAGCACGCCCCAAACGCCGTTCGTGTGGTCGCCGTCCTCAGCGCCGGCAGCCACAACTCCGCCGTGAAGCCATCGCCGACCCCGAGCTCCACCAACCGTTAGATCAAGATCCAAGGGCTCCGATCGCGCCACGTCACCCTCGGTGAGTTCGTTGAAAATCCTAGATCTAATCTCAACCGTTGGATCTAGATCCAACGGCAGGTCGTGCCCGCGTGGCGGAATCGCACCAGGCTAGATTGGATGCGGGCCGTTAGATCAAGATCCAACGGCCCAGATCAACCCGTGCGCCCCAAGCACTTGAGGCCCAAATCAATCCTAGCCGTCGGTTTTCAAACCAACGGTTACGATCGTGCCACGCGTGTCCAGGAGGAGCCGAACCGCCGCCACACGCGGGCGTGGAGTCAGCGACACGCCGGGGCCCGCGCGTGTCGGCCGATCGCACCGTGGCGTCACCCATGACGTCATCGGAGGGACCCACTGCCGACCGTGGCCGAGCCCCGCCGACGCCGATGACGTCACCCGAGTGGTCCCACATGTCGATCTCACGTGAGCCGTGGGCCGGGTCCACGGTAGACCCGAGCCGGCGTGGACCGAGTCCATGGACCGGTGGCGTCGGCAGACCAATCGGTGCTGCCACGTGTCCATCTTTGGCGCAATAATTAATTTCCGAGAAAGAAAATGATTTATTAATTCGAAATAATGATTTCAGATTTTGTTTCAAACTTCAAACACTTATAACTTTTGCGTTTCAACTCCGATTTGAGTGATTCAAATTTCTAAATTTGTATAAAATTGAGATCTACCTAAATATAGATTTTATTTAATTTTTGGACTAAAGTTTTTCTCTGCAAAATTATTTAATTGATTTAAATAATCATAACTTTTGCGTCTTAACTCCAAATTTGACGATTCCAGTTTCTAAAAACTCATAAAATTATGTTCTCTCTGTTTATGGATTTTATTTGGATGTTTGGACACTTTTTGCCTATTGTTTATTCGTGTATTTGCTATTTGCACGTTTTACGAGTAGACGTTGAAGTGCCGGAAGGATTCGAAGGAGAAGTATTGACTCAGGATTCAACTCAAGACCAAGAACAAGTACTTTTTGAAGGCAAGTTGTGCTTTGACCATGTTGATCCTATTTCGAAATCTATTTTGATTTAACCTATTGCATGCTAGTTCAATTAGAAAATACTTTATTTAAATTTGGGGAATTAGATAAATACCAATTTGCTGTATGACACCTTGATTATTTAAGTATGTGCCATGACCCCTTTGTCACCCTAGTTGTGGATTACTAGTTGGACATTATTAAATTGCCAACATGGGTTTAGACCGTTGTAGTATCGCTTAGACACACTACGTGCTCATGACATGATTTTGGACAAACAAATGTTAATATTGACTTAATGATATATTGAACCTGTTTTGGAAAGGTATCATGTGATGTTGATGGCACGTGGTGCATGGTAATCAAGCGGGGTTTGATAAACAGTTTCGGCCAGGGGCATGTGGCAAGAGTAATCAGTGGGCGGTTGTGGCATTGGGGATGTTGATTTGGTTCTTCGGGTAGTCTTGCCCTGGTCACCCTAAGGACTTAACCTTGCAAGCCTTTGAACTGGGTCTAACGTGCAACCACATGTCTGTAATGGGACGGACCTAGTTGACTAAGTTGCTAATAACGTGCACTGTGGGACCTCGGGAGGTCAACTACACCCTTTGTGTAAGTTATGCGGGGGAGCGTCTGGAAGTGAGGCCAGGTACCCATCTAACGGTTGATTGGCCTAGACTTCGCCTTAGCGAAGGGAAGGGTTAGTGCGCAATAACCGGGGAGGACCACTTGTATTGTTAGAAGTCTCCAAAAGACTTTGTTATGGGAACTCGCCTTTGTGGTGTTTGACTGTATCTTGTGGGTAAAGTGCATAACCTCTGCAGAGTTTGGAATCTATTCGAATAGCCGTGTCCGCGGTATTGGACATCGCTCGGGAATTACAGTCAAGGGTTAGATTTTCTCAAAAATAACTTTGGTTTGAAAGGTTGGGCTGGATTAATAATGAAGTTGATGGAAATGTGGTTTAGGATGGGAAAGATGTTTACTAAACTTCTTGAAAAGTTATTTATGCTTTACTTGTTTTTACTGCTTTCGAATCTACTTATGCGACTTTTTAAATGCTATTTACTGCAAATATACCTTGAGTTATTCCTTTGTACCAAGCCATGCATATAGTATATTAGCCTCAGATTCATGCATGACTTCTTTGAGTACCAAGTACTCACCCTTGCCACAATACAACACCAGTTGAAGAGGAGACTACACCAGCTTTGGAGGAGGAGCTCCAAGAGGAACCGTCTACTTAGGGAAGCGAGCCCAGTCAGTTGCTTGTGGTATACTGGATGGCGCCACGATGTTACCTTATTTGATTTTCCGCTGCTACTTTTTCTCTCTTAATAAGTTTCGCCCTGTGAGGCGTATATTGTAACTTGACCATAAGGTCGAGTAACCAGTTGGTTATTTAAATAAAGTACTTTGATAGTATCGAATGGTATGATTGTGATATTTACCGATGTTAAGACTGTGTGCACTAGCGCGTTCCTGGACTAGTGCTGAATACACAGAGGGTCCGGATTTGCAAATTCGGGGTCCCGACAGAGGTGGTATCAGAGCCATACTTGACTGTAGGCTCAACCCTAGCTAGAATGGTCGTAGTGAGGATAAAACCTATTTTCTAAAGCTAAAAATTTGTGAAGACAAGAAATGACATCTCGACTTACCCCCTTCTCTCTTTCCTTGTCTCTTGCTGAATATTCCCTTACCTTGTCACGATTTAAAATTCCGAGTTCTTACGTAAAGCACTCTTGTGACAGATGGAGGAAGAGTTCAACTACGTTGATCTGGGAGTTGGTCACGCCGCGGAACTTTGGCATATGCTTCAGACTCTCGGAGATTTTGAGAAGCCGCAATACCAAGTGGAAGTGATCAGACAAGCGGGATTGATCAAGGCTTGTGACGTGAAGATTGAGGTACCTGCTAGGAAGAAGGGCCCAGGCAATCGCCCGATACACTGCACTGCCAGGAGATCTACAATGCAGATGGGTATCCAAGAGGTATCACGACGAGCAATGCAAGACGCTACCCGCATCTACGCCAGAGAGTTGGAGAGCACGGTGTTCGTTATCATCCGCGCAGCAATAACCTTCTTGACCGAAGGCGATTCAGGATGAGGATGCCACGGTTACACGGTTGGCACGATTTGTTGTCGCCAGGAGGATGTACTAGATGATACAAGCAAGGAGCTCTGAAGGCCCGCAAGGAGATCACGGCAGAGAAGAACAGATGGCGGGAAGCTCAAGAGTATGTGGCACACCTTCTGCGAAGGATTGACGAGTTGGAGATGACTTTGTACGGACTGCACCAGAGCCAAGATCGAGCTACACGAGCGAGATCCAGAGGAGTCGATCTCGATGAGGACATCGCTTCTTCGACTACCACGAGAGGACACGATTCTTTGGACATGGCGATCGTTTCGCGCTATGCCACAAAGACCGTACCCAGCCCGTGGAGGTTTTCTCGATGAGTGAGCATAGGTTCTATAGTGAGACTCCTTCGCCGAGTCGCGTCATAGAATAAAGAGTCACCCTTTAGGCGTTAGACTCGAGTTAGTTCGATTTGGATTTTCATTGTTTCTTTGAGTGTGCAGTATGTGTTGCAAGGCCCTTAGGCATTGTAAGCAGCCATACCAAGTTATTAATAATAAAGTTGGACCTTAAAGTTACACCTTTCGCCCCGCATAAGTTCCATATTACATGTCTATTCTTGTTTCCCTCTCATCTCTAAAACCTAGAGCAAATCGACAGATGGTGAACACCCGTGGAAACTTTGGAAGCAATGGAAGTGGTTCTCGCCCAGCAGAAAACCCCAATGAGGAGCACCAAAGACCGCCTTGGATGTGCAGAATTTCGGAGCTTTTCTCGCTGCCCAGACTCAGTTGATGCATGCTATGATGCAACAAATGCAACACGTCACCGCTCAGGCCACTGCTAATCAAGTTAATCAGGGAATAAATTCAAATTAAATTCTTTAATTATTTCAAAATGGAATAAATTCAAATAAATTCCAAATAAATCCAAATAAATTCCAGAAAATTCCAAAAATCCACCAAAGTGCCAAATCACACATGAATTTAAGAAAAGCAAAATTTTGGGGTGTTACAAACCTCCCCCCTTAATAGAATCTCATCCCCGAGATTTAGGGCTTACTAAAGGAATAGGTTTGGAAACTCTTTCCTCAAATTCTCTTCGCGCTCCCAAGTAAGCCGCTCTCCGTGTGGTTGCTCCACCGAACTCTCGTAAACGGGTTGACTTATTTCTGGTCTCTCGATCCATAGTGTCCAAAATCTTCACGGGATGCTCCTTGTAAGTCAAATCTTCTTGCAACTCAATTGACTCTAGCGGTGTCTGTTCCTCAGGTACTCGGAGACACTTCTTCAACTGGGACACATGGAATACGTCATGTACTCCTCGCTACTTGGCGTGGCAACTCCAGCTGATAGGCAACTTCGCCTCTGCGGCTCAAAATCTTAAATGGTCCAACATAACGGGGCGCAAGTTTCCCTTTGGCATGGAACCTCTTAACTCCCCTGAGAGGCGTAACTCTGAGGTACACGAAATCTTCTGGTTCGAAATTCAGGTCTCGGCGACGGTTGTCAGCATAACTCTTCTGTCGTGATTGGGCTATTTTCAACCTTTCCCTAATCATGGCAATTTGCTCCTCAGCTTCTTGAAGAATATCAGGCCCGAAGACACGGCGCTCGCCAGTCTCATTCCAATTCAATGGCGTCCGACAGGGTCGACCATACAGTGCCTCAAAAGGTGACATCTGTAAACTAGCCTGATAACTATTGTTGTAACTGAACTCGGCATACGGCAAACTCTTATCCCAAGAGGTAGCATAAGCCAATGCACAAGCTCTTAACATATCCTCCAGAATCTGGTTGACTCTTTCGGTCTGGCCATCCGTCTGTGGATGATAAGTCATCTTGAAGTTCAAACGGGTTCCCATGGCTTCATGCAACTTATTCCAGAACCTTGAGGTAAATTGGGTACCTCTGTCCGATACGATCCTCTTTGGCACACCGTGCAAACAGACGATCCTGATCATGTACAACTCTGCCAATTTATCCCCCGAGTAAGTGGTCTTTACGGGGATAAAATGGGCTACTTTGGTCAAACGATCCACTATAACCCATATGGAGTCATAACCCCCTTGAGTCTTAGGCAAACCGGTAATGAAATCCATTCCGATTTCCTCCCACTTCCACTCAGGTATTTTCAGTGGCTGTAGCAATCCGGTTGGTCTCTGATGCATTGCCTTGACTCTTTGGCATACGTCGCACAATGCAACATACTCGGCAACTTCACGTTTCATACTCAGCCACCAGAATCTCTCCTTCAAATCTTGATACATTTTGGCGCTTCCAGGATGAATTGAGTACTTGGAGTCATGGGCTTCTTCTAGAATCAACTGCTTCAGCTCCTTTTTGTTCGGCACACAAATGCGGTCCTTCATCCATAACGTGCCTTGCTCATCCAACTTGAAGTCCTCTGCCTTGCCTTCCTCCTTGATGGACTTAATCCTGCGGATCTTGTCATCATCCTTCTGTCCTTCTCGGATCTGGTCCTCTAGAGTAGGTTTTACTTCTAATGCGGCCAAGAATCCGCTAGGTACAACCTCAATCTTCATCTTTTGAAAATCCTCACATAACTCATCCTGACTTGTGGCTAGCAACGTACTCACGGTATGGCTTTTCCGACTCTGAGCATCGGCTACTACGTTGGCCTTCCCGGGATGGTAATGGATTCCAACATTGTAGTCCTTGATCAACTCTAGCCATCTCCTTTGCCTCATGTTCAGATCCGACTGGGTGAATATGTACTTAAGGCTCTTATGATCCGTGTATACTTCACATCTGTTTCCAATCAAATAGTGACGCCATATCTTCAAGGCATGCACTACGGCAGCTAACTTTAGGTCATGTGTCGGATAATTCTCCTCATGCGGCCTCAACTGCCTTGATGCATAAGCGACGACCTTTCCATTCTGCATCAGCACACATCCAAGTCCTTGGCGCGATGCGTCACAATAAATATCAAAGCTTTGAGCAACATCCGGTAGAACTAACACCGGTGCTGATGTCAATCGCTTCTTCAGCTCCTGAAATCCTTTCTCACATTCTGGCGTCCATGCAAACTACTTTTCCTTTTTCAGCAATTGCGTAAGAGGTTTCGCAATTGTCGAAAAGCCTTCAATGAAACGGCGGTAGTATCCTGCCATTCCAAGGAAACTCGAATGGGTCTGATCTTGGCTGCTCCCAATGTAACACAGCTTCTACCTTGCTTGGATCTACTGGCGACTCCTTCTCAAGGGTCATTACATGTCCGAGGAATTCAACACAGTCCTTCCAAAAATCACATTTGCTGAACTTGGCGAAGAGTTGCTGTTCCCTCAGCTTTTCCAAAACTCGCCTCAAGTGTTCGGCATGCTCATCCTCTGTCTTGGAGTAGATTAGGATATCATCTATGAACACGACGACAAACTTGTCCAAATATTCCATGAACACCTTATTCATCATATTCATGAAATATCTTTGGCGCATTAAATCGATCAAAGGACATAATCAGAACTCGTAATGTCCATATCTTGACGAGAATGCAGTCTTCGGAATATCTTCTGATCGGATCTTCAACTGATGGTATCCCGATCTTAGATCAATCTTGGAGAAAACTCCGGCTCCTCTTAATTGGTCAAACAAATCATCAATCCTGGGTAGCGGATACTTATTCTTCACGGTGACTTCATTGAGTGCACGATAGTCGATGCACATCCTGAAACTCCCGTCCTTCTTCTTGACAAACAAAACTGGTGCTCCCCACGGCGATGAGCTCGGTCTGATAAATCCTTTCTCCATTAATTCTTCTAGCTGTTTCTTCATCTCTACCAACTCCTCGGTGGGCATCCGATAAGGCCTCTTTGCTATCGGTCTTTGTGCAGTACAAGCTCTATCACAAACTCTATGTCCCTGTCTGGCGGCATACCAGGTAGATCTTCGGGAAAAACATCTGGGTACTCATTTACTACTAAGACATCCTCTATGATGATTGCCTTGGTGCTGTTAACCATCAACTGGCTATCTCTAACGGCAGTAGCTTGAAATTCCACTTTCTTTCCACACGGGCTCTCAACTGAGATAGTCCTTCGTCCACAATCCAATACGGCCTTGTGCTTGGATAACCAATCCAATCCCAAAATAACGTCTAAGGTCTGGGTCTCCAAAATAATAAGGTTTGCTAGGAACTCTACTCCATCTATTAGTATTCTCACCCCGGAACATCCTACTTTCGTTCGGAGTTCGGAACCAGGGGTTTGAACTAAAAGCATGCACTTAAGTCTTGCAATCCCCAAATCATTTCTAGCGGCAAAGCCTTGCGAAACAAACGAATGCGAAGCTCCAGAGTCAAACAAAAGCAGGTGTATCGAGTTAACAAGTAACTTACCCAAGATGACGTCCGTAGCATTCTGCGGTGCATCTGCGGTGACATGGTTGACTCGGCCTCTCACCACGGTGCAGGGTGTGACTCCTGGCCTGGCATCCTAGCTGGGGTGGTTCCTAGATTGAAGCGAATCGGGGTCACTCCTGCTGTCTTCTTTGGACAAGCTGTTGGCAAAGTGTCCTGGCTCGTTGCGGTTGTAGCTGGCGTCTCACTGTTCCTTGCCGATCGCTCGAGTAGTGTTTCTAGCGGGGCTGGGGTGCAGTAGTTCTGATTGACGGGTCTTGGTGCTGGTGACGGTGTCCTTGTAGCATTCTGTGGCTGGAATCTGAAAAATTGATTTGGTGCAACTCTCAGACGCTGTTGCGTTCCCTGGCGTGATCCCTGCTATTGCATTCTGCGCTTCCTGTTCTCATCCAGTTCCTTGCGCTTGTCCTCGAGAATAAGCGCCTTATTTACCAATTCTTGGAAATCTGGAAAGGTGTGGGTCATCAATCCTACTTGCAATCCTGAGTTAAGTCCCTTCATAAAACGAGACTGTCTGGCTTTATCTGTCGCTACATCCTCAGGTGCGTAGCGTGCTAGCTGTGTGAACTTGTTCAGGTAGTCGGCCACTGGCTGATTACCTTGCTTGATGCTCTGAACTCCTCCTTCTTAAGATCCATGATTCCTTCAGGCACGTGATCTTGGTGGAATGCGGTAGTGAACTCTTCCCAAGTGATGTCTTGAGGGTTCTCTTGCGTGGCACGTAAATTCTCCCACCATTCGCAATGTTCCTTCCAAGCGATGAGAAGCGTAGAGTACCTTCTCATTTCCTATGCATTGAGCTATGTGTAGCTTCCTCTCAATTGACCTTAACCAATCATCGGCCTCCAATGGATTGGCATTCCCGAAGAAAGTGGGTGGGTGAGTTCTCATGAACTCGACAATCTTGTATTCTGGCGTTGTCCCCGATTGACTTGATTAGCCGTGGCCTGGCAAAGGACGTGTTGCATTTGTTGCATCATAGCATGCATCAATCGAGTCCGAGCAGCAAGAAATGCTCCAAAATTCTGCATATCAGCTGGCGGTGCCGGTGCTCCATCATTGGGGTTTTCTGCTGGCGAGAACCACTTCCATTACTTCCAAAGTTTCGCTGGTGTTCACCATCCGCCGATTTGCTCTAAGTTTTAGAGATGAGGGAATCAAGAATAGACAAGTAATATGGAACTTATGCGGGGCGAAAGGTGTAACTTTAAGGTCCAACTTTATTATTGATATTAATAACTTGGTATGGTTGCTTACAATGCCTAAGGGCCTTGCAACACATACTGCACACTCAGCAAACAATGAAAATCCAAATCGAACTAACACTGGAGTCTAACGCCTAAAGGGTGACTCTTTATTCTATGACGCGACTCGGCGAAGGAGTCTCACTATAGAACCTACGTTCACTCATCGAGAAAACCTCCACGGCCTGGGTACGGATGCTGCGGCATAGGCGCGAAAACGATTGCCATGTCCAGCAACTGTGTCATCTGTGGTAGTCGAAGAAGCAGTGTCCTCATCGAGATCTGACTCCTCCGGATCTGGCTCGTGTAGCTAATCTTGGCTGCAGTTCTGGTCCGTATAAAGCCATCTCCAACTCGTCAATCCTTCGCAGAAGGTGTGACACATACTCTTGAGCTTCCCGCCATCTGTTCTTCTCTGTCGTGATCTCCTTGCGGGCCTTCCGTAGCTCCTTGCTTGTATCATCGAGTACATCCTCCTGGGCGACAACAAGTCGTGCCAACTGTGTAACCATGGCATCCTCATCCTGAATCGCCTTCGGGTCAAGAAGGTTATCGCTGCGCGGGTGATAACGGAACACCGTGCTCTCCAACTCTCTGGCGTAGATACGGGTAATGTGCCGCATTGCTCGTCGTGATACTTCTTGGATACCCATCTGCATTGTAGACCTCCTGGCGGTCTGGTGTATCGAGCGATTGCACTGGCCCTTCTTCCTAGCAGGTACCTCAATCTTCACGTCACAAGCCTTGATCAATCCCGCTTGTCTGATCACTTCCACTTGGTATTGGGGCTTCTCAAAATCTCCGAGAGTTTGTAGCATATGCCAAAGTTCTGCAGCGTGACCAACCCCCAGATCAACGTAGTTGAACTCTTCCTCCATCTGTCACAAGAGTGCTTACGTAAGAACTCGAAATTTTCAAATCGTGACAAGGTAAGGAAAAATTCAGCAAGAGACAAGAAAAGAGAGAAGGGGATAAGTCGAGATGTCATTTCTTATCTTGACAAATTTTTAGCTTTAGAAAATAAGTTTTATCCTCACTACGACCATTCTAGCTTAGGGTTGAGCCTACAGTCAGTATGGCTCTGATACCACCTCTGTCGGGACCCCGAATTTGCAAATCCGGACCCTCTGTGTATTCCACACTAGTCCAGGAACGCGCTAGTGCACACAGTCTTAACATCGGTAAATATCACAATCATACCATTCGATACTAATAAAGTACTTTATTTAAATAACCAACTGGTTACTCGACCTTATGGTCAAGTCACAAAGGTACGCCTCGCAGGGCAAAACTTATTAAGAGAGAAAATAGTAGCAGCGGAAAATCAAATAACTTCGTGGCGCCATCCAGTATACCACAGGCAACCAGTGGGCTCGCTTCCCTAAGTAGACGGATCCTCTTGGAGTTCCTCCTCCAAAGTGGTGTAGTCTCCTCTTCAACTGGTGTTGTAGGGTGGCAAGGGTGAGTACTTGGTACTCGGCAAGTCATGCGAGAATGCAAGCTAATATACTATATGCATGGCTTGGTACAAAGGAATAGCTCAAGGTATATTTGCGATGCTTGACATTTGACAAGTAGTATAAGTAGATTCGAAAGCGGTAGAAACAAGTAAAGCATAGATAACTTTTCAAGAAGTTTAATAAACATTTTTCCCATCCTAAACCACATTTCTAACATCATTGTCAATCCAACCCAACCTTTCAAGTCCAAGTTATTTTTGAGAAAATCTAACCCTTGATTGTAATTCCCGGCGATGTCCAATACCGCGGACACGGCTATTCGAATAAATTCTATAATATGCAGAGGTTATGAACTTTACCCACAAGATACATTAAAACAAAACAAATGCGATTTACAGTAAAAAATTCTTTCTGAAAACTCTAACAATACAAGTGGTCCTCTCAGGTTATTGAGAACTAAACCTTCCCTTAGCTAAGGCGAAGTCTAGGCCAATCAACCGTTAGATGGGTACTGGCCTCACCCCAGATGCGCTCCGTACAACTTACACAAAGGGTGTAGTTGACCTCCTGAGGTCCCACAGGTACGTTATCAGCAACTTAGTCAACTAGGTCCGTCCCATTACAGACATGTGGTTGCACGTTAGACCCAGTTCAAAGGCTTGCAAGGTTAAGTCCTTAGGGTGACCAGGGCAAGACTACCCGAAGAACCAAATCAACATCCCCAATGCCACAACTGGCCCACCCGATTATTCTTGCCACATGCCCCGGTCGAAAAACTATTTATCAAACCCTAGTTGATTACCATGCACCACGTGCCATCAACATCACATGATACCTTTCCAAAACAGGTTCAATATATCATTAAGTCAATATTAGCATTTGATTGTCCAAAATCATGTCATGAGCACGTAGCAGGTCTAAGCAGTATACTACAACGGTCTAAAACCCATGTTGGCAATTTAATAATGTCCAACTAGTAATTCACAACTAGGGTGACAAGGGGTCATGGCACATATTTAAGTAATCAAGGTGTCATACAGCAAATTGGTATTTATCTAACCCCCCATATTTAAATAAAGTATTTTTTCTAATTGAACTAGCATGCAATAGTTTAAATCAAAATAGATTTCGAAATAGGATCAACATGGTCAAAGCACAACTTGCCTTCAAAAAGTACTTGTTCTTGGTCTTGAGTTGGATCCTGAGTCAATACTTCTCCTTGAATCCTTAGGCACTTCAACGTCTACTCGTAAAGCGTGCAAATAGCAAATACACAAATAAACAATAGGCAAAAAGTGTCCAAACATCCAAATAAAATCCATAAACAGAGAGAACATAATTTTATGAATTTTTAGAAACTGGAATCGTCAAATTTGGAGTTAAGCATAAAAGTTATGATTATTTAAAGTTTAAATAATCAATTAAATAATTTTACAGAGAAAAACTTTAGTCCAAAAATTAAATAAAATTTATATTTAGGTAGATCTCAATTTTATACAAATTTAGAAATTTGAATCACTCAAATCGGAGTTGAAACGCAAAAGTTATAAACGTTTGAAGTTTGAATCAAAATCAAATCATTATTTCGAATTAATAAATCATTTTCTTTTGGAAATTAATTATTGCGTCAACATGGACACGTGTCGACCTCGATTGGTTGGTCGACGCCACCGGTCCATGGACTTGGTCCACGCTTGGCTCCGGGTCTCTGTGGACCCGGTCCACGCGCTCACGTGTCACCGACATGTGGGCCCCCTCGGGTGACGCCATCGGCGTCGGCGAGGCTCGGCTCACCAGCCGACAGGTGGGACCCGCTGTAGCGTCATTCTTGGCGTCGGCGCTGGCTAGACGGCCGGCGACATCTTGAGCCCGCCATGGCGTCGGCGTGGCGTCATGGTGCGGTTTGACCAAGCGGCCCGACACGCGGGCGGCGTGTCGGCGTCACACACAGTGCGGCCCGGCCGCGGCGGTCGAGCTTCCGACACGTGGCGCAATCTCGGCCGTTGATTTGAAAATCAACGGCCCAGATTAGATCGGCTAACGGCGCTTGGAAAACAACTCCACCGATGCCGACCGTTCGATCTTGATCGGACGGTCAAGATCCAATCTATCGCTATGAACGTGGTTCAATCTAAGACGTTGGATCTAGATCTAATGGTTGAGATTAGATCTGGAGATTAACACGTGATTCTTTACCGTGGGTGACGTGGGCCGAATGCGGACCGTGCGATGAAGATCCGACGGTGGAGAAGCTTCGCGGGTCTGCGATGTCCACGGCGGAGCTCCGGCGGCCGGCGTTGAGAACGAAGACCACACCGACGGCGTTTCGGGCACGCTTCGGCGAAGTGGGTGGTCTCTTCGGGTGCGTCTCGAAGCGGGGATTCCGGATCTGGGCTCCTTCTCGGCGGAAGACGACGGACGGCGGCGGAAAACGGTGCAAACCGCGGCGGACACCTCCTCCAACTACGGCGAGCTCGCGCGAGCTGACGGCGGTGGCTTGAGCGGCGTGGGTTGGAGCTACGGGTGCGCAATGAAACGGCGATCCCGACACGGGTGGCGGCGCAATAAATAGGGCCCTCGGCGTCCGTGAAACGCGCGGAATCCGAGGTCCTCTCCGTTGCGGCGGCGGAGTCCGGCGGCGACACGGTTAGGGTGACGTGGCACGCGCACAGCCGTCCACGTGGCGCGATCAGCGGCCGAGATTGGCTCACGCGCGAACGGATCCGACCGGACTCAGGCTCGAGCCGGTGCGGTCCAATCCGGACCGTTGGATCCCGATCCAACGGTCGGGATCGATTGGGTTAGTAGTGGGTTTGGTCGAGTCGACTGGCTCGGGTCGGACTCGAGTCCGACTTCGGTTACGACTTCGATCGGATGAACAGTACTCGACCCGAGTTGAATTTCCAGCGATTTAATATTTAAAATAATTCCCAGTAATTCATTTAATTCATTAAAAATAGCAAAAGACTCAGAAAAATTCCAGAAAAATTCTGGAAAATATTTTAGGGTACTTGGGACTCAAATAAAATATTTCCAACAAAACTTTATTTGCAAAATTAAATTCTTTAATTATTTCAAAATGGAATAAATTCAAATAAATTCCAAATAAATCCAAATAAATTCCAGAAAATTCCAAAAATCCACCAAAGTGCCAAATCACACATGAATTTAAGAAAAGCAAAATTTTGGGGTGTTACATTGGGCTAGGTACTGTTCTAAGGATCAATATCATGTTTTTAGATCAATTGGTGGTGCTGGAATTGAGTAGATTGGATTAGATCTAGATGTTGACACGTTCTCTGTTTTGGACAGCATGAGCAGTCGACCTAGGGTTCAGTTTTTCACCAATTTATATTCGGATTTTGGTCGTATGGATGTTGAAGAAGTTGTAGACAATTTCAATATCTTTCAGTGGGTATAAAGAACGTTAAATTCCGATCAGCCGTTTGAAAGTTATGGCTGTTTTACCGAGCGTGTTAAAATCTGTGACGTGATTGGAACAGATCACGGTAATCTGTAGATTAAACAACTTTAGAATCCGAATCAGTCTTTCCATATACTTAGAAAAAGTTGGGAAATTTCCTAAGCTACGCGAGGATGTGCTCGTTTAATTGATTCGGAGTCCCAGAACTCAAGTTATGCCTTTTTGAAGGTTGCTGTCCCGACGGTATAGAACCTCTATTTTTGGTTATTGCGAGTAGTTGGCAATGTCGGGGTAGATGAGGGTTTGCGTACTATTTTGTGGACATGATTGTGAGTGTGTGGTACCTATGTGCAGGTGGTGTGACCCCGGGAGTGCCTTCTACTCTCCGCCAATCCGTTGCTCGTGGTTGAGGCAAGTGTATTGTAATGGATGGCGGTTTGTAGGTTGCTAGTTGAGACTAGATGAGATTGATTATATGAGATGATCACTTGCCATGCTTTAATGATTTCCAATGATATGATGAGTATGTTTATCATGTTATGATGCCATGTGTTAATGTACGAGTTAATTATGATGTTGTCATAATTGCATACATGTCATGATTAGATGGCCCGGGCGGTGAGAAAGTCATAACTAGTCCGGGAAGGTCGGTGAGAAAGTTATGACTAATCCGGAGAGCCAATGAGTAAGTCCTACATCGTGATTCCATTCACCGCGGTGAACGGAAGTGAGGAGTAGGCACCCTCCATCTTCGGGATGGAAGGGGGGAGAGGGTGCACACCGACGGGTGTGTACTCAACCACACCAGTATGAGTTTCCAAGGAGATATGAGCATCGCATCGCATTGCATACATAATAATGATGATAATGAGTTGTGAACATGAATGAGATGGTTTACATGCTGTGAGATGTTATTGCCATGTCATTGTTCTTGTTGTACCGTTACAATATGCTTGCTGAGTTTTGAACTCACGCTTGTGTTTTCTTGTTGTTTTAGGTACCATGAGACCGGCATGCGGGGAAGGGAAATAGTCACACTTCCGCACGTAGCTTCACTCATTTGATTCCACAAGTCATTCAATTAGCCTTTGATAATAAACTGCGTGTGATGATTATTGCTTTAAGGTTTAGCTTTGCCATATGAAAGTCTTATTGTTCGTTTGACTCGTGGAGACATTAAATGTTTGAAGCTAGACTTATATGGTTGTTAAGTCGTTAAATATTGCTGTTTTAGTTGTCTCTCATATTGCCTTATATTGCTTTACTGTGTTGCTCCTTCAAATCATGTTAAAACAAAGGAGATGCTGCCAAAATCTCGGTTTTTAGCATGTGCGCCTTTGCTGGAATTTATGTTTAATTGTGGTATTTAGATGTTGTTTAGCTTATATTTGGTAGCATTCAGGCATATTAAATGCCGGGGTGTTACAGTTGGTATCAGAGCGGGCTGTAGGTCCTTGGAATATGTATTTTTAGTGTCATACCTTAGGTTACAACTAAAAAATGTGATGTGGAATAACTTAGAAACATGGCTTAGGTTTTTACTAAAATTTTGTCATAGGATAGCAACATTAAAACTTGCAAAAGTGGTATAACTAATCTAAAATTTGACACACATGGATGCACAGTAGGAAAAGGGTATGGGTATCATTTCCTTACGCTTAAATGTTGTATTTAAGTTTTGATGTTGAATGCTTCATTTGACAATGCATGTTGCTATGTCAATGAGATAAATGATTGAATTGCTCTTGTTGTTGTGATAGAGTGGGGTTGTGGTACCGAAGGGTTTCGGTCACTTTTTTTTTGTTCATAGTAAGGGTGAGGTTTGACGGTGTGGCCGGTTAGCGCCATCACCGAAGAACTATTAACCCCTGTAGGAGAAGAGTGCTTACCCTTTCTGTCGTAGATCGGGTAGTTGACTGGAGTCAAACAGAAGAGTTTAGTGGTGGATTCCTTCGGATGTTCTTTATCGTTCTGTGGTCGGTCTTGGTTGATTTTCTTGGTTTTAGTTGATGGAAACCAAAAGAAAAATGTTTGGTATTGGATTTTCGCGGATCGTTCCGTATGCGGTGTGTGGTTTTGTCTTCCTTGGTTGAAGACGAAGAAGAGGAGTCTAGTGTTGCGCTTCTTTTGGGCGCCTTTCCAGTTTTGATGTCTAGTTTGTTGATTGCTTTATGGGGAAGAAGCATTCAATTTATTCCTGTGTTTGTCTTTCTCCGAGGTTAAAGGAGTTATTGCGGAGTTGTGCTGACACTTTGTCGGGGCTGAAGTTCTGTGGCTTTGTAGGAGTAAGTGGTGTTTGATTTCGTTATTTTGTTGGTTTAAGAAATCATCTTTGAAGAACCCTTCTTGTTTCGTGAAAGTTTGGGGTTTGGTGTTAAGGTTTTATTTGCAAAGGTTTAATTGAGCGCTTGGTTCCCTTTCGAGAAAATTGTCTTTCAACCATTTTCCTATATGGGAGTCCTTGAGATTTAAAAGTGTTTTGGAGAATTCCTTTTGCATGACCAAGTTTGGGTTTGTCTCATTGCAATTTTGAGAGTCAAGTTTCCTTATGAATTTGGGATGAGCTTTAAAACTAAAATGCTGCAAATAAAGTAAGTAGTCTTTTGACTGAAATCGTTTGTCCCTAGTAAGAATTGTTGTTTAGCATGTTATGTAGCATGTACAAATGTGGTTTTTGGGATGACGTATTGTTAAGTTAATTTGTGAGTTGAAACAGTTCAATGCGGTTGTCATCTCTAGCTTGAGAATAAGTAGACTACTAGTGTTGTAGTTTACTTTAGCGAGAATGAGTAAATGTGTTAATGTGCATGCTTAGAATCTGTTGCTTTGTTATAAAAGTGCTTATGACCCCCGATAATGTTTAAAGTTTTAAACCTTGATGCATAGTTAAAACATTAAGATGTTGTAGACTGTTGTTATTATTAAAGAAACTTTGCTGGTTGTTAAAGATGTTCTAATTTAAACATGTTAGTAGAGAAATTTGATCATGCTAGCTTGTGACCTTAACTTGGAAGTTGATTAGAGTTGCTATTCATGTTGTTGCAAAATACTAGTATATTTGGAAGTATGCAGTTGTGTCTCTACAATGCTAGTATTGATATCAATTGAGAAGACATAAGACTTATTCTTAATGATGTTGTTAAAGGCAGTGTTAATGCTAGTATTCAATCTATTTTAAATAGTGGGAGTATGTTGTGTGGTGGTAATTTTGTTATCACCTATGTATAGGGTAGCTAAAAATAATGTTGTTGGTTGATGATTATGCCGTTTGTTGTTATTGATGACCAAGTAGTGGTGGTAACTGTTTAGATTACTCGTTGGAAAACCCTAGTTAAAATAGAGGAAAATTTTAACATGTTGCGATGGAGTGAGCTTTGGATAATTAACATGATAAATGATCTTATCCTTAATGAAAGTATAACTTAGAGTCTCACTTACGAATTCTTCCCTGTGGAGATAATATTTACATGTTGAAGTCGTTGTTTAACTGAATAAGGTTCGGTTGTCGAGACGTGAATATATAGGAGGTATGAAATTTATATGTTGATCTTGCTGAAAGATTTGTTGAAGTATTATGTTTCAAATTTAGAATAAGAAGTATTATGATTCGGTGATCCGTGGGGATCATGTCAATATAGTCTTGGTTGGGTGCCTTTTTGATAAGCATCATAAACCCTAATTAAAAGTGTTGGGAATGGTAACTAGAGGAAGAATTTTGTTGTGAAACTTTTGGTTGATTTGTGTTGGGGCTCCTCAAGGAGTAAATAGTGATTATTGAAGTCTTTAATGGAAAGCGTAGTGGAGTACTAGAGATGGTTCTTTTATCTTTGGCGTGTGTTTAAAAGCTTTTGGACTGGTTTGTTTGTTTGCCATTTTGGTTGAATGCCTTCGGTCAAGGTATTCCTTGTGTTGTGTTTCCCGAATTTCCCTAGAACCCGTAGCTATTGGTGCCAATCTTTGGTTTTGGCTATTTTGTTTAATTTGTGTTATGAGTATGGATTTACACCCAAAAGATTTTGAGTAGATCGTGCTCCTTCGCGTTCACCCTGAATTATCTTTGGAATAAATTTTAAAAGGAAACAAATGGACATAGAGGGTTATGTTGGAAAACTCACGAGGTTTAATTTGTAATCTTTTCTTTGATAGAGTTGGAGTTATTTGGAAAAATCTGTGTAGAGTTTGCAAGTGCTTCAAAAGGTGGTTTTTGTGGATGTTTCATCGGCGATGCTGTTAGTGAAGTGTTCTCTTTTGAAAATGAGTTTCCCCTTTCTCCTTGAGAAAAATTATGGCGGTTGTTTGTGCAGATGTTTAATTTTGGAGCCGATGTCCTTTTCCAAATGTTGATTTTTGGTTAAAACGCGATGTTTTGCGAGTTTAGCTTTCTATCGTTGGTGGGATTCTGGTATGATGTGGTGCCTTACTGTTAACTATGCTACCGTCATAGTTTTTATGAATTAGCGCAAATCTCAATGTTATTCGAGATTTATTCATGAGATACCGAGGAAGAAGTCGTCATGTGAATGACTTTTCGGTAGTGTTGTTACATGATGAAGGAATGGTGAAAAGTAAGCATGACATCGTTTTTAGATGCTAAATGATTAAAGAGTCGTTGAGCCAGGTCGGTGAGAAAGTCATATATGGAGATATGACTAATCCGGAGTGCTCCTGAAGAGTGTGCATTTATGTCATGAAACGAGATTTCCCTTGCTTTCTAGTATGAAAAGAAATAATGAAGAATTTCTATTATGTTGGTTGTGGTGTAGGGGATTTGCGTTTCCTTTGTGTCTTGGCATAGGAAATTAAAATGTGTGCTCTTTGGATGTTGCCGGATCCTTTCCAATGTGGTTTTAGCGCTTTGGGGTTGAGTTGTTATAGGTGGACCAATTGGGTTCATGATTTTGGTTGAGCTCACTCAATGATTGTACTCTTTATCGTGGTCCATTGAGGGGAAGGTTGTGTTTGACTCAATGCAAACCTTCTTGGAGAATTGTGGTGTTGAGATGTTCCTCGGTAGGGTTGATTAGATTATTTAGTGGACCACTTGGTAGTTGCTAGTAATTGTTTTCCTTTTCAGAGTGTATTGGACCTTTCTGTAGCTGAGGTTGAATGAGGTTGTGTCAATCATAGCGATTTTGTTTGGTTGATACATTTTCTTGCGAGTTTAAGGACCCTGATTGTAAGGTGGGCCTTTTCCTTTAGGCGGTTGTCGGCGTACTAGCCAACAGGCACCTCCGAATCGGGTGCTTATGAGGTTCAGACGGGGGGCTTTCGGGGCAATTGCCGGGGAAAGGAAGAAGATGACCGGAGTACCGTGAAGCTCGGGGGAACAAGGGGGCGCAAGAACCTTTTTCCCAGGTTCGGGCCCTCCGGAGAGTAATAGCCCTAGTCCTGCTTTTTTTGTTATTGCTTGTGTTCTAGCTCGAGAGGATGAAACTTGCTAACCATGGATCGAACAACCCTTTCTCCCATGCCCCCCGGCTCCCTTTTATACTTGGGCTGGCGGGGGCGCCTGGGAGACTTACACGATAAGGCACACTCATTACACTGCCACGGGCGCATTTAATGCGCCCGTCACTGCTCTTACATCTCATTAACGCCTGCCGCAGCCGTCGCACCCCCGCCTCGGGCCCCACGTCCGCCAACACCACCCGTTTCGTCAGGGGGTGAGGTGCTGCCGTGATGTCACACGTAATTAATGCACGCCTGGGGAAGATGCGCCGCCATACTGTATCCTCCACGCTTTGCATTTAATGCGCACGATTCGCATTAAATGTCCTTGACCCGGCACTGCCGCCTCGGGGGTGAGCGCCAGGGGAGTGTCCAGCATGCCACGCGTCCTTTGAGCGACCACCTAGCTGGGCGCCCAGTGGTGTGGCCTGACCGCCACCTGTTCACTGGGCGACCACCTTGCTGGGCGCCCAGTGGTGTGGCCGGACCGCCACCTGTCCACTGGGCGACCACCTTGCTTGGCGCCCAGTGGCGTGGCCTGACCGCCACCTGTCCACTGGGCGACCACCTTGCTGGGCGCCCAGTGGTGTGGCCTGACCGCCACCTGTCCACTGGGCGACCACCTTGCTGGGCGACCGATGGTGTGGCTCGACACTCGCCCATCGGGCGACCACCTTGCTGGGCGCCCAGTGGCGTGGCCTGACCGCCACCTGTCCACTGGGCGACCATGCTGGGGATCTGCTGCTCGCCATGGCGGTGGGCCCGGATGCGCCCTGCTCGCCCGGCGATCGTATTTACTGCGGGGGAGTGGGTACCCTGGCGTAAAATATGCCGACAGTAGCCCCCGGGCCCACCCAGGAGCGCTTTTTTGGTCTACCATCTTTCTTTTTCTCTCTTTTAAATGCCCTTCGGGGAACCGCTCAGTCTCCCGGGTGGGACCATTAAAAGCCCACACGCCCCGCAGCTTTCAAGAGATTTTCCCCTTCTTCCGGTTCTCAAGGCGATTTGTGCAGTTATTCCCGCCTTGTAACCGCCGCACGACCCTTGGGACGCGCCTTCTTAATGGGGCTCTTGAACTTCCTTTTTGCGAACCGCCACGCCCTTTCGGTTTTCCCGCCGAGCCTTCCCTCGCAGCCTTATAAGAGGTTGACCGAGGGGGGGCGGTTCTTCCTCCTTCCAACTTCCCTCGCTCTGCCTTTGCCGAACCGCGGACTTCCTCACGCGCCTTCCCGCCGCCCTTACCGCTCGGTCCGCCCAGGAGAAGCGCGCGATTCTGGCGGCCAGCGAAATGCGTGCTGGCTTTCTTCGCGCCCGACCATGGCGCCAACCGATCCTGCGGCCACTGTCCAAGGGGTTGAAGGCGACTGGGCGCAGGCGGAGTAGCAGGTCCACGACGCCTCCGAGCAGGTTCTTTGTGATTGGCGATGGAGAACCCCAAATGGAGGCGGCGGAAGGCGTGGCGCTGTGGGTGGGCGTTAGCCCGATTCTTTGAAGACGTGGCGGTGCCGAGGCAGCGGAGGACGAGGAGGATCCCCCAGCTCCCCCAGTAGTGTAGTTTTTTTGCTTTTGCCTGTAAAGACTTCAGATGCAAAACATTTTAAATGAAACGGATGCACAAGCTTCCCACTATGTCACTTAGAGTTCGCTTTTACCCTAATCTTTCCGGTTTCGCGCGAATAAACACATGACCGCTTAAAGACTTAAGGTCTTGCGCCAGGGAATCACTTCCCTCGAACCCCTTGCCTTAACAAAATTTTGCCTCCCAGATAGCCTCTAGGGAACGAACGCTTAGTGAGTCGGGGCAGGACCTTAGGTTCTTGGCAAAGGTGTTCAAGTCGCCGACCCCCACGGGGACACCCGGAGTGTCATGACCGTGCTGGGGATCGTGCTGAACTAGCCATCCAATCACCCACTCCCGCACGCCGCTCTCACTTAGCGATTCCGCCTTTACTATTGGGTTTTCGCAGGGCTACAGGGTACCAGAGGCAAGTGCCCTGGCACTACCCGACAGTGGGCAAGAGACCGAAAAGAGGGTAGGAAGAACAACTATTTCGGATAAGGAAAGTGAATATTTAATTTCAAACAGAAGGCCTCCCCCAACCCGCGGTGGAGAGGAAGACGTACTCCGGCCGGTCGGGGAACGGAGCCTGGGACTTACAACCGATCAGGGGTAGAATTTGCGCAGATTTTCCATATTCTGGGAGTTTGCCAGTTCTTCGCCGTCTTCGATGCTTGACCGACCGCCGGGACGAGGCGAGACCACTTTGAAGGGTCCCTCCCACTAGGGAGACAGTTTATGCGACCCGGCATGAGACTGGATTCTTCGCAAGACCAGGTCGCCCGCTGCCAGTGTTCTCTCATTGACCTGGGAGGCGTGGTACCGCCTGAGACTTTGCTGGTACCTTGCAGCGCGCAGAGCCGCCCAATCTCGCGCGTCTTCCAGGAGGTTGACGTCGTCCTGACGCAGATCTTCCTGGTCTTCTTCCACGAACGCAGCAACGCGTGGTGACCCCAGCTCCAGTTCTGAAGGGAGGACAGCTTCCGCGCCGTAGACCAGGAAGAAAGGGGTTTCCCCGGTGGCCCGACTAGGGGTAGTCCGAAGTGACCATAACACTGCTGGGAGCTCTTCAGTCCATCGGGCCCCACGCTTGTGGAGTCGATCGAATGCCCGTGTCTTGAGGCCCTTCAGCACCAGCGCGTTGGCCCGCTCGACTTGGCCGTTGCTCTTGGGGTGGGCGACCGAGGCAAAGCAGACCTTGGTGCCCATCTCTTCGCAGAAATCTAAGAAGGCTGCGCTGGTGAACTGTGTACCGTTGTGGGTGATGATGCGGTTGGCGACCCCAAAGCGGGCGAAAATCCCTCGCATGAACTTGACCACAGCTGCAGCGGTGATGGATCTTACTGCCTCGGCTTCCACCCACTTAGTGAACTTGTCGATGGCGACGAACAGGTGGGTGTAGCCCCCTGTGGCCCGCGGGAACGGGCCCAGGATATCCAGCATCGCGAAGGGCCAAGAGAGCGGAATAGTTTGCAGGGCCTAGGCTGGTTGGTGGATCTGCTTGGCGTGGAACTGGCACGCCTCACATCTCCTCACCAGCTCGCAGGCATCCTGGAGGGCGGTTGGCCAATAGAACCCTTGACGGAAAGCTTTTCCCACCATCGTTCGTCCGGACATATGGCTCCCGCACACGCCTCCATGGATATCCGAGAGCAAACTGCTCCCCTCTTCCCGAGTGATGCACTTCAGAAGAATTCCGTTCTTACCCGTGATACAGTCCCCGCCCACCAGGGTATAGCACTTGGCCTTTCGTGCTACCTTCTCTGCTGACGCATCATCGTCGGGGCACACTTGATCCCGTAGGTAGGCCAGGATCGGATCCATCCATCTGCCTTCCTGGTCAAGTACAGTGACCACGAGGTGGTCGTCCGGGTACTCCGCCTGGCAGGGCGTTTCCATCGGAACCACTTTCCCTCTAGAGGCGAGGGCTAAAGCGGCATCACCATCGTCCCCGCCAGAAACGGGGGCTGCGATGGACGGTCGCGGAAGCCTTTCTTCAAAGACCCCGACCGGCACAGGAGATCTGGTTGAGGCGAGCTGGGCGAGCTCGTCCGCCAGATGGTTGTCGCGCCGGGGGATGTGAGTATACCCCAACCCTTCGAAATGCCGTTCCAATTTCCTGACCTCCGCCAAGTACGCCGCCATGACGGGGTCAGGACAGGAGAAATCTTTCCTTGCCTGATTGACGACCAGCAGGGAGTCGCCCTTTACTTGCAGGCGCCGGACACCGATGGATGCGGCGGCCCGGAGCCCAGTTAGCAAACCCTCGTACTCGGCGACGTTATTAGTGGCCTTGAAGTCGAGGACGACCACGTACTTGAGGAGGTCCCCGGTCGGAGAGACCAGGAGAACCCCAGCCCCCGCGCCTTCAAGCCTGAAGGACCCGCGAAGAAGAGCGTCCAGGGGGAGGGCGCGGGGACCTCATCGGCTTTGGACTCAGCTGGAGTCCACTCGACGACGAAGTCCGCCAGCCTTTGACTCTTCATCGCGGTACGAGGAGCGAACTTGACACCGAACTCCCCCAGCTCGATGGACCACTTTGCAATGCGGCCCTCTGCTTCTCGGTTGTGGAGGATCTCGTGCAGGGGGTATGAGGAGACCACCGTGATCTCTCTCCCTTGAAAATAGTGCCGCAACTTTCTTGACGCCACCACCACAGCATAGACCATCTTCTGAGCCTGAGGGTACCTTGTTTCTGCGTCGTGAAGCATCTTGCTGATGTAGTAGACCGGCCGTTGGACACCTTCTCGCTCTGCCACCAGCGCCGCGCTCACTACGGAGGGGCTAGCCGCTACATACAACAGCAGTGGCTCACCCGGTTCGGGGGCGACCAGCACCGGGGGAGAGGAGAGGTACTGCTTCAAGCCTTCGAATGCCTGCTGGGCTTCTGGGGTCCATTCAAACGAGTTGGTCTTCTTCAGCAGCTTGAACATCGGCAGGCTTTTCTCCCCTAGCCGAGCTATGAACCGGCCAAGGGAGGCGGTAGGCGATCAAGCATTGCGATTGCTTGAGGCGGGTAGGCGGCGCATCCGCTCAATTGCTTCTATCTTCTGCGGGTTGACCTCGATCCATGGTGGAGACCAAGAACCCGAGTAGCTTCCCGGATGAGACACCAAACACGCACTTCTCGGGATTCAACTTTATACAGTATTTTCTGAGGTGGGAGAAGGTCTCATCCAGGTCCTGGACAAGCTCATTGGCCTTTTTTGTTTTTACTACCAGATCGTCAACATACACTTCGAGGTTCCTCCCTATTTGGGGCCGAAACACAATGTGCATGGCCCGCTGATAGGTGGCACCAGCGTTCTTCAGCCCGAAGGGCATCCTGGCGTAGCAGTATACACCGAGAGGAGTCACAAAGGCGGTTTTTTCTTCATCTTCCTACGCCATACTGATCTGATGATATCCGGAGTAGGCGTCGAGGAAACACAGGGCTTCACACCCCGCCGTGGAGTCGACGACGATGTCTATCCATGGCAGGGGGTACGAGTCCTTGGGGCAGGCTTTATTGAGGTTGGTGAAGTCGATGCACATTCGCCACTTCCAGTTGGACTTCTTTACGAGCACGGGGTTGGCCAACCATTCCGGATAGGTGGCCTCCCGCACAATCTTGGCAGACAACAGCTTCTCCACCTCGTCCCGAATGGCGTCCTACCGCTCTGGCGCCTGCCGTCGGATCTTTTGACGAACCGGGTGCGCTCCAGGGAGCGTTGCCAATCGGTGCTCGATCACCTTCCTAGGGACCCCGGTCATTTCTGATGGTTCCCAGGCGAACACATCCAGGTTAGATCGGAGGAAGGTGACGAGCGCGCCTTCCTATTTGGCGCTGAGGTCGGTGCCGATCTTGACGACCTTGCCAGAGCCATCCTCGCCCACAGGGACCGCCTTTGCCTCGCCCGAAGGTCTGGGCGGGGCGCGGGTCCTGACCGAGGGGGAGCTCGGGCTGACGTCCTTATCGCGCGCCGAGCAGGTGGTGCCGGCCAGGTCCTACAGCTGCTTGCTGAGACGCAGGGCTTCCAGTGTATCCACCTTCACCGTAATTGGACCCCCAGGCCCGGGAATCTTCACCAGCATGTAGGCATAGTGAGCGACCGCCATGAACTTGACCAAGGCCGGACGGCCAAGCAGGGCGTTGTAAGGGAGGTCGAAGTCGGCGACCTCGAAGTCGACCAGCTCCGTCCGGAAGTTTTCCGTACTTCCGAACGTAACAGGCAACCGGACCTGCCCCAGGGGCAAGAGGCCCACCCCGGGGGCGATTCCGTAAAAGAGTGGGGCCGGGCGCAGCTCCTCATACGGTACCTGGAGCGCTTGGTACGCCCCAACTGACAGCAGGTTGATGGCGCTACCTCCATCAACGAGGACCCGCCCGAGCTTCGCGTTGCGAACCGTGGGAGAGACCACGATCGGCAAATGGCTCGGGCTGGAAACGTTCTCCGGGTGGTCGGCTCGGCTGAAAGTGATCGGTTGTTCCGACCACTTCAGCAGCCTACTCGTCCCAGAGGACGATACGGTGGCGTAGACCTGCCTCAGATCCCGCTTGTACTGCGAGTTCGATGAGTAGGTGGCTGAGCCACCGTGAATGAACGCCACCGTGTGCTCCGCCTGTTGGAAGGCCAGTGGAGCTGAGTCTTCGTCGTCGTCGTCTCTGTGGTCTTTCTCACGGCGCTTCTTGAGCCGCCTGTCTACCAGCTTGGACACAACTTGGCAGTCCTCCAAGTCGTGTCCACTCGTTCGATGGATGGGGCAATAGGGCTTGCCCCCATCGTCTTCGCGACGGGGCGAGAGGCGGTTCCGGTGGTCGCCGCGCCGGTCCCGGCGCTCGTCTCTCCTGTCCTGATCATCGCGACGCCGGGATTTGGTCTCTGATTCGGCAACCAGGACTTCCCTGGCGGTGGCCTCCTTTCGCTTCTTCTTCTTCTTCTTGCGGTCGGAGGACTTCGAGGTGCCGGCGTCGTCGGTGTCGGTAGGCCTTGTCGCGCACTTCCGAGCCTCGGCCGCCCTAGCGCACTTGTGCGCCAGGGAGAACAACTCAGACGCGGTTGAGATGGTGCGGGTAGCCATCTTCTCCCGCATCTTCTGGTCCCGGACCCCCCTCCGGAAAGCGATGATTACCGACTGCTCAAAGATCCGGGGGATCGTATTGCGGCAGTGGCTAAACCGCCGGATGAACTCTCTCAGGGACTCCCCCTCTGTCTGCTCCAGAGCGTGGAGGTCATCCTCCACGCCTGGTTGAGCGTAGGAGCCCTGAAAGTTGGCGACGAAAATGTCGCACAGCTCCTCCCACGAGTGCACGGAGCCTCGCGGGAGGTTAAGTAGCCAAGACCGGGCAGAACCCGTCAGCGACGTCGGGAGGTAGTTGGCCATAACCTTCTCGGATCCTCCAGCAGCACGCACCACCGTGGTGTAGATTTGCAGGAACTCCTCCGGGTTGGTGGTGCCGTCGTATTTCTCGATGGAGGCAGGGCAGAATCTCTCCGGCCACGCGGCTTGCCGGAGGCGAAGAGAAAACGCCTGGCATCCAACATTGTAGGGGGAGCAACGTTGTAGGGGGAGCAACGTTGTTCGCCAGCCCTTCGATCCTTAGGAGAGGACGAGGAGTGCGACAATGCGCTCTCCCCGGAGCCCGAGGGGGAAGCCCCCTGTCGCCCAGCAGATATCTGGGGATTGGCACGCCGCTGGGCGCTCTCGCGATGCCCCCTGAGAACGTGACGCAGGTCACCGTCGCGCTGGAGTTGCCTCTCGTCCAAGCGCGATCTGAGATCTTGGCGATTCCCCCTTGACTCGGGGGGATCGCGAGAAGAAGCGGAGTCACGTGCACGTCCCCCTATAACGGAGGGGGCTGCAACCAGGACTCCCTTCCCCTTGTCCCGGCCCTTGATACCAGGAGAAGTCGTGTGGCGGCTGGAACACTGCGCGTCAATTGCGCGCGCTCCTTGCCACCACATGCCGGAAGCCCCCGGCTGGGTCGCCGCTTCAATCTGCTGTTGAGCGGCGTCGACCAGGTGGACGATATCCCGCAGCCATGGAGTGGCTAGGGTGTCCCCCCCAGCGTTACTGGAGGATGATCGAGAAGCAGCCGAGCCGCATGAAGGCTTCGCGCGGGGGTGTCGTCCCCTAGCGCCAAGCGCCGCTGGAAGGGCTGACCCCCGGGCGTAGGAGCCACGTGCGCCCCTCCCGCAGCGGAGGGACCCGAGTGGCCCGGCTCCCTCCCCGAACGCCGGTACCGGCTACGGGTGCCGCTTTCCTCGGGCAGATTGCTGCGCTTGGAGTGCGACTCCGCCATGCAGACAAGCGCCCCTACTTCTGCTGAGCTTCGAGCTGGAAACGGAAGGAAGAGGGCAATCTAACCACCAATAGCCCCTACCTGGCGTGCCACTGTCGGCGTACTAGCCAACAGGCACCTCCGAATAGGGTGCTTATGAGGTTCAGACGGGGGCTTTCGGGGCAATTGCCGGGGAAAGGAAGAAGATGACCGGAGTACCATGAAGCTCGGGGGAACAAAGGGGCGCAAGAACCTTTTTCCCAGGTTCGGGCCCTCCGGAGAGTAATAGCCCTAGTCCTGCTTTTTTTGTTATTGCTTGTGTTCTAGCTCGAGAGGATGAAACCTGCTAACCATGGATCGAACAACCCTTTCTCCCATGCCCCCCGGCTCCCTTTTATACTTGGGCTGGCGGGGGCGCCTGGGAGACTTACACGATAAGGCACACTCATTACACTGCCACGGGCGTATTTAATGCGCCCGTCACTGCTCTTACATCTCATTAACGTCTGCCGCCAGCCCCACGTCCGCCAACGCCACCCGTTCCGTCAGGGGGTGAGGTGCTGCCGTGATGTCACACGTAATTAATGCACGCCTGGGGAAGACGCGCTGCCATACTGTATCCTCCACGCTTTGCATTTAATGCGCACGATTCGCATTAAATGTCCTTGACCCGGCACTACCGCCTCAGGGGTGGGCGCCAGGGGAGTGGCCAGCATGCCACGCGTCCTTTGAGCGACCACCTAGCTGGGCGCCCAGTGGTGTGGCCTGACCGCCACATCGCTGGCGACCACCTTCTGCTGGCGCCAGTGGCGTGGCTCGACCGCCACATCGCCCTTTGAGCGACCACCTAGCTGGGCGCCCAGTGGTGTGGCCTGACCGCCACCTGTCCACTGGGCGACCACCTTGCTGGGCGCCCAGTGGCGTGGCCTGACCGCCACCTGTCCACTGGGCAACCACCTTGCTGGGGATCTGCTGCTCGCCATGGTGGTGCGCCCGGATGCGCCCTGCTCGCCCGGCGATCGTATTTACTGCCGGGGAGTGGGTACCCTGGCGTAAAATACGCCAACAGCGGTAGTGTTGGGTATTGGTCTTTTGTAAAAGAGCAATCCTTTGCAAGGTCTTAACCTCGTTTGTTCAAATAGTTGGTGGTCTTGGAGTATTTGTCTCACTTGGTTCGTCGTCGTTTTGAATATGGCGAACCGCAGTAGAGAGGTTGAGGAGTGAAAACACGTGTGCGCGTGGGAGATGAAGTGGGTTCTAGAGGCTGGTACCGTGCCCTTCTAGAGAGTAGTTTCGATTAAAGGGATCGGGCACGTTAGTGCCAATGAGGAATGGATGGAGGAGTGTGAGACCGTTTTTCTTTCGGGGTCTATTTGGGAATTGAAGTGAAGATGGAATCGTGAGAGGTTGCACTCTGTTGAGCTAAATCAACACAAGTGTTGGTTTTGGGAGCTCGCTTGTCGTTTGTTCAGGTTTAAGTTTTTGTGTGAATGTTTTATGTTGCAAAGAAGTCCTTTGTCCCTTGGGGACTTTGTTGTTGATTTTGGCGTCCTTCGGATTCAAGGTCGAATCCTGTTTAACGGGGGGAGAATGTGACACTACGGGATGTCGGGACATCGTAAAAGGTGAAATTGGAGAATGTGACACCACGGAGTGTCGTAACCTTATATAATGTGGATGTTAAGGTCAAAAACATTATAAAATATGGAATTAAGGTTAAAACCATACGCTATGAGGTTTAATCGCGTTTCCGGGCCGTTTCCGGGGTTTTGGGCCTTTCCGGGGGAGTTTGGGCCCAAGAGAAGGGGTTGTGGGCATTGGTGGGAAGGGGTATGAGTCCATTTAAGACTAGGAAACCTGGTTGGGGGCTGGTAAAAGGGGCTCCCCCTGCCCCTTATGCGCCCCACCTCTCCCCTTGGGCGCCCACAAGCCCCCCCCCTTGCCCTAGCCGCCCCCTCCCCCTTTGGCCGTGCGCCCCCTTCCCTTGCCCCCTTTGCTCTCCCACCTCTCCACCACCTCTCCTCCACCCCCTTGCTGCCCTAGGGTAGCCTCCCCACCCGCTGCACCTCGAGGATCCATCCGTTGGAGCGAGGAGCAAGGAGCGAGGAGCGATCTGGGAGGAGATCTATTGGGTTTTCGTGCGTCGGGCGAAGGTATGACCATGGGACTCCTTGGGGTTGGGCTAGGTACTGTTCTAAGGATCAATATCATGTTTTTAGATCAATTGCTGGTGCTGGAATTTGTAACATCCCAAAATTTGGGTTTTCAAAAAATTTTGGTTTAGTTTAGCTTCCCGAAAATTTTCGTTGATTTTCTCGCATTTATAAAACTTGATTTGAATTTTCTAAAAGCTAAAACAATTTTATTTGATTATTCTAAACCTCAAATAAAATAAATTTAATTTTATTTGTGTTCCTTGTGCTTCAAGAAATTCTTCTGTAATTTTTGAGATTTTTCGGAGCTCGTTTGCTATTTATTGGACTTAATTGGAATTTATTTGTATTAAGCCCTTTTTTTGAAATTAATTAATTATTTGGAAAAGTTTATATAAAGTTTTGTTGAAAATATTTTATTTGAGTTCCAAATGCCCCAAAATATTTTCTAGAATTTTTCTGATATTTTTATTGCCTCAAATGAATTATTTGAATTTTGGGAATTGTTTTTATTCGAAAAATACTGGGAAATTCCGAAAATGGCATTGGGCCAAATTCCCCTTCCTCTCTCCCGCAGCCCACCCCGCCACCCGGGCCGTGCGCCCCCATGCCACCGCCTCCGGCCTACTTGGTCGCCTCCTCACGATGGGTCACAAGCGCGCACCGGCCAGCCCCGCGCCCTCGCTTTGGCCACGCGCCAGCCAGGCCGCCGGCCAGCCCAGCCGTCCCCCACCCGGACAGGTGTCACCCCCACACGCGGCCACGTCAGCCCGAATCCGTTTCATGCACGGTAGATGCTCGATAAAATGCCTACAAGACTCGTTTTTGCTCCAAACGCGTCCAAACTTGATTTTTCTTGACCTAGCCGCCACCCCAACCTGGTATAGCCCTCCCATGATCTCTCCCACGCATCTACACCCCATGGATCTTCTCCAAACCCGAGAAACCATCCAATGTTGCCCGAACGTCGCCCGAACGCCGGCCGAACTTTGGAGCCGTGTCTCGGACAGCTCGTTGACTCTTTTTGAGATCCGTCTTCGCCATGGTGTGACACAAGGTACCATCTGTTTGCTGTCCAAAATTCAGCCAATTTGGACCGTGGGATCAAAAGTTATGGTTGTTTCAATCTCGAATCTTACCGATGCCATAACTCCCTCAATTTTTCGAGTTTGACCGTGAAATTTTTTGTGTAGACTCCTGGGGATGTCCTCTACGTGATGCACATCTTGCCTCACGGTTTTGACCTCTGGATTTGGCGCAGAAAAATCTTTTCTCCGATCAGACTGCGTTTCAGACAGCGGCAAACTTCCTCGCGCGTTCCCCGCTGTTCCAGAAGGTATTTCTTCGAGCCACCTACATCACGGTGTGCCTCTTGGTCCCGTCTAGCTCTTGGTCAAATTTCGTTAAGTTCCGATCATTATTCTAGAAGTTATGGCTGTCCAAAGTTTTGATCCGAAACACGTTAATCGGCAATTTGTGATTAATCCGGAAGGACGTCGCAAAATCCGCCTATACCGTTGAGTTCGTCTCGCCGCGTTCTATGTGGTAGACATTCCCCATTTGCCATCCCATCCTCTGGAATTTTTTATATATATTTAGGCCGCCGTGTAGCCGTCGCCGCGCGTCGCCTTTTGACGCCAGTTATTTTAGCTCGCTCCGGCCGTGTTGTCGCGTCCGGTGGATCATCATGTACTGTTTTGGTCCATCATTAAGGTTCTTTTGGTCTCCGTTTGCCGTCGGAGCCGATTCCGGCAATAAACCGTCGTTTTCGGCTTAAACCGTTGCCGCCGGTTCGCGTATCGGTTAGCCATCCTTGATAGCGTTTTATCGCGGCCATGTCGTTGCACCGACGGTCGCTACCTTGTTTCATGAGTATCCTATCATTGTTTGACCTCCGCCGTTAACGTTCCACCGTGCGTTAACGCGATAACGATCCACGGGTGCGTTTCCCGATGCGTTTCCCGTTAACGTTTTCCGATGCGCTCCGTTAACGTTCCACCGTTAACGTTTTGTCATTAACGCTCCGTTAACGTTCCTCCGGTGCGTTTCCCGGTGCGCTCCGTCGATGCGCTCCGCTGCACGCTCGCTGCGTTAACGTTTCGTCGTTAACGTTCCTCGGGTGCGTTTTGCCGTCGCGTTCCACCGTTAACGTTTTGTCGATGCGCTCCGTCGCGTTCCTCGATGCGTTTCCCGGTGCGCTCCGTCGATGCGCTCGCCGTTGCGGCAAAGCGCACGTTCCTCCGGTGCGTTTTGCCGGTGCGTTTCACCGTGCGCTGCATGCGTTAACGCTCCGCCGTCGCGTTTCTCCGTTACCTTTTGCCGTTAACGTTTCACCGCACGCTGCATGCGTTGCGCTGCGTCGTTGCGTTCCTCCGTTAACGTTTCACCGTGCGCTCCACGGGTGCGTTAAAGTCGTTAACGTTCCACCGTTAATGTTTCACCGTTAACGCTCCGCCGTTAACATTCCGTCGTTAGCATTCCACCGTTAATGTTTCCCCGTTAACGCTCCGCCGTTAACATTCCGCCGTTAACGCTTCATCGTTAACGATTGGCTCTCATCGCTTCGTTGTCATCGCATGCGTGCATTCATGCACAAACCTTAGTGCGATGCCTTCATCTGTTCTATCATCATGACGTGAGCCTAGTCTCATCGTCATATCATCTTCAAAGCCGAATCAAAACCCTAACCTAAGACCGGTTCGATGGACTAAGTTCATCGTGAGCCGCGTTGTTATCTTTGCAATCTTTTCCGTTGTTTCAATCGTGGTAAGGCACTTGTCTTGTCTTATCCCTGAAAACCTAATCTACCATTAACCTAGACTTCGTTCGTGGACTTGGTCGATAGACTATTGGCCATGTGTCTTACCCTTGTGCCCGATCTAATCTAACCGTGTCTCTTTTGTTTGACTGTGTCCGTTCGGTCAACAAAAGTCAACTTCGAGAATCAGTTTAGTTCATTGTGAACTAACATATATTTATGGACCCGGTCTACAGATCGAGCGCCCATATGTCAATGTCTGTTCAATCAAGATAATAACTTCGGAAGAAATATTCTTCGGAATATTATTCTTTCTTTCCCGGTTATTAGTCTTTCCCCTTTTCGGTGTTTTGCCGAAAGCCCGTTCTCTTTTGTCAACTCCTCGATCTAATCCGTTCAAGTTCCAAATTCTTCCAAGCCGTTGTGCCCAATGCTATTTGTTCTTAATTTGGAGTTTTACTTGTCTTTTGAATTGGTTTGCATTTGCTTCTTATTTAATCGTTAGATGCGTCGTCCGGAAATCGTTCTACGAGCTGAGGATCGAGAAAGTGGAAGCTGAAGGTCGTGGATCAAGGATCAAGGATAAAGAGTAAAGAACAGTAAATGTTGCAAGGGCCAGGCAAGTTGTGCTTTGACCATGTTGATCCCATTTTCGAACTTATGTTGTTTCAAATTATTGCATGCTAGTTGGATATAAACTGATTTCAATTAGTTTGGGATTAGATATTTAACCTACTTGTTATTGCCACCTTGTCTATAATAGCTGTACACCATGAATCATTTGTCACCCTAGGTTTCTTGATTAATAGTTGGCTTTAAATACTTTGCCGACATGGGTTATTTAGACCGTCAGTAGTTTGCTTAGCCATGCAACGTACCTTTGACATCGTTTTGGAAATACAAAAGCTCAATATTGACTAATGGAATATGCAATGTATTTTGGAACGGTGTGACGTGTTGCCGACACGATGAAGTTGATACGTGGAGGTATTCGTACTTCTTCAAGGATGTTGAGTTGTTGGCATTGTGTTGCGCAATAATCAACTGGGGTGATAAAATGATTTAGACCGGGGCAAGTGGCAAGATTATGATCGGGTGGGCCAGGTGTGGCACCGGGAAGGTTGATTTGGTTCTTCGGGTAGTCTTGCCCTGGTCAACATAAGGACTTAACCTTGCAAGCCTTTGAACTGAGTCAAACATGCAACCACATGTCTGTAATGGGACGGACCTAGTTGATTAAGTTGCTAATAACTTACTTGTGGTACCTCGGGGTGTCAAGTACACCGTTTGTGTAGATTGAAGGGGGAGCGTACCAGGGCTGCGGCATGGTACCCATCCAACGGTATGTCGGTCCCATACTTCGCCTTAGCTAAGGGAAGGGATTGTCAGCGTACTAGTCGACAGGCACCTCCGAGTCGGGTGCTTGTGAGGTTCAGACGGGGGGGCTTTCGGGGCAATCGCCGGAGAAAGGAAGAAGATGACCAGAGTAACCGGAAGCTCAGGAGAACGGGGAGACGCAAGGCGTTTATCCAGGTTCAGGCCCTCCGAAGAGTAACAACCCTAGTCCTGGTTCTCTTGCTATTGCTTGTATGCTAACTTGAGAGGGTCAAACCTACTGACCATGGATCGGACCCCTTCTCCCATGCACCCCGGCTCCCTTTTATACTCGGGCTGACGGGGGCGCATGGGAGGCTTACACTGCAATCCATAATCATTACACTGGCACGGGCGCATTTAAGGCGCACGTCACTGTTCTTACATCCCAGTAACATCTGCCGCAGCCGTCACGTCCCCGCCTCGGGCCCCACGTCCGCCAACGCCACCCATTCCGTAAGGGGGTGAGGCGCTGTCGTGATGTCACACGTAATTAATGCTCGCCTGGGGAAGACGCGCTGCCATACTGTATCCTCCATGCTTTGCATTTAATGCGCACGATTCGCATTAAATGCCCTTGATCTGGGCGCTGCAGCCTCGGGGGTGGACGCCAGGGGAGTGGCCTGCATGCCACCTGTCCGCTGGGCAATCACCTCGCTGGTCACCCAGGGGGGCGGCCTGTCTACCACGCGTCCCTTGGACGACCACCTTCCTGGGCGCCCAGTGGTGTGGATCGTCGCCACTGCCCATCGGGCGACCACCTCATCGTCGCCAGGGCGTAGCTCGCTCGCCACGTGTCCATCGGGCGTCCACCTCCTGGCGCCAGTGGTGTGGCCTGATCGCCACCCGTCCACTGGGCGACCACTTTCCTGGGCGCCCAGTGGCGTGGCCTGACCGCCACCTGTCCACTGGGCGACCACCTTCCTGGGCGCCCAGTGGCCTGATCGCCACCTGTCCACTGGGCAACCACCTTTCTGGGCGCCCAGTGGTGTGGCCTGATCGCCACCTGACCACTTGGGCGACCGCCTTCCTGGGCGCCCAGTGGGTGTGGCCTGATCGCCACTTATCCACTAGGCGACCACCAGGTGGCCCCGCCACTGCCTAGGTGGTGGGGCCCAGATGTGCCCTACCCGTCTGGCGATCGTACTTGCTGCGGGGGAGCGGGTACCCTGGTGTGGAATACGCCGACAGTAGCCCCCGGGACCACCCTGGAGCGCCTTCTGGTCTCCGACATTCCTTTTTAGACGACCTTCGGAGAGCCGCTGAGTCTCCCGGGTGGGCCCCTTACACGCCCACGCGCCCAGCAGTCTTTAAAGGTCTTCCGGCTTCTCCGGTTCGAGGCGAAGTGCTTGTGATTATTCCGCCTCGTAACGGACGCATGATCCGCACGATCTTTCCGGATCTCCTACCTTTAGGGGGGGTTTCAAAACTTCCTTTTACACGAACCGTCGCGCCCTTTCGATTTTCCCGCCGAGCCTTCCTTCGCAGCCTTATAAGGGGCTGACTGAGGGGGGAGTGGTTCTTCCTCCTCCTTACCCCCCTCGCTCCACTTCGGATTCTCCTTGCTCCTTCTTCTTCTTCGACGCGCTCCGGTATTTCTCAGGCTCGATGGCTCCCATTCTCCTCGTCGGCAGTTGAGGAGGAGGTTGCCGCCAGCTCTCCTTAACATAACCGCGGGCACCCTCTGCGTCGTCATGGCCGGGACCGTTGAGCCCCTTCCGCGGGAAGTGGTATTCTTCGGGTGGCAGCTTCTTGCCGGCCTGCTGCCGCCGGTTTCTGATTTTTATCTTTCCGTTCTCAACTTCTACGCTATTCACCACATTCATCTTCCCCCCAACTCCGTCGTCCTCCTTTCTGCCTTTGCCCACTTCTGCGAAATGTTTGTAGGAGTGTTACCCAACCTCCTACTTTTTCGCTTCTTTTATACCCTTCGCGCCGCGGGCGGCAATTCGCCTGTTGCCGGGAGCTGCCACCTGCGGCTCCGTGACGGGACAGTGTCGCGCTACATTCCACTGGACTGCCGGTCCAGCTGGAGGAATTGGCGCGAAAATTGGGTGCACGTCGAGGACGACAGCGGCATCGAGGTGTTGGAGCTTCCGTCTGGTCCAACGGTTAGCAACCCCAATTGGGGGGCCCAGGTGAGCGAGACGCCCGAGCTCCAGGCGATGCTAGCCCGTGTTGACCAGCTGCGGACGGCGGGCCTGACAGGGCCCATGGTTATCCGGGACTTCGTCTCCCGGAGACTGTGCCCTCTTCGCGCTGCCGTCGCCCGCCTGGGCGATATGGGCCTGGGCGACGGGACCCGGAGTATCGTCGGAGGTAACCCGCTTCGCCTGAGATCATCCCTTGCCCTTCTTCTTTATTGGTTGAATCTGGCGCTGACAGCATTTCTGTCTCCTGGGGCTTCCGCCTTCTCTTCTCTTTTTTGTCGTTGTCAGCCGCCGGGAACCTGGCTCCCGACGTGATCGACAGGTGGATGGCGTAGCTGGGCTTTGTTAGCCCCGTTCCGCCGTTCCCAGAGGGAGCGGTCCCGCTCTGCCGGTTATCGCCCGGAGAGCGAGCGACGATAATTCGCGCCATGCCATCGATGGACGCCATGGGCACACCCGACGTGATACGCCGGGCCCCCCTAATGATCAGGGACCCTCCCCACCGCGCCGTGGGAGGGGTGATCAAGGAGGCGCAGCGCCGACGACGGCGATGATGGCAAAGAGTCTCCCAAAGGCCCGCCTCGGGCCGGCCGGCAGGACCCTGCGGCGACCACGGGCACTTCTTCGCCGCGGCGGGCACCGTCAATGGCGGCAGGGGTCCGATGACCGGTGCGACCTCGTCCTCTTCGCCCCGTCGGGTGGTGGCGATGGACCCTCCGGCAAGCGCCTTTTCAGCCACCGCCGCCTCGACGGTAGTGCACGGCTGCCATACCGCCGCCCGCCACCGGCAGCTTTTGACGACGATAATCTGGCGCGCCGGCGCCTCACTTCTTATCCCGCGCCGCTGCCGGCGGCGCGCTTCCTCGCCACGGCGCCGGTCCTCTAGGCGCCAGGGACCGGCAAATAGCGCTACGTGGGGGGCTGGTCCTCGCCCCGAGCGTGCCCCGCTTCCCCAGGCCGCTACCTAGGTACTTATACAAAAACAGACACGTAATATAGAAATTAGGTTCCTTTGGATCGTACCTTATGATTGTTTCTTTGTTCAGGGTTCCCGCTCCGGGTGCCCCCGGCGCCCAGGACGGTCAAGGTGTTGCGGCTATGGGGGCCGCGCCGCCCGGGGATGTCGAGCCCCGGGACGAGCAGGAGGAGGGGGACAATCCCAGTGCATGCTAACGCCGCTGCCGCCAGTGGTCCGGCCCGGCTGGGCCCTGTTCCTACCGGAGCCTCCGTATCTTCCATTCCTTCGCAGACGTGGGCGCTTCTGGCGGCTCTCGGTGAGCTCTACTCAAAGACGAGCAGCCGCCTGAATCGAGCAGGAGCGGCCGACGGAGGTGGGAGCCGAGATCCACCGCCTCGCAAGGAGGTGGAAGACTTGCGCGGTGGGCGGGCCGGAGCTCACCTGGGCGGCGGAGCCGCGGAGCAGTGGTGCCCGCCGTGGCCGAGGAGCTTTCGCTGAGCCGGGCGGCGAGAGGACCGAAGGGCCCGGGCCAGAGGTGGATACCCTCAGGATGCCGCGCCACGCCTTTGATCGGACGGTGGCCGCCTTGCTCCACTTGGATCGAGCAGGGTCCGCGGAGGAGAGGCCGCGGCATTACGCTGCTCGCCTCACCCGGACCGCGGACTTCCTCACGCACTTGCCCGCTGCTCTTGCCGCCCGGTCCGCCCAGGAGGGGCGTGCAGTCGCGGCGGCCACGGCGACGTACGTGCTGGCCTGCTGCGCCAGTCGCGACGCCAACTTCGATCCCGTGGCCACTGTTCAGGGGATCGAAGGCGACTGGGCGCAGGCGGAGGAGCGGGTCCAGGGTGCCGCCGATCACGTTGCCGCGCAGCTGGAGATGGGTAATCCTCAGCTGGAGGCGGCCGCGGAGGACGTGGCGATGGCGCTGGACGTCGGCCCGGCTGACGAGGACGTGGCGGCTGCGGAGGCCGCAGCAGAAGACGAGGAGGAGCCGCCCGTAGCGTAGTCCCCCCCTTTCTTTTGTTTCCGCCTGTAAGACACTTATGCATTTCAATTCAAAGAATGAAACTGAAGCGCAGGCTTATCTTTGCGTCACACAGTGTCTGTTGTCTCTTTTCTTTTCCCTTTTTTTTACTTTACTGGTTCCCAAAGAGAAAGTGCATGAATGCTCAGTGACTTAAAGACTTGTGCCAGGGAGCCACTCCCTTCAAACCCCTTGGCTTAGCGAAATTCTGCTTCCCAGATAGCCCCTAGGGAACGGACATTCAGCGAGCCGTGACAGGGTCTTAGGTTTTCGGGTACGGTGTTCGAGACGCCGACTTCACGGGACACCGGAGTGTCATGACCGTCTGGGGAGTGCGTCTTTGAACCAGCCATTCGATCGCCTACCCCTGCACGCTGTTCTCGCTGAGTGGTTCCCCCTTTAGTACTGGGTTTTTGCATGACTGCAGGGTGAAGGGGGAGTGCCCTGGCACTGCCCAACAGTGGGCAAGAAACCGAAAAGAAGGAAGGAAGAACAAATCTTGTAGATAAAGAAAGTGAACATTTAAATTCAATACAAGGCTTTCCCCGATCAGGCATAGAGTGGAAGACACACTCCGGCTGGTCGGGGAACAGAGCCTGGAACTTACAACCGGTCAAGGGTAGAATTTGCGCAGGTTCTCTATATTCTGCGAGTTCACCAGCTCTTCGCCGTCCTCAGTGGCCAGCCTGACCGCCCCGGGGCGAGAGACTGAGACCACTTTGAAGGGTCCCTCCCACTGGGGAGACAGCTTGTGCGACCCGGCATGCGACTGGATCTTTCGCAAGACCAGGTCGCCCACTGCCAGAGTTCTCGGCCGACCGAGGCGTGGTACCGCCTGAGACTTTGCTGGTACCGCGCGGCCCGCAAGGCCGCCCGGTCCCGCGCCTCTTCCAGGAGGTTGACGTCGTCTCGGCGCAGATCCTCCTGATCCGCCTCCGCGAACGCCGCGACACGAGGTGACCCCAGCTCCAGCTCCGAAGGGAGAACAGCTTCCGCGCCGTAGACCAGGAAGAAAGGGGTTTCTCCGGTGGCCCGGCTGGGAGTGGTACGAAGCGACCACAACACCGTCGGGAGCTCTTCGGTCCACCGTGCCCCACGCTTATGGAGTCGATCGAACGCCTGGGTCTTGAGGCCCTTCAGCACTACCGCGTTGGCCCGCTCGACTTGGCCATTGCTCCTCGGATGGGCGACCGAGGCAAAATAGACCTTGGTGCCCATCTCTTCGCAGAAGTCGAGGAAGGCCGCACTGGTGAACTGTGCGCCGTTGTCGGTGATGATGCGGTTGGCGACCCCAAAGCGGGCGAAAATTCCTTGCATGAACTTGATAGCAGCCGCGGTGGTAATGGATCTCACAGCCTTGGCTTCCACCCACTTAGTGAACTTGTCGACGGCGACGAACAGGTGGGTGTAGCCCCCTGTGGCCCGCGGGAACGGGCCCAGGATATCCAGCCCCCAGACCGCGAAGGGCCATGAGAGCGGGATAGTTTGCAGGGCCTGGGCTGGTTGGTGGATATGCTTGGCGTGGAACTGGCACGCTTCACATCTCCTCACCAGCTCGCAGGCATCCTGGAGGGCGGTTGGCCAATAGAACCCTTGGCGGAAAGCCTTTCCCGCCATCGTTCGTCCGGATACATGGCTCCCGCACACGCCTCCATGGATATCCGAGAGCAGACTGCTCCCCTCTTCCCGAGTGATGCACTTCAGAAGAACTCCGTTCTTACCCCGGCGGTACAGGTCCCCGCCCACCAGGGTATACCACTTGGCCTTTCGCGCTATCTTCTCTGCTGACGCATCATCGTCGGGGCACACTTGATCCCTCAGGTAGGCCAAGATCGGATCCATCCATGTGCCTTCCCGGTCAAGCATAGCGACCACAAGGTGGTCGTCCGGTGTCGGGACCCCGAATTTGCAAATCCGGACCCTCTGTGTATTCAGCACTAGTCCAGGAACGCGCTAGTGCACACAGTCTTAACATCGGTAAATATCACAATCATACCACTCGATACTAGTAAAGTACTTTAATTAAATAGTCAAACTGGTTACTCGACCTTATGGTCAAGTTACACATATGATTTCGCAGGCTAAACTTATTAAGTGAGAAATAATAGCAATGAAAATCAAATAACCGTGGCGCCATCCAGTTTACCACAGCAACCGATCGGGCTCGCTACCTAAGTAGACGGATCCTCTTGGAGCTCCTCCTCCAAAGCTGGTGTAGTCTCCTCTTCAACTGGTGTTGTATTGTGGCAAGGGTGAGTACTTGGTACTCAGCAAGTCATGCACAGAATGCAAGCTAATATACTATATGCATGGCTTGGTACAAAGGAATAACTCAAGGTATTTTTGCAGTAAACAGCATTTAACAAGTATCATAAGTAGATTCGAAAGCAGTAGAAACAAGTATAGCATAGATAACTTTTCAAGGAGTTTAATAAACATCTTTCCCATCCTAATCCACATTTCCATCAACATCATTATTAATCCAACCCAACCTTTCAAATCCAAGTTATTTTTGAGAAAATCTAACCCTTGACTGTAATTCCCGAGCGATGTCCAATATCGCGGACACGGCTATTCGAATAGATTCTACACTCTGCAGAGGTTATGCACTTTACCCACAAGATACAGTCAAACACCACAAAGGTGAGTTCAGTAACAAAGTCTTTGAAACTTCTAACAATACAAGTGGTCCTGCCAGGTTATTTCACACTTCCCCTTCGCTTAGCTTAGGCGTAGTTTAGGCCAATCAACCGTTAGATGGGTACTGGCCTCAGCCGATGACGCTCCCCGCACAACTTACACAAAGGGTGTAGTTGACCTCCTGAGGTCCCACAGTGCGTTATTAGCAACTTAGTCAACTAGGTCCGTCCCATTACAGACATGTGGTTGCACGTTAGACCCAGTTCAAAGGCTTGCAAGGTGAAGTCCTTAGGGTGACCAGGGCAAGACTACCCGAAGAACCAAATCAACATCCCCAATGCCACAACTGGCCCACCTGATTATTCTTGCCACATGCCCCGGTCGAAAAACTATTTATCAAACCCCAGTTGATTACCATGCACCACGTGCCATCAACATCACATGATACCTTCCCAAAACAGGTTCAATATATCATTAAGTCAATATTAACATTTGATTGTCCAATATCATGTCATGAGCACGTAGCAGGTCTAAGCAGTATACTACAACGGTCTAAAACCCATGTTGGCAATTTAATAATGTCCAACTAGTAATCCACAACTAGGGTGACAAGGATCATGGCACATATTTAAGTAATCAAGGTGTCATACAGCAATTTGGTGTTTATCTAATCCCCATATTTAAACAAAGTATTTTCTAATTGAACTAGCATGCAATAGGTTAAATCAAAATAAGTTTCAAAATAGGATCAACATGGTCAAAGCACAACTTGCCTTCAAAAAGTACTTGTTCTTGGTCTTGAGTTGGATCCTGAGTCAATACTTCTCCTTCAAATCCTTCCGGCACTTCAACGTCTACTCGTAAAGCGTGCAAATAGCAAATACACGAATAAACAATAGGCAAAAAGTATCCAAACATCCAAATAAAATCCATAAACAGAGAGAACATAATTTTATGAATTTTTAGAATCTGGAATCGTCAAATTTGGAGTTAAAATGCAAAAGTTATGATTATTTAAAGTTTAAATAATCAATTAAATAATTTTATAGAGAAAAACTTTAGTCAAAAAATTAAATAAAATTCATATTTAGGTAGGTCTCAATTTTATACAAATTTAGAAATTTGAATCACTCAAATCGGAGTTGAAACGCAAAAGTTATAAGCGTTTGAAGTTTGAAACAAAATTTGAAATCATTATTTCGAATTAATAAATCATTTTCTTTTTCGGAAATTAATTATTGCGTCAGCCTGGACACGTGTCAGCCTCTGATTGGGCGGCTGACATCAGCCGGTCCATGGGCTCAGCCCACGCTCGGCTCGGGTCCACGGTGGATCCGGTCCATAGCGCACGGTCACTGACATGCGGGTCCCACGGGTCAGTGGCATGTGCACGCCCGCACGGTGTGACAAGCCCCCGACCACGTGTCACGTCCGGATTGGTTCTGGTTGCAGTAGATCTAAACCCTAAATTCGAAATTGGACGGCTCGGATCGCATCCATCCGTCGCGGTTTAACGGCGACGTGGACAGACCCGGCGTGAGACACGTGGGCACGTCTCAACCCTTGATTCTAGATCTAACGTCCCACATCTAACCCGGTGCACTGCTGTTAAGCGCTACGTGGCTCCATCTCGTCCTTTGAATCTAAATCGAACGGTGACTAAAAGCCCTAAACGGTACTACTCGATCCAATCTACACCGTAAGATCTAGATCTGACGGCCCGTAATGCATCTAAGTCTCTACGCAAAATGGAATACGTGGCCTCACCTTGAGCGTCGGATGGGGATCGGACGGCGGACAAGCTCCGCGGCTCCGGCAATGGCACGGCGGCGAGTCCCGGCCGGTAGCGGAGAAGATGACTACGGCTGCGGCGTGTCGGCGTGACTCCGATGAAACGAAGGGGTGCCCCAAGCGCGTCTCGACGTGCTCTCTCCGAATCTGCACTCCACGCGGCGGAAGAAGCCTCGACGACGGCGTCACACGTGGAAAACCGTGGCGGTGGTGCTCCAACTTCGGCGAGAAATTGGCACGGTTCGGCGTCGGCTCAGGCACCAGCGTCTAGGACAAACAACACGCAGGGACAAGGAGAAGGTGGCGGCGGGGTCGGCCCTTTAAATGGAGCCTCGGCGTGCGGGAATCCCACGAACCCTAACGGACACGACGGCGCTCTCCAACTCGGTCACGGGAAGACGACGCAATCACGGCCATCCACGCGTCCCGCTCAACGGCCGAGATTCCCCGGTCGCAACGGATCCGGACCGGATCCGGTCAAAGCGATGCGGCTCAATTCCTGACCGTTGGATCTCGATCCAACGGTTGGGATCGATTAGGTTTAGAGCTGGTTCGGTCGAGTCACGTGGCTCGGGTCGGACTCGAGTCCGACTCGGGTTCCGACTCGGTCGGATGAATAGTACTTGACCCGACTTGATTTTCCAGCGATTTAATATTTAAAATAATTCCCAGTAATTCATTTAATTCATTAAAAATATCAAAAGACTCAGAAAAATTCCAGAAAAATTCTGGAAAATACTTTGGATCATTTTGGACTCAAATAAAATATTTCCAACAAAATTCTAATTGAAAGTTTAATTCTTTAATTATTTCAAAATGGAATAAATTCAAATAAATTCCAAATAAATCCAAATAAATTCCAGAAAATTCCAAAAATTCACCAAAGTGCCAATTCACACATGAATTTAAGAAAAGCAAAATTTTGGGGTGTTACATCCGGGTACTCCGCCTGGCCGGGCGTTTCCACCGGAACCACTTTCCCTCCGGGGGCGAGGGCCGAAGTGGCGTCACCATCGTCTCCACCAGGCACGGGGGCTGCGATGGACGGTCGCGGAAGCCTTTCTTCGAAGACCCCAACCGGCACAGGGGATCTGGTAGAAGCGAGCTGGGCGAGTTCGTCCGCCAGATGGTTGTCGCGCCGTGGGATGTGAGTATACCCCAACCCTTCGAAATGCCGTTCCAATTTCCTGACCTCCGCCAGGTATGCCGCCATGACGGTCGGGGCAGAGAAATCCTTCCTTGCTTGATTGACGACCAGCAGGGAGTCGCCCTTCACTTGTAGGCGCCGAATACCGATGGCTGCGGCTGCCCGAAGCCCAGCCAGCAAGCCCTCGTACTCGGCGACGTTGTTAGTGGCCTTGAAGTCGAGGATGACCACGTACTTGAGGAGGCCCCCGGTCGGGGAGACCAAGAGGACCCCAGCCCCCGCGCCTTCGAACCTGAAGGACCCGTCGAAGAAGAGCGTCCAGGGGGAGGGCGCGGGGACCTCATCGGCTTCGGATTCGGCTGGAGTCCACTCGACGATGAAGTCCACCAGCCTTTGACTTTTTACCGTGGTACGAGGAGCGAACTTGACGCCGAACTCCCCCAGTTTGACGGACCACTTTGCGATGCGGCCCTCAGCTTCTCGGTTGTGGAGGATCTTGCGCAAGGGGTAGGAGGAGACCACTGTGATCTCCCTCCCCTGGAAGTAGTGGCGCAGCTTCCTCGATGCTACTATCACGGCGTATACCATCTTCTGAGCCTGAGGGTACCTTGTTTCCGCGTCGTGTAGCACTTTGCTGATGTAATAGACCGGCCGTTGAATACCTTCCCGCTTCACCACCAGCGCCGCGCTCACCACAGAGGGGCTAGCCGCTACATACAGCAGCAGCGGCTCGCCTGGCTCGGGGGCGACCAGTACCGGGGGGGAGGAAAGGTACTTCTTCAGTCTTGAACGCTGTGCTTCTGGGGTCCATTCAAACGAGTTGGTCTTCTTCAACAACTTGAACAGCGGCAGGCTTTTCTCCCCTAGCCGGGCTATAAACCGGCCAAGGGAGGCCAACCGGCCAGCCAAGCACTGCAGTTGCTTGAGCCGGGTAGGCGGCTGCATCCGCTCAATTGCTTCTATCTTCTCTGGGTTGACCTCAATCCCGCGACTGGAGACCAGGAACCGAAGCAGCTTCCCGGATGAGACACCAAACGCGCACTTCTCAGGATTCAACTTTACATAGTATTTTCTGAGGCGGGAGAAGGTCTCTCCCAGGTCTTGGACAAGCTCACCGGCCTCTTTGGTCTTCACTACCAGATCATCAACATATACTTCAAGGTTCTTCCCTATCTGGGACTGAAACACAATGTGCATGGCCCGCTGATAGGTGGCACCAGCATTCTTCAGCCCAAAAGGCATTTTGACATAGCAATATACACCGAGAGGAGTCACAAAGGCAATTTTCTCTTCGTCTTCCCACGCCATACTGATCTGATGGTAGCCGGAGTAGGCGTCGAGGAAGCACAAAGCTTCGCACCCCGCCGTGGAGTCGACAACGATGTCTATCCGCGAAAGGGGGTACGGGTCCTTGGGGCAGGCTTTGTTGAGGTCGGTGAAGTCGATGCACATACGCCACTTCCCGTTGGACTTCTTTACAAGTACGTGGTTGGCCAACCACTCCGGATAGGTGGCCTCCCGCACAATCTTCGCAGACAAAAGCTTCTCCACCTCGTCCCGAATGGCGTCCTGCCGCTCTGGCGCCTGCCTCCGGATCTTTTGCCGAACCGGGTGCGCTTCAGGGAGCGTTGCCAATCGGTGCTCAATCACCTCCCTGGGGACCCCGGTCATTTCTGATGGTTCCCAGGCGAACACATCCAGGTTAGACCGGAGGAAGGTGATGAGCGTGCCTTCTTATTTGGCGCTGAGGTCGGTGCCGATCTTGACGACCTTGCCCGAGCCATCCTCACCCACGGGGACCACCTTCGCCGCCAGGGTGCAGGCGGCGCGGGTCTGACCGAGGAGGGGGACGGGCCGTCCGCCCTTGTCGCGCCGAAGCGGTGGTGCCGGCCAGATCCTGCGGCGCTGGCGAGACGCAGGCTTCGATCTGTCCACCTTCACAGTGATTGGACCCGGGCAGGAATCTTCACCGACATGTAGGCATAATGGGCCTGACCATGAATTTGACCAGGGCGGGCGGCCAAGCAAGGCGTTATGAGGAGGTCGAAATCAGCGACCTCAAAGTCGACCAGCTCCGTCCGGAAGTTCTCCGCTTCGAACGTGGTAGCGGTCGGACCGCCCAGGGGTAAGAGGCCAACCGGGGCAACCACGTAAAGAGTGGGGTGACGCAGCTCCTCGTACGGGATCTGGAGCGCCTGGTACGCCCCAACAGACAGCAAGTTGATGGCGCTGTCTCCATCAACAAGAACCCGCCCGAGCTTCGCGTTGCGAACCGTGGGGGAGACCACGATCGGCAGATGGCTCGGGCCGAAACATTCTCCGGGTGGTCGGCCGGTGAAGGTGATCGGTTGCTCGGACCACTTCGCCGCCTGCTCGCCGGAGGACGATATGGTGGCACACACCTGCCTCAGATCCTGCTTGTACTGCGAGTTCGATGAGTAGGTGGCCGAGCCGCCATGTATGAACGCCACCGTGTGCTCACTTTCTTTGGAAAGCCGCGGAGCCGTGTCTTCATCGCCGTCGTCTCCATGGTCTTTCGCGGCGCTTCTTGAGCGCTTTGTTCACAGCTTTGGACACAACTTGGCGATCTTCCAAGTCGTGTCCACATTGCTCAATGGATGGGGCAATAGGGCTTGCCGCCATCGTTTCGGCGAAGCGGCGGCGGTCCTGCGATCGCCGCCGGTCCCGGCGCTCATCCCTCCGGTCCCGATCATCGCGACGCCGGATTTGGTTTCGGCTCGGCCACCAGGACTTCCTAGCGGCGGCCTCCTTCCGCTTCTTCTTCTTCTTCTTGCGGTCGGAGGACTTTGAGGTGCCGTCGCCAGAGTCGGAAGGCCTCGCCAGCGCACTTCGAAGCCAGCCGCTGGCGCACTTGTGCGCCGGATAGAACAACTTCGGATGTGGTGGAGATGATGCGGGTAGCCATCTTCTCTCGCATCTTAGTCCGGACCCCCTCCAGGAAAGCAATGATCACCGATCGCTCGAGATCCGGGGATCATATTGCGGCGATGGATCGAACCGCTGGATGAACTCTCTCAAGGACTCCCCTGCATGGCTCCAGAGCGTGGAGGTCATCCTCCACGCCTGGTTGAGCGTAGGAGCCCTGAAAGTTGGCGACAAAAATGTCGCACAGCTCCTCCCATGAGTGCACGGAGCCTCGCGGGAGGTTGAGTAGCCAAGACCGGGCAGAGCCCGTCAGCGACGTCGGGAGGTAGTTGGCCATGACCTTCTCGGACCCTCCCACTGCGCGCACCACTGTGGTGTAGATTTGCAGGAACTCCTCCGGGTTGGTGGTGCCGTCGTATTTCTCGATGGAGGCAGGACAGAATCTCTCCGGCCACGCAGCTTGCCGGAGGCGGAGAGAAAACGCCTTACACCCAACGTTGTAGGGGGAGCAGCCTCGCTCACCGGCCCCTTGACCCTGGAACGGGGTCGAGGAGTGCGAGTCTACGCTCTCCCCGGAGTCAGAGGGGGAAGCCCCCTGTTGATCAGCGGGTCCCCAGGGGGGCGCGCTGCTGCAGACGCTCGCGGCATCCCCTGAGGACATGGCGGAGGTCGCCATCGCGCTGGAGCCGTCTTTCGTTGAGGCTAGTCCTCAGGTCCCCGCGATCTCCCCTCGACTCGGAGGGACCCGGGGGGAAAGTGGGAGCGTGTGCATGTCCCCCTGTTCCAGAGGGGGCTGCATCCAGGGCTCCCTTCCCCTTGTCCCGGGCCTTGACGCCGGGAGAAGCTACCGTGTGGCTGGAACCCTGCGCTTCGGTCGCGCGCATTCCTTGCCGCCTCGTGCTGGAAGCCCCTGGCTGGGTTGCCGCCTCAACCTGTTGTTGAGCGGCGTCAACTAGGCGGGCGATATCCCGCAGCCATGGAGCGGCTGGGGTATCGCCCCCCAGCGGAACTGGAGGATGATCGAGAAACAACCGCACCGCATGAAGGCTTCGCGCGGGAGTCTCGCCCTCCAGCACCAGACGTCGCTGAACGGGCAAGGCCCCGGGCGCTGGAGCCGCACGCGTCCCTCCCGCGGCGGAGGGGCCCGGCTCCTTCCCCGGGCGCCGGGACCGGCTACCGGCGCCGCTTTCCTCGGGCAGGTTGCTGCGCTTTGAGCGTGACTCCGCCATGCAGCTAATCACACCCGCTTCTCCTGAGCTCCGAACTGGAAACCGAAAGAAGAGGGCAATCTAACCACCAATAGCCCCTACCTGGCGCGCCACTGTCAGCGTACTAGCCGACAGGCACCTCCGAGTCGGGTGCTTGTGAGGTTCAGACGGGGGGGCTTTCGGGGCAATCGCCGGAGAAAGGAAGAAGATGACCGGAGTAACCGGAAGCTCAGGAGAACGGGGAGACGCAAGGCGTTTATCCAGGTTCAGGCCCTCCGAAGAGTAACAACCCTAGTCCTGGTTCTCTTGCTATTGCTTGTATGCTAACTTGAGAGGGTGAAACCTACCGACCATGGATTGGACCCCTTCTCCCATGCACCCCGGCTCCCTTTTATACTCGGGCTGACGGGGGCGCATGGGAGGCTTACACTGCAATCCATAATCATTACACTGGCATGGGCGCATTTAAGGCACACGTCACTGTTCTTACATCCCAGTAACATCTGCCGCAGCCGTCACGTCCCCGCCTCGGGCCCCACGTCCGCCAACGCCACCCGTTCCGTAAGGGGGTGAGGCGCTGTCGTGATGTCACACGTAATTAATGCACGCCTAGGGAAGACACGCCGCCATACTGTATCCTGCATGCTTTGCATTTAATGCGCACGATTCGCATTAAATGCCCTTGATCTGGGCGCTGCAGCCTCAGGGGTGGACGCCAGGGGAGTGGCCTGCATGCCACCTGTCGGGACCCCGAATTTGCAAATCCGGACCCTCTGTGTATTCAACACTAGTCCAGGAACGCGCTAGTGCACACAGTCTTAACATCGGTAAATATCACAATCATACCATTCGATGCTAATAAAGTACTTTTATTTAAATAACCAAACTGGTTATTCGACCTTATGGTCAAGTCACAAATGTACGCCTCGCAGGGCGATATTTATTAAAAGAGAAATAGTAGCAGCGGAAAATCAAATAAGGTAACATCGTGGCGCCATCCAGTATACCACAGGCAACTGACTGGGCTCGCTCCCTACGTAGACGGATCCTCTTGGAGCTCCTCCTCCAAAGCTGGCGTAGTGTAATATCCCGAGTATTTCTATACTCAAGCCACTGTACATTTGTACTCAAACGCTGTTCAATAATACACTGTGCTTGTGTATTTTCGTGTCTTGAGTGAACATACTTGCTTGGGATCAGAAAGAACCCTTCAACTTAAGTAATTTCGCTCATAAGTAAATTCGAATTAGGTTGGGCAAGTGCCTGTGACCCTATTAACTTCCAAAATACTTTGGGACAATTAGTAATCAACCCTGGAAGCGTTAGCCGTCAAGGCCCAAGTTCAAAAGTTACGGAATGTCAGGAGTATCCGGATCCAACCGAATGTCGGACAAAGTCCGAGTGTCCTGATTGGGCCGCCGGTCCAACCGGAGTGTCCGGACCAATGTCGGAGTGTCCGGGTTAGTGTTACAAGACCCCAACCCGGAGTCTCCGGTTGAGTCAGAGTCCGTATTAGGCGTGGGGTTTTGTATAAAAGTCCCATTTCGTGGCTCCTTCCATTCTTTCTTCTTCTACTTTGGTTTCCCCACTTCCTTGGTGTTCTCTCCACCACCCCGAGCTCCTCTCGGCGAGCCACCGGCCGGTGACCCTCCCCGTGACTCCTCCATCTCGGTGTGCTCCTCCCAAGCCGTCATTCCCATCCTCCACCGGCGTTGCTCCTCCTCCATCTTCCTTGGAGGTAAGCTTTTCTCTTAGGGTTTGATTCGCGGGATTCTTGGGTTCTAGAGTCGTTCATGGTGGGATTAGGACTTAGGTTTGGATTTGGGAGGCTAGGGTTGAACTTGGATTCTAGGGTTTTGGGTGTAGTGGTTCTAGGGTTGAAAATGGGGTTTGGATTAGTGAATGTGGTATGCTAGAGTGGTAGATCGGGTAGTAGTAATGTCGATTTAAGGAGTTGTTAGTGTGAGTTAGAGATTTGGCGGGTTAGCGGCGTTTTCGTAGAATCGGCTAGCTCGGAGCTCCTTCCGGTTCGCTAGGTGTACGAAAGTCGTAGATCGGGTCGCGGTGAAGTTGTAGGAAGTGGTAAGGTCTCCGATCTCCTCGTCCGAGTTGGACCAAATGCCCTAGGACGGAGTATCCGGGCATATGGTCCGGAGTGTCCGGATTGTCCGAGTATCCGGACGAAACGGTCCGGAGTGTCCGCCTATCCGGATCCGGATAAAACCCGACGTCCGGGTTAAGGTTTTGTCTCTGTCGGTCGTGTTGTGTTGTCCGAGTGCGTTGTTTCTTCAGGGTTTCTTGGTTGTACCGTTCTTGTGTATTGCATGCACTTCATGGTGCATTTAAAACTTTCTTTTGCTAAGTTGTATTTCTTTATCGTTTTTGTTGCTTTGACCGATTAGAGGCTTAGCGAGTCGGCTTCCTCGAACAACCCGAGCATCATCCGGACATCACCGAAGTGCAAAAACAAGGCAATCACCTCCATTGACCATCATGAAACCTATATTTCACGATGTATACTTAGATTTCTAAAAACATATGCATTGTTTATATTAAATAAATTGCTATTTTGTGGGAATGGTAGATATACCCTGATTTGGTGGTTTCCCTCAATTTAATTCCACGAGATCATTGATAACCTTAGTAGGGTTAGACAATTTAATAAAATGTCACTTGGGTATAAACGATTTAGTAATTGCATACGCTTAGACACTGCAATAGAGGTGAGCAAAGTCAGTCCTTACCAAATGCTCAAAATTATGATAAATGTAATTGGTTTTGGAAAAGTTTTGGAAATGTGAATCGTAAAGGTATATTGATAAAAATGTGAAGTGTCTAGTTGGTAATTAGACTTGGCGGGAGGTATAATATGTGCTAGTTAAACATGGTGGTGATTGGTTGGCGAGTTAAGTGGAGTTCCCCGCTTGAGTCACTAGGCAAAAATATAAGGACCGAACTTGTGACGGTTTTTGAATTGAACACCGTGCAACCGCGCAATCTTTGGGATGGGGCAGCCTATTCTAGTACTTGAAGTGTGAGGATAGCCATGCCTGTTGGTAGGCCGAAGAGTGGACCTTTTCCTGTGTTGAGCATCAAGCGCGGTGTGTGTGTCCTCACGACCCGCGTATGCGCCTTCGTGTGTGCGCTTGTACTTTGCGGCGAGGAATCGCTCCGGTTCATGTTTGTTGATACAACGGTGTACGCCTTGCTATGGGGTAATGCGGCCAACAATTCGCCGTCGTCACGATGAGTATTCCGTGGCGCTGAGTGGTGGTTGGCCTCTTATCGCCATAGTAGTGGATTTGTCGTCACCGGTGGGGGTGTGGCTATAACCTCAACGATGGGAAAGAATAGATCATTCTTGTATATCGGATACCTCGTGTATCGCGTGTACCCTGGATAGCGAGGGATGCAAGTCCGAGTTGTGTTTGGGTAAAGTGCGCAAACTCTGCAGAGTATCAAATAATTCTAATCGATTAGCCGTGCTCACGGTTATGAGCAATCTTCTCTAATCATATCAAGTATAGAGATTTGGTTTGGTTTTGAAAATGAAAATCTATTTTGAGTCGGTATAAAGTATGTGGTGGAATGGTACTTGATGGAATTGTGGATATGTGTATATGATTCTCGATGGGATTATGAGTATGTATGGATGTCGATTCGTATCGATTGCGACCATGGATGGTGGCGTTTGTGGAGCTCGATTGTTACGATATCTGTAAATAAGTTTTATTCAAGCTCGCTGTCTTTCAAATTAAGTATTACTTTTCGATGAACTATTTTAAATCCAGCTTTGCAATTAACCCGATGTAGAAGCTTTATCTGTTGACTCAGCCTGCATTTATTTATATTTCCATACACTAAAGTCTTGCGAGTACATACGTGTACTCACCGTTGCTGCTAACCCTTTTTCCACAGAGGAAGGTAATGATGATGTCCCGGATGATGGCGAGCCCCTTTTCTGCGAGTGTTGCGGCCAGAGTCCCTCCCTCGGTCGTAGCCTGTGGGGTGGTCGGGCTGTGCGGGTTGTCTTTCTTTTGTTTCCGCTGTCGCTTTACTTCTTTTGGATTCTGTAATGTACTCGTGTAAGATTTACACCCAGTTATGTAATTACCTTAGTTTATCTTTTCGTGCATTGATACTCGGGTTGTGGGTACGCGATACTGGGCTACTGATCCAGGGATCCAGTATCGATCGTCACAGCACCGGTCCGGTTAAGGGTTCGATCCGTCCGATCGAATTTTAGGTTCAGATCTTGGTGTTGAGGCTTCCTGTTGCTATACGGTGCTATACGCTACTGATGAGCGGCGTCTGATGCACGGTATAGGAAGAGGGTCCTCACAGCGTTGGTATCGAGCCATTGACTGCAGGAGGACTTAGTTAGCTGGACGTTAGACTTAGGGATTTTTCTTCTCAAAATTTATTTTGAAGTACAAAACTCTATTTTCAAAGTGTAGAATGCTATTCTTGTCCATTCTATAGCTTTTCGCTTATCTACTCTTCAAAATGAATCTGATCTTAATCCAAATTTCAAAAATTTGTTTCCTTCTTCTATCTTGTTCAAAAGGATTAAGAGGAATGCGGTTTTAGCTAAGAATGGGTTAAGGATAGATGTTTGTGGTTGTAATTAGGGGTTATTTGTCGTTTCCCTGAGTTGGTTTTTGAATTGGTTCTTATGCTTCTTTGAATGAATGCTTGTAGTGTGTTTGTGTTTATGAGTGCATCCTTTGGGATCAATCATTCTCGCACTTGATTTGCCTGATTAGTTGACTCAACTGTGCATTTCAGATGCCTCCCGAAGGAGAAACAGTTCGTGCGCTTCCAGCGGTGATGATCTGGGGGCGTGGCGATCTGATGGGGCGGGGGCCCAACGGTCGCGGGTCCCTACTTGGTGGGTCGGTGGGGTTCGATCTCGGCTACATGCCCAGAGTGAGAGCTCCTCCACCTCCTCCTGCTCCCGATATGGCTGCACTCATGTTGCGGCAGACTCGGCTCATGGAGCTGATGGTCCAGCTGTCCGGGCAGCAACGGCAGCGGCAGCCTCGGTTGTCGGAGTTCCGCGAACTTCGACCGCCGAGCTTTTCTTGACTACAGATCCGATGGAGGCGGAGGATTGGCTTAGCGACATGGAGGGGAAGTTGGAGTTAGTCGGTTGCAGCGATGCGGAGAAGGTTCAAGATAACCGCCTACTACCTCCAGGGACCGTGGTGGAGGCGGCCGCCTCGCAGATCAGTCACCACATGGGCGAGTTCAAGGCGCCTTCGCTCCTTCCATGTTCGGCCGGGCTTGATCGAGATCAAGAAGCGGGAGTTCTACGACCTTCGCCAGGGTCTATGGCGTTGATGGACTACCTCCACCGCTTCAACCATTTGTCACGCTATGTTGTCGATGAGGTGACCACCGAGGCTAGGAGAGTGACATTGTTCAAGGAGCACCTCACCGAGGAGATCCGCTTTCCACTCGCCATGACATTCCTAGCCTGCAGGTCTTGGTGGGCAAGGCCATTAGCATTGAGGATGGCGCCAAAGGCGCTTATGGAGAGCCGCAAGCGCAAGTGGGCAGCTCGGCCACGGCGGACCTTCCAGACCCGCACCTTCACTCGCCTCGGCTTCCAGCCTTAGCGCCGCCAGAGGTCTCGAGGCTTACCTCCTCGCCTGCTCGAGTTCGGTGGCCACCTAGCCGCCAAGACAATGATTGGGGTCCCGAATCCATTTGGCCATATCACTTGCTTCTCCTGCGGCGAAGGGCCACTTCGCTTGATCTGTCGCGGCGGCAGCAAGAGCGGCCAGGTGCACCAGCCCGGCCCCAGTGGTCGATCGGTGGGCGTGGAGTGGCGCCAGACGCCTGCCTCGCGTGCAGCTTCACTCCGGGCCATGGCCGCTTTGAATGTAGCCACCGCAGAGGAGGCGGCAGCAGCTCAGATGTGGTGTTGGGTACGTTATCTGCTCATTCCGTACCCGCCTTTAGTATTATTTGACTCTGAGCGTCGCATTCCTTTATTTCTTCACAGCTTTGTTGTTCAAAGATGAGGTCATTCTTTGTACCTCGAGAAGTACTTGTTGATCCGTTACTCGATCCGTTTTGATGCCGAGCTTGTGAGTCCAGGGGTTAGAATTGAGATCAATGGGGTAGAATTTCGGGGTGATCTTATCAACATTGAGACGTCAGGTCTTGATGTGATTCTGGTATGGACTCGGTCCAAGCATCGAGGCATATTGATTGTGCCAGGAGATCCGCTTTCATTAGTCAACCACGATGGCATTCGTTACCTTTTCTTACGTTCCAGCGGTCTGGCGGACCTTTGCTCGGTGCTCTTTCATTCGGGGACCGGTCGGTACCGGTGGTGTGTGAGTACCCGATGTGTTCCTGATGAGCCGCCAGGTTTGCCACCTGATCGTGATTTGGAGTTCATCATCGATCTCTTACCCGGCACTTCTCCAATTTCTAAGCGTCAGACAGGATGCCTGGCTGATGAGCTGATCGAGTTGAAGATTCAGCTCAAGGAGCGATTAGAGAAGGGGTTCATTCGTCCCGATTCTTCTCCTGGGCAGCCCATTGTTTGTGAAGAAGAAAGACGGCACTCTTCGCATGTGCGTTGATTAATGGTCGTTGAATGAGGTCATTGTCAAGAACAAGTATCCTCTCCTCGGATCGATGATTTGTTTGACCAATTAGGCGGAGCTCGAGTTTTCTCAAAATAGACTTGAGATCCGCTATTTTCAGCTCAAGATCCGTCCTGAGGATATCGTGAAGACCGCATTCACCACTCGCTCACGATGCATGCGAGTACACGCTTGTTCGTTTGGCCTCACCAATGCACCACCCACCTTCATGAATCGATGAACAAAGTCTTCTTGGAGTTCCTTGATAGATTTGTGGTGGTTTTCATAGATGACATCCTAATATACTCTAAGGATGATGATGAGCACGCACTTCACTTGCATATGGTGCTTAGCAAGCTTCGCGAGCATCAGTTGTATGCCAAGTTCAAGAAGTGCGAGTTACGGCTCAAGCAAGTGGAGTTTACGGGGCATGTCCTGTCGAGAAGGTGGGGTAGCAGTTGATCCACGCAAGGTACAAGACGTACTCAATTGGGAGCAGCCCGCAATGTCCCCGAGATTCGGAGTTTTCGGTCTTGCCGGATACTATCGCCGGTTTATCGAGAATTTCTCCAAAATTTCTAAACCATTGTCAGCGCTACTCAAGAAGGAGAAGAGATATGAGTGGTCGCCTGATTGTGAGTCCATTTCAGAGTGAAGAATAGACTCACCACCGCACGATGTTGGTCCTTCCGACATTCACAAGAACCCGATGTCTATTGTGATGCATCCCGTCTTGGACTTGGATGTGTGTTGATGCAGAGAGGGCAAAGTGGTTGCTTATGCTTCTCGGCAGCTAAAGCCTCATGAAGCCAATTACCCGACGCATGATTTGGAGCTTGCAGTGTTGTTCATGCTCTCAAGTTGTGGCGACATTATCTCATAGGAAAGCAGATGTGAGATCTACACCGACCACAAAAGCTTAAAGTACTTCTTTTGGATCTAAATTTGAGACGCGTCGATGGCTAGAGCTGATCAAAGACTATGATCCGGGTATTCATTACCATCCTGGCAAGGCAAATGTGGTTGCAGATGCCCTCACGCAAGCTGCACACGATGAATGCCTTGGGTGTCATTGGCCGCCTCACCGGTTGAAGAGTTTCAAGCTCAATCTAGAAGTGGTTGAGTATGGTTACGTTTACGCTTTAGCCGTACAACCCACTCTAGAGTCTCAGATTGACGGCTCAACTACAAGATGATCTTTGTGATTGAGATTAGACGCTGATTGGTCAAAATGGCGCATCTCCGTGTTTTTCTGTGAAGTCCAATGGGCTGATCTTGCATGGGCAGCAGGTGTATGTCCTCGATAATGTTGAGATCAAGGGGTTGATCCTGTCGTAAGCTCATGATACTCCTCTCTGTCCCATCTGGCAAAGCACCAAGATGTACCAGGACCTTCGCAGTACAGTGGTGGCGGTATGAAGAAGGAGATCGCGGCTCATGTGGCGCATTGTGATGTGTGCCGCGTGTCAAAATTTGAACATCAAAGGCCACCGGATTACTTGACCATTGCAGATCCTCGAGTGGAAGTGGGAAGAGATTGGGATGGATTTCATTACCGGTCTACCAAGGTCCTCCACAGGTCACGACTCTATTTGGGTGATCATTGACCGTCTGACCAAGGTAGCTCATTTCATTCCAGTTCATACCACCTATTCGGAGCCAAGCTAGCGGAACTCTATTTGCGAATATTGTTCGGCTCCATGGAGTTCCAAAAGTCATAATCTCTCGACCGTGGTTCAGCTTCACCTCCAGATTTTGGGAGAGTTTGCAGTCCATTCTTGGCACTAAGCTATCCTTCAAGATCTGACTTACCATCCCCAAACTGACGATGACACGGAAAGGGCAAACCAAATCCTTGAAGACATGCTAAGAGGCTTGTGTCTGTGCTACAAAGAAGTCGTGGGAGAAGTGCTTGCCATTTGCCGAGTTCTCCTACAACAACGATCATCAAGTCGGTCTTGAGATGTCGCTTCGAGGCTCTTTATGGCAAGAAGTGCGAACACCACTGCTTTTGGTCCGAGGTTGGTGAGAGGCAATTCTTCGGGCCAGCCATGATTGAAGAGGCTGAAAGGCAAGTTAGCTTGATTCGAGACCGGCCGAGAGAAGCTCGCCGTCGAAGAGCTATGCTGATCGGCCGACGCCATGAGTTGAGTTTTGAGGTGGGTGACTTTGTTTATCTCAAGGTCTCACCACTCCGCGTACTCGCAGATTTCAAGTCCGCGGGAAGCTAGCCCCGCGATACATCGGTCCGTTCCGGATTTTTGAGAAGGTTGGTGTTGTGGCTTATCGGCTTGAGCTACCGCCACATCTTTGGACATTCACGATGTGTTCCACGTGTCCCAATTGAAGAAGAGTCTTCGGGTTCCATCGGAAGTTACCCAATTGGACCATCTTGATTTGCGGCTGATCTTTCGACGAGAGTATCCATCAGTATTCTCGAGACACCGAGCGTCACACTCGCAAATGATCAGTTATCAAGATGCTCAAGGTCGATGGAGCAACCATTCGTAAGATGAAGCCACGTGGGGAGCGTGAAGACCATATTCAGCAGAATACCTCGAATTTCTTCGAGAGAATTAGCAATCTCGAGGACGAGATTTTTGTAAGGGGTAGATCGTAATATCCCGAGTATTTCTATACTCAAGCCACTGTACATTTGTACTCAAACGCTGTTCAATAATACAGTGCTTGTGTATTTTCGTGTCTTGAGTGAACATACTTGCTTGGGATCGAAAGAACCCTTCAACTTAAGTAATTTCGCTCATAAGTAAATTCGAATTAGGTTGGGCAAGTGCCTGTGACTCCTATTAACTTCCAAAATACTTTGGGACAATTAGTAATCAACCCTGAAGCGTTAGCCGTCAAGGCCCAAGTTCAAAAGTTCGGAATGTCCGGAGTATCAGGATCCAACCGAATGTCCGGACAAAGTCCGGAGTGTCCGGATTGGGCTGGCCGAAGCGTCCAACCGGAGTGTCCGGACCAATGTCCGAGTGTCAGTAGTTAGTAGAAGACCCCAACCCGAGTCTCCGGGTTGAGTCCGAGAGTCCGTATTGGCGTGGGGTTTTGTATAAAAGTCCCATTTCGTGGCTCCCTTCCATTCTTTCTTCTTCTACTTTGGTTTCCACTTCCTTGGTGTTCTCTCCACCACCCCGGAAGCTCTTCTCCGAGCCACCGGCCGGTGACCCTCCCCGGTGACTCCTCCATCTCGGTGTGCTCCTCCCTGCCGTCATTCCCCATCCTCCACCCGGGCGTTGCTCCTCCTCCATCTTCCTTGGAGGTAAGCTTTTCTCTTAGGGTTTGATTCGCGGGATTCTTGGGTTCTAGAGTCGTTCATGGTGGGATTAGGACTTAGGTTTGGATTTGGGAGGCTAGGGTTGAACTTGGATTCTAGGGTTTTGGGTGTAGTGGTTCTAGGGTTGAAAATGGGGTTTGGATTAGTGAATGTGGTATGCTAGAGTGGTAGATCGGGTAGTAGTAATGTCGATTTAAGGAGTTGTTAGTGTGAGTTAGAGATTTGGCGGGTTAGCGACGTTTTCGTAGAATCGGCTAGCTCGGAGCTCCTTCCAGGTTCGCTAGGTGTACGAAAGTCGTAGATCGGGTCGCGGTGAAGTTGTAGGAAGTGGTAAGGTCTCCGTCTCCTCGTCGAGTTGGACCAAATGCCCTAGGACCGAGTATCCGGCATATGGTCCGGAGTGTCCGGATTGTCCGGAGTATCCGACGAAACGGTCCGAGTGTCCGCCTATCCGATTGTCCGGATCTAAAACCCGATTTGTCCGGGTTAGGGCCGTTTCTGTCCGGTCGTGTTGTGTTGTCCGAGTGCGTTGTTTCTTGGGTTTCTTGGTTGTACTTCGTTCTTGTGTATTGCATGCACTTCATGGTGCATTTAAAACTTTCTTTGCTAAGTTGTATTTCTTCTATCGCTTTTGTTGCTTTGACCGATTAGAGGTTAGCGAGTCGGGCCGCGAACAACCCGAGCATCATCCGGACATCACCGAAGTGCAACAACAAGGCAAGCACCTCCTTTGACCATCTTGAAACCTATATTTCACGATGTCTACTTTGATTTCTCAAACCATATGCATTGTTTATATTCAAGAAATTGCTAGTTTGTGGGAATGGTAGATATACCACGATTTGGTGGTTTCAATTTAATTCCACGAGATCATTGATAACCTTAGTAGGGTTAGACAATTTAATAAAATGTCACTTGGGTATAAACGATTTAGTAATTGCATACGCTTAGACACTGCAATAGAGGTGAGCAAAGTCATCCTTACCAAATGCTCAAAATTATGATAAATGTAATTGGTTTTGGAAAAGTTTTGGAAATGTGAATCGTAAAGGTATATTGATAAAATGTGAAGTGTCTAGTTGGTAATTAGACTTGGCGGGAGGTATAATATGTGCTAGTTAAACATGGTGGTGATTGGTTGGCGAGTTAAGTGGAGTTCCCGCTTGAGTCACTAGGCAAAAATATAAGGACCGAACTTGTGACGGTTTTTGAATTGAACACCGTGCAACCGCGCAATCTTTGGGATGGGGCAGCCTATTCTAGTACTTGAAGTGTGAGGGGATAGCCATGCCTGTTGGTAGGTCAGAAGAGTGGACCTTTTCCTGTGTTGAGCGATCCAAGCGCGTGTGTGTGTCCTCACGACCGTATGCGCCGTGTGTGCGCTTGTACTTTTGCAGCAGGAATCGCTCCAGTTCATGTTTGTTGATACAACGGTGTACGCTTTGCTATGGGGTAATGCCGCGGCCAACACCCGTCGTCACGATGAGTATTCCGTGGCACTTTGAGTGGTGGTTGGCCTCTTATCGCCATAGTAGTGGATTTGTCGTCACCGGCCGGGTGTGGCTATAACCTCAACGATGGGAAAGAATAGATCATTCTTGTATATCGGATACCTCGTGTATCGCGTGTACCCTGGATAGCAGGGATGCAAGTGAGTTGTGTTTGGGTAAAGTCGCAAACTCTGCAGAGTATCAAATAATTCTAATCGATTAGCCGTGCTCACGTTATGAGCAATCTTCTCTAATCATATCAAGTATAGAGATTTGGTTTGGTTTTGAAAATGAAAATCTATTTGAGTCGGTATAAAGTATGTGGTGGAATGGTACTTGATGGAATTGTGGATATGTGTATATGATTCTCGATGGGATTATGAGTATGTATGGATGTCGATTCGTATCGATTCGACCATGGATGGTGGCATTTGTGGAGCTTCGATTACGTATATCGTAAATAAGTTTTATTCAAACTGTCTTTCAAATTAAGTATTACTTTTCGATGAACTATTTTAAATCCACTTTACGCAATTAACCCGATGTAGAAGCTTTATCTGTTGAATCAGCCTGCATTTATTTATATTTCCATACACTAAAGTCTTGCAGTACATACGTGTACTCACCAGTTCTGCTAACCCTTTTTCCACAGAGGAAGGTAATGATGATGTCCGGGATGATGGCGAGCCCCTTTCTCGCGAGTGTTGCGGCCGTTTCAGAGTCCCTCCCTCGGTCGAGCCTGTGGGGTGGTCTGCCACCGGTTGTCTTTCTTTTGTTTCCTGCCGCTTTACTTCTTTTGGATTACTGTAATGTACTGTGTAAGATTTACACCCAGATTATGTAATTACCTTAGTTTATCTTTTCGTGCATTGATACTCGGGTTGTGGAGTGCAGCGATCTTTGGGCTCTTGATCCAGGATCGATCCAGATCGTCTGAGCACCGGTCCGGTTAAGGGTTCGATCCGTCGATCGAATTTTTAGGTTCAGATCTTCGGTGTCGAGGCTTCCTGTTGCTATACGGTGCTATACGCTACAGTAGACGGCGTACAGTACGGTATAGGAAGAGGGGGTCCTCACACGTAGTCTCCTCTTCAACTGGTGTTGTGTTGAGGCAAGGGTGAGTACTTGGTACTCAGCAAGTCATGCACAGAATGCAGACTAATATACTATATGCATGGCTTGGTACAAAGGAATAGCTCAAGGTATATTTGCAGTAAACAGCATTTGACAAGTAATATAAGTAGATTCGAAAGCAGTAGAAACAAGTAAAGCATAAATAACTTTTCAAGAAGTTTGGTAAACATCTTTCCCATCCTAAACCACATTTCCATCAACTTCATTATTAATCCAGCCCAACCTTTCAAACCAAAGTTATTTTTGAGAAAATCTAACCCTTGACTGTAATTCCCGAGCGATGTCCAATACCGCGGACACGGCTATTCGAATAGATTCTACACTCTGCAGAGGTTATGCACTTTACCCACAAGATACAGTCAAACACCACAAAGGCGAGTTCCCGTAACAAAGTCTTTCGGAAACCTCTAACAATACAAGTGGTCCTCCCCGGTTATTGCACACTAACCCTTCCCTTAGCTAAGGCGAAGTCTAGGCCAATCAACCGTTAGATGGGTACTGGCCTCGGCCAGACGCCCCCCGCACAACTTACACAAAGGGTGTAGTTGACCTCCCGAGGTCCCACAGTGCGTTATTAGCAACTTAGTCAACTAGGTCCGTCCCATTACAGGACATGTGGTTGCACGTTAGACCCAGTTCAAAGGCTTGCAAGGTTAAGTCCTTAGGGTGACCAGGGCAAGACTACCCGAAGAACCAAATCAACATCCCCAATGCCACAAGCGGCCCACTGATTACTCTTGCCACATGCCCCGGCCGAAAATCGTTTATCAAACCCGGTGATTACCATGCACCACGTGCCATCAACATCACATGATACTTTTCCAAAACAGGTTCAATATGTCATTAAGTCAATATTAACATTTGATTGTCCAAAAATCATGTCATGAGCACGAGTGTGTCTAAGCAGTATACTACAACGGTCTAAACCCATGTTGGCAATTTAATAATGTCCAAATAGTAATCCACAACTAGGGTGACAAGGGTCATGGCACATACTTAAGTAATCAAGGTGTCATACAGCAAATTGGTATTTATCTAACCCCCATGTTTAAACAAAGTATTTTTCTAATTGAACTAGCATGCAATAGTTTAAATCAAAATAGATTTCGAAATAGGATCAACATGGTCAAAGCACAACTTGCCTTCAAAAAGTACTTGTTCTTGGTCTTGAGTTGGATCCTGAGTCAACACTTCTCCTTCGAATCCTTCCGGCACTTCAACGTCTACTCGTAAAGCGTGCAAATAGCAAATACACAAATAAACAATAGGCAAAAAGTGTCCAAACATCCAAATAAAATCCATAAACAGAGAGAACATAATTTTATGAGTTTTTAGAAACTGGAATCGTCAAATTTGGAGTTAAGACGCAAAAGTTATGATTATTTAAAGTTCAAATAATCAATTAAATAATTTTGCAGAGAAAAACTTTAGTCCAAAAATTAAATAAAATTCATATTTAGGTAGATCTCAATTTTATACAAATTTAGAAATTTGAATCACTCAAATCGGAGTTGAAACGCAAAAGTTATAAGCGTTTGAAGTTTGAATCAAAATCTGAAATCATTATTTCGAATTAATAAATCATTTTCTTTTTCGGATATTAATTATTGCGTCGGCATGGACACGTGTCCGCCTCGATTGGCTTTCTTGGCGTCGGTAGGTCCATGGACTCGGTCCACGCCGGCTCGGGTCTACAGTGGACTCGGTCCACGAATCCACGTGGATCGACATGTGGGACCACACGGTGACGTCATCGGCCCGACGTCCGGGCTCACCACGGTGTCGGCAGGTGGGTCCCACCGATGACGTCTTGGGTGACGCCACGGTGCGGTTTGGTTGTCACGACATGCGGGCCAGCGTGTCGAGAGACGCGCTCGCCAGCGGCGTGGCGTGGCTAAGCACACGTGGCTCGATCGTGCCGTTGATTTGAAAATCAGCGGCCGCGATTAGATCTAGGATTTACGCGTTCCAAATCAGCACCGTCGATCGGGCCGTTCGATCTAGATCGGACGGTCCAGATCTAACCCTAAAGCTACAACGCAACTAACCTCAACCGCATTTATCTAAATCTAGCGGTTTGAAACCTAATCGAGGGCGAGAGCGATGAGCGGCGTGGCCTCACCTGCGTGCGTTGGATCTTGATCCAACGGTTCACCGAGCTTCATGGACGACGATGGCACGCGGGCGGCGTTACGGCTGCCGGCCGAGGACGGCGACCACACTAACGGCGCCGGGCGTCTCCGCCAAGTGAGTGCACCCAATAGGTGCGCCTTTGACGCAAGGTTCTCGTGACCGGCTTGAACGCGGCGGAGGATGACGAACGGCACCGGAAACGAAGGAAAACCGCGGCGGCACACCCCAAACTTCGGTGAGAAATCGTGAGGCGACGGCGGCGGCTTGGGCGTTGGAAACTAGGGCAACAGGTGCGCACACGAACGGCGGTCCTCGGGCGATAACCCACGCCTTAAATGGCCTCGGCATGCGTGCACAAGGCGGAAACCTATCCGGACGCGGCGGCTACGCGGCGGCGGAGTCCGGCTCGGTCATGGGAAGACGACGCAATCACGGCCGTCCACGCGTCCCGCTCAACGGCCCAGATTTCGGGCGCAGCGGATCGGACGGATCCGGCCGATCGATGCGGCCAAATTCGATCCGTTGGATTTCGATCCAACGGTTCGGATCGATCAAGGTTCAACCGGATCACGTGGCTCGGGTCGGACTCGAACTCGAGTCTGACTCGGGCTCGGTCGGATGAACAGTGCAAACCCACTCGCATTTTCCAGCGATTTAATAATTAAAATAATTCCCAGTAATTCATTTAATTCATTAAAAATAGCAAAAGACTCAGACAAATTCCGTAAAAATTCGAAAATACTTTGGATCATTTTGGACTCAAATAAAATATTTCCAACAAAATTCTATTTGCAAAGTTTAATTCTTTAATTATTTCAAAATGGAATAAATTCAAATAAATTCCAAATAAATCCAAATAAATTCCAGAAAATTCCAAAAATTCACCAAAGTGCCAAATCACACATGAATTTAAGAAAAGCAAAATTTTGGGGTGTTACAAACCTCCCCCCTTAATAGAATCTCGTCCCCGAGATTCAGGGCTCCTCTGAGAATAGGTTTGGAAACTCTTTCTTCAAATCCTCTTCGCGCTCCCAAGTCGCTTCGCTTTCTTCATGGTTGCTCCACTGAACTCTACGGAAACGGGTTGACTTATTTCTGGTCTCTCGATCCATCGTGTCTAGAATCCTCACGGGATGCTCCTTATAAGTCAAATCCTCTTGCAACTCAATTAACTCTAGCGGTGTCTGTTCCTCAGGAACTCGGAGACACTTCTTCAACTGGGACACATGGAATACGTCATGCACTCCTGCTAACGACTGCGGCAACTCCAGCTGATAAGCAACTTCGCCTCTGCGGCTCAAAATCTTAAATGGTCGAACATAACGGGGTGCGAGTTTCCCTTTGGCATGGAACCTCTTAACTCCCCTGAGAGGCGTAACTCTGAGGTATACAAAGTCTTCTGATTCAAAACTCAAGTCTCGGCGACGGTTGTCAGCATAACTCTTTTGTCGTGATTGGGCTATCTTCAACCTTTCCCTAATCATGGCGATCTGCTCTTCAGCCTCTTGAAGAATATCAGGCCCGAAGACACGGCGCTCGCCGGTCTCATTCCAATTCAATGGCGTCCGACAGGGTCGACCATACAGTGCCTCAAAAGGTGACATCTGTAAACTAGCCTGATAACTATTGTTGTAACCTGTCCACTGGACGACCACCTCACTGGTCGCCCAGGGGCGTAGCCTGTCTGCCATGTGTCCACTGGGCGTCCACCTCCCTGGGCGCCCAGTGGTGTGGCCTGATCGCCACCGCCCATCGGGCGACCACTTTCTGGGCGCTTAGTGGCGTGGCTCGACCGCCACTCGCCCACCGGCAACCACCTTCTGGCGCCAGCGGCTCGATCGCCACCGCCCACCGGCGACCACCTTTCTGGGCGCCCAGTGGTGTGGCCTGATCGCCACCTGACCACTTGGGCGACCGCCTTCCTGGGCGCCCAGTGGGTGTGGCCTGATCGCCACTTGTCCACTGGGCGACCACCAGGTGGCCCCGCCACTGCCTAGGTGGTGGGGCCCAGACGTGCCCTACCCGTCTGGCGATCGTACTTGCTGCGGGGGAGCGGGTACCCTGGTGTGGAATACGCCGACAGGGATGGTGTAGGGCAAAAACCGGAGAGGTCCACTTGTGTAGTTAGAGGCTTCCGAAAGGCTTTGTTATGATCGCTCATTCGCATACTCTTGTATGGCGATTCACGGCTGACGTGGTGAGTGGATTGTATCTTGTGGGTAAAGTGTATAACCTCTGCAGAGTGTAAAATCTATTCGAATAGCCGTGTCATGATCTTTGGACAATGCTCGGGGATTACAGTTAAGGGTTAGCTTTTCTCAAAATTGAACTTGGGATTGGAGGCAGTTTGCCTGTGGAAAAGAGATAATTGTTTAAGGTTGTGGTATGGTTTACTTGTGAAATAATTGTGGAATCTATTACTATTATTACTTGTTTTACTGCTTTACAATCTATTATATTTATTTGTGATTGTTGCTTTTCTGCAAAATAACCATTCAGCCTGTTACTTGGAATAAGCCATGCATATAGTTATTAGACTTGCATTCTGTGCATGACTTGCTGAGTGCTTTATGTACTCACCCCTTGCAAACAAACAATCACCAGTGAGCAAAAGATTACATCGTCGAAGAAGAAGAAGTTCCGTGAGAAGGCGGATTATCTAGGAGTCGAACCCTGTCAGTTGCCTGTGGCGTATTGATGGGATTCACCGGTGTTCTTCGTTCCGCTGCTGCTTATTTGGAGTTGAAGCCGTCAAGGTTTCACAAATGTAAGGTTGACCTTAAGGTCGTTCATTAGTTTATATTTTATAATTTGAGTTATTTTTACTTTTCCGCTGTGTATGATTGTGATATTCATCTATGTTGAGACTGTGTGCACTAGCATGATCCTGGACTAGTGCTGAATACACAGAGGGTCCGGATTTGCAAATTTGGGTCCCGACAGAATTGAGTAGATTGGATTAGATCTAGATGTGCCACGTTCTCTGTTTTGGACAGCATGAGCAGTCGACCTAGGGTTCAGTTTTTCGCCAATTTAGATTTGGATTTTGGTCGTATGGCTGTTAAAGAAGTTGTAGATAATTTCAATATCTTTCAGTGGGTATAAAGAACGTTAAATTCCAATCAGCCGTTTGAAAGTTATGGCTATTTTACCGAGCGTGTTAAAATCTGTGACGTGATTGGAACAGATCACGGTAATATGTAGATTAAACAACTTTAGAGTCCGAATCAGTCTTTCCATATACTTAGAAAAAGTTGGGAAATTTCCTAAGCTACGCGAGGATGTACTCGTTTAATTGATTCGGAGTCCCGAACTCAAGTTATGCCTTTTGGAAGGCTGCTGTCCCGACGGGACAGAATCTCTATTTTTGGTTATTGCGAGTAGTTGGCAATGTCGGGGTAGATGAGGGTTTGCATACTGTTTTGTGGACATGATTGTGAGTGTGTGGTACCTATGTGCAGGTGGTGTGACCCCGGGAGTGCCTTCTACTTCCCGCCAATCCGTTGCTCGTGGTTGAGGTAAGTGTATTGTAATGGATGGCGGTTTGTAGGTTGCTAGTTGAGACTAGATGAGATTGATTATATGAGATGATCACTTGCCATGCTTTAATGATTTCCAATGATATGATGAGTATGTTTATCATGTTATGATGCCATGTGTTAATGTACGAGTTAATTATGATGTTGGCATAATTGCATACATGGCATGATTACATGGCCCGAGCGGTGAGAAAGTCATAACTAGTCCGGGAAGGTCGGTGAGAAAGTTATGACTAATCCGGAGAGCCAATGAGTAAGTCCTACATCGTGATTCCGTTCACCGCGGTGAACGGAAGCGAGGAGTAGGCACCCTCCATCTTCGGGATGGAAGGGGGGAGAGGGTGCACACCGACGGGTGTGTACTCAACCATACCGGTATGAGTTTCCAAGAAGATATGAACATCGCATTGCATTGCATACATAATAATCATGTTGCATGCAATGGAGCTATCAAGTTATCACCTTATCATCTTGTGTATGGACAAGAGGCTATATTAACGATAGAAATCGGTATAACCTCGCTAAGGGTCGCAAGGCAGGATGATCTATTGGCTCGGGATTATAGGGATTTAGTAGCCGATAATTTTGATGATTTGGTAGAGTTGAGATTGTGAATGTTGGAATGAATTCAAAAGAATAAAGCTAGAGTTGCAAGGCCTTATAACAAAAAGGTTGTGCTTAGGTCTTTCAATGAAGCCAATTTAGTATAGAAAACAATTTACCTATCGGCTCAAAGGATAACCGATATGGAAAATGGTCTCCTAGGTTGGCAGGACCCTATAGAGTTAATCGGCTACTTTACAGAAATTCTTATATTTTAGAGACTTTAGATGGTGTGTTGTTTACTAAGGTAATCAATGGAAAGTATTTGAAGAGATATTACCCAAGTGTCTATTCTTAATCGGCTAAAAGTTTTAAGGTGACTCATTGCAGTCATTGAAGTTTTGCTAGCCGATTAAAACAAAGGAACCGAATTAACTCATTTCAGTTAGTTCTGGCTACATGTACGTATGGCCGATGAAGTACATCGTCCTTAGAACAAAATCAATGACAAGCAAACATGTGATAAAATTATTAAACAACCAATTTATAAGTTGAACATTTAGATTATAGTAAAAGTTTGCATTCACCGTGAACCAACAGAATTCATTACAGAAGACAAATCATTTAGGGGTTGATCCCAAGACCCGATAGCATGACCAAAGCACTGGCCAAGATCTTGTCGATTTCGTTTATAATCTTGTGATCCTCTGCAGTGGTGCCAGGTACAAGGATGATTTTGGCCGATTGGGCTTGAACTACCGCTATACCCTTGGCTTGAGAAACTTTTTTCTCTTTCAATGAAGAAGAAAAACTGGTCATCTTGGGAGTAACATCGGCTATTTGGGCATTTACTTTCATAAGTTCTTCTTCTGAAGACTTCTTGGAAACTTCTAGAGCCAAAACGAGCTCCTTAGTTTCCTTGAATTCCTTAGTCTCCGCATCGAATCAGGCCTTCTTTGCCTTTGTGGTGGCCACGAGCTGATCTAGGAGTTTCTGATCCTCCCTTTGCGCAAGTCGACGTTCGAGCCTATGCTTTGCTTCACCAACTTTTTTTTTCTTATCATCTATGAAGCAGGCATTGAACAGCGCGGCTATGGCATGCTCAGGGAGGTCGGGCTTAATAGCGTCACCTGCATCACAAATCGCCTGAGCGTTGTTGGGCAGGTCAACTTGTGGGCTAAGCAGAACTTTACAAATATGCCTAAGCCTCTCATCGACACCTGGGGTAGACATGACCTACACTGATGTGCCTTTAGCCTCAGTAAGGATGGTGTCGATAATGGTAGGGACACACTCTTCTTCTTCACTCTCGATGTCCGCAAAGTCAAACCCAAGCATGTGAGCGACGGAAGATGTCGGCTTGGTAGGAGGAAGAGCTGCGCTCGCGATAGGTTGAGTCTGTGGTGTCGGCTAAGAAGTGGGTGAAGGCAAGTCACTGGTCGTGCCTTCTGGAAGGTTGATGTTGGCTAGTGGGGGAAATGGAGGAGGCAAAGAAGTGTGCTACGAGTGTAAAGAGAATTTGTTAGGCCGATTGGGTTGCCAGTTCAGTTTTTGGTTAAATATACAAAGTTGAACCACTTACCCTGCCGACCGCAGAAGTCTTTGGCGAACTCTCAACCAATTCTTCTTGGGTCGATAACTTCTTCCTTTGAGCCGTCTTCTTGAAATACCGGCCTTTCCTTTTTTCTGCAAAAGGAAGCCGATTAAATATATTTGGACTTTGTATTATTTTAAATATGCCATAAATTACTCGGCTGCTAGTGCTGTCTCTCTAGATCAAAGACGGAGGGGGCTTGAACTCCAAGGGTTCCTGAAGAATGCCCCATCAATCCCATCGACCGTTGCTTCTTTGTAGGATCGTCGTCCGATGGTTCGCGGGCCTCTTTCCGGCTGACTTAGTCTGAAAGAGAACAAAATGTTTAAGGTAAAGCCGTTTACGATAAATAAGTGATAAGAGAGTGGGTCTACTAGTTATTACCTCACCGGTGATATCGATTAAACTCATTTTAGTGTTGTCCAATGAATTAGAATTGCTTGAGCTTGAGCTACTAGAGTTAGTTCTAATTGTCGGCTCTAGTGATGATTCTGAGAAAAATTTGGCTAGAATTGAGGAAGTTGGCCGCTCGGCTGAAAACAAAGATGATGACATGGCCGACTACTAGGAAATATAGCCATGTGCTCTCTTGGTGTGAAGAATGAAGTGTGAAAGTTCTTGGATGATGAGATTATCGGCTATGTGAAGGACTATGTTGGCAGAAGAAGCTCGAACGCAATCTCTCTAGAGGTTGAAGCCGATCGATTAATAGGAGTTTAAGAATAATTTTGTGACACCTCGGAGTGTCGTATCCTTAATTATTGAACATGATAAGGTTAAATACAGTATGAGATGTGGAAATAAGGTTAAAACCATAAGAATTGGAGGTTAATAACGTTTCCGGGCCGTTTCCGGGGTTTTGGGCCTTTCCGGGGGTTTTTGGGCCTTAAAGAGGGGTTGTGGGCCTTGGTGGGATGGATTAGGGCTCCTCCTTGGACACGGAATCAGTGTTGGGGGCTGGTGGGAGGGTTTTCCCAGCCCTATATGGGCGCCCCCACACCCCTATGCGCCCACACATTCCCCTCCACCTCCCACCTCTCCTCCCCCCAAAGCCCTAGCCGCCACCCTTCCCATCCCCTAGCCGTGCGCCCCCCCTCCACCTCTCCACCTCCACACCACCTCCCCTCCACCCCTTGCTGCCCTAGGGTGGCCTCCCCACCCCTGCACCTCGTGGAGTCATCCCGTGGAGCGAGGAGCGAGGAGCGAGGAACGTGGAGCGAGGAACGTGGAGCGAGGAGCGATTCGCGAGGGGATTCTTTGGAGATTTGTTCGTCGGCCAAAGGTATGATCTTGGGGATCCTTGGGGATGATCTAGGTACTTTTATTAGGGTGTTTATCAAGTTTTTAGATCAATTGGAGGCGCTGGATTGAAGTAATTTGGGTTAGATCTAAACTTGTCCACGTTTCTGTTTTCAGGCAGATTGAGCAGTCGAACTAGGGTTCGAGTTTCTGTCGATTGAGAATCCGAATCAGACCGTACGGACTTCTAGGAAGTTGTAGATAATTTAATTATCTTTCCGTGGACGTAAAGCACGTTAAATTCCGATCAGCCGTTTGAAAGTTATGGCTGTTTTACCGAGCGCCTAAAAATCTGTGACGTAATTGGAACAGATCTCGGTAATCTGTAGATTAAACAACTTTAGAGGCCGAATCAGACTTTCCTTATACCTAGAGAAAGTTGGGAAATTTCCTAGGCTACGCGAGGGTGTACTCGTTTAATTCATTCGGAGTCCCAGAACTCAAGTTATGCCTTTTGCAAGGCTGCTGTCCCGCCGGGACAGAACCTCTGTTTTTAGGTTTTGCGAGTAGTTAGCAATGTCGGGTTAGATGGGGGTTTGTGTACTGTTTGGAGGCTATGATTGTGAGTGTGTGATGCCTATGTGCAGGTGGTGTGACCCCGGAAGTGCCCTCTTCTTCCCGCCAATCCGTTGCACGTGGTTGAGGCAAGTGTGTTGTGATGGATAGCGAGTTGTAGGTTGCATGTTGAGATTAGATGGAATTGTTTACATGATATATGTCCACTTGCCATGTGTTAATGAATGATATGATATGATGAGCATGTTTAACATATTATGATGCCATGTGTTAATATGTGAATTAAATATGATAATTGGCATGGTTGCATGCATGTCATGAGATAGGCGAGGCGGTGAGAAAGTCTTAACTAGTCAGGCAAGGTCGGTGAGAAAGTTATGACTAATCCGAACGCCATTGAGTAAGTCCTATGTCGTGATTCCATCCACGTGGTGTTTGGAAGCGAGTAGGCACCCTCCATCTTCGGGATGGAAGGGAGGAAAGGGTGCACACCGACGGGTGTGTACTTCCCATACCGGTATGAGGTTCCAGAGGGTTAGGAGCATTGCATTACTTCGCATACAAATTGATGATGATATTGATAAGTAATTATGAATGAGATGATATACATGATGGAAGATGTTATTGCCATGTTGTTATGCTTGTTGTCCATTGCAGTATGCTTGCTGAGTTTTCGAACTCACCCTTGTGTTTTCTTGTTGTTTTAGGTACCATGAGAACGGCATGCGGGAAAGGGGAATAGTCACACGCTCACACGTTGCTTCACCTTAATGTTTCCCCAAGTCAATTCATTTAGTTTGATAATAAATTGCGTGTGATGGTCTTTAAAATTAAGTCTTAGCTTGGTTAATGAGAGTTCTATTGTTTGTTTGACACTTGGAACCTTAAGAGCTTAATGTTAGTCTCTTATTGTCGTTAAGACTTTATTTATTGCTGTTTTAGATGTTTCTCTTATTGCCATATAATGCTATATTGTTGCTGTTCCTTAAATTCATGATAAAACAAAGGAGGTGCTGCCGAAATCTCGGTTTTTAGCCTATGCACCTTTGTTGGAATTTTATGTTAAATGTGGGGCTAAAGCCAAGTTGTCTGGCGTAGACTGAAGGGTGATATAATTCATATGAAGGTTGAAAAGTTCTACCCTTGGCATGTAAGTCGACAGAGAAGATGCTGGGAGAGATGAAGATTTTGTAAAGATCCAAAGCCTCTTTAAGCATATCTTCACTATCGGCTGCAAGATGGAAAAAAGAGGGACAAGGGTAATTGTTGGTTTCGCGGTAGCTAAAAAAGTCATTAGTATGAAGAGAATCTTAGTCAAGACGGCAGAAAAAGGAGAAGTACTTTCTGATTCCGATCGGGGTTATTTTGGTCTCTTCGTCAGAGCAAAGGAATAGTCTCTCATCAAAAGATTAGCTATTTCTAAATTGTATATGTTGATCTTCTAGGGTTTCTTCATGGGGGAAGGGTGTCATTTTTGACAAGTTGATCTTGAAAGATCGGCTAAAAACACAATAGAGCCACACTTGGGTGAACCATAAAGGGCCACCTATGTTTCCTACTGTGAATGATCCTATGGTTGTATAAAGCCAATTGTGGATCTCATGCATCATTTGGAAGACTGCCCCTAGAAACAACTTCCTTAATACAAGATGATAACCCCCCCTCTAATTGTGCGGCTATGGTTTGGTAGGTCTGAGTTGGACCAAGAGAAGCGCATCAAAAAGGAATCAATCAAGTCACATATTTAGAAAAGCTATGTGCTTCTTATTGGACACTGGGCCAATTCCTCTAATATTTTCTATATATCTTCCCCATCCTTCACCTTTGGTGGTCACAAACTTGTGTTGTGATTTGGCACCAAAAGCCGATAGTTGCTCACCATCTAGGCGGTGGCAACAAAGCTGGGTGCATCTAACAAAGTTGGGTCAATAGGACTAGGTCTGAAGAGAAAAGTGTTTAGGGTGGCGGACCAAAAGTAACAGGACATGGCCAATAAAGGTTCATTAAGAGAAGAGTTGGCTAAAAATAAAGGAAGGCACTCAGCTATTCCTATTTGTTCCCAAACTAAGAGTATTTAGGCTGTTATCCGATTGTACCAATCGCGCCACCCGACTAGCGCGGTCGGCCAAGCCCTAAAACTTTTATTCCATCCCGCTAAGTTAAAGCTTGGGGCATTCAGGGGGAGCCTAGGTAGTTCTTGTTCTATAATAGCTGATGGGTTGGTATTTCCTATCGGCCCTAGGTAAAATTAAGTTTCACACTTAGGGACAGGGAAAAATACCTGGTTAAGGTCCATTGGGTGAGCCGAGAGGATGGAAAGCCAAGGAGGAAGTTGAAGTTGATGAAGAGCCAAGGAAGAATTCGAGCACCGATAGAGAAGAGATTGAGAGCGAGAGGGTGTGAAAGTGATGGGTGAATGAAGGCTCATTTATAAGGGATAAATTCGGTCGTATTGATGGATAATTTTTCTCAACTTTTTACAGCAGTTAATGCATAAGATCGTGTATTTACATGATTTACATGGGATAATCTTCGTGAATAGCGCGAAAAACAGCGGGCAGTTGGAACGATGATTCTCGATAAAGTCGGTTGGTATTATGTATTTTAGATGATACTAGTAATTTTTGTGAGATTCATACAATCTTTCAAAAATAGGGGCATATGTTGACACACTAGAATTTGACGCATGGCCGATTTGACAAAAAGTTATCAATTTGATGAAATTGGTAGGAAATCTGAATCGGATTAAAGGGAATGATATTTTAGTAAGGCAGATACAGGTAGGGATAGAGCCAATCGGAATTCAACCAATATTGGTTTCAAAGGGAATATTATTTTTGGAAGATTGAAACCGTTATGGATAACTTCATGAAGAGTCCGATGAGTACACGGTCGGTATGGAGGTTATATAAGAAGATGATGGACAGCATGGAGGGGACACAACCAATCAATCAAACAACTCGCATTACTTACTTTTTCGTCGACTAGGAGTAGTACTTTTAGACTTGTAATTTTTCCTTTGTAATTCGCCTAAATCAATAAAGTTGCACATCGACTTACGCCATTCAAGCTTGTTTTTTTTCCGATCTTGTTGCACATCATCTTTTTCGAAAAAAATCAACATTTATCCTTTTCTAATCAGTCCAACTAGGCTGACTGGATCTATCGGTTACTTCTAATTGGCCTGACCAACTATTTAGATTAGATCAGATTATAATTGAAAGAATTAATCGGATTAATAGCTGATTAAATCACACATATTGCTTCTTTTATCGATTGCAGGATCAAATCGGTTTGCACGCCCGCACTCAGAAATAAATCCGGTATTTGCGTATATTGATTCCGATTAATCTTTTTTACATTTTTTAACGTCAACAAGTCCATTAAATTTCAATTAATCGATCGTATTAGGTTAATCGTTCAGTGATACTACGTTTAATCATTGAGCGCATAACGTTTTGTGGCAACAATGCACGGTCCCACCACACTGATTAGTTTTCTCGTGGGCCATGAGGCCCAAGTAAGGGCCCGGCAGCGCGTACCGTCCCCTTGGAACCTCTACTAGTAAGCCCTTGCCCACCTGTAACAAACCTTTGCACCTCCGTCTCTCCTACCCGCCGTCGCGCCGCCCCCCATCGCGGCTCCTCCCCCAGGCCCCAGCTAGGGTTCGCCCCCGTTCCGCCCCTCTCCCCCTCCTTCTGTCCCTGCAACAGCGATTCAATTAGCATACGAGTTCGATCCTCCCTGTTCCTCATCGGCGGTTTCTTGTGCAGCGCCTCCGTGTTCCCCCGATTTGGAGGTGGTAGTGTCGTGCCAACCAAGGAGGCGGCGCGATGAGGTTGGAGAAGTGCTGGTTCTGCTCCTCCACCGTCTACCCCGGCCACGGCATCCAGTTCGTCCGCAACGACGCCAAGGTCCGCGGGTTCTTCCCTTGCTCCTTCCTTTCTTTTCCTGTAGGTTTCTGTTGTTACATACAAAATGCACCCTGAAAAAAGCGCGCCTGGTTGCCTTGGAATTTCTCGTGGGTCTCAAGTTTTAGTCGTTTAATGGAGTATCTTTGGATTGCGTCATATTCCTCGTATTTGTTGCGGATTCGTGGTAGTAGTGAAACAAGTGGACGCAAATAATAATGTGAAAATTGTTACTTGTACCGTCTATGTTTTTCTTGCAGTGTATTTATATTCCGTTTTATAGTTGAAAGTGTGGCAATTTCTTACTCCAAATCGCATGTTTTAGTGTCTCCCTACAAATCATATCTGTAGACCATCGCTCAAGTTAAGCTGCTACGATGGACATATACAAATTTTTCATACACTATAACAGTAAATTTGTTATGTCAGTGTTCAAAATGAAGAGAGCTAAGCTAACATCCGTTCCTGACGTTTAGTTAGTCCATGATCTTGCCAAGTATGCTTCTTGTTGCTGTTAGTGCTGTCATTTGTGTTGTACAATAGCTTGGTGTTCATAGTATACTAGATGGACTTAGTTTACCTTCTTGTTTGAATATAAGCTGATGAATAAGAACGTTCTTTGGCATATTTTGAATAAGAACGTTCTTTGGCATATTTCAAACTGATCCTGTTCATATCTGTATGGTTCGGCTCTACGTATTCCTATCCATGTCTGTATTACATTTCATTTGTTTATGTAACTTCTGTTATCCGTGTGCTTTCTTATTTTGCGAAGATGTATAGTCATACTACTACAAAGGCCATTTCGTTTGACCCCTTGCTATGTATAAGTCCATATCTGTTTTTTTTTTCTGAAACAACTACAGAGAAGAATGAATAATTCTATAAGTGGTTTGCTCTGTGAATTTGAGGAAAAGTTTAAATATTTCCTTGCAAGTTTATATTTGCAGAGCTGTATGATAAAATATTAAAATTGCATGCATGCCAGTTAGTTTTTCCTAATTTATATTCATGGAATATCTTGTCTTCTTGAATGAACATTAGATATGGTAGTCTTGCATTGTCGCCAACATACCAGTGGAAAATAAAGCGTGGACCTAAAAAAGGAAAAATACAAGTGGAGTCTGCTTCATTAAGTAAACATTTTGATTTGTTTCCCGTGTCCTGCCTTGGGTGATTAAATATGAATTGTCTTTTGGTAGATAATACAATATCTAGATCATTATGCTATTTTGGGTCCATTTCTTCTTCGATATATTATTAACGAAACTGATTTGATTTCAACAAAGCTTTTTTAAGATTATTTGTCAGATGTATGCAGTATTATGACCTATAAATAAAATCAATGTTATTAATATTTTTGATAAATAACCCTTACTAAGAACTTCTTTCAATTTATTTTATACTGTGGATTGAAATATAAAAAACAGCGGTGCTGTTTGGAATTTTCCTGGACTAACGTGTGACACATTCACCATGCATTAGGACTTCATATTAGGACTTCATACTAAGTTGTGCTAGAGAAATCTTTAGTTACTCTGTTAGTCTGTTTAGTATGTAACAAGTGAACAGCGTTTTATAGGATGCGAATATCTGTGTGACTGTGTCCTTATCTTATTTCTTTGGCCTGGTATGTGGTTGTGCTATTGGACTATTGAATTTCATGGTATTTCTCGTACTAAGAACCTAGTAGCAAGCAGGTCAATATGCAAACATTTTCTTTTTCTTTACATTTGTTAACACTTTGCTATGTTTCACTTTTTTCTCTTAGTATGTGTTGCATCACGTATGAAATTTTCAGATAAATTTACCATATACCTAGTGAAAAATAGAGCAATTCTTATGTGATTCATGCCTTGGAAGTAATTTTTAGGACCTTTTTTCTAGCTTCAGTTCTGTATCTATTTGGATTTTGTTGGTGCCCTGTAACTAGATCTTTTGTCTCCTTGGCAGATCTTTCGCTTTTGCCGGTCAAAATGCCACAAAAATTTCAAGATGAAGAGGAATCCTCGTAAGGTTAAATGGACAAAAGCATACAGGCGCTTGCATGGCAAGGACATGACACAAGTAATCGGTTTGTTATTTTCTATATCCTGGCAGTAGTAAGTAGAGACATTTTATTTTAGCTGTGTGTTTACAATCCATTCTTCAAATCAACCAGGACTCCACCTTTGAGTTTGAGAGGAAGAGGAACAGGCCAGAGCGCTACGACCGGAATGTGACTGAACAAACTCTGAAGGCTATCCCGCTTATTACAAAGATTAGACATGACCGGCAGAAGAAACATATTACAGACAGGTTGGTTGCTGTACTCTTGAGTCATTGACTTTACTCTTGTCATGGTAGTTTCTTTGCCTCATATGTACTGAATATTTTAACAGACAAAAACAGGGTAAGGCCAAGGAACGGGAGAGGGATGCTAAGGAGCTGGAGCAGGATATCCAAATGCTTCCCAAGAAGGTTTCAGTTCAAGAAACAAAGGTCAAGGTTAAAGTTTCTCAACCGCAGACCGAAGAGAATCTTATGGAAGAGTAACGGAATGGAACCGTGCTACTTGTGTGTTCATGTCCTTTCTATGCAGCACTTCGTGTTTCATCAAATTATTTCCTTATCATGTAGACAACAGAGAGTATTTTTGGACTGTGTATCAGCAAGTTTTGCATGTGCTGTCTGGTTTGTGATGGCTTCTACCCGATAGGATTTACTGTGCGAGTGTCGTCGAAAGGATATCGTTATTGCAATTATGAAATTAACTTCATGAAGAGCGTTAAAAAGTGAGATCAAGCCTAGTCACTATGCAGAAATATATGTAGCCTTGTCACTTTTTAGAAATATTGCATTAAAATTTTATGACTTGGCGCTTTAGCGGTATGTTTTGGAACAGAGGAATTTAGGAAGATTTGGTGCTGTGGGAATTGCTTACATCGATGTTCGGTTCCAATGACTACGGTTTATATGAAATCTGGTAGTTCCTAGGGAAAGAATACTTGATATTCAATTCCTATATCAATCAATCAATGAAAAAAATTACTATAGCATTAATCGGTAAAAAAAGAGAAGCATCTAGCCATTTGTTGTGTGGGTATGAGTTGTAAGGGTTCAGATTAAATTTAGATTGAGTTGATTGATATACAAAATTTGCTGTATGCGAACTCTAATCGATAAGAAAGAGAAGTTCCGGGAGGCAGGTTGCATGCTTGGCATATAGGGGCTGTTTGGTTTGTGTCCATTGGTTGCTAATGCTTGTCATGCTAAATTTTGGTAGTGTTGACCAAATTTGGCAAGCATTTGGTTTGCAACCAAATTTTGGCTAGATTCTTTTCTCCATTGGCTAGCCAATTTTTTTTAGTTCATTTTCTAGCCAATGGTTATTCAAACTTTGGCCACCAATTTGGGCACCAAATTTTGGCAAGGCTTGGCTTGGCAAATTTGGCCTCAAACCAAACAGCCCCATAAACTCTAATAGTTAAGAAGGAAAAGTCCCTACATAGAGGGGAGAGGTTGCATGCCTAGCATATACTCCCTCCGGTTTGGTAATACCTGTCGTTTTGGACATAGTGATGGTCAAACTTCCGAAACTTTGACTAACAATATATTTTTAAATATTTAAGTTTGATACATAAAAATTATATGTGTAGACTTGTCTCGAGAAGTACTTTCATAATATTATAATTTTATTGGGTTTTATAAATATATTATAATAAAAATTAGCGGTCAAAGTTGTGTTTTGAAGACCGTGTCGATGTCCAAAACGACAGATATTACCAGACCGGAGGGAGTATTAAAGAAAAAGCGAGACAGTTCACATACAATTACTGCAGACCATATATAATTACGAATTCATATTGAATTGATCGATATACAAAATTTGTTGTATACAAACTCTAACCGCTAAGAAAGAAAAGTCCCTACATAGGAGAGAGAGGTCGCATGCGTAGAATATACAAAGTAAAAGGAAAAAGTTCATATTTGGTAACTGTACTTTGAAGTTGGTTTGATTCAACATGTACTATAAAATCGAATATTTAACTCCTGTAGTTAAAAATCAGATCAAATAAGGTCTGAAACTGGCATGAGAGTGGTTTTACAGATGACGTGCTTCTGATGGTCGTATTGCATTGACAGGGTTTCCAACTAATTACTTGGCCCACATGTTAGTGCACAGTTTAACATTAACTATGATTAATTAGTGCTAAGCTATTCCTAATGATGTGGGGCCCACTTGTTGGTGACCCAGAGAGAGGGCATGGCTTGAGAGAGGCTTGTTGGTGGTGAGGCTTGGGGATTGCGGGACAGCCTCGATCCCCTGCCCAGATCCTTGCCAACCTTCCCCCTACCCTGCCAACGCTATTGGGGGAGACCAGGAGAGTGTGCCCTGCCCCCACCCGCTGCGGGACCCGACCCCATAGGGATCCTCATGGTGTTGGAAAATAGTTTATATGTATATTTTAAAATATTATATATATCTACATTCATTAATCTATAAGTATTTAGGTGTACTTTTTCCTCAAATTGTAGCTTCAAAACATAATATATATGTATGTATGTATGAAAAAGAATACAAATTTCATATACAAAACTATAATATATATAAACAAAAATAATATATTTTAGTATCTTAGCGGGTCCCCATAGGGCCCCATCAGGTATGTCCCCGTCTCCCCACTGGGGAGTTTGCCCCCCAACCCTTGCTCCTATTGGGAAATTCCCCATAGGTCCTCACCACCCGGGGAGAATTGCCATCCATAGTGGGAGTCGCGCCCAATGGACGCCAATACTGAGATGCTTCCCTAGCTGTCTCTCTCACAGTCGTGGGCTGTAAGCATCTAGGCCCCAAATTTCTTTAGTTACATGTTTTGGTGATTAATGATGTTTATTTGTCAAGACTAATCCTCTTCCAAGGTTTCAAGATGAGTTAGTACTTGACATTGGTATATTGGGAGTTTTTTTTGTGTTTATGGATTCCCAAACGATACATTTGATGGCAAAGAATGAAGATTAACGACCTTGAGACTTGAAATGATCAAGGGAGTCGAGATTGGATCAGTTTAGTGATAGGTTTGTTTTTGTTTTTGCTATACTATTAAGGGGGTTTCAAAGCTAGTAGCTTGAGCTTGGCAAGGTTGGGTAGGTAGTTGTGATGTATACTAGAACTCTCTAACTCATATCTAGTCAGAGGAAGCCAAAAAAACCAAGTGATGATGCTAAAATTGGACTCGATGTGACATTTCAAAACTTGGTCAAAAAATGCCAATGTGAGTTGGATGATTTGGGTGGGTCGAATCAACAGTCGGATCAATTCAACAGATGGTATGTTCTGGAAATTCCAATGTGAGTTGGATGATCAGGGTAGGTCAGACTACCAGTCCAATCAATTCAACAGAGGACACGTTCTAAAAATTTTCAATGGGACTTGAATGATCCGAGTGAGTTGTATCATCGGTTGGACAAATTTAGTAGAGCACATGTTCTTGAGATTTTAATGTGGCTTAAGATAATCTAAGTGGGTCGGGTCATTGGCCGGATCAACTTGGCAAAAAGAGTGCTCTTAAGGATTTGCACAGGGTCAGATGATCTGATTGTGCATAATTACTATATTTTTTACTGTTAGAATTCATTTAAGCTAGATTATCTGACCCAAAAGCAAATTTTTTGGTGAGGACCTTGAAGAGTACTTTGAATCTTGGATTGAAAAGCTTTGATTGCTTGAGAAAGTAGATAGAGCTGGTTTGTGCATCACTCCTAGTTGCTCGACCTTGTGAGGTTCAATAGAACATTTTGGGCTTATTACTCTTGGAGGTCAGTGACTCCTAGATTTCTTAGAGGCATTTGGCTCAGTGACCTTCCATGGATGTGGTTGAGGAAGGCTCCGGGAGTCTTGTGAAGGATTAGAGTCCACCTATCCAGAGTGAAGAAAGAGTATCATGAGTGGATGGCCTAATTCCTTGCGTGGTTTCAAGTCAGAGCTAGACTCTTGCGAGAGTGCTCCAATGAGGAATAGGGGGAGATCGTCGAATCTTTGAGACCTTGGTAAAAAGATAGGTTGTCCCTTATGTATATTTTACATTTTGGCATTTACTTTGTTGAAATTCTATTCCTAGATTCATATAATTAAGTAGGGAGAGGTGCTTCTATGCTTTTCTTTTTTAAAGCTGCACAAATATTAAAGCACGAATGAAAGGTAGATGGTGATTACTTACCCCTTCTCTTGCTTTAAGATTCGTGCAGTTTGTATTAGGAGAAAAAGCATAGAATCATTGCTCGTAAGTAGGGTTGGATTTAGGTTGCACAACTTTCATAGAAGCACTAGGCATATAGGTTGGGCTAGAAAAGTTCAATTTTTAATTATTCCTTTGTTGCAAACAGAATCCTAATTGACCCCCTCTTGGGCAACCGATCCACTTCGATTGGTATCTAGCTTGGTTGCTCATTTCGGGCTTCACCGCCTTGAGTAAGGATGTTAGAGACGATGTGAATATTGGTAGGGCATCTTTATTTGATGATACAAATTATTGTTATTGTAAGGTTCATATGAGATGTTATCTTGAGGCCTTGAGTCTAGATGTTTAGTGCGTCATTGAGTATGGTTTTGCTCCTCCTCGCAATTCACTTACACTCACGAAGGTGATGGTAAAAAACATGCAATTCAATGCCCAAGCTAAGAATGCCATCTTTTGCTTTCTTAGTCTTGAAGTGTTCAATTGAGTGAGCAATCTCAACACCATTCATGAGATTTGGACTAAGCGAGAGGCTAATATGTTTGTTCTTAATGATTAATTTGACTTTTTCAAGATGCTATCTCATGAAAAAGCAAACGATATGTTCTCTCGATGAATAACATTATTAATAAGTTGAAGGACATCTGGTTAACATTATATAACCTTAAAATTGTGAGAAGAATGCTTATTGTGTTGCCCAGGGAGTACAAGACGCTTGTGGTTCTCATCACACAAGTGTCATCACAAATGGTGATTTGAAAGAGTTGACGCCTACTTCACTCTTGGGGAAGCTCACATCACATGAGTTATTCTTGGAGGAATATGAAGATGGACCCTGCACCAAGAAGAACATCACTCTTAAGGCCAAGGATGAAGAGGATGAGATAGATGATTCGGATGACTTGGCCTTGCTCATGAAGAAGACTAGGCGTCTTCTAAAGAAGATGAACACCAATGATGACAACTATGATAATAGGAGAAGATCTTCTTCAAGCAACTCCAAAAACGAAAAGAACCCCTTCACCAACACCATATATTATGAGTGTAATAAAAATGGTTACATCGCCTAAGATGTGAAAACAAAAAGAAGAAAAATGGCTACTTCAAAGGAAAGATGAAGTAAATTAAAAAGATCAAGTTCAAGAGACTCAACTGTGATGGGAACGAAGAAGCCTATATTGGAGAGTGGGTGACGGATGAATAGAACTCTGACATGAGTCAAGCTATGATGATGAAGATGGACCAAATCCAAAGGGTCTAGCCAGGCTTGCACTCATGGAATCTACACCACCACCCCTACTTCATCATTATGTCTAATGACTAAACATGATGAGAAAGTGAACTACAAGATCAGAGGCTGGCATCGCGTGATTGATAGTGGGTGCTCTCAATATATGGCTGGTAACTCACGTGTGTTCACCTCACTTGAAGAAGGAGACTCAATGACCAAGATTACAATTGGTGACAATAGCAAAAGGAAGGTCATTGGATTTGAAAAGGTAGCAATTTCAAATGACTGTTCAATCTTCAACATGCTATTGGTTGAATCCCTAAATTTCAATGCCATTTCAGTTGCTCAAATTTGTGATTTAGGGTTCCATTGTCTTTTTACAGAAGTGGGTGTTTCAATTTTTCATAAAACCTCTCGAGGTTTCATCTTCAGAGGCTTTCATTTTCAAAACTTGTTCCTTGTGGATTTTTCCTCAAATGATTCATACATCTTGACATACTCCCTCCGGTTTGGTAATATCTGTCGTTTTGAACATCAACACGGTCTTCAAAACACAACTTTGACCGCTAAGTTTTATTATAATATATTTATAAAACCCAATAAAATTATAATATTATGAAAGTACTTCTCGAGACAAGTCTACACATATAATTTTCATGTATCCAATTTAAATATTTAAAAATATATCGATAGTCAAAGTTTCAGAAGTTTGACCATCACTATGTCCAAAACGACAGATATTACCAAACTGGAGGGAGTACTTAATAGCTAAAGTCTCACTTGGTTGACTTTTGAACCGACGGCTTGGACATATGGGGATGTTTACATCGAAAAATGTTTTAAAAACAGTTTGGTGGTGGGCTTGAAGGATGTGCGATTTGATAATGATAAATTGTGTAGTGTTTATTAAGTCAGCAAGCAAGTGGCAAACTCTCATCTCGCAAAAAGTATTGTCCACATGAAGACCGCTAGAGCTCCTACACATGGATTTGTTTCGCCCAATGTCCAATAAGAGCCTCGGTGGCAACTCTTTTTGTTTAGCATTGTAGATGATTTCTGAAGGTTCATTTGGGTCTTCTTTCTATAAGACAAGTTTGAAGTCGCTGGTATTTTCAAAAGGTTTGCAAAAAGGTCCCAAATTTGGATTAACAATGGAACCAAGTTCAAAAATACTAATATTGAAGACTACTGTGATGAGTTAGGAATTAACCTGAGCTTTTGGCTACATATACACCTCAACAAAATAGAGTTGTTGAGCAGAAGAAGCGGACTTTGAATGAGATGAGAAGGATAATGGTTGATCAGTATGGCATGCCCAACAACTTTTGGGCAGATACCATCAATACCACTTGCCATGCTACAAACCGACCCTACATCCATCGACTATTAAAGAACACTTCATATGAACTCTTAGTAGGGAGAAAACCCAATATCTCCTACTTTAGAGTTTTTATATGCAAATGCTTCATTTACAAGAAACCAATGGTGATGCAATATTGGTTTCCTATTGGGTCACTCCAACTCAAAAGCCTATTGAGTCTTTAACAAAGCCACCTTCCTAATTGAAGAAACTTATGATGTTTAGTTTGATGAATCTAATGGCCCTAAAGGAGAGCATGAAAATCTTGATAATGTAGATGATGAAGGGCTTCGACGTGCAATGAAGAACATGGCTCTTGGTGATATCAAACCAAAAAAAGGCGATTCAAGAAGTTGGTGCTCAAGATCAACCTTCATCATCCATGGTTCCAAATGTTGATGCAAGTGATGCTAAGGGAATTTTTTTTTAAATAATACTTTTTTTAAACTGAATTGCGTTTTTAATACTCGAAAAATAAAAATTAAAAAAATAATACGTGGTCGCCATACCGTACGGCGAATACCCTATTTTCGCCGAACCGTGTGGCGAATACCCTATTTTCGCCGAACCGTGTGGCGACAATACCCTAAATCCGCAGTTAATCTGCTACACGGGAATCAAGGCTGTTTTCGCCGAACGGTATGGCGAAGACCCTATTTTCGCCAAACGGTTTGGTGAAAATAGGGTATTTTCGCCATATGGTACGGCGAAAATACTATTTTCGCCATATGGTACGGCGAAAATAGCCTTAACCAAACAACCGATGGTTAATCGGCTTTAATCGGGTAATTAGGGTATTTTCGCCATACCATATGGCGAAAATAGGGTATTCGCCGTACGGTATGGCGACCACGTATTATTTTTGCAATTTTTATTTTTCGAGTATTAAAAACGCAATTCAGTTTAAAAAAAGTATTATTTAAAAAAAAATTCGATGCTAAGGATGATGATGATGATGATGTTATACTTCATGAACCACAACCTCAAGTCAAGAGCCATCACACTATTGCGAATGATCACCCCATTGACCAAATATTGGGGGACGTTAGTTAGGGAGTTCAAACTCCCTCTCGTTACACATCATTTTGTGAACATTACTCCATTGTCTCGTGTTTGGAACCAACAAATGCAGATCAAGCTCTAGGTGACGTGGATTGGGTGAATGCTCTAAATGAAGAACTCAACAACTTCACCCAATATGAAGTTTGGACCTTGGTTGAGCATCCTCATTATCATAACATCATTGGCACCAAGTGGGTCTTCTGCAACAAATAAGATGAATATGGAGTGGTGGTCTGCAACAAGGCGAAGCTAATTGCTCAAGGGTTCTCTCAAATTGAAGGCTTGAACTTTGGAGAGACCTTTTCTCCCATTGCATGACTTGAAATTACACGTATCATTTTTGCATTTATGGCATCCTTCAATATCAAGTTATATTAAATAGATGTCAAGAGTACATTTCTAAATGGGGTCATTTCCGAATTGGTATTTGTAGAACAACCTCCTGGGTTTTAAAATCCTAAATATCCAAATCATGTTTATAAGTTGTCTAAGGCACTATATTGGCTCAAGCAAGCTCCTATAATATGGTATAAGCATCTTAGAGACTTTCTACTTGAAAAAGCAGTTTAAAATCGGGAGAGTTGATACTACTCTTTTCACCAAATTCATTGACAATCATTTGTTAATATGTCAAATCTATGTTGGTGATATAATCTTTGGATCTACTAATCAAGCTTTTTTTGCAAAGAATTTGGCAATATGATGGCATAGGAATTTGAGATGTCTATAATAGGAGAGCTAAGCTTCTTCCTTAGATTTTAAGTTAAGCAATTGAAAGAGGGTACTTTGATCTCTCAAGAGAAGTTCATTAATGACCTCCTCAAGCATTTTGGAATGAAAGATACCAAGACAATTGTCTGGACCTGAATATGCCAATTGGATCCTTTATGTATGTTGCACTAGTCCAGGATCACGTTAATGCACACAGTGGCAACATAGATGAAATATCAACTTCATACACAACGGTATATGATTAAATGACTAAATTTGATAAATAAATAAATAGATAGTGTGATGACCTTATGGTCGAGTTTACATTTATTATGACACACAAGGCTTATTCACTAAGTAAGAAAAACTACAGTGTAAACGTAACTTCAATGGAAAAACCCATCAACCTACCACAGGTAATCGACAAGGCTCGAATCCTAATAACTGGTCTCCTCATGATACACCTCCCCAGAGTTGGTGTTGACTCTTCTCCAACTGATTGATTATTTATTACAAGAGTGGGCACATAGAGTACCCAACAAGTTGTGCACATAATGCAAGTCTAATATAACTACATGCAGGGCTTAATCCAAAGAATGGCTAACATTGTTACTTTTTCATAAAGCGACATTTTCAACTGAATACAATAATATCTTAAAAACCAAATTAAAATGAATAATGGTAATAATAAGATTCTAAGATATTTCTCAAGACAAACCTGACTGAACTGGCACACAACATACTTCATTTACTTTTCCTATCACACAGCCTTCCTTCTCAAGTTTTATTTTGTAAAATCCAACCCGTGTGTGAAAATCCGAGCATTGTCCATAACTAAGGACATGGCTATTCGAATATGTTTTACATTCTACGGAGGTTATATACTTTACGAACAAGTTATGATCAGTCTCTTAATGTCATGCACTCCAACACATTTCCTTAGGCATGCGACTAACAAGATACAACAAAATCTTTCAGAAAATCTATCCGAACATTGGCTCTCCGAACAAGTCTGATATCACCATTTCACCCTCATACAAACCAGAAGAATATAGGGACTCACTATTGTACTAGGAACAATAATTGTTCAAGATATGGAGCCACTATAATACACACCTTCCTGAACCGCGCACACAACTTGGGTTATCCCCTGAGGTATCATATGTCAAGACTTGGTAACTTACCGAGTTAGGTTTGTCCCATTCCAGACATGTGGTTTTATGATTAGCCCATTTCAATAGCTTACAAGATGAAGTCCTTAACTGATTGAGGCAAGACTTCCAACCTACTATTTCACACCAGCCATATCAATTGATTCACATAGAATCACCATCCCAATGTCACATAGACCAATCCGGCACATAGCCTCTTGCCACTTGCCTTAATATAAATTATTTACCACCGTAGTTGATTACAGCGCAACACATGCCATCAACATCATCATCGCGTGACAACACATGAAACAACCTTTTCATAAATATGTTCCATAAACAATTAGTCATATTTGAATTTGCACTTCAAAATGATATTGATAGCCCGTTGCATGGCTAAGTATACTAAACACGTTCTAAACCAACCCACGTTGGTGATGTATTAGTGACCAACTATTAATTATCCATCCTAGGGTGACAAATGATCATGGCATAGCAAATAACAAGGTACGTATAATCCAAATAGGTTGTATAGCTATTCATAGAAATAATTAAATGGTTGATAATTTGAACTAGCATGCAATAATTTGAGACAAAATAACTTTTTATAAAATTGGGTTCAACATGATCAAAGCACAACTTTTCTTGGACAAAATCCTAGTCTTTATCTTGAGTCAACTCTTCTCCTTTGAATGCTCCCGGCACTTCAACGTCTAAAAGAAACAATCAACGAAAAGAAAAGTAAATACAAACCAAAAACAAAAGAACTACAAAAATAAAATAAATATACTAAAATGTGGAGCTCAATTTTAGATAAATTTAGGAACTTGAACGGACTCAATTAGAGTTCATATGAAGGAGAATGGACCCTCAGAAGATTATCGGACAAATAATTCCTAAAAATTGAGAGAGAAAGGAGAATATTCATCTCTGCAAGACTGACAAGTGGGCCTAGGGAATACTCTGAATTTCTTTTTAATTTTCTGAATTTAGGAAACTAACTAGAGACTAACATGTGGGCCCTCGGTCTATAGCCAGGTCCATGGATGAAGTGTGTGGTCTATGGTGAACTCGGTACACAACCCAGTACTCTAACATGTGGATCCCATGTGTTATATACACAACTCATGGTGGACTAGATATATGTGGATCCGATATGGGTTTTTGCTTTCATGGCTGCAAACATGGCATTCATGTGACATCCACGTTAGTTGCTATTCTGAAGACAGAGGTGGTCAGCGGCCAGCAGCGGTGCTTAGGAACTAAGGGTTTCAGCAAAGAGTAGTATGGTCGAGGCTACGAAGGGGCTCTATCCAAAGTGAACATTAAGATGAACTTGGTGCTCACTGGCACGGGGACCAATGGTCACCACTAGCAATGATACGATAGTGTGAAGCAGCGAACTCCAATGATCTTTCCTAGCATGGCCCTTAGATCATCGAGTGGTACCAACAAGTAGATCTCGACAATGCGATCACGATGACACCTTCCATCACGATGAAAGATGACTAGCAGCAAATGGTAGTGTGACAAAAGGGGCGGCGATGATGGGCTTCCCAGTGACAACGATCTCTGATTACATTTCGGCTACAAGAGGGTGTGCACTGGGTAGAAAAGATGACGGCAAAACTGAAGGTGTAGACCAAGTTGATGGAGATTCACTGATATCAGCAGAGTCCAGTGAGAAGCTTCATGGTGATGCTTTCGAAGATCCTTGAATTCCAGCTCAACATCGGTGAATCTTGACGACTAGGGTTAGGGCTTTAGATGAGGAAGATCCGACCATGTAAGTGCACTATTTATAGCAGTCTCGATGTGCGTGTATCACAGAATTCAACACAAAACGGTAGCAGATACGACATGGACTTGGAGTCCTTCGTGAAGATGTTAAACAGTGAGTCTGATAGGTGGGTCTGTCCTATCAGCGACATGTTAGGACCCGAATATACAAATTCGGACCCTTTGTGTATTATGCACTAGTCCAGGATTGTGGGGGCTCCCGTCCTTGTACAGTGATACTCCATTACTGTTGCGCGGGCCTGGTTAATCACGCAACCAGTAATGTAACGATCACGGCATCACGACAGACTCAGATTGAAATCACTTGTCTAGCACGATACTCAAATGAGGTCTCATGCCATCCAATTGATTCCAATTTGAGCTTCCCGCAACCACATGATAACCACTAGTCCCTGGATCAGTAGGCTAGTGTCACATGTTGAGAAGGAAGAGTTTCATCCAAGTGATTGCAATAAAAGGGCAAAGGTATTACAATACTGCGATAGATAAAAATATTACAACTTGTATCTGTTTACAAAATGCCGATTGGCTTAAAGTAAACTGAAGAGAAAAACATCAGAGAAACAAAAGTAAAGCAGCCACGGTGTGCCTCCATTCCCACAGGCAACCGGCGAGCATCTAACTCCGCTAGCCGCCAACCGCACCACCCGCGCCTGGGTTACTGAACTCCTGGTCACCTTCTTCCTCACCTGCATCTTCTGCTTCTCACACAAATTTTCAGAGCAAATGGTGAGTACACATATGTACTCGCAAGACTTTATTGTTTGCAAGGATAGTAATAATGCAGGTTAAACAATGAAGATGGTTGCTATTCTAGTTCAGTTTTGCATGAAGCCGAAGTTATTTGCAATAGACTAATAGATTGGAATACTGCACTGTTTATAAAACATTTAGTAAATGAGAGTACAACAATACATAATGTAATTGTACATTTCATTCAACATTCAAATTCCTCCAACATATCCAACACCATCGTCACATGGCAACAGGAATCATTTCCTTCAACATAACCATCATACCATCACAAGGTATCAGGAATCACCGCCAACATGATCAAATCACCAAACCAACCGATCTTTGAGTTCAACAACTCAACATTTGCATGAAACAGCCCAACATTTAAAAGAACTACCGCTTTCAAAACCTTTTCAGAAATTAAAACCAAAATACTATACTTGACAGCAAATACCCAAGATGCTCGTGACCGTGAGCACGGCTAATCGATTAGTTTTATTAATCTCTGCAGAGAATGCACACTTTACCCACACGACACGCTCTAGCAATCATGTCAACCATGCCACGCGATACATACCGTATCCGTTTCGCTAGATTGTGACGAAACTTTTCCAACTATCGGCATCTAGCCTTGCGTCAGCCCCGGCGATGTACGCTCTTTGCTTTGGGTGGGGGCTCCACACACCCACACAGAGTACCCCCAGGCCAGGCGAGAGTACCCCCCAATTAAGGTGTTTGGGTACCTTAAACTCCGAACCTGATTCACCCCCACGGATCCAACGATGGCTAACAGCCCATCGGGCCTTTTACCCTCAGCAAAGCATCCACCGTTGTTTCACGAAAGTCTCCAACACCTGCGCGTGGTGAGGGAGTATTCTAAGCAACACCAGCACGTCGGTATTGCCCAACTACTTCGACCTGCCACGACGCAAGATCAAATTCCAACTCCTGTACTGGGTTTAGGCTACCCCATCCTAGCACATGTGGTTGTACGAAAGGACTTGGTTAAAAACGTCAAGTTCAGTCCTTAGGATTGCACAGACGAGACCTCCCATCATCCGTCCGGCATAAATCACTGTACGCCTTTTCCTTTTTCATCTTTTACCAACATAGCCTTTGTTTTTCCAAAAACCATCATTTCCGAAAATCTAATAACGTATCGAAAATCTTTGATTGACTGAGTCCACCGATCATTATTCAATCAGTCTAAAGCTGGGCTAAGCGTATGCAACTATTAGACTTATAATCCCTGATGACACTTATTATAGCGTCTAACCTTAAACTAGGGTACTCAAGGATTTTTGGGTATCGATGAGATTAAGATAAGCCATCCATCCATTCAGGTAACTACCTATTCCCACCATTTAAATACTTGTAATAATCATATGCATGCGTAATAGTTTTTCAAATCATCAAGTACTTTTGCAATTATAGGAGCAATATGTTCAAAGGGGGTGCTTGCCTGCTTGCTCTGAGTTTTGCGTGTCCTCTGGGTCAAAGTACGGATCCTCGCCTACTGCTCCTGAGGCGTCGATGCCTAAACGAAAGCGCGACAAAAGAAATAACGAGGAAACGATTAAGATCCAACGAGAACAAAGCAAAAGCTCGAAGAAGCGGACAACAACCAACAACGAACACGAGGGAAAGAAACTTAAACGAAAACCAAATTTTGAACTGGAGACCGGCAGTACCGGTGTACAAACCTCGGTAGTGCCGCTCTACAGTCGGCAGTACCGGCCTTAAGGGTCGGTAGTACCGGCGGCTACGAAATCTAAACGGGGACCTCTCTGGAAAATAACTACCGGCGTTGCAGGAGCGGTAGTGCCGGCCTAAGCCCGGCAGTACCGGCCACAAGGGTCGGTAGTGCTTGACTGGCGATCGGACTTACCACGTCGGTAGTGCCGACCACAGGTCGACTGAATTTTCCAGAAAACAGGTTTTCGCACAAACGACTTCGGAATTTCGCGGCGATTGCATGGATGGGTTCTCGGAGATGACAAGGACCCATTTATGCAAACCACACGAGGTTCCGACCTCATTTGGCCTAATTCCTAATCCAAGAAGCTCTAGAGTCCTAATTCATGCTAAATTCCGACTTTCTCCCCGAATCGAATTCAAACTCGATTCCTTTTGCGAAACTTGGACTTTAACAACGTCGAATACATTCTAGTGCCCTTTTCCTAGCTTTTGGAACTAGGGTTCCAAAGTTTAATTCCAAAAGCTACGAAAACGATATTTAACCAAATATATCCGATAAAAACATATTTAGGGCTTCCGATTTCAGTTTTCGCACTAACGAGAACTCTAGCACCTAACCTAGGTCTAGATATTCAGCTAACTAAAAGTTGAGCTCTACAACTAGGTTTTCTAGGGTTTTGGGTAAAAGAAAAGTTGATAGAAATGGAGAAAAGTACAAGATCAAGCTCAAGTCAACCCAGATCTGACTGAAACTTGCTCCACTCACCGCAGAGCTCGTCTAGGGTTTAGGAAAACGACGTCCTCCTCCGTGGCTTGCTTCACCTTGAGCTCAAGAACACCGGAGAGAGAGTTTTAGGGAGAGGAAGAGCTTGAGAGAGAGGGAGAGAGCTCCATGTGAGAGAGAGCTAGAGAGAGAGAGAGCTAGAGGGTGAGGGTGAGAGTGAGAGGGAGTAATACGGCTGGGGGAGGGAGAGAGTGAGGAGAACACTCTAGAGAAAAAGGAAGTGACTAGGGCAACGGTCAGCTCGGGTGCCCTGCCCCCCTGCCCGCACCCCTCGGCCGATGCAGGCCAGGGTCGGCAGATCTTGCGCCCAAGGCGACAAAACCCCAAAAACCCCCCAAAAACTCCGAAACTCAACAACTCTTCCCGGAAACCTCTAGGATAGACTCTAGGATAGCTAAAGAAGGTTTGAAAACTACGGTTGCTCGGAAATTCTAACCACAGCTCGAAACGAGATTTTGGAACAAAAACCAAAACGAAACAGGTCGAGCGAACAAATTCAAACACAATTAACTCCAAATAACTCTCAAAAGATAATTAACACTTTTAAAATGCAGTCACAACCTCAGGATGTTACAAGGATCATGCTAGTGCACACAGTTACAACATATGTATAACATTAGATTCATACACAGCGAAAATATAATAAAAGACTACTTTATTGAATAAGAGATTGTTGAACGACCTTTAGGTCAACCTTACACTTATTAGGCTTTGCATGCTCTAACTCAAAATAAATAAATAGCAACAAAAATAAAACATCAGTGAATCCCAACAACATGCCACATGCATATAACAAGGTTCGACTCCTAGACAGTCGCCTTCTCGTAAAGCTCCTCCTCCAAAGCAGGTGTAGACTCCTCTTTAACTGATGGATTTGTTGTTGCAAGGGTGAGTACATAAAGAACTTAATAAGTTGTGCACAGAATGCAAGTATATTATAACTACATGCAAGGCTTATTCCAAATGAATAACTGACATGGCTATTTTTCAATAAAGCGGCATTTTCAATTGAATACAATAAATATATTAAAATACAGTAAAACAAATAGCATAATAATAAAGTTCTTAGGTATTTCTCAAAGTAAATTGGCACATATCCCAAACCAATTTCCATTACTTCCATTAGCACACTGCCTCCCTTCCCAAGTTTTATTCATAAAATCTAATCCTTGACTGAAATTCTTGACCATTGTTCCATACTAAGGACACAGCTATTCGAATAGGTTTGATACTCTGTAGAGGTTATAAACTTTATCTACAAGACATGATCAAGCATATACTGCCATGCAATGTCTTGTACCCATCAACTTGTGGCTAAGAAGATCGTAACAAAACCTTTCAGAAACTTTGTCCGAACATAGACTGTCCTGACAAGCCTGGTCTCACTGTCCTCCCTTCACACTGAGCAGAAGAATAGGAGGGACTTATCATTGGACTAGGAACAAAATTGTTCAAGATGTGAGATCGCTGCACAAACATATTCCCCAACCGCACACACTATTTGGTTATCTACCTGAGACATCTTATGTTGAGACTCAGTAACTGACTGAGCTAGGTCTATCCCATAATAGACATGTGGTTGCATGATTAGCCTAGTTCAATGGCTTGCAAGGTTAAGTCCTTAACTGACCAAGTCAAGATTTCCAATCACTCACAATATCCATTATCGACTCACATATAATCACTACTCATCACTTTTATTCACTTATCATCATATTAATCCAATGTCTCACAGATCCACCATGGTTCACAGCCTCTTGCCACTTGCCTTTGTCTAAATCATTTCATCAACCCAGTTGATTATCGTGAAATACATGCCATCAACAACTTAAATTTTTGTGTGACAACATATGACACACCCTTTTCCAAAAATATGTTCCATATTCCATTAGTCAAATTGAATTTGAAAATTTAAAATGATAACAATAAGCCGTTGCATGGCTAAGCATACTAACCATGTTCTAACCAACCCACGTTAGCATTATATTAGCAATTAACTAATAATGATCCATCCTAGGGTGAAAAATGATCATGGCATACAAATAACAAGGTAGGTACAATTCAAAAGGTTAAATAACTACTCTCAAATTACTTGAAAAATATTATACTTTGAAATAGCATGCAATATATTAAAACAATATTGCTTTTGTAAAACTGGGTTCACATGATCAAAACATAACTTGCCTTGGAATAGCCCTTGATCTTGATCTAGACCCTGAACTTGAGTCAACTCTTCGCTCTCATACACTTCCGGCACTTCAAAGACTACGTGGAACGAATACCAAATAAATACAAACAAGATACCAAACAAACTCCAAAAATCAATTAAAATTCACTATTAAATAGATCATGAATTTAGACATTTATAGAAATTTGAATCACTTCAATCAGAGCTTGTATGAAGAAAAAACAGGCTATGAAAAATTCAAAATAAATAAAATATAGAAAAAGAAAATACTAAAATTTTGAAATTATTTTTTGAATGAAAAACCAATTATGATGTCATCGCTGATGTTAGTATTGAGTTAAAGATTTTGGCCAAATTATTTTCTAAAGGAAATCCTTTGCAGCCTGTTGACATCACAGGGACACACGTCACGCCCACATCAAGGTCACGTCGGTGGCGGCTCCGAGTCCTATGTTTGTCGGCAATGGTGGCGGAGGACACCTATGGTGAGATCTCGACGTTGTGGTTCTGGTTGTTAGTGTTATGCCCTTGATGCAATCATATGGATGATTGTAACATGACTATGTTTATGAATAATAATATGATTATTGGTCCAATGAATGTATATCATTGTTTTGATCAACAAGTGTGTGACTTGTTTATGAAGCTCTTTACTTATTGATATAATTCGATAAATATCTCTGATCGGATATCATCGTATAGGACAACGATGAATAGATCAGCACATGTATTGTTCGATGATCATGTTTCATAGATCATGGGATATAGAGATATCATCAATACATTGTGGACGCATGTTGAAGAACATGGGTTAGATACACCCACAATGGGACAATGCGAGAATGTTACATTCTTATGTGTCATCAGTGTATCTCATACATAGTAGATGTATGATCCTTAGACCTGAGATTGTCATATTCCCTACATGTGTAATAGTTTACATTGGGGTTACCAAACACTATTTCCTAACCGGATAGTTATAAAGGTAGCTTTCATGTTTACTATGAAACATGCAGAGGGAAGTGAGCAGTCAAGATGGAATTTGCCACTCCAATGTAACGGAGATATATGTCTAAGCCACTCGTGTGATATGATTAAGGAAGTGCATGGCCATGCCGTGATTGAGAAGTCAATCACAACTTATTAATATATCACAGATACGAGAGATGGATTGAACTGTCAAAGGATGACATGCTTCTCGCCTTGAGTTCGATCTTCATATAGTTTGGCAAAGGGATTATTACATCAGTACTTTAATCATATGCGTTTGGGAGTTGGCATGCTCTGCAAGGAGCCGCTACCGACTATTGGATTAGAAAAGGGTTTTCCGAATCTATGTCCAAGTGCGCATGAACCTCTGAGGTCACACACTTAGCAGGTGGGACGCATTAATTCGGATTGGATCCGTAATTAATGGACCTCGTGGGCTTAGCGCGTAGATGGGCCCTGACTGCCTAGGGTTTCACCTCGTGGCTATATAAGGAGGGGAGGAGGCTGGATGCAGAACATACTTTCGTGCGGTTTAGAGGTGTTTCACCAGAAACCATAGCCACCTCCTCTCGTTACCCCTGCCGAGCGACCCGGTGCTTGCACACCAACGCACGGCGTTCCATCCCCGGATGTGTGGACTGTTGTGGTGACGCTACTGCTATTGCGGCATGGAGAGGATGATCCGCAGCGAGGACGATCCACGGCGAGGACGATCCGTAGCGAGGACGATCCACGGCGAGGACGATCCACGCCGAGAACGATCCACTACAACGACGTGCGAAGGATTCCGCAACTGTGCGTCTAGTGGTAATAGATCTCTATGATCCCCTTCTTGCGAGTAGCTTTTCTGGTTTGCGGTAGAAATTTTAATTTGTGCTAGAGTAGCATACCGCGTTCCCCAATAGTGGTATCAGAGCCATCTCGTGTAGATTCGTGATCTAGATGTTTCACATATGGTATGTGAGGATAGTAGATTGGATCTATTACATATTCAACCGATTCATGTGATGAATTGGTGGAGGCAGCCGTCGATGAGATCGATCGGTTTAGGGTTTGAGGAAAGTGCAAACCGAATCAATCTTGATTTGGGTGAGTCCGTTCATGGTACGACGTTGCCCTTACCGGTCGGGTTACCACCATCAGGGTTCACGAATCGCAACCATATGGGACCAAGCCAATCAGATTGAATTAGATTGGGTCAACCTGATTGATCCGTGGAGATTTGGATCGCCGCCAGGGGCGCTGCCCCTTGGAACCCCGTTGTCGTAGAATCTATTTTGTTTAACTCATTTTTGCAGGATGTTGTGTGAAATAGTATGGCCTATGTGTATGTGATGCATATAATATTTACATGGCCTGCATGCCGTGTCAAGCCATAAGGCTATTTCATTATCAAAAGTTGTATAACGACCCGCGTGTCTACTTGTGATGCTTGGAACCTTTATGTAAAATTCATTATCAAAAGTTGTAAGGAGTTGCATCTACAATAATGAAGATGGTGGCATCGAGCATGATGGATAGGTGGACAATCAAGCAAGATGGCTAAGTGAATAGGCAACCATAATGATGGAGATCATAATGCTAAGGGCCATACTATTTCACAGCTTAATTTTTATTTTCTGTGGATGTGTGTTTAATCCTTGCTATTTTCTTTATGCTCATTGCATGTGATGTCATGTTCATAGTAGATATTGTTCATCCCCATAGTTATAAAAATTTTAAATCAAATATGTCCATCCAATTGTTGCACCCATCAAGAATTTAGATCATTATTGATATGACTGCCAAAGTAGTATATCAATGACTATCTTAATAGATGATAGTGATGTGTTGGACACATCACGCATAACAATGGTTGATTTAACTGAGCAATCAAAACGGTTTTGGGCTTAAGGACATAAGTGGTTGGAATATGATTTCAGTAATGAAGGAACGGATACAAAACGATTGGTGTCTTCAAGACCCTCTCTTGACTTCTCTTTCGGTTTCTCTCTTTCCGCTCTTTGCGACGTAAGCAATGAAGTTCTGGAACACTTTCCAGAAAACGAGCTTGCTCTTGTCGCTCGCAAGTTTTCAAATATTTACAAGAGAGTGAGAGATAGGAAGAGAGGTAGCCAGATCACTTGCTTTGAGTGTGGTGGCCCCAACCACATTCGGGCAAATTGCCCAAAGTTGGAGAATGGCAAAAATGAAGGCAGACCAAGCAAGAACGACTACACCGACAAGAACCGCAACAAGAAGCCTCCAGCTCACGAGCCAGCTCGAGAGAAGAAGTACAACAAGTATGCCAAGAGCAAGAAGCTTTTTCACCGCGTACTCGCCTTGCTCGATGAACTTGATCTCTCCGACAAGGAGACTTGGAGCGACGAGGACGAGGATGAACCACAAGAGAAGGCGAAGAAGGACGATATTTCTTCGGCATGTGCTTCATGGCCTCCAGTGCCATAGAAGTAGACGACTCTGAGCTGTACAGTGACACGGAGGAGGTACTTTCCTATGACCAGCTCAATGATGCTTTTATCAAGCTAGGAAACTTTCATTCCAAGTATAGAGCTAAGTGTGCGGAGTTAGAGAAGGAAGTAGGTACCTTGTCTCGGGAGTTAGCTTCACTTAGATCATGTTCCTCCCGAGACTCTGATAGCTGTACTCTTTGTGATGCTTTACTTATGGAGTTGGAGAACCTAAGGACCCTACATGATAGTGTGGTTTTTGATCTTGAGGCTCTTAGGTTGAAGGATGCTAGCACATGTTCTGTTGATCCTATTCCTGCTGATGCTAGTCTTCTTCATTCTCACACAACTGCATCTTGTGATAATTGCCATAAATTGCTTGCTGAAATTGATGCCATGAGCTCACACCTTAGGAAGCTTTCTGCTAGAAATGATAAACTTGAATCATATGCTTCTAAGGACCCAGTCATCTCATGTGAGGGCTGTAAGCAACTAAAACTTGACAATGATGCTTTGACTGTCAAGTGTCCTAAATTTGCTAAAGACTTACTAGTTAAGACACCAATTGGTTGCTTGATGTGTGTTGTGGTTAAGGAGGATGTGAATAGAGTCCACACTGAGCTTAGGAACAAGCTTGAGGCCCAAATCGGTAGAATTAGAGATGCTCCTTGTGTTTCTTGCGAGTCCCTCAAGATTGAGGCAGCTTTTTATAGGGAGAAATGTTCATGCCTTGATCGTTCCTCTTCATCTGGCTCTTCTTCTTCTACTCTTTCCCCTGCTCTTCTTGTGTCTCACTTTTTCGAGAGTGCCAGTACCTTATGAGCACCCTCGAGAAATTTGTAGGAGGCAAAAAGAAGCTCAATCTCATTTTAGACCAATCCAAAATTAGCAGATTCAATCAAGGTCTAGGATTTGATTCCTTAGAGCACGCACGGGCGCATCCGCCTACTATTTTGCGCACCTCCAAGATTGGGAGAGATCGTGGTTGCTCCTCAAATGAGCACCACTGTGTTTAGGTTAGCAGGACTTGTCCACGGAATCTCTGACGTGAAGGGTGCTTCTCCTGTTGCTTCAGCCCCCAAGGCGAAGTATACATGCACCTTCTGTCAAAAGGATGGACATCTTGTTGATTTTTGCTTCAAACGCGCCAAGATCATTCGGCGTGAGCGTGTTAGTGCCCTTAGGGGTATTCAGGGTCATCCCCAGATTCTGAGTGCTCCTAAGGCACCCACTGCTTCTAGACAGGTTAGGGATTTGCTTGTTGTTGGACAGCGTATGGGGCTTGCTTTTCAGGCTTCTACCTTTGATTTTCACCCCGGAGGTGTCTCGAGTCAGTCCTTCTGCCGTCCTCATGATATTTCTCGTTCTTCCCATCGAGGTAGATATCAACGGCGTGAATTTGCTTCCTCCAGCAGGAGGTCTGGGCAGCACCAGGTTGGTCCGACCTTTGCACGCCGGCGAACCTACCCAGCACTAGCTCCCAGACGTCCTAGAGGGGCTGTTTCTAAGCTTGTGAGATTTGAGCCTCAGAGAGATACCAGAGTCCAGTCTTCTACCCTTGTGACTGGTACTTGTGCTCGTCGTGTCACTCAGTATTGGGTTCCCAAATCTGCTCTTATCAGCCCCAATACTGAGTCTTTGAACTCATGATCTCATTAGTTCTTGAGTTTGATCAGTTCTGTTTTGTATCTCTTTATAAGCCCATATGGCATATCTTGAGGGGGAGCTGATTTGTATTATATGTTCATATGTGTATATTCAGCATTTGCTTCTGTTTCTTTTGGGATTCTTTTCATTTTGGTTGAGTCCTCTTCACCTAGACTTCTGGCATGCCTCGGCATGGACCTCCCACCTTATGATTTAGGGTGCTATTCTTCTCTTTTTCTTGGTTGAGCTCACTCACAGTCTTTTAGGTCTAGCAGATGTTGGGCCCCCTGGGTAGATAGGGTCTGTGTTTGCTACTGGGTTAGAGTTGGAGATATAGCTTTCATATATAAGTCATATGGGGAAGGTGAGAGCGAGTCTGAGTGTTAGTGTTTCGCTTCATCTTATCTATGCTCATAGATTACCCATTTGTCAGTTTCTTGATTCCTTCTTCTCATTTCTGTCCTTCTGGTTCCAGTTGAGTTCAATCCGTCTTTTTGGAATCTAAAATTGCTAATAACTCAACTTGAATCAGATTTTGTGCTTAATCGACTCACTTGTTGAGGGGGAGCTTGGAATTGATTCTCTTGCATTGCATATAGACTTGTTTTCCATTTACGAGCTTTGTCTATTATGCAATTGATAAAATTGAGATATGTTGCACCTAGCTACTTTTCTGAAGTTATTTGCTAATCTAGGTCGTATCCAATTTGGTATATCATGTGAAACTAGCCAACATTTTAAATTGAGCTTTCCTGAAAACTTGATGAAACTAGGCTTTTACTTGCTATTTTTCTTCACTAGATGTTTATGCCATGCTTATTGAAATAGTGGGTTTCTACTAGAGTCCCTAGAGCAACTTGGGTTAGCTACATTGTTTCATTCCAGAATCCTCAACAATGCTCATCAATCTAAGTGCTGAAAATACAAATTGACTCTTTCATGCTAAAATTGAAGTCAACACTCTTTATTCACGAGACTGCTTCCCATTGCACTTGGATTGAACTTGGAATGAAGTGTGCATGACCAAAACCACTCTTTTAAGCTTCTTGCTTGAGATGATTGCTAATGGCTTGAGTCAATACACCGAAAAATGCAAAAGGAACTAGAGGAAGAGAGTGATGCCTAGGAGACCTATGTTGATGGTTCCTAGTCGAGGTTGTGTTTCTCTAGGATAAACTCTCTAAACCCTCAAAGGTTTGCGGAGGAGAGTGAAGCTTAGGAGGCCTTTGTCGATGGCTCATAGTCGAGGATGTGCTTCACTAAGCCTCTCTCTCATACCGCTTTATGAGCATTAATCTAAAAATTTGCATTTAAAGAGATGATTGAGCATGAGGCTTCTCTTATGAACTTGTAGCTTCCCAAAGTGTTGACTAGGTTGAACTCTAGTATATCCATTTGCTTGTTAGGTTGGCTTTGCTTCTAGTCTTGAAATTGTGCTAAGTGTTGCTATTGTTGAAATCATGCAAAATTAGTATAATTTCTTTTGAGCTAGTTAGCAAAAATTGAAATATGCCTTTGGATATGACTTAGAATGACATACTCTGAACTTCAGTAGCTTGGTGTCATACTTTGTCTAAATGGTCACTTGCATAATCCTCAAAGCTCTTCTAGGTTGCATTTCATTCATTTTTTTTGTTCTCTTGATGCCTATATTGCCAAAAGGGGGAGAAAACATAGAAAAAACATCTTAGAGGGAAGAAAATTAAAAAAAATGCTTTCTCATGATCATGTTGAAAAATTATCCTTGCATTTGGATCATGAGTAATATTGAGCTTTTTTGGAGGATTTCTTAGTTTTTGGAGCTTTTATAGAAAAATTGTTCTTTCTTGTGTTGAGCTCTGAAAATCTTCTCATCTATTTGGTCATGAGCTTGCTTTCTCTTTTAGTTGGACCAAATATGATTTTTGCAATCAAATTGTTTTCCTCTTTTATTTTCAAACTCAAATTATTTCTTGACCTAGGGTTAGGGATGTCCTCATCAACTGGTGTACCGTGTCCACGTCAGACTCGGATGAGCCAGTTAACATGCGGTCTTCGCATGTAAGTGACTGAAGGCGGGCATGCTGAACGAGTTGCGGCACAAAGGCGACTGGGCCGGGTGTGGGAAAAGAATGGGCTATGGCTAGGGTTTCGGCCCAAAGAACAAGACCAGCTTTTTTAGCGACTTTTCAATTAAAATAATTCTAGAAATTCAAATAGATTCAAATAATTAGCAAAGATACATAGAAAAATTCTAGAAAATTCTATAGAATACTTTGAGACATGTAGAACTCAAATAAAATATTTTTTACCAGAGTTTATATAAAATTTTCCCACACTAGTTATTATTTGCAAAAGGCTTCATACAAAAAATATTATTTAAAATCCAAATAAATTCTAGAAATTCACAAAATTCCCAGAAACCAGGAATGGCAATATGTGATCATTAAAAACCAAAAATTGGGATGTTAGATGACACTAGCGGCTCAACGCAGTGGATTGGGCTGCTGTGTGGAAATAGGTTTAGGCATGTGGCTGGCTGGGCCGACGGTGCGGGCTAGCTTTGAGAGAAGTGGACCAGGCCATGGGGAAAAGGTTGGGTCGATGGATTGGGTTTTGGCTCATGAGCCAATTCCAATATTTTAATTAGTTTTTATTTTTAGAAAATACAAAAGAGCTCAAATAAAGTGGCAAATTGTAACACCCCGGCATCTATTATGCTTGAATGTCACCAAACAAAGACTAAACCACATCTAAATACCGCAAATTAAGGTAAATTATAGCAAAGACACAAATGCTAAAACCGAAAATTTTGGCAGCATTTCCTTTGTTTTATTATGATTTGAAGCAATAGCAATAACAGGGCAGGTAATATCATAACATAAGGCATCTAAAGCAGCAATATAAATGGATATAACAACAACATGAGACAATAATATCAAGTCTAACCACTCTATAAACTATAACGAAGCAAATAAGGAACACATGCGCACAATTTAATCCACACACCAAGTTTCATGGCACTATTATTATGATCATGACTCAAATTGATAAATGTGCCTATAGGTGTGGAGCTACGTGAAGATGTGTAGCTAATGCCCCTTTCCACATGCCGGTTTCATGGTACCTAAAAACAACATAAACACAAGCGTGAGTTCATCACTCAGCAAGCATATTGCAATGGATCATAAAGGATAAATCAATGCCAACAACAATACATACCATATTTTAACATCATGATCAAATCATAGTCTCATCTACAACATCATAGCCATGACAAAGCACATTGTACACAACTCATTATCATCATCATGTATGCAATGCAATGCACATGTCTCCTGGAAGCATATACCGGTATTGCTGAGTGCACACCCGTCGGCGTGCACCCTCTTCCCCCTTCCATCCCGTAGATGGCGGGTGCCTATTCCTCACTTTCATTCACCACAGTGGATGGAGTCACGAGGTAGGACTTACTCATTGGCTCTTTGGATTAGTCATAACTTTCTCACCGACCTTACCGGACTAGTTATGACTTTCTCACCGACCGGGCCAGATCACATGCCATTTATGCGATTATGCCATAAACATAAACAACTTGTACCAAACTGAACTAAACACGGCATAGCATCATAATAATCCATTTTCATCATAACATGGGCAAGCACTAATCATGGCAAGATATCACAACATGTAATCATGACAAGATAGCACATCATGTAAGCAATTTGCACCTAGTCACAATTAGCAACATACAATACGCTACCCATTACAATACACTTGCCTTAATCTCGGGCGACGGATTGGCGAGAGGTTGAGGGCACTCCCGGGGTCACACCACCTGCACAAACATACCACACAATCAAAACGTGCCCCCAAAACAGTACGCAAAAGCTCATCTACCCCGACTTCACAAACTACTCCCAAAACCGAAAAACAGAGAATTTGTCCCGTCGGGACAGCAGACTTCAATCTAGCATAACTTTAGTTCTAGGACTCCGAATCGATTAAACGAGTACATCATCGCGAATCTTAGGAAATTCCCTAACTTTTTCTAAGTATTGGGAAAAGCTGATTCGGCCTCTAAAATTGTCTAATCTACAAAACACTACATTCTGTCCCAATTACATCACATATTTGAACACGTTCGGTAAAATGACCATAACTTTCAAACGACTGGGCGGAATTGTACGTTCTTGGTGTCCAATTAAAGGTATTGAAGTTACCTACAACTTTCCCAATAGGCGGCCGACCAAAATCCTACTCTAAAATCGCGAAAATGCAAACCCTATGTCGAGTGCACAATCTGCCCGAAGCAGAGAATTAAGAAACATCTAGTTTTCATCCAATCTACCTAATCACAGCACCACCACTTGATCTAAGAGCATCAAATCAACCTCTAGAAAAGCACCTAGACCATCCCCAATGATCACCCATACCATACCTCTGCCCGACGAACGACGAACGCCGAAATCCTTCCTCTCGGGTTCCCCGATCGTCTTCCTCGCGTCGGAACCGCCGGATCTCCTCGTCGCGGAGCTTCTCGAGGGGAAGAACAGCGAGGTGGCGAGGTGAGGGGCTCCCCAAGGGCAGCAAGGAGGGTGGGGAGAGGTGGAGGGGGTGGTGGCGCAAGGGGAGGGGCAAGGTGGGGGCGACGGCTAGGTTGGGAGAGGGGGAGGCGCACCAAGGTGGAGAGGGGCATAGGGGGGCGGCTAGGGCAGGGAGGGGGGCGCACCAAGCCCCCAAATCCTAGTCTCTCCTCCCTCATGGACCCATATCCCTTCCACTAAAGCCCACGACTCATCCCCCTTGGGTCCAAACTTCCCCGGAAAGGCCCAAACCACCGAAATCGGTCCGGAAACGCGATTAAATGGCATAACATAAAGTTTTAACCTCTATTTTCACATTTTATAATGTCACATTCTCTAATTTCACCTTTTACGGTGTCCCGACATCCCGTAGTGTCACACAAATGCACTCAAAAAATTCCTAGAAAAATATGAAAAATACTTCCAAGCACAAAGAACCAAAATAAAATAATTTTGACAAGTGTTCACTTGGGATTAATCACATTAAATCAATTTTTAATTTAAAATTCACATATTATGACTTAATTAACAAATAAAATGGTGGAATCCTATAGAGGTCTAAACTACTCAAAAATATTTTTAAAGAGGCAAAAAATTGGGATGTTACAACAATCAATATACCTATGGCTACGAACACACATCTAGACTTAGAAGTTGGAGGTAAACCGGTAGATCAAAATCTTTACTACTTCATGATTGGTAGCTGACTTTACCTAAACATATATAGGCCTGATATCATGCATGTTTAGTATTTGTATATATCCTTGGTTTCAAGATTCCCCAAAGAATGCATCTAGTTTTCGTTAAGAGGATTCATATATACTTAAAATACTCCACTAGCATTGGCTTGTGGTATCCAAAATGTTTTAATTCGAGTTGCTTGGCTATTCAGATTCCAATTATGCCAGGTGCATTTTCTAGGAAGATCCCTAGTCTCACGGGCTTCAAAGAAACAATATTTAGTTACATTCTCTACCGTCGAAATGGAATACATCACCGTGGGTACTTGTTGTGCACAAATATTGTACATAAAGCAAACTCTTCTCCCATGAAGCAAACACTTCAAAAGTGTGCCCTATTGTGTGATAATAAGTGTGTGATGATAATTGCAAATAATCTGGTTCAACACTCATGTACAAAGCACATTGATATCCATCATCATTTCCTTGGGGATTATGCAAAAGGTGATATTGTGCTAAGCCATGTTCGACCCAAAGATCAACTTTTGAATATTTTCACCAAACTCTTATATGAGGCCCATATTTGTAAGTTGCAGAGTAAGTTAAATATCATAGATGACTCTAACGCTTGGATGAACATGTTTACTTTCTTGTAAGATAATTGCTTTGCATGTGTATGCTTGTAGATTTGGATCTTAATCGATTTGGTTTTTGTGAGCTTAAATGGGATTATCACACTTAGGGGTTGCATTATATACCTCTCATGCATTCTTGCAATCCTGAGTGTGCACATATAAAAAACTTGTTAGCTGGCTTTTTGAAAAATGAGCTATATTTAGCCAATTATGTTTCTTAAAATTATTTTCTCATGCAAATTTACTATATGATACCAAATGGTTTCAAAATGTTTTTCAAAATGTTTTCATCATGAAAACTGAAAAAAAAATGAATTACATGAAAATTACCTTGAAAATTTTCTTCAAAATAGTTGGTCAATTTCTTTTTATCAAATATTGTTCTCGAGGCCAACATTTTGAAAAATTGAGATTTGCAAAAGAACAAAAAATCTACTATGTGATTATTTGTGGGCTTTCTAGCGAAACATGGGTCTAAGTCGCTAGAACTTGGTATTTTAATACCTTGTTCATGGTGGCATTCATTGGACCCATTCATTTTCATCTCCAACTCATTTGGTTCATGCTCTTCAAAATTAAAAGGATGTTGCAAATTTATAAGCATAATATACTCAATTATGCCCAAACATGTGTTTCCTTGAGTATTTTTGGTTTGTGGCATGGAATATAAATATCAGCTTTTACAGTTTTTTTGCTGCTTTTCTATATAGGCTGGTCATTTGGCTAGATCAAATAATCCAAGTGAGTCGGGTGATCTGAGGTACTCGGATCATCAAACTCAGCCAAATAATCTGACTTATGTGGGAAACCCTAACAGTGTCTTATCTCACCTCTAGATATAATCTAGAGCACTGGATAATGTTTTTTTTTTGTCATTTTGGAGGGTCGAGATTCTTTCTTACCCCTTCACGCTAATAAATGTCAATCCTATCTGTTGGATCGAGATCCATTCGATCTTAACTGTCCATCCATTTATATACCCTTGACCTCTTTGACTTACTAAAAGATTAAAAAATTTCCAAATTTCCACCACCACTTCATCTTCTTGCTCCGCCCACTGGTGCCTCGCTACCCTCCTCCCTCTGATGGGTGTTGATCTCGCGGATTCCTCTCATACTGGCTGCAATCCAAGTTGCCACTGCCACCCTGAGCCTTCCTCTTCGACTTCGACACTGCCCCATCTTTCTCCCGAGCGCTGTGGTCTTCATTTGCTCCCTAGGTTGGGTATGAGCCTATTATCGATGCTTTCTTATCTCCATTCTAAAAATTACCAAACCCTAACACTAATTCTTGGATTCCTGGTTTTTGGCAAACTCTTATCGCTTTTGTTTGCTTGTCTAGTGGTTTGATAGAGATCAGAGGTTTGTTTGAGGTTGTGCTCTAGGTCAATGATAGTTGTTTGGGTTTTTGTGGTAATTGGATCTTGGTTGTGGTTGTTTGGTGGATTTCTTGTCAGTGGTTGTCGCCTGCAAATTCTTCAGTGCCATAGACCAGAGATTGCCTGTTGGATGTTATCAGTTGATTCCCTATTTGTTTATTATCGGAAAGGCAACCACAAATGAGACAAGCAAGAGCAAGAAAATATCACCTTTCACTGATCTAACCCTCCTTCCTACCCCTAACCCCTTCCTCTCCAACCCTGATTTTCAGGGTTAACTCTCCTTCTTTATTAATATAAGGCAAGTCTTTTGCCGCTTTTTCAAAAAAAAAAAAAAAAACTACAGCAGTAAGTCGTATAGCTACTGAATTCGAAAAAAGAAAAAAATGATGGATGGGTTACAGGGTCAGTTGTCTAATGCTGTTGAGGGTGTTTGTTCCTGTCTATTTGGGCTCGATGTATGTGTCTGTACTCTCTAAAGCCGTAGTGTCTCCGTAAAGTGTGTAGCGCATGCGTTTGATGCATAGGATCAATACGAAAGGCTGCTGCGAGCCAGCCCAACATCAGCCCTAGTTTATACTGGGCATCCGCCCACGGCCCACCCCAAGTTCTCACAGCCGCAGCACACTGCGAAGCAGCCACTCCAATGGCGAAGAAGAAAGGCAGGGTGGCGGGCAGCGGCGTACCGCCCCCATCGAAATTGCTCGTGTCGTCTGACGCCATCGCTTCCACAGACGGTGGCTGTGACCCACTGGAGGATGTTTTCCTCAAGTTCTTCACTAAGTATGCTTACCATTTTCTAGGGTATGCGCACCCACATTATACCTTTATTAAGACCCGGAGGTTTCCAGCCCTCCGAAGGCATCCATATCGCTCCTTTTTGCGAATTATCCTATTATTTTCCGTAATTACCGTTGGGTCCCGGTAACGAGGGCCGTTGGATTTCCGTGTGCGTGCTGATCAGGCCGTCCACGAGTCTCCGAGCATGGAACCTTCGCTCACACCAAATCGGCCCTCGCCCACGCCTCTAGGAGGTGCTCCCCTCCTCCCTTCCTCCTGCTCGTCTTCACCCGTGGCGCCGCCGCCGTCTCCGCCGCTGTTCTCCGCGCGCTCGCCCCCGCCTTCCCCTCCCGTGCCCTGCCGTGTCCTCCTCCTCCACTTCCCTCACCGCTCTGGTTGCGTCCGCGTGGCCATTCGTGTGAAGAGCACCCGGTGAGCTCCGGTATCGCATTCGGCTCCCCCTCCCTCGCCTTCCGGAGCCTTCGAGGACATGCTCGCGCCAGGATCCCCACGCTCCCCACCCGACCCGCCCCTTCCATTCACCCACCGATTTCTTGCGCGCTCCGCCCCTCCGCTTTCCGACGAGATCGTCCACGCTCCCCGCCCCTTCCATTCCCCCATCGATTCACGCCTCCTGCGTCGGCTTCCACGCTCTACGGGCGTCCACTCGAGTGCTTCACCGGCACGGTCAGCGCGGGTCGATGCTCCGCCCGCCCTAGCCCTCCCATTTCCCCTCGCGCAAGTCAGCGCCTTCCCGTCGCGCTTTTCCCCGCGTCGTCGCCCTCGCTCCCGCCGCCTCCTTTCCTCCCGCTACCCCCGGCGCAGATCAATTGCTTGTGCCTCCGCGTCGGCCTCTCGTCCGCCGCCGAGCGCCGCCATTTGAGTAAGAAAGGAAGGCCGAATAGCCGATTGCTCAGCCGTTCTCTTCCCCCCTCCCCTTGTTCGCCGCCCTCCATTCCCCAAGAACCCACCGCACCATGACGAGCTCCTCTTCTTCTTCCCGAAAGGTATCAAACCCTAGCTCTTCTCCTCCTTCCCCCAACCCATAGGATTCGCCGCTCGGAGAGTGGCAGAACAGTTGTTTTCGTGCACGATTTGGCTAAAAATTCGGCCTTTTTTTGCGTGTGCAGGCGCTGAGGAAGAAGATCGCTTGCAATCGGCTGCAGAAGGAGCTCGCCGAGTGGCACCCCCCCCGGCGCGGCCAGATACAAGCACAAGGTCTCGGATAACCTCCAAAGGTAGCTTCTTCCCGACTGCATCCCTGCAATTCCTCTCGTTACGTTTTCTGATTGATTTTTCTCGGTGTGGGTGAATTGTATGTTTCCATCTTTCAGATGGGTTTACGATTCCTTTTTGCCCCCTTGTTTGTTCTCGATTTGTAGACGTTTCTTTGTGGGGGTTCTACTAATTGTTATTTGTGGAGATGGATTTGTACTACTTACCTAATAGACGAATTTCCTTTGGATGAGTAAGCAAATGGGTAATCGAGGTGACCGGAGCAGCGGGTACCCTCTACGCCGGCGAGACGTACCAGCTGCAGGTCAATTTCCTCGAGCATTATCCCATGGAGGCGCCCCCAGGTGAGGTTTCACGAAAAAGATTGTACCTTTAATTCTCTCTTTTCTTTTCTTCTGTTCCTTTCATTTGATTTGATTGAACAACAATCTTGTCCCTCTTCCAGGTCATTTTGGTCAATCCGGCGCCGATGCATCCTCACATTTACAGCGATGGCCACATCTGTTTAGGTAAACTTGTTCCTTATGCTTCTCTCCTGGAGGAGATTTGTTTATGTAGTCACCATGTTGGTGCTTTTGATTAACTGCATAGTTTGTGGGAATGTTCTTTGCCTAACCTAATCTTCAAACTAACTGTTAATTCGGTGCTAAGATTCCATTTTTTAGCGAAAAGCCGCCACCACTTTAGCCAAATGTGCTTTTGTAGTTTTTAGAGTAGCTGCACAATTGAGATGCTCCAACTGACCTTTTTTTCTATTGCTAGAAATCGTTGATGGATTACCAGACGGTTGACCTTGTTAAATGCAGGTGTTTCGTTCTTTCGCCTTCCAAGTTCTCATAATGTTTGGATGTCGCTGGCTTCTCTTTTTCCTAATTAATATTATAGTTTTCATCAATGCTTCAATAGCGGTTAGTTAGCGGAAAGTTCAAAGTCTTGTGTTCTGTCTTATTCTCTAATGATGAGTGATAACTCCTTTTCTTATTTTCTGGGTCTCATTCCTCCCTCTGAAATTTGATCTCTAAGCTGCGTAGATGGTGCACTTGGCCCTTTGTCTTCATATATGTATGTTATTTCTGCGCCAATTGTATTATTATATATTATATATGTTGCTGCACCTTTTTTTCTTCCCTTTCCCTTTTGAGATGAGTAAAATTGTTTTTTTTTAGGTCAATCTGTTGAGGTAGTTATTTCATGTTTTTTAGGTCAAATATAGTGTTTTTTAGCTTCATTGTACTGAAGAGTTCCAAGGTTAATAAAAATGTAATGCTAAGGGATATCACAATATTTTTTTTTCCAACTTTAACTTGTTGAAAGTACCTAAGTAATGATTACAGTTTGAGCTTGAAATACGAATGCATCTTTATCTATGCAAAAATAAGCAGAATATCTCAAGCAATAATGTCTTGGGTGAGGGAGCATGTGTGTGGGTGTTAATCTTTATGGTATCTCAGGCGATAACCTCTTGGGATCATGGAGATATATCTAGGATGATAGCATGCTTCTCCAATTCAATTTAGTGGTTTTGTGATTAGAATGTTGGTTCTTAAGTTTCTTGGATAACACTATTATTTCTGATTATCAAAGTGGCTACAAGTGCATGGTGACAGTAGTTAGTCATAGCCTAATAAATGGAACGCTTCAAGTAGCTTTGTGAATTTTTTTTCGGTGTCTTTCGTGTGGAAGTATGTGGTATTCACATTAGCTTTTGTGTCTATGCTGTATGCATATATTACTTCAAATCATAACAAGTCTAAGAAAATATGCTATTTGTGAAAGTAAAATTTGAAATTCACGTACCTGTTTATCTGTAACCAGGTCATAACTAAATTCTTCCCTATTTCTTCCAATGTTGAATGTGCCATTTATTATATGATTTCATAAGAAAAATGAACTCAAACTACTAAATCTGATATTAAAATAAGTTGGCAACCCTAAATCCGTACTCAAGTCTCAAATCTTTATGGTATCTCAGACACAGCTTTAGCTTACATTTTTCTCCTCTTTCTGATAACCACAACGTCAAAGAAATTTGTTAATCTATTCCATCATTGCAATCTTCGATGTTACACCATTCATTTTTACTGCATCCTGTACATGATACTCTCGCCCTTGTCTATCCAATGTGGTGACTATTGTAGGGGTAACCCAGCCCCTAGGAATGTTGGGGATGTGTACGGACCCTAGGAAATATATGCTCAAGTACTAGTGTTTCTTATTTCCTAGAACTTGATTATATCGAGAGAGATGGAATGGAGGCGGATAAAATTTTGTTCTGTACATTGCACTGGAGCAAATTTTGATTCCAAATTAGAATTACAATGTCTAGCAGATGTGGACATATAAGGAAGAACGATAACATTTATTACCAAAAAGAACCCTATCTGCATCTGATTCTTGATATTAAATTTGCATCCATCACCTGATATGAAATTTGCATCCATGAACTGTTGCCATTAGGACATCTGAAGAGCTATATATAATAATCACCAAATTTCAGCTTTTGCAGCACTGATTTTTTGTTATACTTATCTTAGGGCCAAAGTTCCCGTAATTCATGTGTGTATAGACCCAATGAATTATTTCAACAAAATTTGTAAACATTTTTAGAATACAATGAAGTTAAAATAGGCTCACCATCAACTACTTCGACTATCTTGTGTATAAATTTTTATATAGTATTACTTCTGTTACAAAAAAAAGCTTGTACATTGCGCTTTGGATTTTTCGTTTCTTTTTTAAAAAAATAGCTTTTCTGTACTCTTCATCAAATTCCTTACAAGTTTGTTCCCACCGGAGGTTGAAGTTCATGTTTCCATTTTGATCGTGCATATTCATTTGGAATCATCAATTGGTCTAGATTGCATATACCATTTTTCTTATCAACTTCTAATCAATTGTTACATGTTGTGGACATATCTCAGTTATGTTTAAGCTATTACAAAAGTGTAACCTTCATAGAGAATGGTGGTCTTCATTTATTTCCTCATATATGCTCCCTTCAACTCAACGACTAAGGATTTTATTTCCTTTATTATCTCAGAATTTTTTCCGTCTAGGAGCAAATGCGTACTCATTACTCTCTTGCGGTATCATGCGCTCGCGCGGCGTGCCACCGCGCTACGCGCACCTAGTAATCTTCTAAGGCAGGGGCGAAGCTGGGCCTCGGGCAGCTGGGGCACGGGCCCGAGGCCCAGCTTAAAAAATCAGTGATCAACAGCCCACATGGCCACCGAACAGCCCACCCCTCCCCAACCCTAATATGTGCTGCAGAGTGCTCCAAGCCTCCAAGCCGCCGCTCTCTTCCCTGCTCTCCCCAGGTCCCCCCGCTCGACGCCGCCGCGCCGCTCGGCCCCGCTCGGCCCTGGCCGCTCTCTCTCCACGGGCCCGCTGGCGGCAGTGGCGGCTCCTCCGTCTTTCGCATGCCTCCGTCCCCGCAGGAGCCACGCCACGCCTCCGACCCGCCTCTCCCCACGTCCCTCGCAGTCGCAGGCCCGCCCGGTCGGCGCTCTCCTCCTCCGCGGCGGCGCGGCGGCTCCTCCGCGACTCGTCCTCCGTGGCGGGCCGGTGACTCCTCTGTGGCTCATCGACTCTAGTCCTCCTCCTCCGGACCTCCGCCGGCTCCTTGGCTCCTCTGACTTCCGGCTCCGGCCCTCGGCAGCAGGCAACCAGAGCAATTGAGCAAGGTAATTCCTTTTGGGCCTTTTGCAATTCTGATGGAAGATAACTTTGATTGGAAAAATTCTTGGAGGAAATGAGTTTGCTAAGCTAACAAATTTGAAATTAGACCTATGTAGTTCCTTTAGTATGTCCAGTGTGTCTTATGATCATGCACATATAGACATAAAGAAAGCATTCATAGTTTCTTTAGAATTGTCGAACAGCGCGGGGTAATAAGAATTGGTTGAGCGGCTCAGAAGGATAGCAACACGGCAGACTTTGGCGGCGCGGTGCAGCATGAGACAGCAGCCAGCGGTAATGGTTCGAGGATTACTAGAATTCTGGCTCCGCCACTGTTCTAAGGTTTTTGTTTAATTTTGACATTTCCATTGTATTAGGTTTAAAGATGGAAATGATAAGATGGAATTCTATAAGGCGAAACTGGCGTCGATGAAGTTGAAGGATTCAGAAGCTATTAGAGTTGATTATATGCATATCAAAAAGTACAAGCAGGCGGCCGTATCCAGCATAATTGAAGATAATCAAAGGTAATATTCTTTGTTGATGAAAACATTTTTGGGTCAGCCATTGTGTTGTGAATTGAAGATAATCAACATGTACTGACTGAAATATTTTTTGTTGACCACCAGGGCCAGCCTTTGTGTTTTGAATGCTTTCAAGGAATTTGTGCATGTTGATTATATTCTTTGTAACAAAGTACATTCTGTATATTTCTACAATATGCCTGCTTTTGAGAGGTAAAATAATTTTTCTCAACAGTCTTTTTTATCATACGCCTTTATGAAATGATGTATTGTAACTGGTATTTATATTTTCAAAGTTGAAAAACTGCTTGGATATCTAGCGAGAAATCATGTAGTCGAGTCTTTTGAACTGCACGACAAAGTTAAAACACCTGTTTGCACATCTACTGATATAAATCTATTTTATGGTTATATTGCTTGTTTGCTAAAATACCACAAGCGCAAGTTAGGCTGGGTTGGTACATTCCAATCTTCTGACCTGGTGATAATCACGAGCAATGGCCATGAGGAGTACCATATATTGAAAGAACCTATTGAAGATTTTGACCATGAAACAGTGAGCAAAGATTTCTCGAAGCTCGCAGATGTTCTTCTTCACGAGTTTACCCTCAGCAGTACTGATAAGGGCAACCCTGCTTTCTTTCGTAACCTGTGCCTTATGTTGCGCAATATCCTCAGTGATGTAAGAAGACAGGGTTGCTCTTATCAGTACTGCTGAGGGTAAACTCGTGAGGAAGTAGACCGGTAGGGAGGACAGGACCGACTTAACCAGCGTTTCTCTACCCGCGGTTGTGAGGAGTTTGGATTGCCAGCTTGCGAGTCTTCCATTTGCTTTGTCTATAATCGTCTGAAAGTCTACTTTTTTTAAGTGGGTTATGGACAAAGGTATCCCCAGGTATTTGGTCGGGAAGTTAGCTTGTGGTACTGGTAAGACTATCTCTAGCGGTTTCCCAACACTCCATTCCCTTCTCATCCCCTGAAGGGAATCCCTTCCCAGATTACATTCCCTTCCCAGACTGCATCTCCAACAGCATCCCTTCCCTATCCCCTTCCCATCCCTTCATCTATATTATAACAATATACTATAACCGCCAAAGGTTGTACCTTAATTTGTACTTTGTAGGACAGAATAAAATGACTTACATGTGTTGCTTACCGTTATAGCAAGTGATAAATTTATATGTGTTGCTTACCGGAGAAGGAAGTGATAATTTTATATGGTGTTGCTTATCGGAGAAGGAAGTAATAATTTTGTAAGGGGTTGCTTACCGGAGAAGGAAGTAGCATGTGCAGAGGAAGCATCAACACAACATTGTCTATTTAATGGAGGTTGGGTGTAGTGTCAAACATCATCACAGATGTGTCATAGCAAGAACCATGAGTTAGTTTCGTGGTGCTCCGAGCTTTTCTCGTCGGTCTCATCAAGCTATGTTGCTGGAGAATGAAGAGGAAGATCTGCTTGCGCGCATTGCCATTGAGGAGGAAGTAGCAGCAGAAGAGAGCGTCCCACGGTGGGGGGTCTCAGTTCCGGGCCGGGCGGTGGTGCACCGAGGACACCTCGAGGGTGCGGCTAGGCTATACAATGACTATTTCTCCGACACGCCGGTGTACGGCCACGCATTCTTTAGGCGTAGGTATGTGAGAGGTTGTACTTTTTGACTATGACACCCGCTATTTCACTGATATGTGCTATACCCTTCTAGGTTCCGGATGAGCAGGACTATGACGACCCCACTTTGTGCAACAATGTTATGTACTTGATGTCCAAGCACGACTATGACGACACCAATGGTTGGGTCGTTGTTGTTGACACAGGAAAGAAGATGCTAGTTGGGATGACCTAGTTTTCTGTTGGGGGTGCCTTGGGTTTCTCATCGACCTACTGCCTCAGCTCGCTCTCCAGTCATCTGAGCTATGTTCCAGGTACTTATTTTTTATTTTAGTGCTCCCAAGTTGGATGATAATGATGATTTTCTAATTTCCATGCTTTCCTTTTTGTGAAATCCAGCTAATATGGATGTGTACCAAGTTACTTTACCAAGAATTATTCTTATTGCTGTTTTATAAATCCTGTGTAAATACATGTTTGTAAATACATGTTCAAGTTTTAAGTGAATGGAAGCTGCTGGCTGGATTCATACTAAGGTTGATTTTCTGCGGAATGGATCATTTGTAGATGGTTATGGTCTTGGTTTGATGCTTACAAGAAAATGTCCTAAGATGGAAATGGCTAGTCGAATATTTTAAATCCAGTCACGCTCATTCGAGCTTGTACCCGTGGATTCTTGCTTTTTAGATGCATGTTACTGTGATTGTCATGATGGATCATAATGTGTGGTTGATTTTGTTGCTACGATAAATCTGGGTGGAATGTTTTATGTTCGAAACCCAATCGGTTAAGCCAATTATGAGAAAGGATATCATGTTGGCTACTGTTAGGTTGAAGCATTGCCTTGCTGCATATTGCAATTCAATTAGGGCCATATGCATGGTTAGAAATCAGGTATTGGGAAGTAATGCAGGATTATTGTGAGATTTTTGGTGTATTTAGTTTGGTTAGCTCATGACGTGTTATATCGTTGTGCATGTTGGGAGTTCGGTTTCTGCAATTATACCTACAAGTTCTAAAGAAAGGAGCAAAACCTAAGTTTACCATGTTTTGTTCAGATGTTCAGAGGTTGAGTTAATATAATGAAATCATCATGCTATAGATGTGAAATCCAAGCTGAATGCCTCAACCTCTTATGTCTTATGTGCTTGGTGCTGCAGATACTGCTTTGGAGGTTCCTCGTGATACTGCTATGGTGGACACCTCTCGCAATGCATTTAATACTGCTGTGTTCGATGAGGAGCCAGCCATGATTTATCTAATGGATTCTGCCATGGTTTATGTTCTTTTTGTTTAACTCTTAGCTGTGATGTGATTCTTGGTTTGCAGCAGATTACAATCTTTCTATGTCATGTAGGAACCTCCTAGTTACGTGGATGAGGTATCATTGGATCGGTCACCTGAGGTGCCTTCCTTTCTCTCCTTTGCTTGTGTGCCTTGTGTGATCATTGTTAGGCTATTTAAAATGTAGAATGCAGTCATCACCTGATCCCCCAAAAAATATCTTGTAGCAACAGTATAACCTAAATTCTAAATTGCTTTTTGAGTAAACCAATCTAAATGGGGTATGTGCTGTTGCTACTCTCCTGTAACTATGTTCACATTTTCTATGTCCAAAGAGGCTGTCGCTACCCTCCTGTAACCATAGAATTCACCTCTGCCATCATACTGAACCTTTGTATTTACATAATGTTTTCTTATTGTGTCTTGACATTTGGAGATGGTGTTATTTTCTTTTAAACAAAGTCAGTAGAGTGCATTTGACTTGCCTCTTCATGTATTAAATGTTTCACTTTATTCTTCATTCAATTTTGTATTTTGCGTGGACGATAGAACATATGCACAGATATTGCTTTAGTGTGAATTGTGTAGAATAATCTCTTACTTTTGTCAGAATTGGGGGAGAAATGTTGTAGTGCCACTGCAATATATCCTCGTGTGTATGCCACATTCATTGATAGAAATGCGAAGAGCTGCTATCCTGCTAAATGGTGATTTATAGGATTCTTGCATGGTACTCAACACTTTCGGAGTTTTAGATCTGTAATCTCTTATGCCACACCATTTGTGTTGATTGCTGGTATCCTTCAGATCACTTGGGTGTACCAGTGACGATGGCTATAGCAGCTGTAATTTAGGCTGGGATACATTTTTTATTTATTTTGTATGTTGGTTCCACTGTTGGTTGATTTGTGCCAGATTTCTCAAGTAACAGCAAAAAAATATAATTGACATTTTTTAGACTTTTAGAGCAAGTCAGCAAGGTATTAATGCTGGTTGAAAATTTCTAAAGCTTGTGTTTGCGCGTGTAAATGAGAAAATACCAAGTATTCTTATACATTTTCTGCTGCTAGGGATGATAGACGATATGCTGGTACATGATAAAATATTAAGTATTCTTATACGTTTTCTGCTGCTAGGGATGATAGACGATATGCTGGTACTGATAGTTTATTGAAGTGTTTTATGCATGCTATCTGTTGAATTTTCTGTGTCGATATGGTGTGCATATTTCTATTCAATTTTCACATGTTGTTCATCTTTCAGTCTTTTCTGGATTGCAGCCATTGCGGGAGAAAAGGATGTACAGTTTGCTTGGACGCATTAATCTTGCCGTAGCTGTTGTTGCTTGGGTGGCAATGTTGGCCACAACGCCCACAATACCTCCTCCCTAACCTGCCAGACGAGGTGACAGCTTGAAATTACGGATAATCATGCAAATTGCTGCTCAAGAAGATGAAGTATAAATAGGAAAACGTGGTTAATCTTATTGCAATGCATGGTTTGCTTTGCTGACTTAGTTTCATCTGCACTCGTGACATACTTGTGAGTGCCAGGATTGTTTTGGGAGAGATGATTTCCATGCTATTTATATATCTATTTATCTTTGCTGGCCTAGACGACATAGCTGTCTGATTATGTGATAAGTGTGTCCCCCCGTATATCAATTCGATTATGTGACCGAGTGTTCTGGTTTGTTTTAGTCGTGCGGTCACACAAGTCTTTTGCACGGTCAAATACATCGATGCTAAAATGCTTCTAATGCATGCTTTGTTAAAAAAATGCTTTTTATGGTGTTGGTGTATTTAGGCCCTGTTTGGTAATTTGGAACCGAGCCGTTTCTACTAGAATCTGAGAGAAATCCAACTAAACGGGCTAAAACTCGGAACGTTTCTCCTCGGAACGTTTCTTCTTTTTTCACACCGGGACTGAATCACTCTTAACCCATTTTCTACTAGAATTTGGAATCGTATCAAACAGTTTGCAGAAAGTGATTCTGATTCTACCTGAAGCGTTTCTACCAAGAGTCTGGAACCGTTTTCGTTTCTACTAGAATCTGGAACCGTACTAAACGGGGCTTTACTTGAGTGATCATTGTTATGTGTGCGGGCGGTTGAAGGAAAAGAATTCTTGTGTCTTTTTATTCAATCTCGTTCAGAAATATATGCTTTTTAGAAAGTGTGAATGTCAAATTTTAACTTTGACAACCAATATATAGCATGAATTAGAGCCGCTTGGTTACGACTCCAAATTGGTATATCTATACTAATATAAAAAGCATCCGTTCAAAATCACATATGTTTTATACAAATAATTACAGTTTTCTATCAAGTTCAATCCAAAGGTTCACATTGATAGTTGCTTCCTATCCCTAAAAATCCTCCTCTCTATTAATCTCTCTCCAATCAGTTTAATGTCTTTCCTTTTCTGTCAGCGACCCACGTCTCTCCCCGCCCCTGCCCATGCCTCTCGTTGCCCCGCCCGCGACACTCGACGACCGTGTCCCTCAACGTCCGTGCCCCTCACCCTCGCCGATCGTGCCCCTCATATGTGACACTCTCTTCGTATATTCCGTTGCAACACGTGCACCTTACTAGTTTCAACAAAACTTGACTGTCAAAGAACCTCGGATGGTCCATGTAACATCCCTAATTTTACCCAAAAAGTTAATTTCGAAAACTTTTAATTTAATTTTTGGATTTTCTGTCTTTTCCTTTCCTTTTCCTTATTTTTCTTTTCTCTTTCTTCCACCTTGACTCCTTCCCAGCCGTGGCCAGCTTCCTAGCCCCGGCACAGCCTTCGCCGCCTCCAGCCTAGCCCGATCCGCCGTCGCCCCGGCCTGGCCCGGCTCGGCCACCCCCACGCGTCACCATCGCCGCCAAATCTGCGACCGCCCCAACGGCCACTACAAATCTCGCCGCTGCCCGCCTCTTGCGCAACCGTCACCGCCTCACCCCGTATAAAAGCCCCCCCAAAGTCCCTCTTCTTCCCCACCCCGCTGTCGCCCTCTCCAGTAAGCCTCGTCGCTCCCCATCCCCATCTCCCTCTTCCACCCAACTGCTGTCGCCGGCTCACCTCTGCGTCGCTCTGCCCCGGCTAACCACAGTACTCACCCTTGCCACAACACAAATATCAGTTGAAGAAGAATCAACACCAGCATTGGAGGAGTTCCAGGAGGAGCCGACGAACTAGGTAGCAAGCCCAATCAGTTGCCTGTGGCATATTGGTTGGCACCACGCGTTTCTTTATTTCTGCTGCAAGTTATTTGATTAAGACTTTGCCCTATGAGGCGTACATTTGTAACTTGACCATAAGGTCGAGCAACCGGTTATACTTCCCTTTAAATAAAGTACTTTACTATTTCATTGAGTATGATTGTGGTATTTACCGATGTTGAGACTGTGTGCACTAGCGTGATCCTGGACTAGTGCTGAAACACAGAGAGTCTAGATTTGCATATTCAGGTCCCGACACTATGGAAGATGGCTGAATCCTTTTAAATACTTGGAACATCTAATATCTTCGGAGGTTCTATGTATAAATTTTTATATTGAAGTATTAAGTTGAAATTAAATACACTACATCTCTTTTGTGTTATGATCTCAACTATTTCTTGTATTGCTTTCATTCCAAGTTATCATGAAAAATCTATTTGACCACAGTCTCTAAGCAAAATACAAGGTTGCTGGTCGGGTCATGAGATGACTTCTAATAGAGACTTTTCATGTAAGCCAGTACTTACTGCGTTGAAACTCATTAGACTGACCTCATCTCTGATCTGCTGCCAATTAATACTAAGTATAAAGCAAAGAGGAACTTGGTCGATTCTCAACAAAAAAAAACTGTTTGTCTTCTGATCACAATGCTAATCAGTTAACAAAGATTTGGGGGCTAGTAGTGATACACTTAAGAAAAATTCACAAGCAGACAAGCAATTGTATAATTCAACACAAACAAGATTGACATAGAAGAAAACTTTTCATTCATTTATAGATAAGGTTTACATTATCCATATGTGTCCACGGCAGACTTCACTTCTGCGCTTGTTCTGTTCATTTCCTCTTCAGTTGAGAATTACTGGTTGGGCATCAGTTTTTCCAGATCAATTGCATCCTTGTAGAAATGCCTCAATTTCATAAAAAGGGCATTGATTTGGAAGGCAATTGTTCCTCGAAGTGCTGACTTGAGAGTATTCAACACAACAGGAACATGATCAATGAGTATCTTCAACTGGTCCCTTATCCCCGCAATCAGCTCATCGACCGACGGATTTGAAATTGTAAGTTTGACTTATTTCCCTTTCAAATCCATCGATATCTTCTTCAATTGAATAAAAATAAAGCTTAGAATAGATTTACTTACTCCCTGAATCCTTATTTTTTTCCTCATTTAAGATCTTCATATCTTCTTTCATTTTATTGATCTCTTATTGGACCTTGGAACCCAACTCTATCAACTTATTCTTATTTGCTTCTCCTTGGCAGAGCTGGTGTTCCTAGGCCCTTTTTACATTTTTTAGTTCTGATAAAACAAAGATTAAAATTATTATTTCAAAAACAAGTAACAAACTGTTATCTGGTTGGGAAAAGTTACTTAATTTCCACTTCGGCCTCCTTCTCAAGAATGACGACTTAAAGCTCTTGACCAAGCTGCTTTACATGATCATCATTCTCCTTGAATGCCTGTTTGAGCCTGGAGTTCTTTTCCTCACTAAATTGAAGTTTTTTTTAATTCAATGAGATTAACTCATAGCCCTTGGCAGTGTTCTGTGCCACCAACAGCTGTCTCTCCAGCTCTATTATTCTTTCTTCTGACCTGTTTCTGAACAGAAAAGGTTAGAATAAAATTAAGAAACAAAGTACAAAAAAAGAGTCCTATTCAACTTACTTTTTTGTTATTTTTTTATACTTCGGACTTCATCGAAGTCTTAACTTGCCGACCTATCAGGTCGGATGCGTCTTGCGAGAACTATAAAGTAAGAAGAGAAAATAAATCAAATACACTCTTTCTTTCTCTTGAGATTTAATAAATAGAGAGTAGGAAAAATACCTTAGAAATCAAGTTATTATAAACTTGCTTGAAATCCTCTTCCTAGTTAGCAACACCAGAAGAAAAGGGAATCAAATTGACCTTGGTGGTTGTGGTCGTTGTTGTGACTACGTTCACTGGTCTCTCTTCGTAGGTCGAAGCAGCAATTATATCCTCAGCTACCCCGACCCTATTTTATTTTTGGGCCTAAAGTCATAAAGAAAAAGAGCCCATGAATAAAAACAAGGTCCAAGGTCTATTACCTAATACGACTTCAATCAGAGTTAAATTTAATCACGTGGAAATATCCTTGACCAGTATATAATATTGATCGATTGATATGACATATCCTAAAAATCCCAACCTGATAGATACACACTGATCGGATAACCTCGACCAGCATATAGGATGGACGTGGGATAGATCTTTATCCTAACCTAGTCGATGTCGGGAAAGAAGTTATCCCCCACATAAAGCTTACATGTAGGAAATGCTCTCTCCGACAGGTACATACGGATGTTTGGAAGTTACTCTCTATAAAGATATGCCTATTTATTAAAAGACACCTTTTTCGCGGTAAGACCTCTTAGAAGACGACAAACTACCATCTCTTCGTTGGCTATAAATGGGAGACTTCCGCAAGGTTTCAAGGCATCAAGGCATCATACGGGAGAAGTAGAGAGACTAAGTTCAAGATTAAGGACAAGTGATTAGTATTAGCTTTCTTATTCATTGAAGTGTCCGTACTCAGTGAAATACATGTGACTTAATAAAATACAATTCTCATTTTTTTACTCTTTTCAATCTTTGATTTCTAGATAAATGCAACCCAATTTACATTCGTAAGCTCGATATAGGGACCTCAGGGTTTTGAACATCGACAGTAGGTGTAGGCGCAACATGTGAGTGACACAGGTGCAATGAGACGGGACACATAGAAGTCTGCACAGATGGACGACGCACTACAGTAGTTAGCGGGCCGTGCAGATGGGTGAGTCACACGAGAGCAGTAGATGAACTGTATGCGTGCACATGTGAATTTTGGACTATTTGTATATGTATTGGGCCAGATGTGGATACATGCATGTATTGATTAAGCGCTCTTGATTAGGGTTAAGAGCCTTAATAAATAGAAGGGAGCACGTGCAGAGCAACTAAGTGAGCTCTCCTTGTGCCGCAAAAGAGAAAAAATCATCATGAGGATCGTGTGGCGGCGCAAGTGCAACGGAAGAAGAAAAGCACCACACGATGGTCTGTACGCTATGCAGATGCAGCAGGAGGGAATTTTTTTATTTAATATATATTATAAATCTTTTTTTCAAAACTAATCGACGAAAAAAAATGCAAATTTGTGCGCCTATTGCCCTTTACTAGGGCGATCGCCCCAGCATCAGGCGATTTCTCTACCACAGCAGTGCTTTTTCGCTGTCGTTTGACGTCATTTGCTGCCACGGCAGCCAATCACCGCAAAAAGGGGCGATCGCCCCAGTATGGGTGATAGCTCCCTTTCATCCTGCCCAGAAGCCAACTGAACGAAAGAAAGAAAGAAAGAACTGGCCAGAACCAACAAAACGAAAGAAAGAAAGAAAGAGTTGCCATGGCAGCATTTTCGTTACTGCCATCACGGCACAGTGACATACCGATTTAGCGACTCAACGACTCAGCGATTTAGCGACTCAGAGATTTAGCGACTTAGCGACTCATTGACTTAGTGACTCAGCGACTTAGTGACTTAGTGACTTAGCGACTCAGCGATAGGAGCTGTCATGGCAGCATTTTTGTTACTGCCGTCACTGCCGTTAGCTACCACGGCACAACGACTTAGCGATTTAGCAACTTAGGAACTCAATGACTTAGTGATTTAGCGACTTAGCAACTTAGCGACTCAGCGATAGGAGCTGCCGTGGCAGCGTTTTTGTTACTACCATCACTGCCGTTAGCTGCCACGGCACAACGATGTAACACCCCAAAATTTTGCTTTTCTTAAATTCATGAGTGATTTGGCACTTTGGTGAATTTTTGGAATTTTCTGGAATTTATTTGGATTTATTTGGAATTTATTTGAATTTATTCCATTTTGAAATAATTGAAGAATTTAATTTTGCAAATAAAATTTTGTTGGAAATATTTTATTTGAGTCCCAAATACCCTAAAATATTTTCCAGAATTTTTCTGGAATTTTTCTGAGTATTTTGCTATTTTTAATGAATTAAATGAATTACTGGGAATTATTTTAATTATTAAATCGATGGAAAATGCGAGTGGGTTTGTACTGTTCATCCGACCGAGCCCGAGTCAGACTCGAGTTCGAGTCCGACCCGAGCCAGCCGACTCGACCGAACCACGTTCGAACCCAAACCCACGGGGACCGTCGGATCGAGATCCAACGGTCATGATTGACCCGACCCCGACCCGAGCCGTGTCTGGACCGGACCCGGTCGCGCCCGTGCGATCGTGGCCGCTGATCGTGCCACGTGGACGGCTGTCCGTCGTCGTCTCCGCCCGAGTCCGAGCCGGACTCCGCCGCCGTGGGGAACTAGGTTTCCGTTTTCTGCGCGGAAGCCGAGGCTATTTAATGCCCGGCTCACACCCCGAGGATCGCCTTGATCGCGGCGCACCGTAGCCCTAGACAACGCCGCTGAGTCGCCGCCGTTGAGCCGCAATCGCCGCCGGAGTTGCCTCTTCCTCCGCCGTGGTTCTTTGCCGATTGCGGCCATCTCCGTCGTCCTCCGCCGTTGAGCCCGATTCGAACAGCCAGGTCAAGCCGCGTCGGTGAGGACCTTTCACCTCGCCGAGCACGCCCCAAACGCCCGTTCGTGTGGTCGCGATCCTCGGTAGCCGGCGCCGCAACTCCGTAGTGAAGCCATCGCCGACCCGAGCTCCACCAACCGGCCCAATCAAGATCCAAGGGCCCAGATCGCGCCACGTCACCCGGTGAGTTTCCACGTTGAAAATCCTAGATCCAATCTCACGGTTAGATCTAGATCCAACGGTCCAGATCAACCGCGTTCACCCCAAACGCGCGTGAGTCGAGATTCAATCTCGACCGCTGATTTTCAAACCAACGATCGAGATTGCGCCACGCGTCGGGAGGCCGACCGTCGCGTCGGCGCCATCCACGCTGGCGTGCAGACGCCGACACGCTGGGCCCGCATGTCGGCGCCCGGCCAAATCGCACCATGACGCCACGCCGACGCCATGGCGGGCTCAAGATGTCGGGCCGGCCCTATAGCGCCGACGCCAAGAATGACGCCACTGGTCCCACTCGCCGCTCTTGTGGGTTAAGCCCCGGCCGACGCCAAGAATGACGCCACCCGAGGGGACCCACTGCCGATCCTCACGTGGCCGTGGACCGGGTCCACAGACCCGAGCCGCAGGACCGAGTCCATGGATCGGCCGACGCCACCGCCCAATCCAGTCGCCACGTGTCCAGGCTGACGCAATAAATGTTTTTCCGAAAAAGAAAATGATTTAATAATTCGGTTTAATAATTGATTTGAATTTCAAAACTTCAAACGCTTATAACTTTTGCGTTTCAACTCCGATTTGAGTGATTCAAATTTCTAAATTTGTATAAAATTGAGACCTACCTAAATATGAATTTTATTTAATTTTTGGACTAAAGTTTTTCTCTGTAAAATTATTTAATTGATTATTTAAACTTTAAATAACCATAACTTTTGCATTTTAACTCCAAATTTGACGATTCCAGTTTCTAAAAATTCATAAAATTATGTTCTCTCTGTTTATGGATTTTATTTGGATGTTTGGACACTTTTTGCCTATTGTTTATTCGTGTATTGCTATTTGCACGCTTTACGAGTAGACGTTGAAGTGCCGGAAGGATTCGAAGGAGAAGTATTGACTCAGGATCCAACTCAAGACCAAGAACAAGTACTTTTTGAAGGCAAGTTATGCTTTGACCATATTGATCCTATTTCGAAATCTATTTTGATTTAAACTATTGCATGCTAGTTCAATTAGAAAAATACTTTATTTAAATATGGGGGTTAGATAAATACCAATTTGTTGTATGACACCTTGATTACTTAAGTATGTGCCATGACCCTTGTCACCCTAGTTGGGGTTTACTAGTTGGACATTATTAACTTGCCAACATGGGTTTAGACCGTTGTAGTAAACTGCTTAGACACAAGCTTTCGTGCTCATGACATGATTTTGGACAAACAAATGTTAATATTGACTTAATGATATATTGAACCTGTTTTGGAAAGGTATCATGTGATGTTGATGGCACGTGGTGCATGGTAATCAACTGGGGTTTGATAAATAGTTTCGGCCGGGGCATGTGGCAAGAATGATCAGGTGGGCGATTGTGGCATTGGGGATGTTGATTTGGTTCTTGGGTAGTCTTGCCCTGGTCACCCTAAGGACTTAACCTTGCAAGCCTTTGAACTGGGTCTAACGTGCAACCACATGTCTCAGTAATGGACGGACCTAGTTGACTAAGTTGCTAATAACGCACTGTGGGACCTCAGGAGGTCAACTACACCCTTTGTGTAAGTTGTGCGGGAGCGATCGGGCCGAGGCCAGTACCCATCTAACAGTTGATTGGCCTAAACTTCGCCTTAGCTAAGGGAAGGGTTAGTGTGCAATAGCAGGGAGGACCACTTGTATTGTTAGAAGTTTCCAAAGACTTTGTTCACGGAACTCGCCTTTGTGGTGTTTGATTGTATCTTGTGGGTAAAGTGCATAACCTCTGCAGAGTATAGAATCTATTCGAATAGCCGTGTCATGGTATTGGACATCGCTCGGGAATTACAGTCAAGGGTTAGATTTTCTCAAAAATAACTTGGATTTGAAAGGTTGGGATGGATTAATAGTGATGTTGATGAAAATGTGGATTAGGATGGGAAAGATGTTTATTAAACTCCTTGAAAAGTTATTTATGCTTTACTTGTTTCTACTGCTTTCGAATCTACTTATGTTACTTGTCAAATCTTTATTTCGCAAATATACCTTGAGCTATTCCTTTGTACCAAGCCATGCATATAGTATATTAGCCTGCATTCTGTGCATGACTTGCTGAGTACCAAGTACTCACCCTTGCCACAATACAACACCAGTTGAAGAGGAGACTACACCAGCTTTGGAGGAGGAACTCCAAGAGGATCCGTCTACTTAGGGAAGCGAGCCCAGTCAGTTGCCTGTGGTATACTGGATGGCGCCACGAAGTTATTTGATTTTCCGCTGCTACTATTTCTCTCTTAATAAGTTTCGCCCTGTGAGGCGTATATTGTAACTTGACCATAAGGTTGAGTAACCAGTTTGGTTATTTAAATAAAAGTACTTTATTAGTATCGAGTGGTATGATTGTGATATTTACCGATGTTAAGACTGTGTGCACTAGCGCGTTCCTGGACTAGTGCTGAATACACAGAGGGTCCGGATTTGCAAATTCGGGGTCCCGACAAACGACTTAGCGATTTAGCAACTCAGCAACTCAACGACTTAGCAATTTAGCGACTTAGCGGGCTCCATATCCGGACGTTCGCTCCACATCCGGGCGATATATACCCTTTATAACCTGAACTCGTGGTCTCACAAAGGCAGCAGCTAAAGAGGAAGAAAGAAAAGAAGAGAGAAGGGAGGGAGAGGGAGAAAAAAAGAAGTAGAGGATCAATCCAAAATGCCGAGGCGTGCAAGTGGAAAGGGAAAAGGGAAAGCAAAGGAAGAAGGAAGCGCTTGGCCGCACAATTCAGCGTACCAGGATCTCTTCCTACCTCCTAGAGCTGTACCACCAATGTGTATGTGCGGAGATCCTTGCAGGCTTTCCGCTCTTGGAAAATTCCAACTTGGAAGAGGAGGTATTGGAAATGCCGCAACTACGCCTTCAACCTGCCAGAAGAGAGCCTGAAGAATTGCCAGATGGTATTAATCATACTTGTTTCACAATATTTGTACATGAAACTTTGCTAATTTATGTTTTATGTAGTCGCCTCCGCCACTATGTGAATTTGATAAATGGTTTGACATAGAGATCAACCCCGAAGACCAAAGGCTATTTGATCAAGTCAACCGGGATGAGGAGTCCACGCGGTAGCTTCAAGAGCAGCGTGATGCCATACACGAGGAGGCACGTAGAAAGGAGGCTGAAGAGGAGGCCGAGAGAGAGAGAGGAAACGAGAGAGGGCACGTCGTGCCAGAGAAGCCCCATCGGAGGCATGGGCGAAGGGGAAGTAGCCTTGAAGCACTCAGTAGACATTTAGTTGTAACTATTATTTTCCTTGTTCGTGATACTCCTTACAAGTTTTAAGCCGTAATAAAGAGTGAGGCCTATCTTATATTCCGTAGTAACATCTGATTTGTGAATCGCCCTCTCTCTAATCTCCCTACACCCACCCTCATTTTGGAATGAAGTTGTTATCGACTATAATACTTAGGGTTATTGTACTAGTAGAATTTAGATGCAAAGCAAGGTGTAAATAAAATATTTTCAAGAATATGGTAGTACATATATCAATGAGCAAACCTGGTCTATTCTTTCAAAATATTACATGTAAGCATGATATTTTACGGGGTGCTGGAAAGGCTTAAGTGTTTCATTGTTATCAACTATAATACTTACGGTTATTGCACTAGTAGAATTTAGATGCAAAGTAAGGTGTAAATAAAATATATTTTGAGAATATGGTAGTTCATATATCAAAGAGCAAATGTGCTCCATTCTTCCAAAAAATTACATTTTAACATGATATTTTACGGCCTACCAAAAAGGCTTAAGCGTTTCATTGTTGTCGACTATAATACTTAGTGCTATTGCACTAGTAGAATTTAGATGCAAAGCAAAGTGTAAATAAAATATTTTTTGAGAATATGGTAGTCCATATATCAAAGAGCAAATCTGCTCCATTATTCCAAAAAATTACATTTAAACATGATTTAAATAATTTAAATTTGCATGAAACATAGTAGTTTTTATTTCATGGATAAGGCACTCATGTTACTAATTGAGATGGATAAGGTAAAAAGGCACACATGTTACTAATTCAGATAGTATACATGGTGCTGGAGGTAAATGCAATACAAAAGTACATCTGTCCAACAAGTCAATGACTGCCATGCTTCCTGATCTGGCACGTGGGGTACGTGAGTGGCGACAAAGGACGGACATCCCTCCTAGGCCAACCCTGCGGTGCAGGGGTAGACTGGTCTGGCGGCGACCCAGGTGTGTCCCGGTACGGTGCTCCCGAGAGCTGAGAGGGGTCGAGGTAGTCGCTCGACAGGTACTGCGCCACGTCGAACGCTGGCTTCTCCGGGTCATCGTACTTAGGGTCGCCGAAACCACCTTAGGGTCCTGGTGGGGCGCGAGACGAGGAAGGCCCCTCGTCACTCCACTGTCCCCACTGCTGCTGCATGAGAGCCCACGAGGACTCACCATAGCCGACGTCGGCCCGTGGGAGACCACTGCCATGGGGAGGTGTGGGCACAGCTCCACAAGGAGCCACTGGGGGAGGGGGAGGTGCTGGACCACGGGGACATGGTGCGCTGCGTCCATCGGCGTCTCTGCGCCCCCGGCAGGTGGCCAGGTGAAGCAACCGCGTTGCCCTCTCGAGGACCTGGTCCCAAGCTGCCTCGGCCTCAGCACTGGCCAACTGCATGCCCGCCCGGATGCGCGCCAACATGGACGTAGCCTCCACCTGCACCTCCCCTGCAAGCTGTGCCTGCATGTAAAGCTGGTTTGATATTAGGTAATTTACAAAAAAGAGGCGTACACATAGAGATTCGGTTGTGACACTTACCCGTGGAGTTGTCCCTTTGGGACATCTGTGAAGGGTACGTGTCTGTTACCGATGCCTACCGTGCGACATACGGTGTTGGTGTGTACCCCACCATCAGCCGAGTCTGCGGTGCGAACCACTCCATGTACTCATTGTACATGTCATGGTCATACGCCCGGGTCTCGGTGACCCTGTCTGTGAGTGCGGCGTCCCACTAGAGTGCCCATGGCTGCATGCGATGCGCGAACTGAGTGCCCGCTACAGCCCCCATCCGGGTCATCCTACAATGCAAAAACGGGAAATTACATACAATATCCATTCGACGGGAATGCTAAGTACTCAGCTCAGGAGACATACCTGTGAGCGCCACGTGAGACAACGTGACGAGGCAGTAAGGGAAAATCCTGGAATAGGCTGAATTGCCGCAACACTCGGTGTGGCGAGTACTCCTCGACACACAGGTCGAAGACGAGGACCTTACAGGTGAGCCAGAACGGCTCGTCCCATGTGCAAAGCATGGAGATCCCGTAACGTGCTCGAACGTGGACGTCGTACATGCTGTATGGCATCCACCGCATGTCCTCGTCGTGGAGCCTGTTGAACTCCCGAACGAACTCAGGGTAGGACCTCCTCACCTGTCGGTGCACGTACAACCACTGTGGGGAAATAAGAAATGGTGCATGTTATGAAAGTGCGTAAGTGGGTAATGAGATACAAGGGGACATACCTGTCGTCAAACCCAGTAGTGGCCCACAGTAGTCTAGTCCGTTGGGTCTTCGCCGTACAGGTCTTGCAGGTACGGCGTGGTGTGAACAATAGGCCTGCCGAAAGAGAAACACTCCCAGGACCACAGCTGCAGCAGTAGGATGCAACCCGACATCGTCGCGCCCTGGTCTGCCGGAGAGACGGCGTCGTACAGACCTCTGTACATCGCCGCGAGCACAGCAGAGGCCCACGACCATTGCACCATCTGTTTACAATGAGAAAGTTAGGCATGTCCTGTGCAGAAGAGATTTGAACGGAATGTGTTACCTCATGATCTGGGGTGTCGGTGATGGATTGGGCGTACTTGATCAAGTTTCAGTACCGTGTTCCTGTGGGAGGACGGGAACATCACCCAATCAAACAGCAAGAGGAGGTATGCCTCCAGGTGATGGGCCACGTCCTCGTCCTCGGCGTGGGGGCGGAGCAGCTCAACCTGTAGCATTTGGTACAAATATTATCAGCAATTTAGCGCATCTCCATTGAATTACAATGAAGGAGGTACTAACCGTGATCTGTAGGAGCCACGTTTTTGTCGGTCCATGCTGCTCACCCAGTCTGAGGGGCACGTACGGGCCAGCCCGGAGGTGTCGATGCACCTCGGTGAACTGTGCGGACAACTCCACATGCCACGTGATGGAGACGTTGTGCAGCACAACTGCCGGACCTGCACAGGGGAGTCCTAGGAGTTAACACACGTCCTGCAGCGTCGGAGCCATCTCTCCACAGGGCAGGTGGAACGTGTGCGTCTCCGGTATCCACCGATCGACGAGTGCAGTCAGCAAGGACTGGTCATACCCAAATCGTGGGACATGTTTGCCCTCCGCCGGGGTAGTGGTTTGCTCCACCATCATACAGAGCAGAAGTAAGCAAGCCACTCGTAACCTGCATATAGTGTGTAGCATCGTCAAAATTGCATTCAGTGCAACCACACATCGGAATGTCTGAATCTTCGGAACTTCCGATCTAACATCGGAATATCCAACTAGAAATTTGCAACTACCAAATTCCAATGCATGGGAGACTACTTAAACGCTCTCAAGAGACTAAAATCATTCATTTGAGCATATAGACCATCTCTACACCAATTTTAACGCACCCCTCTTAATAGTACGGCAAACCTATGACTCAACAGATGAAAATTACATCCGCAGTTGCCGTTTTTCTTACTCAATGACGTCTGAGGATGCCCGATGATCGTAGATGATCTCTATTCAAAACATTCACCTGTTCATAAACTAGTTGAACTCGTTAGATTCTTTAATCGTTTGTCATTAATCAACCAAAACAACATTTGGGGGCCTAGATGCACTTTCACACGTCGCCCGAGCCGTGCGCACCGAGCCCTCGCACGTGACCGTTGGATCTTGAGCCAACGGCCCACGTTGTGCCACGTCACCCAGTCCGAATGGGATTCGGACTCCGCCGCCGACCGTGAGTGGGGCCTCGTTTTCCGCGAATATCACGGACGTCGAGGGCCTATTTTATGCGTCGCCACCCGTGTCGGGACCCCCTCTTCCGTGCGCATAGTTTGCCCCAACCCACGCCAGTCAAGCCACCGCCGACAGCCCGCGCGAGCTCGATAAAGTTAGAGCCTTGCTCCACCGCAGTTTTCCGCCGGTTGCCACCGACTCCGCCGTCACCGAGCCCAGATCCGAGACCGTCGCGTCAAGCCGCACCGGGGAGTACCACTCACCTCGCCGAAATCGCACCCAAACGCCGTCGGGCGTGTCATCGTCCTCGTCTCCGGTGACCTAGCCCCGCCGCGTCGCCATGTCGCCATCGTCGCCATCGAGCTCGGACAACCATCCGATCAAGATCCAGCGGCCACGGTGAGTCCACGTGTTCCCTAACCCGTAGAAACTAGATCAGATCTAGACCGTTGGATCTAGATCCAACGGCCCTCGTTCGTCCACGTCGCCGCAACGGAATCCATGTTGCGGTAATTAGATCCAACCTCGACCGTTGGATTCGGATCCAACGCACGAGATTGAGCCACGTAGTTATAGCCGCACCGTGCACAAATAGATCCCAGCCGTTCGATCGAAATCGAACGGCCTAGATTGGGCCACGCGTCGGCCACCGGGACATGCCACGCCACCCATGGTGAGGTGAAACCCGATCGGATCTGGACCGTCCGATCCAAATCGAACGGCCCAGATCAGCCACGTTGCCACAACGTGCGCGGCCCAGATCCAATCTGGACCATTGATTTTCAAATCAACGGTACGGATCAAGCCACGTGTCCGGAAGTTGGACCGACGCGGTCAGCGCGGTCGCGCCCGGTCACCGCTGACGTCACGGTGTGGCACGCGTGTCAGGCGCCCTCGGCCGAGCCACGATGACGTCAGCGCTGACGTCATCCAAGGGGTCCCACATGTCAGTGAGACGTGTACTCGTGGACCGGGTCCACGGTGAACCAGACCCGAACCGTGAACCAAGTCCATGGACCCGTTGTCGTTATGCTGACGTCATAATTCGATTTTTCAATAGAAAAATAATTCGGTGGAAATTCAAATCCCATGCTAACGTCATGCTGACGTCATAAATCCGGATTTTCAATAGAAAAATAAATGAATTAATTCGGTTTATTGTTTTATTTGCATTTTCAAACTTCAAACACTTATAATTTTTGCGTTTTAACTCCGATTTGAACGATTCAAATTCCTAAATTTTAATAAAATTGAGATCTACTTAAATATGAATTTTAATTAATTTTTGGTTATGAAAGTTTCTCTGTTTATATTTAATTAATAGATTCTTTAAACTTTAAACAGTTGTAACTTTTGCATTTTAACTCCGAATTGGGCGATTCAAATTTCTAAAAATTTGTAAAATTATGCTCTTTCTGTTTGTGGACTTTATTTGAATTTTTGAGCAATGTTTATGTACTGTTTTATTTATTTATTTCTATTTGCACGCGTTACGAGTAGACGTTGAAGTACCCGAGGGCTTCGAAGGTGAAGTGTTGACCCAGGAGCCAGCTCAAGACCAAGATGAAGTACTTTTTGAAGGCAAGTTATGTTTTGACCATATTGATCCCATTTTTGAAATTAATTTGATTTAAATTATTGCATGCTAGTTTAATTAGAAATTGTTTTAACTATTTCTGGGGATTAGATAAATGCCAAATTGCAGTATGACACCTTGACTAATTAATTATGTGCCATGAACTCTTGTCACCCTAGTTGTGGATATTTAGTTGGACATTATTGAATTGCCAACATTGGGAATTTAGTCCGTTGTAGATATTGCTTAGACCTGCTACGTGCACCCAACATGATTTTGGACAATCAAATGTTGATATTGACTTAATGATATATTGAACCTGTTTTTGGAGAAGTATCATGTGTTGTGATTGTCAATGGCACGTGGTGCATGGTAAACAACTGGGTTTGTTAAATAGATTTAGACCGGGGCAAGTGGCAAGAATGAGATGGTGGGCCAGGTGTGGCATCGGGAAAGTTGATTTGGTTCTTCGGGTAGTCTTGCCCTGGTCACCCTAAGGACTTAACCTTGCAAGTCTTTGATCTGAGTCAAGCGTGCAACCACATGTCCGTAATGGGACGGACCTAGTTGAGTAAGTTAATAATAATTTGCTTGTGTTACCTCGGGGTGTCAACTACACCTTTTGTGTAGCTTGAAAGGGGAGCGTACCAGTGCTATGGCATGGTACCCGTCCAATGGTATGTCAGTCCCATACTTCGCCTCCGCTGAGGGAAGGGATGGTGTATGGCAAAAACCGGGGAGGTTCACTGGTACAGTTTGCAGTCTCTGAAATGCTTTGTTACGATCACTCGCCTTTGTGGTGTTGACTGTATCTTGTGGGTAAAGTGTATAACCTCTGCAGAGTGTAAAATCTATTCGAATAGCCGTGTCCGCGGTATTGGACATTGCTCGGGAATTACAGTCAAGGGTTAGATTTTCCTGAAAACAACTTGGACTTAAAAAGTTTGGTTGGGTCTAATGATGACGTTGATGAAAATGTGGACTAGGAATGGGAAAGATGTTTATTTAACTCTTGGAAAAGTTATTGATGTTATACTTTTTTTTACTGCTTTCGAATCTACTTATGTTACTTGTTAAATGTTGTTATTGCATATGAACCATGAGACATTCCTTGTACTAAGCCATGCATGTAGAATATAAGATTGCTTGCTGAGTACCAAGTACTCACCCTTGCCACAATACAACATCAGTTGAAGAAGAGGCGACACCAACCTTGGAGGAGGAGTATCAGGTGGAGCCGTCTAACTAGGTAGCGAGCCCAGTCAGTTGCCTGTGGTATACTGGATGGCGCCACGAAGTTGTCTTATTTTTCTGCTGCTGTTATCTCTTTTAATAAGTATTCGCCCTGCGAGGCGTTTATTTGTAACTTGACCTTAAGGTCGAGCAAACAGTTTGATTAATTAATTGAGATATACTTACTATTTCGTTGAGTATGATTGTGATATATACCGATGTTGAGACTGTGTGCACTAGTGTGATCCTGGACTAGTGCTGAAAACATAGAGGGTCCAAATTTGCAGATTCGGGTCCCGACAGAGGTGGTATCAGAGCCATACTGACTATAGGCTCAGCCATAGTTAGAATGGTCGTAGTGAGGATAAAACCTATTTTCTAAAGTTAAAATTTGACAAGACAATGAATGAAATCTCGACTCATCCCCTTCTCTCTTTTTCACACCCTTTTTGCTTAATCTCCCTTGCTACCCCCTTGGTTTTAAACTTTTTGAGTTCTTACATGAGTGCCTTTGAAGATGTTGATGAAGAACAACTACGCCGAGTGTGAGGGATGCTACGCTGCTGAGTTGTGGCATATGCTGCAGTTTCTTGGAGGTTTCGAGAGGCCACTCTACCGAGGGATCACCATCGTGCAGGCAGGATTGGTCATAGGATGGGATGTCAAGATCACGGTGTATGCTCGAGAGAAGACAAAGTTCAGTAGTCCATTTCACTTCACCGCCAGAAGGTCAACATTTGAGATGAGAATCCAGGAGGTGTCACGCCGAGCGATGCAGCAGATTGCTCACACTTACTCCAGAGAGCTGGAAGGCATAGTATTCCGTCACCACCCACGTCGAGACAGCAGAGCTCAGCGGAAGCCGATAGAAGATGAGGATGCTACCGTCACACACTTGGCCAGATTTGTCGTCGCCCAGGAGGAGCTTATTGACGACACAGTACAGGAATTGAAGAAGGCTCGCGAGCATGTTGAGGAAGGGAAAAATCACCTAGAGAATGCTCGTGAGTACGTCGCCTATGCTGCGGAGAGGATTGCAGAGCTAGAAACCGCACTGTATGGGCAGGGCCCGGAGCCAGTATTAGAGTTGGATGCCCTGCACTCGAGGAAGACTCAGAGGAACCAAGACTGGCAGGAGCACCACCAAAGACCACACCGAGCCCTGAACCTGAGGATGATGCCGCTTCTTTGACTACCGCCGTTGTGGGGCATGGCGATCGCTTCGCGCCTATGCCGTCGCACCCGCCGCAAGTATGCAGTGGAGGTTTTCTCGATGAGTGAGCATAGGTTTTGCAGTTGAGACTCCTTCGTCGAGTCGCGTTATAGAATAAGAGTCACCCTTAGAGGCGTTAGACTCCAGTGTGTCAGTTGATTTGGATTTTCATTGCTTGCTGAGTGTGCAGTATGTGTTGCAAGGCCCTTAGGCATTGTAAGCAACCGTACCAAGTTATTATTAAATAATAAAGTTGGATTTTGAGTTACACCTTTCCCCGCATAAGTTTCTCTACTACTTGTCTATGCTTGTTTCCCTCTCATCTCTAAAACTTGGAGCAACCGACAGATGGTGAACACCCGCGGAAACCTTGGAGGCAACGGAAGTGGTTCTCGCCCAGCTGGGAACCCTAATGATGGAGCACCTGCATCCCAACCAGCACCGCCAGTTGACATGCAGAACTTTGGAGCTTTTCTTGCTGCACATACCCAATTGATGCATGCTATGATGCAGCAGATGCAACAAGTCACTGCTCAGGCCGCCGCTAATCAAGTCAATCAAGGACAGCGTCAGGGCTCAAGGTTGTCAGAGTTCATGAGGACTCATCCACCCACATTCTCAGGGAACGCCAATCCACTGGAGGCGGATGATTGGCTTAGGTCAATTGAGAGGAAGCTGCACATTACCCAATGCATGGGAAATGAGAAGGTACTCTACGCCTCTCATCAGTTGGAAGGAACCGCAACAGAATGGTGGGAGAACTTCTGCGCCACACGGGAGAACCCACAGGACATCACATGGGAAGAATTTACTGCTGCATTTCGTCAGTATCATGTGCCAGAAGGGATCATGGACCTTAAGAAGGAAGAGTTCAGGGCACTGAAACAGGGTAATCAACCAGTGTTTGAGTATCTGAACAAGTTCACACAGCTTGCACGCTACGCACCTGAAGACGTAGCAACAGACAAGGCCAGACAATCTCGCTTCATGAAGGGACTGAACTCTGGACTGCAGGTGAGAATAATCACCCACACCTTCCCAGATTTTCAGGAGCTTGTAAACAAGGCGCTCATTCTTGAGGACAAGCGCAAGGAACTGGATGAGAACCGGAAGCGCAGAATGCAATAGCAGGGGTCACATCAGGGAGCGCAGCAACGTTTGAGGGTTGCGCCGAATCAGTTTTTCAGATTCCAGACGCAGAATGCAGCAAGGACACCGTCACCAGCACCGAGGCCTGTTAACCAGGGTTACCAGACACCAGCTCCAGCCAGAAACGCAGCTTCGGGCAGTCAGCAGGGTACAGTGAGGCGCTGCTATACATGCAACGAGCCAGGACACTTCTCCAACAGTTGCCCCAAAAAGACAGCAGGAGTGACCCCAGTTCGCTTCAATCTGGGATCCACACCAACCAGGACGCCTACACCAGGAGCAAATCGGACAAAGCACGGCCAGAGCCGCGCCTCGCACTGCGTGGTGAGAGGTCGAGTCAATCACGTGATCGCAAATGCACTTGAATGCCAGACGGCGTCATACTGGGTAAGATACATGTCAACTCGATGCACTAGCAGTTTTGTTTGACTCTGGAGCTTCGCACTCGTTTGTTTCCCGAGATTTTGTTTCTAAGAATGATTTGGAGATTGTGAATCTTAAATGCATGCTTCTAGTTCAAACCCCTAGGTCAGAACTCCGATCTCAAGTAGGATGTTCTGGGGTGAGAATACTAATAGATGGGGTAGAGTTCTTAGCGAACCTTATTATATTGGGAACCCAGACCTTAGATGTTATTTTGGGAATGGATTGGTTATCCAAACACAAGGCCGTGTTAGACTGTGGGCGAAGGATTATATCAATTGAGAGCCCATGTGGGAGAAAAGTGGAATTTCAAACGACCGCCGTTCGTGATGGACAGTTGATGGTCAACAGTAGGAAGGTAATCAGCATAGAAGATGTTTCAGTGGTGAATGAGTATCCTGATGTCTTTCCTGAAGATTTACCTGGTATGCCGCTAGACAGGGACATAGAATTTGTGATTGAGTTAGTACCTAGAACAGCCCCGATAGCAAAGAGACCTTATCGGATGTCAACCGATGAATTGGTGGAGATGAAGAAACAGCTTGAAGAGTTGATGGAGAAAGGATTCATCAGACCGAGTTCATCGCCATGGGGAGCACCAGTTCTATTTGTCAAGAAGAAGAACGGGAGTTTCAGGATGTGCATTGATTACCGTGCACTCAATGAAGTCACCTTGAAGAATAAGTACCCTCTACCCAGGATCGACGATCTGTTTGACCAGTTGAGAGGAGCTGGAGTTTTCTCCAAGATCGATCTGAGATCAGGATATCACCAGTTGAAGATTCGAGTAGAGGATATTCCGAAGACTGCATTTTCGTCAAGATACGAACATTACGAGTTTACTGTTATGTCCTTCGGTCTGACGAATGCGCCAGCTTATTTCAAGAATATGATGAATAAAGTCTTCATGGAATACTTGGACAAGTTTGTTGTTGTGTTCATAGATGACATCCTAGTCTACTCTAAGACAAAGGATGAACATGCAGAACACTTGAGGTGAGTTTTGGAGAAGCTGAGAGGACATCAACTCTTCGCCAAGTTCAGTAAGTGTGACTTTTGGAAAGACAAGGTGGAGTTTCTTGGACACGTGATGACCGCAGAAGGAGTCGCTGTTGATACAAGCAAAGTAGAAGCTGTGTTACATTGGGAACAGCTGAAGACGGTGACCCAGATTCGGAGTTTTCTTGGGATGGCAGGTTACTACCGCCGCTTCATTGAAGGCTTTTTGACAGTAGCGAGACCTCTTACGCAATTGTTGAAAAAGGAGAAGTTTACATGGACGCCAGTGTTAGTCCTACCAGATGTTAATCAAAGCTTTGATATATACTGTGATGCATCGCGTCAAGGACTTGGATGCGTGTTGATGCAAAACCGGAAGGTTGTTGCATATGCATCAAGGCAGTTGAGGCCACATGAGGAGAATTATCCGATGCATGACCTAGAGTTAGATGCCGTAGTGCATGCTTTGAAGTTGTGGCGTCATTATTTGATCGAGAACAGATGTGAAGTATATACGGATCATAAGGGTCTTAAGTACATCTTCACCCAATCAGACCTGAACATGAGGCAGAGGAGATGGTTGGAGTTGATCAAGGACTACAATATTGGAATCCATTACCATCCCGGGAAGGCCAATGTGGTGGCCGATGCCTTGAGTAGGAAGAGCCATACCGTGAATATGTTGATAGCCACAAGTCAGGATGAGCTGTGCAAGGATTTTCAGAGGCTGCAGATTGAAGTGGTGCTGGAAGGATTCTTGGCCGCATTGGAGGTAAAGCCTATTCTGGAGGATCAGATAAGAGGATGATAGAAGGATGATGACAAGATTCACAGGATTAGGTCCAAGATGGATGAAGGCACTGCAAAAGACTTCAAGCTGGATGAGCAAGGCACATTATGGATGAAGGATCGAATCTGTGTGCCAAATAAAAAGGAACTGAAACAACTGATTCTGGAGGAAGCCTATGACTCCAAATATTCCATTCACCCAGGAAGTGCCAAGATGTACCAAGATCTGAAGGAAAGATTCTGGTGGGCGAGTATGAAACAAGAAGTTGCCGAGCACGTCGCATTGTGCGACATATGTCAGAGAGTCAAGGCAATGCATCAGAGGCCAGCAGGATTGCTACAGCCACTAAAGATACCTGAGTGGAAGTGGGGGGGAAATCGGAATGGATTTCATTACCGGTTTACCTAAAACTCAAGGAGGATATGACTCCATATGGGTTATAGTGGACCGCTTGACTAAGGTCGCCCATTTTATTCCCGTAAAGACCACTTATTCGGGAGATAAGTTAGCCGAGTTGTATATGACCAGGATCGTCTGTTTGCATGGAGTGCCGAAGAAGATTGTATCGGACAGAAGTACCCAGTTTACCTCGAGATTTTGGAATAAGTTGCATGAAGCCATGGGGACCCGTTTGAACTTCAATACAGCATATCATCCGCAAACGAATGGACATACTTAAAGAGTTAATCAGATACTAGAGGATATGTTAAGATCATGCGCTTTGGCTTATGCTACCTCTTGGGATAAGAGTTTACCGTATGCCGAGTTTAGCTATAATAACAGTTATCAAGCAAGTTTACAGATGTCACCTTTCGAGGCATTGTATAGTCGACCTTGTCGAACTCCATTGAATTGGAATGAGACAGGTGAACGCCGTGTCTTTGGGCCAGATATTCTTCAAGAAGCTGAAGAACAGATTGCCATGATCAGGGAAAGGTTGAAGGTAGCTCAGTCAAGACAGAAAAGTTACACCGATAACCGTCGCCGAGATTTGAGTTTTGAACCGGAGGATTTTGTGTACTTTAGAGTTACACCTCTCAGGGGAGTCAAGAGATTCCATTCCAAAGGAAAACTCGCACCACGCTACGTGGGCCCGTTCAAAATCCTAAGCCGCAGAGGTGAAGTTGCTTACCAGTTGGAATTACCGCAATCATTGACAGGTGTGCATGATGTGTTCCATGTGTCACAACTGAAGAAGTGTCTCCGAGTACCAGATGAGCAAACACCGCTGGAGTCAATCGAGCTGCAAGAGGATCTGACTTATAAGCAGCACCCCGTTAAGATTCTGGACACCATGGATCGAGAAACAAGGAATAAGTCAACCCGTTTCTGCAGAGTCCAGTGGAGCAACCATGCAGAGAGTGAAGCGACTTGGGAGCGCGAGGAAGATTTGAAGAAGGAGTTTCCGGACCTATTCCTTAGTTAGCCCTGAATCTCGGGGATGAGATTCTGTTAAGGGGGGAGGTTTGTAACACCCCAATTTTTTCTTTTCATGAATTTAAATGTTATTTTGCACTTTTGTGAATTTGTGGAATTTTCTGGAATTTATTTGGATTTAATTTGAATTTATTCCCTTTTGAAATAATTAAATAATTAAAAGTTTCAAATAAATTTTTGTTGAAAATATTTTATTTGAATCCCAAATGCCCTAAAATATTTTCTAGAATTTTTCTGAAATTTTTCTGAGTATTTTGCTATTTTTGTTGAATTAAATGAATTTTGGGAAATTTTGAATCCCAAATGCCCTAAAATATTTTCTAGAATTTTTCTGAAATTTTTCTGAGTATTTTGCTATTTTTGTTGAATTAAATGAATTTTGGAAAATTAATTTGAATATTTAAATCGCTGGAAAATCAAAACCGGGTTTTACTGTTCAAGCGACTGAGCCCGAGTCAGACTCGAGTCCGAGTCCGACCCGAACCACGGTCGAGCCAAACCGAGTCGGGCCGAACCCTAACCCCCGACCATTGGATCAAGATCCAACGGTCGAGATCAAGCCATGTCGCTCGAAAGCCGCGGCGCACCGAGCTCCTCGCGACGCGTGACCGCTTGATCTTGATCCAATGCCTCACGCGAAAGACGCCACCACCGAATGGGATTCGGACTCCGCCGCCGCCCGTGCGTGGGGCCTTGTTTTCCGCGAATATCACGGATGTCAAGGGCCTATTTAATGCGCCACCACCCTTGTCGGGACCCCGTCTTCCGTGCGCATCGTTTGCCCCAACCCATGCCGGTCAAGCCGCCGCCGACAGCCCGCACGAGCTCGCCGAAGTTGGAGCCTTGTTCCGCCGTGGTTTTCCGCCGGTTGCCGCCGACTCCGCCGTCCTCCGCCGTCACCGAGCCCAGATCCGAGACCATCGCGTCAAGCCGCACCTGGGAGTACCACTCACCTCACCGGAATCGCGCCCAAACGCCGTTGGGCGTGTCATCGTCCTCGTCTCCGGTGACCTAGCCCCGCCGCGTCGCCATCGAGCTCGGACAACCGTCCGATCAAGATCAAGCGGCCACTGTGAGTCCACATGTTCCCTAACCCGTAGAAACCAGATCAGATCTAGACCGTTGGATCTAGATCCAACGGCCCTCGTTCGTCCACGTCGCCGCAATGGAATCCACGTTGCGGTAATTAGATCCAACCTCGACCGTTGGATTCGGATCCAACGCACGAGATTGAGCCACGTAGTTATAGCCGCACCGTGCACAAATAGATCCCAGCTGTTCGATCGAAATCGAACGGCATAGATTGGGCCACGCGTCGGCCACCGGGACATGCCACGCCACCCATGGTGAGGTGAAACCCGATCAGATCTGGACCATCCGATCCAAATCGAACGGCCCAGATCAGCCACGTTGTCCACAACATGCGCGGGCCAGATCCAATCTGGACTATTGATTTTCAAATCAACGGTCCGGATCAAGCCACGTGTCCGGAAGTTGGACCGGCGCGGTCAGCGCGGTCGCGCTCGGTCGCCGCTGATGTCAGCGTGGGAACCGCGTGTCAGTGGCTGCCAAACCGCACCATGACGCTATCCGTCCGTGGCGCCATGTCGACGCCACGGGGCCTGGCGTGTCGGCGCCTCGGCCGAGCCGCGATGACGTCCGCGCTGACGTCATCCGAGCAGTCCCACATGTCAGTGAGACGTGTACTCGTGGATCGGGTCCACGATGAACCAGACCCGAATCGTGGACCAAGTCCATGGACCCGCTGACGTCATGCTGACGTCATAATTCGATTTTTTAATAGAAAAATAATTCGGTGGAAATTCAAATCCCATGCTGACGTCATAAATCCGGATTTTCAATAGAAAAATAAATGAATTAATTCGGTTTATTGTTTTATTTGCATTTTCAAACTTCAAACATGTATAACTTTTTCATTTTAACTCCGATTTAAACGATTCCAATTCCTAAATGTTTATAAAATTGAGATATACTGAAATATGAATTTTAATTAATTTTTCGTTATAAAAGTTTCTCTGTTTATATTTGTAGGATCGAAGTATACGAATACAGCAATCAGAGGTGGGGTGAATGATTGTGCGGAAGCTAAAAACAAATTCTTGATCTACTAAAAGTTCACCCCAAAACGGAACCAAATAATTGCCTCGTATTCGACAAAAACAGAATGATAGTGGTTTGGTAAAACGCAAATTCCCGAAGATTCAACCGTTAGATCGATCTGAAATTTGAACACAAGAAACTAGATTTCGATACGAATCAAACCCAAAAAGAATCAGCTCGATTGGACTTCCGGATCAAAAGTTATGAGCTTCACAAGTTTGCTGTTCCAGAACTTGACGAGAATTGATCTAATCAAAACTTCAAAATTAAAAAAGATCTTCAAAAGATTAATCAACTAACTTTGAGGAACTCTATATCAATACCCTAGAAAGGTTTTGATGGATCAAATCAAGATGAAACTCAAAGAACAAGAACCAATCTAGAACAAGAACAAGCATGCAAACAAGAACCAAAAACAGAAACACTGTAGCAAGGCGGTTACTGTAGCACGCAAAAATCTTGGAAGAATTGATCATAATTTCCTTTGTCTAAAGTACTCCCATCAAAAGAGTACAAACCCTAAAACAAAGCTCTAAGCTTTCAATCTCTGGGTTGATGCTCTAAACAGTAGACAACCCCTCCTATTTAAAGGAGCAACCTCAAGGAGTCCTGAATACAATTCCTATTCCTAATCCTAGAAGGAGTCCCACTCCTAATCCTAGAAGGAGTATGTATTCAACACAACTCCACTTGGCCCAACCTGGCCAAGTACAACTCTTGCACGCGTATGGCAACCCTACCATACTCACGTGACTAACATTTTGCACGCGCATGGCCACCTGCCATACTCACGTGACTAACCATTCTTCATGTGCACCATTCTCTTAGCCCGAACGTCCCGCATGACATCCTTGACCACCAAGACCTCAGTTCCTCCCTGAACCTAGTCCCGAACCTCAGTTCCTCCATGAACCTAGTTCCGGTCCCGTCATCGACCACGCTCGCCCTCGAGTAATACCTGCACACGAACAAACCAAAAAACAAATCCGAGCACAAGTCCACGACTTGACTCATGGTTAATCCATGCAACTACTCACACTAGCATTACATAAAGTCTACTTCAAAACAAGCATTATGAAATTCTCACCAATTTCATAATCTCAAATTTAAACCAAAATTCAATTCCAGAATTGCTCAAAACCCTAATCGAGCAAAAACCATTCACGCCGGACCAATCCAAAATAGTCCGGCGCACACAAGAATCAAAACCTGCAAAAATGCCATTCACGCTGGAGCGAAAATTTGGCCCGGCGTACACGTGCCACGCTCGGTTTCATGTCAGCGCAAAAACGTTCAAAACATCGTTCACGACGGACTGAAGAGAAAACGGTCCAGCGTAGATGTGAAACTTACTTGTTTCTTGGAAAATTGAGTCCGGCTCATGCACTAAAAAACACGTTCACGACGGACCAAATTTTTGGTCCGGCGTACATGCAAAAACGACGCTAAAAAAATGCGTTCACGACGGATCACAAATTTGGTCCGGCGTGTATGAAAAAATTAATCCGGTGTAGATGCAAAACTTACTGTTTTTGAGAGTTTGGTCCGGCACAAAGGAGAACTTCACTATTTCTTGTCAAATTGTCGGACTCATGCACAAGACACATTTTTCAAGTTCAAATCTTAGCCAATTTTTCAGCATATGATTTCACAATCTCCCCCTTGATGAAAACATTGGCAACACTACTTAGAATTGAACATTTGGCATTCACTTTACAAAAGATTTTGAAATCCAAAGGATCAAAGATCAAAATAAGAAATCACAGAATTTCCCCTTTGACCAAAAAGCGAAAACAAAATCTCCCCCTAGAATGAAAATGTGTGTGAATGTGCAATGTGCCAAAAAATTCCAAAATTCTCCAAACTTCTCGCAAAAATTCCAAAAACTTCTCCCTTTAAAACTTCTCACCCTTTTTCTTTGAACTTCTCAAAGATTCCCAAACTTCTCCCCCTTTGACAATGGATTCATCAAGAGTACAAAAGAAGAGAGCATGTTCAAAATTTTCTTGTAGCAATGATTTCACAAGGAGAAACAAGGGAGTGCCAAGATAAGAAAAGATGAGCTCATTCGATCATATAACCTTATATATCACATAATATGCAAAATACATGATCTTGATGTGATTTTAACAAGTTAGGGAATGACATGCATCTCAACCTCAATTCAGTCAACTATAGCCAAGTTCTAAGCAAAACCTTTAGTAGAAAAACAAAGGCTCAAAGTTGAGGCAACTAACAAATCAGGGCGAGCAAGTAGTTTCAACTCCAATCTAGTGGACCAATTTAATCTTTAAATAGTAAACTGCATGTGGCATGCTTGAAGCATACTTCTTTTATTTCCTTGGAGTGGCATGCTTGAAGCATACATCTTGTCTTTTGAGGGAATGGCATGCTTGAAGCATACATCTTATCTTTTAGGGAAAGCATCCTGAAGCACATAACTTGAGGTTTTTGCTTTTAACAACCCCTTTTTTAAACTGATTCCCTTTTCTTTCCTTTGTCTTTGATTGTAAACATGCAAAAGTGATTAAAAGGTCTTATGAAAGAGTAAAGCTGAAAACACACTTGCTTCATAGCCCAAATTTGTCAAGGAGATTCAATATCAAGCCTAGAAGAGTAAGATATCACAGAGTATTTAGCTATAGGCAATCAGTCTAGGAAATTCCGCAATGTCATTTTTAGTTCAAGTGAGACAATTTAGATTGTCATATATTAGCTCAATTATATAATATATAAGGAAATATGATAAAGTAAGCTCATCAAGTGAAACAACTTGGCAAGGAAACTCCCCCTCAAAGTAAACCCATTGGATGAACAATCCCAAGTTCTCCCCGAATAAAAACAAAACGAGAAGAAGAAAAAGGTTTTGTGAAAATGTCTGCCAATTGATGTTCAGTATCCACATGGTGAAGCACAATATTTCCTTTTTCAACATGATCTCTAAGAAAGTGAAATCTGATGTCAATGTGTTTTGTCCTAGAATGTTGCACAGGGTTCTTAGCAATGCAAATTGCACTAGTGTTATCGCACAAAGGAGGAACACTATCAAAATTAACCCCATAATCTTTAAGTGTAGCTACTATCCAAAGAATTTGAGAGCAACAACTAGCAACAGCCACATACTCATATTCAGCAGTTGATTGTGCAACAGAAGATTGTTTTCTAGATGACCATGCAATAAGAGAGTTACCCAAGAAATGGCATGAACCAGATGTACTTTTTCTATCAATTCTACATCCCCCAAAATCAGCATCAGAGAAAGCTCTTAAACTAATGCATGAAGAAGCAGAAAGCCAAATGCCAAAATCTTGAGTACCATGGAGATACCTGAAAATTCGCTTGACATCTTATTGATGTGAAGCACGTGGGAAGCTTGAAAACGAGCACACAAGCACACACAAACACGTGGGAAGAGTCTCTCATGTAAACCTCCAATTATCTCATCCTCAACAGCATCATCATCATCTTTATGAACAAAGACACTCTCCCCTTGAACATATGCACCTGTACCTGCATCATTTGGACTAGTGCCTTTTGCGAAAACAGAGGTGGAAGAAGCATCTTCAAAAATAACACTTTCAGCACGAGATGCACGAGTGAAGGAGAACCAAATCTTATCAACGAACATGTGGCGTGAGCATCCGAAATCCACTAGCCATATGTTCTCCTTCTTCGCGTGAGAGGCCTACATAGAAGCAGAAATTGTCGAGGCCTCGCTACTGGGGTTGGAAATAAGATGTTTAGGAATCCAGTACTGAGACACACGACACACATCAGTAGGCACAACACGAGTATTCTTATGCACAAAAACAGATTTGCCTTTTCCCGTGTTTTTAGTAACAAAAGGTGTTTGTTTCACCCTAGGCACATAATGAGAAGTAGAGTGTGCCTGTTTGAAATTAGACCTAGCCTTAGTCCTTTCTTTCTTTTGTTGTTTGGCTAGTCTAAAGCAAAAATCTACTAGATGTCCATCTCTACCACAATGAGTGCAAATGTACTTAACATGAGGTTTTGCTTTAACAGTAGAAGCACATTTTGCATTCATCAAGGTAGAAGAAAGAAAACCAGCAGATTTAAAAACAGTTTTCTTAGGCTCATTGACAATTTCAAATTTTCCACTTTCAAGTGTTCTAACAACAGTGGGAGCATGTGATTTATGATGAGCATAAGAATCAAAACCTAAACCTTTGTTATGAGTGCTGACTTTTGATTGATCCAAGATCATGTTTAGGTTTTTCTTTCCTTTAGTGAAACGTTCTAATGACTTTTCCAAGTAATCAATTTTTTGAGAAAGAGTTAAACAATTATTACAGGGAACGTCCACTTTTCCTTTTTGCTTGCGACAAGTTGAGCATAAAAGAACCTCATGTGTAAGCAATTCTTCTGTCATTTGAGAAACCCTAGCATTTGCATCATGCAACTTCAATTCTAGTATGGAGCATTTAGAACATGGAGTTGTATCATGCAAATCAATGGTAGAGCAACTAGTATGTTTAACAAGTTTCTCATTTTCAGTATTGATTTGCTCTAACAAGGTAACATGTTCTTTCCTAAGCAAAGTAAGCTCATTGTAAATTAAGTCACATGATTTGCAAGCATCATCATCAAGAATCAAGGTTTTAAGTCTAGCAATTTCAGCATTCAATGACTCCACAACAAAATCATGTTTCTTAATTTTCTTGTCACGTTTATCAAGCAATTTACCAAGTTGAGCAACAGCAATAGCTAATTCATCGTAAGAAGGATCTACCTCATTGAAATCGATGTCGTGGTCGTACTCAGTAAAGCTGTTGCTGCTTTTAGCCATGAGACACAACCTTGTCAACTCATGCTTGATTGGAGTTGCATCGTCCTCGCTGCTCTCTGAATCCACATCGCTCAAATTGACTTGTTCAAGAGCGGAAAGAACTCGATGGACAACTTTGCTGTTGATGAAGCCCTTCTTCTTTCTATTACTTGAAGAGAACTTCTTCTTCTCTTTTCTTCTGTTGTTGTCCTCCTCCCTTGATGCTTTACCTGCAAGTTTAGGACAATTTGGACGAATATGGTCGAGATCACCACACTCATAGCATCTTGGAGGACCACCTCTCTTCCACATTCTCATATTCTGCAGAGCTTTTTTAAAGCGAGAAGAGAGTAGTGACAAGTATTCTTCTGGGAATTGCTCAATTTGTTCATCGTTTAGTGAAGACAAGAAAGATAGAGCAAAACTTGAAGCAGCACCATTATGAGATATGCTAGATTGAGATGTCAAAGCAATTGATTTATGATCATTCTTTCTAGCAAGAACATCTAATTCATGAGTTATGAACTTGGAATAAAGAACATCTAATGTAAGTGTACTCATGACAGTAAATTCTCTAATGGATGTAACTTTCATCTCCCAAATAGACATGTCTAATGCACAAAGCAATTGTCTAGCATTAGCAGCATCATCAAAGCTAGCTCCAATAGCACGAAGATTACTAAGAATTTTATTGAAGCGTGTAAAGAAGTCATCTAGCGACTCACCAGGCTTCATCTCAAATCGCATGTATTCTTTTTTGTAAAGATCTTGACGAACCTCTTTGATAGTGTTAGAACCCTCATGGTAATCACAAAGAGATTTCCATACCTCATATGCGGATTTGAGATGGATCACACGGTCAAAGTCACTACGTCCCAAGCCTTGGATGATCAAGTTGCGTGCCTTGCTGTTTGCTTCAACATGTGCGCGATTGGCGTCGTTGACGTTGTCGTTTGTAGGGACTTCATATGGCTTGTAGACTTTCTCCCAAATTGTGAAGCCCGGTTCTTGGATGAACGCCTCCATCTTGGCCTTCCAAAACTGAAAATCAACACCATCGAACACACGGTTTTGTCGAATAACGATCCATTAATCTAATCACCGGTTAAGATAGATTAGAAAAACCATGCTCTGATACCACTTGTAGGATCGAAGTATACGAATATAGCAATCAGAGGGGGGTGAATGATTGTGCGGAAGCTAAAACCAAATTCTTGATCTACTAAAAGTTCACTCCAAAACGGAACCAAATAATTGCCTCGTATTCGACAAAAATAAAATGATAGAGGTTTGGTAAAATGCGAATTCCTGGAGATTCAACCGTTAGATCGATCTGAAATTTGAACACAAGAAACTAGATTTCGATACGAATCAAACCCAAAAAGAACAGCTCGATCGGACTTCCGAATCAAAAGTTATGAGCTTCACAAGTTTGCTGTTCCAGAACTTGACGAGAATTGATCTAATCAAAACTTCAAGATTAAACAAGATCTTCAAAAGATTAATCAACTAAACTTTGAGGAACTCTATATCAATACCCTAGAAAGGTTTTGATGGATCAAATCAAGATGAAATTCAAAGAACAAGAACCAATCTAGAACAAGAACAAGCATGCAAACAAGAACAAAAAACAGAAAACACCGTGAGCAACGCATGTTATTGTAGCACGCAAGAATCTTGGAATAATTGATCTTTATTTCCTTTGTCTAAAGTACTCCCATCAAAAGAGTACAAACCCTAAAACAAAGCTCTAAGCTTTCAATCTACAAGTTGATGCTCTAAATAGGAGACAACCCCTCCTATTTAAAGGAGCAACCACAAGGAGTCCTGAATACAATTCCTACTCCTAATCCTAGAAGGAGTATGTATTCAACACAACTCCACTTGACCCAACCTGGCCAAGTACAACTCTTGCACGCGTATGGCAACCCTACCATACTCACGTGACTAACACTTTGCACGCGCAAGGCCACCTGCCATACTCACGTGACTAACCATTCTTCATGTGCACCATTCTCTTAGCCCGAACGTCCCGCACGACATCCTTGACCACGAAGACCTCAGTTCCTCCCTGAACCTAGTCCCGAACCTCAGTTCCTCCATGAACCTAGTTCCGGTCCCGTCATCGATCACGTTCGCCCTTGAGCAATACCTGCACACGAACAAACCACAAAACAAATCCGAGCACAAGTCCACGACTTGACTCAAGGTTAATCCATGCAACTGCTCACACGAGCATTACATAAAGTCCACTTCAAAACAAGCATCATGAAATTCTCACCAATTTCATAATCTCAAATTTAAACCAAAATTCAATTCCAGAATTGCTCAAAACCCTAATCGAGCAAAAACCATTCACGCCGGACCAATCCAAAATAGTCCGGCGCACACAAGAATCAAAACCTGCAAAAATGCCATTCACGCCAGACCGAAAATTTGGTCCGGCGTACACGCGCCATGCTCGGTTTCATGTCAGCACAAAAACGTTCAAAACATCGTTCACGACGGACTGAAGAGAAAACGGTCCAGCGTAGATGTGAAACTTACTGGTTTCTTGGAAAATTGAGTTCGGCTCACGCGCTAAAAAACACGTTCACGACGGACCAAATTTTTGGTCCGGCGTACATGCAAAAACGACGCTCCAAAAATGCGTTCACGACGGATCATAAATTTGGTCCGGCGTGTATGAAAAAATTAATCCGGCGCATATGCAAAACTTACTGTTTTTGAGAGTTTGGTCCGGCACAAAGGAGAACTTCACTATTTCTTGTCAAATTGTCGGACTCATGCACAAGACACATTTTTCAAGTTCAAATCTTAGCCAATTTTTCAGCACATGATTTCACAATATTTAATTAATAGATTCTTTAAGCTTTAAACAGTTGTAACTTTTGCATTTTAACTCCGAATTGGGCGATTCAAATTTCTAAAAGTTTGTAAAATTTTGCTCTTTCTGTTTGTGGGCTTTATTTGAATTTTTGAGCAATGTTTATGTATTGTTTTATTTATTTATTGCTATTTGCACGCGTTATTAGTAGACGTTGAAGTACCCGAGGGCTTCGAAGGTGAACTGTTGACCCAGGAGCCAGCTCAAGACCAAGATCAAGTACTTTTTGAAGGCAAGTTATGCTTTGACCATATTGATCCCATTTTTGAAATTAATTTGATTTAAATTATTGCATGCTAGTTTAATTAGAAATTGTTTTAACTATTTCTAGGGATTAGATAAATGCCAAATTGCAGTATGACACCTTGACTAATTAATTATGTTCCATGAACTCTTGTCACCCTAGTTGTGGATATTTAGTTGGACATTATTGAATTGCCAACATTGGGAATTTATTCCGTTGTAGATATTGCTTAGACCTGCTACGTGCACCCAACATGATTTTGGACAATCAAATGTTGATATTGACTTAATGATATATTGAACCTGTTTTTAGAGAAGTATCATGTGTTGTGATTGTCAATGGCACGTGGTGCATGGTAAACAACTGGGTTTGTTAAATAGATTTAGACCGGGGCAAGTGGCAAGAATGAGATGGTGGGCCAGGCGTGGCATCGGGAAAGTTGATTTGGTTCTTCGGGTAGTCTTGCCCTGGTCACCCTAAGGACTTAACCTTGCAAGCCTTTAATCTGAGTCAAGTGTGCAACCACATGTCCGTAATGGGACGGACCTATTTGAGTAAGTTACTAATAACTTGCTTGTGTTACCTCGGGGTGTCAACTACACCTTTTGTGTAGCTTGAAAGGGGAGCGTACCAGTGCTATGGCATGGTACCCGTCCAATGGTATGTCAGTCCCATACTTCGCCTCCGCTGAGGGAAGGGATGGTGTATGGCAAAACCGGGAGGTTCACTTATGCAGTTTGCGATCTCTAAAATGCTTTGTTACGATCACTCGCCTTTGTGGTGTTGGATCGTATCTTGTGGGTAAAGTGCATAACCTCTGCAGTGTAAAATCTATTCGAATAGCCGTGTCCGCGGTATTAGACATTGCTAGGGAATTACAGTCAAGGGTTAGATTTTCCTGAAAACAACTTGGACATAAAAAGTTTGGTTGGGTCTAATGATGACGTTGATGGAAATGTGGACTAGGAATGGGAAAGATGTTTATTTAACTCCTGGAAAAGTTATTGATGTTATACTTGTTTTTACTGCTTTCGAATCTACTTATGTTACTTGTTAAATGTTGTTATTGCAAATGAACCATGAGACATTCCTTGTACTAAGCCATGCATGTAGAATATTAGTTTGCATTCTGTGCATGACTTGCTGAGTACCATGTACTCACCCTTGCCACAATACAACATCAGTTAAAGAAGAGGCGACGCCAGCGTTGGAGGAGGAGTATCAGGTGGAGCCGTCTAACTAGGGAGCGAGCCCAGTCAGTTGCCTGTGGTATACTGGATGGCGCCACGAAGTTATCTTATTTTTCCGCTGCTTTTATCTCTTTTAATAAGTCTTCGCCCTGCGAGGCGTTTATTTGTAACTTGACCTTAAGGTCGAGCAAACAGCTTGGTTAATTAATTAAGGTATACTTACTATTTCATTGAGTATGGTTGTGATATATACCGATGTTGAGACTGTGTGCACTAGCGTGATCCTGGACTAGTGCTGAAAACATAGAGGGTCGGATTTGCGGTCGGGTCCCGACAGTATTCATATCCTGTTAACACCCATCATTTTGTGCACACTTTGCAAACCCTTTATTTATGCACCAATAGGCATCACTGATTTACCATCTTGCAAAATATAAAGATCAAATTCGAAATTGATGGTTCTTGAAAGAGGGTTTGTATGCACGTGCACAAAATGTGCTTGTGTGTGGGTGGAACGGATAGGACATGCCCATACACACAACATACACCAAATTTACTATAGTCCATAACCGATATTGTAGGCATATGATGAACTTTTATAATAAAATATGTACCTAAGATTTTGTCAAAGGTGCAGTATCATGGGAGAACTTGCAAATGTTGCCCTGCAAAGAGAAAAGAAGAGAATTAGATAGTTTGTTTAAGTAATTATTGACAACAAATTCAGTTATCCAGTTTTTATAAAAGATGTTGTTTGTTTATTTACCAAAAGTAACATGTCTACCGAAAATAAAATGGACAGCTTCACATGAAACAATTCAAAATTTACATCCTTTGCATTTGATATGGCTCATCGCCATATTATACAAATACAACAACCAGTGTATAAAGCAGGTTTTTGTGATGACTATGCCGTCATTTTTCAAAGCAAAGACATGTGATATGCAGTTTAAAGAACAACACATAAATTCTTGGTCTAAAATAAGACCAAAAAAATGCAAAAGAGAAGCAGAATAAGATGAATACGACATCTGTTTCAACTCAAATACAAATTAGATGCCCAAAAAAACTCACCTGCTGGCACTTCCCATGCAAGTAGAAGCGGCAATACTGCACTACTTTTGGCTTTATAACTGGTTGAAGTTTCATTCTTGTCTTTTCACACCTTGGGCTATCCGTTCCCGTGCTCTCTTATCTCGTTTTATTTTCTAAATGTCAATAACATTGGAAAGCAAGCTTAATACTTCCGAAGGTAGAAACAATTAGAATGCTCAGTTCATTAAGTATGGATTGAACTCAAGTATACATACTGTCTTCTTAGCAACACCATCGAACACACACGGTTTTGTCGAATAACGATCCATTAATCTAATCACCGGTTAAGATAGATTAGAAAAACCATGCTCTGATACCACTTGTAGGATCGAAGTATACCAATATAGCAATCAGAGGGGGGTGAATGATTGTGCGGAAGATAAAACCAAATTCTTGATCTACTAAAAGTTCTACCCAAAACGGAACCAAATAATTGCCTCGTATTCGACAAAAACAGAATGACAAAGGTTTGGTAAAACGCGAATTTTTGGAGATACAACAGTTAGATCGATCTGAAATTTGGACACAACAAACTAGATTCCGATACGAATCAAAACCAAAAAGAATCAGCTCGATCAGACTTACAGATCAAAAGTTATGAGCTTCACAAGTTTGCTGTTCCAGTTTTTAACGAGAATTGATCTAATCAAAACTTCAAGATTAAACAAGATCTCCAAAAAATTAATCAACTAAACTTTGAGGAACTCTATATCAATACCCTAAAAAGGTTTTTGATGGATCAAATCAAGATGGCACTCAAACAACAAGAACCAATCTAGAACAAGAACAAGCATGCAAACAAGAACAAAAACAGAAAACACAGTAGCAACGTGGTTACTGTAGCACGCAAGAATCTTGAAATAATTGATCTTTATTCCTTTGTCGAAACTACTCCCATCAAAAGAGTACAAACCCTAAAACTAAGCTCTAAGCTTTCAATCTCTGGGTTGATGCTCTAAATAGGAGACAACCCCTCCTATTTAAAGGAGCAACCACAAGGAGTCCTGAATACAATTCCTACTCCTAATCCTAGAAGGAGTATGTATTCAACACAACTCCACTTGACCCAACCTGGCCAAGTACAACTCTTGCACGCGTATGGCAACCCTACCATACTCACGTGACTAACACTTTGCACGCGCAAGGCCACCGCCATACTCACGTGACTAACCATTCTTCATGTGCACCATTCTCTTAGCCCGAACGTCCCCGCACGACATCCTTGACCACGAAGACCTCGGTTCCTCCTGAACCTAGTCCCGAACCTCGGTTCCTCCATGAACCTAGTTCGGTCCGTCATCGATCACGTTCGCCCTTGAGCAATACGCACACCTAACAAACCACAAAACAAATCCGAGCACAAGTCCACGACTTGACTCAAGGTTAATCCATGCAATCGCTCACACGAGCATTACATAAAGTCCACTTCAAAACAAGCATCATGAAATTCTCACCAATTTCATAATCTCAAATTTAAACCAAAATTCAATTCGACTGCTCAAAACCCTAATCGAGCAAAAACCATTCACGCCGACCAATCCAAAATAGTCTCGCGCACACAAGAATCAAAACCGCAAAAAATGCCATTCACGCCAGGACCGAAAATTTGGTCCGCGTACACGCCGCCATGCTCGGTTTCATGTCAAAGCACAAAACGTTCAAAACATCGTTCACGGCCAATTTGAAGAGAAAGCGGTCCAGCGTAGATGTGAAACTTACTTGGTTTCTTGGAAAATTGAGTTCGGCTCACGCGCTAAAAAACACGTTCACGACGGACCAAATTTTTGGTCCGGCAGACATGCAAAACGACGCTCAAAAATGCGTTCACGACGGATCATAAATTTGGTCCGCGTGTATGAAAAATTAATCCGGCGCATATGCAAAACTTATCGCTTTTGAGAGTTTGGTCGGCACAAAGGAGAACTTCACTATTTCTTGTCAAATTGCTCGGACTCATGCACAAGACACATTTTTCAAGTTCAAATCTTAGCCAATTTTTCAGCACATGATTTCACAATATTTAATTAATAGATTCTTTAAGCTTTAAACAGTTGTAACTTTTGCATTTTAACTCCGAATTGGGCGATTCAAATTTCTAAAAGTTTGTAAAATTTTGCTCTTTCTGTTTGTGGGCTTTATTTGAATTTTTGAGCAATGTTTATGTATTGTTTTATTTATTTATTGCTATTTGCACGCGTTATTAGTAGACGTTGAAGTACCGAGGGCTTGAAGGTGAACTGCTGACCCAGAGCCACTCAAGACCAAGATCCAGTACTTTTTGAAGGCAAGTTATGCTTTGACCATATTGATCCCATTTTTGAAATTAATTTGATTTAAATTATTGCATGCTAGTTTAATTAGAAATTGTTTTAACTATTTCTAGGGATTAGATAAATGCCAAATTGCAGTATGACACCTTGACTAATTAATTATGTTCCATGAACTCTTGTCACCCTAGTTGTGGATATTTAGTTGGACATTATTGAATTGCCAACATTGGGAATTTATTCCGTTGTAGATATTGCTTAGACACACTCGTGCACCCAACATGATTTTGGACAATCAAATGTTGATATTGACTTAATGATATATTGAACCTGTTTTTAGAGAAGTATCATGTGTTGTGATTGTCAATGGCACGTGGTGCATGGTAAACAAGCTGGTTTGTTAAATAGATTTAGACCGGGGCAAGTGGCAAGAATGAGATGGTGGGCAGCGTGGCATCGGAAAGTTGATTTGGTTCTTCGGGTAGTCTTGCCCTGGTCACCCTAAGGACTTAACCTTGCAAGCCTTTAATCTGAGTCAAGTGTGCAACCACATGTCCGTAATGGGACGGACCTATTTGAGTAAGTTACTAATAACTTGCTTGTGTTACCTCGGGGTGTCAACTACACCTTTTGTGTAGCTTGAAAGGGGAGCGTACCAGTGCTATGGCATGGTACCCGTCCAATGGTATGTCAGTCCCATACTTCGCCTCCGCTGAGGGAAGGGATGGTGTATGGCAAAAACCGGGGAGGTTCACTTATGCGCTTTGCGATCTCTAAAATGCTTTGTTACGATCACTCGCCTTTGTGGTGTTGACTGTATCTTGTGGGTAAAGTGCATAACCTCTGCAGAGTGTAAAATCTATTCGAATAGCCGTGTCCGCGGTATTAGACATTGCTAGGGAATTACAGTCAAGGGTTAGATTTTCCTGAAAACAACTTGGACATAAAAAGTTTGGTTGGGTCTAATGATGACGTTGATGGAAATGTGGACTAGGAATGGGAAAGATGTTTATTTAACTCCTGGAAAAGTTATTGATGTTATACTTGTTTTTACTGCTTTCGAATCTACTTATGTTACTTGTTAAATGTTGTTATTGCAAATGAACCATGAGACATTCCTTGTACTAAGCCATGCATGTAGAATATTAGTTTGCATTCTGTGCATGACTTGCTGAGTACCATGTACTCACCCTTGCCACAATACAACATCAGTTAAAGAAGAGGCGACGCCAGCGTTGGAGGAGGAGTATCAGGTGGAGCCGTCTAACTAGGGAGCGAGCCCAGTCAGTTGCCTGTGGTATACTGGATGGCGCCACGAAGTTATCTTATTTTTCCGCTGCTTTTATCTCTTTTAATAAGTCTTCGCCCTGCGAGGCGTTTATTTGTAACTTGACCTTAAGGTCGAGCAAACAGCTTGGTTAATTAATTAAGGTATACTTACTATTTCATTGAGTATGGTTGTGATATATACCGATGTTGAGACTGTGTGCACTAGCGTGATCCTGGACTAGTGCTGAAAACATAGAGGGTCCGGATTTGCAGATTCGGGTCCCGACAGGTATTCATATCCTGTTAACACCCATCATTTTGTGCACACTTTGCAAACCCTTTATTTATGCACCAATAGGCATCACTGATTTACCATCTTGCAAAATATAAAGATCAAATTCGAAATTGATGGTTCTTGAAAGAGGGTTTGTATGCACGTGCACAAAATGTGCTTGTGTGTGGGTGGAACGGATAGGACATGCCCATACACACAACATACACCAAATTTACTATAGTCCATAACCGATATTGTAGGCATATGATGAACTTTTATAATAAAATATGTACCTAAGATTTTGTCAAAGGTGCAGTATCATGGGAGAACTTGCAAATGTTGCCCTGCAAAGAGAAAAGAAGAGAATTAGATAGTTTGTTTAAGTAATTATTGACAACAAATTCAGTTATCCAGTTTTTATAAAAGATGTTGTTTGTTTATTTACCAAAAGTAACATGTCTACCGAAAATAAAATGGACAGCTTCACATGAAACAATTCAAAATTTACATCCTTTGCATTTGATATGGCTCATCGCCATATTATACAAATACAACAACCAGTGTATAAAGCAGGTTTTTTTGTGATGACTATGCCGTCATTTTTCAAAGCAAAGACATGTGATATGCAGTTTAAAGAACAACACATAAATTCTTGGTCTAAAATAAGACCAAAAAAATGCAAAAGAGAAGCAGAATAAGATGAATACGACATCTGTTTCAACTCAAATACAAATTAGATGCCCAAAAAAACTCACCTGCTGGCACTTCCCATGCAAGTAGAAGCGGCAATACTGCACTACTTTTGGCTTTATAACTGGTTGAAGTTTCATTCTTGTCTTTTCACACCTTGGGCTATCCGTTCCCGTGCTCTCTTATCTCGTTTTATTTTCTAAATGTCAATAACATTGGAAAGCAAGCTTAATACTTCCGAAGGTAGAAACAATTAGAATGCTCAGTTCATTAAGTATGGATTGAACTCAAGTATACATACTGTCTTCTTAGCAACACCATCGAACACACACGGTTTTGTCGAATAACGATCCATTAATCTAATCACCGGTTAAGATAGATTAGAAAAACCATGCTCTGATACCACTTGTAGGATCGAAGTATACGAATATAGCAATCAGAGGGGGGTGAATGATTGTGCGGAAGCTAAAACCAAATTCTTGATCTACTAAAAGTTCACTCCAAAACGGAACCAAATAATTGCCTCGTATTCGACAAAAATAAAATGATAGAGGTTTGGTAAAATGTGAATTCCTGGAGATTCAACCGTTAGATCGATCTGAAATTTGAACACAAGAAACTAGATTTCGATACGAATCAAACCCAAAAAGAACAGCTCGATCGGACTTCCGAATCAAAAGTTATGAGCTTCACAAGTTTGCTGTTCCAGAACTTGACGAGAATTGATCTAATCAAAACTTCAAGATTAAACAAGATCTTCAAAAGATTAATCAACTAAACTTTGAGGAACTCTATATCAATACCCTAGAAAGGTTTTGATGGATCAAATCAAGATGAAATTCAAAGAACAAGAACCAATCTAGAACAAGAACAAGCATGCAAACAAGAACAAAAAACAGAAAACACTGTAGCAACGCGGTTATTGTAGCACGCAAGAATCTTGGAATAATTGATCTTTATTTCCTTTGTCTAAAGTACTCCCATCAAAAGAGTACAAACCCTAAAACAAAGCTCTAAGCTTTCAATCTCTGGGTTGATGCTCTAAATAGGAGACAACCCCTCCTATTTAAAGGAGCAACCACAAGGAGTCCTGAATACAATTCCTACTCCTAATCCTAGAAGGAGTATGTATTCAACACAACTCCACTTGACCCAACCTGGCCAAGTACAACTCTTGCACGCGTATGGCAACCCTACCATACTCACGTGACTAACACTTTGCACGCGCAAGGCCACCTGCCATACTCACGTGACTAACCATTCTTCATGTGCACCATTCTCTTAGCCCGAACGTCCCGCACGACATCCTTGACCACGAAGACCTCAGTTCCTCCCTGAACCTAGTCCCGAACCTCAGTTCCTCCATGAACCTAGTTCCGGTCCCGTCATCGATCACGTTCGCCCTTGAGCAATACCTGCACACGAACAAACCACAAAACAAATCCGAGCACAAGTCCACGACTTGACTCAAGGTTAATCCATGCAACTGCTCACACGAGCATTACATAAAGTCCACTTCAAAACAAGCATCATGAAATTCTCACCAATTTCATAATCTCAAATTTAAACCAAAATTCAATTCCAGAATTGCTCAAAACCCTAATCGAGCAAAAACCATTCACGCCGGACCAATCCAAAATAGTCTGGCGCACACAAGAATCAAAACCTGCAAAAATGCCATTCACGCCAGACCGAAAATTTGGTCCGGCGTACACGCGCCATGCTCGGTTTCATGTCAGCACAAAAACGTTCAAAACATCGTTCACGACGGACTGAAGAGAAAACGGTCCAGCGTAGATGTGAAACTTACTGGTTTCTTGGAAAATTGAGTTCGGCTCACGCGCTAAAAAACACGTTCACGACGGACCAAATTTTTGGTCCGGCGTACATGCAAAAACGACGCTCCAAAAATGCGTTCACGACGGATCATAAATTTGGTCCGGCGTGTATGAAAAAATTAATCCGGCGCATATGCAAAACTTACTGTTTTTGAGAGTTTGGTCCGGCACAAAGGAGAACTTCACTATTTCTTGTCAAATTGTCGGACTCATGCACAAGACACATTTTTCAAGTTCAAATCTTAGCCAATTTTTCAGCACATGATTTCACAATATTTAATTAATAGATTCTTTAAGCTTTAAACAGTTGTAACTTTTGCATTTTAACTCCGAATTGGGCGATTCAAATTTCTAAAAGTTTGTAAAATTTTGCTCTTTCTGTTTGTGGGCTTTATTTGAATTTTTGAGCAATGTTTATGTATTGTTTTATTTATTTATTGCTATTTGCACGCGTTATTAGTAGACGTTGAAGTACCCGAGGGCTTCGAAGGTGAATCATGACCCAGAGCCAGCTCAAGACCAAGATCAAGTACTTTTTGAAGGCAAGTTATGCTTTGACCATATTGATCCCATTTTTGAAATTAATTTGATTTAAATTATTGCATGCTAGTTTAATTAGAAATTGTTTTAACTATTTCTAGGGATTAGATAAATGCCAAATTGCAGTATGACACCTTGACTAATTAATTATGTTCCATGAACTCTTGTCACCCTAGTTGTGGATATTTAGTTGGACATTATTGAATTGCCAACATTGGGAATTTATTCCGTTGTAGATATTGCTTAGACCTGCTACGTGCACCCAACATGATTTTGGACAATCAAATGTTGATATTGACTTAATGATATATTGAACCTGTTTTTAGAGAAGTATCATGTGTTGTGATTGTCAATGGCACGTGGTGCATGGTAAACAACTGGGTTTGTTAAATAGATTTAGACCGGGGCAAGTGGCAAGAATGAGATGGTGGGCCAGGCGTGGCATCGGGAAAGTTGATTTGGTTCTTCGGGTAGTCTTGCCCTGGTCACCCTAAGGACTTAACCTTGCAAGCCTTTAATCTGAGTCAAGTGTGCAACCACATGTCCGTAATGGGACGGACCTATTTGAGTAAGTTACTAATAACTTGCTTGTGTTACCTCGGGGTGTCAACTACACCTTTTGTGTAGCTTGAAAGGGGAGCGTACCAGTGCTATGGCATGGTACCCGTCCAATGGTATGTCAGTCCCATACTTCGCCTCCGCTGAGGGAAGGGATGGTGTATGGCAAAAACCGGGGAGGTTCACTTGTACAGTTTGCAGTCTCTAAAATGCTTTGTTACGATCACTCGCCTTTGTGGTGTTGACTGTATCTTGTGGGTAAAGTGCATAACCTCTGCAGAGTGTAAAATCTATTCGAATAGCCGTGTCCGCGGTATTAGACATTGCTAGGGAATTACAGTCAAGGGTTAGATTTTCCTGAAAACAACTTGGACATAAAAAGTTTGGTTGGGTCTAATGATGACGTTGATGGAAATGTGGACTAGGAATGGGAAAGATGTTTATTTAACTCCTGGAAAAGTTATTGATGTTATACTTGTTTTTACTGCTTTCGAATCTACTTATGTTACTTGTTAAATGTTGTTATTGCAAATGAACCATGAGACATTCCTTGTACTAAGCCATGCATGTAGAATATTAGTTTGCATTCTGTGCATGACTTGCTGAGTACCATGTACTCACCCTTGCCACAATACAACATCAGTTAAAGAAGAGGCGACGCCAGCGTTGGAGGAGGAGTATCAGGTGGAGCCGTCTAACTAGGGAGCGAGCCCAGTCAGTTGCCTGTGGTATACTGGATGGCGCCACGAAGTTATCTTATTTTTCCGCTGCTTTTATCTCTTTTAATAAGTCTTCGCCCTGCGAGGCGTTTATTTGTAACTTGACCTTAAGGTCGAGCAAACAGCTTGGTTAATTAATTAAGGTATACTTACTATTTCATTGAGTATGGTTGTGATATATACCGATGTTGAGACTGTGTGCACTAAGCGTGATCCTGGACTAGTGCTGAAAACATAGAGGGTCCGGATTTGCAGATTCGGGTCCCGACAGGTATTCATATCCTGTTAACACCCATCATTTTGTGCACACTTTGCAAACCCTTTATTTATGCACCAATAGGCATCACTGATTTACCATCTTGCAAAATATAAAGATCAAATTCGAAATTGATGGTTCTTGAAAGAGGGTTTGTATGCACGTGCACAAAATGTGCTTGTGTGTGGGTGGAACGGATAGGACATGCCCATACACACAACATACACCAAATTTACTATAGTCCATAACCGATATTGTAGGCATATGATGAACTTTTATAATAAAATATGTACCTAAGATTTTGTCAAAGGTGCAGTATCATGGGAGAACTTGCAAATGTTGCCCTGCAAAGAGAAAAGAAGAGAATTAGATAGTTTGTTTAAGTAATTATTGACAACAAATTCAGTTATCCAGTTTTTATAAAAGATGTTGTTTGTTTATTTACCAAAAGTAACATGTCTACCGAAAATAAAATGGACAGCTTCACATGAAACAATTCAAAATTTACATCCTTTGCATTTGATATGGCTCATCGCCATATTATACAAATACAACAACCAGTGTATAAAGCAGGTTTTTTTGTGATGACTATGCCGTCATTTTTCAAAGCAAAGACATGTGATATGCAGTTTAAAGAACAACACATAAATTCTTGGTCTAAAATAAGACCAAAAAAATGCAAAAGAGAAGCAGAATAAGATGAATACGACATCTGTTTCAACTCAAATACAAATTAGATGCCCAAAAAAACTCACCTGCTGGCACTTCCCATGCAAGTAGAAGCGGCAATACTGCACTACTTTTGGCTTTATAACTGGTTGAAGTTTCATTCTTGTCTTTTCACACCTTGGGCTATCCGTTCCCGTGCTCTCTTATCTCGTTTTATTTTCTAAATGTCAATAACATTGGAAAGCAAGCTTAATACTTCCGAAGGTAGAAACAATTAGAATGCTCAGTTCATTAAGTATGGATTGAACTCAAGTATACATACTGTCTTCTTAGCCTTCCTTTCCTCAGTAAAATGCCTTTTTCTTTTCTTCCTAGGTTTGGTAGTCTTCAAATATAGCTAGCCAGTGACTTTTGACCAAGTCATGAAGACAGATACATTACTGCATGAAGTGTGAGTTTGTATTCTTCTTAAAGTGCATGGGTTGTATTCTTCTAAGGTGAGGAATTTTCAAGCAAGACATGAATAATGTCAATGTGATTTAGAAAATAAGCTGCTGAATTCAGTTAATACAAGGCATCAAACAAGAAGTTGCATCCCCCTACTAAATAATTAGTCAAACAACAACATAATTAGACAAGATGAAGCAACACGTGAACAAACATCTATGTTTGTACACAATACTGGTTAATAAAAAAAAAGTGATATTTAGTACCTCATCATCAGGCACTACTACAGATCTCGCAGTCACTACCGGTTCATAAGCGCCATCAATACCGAATTTTGAACCGGTACCAGCCATCCGGGACTGATGTCCATTGGGCATCAGTACCGGTTGGTGGAACCGGTAGTGATATGCCCATCAGTACCGGTTGGAGCCTCCAGCCGGTACTGATAACATATCATCAGCAGCCGGTACTGATGATATGTTATTAGTACCGGCTGGAGGCTCCAACCGGTACTGATAATAGTTCATCAGTACCGGCTGGAGGCTCCAACCGGTACTGATAATAGATCGTCAGTACCGGTTGGAGGCTCTAGCAGGTACTGACAATATCTTACAACAAGGCAATAATATATATATATATTATATGTCTGTGTGTGTTAAGTCAACATATCTATTAATTAAAAGCACATATAATCAATCATGCGCAATTAAATGATAATTAAATCACAAAACTTGTATTAAAAACTCTAATTATAACCAATATGTATCACTAACATTCATCACAACTTTAATTACAGAACGTTTATGGGGCCCTTCTTTTACGTGCATCGCTCTTGGTAGCTGTAGAAGTCGACTCCGACAGTTCACCAGTTTTTATCGAAGGGCCCCACCTATTCGCCGAAACGTGGAACTCACCTTTTAGATTTACGACCTCATCGTAAATCCAGCCAACGAGTCGTTCTTGGATTGCTGTCATATGCGTCGGCGTGAATTTCTTACAATCTTGCAAGCGGCAAAGACCTCCGGTCTGGATGTCCATAAATTGGCACACATAGTAGCCGCATAAATTGTTTCCCGGCTGCTAAAGCAAGATCTGTGTTGGAAAAGGCTGAGAGCGTGAAATGGATGTATGGAAATTAAGTTAACTAACTAAAAAGATAGCATAATGGCATACGTACTCGAGAGGCAAGTGTAACCTTGAATTTCTATTTGAATTCGACGACGATTTCGGCACGGACCCGTGTGAATGCACTACACATATGATTGCAAATTGAACATGATTAGAATTAATTTTAAATGAAGTAGAACTAGCACGATAATGAAAGGAACAAGAATACCGGTCGAGCATGTCGATCACGTTTTGATAACATTCAACTGGTTTCCTCCTCGAGTCCATAACTGTGATCATGCCACGATCTAGCTCGATAATGAGAAGAATCTAGTGAAAGCTGTACATACATATGTCAACGTAGGTAACCGATTAGTTCTAACATTGTGTTATGGAAAAGGGTTAGAACGAGGCGGTACGAAAACATGTACTCAAATTTGTAGGGTAGAAGTATCCTTGCTTTATATATATGATCCATTAGCCCATTGAATATGGTGTTCTTTGTATCGACAAGGCAGCTAGAAACAAATGTGTTGTTAATAACCGAAGGGTCAAGGAAGCCTATGTTGTAAATGGCCTCCTTTCTGCATCTTTGTATCTTCATTCTACATAAGAAGAAATTAGTTAGGCTTGCAAGTTAGTATAGTCAAAGGGCCCGCACAATAGATTTTTACAATTAAATAAGAACTTAAGAGTCCAGCAACTCAACATGACCACGTCGAGGGCGTCTATCTGGTATAGATCGTACATTATGCGCCATTCGACATAAAATTCACCGTCGTCGTGAAAAAAATCTTGGTCCTTGTACTTGATGACGAATAGCTCTATGCCATACCGGAACGCATCTAGGTACCATTCATGGAATTGTCGCATCCTAGTTGGCAGCTGGCCAACCACCTCACGCCTGACCAATGTTGCGCCCGGTGTAAATGGCCATTTGACTTGAGTAGATTCAATCTCCTGGTTGCCTAATACTTGATCTGGGGCAAGACCAGTTTCTTCGAGGAATTGTACCATCTCATTGTCCTTCTGCTCAGCTGCTGACGTCTTCTTCTTGCTTGCCTTGACCAGTGTGCACTTGTAGTAAGAGACACAAGGTTTTTCCTTTGAATCTTTCAAACCTTTAATTGTCCTCAGGCCTTTAGAAATTCTTCTGTACCAGGTTGAACCTTCTTCTCTAGTGACCTGGGTTTAAAAAACTCAGTGACCTCGGCCCTGACTACCTTGGCGGTCTCCTCCTTTGTCATATCGTATGCCCGCTTTGAAGGTGCAGCCAGCTTATTGCTTTTGGTGGATCCCGTCTTCTTGTCAGCTGTTGGATGAGCTGGCTGGCTTCTCTTGGGCGACGATGTTGGAGTTGGAGTTTCGCGTGCGGGGGTTGGTGTAGGAGACGGACTTCTTCTAATGGGCATATTCTTTGGTGACGATTGAGGTGACGGAGGTGTCGGAGATTCGTCGGATTTCTCGCTGGCACATGTGAGAGCAATCTAAGAACAACCCGTCGGCTGGATTTACGATGAGTTCATAAATCCAACAAGCGAGTTTCACGATCAAGCGACTAATAGATGTGGCCCTTCGATAAAGACTGGTGAACTGTCGAAGTCGACATCTACGACTACCAAGAGCGATGCACATAAAAGAAGGGCCCATGAACGTTCTGCAATTAAAGTTGTAATGAATGTTATGTGAACTGTATATGTGTACTTATATATAGGCATGATTGATTATCAGTTAATTGTGCATGATTGATTATATGTGCTTTAATTAATTGAGTTAACACACATAGACACATATAAAATATATATTACCTCACACTCATATATAATATAGCATATATACTATATATTAAATATTAAAGCTTGATTGCTGTAGGGGGGCTCATCAGTACCGGTTGGAGGCACCAACTGCTACTGATAAGTAGGTCTTCAGTACCGGTTGGTGCCTCTAACCGGTACTGACCAGTAGCTCATCAGTACAGGTTGGTGCCTCCAACCGATACTGATAGTAGCTCATCAGTATCGGTTGATGGAACCGGTACTGATGCCATTGGGCATCAGTCCCGGATGGGTTGTACTGGTTCATAAACCGGTACTGATGGCCAGATCTGTAGTAGTGGATATTAAACAAGATTAATAATAATTTACATAATAACATGAACATGAACAATGATAATAAAAATTTTGGAACCATGCGCCCAAGTGTGTCCGAGACCACGCACTTGGGAACGCCAAGTCGTCACGCTTCGGAATGCTCGGATCTATGGCCCAGATCATATGTGTCTAGAAGCAATCTTTACCTTTTAGCGACGACGAAGAACAACTAAATACATCAATAGAGTTCATGGGAACAATACATAATTCAAAGATTACATAAATAGAGTAGATCAACCAATCTCTAACACCGGATTCTGCAACAATAACTTCAGCCAATAACCAATATTAATCTCTGCGAACATGAATCTTGGCAGTTGGCGTGCACGCTCATAACCTATTCCACACGCTTCCGTGTTTGCAAAATGACTAAAATACTGATGGGGTCAACAATGAACAAGCACTTTTTGAATTGCTATGTTTGATTTCCTGCATCCATCAAGAAATATTTGCTGCGCACACTATCACGAATCCACTACACAGGAGGGAGAATCTGCTAGACTTGCCTGGATATCATAAACATGATGACAGATGTAAAGAGGGAATATCTTGTAATCAACTACCACTTGCATAAATACTAGCACAAGGTATACCTGCGGCTCTATACCGTGTATTTTGCACCACGTCTTCAGCCTGGGACAGCGAAAGATCACAACAGATTCCGGAACGGCTGGCAATAATTCCTGGAGCTGGAGCAGATGACATTGGACCAGTTTTAAGCTTTCTAGATTGCTGAAACCGTTCAGATACCCAACGTACATGAGTCCTTGGCAATCAGATATCTCAAGACCCATTAACATTGATGGATGATTCATTTCTAAGTGCAAAGATCGGAGCTTATGGCATCTATGAATAGCCAAAGATGACAGACAAGGTGGGAATTTACTTCCGATCAAAAATTTAAGTGAAGTACAGTCGGCTATAAACAGGGTATGGAGGACCAAGAGTTTGTGCAAACCGATCAGTGACTCAAGCCTCGTGCAGCTCCTGATTTCCAGCCTCGAGAGCATATGGAGGCCTTGATGGAAACCAAGAATACCAGGGAAATTGCAAAAACTGAACCGCAAGAAATGCACATTACACGGTAACCACTTGTTGGTCGAGAAAAGCAATTCTGGGCTTATCTCATGACAATTCTCAATTGACAGATGTTCAATGGAATGGAAATTGGCAACGCCGTACTCTGTAATCAACCGTAGATCTGAAAGCTTCATCTTTTTCGAGACCTATTGTTGAACAAACACAAGTAGATGGTAAATGTAGAGGGAAACCACCGAATCAAATTCGAAAAAAAAAATGTGAAAGCTAGCATCTCGAACGAATAAGTTATCTGACCTGAAGGCCTGAATAAGCCTTCTCATGAATGAACAATATCATTATATACAATTTTCATCACCAGAACGTGGGTTCTGTGAATGCAGTGTTTCATATTTGAAAACAGGGAAAGAATGAATCAATTGCAGCGGAAATGGTGTCATGAGGGCATGTCAGGGTTTGGGATACCGTTTTGGCAACAAAAAAAAAAAAAAAAAAAAAAAAAAAGTAACCTAGCCTTTTCCAGTTTTCAGCCCCAAAACCGTCCCGATTGGTAGATTGCAGATTTCGAACTTTTTCTACTGTGAAAGTTGGTTATGAGACATTGAAATACATGTTTTTACAGATGTGATCAAAATAGGGTTTTAGAGGGTGAATCCGGCAAAAATAATAAAAAACAGGATTTCGGGACAATTTCTATTTCTAGGCCGGTTCCTGGCAGCTTTTGGAACCCTGCCTTGCGGTCCTCGACCAATGGCAGGCAAGAAGCCAATCAAGAGTAACGAGCTATGCAGGAGGAATTCAACTCATATGCATTGTACTTAGATAAGTTAATCATCAATCCATTGCCCAAGTCGTTGATGGAAGAATGTAATTGCGCCTCAAAGGTAATGTACTTGTGCCGCAAAGGTAAGTGCAGTGGCAAAAGACAGATTCATGAGCAAACTCTTACTCTTTCGTTGGCTCCTTCCTGTTGTATGATGGATGTAGAAAAATACCAGGCTAGCCTTACATTCTATTGTTATGTTACTTGTCGCACAACTTAAGTACCCAACCCACAGGTAAATCTAACTCTCGACCAACGGAAAATGATTAATGAATGCGCGTGGTGACCTACAATTGTAGGACAAAATCTCCTGGAAAGCGTCTCTCTGTGTACCATTTTTCCCACACCAAAAGTAGAAAATACGTTTGTCCACTTCAAGTAGGTCAGGAATGCGTGAGTAGAGGCAGTTTCGTTAAGATACATGAATACGTGACTCAAAGAGACATTTTATACGAAATGTAAACTGCAATTCGCTTCTTGCTAGTGCACAATAAAAATCTATCAAGATGTTATTAGTGGGAGATTAGTTGAGTATATTTACCTGAAAGTAGTTGAGCCCTTGATTGTTGCACCATCCTTTTAGTTTAGGGCAATCAGCAATAAATGAATTCTGAGGATTAAATGGTAGCTCTTCCAACGGAGTGATATTGAGTTGAGAACATCGGGCAATATATAAGCTCGAAAGAGAGTAGAGATTTCGTAACCCTACCAAACAATTCAAGCGTGAGCAATCTCTGATATCAAGAACCTGGAGGTGTGATGGTGCATCACCGACTGAAAGCTGGAGACGTGTCAGAGCTAATTTACTTACTAAAACCTTCCTGAGGGAACTAAAATAAGGGATTCTCCTCAGTTTACAGCAATTTCTTATCGTAATGCTATGCAGTTTTGGGCAATCTGAATCTAGCACACCAAACCAATCCTCCATTTTGCACAAATCTTCAAGTACTAACTCCTGCAAAGCAGGAAAGACTAACTTCATTTGCTGTGTATTATTGTTGTGACATCGGAGATAATTATGATCCAACTTGCTAATGCTTGAAATCCCAACAAGCTGAAGACACTGTAAGTTCATGAGGTTTCCTACAGATGAAGGGAGCTCTACAATGTTACTGCAATGCTTCAAGCACAGTGTATCCAAGTCATCAAGCTCACTAAATGGATCCGCTAACTCATCCATGAGCTCAAAGGAGATATGGAGATACCTTAAACTGACAAGATTATTAAAACTGCTGGGCCACACTCTCTTCAAATTACATATCACCAATTTTTCTAGGCTGTAAAGACGACATATGGACTCAGGCAGTTCATGAACTTTACAATTCAGATAGAGATAACGCAGGTGCTTTAAATTGCCAATTAAAGATATAATGTTGTCAACATTCTTAGACGACTCTAGTACCAGAGCCCTAAGGTATTTCAAACTGGATAGCTTAACAATAGAGGCAACATTACCATTGTTTAATAACAACATCCGCATAGATCTCGGCTCTTTGTTGGAAAGTGATTTTGCAAGTTCATAAATCACATCATGCATCTTAAACCGTTGAACACAACTTAACATTTCTTCTGAAGAAGTTTTTGATCTTAGCATTTCTTCTGAAGAAGTTTTTGATCTTCTGGAAGCAAAAAACCATTTATTTGAGGAAGGCTCTACAGTAGGCATTAATAATTCTGCATACTCGTCAGCATACTGGCCATCACTAAACAATTGGTCAGGGATAGTTTCAATCAATGATCTTGCATGCAGTTCATCAAAGTACGTGGCACCAACCTTCTCAGGTATATCGCATCTTGTAGAGTTAATGTGACCTTGAGCTATCCATAAGTGGATAATTTGATCCTTTGTAAAGCCTAAATCTCTAGGGTACAAGGAGCAGAGTATGAAACAAGGTTTTAACCGTGCTGGCAACAGATAGTAGCTCAATCTGAGAGGTGGGAAGATATCATTGTCATCATCTAATTCCCAAAGCTCACTTTCCAATATTTCCTTCCACGTACCTTCACCTGTTTTTGATCGTAAAAGGCAGCCTATTGACTTTGTTGCCAGTGGTAAGTCACCACACTTTTCGAAAATTCTCCTGGCCATCTGAACAGAGCAGGATTGTTCATTAACATGCTGATTTCCAAAAGCATAGTGCTGAAACAGCAACCAGCCATCATCCTTGGGCAAGGACCCAAGGTTAAACGGTTCCACCGTTTGCACAAGACGTGCCACCACTTTACTCCTGGTGGTCACTAATATTATCACAGATTGCGCAGATCTGAGTGGATTCAACAAATCTTGCCAGCAACTTTGCTGTTCATTCCACAGATCATCAAGTACCAGAAGCAATCTCTTTCCAAGAACCCATTTTTGGAGAGCCTCATGAACCAAGCTTAATTCCCTGAAGGCAAAGAACTGCTTGGTTAAAGACTCCGTAATTGCTACTGTTAGCCTGTGGACATCAAATGTTGGGGAGACATGCAGCCAACCGCTGAGCTCAAAATGGTTTCTAACACGGCCATCATTGTAAACCATCTGTGCTACAGTGGTCTTGCCAATACCACCCGTTCCAACAATTGGCAAAACAATAATTCCTGGCCCCCCACTGTGAGACAACAGTGACTCTATAATACATTCTTTCTCACCAAGCCTACCAAAAACAAAGGATTCGTCTAGAAGGTGGCTAGTTGGCCGAGACTTCGACCAGGCATCCCTCTCTACTATTTTCCGGCCATCTTCTAATCTGAGCTGGAGAGCAGCTCGATCTCTACATATTTCTTCGAAGCGGCTTGTGATCTCGTTAATTCTCTGCGAGTCAATTGCCACGAAGGTGAATGAGGAGGAGGAAACAATGAAAGATTAAACACGGCATCTTTTCTTTTTGATGAAAGGTAATCCAAGTAGGACAGTAACGAAAGCATTAACAAGGGTGAAGCAACTTTTTTCAGGGAAGGTAACCACACTAATATAGAGCAAAAAGGAGTTAAATAGCAGTCGACAAGATCTGGATCCATTAGTATCCACGAGTGTTTTATGATCTGTACCATATTTTATTTTAAAGAATTCAACAAATTACAGGAAATGAATTTCCACAAAAGCGTACCTCTTTAATACTAATAAAACTTAACCCAACCAGTTGCATGCATACCTCTTTATTACTATCAACATCCTCACTGTCATGATCCATGTGCTTCCGCTTGTGTGAACACCCGGCTTCGCGTTCTTGGACTTGGCACTGCCGCAGTTCATAGCGGTAATCATCGAGGACATCATCAGCGTCACGGGCCAAATCCTTGAGCTCCGTAAGCCACAGCTTTACATAGTTGTCCTGGATCTCTTGCTCCTCGGCATCGTCCAGTGTGGCTTGGATGCGTGACAGCAGTCGTTCCAGCCGTTGAAGATCAGCAGAAACAGTGTGGTGATCACTGCGTGCGTATGAAGACGACGATGGGCTCCTGAGAGTGGCCAACAGGCTGCTGGCTGATGACAGAAGAGATGACACTAATCCACTAGCCTAATATTGGTTAAGAGTGTCTCCTATTGCTTAGTGAACAAATTCATTGGTCTGCTCAGATCCATGCTTCTCTTTAGTATCCAAGTCAAGTTTTTAAGTCAATGGACACGTCTTATGCTTGGATTTTTCTAATTTGCTCAGTCACTTCAGACCACTCGATGGCCTTATCTATCTGAGCCTTGGTTCGGTCCATCTGGAGGTGCAGGAGGTGTTAACACCACCCTCAAATTTTATTGTCCGTCGATCAGCGATAAACTGTACATCATCCACTAATCTCAGGAATCTCGACAAAATCTCGGATTTCAGATCAAGTTTTATAATCCCGGTAAAATTAAAATAGTTTGAAAAAAAATTCAAAGTACGATAGTAACCAGAAATCTCATCGAGATCTCGATAAATTTCACCAAAATTTCAGTTTTTAAACTGAAATTTGACCGGATTTTAACTAGATTGGATTCTTTATGTCATTTTTGTGCAGGACAGTCTGTATATCATCCAGTTAGCATATGCACATTAATTTTTGCGGTTATAAATTAAGTACCTCAGTTGTCAGAATTTTTAAAAATTTCTCAAACTTGATCATTATTTGTCAATTTTATGGGAGCATTAATGATTGAAATTTGCCGGTCAACCTTCAGTAGTACTGTCCAAAATTTTGAAAATTCCTCAAACTTGATCATCTTTTGGAAATTTTATGAAAATATTATGGATGTATCAGTACCATCTACAAAAAAAATTAAATTTTTTTAATGTGATTTGCATCATTTTCCATTCAGTTGAAATTTGCTTGTTAGTTTTTTTTATCAAGACAATAGCACTGTTTGAATTTTAAAAAAATTCTTAGGTTTGGTCACCGTCTAAAATTTTATTAGAACATTAGTGATGTGTCAGGACCATTTTTTGACAATTTTTGTAACAATTTTTGTTCAATTAAAAATCACTGAGATCTTGACAAATCTCACCGAGATCTTGGTAAATCTCGGTGAGTTCTCGAAAATCTCGGTTAAAAAAAAAAAACTGAATTTGATTTTTTTTTAGATTTTGTCTAGATTTTATCCGAAATAACGAGGTTTTACCAAAATTTCTGATTTTGAAGAATAACGAGATATCAAAACGAAATTTACAACTAGGATTCTCAACTATACACCCACGATCCTGATTCTTCTTGTAAGTTCCATCCACCAGTTAGTCTGTTCTTTAGTGTGATAGCAAGCTTCTCTCTCGTGCATTTTCGGCACCCCCTCCTCAACGAAATCAGATCCTCTGACGTCGAATTCTCTGACGTTGGGTCAATGACACGTGGGGCTCACGCGCTAGGAGGATCCACATGCAGTGACCCAACGTCAATGATGTCGACGTTAGAGGAACCGATTCCCTCCCCAACTCCACGGCCTCGAATGCCGGTAGCGGCTAATCCTTTTATTGATTTTGAGTACGATATAAATTGATTTTTTTATTTTAAATTTATTTCTATACAAAGTCTAATATGTATCATATAAATATTTTTTTGTAGCCTAAGGCAAAAACAATTAGGGTTTTATTGTAAATATCTAGTTATATATTGTGGTTTTTCTCGTAAGATTTTTTATATAAAATTCATACCTGCTATTTTTTATTTTCAGTATGTAATTTGCAACACGTGGCAGTAGATCCTATGGAAGAAAAGAAGACTCGACAACTTGATTCACTTCGGAGTGAAGTCCGGTGCGAAATCGATTTCAGCAACGTGAGAGCAGCAATTCCAAGGCGATCCGGGCGCTATCAAAATTCCTCACACAACGCCCCTCACGCCGCCCCCTGCCCGCGCCCTCCGCCGCCCGCTCCCTGCCCCCGCCCTCCGCCGCCCGCCCCCGGCCTGCCCCGCAACGCCCCCGCCTCCCCCGCGAGCGCCCCTCCTCTCCGACTCCATCACGCTCACGCCCACTCGCGTTATCCAGCGACTGCGTACGCACGCGCCTCCCCCTCTCCCCTTCCCTAAAATCCCCATAAACACTAGCAATTCCCCCACCCCCGGGTGCCCAACCCACTGCCCGTTTTGGAGGCGTCGCGAGGTCTGGTTTCTCCTCCACTCACCCGCGCTCCCTCTCCTCTGGATTCTCCGGATTGTTGCTGGTTTCTGGGCGGTGGTGTGTATTTTGGGCGGAGCGGGGAAGATGCTTCTTGCTCTGTGACGTTGTATCGTTATGTGGGAATTCCACGATTCGGCCGGTGCTGGGGAAGGATTGCTATCTTTTTCTAGGCTTTGTAGTGATTTGTTTAGGTGACTATGTTGGTTGGAGGGATAAAGATGGGATTTTTTGAGAGTCATCGTGTTCCTGGGTGCCAAGTTCGTGGCGTGGTTTGGCCCTCAGGCTGGTCGGAGTCAAGTCTTGCTCGTTGATGTCAGCGTTTGCTGATCATCTCCAAGCCCACAAGGAGGATGCAGCTTTCATTTACGACTCTCTCTACCTAGTTCTATGTCATATTGGGGGCTGCGAGTATGACCTGAGCACAGAGATTAGATTTTTATTGCCCCTCTATTGGAAGGGTAGAGTAGGACTGTCTCTATCTGAGTGTGGCCAATCAATGCTGGTTTGGTGACTTAGTAAACTGGCCTTCAAGTGCCTGTCTGTGGATTTATTTTTTCGTCTTTCTTTTTGTATAGGTGCTTGCGACCTACAATTCTGTGCAATTTACATTGTTACGAATAAAAAAAATATGGATCTTAGATTTTGTACTTGTTAGTCTGTGGTATAGTTTCGGATTGTGGACATTGAAAACAATCTTGTTCATTTATTGTATCATCAAGAAGTGGTTGTTCCTGAAATATTTACTGGTAAGCCTTGTCCGTTCAAACTTCATCTTTAACTCATGATCTTGGTGCTGAGTTATTTGTGGTTCGCTTGAACTGTTTGAATCTCTCTTTTTATGACTCTGATGGATTTGCCCTAATGTACCTGTGTGTGTTTTGCAGGTTTCCATTTTGTTGTGGCATTTGGGAGATTCTCAAATAAGTAATAACAAGCCAAGTTAAAGAAACATGAATGCTGGATTCAGCATGCAGATCTTAGCGCAGAAGCTTGCAAAGCTTAATATGACACAACAGAGTATAGAGAGTATCCTTCTTGATAGTTTCAAAGTGTGATCTTGCAACTTTTCTCCAACTTTAATTCAACGCTTTCTTTTTCACGTGTGCTTTAATGTAACTGTGGCCTAGCTATTGGATTTTTATAGAAGAGGGCGGGTTAGATTTTTCCAGAGACAACACACAGACATCACAGACTAATCATCTTTGTCTTAACTTATCAGTTCTCACTGATAGGTGACTGAATCGCACAATACAGTGGCTTATATGGTTCGGTAAGTGCAAAGTCATAGCACACGCTTATGGAAGAGGCTAGTGTTGTTAATCTTACGGTTGCAGATTAGCAGATCACGGTGGCAATTGACCTTTAGCATCCAGTTGATAACTGGTCATGCAGAATGATGACCAGTTAAATTAATAGCATTATGCTAGCCTTTCATTGGCCCTTGCTCAAATGTGTGCCTTCCTGAACTGTGTCCATAGACGATTGCTTTTACTTGCTATCTATTTATATGATTATTACCCTATATGCCACATTATTTTGCCCATTTATATATTATCATGCTTAACAAATGAAAAGCTTTATCACACTGGTGTGTCTTCCACCATCGTCACTGCCGACAAGTTGTTGTACATGGGATTCCGAGTTTCATTCAGCTGCTCGTGACAGGAGGGTATCTTTGCTGTACCTTGCAAATGATATTATGCAGAATAGTAGTAAGAAAGAAGGCAATAGATATACAAGTGAATTCTTGAGGGTCATCCCTGCTGCCTTAAACGATGTATTCATCAATGGAGGTGATTTTGGTCGGAATGTTGTACAAAGACTGGTACGTGAAACATATTCTTGATGTTTATATGCTTGAATTTGCAACCATCCTCTCTCCCTTTTCGTAATATATTTCCTAAATCTTTCTTTTCTTGGCGTTTGAAAGGACATTGACTGCACCTATAGAAATCATTAGATGTTTAAAGTCCATTAAAGAACACGCCTTTCGTGCTTCCATATATCCTCTTGTCATTACTCTGGAGGATCACCTCACCAGATCTCCAAGCCAAAGTAGCTGAGGTAAAGTTTACTTTTTATATACTTCCCCTACATTTGTGTTGTTCAAATCCTCAATTCTGACTCCAAATAATTACAGATGCTAAAGCTATAGCTTCTCACTGTGCTGATGTCATAAGGTAATTTGCATGTACCAATAGCTGATTATATCTCAAGAAGTCCTGTGCACAAGAACATTTCAAGTTTTAGTGACAGATAAGTGAAAACGATAGGTGCAGGGGGATTTATGAACCCAACAACGTCCGATTGTTTGATTATTGTTGTAGTTTAGTTTTTAGTGTGACAAAAAAACGTTTGGTAATGTAAAGCTATAATAGACTACGACTTAAATAAAATTTTGCTCTAGTAGTCATGTTGTTACTCTTACACGATGTTTTCAATCACAATTTGTTGAAAATGCTGTAATGGATACTTAAGGAAAATAATGCATTGTTACATTTTCGCAGTTACAACTGGTCACACTATACTAATGATTGTAGACTAGAGCACATAAATCTCAAGAGAATTTGATTGCAAAGACCCTGGTCAAATATTTGGCAATGATAGATCTTCCTATTTGTGGATTCCTATTCAAATCAATTTATCTGTGTGCAAACATTACTGTATCTATTTACTTTGTGTTGCTCAATGCTCTTTCCAAAAGTACCTATGCGTCTATGTTCATGACTGAAGCTCATACGCTGCTGGAGTTTGAACAGTTAGATGATCTAATTAAGCTGGCATTTATAATTTCCTGTATTTTTTTTAAAAAATCCAATATTATTTTCGTCGGCCAAGACCGACGAAAATATTGACACATTATTTTCGTCGGCCAAAACCGACGAAAATAACCGTGCAGTGAGGCCAGGTGGATGACAGGCCATATTTTCATCGACAACCGATGAAAATAGTTGTATTTTCGTCATATTTCTTTCGTCGGCCTATTTTCGTCGGTTATGGCCTTATTTTCGTCGGTTTTTGGCCAACGAAAATAATGCAGATTCCTGTAGTGATCGGAATGTTTCTAGGTAAAGAAAAAGAGAATTTTTTTTTTTAAAAAAAGGATTAACAAGAGGATGAAGTTGAAGTCGCCATTATTACTAAACAAGATTCTAATGGTGATGTTCCATTGTCTTTGCCAGTGATTCCAAAACTGGCGACAAGTGAATTCTTGATTTAGCCTGTACATTCCACATGAGCTTGAACCTTGAGTGGTTCATTGACTACGAAACTACGCCAAGCGAATCCGTGTTGAATGGGTGATAATAAACCATGAAAGATTGTAGGCACTCGTTCTATCCAGATCAAGATGTTTGATAGCACCATGAGAACTTTGTCCGATGTTCGACACATCCCAAATTTAAAGAGAAGCCTTATCTCGCTAAGTACTCTTGATACTAAATGATACAAATATTTAGGTGTAGGTGTAGTTCTAAAGGTCTCTAAAGGTTCTCTTGTTGTGATGAAAAGTGATATGAAAGCTGCCAACCTATATCATCAATGAGGTACTACAATTTAAGGTAATGATGCTATTGCCTCAAACAAGTCATTTGATTTTGATGTTACTAATCTTTAGCATATGCGTCAAAGGGCATATGAGTGAAATTGGCAAGATGGAGTTATACAAAAGAGGACTCCTTGATGGACAAAGCATCGATAAGTTGAAGTTCTGTGAGAACTGTGCCTTCGGCAAGCAAAACAGGGTGAAATTTAGTACTACAACTCTCTCTACAAAAGTCATATTGGATTACGTTCACTCTAATTTGTAAGGAGAATCCCGCATCCTATCGCTTGGAGGTACTAGCTATATGTTGACCATTGTCGGGACCCGAATTTGCAAATCCGGACCCTCTGTGTATTCAGCACTAGTTCAGGATCACACTAGTGCACACAGTCTCAACATCGGTATATATCACAATCATACTCAACGAAATAGTGAAGTACTTTAATTAATTAACCAAACCGGTTGCTCGACCTTCTGGTCAAGTTACAAAGATACGCTTAGCAGGGGGAAAACTTATTAAAAGAGAAATAACTGCAGCGGAATAAAATAGATTTCGTGGCACCATCCACTATACCACAGGAAACTGACTAGGCTCGCTCCCTAATTAGATGGCTCCTCCTAGTATTCTTCCTGCAATGCTGGCGTCGCTTCTTCCTCAACTGATGTTGTATTGTGGCAAGGGTGAGTACTTGGTACTCAGCAAGTCATGCACAGAATGCAAGCTAATATTCTACATGAATGGCTTAATAAAAAGGATAAGCTAACAGGATCATTTACAGTAAAGTCGCATGAGTAAATACAATAATGGTTTGCAAAGCGGTAAAATAATAATGAATAGAGTACTTTTCACAATGATCTTCACAAATAAAGCATTTCCCAATCCTAGGTCCAATTCATCATTCCAAACCAACCATTCCTCCAAAGTCAAATCATTTTTATGAAAGTCTAACCCATGACTGTAATTCCCGAGCAATGTCCAATGCCGCGGACTCGGCTATTCGAATAGATTTTTCACTCTGCAGAGGTTATGCACTTTACCCACAAAATACAGCCAAACACCACAAAGGTGAATGTCCGTAACAAAGTCTTTCGGAAACCTCTAACTGTACAAGTGGGCCTCCCCGGTTATTGTACACTGACCCTTCCCTAAGTAAAGGCGAAGTCTAGGCCAATCAACCGTTAGATGGGTACCTGGCCGCAGCCCCGGTACGCTCCTCCGTACAACTACACAAAAGGTATAGTTGTAACACACTAGTTTTCGCTTTTCTGGAGAAAAACCTAATTTAAATAAATTAAATTCAAAATTTGGAGTTTCTTTGGTGTTTATATTAACCTGGCATCCGTTCCCCTCCAAAATCGGGAATTAATTCCCCTCCGGTCGAAAAATCGGATTTTCCGGTTCCCGTCGGTACCCGAAATTTCACCCGAATCCAAAAATGCTCAAAAAATCCCCAAACCACTTCTAAAATGTTTCAAATATTCCAAAATGATTTTAGGAATCATTCCCCGGATTTTTGGATCTCCGTTCCTATTTTATCTCGCGCGGCTTTTGTTTAATGCCTGCAATCCGCGCCCGAATATCCAAATTCGACAAAAATCATCCAAATTCAACCAAACCAGTTCCATTGGGTCCCAAATATTCCAAAATGGCTTTAGGAATTTTTCCGGAATTTTTAAGCCATTTTTCCTTATTTTTCTCTAGGGCGAATCGTTTACGTAAAGGAGGACTAATAAGGAAGCGACACGTGGCAAGGGAATAGTGTTGTTTTCAACCTCCAGCCAACCTCATAATAACAGAGAGCTTGCAAAGTCCATTCATGGCTAGGGTTTCCACTCAAATGCTCATAACTCCCACGTTTCAACTCCAAAATGCGAAGCGCCGGTTCCGTTGAATTCGTAGCGGCATCCTCTTCCCATTCCCCACCTTCACTCGCCGCCAATCTCACCGGAAACGGCCGTGTTAATGAAAAACCAAAATCCACTAAAACGTCATTATCTCGGCCGTTTCACCTCCAAACGCCGCACCACCACCTCCATTCTCTTCATATAAGTATCCCCGTTCTGGGAGTGTGCTCCCCTTTCCCTCTACTCCACTCGTGTGCCCGTGAGATCAAGAAAACCGGCGTTGTGTTGAAATTTTTCGGTGTTCTTCGAGTTCGTGCTTGTAGATCCTTCTCCGGTGAGCCATTCTTCATGCCACTTAGTTCCTTGTGACTGTGGATGAGTCTAGAGTCTAACCCAACAATTAATTTTAGGTTGCGTCCAGTTTTGGCGACGAATTTCAAGTTTTTCTCGGTTCGGCCGGAGCTCCGTTCATCGCCGATTTCTTCACCTCCGGTGAGAAGCAACTCAATTCATTCCTCCTATAGCTCCCTATGGTTGATATCTAATTGATCCATGATTTTATTTGGTCTAAATCCATGCGAAAATAGGGCAAAAATTCGTTTTTTTTTGGAAGAAAAGGGGCTCTGTAGTTTTGGTTCGGTTCGGGAACAAAATTTTCGCGAGTACTGTAGCAAACAGTACCTTTTTCTTTTTCCTTGATTTTCCAGCAATTTTCAACTTCGGAAGCTCATAACTTTTGCGTCCGAACTCCGTTTGACCCCATTCAAATTTCTAAATTCATCTAAAATCAAGATCTACCTGCCAGTATTATTTTTGTAATTTTTGGATTTTATTTATTTTCCGTTATTTATTTATTTCCTCGATTTGCGTGTAGTCGACGATCCCGCCGCGATCGCCGTTTCTGCCGCCGGGCTTCAAAGAGTTCAACCTTCTCGCTGTGGCCGAGGCAAGTCTCCTTGACGCATGTTGATCCTACAATTTACAATTGTTTTACCACTGTTTTATAAATTGCATTGCTATTTATATTAAATGGATGATGTTAAGTTAGATTATTAGTTATACCTGTTGTTCCTACCTCCTTGACATTGTTATCCCTGACCCTTTTGTCGCCCTAGTGTAGTAATCCACCAACATAAGTGTTTTTGGAAAAATATTCTGTTATTAGAGAAATGACTGTTTGGAAGACAGTTTGGATGTAACATATTAGTATAGAACGTAGATTGAAGCTAGAACCCAATTTGATTGGAGATTACATGAATATTAGTGTTGATGGGGATTGTTAATTATGAAGTTGATCTATGAACATTGATGATTGAAGTATTGTGAAGTTGGATTATTGTAGTAGTTCACATTATAATGGATTGGGGGAAATTTTGGAAGATGTATGGTATTGTGAAGTATTCTTGTTGGATTAAATAGGTCAGTATGAGTAAATAATATGTTGAATTGGATTGCTTCGGTTGATAAAATAGTATCAAATGAGAATCAGAGTTAGTTGGATTATTAGTGCTTGTTGGGGAATTATTACTAACTGATCGATTAAGAAATAGATGATTGTGAAAATATAGATATGTGATAATCATTTATGGAGGATTGTGAATGATCCAGAATATTTGGTGTTTTAGTAAATGATAATATTCCTTATTCTTGGTGGATTAAAATAGATGATTTAGAGGTGATGATGTGAAGGATTAAATATATGCTATGATGAAGTATGATCGGTGGATTATATTCTAGTTGATTAACGGTGATGTTGTGAAGTATTCTCGGTGGTTTAGTGGATGATTTTGTGAAATATGGTCTCGCGATAACCATTTATGTGGATTTATGAATAATGTGGATTATGTGTGATTTGTTTAAGTCGATCGGATGTCACTATGTATGAAGATCATTAATGTCGAGGAATTAATAAAGTCTTGGTTTCGGGAGTCTTTGTTGAAAGATGCTTGGGGATGAGATTGTGAATTATTCGTGGTGGATCAAGTAGATTACAAAATTAATCGATGTATGGATGATGGGTAATCGATAATGAGAATTATATTTTGAGGAGATTGTTTCATATACAATGATAATAATAGCTTGGTATGATTTTGGAGTTATGATGGCATGGTATCAACTTTACATGGTAAACGTACCATACTGGATTGGATTATTCTTATGATTATCAAATTATGGCAGTAGAAGGATTATTGGAGATTATAAAAATAATTATAGGGATTGTAATCAAACCCTGAGCTTTGTATTTGTATAAAATAAACTATTGGTGGAATAGAATAGTACGGTAGAAATGCTTAGCCTTGCTATCGGTCAGTCTTCACCTATGGATGGGAATTTCAATTATCCCTTGAAAACTTGTATTGGAAGTTATAGGCAAGGAGTATTGCCAATGGTTTACAAAATAAAAATAAAATGAAAAATGGTTTTGGACTGGGGCGGAATGGTTTGTCTGGTGGGCGCGGAGGGAGTGCTAGCTTTCATTGCGCAAGTACCGCCCCAAGTCAATTAAGGACCGACGCTTATGACTGTCTCCATTCTAAGCATAACCGTATAACCACATGTCAAAGTGGGCACGACCTGACTAACTAATTTGTAGAAACCTGACTTAGACTCACCACTCGGTGGAATGTGAGAGGCGGAAGGAGGCATTGTTGTTGTTGTTGTTGTTGTTTTTCTCACACGGCGCAAGAGGGGGCTTCTGTACTGGGCGGACGGAACCCTAACAGCGGTGAAACCTCAACGGGTGGGTCTAGTTAGGTAGATACATTGTAACGGCCTTGTCATGACATCCCTGCCGGCACACCTAAGGAAGTGTGTTAATTGTACATGGCACTAAGGGAATATCATGTCTTATGGGTAAAGTTGTACACCTCTGTAGAGTTAAAACTATTCGAATAGTCATGCCTACGGTCAAAGGCAAAGCTTGCTGAATGCTTTCATACTGGTAGACTTTGGTTTTTGGTTTCAAACTAAACAATGTTTTGTTTTGGGATCCGGGAGCGGTTAGAACTCTCGGGTGTGCTTCTGGCGGCTAAAGCCAGGTAGGTGGAATGAACCTGATTTTATGAACTGTGGCAGATAGAGCCATGTGATTGGATTGAACCCTAATTTTGTTGAGATGTGGCGGATAGAGCCTGTATATTAGTGAGTGGTGGTTAGAACCTTCACTACAATATTACATAATTCAATTATTAAAAAGAATTGCTCAAATATGCTTTGTGAAAATTATTAACAAGTATGATTTGATGAAACTTGGCTTTATGCAAAAGAACCATATTAAGCCATTTTTGGATAGCCTACATTGTGCAAGTGAAAGAAGCTATCAAGGAATTCCAACGACTAGGGCGCGCTCCCCACTCGATTGCCTGTGGGCATTTGGATGGGTCGCTTTGGTGTTTTCGTCTTCCGCTGCAGTTGTTCAAGTTGTTCCGCCTGTTCAGGCCGTAATGGTAAACCTTGACCATAAGGTCTTTGCTTTTATTCGGTATTATTCTTATTTAATTATATGTATTCGTGATATGGTTGTTGATTCATCACTTTTGACTGTGTGTACTAGCTACTGATCTGGGACTAGTACAGAAATACACAGGGGATTCCGGATAGCCGATCCGGGGGCCTACAAAGGTGGTATCAGAGCCATATCGACTGTAGGACGTGCCCTTAGTTAGAATGGTCGTTTTAGGAAGCTTCAAAACTTATGTTCTAAAAAGAAAAATCAAATAATGTGCTATTCTCGTCTTTTCTCTCTTTCTTTTCTTATCTTCCCCGGTGGCTGCTTCTTCACTGTTTTGAAATGTGAATTGGACTACCCCTCCCTTAAAAACTTCTGTATTAAGGTAATCGAGTTCCCCCTTTCGACTTCAAGGCTTGAGGACTAAAGAAGAGCAATTCGGCAAAAGTTGTACTGAAGTGTGCGTCTTCATGGTGAGGATCCAACCGTTGATCGTCGAAGACCAAAGAAGCAAGGTTGACTTTAGACTAACCCTGTAGGTTAAGTGGCCAAGATTCGTTCTGTGTTGGAGCCGCCTTGTCCCGTTAGCGTGAGTAGTTTTATCGAGTAGACAAGTTGGTTTTGTTTGGTGTTGAAAATGTTTTACTTTTCGTCGTTTGTGCTGTCCTTTGTCTGGGCGGTTGGTTTTGGGTGTTGTTAGAACCTCCCTTGCTTCTCTCGTCTGTGCTGTTCCCTCTCATCTGGAAGCCTTGTTGTGCCGTCAGATGGAGAAGAATTGCAGTGCTAACCTCAACAAAGAAGCTGATGCATCAAGTTCCAATACTGTGGTCAACATCAATACTAGCGCTAGTGAAGTTCCGATTGTCAACGTCAGTGCTACTACCGAGCTTAACCAGCAACCCTCCGAGATGGTAACAGCATTTCTTCAGAATATGAACCAGTTCCTGGTGACTCAGACTCAGCTTATGCAGTTGATGATACAACAACTAAACAACCAAGCCCCGATGGTCATTTCCCCTATAACTCCTCAGCAGTACCCTTCTGATGAGTTATGGAAGACCAACCCTCCAGCAGTATTATGTGGAGACGATGGCATTAGCAATACCCCTCTGGTAGACCTTCACTCAGGGGAATTTGTCAGCTGTTATCGATGTGGTGAAAAAGGACATGTTGCCTCTGGATGTCCCCAAAAGGGTAAGACCAAAGAAGATAACCATTGTAGTCACTGCAACAGAATTGGACACCAATTTCGCAGGTGCCCTCGAAGGAAGAAGATTCAGTACAAGATTTGCAACTTTTGTGGCAAGGAAGGGCATTATGTGAAACAATGTCCCTTGGGAAAACAAAAATTCGTATCACCACAACCAGTTCCAGCGGCAGAAGTCAGTACTGAAGTACCTCATAAGCTGCATCAAGTAGCGAAGATTCATCAACCTAGCAAAGGCAAAGCACTTTCCCTGGAAGACAAAAATTCGTATCACCACAACTAGTTCCAGCAGCAGAAGTCAGTACTGTTCAGGCCGTAATGGTAAACCTTGACCATAAGGTCTTTGCTTTTATTCGGTATTATTCTTATTTAATTATATGTATTCGTTATCGTCTCGAAACTTTGTTGTTGCTCATGGATGTTGTTGGAGTTTATGAACTTCCTTCATTTGATGCTTTGTGCTTGTGCTGTGTGTTTCCCTTGTTGCATTCATGTAGATTTATATGAGTGTATCTTGCTGTCCGGAATTGCAATTTCCACGTTGTTGTTGCTCTCTTGTTTCTTGTTGCTAACTTGGGGTTGGCCACAGGATGGCAGGAGCTACCACTCGATCACAAACTCATCAAGGGACGAGGCCACGCACCTCGGGCTCCCAAACAGCTGAGGAGCATGCTCAGGGGGTTGCTCATGACAACCCGGAGTCATCTCACCGTCAAAATCAGCACCATCCTCGTGCGGAGGCGGAACTTCCACCACCTCCTACTATGGCTCAAGTGCTTGCCATGATTGAGCAGAATCGGCAAGATCAGACTTGGATCTTGCAGCAGATTGCTCGCAATACTGCCGTTGCCCCGGGCCCTATCCGAGATGCCGGTGGGGGAGGGCATCATGCCGCAGGAGGACTTGGCGAGTTCCTTCGCACGCAGCCACCGTTATTCTCCCGTGCTGAGGACCCACTTGAAGCGGATGACTGGCTGCAGACCATTGAGCGCAAGCTTACCATTGCCCAGTGTCCGGATCATGAGAAGGTCCTTTATGCTTCCCATCAGCTCGATGGAGCAGCGTGCGCATGGTGGGACAGCTTCACCGCCATGCAACCTGCTGATCATGTTATCACGTGGGCGAAGTTTCGTGCAGCCTTCCGCGAGGCTCATGTTTCCACGGGTGTTATGGCCATCAAGAAGCGCGAATTCCTCGCATTGAAACAAGGTGGAAAATCCGTCATGGAGTATCTTCACGAGTTCAATTACTTGGCTGATGACACCTCTACCAACGAGCGTAAACAAGAGCGCTTCATGGAGGGACTTTCTGAGGAATTGCAGCTGGAGCTCGCTGCACATGAATTCCGCAATTTCCAACACTTGGTCAACAAGGCCATAGTGGTGGACGAGAAGCGGGGAAAGCTGGAAGAGTCACGCAAGCGCAAGCGAGCAGCTCAAATTTTGGCTAGCAACAGCTCGCAACCGCCGCGCGCCACTCGTCCCCCGCCTTCCAATTATCAAGCTCCGACACCCCCAAGACCTTCGGTACCTGTTGCGCGTCCACCGCAGCAAAATTTTCCACCAAACGCCGGTGGAAATCAGCGAGGAGATAACACTCAAGGCCGCCCAGTTCTAGTGTGCTACCAATGCAAGAAGCCGAGGCACTTTGCGCGCCAATGTCTGCAAAGGAACCCAGCAATGTCAGGGACTCAAACGCCGAATGCAACCGGAGCCGCACCACCGCCACCGCCACGGCCAGCTCCACCGAGAGCCACGCCGGCACAACCACGCGGTCGCATCAATCACGTCACCGCCGAAGAAGCTCAGGATGCGCCAGATGTGGTGTTGGGTATGCTTCTTGTCAACTCCTACCCAGCTACTGCATTATTTGATTCCGGAGCATCGCACTCATTTATCCAAGGGGGGTTTGCTACTCATAATGGGTTTTGTATCCAACCATTGCATCCGCCTCTTCTCATTAGAACGCCAGGATCGGAGTTGAGAATCGATCAAATTTGTTGGGGAATTAGCATTGAAGTTAATGGCGTAGAATTTCTGGCTGACTTGATTGTGATCGAGACGAAGGGAATTGAAGTTATTCTTGGGATGGATTGGTTGTCCAAGCATCAGGGATACATCGACTGTGCACAAAAATCCATCTCCATCACAAGTGCAAGCGGCGAGCAAGTTGTCCTTGCATCTAGTTTTGATTCTACTCATCTCTATGCCTTGAGGGATGAGACATTTCTCGGGATTAGTGATGTACCAGTGGTATGTGACTACCCGGATATCTTTCCAAAAGAATTACCGGGGATGCCGCCAGACCGGGAGGTTGAATTCGTCATTGAATTGCTGCCCGGAACAGCCCCGATATCCAAGCGTCCATATCGGATGCCTCCAAATGAGCTCCTCACCCTGGGGATGCCCGGTGCTGTTTGTGAAGAAGAAGGACAACAGTTTACGGATGTGTGTTGATTACCGTCCGTTGAATGAGGTAACGGTCAAGAACAAGTATCCACTTCCACGGATTGATGATTTGTTCGATCAAATGACCGGAGCCCGTGTATTCTCCAAAATTGATTTGAGGTCGGGCTATCATCAAATCAAAATCAGGGCGGGAGACATTTCGAAGACGGCATTCTCTACTCGTTATGGCCTATACGAGTATACCGTCATGTCTTTCGGTTTAACCAATGCACCGGCCTACTTCATGAGTCTAATGAATTCAGTTTTCATGGAGTACCTCGACAAATTCGTTGTCATCTTCATTGACGACATTCTCATCTACTCCAAATTTGAAGAGAAACATAAAGAACACCTTCAAGTAGTCTTGGAGAAACTGCGAGAACACCGACTTTATGCAAAATTCAGCAAGTGTGAATTTTGGCTAAAGGAAGTTACCTTCCTAGGCCATGTACTGTCGGAAGGCGGAGTTGCAGTTGACCCGAGCAAAGTGCAATCAGTAATTAATTGGGAACAGCCCAAGACCGTCACAGAAGTTCAGAGTTTTCTCGGACTCGCGGGATACTACCGCCGGTTCGTGGAGAACTTCTCCAAGATCGCGAAGCCACTGACCGAACTATTGAAGAAGGAGAAATAGGAGGCCAAAACCAGGCTTGGGGCTTCCAAAACACCTCCATAGCCGAGTAGGACTCCTATTCCTAGTTTGACTCGGATTTGGAAAGATGACCGAACTTGTTTTGCAGTTTCCCGTTGACTCGTAAGGAATTTGGAGGTGGGGCCAGATCCGTTGGAAAGAGGACGTCGAAACCTTTCAAACCAGTACTCATTGACCTCAAACAGCCTTGGGGATCAAAAGTTATGTTCGTTTTAAGTTGGTGCTATCCCGGAGGCCGAATCCGAGTTGAAGTTGTGCACCGGAAGAATTGGCTTCATGCTTGACTTTTGGGAGTCCTTCTCCTTCGTTCTTAAGGACAATAAAACCATCACAAGGATTAAATAGCATTTCATTCATTAATTTATTTGTATGCAACCCGAGGAACGCATTCACCTGGCAATTGAATTGACGTGCGCGAGCTCTAGTATTTGGCCCTTGTATTACATTGCTGGTTTCATTGTTGGCAATTGGGTTTGTAGACATGGCCGTATCCATGGTAGTGATGTCCTCATCATCCTCCCCTTCTTGCATTTGAGTTGTCCTCGACTCAAGCTCATCATCTTCTCCCAAGTATGGTTTCAAATCTGATAATTGAGTTGACGGGCTCGAGCTCGAGTCAATGGTCCTTGAACCGACGAAGATGTAGAAGGATGGCCAAGCCGGGGGTCGATAAAGCCATGCAGATGGAGCCATCTTAGTAGTTGTATCACAGTAGAGGATGCCGTGAAGTGTCGCCAACTTAATGGTCCTGGCCAAGGTGGGGGTCGATGAAACCATGCAGTTGATATAATTGCAGCAACACTTGGTGATGACCATATGTATGCAGTGTTAGTTCTATCCATGATGAGCATGGTCTCATCATCCTCCCTTTCTTGAAGTGGAGTCGTCCTCGACTCCATCATATTGTCCTGGAAAATGTTAGGAGCGACAGGAAACAAAGCAACATGCAAATGTGCAATCAAATCAATGGATCGAGAATCTCTATCAATCATATACTCCCTTTCTTGAAAACTATCATGTGACTTGTAGGTTGAACCAAAAGTACTTGATATGACATGATTAGTGATATGGCACTTATCAAATTGATGACATTGTTGCATAACAAGCGGAGGTTTAAAATTTGAACAAATGTAAACTCGATGCGCTTCATACCCTCCTTTCTCACAATTTTTGCCAATAACATGGAAAATATTTCGCGATAACCAGGACAAATCAGAATGTACAAAAAGTCTCTCCTCTAAATAATTCAGATCACATGGACCATCAAATTCAATGTAACCTAATGTATCTAAAGAAGACATCAATTTCAACTCATCATTTTCGCTTGTGAGGTGAATGACATGTTTATTTTCAGCATAAGTGTCTAGTGTGTTAACAAAAGTGACATGTCCATTCGCTAGTTGTGTCATGGATATAAGTGAAGTATTATCACACAACTCTTCTTTATCACAAGAAATAGCAAGCAAATCATCTTGTAACAAAGCAAAATCAACAATTGGTTCCACTAATAGTTGCTCTACGATAGCATGATTTGTGGATAGTTTTAGCTCTTCAAAATTATTTTCTCCATGTGTAAAGTCCATACCTGTTACATTATCTTGTAAGTTCTCATCAGCTGTTGTAGGCGTTTCTTCAACTATTATCTCTTCACTTACACATGGGGTAGTACTGATCGTTTTTTTCTCGATATGCTCTTCTACATCATTCCCTCGATGGTGCTCACTTTTCTGCAAAATGTTAGCTACAAAAGAAGGTGCAACAATGGGCGCCTCAAATGAAGCTAATGATTCTTTCATGGATTCAGCAAGCATTTTTTCAACTTTACAAGCACATACAACCAATTCCGAAAGAGAACTATATGTTTCATCAACAAGAGCATCCTGAATTTCCTGATTGAGTCCACGTAAGAACCTAAGCTCTGTTTCTTCTTCACCTTCAACTAAACCACAACGCAACAAATGATTTTGCAATCGTTCGTAGTATTCCTTAACGCACTTATTTCCTTGTTTCAAGCATTGGAGTCTAGTATACAAAAATTCAGTATGATATTCAGGGACATAGTCAATTCTCATAAGTCTTTTCATGGCCTTCCAATTTTCAGGTTTTCTCTCTTTTCTACAAATATGTTTCCACCATGTTAATGCATATTCATTTAGCACACTAGCAAAGAATCCTAATCTTTTCATTTTCAGACAAATCATACTTGCCAAATTCTTTGTCTACTGCTATCTCCCAATTAATATAGGCATCAGGATCATATTGACCATTAAAAGGTGGAATGGCGAATTTAACGTTACCTAGAGAATCATCATCAACATGTACCTGAGCATGTAGTATGCCATTTTTGTTGCTTGGAAGATGAGGTGGAGGATTGGAAGTTCCTGGGGCAGTACCTACAAGCGTATCAAGTCTAGACAAAATAGTAGCAAGATTAGTGTTAGCAACTCTCTGAGCGGTTTCGATAGACCGGAGGCGGTCTTCTTGCAGTGACATTCTAGCAACAATTCCCTTTGCGTGTGGAGAGTGATGCAGCGAATCCTCATCACCTGACATGGTTAGTAGAAGACAAGAAAACAATATAACAAGTATAATGTTCCTATCAACTACAAGGAGGTGGTGGCAATTCTCTCAACATTCAAGCCTATAACCAAAGTTCTTACATGCAGCGGGTGTTGACGGCCGTTGGCGTGGTCAAAAGTTCTCCGAAGCTTGGATAAAGCGATTGCCAAGGGATCGAACAAATGTAAGGGGTTGGGTGTGGAGCTTGGATAGGCAAAATTTATTTCCTATGCAATCTGATAATTCTAGTTATTGTAATGATAAGTAATGATCCAAACTAGAATTCACAAGCCCTAGTTGCCGATCTCAAAAATATAAGTGAATTTGAAGGCAACACACACGCAAAGATAATGGCACTTGTGCAATCAAGGAATGAGCTATGAAATATAAGTGAAGCACCAAAAGCTCTATTGCACAAGTCGTAGAGAGACTCTAACCTTATTGCTTCAAGAATGTAAAAGGGCACAAGATTGCTCACTAATTCATAAATTGCACAATCTAAAAGTAACGAACAGAAATTAGGGTTTTGCTCAATGTAGTGCGACCGGCCACAATTTTCTTTTTCTTTTCCTTTTTTTGCCTTTTGGCTCTTTCTCTTTTCTTTCTTTTGGTGACTTTCGGCCAACACTAGTATGAACAAAGTTTTTGAATCCCTAACTCGGTGTCACAAGATAATATGATAGGATAACTGAAGATTATGCAATGTATCAAGTAGGGCAGTCCTAAGCAATATCAACAAGCTAGTCTCAAATAGGATCAAAGTGTTCACAAAGGATGAATTGGTTCCCAAAGGTAGGTGTACTGATGTTTTTCTAGGGCAGCAGACTTGTCGCCTAGATTAATGTTTGAAGATCACCGAATTTGATTGGTTGACAGTGGAAGGAATTGAAGCTTATATCCTCAGCTTTCAATAGAGTGCAAGAACACAAAAATCCGAGTTCGTATGTGAAAGTTATGCTCAAAATACCAAACTGGACAGAATTGAAGGATTGAAGCTACGCGAAGGAAAAGAAAGATCAGCAACTAAAACATGGACTCTAATGGATCAAAACCTAACAAAACTCACTAAAATAACAGATTAAAACTAAAGGTTGAATTTTTGTGGAGTAGTTTTCAATTTAGGACAGAAATCATAAACTAACATAAGGCACTGATATTCTCACCGATCAACTGAAGCTCTGATACCACTTGATGTAACACTGGGTGTCCCGATCTTTCGATGAGAATGATAACTTTCGATTTGGGTGGAGACGACTTTGACGATCCGACTACAACGTACAACGACGATGCGCCTTAGCAATCGCTAAACCAACTCTAGATGGTTATTAACCTTGCCGTGGGCACGATCAACCTGATCACGAAGATCAATTCCTGCAAGCAATCGAAGAACAAGCAAGAACAAGGCAAAAGCAATCTAAAATTGCAAATATAGAAGAAGTATTGAAAAGTTGGGGTTCTGATACAAGGAGCTTGTTAGGCGGCCATTGAGCACGTCTAAAAGACTCAAAATAGTAGCAAAAGGCTAAACTATCAAATAACCAAAACCCAAGTTATTTTGGGGGGACTCCCTAGCTATTTATACGAGAAATAGGAGGCCAAAACCAGGCTTGGGGCGTCCAAAACACCTCCTTGGCCGAGTAGGACTCATATTCCTAGTTTGACTCGGATTTGGAAAGATGGCCGAACTTGTTTTGCAGTTTCCCGTTGACTCGTAAGGAATTTGGAGGTGGGGACGGATCCGTTGGAAAGAGGACGTCGAAACCTTTCAAACCAGTACTCATAGACCTCAAACACCCTTGGGGATCAAAAGTTATGTTTGTTTTAAGTTGGTGCTATCCCGGAGGCCGAATCCGAGTTGAAGTTGTGCACCGGAAAAATTGGCTTCATGCTTGACTTTTGGGAGTCCTTCTCTTTCGTTCCTAAGGACAATAAAACCATCACAAGGATTAAATAGCATTCCATTCATTAATTTATTTGTATGCAACCCGAGGAACGCATTCACCTGACAATTGAATTGACGTGCGCGAGCTCTAGTATTTGGCCCTTGTATTACATTGCTGGTTTCATTGTTGGCAATTGGGTTTGTAGACATGGCCGTATCCATGGTAGTGATGTCCTCATCATCCTCCCCTTCTTGCATTTGAGTTGTCCTCGACTCAAGCTCATCATCTTCTCCCAAGTATGGTTTCAAATCTGATAATTGAGTTGACGGGCTCGAGCTCGAGTCAATGGTCCTTGAACCGACGAAGATGTAGAAGGATGGCCAAGCCGGGGGTCGATAAAGCCATGCAGATGGAGCCATCTTAGTAGTTGTATACGAAGTAGAGGATGCCGTGAAGTGTCGCCAACTTAATGGTCCTGGCCAAGGTGGGGGTCGATGAAACCATGCAGTTGATATAATTGCAGCAACACTTGGTGATGACCATATGTATGCAGTGTTAGTTCTGTCCATGATGAGCATGGTCTCATCAGTGTGAAGCAAGTTTCCAATTGCTGAAGGTTCGCTTAACTACTGCTCCAGTCTTAGTACTGCTGGATATTCACAAGGCCTTCGACATATATTGCGATGCATCACGCCTCGGACTCGGTTGCGTACTTATGCAAGGAGGCCGAGTGGTGGCATATGCATCCAGGCAATTGAGGCCACATGAGATGAATTATCCAACCCATGACTTAGAGCTAGCAGCTGTGGTGCATGCTGTAAAAGTTTGGCGACATTACCTCATTGGTAATCGTTGCGAAATCTACACTGATCACAAGAGCCTGAAATACATCTTCACTCAAGCCGATCTGAACTTGCGACAAAGAAGGTGGCTCGAATTGATCAAAGACTACGATATGGGACTCCATTATCATCCCGGAAAAGCCAATGTCGTTGCCGATGCCTTGAGCCGGAAGTCACAATGCAATTGTATTTCGGCAGAACCGGAATCGGAAGCGATTTGCGCTGAATTCCGAAGACTCGGAGTAGAAGTGATCAATTAGGGATTCCTTGCTGCCCTTGAGATTAAATCTGACCTCTTGGATTAGATCAAAGCAGCCCAAAAGAAGGACAAGGGCATAACACTTATCCGAGCCAACATCGAGCAAGGCAAAGCTAATTGCTTTAATGAAGACCCCCAAGGTGTCTTATGGTTTGGCACCCATTTGGTAGTGCCGAATTGTAAGGAGTTGAAGCAATCCATTCTTAATGAAGCTCATAACTCCTCATTCTCTATTCATCCCGGGAGTACAAAGATGTATCAAGATCTTAAGCTAAGACTTTGGTGGACCCGGATGAAGCGAGAAATTGCCCGGTATGTTGCCGAGTGCGACATATGCCGAAGGGTGAAAGCTGACCATTTATGTTCAGCAGGCACACTCCAGCCACTACCGATTCCCTTGTGTAAATGGGAGGAGATCGGCATGGATTTCATCACCGGATTGCCCAAGACACAAAAAGGTTTCGACTCTATTTGGGTAATCGTTGACCGATTGACAAAAACTGCTCGTTTTCTTCCCGTCAAGGTTAAATATACGGTAAGCAAGTTGGCAGAGCTGTATCTCTCTCGAATAGTATCTCTTCATGGGGTTCCCAAAAGAATTTTATCAGATAGAGGTACCCAGTTTACCTCGCATTTCTGGCAATGTCTTCACAAAGCCATGGGAACTCAACTTTCATTCAGCACTGCGTATCATCCTCAGACTGATGGACAAGCTGAGAGAGTGAATCAAATCCTCGAGGATATGCTTAGGGCTTGTGCTCTTACATACGACAAAGATTGGGAGAAATGCTTGCCATTCACGGAGTTTTCCTACAACAATAGCTATCAAACTAGTCTTCAAATGTCGCCATTTGAAGCTCTTTATGGAAGATCTTGTAGGACTCCACTCAATTGGTTTGAATCTGGAGAAACACCCATCTTTGGCCCGGACTTGGTCAGCGAAGCAGAAGAGCGAGTCCGGATGATCCGAGAACGATTGCGGACAGCGCAGTCTCGTCAAAAGAGCTATGCTGATCGCCGTCGTCGTGCTTTAACTTTCGAGGTGAATGACTATGTCTACCTCAAGGTTTCTCCAATGAAAGGTATTCGTCGTTTCCAAGTTAAAGGAAAGCTAGCACCTCGCTACATCGGACCCTTCCGAATCGTAGCAAAGCAAGGAGCTGTGGCATATCAATTGGAACTTCCACCTTCCCTCTCCGAGGTACATGATGTCTTCCATGTCTCTCAATTGAAGAAATGCCTCCGTGTTCCAACCGAGGCTACGGAGTTGGACACTCTCGAATTGCAACCCGATTTGTCATACAAGGAATACCCAGTTTGCATTATTGACGAACGAGAACGTGTCACTCGGAATCACACCATCAAATTCTTCAAAGTTCAGTGAAGTAACCACACTCCTAACGAGGCTACATGGGAGCGTGAAGATCACCTTCGAGCTGAGTACCCTCATCTCTTCACCGACCTAACTCAATCTCGAGGTCGAGATTCTCTTTAGGGGGGTAGGTTTGTAACAGCCCAAAATTGTTTGCTAGCTAATTTGTGCATGGCATGCTCATATCATTCATAATAGTGGCATAATTGACACTTAATTAAGACTATATAAATGCTAGCATCCTTCTTAGTTAGATAAGTATGAAGTTGTAATGTTCATGACACCTAAAAACTGCTACTTATTTATGGTGAATTTTTAGTAGATTAAAAATTTGATTTTAGATTCCACACAATCATTCACCCCCCTCTTATTGCTATACTAGTATACATCGATCCTACAAATAGGATAGCATACATATTTTGCACGTAATTTCAGTGGTTATCATCTTTTGATTTTTGGAATTCTTTGACCAGAATCACGTCTAATGGACAAGACAGTAATAACCTGGGGGAGGGAGCAGAATTTAACACTTTTACAGGTCTACACATGTAACAGCCCAAAATTGTTTGCTAGCTAATTTGTGCATGGCATGCTCATATCATTCATAATAGCGGCAAAATTGACACTTAATTAAGACTATATAAATGATAGCATCCTTCTTAGTTAGATAAGTATGAAGTTGTAATGTTCATGACACCTAAAAACTGCTACTTATTTATACCCATGCCGTATTCACCATTAGTCAATGACATGTGGACCCTACATGTGGACTGCACACACCTAATCTGTCATTTCTCACCTTATCCACCTCTACCCACTCTCCTACCCACTCTATGACGTGGGACCAAGCCCCATATGTAAGGGGTGGAGTCGACCACTATATAAACCCCCTCACCTTGGTTTCTCCTCCCCCACACTCTCATTTCCTGCTCCCACAACCAGAAAAACAGCAAGGAGAGCATTGCAAGAACACCTCTCCATCCTCCATTTTCCTCCACACCATTCCTCCAAAAATCAAGAACAAGCTTGTGCATGCTATACTCATCCCAAGCTTCAATTCCATCCAAATGGATTCTTGATGCACCAAGTATTGGGTGAGTTCTAATCGATTTCCTTCTCTCCATGTTCTGAAATTTTTGTCACTTGAGACTCATTTCATTTCTTCTCCATGGGTTACATCATCAAACCTTGAATCGGGTTGTGCATGTCATGTTGCTACCTTAAAGAGCTAGGAGGAGAAGCCATTGCAAGCTCTAGGAGGAGAAGGTGTCATCTCCAAGAGCTAGGAGGAGGAGTTAATACCAGGAAGAACACCGAGATCACCTTCACGGCGTCATTCTTGATCTCTTCATCAAACCAACCTTCCACCAAGTACAAGAACATCCTTGTGGTGGTAAGGTTCTACCCTACTCCATTTTTTTGAAGTGTAGGAGCACAATGTGTAATAGCCATTCAAAGACTTGAACAAAAATCTTGTTGGATTGTACAGTTCGACACACATCGGAACTTCCGACCCAAACCGGAACATCCAATGTGGCTAAAACTCCAGAAAATGTTTAAATACTAACCCTGTCTACGCTGGAAATTTACACATATCGGAACATTTGATGTTCACATCAGAACTTCCGAAGTTTCCAGAGAAGCACCTTTCGTGTATTCTAACAGGAAAAATTTTCTAAGTCTGGATCGGAACTTCCGATGTCGGATCGGAACTTCCGATGTGTTTAGAGAAGCACCTTTGTGAATTCCAACTAAAAATTTTCTAAGTCTGGATCGGAACTTCCGATACTAAGTTCGGAACTTCCGACTGAATCAACTTCAAATGACCATAACTTTTGCATCGTAAGTCCAAATTGGGTGAAACCAATTCCTATGCTTTCATAGGGTCGTCCTCTATCATTTCCAATAGAAAAACAAGACTTGGGTTGCATATATGAGGATCTATCATAGGATCTTACGATGCATGATTGTGCAGAAAAATAAGTTGTTGTATTGTTGACCCTCACCCAAACGATATTGTTTTAGTGATAACTTTTGACACACAAGTCCAAACTTCACAAAGTCAAATCGTATGTTCATATTATGACTATTACTCTAAAATCATGAGCATTTCATGCATGATTGTGTATATTTCAATTATGATTTATTGTTTCGTTTGTGTTCTTGATTGGAGTTATTTGAATTGAATCCTCTCGATAGGTATTGACACTTCGAAGGACACTCCCGAGTACGACTACGCTTAGGATATCAAGAACGAGCAGCAAGGCACTATTTTACTCCTTGAACATGATTGCTCCTACTAGTTGAAATTATGCTTTGAGGATATTTTTCAAATTGCAATGCCTAATTTCAATTATGTCTATGTTGGGGTAGAATGCTTAGTTATTGCCTCGTTGACATGTTATCCTCTTACCATGTTCCTTTCGTGTACCATTGTCGCTCTAGGTGGTTAGTTTATTATTATGTATGGGTTCGTACGATTTGCTTAGCCATGCTTAGAACATCGTTAGAAACCGCGATAGATGGACTTAGTCCATCGGTCGCAATGATCAAAATGAGTATGATGATGATGGTTCCATTGTGGTTAATGTGTAGCAATGTTGGTTAAGGACCTTAAGGATTAAATCCTGGTACCGTCTCATCAAGTAACTATCGTGCGAGCCACACGCTGTTTATGGGACCAGCTTAACCAAGTACTTGTGTATGACTATGGGTGTTTAAACCATATGCACCCGGAATTCCTTGAGCCCGTTAGAGTGTCAAGGAATGTCCGCCGGAGTTCCTTGAGCCCGTTAGAGTGTCAAGGAACGTCCTCAGAATCCCTTGAACTTTGTGAGAGTTGGGGATGTCTAACAACAGGTGTACTCCTTGGTCCACATACACAGAGCACTGAGCACGCGGGATCAAGGGTCACAGTCACCCGGGTGGTTTAAATGCACTACCATGCATACTGGAAAATGGTTTTGTCATGTTTACCTCGGCCGGCACATCAAAGGAATTGTGCTCATAGCTTGGCTTACGAGTGTGCCGTGTCGTGTGGGTAAAGTCGTACCTCTGCAGAGATTAAACTATTCGAACAGTCGCGTCCATGGTTAAGGACGATTGCTTGATGTTGTTAGCCGCCAGACGAGTTGTAAGGACCGGGTAAGAATGGATGGGGTGGGAAACCAAGTCTCATGAGTATTGGAGTATCCGTGGGTGTAAGCGAACATGAGCGTTGGACTCATGGTTTGGAAAATGCTTGGAGGCATGAGATAAAGATGTTTACCAAATGTTATACTATGTATTAGACTTTGTAAATGTTTATCAAAGAGCAGTTTCAATCTATACGTGTATGTGTTTTTATCCCAAATGTTGCTTTACGCTAAAATTAACCTTGTGTCTTTCTTATGATGAAGCAACCACATGTAGCTAGAACTCAGCATGCAACTTATAATATTGTGCGAGTACACTCTTTGTACTCAAACGGATTGTCCACTTGCTGCAGGTGAGGATGAGGCACTGCCCGGAGACCTTTCTCGGGCAGATTTCGATGATGCTAACGCTTAGGGGCACGTTCTTACTCCCAGTCAGTTGACTGAGGGTTTATGGCACACTACGCTGGGCTCTTTTGTTGTCTATGTTATGTTTCCGCTGCTAGTTTATGTAATAACTTTAAATACGTCGTTTTGGACATCAGTCCTGCTTTTGTATGGAGTTATGCTTATGCTTCCGATTAATTGTGTATGTGTCGTGATACAAACTGTCATGCATTGCCGCGCGTATTGGTGAACTTTCCTGGGACCAACACGGGCATATATGCGGGCCGCTCGAGACTCCCTTGATTTACTTGGACGATGCGAAGCTACCGAGTGAATCAATGGAATCCCGGGGACGGGTCCCCACAACACATCATCAAAGAATGTCAGAACATGCACATTCTCTACACTGGAGAAGAAAGAATACTGGTTAAAGAGAGATGTTGATTCCGCACAGAAGCTTGTGTAGGCACCATGATATATCAATTCGCCATCACTTCTGCCCTTCACCGATTCAGAAGCTCCTTCTCCGATTCAGAAGCTCCTTCTCCTTGGTCAACCAGTCCAGAGTATGAATATTATGAACACCGCCTGCTTAACAAAGTTGAGTCCCTAATCATGTTCACGGCCTCCTACTTGCAGGGACTGCAAAATTGAGCTCAAGCATCTCCTTGCTGATGTTATGTAATGTATGATCCTTTTCCTCATTGTAAGGGAGTTGAACACCGCCTGATTACCAAAGTTGAGTCCTCTCCCTAATCATGTTTGAAATTGGCTGCCAACCCATCATCCACGGTTTCCTACTTGCAGGTACTGCAAAATTGAGCTCAAACATTTCCTTGCTGATGTTTCCTCCTTCACAGAAGCCGACCAGCCGGGCCACTATATCTGCACTTTCCTCAATGTGCGCTTGATCGTTGGGGTCTGTCCAGAGCTTGTTCGCAAGCTGAAGCTTCCTTTGCTTCGCCTCAAGGGGGACTTGCCATTTGGTGAAGAGGCGCTCTCGCTCTTCCTCCGTCAGCCTTGAGCCCATCCTTCTGGCTAAAAATTCTCGCTCATTCCTCAACGCCTTAATACTGCAAATGTACAAATGAATGAAAGCTGACTTAGGGGCATGTGAAATTAAATAATTGGTACATATATGATGATTGCACAGTTACGAATAATGAATCATTTTGACTTGGTGGAAGTTGAATAATGGCTAATACAGCCGGGTGCCATGCACTGCGTCTAAAGGTCGTCAAAGTAAGGCATTGGCACATTTTCTCTCCTTTTTTGAGACCTTTCAACTCTATATTCTTGCCACTGGAAAAAGATAGAAGGCAGCATGTTTGCGTGCTATCACATTTACCTTGAGGCTAGAGAAACTGAAGGGTCATCACCAGCTGCAGGGCTTGCATCTCCGACCTCAGCGAAATGCTGTTGCAACCAAGTCAATCTCCTAACTTCAACTTCGATGTATATCTGATCAGCACTATCCCCCCTGAATAACAGGTAGAATTGGGTCCTGTGAATGATTGATACATGACAGAGGTCCCACAGTTGGATAATATGATGCATCTGCTCCTTGAATAATCTGTCCCATGAATCGGGACCGTCCTGTAGAGAACCACAACTATCCTCTGGATCATCTTCCACGCCATTTGGTTTGCCTTCATTAGATTCCAATTCCAAGACCTATAAAAATGTTGTGAGAGAACATATCTTAGCAGGAAAACAAACTATTTCTTTCAAGGACATCAACGATCGAATACGTGTGCAAATATCAAGTGAGGTCAGAACCTGACAGACAAGCAGCTGCTTTTGGTACTGAAGCTTGGCAACCCTTTCCTTCAGTTCAGTGACGTAAGCCCTGATGCTTCTCACATTTTCTTCCGCAGCATTCTGGAACATCTTCTGCATTTTTTTCATATTTACAGAGCTGGATCGCCGATAGCGAGGCGTTTCATCACGTGATGATATTTCTCCGGTATCTTCACTCTTGGTGGGAGTAGCTATTTCTGAACCCTGATGAGACATGGTGTCACCTTCTGGAGCCTTGTTCTCAACTTCTAATTCCGCAGGCCTATTAGATGAGTGGGGAGAGCAAGCTGCTCTTATTAGATTTGGTCTATTTATGTTGCTCACACCCAGCGGAAGAAGGGTCCTCTTTTTCTTTGATCTGTTGGACTTCGGGGTAGTCTCGTTACAGTGTGTGCTCACACTTGGAAGTGACATAACCAATCTATCAATAGACCTCTGTACGTTTTCTAGTTTTGCCTCAAGTTTGGCAATATCATTGTCTTGCATATGAAGTCTACTAATTTCTTCTTTCAAATCAGATCCATTAGCTTCATCTGCAATCATGTCAACGTCTCTGTTGTCAGATCTAACAGCTTGCATCTCCCTGATTTCTGCTTGAAGCTTGGCTATAGTTTCTGCTGCATCTTGGTTGCCATGTTTGTGGCATTCAACTTCCTTGTGCAGTACTTCGATAGCTCGGTTGGCTTCTACCTCAAGTTGCTGTTGTAGTTGCTCAAGCTTGCGGATCTCATGCTTGAGCATAAATGGAGCTGTGGATGATTGCCTAATTGAGCTCCTTATCTTAATCCTGTTACTTGGCTGTAGTGATCCAGAAAAGGTGAGGCACTTTCGGGCATTTTGTGGTGAGTCAAAGGGATTCCACCCCTAAAAGAAAAGCATGGAATTGGAAAAGATTTAGTTAACAGTAAAAGAGATAAATTTCTGGATGAAAAAAGGGCAAATTCTTACTGGCTGGTTATCACCCATCTTCTTTTGTAGTTCTGCAAGTTGTGACTGAGCATTATCTCTCTGCTTCTTGAGTTCCTCCAATTCCAATTCCATCTGCAAGGTTCACTTGATTAGACTAATTACAAAATGATAATGATTCCTAGTAATCAGTGAATCCTTGAAAGTCAAAGGTAAGCATTTCATCCTTGGTCTGATTAGACCAATTACAAAATGATAATGATTCCTAGTAATCAGTGAATCCTTGAAAGTCAAAGGTAAGCATTTCATCCTTGGTCAGAGACATTACTTGTCTAATTTTCCTGTCCCTTTCCCTTATGATGGTCTCAGAAGAGGAGGCACGGTCAGGGGTCCTCAGTTCAGATTCAAGTCTAGCCACTTCCATTTGAAGGTGCTTCACCAATTGCTTATCTGATACAACCTGTATGGACCATGGAATGTTGATTTGCATATTGATGAACGTAAAAGACAAAGAAATGCTGTCTCACAGTTACAACTCTTACCAAATTAACTTTTGCAGTATTTGTGACCTCCTTGGCGCAGGTTGCAAAGAATAGAGTATTTCTGGACTGTTCCACATGTGTTAGGGCAGGGCTCATAGTACAGATGATCGCTGTTCTTGCATTTCCACCCAAAGAAAGTTGCAAAATACGTGTGAGCTTCGAATCTCGATAGGGTACATGTCCAGTTTTTTTCTCGGAGCTGCAATGGAAATTTACAATTAGTTTGTTCAAAGTTTGAAATAAAGATGGACTTTTTTTAATGATACTCCTGTTCAAACCAAGAAACCAATACCAATACAGATACCATGTATTTTCTTACGCACATAATCTGAATGTTAACTGCTGGTACACTTAGACAATTGTATGCATTGCAAAAGAAGATGCATTGCAAAAGAAGACGCATTGCAAAAGAAGACGGCAATTTGTGCAACTTGGATAGCCGATTTTGCATTGTAAAAATTTATTTACATTGTTTATCTAGCCATTGATTCTGTCATCTAACTCATTATTAAATTTTATTTATTCTAAATTGGAACTTATTTCTAGATTGTTGACAAGTCCACATAGAAAAATAAATGAAGGAGCAAACTGAAGTTAATGCAATAACCATATCAGTTTAGCAGTTATTTAACATGGTACATGTTTGTAACCTGCAAGATATTACAATATAGAAATATATTTGCATTATTTATCTGTATTAATTCTAAAGTAAACTAGAACAAAAATTGAAGACAACAGTAAATTAGTTTAATTAAATGCAATAGTCATTTAGCAATTTAGTTTAACATGATGAGTTCATTCCCCTGCAATAAGTAAGTTGTATTGTAACTACTAATTATTATTCCTCACATACCAAAAGCTACTCACGTACCAAAAAACCTTATCCCAACTTTTGACTTTCAGTCAGCCAACAGATAAAGGAATTTACATTTTTTACCATCCAATTGCAGACCTCACTACTATGAGATGCTAACAAAACAGAAGTTTGTTTCAAATATGCAACATGACTCCCTCAAAATTGTAGCAGTTAGACTAGTTAGAACTTAGAAGTACAGACCAATGTACTTTATTAAGTGCTCTGTCTCTTCAACTGATGCATTTCATTAGCACTCTCTATAAAATTTTTAGAACTAAGGTACCACATTAACATTATGAGATTGTTACACAACCAACAATAGCTAGAATTAAGACTAGTGCAACAGTGAATTTAAGTACTTGGGGACTGCTTTCAAGATGAGTGTATAGAAGATAGAACACTACTCCAAACTTCTTATGTTTAAGTGGAATTTTTTATTTTTGAGAAACTCAACCTTAGTTTTCTGATGACAGTAGTTAAAGTCAACAAGCTGCGATTTATATGGCATCCCTCTTTCAATCTTGCACCAACTGCATTTGTTTGTGCAGCCCTTTCACTTCCAGCAAGATCAACAAAATTCTGCGAACAAAGCATGACAAACCATTCGGATTAAATAAAATCAGCATATCACGTTCCAAAAGTAGGACAGTATGCTTACCAGGCTAGCCACAAAAGATTTAACACATCCTGATACTTCACGGAGCCTGCTCTCCACTGTCTGGATAGGGATATACGCAATAAAAGTTAGTTCTTTCCTCGCTATGTTTTCTTGGAAAGATTCTAAACAGGAAGGATTCTTTTTATATATTTACCAGCCTGATGATTTGGTGGGAGCGTGAACTGGTGTCATTTAGTGCAGTCTCCCCAACCTGTCTTTGTTCTGCAATTATTTGGAAGGTCATTAAACATTATTAAGTAATTATCACTGCACATTTCTTCTGTTTTTTATAGGGAAGGCTGTATAAGTGATGGTAGTTACCTTCACAAATGCTGATTAAATGCCTTAGATGTTGGCTGTCCTTGGCGACTTCTTCGACCAATTTCTCCACAATGGTTCCTTTCTGTCAAACCAAAATAATTTTTTATAAGATCATTAGGACAGGAGATTTTTGTAGGGGCTGTGTATAGACTGAGCCAAATTGCAAACGAACCTCAGGATCATCTAACAAGCGAAGGGGACCAGAGTCAGGTCGTAGAAGATCCTTCACAATCTCATTGTAAATTTCCATGGCAGAAATTCTGATAATGAATTCCCTCTCAGGAGTCTAAGCAATCCAGAAAAGCAAGAAACAATTATGACATGTTAGAAATCAATCTTCCATAATTGCACAAAATTGTTCCATCAACAGATGTATAAAGTATAGAACTCACATCTTCTATGTGCCTGTAAATATCACTAACGGCACTCTCTGTAACGCCTCTCATTGTGAATGTCTTGCCACTGCTGGTCTGGCCATAGGCAAAAATGGTGGCTGCAAAACAAAGATAACAAAATGGATCACTTACTGATCATCGTTCCACTAACTAGCACCAAGCTACAAAGTGAGCATTAGTCTACCATTAATGCCTGTCAATGCAGACATAGCAACATCCTTGGCTCCCTCTTCGTACACCACCTCTGTATGGCAAGCCGGCCCAAACACCTTATCTGGAAGGGATACAAAGGCATTAATTAGTTGATTAGAAGGTCACTTCTGTCACTACAAACAGAATTGCTTGAGCTATGCAGTCAAGAATTGATCAGTGGACATTGTACCAAAAGTGTAGGAGGTGGGTGCTGCCCGGTCCTGTGGGGAGCCTTTGTACAAGATTGTCTGGTTATCAGCGCACTCCCACGCCACCTGATCCTTCACAGCCAGCTCCTTCTTGCTCAACGGTCTCACCCTCACAGTGACAAAGATCTTCTCCTCCTTGGCCCTTGAGCTGCCACCAGGGGTAGGGGTTGACATCGGTGTGCGCTCAATCTTTGATGCGGGGGTGCCTGGCGGTCTTGACGCACCCATTTCTTTACCCTCGTTGTCTAATATAAACAACAAAGTTGCCTAAATTCGAACAGCACCCAGAAGGCCCGGGAAACACAGAAGAACCGATCCTTCTCACAAAGTTCTTGCAAAAAGGACACCGAGATCTGCCACAATGCAATAATTGTCAAGTTCAAATTCTTATAAAATTATACGAATATCAAATGATACTGCCAATCATCATCCATCATAAAAAAAATCATGTATCCTAATGCAGGAAAGATAGCACTGCAGCAACAGAAATTTAATTTATAGTTCGCCATTTATAAGTAATATTATTCCTTAAAAAATGGTCAACACAAAATCCACGAGCTGAAAACACCGCAAAATTGTTAAGAAGAAAAAAAAACGAGAAGTCAAATTTATCTTGGAGATGCATGGTAGTAAGTTGATTAGTATATGGAAAGCCCAATCTAATAACAGCACTTACCAAAAACCCAAAAGCGAGCAGCAAAATAAACCACCTTCCTACCCAAGACAAAACCACCCAAAAACTCCAAGCGCTAACCCAACCAATTTCCAAATCTACCGTCATTCGCGAGGCAAAAAAAAACCAGCGGGAATTTCTCCCTCCGACGCGCGGCGCCAGCGGCAGAGAGCGGTGCCACCGCGGAAGATCGGACGGCGGCGGCAGCTGCTTCGATCCGTTGGGGATTCGGCTTCCCGGACGCGAACCCCAGCTGGCGGGGTGGGGGATTGGCGGGAAGGCGACCCCGGCCGCAGGTTGCAGCTCGGCGACCACCGCGAGAAAGAAGAATTCGAGAATGGGGGAAGGGAGAGGGCAGTGAAATCGCTCACCCGCACAGGCGGGGACGGGATGTGATCGAACAATCTCGGCTATCTCCGGGAGCGCGCGACGAGAGGCTCGGGAGGGGAGATCGAGAGCCGGAGGCCGCGCAGCCGCCGGTGTGCGCGTGAGGAGAGAGGCTGTGCCGTTTGAATTCTCCGGCAAGGTGTGTGTTGGAGAGAGGCCGAGAGAGCAGAGGAGGAATAAGAAAAGGGGAAATCAGGAGGAGCGGGCGCGGGCGGTGTAGCGTGGGGCGAGTGAGGCGAGGCCGCAACGGCTAGTTTTGGAAAGCCTTTCTCGAAGTCCACTCAAACTCGCCGCTTCTTGATGGGGGCCATGGCTGTCCCGCTGGACTGTGGGCCATGAGGGCTCTGTTTAGCGCCTGGACCCACCTGTCGGTGGCTGTAGTGTTATGGTAGGTTTTGATTCCAGGTGTTTGCAAGGGGGGTTTGCTGCTAGGTGCCGCCGGTTGGTTACACAGGGGTACGCATGGCTGGCTGGATTAGGGAGAGGGATTGGGATTGATTTTGCACTTCCAAAGTCCAATTCACATGGGTTTATCGTGTGTTGCCCGTGCTGAATTCAATTCATGATGAAGGATCAGCACACCCATGATGAAGAATCGGCACAAACAATGGTTGCATGGAACGGTTCATTTCGATCATGGAATTGGTGCTAATTAATGTACGGTTTCTTTTTCATTTTAGATATTTTATGTGCTTTTAACTTTTTCCCCTTAATAACTCGTGCCGTTACGATACCATTTATGCATTACAACTATCAGTGCCGTAGCCAATTTTTTTCAATGTTGTTCTATCTGTAGTTAAATGAGAGATTTTGTGTTGCTCAACAAGGGCCCGTTTGGGGGAGCCGTATCTTTTCTAGAAAAGCTATTTTTTGTTTTTTTTAGCTGAAAAGTAGCAGTAGTTTTTTATAAGAAGTTGTTTAACAAATAGATAATTTTCCTCAGCAATAAGTTGTAAAAACAGATCCAACTAGCTTTTAGCTTTTGGTTTTCAGTTTTTATATATAACTTTAAAATTATGCCAAAAGCTGCATAAATGTTGAGCTGTTCAAGGGGCTTATTAGCTTTTTAAAAGCCGAAGCTAGCTTAAAGCCTCCCAAAAAGGGCCTAAATAACATGCTTTGGAGGGCTTAAGAAAGAAAAAAAAGTCATACAAGTCTTATGACCAGGGATTCAGATATCATAGAAAATCGATAGAAAATTGTGATAATCGGATGTATCAATGGGGTAAGATATTTAAAATTGGTTAGATTCAAATTTAAATTTGAAATTTTTTGAAAATTCATCCAAAAGCTGGGTAAAATTAGTAGTAATAGGATTTTATCATCTAGGGTGAAAATTAGGTGGAAAATCAAATTGTGGTGCGTTTTTGAGTCAAAACCGAATATATACAAAATAGAAAAAGGAAATCAATATTACAAAGCACAGTATGGGCTGAGACCTGTAGCCAATCCGGCCCAATACATCTCCAGGCTCCAGCCTACTGCAACAATACAGCCCTTCAACCTGAGGCCCATTAAATATGCTTAAGTATTTTAAGGCTGCATCAGCCAATTTGAGAGCTCTAAACTGTGTCCAACCATTGACCTACTTCCCCCAAATAGCTACTCGCCACCTCCGACCTTGTTTTCACCACCGCAAGCACGATTTTTTGTCGATAAGCTCCAATTATCGCTCGATATTTGATGATTTTCTCTACGGTTAAGCTTCCTTCACTCCTTGCGGTGACAGATCGGAAATTGGTAGCTTCAGATCGATTATTGGTAATTTAGCTCTGATTATCTCTAGATATTTGTTGATTTTCTCAAGGGCTAAGCTTCCTTCGTTGCTTACGTTGACAGATAGGAAAGTTCTTCTGAGATCGTGGAGGCGGCGATGCCACGGACTGAGCACTGACCGTTTGCCCAAAACGCGGTCTCGAAGTACCGGCACCGGCAGATTTCCAAGCCATCCACTTACGCTTCCGGCTCTCTAAAACTGCCTTGCCGCTGTCCTCAACACAAATCGCCTTGTCCACAAGCACTTGCAAATTGGGGATGTCAAGTGGTGCGAGTGAATGACGAATCTCCTCGTTGAGATGTTGACGAAACAAGGAGACTTTTCGGGTTTCACTCGGGACCTCATCTGCCACATATCGAACCAGATAATTGAACTTATGCAGATAGTCCATCACTGACATAGACCCACGATTTAAGATCATAGAACTCTCGCTTTCTTTATCTCCATCAGACTAGCAGGAATGTGCACCGCACGAAAGGCTCCTTTAAATTCCTCCCAAGTCATGACTGACCAGGTGGGCGAATTGCCTTAACACTACCCCACCAAGCCGCTGCCGCGCTTTGGAGATAGTGAGCAGCCAGATTGAACCTTCTCCTCATTAGTACACCTCACGAGGTCAAGTTTATCTTCAACATCGCGAAGCCAATCGTCTGCGTCCAGAGGATCGGTCGCAGATGAGAAGTTTGGCGGGCGAGTTCGCTGGAACTCGGCCAACCTCGATTGGGGTTGCATTGCTGCCAAACCACCATAAGCAGCGGCACCAAGATTCTCGGAATTCTGCACCAACCGTTCCAACAAGCGGGTTTGCATAACAAGAACTTGGGCCATTGACGGAGGTGGAGGTAATTCTTCACTTTGGGCGTCGTGATGACTAAGCGATGCCTCCCGATTATTTACTGGCTCATTAGAGTGATGAGATCCTTGGCTACGGATCGGCCAAAGGTGGATCATGACGCTCCGGATTCGGTATTGCCACAGCTGGTTCTTGGCTAATCTGAGCAACACCCCGGGCCATCACCGAACGATCAACACGTCTCTTCGGCGGCATCCTGTTGACACGAAGACTTAGAGACAAATATCACAAGAGCCCGTCGAAGAACGCGGGAATTTTGAACCACAATTGCGAAACTCAAGCACAACCCATCACATAGCAACACAAAATTTAAAGTATGCATCACAGTGAAAGGATTGCAAGGCGATAGATTTACAGATGATAACTTAGCACGTCTCTTCGCGCTACAGAGGGGGTTATTTACAGCATCACCAACATCAACTACCACCAGTTCCACGAGAATAACTACAACAAAAGACTTCTTACGCACATTTCGTAATTACAACAAAAGCGAGCTGTAGGTCCAACTACCTATTAGGATAGGGATCTAATCCTAGACACGACCACCATTCACGGCAGGGACATCTGAGGTGCCTGGGGCTACAGAAGAAGCAGTCGACTCTGCAGGGAACATCAACTCGTACTCGCGTCCACCAAATAGCAGGTTGCGTCCTGGCATGGCGATCGCGAAGCACTAGGGCGCACAGTAAAACACGGCGACTGCTGCTACCTCGAGCAGACATCCTGGCGCTGCGAGACCCGACGATAAGATCCATAAGGACGGGTAACTCCTCAAGAGCTCGAGGTCATCATTCTCCCCATAGATCATCCCAAGAGTGAAGAAACCATAGCTAACCAAGGGCGCCATGTTACTCTCTAACTCGAGAGATACGGCGTCGAGCAAGCAAATGATTCTTCACGGAGACGGCAGATATCGATCAAGGGACCTTACTAGCCTGGGTGCCAAACCTGCACAGGATCCAACTGTGGATAATCTGGCACATACAGGTTCTCTTGGCTGTCCGGCTCACGAGAGGGACAAACAGGATACAACTGAGCTATTTCCGGTACGTCAAAGCGAAGCCTCAAAATTGCAATGTATGCTCCATCGAGTAGAGCTGCAAGAGGACTTGGCGCTGTACCATGGTACTGACGGGTTTGTTCTCCTGCGTGGCGTCCGCGAATATAAACTTCAGCTACATACAGGGAGGAAGCGGGACTAAGTCCAGCACGTGAGATCAAATACCCTGGCGGCTCAGGAAAGCCAGCACGCTGCATCATCTCCCAGAGGGTAGCCTGAACTGAGCCCTCTAGAATCGCAGTCGTGAAATAGCAGGGTTCCCAACGTCCAGACATCTAAGATTAAGGGAAACAGATTAGTATCATCCTCAACAAACGGAAATTCGAAATAAACAAAAAATTAAATAAACGAAAGGAAAATAACCCAACAACGAACAAATAAAAGAAACTCACGATCTTAAACCTTATCCTTATCATTACTCAATTCTTAACTATCTTTTGAAGTGGATAAGCTTCCCAAATGATTCTAACTTAAATTTCGAATAGGATTGGGAAAATAGGTCGAACCAAATACCCCATTTGCTTTTGCCCTGGAAATCTGACTTTGAAAGCCGAGATAAGAGGAAAATTTCATTTGAAGCTCAAAACCAGAAAAGGTGCTACAGAAAAGAAAAGATCAGCATTCTATGTTTTCACAATTAAGAAGTGCATATTCAAATAACTTTTAAAGGGAGAAGACTCTTCCTTAATCCTATCAAATACAAACCTTTGCTCTGATACCACTCCTTGTGGGGGCTCCCGTCCTCGTACAGTGATACTCCATTACTGTTGCGTGGGCCTGGTTAATCACGCAACCCGTAACGTAACGATCACGGCATCACGACAGACTCAGATTGAAATCACTTGGCTAGCACGATACTCGAATGAGGTCACATGCTACCCAATTGGTTCCAATTTGAGCTTCCCGCAACCATGTGATAACCATAAGTCCCTGGATCAGTAGGCTAGCGTCACATGTTAAGAAGGGAGAGTCTCATCCAAACGAACGCAGTACAAGGGCAGAGGTAATATATTACAACGGTAGATAATAATATTACAACTTGTTCCTGTTTACAAAATGCCGATTGGCTTAAAGTAAACTGAAGAGAAAAACATCAGAGAAACAAAAGTAAAGCGGCCGCGGTGTGCCTCCAATCCCTCAGGCAACCGGCGAGCAACTAGCTCCGCTAGCCGTCAAACGCACCACCCACGCCTGGGTCACTGAACTCCTGGTCACCTTCTTCCTCACCTGCATCTTCTGCTCCTCACGCAAATTTTCGGAGCAAACGGTGAGTACATGTAACATCCCAAAATTTGCCTCAAATATATTTAGTGTGTTTATGAGATTATTTGGAATTTTCTGAAATTTATTTGACTCAAGTTTATTGAAATAATCACTTAAAATAAAGATCAGGCATTTTTGAATGAGCATAAAATCTAAAATTTTGTTTATAATTAAGATAATTGGTAGACGAGAGTGTTCGCTTCAACTATTTTCGAAAAATATGTGATATAACGTAGGTCGTTGATTTTATAAAAATCTGTACAGGTGTCTGATTCACGAAAAGAATTTTTGCGAAAAATCTACACGTTGAAAAATCGCGAAACCAACTTTGTTAAATCCCAAATAGTTCCTAGTATTTTAGAGGAATTTTTCGATTTTTGAACCTTCCTGTTTTTTTTTCCGGCAGCGCGTATTGAGGGCATGCATGTGTGCATGTATATATGTACACGTGTATACTAGGCTTAAGGCCATGTTTGGATCCATTAGCACTAATAATTAGCTAGGCTTAAGACCAAACATGGATCCAATTATCTAGCAATGGAAGTTCTAGCCGTTTCTTCTGCCTTCACTCCATCAGTTTTATCTATGCATTCACGCCTCCACGTGCATGCATATACTCCAGCCATTTTCCCCCATTTATTTTCTTGCATGACTCACGACCATGGCTCCATTCGTTCCTTGTGTGAACTAGTAAAGCAAGCCATTGTTGCCACTGCTCCATCTTACAAATTTCACTGCTTTCCATTTTAATTAGGCAACACATGAATGCATGAGCTACCAGCCGTTTCCATCTAGCCCTTCCATTTACTAGAAACTGCTCTCTGAATACCACCAGTAATTGGCTCATTAGCATTGATGTGAAGAGCTCCATGCGCAGCATAACTTTTTCTTCACTTCCTGTACGTTTCCTTTCCAAGCCAATTCCCATTTTTTCAAATTGCCTTTCCTGTCTCTCTTCATTCCATCAGCTCTTAGTCTTCATTCCATCAGCTCTTGACGCCTATATAATATCATCAGTTCCAATCCATTTTGCTTTTCCTCCACTCTTCTACCGATCCCATTTCATTTCCCTGTCGTCTCGCCGCCGCCGCTGCCATCTTGTCACCATCGTCATCTTCGCTGTCGCCGCCTCCATCGTCGTCGTCATCGCCGATGCCGTGTACGCCGTTGGAGCCGCCGTCGTCGCCGCCGCCGTCGACGCACTCTCCAATCTCGCATCCCCTGTGCCAGCTGGTATACCTGTTTTTCTTTTCGTGTGCGCACTATCTCTATCTATCGGTTGATCTTGTTATATGTATTTGAGCATGTATACGTATACGTATATATAAGTTGGACCGAACGCTTGTATATATAGATATTTTTCTTTAGTGAACCAAGTTCTTTTATGCGTGCATGAAGACCTCTCCAGCCGAACCAGTACTACACACTATGCGTGAAGAACAACCAACGTACTGCATAGTGCCATGCACAGCGAAAGAAAACTAGAACGTTAGTTATACATGAACTTTTCCTAAAATTGAGAATTTTGTCTTTTTCGCTAGAAATTCGTTCTAAGTCCGAATCACTTGCAACAAATTTTGTTAATTAGTAAATATTAATACCTAGCTATGTTAATTTTACTGAAATTTTATAAATAAATTTATACTGTTAAATTATTTGTGGAATATCTAAACTTATGAATTTTGTAGCTGTTAAACTATACGTCCAAAAATTCCGAAATAAATTCTATAAATCTTAGAAAATGCTAAACTATTTATCTGGAAGTTTTCATGAAATTACAACCTAGTTTGATTTGTAGCATTTTCTGAATGTGTGTTGTATGTTGATTTGTGTGTTTATTTGGTTCTTTACCTGTTACGCGTAGACGCCGAGCTGTGTGAGGACGTGGATTTCGAGGATCAAGCTCTAGACCAAGATTCGCTGCTTTACGAAGGCAAGTTGTGCTTTGACCATATTTCTCCTAGCTTTTGAAAATATATTTTGTTTAAGTTATGCATGTTATGTTGATTAAAATAAATAGTTTAATTTGGGATAACTAGTTAATCAACCTAATTGTTAATTCCATCCTTGTTAATAACATTTGTATGCCATATATTCCATTGTCACCTTAAGTTGGGATTAAAATAGTTGGATGATATGATTGTGCCAACACGGGAGGCTAGACCGTGAATAGTTGCTTAGCTATGCTTACGTGAAATATGTTTCAAATGGCAAAATAATATTGACTAATGTTATATGGAATGAGTTTTGGAATCAGTGTAATCTTGCCACGTGATGATGTGAAGTGTAGATACCCTTGTGGTTCTACATGGTAATTGATATTATTGTTGGCATGCGTTGCACAATAATCAAACTGGGGTGATAAATAGATTTAGACTGGGGCAAGTGGCAAGAATGATAGGGTGGGCCATGATTGGCACCGGGAAAGTCGTTTTGGTTCTTTGGGTAGTCTTGCCCTAGTCACCCTAAGGACTTAACCTTGCAAGCCTTTGAACTGGGTCAATCATGCAACCACATGTCTGTAATAGGGCGGACCTAGTTGAGTAGGTTGCTAATAACTTGCATTTGGTACCTCAGGGTGTCAACTATACCTTTTGTGTAGTTGAACGGGGGAGCGAACCGGTGCTACGGCTAGGTACCCTATCCAACGGTTGGCTGACCTATACTTCGCCTGTACTAAGGGAAGGGATAGTGTGCAACAACCGGAGAGGTCCACTTGTATAGTTAGAGGCTTCGAAGGCTTTGTTATGATCACTCATTCGCATACTCTTGTATGGCGATTCACGGCAGACGTGGTGAGTTGATCGTATCTTGTGGGTAAAGTGCATAACCTCTGCAGAGTGTAAAAATCTATTCGAATAGCCGAGTCCACGGTACTGGACAACGCTCGGGGATTACAGTCAAGGGTTTCATTTTTCTAAAATGAAATGTGGGAATGGGTGGTTGTAGGCCAGAGATAACTGCTAAAGTGATTTAGGGCTTTGTGCCAAACTGTTTGGAAAAGATATTGACAACTTATTGTATAATATGGTTTTACCGCTTTTGAATCTATTAAGATTATTTAATCAAAGCAAAATGCTGTTCGATGCAAAATAACCACTTAAGCCCTTCCTTTGGAAGAAGCCATGCATATAGTAATAGAATTGCACCTCTGTGCATGACTTGCTGAGTATGTTGTATACTCATCCTTGCGTCCAACGCAATCATCAGTTGAGGAGAAGACTACAACTTTGAAGAAGGCGAAGTTCCACGAGGAGGCAATTATCTAGGAGTTGAACCTTGTCAGTTGCCTGTGGCGTATTGATGGGAGTCACCGACGTTTTCATTCCGCTGCTGATTATTTACTTTTGTTATTGTAAGCCCTGCATGGCTGAATATTGTAAGGTAACCTTAAGGTCTTGCAACAATTTATATTAATGTTTTGAAGTACTTTATTTATATTTCCGTTGTGTATGATTGTGATACTCAACCACTGTACCACTGTGTGTACTAGCGTGATCCTGGACTAGTACAGAATACACAGAGGGTCCGGATTTGCAGATTCGGGTCCCGACAGAGGTGGTATCAGAGCCATACTGACTGTAGGTCTTGACCCTAGATAGATTGCTCGTCTTTAGGAGCTTCAAAATTATTTTCTAAAGAGAAAATTTAACTTGAAAGAATAATGAGTTCTTGACTTATCTTATTCTTCTATTCTCTCCTCTTTGCTGAAACTTCTATCCTTTCCTTCGGTTTAAATGGAAATCTTACCTGAGTCGTTCCAAATAGTTAACGATGTTTCACACTTAAGAAGAAAGTACTGGATGCCGCTGTCAACCCTGAAGATCATGAAGCGAGGGATCATCAAGCCCGAAGAGAAGTAGATCGATGAAGTCTTCCTGGAGCTTCCAGAACCAGTGCTTTAGTAATCAGTTGAAGACTCGTGTGTGAGAGTCGTGTCTCTTAAGATAGAAGAGTTACCTTTTAGACGCTAGATCATAGTGTGCTTAGGAAATTTGGATCTTCCTTGATTGTTGGGTGTGCAGTATGTGTTGCATAGCTTTTAGGCTTCTGTAAGCAACCATACCAAGTTATTAATAGTTGTTTGTATAAGTTTTTGGGTTAAACCTGTTCTCCCCGTACTAGGATTCTTGGGTACTTATCTATGCTTTTCCCTCTTGCCTATTAACCTTTGTCAGTCAACAGATGAAAAAGTGTCCCAGTGTCAGATTTGGCAGTATTTCCGAAGTAGACCAAGCCAGCTTAATTGTTGTCACGGTGTCGTTGTCGAATAGTTGAGGACCTCATCGCAATCTCGAAGCAGCAGTGTCATATCAGGATTTGAACCAGTTCCTTGTCAACCAGACTCAGCTTAGGCAGACGACGATACAAAAGATGAACAATAATGAAATCGATAGCATTGTTCCACCGGTTGAAGATTTAACAGTATGTTTTTAGTGCAATTTTGCAATGTTCGTAGAAACCAAGCCGACCATTTTTGCAGAATAACATCAAGGTCATGTGGAAGAAGTGTCTGGTGTGCCAGAAAGCATACCCTGTCGAAGCCAATCGAGTTGCCAAAGGATCTTACCAGCAAGGAGCAACCTGTCAACTTTCGGATGTTATCCAGCGTTTGACCCTGAAGCAATCTCGTCAAGTGTGTAGTTGTCTGCAAGTGCAGAAAGCCTCGAAGGTTGAGTCTCCCCGAACCACTTCTCTAGTTAGCCTCGAATCTCGGGGACGAGATTCTGTAAAGGGGGGAGGTTTGTAACATCCCAAAATTTGCCTCAAATATATTTAGTGTGTTTCTGAGATTATTTGGAATTTTATGAAATTTATTTGACTCAAGTTTATTGAAATAATCACTTAAAATAAAGATCAGGCATTTTTGAATGAGCATAAAATCTAAAATTTTGTTTATAATTAAGATAATTGGTAGACGAGAGTGTTCGCTTCAACTATTTTCGAAAAATATGTGATATAACGTAGGTCGTTGATTTTATAAAAATCTGTACAGGTGTCTGATTCACGAAAAGAATTTTTGCGAAAAATCTACACGTTGAAAAATCGCGAAACCAACTTTGTTAAATCCCAAATAGTTCCTAGTATTTTAAAGGAATTTTTCGATTTTTCGAACCTTCCTGTTTTTTTTTCCGGCAGCGCGTATTGAGGGCATGCATGTGTGCATGTATATATGTACACGTGTATACTAGGCTTAAGCGTCTCCAATTATCTAGCAATGGAAGTTCTAGCCGTTTCTTCTGCCTTCACTCCATCAGTTTCTAGCCACACCAAATTACTCCATGCATTTCCATTGAACCTGTCCCGTCGTTTTATCTATGCATTCACGCCTCCACGTGCATGCATATACTCCAGCCATTTTCCCCCATTTATTTTCTTGCATGACTCACGACCATGGCTCCATTCGTTCCTTGTGTGAACTAGTAAAGCAAGCCATTGTTGCCAGCCGTTCCATCTTACAGCCTCAGCCGTTTCCATTTTAATTAGGCAACACATGAATGCATGAGCTACCAGCCGTTTCCATCTAGCCCTTCCATTTACTAGTAACTGCTCTCTGAATACCACCAGTAATTGGCTCATTAGCATTGACATGAAGAGCTCCATGCGCAGCATAACTTTTTCTTCACTTCCTGTACGTTTCCTTTCCAAGCCAATTCCCATTTTTTTCAGCCGTTCCTTCTGTCTCTCTTCATTCCATCAGCTCTTAGTCTTCATTCCATCAGCTCTTGACGCCTATATAATATCATCAGTTCCAATCCATTTTGCTTTTCCTCCACTCTTCTACCGATCCCATTTCATTTCCCTGTCGTCTCGCCGCCGCCGCTGCCATCTTGTCACCATCGTCATCTTCGCTGTCGCCGCCTCCATCGTCGTCGTCATCGCCGATGCCATGTACGCCGTTGGAGCCGCCGTCGTCGCCGCCGCTGTCGACGCACTCTCCAATCTCGCATCCCCTGTGCCGGCTGGTATACCTGTTTTTCTTTTCGTGTGCGCACTATCTCTATCTATCGGTTGATCTTGTTATATGTATTTGAGCATGTATACGTATACGTATATATAAGTTGGACCGAACGCTTGTATATATAGATATTTTTCTTTAGTGAACCAAGTTCTTTTATGCGTGCATGAAGACCTCTCCAGCCGAACCAGTACTACACACTATGCGTGAAGAACAACCAACGTACTGCATAGTGCCATGCACAGCGAAAGAAAACTAGAACGTTAGTTATACATGAACTTTTCCTAAAATTGAGAATTTTGTCTTTTTCGCTAGAAATTCGTTCTAAGTCCGAATCACTTGCAACAAATTTTGTTAATTAGTAAATATTAATACCTAGCTATGTTAATTTTACTGAAATTTTATAAATAAATTTATACTGTTAAATTATTTGTGGAATATCTAAACTTATGAATTTTGTAGCTGTTAAACTATACGTCCAAAAATTCCGAAATAAATTCTATAAATCTTAGAAAATGCTAAACTATTTATCTGGAAGTTTTCATGAAATTACAACCTAGTTTGATTTGTAGCATTTTCTGAATGTGTGTTGTATGTTGATTTGTGTGTTTATTTGGTTCTTTACATTGCAGCGTAGGCCAGAGATTTGTGTGAGGACGTGGATTCGAGGATCAAGCTCTAGACCAAGATTCGCTGCTTTACGAAGGCAAGTTGTGCTTTGACCATATTTCTCCTAGCTTTTGAAAATATATTTTGTTTAAGTTATGCATGTTATGTTGATTAAAATAAATAGTTTAATTTGGGATAACTAGTTAATCAACCTAATTGTTAATTCCATCCTTGTTAATAACATTTGTATGCCATATATTCCATTGTCACCTTAAGTTGGGATTAAAATAGTTGGATGATATGATTGTGCCAACACGGGAGGCTAGACCGTGAATAGTTGCTTAGCTATGCTTACGTGAAATATGTTTCAAATGGCAAAATAATATTGACTAATGTTATATGGAATGAGTTTTGGAATCAGTGTAATCTTGCCACGTGATGATGTGAAGTGTAGATACCCTTGTGGTTCTACATGGTAATTGATATTATTGTTGGCATGCGTTGCACAATAATCAAACTGGGGTGATAAATAGATTTAGACTGGGGCAAGTGGCAAGAATGATAGGGTGGGCCATGATTGGCACCGGGAAAGTCGTTTTGGTTCTTTGGGTAGTCTTGCCCTAGTCACCCTAAGGACTTAACCTTGCAAGCCTTTGAACTGGGTCAATCATGCAACCACATGTCTGTAATGGGGCGGACCTAGTTGAGTAGGTTGCTAATAACTTGCATTTGGTACCTCAGGGTGTCAACTATACCTTTTGTGTAGTTGAACGGGGGAGCGTACCGGTGCTACGGCTAGGTACCCTATCCAACGGTTGGCTGACCTATACTTCGCCTGTACTAAGGGAAGGGATAGTGTGCAACAACCGGAGAGGTCCACTTGTATAGTTAGAGGCTTCTGAAAGGCTTTGTTATGATCACTCATTCGCATACTCTTGTATGGCGATTCACGGCAGACGTGGTGAGTTGATCGTATCTTGTGGGTAAAGTGCATAACCTCTGCAGAGTGTAAAAATCTATTCGAATAGCCGAGTCCACGGTACTGGACAACGCTCGGGGATTACAGTCAAGGGTTTCATTTTTCTAAAATGAAATGTGGGAATGGGTGGTTGTAGGCCAGAGATAACTGCTAAAGTGATTTAGGGCTTTGTGCCAAACTGTTTGGAAAAGATATTGACAACTTATTGTATAATATGGTTTTACCGCTTTTGAATCTATTAAGATTATTTAATCAAAGCAAAATGCTGTTCGATGCAAAATAACCACTTAAGCCCTTCCTTTGGAAGAAGCCATGCATATAGTAATAGAATTGCACCTCTGTGCATGACTTGCTGAGTATGTTGTATACTCATCCTTGCGTCCAACGCAATCATCAGTTGAGGAGAAGACTACAACTTTGAAGAAGGCGAAGTTCCACGAGGAGGCAATTATCTAGGAGTTGAACCTTGTCAGTTGCCTGTGGCGTATTGATGGGAGTCACCGACGTTTTCATTCCGCTGCTGATTATTTACTTTTGTTATTGTAAGCCCTGTGTGGCTGAATATTGTAAGGTAACCTTAAGGTCTTGCAACAATTTATATTAATGTTTTGAAGTACTTTATTTATATTTCCGTTGTGTATGATTGTGATACTCAACCACTGTACCACTGTGTGTACTAGCGTGATCCTGGACTAGTACAGAATACACAGAGGGTCCGGATTTGCAGATTCGGGTCCCGACAGTACACGTATGTACTCGCAAGACTTTATTGTTTGCAAGTATAATAATAATGCAGGTTAAACAATGAAGATGGTTGCTACTCTAGTTCAGTTTTGCATGAAGCTGAAGTTATTTGCAATAGACTAATAGATTGGATATCTTGCCTTTGTTTATAAAACATTTAGTAAATGAGAATACAACAATACATAATGTAATTATACATTTCATTCAACATCCAAATTCCTCCAACATATCCAACACCACCATCACATGGCAACAGGAATCAATTCCTTCAACATAACCATGATACCATCACAAGGTATCAGGAATCAATTCCTTCAACATAACCATCTACCATCACAAGGTATCAGGAATCACCGCCAATATGATCAAATCACCAAACCAACCGATCTTTGAGTTCAACAACTCAACATTTGCATGAAACAGCCCAACATTTAAAAGAACTACCGCTTTCAAATCCTTTTTCAGAAATTAAAACCAAAATACTATACTTGACAGCAAATACCCAAGATGCTCGTGACCGTGAGCACGGCTAATCGATTAGTTTGATTAATCTCTGCAGAGAATGCTCACTTTACCCACACGACACATTCTAGCAATCATGTCAACCATGCCACGCGATACATACCATATCCGTTTTGCTAGATTGTGACGAAACTCTTCCAATTGTCGGCATCTAGTCTTGCGTCATCCCCGGCGATGTGCGCTCTTTGCTTTGGGTGGGGCTCCACACACCCACACAGAGTACCCCTGCCAGCGAGTACCCCCTAAAATTAGGGTGGTTGGGTACCGTACACTCCAAACCCGATTCACCCACACGGATCCAACGATGGCTAACGACCCATCGTGCCTTTTACCCTCAAAGAAAGCATCCACCGTTGTTTCACGAAAGCCTCCAACACTGCGGCGTGGTGAGGGAGTATTCTAAGCAATACCAAGGCGTCGGTATTGCCCAACTACCGACTGCCACGGCGCAAGATCAAATTCCAACTCCTGTACTAGGTTTAGGCTATCCCATACTAGCACATGTGGTTGTACGAAAGGACTTGGTTAAAAACGTCAAGTTCAGTCCTTAGGTTTGCACAGACGAGACCTCCCATCATCCGTTCGGCATAAATCACCGTACACCTTTTCCTTTTTCATCTTTTACCAACATAGCCTTTATTTTTCCAAAAACCATCATTTCCAAAATCCGAATAACATATCGAAAATCTTTGATTGACTGAGTCCACCGATCATTATTCAATCAGTCTAAAGCTAGGCTAAGCATATGCAACTATTAGACTTATATTCCCTGGCGACACTTATTATAGCGTCTACCCTTAAACTAGGGTTACTCAAGGATTTTAGGGTAACAACGAGATTGAGATAAGCCATCCAACCTTTAGGGTAACTACCTATCCCCACCATTTAAATATTTGTAATAATCATATGCATGCGCAATAGTTTTGCGAATCATCAAATACATTTGCAATTATAGGAGCAATATGATCAAAGGGGTGCTTGCTCGCTTGCTCGAAGTTTTGCGTGTCCTCTTGGTCGAAGTCCGGATCCTCGCCAACTGCTCCCGAGGCGTCAACGTCTAAACGAAAGCGCGACAAAAGAAATAACGAGGAAACGATTAAGATCCAATGAGAACAAGGCAAAAAGGCTCAAAGAAGCGGACAACAACTAATAGGTGAACACGAGAGAGACAACTCAACGAAAATCAAAACTTGAATTGGAGACCGGCAGTACCGGTGTACAAACTCCGGTAGTGCCGCCCTACGATCAGCGATCACGCCGCAAGGGTCGGTAGTGCCGGCGGCTATGAAACCCAAAGGGGACCCTCTCTGGAAAATAACTACCGGCGTTGCGGGAGCGGTAGTGCCGGCCCGAACCCGGCATTACCGGCCGCAAGGGTCGGTAGTGCCGGCCTGAGTGGCAGTACCGGACTTACCACGTCGGTAGTGCCGGCCACAGGTCGACTGAATTTTCCAGAAAAAGGATTTTCGCACAAACGACTTCAGAATTCCGCGACGATTGCATGGATGGGTTCTCGGAGGTGACAAGGACCCATTTATGCAGACCACACGTGGTTCCGACCTCGTTCGGCCTACATCCTAATCCGAGAAACTCTAGAGTCCTAATTTACGCTAAATTCCGACTTTCACCCCGAATCGAATTCAAACTCGATTCCATTCGCGAAACTCGGACTTTAAATGTCGAATACGTTCAAGGGTCCTTTTCCTAGCTTTTGGAACTAGGGTTCCAAAGTTTAATTCCAAAAGCTACGAAAACGACATTTAACCAAATCTAACCGATAAAAACGTATTTAGGGTTTCTAATCTCAGTTTTTGCTCTAACGAGAACTTTAGCACCTAACCTAGGTTTAGAAACTCAGCTAACAAAAGTTGAGCACTACAACTTGGTTTTCTAGGGTTTTAGCTAAAAGAAAAGTTGATAGAAAAGGAGAAAAGTACAAGATCAAGCTCAAGTCAACCCAGATCTGACTGAAACTTGCTTCACTCACCACAGATTGCTGCTAGGGTTTTGAAAAGTGACGATCTCCTCCGTGGCTTGCTTCACCTTGAGCTCAAGAACAGCGGAGAGAGAGTTTTAGGGAGAGGAAGAGCTTGAGAAAGAGGGAGAGAGCTCCATGGGAGAGAGAGCTAGAGAGGGAGAGCTAGAGGGTGAGAGGGAGAGTGAGAGGGAGTGAAGTGAGGGAGAGAGTTGGCTGGGGGAGGAGAACCCTCTAGAAAAACGTGGAGGTGGCTAGGGCAACCGGTCAGCTCAGGCGCCCTGCCCCCCCTGCCCGAACCCCTCGGCCGGCAGTACCGGCCAGGGCCGGCGGTACTGCCGCCCAAGGCGACAAAACCCCAAAAACCTCCCAAAAACTCCGAAACTCAACAACTCTTCCCGGAAACTTCTAGGATAGACTCTAGGATAGCTAAAGAAGATTTGGCAACTACGGTTGCTCGGAAATTCTAACCGTATACGAAACGAGATTTTGGAGCAAAAACTAAAACGAAACAGATTGGGCAAACAAATCCAAACACAATTAACTCCAAATAAAATTTCCAAATAACTCACAAAGGATAGTTAATATTTTTAAAAAGACAAGTTCAAACTCAGGATGTTACATGGTAGGTATGAGCATAGTGGTGGTAGTGGCACCTCTAGTGGTACTTGAGGAGGGGTCGAAGGTGTGTTGCCAAGAATGTTGTGAAGTTCCACACAATGGGAATGACCAGCTTTGAGGGATTACAACCTTGGTATGGCTCGTGGCCCCATGCAAACAAGGATTGACACTGGGGGTTGGACATAGAAGGAGAGGAATGTGAAGTAGGCGATTGGCTTAGCCTAGGCCAAAATTTTCCATATGGCTGGTATTGCAGGGAGGAAAGCAAACAATCCCTACTTCATTAGCGCCGTTAGGGAAACTCAAAATTGGGTAAGTGAGCTTTCAAATTTCATCCAGTTGTTTGCAGGCGATTAATCCTACTTCTTATTTGCAGGAGAGACATCGACGGTAAATATTTAGGCGCCAACGAAGCGGACATACTTGGGAAGCGGCAAGGTTCAAGCTGTAATGGCCTACATATGACATTATAATCATGTGCGATTCTTGAACTGGGTTGACACATATGAGCATTATCAACTTCATGTTATACTGCATTGGCACTATGTTCTTCCACAATTCCGTGGATGCAATGGGCCTAACTTAGGATGCCTCATACTTGCGCAAGATACTTGCTTCCATTCATCCTCTTATGGTAGCTCTTTAAGGTATGCATCATGTAATGGGGGTTTTCATTTTGTTTGTTGATGTAGGGAATTGCCTCGGTGGTCAACGAGATCGGTCTGGCGAATGTTGTGCAAATTGTCACAGACTGATGCATCCCTCCCGGGTGCGCATTGTGCCCTTCGCGGCCCAGTCGTATGGCGCACGTGCCTCGCCCGGTGAGCGGACTGCCCAACTGGCCCAGGGGCGTGGGCCTTGGCCCAATGAGGGAAATACACACTTTGGCTACCATAGCCTGGCCATAAGAGTCCCATGTGGCCCCCAAAAGACTAGCCTGATGGGGGGGTTGCTCTCCCTTTTAAGGTGGTATTCTCTCCCCTCCACAAGCAAGGTGGTACTATCACAGACAATGGTGCAAACTACAAGAAGGCATGTTAGCTCGTCGCACGGGAGCATCGTAACATCGTGTGGTAGACTTATGTGGCCCACACGATTAACTTGATGCTAAAGCAGATTGGGGAGTTCCCTGACCATGCCGCTATCATTGAGAGTGCAAGGAGAATCTCTCGATGGCTGTATAACCATTCAAAGCTTCATACTATGATAAAGAACTATATTGAAGGCGATTGGTCAAGTGGAATGTTACTCGCTTCGATACAAACTACATGTTTTTGGATAGTTTCCTTCGTAGCAAGGACAAGTTCTTGTAATGGATGGCCTCGAAGGAATTTCTATCATCGCTTTTTGTTGATACAGTGGAGGGGAGATTTGTGTACTCGTACCTCTCGAGCTTGGACTGGTGGGACAACCTTCGATCGGTTGTAAAATTCATGGAACCGTTGTACGCCTTCTTGCGTTTTGTCGATCAAAACAGGCAATCTACATTGAGCGAGGTGGTACCACGGTACAACATAATGCAATAGGAATATGATAGCTTGTTCCATGGGTCTCTAGCTACATTCGCCTTATACATGAATGTTGTGGACCCAAGAATGGATGATCTAAAGCGAGAAACTTACATGAATGCCGGTAATACATACTTATTTTTCACATAATATCTTGTTCTTTTACATACATGAATGCCGGTAATACATACATGTCTCCTTCACTTCGTGCAGCAGTCGTCTTGAACCCTCGAACACACTATGTTTATGGCATGACCAACATGTTTTTGCCAGATCTGCAAAATACTTTTCAAGTGCTTGGTGATACAGACCAAAGAGTTGTGGATGCTCTTCACGAGGCCGATATGTATAGAAGGAAGGTTGGACCGTTCGCGACTACTCTAGCTGAGCAGATGGCACATGATTCCAAAACAACATATGGTATTTTTCTTATGTTGTTTAAATGTAATGCCACTCTCGTATTTGTTGGGGAACGCAGTATGCTACACTAGCAGAAATTAAAATTTCTACCGCAAACCAGAAAAGCTACTCGCAAGAAGGGGATCATAGATCTATTACCACTAGACGCGCAGTTGCGGAATCCTTCTCACGTCGTTGTAGTGGATCGTTCTCGGCGTGGATCGTCCTCGCTGCGGATCGTCCTCGCCGCAGATCGTCCTCGCCACAGATCGTCCTCGCTGCGGATCGTCCTCTCCACACCGCAGTAGCAACAGCGTCACCACAGCAGTCCACACGTCCGGGGATGGAACGCCGTGCGTCGGTGTGCAAGCACCGGGTCGCTCGGTAGGGGCAACGAGAGGAGGTGGCTAGGGTTTCTGGCGAAACACCTCTAAACCGCACGAAAGTCTGTTGCGTCTAGCCTCCTCCCCTCCTTAAATAGCCACGAGGTGAAACCCTAGGCAGTCAGGGCCCATCTACGCGCTAAGCCCACGAGGTCCATTAATTACGGATCCAATCCGAATTAATGCGTCCCAGCCCGTTAAGTGTGTGACCCTGTAGGTTCATGCGCATTTGGACATGAATTCGGAAAACCCTTTTTTCTAATCCAATAGTCGGTAGCGGCTCCTTGCAGAGCATGCCAACTCTCAAACGTATATGATTAAAGTACTGATGTAATAATCCCTTTGCCAAACTATATGAAGATCGAACTCAAGGCGAGAAGCATGTCATCCTTTGACAGTTCAATCCATCTCTCGTATCCATGATATATTAATAAGTTGTGATTGACTTCTCAATCACGGCATGGCCATGCACTTCCTTAATCATATCACACAAGTGGCCTAGACATATATCTCCATTATATTGGAGTGGCAAATTCCATCTTGACTGCTCACTTCCCTCTGCATGTTTCATAGTAAACATGAAAGCTACCTTTATAACTATCCGGTTAGGAAATAGTGTTTGGTAACCCCAAGGTAAACTATTACACATGTAGGGAATATGACAATCTCAGGTCTAAGGATCATATATCTACTATGTATGAGATACACTGATGACACATAAGAATGTAACATTCTCACGGTGTCCCATTGTGGGTCTATCTAACACATGTTCTTCAACATGCGTCCACAATGTATAGATGATATCTCCATATCCCATGATCTATGAAACATGATCATCGAACAATACATGTGCTGATCTATTCATCGTTGTCCTATACGATGATATCCGATCAGAGATATTTATCGAATTATATCAATAAGTAAAGAGCTTCATAAACAAGTCACACACTTGTTGATCAAAACAATGATATACATTCATTGGACCAATAATCATATTATTATTCATAAACATAGTCATGTTACAATCATCCATATGATTGCCTTAAGGGCATAACACTAACAATATTTTCACCTCGTACTTACTATTATCTTTGTTAACTTGTAGCACATTGGTGGGGTGTGTTCGGTTCGGACACACCGATGTTCCAGAAGTTTTCTATGTGGCTCGTTTTGCATTGCGCTTCTTCTAGCGGATGTGAGCGCAATTAGAGCATGTTCACCTTTATCTATACTAAAGTTTGCAGCCGTCTATCCTACAAAAGGCTCCATAAGTTGGTATAAATTAACTACAATCCGCGGCTCAAAATTCAAAAGATGCAAAAGGTCAAAGGTCTACAAATAAAGATGATCCATTTTAGCATCGTATGTGTAACACCCCAAAATTTTGCTTTTCTTAAATTCATGTGTGATTTGGCACTTTGGTGAATTTTTGGAATTTTCTGGAATTTATTTGGATTTATTTGGAATTTATTTGAATTTATTCCATTTTGAAATAATTAAAGAATTTAATTTTGCAAATAAAATTTTGTTGGAAATATTTTATTCAAGTCCAAAATGTTCCAAAATATTTTCCAGAATTTTTCTAGAATTTTTCTGAGTCTTTTGCTATTTTTAATGAATTAAATGAATTATTGGGAATTATTTTAAATATTAAATCGCTGGAAAATCAACTCGGGTCGAGTACTGTTCATTCGACCGAGTCGGACTCGAGTCCGACCCGAGCCAGTTGACTCGACCAAACCAGCTCCCAACCCTAAGCGATCCCGACCGTTGGATCGGGATCCAACGGCCGAGATCCGCCCGTACCGGTTCGAGCCGCGTCCGACCCGGACACGATCGCGCCCGTGCGATCGTGGCCGTTGATCGCGACACGTGGACGGCTCCCAGTCATCGTCTCCGCTCCGACTCCGAGCCGGAGAGCTCCGCCGTGACCGAGCGGGACACGGCTAGGGTTCCGATTTGCGCGCACGTCGAGGCCGTATTTAAAGCCCGGACCGGCCCCCGAGGTTGCCCTCATCCGTGCGCACCCGTTCCCCCAAGCCATCTCGCCTGAGCCGTCGCCGTTTGCCCGTACGAGCTCGCCGGAGTTGGAACCCTGTTGCGCAGCGGTTTAACGCCGATTCCGCCGCCGTCCGTCGTCTTCCGCCGAGAAGGAGCCCAGATCCGGAATCCCCGTGACGAGACGCACCCGAAGGGAGGACTCATCTCGCCGGAGCGACCCCGAAACGCCGTCGGGCTTGTCGTCGTTCTCATCTCCGGTGGCCTTGCTCCGCCGCGTCGCCATCGACCTCGCGAGCTCTGTGCACCATCCGATCTTGATCGTGCGGTTGAGGTGAGTTCACGTGTTTCCAAACCCGATTAGATCTGGACCGTTGGATCAAGATCCAACGGCCCACGATCGCCACGCCGTAGTAGTGCTATTATAGGATTAGATCTCGACCGTCCGATCTAGATCGAACGGCCCACGATCATCGAGTAGTTTCAACGTGTTAACCCCGGATCTAATCGCGCCGTTGAATTTCAAATCAACGGACACGATCGTGCCACGTGTCCGGAAGCCGAGCCGCCGCGCCACGCGGCGTGGCGTGGTCACCGACACGGGCCGCGTGTCGGCCGCTTAGCCGTAATCGCACCATGGCGTCACCCATGACGTCATTGGTGGGTCCCACATCGCCAAAGTGGCCGAGCCCGCCGACGTCGGCGATGACGCTACCCGAGTGGGCCCACATGTCGGCCGACACGTGGAGTCGTGGACCGAGTCCACAGTAGACCCGAGCCGAGCATGGACCGAGTCCATGGACTACCGACGTCACCCAACCAATCGAGGCTGCCACGTGTCCATGCCGACGCAATAATTAATTTCGAAAAGAAAATGATTTATTAATTCGAAATAATGATTTCAGATTTTGATTCAAACTTCAAACGCTTATAACTTTTGCGTTTCAACTCCGATTTGAGTGATTCAAATTTCTAAATTTGTATAAAATTGAGATCTACCTAAATATGAATTTTATTTAATTTTTGGACTAAAGTTTTTCTCTGCAAAATTATTTAATTGATTATTTAAACTTTAAATAATCATAACTTTTGCGTCTTAACTCCAAATTTGACGATTCCAGTTTCTAAAAACTCATAAAATTATGTTCTCTCTGTTTATGGATTTTATTTGGGTGTTTGGACACTTTTTGCCTATTGTTTATTTGTGTATTGCTATTTGCACGCTTTACGAGTAGACGTTGAAGTGCCGGAAGGATTCGAAGGAGAAGTATTAACTCAGGATCCAACTCAAGACCAAGAACAAGTACTTTTTGAAGGCAAGTTGTGCTTTGACCATGTTGATCCTATTTAGTAATCTATTTTTATTTAAACTTTTTGATGATAGTTCAATTAGAAAAATACTTTGTTTAAACATGGGGGTTAGATAAATACCAATTTGCTGTATGACACCTTGATTACTTAAGTATGTGCCATAACCTTTGTCACCCTAGTTGTGGATTACTAGTTGGACATTATTAAATCGCCAACATGGGTTTAGACCGTTGTAGTAACGCTTAGACACCTTTCGTGCTCATGACATGATTTTGGATAATCAAATGTTAATATTGACTTAATGATATATTGAACCTGTTTTGGAAAAGTATCATGTGATGTTGATGGCACGTGGTGCATGGTAATCAACTGGGGTTTGATAAATAGTTTTCGACCGGGGCATGTGGCAAGAGTAATCAAGTGGGCCAGTTGTGGCATTGGGAATGTTGATTTGGTTCTTCGGGTAGTCTTGCCCTGGTCACCCTAAGGACTTAACCTTGCAAGCCTTTGAACTGGGTCTAACGTGCAACCACATGTCTGTAATGGGACGGACCTAGTTGACTAAGTTGCTAATAACGTACCTGTGGGACCTCAGGAGGTCAACTACACCCTTTATGTAAGTTGTACGGGAGCGCATCGGGCCGAGGCAGTACCCATCTAACGGTTGATTGGCCTAGACTTCGCCTTAGCAAAGGGAAGGGTTAGTGCGCAATAACCGGGGAGGACCACTTGTATTGTTAAAGGTTTCCGAAAGACTTTGTTACGGGAACTCGCCTTTGTGGTGTTTGACTGTATCTTGTGGGTAAAGTGCATAACCTCTGCAGAGTTTAGAATCTATTCGAATAACCGTGTCCGCGGTATTGGACATCGCTTGGGGATTACAGTCAAGGGTTAGATTTTCTCAAAAATAACTTGGTTTGGAAAGGTTGGGTTGGATTAATAATGAAGTTGATGGAAATGTGGTTTAGGTTGGGAAAGATGTTGACTAAAACTTCTTAAAAAGTTATTTATGCTTTACTTATTTTCTTGCTGAATCTACTTATATTACTTGTCAAATGTCAAGTTTCTGCAAATATACCTTGAGCTATTCCTTTGTACCAAGCCATGCATATAGTATATTAGCACGCATTGCGTGCATGACTTGTCGAGTACCAAGTACTCACCCTTGCCACAATACAACACCAGTTGAAGAGGAGTTGCATCACTTTGGAGGAGGAGCTCCAAGAGGATCCGTCTACCTAGGGAAGCGAGCCCACTGGGTTGCCTGTGGTATCTTGGATGGCGCCACGGTTATTTGATTTTTCCGCTGCTATTATTTCTCTGAATAGGTTTCGCTTATGCAGGCATATATTTGTAACTTGACCATAAGGTCGAGTAACCAGTTTGACTATTTAAATAAAGTACTTTATTGGTATCGAGTGGTATGATTGTGATATTTACCGATGTTAAGACTGTGTGCACTAGCGCGTTCCTGGACTAGTGCTGAATACACAGAGGGTCCGGATTTGCAAATTCGGGTCCCGACAGAGGTGGTATCGAGCCATACTTGACTGTAGGCTCAACCCTAGCTAGAATGGTCGTAGTGAGGATAAAACCTATTTTCTAAAAGCTAAAAATTTGTCAAGATAAGAAATGACATCTCGACTTATCCCATTCTTTCTTTTCTTGTCTCTTGCTAAATTTTCCTTACCTTGTCACAATTCAAAAATTCGAGTTCTTACGTAAAGCACTCTTGTGACAGATGGAGGAAGAGTTCAACTACGTTGATGGGAGTTAGTCACGCCATGAACTTTGGCATATGCTACAAACTCTCGGAGATTTTGAGAAGCCCCAATACCAAGTGGAAGTGATCGGACAAGCGGGATTGATCAAGGCTTGTGACGTGAAGATTGAGGTACCTGCTAGGAAAAAGGGCCAGGCAATCGCAGATACAACTGACCTTTGCCAGGAGATCTACAATGCAGATGGGTATCCAAGAAGTATCACGACGAGCAATGCGGCACATTACCCGTATCTACGCCAGAGAGTTGGAAATGCGGTGTTCCGTTATCATCCGTAGCGATAACCTTCTTGACCCGAAGGCGATTCAGGATGAGGATGCCACGGTTACCATACGCTTGGCACGATTTGTTGTCGCCCAAGAGGATGTACTAGATAATACAAGCAAGGAGCTCTGAAGGCCCGCAAGGAGATCACGACAGAGAAGAACAGATGGCGGGAAGCTCAAGAGTATGTGGCACACCTTACGCGAAGGATTGATGAGTTGGAGATGACTTTATGCGGGCGGACCCAGAGCGATTACTCGAGCTACACGAGCCAGATCCGAGGAGTCGACCTCGATGAGGACACTGCTTCTTGACTACCACGGATGACACGATTCTCGGACATGGCAATCGTTGCGTGCCTATGCCACAAAGACCCGCACCGTGCCGTGGAGGTTTTCTCGATGAGTGAGCATAGGTTCTATAGTGAGACTCCTTCACGAGTCGCGTCATAGAATAAAGAGTCACCCTTTAGGCGTTAGACTCGAGAGATAGTTCGATTTGGATTTTCATTGTTTCTCGAGTGTGCGTATGTGTTGCAAGGCCCTTAGGCATTGTAAGCAGCCATACCAAGTTATTAATAATAAAGTTGGACCTTATAGCTTATACCTTTCGCCCCGCATAAGTTCCATATTACTTGTCTATTCTTGTTTCCCTCTCATCTACGAACCTAGAGCAAATCGACAGATGGTGAACACCGCGGAAACCTTGGAAGCAATGGAAATGGTTCTCGCCCAGAAAAACCCCAATGAGGGAGCACCAAAGACCGCCACTTTGGATGTGCAGAATTTGAGCTTTTCTCGCTGCCGGACTTCGATTGATGCATGCTATGATGCAACAAATGCAACACGTCACTGTGCATCCACTTGCTAATCAAGTCAATCGGGGACCACGCCAGAATACAAGACTATCGAGTTCATGAGAACTCACCCACCCACTTTCTTCCGGGAATGCCAATCCCTTGGAGGCCGATGATTGGTTAAGGTCAATCGAGAGGAAGCTACACATAGCTCAATGCATAGGAAATGAGAAGGTACTCTACGCTTCTCATCAATTTGGAAGGAACATTGGCCAGAATGGTGGGAGAACTTATGTGCCACGCAAGAGAACCCTCAAGATATCACTTGGGAAGAGTTCACATTTGCATTCCGACAAGAGTATCACGTGCTGAAGGAATCATGGACCTTAAGAAGGAGGAGTTCAGAGCATCGAGGCAAGGTAATCACCGGTGGCCGACTACGAATAAGTTCACACAGCTAGCACGCTACGCACTGAGGATGTAGCGACAGATAAATCCGCATAGCCTCGTTTTATGAAGGGACTTAACTCAGGATTGCAAGTAGGGTTGATCACCCACACCTTTCCAGATTTCCAAGAGTTGGTAAATAAGGCGCTTATTCTTGAGGACAAACGCAAGGAACCGGATGAGAACAGAAGCGCAGGATGCAACAAAGAAGGATCACGCCAGTGAACGCAATGGCGCTGAGAGTTGCACCAAATCAATTCTTCGGGATTCCAACCACGAGAATGCAACAAGGACACCATCCTCGGCACCAAGACCTGTCAATCGAACTACGGACCCAGCCCCGCTAGAAACGCTACTCGTGCAGGCGATGAACAAAGGTGAGACGCTGCTACAATCGCAACGAGCCAGACACTTTGCCAACAGCTTGTCCAAAGAAGACAGCAGGAGTGACCCGGTTCGCTTCAATCTAGGAACCACCCAGCTAGGACGCCAAAGACCAGGAGCCACACCCTGCATCGTGGTGAGAGGCCGAGTCAACCATGTCACCGCAGATGCACCGCAGAATGCTACGGATGTAAATCTTGGGTAAGTTACTTGTTAACTCAAGCACTGCAATTTTGTTTGACTCGAGCTTCAGCATTCGTTTGTTTCGCAAGGCTTTGCTACTAGAAATGATTTGAGGATTGCAAGACTTAAGTGCATGCTTTTAGTTCAAACCCCTGGTTCCGAACTCCGAACGAAAGTAGGATGTTCCGGGGTGAGAATACTAATAGGTGGAATAGAGTTCCTAGCAAACCTTATTATTTTGGAGACCCAGACCTTAGACGTCATATTGGGAATGGATTGGTTATCCAAGCACAAGGCTGTATTGGATTGTGGACGAAGGACTATCTCAGTGGAGAGCCCGTGTGGGAAGAAAGTGGAATTTCAAGCCACCGCGGTTAGAGATGGGCGAGTTGATGGTTAATACCAAGGCAATCGGCATAGAGGATGTCTCAAGAGTGAATGAGTACCCAGATGTTTTCCCGAAGATCTACAGTATGCCGCCAGACAGGGACATAGAGTTTGTGATAGAGCTTGTACTGCAGTAAGACCGATAGCAAAGAGACCCTATCGGATGTCCACCGAGGAGTTGGTTGAGATGAAGAAACAGCTAGAAGAGTCAATGGAGAAAGGGTTTATCGAGGCCGAGTTAGTCGCCGTGGGGAGCACCAGTTTTGTTTGTCAAGAAAAAGGACGGAAGTTTCAGGATGTGCATCGACTACCGTGCACTCAATGAAGTCACCGTGAAGAATAAGTATCCGCTACCCAGGATTGATGATTTGTTCGATCAGCTGAGAGGAGCCGAAGTTTTCTCCAAGATTGATCTTAGATCGGGATACCATCGATTGAAGATCCGATCGAGAAGATATTCAAGATCGCATTCTCGTCAAGATATGGACATTACGAGTTCTGATTATGTCTTTTGGTCGACGAATGCGCCAAAGATATTTCATGAATATGATGAATAAGGTGTTCATGGAATATTTGGACAAGTTTGTCGTCGTGTTCATAGATGATATCCTAATCTACTCCAAGACAGAGGATGGACATGCCGAACACTTAAGGCGAGTTTTGGAAAAGCCGAGGAACAGCAACTTTTCGCCAAGTTCGGCAAGTGTGATTTTTGGAAGGACAAGGTGGAGTTTCTTGGACATGTAATGACCGCATGAAGGAGTCGCCAGTAGATCCAAGCAAAGTAGAAGCTGTGTTACATTGGGAGCGACCAAAGGCGTGACCCATTCGGAGTTTCCTTGGAATGGCAGGATACTACCGCCGTTTCATTGAAGGCTTCTCGACAATTGCGAAACCTCTTACGCAATTCTTTGAAGAAGGAAAAGAAGTTTGCATGGACGCCAGGATGTGAGGAAGGATTTCGGGAATCAAGAAGCGATTGACATCGGCACCGGTGTTAGTTCTACCTGGGATGTTGCTCAAAGCCGATATTTATTGTGACATCGCGCCAAGGACTTGGATGTGTGTCTGCGAGAATGGAAAGGTCGCCGCTTATGCATCAAGGCGATTGAGGCCGCATGAGGAAAATTATCCGACACATGACCTAGAGTTAGGCTAGTAGTGCATGCCTTGAAGATATGGCGTCACTATCTGATCGGGAGCAGATGTGAAGTATATACGGATCATAAGAGCCTTAAGTACATATTCACCCAGTCGGATCTGAATATGAGGCGAGAGGAGATGGTTAGAGTTAATCAAGGACTACAATGTTGGAATCCATTACCATCCGGGAAGGCCAACGAGTAGCCGATGCTCTGAGTCGGAAAAGCCATACCGTGAGTACGTTGCTAGCCACACGTCAGGATGAGTTATGTGAGGATTTTCAGAAAATGAAGATTGAGGTTGTACCTAGCGGATTCTTGGCCGCATTGGAAGTAAAGCCTACTTTAGAGGATCAGATCCGAGAAGGACAAAAGGATGATGACAAGATCCGCAGGATTAAGTTCATCAAGGAGGAAGGCAAGGCAGAGGACTTCAAGTTGGATGAGCAAGGCACGTTGTGGATGAAGGATCGGATTTGTGTGCACGACAAGAAAGAATTAAAGCAAGCGATTTTGGAAGAAGCCCATGACTCCAAGTACTCAATTCATCCTCGAAGGCGCCAAGATGTATCGGGATCTGAAGGAGAGATTCGGTGGCCGAGTATGAAGCGTGAAGTTGCCGAGCATGTTGCGTTGTGCGGCGTATGCCGAGAGTCAAGGCAATGCATCGAGAGACCAGCGAGATTGCTACAGCCGCTAAAAATACGAGTGGAAGTGGGAGGAAATCGGAATGGATTTCATTACCGGTTTGCCGAAGACTCAAGGAGGTTATGACTCCATATGGGTTATAGTGGATCGCTTGACTAAAGTAGCCCATTTTATCCCCGTGAAGACCACTTACTCGGAGATAAATTAGCAGAATTATACATGATCGGATTGTCTGTTTGCAGAGTGCGAAAAGGATTGTATCGGACAGAGGTACCCAATTTACCTCAAGGTTACGGAATAAGTTGCATGAAGCCATGGGAACCCGTTTGAACTTCAAGATCTGACCTATCATCCACGCAGACGGATGGACAGACCAGAAAGAGTCAACCAGATTCTGGAGGATATGTTGAGAGCTTGTGCATTGGCTTATGCTACCTCTTGGGATAAGAGTTTGCCGTATGCCGAGTTCGATTACAACAATAGTTATCGAGGCTAGTTCTGAGATGTCACCTTTTGAGAGCCTTTGTATAGTCGACTCTGTCGGACGCCATTGAATTGGAATGAGACCGGCGAGCGCCGTGTCTTTGGGCCTGATATTCTTCAAGAATTTGAAGAAACGGTCGCCATGATTAGGGAAAGGTTGAAGATCGCCCAATCTCGGCCAGAAGAGTTATGCTGACAACCGTCGCAGGGATTTGAGTTTTGAACCAGAAGACTTTGTATACCTCAGAGTTACGCCTCTCAGGGGAGTTAAGAGGTTCCATGCCAAAGGGAAACTTGCACCCCGTTATCTTGGACCATTTAAGATTTTGAGTCGCAGAGGCAAAGTTGCTTATCAGCTGGAGTTGCCACAGTCGTTAGCAGGAGTACATGACGTATTCCATGTGTCTCAGTTGAAGAAGTGTCTCCGAGTTCCTGAGGAACAGACACCGCTAGAGTTAATTGAGTTGCAAGAGGATTTGACTTATAAGGAGCATCCCGTGAGGATTCTGGACACAATGGATCGAGAAACTAGAAATAAGTCAACCCGTTTCAGAGAGTTCAAAGGAGCTACCATGAAGAAAGCGAAGCGACTTGGGAGCGAAGAGGATTTGAAGAAAGAGTTTCCAAACCTATTCTGTAGTGAGCCCTGGATCTCGGGGACGAGATTCTATTAAGGGGGGGAGGTTTGTAACACCCCAAAATTTTGCTTTTCTTAAATTCATGTGTGATTTGGCACTTTGGTGAATTTTTGGAATTTTATGGAATTTATTTGGAATTTATTTGAATTTATTCCATTTTGAAATAATTAAAGAATTTAATTTTGCAAATAAAATTTTGTTGGAAATATTTTATTCAAGTCCAAAATGTTCCAAAATATTTTCCAGAATTTTTCTGGAATTTTTCTGAGTCTTTTGCTATTTTTAATGAATTAAATGAATTATTGGGAATTATTTTAAATATTAAATCATTGGAAAATCAACTCGGTCGAGTCTTGTTCATCCGATCGAAGTCGAACCCGAAGTTGGACTCGAGTCCGACCGAGCCGATTGACTCGACCAAACCGGCTCCCAACCCTAGCGATCCCGACCGTTGGATCGGATCCAACGGCCGAGATCCGCCGTCAAGTTCGAGCCGCGTCGACCGGACACGATCGCGCCTGCGGCGATCGTGGCCGTTGATCGCGACACGTGGACGGCTCCTATCATCGTCTCTCGCCCGACCGAGCCGGAGAGCTCCGCCGTGATCGAAGCGGGACACTGGCTAGGGTTCCGACGGCGCGCACGTCGAGGCCGTATTTAAAGCCCGGACCGGCCCCCGAGGTTGCCCTCATCCGTGCGCACCCGTTCCCCCAAGCCATCTCGCCTGAACCGTCGCCGTTTGCCCGTACGAGCTCGCCGGAGTTGGAACCCTGTTGCGCAGCGGTTTAACGCCGATTCCGCCGCCGTCCGTCGTCTTCCGCCGAGAAGGAGCCCAGATCCGGAATCCCCGTGATGAGACGCACCCGAAGGGAGGACTCATCTCGCCGGAGCGACCCCGAAACGCCGTCGGGCTTGTCGTCGTTCTCATCTCCGGTGGCCTTGCTCCGCCGCGTCGCCATCGACCTCGCGAGCTCTGTGCACCGTCCGATCTTGATCGTGCGGTTGAGGTGAGTTCACGTGTTTCCAAACCCGATTAGATCTGGACCGTTGGATCAAGATCCAACGGCCCACGATCGCCACGCGCCGTAGTAGTGCTATTATAGGATTAGATCTGGACCGTCCGATCTAGATCGAACGGCCCACGATCATCGAGTAGTTTCAACGTGTTAACCCTGGATCTAATCGCGGCCGTTGAATTTCAAATCAACGGACACGATCGTAATGCGGTCCGAAGCCGAAAGCCGCCGCGCCACGCTGGGCAGGTCACCGACACGCCGGGCCCGCGTGTCGGCCGGCTTAGCCAATCGCACCATGACGTCACCCATGACGTCCATTGGTGGGTCCCACTGTCGCACTGCGGCTGAGCCTCGCCGACGTCGCCGATGACGCTACCCGAGTGGGCCCACATGTCGACCGACGTGGAGTCGTGGGCCGAGTCCACGGTAGACCCGAGCCGAGCATGGACCGAGTCCATGGACCGGTGACGTCGACCAACCAATCAGAGGCTGCCACGTGTCCATGCTGACGCAATAATTAATTTCCGAAAAGAAAATGATTTATTAATTCGAAATAATGATTTCAGATTTTGATTCAAACTTCAAACGCTTATAACTTTTGCGTTTCAACTCCGATTTGAGTGATTCAAATTTCTAAATTTGTATAAAATTGAGATCTACCTAAATATGAATTTTATTTAATTTTTGGACTAAAGTTTTTCTCTGCAAAATTATTTAATTGATTATTTAAACTTTAAATAATCATAACTTTTGCGTCTTAACTCCAAATTTGACGATTCCAGTTTCTAAAAACTCATAAAATTATGTTCTCTCTGTTTATGGATTTTATTTGGGTGTTTGGACACTTTTTGCCTATTGTTTATTTGTGTATTGCTATTTGCACGCTTTACGAGTAGACGTTGAAGTGCCGGAAGGATTCGAAGGAGAAGTATTAACTCAGGATCCAACTCAAGACCAAGAACAAGTACTTTTTGAAGGCAAGTTGTGCTTTGACCATGTTGATCCTATTTCGAAATCTATTTTGATTTAAACTATTGCATGCTAGTTCAATTAGAAAAATACTTTGTTTAAACATGGGGGTTAGATAAATACCAATTTGCTGTATGACACCTTGATTACTTAAGTATGTGCCATAACCTTTGTCACCCTAGTTGTGGATTACTAGTTGGACATTATTAAATCGCCAACATGGGTTTAGACCGTTGTAGTATACTGCTTAGACCTGCTACGTGCTCATGACATGATTTTGGACAATCAAATGTTAATATTGACTTAATGATATATTGAACCTGTTTTGGAAAAGTATCATGTGATGTTGATGGCACGTGGTGCATGGTAATCAACTGGGGTTTGATAAATAGTTTTCGACCGGGGCATGTGGCAAGAGTAATCAAGTGGGCCAGTTGTGGCATTGGGAATGTTGATTTGGTTCTTCGGGTAGTCTTGCCCTGGTCACCCTAAGGACTTAACCTTGCAAGCCTTTGAACTGGGTCTAACGTGCAACCACATGTCTGTAATGGGACGGACCTAGTTGACTAAGTTGCTAATAACGTACTGTGGGACCTCGGAGGTCAACTACACCCTTTATGTAAGTTATGCGGGGAGCGTCTGGGTGAGGCAGTACCCATCTAACGGTTGATTGGCCTAGACTTCGCCTTAGCAAAGGGAAGGGTTAGTGCTTAATAGCAGGGAGGACCACTTGTATTGTTAAAGGTTTCCGAAAGACTTTGTTACGGGAACTCGCCTTTGTGGTGTTTGACTGTATCTTGTGGGTAAAGTGCATAACCTCTGCAGAGTTTAGAATCTATTCGAATAACCGTGTCCGCGGTATTGGACATCGCTTGGGGATTACAGTCAAGGGTTAGATTTTCTCAAAAATAACTTGGTTTGGAAAGGTTGGGTTGGATTAATAATGAAGTTGATGGAAATGTGGTTTAGGTTGGGAAAGATGTTGACTAAAACTTCTTAAAAAGTTATTTATGCTTTACTTATTTTTACTGCTTTCGAATCTACTTATATTACTTGTCAAATGCTGTTTACTGCAAATATACCTTGAGCTATTCCTTTGTACCAAGCCATGCATATAGTATATTAGCACATGCATTGCATGACTTGCTGAGTACCAAGTACTCACCCTTGCCACAATACAACACCAGTTGAAGAGGAGTCTGCACCAGCTTTGGAGGAGGAGCTCCAAGAGGATCCGTCTACCTAGGGAAGCGAGCCCAGTCAGTTGCCTGTGGTATACTGGATGGCGCCACGAAGTTATTTGATTTTTCCGCTGCTATTATTTCTCTCTGAATAGGTTTCGCCTTGCGAGGCATATATTTGTAACTTGACCATAAGGTCGAGTAACCAGTTTGACTATTTAAATAAAGTACTTTATTGGTATCGAGTGGTATGATTGTGATATTTACCGATGTTAAGACTGTGTGCACTAGCGCTGCGTTCCGGACTAGTGCTGAATACACAGAGGGTCCGGATTTGCAAATTCGGGGTCCCGACAGAGGTGGTATCAGAGCCATACTTGACTGTAGGCTCAACCCTAGCTAGAATGGTCGTAGTGAGGATAAAACCTATTTTCTAAAAGCTAAAAATTTGTCAAGATAAGAAATGACATCTCGACTTATCCCATTCTTTCTTTTCTTGTCTCTTGCTAAATTTTCCTTACCTTGTCACAATTCAAAATTCCGAGTTCTTACGTAAAGCACTCTTGTGACAGATGGAGGAAGAGTTCAACTACGTTGATCCGGGAGTTGGTCACGCCGTGGAACTTTGGCATATGCTACAAACTCCTCGGAGATTTTGAGAAGCCCCAATACCAAGTGGAAGTGATCGGACAAGCGGGATTGATCAAGGCTTGTGACGTGAAGATTGAGGTACCTGCTAGGAAAAAGGGCCAGTGCAATCGCCTCGATACACCGTGACCGCCAGAGATCTACAATGCGAGATGGGTATCCAAGAAGTATCACGACGAGCAATGCGGCACATTACGTATCTACGCCAGAGAGTTGGAAATGCGGTGTTCCGTTATCATCCGAGCGATAACCTTCTTGACCAAGGCGATTCAGGATGAGGATGCCACGGTTACACAGTTGGCACGATTTGTTGTCGCCCAAGAGGATGTACTAGATAATACAAGCAAGGAGCTCTGAAGGCCCGCAAGGAGATCACGGCAGAGAAGAACAGATGGCGGGAAGCTCAAGAGTATGTGGCACACCTTCTGCGAAGGATTGATGAGTTGGAGATGACTTTATGCGGGCTGGACCGCAGCCAAGATCGAGCCACACGAGCGAATCCTGGAGGAGTCGACCTCGATGAGGACACGCTTCTTCGACTACCACGGATGACACGATTCTTTGGACATGGCAATCGTTTCGTGCCTATGCCACAAAGACCGTGCACCAGGCCGTGGAGGTTTTCTCGATGAGTGAGCATAGGTTCTATAGTGAGACTCCTTCGCCGAGTCGCGTCATAGAATAAAGAGTCACCCTTTAGGCGTTAGACTCGAGAGATAGTTCGATTTGGATTTTCATTGTTTCTTTGAGTGTGCGGTATGTGTTGCAAGGCCCTTAGGCATTGTAAGCAGCCATACCAAGTTATTAATAATAAAGTTGGACCTTACAGTTATACCTTTCGCCCCGCATAAGTTCCATATTACTTGTCTATTCTTGTTTCCCTCTCATCTCTGAACCTAGAGCAAATCGACAGATGGTGAACACCCGCGGAAACCTTGGAAGCAATGGAAATGGTTCTCGCCCAGAAAACCCCAATGAGGGAGCACCAAAGACCGCCACTGGATGTGCAGAATTTGGAGCTTTTCTCGCTGCCTGCACTCGATTGATGCATGCTATGATGCAACAAATGCAACACGCCACTTGTGATCCACTTTGCTAATCAAGTCAATCGGGGACCACGCCGAGAATACAAGACTATCGAGTTCATGAGAACTCACCCACCCACTTTCTCTCGGGAATGCCAATCCCTTGGAGGCCGATGATTGGTTAAGGTCACTCGAGAGGAAGCTACACATAGCTCAATGCATAGGAAATGAGAAGGTACTCTACGCTTCTCATCATCTGGAAGGAAAAGCCGCCTAATGGTGTTAAAACTTATGTGCCACGCAAGAGAACCCTCAAGATATCTGTTGGGTAGATTTCACAACCAAGCATTCCGACAAAGATCACGTGCCTGGAAGGAATCATGGACCTTAAGAAGGAGGAGTTCAGAGCATCGAGGCAAGGTAATCACCAAAGGGCCGACTACGAATAAGTTCACACAGCTAGCACGCCACGCACTTTTTGAGGATGTAGCGACGGATAAATCCAGCATACCTCGTTTTATGAAGGGACTTAACTCAGGATTGCAAGTAGGGTTGATCACCCACACCTTTCCAGATTTCCAAGAGTTGGTAAATAAGGCGCTTATTCTTGAGGACAAACGCAAGGAACCGGATGAGAACAGAAGCGCAGGATGCAACAAAGCAAGGATCACGCCAGAACGCATAGCGGCGCTGAGAGTTGCACCAAATCAATTCTTGATTCCAACCACGAGAATGCAACAAGGACACCATCCTCGGCACCAAGACACATCAATCGAACTACTGCACCCCCACTTCGCTAGAAACGCTTACTCCAGGCAACAAAGAAGGAACAAGTGAGACGCCGCTACAAGCGCAACGAGCCAGACACTTTGCCAACATTGTCCAAAGAAGACAGCAGAGTGACCCAGTTCGCTTCAATCTAGGAACCACCCAGCTAGGACGCCAAAGATCAGAGCCACACCCTGCATCGTGGTGAGAGGCCGAGTCAACCATGTCACCGCAGATGCACTGCAGAATGCTACGGATGTCGATCTTGGGTAAGTTACTTGTTAACTCGATACTGCTTGATTTTGTTTGACTCGAGCTTCGTGATTCGCTTTGTTTCGCAAGGCTTTGCTACTAGAAATGATTTGAGGATTGCAAGACTTAAGTGCATGCTTTTAGTTCAAACCCCTGGTTCCGAACTCCGAACGAAAGTAGGATGTTCCGGGGTGAGAATACTAATAGGTGGAATAGAGTTCCTAGCAAACCTTATTATTTTGGAGACCCAGACCTTAGACGTCATATTGGGAATGGATTGGTTATCCAAGCACAAGGCTGTATTGGATTGTGGACGAAGGACTATCTCAGTTGAGAGCCCGTGTGGGAAGAAAGTGGAATTTCAAGCCACTGCAGTTAGAGATGGGCAGTTGATGGTTAACAGTACCAAGGCAATCAGCATAGAGGATGTCTCAGTAGTGAATGAGTACCCAGATGTTTTCCCCGAAGATCTACCTGGTATGCCGCCAGACAGGGACATAGAGTTTGTGATAGAGCTTGTACTGCACAAAGACCGATAGCAAAGAGACCCTATCGGATGTCCACCGAGGAGTTGGTTGAGATGAAGAAACAGCTAGAAGAGTCAATGGAGAAAGGGTTTATCGAGACCGAGTTCGCCGTGGGAGCACCAGTTTTGTTTGTCAAGAAAAAGGACGGAAGTTTCAGGATGTGCATCGACTACCGTGCACTCAATGAAGTCACCGTGAAGAATAAGTATCCGCTACCCAGGATTGATGATTTGTTCGATCAGCTGAGAGGAGCCGGAGTTTTCTCCAAGATTGATCTTAGATCGGGATACCATCGATTGAAGATCCGATCGTAAGATATTCAAGACTGCATTCTCGTCAAGATATGGACATTACGAGTTCTGATTATGTCTTTTGGTCTCGACGAATGCGCCAAAGATATTTCATGAATATGATGAATAAGGTGTTCATGGAATATTTGGACAAGTTTGTCGTCGTGTTCATAGATGATATCCTAATCTACTCCAAGACAGAGGATGGACATGCCGAACACTTAAGGCGAGTTTTGGAAAAGGCGAGGAACAGCAACTTTTCGCCAAGTTCGGCAAGTGTGATTTTTGGAAGGACAAGGTGGAGTTTCTTGGACATGTAATGACCTTGAAGGAGTCGCCGTAGATCCAAGCAAAGTAGAAGCTGTGTTACATTGGGAGCAGCCAAAGACCGTGACCCAGATTCGGAGTTTCCTTGGAATGGCAGGATACTACCGCCGTTTCATTGAAGGCTTCTCGACAATTGCGAAACCTCTTACGCAATTGCTGAAGAAGGAAAAGAAGTTTGCATGGACGCCAGGATGTGAGAAAGGATTTCAGGGCGAAGAAGCGATTGACATCAGCACCGGTGTTAGTTCTACCGGATGTTGCTCAAAGCTTCGATATTTATTGTGACGCATCGCGCCAAGGACTTGGATGTGTGCTGATGCAGAATGGAAAGGTCGTCGCTTATGCATCAAGGCAGTTGAGGCCGCATGAGGAAAATTATCCGACACATGACCTAGAGTTAGCTGCCGTAGTGCATGCCTTGAAGATATGGCGTCACTATCTGATCGGGAACAGATGTGAAGTATATACGGATCATAAGAGCCTTAAGTACATATTCACCCAGTCGGATCTGAATATGAGGCAGAGGAGATGGTTAGAGTTAATCAAGGACTACAATGTTGGAATCCATTACCATCCCGGGAAGGCCAACGTAGTAGCCGATGCTCTGAGTCGGAAAAGCCATACCGTGAGTACGTTGCTAGCCACACGTCAGGATGAGTTATGTGAGGATTTTCAGAAAATGAAGATTGAGGTTGTACCTAGCGGATTCTTGGCCGCATTGGAAGTAAAGCCTACTTTAGAGGATCAGATCCGAGAAGGACAAAAGGATGATGACAAGATCCGCAGGATTAAGTTCATCAAGGAGGAAGGCAAGGCAGAGGACTTCAAGTTGGATGAGCAAGGCACGTTGTGGATGAAGGATCGGATTTGTGTGCCTGACAAGAAAGAATTAAAGCAACTGATTTTGGAAGAAGCCCATGACTCCAAGTACTCAATTCATCCTGGAAGCGCCAAGATGTATCAGGATCTGAAGGAGAGATTCTGGTGGCCGAGTATGAAACGTGAAGTTGCCGAGCATGTTGCGTTGTGCGACGTATGCCAGAGAGTCAAGGCAATGCATCAGAGACCAGCAGGATTGCTACAGCCGCTAAAAATACCTGAGTGGAAGTGGGAGGAAATCGGAATGGATTTCATTACCGGTTTGCCGAAGACTCAAGGAGGTTATGACTCCATATGGGTTATAGTGGATCGCTTGACTAAAGTAGCCCATTTTATCCCCGTGAAGACCACTTACTCGGGAGATAAATTAGCAGAATTATACATGATCAGGATTGTCTGTTTGCACGGAGTGCCGAAAAGGATTGTATCGGACAGAGGTACCCAATTTACCTCAAGGTTCTGGAATAAGTTGCATGAAGCCATGGGAACCCGTTTGAACTTGATCTGACCTATCATCCACAGACGGATGGAGCCAGGCCAGAAAGAGTCAACCAGATTACGGAGGATATGTTGAGAGCTTGTGCATTGGCTTATGCTACCTCTTGGGATAAGAGTTTGCCGTATGCCGAGTTCGATTACAACAATAGTTATCAGGCTAGTTCTGAGATGTCACCTTTTGAGGCCTTTGTATAGTCGACCTGTCGGACGCCATTGAATTGGAATGAGACCGGCGAGCGCCGTGTCTTTGGGCCTGATATTCTTCAAGAAGTGAAGAAACGGTCGCCATGATTAGGGAAAGGTTGAAGATCGCCCAATCTCGACAGGAAGAGTTATCTTGACAACCGTCGCGAGGATTTGAGTTTTGAACGAGAAGACTTTGTATACCTCGAGTTACGCCTCTCGGGGAGTTAAGAGGTTCCATGCCAAAGGGAAACTTGCACCCGTTATCTTGGACCATTTAAGATTTTGAGTCGCAGAGGCAAAGTTGCTTATCACCGAGTTGCCACGATCGTTAGCAGGAGTACATGGCGTATTCCATGTGTCTCGATTGAAGAAGTGTCTCCGAGTTCTGAGGAATGCAGACACCGCTAGAGTTAATTGAGTTGCAAGAGGATTTGACTTATAAGGAGCATCCCGTGAGGATTACGGACACAATGGATCGAGAAACTAGAAATAAGTCAACCCGTTTCAGAGTTCGGTGGAGCTACCATGAAGAAAGCGAAGCTTAGGGAGTGAAGAGGATTTGAAGAAAGAGTTTCCAAACCTATTCTGTAGTGAGCCCTGAATCTCGGGGACGAGATTCTATTAAGGGGGGGAGGTTTGTAACACCCCAAAATTTTGCTTTTCTTAAATTCATGTGTGATTTGGCACTTTGGTGAATTTTTGGAATTTTCTGGAATTTATTTGGAATTTATTTGAATTTATTCCATTTTGAAATAATTAAAGAATTTAATTTTGCAAATAAAATTTTGTTGGAAATATTTTATTCAAGTCCAAAATGTTCCAAAATATTTTCCAGAATTTTTCTGGAATTTTTCTGAGTCTTTTGCTATTTTTAATGAATTAAATGAATTATTGGGAATTATTTTAAATATTAAATCGCTGGAAAATCAACTCGGGTCGAGTACTGTTCATCCGATCGAAGTCGAACCCGAGTTGGACTCGAGTCCGACCGAGCGATTGACTCGACCAAACCGGCTCCCAACCCTAGCGATCCGGCCAGTTGGATCGGGATCCAACGGCCGAGATCCGCCTGCACGGTTCGAGCCGCGTCGACCGGACACGATCGCGCCTGCGGCGATCGTGGCGTTGATCGCGACACGTGGAGGGCTCCGATCCATCGTCTCGCTCCGAGCTCCGAAGCCGGAGAGCTCGCCGTGACCAGCGGGACACGGCTAGGAGTTCCGATTTGGCGCGCACGTCGAGGCCGTATTTAAAGCCTGACCGGCCCGAGGTTGCCCTCATCCGCGGCGCACTGTTCCCCAAGCCATCTCGCTGAACTGTCGCCGTTTGCCCGTCTGAGCTCGCCGGAGTTGGAACCACTGTTGCGCCGGTTTAACGCCGATTCGCGCCGTCCGTCGTCTTCCGCCGAGAAGGAGCCTGATCCGGAATCCCCGTGATGAGACGCACCCGAAGGGAGGACTCATCTCGCCGGAGCGACCCCGAAACGCCGTCGGGCTTGTCGTCGTTCTCATCTCCGGTGGCCTTGCTCCGCCGCGTCGCCATCGACCTCGCGAGCTCTGTGCACCGTCCGATCTTGATCGTGCGGTTGAGGTGAGTTCACGTGTTTCCAAACCCGATTAGATCTGGACCGTTGGATCAAGATCCAACGGCCCACGATCGCCACGCGCCGTAGTAGTGCTATTATAGGATTAGATCTGGACCGTCCGATCTAGATCGAACGGCCCACGATCATCGAGTAGTTTCAACGTGTTAACCCTGGATCTAATCGCGGCCGTTGAATTTCAAATCAACGGACACGATCGTGCCACGTGTCCGGGAAGCCGAGCCGCCGCGCCACGCCGCTGCAGCGTCGTGGTCACCGACACGCCGGGCCCGTGCGGTCGGCTTAGCTGCACCGCACCATGACGTCACCCATGACGTCATTGGTGGGTCCCACTGTCGACCAGTGGTCGAGCCCGCCGACGTCGGCGATAGCGTCAGAGTGGGCCCACATGTCGACGACGCGATGGAGTCGTGGGCCGAGTCCACGGTAGACCCGAGCCGAGCATGGACCGAGTCCATGGACCGGTGACGTCGACCAACCAATCGAGGCTGCCACGTGTCCATGCCGACGCAATAATTAATTTCGAAAAAGAAAATGATTTATTAATTCGAAATAATGATTTGATTTTGATTCAAACTTCAAACGCTTATAACTTTTATGCGTTTCAACTCCGATTTGAGTGATTCAAATTTCTAAATTTGTATAAAATTGAGATCTACCTAAATATGAATTTTATTTAATTTTTGGACTAAAGTTTTTCTCTGCAAAATTATTTAATTGATTATTTAAACTTTAAATAATCATAACTTTTGCGTCTTAACTCCAAATTTGACGATTCCAGTTTCTAAAAACTCATAAAATTATGTTCTCTCTGTTTATGGATTTTATTTGGGTGTTTGGACACTTTTTGCCTATTGTTTATTTGTGTATTGCTATTTGCACGCTTTACGAGTAGACGTTGAAGTCTGGGAAGGATTCGAAGGAGAAGTATTAACTCAGGATCCACCTCAAGACCAAGAACAAGGACTGTAGGAAGGCAAGTTGTGCTTTGACCATGTTGATCCTATTTCGAAATCTATTTTGATTTAAATTATTGCATGCTAGTTCAATTAGAAAAATACTTTGTTTAAACATGGGGGTTAGATAAATACCAATTTGCTGTATGACACCTTGATTACTTAAGTATGTGCCATGACCTTTGTCACCCTAGTTGTGGATTACTAGTTGGACATTATTAAATCGCCAACATGGGTTTAGACCGTTGTAGTATACTGCTTAGACCTGCTACGTGCTCATGACATGATTTTGGACAATCAAATGTTAATATTGACTTAATGATATATTGAACCTGTTTTGGAAAAGTATCATGTGATGTTGATGGCACGTGGTGCATGGTAATCAACTGGGGTTTGATAAACAGTTTTCGACCGGGGCATGTGGCAAGAGTAATCAAGTGGGCCAGTTGTGGCATTGGGAATGTTGATTTGGTTCTTCGGGTAGTCTTGCCCTGGTCACCCTAAGGACTTAACCTTGCAAGCCTTTGAACTGGGTCTAACGTGCAACCACATGTCTGTAATGGGACGGACCTAGTTGACTAAGTTGCTAATAACGTACCTGTGGGACCTCGTGAAGTCAACTACACCCTTTGTGTAAGTTGTGCGGGGAGCGTCTGGAGTGAGGCCAGCTACCCATCTAACGGTTGATTGGCCTAGACTTCGCCTTAGCAAAGGGAAGGGTTAGTGCGCAATAACCGGGGAGGACCACTTGTATTGTTAGAGGTTTCCGAAAGACTTTGTTACGGGAACTCGCCTTTGTGGTGTTTGACTGTATCTTGTGGGTAAAGTGCATAACCTCTGCAGAGTTTAGAATCTATTCGAATAGCCGTGTCCGCGGTATTGGACATCGCTCGGGGATTACAGTCAAGGGTTAGATTTTCTCAAAAATAACTTGGTTTGGAAAGGTTGGGTTGGATTAATAATGAAGTTGATGGAAATGTGGTTTAGGTTGGGAAAGATGTTGACTAAAACTTCTTAAAAAGTTATTTATGCTTTACTTATTTCTACTGCTTTCGAATCTACTTATATTACTTGTCAAATGCTGTTTACTGCAAATATACCTTGAGCTATTCCTTTGTACCAAGCCATGCATATAGTATATTAGCCTGCATTCTGTGCATGACTTGCTGAGTACCAAGTACTCACCCTTGCCACAATACAACACCAGTTGAAGAGGAGTCTGCACCAGCTTTGGAGGAGGAGCTCCAAGAGGATCCGTCTACCTAGGGAAGCGAGCCCAGTCAGTTGCCTGTGGTATACTGGATGGCGCCACGAAGTTATTTGATTTTCCGCTGCTATTATTTCTCTCTGAATAGGTTTCGCCTTGCGAGGCATATATTTGTAACTTGACCATAAGGTCGAGTAACCAGTTTGACTATTTAAATAAAGTACTTTATTGGTATCGAGTGGTATGATTGTGATATTTACCGATGTTAAGACTGTGTGCACTAGCGCGTTCCTGGACTAGTGCTGAATACACAGAGGGTCCGGATTTGCAAATTCGGGGTCCCGACAGTATGGAGCTTACATTGTGCGATAATGAAAATCCAATCCGACAGTGGATAAAGAAAGGGAGGTCCAATACTGGCCCTTTACTTGATGAAGAGGATACTGAGAGTTACACCCCCTCCCATCACACCTTATGACAGACCCGGTTGACCCTATTGTATTTCGAAAGAACACAGGGGCTGCCAGTATCCTCGAATGGACAGACAAGACAATGTGTGCCTATCACACAGGAAAGAGGAAGCACCAAACAATGGCGACGATGGAGCAAGCAAAAAGGAGAGCTCCGTCAAAAGGAAAGGGGAGGCTTTCCACAGAGGAGGTACCTCATGTATGGAGTGATGACTCGACTGATAGCACTCTCGAAGATCGTCGGAGCACGCCGAACCAAGAGTCCAATGACAGTAGCTCCAAGATGGATAGCCATGGCGGTGAGTCCGATGATGGTGCCCCAGAACAACAGTGTCTCGTAGAATTTACAAAGGAGTCTCAGTTCACTCGTGCCACATAGGACAAAGACCATGGCACTTCACAGTCATAGAGGATGACTACTTCAGGGAAGGGAGCATCGATGTAGCTATGATGCACCGTAGGATAGCTCTAGTTCATACAGCATTGCTGAGATGCAATGAAGTTATGGATTATTTGACCAATACAACTAAATCATTTTGGATGTTCATGCACAGCCTCCCAGCCAATGGGTCTACGAGTGGCAAGACCCAAAATTTTTATACCATGATACACCAACAGTGGGAAACGACTAGCCCATGACGAAGCAAAGTTAGCATAAATACAAGGCAGAGTTGTTAGCCACACGAGGATTAGCACTCATGTCCACAGAGAAGTACAACATGGCGAACCAAGTGTACACCCAACAAAACTACCCGTAGCCCTGAAGGTAATATTTTATCTGTATGTTTCATTTCATGTAACTCGATTTTTTACTAATATAGCATTCATGTAGGTCCAACATGGCATATGTATGACAATGGAAGGATGATGGAACACAACATCATGCAAACATTCTTTTTTCGGTGAGAAATGTTGATTTCAAATGTCATATGCCATTGATACTGACATGTGGACTTATTGGATTTACTTGTAAATGGTATTTTAAATGAATTGTTATATTTTGAGATATTATTGCAACATTGCACTTTACAACTTGAGAGTGTCTAAAATATAACAAAGGTCATATCGAAATTTTATCCTATTCTCCACATATTTGCTTTACATTTTTCCTATTTTTTTTTACAAATTATCCACCATTTTTTTTTTTGCATTTTTTTCCCAATTTTGCACAATTATTTTGCTATTTGCGCCAAGTCTACTAATTTTCCTGTCAAATATCCCAAAAATCGAAGGAAATCTACGATAATCGGACCAAATCATTCGATTTTCTTATGCATTCGCTGTTGTTTTGACCTTCGAATTCAAACGCTTTAACTTTGCAATTTATCCGATTTTCTGGCGATTTTCTGCGAAAATCAGTACTAGAGTAAAGACTATTTCCTCCATCCAAACGGTAAGGTGAACCCTACTTATGACACACAAAGTTGCATGAATGATCGACAAATGTATGAGCATCTATTAGGATCTCACTAGGTGCATGGTTGCATTCGACCAAATGTATGGACCAAATGATTGAATTAGGGAGGGATTGGTTTGAAGTCACAAGTCCAATTCTAGTGAATCCGATGTCTGTTACTTATGCTGAATTTAATGCACTGAGCTGGCTAGGTTCATGTAACTAGTGAAAGATTGACATAATGGATGAATAAGTTGGGATCATTTGTGGATAATGGAACTAGTGCTAATTAATGTAAAGTTTCTATTTCATTCTAAATATTTCAATGGTTAAAGCATTTATATGTTGCTGATGGACAAATTGTAGCTATTAGTGGCAGAGCCTTGGATTATATTTATTTGCATCCCTTGAGTGTAGTTTTTTTATGATGTTGTCCTTCTCTATAGTAAAATAGATTATTGTTGGTTGTTCAATAAATAACATCCATTTGAAGGGCTTAAGAGAAAAAAAATCATGTGTCGTATGACACAAGGTTGACAAACGTATCAACAACTGAGCATCTATTAGGATATGACCAGGTGCATTGATTTTCCTGGGGTAAACTATGTGTATAGTGCAAAAATTAGACATTCAAGATCTCATCCTAACTTGGACATGAACCTTGATTTAAGCAGTCATGCTATACTAAAGCCTATCATGCAATGGTGAAGCTTTGACGAAAAGACAAAGGGGGCCGATTAAACATTATATATTTATATAACTTAGGAAAAGAGAATTAGTTTGGTGATATGTTAGATTTTAGAGCTAAAACGAACCTTTCATGGAGGAGGGAGCCATGGCCCCTTTCCCTACAGAAGCCTAATTTACATATGGGAGGGTGCAATGGCCCTTTTTTTGCCCTAGAGAAGCTCTGCCTTTGATAGGGCATGTCAAATTCATGGTGCACAATAAATAAATAAGTAGCTAGAATAGTGAAGACTTAGTTGCTACATTTCCAACTTGTAGAGGAGTAGAGCCAATGCACTTTATGAATAGGCCAAAGAACCATCCCATTGCCGACTTAGAAAGGCGATCGAATTCGATCCCAAAACAAGTGAGGTTTGTGCCTTGTATGCTCAGAACTTGTAATGTATTGATAGAGGAGTAGCTCGCTTGGTTCATGGGTTAACTCACCGTTGTTGTGCAAATGATCAATCATCCATTCATAATGTTAACAAATTAAACACGTATGATAAGCTCTAAGCCAGAATTTAGAGCTAGTTGCCATTGAAGGGTGATGGTAAGCTATACTAGCGAAAATTAAAAATTCTGCCGGCCCCAAGAAGCCATGCAAGTAAATGATCATGGATTACAGATCGTTACCACTAGACGTGCAGTGCAGTGGAAGAAGATTGTCAATGCAAATCAACGTCGCACATCTTGGTATGGTCGTCTAACAGTGTGATCAGTCCGAGCGGTAGGCAAGAAGCAAGCTGATCCTTCTATTTCTGGATCGATCCAATCAACTCCTTGATAGGTCCCAACAGTCATCCACGAGCAGCACTGCACTAGAGCAGCGCCTCTATCAGTACGTACACATACAAGGTTGGAACACCGAGCCCCCTATTGTAAGATCAAGCTCTATTGATTTTAGATTAATGCTTAATCTTTGTTTAATGATAAATCTAATTTTTCATGAGACTAACATATTTATTGAGCTTATTGTTAGTAGTCTCGAATTTGGATGGAAAATGAAAAAGCCAATGTATGTACACATATTCATTCTAGTATTTAATTGTATACTTTGGATTCAAGTTAAAACATGAATTTTTTCCATTGGTTTAACCACAAAATGTGCATTATGTTTCCAATCCATATTTGCATGGATGCACATATCTATGGGGAGTTCATGGTTTATCTTGAAGTCTCATTAGTAGTGATATATTTCTTCACTCCAAATATAAAAGATCAAGACTTTGAAACTATTCCTTGAGTATATATTCAAATTGCCTAGTTGTAGTATACTCATGTTAATATAGGATAAACTTCAACGCAATCAAATTGAATATGTGCATATTGATTAAAGTCAATTATATGTATGCACATATACTTGTGGAGTTTACTTGCAGTACGTACCACATATGAGGGCCCCAAGCTAGCAGAACTTTACTTGCAGAACATTGTTCGGCTCCATGGGGTTCCAAAAGTCATAGTCTCTGACCGTGGTTCGCAGTTCACCTCCAGATTTTGGGAGAGTTTGCAGTCACTTCTTGGCACTAAACTGTCTTTCAGCATTGCATACCATCCCCAGACCAGCGGACAGACGGAAAGAGCAAATCAGATCTTAGAAGATATGCTCAGGGCTTGTGTGCTGTGCTACAACAAGTCGTGGGAGAAATGCTTGCCATTCGCCGAATTCTCCTACAACAACAGTCACCAAGCCAGCCTTCAGATGTCGCCCTTCGAGGCTCTTTATGGCAGAAAATGCAGAACGCCATTATTTTGGTCCGAGGTTGGTGAGAGGCAACTCTTCGGGCCAGCCACAATCGAAGAGGCAGAAAAGCAAGTTAGTTTGATTCGGGATCGACTAAGAGAAGCTCAGTCTCGTCAGAAGAGCTACGCTGATCGCCGTCACCGTGAGTTGAGCTTTGAGGTGGGTGACTTTGTCTACCTCAAAGTCTCACCACTCCGTGGTACTCGCAGATTCCAGGTTCGCGGGAAGCTAGCCCCGCGATACATCGGTCCGTTACGGATTACGGAGAAGATTGGTGCGTAGCTTATCGCCTTGAGCTACCACCACGGCTATGGACGTTCACGATGTGTTTCACGTGTCCCAACTGAAGAAAAGCCTTCGCATTTCATCAGAAGTTACTCAATTGGACAATCTTGATCTGCAGCCTGATCTTTCATATCGAGAGTATCCAGTTCGTATTCTCGAGACAGCTGAGCGTCATACTCACAGTCAGGTTATCAAGATGCTCAAGATCCAGTGGAGCAACCATTCAGAAGGCGAGGCCACATGGGAGCGTGAAGATCATACCCTAGCCGAGTACCCCGATTTCCTTCGAGAGCTTTAGCAATCTCGAGGACGAGATTTTTGTAAGGGGGGTAGGCTGTAATATCCCGAGTATTTTTATACTCGAAGCACTATACCATTGTACACAAACGTTGTTCGATAATACATCAAGTTTGTGTATTTCTGTATTTGAGCTGAGTAGACTCGACTGGGATCCAAAAGAACCCTTTAACTTAATTAAACTCACTCAAAATCAAATCGAGTTCAATTGCGGTTCGTAATTGTCCTTTTGGTCAAATTGGAAATTGAGGAAATTAAATGTCTAAAAGTCCTCAAAAACTATCCAAAATATCTTAGAAGTATTCAAAATCAACTTTTGATGTTTGAATCTTCAAGTTTTGGCCTTTGACCATTTTACCCCTCCTTAAGTGCATAGTGTGTATACCCTTTATTCCCTCATTTCCAAAGCCACTCCCCATTTCCCCATCCTCTCCTCACACGTTTTGATCAAGAGGAAGAGAGGAGAAGGAGCCCAAGCACTTGAGCACCCAAATCCGCGGATTCCGGGCGATTCAACCGACGAAAATCGAATCGGAGGCTGGATTTGGCGTCCTCATCGCATTCCTCACCCTCTCAACCCCTCCGGGTGAGAAATCCATCGAGTCTCATCGACATTCCTCGGAGCTCCCGTGGTGCTTTTACAATCTGACCTGATTTCTCGACTCCAGGGTCGATCCTCTTGCCGTAGCTACGACTCTTTTCTCCTGTAGCTTCGCATTTCATCAAGTTTTCCCAAACCCTATCCTAGGCCATGTCAAGGTACCATGTGTTCAACGCATCGCATAGCAATTCTGCTTTAAAATCTAGACTCAGGTCGTCGTTAGGTCCGTTTAACTCTATAGTCGACCTGGCTTTTAGCCATCTTCAAAATCGAGCATGCTCTCGCTAGGTCTTCGGTTTGTCGGAGTTCTAGTGAGGTAGGGCATGTATAGACTGTTCCATTAGCGATTCTGGTAGCTAGAGCCGCTACCGGAGGAATCAGAATTCAATTCTGCCTAGCCGAAATTTATTTTATTTCTCTATGCATTAATTATTTTTGCAAAGTTCTAGAGGTCCGAAGTGTGAATCGACAACTTCATTAGCTCTTCTGATAGCTTTTATCGCGATCAGAAGAGTCAGAACTGCATTTCAGCAAATCTTGCTAGCACTTGTCAGCTCTAGGTCACTTTATTTTTGAAAAATCCTAGAGGTCTAGTGATCAAATGGATAGCCTGGACGGCTTCCCTGCGAGTAGAGACCTCGATTAGCAGTGTCGAAATTCAGTTTCGGCAAATTCCCGATATACTTTGTTGCTCTAGGTCACTAGTATTTTTGCAAAATGCTAGACCTCCAGGGCATGTAGTGAGTATGCCGTTAGTCTTCGTAGATATTAGAAAAGCAATTAGAATCGCTAGATTTGCATTTTGCTAGCCCGCATTTTATTTTATTCCTCAAGATCCAATTGTTTTTATAAAATTCCAAGGACCTGTAGCACGCATGGTCGGCACTATCAGCTCTCCCGGTGCTTGTAAACGAGCTCTGAAAGGTTGATTTTGCATTTTCCTAGCTCCCATTTTATTTTAGTGATCATAGTGACCAAAGCCATTTAATGAGTTTTCGCTTCGTTTAGCTTCGTTTAAGGTCACTAAGGTCGATAGCATGCTTCACGTATGCTTTAGATCGCATTCAAGCCGCTTTTCGGACTTTATGCGATCGAAGGCGCATTTATCGAGCCAAATTACGCTTTTGATCCGAATTCAATGTAGGTTAAGTGAATTTCAATGGGGTAAGGCCTAGATAGGTCCTAAATGTCCTAAACTACCTATTAGTAAGCCCTAAATAAGTCGCCGCTTCATTTATTGCGTTTTGCACCTTTTTGCCATTTTGGGCGAAAACGGCCGTTTTTAGCCGTTTTGGTCATTATGGCCGTTTTTGAAGATTTAAAGAAAATTGCGTTTCTACCGAGCGTTTTAGTTAGGTAATGAGTGTTTGAATCCGTATCGGGAACCCACGCGCGGATTCGATCGCGTTTGGACTCAATACGGACTCAAAACGATTTTTGTCTGTAATTACTCCGCGGTTTTGTGTTTTGATTCAATTTTGGTCAATTTCATTAGGAATTGCTTTGCAAACGATCCAACTAAGTCCTAAATATCTTGCTTTAGCTTGTTGCGAAGTCGGAAAATCATTTCGCGCAAAAATCCGCAAAATTGGTCATTTGGCGGATTTCCGTCGAAACGATCGTTTTCTACCGCTTTAAAAAATTGTCGTTTTAGCTCCCGGTTGATCGTTTTAGTACCAAACGAGTTCCACCAAGTTCCTTTAGGTCTATTATACCTATTTTTAGGTATTTAACCAAATTTTGTTGTATTTTTCTTCAGTTTATATATTTTTATTCGCGTAGGGTAGAAACCGTCGTAATTGTCGCAATTTCGCCGTTTTTCTCGTTTTGCTCTTTTCTTTTCTCTCGGAGCACTTGTTTGAGTCTTATTTGATGTTAAGTTGATGTTTATGCACTTAATTCTCTTTTTCGCTAATTTATTTCGCTTTCGTCGTTTTTCCTGTTTTTGCTCGTTTAGAGGCTAGCGAGTCAGGGATTCGCATCAAGCACTCCTGAAATCATCCCGGACATCACCGAAGAGCAACAACAAGGCAAGCACCTCCTTTGAACATATTGATCCCATATTTCACGATGTTTACTTTGATTTCTCAAACTATATGCATTGTTTAAATTCAATAAAGTGCTAGTTGTGGGAATGGTAGATATACCCTGATTTGGTGGATTTCCTCAATTTAATTCCCTCGAATCCCTTGACAACCTTAAGTAGGGTTAGACAATTAAATAAAATGTCAATTGGGTATAAACGAATCTAATGCTTGCACATGCTTAGACAATGCAATAGGAGTGAGTCTGAAAATCAGTCATTTACCAAACACTCAAAACTATGGATTATGGTAATTGGTTTTGAAAATGTGACTTGTGAAAGTACTTCGGTAAATGTGGAATGTCTAGTCGGTAATTAGACTTGGCGGGAGGTATATTATGTGCTAGTTACATTGGTGGCGAGTGGTTGGCTAGTTAAGTGGAGTTCCCCGCTTGAGTCACTAGGCAAAAACTATAAGGACTGAACTTGAGACACTTTCTGAATGAATGCAGCGCAACCACGCAAGCTGGTATGGGACAGTCTATTCTAGTACCTAAAGTGTGAGGGGTTAGCTGTGCCTGTTGGTAGGCCGAAGAGTGGACGATCTCCCACGTAGAGCAGGCCAGCGCGGTGTATGTTTTCAAAAAACACCTGTTGTACCTTTGTGTGCATAGCTGGTAGATGCGGCGTGGTAGATCCTCCAGTTCATAAAATGATACAACGGCATACGCCATGCTATGGGAAATGCCGCGGTACGTATTTTGGCCGTCGTCACAAGGTTTCTTCTCTAGTGGCTCCCTTCGTGTGGAGTTGGCCTCTTTCGCCATAGCAGGGGGTTTAAATGCGGTCTTTGGGTGTGGCTAAACCCTTAACGATGGGAACGAATAGTTCATTCTTGCATATCGGGTACCTCTCGGTATCGCGTGTATCCTAGCTGACAGGAGTGCAATTATGAATTGTGTTTGGGTAAAGTGTGCAAACTCTGCAGAGTCTTAAAACAAATCTAATCGATTAGCCGTGCTCACGGTTAAGAGCAATTCTTCAGTTAATGGATCGAGTATAGTATTTGTTTTGGTTTCAAAAATAAAAGTTACTTGAGTCTAGCTAAAGGTATTTGGTTCGGTATGGTACTTGGTGGATTTATGCATATATGGATGTCGTTGTATCCCAGTGCGATCATGGATGATGGCGGTAGAAGCTCAAATGTTACATATCTTTGTAAATATGTTTTATTCAAGCTGTCTTTTACATTATGTACTACTTTTCGATGAACTGTTTCAGCTGCCGCTTTTATATGAGACCTAGTGTAGCAGCCATTTCATTTGTATCGGCCTGCATTTAATTATATTTCCATACACTAAAGTCTTGCGAGTACATACGTGTACTCGCCGTCGTTGCTAACCTTTTTCCCAGAGGAAGGTATTGCGATGTCTGGATGATGGCGAGCCTCACTTCGTGAGCTTTGTGGCTTCGTGGGCCCTTCCTCGATCGGTAGCCTTAGGGTTGGTGGGCCAGTGCGTTGGTTGTGTTTCTTTTGGGTTTCATTGTCGTACTTCTTCTTTTGGCCTGTATTATATTTACGCAAGTTATACACCCGATTATGTAAATTAAATTAGCTTACGTGCTTTGATATTCACGATGTTGGTATGCGATCTTGGAGCTCGATCCAGTGGAACCAAGATCTGAGTGCGTCTTGGTACCGGGTTTGAAGCTAGGATTTCAATTGCAGTGATCGAAATTTTTAGGTTCAGATTTCCGATACCGAGAACCCTGTTGCTATACGGTGCCGTACACTACAGTAGACGGTGTACAGTACGGTATAGGAAAAAAGGGCTCTCACACAACTCCGCATACCTCTTAGCTGAGTAGGTAGTGCGAACGGCTAGAAAATGTGCAGACTTGGTTAACCGGTCGACAATCACCCATATCGAGTCGTGACTCGAAGAAGTCGAGGCGCATCAAAGAATGAAGTCCATGCTAATGTCTTCCCATTTCCAACTCGGGATGGGTAGCGGTGAAGAGTACCGGTGGCTTAAAGTGTTCACCTTCACCCGCTTGTAGACATCGTGACTCGGCCACATAACGAGTAATCTCGCGCTTCATGCGAGTCCACCAGAATTGCCGCTTCAAGTCTTGGTACATTTTGTTGCTGCCCGGATGGATTGTGAGTAACGAGTTATGGGCTGCATCAAGGATCGCCCGCTTCAACTCTTGGGTATCCGGGACAACTATGCGCTGGCCGAACCACAAGGTTCCTTGCTCATCTAGGCGAAAACCAGGGGCTTGGCCAGAATTCACCTTGTCGCGAATTTGGGAGACACCCACATCATTCTTCTGAGCCTCCCGAATCTGATCCATCAGCGTGGATTTTAACTCCACATTAGCCAGAAATCCTTCTTCCACCATCTTCAGGTTGAGTTTCTGAAACTCGGCACAAAGAGTGGCACTCCGAGGTGGAAGAGTGAGGCAATGGCATTGCACCTTGCGGCTCAATGCATCAGCCACCACATTGGCCTTCCCAGGGTGGTAATGGACTTCCAAATTGTAGTCCTTTATCAATTCAAGCCACCGTCTTTGCCTCATATTCAGGTCTGCCTGCGTGAAGATGTACTTGAGGCTTTTGTGATCGGTGTAGATGTTGCACTTGTTCCCCAGGAGATAGTGGCGCCAAATCTTCAAGGCATGGACCACTGATGCAAGTTCCAGATCATGGGTGGGGTAGTGCTCTTCATGACGTTTTAGCTGCCGAGATGCATAAGCGACAACTCGACTGTCCTGCATAAGCACACAGCCAAGTACGATGCCAGATGCATCGCAGTAGACGTCAAACGGCTTGTGAATATCAGGCTGGGTAAGGACTGGAGCTGTAGTGAGGCACTGCTTCAGAGTCTGAAATGGGCTTGTGAATGCCAGTTGCATCGCAGTAGACGTCAAACCACTCGAATTCAGTGCCCTTCTTCAACAACTCTGTCATGGGCTTGGCTATCTTGGAGAAGTCCTGAATGAAACGACGATAATAGCCAGCCAGCCCAAGGAAACTGCGGATCTCGGTGACAGACTTGGGCTGTTCCCACTTGAGCACATCCTGCACCTTGCTTGGGTCAACGGCTACGCCTTGCTCGGAAAGGACATGCCCCAAGAAAGATACCTCCTTCAGCTAGAATTCGCACTTGCTGAATTTCGCATACAGGCGATGTTCCCGAAGCCTCCCGAGAACAACATGAAGATGCCTGGTATGGTCTTCTTCATTTGCTGAATAGATGAGGATGTCAATGATGAAGATGACGACAAAGGAATCCAGCTCCTCTATGAAAATGGAGTTCATGAGGTGTATAAAATACACCGGCGCATTTGTCAGCCCAAACGACATGACAGTGTACTCGTATAACCCGTACCGAGTGGAGAAGGCAGTCTTCGGGATATCTTCGGCCCGAATCTTAATCTGATGGTACCCGAGTGTAACACCCCAAAATTTTGCTTTCCTTAAATTCATGTGTGATTTGGCACTTTGGTGAATTTTTGGAATTTTCTGGAATTTATTTGGATTTATTTGGAATTTATTTGAATTTATTCCATTTTGAAATAATTAAAGAATTTAATTTTGCAAATAAAATTTTGTTGGAAATATTTTATTTGAGTCCAAAATGATCCAAAGTATTTTCCAGAATTTTTCTGGAATTTTTCTGAGTCATTTGCTATTTTTAATGAATTAAATGAATTACTGGAAATTATTTTAAATATTAAAATCGCTTCGGGTTTAGTACTGTTCCTCGGGTCCGAGTCAGACTCGAGTCCGACCCGAACCCGACCGAGCCACGTGACTCGATCAAACCAGCTCAAAACCTAATCGATCCCAACCGTTGGATCAAGATCCAACTACCGAGATCCGCCCGTCACCGATTCGGCCGTATCGGCCGGATCCGATCGCACCACGCAATCGTGGGCCGTTGATCGTGCCACGTGGGCCGGTTGGCGTCGTCGTCTCCGTAGTCCGAGCCGGACTCTGCCGCCGCGCCCGCCGCCGTGGGAAACTAGGTTTCCGTGTTCCGCACGAACGCCGAGGCTATTTAAAGCCCTGGTCACGCCCCGAGGTTGCCCTCATCCTTGCGCACCGTTCCTCGAGCCATCTCGCTGGCGCCGCCGTTTGCCGGCGAGCTCGCCGTGAGTTGGAGGAGGTGACCGCCGCGGTTTGCGCCGTTTTCCGCCGCCGTCCGTTGTCTTCCGCCGAGAAGGAGCCCAGATCCGGAGTCCCCGCTTCGAGACGCACCCGAAGAGACCACCCACTTCGCCGGAACGACCCCGGAGCGCCGTCGGGCTCGTCGTCGTCTCCGTCTCCGGTGGCTGCAGCTCCGCCGCGTCGCCATCGCCCTCGCGAACTCTGTGCGCCGTCCGATCTTGATCGTGCGGTTGAGGTGAGTTCACGTGTTCCAAACCCGATTAGATCTGGACCGTTGGATCAAGATCCAACGGTTCACAATCGCCACGTGCCGTAGTAGTGATTATTATAGGATTAGATCTGGACCGTCCGATCTAGATCGAACGGCCCACGATCATCGAGTAGATTCAACGTGTTAACCCTGGATCTAATCGCGGCCGTTGAATTTCAAATCAACGGTCGAGATTGCGCCACGTGTCCAGGGAGCCGAACCGCCGCGCCCACGCGCTGGGCAGGTGATCACCGACACGCGGCCCGCGTGTCGGGCCGATCGCACCGTGACGTCACCCATGACGTCATCGGTGGGTCCCACCTGTCAGCACCATGGGCTGAGCCCCGCTGACGTCAGCGATGACGTCACCCGAGTGGGCCCACATGTCAGCGACACGTAGAGTCGTGGACCGAGTCCACGGTGGACCCGAGCCGAGTGTGGACCAAGTCTATGGACCGGCTGACGTCAGCAGGCCAATCAGAGGCTGCCACGTGTCATGCTGACGCAATAATTAATTTCCGAAAAAGAAAATGATTTATTAATTCGAAATATTGATTCAAATTTAGATTCAAACTTCAAACGCTTATAACTTTTGCGTTTCAACTCTGATTTGAGTGATTCAAATTTCTAAATTTGTATAAAATTGAGATCTACCTAAATATGAATTTTATTTAATTTTTGGACTAAAGTTTTTCTCTGTAAAATTATTTAATTGATTATTTAAACTTTAAATAATCATAACTTTTGCGTCTTAACTCCAAATTTGACGATTCCAGTTTCTAAAAATCCATAAAATTATGTTCTTTCTGTTTATGGATTTTATTTGGATGTTTGGACACTTTTTGCCTATTGTTTATTCGTGTATTGCTATTTGCACGCTTTACGAGTAGACGTTGAAGTCTTAGGAAGGGTTGAAGGAGAAGTATTGACTCAGGATCCAACTCAAGACCAAGAGCAAGTACTTTTTGAAGGCAAGTTGTGCTTTGACCATGTTGATCCTATTTCGAAATCTATTTTGATTTAAACTATTGCATGCTAGTTCAATTAGAAAAATACCTTGTTTAAACATGGGGGTTAGATAAATACCAATTTGCTGTATGACACCTTGATTACTTAAGTATGTGCCATGACCCTTTGTCGCCCTAGTTGTGGATTACTAGTTGGACATTATTAAATTGCCAACATGGGTTTTAGACCGTTGTAGTATACTGCTTAGACCTGCTACGTGCTCATAACATGATTTTGGACAATCAAATGTTAATATTGACTTAATGATATATTGAACCTGTTTTGGAAAAGTATCATGTGATGTTGATGGCACGTGGTGCATGGTAATCAACTGGGGTTTGATAAACAGTTTTCGACCGGGGCATGTGGCAAGAATAATCAGGTGGGCCAGTTGTGGCATTGGGAATGTTGATTTGGTTCTTCGGGTAGTCTTGCCCTGGTCACCCTAAGGACTTAACCTTGCAAGCCTTTGAACTGGGTCTAACGTGCAACATGTCTGTAATGGGACGGACCTAGTTGACTAAGTTGCTAATAACGTACCTGTGGGACCTCAGGAGGTCAACTACACCCTTTGTGTAAGTTGTACGGGAGGCGTCTGGGTGAGGCCAGTACCCATCTAACGGTTGATTGGCCTAGACTTCGCCTTAGCGAAGGGAAGGGTTAGTGCGCAATAACCGGGGAGGACCACTTGTATTGTTAGAGGTTTCCGAAAGACTTTGTTACGGAACTCGCCTTTGTGGTGTTTGATTTGTATCTTGTGGGTAAAGTGCATAACCTCTGCAGAGTTTAGAATCTATTCGAATAGCCGTGTCCGCGGTATTGGACATCGCCGGGAATTACTGATCAAGGGTTAGATTTTCTCAAAAATAACTTTGGTTTGAAAGGTTGGGTTGGTTTAATAATGGAGATGATGGAAATGTGGTTTAGGATGGGGAAAATGTTTATTAAACTTCTTGAAAAGTTATTTATGCTTTACTTATTTCTACCGCTGAATCTACTTATATTACTTGTCAAATCTTTGTTCGCAAATATACCTTGTGCTATTCCTTTGTACCAAGCCATGCATATAGTATATTAGCTTGCATTCTGTGCATGACTTGCTTGAGTACCAAGTACTCACCCTTGCCTCAACACAACATCGGTTGAAGAGGAGACTACGCCGACTTTGGAGGAGGAACTCCAAGAGGATCCGTCTCACTTAGGGAAGCGAGCGATCGGTTGCCTGTGGTATCTTGGATGGCGCCACAAGCTATTTGATTTTCATTTGCTATTATCTCTCTTTTAATAAGTTTCGCCTTGCAGGCATATATTTGTAACTTGGCCATAAGGTCGAGTAACTTGATTTAGTTATTTAAATAAAGTACTTTGATAATATCGAATGGTATGATTGTGATATTTACCGATGTTAAGACTGTGTGCACTAGCGCGTTCCTGGACTAGTGCTGAATACACAGAGGGTCCGGATTTGCAAATTCGGGGTCCCGACAGAGGTGGTATCGAGCCATACTTATTTGTGAGGCTCAACCCTAGCTAGAATGGTCGTAGTGAGGATAAAACCTATTTCCTAAAAGCTAAAAAGTTGTCAAGATAAGAAATGACATCTCGACTTATCCCCTTCTCTCTTTTCTTGTCTCTTGCTGAAATTTTCCCTTACCTTGTCACAATTTAAAAATTCAGAGTTCTTACGTAAACCACTCTTGTGACAGAAGGAGGAAGAGTTCAACTACGTTGATCTGGGAGATGGTCACGCTGCAGAACTTTGGCATATGCTCCAGACACTCGGAGATTTTGAGAAGCCCCAATACCAAGTGGAAGTGATCGGACAAGCGGGATTGATCAAGGCTTGTGACGTGAAGATTGAGGTACTGCTAGGAAAAGGGCCAGGCAATCGCTCGATACACCGTGACCGCCAGGAGATCTACAATGCGAGATGGGTATCCAAGAAGTATCGCGACGAGCAATGCGGCACATTACCCGTATCTACGCCAGAGAGTTGGAAAGTACGGTGTTCCGTTATCATCCGCGCAGCGATAACCTTCTTGACCCGAAGGCGATTCAGGATGAGGATGCCACGGTTACACAGTTGGCACGATTTGTCGTCGCCCAGGAGGATGTACTAGATAATACAAGCAAGGAGCTACAGAAGGCCCGCAAGGAAATCACGACAGAGAAGAACAGATGGCGGGAAGCTCAAGAGTATGTGGCACACCTTCTACGAAGGATTGACGAGTTGGAGATGACCTTGTACGGACGGACCCAGAGCGATGCTCGAGCTACACGAGCGGAGGAGTCGACCTCGATGAGGACACTACTTCTTCGACTACCATAGAGGACACGATTCTTGGTCATGGCAATCGTTTCGCCCGATGCCGCAAAGACCCGCACTCCGTGCCGTGGAGGTTTTCTCGATGAGTGAGCATAGGTTCTATAGTGAGACTCCTTCGCCGAGTCGCGTCATAGAATAAAGAGTCACCCTTTAGGCGTTAGACTCCAGAGTTAGTTCGATTTGGATTTGCTTTGTTTGCTGAGTGTGCAGTATGTGTTGCAAGGCCCTTAGGCATTGTAAGCAGCCATACCAAGTTATTAATAATAAAGTTGGACCTTAAGGGTTACACCTTTCGCCCCGCGTAAGTTCCATGTTACTTGTCTATTCTTGTTTCCCTCTCATCTCTAAAACCTAGAGCAAACCGACAGATGGTGAACACCCGTGGAAACTTTGGAAGCAATGGGAGTGGTTCTCGCCCAGCAGAAAACCCCAATGATGGAACACCAGCACCGCCACTGGATGTGCAGAATTTCGGAGCTTTTCTTGCTGCCCAGACTCAGTTGATGCATGCTATGATGCAACAAATGCAGCACGTCACTGCTCAGGCCACATCTAATCAAGTTAATCAGGGACCACGCCAGAACACAAGACTGTCGGAGTTCATGAGAACTCACCCACCCACTTTCTCTGGGAATGCCAATCCATTGGAGGCCGATGATTGGTTAAGATCAATCGAGAGGAAGCTACACATAGCTCAATGCATAGGAAATGAGAAGGTACTCTACGCTTCTCATCACCGGAAGGAACAGGCCGAATGGTGGGAGAACTTCGTACACGCAAGAGAACCCTCAAGATATCACTTGGGAAGAGTTCACAATGCATTCCGACAAGATCACGTGCCTGAAGGAATCATGGACCTTAAGAAGGAGGAGTTCAGAGCATCAAGCAAGGTAATCGGCCGGTGGCCGACTACTGAACAAGTTCACACGCCTAGCACGTTACGCACCTTTTTGAGGATGTAGCGACAGATAAATCCAGGCAGTCGTTTTATGAAGGGACTTAACTCAGGATTGCAAGTAGGATTGATCACCCACACCTTTCCAGATTTCCAAGAGTTGGTGAATAAGGCCCTTATTCTTGAGGACAAGCGCAAGGAACTGGATGAGAACAGAAGCGCAGGATGCAACAGCAAGGATCACGCCAGTGGAACGCATAGCAGCGCTGAGAGTTGCACCAAATCAATTCTTGATTCCAACCACGAGAATGCAACAAGGACACCATCCCAGCACCAAGACACATCAATCGTAACTACTGCACCACCCTCGCTTAGAAACGCTTACCTGTGCAACAAGAAGGAACAGTGAGACGCCGCTACAATCGCAACGAGCCAGGACACTTTGCCAACAATTGTCCGAAGAAGACATCGAGAGTGACCCGATTCGCTTCAATCTAGGAACCACCCAGCTAGGGCGCCCGGCACCAGGAGCCACACCCTGCATCGTGGTGAGAGGCCGAGTCAACCATGTCACCACAGATGCACCGCGAGAATGCTACGGACGTCGTCTTGGGTAAGTTACTTGTTAACTCAAGACTGCAATAGTTTTGTTTGACTCGAGCTTCAGATTCGTTTGTTTCGCAAGGCTTTGCTACTAGAAATGATTTGAGGATTGCAAGACTTAAGTGCATGCTTTTAGTTCAAACCCACGGTTCCGAACTCCGAGCGAAAGTAGGATGTTCCGGTGTGAGAAAACAAAAAGATGGAATAGAGTTCCTAGCAAACCTTATAATTTTGGAGACCCAGACCTTAGACGTCATATTGGGAATAGATTGGTTATCCAAGCACAAGGCCGTATTGGATTATGGACGAAGGACTATCTCAGTTGAGAGCCCGTGTGCGAAGAAAGTGGAATTTCGAGCCACAGCAGTTAGAGATGGACAGTTGATGGTTAACAGTACCAAGGCAATCAGCATAGAGGATGTCTCAGTAGTGAATGAGTACCCCGATGTTTTTCCCGAAGATTTACCTGGTATGCCGCCAGACAGGGACATAGAGTTTGTGATAGAGCTTGTAGTGCACAAAGACCGATAGCAAAGAGACCCTATCGGATGTCCACCGAGGAGTTGGTAGAAATGAAGAAACAGCTAGAAGAGTCAATGGAGAAAGGATTTATCAGACCGAGTTCGTCGCCGTGGGGAGCACCAGTTTTGTTTGTCAAGAAGAAGGACGGGAGTTTCAGGATGTGCATTGACTACCGTGCACTCAATGAAGTCACCGTGAAGAATAAGTATCCGCTACCCAGGATTGATGATTTGTTTGATTAGTTGAGAGGAGCCGGAGTTTTCTCCAAGATTGATCTGAGATCGGGATACCATCAGTTGAAGATCCGATCAGAAGATATTCCGAAGACTGTGACCCAGATTCGGAGTTTCCTTGGAATGGCAGGATACTACCGCCGTTTCATCGAAGGCTTTTCGACAATTGCGAAACCTCTTACGCAACTGCTGAAGAAGGAAAAGAAGTTTGCATGGGCGCTTGAGAATGTGAGAAAGGATTTCAGAGGTGAAGAAGCGATTGACATCGGACCGGTGTTAGTTCTACGGATGTTGCTCAAAGCTTCGATATTTATTGTGACGATCGCGCCAAGGACTTCGATGTGTGCCGTCTGCAGAATGGAAAGGTCGCCGCTTATGCATCAAGGCGCTTGAGGTCGCATGAGGAAAATTATCCGACACATGACTTAGAGTTAAGCCGTAGTGCATGCTTTGAAGATATGGCGTCACTATCGATCGGGAATAGATGTGAAGTGTATACGGATCATAAGAGCCTTAAGTACATATTCACGATCGGATCTGAATATGAGGCAAAGGAGATGGTTAGAGTTGATCAAAGACTATAATGTTGGAATCCATTACCATCCGGGAAGGCCAACGTAGTAGCCGATGCTCGAGTCGGAAAAGCCATACCGTGAGTACGTTGCTAGCCACAAGTCGAGGATGAGTTATGTGAGGATTTTCAGAAAATGAAGATTGAGGTGGTACCTAGCGGATTCTTGGCCGCATTAGAAGTAAAGCCTACCCTAGAGGATCAGATCCGAGAAGGACGAAGGATGATGACAAGATCCGCAGGATTAAGTCCATCAAGGAGGAAGGCAAGGCAGAGGACTTCAAGTTGGATGAGCAAGGCACGTTGTGGATGAAGGATCGCATTTGTGTGCCTAACAAAAGGAGTTAAAGCAAGCGATTACGGAAGAAGCCCATGACTCCAAGTACTCAATTCATCCTGGAAGCGCCAAGATGTATCAGGATCTCAAGGAGAGATTCGGTGGCCGAGTATGAAGCGTGAAGTTTACGAGCATGTTGCATTGTGCGGCGTATGCCGGAGAGTCAAGGCAATGCATCGAGAGACCAGCAGGATTGCTACAACCGCTGAAAATACCTGAGTGGAAGTGGGAGGAAATCGGAATGGATTTCATTACGGTTTGTCGAAGACTCAAGGAGGTTATGACTCCATATGGGTTATAGTGGATCGCTTGACTAAAGTAGCCCATTTTATCCCCGTGAAGACCACTTACTCGGGAGATAAATTAGCGTAATTGTACATGATCGGGATTGTCTGTTTGCACGGAGTGCCAAAGAGGATTGTATCAGACAGAGGTACCCAATTTACCTCAAGGTTCTCGGAATAAGTTGCATGAAGCCATGGGAACCCGTTTGAACTTCAAGATGACTTATCATCCACAGACGGATGGACCAGGCCGAAAGGGTCAACCAGACTGGAGGATATGTTGAGAGCTTGTGCATTAGCTTATGCTACCTCTTGGGATAAGAAGAGTTTGCCGTGCGCCGAGTTCGATTACAACAATAGTTATCAGGCTAGTTCTGAGATGTCACCTTTTGAGGCACTGTATGGTCGACCCTGTCGGACGCCATTGAATTGGAATGAGACCGGCGAGCGCCGTGTCTTTGGGCCTGATATTCTTCAAGAGGCTGAAGAGCAGATCGCCATGATTAGAGAAAGGTTGAAGATAGCCCAATCACGACAAAAGAGTTATGCTGACAATCGTCGCAGGGATTTGAGTTTTGAACCGGAAGACTTTGTTTACCTCAGAGTTACGCCTCTCAGGGGAGTTAAGAGGTTCCATGCCAAAGGGAAACTCGCACCCCGTTATGTTGGACCATTTAAGATTTTGAGTCGCAGAGGCGAAGTTGCTTATCAGCTGGAGTTGCCACAGTCGTTGGCAGGAGTGCATGATGTATTCCATGTGTCCCAGTTGAAGAAGTGTCTCCGAGTTCCTGAGGAACAGACACCGCTAGAGTCAATTGAGTTGCAAGAGGATTTGACTTATAAGGAGCATCCCGTGAGGATTCTAGACACAATGGATCGAGAAACTAGAAACAAGTCAACCCGTTTCTGTAGAGTTCAGTGGAGCAACCATGAAGAAAGCGAAGCGACTTGGGAGCGCGAAGAGGATTTGAAGAAAGAGTTTCCAAACCTATTCCTTTAGTAAGCCCTGAATCTCGGGGACGAGATTCTATTAAGGGGGGGAGGTTTGTAACACCCCAAAATTTTGCTTTCCTTAAATTCATGTGTGATTTGGCACTTTGTTTAATTTTTGGAATTTTCTGTAATTTATTTGGATTTATTTGGAATTTATTTGAATTTATTCCATTTTGAAATAATTAAAGAATTTAATTTTGCAAATAAAATTTTGTTGGAAATATTTTATTTGAGTCCAAAATGATCCAAAGTATTTTCCAGAATTTTTCTGGAATTTTTCTGAGTCATTTGCTATTTTTAATGAATTAAATGAATTACTGGAAATTATTTTAAATATTAAAATCGCTTCGGGTTTAGTACTGTTCCTCGGGTCCGAGTCAGACTCGAGTCCGACCCGAACCCGACCGAGCCACGTGACTCGATCAAACCAGCTCAAAACCCTAATCGATCCCAACCGTTGGATCAAGATCCAACGGCTGAGATCCGCCTGCACGGCTCGAGCCGATCCGCCCGGATCCGATCGCGCCACGCAATCGCGTGGCCGTTGATCGTGCCACGTGGACGGCCGTGGCGTTGTCGTCTCCGCCGAGTCCGAGCCGGACTCGCCGCCGCTTCGCCGCCGTGGGAAACTAGGTTTCCGTGTCCCGCATTTAACGCCGAGGCTATTTAAAGCCCTCGTCACGCCCGAGGTTGCCCTCATCCTTGCGCACCCGTTCCTCGAGCCATCTCGCTCGAGCCGCTGCGCTTATTCCGGCGAGCTCGCCGTAGTTGGAGGAGGTGACCGCCGCGTTTGCGCTGCTCGCCGACGTCCGTCGTCTTCCGCCGAGAAGGAGCCTGGATCCGAGTCCCCGCCGAGACGCACTCGAAGAGACCACCCACTTCGCCGAACGACCGAGCTGCCGGGCTCGCTGCCGTCGTCTCCGTCTCCGGTGGCTGCAGCTCCGCCGCGTCGCCATCGCCCTCGCGAACTCTGTGCGCCGTCCGATCTTGATCGTGCGGTTGAGGTGAGTTCACGTGTTCCAAACCCGATTAGATCTGGACCGTTGGATCAAGATCCAACGGTTCACAATCGCCACGTGCCGTAGTAGTGATTATTATAGGATTAGATCTGGACCGTCCGATCTAGATCGAACGGCCCACGATCATCGAGTAGATTCAACGTGTTAACCCTGGATCTAATCGCGGCCGTTGAATTTCAAATCAACGGTCGAGATTGCGCCACGTGTCCAGGGAGCCGAACCGCCGCGCCCACGCGCGCGTGCGTGGTCACTGACACGCGGGGCCCGCGTGTCAGCGACTGCACCGTGACGTCACCCATGACGTCATCGGTGGGTCCCACCTGTCAGCACCATGGGCTGAGCCCCGCTGACGTCAGCGATGACGTCACCCGAGTGGGCCCACATGTCAGCGACACGTAGAGTCGTGGACCGAGTCCACGGTGGACCCGAGCCGAGCGTGGACCAAGTCTATGGACCGGCTGACGTCAGCAGGCCAATCAGAGGCTGCCACGTGTCATGCTGACGCAAAAATTAATTTTCGAAAAAGAAAATGATTTATTAATTCGAAATATTGATTCAAATTTAGATTCAAACTTCAAACGCTTATAACTTTTGCGTTTCAACTCCGATTTGAGTGATTCAAATTTCTAAATTTGTATAAAATTGAGATCTACCTAAATATGAATTTTATTTAATTTTTGGACTAAAGTTTTTCTCTGTAAAATTATTTAATTTATTATTTAAACTTTAAATAATCATAACTTTTGCGTCTTAACTCCAAATTTGACGATTCCAGTTTCTAAAAATCCATAAAATTATGTTCTTTCTGTTTATGGATTTTATTTGGATGTTTGGACACTTTTTGCCTATTGTTTATTCGTGTATTGCTATTTGCACGCTTTACGAGTAGACGTTGAAGTGCCGGAAGGGTTCGAAGGAGAAGTATTGACTCAGGATCCAACTCAAGACCAAGAGCAAGTACTTTTTGAAGGCAAGTTGTGCTTTGACCATGTTGATCCTATTTCGAAATCTATTTTGATTTAAACTATTGCATGCTAGTTCAATTAGAAAAATACCTTGTTTAAACATGGGGGTTAGATAAATACCAATTTGCTGTATGACACCTTGATTACTTAAGTATGTGCCATGACCCTTTGTCGCCCTAGTTGTGGATTACTAGTTGGACATTATTAAATTGCCAACATGGGTTTTAGACCGTTGTAGTATACTGCTTAGACACCTTTACGTGCTCATAACATGATTTTGGACAATCAAATGTTAATATTGACTTAATGATATATTGAACCTGTTTTGGAAAAGTATCATGTGATGTTGATGGCACGTGGTGCATGGTAATCAAGCGGGGTTTGATAAACTGATTTCGGCCGGGGCATGTGGCAAGAATAATCAGGTGGGCCAGTTGTGGCATTGGGAATGTTGATTTGGTTCTTCGGGTAGTCTTGCCCTGGTCACCCTAAGGACTTAACCTTGCAAGCCTTTGAACTGGGTCTAACGTGCAACCACATGTCTGTAATGGGACGGACCTAGTTGACTAAGTTGCTAATAACGCATTACTGTGGGACCTCGTGGAGGTCAACTACACCCTTTGTGTAAGTTGTAATGGGGAGCGCATCGGGCCGAGGCCAGTACCCATCTAACAGTTGATTGGCCTAGACTTCGCCTTAGCGAAGGGAAGGGTTAGTGCTTGCAATAACCGGGAGGACCACTTGTATTGTTAGAGGTTTTAAAGACTTTGTTACTGAACTCGCCTTTGTGGTGTTTGACTGTATCTTGTGGGTAAAGTGCATAACCTCTGCAGAGTTTAGAATCTATTCGAATAGCCGTGTCCGCGGTATTGGACATCGCCGGGAATTACTGATCAAGGGTTAGATTGTCTCAAAAATAACTTTGGTTTGAAAGGTTGGGTTGGTTTAATAATGGAGATGATGGACATGTGGTTTAGGATGGGGAAAATGTTTATTAAACTTCTTGAAAAGTTATTTATGCTTTACTTATTTCTACTGCTTTCGAATCTACTTATATTACTTGTCAAATGTCAAGCATCGCAAATATACCTTGTGCTATTCCTTTGTACCAAGCCATGCATATAGTATATTAGCTTGCATTCTTTGCATGACTTCCGAGTACCAAGTACTCACCCTTGCCTCAACACAACATCGCTTGAAGAGGAGACTACGCCACTTTGGAGGAGGAACTCCAAGAGGATCCGTCTACTTAGGGAAGCGAGCCGATCGGTTGCCTGTGGTATACTGGATGGCGCCACGAAGCTATTTGATTTTCCGCTGCTATTATCTCTCTTTTAATAAGTTTCGCCTTGCGAGGCATATATTTGTAACTTGGCCATAAGGTCGAGTAACCAGTTTGGTTATTTAAATAAAGTACTTTGATAATATCGAATGGTATGATTGTGATATTTACCGATGTTAAGACTGTGTGCACTAGCGCGTTCCTGGACTAGTGCTGAATACACAGAGGGTCCGGATTTGCAAATTCGGGGTCCCGACACCGAGCCTCAGGTCAATCTTGGAGAATACCCGTGCACCAGCAAGCTGATCGAACAGGATATCATTCCGAGGCAGAGGGTATTTGTTCTTTATAGTGACAGCATTCAAGGGACGGTAATCCACGCAAAGGCGAAGTGAACCGTCCTTCTTGGTCACGAACAGAGCAGAGTAGCCCCAAGGCGAGGAGCTCGGACGAATGAAGCCCTTGTCCATCAGTTCCTTTAGTTGCTTCTTCAGCTCGGCCAGTTCGTTTGGTGGCATCCGATATGGCTACTTAGAGACCGAAGCGGTACCGGGCTGAAGTTCCACTACGAACTCGATATCCCGATCGGGTGGCATCCCTGGCAGTTCCGCTGGGAACACATCCTGGTACTCCGACACCACGGAAACTGACTCTATCTCCGCGATTTCGGCACCATTCAGGGAGCAAAGGTTGGCCTTGCCCTCGTCGAGAAGTAACGTCAGCCAACCGCCCTTCGGTCCCTTTAGCGACATGGTGCGGCGAGAACAATCAAGGATAGCTTGTTGTCGCGTTAGCCAGTTCATACCTAGGATGACATCCATTCCCCGAAGGTCAAGGAGCAACAAGCGGCGATTTAAGGAAACCCCTTGAACTAGCACCGATGCCTTTTGAACTACTTGATCTACCACAAACCTTGACCCCGGCGCCTCAATAAGAAATGGAGTGGCGCTGCTACTCACGCTCATCTGATTGTGCCTGGCAAACTCCTTACGAATAAAGGAATGAGATGCCCCGAGTCAAACAATACTTTGGCAGAATGCCCATTAATGCATAACATACCCGTCAGCACGGTGTTACCCTCTGGAATCTCCTCGGCACTGACGTAGTTGACTTGGCCACGGGCTGGCGCTGGAAGTGGAGGTGGTGCTGTCGCAACTGGAGGCTGTGGGACGGTAGGATTGTTGACCCGCCTTGGAAATGGGCAGTCGCGGATGAAGTGCTCCGCACGCCCGCAGTTATAGCATGGGCCCGGCCCAGAGATCACCACCACACGGACTCCTGGCTGTGGCTGCTGGGGACGAGGAGCAGCGGCAGGAGGACGAGCCACTCCAGCCGGCAGGGGAGGCGCAGGGACAGGGGCCCTTGGTGGTGGAAAAGCGACTCGGGCCCGCTGTGAACTGCCTCCCGCTGAATATGGCACTGCCCTCTTCCGCTTCTTCTCATCTTGATGACTCTTCATCTTGTGCTCCACAGAGATCGCCCGACTCACCAAGGCATTGAAGTCGGGGAAATCACACACAGAGAGCCGGTCTTGCATCTTCGCCGTCAACCCATTCATGAAGCGGCTCTGCTTCTTCTCATCAGCATCAACCTCCTCTGGGGCATACTGGGCCAGGTAGTTGAACTCCCTCGAATAGTCCACTACCGTCTTGCTCAATTGCTTGAGGGCCAAAAACTGCTGCTTCTTGATATCCATGAGTCCTTTCGGGATGTGGTATGCCCGGAAGGCCTCACAGAACTCAACCCATGTCACCTGGTGACCGGCGGGCTGCATCACCAAGAAGTTGGCCCACCAGGCTCCAGCGGGACCCTAAAGCTGCTGCTCTGCAAAGGGAGCCTTCTGAAGGTCCTCACAATGGATGAGAGCGAACTTCTGCTCCATCGTGCGTAGCCAGTCGTCAGCCTCCAAGGGGTCACTGGCTCTGGAGAAGACCGGCGGCTAGGTGTGCAAGAAGTCCAGGTAGCCGTTCGGTTGGCCTCGTCCGTCACCACGGCCAACCAGAGCAGCTTGACTCTGGACAAGCATTTCCAGAATGCGGTTGGTCGTCTGCTGGTTCTGTTCTGACCGCATCAGAACATCCAAAAGGTTAGGAGGAGGAGGCGGATCGCCATGGCCGGACTGTGATTGTCCCACACCATCATCACCTCCCAAACCACCGCGGGTCCTCATTTTGTCATCAACGAAATCCAGATGACAAAAGTTAAATACCACGGAAAGGATAAGTCTCAGACTGGATAAATCCGCAAACAATTCCCAAGTCAAACTGTAGCACTCCGCACTGGAGTCCAACGAGTCTAGCACACTCAAAACACGACACACGATGCAGACGGCTATGCACATGCATGATATGAGATGAGATGTGCGATCCCAACGTAACCCTCACACTCACCACTATAACCTAGGGCGGGGATAAGGATTACCTTCTACCTAATGCATTATGACCCTCCTAAACAATCTCCTAACTGGTCGTCAAGTTGGGGTCCGTCTTTGTGCGCCTTGCTCTGATACCAGCCCTGAGAGGAGCCGCCCAGATCGTCCTCGAGTTGTCGGATGAACAGTTGCTCCCGTCGGATTTGGATCCTAGCAACAAATCACCGGAGGTGATCCCGATGCTAATACCCAAGCCCAATCGAGACAACTCTATAAACATCCAAACGACTCGACAACAACCCCGGTATTCCACCGGTATGCGATCCGAACTCGCCCAGGATCCCCACATACCGGTTCCCATTGCCATATCACAAATCAATTCGCACAAAGGGCCATCGAGCCCAAACTCACTACCAGAGACGCAGAAACGCGGAAGCAAACAAACACACAGCACGGCACAAAGAGGCCCAACAACGACCAACGAAAAGTAGACGATTCCATTGCAAAATAAAAGTATAATTATACAACAAAAGTATTATCGACTATCCTATACAACAAAAGCGATAACACCCCGAAAGTGTCATGCCCTGAACACTTCCGGACGCACGCGCGTCGACCGCGGCCTCTACTCGGTGCCCCGCCCAGTCACCGACAGGCAGTAGGGGCAAAACTCGCACCCCGCTGGATCCTCACCTGCAAAACCACATAGCAGAAGCCTGAGTACAAGAGGTACTCGCAAGTCTTACCCGTGGTCCATATACGACCGACTCCGAAAGGATATGCATTTGGATGTAGCAAGGAACAGGCTAAAGGTAAATTTGCAGAAAATGCTTACATTTGTTGCTTAGATACTTAACTACTCAATTCATCAGCTCGTTGACGCGGTTATCACTGCACCTACTTCTAATGTGAAGTTAACAGCTAGCAATTTCAACAATTAACCACATTCATTACGAGCTCAAGCCCAAAGGCGAACTTATGTTCAAGTTATTACTACGTTGAGTAACATCTGACCAAGCTTGCTCATATCCGAGAGCGCGGCAATTCGAATCGCTTAATTAACCCTGCAGGGAAGCATTGATCACATGACATGTGCCACGAAGGAACCTCATGTCAACCCCCTCCCATCCATACCAATCCGTTGGAGCGTCTTCATGCGGTCCGGAAACCTAGCACCCCCTCGAGCAGCCCCAAGCCCAGCTTGGCGCTCAAGAGCCGGCCTAAGCCCCGCCCTCAACCACGTCCAACCGCATGAGGTTACGGTCCATCGAACGGCATGTGATACAAGAGCAGCTTACTGTACCATAATCAGGCATGCGATCAACCAAAAAGGTGCTTTAGCCACGTTACACCCGATCGGTCCTTAATCGACACGGACGAGACTACCACACTTGAGTCTCCTTACCCAAGTGATCCAACTCTCTCGCCCGGTCTCATTTCACATTTCTTCCTTCCACATTCACCCATATCCAAACCGTTCCACCATATCAAGTAGAAAGTCCTCAAGCAGTGGAACCATCCACCACTTGGCCCGAAACCGACCTATAAGCATACTAAGCACGATATGATTAATACCCATAATCTAGCTCCAACGAAGGTGTCCAACAGTAACAAGGATGGTACATGCAGCAAATAGGATCTAGCCTATCCCACATTTCAATTCCTAATGCAATACTCAACCACAATTAAGCAATTTATTCGCCAAAATAAATCATGTAAGGTTCAAAATGCTTAGGTGCTTGCCTTGCTCTTCTGCTTGCGGATCAACTGCAGCTTGCCCCTCGGTAACTCCCTCGACCACGGCGGTATCACCCACCGCGGTTTCGTTCTCTACACGAACATAATCCAACAATAAGATGCATGCAATGCGATGAAACGACTAGAATTGGAAAAACCCCGACGAAACGACGCAACCGGATAACCCAACCTAACCCGGACAGATCAGCTTAACCCGGACAGTCCGGGTTTTATATCCGGACAGTCCGGATAGACCGGACACTCCGGGTCACCTGTCCGGATACTCCGAACCTGGAGCATTTGGCCCAGCACAACGTGGGGATGGGAGTCCTACCACTCTCTACGGCTTCACATCGACCCGATCTACGACTTCTCTACACCTTGCAAGCCGGGAGAAGCCCCGAGCTAGCTCAAACCGCCAAGAAACGACGACATTCCACTAGCCCAACCAAAACTAACTCCAAGCCAAGAAATGGCTTTGCTACTACCCGATCTCTAACCTAGGCACCCTACATTCCCAAATCCAACCCCAAGAATCACCACACCTCAAAACCCTAGAACTCCAAATTTCATCCCCAAACTCTCAAATCCAAACCTAAGTCCCAAACCCACCATGGATGGCCTTAGAACCCAAGAAACCCGCGAATCAATCCCCCAAGAGAAAGACCTACCTCCAAGGAAGATGGAGGAGAAGCAACGCCGGGTGGAGGAAGGAGGATGCTGGCTTGAGGAGGAGTTCCCCGGGATGGAGGAGCCACCGGGTAGTTCACCGGCCGGTGGGGAGCTCACCGGTGAGAAGTTTTGGGGTGGAGGAGAGCACGGGTGGGGTGGAGAGCAAGTGATGAGGAGGAAAGAAGAATGGGAACCACGAAATAGGACTTTTATACAAAACCCCCGCACAATCCGGACTCTCCGGATGCTCAACCCGGAGACTCCGGGTTGGGGTCTTCGGTAGCACTAACTCGGACATTTAGTCCGGACACTCCGGGTTGGGGTGTTCGGCCACTTCAACTCGGATACTCCGGACATTTTGTCCGGACATTCCGGGTCTGATCCGGATACTCCGGATGTTTAATCTGGACACTCCGGATGCCCCAGAATTTCAGAGAGTGGGGTCTTGACAAACCCTCCCCCCTTAAGGGAATCTCATCCCGAGATTCAGAGCAAACACATACGCGGATTAGGACCCTAACAGACATGCTCTAAACTTTAGGGATTGTACACTCGCACTTACATGGTATCGAAGAACTCAGGGTACTCCGTTTTCAGGCGATCTTCGGGTTCCCAAGTAGCCTCATCCTCAGTATGATTACTCCACTGAATTTTGTAGAATTTGAGTGTTCTCCGCCGAGTCTTGCACTCCGCTTCTTCCAAAACCCGAATTGGATGCTCTTGATAGGATAGATCCGGTTCAGGCGCAACTCCGAGGTCATCCACTTCAAGTGACTCGAAGGGAGTACGGAGACACTTCTTCAATTGGGAGACATGGAAGACGTTGTGGACCATCTCGAGCGAGGGAGGAAGATCTAGCTGATAGGCCACTTGACCACGCTTCTCAAGGACTCGGAATGGCCCTATGTAACGAGGTGCCAGTTTCCCTTTGATTCCAAACTGACGAGTGCCTCGAAGAGGAGATACCTTCAGATAGACGAAGTCGCCAATATCGAAGGAGAGGGGTCTCCTACGGCGATCGACATAGCTCTTCTGTCGCGACTGTGCTACCCTCAGGTTCTCTCGAATGACCCTCACTTTTTCTTCGGCCTCCATGACCAGTTCAGGCCCAAGAAATGAACGCTCTCCACTCTCAGACCAATTTAAAGGTGCCCGACAGCTACGACCATACAGTGCCTCAAAAGGGGACATTTGGATGCTGGTCTGATAGCTATTATTGTACGCAAACTCGGCGTAGGGGAGGCATTCTTCCCATTTCTTCCCATAGGACAGTATACATGCCCGCAGCATATCCTCGAGGATTTGATTAACCCTCTCGGTCTGTCCATCAGTTTGAGGGTGATATGCTGAGCTGTGGAGTAGCTTCGTGCCCAGTGCTTCATGCAGACTTCTCCAGAATCGCGAGACAAATTGAGAGCCTCGATCCGAAACTATCCGCTTGGGCACTCCATGAAGGCATACAATCCTGGTGACATACAACTCCGCATACCTCTTAGCTGAGTAGGTGGTGCGAACGGCTAGAAAATGTGCAGACTTGGTTAACCGGTCGACAATCACCCATATCGAGTCGTGACTCGAAGAAGTCAGAGGCAGACCAGTAATGAAGTCCATGCTAATGTCTTCCCATTTCCAACTCGGGATGGGTAGCGGCTGAAGAGTACCAGCTGGCTTAAAGTGTTCAGCCTTCACCCGCTTGTAGACATCGCACTCGGCCACATAACGAGCAATCTCGCGCTTCATGCGAGTCCACCAGAATTGCCGCTTCAAGTCTTGGTACATTTTGTTGCTGCCCGGATGGATTGTGAGTAACGAGTTATGGGCTGCATCAAGGATCGCCCGCTTCAACTCTTGGGTATCCGGGACAACTATGCGCTGGCCGAACCACAAGGTTCCTTGCTCATCTAGGCGAAAACCAGGGGCTTGGCCAGAATTCACCTTGTCGCGAATTTGGGAGACACCCACATCATTCTTCTGAGCCTCCCGAATCTGATCCATCAGCGTGGATTTTAACTCCACATTAGCCAGAAATCCTTCTTCCACCATCTTCAGGTTGAGTTTCTGAAACTCGGCACAAAGAGTGGCACTCCGAGGTGGAAGAGTGAGGCAATGGCATTGCACCTTGCGGCTCAATGCATCAGCCACCACATTGGCCTTCCCAGTGTGGTAATAGACTTCCAAATTGTAGTCTTTTATCAATTCAAGCCACCGTCTTTGCCTCGTATTCAGGTCTGCCTGCGTGAAGATGTACTTGAGGCTTTTGTGATCGGTGTAGATGTTGCACTTGTTCCCCAGGAGATAGTGGCGCCAAATCTTCAAGGCATGGACCACTGATGCAAGTTCCAGATCATGGGTGGGGTAGTGCTCTTCATGACGTTTTAGCTGCTGAGATGCATAAGCGACAACTCGGCTGTCCTGCATAAGCACACAGCCAAGTCCGATGCCAGTTGCATCGCAGTAGACGTCAAACGGCTTGTGAATATCAGGCTGGGTAAGGACTGGAGCTGTAGTGAGGCAATCGCTTGTAGTCCGAAATGCCTCGCCACACCCATCGACCACTCGAATTCAGTGCCCTTCTTCAACAACTCTGTCATGGGCTTGGCTATCTTGGAGAAGTCCTGAATGAAACGACGATAATAGCCAGCCAGCCCAAGGAAACTGCGGATCTCGGTGACAGACTTGGGCTGTTCCCACTTGAGCACATCCTGCACCTTGCTTGGGTCAACGGCTACGCCTTGCTCGGAAAGGACATGCCCCAAGAAAGATACCTCCTTCAGCTAGAATTCGCACTTGCTGAATTTCGCATACAGGCGATGTTCCCGAAGCCTCCTATGGGATGTCTGAGATAGGGGTCCCGCAAGTGGGGCCTATACCCGACTGGGCTAGACGGGCGGAGTAGTAGGCCCAAAGCCCAGAAGCACCACGACGGGCCCAGAGGAGGTTTTTGACTTGTTCCCCAAGGCAACTCCCGATCCTTCGGGGAAGCTTCGCGCCACGTCCAAACAACCCGCCAAAAACGAAGCATGCAGCCTGACACTCACGTAACTCAGAGACGCCCGGAACTCGACAGGCGGCGGCGTGGGTCGGGGAAAGCACAACCACCTCTCCAAGACGTAGTGCGCCATAGCCGACGAAGACAAAATATGTGTTGGTGAGGCCACCATGTGGAGGGTCTTGGCGCCCATCTGTCATGTACCCTTCCCCCAGTATATAAGGGGAGGAGGGAGAAACAAGAAAGGGGGACGCTCATATATCCAAGAACACAGGACTAGGGTATTATCTCCTCCGAGAGAGCCCGAACCTGTCTAAACACTGACTGCCCTCACATCCTGTGTTACCATCAAGCTCAGATCCCGCACAAATCCCCTAGAATCATAAATCTCATTGCTGGCGAAATCGATCGTCGACAATTGGCGCGCCAGGTAGGGGCTTGTGTCAAGATCTTCGTCAAGCTTGATGGCTGCAACGAGCGGAGCCTCCACAGTCTTCTTCCCGGGTCAGGTCTTCCGTTTCGGAAGCCTGACCTTCATCTCCAACGACCTCGGGAACCTTTCCCTCTCTAAGGGGACTATGCTGCAGCACGGTGAGGTTTCCGGTGGGCCATCGTCGCGACTTCCACGCCGATCGGGGGGTCCCCCTGTGTCGCGCTCTAAAGTGCCGAGTAGGGGACCGAAGGCCCGGTCCGGCCAGGGAGTCGGACCCAAGGACGCCGAGGTACGAATGGTAGGGGTTCTCGCCGCCAAACCACTCGGCACCTCCGAGCGCCTGGAGTTATCCTCTTCAGGCTCACCCAGCTCAGCGGCCGAGTCAGAAGAAAGCCTAGAGAGCTGCTGGAATTTCCGTAGAGTCTGCGTAATCGAGGGCTCGCGGTCGGATTCGCAGCAGCGCCTCGACACTTCGGCCGCCGCCGACTTGGAAGGTGGCCGAGTAACTGAACCTGACGCGCGGACGCGTACTCTGCGGGACCGCGCCCGGGCTGTCAATGAAGACATTCTGCAAGCTAAGATGGGGGACCAAGCTGTTTTCCGTACCCCACAACAGAATATCGTCGCCTCCAAGACACTCCTGGATACCCTGAGCCCTATGCTGGGGGCGGGTGATCCAGTCACCCCGATCGTGGCCCAAGTAAAGGCCATGGTGACGGCGGCAGCTATCCAGCAAGCCCAGATCGACCAGCCGGCAAAGGAGATGTCACGTGGTCCGATGAGGACCCAGACGACCAGCAGCCAGTCAGGTCGGGAAGCCCGCCAGACGCATCATGTTCCACCCCGCAAAGACGACTTGCGACATAGCATCAACCGCGACCTCCGTTCAGACCTCGATGCCAGGCGCCGCGACCGAGAAAGGGAGGAACAACGCCGCCATGCCAATGAGTATGAACGCTATGGCATCCTTCCATGAGATCGCGAAGCATGCCAAGCGCGATCCCCTCCACGTCGATCACCGCCCGGAGGTTGTCACGGGGTCATTGAAGGGATTCGCGCGTTTACCCCTCACCTACGCCGAGTGGTTTGGCCTGATGGGTTTAATCCTAAAGGCATCACTAGGTTTGACGGTGAGAGGGACCCGGAGGCTTGGCTATAGGTATACGCTCTGGCAGTCAGGGCCGCCGGGGGGATCAGAAAGTAATGGCAAACTACTTACCGGTTACCCTCTCTCCCCTGGCCCAAGCATGGCTCACTGGACTCCCAGCGAACTCTATAGATTCCTGGAGAGATCTGTGTGAGTAGTTCATTTCAAATTTCCAAGGCACTTACGAGCGCCCAGGCACCCCTTGGGACCTATATCAGCTACACCAAAGGAGGAACGAATCCCTCCGGGAGTTCGTCAAGTGCTTCATGCATAGAAAAAGCACCGTTCGGGATGTCATGGATGCGATTGTGATAGTTGCCTTCCAGAAGGGAGTCAGCGACCCCGATCTCATCAAGAAGATGTCTCGGAAGCCACCAACGTCGGTCCGTGAGCTGTTCGCCCTAGCGGACCGTTACGCTTCAGCCTCCGAGGCTTTGGCGGAACGACGTGACGAGGGGAAAGATCAGGCTGAACCCCCCCGGCGGAAGGAAAAGAAGCGCAAGGGTGAAGAGCTGGTGGCAATCGCTGCACCAACTCACCCACGCGCCCTCAAAGAAGATGGGTGAGTTGGACATTACTCACACATCTTGACGAGAATGCAGTCTTCGTGATATCTTCTGATCGGATCTTCAACTGATCTGATCGGGAACAGATGTGAAGCAACCACACGGAGAGTGAAGCAACTTGGGAACGCGAAGAGGATTTGAGGAAAGAGTTTCCAAACCTATTCCTTTAGTAAGCCCTGAATCTCGGGGACGAGATTCTATCAAGGGGGGGAGGTTTGTAACACCCCAAAATTTTGCTTTTCTTAAATTCATGTGTGATTTGGCACTTTGGTGAATTTTTGGAATTTTCTGGAATTTATTTGGATTTATTTGGAATTTATTTGAATTTATTCGATTTTGAAATAATTAAAGAATTAAACTTTGCAAATAAAATTTTGTTGGAAATATTTTAGTTGAGTCCAAAATGATCCAAAGTATTTTCCAGAATTTTTCCAGAATTTTTCTGAGTCTTTTGCTATTTTTAATGAATTAAATGAATTACTGGGAATTATTTTAAATATTAAATTGCTGGAAAATCAAGTCGGGTCAAGTACTGTTCATCCGACCGGACCCGAGTCCGAGTCCGACTCGAGTCCGACCCGAGCCACGTGACTTGATCGAACCACGTCCAAACCCTAACCGTTGTGGACCGTTGGATCAAGATCCAACGGTCAGGATTTCACCGTACCGGTTCGAGCCGCGTCCGACCCGAACCCGGTTACGCCCGCGCGATCGTGGCCGTTGATCGTGCCACGTGTACGGCCCTCCGTCGTCGTCTCCGCCCGAGTCCGAGCCGGACTCCGCCGCCGCGCCCGCCGCCGTGAGGGATTAGGTTTCCGTTTTCCGCGCGGAAGCCGAGGCTATTTAATGCCCGGATCACACCCCGAGGATCACCTTGACCTTGCGCAGCCGTTGCCCTAGCCGTCGCCGCCGCAGTGCCCCTGACGCGCCCGCAATCGCTCGCCGGAGTTGTAGCACTTCTCCGCCGCGGTTTTTGCTTCGTTCCGCCGCCGTCCGCCGTCCCCCGCCGCCGTTGACCCCAGACCCGGACTCACCGCGACGAGACGCACCCGAAGGGACCACTCATGTGATGCCTTAGAATTTGGGGAGTGATCGTATGGGTTTTTTCTCTCTTGTTTCAATTTTCGGGAGGAATGAAGAAAATGTTGGGAGATGAATTAATTGAGTGTTATGCTGCAATTTAATATTAAAATCGGAGTTTGGGCTAGTTTTAGCTGGGCTGAGGCAACCTGGGCTTGGGCCGGGAATTCCCTTCCCACCTTCCCCCTCCCCATGCCTTGGTGGGCCGGCCCATTAGGTGGCGCCACACCCCCCAAAACCCTAGGGCGCCCCCCCTTGGGCAGCCACCTCCTCCCACCACCCCCTAGCAGCCGCCCCCTCCTCTTCCTCCCCTGCGTGGTGGCTCAAGATCCCCCACGAAACGCGAAGGAGAGAGCGAGAAGGGATCCGTGGAGGCGTGGAGGACGAGCAGATTTCAGATTCGGGGTTCATCGCGTGCTTTCCGTGGATTCTCGAGGAAGGACTCTAGGTAAATTTCCATAATTTTACCCCCTGTTCTACCTAAGATTAGGAGTGTTTTAGATCTGGTGGTGTTTGGTTTGGATGGAATTTGATGGGGGAGAAGGGTAGATGTTCACGTGGTGCTGTTTTTGGAAGGGAAGATTGTGCAGCGCGGATTGTTTCGCGGTTTAAGTGGCATAGATGATTTTTCCTGCAAAAACCTATAACTAGAAAGTTGTAGACAACGTCGATACCTAGCTTCTGTATTTTTTTCAGAATTTTTGGGCCTTCGGTCTGAGAGTTATCTCTGTTGGAAGATGACGAACAGAATCTGGAAACAGATTTCGTCCACTGTGTTGGACGGTTGTTTAGGCATATTTAACAGCAGAATTGAAATTTTTGACCTTCATGAAAGTTGTAGATATCGTCAATATCTAGCTACTGTAATTTTTATGTATTTTTATGAACAGTAGGAAAAAAGATACGAAATTGGGAAGAGAGGGTGCTGCTGTTCGATCCGGACAGATCGGGGTTTTTGGCGTTTAAATGGGATCGGGGAGTAGGAAGCGTGTGTTTGAATTGTGTGATGAATTGTGATGTCGCTATGTACTGAAATAATGTTTGTTCAGGTGGTGCCTCTGCTGGGCGTAACTAGGTTCTTCGCCCACGTCGGTAAAGGCAAGTGGAAGCAGTTGTATTGTTAATCTATACATTGTTGTTTGATTCGCCTTCACTATAAACTCCAATTACAGCAATCATATATGGTTTAATCACTTGCTTTGAGGATTGAAATATCTTGACTGGTATTGTGATGTTGTGGTTTAGCTATGAATCAAGAGTAAGGTGAAGAATGATGTTGTTTACCGGATGAATTGTCTAAACATTTCATCTCTATGATATTTGTTTCCTATCCATGCTATATGATATGGAAACGTGTGGACTCAGTGGGAGAGGTTATGAATGAATTCATGCATGAAGCATTAACTGCATAATCATGCATTGGAAATTTGTCGACGCCAGCGTGCGCGACCGTACCGGTACAACACCGTGTGTTCCTGAGAAAGGGCACGGTGAGGAGGAACATGGCATAAGCATGTGCATCAATCATATGCATTTTTCGGAAGTGGTGTGGACTCTTTGATGTGGTATTGTATATGAGGAATGTGGACTCTTTGATGTGGTATTGTATATGAGGAATGTGGAATGATAGATATATGGTGGATGTTTTATTTGTATTAGTTGTTCCGCTTCTTGAGATTACCCAATCTCACCCCTTGTTATTTTGTTGTTTTCGTGTAGTTCTCGCGAGTCGTAAGCTTGAAGGGTGGGCTTAGTAGCACAATCAACCCTCCGGGTCATCACGAATCACATGGACTAGTGCATTTAATAATTCATTAGCTTGCTGAAATTTTATTAATCATAGACCTGTTGATGTCCTCTTTGGAGTTTTTTACGTTTATGTTCGTTTTACGGTTGATTTAGACTTGTTATCTCTAGTATTGATGCTTTTATGTTATTCCTGTTTATAATGGTTATTATGAATCTTGTTGTCGCCTCGCTTTGTCCTAATTTTAGGAGAGATCTTTGTCGAAATTTTCTTGTACGACAGTTTAGATTTGTAGGGTGTTACAACTCACCTCACGGAGGAGCCCAGAACGCCAAGTTGCCGTGTCGCCGTCCCGGCTCGGCCGGCCCGGCTCCGCGCCAAGACGCCATCGCTGCCGCCGAAGCTTCTCGGTAGTCCGATCAAGATCCAACGTCCCGAGATCACGCCACGTCATCTCACGGTGAGATCCCAATCCAAATCCTAGATCCAATCTCGACCGTAGGATCTAGATCCAACGGTCCAGATCAAACGCGTTAACCCAAACGGCGTGAGAGCCAGATCGACCGGGGCCGTTGATTTTCAAATCAACGGCCGAGATTGCGCCACGCGTCGGGAAGGCTGACCGCCGCGTCGATGCCGCCCACGCTACAGGCGTGACGCCGACACGCGGGCCCGCATGTCGGCGGCTAAATCGCACCATGCCGTCACGCTGACGTCATGGTGGGCCCGCATGTCAGCGGCTGTCCCAGCTGAGCGCTGACGTCAGCAATGACGTCACAGCGGGTCCCACCTGGGCGTGGTGAGCCTCACGTCGGCGGTGATGTCACCCGAGGGGACCCACTGTCGATGACACGAGGAGCCGTGGACCGAGTCCACGGTGGACCCGAGCCGGCGTGGACCAAGTCCATGGACCTACCGACGCCAGCAGACCAATCGAGGTTGCCACGTGTCCAGCCGACGCAATAATTAATTTCCAAAAGAAAATGATTTATTAATTCGAAATAATGATTTCAGATTTTGTTTCAAACTTCAAACGCTTATAACTTTTGCGTTTCAACTCCGATTTGAGTGATTCAAATTTCTAAATTTGTATAAAATTGAGACCTACCTAAATATGAATTTTATTTAATTTTTGGACTAAAGTTTTTCTTTGTAAAATTATTTAATTGATTATTTAAACTTTAAATAATCATAACTTTTGCATTTTAACTCCAAATTTGACGATTCCAGTTTCTAAAAATTCATAAAATTATGTTCTCTCTGTTTATGGATTTTATTTGGATGTTTGGACACTTTTTGCCTATTGTTTATTCGTGTATTTGCTATTTGCACGCTTTACGAGTAGACGTTGAAGTGCCGGAAGGATTCGAAGGAGAAGTATTGACTCAGGATCCAACTCAAGACCAAGAATAAGTACTTTTTGAAGGCAAGTTGTGCTTTGACCATGTTGATCCTATTTCGAAATCTATTTTGATTTAACCTATTGCATGCTAGTTCAATTAGAAAATACTTTATTTAAATATGGGGGTTAGATAAATACCAATTTCTTTGTATGACACCTTGATTATTTAAATATGTGCCATGACCCTTGTCACCCTAGTTGTGGATTACTAGTTGGACATTATTAAATCGCCAACATGGGTTTTAGACCGTTGTAGTATCTTTGCTTAGACACGCTTACGTGCTCATGACATGATTTTGGACAATCAAATGTTAATATTAACTTAATGATATATTGAACCTGTTTTGGAAAGGTATCATGTGATGTTGATGCCACGTGGTGCATGGTAATCAGCGGGGTTTGATAAATAGTTTTTATTTGGGGCATGTGGCAAGAATGATCGTGTGGCCATTGTGGCAATCGGGATGTTGATTCGGTTCTTCGGGTAGTCTTGCCCTGGTCACCCTAAGGACTTCACCTTGCAAGCCTTTGAACTGGGTCTAACGTGCAACCACATGTCTGTAATGGGACGGACCTAGTTGACTAAGTTACTAATAACGCACTGTGGGACCTTAGGAGGTCAACTACACCCTTTGTGTAAGTTATGCGGGAGGCGTCGGGTGAGGCCAGGTACCCATCTAACGGTTGATTGGCCTAAACTTCGCCTTAGCTAAGGGAAGGGTTAGTGTGCAATAACCGGGGAGGACCACTTGTATTGTTAGAAGTTTCCGAAAGACTTTGTTACGGGAACTCGCCTTTGTGGTGTTTGACTGTATCTTGTGGGTAAAGTGCATAACCTCTGCAGAGTGTAGAATCTATTCGAATAGCCGTGTCCATGTATTGGACATCGCCGGGAATTACAGTCAAGGGTTAGATTTTCTCAAAAATAACTTGGATTTGAAAGGTTGGGTTGGATTAATAATGATGTTGATGGAAATGTGGATTAGGATGGGAAAGATGTTTATTAAACTCCTTGAAAAGTTATCTATGCTATACTTGTTTCTACTGCTTTGAATCTACTTATGTTACTTGTCAAATGTCAAGCATCGCAAATATACCTTGAGCTATTCCTTTGTACCAAGCCATGCATATAGTATATTAGCTTGCATTGTGCATGACTTGTCGAGTACCAAGTACTCACCCTTGCCACAATACAACACCAGTTGAAGAGGAGACTACACGGCTTTGGAGGAGGAGCTCCAAGAGGATCCGTCTACTTAGGAGCGAGCCCGGTCAGTTGCCTGTGGTATCTTGGATGGCGCCAATGGTTATTTGATTTTCCGCTACTATTTCTCTCTTAATAAGTTTAGCCTGCGAGGCGCACATTTGTGACTTGACCATAAGGTCGAGTAACTGGATTTAGTTATTTAAATAAAAGTACTTTATTAGTATCGAATGGTATGATTGTGATATTTACCAATGTTAAGACTGTGTGCACTAGCGCGTTCCTGGACTAGTGCTGAATACACAGAGGGTCCGGATTTGCAAATTCGGGGTCCCGACAGCCGGTTACTTTTGGCGCAAGGGAAAATTACCGGACAGAGAACCTTGGCTTCGAGGTGGCTGATTTCGCGACAGCATATCATGCCATCTTGGGGAGACCAGCGCTGGCCAAGTTCATGGCAGTGCCCCACTACGCATACCTGACATTGAAGATGCCAGGGCCGAGTGGTATCATCGCTCTACGCGGTGACATAAGGCAGTCTTTTTCCTGTGACAAGGAGAGCTGCGAGATGGCCGAGTCCCTGGAGGTGCGAGCGGGTCGGGAGGGGATTCGGCGAGAAGCGGATTCCGACAAGCCGGAAGGCAGCGTCCCTACCCGCAAAGCGCGAAACCCCGGGATCGGCCCCGAGGAAGGTACCAAAAGAATCCTCCTCGACCCGTCCGATCCGTCGCGAACCGCCTTGATCGGGACAGGGCTCGGAGACAAATAGGAGGACGCGCTCGTCACTTTTCTGCGGGCAAACAGAGACGTCTTTGCCTGGAAGCCGTCGGACATGCCCGGGGTCCCCAGGGAGGTGATCGAGCACGCACTAAATGTAAACCAATCAGCCAGGCCAGTCAAGCAAAGGCTGCGCCGATTCGCCCAGGACCGTCGACAAGCCATCAGGGAGGAGATCACAAAGCTGCTAGCTGCAGGCTTCATCAAAGAAGTGTATCATCCCGACTAGTTGGCAAACCCCGCACTCGCCCGTAAGAAGAATAAAAGCTGGCGCATGTGTGTTGATTACACTGACCTCAACAAGGCTTGCCCGAAAGATCCCTTCGGTCTCCCCCGTATTGATCAGGTGGTAGACTCCACCACTGGATCCCAACTACTTAGTTTTCTGGACGCCTACTCAGGCTATCATCAAATCCGACTTCGAGAGGAGGATTGCGAGAAGACTTCGTTTATCACCCCATTCGGAGCATATTGCTACATCACCATGCCGTTTGGGCTGAAGAATGCTGGCGCAACTTATCAGCGCGCGATACAGCGGTGTTTTCACCATCAGCTCGGACGCAATGTGGAAGCATATGTGGATGATATAGTGGTTAAAACCAAGACAGAAGACAGCCTCACCTCCGATCTGGCCGAGACGTTCGCAAGTCTGAGGGCGTTCCAGATGAGGCTAAACCCTGAGAAGTGCGTTTTCGGAGTTTCTTCCGGGAAACTACTCAGGTTCATTGTCTCTCATCGTGGGATCGAGCCAAACCCGGAGAAAATCGGGGCCATCATAAGGATGGCCCCGCCTGCCAGCCAAAAAGATGTCCAAAGGCTTACTGGCTGCATGGTAGCGCTTGGCAGGTTTATCTCCCGGTTGGGAGTTCGGGGGATGCCTTTCTTCAAGCTCCTCAAGAAACAGGACCGCTTTGAATGGACGGCAGAGGCACAGCAAGCCTTTGAAGAACTCAAGGTGTTCCTCTCCACCCCTCCGATTCTAGTCTCGCCGGTGCCAGGTGAACCTCTCCTGCTCTACATAGCGGCAACAACTCATGTAGTCAGCGCCGTGATAGTTGTGGAGCGGGAAGAATCTGGACACCGCTTCGGCGTGCAACGCCCGGTTTATTTTGTCGGGCGTCGGGCGAATCCAAGGCGCGATATCCTCAAATTCGAGGAAGGCTGGCACGCAATTTTGATCTCGTCGCGAAGTGAAGCATTATTTCCAAGGACACTCGATTTTAGTAGTGACTTCTTTCCCCGTGGGAGAGGTCCTCCATAATCGAGAAGCTACTGGAAGAATTTCAAAGTGGGCAGCCGAGCTTGGAGCTTTCGACGTCTCGTTCAAGCCACACACCACCGTCAAGTCCCAGGCTTTGGCCGACTTTACGGCCGAGTGGACCGAATCCCAGGCCCCCCACACGGAAGAAGAGCCGGAGTATTGGACCATGCACTTCGATGGATCTCTCATGCTTGGTGGAGCAGGGGCGGGAATTCTCCTTGTCTCGCCGAAGGGCGACAGGTTGAAGTACGTCCTTCGGATTCACTTCCCGGCCTCGAACAATGCCGCAGAGTACGAGGCTCTCATCCATGGGCTCCGCATCGCCACATCGCTCGGAATCCGACGACTGGCGGTTCGTGGTGACTCCCAGTTGGTGGTGAGCCAAGTACAGAAGGATTGGTCGTGCGTCGATTAGACTATGACAGCGTATTGCCAGCAAGTCCGAGAATTGGAAGGCAAATTTGACGGTCTGGAGCTGGTCCATGTCCTCCGCCGCAATAATGAGGCAATCGACGAATTGGCCAAGATGGGAGCCACTCGGGTCGAGGTTCCGAGTGGTATCTTCGCCCAGGATCTTTACGAACCGACCGTCGCGAAACGGCGGGAGCCAAGCAAAGATCCAGAGGCCGGAGTCCTGCTCATTAATCCCGACTGGACGACCCCATACCTTGATTATCTCCTGAAGGACAAACTTCTAGAAGCAACCGCTCTGGCAGAGCGCATCTCCCGACAAGCCAAATCCTACGTGGTGGTTGGCGAGGAGCTCTTTCGCAAGAGCACGTCAGGTGTCCTCAGACGGTGCATTTCGGGACAAGTGGGAAGAGATCTGTTCCAAGAAATCCACTCGGGGATGTGTGGCCATCACGCGGCGTCAAGCGCCTTGGTTGGGAAAGCCTACCGCCAGGGCTTTTTCTGGCCTACGGCAGTGACGGATGCTAAGGAGATCGTTCGAACTTGCGAGGGCTGCCAGTTCTATGCAAGGCAGACACACTTGCCGGCGCAGGAGCTACAAACTATCCCCATCTCCTGGCCCTTCGCGGTCTGGGGGCTCGACTTAGTGGGCCCACTCAAGAAGGCTCAAGGTGGCTTCGCCTACCTTTTCGTAGCCATTGACAAGTTCACCAAGTGGATCAAAGCTAAACCAGTCGCCACTATCACTGCGGTTAAGGCCAAGGAGTTCTTCCAGGATATCGTGGTTAGATTCGGAGTGCCCAACCGGATCATCACGGACAATGGCACCCAATTCAGGAGTGAAGAATTTCAAGAATGGTGCGAAGGCGTCGGGATCAAGATGGCCGCCTCGGTGGCTCATCCACGAAGCAATGGGCAGGTAGAGCGGGCTAATGGCCTGGTCCTCCAGGGCCTCAAGGCCAGGATCTTCGATCGCCTCAAACCATACGCTGCCCGATGGGTGAAGGAGTTACCGTCGGTACTCTGGGGACTCAAAACCACCCCCACCGAGCAAGCGGCCAAACACCCTTTTTCCTAGTCTACGGCGCAGGCGGTTCTCGCCGACCGAACTAGGATTCGAATCCACGAGGGTTCGAATTACAAGGAGGCCGAGTCCGAGGAGAGCCGAATGGTGGAGCTTGATCAACTCGAGGAGGCTCGAACGTTGCAGCCATCCGATCGGCTAAGTACCTCCAGGGACTTCGGGCGTTACCATTCTTGCAATGTTAGAAGCGAGTCTTTTCAAAGGAGATCTGGTCCTCGGGAGGAACTAAAAGCGAGCACAAGCTCTCCAATTTGGGAAGGACCGTACATTGTGGAGGAGACGGTCCGGCCGGTGCTTATCGACTCAGACGTGAAGATGGCGAGGCTTTGGCGAATACTTGAACGCCGAACAGCTCCGTCGCTTCTACGCATAAGTTATGTACCCGACTCTCACATGCTAAATAAAATGGAGATCCGTTTCATGTTCTGAACTTCTACTGTGTAATGCTAGCTCCGAGTGGTTATTACCCAACTGGTGTAGCACCTAACCCTGGTCGCGCCGGTACAAAATGCACGGAAATAAAACCGCGATAAGCGGACAACTCGGCGGTTTATACCAAAGACGCTGGCAGAAGGGTAGAGCCTAAAAGCACTAACCACTCGGGGACTACAATTCGCGGCGCGAGAATTTAACAGAGATTCGCCTAGTCGTGGGTTTCTAGGTCAAAAGCTCGAGCCTCAACGCCTCGTTCTTTGTGGCTGGAGCAAATCGACTAGAACGCTTGATTAGGCGGAACCTTAAACTCGGGATAATTATGATGGCACGGACTGGGCAAGATTTTGCATTTTGTTCCATAATATTAATAATTTACATTACTGACTTTCTTTTTTATTTTCTCACGCTAAAAAAAAGGGGGAGGGGTGGCTCCAGCCGCCAATCCTCCTGTTGCTGCTACTGGTGCTGCTTCTGCCGCTGGGAGGTCCGGGGGCGGGGTCGTCGAGGTCAGACGTGGCGCGCACGACGCAGCGCCGCCAGGACCTCGTCCTCAACCACCCAAAGGGGTGGTATAAGGCGGACGAGAGCCCTAATGGCTAGGTCGTCACGGCGCTCGCGCCCGATCATCTCCGTGATGATCTCGGCCACCTCGTGGAGCCCCGGAGCCACCTCCAGCAAGGCGGCCACTACGGCGGCGTCGCTGGCGGCTCCTTCCTCCTCCTCCGCCTCTAGAGTGGCGAAGTCGAGCTCCTCCCAAAACTCCGCCTCCTCCCAGCTTTGGAGCAGCCCAAAGAATCGCTGGCGGAAGAACGTCGCGTAGGGGCCAACGAATCTTCTCATGTTAGCCATGGAGGAAGGCTGGGAGGGAAAAAAGAGGAAGAAGAGAAAGAAGAAGGGGACGATCGCTCAAGGGCGGTGACGTTCCATTTATAAGTTGTACATGGCTCCGGAGCCGAGGCGACGCCATTTAAAAACGTAGAAGACGAAGCGACGCCGCAAGACTGCCAATTTATTCGGAGTACGAAGAAGATCAGCACATTGAACAAAATTAAGAGACATTTCGCCAGACACGTGTCACGAGCAGTTCAAGTTAATTTGGCCTTCCCGCTCACTTCGCCCAGTTAAGCGAGAAGTCCGGGGGCTGCGAGCTGGGAGGCGACAATGCAAACCTGGGGGCTGAAGCACTCCAGCCACTCGGAAAAGCGTGTCCGGGCGAAAAGGCCACGGGCCAAGGCCCTGGCGCTTGGGAGCCATACCAGTCGGCTGAAGGCCATCCAGAGGCGCAACGGGGCCAAAAGGCCGTGGCCACAACGTAAGTCCCGACGCTCGAGAGCTGCACTCCAGCCACTCGGAAAAGCGTGTCCGGGCGAAAAGGCCACGGGCCAAGGCCCTGGCGCTTGGGAGCCATACCAGTCGGCTGAAGGCCATCCAGAGGCGCAACGGGGGCCAAAAGGCCGTGGCCACAACGTAAGTCCCGACGCTCGAGAGCTGCACTCCAGCCACTCGAAAAAGCGTGTCCGGGCGAAAAGGCCACGGGCCAAGGCCCTGGCGCTTGGAAGCCATACCAGTCGGCTGAAGGCCACCCAGAAAGGCGCAATGGGGGCCAAAAGGCCGTGGGCCTATATTCTAGCAACTCAGACAAGGGGGAAAGAGTAAAAGAGGTCTGGAGCCCACTTAGCAGAGGACAATACAGACAAATTGTATTCAAGTGAGAAAATACAACGTTTCAAATCAGGAGGGGAGGACCAGCACTCGGCATTAAGGTTCACATCGAAATCAGAATTCAAGATTCTCTAACAAGGCTTGCGATGTACCGGAGACCTCTTCGAGGAGCGCGTTGGCTTTGTCTTCATCACAGGCAAAACCCTCTTCACAGCTTCAAGGTCAACTCTCGGATAATGAGACTTGACCACCGCCAACGCCTGGTTCGCACTCATGGTCGCGGACTCCTTGGCATAAGCTCTGATCCTATCGGCTCCTCCAGAGAGAAGCGGAACAGCGTCGTCCCCCTGGCCCGGCTCAGCTCCTTCAATACGCAGAAGGTGCAGAACTGGCTCGCAGGCGACGCGCAGCTCAGTCCGGCCCCGTTCGGCAGTGGTCATCTTCTCCTTGCATTCTGCACCAAAGCCGAACTGCCATCAGAAAACACACTTGACGCCAAGTACGTTCAATCCAAGTCAAAGAAATTTACCCTTCAGCTCCCGTTGTATCCTCTCCAAGCCGACTCGAGCTTCAAGGTCAGAACTTTCTGAAGCTTCCAGTCGGGCTCTCAGCTCAGCAATGGTCGAATCGCGCTCTGAAACACAAGAGCGTCATCATCCTTCCCAACTGTCCAAAAAGATGTCCAAACCAAGTCCAGGGGAGGATCTCACCTTCGAGCGCATGCTCAAGCTTCTCCTTCTCCTCCCGGATCGTCATACACTGGGCCTCAAGCCCGTGGACCTCCTTCCATCTGTCGCTGCTGATCTCGTTGAGCTTGTCCTGATACTTCTGGTGCTCCTTGAGCTTCGGGAGCACCTTCCGAAAAAACTGTGACCTCTGCTCCGAGCGCTCCCCCATGTCCTAGGTAACAGGGCAGAATCTCAGGGGGAGGCCAGCAGGAAACAGACTGAAGAAAGACAAGAAACTCACCCTGACGAGCATGCTACACCTGACGGTGAGCTCGTAAAGCTTCGTCCGAGCCGCTCTCTCTGTCTCTTCGTCCTCTTCCATCCCGTTCCAGTCAGAACCCCCCTCCCACCATACGGTCCGATTCGGGGGCTTCGGCAGAGGACCGAGCGGCGGTGGCTCTCGATGTACCTCCTCCACTTCGGGAGACGGTGCCGGGTCAAGCTCTTCGACGGCCGGACCACCCGATGGTTCAACGGTCGGGCCGCCGGCACCAGGTGGCGACGCCAAAGAAATGACGGGGAGGGTGACCTGGCCGACGCGGGGGGTCCCCCTTGGAGAAGCGGTGCCTGGGGCTCCTTTCCAGGAGACCCCTCCACTGGGACGTCCATAGTAGGAGTCCTGAATCGGCAAAAAAGGGAAAACATCTCGACACAGGTAATAACAAAAAGACGAGGATTGCCCAAAAGAATACCTCCTGGATTTCTTGAATTTCATCCCAGGTCTCATCCGAGTCCCAAAGACCACTCTGAGGGGGAACTAGACTAAAGACTAGCCTGAGCTGCCCTCGAGACGTAAGGTCAGTGGCGCTGCGGATCCGGGTACGCCGGAGGTCGAAGGCCCGGCTGACGAAAGGCTAGCAGCTTCCTCTGCCGATTCCCAGCGCAGCTCATCGGCCGAGGTGTCAGCCGCTCGCTTGGCCTGAGCATTCCTCAGCCGAGAGAGGCCGACGACCGGAGCGTTAGAGAAGAAGGACGTGCGTTCCTGAAAAAGGAACGATCGCACCCTGTCAGAATCACACATCAGGCAAAAAATCATTGGACAATTTTTCGAGAGAGTGGTGCACTTACGGGAGGGGGAGGCCTCGCCGCCGAAAATTTGTGAGGGCAGCCCCTGTTGGTGATCACAGTGCCAGGCACGAAGAGGTCAACTACCCGCGCCGCCAATGCATCCTTCGACAAGGACGTGTCCGTCTCCCGGGTGGGATCCACGAGACCCGCCTTGGAACCCCAAATGGATTCTCTCCTTTAAGGGCTGCACCGGCGCTTCACAAAGGCGATCGCGATCCGGGCCCGCCCCTCGGTTCTTCAGATCGTTAATCCATGCCAAGCTCAGAGACTTGGTCCAAACCGCCGCCATCCGGCATCGCTCGACATCGGGAGAGGCTTTAGGGCGCCAGCGAAAGGGGCGAGAAAAGGGTCAACATTGGCACAATAGAACCACTCCCGCCTCCAACCTTTGAGGGAGGTCTTGAGGGGGATGACGAAATACTGTTTCTTCGTGCCCTCTCGCAGCTGGAGCCCGACACCCCCAATGACGCTGGGAGCGGCCCGGTTCGGATGAGGCTTGAGCAAGAAGAGGGAGCAGAACAAGTCAAAATGAGGACGTATCCCAAGATACGCCTCGCAAAGCTGAACGAAGATAGTAATGTGAAGAATGGAGTTGGGGTTCAAGTTGATCAGCTCGATTTCGTAAAAGTGAAGGAGCCCCCGGAAGAAGGCGCTTCCAGGAACGCTAAATCCTCGCCAGAAGAAGGACTCGAACACCACAATCTCGTTTTCTAGAGGTGTGGGGTAAGGGTCACCTGTGGCGGGATGGGCGGAGATCAACTCCAGCGGAGGAAGGACGCCGGCGGCGACCAGCTCCTCCAAGCGGGACGTCGTGGTGATGGAGGTCTCCCACCCCGCGGTCGCAGGGTTGGTGTTACCCTCTGACGCTGATGAGGATTCCGAAGAAGAAGACATCTCGGTGAAGGAGACCCGGTGGAGGAACCGCCGAGGGTCTTGGGCGCGAAACTAGAAACCCTAGGTCACCCAAATCGCCAAAGGAGACTTAAAGATTTCTCAACCGTGGTGGGGGAAGGGCAAAGGTATCTTCGCCTAGCAAGTTTTCCCTCATTTATAAGGAATAAGCCTTAATTTTCGCCTTACGGCGGGAAAAGCAAGGGCCTCCGCGCTCGATTCTGGGCCAGATCTAGGGCACGCCCCATGTCGGGCCGAAAGCTGAGTTGCGCAAAACGCGACCAGGTGTCAAGTCTGGTTCGAAGTTTGGGATAAAGTGCGCCCCATGATGGGCCTGAACGCCGGCCGCCACGGAAGCTTGGGGCCGGGCACTTTCCGAACATCCTCAAGCGGTATGCCCCATAATTTGGGGTCAATTGCTGGTCACTGCTTCTTAGCGTGATTGGGTACCGTGGGAGGATTTTTCACTAAACCAGTCTTGAGAATGCGCCCCATGAGGGTCTGAAGCAGTGTGCCGTAAGCGGGCACAGGCATTACTCTGAATGACCAAGGTATGCCCCATGAGGGTCGGTTGGGCCTCACAAGCCAATCGCCGCACACCGTAAACGGGTGCGGGTACCGCTCGGCCCTGAGCCAAAAAGACTACGGTATGCCCCACGAGGGCCAGCTGAGCGATGAGCCGGTTGCCGCGCACCTTCAACGTGCGCGGGTACCACTCGGCCCCAAGCCAAAAAGACTACGGTATGCCCCCCGAGGGCCAGCTGAGCGACAAACCGGTTGCCGCGCACCTTCAACGGGCGCGGGTACCACTCGGCCACGAGCCAAAAGACTACGGTACGCCCCACGAGGGCCAGCTGAGCGACACGCCGGTTGCCGCGCACCGTGAACGGGCGCGGGTACCACTCGGCCACGAGCCAAAAGACTACGGTACGCCCCACGAGGGCCAGCTGAGCGACAAGCGGCTGTCAAGACCGTGAGCGGGCGCGGTACCACTCGCCACGAGCCGAGGAAGGCTACCAGACGCCCCACGAGGCCGGTGGCGACAAGCCGGTTGCCGCGACCGTGAACGGTAGCGCGGTACCACTCGCCACGAGCCAAAAGACTACGGTATGCCCCATGAGGCGGTGGCGACAAGCGGTTGCAGCGTCACAAGACCGTGAGCGAGCGCGGTACCACTCGGCCACGAGCCAACCAACCACGGTGGCTTCACATTACAAGTTCTTTACGATCTCTTTTCCCGTATAATCTCTATGACAGGATAAGAGGCAGAAATCCGATCCTAAAGCACTTGGGGCTGCTGTGGGATGTCCGAGATAGGGGTCCCGCAAGTGGGGCCTATACCGATCAGGCTAGACGGGCGGAGTAGTAGGCCCAAAGCCCAGAAGCACCACGACGGGCCCGGAGGAGGTTTTCCACTTGTTCCCCAAGGCAACTCCCGATCCTTCGGGGAAGCTTCGCGCCACGCCCAAACAACCCGCCAAAAATGAAGCATGCAGCCTGACACTCGCAGAGCCTGCAGACGCTGGAACCTGAGAGGGCGGCAGGCGTGGGTCGGGGAAAGCACAACCACCTCCCCAAGACGTAGTGCGCCATAGCCGACGAAGACAAAATATGTGTTGGTGAGGCCACCATGTGGAGGGCCCGGTGGCGCCCATCTGTCATGTACCCTTCCCCCAGTATATAAGGGGAGGAGGGAGAAACAAGAAAGGGGGACGCTCATATATCCAAGAACACAGGACTAGGGTATTATCTCCTCCGAGAGAGCCCGAACCTGTCTAAACACTGACTGCCCTCGCATCCTGTGTTACCATCAAGCTCAGATCCCGCACAAATCCCCTAGAATCACAAATCTCATTGCCGGCGAAATCGATCGTCGACACCTCCCGAGAACAACATGAAGATGCCTGGTATGGTCTTCTTCATTTGCTGAATAGATGAGGATGTCATCGATGAAGATGACGACAAAGGAATCCAGCTCCTCTATGAAAATGGAGTTCATGAGGTACATAAAATACGCCGGCGCTTTTGTCAGCCCAAACGACATGACAGTGTACTCGTATAACCCATACCGAGTGGAGAAGGCAGTCTTCGGGATATCTTCGGCCCGAATCTTAATCTGATGGTACCCGAGCCTCAGGTCAATCTTGGAGAATACCCCTGCACCAGCAAGCTGGTCGAACAGGATATCAATCCGAGGCAGAGGGTATTTGTTCTTTATAGTGACAGCATTCAAGGGACGGTAATCCACGCAAAGGCGAAGTGAACCGTCCTTCTTGGTCACGAACAGAGCCGAGCAGCCCCAAGGCGAGGAGCTCGGACGAATGAAGCCCTTGTCCATCAGTTCCTTCAGTTGCTTCTTCAGCTCGGCCAGTTCGTTTGGTGGCATCCGATATGGCTGCTTAGAGACCGAAGCGGTACCGGGCTGAAGTTCCACTATGAACTCGATATCCTGATCGGGTGGCATCCCTGGCAGTTCCGCTGGGAACACATCCGGGTACTCTGACACCATGGAAACTGACTCTATCTTCGCGATTTCGGCACCATTCAGGGAGCAAAGGGTGGCCCTGCCCTCGTCGAGAAGTAACGTCAGCCAACCGCCCTTCGGTCCCTTTAGCGAGATGGTGCGGCGAGAACAATCAAGGATAGCTTGTTGTCGCGTTAGCCAGTTCATACCTAGGATGACATCCATTCCCCGAAGGTCAAGGAGCAACAAACTGGCGACGAAGGAAACCCCTTGAACTAGCACCGATGCCTTTTGAACTACTTGATCTACCACAAACCTTGACCCCGGCGCCTCAATAAGAAATGGAGTGGCACTGCTACTCATGCTCATCTGATTGTGCATGGCAAACTCCTTACGAATAAAGGAATGAGATGCCCCCGAGTCAAACAATACTTTGGCAGAATGCCCATTAATGCATAACATACCCGTCAGCACGGTGTTATCCTCTGGAATCTCCTCGGCACCGATGTAGTTGACTTGGCCACGGGCTGGCGCTGGAAGTGGAGGTGGTGCTGTCGCAACAGGAAGCCGTGGGACGGTAGGATTGTTGCCCCGCCTTGGAAATGGGCAGTCGCGGATGAAGTGCCCCGCACGCCAGCAGTTATAGCATGGGCCCGGCCCAGAGCTCGTCACCACACGGACTCCTGGCTGTGGCTGCTGGGGACGAGGAGCAGCGGCAGGAGGACGAGCCACTCCAGCCAGCAGGGGAGGGGCAGGGACAGGGGCCCTTGGTGGTGGAAAAGCGACTCAGGCCTGCTGTGAACTGCCGCCCGCTGAATATGGCACTGCCCTCTTCCGCTTCTTCTCATCTTGATGACTCTTCATCTTGTGCTCCACAGTGATCGCCCGACTCACCAAGGCATTGAAGTCGGGGAAATCACACACAGAGAGCTGGTCTTGCATCTTCGCCGTCAACCCATTCATGAAGTGGCTCTGCTTCTTCTCATCAGCATCAACCTCCTCCGGGGCATACTGGGCCAGGTAGTTGAACTCCCTCGAATAGTCCACTACCGTCTTGCTCAATTGCTTGAGGGCCAAAAATTGCTGCTTCTTGATATCCATGAGTCCTTTCGGGATGTGGTATGCCCGGAAGGCCTCACGGAACTCAACCCATGTCACCTGGTGACCGGCGGGCTGCATCACCAAGAAGTTGGCCCACCAGGCTCCAGCGGGACCCTAAAGCTGCTGCGCTATGAAGGGAGCCTTCTGGAGGTCCTCACAATGGATGAGAGCGAACTTCTGCTCCATCGTGCGCAGCCAGTAGTCAGCCTCCAAGGGGTCACTGGCTTTGGAGAAGACCGGCGGCTGGGTGTGCAAGAAGTCCAGGTAGCCGTTCGGTCGGCCTCGTCCGTCACCACGGCCAACCAGAGCAGCTGACTCTGGACAAGCATTTCCAGAATGCGGTTGGTGGTCTGCTGGTTCTGTTCTGACCGCATCAGAACATCCAAAAGGTTAGGAGGAGGAGGCGGATCGCCATGGCCGGACTGTGATTGTCCCGCACCATCATCACCTCCCAAACCACCGCGGGTCCTCATTCTGTCATCAACGAAATCCAGATGACAAAAGTTAAATACCACGGAAAGGATAAGTCTCAGACTGGATAAATCCGCAAACAATTCCCAAGTCAGACTGTAGCACTCCACACTGGAGTCCAACGAGTCTAGCACACTCAAAACACGACACACGATGCAGACGGCTATGCACATGCATGATATGAGATGAGATGCGCGATCCCAACGTAACCCTCACACTCACCACTATAACCTAGGGCGGGGATAAGGATTACCTTCTACCTAATGCATTATGACCCTCCTAAACAATCTCCTAACTGGTCATCAAGTTGGGGTCCGTCTTTGTGCGCCTAGCTCTGATACCAGCCCTGAGAGGAGCCGCCTAGATCGTCCTCGAGTTGTCGGATAAATAGTTGCTCCTGTCGGATTTGAATCCTAGCAACAAATCACCGGAGGTGATCCCGATGCTAATACCCAAGCCCAATCGAGACAACTCTACAAACATCCAAACGACTCGACAACAACCCCGGTATTCCCCTGGTATGCGATCCGAACTCGCCCAGGATCCCCACATACCGGTTCCCATTACCACATCACAAATCAATTCGCACAAAGGGGCATCGAGCCCAAACTCACTACCAGAGACGCAAAAAAGCGGAAGCAAACAAACACACAGCACGGCACAAAGAGGCCCAACAACGACCAACGAAAAGTAGACGATTCCATTGCAAAATAAAAGTATAATTATACAACAAAAGTATTATCGACTATCCTATACAACAAAAGCGATAACACCCCGGAAGTGTCATGCCCTGAACACTTCCGGACGCACGCGCGTCGACCGTGGCCTCTACTCGGTGCCGCTTGATCCAAACCGACAGCAAGAGGGGCAAAACTACGCGACACCGTGGATCCTCACCTGCAAAACCACAAAGCAGAAGCCTGAGTACAAGAGGTACTCGCAAGTCTTACCCATGGTCCATATACGACCGACTCCGAAAGGATATGCATTTGGATGTAGCAAGGAACAGGCTAAAGGTAAATTTGCAGAAAATGCTTACATTTGTTGCTTAGATACTTAACTACTCAATTCATCAGCTCGTTGACGCGGTTATCACTGCACCTACTTCTAATGTGAGGTTAACAGCTAGCAATTTCAACAATTAACCACATTCATTACGAGCTCAAGCCCAAAGGCGAACTTCTGTTCAAGTTATTACTACGTTGAGTAACACCTGACTAAGCTTGCTCATATCCGAGAGCGCGGCAATTCAAATCGCTTAATTAACCCTGTAGGGAAGCATTGATCACACGACATGTGCCACGAAGGAACCTCTTGTCAACCCCCTCCCATCCATACCAATCCATTGGAGCGTCTTCATGCGGTCCGGAAACCTAGCACCCCCTCGAGCAGCCCCAAGCCCAGCTTGGCGCTCGAGAGCCGGCCTAAGCCCCGCCCTCAACCACGTCCAACCGCATGAGGTTACGGTCCATCGAACGGCATGCAACACAAGAGCGGCTTACCGTACCATAATCAGGCATGCGATCAACCAAAAAGGTGCTTTAGCCACGTTACACCCGATCGGTCCTTAATCGACACGGACGAGACTACCACACTTGAGTCTCCTTACCCAAGTGATTCAACTCTCTCGCCCGGTCTCATTTCACATTTCTTCCTTCCACATTCACCCATATCCAAACCGTTCCACCATATCAAGTAGATAGTCCTCAAGCAGTGGAACCATCCACCACTTGGCCCGAAACCGACCTCTAAGCATACTAAGCACGACATGATTAATACCCATAATCTAGCTCCAACGGAGGTGTCCAACAGTAACAAGGATGGTACATGCAGCAAATAGGATCTAGCCTATCCCACATTTCAATTCCTAATGCAATACTCAACCACAATTAAGCAATTTATTCGCCAAAATAAATCATGTAAGGTTCAAGATGCTTAGGTGCTTGCCTTGCTCTTCTGCTTGCGGATCAACAGCAGCTTGCCCCTCGGCAACTCCCTCGACCACGGCGGTATCACCCACTGCGGTTTCGTTCTCTACACGAACATAATGCAACAATAAGATGCATGCAATGCGATGAAACGACTAGAATTGGAAAAACCCCGACGAAACGACGCAACCGGACAACCCAACCTAACCCGGACAGATCAGCTTAACCCCGGATAGTCCGGGTTTTATATCCGGACAGTCCGGATAGACCGGACACTCTGGGTCACCTGTCCGGATACTCCGAACCTAGAGTATTTGGCCCAGCACAACGTGGGGATGGGAGTCCTACCACTCTCTACGGCTTCACATTGACCCGATCTACGACTTCTCTACACCTTGCAAGCCGGGAGAAGCCCCGAGCTAGCTCAAACCGCCAAGAAACGACGACATTCCACTAGCCCAACCAAAACTAACTCCAAGCCAAGAAATGGCTTTGCTACTACCCGATCTCTGACCTAGGCACCCTACATTCCCAAATCCAACCCCAAGAATCACCACACCTCAAAACCCTAAAACTCCAAAGTTCATCCCCAAACTCTCAAATCCAAACCTAAGTCCCAAACCCACCATGGATGGCCTTAGAACCCAAGAAACCCGCGAATCAATCCCCCAAGAGAAAGACCTACCTCCAAGGAAGATGGAGGAGAAGCAACGCCGGGTGGAGGAAGGATGATGCCGGCTTGAGGAGGAGTTCCCCGGGATGGAGGAGCCGCCGGGTAGGTCACCGGCCGGTGGGGAGCTCACCGGTGAGAAGTTTTAGGGTGGAGGAGAGCACGGGAGGGGTGGAGAGCAAGTGGAGAGGAGGAAAGAAGAATGGGAGCCACGAAATAGGACTTTTATACAAAACCCCCGCACAATCCGGACTCTCCGGATGCTCAACCCGGAGACTCCGGGTTGGGGTCTTCGGTAGCACTAACCCGGACACTCCGGACATTTAGTCCGGACACTCCGGGTTGGGGTGTTCGACCACTTCAACTCGGATACTCCGGACATTCCGGGTCTGATCCGGATACTCCGGATGTTTAATCCGGACACTCCGGATGCCCCAGAATTTCAGAGAGTGGGGTCTTGACACCTAGTGCCCTGTGTATGTGGATCAAGGAGTACACCCATTATGGAACATCCCTAACTCCACAAAGTTCGAGGGATTTCGAAGGATACTCTCGACACTCCACAAAGTTTGAGGAGATCCCGCGGACATTCCTTGACACTCTCCAAAGTTCAAGAAATTCCGAGTGCACATGGTTTACATGCCCTAGTCATACACAAGTACTTGGCTAAGCTGACCCCATAAACGGTGTGTGGTTCGCACGATAGTTACTTAAAAAGACGTCACCAGGATTCGATCCTTAAGATCCTTAACCAACATCGCTACATAATTACCACAATTGAACCATCATTATCATAATCATCTTTGATCGTCACGACCGATGGACTAAGTCCATCTATCGCGGTTCCTACCGATGTTCTAAGCATGGCTAAGCAACTCGTACGAACCCATACATAATAGTAAACCAACCACCTAGGGCGACAATGGTATACGAAAGGAACGGGGTAATAAGATAACATGTCAATAAGGTAGTAACTAAACATTCTACCCCAAATATACTTGTAATTGAAAGTAAGCATGCAATTGACAAAATAACTTCAACATAATTTGCAATTAATAGGATCAAGTATGTTCAAGGAGTAAGGTAGTGCCTTGCTGCTCGTTCTTGACGTCGTAGGCATAGTCGTACTCGGGGTTGTCTTCCGAAGCATCAACACCTAACGAGAAATCCAATTCCAAAGGAATACAAATCAAGAAACCAATAGCAAACAACACAAGAACATGCACAATCATGCATGAAATGCATCATGGCTATATTCCTAATCCTAACATATATATGAGAAACAACTTATCCCTGTACATTCGGAGTATCCGGGTTATGTATCCGAAGTGTCTGGGTACACCGGACTATTCGGGTTAAATACCCGGAGTATCCGGGTTGGGTCTCTCTGTTACTTTTTCTGGTTTCGCCTGACACGTCCTGAGTGTCCGGGTTGGTACTCTCGGTTTCCATGTTTCCAACCCGTTCGGAGTGCCCGAATAACTTCCCGGACCCTCCGGACCGGGTTGCTCGGTCCCAGTTTACTCGTATGACCTAACGAATCCGGAGTGTCCGGACTAAAACCCCGGAATATCCGGGTTGACTGCTCTGCCCGAAAAATGGGTATGGTGCATGTGTTCCTATGCTTCAAAAATGACAACTAGGGTATAACCTTACCACTATGGGGATACTCTTGCACTCGATGAAAGGTTGGGTCGATGAAGAGATCAAGAATGACGTTAAGATGGCGATCTTCGGTGTTCTTCCCGGTATCGGCTCCTTCTCCGTGCTTGAGGGAGCAATGCCTTCTCTCCTTAAGCTTGTAATAGTGTCAACTTCTCCTCCTCAAACTTGCCACGCAACATGCACAATCCGCTCCTCAACTTGGAGATGATTTTCATGGGGGAGAATGGAATAAGCTCAAGGTGACAAAATTTCAGAAAAAGGAAAGCAAAGGAATGATTAGAACTCACCCAAATCTTGGTGCCTCAAGAATCCAATTGGATGGAATTGAAGCTCTTGATGAGGAGAATCCAATGGTATAACATGCACAAGCCAAAACTAAGTTTTGGGTGGAGATTTGAGGAGATGAAATGGGAAGGGTGAATGAGGGTGCTTGCTCTCCTCCTTGGCAGAAATTTCAGGTTGGAGAAGGCAATGGAGGTGAGTGGAAGGAGATTCCAAGGTGGAGAAAGTTTATATAGGGCTGCCCCTTCCACCACTTACATGTGGTGCTTGGTCCCACATGTCATAGAGAGGTATAAAGGTGGGTAAGGAGTAGGTGGAGTGAGAAAAGTGAAGGGAGTATGTGCAGAATTTTTCTCTCTCACTTACTAGTGGGGTCCTCATGTCATTGGCTAAGGTGGATGAAGTTTGGGTATAAATGGGTAGCAACTTTGAAAGGGTCATGAACATTATAATCTAACATTCATCTAACTAAAATGATGCTAGCATTTATATGATCTTAATTAAATGTTAACCATGCCACTAATATGAAGGACATGAGCATGCCATGCACAATATTACTCGTACGTAAATTTGGGGCTGTTACACCTATGTTCCTAGTTCGTCTTGATGGAAGGAAGGACACGACGCAAGAAGTCGGTCTTCTTCCTCAGGCGCCCTCCTAGTGACTAAGGGCGACGGAAGAAGAATGAATAAGTGTCCCAAGGAAAACAAAAGCACAAAAGGGAAAGCTACGAGTGTACCTGGATTAGTCTAGAACACCGTACAGTGTACTCGTGGAGATCCTCCACCTCCTGCTCTTCAGCAGTGTCGTCAAAAGGTGTGCCACTCTTCCTCCTTGCTGTCCCAAGTGCCCAGCATGAGGGCAAGCTTGGCGCGGGGGGTCAGGCGCGGGATCTCTTCCACTAGGAGGGAGGCACGCTCGGCCGACCCCTGCGCTTCTCCACTCACCAACGGTGGCAAACACTCCAGGGCGGTCGCACCCGAAGAAGACAGCCCATCCCGACTGAGGACACCCCTGGGGCCAAGACCCTGGGGAGTCTCAGTTGACACCCCGACAGGAACGTCAGTCGACGGCCTCCTGACATGCAAAAGAAGGAGGGTCAAAAAGCCCACGTCAGCCAGACGACAACAAAATGATAGAAGAAATAGAGTGAGGCAATACCGAGTGGACCGCTTTATCTTTAGCCCCAGCCTGCACCAGACGTGCGAGCCACTGCCAGAAGGTGTGGACTTCGGGACCGGCTCCTGGGTCTGCGGAGCAGGAGGTGTTGGGGATGGGCCAAGAGGACCGCGAATGATCAAGCCACCACTTGGAGCCACAGGGGAGAGCTGAGGGCTCAAAGTCTCCCGCGTCGCCACTCCTTTCCCTTTCTCTGCACTCGGCGTGGCGGCTGAGCCGTCGTCCAGGACCACAGGGGGAGGAGAGGGACTGGGGGAAACTTGCCCAGATGCCCACCTTCCCCTTTTAGCACTCGGAGCAACAGGCGAGGCCGAAGCCAATCGCTTCGAGCTTACCCCCGAGCGAAGAACACCTCCCGGGGAAGCAGTTGAAGCCGGAGATTCTGAGGCTTCCGGTGTTACCGCTCCATCGTCTTCGGGGACCCCCTCAAACGCAAGATGGCCAGGTCTCCTTAACCTGCCTCCCGGATAGTCGGGGTACCCGGGGACTGGAGCGTCAGAAAAGAAGGCTTCTCGCCCTACAAAAAGGAAAAGAACAACAATTCAGACAAAAGCAGTCGAAAACAGGAGCTCCGAAGCACTCGGGGAATTTGAAAATCACCAGGGGATGGCGACCCAAACGAAAAGACTTTGGGCATCTCCTGCAATCCAGCATGGTGCCAGGGGCAAAGAAGTCATTCAGCCGCCTGTCCAACACCTCCACCGGAAGTTGTGCAGGTATCTCCCGAGTGGGGTCCGACCTCCCCAAATATTCGAACCCCGGGTGAATCCGCTCCTTGATTGGTTGAACATGGTGGACGACGAAGCTAGCGGCAATGCCCAACCCATGCAAATCGGTATTCTTCAGCTGCTGGATGATGGCTATAAGCTCTCCAACTTGATCCTTGTCGGAGTCGGGAGGAGGTTTAGTCCAAGAAACCGACACTAATGGTCTCCGCCCGGTCAACACCGGGAGGCATGGCTTGAGGTTAGAGCAATAAAACCACTCCTGATGCTCTTGTTAGAAGACCGGAAGGGAATGGCGAAATAGGATTTCTTCAACCCGTCCCGCAACTGGAGACCAGCACCCCCAACCAGATTGGGGACATTCTTGTTCGGGAAGGGCTTGAGGAGAAAGAGTTGGCGGAAAAGGCTAAAATGTTGGTGGATGCCTATGTAGGCTTCGCAAAGATGCATAAAGACAACAATCTAAAGAATGGAGTTGGGATTGAGATGGGTCAGCTCGATCCTGTAATAATGAAGAAGGCCACGAAAGAAGGCGCTGGAGGGTAAACTGAACCCGCACCAGAAAAAAGACTCAAAAACGACAAGCTCCTCAGGACGAGGGTAGGGGAGGACTCACCCGCCGACGGGCGGGCCCCGATCAGCACCAAAGGAGAAAGGACCCCGGCCGAAGCCATGGCGTCCAAAAGCTCTTCCGTCACAACCGAGATGGCCCAATCCTGCGGCGCGGGCGACGTGTCGGGCCCGGTGGCGGCGGAGGATGCCATTCCAAAAAACGGAGGAAGAAATGGCGGACGTTGGGTCGAGAGGAGAACCCTAAGGAGCACCACACCAAAGGCGGTAGCAGGAAGACGGAGAATGAGGGAAAGAGAAACCACCTCTTCCCCCGAAAACCATATTAAATGTGTCGTGGGGTGCAAGAGATCCGCCTCCGGGCGGAAAAAGCAGAATTTCCTCCCTCGCAAAATGAGCAACGCGGATCTAAAGGCGCATTTCCGATTTGAATCCAATTAAGGGTTTCGGGTCCGGACGACGTCAAAGCTTCTGGCATACGTTTTTGACCGGGAGACAAGGGCACTAGAAAAAGCAACGAAGGTGGGGCCGGGTGTGATTACCATTCGGCTCGTGTCCTACTGGATGCAACCGAGGTGCGCCCTAAGTCGGGATGATCACCAGTGTCCTACTGGATGCAACCCAGGTGCGCTCCAAGTCGGGATGATCACCAGCGTCCCACTAGATGCAACCCAGGTGCGCCCCAAGTCGGGATGATCACCAGCGTCCTACTGGATGCAACCTAGGTGCGCCCCAAGTCGAGATGATCACCAGCGTCCTACTGGATGCAACTCAGGTGCGCCCCCAGTTAGGCTGAACACCAGCAACATATCGGATGCAATGCAGGTGCGCTCCAGGTCGAGCTGATCACGGGCCCACTACAAGGAAGGCCTCATAAAAGAAATCAAAGCAATAAATCGAGTCCTTTGCAAACTCCTTGCTTGCCGTCAAGCACTCGGATGACGTGAGCTGAGGACCGGTGGGCCACACCCTCTGCACAGGAACAAAAATCAAAGGCAACTCAATTGCAAAGCACTCGGGGGCTACTGTGGAGGATATGAGGACTGGGTATGCACGCGTGGAAGTTCAAGAGGACCGTTCAAGAGAAGAGAGCACACCCGGTCCATCTGACTATGTTGTAACTAAAAGAAGAGATTGTAACCGTAAAGGAATCTATCCTAGATAAGGAAGGATACGATCCCTTTATTTGTAACCAACTCTGACTCACGCTATAGTAACCGAGTTGGATTCCACCCCCCTCCCTGTATATAAGAAGAGGGAGAGGGAGGACGGAGAAGAAGAGAACATCACATGACACAACATATAATCCCAGAACACAGGACTAGGGTATTACCTCCACCGTCAAGGGCCTGAACCTGTATAACTCCTTGTATTGTGTTACCATCGAGATCCTGATCCAGCGCCTTGCCCCACAAATTCACACACCCCATAAGATTATTGCTAACATAAAACGTCGACAGACGGGCACCTGCAGGCGATGGGTACGGGCAATATTCTTCTCCCACAACCCTTTGCGGGTATGCCCGCGGGCGAGATTTTGGGTCGCGGGCACGTGAATGGGCGAGTACTACCCATGCCTATCACGCCCGATTGCCATTCCTAGACATGGGCAAGATGTGTTGTGATTGAACGTACAAGATATGGACTTGTATGATGTTGGATTGGAATTCGAGATTGTGTTGGACGTACAAGTGAGGGCTTGTACAATGGATTACCTTGCTATGGGAAGGTTGAGGGCAATGTATCGTGGGACCATCGTGAGAACTGTGGGTGTCGCTAGTGACTCCTGTCGCCATAGCATGGAGTAATGGAAGATCTCGCCTGGTTCACCCTAAGGACCGAATTTGATGCTGTCAACTGAGTCAAATCGTACAACCACATGTGCTAGTATGGGATAGCCTTAACTTAGTAAACTGGTTGGGGTTTGACCTTGCACTTTGGAAGGCTGAAGTAGTATCGGATTTCTTACGTGTTGCGTTAATTACCAGTCCAATGCAACAGTAAGGATCCTATTCGCTAATTTAGGATTGGAGCCCCCACGTTATTGTAGGATAGAACCAAGCGATGTCCATCACCAAGGACATGGCTATTCAAATAGATTTACAATATGTAGAGGTTGTACACTTTACACACGTGATATAAACATCTCTCATCATGACAACCATGTCACAAGGTACCGAAAGTGCCCATTTGAGAGTTCATGATAAGGCTTTTACTTTACCTGTTCCAACAACAAACTTCACTGTTGATACCCTATTAAGATAGGGTGTACCTCTCCAACATCCTAAGAGCTCAACGTTATGTTGGTAGACTTTGCGTACCTCGCAAAGTCCTAACAAGCAGGCAGTACCTCTCCATGCCTGCACTAGCCCAATACCTATCAACTACCACATATGGTTTATTTACTATAACATGGCAACTTATTATGCCAGGGGCCTTCCCATAAAATCATGTGTTGTTGTATGAATGTACTTGGGTATGTGGCATAATAGATCGATCCTTGGTAACCTGTACGAGACTGCCATATTCCTCACGTGCAACTACAATAGTCCCTTCAATCAATCACCCAAGTCTCAAAACATGTTTTCACCTTTATTTGATAGCTAGGACGATAGAGGTACCACCTTTGGACCAATATTCCTATGTTTCCCATTTCAACACTTGACCATTTTCGAAACTAGCTTGTCTGGTACTAATATGAACATGGTTAAGCATATATCGTCTAGTGTTATCTAATTTTTTAATGTTAACACATACTAGTGGTGGATGTCATTACTGCAGTGACAATGGTGAGGGTATCAATCTGTCAAGGCATGTTAAATGCAATAGTCGGATATATCTACCACCCTTACTAATTAAGTGACTTCTATTGATTTGGAACATAACATACATAACAGCAAAATATGTGATTAAATATGATCAAAAGGGATGCTTGCCTTGCTTGTCGAAGTCTTGGTCTTGCTCAGGGTTGATTTTGGGAAATTCTAGGGCGTCGGTGTATACATGAAAAACACCAAGTAAAACAAATAAGAGCTAACACAATACAAACAGACACCAAATCCAAATATTTTTGCAGATTATGAAAAAAAACATGAAACAAAATTAGAAACTAGTTCACTCAATTTGTAGGTTGGATGCGAAAGTTGTAAGTGTTTGAATTCATCTTGGTTGGTAAAATTCTAGAAAAAGAAATGAGAAAATAATGTGCTGAGATATGTCGTTGAAGGCATAAATCAGGCAATTACATTTTTCCTACGGAGAAGCTGTATTCCTACAAAACTAAAGGCATCTTTTCTTTTCTTTTTTTCCTGAAATTTTAAACTGATGGGTGGGCCAAGTTGTTAGTGACACATAACTAAATACTGGCTTGAAATACAAAACTACGTATTTATTTAACCAACCCACATGTCATAGACTGATAAGTTTTAAATGGAATTAATTAAACTAAACTTATCCTAATTATTGTTATTAATAATAAACTCTGGGGCTCACTTGTCAATGACACATATCAGAAGCTGGATTAGGGGAATGGAGCTCAACACGGTTGAACGAGTGGCTAGATGGTGGTGGAAGGGCACGAGAAAGCTCAGAAATAGAACAAGGGTATCATGGCAAAGCTATGTGTGGCAATGGTGGTCATAGAGGTGGATAGAGGCGGCGATGAAACGGAGTTGAGCGATAGAGCGCTCGGGTGGATTATGAATTGAGCGAAAGAGGGCAACATAGGTTGACTGGGTCATTGTGTCAACTATTTGGGACATGGACGATGCTACAGCGATCGGCACAGAGAACAATGGTCATTGGAGTAGCACCGGTGGCGGTCTTTGTAGAAGCGTAGGACAGAGCTACGATAGACGATGGCACAACCTACTACCTCGAACCAAAATAAGCAGAGGTTTGTCCTCAGGAGCTTGCCACAAAAATAGAGACAAGGATGGTGGCAATGGAGGCGGTCAGTGATTGCCGAACGGTGGGCAATAGGGATGGGGGTGGCGGCTCGAACGACAACAGCCAACTACAGAGGGAAAGAGCTACAATCAAATATGCAATGAGGTCTTGGAAAGCTAGGAGGTGGTGAAGGCGAGCATGATAAGGGCCAAAGCTCATCGGAGAGGAAGAAGAGGCAATGGCGATGGTAGTGGTGGAAGAGAGCTTCACAGCGACGGTTCACCTAAGAGAGAAGGGGCTGCAAAGGAGCACATAAAAGGATCTAGGAGGACGCAAGGATGGTGATAATGACCATAAAGAGGCCTGAGGCTCACTAGGGATGGTGATGTTCAACAAGGGATAGTGGTGACCAGAGAAGAGAAAGAAGGTGCTAATTCGGTGCTATACTACAAAACACATGGAATTGATGAATTTTTTTTAAATAATACTATTTTAATCAATATTTACAGAAATAATATGCCGAAAAAGAAAATAGCAAAACTACCCCCCTATGTCCATTTGAATTGGCGACAGGGGGTAAACTGGGAATTTCCCCCCTCCTGTAGCCGTTTCAAATGGACACAGGCTCCTGTCGCCAAATGGAATGGCGACAGGAGCCCTTAACCCGTCACGGCCGAGTGCGCCGTTCCATTCGGCGCAGACGCAGACAAACAGAGAGAGAGAGGGAGAGGAAGAAGAGAAAGAGAAAGAGAGGGAGAGGAAGAAGAGGAGGAGAGGGAGAGGAAGAAGAGGAGGAGCGGGAGAGGAAGGAGAGGGAGAGGAGGAAGAAGAAGATCTCGGCTTTGCAGGTAAATTTTTTCCTTTTTTGTATGAAATTAGCAATTTAGTGAGTAGATTAATGACTAATTTAGTGATTTAGCGAGTAGTATTATCATGTTTTCGCGACTTAGTGACTTAGGAAAAATTTAGCGATTAGCGTTGTGTTCGAATTAGCGACTTAGCGATTAGCGTTGATTTCGTGACTTAGCGATTAGCGTTGTTTTCGCGACTAAGCGATTTGTTTAACCACTTAGCAACTTAGCGATTAGTGACTTAGCAATTAGCGTTGTCTTAGCGATTAGCGATTAGTTTAACCACTTAGCGACTTAGCGATTAGCGTTGTTTTCGCGATTTAGGAACAAACCTCAGCCACGACAGCCTTTGGCCCCGTAGTCCGTGTTTGCCGCGCTTGCCTCGGCCTTGCTCGCCTCAGCCCCGTCGGCTGTGTTCTTAGTGCGCGCCCCGGTCACACTTGCCTCGGCTCGCCGGCCGCACCCGTCGCCTCCACGCTTCGCTCGGTGATGGTAACACGACCCAAACTGGCCAGCCCTTCCGCCAAAGCCAAATGACGGCAATGATTGCAAACAGTAGACGCCGGCTTGTATATGGCCAAATCGACTTTATAGCCAAATGGGCCGGGAAAATCCCATGAACAATTTCTGGAAAAGTAGGAAAATAATTATGAATTTGCCCTTCCTTTTTTCAAAAATTTTAGAAATCAGTAAATAAATTCAGAAATTTGGTAGTAAACACTGAAAATTAGTTTTTTGGGCTTATGGACTACCGAAAATTTGGCGAAATTGGTATTAGCATACCTCTGGATTTACTTTTGTAGCATCAATTATTTGCTGAAATTGTTGACAGGTATGGATGAACGAGTGCAGTTTACGATATATTACGGAGAGGGAATTCCGAACATGGGTGTGGAAGGGGTGGAACTAAGTCATTTCCCAAGTGTCGTAGTTGGTATGTCACGTCCAGCGGAGCGTTCATGGAGCACTGTTAGAAGATGGTTATACCAAATATTCTCGTTGGACCGTGAGTTGCATGGTGTGAAGCTGCACGGAGTAGGGTGTCGGAGACGGAACTGCACGTACTGGGAGTTAGTTGAAATTACAGGTCCGAAGTCATGGAGTTCGTATGTCAGAGCAGCGATTGAGAGAGGATGGCCATTAGTATTGTTGGCGCAAGCATTTGAGAAAGCAGAGGGCATCCGTGAGGAACAGCAGGAGGTTGTTGGTGACGAAGAGGAGGAAGTTGGGGAGAGCAGCCAAGCAAGAGAATACTCAGTGAGGCATGATGTTAGTTCGGCTCAGGAGGCAGTGCAAGGTGAGGAAGTTGGTGTTCCAATGGAAGACGTGCAGGAACAAATGGGTGTGGCAAACGAGGGAGAACATATTGAATCGCTGGTGATATCAATGGACGCAGAGAGCCGGGATTACGAGGATTTAAGTAACGATGAAGAGGATGAAGAGCCTTTCCCCGTGGAGTGGGATGAGTGTCGGTTCGACAGACTGATGATCAACGAGGGTGAAGATGTCCAATGGGGGTACGATCGGAATGAGGAGCGGCAAGATGCAATTTACAAATATAAAGGTGAGGTGCAGGAAGCAGTCACAGCATGGGTAGTGTCACTGCGTAGACCCTTCTAGGTTGCTAAGTCAGATCAGCGGGTGTATGATGTCAGATGCAAGATGGAAGGTTGCCCATGGCGTGTCCATGCTTACCAACCTAAATGGGACACAATTTGGAAGTGTTCTATAGTAGTGCCGCACTCATGTGTGCTGACAGAGTCTACACAATCGCATAGAAATATATCTTCCGGCTTTGTTGCGAATGTAATGTACGGGGAGATTGTGGGCAACCTGGATTTAGAGCCACGTGCCATCATACTTGCAATAGAGCAGAGGTATCAGTACACGATAAGCTATGCGAAGGCATGGAGAGCGAAGCAAAAGGCATTGGAAGCAAGGTTTGGTACGTACGAAGACTCCTATCAGAATCTGCCAGGGTTGCTTCAGGTGATCAAGGAAAGGAATGCTGGGACTTATGTCGATATTTTTGAACAACCTTCACAGCGTTTCCCTGGGAAGATGTTGCTCAAGCGGGCATTCTTTGCTTTCAGTGCGTGTATCAACGCATTCAGACATTGCCGTCCGTTGTTATGCGTGGATGGGACTTTTCTGATCGGGAAGTACAAAGGCTAGATATTGACTGCCATAGGAGTCGATGGCAACAATTAGGTTCTTCCCGTTGCGCTCACATTCGTAGAGGGTGAGAACACTGATAGTTGGCTATGGTTTCTAAGGAACGTGAAAGCTGGGGTCGTGGAACAGCGGCCTGGTGTGTGTGTCATACATGATCGGCATCCCGGGTTGCTAAAGGCGATCGTGCAATTGCAGCAAGGTGAAGATGAGACACATCCATGACCTGATTTGCGTAGTAGGTGGTGTAAGCGGCACATGGGTGCCAATTTCTACAAACAATTCAGGAACAAAGAGCTGACAAAGCTTTTTAAGAGGCTGTGCGACTAGAACCAGGAAAGAAAATTTGAGAGACTGTGGAAAAAGTTGGACGAGCTAACGTCAAGGCATACAGCCGAGGCAGCGAAGAAGCCAACAGCTTCCCCAGGGGAGGCCCCAGTAGCGCTTGCAGAGTTACCAACAGACCCTCCACACCTGGTTCGGAGGAATTGAAGGGCTATGAAATGCTTCTCCGAATGGATAGAGCATGAGCCTAAGGAGAAATGGGCTCAGCTTTATGACACCGATGGCGCCAGGTATGGGGTCATGACGACAAACTTGGCTGAGGTTTACAATTGGGTCATGCGGGGGTTGAGGCCGCTTCCCCTGGTTGCTATAGTGGAGGGTGTTCTTCGTGGCATAACGAAATACTTTGTGGATCTCTATGCTAGGGGCGTTGCCCGCATGAATGCCCCTGATGTGAAGTACTCCGAGATGATTTGTACCTACATGGAGGAAAAGGGCAAGAAGGGGGAGATGCATAGAGCATTGAAGATGGGCACGAGGGAGCTCCGATTTGAGGTACTATGTAAAGATAAATCAGGGCGTGGGACAAACCGGCAGAGAGTTACACATGAATGCACCATGCATAGACAAACATGTGCATGCACCTGCAACAAGCCTTGTCTGTTACACAGGCCATGCGCACACGTCATGGCGGCCTGCTCAACAATCCGAATGGATCCAGGTATATTCTTGTCACATTTCTTCAACAAGGAAGAAGTGATGGCAACCTGGAGTGGGGAAATGTACGTTTTTCGAGTGGTGGGTTTATTCACGGAGCATCATACATGGGAGGACACACGGTGGGTTCCGGATGTAAGTAGGCTGAAGGGTGTTGGGCGACGGCAGACAAGGCGTATAAGGAACGATATGGATGCAGCGGAAAGTGGACGTCGTGTGAAGAAATGTTCAGTTTGCAAGGAGATGGGCCACACTTTCAAGTATTGTCCCACGGTTCAGAGGCAGTAAAATTGTTGTACGTCGTTTATGTAAGGACTTTCCAGCTAAATTGTTGTACATCGTTTATGTATGGACTTTTCAACTAAATTGTTGTACGTCGTTTATGTAAGGAGTTTCCAATTAAATTGTTGTACGTCGTTTATGTATGGACTTTCCAATTAAATTGTTGTACGTCGTTTATGTATGGACTTTCTAATTAAATTGTTGTACTTCAAATTTATTATGGAATGATTGTTTGCACTTTCTTTATGTAACTATTGTGTTCAATTTGTAACGATATGTATGTTCTATTTTCCTTATGTCGGGTTACACATTGCACGTATGGCGTACGAGTTGCTTGACCCGGTGATAGATGCGACTCACCGGAGCCACTTGGCCACCGCGACGCCACAGCCGGGGCAGCTACCTCTTGAGCTTGGCGCCCTACGCTTGCGCACCCCCATGAGAGCATGGAGGATTGATCCGCGCTGGCTTCTGAGGTTAGTACACTAATCACATGGTTCTGTAAGTACAATGTACTGTCCTCTATGTGTGCAGGCAGCGTACTTACAATATTTTCATGCATTTTGAGGGCAGCGGGGTTGCTTCTATTAGCCAGGATGGTGGAGGCGACCGTGGCTGACGACCAGGACAGGCGAGGTGCCTCCAGGAGGTTCCCGTACGACCGGAGCTTACTGACCGCTTTGGTGGACCGTTGGCACCTTGAGACGCACACGTTCCACCTTCCGTGCGGCGAGATGGCGCCCACACTTGAGGACATGAGTTACCTACTGGGCCTACCTTGCTCAGGGGACGTAGTGGTGCCGGCCGACGTCGACCCTAACTGGCAGACGGACCTCCTGCATCGGTTCGCAGGTGAGATACCAGCAGGGTACAACACTTTCACTTCTACGCACGGCCCTACGCAGAAGTGGCTGGTTCAGTTCTATGTAAGTTGCACTTTATTTTGTAGGTTTTTTTTTGTTAGCCGCTTTCAGTTCCACCGCTAACCATAGCCTTTTGCAGCCCGAGAGGATGGCGGCCGGAGCGGGGGACTACGTCGTCACCCGCCACTTCGAGGCGTACCTGATCTGGCTATTCAGCTGGATCATGTTCTGCTCGAGCCACGGAGACAACGTCGACAAGCACTTGATCCAGTTCGCCAGGACGATCGCGGAGGCCGACATGGATCATATCCCACAGTTGGCTTGGGGACCGGCAGTACTGGCAGCCACCTACCGTGCTCTTTGCGATGCGTGCCGTCGCAACTCGGACTCATCCGTTCTCGCTAGGTGTCCGCTATTGCTTCAGTTGTGGTCGTTCGAGAGGTTCCAGATCGGACGTCCACATATAGACCTACAGCCGTATGGCGATGACTTCTACGGGGCAGTTGGAGATGAGGTCGACCGACCTACCATGGGGTCTTTGTGGTGTCGCCGACGGGTTAGTACCACATAATTTATTACCTTGTTTGTGAAATATTTTTCATCAATACTATTCTGTACTAACGTTGGTGTATTCCTTATTTTTACAGCCCACTTTCGCCCCAGTTACGTCGCACGCTTCGTACCCTGAGTACATAGCGATGTTTGACCAGCTGACAGATGACCGTGTCATTTGGCGGCCCTACCTTCCGGAGCTTGTCGACGCGCGAGCTCCTCACGGACTTTCGCTGCAGTGCACCAGTGATGCCGCCTACTGGCTCACACGGCGTCACTTGGTTTTCGACGTGTTCGTTGAGACGTACGCAGCCCACCGCGTCATGCGGCAGTTTGGCCTCCGTCAGGCGTTCCCCCCACCTACAGGTGCCATCGTACCGGCTAACGTCCACTCGTTAGTATTGCTTTCCATCTCTGTTACAATTATTTAACATCTCATTTAATTGCATATATTACTAATGAAGTTTACTTTGCAAATCGACTAATGCAGACTGACACGTAAGGGCTTAGGCCCTACTATGAGCTGGGCGACACGCATGGTTCCTCATGTTGAGCAGTGGGCGCAAGCTTTGGCAGACGTGCACGACGAGACTACCCCTTACGACCACGCCACGTACGTCGACTACATCCGGTGGTACAGCCCGCGCACACGCGTTCGAGTTGTGCGTGTGGTGGAGTCACCTCCGAGGCATGTTCCCTCCACAGCGGACACCTACCCTACACAGCCGGACTCTGCTTTTCACCGTGTGGTTAGTACTTGCTCCCACAAGTCGTATAACGTGCATGCATAGAACTAACAAGCCATTTTCACAGGGTGACATTGCCCGGGAGGTGCACGACGACGTGGCCTCGATGGTAGCAGCTATCGACACGGGCAACGCGACCATGGATCAGGTGAGAGCGATGCTGCAGGGTGTTGTCGACAAGTCCGCTCGCATCGTCCACCTTACGTCGGGCACGAGGTTGAGGGACGATGTGGCAGCACAGGTCCCGAGCCGTTCGTCCGCTGTACGTGGGCGACGGGGTTCACACACCGCACCCAGCACAGCGCCACTTGCCCCTCCTCCCAATGTACCCGGGGGCTCCAAGTGGCAGCAGCCCACTACAGGTACTCCTTTCTGCTCTGCCCTTGTCTACTACATTTTTTACAGTATGTGTGCTAACGTGAAACATTTCTCAACAGCCGTCGATGGCCGTAGCGTGACCCACTCTGGCGGCTCGAGCCCCATTGACGACACCGATGTTCTTCACGATTGGCTTCAGTCCCCCCAGCAGGCGATGATGGAGGATATCCTTGGTCCTTCGCAGCTCGCCTCCGCGCCCGGACCCAGTCAGCCAACGCAGGACCCCTTCACTACTCCGACTCCACCACATCACACTACTAGGAGTTCTCGCGGAGTGCCTCTTGACCCGCTGACATATTCAGCCGGGCATGTTCAGCGTCGGAGGAGGCCTGGGGTCACACGGGGCGTCGCCCCTCGCAGGGGCCGTAGCTAGTTTTTGTTTTAGTTTTATCTTTTAGTACTATTAGTTCCTTCTGTGCAACAATGACTTTGTTCAACTGGTTTATCTTTTCGTATGTTTTATCTCATTGAATCCGCTTTTCATGGTTTGACGACTTCCTCGTTTGAGCGCGAGAGATTACAGGAAGCGAACATCGGGGACCCAGCACAGCGGCAATAATGGCATAAAGCCTTAGGGAAACGAAACCAAAAGCAGTAGCACGCACAAGGAAAATAACAGTTACAACATAACATTACAACGCAGAAAAAACAACGTAGATGCCTATTGAGTACATTATAACGCAGTAGCGTGGCATCGGTGCTTTTTACAGCTTTGCAAAATGGCATAGTGGCTGCACTGATTTTTCCAGCTTTGCAGATGACACCGACGGGTTGTGGCAGCTTTGCTTTTTACAGCTTTGCAGATGACATCGACGGGTCATGCCAACTAAATCATGCGCTCCAACACTTAGTCCATACACCACACCTTCGAGGCTATAAAGGCCAAATCAAGGCCCAAAGAACACACAGCTCCCACTCACACTTCAGCATGGCTGGATCCTCCACCAGAACACTCTCATGGACACCTGATATGAGCAGCGTAGCCCTTCACTACGCGATGAAGGTTGCGAGTGATCGATGGGACTTACAGTATGATCCGTTCAATGAGGAGAACCTGCATCAAGTGCTGCTCAAAATGCAAGAGTGGCGTGCTTCATCACCGATTGCTACTGCAACAACCTCTGGTCTAGACCTTGTGACCACGAACGACCTCAAGATGCACTTGCAATGGTGGCGTGAAAGGTATTTCAGGGTGTGCGAACTAGCCGACGACCCTTCTGCTCGAGGTTTTTCTTTGAGACAATCTACGGTAATGATGCTGCCCGACCAGTACGAGGAGCACATCAGGGTTAGTTATTTGCTATGTTTTGAGCATACTCACATTTGCAGTGTTACCCATAAGTTCACTGATTTGTATACTTGTCTTGTGTGCTAGTCATTCCCGGAGGATGAAGAGTTGCTGAACAAAAAAATCTCACATTTCAATGAAATGTTCTTCCTCTTTGGAAGGGGTGTGATGCCCGGTTCGCTCAGAAGACGATGAAGACGTCCACCCAGAACTGCTGCAGCACAAAGAGGGCATGCTCCTAACTTTCAAAATGACGATGTCAACGATGACGATGATTTCGTGTCACCACCACCCTGACATTCAAGCACGACCCGTTCAACCAATACTGCTCGGGGTACTAGTAACAATGCAAATGACGACAATTTCATGCCACCTAGGCCACGAGCCGTGCATCCTAGGAGTCCTCCGAATCCTCACCATGATATTCCAATGAGCCCTTTCATGGATCCGGACCCAACACCCCGGCTCCCACCTATATACACTTTTCCGCATGATATGGAATATCGACTCCGACGAGCATATCCATGGCCGTGGCCATAGGATGGATGGTTCTCTTACTTACTTTTTCACCAAGGCATGCATCTATGTTGTATGCCAATTTTATTGTTGTTGTTTTCTATCTTAGTTGTTGTGATCAAGTCATGCCATTGTAGTTGTTGTACTTACTGCAGCCGTCTGACGTAACGTGTTTGCTTCTCCACATAGCCTCATATACATATGTGACATGGGAGCATGAATGCATAAAATACAGCGTGGAAATGTATAAGTCTTTATGCGTTGTCATTTGTTCGCGACTATAATACTTTGGGTTTTTGCACTAGTCGAATTTACGGGCAAGAAAGGCCTCCATAAACTATTTTTCAACAATATGGTAGTCCATATATCAAAGAGCACGTCTGCTCCATTCTTCCCAAATAACAACTTGTAACATGATGTTTTACGGCCTGCCGAAATGGCTTATGCGACTATAGTACTTAGGGTTCTTGCACTACTCCAATGTACATGCAAAGCAAGGCGTAAATACATTATTTTGTCAGAATATAGTAGTCCATATATCAAATAGCAAATCCGCGATGTCCTTTGAAAAAATTACATTTCAACATGACATTTTACGGGCTGTCGAAAATGCAAAAGCGTTCCATGCAAAAGAGGCTTCTTATACTGATTTAGTTTATTCAACTTAGTTCATTCGTAAATGTTTTTGTAAAAAAGGGACATCTATCATCCTGGGAACATTCGATATTTATTTCTTGATTTTTCGAGTCACGGTTTTTAGAGTTCCTTCATAATACATAAACGGGTCTTTAATTAAACTTCATTTAAACAATTTACATTTGCATGCGTTTTTAGAGTTCCTTCATAATACATAAACGGGTCTTTAATTAAACTTCATTTAAACAATTTACATTTGCATGCAACACAGTACTTTTTATTATATAATTTGAATCCTTATAGCTTAACACAAATTTATAAATTTCTTTCACGAAAAATCTTCATGCATTGATTCATTTTCAAAAATTACAAACACAAAATATATAATTTACATTTTATACATGTGCTGCATATATATAATTTAAAGTATATAAAGTTCAATAATATTTTTTCACCCTTTCACATTACTTTCCCTTCATAATTGTAATTTTATATATTACAACATCAATTATCACAGCTAAATATGTTATATCCTTAATTTATTGAGTTTGCCCTCCTATGTCCATTTCAATTGGCGACATGGGTATATCCATTTCAAATGGCGACAGGGGGCAAACTCGACATTTCCACTGCTGCCCTACACATTTTATACATGTGCTGCATATATATAATTTAAAGTATATAATAATATTTTAATCAATATTTACAGAAATAATATGCTAAAAAAGAAAATAGCAAAACTACCCTCCTGTCGCCAATTCAAATGGACACAGGAGGGTAGTTTTGCTATTTTCTTTTTTAGCATATTATTTCTGTATATATTGATTAAAATATTATTATTTAAAAAAAATCTGGAATTGATTGAGGGGTTTCGAAGAGAAGGTCAAATGGCGCAAGTGACATGGTTGTGTAGGTAAGAGCTCACCGGACAAGGCACATACCTCAGTGGGGCATAGCGAAGAGCACACGATGGAGCTGAGGGCGACAGTCATGTTCTGGCGGCTCAGCGGAGGAGACAAGTTGGAAATTGTAGAAATGGCGATGGCGAATGATGGCTAGAGTTTTGGCGAGAACTCATGGCTTGGCAGGAGGTGATGCGAGAACTCGGCGATGAAGGCTTCAGGTGGACACCATGGAGTGGCGCTATGATCAAGGTGAGCATAGTTGCATGTGAAGCGGCAAAACAGAGTTCAGAGCGGTCAGAAACCTTGTGCACTATAGTGCCCGGAACTACTCTCCCATGGTGGTCACGCGACACATGGACGACGATGGGAGATGAGCAGGCCCAATGTGTTAGCGAGCGAGGGGAGGTATAAATAGAAGGGATATCAATGTAAAAGACGTTTTCGCGCAAAGAAAACAGAAAAGGGAAGGGGAACACGGGGAGGACGGTGCGTGGGTCTATGCTAGGCCAAAACAGTAATGGGCCAGGCCAACAATAACGAATTCGGCCGACAGGGACGATGGGTTTTAAATCTTTTTTCGAATTAATTTAATTGCGTAAATTAAGTTTGAATTTTGAAAATTAGCAAACTAACTCCAAAAATTGTGAAATATTTTGGAGGTACTTTAGGTTATGTAGAACTCAAATAAATTGTTTCCATGCTCTAGACATGTTTACAGTATTTTTTCAAATTTCAAGGCAGTGGCTAATAATAAGAAAACAATTTTGTTAAATCTATAAAATCTTGGAAAATGAAAGAACATGCAAAAGTGAAGCTTTTGGAAGATTATATAGCTTTTTCTAAATTTTTGGGACCAAACGACAAAAGATAATCACTGAAACATTGATCATAAACTAATGGAGCATACAAGGAGCGACGCATGGAATATATTTTTTTAATCTAGCGGAACATAAGACATATGATATCACAGCTAAGCTGAAACATATTTCGGTGTGGTCTTGTTTTGAATATCCTCTGGCAAGGAATACGCTGGTTCAAAGTGAAGTTACTTAAATTTTCGGATTTAAAAAAACTCTGGAGTGTCGTGCATTAACGGATCAGGGCCGATGGGCCGGGAGGTGGCGCGGCTCACGGTTAATTCTGTGTCCTTATGTCTCGAGTTGCCGTGTCCGACTCCAGGCCATCTAAACAACGCTATAAGGGTACATCTCAAAAAACAAAAAACATCTGCTGCTCCGCTCGTCTCCCGTAACAAGGCAAGGAGAGTAGGGCAGTGCCGGCGCCGGCGGGATCTCGTCCCTCTCATGCCCATGACGAACAGCCATGGCGATCCAAACCAGAACATCTGCCGGACGAAGCAGCGGAGGCTGCGACAAGTTCAAACAAGTATGTGCCTCTGCATCCCGGTTCTTCATCTTTCTCAACATCTGGCCTGTTTAGTACCTTAGATTAGGGGGGCATATCCTGTGCAATCAACAGTTTGATGTAATCACCATGCAATCAAACTAAAAAAAGTTTCAAAAAATTCTGAAGAAAATCATAGATGTACATCTCAACTTACCTCATCTATGTATAAAATTTCATGATCAAATTCGTCCTATGCTAGAAGTTACAAAAAAGACAAATTTCTAACAAACTTTTACAGTTCAAATGCACCTCAAATTTGTCTTTTTTGTAACTTTTGTCTTTTTTGTAACTTCTAGCGTAGGACGAATTTGATCATGAAATTTTATACGTAGATGGGGTAAGTTGAGATGTACATCCATGATTTTTTTCAGAATTTTTTGAAACTTTTTTTAGTTTGATTGCACGGTGATTGCACCAAACTGTTGATTGCACATGATATGCCCCTTAGATCAGACCATTATGTTTACAAGATTGCAATCGTATTGCCGATTAGGGTTTGTTCCCGTCGTCTTTTGTTTGTTTGGGAAGAAAGCCGCTATTTTGGTTGCGGATTTGGGGCTGGGAGTTTGTATGAACAGGTAGGTTTAGGGTAGTTAAAACTAGATGATATAGAGGAATAGAGAGATTTGTTCTGGTGTAGATCTTGGTTTTTGCGATAAGTTTAATTTGTTATCGACTTTTGAATTTATCCTGTTGGTGCTTGAGAGAGTACAGACATGTCTACTGCAATATATGGAGTTCTGTATCCTGTCCTATGCTGCTTGTGTTGTCACGTCCAAAAAACAAAAATCTTTTTCTGGCTGAAGAACTTACAAATTTTATTTCAAGAAGTGTTTTCGTGCAAACCATGTGTCATTTAATCCATGTTAATCGCTGATCTCGGGTGGCTGTTCTCTTTTATGGCATCGTTGTGTTATAGATTATTATGGATCTAGGGCTTCATCAGCTACAACAAATGGTCCACCCTGCCAACGAGGTGATATTTCTGAGGGTGCCCAAAACACTATGACAGGACTCGTGCTTGATAAACCTCCAGAGGTACGAAACGAGATGCTGATTCTGAAATTATCTAATTGCGTGTAAAATATTGTCATTACTGTTAGCACTGGGGGCATTTGGATTGTCATCGTTGGAATTCGGTAGTGAAGTCATATATACTCAACATAAATTTATGAACAAATTAATAAATTTAGTATGTTACTAGCATCTCAAAGCATTTCCCTTTTCTTAACTTGTAAACATATTTTCTAACAAATCTAGTCTTAGGTACAGTTTTAATAGTATGTTCAAGCATTTGACTTCCGCCGCACATTATTTCTGCCTTCGCACTAGAGCTCTGCTATTATCGTCCTTCCAATGCTACTGGCAGAATATATTGTGGTTTCCGTCTACCACACATTCCTATGTCCTGTTCAAACTATTTTCTCTCTTCATTTTAGTTGCGATGTTATTGCACATGTCTCAAAGTGCAGCTGTTTAGGTGGTTGGAGTTTCCGCATGCCCTCCAACATTGCAGATGTTGTATATATTGTGTATCTGTTGCGAGACATGACGTTTTAGAAAACATACAGTCAAACGTCTTCAGCTTTGACTACTAATATATAAAAAATTATTTGGATTGGTCATTAGATTAGTCGTGAAAAAATTATAATAAAACAATTATATGTTTTCTATGAACATATTCATATAAAACATAATGGTCAAAGTTGCACGTGGAAGACCGTGTCGACAGTGGCGGAGCCAGAAAATTCTAAAGGAGGGGGCCAAGAATGAAGTGAACCTCTACTAATGATTGATATCAAAGTTCAGTATATAATAAGTACAATATGTAACACTTGTAATTTGCAAGAATTTATGAATGAAAACGAACCACTAATTATTTCACATGAGACGATAGTTGATATTTGCGAGTCCTCATGTTCTGATAGGCGATAGTTGGTAATGGCGTGACGCCGGGCGCCGGCGACGCTAGCGTCGGACGCAGGGACATAGAAGACTGACACAGCCGGCGCCGCCTACACGCGATCGTTCCACGCCTCCATAATTTGATTCGACCGACGTTCGGTCTCCCTCCCGTCTGGCTCCTGATAGTTGGATCCTTTGATTCGTTCTCTGGGCTGGCTATCGCTAAAGCGCCAGGGCCTCCTGATCGCTAATCGCGCCGACCGGGGCCAAGGCCCACCTAGGCCCCGGCGGGAGCTCCGCCTATGCGTGTCGATGTGTCTAAAACATCATATATTCTTGAACAGAGGGGGTATGTTGTAACTCTTTTTTCTTTTAAAAAAGAAAGGCCTGTGGTACTAAATGTTTGGTGAACTTTGCCATATGTCATAACAAGGAGCATTATGTGCACAATTATGTTCTGAACTTCCCTAAAATTTTTTGTGGGGCTGTTCACCTGTAGAAGAGTATTTTGTTTTATTTGTGCACTCGATGCTTGTTGGGTGCATGTGTGGTCTGTGCCTTGTGCATCTGGAAATTTATGGAACTAGCTCCTAAAGCACATTTTTCACCTTTGACTGCATTGGATTATACAGTAACTAGTCAATCAGACCTACTAAGAACACTGTCAAGGTAGAAGGGCCTGTATACTGTATAGTGTAAATCCACCAATGACATCTATAAGTTCATGCACTTTCTTACTCTAATGCATGTGCAATCCAACGCAAAGCACGTGTACTAACAAGATATATATTGCTTAATCCAACTGAAATTGGCATTACTGTTAAAATTGCAATGTTGAACTTTTCAACCATGTTTTTGTAGGATATCTTGAACCAGATACATTCCCTTTTGACACTACGAGATGCTGCCCGTGCTGCCTGTGTGTCTCGTGGATTTCTGCGTTCCTGGAGATGCTTTCCTAACCTCACACTCAATTGGCAAACATTGGGCCCGAATAATCCTGAGGGCACAGCAGATGAAAATGCCAAGAATCTTGTGGACAGAGTCCACAACATTCTTCAAAACCACTCTGGCATTGGGGTGAAGACACTTAAGCTTCAACTTTACTCGTGTCGCAATGTCATCTTGGCCGATTATCTTGACAGATGGCTTGACGTCGCTGTTAAATTTAGAATGATAGAACTTGCCGTGGAGCTGCCTCGAGGCTACAGTCCAGAGTACAGCTTCTCATGTTCACTTTTATCTCATGAGGCTGCAAGCTCACTTCAGTCTCTTTCCCTCTCCTGTTGTGCTTTTCGTCCGACATTACGAATTGGTTGTTTGAGAAGCTTGACAAGTGTGTGCCTGAAATTTGTCCACATTACCGGGGAGGAACTCGGATGCTTTCTTTCCAGTACATTTGCCTTGGAGAAGTTAGACCTTTTTCATTGTGATGAGATGACTTTCTTGAAGATACCTTCTCATCTGCAGCAGCTTAGTTTCCTGCGGGTGTTCCTATGCAAGAGGCTATATATGATAGAAAGTGATGCTCCAAAACTCACTGGTGTTTTATACGGAGGCGCCCCGATAGAATTATCAATCGGGGACTCGTCACAAGTGAGGTACATGTGTATGAATGGTACATTTTACTCAGGCATGATCGAATATGCTCGGACAAAGCTTCCCTCCATTGCGCCGAATCTCCAAACCCTTACTCTGACATCACCTAGTGAGGTATGTGTTGACTTATATATAGTAGTAATCATTTACTTTGAATCTTCAAATTATTAAGACTTAAGAGACTAGCTGCAACTATATGGTACTCATACCATGAAATACAAATAACCTTTGAGCATCTGTTTCTTCAGGATTTCAATACACCAATGTTGCCCGACAAGTTCCTCCACCTCAAGTACTTGAATATTATTATTAATGGAGAGAGTCTTTTCTCAAACTATGATTACTTTTCTCTGCTTTCTTTTCTCGAAGCTTCTCCTGCCTTGGAAAGTTTCTACTTATCTGTAAGTATCATAATTTCTCCGAGCTATACATGTTGTAACCTATCTTGGGATCTTCTCCAATGAAAACGGGTTTTGCTTTTCTGTTCTATGATACTTGGTTAAGTGTCTGACATAGACTTGTATTTTCTAGAGTTAAGAAATCAATAGTCGTTTTTTTCTGCAATTGACACAACCAGGTAACATGGATGATACGCATTACCATAGCAAACACACAACCGGTTACTTGCTGTAGGTCTTAAATTAATGTCTGTATGTGCTGGGCAACCTGTGCATGATATTTTTTCAGTCTTTGGACCGCTAACTAAAAAATCTGCAATGAACGTTTGTCATGACGTGTCTACTTGAAAACATTCAGTTGTTAGAGGACAGTGACATTAACATTGATCTTGTACAGGCAGGTGAACATGGTTATGTAAGGAATGATTCAATTCTTCAAGATTCCAACGGAGAATCATCACATATGAGGAGGATTCCTGAATTCCACCATGACAACCTCAAGAAAGTATCCATCACTGGATTCTGCTCCGCGAAGAGCATGATTGAGCTAATATGTGCAATTCTTGAGAATACCTCATCACTACAACGCCTTGTCCTCGACCCTACCCATGTTTTTGATAGTCAGTTTGTCAGGTTAGACAGATGTCCATACATGAATAGGGAAGCTGTCAGGGAAGCCCACAAAGCTGTTAAGGCTGTCCGAATATATGTTGAGGGGAAGGTTCCCTCAAATGTTGACTTCAAGCTTTGGAAGCCCTGCCGACGGTGTCATACTAGGGAACTTTAGATGTCTCCAAGCTATATTATGCATGGCTATTTGATGTAAAATTATGATATTATCCCTAGCCAACTCTAATTTTAAGAAAAAAAAAAAATTGGGTACCACTAGTTTGAGGGTAAAGTACACCCTCTTTGGATCCACTTATATGTTGGAGGCCAATCATGAAGGTGATTATCTTGAATTTATGCTTATATTGTCCGTAACTCGGGTATGCTTTGAATCATGCAGAGGGAAGTGTATGATGAAGATGGAAATTGTCCTCCTCATGGAGGATATGGTATCGATCGGGCACTCGATAAAATAGACTAAAGAATGTGCATAGCCATGCCCGAACGATTAAGATGTTAATCGATTGATCTTTTTAGTCTATTTCAGTTAATCGAGAATATCGGTTTAACAGTGCAAAAATGACACACCTCAACCTTGAGTTAAACCATAATATCAAAGTGACAAAGGGATCAACATGTATTCACTGAAGGTTTGTCGAATAAATGACACATGCAATTTGGGTAGTCGTTATGTTCTGATAGGAGTCACTTGCGACTTTATGAATCGAAAATGAGTTTTCGATTTATTGCTAACATTACATGAACCTAAAGGGTGTGAGACCCCGGATCGGCTACCCAGAATCTCCTGTGTGTTTCTGTGCTAGTTCCAGATCAACACTAGCACACACAGTCATAGTGTTGTATCATAACCGAATAGAATGAAATAATAGCATAAATATAAAGTACCAGCCACAAGGCTATTTATTACATAACGTGGTCACATGACTAAAGTTTAGCAACAACGGAGACAAAAAAGCAAAAAGGTAAAATCCAAACGACTCCTGAGGCGATGATTAGGAGCGCACGCTTAGTTATCCTGGTGGATCTTCGACGAACTCCTCGGCATAGAACTCACCTTCTTCAACTGCGTCTTGGAAGTTTTCTGATGACAAAATTGGTGTAGCATGTGAGTACAAAATTACTCGGCAAGTCTGGAAAATTATGCAACATGTAGGGCTTCCTAAGGAAGGCTTATTAGGGTTCTTTTGCACAAAGCTATGTTTCATCAAACTATACTTAGTGTTAGTTTTCACAAAGCAAAATTTTGCAATTATTTAATAATTGAAGTTATTTATTGTTTTAGTGCAGGTTCTATCTGCCATCACTAGTATAGAGGCTCTATCGGCCACAACATAAAGGATAAGGTAAACCAACTCATGACTCTATCCGTCATGATCAAAACAGGTTCCAACCACCTGGTTGGCTCAATCCGCCAATAAACATCCGAGAGTTCTAACCACTCCCAGATCTCAAAACAGCAATTATTTTTAAAACAAAAACCAAGTCTACCAGTATGAAAGCATTCTTCACTTTGCCTTTGACCGTAGGCACGGCTATTCAAATAGTTTTACACTCTGCAGAGATGTACAGCTTTACCCACAAGACATGATCGTCTCTTGTTGCCATGCAATTAACACACTTCCTTTGGTGTGCCGGCAGAGAGATCATGACAAGGCCTTTACAATGTATCCATCTAACCCGACCCACCCGCTGAGGTTTCACCGCTGTTAGGGTTCCATCTACCCAGTACAGAAGCCCCCTCTTGCGCCGTGAGGGAAGTACAACTTGCCTCCATCCGGCACTCACATTCCACCAACTGGTGAGTCTAAGTTTGGTTTCTACAAATTATTCAGCCAGGTCGTACCCATAATAGACATGTGGTTGTACAGTTATGCTTAGAATGGACAGTCATAAGCGTTGGTCCTTAATTGACTTGGGGCGGTACTTGCACCATGAAAACTAGTGCTCCATCCGCACCCGCCCGACATTCCATTCCGCCCAAGTCCAAACCATTTTTCATTTTATTTTTATTTTACAAAAACAGTAGCAATATCATGCTAATATTTCTCAAAACATACTTTAAATCATAATTTCGACGTAATCCCACCCATGGGTCATTTTAATCAATTTTGCAACTAAGCATAACTATCGTACTAATCATCATATGTCACAATACAATTTAAACATGACATATTATAGTATCCTAGGGTTACAAGTGAACATGGATATCAAAAACAAGGAGATGTCAGCAAATTTGGAATAACTAACAATCTACATTTGACATAGTATGTACAAAGATAGCAATAGGGATGTGATCGGATCGGATACGGTCGAATATCGTCCTATTCATATCCGTATCCGTATTTTTTATCGAATACAGAATCGAATACGAATAGTGTCGAATACATAATCAAATACGAATTATACAGGATAATATCGGTTATGAATACAGATCGAATACGGATCGGAATCAACATGGATACGAATAATATTAGTCGGATATTTTAAAATCCAATTTTAGTTTTTTTTCCAAAATCGGTCCAAATTTAAATTCAAAATTCAAAAAGAAATATATTTGTATGTCTTTTTTTTGCCTTTTTATCCCTAGCTTGTCATACATGTGACTCTGTGAGTAACAATGTACCCCATTGCAATAATTGAACCAAATGATTTGCAGCTGGCATATGCTGTTGAATCCTAAGTAGCCCTCCTGAAACGCCACTTGCCAATTTCTGTACCATCTTTACCCAAATATCTCCAAATTAGCATCTAGCACACATGAACACATTATATCTTGTCATCTAATGCAGACCCTAGTCTCTGAAACAGTGAAACATGTTAAATTGTTAATGTGTTATTCTGAAACGTGTTATTCGGATAATATCCGTATGTCATATTCGGATATTATCCAAACAAAAACTCGGATATTCCGTATCCATCGGATAATCAGTGTTCCATATCCGTATCCATATCCATGTAAATTATCTGTATCCATATCCTTATCCGAGAAATCAACTGGATATCTGTGAAACTATCCAAATTATCATCCAAATCAATTCGGTCGGTCGGTCGGTCGGAAAATATCCGTACCAGTTCCATCCCTAGATAGCAATGCATGTTGTAAATCATTGTAAAATATTTGTAAACTTATGATCAACATGCGTTAAGGAGACTTGCCTTCAGTCGCAGTGAAAGTCTCAAAGTCTGGAGGTTCGACGACGGTGTCGGCAGATCCGGCGAGTACTTCAGCTACTGAAAGCATCTAGGCCCCCCAATTCATTATTTATGCTTCTTTTGGTTTTGGTGTTGATGACCAAGGTAAATAATCCCTGTGAAGTGAAGTTTTGTCAGAATAAAAGGATAAAGGCCGAGGACTCTGTTTGCTAGTTCAGACTTGGAATTTGTTTCAAGTCATATAGCTAGGTCTTTTCCTTTTAGCCGTATTATTAAGAGGGATTATGCACAAGTAAGAACCTTGATTCTTAAGTCTAAATCTTGTCAAGATTACTTGGAGTAAAAAACCACATCATAGTTTATCTTAGTAACAATGAGTATGCTTCACGCCGGACCAACTTTTTCAGTCTGGTGCTAAAACCCTCCTTGAAAATTCGCATACCAAGCGTACACCGTTCACGCCGGACCGAGTTTTGTGGTCCGACGCAGTAATCTGAGTTTGTTGAAAATTGAACCGAGCGTATTCCGTTCACACAGGACCATGCTTTCAAGTGTCCTCTGGACCAACTTTTTTGGTTCGACGCAAACTCAAAGTCTTAAGTTGTTATGTACGCCGGACCAACTTTTCGGTTCGGCACAAGCTGATATTCTGGAGAATTTACGACGGACCAACTTGTGACAAATGCATGTGTACGCCGGACCAACTTTTTCGGTCCGACGCAAATGCCCTTTTACGACGGACTGGGTTTTTCGGTCCGGCATAAATGGGTTCTAAATTTGGGCCATCACACCTTGATCATATTGAAAATCTTTGTAATTTTTGTCCGTGGCATATTGAATTTGTTTATTTCTTCATTCTGACAAAGTCCAACGGCTAGTAAATGTTGTAACGGTTATTTCTCCGTTTTGTGGGCTATATAAGCTTACCAGGACCATTCTTCACATAAATTTTTGCATCTCTTTGACATCTAGTACTCTTGAGCTCAAAAGCTTTCAAAGAGACTGAATTTCACTATTCACATAATTTTTCAGAAGTGTTTTTGCTCCAAGCTTAGTCTAGACACATTGCAATTTAGTGATCCAAGAGTTTGATCTTGTGCTTAGTCTATTACTCTTGGAACTTAGTGTTCCTAGACGGCTTACGGGTTCTTGGTGTGACCTGTCCAAAGAAAATTGTGGAAGGACACCACTGATTGTGAAGGGTTTGGAACTCACCTCACAGTTTGGTGAAAGAGTTACCCAGTGGATACCAAAGCTAGTGGTTTAGTTTTTGGTGGAGCAAAACTTCTGGTGAAGTGCTCTAACGGGGACGTAAGAGTGTTATCTCTGAACCTCGGTGAAAAACCTTCGCCTCTTCTGTTCCTTGTGTCTTCTGTTCTTACTTTTTCGTCTTTGTGCTCTGTTATCGGTTTTAGTTAGTAATATTCTGTTCTTCTTCAGTTTCCAATCTTTAGTTCTTGTTATTTTTTTTCTGAAAAAGCCTATTCCCCCCTCTAGACTCATCCTCGATCTTACAGCTACACGCAAAACGGTACAACTAAATAAATTAAATAAAATAAATCCAAAAATTACAAAATTTATACTGGCAGGTAGCTCTTGAATTTAGATGAATTTAGAAATTTGAACGGAGTGATTTGGAGTTCGGATGAAAAAGATATGGACGTTCGAATTCTCAAAACCTTGGAAAAAGAGAAACGAGAGAATATTCTAGAGCATCTTCTTTTTCTTGGAATTTCTTGTTTTCCATCACTCTATGGCAGGTGGGGCCCTAGTGTCATTGGCTAGTGCTTCTTCTCCAAGTGAAAGAACAGAGGAGCTTGAAGCTCCTCCGTGCGCCGATGAGGAGGGGCATGGCGGCCGGTGGCGAGCGGAAGGGCGGGATGCCGGAGCCTGGGTGGCATGGCCGGCGACGGTCTCAAGCGGCGGCGCGGCTCGTGTGATGGCCGGCGGCTGCACGGCGGCTGGCCGAAGTGGGGCGGCGCGGGGCCGGGCAAGGGGAGCGTCGGGTGCGTGCAATTCTCATAATACCAGAGAGATTCTATAAATCTTGGAACAATTCTCAAAATCATTTTAGAATATTTGGAACCTAATGCAATAGGATTCAGGATTTTTGGAGCATTTTGGAACTTTGGTGGAATTTCGAGTAAGGACCGGAATTTGAAAATTCGACTTTTCGGACGATAAGGATTGAACTCCAATTTCGGAAGGATAGGGATGCCAGGTTAAATAGAACACCGACGAAAATACAAATTTTGAACTTAATTAATTTAAATTACCTTTTGGGAAAAGACCGAAATTGGGGATGTCACAAAGGGTCACACACAGAAATAGGTTTAAGAAAGATTTATGAAACCATCTCTCATGACATATGTTCAATGCGATTTAACAAGATATCTGGTTATCCCAAAAGGTTGTGAACCCTGCGTACAAAAATATGATTTTTGTGCTGAAAACACTGTAGATTTTTTGCTGTAGCCAGTATAGCAGCACTGAAAATACTGTTCATGCGCTGAAAGCACTATAGCATGTCAGCAGGCACAGCAGCAACCGACCTATGAACAATGCCACAAGTCTGCCACTATAGCAACCGAGTTGCTACAGTGCCAGGTGTCGGTTACTGTAGCACTAACTTTGCTACGTGTTTTGGCTATATATTCGTGTTCCCAGCTCAGAAAATTTATGAAAACTGAGGGAAAAAAAGAAGGTGAAAATGTTTCACCTTGACCAGATAATAAGGTCATAGGTGTCATATTGCGCGGTACTAGCATACCGGCATACGGTGTCGTTCGCCTGTTCGTGTGGATAGTTAAAGGTCGTGGCTGTTACAGCCACGAAGATCCGACCTATCCATGCCGCTGTTGCATCCAGGCGTTGAAGCTCTGAGCTTCGCCGAGCGCTTCTCAAAAGGCTCAATAATTGCGCTCTCAAGACCACGGTATGCATTTATTGCTTTTTGTATTTTCTAAATTTTGGCTCTAATGCACGCGATTGGTCCGAGAAAGGGATTAATTTTTAAAATTTACTTGGGCTTTCCACCCCGGTTCCCAACAGTGGTATCAGAGCCAGGTTGTATTGTATTAGTTCTGGATTTGCTTATCGTATTTGTGATATACGTGGTTTATATTATATGTTGACATGATCAACATCCTTTTAATAATGTGAAATCTTTAATTAGCTTGATTTGAATTGATGATTTATTGATTTAATCATTTTGGCTTCTCTAAATGTACAAGATGTTATACATGTTTACTTTTGTTCATGTTTTATGGTGTTCATTCGAGAATTGCCATGATTACTATGTTGATAGTACATGCTTTGAAGTAATGTACTAATCATTTTGGTCCCTGATAAAAAATGGGTTGTGATGATGTCTAACCAATTCCGTCCATTGTCAAGATTTCGATCGTCAGTTGATGGGCTTGCCAAAGCAAGGTATCAATAAACATATTAATAAGGCAGATGTAAGTGTCGAACACTTACGGGCTTAAGAGTTGGTTTAACTTAGCAGGGCTATCAAAACGGTTTTGGGCCTTGGACATCAAGTTGATAGATTTGCCATGAGATGTTTTCTATCAACTAAGAGTTACATGAGATATAATTAGCAAAGAGTTTGCTTACCTAAATAAGATTGTTCCGTGCAGTGATGCCAAAGCTCATTCGGGCATTCCGAAATATGGATCTTGGACATACTATACGCTTTTGGGACACACTTTTGGAGTGTATAGTAGATTTTGCTTTCATATGATGATTGCTATAAGCATAAACATATTTCTTACATACTTTTGCATATTTTTATCTGTTGTAGATAATGGCGAATAGTTCGTCATCCAGTTTCACTTTGCGATCTATCCTTGAGAAGGAAAGATTGAATGGAACCAATTTTCTTGATTGGATCCACAATTTGAGAATCGTTCTCAAACAGGAAAGAAAGGAATGTGTTCTAGAGAATCATGTTCCTCCTATACCAGCTCACGGTGCTTCTCGTGTGAAAAGGACGCTTACAAGAAGCATGCTGACGATGCACTTGATGCCATGTGCCTCATGTTAGCCATTATGAACTCAGAGCTTCAGAAGCAATTTGAGAACATTGGGGCATACGACATGGTCATGCATCATAAAAATTTGTTTCAAGAACAGGCACGTGTCAAAATGTATGAGATAACAAAAGCATTGCATGAGTGCAAAATGGCTGAAGGAGCCTCGGTTAGTACTCATGTGATCAAGAAGATTGGTTACATTGAGAACTTGAAAAGGTTAGGCTTTCCAATGAACCGAGGCCTAGCTACGGATATAATTCTCCAGTGATTACCATCATTGATGTAACATTGGGTGTCCCGATCTTTCGATGAGAATGATAACCTTCGATTTGTGTGGAGATGACTTTGACGATCCGACTACAACGTACAACGACGATTGTCGGGACCCCGAATTTGCAAATCCGGACCCTCTGTGTATTCAGCACTAGTCCAGGAACGCGCTAGTGCACACAGTCTTAACATCGGTAAATATCACAATCATACCACTCGATACCAATAAAGTACTTTATTTAAATAGTCAAACTGGTTACTCGACCTTATGGTCAAGTTACAAATATATGCCTTGCAAGGCGAAACTTATTCAGAGAGAAATAATAGCAATAGCAGCGGAAAAATCAAATAACTTCGTGGCGCCATCCAGTATACCACAGGCAACTGACTGGGCTCGCTTCCCTAAGTAGACGGATCCTCTTGGAGCTCCTCCTCCAAAGCTTGTGCAGTCTCCTCTTCAACTGGTGTTGTATTGTGGCAAGGGTGAGTACTTGGTACTCAGCAAGTCATGCACAGAATGCAGGCTAATATACTATATGCATGGCTTGGTACAAAGGAATGGCTCAAGGTATATTTGCAGTAAACAGCATTTGAAAAGTAACATAAGTAGATTCGAAAGCAGTAGAAACAAGTAAAGCATAAATAACTTTTCAATAAGTTTAACAACCATCTTCCCATCCTAAACCACATTTCCATCAACATCATTATTAATCCAACCCAACCTTTCCAAACCAAGTTATTTTTGAGAAAATCTAACCCTTGACTGTAATCCCCGAGCGATGTCCAATACCGCGGACACGGCTATTCGAATAGATTCTAAACTCTGCAGAGGTTATGCACTTTACCCACAAGATACAGTTAAACACCACAAAGGCGAGTTCCCGTAACAAAGTCTTTCGGAAACCTCTAACAATACAAGTGGTCCTCCCCGGTTATTGCGCACTAACCCTTCCCTTTGCTAAGGCGAAGTCTAGGCCAATCAACCGTTAGATGGGTACCTGGCCTCGGCCAGACGCTCCCCTGCACAACTTACACAAAGGGTGTAGTTGACCTCCCGAGGTCCCACAGTGCGTTATTAGCAACTTAGTCAACTAGGTCCGTCCCATTACAGACATGTGGTTGCACGTTAGACCCAGTTCAAAGGCTTGCAAGGTTAAGTCCTTAGGGTGACCAGGGCAAGACTACCTGAAGAACCAAATCAACATTCCCAATGCCACAACTGGCCCACTTGATTACTCTTGCCACATGCCCCTGGCCGAAAACTATTTATCAAACCCCGCTTGATTACCATGCACCACGTGCCATCAACATCACATGATACTTTTCCAAAACAGGTTCAATATATCATTAAGTCAATATTAACATTTGATTATCTAAAATCATGTTATGAGCACGAAAGTGTGTCTAAGCAAAGATACTACAACGGTCTAAACCCATGTTGGCGATTTAATAATGTCCAACTAGTAATCCACAACTAGGGTGACAAAGGTCATGGCACATACTTAAGTAATCAAGGTGTCATACAAAGAAATTGGTATTTATCTAACCCCCATGTTTAAACAAAGTATTTTTCTAATTGAACTAGCATGCAATAGTTTAAATCAAAATAGATTTCGAAATAGGATCAACATGGTCAAAGCACAACTTGCCTTCAAAAAGTACTTGTTCTTGGTTTTGAGTTGGATCTGAGTTAATACTTCTCCTTCGAATCCTTAGGCACTTCAACGTCTCACTCGTAAAGCGTGCAAATAGCAATACACAAATAAACAATAGGCAAAAAGTGTCCAAACACCCAAATAAAATCCATAAACAGAGAGAACATAATTTTATGAGTTTTTAGAAACTGGAATCGTCAAATTTGGAGTTAAGATTTAAAAGTTATGATTATTTAAAGTTTAAATAATCAATTAAATAATTTTGCAGAGAAAAACTTTAGTCCAAAAATTAAATAAAATTCATATTTAGGTAGATCTCAATTTTATACAAATTTAGAAATTTGAATCACTCAAATCGGAGTTGAAACGCAAAAGTTATAAGCGTTTGAAGTTTGAAACAAAATCAAATCATTATTTCGAATTAATAAATCATTTTCTTTTCGGAAATTAATTATTGCGTCGGCATGGACACGTGGCAGCCTCGATTGGTTGGTCGACGTCACCGGTCCATGGACTCGGCCCACGCGGCTCGGGTCTCTGTGGACTCGGTCCACGACTCCACGTGTCCGCCGACATGTGGGCCCACTCGGGTAGCGTCATCGGCGTCGGCGGGGCCGACCCGCAGTCGGCAGGTGGGTCCATCCGATGACGTCATGGGTGACGTCCACGGTCGCGATCGGCCGACACGCGGGCCGCGTGTCGATGGCCCATCTTGCTGCGCGCGTGGCGCGGCGGTTCGGCTCCCTGGACCGCGTGGCACGATCGTGTCCGTTGATTTGAAATTCAGCGGCCGCGATTAGATCCAGGTTAACACGTTGAAACTACTCGATGATCGTGGGCGCTCGATCTAGATCGGACGGTCCAGATCTAATCCTATAATAGCACTACTATCAGACGTGGCGATCGTGGGCCGTTGGATCTTGATCCAACGGTCCAGATCTAATCGGGTTTGGAAACACGTGAACTCACCTCAACCGCACGATCAAGATCGGACGGTTCACAGAGCTCTCGAGGTCGATGGCGACGCGGCGGAGCACGGCCACCGGAGATGAGAACGACGACGAGCCTGACGGCGTTCGGTCGCTCCGGCGAGATGAGTCCTCGCCAGTGCGTCTCGTCACGGGGATTCCGGATCCGGGCTCCTTCGGCGGAAGACGACGGACGGCGGCGATCGGCGTTAAACCGCTGCAACAGTGGTTCCAACTCCGGCGAGCTCAGACGGCAAACGGCGACGGTTCAGCGAGATGGCTTGGGGAACGGTGCGCCGCGGATGAGGGCAACCTCGGGCGACGTCTCACGCTTTAAATACCCTCGGGATGCGCGCACAAACCGGAACCCTAGCGGAACACGGCGGCAACGCGGCGGAGGAGTCCGGCTCGGACTCGGCGGGGACGATGACGCACGGCCGTCCACGTGGCACGATCAACGGCCACGATCGCGTGGACGCGATCGGATCCGGGCCGGATTCGACCGAAGCGGTACGGGAAGATCCTGGCCGTTGGATCCCGATCCAACGGTCGGGATCGCTTAGGGTTGGGAGCTGGTTTGGTCGAGTCAACTGGCTCGGGTCGGACTCGAGTCCGACTTGGGTTCCAACTCGGTCGGATGAACAGTACTCGACCCGAGTTGATTTTCCAGCGATTTAATATTTAAAATAATTCCCAATAATTCATTTAATTCATTAAAAATAGCAAAAGACTCAAAAAAATTCCAGAAAAATTCTGGAAAATATTTTGGAACATTTTGGACTCGAATAAAATATTTCCAACAAAATTTTATTTGCAAAATTAAATTCTTTAATTATTTCAAAATGGAATAAATTCAAATAAATTCCAAATAGATCCAAATAAATTCCAGAAAATTCCAAAAATTCACCAAAGTGCCAAATCACACATGAATTTAAGGAAAGCAAAATTTTGGGGTGTTACAACGATGTGCCTTAGCAATCGCTAAACCAACTCCAGATGGTTATTGACCTTGCCGTGGGCACGATCAACCTGATCACGAAATCAATTCCTGCAAGCAATCGAAGAACAAGCAAGAACAAGGCAAAAGCAATCTCAAATTGCAAATATAGATGAAGTGTTGAAAAGTTGGGGTTCTGATACAATGAGCTTGTTAGGCGGCCGTTGAGCACATCTAAAAGACTCAAAATAGTAGCAAAAGGCTAAACTATCAAATAACCAAAACCCAAGTTATTTTGGGGGACTCCCTAGCTATATATAGGAGAAATAGGAGGCCAAAACTGTGCTAGGGGCGTCCAAAACACATCCATGGCAGAGTTGGACTCCTATTCCTAGTTTGACTCGGATTTGAAAAGATGACCGAACTTGTTTTGCAGATTCCCGTTGACTCGTGGAATTTGGACATGAGGCTGGATCCGTTGGAAAGAGGACGATGAAACCTTTCAAACCAGTACTCATAGACCCCAAACAACCTTGTAGATCAAAAGTTATGGTCGTTTTAAGTTGGTGTTGTCCCAGAGGCCGAACCCAAGTTGAACTTGTGCACTGGAAGAATTGGCTTCATACTTGACGTTTGGGAGTCCTTCTCCTTGGTTCCTAAGGATAATAAAATCATCACAAGGATTAAATAGCATTCCGTTCATTAAATTATTTGTATGCAACCCGAGGAGCGCATCACCTGGCAATCGAATTGACGTGCGCGAGCTCGAGTAATTGGCCCTTCTATTATATTGTTGTTTTCAATTGGGTTTGTAGGCATGGTCGTATCCATGGTAGTGATGTCCTCATCATCCTCCCCTTCTTGCATTTGAGTCGTCCTCGACTCAAGTTCATCATCTTCTCCCAAGTATGGCTTTAGGTCTGATAATTGAGATGACGGGCTCGAGCTCGAGTCAATGGTCCTTGAACCGACGAAGATGTAGAAGGATGGCCAAGGTGGGGGCTGATAAAGCCATGAAGATGGAGTAGAGAATGCCATAAAGTGTCGCCAACTTAATGGTCCTGGCCAAGGTGGGGGCCGATGAAGCCATGTAGTCGCCAACTTAATCACTCACTGAATTGCATGGGATGCTTAAAACAGCTGAGCAAAATATCTAGAAAAAGACATCAGATGTCTTCATGGTACAGGAAGTAAAAAACTTCAAAAGGAAGGGAAAGAGAAAGGCTAAAGGCAATGGTTTTACTAAAGCTGAGAGTTCTAATAATAATCATAAGCCTAAAAAGTCCAAAGCTAGCCCTACTTCTGAAGCAACCTGCTTCCATTGTCAAGAGGTTGGCCACTGGAAGAGAAACTGTAAGAAATACCTGGAAGATCTGAAAAAAAAGGAAGGGAAGTTTGAAGCATCTAGGCCCCCAATTCTTTTGGGTTTTGGTAATTAATGACAGTTGGTTTAAAGGACTAACAATTTCTTTTGAGAATATGAGAACAGGTTTATCGCAACTACGGCATTATATGCATGAGCATATAAAAGACAAGAGGAAGATTAAAAGACTTGTGGTCGAGTTATAAGAATAAGATATTGGTCCTCATTCTACTTTTAACCGATCTCGGAGTTTTGGAGAAAAAGATCAGATTCTATATTAGATGCTGTACTATAAAGAGGGAAAGTCGATTAGTATCTTGATCTGTCAAAAGGTTTGAAATTTGGCTCAAATATCTTTCAAAATTCATATTAGAAGTTTTCATTTGATGTTCTGTTTTTAAATCTTGCATCTTCAGTAAAATCGGCACTACCGCAGTTATATTTGCGGTAGTACCGTAATCACGGGAGACCGTCTTTACACCTCAGGGACTCCCCAAAGAGAGACTATAAGGGGAGGTCCCGATCAGACTACGTTGCAGACAGCCGAAAACTTCCTCGCGCATTCCCCGTTGATCTAAAAGGTAAAACTCAGATCCACTCGCGTCACTTTGTGCATTAGGGTCCCAAATAGCTCTCTGTAAACTCAAATCCGTTCTGCCTTTTGCCGCCGCTGCACGCCGTCTTTTGCCGCCAACTATCCTAGTTGCCGTGGCCATGTTGTCTCGTCCGGTGGGTCATCATTCACTATTTTTGTCCATCCTTGGAGTTCGTTTGGTCCCCGTTGCCGTCAAAGCCATAATCTAGATTACATGTCGTCTTTCGATCTAGCCCCTTTGGTATCGGATCTTGTTGTGGTTAGCCATCCTTGGTAGCATTCTACCGCGGCCATGTCATTGCACCGACGGTCGTGATCTTAATTCATGAGCGTCCTACCATCGTTTCACCTTCGTCGTTAACGTTCCGCCGTTAATGTTCCGCCATTAACGCTTCACTGAACGCTTTGCTCTCATTTCACTGTCATCGCATGCGCGCATACAAGCAAATGCCCTAGTGTGTGTCATCATCTTTTCTATTGCCTTAATGTGATCTAGCCAAATCACATTGAGCTCAGCCTCGTCTTCTTATCGTCATTGCCTTGTCACCATCGAGTCTTCTCATCGATGATGACTAAACTCCGGATCGAATCGCAGTGGATGTCGATCCCATCTGTCCATGTCTTGCTCCCTGAAAATCTAATCTTCCATTAACCTAGAATTCATTCGTGGACTTGGTCGATAGACTATTGGCCATGTGTCATATCCTTGTGCACGTATCTAATCTATCAATTCATCTCGCTTTTGTTTGACTGTGTATCTGTTTAGTCAATAAAACTCAACTTTGAACATTAGTTTAGTTCATTATGAACTAACATACCTTTAAGGACCCAGTCTATAAATCGAGAGTCCATATGTCATTGTTGTCCAATCGAGATAATAACTTCAGAAGAAATATTCTTCGAAATATTATTCTTTCCTTCTCAGCTATTAGTCTTTTTCCTTTTCGGTGTATTTTTCGAAAGCCTGTTCTCTTTTGTCTAATCTCCGGTTCAATCCATTCAAGTTCCTAAATTTATCTAAGCCGTTGTGGCCAATGCTATCTGTTCTTTATTTGGAGTTTATTCGAATTATCTTTTGAGTTGGTTTGTATTTGCTTTTTCTTAAATCGCTAGACGCGTCGTTTAGAAGTCGTTCTACGGAGCTGAAGGTCAAGGAAGTGAACCTTGAAGATCGAGGATCGAAGATAAAAAGTAAAGAACAGTAATAATAGCTAGGGCCAGGCAAGTTGTGCTTTGACCATATTGATCCCATGTTTCAAAATTATGTTGTTTCAAATTATTGCATGCTAGTTTTGGTTAAACTATTTTCAATTAATTTGGGATTAGATAATTAACCTATTTGAATTATGCCACCTTGTTTAATTATTTGTATGCCTACTTCATTTTGTCACCCTAGATCGTGAAATAATAGTTGGCTATAAATACCTTGCCAACATGGGTTATTTAGACCGTCAGTAGTTGCTTAGTCATGCATCATACCATTGACATCATTTTGGAAATACAAAGGTCAATATTGATTAATGGATTATGCAATGTATTTTCGAATGGTGTGACGTGTTGCCGACACGATGATGTTGATATGTGGAGGCCTTCGTGCTTCTTCAAGGATGTTGAGTTGTTGTTGGCATTGTGTTGTGCAATAATCAACTAGGGTGATAAAATAATTTAGACTGAAGCAAGTAGCAAGAGTTGTTTATTGGTGGGCCGGGTGTGGCACTTGGGCGAACGAATTTTTGTTTTGTATAAAGGAAAATGGTATATGTGGATTTCTTTGGAAGTCTTGTCTCGGTCAATTAAGGACTTAACCCTGCAAGAATTTGAACTGGGCCAAACGCACAACCACAAGTCTGGAATGGGACAGACCTAGCTGATTAATTTGTGATGTCTAGATTTTGGTACTGTCGTGGTGGTGTGAGTTCCGGGTTTACGGGTAGACTCACATGGCGCAAGAGGGGGCCCCTGATTGTGGTAACCAGTCCCTTCGGTGTTGAAACCTTAGCGAGCAGTACTGGGTTGAGACAGCATTGTAAAGGCTTTGTTATGTTCCCAAATTCGCATACTCTTGTATGGCGATTCACGGCTCACGTGATGAGTTGATTGTATCTTATGGGTAAAGTGTATGTGAACTCTGCAGAGTGTAAAATCTATTCGAATAGCCGTGTCCGCGGTACTGGACAATGCTCGAGGATTACAGTCAAGGGTTAGCTTTTCATAAAATTGAACTTGGGCTTGGAGGCAGTTTGCCTTTGGAAAAGTGATAACTGGTTAAGGATGTGGTATGTTTTACTTGTGAAATAACTGTTAAATCTATTATTGTCATTATTTGTTTTACTGCTTTGCAATCTATTATGTTTATTTGTGAATGTTTCTTTTCTGCAAAATAACCATTCAGCCTGTAATTTGGAATAAGCCATGCATATAGTTAATAGACTTGCATTTTGCGCATGACTTGCTGAGTGCTTTATGTACTCACCCATTGAAACAAACAAATCACTAGTGAGCAGAAGTCTACATCTTCGAAGTGGAAGGAGTTCCGTGAAGAGGCGAATATCTAGGAGTTGAACCTTGCCAGTTGCCTGTGGCATATTGATGGGATTCATCGACGTTCTTTGTTCCGCTGCTGCTTATTTGGAGTTGAAGCCATCAAGGCCTCACAAGTGTAAGGTTGACCTTAAGGTCATTCAATAGTTTATATTCTATCAATGTGTTACTTTTATTATTCTGTTGTGTATGATTATGATATTCATCAATATTGAGACTGTGTGCACTAGCATGATCCTGGACTAGTGCTGAATACACATATGGTCCGGATTTGTATATTCGGGTCCCGACAGGAAATGATGCACGAAAAAAAATTGCATGACAAACACTTTGAATGGATTTTACATGCATTGTGACTAAATTCGGTGTCCATTCTGAATCTTCCAAGTCGTGCAACACGACCAGTTGCCAACGCTCTGACTCGGTGTGAAACATTCCTCTACAACTGGTTCTGCAAGTTACGTGCCTATGAAAATGACGTACAAAATGAAACTGAGTGTGAACACCCCGTGTGGACATTATATGTATTGTAAATCAATTCAGCATGCATTTTGAATAGTTCCTTGTCGCTGTGAAAGACCCCTCCACGACGGGTACTGTAAGCTTCTTGTGTACAAAAATGACGAACAAAATGAAACCGCTCAAGCTCATTTTAGCAAGCACTTTGGGTCCATTCGAGTCGCTGTGAAACCTGCGTGATAAATGCTACAGTAAGCTACATGCGTACAAGAGCGATGCACAAAACGAAACCTCATGCCAAACACCCAGAATAGTTCATATGTGCCACCTCGGAATGCGTTTCTATTTCCTCCCAATCAGAGTCAAACATTTCTTCACAACGATTCCCAACAGGTACCGTAAGCTGCATTTGTATCAAAACGATGCACAAAAGGAAACTGTATGCCAAACACCATGAATGGACTTTACGTGGATTTTAACACAATTCAGTATTCACTTCGAATCATTACGAGTTAGTGCGAAACACAACTTCGCGACGGGTTGCAACGGTTCTACAAGCTACGTCCGTACGGAAACGATGCACCAAATGAATCTAAGTGTCAAACCCTAGATGGACTTCACATGCGCCCTAGCTCATTTCGACATGCATTTCGAGTATATATGAGTCGTTGCGAAACTTTCATGCACGATAGTTCAAAATGGTACTGAAAAGTACATGCGTACCAAAACGGTGCTCGGAACGAAATTTTGTTCCAAACAGGCCGAATGGACTTCAAATATGCCTGATCACTTTTCGGCAAGCATTTCGAATCCGTTCAAGTCGTTGGGACACATTTCTCCACGATGGACATGATCAAGTACAACAAGCAGCTTCCGTACGAAAATGATGCACACAAATAAACCTAGTGCCAAACACACCGAACAGACTTCATATATGTTGTAACTCATTTTGGCATGCATTTTGAATCTGTCCGAGTCAGTGTGACCATGACCAGTTCCAAATGCTCTGTAAGCTGCATACAACAAAAGTGATGCATGAAACAAAACTAAACACCAGGCATGCCGAATGAACCTACGTTGTTCACTAGTGCTTTTCTCCATTTGTTTCGAATCTGTTCAAGTCAGCGTGAAACATTCCTCTAAAATGGGTCCCAATGAGCACTGCAGCCGCATCCTTACGAAAATATGCACAAAAAGAAACTGAGCGCCAAACACCATAAATGTACTTCAGATGCGTTGTAAATTAATTCGGCATGCAATTCAACTCCATCCGACTCTGTGGGAAACATTCCTCCATGCCGGGTCCCAACGAGTACTGTAAGATGCACGTATGGAAATGATGCATGAAAATAAATTGCATGCCAAACACTGTGGATGGATTTTGCATGCATTGTGACTCAATTCGACATCCATTCCAAATCTTTCCTAGTTGGTGTGAAACATTGCTCCATGATGGGTACACCAAACCTCATGCGTACAAAAAACAAAACGTTGCACGAAATGAAACCGAGTGTCAAACACATCGAATGGGCCTCATATATGGAGCTACTCATTTTGGCACTCATTTCGAATTTGTCCGAGTTGATGTGAAATATTGCAGCACGACCTTTTCCCAACGCTCTGTGTCGGTGTGAAACAGTCCTCCGCGACTGGTTCTGCAAGTATCGTGCCTACAAAAATGACGCACGGAATGAAACTGAGTGTGAACACCTCGTGTGGACTTTATATGCATTATAAGTCAATTCAGAATGCATTGTGAATCGTTCCTTATCGCTGTGAAAGACTCCTTCGCGATAGGTACTGTAAGCACATGCGTACAAAAACAACGAACGAAATAAAACTGATTGTCAAACACCCCCGATAGACCTCTTGTGAGCCCTAGCTCATTTTAGCAAGCACTTTAGGTCCATCTGAGTCGGCGTGAATCTTGAGTGATAAATGCTACTGTATGCTGATGCATGGAACAAAACCTCATTCCAAACACGCAGAACATAGTTCGTATGTACCAACCTCGAAATGTGTTTCTATTCTCTCCCAATCGGAGTCAAACATTTCTCTGCAACGGTTCCCAACGGGTACTGTAAGCTGCATTTGTATCGAAACGATGCACGAAAGGAAACTATATGCCAAACACCGTGAATGAACTTTATATGCATTTTAACACAATTAATCATTCATTTTGAATCATTCCGAGTGAGTGTGAAACACAACTACATGACGGGTCGCAAGGGTATTGCAAGCTACATCCATACAAAAACGATGCACCAAACGAATCTAAGTGTCAAACACCCCGAATTGACTTCACATGCGCCCTAGCTCGTTTCGACTTGCATTTCAAGTACGTCTATGTCGGTGCGAAACATTCATGCACGATGGTTCAAAATGGTACTGAAAAGTACATGTGTACCAGAACCGTGCTCGAAACAAAACTTTGTTCCAAACAAGCCAAATGGACTTCATATATGTCCGATCATGTGACACTACGGAATGGTGTGACATTATTAAATGTGAATGTGAGGTCAAAAACTTTATGAGATGTGGAAATAAGGTTAAAACCATATGGTAGGAGGTTTAATAGCGTTTTCGGGCCATTTTCGGGAGTTTGGGCCTTCCCGGGGAGTTTTGGGCCTAGGGGAAAGGGTTGTGGGCTTTGGTGGGATGGAGTATGAGTCCATTTAGGACTAGGATTCCATTTGGTCTGGTTATTAGGGGTTCCCCCTGCCTAGCTTGCGCCCCCACCTCATCTTGGGCGCCCCCACCTCCTCCTCCCTTGCTCTAGCCGCCCCACCCCCACTCCTTGGCCGTGCGCCCCCACCCCCATTGCCCCTTTGCTCCCCACCTCTCCACCACCTCTCCTCCACCCCCCTTGATGCCCTAGGGTGGCCTCCCCACCCCCTGCACCTCGAGGATCCATCCATTGGAGCGAGGAGCAAGGAGCGAGGAGCGAACCGGGAGGAGATCCATTCAGTTTTCGTGCGTTGGGCAAATGTATGGCCATGAGAATCCTTGGGGTTGGGCTAGGTACTGTTCTAAGGGTGTTTATCAAGTTTTTAGATCAATTGGTGGTGCTCGAATTGAGTAGATTGGATTAGATCTAGAAGTTGCCACGTTCTCTGTTTCGGGCAGCATGAGCAGTCGACCTAGGGTTTGGTTTTTCGCCAATTTAGAGTCGGAATTTGGTCATACGGATGTTGAAGAAGTTGTAGGTAATTTCATTATCTTTCAGTGGATATAAAGAACATTAAATTCCGCCCAGCCGTTTGAAAGTTATGGCTGTTTTACCGAGCGTATTAAAATCTGTGACGTGATTTGAACAGATCACGGTATTTTGTAGATTAAACAACTTTAGAGTCCGAATCAGTCTTTCCCTATACTTAGAAAAAGTTGGGAAATTTCCTAAGCTACACGAGGATGTACTCGTTTAATTCATTCGGAGTCCCAGAACTCAAGTTATTCCTTTTGGAAGGCTGCTGTCCCGACGGGACAGAACCTCTGTTTTTGGGTATTGCGAGTAGTTGGCAATGTCAGGGTAGATGAGGGTTTGCGTACTGTTTTGTGGACATGATTGTGAGTGTGTGGTACCTATGTGCAGGTGGTGTGACCCCGGGAGTGCCTTCTACTTCCCGCCAATCCGTTGCCCGTGGTTGAGGCAAGTGTATTGTAATGGATAGCGATTGTAGGTTGTTTGATTGATTGAGATGGAAGTTTGAATATATGATATGTTCACATGCCATGCTTTAATATTTGCCATTGATATGATGAATATGTTTATTATGTGATGATGCCATGTGTTAATGTACAAGTTATCCATGATGATGCCATGTGTTAATGTACAAGTTATTCATGATGTTGGCATATTTACATACATGGCAAAATACATGGCCCGGGCGGTGAGAAAGTCATAACTAGTCCGGGAAGGTCGATGAGAAAGTTATGACTAATCCGGAGAGCCAATGAGTAAGTCCTACATCGTGATTCCATTCACCGCGGTGAACGGAAGCGAGGAGTAGGCACCCTCCATCTTCGGGATGGAAGGGGGGAGAGGGTGCACATCGACGGGTGTGTACTCAACCATACCGGTATGAGTTTCCAAGGAGATATGTGCATCGCATTACATTACATTGCATTGCATTATATGAGGATGATATATATGAGGATGATTTATGATGATGTCAAGGATATGCTTACATTATGAATATGAGTTGTATATGATGTTGTATGTGAAAAGTGGTGATGAAGGTATTGGAATGTATTTTTCTTGTTCCATTGCAATATACTTGCTGAGTGATAAACTCACGCTTGTGTTTATGTTGTTTTTCTTAGGTACCATGAAACCGGCATGCGGGAAAAAGGGTTTAGCTACACATCTACACGTAGCTCCACACAAATTAGACAGTGTTATCATTTGGAGTCATGATAATGAAAGTATTGCCAAGAAACTTGGAGAATTGTTTAACTGTGTGCTCGGTCTTACTATTTGATTCGTTTAGCTCATGAAGTGGTTGAATGCTTTATCCTGGACTTAAATTGTTGCTATGTCACATGTTATTGCTATTTTAGATGCTTTCCATTATGATATAACTTGTGATACTTTGTTGTTGTTCTGAATCATGTTAAAACAAAGGAGATGCTGCCGAAATTTTTGGTATTAGCATTTGTTCCTTTGCTGTAATTTACTTGTAATTGTGGAATTTAGAGGTTGTGAAAGGACCAACGATGTCGCCTAGAGGGGGGGTGAATAGGCGGATTAAAATTTACGCAGCGGAATAAAACTGGCCGAGCTGGTCAACCCGGAGTCTCCGGGTTTTGGTCCGGATACTCCGGCTTGTCCGGAGTCTCCGGTATTGAGTCCGGACTCTCCGGGTTAGCTGGCTCGGGAGCGCAATAAAAACTACTCTAGCAAGCACAATAAACTACTAGAAATAGAAAGCAAGAACAACCTAGAACAATTGCTAGACAATATTTGAATTAAAGCTAAGCAAAGAGCTAGATCTAACTTTACAAATTCAAATCCAAGTAAGCAAGACTAGGAAGTAAAAGAGAGAGCGAGAGACGCGATTTTTCACCGAAGTTCGGATTCTTGAAGGGAATCCTACGTCTCCGTTGAGGTGGCTCGGTCACACTTGAGCCGGGGTCTCTTTCAACCCGCTTTCCTCCCGGTGTTGCACAAATGCACTCGCCGGCTTCACTTCTTGTCTCTTTCCTTTCGGAGGTGAGACTAGCCTTCACAAACGACCGGGGCTTACCACACGCGTTGGTAGCTCCCGGTGACTCCTAGCCGTCTAGGAGACCTTCAACCTCCAAGAGAAATAGCACCACGAAGAATCGCTTGGAGGATGAACTAGTGCTCAACAAGATGAAATGAATGCACTTAGCACTTTGCTTCTTCCTCTCCTCACCAAAAAGAATCAACAACCAAATTAATTGGTGGGAGGAAGAGGGGGCTCTATTGAATGCTTAGAGATGGTTAGGAATGGCTTGAATGCTGCTATGAATGAGCTCAATAGAGATCCTAGCCGTTGGAGTGGAGTGGAGGCTTTAAATACCCTTTTTGAAAACTAGCCGTTACTCCCGTTTTTGAACAGGCCGGAGTGTCCGGACAACCAACCCGGAGACTCCGGGTTATCCGGAGACTCCGGACCAAATGTCCGGATACTCCGGACCAGCTGGAACCAAAAGCAACCGAGAGGTCCAACCCGGAGACTCCGGACAAAATGTCCGGATACTCCGGATTGAATCCGGAGACTCCGGATTGGAATCCGGATACTCCGGGTTACCCAGTTCGGTTTCAATTTGAAACTTTTCAAAACCAAATGAAGGAGTGCTAATTAGAGATGCAGTATTTGATGTTGAGCACATGCACATCCTAAAGTCGATTTCTCGTCATACCCTCTTAATAGTACGGCTATCCTTAAGACACAAATAAATAAAATGTTACAACTTTGGTCTTGATGCCGTCCTTTTGCTTTTAAGTAGTCATAGGGGCGTCCAATGTCATTCCAATCTCGATATGATCTCGATCTCTGCAGTATTCTTGGATAAAACATTAGATCTCTTTAATTGTGTCGTCATTAATCACCAAAACAATTTGAGGGGCCTAGATGCACTTTCAATCTCCTCCTTTTTGGTGTATTGATGACAACACAATTAATCAGCAAATAAAATAATGAGAACTAGACTTAGCTATAAGATTAGAAAGAGGAGCTCCCCCTAAATGTGTGCATTAGAAGAATTGAGTGGGAACAAATGCACATATTTAACGAGAGATAACCGAGAGCTCCCCCTCAAACACAGTATCCGAGAATACAACACAAGTAACTGAAAGCAATCCATGCATAAAATAAGCATTAAAGTCATTACATGGAATAACAGAGTTCACGACACGAAATAAGCAAAGATATGAAAACACAAGTAACACAAGTCCACAAGCGAATTGAAGCACAAGGAAAAACGCAAACGCCTCTCCAACGCGACTAAAGACAACGCGACTAAAGATATCACTCCCCCTTTGGCATCAAGACACCAAAAGAGGGAGAAACACTAAGGATCACTCGTCGTCGCCTTCGTCGTCGGACGCGGAGTACTCGCTGCCGGGGTCATCTCCAGCTGCAGGCGGAGAGAAGGAGGTGATGCCGAAGAGCTGATCTGCAGAGGTGGCATCGCTACTCTCCTCGGAAGACCCGGAGGAGTCGCTGGGAGAGACCGCTTCGCCATTGTGGCGGCGGATGCTGCGAATGTCTTGACCATTTTTCTTGATTTGCTTGCTCATCACCTTCTGCCTGGTGGAGATGTCGCGGCAAAGGAGAAAGACATGCTTGAGCATCCTCTGAAGAGTGCCACTAGGAACCTCGGACTGCCTCAAGAACCGGCGGGGAGGCACAGACGGGGTAGAGGTAGAGCCCGAAGCACGACCTCGGCGAAGCCTAGCAGCAGGACCAGGAGCAGCTGGAGGAGCTGGAGTAGACTGAGGACGAACCTTGTAAGCAAGATGCTCCTCATCTCTGACAAACTTCAGACCACTCCAAGAGATCAAAGTCATCACAAAGGGTGCATAGCCGCAATCGCCATGTTGCTCTGCGCGTGCATCTCATCGTCTCCCACATGAAATCGACAATATCAAACGAGTGGGTGCGCTCAACGAGGTGAAACGACAAGTTCCTTCCATAGGAACCGATGGCGTACATCTCCTCCTTGGGCCAAAGAGTGACCCTCAACATCCTGTTGAGCACACCGGTACATCCTTTAGACCCTTGATGGTCCCAAGCGTGAAGCTCTTAGAAGTGTCATACAAAGCCTCAATCTGCTCAGAGTCATCACCTTCTTCGCATGAAGCTTTGGACTGTCATTGTACACGAGGTTGAGGACTCGGCAAACCTCTTCTTGCTAGCCACATACCAAACCCCATCGGTCATCCACCATATGGCCTCATCATTCTTGTCAAAGTACAAGGTGGCATAGAACTGCATGAGAACCTCATTGTTCCAGTCAAACTTGTATGCCATGATATTCTTGACTTGATGCAGCTCGCAAATCTGAATAATCTCAGTAAAAACTGGATTGCCAGCAGCGGCCATGTATTCCCAGTCAATGGTCTTCATGCGAACCACTGGGTGCTCAAGTGGGTATAGGACCGTCTCGTAATAATCTGACTGAAACCGGTTCCAAAACCGGCGGTCCACATACTCATCCTGGTGGAGCTCCAGAGGATCTTTCTTTCTGTGCTCAACAATGGCTTTCCCTTTTCCAGATCCTGTCCGGTAATCAGTTATCCTCATTGGGTTCACGGACATAGGATAGTTCCACACGGGCTTGGCCTTCGCGGAAGACCAATGAAGCGCCCGAAGCACGAAACTCGCTCCTCTTCGATCACGAAGTCCGGCATGAGTATCTGCTGGATGCTCATCCGGATTAGGAGCCGACAGAGGTGGAGGAGACAGACAGTCTTGTGGCGGCGCTAGCCGGCCTCGAGTGCAGACGTGGGTCTTTTGGCCACTCCAATTCCGCTTTTCGACGGAGGCAGCGGAGGAGAATTGGTGGGAGACGAGCCCTGGCGGGATCACCGCCACGGATGTCTGGCGAGGAGGATCGCTGCCACCGGAAGGCTGCTGAGGAGGATCGCTGCCACCGGAGGTTCCCTGAGAAGGATCCGTCTGACCAGACAGAGCGAAAGAGTAGAATTAGCCGAGAGGCGACAAGAAAACCAGCGAAGATTAGAATTTGGCCGAGGCACCCAACCCGGAGAGTCCGGACAAAAAGTCCGGATACTCCGGATTGCATCCGGAGACTCCGGACAAAATGTCCGGACACTCCGGATCGACCCGGAGACTCCGGACCCAGAGTCCGGACATTCCGGATGTGCCAGAAAAAGTGCACGGGCGGCCAAGGAAAGAGCAGTCCAACCCGCACAACTCAACAAATTGACTCTAGATTGCCACAAGAAGATTGGAATGAGGTCTAGGGCACAATCTAGTACAAGTTTTCGCGAAATTAGGGCACGGATTGGAACTCACCTCAACGGGTTTGAAACCGAGGAAATGCGGGAGAAGAGGGAGATCGATTCTTCGATCTTGAGAACCTCCACGAGACAAATCACACCCTAGATGAGATGAAGCACGAGGAGAGGCCCTAAGAACCGCAAGAAATTGATCCAAACCCGGAAGGAACAAGATTAGGGCATGAAAGTCCTTACCACGATCTCCAATCCAAGGATGAGGAGGAGTCCAAGATCCCTAGGAGAGAGAGAGGAGCACGGGAGAGGGAGAGGGAGAGGCGCCCGGTGCAAAAGGAATGGAAAAAGAAACCGCGCGGGATTGGGGGAACTTAAACCGTCCGCCCCAACCCGGAGACTCCGGATTTTCAGTCCGGAGACTCCGGCCCAACCCGGAGAGTCCGGACAAATAGTCCGGAGACTCCGGATGATCCGGAGACTCCGGATTAAATACCGGACAGTCCGGGTTGCCCAGCTCGGTTAGGAAATTGACAAAATGAAGGATAGCTCAAGGAATTTGGCGGAGCGAGAGGGAGAAAGATTCCTAAGATGTCAACTTGATATATGACCAGCGAACAATAAAGCAAACAAGCCATGGTCACATATCAATGACAAGATCAGAGGATCAAGAGCCAACAACATTGGATAAATTCAAAGAAAAAGATGAATAAGGTTTTGAAAATTATTTTTCATTCAACAAACAATATGTGAGTACATGTCAAGCCACGTTACGAGAGTCTAAGATATTTAGTCCACTTCTCAATTCACGTAACCTTTTCGTTAAGGGGCTTGGTAAAAATATCGGCTAATTGATCATTTGTACTCACATGTTGGATATCAATTTCGCCTTTAGTTGCGTGGTCTCTTAGGAAATGATGGCGAATATCAATGTGTTTTGTTCGGGAGTGTTGGACAGGATTGTTGGCAATTTTTATGGCACTCTCATTGTCACACAAAAGTGGAACGCTTTTGTAGGATAGGCCATAATCACTCAAGGTTTGTCTCATCCAAAGTAATTGGGCACAACAACTCCCGGCTGCTATGTATTCGGCTTCGGCAGTGGATAAGGCTACGGAATTTTGTTTCTTGGAAGACCACGAGACTAGGGACCTACCCAAGAATTGGCAGGTTCCCGAGGTACTCTTCCTATCCACTTTGCAACCGGCATAATCCGCATCGGAATAGCCAATAAGTTCAAAGGAGGATCCTTTCGGATACCAAAGTCCAAAATGAGGAGTGTGCACTAAGTATCTCAAGATTCTCTTAACGGCCACCATGTGGCACTCTTTTGGAGCGGCTTGAAAACGTGCACACATACAAACGCTAAGCATGATATCGGGCCTAGATGCACAAAGATAAAGGAGAGAGCCGCTCATCGAACGATATACCTTTTGGATGACCGGTTTACCTTCTTTGTCGAGGTCTAGATGCCCGTTGGCTTGCATAGGCGTCTTTATAGGCTTGGCGTCCTCCATTCCGAACTTCTTGAGCATGTCCTTGATGTACTTGGTTTGACAAATGAAAGTTCCTTCCTTGAGTTGTTTGACTTGGAATCCGAGGAAGAACTTCAACTCACCCATCATGGACATCTCAAACCTTTTGGTCATAATCTTGCTAAACTCTTTACACAAATGTTCATTAGTGGATCCAAATATAATGTCATCGACATATATTTGGCACACAAATAAATCATTATCAATATGCTTAGTAAAGAGAGTAGGGTCGGCCTTTCCGACTACAAAACCTTGTCCGAGAAGAAAGTCTCGTAAACACTCGAACCAAGCCCTCGGTGCTTGCTTAAGTCCATAAAGGGCTTTGTGTAGATAGTAGACGTGGTCCGGGTGTTTTGGATCTTCAAAGCCGGGTGGTTGCTCGACGTAGACCATCTCGGAGAGTGGTCCATTTAAGAAGGCGCTCTTCACGTCCATTTGATACAGCTTAAAATCATGGTGAGTAGCAAAGGCAAGTAATATTCTAATAGATTCAAGCCTAGCTACTGGAGCATATGTTTCATCGAAATCCAAACCTTCGATTTGAGTGTACCCTTGAGCAACCAAACGAGCTTTGTTCCTTGTCACGATTCCGTTTTCATCTTGCTTGTTTCGGAAGACCCACTTAGTGCCGATGACGTTTTGCTTGGGTCTTTTGACAAGCTCCCAGACTTGATTGCGCTTGAAGTTGTTCAGTTCCTCTTGCATAGCCATCACCCAATCTGGGTCTTCAAGCGCTTCATCTACTTTAAGAGGTTCAAGAGAGGAAACGAACGAGTAAAATTCACAAAAATTTGCAACTCGAGATCGAGTGGATACTCCCTTGTTGATATCTCCAAGTATGTTGTCGACTGGATGATCTCTTTGAATGCTTTGATGAACTCTCAGATGAGGTACGGTTGAGTCCAAGGCTTGAATAGGGCCTTCATCATCTTGTGTGGCATTAGAACCATCTTGAGCCTGCTTGGACGAGGAGTGAATATCGCCCGAGCCTAACCCATCCGGAGACTCCGGTATTTGACCCGGAGACTCCGGACCAGTCCGGACACTCCGGGTTTCAGTAGGAGACTCGGGTTGGGGTGCTCGGGTGAGATTCCAAATTTTGAGGTCTTACCTCCCCGATTGCCATTTTCTTGATAGCTTCACAAGGAGGTTCTTCCCTGTCAATCACAACACGATCAACTTGTTCTACTTGAGAACCATTAGTCTCATCAAATGTTACATCACGCGAGATTTCAACGACACGGTGGTATTGTTGAAAACTTCGACGCATAAGCATTTGTTCCATAACCGAGTAAGAAACCTTCATCTACTTTAGGAGCGAATTTAGATGACTTAGCCTTTTTGTTAAGGATATAGCATTTACTCCCAAAGACTCAAAAGTAGGAGACATTTGGTTTCTTCCCGGTGAGCAACTCGTATGCCGTTTTCTTCAAGATCTTGTGAAGGTAGAGGCGGTTGGAGCTGTGGCATGCGGTATTGATGGCTTCCGCCCAACAGCTATCGGAAACCTTGTACTCGTCAATCATCGTCCGCGCCATCTCGATGAGGGTTCGATTCTTCCTCTCGGCTACCCCATTTTGTTGAGGAGAATAGGGAGCCGAGAATTCATGCTTGATTCCTTCCTCATCAAGAAACTCCTCCACGCCAATGTTTTTGAACTCGGTACCGTTGTCGCTTCGAATTCTTTTAATCTTCACTTCAAATTCGTTTTGAGCTCTTCTCATGAATTTCTTCAATGTCACTTGGACTTCACCTTTGTCATGCAAAAAGAACACCCAAGTGAATCGAGAAAAATCATCAACAATTACCAAACCATACTTACTTCCCCCGATGCTTATATAAGCTACGGGACCAAATAAATCCATGTGGAGCATTTCCAATGGTCTTGAGGTCGTCATCACGTTCTTGGCGGGATGGGAGGCGCCAACTTGCTTGCCCGCTTGACAAGCGCTACAAATCCTATCTTTCTCAAAGACAACATTGGTTAGTTCGAGAATGTGGTTGCCTTTAACGAGTTTGTGAAGATTCCTCATACCAACATGGGCTAACCGGCGATGCCAAAGCCAACCCATGCTAGATTTAGCCATTAAGCACGTTTCAAGATTAAGTCTATCCGTATTGAAGTCTACGAGATAGAGCTTACCCTTCAAACGCCCTTTAAAGGCTATTGAACCATCAAGCCTCTTAATGACATCCACACCCTTTTCATTAAACAAACAATTATAGCCCGCTTCACATAATTGTGCAACGGACAATAAATTGTAGCTTAATGACTCAACAAGCAAAACATTATTTAATTGAAAATTGCTTGAGATAGAAATTTCACCCAAACCAATTACTTCTCCTTTTCCATTGTCTCCAAAGACAATGCTTTCACTATTTGATCCATTTGCGTCCAAGTGTGCGAACATTGCCTTTTCTCCGGTCATGTGGTGCGTACATCCGCTATCCAAAATCCAACTTGTTCCACCGGAGATATAGGCCTACAAAACGACATTTAGTTTTTGCTCTTTGGTACCCAAACTTGGTTAGGTCCACGCACGTTAGTAACAAGCGATTTAGGGACCCAAATAGAACGAACACAAGGAGCATTCTTCGGCTTACGCCCAACATGATAAGCAACTACACGACCGAGGTTAGTCTTTTTAAGCACATAAGAAGCAAAGAACTCGGAGTGAGCTTTGTGCTTGGATGTTCCTTCGCCTTTTACAAAGTGAATGGGCTTTCTTAAAGGAGCAACAACAATGTTGCTCTTTTTGCCCTTTGGCGGAACATACCCAAGCCCTTGCCTCTTAGGATTACCTTGGCGCTTACCGAGATACTCCTCTAAACCCTTGCTTGCCTTGTAGGACTTTTGAAGTCCATCTTCAAGCATCACCTTAAGCTTCTCATTCTCATTAGCCAAGACTTTCAAAGTCTCACGGTTAGTAGCACAAGTAGCAACATCAACATTATAACATCTAGAGCATCCATTGCTAGTTGAGGGTATTGAAACATTGGAGTTGTTAATTGAGGTGGAGGCGTTATTCGAGAGATCAACAAGCTTCACTTCAAGAGCTTTGCAAGCATCCATTGCTTGAGCAAGTTGCTCTACGAGTGAAGCATTGGTGATCTCAAGACTAACCACTTCACTCTTAGTCAAATTTGAATTTTTGACTAAGTCCTCATTCCTTTTTCTTTCAAAAGCTAGGCTCTTCTCTAGCTCAATGTTCTTCTCCTTTTCAAAAATAAGGAGATCCTCTTGAGCCTCAAGAATAGCCTCCTTTTGTTCAACCACTTCCTCCAATTTTTCAATGTCTTTAAGTAGCAAGTCTAGTTTTTCAATATCAAAATCATTCATAGACTTAAATGCTACTTCCTCATCATCACTAGCATCATCACAATCATCTAAGCCATAATCAACAATAGAAAGAGTGGAGCTCTTAGATGATACCTTGTGCCCCTTTGCCATGAGGCAAATTGGAGCATCTCCTTCATTGTCGCTTAAGTTGTCAAAGAGACTCTTTGACTTTGTCGGTGGAGTGGCAATGGCGACGGTGGCAAGTCCATCTTCATTGTCGGAGTTGGAATCGGACTCGGACTCGGAGTCGGAGTCGGAGTTCCACTCCTTTCCGATGTATGCATGACCCTTGCCCTTGAATTTTTTGTTCTTGTCTTTGTCCTTCTTCTTGAACTTGTCTTTCTTGTAGGGCTTTTCTTCTTTCTTTTCTTTGTGTGGGCACTCGGCAATGAAATGACCGGGTTCCCCACATTCATATCACTTTCTTGAGGAGTGATGCCCTCTTGACTTGTTGCCATAGCTCTTGGAGTGACTACCCGGCTTGTAGCCCTTCTTTTTCAAGAACTTGTTGAATCTTCTTACGAGCAATGCCATATCTTCATTTGTCAAGGGGCCGCTCGACTCTTCTTCATCACTTGAGCTCTCTTCGGCTTCTTGTGCAACCTTGACGGCCTTCAAGGCTACACCCTTCTTCTTGCCGGACTTGAGCTCCTCCACCACTTCCGCTTCCTTAACCATCATCTCATCCGTCATCAACCGGCCAATCACGTCATGAGGAGTGAGTGTATCGAAGTTTGGCCGGTCGCGGATGAGTTGCACAAGGTTGCGGTTGGTGGGGGTGATCACTCTAAGGATGATCTCGACAATTGCTTTGTCGGTGAGCTCGGTGCTTCCAAGTCCTTTAGCTTGATTTACTAGCACCATCAAGCGATCAAACATTTTGGTGTAGGATTCTCCTTCTTCTAGCGTGAATCGGCTCAATTCTCCAATGATGAGCTCTATCTTAGATTCACGGACACTTGACACACCTTCATGAGATATCATCAATCTCTCCCAAATGTCCTTGGCATTGTCCAGGCCATCGACCCGGTTGAACTCGGAGTCGCTCAATGCATTGAACAAGGCATTGACGGCCAAGTCGTTGAAGTGTTGAGCTTTGTCTTCTTCGGAGGTGAGATTGTTGGGGTTTGCGGGCTTGAAACCTGTTTCAACAATCTTCCAAATACACGGATGAAGTGATCTCAAATGCATCTTCATCTTATGTTTCCATGCCGCATATCGAGTGCCATCGAAGTGAGGCGCTCGACCGGACGAGACGGAGACATAGGATGAGGAGTTTGAGACTCCAAAAGAGGAATAATCTAAAGGAATTGCAACCCCTATACCGGAACCCGAGGCTTTCTCTTGGCCATGGGTTTCGGTAACCTTCTCTATTTCCGACATCTTTGATTCTCCAAGCGATTAAGCCAAAATAAAGGAGATTTGGCTCTGATACCAATTGAAAGGACCAACGATGTCGCCTAGAGGGGGGGTGAATAGGCGGATTAAAATTTACGCAGCGGAATAAAACTGGCCGAGCTGGTCAACCCGGAGTCTCCGGGTTTTGGTCCGGATACTCCGGCTTGTCCGGAGTCTCCGGTATTGAGTCCGGACTCTCTGGGTTAGCTGGCTCGGGAGCGCAATAAAAACTACTCTAGCAAGCACAATAAACTACTAGAAATAGAAAGCAAGAACAACCTAGAACAATTGCTAGACAATATTTGAATTAAAGCTAAGCAAAGAGCTAGATCTAACTTTACAAATTCAAATCCAAGTAAGCAAGACTAGGAAGTAAAAGAGAGAGCGAGAGACGCGATTTTTCACCGAAGTTCGGATTCTTGAAGGGAATCCTATGTCTCCGTTGAGGTGGCTCGGTCACACTTGAGCCGGGGTCTCTTTCAACCCGCTTTCCTCCCGGTGTTGCACAAATGCACTCGCCGGCTTCACTTCTTGTCTCTTTCCTTTCGGAGGCGAGACTAGCCTTCACAAACGACCGGGGCTTACCACACGCGTTGGTAGCTCCCGGTGACTCCTAGCCGTCTAGGAGACCTTCAACCTCCAAGAGAAATAGCACCACGAAGAATCGCTTGGAGGATGAACTAGTGCTCAACAAGATGAAATGAATGCACTTAGCACTTTGCTTCTTCCTCTCCTCACCAAAAAGAATCAACAACCAAATTAATTGGTGGGAGGAAGAGGGGGCTCTATTGAATGCTTAGAGATGGTTAGGAATGGCTTGAATGCTGCTATGAATGAGCTCAATAGAGATCCTAGCCGTTGGAGTGGAGTGGAGGCTTTAAATACCCTTTTTGAAAACTAGCCGTTACTCCCGTTTTTGAACAGGCCGGAGTGTCCGGACAACCAACCCGGAGACTCGGGTTATCCGAGACTCCGGACCAAATGTCCGGATACTCCGGACCAGCTGGAACCAAAAGCAACCGAGAGGTCCAACCCGGAGACTCCGGACAAAATGTCCGGATACTCCGGATTGAATCCGGAGACTCCGGATTGGAATCCGGATACTCCGGGTTACCCAGTTCGGTTTCAATTTGAAACTTTTCAAAACCAAATGAAGGAGTGCTAATTAGAGATGTAGTATTTGATGTTGAGCACATGCACATCCTAAAGTCGATTTCTCGTCATACCCTCTTAATAGTACGGCTATCCTTAAGACACAAATAAATAAAATGTTACAACTTTGGTCTTGATGCCGTCCTTTTGCTTTTAAGTAGTCATAGGGGCGTCCAATGTCATTCCAAGTTCGATATGATCTCGATCTCTGCAGTATTCTTGGATAAAACATTGGATCTCTTTAATTGTGTCGCCATTAATCACCAAAACAATTTGAGGGGCCTAGATGCACTTTCAGGTTGCTTAGTCTATGTTTGGTAGCATTTGGGCATATTAAATGCCGGGGTGTTACAGTTGGTATCAGAGCGGGCTGTAGGTCCTTGGAATGCGGTTTTTTAGTGTCATGCTATACGGTACAACTAAACTGTGATGTGGAATAACTTAGAAACATGGCTTAGTGTAACACCCCAAAATTTTGCTTTTCTTAAATTCATGTGTGATTTGGCACTTTGGTGAATTTTTGGAATTTTCTGGAATTTATTTGGATTTATTTAGAATTTATTTGAATTTATTCCATTTTGAAATAATTAAAGAAATTAAATTTACAAATAAAGTTTTGTTGGAAATATTTTATTTGAGTCCCAAATGCCCTAAAATATTTTCCAGAATTTTTCTGGAATTTTTCTGAGTCTTTTGCTATTTTTCTTGAATTAAATGAATTACTGGAAATTATTTTAAATATTAATTCGCTGGAAAAGGAGCGACCTGGTCGGTTACTGTTCCTCGGGTCCGAGTCGGACTCGAGTCCGACCCGAGCCAGCTGCGCCACTTGACTTGACCCAACCAGCCTGGCCCTAACCTGTGGACCGTTGGATCAAGATCCAACGGCCCACATTAGCCCACGTAACCCACGTGCGCTGGCCGCACCTAACCCGAACCCCAGATCAAATCCGAACCGTTGGATCAAGACCCAACGGTCAAGATCAATCCGCGCTAGACACGGCCGCGCCCGAGCCGATCTCGGCCGTCGATCGCGCCACGTGGACGGCTCGTGTGCGTCCACATCACCTCGCCGTGTCCGGGACGGACTCCGCCGCCCGTACCGGCTCCGCCACGGATTCCGCGGGGATCTCGGCATTCGGGCCAGTATTTAATGCCCGGGTCCGTGCCCGAGGATCACCCTTTCCCCATGCGCCGTTTGCCCCACGTACTCTAGCCCTAGCCGCCGCCGTTGCCCCGCAATTGCTCGCCGGAGTTCTCTCTCCCCCGCCGCGGTTGTTGCTTCGCCCCGCCGTCGTTCGCCGTCCTCCGCCGCGGCCGAGACCAGTTCCGAGACCCCCAGGCCAAGGCGCACCCGAAGAGAGGACTCACCTTGCCGGAGAGGCCCCGCAGCGCCGTCGACTTGGTCGCCGTCCTCTCGTCCGGTGAGCCCGCGCCGCCGCGTTGCCATCGCTGCCCCGAGCTCGCACAGCCGTCCGATCAAGATCTGACCGTCACGGTGAGCCCACGTTCTTCCCCAAACCCTAGAACCCAGATCAGATCCGGACCGTTGGATCAAGATCCAACGGCCCACGATCGGCCACGTCGCCCGTACCGTGGATAGCGTTACGGGTTAGATTCGTTTTCAACCGTTGGATCAAGATCTAACGGTCCGGATTGGCTCGTTCCCCCAATCGTGCGTCACCCAGATCCGATCTGGGCCGTTGATTTTCAAATCAACAGCCGTGATCATACCACGTGCGCCCTGACCGCGCGTGCATGCGTGAGCGCGAGCCACTAACACGCGGGACCCGCCTGTCAGCGACCGCGAGCCGTGGGCCGAGCCCACGGTGGACCGAGCCGAGGCCGTGCGCCGGGTCCGTGGACCCGAGGCCACGTCTCGTCACCCGATTGGTCCACGTGTCCTTGCTGACGCAATAAATTAATTTCTGAAAAAGAAAATGATTTATTAATTCGAATTATTGATTTCAAAAATGGATTCAAACTTCAAACGCTTATAACTTTTGCGTTTCAACTCCGATTTGAGTGATTCAAATTTCTAAATTTTCATAAAAATGAGACCTACTCAAATATGAATTTTAATTAATTTTTGATGATGAATATTTCTCTGTTTATAATTAATTAATGTTTTCTTTAAACTTTAAACGGTTATAACTTTTGCATTTGAACTCCGAATTTGACGATTCCAGTTTCTAAAAATTCATAAAATTATGCTCTCTCTATTTATGAACTTTATTTGGATGTTTGGACACTTTTTGTCTATTGTTTATTTACTTGTTGCTATTTACACGCTTTACGAGTAGACGTTGAAGTGCCGGAAGGATTCGAAGGAGAAGTATTGACCCAGGAGCCAGTTCAGGACCAAGAGCAAGTACTTTTCGAAGGCAAGTTGTGCTTTGACCATGTTGATCCCATTTTGAAATCTATTTTGATTCAATGTATTGCATGCTAGTTTAATTAGAAAATACTTTATTTAAATTATGGGAATTAGATAAATGCCTAATTGCTGTATGACACCTTGGTTAATTAAATACGTGCCATGATCCCTTGTCACCCTAGTTGTGGATTACTAGTTGGACATTATTAAAATTGCCAACATGGGAATTTAGATCGTTGTAGTATATTGCTTAGACCTGCTACGTGCTCATGACATGATTTTGGACAATCAAATGTTAATATTGATTTAATGATATATTGAACCTGTTTTGGAAAGGTATCATGTGTTGTGATGTTGATGGCACGTGGTGCATGGTAATCAACTGGGGGTTTTGATAAATAGATTTGGACCGGAGCATGTGGCAAGAATGATCGGGTGGGCCTGTTGTGGCACCGGGAACATTGATTTGGTTCTTCAGGTAGTATTGCCCTGGTCACCCTAAGGACTTAACCTTGCAAGCCTTTGAACTGGGTCAAACGTGCAACCACATGTCTGTAATGGGACGGACCTAGTTGATTAAGTTGCTAATAACGTACCTGTGGGACCTCAGGATGTCAACTATACCTTTTGTGTAGTTGTACGGGGGAGAGTACCGGGGCTGCGGCCAGGTACCCATCTAACGGTGGTTTGGCCTAAACTTCGCCTTTGCTAAGGGAAGGGCCACAAAGGCGTGCAACACCGGAGAGGACCACTTGTGCTGTTAGAAGTTTCCGAAAGACTTTGTTACGGACACTCGCTTTTGTGGTGTTTGACTATATCTTGTGGGTAAAGTGCATAACCTCTGCAGAGTGTAAAATCTATTCGAATAGCCGTGTCCGCGGTATTGGACATCGCTCGGGAATTACAGTCAAGGGTTAGACTTTCTCAAAAATAACTTGGACTTGAAAGGTTGGGTTGGATTAATAATGATGTTGATGGAAATGTGGATTAGGATTGGAAAAAAAATGTTTACTAAACTCCTTGAAAAGTTATTGATGATATACTTGTTTCTACTGCTTTCGAATCTACTTATGATACTTGTTAAATGCTGTTTACTGCAAATATACCTTGAGCTATTCCTTTGTATCAAGCCATGCATATAGTATATTAGCTTGCATTCCGTGCATGACTTGCTGAGTACCAAGTACTCACCCTTGCCGTAATACAACACTAGTTGAAGAGGAGACTACACCAGCTTTGGAGGAGGAGCTCCAAGAGGAACCGTCTACTTAGGGAGCGAGCCCAGTCAGTTGCCTGTGGTATACTGGATGGCGCCACAAAGTTATCTTATTTTCCGCTACTATTATTTCTCTTTTAATAAGTTTCGCCCTGCGAGGCGTATATTTGTAACTTGACCATAAGGTCGAGCAACCAGTTTGATTAATTGATTAAAGTACTTTATTAGTATCGAGTGGTATGATTGTGATATTTGCCGATGTTAAGACTGTGTGCACTAGCGCGTTCCTGGACTAGTGCTGAATACACAGAGGGTCCGGATTTGCAGATTCGGGTCCCGACACTTAGGTCCTCGGCGGGGTCTTCGACCACTTGCGCAAGCCGAGCCTGGAGGGCTTTGATCTGCTCCTCCAGTTGCTCCTTGCTCGCGGTGGACTGGGTCGCCGCCTCGGCTTTCTTCGCCTCCTCGACCAACTGTTGCAGATGAGTCATCAGCTCTGGCTTCTTCCTCCTGAAGTTAGCAAACCACCATTTGAGCTCCCTTACCTTCTTCCGATCGGCGTACTCCAAGTGGCGCTTGACCGAAGGCTTGGACAAGGCTTGGCGCTTGGAGCGCCTAGCGGGGAGGTCGTAGAAGAAGGTCAGCGGCGCTTGCTTGTCGTCTTCTTGCACGCACCCCTGGTCGGGGCATCGCCTTGCCACATTGGCTCTACCTTCGCCACGACAAGCTCGAGGGCGACCTTCTCCTATGACCACGACAAAATAAGGCAAGCTCAGGACGGAATTCCCCGGGCGAAACAAACAAAGGAACTTACCACATCGCTACGATCAAAAATGTTCTTGGGGAACTGGCGATCGGGCTTCAGCTCCTTCTCCTTCGGGACGCCGAACATCCCGGCGACCCTCTCCTCGACCCAGTCCATTCTCGAAGCTATAAGGCAAACAAGACGTAAGGGACCAGGCCTTGTTCGGCCCGAAGCGGATACCAACAGGGGACCAAGAGGCATACCTGCATCCGCCTCACGGGTGATGTCCTGCCACCCAGTTATCTCGAAGAAGGGGTGCTCCCGCCTCCGCAGGGGAGATACCCGGTTGAAGATGAAGTTCTGGGCAATGTCCCGACCAGTTAGGCCCATCTGGGAGAGCTCGCTGATGGTCCTAAGGACCCGCTCCTCCTCAGGCTGTAAGGGTGGGCGCAGAGTCTCGACGGTCAGGGCGACCTCCCGGTGTAGGCCAGTTGGCTTCCCTCCCCTTTTTCTGGTAGAACCAAAGTTCGGCCCAACCCAACACCGAATCCTTCAGGGAAAGGAGAGGGTAGTCGTATGGACGGCTGGTCCAAAGACGAAGGTAGATGCAGCCGGTGGGGGTGTTCCCACTGGTGCGGAAGGAGGAGTAAAAATGAAAAAAGAGGCTGGCCATGGGCATCACACCCACGTACGCCTCGTAGAGATGGGAGAAGATTGTCAGAGCAAGAATGGAATTTGGATTGAGGTTGGAAATCTCGCACCCGCAAAAGGCGAGCATGGAGACAAGGAACTCACTTTCGGGCAGGCGAAGCCCGTTGATGGCGAAGAGCTCACAGGAGACGATCTCTCCCTCCCGTGGCGCCGGTGCTTTGTCGCTGCCCGGCACTCGAGCGGTGTTCGGGTCGATGTAGCCTTCATCTACGAGCGCCTGGAGTCTCCTCCGGCTCATCTGGCTGACACCAAAGCACGCCATCGCAACAGGAAGTGGAGAATACGAGCACGAGTGTCATCGGAGAGTCCGAGCAAGATTGTGCTGAGTGCGAGTGGGTTTACCCTTTGCGTTGTTCAGCCTTAAAAAGGCAGTGAAAAGCCGCATTTAACGCCGCCGCAACCTTTCGAGAAGTGACGTGTGTCCGTTACAGCCGAAACTGCCCAGTAAATGCACGTTTCCCAAGAAACCGCATGACTGTTACAGAGACGCTTCTTGAAGAAGGAACCGACGCGACCAATCGGTCTTTTGCTCGAGCACAAAGTCTCGGTCGCACGACGGGTCGGAAGCTCGATCGTGGCTTAGTACGCCCGCCCACGATCGTGGTGTGCTCGGATGTTGCGGTAGAGCTTCGCTGCAAGGAACCAATCCCTCCTACGAGTCTTTTAGGCTCAAGGGGAAGCCCGGGCCAGGTAGTTCTCCACTTGAGCCTCGGGGGCTAGCTGTCGGGGATTGAACTATTTACCATGAAGACCATCTTGTCCCAGCAGCCCAAAAGCCACCGACCATACAAAACCCTCGGGGGAATGCCCGAGGAGAACGTCCAAGCAACCCTATGCGCGGGCAACGAGCATACGCATCCGCCTGTTAAATACCGAATGCTCGCCAGCGAGCACGCCGGGCAGGAACGAGCAACCATGCTCGGATAGGCCTAGTGGATGCTCGGGTGGATGGTCGGGGGGCTCGGTCAAATAATCAGGAAGGAAAGTGGCAACCAATCCGCCGAAGATCCAGGGAAGGTGCGCCAGAAATTCAAAACGAGGCGCGATTCAAGGACTCCGGATCACGGGTGCGGAAGATATGGAAGCATGGCGTAATTATAGGGAGTAGTTACCATGTATACGACTTAGGACCTTGTATTTAAACCCTCCTGACCCCTGTGGAAAGGGGGGAGAAAAAAGAGTGTACGCAGCTTTACAGAACTCAGATCATATACACTGGAGTAGGGTTATTATCTCCGCAGTGAGAGGCCCGAACCAGGATAAACACCGCGTGTCCCCGATCATCTAAGCATTGCTCGGACGCTAACTTCCCTCTCGTGCGAAGGGGCCCCTGTTGATCCCTCATTCAACAAGTAAGCTCGGCGGGAGCCCGTTCTCCAATCGTCGACAGTGTTTTTTGGATTTTTTTTAGGTCGATAGTACCGTATGTGAGGGGCGGTACTGCCAGAGGAGCGGTACTACCAGGCCCAGTAGGGCAGTATTACTGGGCCTCTATGCAAAAAAGCTAGTTTTTGAACCGTTTTTGACCTTAGCATGGAGGCTGGCACTACCGACCCTAGTAACCTACTAGGGTCGGTAGTGCCGGTTTTTGCTGAGTTTTCCAGATTTGCCCCAAGTAGCTAGTTTTGGCATGGTGGCTATATAAGGAGTTCTTGGGGTCATTTGCTGATTATTGCTACATTTGTGAGTTCTTGGGTGAGTGGTGCATGTGTTGCACACTCCAATTTGATTTTTGAGCTCAAGAGTGAGCCTAATTGCATGTGTTGCAACTAGAAAGTGGATTGAGAGCCTCATTGTGCATATGTTGCACTGGAGGAGAAACCTAGTGCATGTGTTACACTTAGGTGATCACCAGAAGCACATGTGTTGCGCTAGGTGACGCTCGAGCAAGATGCTCAACTTGTTACTTTTGGTGGTTGCCATCACCTAGATGGCATAGGAGCATCGTGTGTGGGACCTCTCAACGGAGGTTTTGAGGAGCCCCGGCAAAGTTTGTGAAGGTTGGAGTTAAGCCTACCCGAAGGGGTGAAAAATTCCACTAGTGGATTCGAGGCGGATGCTCAAGTACGGAGCCGATCCAAAGAGTTAGGCTTGCCTCAATGTGGATTAAAGGAGACTGGCAAGTCTCCAAGACTACAAAAAAAGTTGGTGTCTCTTGTGCCCTTTTACTTTCTTTCAACTCTTATTCTTATTGTTACTTGTCTTTAGAATTGCAATATCTTGTATAGAGATATAATCTAGTTAGTACACTAGTAAACCTAGTTGATTTAGATTTTGACATAGGGTTGATTAGAGCATATCTAGTTAGTGATAGAATTTTTATAAACATCTATTCACCCTCTCTAGTCGAATCCTTGACCCAACACCTATCTCATTCCATGTATACACTCCAAGGGAAAAGAAAGAAAAGCAAGAGAGAAGGCAGGAGAGATTTCGGCCATCCTCATGCAGAGAAAATAAACAAGAAGGAAAGAAAAAAGAGATTTCAACAATCTTCTAGCATGGAAAGAGATTATCATGACTTGATAAGCATAGATTTAAGCAATCTTCAATAAAAGAAAGTGATTAGCGTGACTTGGCAAGAAAAGATTGTTCCCACATTATAATAGCTTGTTTCCAAACTTTTGAGGTAGTTACCAATTAGATGGGTGAGTGCACATGCCTTTCATGTGTATTGTACATGCACACTGTTCATGAGCCCCTCTCATATATATGTCTGTGCATATTGATTCTATGGCCTTTGCTCCAATGGCCCAATTAGAATAGGGAGTTTTAATCTAAAATTTATTATCGTTGTTCTTGCAACTTATTCGGGATAATTGCAATGAAGTGCATGTTTACTTTCCTGTGGTCAAGTAGGTGATGATCGAAGCGTGTTCTTGGGCGAATTCACGTGTGGCATATTGCTGTATCAAAACGGTAGTTCGCGCCAGTGTTTGTTAAGGTTCATCGGTCCGAGTTATCATCTTCATTATCGCAAGATCGAGCCACCCCGTATCATTAATTTTTATATGGGAGGGGGCCATGGCCCTCTTTGCTCCTACCGAAGCTCTGACCCTCTATCAAGATCATTAGGTAGAATGTGCGGCGCACGCCGCACCATATAAAATTTGCTTTGTTTTTTCCTAAAAAAATGGATGGGTAGGAGCCGTCTACGAATTTGCGTAATCATGGGTTCATTTTTTCGAAATGATATCTAAAAAATGGGGTGAGTAGGAGCTGTTTACGAATTTGAGTAATCACGGGTTCATTTCTTTTTTGCAAAAAATAACCTAAACGTAATTTTCGGAGGACCCTCATGCGAGAACATAAAAAATGGTGGAGAACACATTCGCAAATGTACAGAATTACAGCTTTTTTAAAAAAATAAACGCCATTAGGACCTAAACGCAATTTAATTTTTTTGGAGGGACTTTTTGCGAAGAGGGCGACGTGGTTAGCTGGCTGCTCCGTAAATCTTCCAAGCATAATGGATATGTTTTCTCAGGAAAAACGAAGAAAGGATATCTTTTTTGCCGAGTTTAACACTCTATACGTTCATCGGTGAATAATACATATTTCTAAAAATATTATAGATTGAGCTGCAAAAAAAATATAGAGATCGAGTTGGGAAAAAAAGTCTAGAGATAGAGATGCAATTTGGAAGCTTTTTTTTACACTCACAAAAAATCATAAATGACCTGTTTATAATTTTACAGGGACCTATCCGTAATTTAAAGAATATCAAGGGACTTTTTTGCAAAACTGCTGGAGGTGACGTGGAGGACCTGAGCTGCCGGCAATTCTTCCATGCATAATAGATGTATTATATGGGTTTCTCCATCTCCCATTTTCCTAAATATTACTGTAAAATATTTTGTACCAGACATGGTGTCTATCACCGTGTTGGGTGAGGCCTTCTCAGATTGTCCTAAGTTATCACCGTGTTGGGTGAGGTCTTCTCAGATTGTCCTAAGCTAACTTCAAATTATGTAATTATTGTTAGACAACCTCGCTATCGAATAGTCCGGGGTTGCCTAATAGATCTAAACTGGAGAATAGAGAGAGAGGGAGAGAGACACAATATGAGGAGGAACTGCTCTGCTTTATTATTCTCATTGCTTGTGTGTACAAAGGGGTAGCCCCTGCCTCCTATATATAGCGGTTCTGCTAGAGATAAGGAAGAGTCCATAAGAGATAGGAAACAGAGTTTCCTAACACTCCCCCTTGGACTCTTTCCAGCGAAATGCATATGCCTCATCAAAACTCCAGAAAAACCCAGTGGGAAAAATACTTGGAGAAAGAGTACATAGCATACGCTTGCTGTGTTGCACGGATTGCCTCATCAAAAACCTTATGTAAGAAAACTTCAATGAAAAACTTACTTAAGGAAAAGAGTACAATCCACCCAAACTTCAATGTTAATCTTCTAGATTCACGTTGGGTACTCAAACTTCATGTTTGAGATTTATGTAGGAGTATGTGAAAATTCTCCTCTCGAATCTGCACTTCTCTAAGTCTCATCATCCCGATTCCTCTAATGCATCTTTCAAAGGAAGATGCCGAGTGACTTAGTGAACAAATCTGCGAGATTTTCACATGACTTAGTATGCAGTATTTTTATCTCGTTCATCTTATGCATTTCATGAGCATAAAAGAACTTGGGGTTGATATGCTTTGTAAGATTACTCTTCACATACCCCATTTGCACTTGAGCAACACAAGTTGCATTATCTTTATAGATAATGGTGGGGGTTTGTTCCATGTTCAAACCACATGACTTCTGGATGTGGTGAACCATTCTTCGAAGCCATGCACATTCTCGGAAAGCTTCATATAATGCAATGATTTCTGAGTGGTTTGTCGACGTCGAGACAAGAGTCTACTTAGACGACTTCCAAGATATTGCAGTTCCACCACAAAGGAAAACATACCCGGTTTGTGACTTGCCAGTATGCGGATCTGACAGGTATCCAGCATCGGCATAGCCAACCAAATTCAATTCATTGTTTCTTCTGTAAAACAAGCTAAGATCTTTGCTTCCTTGGAGGTAACGGAAGATGTCCTTCACCCCTTTCCAATGCCTTTTGGTGGGTTACGCCTTTGCACCGTGCTAGCAAATTCACAGCGAACGCAATGTCCGGCCTAGTGCTATTCGCAAGGTACATAAGTGCTCCAATTGCACTCAAATATGGGAATTCTGCTCTCAGGACTTCCTCCCCCTCTTCTCTAGGCCTGTACGGGTCTAGGTCTGCTTGGAGTGACCTTCCGACCATTAGGGTCTTTGCGGGGTATGCTTTCTCAAAACTAAATTTCTCCAACACTTTCTGCGTGTAGGATGATTAGTGTACCAAGATTCCGCCTTGGACATGTTCAAGCTGCAAGCCTAAACAGAACTTGGTTTTACCCAAGTCTTTCATTTCAAACTCAGATTTCAAGTATGTGCATGCTTCTTCAATTTCTTCATCCGTCTCAATGATGTTCAAGTCATCTACATAGACGGAGATTATACAAAATTCATTCGGGGATCGTTGTATAAACACACATGGACAATCTTCGCTGTTTGTGTAGCCTTTCTTGCAAAGAAAGTCACTCAAGCGATTGTACCACATTCTTCCTGACTGCTTCAGTCCATACAGTGATTTCTCCAATTTCACACTGTATAGGTTTCTGTTTGCTCTGTCTTGGTTCGGGATAGGGATACCTTCTGGTATTTTCATGTATATCTCTGAATCCAAGTTTCCATACAAATATGCTGTGCAACATCCATTAGCTTCATTCTCAACTTCAAGTTGACTGCCATTTGAGATTAAGTATCTAAAGGTAATTCCTTCCATGACCGGAGAATAGGTTTCTTCATAATCAACCCTAGGACGTTGAGTGAAACCTTGAACAACAAGCCTTGCAATGGTTGTTGCTATATTCATAGATTCTCCAATTATTACAAAATTTATGGCCATTTCGTCATGGGGTGCTTCATGCATTTCTACTTGCTCTTCACTGCTATTTCCCATTCCAAGAGCAAGTTCCTTTAGTTTTTCTCCGCCAATGTGTGCGCACACATTATTTCCGGCGGCTTCTTCCAATGGAAGGTTCAGATCTGGAATTGCCTTAATCACAGGCTTCTTTTCAGTGCCAGGTCTCAACTGGCTCCCCTTCTTGCTTTGGGGCATTTTCGTGATTGGCTGTTGGTAAGTCCTCTTGCCCAGTTTTCCCCAGACGTCTCCGGGTACTTTGGGTTTGAGAAGCCAGATTTCCTGTTCTTTTTCTTTGAGGCCTCTGAACAGGATGAGGGATACCTTCTACTTTCTTTGGTATTTCAGCCTCTCTCGGTGCATTTCTTGCTTTGGTACATGCGACTTAACCACGCTCTTCAGATCACAAAAATGATCAGGCAGTTCATTTGCTAAACACTACAAATCTTCTTGATTTGCTTCATTAGTGCGAGGGTCATACGCGGGGATCCCAAAGGAATGCCATATGATTTCCCGGCATTTTTCATCCAATGGTTCATTTCCTCCCTAATGACGGAAAACGATCCTCGTCAAAGATGCAATTAGCGAATCGGGCTGTATGCAAATCTCAGTCATGGGTTCAAAATACCTGATTATGGATGCACTCTCATAACCAACGTATATCCAGACTTACGGAGAGGGCCCATTGCAGTTATTTGTGGGGTGGTATATGTACATATACCATACAACCAAATTTTCTAAGATGGGAAATTTTCGGATGACCCCTTGCACTAATTGCATTGGTGAATGGATGTTGTAGGCCGATGGTCTATAGTTGATAAGTCTTTGCTGCGTGCATCGCGTGTCCCCAACAAGTGTTGGGCAAGTTACAACTCTGCAAGAGCGGTCGGGCTATGAACTTAATCCTCTTTATTAGTGCTTCACTAGTCCATTTTGGCGTTTGGACATGCGGTACAAAGTGCTCAACGTTATTCGATTGCTATGCAATAATCATCAAATGCCTTGGAAGTAAATTAGCGGCATTGTCCATTCGAATGGACTTCACGCGATGATCAGGAAAAGCATTCTTAATTCTGATGATCTGCGAGATCAGCTTTGCGAATGCATGATTCCTTGTTGACAGCAAACATGTATGCGACCATTTCAAGGAAGCATCAATGAGCACTATAAAGTATCGAAACGGCCCCGACAAGGGCTGAATCGGGCCGCAAATATCCCTCTGAATGCGTTCCAGGAATACAGGGATTTCTTTTTGCACTTTCATAACAGAGGGTCTAGTTATTAATTTCCCGGTGGCACATGCATAGCACACAAAATCTTCATGATTCGGAAAATTTTTAACATTAATGCCATGACCTTATGAGTTGTTAACTATATTTCTCATCATTCTAAGACCAAGACCAAGATGACCTAAATATACAATGCCATAAACGAAAATAATTCAGAGCTTCTAAAGAAGTATACACTGCGTGTGTATTGATTCTCGTGTAGTACAACTAAGATTCATATGAGGGATATTTTTCTAATACCATTTTTTTTTTCATATTCCGCGTGCTTCACAATGCACAAATGCTCTTTGCCATTTTCTTCATTGGTTTCTACGTGAAACCTATTGGCGCGGATATCATTGAAAACTTAAGAGAGTGCGTGTTGATTCAGGGTACAAAAGGGCTTCTTCAATTACCAAAGTTGTACCCATTGGCAATATAATTGTGGCTTTTCCAGAGCCTATTATATGCGTATCGCTTCCTGCGATTTTCGTAATCTTTCCAGCGTTCTTCGTGATCGTCTGGAAGTATTTCGACTCTCTTAAGATGGTATTAGCTTTGTCTACTATCAACAATGCATATCTCCTCTATTTGGGCGCTACACAATTTCTCAATGAAAAGAAATATAATTCTAATCATACAGTGACAAAGTAATTCAAAAACATTACTTGCAAATATAGAATACTGGAATAAAGAATAAATTGCAATTATATTCATGAGAAAAGAAAATGTATGCTCTTCGAGAGCTTACAATTCATTATTCAAAATTCATTAACAACCATCGTTACGTAGTCCGCAAAATTTGGTGAATTCAATTTTCTTTGTGCTTAGAGCAAGATGGTGGACTTGAGCTTCTCGAACCGCTTCAAGTGCAGTTTATAACTCAAGTACACTCACCTCAGCCATGTATTCATTCTTCAGAGTGGCTGAAAGGTGATGTCTGAGAAAGGGCAAAGTTTGATCATTTTGCTCGGCATTAGGTTGTGCGTCCTACGAGGACCCTAAGCCACATTTGGAACTTCTTGCTCGCAAGCATGATCTTCAAATTTGATGCCCATGTGAGATAGTTCTGTCCATTCGAGGTCAGTTCTTCAAACTCACGTTTGACAATGCCAGGTATTTGCATATTCACAAGATTCTTTCTTTAGATTGCTTCGTGTAATCTAATAGATAGTGGTTGCAAAAATTCATAAATGCATAAAACAAATTCTCATGAATTTCCAGTAAACTAAAAGAAAACAATAATTACAAGATTCATAAATACAAGATTCATAATTACGGGATTCATAAATGCAAGATTCATATATACACAGATTCATAAATATTCATAAAGATTCATAAATACGACCGTGCGTGTATGTGATCGGCCGTGCATGCAATCAGATTTATGCGCGATCGACTTCATGTATGCCATCAGTTCATGTGCATGATCGACCGTGCGATCTGTTTCATGTGCACGATCGGCTTCGTGCATGCGATTGGATTCATATGCATGATCGACTTCATGCGATCTGTTTCATGTGCGTGATCGGCTTCGTGCAGGCGATCGAATTCATACGTGCGATCGGCTTTGTGTGCACGATCGGCCGATGCGATCGGCATAAGCGGCGGCTTCATGCGTCTTGTATTTGTCGATTCCATGCACGTCGGCCTTCTTAGCGCGACGGTGGCCGCTTCGTGCGGCATGCTTGAATTTCCAATGAATTATATTAAGGTAATTTTTCATCATTACTTGATAACAGAAAATAAATTCCAACAAAAATTAAATGCGGTGTAATGCTAATTACAACTTATGTAACTCTCGTTGGTTAGGAGCGAAAACAGGTAACGAATATCTTCGTCAATTCGACTCTTGGCCAGGTCAACCTGCCCCTAGGGCTCACATGAGGGAGGGAGCACTTCCCGTTTCCGGGTGCCAATTAAAGAACCAAGCCTCATGTGTGTTTTCCTAGACACCAATTGTCTCATGTCTGTTTATTCATTACCAAAATCAAATCCCAACCACTCAGGTTCTCATAAAATGTTGTATGAAATATTCTGGAATTTTCCTAGCACTTTTCATAATTTCTGCTAATTTCCAAGCAATTTTCAGAATTCCTTGTGTAATAGAAAATAATTTACCACATATTAAACATGGCCAACATCTAGAAAATAAAACCCAGGGTTTGGAGCTTCCAATAATTTTCAAAATTTCTCGGAAGTCCACATATCCAGATATCCAATTTTCTAGTTTAATAACAATTTTCTAAATTCATTTACTGATTTCTAGATTTATTGAAAACAGAGGGGCACAAATGTCATTTTCTCAGTGACCCAAATAATTATTTGTGACCTAGGCCGGCCCAAGTGGTCCAAACAGCCCAAACACAACCATTAGTAACCGGCGGCTAGGGTTCCAGCCTAGCCGCGTTCGGTCTTGGCGCACGGGCTACTTCACCATGAGCGGCTGCAGAGCCGGTGGTGGAGTCTTGGCGCAGGCGCGAGTAGCGGCTATAGGCCTCGAGAAGCAGCCAGGGCTGCTCGAGCGAGGCGCGGCGGCGGCGGCAGCCGAGGCCGGTGGCTGCATGCCGTGCGTCGGCGGCCGCTTCGGTTGCATGGCCGCATGCTACGGCTGCATGCAATGCAAGCAAACATGCATGTCCTTCAATTCCTCACGTCCACCCACATGCATGCATGAGGCAATTCGGTTGCATCCAGGAAAGAGCATGCATGCACAGTGCGTATCAGATGCCTTGATTCTTCTTGAATCTTGATCGTGTATGCACTAGTTCGTGATGATGCAAACACGAATGCATAGCGTATATACAGCAGCAGTCTGCGAGGCCATGACGCAGCCAGCGGCGATGGCTTCACTGCGCGAGGGGAGCACTGGCGCGGTGACGGGCGGCTCCAGGCGCGGTGACGCCTACAGGCGTGGCGACGGGCGGTTCTGGCCAGATCCGGTGAGGTGCCTTCTGGGCATCCGGGGTATGTGATGGCTTCGTGCCCACGTACTGTTGCTTCGTGATAGGGCTTTGTGCCGATGTACTATAGCGATCTATAGCTTCATGCTACGATCTGCGAAAGTTGTTGTGAACTTGTAGCTTCGTGCCACGTTGAAGAACACGGTACTTAGATGCGTAGATTAGATGCATACTCGTAGCTTCATGCCACGATTAGATGCATTCATACTATGTACTAGAGAAACACCGCGAACTCGTAGCTTCGTGCCACGATTAGATGCATTCATACAATGTACTAGAGAAACACCGCGAACTCGTAGCTTCGCGCCACATAGATGCGCGTAAAGAATTGAACGAGCTATTAGATTCAATCTTCTGTTTCTCACCTTTCCAATCTATTCTTCGGTAGGCTATCGCGCAGGATAGAGTCGCGTAGGACTTTTTCTTTCGGCAATCCGAGTGGATGCCGGCTTGATGGAGAGTTGATTGCAGATCGGATCGGACGATCAATCGCCGGTAGTAGTCGTTCGTCGTTGTTGACGATCCTTCACTTCTTGTCTTTTTCTCGCCTTTCAATCTTTCTCCGGTAGAGCTTCGTGCTGATAACGTGTTAGACAACCTCGCTATCGAATAGTCCGGGGTTGCCTAATAGATCTAAACTGGAGAATAGAGAGAGAGGGAGAGAGACACAATATGAGGAGGAACTGCTCTGCTTTATTATTCTCATTGCTTGTGTGTACAAAGGGGTAGCCCCTGCCTCCTATATATAGCGGTTCTACTAGAGATAAGGAAGAGTCCATAAGGGATAGGAAACAGAGTTTCCTAACAATTATTAGGGGCTTATTGATGTTCGTGGCACGAGGAAGATGGGAAACAGAGACATGGGTTACACGACCACCCTCAAACTGCTCGAGTAAAAGGTGGGTTAGCCGGTTAGCTGGTATACCACGGCCTGGCATCAATCTCCCGATATCACCGTCGTCATAAGTGCATTGGTCCGATTAAACTCTATCAGGATTCAACATTAAACTAAAAAATTAAGAACAAAACTAGAACATCCTGAGATGGGAAAATCTAAAAAAAAAAACTGAAATTGCCTCTCTAAAAACAACCTGAAATTACTTAAAATCTGTTGTAAAATGAGATCGTTCACCCACACCAATCAACGGCACGCCAATACAATCACCCGAGCGAAGACAAAAACGCAAGTAGAAGGACACACAATATGAGGGGAAAATATCTCTGTTTATTAGATTAATGTCTCTGTACAAGGCAATGCCCTATATATATAGTGGAGTTCCCCTTGTGGTTAATTTAGATTTGCCCACCAGTGGATAGAGTCCTTCCATACAGGGACACAGACTCTAACCATATTATAAAACTCCCCCTTGGGCGAATACCGCGTAATGCACATGTCTCATTAAAAACTCCTCCCAAAAACCCAGTGGGAAAAATGGATGGAGAAAAGAGTACATTGCACTTGCACTCCTTGTTACACTAGTTGCCTCATTAAAAACCTTCATGTGAGAACTTCAGGAAAACTCACGAAGGGAAAAGGAACACAACTTATAATCTTCTGGATATAAACTACAATCTTCAGGATCGAGCAAAAGTGGTTATGGTTTAGGGTTTACTCCCCCTGAACTCTGCATATCTCAAAGTCATTCCATTCCAATACTAATAATTTTAGCAAGGATTTAGTGAATAAATCTGCTAGATTTTTACATGATTTAGTTTGTAATATCTTTACCTCACTATTCTTCTGGACTTCTTGAGGGTAGAAAATTTTAGGAGCAATATACTTCGTGATATTGCTCTTTACATAACCATTTGCATTTTGTGTAGCACGAGTATTTATTATCTTTATAGATAATCATAGGAGTAATGACGGTATTAAAACCATATGACTCCTGGATAGAGTTAATTACACATCTCAGCCAAACACACTCACATGAGGCTATAATCTATGAGTAGTTGATAGAATTAGCTACCACGGTCTGCATAAAAGACCACCAAGAAATAGTTGTACTACCGTAGAGAAATACAAAATCAGTCTTAAATTCGGCACTATGGGGAATCAGACAGATAGCCAACATCCATATTTTTCACCATAGTTAAGTCTTGGTTCTTCAGGAAAAACAATCCAAGATCTTGGGTACCTTAGAGGTATATGAGTAAAGTTTTGATATTAGCCCAATATCTTCTAGTTAGGAGTATACTGTTTCATGCTACAAATTTATTGCGAATTCGCAAGATACACAAGTATGGGACTCCAGGTCCAAAAGACTTTCTCATTTTCCTTCCTCGGTTTGAAAAAGGGCTTTTATCCACTTCAAGAGATCTTACAACTATGAGGATTATCAAAGGATGAGATTTATCCATATTAAATATTTCCAATACCTTCTTGGTATAGATTGGTGTACAAAAATTCCTTCAAGGAAATGCTTTAGCTGCAGGTCTAAGCAATATTTGGTTTTACCCAAAATCTTTCATCTCAAAAACTCCGTCGTATCGTAAGTACTCGTTTCCTTTAATTCCTCTGTGGTTCCGATGACATTCAGATCATCAAAACATATTGAGATGACACAAAATCCATTTTTGGATTTCTTTATAAACGCACAGGGACAATATTCCTACAGGTACAATATTCGTTTTTCAGGAGGAACCTACTAAGTCAGTTGTAACACATCCTTACCGACTGTTTTAATCCGTATTCAGTGACCCATAATTATGCGGTCACTACATCCATCAACTGTATTGATAAGTTTAAGCTTGCTGCCATCAATATTAAATTTTGAAACATTATTCCACTCATTACAGGAGAACAGGTTTCAACATAATCGATAATGGGTCTCTGCTAAAACCATTGTGCTACAAGCCTCACTTTATATCTCACCATCTGGATATTTTCATATCTCTTCATGATGAAAAATCCATTTGATCCTACAGGGAATATTTCAGGAAATGTTCAGTCAACAGGACCAAGAACTTTTCTCTTATTAAGCGAGTGTTGCCTCAATTGCTCTTTCATTTGACCATATATGAGCGCTTCTGGCACTCTGCCATGGACTTTGCTTCTGGATCCAGATTTTAGCAATTTTTAGAGGCAAAATATGTCAACAATTGTAGTCTGTCTTTATATATAATTCTCCTACATCACACCAGGGATTATCTCTTTATTAATTTCTTCCAGCTCCTCGTGATTTCCCACAACGATGAAGTCTAGGTGTTTCGACTTCCCAGCATTGGATTGTGCGCACAAATATACGCTAGGGTTATCATCTTCGGGATAGATCACTTCAGGGATGTTACCATCTTCTAGATGGCTCACTTCAGGGATTTTCTCAACATCATGTTGAGCTTCTTCCACTGTTATGAGTAGTGTTCTCAATTGTTTGGTTCTCTATTTCTGTGGATGTCTCTGTGGAATTGAGTCCCGTGCACCTGGAGGCCTCCCCCTCATTTTATCATGAGGGTCAAGAGTGGGTTCAATATCCTTCTAGGATATTTCTACTCTTTCAGGTGCATATACTGTAGGTATATGAGATCTTTCCACTACCTTATGATTAGTGAAGGCATTTGGCAGATTATTAGCTTATTTGTTGCAGATTTATTACTTTCTGAGCTTCAAGTTTGGTCTCTTTAGTGCCTGGATCTAAGGATTCAGCATTCTTTAATATGGTACTTATCTCCCCCTAATGCCAAAAAATGTTTTTAGTACAATCAGTGTACCAAGCCGTGTATAGATCTCCAACTTCCGGTGAGGTCCCATGGTGGTACGCTATGGTGGAGAGATTGGCATGTATACAACACAGCCAAATATTTCGCAGATGGGAAATACTTAATTCTCTTCCATGCACTATCTACAACGGGGAAAATCCATAATATGCAATTGATTTGAGTTGAATTAATATCGCGGTGTGTAGCACTGCGCGGCCCCGGCAACTGGTGGGTAGCCTACTATTCTGCAAAGTGGTCAAGCAATAAATTTTATTCTTTTAATAATGGCTCTACAAGGCCATTCTATTGTGTGGACATGAGGTACTAAAAGCTCTACATTAATTCCCAGAGCCATATAATAGTCATTAAATACTTTTGAGGTAAACTCGTTAGCATTGTCCATTTGAATAAACTTGATTCTTTCTTCTGGAAAGGAGGCTCTTAAAAATTTGGGTAATTAATTTTGGCTAAAGCATGGTTACTAGTAGATAAGAGACATATAATATCTAAAAAAGCCCAACAGGGGCTGAAAAGGTCCACATATATCACTTCGAATTTTCTCTATGAAATTCAGTGATTATTTTAAAAGTTAGAGGATCTAATCGTAAGTTTTCCTATAGCACAAACAGGGCATAAAAAATCTTCAGGTCTAGAAAAGTCTTTATGCTATGGCCAGCAGAATTACTAATTATTTTCTCATAATATTCAACTCAAGATTACCCAGTCGATCTAGAAGATCTTAAATATTTCTGAGTTTTTATCGCAACACAAACTTTAGGTTTTATATGTGCATAGTATAACCCAGAGAAGAAGGGAGGAAGTTTTTTTCAGCCACACATTTATTACACCCATTAAACTTAACCATGAGTAGGTATTCAGTACCATCCTCTTTCTGTATCTGCATATGGTTATCATTCAGAGCAATGTCTTTAAAACATAAGTGAGTACAACTGGACACAGGGTATACTATGACATCCTTCCAGTGCCAATTATAAGATTATTGCTTCTGGCGATAGCCATAATATTTTCAAATCACCTAGTGTGTGTAACACCCCAATTTTTGCTTTTCATGAATTTAAATGAAATTTTGCACTTTGGTGAATTTTTGGAATTTTCTAGAATTTATTTGGATTTAATTTGAATTTAGTCCCTTTTGAAATAATTAAAGAATTAAAAGTTTTAAATAAAATTTTGTTGGAAATATTTTATTTGAGTCCAAAATGTCTCAAAATATTTTCCAGAATTTTTCTGATTATTTTGCTATTTTTCTCGAATTATTTGAAATTATAGAAATTAATTAAAGTATTTAATCGCTGGAAAATCTATCGGGTTAGCATTGTTCATCCGACCCGAGTCAGACTCAAGTCTGACCCGAGCCGGGCTGACCGGACCAAACCCATTCGTGTGCGACCGTTGGATTGGGATCCAACGGCCGAGAAGGCGCCACGTCACCCGACCCAGGCCGACTCGGATCCGTCGCGCCCGAGCGATCCCAACCATGGACCGGGCCACGTGGGCGGCGTGGATTGCGCCACGTCGCCCGGTTGTGTCCGAGCCGAACTCCGCCGCCCGTACCGGCTTCACCGCGGATTCCGCGGAGATCTCGATGTTGGGGCCGTCATTTAAAGCCCGGACACGTGCCCGAGGTTCGCCCTTTCCTCGCGCATCGTTTGCCCCGCGTGCCCTAGCCCTAGTCGCCGCCGTCTTTCTACTATTGCTCGTCGTAGTCGTTTAGGGCTTCGCTTCGGTTTTCACCACTTTCCGCCGCCGTCGGTCGTCGTCCAGGGTGAAGGAGGTCAGATCTGGGATCCCCGAGTTGAGGCGATTCGAACGCGACCATGCACCTCGCCGGAGGAGCCCCGTAACGCCGTCCCCTGTGTCGTCGTCCCCAGCGCCGGCGCCTCTGCTCCACCGTGGACATTGCTGGGACCGCAAGCTTCCTCCGCCGTCGGATCTCCATCGCACGGCCAGGATTCGTCCATGTCACCGTGGGTAAGTTCACGTTTTAATTTCTAGATCTATTTTCAACCGTTGGATATAGATCCAACTACTTAGATCAAGCCGCGTAGCCGTGAACCGCATTGTGCTTAGGGTCGATCTAGATCTTGCGGCCCAGATCAACCGCAGTTAATCCAAACGCGTGAATCCTAGATCCGATCCGAACCGTTGATTTTCAAATCAACGGTCAAGATCAAGCCACGTGTATCCTAGCCACGTCGCACCGTGCGCGCGCGTACGTGCGTGTCACTGACACGCTGGGCCCGCGTGTTAGCAACCGGGTCGAACCGCACCATGACGTCACCGCTGACATCACGGTGGGGGCCCGCGTGTCAGCCCGTTCGCCCAAGCACGATGACATCGGTGCTGACGTCATCCGAGTGGGTCCCGCATGCCAGTGTCACGTGCGCCCGTGGACCGAGTCCACGGTGGACCAGGCCCGGGCCGTGGACCGAGTCCATGGACCGGCTGACGCAATAATTCAAATTTTTAAAAGAAAAATAATTCGGTGGAAAATCAAATCCCGTGCTGACGTCATTAATCGGAATTTTCAATAGAAAAATAAACGAATTAATTCGGTTTAATGATTTATTTGAATTTTCATACTTCAAACGCTTATAACTTTTGCATTATAACTCCGATTCGAGTGATTCCAGTTTCTAAATTTTTATAAAATTGAGATCTATCCAAATATGAATTTTAATTAATTTTTGAATATGAAATTTTCTCTGTTTACATTCAAATAATAGATTCTTTAAACTTTAAACAATTATAACTTGTGCATTTTAACTCCGATTTGAGCGATTCAAATTTCTAAAAATTTGTAAAATCATGCTCTTTATGTTTATGGTCTTTATTTGAAGTTTTGAGCAATGTGCATGTACTGTTGTATTTATTTATTGCTATTTGCACGCATTACGAGCAGACGTTGAAGTACCCGAGGGCTTCGAAGGTGAAGTGTTGACCCAGGAGCCAGCTCAAGACCAAGATCAAGTGCTTTTTGAAGGCAAGTTATGCTTTGACCATGTTGATCCAAAAAAAATTTTGAAATTTATTTTGATTCAAATTATTGCATGCTAGTTCAATTAGAAAATGCTTTGAATAATTCTGGGAAATTAGATAAATGCCAAATTGCAGTAAGACAACTTGATTAAATACTTATGTGCCATAAACCCTTGTCACCCTAGTTGTGAATTATTTAGTTGGACTTTATTGAATAGCCAACATGGGTAATTAGACCGTTGTAGTATATTGCTTAGACCTGCCACGTAGTCACAACATGATTTTGGATAATTAAATGTTAACTTTGACTTAATGACTTATGGAACATGTTTTTGAGAAGTGTCATGTGTTATTGATGTTGTTATCGATGGCACGTGATGCATGGTAATCAACTGGGGTTTGATAAATAGATTTGGACCGGGGCATGTGGCAAGAATGATCGGGTGGGCCAGTTGTGGCACCGGGGAAGTTGATTTGGTTCTTCGGGTAATCTTGCCCTGGTCACCCTAAGGACTTAACCTTGCAAGCCTTTGAACTGAGTCAAACGTGCAACCACATGTCTGTAATGGGACGGACCTAGTTATTAAGTTGCTAATAACGTACCTGTGGGACCTCGGGGTGTCAACTATACCTTTTGTGTAGTTGTACGGGGGAGCGTACCGGGGCTGCGGCCAGGTACCCATCTAATGGTTAATTGGCCTAAACTTCGCCTTCGCTAAGGGAAGGGTTAGTGTGCAATAACAGGGGAGGCCCACTTGTGCTGTTAGAAGTTTCCGAAAGACTTTGTTACGGACACTCGCCTTTGTGGCGTTTAGCTGTATCTTGTGGGTAAAGTGCAAAACCTCTGCAGAGTGAAAAATCTATTCGAATAGCCAAGTCCGCAGCATTGGACATTGCTCGGGAATTATAGTCAAGGGTTAGACTTTCATGAAAATGACCCGATTTGGAAGAATGGTTGGTTGAGATGATGAATTGGACCTAGGATTGGGAATTGCTTTATTTATGAGATCATTGTGAAAAGTACTCTATTCATTATCGTTTTACCGCTTTGCAATCTATTATTGTATTTACTCATGCTACATTACTGCAAATGAACTGGTTAGCCTATCCTTTGTACAAAGCCACGCATGTAGAATATTAGCTTGTATTTTGTGCATGACTTGCTGAGTACCAAGTACTCACCCTTGCCACAATACAATATCAGTTGAAGAAGAGTTGACGCCGGCTTTGGAGGAAGAGTACCAGGAGGAGCCGTCAAACTAGGGAGCGAGCCCAATCAGTTGCCTGTGGTATACTGGATGGCGCCACGAAATCTACTTTATTCCACTGTAGTTATTTCTCTTTTAATAACTCTTCGCCCTGCGAGGCACATCTTTGTAACTTGACCATAAGGTCGAGCAACCAGTTTTGTTATTATAATTAAGTACTTACTATTTCGATGAGTATGACTGTGATATTTACCGATGTTGAGACTGTGAGCACTAGTGTGATTCTGGACTAGTGTTGAATACACAGAGGGTCCGGATTTGCAAATTCGGGTCCCAACAGAGGTGGTATCAGAGCCATACTGACTGTAGGCTCACCCCTAGTCAGAATGATCGTAGTAAGGATAAAACCTATTTTCTAAAGTTAAAATTTGACAAGACAATGAATGAAATCTCGACTCATCCCCTTCTCTCTTTCCATATCCCTTTTTGCTGAATTTTTCTTGATACCCCTTGGCTTCAAAAACTTTTTGAGCTCTTACGTGAGCGTCTTTTGGCAGATGTTGATGAAGAACAACTACGCCGAGCGTGAGGGAGGCTACACTGCCGAGTTGTGGCGTATGCTACAGTTGCTTGGAGGATTTGAGAGACCACTCTACCGAGGGACTACCATTGTGCAGGCAGGACTGGTCATAGGATGGGATGTTAAGATCATGGTGTATGCCCGAGAGAAGACGAAGTTCAGTCGTCCTTTTCACTTCATCGCTAGGAGGTCAACATTTGAGATGGGAATTCAGGAGGTGTCACGTCGAGCGATGCAACAGATTGCTCGCACTTACTCTAGGGAGCTTGAAGGCACAGTATTCCGTCACCACCCACGCCGAGACAGCAGAGGTTAGCGGAAGCCGATAGAAGATGAGGATGCTACCATCACACACTTGGCCAGATTTGTCGTCGCCCAGGAGGAGCTTATCGACAACACAGTCCAGGAGTTGATGAAGGCTCACGAACAGATCGAGAAAGGGAAAAGCACTTGGAGAATGCTAGTGAGTACGTCGCCTATGCTGCGGAAAGGATCGCAGAGCTGGAGACCGCACTGTATGGGCAGGGCCTGGAGCCAGTATTGGAGTTGGATGCCACAGACCCGGAGGAACCAGCACCTAAGCAGGAGCACCAGCCAGCACCACAGCCGGAGCCTGAACCTGAGGATGATACCGCTTCTTCGACTACCGCCGTTGTGGGGCATGGCGATCGCTTCGCGCCTATGTCGTCGCAACCGCCGTGAGGAGGCAGTGGAGGTTTTCTCGACGAGTGAGCATATATTTTGCAGTTGAGACTCCTTCGTCGAGTCACGTTATAGAATAAGAGTCACCCTTAGAGGCGTTAGACTCCAGTGTGTTAGTCGATTTGGATTTTCATTGCTTGCTAAGTGTGCAGTATGTGTTGCAAGGCCCTTAGGCATTGTAAGCAACCATACCAAGTTATGTTTAAATAATAAAGTTGAATTTTGAGTTACACCTTCCTCCCCGCATATGTTTCTCTACTACTTGTCTATTCTTGTTCCCTCTCGTCTCTAAAACATGGAGCAATCGACAGATGGTGAACACTCGTGGAAACCTTGGAGGCAACGGAAGTGGTTCTCGCCCAGCTGGGAACCCGAATGATGAAGCACCTGCACCCCAGCCAGCAACGCCAGTAGACATGTAGAACTTTGGAGCTTTCCTTGCTACACAGACACAGCTGATGCATGCCATGATGCAACAAATGCAGCAAGTCACTGCTCAGGCCGCCGCTAATCAAGTTAATCAAGAACACCGACAGGGCTCGAGGTTATCAGAATTCATGAGGACTCATCCACCCACATTCTCAGGGAACGCCAACCCACTGGAGACGGATGATTGCTGAGGTCAATTGAGAGGAAGCTGCACATTACCCAATGCTTGGGAAACGAGAAGGTTCTCTACGCCTCTCATCAGTTGGAAGGGACCGCCGCAGAATGGTGGGAGAACTTTTGCGCCACACGGGAGAACCCACAGGATATCACTTGGGAGGAGTTCACAGCTGCTTTCCGCCAGTATCATGTGCCAGAAAGAATAATGGACTTGAAGAAGGAAGAGTTCAAGGCATTGAAGCAAGGAAATCAACCGGTGGCTGAATACCTGAACAAGTTCACACAGCTTGCACGCTACGCGCCAGAAGACGTAGCGACAGACAAGGCCAGACAGTCTCGCTTCCTGAAGGGAATGAACTCTGGACTGCAGGTGGGACTGATCACCCACACCTTTCCAGATTTCCAAGAGTTGGTGAACAAGGCGCTCATTCTTCAGGACAAGCGCCAGGAACTGGATGAGAACCGGAAGCGCAGAATGCAACAGCAAGGATCACGCCAGGGAACGCAGCAGCGTTTGAGGGTTGCGCCGAATCAATTTTTCAGATTCCAACCGCAGAATGCAACGAGGACACCGTTGCCGGCACCGAGACCCGTAAACCAGAATTATCAAACCCCAGCTCCAGCCAGAAACGCTGCTTCAGGCAGTCAACAGGGGATAGTGAGACGCTGCTACACATGCAACGAGCCAGGGCACTTCTCCAACAGTTGCCCCAAGAAGACAGCAGGAGTGACCCCAGTCCGCTTCAACTTGGGCTCCACACCAGCCAGGACACCTGCACCGGGAGTCAATCGCGGGACAAAGACACCAGAGCCGCGCCTGCCCCGTGGTGAGAGGCCGAGTCAATCACGTATCTGCAGATGCACTTGAATGCCACAGGCGTCGTCTTGGGTAAGTTACTTGTCAACTCAGTACACCTGCTTGATTTTGTTTGACTCTGGAGCTTCACATTTGTTTGTTTCTCAAGGCTTTGCTGCTAAAAATGATTTGGAGATTGCAAGACTTAAATGCATGCTTCTAGTTCAAACCCCTGGTTCCGAACTCCGAACTAAAGTAGGATGTTCTGGGGTAAGAATATTAATAGATGGGGTGGAGTTCCTAACGAACCTTATTATACTGGAAACCCAGACCTTAGATGTTATCTTGGGAATGGATTGGTTATCCAAGCACAAGGCCGTGCTGGATTGTGGGCGAAGGATTATCTCAGTTGAGGGCCCATGTGGAAGGAAAGTGGAATTTCAAGTGACTGCCGTTCGTGATGGACAGTTGATGGTCAACAGTACAAAGGCAATCAGCATAGAGGATGTCTCAGTGGTGAACGAGTATCCAGACGTTTTTCCAGAAGATTTACCTGGTATGCCGCCAGACAGAGACATAGAGTTCGTGATAGAGTTAGTACCTGGAACAGCCCCGATAGCAAAGAGACCCTATCGGATGTCAACCGAGGAGTTAGTAGAGATGAAGAAGCAGCTTGAGGAGCTGATGGAAAAAGGATTCATTAGACCGAGTTCGTCGCCGTGGGGAGCACCAGTTCTGTTCGTTAAGAAGAAGGACGGGAGTTTCAGATGTGCATTGATTACCGTGCACTCAATGAAGTCACCGTGAAGAACAAGTACCCGCTACCCAGGATCGATGATCTGTTTGACCAGTTGAGAGGAGCCGGAGTTTTCTCCAAGATTGATCTAAGATCGAGATATCACCAGTTGAAGATCCGATTAGAAGATATTCTGAAGACCGCATTCTCGTCAAGATACGGACATTATGAGTTTACAGTTATGTCCTTTGGTCTGACGAACACGCCAGCTTATCTCATGAACATGATGAACAAGGTTTTCATGGAGTACCTGGACAAGTTTGTCGTCGTGTTCATCGATGACATTCTCATTTATTCCAAGTCAAGAGAAGAACACGCAGAACATCTAAGGCTAGTTTTGGAGAAGTTGAGAGAACAACAACTCTTCGCCAAGTTCAGTAAGTGTGATTTCTGGAAGGACAAGGTGGAATTCCTTGGACATGTAATGACCACAGAAGGAGTTGCCGTTGATCCAAGCAAGGTAGAAGTTGTGTTACATTGGGAGCAGCCAAAGACCGTGACCCAGATTCGGAGTTTTCTTGGGATGGCAGGTTATTACCGCCGCTTCATCGAAGGCTTTTCAATGATTGCGAAACCCCTTACGCAATTATTGAAGAAGGAGAAGAAGTTCACATGGACGCCGGAGTGCGAGAAAGGTTTTCAGGAGCTGAAGAAACGATTGACATCAGCACCGGTGTTAGTTCTACCGGACGTCAATCAAAGCTTCGATATTTATTGTGATGCATCGCGCCAAGGACTTGGATGTGTGTTGATGCAGAACAAAAAGGTTGTTGCGTACACATCAAGGCAGCTGAGGCCGCATGAAGAGAACTATCCGACACATGACCTAGAGTTAGCAGCCGTAGTGCACGCCTTGAAGTTATGGCGTCATTACTTGATTGGGAATAAATGCGAAGTGTATACGGACCATAAGAGTCTTAAATACATCTTCACCCAATCGGACCTGAATATGAGGCAAAGGAGATGGTTGTAACTGATCAAGGACTACAATGTCGGAATCCATTACCATCTCGGAAAAGCCAATGTGGTGGCCGATGCCCTGAGTCGGAAAAGCCACACCGTGAATATGATGATAGCCACAAGTCAGGATGAGCTATGCAAGGAGTTCCAAAAGCTGGAGCTAGAAGTAGTACAGGAAGGATTCTTGGCCGCGTTGGAGGTAAAGCCTATTCTGGAGGATCAGATCAGAGGAGGACAGAAGGATGATGACAAGATCCACAGAATTAAGTCCAAGATGGATGAAGGCAAGGCAAAAGACTTCAAGCTAGATGAGCAAGGTACATTGTGGATGAAGGATCGAATTTGTGTGCCAAATAAAAAGGAACTGAAACAACTGATTCTGGAGGAAGCCCATGACTCCAAATATTGCATTCACCCAGGAAGTGCCAAGATGTACGAAGATCTGAAGGAAAGGTTCTGGTGGCCAAGCATGAAGCGGGAAGTCGCCGAGCATGTTGCATTGTGCGACATATGCCAGAGAGTCAAAGCAATGCATCAGAGACCAGCAGGATTGCTGCAACCATTGAAGATACCCGAGTGGAAATGGGAGGAAATCGGAATGGACTTCATTACTAGTTTGCCTAAAACTCAAGGAGGTTATGACTCCATATGGGTTATAGTGGATCGCCTGACTAAGGTCGCTCATTTTATCCCCGTAAAGACCACTTACTTAGGAGATAAACTAGCAGAGTTGTACATGACTAGGATCGTCTGTTTGCACGGAGTGCCAAAGAGGATTGTATCAGACAGAGGTACCCAGTTCACCTCAAGGTTTTGGAATAAGTTGCATGAAGCCATGGGGGCCCGTTTAAACTTCAGTACTGCATATCACTCGCAGACGGATGGACAAACCGAAAGAGTTAATCAGATTCTGGAGGACATGTTATACTACCTCTTGGGATAAAAGTCTGTCGTATGTTGAGTTCAGCTACAATAATAGTTATCAGGCCAGTCTATAGATGTCACCCTTTGAAGCACTGTATGGTCGACCATGTCGAACGCCATTGAACTGGAATGAGACCGGTGAACGTCGTGTCTTTGGGCCGGACATTCTTCAAGAAGCCGAAGAGCAGATTGCCATGATCCGGGAAAGACTGAAGATAGCTCAGTCAAGACAGAAAAGTTATGCGAACAACCATCGCCGAGACTTGAGCTTTGAACCGAAGGATTTTGTATACCTCAGAGTTACACCTCTCAAGGGAGTTAAGAGATTCCAAGCCAAAGGGAAACTTGCACCACGTTATGTTGGGCCATTCAAGATTTTAAGCCGCAGAGGCGAAGTTGCTTACCAGTTGGAGTTACCGCAGTCGTTAGCAAGTGTGCATGATGTGTTCCATGTGTCACAGCTGAAGAAGTGTCTTCGAGTACCACAAGAGTAGACACCATTAGAATCAATAGAACTGCAGGAGGATCTCACTTACAAGGAGCACCTCGTGAAGATTCTGGACACCATGGATCGAGAGACGAGAAATAAGTCAACCCATTTCTGCAGAGTCCAGTGGAGCAACCATGCAGAGAGCGAAGCGACTTGGGAGCGCGAGGAGGATTTGAAGAAAGAATTTCCGAACTTATTCCTTAGTTAGCCCTGAATCTCGGGAACGAGATTCTGTTAAGGGGGGAGGTTTGTAACACCCCAATTTTTGCTTTTCATGAATTTAAATGAAATTTTGCACTTTGGTGAATTTTTGGAATTTTCTGGAATTTATTTGGATTTAATTTCAATTTATTCCCTTTTGAAATAATTAAAGAATTAAAAGTTTTAAATAAAGTTTTGTTGGAAATATTTTATTTGAGTCCAAAATGTCTCAAAGTATTTTCCAGAATTTTTCTGGAATTTTTCTGATTATTTTGCTATTTTTCTCGAATTATTTGAATTTATAGAAATTAACTAAAGTATTTAATCGCTGGAAAATCTACCGGGTTAGCACTGTTCATCCGACCCGAGTCAGACTGGAGTCTGACTCAAGCCCAACCCGAGCCGGGCTGATCAGACCAAACCCATTCGCGTGCGACCGTTGGATTGGGATCCAACGGCCGAGAAGGCGCCACGTCACCCGACCCAGGCCGACTCGGATCCATCGCGCCCGAGCGATCCCAGCCGTGGATCAGGCCACGTGGGAGGCGTGTATTGCGCCACGTCGCCCGGCTGTGTCCAAGCCGGACTCCACCGCCCGTACCGGCTTCGCCGCGGATTCCGCGGAGATCTCGACGTTGGGGCCCGCATTTAAAGCCCGGACACGTGCCCAAGGTTCGCCCTTTCCTCATGCATCGTTTGCCCCGCATGCCCTAGCCCTAGTCGCCGCCGTCTTTCCGCTATTACTCGCCGTAGTCGTTTAGGGCTTCGCTTCGGTTTTCACCACTTTCCGTCGCCGTCCGTCGTCGTCCGGGCTGAAGGAGGTCAGATCTGGGATCCCCGAGTTGAGGCGATTATAACGCGACCACGCACCTCGCCGGAGGAGCCCTATAACGTCGTCCCCTGTGTCATCGTTCCCAGCGCCGGCGCCTCTGCTCCGCCGTGGACATTGCCGGGACTGCGAGCTTCCTCCGCCGTCGGATCTCCATCGCACGGCCAGGATTCGTCCACGTCACCGTGGGTAAGTTCACGTTTTAATTTCTAGATCTATTTTCAACCGTTGGATCTAGATCCAACGGCTTAGGTCAAGCCGCGTAGCCGTGAACCGCACTGTGCTTAGGGTCGATCTAGACCGTTAGATCTAGATCGTACGGCCCAAATCAACCGCAGTTAATCCAAACGCGTGAATCCTAGATCTGATCCGAACCGTTGATTTTCAAATCAACGGTTAAGATCAAGCCACGTGTATTCTAGCCTCGTTGCACCGTGCGTGCGTGCGTACGTGCGTGTCACTGACACGCCGGGCCCGCGTGTCAGCGACCGGGTCGAACCGCACCATGACGTCACCACTGACATGTGGCAAGAATGATCGGGTGGGCCAGTTGTGGCACCGGGGAAGTTGATTTGGTTCTTCGGGTAATCTTTCCCTGGTCACCCTAAGGACTTAACCTTGCAAACCTTTGAACCGAGTCAAACGTGCAACCACATGTCTGTAATGGGACGGACCTAGTTGATTAAGCTGCTAATAACGTACCTGTGGGACCTCGGGGTGTCAACTATACCTTTTGTGTAGTTGTACGGGGGAGCGTACCGGGGCTGCGGCCAGGTACCCATCTAACGGTTAATTGGCCTAAACTTCGCCTTCGCTAAGGGAATGGTTAGCATGCAATAACCGGGGAGGCCCACTTGTGCTGTTAGAAGTTTCCGAAAGACTTTGTTACGGACACTCGCCTTTGTGGCGTTTGGCTGTATCTTGTGGGTAAAGTGTAAAACCTCTGCAGAGTGAAAAATCTATTCGAATAGCCGAGTCTGCGGCATTGGACATTGCTCGGGAATTACAGTCAAGGGTTAGACTTTCATGAAAATGACCCGATTTGGAAGAATGGTTGGTTGAGATGATGAATTGGACCTAGGATTGGGAATTGCTTTATTTATGAGATCATTGTGAAAAGTACTCTATTCATTATCGTTTTACCGCTTTGCAATCTATTATTGTATTTACTCATGCTACATTACTGCAGATGAACTGGTTAGCCTATCCTTTGTACTAAGCCATGCATGTAGAATATTAGCTTGCATTCTGTGCATGACTTGCTGAGTACCAAGTACTCACCCTTGCCACAATACAACATCAGATGAAGAAAAATCGACGCCGGCTTTAGAGGGAGAGTACCAGGAGGAGCCGTCAAACTAGGGAGCGAGCCCAGTCAGTTGCCTGTGGTATACTGGATGGCGCCACGAAATCTACTTTATTCCGCTGCAGTTATTTCTCTTTTAATAACTCTTCGCCCTACGAGGCTCATCTTTGTAACTTGACCATAAGGTCGAGCAACCAGTTTTGTTATTATAATTAAGTACTTAATATTTCGATGAGTATGACTGTGATATTTACCGATGTTGAGACAGTGAGCACTAGCGTGATCCTGGACTAGCGCTGAATACACAGAGGGTCCGGATTTGCAAATTTGGGTCCCGACAGTGTGGTATAGCTCTCTTCTAGACAAATTTATTCCTCCTTCGCTGGATTATACTTTGTTCTATATTAAAAGTATGACTTAATAATTAAACAATTATTGCATCAGGAAAAATTGTAGAATATAGAACAAGCATAGCATAAAATGAGAAAATATTTTGGAAAAAACTTCATTTAATTATTACTGATAATTGCTCAACAGGAGCATAGACCAAATGTTCATGTAGGAACATAAATATTCAAACTGATAATATGAGGCTCTTAAGGAGACTCAACTAATGGAAATGCGACATAAAGAAAAAAAGGGGTACAAGGAAACTATTGCAAGTCTCCATATAAGTCATGCTCCTCCTGAGGAACATTGGTATTCTTCTGGATTTCCACAAGTTCAGTACCAAAAAGATCATCTTCCTCCATAGGTGAGTCACCATATCCGAGAAGGCTTTCTTTGAACTTGACCATAGGGTTAGTGACGTTGTCGTCCTTCTTCCCGCCTTCTTGTTCAATGAAGTGTGCCTCAACCTTTTTTTCTTGATCCTTTTGAAATCTCCGAGTGGATTTCATGTAAAGTCCCACTAGGTGCTTTGGGGTGTGACAGGTACGTGACCAATGGCCAACGCACCCACACCTAAAGCACGATTGAGGAGGGTTAGGTGCCTTATTGGCTTGCTTCTGGAAGGTTCAAGTACCTTTCCCTTTTCATTGGGATTCAATCCAATTTCTTCTTGGGTTAAGCAGACCTTTCTGACTTGCTCCTACGGAACCAAGGTCGAAAGGATTGAAAAAGTCAGTCACTTAAATCTACCGACAAAGAGTCGAGCTTTGAGATCAGCAACACCCGGAGCTCTATTTAATGGAACAAACACCAAGTCACTAGAGGGAACTGTTGACTGCAATGCACTATTGAAAGCAAGGGTGACTGGAATGAAATCAGCTCTGGGTAGAGATGGAGGGATTTCCATATTGACCTTGGACATATAAGAGTTTCGAAGGAATCAAAGGTAGCTCTAGTCTATGGCCAAATAAGGTGAACCTTGAAGCGTTCCCGAAAAGGAGTCTATTGATTCTCTCCCAATTGGTTGGATGGGCAGGCGTCAGCCCCCATACATGGTCTTACGACTTTGCAATGATCGGTGATAATGAATGCTACGAATGTTCGCTTCCACTAATGTTTTGACTTACTCCCCCGCCACGATCGAACGGGAATGGATAAGAGGCTTGTGGGATTGACGTGATAGGATAGGGTACTTTCATTTAAGTAGCCAGCCCATCCTTTTTCTATGCTCTGATTTCTGAGGCCTGCCTCTTCATTCCTCTTTCAATGCATCCCGGGCTCACATAATAGGAAGGAGAAGACTCGACTCATAGGCAGTGGCTTGGTTAAGGGAACGGAACCCACTGAAGCCGTAGCGAAAGCGAGTCAGCTAGTTATTGTCTCTTCCTTAACCCTCCCGTGCCTGAAGTCCGTATTCCCATCGGAAGAGCAATCACCAAAGCAAGTTCAAGCGATAGGCGGCCCTTTCAGCCCAAGAGTTTGAGGTTTATAGCTCTAACTTCCCTAGAAATAGTAGTGTGGAAAATTCCCCACTGCTGCCTCCCGTAGGAGTCTGGGTCGTGTCGTAGTCCCAATGTGGCTGATCATTCTCACAAAATGACACACACTGTGTTACATTAACATACTACGAGATGATTGACAACAAAAATCCACCAAGGAAGACTTTTAATACATTTCGTGGATTGGATTTCACTTGCCTGTCTACGGTGCCCTTGCCGGATCATTTGGGACTTTCGAATTGGAAGGAGGTGAATCATAGAACACTAAAAGCTATGGTCTCCGTAATGGGAGATTCCACAATTCAAACAATTAGGCCTGTATTCAACCTTTTTCGTCCACTAATTTCCGGCCCTCCAGAGCAGAGTAGAGCAATTTGGAACATGGGGATGAACTTCCTAAACCTTGGAATGACATGTACTTGAAAAAGTACTACGCCTGACCGGCTTCCCGGTAAGCCCTGAAAAATGATATAACTCAGCGGTAGAGTGTTACCTTGACGTGGTGGAAGTCATCAGTTTCGGCATCAATGTGCTTTTGGAATCTTCCTATCATTCCTAATACGGATTGGCATCTTAGTACTTTTTCCCATAAGAAAGAAAAAAGAACTTACTATCTTTGGGATCTGATACTACACCGCTGCTTAATTACCTCATGTTTTCTCATATGAATCTCCTATCTCCTGCTATTGGAGAACAAAGAAAGGGGGTAGCGCCCTGGTTAAAAAAAGAAACCCACTCTTTCTTCTAAAGCCGAAACTTTTCTGCCGAAAGTATTTCTGGTATTAAATATGTCACTTGTAAGATGCAGAAATGAAAAAACAAGGTATTTCTGGCTTTCCTTCCTTCAAAAATTCCTATATGTTAGTAGAAAAGCCATTCTTCCATTTATTCCCCTTATGCATTTGGCCTTTTCTGCGGCCATGGCTATTACTAGCCTGTTGAGCGGTAGCATGTGATTCGGGCAATGCTTGATTTCCATTAGCAATTGCATGATGATTCTTCAACAGGAGTTCATCATGTTTTTCTGCTTCTAGCAGAACACTAATAAGCTCAGAGTACTTCTTGTACTTTGCATGACGGTACTATTACTGTAGTATCATCATGTTGGGGTGGAAGGTGCACAAGGTTTTGTCGATCATCTCAGCGTCAGTAACTTTCTGGTTACAAATGTTAATTTAGCGACAATTTTGTGCATTGCAGAATTATAGGCTGCCACAGATTTAAAATCCTGAAAGCGTAGGAGGGTCCATTCAGTTGTGCTTCTGGCAGCAACACGGATCTTTGTTGGTTGTAGCATTCCTTCTAGGAATTCCATAACACAAGCGGGTCCTCCTCCATCAAGTATTCGGTTTTTAGGTCCGGATGAAGATGGTGCCTCAGGAAATGTAAAGCAGCGCATTTTACGGGTTCGGGCACAGCATGTGCACCAGCTTCAGGCTGGGCAATAGCAACTCCAAGTGCTCTAGCTGTTAGGTTGAATTTGGCATCCATTGCCCAAGTGAGATAATTGCTGCCATCTAGGGCAAGCACAGTAAATTCCCTTTTTGCGATGTCAGACATATCCTGTATGCAAGCAATACGAAATTTTACTAGTGGTAAAATATTATTTTGCATGCATCCTCATTGAATCAATAAAGATTTGGTCTATATTTATTCAGTAGATAATTATCACGATTCTCCCAGAAATTTCCTAGCATTTAGCAATTTTCTGTTAATTGTACAGCAATTTTCCAGCATTACTTAATAACAGAAAAAAATTCCAACATTAATTAAACGTGGCATAATACTAATTATATCTTATGTAATTCTTGTTGGCTAGGAGCGAAAATAGGTAATGAATATCTCCGTCAACTCGACTCATGGCCAGGTCAACCTGCCCCTAGGGCTCACATGAGAGAGGGAGAACTTCCCATTTCCGGGTGCTAATTAAAGAACCAAGCCTCATATGTGTTTTCCTAGACACCAATTGTCTTGCATCTATTCCTTCATTACTGAAATAAAATCCCAACCACTCAGGTCCTCATAATTTTCTAGCAAATTTTGCAATTTTTCGTTAATATTTAAGCAATTTTCAGAATTACTTGAGTGACAGAAACATTAATTTAGCATATATTAATCATTGCAAAGAGCTAGAAAATAAACCCAGGGTATAAAACTTCCAATGTGGGCTAAAACATTATTTTCCAAATTTTCTGGAAGTCCATACTAAAAAAAAAAATCTAATTTTAGTACTTAACATCAATTACCAAGAATTATTTACTGAATTTCGAAAAAACAATTAAGAAAAAACCAAGTGGGCCTATTGGGCTTGGTTCGGCCCAATAGGCCCAAAGTTCCCACGTTAAAGCCGGCTGCTAGGGTTTTACCCTAGCCACCGCTTACTCTCTTGTGTGCGGGCAAGGCTAGGCGGTGCGGCGTGGCAAAGAGTCGGGCGGCATGGCCAAGGAAGGCGACAGGAGCCGGCAGCAGGCGCGACAGGGTCGGGCTGCCGGCAGGCACGGTGGCTTCGGTCTTCAGGCCGAAAACTTTTTTTTTCATTTAGGGTGATGAATAGTAACAGATCAAGAACGACCATCCCAATCTGTTACCTTGATTCGATCTGGGGAAAATTTTGTAGACTATCGCGTAGGATAGAGTCACGTAGGACTTTTTCTTCTTCGGCAATCTGAGTGGATGCCGGTTTGATGGCGAGTTGATTGCAGATTGGATCGGGCGATCAATCACCGGTAGTAGTCGTTCTTGTAGTCGACGATCCTTAGCTTCTTGTGGTAGAGAGTCGTGCTGATAACGTGTTGTAAAACGAGATCGTTTACCTACGCCAATCAATGGCACGCCAATACAATCACCCGAGCGGAGACAAAAACGCAAGTAGAAGGACACACGATATGAGGGGAAAATATCTCTTTATTAGATTGATGTCTCCGTACAAGATAATGCCCTATATATATAGTGGAGGTCCCCTAAGGATTAATTCGGATTCACGCACAAGTGAATATACTTTAACCATATTATAACAAAATCAATGGCTGCGACCGCCGAAGTAATGGTTCCTGGAGGGATCAAGCATCCCAGCCGAAGCGAAGTCAAGCAGCGAGGCTAGGCTAGTCTCTTTTCTGGGCTGCACTGGGTTTGTGGTGGTTTCTGTGTGCTCTTGCCGGCCCATGATATATCTTTAGGACCCATCACCGAGTCTCCTGTGAATCCCAATCTCTTGCACCGGTCGGCCGGAGATCCAGCCCCGCGCTCCGCCCTCCTCGACGTCGAGCTTCCCCGATGCAGTTCTTCGGCGGCGGCTCGTCGCTGACGCCGGTCGTGCCGGAGACCAGCCCCGCCCCGGCGGCGCCGCCGGGCACGGGCACGGGCTCCAATGCGCAGGTGCTCTACGTCTTCAACCGCAGCGGAGTCTGCCTGCTTTACCGCGAGTGGCACCGTGCGCTCCGCACGCTCGATCCCACCCAGGACCACAAGCTCATGTTCGGCCTCCTCTTCTCCCTCCGGTCCTTCACCGCCAAGATCGACCCCACCACGTACGCTTCTTTCTCTCCCCCCCCCCCCCCTCCCCCGGTTCTCTCCTGTTCTATTCTGGGAGATTTGGAGCCAAGGATCTAAAGGTTGTTGTGTTCACGAAGCTAGACTAATTGGTGGGCGGATGCTGATGAAGTGAGGAACCGTTCTTGCTATGTTCACTTGGCTGCTAAGTAGTAGCTATCGAAATGGATTTGGGTTAAATATGCTTCTACGTGCATTAGTACCAATGGTCTGTGTTTAACATGGGTCAATGTTGTTGGAATTATCGATTCATTGAGTTGGTTGGGAGTATTTGTCAATCCACGACTCGATTCGGTTGGAGTAATTCACAGTATGACCAATTTGACAGAAATGGCAGGATTTGCAGTGAAAATTATGAGGGGAAATGTGGCAGATTGTGGGGTGGGGGGTGTAGATATTCTCTATCTGTTATACAAGTGCGGGAGTTTAACATGAAAATGACAAAAGCCTAGACCTTTGATTTCGTTCTTTACCTTTGTATAAAAAGAGCTCTGTGAACCAATAATGAAGTCTGGGAGTATTGAGAATTTGGACATTTAACTGTTTATAAACACTAATTGTCTACCAAACTCGTTGCACACACCTGAGGTACTTTAACCTGACAATGGAAAAAGGCAGAAGATGAAACAGGTAAACCGCCTACAAACTCAGCCATCAACAATTACTTACGAGCTGCTTCGGAACTTTTGTATCTTTATTCATAGCACACTGTTCCGCTACTATCTCTTCCCCAAACTGTCCATCTGCTCACCTTTGCATGGCCACAGGATTATAATGGAAAAACTAAAATCATTTTGATCCCAGGAATTCTCTGGAGAACCTGGGATAGCTGGGAGTGTCAATAGATGAACCTTTTTTGTTTTCTCATTTAATACCCTTGATTAACTAAATCACTAGTTTTTGCCTCATGGTCATTTTACATATCATATGCAGGGCAGAAAAGGGGAACCTTGGGGTGCCAGTACTGCCGGGCCAGGGCTGCTCATTTTATAGCTTCAAGACAAACACATACAAATTGAGCTTTATGGAGAGCCCATCTGGTATAAAGGTAAGTCAACGTGTTATTTATTCTCTTCCCTGTCTGTCTTCCGCCCTTAAATTTATCATGATTTTACTTTGACTGGTGAAGTAACTTGGTTAGTCTGTTAATATATAAGGTTTTTTTTCCTGGATAACAAAATTAGTATTTGGATTGGATGAAGACAAGACAACTACTGTCATTTCAGCAATAGTATCACATCAGTGAAAGCCATGTTTGACAATTGACACCACATAATAGAAGCATCAGTGCAACCTTGTTTTCATGCAGACCTGTTCCACTTGATATATGTTTTGAAATATGGTCATCGACTTCCATCATTAGCATAGTAACTATCGAGCATGTAGGTATATAATACTCCTTTCTTCAAAAAGATATTCAGTCACTGACACTACCACTTTTGTGTAGCTTATTCTCATTACCCATCCAAGGACTGGTGATCAACGAAATTCACTGAAGAATATCTACAATCTTTATGTGGAATATGTTGTAAAAAATCCTTTATATGCTCCTGGAACCCCAATCAAGTAAGTTTCTTCTGTTAATGAAAATTTTCTTCACTGTTTTGGTTCGTCAACACAATTAGTTATAGTATCACTGCTTATATCAGGATCATGCATAAAAAGGATGGCATACAGAATCTTGTTATCAGACAATTAATGAAATACGTATATGATCTTTTCCACCAATTTAGGGAAGCATATGGGTGTCGCACATAGGATGGAAGTAAAAAAAATGAGATTTTGAGAAATATAGCTAACAGCTAGGCTGCCTAGGCATATCGCTTCTCACACCTAGCCAAGTCAGGCTCCAAAACATACTGGAATTTCCTACCCATTGTATTAGGAATTTTCAGCTGAGATTATATATTAGAAATGAAGACTAAATGTGATAATCAGTCATACCAGCATACTTTTCCATTGGTGATTTGCACAAGAGTGGGTGTTCCCACAAAACAACCCTCTTTATCTTTTGATTAACTGTGGCAGGAAATTCAAACTATCAATAGTCTACTGTGTAAATTTAAATTTCTTCCGCGACTTGAAATACCCTTTTAGATCCTTTTTAACTTTTTTTAAATTGTGTGATAATGTACATACAGAACCAATTTCAGGTGCTGTAAACTTTTGCTGTAGTGGCTTATTATCAAATATCTTGTTTAGCTCAATTCATTAGCTTTTGAAACCTTTCTTATTGCAGGTGCGACCTTTTCAATAAACATCTTGATCAATATGTGAAAACATTGATTTGATGCCATTGAGGTAATGTCCTATATATTCTGTTGTTAATCCATGTCTATTCTATTCAATACTTCAATGTTGCATGCACTATTTGTGTGGGTGCTCAACAATGTTTTTTCGTCTCCTATATACAGGTTTCATTATAGGTTTGTTGGTTAGGAGTGTCTTTTAATTGACAAGGACTTTCTGACAGATTGTATTTCAGATGATTTACCATGAGTGTTTTTGCTATCATAAAGAAAAACCTTTAGTTTTTTGTTTTGAACTCATAAACTTTAGATCTTAGTTTCACAAGAAATTTTGAGGCGTTAACGATCTTTTAGTTTTACAGGCACCTCTGAGTCAGTCAGTGATTAAACATGAAGCCAGGAATGCTAACCTAGTCTGATTTGTATTTTTTTTTCATTTTCCTTTATGGAAGTCCAAGAACCTGCTTTGTTTTCTCTTGCACTGAATTTTCAAGATGGAAAAGGTGTCAAATAATCTTTGTATGTGCATTACTCGTTGTTTTCTATTTGTGAACTTCCAATTCTATGTTGTGTTTAATTTTTCACCTAATATGGTAGGCCTTTTTAGTATAATGGATGCATGCTGAGTTGCAGACTGTTCTCCTCATTCTTTTTCTTATCAGTATCTTATTACAGTTTTTCCTTGCATGTCCTGGTGGCGCCAACAAGGTTAAATTTCATATCTGGGCAACACGGTATGGAGGACTGTTTGCTGTAGTGTATCGGTGCGCTATTTGATTTAATTATGACTACTTTGAGAAGACTAGTGTTCCTTCAGGGATGCTACAGACTTATCTAGTGCAAACATTCTCTTGTTCTTGTAGTGCATTGTACAATTGCACATTGTATTGGATAAATGGCATAAAATTGATGACATTTGTTGTGTTGACTTAAAAAATTTGAGGGTTTACATACTCTAATCGTACTTGTAAATTACTTATTGATTATGATGGATTCCTCAATGGTCAAAATGACAAATCACATTATCCTTTCCCGTGTTATGTATTTCTAGTTTTGGCGGTGAATTACCAGTTTGGTTCGGTTATGATTCTTGCAGTGATCACGATTGCAGAGACGCTGCAGTGCAGAAGTGCAACCTACAACAATTGCACGAGAAAGCTGGTTTGCACATGATTCTGAGATGAATTTTTACTGCACATTTACAGCGTTGGAAGTGTGCATTGAGCTTATACTGTGGATTCAACGGTTTTATGGTCTTTGCAGTCTTATCAAGTGCACCGTTGGCAATCGGCAATGCAAAATAAAACGTACCGAGCTGGCAAGCTTCATCTTAGCTTACAGATATGATGCATCTGAAGTAATGTTTTTGGATAAGAATTTCTCGTTATTACCACTTAGTGTAAAGCCAAATAACGCAGCAGCTGTACATTCAGCTGCGCTGGTAAAACTTGCTGGGGCGATAGACCACACTTGCATGGTTTCTACCATGAACGGCACTACTGTACTGGACCTCCGTCTGAGCGCTGTCCACACTAGCTTTAGACTGATTACAGAACATCACTATCGAAACACGTACAAATCGATTTGTAAATAAAAGCTTTTACCCTCCTCTTGATAATTTAAACACACTCAAAGGAACACCATCTAACCAAATATTTTTACATACACAGCAGGTCACAGTCAGCATACTGTAATTCACAGAATTAAGCACAGGATGCATAACATTGCAATCAACAGAATGATGCTAAGTTACTAGCTACAAGTTCTCTCTAACGCTGCAGTGTCGACAAACTTTCACAGGTTTACAGACATCTAGGGGATCTCGACAAAATTTGTCCCCCGCATTTTTTCTACTGCATGAGTTCAACAGTTCTAATTACCCCGCAGGTATGCACAATTCAACAAACAAGAGCAACAAGTCTTTTCACTCCCTTTCTTCACTGTCTGTTTTTTCCCTTTTTTGCCCTCATTTTTCATCCCAACTTGTCAGGAGGATCACCAACCGACCATAAGCATAAAAACACAGCCAACCAAACCCTCCAATTAGTGCAATTTACAAAGCAGAGCAACGTTGCTCACTTCCCAAAATGGGAGCTCAAACCCTGTATGCATCACCGAGTATGGAAGCAGTCAGTCGCTGGGGTCCCTTGATTATGTTTACAACAAAACCTTCCAGACATATTGTTGGATACTGCCAAAGGCGTACTTGGTGCCACTACCTATGGCGCACACCACGTGTGACAAAGAACTGATAGTCTGGATGGCTGGCATGCCTATCTCGCAACCAATCGGCAGCAGCTTGCAGTAAGTAGCTAGCCAGTTGCCAATCTCCATCAGTCGAAGACCATACTGAGTTGCTGAACTTGTAAGAAGCCATACCAAAAACCGGAAGCGGTATAGTTGGTGTGCTATCAGCACCCCACATATATTTTACAGCATCACCATGATCTGGACAAAACAAACACAAGAGAGCTCAGATAATAGCAATCAGGCAAGTAGGACACAGTACTTTCTTAGTCCTAAGGTTCATTTACATTAAAACTAAAGGAGGACAGATAGTAAGCACACACACCCCAAAAAAAAAGGAAGCAGCAGCAGCATGACAATTCTATTTCTCTCTCTTTTGTTTCCAGAAATGACCCCTCTCAGTTGGTAAGCACCAAACATGCAAATACCATATAATAGTAATTTCATAGTTACAGCATCAAGGTTGGTAGAATCAAAACCCAATGGACAAACACTAGTTGGCTTTTACAGGTTCCTCGCAAGTTACAGCAGCAACCAACCTGGTACCAGCCAATAGGCTAGTTACCATCGTAGCTAGGAACCAGCCAAAAGCAGAATGATTTCTATTAAACTCAGATAGCAAACTGAGATAACTGTGCTAATTTATATTTTATCATTTTTCCCCATTTGTCTGAAAATATAATCCAAAATATGATGTACATGTGGGAAAAATGCATAAATCAGTAAAAGCAGCACTACTGCCTAAAACCCAACTCAAGAAGGCAAATAAATCTTTAAAGTCCACTTTGCATAACCATGCAAGCCTTTTACATTCAGATGTTACATGCAATAGGCACTTGTTTAACGACACCTTTAGCATTGGCATCAGGAAAAAGACATAATCAACCATCTAAGTGTTGCATGCATTCCAGAATAAGACTTAATAAGTTTACTATCGAAACGCTACGATAGTTTCTTCAACTGAATTTCCTGAAGTTCAGTGATTTCAAATCCCAGCTAATTGACATAATGGACACTAGAAAAACACAAAGCATACTTAAGCAGATGTAGTCTTTCTTGCATGTCAACACTGTATGTGTCCCTAGGTGTCTGCTAAATTGGATATCCGAATGTACAATGAACACAGCATAGGGATGGAAGCTGGTATCATATAGATTTATTTTGAAAAAAAAAAAACAGAATAGTATTTGGGACCTTTATTTTGAACACTACCAGAGGATAGTGAAGCTAGCATTATCACTTTTTTTGACTCGTAGCTAGCAATATCACTTATCGGACAATCTCAACTTACGACCCTCTAAAGAAAAATAAAATCTGAATATAGTTACCTCTTAAGCAAGTCGATAGCTGATGGAAGGTGAGAAAGCAAGCATCCAAATTTCTTAATGTTGGACCAGTAGGGATGCGGTAAATTGGATACCTGCATAATGTGTAAGAAACTTGATTTATTAGTTACTGCTATCTTATAAGAAGCACCAATTATGCACTTATAAAAGAAACACATACCAAGCAACAGATATCCAACTTCGCGGTGATAAATCGCAACTTTTGAGGCTCATCAGTCCGGGAAATTTAGCTGAAAGACTAGAAATCTGAAAGAAAAAAGAATGTTAGAACATGGAAATGCCATGAAAAGACCATACAAACTCGATCGAGTTAATTCTTGCCTTATCAGTCAATGGTTCACGACAAAATGGAGAATCGAACTCTAGGTATTGAAAGAGCAAGTGGCCCTGCGAATCTCGTGATTCACCATCATCACTTGAGAAGCCGTCCTGAGTAAGATGTTTTACCCTTCCATGTTCATAATCACTGCTTCCATCACTGCTGGAATCATGGCAATCCCCATCACTGTCATCCATCATATGTCTGCTTCAAAGAGTTGATCCGCACATAGTTAAGAACTGAAATATTGCATGAAACTAGCAAGACAAACTATTTGAGTACAAACTAATGATGGGTGAAAATAATCACTAGCAAAGGTGAAAAATAAAAGGTAAAAGATATAAACCGAGTTACAAACAGGAACATGTCACCATGTAGAGACATATGTGCATGTGAGCTTGTACATAACAGTGCAGATTGTGAGCACAAGCTTGCAACACAAAAATATGCAGGTCTGTGTAAAGCAATCTTAAATGATTAGCAAATTTTATTAGCATTTTTACCCTGCTGTCCTGCTACATATATAACTTGTGGTCCATCATCCTTAACACAGAAAACCCTTTTCAAATGACATTATCAAATGAACAGTGAAGAAGGAACATCAAAAACTTGAATGGTTCCATTGACTATAAGCAAAACAAAACTTCTCAAAATGGTTACAAAAACAAAGTGGTGCACAAGTCAACAGTTGCAACTATTTCTTCTATGGTACTACAAAAATGCTAGTACAACGCTACGACAGACCAAACTAGTGTTTAGAATAAGTAATAATAAAATATCATTTTAATTCTGCAATCGTAACAGCAGTTCACAGTTAACTTCCCTTTAACGAAAATTGACTTGAGTATAACCAAGTACCAAGTACGCTTTGAAGCAGGTCCAAGTCTCATTGGAACGTTGAATGATCCAAATTTTACTAAAGCTTGGAGAGTATAAACACATATCACTAGATTGAAACCTCCTGAAGTTCAGAGTTCATATACTATATTCATATCTATTGAGCAAAATTGAGGACCCTACAAACTTTCATATTAGTTCAGGTTCATCCTTTTTTATGTGAAGAAATAACTAAAACTTCACAAGGGAACATTCACTACCTATGGGGCTATTAACATGATTGCAATTATCCTAGTCACCCTCATAAGTACTACAGGAAAAATGAATAGGCCATGTAGCAGGAAAATAATGCAGCCCAATATTGTAGGGGGCCACAACAGTAATCAATGATTACATAAAACCACACATCACATATTATTGTGATTTGCCAAATGCCAGGAAACAATGCCTAATGATCACCATAAGTCGTAGCATATATTCATCTCGGTTGACTCATCAAGAATGAACAGATAGCACAGCGCATTAATTATTGAAGATCAGGTGAATTGCAGTGTACAATATAGTACTAAGGCCTTCAATTAACTTGAAATCAATTACAGTTTCTAAATGAACCATAAAACTTAAACCAATAGCAACCAATGGTTACGGGCAAGATTAGAACAAACCCCAATTACCTTGGGCTAGAAGATGCGTGCAAGATCGCGGGGTCTCCAAAGAGCTGGATGGCAGACAAATACGGCACATAGTACTGCACGACCCCATCGCACCCATCAAGCATGATCGGCACACCGGCACCATACGCGCTCCACTCCCTGTACGCCTCCCATACGTCACCAAGAACGAAGTACGGGCTCTCCCGCCCGCCATCCACGCCGCAACCCCTCCACCCCCTAACCTCTCTCTGCATCCCAAATCCCCAAATCCACCGCCGATTCAGAAAGAGTCACACTATCACAAGTCATAACGATCTAATCATACGGTGCGGGTGTTGAAGAGACGAACCTTGGAGGGGTACAGAGCCCGCACGGACGGCGTCACGGCGCCCACGAACCGCTCGAGGTTGCCCACGACGCCGGGGGCCGGCGCCGGAGCAGGCGACGGCTCCGGCTCCTCCGTCGCGTTCTCCTGTGCGGCGGCGGTGGCCCACCGCGACTTGGGGAGGCCTTGGTGGTGGCTTCGGCGGGCCCTCGGGGAGTCGTAGAAGCGGTAGCCGCCCTGCCCCCGGCCGAGCTCCACGGCAGTGCCCATCATTCCACGGGCGATGCTAGCTCTCACGCTCAGGGACGCGCTAATCCGGCGAGGAAGGGAAGGAATAGACGAAACCCTAACACTAAGATTTGGGGACCAATTCGATTGGAGGAGACGCCAATGTAAGGAAGGAGGAAGGAAATGGGAAGGAAGAGGAGGAAACGGCGTGCTGGGCGTAGGTGTATTTATTTTGGAAGGCGGGATGTCGTGGGCAAGGCGGAGGAAGACAGGAAGGGTAGGAAGGGGATTTCGCGAGGGGGCTCGCGAGCCTGGGATGCCACGGCTCGACGCTGGCGCGCGGGCCCGAGGTTCTCGCATGGGTCCACCTGTCAGTGCTCGTGAGGCGGGAGGCGAGGGGCACCCCTCGTGATTGGTCGGCCGCTGGACTCCACGGATCGAGCCCGGATTACGTAGGCACAGAGGCGAGCTCGCCGTTGTAAGTGTTGTAAAACAAGTCGTTCCCCACGTAGAACACCGGCAATCAACAAGAACACAAGAACAAGAGAACAAGAGACACAAGATGTAGGTGGAACTCTCTCTTCTTTATTGATCAATGTGTGTAAAATACAATGAGAGGCACCCGGTATTTATAGAAGAGGTATTAGGGATTTGCCCACATATTAGAGATAGACTCCTAACCGTATACGGTTAGAGTCATATCTCATAACACTTCCCCTTGGGCAAATACCGCGTAATGCATATGTCTCGTTAAAAACTCCACTCAAAAACCCAGTGGGAAAAAAGAGATGGAGAAAAGAGTACATCACATTCGCTCCTTATGTTGCATTTGTTGCCTCATTAAAAACCTTTATGTGAGAAACATCAGGAAAACTCACAAAGGAAAAAAGAGTACAACTTATGATCTTCAGGATCATGCAAATGGATTATGGTTCAGGGGTTCACTTCCCCTGAACTTAGCAAATCTCTAAGCCGCCTCATTCCAATGCCATTAACATACCATTGGAAGGTGGATTTGGCAAAGATTTTGTGAATTAATCTGCTAGATTTTCACATGACTTAGTTTGCATTATTTTTATCTCACCATTCTTCTGGATTTCGTGAGGATAGAAGAACTTAGGAACAATATGCTTCGTGATATTGTTCTTTACATAACCCAATTGCATTTGTGCAACACAAGCATCATTATCTTCATAGATAATAGTAGGGGTATTGACGATATTCATACCATATGACTTCTGTACATGGTTGATTACCCATCTTAGCCAAACATATTCCTGTGAGGCTTCCTTTATAATCTCTGGGTGGCTGTACCACCACAGAGGAAAATAAAAATCCATTCTGGGATTTCTTCATGAACACACATGAACATTATTCCTTCAGGGACCATATTCCTTTTTCAGAAGGAATCTACTTAGTCGATTGTACCACATCCTTATCGACTGTTTTAATCCGTATTCAGTGACCCAAATACATATGCGATCACTACAATCATCAACTGTATTGAAAAGTTTAAGCTTGCTGCCATCAATATTAAATTTCGGAACGTCATTCCACTCATTTCAGGAGAACAGATTTCATCGTAATCGATGATGGGTCTCTGCTAAAACCCTTGTGCTACAAGCCTCGCTTTATATCTCACCACTGGATATTTTCATATCTCTTCAGGATGAAAAATCCATTTGATCCTCTGAGGAATATTTCAGGAAATGTTCTGTCAACAGGACCAAGAACTTTCCTCTCATTAAGCGAGCGCTACCTCAATTGCTTTTTCAGGTGAACCTAGATGAGTGCTTCTGGCACTCTGCCATGGACTTTGGTTCTGGATCCAGATTTTAGAAATTTTTAGAGGCAAAATATGTCGACAATTGTAGTCTTTCTTCATATATAATTCTCCTGCATCACTCCAGGGATGTCTCTTTATCAATTTCTTCCAGCTTCTCGTGATTTCCCACAACGATGAAGTCTGGGTGTTCCGACTTCCCAGCATTGGATTGTGCGCACAAATATACGCTGGGGTTATCATCTTCAGGATGGATTTCTTCAGGGATGTTACCATCTTCTAGATGGCTCACTTCAGGGATTTTCTCAACATCAGGTTGAGCTTCTTCCACTGTCATCTGTAGTGTTCTCAATTGTTTGGTTCTCTATTTCTGCGGACGTCTCCGCGAAATTGAGTCCCGTGCACCTGGAGGCCTCCCCCTCATTTTATCATGAGGGTCAAGAGTGGGTTTAATATCCTTCTAGGATATTTCCACTCTTTCAGGTGCATATACTGCAGGTATATGAGATCTTTCCACTACCTTATGATCAGTGAAGGTATTTGACAGATTCTTAGCTTACTTGTTGCAGATTTATTACTTTCCGAACTTCAAGTTCGGTCTCTTTAGTGCGTGGATCTAAGGACTCGGCATTCTTTAATGTGGTACTTATCTTCCCCTAATGCCGAAATATGTCCTTAGTACAATCAGCGTACCGAACCATGTACAGACCCTCAACTTCTGGTGAGGTCCCATGGCGGTATGCTGTGGTGGAGAGATTGGCATGTATACAACATAACCGAAATTTTCGCAGATGGGAAATACTTAATTCTCTTCCATGCACTATCTACAACGGGGAATTATATTATATACAGTTGATTTGAGTTGAATTAATATCGCAGTATGCAGCACTGCGTGGCCCCCAAGCAACTGGTGGGTGGCCTACTATTCTGCAAAGTGGTCAAGCAATAAATTTTATTCCCTTAATAATGACTCTGCAGGGCCATTCTATATGTGGACATGAGATATTAAAAGCTCTACATTAATTCCCAAAGCCATATAATGCTTTTGAGGTAAACTCGTTAGCATTGTCCATTTGAATGGACTTGATTCTTTCTTCTGGAAAGGAGGCTCACACAAATTGGGCAATTAATTTAGGTAGAAGCATGGTTCCAACAGGGGCCGAAAAGGTCCACAGATATCACTTCGAATTTACTTCAAAAAATTCAGCGATTCATCTACAGGTTAGATGATAAGAAATCTTCAGGTCTAAGGAAATCTTTATGCTATGGCCAACAGAATTAGTAATTGTTTTATCATAGTATTCAACTCAAAATTACCCAGTCGATCTACAAGATCTTTAAATATTTCTGGGTTTTTATTGCAATACCAACTTCAGGTTGCATAGTATAACAATCAACAATTTATTGCACAAAATATTCTGGAAAACACTTTATTTAATTATCACTGATAATTGCTCAACAGGAGCATAGACCAAATGTTCATGCAGGAACATAATTATTCAAACTGATGAGGCTCTTAAGGAGGCTCAACTAATGGAAAATGTGACATATAGCAAAAATGGTGTGGGGAGACTATTCTAGATCTCCATACAAGTCATGTTTCATCTTCTGGGAAACATTGGTATCTTTCTGGAGCTCCATAAGCTCAGTGCCGAGGAGGTCATCCTCATCCATGGCGAGTCACCATATCCAAGAAGGCTTTCCTTGAACTCGGTTGTAGGGTTAGTGACATTGTCTTCTTTCTTTACACTGTCTTGCTCAACATCTGGTAGAGCGGTGTAGTGTGCCTCAACCTTCTTTTCTTAATTCTTCTGGAATCTCCCAGTGGATTTCATGTAAAGTTCTGCCAAATGCTTTGGGGTGCGACAATTGCATGACCAGTGGCCAACGCAACCACACTTAAAGCATGTTTGAGAGTCAGGTGCCTTATTGGCTGTACCTTGCTTCTGGAAGGTTCCTGTATCCGTCCCTTTACCTTTCCATTGGGATTTACCTTTTCCCTTTTGATTTCTGCCATTCTTCCATTCATTCCCCTTGTACTTTTGGCCCTTTCCGCGGCCATGGCTACTACTAGCCTGCTGAGCGGTAGCATGTGCTTCAGGCACTGCTTGACTTCCATTAGTATTTGCATGATGATTCTTCATCAGGAGTTCATCATGTTTTTCTGATTATAGCAGAACACTAATAAGCTCAGAGTACTTCTTGTACTTTGCATGATGGTACTGTTGTTGTAGTATCATCATGTTGGGGTGGAAAGTGCACAAGGTTTTGTCGATCTTCTCAGCTTCAGTAACTTTCTGGTTACAAAAGGTCAATTTAGCGACAAGTTTGTGCATTGCAGAATTATAAGCTGCCACAGATTTGAAATCCTGAAAGCGTAGGAGGGTCCATTCGCGTTGTGCTTCTGGCAACAACACAGATCTTTGCTGGTTATAGCGTTCCTTCAGGGAATTCCACAATACCAGCGGGTCCTCTTCCATCAAGTATTCGGCCTTCAAGTCCGAATGAAGATGGTGCCTCAGGAAATGTAAAGCGGCGCATTTTGCGGGTTCAGGCACTTCGATTGTACCGGCTTCAGGCCGAACAATAGCAGCTCCAAGTCCTCGAGCTGTTAGGTTGATTTTGGCATCCATTGCCCAGGTGAGGTAATTGCTGCCATCCAGGGCAAGCACAGCAAATTCCCTTTCTGCAATGTCAGACATACCCCGTATGCAAGCAATACGAGATTTTACTACAGGTAAAATACTATATTGCATGCATCTTCATTTAATCAATAAAGTTTTGGTCTATATCTATTCAGTAGATAATTATCACACTTTTTCCAAAATTTTTCTAGTATTTAGCAATTTTCAGCATTACTAAATAACAGAAAATAAATTCCAACATCAATTAAACTTGGCATAAGTCTAATTTCAACTCATGTAATTATTATTGGTTGGGAACGAAAACGAGTAATGAATATCTCCGTCAATTTGACTCATGGCCAGGTCAACATGCCCTTAGGGCTCACATGAGGGAGGGAGCACTTCCCGTTTCTGGGCGCCAATTAAATAACCAAGCCTCATGTGTGTTTTCCTAGACACCAATTGTCTCATATCTGTTTATTCATTACCGAAATCAAATCCCAACCACAGAGGTCCTCATAAACTGTTGTATGAGAAATTCTAAAATTTTCCTAGCATTTTAATAATTTCTGCTAATTTCCAAGTAATTTTCAGAATTACTTTACAACAAGAAATTGAATTGCAGCAAAAATCTACATGTCATAATGCTAAGGAAAATAAAACCAGAGTATGCACGGTGGCCGCGGGTGCGACAGGGGTGGCGGCGACGTGGCGGGGTCGGCGCGCTACGGTTTCGGGCCAGTGCGACGGCTGGCCGAAACTCTCTTTTTTTTTGTATGAAGAGTAACGGCCAATTTCTCTAACCGTAGATTAGATCTAATTCTCTAATAGTAGATTAGATCAATTCATCTAGCGAAACAATCTGCAGGATTTTCGACTTACGTTCTTGATGCCCGGAGCGTTAATTGGTTATCGCGTAGGATAGAGTCGCGTAGGACTTTTTTTCGGCAATCCGAGTAGATGCCGGCCTGGTGACGAGTTGATTGCAGATCGGATCGGGCGATCAATCGCCTGTAGTAGTCGTTCGTCGTAGTCGACGATTCTCCGCTTAGCGGTGGTGCACGGCCAGTAATCGGGAGCCATGGTGGTGGCTGATAGTTCGTGATGCGGCACCTTCGGGGTGCGGCATCCGAGGGTGGCGGCGTCGAGCCGAAGCCGCGCCAGTGGTATGCGTGGTGTCGGGCGATCAAATGGCGTGTGCTTCTTTTTCTTCATGTAGGGCTCCTCCTATGCTAGCTCTCCTCGATCGGTGGTCGTTGCACAGGCAACATCGTTGCTCAACTCCACCGATCGGACCGTGCAAGAGAAAAGAATAGCAAATTAGAAGCAAGTGCATTAATTAATGCATAGTGGTAGACTGGATGGGAGCATGCAAGTGCTAGCTTTCATATGGATGCATTAATTAGAAAAGTGAAGACGTGCATCATGTTCATGAAAATATATGGATGCCTTCCATCCATCCACTGTGATGCATCACGGAGGTCGTGACGCTCCATGCATCGATCTTCCGGCCGGTACGCGCATGCCTACGGGACTCCCTCATCACCGATTCTTCATCTGCTGGGTGGATCCAGAATCCAGCGACAGCAGCAGATCTAATTGCTGTTCTTCTTTTGGCCTTGGAGAGCTTCGTGCTGATAACGTGTTGTAAAACAAGTCGTTCCCCACGTAGAACACCGGCAATCAACAAGAACACAAGAACAAGAGAACAAGAGACACAAGATGTAGGTGGAACTCTCTCTTCTTTATTGATCAATGTGTGTAAAATACAATGAGAGGCACCCGATATTTATAGAAGAGGTATTAGGGATTTGCCCACATATTAGAGATAGACTCCTAACCGTATACGGTTAGAGTCATATCTCATAACAGTAAGGTCTCATTGACTTGTGTTGGGTCAGGAAAACTCGGAGCCCACGGTTCGGTGGGCGCTGCCGAGATGGCGAGAGCGTGACCCGGCCCACGCGCCGCGTGTGCGAGTGGGGAACACGTGGACGGCGGGGAGTGGGTGGGCCTGCAGCACGGCCGGGCCAACCGCCTCGGGATCGCGCAGCTGGATCGCGTCGTGGCGCGGCGAGGGGCCGTGGGGCATCTTGATCGTGTCGGGTGTTTGCTGCGTCGGATGGTCGCGCGCACGCGACGTGCGGGGCTTGGTGACTGACATGTGGGTGGGTCTGTATGTGGTTTGGTATGTCAGCGAAAGGCACAGAAGGCGGTAGGCGTGGTGTTTGGACGAACCGTTGTTTAACACATGCTATTGCCTGTTGGGCGGTTAATATTTTTTATTTGAGGTAAGCAAGGGTTAAACGTGTTGAAATATAATAGGACTATTTGTCTTAGTAGTTCAAATATGATAGTACTTTATCTTTTCTAGGCAAATTCGAGATATATATATATATATATATAGTACAATTACCTGGGACACCAAGGTGCCTGGGCACCATGATTTAAAATGGGTATTTTCCATATGTATTTGTATGCGAAATTTTTTTAAATTTTTAGGATGTTGAGTTCAACTAGTTTACTAACTAGTTCAAACAAGTTTGAACTAAAATTCATATTAAAGTTTCGTTTTTTTATGATAGTTTGATTGAGGTATGTGTTGATCATACATATAAATCAGCAAAGTATGTAATCTAAATTCATTCAAATCTTCAAATTCGAGTATATTTTTTTAAAGGTATGTGTTTCATTTGAATTCTTATAGATGGGTATATACCCTAAAACTGGAAGTTTTGAAAAATATATCCGAATTTGACTTGAATTAACGCATTTAAAATCATGGTGCCCAGGCACCAAGGTGTCCCATTCTGTTATCCTATATATATATATATATATAATAGATTTGCTTCTATAAATATGAAATCCTATTGTATAAGAAAATCAATCTAATAAAGAGAAAAGAGTTTTGTTTTTCTTTATCCCATGTATTCTTCATGATTGTTATGTCTATTCTCGATCGACGCATTATAATTAATCTATGATGGTCATCATCGTTTTATAACACGTTATTAGCACGTAGCTCTAATCAGGGAGCACGAGGAGCAACAGCAAGTATCGTACTTGTCAACAACAGCGTCGAGCGACGGCTATGAGACCAAGTCGATGGTGGATGTACATGGAGAAGCACACGAGCTTCACCAAGACGTTGGCCTCCGTCGACAGCGTTTAGCGCACCACCACCGACATGCAGTGCTTGCCACCGCCGTCGCTTGGGACTGCATACAGGATCTTTCGCAGGGTGATGGATGCGTGCATTAAGATTCTCAACTCGAAGCTGAGAGCAGATAGCGGACATAGGGAGCAGAAGACAGTTCTCCTCCTAGGTGTTGATGCACAGCACAACCTCTAGTTTTTACGATCGGTCCCCCTATAAGCAGCTATTGTATTGAAACTCTGCGAAAAATTGGCGACACCTATCATCTCTAACATGATTTGCACGAAGCTCTCCGAGGCCGATCAAGATTATCTACCTGCATCAATCTATATTGCACCAAATTTCGATCAACATCAAGCGATTAATCTTCTACAAGCCATACGTAAGTTCGAAGTATGTAAGTTAATCGTATCTAATCAGTTTTTAATCCTGCAAATTAATTTCCTTAAACACCTAGATTAATCTAATCCAAAAATAAGGCCTTGAGGTGATACTGATGTTTGTGTAAAATGTTTAGAATATTTGAAGCTCTAGGTTTTCTGCGATAATTCTTTTGGTGTTTCAACTTTAATAAAGTATATAGTATTTTATTTTTGAAAAATGGCAACTAAACTCCAAAACTTATTAAATCTTTCATAGTGGTCCTCCAGAGTCCAGACCATTTGGGATTTAAGTAAAATATTTTTAGACTTTATGCTGATTTAAATTTGAGGTTTGAAAATCAGAGTAATAATAAGGTTATTCAAAAGAGTGTTTTATTTAAATGCCAAAATTCTATAAATGCAAAAAAGTTATAATAAACTCATAAAATAACTTGGCATTATAATATTTTATTTTAATGCAAAAATTTGGGATATTACAGACCTATCCCCTTAAACAAAATCTCATCACCGAATTTTGGTAAACTCAAGGAAGAAGTATGGACATTCACTCCTAAGACGGTCTTCTCGTTCCCAAGTGGCCTCATCCTCATTGTGGTTTTTCCACTGGACTTTTTAACATCTTGATGGTGCAGCTGCACGTGTGTCGCTCAGCTTCCTCTAAGATGCATACTAGGTGTTCTCGATAAGAAAGATCGAATTCCAAATCAATATCTTCCAATTAGGTGTGCTAAGTTGGGACTCTAAGACACTTCTTGAGTTGAGAGACATGAAAGACATCATGTACATCTGAAAGTTGAGGTGGTAGCTCCAATTTGTATGCCATCTCGCTTTTCTTTTCGATAATACAATATGGTCCAATTTATCGAGGTGCTACCTTCCCTCGAATTTGGAAACGACGGATACATCATGGCAATGAGATTTTGAGGTAGACATAATCACCCACCTAGAAGCTCAGCTCACGATGACCATGGTCGGCGTAACTCTTTTATCGTGATTGTGCTTTCTTTAACCAACTCCTTATCACTTCGATGTGTTTTGGGCTTCTTGGGTAAGATTTGGGCTAAAGAATTGTATTTTACTGACTTTGGACCAAAAGAGAGGTGTTCTGCACTTTGTCCCATAAAGTGCTTCAAACGGTGACATTTGGAGACTTAACTAGAAGCTATTGTTATAGAAAAACTCAGTGAATGCTAAGCATTTCTCTAAGTTGATGCTATAGGACAACATGCATACCCTCAACTTATCTTCCAGGATTTGATTAGTCCTCTCAGTTTGACCTCCTATTTGAGGGTGAAAGCCCATGCTACAGTTTAGCTCGGTCCTTAAAAAACTATGCAGGCTTTCCCAAAACTGAGAAGTGAATTGGGAACCTTGGTCGAAAAATATTTTCTTGGGCACACCATTCAAACTAACGATGTTATCCAAGTAGAGCTCAGTGAGCCTATCTCTTTGATAAGTGGTTTTGACTGGAATAAAATGAGCTACTTTGGTTAACTGGTCAATGATAACCCATATGAAGTCATGCCCCTTTTGAGTCTTGGGCAAACCGGTAATGAAGGCCATACCGATATCATCTCATTTTCATTCAAAAACCTTTACATGTTGGAGAAGTCCAGCTGGTCATTGATGCTCAGCTTTAACTCATTGACATACATTGCAAATGGGAACATATGCAGTTGTCGGTGTACTTTGCGTCGGGGTACCCTCTTCGCCGCAAAAGGAAGAAGACAGCCAGGCGAGCAGGCGGGCGATCAGGCCCCACTCGCTGGGTGACCGACCCACGTGGCGGGCAGGCAAGCAGGAGGGCGATCAGGGCCCACTCGCCGGGCGACCGGCCCGCGTGGAGGCTTGGTGAGCAAGCGGGCGATCAAGCCCCACTCGCCGAGCGACCGGCCCACGTGGCGGTCAGGCAAGCAGGCGGGCGATCAGGCCCCACTCGCCTGGCAACGCAGGTGACCAAAAGGATGAAGGGGAGGCTTCTCCTCGAAGTCTCCTTCCTCCGACATGCTTTGTCAGGATCATTAAATGCGAAGAGATCTGCTTTCAATTTGATGATGACCCATCCCTCTAACGCGCTGCGCCTAACCTGTCGTGGGAAAGACATATCCCTGACGAACCGGGCGAGGCCATCCGACGGCACAGAGAATGAGGCTTGAGGGACGGGGCTGTAATAATGGCTATAATAAAATGTACCGTAGATCATCGTGATGTCATCCCCTCACCTGCCCGAGCCAGCCCCAGCTATATAAGGGAGCTGAGGTGCATGGGGAGGGGGATTGAGGATCAAAGGCCCGATCGAAGGACCGATCGGCTAAAGACAGTGGGATCTCACCCAGAACATCCCAAAACTCCAGCAAAGAAGAGGGTTCCGAAGTGACGAAGGAAGAACCGAGAGCAAGAACCCATTGTAACCAGTTCCAAACACATAAACAAAGAAAACCAGGATGTAGGGCTTTTACCCACACTGGGGGCCCAAACCTGGGTACATCGCAGCATCATTGGTGTGTAGCGTGAGTTGTTCATCCCCCGGGATCCCCCGCCGGTAGAGCGTTAGGGTTGTCGACCGCGAAGTTGCACCCCTACTGAACCAAAAAACCTCCGTCCTCGGAGGATCCTGCCGGTAAAAACACCGACAACAGTGATATCCTTTTTCATGTTGGGCCACCATAATTCATCCTTGAGGTCTTGATACATTTTTGTACTCCCGGGGTGAATGGAGAGCAAGAATAATGAGCTTCTTTGACAATTAGCTCCTTGACTCTTTGATCATTTCAAACACAAATTTATTGTCCATGTATAATCACTCCATCAGAGTTTGGTGAATTTTAACTCAATATCTAGTTCCAACTCGCGTATGATTTCAACAATGACTTCATCATTGAGTTGAGAGGCTTTAACCTGAGCTCTGAGGGTTGGTTGTAGATCTAAGGTAGCAACATATCCCTCCTCTACTACTCCTAGGTTTAGCCTCTAGAATTCTTCATGCAGCATCGATTGATTTGCTTGTATCAACACATTGATGCAATGAAACTTCTAACTAAGAGCATCGGCTACAATATGGCTTTACTAGGATGGTAATGGATGCCAAGGTCATAGTCCTTGATTAACTCAAGCCATCTTCTTTGTCTTAGGTTCATCTCTGGTTGAGTGAAGAAGTACTTCAAACTCTTATGATCGGTATATATTTCACACCGATTACTGATGAGGTAGTGTCGCTAGATCTTGAAAGCATGAACCATGATTAGCGATTTCAAGTTATGAGTGGAGTAATTCACCTCATGAGGGTGTAACTGATGGAAAGCATAAGCTACGATTTTGCCTTCTTGCATAAGCACACAACCAAGACCATGGTGTGTTGCATTGTAATATACGTCGAAGCTTTTGTCAATATGTTGGCGCTAAAAACTTGATAAATGGTTAATAGCTCCCAGCACACGCGAACATCAGGTTAAGATTTTGGGTCGCGGGCGTGCAAGCCGATTTGATCCCGCAATCGGCAAGAGGGAAATTTGTCAATAAATCAGCTAAGGAACTGATTTATATCCTTGATGATAAGTGGATCTGATCGATCAATACAAGCCGATGCAGATCATCGTAAAAGGTGGAATCTAGTCAACCTGATGGAGTTGATTTGATGGGTAAAGGCTGTTTTTCCTGAAGAAGGCGATGCGCAACAAAATCGGAGAAAACTAAACCTGATCTGGGTGTAAGGCAACAGTGATCAACAATTGGCGATAGGTAAATTTATTGATCAAAGTGGATTACAGAAGAAAGATTAAAAGCTAAAAGTCTACTCCTATGCAAAAGAAACAATAAGTAAAAGCATTGTTTGATTGTGTTGATGATCAATCCCTCTCGACGTAGCCCGTCATCCCCTTTTATAACCTTCGGCCTAATCGTGTCCATCCCAGTCTTCAGCCATTCATATCAGCCTCAATCTCCTCTAGCTATCTTGGGCGTAGTCGTGTCTACCCCAATCCCTGATCTTACCCGTATCGGCCTCGGTTTCCTTTTTAGCATACTCAATGCTAAATAATCATGATTACTCAATCCGAAACCGTATCAGCTTTCTTCACAAACTCGGTCTTCTCGACGTCAAATCCGAATTCCCATCGGCTTACCCTCTGTGTCCTATTTTTAGGTGCTAACATATGCCCCCCATTTTTGGGATATGTATGAACATGTCCCAAAAATTTCTCCGTAAATGCTCCAGCAGAGCGTCGCCTCTAGCGCTTCATCTTCCTCGCAGTTACCTCCTCGAGACACTGCGTTGATATTAATTCTTGAACCATTCCCACGTTGAATCACTTCGTGTTCCTCTGCATTTACCCAGGAGACGCTTTGTTTCCGGCATCATGGCGTTTCAACTGTCGGATTTACCCTATAAATACTCTGTGTTTTGCAACTGCTTTACTAAATCTCATGGTAAATCTCCATCCTCCACACAATGTCTTCTTTGCATTCTTCCTTTTCTAACTATTCTTTTTCATCCGAGTCATCTGAAGAAAATGACTCGACGATCGCCACAGTTCTCCAAGAAGAACTGTTAGCTCAAGTACGCGGGAAGGAGGAAGTAGCTGATGACGAGGCCATTGCTCGCGCGCTCCAAGAAGAGCTTAATGCCGATGCAGATGTTGTCCCCACAAAAACTGTTTCTGCGGATGAGGCTGCCAATCCTCTCACAGCCAACGCCGCGAAAGAAGCAGAATCAGTCGGTAGCGCCTTCATGGTCGCTATGATCGCAGTCATCGCCATTAGCTTCGACGACAAGCCGACGCCTCCACCAGCCCCCTTTGCTAATGCCGCCCTCTAGGAATCATCGAGCTCCAGCAGTTGCTCTATAAGTGGTGCCATCACCATCCCTGGCGGGAAGCGTCGTCGGCTTCATTAGTTTTTCTTTTAGTGTTATGATAATTCTTGAGCACCTCTCATTTCTTTTCCTTCTTTAAAGTTGCAACAATCCATGAGCACCTTTTGGGGATTGTTTGCATCTTCTACTTGATAATGCGATCACCTCTTTAACAGTACAGATGCCCATACTTGAATGTTTACAACTACTACCATTGGCTCTACCCTTCATCTTTCCATATATCGCCTCACGATTGATGTAATCAGCTCCAATTATTTGTATCGGCTTTATGGTTATCAACCAACACCTAGTGTCTTACTGTTCCAACTTCCCAATGGTTTTCGCGCCAACTGTAACGATTGTCCCACGTAACTGCTCATTCCTATGCTTCCCTCTCATTAATTGCAATAAAACTCGACCGAAATTACCCACCTCTGCCACTGGATTTACCCTCCTTTAAATATGGGGTCTTTACTCCCACCACTTTCACACGCACTATCTCTCACTTCCTTCGCTATCAGCTTCTCAACTCTCATCGACTTTCAATCTCAACTGTCCTAATGGACTCTCATCAGGAATTTATCCCTGTGCCTCATGCTGATTCACAGTATTACCTTTGTCCATCCTGTACAATCGATCCTTCAATTGTAATCGACCAAGAGCTCCCGAGGTTCCCCTTGAACGCCCCGGGTTTTAACCTAGAAGGATGGTACAAAAGCTTCAGAGTTAGGCCGATTGCACTCACGGGGTGGCGCAGTTGGTACCAATGAGTAGCATCCCAAAAACTACTGATTTGGGAACATATGGGAATAGCCGAGTGTCTCCCCCTCTCTTTAGCAAGCTCTTCCCCAAATGAACCCTTCATTGCCATGTCTTGCTACTTCTGGTCCAATACTTTCAACGCCTATCTTTTTAAAACTAGACCCATTGGCCCAACCCTCCTTGACGTTACTCAACTCTACTGTTTAAGGCCGGTGGTGACCAGTTATCGGCTTTTAGCGCCAAACCCACTAATAAGTTAGTATCGGCCAAAGGCAAAGGTTTGGGCAGATACCTTGAGAATAATGTAGGAACCTGTTCGGTGTCAATAGAGAACATGTTGCCTTTCTAACTATGTGGCTAGACCAATTCCTCTTCTGCGGAGCTTCTCTTGGCCCAACTCATACTTACCGGGTCATAGCCGAATACCTTGTGAACGGACATCGGCTTGCACTCGGTAAACTGTTCCTGGGGGCAGTTTACCAAATGATGCACAAGATCAGATGTCAGCTTTTTCTGTCATGGGATCATTCATAGTCAGAAACATTGGTGGACCTTTGTGGTTTATCCAAATATTCTTGTACTGTATCTTTAGCTGATCTCTTAAAATCGACTTATCTGAAATGACCCCTTCCCACTCTAAGAAAATCCTGAAGATCAACCGGCAGCCTTTCACAACAGTCGATCTTTTGGTGAGCAACTGTTCCTCTTTCCAGGCGATGGGGTAAAACTAACATCATCTGAAGCTAAAAATTACCTATCATTCTTTTATCACCTTGAGTCCAAGTTCCTTTCATATGCCGATTTCTTTTGGTATAGAGAATCAAATAACTATCCATGCCCTTCCTTTTTCCATTTGGCAGCCGATAGCGAAGAAACACTTGAACTCTTTAAGCATTTCCTCTCTCCAAGCATACTTTCAGTTGGCTTACATAATAGAAGCCGCACTTTTCAACCCTCTTATAAATTCTACCATCCTTCGGTGTATGCTCTCCAACTCAGGTTCGCCCAAGTAACGCCTGAGTTCAACCTCCTTGAGAGACTTCAACCACATGAGCGACTTCGTCGTGCATCATTGGTGTCGGGACCCGAATGTGCAAACTCGGACCCTCTGTGTATTCAGCACTAGTCTAGGATCACGCTAGTGCACACAGTCTCAACATAGATGAATATCACAATCGTACATGGAATAATAAAAGTAACACAATTATAGAACATAAACTATTGAACGAGCTTAAGGTCAACCTTACGCTTGTGAGGCCCTGACGGCTTCAACTCCAAATAAGCAGTAGCGGAACGAAGAACGTCAGTGAATCCCATCAATATGCCACAGGCAACTGATAAGGTTTGACTCCTAGATAATCGCTTCTTCACGAAACTCTATCTTCGAAAGTGTAGACTTCTGCTCACTGGTGATTTGTTTGTTGCAAGGGGGTGAGTACATAAAGCACTCAGCAAGTCATGCACATAATGCAAGTCTAATAACTGTATGCATAGCTTATTCCAAGTGACAGGCAGAATTGTTATTTTGCGGTAAAACAATATTCACTAAAAAACATAATATATTGTAAAGCAGTAAAACAAATAATAACAGTAATAGATTTCACAGTTATTTCACAAGTAAAACATACCACATCCTTAACCAGTTATCACTTTTCCACAGGTAAAATGCCTCCAAGCCCAACTTCACTTTTATGAAAAACTAACCCTTGATTGTAATCCCCGAGCATTGTCCAATACCGCGGACACGGCTATTCGAATAGTTTTGACACTCTGCAGAGGTTATACACTTTACCCACAAGATATAATCAACTCATCACGTCAGCCATGAATCGCCATACAAGAGTATGCGAATGAGCGATCATAACAAAGCCGTTCCAAAGCTACTTCTAGACCCGGTATTGCCCGCTAAGGTTTCAACACAGAAGGGACTGGTTACCACACTCAGGGCCCCCCTCTTGCGCCATGTGAGTCTACCCGTAAACTTGGGACATGCACCACCATGGCAGCACCGAAATCAAGACATCACAGTTTACTCAGCTAGGTCTGTCCCATTCCAGACTTGTGGTTGTATGTTTGGCCCAGTTCAAATTCTTGCAAGGTTAAGTCCTTAATTGACTAGGGCAAGACTTACATCAATACTCTCATAGAAATCCACCTCACCATCACTCATATATAATCATGTTTCATACAATCCCAACCGCCAATCTGGCCCACCATAATTCTTGCCACTTGCCCCAGTCCAAATCATTTTATCACCCTAGTTGATTATTGCGCAACACAATGCTAACAACAACTCAACATCCTTGAAGAAGCACGAATTATGTCAAAATACATTGCATATTCCATTAATCAATATTAGCCTTTGTAATTCCAAAAATTATGTCAATGGTACGTTGCATGGCTAAGCAACTACTAACAGTCTAAATAACCCATGTTGGCAAGGTATTTATAGCCAACTATTATTCCACAATCTAGGGTGACAAAATGAAGTAGGGCATACAAATAATTAAACAAGGTGGCATAACTCCAATAGGTTGATTATCTAATCCCGAAATAATTGAAATCAGTTTAACTTAAACTAGCATGCAATAATTTCAAACGACATAATTTTGAAAAATGGGATCAATATGGTCAAAGCACAACTTGCCTGGCCCTTGCTATTTTTACTGTTCTTTACTCTTTATCTTGAATTCTGGATCCTCGATCTTCAATCTTCACTTCCTTGATCTTCAGCTCCTTAGAACGGTAGGCACAAGGATATGACATATGGCCAATGGTCTATCGACCAAGTCCAAGAATGAATTTCCAACCTGTTGCCGCCGAAAAAACACGTGTCCGCCGCCAACACATGAGAACACCGGGTTCAAGGGTTGCGAGCGTGCCAGCCGATTTGATCACGCAATCGGCAAGAGACATATCTCCCGTAACGATCGCTCCAGGAAGAATGATCCAGGCCTTGGTAATGGTATGATCCTGACTGGCTTGGGACGAACCAGCTTGAATCGGGTAGATAGATCTAATCGGCTCTTGCGAGTCGACCAGATGGGGGTAAAAGCTTGCTTCTCCAAAAAAGGTGATGCACAGCAAGATCGGAAGAAACAAGAGCTTGGTAGGGTGTAATGCAGCAGAGACTAATAACCGTCGATGCGCAACTTGTATTGATCAAAGTGTATTACAGAGGAAAGATTACAAAGCTACGAAAACTACTCCTAGTGCAGGAAAAGTAAAGGTATTGGTAAATTGACTGGTTGTTTGGATGTGTGTTGATGTCCTTCGTTCCATGCAGCACGTCGCCTTTTATAGTCGGTGTAGCCTTGATCGTGATCATCACGGACTCTTCAACCATATCGGCCTCGGGCTAGTCTTTCCATCTTGATCACAACCGTATTGGATCCAGGTCGTGTTTGCTTCGGTTTCCTTCCTTCTATACCTTATATGATCACACCTTCCTGATCTTATTCTCATTCTATTGCTTGTTGCCAACCCGAATCGCGCCACCTTCCTGACTCGTGCCACGACCGAACCTGGCTCGGTCGACCAAATTTGGGTGCTAACATATGCCCCCCATTTTTGGGATATGCGTCATGTCCCAAAAATCGCCTGTTAATCACTTCGGTGAATAGCCGTTTCCCACTATTTCTCTCTCTTCGGCGGTTAACTCCTCGAGTCACCACGCCATGATAACGCCGATTCGCTTCGTGTTCTGTTGGCATTCATTCGAGCGGCGCTTTGTTCTTCGTGTGGCAGCAATTCTGACGTGCATTCGGCTCTATAAATCCCCGGTAAATCATAGTTTCTTTACCGCATTGTCACTTGTAATCTCTTAGCACGAACACAATGTCTTCATCTTCTTCTTCCTTTTTTGGCTCTAGCTCATACTACTCTTCATCGGACGACGATTCTACGATCGCAGCCGCCCTTCAAGCGGAATTGTCAGCCGAAGTCCGGGCCGAAGAAGAGGTGGCCGACGACGAGGCCATCGCCCATGCACTCCAGGATGAGTTCAACGCGAACGCCGCCGACGCTCCAGCGGCCGATGCTCCTCCTGCCGGTGCGGTAAGCCCAGTGGGGAACGACTCGAGGCCGCCAATCCTCCTCGGCCCGGCGCGGAGTCAAGCGGCAGCATCTCGACGGTGGCCATGACGGTCGTTGTCGAGATCAGCTCCGATGATGAGCCAGCGCCTTCTTCAACCCCTGCTACCAGTGCCGCTGCCCAAGGGTCTTCAAGCTCCAGTGGTGGTTCCAGCGTCGGGAACACCTCGGACAGGAAGCGCCGTCACCTCCATTAGACGCAGGGGGTTTTCATTTCGTATATATGGGTGGCATCCCTCCCCCTTCTTTTCTTCCCCTTAAGGTGGCCACAATCCCTGAGCACTTTTCTTAGGTATTGTGGTACTTCTTTTCCTTCCAGTCCCTTTTCTTTCTTTTCTTTTAAATCTTTATTCTCTACATCTGCCGCAAGTCTTCTGTGCATCCCTTAGCCGACCAATGTAATCGCTACTTTACTGGTTTAGCTGATCATGTAAATGGCCTTCTAATGAAATGTGTAAATATTCTTGTACATTTTTTCTTCATCGGCTTCTTTGTATATCTTCTGTTTGTTTTCACATCGTCTTGTAACGCCTTAGTGTGGGACGCATTTGCAACGTATCGGCTTTATAACGTATCGGCCGAACACTGTTATCCATCGACAGATAGGATTTCGAACTGACCGGATTAGCTATTGCTTCCACTATACGCTACCCAGCAAACGTGTCGCTTCTCTATCTTCATTAACTACCTTGCAGCTTTTACGTCACGTTCTGCCACTTCCTTGCGTAGTGGGTGCACAGCTTGGGGCGCAATTCACGGTGCCATTTTGAGCGGAACGTACCCTTTCCTTATATAATCCTTTTCTTTTCTTTCTTTGAGTACTCTCATCTTCTTCCTTTGAACACATCACCCTCTTAGCCGACCAATTACAGTGAAAACCTCTTGGTTCGGCTATTTTCTCCGCCACTCTTTTTTGAACTCCAATGATCTGCACCTAAATTTCGCGACCATAAGTCCATCTTGCTTTTCGTGTTCGATCATCAGCCCATTGCTTTTTTCACCTTACTCCTTTTCTCATAGATGGCCGATTATCGCTCCATGATCTTGGTTCCGGTACCCGGATCAGATGATCACTTCTTGCTTGGTCCAGAGGGAGATGAGGATCCAACAAACTACATCAACAAGGAGGTCATGAGGATCCCCCTGAACGCCATTGGTCACCATCTTCTAGGGTGGAAGGATAGCTTCAGAGCTTGGCCTGCCGATGTCACGGGCTGGAGGACCTGGCACAACAGAGTGGCTGCCAGTAAGAGGGCAGACTGGGAATCCTGGGAAATAGCTGATTGCATTGGCCTTTATTTGTCGGGTATGTGCCGAGACAAATCCTTGATTGCTGCTGCCTCTTACTTCTGGTCGGATGCTTTCAACGCCTTTTCTTTCCGGCCTGGTTTCTTTGGTCCAACTTTGATGGACGTGGTAGTGTTGACCGGCCTCAAGCCAACGGGTCACCAATTGAATGTGTTCGAAGCAACCCACACTCACCGGCTGAAGACTAAGACCGGCTGGTCCAGATACATCCAGGATCATAGCCGATTGTCAGGTGCAGTAGAGCCTCGCGAGCACGTCGCCTTTTTGACCATGTGGCTGGAAAAGTTCCTTTTCTGCAGTGCCACGGTGGGACCTACCACCAATTTTCAAGGCTTGGCCGAAGCTCTGGTGGCGGGCAAGGACATTGCTATGGGGAAGCTTCTTCTGGGCTCAGTCTATCGGACAATGCACCTCATTGTCTCGAAGCTGAACAGTGCGGCTGAGTTTCATACCGTCGGTCACCGGGGAGGTCCTCTCTGGTTCATCCAACTATGGCTAATGGCCCAGTTCCAATCGCCCTTTGGATTCACCCCCTCTCCAGACCTTAAATTTCCACGTGAAGACGTGTCGGAGGAAGAAGCAGCAGCTGCAGAACCGCCCCTCAGGCGCTGCCAGTCGTATGGAGAGGCTCTATCCCAAGTCTTTCTGGTTGACCAAAAATTGGATATGGCAGACTTCGCCAAGTATTTCACTTATTTTTACACAACAGAGCGCATCTCCACTCCAGATTTCCTCCCATACCGTCAAATTGATGCTCTGGAGTATGAGCGCCCTGGCCTCTACCGACCGGATCGTCCCAATGCTGAGTGGCTCAGGCATTTCATCTCCCCGGGTGTTTTCTCGGTCGGCCTCAGTCTCTCAAGCCGTTCCCAGAAGCCGTCATATGAGTAGTACCATACTACTGTCTATGCTAGGCAATTGGGGTTTGGGCAGGTACCTCCTCGGTTGATGCTTTTTTGACAAACTTCAAGAATGGGAAGAGTTGGAAAGTTCTCTTGATGTGAACATTGCCCTGGACTTGAGCGGAGAGTTTTTGATTGACTCTGTTTCTAGAGTCATCATGGCGTCCCGGACATCTGCGGCCTTTACTCGCTGGTGGGGAGAATGGAGTCGCCAATTGTTCTTTGCTTCTTTGGATGAGATGCTCCACCGCTTCGACGAATTTCGTCCTCTTCCTCCTTTGCCCCAGGTATCTTGGAAGACTGCTTCTTCTTTCTTTAAACCATCTTCGTCCTGACCTTTTTCGTTTTTCTGCCTCTCAGGATACTGAAGATACATGGCTGCTGCTTTCGGCTAGTGGCAAGGCCATTAAATTTTATGCCAACATTGCTGGTTGTACGAATGTTGGCCTCAATTCCCCGACCCTAAAGGATGTCAGGAAGAAGGGCCGCGAATGGACACCGGCTCAAACTCGGTACAAGATAAAATCGTCCGATGCGCCTAAGGACAAGTTTCCTCCGAGGGTTGGGATGACTGACGTGGCCCAACCAATGCTTTCCCCTGCTGGTACGGATCCTGCCCAGCCTAGTGAGTTTCTCTCTTCTTCCATCGGCTCATGGAGTTGTACCTAATCCTTGACCCATGTTTCTTTGCTCTGTTCCAGTGAAGAAGAAAAGGCTTGCTGGTCGCAGGAGGCTTCCTAAGATTTCTCCTCCTTCTCCACCTGCTGCTGCATCTTCTACACTTGTGCCTTAGGTATCCACTCCTTTCTGCTGATTTGTTGCCTTGCCATCCTTGACATTTATGTTCTTATGCAGCCGATTGTGGGAGACACAATGTCAGGGGCTTCCTCTGTCGTAGCTCAAGACGCTTCTGCGGACACCACTATCAAGTTCCCGAAAGGGGGCATTGCCTATGCTGCTGACACGGGGGTCGCCGGGGATACCACTTCAGAGACCATAGCGGCCATCGTCATGCGGGGACTGCTGTGGAGTGTGACGTGAAAGGGGCCGACGTGGCCACTACCGCGGGAACTGCTACGGTAATGGTGACGCAATCTCCTGTAGCCAATCCAACAGAGTCGGCCGATGTTCCTCCTATTGCTGAGTATTTGGGCGCCATCTTCCCCTCGAGTTCTTCTCTTGGTGGTGAGGTACCTTTCGTTGACTCATGCCCTTGCTGCTTTTGTTTCTGACACTACTCATCTCTTAGCTGATGTTTTGCTTTTCAGCTATGGGCGAGCACTCTTCTTGGTTTTACCCCAGGGGAGCTCGGATTTTCTCCTGATGATGTTCCTGTCGCCGTTCAGCTGTCCCAGGAGGGACCAGACTCCCTATCTAAGTCACATCGGGACAACTTGAAGTAGCTCCACCGATTGCTGGTGCGATCGGGATTGGTGGTGCTGGATTCTTATCAGCCAATCTCTGCTCTCCTTGCCGAAGTCTCCCCTGCCTACTGGCGTCGTCTATGGATAAGTTCAATCAGCGCACCACTTCTTCTTGAGGAGGGATGCTGTTCGCTCGGCACTGGAGCGGCGCCGACAGTGGGAGGAGGTCGCGAAAGAGCGTGCGGAGCTTGTCCTTCAGGCGGCTGACGGGAAGCAGAAGAAAGCCTAATTTGATGCCATGGTTTCCTCGTTTCAAGCCTCGACGCCATCGAGGGTAGCTCTGGTTGACGAGATTGCTCATTTGAAGCAAGCTCTGGCCAAAGCTGAGGCCCATCTCTCCGAGATGGACCTGTTGGGATACGGGTAGGCTACGCGAGCATAAAATCAAAATTTTCTACCACGAATCATCCAAGATCACATGCGAGTAGAGGATCATGAGTCGTTACCCTTGACGCGCCGATGCAGCGGAAGCAAATATGTGCGCATAGAGGAAGTAGTCGTTCACATCCCGATCAACGCCGAGTGGTTCCCGACCTCCGCCGAGTGGTTCCCGATCTCCGTTGAGTGGTTCTTGACCTGCGCCGAGTGCTCCTCAACCTCCACCGAGTGGTTCTTTGACCTGCGCCGAGAGCTTCCCGATGGATCAAGTCGAGATCGAACACCGAAAAGCCGCCGGAGATCCAACCGAACAGCGCGTCCATGGGCGGCAGCACCTCTACCGGTATCCACACGTACCGAGCAGGAACGCCGTGCGGGGTGTGCTAGCACCTCGCCACACGGCTAAGGTTTCTATGGAGCAGGCGAGGAGTGCGACGGCTGAACGTGGTGAGGGTTATAATCTCTACCGCGCACTGTTCCTGGCCTCGCCCTTTTATAGACACGGTAGTGGGCTGAAGCCCGCTAGGGTTCCACCTCCAACGCGGATCTCATCCACGCACAAACCCATTAAATGGTTCCAACTCGTTAAGTGTGTGACCCGTTAGGTTTAGTGCAAGTCGGACATGAATTCGGAAACCCGTTTCCAATTCATTGATCAACAGCAGCACCTAGCAGTACGTATTGACCCCTGAATGCACAGAATCAATATTCGGCTGAACCTTGATAAACTCACATACCGATCCCTTTGCCACACGATACCAGTCAAGCTCAAGGCGAGATGCGCGCCACCCTTGTTGATAGCTCGACCATTTCACTCGACAGTGTGATGGATATAAACCAGGACTAACTCCTTAGTCATCTTAGCACGGCCGTGCACTTTCCCTATCCATCCACACGAGGGTCCCAGAGGTATCTCTCCTGTAATCTAGGAGGGGCAAATCCCATCTTGATCATCACACCCTTGGCGATGTATCGTGGCATACCCAGTAGTCATCTTTATAACTACCCTATTACAGTGTAGTGTTTGATGATACCAAAGCATACAAGTCTACATGCTAGGCATCCATGACAATCTCAGGTCTAAGGACCATATAGGCGTACCACTCGAGACTATACGCTGATGGCACTATAACAGATAACAACTCACAGCGTCTCGGAGTAGATCTTGTCCGACTACCCATGTTCTTCAACATGTGTCCACATTATTGGTTCGATATCTCCATATCTATGGTATGTGAAACATTACCATCAACCAATATATGTGCTGATCAAATCATCACCGCTCCTCGTAATGATATGGATCAGGGACTCATTTAGAATAATGTCACTTGACAATGTGTTTCACAATCAGATCGTATCTAATGAACAAAGTCGTAACATTTATTCAGGGAAACGATAAACAAAATTATCATAATTACATGAACAATGACGTATTACAATCATCACCATGATTGATCTAGGGCATATTCCCTTCAGGACCGTGGCACTGCCCTGGCCAAGGCCGACATACAAACGTGTCGAGCCGACTTGGTGGCGACCTTCCAGATGATTAACGCCAGGGCTAAGGCTATCGTACTGGTCCCTGGTAGCGAGTCGGATGATGAAGACCTTCTCTACAAGCGTGTGCTAAGCTGCTTAGGATGCCGCCGATAGTAATATTAACCTTATATAGACGATGTATTCGAACAGGGCTTCTTTAGTTATTCATCGTCCTTATTTTGTAATATCTTGAACTTGCAGCCATAATCAATCTGTACCGGATTAATTTGGCTTTCAACAGTTTTGTTACCCTTTCGTCAAGACCCGACCCATATGCTAGGGTGGTACTTCTTCAAGTATTTTCTGTTGATGGCTTTGGCGTATGCTTCTCCTTCTAGGGTCTCCAGTATGTACGAGTTGCCTGGTACCAACCGGTTGATCTTGTATGGTCCTTCCCATGTGGGTGACCATTTTCCGTACTTGTTGTCCTTTGTTCCGACTAGCAAGATGGTTATCCACACCAGGTCACCTTCCTCGAATGATTTGGGCACGACCTTCTTGTTGTACGCCCTTGCCACCCTAGCTTTGTTCTTTTGGATATGTTCCATCGTCTTCAGTCTTAACTCCGTCAGATCCTCCAGATTATCGGCTAACGCGTTCTTGTAGTCTTCAGCCGATAAAGTGTCCTGTTTGGCGGTTCTTAGTGAACTTATGCCGATTTCTATTGGTAACACCGCTTCCTGCCCATACACCAACTGGTACGGGGACACCTTGGTAACTCCGTGGCCTGACACTCTGTATGCCCACAGTGCGTCGGCTAGCGTTGTATGACATCCTCTGGGTTTGTCATCTATTTTCCTCTTGATTAATTTGATCAATGTTTTATTCGATGACTCGGCCTGTCCATTGGCCTGAGCGTAGTATGGTGAGGAATTTAACATCTTGATCCCCAAGCCTCGGGCGAAGCTTTGGAATGCTTCTGACATGAACACAGTGCCTTGGTCAGTTGTAATGGTTTGCAGGATCTCGAACCGATAGACAATGTGTTCCTGGACAAATGCTATTGCCTCCGTGCTAGTAACCTTCTTCAGTGGGATCGCTTCGACCCATTTGGAGAAGTAGTCTGCGGCGGCCAATATAAACTTGTGGCCTTTGCTGGAGGCTAGATAGATCTGTCCGATGATATCGATACCCCACCCGCGGAATGGCCAAGGCTTCACGATTGGGTGCAAAGCCACAGAGGGGGCATTTTGTATGTTCTCGAACTTCTTGTAGTCTTGGCATCCTTTGTAGTATCGAAAACAATCTTTCAACATTGTCGGCCAATAATAACCAGTGCGCCTAAGTAACCACTTCATTTTGTGAGCTGATTGGTGAGTTCCGCAGATCCCTTCATGGACTTCTCCCATGGCTGTTTTAGCTTCCTCGGTGCTGAGGCAACGGAGAAGTAAACCTTCTAGCGTTCGATAATATAGGATATTATCGATCATTATATATTTCAGCGCCTGCCTTTTAATCTTTGCATCCGTCTTGGCTAAGGAATCCATCAGGTATGTTGTAATCTTCGTGCACCAATCGAAGGTCGTCAGGCATAGCACCGTCTTCTCAACTGGTTCACAATCGGTTGACTACTCGAGGGGCAGGTAGTCAAGTACCCTGATGCCTGTTGGGCCAAGGAGTTAGCCCTTTCGTTCTCTTCCCGGGGTATATGACCGATTGTGAAAGAACTGAACGTCTTCCTTAGCCCATGGCAATGTGCCAAATATCTGGTTAGAACTTTGTCGTAGCAGTTGAATTCTCCCCGTACTTGTTGAACTACAAGCAGGGAGTCCCCGAAAGCTTTGACGGAATCTGCTCTGATATTTTGCAGCATGCACAAACCTTTAATCAGGGCTTCATATTCAGCCTGATTGTTCGAGCATCGGCTATTTAGTCTGAAGGCGAATTCGTAGCCATACCCCTTGGGGGATATCAAGACTACTCTGATACCAACGCCCTCCTTGCATACTAACCCGTCGAAATATAGCTGCTAGGGGGCGAGGCTTACTAATTCACAGGCGGGAGTATGGTCTGCGATGAAGTCGGCTATTACTTGTCCTTTTACTTGTTTAGCCGATTCAAATGTGAGGTCAAACTCTGCGAGTCTATAAGCCCACTTCCCGAGTCATCCTTTCATTATCGGGGCCGACAGCATATATTTTATGACGTCAGTATTACCCACGACTGTGCATGTTGATGCCAGTATGTAATGCCTCAGCTTTGTGCATGCAAAGTAGAGGGACAGGCAAAGCTTCTCGACTGGCGGGTACCTAGTCTCTGCATCTATCAACCATCAGCTTAGGTAAAATATCAGCTTTTCTTTCCCCTCGACTTCCTGCATGAAAACTGCTCCAATTGTTGTCTCTTCTGCTGATATGTACAGCCTGAACGTTACTCCCTTTTGTGGTGCTATCAACACCAGGGGTTTCGAAGATATCCCTTGATATTGTCGAAAGCTCTTTGCTGTTCTTCTCCCCCATACAAACTCTTGATTCTCTTTCAACCTTAGTAATGGGGTGAACGTGTTGATCTGTCCCGAGAGGTTTGAGATGAATCTTCTTATATGATCTTTCCGACCAATTTCTGCAGGTCTTTCTTGTTTTCGGGGGCTTCATATCAGCTATGGCCCTGTCTCGCTCCTGGTTCACTTCTATTCCTCTTTCGTGCACCATGAACCCAAGAAACTGTCCGGTCGATACTCCAAATGCGCACTTTAGTGGATTCATCTTCAAACCGTGCTCCGTGTCTTCTTGAGCACTTCTTCCAAGTCGGCCAAGTGTTGTTGGTTTCCTGCCGACTTTACCACCACGTCATCTATGTATATCTCCACAATGCGGCCGATCAACTCGTGAAATATGAGATTCATGGCCTTCTGGTAGCTCCAGCATTTTTCAACCCAAATGTCATGACAACCCACTCGAATAATCCTAGTGCGCCAGTTTTGTGAATATCAGCCTCGCCCATGAATATCTGGTTGTAGCCCGCATTGCCATCGAGGAAACTGATGACTTTGTGCCCTAATGCAGCGTCGATAAGCATATCAGCTATAGGCATCGGGTACTCCTCCTTGGGGTAGCTTTGTTTATATCTCTAAAGTCAACACATACCCTAATCTTCCCATTCTTCTTAGTGTCCGGAACGATGTTGGAAACTTATTCAGCATACCGACATGGTTTGATGAACTTGGCTTCTAATAATCGTTCTATTTCTTCTTTGATCTTATCGTACATTGCCGGGTTAAAGCGCCTCGGGGGTTGTTTAAATGGCCGATATCCAGATTTTACTGGTAGCCGATGTTCGACGAGTTGACGATCTAACCCAGGCATCTCATGATACTCCCAAGCAAAGCAATCATTATATTCCTTTAATAGGTTTACAAGATTTTCTTTATATTCGGCACACAACCTAGCATTGACGAAGGTTGGCCTTTTTCGATCCCCGTTTCCTATATCTACCTCTTCTAGTGGATCGGCTGAAGTAAATCCTTGCCCAAGCCTTTCATCATCTTCAAAGTCTCCGATAGCCTCGGCACTATCGGCCATGCACTGGTAGGTCCTTGCTATTTCCCGTAACAGCTTCGCATTTAGACTGGCTTCCATCGCCGCAAGGTCTCACTTGTCCGATCAACCACGCTGGGCCTCACGCTGATCGGACTTATCTTTGCATTGTTGATGCAGACAAAATCACAATCTTCTAGTGCCCTGCCCGAGATGCATCTGGCTCCTTCGTGCGACCAATTTGCATCAGGGCTGGCCATGGCAATGTGAGCCGAAGTATTGGCTTCTATGATCTCGACTGCTTCACCGTTCCACTGTATCAGTTTCTGATGCATAGTGCATAGTGGACGGGATACAACAGTTGGCGTGGATCCAATCTCGTCCTAGCAACACGCTGTAGCTGCCCTTTGCGTCCACCACGAAAAAGCCAGTCGATAAGGTTTTGCTGCCAATTGTTAGCTCTGTGACCATGACGCCTCTGGCTTCTGTGGGATCTCCCGTGAAGTCATTCAAGACCATGTTGGTCTTGATGAGGTCTTCATTAGATTTCCCCAGCTTCTTGCACGAGGAATACGGCATCAGGTTGACGGTTGCGCCTCCATCCACCAGCATCCGGGATATTGGTTTGCCGTTAATGTACCATTTCAGGTACAATGGCTTTAGGTGCTGGTGGTCTTCTTGCGGCTTTTCAAAAATCACTTCCTGGGACCTTAGGCACATCTGCGCGCATGATTCCAGGGCTATAGTGGCCTGAGCCCTAAACTCGACCGGTAGGGCGAACACCATGTTGACGTCCATTGGCATGGGTGCCTTCCCCTTCGCTGTAGACAGCTCTGTACTAGCCGATATGACTACGTCGTCATCATCGGCCGTGGGCATCCCTGTGCCATAAACCATAGGTGTTTCTGCACCATCGGCAACAAGGGTTTCTGTGTCATCGGCCATTGGCGTTCCTCGTCATCGGCCGTGGGTGGACTCTCTGAGGTGACCTCCTTCTTGCGCCACTCCTTCCTTGGTGCCTTCACAGGGCGCAGTCTGTTGAAGGTTTCGTCCCTCAACTCTTCTTCCTCGGCTTCCCTTGATTCTTAGGTCTTCAGGCGCTGGAGCCGACGTCTCTGTGATTTTCTTAGTCCGGGGGGACACCACCGTGGCTTTGGCTCCACTGGTTGGCGGGCTTTCTCATCTGGCTTAGCCGTGTCTGCTCTTTCTTCCTTCTGATTGGCTTTGGAAGTTCTCACCGGATTTGTTCTTTTCGGACTTTCTGATTTGGCCGATTCTGCTCGATCGGCTTTGCGCTTTTCCCCAATGATTGCTGGATCCTTTTTGGCCACGAAATCCTCTCGTGGACTGACCTCCTGTGATCCCCCCTTTTGGCCGATTTTGATCATTCGGCCTCGCTTGTCGGACGTTCACGCCTTTGCCCTGGCCTAGTGATCCGTTCGTGGATCGGCCTCCAGCAATCTTCCCTTTTGGCCGATTTTGATCCTTCGGCCTCGCTTGTCGGATGTTCACGCCTTTGCCTTGGCCTAGTGATCCGTTCATGGATCGGCCTCCGGTAATCTCTCGGTCTCCTTCCAGGACTCTGTCCTGATGTCGTTCTTGCCAGAGGACGACGGCTCTGCCCTGGGTAGTGCTGCATCGGGCAAACGCGAGGAGATGGCAACGCTAATCCTCGTTCCTAGCAGAACTGCTAGAAGGGACACCCTTCGTGAGCCTTTTTAGCAGCTATCAGTCGATATTCTTCCGTCGGCATCCTTCGGGGTGCGTTCCTTGCCTTCTGGATCCTTAGCTCGTACTTAGCCAATAATTGGGCAAAAGTCGGCTTTACTTTTCCTATTGGCCTCTTTGGTGGCACCTGCCTTTTCAGCCTTGTGCCACTTGTCGGTTTCGGGCCTTCCCTTCACCCTAACCGTTCTGGACCATTTTTCGTCCTGATCGGCTTCTATTTGAATGGAGCCGATCGTAATCTGTACTGTCTTCTCATTATTTGTTGTCTTCTTATCGGCTTTTGTAGCCGATACAGACAGTGAGCAGATCTCATCTCTCTTGACTCCCTTCCATTTAGACAAGAAGTTGACCGGGAAGGGGTTGGTGTCGACTTTCTATGGCATTTGTTCCTCCGTAAACTTCAGTTGTCCGTCTTCTATGGCCGACTGTATCTATTGACGAAAGATATTGCAATCGTTAGTATTATGCGAAAAAGAATTGTGCCACTTGCAATACCTGCGCTTTTTCAGCTCTTCAGCCGATGGTATGACGTGCCCTTCTGGGAGCCGCACCAACTTTTCTTGCACAAGCAAGTCAAAGATGCGGTCGCACTTGGTCACGTCAAATGAATATTTGACTCCCGACTTGGTTTTAGTCGGCTTTAGTCATGAACATACCAAAGACTTCTTATTACCCTTGATCCATTCGGCTACATTTACGTCGGCACTTGGTCACGTCAAATGAATCGCTTTTGCCAACCCGACTCGCGCCACCTTCCTGACTCGTGCCACGACCGAACCTGTCTCAGTCGGCCAAATTTGGGTGCTAACACAACCAAAGGCAGATTGGATTTTCAGGGATAAGACATGGACGGATGGGATCGACATCGACTATGATCCTATCTGGGGTTCAGTCATACATCGATGAAGAGGCATAACGATGACGAAGCGGTGACGATATGATTAGTAGGTAGCGACGATGATGTGGAATAAGATATAGCACAAATATCTTACTACGGTTGACACAACAAGAAAGATCGCAATGATGGCACACGTCTCATGATGAACTCAGTCCACTGAATCGATCTTAGGTTGTGGTTTTGGTTCGGCCTTGCAGATGATAGAAAGATAAGGCCAGACTCACATGGGATGGGGTTAGATCACAATAAGGTGATAGAAAAGATGATGACATCGCGCTAGGGCTTTTACTTGAATTCGTGCATGCGATGATAGTGAAACGAGAGCAAAGCGTTAACGGAGGAACGTTAACAGAGGAACGTTAACGGCGAAACGTTAATGGCGAAGGTGAAACGATGACAGGACACTCATGGAATAACAAGGTGGCGACCATCATTGCAATGACATGGCCGCGATAAAATACCACCAAGGATGACTAATCGAAATAGGATCTGATACAGAAAGGACTAGATCGAAAGACGATGGGTAAGTGTTAGATTGTGGCTTTACCGGCAACCGGAGACCAAATGAACTCCAAAGATGGACTAAATAGTGAATGATGACCCACTGGACGAGACAACACGGCCAAAGCAAACTAAATTGGGTGGCGGCAGCAAAAGGCGGTGGCTGGCGAATAAATTTTTTTTAGAGGTTGGGGTAGCAAAGAGGAAGTGTGCACCGCGTAGAACGTGATGAGACGAACTCATCGGTATAGGCAGATTTGGCGGTGACCCAACGGATTGATCACAAACAGTCGATGAACGACTTCCAGAGTTAATAGATCAAACGGCCATAACTATTGAAATAATGCATGAAACTTAACCAAATTTTACAGAGAGCTATTTGGGACCCTAAGACACAAAGTGACATGAGTGGATCTGAGTTTTACCATTTGAATCGATGGGGAACGCATGAGGAAGTTTTTGGTTGTCTGCAACGCAGTCTGATCAGAAAGATTAATTTTCTGCGCAAATCCCGAGGGCAAAACCTTGGATTAGTGTGATCACCGTGTAGAGGACATCAAGAGGAGTCTACAGTAAAAATTTCATGGTCAAACTCGCAAAAACGAGGGAGAATAGACGTCGGCAAGATTTGAGATTAGAACGGCCAAAACTTTTGATTTCGTGGATTAAATTGCACCAAATTTGGAGGGGAGACAATGCTGGTGATATGCCCTAGAGGCAATCATGTGAGATGATTGTATCATACATCTATGTTCATGTACTTATCAGTTCCATGAATAAATGTCACTCCTTTGTTCATTGAGTATGACTTAATTGTGAAACACTTTGGTTATATGATATTATTCTAAATGATCCCTGGTCACATATCATTATGTGGGATAATAGTGATTTGACCAGCACATGTATTGATTGATGGTAATGTTTCACATACCATAGATATGGAGATATCAGATCAATAATGTGGGCACATGTTAGAGAACATGGGGTTGGATAGACCCGCTTCGAGACACTACTGAGATTGTTATCTTAAGAAGTGCCATCAGGATGTAGTCTCGAGTGGTATACCTATACGATCCTGTGACCTGAGATCCTTTTTGATTCTCAGCATGCGTAATTGTATACTTTGGGGCTATCTCAAAAGACCGAGATGGCGATCAGAGGGGGGTGAATGATCCCAAATAAAATTGTCCCATAATCAACGTACTCCAAACAATCCCGCAAAGAAACTCGGTGCTCCTCAAAATCGCAAAACCCGTAAAATCGGGAACGACTAGACAACTATGTGTATCCCTAGCTTACATGGATGAGAACCATGATTCATGTGAGGGATTTTTAAATTAAAATCCTGGTTGTCAAGTGTCCAAAGCTAAGAGGGATCAATTCAAATACTTCTTTTCTAAAAGAGATCAAGCCAAAACACAAAAGCCTCTTTTAGAAAAGCAAAAGCAGATTTTACAGGAATTGTCCTCACTTAGAGCAGATGGATGGTGGACTTATGTTGCTCCAAAAAATTTGGGAATTTTTCACCCTGTGAGCAGATGAGTCGCGAAGCACTACACCAAAAATTACCACAAAAAGCCTTCTACAAAAATCAGAAAAAATAAAGAACTATGAATAGTCAGGATCTTCAATCAGGAAATTAGGGGCTTGGTTTTCACCTCATAGCTCCCAAACGGTGCACCTAGTGGACACCAAAATTTTACACAGATGGATATATGAGTCAAGCAGCTTCTCCAACAAGAATCACTTAAAAAAATTTCTAGATTTTTCTAAAAATCGAAGACTGACTGTTGCGCGAAGAACAAGTTCAGGACAGATTTGCAATCTTGATAGAAACTTGATCTCTAGTCTATCCTAGGGTGCAAGAAAGATGTAAAACCAAATGAGCACCCTCAAGAAATCCTTGATGAACAGCATTTAGAATGAGAGGAGGCAAATCGAAATTGCGAAAAAGTAAATTGCGAGAATTTACATGCGGGAAAGTAAATGATGAATTTAAATTGCGTAAAGTAAAGACATAATGTAAATACGGAATTTAAATTCACAAGAATGTAAATAAAATCTTTGTATTTTCTGGTTGGAAGGTTTACAAAGCATCACTTCATGTGGGCAAAGCTCAAAGGAGCAATTCAAACCTTCAAGTGAGGGAGGGCACCCCTCCCCCTATATTTATACTACTCTAGGGCTACCTACCACTCTTGGATGAGTCCCAAACCCTAGGGCACTCCACCAAGGGCTAGGATTAACCCACTCATTTCACCCCACACATGGGCTTTACATGGGCCACATTGGCCATACATGGGTTTTAAACAAAACCCGGTCAACCAGATGCAACGGGCCTTCATCCGCCGGACTTGACCACTCAGTTTCCGCCTCTTCGAGCCTCCAACCCGAACCGGAAACCTTGAGCCACCTCAAGTCCATTTCCATGACGTCCAAGTGATCCTGGTTTGAGCCCAACCATCTCGTCGGCATCCTTGACCGCTCCGGACCTCGGTTCTCCCAACCTAGTCCCGGTACTCACCAACGACCATAGCTGTCTCAATAACATGTACCACAAGGACCAAACCATTTTGCACATTCCACAATACACATACCTTTTTCTTCCTGCATGTTAGTCCACAATTATCATTAATTCAAACATGCAATGCCAAGTCAAATCAAACTTTAACCTGAGCACACCTTGCTCAAATAAAGTCAAATACTCATCACAAATATGGATGGACCTCCACATGGTCCTTCACTATGAAACGCTTCACCGTAATAAGGGTTATAAAGGTAGCTTACGGGTATGCCATGAAACATGGCATGAGATGTAAGAGATCAAGATGGAATTTGCCCCTCCTTGATAACGGGAGAGATATCTCTGGGCCCATCGGTGTGGATGGATAAGAAAAGTGCATGGCCATGCCAAAGTGATTAAAAAGTTAATCACGAATTATATCCATTACATTGACGAGTGAATTTGTTGAGCTATCACTAGGGTGGTATGCTTGTCGCCTTGAGCTTGACTGATATCGTGTGGCAAAAGGATCCTATGTGAGTGTATCAAGGTTCAGCTGATTTGATCATTGTGTACATTCAGGGGGTCAATATGTGCTGCTAGGTACCGCTATTGACTTGTGGTCTGGGAAAGGGGTTCTTTGGGACCGCGACCGACTTGTACATGAGCCTAATGGGTCACACACTTAACGGGTTGGATCATGTCTAATGGATTGGATCCATTAGTGGGTTTATGTGGATTTGTATCCGATGGCGTCTTAATGGATTTCTATCATAGAAGACCCATTAGCGCGAGCCCTAGTGGGCTTCTATTACAGAAGGCCCGTTAGTGCGCTCTATATATAAAGGAGGCGTGGGGGCATGCGCGGTGAGTGTCTCCCCACCACAAACCCTAGCCGCCATCGCGTCCCACTTCCACCACAAACCCTAGATGCACGCGTGGGTGCTAGCACACCAGCGCGAGGTGATCTCACCACGGACGTGTGGATACCGTAGAGGCGTCGTCGCTCTTGCGTCGGCTCTGATCGATTCAATCGGCTACATCAACTATACGACTACAACGACGTTGCTGTGACAGCGATCCGCGAGGAGGAAAAGTCGTACCATGTCGTGTTCGACTACGTACAGTGCTTCGGAGCATGCGGAGAGGCTTCACCCACTCTACTTTCGCTGCTAACGTGCTCCAAGGGTAATGCTCCATGATCTCTAATTCGCATGTTTCCTGGGTGTTCGCGGTAGAAAATTTTTGTTTTTGGCTAGCGTAGCACCACGTTCTCCTTCAGACAGATGGTACCACGGGGCACAAGGTGACGTGGTTGGATCTTGGAAAAACTCACCGAGGAGACGAGGAACATGACGCCAAAATCAGCCGACGTCGGGCGGCGCTCAAGAGTATGATGGATGAATTTTCTAGGGTTTGGAGGTGTCCTTCAGGTTGCATCTACATGGTAGAGGGTCATGGCAGGTCTACAAAGGGTTGGGGAGGCGGCTAGGTCAAGAAAATCAAGTTTGGGAGGCGTTTGGCGTAAAAACTGGCCGGATCGAGCACTTGGCGCAGTTTAAACAGGAACCGGGCAACATGGCTGATTGTGAGCCATCGGATCACGATCGTGCAGCTAGGAACTTGCGGCGGCGTTACCCGTTCATGTGCAGACGCGTGGCCCGCGTTGCCCAGTTGGCTGGCACGCGCGCGTGCAGGCGAGTGGCTAGGCTAGCGCGTCGCTAGTGTAAGTACAACCTCCATTAGGTTGATCCATTAAGTTGGTTTTGGTGATTAATAAGAAATCCTAATATGAGACTAATGTTTAGGAAATTACTATTTTTATCTCATCAAGGATGATTGATGATCATTGACAAAACTAATTGTTAATGAGACTAACATATTTATTGAGCTTATGTTTAGTAGCCTCACATTTGGATAGAAAATGGAAAACCCAAGGTATGCATTGTATCAATGTTCATTATTTTATTGCATACTTAGGATTTAAGTTGAAGTATGAATTTCTCCACTGCTTTAACCAAAAACTGTGTATCATGTTTCCCAATCCATATATTACATGGATGCACACATTTAGGGGGAGTTCACACTCTAACTTAATGTTTCATTGCATTGATCTATTCCTCATTACAACATATAAAGGATCAAGACATTGAAACTAGATCTTTGAGTATACATTTAACATGCATAGTTGTAGTTAACTCATGGTATCATAGGATATGCTCCAAAGAAATAAAATTGGATACGTGCATATTGATTCAAGATCAATTATATGTATGCACATATCTTTGTGGAGTTTATCTTATAGTTGATGGCTTAGAGTAACGATCATTTCCATACATTCCACATATTATGGATCATTACTTTCTATCAACATGAGTATATGAAAACCTGTGTAGTTATTGTATACTCATATCAATTAAATGAAGATTTAAATTGAGGTCGTTTATCTCTTAATAATCAAAGAACATTGCATCATGAGTTGATGGTGTTCTTGTGATCGATTAAGGATAATCGATAGTTCTTGAGTATAACGAAACATTAGTTGTATCAATATACTTAAGACACAAATACAATTATTCATTTAAATTGATTTAGGTTGTGCTCAATCATTATGGAGGCATTCATTATGTGTTAATTGAGTGCAAGGATGATTGGGACAACTATGCATCTTGGACTAACTATTTTCATAAGTGATGATTGAGCCAGGTTAGGTCCAATGATGGTTAAGATAAAGAAATGGGACAAGGACGACATCATGAGGTGATGAACGTCAAGAGGAGATCCCGTTGAGAAGGAAAGAAAAGAATGTTCATCAAGAGGAGATGAACAAGATGTTGTGAGAGCCGGGTGATGATCCGGTAAAAGAGAAGTAGAGCAGTGTGACGATCTTGAAGAGAAGATGATCGTAAATCATGAGGACTTCAAGAGAGAGCGATGTGACAATCCCAGGGAAATGAGGTATGATTGAAGATCATAAAGGCCCCAAAGGGGATTGATCACGTCTTGGCATCAAAGGTAACTAGATAGAGTGTCTTGTTATAGGCGTGCCGTACTATTAAGAGGGGTGCAACGTGGATGATTTAGAAGTGTCTCTGTGCTCAAGTGTTATCTATCCTTAAATAGATGAGAGACACAATACACATCACGTACACCGGGATTGTTTGTCTTTTTGTCTGGATCGGATGTTCCGATCCATCGGTAAATCCGGTGGTGTGTTGGTGAGAGTCTAGAACCTCTCTGGATTGATCGAAAATTCCGATCAGGGGATCGGAAGGTCCGATTCTTCGTAAGGTCCGGTGCTAAGTTGTCTAAGTCTCAGGTGCTCCTCTGTGAGGATCGGAAGTTCCGACCCGTGTGATCGGATAGTCCGATCAGGACTTGGAAACTTTTCGAGCTAGTTCTAGTAAGGGTGCCTCTCTGTGAGGATCGGATGTTCCGATCTTCGGATCGGATGTTCCGATAAGTGTTAAACTCAAAAAGGGTGCTCTCTGGTCAAATCGGATGTTCCGATCATGAAAATCGGAAGTTCCGATCAGTGTTTTTAGTTTGCAAGTGTGCTGAATTTTTGCCTGATCGGAAGTTCCGATGCAAGTTCCGATGTAAGTTCCGATGTATAGGAAGTTCCGATGTTGGATCGGAAGTTCCGATGTAGACTTAGAAACTTTTTGAAAGGTTTCTGTAAGGTGCCTCTCTGCCCAGATCGGAAGTTCCGATGCAAGTTCCGATGTATCGGAAGTTCCGATGTGTTTATTGGATTGAGTTTGTTCTGGAGTTTTTGCCTGGTCGAAAGTTCCGATGTTGGGATCAGAAGTTCCGATGTGTGTAAAACGGCTAGTTTTCTTGCTCCAACGGCTAGTGTTTGGGTGTGGGGTATAAATACCCCCCTTGGCCGGTTGGGAGATGGGGTTGAGGACTTTGTTGAAGGGCTAAACAAGAGGTTGAGCTAGTGGAGTAGAGAGAATACCTTGTGATGCATTTGTTGCTCCTTGGTCATCTCATGAGCTAGAGAGAGCTCTAAAACATGTGTTGTGATTAGGAGTGGACTGAGTGTTCATCTTGTCTCCCTCCCTCTTGATCTTTGTGATCCCTCTTTGAGTGAGGTGTGGGAAGTGAGAGTTAGTGCTAAGAGTGTTAGATTGAGATACATCTTGAGCACTAGAGTTCATTTCCAAGATCATCCATTTGTTGGATTTGTTACTCTTGGAGTTTGAAGACTCCTAGACGGCTAGGCGTCGCTCACGAGCAACCAAAGTGTGTGGTGTGCCGTGAGAAGTTTGTTGAAGGTCCGATTTCGCCTCCGAAAGGGAAGAAATCAAGAAGTGAAGCCACATCTCAAGTGTGACCGAGATTGGCGAGGAATAGGGTTGGAAAAGACCCGGCTCAAGTGTGACCGAGCCTCCTCAACGAAGACGTAGGAACCTCCTTGGAGGAAGTCCGAACTTCGGTAAACAAATCATCGTGTCAATCCTTTACTTTTGCTTATTGCTTTACTTTGCTATCTTGTATTGGATTGATCTATCTAGGGTTGATTATTTCTCTAGCTAGCTTTACTACTAGTTGCTAATATTTGTCTGTGCTAGCTTCGAGTAGAAATCAATTTGTGTATAGGCGTAATTCATTTTGCAATTCACTAAACTCTGTTCTAATCGGATATTCCGACCTCGTATCGGACATTCCAATTAGACACCGGAACCTCCGACTCCATATCGGAAGTTCCGATCTCTTTTCCGCTGCGTTGTTTTAGAAAATTGTAAATCGCCTATTCACCCCCTTCTAGGCATCCATCCTCGATCCTTTCAGCTAGTCCGGGCGAGGCTGCGCGCGAAAAAGGGCTGGGCGACGTGGAGCCAAACTGGCCGGCGAGCGGGGTGGGGCTGAGCGAACGCTGGCCGGGCCGAGTTGAGGACATCGGCTAGCGTGGGCGCAGCGTAAATGGCCCGGCGCGGGGAATCTTCTTAGGCGGGTAGGGAAAGAGGGAAAGGAGGTGGGCCAGCGGAAAAAGAAATAGAGATTGAGCCCGAAGGAATATCTGGAATTTAAAATGATTTTTGAATTAAAATAATTCCCAAAAATTAAATTAATTTATTTAGGGCAATAAAAATACCAGAAAAATTCTTAAAAATATCTAGAGACATTTTGAACTCAAATAAAATATTTGCAACAAAACTTCATATAAAATTTCCAAATAATTAATTAATTTTCATAAAGACTTAATTGAAATCAATTCTAAATAAATCCAATAAATAGCAAACGAGCTCCAAAAAATCTCAGAAATTATAGAAAAATTCCTTGAAGCACAAATTTCTTTTATTTGAAGTATAAAGTAGTCAAATTAAATTATTTTAGATTCAAAAAATCCCAAATTATGCTTTATTACAGCGAGAAAACCAACAAAAATTTTTGAGAAGCTAAAACAAACAAAAGATTTTTGAAAACCCAAATTTTGGGATGTTACAAACCTCCCCCCATTAACAGAATCTCATCCCCGAGATTCAAGGCTTACTATAGAAATAAGTTCAGGCTCAACTCTTGAGGCTTCCTTGAAGTTTCAAGCAACTACACACTGGACATGGTCGCTTCTGAACAAACATTTGATAACATCCAAAATTTTGTAGACTGCTCTCTGTGGATGAGATCCTCTTGCAACTCCACCGACTCTAACAGTGTCTGCTTTTCGGCATAAGAAGGCACTTCTTCTGTTGCTGGGGCTCTTGAAACACACCACACCTCCATGCTGACTTTTTCGGCGACTCCTATGATAGGCATCCTTACTTTTGATTTTCTGCTTCTCATAGAAATTGAACAACGGCATCCAGCTACGAAACTTAATTGAAATTCTGCGGTCTTGAACGAGACTTGAACAGAATTTCGGTGTGTCTTGTACTATCTTTGTCGGTTTGATTCTTGAGCGTTGATCTAAACTCCATATCAACTGAATACTCCTTCACATTGGACTCAAGCTTCAACTATTACTGAAGTAATGGTATTGATTAGCTGGCATACACTATGGTGGCTACAGTAATTCTTCAGGAAGACAATTATCCTTTGTAGTTATTAAGCACAAGCATCAACTCTTTATTCTGATGTGATGGCACATCCACTTTCTTGACTCAACCATAATGGAATAGACGGTTCTCCACTGTCTTCGATATACTGAAGTTAACCTGATCGCATATTTATCTCAGGAACACTCTAGCTCCTCTTAACTGTTTAAATCTCTAACCATAAACCAAAAACTACCTTCCTCTTAGGTAACTAATTTAACTCCAGGAATAAACATCTCAAGCACGGGCTTCCAATATGATAAGCTTTATTAAATACTTAGTATTAACCATGGATAAATTAACTTTCAACATCCTGCATTACATATGACTTTTGATTAATACAACACCGGATACTCTCTAAGCTTCACCGATCATAATGTGGTTGACATGATCTTTTACCGGCGCTTGCGGCATGGCTTCATCTTGGACTGCTTCACAATTCACTTTCTAGCGCAGGTGTTTCGGTAGGTGAAGGAGGATTGAAGGGGATAGGTATAACACCTTTTCTCCTAGGACAACTACTAACAAAGTGTCTCGGCTCATTGCATCTGAAGCAACGCTTGACTGACGTTTGTTGGCTTCCTCCTGACATGGCACTTATCTTGGTAGTGGGTAGAGCTGAGATCGATGCAATCCACAGTGATCACTTTCTTTTGAGTGGTTAGCAAAATGTCTTGGCTGGTAACAGGCATAGCACACTCTAAAGAGCAGGGGTCTTCCTTGAGAACTTTTCACCGGGGTGGTGTTATGAAAATTCTAACTATCGGGGCGAAGCACAAGTGAATGTGTCTCGAACAAAGTCTGAGCAGTACGGCAACTAAGTTTTTGAGGGGCACCCCTCATTCGCTGTTGCAGTGGTCCTTCTTGACAAGCTTTCCGATGCTTGTGGTGGTCCTCCAATTCCTTGCACTCATCTTCTAGATCAGTGGTATTGTTAACCAATTCTTCTAGCTTCAACTGACTCCTTAAGCAAGTTGCTTCCATAGTCTTACCACTCACTTTCGGTGTTATAATCTTTACTAAAGTAATTTCTGGAATGATCATGGATTCATAAATTGCTTGAACTTTCTGTGGGCATTCCTTAACAAAATGACCCAATTCACCACAGTTGTGACATGAATGTTTGGGTCGTTGTGTCGGGTTGATGGGGCATTCTCTAGCCCAGTGACCTTGTTTATCACACAAGAAACAGTTCCATTGTGACCAAGTATCACTAATTTCATGAGGTAGACATATAGGGTTGACATGCTTCATTTTCATTTCTTCACGTGGCACAGCAAGTGCGGATGACAGTCCTTCTCTTTTCGCCAACTCTTGAGCAATGACGGCTCGAAAGTTCTCTCGCTGATGCCGATTCACAGCAGTCACTATTGGATCAAGGGGACATTGTACAGGGCAATGATCCCAACCTTCACAAAGATAGCAAGTGATGTTGTTCTTTGAAGTGTTGTCAACTAAACAAATCAGAAGACCGTGCATGCATCCAGTGTGGAGAAATAGGACACACTACTGATGAACATGCAATCAATTATTCCAGCTGTGAAGGAAGCCATTTACCTGGAGAATGTCCCCTGGATGGGGTAGTTAGAACGTGGTAGTTCTGCTTAGCCATGCCATTCGAACTAATGATACAAATTTAGAAGTAAGCTGAATACTGACTATTGAACTATGGAACTTGTTTTGAAAGAATGTGACATGTGTTGTTGATAAGTTGTTGGCACATAGTGCATGGTAATCAACTGGGTGGGAAAATGGTTTAGGCTGTGGCAAGTGGCAAGTGATCAATGGGCGGGCCCGATATGGCACATGGGAGAGATGTTGAATTTGGTTTTGTGAACTTTGGATAGTCTTGCCACGGTCAACCTAAGGACTTAACCTTGCAAGCCTTTGAACACCGTGCTCTCCAACTCTCTGGCGTAGATACGGGTAATGTGCCGCATTGCTCGTCGTGATACTTCTTGGATACCCATCTGCATTGTAGACCTCCTGGCGGTCACGGTGTATCGAGCGATTGCACAGGCCCTTCTTCCTAGCAGTACCTCAATCTTCACGTCACAAGCCTTGATCAATCCTCGCTTGTCGATCACTTCCACTTGGTATTGCGGCTTCTCAAAATCTCCGAGTCTCAAGCATATGCCAAAGTTCATGGCGTGACCAACCTCCAGATCGACGTAGTTGAACTCTCCCTCCATCTGTCACAAGAGTGCTTACGTAAGAACTCAAAATTTTAAATCGTGACAAGGTAAGGGAATATTCAAAGAAGAGACAAGGAAAGAGAGAAGGGGTAAGTCGAGATGTCATTTCTTATCTTGACAAATTTTTAGCTTTAGAAAATAGGTTTTATCCTCACTACGACCATTCTAGCTTAGGGTTGAGCCTACGGTCAGTAAGGCTCTGATACCACCTCTTTCGGGACCCCGAATTTGCAAATCCGGACCCTCTGTGTATTCCAGCACTAGTCCAGAACGCGCTTAGTGCACACAGTCTTAACATTGGTAAATATCACAATCATACCATTCGATACTAATAAAGTACTTTTATTTAAATAACCAAACTGGTTACTCGACCTTATGGTCAAGTCACAATATGCGCCTCATGGCGAAACTTATTAAGAGAGAAATAGTAGCGGCGGAAAATCAAATAACTCGTGGCGCCATCCAGTATACCACAGCAAGCGACCGGGCTCGCTTCCCCTAAGTAGACGGTTCCTCTTGGAGCTCCTCCTCCAAAGTGGTGTAGTCTCCTCTTCAACTGGTGTTGTATTGTGGCAAGGGTGAGTACTTGGTACTCGGCAAGTCATGCTGCAGAATGCAGGCTAATATACTATATGCATGGCTTGGTACAAAGGAATAGCTCAAGGTATATTTGCAGTAAACAGCATTTGACAAGTAGCATAAGTAGATTCAAAAGCAGTAGAAACAAGTATAGTATAGATAACTTTTCAAGGAGTTTAGTAAACAGTTTTCCCATCCTAATCCACATTTCCATCAACATCATTATTAATCCAACCCAACCTTTTAGATCCAAGTTATTTTTGAGAAAATCTAACCCTTGACTGTAATTCCCAAGGGATGTCCAATACCGCGGACACGGCTATTCGAATAGATTGTACACTCTGCAGAGGTTATGCACTTTACCCACAAGATACAGTCAAACACCACAAAGGCGAGTTCCCGTAACAAAGTCTTTCGGAAACTTCTAACAATACAAGTGGTCCTCCCCGGTTATTGCACACTAACCCTTCCCTTAGCTAAGGCGAAGTTTAGGCCAATCAACCGTTAGATGGGTACCCGGCCTCAGCCCCGGTACGCTCCCCCGTACAACTTACACAAAGGGTGTAGTTGACCTCCTGAGTCAATACTTCTCCTTCGAATCCTTCCGGCACTTCAACGTCTACTCGTAAAGCGTGCAAATAGCAAATACACGAATAAACAATAGGCAAAAAGTGTCCAAACATCCAAATAAAATCCATAAACAGAGAGAACATAATTTTATGAATTTTTAGAAACTGGAATCGTCAAATTTGGAGTTAAAATGCAAAAGTTATGATTATTTAAAGTTTAAATAATCAATTAAATAATTTTACAGAGAAAAACTTTAGTCCAAAAATTAAATGAAATTCATATTTAGGTAGATCTCAATTTTATACAAATTTAGAAATTTGAATCACTCCAATCGGAGTTGAAATGCAAAAGTTATAAGCGTTTGAAGTTTGAAACAAAATCTGAAATCATTATTTAGAATTAATAAATCATTTTCTTTTTCGGAAATTAATTATTGCGTCAGCCTGGACACGTGGCAGCCTCTGAGTGGTCTGCTAACGTCAGCCGGTCCATGGACTTGGTCCACGCTCGGCTCGGGTCTACCGTGGACTCGGTCCACGGCTCCTCGTGTCACTGACAGGTGGGTCCCCCTCGGGTGACGTCACTTCGGCGTCGTGAGGCTCAGCCATGGCCCGGCGAGTGGGACCCGGCTGGCGTCATTGCGGCGTCGGCGCTCGGAGACAGCGGCCCGACATCTTGAGCCCGCCATGGCGTCGGCGTGACGTCATGGTGCGCTTGGCCGGGCGTGACATGCGGGCCAGCGTGTCGATGTCACACGCGACGCTGCCAGCGTGGGCGGCGACCGCGGCGGTCGGCCTTCCGGACACGTGGCGCCAATCTCGGCCGTTGATTTGAAAATCAACGGCCCGGTAGATCTGGCTCTCACGCGTTTGGGTTAACAGCGTTTGATCTGAACCGTTGGATCTAGATCCTACGGTCGAGATTGGATCTGGGGATTTGGATTGGGATCTCACCGTGAGATGGCGTGGCGTGATCTGGGGCGTTGGATCTTGATCGGACGGTGAGAAGCTTCGGCGGCAGCGATGGCGTCTTGGCGGTGGCTGGCGGCGGGGGCGGCGACACGGCAGCGGCGTTCGCGGGCTCCTCCGGCGAGGTGAGTGGTCCCGCCGGGTGCGTCTCATCGCGGTGAGTCCGGTCTGGGAGTCAACGGGGGGGGCGGACGGCGGCGGAACGAAGCAAAAACCGCGGTGGAGGAGTGCTACAACTCTGGCGAGCGATTGCGGGCGCGTCAGGGGCACTGCGGCGGCGACGGCTAGGGCAACGGCTTCGCAAGGTCAAGGTGATCCTCGGGGTGTGATCTGGGCATTAAATAGCCTCGGCTTCGCGCGAGCGGAAACCTAATCCCTCACGGCGGTGGCGCGCGGCGAGTCGGCCGGACTTCGGGCGGAGACGACGACGGAGGACCGTACACGTGGCACGATCAACGGCCACGATCGCGCGGGCGTAACCGGGTTCGGGTCGGACGCGGCTCGAACCGGTACGGTGAAATCCTGACCGTTGGATCTTGATCCAACGGTTCACAGGGTTAGGTGTCGGGACCCCGAATTTGCAAATCCGGACCCTCTGTGTATTCAGCACTAGTCCAGGAACGCGCTAGTGCACACAGTCTTAACATCGATAAATATCACAATCATACCACTCGATACCAATAAAGTACTTTATTTAAATAGTCAAACTGGTTACTCGACCTTATGGTCAAGTTACAAATATATGCCTTGCAAGGCGAAACTTATTCAGAGAGAAATAATAGCAATAGCAGCGGAAAAATCAAATAACTTCGTGGCGCCATCCAGTATACCACAGGCAACTGACTGGGCTCGCTTCCCTAGGTAGACGGATCCTCTTGGAGCTCCTCCTCCAAAGTAGTCTGAGACTCCTCTTCAACTGGTGTTGTATTGTGGCAAGGGTGAGTACTTGGTACTCAGCAAGTCATGCACAGAATGCAGGCTAATATACTATATGCATGGCTTGGTACAAAGGAATAGCTCAAGGTATATTTGTAGTAAACAGCATTTGACAAGTAATATAAGTAGATTCGAAAGCAGTAGAAATAAGTAAAGCATAAATAACTTTTTAAGAAGTTTTAGTCAACATCTTTCCCAACCTAAACCACATTTCCATCAACATCATTATTAATCCAACCCAACCTTTCCAAACCAAGTTATTTTTGAGAAAATCTAACCCTTGTTGTAATCCCGAGCGATGTCCAATACCGCGGACACGGCTATTCGAATAGATTCTAAACTCTGCAGAGGTTATGCACTTTACCCACAAGATACAGTCAAACACCACAAAGGCGAGTTCCCGTAACAAAGTCTTTCGGAAACCTCTAACAATACAAGTGGTCCTCCCCGGTTATTGCGCACTAACCCTTCCCTTTGCTAAGGCGAAGTCTAGGCCAATCAACCGTTAGATGGGTACCTGGCCTCGGCCCGATGCGCTCCGTACAACTTACACAAAGGGTGTAGTTGACCTCCTGAGGTCCCACAGTGCGTTATTAGCAACTTAGTCAACTAGGTCCGTCCCATTACTGAGACATGTGGTTGCACGTTAGACCAGTTCAAAGGCTTGCAAGGTTAAGTCCTTAGGGTGACCAGGGCAAGACTACCCGAAGAACCAAATCAACATTCCCAATGCCACAAGCTGGCCCACTTGATTACTCTTGCCACATGCCCGGCCGAAATCAGCTTTTATCAAACCCCGCTTGATTACCATGCACCACGTGCCATCAACATCACATGATACCTTTCCAAAACAGGTTCAATATATCATTAAGTCAATATTAACATTTGATTATCTAAAATCATGTTATGAGCACGTAGCAGGTCTAAGCAGTATACTACAACGGTCTAAACCCATGTTGGCGATTTAATAATGTCCAACTAGTATTCCACAACTAGGGTGACAAAGGGTCATGGCACATATTTAAGTAATCAAGGTGTCATACAGCAAATTGGTATTTATCTAACCCCCATGTTTAAACAAAGTATTTTTCTAATTGAACTAGCATGCAATAGTTTAAATCAAAATAGATTTCGAAATAGGATCAACATGGTCAAAGCACAACTTGCCTTCAAAAAGTACTTGTTCTTGGTCTTGAGTTGGATCCTGAGTTAATACTTCTCCTTCGAATCCTTCCGGCACTTCAACGTCTACTCGTAAAGCGTGCAAATAGCAATACACAAATAAACAATAGGCAAAAAGTGTCCAACCACCCAAATAAAATCCATAAACAGAGAGAACATAATTTTATGAGTTTTTAGAAACTGGAATCGTCAAATTTGGAGTTAAGACGCAAAAGTTATGATTATTTAAAGTTTAAATAATCAATTAAATAATTTTGCAGAGAAAAACTTTAGTCCAAAAATTAAATAAAATTCATATTTAGGTAGATCTCAATTTTATACAAATTTAGAAATTTGAATCACTCAAATCGGAGTTGAAGCATAAAAGTTATAAGCGTTTGAAATTTGAAACAAAATCGAAATCATTATTTCGAATTAATAAATCATTTTCTTTTCGGAAATTAATTATTGCGTCGGCATGGACACGTGGCAGCCTCTGATTGGTTGGCTGGCGTCGGTAGGTCCATGGACTCGGTCCACGCTCGACTTCGGGTCTTAGTGGACTCGGTCCCACGACTCCGCGTGTCGGCCGACATGTGGGACCACTCGGGTAGCGTCATCGGCGGCGTCGTGGGGCTCGGCCACGGTGGCGGCAGGTGGGTCCATCCGATGACGTCATGGGTGACGTCCACGGTCACGGTCTGGCTAAGCGGCCGACACGCGGGCCCAGCGTGTCGGTGACCACTGCCGCGGCGTGGCGCGGCGGCTTCGGCTTCGGACCGCGTGGTACGATCGTGTCCGTTGATTTGAAATTCAACGGCGCGATTAGATCCAGGTTAACACGTTGAAACTACTCGATGATCGTGGGCGTTCGATCTAGATCGGACGGTCGAGATCTAATCCTATAATAGCACTACTACGACGCGTGGCGATCGTGGGCGTTGGATCTTGATCCAGCGGTCGGATCTAATCGGGTTTGGAAACACGTGAACTCACCTCAACCGCACGATCAAGATCGGACGGTGCCTGAGCTTCGCGAGGTCGATGGCGGCAGCGGAGCAAGGCTACCGGAGATGAGAACGGCAGCGAGCCCGGCGGCGTTCGGGTCGCTCGGCGAGATGAGTCCTCGCCGGTGCGTCTGCGTCACGGATTCCGGATCTGGGCTCCTTCGGCGGAAGACGACGGACGGCGGAATCGGCGTTAAACCGCTGCGCAGGGGTTCCAACTCCGGCGAGCTAAATCACGGGCAAGCGGCGACGGCTCGGCGAGATGGCTTGGGGAGCAGTGCGCACGGATGAGGGCAACCTCGGGGGCCGGTCCGGGCTTTAAATACGGCCTCGACGTGCGCGCAAATCGGAACCCTAGCCGTGTCCCGCTCGGTCACGGCGGAGCTCTCCGGCTCGGAGTCGGAGCGGAGGCGATGACTGGGAGCTGTCCACGTGTCGCGATCAACGGCAACGATCGCACGGGCGCGATCGTGTCCGGGTCGGACGCGGCTCGAACCGGTACGGGCGGATCTCGGCCGTTGGATCCCGATCCAACGGTCGGGATCGCTTAGGGTTGGGAGCTGGTTTGGTCGAGTCAACTGGCTCGGGTCGGACTCGAGTCCGACTCGGGTTCGACTCGATCGGATGAAACGATACTCGACCGAGTTGATTTTCCAGCGATTTAATATTTAAAATAATTCCCAATAATTCATTTAATTCATTAAAAATAGCAAAAGACTGAGAAAAATTCGAGAAAAATCTACGGAAAATATTTTGGAACATTTTGGACTCGAATAAAATATTTCCAACAAAATTTTATTTGCAAAATTAAATTCTTTAATTATTTCAAAATGGAATAAATTCAAATAAATTCCAAATAAATCCAAATAAATTACAGAAAATTCCAAAAATTCACCAAAGTGCCAAATCACACATGAATTTAAGAAAAGCAAAATTTTGGGGTGTTACAAACCTCCTTAATAGAATCTCGTCCACAGAGATTCAGGGCTCACTCTGAGAATAGGTTTGGAAACTCTTTCTTCAAATCCTCTTCGCTCCCAAGTAAGCCGCTTTCTTCATGGTTGCTCCATCGAACTCTCTGAAGCGGGTTGACTTATTTCTAGTTTCTCGATCCATTGTGTCCAGAATCCTCACGGGATGCTCCTTATAAGTCAAATCCTCTTGCAACTCAATTAACTCTAGCGGTGTCTGTTCCTCAGGAACTCGGAGACACTTCTTCAACTGAGACACATGGAATACGTCATGTACTCCTGCTAACGACTGTGGCAACTCCAGCTGATAAGCAACTTCGCCTCTGCGACTCAAAATCTTAAATGGTCCAACATAACGGGGTGCAAGTTTCCCTTTGGCATGGAACCTCTTAACTCCCCTGAGAGGCGTAACTCTGAGGTATACAAAGTCTTCTGGTTCAAAACTCAAGTCTCGATGACGATTGTCAGCATAACTCTTTTGTCGTGATTGGGCTATCTTCAACCTTTCCCTAATCATGGCGATCTGTTCTTCAGCCTCTTGAAGAATATCAGGCCCAAAGACACGGCGCCACGGTCTCATTCCAATTCAATGGCGTCCGACAGTCGACCATCTGAAGGCCTCAAAAGGTGACACTGTAAACTAGCCTGATAACTATTGTTGTAATCGAACTCGGCATACGGCAAACTCTTATCCCAAGAGGTAGCATAAGCCAATGCACAAGCTCTCAACATATCCTCCGAATCTGGTTGACTCTTTCGGTCTGTCCATCCGTCTGTGGATGATAGGGTCATCTTGAAGTTCAAACGGGTTCCCATGGCTTCATGCAACTTATTCCGGAACCTTGAGGTAAATTGGGTACCTGCATGCGATACAATCCTTTTAGGCACTCGTGCAAACAGACAATCCTGATCATGTATAATTCTGCTAATTTATCTCCCGAGTAAGTGGTCTTCACGGGGATAAAATGGGCTACTTTAGTCAAGCGATCCACTATAACCCATATGGAGTCATAACCTCCTTGAGTCTTCGGCAAACCGGTAATGAAATCCATTCTGATTTCCTCCCACTTCCACTCAGGTATTTTTAGCGGCTGTAGCAATCCTGCTGGTTTCTGATGCATTGCCTTGACTCTCTGGCATACGTCGCACAACGCAACATGCTCGGCAACTTCACGTTTCATACTCGGCCACCAGAATCTCTCCTTCAGATCCTGATACATCTTGGCGCTTCCAGGATGAATTGAGTACTTGGAGTCATGGGCTTCTTCCAAAATCAGTTGCTTTAATTCTTTCTTGTCAGGCACACAAATCCGATCCTTCATCCATAACGTGCCTCGCTCATCCAACTTGAAGTCCTCTGCCTTGCCTTCCTCCTTGATGAACTTAACCCTGCGGATCTTGTCATCATCCTTTTGTCCTTCTCGGATCTGATCCTCTAGGGTAGGCTTTACTTCTAATGCGGCCAAGAATCCGCTAGGTAGAACCTCAATCTTCATTTTCTGAAAATCCTCACATAACTCATCCTGACGTGTGGCTAGCAACGTACTCACGGTATGGCTTTTCCGACTCAGAGCATCGGCTACTACGTTGGCCTTCCCGGGATGGTAATGGATTCCAACATTGTAGTCCTTGATTAACTCTAACCATCTCCTCTGCCTCATATTCAGATCCGACTGGGTGAATATGTACTTAAGGCTCTTATGATCCGTATATACTTCACATCTGTTCCCGATCAGATAGTGACGCCATATCTTCAAGGCATGCACTACGGCAGCTAACACTAGGTCATGTGTCGGATAATTTTCCTCATGCGGCCTCAACTGCCTTGATGCATAAGCGACGACCTTTCCATTCGCATCGACACATCCAAGTCCTTGGCGCGATCGTCACAATAAATATCGAAGCTTTGAGCAACATCAGGTAGAACTAACACGGTCTTGATATCAATCGCTTCTTGATTCCCGAAATCCTTCCTCACATTAAAGGCGTCCATGCAAACTTCTTTTCCTTCTTCAGCAATTGCGTAAGAGGTTTCGCAATTGTCGAGAAGCCTTCAATGAAACGGCGGTAGTATCCTGCCATTCCAAGGAAACTCGAACTGGGTCACGATCTTTGTTTGCTCCCAATGTAACACAGCTTCTACTTTGCTTGGATCTCTGGCGACTCCTTCTGCGGTCATTACATGTCCAAGAAACTCCACCTTGTCCTTCCAAAAATCACACTTGCTGAACTTGGCGAAAAGTTGCTTGTTCCTCGGCTTTTCCAAAACTCGCCTTAAGTGTTCGGCATGTTCATCCTCTGTCTTGGAGTAGATTAGGATATCATCTATGAACACGACGACAAACTTGTCCAAATATTCCATGAACACCTTATTCATCATATTCATGAAATATCTTTGGCGCATTCGTCGAGACCAAAAGACATAGCGTAAACTCGTAATGTCCATATCTTGGCGAGAATGCAGTCTTGAATATCTTACGATCGGATCTTCAATCGATGGTATCCCGATCTAAGATCAATCTTGGAGAAAACTCCGGCTCCTCTCGGTGATCGAACAAATCATCAATCCTGGGTAGCGGATACTTATTCTTCACGGTGACTTCATTGAGTGCACGGTAGTCGATGCACATCCTGAAACTTCCGTCCTTTTTCTTGACAAACAAAGCGGTGCTCCCCACGGCGCACTAACTCGGCCTCGATAAACCCTTTCTCCATTAACTCTTCTAGCTGTTTCTTCATCTCAACCAACTCCTCGGTGGACATCCGATAGGGTCTCTTTGCTATCGGTCTTTGTGCAGTACAAGCTCTATCACAAACTCTATGTCCACTGTCAGCGGCATACGAGGTAGATCTTCGGGAAAACATCTGGGTACTCATTCACTCTTGAGACATCCTTTATGCTGATTGCCTTGGTACTGTTAACCATCAAGCGCCCATTTCTAAGCTGCAGTGGCTTGAAATTCCACTTTCTTCCCACACGGGCTCTCAAGCGAGATAGTCCTTCGTCCACAATCCAATACGGCCTTGTGCTTGGATAACCAATCCATTCCCAATATGACGTCTAAGGTCCGGGTCTCCAAAATAATAAGGTTTGCTAGGAACTCTATTCCACCTATTAGTATTCTCACCCGGAACATCCTACTTTCGTTCGGAGTTGAACCAGGGTTTGAACTAAAAGCATGCACTTAAGTCTTGCAATCCTCAAATCATTTCTAGTAGCAAAGCCTTGCGAAACAAGCGAATGCGAAGCTCGAGTCAAACAAAGCTGTGCAGTGCGAGTTAACAAGTAACTTACCCGATCTGACGTCCGTAGCATGCAGTGCATCTGCGGTGACATGGTTGACTCGGCCTCTCACCACGGTCTGGGGTGTGGCTCCTGGTGTTGGCGTCCTAGCTGGGGTGGTTCCTAGATTGAAGCGAACTGGGGTCACTCCTGCTGTCTTCTTTGGACAACTGTTGGCAAAGTGTCCTGGCTCGTTGCAGTTGTAGCAGCGTGTAACACCCTACAAATCTAAACTGTCGTACAAGAAAATTTCGACAGCATCTCTCCTAAAATTAGGACACAACGGAAGCGACAACAAGATTCATAATAACCATTATAAACAGGAATAACATAAAAGCATCAATACTAGAGATAACAAGTCTAAATCAACCAGAAAACAAACATAAACGTAAAACAGCTCCAAAGAGGACATCAACAGGTCTATGATTAATAAAATTTCAGCAAGCTAATGAATTATTAAATGCACTAGTCCATGTGATTCGTGATGACCCCGGAGGATTGATTGTGCTACTAAGCCCACCCTTCAAGCTTACGACTCGCGAGAACTACCTGAAAACAACAAAATAACAAGGGGTGAGATTGGGTAATCTCAGCAAGCGGAACAACTTCTAACGAATAACACAGCCACAGTAAAACTAGCATACCAAATTCCTCATGTCCAATACCACATTATAGAGTCCACACAACCTCAGTAAAATGCATATGATTGTGCACATGCTTATGCCATGATCCTCCTCACCGTGCCCTTTCTCAGGAACACACGGTGTTGTGTCTTGATCGCGCCAAGGCGTCGACAAACTTCCAATGCATGATTATGCAGTTAATGCTTCATGCATAAATACATTCATAACTTCCCACTCTGAATTCACATGCTTGCATACCATCAAATAACATGGATAGAATGCGAACATCATTGAGATAGAATATCTCCACAATTCATCTTGCAAACAACATCTTTCTTCATTCTTACTCATGATTCAAAAGCCAAACAACCACATCACAATGCAGGATAGGATATTGTAATCTCATAAACAAGTAGTTAAACCATGTAGGTGTGCTGCAATTAAGGTTTATATTGAAGACAAAACAAATAGCGAGTTATAGTTTAGCAAGACCGGTACTTCCACTTGCCTTTACCAACGTGGATGACGAACCTAGTTGCGTCCAGAAGGGGCACCACCTGTACAAGTATTATTTCAGTACATAGCGACATCACAAATGATCACACAACTCGAACACACGCTTCCTAATCCCCGTTCCCTTCTTAAGCGCCAAAAACCCCAATCTGTCCGGGTCAAACAGCATCACCCTCTCTTCACAATTTCGTATATTTTTTTATACAGATCATAAAAATACAAAAAAATTACAGTAGCTATATATTGACGAGATATACAACTTTCATGAAGATCACAAATTTCAATTCCACTGTTAAATATGCCTAAACAAACGTCCAACACAGTGGACAAAATCTGTTTCCAGATTATGTCTGTCATCTTGAAACAGAGATAACTCTCAGACCCATGCCCCAAAAATTCTGAAAAAATTACAGAAGCTAGATCTCGACGTTATCTACAACTTTCTAGTTATAGGTTTTTGCAGGAAAAATCGTCTATGCCACGTAAAACGCGAAACAATCCGCACTGCACAATCTCCCCTTCCAAAAACAGCACCACGTGAACATCTACCCTTCTCCCCCATCAAGATCCATCTAAATCACTCACAACCAGATCTAATACACTCCTAATCCCTAGGTAGAACAGGGGTAAAAGATTGGGAATTTTACCTTGAGTTCTCCCTTGAGAACCCACGAAAAACGCGCGACGATTCCCGAAACGGAAATCTGCTCGTCCTCCACGCCTCCACGGATCCTCTTCTCGCTTGCTCCTTCGGCGTTTAGCGGTGGATCTTGAGCCACCACGCAAGGGAGGAAGAGGAGGGGTGGTGTGGCTGCTAGGAGGAAGGGGGCGCCCTAGGGCTTTTGGGGGTGACACCCCTTTTATATGGTGGTAGGCCCACTAAGGGAAAAGAGAGAGAGGTGGGGAGGATTAGCCCGTGCCCAGGTTTTCCTCGGCCCACTTGTTTCTAGCCCGACAACTCCAAATTTAATATTAATACGCGGATAAACTTCAATTATTTCATCCCCAACAAATCCTTCATTCCTCTCCGAAACAAAACCAGAAAAGGAACCCTAGAATCGCTCACGACGCTCTAAGGCATCACATTCTCCCCTCCTTAAAAGGATTCGTCCTCGAATCTACTCCTCTTTGCTATGGAACCTTAAAAAAAAGGAAGGCAAAATGGTAATCAACACTTTACCTTCAGCATCCTCAACGAGTGTAGGATACTTCTTCGCATCCGGTCCTCAAGTTCCCAAGTTGCATCCCTTTCAGACTAATTGGTCCACAAATCTTTCATTGGACACTAACACGAACTATTCCCCTATTAAATAAAGAACACCTATTAGGTGATTCTGGTATCGATCTGGAATCTCAACTCCCACTTCTCTCTTCAACCCGATCGCGAAACTCCGCATTCCAATCTCAACTCCTCTACCACAGTTCGTCGCATTACGACGCGAACCATGTGAGACACAACGCTCTAGGTAAGTCTCTAAATCAACCCAAACACAAACTCCTATCTCCTACAAGTGATTGATCTTTTACAAAAGAACCAATATCCACCTTACCAACGACAGAGATAGCCTACTTTACAACCAGGGTCCGTAAATCCAGAAACAATAACAACCGAACACAATCACTACGGTTGACACAAACTCGCCGAACCGACAAAAGTTCCAAAAATTAATGAAATTACACGCAACTTCCAAGTTGTCCACTACTAAATTAAGCAACCCCACCGAGAGGAACACATCAATGAAAACAATTCTCCAAAAAAGGTTTGAATTGAGTCATACACTAACCTTCCTTTACTCTTCACTTTTAAACTACTTACGATCAGCGACTCCACACTAGTTTTCCCTTGTAAGAAGGTTTCGCCTTCACATTCTTCCACCCAAGGACCAGGGCAAGGAGTACAATCCTTGAATAAACTCAACCATAACATAAACATTCATTTTCTTACCCCAAGCTTGAACATAAAAGAAATCTTAATTCTCACTAACACAACGTGAGCGACAATCACCACCTTTAAACCAAAGGGCTGAAATTCACATACGGGAACTCAACTTGGAAGAGGAACTCCATAGAACCAAAACCACCAAAAAAATTTTCTTCGGGGAGAAGCTCTATTCAAAAGAGAAACACCGCGAAAGTCTTCTGCAAATGCATTTCACTTTTACCAAAACAAATCATCTCACTTTTATCCAAGGCCGAGCCATTCAGAAAAAAGAAACCGATCAAGGAATTAAATGCTTCCACACAACCACCATCTCTTTTCCCTTAAAAGGAACCAAACTCACTTCCCAACAGAAAAATTGTTTCAACCACGAATATCATTCATGTCACAACGGAAGAATCGTCTCTTAAACAAAAGCTCAAACACCTCACACCACAACACAACTCTAGCCCAAAATAGAAATACAAATATTTCGGATCATGAAGTTCCAAATCTTACATTGGATTAGCTACTTCTTTTGATCAACAATGCAACCGATAACTCGACCTTGAAAACTACGGACACAGTCAAAGCATACATCCTTGAGCATAAATGTCGCATTCATAACTTAAGCTAGTTTTCTTATCAAAGATGAACGAATGACGATATTTAATAGAATAACAGTCCAAAATCTCCACAAATTACTTCAAGGTTAATCATTCTTTTATCCTTGTTTTAAGCCTCAAATTAACCCACATTTGGCGAATCATTCTAAGTTTAGGGAAACTCAAACACAAAGACAAAGAATACTTTGACCGAAAGTATTCAACCCAAATATCAAACAAACAAACCAATCCATATGAATTTTTAAACATAAGTTCAGCATAACTCCCGCCATCTATAGCATTCCACTACCCTTACCATTTAGATTCCAATATTCCCTATTTACTCATTGAGAAGGCCCATCAGGATTTAACAACAACACACAACAAATTCTTACTCTTATTACCTTTTCCACAATTATAAATAAAGTTCACAGTGCTTATAAAAAACACATCCAACCAACACTACCTTATCAAGATCCCCACGGAGCAGCCTAACCTATATCATCATATTCTAAATTTGAAAGGCAGTGCTTCAACAAGTCTTTCAGCATGATGAACCTATAAATTCCATACCACATACGCGTCAACATCTCGACAATGGAAATTTATTCACCTAAAAGATGACTCAACAAGTAAATATTATCTCAACAAGGCACCAATCATAAATAGAAGTTTAAAACATACATTTATTAAGGACAAAATCACGCGTCATGCTAACTATCCCTGGTTCACTCCATCACAACATGTTACAATTTCCACCATTTTAACAAAGGTTTTCAACAATTAATCTAATCAGTTACCACCACTACTAAGTCATCAATATCAATAATTGGCATAATTGTAAAACAACAACATTGCTTTTAGTTACCCTATCCATAGGCTATGACAAACTGTCACTACACAACATACTCCAACTATGTAAAATAGATTGAATAATTTAAGCCATCCAAAGCTCTTATAACAACAACGCTAAATTAAATTAAATTTAATTTTTTTTTTTAGCTACCCTATACACGGGTTATAGCAAAATTGCCACTCCAAGACATACTCCACCCTTTTTTTTAAAAGTGAACTGAATAGGTGAAATCATCACAAAGCTCTTACGGCAATGGCAAAAACGTATGTCTTCCCAATTGATATCGATACTAGCATTATTGGAGCATGCATACTTCGAATCTACTAATAGTTTGCAACGTCATAAATATCAACTCTAATCAATTTCCAAGTTAAAGTCACTAGCCAACACGATTAAATTAGAACATCTTTAAACAACCAAAGATGGTTTCTTTAACAATATCGGTAGTCCACCATTACAATTAAATTGTTCTACCGACCTTATATTAAAATGTCTCTAAATAACCCACTAATTTTCTATTACCTTCACAGTAGTTTACATCATCGTAATGTTCTAACTACGCATCAAGATTTAAAGCTTTAAACATTGTCCATGGTCAAGGGCACATTAAAATAATGCAATCAATCCTAAGCATGCACATTAACACATTCAATCATTATCGCTATAGAGCAATCTACAATACTAGAAGTTTATTTAATCTCAAGCTAAAGATAACAATTACATTTTAATTGATTCAACTCACAAATTAACTTAGAAGTACATCATTCCATAAACCACATTGTTACATACTACGTAACACAAACATAAAATTTCTAAACACCGTCATGGGTCACCTACCCTTGACAAACAGGAGGCAATCCAAAACATTAAAAAAACAAACACAGTTCTAGATCAAGAACAAACACCGATAAAAAAATTCTTCTTTTCAGGCAAGGAAGAAAAGCAAAATCCAAACATAAATGCAAGAGAGCTCGACCCTCAAATGTCCAATCATAGTAACCAAAACTCTTCAAGAAATCCAAAACCTACACTTTCCACAAAGGAAGACGGATGCAAAAGGAAGACCAAATGTCCAACTAAAATTTTCCGATAAAGATTCAAACTTAGCTCCATCGACTTGATGCGCAACGGAGAAACTCCAACCCCTTCTTTTTTAAAAAAAAAAAATCGGAAACAACAACCACGAAATTTTCCTCCCAGCGGCGAGTCCATCACAATAAATCGGTGCCAAAGCAAAATTGTGACCAAAAGGCAGCATAGCGTAGAACTCTTCTTACGTGTCTTCACTCCAAGGAGACAAAACCACAAACGCCAAAGGACAAATCAGCGAGTGCTCAAAACTAAAGCATTTTCCTCGGTTTGAACCAACCACATACCAGAAGAAAACCAGCAAAACCGCGTCGTACGGTAAAAGAACATCAGAAGGAATCCATCACCAACCTCTTCTATTTGACTCCGGTCACTACCCGATCTCTGACGGAGACACGGATAAGTACTCTTTCCCTACGAGGTATAATAGTTCTTCGGTGGTGACTCTACCCGACCACAGTCAAACCCACTGACCTCACTACAAACAAAGGTGGCCAGAAACCCTTGGGCACCACAACCACACTTTATCACAAATGAAGCAACTCAATCAAATCTATCATAAATATAGCATTATACATCATCAAAAGTAGCATTCAACAACAAAGCTTAAATTAAACCTTTAAGCATAAGGCAAATACCCATACCCTTTCCTCTTGTGCATCCATGTGTGTCAAATTTTAAATTAGTGATTCCACTTACACAAGTTTTAATGTTGCTATCCTATGACAAAATTTTAGTTAAAACCTAGGCCATGTTTCTAAGTTATTCCACATCACATTTTAGTTGTATCCTATAGTATGACACTAAAAATAGACATTCCAGGACCTCTGACCAGCTCTGATACCAAGCTGTAACACCTACAAATCTAAAGCGTCGTACAAAGAAAATTCGACATCTCTCCTAAAATTAGAGACACAGCAGGCGACAACAAGATTCATAATAACCATTATAAGCAGGAATAACATAAAAGCATCAATACTAGAGATAACAAGTCTAAATCAACGGAAAACAAACATAAGCGTAAAACGGCTCCAAAGAGGACATCAACGAGGTCTATGATTAATAAAAATTTCAGCAAGCTAATGAATTATTAAATGCACTAGTCCATGTGATTCGTGATGACCCGGAGGAGTTGATTGTGCTACTAAGCCCACCCTTCAAACTTACGACTCGAGAACTACACGAAAACAACAAAATAACAAGGGGTGAGATTGGGTAATCTCGGCCAAAGCGGAACAACTTCTAACGAATAACCACGACCACAGTAAAACTAGCATACCAAATTCCTCATGTCAATACCACATTATAGAGTCCACACAACCTCAGTAAAATGCATATGATTGTGCACATGCTTATGCCATGATCCTCCTCACCGTGCCCTTTCTGGGAACACTGCGGTGTTGTCTGCAAATCTCTGATCGCGCCTGTGGCGTCGACAAACTTCAATGCATGATTATGCGATTAATGCTTCATGCATAAATACATTCATAACTTCCCTCTGAATTCACATGCTTGCATACCATCAAATAACATGGATAGAATCACGAACATCATTGAGATAGAATATCTCCACAATTCATCTTACCAAACAACATCTTTCTTCATTCTTACTCATGATTCAAAAGCCAAACAACCACATCACAATGCAGGATAGGATATTGTAATCTCATAAACAAGTAGTTAAACCATGTAGGTGTGCTGCAATTAAGGTTTATATTGAAGACAAAACAAATGGCGAGTTATAGTTTAGCAAGACCGGTACTTCCACTTGCCTTTACCAGCGTGGATAGCGAACCTAGTTGCGTCGGAAGGGGCACCACCTGTACAAGTATTATTTCAGTACATAGCGACATCACAAATGATCACACAACTCGAACACACGCTTCCTAATCCCGTTCCTTCTTAGCGCCAAAAACCCCAATCTGTCGGGTCAAACAGCATCACCCTCTCTTCACAATTTAGTATATTTTTTATACAGATCATAAAAATACAAAAAAATTACAGTAGCTATATATTGACGAGATATACAACTTTCATGAAGATCACAAATTTCAATTCCTGTTAAATATGCCTAAACAAACGTCCAACACAGTGGACAAAATCTGTTCAGATTATGTCTGTCATCTTGAAACAGAGATAACTCTCAGACCCATGCCCCAAAAATTCTGAAAAAATTACAGAAGCTAGATCTCGACGTTATCTACAACTTTCTAGTTATAGGTTTTGCAGGAAAAATCGTCTATGCCACGTAAAACGATGAAACAATCCGCACTGCACAATCTCCCCTTCCAAAAACAGCACCACGTAGACATCTACCCTTCTCCCCCATCAAGATCCATCTAAATCACTCACAACCAGATCTAATACACTCCTAATCCCTAGGTAGAACAGGGGTAAAAGATTGGGAATTTTACCTTGAGTTCTCCCTTGAGAACCACAGCGGCAGCGATTCCCGAGCGGAAATCTGCTGCGTCCTCCCGCCTCCACGGATCCTCTTCTCGCTTGCTCCTTCGGCGTTTAGCAGTGGATCTTGAGCCACCACGCCAGGAGGAAGAGGAGGAGTGGTGGCTGCTAGGGAAGGAAGGGGCGCCCTAGGGCTTTTGGGGGTGACACCCCTTTTATATGGTGGTAGGCCCACTAAGGGAAAGAGAGAGGTGGGGAGAGTTAGCGGCCAGACCCGGAGTTTTCCTCGGCCCCTTTATTTCCTAGCCGACAACTCCAAATTTAATATTAATACGCGGATAAACTTCAATTATTTCATCCCCCAACAAATCCTTCATTCCTCTCGAAACAAAACCAGGAAAAGGAACCTAGAATCGCTCTGGCGGCTCTACAGGCATCACCACGGCGTCTCACTTTGTTCCTTCTTTGTTTGCACCAGATAAGCGTTTCTAGCGGGGCTGAAGTGCAGTAGTTCGATTGACAGGTCTTGGTGCTGAGGATGGTGTCCTTGTTGCATTCTGTGGTTGGAATCGAAGAATTGATTTGGTGCAACTCTCGGTATTATGCGTTCCTGGCGTGATCCTTCTTTGTTGCATCCTGCGCTTCTGTTCTCATCCAGTTCCTTGCGTTTGTCCTCAAGAATAAGCGCCTTATTTACCAACTCTTGGAAATTTGGAAAGGTGTGGGTGATCAACCCTACTTGCAATCCCGAGTTAAGTCCCTTCATAAAACGAGGTATCTGGATTTATCCGTCGCTACATCCTCGGTGCGTAGCGTGCTAGCTGTGTGAACTTGTTCAGGTAGTCGGCCCTTTGGTGATTACCTTGCTTGATGCTCTGAACTCCTCCTTCTTAAGGTCTATGATTCCTTCAGGCACGTGATCTTGTCGGAATGCAAATTGTGAACTCTTCCCAAGTGATATCTTGAGGGTTCTCTGCGTGGCACGAAGTTCTCCCACCATTCGGTTGTTCCTTCCAACTGATGAGAAGCGTAGAGTACCTTCTCATTTCCTATGCATTGAGCTATGTGTAGCTTCCTCTCGATTGACCTTAACCAATCATCGGCCTCCAAGGGATTGGCATTCCCAGAGAAAGTGGGTGGGTGAGTTCTCATGAACTCTGATAGTCTTGTATTCTGGCGTGGTCCCTGATTGACTTGATTAGCAGTGGATCACAAGTAGTTGACGTGTTGCATTTGTTGCATCATAGCATGCATCAAGCGAGTGCGGGCAGCGAGAAAAGCTCGAAATTCTGCACATCTAGTGGCGGTCTGGTGCTCCTCATTGGGGTTTTCTGGGCGAGAACCATTTCCATTGCTTCCAAGGTTTCCGCGGGTGTTCACCATCTGTCGATTTGCTCTAGGTTTAGAGATGAGAGGGAAACAAGAATAGACAAGTAATATGGAACTTATGCGGGGCGAAAGGTATAACTGTAAGGTCCAACTTTATTATTAATAACTTGGTATGGCTGCTTACAATGCCTAAGGGCCTTGCAACACATACTGCACACTCAGCAAACAATGAAAATCCAAATCGAACTATCTCTGGAGTCTAACGCCTAAAGGGTGACTCTTTATTCTATGACGCGACTCGGCGAAGGAGTCTCACTATAGAACCTATGCTCACTCATCGAGAAAACCTCCACGGCCTGGGTACGGGTGCTGTGGCATAGGCGCGAAACGATTGCCATGTCCAAAGAATCGTGTCATCTGTGGTAGTCGAAGAAGCGGTGTCCTCATCGAGGTCGACTCCTCCGGATCTGGCTCGTAGCTCGAGCATCGGCTCGGTCCGCCCGTACAAAGTCATCTCCAACTCGCCGGTCCTTCGCAGAAGGTGTGCCACATACTCTTGAGCTTCCCGCCATCTCGTTCTTCTCTGTCGTTATCTCCTTGGGGGCCTTCGTAGCTCCTTGCTTGTATTATCTAGTACATCCTCTTGGCGACAACAAATCGTGCCAAGCGTGTAACCGTGGCATCCTCATCTGAATCGCCTTGGGTCAAGAAGGTTATCGCTGCGCGGATGATAACGGAACACCGTACTCTCCAACTCTCTGGCGTAGATACGGGTAATGTGCCGCATTGCTCGTCGTGATACTTCTTGGATACCCATCTGCATTGTAGATCTCCCGGCAAAGGCAAAGTGTATCGGCGATTGCCTGGCCCTTTTTCCTAGCAGTACTTCAATCTTCACGTCACAAGCCTTGATCAATCCCGCTTGTCTGATCACTTCCACTTGGTATTGCGGCTTCTCAAAATCTCCGAGAGTTTGTAGCATATGCCAAAGTTCCGCGGCGTGACCAACTCCCAGATCAACGTAGTTGAACTCTTCCTCCATCTGTCACAAGAGTGCTTTACGTAAGAACTCGGAATTTTTGAATTGTGACAAGGTAAGGAAAATTTAGCAAGAGACAAGAAAAGAAAGAATGGGATAAGTCGAGATGTCATTTCTTATCTTGACAAATTTTTAGCTTTTAGAAAATAGGTTTTATCCTCACTACGACCATTCTAGCTAGGGTTGAGCCTACAGTCAAGTATGGCTCTGATACCACCTCTGTCGGGACCCCGAATTTGCAAATCCGGACCCTCTGTGTATTCAGCACTAGTCCAGGAACGCGCTAGTGCACACAGTCTTAACATCGGTAAATATCACAATCATACCACTCGATACCAATAAAGTACTTTATTTAAATAGTCAAACTGGTTACTCGACCTTATGGTCAAGTTACAAATATATGCCTTGCAAGGCGAAACTTATTCAGAGAGAAATAATAGCAATAGCAGCGGAAAAATCAAATAACTTCGTGGCGCCATCCAGTATACCACAGGCAACTGACTGGGCTCGCTTCCCTAGGTAGACGGATCCTCTTGGAGCTCCTCCTCCAAAGCTGGTGCAGACTCCTCTTCAACTGGTGTTGTATTGTGGCAAGGGTGAGTACTTGGTACTCAGCAAGTCATGCACAGAATGCAGGCTAATATACTATATGCATGGCTTGGTACAAAGGAATAGCTCAAGGTATATTTGCGAAATGACATTTGACAAGTAATATAAGTAGATTCGAAAGCAGTAGAAATAAGTAAAGCATAAATAACTTTTTAAGAAGTTTTAGTCAACATCTTTCCCAACCTAAACCACATTTCCATCAACTTCATTATTAATCCAACCCAACCTTTCCAAACCAAGTTATTTTTGAGAAAATCTAACCCTTGACTGTAATCCCCGAGCGATGTCCAATACCGCGGACACGGCTATTCGAATAGATTCTAAACTCTGCAGAGGTTATGCACTTTACCCACAAGATACAGTCAAACACCACAAAGGCGAGTTCCCGTAACAAAGTCTTTCGGAAACCTCTAACAATACAAGTGGTCCTCCCCGGTTATTGCGCACTAACCCTTCCCTTTGCTAAGGCGAAGTCTAGGCCAATCAACCGTTAGATGGGTACCTGGCCTCAGCCCAGACGCGCTCCCCGCACAACTTACACAAAGGGTGTAGTTGACCTCCTGAGGTCCCACAGGTACGTTATTAGCAACTTAGTCAACTAGGTCCGTCCCATTACAGACATGTGGTTGCACGTTAGACCCAGTTCAAAGGCTTGCAAGGTTAAGTCCTTAGGGTGACCAGGGCAAGACTACCCGAAGAACCAAATCAACATTCCCAATGCCACAACTGGCCCACTTGATTACTCTTGCCACATGCCCCGGTCGAAAATGTTTATCAAACCCCAGTTGATTACCATGCACCACGTGCCATCAACATCACATGATACCTTTCCAAAACAGGTTCAATATATCATTAAGTCAATATTAACATTTGATTATCTAAAATCATGTTATGAGCACGTAGCAGGTCTAAGCAGTATACTACAACGGTCTAAACCCATGTTGGCGATTTAATAATGTCCAACTAGTATTCCACAACTAGGGTGACAAAGGGTCATGGCACATATTTAAGTAATCAAGGTGTCATACAGCAAATTGGTATTTATCTAACCCCCATGTTTAAACAAAGTATTTTTCTAATTGAACTAGCATGCAATAGTTTAAATCAAAATAGATTTCGAAATAGGATCAACATGGTCAAAGCACAACTTGCCTTCAAAAAGTACTTGTTCTTGGTCTTGAGTTGGATCCTGAGTTAATACTTCTCCTTCGAATCCTTCCGGCACTTCAACGTCTACTCGTAAAGCGTGCAAATAGCAATACACAAATAAACAATAGGCAAAAAGTGTCCAACCACCCAAATAAAATCCATAAACAGAGAGAACATAATTTTATGAGTTTTTAGAAACTGGAATCGTCAAATTTGGAGTTAAGACGCAAAAGTTATGATTATTTAAATTTTAAATAATCAATTAAATAATTTTGCAGAGAAAAACTTTAGTCCAAAAATTAAATAAAATTCATATTTAGGTAGATCTCAATTTTATACAAATTTAGAAATTTGAATCACTCAAATCGGAGTTGAAACGCAAAAGTTATAAGCGTTTGAAGTTTGAAACAAAATCTGAAATCATTATTTCGAATTAATAAATCATTTTCTTTTTCGGAAATTAATTATTGCGTCAGCATGGACACGTGGCAGCCTCTGATTGGTTGGCTGACGTCAGCCGGTCCATGGACTCGGTCCACGCTCGACTCGGGTCTACCGTGGACTCGGTCCACGACTCCACGTGTCGTTGACATGTGGGACCACTCGGGTGACGTCATCGCTGACGTCAGCGGGGCTCAGCCCACGGTGCTGACAGGTGGGTCCATCCGATGACGTCATGGGTGACGTCACAGTGCAGTTACGGCTAAGCCGCTGACACGCGGGCCCAGCGTGTCAGTGACCACGCACGCGCGCGTGGGCGCGGCGGCTCGGCTTCCCGGACACGTGGCACGATCGTGTCCGTTGATTTGAAATTCAACGGCCGCGATTAGATCCAGGGTTAACACGTTGAAACTACTCGATGATCGTGGGCCGTTCGATCTAGATCGGACGGTCCAGATCTAATCCTATAATAGCACTACTACGGCACGTGGCGATCGTGGGCCGTTGGATCTTGATCCAACGGTCCAGATCTAATCGGGTTTGGAAACACGTGAACTCACCTCAACCGCACGATCAAGATCGGACGGTGCACAGAGCTCGCGAGGTCGATGGCGACGCGGCGGAGCAAGGCCACCGGAGATGAGAACGACGACGAGCCCGACGGCGTTTCGGGGTCGCTCCGGCGAGATGAGTCCTCCCTTCGGGTGCGTCTCGTCACGGGGATTCGGATACAGGCTCCTTCGGCGGAAGACGACGGACGGCGGCGGAATCGGCGTTAAACGGCTGCGCAGTGGTTCCAACTCCGGCGAGCTCAGACGGCAAACGGCGACGGCTCAGGCGAGATGGCTTGGGGAACGGAGTGCGCCGCGGATGAGGGCAACCTCGGGGCCGGTCAGGGCTTTAAATATGGCCTCGGCGGCGCAAGCAATCGGAACTCCTAGCCGTGTCCCGCTTCGGTCACGGCGGAGCTCTCGGCTGAGTCGGAGCGGAGACGATGATCGGGAGCCGCCCACGTGTCGCGATCAACGGCCACGATCGCACGGGCGCGATCGTGTCCGGGTCGGACGCGGCTCGAACCGGTACGGGCGGATCTCGGCCGTTGGATCCCGATCCAACGGTCGGGATCGCTTAGGGTTGGGAGCTGGTTTGGTCGAGTCAACTGGCTCGGGTCGGACTCGAGTCCGACTCGGGTTCCACTTCGATCGGATGAAACGATACTCGACCGAGTTGATTTTCCAGCGATTTAATATTTAAAATAATTCCCAATAATTCATTTAATTCATTAAAAATAGCAAAAGACTCAGAAAAATTCCAGAAAAATTCTGGAAAATATTTTGGAACATTTTGGACTCGAATAAAATATTTCCAACAAAATTTTATTTTCAAAATTTAATTTCTTTAATTATTTCAAAATGGAATAAATTCAAATAAATTCCAAATAAATCCAAATAAATTCCAGAAAATTCCAAAAATTCACCAAAGTGCCAAATCACACATGAATTTAAGAAAAGCAAAATTTTGGGGTGTTACATTAGGGTTTGGACTTGGTTCGGTCGAGTCACGTGGCTTAGGTCGGACTCGAGTCCGGTCGGATGAACAGTACTTGACCGACTTGATTTTCCAGCGATTTAATATTTGAAATAATTCCCAGTAATTCATTTAATTCATTAAAAATAGCAAAAGACTCAGAAAAATTCCAGAAAAATTCTGGAAAATATTTTGGATCATTTTGGACTCAAATAAAATATTTCCAACAAAATTTTATTTGCAAAGTTTAATTCTTTAATTATTTCAAAATGGAATAAATTCAAATAAATTCCAAATAAATCCAAATAAATTCCAGAAAATTCCAAAAATTCACCAAAGTGCCAAATCACACATGAATTTAAGAAAAGCAAAATTTTGGGGTGTTACATTAGGGTTTGGACTTGGTTCGGTCGAGTCACGTGGCTCAGGTCGGACTCGGGTCCGGTCGGATGAACAGTACTTGACCCGACTTGATTTTCCAGCGATTTAATATTTAAAATAATTCCCAGTAATTCATTTAATTCATTAAAAATAGCAAAAGACTCAGAAAAATTCCAGAAAAATTCTGGAAAATATTTTGGATCATTTTGGACTCAAATAAAATATTTCCAACAAAATTTTATTTGCAAAGTTTAATTCTTTAATTATTTCAAAATAGAATAAATTCAAATAAATTCCAAATAAATCCAAATAAATTCCAGAAAATTCCAAAAATTCACCAAAGTGCCAAATCACACATGAATTTAAGAAAAGAAAAATTTTGGGGTGTTACAAACCTCCCCCCCTTAATAGAATCTCGTCCCCGAGATTCAGGGCTTACTAAAGGAATAGGTTTGGAAACTCTTTCTTCAAATCCTCTTCGCGCTCCCATGTCGCTTCGCTTTCTTCATGATTGCTCCACTGAACTCTACAGAAACGGGTTGACTTATTTCTGGTCTCTCGATCCATAGTGTCCAAAATCTTTACGGGATGCTCCTTGTAAGTCAAATCTTCTTGCAACTCAATTGACTCTAGCGGTGTCTGTTCCTCAGGTACTCGGAGACACTTCTTTAACTAGGACACATGGAATACGTCATGCACTCCTGCTAACGACTGCGGCAACTCCAGCTGATAAGCAACTTCGCCTCTGCGACTCAAAATCTTAAATGGTCCAACATAACGGGGTGCGAGTTTCCCTTTGGCATGGAACCTCTTAACTCCCCTGAGAGGTGTAACTCTGAGGTATACAAAGTCTTCTGGTTCAAAACTCAAGTCCCGGCGACGATTGTCAGCATAACTCTTCTGTCGTGATTGGGCGATCTTCAACCTTTCCCTAATCATGGCACCGCTTCTTGACTTCTTGAAGAATATCAGGCCAAGACACGGCTCGCCACGGTCTCATTCCAATTCAATGGCGTCAGGCGAGTCGACCATACTGATGCCTCAAAAGGTGACATCTGTAAACTAGCTTGGTAACTATTGTTGTAACTGAACTCGGCATACGGCAAACTCTTATCCCAAGAGGTAGCATAAGCCAATGCACAAGCTCTTAACATATCCTCCAGAATCTGATTGACTCTTTCGGTCTATCCATGCATGCGTGGATGATAAGCTGCATCTTGAAGTTCAAACGGGTTCCCATGGCTTCATGCAACTTATTCCAGAATCTTGAGGTAAATTGGGTACCTTTGTCCGATACAATCCTCTTTGGCACTCCGTGCAAACAGACGATCCTGATCATGTACAACTCTGCTAACTTATCTCCCGAGTAAGTGGTCTTCACGGGGATAAAATGGGTTACTTTGGTCAAGCGATCCACTATAACCCATATGGAGTCATAACCTCCTTGAGTCTTAGGCAAACCGGTAATGAAATCCATTCCGATTTTCTCCCACTTCCACTCAGGTATTTTCAGCGGCTGTAGCAATCCTGCTGGTCTCTGATGCATTGCCTTGACTCTCTGGCATACGTCGCACAATGCAACATGCTCGGCAACTTCACGCTTCATGCTTGGCCACCAGAATCTTTCCTTCAAATCCTGATACATTTTGGCGCTTCCAGGATGAATTGAGTACTTGGAGTCATGGGCTTCTTCCAAAATAAATTGCCTTAGCTCCTTTTTGTTCGGCACACAAATGCGATCCTTCATCCATAACGTGCCTTGCTCATCCAACCTGAAGTCCTCTGCTTTGCCTTCCTCCTTGATGGACTTAATCCTGCGGATCTTGTCATCATCCTTCTGTCCTTCTCGGATCTGGTCCTCTAGGGTAGGCTTTACTTCCAATGCGGCCAAGAATCCGCTAGGTACCACCTCAATCTTCATTCTCTGAAATTCCTGGCATAGCTCATCCTGACTTGTGGCTAGCAACATGCTCACAGTATGGCTTTTCCGACTCAGAGCATCGGCTACTACGTTGGCCTTTCCGGGATGGTAATGGATTCCAACATTATAGTCCTTGATCAACTTATTCTACTAGGTCCGTCCCATTTCAGACATGTGGTTGCACGATTGACTCAGATCAAAGGCTTGCAAGGTTAAGTCCTTAGGATGACCAGGGCAAGACTACCCGAAGAACCAAAACGACTTCCCCGGTGCCAATCATGGCCCACCCGATCATTCTTGCCACTTGCCCCGGTCCAAATCTATTTATCAGACCCAGTTGATTACCATGCACCACGTGCCATCATCAACAACACAACACATGATACTTCTCAAAAACAGGTTCAATATCTTATTAAGTCAATATTAACATTTGATTGTCCAAACCATGTCATGTGTACGTAGCAGGTCTAAGCAATATACTACAACGGTCTAAATACCCAATGTTGGCAATTTTAATATTGTCCAACTATTTAATCCACAACTAAGGTGACAAAGGGTTCATGGCACATAATTATATAATCAAGGTGTCATACAACAACTAGGCATTTATCTAATTCCCGAAAATAATTAAAGCATTTTCTAATTGAATTAGCATGCAATAGCTTGAATCAAAATAATTTTTAAAAGTAGGTTCAACATGATCAAAGCATAACTTGCCTTCAAAAAGCACTTGTCCTTGGTCTTAAGCTGGCTCCTGGGTCAAAACTTCACCTTAGAAGCCTTCGGGTACTTCAACGTCTACTCGTAACGCGTGCAAATAGCAATAAATAAATAAACAGTAGACAAAAATTGTCTTAAAATTCAAATAAAATTCATAAACAGAAAGAGCACAATTTTATAAATTTTTACAAATTTGAATCGTCAAAATCGGAGTTAAAACGCAAAAGTTATAAGCGTTTGAAGTTTGAAAAATCAAATAAAAGAATAAACCAAATTAATTCATTTATTTTTCTTTTGAAAAATCGGTTTATTGAGTTATCATGACACGTGGACCAATCAGAAGCCGCCACATCGCCTCGGGTCCATGGACCCGGTGCACGGCTAGGCTCAGGTCCACCGTGATCCCGGTCCACGGGTACGCGTGTCGCTGACACGTGAGACCCACCCGAATGACGTCATCGATAACGTCATCGCGCTCGGGCGAACGGTGCTGACACGCGGGCCCCACCATGATGTCATGGTGCGGTGGGTTGGGCAGCTGACACACGGGCCCGTGCTGACGTCATCGCTGACGTCAGCGACGACTGGTGTCGCCCGCGTGAACCGCGACGGTTCGGCTCCCGGACACATGGCGCAATCTGGGCCGTTGGATTGAAATCCAACGGTCCAGATCAGATCTAATCCCGCACGTTGCGCTTTAACGCGGTTGATCTGGACCGTATGATTTAGATCGGACGGTCGAGATCCGATCGGGTTTCACCACGTCTTGTGGGTGATGTGGCATGTCTCGGCGTGCGACAAGTGGCTCGATCTACACCATCCAATCTCGATCGAACGGCCACGATCGCATCTAATGCTACAGCGTGAGTGAAAACCAACCGTACGATCTAGATCTAACAGATAGTATTAAATCTAGCATGGTGCAGTTCAAGGCTATGTGGCTCAATCTAAGCCGTCTACCCTAGATCTAACGGCTGATAACAGATCTAGATCTACACGCTAGATCTAATCTGGTTCGATGGATCTAGAACCTACGGCTAGGGTTGGATCTAGTTCGTCACCGGGAAGGGGCTACGTGGCGTTACCTGGAGCGTACGATATGGATCGGACGGTTGACGTAGCTCGAGGGCGTTGATGGCGGCGCAATGGCTTGCGGCTGCCGGCACCGAAGACGATGACCTACGGGACGGCGCTTCGGGGCAGATCTGGCGATGGGAATGGTCGGGGTCGACGCACCTTGGTCTGGGGATCTCGGATCTGGGCTCGAAGGCACATGGGAAGGCTCAACGACGACGGCAAACGGCCAAAACCGCGGCAGCTGCTTCCACAACTTCGGTGAGGAATCGAGAGGCGACGGCGACGGCTAGGGCATCCAAACCTAGGGCAAATGGCGCGGGGCAAAACGGGCTATGCGGTGCGCACACCCACACTTTAAATGCCGGCACGGATGCAGGGCTGGACGCAGGATTCGTGGAGGTGGTTGGTGGCGGCGGCGGAGTCCGAGCACGATATGGCGAGGTGACGTGGCACAATCGGGTGCGTCCGCACCGATCGGATCCAGCGGTCTCACGGGCACGCGACGCGGCCGAATCGTGGCCATTGGATTTCGATCCGACGGTTCGGTTTCGAACCGGCTGGATTGGGTCAAGTGGCGCGGTCGGATGAACAGTAACCGACCGAGTCGGTTGTTTTCTAGCGATTTAATATTTAAAATAATTTCTAGAAATTCAAATAATTCAAGGAAAATAGCAAAATAATCAGAAAAATTCTGGAAATTACTTTGAGACATTTTGGACTTAAATAAAATATTTCCAATAAAATTTTATTTAAAACCTTTCATTATTTAATTTTCTCAAACAGGAATAAATTCAAATTAAATCCAAATAAATCCCAGAAAATTCCAAAAATTCTCAAAAGTGCAAAAATTCATTTAAATTCATGAAAAGCAAAATTTGGGGTGTTACAATATTCATGTCCGACTTGCACTAAACCTAACGGGTCACACAGTTAACGAGTTGGAATTGATTAACGGGTTTGTGCGTGGATGAGATCCACGTTGGAGGTAGAACCCTAGTGGGCTTTGGCCCACTAGCGTGTCTATAAAAGGCGAGGCCAGGAACAGTGCGCGACACGGATTAGAACCCTCACCACGTTCAGCCGTCGCGCCCCCCTCCTTCTCCCCAGAAACCCTAGCCGTGTGGCGAGGTGCTAGCACACCCTGCACGGCGTTCCTGCTTGGTATGTGTGGATACCGGTAGAGGCGCTGCCGCACGCGGATGCGCTGTTCGGTTGGATCTCCGACAACTCTCGGCGTTCGACCTCGACTCGGCAGAGATCGAGAAGCAGTCGGCGAAGGTCGAGAACTAATCGGGAGAGGTCGAGGACCACTCGGTAGAAATTGAGAACCGCTTGGAGGAGGTCGAGGACTACTCGGAGGAGGTCGAGAGCACTCGGCAGAGGTTGGGATCCACTCGGCGTTGATCGGGACATGAATGACTACTTCCTCTACGCGCACGAATCTGCTTCCGCTGCATCGGCGTGCCAAGGGTAATGACTCATGATCCTCTACTTGCATGTGATTCTGGGTGTTCGCGGTAGAAAATTTTAGAATTGTTGCTAGCGGGACTGCCGTGATAGTCTGCATAGCGCCTATAAACTAAAACTTGTTCACTTCCCGCGCGCTAGAATTGATCCAGCGCCTAACTTGTTTTGCAAGGTATGTTGTGGACAGTATGGACCCTTTGTATATGTGATGCATGATTGTATATTTCATGGCCTGTGTGTCATGGTTAATTGCAGTTGTGAGCTGTCCTATTATTGTAGCTTTGTTGAACTCTAAGTTAGGGTTAGACATTGTCATAAGTGTTGAATGGGTATAATCAAATAGTAATTGTATATGCTTAGACAAGCAATAGGAACGAAATTGTCATATTGGTGGAACAACCTGATCAAAATCTCATTTTGGGCTATAAACTCGGTTTGGAAAATGATGATTTGGCTAAAAATAGTTATGTTGGTAAAAATGGAAAACAAAAGGGAAAAGTGTGTTTTAGACCGAGCGGATGTTTGAAGGTCTCACCTGTGTCACCCTAAGGACCGAACTTGATACTATCCACTGAGTTAACTGTGCAACCACATGTGCTAGTATGCGATAGCCTTAACCTTGTACAGTAGTTGGAATGCCCTAACCTTGTACAATAGTTGGAATTTAGCCTTGCATTTTGGAAGGCCGAAGTAGTATGGACACTCTGTAAACGGTGTTGTTCTAGGTACTCCCTCTTCGAGGCGTCGGGGTCGGAGTATTCCAATACAACGGTGTATGCCTAGCTATGGGGTAAAGACGCGATGGAGTGCAAACCATCGTAGAACTGTGTGTTCGTGTCTGGATCAGTGGGAAGTGGCCGAACTGTGTGTTCTAGCCATCGTCGAACTTTGTGTTCGTAGTCCTATGGGATGAGTTGTAAGTCCACCCGTAGTAAGGGACGCGCATCACCGGTGCTGGTGCAAGGATTAAACTCTAATGAATGGAAAGGTTTCGTCATAGTCTAGCAAAACAGGTACGATGAGTATCGCATGACATGGATGACATGGATGACATGGTTGCTAGAGTGTATCATGTGGGTAAAGTGTACAATCTCTGTAGAGAATAAACCTAATTGACTAGCCGTGCTCACGATCAAGAACAGCTTGGAAAATAATGTCAAGTATAGACTTTCAGTTTTGGTAAAATGAGTTTTGGGTTAGTTATAGGTTTAGGTTGGAGGATTGGAATCAGAATTTGAAAGTGATTCATGGTATGGCTCCAGTATGGAAAAATGGAATGGAATTGGAGAGTGTAATGGTACTTGTATTGGGACAAGGATTGATGAATTAATGAATCGACTCGATAGTTGATTATATTGTGGTCATTTGATGGATTCTGAACGGGTGGAATAAGATTGGATTAATAAAGCGGTAAAACAAAGCAATGTTAGGGCTTGGTGATCTTGTTGGTTGGATTATGATTTGAATAAATTCGGATTGTTGATTAAAATGTACAATTATGCTGTAACTACTTTTTTTACAATTGCTCTTACAAATTCCGAGTTGTTTCGAAATTATTATTCTATTGCAAACAACTCTTACTTCATGCAATTGAAATTAGTGTAGAAACCTGTTTCTTGACATAGCCTGCATTTTATTATATTTGCATACACTAAAGTCTTGCTAGTCGAATGTACTGAAGACGTACCCGATGACAAATTCTATGAATCGGGACCCGACGACTTTTGAGGCAGATCATCTGGGTCTTTACCCCCAATCGGTTGCCTTTAGGTATGGGACGGCACACCGCTGCTGTTGCCGTAGTTTTTACTTTTACTTTGCGGTTACAGCCAATCAGTTGAGTTGTAAACTTGTGTTTTATTCGGATGTAATCAAACCAGTACTATTGTATCCATTACGTTCGTGTATGTGGAATGATGCATCTTAGTGGAAAGCTTATGTGGGTGCTAGGCTACTGATCCAGGGAACTAGCACTAGATACATATGCGGGAGGCTCGGATTGAAATCAACCAGTTAGCATGTGACCACTGGCAGCGTGTGTTGTGCTGACTGATTGGCCTCAATTTGGGTACGGTTTTTGAGAACAGTGATCGAATTACTGACGGATTGCGTTAATTCCATTCCAATGCAACAGTAAGTACCCAATTCACTGTTACAAAGACCGGAGCCCCCACACATATGAGTGACTGTAAGGGGTTGTGTGCTATTTGAGAGTTTGGAAGTCTTGCCTTGGTCAATTAAGAACTTAACCTTGCAAGTCTTTGAACTGGGCCAAACATATAACCATATGTCTGGAATGGGACAGACCTAGTTGACTAATTTGTGATGTCTAGATTTTGTTGCTGTTATGGTGGTGTGGGTTCCGGATGTACAGGTAGACTCACATGGCGCAAGAGGGGGACCTGATTGTGGTAATAGTCCCTTCAGTGTTGAAATCTCAGCAAGCAGTACTGGGCTTAGACGGAGCATGGTAAAGGATTTGTTATGATCGCTCATTTGTATACTTTTGTATAGCGATTCACAGCAGACGTTGTATAACCTTTGCAGAGTGTAAAATCTATTCAAATAGCCATGTCAACGTTATTGACAATGCTTGAGGATTATAGTCAAGGGTTAGATCTTGAAAAATAAAACTTGGGAATGGAAGGCTATGTGCCACTGGAAGAAAATAATTTGGTTTAAGCCATGTGCCATTGAATCTTGGAAAATAATTGAGAAAGTTACTTAGTGATAACATTTGGTTTACAATCATTTCAATCTATAAATGTTAATCATTTGTAAAGGTTGCTTTGGGCTAAATAACTACTTCAGCCATTCATTTGGAATAAAAGCCATGCATGTAGTAATAGACTTGCATTCTGTGCATAACTTGCTAAGTGCTTTTATGTACTCACCCCCTTGCAACAATTCAAACACCAGTTGAGGAGGTGTCTACGCCAGCTCTTGAGGAGGAGCCGAACAATTATGGTGCAAGCCTTGTCAGTTGCTTGTGGTATACGGATGGGTTACTATGAGTCTTTATTTCCGCTGTAGTTTTCTTTATTTTTGAGTTTTTGCCATGCATGGCATATTATTGTAAATTGATCATAAGGTTGACCAAACATGTTGTATTAATAGATGAGGTCTTTATTTATTATTTCGCTATGTATGATTGTGATATTTTATCTATATTGAGACTGTGTGCACTAAAGTGATCCTGGACTAGTGCTGAATACATAGAGACTCCGGATTTGCATATTCGGGCCCTGATACAACCACATTTAGCACTTTTCAGATAAATTTACTATTTGACCGGAAAGAATTATTGAGTCACATTAAATATTGTCAGGTGAACTGTAATTTTATTGGATATTTTATTATTATATATGAAGATACAGAGCAACTACTATTTTATCTAATTATATGTAGGTTTATAATTGATCTATACAACCCTAAAGTGAAGATACATTTTGAAGATCCACGAAGGAGAAGAATCATTTATCAGAATAAATGATACCATTGTGAAGATCGTGTCGAGCCGATCAAAATAGATATATTATTTGCTACATTCCGAGCTCGAATGCAAAAGATTGGAAAAAGAAGATTCACCCGAAATTGTTAGTCACATGTGTGAGTATTCACATGTTGCTACAGTAATCATATGAGGATAACCAGTCTGCGGGCGGCGCGTAACAGAACATATTCTATGGCGTGAAAGTCTAACAGCCATACGGGCTCTTTTCTTCCAAAATAAATACTCATCTATTGTATTGTAAAAGATTTTAGACTTTAGATTAATAAAATAGCTATTTACAACTATTAAACGTTCTTCGTTTGTTCTTCCTCTTTACATACGCATAAAGAGGATGAATTGGACGATTTCTAACAAAGATCACTCGAGTCCATGAAATTTAATGCATGTGATCTTGATGAATCGAAGATCAATCGAAGAGTTACAAACCCATTACATCTGACAGCGAAAGATTAACTAATATTTATCAAAAATGTATATAAATATTCAAATCCTACATCCTAAAGATTGGACAAGCTCCATATCACTTGCCGTCAAAACTTCTAATGATTTATGCATGTGTATATCGATAAGTCTATGTGTATCGGAAGCTAGTTCTCATGGTCTTTTAGTATTTGTGCTATTGCAAAGGAGCTATTGAAGAGCGTGAAGTGATATGCCCAAGAAGATATATCTCTACTATTCTAAAGCAGCACTTGGTGGTAGTGGTCCGTTCTTCCCACGTCATTAATTGCCGCTTAATTGCCCTGCTTAATTGCCCTACGCAAGAAACGAAGCGTTACTTTAATTAGCCAGCTTTCGCAAGAAACAAAGCGTTAAAGATAGATGTTTGATTTTGTGAAATGATTTTTTTATTTTTTATTTTTTATTTTTCGTTATTAATTTTGTTTTTCGTAGAAACGCACGGGCATGTAACTAGTATACATGATACAACAGTGATAATTAGAACAAACACCGTCACTGATCAACCAATTAAACAAGGCCATGAGAGAGAGAGAGAGAAAATATACAAAATATTTTAAAAAAATAATTGGCAAAGACCTCTAGCATTCATTAAAGAAACAGAATAACAACTAGGCTACAAACGCACACACGTGCGGTATCTGTACACCCTCGTGAGCGTGCGGGTCAAATAGAGCTCGAACCTCAGCGCACGAGACGCTCACCTGCGCCTTCAACCAACTAAGCTAAGCTCGGTCCTAAAAAATGTACAAAATGTGAAGGAACAAAAGATCAACATGTATTTGGTAAAAGAAATGTACCAAACGAGAAAATCCCTTAACATTTACAGAAGGAAATCTTGGATTACTAGAGCTTGAGGTACACCATCACGTTGAGTATTACTGGCCTCTCTATGCTTATGTTTTCCTCGACGATGCCCACTCCTACCAGAGCTTCTGTGCTTTCTCGGTCCTTTCCCATCACTTTCAGGAGGGTTTGTATTTTACCTTTCCCATCACTTTCAGGAGGGTTTGTATTTTATCATGATTTCGTTGCTTACTTGTCCTAGAACCTAAAGTGGGATGGCCTCCTAAGTCAGCATCTATGTTCTCTATCAACTGAGAACTAGATTCGCCGGTGTCCATTTTATTTAGCGTTCCTTCAGAGGTCCTGGCATCCCTACCCAAGAGCACACCACGTAGAGCACTAGCCATCGTAGAACTTAGCAAGTCCTCACCATCCAGTTTCACTACTTTTGGCCTGGACCTCGTGGCCTTTGATTTTTTTGTGAATCATGTGCTGAAAAATTGGTTTGATCATGTGCTGAAAAATTAGCTAGGATTAATCTTGCAAAATTGCTTGTGCATGTGTTACACTAAGAAACAGAGACTTTTCTATTGCGCCGGACTATATTTTCAAGTAACAGTAAATTTCATGTGTATGATGGATCAAATTTTTTGGTCAGTCATAAATGGGATTTTGAAAAAAACAGATTTCATGTCTATGACGGACCAAATTTTTTGGTCCGTCGTGAATGGGTTTTTGCAAGGGCTATTTCCGTGTGTATATAGACCAATATCTTTGGTCCATCGTAGATGGGTTTTTCTAGGGTTTTTAGATTTTTGTCCGTGATGAATGTTTTTTGCTCAATTAGGGTTTTGAGCAAATTTGGAATTGAATTTTGATTTGAATTTGAGATTATGAAATTAGTGTGAATTTCATAATGCATGTTTTGAAATGGACTTTATGCAATGCCCGTGTGAGTAGTTGCATGGATTAATATGAGTCAAGTCGTGGACTTGTGCTCGGAATCTAGTTTCTTGTGTTCAAATTTCAGATCAATCCAACAGTTGGATCTCCGAGAATTCGCGATTTACAGAGCGTCTGTCAATCTGTTTTTGCTGGATACGAAGTTGTTTTTTGAATCCGTTTTGGGGTGAAGTTTTAGTAGATTAAAATTTTTGTTTTAAGCTTCCACACAATCATTCACCCCCCTCTGATTGTTATATTCTTATATCTCGAACCTACATTTTTCCCAGCAGATACAGGATGAACAGTCTTCGATTTATCCTCCGTAGAGCTTCCATTGTCAGCAGGCAGCAGAGGATCATTAGCACGGGGCTAATAGTTGGTTCATCCTCGGCTTTTGCTGCTGGGAGATAGTAGAGCCCATGACGTTTATGGTGCTCAGAAAGAAGAGCAGATGAACCAACCGACGCTGCAGGCTCATCTCTGGTCTCCACAGAACCACGGCTGCGAGGGTAGAAAAAGATCCAAGTTGAGGGAGTAGTGTTATCTTCACTCCAAGTGTCAGAAAGTTCGGTAAGATTTTCATTCAGGACAAGATCCTCTGGAGGGGACACTTTCTTCTGTGCATTCGCAGAAGCAGGGCCTAGCTCTTGAGGGAATACTGTTTGCGAATTCTTAACGGGCTCCTTGACACGGCTATGATTAATGTCATCATCAACAACATTCCTTTCCTTCAAATCCTGAATTTCTCTTAGCAGTGGCGGACCCAGAAATTTTTTAGAGCCCGGGCACGCTTAAAGAAGGACAACAAGTTCAAAGCTATTTAAGTTTTAGTTGCTAACTTTTTATACAATTTAGGATGTTTTTTACAAGACGCTATTAACGCTTGTAGATTCAGGCTCTATATTTTTATTTCTGATTTGAAGATTGTACTTGTCAGGTTGCGTGAATATGAAATTTAGATGTTTATTACATGGGTTGAGCCCGGGCCCGGACCCGGGCTAGCTGGGCCTTGGGTCCGCCCCTGTCTCTTAGCAAATGGACAAAACAGATCAGGTTGCGTGCCCTATCCAGGACCTCAACTTAATTGCACTCAACAAGTGGGCCAACTGTTGTTTCAATCAAGTCAATCATGTCAACTATCGATTTATGCGAACAAGGGTCCTTTTCAACTGTGCATGGCATAACAATTAGTTCTTCCCCAGCTCATACACGTCGCGCCCACATGCTGCAAGAACAGCCCCAAGAATGTCATTTGCAAACTCTGACTTTGCGGCATGACTGACCAGCATGCCAGCAATGCCCATGACGTTGTTGTCATCGACCATGACAGCAGCAGCAAGGAACTCCCTAGCTTTCCCAATGGCGAGGCGTACAGCGGCATCATGCGCCGGCAGCACTGCGGATGCACTCAAACGCCAGCCGGGCGAACACCTTGAGCAGCTTGATGAGCGCCCAGGTCGGGCGCGAGCGGCAGGAAAGGGGACGCGTCAGCTGGCGGCGCCGAGAGCTCACAGAAGGCAGACGCAGCGGCAGATGACGGCCGCGGGTTGGGCGACGCGAGGCACGCGACCATGTCAGATCCGGCTCTATGCGATACCGAAATGATAAAAAATTGGACGTGGAATTTGGGACAGGATGAAGGAAGGAACAGCTAGGGTTCTACAATAGAGACTAATTTTACTTAAAACATTTGGGAATCCGTTTCATGCTTCATTTCCAATAAAACTCGGGTTAAATACCCCAGCCAGAGTACAGTTGTGTAATTCGGGAAACAAACAGTAAATTCCTAAAACAACCGTTAAACAGTGAACATGAATTACTAGTATGTTTGTGAATCGTTTTATTGCTTGCAACTCTTCACCGGTTAACCCCAGCCGTAGATCTTCTCAAGTTGAAATCGGTGAGACGTTGTGTAAGCTGCAGACTTGTTCCTCCAACATCTTCGCAAGAGCTCTGTTTTCTGAAAATTGTTTCTTATCCTCCAGGAACAAAATTTGGAGAAGTATATTGTGTATGAAAGTTGCATCTTCCTATGTAGCATCAGCAGGAGCCAAATAGAGCCACTGGATCAACCATTGAGCAATTGGTTCTCCTCTCTAATACTACCACTGGCTCACTTTTTATTTGACCATTCTCACCTACAAATGGTAAACCTGGAATGGGCACAACGTATGTTCCCGAATGCTTCTTCAGCTGGCTCACATGAAACACGGGATGTATATTAGCATCTTCGGGTAGCTGTAACCAATATGCCGCATTCCCAACTTTATCCATCACTCCGAATAGACCATAGAATTTTGATCTGAGCTTGAGAAATCCCCTCAGTCCAAAAGCATTATGACGATAAGATTGTAGTTTTTGTCCCTAACTTGCACAATTCATTAAGATCTGAGCTTGTCAGCATAATGCTTAATTCTCTCACGAGATTGTTTGTAAGCTCTCTTTGATCCTCAGAATCATTTCTTCCTTTTGCTCCACTGTAACCTTAGCTTCTTCAGATATATTGCATGGTACTGAGAATTCGCCAATTTGTGGAGGTGGATACCCATACAATACTTGGAAAGGTGTATTTTCCAGAGAAGTGTGATAAGTAGAACTGTACCACCGCTAAACTAGAGCTAACCAATTAAACCATTCTTTTGGTTTCTGGAATACCATACTTCTGGGTTAAGCTTCAAGATATTGGTTAACTCTCTCTGTCTGCCCCACTTTGGGGATGATAAGTACTAAATCTGAGCGAGGCATTCGTTGCTTTAAATACTTTAGAGAAGAATTTGCTAGTGACAATTCTATCTCGATCAGTGACTATTGCAATAGGCAACCCATGCAGTTTAGTATATTATCCATGAATAATTGAGCAATTTGTTCTACAATGTAAGGATGAGATAAACCAACAAAATGAGAATATTTTGTAGACCTGTTTACAGTGACTAAAATCACATCTTTACCCCGTGATCTAGGCAGTCTTTCAGTGAAGTCCATGGATATGAGTCCAAGCCATCTTGGGCACTTCGTGTCCAGTAATCTAGGAATGTGCATGTGTTCAGATTTTGTAATTTGATAAATAGGGCATTCAGCTACTATTTTTTCAACATTTTTCTTAAGGTTAGTTCAATAAAATAGTTTTTTAATCCTATGGTAAGTGGCTCTCATGCCAGAGTGACCTCCAAAACTGGATGCATGAAAGTTGATCATGATTTTCTGCCTGAGTTCATTCTGTTTCCCAAATATATTCTTCCTTTATACCTCAATAATCCGTTTACCAGAGAATATTTAGTATTAGGACCATTTGAAAACCGTGCTTCTCTCAATATGTTTTGGCTATGCTCATCCCAATATAACTATCCTTGATCTCCAGTACCCATTCTGGTAAGGCAATAGCTATTGCTTGGCATGAATCTTCTATAGCATCTCTATCAGTTTCTCTTCTTGACAGAGCATCAGCTTCTACATTTTCTTTTCCTCTTTTATATTCCACTTAATAATCAAACTCAAGTAACTTAATCAACAACTTGTGTTGAATACCTTTAGTGAGCCTCTGAGACGTGATGTATTTCAAACTTTTTTTATGAGTTCTTATGATTAGTTTTCCACCCTAAATATACTGTATCCACCTCTTCAATGCTTCCAATATAACTAGGGCCTCTTTATCATATACTGACTATGCATCAGCTCTATTTCCTCAAGCCTTACTGTAATAAGCAATTAGTTTACCATATTGCATGAGTACACCGCCAATTCGAGTCCCACAAGCATCGGTATCTATGATAAATGGTTGAGAAAATGTGGTAAAGCAAGAACAAGACAACTAGTGATACTTCTTCTGAGATTTTCAAAAGCTTGCTTCTATACTTCTCCCCAATTCCATGAATCTTTTTTAAGCATGTCAAATAAGGGTTTACATATTTGACCATAGCCTTTAACAAATCTCCTATAGTATCCAGTTAACCCCAAGAAACCTGAGTTGTGTAATGTTGCTTTGATTAGGCCACTTGAGAATGTCTTCAATTTTCTTAGGATTAGTTGATAATCCAGTTCCATTAATAATATGTCCTAGATATTCCACTTGAGGGGTGGCAAAAACACATTTGCTCAATTTGACTTTGAGTTGATTTTCTCTCAAGATTGTCAACACTATTTTGAGATGCTACATGTGATCTTGTCGATTCTTGTTGTATATCAGAATGTCATTGAAAAACACTAAAATGAACTTCCTCAAATATTTTGCAAAAACTAAATTCATCAATTAACTGCTCTCGAAACTGAAGCATCGTGAATATAACTAGTGCTTAAGGAAGAGTAGGATCTGTTAGTAAGTCAAATTCAATCAGTGGCAGGAGCATTGGTCAAACCAAATGACACTACTAGGTACTCATAATGCCTTAAATGAGTCTTAAAAGCTGTTTTGTGTATGTCTTCTGCATTCATTCTGATTTGATGATAACCTGACATCAAATCCAATTTGTTAAACAAAGTTGACCCATGGAACTCATCCAGCAAGTCCTCAATGATTGGAATAGGAAATATTTTCCTTTATATTCATTTTGTTAAGATGCCTATAATCAACACACATCCTCCATGAGCCATCCTTTTTTTTCTAACCATGACAGCCGAAGATGCATATAGACTAGCACTATTTCTGATATCCTTATTTTCCAACTGTTGCTTAATAATGATCTCCATTGCATCCGTCTGATAATGTGGTATTTTATACGACCTAAGATTGGGTGGTTCAGATTCTCCCTTAAGATGTATAATATGATCGCATTTGTTAGACAGTATCCTGTTATATAGTCTGTTAGCCTTGTATAAATATTGCCTAATATAGGCTTTCCCTTTATACCCTTTATTCCCTTTAATCTAGTCAACACACGCAAGACGATGAGGGACGCACAAGGGGGTCTACCAAACACAACAAAACCTAAAGAACAAAGAGGTCTACCAAACACAACAAAACCTAAAGAACAAAGCATGGAGGTGGCGGCCATATATAGAGGGGCACCCACACCAGGGGCGGCGGCCAAAGGGGCGCCCAAGCTAGGGTTGACCACCGGCACCACCAAGTACATGGGCCTTGGGACCAAAAGAAAGATGGCGCAGCACCCTGGAGTTCTGGCCTGTGATAATCTTCTGTGATTTCTTGTTGCTCCTGGATGATTTTGGCCGTCGGACCAGGCCCATTAGAAAGCTTGTCTCCTAAGCTTTTAAACGAGTGGTCGTACGTCGAAAATGGAGTTCGGGAGCCCGAGATATGCCGATTTGAAGTTGATGTGCTGCTGGATGGCCGAACCGGACTCAGCGACGAATTGGGCTTCAACATGGGCCTTCCTTGGCATATGGGTTGTCCTTAGTGGGTGGTCTTGACGTGCTGGTCCAGCAAAGGTGGATAGAAAGACCGTGCTCTGGATTAAGCGCTCCATGCGAGGTAGACAAAGTAGCGGCCGAAACATCGAAGGTCGGAAACAAAGGTGTCACCGGGAGAGAAAGGGCGGCGATCGTATCCATGGTTGGGATATCCTCATCACACCATCCAACTCTCATCACATCCAACTTTGTCCCTCTAATCAAGCATGAGCTTAGATGACTTCATCCCTGCTAGACTGAATGGCCCCATCCTATCCACTCTTTTGCCCCTTGAACCAAGCGGACCATAAATGGACAAGTCCAGCCACGTGCGATGCCGCGTCGTGTGAAATTTTGGTTTTCTCGGTGGTATTTGTTTTAAAAAGTGGCTAGCTATGGGCCGTCGGCTTTTTTCGCGAAATCACAGGGAATGACCTATTCGCGATTAAAAAAACCCAGTAGAGGACCTGATCTCGAATATACGGAACTATGGGGTCATTTTTTTCCAAAATAACCGGTGAAAGGATCTAACTGTAAATTTAGAACGTGGTGAAAGGACCCAACCGTAAGTTTAAAATTTGCGGAGGGCCTTTTCGCAAAAAATAGCCACATAGCATGGCTGGTTGCTCTTCAAACCTAGGCTGCATATGTTATAGTATTAGATTGAGAGCACATAATATGTTCTGTGTTTCTTACGCCCTGTTTGGCAGAGCTTCAGCTCCACCAGATCCATGAAGCTAGACCTGTGAGTATATTAAGAATGTTTAGATGGATCATCTTGTTTATATTTTAGAATAAAAATATAAACTTAATTCACTTTATTTTAGCTCACAAATTTTAAATCTGAGATACAGTTGAGATCTAGAGCGCTACCAAACAAAGCCTTAGTCTTTCAGGTCAGAACGTCCAGTTTTGAAGTATACACCTAGGATAGTTATGTAATGACTACCTATAAATACCTAACAATAGAAATTGTTGTTCTATTTTAGATCTTGGATTGTATCTTGTGCTTAGGTTTTGAGATTAAATTCTTGCTACCTTTCGGCTTTTCATTTTCTAGCACAGCATGTTGAAGTGGTTCCTTCAACCTATGTGATATCCATTTTGTAGCAGCAAGATGGAATCGTTCATCAGCGATCTGCTCTGCTTTAGAATTTGCCACACAAGTTGACACGTGGGCGCTTGTGTCAAAATATAGTGAGAAATTGAGTGGAATTGACGAGAAGACGAAAAAGAAATGGCCAGAAGGTGATTTTTTTGGTGAGAGAATTAGGTGCAGGGGGGTGTAAATAAATCAAAATGAGACTTGGCTGAAGCCTGAAGGTAACAATGAGGGTGCAGTGGTGCACTTCTTGTAAATTGCATACTCAAAACTGCTATGCTACAAAAACCCCAAGAATTGGTAACGGTACAGCTCACAGGCACAAATAAAATAGGGCTTCTGAAATGTACAACACGGTGGAAGTGCAAATGCTGGCTTTGATGAAAGACAGCTTACTCAGGCTTTCTTGTCAGATCTATTAAGATTTAGATTAAACCACTTCTTTTTACCCGATTTGTCTTTGCCATCTATGTTACCATTCTCGGGACTCTCAGCTCTGCTCTGCTCAGCGGGATATCTATTGCTGCTGCTACCAGCTCCAACCGAGTTCACAATAGTTCGTTCGGTCGTGAACGAAGAATGGATGTCATCCCTTTCTCTCAACATATCATCAACCTGCAGACATTGCAGCTCTTTAGCAATATGTTTAACATGTAGTCTGCTGCGACCCAAATTCAGGGCAGTACTGCAAGATTTGAGGACAATAATAGGATGTCTCATTCCTGTCACCACAATATTCATAACAATTTGATAGAGTACATATCCACATGTAAGCGAAGATGTGCATACCGCTTCTTTTTCTTGATTATATCGGCTGGTCACTTCTTGAAACTGTGCCAAAGCCTGCATAGTCATTTCACTCGATCAATGCTTTCTCCAAATGGGAAAAAACACCAAATACTAAATTAGTTTATATATAACAAAAATATGGTCACTGACTTTTCTGTACTCAGTTTCGAATTGACGCAAATCATTTCTCTTCTCTAGAATTTTGGATTCTATTTCCTTCAGCCTCTCTGTTGTGTCTTCATAACTCTTTGCACACATTGCTTCAATTGTATAACTAGCTGGCTTGAAAAAATTGTCACCTGAACATTTCAATAAGGATGTCTCAGAGCAGAGGAATGGCACCAATATAAAGAGAGACAGTAAGTATGCAGACCATATACAGCAAATATATGAGTTCCATGTTTCAGAGCCGACACTTCGCAAGGTTGGAGACCTTCCAATCTTTTAAAGAATGCAGCCTCAGGATCTTTTGCCATTGCCAGCTGTAGTAGTAAGCAACAAATCCTCACATCAGTTCCAATAAGAATAAAAACTAAAACCATAAAATAGAATATACATACTGCATTCACCGTAGAGTCCATACGGTAAACTTGAAAATGCAAGAAATACATGCCTGCAGATGTCACCTTGCCAGCCTTCTGACTATCTTCCTGGAGGTATGAGGGCAAACTGGAGATAATATTAAACTAGACCTAAATTTTTATCTCATCTAAATTCCTAGACCTCTAAATTTCTATCTCATCTAAATTCCTATCCGAAAAGTATTCCTAACATACATAAACTGCAGACTAGAGGTTAAATTAAATGATGATGATCATGTTCACAGCCAGTTACCATACAAGTCCCAGTTATTCAATTATCCATTTATACTGTATAAATTTACACTGATACTAGAAGTATGGATGCAAAATTAGAAACAGAGCTACAAAAACACAGTTTTTATCCTCATGAAATAGATAGTGCTGTCATGCATTTATATCTCACTATCGGTAGCAATGATGGACAAGATAAATTTGAAAACATCACCCCCCCCCCCCTGTTATATAGTGATATATAAGTTTTACTAGCTACATGCCCGTGCGTTGCTACGAAAAACAAAATTGATAACGAAAAATAAAAATAAAAAAATAAAAAAAATTATTTTACATGATCAAACATCTATCTTTAACGCTTCGTTTCTTGTGAAAGCTGGCTAATTAAAGCAACGTTTCGTTTCTTGAGTAGGGCAATTAAGCAGGGCAATTAAGTAGAACAATTAAACAGAACAATTAATGACGTGTAGAATGGACCACTGCCACCAAGTGGTGCTTTAGAATAGTAGAGATTCCAGATGATGGTTGTGGGCTGGTGGCAGTCAAAGTTCTCTAAAGCTTTATTCCATATTCCTTCCACATCATACACATAAACCACAAAATGATAATTACGGGCCATTGGATATGATTCATGGCATAGAACTGACAAACAATGAAGCCTATAAACCATGCAATGGTAAAAAACAGAAATTACCTGCAGAGCTAGTCCATAACCCCCATTAACTTCTTGTTCAAAGAAAAGAAGCTGTACACAAATATTGCACAAGTAGGAAATTGAATAATGTATTCAAAAGAAACCCAACACAGGTAAGCTTCATTTCCAGAGAATGAAGAAAGAATAATCAACCTCATACCTTAAATTTACTTTGTGCAGCTGAGGTGACTCTGACTACTATTCCTGACTGAGCTTGCTCTTCACTTATTGTAACACCAAAAAAATGAGCACATTGCTTGTCAACCTATAAATAAACAACACATATGACAACCATCCCATTAGAAATAGTACCATAAGAATGGCAGTGGCAGAACCTTTCCCGCAGCTGATGTTCCAACTGGGAGTGGTCTCACTGTAACTGTTCCATTCATAGCTTCTTCAAGAATGGTAGGCGATATTGTGGTCTTGATTGGAACCCCGAGCTTGCTAAAGGTAGTAATATGTATAAGAAAATCAGTAGACAATTACTAATCTAAAATTGTTTCTGCAAAATAATTCCCACTTCTTAAACAATTACCTAAAAAGTGCAGCAAACATTGTGTTGACAGTTCCAAGATTGGACAAATCAATCTCCATATCCATTCCTTCATTTTCTAAGGCCTGACCAAAAATATTACAACGTTAAAAGTTATAACTCATATTGATTTTTTATCATTCGTAACAAGCGACTCATTCCACTGCTGAATGCCCGAAATTAGAAAACACATCTTACATTTACTTGCCATCAAAATAATAAGCATCAATTTCAATTTTCATGTGTGCAATCCTGTATCAAGGATTCAAGGTGCCAAAAAATAATTCAATTTAATAATGTTGCCCCAAGTTTCTACTTGTTTAAGGAAAATCTGAGGCACTTAGCTACTTGGTACAATCATTATACTACATTAATTATCCAGAAAAGAAAAGGATTTGGTCGGATAGCTTTCTAATCAAACAGCCAGACATAGTAGAAGTGCTTCCTTTAGTTGGTTGTGTTATGAGGAGAGGTGCTCATTTGCCTCTTCAGCCGTTTTGAGGGGGTCCACCTCTTCTCTATAACACTCAGTACTCCGGTAACCTTCACAGGTAATCTTCATATATACTTGTAACAGAAGAAAGGCCAACTAAGGCCCCCTTTGGAACGCAAGATGTGTGCAGGAATTTCGTAGGAAACCCACATCCAGTAAGAGGGGATATTTCCTTTCCTCCAAAATTCAAGCATTCCAAATGTTGCCTAAATCTTTGTTCACATTATCTAATAAATCAGCACCATGATGCACCATAGATACAGCTCAGCCAAACATCATGCATACACATGCTGACCTTTTAGCTGTATGGCGTTTTCACTCAAGAACCATCCCCAAGAAAATCTGAAGATAAATGGCATTGTTCTAAATAACGGTAAATGTTAACGAACGGTCATCCCACCTTTTACTTTTTATACGGTAAGTAGCCTTATAAACGGCCTTGTAAACGGTTTTACTATTTAAAATTTAGAGAAATATATACATGTGTTTGCTGTAACAAAATAAGCATCTAATTTATCTTCTTTCATACATACAAAATAGAACTACCAGGCTATCAACAATTGTTATGAAATGAACCTGATTGTAGAGCCTTGTGCCTGGTCGGTGACCAGCCCGGGCGTGGGTGGACGTCGGCGCCGTAATGGCCTTCGACGGGTATTAGCGGACGGAGCTACCGGCCTTGTTCTACGGAAGGCACCGCCCAGAGGTAACTTGCGGCAAAATACTTCATGCCCTTTTCATTGATTTTCTTCTCCTATATATAGTCTAGTTACATGATCCACAGGACCAACTACTCTTGGAAAGATTTATTCAACTAACCAAAAATAACTAATTGATAGATATCTTGCTGACTAATAATCTGGACCAAAACCTTATTCTATGGATCCCCTCCGGATCTTTTCCTTATCTGATGTTTCCGATAATACACATTGTCAAAACCTATAGCATTACTCCCCTCCCCGTGAACAAGCTTGTCCGCAAGCTTGAAAGTGGGGTAAGAACGCCGGAGTTCAATAGCATCAACCCATGTTGCTGCTTCATCAGACTCGCCGGTCCACTGGATTAAGAACTGGCGCCGGCCTTGGAGAAAACGTTGCGCCAAAGCTTGATGAGGTTCGGGTTGAGCTGGGTCCGATCCGGACACAACCTCCGGAGGCAATGTTGGCATGGACGCAGGAGGTGGTCCCTTATATGGCTTGAGTACAGAGATGTGAAAGACATCATGAAGGCATGCGTCTGGTGGAAGCTGAAGCCGATAGGCAACCTTACCAATTAACTCAATGATCTGATAAGGCCCAAAGTAGCGAGGAGATAATTTGTGATCAGCCGAAGCTCGGACCAAAGACTGACGATGCTGCTGGAGACGTAACCAAACCCAATCGCCCACTGCAAAGGAGACATCGCGATGATGGTTGTCGTATTGCTTCATGCGGTTTTGCGCCTGGGACAGATGGTTACGGGCGCATTGGAGGAGAGCATCGCGGTCAGTCAATTGACAATCAACCGCGTGAATACGAGTGGCTCCTTGATTGTAAGGGAGGAGTGTTGGTGGAGGTCATCCATATACGAGCTCAAACGGTGTCATACGGTGAGCCGTATGGAAAGAAGAATTATAGCAAAATTCCGCCCAAGGAAGCCACTTGACCCATGTGTGCGGATGATCCATGGTTAAACAGCGAAGATACATTTCCACAGTTTTATTGACCGCTTCGGTCTGCCCATCCGCTTGGAGATGGTAAGCTGTGGAAAGAAGAAGGGTCGTGCCACATCGCTTGAATAGATCCTGCCAAAATGCACTAGTGAAAACCGGGTCGCGATCAGAAACGATGGACTCTGGCATGCCATGCAATGGCACAACTGTGTCAAAGAAGAGTTGAGCCGCCACTGAAGCGGACGAAGGTTTGGTGAGAGCCATAAAGTGCGCATATTTGGACAATCTGTCCACCACCACGAGAATTACCGTTTTTCCTTGGGACTTGGGAAGCCGTATGATGAAGTCCATCGAAATGTCTGCCCATATTTGATGTGGGATGGGCAACGGTTGTAACAGGCCGGCTGGAGACAGAGTGTTGGCCTTGTTGCGCTGGCATACAGTACAACTTGCAATGTATTCGGCCACCGTCCAACGTTGGTGAGGCCAAAAATACGACTGTTGTATCCGGTGGAGAGTCTTCTGGATGCCTTCGTGTGTCAGGTCGTGTATGGCTGCCACCAATTCCTGGATAAGCGGAGAAGTGGCCGGGATGACCAGCCAATCATTTCTATACAGCAGACCGTTGGAGACACGCCAAACAGGATCAACGACTGCTGTGGACCCCTCCCTTGTTCGGTGATCAGGGTCGGCCAGCGCTTGGATAGAGCCGCAGGCTGTGCTTGCGTCGCCTGAAGAGCTTGGAGCCGACTGGTGTGTGGTTGAAGAAGTCAACTGAGCACAGCGGTGGATAATTTCTGGATCCCTTCTCAGGCTGTCCCGCCAGTGATCGGCCATCAGGAGACGCGGGCTGGAAATCGCCGCACAAGTGGGCGCTGTATTGGTCAGGCGGGATAAGGTATCGGCTGCCTGATTGTGCCGGCCTAGTTTATACTCCACATGAAAATCAAACCCCATGAGTTTGCTGAGCCAATGCTGCTGAGGAGGCGTGACGAGGGCTTGTTCCAACAAAAATTTCAAACTGGCATGATCCGTTCGGACCACAAAGGCGCGGCCCCATAAATATGGCCGCCAATGCCGAACCGCCTTGGACAACCCAATGAGCTCCCGTTCATACGCCGCTAATTTCATGTGTCGGTCAGATAATTGACGACTGAAGAAAGCGATCGAATGACCGTCTTGTTGAAGAACAGCACCGATACCTCTGCCGGATGCATCACATTCAATGATGAAAGGAACCGAAAAGTTGGGTAGACTAAGCACAGGCGTCGAAGTCTGTGCAATTTTGAGGCATTGGAAGGCTCTGGCCGCCCCGGCTGTCCACTGGAAATTATTGCAACGAAGCATGGCTGTCAAGGGTTCAGCAATATCCGCATATTTGTGGATGAAACGGCAGTAATAGCCGGTCAAGCCCAGAAATCCCCGCAGGGCCGTGACAGTGGAGGGTTGAGTCCAGTTAGAAACTGCATGCAATTTCATAGGATTGGCAGCCACCCCGTGATCAAAAATGATATGCCCCAAGTAAGACAACTGATGTTGTGTGAACGCACATTTAGACTGTTTTAAGTAAAGCTGATGGCGACGAAGATGCTCCAGGATTACCCGCACATGTGCATAATGCGCGGCCTCTGAACAACTGTAGATGAGAATGTCGTCAAAGAAGACGAGAACAAATTTTCTAAGATAGTTATGTAAGATGTCATTCATAAGAGCCTGAAATGTGGATGGCGCATTGGAGAGACCAAAAGGCATAACTAGGAACTCATAATGTATGTGATGAGTCCGGAACGCCGTCTTTTCAATGTCCCTTTCGTGCATGCGCACCAGGTGATAACCTGATCGAAGGTCAAGTTTGGAGAAAAACTTGGCGCAATGCAATTCATCTAATAATTCCTCAACCACAAGAATGGGAAATTTGTCTTTAATTGTCCAGGCATTGAGCGCCCGATAGTCAACACAGAAACGCCAAGAACCATCACTCTTTTAACCAACAACACAGGTGAAGAAAAAGGCGATCGACTAGGCCAAATAATACCTTGAGCGAGCATAGCAGAACACTGGTGCTCAATTTCATCCTTTTGATGATATGGATACCGATATGGTCGGACCACCACTAGGTCTGTGCCGTCCTGAAGACAAATACGGTGATTGCAAGCACGATCAGGAGGCAAGCCCTTCGGTTCATTGAATATGTCCGGGAATTCAGCCAGTAAGTCAGTCAAGGGTTGTTCCCCTTGAATAACCAAAAGATGTGGACGCCGGCAAGAAGTAATGCCCTGGGGACTCACCGGCTTACCAAGATAAAGGAATGACATTGTAAGAGTGACGAAATTCCAATGGATATTACCGAGAGTTTGAAGCCACTAGACGCCAAGCACCACATCAAACCCCTCCAGTGGAATCACAAGGAAGGATGCGGTAAAGGAATACTGATCAATAGTGAAGAGGGCCTTAGGCACGGTCCCAAGGCATGGGAGCTAATTACCATTGGTGTCAGGGCTCCGAATTCAAATTCGACTCACACGACGAACTTTAACCCTAACCAGTCTGTAGCCGCATTCAAGGTCGAATAGTAACTTCCAATAATATCCTAAACCGTCCCTTAGAAGTGTCCAAAGCTCAACCGCAAGTTTGGAACTTGAACACTCCAATCTGCAGATGTATTTTTATCCAAGTTTGGAGCCTTGTAACTCGAGATCCGGGATGATCTAGGACGCGTATTTTGCTTGGTCGCAAACTAGAAACTTTTCTCTCCGACATGGTGGGGTTTGCACCAAGATCCGACATCTAACCCTAGTTTAAACTTGGCGCGAAAAATCGAATCCGGTGCTGGATTTCTGGACAACCCAGAGTATCCGGGCTAAATGTCCGGAGTATCCGGATTGGCTCGACCGAAGCCCTCAACCCGGAGTATCCGGACTAAAGGTCCGGAGTGTCCGGACTTGGCGGGGGTTGGGTATAAAATCCCGTTTTCTTGGCTCCTCAAGTCATTTCTCCTCCTACCGGTTGCTCTTCACTTCCCCGTGCGCTCTCCTCCACCCGAGCTCGTCTCCGGCGCCTCTCCACTGGCCGGCGTCCTTCCGTGGCTCCTCCCCGGCGACTCCCCACTCCGGTGTCCTCAAGCTCCTCTCCAAGCTGGCGTCCTCCTTCCCCTACCCGGCTTTCCCTCCTTCTTCTTCCTCCTCGAAGGTAAGACCTCTTCTTGCAGTTGATTCGTTGGTTCTTGGGTTCTAAGAACATCCATGGAGAGATTTGGGGCTTGGTTATGTAGATTGGGGGTTTGGGGGCAAACTTTGGGGGTGTTAGGGTTTTGGTGTGTAGTTGGATTTGGGGGGTGGATTAGGCGGTGTTTGGACGTAGGGTGAGAGATCGTGTGGAGGTGATGCCTTTCCAAGTGTTGGATTAAGTTTTGGTTGGGGGCTATAGAAGTGAGCATCGGTCTATCGTGCTTTGGGCTAGCTCGGAGCTTCTCTGGCTTGGCCAAGTGTAGGAAAGTTGTAGATCGGACCCTCGCGATGTCGTAGAACTTGGAAGCGCTTCGATCCCTTGAGTCATCTGGGCAAGCTGCGCGATGTCCGGAGTGTCTGACTTATCCGGATGAAAAGTTCAGACTATACGAGCTGCCTGTTCTGTTTCGGGGGGGGGGGGTGCATTGGTATTTCGTTTCATTGCATTGCATGCATCTTATTCATGCATTGTACTCATGTAGAGAGCGATTCCGCGGTGATTGGTGCGGCGGCGACTGAGGGGGTTGCCGAAGAGCAAGTCGTTGTCGATACTCAAGCAGAAGCATCAGGCAAGCACCTAAGCATATTCAACCTTATGTATAATTGTATTTTGGTGAATCAATTGTTTATTGGATGATTAAGTCATGCATTAGGAGTTGAATTGTGGGAATGGTATTAGAACCCATTTGTTGCACATACACTCATTGATAATTGTTCAACACCTCCTTTGGAGCTAGATTATGGGTATTATATTGTGTCCATGCTTAGTTTGCTTAGATGTCGGGTATGGGCCAAGTGGTGGAGGGTTCCATCACTTGAGAGTATTTACTTCACACTATTGGGCTGCAACGGTTATGGGTAGAAATGGAATATGAATTTGAGACCGGGCGAGGGTTGGATCATTTGAGTATGGAGACTCAAATACGTAGTCTCGCCTGTGTCGGTTGAGGACCGATCCGTTGTTTGCCCTTTGATCGAGCACACCTTGTTGATTGCATGCCGGATAATGGTACGGTAAGCCACCCTTTCATGGCATACTATTCGATGGGTCATGCCCTCATGCGGTTGGACGTGGTTGAGGGCGAGGCTTAGGCCCACCCTCGAGGGCCAAGCAAGGCTTGGGCCGCTCGAGGGCGTGCTAGGTGCTCGGACCGCATGAAGATGGTTCAACGAATAGGTATGGATGGGAGGAGGGTTGACATGAGGTTCCTTCGTGGAATTCATGTCGTGTGATTGATGATCCCCTGCAGGGTGAGTAAGCGATTCGAATTGCCGCGCTCTCGGTTATGAACACGCTTGGTCATCGCACATTCAACGTAGTAATAACTTAAACTTGATGCTGGTGGGTATGTTGATGATTACACGTGTTCATGACGTTATTTGCTCTACTTTAAATGTTTGGTTTCAGACATTACTCTAGTAATAGGTGTTGTCCAAAAGTGCTATAAAATTTGTAATTGGAGTAGTGGAAATGCCATTCAGCAACAAAGTTAAGCTTTTCCGCACTTCTACCTTAAGCTTATTTCCTTGCTACATCCAAATGCATATTCTTTCGAGTCGGTCATATATGGACCATGGATAAGTCTTGCGAGTACCTTCTGTACTCATGCTTCTGCTTTGTGGTTTTCAGGTGAGGATCTGGACGGATGTGAGTTCTGTCCATACTGCCTCTCGGTGACCGGGCGGGGCACCGAGTAGAAGGCTACTGCGACGTTACACACGCCCGGAAGTGTTCAGGGGCAGGACACTTCCGGAGATGTCGTACTTTTGTTTTAATTTAGTAGTCGTGTGTCCATTTTGTTGTACAGATAGCCTTAAACTATATCATGTCGATGTTAGTGTATTTGGCTACTTTCGTTGTCGAACTTCAGTGTACTCCCGTACTCGTGTCGTGTCTCGTAAGTTACTTCTGTTCGTGGTGATCTCGTTACTTGGTGGTTGTCGTGGTGTTGTTTTGGGTTGGTTTGTGTTCTTTGTCGGGTTTTGTCTTCGTGCGTGTGCGAGTTGGTTGTTGTGCTTCCGCGTTGCGTGTTTGGTTGTGGGGTGTTGAGTTCATTGCCCCCTTTATGCAAATTGAGTTGATATGGCAATAGAAACCGGTATGCAAGGCGATCCTAGGCGAGCTTCGGGGCGCATACCGAGGGAATACCGAGATCGTTATCGAGTTATTCGAAGGGTCTCACTGTTGTCTCAATTGGGCTTGGGTGCTAACATTGTGAGCGCCCTCGGTGATCCGTTGTTAGCCTCCAAATCCGATGGGGATGTCTGAGTCTTCAAATAGCCCGAGGACAGTCTGGGGGGCTCCTCGTCAATTGGCCACTTTGACCCGATGCAGTGGCCCCGGCTGATGGCCAAGTTCCAAAGGAACGGCCGCATGACTGCTCAGAAAATTATGGGTGCTGCCGCTGTCGATGAGGCACCGGAGGGAGCAGCCCTGCATTGTCAACATCACCTGCATGGTGCCGCCTGGCTTGGGCCCCAGCATGGCTAACATGGACGAGGGTCCAGGTGGTTCGTCGGTGTCGTCCCTCAATGATGTGAGTGGCTCAACATTGTCGGGCTCTTCAGTGTCACTGGAACAGATCTCGATGGCGAAGAGCCGCTTATAACGATGCCCGTGGGAATAGAAGTCATCACAATGGAAACACAGGCCTTTGGCTTTCCGGTCGACCAGCTGATCGGCACTAAGTTTCACGCGTGCCGGAAAGGCTGGCGCTGACACCAAGCTAGACAGAGTGCTAGTTGGGCCTTTGGTACTGCCGCCCTGAAAAGGAGGAGCGGCTGCTGACATGCCACCTGTTGGTGCAGATGGCATCGCTGTTGCAGGGCGGATGTTCCCACCAACGGATGCTCCGGAAAGGCCCCCAACAGAATCCGTGGTAGCAGTAGAAGGCGGCAGACCGCGACTGAAAGCCACGCGGTGGCACCCGTGACTTGTGATGCTTTGAACGGCTTCCGCCAGCCACAATGCCTTGCGTTCCTCTGCCTCACGGGCAAAACAGACTGCTTCCGACAAATCCCGGGGACGCTCCCGATAGACATCCGCCGCAATGGACCGAGAAAGCCCTGCCGTGAACATCTCCACTTGATCCGCCCTGGTCATGCGCGAAGTGCACGCCAGAAGGCGTTGGAATTCTCTGGTGTAATCATCCACGGAGCTGGATTCTTGCTTGAGATTGACAAGATCGCCTAATGGCCCTGCCCCGGAGTGCCAAGTGAAACGTTGAAGGAAAGTGTCGAAGAAGTCCTCCCATGAAACCCAATCTACTTCGAGCATCCAACTGTCTAGCACCTCCTGAGCTTCCCCACGGAGATGAAGTCCGACCAAGTCCACGTACTCATGGGCAGGAATCTGTTGAAGACGGAAGAAACGCTCACATTGGCGTAGCCATGACAGCGGATCCTCTGTGCCGTCGTAGTTGGGAAGGTCAAGCCGGGGGGCTCGGGGCGCCCAACACCTCTGAGGAGCAGAGTCACCTTCATCCATAACGTGCCCGTCGTTGTCCCACGGTTGTCGTTCACGCCGACCGCGTTCGACAACATGTGGTCGAGCAGAACATGCAACGGCCTGGTGCCAGGACCCTGGCTGTTCGATCGTGGGCAAGCGATCCCGTCGATCCGGCCAAGGGTTAGGACGCCCGATGGTCTCCTCCGCAGCACGGTGCGGGTGGCTGGAGTCGCCCATGGGCTGCAGCGATGCCCTCAAAAGGGTGAGCAATTCCCCGAGAAGTCTTCAGCTCGTCCATGGACATCTCTAGCTTGCCAATGCGATCGTCAAGGGTGAGCTGCTCCATGGCCGCAGGATCGGACGAATCTGATACCAAATTGCTATGAACCTGATTGTAGAGCCACGTGCCTGGTCAGTGACCAACCTGGGCGTGGGTGGACGTCGGCGCCGTAATGGCCTTCGGCGGGTATTAGCGGACGGAGCTACCGGCCTTGTTCTATGGAAGGCACCGCCCAGAGGTAACTTGCGGCAAAATACTTCATGCCCTTTTCATTGATTTTCTTCTCCTATATATAGTCTAGTTACATGATCCACAGGATCAACTACTCTTGGAAAGATTTATTCAACTAACCAAAAATAACTAACTGATAGATATCTTGCTGACTAATAATCTAGACCAAAACCTTATTCTATGGATCCCCTCCGAATCTTTTCCTTATCTGATGTTTCCGATAATACACATTGTCAAAACCTCTAACAACAATTGTCCACAACGGTGATATGAAAAAAAAAAAAGATGACATGATGTGAATGTAATTAAAGAATCATAATTGAAAGAATGAATGAATAGCTCAAGTGACAACGAAAAGCAAAGCTAACATTCATCTCATATATGTCATAATATTCCATATCATATGGCAATCTTGCAACTTTACCCAAATAAATGGCCTGAAAAATGGGCCTGTTGAACACAAACAACAATTAAACCGAATAAACGACCCGATAAAACGAACAAACCTTAAAATGTCCATAAATGTAACGAGCAGGAGACCTTCACCGTTTTAACGGCCTTTATTTAGAACACTAATAAATGGTCAGTAAGTGTGATGCGGATATGTATTTTTTTATTCAATGTCTTAATTAGCTGGAAAGAATTACTTAGCCGTATCAAATATCAACAGGTGAATCTTTTCCTTAAGAAATATTCGCTATAATTACATGAGAAATATATACTACCTAATAGTGGGTGCTTGCTTTTATTAGGTATAAAGATTGTGAGAATATCAAATGGAGCCAAATTGCATCGATGAACCATGATAGGACCAGCGGGACGCGAGTATGGAAGCCACGTAGGGGATCAAGAAGGCAACCATGACCACATGGGCCACCCCATGTGGCCAGGGCACCAAGCCCATGAGACCAAGCTAGGATTGAGCAACCCATGCGACGACGAGGCTCACTTCATGCAGGTGACCCAAAAGGGGAGGCGCATGGGCCCAAGTGGGAATCAAGGGCACTTGACCAAGGTGCACGGAGGCAAGGCCCAAGACTAATTCGGACAAGATAAGGAAACAAAGGAACAGATATGGCTGAATTGGATTTTGAGAGCAAAAGAGTCCAATTCAGAGTGCCAAACTATGTTGTTACGGCGTCGCCTAGTCAACCCGACGACCGAAGGGGGATGCCAGGACCGACCGCGTCGACTAGAGGGCGTACCTGAGGCGGCTGCAGAGGGGCAGAGGCAGTCCGTCGCTGCCGGAGCTCGATGGGGGAGGGGGAAGCCCGATTGGGGGGAGGCGATGGAGGGGAGCTCGGGCGAAGGCGTCAGGGTCGGGGAAGAACCCCAGTCAGGCTCGAGCGGAAGCGTCAAGGGCGGTGTCGGGCTCAGGCGGAGGCATCAGGCTCGGGCGGAGGCGTCGGTTTTGGGCTCGGGCGGAGGCGTTGGGGGCGGCGTCCAGCTCAGGTGGAGCCATCGGCGTCAGGGGCGACATCGAGCTCAGGTGGAGCTGTCGGCGTCGGGGGCGGAGGCGTCGGGCTCGAGGAGTGGGAAATCGGGGGAGGCTTAGTAGAAGTGCTGCAGTATTAGAAGTACATGTAGAAGTAATGCAGAAGTAGTAGTGTTGTAGTAGTAGTACATGTAGTAATACTGCAGAAGTGGTGGTAGTACAGGCAGTTGTACTGCAGTAGTAGTACTTAGTAGTACAATACTTAATAGTAGTACAGTAGTAGAAGTAAAATCCTGGATCTCTCTATTGCTGCTAGTTGTATCTTTTATTATCCTGTTTGGAACTACTTATTTGATTGCTTGTCATCTCTAATTTTCTTTCATATGAGGTATATTTAGTTAATTCTATGTCCTATGAGATATTATTTATTATTTTTATCGTCTAATCATCGCCTAGGCGGCCGCCTAGGCGCTTAGGCGTCTAGGCGCTCCGCGCTCGCCATGCCTAGCTGTACTGCCGTGACAACTATGGTACTAGACCAGTCGGAATTAAAAGGCCATAATTCTCACATACGAATTCGGATTGCAACGTTCTTGCACTTGTTTGAAAGCTTCGAACGTCCTCTCTATTTCACTCCATTACGAGACGGCTAGAATCAGCTTGCTTCTATCTTTAAATTGATAAACAAGCATCAGCTTCCAAATTGGCCGAATTAGATTAGGAAATGGAGTTAGAGATAGTCCAAGTGGGTGTGTCCTGGTGGGTGGGATCCACCTTGGCCGGCCATAGGCCATGTTGCACGTCCCCCTAGTCTTTTATATATTTGTGTTGCTCTCTTTTGAAAAGGAATACCACAGTTGATAATATACAGCATATACACTAGTTCTTCCTCATTGATGTTGCATGCACAATAGAGCGGAGAATTGGGCGTTACTTCTTTCAAAGATCGTTTTGTCTTTCCATTGGTAATTGAGAGATTGATACTACTTCACTCAATGGTCTCGTGAAGTACAACACGTGTGTGATATTAGCGAATCAAAGAGTTGCAAGCCCATTGCATCTAGCAACGGGACCAACTAGTATTCATCAAGTGATTGCACAAGTTATCTTTGATCCTACATAGTGAAGATCGGACAACCCCCGCCCCACCCCCCCACCCCCCATCATCTTGGTATTAGAGCGCCGAGTTGACACAGTAGGATCATTTATTCCTAGATTAGTTTTTGTTTTTTGTCCTATAATCAAAAATTGCTCCACAAAAATTTCAATTCATAGTTTCAATCTGTTATTTAGTGAGTTTAGTTAGGTTTTGATCCATTAGAATCATTGTTTACTTGCTGATTGTCATTTCCTTTGCGTAGGTTTTAATCTTGCAATTATGTCCAGTTCGATGTTTTTGTCATAACTTTTGCATACAAACTCGGAATTTTGTGTTCTTATGCTTTCTGGGAACCGTAGAACAAGCTCTATAGAAGCTAGGAGTGAAACCGGGTCGGATACGGGCGGATATTGCTCGTCCCGTATTCTAAACCATATTTTTTTCGGATTCGGAATCGAATACGGATGTCCCGGATACGGATTTGAATTCGGATTATTTGGGATTCGGATATGGAGCGGATACCTAACGGATTCGGGTCGGGATCGGATATCATAATCGGATAGTAGTATAATACATAATTGTGTACGTAAAAGAAAGAATGAAGCATTAACCTTACAACATTAGCTTCAAGTCATAATTATCTTTACCCCTTTATAATTTACCAGTTAATTCTTTTCTACATGCACACACTATTCTGCCCCCACAGAGGATATTTTTTCTTTGTTCACCCTAAAACGTGCACCCAGAAATCCTATTTCCTCATAATCAAGGGCTAAGATGTTTTATCACATCACTTCATCAAATCTAATGGACCAAATCACCCGGTTCATCCCATCAATCGCATCATCCCATCAAGCTTTCTGAGCCGCACGTGCCCCAATCGCGCCTAAACACCCGCGGCCCAATCGCCGCCGCTTCAGCCTACTCCCGTGCGCCTCCTCCCATAATCCCGCACCGCCGCAGGCCAACCCCTCCGCGCCGCACCCGCTCGAGCACGCCCGCCTGGACCTTCTGGTTCGACAACCCGCAGGGAAAGTCCAGACCAGTGGAGCGGCGGTGCGATTATGGTGGCTTGATTCGGCGACAAGAGGTGGCAGTGGAGCGATCTGGCGACAATCTACAGCGGCGACTGGGTTCGGCCGCGAGCGGCTGCGCGGTTCGATGACAAGCGGCGACGGCGGAGCGACATGGCAACAAGTTGCAGCGGCTGCAGTGGGGTGACTTGGCGATAGGCAGCGGCGACGGCGCGGTTGGGATGCTAGATGGGCGGCGGCGACCCCGCACCACCGACCGACTACCTCGCCGCAGAGAGAGAGAGAGAGAGAGAGATGGAGGCAGCGGCGGCCGGCGTGCAGCTAGGCTCCTCAAAGCCACAGATTGCGACCCAGGCGAAGATGGCGGAGGCACGCCTGCCGCTGCCCTACCGCGACCAGTGCGCCCACCTCCTCATCCCCCTCAACAAGTGCCGCGTCTCCGAGTTCTACCTCCCCTGGAAGTGCGAGCCCGAGCGCCACGCCTACGAGAAGTGCCAAGTCTGAGCTCGTCATGGAGCGGATGCTCCAGATCTGAGAAGATCCGCGAGGCGCAGGAGGCCAAGGGTGGCACCACCATTGGCGCCCTCATCCCTTCCACCGCTAAGCTCGCTGATCCTGGTCCGATCCGATCTAGTCAGGTGACTGAGTCGTGATCTCTTACTCCGTGTCGGTATTTCTTTTTTGCCCTATAATTTTGCTCGGTTGTTTTGATTGAATCCGTTATTAGTACGTGAACGCAAAATTTGCCTGTCGAAGTTCGAATTGCGCGAGTGGCGAGTCATGCGCCCTTTTGTCAGGGGGAGCAACATTGAGTGGCCAATTCGTCCGTTTTGTCTCAAACATTTGGCCAGTCAATTAATTCTTAATTGGCTGGAGTTCTGATACTGAGCGGTTCAATGAATTACTAGGGTTTCGGTAATATGTTCAATGAATTACAAGTCCGTCACTAATTCGTGGGGGTGTGATGCACTTTAACAGCCTAGATCAGTAAACCAATGTATGCGGCGATCTGGGATAAGTTTTGGTGTCATCTCTTTGCTGTTCCTTGTAGCTCCAACCATTTCTCTTGTTTTTCCAGAGGTGTATACATTTTGAGTTGTGATTTGTGAAGGGTCCGTGCATATAGTGGTGCTGAAGTATGCAGAAAAGGATTTAAAGAGGTGTCTAGCTTAATGTGAATTCCTGATGTTTGGCCTGGGGCATTTTGTGGAGCTTCTAAACTATGTCATGATCAAGAGTTCATTTTAATACATGTTTGCATGGTATCATTGGAGCTTTTAGATTGTAGACCAGTCTATACAGAAGAGGCTGTTCTGACTTCTCTATCTGTCCTTGGAACAATATTTTATTATTGGCTAGCTTTTGATTATATAGAATCTGTTTTGGAAGCAGAAGTTCTTTGATTAAAAAGCAGCTGGTAAATATGTCATGTGAACCTAGGAGGCAGAAGGTTGTCTAGGTTCATGCTATCAGTCACTGCAAGAAGATGTCGAATTCAGAGGAGTTATCCCAAGTTTTGTTTGTAAAATACAGTGGTGTCGTATCCCATTGAAAAAAAAATTCAAGATTATCATTTACCTTGTATGTGGCAAATGGCAATTCTATATTCCTTAGTAGTGCCTGCTCCTGAGCCTGAGTAGGTCCATTATCTGTTCTTTTTGTAGTGGTGAGAGTAATCTGGATGAGCATATTGAGCGTGGAGATACTTTTTCAATACCTTTTATAACCATAGTGCTATACTCCTGCATCAACCAGAGGCTCGGCAGCCGTTCTGGGGTATATTTGACATTTGGAAATAAAACTATTTCTTAGCATATTTGACATTGTTTTAACTGTTTGCTCAGTTTGTTTATCTAATGCAAATTGCACTCTTTCCCTCTCCATCCCTTTGATACATGTATTCTGGTGATGAGGTATTCATAATTGTTGATCTGTAAAGTTGGAAATATAGAAACATTAATCACTTCAGATGTGAAGTACTTTACTTTAGTTTGCATGTACATTTTCAGTGCGATTCTTTTGCATAATATGCTTTGTTACATGCTTCTCAAATTCTTTGTGGACTCTTATATGGCTATTTTCTGCACTTTTAGCAACTACCGAAGCACCAGAACTTCTCTCTTTGATGGCATTGAAGAGGGTGGAATCCGAGCATCATCCTATTTTTCACATGAGATAGACGAGCATGAGAATGATCGAGCTGTCAATGGATTGCAAGATCGAGTCAGCATTCTCAAGCGGGTAGGTGCCACTTAATGATTGAATTTATGAATGTTATGTGCTTGTTTATTCATGTTATTTAAAGAATTAGTGTATTCACATATATTAATTCCACTTGTTTACCTTTAAGCTGTGTCATAGAGACAGGACCATATGATGGTATTCTGCAGTTGTATGTTTTCTTTAAAGAACACCTTTGTTAAGTAGTTAAGCACAGCTTTTGGTCATGAGTTTTCTCCTTAAATGTGGCGACCTTCGGTGAGTGCATTTCTATTTTGGACTGGAAAGTCGGATCTAATGGGCCTTGTGAATTGTGATGACATGTTGGTGGCAACGCCGATGCCATTTTTTGCTATCTTGCATTTTTTTTCTATCATCTGTAGCACACATATTTATGGGCTGGTAGTGCAGCATGCATAATTTTGTATGCACTTGTCATGTCTTGAGATATACTACCCTAATACGATGCTTGTTTTGAATCATTCATTATGTTTTCCTTACATAAATTGTTTGCAGATTCTATTACCTTATTCTTTCCTCGGTCACTTCACATTGTTCATACTACACATGAAGGATAGAAGTGTATCTATATTGGACCCACAGCCTATACCGACCTGGTTTAAGGCTCAGCATCCTACCATGTACTACATTCACAAAATACATAAGATTGCCAATAACGTGAAGTTAGCCATGGAAGTAGCCAACCCTATGTGGAATGACGATATTTATGTATGACGTCGCATATTACCGACATGTGTTCCAAAAACAGAAGATAGGTAACTTGCTTATAAAATTACACGTAACAAGTTTGTTTGTCTACATAGATGTAACTGTGTCCTTTTGTAGGGACATCACAGGATATTTTGTAATCAACTTCATGCGCTCTTGGGATAGTATAAAATTACCATCAATTTGCACTGTGAGTGCTATTATTTATTTATTATACTTTGTCTTACTGTAGCACAATTAATACTAGTTATATGCCCGTGCGTTGCTACGAAAAACAAAATTGATAATGAAAAATAAAGATTAAAAATAAAAAAATACTATTTCATAAGATCAAACATCTATCTTTAACGCTTCGTTTCTTGCAAAAGCTGACTAATTAAAGCAACGCTTCGTTTCTTGCGTAGGGCAATTAAGCAGGGCAATTAAGCAGGGCAATTAAGTAGGGCAATTAAGCAAAGCAATTAATGTGACGTGGGAAGAAACTCTCACTTTATATAGTAGAGATTTTCTGATGATGGTCCATAATAATGCATGTATATGATGGGAAGCTGTTGAGGGCTAAGTTTCTCATGAGCCTATTGAACTACAATGAGAATGAATCGAAAGACAACATTCCTGAAGTTATACGGGAAATCCTTAAGCGTATCAGGGATTAGATGGTTTTTAATGATAAACAGCTGCTATGTTACCTTATGCACTGCTTATGTAATCAACGATATAATAAATCTTTGTATCTTTCTTTTGTGCACATCTTACGACACTTGATTACCAAAACATGACACCTTTTGCTTATTTGAATTGTATTACCAAATATCGCCGTAGCGTTAGCACGGGCAATATACTAGTTTCAACGTAGGATAGTAGTATAGTTAGAGGTGCAAATGGGTCGGATACAAGGAGAGAGATCGAGACATAAAGAAAACAAAGAACAAGGGAAGCTCTTCCATCGAACTTAACCTTACGGAATAAATTCCTAGAGATATTAAATAGTGTTGAATTGTCACATTCTGACAAACTAAAGATAGACTTCTCTCATAATGAGGACTACTCGGATTTGTTTGCTATGCTTCAATTTAGTGACTCAACTAATTCCAGTAATTTGAATAGAAAAGAAGTTTAAGAAATAAGTTGCACAAATCAATTTAGGTAAAAGCATTATGTCATCACTCTATTTGTTTGTTGATAGATTTGTTGAAGTTCACGGCTAATAACAAAGTAGTGTTTTTTAGTACCAATATCAAAGAACTACTCTATCTATCCAATAATAAACCAAATTAATGGAAGAATAACTAATTTTATCGGGATATCGGGTCGGATATTTACCGAATATCGGGTCGGATATTGCTCTTCCCATATCCTAACCCATATTACATGAGATTTTTCGGATACGGGTCGGATATTGCTCTTCCCATATCCTAACCCATATTACATCGGATTTTCCGGATACGGATAACATCGGTACGGATTTTAAACGGATTCGGGATCGGATCAAGCGGATATTTCCTGTCCTATTTTCACCCCTAATAGAAGCCTATTTGGGGACAGACTCTAATTCCACATCTAGATCAGTTTAATCTGGTCATAAAACTTGATGAATCAAGTTGTAGACGCATTTCAGATCGGTTCGGTATTTTGATCATAATTCTCATGTCCGAACTCCGATTTGCATAATATTTTTACTTTCCTAAATCCTTACCTCTGCAAAAACGTTTTTGGGCATCCTTTGTGATTCAGGTTCGTTCAAACTGAATTTGATTCAGATTCGGATTTGATCAGATCGACTGAATTTAGGTCAAATTTGTGCACCTCGGTTTTTTGTCTATAACTTCTACACACAAGCTCCAAATAGTGTGTTACTATACTTGTTTTAAAGCTTAGAATATCATCTTCAATTCATTCAATTATGAGCAAGCCAGATTCAGTCGTTTTCACCATAGTTACCAAAAACGCAGTTCGTCTGAGTCGCGGTACGAAACTCGGGTTTGCGACTCGCCACTTTTTCATCCAATTTCTACTATGAAGCGAACCCTATATTGTAAACCAGTTCGGTGTGGCCCGAGGCGGCCGCCATAGATTTGGGGGACCGGAGATAAGTTGAAGATTTGGGGGCCCAAGGGAGCATGATTCGTACCAGGGCCTCGGGTAGTTGAAGACCGAGAAACCCTAGCACTACACCGCACCGCTCCACCGTCATCACTCATCAGATCTAGCGGGAAAGTAGCTGAGCCGAGCCACCGCTCCTCTGTTCCTCTGCGCTGCCACCCGTCCATTGTCGCCATCAGGTATGGGGAAGGGATGCAAGAGGGAGAGGTGATGGGGAAGGTAGAGGCATGAGGGAGGGAGATGGAGGAGAAGGCGGACGATGGTCGATGGGGGAGGTGATGGGGTCGGCGGCTCGGGGCGATGAGGTTTGAAGAAGGGTCAGCCGCTCGGGAAGAAGAATAATAAGAAGAGGCGATAAGGAAGAAGAAGAATAAGGCTCAGGGCAAGGTAACATTGTAGTAACAGTGGATATGTGTATGGTGTCGCCTCGCCGCGTGCCTTAAATGCTTTGGTGGTAAAATGGTGGTGAATCGCCACACCTCGCCTTATTACTTTAATAACCTTGACCACATCGGTATGTTTGCTCTTATCAAGCAACTGTCACGTCTGTTAATGGTGGTGCATCTGGTTTTTCTTTGAGTTATGCTGATTTACCATGCGTTGTTCTCACCAATTGGTGGTGGACTGGGTTATGATGAGCTGATCATGGTGGCATAAGCGGGGCAGTGTGGCGCAGGTCGAGCGCGGTGGTGGTGTGGACACGGTCGTGGTGGAGCTCAGCTGGGTGCGGCACTAAGCCAAGCATAGGATGAAAGCATGATGTAGGCCAATCTAGGCAATGGCAACTCGACATGCTATGGGTGGGCACATGCAACTTCATGCGGTGACCTGATAGGATATAGCAACCATGGGGAACGGTGGAGACAATAAGCTCTGGAGTGTTGTTGTAATTATTTTTCTGCCTCTATGGTTCCTAGAACTAAATTTGTACCGTGTAATATATAGAAAATGCAAGCACCAGAACTATAAAATATTATGTCTGAAATACAAAATGTTAGGAGTCTTCAAAGTGTGTGGTATATGATTTTTTTAATCCGTAGCAACAGACATGCTTGTATATGTTTCCTTCATATGTGTGTAACGAAATACTAGTGTGCATTGTACACACATATGCTTGTATACATGGTTGTCAAGGCGACAAGGCAAGGCGCTAGCCGAGCACCTAAACGCCTAGGCGCCTAGGCGGGCGGCTAGGTGAGGACTAGGCGACCAAAAATAGTCCCGCAATATCAGTATATCACCAATACATATATAACATATGTTCATTGTATAGATGCAAATAAATAGCATAACAAGACAATTAAGCAAGGAAGCAAATATGAGTCTTAAACAAGTAAACTGCAACATTACTACCAATAGCTAATATTGTTTAGAAGGACAAATCATACATGGTCACCACAAGTCCATCAGAAAATCACAATCACTATCACCAAAACAAGAAGCCTCAAATATCTAGTTCTAATTATAAATCATTCAAATGGACTGGAGGGAGACAAGGGCGGATAGGAGAGGCGGCGAGGGAGGGTGGGGCTGCAGCCACCACCCTCTGTGCTGACGGCGAGGGAGGGAGAGGAAGGCGGCGGCTCGGGATTCTCTCCGCTCTGGTGGATCGGAGGGAGAGGTGGAGAGGTGCATTGCCGCCTGATTTCCAACCATGCCTAGTGACGCCTGGACGCCCAGGGCAATGCATGGAACGTCCAGGCAATCGCCTTTCCCCAGCCAAGTGAAGTGATGAGCCACGGCGGGCGGCCGCCGGCGACCGGACGCCTAGGCAACACCTTGACAACAATGCTTGTATATATGTTTCCTGTGTAACGGAATACTGGTGTTCATGATTTGGGATTGTGTTTGATGCTATGTATAAGTGTTAAACTCTTTTGTGATCCATTGCAACGCAGGGGCACCTTACTGGTAAAGAATAAACTCGACTTCAGTAAAATGTAACCAGTAACCGCTTTGACATATTGGGGACAAAAGCACAGTAACCAAACAGATATTTTAGCATCTAGAGTCTTTGATAAAACTCCTTATTGCCTTATTGAACAGAAAAGTTGACCAAATGCAGAAGCATTGGAGTGAAAGCAAAATATACAAAGAGAAGGAAATGCTAGTTGAGATTAGGCTGGCAGATTCAACAAGAGAACGCACCTCGAAACCAGCAGTATCATACTGCCTCCGTTTCTCAGGATCTGACAAGATACTATATGAATATGCAACTTCTTTGAAGAGCTCTGACGCTTCTGGATTGCTAGCATTCTTGTCCGGGTGATACCTGTCAAATTCAACAGGAACTATGAATAAGATCATTCTACAATAGGGCTTCATCAACACTGCTTCCAAAAACATCATACAAATAACAGACGGATTCAGTAATAAGCTGGGTGTAATGGGACAACAGTATTTAAAAATGACAGATTTAAGGTTGCGTTCACGGAGAGAGCTCATATTTCACAGAAGAGTTCATGTGGCCATTACAGAATAAGGAATTTAAAATCTTGTAAGAAATGCACAAGATCATTACTCCCATGGAATTAGCTCATAAAGAGCATGTTTTTCTAACCTAATATGAACAGATCACATATAACTAATTGTCATAGTAGAAACCATCTTAATGTTTTCTTCTTTCGAATGATAACTGATTTCATAACTCCAAAAAAAGGTGTGCTGTGCTAACATGAGAACAGTGGGAAAAAAGAAAACGTACTTATTTATTTAACTTTCCTACAATAAAGTATTTATCATAATAAAGAAAAAGAATCATGCTCTTATTTTCGTGGTAATAGACTAATAGTGTCTAAAAAATAAAAGCATACAAAAAGGTGGAGATGCAAAATGGATGGCAAATACAAGAAATTTTTGTTACCATCCCAAGCTTTTATTCTCATCTCTTTATAATGAAACGACATGCAAGTCTTTTGTGCGTTCTCGAAAAAAAAAAAAACATCTCTCAAATTGAAAACACTCAATTAAATTTTAACTTAAACAAAAAGAAGGGTTAATAGAGATCTTTGCAATAATATAGATCTTCTTCAACATAATAAAGTGGGAGTGCCACTATTGAATTCTATGCATTGTATGGTTCTGAACACAATTCTATGCATTGCCTTGAAAACATTGTGGTTGCTATATGTCCAGCAGTTTTCTTATAAAGAAGAAGCAGGCGGAAACTACACTATAGTAGCCTGTTACACATGACGAGTAGTCATTTGCACATCGATGTAAACTTCAGCAGAGCTAACAGCTGGATAAAAATAGTTTGGTGATTGTGAGACAATGGAATTTTTCCCCTACTGCATTGAGTAACACCATAGCTGGCATCATAGTTACCGGAAACATGATTCGTCCGAGTCGCGGTACGAAATTTGGATTTGCGGTTCACCACTTTTGCTTCCAATTTCCACTGCGAACACGAACCCCATACCCTAAACTGGTTCAGGTCAACGAATTTGGTTCGCGATTCGCGGGTGTTTACAACGAATGCGGTAACTATGGCTGGCATGCTAACTTGTCTACTTGGTGATGACTGATGACCAAATTGGAGCCGATATCATTACTCAAGAGACCTTCTCCATCTCTAAGTACAAAAAATCTTAACATAAACTAAACCATCAGTACGTCTCTACCATCATGGCAGCATTGGCATACAAAAACCCTTCGCCGGTAAAAAATGAAGCCAGGCAACGCATTCTTCTACGCTAACATACTTTCCTTCCACACAAGCACCACAATCTAAACAGCATGAACAAGAGAGGAAAAAAAGGGAAGGGGCAGCACAGACTTGAGCGCGAGCTTGCGGTAGGCGGACTTGATCTCCTGGTCGGAGGAGTCCCTGGGCACGCAGAGCACCTCGTACGGGTCCCGCCGCAGCGCCGGTGCCGACGGCCCCTCCATCTTCCCCGACGACCCCATCCCGGTACAGAACCCTAACAGACGGAGCACCCAATCATACTTATATCCTGCCCAAATTCGGCGAATCGGCGTGAGATCGGAGGGGAGTGGGCTCACCTCACCACGGCGCGGGCGCGGCCAGATCTCGCCGCCTCCCGAGAGAAGATAGAGACGGCGAGATGTGGAGAGAAGGGGAGAAGGATTAGCCTCTGGGGTGTACGAGCACTAGGCGCAAGGGAACCTCCGTGCTTTGAATTTTCTTTTTATTTTTTTGGGCCTTGACTCGATCTTGGATTCGATGCTCGTCCTCCAAGAACGGCAAGGGTTTCGGACTCCATCTCGGGTCTACCGGGAGTTCGTAGGTCGTCCTCCCTCGCCAGTCCAGATTCAAATTTCGTTTTCGGACTCCATTTCGGTCCGGTCGAAATCCGAAATTTCGATTAGATTCGAAAATTTCGGATCAAAACCGGACGAAATTCAAAAACCAAAATTTAAATCCGGTTACTTTTACCGAAAAATCCAAAATTTCGTTCAAAAATCCGAAATTTCGGTCCAAAACACCGAAATCTCGGCGAAATTTCCCAATACTATCACATTTCAGTTTTTAGGGTTTTTTCAACTTCGCAAAAAATATGATCTACCGACTGTCCCACATAGGAAATGAAGTGAAGAACCCAATCCGGTCAAATCCGACCAACTTTTATATAAATCTCGGTTAATTTTACCGAAATTTCGGTCCAAATCACCGAAATCTCGGCGAGATTTTAATGTACTGTAGCACTTTAAATTTTTTTTAGGGTTTTTTAATTTCGTCGGGATTATGAAACTCGGAGGGACCCGAAATGCGAAATTTCGCCAAATTTCGACGAGATTTTGAACCTGCTCCAATCTCCACCCTGCGCACAGCGTACTCTCTCTCTCCCACATTAAAATGAACTGTTTTCAACGCAACCAGTTTTTTTCGTCATAGAAAAGAGGGCTATTTTTTATAAAATTTATCGTATAGTAGCAAATTTTGAAGGAAAAAAACAGGTGAAGAAAGATACTACAGTAAACAGTTCTTAAAAAACGGATAACACGTTAAAAAAACAAATTTGAAAAACCAAAATTGCAGTTCCTTCCCATGTAGCCGCACCGCTGTCACCTTCCTCATGCCGCAGCACCACCATTCTCTTCCCCAAGCTGCAATGCCTCTGTCCCCTTCCACACGCTACATCTGGCGTCGCTTCCCTAAACCGCGGCGCCGCCGATCTCTTCCTCAAGCCACGATGATTCTTCTTCAACACTGGCCAACGAAGGACACGTCGCCACGCCCGACGACTTGCAAATCTAATCCCCACGATGTGCACTGGCGGTACCGAGGTCGCCCAGCGCTAGATCTAGCCATCCTCGCGCACTACCGTTGGCTGATCCGGACCTCCCCAACCCGCCGCCATTGCCAGATATGAGGAGGCACAACAGTCTTGCAGGATCTAGTTCTGTGGGCTCTGAACGAGTCCCTCGGGTGCCACTCACTACAGATCTCGGAGGCTGTGGCATGGCACGTGGTGTCAAGGGTGGCTGCAATGGCGAATGGCATGGTGGGAGGCGGTGGGTTTGATTACGACCTCGTCATGGCCTAGTGTCGGAGTGCACGGTGCTATGCTCCACGCTGTAGAGGAGGTCAATACCAGTACGGCTTCAAAATTCGAGTTAATATGGCACATTGTTCGGTACTAGCACATTGTTCAAGCAAACAAGAAGATTGGAGAAGAAGAAGCAATTGAGGCAATGAGGTCGATGGCAACGATGGCAGGCACCGTAGAAGGAGTGAGTGCAACTATTGTACCACCTCATGCTCAAGGACACCCTCAACTGGGCCTTCCATCGCCACCTCTTCTACCATGTCTTGAGCACCTGTCTCTCCCCTTCCACGCCCTCTCTGATATCCCTCCTTCCTCACAGATCTAACCTCGTGTTCTTCTCCCGTGCAGCGTCAGATCTCAGGGATAAATTCGAGGCCAATAGACATGTGATAACGCCCCTTTTTGCTAATTCCATTCTTCTGCTTACTCGTCCTTCTTCGGCTTCCTCGTCTTCTCGTGTGCCCTTCTCTTCTTCCTCCTCCTTTTTCTCGTTAAAAAGGTTGAAATTTTTGTGGAGATGTTTGGGACGTCAAGTTCATGCTTATGGGAATAGCCTAATTAGAGGTTTTGTTGCTTCATTGTTTGATCCATCGTCATTAGTTGTTTGGATCAATGTTGACGAGTTCCATGCTCCAATTTGGGATGTGGCATTGTTGGATTCTTTTGCTCGATCAGATTTGATTTGATTGGAGGGAGGATTTGAGAAAGCAAAGCTATTTGATTGATTTAATCCCTGTGCTATTTTCTTGATCTATCTCCTCCTTGGCTGCTGCAAACATGGACGCCGCATAATAGATGGCTAAGAGAGACATGGGCATGACCGTCCATGGGCATTCGAAATCTTCTAATTCCAATTCCAAAGGACATCCAAGTAGTAAATTTTGAATTTGAATTTGTTTGAATCTAATCCAAAGTCTACTAGAAAATGATTTGAAATCTAATTGAAGGTAAAGGATCGTTATTTTTGATCCATTTGATTTTGATGATGTGTATTTGGAAAAGATTTGAAACCAGTTTGATATTTCGACAAGATTTATTTTTTGGTTTCTTTATTTGAAAAGATCTTAAATCAGTTTGATTATTTGAAAAGCTTTTTGATTTTTACAAAGGTTTTGGTTCGTGTTTTGAAATCGTGTTCTTAGAATATTTAATGCAATGCACTCCTGTGAGTGGTTGCATGGTTTAATGTGAGTCAAGTCGCGGATTTGTGCTCGGAATCGTTTTGTGGTTTGTTCATGTGCAAGTATTGCTCGAGGGCGAATGTGGTCGATGACGGGACCAGAACTAGGTTCATGGAGGAACTGAGGTTCGGGACTAGGTTCAGGGGGAACTGAGGTCTTGGTGGTCAAGGATGTCATGCGGGACATTCGGGCTAAGAGAATGGTGCACATGAAACATTGTTAGTCACGTGAGAATGGCAGGAGGTCATTCGCGTGAAAAGTATTAGTCACGTGAGTATGGTAAGGTTGCCATACGCGTGCAAGAGTTGTACTCGGCCAGGTTGGGCCAAGAGGAGTTGTGTTGAATACATACTCTTTCTAGGATTAGGAGTGGGACTCCTTCTAGGATTAGGAGTAGGAATTGTATTCATGACTCCTTGTGTTTTGCTCATTTAAATAGGAGGGGTTGTCTCCTGTTGAAGGGCATCAAGCTTTGAGCAAGCTTTAGGGTTGTACTCTTTTGTTTGGAGTACTTTATACAAAAAAAGGAGAAATAAAGATCAAGTTCTTCAAATCTTTCGGCGAGCTACAATTCTAGTTAGATCTATTCTCGTCATCTTCTGTCACAGCAAGCTTGCGAGGTTCATAACTTTTGATCCGTAAGTCCAATCGAGCTGATTCTTTTTGGGTTCGATTCGTATTGGAATCTAGTTTCTCTGGTCCAAATTTCAGATCATTTCGACTGTTGGATCTCCGGGAATTCGTGTTTTACCGAACCTCTATCATTCTGTTTTTGTCGAATACGAGGCAATTATTTGGTTCTGTTTTGGGGTGAACTTTTAGTAGATTAAGAATTTGGTTTTAGCTTCTGCACAATCATTCACCCCCTCTGATTGCTATATTCGTGTCTTTCGATCCTACAAGTGGTATCAGAGCTTGGCTCTACTAATCCATCTTAACAGGTGATTAGTAAACGGTAAGTTATGGCAACAGAGAAATACTCGAACAAGCCGCTAATCTTCAATGGCACAGACTTTCCCCACTGGCGGATTCGGATGACTGCATACCTTCAAGCTCAAGGTAACGCTATTTGGCGCAAGGTAAAGATTCCATACGAGCTTCCTTCAAATGATGATATTGATAAAATCGAGTTTGAAAAAGATATTGAAAACAATAATAGAGCTAGAAACATATTGCTTCAAGGACTTGCTAGAAAAGAATTCGATAGAATCTGTCATTTGCTCACTGCTCATGAAATTTGAAAATCTCTTCAAGATTATCATGAGGGCACTGACTCTGTAAAAGAAGCTAGGCAAGATCAATTTAAAAAGGAATACACTAGATTTAAAATGAACTTTGGAGAATCTCTAGATGATTGTTTTGCTCGCTTTAACAGAATCTTAAATAATCTTAAAGCTGTAGATGTAAAGTACACTGACTCTGAAAATGCTAGACATTTCCTATCATCTCTTGATCTTAAAATCTGGCAAATGAAAGTGACTGCTTTTAGGGAAGCTCACAAGATGAGTGAAATGACTTTAGATAAACTATATTCTAGTCTCAAGACTTTTGAGATAGACATTGTTTCAAGAACATCCAATGATAACTCTATGGCTCTTAATGCTAATTCATCTTCATATGATAATGCTACTAGTTCTTCATCATCGTATTCCATTACTGCTTTGAGTGCTCTTAGTGATGAACAGCTAGATCAAATACCAGAAGATACACTTGCTCTTCTTTCCAAACGTGTCAATGCAGCTTACATGAGATCAAGGGAGAGAAGAGGAGCCTCCATCCACTGCTACAACTGCGGCAAGGCAGGGCACATCCGTGCTAACTGTTTCAAGAACAAAGATAGAGAGGAGAAGGAGCAAAGCAACTCCTCCAAGTCCTTCCGGCCAAGAGAGAGCAATGATAAAAATAAGCAACGGGCGAAGAAGATGCTCAACAAAGTCTTCGCGGCAATTGGTCGCTTAGACTTAAGCGACATTGATGACTCAACTGAAGATGAGAAGGAAGCGAAGCAAACGAAGCTGAATGAGAAGGATTTCACCGGTTGTGCTTCATGGCAAAGGGAACACTAGTGATTCTAGTGACAACGACAAAGACCTCCATGACGGTGATGAGGTAATGCCTTCGTATGATGAGCTTTGTGAAGTTTTAGTCATATTGAGAAAATCTTTAAGAAAATCTTCACTTAAAAATAAAAACTTAGAAAAAGATCTATCCATGCTAAAATCTGAAAACTTTGATCTTAAAAATTCAAATTCTGAAAATATTTGTGATACTTGCTTAGATCTCAAATTTGAAATTAAATCTCTAAAAGAGGAACATGTGATTAAACTAGAACAAGTTTATGCCGAACAATTGAAAAATGAAAAACTTGTGAAAAATATTGGTTGCTCTACTGATAGTTTATATGATCAAATTGCTTGCTCTAAATGTTCAATTCTTGAGTTGAAATTAAAATATGCAAATTGTAGAGTTACCCAATTAACAAATGACATGTTCACTCATGAAATTAACTCGTGTTCAAATTGCCAGAAACAGAAAGCTAAAATTGACACTCCTTGTGATAATTGTTTAAATCTTGCTAAAAAGGTTGACTACTTGCAATATTCTCTTTCTAGGTTCACTAAAGGGAAGAAAAATTTGAACATGATTTTAGATCAATCTAAAGTGAGCTCCAACAAACAGGGTTTAGGTTTTAACTCTTATGCTTCTACTATCATTAAACCTGTTGAGAGCAAAAATGTGAAAATTGATAATGAGCCTAAAAGAACTTTGTTTAAATCTGCCGGCACTCTATCTCCCACTATTTCAAGTGCAAAAGTTACTTCTAATGCCAAACCATATGTTAAGTACAATTGCACTCATTGTGAGAAAGATGTGAAGGGAATATGCCCGAGAGGCAATAATAAATTGTTTATTATCTTATTCCATGTTTATAATAGATGTTTATTTCTCATGCTAAAATTGTATTAACCGGAAACGTTGATACATGTGTGTTTAATAAACAAAAAGGTTCCTAGTAAAGCCTCTCTTTTAAACTAGCTCGTTGATTAACTGATGATCAAGGTTTCCTGATCATGAACATTGGATGTTGTTAATAACGGGGTCACATTATTAGAAGAATGATGTGATGAACACACACCCAAGTTGTTATAGCAAATTCGATCAAGTCATTAAAGTTTGTTGCTGTACTGAACATATACAAAATAGCTCTTTTCCTTAGACCATGAGATGATGTCAATCACTAACTCCGGAAGAGTACTTTGATGACATCAAACATCACTCCGTAACACGGTGACTATAAAGATGGATTTGGGTACTATGAAAGTATTAGTTGAGGCTCATGCATCAAGAGTGGGATTTGTCCATCTAGATGACGGAGAGATATACTCTGGGCCCTCTCGGTGATATCACATTGACATCGCTTGCAAGCACGTGACTAGGTCACAAGAATGTCATATCACGGAACGAGTAAAGAGTACTTGTCGGTAACGGGATCGAACTAGGTATAGTTGATACCAATGATCGGATCCCGGATAAGTAATATATCGCGAGACAAAAGGAATTGGTTATGTTGTTTTTGGTTCACACGATCACTAGTTCATCGTTGAGTAAGTGGGAGTCATTATGGATCTCTAGATCCCGCTGATGATTATTGATCAGAGAGGTGTCTTGATCATGTCCATTTTATTCACGAACTGTAGGGTGACACACTTAAGGTTCATCGACGCTTTTGAGTGGATACGGAACACCGGAGAAAAGTTTGGACAAAGACAGGAATAGTTTCGGGATATCGGAATAGTTCAAGGGGGTATGTGTTAATTTTTGTTAATTAAAAGAATTAACAAATATTAAAATAACAAAAATAAAATTGTTTATTTATTTAATGGAGAGTCCATTCACATGAAGAGAATGGAGAGTCCATTCACATGAAGAGAATGGAGAGTCCATTCACATGGAGAGAGTGGAGAGTCCACTCACTCCTATAAAAGGGAGGGTGGAGCTCCTCTCTCAGGGACGAATCTCCATAACCCTTTGGTTTGTCCTTTCTCCCTCCTCCTACTGTTCCACCTTTCAAGCAGTAGCTTAAGCAAAGCGCTGCTGAAATAGTTTCTCCACCACCACCACTAAGTCGTAGTGTTGTTGGAGTTTCCCGTGGATCCTCTACTTTGTTGCCTTGTTGGATCGAGGGATTGGAGGTCGCCGTTGTTCCGTGCGTGTGACCAAATGCAGGGCGCTGCCGTTTGTGGCGCTCATCTTCACGACTTTGAAGTCGGGCGTGTACCTCTACTTCAACCACGTTTGTTTGCGGGAACGTTATTCCCGCTTTCGGTCTACGAGGGTGAGTCCTTCTGAAACCGTTTGCATGCATCTCCTAGATATGATCTTGGTGTTTGGTTGCATTCGTAGGAAAAATTTTGTTTTCCATGCTTAGAACCCATCAGTGGTATCAGAGCCGTGTCTATGCGTAGATGTTATGTACGGTTAAAACACATATGGATGTGGGCGATGATGATCATGTTATTACATACTTTCGTGTTTTTTGGATCATGGTGGCATAGTGGGATTTGAAGCGGTCCGGACTAACCTTACATGTCCTCGCACATGAGACTTGTTCCACGCTCGACATGCAACTTGCTTTGCATAAGTGGCTTTGCGGGTGTCAGTTTCTCCTACTATAGTCATGATCTAATTTACAACGGTTTGCTAATAATGTTTTTATCACCGTTGTGGTTCTTGTTCGTAGGTAAGAACGGTTCTTTCCTAGAAAGCCCAAAACCGCGTAAAATATGAAAAAAAAATAAATTAGAGGCGTCTAACTTGTTTTTGCAGGGCATGTGATGTGATATGGTCATTGATACAAAGATTGTTGTATGAAATAAGATTTATTGTAAATTTAAACAACCGGCAGGAGCCATTTGGTTGTCTTTTCTTTTATGGCCTGCGTGCTAAGTATATATCCATGTGATATATTGTAATGGAGGAAGACAATCAAGATGGAAGCACCATGGACCTTGGTGCCACGCCGGTGGAATGATGGAGATCATACCATGACGCACAAGATGGAGATCAAGTGCTAGAAGGACCATATCATATCACATTATTCATGCATGTGATGTTAATCCTTTTTATGCATCTTATTTTGCTTGGATGTGATCGCGTCGTTAGCACTATAAGATGATCCCTTCAACTTAATATCAAGATAATAATGTGTTCTTCCATAGTATGCACCGTTAAGAAAGTTCATCGTTTCGAAGCACCACGTGATGATCGGGTGTGATAGACTCTACGTTCGCATACAACGGGTGTAAGCCAGATTTACACAAGCAAATACTTTGGTTCTACTTGGCGAGCCTAGCATGTACAGACATGGCCTCGGAACACGAACCGAAAGGTAAAGCATGAGTCATATGGATGATATGATGAACATATTGATGTTCACCTTTGAAACTATGCCGTCTCACGTGATGATCGGTTTCGGTATAGTGAATTTGGTTCGTGTAATCACTAAAGATGACTAGAGGGATGTTGTTTTTGAGTGGGAGTTCTCGTAGTAATTTTGAATTAAACTTGAACTTAATCTATTATGAACTTAGTCTAAGTAACTTTGCAAATATGTTGTAGATGGCACCACCTACTTTCAATTTCAACTGTTCATGGAGAAAGAGAAACTAGCCACCAACGGTAGCAACTTTACCAACTGGGCCCTTAACACGAGGATTCTCCTCATTGCTCAAAGGAACTATGTGCTTGATGCGCTGGGTGCCCCGCACTGATGATGCCAGGAGGAGAAAAATGTTTTCTTGACTCGCAAGGAGGACCAGATTTAGTTCAACTGCGGCATTTTGTATGGCCTTGAGCCCGAGCCGCTAAAACGCTTTGAGCACAAAGAATGCTTTTGATACAATGGGAGAGTTGAAAATGATTTTCGACACCCATGCCGCAGTAGAGAGTTATGAAGCTTCAGAAAAGTTCTTTAGCTGCATGATGGAGGAAAACAGCTCCGTTAGTGAGCACGTACTCAAAATGTTTGGGTACGCCGATAAACTCATAGCTTTGGGAATAATGATCCCCATTGAGCTCGGAATTCATCGTGTTCTCCAGTCTCTGCCACCAAGCTACAAGAGCTTTGTGATGAACTACAACATGCAGGGCATGAAGAAGTCTCTCTCCGAGCTTCTGTCAATGCTGAAAACTGCTGAAGTAGAGATCAAGAAGGAACATCAAGTGTTGATTGTCCATAAGACCACCAGTTTCAAGAAGAATGGCAAGAAAGGCAAGGCTAAGGGTAACTTCAAGAAGAAGGGCAAGTCTGTTGCCACATCTGAGAAGAAGACCAAGGCTGGCCCTAAGTCAGATACTGAATGTTTTTACTGCAAGGGCACTGGGCACTGGAAGCGCAATCGCCCAAAATATCTGGTGATAAGAAGGACGGGAATGTGAACAAAGGTATATATGATATACATGTTATTGATGTGTACCTTACTAGTACTCGCGATGGCGCTGGTATTTGATACCGGTTCGGTTGCTAACATATGTAACTTCGAAGCAGGAGCTAAGGAACAGGCGACAACTAGCAAGGGATGAGGTGATGATGCGGCGTTGGCAATGGATCAAAGGTTGATGTGATCGCCGTCGGACGCTACCGATCCAATTACCATCGAGATTAGTTATGAACCTAAATAATTGTTATTTGGTGCTGCGTTGAGCATGAACATCATATACGGATCTTGTTTAATGCGAGGCGGTTATTCATTCAAATCGAGAACAATGGTTGTTCAATTTATATGAATAATATCTTTTATGGTCATGCACACGAGAAGAATGGTTTATTTATTTTGAATCTTGATAATAATAGTACACATGTTCATAATGTGAATGCCAAAAGAATTAAGTTGAATGATGATATTGCTTTGCATATATGTGGCATTGCCGCTTATGTCATATTGGTGTTAAGCATGAAGAAGCTCCATTCGATGGACTACTAGAATCACTTGATTATGAATCATTTGAGACATGTGAACCATGCCTCATGGGCAAGATGACTAGAACCCCGTTTTCGGTACAATGGAGCGGGCAACCGACTTATTGGAAATCATACATACCGATGTGTGTGGTCCAATGAGTGTGTCGGTATGGTGGATATCGTTGCCGTTACTTTCACAGATGATTTGAGTAGGTATGGGTATATCTACTTGATGAAACACAAGTCTGAAACATTTGAAAAGTTCAAAGAATTTTAGAGTGAAGTGGAGAATCATCGTAATAGAAAGATCAAATTTCTACGATCCGATCGTGGAGGAGAGTATCTTAGTTCTGAGTTTGGCACACACATGAGACAATGTGGAATAGTTTCACAACTCACTCTGTTTGGAACACCACAACAGCGTAATGGTGTATCCGAGCGTCGTAATCGTACTTTATTGGATATGGTTCGATCTATGATGTCCCTTACAGATTTGCCACTATCATTTTGGGGTCATGCACTAGAAACAAGCGCATTCACTTTAAATAGGGCACCATCTAAATCCGTTGAAGCGACAAGTATGAATTATGGTTTGGCAACAAACCTAAGTACATCATTTCTAAAAGTTTGGGGATGCGATGTTTATGTTAAGAAACTTCAACCTGATAAACTGGAACCCAAAGCGGAAAAATGCGTCTTCATAGGATACCCTAAAGAAACAATTGGGTACACCTTCTATCACAATCCGAGGCAAGGTTTTCGTTGCCAAGAATGGATCCTTTTGGAGAAAGAGTTTCTCTCGAAAGGTGTGAGTAGTAGGAAGGTAGAACTCAACGAGGTTTTTGAACCTTCTCTTCATAGAATGGCAAGTGCGATGGCGCAGAAAGTTGTTTGAGTTGACTTCACCGAGATGAAGAGGGAACTAATGATGAGGATCATGAAACTCAGAAAGAGAACACTACCACACCTCGCGAGTCAACAAGAGCGTGTAATGCTCTGATTTTTATGTTTCTACTATGAATGTCATGGTAATTGAGAATGATGACCCGCTGACGTATGATGAAGCGATTATGAGCCCAGATTCGACAAATGGCTAGAAGCCATGAAATCGAAATGGGATCCATGTATGAAAACCAAGTATGGACTTTGGTGGACCTACCCAATGACTGTAAGGCCGTTGAGAACAAATGGATTTTCAAAAGAAAATAGACGCCGATGGTAATGTGACCGTCTATAAAGCTCGACTTGTCGCAAAGGGTTTTCGACAAATTCAAGGAGTTGACTACGATGAGACTTTCTCACCGTAGCGATGCTAAAGTCTGTTAGGATTATGTTAGCAATTGCTTTGCATTTTTCGATTATGAAATCTGGCAGATGGATGTAAAAACCGCGTTCCTTAATGGAAACATTGAGGAAGAGTTGTATATGATACAACCCAAAGGTTTTGTTGATCCTAAGGATGCTGATAAGGTATGCAAACTTCTGCGATCCATTTATGGACTGAAGCAAGCATCACGAAGTTGGAATCTCTGTTTTGATGAGGTAATCAAAGGTTTTGGATTTGTCCAAACTTACGGAGAAGCTTGTATTTACAAGAAAGTGAGTGGGAGCTCTATAGCATTTCTGATATTATATGTGGATGACATATTGTTGATTGGAAATGATATAGAACTTTTGAAAAGCGTAAAAGATTACTTAAACAGTAAGTTTTCAATGAAGGACCTTGGTGAAGCAGCGTATATTTTAGGCATCAAAATCTATAGAGATAGATCGAGACGCTTGATTGGGTTATCGCAAAGTACATACCTTGACAAGATTCTAAAGAAGTTTAGAATGGACGAAAGTAAGAAAGGTGTCGGTGTTTTGTGCACCGGCAATACGAATTTATGGTCGGATGGGGTCGCGCGCTCCCTCTCCCCGAATGGTCGACTCAAGGAGTCAGAAGATGTATACTGGTTCGGGCCGAATGTCCCTACTCCAGTTCGTGCGGTGTGGATGTATTGATCTTTGGGAGATGGACAAGGGGTGTACAAGCGAGGCGGACGGTCGGCTGTCCGATCCCCTTGATGTTTTCGCTAGGGAGTCGAGGCTACCTAGAAGACTGTTTTTCTCTTCGCCCCTTCCCTCTCGGGCCCTGCCCCTCCTTATATAGATGGCGGAGGCAGGTTACACGGGAGTTGGGAAGACTACGAGGAAAGGGGCCTGCACATCTTGAGGTCTGGCTTCTGTCTTGTCCGACCAACCCCTGCCCGTCCCGAGGTAGGGTTGGTGGCTCTGTGGCGTACAGTCTTGCGTAGTGCTGTCTGGGTGGCGTGTCGCGTGGTGCTCCTGTCAGCCTCGGTGGCTTTAATGGCACTTTGACCTTGCCTTGGCCTCGGGAGTGGGCGTACTCCTCTGCGGTGTGCGAGCGGCGGGGCGAGGCTTGACTTCTTGGTGGCTCTTCGGCGGTCTTGGGAAGGAGCCGTCTACCCCGGTACGGATGTCAGGGGACGCTGCGCACAAGGTAGCCACGACATCGACGTGGCCTGGCGCCGTCAGGCTTGGTGGAGCTTGCTGACCGCGAGCTCCAATATTGAGTGGTCGGAGCCCACCGACCGCCCGGAATCGGAGTCCGCCGACCGTTCGGGGTCGGCCCTGCACAGGTCGGGGCTCGCCCCCCGCGGCCCAAGTACCTTTCGGTGGTGCTGGGCCTTCGCCGCGATTGGTCAGCCCGTTCGTGCTTTCGGGCTGATGGGGGTACCCATGGCATGGGTACTCGTCAAAAGGGTTCTTACCTATGTTGCAAGGCAAGACGTTGAGTAAGACTCAGAGTCCAGCTATAGCAGAAGATAGAGAAGTAATGAATAAGATTCCCTATGCTTCAGCCATAGGCTCTATCATGTATGCTATGTTGTGTACAGGACCGGATGTGGCACATGCTATTAGTTTGACTAGCAGGTACCAATCTGATCCAGGTTTGGAACACTGGACAGCGGTCAAGAATATCTTTAAGTACTTAAGAAGAACTAAGGATATGTTTCTCATATATGGTGGTGAAGAAGAGCTCGTCGCAAAAGGTTACGTCGACGCTAGTTTCGACACTGATCCGGATGACTCTAAGTCACAAACCGGGTATATTTTTGAAATGAATGGAGGAGCAGTGAGCTGGAGGAGTTCCAAGCAATCTGTGGTGGCGGGATCTTCAACAGAGGCGGAATATATTGTCGCTTGAAGCGTAGCGGAAGCGATTTGGATGAAGATGTTCATATCCAAGCGGGTGTGGTTCCGAGTGCGTTGGACCCAATGGTTATCTATTGTGACAACAATGGTGCCATAGCCAATGCTAAAGAACCAAGGTCACACAAGAATTCCAAGCATATTAAGCGCCGGTTTCACTCCATCCGTGAACATGTCAAGGATGGCGATGTAAAGATTTGCAAAGTGCACACGGATCTCGAATGTGGCAGGCAGCGTTGACTAAAGCTCTCCCAAGGGCAAAACACGATCGACACGAGAACTCAATGGGTGTTAGATTCATCACAATGTAATCTAGATTATTGACTCTAGTGCAAGTGGGAGGCGAAGGAATATGCCCGAGAGGCAATAATAAATTGTTTATTATCTTATTCCATGTTTATAATAGATGTTTATTTGTCATGCTAAAATTGTATTAGCAGGAAGCGTTGATACATGTGTGTTTAATAAACAAAAAGGTTCCTAGTAAAGCCTCTCTTTTAAACTAGCTCGTTGATTAGCTGATGATTAAGGTTTCCTGATCATGAACATTGGATGTTGTTAATAACGGGGTCACATTATTAGAAGAATGATGTGATGAACACACACCCAAGTTGGTATAGCAAATTCGATCAAGTCATTAAAGTTTGTTCTTTATCTTGAACATATACAAAATAGCTCTTTTCCTTAGACCATGAGATGATGTCAATCACTAACTCAGGAAGAGTACTTTGATGACATCAAACGTCACTCCGTAACACTTGTGACTATAAAGATGGATTTGGGTACTATGAAAGTATTAGTTGAGGCTCATGCATCAAGAGTGGGATTTGTCCATCGGATGACGGAGAGATATACTCTGGGCCCTCTCGGTGATATCACATTGACATCGCTTGCAAGCACGTGACTAGGTCACAAGAATGTCATATCACGGAACGAGTAAAGAGTACTTGTCGAATTGGGATCGAACTAGGTATAGTTGATACCAATGATCGGATCCGGATAAGTAATATATCGCGAGACAAAAGGAATTGGTTATGTTGTTTTTTGTTCACACGTTCACTAGTTCATCGTTGAGTAAGTGGGAGTCAATATGGATCTCGAGATCCGGCCGATGATTATTGATCGAGAGGTGTCTTGATCATGTCCATTTTATTCACGAACCGTAGGGTGACACACTTAAGGTTCATCGACGCTTTTGAGTGGATACGAATACAGGAGAAAAGTTTGGACAAAGACCGAATAGTTTCGGGATATCGGAATAGTTCAAGGGGTATGTGTTAATTTTTGTTAATTACTAGAATTAACAAATATTAAAATAACATAAATAAAATTCTTTATTTATTTAATGGAGAGTCCATTCACATGAAGAGAATGGAGAGTCCATTCACATGAAGAGAATGGAGAGTCCATTCACATGAAGAGAGTGGAGAGTTCACTCACTCCTATAAAAGGGAGGGTGGAGCTCCTCTCTCGAGGACGAATCTCCATAACCCTTTGGTTGGTCCTTTCTCCCTCCTCCTGCTTTGTTCCACCTTTCAAGCGGTAGCTTAAGCGGCCGCTGAAATAGTTTCTCCACCACCACCACTAAGTTGTAGTGTTGTTGGAGTTTCCGTGGATCCTCTACTTCCATTGCCCATTGGATCAAGGGATTGGAGGTCGTCGTTGTTAAAATGCGTGTGACCAAATGCGGGCGCTGCCGTTTGTGGCGCTCATCTTCACGACTTTGAAGTCGGGCGTGTACCTCTACTTCAACCACGTTTGTTTGCGGGAACGTTATTCCCGCTTTCGGTCTACGAGGGTGAGTCCTTCTGAAACCGTTTGTATGCATCTCCTAGATATGATCTTGGTGTTTGGTTGCATTCGTTGGAAAAATTTTGTTTTCCATGCTTATAACCCATCAAGATGGTCATTTGGTGAATTTTTGCTTTACACTAGCCAAACAACAAAAGAAAGAAAGAACTAAGGCTAGGTCTAATTTCAGACAGGCACGCTTTGTTTCTCATTATGTGCCTAGGGTGATGCAAACACCTTTTGTTGGTAAGAACACGGGAAAAGACAAATCTATCTTTGTGCATAAGAATGCTCGTGTTGTGCCTACTGTTGTGCGTCGTGTGTCTCAGTACTAGATTCCTAAACATCTTATTTCTAACTTGATCTGAGACCTCGACACTTTCTCGCTTCTATGTAGGCTTCTCACGAGGAAGGAGAACATATGGCTAGTGGATTAGGATGCTCACGCCACATGTCCGATGATAAGAATTGGTTCTCCTCCTTCACTCGTGCATCTCGTGCTAAAAGTGTTATTTTTCAAGATGCTTCTTCCACCTCTGTTTTACTTAAAGGCACTAGTCCAAATAGTGCGGTATAGGTGCATATGTTCAGGGGAGAGTATCTTTGTTGATGAAGATGATGATGATCTTTGTTGAGGATGAGATAATTGGAGTTCTTTGTGTGCTTGTGTGCTCGTTTTCAAACTTCCCCGCGTGCTTCACATCGACAAGCTATCAAGAGGATTTTAAGGTATCTCCGTGGTACTCAAGATTTTGGCATTTGGCTTTCTGCTTCCTCATGCATTAGTTTAAGAGCTTTCTCTGATGCTGAATTTGGAGGATGTAGAATTGATAGAAAAAGTACATCTGGTTCATGCCACTTCTTGAGTAATTCTCTTTCTTGGACACATTGACATCAGATTTCACTTTCTTAGAGATCATGTTGAAAAAGGAGCTATTGAACTGAAATTTGTTGATTCGGGTGCTCAACTTGCTGATATTTTCACTAAACCGCTTGATTCTTCTTGTTTTGCTTTCTTACGCGGTGAACTTGGGATCATTCATCCCCATGGGTTAATTTGAGGGGGAGTCTTGAATTTATCTCTTTTTGGGTTACTTGACTTTGGTTCCTACAAGTGATTTTTTTTATAAGTGGTATTTTGACTTTACACCTCAAGTAAAATCCCATGTTTACATTGCATCATGTAGTACAAAGCTTTGGTGATTATTCTTGTGTATATAGCCAAGTTAATGCTAAATGCTTTACTTATCACTAAAAGGCTAAAATAATTCAATTTGAGATGCTTTTCGAGAATATTTTGGCTCTTGCTCATTATGGTATTGCATTTGTGAAATAGGCTTAAAAGTTTCTTGTCATCTGTTGAAAGGCTAGAGCTGATTAGAAACTATGTGTGAGCTTTTTGTTGGACTTCAAATGATCATTATGAGTCTCAAGCAAAATCAGTGTTTTAATGTTAAAAACTAGTTGAAAAAGGTGCAAGCAAAAGCTACTTGACTAAACACAAGTTTAGTACAATGTGCAGCTTCCTTGCCAGGGATTTAAATGCAAAAGATGCAAGAAAAGGCTACTTGTCTAAACAAAAGTTCAGAACAATGTGAAGCCACTTGCCAATTTAAACTAAGAAAGATACAAGAGAGAACTACCTACTCATACACAAGTATGGGCTAGTGTGCAGTTACTTGTCATCCCTGTTGATCACAAAGCAAAATTGTCAAACTTGCTAAAAGAGAAAAAGGAAATTCAAATGGTTGAAAAAGGCTTGAGACAAATATTAGTGAATTTGAAAGTCTCTCTATGCTCATGATAGATTTCTTTTTCGCTTTGGCAAAATCAGTTTATGACATTTTACTTGTTTGCTCTAATTTGCTTATGCAATAACTATTCTATGTGTTAGAGCCTCCATATTCTCACAATTTGCTTTCTCATTGGATAAATTGATACAAAATGAGAAAGTTCTCCTAAAAATTCTCCAAATGCTTTACTTTGATTATATACCTTGAATATACTTCAAAGCTTGAGATACTGCATTCATTAAGGGGGAGTTTTGAGATCTTGATGACTATTTTGTCAAAAAGGGGGAGAACAAATCAAGGAGGTTTTTGAATTGGGATTTTTTGATCTTTTGGTTCTTGCTCAATCTCTTTTCAAATCTTATATTGTGTTTTGTCAAATTACTCATCAAGGGGGAGATTGAAGGATCGTTATTTTTGATCCATTTGATTTTGATGATGAGTATTTGGAAAAGATTTGAAACCAGTTTGATATTTCGACAAGATTTATTTTTTGGTTTCTTTATTTGAAAAGATCTGAAATCAGTTTGATTATTTGAAAAGATTTTTGATTTTTACAAAGGTTTTGGTTCGTGTTTTGAAATCGTATTCTTAGAATATTTAATGCAATGCACTCCTGTGAGTGGTTGCATGGTTTAATGTGAGTCAAGTCGCGGATTTGTGCTCGGAATCGTATTGTGGTTTGTTCATGTGCAGGTATTGCTTGAGGGCGAATATGGTCGATGACGGGACCGGAACTAGGTTCATGGAGGAACTAAGGTTCGGGACTAGGTTCAGGGGGAACTAAGGTCTTGGTGGTCAAGGATGTCATGTGGGACGTTCGGGCTAAGAGAATGGTGCACATGAAACATTGTTAGTCACGTGAGAATGGCAGGAGGTCATTCGCGTGCAAAGTGTTAGTCATGTGAGTATGGAAGGGTTGCCATACGCGTGCAAGAGTTGTACTCGGCCAGGTTGGGCCAAGAGGAGTTGTGTTGAATACATACTCTTTCTAGGATTAGGAGTGGGACTCCTTCTAGGATTAGAAGTAGGAATTGTATTCATGACTCCTTGTGTTTTGCTCCTTTAAATAGGAGGGGTTGTCTCCTGTTGAAGGGCATCAAGCTTTGAGCAAGCTTTAGGGTTGTACTCTTTTGTTTGGAGCACTTTAGACAAAAGAAAGGAGAAATAAAGATCAAGTTCTTCAAATCTTTCGGCGAGCTACAATTCTAGTTAGATCTATTCTCGTCATCTTCTGTCACAGCAAGCTTGCGAGGTTCATAACTTTTGATCCGTAAGTCCGATCGAGCTGATTCTTTTTGGGTTCGATTCGTATTGGAATCTAGTTTCTTATGTCCAAATTGTAGATCGTTCCGACGGTTGGATCTCCGAGAATTCGTGTTTTACCGAACATCTATCATTCTGTTTTTATCGAATACGAGGCAATTATTTGGTTCTGTTTTGGGGTGAACTTTTAGTAGATTAAGAATTGATTTTAGCTTTCGCAAAATCATTCACCCCCCTTCTGATTGCTATATTCGTGTCTTTCGATCCTACAGAAGGAACCGAATTCAATTCTATGGAACGAAATAGGTGTTGTACTTGTAATAATCTAGTTTGGTTCAGGCGCAAGGAGAATTCGTGTGAAGGGAGTAGTCTTCAACACTCCTCTCACCGACGCTGCAAGAACTCAAAGATGCGCCGAAATTGTCCATCTCACCAGAACCCTAATGATGTCGCTCATCGTACTTCGCCACCATGCCGTCCCAACACTCCTCTCATCTGGCACACTAGCGGCTGGTGGGTTCTTTCTACTACCTACTCCAAATCAATCCCTTAAAATCTTAGAATCTATTCTTGTATGCTAACCAATGCCCACCATGGCCTCAGATCTGTAGGAGAGAGGGATGAGGCAATGCACGGGGATCAAAGTAGCTCAATGGAGATTCGGGTTCAGTGGCCCACCCGTTCCTTTCGCTACCGTCGTCGCACTCCCCTTTGTCACGACGGCATTTCTCTTGCCACCGCTGGTGCCCTCCCTCTCTTCGGCCTTCCTCCTATCACGGCTACTCTAGGTCGCCGCATGTGCCACCATTTGTAACATCCCATTTTTGCATCTTTGAGAGTTTTCCTAATATTCTTTATATTTATCAGCTAATTATCGAGCACATTTCAGAATTACTAAAAAACATAAAATAAATTTAGCATATATAATCATGAAATTATGTTATGAAAAGTAAATCTAGAGATATGGAGTTTCCAATGTGTGCTAGGTCTAAGGTTTAAAAAACTACAGAAGTCCATATACCAAGAAATTCAGTTTTTGGGATTTAATTTAAAATTTTAGAATTTATAAATTATTTTTTGGGGATTACTAGAAATTTCAGCGTCCAAAATGTGAAATTGCCATAGCCGTAAATATAATTATATAATTCAACCAAGCTTGGGGATTAAAACAAAAAATTACCGCAGCCGTAAGATTTCTATAATTTGCTAGTTCTTTAGAGGCTAATTTGCAAAAGAAAACGGCCCCCATAAATTTTAGCCTTTGGCACAAAAATGGCAATGCGCCGAGAGGCCCATTAGCGCGCTCCTCCGGCCTAGGTGGTTGGTGGCTAGTGTTTTACTATAGACATCACTCCATCCGGTTTCATGCTGGTTTTCTCGGCGCGTGCAGTGCCGAAAGTGAAGTGGCACGACGGCCGAACACCGGGTTCACGAGTGGCTGTGGTGGAACAGCGGGACGGCCAATCGCCAAGCTTGTATGCGGCTGGTGAGCTCCGATGGCGCCTCCTCGGTGGATCTTGCGGCGTGTATGGCGACGTGCGGAGCGGCACGGCGTGGCTCGCCTGGCAACCAAGGTGGAGATGCGAGATAGGATCCTCTGGTTCAATCAAGGCGGCGCAAAGCCATGCAGCGCATCGGGACATGGATCCAGGCACCAGGCCCGGGGTACAGCATCCAATGGGCACAAGCGCGGTGCACGCACACGTGATACATAACACGACGATGGCTGACGGGGAATCGGCAAGCACGGCCACGGTTGGTGCTGGCGACCAGGGTTAGCAAAACCAAAGAAAATAGGTTGATTCTCGCAAAAATTGATCGTATCGAGACGGTTCGAAATCTTAAACCGGTCGATAAATTGGTTCAATTAAAAAATTTAGAAAAATTTATGTGATGTAAACCAATCAAAAATCAGTAAAAATCGAGTGATTTTTTGACAAAAATCGATGAAAATCTCTCAAAAAAAATAGACTGCCCAAAAGGTTCAACTCGCTAGCTGAATTTTGAGAAAATCGATTAATTTTTTGATTTTTTTGATTTTTTTTTCAAACATTTGATTTCGAAACCCTTCAGTTTTTTTGTGATTTTCGCTCAATTTTTACGGTAAACCGGTACCGCCGGGACTTCGATTTCCAACTCAAAAACGGTTTGGTTAACCTTGCCGGCCACTTTGGGTGCCTCCTTTTTTTCAAATCAGTTTGATAAACAGTAAACAAGAACCTAATTACACCTATTAGAGTAATCAAGGTAATTAGAGTAATTAATCTACCTGATTAAGAAACTGCTTGGATGCGATTAACTTATGTACTTCGAACCTACGTACAGCTTGTAGTAGATTAATCGTTTGATGCTTGTCAAAATTCGATGCAGTGTAGATTGATGCATGATAGAAAAATCTTGTTTGGCCTCTGAAAATTTTGGTGCCGATCCCGTGTTGAAAAACGATGATGATTGTCATTGACAATCACAATGCATCAATAGAACAAATAGAACAATCAGTAAAGATGAACAATGATATAGGAGATCAACTCTTTTTCTCTCTTTATTGATTGTAGATTGATTTTCTTGTATAATGGGGTGCTATATTTATGCAAATAACTACTTAGAGGTATTTTCGGAATTCACCTACCAAAATCAAGAGTTCGGTTATATCTCAACAACCAAGAGTCCGGTTATGTGTCAACAGGTGACATACCGTTTTTTAGTTTTTCTTTTTTTTTTTAAATTAAGGCTAACCAATCAAATTAGGGCATGTACAATGATAGAATTGGTGGTTGTCTGTAATATACATCCATATCATCTATAGACAGAATTAAAGATAAATCATACAATGGATTGTCTATATAGTTATCTGTAATGATCTTTCATACAATTAATAGATTTTCTATATATTGGTATAAGCAATATATTCACCTATAAGACTGTCTGTTAAATAGTACTCCTTCCATCCAAGTTTATAAGGATTATTTTTGAATGGTTTTGTCTATAAATATAGGGGGTATTTTATATTCCAATGTAAAATTAGTGTGAAGTTCCTTTCATATCCCTAATAAATATTCATCTTTACTTTATATTTTCTACATGCACATATTGAATATAGTATTGGTAATAATAATTAAGGGCAATCTAGTTATTTTTAATGTCTTTATGGTCTATATGCTAAGAAGAAATATGCCTATAAACTTAAATAGATAGAGTAAACAATATATTTATCTTTACTTTATATTATCTAAAATCATAAGTAACAAAGGTTTATAGATAGCTGATACGTACATACACCGGGAACATATATCGTACGAGAGAGAGAGAGAGAGAGAGAGAGAGAGAGAGAGAGAGAGAGAGAAGTGGGTACAAGTACGCTATAAGAGCGTCTCCAACAGTGCCTCAAATCTATTTCTAAAATCTGTTTTTAGGCTTGATGGGAAAAAATTGTACTCCAACAGTTCTCAACAATAGCTCCCAAAATTTTCGCACGCCCAAAACCGAGCGCACGCGTCCTCACTTTTGCGCGCGGCGTCCGCGCTCCCAAATTCCCAATCGCTGATTCCCACGACAAAATCGGCGTGCCTCTTCCTCGCTGTTTTCTTCGCGCCAATCCGCTGCAAACCTACCTCTCCTTCTCCGCCGCCGGGCCGCTTTCTCGGCCGTCGCAGCGGCCTCCACCTCGATGGCGTCCTCGGAGAGCGAGGATAAGGAGGCCAAGCTGTGGGGCGGGTGCTTTGAGGAGGGTGTCACCGACGCCGTGGAGCGCTTCACAGAGTCTATCTCCTACGACTGGCAGCTCTACAATTACGACATCATGGGCAGCAAGGCCCACGCCTCCATGCTCACCGGCCGCCGCTCAGGTACCATACAGGCGCTCCACCAACTCACTTGCTTCCTCCTTGCTCATGGCGGTAGCGTGACCGCCTACGTCTTCTTGGACCAATTTGGGCAAAAAAAATTCCTGAGGTTCATCCGCCGCTAATACTATGCTCGCCATGTGTTCGATGAAATTGCTAGCTTCGTTGTCCTGCTTGTGGTGCGACCAGCAGGTCTTCATAGCTGCTAGCTTGATTTGGAGCATGGCATCGAATGGTTTTGCGCCTGTTAGGCTGATTCAAGATGATAAGTTTGAGTGGAGAAAGGATCGCGAGGACGTGCATATGAACATTGAGGCAGCTTTGATTGAGAAGGTTGGTGGTAGGCTAAGAAGGCGCATCTTGCTAGGAGCCATGATGACCAAATCGTGACGGACCTCAGGCTGTGGTGCCGTGATGCTATTGACAAGATTTTGACTCACATCAAACACTTTCAGGTTTGTTGCTGAATTCACTTGGGATGCTCATAATTTTCTGCATCTACAAAGATGTAAAACAAGGGGAGATTATCTTGATTTTGCATCTGAAGATGTAAAAATGGCTACTTTGGAGGTGGAGTGTTTGCAACCCTACAAGAACAGGGCTCCAGGATTCCAAGAACTCTGGACCCAGCTACCTCGCCAGCAGGAATAGCAGCTGAGATTGACGCCATCGTCCGGTGGCTATGTACCGAACAAAACAGATTGCGTGAGGAAATGATGGCCCACTAGACCAATTTAAATGTTTTTTGGGGAAAAATATAGGAACTATTGGAGAACAAGGTATTTTGTAGGCCTAAAAACTTTTGGAAAGATCCCAATCTAAAGATATTAGGAGTCTAAATATTAGGAACCGTTGGAGATGCTCTAACAGCCAAAACCGTAGAGAAGGACAAACGTGGGGTTCAGGTCGGTGACTAGGAAGAGGAGAGAGAGAGAGTATGGGGACCGGATCCAAAGCCCGCCCATGGTATTGGCGCTGCCCATAGAGAGAGCCTGAAACAGGGGCCATCGCTGTACGAGTTCCACAAAACCGGGAGGCCGCTCCAACGAACTCGCGTGCCTTGGTTTTCCCATCAACTCGCAGTCTCGCTCCTCTTTTTTGTTTCAATTTCCACGGTATGTGGCGATCGGTCACGCCGCGGTCTGGTGGGTAGGTGGGTGCGGCTGCCCATCGGACGTGGCGCCACGCGCTCCCCCGCGCGCCTCCTCTCCGCCTAGCCTTTTGGATTTCGCTGGGTTTTCTTGCCCAATCCTTCTGTATTATGGGCCGTCAGTTTTTTTAAGTACTCTCTTCATCATAAATAATAGTTATTTGAGGCATCGATATGATTTTAAAATTTAATTTTAATCACTAATTTCTAATATAACATATTTAAAAAATCTAATAAAATTATAATATTATGAAAGTACAACTCTACGCATATGATTTTTATCCATCCAATCTAAATATTTAAAACGATATCGGAAACTAAACTTTTAAAAATTTAACTGCACACATCCTAAACCGACTATTATTTGTAACGGGAGCGTGTATCTCTCTCCAGCCGATCCAAAACGAAGCTGATACTAGCCGGGACTTTTGGATGTGCTAATTCAATAGCTGTAGACTGTAGTTGCGTATAAACGAACTGTCAAAAGCAAGTTAAATGGTAACAAGTCCGAAGCTAACCAATAACCGAGGAATCACGATTAATCTGTTACATTGGAGCCTGCATGTATCATATACAATTCCACGTGTGAATAAAATGGTTTAGCATCTAGAAGAAATATTCTTTAAATTTGTATCTCACCGTCTAGCATAGAACAATTCCATTCAAACAATCAAACATATAAATAATTTTTTCTTCAACAATCTCATACATATACCATTTGATACAAATAACCGAACACTCCCTTATAAAAACCAGCCCAGACCCCTCTCCCCTCACCTGCCCATCATCACACTACTACAGAATGGCACATTACTATCGCTTAAGCTTTAGACTACAAAACCGATTGTGATTAGTATATTCCACTTGGAAATCTTCGTAACAGGTTATCACAATCGGTTCTTATAAGTAACCGATTGTAGTACAATAATAATCCCAATCGGTTCTATATAAGAACCGATTGTGATAATAATTTGGTTATCATAATCGGTTTTTATCTAGAACCGATTGTGATGAGTATGTATTATCACAATCGGTTTTGCACATGGCTTATCACAATCAGTTCTTTTTGATTGTGATGATTTTTAGATGGCAACAGAATGCCCCTGTTCCATTAATAGATGAAAGCAAGAACAGTTCAACAGAAACATAGTTTTTGTGAGATCCTCCACTCACACATTTCCCCTTCAGGGAACGAGAAAAAAACAAACTCCAACACAGACCGCTCTGCTAGAATCCCAACACAGACCTCATCTACCCTTCATTATATTCATGCTTTAATATTTGTGCAACTTATTTTTTCGGACGATGAACAGTACCGCACTGCTAGAATCCCAACTCGCGGTTCAACTCTCAGACAATTTATATAGACACATGTAGTGATGCAAATTATATATAACATTATAGTAGCATGCAGCAGATAATAATAATATATATACCATTCCACACATTATACTTCATTATAATATATAACGACATCCATTGTTTATAATTATTAAACATATTAACGGACTGCATTACAGCTAATATCTTAAATTTACCACTCGCGGCTCTCGCCCAAGTCACCCGAGTCGCCAGAGTCGGTGTCACTGGAGACTACGCGGACTAGTGGTGGTTCATCCTCCGATGATGAACCAGATCTAGACGAGGCGCCGGTCCCCATGGTGACCGGCGCGTAGTACTCCTCCTCCTCCTCCTCCTTCTCCTCCTCCTCCTCATCCTCCTCCTCCTCGTCGTCGTCGTCGTCTTGATCGTCATCTCTGGGGCGCTTCCTGCTGGCTTTGGAGGCGCCCGGATGGGGTGAGGCGCCGGAGGACGCGCTGGAGACAGTGGGCCGGCGCCACGCCGGAGTGAGGCGCCGGAGGCTGAGGCGACGCTGCCGGCGGCGGTGAGGACGCTGGAGGATGGAAGTCGTACGGTGACTCCACGGAGGACTCAGACCTTGCCGGAGAAGGAGGCGATGCCATTGCTGCGGTCGAAAGGAGAAGTCAGACCTTGCAGAGAAGAAAGGAGCTATATTATGAAAGAGAAGAAAGGAGCTATATGGAAGAGCTATATGAAAGAGAAGAAAGGAGCCATTGCTGCCATTACCGGAGGAGTCAGACCTTGCAGAGAAGAAAGGAGCGCGCGGGTTGAGTAGTACCGATGATCAGGAGCTATATGAAAGGAGCTATATGGAGCTATGTTTGAACGGTCGGTCAAATTGGAGGGGAAGACGAGGGGGTGGATTAATATCTGTGTCAGTTCATATACAGAATCGACTGTGATGACTTATGTTATTGCAGTCGGTTCTGTTTGAGAACCGACACAGATATATTATCTGTGTCGGTTCTGTAAACAAACCGACAGTGTTGAGGATCCAAATTATCACAGTCGGTTTTACATATAAGCGACGGTGATAACTAATTAATCACAAACGATTCTTCTATAGAACCGATTGTGATGAGGTTCGCTAGGTTTCATGTATATATATATGTACCGTCTGGACTCGGGATGAACTTATTAACTCTCGTCGAGTTGGTTCGCTAGGCGATTTCTCTATTTTCCTACCTAGCTTACTTGTGGCTTTATTCAAAAGGTGGGCCCCATTCATTCGAATCCCTTCAATTTTGTATTAACGTACATTATTCGATTTTGATTTGGTGTCATTAGCAGACTGTATGGTTGAGAAATTAGATCGTGGAGGAGATGAGTGCGCTGAAGGTTAAAGATAATTGAAACCCTAGCTAGCTTGATCAGGAGCCAGATTTCCCCTCGTTTGTGGTTTTCCTCGAAAGGTGACCAGCATTAATTCTTAGAAATCCCATCAATATTGCAGTAGGACTTAAATTAATTTTTTTATTTGGTGAATGTGTACAATACATGTCATAATTGTTTCAATATAATTAAATTGATCAATTATATAGTAGTTAATTAGGCTGCGTAACCTATGCGTCTCCCGTTCGAGGGTGCTTGTTTATAAGTATGCTAAAATGGCATATTTATAAATAAGCAGTCTCGAATTGTCCACATTTTTTTGGACAGTTCGAGGATATGTGGCTCGGGCAAGTTCCTAAGCTGTTGTACAAACTCTAGAGAAAGTTTCGGCAGCATCTCCCTGGCCAGTGTTCTCCGAATACACATCCTCTTGACATGTTGTCGATACGTGTATTTGGAGAGCGAGATCTTTGCGAAATTTTCTCTAAAGTTTGTACAACATCTTAGGAACTTGCTCGAACCACATATCCTCGAATGGGATTAGGACTTGACCTAATTAGCAATTAGGAGTCATCGTTGCTACGTACGTACTTAGTTGGTCAACAGATATACGTTTCTTTAAGATCATTCAATCTCTCAACTTTGTTTTCGGGTTCAACCCTTCTTTTATTTCATTGATTAGGGCATTATTAATTTATTGTTTGCGGTTTACTTGTAGATGGACCGTGAAGAATGGATGTATCACAAAAGCCGTGTGAGTGCTGAATTTCAGAGGGGAGTTAAGGAGTTCATAAGAATTGCAGAAGTAGATATGGTTATGAGGGGTGTAAAGTTCATATATTGTCCTTGTATTGATTGCACCAATCTCAGGAGATTTAACAACTTAGCTCAAATTGAAGGCCATTTGATTCGACGTGGCTTCGTGAGGAATTACACGTGTTGGATCCATCATGGGGAGATAGGTAGTACCTCTGTGCTATGCAACGAAGACATGCTGGAAGCCGATCACGAGTTGGAGCGTGATATGTTTGATGAGGATAATTTTGATCAAATGTTGCGGGATGTGGAGGGAAATTACACGGAAAGAGAGTTCGAAAAATTTAAAAGCTTGATGGATGACTATGCCAAACCATTGTTTTCAGGTTGCAAAGGGGAATACACCAAGTTGGGTTCGGTCCTTGCATTGTTTGAACTGAAGGCAAAACACCGTTGGACAGATACAAGTTTCAATGCACTTTTAATACTTCTATCGGATATGCTTCCAGAGGAAAACGAGTTGCCAACAAGTATTTATGAAGCGAAGAAGCTATTATGTCCCATGGGAATGGAAATAGAAAGGATACATGCATGTCCAAATGATTGCATACTATACCGCAACGTCCATAAGGAACTGCGCATTTGTCCAGTTTGTGGTGTACCCCGATACAAACAAAATGAGAAGCATAATGACAAGAAGCGTAAGAACCGAATTGACGACGGTGAAGATATGAAAAAAGGGGCACCAGCCAAGGTGTTGTGGTATTTGCCCATCATTCCCCGTTTAGAGCGGTTCTTTGCAAATCCCAAAGAGGCAAAATTGTTGTGTTGGCACTATGAATCTCGAAAGAAAGATGGCAAGTTGAGACATCCCGCTGATTCGGCTCAATGGAGAAACATTAATTGGCAACATGAGGAGTTTGGTGCCAAGATGAGGAACATAAGATTTGGATTGAGTACGGATGGTATGAATCCGTTTGGTAATATGAGCAGTCGACACAGTACTTGGCCAGTTTTGTTGTGTATCTACAATTTGCCTCCTTGGTTATGCATGAAGCGGAAGTATCTCATGATGTCGTTGCTAATCTCAGGACCCAAACAGCCGGGTAATGATATTGATGTGTACCTATCACCACTAATTGAGGATTTGGTAAAATTGTGGAATGTGGGGGTTGAGGTGTGGGATGCATACAAAAGAGAGAACTTCACCCTACGGGCTATGATATTTTGCACCATAAATGATTTTTCAGCCCTTGGTAATTTGGCGGGCTATAGCACGAAGGGAGCCAAAGCTTGTCCAATTTATGAAGAGGACACTGATAGCTTGTGGCTGCCGAATTCGAGGAAAACGGTGTACATGGGTCACCGTAGGTTTCTACCCCGAAGTCATCGATATCGTAAGATAGATGACAAATTTGATGGAAAGAGGGAAGTTCGTGCAGCCCATGACCTATGACTGGAAGGCAAGTATATTCACGCGTAGAGGATATCGATGTTCAGTATGGTAAGAGCCGTAAATCTGTTCGTCCCAGGACCATTTGGAAAAAGAGGTCGATATTTTGGGACTTACCATATTGGAAGGAGTTAGATGTCCGTCAATGTATTGATGTCATGCACGTTGAGAAAAATATTTGTGATAATTTGGTAGGCATCCTGCTGAACATACCTGGGAAGACCAAGGATGGTGTGAATGCTCGCCGCGATATGACCTACATGGGGATTAGGCCCAAGCTTGCAGTGATGGAGGAGGATGGAAAAGGGCCGTACATCCCCGCTGCATGCTACACCTTATCCAAGAAAGAGAAAGAAGACCTCTGCAAGTGTCTCCACGATATTAAAGTTCCATCGGGCTACTCCGCAAACATTAAGAAGCTTGTGTCTATGGATGATTTGAAGTTGTTCGGTATGAAGTCCCACGACTGTCATGTCTTGATGACGCAAACATTAAGAAGCTTGTGTCTATGGATGATCTTGAAATTTTCAGATGTAATAGCTGGTGATATATTGGCCATCTAGAAGTTGGACGGCTAATTAATTTAGCAACCCTTATATAGCAACCTGAGAGCAATCCACCTCGGCTAATTAATTTAGCAACCCTTCTATATGTCGGGACCCCGAATTTGCAAATCCGGACCCTCTGTGTATTCAACACTAGTCCAGGAACGCGCTAGTGCACACAGTCTTAACATCGGTAAATATCACAATCATACCATTCGATACTAATAAAGTACTTTTATTTAATTAAGCAAACTGGTTACTTGACCTTATGGCCAAGTCACAAATGTACGCCTCGCAGGGCGATACTTATTAAGAGAGAAATAGTAGCAGCGGAAAATCAAAGAAGGTAACATCGTGGCGCCATCCAGTATACCACAGTAACCGACCGGGCTCGCTCCCCTACGTGAAGCGGATCCTCTTGGAGCTCCTCCTCCAAAGCTGGCGTAGTCTCCTCTTCAAGCGGTGTTGTGTTGAGGCAAGGGTGAGTACTTGGTACTCGGCAAGTCATGCACAGAATGCGAGCTAATATACTATATGCATGGCTTGGTACAAAGGAATAACTCAAGGTATATTTGCGATTAAATAGCGTTGGACAGGTAATATAAGTAGATTCAAAGCGGTAGAAATAAGTAAAGCATAAATAACTTTTCAAGAAGTTTGGTAAACATTTTTCCCATCCTAAACCACATTTCCATCAACTTCATTATTAATCCAAATCAACCTTTCAAACCAAAGTTATTTTTGAGAAAATCTAACCCTTGACTGTAATTCAGCGATGTCCAATACCGCGGACACGGCTATTCGAATAGATTCTAAACTCTGCAGAGGTTATGCACTTTACCCACAAGATACAGTCAAACACCACAAAGGCGAAGTTCAGTAACAAAGTCTTTCGGAAACTTCTAACAATACAAGTGGTCCTCCCCGGTTATTGCACACTAACCCTTCCCTTAGCTAAGGCGAAGTCTAGGCCAATCAACCGTTAGATGGGTACTGGCCTCGGCCGATGCGCTCCCGCATACAACTTACACAAAGGGTGTAGTTGACCTCACGAGGTCCCACAGTGCGTTATTAGCAACTTAGTCAACTAGGTCCGTCCCATTACGAGACATGTGGTTGCACGTTAGACCCAGTTCAAAGGCTTGCAAGGTTAAGTCCTTAGGGTGACCAGGGCAAGACTACCCAAGAACCAAATCAACATCCCCAATGCCACAACTGGCCCACTGATTACTCTTGCCACATGCCCTGGCCGAAATCGTTTATCAAACCCCGCTTGATTACCATGCACCACGTGCCATCAACATCACATGATACTTTTCCAAAACAGGTTCAATATGTCATTAAGTCAATATTAACATTTGATTATCCAAAATCATGTCATGAGCACGTAGTGTGTCTAAGCAAAGATACTACAACGGTCTAAACCCATGTTGGCAATTTAATAATGTCCAACTAGTAATCCACAACTAGGGTGACAAGGGGTCATGGCACATACTTAAATAATCAAGGTGTCATACAGCAAATTGGTACTTATCTAATCCCCCATGTTTAAATAAAGTATTTTTCTATTTGAACTTAGCATGCAATAGGTTAAATCAAAATAGATTTCAAAATAGGATCAACATGGTCAAAGCACAACTTGCCTTCAAAAAGTACTTGTTCTTGGTCTTGAGTTGGATCCTGAGTCAATACTTCTCCTTCGAATCCTTCCGGCACTTCAACGTCTACTCGTAAAGCGTGCAAATAGCAAATACACAAATAAACAATAGGCAAAAAGTGTCCAAACATTCAAATAAAATCCATAAACAGAGAGAACATAATTTTATGAGTTTTTAGAAACTGGAATCGTCAAATTTGGAGTTAAGACGCAAAAGTTATGATTATTTAAAGTTTAAATAATCAATTAAATAATTTTGCAGAGAAAAACTTTAGTCCAAAAATTAAATAAAATTCATATTTAGGTAGATCTCAATTTTATACAAATTTAGAAATTTGAATCACTCAAATCGGAGTTGAAACGCAAAAGTTATAAGCGTTTGAAGTTTGAATCAAAATGTGAAATCATTATTTCGAATTAATAAATCATTTTCTTTTTCGGAAATTAATTATTGCGTCAGCCTGGACACGTGTCATCCTGTGATTGGTCCACAGTGACCTGCTGACGTTAGCACCGAACGGCCTCCATGATGACGTCAGCATGACGTCATCATGCCACGTGGCACCACTCAGGTGCTGCCACGTGTCCGGTCCATGGACTGGGTCCACGCAGGCGCACGGTCCCACGGTGGTGGCGCCGCGGCTTAGTGCGCGGCGACATGCGGGCCCGCATGTCGGCCGCCCACGCGGCGCTTACGCCGCTGCGGCGCGCTTAGGCTACGTGGCAAGATCGTGGTCCGTTGATTTGGAAATCAACGGCGCGATTAGATCCAGTGGTTAACACGTTGAAAACTACTCGATGATCGTGGGCCGCTCGATCTAGATCGGACGGTCCAGATCTAACCCTACGATAACACCGCTATGGCCTGAGGTGATCGTGGCCGTTGGATCTTGATCCAACGGTCCAGATCCAATCGGGTTTGGAAGCACGTGATTCACCGCTACCGCTCGATCGGAATCGGACGGCCCGTAAGCTTTCAGATTGGTGATGGCGGCGCGGCGGGCTCTAACGGATACGAGGACGGCGACCTTCCGCGGCGGCGTTTCCGAGGGTCTCCGGCGAGGTGGATGGTGCGGTCCGATGCGCCTTGCTCTTGCGGTTCCAGATCCGGGCTTCAACACTACGGAGACGGCAGCGCGGCGGCAGGCGACGAACCCGGCGAAGCCCTAACCCTACTACGGCGAGCAATTCCTCGGCCAAGACGGCGACTTCGGGCGGTGTGGCTTGGGGAAAAAGGGCGGCGTCGAACGACGATTCTCGAACGGGTCCACGCCTTAAATATCGCCTCGGCGTGCGCGCAAATCGGAACCCTAACCGTGTCCCGCTTGGTCACGGCGAGCTCTCCTACCGGGATTCGAACGGAGGCGATGGTCGGGACCGCCCACGTGTCGCGATGAGCGGCTACGATTGCTCACGCTTGTGACGCGGATCCGACCGGACTCGGGCTCGGCCGGTCGCGGTCCAATCCGGACCGTTGGATCCCGATCCAACGGTCGGGATCGATTGGGTTAGGAGTGGGTTTGGTCGAGTCGACTGGCTCGGGTCGGACTAGAGTCCGACTCGGGTTCCGACTCGGTCGGATGAACAGTACTCGACCCGAGTTGAATTTCCAGCAATTTAATATTTAAAATAATTCCCAGTAATTCATTTAATTCATTAAAAATAGCAAAAGTCTCAGAAAAATTCCAGAAAAATTCTGGAAAATATTTTAGGGTATTTGGGACTCAAATAAAATATTTCCAACAAAATTTTATTTGCAAAGTTTAATTCTTTAATTATTTCAAAATGGAATAAATTCAAATAAATTCCAAATAAATCCAAATAAATTCCAGAAAATTCCAAAAATTCACCAAAGTGCCAAATCACACATGAATTTAAGAAAAGCAAAATTTTGGGGTGTTACACTATAGTAATATGTGCAGATTATATTCTCATTGCAATTTGAAACTTGTAACACATGCTATATTATCGCACTTTATTATCGAGTTTAGTTGCGTAACCTATGCGTCTCCCGTTCGAGGGTGCTTGTTTATAAGTATGCTAAAATGGCATATTTATAAATAAGCAGTCTCGAATTGTCCATGTTTTTTGGACAGTTCGAGGATATGTGGCTCGGGCAAGTTCCTAAGCTGTTGTACAAACCCTAGATAAAGTTTCGGCAGCATCTCCCTGGTGTTCTTCGAATACACACCCTCTTGACCTGTTGTCGAGACGTGTATTTGGAGAACAGCGGGGAGATGCTACCGAAATTTTCTCTAGAGTTGTACAACAGCTTAGGAACTTGCTCGAACCACATATCCTCGAATGGGATTAGGACCTAACCTAATTAGAGATTAGGAGTCATCGTTGGTACGTACGTACTTAGTCGGTCTACAGATAGACATGTGAATTGCTTTCTATTATGTGAAATATAATCATGTCAGAAATTTGAATTGCTTTCTCTCATGAAGTTTAGGTTTGACATATACGTACTTACTTCGAAATGTCGCAAAGAGAGAGCACCGGCTCAACGCCAGAGAGAGAAGAAGGTCCTGCTACCCCATCGAGGAAGGTTAGAAAGGGCAGAGGACCGAATAAAGGAGCCACAGGGAGAACGCCGCAAGTGCTCCACTTCAATGCCACGGGGGTTTGCACGGGTCCTAGCAAGTTTAAGGGGCGCTACTCCTCTTTTCTCGGCCAATTGGTGAGGGAGCGAGTGCCGATCACAATTAAGGACTGGAGGAAGGAAGTAAGCGATGAGCAGAAGAACCGACTGTGGGACGAAGTTAAGGGGAAATGGATTATACCAGAGGAAGATGAAATCAATGCGAGACGGTACGCCTTGAAGAGAATGGGTGTGGCTTTGAGGCATTTCAGGGTGACCATGCATGCCGAGTTCGTGTTGAAAAACCGTACTCCCTTCCAAAGGTATCCATTTGTTACTCCCGAGGTTTGGGAGGAGTTCGCAAGGATGAGGAATACGCCCGAGGCGGAGGAGCTGAGAGAGAAGAATATCGCTATACAGAGGCATAACACACACACGCGCACCACCTCGGTTCCGGTGGGTATGTAGGGAAGAAGGCAGAGTGGGCGCGACTAGCGGAGGAGTGTGCAACCTCTGGGACAACGATGCCTTACTCCCACATATGCGAGGAGCGGGCACGCGACTGGGTATTAGCGAGGACGAAGAAAACCTCTGACGGTCACATTGTCATTCCAAACCCCGCGACCGCACAGATCGTCACGACCATCGTAAGATATCTAACATAGTACATTGCATATTATATTCCCATTGTATTTTAGCAATAATTTATATTTGCGACTGGCAGAGGAGGTAAGCCTGCAGAAAGAGCAAGGAGCATTTGAAAGCCAAGGGTCAAGGGACATCCTGTGTTCGGCAATCGGGAAGCCCGATCATAAGGGTCGGGTGCTTGCCGCAGATGCGGGGTATACAAAGAGGTCCTTCTTTGTAGAGGAGAGCGCTTCCAGTGCCAGGGCAAGATCATGGGAAGCATGTGAGGCGCGGATTAGGGCGCAGATGAAGGAGGAGTTGAAGGAGGAGTTAAAGGCTGAGATGATGGCTAAGATGATGGCGATGTTCTCCCAGAATCAGATTCCTCAACCATCGCCTATGCTACGCCCTAGCAGCTGCGCTTCCAATAAGGAACTGTGCATTCCACACCTCAAGGTAATAACTGTTTCAGACCAAAAGGTACATTAGTAAGCTTAACAAAGATTATGATGAAGATGCTGATCACTTCTTGCAGGGTCCTGCCAAGTGCCAGCTAGTCCTGATCGACGACGGAATACACATTGAGGCTGCGCGCGGGGTTGCATTTCCAAGCAAGGAGGATGACACGGTGCATGGTAATATGGTATACCTTTGGGGATGGGCTACATGAGGGTGCAGGTGGACTATGTCCATGATGTTTACATGTCTCATGCCCTGGAGTTCCCCCCGAACGAAGATATCACCACTCTCGGGCAAGCACGCATGTCGTTCATCAAGTGGCCCGCGACGGGTGTCGTAGTGCAAGCACCTCCTCCTCCTGGCCGCCATCGCTACCACTATTGCTACTATACGCCATCTGCTGGTACTATCGCTGCTATCGCTCTGCTATCGCTATCGCTGCTACTACTATCGCCATGCTATCGCTAGTATCGGTATGCGCATCGTGCTGCACCTGCTCATGCTACTATTGTTGATGCACCTGCTCCTGTTACTGCTACTGCTGGTATTACTGCTGCTGCTCCTGCTATTGCTGCTCATGCTCATGATGTTTACATGTCTCATGCCCTGGAGTTCCCCCCGAACGAAGATATCACCATTCTCGGGCAAGCACGCATGTCGTTCATCAAGTGGCCCGCGACGGGTGTCGTAGTGCAAGCACCTCCTCCTCCCGCCGCTCATCGCTACCACTATCGCTACTACTTACGCTCACTGCTGGTACTATCGCTGCCATCGCTATCGCTATCGCTATCGCTGCTTTACTACTCGCCATTGCATCGCTAGTACCGGTATCAAGCATCGTGCCGCACTTTGCTCATGCTACTATTGTTGATGCACTGCTCACATATCGCTATCGCTGGTATTATCGCTGCCGCTCCTGCTATTGCCGCTCATGCTCCTGCTACTCCTATCGCCGCCTCGCTTCCTTCTACTACTCCTGCTCCTGCTCTGCTGCACATGCTCCTCGCTACACATCCTGCTCCTACGCCTGCAGCTGCACCTCCTGCACCTACGCCTGCAGCTACAAATGCTGGTGCGCAGGTGGTGCGCAAAAGGACTTCTACCATGCCGACGAAAGATACAAAGCAGAGTTCAGAGAGTCCCTCCGTGAAGAAGGCAAAGTTGTCAGAGGGCACAGAGCACCCTGATGATCACAAACGGTACATACATGGAAAGCCCTTTCTCCCAAGCCAAGAATTGAATTCTTTGGGCTTGTTCACTCGCCACCTACATGGATGGTACATCGATAGGTCACATGAGGCCGAGCCTCGCCACGATTTCATAGTGAAGTATCGAGCGAGCCAATTCCACCGCAACGAGGATGGGACCTTCGATCGCTTTTGAGGATCTCAGATTTTTATGTACACTTTGAAAGCTGTCGATATTTCTACCATACGATCTGGACGCTTTGAGTCTCGCACCATACTCAATCGATGACTATTTACTGATTTTGTATTATATTTTTAACAATTGACATGAATTGCAGGATCATGAGGCAATGAAGTGGCGGACGGTCGACACCCTGTCGGGTTTGTCGACCCCGAGATGGTGTCTGCGACCATGGCTAAGTATCAATCGGAGTTCCTTGCAGGATACATCAAGCAGGCATTGCATGACGAGGCAAAAAAGGAATTCATTCTCTTCCCATACCACCAGGAGTATGTACTACTATACAATTCAATTACATGTACACACTTCAACATTGTATTAACTTATTCTCTTGCATTGTGTACCGTTTAATAAGCAACCATTGGGTTCTACTTGTGGTTGTTCCGAGTCAAAACAAGGTCTACACGTTGAACTCACTCGAAAATAGACCTATGGACTATGCGATCGAGCCTGTTTTACAGAAGTAAGTACATTCCTCTAACCTAACACTTTACATATTGAACTACGTTAGGTATTTTTAACCTCAATGGCATCTCTCCAATGTATAGGGCTTTCATGTCTTACGTTGCTGAACGTGGCCGACACAATGATAAACAAGGCACCAAACTCGAGTGGAAGCGCTTCAAGGTACAAGTGTCTATCATAGGATTTTTTTCTGACACCTATTTTTAATTCGTCTCCTAATTTAAGTTTCTTTGTTCACAGTGTCATCAACAAGGGTTCGATGATCTGTGTGGCTTTTACGTGATGCATCACATGCTGATTTTGGTTGGTCGCTCACATCTTTTCCCTAAGGTATAGAGCAGATTATTTGCACTACTGTCTATGTGATATTTGTTTACAAGCATAATACTATCAGCATGTTACAATACCAATTTAAGACTTAAATATATTAGTGCACTACTATCTATTTTGTAGGACCTTGATATCATCCGGAAGAGCCTAACCAACGCTGATCTCAAGAAATTACGAGACCATTTATGCCAATGGTACTGGACAGAAGTTATAACGGATGATGGTAGATATAGAGACCATTCAAGCAAATACTAGTCCATAAAGTGTAAACAAAATTTATCTGAATGTGAATGTGATCTGTTACAGATTGTAAACAATATTAATTTGAATGTAATGTGTGTAGATTATGATGTATATGTTCTGTGATATTGTGGATTGTGATGAATGTGTCATATTGTCAATGCGAGGCCATTTTCGGACGATGGACAGTAACATCATCACAATCGGTTCTTTGTTGGAACCGATTGGGATAGGTACAGTATCACAATCGGTTCTTACTGGAACCGATTGGGATATTTTTAGTATCGCAATCGGTTTTCATAAAGAACCGATTTTGATAATATTCTTATCCCCATCGATTTTAATAAAAAACCGATTGTGATAATGTAATAATTTGAATAGGTTCTAAAAATGAACCAATTGTGATATTATACTTATCCCCATCGGTTTCAACACAAAACCGATTGTGATAATGTAATCATTTGTATCGGTTCTAAAAACGAACCGATTGTGATATTATACTTATCGCAATCGGTTCTAAGAGAAAACCGATTGTGATAAGTGTATTATTAGTGTCGGTTAAAAACCGACTGTGATATATCTACCTTATCACTGTCGTTGGACTTTGTATCGCCACCAAAACCGACTGTGATGACCAAAAAGAACCGATTGTGATGTACGGATCTGTAGTAGTGTCATCTCGCATCAACAACACCGCACCAGAATACTGTATTTCCAAGTTCCGGGAGGAGAATATAGTACCATCTCGATCTCCAACAACTCCGGTGCCGAGCTAATAAGCGAGACTAGCCCGCGAACCGAAGATGCGGATGAGCTACAACGGGTGCCGGGTGCTGCGCAAGGGGTACAGCGAGGGGTGCACCATCCGGCCGTGCTTGCAGTGGATGTGGATCAAGACCCTCGAGGCGCAGGCCAACGCCACCGTCTTCCTCGCCAAGTTCTACGGCCGGGCCGGACTCGTCAACCTCCTCGCCGGGGGGCCCGACCACCTCCGCCCTGCCGTCTTCTGCTCGCTGCTCTACGAGGCCTGCGGCCGGATCGTCGGCTCCGTCGGGCTGTTCTGATCGGGCCAGTGGCAGGCGTGCCAAGCCGTCGTCGATGCCGTGCTAGAGGGGGGGCCGCATTGTGCAGGTCTCGTCCGAGGCAGCGGCCGCCGCGCGCGTACGAGATCCGCCATGTCGCCAAGGACCCCGCCGCCGCCGCCGCCGACCTTCTCCGCGTAGCGCGAGCCGGGTGCACCCGTTTCAAGCGCGCGTCGTCCTCGACGTCCAAGCCTAAGGGCGCCGGTGCCAAGCGGGCGTCCCCCACTTCAAGGCAAGAACCGGAACCAGAGTCGAAGCCGGTGATCGTCGGCGAGCACGATGATGACCACGACCGCGCGCCGAGCCACGAGGAGTCGGCCGGCAGCCACGACCACGACCACATGGAGGACGACGACATGGCGGTCGCGGAATCGCGGGAGGAGGAGGGGTCGGAGGACACCGAGGTGGAGGCGGGCTCCCACGTGAGCCTGGCCTTGCAGAGCCCTGTGCCGGTGGCGGAGGAGGTTGGGCTGGAGCTGACGCTCGGGTTCGAGCCGGTCGCGCGTGTCGTGAGGACAGCGAGGCCGGCGGCGGAGGCGCGCTGCGACCTGAGCTGCTTGAGCGCAGAGTCGAGCCACATCCACGTGTGGCTTGAGCTGCCGGCGTGATACTCAGAGCACTTATTTTCATGGAATACAGGATGCACCTCATTTTGTACTCTCTCTCTCTCTTTTTCCCACAATGCCTTGATTTTATATTTATACAGTTATACTGGGGTCTACTTAGGATGTATGTATTGGAAAATATGAAATAGAAAGAAAAAAAACTCTCGAGATCACCATAGAAATAAAGGGGATACTGCGTAATTGAAATTCTATGCTACAATAAGAAAAGTAATTGCGCATTATTACCCAAAATGTTCATTATCAGAAATGTTTGATTAACAAATTCGACAAATCTTGGAAAGTTTTTTTCTTCATTCAATTAACAGTATTTTCCCTATCCAAATTTGTATTTGAATCCGGTTTAAATATATGGATGCGAATCTGGTTTTGATTTTTTACATTCGAATAACTTTATCTATATAAATCCACACCTGAATCCAAATTCAACAAAAAATCTTCACAAAGTTCAATTATAACATTATGAATAATTAAACAACTCTATTCAAGTTAGTGCCAATTATTATTCTTTGAACGTGATTTAACATATAATAAGCAATGTTTCTATATTTTCCCTCATAATACAAATTGTACAAATCTTGAAGCAAGCAAAGAGATAAGTAATCACCATCTATCCTTCATTCATGATTTAATATTTGTGCAATTTTCAAAAAAAAAAAGCATAGAAGCACCTCTCTTATATAGTTATTAGTGTCTATTTTTTTTAAATCGAAGGGCAGACCCTAATTTCTATTATTAGAAACCATAGGTACCAATATAAATGCTAATTTCTATTATTGTGTCATGTCATTTGTTTTTCATACTAGCGTGATAGCTAATCACTTTGATCTATCAGATGCTAGTTCATGCGTATTGCAGATATGGAGTTTGGTAGTGTTAATTCTAATATAGGCACTCCAGAACATGTCATATCTATCATGATTCTCTTCCTGCTCTGACGATGTTAACGTCACTGACAATTTTAACCCAACCGAAGTTTACACTTTAGAAGAATACATGGCCGAGCAAGAAATCTTGAATCGAATTGGTGAGCGGATCGATGCTGAGTTGAAGGCAAAACTAGAGAAACAAAGTGTTGAACTGTGACGGACCGCCTTTTTAGGGGCAGTGCGAAACTCACAACAGTTACCCAGGAAGACTAACTGTTGTAAAACAAGAGTAAAATTACCTGGCCAAAAGCCAATTCAACATTTTTTTTATTCAATATAGTTGGTCTAACGACCGGTTTTACAAGAGAAGCATCCAAGCTTCTAAACTTACACTAACAAAAGAGAGAAACCACAGGCAGGGCCTGAGCGAAGACAAAGACCTAGAACCAGACTAAATCGCCATCTACGATCTCCTGGAAGGCGCCAACGTCTTCGAACTCTGAAAGGGGCGGGGTTTGCAAGGGTGAGTACGGGAGTACTCAACAAGTTAAATCTGGAACCATCGAATACTATATGTAGGGGTAATCAAGGGGTGGCAATAGGGTTTAGTATCTGGATGCGATTTTATTTCACAATTCATTTTACATTTGAAGCACAAATCAATAAATAAGTAATTTGAATTTCACAAGTTCAACAACACTTAACCACAATTATCCAAATTACCAATACAAGAATTTGAGCTTAGTTACGGGTATCAACCCCGATTCCAACTTAACTTCATTAACTGGAAGTACGGCAGAATCGATTACAATTGAGATTAACTCTGCAGAGTGGCTCTGCTTTACCCACATGTTATCTATTACCGTTATGCCAATCTCGATTTTTCATGCATCTTAAATGCATGGGGCCCTGTTTAGATTATCACGGCATTTCGTTTAATCATTCCTGTCCTTTAGTTGTTTACCGATAGTACCGCTACCTTGGACTCGGGGTCCCCATTAGCGTCTAGTTGTGAGAACCAAGAATGTCACTTTGGACCATTCCGTTCCACCCCTCAGGTCCATTTCCTGCCGGAAAGCCGGTCCCCATTCTCTCCAGAGAATGGTAGCCACCAAGACAGTCCAATTATTATCTCGGGAATGATTAACTTAATGAGCCGTGTCGGATACGGGTCACCGACGATCCGACTGCGTGGTTGAGCGGAAACTAAGTTATTTACTTTGCTCAAGTGGATTATTAACCTTACACTTTTGCCAAAGACCAAGCCTTCATCCACAAACCCATTCCGATACTCGCGATCGCCACCGCACTCAACCAAGGCATTAATCACCGGTAGGGATCGGAATCTCATCCACTCCGGGATTAATCCGACATCTGTCCCTGATTGCAAAGACTTTTATAAACAATTCGAATCGGAGATTCGGCAAGATTTTCTTTAAATCCAGGTTTTGAACTAACCTAATAGTATTATCTAACCTATTCATGGCAATAAGCAGTTAACTAGGGTTCCAAAGGATTAACAGGGTTCAATTATTTCAAGGAGGTTTCAATGAGCAATTCGGCATTATCTAATATCATGTCATTCTAAAATACTGGATTTCATTAATTCAAATACAGTAAAATAATGCGATATAAAATAATTACTACTATAGCATGGCATGATAGGATCAATATGATCAAAGGGTGTACGGCTTGCCTTGCGCGGCAGCTGGATCGGACGAGTCGTCGGGGAAGTAGTCGTCTTTGCGCCCCGCCTCGTCCGACGCCTGCTTCCGAAGCTGCTCGACTCCAGGACTGCTCGGCTCCTTTGGCGTCTCAACGGTCGAATCTAGCGCGGAAAGACAACCAACAAAAATAAACGACAAAACAATAACCGAAAATGAAAACGGAAACTGAAACGGAAACCGGAACCGAGTCGGAAGAGAACGGAGGGCGAAACTGGGATTTTAGGAATTTCTGGATTTCGGATCTGGGAACGGACAGCATTTCTGGACTCAGGGGATCGAAACGGTTCGGGAAAAGTATTTGGTGGAGCTCTGGGATTTTCCGGGATTTTTCTGGATTTTCTGGGCTATTTTTGGATTAAAAACGAATTTTCGGAATTTAATAATTAAATTAAAAACCGAAAATCCTTTTACTGTTTTAAACGACGGGCGCTTTGGGCCCAGCCACGGCCCGAACGGCAGCAGCGTCTTGTGGAAGGAATTTCTTTGGCCGCAGCCTTGTGCGAGAGGCGGGGCGGGGCGAGAGGGAGAGGAGGCTGACGGGGCGGGGCCAGGGCGAGGAGCAGGGCGGCAGGGGCGGGCTAGGGTTTTCGGGCGAGGCGGCGGTCAAGTGGCGGTGGCCCGGGCCGAGAGGGTGAAGCGAGGGAGGGAGGAGCTCACCGAGGCGAGGAGAGCGGGCGAGTTGAGAAGTGGAGCTCGGGAGGGTTTTTATAGGGCGGGCGAGGGCGCAGCGGCCGGGGCGAGGCGGCGATCGCGCGGCGCGTGGCGCGAGGTGGCGGCGACGGCTGTATTGGCCAGCGGCGCTGGGAGGCGGCAGCGGCGGCAGCGCGGGGCGACCACGCTGAGCGGAGGAGGCGCGGCGGCAGCGTGCGGCGCGGCGGCCTGGCGGCGGCAACGGAGCGGCTGCCGGCCGGAGGCGAGGAGGCGGAGGCGGTCGACCACGGGCGGGCAACAGGCCCGGCCGGGCTAGGCCAGGCGAGCTGGGCCGGCGAGGCAGCCGACGGCCGAACAGAGCAGCGCATGGGCCAAGAGCAAAGGAGAAACGGCCCAACAAGGTTAGGGATTTCAAACTCGATTTCGAATTTTCCAAATCCAAATCAAACGCGAATTCAAATGAAAGCCAACAAATTCATTTTGAATTTTTGAGTTGTTTCAACCTACCCCACTTAAAATGGAATCTCGTCCCCGAGATTCATTTCGCCTGGGAAAATAGGTTGGGAAAATTCTGCTGCAATTCCGATTCCTTCTCCCAAGTAGTTTCTTCGAGTGTATGATTCTTCCATAGCACTCGGCAGATCCTGACATTCTTGAACTTGAGTTCCCTTTCCATAGTCTCCACAATCCTGACTGGTTCCTCACGGTATGTCAAATCTTCTTTCAAGTCTATCCCTTTCAACTGCACTTGCTCTGACGGCTGACGGAGACATTTCCTTAACTGGGACACATGAAAGACATTGTGTACCCTTGACAACTCTGGACTTAACTGTAACTTGTAGGCTACTTCTCCAATTCTGTCAGTCACGGGGTATGGTCCAACATACCTCGGAGCTAACTTCCCTTTTATCTGAAAACGGCGAACAGGTTTGAAAGGTGTCACTTTCAGATAAACGAAGTCTCCAACATGATAACTTATATCTTTCCTCCTTGTATCCGCATAACTCTTCTGCCGGACTTGAGCTGTTCTCAGATTCTTCCTTATGATCCTCACATGAGCTTCTGCATCCTGAACTAGCTGAGGTCCAAAAAGCCGTTTCTTTCCGGTCTCGGTCCAATTTAACGGGGTTCTGCACTTCCTTCCATACAAGGCTTCAAACGGTGACATGTCCAGACTGGCTTGGTAACTGTTATTGTACGAGAACTCCGCAAACGGCAAACACTTGGCCCACGAGGCTCCATATGCTAGAGCGCAGGCTCTCAACATATCCTCCAGTATCTGGTTAACTCTTTCTGTCTGACCATCTGTCTGAGGGTGATAGGCTGTACTGAAATTCAGATCCGTACCCATCGCTTCATGCAGACTCTTCCAGAACTTTGAAGTAAACTGGGCTCCACGATCTGACACGATCTTCTTAGGTATTCCATGCAATCTGACGATCTGGGTCAGGTACAACTCTGCCAACTTGTCTCTTCCAACAGTCTGCTTTATAGGGATGAAATGGGCTACTTTGGTCAGTCTATCAATGATTACCCAGATAGCATCATGTCCTTGCTGAGTCTTGGGAAAACCAGTGATAAAGTCCATTCCAATCTCTTCCCACTTCCATTACGGCCTTTGGAAGGGGTTGCAGCAATCTGCCAGTCTTTTGGTGGTCTATCTTGATTTTCCGACACACGTCACAACATACCACGTGCTCGGCTACTTCTTTCTTCATTCCATTCCACCAGTACTCCTTCTTCAAGTCTTGGTACATCTTCGTACTGCCAGGATGTATTGAGAATTGTGACGAGTGAGCCTCTGTCAAAATCAATCCTCTTATATCCTTGTCCTTCGGGATGCATATACAATCGCGGAATCGCAATACGCCTAGCTTGTCTTCCGAGAACTCTGAGGGACTAACTTCCTTCATCAACTTCCTGTATTCCAATATCTCTTCGTCTGTTTGCTGAGCTGCCTTGATCTGCTTCAGGAGATCTGACTGTATCTCTAGGAAACATACTGATCCTTCTGACACTATCTGCAGGTTCAATTCCTGTACTTCTGACCTTAACTGGGGAGAGATAGTCTTGACTTGAGCTAAATGATGGCAGGCTTTTCTGCTTAAAGCGTCTGCTACCACATTAGCTTTTCCTGGATGATAAAGGATTTCTAGGTCGAAATCCTTAATCAACTCCAACCATCTTCTCTGTCTCATGTTCAGATTGGGCTGGGTGAACACGTACTTCAGGCTCTTGTGGTCTGAGAACACTTCACATCGGTTTCCCAACAGGTAATGTCTCCAAATCTTCAATGCGTGCACTACTGAGGCTAGTTCCAGGTCATGGGTCGGGTAATTCTCCTCATGCGGTCTGAGTTGTCGCGATGCATACGCAACCACTTTTCCTTCTTGCATTAACACACATCCCAATCCTCTCTTCGAAGCATCACAGTAGATCTGGAAATCTTTATCCGGATCCGGGAGAGTGAGAACTGGGTCTGAGGTTAACTTGGTCTTCAATTCTTGGAAACTTTTCTCACACTTCTCAGTCCAAACGTAGGGGCTGTCCTTTTTGAGAAGCTGAGTCATCGGTTTGGCTATCTTGGAGAATCCTTCGATGAATCTTCTGTAGTATCCTGCTAAACCGAGAAAACTTCTGACTTCTGGCACTGACACAGGCTGTTTCCATTCCAACACTGTCCTGATCTTCTCGGGATCCATCTTCACGCCATCCTTAGTGATGATGTGTCCTAGGAAAGCGATTTCATCCAACCAGAAATCACACTTAGAGAATTTTGCATATAGGCGATGTTCTCTAAGCCTTCCTGCACTAGATGTAGATGCTTCGGTGATCTTCTTGATCTTGGAGTAAATGAGTATGTCGTCTATGAACACTACGATGAACTTGTCCAAGAACTCCATGCACACTTGGTTCATCAGGTTCATAAAGTAGTGGGGCATTTGTGAGTCCAAATGGCACCACGGTGAACTCATATAATCTGCAGAGTAGCAAATGCTGTATTCACACTTTCTTGTTCTCTGACCTTCAACTGATGATATCCTGTCCTCGGTTCTATCTTCGAAAAGATCTTGGCTCCTTTCAACTGATCGAACAGGTCATCTATCCGGGGTAACGGGTACTTGTTCTTGATGGTTGCATCATTCAGAGCTCTGTAGTCTATACAGAGTCTCTTACTTCCGTCTTTCTTTCTGGCAAATACTACTTGCGCGGACCAAGGGGAGATACTTGGCCGTACAAATCCTTTATCCAGCAATTCATCCAATTGCTTCTTCAGTTCTTTTAACTCCAAAGGCGACATTGGACGTGATCGCTTATGGATAGGAGCTGTTCCAGGAACTAACTCTATTGCCAGTTCTATGCCTCTGTTCGGAGGTTTCCCTGGTAACTCTTCTGGAAATACCTCGGGGTACTCCCGAACTACGGGTATGCTGTCTAAACCACGGGCAACTGCATTGATGATGCTCTGACTTCTCTTGATCAACCTCGGATCATTCTGAACTGTCACTTTCTGACCATAACCATTTCTGAGTGTCACTGTCTTCTGAGAACAATCCAACTGAGCATGGTGTCTAGATAACCAGTTCATTCCCAATATGACATCTAGACCATCCATCTCTAACAACAACAGGTTGGCTCTGAACTCAATCCCTTGGATTTCTATCCTCGACATCAAATGAATCTTGCCATCAACCGACTTCCAGGGGTGTGGAAAACACAGGGAGAGGGCAAGGGAGAATAGGGCAACCCACTTTTGCACGCAAAAGCCAAAGAAATGAACGAATGGGTTGCACCTGGATCAAAGAGGGTTAAGGCCGACTTGGTTTGGACGGAAAACTTACCAACGATGACATCAGTGGCTTCCGCTGCCTCTGCTGCTGACACATGGTTAATTCTGCCTTGAGGATTCCTGGGCGGATTGGGTCCGCGGTTGTTGGAATATCCCTCGGTCTTGACTGGTGCCCTTAAATAACCTTGATGGGGCGGCTGAGGCTGACGCAGGTATCTGTTGGCGGAAGATGACGCTTGAGCTTTTGCCACATCACTCGGCAAGTCCTTCTTGAACCTTCTTTGCTGAAGTGTCCGGCTGTCCGCAATGGAAGCAAGCTGAACCTTTCTTGGGACACACATTAGAGTAATGGTTCCGTTGCGGGTAAAGCATCGAACATTCGGCCGAGCATTGGGCGGAGCAGTCGGGATCCTCCCACTGCTTGTCTCTTGTTTGGAACATTGGGGTTGAAGGTATAGGTCCTTCCCTTGAACTGACTTGCTGCTGACATTCTCTGTTGCTGTGCTTTTCTCTTTCTAGTATCCTCCAGGTCATTCCTTGTCTCTTCTGACACAATCAGCCTATCTACCATGGCTGAGAAATCCTTGAACTCCACTGATGAGATATGGAACTTGAGGTTCTTCTGCAGTCCTTCATAGAATCTTTCTATCTTCTTTTCCTCTGTGTCTACTTCTCTGGGTGCATAGCGAGAAAGGTTGTTGAAGTGGTGCAGGTATTCTATCACAGTCCTTCCTCCTTGATGGAGAGACAGAAATTCCTTCCGCTTGGAGGCCATCAATCCTGCTGGAATGTGAGTCTTCCGGAAAGCTTCTTCGAACATCCGCCACGAAATCTCTTGTCTGTCTTGAGTCTGAAAGTTGACCCACCATCTTCTTTGCTTGTCCTTGCGGTGGTGAGAGGCATAGAGCACTTTCTCCTTCTCGATTGCACTGCCACGGTATCGGCTTCATTTGGATAACCGTGAGCCAATCATCTGCTGATAACGGCTCAGTTGACATGGAGAAAATAGGGGGCCGGGTCTTTTGGAAGTCAGACCAGTGTGACCCACCTAATAACCCATCATGTCCAAAGTTGTTTCCTTGGGGATTCATCTGGGGTCTTGCGGCAAACTGTGCCATCATCATCTCAATCATCTGATTCTGCCTCTGTTCTGACTGGTATCTGTTCCTTTCTATATCTGCCAGTACTTGAGCTATGTTAACTGGATTTCTGGCTGGGTCTGCCTCATTCCCGTAACCTTGGTGTTGTGATCCTTCACCTTGATCCATACTGACTATCTTTTAGGTCTTGCTGCAGGGTTTTGGGCAAAGCAGAAGATAAGTAAGATTTAGACACGGGGCAGAGAGAGATAGAATAGGTGAGAGGCGAGACGAAATGGGAAAGAATTAGTGGAATTAGGCCGAAGGTATAAAGATAATAGAGCAAACAACATACAGAGATAGGAAACTTAATTTTACTGATACATAGATTGTTTACAATACCGTCATACTAAGGTAAGAAACAACCTATTTTACATTACAAAGACTTCTCCAAAAGGGTAAAGCCAACTTCTAGGACTAACGCCCTATTCTAAGATGGAATCTTCAATCGTAAGTCGGAGATGTAGATGATGCGCTCCTCTGGATCTTCCTCCACATCTTACGCCATGGGCCAGTCGATCCTGGCCAAGCGGACCATCCACGGACATCTCTTCTCAGGGCTGCGTCTTGAAATTTGCGGTGGTCTATCTCTTCACGAAGCTCGTCGATCTCCATCCAGGCATTGCTCAACTGTCGCTGCAGATCATCTCGCTCGATGAGAAGGGAGGTGTACAGGAAATCCTTGTTGACAAGGAGTTCTGCAGCTTCATCGACACGCGGATCTGCCTCGTCCTCTGGAACAGAAGGCGATCACCGTCGGGGCATCCCCTTCATGGGGATCAGCGAAATCGGCGTGGTCGAACTTCGGTAGCGAAGAGACGACGCAGTGCTTCAACGCCCGACGGGCAGAGTCCTGGATAGCGTCTGACTCGTGGACGCGGTGCCCTTGGAAGTGACGCGGAATATCTGGATTATTTGGCAGGGGATCCAGATTGAACCAGGCTCTCCACTCAACGCGGACGACACCCTGGAAAAGCTCCTCCGTGTGAAAAACGGGGATCTCAATCTGATCAGCTCCAACATGCTGTAGCATTCTCCACAGCAGTCCAGCCCATCCTTCGGGAACCTCGGGAAGTGGGTAGACGTGGTGCACCATCTGCCAAAACGAGAATCTTTTTAAGTCAGATGAGCGGAAAGGTTTTAAGTGAATTTTAAAGGAGAGAAGTGAATTTTTAAGGAAAAGGTGGGAACAGAGAGAGGAGAGAAACAGGATTATAAGGATAGTACTTACAGTTTTCGAAACTCATTTTGTAGTTTGAAATAATCTTTTGAAAAAGACTCCTTAAGCCAACTTAGGTCTCAGTCTACGGTCAAGCCTAGGCTCTGATACCACTTGTGACGGACCGCCTTTTTAGGCGATCTGAAACTCACATGATTACCCAGAAGACTAAGCTGTTGTAAAACAAGAGTAAAATTACCTGGCCAAAAGCAAATTCAACATTTTTTTATTCAATATAGTTGGTCTAACGACCGGTTTTACAAGAGAAGCATCCAAGCTTCTAAACTTACACTAACAAAAGAGAGAAACCACAGGCGGGGCTGGCGAAGACAAAGACCTAGAACCAGACTAAATCGCCATCTACGATCTCCTGGAAGGCGCCAACGTCTTCGAACTCTGAAAGGGCGGGGTTTTGCAAGGGTGAGTACGGGAGTACTCAACAAGTCGTACGGAACCACTGAATACTATATGTAGGGGTAATCAAGGGGTGGCAATAGGGTTTAGTATCTGGATGCAGTTTTATTTCACAATTCATTTTACATTTGAAGCACAAATCAATAAATAAGTAATTTGAATTTCACAAGTTCAACAACACTTAACCACAATTATCCAAATTCCAAACAGTAACTTGAGCTTAGTTACGGGTATCAACCCCGATTCCAACTTAACTTCATTTACCGGAAGTACGGCGTAATCGATTACAATTGAGATTAACTCTGCAGAGCGGCTCAGCTTTACCCACAAGATATCTATAACCTTTATGCCAATCGCGAGTTTCATGCAACTTAAATGCATGTGGCCCAGTTTAGATTATCACAGCATTTCGTTTAATCATTCCTGTCCTTTAGTTGTTTACCGATAGTACCGCTACCTTGGACTCAGGGTCCCCATTAGCGTCTACCGTTGTGAGAACCAAGAATGTCACTCTGGACCATTCCCGTTCCACCCCTCCGGTCCATTTCCCTGCCGGGAAAGCCCGGTCCCCATTCTCTCCAGAGAATGGTAGCCACCAAGACAGTCCAATTATTATCTCAGGAATGATTAACTTAATGAGCCGTGTCGGATACGGGTCACTGACCAGTCCGACCTGTGGTTGAGCGGAAACTAAGTTATTTACTTTGCTCAAGGGGATTATTAACCTTACACTTTTGCCAAAGACCAAGCCTTCATCCACAAACCCATTCCGGTACTCGCAGTACCGGCCACCAGACCAACCAAGGCATTAATCACCAGTCGGGGATCGGAATCTCATCCACTCCGGGATTAATCCGATACTGTCCCCCTGACTGCAGCACTTTTATAAACAATCCGAATCGGAGATTCGGCAGCATTTTCTTTAAATCCAGGTTTTGAACTACCCTAGCAGTATTATCTAACCTATTCATGGCAATAAGCAGTTAACTAGGGTTCCAAAGGATTAACAGGGTTCAATTATTTCAAGGAGGTTTCAATGAGCAATTCGGCATTATCTAATATCATGTCATTCTAAAATACTGGATTTCATTAATTCAAATACAGTAAAATAATGCGATATAAAATAATTACTACTATAGCATGGCATGATAGGATCAATATGATCAAAGGGTGTACGGCTTGCCTTGCGCGGCAGCTGGATCGGACGAGTCGTCGGGGAAGTAGTCGTACTGCGCTCCCGTCTGGTCCGACGTCTGCTCCGGAATCGCCTCGACTCCAGGATCGCTCGGCTCCTGGCGTCTCAACGGTCGAATCTAGCGGAAAGACAACCAACAAAAATAAGCGATAAAACAATAACCGAAAAATGAAAACGGAAATCAAACTAAACCGGAATCGAGCCTAAGAGAACGGAGGGCAAAACCGGGATTTTAGGAATTTACGGATTTGGATCTGGGAACGGACAGCATTTACGGACTCGAGGGATCGAAAGCGGTTCGGGAAAAGTATTTGGTGGAGCTCTGGGATTTTAGGGATTTTTACGGATTTTCGGGCTATTTTTGGATTAAAAGCGAATTTTGAATTTAATAATTAAATTAAAAACCGAAAATCCTTTTCTTGCTTTTAAACAAGATCGCCGGCTTTGGCCAGCCCAGGGCCACGGCCCGAACGGCGGCGCGTCTTGTGGAAGGTCTTTGGCGGCTTGGCCCGTGTGAGAGGCGAAGCGGGCCACCACAGGGCGAGAGGAGAGGGAGGACGGAGGCGGCGGCCGGGCAGGGGCAGGCGAGGCAGGGGCGGGCTAGGGTTTTGAAGGCGAGGCGAAGCAGGTGGCGGCGGCGCTTGTGTGGCCGGCGGAGCCGGGAGGGTGAAGGCGAGGGGAGGGAGGGGAGGAGCTCACCGAGGCGAGGGAGAGCGGGGCGAGTTGGAAGTGGAGCTCGGGGAGGGTTTTTATAGGGCGGGCGAGGGCGCAGGCGGCCGGGCGAGGCGGCGATCGCGGGCGCGGTGGCGCGAGTGGCGGCAGCGGGCGCTGCCAGCGCAGCTGGCAATAGGAGGCGGCAAAGCGGTGGCACCTGGATCAGCGACCACGCTGAGCGAGGAGGCGGGCGGCGGCGGCGTCTGGCGCGCGAGGCGGCTGCAGGAGCGGCACCGGCGCCGAGGCGAGGAGGCGGAGGGCGGTCGGCCACGGGCGGAGCAATGGCCGGCCGGCGAAGCTGGGCCGGGCGGAGCTGGGCCGGGCGGAGGCAGGCCGACGGGCCGAACAGGAGCAGGCCGCATGGGCCAAGAGCAAAGGAGAAACGGCCCAACAAGGTTAGGGATTCAAACTCGATTTCGAATTTTCCAAATCCAAATCAAACGCGAATTCAAATGAAAGCCAACAAATTCATTTTGAATTTTTGAGTTGTTTCATGAACCGTCTCATCGCTGAAGTGGCACAATGAGGTACATACAGAGGGATCATGAAGCCACCCATAATGACCTCATGGCCAAGTACTTCTCCGCACAACCTCTCTACACCGATGAAATGTTCCATCGAATGTTTCGAATGAGAAAACCCCTGTTCCTACAAATCGTGAGTGCTCTAGAAGAGTGGGATCCCTATTTCACTAATTGGACAGATGCCATTAATAGACGGGGCTCTCACCACTGCAGAAGTGTACGACATCAATACATATGTTCTTGTATGGCACCCCTGTTGACCAATTTGATGAGGTACTAATGATCTCCGCGGGCACTTCATTGGAATGCTTGGGCAAGTTTGCACAAGGGGTAATTGAGAAGTTCGGTGGGGAGTATTTGCGGTACGCCACATGTGATGAAGTGGAGCATTTGCTTCAAATTGGCGAGTCTTGTTGCTTCCCTTAGCTGTATGCATTGGCAGTGGGATTGTGCTTATCATATTGAGTTACCTTATAATATAACATTTTTCTTTTGGCAGTAGTCAATTTCGATAGTTACCCGTTCCCTAGAAATGCAATTCCGTAGAATTGTGCTTATCATATTTTCTATATTTCACCCATAATCAATTTTTTAAACATGTATTTGTATTACTAGCCCATACAATATGTATGGGCTGAACATGCTTCTCAACACAAAAAATGCGAACCCACATGAAGCTCTCTTTGTCTAATGTGTGTGAACTAGCCCCAATCTTATATACTAATATTTGTCTTAAGCAGTAAATCCATAATATTATTCACGCATGTGTATTTATGTTGCGGCAAACAATCAACATAGTAGACCACCAAGATATAATTTTGTGTTGATCAACAATTTTTCAAGTTTCATGCAATTGTAGGGCTTTATATAGACAACTAAAAAGACAATCCATTGTAGATGTCTTTAATATTATATATCTACATACGATATGGAGAGATATTATAGATAATAGCTGTCTATACCACTGTACATGCTCTTACATCTTGAGCTTTATCATCTCATCTCCTTGGGTATTTTAACTTCTTTGACTCTAGAAATGTTCCAAAATCATTAACAATTGCTGCTAAATTTTTGGACCATCCATTAGTGCTATGTAGGGGTGAAAATGGAATGAAAAGTTTCTGACCGTTCCGAAGAAAAACAGAAACGGAAGTCCTTTTTCGGAAACAGAAACAGAAAATACCAGTACGGAAAATAGAAAATTTTTGTCAGAAACGGAAATGGTGAAACGAGAGAGTTAATTCCAGCGAAAACGGAAACGGAAATTCCGTATAAGTGAAACCGGAAACTAAAAATAGAAATGGATCGAAAAGGGAAATGGGCTTGGCCAAAAAATGAGAAGGGAGAGTTTATATTTATTTTTGAATTAAAATAATTTCATAAATACAAATAGTTTTATATAAAATATTAAATAGAGTTCAAAAATTCAGAAAAAATTCTCAAAAATACTTTGGAACATTTGAACCTAGAAAAAAATATTTTTAGCATAATTTTTTTTTATTTTTTATAAATGAATTTATAAATTTAAAAATAGCAAAATATTATTTATAAACTCCAGAAAATCCAAGATAAAGCTCAGAAAATCATAAATGAACATCAAACAATAATATACAAATTTTAGGGTGTTAAACCTTTGTAGTTGGTGGAGCAAAAGGATATCAATGATAATTATATGGATGGAGACATGATTGTCTGATATGGGAGACAACTAACGTGCCTTTAGTTGACAAACTTGAGAAAATTTTCTAGTGATACCAGTGAACATAATACTATTTTTGTGTTCACCTTGGAGGTGGAATGGGCTACACTGTTCTTGTGGTCATGTATATTGTGATTCTCTACTATGTTCTTGTGAAATTTTCCGCTTTCATTTCTTTATCTGCTCCATTCCGCATTCATTTTCATCACTATCCATTTCCATATCCGTTTCCGGGGTTTTCGGTTTCGTTTCCGTTACCGTAAAAAAATATGGAAACGGAAACAAAAGAATCATTTACCGACCATTTCTGTACCGTTTTCATCCCTAGTGTTGTGTTTAGTGCCACTTTGGATTTTCGTCAATTCCATCCGCTAGGCAGCACAAAAAGACCAAAATGCCTTTCTATCTTCAACAACTCTCTCGCATACACACATCCCCACACAAGGTGACGACGTCCAAGGCTGCCCCCAATGGTGGCACTCGACAACTATGCGCCCAGGTCCACCGTCCCTAGAGTGCCACCGCCCAGCATCGCATCTGTCATAAACCGCGTGCAAGCCACCACAGAGGTATCATTCGGGTGGCGCTTGACGCGGAGGAGGCGAAGGCTAATGGTAGTAGTGGTGGAACTTAAATTTTTTTGATAGGTGTATACATTTTATACATATAACTCTATAGCCTTGTATAATAATTTTTTATCATCATAAATCTAATATATATTTAAAATTTGCTAAAAGCACAATACAAATAGTTTTAAGGTATTAAAAATCTCAAACCACCAAAATCGAAACCAATTCAATAAAAAAATATGATATATTAAAAAGATAAAATTTTTAGAGCTAACTAGCATACTCGGCACCCTTAGTTTCACCTATAATGGGAAGGTGATGCGGGAGACGAAGGTGCACGAACCACGAAGAGCTGTGCGAGCTATCGGTAAAGGTGGGAAGATGGGGGGATGATATTGGTCGGTGGGGAAGAGCACAGGGAGGAGGGATCCACTGTCAGCGGGAGAGAGAGAGAGAGAGAGAGAGAGCAGGAGAGAGAGAGAGAGAGAGAGGCCCATTGTGAGCAGCATATTGTTGAGAAATTAGACAATTTCCAGATTTAATCCCGAATATAAATCATGAACAGCATCACAGAAACTAGCATGTATTTCTCTACTATACTAGACAGCACGAACAACATGACCATCTGGCTAAACATGATTAACCACGAGAATAGGACAGATTGAACGTACTAAACAGAAGAAGATGCAGATGCCGCGGTTGGTGCAGTCGCGACATTGACGTTGACGACGTTATTGCCGACACGACGCAGGAGCCGTTCACTGCGACGCCTGGCAGCAAGAAGAGGAAGGCGACCCGTGATGAAGATCTTGAGCGATCAGCGGCGCTTCCCAAAAACCTTATTCGCCTCTCTCCTGCAGGATCTCGAAGGCGAAGGGTTAGGAGACCTGCTCTCCCGATCGCCGGTGCACTTGGCGCTCGGAATGGAGAAGGCTATGGTGGTAGCGCAACAGCGAGAGGTGGCAAAACTCTAACCCCTCTCAAACCTCAAGCACCAAGCACTTTTTCATTCTCCTAGTGGTGGCCTTTAGGTGATTTATATAGAGAGCCAAAGGTGTTCCTCCCCTTTCCCCTAGCAATATGGGACTAAAGGATTCCACCATCCTCATGCTCCCACATGGGCCTTTGAGATTTTCTTTAGGAATTAGTTCATTTGGGCCAAGCCCACTTATTCCAACAATCCCCCACCAGATCTCAAATGCCCATTTAGAGATTTGCCAATACTCACCAGCATTTTGATATACAGGCGTTTCAGCAGAGATCGTTAAGTTGAACTTACGCCTAGAGCTCCAAGTTACACCTATTCACAACTTGAACAATGGACTACGCCTTGAATTGCAAGTTTTGTGTGAACAGGTTTCACTCAAAGTCATAACTGATACCTGGCTGCCAGTAGCCTCCTCCGCGGGTGGAGCATATGCGTCGTACTCCATGGTCTCTTCATGAGCTTACTAGAGATCACCCAGGTCTCATAGACTGCGACGTTAGACAGTCGGGCTCATATAGGTGTGTTCTTTCAAGAATGCTCTGTAGGACAGCATCTTCGCTAGTTAAAGCCAACAGAAACACATTAAGGCATATCGCCATCCTGCCTTACAGCCTTCTGAGAGTATTGCATCTTCACTTGGAGAGGGCAACAAATTACTCTCCTTAGTTCGCCAATTGTTTGTTTTACCCAGGACCTAATTCACGGGATCTCCGATCATAAAGGCTGGGTTACCACAATGGCAACTTATATGGGTCTCATACCCATCTCCCTAGATGCACCTTCTATCACATTCCGTGATAGTCCCTTTGTAAAGGGATCTGCCAGGTTTTTGTCTGTTTGAATATAAGTCACACTTATAACTCCGGAGTTTCTCAATTTCCTGACAGACTTCAATCGTCTTTTAACGTGTCTTGATGACTTCGCATTATCCTTAGCCTTTATTCACTTTAGCAATCACGCAGTTGATTATCACGATTCATAAGGATAGCGGTATTGGTCTTTCAACCACCGGCAAGTCCATCAAGAGCTCACGCGACCAATCTGCCTCTACGGTTTGTATCTAAAGCGATGAGCTCTGCCTCCATGGTTGACCTTGTCAAAATGGTCTGCATTTGCAAGACCTCCATGACAACGCACCACCACCAATGGTAAATACATATCCACTTTGGTAGCATAGAGCTCATCAACATCGAGAAATCGATTCGAGACACTATATCCCTCAAGCCTTTGCAGGTGCCCTGAATAGTGAATCCCATAACTCGTAGTACCTTTCAAATAGCGCATTACCCTTTCAAGTGCATGCCAATGATCGTAACCGGGTTTGACATGAACCTACTCAATTTGCTCACAAAGAAATGATATATCAGTCTCGTTGCACCAGTAAGATACATCGGTGAACCGATAATGTCGAGAATATATTAACTGGTTTAAGCCAATTTTCTTATTCTTTCTCAGTGTCACACTGGGATCATAAGGAGTGGGAGAGGGCTTGCTGTCCATAAAGCCAAACCGGCTCAAGATCTTCTCCACATAATGGGATTGCGAAAGAGTAATCCCACTCTCATCCTTAATAAGCTTGATGTTAAGAATTACATCAGCTTCTCCCAGATCTTTCATATCAAATTTCTCTGATAGGAAAGACTTGACCTCATTGATCACATCAATATTTGTGCCAAAGATCAGTATATCGTCCATATAAAGGCACAATATAACTCCTTCACCCCCACCATAGCGATAGTATACACATCTATCAGCCTCATTAATGGCAAAGCTCGTAGACGTCAAAGTGGTGTCGAACTTCTCATGCCATTGCTTAGGTGCTTGTTTCAAGCCATACAAAGATTTCAATAATTTACACACCTTGCTCTCTTGACCATTTACTACAAACCCATCAGGCTGTTCCATGTAAATTTCCTCATCTAACTCTCCATTAAGGAAAGCTGTCTTCACGTCCATCTGATGAACGAGAAGACCATACGAGGCAGCCAGAGAAAGTAATACTCAAATGGTGGTCATTCTAGCAACAAGTGAATAAGTATCAAAGAAATCTTCGCCTTCCTTTTGGGTGTAACTCTTAGCCACAAGCCGAGCCTTGTACTTCTCAATAGTACCATCAGGCCTAAGCTTCTTCTTGAACACCCACTTACAACCCACAGGTTTACAACCATAGGGCCGTTCAGTTACCTCACAAGTCCCATTGGCGAGAATCGAGTCCATCTCATTCTGGAAAGCTTCTTTCCAATTGTCTGCATCTGGAGATGCATATGCCTCTGCAATGGACATAGGAGTATCATCCACGAGGTATACAATGAAATCATTGCCAATGGATTTTTCAATCCTATGTCTCTTGCTCTTTCTAAGAGCTTCATTGTCATCCTCCTCTAGGACTTTCTCAGATGGTTGCTTAGAAGACTCAGTAGGTATAATAAGTTCAGGAATTATCTCAAAAGAAAATCTAGAAGTGCTATGCATATCTTTCATCGGAAATATATTCTCAAAAAATGTAGCATCGCGAGACTCCATAATAGTATCAACATACATATCAGGCACATCAGATTTAACTACTAAAAATCTATAAGCGATGCTCCGCTGAGCATATCCCAGAAAGACACAATCCACTGTCTTAGGCCCGAGCTTACGCTTTTTGTTAATCGGTACATTGACTTTCGCCAAGCATCCCCACGTGCGTAAGTAAGAAAGTGATGGTTTTCTCCCAACCCACTTCTCGTAAGGGGTCTTCTCCATGTTTCTGTTAGGAACTCTATTCAGGACATGACATGAAGTCAACACAGCTTCCCCCCACCATGCCTTAGATAAACCAGCCGTGTCTAACATGGCGTTCACCAAGTCAGTCAGCGTGCGGTTTTTTCCTCTCGGCAATCCCGTTTGATTCGGGTGAGTAGGGAGGTGTCCTCTCATGAATAATACCATGTTCATACGAGAAGTCATCAAAGATTTTGGGAAAATATTCGCCATCACGATCCGACCTAAGGCGTTTGATCTTTCTCTCTAGTTTGTTTTCACCTTCAGCTTTATAGATCTTAAAGTAGTGTGGCGTCCCATCCTTAGCTTTCAACAAGTAAACATAGCAAAATCTAGTCGCGTCATCAATCAATGTCATGAAGTATCTCTTTCCACCCTTTGTCAACACACCATTCATCTTGCACAGATCAGAATGTATGAGTTCTAGAGGTGCCAAGTTCCTCTCCTCAGCCGCCTTGTGAGACTTTCAAGGTTGCTTTGATTGCACAGACTATGGCACTTAGAACCTTTGGCAATAGTGAAATTCGGAATTAAACTCATCTTTGGAAAGCCGATTCATAAGACCAAAGTTAATGTGGCATAAAGAAGGAGCCACTAACGAGATTCTTGCTTATAGAAGGGACATCTTTGCACGTTCTTTAGCTGCACGATCTTTCGAAGTAAATTTCAGATCCAACGTGCGAGCCATGAGCGAAGCATGTGACCCGTTCCCCATTAGGACGAAGAATCCCGAGTGACCCAATAAGAAGAGAACATATTAATGTCGAACACACATGAACATTAGCACCGTATCAATCCACCAACCGGAAGATCGAAATCTGTGAACACGAAGGTAAATTACCATACCTGTGTCTCGGTGTTGCTAGCGATCACCGTGTTGGCTGACCTTGGGCCTTTGTCCATTGTTGGCCTTTTTCCTCGGCCAGTGCCCCGATCTGGGCATTCCTTGGAAAAATGCCCGACTTCACCACATCTGACGAGGCATCTCGGCCTTGTTCATCTTCTTCTTCTTGAAATTGGTAGTCTTATTAGGCTTGTTCTTCCCTTTGTTCTTGCCGTAGTTCTTTTGAACCATATTGGTCTTTGGACTAGCCCTCGGCTCCATTACCATGAAGTCTTTAGCCCGAGCCTTCTCTTCAACATCAAGGGGCGCTATCAGATTTTAGTGATATCTTTGTCCTCTTATGTTTTAGAGTAGTGCCGAAACTCCTCCACGAGGAGGCGGTTTGCAATGATGCAACCGGCCACAAAAGGATCGGAGTAAGACGCATTCCAGGAGTTCAAGTTCCTTGACAATGCACTGTATCTCATGGGCTTGCTCTACAACAGAGCGATTATCAGCCATCTTATAGTCATGAAAGTTTTCCATGACATACAGTTCACTGCCCGCATCCGATGCACCGAATTTGGCGTTCAGTGTATCCCACAGCACCTTCGCATCTGTTATGTGCATGTACACATCACACAGACGGTCGGCAAGAACGCTAAGAATGCATCCCACGAAGATAGTATTGGCATCCGTGAAACTTTTACGCTTTCGGCAGAGAGATCACCTCAGGCTTGCCTTTACTAACCCGAATACATTCATAGTCAGAATCTGAGCGTGACCTTGACTTGCCACCTCTTAAAGTGCACACCAGAGAATTTAATCTCCGGCCTCAGTGCGTCGGCAAAACCAGCCATTGTTAATTCAGGAAGTTGTCTATAATAAGGTTTTTGCATTGTTGAGAAATTAGACAATTTCCAGATTTAATCCCGAATATAAATCATGAAACGACATCACGAAACTAGCATGTATTTCTCTACTATACTAGGCGGCCACGAACAACATGACCATCCGGCTAAACATGATTAACCACGAGAATAGGGCCAGTTGAGCGTCTTGAGCAGAAGAAGATGCAGATGTCTGCGGTTGGTGCGATCGCGACATTGGCGTTGACGACGTTATTGCCGAGCCACGGCGCAGAGCCGTTCAACTGCGACGCTGGCGGCAAGAAGAGGAAGGCGACCGTGATGAAGATCTTGAGCGAAGCGCGCATGAGCGACATCACGAAACTAGCATGTATTTCTCTACTATACTAGGCGGCCACGAACAACATGACCATCTGGCTAAACATGATTAACCACGAGAATATGACAGATTGAGCGTCTTGAGCGAGGAAGAAGATGCAGATGCCGCGGTTGGTGCGATCGCGACATTGGCGTTGACAGCGTTATTGCCGACACGACGCAGAGCCGTTCAACTGCGACGCTGGCGACAAGAAGAGGAAGGCGACCGTGATGAAGATCTTGGCGATCGCCTAAGCGCTTCCCAAAAACCTTATTCGCCCTCTCGGTGCAGGATCTCGAAGGCGAAGGGTTAGGAGACTGCTCTCCCGATCGCTGGTGCACGCCGGCGCTCGGAATGGAGAAGGCTATGGTGGTAGCGCAACAGCGAGAGGTGGCAAAACTCTAACCCCTCTCAAACCTCAAGCACCAAGCACTTTTTCATTCTCCTAGTGGTGGCCTTTAGGTGATTTATATAGAGAGCCAAAGGTGTTCCTCCCCTTTCCCCTAGCAATATGGGACTAAAGGATTCCACCATCCTCATGCTCCCACATGGGCCTTTGAGATTTTCTTTAGGAATTAGTTCATTTGGGCCAAGCCCACTTATTCCAACACATATTACTGTCTTTCTTGAATTTTTTTTGACATGATAACGGTAGTCATTAGTCTTTGACTGGCTGAAAATATCAAAAGCAAAAAAGGCACTAACGGATATATGGTAAAAATAATAGGCTGAAAAATTTAGTACTTTTAAAAGTGAGAAGCAAAGTGCAAGCTAATGGCGTAGCTAAATTTTCACAAATACTCTTCCCAGTTATAAATAGTTATTGTTTTGAACATAGGTGCAGTAAAACTTTTGAAATCTTGATTATCAATACATTTTAAAACATTTAAATCAGATATGTTAAAGATCATATGCGTAGATTTGTCTAAAAAGTACTTTCATAATAGTATAAATTTAACTGAATTTTATAATATATTGTAATAACAAATTAAATTCATGTTTTGGAGATGTCCATGTCCGAAAGATAACAATGACTACTGGTTGGACTAAAATTGACGGCTTTTTTGTTGTTGTCCCAACTAAGTCTTAAGAAAAGAGGTTCAGCATAGCGCTAGCTCAGGCCCAACAATTGGGAAATAAATTTTATGGAGCAGTGGTGCAAAACGAAGGGAGTGCAGCACCATCTCGATTCGTGCCACCTGTCCCCGTACAGCAATCAAGCGAAGAGATCTTTTGATGCAGTTAATGGTGGTAATATGCTGGGGCAGTTAATGTGTTGAGATTGCTGCGCGGGGACAGGTAGCACGAATTAGGATAGTGCTGCACTCTCTTCGTTGTGCAGTACTGCTGGATAAAATTTATTTCCCAACAATTGCGACTGATGCCTGGTCCAGGAGTTCGATTCAACAGGAGGCTCTGGACGTTTCCTTTTGAGAAGATGGTATTGCTCCTCCAGGCTCCAGCTCAGGTCAAACCGCAAGAAGCTTGGACCTCAAGTTGCTGACTACAACACGAACCCGTGGCCGCCAAGGAACCGTCTGCGCCGAGCGCTGCAACCCCCAGCCTATATAATCAGGCCACCGGTCACCCCCCGACACAACGCAACCAAACGCAACCAAGGAACGAGCAAGGATGCGTCACGAGGGGCGGCAGCACGGGTGGGTGCGTGCCTACGCCCGCGACCTGGTCGACCCGGAGGGCAAGCGCTGCGCGGCGCACGCCGTGCCGGGGCCGACGGCCAACGGCGGGTTCGTTAGGGCGCCGCGGAAGCCCACCAACCACTCCAAGTTCACCGGCGGCCGCGACTGCAGGGAGCTCAGCGGCAAGGCGGCGCCGTCGCGCAAGGGGAGGCGCAAGTGCAAGCACGACGAGCTCAAGATGTACCACCTCGAGGGAGCCGACGCCGTCGATGGTGTCACACTTGGGGATCTTTGAGTCGGGTGGTCCCACATGTAAGAGAGTGAGAGAGAGGTATAAATAGAGGAGATGGTACTCAGGAAAAGGATGGACAAGAAATGAAATGAAATTACCTTTGCCTGTTCTTTCTTCTTCCTCACGTTCTTCTCTGTTCTTCCCCCTTTTGCTTCCTTTTGCATCAACTCTTGGGTGAATCTTGCACGCAACTCACGCCCCAATACCCAGGCGGCAACGGGTCGTGACAAATTGGTATCAGAGCAAAGCTGCGATCGACAGAGTGGTTGGGAACGTCCGGTGTTGAATCAATCCGGCAGAGGTTCCCGTAAAATCCCACATACCTGAGCCCGCGGACGGCGAACGGCGACATCACCACGGCTCCACCCAAGCCAGCTATCGCCAGCACCATCGCCATCGTCATCACCAGCGCGCAGCCTCGAGCTTCCGCCCCGATCCGACTCGCGCCATCGCCAGCACCATTCCTGTCGCCATCGCCAGTGCGCGACCGATCGCCCTCTTCGCCCGACCGATCGTCCCCGGGCGCGACCGCCAGATCCACCACCGTCGGCAACGCTAGCATCCTCCGTTCCGCTGATTTCATCGACCTTTGTCGTCGTCAAGCAGGCGTGCCGCCGCTTCCGCACCGGATCCACATCTACCACTCGTCTCGTTGATGGGAGAAGCCGCGGAAAGAGCTGAGGACTGATTGTCCCAAATCAAGGGAAGTGTGGATCTCCTGTTCGCACGAATCGAAGTGATGGATGCAACCCATCAGCAGTTGATGGCTAGATCGAAGGTCATAGCAAAGGCAGTGGAGCAGAGTTCTAAGGATCAGCTCTTAATGGCCAAGCAGTTGGAGGCTACCGCACAGGCCGTGGCACGTTTGACAACAGACCAAGTGCTGGGGAAGAATTGCAATGGAGAAGGATCAGCGACAGCGATGGGAAGAGCGCTATTCACCTCAGCCTCGCCAAAAATGAGGGGGCGACCGGAGAAGGAGATACTAACGTCGGTCAACCGGGTGCCCACCAGATGTTCTAGTGAAGTTCCTCAAGAAGCTTCAGGGCTGAGTACTCGACGAAACAGAGAACAAGACGATCAGGTGAGGACACCGTTGCCCAAATTAGCATTTCCAAGATTTGAGGGTGAGGGTCCTAGACTCTGGAAGGAAAAGTGCCAAGATTATTTTCAGTTGTACAACATTCCAACAGCATTATGGGTAATCTCTGCTACTTTGCACATGGAAGGGAAGGCAGCCATGTGGTTGCGAGCGTACAAGTTGCAGCATGAGTTAAGTAACTGGGAGCAATTCACCAGTGCAGTAGAGAATCAATTTGGTGCTGCTGGCACTCATGCTAACCCTGGTAGTGTTGCATCTAGAAATGGATACTACCCTGCAGGTCTTGTGATTTCATCTGTTGATAGCACAACGAATACACTACAACAGCCATCAGTTGCTCAAGATGGTTTCATGTCGTCATCTCTGAGGATCAATGATGTTGAGCACATGAAGCCAAAATCCGGTGGACTAAATTGTCCAATGTACACTGGGATGCATGGCTCATATAGTGTTTTTGGGACTCCATGCAATCTACCAACAGCTTCACCTTTCCGGCAACAGTTTCTTATCAATGGGCGGTCACAAGGGTGGGAAGATACAGATGCAAAGAGGAGCAATCAACATGGAGTCATTCACTCCTCTAGTATGGCTGCAGGTTCACCTTATCTTGAGACACCAAATGCTGACCAGATGGGACATGGCGATGCTAGTGCTCCGAATATTCAAGAAGCTGCAAAGTTCAAACATCCATGTGGGCTCAAGTGTTCATCCCAAGGTTCCTTGCCTCATCAGAGTTTGGATAAAGTTGAGATGAAAAGTTCTCCTAAAAAGATCCTGATAGAGTCTGAAGGCGTAAATTCAATTAGAACCCTCAAGTCTAGCCTTGCACTTAATGGCCATGAAGGGAGTGGTAGAAGTGAGGAATTTGTCTCTCATGGCGTAAGATGCAGGCTGGATGGTGTTTGTTTGGTGTTTGGCGAAATGCCTCCATGGAGCCGAAGCGCTTTTAGTCCTGGAAATGAGATTATCCTGACCCAAGTCAGACTACAGTTTGCTAAAGAGGATATGACCATGATTATTCTGTCTGCAAATAGGTCATGGGATCCTGGTGGGATTAGGTTCACTCTTTTAATCAAGATAAAGATACAATTCGACAGTGTGATTGACACCAAGCTCCTTGTACAGTCCAAGGACTTGAAGATACTCTCATTGGAAAGAGATTTGAGCAATCAAGTAATGGAAACAGCAAGCAAGCAACACTTGGAAAGTGTGGGAAAGATTGCAAGGTTTGAGGCAGAATGCCGCTATATGAGATTGCTATTTCAGATTCAGAAAAAGATTGATGAACTACGTGCAAATTATTCTGGATCAAAAGTATCCCTTGCTGACATCTGCCTAAAGCCACTAGGCACTGACTGTGCTACTCAAAGTGTTTTGCAGTATTTCCAGCTGGATCCTAAAAACTATGATGATTTGGGTGTAGAGCATACTAGGTTTTGTTTTCAGCATTACACTTCTGAAGAGACATGTTTGAGCACTTTTCAATCACCTATTGATCCTAGTACAATATTAGGTGGTTTTCCAGAAAGTAATTTTACTGAGGCTTATGCGTTTGTAATAACATATCCTGTGAACAACAAGGTGGAGCCAACAGGGCAAGAGAATGGAAAGGCTGTGGCTTGGGAAAGGGCATATATTAATCTTGTTAAGGAAGAAATACTGCCAATGGTATTAGCACAGAACCTTACATTGTCCTTTTCCTCCGGCAGCTCTATTCAAGATGAATTAAACCGAGAAAGTACAGCTGATGCCATTACAATAGTGATAAGCTATGTTGTGATGTTTGCCTACATATCATTCGCACGTGGAGACCGTCCTTCTCATTTGCTATCAGTATTTGTTTCGTCAAAGGTACTGCTTGGCTGGTCTGGGGTTGTCCTGGTGATGCTTTCAATTTTAGGATCAATGGGATTCTTCAGTGCTATTGGAGTGAAGTCGATTCTAATCATAATGGAAGTGATTCCTTTTCTTGTGTTGGCAGTCGGTGTGGACAACATGTGTATCCTTGTGCCGGCTGTCAAACGCCAACCACATGGGTTGGTATTGGAAGAACGGATAAGTAACGCATTGGTGGAAGCTGGACCATCCATTACATTAGCCAGTTTGGCTGAAGTTTTAGCTTTTGCTGCCAGTGCAATCAATCCAATGCCTGCGACCAGAGTGTTTTCCATGTTTGCTGCGTTGGCAGTTCTTCTGGATTTCCTTCTCCAAGTGACAGTAGTGCATAAAGCAACATCATGAAATGATGGTATTGCTGGGGGCACTGGTGTCAAGCCTGGGGTAATTCAATTGCTTGGGGACAAGCAATTTTTCATGGGGGCGGTAATGTCACACTTGGGGATCTTTGAGTCGGGTGGTCCCACATGTAAGAGAGTGAGAGAGAGGTATAAATAGAGGAGATGGTACTCAGGAAAAGGATGGACAAGAAATGAAATGAAATTACCTTTGCCTGTTCTTTCTTCTTCCTCACGTTCTTCTCTGTTCTTCCCCCTTTTGCTTCCTTTTGCATCAACTCTTGGGTGAATCTTGCACGCAACTCACGCCCCAGTACCCAGGCGGCAACGGGTCGTGACAGATGGGCGGTTGGATCTCTACGACCTGGATTCATGAGCGTACATAGCTGCATTGTCACTCTGTCAGAAGAGACGACGGGATGGTTTGTCAGATGGAAGAGGAATAGTAGTCGTTGATGTCTAGACTTTCGTGAATAATTGAGCTTTCTTGTTACTCGGATAGCTCATAGGATTGTATTCCAAATGTTACTTGATCTCGACGTTCAGAAGTTCATAGGATTGTATACCATTTAGTTCCATTGTTTTAGATGAATAGAATGGTTCAACATCTACAGAGAATATTTCTTAAATTTGTATCTCACCATCCATGGTAGAATAGTTCCATTCAAACAACCAAATATATGGATAACTTTGTTCTTGTAAGAATACGAAGGCAACATCATGATTCCCTCTATTCTCATGCTCCACTAGTCACAGCATCATGGAAAAAAATTCTATACAACGGTGCTGCATACCGCGGCCTGTGCAGCACCATGTGAATTGGCGCCACGTGTCCCGCTGCGTTAATCTCCATGCAAAAAACAATTAAGTGATAAGGATTAAAGTGCATTAAAGTGCTTGGAGATTGATGGATTTGCATGGAGATTGAAGCAGCGGGACGCGTGGCGCCAATCCGCACGGTGTTGCATAGACGTTAGTATGCATCACCGTTGCATAGAATTTGTTTCCTAGGATCATCATATGAAGAAACAAACAAAAGGGCCTTAGGTCATACATTAATGCGACTCCTTGGAATTTTGAATAACATACATCATCGCACGCAGGGAAGATGCTGCAGTTCAAGACATATACGGCTATCAAGAGGGCGACACTGAAAACACTGCAAAGCCTCACCCCTCCAAATGACAACCTACTCGGGTATATTCATTGGAGGTTCGAGGCTCTTGACAAGAATTCGCAGGTCTAAATCCTTATCCTCGAACTTCTTGATGAAAGGATGATTCTGCACGAACATGAATGTCAATTCAGCACACAAGGTAGTTGTCGAGTTGATAGATTGTATCACAGTTAGATTTCACTACAAAAACTGATAGGTAAAGGAAATGCTGACCAAGAGTTCTGAAGCAGACATTCGCTCCGCAGGATTAGGGGTGAAAATGGTACGGATAATTTTTGACCGACCGACCGACCGAAACGCCTCGAATAGTGATTCGGATAATTTTTCGGATATCCAGATATTCTGTTCGGATATGGATTGGATACGGATAAAGTGTCACAAATACGGATATCTCCGATAATATCCGAGCATTTTTTCGGATACTATCCGCCGGATAATATCCGAATTCCCGCCTCTTTAGCTTAGCCCGGCTTGTCCCATATGACACCGACCGGCCCTTCTAGACTTGAGTTGAAGTGGAACCCTAGGTCCCTAGCCGACTAGCTGCCACTTTAGTTCCCTCACTCCCTGCCCGGCCCCTACCTATCCAGTCCACATCTCCAAGACTCCAACTCCAGGTCGTGGTGGCGGCTAATGGCCATGGCCCCTAATGGCCTGACTGATGCTTAGTGCCATGCATGTGCTTTGTTACTTTTGTATACTTCTATGAATAGTGTGCAACTTCTATGGATGATGTACAACAGTACAGGTGCAATTATGAGATGTGACTCAGTGTATTAGTATAAACTGTATGGTTTTAACGGTCTTGATCTCTCAATGTCCTATACAATTTATGTTGGTTTTCTATCAACAATTTTCATTGTAGCCCATCACTTTGTTTGTATTTAGTGTTTACGCGTATTATTCGAAAAATATCCGTTCCGATGATTATCTGAACTTATTTTATCCGTATTCGTCCGAATATTATCCATATACGTATCCGGCATTATCCGTGTCCGAATCCGTATCCGGCACTATCCGTGTCCGAATCCGATCCGATAAAATTATATGGATCAAATACAATATGAGTGGTTTTTGATCCATATCCGATCCGTTTCACCCCTACGCAGGATCCTTTTATATGCTGCAAAGCAATATACAAAACTGCAAATCCAGCCATTTTAGCATCTTCATCCTCTTCTAACCCACAACATAACATGCCAATTTGTAATTCCTGATAATAGTCTTCAACAGATTTACTACCCTGATTGAAACGTTGCAATTTGTTAAGCAATTCGCGTTCATAATATGAAGGAACAAATCTAGCACGCATTAATCGTTTCAACCCATCCTAAGTTGTTGGCACATCTCGATTGAACCTACAAATTTCTCACCACCAAACATATGCAAAACCCGTGAATTCACTAGTGGCAGCCCGAACCCTCATACACTCAGAGAAATCATAGCAAGAAATTTTTTGATATACTGCCAACTCCCAATCAAGATAAGCATCAGGGTCATATTTACCATCAAAAGGAAGCATAGTAAATTTCATTTGCGCAATAGAATCATTACGTTCTTCCCTTTGAGCATGTTGATTTCTACCCATGTAACACCCCAAAATTTTGCTTTTCTTGAATTCATGTGTGATTTGGCACTTTGGTGAATTTTTGGAATTTTCTGGAATTTATTTGGATTTATTTGGAATTTATTTGAATTTATTCCATTTTGAAATAATTAGAGAATTTAATTTTGCAAATAAAATTTTGTTGGAAATATTTTATTTGAGTCCAAAATGATCCAAAATATTTTCCAGAATTTTTCTGGAATTTTTCTGAGTCATTTGCTATTTTTAATGAATTAAATGAATTACTGGGAATTATTTTAAATATTAAATCGCTGGAAAATCAACTCGGGTCATGTACTGTTCATCCGACCGAGTCGGAACCCGAGTCGGACTCGAGTCCGACCCGAGCCACGTGACTCGACCGAACCCACTCCTAAACCTAATCAATCCCAACCGTTGGATCAAGATCCAACGGCTGAGATCCGCCCGTACCGGTTGAGCCGTGTCCGACCCGAACCCGTTCGCGCCGGTCCGATCGGGGCCGCTGATCTGGACACGTGGACGGTTCTCGTGCCGTCTTCCCCGCCGAGTCCGAGCCGGACTCCGCCGAGTCTTGCGCCAGAATCGACTAGGGCTCCGCCGAGCACGCCTCCGGCTATTTAATGCCGGATCGCGCCGAGGTTGCCCTCATCCTTGCGCACCCGTTCCTCGAGCCATCTCGCTCGAGCCGCCGCTTGTTTGCCGGCGAGCTCGCCGTAGTTGAGCGCCACTCCGCCGCGGTTTTTGCTCGATTCCGCCGCCGTCCGTCGTCTTCCGCCGAGAAGGAGCCCAGATCCGGAATCCCCGTGACGAGACGCACCCGAAGAGACCCTTCACTTCGCCGGAGCAACCCCGAAACGCCGTCGGGCTCGTCGTCGTCTCCGTCTCCGGTGGCTGCAGCGCCGCCGCGTCGCCATCGACCTCGCGAGCTCTGGGGACCGTCCGATCTTGATCGGGCGGTGGAGGGGAGTTCACGTGTGCCAAACCCGATTAGATCTGGACCGTTGGATCAAGATCCAACGGTTCACCATCGCCACGTGCCGTAGCAGTGCTATTATAGGATTAGATCCGACCGTCCGATCTAGATCGAACGGCCCACGATCATCGAGTAGTTTTAACGTGTTAACCCTGGATCCAATCCGCGGTTGATTTTCAAACCAACGGCCGCGATTGCGCCACGTGTCGGGAGATGGACCGACGCGGTCAGCGCCAGACGCTGCGTGTGGCGTGTGTCTCGACACGCGGGCCCCGCATGTCGAGGGCCCACACGATACCGCGTTGCGTGAGACCTCAGACCGACAGTGTGGGTCCCACCGCTTGCCTCACATGGAGCCGTGGACCGGTCCACCGTGGACCGAACCGCCGTGAGCCGAGCCCATGAGCGGCCGACGCCACCAGCCAATCAGAGCCGACACGTGTCCATGCCGACGCAATAATTAATTTCCAAAAAAGAAAATGATTTATTAATTTGAAATAATGATTTCAGATTTTGTTTCAAACTTCAAACGCTTATAACTTTTGCGTTTTAACTCCGATTCGAGTGATTCAAATTTCTAAATTTGTGTAAAATTGAGATCTACCTAAATATGAATTTTATTTAATTTTTGGATTAAAGTTTTTCTTTGAAAAATTATTTAATTGATTATTTAAACTTTAAATAATCATAACTTTTGCGTTTTAACTCCGATTTGAACGATTCCAGTTCCTAAAAATCCAGAAAATTATGTTCTCTCTGTTTTTGGATTTTATTTGGATGTTTGGATACTTTTTGCCTATTGTTTATTTGTGTATTTGCTATTTGCACGCTTTACGAGTAGACGTTGAAGTGCCGGAAGGATTCGAAGGAGAAGTATTAACTCAGGATCCAACTCAAGACCAAGAGCAAGTACTTTTTGAAGGCAAGTTGTGCTTTGACCATGTTGATCCTATTTCGAAATCTATTTTGATTTAAACTATTGCATGCTAGTTCAAATAGAAAGATACTTTGTTTAAACATGGGGGTTAGATAAATACCAATTTGCTGTATGACACCTTGATTATTTAAGTATGTGCCATGACCTTTGTCACCCTAGTTGTGGATTACTAGTTGGACATTATTAGATTGCCAACATGGGTTTTAGACCGTTGTAGTACACTGCTTAGACCTGCTACGTGCTCATGACATGATTTTGGACAATCAAATGTTAATATTGACTTAATGATATATTGAACCTGTTTTGGAAAGGTATCATGTGATGTTGATGGCACGTGGTGCATGGTAATCAACTGGGGTTTGATAAACAGATTTCGACTGGGGCATGTGGCAAGAGTAATCAGGTGGGCCAGTTGTGGCATTGGGGATGTTGATTTGGTTCTTCGGGTAGTCTTGCCCTGGTCACTCTAAGGACTTAACCTTGCAAGCCTTTGAACTGGGTCATACTTGCAACCACATGGCTGGAATGGGACGGCCCTAGTTGACTAAGTCGCTAAGGACTCACTTGTGGAGCCTCAGGGTGTCAATTACACCGTTTGTGTGATTGTACGGGGGAGCGTATCGTGGCTGTGGCCAGATACCCATCTAACGGTGTGTTGGTCCCATACTTCGCCTTGGCTAAGGGAAGGGATGGTGTAGAGCACGAACCGGAGAGGACCACCTGTGTTGTTTGAGGCTTCCGAAAGGCTTTGTTACGGGAACTCGCCTTTGTGGTGTTTGATTGTATCTTGTGGGTAAAGTGCATAACCTCTGCAGAGTGTAGAATCTATTTAAATAGCCGAGTCCACGGTACTGGACAATGCTCGGGAATTACAGTCAAGGGTTAGACTTTCTGAAAATAACTTGGATTTGAAAGGTTGGTTTGGTTTAGTAATGAAGGTGATGGAAATGTGGTTTAGGATGGGGAAAAATGTTTACTAAACTTCTTGAAGAGTTATTTACGCTTTACTTATTTCTACTGCTTTCGAATCTACTTATATTACTTTTCAAATGTCAAGCATCGCAAATATACCTTGAGCTATTCCTTTGTACCAAGCCATGCATATAGTATATTAGCTTGCATTCTGTGCATGACTTGCTGAGTACCAAGTACTCACCCTTGCCTCAACACAATACCAGTTGAAGAGGAGACTACACCAGCTTTGGAGGAGGAACTCCAGGAGGATCCGTCTACTTAGGGATGCGAGCCCAGTCAGTTGCCTGTGGTATACTGGATGGCGCCACGAAGTTATTTAATTTTCCGCTGCTATTATTTTTCTCTGAATAAGTTTCGCCTTACGAGGCATACATTTGTAACTTGGCCATAAGGTCGAGTAACCAGTTTGGTTATTTAAATAAAGTATTTTATTGGTATCGAGTGGTATGATTGTGATATTTACCGATGTTAAGACTGTGTGCACTAGCGCGTTCCTGGACTAGTGCTGAATACACAGAGGGTCCGGATTTGCAAATTCGGGGTCCCGACAGAGGTGGTATCAGAGCCATACTTGACTGTAGGCTCAACCCTAAGCTAGAATGGTCGTAGTAAGGATAAAACCTATTTTCTAAAAGCTAAAAATTTGTGAAGACAAGAAATGACATCTCGACTTATCCCCTTCTCTCTTTTCTTGTCTCTTGCTGAAATTCTCCCTTACCTTGTCATAATTTAAAAATTCCGAGTTCTTACGTAAAGCACTCTTGTGACAGATGGAGGAAGAGTTCAACTACGTTGATCTGGGAGTTGGTCACGCTGCAGAACTTTGGCATATGCTACTGGACTCCTGAGATTTTGAGAAGCCGCAATACCAAGTGGAAGTGATCGGACAAGCGGGATTGATCAAGGCTTGTGACGTGAAGATTGAGGTACTGCTAGGAAAAGGGCCAGGCAATCGCCTCGATACATCGTGACCGCCAGGAGATCTACAATGCGAGATGGGTATCCAAGAAGTATCACGACGAGCAATGCGGCACATTACCCGTATCTACGCCAGAGTTGGAGAGCACGGTGTTCCGTTATCATCCACAAGAGCGATAACCTTCTTGACCGAAGGAGATTCAGGATGAGGATGCCACGGTTACCATACAGTTGGCACGATTTGTCGCCCAGGAGGATGTACTAGATAATACAAGCAAGGAGCTACAGAAGGCCCGCAAGGAGATCACGACAGAGAAGAACAGATGGCGGGAAGCTCAAGAGTATGTGGCACACCTTCTGCGAAGGATTGACGAGTTGGAGATGACTTTGTACGGACTGCACCCAGAGCCGTGATCGAGCTACACGAACTGCATCCAGAGGAGTCGATCTCGATGAGGACACCGCTTCTTCGACTACCATAGAGGACACGATTCTTTGGACATGGCGATCGTTTCGCGCCTATGCCGCAAAGATCCGCACTCCAGGCCGTGGAGGTTTTCTCGATGAGTGAGCATAGGTTCTATAGTGAGACTCCTTCGCCGAGTCGCGGCATAGAATAAAGAGTCACCCTTTAGGCGTTAGACTCAGAGTTAGTTCGATTTGGATTTGCTTTGTTTCTTTGAGTGTGCATTATGTGTTGCAAGGCCCTTAGGCATTGTAAGCAACCATACCAAGTTACTATTGATTAGTTAATAAAGTTGGACCTTAAGGTTACACCTTTCGCCCCGCATAAGTTCCATATTACTCGTCTATTCTTGTTTCCCTCTCATCTCTAAACCTAGAGCAAATCGACAGATGGTGAACACCATGAAACTTTGGAAGCAATGGGAGTGGTTCTCGCCAAGAGAAAACCCCAATGATGGAGCACCAAAGACCGCCAGATTGATATGCAGAATTTTGGAGCATTTCTTGTCGCTCAGACTCGATTGATGCATGCTATGATGCAACAAATGCAGCACGTCACCGCCAAAGCATCGCTAATCAAGTTAATCAGTGACCACACCGTAATACAAGACTGCCGAGTTCATGAGGACTCACCCACCCCCTTTCTCTGGGAATTCCAATCCATTGGAGGCCGATGATTGGTTAAGATCAATCGATAGGAAGCTACACATAGCTCAAATCATAGGAAATGAGAAGGTACTCTATGCTTCTCATCACCGAAGGAAGGAACAAATTACGAATGGTGGGAGAATTTACGTGCCACGCAAGAGAACCCTCAAGATATCACTTGGGAAGAGTTCACGGTGCATTCGACAAGATCACGTGGCCTGAAGGAATCATGGATCTTAAGAAAGAGGAGTTCAGAGCATCAAGCAAGGTAATCACCGGTGGTCGACTACCGAACAAGTTCACACAGCTAGCACGCTACGCACCGAGGATGTAGCGATGCATAAATCCAGGCATACCTCGCTTTTATGAAGGGACTTAACTCAGGATTGCAAGTAGGATTGATCACCCACACCTTTCCAGATTTCCAAGAGTTGGTGAATAAGGCACTTATTCTTGAGGACAAGCGCAAGGAACCGGATGAGAACAGAAGCGCAGGATGCAACAAAGAAGGATCACGCCAGGAACGCAATAGCTTGAGAGTTGCACCAAATCAATTCTTGATTCCAACCACAAAATGCAACAAGGACACCATCCTCAAAGACCAAGACCTGCCAATCGTAACTACTGCACCCCACTTCGCTAGAAACGCTTACTGTGCAACAAGAAGGAACAGTGAGACGCTGCTACAATCGCAACGAGCCGTGACACTTTGCCAACAGCTTGTCCAAGGAAGACAGCAGAGTGACCCCGTTCGCTTCAATCTAGGAACCACCCCGGGCCTAGGACGCCAAAGATCAGGAGCCACACCCGGATCGTGGTGAAAGGCCGAGTCAACCATGTCACCGCAGATGCACTACGAATGCTACTGACGTCAGATCGGGTAAGTTACTTGTTAACTCCACTGCAACAGCTTTGTTTGACTCGAGCTTCGTGATTCGCTTGTTTCGCAAGGCTTTGCTACTAGAAATGATTTGAGGATTGCAAGACTTAAGTGCATGCTTTTAGTTCAAACCCTGGTTAGAACTCCGAGCGAAAGTAGGATGTTCCGGGTGAGAATACTAATAGGTGGAATATAATTCCTAGCAAACCTTATAATTTTGGAGACCCGGACCTTAGACGTCATATTGGGAATGGATTGGTTATCCAAGCACAAGGCCGTATTGGACTGTGGACGAAGGACTATCTCGATTGAGAGCCCGTGTGGGAAGAAAGTGGAATTTCAAGCCACCGCAGCTTAGAGATGGTCAGTTGATGGTTAACAGCACCAAGGCAATCAGCATAGAGGATGTCCCAAGAGTGAATGAGTACCCGATGTTTTTCCCGAAGATCTACCTCGGTATGCCGCTTGACAGGGGACATAGAGTTTGTGATAGAGCTTGTACTGCACAAAGACCGATAGCAAAGAGACCCTATCGGATGTCCACCGAGGAGTTGGTAGAAATGAAGAAACAGCTAGAAGAGTTAATGGAGAAAGGATTTATCAGACCGAGTTCGTCGCCGTGGGGAGCACCAGTTTTGTTTGTCAAGAAAAAGGACGGAAGTTTCAGGATGTGCATCGACTATCGTGCGCTCAATGAAGTCACCGTGAAGAATAAGTATCCGCTACCCAGGATTGATGATTTGTTTGATCAGTTGAGAGGAGCCGGAGTTTTCTCCAAGATTGACCTAAGATCGGGATACCATCAGTTGAAGACCCGATCAGAAGATATTCCGAAGACTGCATTCTCGTCAAGATATGGACATTACGAGTTTACAGTTATGTCCTTTGGTCTGACGAATGCGCCAGCATATTTCATGAATATGATGAATAAGGTGTTCATGGAATATTTGGACAAGTTTGTCGTCGTGTTCATAGACGATATCCTGATCTACTCCAAGACAGAGGATGAACATGCCGAACACTTAAGGCGAGTTTTGGGAAAGTCGAGGAACGGCAACTTTTCGCCAAGTTCAACAAGTGTGATTTTTGGAAGGACAAGGTGGAGTTTCTTGGACACGTAATGACCGCAGTATGAGTCGCCAGAGATCCAAGTAAAGTAGAAGTCGTGTTACATTGGGAGCACCAAGATCGTGACCCATTCGGAGTTTCCTTGGAATGGCAGGATACTACCGCCGTTTCATTGAAGGCTTCTCGACAATTGCGAAACCTCTTACGCAGCGATTCTTTGAAGAAGGAGAAGAAGTTTGCATGGACGCTTGAGAATGTGAGAAAGGATTTCAGAGTGAAGAAGCGATTGACATCAGCACCGGTGTTAGTTCTACCGGATGTTGCTCAAAGCTTCGATATTTATTGTGACGCATCGCGCCAAGGACTTGGATGTGTGTTGATGCAGAACGGAAAGGTTGTTGCTTATGCATCAAGGCAGTTGAGGCCGCATGAGGAGAATTACCCGACACATGACCTAGAGTTAGCTGCCGTAGTGCATGCCTTGAAGATATGGCGTCACTATCTGATTGGAAACAGATGTGAAGTATATACGGATCATAAGAGCCTTAAGTACATATTCACCCAGTCGGATCTGAATATGAGGCAGAGGAGATGGTTAGAGTTGATCAAGGACTATAATGTTGGAATCCATTACCATCCCGGGAAGGCCAACGTAGTAGCCGATGCTCTGAGTCGGAAAAGCCCTACCGTGAGTGCGTTGCTAGCCACAAGTCAGGATGAGTTATGTGAGGATTTTCAGAAAATGAAGATTGAGGTAGTACCTAGCGGATTCTTGGCCGCATTAGAAGTAAAGCCTACCCTAGAGGATCAGATCCGAGAAGGACAGAAGGATGATGACAAGATCCGCAGGATTAAGTCCATCAAGGAAGAAGGCAAGGCAGAGGACTTCAAGTTGGATGAGCAAGGCACGTTATGGATGAAGGATCGGATTTGTGTGCCTAACAAAAAGGAGTTAAAGCAACTGATTCTGGAGGAAGCCCATGACTCCAAGTATTCAATTCACCCAGGGAGTGCCAAAATGTATCAGGATTTGAATGAAAGATTCTGGTGGCCGAGTATGAAACGTGAAGTTGCCGAGCATGTTGCATTGTGCGACGTATGCCAGAGAGTCAAGGCAATGCATCAGAGACCAGCAGGATTGCTACAACCGCTGAAAATACCTGAGTGGAAGTGGGAGAAAATCGGAATGGATTTCATTACCGGTTTGCCGAAGACTCAAGGAGGTTATGACTCCATATGGGTTATAGTGGATCGCTTGACTAAAGTAGCCCATTTTATCCCCGTGAAGACCACTTACTCGGGAGATAAATTAGCGTAATTGTACATGATCGGGATTGTCTGCTTTGCACGAGTGCCAAAGAGGATTGTATCGGACAGAGGTACCCAATTTACCTCAAGGTTCTGGAATAAGTTGCATGAAGCCATGGGAACCCGTTTGAACTTCAAGATACCTTATCATCCATGACGGATGGACAGACCGAAAGAGTCAACCATATTCTGGAGGATATGTTAAGAGCTTGTGCATTGGCTTATGCTACCTCTTGGGATAAGAGTTTGCCGTATGCCGAGTTCAGTTACAACAATAGTTATCAGGCTAGTTTACAGATGTCACCTTTTGAGGCACTGTATGGTCGACCCTGTCGGACGCCATTGAATTGGAATGAGACCGGCGAGCGCCGTGTCTTTGGGCCTGATATTCTTCAAGAGGCTGAAGAGCAGATCGCCATGATTAGAGAAAGGTTGAAGATAGCCCAATCACGACAAAAGAGTTATGCTGACAATCGTCGCAGGGATTTGAGTTTTGAACCGGAAGACTTTGTATACCTCAGAGTTACGCCTCTCAGGGGAGTTAAGAGGTTCCATGCCAAGGGGAAACTTGCACCTCGATATGTTGGACCATTTAGGATTTTGAGCCGCAAAGGCGAAGTTGCTTACCAGCTAGAGTTGCCGCAGTCGTTAGCAGGAGTGCATGACGTATTCCATGTGTCCCAGTTGAAGAAGTGTCTCCGAGTTCCTGAGGAACAGACACCGCTAGAGTCAATTGAGTTGCAAGAGGATTTGACTTATAAGGAGCATCCCGTGAGGATTTTGGACACTATGGATCGAGAAACTAGAAACAAGTCAACCCGTTTCTGTAGAGTTCAGTGGAGCAACCATGAAGAAAGCGAAGCGACTTGGGAGCGCGAAGAGGATTTGAAGAAAGAATTTCCAAACCTATTCCTTTAGTAAGCCCTGAATCTCGGGGACGAGATTCTATTAAGGGGGGGAGGTTTGTAACACCCCAAAATTTTGCTTTTCTTGAATTCATGTGTGATTTGGCACTTTGGTGAATTTTTGGAATTTTCTGGAATTTATTTGGATTTATTTGGAATTTATTTGAATTTATTCCATTTTGAAATAATTAGAGAATTTAATTTTGCAAATAAAATTTTGTTGGAAATATTTTATTTGAGTCCAAAATGATCCAAAATATTTTCCAGAATTTTTCTGGAATTTTTCTGAGTCATTTGCTATTTTTAATGAATTAAATGAATTACTGGGAATTATTTTAAATATTAAATCGCTGGAAAATCAACTCGGGTCAAGTACTGTTCATCCGACCGAGTCGGAACCCGAGTCGGACTCGAGTCCGACCCGAGCCACGTGACTCGACCGAACCCACTCCTAAACCTAATCAATCCCAACCGTTGGATCAAGATCCAACGGCTGAGATCCGCCCGTACCGGTTGAGCCGTGTCCGACCCGAACCCGTTCGCGCCGGTCCGATCGGGGCCGCTGATCTGGACACGTGGACGGTTCTCGTGCCGTCTTCCCCGCCGAGTCCGAGCCGGACTCCGCCGCCGAGTGCGCCGCCGTAACCGACTAGGGCTCCGCCCTGAGCACGCCTCCCGGGGCTATTTAATGCCCGGATCGCGCCCCGAGGTTGCCCTCATCCTTGCGCACCCGTTCCCCCGAGCCATCTCGCCTGAGCCGCCGCCGTTTGCCCGTGCGAGCTCGCCGTAGTTGAGCGCCACTCCGCCGCGGTTTTTGCTCGATTCCGCCGCCGTCCGTCGTCTTCCGCCGAGAAGGAGCCCAGATCCGGAATCCCCGTGACGAGACGCACCAAGAGACCCTTCACTTCGCCGAGCAACCCCAAACGCCCGTCGGGCTCGCCGTCGTCTCCGTCTCCGGTGGCTGCGCAGCGCCGCCGCCATCGACCTCGCGAAGCTGCGTGGACCGTCCGATCTTGATCGTGCGGTTGAGGTGAGTTCACGTGTTCCAAACCCGATTAGATTCGACCGTTGGATCAAGATCCAACGGTTCACAATCGCCACGCGCCGTAGCGGTGCTATTATAGGATTAGATCCGGATCGTCCGATCTAGATCGAACGCCCACGATCATCGAGTAGTTATAACGTGTTAACCCTCGATCCAATCCGCGCCCTTGATTTTAAAACCAACGGCCGCGAATGCGCCACGCGTGTCGGAGATGGACCGACGCGTCGGCCAGACGCTGCGTGTGAGCGTGTGTCTCGACACGCTGGCCTCGCATGTCGAGGGGCCCACACGATACCGGCTTTGCGTGAGACCTCGCGACCGACAGTGGGTCCCACCGCTTGCCTCACATGGAGCCGTGGACCGGGTCCACCGTGGACCGAACCGCGCCGTGAGCTGAGCCCATGAGCCGGCTGACGTCAGCCAGCCAATCAGGAGCTGACACGTGTCCATGCTGACGCAATAATTAATTTCCGAAAAAGAAAATGATTTATTAATTTGAAATAATGATTTCAGATTTTGTTTCAAACTTCAAACGCTTATAACTTTTGCGTTTTAACTCCGATTCGAGTGATTCAAATTTCTAAATTTGTGTAAAATTGAGATCTACCTAAATATGAATTTTATTTAATTTTTGGATTAAAGTTTTTCTTTGAAAAATTATTTAATTGATTATTTAAACTTTAAATAATCATAACTTTTGCGTTTTAACTCCGATTTGAACGATTCCAGTTCCTAAAAATCCAGAAAATTATGTTCTCTCTGTTTTTGGATTTTATTTGGATGTTTGGATACTTTTTGCCTATTGTTTATTTGTGTATTTGCTATTTGCACGCTTTACGAGTAGACGTTGAAGTCTTGGGAAGGATTCAAGGAGAAGTATTAACTCAGGATCCAACTCAAGACCAAGAGCAAGTACTTTTTGAAGGCAAGTTGTGCTTTGACCATGTTGATCCTATTTGAAATCTATTTTGATTTAAACTATTGCATGCTAGTTCAAATAGAAAGATACTTTGTTTAAACATGGGGGTTAGATAAATACCAATTTGCTGTATGACACCTTGATTATTTAAGTATGTGCCATGACCTTTGTCACCCTAGTTGTGGATTACTAGTTGGACATTATTAGATTGCCAACATGGGTTTTAGACCGTTGTAGTACATCGCTTAGACACGCTACGTGCTCATGACATGATTTTGGACAATCAAATGTTAATATTGACTTAATGATATATTGAACCTGTTTTGGAAAGGTATCATGTGATGTTGATGGCACGTGGTGCATGGTAATCAAGCGGGGTTTGATAAACGATTTCGGCCAGGGGCATGTGGCAAGAGTAATCGTGGGCCAGTTGTGGCATTGGGGATGTTGATTTGGTTCTTCGGGTAGTCTTGCCCTGGTCACTCTAAGGACTTAACCTTGCAAGCCTTTGAATCGGGTCATACTTGCAACCACATGGTGGAATGGGACGGCCCTAGTTGACTAAGTCGCTAAGGACTCACTTGTGGAGCCTCAGGGTGTCAATTACACCGCTTGTGTGATTGTACGGGGAGCGTATCGTGGTCGCGCCAGATACCCATCTAACGGTGTGTTGGTCCCATACTTCGCCTTGGCTAAGGGAAGGGATGGTGTAGAGCACGAACCTGAGAGGACCACCTGTGTTGTTTGAGGCTTCCAAAAGGCTTTGTTACTGAACTCGCCTTTGTGGTGTTTGATTGTATCTTGTGGGTAAAGTGCATAACCTCTGCAGAGTGTAGAATCTATTTAAATAGCCGAGTCCACTGTGATCGACAATGCTCGGGAATTACGCCAAGGGTTAGACTTTCTGAAAATAACTTGGATTTGAAAGGTTGGTTTGGTTTAGTAATGAAGGTGATGGAAATGTGGTTTAGGATGGGGAAAAATGTTTACTAAACTTCTTGAAGAGTTATTTACGCTTTACTTATTTCTACTGCTTTCGAATCTACTTATATTACTTTTCAAATGTCAAGCATCGCAAATATACCTTGAGCTATTCCTTTGTACCAAGCCATGCATATAGTATATTAGCTTGCATTCTCAGGCATGACTTGTCGAGTACCAAGTACTCACCCTTGCCTCAACACAATACCAGCTTGAAGAGGAGACTACACCAGCTTTGGAGGAGGAACTCAGTGAGGATCCGTCTACTTAGGGATGCGAGCCCACCGCTGCCTGTGGTATCTTTGGATGGCGCCACGGTTATTTAATTTTCCGCTGCTATTATTTTTCTCTGAATAAGTTTCGCCTTACGAGGCATACATTTGTAACTTGGCCATAAGGTCGAGTAACCAGTTTGGTTATTTAAATAAAGTATTTTATTGGTATCGAGTGGTATGATTGTGATATTTACCGATGTTAAGACTGTGTGCACTAGCGCGTTCCTGGACTAGTGCTGAATACACAGAGGGTCCGGATTTGCAAATTCGGGGTCCCGACAACCCACACCTTGTCTGTTGTGGCGGAGTCGATGACGTGCTCGGTCGTTGTTCACATTCACTTGGTGGTCGTCTTCAGAATCAGCAACGTAGTCGCTCACCTCATGTTCCATCCTACCAAGAGGAGCACAGGCATCAGGTGGAACTTGTCAAGCTGGACCGCGTGCAACATTATTTAGAGCCAGCAAATGTGCTAGCTGTCCACGGATTTCAGGATGTTGTCCACGCATTTCACCAATCTGCGCTCGAGTCCTCGTCTCATGCCAGTCCAACTGACCCTGGAAGTGGTTCACCCATCATCACTGTTTTGGGGAAAGGGGGTTATCTGGTTCACTTCCAGAGTCGCTCCCTTGAACGCTTAAATTATCTGTCATGATTAGTAGATACAAAAGAAAATCTTACAAGAATACGATGAGTCTTATGGGCTACTGAACTACGACAGTTTACTATGCTCTCACACTCAAGCTTCTAAAAAAATTCTTACAATTTCTTGCCCTGCAGCTAGGAAAGGTACAATCAATGTCTAGCTTGTGGTAATCTGTACGCAGAAGGTGTCAATGTGATTGCAAGTCCCTGTTCCTGTATGGTTAGTAGAGGTGGATCTTGGACATGTATTTTCTTTGTAGCAAAGGAAAACTAGAACTGCCTAGCCAAAACAAGTTGAATAAACGTTCAACGGTGGTACTGTGTTGGTCCTAGGCTAGACCGTGCTAGAGACGCGAGCCTAATCACCAACGATGCCACAGAAATGCAAAGAGAATGTCCTCAACACAAAGCATGCAGCAAGGGCCCCCTTTTTTTAGGGAGCCCTAAAACTGAACAACGGACTCAAAAGGAGTCCAAGCAACACTCACCACACACACTTTTTTTTTACCAGGGGTATTCCACACACACACACACACTCTCTCTCTCTCTCTAAACTTTGACTTGCAATTTTTTTTCTTGTTGTGGCTTTTGAATTTGCACCTGCCTTTTCCCTCTTTGAATTGGTGCGGCTTTTGTATCTGCACTTGCTTTTTTTTAATCAAGTTCGGAGCGGTTCGAACTTTGCACCGACTGTTTCGGACGGTCTGAACTCACCCCTTGATCGGACGGTCTGAACTCGCCTCTGATCGGACGGTCCGAACTCACCTCTTTCGGAGTGGTTCAAACTTGCCTCGGTTCGGAGCGGTCTGGACTCTCCTCAGAGTGGTCCGAACTTGGCCTCTTAGTTCGGAGCGGTCCCAACGTGCTTCGACCAATTTTTTTTCATCCGAATCGAAACGGACTCCTTCCTTTGAATCGAAATCGAGAGCAATTCAACTTGGGTCCGAACCGACCTCTTGGCTGAAAACAACGAGGAACTAGACACCAACTCCAAGGACGATACGGCGAACAAAAAGAACACTGTGACGGCTATGTGACAAGAACTCAAAACTCTAAAGGACCAAACACTAAGACCAGCAACGACTCAACGATGCAACAAAAATTCAACAAGTATATGAACTAGACAAAACTAGTAGAGGCTAAACGGGCTAGGATCAAAAGGAAAACACACGATAATAATTTTTTTGTATGGTTGTTTTCTGGACTCTAGGATGAAAAAAATAGATGTAACAACTAAGATAGATGTGTTCTCACCAGGCAACCGATGCTCTGATACCACTTGATGCGCACACAGGGGTGCCCGATCTTCTAATGAGAATGATACGTTGATTTGGGGAGTTGATAATCTCGTGATCTTGGCTTCCAACCAGCGAGGAAAAGAAACCAACAATCGCAATGCCACCAAAGCAAGTAGATCAACCACGCTTAGACACGATGGATCCTTATCCCTGCTAGCAATCGAGAAACTTGCAAGAACAAAGTAAGGAAGCAATCTGAAATTTTGATACCAATAAAACTCATGAACACAAAGGTGGGGTTCTGTTTTTCATCTTGGGCGGTCTAGTCGACACGCGCAAGCACGAGGAGGGACACACAAGGGGTCTACCAAAACACAACAAAACCTAAGTGACAATGTACGATGGCGGGGGCATTATATAGGGTGGAGACCAGAATTGGGGCTCCCAAAATATGGTCGGCCACCACCCTAGGGTCGGCCACCATGCAAACCCTACCATACATGGGCTGTGGGCCCAAAAATACGGTGATGCAACACCTAACAGATTTGGCCTGTGACACTCTTCTGCATTTTTCCATTGATCTGGAGCAATTTTGGACATAGGACTAGATCCATTGGAAAGCTTATCTCCTAAGCTTTCTAACGGGTGGTCGCACGCCGAAAACGGAGTTCGGGAGCCCGAGTTACGTACGTTTGAAGTTGGCGTGTTGTAGGATGGCCGAATCGGCCTTTTTGGCATCTTGGGCTTCCATGTAAGCCTTCCTTGGTACGTGGACCATCCTCGTGGTATGTGCTTGAGGCGCTGGTCCTCTGTCATGGGCTTGAAAGGCTAAGGGCCTATTTGTTTCGGCTTAGGCTTTTTGGCTTTTGGCTTAAAGCTATCTTTTTGGCTTAATGAGCTTTTAAGCCGTCTGCTTTTAAGCCAAGACATGTTGTTTGATATCCTGGCTTATTAATGGGATAGATGGTACATCTTATAGATGAAAAGTCTAAAATACCCTAAATGAGATGTTGGATGAATTCTCAATTTATATATGATGGCATTTGGTGGGTAATTTTGGAGACTTTTAGTGGCAAATGGTTATTTCATTAAAAAAAACCTAAAAAAGCTCATCTTGTCTGGCTTTTGGCTTATAGTTATACAGGGGCTTTTGGCTTTTTTAAAGCCCGGCTTAAAAGCCAGTCGTTTGTTTCGGCTTAGGCTTTTTGGCTTTTAAGCCGATGAAAAAGCCGAAACAAACAGGGCCTAAGCTTATGGATTAAGGCCCTTTGGCGACGAAGATGTCGCGGCGTCGAGTGTAGGTGATGAAGATGGCGCGATCGGAGAGGAAGAGTGGCAGCGGTTGTATCCTTGGGGTTGATGTCCTCATCACTATTAAAAGTGAGAACTTAAGTGCAAGCTAATGACATTGGTGCAGTAAAACTTTTGAAATCTTAACTATCAATATATTTTAAAATATTTAAATCAGATACATTAAAGATCATATATGTAGATTCGTCTAAAAAGTACTTTCATAATATTATAAATTTAATTGAGTTTTATAATATATTATAATAACAATTAGTGATTAAATTCATGTTTTGGAGATGTCCATGTCCGAAAGATAACAATTACTACTGGTTGGACTAAAATTGACGCCTTTTGTTTTTCTAACTAAGTCTTAAGAAAAGAGGCTCAGCATAGCGACTGAGGCCTGGTCCAGGAGTTCGATTCAACAGGAGGCTCTGGACCGTAAGAGGCTTGGACCTCAAGTTGCTGACTACAACACGAACCCGTGGCCGCCAAGGAACCGTCTGCGCCGAGCGCTGCAACCCCCAGCCTATATAATCAGGCCACCGGTCAACCCCCGACACAACGCGACCAAACGCAACCAAGGAACGAGCAAGGATGCGTCGCGAGGGGCGGCAACACGGGTGTAGAGGTGGGCATTGGGCCGGCAAGACGACAGACAAGACGGTCGCAAAGACGGCAAGACGGCTGCCCGGCCGTCGGGCCGGCACGCAATCAGAAGCACGGACCGTGCGCCCGGGAACCAGGCACGACGGCGACGCAAGACGGCTTTAGCCTGCGCGACAAAGACGAACGCACGAAATCACGGATTAAGGCTTAAAAGTTGGCGGATATTGTTGATTCAGGCATCTTCAAGCATTGCATTTATGTTTGACATTTTGTTGATGTGATTAGTCTCTTATGTAATTAAAATAGGTAGTTTAGTAGTAGTGATTTGTTTTATTTCTTTGTTAAATCCTTTGTTGAAGTATAAGTGAATTGTCAGTCTTTCCTCATCGAAGCTTTTGGGTGGCCGGTACATGCAACTCAATATGGTATCGAGGCAAGGGGTCTCGAGTTCAAGACCGGTTGATGCAATTAAAAATAATAATTGCACCACTTCTATTCCACGTCTTGGCACGAGAGCCTACACGCGTGAGGAGTGTTGAAGTATAAGTGAATTGTCCGTCTTTCCTCATCACCTTAAGCTTTTGGGTGGCCGGGTACATGCAACTCAATAGTCACAATAGTAAAAATGGGCTCGGGCTTGAGTCGTACGCGGACGGCAGCGACCTGAAGCGCAAATGGGCCGGGCTTGGGCTCGCCAAAAGTGAGTCGGGCCGGCACGGCCCGGCACGGTGGGCACGATGGGCCGTCATGGCACGGCACGGTTTCAGCCCGAAGCATGATGGGCCCGGGCCGGGCCGGCACGGCACGGCACGACGCCCACCTCTACACGGGTGGGTGCGTGCCTACGCCCGCGACCTGGTCGACCCGGAGAGCAAGCGCCGCGCGGTGCACGCCGTGCCGGGGCCGACGGCCAACGGCGGGTTCGTTAGGGCGCCGCGGAAGCCCACCAACCACTCCAAGTTCACCGGCGGCCGCGTCTGCAGCGAGCTCAGCGGCAAGACGGCGCCGTCGCGCAAGGGGAGGCGCAAGTGCAAGCACGACGAGCTCAAGATGTACCACCTCGAGGGAGCCGATGCCGTCGATGGGCGGTTGGATCTCTACGACCTGGATTCATGAGCGAACATAGCTGCATTGTCACTCTGTCAGAAAAGACGACGGGATGGTTTGTCAGATGGAAGAGGAATAGTAGTCGTTGATGTCTAGACTTTCGTGATACGGATCCATCCCTTGTTGCTTCAGCGAATAATTGAGCTCTCTTGTTACACGGATAGCTCATAGGATTGTATTCCAAATGTTACCTGATCTCGACGTTCAGAAGTTGAAATTTCAGTGGTGCCAGCTTGACTTTTAAATTCAGCACTGTGTTTGGATTAAAATTTTAATTTCGGCATTGTTTTCATGTGAAATAGCGTTCTTGCTTGCAGTTGCAGCAAACGACGTGCATTTCGTTGATTGGATAAGGTTAGGGATGTGATCGGATCGGATACGGTCGAATATCGTCCGATTCATATCCGTATCCGTATTTTTTATCGAATACAGAATCGAATACGAATAGTGTCGAATATAGAATCGAATACGAATTATACAGGATAATATCGGTTACGAATACAGATCGAATACGGATCGGAATCAACATGGATACGAATAATATTAGTCGGATATTTTAAAATCCAATTTCAGTTTTTTTTTCCAAAATAGGTCCAAATTTAAATTCAAAATTCCAAAAGAAATATATTTGTATATCTTTTTTTTTGCCGTTTTATTCCTAGCTTGTCATACATGTGACTCTGTGAGTAACAATGTACCCCATTGCAATAATTGAACCAAATGATTTGCAGCTGGCATATGCTGCTGAATCCTAAGTAGCCCTCCTGAAACGCCACTTGCCAATTTCTGTACCACCTTTACCCAAATATCTCCAAATTAGCATCTAGCACACATGAACACATTATATCTTGTCATCCAATGCAGACCCTAGTCTCTGAAACAGTGAAACATGTTAAATTGTTACTGTGTTATTCTGAAACGTGTTATTCGGATAATATCCGTATGTCATATTCGGATATTATCCGAACAAAAACTCGGATATTCCGTATCCATCGGATAATCAGTGTTCCATATCCGTATCCGTATCCATGTAAATTATCTGTATCCATATCCTTATTCGAGAAATCAACTGGATATCTATGAAACTATCCAAATCAATTCGGTCGGTCGGTCAGTCGGAAAATATCCGTACCAGTTCCATCCCTAGATAAGGTTAAATAGGATAGAATCATCTTGTGCCATTTGGTTCCATTGTTTTAGGTGAACAGCATCTATAGAGAATATTTCTTAAATTTGTATCTCACTATCTAGAATTGAATAGTTCTAACCAAACATATGGATGACTTTAAGAATACGAAGGGATGATTCTCTCTATTTTCATGCTCCAGTAGTCACATGATCATCAGATGAAGAAACCAACAAAAGGGCCTTAGGTCATGCTTTAATGCGACTCCTTGGAAATTTGAATAACATACATCATCGCAAGCAGGTAAGATGCTAAGGTTCAGGACATATACTGCTATCAAGAGGGCGACACTGAAAACACTGCAAAGCCTCACCCTTCCAATGCTTCTATGTTTTTCCTCATCTTAAGCCTATTATTCCTGGAAGGATTCCGGCCACCACAGCCTCTCACGTCACCCCCAACCTCTCTCTCCTCTATTTCGCGAAAAGACCCTCCGTTTCTTCAAAATTACGTATAGGTCCCTGGACGATTTTCCGTGAGAGGAAAATAATAATACAAATTGTACAAATCTTGAAGCAAGCAAAGGGATAAGTAATCACTATCTATCTTTCATTCGTGCTTTAATATTTATACAATTTTTAAAAAAGAAAAGCATAGAAGCACCTCTCTTATATAGTTATTATTGTCTATTTTTTTTAAATCGAAGGGCCGACCCTAATTTCTATTATTAGAAACCATAGGTACCAGTATAAATGCTAATTTCTATTATCGTGTCATGTCATTTATTTTTCTTACTAGCCTGATAGCTAATCACTCTGATCTATCTGATTCTAGTTCATGCGTATTGCTAATATGGAGTTTGGTAGTGTTAATTCTAATATAGGAGTGTCATTGTACCATGTAGGATCTCATCGGCACTCTAGAACATGTCATATCTATCATGATTCTCTTCATGCTCTGACGATGTTAACGTCACTGACAATTTTGACCCAACCGAAGTTTACACTTTGGAAGAATACATGGCCCAGCAAGAAATCTTGAATCGAATTGGTGAGCGGATTGATGCTGAGTTGAAAGCCAAACTAGAGAAACAAAGTGTTGAACCGTCTTGTCGCTGAAGTGGCACAATAAGAGAATCATACAAAGGGTTCATGAAGTCACCTATAATGACCTCGTGGCCAAGTACTTGTCTGCACAACCTCTCTACACCGATGAAATGTTCCATAGAAGATTTCGAATGAGAAAACCCGTTCCTACAAATCGTGAGTGCTCTAGAAGACTGGGATCCCTATTTCACTAATTGGGCAGATGCCATTAATAGACGGAGCTCTCACCACTGCAGAAGTGTAAATCGTGAGTGCTCTAGAAGACTGGGATCCCTATTTCACTAATTGGGCAGATGCCATTAATAGACGGAGCTCTCACCACTGCAGAAGTGTACGGCAGCAATACGTATGTTCGCGTATGGCACCCCTGCTAACCAATTTGATGAGATACTAATGATCACCGCAAGCACTTCATTGGAATGCTTGGGCAAGTTTGCACCAGGAGTAATTGAGAAGTTCGGTGGGGAGTATTTGCGGTATGCCACATGTGACGAAATGGAGCATTTGCTTCAAATTGGAGAGTCTTATTGCTTCCCTGGCATGCTAGGGAGCATTGGCTGTATGCATGGCAGTGGGAGAAATGTCCAATTCACCCGTGGTGATCATGGTGTCCCTACTATGATCCTTGTGAAAGCATCTAGGCCCCCTAATTCTTGATAATGCTTTTTTAAGGGATTTTGGTGTTGATGATCAAGTTAAGTATCTCGTACAAAGTGGAGACATCTTTGAATGAAGGATAAATGCTAAGGACTCTTGTTACTAGTTTTGGTTTGGAAGTTTATTCAAGCCATGTAGCTAGAAGAGTTATAGTTTAGCCGTAATATAAAGGGGGATTATGCACAAGTAAGTATCTTGGTTCATAGGTCAATAGCATTAAGATTACTTAGAGTTAAGGTCACTTCATTTCATTTCACCACAAAAATAAGTCCTTCAGTCATATAGACAAAATTCCATTCACGACGGACCTTATTTTTGGGTTCGTCCTAGAAAACTGCTTATTCAAAAGTCAAATCGAGCGTACATCGTTCACGCAGGACCAACTTGGTCGTGTCTAAATTTTCAGTCCAGCGCACACTATCTTTGCGACGGACCTGTTTCTTTGGTCCGGCGCTGAAACACTTTCATTCCAAAGATAAACCAAGCGTACACCGTTTATGACGGACCATTTTGTGTTGAGCTCTAAGTTTGTGTCCGGCATCAATTCATGTGTACGCCGGACCAACTTTTTTGGTTCATTGCAAATGTGTTTTTTCCTGTAAAAATTGCTCAAATGCCCAAAAGTCCGACGGACCAAATTCCATAAACTTTCCTTCTGTGAAACTTTCCTTTTGTGATGGGTCACCTTTGTGAAGTCTATACCACTCCCTTGACAGAAAAGGACAAATTGTTTGCACTACATCAAGAAGGGGCAAGGAAAGATGTTGAGAGGGCATTTGGGGTTTTACAATCTCATTTTAACATCGTGCAGCGTCTAGCACAGTTGTGGAAACGGGTTTCTGTTGGGAAAATCATGGAAGCTTGTGTCATCCTTCACAGTATGATTGTTGAAGATGAATGAGAAATGGTTACCATTCCTTTGGACTTGAATGAGACTCTGGGGATGTCTTTCGTTCTACTGTCAGAAGTCAACAACGACCCTAATATTTGCTTCGCGGATGTGCTACGAAGGAATTCTTCTATTCCTGCTCGGTCAACACACACACACACAACGCAAGAAGTATTTAGTCGAGCATATTTGGCAAAACTTTGGGAATAAGTAAAATCATTATGGCTACTTTGAGTTACCTTATAATATAACAATTTTCTTTTGGTAGTAGTTAATTTCGATAGTTACCCGTTCCATACGAATGCAATTTTGTAGAATTGTGCTTATCATATTTTTCTATATTTCACCCATAATCAATTTTTTAAACATGTATTTGTATCACTAGTCCATACATAAATTGTATGGGTTGAACTAGGAATGGCAACGGGTATATACCCAGCGGCTATCACCACCCCGTACCCATACCCGTGTTCGTAAAATTCACCCGCTACAATACCCATACCCGCACACGTGTACAAAATTTACCCGTACCCGTACCCGTGTGGGTACCGGGTACCCACGCCGTACCCGCAATATAAACGTAACAATATAAGCATTTTTGTTTCTTGGCGCATTCCTCCTTTATCAATAACGTCTATTATTCTCCTTTAACACTCAGCTGGACTTACTGGTGAAGGGTAAAAAAAGATCAGTATTGTTGTACATCAACTGGGACCAAAGCAGAGTTTGGTCTCGCATGTATCGGGAAATTTTCAAGTTCTACAAGAACTTGATCCATCAATTACATGCAAACTTTTTTTACAGTCATTTCCTCCTACCCCACATTTCCTCTTCACGAAATCACGATTAGCATGTAAGGTTACAAATTGAAACAAGCCAATTCCTATATAAGCATCGAACATATCGGAGGGCACCCAATGAAATTAGATTGCGACCTACCAAAATTTTCAAATAATTTCATCTAAAAAAACTATCAAATACTTACGAACAAGCAATGAATAACCTCATCGGATTAGATCTAGATACCTCCTAAACCCACCAAGAACTCGACTTTATCGCATACTCGCGCCAAGAAACAAGGAGATGAGACAGAGAGATGGTCTGACGAGAGGTAACAATATAAGCATGTATCGGTATCAAACATTCAAACTTCAACGGTTCATCCATTAAAGTATCAATTCACACATCTGAACAATTCAGCCACTGCGGGTTGGGCCAAATTATCAGTGGATCAGATCCATGGGTGAACGGGTACGGGTAATAGTAGAATGGACCCGTACCCGCTCTACCCGCTGGGTACTAAATTTTGCCCATTAATAGACCCACGGGTATGAAAAATAGTCCATACCCGACCCCTAATAGAGTAAATACCCGTCGGGTTTCGGATTTCGGGTCCCCGTTGCCATCTCTAGGCTGAACAAGCTTCTCAAACAAAAAAATGCGGACAAACATGAAGTTCTCTCTTTGTCTAATGTGTGTGAACGAGCCCCAATCTTATATACTAATATTTGTCTTGAGCAGCAAATCCATAATATTATTCACACATGTGTATTTATGTTGCGGCAAAGAAGCAACAGAATAGACCACAAAGATATAATTTTGTGTTGATGGTATGGCTCCTCCAGGCTCCAGCTCAGGTCAAAACCGTAAGAGGCTTGGACCTCAAGTTGCTGACTACAACACGAACCCGTGGCCGCCAAGGAACCGTCTGCGCCGAGCGCTGCAACCCCTAGCCTATATAATCAGGCCACCGGTCAATTCCCGACACAACGCGACCAAACGCAACCAAGGAACGAGCAAGGATGCGTCGCGAGGGGCGGCAACACGGGTGGGTGCGTGCCTACGCCCGCGACCTGGTCGACCCGGAGGGCAAGCGCCGCGCGGTGCACGCCGTGCCGGGGCCGGCGGCCAACGGCGGGTTCGTTAGGGCGCCGCGGAAGCCCACCAACCACTCCAAGTTCACCGGCGGCCGCGTCTGCAGCGAGCTCAGCGGCAAGACGGCGCCGTCGCGCAAGGGGAGGCGCAAGTGCAAGCACGACGAGCTCAAGATGTACCACCTCGAGGGAGCCGATGCCGTCGATGGGCGGTTGGATCTCTACGACCTGGATTCATGAGCGAACATAGCTGCATTGTCACTCTGTCAGAAAAGACGACGGGATGGTTTGTCAGATGGAAGAGGAATAGTAGTCGTTGATGTCTAGACTTTCGTGATACGGATCCATCCCTTGTTGCTTCAGCGAATAACGTTACTTGATCTCGACGTTCAAAAGTTGAGATTTCAGTGGTGCCAGCTTGACTTTTAAATTCAGCAATGTGTTTGGATTAAAATTTTAATTTCGGCATTGTTTTCATGTGAAAGAGAGTTCTTGCTTGCAGTTGCAGCAAAAGACGGTACTATTATTTACATAGCATATTACTAGCATGTAATATTTGACTCTTCATTCTTCACAATCCTCAACTAGAGCAAACAATAAGCAAGTGATACGGACATAATAATTACTCTAAACTCGTCACAAGAACTACAATAAAAGTGCATTTGGTTGGTAGGATAAGGTTAAATAGGATATGATGATTATGTACCATTTAGTTCCATTGTTTTAGATGAATAGAATGATTCAACATCTATAGATAATATTTCTCAAATTTGTATCTCACCATCTAGAATAGAATAGTTTCATTCAAGCAGCTGAATATATGGATAACTTTTTTCTTGTAAGAATACGAAGGCAAGTAGGCAACGTCATGATTCCCTCTATTCTCATGCTCCACTAGTCACAGGATCATCATATGAAGAAACAAACAAAAGGGCCTTAGGTCATACATTAATGCGACTCCTTGGAATTTTGAATAACATACATCATCGCACGCAGGGAAGATGCTGCGGTTCAGGACATATACTGCTATCAAGAGGGCGACACTGAAAACACTCCAAAGCCTCACCCCTCCAAATGACAACCTACTCGGGTATATTCATTGGAGGTTCGAGGCTCTCGACAAGAATTCGCAGATCTAAATCCTTATCCTCGAACTTCTTGATGAAAGGATGATTCTGCACGAACATGAATGTCAATTCAGCACACAAGGTAGTTGTCGAGTTGATAGATTGTATCACAGTTAGATTTCACTACAAAAACTGATAGGTAAAAGGAAATGCTGACCAAGAGTTCTGAAGCAGACATTCGCTCCGCAGGATCCTTTTGTATGCTGCAAAGCAATATATAAAACTACAATGTGATATTTGACAATATGTATCTATAATGATAAGTTGGCAGAGATCATTGGTTGCCCTCAAGATGTGCATGTTTCCTTAGGAATTATTCATGAAATTAAATAATGAGCACAAAAGACAGTCAGTACATGCATGGTACATCAATAAAGATTCAGAACCATAGTTTTTAAAAAGTTCAGAAAGTACTTTTTTTTGTAAGGGTAGATGTGGCAACAAAGCCAACTGCTGCAAGTTAACCACGATGTGAGGATTGAGGACAGATTCGCATTAGTATAGTCACTTAGTCACAACCTCACATCGAAGGTTTTGCTAATCTGGGAAACAATTCAGATATTGACATAGCTGATTTAAATCAATAATAAGTATCATCAAACTTTACAGTAATGGCCATTGAAGGCTTGAGTTTCATGAAACTGTTCACAACTCAAACTTGAGGTTTTAGCTAACCTGGTACTGCTAATGCTTGAAGTTTCAAGGGCCAACGACATACTTAAACCTATTTTGTTGAAGATTAAGATAGGTTCACAATTTTGTCATGTCATATAGGTATCACATTAAAATGCTAAGACCTATGGTCTACAGAAGCGCCAAGCACAAGTAACAAAGTGCGTCCCAACCATAGTTACTGGGAACACAGTTCGTCCAAGTCGCGGTACAAGATTTTGGTTCTTGCAATGTTATTAAGTTGTATAGTCGAGTTCAGCCGCCAAAGGGGTGACTAGTTGACCGATTAGTCGCGACTAATCTCGACTAGCCCCCAGTCTAAGAAATATGTTAATAGGACATGTCACATACTAAGTTGTGGCAATAATTAAGCACATATACATATTGTAAAGCATGAAATGAAGAGAAGAACATAAGCATGATGATGATATGGACTGGAGGCGTCTAGGGTTCGGCCCCTCCATTCTGGGTATAAATGTCTTGAGTGGTCATCCCTTTGAACATGGGCCGTTAGTTGACTGGCTAGAAGAGCAAGATTAGTCATGGCTAATCGCTGATTAGTCGTCCAGCCGCTCCAGTCGAGTCGAGCGTCCTATTCGTTCTCCATGCACTGCTTGGACGACTAATCGTGGATTAGTCGGCGACTAGTCTACTAATCTTTGTTCGCTATTTTTTCTTCCATTTCCACTGTGAACCATGGTTGTCACGGCGGTAAGGCGTCCGCGGCGTGCCAGGACCTTTTTAGCTTTTAAAAGGTTAAAGCGTGAGGCGAGGCGCCTTTTTAGACATGTATGTAAGGCGAATAAAAACAACCAAATTGCAACATAATAAGACATTAAAATAGTTGACAAGTTGACACCACCAAGTCTAATACATGACATAGCACACAGTCTGGAGAGTGGAGAATGGAGATTGAGCTGGAGCCTGGAGAGTGGAGATCAGCAAAGCAGAGCAGAGCAGTCAGCAGCAGATCGAGCTGGAGCGGTGGAGCCTGCAGATCGAGACGAGCAGAGGAGAGGAGATCGACCTGGAGTGGTGGAGCCTGGAGATCGAGACAAGAGCACGGCGAGTACCGGAGGTTCGGCGCCGTGACGGCGAGCACGGCAGAGGAGCTGGAGGACGACGTCGGCGCAAGACGGCGAGAGTCGGGCCGGGCGCTGGCGAGCAAGGCGTTGGCCGAGGTTTGCCAGACGGCAGAGGAGCTGAGGACGGCGCAAGACGGGCGAGCACGCCGTCGGCCGAGGTTTGGCCGAGGTCGACTGGCGGAGCTAGAGCTCGTCGTCGTGGGAGCGGGAGCAGGGGCTGGAGATCGACGGCGCGGGAGCGGGAGCGGGGGCTGGAGATCGACGGCGCGGGAGCTGGAGCTCGAGGGCGCACGGGCTACGGCGGGCGCCATATGCCTCGGCGACGCCTCGGACGCCTCGGCAAGCGCCTCGGCGACGCCTCGGCCGCCATACTCGCCCTCGGCGTGGCGTCCGGCGTGGCGTCCGCTCAGGACCGCCACGACGCTAAGGCGTCGATTAGGCGTCCTTGAACGGACGCCTTGACTACAGTGCTGTGAACACGAACCCTGATACCCTAAATCAGTTCGGGTTCGACGAATCCAATTTATGATTCGCAGGGGTTTACAGCGAATCCAGTAACTATGGTCCCAACTAGCATACAAGGCTACAAGCCTCTTCCTTGCTCGATATTCACCAGGCACCAACTACAATTCCAGTCAAGATAAGTCTCCAATTACCAATACCAAGAAAAAAAATTATATTCTAAGAGCTTACCCACTGAGCCATTGGTGGCAAAGTTACTGTTGCAGCATCTTGATTTGCAAGAACTTGTGACACAATTGCAGGGCGTTTTCAATTTTCAGTATATAACAATACAAGATCAACTATAACATAAAAGGATGTAACAAAAAAAACTTCTTTGGATTTCACTAGTTATTATTTGAGGACCTTCTGTGCAGATTAAAGAATTGTAATTTTCCATAATTAATGAAGCTCAAGTGCTCACAAAGTCACAATAAAACTGCTCTCCTGAAAACCATAGTTGTTCAAAGGGAAAAGAATATTTAAGTATAGAAAATCCACAAGCTGTGACAAACGAGGAAATCACGACATATCAAAGTAAAGTGATAAATAGCTCTACAACAACTTAAAATATTTCCTTTTCACATTAACTATTGTTTTGTGATCACATGCAAAAATCTAAGAGGACTTTGAAAAATAGGAAAAAAAGTTCATCCTGGTTTACTGAGAAAGAGAACTGATCTAATTTTCATATGTAATTTCAGAGCAGAAGAGCGCTTAGCATACCAGGAGGAGATAAATGAGCAGAACTCTGCGGAGAACTGATCTGCAGGTGCAGAAGGTGGTGGCTGGTCAACAATTGCTTCTAATAGTTCATAGAAGCTTAACCAACCTTCTCCTTCTGAAGGTATATAGGGGAACCGGCCAATTGCACACTCAAGTATTACTAAGCCCAAACTCCATATGTCACTCTTGTAGTCATAGGAGCTTCCACTAATCCGCTCGGGCTGAACAGGGAAGAAAAGCAGAGAACCATGATAACAAATTAAGCATTCCATATCAATATAACGAACATAAACTAGCAGTCACATAGACAAAGCAGATTATTAATTCAATATACCGCCATATAGTTGTAGGTTCCAACAAACGTATCTCGCTGACCCATTGAGCTTGCAAGCACTGCACTTACTCCAAAATCAGTAATCTTCACTTCTCCTTTATGGTTTACTAACAAGTTAGATGGCTTTATGTCCCTGTGAATCACGTGCCTTTCATGATGAAGATATAATAAACCCTCTAAAACCTGAATTATCATAATATTATCAATGTTAGCTGTGTTAGAGTGACTTTCAACAGATGTGATAAAATCTCAAGCTTATTCCAAAAACAACAGAAGTCAAAGCAGAAAACAAAGGCCAAGTTTATTCATACCTGCTTGCAAAGTACTGCAAGGTATGGCTCCAGAATCGTTTTCACTTGTTTAATGATGTCCGCAAGAGATCCACGATCCATGTATTCCAGAACAAGATATATTACACCATTGTGATAAAAAGATTGATGACAAAGAACTACATGTGGGTTCTGTGTTGCTTGATTTATTTTGAGCTCCTGTACTATTTGTTTGCGAACAGCCTCCTGAATATTCATTTGAATGCCCTAAGGAAGGAATTGCAATACTAGTCAATTAACTGATGGATCATATGGTGAAGAAATGACAAAGCAGTATGAACACCAGGGACAATGCTTGAAATTTTTCATTGATTTGAATGTAATCACCTGATGTATTCTCATTTATTGGCATCAATATTCATTAAAAATTAGCGTTTGGTAGACTTTGCATGTAAACATAAGCTGGTACTACATGATATTGACACAACATTCATTTAGAATTCCTGACTTCATTTTACTAGTGTGCATTGTTGTGAATTTATTGTCAGAACAGGACATAACATGTAGTGAATCTGTTTAAACAGGTAGCAACAGATTGATTTCCATGTCAAGAAACACGAAGATATAAAAATAGTACATTTGAAGGAGAAAACTAGCAGTCTAATGCATTGCTCTATGTTATGTAAAAGTAGAAAACTAGCAGTCTAATGCAGTGCTCTAAGTTATGTAAAGTATATATTTTCCATCTCGGAGTTAGTGTGGCCCACTAGATTAACGTAGTATACTGGAAATTACCTTCAATGCATAAAATGTTCCCACCCACTTGTGACGCACTAGTTGGACAATGCCACCACTTCCCTTACCAATGACTTGAATCATCTCAAGATCATCCATTGATAACTGTACATCTTCCACCTTCAGGTTTGTTGATTGCTGAAGAAAATAAACAAATCAAGATGTTCAAATTCAGAAACTACTAGGTCACTAACCAGATGATAGAAACTACAAAAGCAGACTGGAGAATGGTATATCCTTATAGGAGTTCAAGTTAACTATCACAACCATTGGTTACAACATATCCTGTTCTCACTAACTAGAAAAACTTTTCAGAGTTGCTTCTAATAACCAATAGCAAGTAACAGAGCACATAATTTCAATCCTATGCATGAAAAATCAACATCTGTCCAAGATAAACATGAAACGAAAGTAGATAAATGTGCACATATGCGACGTCTATGTATAAATCCTCTACCAAGTTTAAAACACCAGGTTTCCTCTGCACCATTGTGGTCCATAAATCATCAAGAGTGTGGGAGTGGCACAGATTCCATGCATTCAAAAGGTCTACTGCATTCAATCAACCAAGGGGAATCAAGAAAACGTTGGATAAGGTTTTTGATTGAACTGGTACTTGTGCTTCTGTACAAAACCTACATGCCACCATACGAAGTACAAGACAGCAAGAACAGAATCGGACAGATCAACAACAACAAAAGTGTCATTACTGAACCAGGAACTCACATCTTCATCTCCATTTTCCTCAGAGATAAGCCGCAAGCCTCTTTGATTAAGTCGCAGTTCACCATCCTTGAATGTACCACTCGCCGTCCTAAAAGGGCACCAGCGATCAAAGACATCAATTCAGTTTACATATTAATTCGTGAAAATTAATGGTCGAACCCACCATCAAATCGAAGGATAAACAAAACAACACACGGTCTTGAACCGCGAACAGCAGCTGGATCACTCAAACGTCGACATCAAAACAAGCACGAGATCACTTGAATATAACTAAAGCTAAGCTGCTGTCTATTCCAGCAACTCACGGATTGGTTAACGAGATCATCAAAACACACAATCCTATCTCCGTCACAATTCACCACCCAACAAATCACAGTACGATAATATGGAAAACATCTCGATCGACAGCCTTCCAGACAAGAAAAAAGACACGCAATCATTCAAAAGCTAAATCGTTCGGTCGCTTCAATGGGGAAAATTTTAAAAAAAGAAGGAAAAAAAAAGAGGGAATACAAATGTGCAGTTTAGTCTAAGGAATCGAGGGAGACGTACAGGAATTTGTCTACAGGCGTCTCCTGCGCCGGCACGGCGAGCTTGAGCTCCTTGAGCGGCTTCTTCCCCCTCATGACCTCCTCCCGTATGGTTAGGGTTTCTCGGTTGGGAGATGGAGACGGAAATCGCCAAAGGCCTAGTAGGGCATGAGCAAGGAGACCTGATGATGTGCTACGGAGCTACGATCCGTGGATCCGGCCGGATCTGGGCACGGTGGCGCGGCGGAGGGGGAGAGCAGCAGCCGTCGGGGTGAGGGTAGTCGGCGGCCGTACGGGAACTCGTGTACTGACTGGCACCGTGCGGTCGTAGACTCGTATTAGCAACTAGCAAATGCAACTTTGGCAGTGGCTTGATCCTTGCCACCCAAAACCAAATCAACGTCCTGGATTGCATGGTCCGTTGATAGCAGCCGTCTCGCTCGCAGTCGCGGATGTCATGCCACTGTCATCGCCAATGATGCTTAGTTTTTTATTGCTGACTAATTCATCGCTAATGACTAGACCATTCGGCACCACCATGTTACACAGAGAGAGCATGACAGGGAAAACCTGGGTAGCTCGTGATAGTAATGTAATATAGTCTCGGTTGACATAAATAGTTATCGTCTTTGACATCGATAGACTATAAACCATAGCTTTGATCATTAATTCTTATTATAATATATTTATAAAATCCAATAAAATTATAATATTATGAAAGGTGCTTTTGAAGAAAGTAGACATATGCTTTTCATCCATCCAATTTAAATATTTACAAGATATTGATAGTTAAAATTACGAAAATTGATTGCACCTACGTCCAAAACGATAACTATTTGTGGCTATAGGGAGTATATTTTTTTGGTTAGATGGTAAACACGTGATGCCTTTGTGATAAAAACATAAATGAACATGTAATTTGTTATTTACGGCACACAAAATCGCATAACTAATATAAAGTATCATACTGGGGCACGTCCGGCACAATTCATTTACCACACTTACGACCGAAGTATATTTAGAAAGTGCAACTAATTAAATTCACCATAGGCATAGCAAACGGCAACTTCATAAGCCAGTACTATCCTAATTCCACTGTATCTATAATTTATTGACGACACATACAACCGAAGTATATTTAGAAAGTGCAACTAATTAAATTCACCATAGGCATAGCAAACGGCAACTTCATAAGCCAGTACTTGTTGGAAATATGCGCAATATTTTAATTCCAGATTTTACCAGGAGACAAATATCACAGATAAATAGTGATGCACACAGTAAATCTAACAGCAGGCTACACATTGTATTTCCAAACATATATATACTCATGAAACAGAATATGATCAAGTTGAATGAACACTAACAACTTACAGTCGAGCTTGATGAAGAACTGAACGATGCGTAGAAGATGTTGTTGAGGAAGCAACGCAGGAGCGGTCGCGCAGATGCGCTGCCCAGAAACCTTATTGCCGCCCCGTGCAGGTGAACTCTGCGGCAACGGCTCGGAGATACCGCTCACCCTCCTTCACGGTGCACGCCGAGTAGGAAGGCTGGCGTGGTCCAACTGCTCAACACCTCAAGATGACTCGCAGTTGAAGAAGAAAGTGTGGAATTGGAAAAACTTCGGTGCCTTAGCACGGACGTCTCTGTGTCTTATATAGCCTCTCACCAAGAATCGCCTCCATTACTCATCGGTAATCGATTAAGTAAGCATCGTAATCGATCAATTAAACAGACTTAATGCGCTGGTAACTGCCAATTCAAACACAAATAATGGTCATTATGCAGTCTCCTGACCAGTACAGAAAGTTAAGCAATTACATGATTAAGCAAAATAAAAGGTGAATTCGTAGTGCCAGGAGACACACTACGACGCGGCGCGGTCATTCGTCGCAAGTCGCGAAAATACGCGAATACGCGCGCGTGCGTGCGTGTTTCTCCAAAGTCCTTCTCATACCATCCCTATGTCATGCTCCTCATAACTCAAGGAGTGGCAAGGACTCCACCTTATAAATTGCCTTCCTTCCACTTGCCTAAGCAATATGGTATTAACCATGCAATCTTTGGAATTAAAGGAAGTGGGCCATACTCATGGGCCAATTCCAACAGTACTATCCTAATTCCACTGTATCTATTCTAAACACGAAGGGATGACCAAACCGGGACGGGGAATTTTTTTTTAAAATAATAATATTTTAATCAATATTTACAGAAATAATATGCCGCAAATAAAAATAGCAAAACTACCCTCCTGTCGCCATTTGAATTGGCGACAGGGGGACATCCCACTGCTGCCTGTGTAGGACTCCTATTCCGATTTTACCCCCTGTCGCCATTTGAAATGGACATAGGAGCCCTGTCGCCAATTCAAATGGCGATAGGAGGGTAGTTTTGCTATTTTTATTTGCGGCATATTATTTCTGTAAATATTGATTAAAATGTTATTATTTTAAAAAAAAATTCCCGGGACGGGTATGCGTAACATGCAATGGGCAGTAATAGAGTGAGCAGGGTTGTTTTTAGTCATAAATTTACATGCAAACTGCGATTAGAGCCAGCGGCACAAACATGCACCGGGACTGATATGTGTCTGAGGCCCAGTTCGTTTCAGCTTCTGGATTATGGATTTTGAATTATGGGAGAAGCTGTTTCTCATTATGGGAGAATCGGGCCGAACAAACTACAACTTTTAGATTTCGGACCGAGCCAGCGAGAATAAGCAAGAATCAGTGAGAATCAGGTTTCAACCAGATTCTGATTCTATACAGAAATCAGCTTTTGATTCTCAGAGCTGTCCAGAATCCTCCCGTTCGGCAAATAATCAGCTTTTTTCTAAAGCAGAAGCTGTCCAGAAGCTGAAACGAACGGGCCTGAGTTGCTCCCTGTGATCCTTTTCGCATGCAATGGCGTGATCAGAACATAGACATTGGTTGCCTGGAAAAATAAAGGGGTGCCAATGTGCATTATTGCTTGGGTTAGTAGCATTGGCCGGATTGGTCTTAGACTATCTCCAGCAATTTTCCTTCACTCCATTTCCTTCCCTATATTCATTTCTTTTATTTCCTACTATCTCCAACAGCATCCCCTCGAAGGGATTTCTCTCTGGGATTAGAGAGAGAATCTATTTCTAAAGGGATTCTCTCTCCGAATCCCTTCTGAAGGGAAGGTTGAAGGGAATTCGCTGGAGCACTTGGAATCTGTTCACGAAGGGATTTAGATGCTGAAGGGAATCCGCTGAAGATAGTCTTAGATGCTTCGCCGGGTGGGCACTGCAATGTCCAGATATATATGAGATACACTAGTTACATGCCCGTGCGTTGCTACAAAAAAAACAAAATTGATAACGAAAAATAAAGATTAAAAAATAAAAAAATTATTTCATAAGATCAAACATTTATCTTTAACGCTTCGTTTCTTGCGAAAGCCGGCTAATTAAAGCAACGCTTCGTTTTTTGCGTAGGGCAATTAAGCAGGGCAATTAAGTAGAGCAATTAAGCAGGGCAATTAAGCAGCAATTAATGACGTGGGAAGAACGGACCACTGCCACCAAGTGCTGCTTTAGAATAGTAGAGATTCATGGCAGAGCGATCGGTGTATGGACAGTTTGCGGAAGTATATACCCTCTTCGTCATTGATAATCTCGATATATTCAGGCTTCTGTTTCCCGTGCTATCGCCGGTCGCTAGCATATTTGGGGCATCACGTGAAGAATGATGCGTGCGTGATGTAGCAGCTGCATGTGGCAAGGACCAATAAGTATGTGTAGATCATGCACATGTTGTCCCTGCTTGGTTGCGGCGCATAAAAGGGGAACAATTTATCTGTTGGAGCGGCAACAGCCAGACGCCTTTTGGCAGGGCAATGTCCTTTCGGAACCGTCCATGCCGAAAAATGTTTAGTTCAGCCTTTCGATTGTTAAGGACATCGAACATTGCGATTTCTCCTGGCCGCATGGCATAACGGTATTAATTATCCATATAATAATAGGGATGTAAATGGGCTGACCCTAGGGTCTTCTTTGACCCATTCTAGTTCATTTGTTTGCACTAAAAACTTAATTTTTAGTCCACCTTTTAAGTTTTAGTGCAAACAAATAAACTAGAGTGGGTCAAAGATGACCCTAGGGCCGGCCCATTTGCATCCCTATATAATAATATACGAAATTTATTAACAAATCAGTAGATTCTCGTTCTTGTGTGTAACATGTAGATCCATAGTGATGTTGATAGTGTATTGAATCACTATTCGACGCATAGGTTATAAACAGTTTTTAGCAGAACATTATGACTTTCTATATCAAATGGATATCATTTATCCGACAAGCCATCAATAAATATATGCTCGATTCTTTTGTCACTTTCTGTTCGCGCTAAAAACATGAGGTAGGGTTCTTAGCCTCGAACACACAAGGCAACCACCGGGTTTGAGCGTGCCAGTCAATTTGACCTAAAATTGACAAGGTAGAAGTCGTCAAACCGATCAGAGCCGATAATGGATAATTATCGGCGTAACTCCAGTCGGCTAACAGCCGATCAGGGGATAACTAGATTAGCCGATTACGGCTAATCCGAGGATAAAGGTAGATCAGCTTTGAGAGGCGATGCGTAACAACACAAAGCAAATCGAACCTGGGCAAAATCGGCGGAATCAGCAAATTGACGATGAGCAACTCTTTATTGTTCTCGTCGATTTACAGAGGAATGCTTACAAAACTAGAAGAAATAACGAAACAAGAACTGTAAAGTTAAAGTGCGTGATTGTGTTGAGTTGTCCTCTGCGCCTCCTGGCTCGTCTCCTTTTATATGCCTTGGCCGATCCGAGTCCTTCATGGACACGGCAACCAGATCCGTGTTGGTTACAATCCGTCCTCTTTTTTCCTGTTTTCGGTAACTGAATCCGCGTCGATCACGATTCACCCTTCGGTTTCCTATTTCCAACCGTCGCATGCATATCAAACTTTCCATATTTCATATTAGACCGATATTTTCCATACATGCCAGATTTTGGTGCAAACACTTTTAGATATCAAGATTAAACCGAAGGCGAGATATGTGTCATCCTTGTGTGGTTTAATCCATTGTTTCCCAAATCTTTAAAGCTAGACTACATAGATCAACCGGCTGACACCTCAACCTGCTCAAGCATGGTAATGTACATTCTTTAGTCTATCTTCTTCGAGTGTCCTTAAGATATTTTTGTTCTCATATAATAATGAGGACAAAATTCCATCTTGACCATACACATCCCTTCACGTGTGTCATCATATTTTTGAGTGTAACTAATATAATTATCCTACTATGGACAACAATCAGTAACATCAAAGAATGTGATCCTCATATTAGGATTGATATATATCTCAAGTCAAAGGATCAATCATAAACATTGCATAAAACTAACCAATGATGCACATGTAATGCTCAATGCTATGTTTCATGATGGGTCCATCTAATAAATGTTCACCAACATGTTATCCATATAATTTTGTTTATATCGCATATTCATGATCTGCAAAACATGATCATCATATAGTCATATACTTGTCTATGTAAATAATCAATTGATGCTCCAATCAATTAAACAACAATAGATAATTTATAATAATACCACAAACGTGTTACAGAGTCTCACGATCAAGTCCCATACTTGATGATCTATAATATGGTATTTATTAAAGGAACATAACAATGTAAACATCTATTAATCATCTCTTTGATTGGCCACACTACTACAGAATGATACATCACTATCGCTTCATCTGTGTCGGTTCCAAACTTTTGACTAAAAAACCGATTGTGATACGTGTATGTTATTTGTAAATTTTGGTGACCCTCATCACAATCGGTTCTTTCTCAGAACCGATTGTGATAACCCGTTTCCTCATCACAATCGGTTCTTTGTAAGAATCGATTGTGATAAAGTTCTTACAGAGAAACGATTGTGATGAGAAAATGGGTTATCACAATCGGTTCTGAGAAAGAACCGATTGTGATGAGCCCTCATCACAATCGGTTCTTTCTCAGAACCGATTGTGATGAGCCTCGTTAGGTTTTATATCCTCTCAGGATGAACTCTTCTCTGTTGGTGTTCTAGAGCAAAAAAAAAAAAAACCCATCGCTACCCCGAAAAACAGAACATACTCTTGTTGAAACTTAGACTTCAGGGAGAAAATCTGAAAGCCTTGAGGATGTGTGTTAAGAGGGTAAGTTGAAGCCCCAGCTTGAGGTGATTTCCCCTCTATTTCCCCTCATTTGAGGTTTTCAACATATTTATAAGCAAGCACTTAGTGGTGACGACGACACACATGAAACAAATTACATGCTTGTAGATCATCAAGAAGGATTGTATTGTAAATAAAGTTGTAAGATTGCCAGATCTAATTAAGACAAGCTAATGCCATTTCAAGGGTAAAATACCAGCAAAGTAAAAGTACAAACTTGCCAACTTGTTCTCTATAACTTGCTGTTGAACCTGTTTTAGTTAAAATATACAGGACAATACTTCCATAAGGAAGGAAATGGAAGAATTTTTCCACTCAACGCAAAATTATTAGTAATTACTTGCACATTCTTTTCACTCCATCCAAGCACAGCACATAATCCCAAACAATTATTAAAACAATACCCAGACAATTATTAGAACAATACCCAGAACAATACCGACACTACTAGTCCTTTCATATTGAAGTCGGTTTCAATTAAAACCGACACTACTAATCAAACCTATTGCTTTTTGTGAAGGCAATGAAAGGAATGTATTTCAATAGCATATATACAGAAAGTTCAGCAAAGTGGAGATCGACTCGGCTTGAACTTAAATTAGATGGCAAATAGAATTAAAGGTGTGATGGACACCACATCACAATCGGTTCTGGGTTCTAGCTTAGAACCGATTGTGATGAGGGTGGTCATCACAATCAGTTCTTACTCAGATCGATTGTGATAAGGGGCCCCTCATTACAATCGGTTCTCAGCTAGAACCACCGATTGTGATGACACCCCTCATCACAATCGGTTCTAACTCAGAACCGATTGTGATGAGGGTGGTCATCACAATCGGTTCCTACTCAGAACCGATTGTAATAATGGGGTACCTCATCACAATCGGTTCTCAGCTAGAACTGATTGTGATGACACCCGTCATCACAATCGGTTCTAGCTGAGAACCAATTGTGATGTGCTCGTGATATACTCCTGCCAAAGTGAAAATTGGGCGCTAAAGTGAAATTTGGGCGTCGAGCGGGTTCCAATTTCAAAATAATTTTGCTGGGAAAACCACTGGCCTATATATTTATACACACCCTTGTGCTCACCACTCATCTCCTCCACTTGCTCCTCTCCCTCTCCTGCTCTCCCTTTCACTTACACTGTAGATAGATACATAGACAGACATATAGATAGAGAGAGTGAGAGAGATAGGAGCCGAGGTGAAAGGCGACTGCACTAGGATGTGGATCTTGGTTTTGCATTTCTTGGTTTTGGAAGAAATCACTACATGGAGCACTTCGATAATGGTAAGGAACTAAACTTTGATATATTGTGATTTCTTCTTGTCCAAATTAAATTTATTTCTTTATTTGCCCATTATATCATGTACTAATTTTTCGGTCATTTTCAGATTCATGGTAATGGCAAATGCGCATGGCTACAAAGTCGAGGAGGTGGTGTAGACCAAGTACAATGTGAACATGGAGTATCACTAGCTATATAAAATGTTGTCAAGTATATTCCATAAACACGTGCACAATATTTTGTCAAGTGTATCACCGTCTTTTAATTGGATGAATGGGTAGATGATGCATGTGTACTGACTGTTAAGTATGTTTGTGTTTTATATTCATGTAAACGAATGTGGTATGTGTATTGTAAAGTGTTCGTGTTCTATATATATTATGAATGATATTTATACCGTAAACCAATCAAAAATAGTGAAATGGGCTCATCACAATCCGTTCTGAATCGATTGTGATGACCGTTTATCACAATTGGGGAGAAAACCAACTGTGATAGCGCTTCCTCATTACAATCGTTGGACTTTCTATCGCCACCAAAACCGATTATGATGACGAAAAAGAACCAATTCTAATGTACATTCTTGCAGTAGTGCCACTAGATCATATTTTCAAAATTCTCCCACTTGCACTAGAACCAATCATCAATGTACCAAAAACCCATTGCTCTAGTATGTGCATTATTCTTGCTTGTTGGATTAGTTTCATTAGCGGATCAGCCACATTGACATCCGTTGCCATTTTGCATATTTTCACATCGCCTCTATCTACGATCTCTCGAATGAGATGATAGCGCCGAAGTATATGTTTGGATTTTTGTGAGGTCTAAGCTCCTTTGCTTGTGCAATGGCTTCATTATTATCACAATAAAGATCCAACGAACTAGAAGCTCTAGGGACAACACCAAGTTTCGCAATGAACTTCATCTAAATAGCCTCTTTTACAGCTTCAAAAACATCAATATATTCAACATCTATTGTAGAATTTACAACTATTGCTTGCTTCAAACTTTTCCAGCACACAGCTCCGCCATTGAGGTAGAAGACAAATCCAGATTGCGATTTAGAATTGTCCTTGTCAGTTTGAAAACTTGCATCGTTGTATCCAGATATAACGTGCTCATCTTCATCACCACCCTTATTTCTTCTGAAGTACTTAGGATATTTTTAACTGTTGTCCAGTGACTTTCACCAGGATCTGCTTGATATCGGCTTTTAACACTCAAAGCGTAAGAGACATCCGGGCGAGTACATAGCATGGCATACATAATAGATCCTATTGTAGATGCATATGGGATCTTTTTCATGTGGTCTGGCTCATCCTATGTTGAGGGACACTATTTCTTGCACAGACTCCCACTATGAGACATGAGCAAGAAACCATTCTTGGAATCTTGCTTGTTGAACCTTTTCAACACCTCTTTTTTTGACGGGCAAACAGTAAGAGAGGGTCCTACTGAGATATATTAAAATAAATAGGCAAAAGAAGAAAGAGTATAGCGAGTCTAGGGAACCCTGAAGATGTTACAGAGAATTTAACCAGGAAACTATGGAAAGTCTCAAAGTGGTTTTCACTCTATGCAAGTGCAAGAAAACTCCACCCAATAAATTACGCTTCCAGTTTTGAAGAGACTCATCAATTTAGTTAAAGATCTTTCTATTGCGTTGTTTCCAAATATGCCACGAAGTGAAAATATTTTCCATAAAGAAATGACTTGTAGAGGTCTGCCTAGCCTATTGAATCATCTAAAAGGTATCGACTGTGATATCCCACATAATCCCAATTAGTTGCCAGCAAGATGGGCTGAATGGACAAGAGAAAAAGAGGTGTCTGGTAGTCTCCTATTCTTCGGATGAGCATTTCTTTTGTGTTTAAGCGATCTCGGAGAAGTAGCCAACCAAAGACTCGCAGTTTAGGAACACACTTGCTTTTCCAAATCCATTCGAGTGGAGGTGTGGTCTAGCTATGTTGTTATTGGTAATTGTAATATTTTTTGGGAGTGAATGTAGGTTGTCCCCAGATATATGTCCACTAATCATTGGTCATTTGGCTGCAAGTAAATTCTTGAAAGAGAGCATGTAGCTCATGAAATTTCGACAAAGCTTACACTGAGAGTGGACATGTATTTGTTTTGGCTTAATCCAATTAGCCTTTTAGATATCTCTCTATGGATCTTTGATTTCTAAAATACCCCCAAGTCCTTCATAAAAAAAATTATTTTTCAACGATGACTTAATTGATTCAACATGGGAATATCAGTTTCGATTAGTAGTATGTCATCCACATATAAAATCAGGAAAACAAGTATGCTCCCGCTGGTCTTCTTGTAAAGACAGGGTTCTTCTTCACTTTAGATGAAACCAACTATTTGACATCTTCATTAGATCGAATTTCCAACTACGAGATGCTTGATTCAATGCATAGATGGATCTTTGCAGTTTGAAAACATTTCCAGCATTCTTTAGATCAAAAAAACCCTATTGTTGTGTTATGTACACATCCTTAGTCAATTTTTCATTTAGGAAACTTGTTTTGACATCAATTTGCCATATTTCATTGTCATAAAATGCAGCAACTGCTAGAACAATCTAAATTGACTTGATCATTGTGATGAGCAAAAAGGTTTCATCATAGTCAATACCATGAAATTACCTAGATCCTTTTGCCACCAATTGATCTTTGTGGATGTGAACTCTTTCATTCGCATCAAGCGTCGTCTTAAAAATCCATCTATTCTCAATGGCTTTTACATTATCCGGTAAATCAACCAAGCTCTAAACTTGATTATCACTCATGGATTGCATTGCATATTTCATGGCTTCCTACCATTTCTCAGAGTTCGGGCTCACCATCTCTTCCTCAAGAGTCAGGGGTTCATCATTGTCTAATAACAACATGTCACTATGTCCCTTCACAAGGAACATATACCTCTTAAGTGCATAAGTACCCTTTCCGGTATTTGAGGGGCTGGTATTTGAACTGTTGTTTCTACAACATCTTGTAGATTTTGTTATGGTACTTCTAATATTGGAGTAGCCACATGTACTTTTTCAATTTATTTGAGCTTCACAATGCTCCCACTAACTCCTTTGGAAATAAACTCTTTTTCCAAGAAGACACCATTTGATGTAACATTGGATGTCCCGATCTTTCGATGAGAATGATAACCTTCGATTTGGGTGGAGACAACTTTGACGATCCGTCTACAACCTACAACGACGATGCGCCTTAGCAATCGCTAAACTAACTTCAGAGGGTCATTGACTTTGCCGTGGGCATGATCAACCAGATCACGAAGATCAATTCCTGCAAGCAATCGAAGAACAAGTAAGAACAAGGCAAAAGCAATCTAAAATTGCAAATATAGATGAAGTATAGAAAAAGTTGGGGTTCCGATACAAGGAGCTTGTTAGGCGGCCATTGAGCATGTCTAAAAGACTCAAAATAGTAGCAAAAGGCTAAACTGTCAAATAACCAAAACCCAAGTTATTTTGGGGGACTCCCTAGCTATATATAGGAGAAATAGGAGGCCAAAACCGTGCTAGGGGGGGTCCAAAACACATCCATGGCCGAGTAGGACTCCTATTCCTAGTTTGACTCGGATTTGAAAAGATGACTGAACTTGTTTTGCAGATTCCCGTTGACTTGCAAGGAATTTGGACATGAGGCTAGATCTTTTGGAAAGAGGACGACGAAACCTTTCAAACCAGTACTCATAGACCCCAAACACCCTTGTGGATCAAAAGTTATGGTTGTTTTAAGTTGGTGCTGTCTTGGAGGCCGAATCCGAGTTGAACTTGTGCACCGGAAGAATTGGCTTCATGCTTGACGTTTGGGAGTCCTTCTCCTTGGTTCCTAAGGACAATAAAATCATCACAAATATTAAATAGCATTCCATTCATTAAATTATTTGTATGCAACCCGAGGAACGCATTCACTTGGCAATTGAATTGACGTGCGCGAGCTCGAGTAATTGGCCCTTGTATTACATTGTTGGTTTCAATTGGGTTTGTAGGCATGGCCGTATCCATGGTAGTGATGTCCTCATCATCCTACCCTTCTTGCATTTGAGTCATCCTCGACTCAAGTTCATCATCTTCCCCCAAGTATGGCTTTAGATCCGATAATTGAGTTGACGGGCTTGAGCTCGAGTCAATGGTCCTTGAACCGATGAAGATGTAGAAGGATGGCCAAGGTGGGTGTAACACCCCGGCATCTACTATGCCCTGAATGTCACCAAATCCATTCGAGTGGAGGCGCAAGGGGAGGAGGCTGGAAATTTCTCTCCCATGGGCCTAAAAACTCCCCCACCAACGGCCCACTTCATCCCCCTAAGGCCCAATTAACTCCCGCTAGGCCCAAACTCCCCCGAAAGTCCAAATTCTCCCCCGGAAAGGCCCAAACTCACGGAAAAGGCCCAAAAACATGATACCAAAGTCATATCTTAATGCCAAAATCCAAAATGACTCATATCGTCATTCCGTAGTGTCATAGTGGGGGTCGATGAAGCCATGCAGATGGAGTAGAGGATGCCGTAAAGTGTCGCCAACTTAATGGTCCTGGCCAAGGTGGGGGCCAATGAAGCCATGCAGTTGATATAATTGCGACAACACTTGGTGATGACCATATGTATGCATTGTTAGTTCTATCCATGATGAGCATGGTCTCATCACCATTACAGATGACAAATACTTTATCTTCCGCCCTTGAATAGAAGTAATCTAGAGCATATCCCCAAAATGATATTTGAAGATATGCTTTGGCTCATCATCCATCGAACCATGTCTAACAAAGTTCAGTTTTTCCGCTCGGACACACCATTATGTTGTAGTGTTCTCAGTAGAGTAAGTTGTGGAACTATTCCACACTCCTTTACATGATTACCAAACTCATGTCTAAGATATTCTCCCCCACGATCTGATCATAAAGTTTTAATCCTTTTAACAAGCTGATATTGTATCCTTTTAACAAGCTGATATTCTCCCCCACGATCTGATCACTTGTATTATGTGCACAACTAGTTGAGTGCTTTATGTACTCATCCCTTGCAACAAATAAATCACCAGTTGAGAAGAAGTCTACACATTCGAAAGGTAAACTAGTTCTTCTTGACACTTAGGACGGGTATAGAGTCCTAAAAATTAGTCTCCACTATCCCCTAAAGTTAGGAGTCAAATCATAGTGTTTTTAGGATTTTGTTGCTAAGTTGAGTACCAAATTTTATCTATCTTGAATTAGTTAGCAATATTATTGTTAGGAATTAAAGTTACTCATTGTAATCTTTAGTTCATGTATGAATAAAGTATTTCCAATTCATTTGCATGTCTTATGTTTGCATTTATGTTTATGCAATGTTTTCAATTCATGCAAATTATTTATCTCATGCTTATAGAATTGTTGATTTACGATCAAATTGAACGGAAGACGAACTCTATCTTGTGGACAGTTGTACCACAAATTCAATACCACGTAGTATTGAGTATTTCTAGACATTCAGTTTTAACACTAGCAACATAGTTATCTAGCTGGCAACTGTGGTAATATTGTAGGGTCTCGAAAAGCCATAGTAGTATTATCGGTGGAAACTACCATAATAATTGAGAATGCATGATTGTTCCTAGACTCAACTAGAACTACATTATGTTTCAAGAATATCTGGAACAATGGTTTCCATGTGGAAACAGAGAAGAAGAATGGTTAAGAGTATATTGTCATAACAAAGAAAGAAGGATACAAAAAGGAAATTGTAAAGGAACTCCCTAGTTTCTGCTCCAAATTGTAATACATATTTATTAAACGTGGTAATGAATATGTTGTCATGAGCATCCAGGTGAAAGGCCTTGAACTATTTAGAATGTGGCATCAATGTCTTAATCATCCTAAACACTACATGATGCACTGGATATTATAGCATTTTTGTTGACCATAACATGAAGTCCATGGGTAGTCCGATCTATCACCCTTTTTGTGTGAGGCTGGTATAAAAGGCAAGTTAATTACGAGATCCTTATATCATAATATGAAAGATGAATTGCATATTTTTTTGAGATGATTTAGGGGATATATGCAGGCCTATAGTGCTCATGTCTTGGCTATTCAGGTAATTTATAGTATTACAAGATGTATCCACTCATGGACGCATGTATGTCTTTTATCCACCACAAAACATGCCTTCGCCAAGCTATTTTCACATATCATTGTGATAAAGGGAAAGTTTTTGGACCTATGATCAAGACACTTCATCATGTTATTCCTGTTGGACACAAGTGGCTGCGATAAGAAAGAGGAATGAACATAATGAAGTAGTGAGGTACAAAATGAGATTAGTAGTACAAAGGTTGGCGCAAATACCAGGCATTGATTTCAATGTAACTTACTCTCCTGTAATGGATGCACAATGTTTCATTACTTAATACATATGGTAGCAGGAATGATTTTGAAAATGGAACATATGGATGTCATGATGGTGTATTTGCATAGTTCACTAGATTATGAAATTTATATGAAGATTTTAGAATGATTGATGATCCCTAGCATGAGCGATCATGAACTGTGACACTACGGAATGATGGATTTAGACATTTTTCGATTCCAGCCTTACGGTATGATTTTTGTATCGTGTTTCTGGGCCGTTTCCGGGAGTTTGGGCCTTTCCGGGGGAGTTTGGGCCTTGGGGGATCTAGCTCGGGCCTTGGGGGACCTTCGTGGGCTGAAGTGGGGGATCCTTGGCCCATGTGGGGGAGGGTTTTGGGTAGCAAGCCTGCTTCCCATGCGCCCCTAGCCCCCACTTGCGCCCCACCCCCTCCTTCCTCAACCCTAGACGCCCCTAGCCTCCTTGCGCCTCCACCTCCCCACCTCCCCTAGCCGGCCCTAGGAGAGATCCACCCCCACCCCTTGCTGTCACACCCCTCCACTCCGCTGTCCTCACCATTGGAAAGCTTCGAGACGAGGGGATCCAGTGGATTTTGCGCGAGGAAGGAGATCGGGGGACCGGGAGGAGAAGATTTCGTCGTTCGAACGATTCTTCGAGGGAGGTAAGAATTGGTAGATCCTTTGGTAGGGTTATGATGCTGGTTAGAAGGGGGATTTCATGCCTTAGATCCATGTTTAGGTGCTGTTCCTAGATGAGAATAGGAAATTTGCAATGCTGTCCCACATTCTGTCCTCGGGCAGATTTGCACCCCGACCTAGGGCTTGAGTTTTGACAATTGTAGAAGCGTTTTCTGATCAGCCGGCTGTTACGGAAGTTGTATATAATTTAATTATCTTTCAGTGTATAGCAAGAACGCGAATTTCTGTTCAGCCGTTTAAAAGTTATGGCTGTTTTACCGAACACTGTCAAATCTGTGATGAGATTGGGACAGATCGTGTTCATCTGTATATTAGACAATTTTAGAGGCCGATTCAGTCTTCGCGAATACTTAGAAAAAGCTAGGAAATTTCCTAAGCTTCCAGAAAATGTACTCGTTTGCTTGATTTGGAGTTTTAGAACCCAAGTTATGCTAGTTGGAAGCCCGCTGTCCCAACGGGACAGATTCTCTGTTTTCGGGTTTTAGGAGTAGTTTGTGAAGTCGGGGTAGATGATCGTTCTTGTACTATTTTGTGGGCAAGTTTTGAGTGTGATGTACCTATATGCAGGTGGTGTGACCCCGGGAGTGCCCTCAACCTCTCGCCACTCCATTGCTCACGGTTGAAGGCAAGTGTATTGGGATGGGTTTGGGTGTTGGATGATTATTAGACTTGCATAGGTGCAATATGGTTACATGATGTGTTAACTAGCCATGCTTGATATTTGCTTATGATATGATGAACATGGTTACATATTGGCTATGAAATTGTTGTATTAAATGTTTCTACAAGTTTATACATGTTCATGTCATATGTGCATTCTTAATGGAAGAGGCGTCCCATTCTGATGCGGGCCTCTATGTTCACACGTAGTGAACACGAAAGACCTACCTCTTAGTCCCATCCACGGTTGTGTATGGGAGCGAGTCAGTAAGAGTAGGCACCCTCCTTCTATGGGATGGAAGGGGAAAGAGGGTGCACGCCGACGGGTGTGCACTCGGCAATACCGGTATGTGCTTCGAGGAGACATGTGCATTGCATTGCACATATGATGATGTTAATGAGATGTATACCATGTGAATATGAGATGCTTATGATGTTGGATAAGAGATGTAGTGATGATGATATTGAAATATGTTTTCTTGTTCCATTGCAATATACTTGCTGAGTGATGAACTCATGCTTGTGTTTTATGTTGTTTTTAGGTACCATGAAACCGGCATGCGGGAAAGGGGCTTAGCTGCACACCGTCATATAGCTTCATTCAATTAGACAACAACTCTTTTACCATTCGTAATTGTGATAATAATTCCATTGCCTAAATTGTGTGCTTGGTTATGTCATTTAATTCGTTTAGCTCATGAAGTGGTTGAATTTATTATTCTGGACTTAAACTGTTGCTATATCTCCTGTTATTGCTGTTTTAGATGTCTTTCATTATGATATATCTTGTGATATTCTTGCTGTTGCTCCGAACCATGGAAAAACAAAGGAGATGTTGCCGAAATTTTCGGTTAAAGCCTTTGTGCCCTTGCTGTAATTTGTCTTTATTTGTGGTATTTAGTTGCTACTTCTACTATGTTTGGTGACATCTAGGGCATACTAGATGCTGGGGTGTTACAGTTGGTATCAGAGCGGACTTTAGGTCCCTGGAACATGTATTTTAGTGTGAAACCTTAGGTTCAACTAAAATGTGATGTGGGATAACCTAGAAACATGGCTTAGGTTATAATTAAAATTTTGCCATAGGATAGCAACATTAAAACTTGCATAAGTGGAATAATTAATTTAAAATTTGACACACTTGGTTGCACAGTAGGATGGGGTTTTGGTTCATCATTGCATTGCGTTTGATTACTTGATGGAGACTATGTATATGTTGATGTTTGATCTTTGCTCTTGTTTATATTGATGATGTGCTTATGATTATGTGATTATGTGGTTGTGTGACTGTAGTAGCCATGCCGAGGGGTAGAGGCCATGGTCACTGTGGCCGTAGAGGCCAGGGTCGAGGTGGGAGTCACCCATCTCAGGGAGTTGCTGAGTCTGTAACTGAGGGAAGCGCTTCGCTCAATGCTCATGGGCTAGCACAGGAGGAGATCCCGACGGCACAGTTGGGGGCCGAGGTGCCAGCCGCCACTACAGCCTTGTTGCAGGCATTGTAGAGGGAGGTCCAGGAGCTGCGCCCGGCCAGTGCGAGGCAGCCCCTGTTTGTTGTGCCTCCCCTGCGGCCAGTCCCAGCTTGTTGCCCCGTTGTCTTTGGGAGCCGAGGATGAGTCTCCGAGAGTGGATGTCCCTCCGCCTGGACACTTTTGACGGAGCGGGCACGCCGGTCCAGTCCGCAGATTGGCTGCGGTACATGGAGCAGCAGTTTGAGGTTCTGGAGTTAACCTCGGTCCAGAGAGCTCGCTTTGTGGCCTTTCAGCTGAAGGGCCAAGCGGATATCTGGTGGGAGGGGGTCCTTGCCGCTAGGGCCCCCGCTCTTGGACCGGTCACCTGGGAGGACTTTATGGCTCGCTTTCGAGCCAAGTTCTACTCGGAGTCCTTTCTGGAGAGGATGGAGCATACTCTGACGACTCTTTCCCAGGGGAAGAAGTCGGTGGCGGAGTATGAGGCGGAGTTTAATAATGTGGTGCGCTTCGTGCCGGCTGTGGCAGCAGATGACAGGGAGAAGGCGAGGAGGTTCCATAGGGGCCTCAACCAGGAGTTCAGAATTGTCATGGGGGCAACTGTCCCTCGTGACTTCTGCTCTGTGGTGGAGCAGGCGAAGGGCATGGAGCTCGAGTTGGAGCTCTCCAGGGATAAGCAAAACCCTAGAGGTTCAGGGGTTCCAGCGGCCCCAGGCGGGGGCCAGAAGAGGACCTTTAGTGGAGGAGGTGGGTCTTCTCAGCGACCCACCTTCAAGAAGTTCAAGGGGGGACAGGGTTCCTCCTCAGGGGCTAAGATGAGGCCGCCCCAGCTATCTTCCTGGCGGGTGGCTGTTCGTCCTGCGCCAGGGTAGGGTATGATCTGTTTCAAGTGCGGTGGTGGACACCGTGCTGCGGAGTGTGTTTGGACAGGGGATTGCAACCACTGTGGCAAACCCGGCCATATGGGGCAAGTCTGCCGGATGAATCCCGGTAGCATCATCAAGTGGGAGACAATTTATATTGAACACTATTATCCGAAGAGTCAAGACATAAAACTAAAGGATTACTTAGTTGCTAGCCATCTTTCTAATCCCTGCAATGCCTTGTCACTTTCTTTTGGAGTTTCGTAAAACAATCGATTGTTGCTACTTAACCAATCATGCTTAGATTATTGTAATAGATTTTTCTAGGAAGTTTTTAAGTGCATTTGCTATTTTTATTTGAGCTCTTTTGCATTTCCTGTATTTTCTAAAATAAACTAGATTAATTACTAGAATTGGCTCATGGGCCAAAACCCTACCCACTAACCCATTTACCCTTTTTCCTCGGCCTAGTCCATTTCTTGCACATCAGTCTGCATCGCGCTGCAGCCCTGCCAGTCATGCGTTGCACCATGTAGGTAACAGGTGAGGCCCACCTATTCTGTTCAACATGATCAAAGGTTACAACTTGCCTTGCCGATATTTTATGCTACTGTTATCTTGGTCTTTGATTTCCTTTGTCCTCATTTTCATCGATCGACTTCCCGGAATTGTCAACTTCTAATGAGACAAAATATGCAAATATAAAAAAAATTCAAAAATAAAATTCAAATAAACTCCAAATTGAGAATGGATGGTACTAATTAAAAGACAAGGCTTGATTTTAAATGAATTTAGGAAGTTGAACGGGTACAATAAGAGCTCATATGAAGGAGAACGACCTTTCGAAAGTTTGGTTGGGAGAGAAAATGCTGCAAAAATAAAGAAAAGGAATATTTCCTCCAGTTTTAAATAAAAAAAGGCTAGAAGCTGACGTGTGGGCCCTTGGTATATGGACTAGGTCCACGAAATAGTGCTGGTTCATGGTGGACTCGATGCACAAGGCTTGAGTAGCAGACAAGTGGGTGTAGGGTTGAGGAGGCGCCTAGAGGGGGGGGGTTGAATAGGCGTTATTAAAAATTCTTCTCACTAACCGAGGATCGCCTTATATTACCCCTATGTTAAAAACCTACACAAGAATTATGCGCAAGCGGAAGACTAAGGTTTTGACAATTAAAGACTAAAACAACTAGGCTCACTAGTGCACTAACTAAATTAAGTCTCTAGGCTAGAATTGCTAAGTTGATCAAGCAAGCTACACTAAGCAATTCTATTCACAATCAAGCAATTGATAATAGCAATAAAGTAAGTGCTTGAAGGTAAAAGAGACAAGGAACATGATACTTTTTACCGTGGTTCGGAGCAAACCCTCCTACTCCACGTTGAGGAAGTCCAACTCACTTTGGACCGGCCCACTCACTTGAGCCTTCACCTCAAATCCACTAATGGTTGCTTTTTACCCCGCCGGGTAGGCTAAGCACCAACCTTCACAAACTTTCGCCGGGGCTTCTCACAAACCTTGAGAGCTCCCGCGCACGACGCACCTACGCCGTCTAGGAGGCACCGACCTCCAAGAGTAACAAATTGAGCACCCTGCTCAAGCTTCACCGATCGCACCTCCGCGATTCTGGTGATCACCTAGTGCAACCAATGCAACTAGGGTCCTCTCAAACCTCACTAGATGCAACCCATGCAACTAGGATCACTCTTGAGCTCAAAACCAATTGGGAAGAAGCAAAACCATGCAAAACCCTCCCACAAACCAAACCAAAGCTCAAGAGGACTGACCAAACTAGCAACCTTATGCTAATGCCCCCCATGGGGGTCTTATATAGCCCCCCAAGCCAAAACTAGCCGTTAGGGGAAAAACTCACGAAAAATCAGCAAATGCGGTAGTACCGGCGGCAAAACCGCGGTACTACCGCCCTCAGGGTAACGGCTATAAAACTAGCCGTTACGTAGTCAAATCGGTACTACCGCTGGCAAAACTCCGGTAGTACCGCTACCTCGGCAGTACCTGCCTCAAGCCACGGCACTGCCGCTCCAACAAACAGCTTCAGAGCACCTCGCTCTGGAAAATAACTACCGGCTCTCAAAGCCCGATACTGCCGCACCTACGGCAGTACCGACCCCACCTGGGCGGTATTGCTGCTCTTAAACAGGGCACAAAACACTTCTTTCGAAAAAGACTACCGACAACTAAAACCTGGTACTACCGCAACCCCGGTAGTACCGCTCCAAACCTCTGGTAGTACCACAAATCAAACAGAGAGAAGCGTGCCAAACTAATCAATATGTACCGGCACTAGAGACCCGGTACTACCGGACCTGCGGTAGTACCGCTCTTACACAAGTGGTAGTGCCAGCCTTACAAACTCAGAAAAACTCCAGAAAAACCACTGTCTGGAAAAAAGCTACCGCACAACAAATACCGGTACTACCGCACCTACGGTAGTACCGTCAATAAACCTGCGGTAGTGCCGGACTTCAACCACTTCCAGAACACAAAACCTGACTCTGGAAAACAACTACCGCTTCACAAATAGCGGTAGTACCGATGCCCATACGGCGGTACTGCCGACCTCACGGTACTACTGGCATTAACACTGCGGTAATGCCGGCAAAACAGAAAAACCAGGGTTTTAAACTCAACCCTTTCTCCGAAACTTCAACAACCGTTCTTTGAGCCAAAGGGTGATCAAACCACGATCACACTGAGTTGCAAAACACTTTTGCAATACCACTAAACCATGCTCAAAGAATTCAACCAAACTCCAAATCATTTGCGACAAACACACTTCGCAAATGTCTCAATGATTACATTTGCAAGAACGTATTAAGAAAATAAATCCCGGAGTCTATAAGGTTTATCCTCTTAGCCATGTGATGGTCAAACCACGACCAAACGGACTTGCAAAAACCACGGTGCAAGTATCACATGCTTTCAGGACCGGAACCCATAGACCTCCCGTTTATTCGCACAACGAACTTGCAAATAAACATGTATGTAACACCCCGGCATCTAGTATGCCTGAATGCTACCAAACATAGACTAAACAACATCTAAATATCACAAATAAAGATAAATTACAGCAAAGGTGTAAATGCTAAAACCGAAAATTTCGGCAGCATCTCCTTTGTTTTGACATGAATTGGAGCAATAGCAATAACATGGCAAGTTATATCATAGCATAAGACATCTAAAACAGCAATATCAACGAATAAAGCATCACTTATGTCTAAAATAAGGAATTCAACCATTCCACCAAATATAACAATCCAAACGATGAACTCAAGCCCATACACCAAGTTTCATGGCACTATTCATTATTATCATGACTCCCAATGATTAAACTGTATATGAATGTGAAGCTACGTGTAGAAGTGTAGCTAATGCCCTTTCCCGCATGCCGGTTTCATGGTACCTAAAAACAACATAAACACAAGCGTGAGTTCATCACTCAGCAAGTATATTGCAATGGACCATAAAGAACAATTCAATGTTAACATCACTACATACCACGCTCAACATCATGAACAATTCATAATTTCATATATAACCTCATACTCATGTCTCAATATCATAGTACTCATTTCATCATCATCACGTATGCAATGCAAATGCTTATATCTCCTCAAAGCACATACCGATATTACCGAGTGCACACTCGTCGGCGTGCACCCCCTTTCCCCTTCCATCCCATAGATGGAGGGTGCCTACTCTTACTGACTCGCTCCCATGCACCACCGTGGATGGGATTACGATGTAGGTCTTTCGTGTTCACTACGTGTGAACACAGAGGCCCGCATCAGCATGGGACGCCCCTTCCATTATGAATGCACATATGACATAAACATGTAAAGATTGGCATAAAGATTTAATACAACGTAATCATGATCAATATGAAATCATGTTCATCATGTCATAGGCAAACATCAATCTTGGCACCATATCATAAAGCAATTTGCATCTAATCAAGTCTAGCAACATTCAACACGCTACCCATTCCAATACACTTGCCTTAACCTCGGGCGACGGATTGGCGAGAGGTTGAGGGCACTCCTGGGGTCACACCACCTTTGCCCGATGAACGACGAATGCCGAATCCTCTCCTCTCGATTTCCCCGATCGTCTTCCTCGCGCCGGAACCGCCGGATCTCCTCGTCGCGGAGCTTCCCGATGGAGAGATCAACGGGATGGCGAGGTGGGGATCCCCTCTAGGGCAGCAAGAGGGTGGAGAGGGGAGGGGAGAGGGTGGCGGCTAGGGAGGGGAAACCCTAAAGGAGGGGGCGCATGGTCCAAAAGGGGGGCGGCTAGGGAGAGAAGGGAGGAGGTGGGGCACATTAGGGCAGGGGGTGCCCCAAGGGCAAGGAATTCAGGTCCCCCTCCCTCATGGGCCCAAAACCCCTCCCACTAAAGCCCACGACTCATCCCCCTAGGGCCCGAACTCCCCCGGAGAGGCCCAAACTCCCGAAATCGGCTCGAAAACGCGATTAAACCTCATACCGTATAGTTTTATTCTCTAATTTCACATTTTATAATGTCACACCATTCCGTAGTGTCACATTCTCCCCCCCTTAAACAGGATTCGGCCTCGAATCAGAAGAACGCCAAAAACAACAACAAAGTCCCCAAGGGACAAAAGACTTCTTTGCAACACAAAACATTCACACAAAGACTCAAACCGAAACAATCGACAAACAAGTTCTCAAAACCAACAGTTAGCGAGAAAGTGTTGATTTAGCTCAACAAGTGCAACCTCTAACGGTTCCACCTTCACTTCAATTCCCAATAATTTTACAAAAGTCAACCGAAGTCCTCGATTTCACCCACTAAAAGGCTTAATCAAATTATTACGCCCAAATCTACTATTAATTCACTATTTGGATGAAAAACGATGCAAAAAGGTTTTGAAGATCAAAAAACGAATAGGCAATTAAATTTGAAGGTAAGATAAATTTTCCTTTTGTAATAAACACTCCTTCTTCTTGGCAAATAGAACAATTTAAACACAAAAGAAGAAGGTGGCTCTTATACCAAAGAAAACCAAAGAATGTGGCTCTTATACCACATAAAACTTTTGCCACTTTGCAAAGCTAAAGAATGTGGCTCTCATACCATACTTTGAAGATAAAGCAACTTGCAAATAAAGAAATTTTAAATACGAGGGAGGTGGTTCTCATAACACTTAAACCAAATTTAAAAACTTTTGCACAAGAAGCATTCTCCCCTTTTGGCAAACTTCCCCTTTCTCCCCCCTTTTGGAACACCCCCTTTTTGACAAAGAGGCAAAGAGGGAATTAATAGTCTCAAATTCTCCCCTTTTTTGGCATTAAACACCAAAAAAAAGAAAACCAATCCAAAAAGGAGATACTTTGAGTATTGAGGGAGAGAAAAAATTCGAATGAGCAATGAGATTCAATTCTCCCCGTTTTTCAAATAAAGGTCATAAGAGGATTATCGAGAAATCACATGACCTTAGCAAGGAATTGAAAGATCAAATATAGTCAATAGATTTTTGCAAACATTTGAGATAGATACCAATTTTAAAACTTGATATCAATTGCACAAAATCGGAATGGTTTGCAATTTATTTTGAGTTTTGGATACCACTTTGTAACAATAAGCACAAGGAGATAAGTAAGGGTATCAGACGGGTTATTTGAAACTAATTCAAATAACGAACCTCATTTTATTAGGCTTTACAATAAACATCATGATTCTTTTGAAGAAACCATAATTTTGCCTAATTGGGTAATATGAGCAACCCAACACACATGTCACTTGAGAAAAAGATATCACTTTTAAAATCTCTCTCAAGTGTTTTGTTTGAAAATCTTCTTTCAATAAAGAGCATTCAAGAGATTTCATGAAAAACAATGCTCAAAGGAAATCTCCTTTAAATGTACTTCAATTCATAAAGAATCTCACACCGAGAATTCTTAGGCGATTGAACTTACAATTTAAGCTTAAGGAGAATCCAACCAAAGAAATGTGGGTATCGAGGTTATGCTACAAAGAGGCAATAGATACCACTTGTGAAATTGGATTGCAAATAAACAAGGATATCACTTGTAGGAATAAACAATATCCTCAATGATACCACTTGTTGGCCTGATACCATTTGTATACATCAATAAAAAATGATGCCACTTGTAAAGATCAAAAAGCCAAAGACACCACTTGAAAGAAAATCGATAAGCTTGAAGGGAATCAGAGCAATAAACACTGACAGGTATCAGAGCAAATGCAAACACAAGAAAATCCAAATCACACAGATTTAGAAAGGTATCAGAGCTGAGGAACTTTGAGAACACACAAAGGGGTGAAAAGAAACAACTTGAAAAGATCAAATCCCCTCTGAAACCAAATAGATCCACAAAACTGATACCACTAGAAAATTCCTTCAAATATTTTTTCAAAACATTTGAATTTTTGCAAAAAAAAGATGCTTTGGGATAGCAAGAAACTTTTCCAAAAAGAATTCTTGAAAAGATGGCAAAGGCTCGTGGGCCGCGAAGAGATGGCCTGGCACTGTTCGGAGCCAGCCCCAGGCGGTCGGCAAACTCTGACCTCCCAGGTCGGGGCGCATGGTCGGCCGGCTCCACTAGCGCTCGAAGGGCCAAGACCCGCGCTGGTAGAGGGCCAACCGCTCTGTGTACGTGACGTCCTCTGACGTCCATACCAGGGTAGGCGGTCCCTTCCCGAGAATGTCAGAGGGTGCGTCAAGAAGTCAAGCCCCGGTCCCATCGTCACTGACACACCGCAGAGAAGCGCCCCTTCCCGAGACCAAGCTGAGGTCAAATACCATTAAATGCTGGGCTGACGTCCGTACGGAGCGGTGCGTCACCTCGTCAGCACGATCGAAGACTTCCCGCCACAGGGCTACCAACCCGGCGTGGAGGTAGTCGGAGCCCGGTCGAACGACAAGACAGAAGACCAGACTCCAAGGCATACAGTACCCCTTCCTTTTCCTCTCCAACTCCCATCTGTAACCTGCCGCCTCCTGATATATAAGGAGAGGCAGGGCCCCGGGGGAGGGGAGACCCAACCAAGCACGAAAACACAAAAGAACTCACCGAGCGCAAGGGAGATCGATCGAGTCCCTCGTCTCGCTTGTAACCTTCAGATCATCTATCGAATGCCATACACCCCAGCGACACGAACTGGAGTAGGGACGTTCAGCCCGAACCCGTATAAACCTCTGGCTTCTTGAGTCAACCATTCGGGGAGAGGGAGCGCGCGACCCCCACTAACCAAAAATTCGTATTACCGGTGCACGAAACACCGACAGTTGGCGCGCCAGGTAGGGGGGCTTCGCGCGTCATCGTCGCGTCCGTCTTTGGATTCCCATCTCCCTCCCCGATGGCTTCTTTTTTCTCGCGACGACTCGCCGGCGTCGAGGGGCTGGATCCGCTTCGGCGCCCTCGACTTCGTCGTCACCGCGGTAGGGGAGCTCGTTCTCATCCCCGCCGCCCTCCGAGACCGGGCACCCTCCACGAGCCTGGACGAGATCGCCGACGTTCTCGGCAACCTCCGCCTCGAGGCCCCAGCATGGGCCTCACGGGCGAGCCCATCGCGTACCGGCGTCGCCCCCGGTGGCGCTGCGTACGATCTACGGTGGACGACAGTCTTGCCCTCCATGAGCTCTCGGCTCGTGGCCATGACCGGCTACGCGCCTACTTCCCTCCATGACCTGCTGGGGGACTCCTCCAGCCACAGCTCCAGTTCCGACAGGGAGCACCCCCCGCGCAGGATGTACTCTCGAGAGTGCAACATGGTGGGTACGGCGGAGCCATCCTCCACCCCCGCAACTCTCAGGACCTTCCTCCCGCGCGACGAAGCGCGGCGGGAAGAGTCTCGGCGGGAAGACGACGTGCACCACCAGCGTCGCCTCATCGACCTCCAGCAGCAGTGCGAGGAGCTGGAGGCCCGAAAAGCCGAGCTCGACAAACTCCAGGCCGACCTGGAGCAACATCAGCCCGAGCCACCACTTGTCTCTGGCGCGCGCACCCGCGCGCGTCAGGTGCATCAACAGCTGGCTGAGGGGACGAGCGATCTTCCGTTCTTCCCCCACGCCAGCCAGAACATCGCCGCGACAGCCATGTTGCTCCGCGGATTGCCTGAGCCGATGGACCCGGAAGCTCGGGCTACCTACCAGAACCTCCGGGGGCTGGTCGAGCGTGCTGTCGTTCAGCACGCCCAGGGTTCCGGCTCCCGACACTCGGGCGCGACATCGGGTCGTTTGGGCCACTCCCCCTCGTGGGGTCGTCAGAGCCCAGCTAAGATGGCCCTGCTCCAGGAGCTCCCCCAGGCGTCGCGCACCCCGGTGCGCCACCGCCTGGGGGACAACCGTGACCTTCGCGTCACCCTTGAGGCGCGGAGGAGAGTCGTCGACGCGGCGGCGTCATCTCAAGTTGCGGACAGCGGGCGGCGCAACCATCCCGACCCGGGCCCCGACGGCCCCGGACCGCGCGCGTTCACCCGCGCCATCCGCAACGCCGACTTCCCGGCCAGATTTCGGGCCCCCACCAACATAGCTAAATACACAGGGGCAATGAACCCGAGTGTTTGGCTAGAAGACTACCGGCTCGCCTGCCGGGCGGGGGGAGCAACGGACGATTTCTTCGTCATCCAGTACCTCCCCATCTACCTCGCGGATTCCGCCCGAGCCTGGCTCGAATACATGCCCGCCGGCACCATTGGTAGCTGGGCCGACCTGATGAACCTCTTCGTCGGGAACTTCCAGGGCACATACAAACGCCCTGGCAACTCCTGGGATCTGAAGAGCTGCAAGCAGCAACCAGGGGAGACCCTCCGGGACTACATCTGCCGCTTCTCCCAGTAGTGCAACGAACTCCCCAACATCCGTGACGCCGATGTCGTCGGGGCGTTCATCTACGGCACTACTTGCGAGGCTCTGGTCCACAAGTTGGGCTGCGTGAAGCCCCGGACCACCAAGGAGCTCCTTGACATCGCCACCAACCACGCCTCCGGCGAGGAGGCCGTAGGGGCCATCTTCGAGAGGAAGGTGGCCCACAAAGCGTCCGGCTCCGAGGTCGGCACCCCTTCCGACCGCTCAGACAAGAAGAAACGGAAGGGGAAGCAAGGCCGCGAAGGTCGTATGGTCGCCGCTGCCGACCGCCCTGCCAAGCAGCAGGCTCGGCAGACGCCCAACCGTTTCGAAAAGTTGATGGATAGTTCGTGCCCGAACCACGACTACCCCGTCAAACACAAGTATAGGGACTGCGAAGTCCTAAAGCGGTTTCTCTCCGGGAACCCCACGACGTCGTGGGGCAAGGGGAAGAAGCGTGACCTGGCGTCCGACACCGGGGCAAAGGGTGACGAGACGACCGACGAGTTTCCACAACTCGACGGTTGCCTCATGATCTTCGGTGGGGCGGAGTGCTACGCCGACAAGCGTCGGTTGAAGCTCGCCCACCGTGAAGTCCACACGGCGACCCCTGCCGTGCCCAGCTACCTGAGGTGGTCGGAGTGCCCGATCGCCTTCGATCGGACCGACCACCCCGACCACGTCCCGCACCCGGGACGCTACCCGCTCGTCGTCGACCCCATCGTGGGGACGAAGCGCCAGACCAAGGTGCTCATGGACGGCGGCAGCGGTCTCAACATCATGTATGTTGAGACCCTGGACGCCCTGGGGGTCCCTCGCTCCGCCCTTCGGCCGAGCAAGGCGCCTTTCCACGGCGTCGTCCCAGGCCAACAGGCCCATCCACTCGAGCAGGTCGACCTGCCCATCACCTTCGGGAGCCCGGACAATTTTCGCACCGAGAGCCTCACTTTTGAGGTCGTGGATTTTCCTGGCTCCTACCACGCCATCTTGGGGAGGCCGTGCTACGCGAAGTTCATGGCGGTCCCCAACTACACCTACCTCAAGCTGAAGATGCCGGGGCCACAGGGCGTTATCACCATGGCCGCGTCTTTCCTGCTCGCTTACAACTGCGAACGGAGCAGTTGTGAGCTAGCCTCGGCGGTCGTCGCTTCCGCCGAGCTAGCCCGCCTCCAGGAACGGGCCCCCGAATCTACCCCCGACTCCAGCAAGTCAGGGCCAAGTTCCTTCAAATCCGCGGAGGACGCGAAGGAGGTCGCGGTCGATCTCGAAGATCCCGCCAAGACCGTACGGATCGGGGCCGCCCTCCCTGCCAAATAGGAAAGCGCGCTCGTCGACTTCCTCCGAGCAAACCGAGATGTCTTCGCCTGGAGACCCTCGGACATGCCAGGAATTCCCAAGGAAGCCGCCGAGCACTCCCTCAATATCCGACCGGGCTCCAGACCGGTCGCCCAACGCCTGCGCCGCTTCGACGAAGAGAAGCGACGGGCCATTGGGGAAGAAATTGCCAAACTTTTGGTTGCTGGCTTTGTAAGGGAGGTGCGCCACCCCGAGTGGCTCGCCAATCCCGTCCTTGTAAAGAAAAAGTCGGGGCAATGGAGAATGTGTGTTGACTATACGAGCCTCAATAAGGCCTGTCTGAAAGACCCGTTCCCATTGCCCCGCATCGACCAAGTCGTGGATTCCACCGCCGGGTGTGAATCCCTTTCCTTTCTGGACGCCTACTCAGGCTACCACCAGATCGCGATGAAGGAGTCCGACCAGCTCGCGACCTCCTTCATCACTCCGTATGGCTCGTACTGTTACGTCACGATGCCCTTTGGTCTGAAAAATGCGGGCGCAACATACCAGCGATGTATGCAAGCGTGTTTTTTAGACCAAATTGGCCGTAACATCGAGGCCTACATCGACGACATCGTTGTCAAGACCAAGAAGGTCGACGACCTCATCACCGACCTGGAGGAAACTTTTGCGAACCTTCGACGGTTTCGCATAAGGCTCAACCCCGAGAAATGCATCTTCGGGGTCCCCAAGGGAAAGTTGCTCGGCTTCATCGTCTCCGAGTGCGGCATCGAAGCCAACCGCGACAAAATCTCTGCCATCATGAGAATGGGGCCGATCAACGATTTGAAGGGGGTTCAGAGGCTGATGGGATGTCTCGCGGCTCTGAGCCGCTTTGTGTCCCGCCTCGGCGAGCGCGGGATGCCGCTCTACAAGCTGATGAAAATGTCTCAAGGTATATTTGCAGAAAACAGCATTTGACAAGTAGCATAAGTAGATTCAAAAGCAGTAGAAACAAGTATAGCATAGATAACTTTTCAAGGAGTTTAATAAACATCTTTCCCATCCTAATCCACATTTCCATCAACATCATTATTAATCCAACCCAACCTTTCAAGTCCAAATTATTTTTCAGAAAATCTAACCCTTGACTGTAATTCCCGAGCGATGTCCAATACCGTGGACACGGCTATCCGAATAGATTCTACACTCTGCAGAGGTTATGCACTTTACCCACAAGATACAGTCAAACACCACAAAGGCGAGTTCCCGTAACAAAGTCTTTCGGAAACCTCTAACAATACAAGTGGTCCTCCCCGGTTATTGCACACTAACCCTTCCCTTAGCTAAGGCGAAGTTTAGGCCAATCAACCGTTAGATGGGTACCCGGCCTCAGCCCCGGTACGCTCCCCCGTACAACTTACACAAAGGGTGTAGTTGACCTCCTGAGGTCCCACAGTGCGTTATTAGCAACTTAGTCAACTAGGTCCGTCCCATTCTGAGACATGTGGTTGCACGTTAGACCCAGTTCAAAGGCTTGCAAGGTGAAGTCCTTAGGGTGACCAGGGCAAGACTACCCAAGAACCAAATCAACATCCCCAATGCCACAATGGCCCACTGATTATTCTTGCCACATGCCCGGTCGAAAAACTATTTATCAAACCCCGCTTGATTACCATGCACCACGTGCCATCAACATCACATGATACCTTTCCAAAACAGGTTCAATATATATCATTAAGTCAATATTAACATTTGTTTGTCCAAAATCATGTCATGAGCACGAGTGAGTCTAAGCAGTTTACTACAACGGTCTAAACCCATGTTGGCAAGTTATTAATGTCCAACTAGTAAACCACAACTAGGGTGACAAGGGTCATGGCACATACTTAAGTAATCAAGGTGTCATACATCAAATTGGTATTTATCTAACCCCCATATTTAAATAAAGTATTTTTCTAATTGAACTAGCATGCAATAGTTTAAATCAAAATAGATTTCGAAATAGGATCAACATGGTCAAAGCACAACTTGCCTTCAAAAAGTACTTGTTCTTGGTCTTGAGTTGGATCCTGAGTCAATACTTCTCCTTCGAATCCTTCCGGCACTTCAACGTCTACTCGTAAAGCGTGCAAATAGCAAATACACGAATAAACAATAGGAAAAAAGTGTCCAAACATCCAAATAAAATCCATAAACAGAGAGAACATAATTTTATGAATTTTTAGAAACTGAAATCGTCAAATTTGGAGTTAAAACGCAAAAGTTATGATTATTTAAAGTTTAAATAATCAATTAAATAATTTTACAGAGAAAAACTTTAGTCCAAAAATTAAATAAAATTCATATTTAGGTAGGTCTCAATTTTATACAAATTTAGAAATTTGAATCACTCAAATCGGAGTTGAAACGCAAAAGTTATAAGCGTTTGAAGTTTGAAACAAAATCTGAAATCATTATTTCGAATTAATAAATCATTTTCTTTTTCGGAAATTAATTATTGCGTCAGCCTGGACACGTGTCATCCTGTGATTGGTCCACAGTGACCTGCTGACGTCAAGCCGAACGGCCTCCATGATGACGTCAGCATGACGTCATCATGCCACGTGGCATCACTCAGGTGCTGCCACGTGTCCGGTCCATGGACTGGGTCCACGGGCGGCACGGTCCACGGTGGACTGGCGCACGGCTTGGTGCGGCTGACATGCGGGCCCGCATGTCAGCGGCCCACGTGCGCTTGCACGGTGCGGCGCGCCTAGGCTACGTGGCACGATCGTGTCCGTTGATTTGAAAATCAACGGCCGCGATTAGATCCAGGGTTAACACGTTGAAAACTACACGGTGATCGTGGGCCGTTCGATCTAGATCGGACGGTCCAGATCTAACCCTACGTTAACGCTGCTACGGCCTGAGGTGATCGTGGGCCGTTGGATCTTGATCCAACGGTCCAGATCTAATCGGGTTTGGAAACACGTGACTCGCCGCGCTGGATTCGATCGGGATCGGACGGTCGAAGCTTCGCCTTTGGGTGATGGCGGCGCGCGGGCGGGCTCACGGAGACGAGGACGGCGACCTTCCGTCGCGGCGTTCCGAGGGTCTCGGCGAGGTGGATGGTGCGGTCCGACGCGCCTTGCTCGTGCGTTCCAGATCCGGGCTCCAACACGGCGGAGACGGCTTGACGGCGGCGGCGTGCGCACGAACCCGAAGCGAAGCCCTAACCCTACTACGGCGAGCAATTCCTCAGCAAAGACGGCGGCTCGGGCGGTGTGGCTTGGGGCAAAAGGTGCGGCGTCAAACGACGATTCTCGGGACCGGGTCCACGCCTTAAATACTGCCTCGACGTGCGCGCAAATCGGAACCCTAACCGTGTCCCGCTCGGTCACGGCGGAGCTCTCCGGCTTGGATTCGGAACGGAGACGATGGCTGGGGACCGTCCACGTGTCGTGATGAGCGGCTACGATTTGCTCACGCGCGAACGGGTCCGACCGGACTCGGGCTCGAGCCGGTGCGGTCCAACCCGGACCGTTGGATCCCGATCCAATGGTCGGGATCGATTGGGGTTAGGAGTGGGTTTGGTCGAGTCGACTGGCTCGGGTCGGACTCGAGTCCGACTCGGGTTCCGACTCAGTCGGATGAACAGTACTTGACCCGACTCGATTTTCCAGCGAATTAATATTTAAAATAATTTCCAGTAATTCATTTAATTCATTAAAAATAGCAAAATACTCAGAAAAATTCCAGAAAAATTCTGGAAAATATTTTAGGGTATTTGGGACTCAAATAAAATATTTCCAACAAAATTTTATTTGCAAAATTAAATTCTTTAATTATTTTAAAATGGAATAAATTCCAATAAATTCCAAATAAATCCAAATAAATTCCAGAAAATTCCAAAAATTCACCAAAGTGCCAAATCACACATGAATTTAAGAAAAGCAAAATTTTGGGGTGTTACAAACCTCCCCCCCTTAATAGAATCTCGTCCCCGAGATTCAGGGCTTACTAAAGGAATAGGTTTGGAAACTCTTTCCTCAAATCCTCTTCGCGTTCCCAAGTTGCTTCACTCTCCGTGTGGTTGCTCCTTTGTACTCTCTAAACGGGTTGACTTATTTACGGTCTCTCGATCCATAGTGTCCAAAATCTTTACGGGATGCTCCTTGTAAGTCAAATCTTCTTGCAACTCAATTGACTCTAGCGGTGTCTGTTCCTCAGGTACTCGGAGACACTTCTTCAACTGGGACACGTGGAATACGTCATGTACTCCTTCTAACGACTGTGGCAACTCCAGCTGATAAGCAACTTCGCCTCTGCGGCTCAAAATCTTAAATGGTCCTACATAACGGGGTGCGAGTTTCCCTTTGGCATGGAACCTCTTAACTCCTCTGAGCGGCGTAACTCTAAGGTATACATAGTCTTCTGGTTCAAAACTCAATTCCCGGCGACGGTTGTCAGCATAACTCTTCTGTCGTGATTGGGCGATCTTCAACCTTTCCCTAATCATGGCAATCGCTTCTTGACCTCTTTAAGAATATCAGGCTCAAGACACGGCGCTCACGGTCTCATTCCAATTCAATGGCGTCCGACAGTGGTCGCCCATCTGATGCCTCAAATGGTGACATCTGTAAACTAGCCTGGTAACTATTATTGTAACTGAACTCGGCATACGGCAAACTCTTATCCCAAGAGGTAGCATAAGCCAATGCACATGCTCTTAACATATCCTCCAGAATCTGGTTGACTCTTTTCGGTCTGTCCATCCGTCTGTGGATGATAAGGTACATCTTGAAGTTTAAACGGGTTCCCATGGCTTCATGCAACTTATTCCAAAACCTTGAGGTAAATTGGGTACCTGTCCGATACAATCCTCCTTGGCACTCACGTGCAAGCAGGCCGATCCTGATCATGTACAACTCGCTAACTTATCTCCCGAGTAGGTGGTCTTCACGGGATAAAATGGGCTACTTTGGTCAAACGATCCACTATAACCCATATGGAGTCATAACCTCCTTGAGTCTTAGGCAAACCGGTAATGAAATCCATTCCGATTTCCTCCCACTTCCACTCGAGGTATTTTCAATGTTGTAGCAACCCTGCTGGTCTCTCGATGCATTGCCTTGACTCTCTCGGCATACGTCGCACAATGCAACATGCTCGGCAACTTCACGCTTCATGCTCGGCCACGAGAATCTTTCCTTCAAATCCTCGATACATTTTGGCGCTTCAGGATGAATTGAGTACTTGAGTCATGGGCTTCTTCCAAAATCAGTTGCCTTAGCTCCTTTTGTTCGGCACACAAATGCGATCCTTCATCCATAACGTGCCTTGCTCATCCAACTTGAAGTCCTCTGCCTTGCCTTCCTCCTTGATGGACTTAATCCTGCGGATCTTGTCGTCATCCTTCTGTCCTTCTCGGATCTGGTCCTCTAGAGTAGGCTTTACTTCTAATGCAGCCAAGAATCCGCTAGGTACCACCTCAATCTTCATTCTCTGGAAATCCTCACATAGCTCATCCTCGACTTGTGGCTAGCAACATGCTCACAAGATGGCTTTTCCGACTCAAGGCATCGGCAACTACGTTGGCCTTCCCGGATGGTAATGGATTCCAACATTGTAGTCCTTGATCAACTCTAACCATCTCCTTTGCCTCATATTCAGATCCGACTGGGTGAATATGTATTTAAGGCTCTTATGATCCGTATACACTTCACATCTGTTCCCGATCAGATAGTGACGCCATATCTTCAAGGCAAGCACTACGGCAGCTAACTCTAGGTCATGCGTCGGATAATTCTCCTCATGCGGCCTCAACTGCCTTGATGCATACGCGACGACCTTTCCATTACTGCATCGGACACATCCAAGTCCTTGGCGCGATGCGTCACAATAAATATCAAAGCTTTGAGCAACATCGGTAGAACTAACACGGTGCTGATGTCAATCGCTTTTTCAGCTCCTGAAATCCTTTCTCACATTCTCGACGCCCATGCAAACTTCTTCTCCTTTTCAGCAATTGCGTAAGAGGTTTCGCAATTGTCGAAAAGCCTTCAATGAAACGGCGGTAGTACCCTACCATTTCAAGGAAACTCGGATCCGGGTCACGGTCTTGGTTTGCTCCCAATGTAACACGGCTTCTACTTTGCTTGGATCAACGGGCGACTCCTTCATGCGGTCATTACATGTCCAAGAAACTCCACCTTGTCCTTCCAAAAATCACACTTCTTGAACTTGGCGAAGAGTTGCTTTGTTCCTCCGCTTTTCCAAAACTCGCCTCAAGTGTTCGGCATGTTCATCCTCTGTCTTGGAGTAGATTAGGATATCATCTATGAACACGACAACAAACTTGTCCAAATATTCCATGAACACCTTATTCATCATATTCATGAAATATCTTTGGCGCATTCGTCGATCCAAAGGACATAATCTGTAAACTCGTAATGTCCATATCTTGGCGAGAATGCCGTCTTCGGGATATCTTACTGATCGGATCTTCAATCGATGGTATCCCGATCTCGAGATCAATCTTGGAGAAAACTCGGCTCCTCACCTGATCGAACAAATCATCAATCCTGGGTAGCGGATACTTATTCTTCACGGTGACTTCATTGAGTGCACGGTAGTCGATGCACATCCTGAAACTCCCGTCCTTCTTCTTGACAAACAAAACTGGTGCTCCCCATGGCGACGAACTCGGTCTGATAAATCCTTTCTCCATTAACTCCTCTAGCTGTTTCTTCATCTCTACCAACTGCTCGGTGGACATCCGATAAGGTCTCTTTGCTATTGGCGCTGTACCAGGTACAAGCTCTATCACAAACTCTATGTCCCTGTCTGGCAGCATACCAGGTAGATCTTCGGGAAAAACATCTGGGTACTCATTCACTACTGAGACATCCTCTATGTTGATTGCCTTGGTACTGTTAACCATCAACTGTCCTTCTCTAACGGCAGTAGCTTGAAAATCCACTTTCTTTCCACACGGGCTCTCAACTGAGATAGTCCTTCGTCCACAATCCAATACGGCCTTGTGCTTGGATAACCAGTCCATTCCCAAAATAACGTCTAAGGTCTGGGTCTCCAAAATTATAAGGTTCGCTAGGAACTCTATTCCATCTATTAGTATTCTCACCCCGGAACATCCTACTTTCGTTCGGAGTTCAGAACCAGGGGTTTGAACTAAAAGCATGCACTTAAGTCTTGCAATCCCCAAATCGTTTCTAGCAGCAAAGCCTTGCGAAACAAACGAATGCGAAGCTCCAGAGTCAAACAAAACTGTTGCAGGTACTGAGTTAACAAGTAACTTACCCAGTACGACGTCAGTAGCATTCTGCAGTGCATCTGCGGTGACATGGTTGACTCGGCCTCTTACCACGATGCAGGATGTGGTTCCTGGTCTTGGCGTCCTAGCTGGGTGGTTCCCAAGTTAAAGCGAACAGGGTCACTCCTGCTGTCTTCTTTGGACAAGCTGTTGGCAAAATGTCTGGCTCGTTGCGGTTGTAGCGGCGTCTCCTTGTTCCTTCTTGTTGCTTGGAGCAGCATTTCTAGCGGGGGCTGGGGTCTGGTAGTTCTGATTGACGGGTCTTGGTGCTGGTGACGGTGTCCTTGTAGCATTCTATGGCTGGAATCTGAAAAATTGATTTGGTGCAACTCTCAGGCCATTGTTGCGTTCCACTGGCGTGATCCTGTTTGTTGCATTCTGCGCTTCCTGTTCTCATCCAGTTCCTTGCGCTTGTCCTCAAGAATAAGCGCCTTATTTACTAACTCTTGGAAATCTGGGAAGGTGTGGGTGATCAATCCTACTTGTAGTCCTGAGTTAAGTCCCTTCATGAAACGAGACTGTCTGGCTTTATCTGTCGCTACGTCTTCAGGTGCGTAACGTGCAAGCTGTGTGAACTTGTTCAGGTAGTCGGCCACTGACTGATTACCTTGCTTCAGTGCTCTGAACTCCTCCTTCTTAAGGTCCATGATTCCTTCTGGCACGTGATACTGACGGAATGCAGCTGTGAACTCTTCCCAAGTGATCTCTTGAGGGTTCTCTTGCGTGGCACAGAAGTTCTCCCACCATTCGTGTTTGTTCCTTCCAAGCCGATGAGAAGCGTAGAGTACCTTCTCATTTCCTATGCATTGAGCTATGTGTAGCTTCCTCTCAATTGACCTTAACCAATCATCGGCCTCCAATGGATTGGCATTCCGGAGAAAGTGGGTGGGTGAGTTCTCATGAACTCGGCAGGTCTTGTATTCTGGCGTTGTCACGATTGACTTGATTAGTCGTGGCCTGGCAAAGGCGTGTTGCATTTGTTGCATCATAGCATGCATCAATCGAGTCTGAGCAGCAAGAAATGCTCCAAAATTCTGCATATCAATCTGGCGGTCTTTGGTGCTCCATCATTGGGGTTTTCTGGCGAGAACCACTTCCATTGCTTCCAAAGTTTCGCGGTGTTCACCATCTGCACGATTTGCTCTAAGTTTTAGAGATGAGGGGAATCAAGAATAGACAAGTAATATGGAACTTATGCGGGCGAAAGGTGTAACCTTAAGGTCCAACTTTATTATTGATATTAATAACTTGGTATGGTTGCTTACAATGCCTAAGGGCCTTGCAACACATAATGCACACTCAACAAACAATGAAAATCCAAATCGAACTAATATCGGAGTCTAACACCTAAAGGGTGACTCTTTATTCTATGACGTGACTCGGCGAAGGAGTCTCACTATAGAACCTATGCTCACTCATCAAGAAAACCTCCACGGCCTGGATGCGGATCTTTGCGGCATAGGCGCGAAAGCGATTGCCATGTCCGGCAAGCTGTGTCATACTGTGGTAGTCGAAGAAGCGATGTCCTCATCGAGATCGACTCCTCCGGATCGGCTCGTGTAGCTAAATCTTGGCTCACGGTTACGGTCCGTATAAAGCCATCTCCAACTCGTCAATCCTTCGCGAAGGTGTGACACAAACTCTTGAGCTTCCGCCATCTCGTTTCTTCTCTGTCGTGATATCCTTGCGGGCCTTCGTAGCTCTTTGCTTGTATCATCGAGTACATCCTCTGGCGACAACAAGTCGTGCCAAGCGTGTAACCATGGCATCCTCATCACGAATCGCCTTCGGGTCAAGAAGGTTATTGCTGCTTGTGGTGATAACGGAACACCGTGCTCTCCAACTCTCTGACGTAGATACGGGTAATGTGCCGCATTGCTCGTCGTGATACTTCTTGGATACCCATCTGCATTGTAGACCTCCTGGCAGTGCAGTGTATCGAGCGATTGCCTGGGCCCTTCTTCCTAGCAGGTACCTCAATCTTCACGTCACAAGCCTTGATCAATCCTGCTTGTCTGATCACTTCCACTTGGTATTGCGGCTTCTCAAAATCTCCGAGAGTCTGAAGCATATGCCAAAGTTCCGCGGCGTGACCAACCTCCAGATCGACGTAGTTGAACTCTCCCTCCATCTGTCACAAGAGTGCTCACGTAAGAACTCGAAATTTTAAATCGTGATAAGGTAAGGAAAAATTCAGCAAGAGACAAGAAAAGAAAGAATGGGATAAGTCGAGATGTCATTTCTTGTCTTGGCAAATTTTTAGCTTTAGAAAATAGGTTTTATCCTCACTACGACCATTCTAGCTTAGGGTTGAGCCTACGGTCAACCTGGCTCTGATACCACCTCTGTCGGGACCCCGAATTTGCAAATCCGGACCCTCTGTGTATTCAGCACTAGTCCAGGAACGCGCTAGTGCACACAGTCTTAACATCGGTAAATATCACAATCATACCACTCGATACTAATAAAGTACTTTATTTAAATAGTCAAACTGGTTACTCGACCTTATGGTCAAGTTACAAATGTATGACTCGCAGGGCGAAACTTATTAAGAGAGAAATAGTAGCAGCGGAAAATCAAATAACTTCGTGGCGCCATCCAGTATACCACAGGCAACTGACTGGGCTCGCTTCCTAAGTAGACGGATCCTCTTGGAGCTCCTCCTCCAAAGCTGGTATTGTCTCCTCTTCAACTGGTGTTGTATGGTGGCAAGGGTGAGTACTTGGTACTCAGCAAGTCATGCACAGAATGCAGACTAATATACTATATGCATGGCTTGGTACAAAGGAATAGCTCAAGGTATATTTGCAGAAAACAGCATTTGACAAGTAGCATAAGTAGATTCGAAAGCAGTAGAAACAAGTATAGCATAGATAACTTTTCAAGGAGTTTAATAAACATCTTTCCCATCCTAATCCACATTTCCATCAACATCATTATTAATCCAACCCAACCTTTCAAGTCCAAATTATTTTTTAGAAAATCTAACCCTTGACTGTAATTCCCGAGCGATGTCCAATACCGCGGACACGGCTATCCGAATAGATTCTACACTCTGCAGAGGTTATGCACTTTACCCACAAGATACAGTCAAACACCACAAAGGCGAGTTCCCGTAACAAAGTCTTTCGGAAACCTCTAACAATACAAGTGGTCCTCCCCGATTATTGCACACTAACCCTTCCCTTAGCTAAGGTGAAGTTTAGGCCAATCAACCGTTAGATGGGTACCCGGCCTCAGCCCCGGTACGCTCCCCCGTACAACTTACACAAAGGGTGTAGTTGACCTCCTGAGGTCCCACAGGTACGTTATTAGCAACTTAGTTAACTAGGTCCGTCCCATTACAGACATGTGGTTGCACGTTAGACCCGGTTCAAAGGCTTGCAAGGTGAAGTCCTTAGGGTGACCAGGGCAAGACTACCCGAAGAACCAAATCAACATCCCCAATGCCACAACTGGCCCACCTGATTATTCTTGCCACATGCCCCGGTCGAAAAACTATTTATCAAACCCCAGTTGATTACCATGCACCACGTGCCATCAACATCACATGATACCTTTCCAAAACAGGTTCAATATATATCATTAAGTCAATATTAACATTTGTTTGTCCAAAATCATGTCATGAGCACGTAGCAGGTCTAAGCAGTTTACTACAACGGTCTAAACCCATGTTGGCAAGTTATTAATGTCCAACTAGTAAACCACAACTAGGGTGACAAGGGTCATGGCACATACTTAAGTAATCAAGGTGTCATACATCAAATTGGTATTTATCTAACCCCCATATTTAAATAAAGTATTTTTCTAATTGAACTAGCATGCAATAGTTTAAATCAAAATAGATTTCGAAATAGGATCAACATGGTCAAAGCACAACTTGCCTTCAAAAAGTACTTGTTCTTGGTCTTGAGTTGGATCCTGAGTCAATACTTCTCCTTCGAATCCTTCCGGCACTTCAACGTCTACTCGTAAAGCGTGCAAATAGCAAATAAACGAATAAACAATAGGCAAAAAGTGTCCAAACATCCAAATAAAATCCATAAACAGAGAGAACATAATTTTATGAATTTTTAGAAACTGAAATCGTCAAATTTGGAGTTAAAACGCAAAAGTTATGATTATTTAAAGTTTAAATAATCAATTAAATAATTTTACAGAGAAAAACATTAGTCCAAAAATTAAATAAAATTCATATTTAGGTAGGTCTCAATTTTATACAAATTTAGAAATTTGAATCACTCAAATCGGAGTTGAAACGCAAAAGTTATAAGCGTTTGAAGTTTGAAACAAAATCTGAAATCATTATTTCGAATTAATAAATCATTTTCTTTTGGAAATTAATTATTGGCGTCGGCTGGACACGTGTCATCCTGTGATTGGTCCACGGTGACCTGCTGGCGTCAGCACGAAACGGCCTCCATGATGGCGTCGGCATGGCGTCATCATGCCACGTGGCATCACTCGAGTCTTTGCCACGCGTGTCCGATCCATGGATCGGGTCCACGGCGGCACACGGTCCACGGTGGTGGCGCCGCGGCTTGGTGCGGCGACATGCGGGCCCGCATGTCGGCGCCCACGGCGCTTGCGGTGCGGCGCGCTAGGCTACGTGGCACGATCGTGTCCGTTGATTTGAAAATCAACGGCGCGATTAGATCGAGGGTTAACACGTTGAAAACTACACGGTGATCGTGGGCGTTCGATCTAGATCGGACGGTCCAGATCTAACCCTACGTTAACGCCGCTACGGCCTGAGGTGATCGTGGGCCGTTGGATCTTGATCCAACGGTCGAGATCTAATCGGGTTTGGAAACACGTGACTCATCACGCTGCTCGATCGGATCGGACGGACGGTCGAAGCTTTCCTTGGTGATGGCGGCGCGGCGGGCTCGAACTCGGAGACGAGGACGGCGACCTTCCGTGCGGCGTTTCCGAGGTCTCGGCGAGGTGGATGGTGCGGTCCGACGCGCCTTGCTCGTGGCGGTTCCAGATCCGGCTCCAACACGGCAGAGACGGCTTGGCGGCGGCGGCGACGTAACTCCGCGAAGCCCTAACCCTACTACGGCGAGCAATTCCTCAAAGAAAGACGGTGGCTCGGCGGTGTGGCTTGGGGCAAAAGGTGAGGCGTCAAGCGGCGATTCTCGGGACGGAGTCCACGCCTTAAATCTTGCCTCGGCGTGCGCGCAAATCGGAACCCTAACCGTGTCCCGCTTCGATTCTGGCGAACTCTCGGCTTGGATTCGGAGCGGAGGCGATGGTCGGGACCGTCCACGTGTCGCGATGAGCGGCTACGATTTGCTCACGCAGTGATCGGTCGGCCGGGACTCGGGCTCGAGCCGTGCGGTCCAATCGGGCCGTTGGATCCCGATCCAGCGGTCGGGATCGATTGGGGTTAGGAGTGGGTTTGGTCGAGTCGATCGGCTCGGGTCGGACTCGAGTCGACTCGGGTTCGACTTCGATCGGATGAAACGATTGACCCGACTCGATTTTCAGTAATTAATATTTAAAATAATTTCCAGTAATTCATTTAATTCATTAAAAATAGCAAAATACTCAGAAAAATTCCAGAAAAATTCTGGAAAATATTTTAGGGTATTTGGGACTCAAATAAAATATTTACAACAAAATTTTATTTGCAAAATTAAATTCTTTAATTATTTTAAAATGGAATAAATTCCAATAAATCCAAATAAATTCCAGAAAATTCCAAAAATTCACCAAAGTACCAAATGACACATGATTTAAGAAAAGCAAAATTTTGGGGTGTTACACGAGCGGAAGAAGGCTGCGTCTTCAAGGTGCAGAGGCCGGTCTACTTCGTCAGCGAAGTACTCTCCGAAACAAAGGTTCGGTACCCCCAGGTACAGAAACTGTTGTATTCGGTGCTCATCACCAAGAGGAAGCTGGTCCACTATTTTGACCGGCATCCTGTCTCCGTGGTAACCTCGTCACCTCTCGGAGAGATCGTTCACAACCGCGATGCCACCGGAAGGATCGCCAAGTGGGCCCTCGAGCTCAACGGCCTCGACATATCGTACGTCCCTAGGACGGCGATCAAGTCGCAGGTCCTGGCTGACTTCGTCACCGAGTGGACCGAAGCGCAAGTCCCGCCGACGGTGGAGGACCCCGAGTACTGGACGATGTACTTTGACGTGTCCTACACAAAGAACGGGGCTGATGCCGGGGTCATCATTATCTCCCCACTCGGTAACAAGCTCCTATACGCCATCCGACTGCTTTTCGATGCCACCAACAATGTCGCCGAGTACGAGGCCCTCGTCAATGGCCTCCGGATTGCCGCCGAACTCAGCGCTCGGCGGCTCTGCATCCACGGCGACTCCAAGCTGGTCGTCGACCAAGTGATGAAAGCCACCGAGCCACGCGACGCTCGGATGGCTGCCTATTGCTTGGAGGTCCGCAAGCTCGAGGAGAGGTTCAAGGGATTCGAGCTTCACCACAGTTACCGATGCTACAATGGAGAAGCCGACTCCCTCGCCAACCTCGCCTCCAGCAAAGGGTCGGTCCCCCCCGGAGTCTTCGTCTCCGACCTCCACAAACCATCCATCCGGTTGGATCCGAGCGCTGAGGGCACAGCCGACCCCCTAAAAGCGGATGCTCCGACCGACCTTCGGTCGGACGTGCACCCGCCTGGGTCAGACCCCTGTGTTCTGAACATCGAGTCCGACTGGAGGCAACCCTTCATCGACCGGTTGACGGACGGATCACTCCCCGCCGACACCACCGAGGCTCGGTGCCTCGCCCGGCGGGCCAAGTCCTTCGTCCTGGTCGACAACATCCTCTACAAGAGGAGCCCCTCCAGGATCCTCCAGAAGTGCATCCCGGTCGGCCAAGGAAGACACCTGCTGGTCGACATCCACGGCGGAGTTTGCGGGCATCACGCCGCGCCACAGTCCCTGGTGGGAAAAGCCTTCCGACAGGGCTTCTACTGGCCGACCGCTGTGGCGGACGCGACGCAAATCGTCCGCGCTTGCGAAGGATGCCAATTCTTCGCCAGAAAGACGCACCTCCCGGCACAAGTCCTGCAGACGATCCCCATCACGTGGCCCTTTGCGGTCTAGGGGCTCGATCTGGTCGGACCCTTCAGAAAGGCGCCCGGAGGCTTTACTCATCTGCTCGTCGCAGTAGACAAGTTCACGAAGTGGATTGAAGCCAAGCCACTGGCGACCATTACCTCTGCGCAGGCGGCAAGCTTCTTCCGCAACATTGTCTACCGCTTCGGAGTCCCGAACTCCATCATCACCGACAACGGAACGCAGTTCACGGGGAAGGAGTTCCTCTAGTTCTGCGACGACTTCAACATCCGGGTCGACTGGGCAGTAGTTGCACATCCCCGCGCTAACGGCCAGGCCGAGCGGGCCAATGGCATGATTCTCCAAGGGCTCAAGCCGCGGATCTTCAGTCGACTGAAGAAATTCGCGGGACGGTGGGCAGCCGAGCTGCCCACCGTTCTCTGGAGCCTACAGACCACACCAACACGGTCGATCGGGTTCACGCCTTTTTTCCTGGTGTTCGAAGCAGAGGCCATCCTCCCGACCGACCTCGAGTACGGCGCTCCAAGAGTGCAAAACTACGACAGCGCGCGGGGGTCGGAAGCGTAGCAGGACGACCTCGACCAACTCGACGAAGCACGAGACGTCGCAGTCTTACGGTCGGCCAAGTATCAGCAGACGCTACGCCGGTACCACAGTCGACTGGTTCGCGGCCGGACGTTCGAAGTCGGCGACTTGGTGCTACGCCAAGTCCAGTCCGCGAAGGACAGGCACAAGGTCTCCCTGCCCTGGAAGGGCCCTTTCACCATCACAGAGGTCCTCCGGCTCGGCACCTTTCGTCTCAAGGACCCCGACGGCAACATCATCGCGAACGCATGGAACATAGAGAAGCTAAGAAGGTTCTATCCTTAGCAGACCTCCCATCTCCTTGTACCACTCAAAAAATACTTGAACCAAGAAATCACGGTGGTCGGACGTCCGACCGAACAGCCGACCTCTCCTCTTTTTGCGTCTTCTTCTCGTTTTGTTGACCCCGAGCACTATGATCACCGCCCCGAAAGCGGAGGTCCTGAGATAGTGCCCTGCGGGTCGCGAAGCTGCGAAGGCGAAGGCGACCAACCAACAGTTGGAAAGAGCAAACCCTTCCCCTGCGCAGCCTCGCGTTGGCACAACCACAAACCTACGCTTGACCCGTTGCGGTCCCTAAAGGCTACGGTCGTCAAAACACGCAAGGGCGAGACCATAAGAGGAAGAACAAGCAGCCAAACAGAGGAGGGAAGCAAAACCAGCAGTTGCTTTATTCATTTACACAAAGGGGATGTCAGCCCCACCGGCAAAAGACGCCCACCGGGGTTGGAGCCTCCCGTCACTCGTGGCGGTGCTCCTCCAGGTACACACCGAGCCAGCCGAACGACACGTGGCGCCGCTCCGTCAGCGCCCGGATCAGCGGCGCCCTCGCCTCCCAAAGGCGAGGAACACCCGCAACGAGGACGTCAACCCGCCGCGCGTCCCCGGCCACGGCCTCGGCCTCGACTTCCGCCACCACTCGCAGCCAGGCTTGCTCATCGCTCATTTGCTCACGGAGCTGCGTGTAGCGATCCGCCATGGCGTGCGAGGGAAGCTTGGCTAGCGAAAGTCCTGGTGAAGCCAACGAGGATGCCGACGTACCCCCATTTATACCCTGTGGCACGGAAGGCAAAGCGCGCGGCGAGTAATGGCGTGGAGCGAGAAACGAAGCGTTCGACACCAGTTCCAACCTCGGCGCGGCCCTCCAGGCAAGTTAAGCCAGCCTTATCCCGAAAACTCCTCTTCTTTCATGTTTTCGCGCGCCTACCCCGAGCTCAAAGTGGTACACGTCGACTATACCTCTAGTCCCCGCGCACCACTCGGGGGCTGCTTACGACCCCATGGGTCGGTGACCTAGGTCGATAACCCGACCGACCAAACGACCTTCCTCGCGGTAACCTCTTCGACCCAAGTGCTGCGGCCTACGCCTCTGTGGCTACGGCTTCGAAGTAACACTTCGCGGAAGAAAGGGGTTACCCGAGCAAGAGGCCAAGGCCGGTCGGGACATTTCGATTTAGGTCAGCAGCCCAACCTTTCGAACGATCCATTTTGACTCAGGTCGGCCTCCTGACTGACCGAACCATCTTCCTCACGGTAACCTCCTCGACCCAAGTGCTGCGGCCTACGCCCCTGTGGCTACGGCTTCGAAGTAGCACTTCGCGGAAGAAGGGAGTTACCCGAGCAAGAGGCCAAGGCCGTTCGGGACTTTCCGACTTAGGTTAACAATCCGACCGACCGAGCGGGCACTTCGCGGACAGAGAAGTTTTCCGAATTAGGCAGGCCAGTGCAATGCTGGTCGGAAGCCCTCCTCTCTCCGCAAAGTAAGCGATCTAAGTCCTCGTCTCATCCTGCGTTTTCTTCAGATGTGATTGGCACAACACCTACGCTCTTGGGACGCCCCTGCGGGTCCTGTGGCTATGGTCGTAAGATTGTCCATCGCATAAAAAAGATACACGAGATGAGCGAGCGAAAACTTAAGCCACCCAGTAGGCCGGATTTGTTAACAAACGTATCGTTTATTACAATCTACTCCAAACAAAAACTAAACTATTCGTCTCCTTGGTGGAGGATACTCTGCGGCGAAATCCGCTCGGCGATCTCCCGGGCGCACGGGTCGACCCGAGCCGCGAACGCGTCGATTTCTTCGTCGCCCCGGTTCGCAGCGACCCCGCTCCCGACCATGTCAAGATCGACGCCATCGTAGTAGGAAATGGCGTTGACCAGCGCCGAGGAAGCGCCAAGCACCGCCGCCTCCCGCATCGAAGCTTCCACATGCTCCGGAACCCTCCCCAGCAGGACGGAAATAGAGCTTGGGCCTGGAGTAAGCCCAAGCAACCGGTCACAGATGGCCTGGCTGGCCACCCGGAGCGTGGTCAGCTTGACTGTCATGTCGGCCGCCTCCCTCTCCGCTACCCGCTGGTCCAAAAGGGCCGCGTCCCGCGACTCGACCGCCTCATCCCGCTGCTCCGACGCCAACCTTCGCGACTCCAGCATGTCGCTAAGGTCCCTCAGCAGCTCTGCAAAGACAAAACAGCATCAGAAGACGCCCACTACGATGACCACTGAGAGGTTGGACTGCTCACCAGCCACGAAAGCTTCCTTGGCACGAAGCTCCTCCTTGGCCTTGGCGCGCGCTTCCCGATCGGACGCCGCACGGTCGGCGAGCGCCTGCGCCGACGCCAGCTCCCCCCGAGCGAGGTCCCGCTCGGCGCGCATTTTGTCAACCTCCCTCCGAGTCGACTCACATTCCTCCCAGTAGAGGACCGCCTCCGCCCGAGCAGACTCCTCCGCGTTGACCGCGGAGGCTTTGGCTCTCTCAGCTTCCGCCAGGGACGACCTGGCCTCCTCCACCTTGCCGTTCAGCGACTGCGCTAGTCGCTGAGCCTCTCGCAGGGCTTCAGTGACTTCGCCCAGTTGTTGACCAGCAGCGGTGGCCTTCCGTCGCTCGGCGAAGAGCGCCTCCTGGGCGCCGCACAGCTCTTCCTCCGCGGCACTCCCCCGACTGTGCAGACGCCGGAGGAAGCCTGACTTCTTCAATGCCCGGGACTGCAGACGCAGCAAGGGATCACCTGCCCGGTCAGTTTCAGCTCTGTTCAAAGAAAAACACACAAGAAGGACGAGTCTCTTTCAGCCTTACCGATCCGGCCGGGCGGGATCCTTGGATAATGGAGCTCATCGCCCTAGAGGAAGCCTCGATAGCATGGAGAAGATCATTGCAGATCCTCCCTATCTCACTCTCGACCTCCCTTTCGCTCTGATCCAGAGTGTTCCAGTCGCGACGCTCCGCCTCGTCATCCAAGACAAACGACGGCTCTCCGGACGGGTCGCTGCCCGGCCAGGTCAGCACGGCGATCCCCGGCCGCTCTGCCCCGGCATCCTGCCCCTCCAGAGGGGCATCCCCAACGACCGGTCGTGGGGCCTCATGCGACACTCGAACTGCCCCGGCCGGCGGTTGCCCCGGCGGCGGGGGCGGCAGGACTTCACCGGTTTCCTCGACCAGTGTCGCGAGGGGGAGCAGACCCAGCAGGACTCCCCCCACCGTCGTCACGGTGGGCGTCGGCCCTTGCGGATCCCCCATCGGCGTCACGGTGGGCGTCGGCCCCTGTGGTCCCCGCACCGGCGGCGCTGCCTCCTCTCCAGTAGACCCCGCCGCGAGGACCGCACCCGTGGGGCCCCCACTCCGAACGGTCGTCGGCGTGGACCCTGCCGACGGGAGGGGAGAAACGCGACTCCCCGCTCCCGAGGTGGGGCTCAACACTGCCCCCGTGCTCGCGTGGCCCCTACACACAGCAGTCCGTCAGGGGTCGCGCGAGAAAACCAAAGGCTGGTCGGAGGAAGGACGAGACACTTACCGCGTCGAGCGAATGAACATCGCCCCACGCCCCCTTTTCGCCGGACCCCCGCGCGGGGGCGTGGTGGCCCTCCGCCTCCTCAGAAGAAACCCCGAGCTCGGGGCATCATCCTCAGGATCGCGAGCACCGACTCCTTGGTCGGAACCCGCGTCGGAGCCGCTCGAGTTGCCTCCGGCGCTCTCGCTGCCCTCACTGGAGGACGACTCCTCCTCGCTGTCCTCCAGCGTCGTGTCAGAGACCTCCTCGCCTCGCGCGGCCTGGGCCGCGCGCTCCCTTTTCTTCCTCGCCGCCGTGGCTCGTTTTTCCTCCTTCCGCGCGCGGTGGGCGGCGGCGCGCTGTTCCGTGACAACTCGCGCCGCAGCTCTCGCCTCTTTTTCTCCCGGCAGGAGGGCCTGGGAGGTCATGCCGTCGAGTCCCTGCGAGAGCACACACGGATAAGCGGGGAGAAGAACAAGTGAAGAATCACTAAGGTAGAGGCCACCCGACCTACCAGATTCGGTGGATTCTGCGCCGAGAACGGTGCGGGGACCTCGCCCACCACCTCGGTGTCGCCCACGCGGACGACCACAGCCACATGAGGAAAAAGCTCCGACCCGGGAGCTCAACTGCGGACGACCTCGTGGGGTCGGACGCCCCGGTTTACCTGAACATGGGGTGCACCTGATCCTTGAAGGGCTGGATGCGCCTCTCCATGAACGCGCGGGCGACCACCTCGCCCGTCAAGCCCCGCGCCTTCAGACCCGCGAGCCGCTCGAGGATCACCTCCACCTTCTTTTTATCTTTTGAGTTGGGACCCCAAATCCAGTGAGGACCTGACTCTGGCAGTCTGCCGGTGATGGCCGGGGCGCTGTTGCCGGGGTTCTGGACGTAGAACCACTCGCTATGCCACCCCCGGTTCGACGACGGCAGCTTCACGTCGATGTAGTACTGCTTGCGGCTGCCACACAGTTGGATGGCCAGGCCGCCAAGGAGACCGGCCGCGTCCGACGGCGACCGCGCGAAGAAGAAATGCCGCCAGAGCCCCCAGTGGGGTTTGATCCCCAAGAAGGCCTCGCACAGCGTGATGAAGATCGCGATGTGGAGGACCCCATTCGGGTTCAAGTGGTGCACTTCCCCTCGGTAGAAGTATAGCAGCCTGCGGACGAACGGGTGGAGGGGGAGGCCGAATCCGCGCTCGTAGAAGGAGGCGAGTGTGACGATCTCCCCGTCGCCCAGCGCAGGGATTGCGGTCCCCACCGGCGGCACCCGCCACCCAGACTCATCTCGCGGAGGGAGGAATCCCTTCCTCTCCAGGCCAATGAAGCGGACGGCCGCAGACGAGTGGGGAACCCACGACATCTCCGAAACAGGCGAAGAGACGAGCCAAAGCGCGAGGAAGTAGGGAGCTCTTCTCCTCTTCTTTTCGCTTTTTTTCTTTTTCCAGAAGGCATAAGCAGTTGTCTCCCTCCTCGCGCCACCCTCGCCCTCCTTTATAGGCATCAGGCGGGAACGGACGCCCCTTCGCACCAACTGGCGCCTCCTCACGCGAACCGGCGCAACCGCCGACCGTTCGCCTGCCACCTCGGTCACCACCCCGGTAACGTGCCGTAATCCATTTAATTCCCACCGAGCATTAACTGCTCTGACAGGACAGCCGCCTCGCGCCGCACGCTGCGCAGTTCTGCGAACCACGCTGGGCGTAACGGGCCAAAGCGCCCCGGAAAAAGGTACGAATGGCCCATTGGGCCGCCCGGCCTCGGGACAGCGGATCACCTTCGGGCTCGCACCCGAGGCCCGGCATCGTGTTGAGGGTTACGAAGACCAAGTCCAGTCGACTGGAACTGAAGCCGCCCCAGCACGTAAAACAGAGCGAGGGGCGAGCCAAGGCGAGCTCCCAGAGGGCCTCCAGTTGGGTCGGCGGACGACCCAATCACCCTGACCCGCATCCGAGACCACACCTCACACTCTCCCGCGGAACTCATCGATGAGTGGCGGCCAGCCGCGCTCCGGGTTGGCGGACGACCCGGTAGCCCGACACGGGATCGAGTAAGGAAAGGTTCTCATGGAACGCCCCGCAGCGGGTCGGACGCCCACGCCGGGACCCACGTCCGCTTGGAAATGATCCCCCTCGAGGGAGATCGCCAAGGTTCCACTCGGATTGCCCGTTAGTAGCTCGCATGAGCATGGCGTTCAAACCGACGAAGGTAAACGCGCATTCGCTTACCCGACTCTTGGTCCCACAATCGTGGCCAACCAGAGTCCGACCGGGTAAACCCCCGACCGGCTCTCCGACCCGCTCGGGGGCTCGGGGTTTACACCCACCGGGTGTGCTCGCGCGCACCCGGGCCACTCAGCCGACAGGCGGGCTATGCCGACTAAACCCCGCCGACCTCCGGGTCGGCGGACCGCCTTGACCGGGTAAACCCCCGACCGGCTCTCCGACCAGCTCGGGGGCTCGGGGGCTACACCCACCGGGTGCGCTCGCGCGCACCCCATCTCTCCGGACGAAGCAGTTCCCAACCGGCCACCCCGACCGGATCTTATCGATCGACCCCGACGCTACGTCGACCTTGTCGAAACCCCCGACCGGCTCTCCGACCCGGACGGGGGCTCGGGGGCTACTGACGAGTACCCATACCATGGGTACCTCCATCAGCCCGAGACCACGAGCGGGCTGACATCCTTCAAAAGCTCAGTTCTGGCAAAGGCTCGTGGGCCGCGACAAGATGGCCTGGCACTGTTCGGAGCCAGCCCCAGGCGGTCAGCGGACTCCGACCTCCCAGGTCGGGGCGCATGGTCGGCCGGCTCCACTAGCGCTCGAAGGGCCAAGACCCGCGCTAGTAGAGGGCCAACCGCTCTGTGTACGTGACGTCCTCTGACGTCCGTACCAGGGTAGGCGGTCCCTTCCCAAGAATGTTAGAGGGTGCGTCAAGAAGTCAAGCCCCGGTCCCATCGTCACTGACACACCGCAGAGAAGCGCCCCCTCCCGAGACCAAGCTGAGGTCAAATACCATTAAATGCCGGGCTGACGTCTGTACGGAGCGGTGCGTCACCTCGTCAGCACGGTTGAAGACTTCCTGCCGTAGGGCTACCAACCCGGCGTGGAGGTAGTCGGAGCCCGGTCGGACGACAAGACAGAAGACCAGACTCCAAGGCATACAGTACCCCTTCCTTTTCCTCTCCAACTCCCATCTGTAACCTGCCGCCTCTGGATATATAAGGAGAGGCAGGGCCCCGGGGGGAGGGGAGACCCAACCAAGCACGAAAACACAAAAGAACTCACCGAGCGCAAGGGAGATCGATCGAGTCCCTCGTCTCGCCTGTAACCTTCGGATCATCTATCGAATAACATACACCCCAGCGATACGAACTGGAGTAGGGACGTTCAGCCCGAACCAGTATAAACCTCTGGCTTCTTGAGTCAACCATTCGGGGAGAGGGAGCGCGCGACCCCCACTAACCAAAAATTCGTATTGCCGGTGCACGAAACACCGACAACAAGATACTAGTAACTAGATTTTGGACTTGAAACTCATTTTCTTTTCAAAATAGAATTTTGTGAAGCCAAAACCTTTGAAAAACATTTTGAAAGCATTTGTATACATTTTTTAACTAGTTTTTCAAAAGATTACTAATAGATTTGCAAATTTTGAGTTTTGGCTAAAAGGTTTGATTTTGAAAATTTATATTAGCACTTCTATACATATGGGCACATGTAGGGATGTGATACACATGAATATGAATTAGCACTCACCCTAAATGTGCCACTAGTTAAACTTGCTCAAGATTTGCAATAAAGAACAATAATAACAAGCTTGAGCAAGGAACAACCAACAAGCAATTAAATTAAACTTTCATGAATACTAATGCATCTAAACCTACACAAGGCTAGAAGCAATAATGTAATCAATTTAAATTCTCGTTACCGAGATGGCATTGGCTCATGATTAGCTTGATTGTCTTCATGCTTGACACCACTTGTAGGAGATGACATCCCTTTTCTTTTTGTGGAGATCAAGCGTCCAATCCATCTCGTACCACCTAAAATCCTTTTAAGCGGTTTTTGGTACCCAATCCTTGTTGGGTTCAACAATGTTAGTCACAATAGTTTTGGGCACCCAAATGGCCCTAATTTTAGCATTATCGAATTGACTAACACGACTAAAATTAGGTTTGCGAATATTATTCCTCCTAGGCAACATGTTTGGAGTGAAGTGAGATGGCTTTGGAGAATAAACATAATTAGCAAACCTATTTCTAGTTTGATCCCATCTAAGCATATGATAATTGAAATTATGCAAATGCGGTAGGGGAAAAACCCACGAAAAATCAGCGAATGCGGTAGTACCGGCAGCAAAACCGCGGTACTACCGCCCTCAGGGTAACGGCTATAAAACTAGCCGTTACGCAGTCAAATCGGTACTACCGCCGGCAAAACTCCGGTAGTACCGCTACCTCGGCAGTACCGGCCTCAAGCCGCGGTACTACCGCTCCAGCAAACAGCATCAGAGCACCCCGCTCTGGAAAATAACTATCGGCTCTCAAAGCCCGGTACTGCTGCACCTACGGCAGTACTGGCCCCACCCGGGCGGTAGTGCCGCTCTTAAACAGGGCACAAAACACTTCTCTGGAAAAAGACTACCAGCAACTAAAACCTGGTGCTATCGCAACCCCGGTAGTACCGCTCCAAACCTCCGGTAGTACCACAAATCAAACAGAGAGAAGCGCGCCAAACTAATCAATATGTACCGGCACTAGAGACCCGGTACTACCAGACCTGCGGTAGTACCGCTCTTACACAAGCGGTAGTGCCGGCCTTACAAACTCAGAAAAACTCCAGAAAAACCACTGTCTGGAAAAAAGCTACCGCACAACAAATACCGGTACTACCGCACATACGGTAGTACCGTCAATTGTAACACCCCGACATCTAGTATGCCCTAGATGTCACCATACATAGACTAAACAACATCTAAATACCACATCTAAAGGTAAATTATAGCAAGGGAGTAAATGCAAAAAACCAAAAATTTCGGCAGCATCTCCTTTGTTTTTCCATGGTACGGAGCATCAACAATAATGTAACACCCCAAAATTTTGCTTTTCTTAAATTCATGTGTGATTTGGCACTTTGGTGAATTTTTGGAATTTTCTGGAATTTATTTGGATTTATTTGGAATTTATTTGAATTTATTCCATTTTGAAATAATTAAAGAATTTAACTTTGCAAATAAAATTTTGTTGGAAATATTTTATTTGAGTCCAAAATGATCCAAAATATTTTCCAGAATTTTTCTGGAATTTTTCTGAGTCATTTGCTATTTTTAATGAATTAAATGAATTACTGGGAATTATTTTAAATATTAAATCGCTGGAAAATCAACTCGGGTCAAGTATCGTTTCATCCGACCGAAGTCGGAACCAGTCGGACTCGAGTCCGACCGAGCCACGTGACTAATCGAACCCACTCCTAAACCTAATCAATCCCAACCGTTGGATCAAGATCCAACGGCCGAGATCCGCCTGCACGGTTGAGCCGTGTCCGACCCGAACCGTTCGCGCCCGGTCCGATCGGGGCCGCTGATCTGGACACGTGGGCGGTTCGTGCCGTCTTCCCCGCGAGTCCGAGCCGGACTCCGCGCCGAGTCTTGGCCGCCAGTGGACTAGGGCTCGCCACGAGCACGCCTCCCGGGGCTATTTAATGCCGGATCGCGCCCCGAGGTTGCACTCATCCTTGCGCACCCGATCCCCCGAGCCATCTCGCCTGAGCAGCCGCTTGTTCGCGGCGAGCTCGCCGTAGTTGAGCGCCACTCCGCCGCGGTTTTTGTTCGATTCCGCCGCCGTCCGTCGTCTTCCGCCGAGAAGGAGCCCAGATCCGGAATCCCCGTGACGAGACGCACCCGAAGAGACCCTTCACTTCACCGGAGCAACCCCGAAACGCCGTCGGGCTCGTCGTCGTCTCCGTCTCCGGTGGCTGCAGCGCCGCCGCCGCCATCGACCTCGCGAGCTCGTGGACCGTCCGATCTTGATCGTGCGGTTGAGAGTGAGTTCACGTGTTCCAAACCCGATTAGATTCGGACCGTTGGATCAAGATCCAGCGGTTCACAATCGCCACGCGCCGTAGCGGTGCTATTATAGGATTAGATCTGGACCGTTCGATCTAGATCGAGCGCCCACGATCATCGAGTAGTTTTAACGTGTTAACCCTGGATCCAATCCGCGCCGTTGATTTTCAAACCAACGGCCGCGATTGCGCCACGTGTCGGGGAGATGGACCGACGCGGTCAGCGCCAGACGCTGCGTGTGGCGTGTGTCACGACACGCGGGCCCCGCATGTCGAGGGCCCACACGATACCGCGTTGCGTGAGACCTCGTGACCGACAGTGGGTCCCGCTGTCGGTCTCACGATGGAGCCGTGGACCGGTCCACCGTGGACCGAACCGCGCCGTGAGTGAGCCCATGAGCCGGTGGCGACGCCACCAGCCAATCAGAGCCGACACGTGTCCATGCCGACGCAATAATTAATTTCGAAAAGAAAATGATTTATTAATTTGAAATAATGATTTGATTTTGTTTCAAACTTCAAACGCTTATAACTTTTGCGTTTCAACTCCGATTTGAGTGATTCAAATTTCTAAATTTGTATAAAATTGAGATCTACCTAAATATGAATTTTATTTAATTTTTGGACTAAAGTTTTTCTCTGTAAAATTATTTAAATGATTATTTAAACTTTAAATAATCATAACTTTTATGCTTTTAACTCCAAATTTGGCGATTCAGTTTCTAAAAATCCAGAAAATTATGTTCTCTCTGTTTATGGATTTTATTTGGAGTTTTGGGATGTTTTTGCCTAGTGTTTATTTGTGTATTTGCTATTTGCACGCTTTACGAGTAGACGTTGAAGTGCCGGAAGGATTCGAAGGAGAAGTATTAACTCAGGATCCAACTCAAGACCAAGAGCAAGTACTTTTTGAAGGCAAGTTGTGCTTTGACCATGTTGATCCTATTTCGAAATCTATTTTGATTTAAACTATTGCATGCTAGTTCAATTAGAAAGATACTTTGTTTAAACATGGGGGTTAGATAAATACCAATTTCTTTGTATGACACCTTGATTACTTAAGTATGTGCCATGACCCTTTGTCACCCTAGTTGTGGATTACTAGTTGGACATTATTAGATTGCCAACATGGGTTTTAGACCGTTGTAGTACCTTCGCTTAGACTCGCTACGTGCTCATGACATGATTTTGGACAATCAAATGTTAATATTGACTTAATGATATATTGAACCTGTTTTGGAAAGGTATCATGTGATGTTGATGGCACGTGGTGCATGGTAATCAAGCGGGGTTTGATAAGCAGTTTTCGGCCAGGGGCATGTGGCAAGAGTAATCAGTGGGCGGTTGTGGCATTGGGGATGTTGATTTGGTTCTTCGGGTAGTCTTGCCCTGGTCACTCTAAGGACTTAACCTTGCAAGCCTTTGAACTGGGTCATACTTGCAACCACATGGCTGGAATGGGACGGCCCTAGTTGATTAAGTCGCTAAGGACTCACCTGTGGAGCCTCAGGGTGTCAATTACACCGTTTGTGTGATTGTACGGGGGAGCGTATCGTGGCTGTGGCCAGATACCCATCTAACGGTGTGTTGGTCCCATACTTCGCCTTGGCTAAGGGAAGGGATGGTGTAGAGCACGAACCGGAGAGGACCACCTGTGTTGTTTGAGGCTTAGAAAGGCTTTATTCTGAGGAACTTCGCCTTTGTGGTGTTTGACTGTATCTTGTGGGTAAAGTGCATAACCTCTGCAGAGTGTAGAATCTATTTAAATAGCCGAGTCCACTGTGATCTTGGACAATGCTCGGGAATTACAGTCAAGGGTTAGACTTTCTGAAAATAACTTGGATTTGAAAGGTTGGTTTGGTTTAGTAATGAAGGTGATGGAAATGTGGTTTAGGATGGGGAAAATGTTTACTAAACTTCTTGAAAAGTTATTTATGCTTTACTTATTTCTACTGCTTTCGAATCTACTTATATTACTTTTCAAATCTTTGTTTCATCGCAAATATACCTTGAGCTATTCCTTTGTACCAAGCCATGCATATAGTATATTAGCTTGCATTCATGCATGACTTCTTGAGTACCAAGTACTCACCCTTGCCTCAACACAATATCGGTTGAAGAGGAGATTACGCCACTTTGGAGGAGGAACTCGGGAGGATCCGTCTACTTAGGGAAGCGAGCCCATCGATTGCCTGTGGTATACTGGATGGCGCCACGAAGTTATTTGATTTTCCGCTGCTATTATTTTTCTCTGAATAAGTTTCGCCTTGTGAGGCATACATTTGTAACTTGACCATAAGGTCGAGTAACCAGTTTGGTTATTTAAATAAAGTACTTTATTGGTATCGAGTGGTATGATTGTGATATTTACCAATGTTAAGACTGTGTGCACTAGCGCGTTCCTGGACTAGTGCTGAATACACAGAGGGTCCGGATTTGCAAATTCGGGGTCCCGACAGAGGTGGTATCAGAGCCATACTTGACCGTAGGCTCAACCCTAAGCTAGAATGGTCGTAGTAAGGATAAAACCTATTTTCTAAAAGCTAAAAATTTGTGAAGACAAGAAATGGCATCTCGACTTATCCCCTTCTCTCTTTTCTTGTCTCTTGCTGAAATTTTCCCTTACCTTGTCAACAATTTAAAAATTCCGAGTTCTTACGAAAAGCACTCTTGTGACAGATGGCGGGAAGCTCAAGAGTATGTGGCACACCTTCTACGAAGGATTGACGAGTTGGAGATGACTTTGTACGGACCAAACCCAGAGCCAAGATTGAGCTACACGAGCCGCATCCAGAGGAGTCGGATCTCGATGAGGACACCGCTTCTTCGACTACCATAGAGGACACGCATCGGACATGGCGATCGTTTCGCGCCTATGCCGCAGCATCCGCACCCAGGCCGTGGAGGTTTTCTCGATGAGTGAGCATAGGTTCTATAGTGAGACTCCTTCGCCGAGTCGAGTCATAGAATAAAGAGTCACCCTTTAGGCGTTAGACTCCAGAGTTAGTTCGATTTGGATTTGCTTTGTTTCTCGAGTGTGCAAGATGTGTTGCAAGGCCCTTAGGCATTGTAAGCAGCCATACCAAGTTATTAAATAATAAAGTTGGACCTTAAAGTTACCCCTTTCGCCCCGCATAAGTTCCATATTACTCGTCTATTCTTGTTTCCCTCTCATCCCTAAACCTAGAGCAAATCGACAGATGGTGAACACCCGTGGAAACTTTGGAAGCAATGGGAGTGGTTCTCGCCCAGCAGAAAACCCCAATGATGGAGCACCAGCACCGCCATCGGATATGCAGAATTTGGAGCTTTTCTTGCTGCCTGACTCGATTGATGCATGCTATGATGCAACAAATGCAGCACGTCCTTTGCTCGAGGCCACTTTGCTAATCAAGTTAATCAGGGACCACGCCAGAATACAAGACTGTCAGAGTTCATGAGGACCCACCCACCCACTTTCTCTGGGAATGCCAATCCATTGGAGGCCGATGATTGGTTAAGATCAATCGAGAGGAAGCTACACATAGCTCAATGCATAGGAAATGAGAAGGTACTCAACGCTTCTCATCAGTTGGAAGGAACAGCCGCCGAATGGTGGGAGAACTTCTGTGCCACGCAAGAGAACCCTCAAGATATCACTTGGGAAGAGTTCACAGCTGCATTCCGACAGTATCACGTGCCTGAAGGAATCATGGACCTTAAGAAGGAGGAGTTCAGAGCATCAAGCAAGGTAATCAGCCAAAGGGTCGACTACCGAACAAGTTCACACAGCCTAGCACGCTACGCTTTGAGGATGTAGCGACAGATAAATCCGCATACCTCGCTTTTATGAAGGGACTTAACTCAGGATTGCAAGTAGGGTTGATCACCCACACCTTTCCAGATTTCCAAGAGTTGGTGAATAAGGCACTTATTCTTGAGGACAAGCGCAAGGAACTGAATGAGAACAGGAAGCGTAGGATGCAACAGCAAGGATCACGCCAGGGAACGCAACAGCGCTTGAGAGTTGCACCAAATCAATTCTTCAGATTCCAACCACAGAATGCAACAAGGACACCATCCTCGCACCAAGACCTGCCAATCAGAACTACCAAACCCGGCCCCGCTAGAAACACTACTCGAGCGATCGGCAAGGAACAGTGAGACGCTGCTACAAGCGCAACGAGCCAGACACTTCGCCAACAGATTGTCCAAAGAAGACAGCAGGAGCGACCCGATTCGCTTCAATCTAGGAACCACCCAGCCTAGGACGCCAAAGACAGAGCCACACCCTGCATCGTGGTGAGAGGCCGAGTCAACCATGTCACCGCGGATGCACTGCGAGAATGCTACGGACGTTATCTTGGGTAAGTTACTTGTTAACTTCGAGTACACCTGCGATTTTGTTTGACTCGAGCTTCGCATTCGTTTGTTTCGCAAGGCTTTGCTACTAGAAATGATTTGAGGATTGCAAGACTTAAGTGCATGCTTTTAGTTCAAACCCTGGTTCGAACTCCGAACGAAAGTAGGATGTTCCGGTGAGAATACTAATAGATGGAATAGAGTTCCTAGCAAACCTTATAATTTTGGAGACCTGGACCTTAGACGTCATATTGGGAATGGATTGGTTATCCAAGCACAAGGCCGTATTGGATTGTGGACGAAGGACTATCTCGATTGAGAGCCCGTGTGGGAAGAAAGTGGAATTTCAAGCCACCGCAGCTTAGAGATGGTCGGTTGATGGTTAACAGTACCAAGGCAATCAGCATAGAGGATGTCCCAAAGTAGTGAATGAGTACCCGATGTTTTTCCCGAAGATCTACCCGGTATGCCGCTGACAGGGACATAGAGTTTGTGATAGAGCTTGTACTGCACAAAGACCGATAGCAAAGAGACCCTATCGGATGTCCACCGAGGAGTTGGTAGAGATGAAGAAACAGCTAGAAGAGTTAATGCAGAAAGGATTCATCAGACCGAGTTCGTCACCGTGGGGAGCACCAGTTTTGTTTGTCAAGAAGAAGGATGGGAGTTTCAGGATGTGCATCGACTATCGTGCGCTCAATGAAGTCACCGTGAAGAATAAGTATCCGCTACCCAGGATTGATGATTTGTTTGATCAGCTGAGAGGAGCCGGAGTTTTCTCCAAGATTGATCTGAGATCGGGATACCATCAGTTGAAGATCCGATCAGAAGATATTCCGAAAACCGCATTTTCGTCAAGATATGGACATTACGAGTTCTGATTATGTCCTTTGGTCTGATTTAATGCGCCAAAGATATTTCATGAATATGATGAATAAGGTGTTCATGGAATATTTGGACAAGTTTGTCGTCGTGTTCATAGACGATATCCTAATCTACTCCAAGACAGAGGATGAACATGCCGAACACTTAAGGCGAGTTTTGGAAAAGGCGAGGAACGACAACTTTTCGCCAAGTTCAGCAAGTGTGATTTTTGGAAGGACAAAGTGGAGTTTCTTGGACACGTAATGACCGCAGAAGGAGTCGCCGTAGATCCGAGCAAAGTAGAAGCTGTGTTACATTGGGAGCAGCCGAAGACTGTGACCCAGATTCGGAGTTTCCTTGGAATGGCAGGATACTACCGCCATTTCATCGAAGGCTTCTCGACAATTGCGAAACCTCTTACGCAATTGCTGAAGAAGGAAAAGAAGTTTGCATGGACGCCAGAATGTGAGAAAGGATTTCAGGAGCTGAAGAAGCGATTGACATCAGCACCGGTGTTAGTTCTGCCGAATGTTGCTCAAAGCTTCGATATCTATTGTGACGCCTCACGCCAAGGACTTGGATGTGTGTTGATGCAGAACGGAAAGGTTGTTGCTTATGCATCAAGGCAGTTGAGGCCGCATGAGGAGAATTACCCGACACATGACCTAGAGTTAGCTGCCGTAGTGCATGCTTTGAAGATATGGCGTCACTATCTGATTGGAAACAGATGTGAAGTATATACGGATCATAAGAGCCTTAAGTACATATTCACCCAGTCGGATCTGAATATGAGGCAGAGGAGATGGTTAGAGTTGATCAAGGACTATAATGTTGGAATCCATTACCATCCCGGGAAGGCCAACGTAGTAGCCGATGCTCTGAGTCGGAAAAGCCATACCGTGAGTGCGTTGCTAGCCACAAGTCAGGATGAGTTATGTGAGGATTTTCAGAAAATGAAGATTGAGGTAGTACCTAGCGGATTCTTGGCCGCATTAGAAGTAAAGCCTACCCTAGAGGATCAGATCCGAGAAGGACAGAAGGATGATGACAAGATCCGCAGGATTAAGTCCATCAAGGAGGAAGGCAAGGCAGAGGACTTCAAGTTGGATGAGCAAGGCACGTTGTGGATGAAGGATCGGATTTGTGTGCCTAACAAGGAGTTAAAGCAAGCGATTCGGAGGAAGCCCATGACTCCAAGTATTCAATTCACCCAGGAGTGCCAAAATGTATCGGGATTTGAAGGAAAGATTACGGTGGCCGAGTATGAAGCGTGAAGTTGCCGAGCATGTTGCATTATCGACATATGCCGGAGAGTCAAGGCAATGCATCGAGAGACCAGCAGGATTGCTACAACCGCTGAAAATACGAGTGGAAGTGGGAGGAAATCGGAATGGATTTCATTACCGGTTTATCAAGACTCAAGGAGGTTATGACTCCATATGGGTTATAGTGGATCGCTTGACTAAAGTAGCCCATTTTATTCCCGTGAAGACCACTTACTCGGGAGATAAATTAGCGTAATTATACATGATCGATTGTCTGTTTGCACGGAGTGCCAAAGAGGATTGTATCGGACAGAGGTACCCAATTTACCTCAAGGTTCCGGAATAAGTTGCATGAAGCCATGGGAACCCGTTTGAACTTCAAGATACCTTATCATCCACAGACGGATGGACAGACCAGAAAGAGTCAACGGTCTGGAGGATATGTTAAGAGCTTGTGCATTAGCTTATGCTACCTCTTGGGATAAGAGTTTGCCGTATGCCGAGTTCGATTACAACAATAGTTATCGAGGCTAGTTCTGAGATGTCACCTTTTGAGGCCTTTGTATGGTCGACCTGTCGGACGCCATTGAATTGGAATGAGACCGGCGGCGCCGTGTCTTTGGGCCTGATATTCTTCAGGAGGTGAAGAAGCAGATTGCCACGATTAGGGAAAGGTTGAAGATAGCCCAATCACGGCTGTAAGAGTTCTGGCCGACAACCGTCGCCGGGACTTGAGTTTTGAACCAGAGGACTATGTATACCTCAGAGTTACGCCTCTCAGGGGAGTTAAGAGGTTCCATGCCAAAGGGAAACTCGCACCCCGTTATGTTGGACCATTTAAGATTTTGAGTCGCAGAGGCGAAGTTGCTTATCAGCTGGAGTTGCCACAGTCGTTAGCAGGAGTGCATGACGTATTCCATGTGTCCCAGTTGAAGAAGTGTCTCCGAGTTCCTGAGGAACAGACACCGCTAGAGTCAATTGAGTTGCAAGAAGATTTGACTTATAAGGAGCATCCCGTGAGGATTCTAGACACAATGGATCGAGAAACTAGAAACAAGTCAACCCGTTTCTGTAGAGTTCAGTGGAGCAACCATGAAGAAAGCGAAGCGACTTGGAAGCGCGAAGAGGATTTGAAGAAAGAGTTTCCAAACCTATTCAAGAGTGAGCCACGAATCTCGGGGGCGAGATTCTATTAAGGGGAGGTTTGTAACACCCCAAAATTTTGCTTTTCTTAAATTCATGTGTGATTTGGCACTTTGGTGAATTTTTGGAATTTTCTGGAATTTATTTGGATTTATTTGGAATTTATTTGAATTTATTCCATTTTGAAATAATTAAAGAATTTAACTTTGCAAATAAAATTTTGTTGGAAATATTTTATTTGAGTCCAAAATGATCCAAAATATTTTCGGAATTTTTCGAATTTTTCTCGAGTCATTTGCTATTTTTAATGAATTAAATGAATTATCGGGAATTATTTTAAATATTAAATCGCTGGAAAATCAACTCGGGTCAAATCTTGTTCATCCGATCGAAGTCGGAACCCGAAGTCGGACTCGAGTCCGACCGAGCCACGTGACTCGACCGAACCCACTCCTAAACCTAATCAATCCCAACCGTTGGATCAAGATCCAACGGTGAGATCCGCCTGCACGGTTGAGCCGTGTCAGGCCGAACCCGTTCGCGCCCGGTCCGATCGGGGCCGCTGATCTGGACACGTGGGCGGTTCTCGTGCCGTCTTCCCGCCGAGTCCGAGCCGGACTCGCCGCCGAAGTCTTGGCCAGAATCGACTAGGGCTCCGCCCTGAGCACGCCTCCCGGGGCTATTTAATGCCCGGATCGCGCCCCGAGGTTGCCCTCATCCTTGCGCACCCGTTCCCCCGAGCCATCTCGCCTGAGCCGCCGCCGTTTGCCCGTGCGAGCTCGCCGTAGTTGAGCGCCACTCCGCCGCGGTTTTTGCTCGATTCCGCCGCCGTCCGTCGTCTTCCGCCGAGAAGGAGCCCAGATCCGGAATCCCCGTGACGAGACGCACCCGAAGAGACCCTTCACTTCGCCGGAGCAACCCCGAAACGCCGTCGGGCTCGTCGTCGTCTCCGTCTCCGGTGGCTGCAGCGCCGCCGCGTCGCCATCGACCTCGCGAGCTCTGTGGACCGTCCGATCTTGATCGTGCGGTTGAGGTGAGTTCACGTGTTCCAAACCCGATTAGATCTGGACCGTTGGATCAAGATCCAACGGTTCACAATCGCCACGTGCCGTAGCAGTGCTATTATAGGATTAGATCTGGACCGTCCGATCTAGATCGAACGGCCCACGATCATCGAGTAGTTTTAACGTGTTAACCCTGGATCCAATCCGCGCCGTTGATTTTCAAACCAACGGCCGCGATTGCGCCACGTGTCGGGGAGATGGACCGACGCGGTCAGCGCCGTACGCGTGTGAGCGTGTGTCCCTGACACGCGGGCCCCGCATGTCAGAGGGCCCACACGACAGCCGCGTTTGCGTGAGACCCGTGACCGACAAAGTGGGTCCCACCTGTCGGTCTCACGTGGAGCCGTGGACCGGGTCCACCGTGGACCGAACCGCGCCGTGAGCTGAGCCCATGAGCCGGCTGACGTCAGCCAGCCAATCAGGAGCTGACACGTGTCCATGCTGACGCAATAATTAATTTCCGAAAAAGAAAATGATTTATTAATTTGAAATAATGATTTCAGATTTTGTTTCAAACTTCAAACGCTTATAACTTTTGCGTTTCAACTCCGATTTGAGTGATTCAAATTTCTAAATTTGTATAAAATTGAGATCTACCTAAATATGAATTTTATTTAATTTTTGGACTAAAGTTTTTCTCTGTAAAATTATTTAAATGATTATTTAAACTTTAAATAATCATAACTTTTGCGTTTTAACTCCAAATTTGACGATTCCAGTTTCTAAAAATCCAGAAAATTATGTTCTCTCTGTTTATGGATTTTATTTGGAGTTTTGGGATGTTTTTGCCTAGTGTTTATTTGTGTATTTGCTATTTGCACGCTTTACGAGTAGACGTTGAAGTGCCGGAAGGATTCGAAGGAGAAGTATTAACTCAGGATCCAACTCAAGACCAAGAGCAAGTACTTTTTGAAGGCAAGTTGTGCTTTGACCATGTTGATCCTATTTCGAAATCTATTTTGATTTAAACTATTGCATGCTAGTTCAATTAGAAAGATACTTTGTTTAAACATGGGGGTTAGATAAATACCAATTTCTTTGTATGACACCTTGATTACTTAAGTATGTGCCATGACCCTTTGTCACCCTAGTTGTGGATTACTAGTTGGACATTATTAGATTGCCAACATGGGTTTTAGACCGTTGTAGTACCTTTGCTTAGACACACACGTGCTCATGACATGATTTTGGACAATCAAATGTTAATATTGACTTAATGATATATTGAACCTGTTTTGGAAAGGTATCATGTGATGTTGATGGCACGTGGTGCATGGTAATCAAGCGGGTTTGATAAACGATTTTCGGCCGGGCATGTGGCAAGAGTAATCAGGTGGGCCATTGTGGCATTGGGGATGTTGATTTGGTTCTTGGGTAGTCTTGCCCTGGTCACTCTAAGGACTTAACCTTGCAAGCCTTTGAACTGGTCATACTTGCAACCACATGGCTGGAATGGGACGACCCTAGTTGATTAAGTCGCTAAGGACTCACTGTGGAGCCTCAGGGTGTCAATTACACCGCTTGTGTGATTGTGCGGGGAGCGTATCGTGGTCGTGGGCCGATACCCATCTAACGGTGTGTTGGTCCCATACTTCGCCTTGGCTAAGGGAAGGGATGGTGTAGAGCACGAACCTGAGAGGACCACTGTGTTGTTTGAGGCTTAGAAAGGCTTTGTTCTGAGGAACTCGCCTTTGTGGTGTTTGTTGTATCTTGTGGGTAAAGTGCATAACCTCTGCAGAGTGTAGAATCTATTTAAATAGCCGAGTCCACTGTGATCTTTGGACAATGCTCGGAATTACAGTCAAGGGTTAGACTTTCTGAAAATAACTTGGATTTGAAAGGTTGGTTTGGTTTAGTAATGAAGGTGATGGAAATGTGGTTTAGGATGGGGAAAATGTTTACTAAACTTCTTGAAAAGTTATTTATGCTTTACTTATTTCTACTGCTTTCGAATCTACTTATATTACTTTTCAAATGCTGTTTACTGCAAATATACCTTGAGCTATTCCTTTGTACCAAGCCATGCATATAGTATATTAGCCTTGCATTCATTGCATGACTTGCTGAGTACCAAGTACTCACCCTTGCCTCAACACAATATCAGTTGAAGAGGAGATTACGCCACTTTGGAGGAGGAACTCAGGAGGATCCGTCTACTTAGGAAGCGAGCCCGATCGGTTGCTGTGGTATCTTGGATGGCGCCACGGGTTATTTGATTTTCCGCTGCTATTATTTTTCTCTGAATAAGTTTCGCCTTGTGAGGCATACATTTGTAACTTGACCATAAGGTCGAGTAACCAGTTTGGTTATTTAAATAAAGTACTTTATTGGTATCGAGTGGTATGATTGTGATATTTACCAATGTTAAGACTGTGTGCACTAGCGCGTTCCTGGACTAGTGCTGAATACACAAAGGGTCCGGATTTGCAAATTCGGGGTCCCGACAAATAATATCACAAGATATATCATAATGGGAAGCATCTAAAGCAGCAATAACAGGTGACGTAGCAACTATTTATGTCTAGCATAATGAATTTAACCACTCCATGATCTAAAACGAAGTAAATAATATGACCAAGCACACAAATAAGGCATACTCCAAGTTCTCAACGCATTAACTTATAATCACAACTACAAATGGCAACATTGTGTATGTCTTAATGAGTGAAACTTTGTGAAGATGTGCCACTAAGCCCCTTTCCCGCATGCTGATTTCATGGTACCTAAAAACAACAAAAAAACAAGCGTGAGTTCATCACTCAGCAAAGTGTATTGCAATGGAACAAGAAAACACATTCCAATACCTTCATCACTACTTTTCATATTCAACATCATAATCATCTCATATTCACATTGTATGCATCTCATTGACCTCATCATATAACATCATCATATAATGCAATGCAATGCAATACACATGTCTCCTTGAAGCACATACCGGTATTGCCGGGTGCACACCCGTCGGCGTGCACCCTCTTTCCCCTTCCATCCCGTAGATGGAGGGTGCCTACTCCTCGCTTCCATTCACAACCGTGGATGGAATCACGAGGTAGGACTTACTCAATGGTGCTCCGGATTAGTCATAACTTTCTCACCGACCTTACCGGACTAGTTATGACTTTCTCACCGACCGGGCCAGTTTTCATGCCATGTATGCAACATATGCCATAAACATAAACAACTAATGATTGCATAGCATCATAACGTACCATTTTCATCACATCATGGGCAAACACTAATCATGGCAAGATAGCACATTATGTAAACAATTTGCACTTAATCAGGACTAGCAAACATACAACACATTCACCATTCCAATACACTTGCCTTAACCGCGGGCGACGAATTGGCGAGATGATGAGGGCACTCCCGGGGTCACACCACCTGCACCTAGGTACCACATACTCAAAACATGCCCACAAAACAGTACGCAATCGCTCATCTACCCCGACTTCGCAAACTACTCCCAAAACCGAAAAACAGAGAATCTGTCCCGACGGGACAGCAGGCTTCAAACTAGCATAACTTGAGTTCTAGGACTCCAAATCAAGTAAATGAGTACATCATTGCGAAGCTTAGGAAATTTCCTAGCTATTTTCTAAGTATTGGGAAAAGCTGATTCGGCCTCTAAAATTGTCTAATCTACAAAACATTACGTTCTGTCCCAATTACGTCATAGATTTGAACACGCTCGGTAAAATGATCATAACTTTCAAACTGCTGGGAGGAATTAGACGTTCTTGGTGTCCAATTAAAGGTATTGAAGTTATCTACAACTTTCTAAACAGGCGGCCGACCAAATTCCATCTCTAAAATTGTGAAAACTCAAACCCTAGGTCGTGTGCCCAATCTGCCCGAAACAGAGAACTATGAAATCTCTAGTTTTCATCCAATCTACCCAATCACAGCACCACATCTTGATCTAAAAGCTTCAAAACACCCTCTAGCACATCACCTAGACCATCCCCAAGGATCACCCATAGCCATACCTTTGCCCGACGAACGACGAACGCCAAAACTTCTCATCCCGGTTCCCTGATCTTCTTCCTTGCGCCAGAACCGCCGGATCTCCTCGTCGCGGAGCTTCCCAATGGAGAGGACAATGGTATGGAAGGGTGTGGAAGCAAGGGATGGGGGTGGATCTCTACTATGGCCGGCTAGGAGAGGTGGGAAGGTGGGGGAGGAAGGGGTGGCGGCGCAAGGAGGGGTGGCGGCTAGGAGTGGGAGGAGGAGGAGGTGGCGGGGGGGGCGCCCTAGGGTTTGGGGGGGCGCATGGGCAGGCTATGCTGCCCCCCATCTTCCCCACATGGCCCAATAGCCTCCCCCAACGGCCCAATTTGTTCCCCTAAGGCCCAAACTCCCCCGGAAGGGCCCAAACACCTGGAATCGGCCCAGAAACGCGATTAATCCTCATACCGTAAAGTTTTAATGTCCAATTTAACATTTTATAAAGTCACGACATTCCGTAGTGTCACATCAATAAACCTGCGGTAGTGCCGAACTTCAACCACTTCCAGAACACAAAACCTGACTCTGGAAAACAACTACCGCTTCACAAATAGCGGTAGTACCGTCTGAGCAGTAGTACCGATGCCCATACGGCGGTACTGCCGACCTCACGGTACTACCGACATTAACACTACGGTAGTGCCGACAAAACAGAAAAACCAGGGTTTTAAACTCAGCCCTTTCTCCGAAACTTCAACAACCGTTCTTTGAGCCAAAGGGTGATCAAACCACGATCACACTGAGTTGCAAAACACTTTTGCAATACCACTAAACCATGCTCAAAGAATTTAACCAAACTCCAAATCATTTGCGACAAACACACTTCGCAAATGTCTCAACGATTATATTTGCAAGAACGTATTAAGCAAATAAATCCCGAAGTCTATAAGGTTTATCCTCTTAGCCAAGTGTCGGTGTTTCGAGCACCGGCAATACGATTTTTCGGTCTACGGGAGATCGCGCGTTCCCTCTCCTCGAATGGCTTGGCTCAGAGAAGCCCAAAGAGTGTACTGGTTCAGGCCGAATATCCCTACTCCAGTTTGCTTGCTGTGTATATGCCCTTTCGGGGTACTACAATCGTTGCTTCCAAAGGGAAGCTAGGGTTGGTTCGCTGTCCAAAACCCTTTCTCAGTATGTTCTTTCTATCTTCTCTTGCTTTCTTTTTCGTCGTCCCCTCCCCAGGGTCCCGTTCTCCCTTATATAGGCCAGGAGCCGCGAGTTACACGGGAGTTCCTCTAAAGAATGGAAAAGTAGGAGCCGGGGTGTCCTGTCTCGTGGTCTGGCCTTCGGCCTTGGCGTCCGACCGGCCTCCATCTCCCCGCTTGCTTGGTCGGCAGGCTTGCGGTGGAAGGCTTGGTCATGTGGAGGAACGTGACGCGCCACCCCGCACGCCTTGTCAGGCGGCTGGTTTTAATGGCGAATGACCCTTGAGGCTTTTGGTGGAGACGTTTCCCTCTGTTCCGTGTCAGAGCGATGGGACCGGTGCCTGGCTTTGCAGGCGGCTCCTCTGACACCTCGGGAAGGAACCACCTACCCTGACACGGACGTCCCGGGATGTCACGTTTGGCAGAACGGGTACTTGAGTATCGGAGCTCCCAACCGAGGGAGACCCTCCGACCTGGATGGTCGGGGAAGGTCGGACGGAGTGTTTCAGCTGAGGCCTGGCCGGGGACCGGGCTACTTCTGACCCGCTTGATCTCCATTGAGGCTAGGCCTTGAAGGCAGCCCGCTCGGGGTTTCCGGGCTGCTGGGACTACCCATGGTAACGGTATTCGTCACCATGTGATGGTCAAACCACGACCAAACGGACATGCAAAAACCACGGTGCAAGTATCACATGCTTTCAGGACCGGAACCCATAGACCTCCCATTTATTCGCACAACGAACTCGCAAATAAACAATCAAACCACAAAGAATGAGCTATCTCTCTTTTGCAACACTTGCAAATCCATAGCCCCATCCTAACTCCAAATCAACTCAAAACAAATCTGAGTGCATGAGCTCTCTAATGGCAACTCCTGCAGTTCTCTAGCTCCATACACTAAACCAAACACTTGCTTGAGCTCTCTCCTTTTGCAACCCGTGCAAACATAGCTCCAAGTAATACCAAATAAACGCAATAAGATTTGTTTGAAAACAAAAAAGCAAAGCATGAAGCTTCATCTATTGCAACACATGCAAACAAATGAACTTCATGCAAAAGCCAACGCATTAGCTTATCCTATTTGCAACTAGTGCAAATCAAAGCTCAATGCGAAAACTCCAAGCATAGGCTTGACCTATTTGCAACAAATGCCAAATAGAGCTTATGCAAAAACCAAGCACGAGCTTCACCCATTCGCAACACATGCAAACAAATGAACTACATGCAAAACTAAATCAAAATAAGATTTGAGCTCGAGTGACTACGGGATTGAGATCACCACCACATGATGAAGCTTAAAGCTAATACTCAACCCCTCTTAATAGTACGGCGCTAAAAACTAGACTCAAAGACTAGGAAAGTCCTTAGCCTATCTAGTTATACCTTAGCCGCCGCAAGCAATCCCCTTTGGGGTCTTTACGAACCTCAATCAACTTGTTCCCCCGGGATCGTCACTTTGGCTCTCTCATCTCTTTTCCGGGATCTTCACTTGACGTCCATCACATCATGATGTCGTCCTTGTCCCGTTTTCATCATCTCAACTATCTTTGGACTTAACCTGGCTCAATCATCACTTATGCAAATGGTTAGTCCAAGATGCATTGTTGTCTCAATCATCTAAGCACTCCATTAACACATAATGGATACCACTTATATCAATTGAGCACAACCTAAATCAATTTAAACGAATTTATATGTGTCTTGAGCACATGATGCAACTGATGCTTCATAATACTCAAGAACTCTTCATTTGTCCTTAATCGATCACAAGAACACCATCAACACATGATACAATGTTCTTTGATGATTAGGAGACAAATGAACTCAATTTAAACATTCATTTAAATTGATGCGTTTCAATGTATTGATCCTTTATATATGGAGTGAGGAATAGATCAATACATCGATGCATCAATTTCAAGTGTGAACTCCCCCTAGATATATGCATCCATGTAATGTATGGATTGGGAAACATAATGCACATTTTGTGGTTAATGCAATGGAGAATTCAAACTTAAACTTGATTCCAAAGTATGCAATTAATACTAGAATGAATATGCATACATACCTTGGGTTTTTCATTTTCCATCCAAATATGAGACTATTGAATGTAACTCAATAAACATGTTAGTCTCAACAAGATTAGATTTGTCATTAAACAAAGATTAATCATTAATCTAAACCAATCACCAAAACCAAATGTAGCTTGAACTTACAATCTCCCCCTTTTTGGTGATTGATGACAAATCTACTATTAATTCACTATTTGGATGAAAAACGATGCAAAAAGGTTTTGAAGATCAAAAAACGAATAGGCGATTAAATTTGAAGGCAAGATAAATTTCCCTTTTGCAATAAACACACCTTCTTCTTGGCAAATAAAACAATTTAAACACAAAAGAAGAAGGTGGCTCTTATACCAAAGAAAACCAAAGAATGTGGCTCTTATACCACATAAAACTTTGCCACTTTGCAAAGCTAAAGAATGTGGCTCTCATACCACACTTTGAAGATAAAGCAACTTGCAAATAAAGCAATTTTAAATACGAGGGAGGTGGTTCCATACCACTTAAACCAAATTTAAAAACTTTTGCACAAGAAGCATTCTCCCCTTTTGGCAAACTTCCCCTTTCTCCCCCCTTTTGGAACACCCCCTTTTTGACAAAGAGGCAAAGAGGGAATTAATAGTCTCAAATTCTCCCCCTTTTGGCATTAAACACCAAAAAAAAAAAACCAATCCAAAAAGGAGATACTTTGAGTATTGAGGGAGAGAAAAAAATTCGAATGAGCAATGAGATTCAATTCTCCCCCCTTTTCAAATAAAGGTCATAAGAGGATTATCGAGAAATCACATGACCTTGGCAAGGAATTGAAAGATCAAATATAGTCAATAGATTTTTGCAAACATTTGAGATAGATACCAATTTTAAAACTTGATATCAATTGCACAAAATCGGAATGGTTTGCAATTTATTTTGAGTTTTGGATACCACTTTGTAACAATAAGTAGAAGGAGATAAGTAAGGGTATCACACTGGTTATTTGAAACTAATTCAAATAACGAACATCATTTTATTAGGCTTTAAAATAAACATCATGATTCTTTTGAAGAAACCATAATTTTGCCTAATTGGGTAATATGAGAAACCCAACACACATGTCACTTGAGAAAAAGATATCACTTTTAAAATCTATCTCAAGTGTTGTGTTTGAAAATCTTCTTTCAATAAAGAGCATTCAAGAGATTTCATGAAAAACAATGCTCAAAGGAAATCTCCTTTAAATGTACTTCAATTCATAAAGAATCTCACACCGAGAATTCTTAGGCGATTGAACTTACAATTTAAGCTTAAGGAGAATCCAACCAAAGAAATGTGGGTATCGAGGTTATGCTACAAAGAGGCAATAGATACCACTTGTAGGAAACAATAAAATACATTGATACCACTTGTGAAATTGAATTGCAAATAAATAAGGATATCACTTGTAGGAATAAACAATATCCTCAATGATACCACTTGTTGGCCTAATACCATTTGTATACATCAATAAAAAATGATGCTACTTGTAAAGATCAAAAAGCCAAAGACACCACTTGAAAGAAAATCGATAAGCTTGAAGGGTACAGAGCAATAAACACTGACAGGTATCAAAGCAAATGCAAACACAAGAAAATCTAAATCACACAGATTTAGAAAGGTATCAGAGCTGAGGAACTTTGAGAACACACAAAGGGGTGAAAAAAACAGCTTGAAAAGATCAAATCCCCTCTGAAACCAAATAGATCCTCAAAACTGATACCACTAGAAAATTCCTTCAAATATTTTTTCAAAACATTTGAATTTTTGCAAAAAAGATGCTTTGGGATAGCAAGAAACTTTTCCAAAAAGAATTCTTGAAAAACGAAGTACCAACTAAAAGATATCCCAAAACAAATTTTGAAAATCTGAAAAACTCAGAATTTTCATAACTCAGCCAGTCAGACCGGCACTACCGCGCACACAACGCCAGTAGTGCCGGGGTCCCGGTACTACCGCCGTTCAGATGCGGTAGTGCCGACCCACCAGTACTACCGCCAATCAGATGCTTTAGTGCCGATTTTGGCACAATTGAACTGTAACTTTTTGCAATTTTGTCAAATTTTGTCCAGATGAAGTCCAAATGATTTAAAATTTTTCAGAAAACTAAATTTGGACTATTTTGAAGGTTTTCAAATAAATTTTTCTTTAAAATAATATTTCTTTTAGCTCAATTTTGGCAAAATGCGCTTTGAGGCATAAAAATGTAATTGAAACTCGAAAAGTCCTCAAAGTGCAATTTCAACTCAGATTTCATCAGCGATTGAATTCTCATGGCTTGAAGGATTTGAAATACATTTTGAAGCAATGACAACTTATAAAAATAATGGAATCCGATTTGAAAGCCAAAATCCTATATTGGGCTCTTTTGGTTGAAAACAAGAATTTTGATTTAAAATTAGTTTTCAACATAGGATTTTCAAATGGGAAGCTTGTAAAACATTTGAAATACATAGTATAACATTTTTACAAAGCTTTTAGCAAATTTAGGTCTTTTTAATCAATATTTTTGACTTTTGTCCAAAGAAGATTCTTGAGAAGAACCAAATGAAATCCAATAAAGTTAAATGCAATCAACATAAAGAGACAAATCCAACTTAAGAGAATGGGATAAGAATTAGAGATTTGAAACTTTATGTATGAGTTTGAAATACCATTTTGGACAAAGATAAGGCAAAGAATCTAGTCCAAATGGCAAAACTCACAAAGTGCAATATTGTGACCAATATAAGTCAAACGAGTTTTTCGAGGAATTTCAAAAGCAAATAACTTTTGATTGGTTGGTCTTTTGAAAATATTTTGAACACGAGAAACATTAGGAATGACCAACTCTAGGATTTTTGCATTGAAATTATTTTCAAAATCCTTTTACCTTTAATTCTATGAAAATTATAATTTTAAATCCAAAACAAGATACTAGTAACTAGATTTTGGACTTAAAACTCATTTTCTTTTCAAAATAGAATTTTGTGAAGCCAAAACCTTTGAAAAACATTTTGAAAGCATTTGTATACATTTTTCAACTAGTTTTTCAAAACATTACTAATAGATTAGCAAATTTTGAGTTTTGGCTGAAAGGTTTGATTTTGAAAATTTATATTAGCACTTATATACATATGGGCACATGTAGGGATGTGATACACATGAATATGAATTAGCACTCACCCTAAATGTGCCACTAGTTAAACTTGCTTAAGATTTGCAATAAAGAACAATAATAACAAGCATGAGCAAGGAACAACCAACAAGCAATTAAATTGAACTTTCATGAATACTAATGCATCTAAACCTACACAAGGCTAGAAGCAATAATGTAATCAATTTAAATGCTCGTTACCGTGATGGCATTGGCTCATGATTAGCTTGGTTGTCTTCATGCTTGACACCACTTGTAGGAGATGACATCCCTTTTCTTTTTGTGGAGATCAAGCGTTCAATCCATCTCGTACCACCTAAAATCCTTTTAGGCGGTTTTTGGTACCCAATCCTTGTTGGGTCCAACAATGTTAGTCACAATAGTTTTAGGCACCCAAATGGCCCTAACTTTAGCATTATTGAATTGACTAACATGACTAAAATTAGGTTTGCGAATATTATTCCTCCTAGGCAACATGTTTGGAGGATAAACATAATTAGCAAACCTATTTCTAGTTTGATCCTTTCTAAGCATATGATAATTGAAATTATGCATTGGCTTAGTGGATCTAGCAAATCTAACAATTTGTTTGCTATTGTTATTTCTTCATCTTTTTGTTCTGCTCCTTGCCGATTCTCCTCACGGTTGGTGGTGTGGCCCTGTTATCCACTTTGTTTGGGCACTTGGAGGCGAACTGGCCCATCTTGTTGCAACCGAAGCACTTGACCTTATTGGAATGTCTTGCGTTGTGCCTCGTCTTGCTATTCTCCCTCTTGGAGTTGTAGCCGAGTCCTCTCCCATCTTGAGGATGATCTTGCTTGCTCAAGATCTCATCGAGGATAGCTTTTCCCTTTATGCTCCTCTTCAAGTCATCTTCCAACTTGATGACTTTGGCCTTGAGCTTTCCATTTTCCTCTACAAGATTAGCATCTAAACACATAGAGGAACTAGAAGCAAATTTATTAGAGCAACAAGGTAAATCATATCAAGATGTGGACATATCAATTTTAGATGAAATGCAAGAATTGGAAACTGAGCAAGGCATTTCATCAATTGAATTGCTAGAATTATCGATGTCCACATTTGGCTTAGTGAATTCTTTGAGAAGGACTTTTTCATGATTTTCTTTGAGGAAATCATAATCCTTTTGAAGTGAGTCATGCTCCAACTTCAAAAGCTTATATTTTTGTTTTTCCTTCCCAAGAAATTCATTGAGCTCCTCTTGCATATTAAATAGTTCATCGTAAGAGGGCTCACCTTCATCTTCACTATCACTTACCTCCGATTTACCTTTTGCCACGAAGCAACGGATTTTTGTTATGAGTGAATGTTCCTCGTCGTTGCTTGAGGCGGAGGTTGAGGAAGATGGTGTTGCCGGTTCTTCATCCTCAATGCAATCCTCAATTGATGTGGATGATTCAAATTCTTCTTGAAGCTTAATCCACATGTCATGTACGCTTGAGAGGTTGCATATGAGATTAAAAACATCTATGCTCACAAAGCTAAATAAAGCACTAGTAGCTTGAGCATCGAGATTTAAGCATTTCTCTTCTCCTTTAGTTGGAGCAACTTCGTTTAGACGAAGAGAAAATCCTACATCTACGATCCACCATATTTGTGGGCTCATGGATTTAAAGTAAGAAATCATAGAGCATTTCCAATGAGCATAATTTGAACCATCAAGCACAAGTGGATCAGTGTAGTGCACTAGACCTCTAGTCTCCATCCTTTTTACTCTCTAAGCGGTAAAGCCTAAAATGAGAGTGACCGTGGCTCTAATACCACTTGTAGGCTCGAGGAGGCGCCTAGAGGGGGGTTGAATAGGCGTTATTAAAAATTCTTCTCACTAACTGAGGATCGCCTTATATTACCCCTATGTCAAAAACTTACACAAGAATTATGCGCAAGCGGAAGACTAAGGTTTTGACAATTAAAGCCTAAAACAACTAGGCTCACTAGTGCACTAACTAAATTAAGTCTCTAGGCTAGAATTATACTACTATCCGATTATGATATCCGATCCCGACCCGAATCCGTCAGGTATCCGCTCCGTATCCGAATCTCGAATAATCCGAATTCTTATTAGTATCCGGGACATCCGTATCCGACTCCGACCTCCCAGGTTTCACCCCTACAAAGATCGAAGGTCGTTAGAGCTGGTGGCTCAACAATGAAAACAGCGGTGGATTCGGCCAACATGGAAGAAGACAAGGTGGTGCCTTTTAATTGATGTTTGATTAGTCAAACTAAATCTTTTTATGTTTAGAAAAATTCTAATGAATTTTTATTTAATTTGAGAAAATCCAAATGGTTTCCTTTATTTTGAAAATTTTAAAAGACATGTAAATCAGGGTGTTATAGATACAGATTTGTAGGCCCTGTTTGGTAGAGCTCTAGATCCCAGCTTCACCTCAGATCTAAAACTTGTAGGCTAAAATAAAGTGAATTAAATTTATATTTTTATTCTAAAATGTAAACAATATTTCTAGCTCCACCAGATCCGTGGAGCTGGAGCTATGGGTATATTAGAGTGTTTAGGTGGGTCATTTTGTTTACATTTTAGAATAAAAATATAAACTTAATTTACTTTATTTTAATCTATAAGTTTTAGACTTGAGATCAAACTAGAATCTGAAACTCTTAAGGCTGTGGACGGTGTGCCCCAGGCGGCGCACCATAGGCTCTGGCCAGCGCCAGCCTTACAGCGGGCCTCGCTAGGCTTGGCCCAAGACCCAAATGGCGAGGGTCTTCTGCCAACGAGGCCCATAGTGGTCTTTGTGAGTAATTCCCCAAGAACACTAGTAAGGTGGCCATGTAGCACTAGTAATCAGGGGATGATCTAACTTTTGATGTATGGTTTTTGTGTTATCACTGCAATAAGTGTTTGTCTATCTTTCTTCGATACTAGAACTTGGTGGCCCCAATGCTCCTCAGTTCAGTGCAAGGAATGGTAGCAGCATATGGTGTGTGTGTGTGTGATGACCTAAAATTCTGCATAGTCATCATTTTTCCCACGACTACATATAAATTCAGTTGCGAATAGAAATTGAATCTCACATGCTTACAAGAGCAAAACAAGATTAGATATAATAGAATATAGTATATTGACTGAAATTATAAAAAGCATTATAGATCACCAACCTACAGTTTAACTTATTACAACCCAATAGTTAAGAACCCACATGAAAAGGCTTGAGTGTGGTTGTGGCCCTAATACGTTAATGTTGCTAGAGTCATATACTTCTAGGACTCTTCTTCTGATATTGTTCAACAAGCAATGGTAAGTACAAAAAATCGTACTCTGTAAGACTTTTAAGTAAAGATTATATAGTATGCGAGGCTATGTCGATGGAAGATCGCTTTATGCAAAAACTGAAAACATGGTAGGATTGCAATCGCAAAGTTATAAGAGCATTTTACATTTGATAACAAGTTGTAATAAAGCATATAGAACATACAAAAGTAAGTGGCCGCCGGTGTCTCAAGAGCGAAGAAATTAAATCTAGAGATAGAACCAAAATAACAATGTAGAAGCAATCACGATGAGAGAAGATATTTGGTGAAATCGACTACAAATTTTTAAGCACAACATTGAAAGAGTACAAGGGATTGTTACTCTCTCACAACCTTTTCAATCTTTTAGGACCCTTGGATATTTACCTTACACAATAATCTAGTGCTAAAAATAATCTAGCATCTAATCCTCTCGTGCATCTCTTACTTTGTATGAGTTGATTTGTGGCTTCTTAATTTCTTAGGTTCTTCATAGAATTCAACTAAAAACACTACTACAAAACACCTAATAGGTGACGGTCTATCTGTGTTTTTTAAAACCAACACAGATAAAGTTTTTGTGTCGGTTTTAAAACTTAAAATGGCGGGAAGACTATTTGTGTCAGTTTATAATTGAAATATTATTTGTGTCGATTACATTTGTGTCGGTTCTACAAATAGTCCAATTTTTTTTTTGTGTCGGTTCTAGCAAAACAAAAACCGACACAAATAATATTATTTGTGTCGGTTCTAGCCAAAAACCGACAAATAATATTATAAGTGTCGGTTCTAGCCAAAAACCGACACAAATAGCATTCGCCTTTGCGTCTCGCTAAAACGATCATAACTTTTGACTCAGAACTCCGATCGGGGTGTTCTTTGACTCGTTTGAAAAACTAATGAGAAGCTTCATCTAAAAACGCTTAAGTTCAAAAATCAACAGGTCTTTCAATGATTTTTTTTGCGAGCGCGGTGACAGAATTACAAAAAAACGTTATTTAGTGCCTCAAAATGCCCTCCGAAGTTTTAGTGTATATGACAACACTTAAATATAGCTCAAACCGTGTTTGAAGTATGAGAACATTAAAATTGGTGTTCGGGTGCTCTGCAGGGTTAATGGGAGAGGGACGTGTTACATGTCATATGGGATCATATCAGCACTAAAGTACTAGTTCCTATAAGAACTTCAAAGTTAACCGTGCTTAGGTGAGAGTAGTACTAGGATGGATGACATCTCGATCGAGAAGTTAAATCCGTTGGATCTTGTTAGAACTCCACGTGAGGTTGATGTGTGGCACGGAATTGCCAGATCGACACAATTACAAAAAATAACAGATACATTTTTTGTCATATTATTTATGTTGGTTCTAGAAAAAACTGACACAAATAATCCTAATTATTAGTCACTATATCTGGGTCGAATTGAAAACCGACACGTGTATTCTGAATCGACACAAATATAGATTTTTAAGATAGTGAAAGTCCCCAAGGAAAAAATTCAACTAAAAAATGTAGAGTCCTAATCTTATTAAGCTTCATCTAAAGCTATTTATATACTCAACAGTTACACGTAAAAAAAGTTTTTTCGTATTTTTAAGGATATATCATTTTATCTAATATTTTTTAAATTTTATTGTCTCGAACCTTGTGCAAGTCAGACAACATGCACCTACTAGCTAGGTAAGTTTATTTGATTCCGGGCATGTGCATTGCACACAGTACAATTAGCAAGACAAGAAATACATTGATTCCGATGTACAAGCCAACGATCACATCCCCCTCAAAAAAACAAAAAACTGACGATCACATTGATAAATTAAGATCTAAATTAGCCCTGCTGTCTGTGACGGACCGCCTTTTTAGGGGCAGATCCGAGACTCACAACAGTTACCCAGGAAGACTAACTGTTGGAAAACAAGAGTACAATTGCCAGGCAAAAGCAAATCCAACTCTTTTTATTCAATATAGGGCCTAACGGCCAGGGTTTTTACAAAAGAGGGCGCAGCAGGGCCCTAAGTACATTACCAAAACACCGCACAGGCAGGCCTGAGCAAAAGACCAAGACCTCAAAACCAAACAAGATCGCCATCTACGACCTCCTGGAACGCTCCAGCTTCTTCAAACTCTGAAAGGGGCGGGGGTTGCAAGGGTGAGTACGGGAGTACTCAACAAGTCGTACGGAACCACTGAATACTATATGCAGAGGTATTCCAAAGGAAGGAACTAGGGTTTAAGTATCTGGATGCAGTTTTATTTTCAATTCATTTTACATTTGAAGCACAGACCACAAATAATAGTAAAAGGGGGGATTTTCCACAAGTTCACACAACACTTAATCACATTCACCAAATTTTGAAATAATTACTTGAGCTTGGTTACGGGTATCACCCCAGTTCAAACTTAACTTCGTTAACCGGAAGTACGGCGGATTCGAATACCATCATTAACTCTGCAGAGGTGTTCAACTTTACCCACAAGATATCAACGACCGTTAATGCCAAGCGCTAACAAACATGCAACTTAAATGCATGCGGCCGGGTCGAGATCATCACAGCATTTCGTTTAATCATTCCTGTCCTTTAGTTGTTAACCGATAGGTCCTAGGGCTACTTTGGACTTACTGTCCTCGGTAGCGCCTACCGTTGTGAGAACCAAGAATGACACCACACAATATTCTTGTTCCACCTCTTCCCCGGTATACTTCCCTGCCGGGAAGGCCGGTCCCTATTCTCCCACGAGAATAGTTACACTAGAACAGTCCAATTATTATATCAGGAATGACTAACCTACTGAGCTATGTCGGATACGGGTCCATCGACCGGTCCGACCTGTGGTTGAACGGAAACTAAGTTCTTTACTTTGCTCAAGGGGGTTTCATTATCCTTACACTGCCAAAGATCAAGCCTCCATTCACCACTTATTCCGGCATCCCACTCAACCGGTCATCAGTCAAATCAAGGCATCAATCATCAGCCGGGGATCGGAGTTACATCCACTCCGGGATTTATCCGATTCTGTCCCCCAACTGTAGCACTTTTCACAAACACCCGAATCCGAGATTCGGCAGCACTTTATTTCCATTTTCAAAAGCATTTGAACTAACTAAAGGAATACAGTAATTTATTTAATAATATCAACATCTAGGGTTACAAGGGATATAATAAGGTTCAATATATTCAAGGAGGTTTCACAAGCAATTTCGGCATTACCTAGGTATCATGTCATTCTAAAATACTGTTTTCAATAATTCAACATACAGTAAAATAATGCGATATCAAATAAATACTACTATAGCATGGCATGATAGGATCAACATGATCAACGGGTGTACGGCTTGCCTTGCTCGGCGATCGGATCGGCTGAACTGTCGTTGACGTAGTCGTTCGGGGCTCCTGTCGGGTCGGCGTCGCCTCCGGATCTGCGTCGCTTCCTGGAACTGTCCAACGTCCGGATCTAGCGTGACAAGAACGAACGACAAATAAAGAAACGAAAAACAAAAAGAAACCGAAACGAAAACGGAAACCGAAAACCGGAACCGGGCCGAGAGAGAGAACGAAGGGCGAATTGGGCAATTCGGAATTTTAGGAATTCCGGATTGAGGAACGGAGGGCATTTTTGGACTCAGTGGATCGAAACTGTTCGGACAGTGTATTTGGTGTATTTCTGGGGCTCACGGAATTTTTCGGGAATTTCTGGGGATTTTTCTGGATTTTAAAATCGATTTTCGGATTTAATAATTAATTAAAATCCGAAAATTGAAAACAAAAGGACAGGGGCACTGTGGCCGTGGGCCAACAGTGTTGGGCCGAGCGGCCCACGAGCGCGCGCGTGGCTGGGCGAGGCCGGCTGGGCCTTGGCCCACGCGGCGACGGAAGGCGCTGGGAGGGAGGCTAGGGTTAGGGCACGGGGTGGTTGGCGGCAAGGCGAGGTGAGCTTCGGGCGGCGCTGGCAATGGCCGGAGCCGGAGAGGAAAGGGGAGGCGGGAGCTCACCACGGCGAGGGCGGAGGGGAGCGGGGCAAGGAATGAGGCGGGGGCTCGCGGCTTTTATAGCCGCGCGGAGAGAGAGAGGCGCGGCAATGGCGAGGTCGCGGGCGGCGGCGGCGACGCAGCGGCCTTGGCCGGAGCGCTGCGGGCGCGCGGGACGGCACGCTGTCGGCGATCGGGCAGACGGGTGGCGCGAGGTGGCGCGGGCGCTGGCGGGGAGCACGCTGGCGGCGTCGCGGCGGACGGCGCGAGCGACGGATCGGCACGCGTCGGCCGAGGCGGCGGGACGGAGCCGGCCGGGCGCGGTCGGGCTACCGGGCCGAAAGCCAACGGGCCGGCGGAACGGAAACGGGCCGCAAGGCCCAAAAGGAATTTGGCCCAAAAACGAAAACAGCTCAAACTAAATCCAAAACAAAAAGCAAATTCAAATCTCCAAATTCAACTTGAATCCGAAAATTTGAATTAACTCCAAATAAATTCATTTTTGAATTTTTGGGTCATTTCAACCTACCCCACTTAAAACAAATCTCGTCCCCGAGATTTATTCCTCCTGGGGAGCGGTTGGGAAAAACTACTGCTGCAAAACCCGATTCCTTTTCCCGAGGTGTGATTCTTCCACAACACTCGGCAGACCATAACAACTTCTGAGTCTGAGACTCACCAGTGACTCTGTCTGTTGGCCTTGTTGTTCCTTTGAAAGTGACATGGTTGATCCTTCCTTGGACTTGTCCCGAAGCGTTCTGACCTTGACTGTTTTGGTTCCCTTCTGACTTCACCGGTACTTTTAGGTATCCTCGGGTCTGGGACTGCTGTTGACGAGGTACCGACTGCATGCTGGTGGGGGCGGAGGCTGACGCACGTGATCTAGCCAACACTGTTGGTAGATCCCTATGTGGACAGTACTGCCTGATGTGTCCGGGCTGTCCACAGTGGAAACATCCTGAAGTCTTCTGGGGACAATCTCTGACAAGGTGATTCCCATTGCAGTTATAGCAACTTAGTGTCCCTGATTGGGTGGAGATGGAGCTTGACTGCTGTCCACTCATCGCTGGCCTCTTGTTTGGAAATCCGGAGGAAAAGGCTGGGGTCATTCCTCCGTATTGGGCGGAAGAGTGCATCCTCTCGCTCGTAAGCTTTCCTCTTCTCGGTGTCCTCCAAATCATTCTGGTCTCCTCTGAGACTATCGGCTTGTCCACCATAGATGATGTGTCCTTGAATTCTATAGCTGATATATGGAACTTCAAATTCTTCTGCAATCCTTCGAAAAATCGCTCCATCTTCTTGGCTTCAGTGTCAACTTCTCCTGGAGCATAGCGGGCTAGGTAGTTGAATAGGTGGAGGTACTCGATCACTGTTAGTCCTCCCTGATGGAGAGCTAAAAATTCTCTTCTCTTCGACGCCATTAATCCGGTGGTATGTGGGCTTTCCTGAAAGCGTCTTGGTCGATCCACGTGATTGCTTGTCCATGCTTCATTTCGTGAAAGTTCATCCACCAAGCCGCTTTCGTCCTTGTAGCCGATGGGACGATACTGAGGACTCTTTCGTGGTCGATTACCTTTGGATCGTGTCCAACTTTCTCTGAATATCTCGGATCCAGTCATCTGCTGCCAAAGGGTCAATCGGTGTCGAAAATATAGGGGGCCTGGTCTTTTGGAAGTCAGACCACCTAGACCCAGTTATATTTCCGGTCTGTCCATTTATGTTTCCTTGATTGAAACCCTGAGGTCCTGCAATCAAGTGTTCCAACATCTTCTCCATCATCTTCTCTTGTCGCTGTTCTGCCAGATACCGGTTCTTCTCCATTGCTGCCAGGACTTGTGCGAGGTTGACAGGGTTGCCGGTTGACTCTGCATCACTGCCGGGGTTGCTATTCTGTTGTTCTCCTCTGATGTCTCCCATGGTCTTAATCGACTTTCCTATTCGGTGCGGCAGGGTTTTGGAGAAAAGCAGAGAGACGAGTAAGAATCAGGGCATGGGGTGAGAATAGCAAGAATAGACGGGGCTCAGACGAATTGAGGGACTCTTTGAATTAGACGGGGATATATAGATAATTAGGGCAACCAAAATCACAGAAATAGAGAACTTAGCATTTTTATAATATGGACTATACGCAAAACCATTTTAAGGTTCGGCATAACCCATTTTACATTACAAAAGCCTACTACAAGGAAGGGCACAACTTCTACGACTAACGATCCAACTACTACCGACGGCATCACCTCCAAGCTGCAGGCGAAGATCGACGAGGATTTTGAAATTTAGACGGGCAGACAAAACTTTTTAAAACAAAACTGAGAAAGATCAGAAACTCTAAAGAAGACAAGGTAGCAGGGGAAGAAGGAGAAGCAATAATACTTATATTTTCACAATTCATTTTGTTTGTAAGCCGAAAATAATTTTGTAAAATTCACCTATACAAACCTAAGGTCTTAATCTATGGTCAAGCCAAGGCTCTGATACCACTTGTGACGGACCGCCTTTTTAGGGGCAGATCCGAGACTCACAACAGTTACCCAGGAAGACTAACTGTTGGAAAACAAGAGTACAATTGCCAGGCAAAAGCAAATCCAACTCTTTTTATTCAATATAGGGCCTAACGGCCAGGGTTTTTACAAAAGAGGGCGCAGCAGGGCCCTAAGTACATTACCAAAACACCGCACAGGCAGGCCTGAGCAAAAGACCAAGACCTCAAAACCAAACAAGATCGCCATCTACGACCTCCTGGAACGCTCCAGCTTCTTCAAACTCTGAAAGGGCGGGGGTTGCAAGGGTTAGTATGGGAGTACTCAACAAGTCGTGCTGGAACCACCGAATACTATATGCGAGAGGTATTCCAAAGGAAGGAACGGGGTTTAAGTATCCGGATGCAGTTTTATTTTCAATTCATTTTACATTTGAAGCTAATGGACCACAAATAATAGTAAAAGGGGGGATTTTCCACAAGTTCACACAACACTTAATCACATTCACCAAATTTTGAAATAATTACTTGAGCTTGGTTACGGGTATCACCCCAGTTCAAACTTAACTTCGTTAACCGGAAGTACGGCGTATTCGAATACCATCATTAACTCTGCAGAGGTGTTCAACTTTACCCACAAGATATCAACGACCGTTAATGCCAAGCGCTAACAAACATGCAACTTAAATGCATGCGGCCGGGTCGAGATCATCACAGCATTTCGTTTAATCATTCATGTCCTTTAGTTGTTAACCGATAGGTCCTAGGGCTACTTTGGACTTACTGTCCTCGGTAGCGCCTACCGTTGTGAGAACCAAGAATGACACCACACAATATTCTTGTTCCACCTCTTCCCCGGTATACTTCCCTGCCGGGAAGGCCGGTCCCTATTCTCCCACGAGAATAGTTACACTAGAACAGTCCAATTATTATATCAGGAATGACTAACCTACTGAGCTATGTCGGATACGGGTCCATCGACCGGTCCGACCTGTGGTTGAACGGGAACTAAGTTCTTTACTTTGCTCAAGGGGGTTTCATTATCCTTACACTGCCAAAGATCAAGCCTCCATTCACCACTTATTCCGGCATCCCACTCAACCGGTCATCAGTCAAATCAAGGCATCAATCATCAGCCGGGGATCGGAGTTACATCCACTCCGGGATTTATCCGATTCTGTCCCCCAAACTGTAGCACTTTTCACAAACACCCGAATCCGAGATTCGGCAGCACTTTATTTCCATTTTCAAAAGCATTTGAACTAACTAAAGGAATACAGTAATTTATTTAATAATACCAACATCTAGGGTTACAAAGGATATAATAAGGTTCAATATATTCAAGGAGGTTTCACAAGCAATTTCGGCATTACCTAGGTATCATGTCATTCTAAAATACTGTTTTCAATAATTCAACATACAGTAAAATAATGCGATATCAAATAAATACTACTATAGCATGGCATGATAGGATCAACATGATCAACGGGTGTACGGCTTGCCTTGCTCGGCGATCGGATCGGCTGAACTGTCGTTGACGTAGTCGTTCGGGGCTCCTGTCGGGTCCAGGCTCGCTCCGGATCTGCGTCGCTTCCTGGAACTGCCCAACGTCTGTATCTAGCGTGACAAGAACGAACGACAAATAAAGAAACGAAAAACAAAAAGAAACCGAAACGAAAACGGAAACCGAAAACCGGAACCGGGCCGAGAGAGAGAACGAAGGGCGAATTGGGCAATTCGGAATTTTAGGAATTCCGGATTGAGGAACGGAGGGCATTTTTGGACTCAGTGGATCGAAACTGTTCGGACAGTGTATTTGGTGTATTTCTGGGGCTCACGGAATTTTTCGGGAATTTCTGGGGATTTTTCTGGATTTTAAAATCGATTTTCGGATTTAATAATTAATTAAAACCCGAAAATTGAAAACAAAAGGACAGGCATCGTGGCGTGGGCCAACAGTGTTAATGAAGCGCCCACGAGCCTGGTCGGGCGAGGCCGGCTGGGCCTTGGCCCACGCGGCGACGGAAGGCGCTGGGAGGGAGGCTAGGGTTAGGGCACGGGGTGGTTGGCGGCGGCGGCGAGGCTGAGCTCGGCGGCGGCGCTGGGCGGCGCGGCGGCCGGAGCCGGAGAGGAAAGGGGAGGCGGGAGCTCACCACGGCGAGGGCGGAGAGGAGCGGGGCAAGGAATGAGGCGGGGGCTCGCGGCTTTTATAGCCGCGAGGAGAGAGAGAGGCGGGCGGCAGCGGCGAGGTCGCGGGCGGTGACGCGGCGACGGGCGCGGGCGGCGGAGCGCGTGCGGCGCGGGACGGCACGCGGTCGGCGACCGGGCGGCACGGGGTGGCGCGAGGCAGCGGCGCGGCGCGGCGGGGAGCACGCGGGCGGCGTCGCAGCGGCGGACGGCGCGGAGCGGCGGGACCGGGCACGCGGCCGGCGCCAGAGGCGGCGGGGACGGGAGCCGGTCGGGCGCGGCTGGGCCAGCTGGGCCGAAAGCCAACGGGCCGGCGGAACGGAAACGGGCCGCAAGGCCCAAAAGGAATTTGGCCCAAAAACGAAAACAGCTCAAACTAAATCCAAAACAAAAAGCAAATTCAAATCTCCAAATTCAACTTGAATCCGAAAATTTGAATTAACTCCAAATAAATTCATTTTTGAATTTTTGGGTCATTTCACTGTCCTTCTCGCCATCCACGTTCTTCCCCGTGTGCGCCTCGCTACCCTTCAACTCGAAGGCGAAGTCCTCCATCACGAACGTCGGCCTCCACAGCTGCTGGTGGTGGCTATCATCCACCCTCGTCCTGTTCGTCGTCGCGCTGCCGCCGCCATTCCGCCGGCACAGCTCCCTCATATCCCTGACGTCAGCCAAGAGCGCGAAGAACCTGTCGACGTCTTCATCCGTCGCTTCTCGATCACCCCTCGCCGTCTTCCAATCCGCCGCCTCCGCCGGAGGCAGGGCTCGAACCTTAGCCGACGGCCGAGCTCTCTTCTTTGGCTTCTGCTCTTCCATCATGGGTGGCTTCTCCTGCTCCGCCGTGGTGTTGTCGCATGGGTAGTCGAACTGGATTCGTGAGAGCGAGAGCCGCGCGTTAAATAGATGTTTTCTTCCCGTGCAGCGCTAGCTGCCGCAACTTGGAGGCGCCCATGAGTTTGTGTTTGCTGCTGGATAATTGCGGTGCCGACAGATGGAGCTGGTGTTGTGATGGGCGTTTATTGCGTTGTCGCGCTGCCTCTATTTTTTTAATTATCCATGCGCCACGCTGCATGACCTTCTCGTGTGTTCTTGCGTAAGCACTACTGTGCTTGCCGACGGAGGCCATCTTTGACTCCTCCTTGGCCACTGTCCACAGCGCGCTATATTAAGGACTAGTACACCGAACCAGAGTGGCAAGGTGTAACGAAAGTATGGTGGGCATATGGACTGTGTCTATGTGGGTCCGTCTAAGGCACGGCGGCTCAGATTGGCCCAAAACCTGACATGGTACGGGTTAGGCCATGCCGTGCTGACCCAATACTATTTACTGAACTGTGTCAGGCTGGGAAAATGGGTACGAAGGGTAGTACGGCTCAGCACGGAGATTTGGGCCGTGCTTATGCCGGCACGGCCAAGCTTCAAAATATCACCGAAATTCGGCGAAATATCGGATCTCGAAACCCCTTGAGTTTCATAATCCAGCAAAATTAAGAAAACCCTAAAAAAAAATCAAAGTGCTACAGTACCTATAATCTCGCCGAGATCTCGGTGAATTTGATCAAAATCTCAACAAATTTAACCGAGATTTAACTAAAACTTGACCGGATTGGATTCTTCGCGTTGTTTCCCATGTGGGACAGTCTGTAGATCATAATTCCGGCAAAATTGAAAAAATCCTAAAAAATTCAGTGTGATGGTGCGTAAAATCTCGCAGAGATCTCGGCAAATTTGACCAAGATTTGACTAAAACTTGATTAGATTTGACCAGATTCAAATTTTGGTTTTTGTATTTCATTCAGATTTCTTCTAAAATAACGAGATGTAATCCGAAAACGAAATTTGAAACCTTGGGCACGGCACGCAGGCGGCACGACGGCACGGCCAGGCACGCAGCAATGTCGCGGGCCGCCCCTTCCCCATGCCGCTGCCGCATCTTGCCCATACTGTTGCCGTGCCTTGCTCGTGTCGTTGGCGCACCTCACTTGTGCAGGGAGGGATGAGTGGGGTGAGGGGTGAGGGCGTACCTACCGTCGTCATCGTCGTGCATGGCTGCGCCTCGGTCGCTCCGCTCTGCTAGCCCATTCCTCGTTGTCGTCGCGCATGGCCGCGCCTCGGCCACGTTTTCCTCTGCCTCGCCTCTCGCACTACCGCGCCTCGGCCGCGTCCCCTCACGCACCGTCGGACCTCGGCCGCTCCGCTCCGCTCGCCCGCCCCTCGTGGTCGTCGAGCACAGCTGCGCTGTTCGCCTCTGCATCATGCACGGCCCGCGCCTCGGCCTCACGCATGGCCCACGCCTCGGCCTCACGCATGGCCTTTGCCTCATCGTCGTGGACCAGTTCCGGGGGGAGGAGGGAGAGGAGGGGAGCCTGGAAGCGTCGCGTAGGGAGGAGGGAGGTGCCGGGAGTGGGGAGGAGGGCGGCCGAGCGTGGAGGAGGGAGATGGAGGGGCGCGGGGGCCAGGTAGGGAGAGGGAGGTGGCGTCTCGTGTGGAGTGGTGGTGGGGAAGGCGAGGCGTGGAGAGAAGCCGAGAAGGCTTGGAAAGAGAGGGTGTCGGTGGGAGGATTTGGGGAAAAATGGGGGGGGGAGAAAAACGGGGGAACCAAAAAAAGGGAGGGAAAGCAAAACAAAAGAGGAAAGAGGAATAAAAGAGGGGGAAATGGAAAAAAGAGGAGGAAAAGGGAAAAAAGAATAGAACAAAATAAAATCGTGAAATTCAATGTAATTAACTAAAATTATGGATGCTTAAATATTTGGGATGCTCGAGAGGAGAACTAATTGGGGTGTTTGAGAACGTGCTTGCTTGTGCCATGGAGGGAAGAAGAATGTTTTACCACCGACTCTCTATGTCACTCTCTCTTCCTTCGACTCTCTATGTCACACTCTCTAGCTCACTCTCACTCTCTCAGTCCCTCTCTCTCCCCCTCCGAGTCTATGTCACTCTTTGGCTCACTCTCACACTCTCAGTCTCTCTCTTTCCCTCCGACTCTCTATGTAACTCTCTCGGGCTCACTCTCTCTCTTAGTCTCTCTCTTTCTCCCTCCATGTCACTCTCTCTGGCTCACTCTCACTCTCTCAGTCCCCTCTTTCTCCCTTCGACTCTCTGTGTCACTCTCTCTGGCTCACTCTAGTTTTCCACCGGACGACTCATAGGAGGTGAGAAGGGCCCTGACTCCGTCCCAAATAGTGTACTACTATCATCCCTACCAGGTAATATCTACCTACACAATCTCGATTGGAAGATAGGGAGGATACGACAGAAGCATGAAATTCCTCTTGTAGTGAACATCGGATCGGTTCTATTAAGACTAGGTCGTTGTATTGATGACCAAAAAAAGTAAAAAAAAAGAAGCAAGCTTCAACGCTCCCCAAGACAACAAAACCCTCACAGTGGGGAGGGTAAAGAGCATCCAACGAAAAGTGACCTTTCATTTCGTTGCACTCTTAATCCCTCTCTATGCCCCCTTCGACTCTCTATGCCACTCTCTATGGCTCACTCTCACTCTCTTAGTCCCTCTATCTCTCCCTCCGACTATCTATGCCATTCCCTATGGCTCACTCTCACTCTCTCAGTCCCCCCCCTCTCTCTCTCTCCCTTCGACTCTCCATGCCACTCTTTATGGCTCATTCTCACTCTCTTAGTCCCTCTCTCCCCCTCCGACTCTCTATGTAACTCTCTCTAACTCACTCTCACTCTATCAGTCTCTCTCCTCGGTCGGCACCACTCCTAGTTCTCTCCGCTCCTCCCTCCCCATCAACCCCATCGACCACCACAGATACCCCACCCTTTCAATCCAACTCCGGTGATCCCATCGATCGGTGCTCCTTTCCTCTCGTCAGAATAGTGCAAATGGGTTGGGTCTGGGCTGGCAAGGCATGAAGCAGGCACGAAGCGCAACGGCACGATTTAGGCACGAAGCACGATGTGCCCATGCCGGGCCGGTCTAGCATGGCATGACACCCACCTCTAAACGAAACTACATCTAGAAGATTCTAACCCATGCATTCTGCCTTGGTATATACTAGAGAAGGCGCGAGAGGCGTCAAGGGTCTAGATGGCCTAATTCCCTGTACTGTAATATAGGCAAGGTTGAAAACGGAATGAAAATTTTTTAATTGTTTTGTAGAAAAATAAAAACAGAAATCCTTTTTTGAAAATGGAAACATAAATGAAATAAAAAATTCCGATAGGAACAGGTTAGGAAGAAAAATGGGCTTCAGTCCAAAAAGAAGAATGAAGAATTTACATTTGTTTTCAAATTAAAATAATTTTAGAGATACAAATAACTTTATAGAAAATATCAAATAGAGTTTAAAAATTTCAAAAAAGTTCTTAAAAATACTTTGAAATATTTTAAACCTGGGGAAATTATTTTTAACATAATTTTGGTTTTACTTTTCATGAATAAATTAATTTTATCAAAGACATTTTAAACATCTACACAGAATTTCTCATCTATCTCTAGGCAATTGTAAAATCCAACTCGGCCTCCAACTTGTCCGAAATCACAGAACAAAATTGAATCTGCTACTAATCACAATTTGGACAACAAATGGTAAAACTTGCATGACTTTCAAATGGTTGAACTAAAATTCAAGTTCTTGAACTCTAAATGAGTACAAGAGGATAACCTATATTAACCCCATAACCATTTGTTCATCAACTCAATTTAAAATCCTCAAACTGAAGTTTGAAGCTCAGACCAAACTCTGAACATTTCAGCAATACTCCAGTTCTGTACAGCAACTTGAAAACAACATAACTTTTAATTCCTAACTCCAAATCAAGAAAATAAATACATTTTCTATATCTATAGGAAATTCCCTACATTTCTCTAGGCAACCAAAAAATACAATTCGGCCTGTAGCTATGTTTAATCATAAGTTGAACATTTTGGGTACACTCCACAGCCTAATCTGGACAGTCAACACTAAAAATGGCATAACTTTTGTATGGCTTAATGAAACTTAGTGATTTCATTCTCCAATGAAAGATAATTCGATTATCTATACCTTTCGCAATATCTGGGCCCCCAGAAAAAGCCTCTAACTAGCTCGAACCGCGGCTCAAAGAACTGGACAGAATCTACCCGAAAAAAACAGAAAAGGTTCCGTCCAACATTGAGCTTCTTTCCCTCCAAAAATTTCAATCCTGGGAACCCTAGAACAATACCAACTAGTCAAGGGCTACTAGATCTAAGCTCCAAAGCAAGAACCAAGGAGGGAGATCCACTTACCTAGAGGAGGAAACAAGGGAGAGTTGTTGCTGCTGCTGCTTGGGTCGCCGGCTGGAAGGAGGAGGAGGACGCTTTCATGGGCCCAAGAAGCCCACCCTATCTGGCAGGCGAAGCTAGGCCCAAACCTCCGCTTGGTACAAGCAAAGTTGAAGAGCAGCAAACAAAAGATACAACGCGGAATACAAATTGAGGACATACAGGTCGCGCGTTAGACAGGACAAATGGACGAGCGAAGCAACAAGCCGGAGCAATACAAGAAGCCAAGGAAGAGACCCACCTTCAGAACTGTGATGAAATATGGCTGACCGGAATGTCAGACTACTCAACGGCCTACAAAAATGAAAATCCCCTTCACGACCCCCTAAAAAGAGCACAGGACAAATGGGCATAAATGTAAAGTAAAAACAAAAATGCCACGTAGAACTTAACTGGCCCTTGGCCAGGGATTGATGGAAGAAAATGGTTAAAAGGTAACTGAGGAAAACCTATAACCCCATGTCAGGGTCGGTCGGAAAAAGGCCAACCAATTCATGCAATTTCTTATCCCTTCCATATAAAAAGGGAGACCTCAAGCTCTAGAGGGGAGAGAGGACACGACACGGCCATGGAGGATGCGGGCGGGGATGTTGATATCAAGGCCAAGGGGCTTTTGCTGGCGCCTGAGGGCTAGGGACAGCTCGAAGCCCCCACTCGGAAAAACGAGTATTCCTGGTGGCTCCGACCGCCTCCATGGCCGCCTCGTACTCTGTTGATTTACAAGGCCCGAGCAATCCCCGCGCCAGTCTCTCGGCCGCGCCACGTCCAAGGTTTTGAGCCCCCTCGGGCCTGACTACAGATACTGTACCTCCGGACGACCGCTCCGAAGTTACAGCAGAATTCCTCGCCAGGGGCTCTATTCGACAAATACAATATTCTTCAACTAAATCCCGCATAGTGCTCTGGAGCCGAAGAGCCTTCAGGTACTCAAGAAGCCTCGCCTCCTCGCATTCGCGTTCCAATTTGGAGATCAGATTGCTTGAACCGGACCCATGGAAGTTCGAAGGGAAGAGTCCGGAACATCAAGTACCTGATAATACCATCGTTGCATCCATCCTGACTCCCACTTTCCTTTGGCGGCCGCCACCGGAATCACCTTCACCAGCGATCTCTTCGTCTGAAAGTTTAAGGAGCCGAAGCATGACCTCCGACCCCCTTCCCCTGTCTTGTGTTGCTTAGGCTACCAGAACACATCTTCAATAAGAGAAAATAGGCGCCTGGTCAGCTTGAATCCAGTAGAGCGAAACACCCACTCCAGCACTGCCAATCGTACTATGGCATTGGGCGTAAGCTGCGAGAGTTCTACTCGAAAAGCCCGTAGCACAGACACCACCAAGGGAACGGCAGGGAACCGGAGACCTGCCTCCAAGAACGCTGCAAACACCACCTCTTCATTCGGTCATGGCTGGGGAGTCTCCTCATCAGCAGGGAGGCGCATAGAGAGACGCGCCACTCCAAAATCCCTCGCAAGAATGTCGAGTTCATTAGAACCCAGAAGAGTATGCCCCAAACTTGCAGACAACGCTGTAGCATCCTGCCTACTTAGAACTGACTTCATCTGGGGGCACGTTGGGGACCCATGAACAAGAGGATTGAGAGCAGAGAAAGAGGAACAAAACAAGCGGGACCATAAGACTAGGAAGCGTGAGACAAAATAGATCTGGAATAGCGTTTCGTCTCCATCGGTAACCTCGTTTATACGAAGAAGCCTCACACCCCTTTCCCTCCCAGCCGTAGGTTCACACACATGGCGTCCATCGCACAACCAGAAAAGACGTGTGAGCATGACCAAAAAGCCAGACCGCTACGGTGCTCAGCCCGAGACATCATAAATAGACCAAGCACTCAGTCACCAAGGACAGGATGGCCGGTCACGCGAGCCAGCCCTCCCGTACCTGACAATTCAGAACCCCATACCAAAAGTGTAGAAAAGGCTGAAAGGCTTCAACCAACCCCATGCGGAGGAAAAACGCCGAATGGACCTCCCTCTGCATGCCCAGGAGGGTGGGCAAGGACTTGGACCTTTTCGTGACATCGCTGAGGGTGGTAGAAGACCAACCCGCAGCCATGAGGGGCTACTTTCGTGGGCCCAACAAGCCCACCCTATCTGGCAGGCGAAGCTAGGCCCAAACCTCCACTTGGTACAAGCAAAGTTGAAGCACAGCAAACAAAAGATACAGCACGGAATACAAATTGAGGACATACGGGTCGCGCGTCAGACAGGACAAATGGACGAGCGAAAAAACAAGCCGGAGCAATAAAATAAGGCAAGGAAGAGACCCACCTTTGGAGCTGTGATGAAATATGGTCGACCGGAATGTCACCCGAACCTGCCCTCCTGCCACAGTTTGCAGAGGACCGCTCAACAATGTCAGACTACTCAACGGCCTACAAAAATGAAAATCCCCTTCATGACCCCTAAAAAGAGCACATGACAAATGGGCATAAATGTAAAGTAAAAACAAAAATGCCACGTAGAACTTAACTGGCCCTTGGCCAGAGGCTGATGGAAGAAAATGGTTAAAAGGCAACTGAGGAAAACCTATAACCCCATGTCAGGGTCGGTCGGAAAAAGGCCAACCAATTCATGCAATTTCTTATCCCTTCCATATAAAAAGGGAGACCACAAGCTCCAGAGGGGAGAGAGGACACCTCGTTCCAAAAAAAAAAAATTACTTGGTGCGATCACGACCACAAACGCCATGGAGGGGAGCTCCAAGGGAGGTGCTAGCCATGGAGGAAGGCAGGGGCCACACCCTAGCTACTGCTGGTGGAGGAAGGAGCTGGTTTGGTTGGAGGAGCTTCCAAGGTTGCTGTCCAAACCGAATGGGGAGGGTGGAGGTTCCAACATGCCATTCGTTTGGGAGAGAAGAATGAGGGAGACAAAAAGAAAAAAAGGGGGTGGGGTTACGTAATTAGGTGAGTGGGGAGATTAAGTGGATGAGTGCTCTTGCTCTCTCCCATGCTAGATGAATTTGATAGTCTTGTAACTCATCTGACTGGCCCTCCAAAAACCCATGCAAGGATTGCTATCACTGGGAGCAAAACAAAGCGACGTTACAACATGGTCCTTCAATCCCCCTCTTGATGAGTATATTGACAAATTACACAAAAGGCATAAATTTGAGTTTTAAAATAAAAGAAGAAAAGCAATTTGATTGCAAAAAATCATATTTGGTCCAATTAAAAGAGAAAGAAAGCTCATGACCAAATAGATGAGAAGATTTTCTGTGGTCAACACATGAATGAACAATTTTTCGACAAGAGCTCCAAAAACCAAGAAATCTCTGAAAAAGCACAATATTACTCATGATCCAAATGCAAGGACAATTGTTCAACATGATCAAGTGTGCCACGTTTTTGAAGCCAACTCGGCCTCTGGATAATAGCTTGAAGTAAAACGAGCATAACTTTTGCATACGGAGTCCAATCGATGTGTTCTTGTACTTGTTGGAAAGATTTCTTTGTCCTCTTTCCAACGGATCCAGCCTCATCTCCAAATTCCTTATGAGTCGACTGAAATCTACAAAACAAATCGGGTCAACTTTCTAGTCCGAGTCAAACTTGGGCCTTGGGCCTTGTAAGAGTCCTACTCGGCCACTCCTCTTGTTTTGGCCGACTCTAACACAAATTTTACCTCAGCTTTCTCTTATATATAGCTAGAAATTCCCCCAAAATAACTTGGGTTTTGTTTATTTGATAATTTAGCATTGCTACTATTTTGAGTCTTTTCAGACGTGCTCAACAGCCGCCTAAGCAGCTCTCTGTATCTGAACCCCAACTTATCAATCCTTCATCTATATTTGCAACTTTAGATTGCTTTTGCTTTCTTCTTTGATTGCTTGAAGGAATTGATCTTTGTGATCAGGTTGATCGTGCCCACGGCAAGGTCAATAACCCTCCGGAGTTGGTTTAGCGATTGCTAAGGCGCATCGTCGTTATACAGTGTAGTCGGATCGTCAAAGCCGTCTCCATCCAAATCGATTGTGTGTTTCTCATCGAAAGATCGGGACACCAAGAGTGCTATCAACAATTCATTCCAAGTTCATCCCAAGTGCAATGGGAAGCAGTCTTGAGAATGAAAAGTGTTGAGTTCAGTTTTAACACAAATAAGTCAATTTTTATCATTTTAAAACTTAGATTCATTAGCATGTTGAGGATTCTAGAATGAAACAGTATAGCTAACCCAAGTTTCTCTAGAGACTCTAGTAGAAACCCACTATTTCACTAAACATGGCATAAGCATCTAGTGAAGAAATATAGCAAGTAAAAGCTAAGTTTCATCAAATTTTCAAGAATGATCAATTTTAAATGTTGGCTAGTTTAAACATGATACACCAGATTAGATATGACCTAGATTAGCAAGGATATTCCTGAAGTAGCTCGGTGCAACATATCATAAATTTATCAATTGCATAAAAGACAAAGCTCAGAAAATGAAAATAAGTCTATATGCAATGCAAGAAAATAAGTTTCAAGAACTCCGCCTCAATATGTTGTGAGGAGCCGCCCAGATCGTCCTTGGGCTATTTGAAGACTCGGTCATCCCCATCGGATTTGGTGGCTAACAACGGATCGCCGAGGGCGCTCACAGTGTTAGCACCCAGGCCCAATTGAGACAACAGTGAGGCCCTTCGAATAACTCGACAACAATCCCAGTATTCCCCCGATATGCGACCCGAAGCTCGCCCAGGATCGCCCCGCATATCGGTTTCCAATGCCATATCAACCCAATTTGCATAAAGGGGGCAACGAACTCAAAACCCCACAACGCGGAAGCACGACAACAAACACACGCATGCATGAAGACAAAACCCGACCCCAAAGAACGCAAACAATGCCGAAACAGCACCACGACAACCACCAAGCAACGAAGGAACAACGAGATAAGACACGAGTACCGCAGTACTCAAACGATTAACAACGAAAGTAACCAAATGTTCAAGTATAGACATGAAATAGTTTAGGACTAATCTGTACAACAAAAGTGGACACACGACTACCAAACTAAAACAAAAGTAAGACATCTCTGGAAGTGTCACCTTTGAACACTTCGGGCGTAGCGGCCGCCGATAGCCTCTACTCGGCGCCCGCTTGGCCACCGAGAGGAAGCGTCTGACAGAACTCACATCCGTCTTGACCCTCACCTGAAAACCACGAAGCAGAAGCATGAGTACAGAAGGTACTCGCAAGTCTTACCCATGGTCCATATATGACCGATAAGAAAGAATATGCATTTGGACGTAGCAAGGAAATAAGCTTACGGTAAAAAGTGCGGAAAAAGCTTAACCTTGTTGTATAATTACATTCCACTACTCCATTTACAAATTTTATAGCATGTGTGGACAACACCTATTACTAGAGTGAAAACTGAAACTTTACAATTAAAGTAAAGCAAGTGACATCATAAACAAGTACCACCATCCAAACCAACTAGCATCAAGTTCAAGTTATTACTACGTTGAAATGTGCGATGACCAAGCGTGCTCATATCCGAGAGCGCGGCAATTTGAATCGCTTATTCACCCTGCAGGGGATCATCAATCGCATGACATGTGCCACAAGGAACCTCATGTCAACCCTCTTCCCATCCATACCTACTCGTTGGGCCATCTTCATGCGGTCCGAGCACCTAGCACCCCCTCGAGCGGCCCAAGCCTGGCTTGGCCCTCGAGGGTCGGCCTAAGCCTCGCCCTCAACCATGTCCAACCGCATGAGTGCATGACCCATCGGGCAGTATGCGACGAAAGAATAGCTTACCGTACCATTATCAGGCATGCGATTAACAAAGTGTGCTCGATCAAAGGACAAACAACAGATAGGTCCTCAACCGACACAGGCGAGACTACTCACTTGGGTCTCCACACCCAAACAATCTAGCTTTCTCGCCCGGTCTCAATTCAACATTCCAACCTAACCATATTCATTACAGCCCAATATTTGTGATGGGATTAATCTCAAGCGATGGACCCATCCATCACTTGGCTCATACCTGACATCTAAGCAAAACTAAGCACAGACACATTATAATTACCCATGGTCTAGCTCCAAAGGAGGTGTTCAACAATATCAAAGGGGGTAAGTGCAACAAATAGGATCTAGCACCATCCTCACAATTCAACTCCTAATGCATGACTTATTCATCCTATAAGCAATTGATTCGCTAAAATAAACTTTACATAAACGGTTGAATATGCTTAGGTGCTTTCCTGAAGCTTCTGCTTGGGGATTGACAACAACTTGCTCTTTGGCAATCCCCTCCGTCACCTCCACGCCAACCTCCGCGGAGTCGTTCTCTACACGAGTATAATGCATGAATGAGAGGCATGCGATGCAAACGAATTTAAATACGAATGCATTCCCCCACCGAACAGATCAGGCAACCCGAATAGTCCGGACATTTCATCCGGATAGTCCGGATAAGTCGGACATTCCGGACATTTTGTCCGGGCACTCCGGACACCGCACAGTTTGCCCAAATGACTCGAGGGATCGAGGTGCCTTCAAGTTCTACGACACCGTGAGGACCCGATCTACAACTTTCCTACACGCGGCCGAGCCGAAAAAGCTCCGAGCGCTCAAAGCACGATGAAACAAGGCTCATTTGTGTAGCCCATGACCAAAACTAAATCCGACACTTGGGATGGCATCACCTCCACATGATCTCTCACCCTACACCCTAACATCGCTTAATCCACCCCCAAATCCAACTACACACCAAAAACCCTAACACCCCAAAGTTTGCCCCAAACCCCAATCTACGAGACCAAGCCCCAAATCTCCCCAAAGATGATCCTAGAACCCAAGAACCAATGAATCAACTTCGAGAAGAGGACTCACCTTCAAGGAGGATGAAGGAGAAGGAGGGATGGCCGGCTAGGGAAAGGAGGTCGCCGGCTTCGAGGGGAGCTTGAGGACACCGGAGTGGAGGAGTCACCGGGGAGGAGCCACGGAAGGACGCCGACCGGTGGGGAGGCGCCGGAGAGGAGCTCGGGGTGGAGGAGACGCACGGGGAAGTGGAGGTAGGGAAATGGAATGACTAAGGAGCCAAGGGACGGAATCTTATAATCAAACCCCGCAAGGTCCGGACACTCCGGACCATTAGTCTGGATACTCCGGGTTAGGGCCTTCGATCGACCCAATCCGGACACTCCGGACATTTAGTCCGGATACTCCGGGTTGAGTCCTTCAGTCAAGCCAATCCGGACACTCCGGACCTTTTGTCCGGATATTCCGGATTGCCCAGAATTTCCAACACAGGATTCGATTTTTTGTGTCAAGTTTAATCTAGGGTTTGACGTCGAATCTTGGTGCAAACCTCACCACGTCGGAGTGGAAAGTTTCTAGTTTGCGACCAAGCAACATGCACATCTTAGATCATCCCGGATCTCAAGTTGCAAGGCCCCAAACCTGGATAAAAATACATCTGCAAATTGGAGTGTTCAAGCTCCAAACTTGCGGTTGAGCCTTGGACACTTCTAAGGGACAGTTTTGGATACTCTAGGAAGTTACTATTCGAACCCAATTGCGGCTACAGGCTGGTTAGGGTTAAAGTTTGCCACGTGAGTCGAATTTAAATTCGGGGCCCTGACATATGTGAGTCAATTTTAAGCACAAATCTAATTCAAATTGAATTATTAGCAATTTTGATTCCAGGAAATAAAGAGGAACTCAACTGAAACCAGAAAGACAGAAATGAGAAGTGGGAAACAAGAAACTAACAACTGGGTGATCTAAGAGCATAGAAAAGATGGTAGAGACCACTAAGCTCTGACTCGCTCTCACCTTTCCCATATGACTTACATAGGAAAACTAGTTCTCAATCTCCAGCCCAGGAGCAAACACAGACCCTGTCTACCCAGGGGGCCCAATACCTGCTAGACCTACAAGACAGTGAGTGAGCTCAAACGAGAAGAAGAAGAGAATAGCATCCTAAAGCATAAGATGAGAGGTCCATGCCGAAGCATGCCAGAAGTCTAGATGAAGTGGACTCAATAAAATGAAAAATAGCCCAAAGACACCCAGAAGAAGCAAAAAGGAAATGTTGAATATACATATAAACATATAATACACATCAGCTCCCCCTCAAGATATGCCATATGGGCTCATAATCCCAAGCTCCCCTCTCAAGGCAATAAACCTAGATATATCCAAAGGCTTGGTGAAAATGTCAGCCAACTGGTGATCACTCTCCACAAACTGAAGCACTATCACCCTTCTCCACATGGTCTCTAAGGAAGTGATATCGAATATCAATGTGCTTGGTCCGAGACTGCTGCACTGGGTTCTTAGCAATGTGAATGGCAGATGTGTTATCACAAAAAAGTGGAACACAATTTGCTGCTAACCCAAAATTCTGCAAGGTCGATCTCATCCAAAGAATCTGGCTACAACAACTGGCTGCAGCAACATATTCGGCCTTAGCGGTGAACTGTGCAACACCGGACTGCTTCCTAGAGGACCAAGAAACAAGAGAACTACCAATGAATTGGCAAGTGCTAGATGTGCTCTTCCTATCTATCCTATAGCTAGTAAAGTCTGCATCGGAAAAGGCTCGAAGGTTCCTGAAGATGCGCTTCACCGCCTGGCGGTGAGAGGCACGAGGAGAAGCTTGAAATCGAGCACAAAGACATACAGAAAAGTGTATGTCAGGTCTCGACGTAGTGAGATACAAGAGGGAGCCGATCATGCTCCAGAACTCCTTCTGATCAACTGGCTCACCATCCTTGTCAGGCTCGAGGACTACAGTGGTGGCCATAAGAGTCATAACTGGCTTCCCGTCAAACATATCAAAGCGCTTCAGGAGGTCTCGAGTGTACTTGCCGTGATGCAAGAATGTACCCTCCCAAGTCTGCTTGATATGGAAGCGAAGGAAGTAGCTCAACTCGCCCATCATGCTCATCTCGAACTCAGTTCTCATCACATTTGAGAACTGAGTAACGAGCGAATGCGAGGAACCACCGAAAATGATATCGTCAACATAGATCTAGACTAGGAGAAGGTCCAAATTGGAATGTCTGATGAACAGAGTCTTGTCCACTTGACCCAAAAGAAAACCATGACTCAAGAGGTAGGACTTAAGCCTCTCATACCAAGCTCGTGGAGCTTGCTTAAGTCCATACAAAACTTTGGAAAGCTTGAATACATGGTTAGGGTACTTAGGGTTCTCAAATCCTTGAGGTTGTCTAACATACACCTCTTTGTCAAAGAAGCCATTGAGGAATGCACTCTTGACATCCATCTGATAAAGCTTGAAGCCCATGGATGCCGCGAATGCAAGCAGCATCCTAATGGCCTCTAGTCAAGCTATAGCCCCATCCTCACTCTGCATGTATTTGAACACCTATTTGGTCCCAATGATGTTGTGACCAGAAGGGGGCTCGACAAGCTTCCAAACTTTGTTCCTCTCGAAGTTTTCAAGTTTCTCATGCATACATTAATCTATGATTTATCAGATAATGCATGGGAAACATCCTTCGGCTCAAAAGAGGCAGCAAAGGCAGAGTGAAGGCAGAAAGTAGACAGACCTGACTTAGAGCGAGTGACTCGCTCAAACAGATCTCCAATGATCTGGTCAGGTGGATGAGCCCGCTGAATGTGACGGAGAGGTCTAGCAGCAGAAGTGACCTTTACTCCTCGCGTAGGAGAAGTAGGAACAAAGCCACTAGCTGCTGAAGAGTCTGAGGGTAAGGGCTGATCTCTCTGAGGTGCAGAGATAGAAACTAGAGGCACCTCGGGAGCAGGAATGGAGACTAGATCAGGCAAGACGCCTTCATCTCCGTTATCATCATCCTCTACGAAAATAGATTGGGAAAGAGGAGAAGAGCCTAAAATGTCTAGTCTAGCATTGTGACTAGCCTCATCAAAGGTCACCTCACAGGTCTCTATCATCATACCGAAGTCTACAGCTCAAATCCTATAGCTACGGGAAGAAGTTGAGTAACCCAAAAAGATCACGTCAGTAGAGCGTGATTCGAACTTGTCTAAGTTCCTAGACTTTAAGAAGAAGCACTTGCAACCGAAAACACGAAAAAGACTCATCCTTCGAAGCCATGAAGAACAGCCAAGAATACCTCAAATAATCATCAACTATGACAAGAATGTACCACTTCCCTCCTACTGACTGCACTTGAGCTGGACCAATAGTGTTCATGTGCAAAAGTTGTCCTGGTGCATCAGTCATCACTCGGGTGACTGGAGGATGAGAAGCAACAACCATCTTCCCATGCCGACAAGGAGAATATATAATATCTTTGACCATCTTGAGTTTGGGCAAACCACAAATGAGATCATGGCCGCTAACTCGTGTCAAATGATCAAAGCCAATGTGACCAAGTCTCCTATGCCAAAAGGAGAGATCACGGGACTCTAAAGCTATAAGGCAACAGAGAGAGTCTCCAGAGGAGGAGGAAAAATTAGCACGAAAGACTCCCAAAATGAGAAATCTTGTAAACCAACTCCTAGAAGAATCGAGGATCCTACAAGTGCTGCTCTTAAAGCTTACCTTGAAATTGTCATCGATAAGCTGAGAAATACAAAGCAGATTGTATTGCAGCTTACTGACTAAGGCAACGACCTTAAGTATGAAATGATCATTAATGCAAACGATACCTTTAGCGATGACCCTACCTGATGAAGCATCCCCAAAGGTGATCACCTCATCTCCGGGAGCTCGGACTAGGGAAGAAAACCATCGGGAGTCTCCGGTCATATGGCGTGAACAACCGGAGTCTACAATCCAAACCTCCTCCTTCCATGTCCTACGGACCTCAATCAATGAGAGTGAAATGCAGATGTCTCAATACTAGGACAGATCAATGCATATCTAGGAACCCAATACTAAGTCACCTGAGCAGAAGAAGAAACAATCAAAGGAGTAGAAGAATGCAATCTAGCACCTCTCCATGACTCTACTCTCACAAACTCAGAGACAACTTCTGTAGGATGCCTAGAAGCATGTGCAGGGTTGGTCCACCGGCGTGCAAAGGTTAGACTATCCTGGTGCTGATGCCCAGACCTCCTGCTGGAGGAAGCAAACTCACGCCGCTGATATCTACCTCGATGGGAAGAACGAGTAATATCATGAGGACAGTGGAAGGATTGACTCGGGACAGCTCCGGGGTGAAAACCAAAGGTAGAAGCCTGAAAACGAGGCCCCATACGCTGTCCAAAAATAGGCAACTCTCTAACCTATCGATAAGCAGTGTGTGCCTTAGGAGCACTCAGAATCTGGGGATGACCCTGAATACCCCTAAGGGCACGAACACACTCACACCGAGTGATCTTGGCATGTCTAAAGCAGAAATCAGCAAGGTGTCCATCCTTTTGATAGAAGGTGCGAGTATACTTCGCCTTGAGGCTGAAGTAACAGGTGGTGTCACCTTCTCGTCAGAGATCCTGTGGACCATTCCAGCTGACCTAAACATAGTGATGCTCATCTGTGAAGCAACCACGATCTCTCCACTCTTGGAGGCACGCACAACAGTAGGCGGATGCACCCGTGCATGCTCCAAGTGATCAAACCCTAGACCTTGATTGAATTTGCTAATCTTGGACTGGTCTAGAATGAGATTGAGCTTCTTCTTGCCTCCAACAAATTTCTCGAGAGTGCTCATAAGATACTGACACTCCCAAACAAGTGAGGCACAAGAAGAGCAAGGAGAAGGAGTAGAAAAAGATCCAGAAGAAGAGGATCAAACAGCATGTGCATATCTCTCCCTATACAGGGCTATCTCAATTTTGAGAGACTCACAGGAAACACAAGGAGCATCTCTAATTCTACCAACATGGGCCTCTAACTTCTTCCTAATCTCTGCATGGACCTTATCCACATCATCCTTAACCCCAATACATAGCAAGCAACCATTTGGTGACTTAACTAGTAAGTCCTTAGCAAGTTGAGCACACTTGACATTCAGAGCATCATTGTCAAGTTTTAGTTGCTTACAGCCCTCACATAAGCTAACTAGGTCCTTAGAAGCATGCAATTCAAGTTCATCATTTTTAGCAGAAAAGCTTCCTAAAGTGTGAGCTCATGGCATCAATTTTAGCAAATAGCTTAGGGCAGTTATTACAAGATGCAGTTGTGTGAGCATGAAGAAAACTAACATCAACAGAAATGACATCGGAAGAACTATAGCTAGTCTTCATTGACCTAAGACCATCAAGTTCATAAAGCACACTATCATGCAAGGTCCTTAGGTTCTCCAACTCCACAAGCAAAGCATTGCAGAGAGTACAGCTATCAGAGTCTCGGGATGAACATGATTAAAGTGAAGCTAACTCCCGAGATAATGTACCTACTTTCTTCACTAACATCGTACACCTAGCTCTAGACCTAGCATGAATTTTTTCTAGCTTGTAGAAGGCATCATTGAGTTGGTCATAAAGAGGGTACGTCATCAGTGTCGCTATACAGCTCGGAGTCACTGACGCCGTTGGCGTCCTCCATGAAGCACATGCCGGAGTGAAGGATCATTGTTTTTTTGATCCATGTGTTTTTGATGATGAGTATTTGAATTTTCGAAGAGATTTGAAAAGATTTGAGTTGATTTGATTTTGGCTCAGTATTTGAAAAAGATTTGAAACCAATTTGAACCGATTTATTTTTTGGTTTCTTTATTTGAAAAAGATCTGAAACCAGTTGGTTATATGGATTAATTTGAGTCAAGTCGTGGACTTGGGCTCGGAAATTGTTTTTGTATTTTTGTTCACGTGCAGGTGTTGCTCGAGGTCGAACGTGGTCGATGACGGATCGAGACTAGGTTCGAGGAGGAACCGAGGTCGTGAGGGTCGAGGTGTCATGCGAGATGTTTCGGACTAGAGAAACGGTGCACGTGAGGTCGAGATCGTTGCAGTAGCGGCAGGTGGTCATCTGCGTGTATACGATTTTTAGAGTGTGTGTTTGCATATGTGTGTGAATGTATTTAATGCATGCATGTGTGTGTGCATGCTAGTGTGTGTGTGTGCATGGCGTGAGTCTTTGCATGCATGTGTGTGTGCGTGAGTTGCATGTGTGCATGGCGTGAGTGCTGCATGCATGTGTGTGTGGTGAGTGTGGCATCGTGTGTGTTTGCATGCAGGTGGTGTCGTGTTTGCATCCGGCTCTGGAAAGTCTCCGAGTCCAATACGATACGCCAACGGACGGCAGCAGGAGCGCAGCGACGGGAGGTGAGCCAGCCGGTTTGTGCCGTGTCCGAGAAGGAGACAGGAGCCAGCCGGTTTGCCGTATACAAGTAGGAATCAACTGCTATGGAGCCCTTTAAATAGGGGGTTCGAGGGGCTTAGAGGATCATCCAAGGCAAAGGGCAAGAAGCAAGAGGTGCCTACAACAAAGAAGAGATTTTGTGTTTTCTTTAGTTTGTTTAAGGTTTTCTAATCTTGTGAGATTAGAGATTTTGGTGGTTTTTCTAATCTTGTGAGATTAGAGATTTTGGTGTCCTCCCGGAAGGAGTGGCTTTGGAATAAAGAAAAGGTTATGCAATTCTTTACATACTCTTTTGCTATGATTCTTGATTAGAAGGTTTGTTAGAGTTTTGATAGAACTAGTTTTGATTTTTGTTCGATTTGTTTCGCTAATTAATCTAGGGTTTTAATCTCTACGATATTAAATATTTCTTCCGCTATTTAGGGGTCTTTAAATTTTCTGAAAGAAATAGTTGAATTTTATTCGGCATCTATTCACCCCCCCCTCTAGTTGCCTACTCGGTCCTACACGGAGAAGTCATCGCCGCCCTTCGTCTTCTCTTATGGTTCATCCTCACCCTTGTCGCTCCATGTCTCCGTGTGAGAGAAGTCGACATCGTCAAGAGCGGCGAGCACGCGGTGGAAGAGCTTCTTGTTCTTGGCGAAGTTGCGGTACTTCTTCTCTCGTGCTGGCTCGCGAACTGGAGGCTTCTTGTTGCGGTTCTTATCGGTGTAGTCGTTCTTACTCGAACCGCCTTGGGATAGTTTGGTCGAATGTGGTTGGGGCCACCACACTCAAAGCAAGTTACGGTGCCACCTCTCTTCCTCTCTCTCACTCTTTTGTAGATGTTGAAAAATTTGCGAGCGACAAGAGCTAACTAATTTTCTGGAAATCATTCCAAAACTTCATCGCTTACATCGCAAAGAGTGGAGAGAGAAAAACCTAAAGAGAAATCAAGAGAGGGTCCATAGGAAGACTCAATGGGATCGGTGACCAAGGCGACTGAGATTTCATCCGACGAGAGACGACGTTGATCTCATGAGTCTTGAGTCGGGAATAAAGCCCATCAAGAGTCAAAGTCAACAAATCAGTGTAGTCCTTGTTGGTGGTCACCTTCATCTCCCAAACTCTCGAATCAAGTGCTGTCAGAAAGTGCTTAGCATTCTCCGAGTCAGGGTATGTGCAACCAACTGATCGGAGATTGCTAAGGATCTTGGAGAAGCTAGCAAAGCACTCATCGAGACTCTCACCAGCGTGCTGTTCAAACTTGTTGTAGTCACGCTTGTACTGGTCCTGCCTCACCGTCTTGATCTAGGTGGTACCCTCATGGTAAGCATCGATGGTCACCCAGATCTGATGAGCGGATCGTAGATGAGAGACCCAGTCATAGTCACTGTGGCTAAGTCCCTGTATGAGGATGTTCCTAGCCTAAGTGTTTGCCTCAACATCAACCATGTTCGTGGTGTTGACGTTGTCATCAGCAGGAACCTCACACGGGAGTTTCACCTTCTGCCATATTGGGAAGCCCTGGGCAGTGATGTGTGACTCCATTCGCATTTTTCAAATTGAATAATCAACTTCAGCAAAAATTGGAGGCTTAATTAAGTACTTGTCTGTCGCCATGGCTCTCGAGACCGGTCAAGATCTAAAGAGAGCAAAATCGGCTCTAACACCAATTGAAGGATCGAAATGGCAATCAGAGGGGGGGTGAATGATCCCAAATAAAATTTCTCCCCGCTCAAAGTACTCAAAACAATCCCACAATAAAAAATCTAAAACACTCAAAGATTTTCCTTCAAACTGGTGCTCCTCAGATTCGTAAACCCGCAAAAACCGGAACACTTAGACAACTATGTGTATCCCTAGCTTCCATGGATGAGAGCTATGAAACATGTGAGGGACTTTTCAATCACAATCCTGGCTGTCAAGTGTCCAAACAAAGAGTAATCAATTCAAATACTTCTTTTCTAAAAGAGATCAAGCCAAATCACAAAAGTCTCTTTTAGAAAAACAAAAGCATATTTTTCAGGAATTGTACTCACTTGGAATAGGTGGTTGGTGGATTTTTGTTGCTCTAAATTTTTTGAGATTTTTTCTCCCTATGAGCAAATGAGGTGTGATCTACTCCACTAAAAATCAACTCCAAAATCCTTGTAGTAAAATTAGGAAAAAAATCAAGAACAACATATAGTCAGGAACTTCAATTAGGAAGTTTAGGGCTCGGTTTTCACTACATAGCTCCCAAATGGTGCAACTAATGGACTCCAAAATTTTTTCACAGATGGATATATGAGTCACGCACCTTCTCCAACAAAAATCACCTAAAAAGGATTTTTCTAAAAATCAAGGACTGGCTACTGCGCGGAGAATAAGTTCAGGACAGATTGCAATCTTGATATAAACTTGATCTCTAGTCTATCCTAGGGTGCAAGAGAGATGTAAAACCAAATGAGCACCCCCAAGACTTCCTTGATCAATAGCATTTGGAAGGAGAAGAGGCAAATCCAAATTGTGAGAAAGTAAATTGCAGAAATTTAAATGCGGAAAAGTAAATGCTAAATTTAAATCGCGTAAAGTAAAGACATAATATAAATGCGGAATTTAAATTCACAACAATGTAAAGAAAATCTTTATATTTTCTGGTTGGAATGTTTACAAAGCCTCACTTCATGTGGGTAAAGCTCAAAGGAGCAACTCAAACCTTCAAGAGAGGGAGGGCACCCCTCCCCCTCTATTTATACTACTCTTGGGCCACCTGCCACCCTTGGATGAGTCCCTCAACCCTAGAGTACTCCACCAATGGCCAGGATTAACCCACTCACACAAGGCTAACTTATCAACTAGATCGCAATCCAATGGCCCTCATCAATCATCGCGGCATTTAGCTAGTATCATCGCCTTTTCTTGTCTTCTTGACTTGCCTGGACTTCGTCTCCGATCATCTTCCGGCGATCTTTGACCGTCTGGCCCTCCGAAGCACCTCGCCTAATCCTGGCCATCCTCTGCCTCACCATGACGTAGCACCATCGTCCTGCAACCATCAAAGACAAGGAAAACTGTAACATCCCAAAATTTGGGTTTTCAAATTTTTTTGGCTTAGTTTAGCTTTCCAAAAAATTCCATTGATTTTCTTGCGTTTATAAAGTGTGATTTGGAATTTTCTAAAAGCGGAACAATTTAATTTGACTATTTTATATTTCAAATAAAAGGAATTTAATTTTATTTGGGTTCCTTGTGCTTCAAAAAAATTCCTGTAATTTTTGAGATTTTTTAGAGCTCGTTTGCTATTTATTGGGTTTATTTGAAATTGATTTGTCTTAAGCCCTTTTATGGAAATTAATTAAATATTTGAATAGTTTATATAAAGTTTCATTGCAAATATTTTATTTGAGTTCAAAATGTCTCAAAATATTTTTTAGAATTTTTCTGTTATTTTTGATGCCCTAAGTAATTAGTTTTAATTTTCTGAAATTATTTTATTCGGAAAATGATTGGAAATTCCGGAAATGGCACAGGGCCAAATTCTCCTTCTTCCTCCCGCCAGCCCACCCCGCCAGCCGTGTGACACCTCGGAGTGTCGTATCCTTAATTTTTGAACATGATAAGGTTAAATACAGTATGAGATGTGGAAATAAGGTTAAAATCATAAGGATCGGGGGTTAATAACGTTTCCGGGCCGTTTCCGGGCCGTTTTCGGAGTTTTGGGCCTTCCCGGAGGAGTTTTGGGCCTTGGTGGGCTTTGGTGGGATGGATTAGGACTCCGTAACGGACTAGGATTGGGTTGAGGGCTGGTAAAAGGGGCTCCCCCCAGCCCCCTTGCGCCCATGCTGCTGTTGGTGCGCCCCCACCCCGTACCCCGCCAAGCCCAAGCCCCCACCCCCACACCCACTCCCTCTTGTGCGCCTACACCACCCCTTTGCCCCATTGCTCCCCCCCTCTCCCCCACCTCTCCTCCCCCCCGTGCTGCCTGTGGGTGGCCTCCCCACCCCGGCACCTCGTGGAGTCGTCCCGTGGAGCGAGGAGCGAGGAGCGAGGAGCGTGGAGCGAGGAGCGAGGAGCGTGGAGCGAGGAGCGATTCGCGAGGAGATTCATTGGAGTTTTGTGCATCGGGCCAAGGTATGATCTTGGGGATCCTTGGGGATGATCTAGGTACTGTTATTAGGGTGTTTACCAAGTTTTTAGATCAATTGGAGGCGCTGGTTTGAAGTAATTTGGGTTAGATCTAAACTTGTCCACGTTTCTGTTTTCGGGCAGATTGAGCAGTCGAACTAGGGTTCGAGTTTCCGTCGATTTAGAATCCGAATCAGACCGTACGGACTTCTAGGAAGTTGTAGATAATTTAATTATCTTTCCGTGGACGTAAAGCACGTTAATTTCCGATCAGCCGTTTGAAAGTTATGGCTGTTTTACCGAGCGCCTAAAAATCTGTGACGTAACTGGAACAGATTGTGGTAATCTGTAGATTAAACAATTTTAGAGTCCGAATCAGTCTTTCCTCTAACTAGAAAAAGTTGGGAAATTTCCTAAGCTTCGCGACGGTGTACTCGTTTATTCGATTTGGAGTCCCAGAACTCAAGTTATGCCTTTTGCAAGGCTGCTGTCCCGCCGGGACAGAACCTCTGTTTTTAGGTTTTGCGAGTAGTTGGCAATGTCGGGTTAGATGGGGGCGTGTGTACTGTTTTGAGGTTATGATTGTGAGTGTGTGATGCCTATGTGCAGGTGGTGTGACCCCGGGAGTTCCCTCTTCTTCCCGCCAATCCGTTGCACGTGGTTGAGGCAAGTGTGTTGTGATGGATAGCGAGTTGTAGGTTGCATGTTGAGATTAGATGGATTTGTTTACATGATATATGTCCACTTGCCATGTGTTAATGAATGATATGATATGATGAGCATGTTTAACATATTATGATGCCATGTGTTAATATGTGAATTAAATATGATAATTGGCATGGTTGCATGCATGTCATGAGATAGGGCGAGGCGGTGAGAAAGTCTTAACTAGTCCGGCAAGGTCGGTGAGAAAGTTATGACTAATCCGGAACGCCATTGAGTAAGTCCTATGTCGTGATTCCATCCACGTGGTGTTTGGAAGCGAGTAGGCACCCTCCATCTTCGGGATGGCAGGGAGGAAAGGGTGCACACCGACGGGTGTGTACTCCACCATACCGGTATGAGGTTCCAGAGGGTCAGGAGCAATGCATTACATCGCATACAAATTGATGATGATATTGATAAGTATTCATGATTGAGATGTTATACATGATGAAAGATGTTATTGACTTGTTGTTATGCTTGTTGTCCATTGCAGTATGCTTGCTGAGTTTTCGAACTCACCCTTGTGTTTTCTTGTTGTTTTAGGTACCATGAGAACGGCATGCGGGAAAGGGGAATAGTCACACGCTCACACGTTGTTTCACCTTAATGTTTCCCCAAGTCAATTCATTTAGTTGGATAATAAATTGCGTGTGATGGCCTTTAAATTAAGTCTTAGCTTGGTTAATGAGAGTTCTATTGTTTGTTTGACACTTGGAACTTTAAGAGCTTGATGTTAGTCTTTTATTGTCGTTAAGACTCTATTTATTGCTGTTTTAGATGTTTCTCTTATTGCCATATAATGCCATATTATTGCTGCTCCTTAAATTCATGATAAAACATAGGATGTTCTAGCGAAATCTCGGTTTTTTGCCTATTCACCTTTGATTTAATTTTATTTTTAATATGGTATTTAGTTGTTGTTTAGCTTATGTTTGGTAGCATTCGGGCATATTAAATGCCGGGTGTTGCTGATTGGTATCAGAGCGAGGTTGTAGGTCCTTGGAATGTGAATTTTTAGTGTCATGCTATAGGGTACAACTAAAATGTGATGTGGAATAACTTAGAAACATGGCTTAGGTTCTAACTAAAACCTTGTTATAGGATAGCAACGTTAAAACTTGTAAAAGTGGTATAACTAATCTAAAATCTGACACACTTGGTTGCACAGTAGGATGGGTTTTGGTTCATCAATGCATCGCGCTTGATTATGTGATAAGGAATATGCTTATGATGATGTTTGATCTATGATCTTGATTGTGTGCTTTGGTGTTTGGGTGGTTGTCTGTCTAAGCAGCCATGCCGAGGGTAGAGGCCGTGGACGCCGTGGCCGTGGAGGCCAGGCGAGGCTCCCAGGAGTTGAGGAGTGCATTCTTGAGGGTAGCGTTCGCTTAATGCTCGTGGGCCAGCTCAGGAGGAGCTTCCGGCTGTGCGGTCGGGCGGTGCCCGCCGCCAATGAAGATTTAGTCCAGGCTCTGCAGAAGGAGATTCAGGAGCTGCGCCCGATAGTTGCGGGCAGCCCCTGCCGTTGTGCCTCCCCTCGCAGTGGCCTGTTGTTGCCCCGCTGCACCGGAGCCGAGGATGAGTCTCGGGAGTGGATGTCCCTCCGTCTTGACACTTTCGACGGAGCAGCACGCCGATCCAGTCCAGATTGGCTGCGGTACATGGAGAGGCAGTTTGAGGTCCTAGATTTGACCTCGGTTCAGAGGACTCGCTTTGTGGCTTTTCATTTGAAGGGCCAAGCGGATATCTGGTGGGAGGGGTTCTGGCCGCTAGAGCCCCGATCCGGGTCTAGTGACACAGGAGGACTTTGTGGCTCGCCTCCGAGCCAAGTTCCATCCAGAGTCTTTCCTTGAGAGGATGGAGCTTACTCGACCACTCTTTCCCGAGGAAAGAGGTCGGTGGCAGTATGAGAAGGAGTTCAACGGCGTGGTGCGCTTACGTCTGCATTTGTGGCGGTGACGATCGGGAGAAAGCTAGGAGGTTTCGTAGGGGCCTCAACCAGGAGTTCAGAGTTGTCATGGGGGTGGTACCTCGTGACTTACGCTCTGTGGTGGAGCAAGCGAAGGGCATGGAGCTCGAGTTGGAGCTCTCCGGGACAAGCGAGAACACAGGAGGTTCAGGGTTCCTGCGGCCCCGGGCGGGGCCGAAGAGGACCTTTGGTGGAGGAGGTGGGTCCTCTCGACCCACCTTCAAGAAGTTCAAGGGAGGACAGGGCTCTCTCGGGGGGCTAAGATGGGGCCGCCCAGTCATCTTCTTCGCGAGCGGCTATTCGTCTGTGCCGGCAGGGCATGAAGTGCTTCAAGTGCGGTGGCGAGCACCGTGCTTCAGAGTGTGGTTGGACCGGGAGTTGCAACCACTGCGGGCAAGCCCGGCCATATGGGGCGTAGTCTGCCGGATGAACCCTGTAGCATCATCAAGTGGGAGACGGTGCCTTCTCCTCCCACTCCGGTAGCGTCTTCGGAGGATCGGTGCACTTGATGGCTGCCCCTGTTTCTCAGCCACCCTTTGCGTGGCGCCACCCGGGCGTCTTGGTGCCCGCGGCCGTCTGCTTCCTCCTCGATTGCCTCCTCCGCCCCAGCCTTGATGGGGCATCACCGAGTCGGGGCTCCTTCGTCGGCGCCACCAGGAGTGTACGCTTTGCCGACCAGCCGAGTCACCGGGCATCCAGGTGGTTTGGTACTCTGCTCGTGGATTCCGTTGATGCCTTTGTTCTATTTGATTCCGAGCATCCTATTCTTTTGTGTCGTCGGAGTTTGCTAGTAGAGCTAAGTTGGGAGTTCAATGGATTTCTCGAGTCCGTGTTAGTCGATTCTCCTGGGGTTTGATTGCTAGTTCTTTGGTTTGCCCTGGTTGCACCATTGCCATTGATGATGAGGTTTTCTTTGCCAATCTCATGGTGATCGATTGGCTCCTTTTGATGTCATTTTGGGCATGGACTGGCTGCATCGATCCGTGCTAAGATCTGTTGTTTCTGGAAGACAGTTGCCTTGCAGGCCCCGTTCGGGGAAGAGTTGACCTTTCAGGGTGGTATACCCTCCAGTTCCGTCTTTGCTTTGACTAGTTTGTTTTCTGGTCGGCGTTTGAGGCTGTTGGGTTTCCTCATGACTTCGTCTGAGAAACCATCTTCCTCAGTTCCCATTGAGGAGATTTCTGTAGTGAAGGAGTTCGTTGATGTGTGTAATATCCCGAGTATTTCTATACTCAAGCCACTGTACATTTGTACTCAAACGCTGTTCAATAATACACTGTGCTTGTGTATTTTCGTGTCTTGAGTGAACATACTTGCTTGGGATCAGAAAGAACCCTTCAACTTAAGTAATTTCGCTCATAAGTAAATTCGAATTAGGTTGGGCAAGTGCCTGTGACCCTATTAACTTCCAAAATACTTTGGGAAAATTATTAATCAACCCTTGAATCGTTAGCCGTCAATGACCAATTTCAAAAGTTCGGGGATGTCCGGAGATCTGATCCAACCGGAATGTCCGACAAAGTCCGAGTGTCCGATTGGGCTGGCCGAAGCGGTCCAACCCGAGTGTCGGACCAATGTCCGGAGTGTCCGGGTTAGTGTTAACAAGACCCCAACCCGAGTCTCCGGGTTGAGTCCGAGAGTCCGTATTGGCGTGGGGTTTTGTATAAAAGTCCCATTTCGTGGCTCCTTCCATTCTTTCTTCTTCTACTTTGGTTTCCCCACTTCCTTGGTGTTCTCTCCACCACCCCGAGCTCCTCTCATGAGCCACCGGCTATGACCCTCCCAGTGACTCCTCCATCTCGGTGTGCTCCTCCCCAAGCCGTCATTCCCCATCCTCCACCCGGGCGTTGCTCCTCCTCCATCTTCCTTGGAGGTAAGCTTTTCTCTTAGGGTTTGATTCTTGGGATTCTTGGGTTCTAGAGTCGTTCATGGTGGGATTAGGACTTAGGTTTGGATTTGGGAGGCTAGGGTTGAACTTGGATTCTAGGGTTTTGGGTGTAGTGGTTCTAGGGTTGAAAATGGGATTTGGATTAGTGAATGTGGTATGCTAGAGTGGTAGATCGGGTAGTAGTAATGTCGATTTAAGGAGTTGTTAGTGTGAGTTAGAGATTTGGCGGGTTAGCGACGTTTTCTCGTAAAATCGGCTAGTTCGGAGCTCCTTCCGGTTCGCTAGGTGTACGAAAGTCGTAGATCGGGTCGCGGTGAAGTTGTAGGAAGTGGTAAGGTCTCCGTCTCCTCGTCGAGTTGGACCAAATGCCCTAGGACCGGAGTATCCGGGCATATGGTCCGGAGTGTCCGGATTGTCCGGAGTATCCGGACGAAACGGTCCGGAGTGTCCGGCCTATCCGGACTGTCCGGATGCAAAACCCGGACTGTCCGGGTTAGGCTGTTCTGTCCGGTCGTGTTGTGTTGTCCGAGTGCGTCGTTTCTTCAGGGTTTCTTGGTTGTACTTCATTCTTGTGTATTGCATGCACTTCATGGTGCATTTAAAACTTTCTTTTGCTAAGTTGTATCTCCTTCGCTGCTTTTGTTGCTTTGACCGATTAGAGGCTAGCGAGTCGGCTCGCCTAACAACCCGAGCATCATCGGACATCACCGTGCAACAACAAGGCAAGCACCTCCTTTGACCATCTTGAAACCTATATTTCACGATGTCTACTTTGATTTCTCAAACCATATGCATTGTTTATATTCAAGAAATTGCTAGTTTGTGGGAATGGTAGATATACCGATTTGGTGGTTTCCCTCAATTTAATTCCTGAGATCATGGATAACCTTCGTAGGGTTAGACAATTTAATAAAATGTCACTTGGGTATAAACGATTTAGTAATTGCATACGCTTAGACACTGCAATAGAGGTGAGCAAAGTCAGTCCTTACCAAATGCTCAAAATTATGATAAATGTAATTGGTTTTGGGAAAGTTTTGGAAATGTGAATCGTAAAGGTATATTGATAAAAATGTGAAGTGTCTAGTTGGTAATTAGACTTGGCGGGAGGTATAATATGTGCTAGTTAAACATGGTGGTGATTGGTTGGCGAGTTAAGTGGAGTTCCCCGCTTGAGTCACTAGGCAAAAATATAAGGACCGAACTTGTGACGGTTTTTGAATTGAACACCGTGCAACCGCGCAATGCTGGGATGGGGCGGCCTATTCTAGTACTTGAAGTGTGAGGGGATAGCCATGCCTGTTGGTAGGCCGAAGAGTGGACCTTTTCCTGTGTTGGCGATCCAAGCGCGGTGTGTGTGTCCTCACGACCCGCCGTATGCGCCGTGTGTGCGCTTGTACTTTTGCAGCAGGAATCGCTCCAGTTCATGTTTGTTGATACAACGATTACGCCTTGCTATGGGGTAATGCCGCGGCCAACACCCGTCGTCACGATGAGTATTCCGTGGCCGCCCGAGTGGTGGTTGGCCTCTTATCGCCATAGTAGTGGATTTGTCGTCACCGGTGCTGGGGTGTGGCTATAACCTCAACGATGGGAAAGAATAGATCATTCTTGTATATCGGATACCTCGTGTATCGCGTGTACCCTGGATGACAGGGATGCAAGTCTGAGTTGTGTTTGGGTAAAGTGCGCAAACTCTGCAGAGTATCAAATAATTCTAATCGATTAGCCGTGCTCACGGTTATGAGCAATCTTCTCTAATCATATCAAGTATAGAGATTTGGTTTGGTTTTGAAAATGAAAATCTATTTCGGAGTCGGTATAAAGTATGTGGTGGAATGGTACTTGATGGAATTGTGAATATGTGTATATGATTCTCGATGGGATTATGTATGGATGTCGATTCGTATCGATTGCGACCATGGATGGTGGCATTTGTGGAGCTCGATTATTACGTATCTTTGTAAATATGTTTTATTCAAACTGCTTTGTCTTTCAAATTAAGTATTACTTTTCGATGAACTATTTTAAATCCAGCTTTACGCAATTAACCCAAAGGTAGAAGCTTTATCTGTTGAATCAGCCTGCATTTATTGATATTTCCATACACTAAAGTCTTGCGAGTACATACGTGTACTCACCGTTGCTGCTAACCCATTTTCCACAGAGGAAGGTAATGATGATGTCCCGGATGATGGCGAGCCCCTTGTCTGCGAGTGTTGCGGCCCGTAGTCCCTCCCTCGGTCGGTAGCTCGTGGGGTGGTCGGGCCAGTGCGCTGGTTGTCTTTCTTTTGTTTCGCTGCCGCTTTACTTCTTTTGGTTTTACGTAATGTACTCGTGTAAGATTTACACCCGCTATGTAAATTACCTTAGTTTATCTTTCCGTGCATTGATACTCGGGTTGTGGAGTACGCGATATCTTGGGCTCTTGATCCAGGATCGATGATCGGATGCGTCTGTGCACCGTCCGAAGCTAAGGGTTCGATCCCGTCGATCGAATTTTTAGATTCAGATTTTCGGTGTCGAGGCTTCCTGTTGCTATACGGTGCTATACGCTACAGTAGATGGCGTACAGTACGGTATAGGAAGAGGGGGTGCTCACAGCGCTGGTATCAGAGCCATTGACTGCAGGAGGACTTAGTTAGCCTGGACGTTAGACTTAGGGACAGGTTTTTCTTCTCAAAATTTATTTTGAAGTACAAAACTCTATTTTCAAAGTGTAGAATGCTATTCTTGTCCATTCTATAGCTTTTCGCTTATCTACTCTTCAAAATGAATCTGATCTTAATCCAAATTTCAAAAATTTGTTTCCTTCTTCTATCTTGTTCAAAAGGATTAAGAGGAATGCGGTTTTAGCTAAGAATGGGTTAAGGATAGATGTTTGTGGTTGTAATTAGGGGTTATTTGTCGTTTCCCTGAGTTGGTTTTTGAATTGGTTCTTATGCTTCTTTGAATGAATGCTTGTAGTGTGTTTGTGTTTATGAGTGCATCCTTTGGGATCAATCATTCTGCACTTGATTTGCACAGTTAGTTGACTCAACTGTGCATTTCAGGATGCCTCCCCGAAGGAGAACAGTTCGTGCGCTTCCAGCAGCTGATGATGCTGGGGAGCGTGGCAGTGCAGTGGGAGCGGGGGCCCAACAGTCGCGGGTCCCTACTGGTGGGTCAGCTGGGGTTCAGTCTCAGCTACATGCCCAGAGTGAGGAGCTCCCTCCACCTCCTGCTCCCGATATGGCTGCACTCATGTTGCGGCAGACTCAGCTCATGGAGCTGATGGTCCAGGCTGTCCAGGGGCAGCAACAGCCGCAGCAGCAGCAGTCTCGGTTGTCGGAGTTCCAGCGAACTCGACCGCCGAGCTTTTCTTCAGCTACAGATCCGATGGAGGCAGAGGATTGGCTTAGCGACATGGAGGGGAAGTTGGAGTTAGTCGGTTGCACTGATGCGGAGAATGTTCATTACACCGCCGACTACCGCCAGGACCGGCAGCCGTGGTGGAGCGAGCTTCAGGTGTTCGCCTGCAGATCAGTCACCACATGGGCAGAGTTCAAGGCGCCTTCGCTCCTTCCATGTTCGGCCGGGCTTGATCGAGATCAAGAAGCGGGAGTTCTACGACCTTCGCCAGGGGTCTATGGCGTTGATGGACTACCTCCACCGCTTCAACCATTTGTCACGCTATGTTGTCGATGAGGTGACCACCGAGGCTAGAGAGTGACATTGTTCAAGGAGCACCTCACCGAGAGATCCGCTTCCAGCTTCGCCGGTCATGACATTCCTAGCCTGGCAGGTCTTGGTGGGCAAGGCCATTAGCATTGAGGATGGCGCCAAGGCGCTTATGGAGAGCCGCATAGCGCAAGTGGGCAGCTCAGCCGGGCCATGGACCTTCCAGACCCGCACCTTCACTCGCCTGGCTTCCAGCCTTGGCCGCCGCGATCCAGAGGTCTCAGGCTTACCTCCTCGCCCTGCCCAGAGTTCGGTGCGATCACCTAGCCGCCAAGATAGCTTGGGGTCCCGAGAATCCATTTGGCCATATCACTTGCTTCTCCTGCGGCGAGAAGGGCCCGCCGCGGTCTGTCGAGCAGCAGGCGTGACGGCTCAGGTGCACCGGCCCGTCCCGAGTCGTCGGTGGGCGTGGGAGTGAAGCGTCAGACGCCGGTTCCGTGCGGCTTCAGCTCCGGGCCATGGCCGCTGAATGTAGCCACCGCAGAGAGGCGGCAGCAGCTCTCCAGATGTGGTGTTGGGTACGTTATCTGCTCATTCCGCACTACTTAGTATTATTTGACTCGAGGCGTCGCATTCCTTTATTTCTTCACAGCTTTGTTGTTCAAAGCATGAGGTCTGTTCTTTGTACCTCGAGAAGTACTTGTTGATCCGCTCGCCGGATCCGCTTTTGTGCCGAGCTTGTGAGTCCAGGGGTTAGAATTGAGATCAATGGGGTAGAATTTCGGGGTGATCTTATCAACATTGAGACGTCAGGTCTTGATGTGATTCGGGTATGGATCGGTGTCCAAGCATCGAGGGCATATTGATTGTGCCAGGAGATCCGCTTTCATTAGTCAACCACGATGGCATTCTTTGTTACCTTTTCTTGTTCCAGCGGCGGCAGCCTTTGCTCGGTGCTCTTTACGTTCGGGACCCGATCAGTACCGGTGGTGTGTGAGTACCTGATGTGTTCCTGATGAGCTGCCAGGTTGCCACCTGATCGTGATTTGGAGTTCATCATCGATCTCTTACCTGGCACTTCTCCAATTTCTAAGCGCGTCAGACAGATGCCCGCTGATGAGCTGATCGAGTTGAAGATTCAGCTCAAGGAGCTGATTAGAGAAGGGGTTCATTCGTCCCAGTTCTTCTCCTGGGGCAGCCGATTCTGTTTGTGAAGAAGAAAGACGGCACTCTTCGCATGTGCGTTGATTAATGGCCGTTGAATGAGGTCCTTTGTCAAGAACAAGTATCCTCTCCCTCGGATCGATGATTTGTTTGACCAATTAGGCGGAGCTCGAGTTTTCTCCAAAATAGACTTGAGATCCGGCTATTTTCAGCTCAAGATCCGTCCGGAGGATATCGTGAAGACCGCATTCACCACTCGCTACTGATGCCTGCGAGTACACACAGTTGTTTCGTTTGGCCTCACCAATGCACCACCACCTTCATGAATCTGATGAACAAAGTCTTCATGGAGTTCCTTGATAGATTTGTGGTGGTGTTCATTGATGACATCCTCATATACTCTAAGGATGACGATGAGCACGCACTTCACTTGCATATGGTGCTTAGCAAGCTTCGCGAGCATCAGTTGTATGCCAAATTCAGTAAGTGTGAGTTCTGGCTCAAGCAAGTGGAGTTTCTGGGGCATGTCCTGTCAGAAGGTGGGGTAGCAGTTGATCCACGTAAGATACAAGACGTACTCAATTGGGAGCAGCCCCGCAATGTCCCTGAGATTCGGAGTTTTCTCGGTCTTGCCGGATACTATCGCCGGTTTATCGAGAATTTCTCCAAAATTGCTAAACCAATGACAACGCTACTCAAGAAGGAGAAGAAATATGAGTGGTCACCTGGTTGTGAGTCCAGTTTTCAGGAGCTGAAGAATAGACTCACCATCGCACGATGTTGGTCCTTCGACATTCACAAGAACTTCGATGTCTATTGTGATGCATCCCGCCTTGGACTTGGTTGTGTGTTGATGCAGGAGGGCAAAGTGGTTGCTTATGCTTCTCGATGACTAAAGCCTCATGAAGCCAATTACCCGACGCATGATTTGGAACTTGTACTGTTGTTCATGCTCTCAAGTTGTGGCGACATTATCTCATAGGAAGCAGATGTGAGATCTACACCGACCACAAAAGCTTAAAGTACTTCTTTCGCAGCCAGATCTAAATTTGAGGCAGTCGATGGCTAGAGCTGATCAAAGACTATGATTTGGGTATTCATTACCATCCTGGCAAGGCGAATGTGGTTGCAGATGCCCTCGCCGCAAGCTGCACCTGATGAATGCCTTGGGTGTCATTGGCCGCCTCGGTGGTTGAAGAGTTTGTAAGCTCAATCTAGAAGTGGTTGAGTATGGTTACGCTTCTGCTTTAGCCGTACAACCCACTCTAGAGTCTCGATTCAGGCAGCTCAACTACAAGATGATGTTGTGGTTGAGATTAGACGCCGCTGATTGGTGAAAATGGCGCATCTCCGTGTTTTTCTGCGTGAAGTCCAATGGGCTGATCTTGCATGGGCAGCAGGTGTATGTCCTCGATAATGTTGAGATCAAGGGGTTGATCTCGTCGTAAGCTCATGATACTCCTCTCTCTGCCCATCCTGGCAGCACCAAGATGTACCAGGACCTTCGCGAGCAATTCGGTGGCGAGGTATGAAGAAGGAGATCGCGGCTCATGTGGCGCATTGTGATGTGTGCCAGCGTGTCAAGGCTGAACATCAAAGGCCACGGATTACTTGACCATTGCAGATCCTCGAGTGGAAGTGGGAAGAGATTGGGATGGATTTTATTACCGGTCTACCGAGGTCCTCCACCGGTCACGACTCTATTTGGGTGATCATTGACCGTCGACCAAGGTAGCTCATTTCATCGAGTTCATACCACCTATTCTCGGAGCCAAACTAGCGGAACTCTATTTGCGAACATTGTTCGGCTCCATGGAGTTCCAAAAGTCATAGTCTCTCGACCGTGGTTCAGATTCACCTCAGATTTTGGGAGAGTTTGCAGTCCATTCTTGGCACTAAGCTATCCTTGATGCTTACCATCCCCAAAGCGACGGACAGACGGAAAGGGCAAACCAAATCCTTGAAGACATGCTAAGGGCTTGTGTGGCGTGCTCTGACAAGTCGTGGGAGAAATGCTTGCCATTTCTTTGAGTTCTCCTACAACAACAGTCATCAAGTCGGTCTTGGATGTCGCCTTCGAGGCTCTTTATGGCAAGAAGTGCGAGAACACCCTGTTTTGGTCCGAGGTTGGTGAGAGGCAATTCTTCGGGCCAGCCATGATTGAAGAGGCTGAAAGGCAAGTTAGCTTGATTCGAGACCGGTGAGAAGCTCGGTCGTCGTGAAGAGCTATCTTGTCGATCGCCGACGCCGCGAGTTGAGTTTTGAGGTGGGTGACTTTGTTTATCTCAAGGTCTCACCACTCCGCGGTACTCGCAGATTTCAAGTCCGCGGAAGCTAGCCCCGCGATACATCGGTCCGTTCGGATTTTTGAGAAGGTTGGTGTTGTGGCTTATCGGCGAGCTACCGCCACATCTTTCTGACATTCACGATGTGTTCCACGTGTCCCAATTTATGAAGAGTCTTCGGGTTCCATCAGAAGTTACCAAATTGGACCATCTTGATTTTCAGCCTGATCTTTAGTATATATAGTATCCAGTCCGTATTCTCGATACAGATGAGCGTCACACTCGCAGTCAGGTTATCAAGATGCTCAAGGTCCAGTGGAGCAACCATTCAGAAGATGAAGCCACGTGGGAGCGTGAAGACCATATTCAGGCAGAATACCCCGAATTTCTTCGAGAGAATTAGCAATCTCGAGGACGAGATTTTTGTAAGGGGGGTAGACTGTAATATCCTGAGTATTTCTATACTCAAGCCACTGTACATTTGTACTCAAACGCTGTTCAATAATACACTGTGCTTGTGTATTTTCGTGTCTTGAGTGAACATACTTGCTTGGGATCAGAAAGAACCCTTCAACTTAAGTAATTTCGCTCATAAGTAAATTCGAATTAGGTTGGGCAAGTGCCTGTGACCCTATTAACTTCCAAAATACTTTGGGACAATTAGTAATCAACCACAGGCGTTAGCCGTCAAGGCCCAAGTTCAAAAGTTCGGGATGTCCGAGTATCCGGATCCAACCGGAATGTCGGACAAAGTCGGAGTGTCCGGATTGGGCTGGCCGAGCGGTCCAACCGAGTGTCGGACCAATGTCCGGAGTGTCCGAGTTAGTGTTACCGAGGACCCCAACCCGGAGTCTCCGGGTTGAGTGTCCGGAGAGTCCGGTATTGGCAGGGGGTTTTGTATAAAAGTCCCATTTCGTGGCTCCCCTCCATTCTTTCTTCTTCCACCTTGGTGTTCTCTCCACCACCCCGAGCTCCTCTCCGGCGAGCCCACCGGCCGGTGACCTCCCCGGTGACTCCTCCATCTCGGTGTGCTCCTCCCCAAGCCGTCATTCCCCATCCTCCACCCGGCGTTGCTCCTCCTCCATCTTCCTTGGAGGTAAGCTTTTCTCTTAGGGTTTGATTCGCGGGATTCTTGGGTTCTAGAGTCGTGGATGGTGGGGTTAGGGCGTAGGTTTGGGTTTGGGAGGCGAGGGTTGAACTTGGATTCTAGGGTTTTGGGTGTAGTGGTTCTAGGGTTGAAAATGGGATTTGGATTAGTGAATGTGGTATGCTAGAGTGGTAGATCGGGTAGTAGTAATGTCGATTTAAGGAGTTGTTAGTGTGAGTTAGAGATTTGGCGGGTTAGCGACGTTTTCTCGTAGAATCGGCTAGTTCGAGCTCCTTAGGTTCGCTAGGTGTACGAAAGTCGTAGATCGGGTCGCGGTGAAGTTGTAGGAAGTGGTAAGGTCTCCGTCTCCTCGTCGAGTTGGACCAAATGCCCTAGGACCGGAGTATCCGGGCATATGGTCCGGAGTGTCCGGATTGTCCGGAGTATCCGGACGAAAGCGGTCCGAGTGTCCGGCCTATCCGGACTGCCTGGATGCAAAACCGGACTATCCGGGTTAGGCCGCTCGTCCGGCCGTGTTGTGTTGTCGTCGTCGTTTCTTCAGGGTTTCTTGGTTGTACTTCATTCTTGTGTATTGCATGCACTTCATGGTGCATTTAAAACTTTCTTTTGCTAAGTTGTATTTCTTTCTCGCTGCTTTTGTTGCTTTGACCGATTAGAGGCTAGCGAGTCGGGCTTCGCCTCGAACAACCCGAGCATCATCCGGACATCACGAAGTGCAACAACAAGGCAAGCACCTCCTTTGACCATCTTGAAACCTATATTTCACGATGTCTACTTTGATTTCTCAAACCATATGCATTGTTTATATTCAAGAAATTGCTAGTTTGTGGGAATGGTAGATATACCCTGATTTGGTGGTTTCCCTCAATTTAATTCCCTGAGATCATTGATAACCTTAGTAGGGTTAGACAATTTAATAAAATGTCACTTGGGTATAAACGATTTAGTAATTGCATACGCTTAGACATCGCAATAGAGGTGAGCAAAGTCAGTCCTTACCAAATGCTCAAAATTATGATAAATGTAATTGGTTTTGGGAAAGTTTTGGAAATGTGAATCGTAAAGGTATATTGATAAAAATGTGAAGTGTCTAGTTGGTAATTAGACTTGGCGGGAGGTATAATATGTGCTAGTTAAACATGGTGGTGATTGGTTGGCGAGTTAAGTGGAGTTCCCCGCTTGAGTCACTAGGCAAAAATATAAGGACCGAACTTGTGACGGTTTTTGAATTGAACACCGTGCAACCGCCTTAATCTTGGGATGGGGCGGCCTATTCTAGTACTTGAAGTGTGAGGGGATAGCCATGCCTGTTGGTAGGCCGAAGAGTGGACCTTTTCCCTGTGTTGAGCAGTCAAGCGCGGTGTGTGTGTCCTCACGACCCGCCGTATGCGCCTTCGTGTGTGCGCTTGTACTTTTGCAGCAGGGAATCGCTCCAGTTCATGTTTGTTGATACAACGGTGTACGCCTTGCTATGGGGTAATGCCGCGGCCAACAATTCGCCGTCGTCACGATGAGTATTCCGTGGCCGCCGAGTGGTGGTTGGCCTCTTATCGCCATAGTAGTGGATTTGTCGTCACCGGTGGTGTGGCTATAACCTCAACGATGGGAAAGAATAGATCATTCTTGTATATCGGATACCTCGTGTATCGCGTGTACCCTGGATGACGAGGATGCAAGTCGGAGTTGTGTTTGGGTAAAGTGCGCAAACTCTGCAGAGTATCAAATAATTCTAATCGATTAGCCGTGCTCACGGTTATGAGCAATCTTCTCTAATCATATCAAGTATAGAGATTTGGTTTGGTTTTGAAAATGAAAATCTATTTCGGAGTCGGTATAAAGTATGTGGTGGAATGGTACTTGATGGAATTGTGAATATGTGTATATGATTCTCGATGGGATTATGTATGGATGTCGATTCGTATCGATTGCGACCATGGATGGTGGCAGTGGAGCTTCGATTATTCATTATCTTTGTAAATATGTTTTATTCAAACTCTTTGTCTTTCAAATTAAGTATTACTTTTCGATGAACTATTTTAAATCCACTTTCGCAATTAACCCAGTGTAGAAGCTTTATCCTGTTGAATCAGCCTGCATTTATTTATATTTCCATACACTAAAGTCTTGCGAGTACATACGTGTACTCACCGTTGCTGCTAACCCTTTTTCCACAGAGGAAGGTAATGATGATGTCCCGGATGATGGCGAGCCCCTTTTCTGCGAGTGTTGCGGCTTCGTAGTCCCTCCCTCGATCGGTGGCACGTGGGGTGAGTCGGGCCTGCGCTTTGGTTGTCTTTCTTTGTTTCATTCGCTTTACTTCTTTTGGTTTCTGTAATGTACTCGTGTAAGATTTACACCCAGTTATGTAAATTACCTTAGTTTATCTTTCCGTGCATTGATACTCGGGTTGTGGGTACGCGATACTGGGCTACTGATCCAGGGATCCAGTATCAGATGCGTACAGGCACCGGGTCCGAAGCTAAGGGTTCGATCCCGTCGATCGAATTTTTAGATTCAGATTTTCGGTGTCGAGGCTTCCTGTTGCTATACGGTGCTATACGCTACAGTAGATGGCGTACAGTACGGTATAGGAAGAGGGGGTTCTCACAATGTGTTCCCTGACGAGTTGCCTGGTCTACCTCCTGTGAGGAATGTGGAGTTTCGTATTGATCTTGCTCCGGGCACTCGACCTATTTCTATCTCTCCATACCGCTTGGCTCGACCTTTTCAAGACGAGTTGAAGAAGCAGTTGGAGGATCTGTTGGCCAAAGGCTTCATTCGGCGTAGCGTATCGCCATGGGGAGCACCCGTCCTCTTCGTCTCGAAGAAGGATGGAAGTTGGCGTATGTGCATTGATTATCGTGCTCTTAACCAAGTGACAGTCAAAAACAAGTATCCTTTGCCTCGCATCGAGGATCTGTTTGACCAACTGAAGGGAGCAAAGGTGTTCTCCAAAATTGATCTTCGATCGAGGGTATAATCAGATCCGTGTGAGGGAGCAGGACATTGAGAAGACTGCTTTCTCCACTAGGTATGGGCATTATGAATTTAAAGTTATGTCTTTTGGACTAACTAATGCTCCTATTTGTCTTTATGGAGGCGATGAACAGTATGCTACACAAGTACCTTGATGAGTTTGTGGTAGTGTTCATCGATGACATTCTGGTTTACTCTAAATCAGAAGAGGAGCATGAGCGACATTTGAGGCTTGTGCTGAGCACCTTGAGGGAGAATCAGTTCTTTGCTAAGCTGAAAAAGTGCGAGTTCTGTATTTCAGAAGTGGGTTTTCTTGGCCACATCATCAATCCAGAGGGCATATCCGTAAATCCTAGCAAAGTCTCAATAGTTTTGGATTGGAAGAGGCCTTCCAATGTCAAAGAGGTGCGTAGTTTCCTTTGGTTAGCTGGCTACTATCGGCGTTTTGTGCAGGATTTCTCTATCATTGCCAAGCCACTTTCACAACCGACTCGAGAAGGGGATGAAGTTCCGGTGGATCGCAGAGTGTGAGCACGGCTTCTGCACTTTGAAGGAGAAGTTAGTGATCGCTCTGTTCTTACCCTTCCCGAACCTGGGAAGCGCTTCACTTGTTTATTCGATGCTTCTCGGTTGGGACTTGGTTGTGTGCTCATGCAAAATGGCAAGGTGATTGCTTATGCTTCGAGGCAGCTGAAAAAGCATGAGCAGTAACTATCCCACCCATGATCTTGAGCTAGCCGCCGTGGTGTTTGCATTGAAGATATGGAGGCATTATTTGTGCAGCGAATCTTGTGATATTTTTACTGATCACAAGAGCCTCAAGTACATCTTTACTCAGAAAGATTTGAACTTGAGGCGGAGGAGGTGGCTAGAATTGATAAAGGATTATGACCTCACTATCCAAGTATCATCCGGGAAGGCAAATGTGGTGGCCGACGCTCTCGATCGCAAGACAATGCCCCTGTTGTTGATTGTCTTGTTGCTGATTTTGAGCGTTTGGGAGTCTCCTCTTGCTGCGGGGACCGTGCAGGCTGAAACTCAAATGATTCTTGAGTCGATTCTCGAGCGTGCAGCGAGAGGCACAACAAAGATGATCGTTTGCTCCAGCAGGTGAGGAAACGCCTTGAGGATGGCAAGTCTGGAGACTTTACTGTTGATGATGCGGGAGCTTTGAGGTTTCAGGGCCGTCTGTGCGTGCCCCAGAAATCTCAAGTGAAAGAAGACATCCTGAAAGAAGCTCATCGCACCCCGTACACGGTCCATCCTGGAGAGACCAAGATGTACAGGGACTTGAAGAAGAATTTCTGGTGGAAAAGGATGAGAGTGGATATTGCCAAGTATGTGGCGTCTTGTGGGATTTGCCAGAAGATCAAAGCTGAGCATAAGCGTCCCGCTGGCTTGTTGCAGCCTTTGGAGATTCCTGTGTGGCCATGGGATGACATCTCCATGGATTTTGTGGTTGGCTTACCTCGTACTCCACGAGGGAAGGATGCTGTTTGGGTTGTGGTGGACCGTCTCAGCAAGTCTGCGCATTTCATTCCCATCCGCACGACCAATTCAGCGAGCGAGTTGGCTCCCATCTATGTGCGGGAGATTGTGAGATTGCATGGTGTACCCAAGACCATTATCTCTGATCGGGATGCGAAGTTCGTCTCCAAGTTCTGGGAGAGTTTGCAGAGTGCTTTGGGTACGCAGCTTCGCCTTAGTACCGCTTTTCACCCTCAGACAGATGGGCAGTCTGAGCGTACCATCCAAACTTTGGAGGACATGCTCAGGGCCTGTGTGATGGCTTGGAAGGGTAGCTGGAAGACCATTTGCCTCTTGCAGAGTTTGCTTACAATAACGGCTATCATTCCAAAGATCCTGGCCTGCTCCTTATGAGGTGTCAGTATGGCCGGAGTGCAGATCGCCACTTTGTTGGGATGCAAGTGGGCGAGAGAGCTATTCTTGGACCGGATTGGGTGCAGCAGATCGTTGATCGTGTGTCGGAGGTTCGGCAGAACCTTATCGCAGCTGACAGCGCATGTAAAAGCTATGCTTGATGTGAGGCGGCGAGACTTGGAGTTTGAGGTGGGTGATAACGTACTCTTGCGAGTATCTCCCACCAAGGGTGTGGTGCGTTTGGCACGAAAGGAAAGCTCACCCAAGGTATGTTGGGCCTTTTCCTATCCTCGCCCGAGTTGGCAGGTTGGCCTATCGCCTAGAGCTACCGGAATCCATGCAAGGTGTGCATAATGTGTTCCATGTCTCGATGTTGAGGAAATACTTGCATGATCCGGAGATGGTGGTTCCGTTGGAACCATTAGTGCTTCAGCAGGACCTCACCTTCGAGTCCCGGCCCCGTGGAAATTCTCGGGGACTTCAGAGCGAGTGATGAAGAACAGGACGCTTAAGTTTGTCAAGGTCCTGTGGTCACATCAGACCGAGAGAGAAGCGACTTGGGAGCTGGAATCTCGCATGCGCGAGAAGTATCCCGAACTTTTCGCCTCAGGTGTGTGATGTGAAAACCTAGCTGTCTTTGGTTTTGCTGGGTTTCATGATTGGTGCGTTTAGATTCGAGGTCGAATCCTGTTGAAGGGGGGAAGAATGTGACACCTCGGAGTGTCGTATCCTTAATTTTTGAACATGATAAGGTTAAATACAGTATGAGATGTGGAAATAAGGTTAAAATCATAAGGATCGGGGGTTAATAACGTTTCCGGGCCGTTTTCGGGGTTTTGGGCCTTCCCGGAGGAGTTTTGGGCCTTGGTGGGCTTTGGTGGGATGGATTAGGACTCCGTAACGGACTAGGATTGGGTTGAGGGCTGGTAAAAGGGGCTCCCCCCAGCCCCCTTGCGCCCATGCTGCTGTTGGTGCGCCCCCACCCCTTCCCCCTCCTAGCCCTAGCCCCCTCCCCCTCTCCCTCTCCCTCTTGTGCGCCTCCACCTCCCCTTTGCCCCATTGCTCCCCACCTCTCCACCACCTCTCCTCCACCCCTTGCTGCCTTTGGGTGGCCTCCCCACCCCTGCACCTCGTGGAGTCGTCCCGTGGAGCGAGGAGCGTGGAGCGAGGAGCGAGGAGCGTGGAGCGAGGAGCGATTCGCGAGGAGATTCATTGGAGTTTTGTGCATCGGGCCAAGGTATGATCTTGGGGATCCTTGGGAATGATCTAGGTACTGTTATTAGGGTGTTTACCAAGTTTTTAGATCAATTGGAGGCGCTGGTTTGAAGTAATTTGGGTTAGATCTAAACTTGTCCACGTTTCTGTTTTCGGGCAGATTGAGCAGTCGAACTAGGGTTCGAGTTTCCGTCGATTTAGAATCCGAATCAGACCGTACGGACTTCTAGGAAGTTGTAGATAATTTAATTATCTTTCCGTGGACGTAAAGCACGTTAATTTCCGATCAGCCGTTTGAAAGTTATGGCTGTTTTACCGAGCGCCTAAAAATCTGTGACGTAACTGGAACAGATTGTGGTAATCTGTAGATTAAACAATTTTAGAGTCCGAATCAGTCTTTCCTATAACTAGAAAAAGTTGGGAAATTTCCTAAGCTTCGCGACGGTGTACTCGTTTATTCGATTTGGAGTCCCAGAACTCAAGTTATGCCTTTTGCAAGGCTGCTGTCCCGGGACAGAACCTCTGTTTTTAGGTTTTGCGAGTAGTTGGCAATGTCGGGTTAGATGGGGGCGTGTGTACTGTTTTGAGGTTATGATTGTGAGTGTGTGATGCCTATGTGCAGGTGGTGTGACCCCGGGAGTTCCCTCTTCTTCCCGCCAATCCGTTGCACGTGGTTGAGGCAAGTGTGTTGTGATGGATAGCGAGTTGTAGGTTGCATGTTGAGATTAGATGGATTTGTTTACATGATATATGTCCACTTGCCATGTGTTAATGAATGATATGATATGATGAGCATGTTTAACATATTATGATGCCATGTGTTAATATGTGAATTAAATATGATAATTGGCATGGTTGCATGCATGTCATGAGATAGGGCGAGGGCGGTGAGAAAGTCTTAACTAGTCCGGCAAGGTCGGTGAGAAAGTTATGACTAATCCGGAACGCCATTGAGTAAGTCCTATGTCGTGATTCCATCCACGTGGTGTTTGGAAGCGAGTAGGCACCCTCCATCTTCGGGATGGCAGGGAGGAAAGGGTGCACACCGACGGGTGTGTACTCCACCATACCGGTATGAGGTTCCAGAGGGTCAGGAGCAATGCATTACATCGCATACAAATTGATGATGATATTGATAAGTATTCATGATTGAGATGTTATACATGATGAAAGATGTTATTGACTTGTTGTTATGCTTGTTGTCCATTGCAGTATGCTTGCTGAGTTTTCGAACTCACCCTTGTGTTTTCTTGTTGTTTTAGGTACCATGAGAACGGCATGCGGGAAAGGGGAATAGTAACACGCTCACACGTTGTTTCACCTTAATGTTTCCCCAAGTCAATTCATTTAGTTGGATAATAAATTGCGTGTGATGGCCTTTAAATTAAGTCTTAGCTTGGTTAATGAGAGTTCTATTGTTTGTTTGACACTTGGAACTTTAAGAGCTTGATGTTAGTCTTTTATTGTCGTTAAGACTCTATTTATTGCTGTTTTAGATGTTTCTCTTATTGCCATATAATGCCATATTATTGCTGCTCCTTAAATTCATGATAAAACAAAGGAGGTGCTGCCGAAATCTCGGTTTTTAGCCTATGCACCTTTGCTGGAATTTTATGTTAAATATGGTATTTAGTTGTTGTTTAGCTTATGTTTGGTAGCATTCGGGCATATTAAATGCCGGGGTGTTACAAGCCGGGCCGTTCTCCCCGTGCCAGCCCACCTTCCGGCCCACCAACTCCCGCGCTGGGCTTCCAAAGAAAGCCGGCCGCGACGAGCGCGCCGCTGGGCATCCACGCGTCCGCGCCCGAGACCAGCCGCGTTGCCGCACGCCCGTAGCCTTCCGATCGCCATCGGACGGCCCATATGCGGCCACGTCGCCCGAATTTCGCGTAGCGCACGCCATGTGTTTGGTTTAATGCCGGGATTGATCCAAACTCCTCCAAAATTTATTTTTCTTGACCTAGAGTCCTCTCCAACCTTGTGTAGACCTCCCATGACCTCTCCCACATTTCCACAACCTCAAATTAATTTTTCCAAACCTCAAGCCGCCGTCAAGAAGCTTCGGACATCGCCCAAATGACGGCTGAATATTGGAGCGCGTCCCCTGTCAGCTCTTCTACTCTTTTCGAGATCCGTCTTTGCCATGGTGAGACATGATGTCTCCTCTATCTCCCTTTCAAATTTCATGCAATTTGGCCCATGGAATCAAAAGTTACAGCCTTTTCAATCTCAAATCTTGCTGGGGGCCCATTCTACCTCAATTTTTTGAGTTTGACCTTGAAATTTTTATTGTAGACCCTCCTTGATGTCCTCTACATGATGCATATCCTAACCCACTGTTTGTCCCTCTGGATTTTGTGCACAAAATTCTTTTCCTCTATCAGACTGCGTTGCAGATAGCGATAATCATCCTCGCGCGTTCCCCGCTGATCCAGAAGGTAAAACTCTGAGCCACCTACGTCACGGTGTGCCTCTAGGTCACATCTAGCTCTCTATCAAATTTGGTTAAGTTCCGATCATTATTCTAAAAGGTATGGCCGTCTGAAGTTTAGCTCTGAAAGCCGTTAATCGGCAGTTTGTGATCAATCCGTTGGGTCGCCGCAAAATCTGCCTATACCGTTGAGTTTGTCTCATCGCATTCTATGTGATGGACATTCCACCTTTGCCATCCGATCCTATGGAATTTTTTTTATTAATTAGCGCCGTCTTTTGACGCTGGCTATCCTAGTCCGCCGTGGCCATGTTGTCATGTCCGGTGGGTCATCCCTTACTCTTTTGGTCGATCCTTAGAGTTCTTTTGGTCTTCGTTCGCCGACAAAGCCCGGTTCCGGTTTGTAGCCATCGTCTTTCGACCTAACCCTTTGTTACCGATTCGCGTTTCGGTTAGCCATCCTTGGTAGCATTCGCGGCCATGTCGTTGCACCGACGGTCGATACCTTGTTCCGTGAGCGTCCCGTCATCGCTTCAATTTTGCCATTAACGTTCCGCCGTTAACGCTCTATCGTTAACGTTCCACCGTTAACGCTCTGTCGTTAACTTTCCACCGTTAATGTTTCCCTGTTAACGTTCCGCCGTTAATGTTTTGCCGTTAAAGCTCCGCCGTTAAACCTCCGCCGTTAACGTTTCACCGTTAACGTTTCGCCATTAACATTTCGTCATTAACGCTCCGCCGTTAACGTTCCACCATTAACGTCCCGCCGTTAACGTTTCGCCGTTAACGTTTCGTCGTTAACATTCCGCCGTTAACGCTTTGCCCTCATCGTAACGTTGTCATCGCATGTGTGCATATAAGCAAAAGCCCTAGTGCGGTGTCCTCGTATGTTCCCTCGCCTTGATGTGATCTATCCCTATCACAATGAGATTAGCCTCGTCTTCTTATCATCGCCGCCTTGTCATCATCGATCCTCTTCTTCGACGTATGACTGAACCCCAGATCGAATCGCAGTGATTGTAGATCCCATCCGTCCTTGTGATATCCCTGAAAATCTAATCTGCTGTTGATCTGGAATTTATTCGTGGACTTGGTCAATAGACCATTGGCCATCTGTCATACCCTTGTGCCCAAGCTAATCTATCAGTTTGTCTCTTTTGTTTGACTGTGTATCTGTTTAGTCAAAAAAATTCAACTTCGAGCTTCAGTTAGTTCATTGCGAACTAACATATCTTTATGGACCCGTTCTATAGATCGAGAGCCCATATGTCCTTGTCTGTCCAATCAAGATAATAAATTCGGAAGAAATATCCTACAAAATATTATTCTTTCTTTCTCAGTTATTAGTCTTTCCTTTTCGGTGTTTTTCCGAAAGCTTGTCCTCTTTTGTCTAACATTCGATCTAATACGTTCAAGTTCCTAATTTCATCCAAGCCGTTGTGCCCAATGCTATTTGTTCTTAATTTGGAGTTTTACTTGATTGGTCTTTTGAATTGGTTTGTGTTTGCTTCTTCTTTAATCATTAGACGCGTCGTCCGGAAGTCGTTCTACGGAGCCGAAGGTCAAGGAAGTGAAGACCGAAGATCGAGGACCAAGAATCAAAGACAAAGAATAAAGAACAGTAAAAAAATTGCAAGGGCCAGGCTAGTTGTGCTTTGACCATGTTGATCCCATTTTTGAAACTTATGTTGTTTCAAATTATTGCATGCTAGTTTAAGTTAAACTGATTTCAATTAATTTGGGATTAGATAATCGACCTACTTGTTATTGCCACTTTGTCTATAATAATTGTATGCTATGATTCATTTGTCACCCTAGGATTGTTGATTGATAGTTGGTAGCTAATAAATTGCCAACAGGGGTTAGATAGAACGTATTAGTCTGCTTAGACCTGCAACGGGTCAGTGCCATCAATTTGGAATTACAAATGTCAATATTGATTAATGGAATATGCAATGTATTTTGAAATGGTGTGACGTGTTGCTGACAAGATGATGTTGATATGTGGAGGCCCTCGTGCTTCTTCAAGGATGTTGAGTTGTTGTTGGCATTGTGTTGCACAATAATCAACTGGGGTGGTAAAATGTTTTGGATTGGGGCAAGTGGCAAGATTGATGGTGGGCCAGTTTGGTAGTGGGGATTGTATGAAACATGATATATGTATGAGAGATGGTGAGGTGGATTTCTTTGAGAGTATTGATGTAAGTCTTGCTCTGGTCACTCTAAGGACTTAACCTTGCAAGCCTTTGAACTAAGTAAAACATACAACCACAAGTCTGGAATGGGACAGACCTAACTGACTAATTTGTGATGTCTAGATTTCGGTACTGTCATGGTGGTGTGAGGCTCGGGTTCGTGGGTTGGCTCACATGGCGCAAGAGGGGGGCCCTGAGTGTGGTAACCAGTCCCTTTAGTGTTGAAACCTTAGCGGGCAGTACTGGGTTTAGACAGAGCATTGTAAAGGCTTTGTTATGATCGCTCATTCGTATACTCTTGTATGGCGATTCACGGCTGATGTGGTGAGTTGATTATATCTTGTGGGTAAAGTGTATAACCTCTGCAGAGTGTAAAATCTATTCGAATAGCCATATCCGCAGTACTGGACAACGCTCGGGGATTATAGTCAAGGGTTAGCTTTTCTTAAAAAGGAACTTGCGCTTGGAGGCATTTTTCCTGTGGAAAGTGATAACTGGTTAAGGATGTGGAATGGATTACTTGTGAAATAACTATGAAACCTATTACTGTTATTACTTGGTTTACTGCTTTACAATCTATTATGTTTATTTGTGATTGTTGCTTTTCCGCAAAATAACCATTCAGCCTGTCATTTGGAATAAGCCATGCATATAGTTATTAGACTTGCATTCTGTGCATGACTTGCTGAGTGTTGTATGTACTCACCCCTTGCAACAAACAATCACTAGTTGAGATGAATACAACATCGTCGAAGAAGAAGAAGTTCCATGAGAAGGCGATTATCTAGGAGTCAAACCCTGTCAGTTGCCTGTGGTGTATTGATGGGATTCACCGACGTTCTTCATTCCGCTGCTGCTTAATTGGAGTTGAAGCCGTCAAAGCCTCACAAGTGTAAGATTGACCTTAAGGTCGTTCAGTAGTTTATATTTTATATTTGAGTTATTTTTATTATTCCGCTGTGTATGATTATGATATTTCATCTATGTTGAGACTGTGTGCACTAGCGTGATCCTGGACTAGTGCTGGATACACAGAGGGTCCATATTTGCATATTCGGGTCCCGACAAAAACCCATCACATAGCAATGTCCAACAATAATATGGAATAATCATTTCTCATTCATCAGTTGGTTCTACCGCCAGCCACAGGCCAGTAGTACCACAAGAAGCTAACACAACTCAAATTGCTTCTTTTTGAATTCCAACTCAAATCAAACTCAAACACGAGCACATCTTGCTCAAATAAAGTCAAATACTCATCCCAAACATGATAGACCTCCATATGGTCCTTCAAATATAATAATATATATTTGTAAGCACACACATGTTTAGTTATATGTACACTAAATCTCACTTGCAATATTTATAATATTACTCTAAATACATAGTAGTATTACAAATATAACATATAGTTTATAAACCATATTATCAATTCTACTGGTATAACTAGTATTGACTGGTCTCAAAGCTGGTATGGCTGGTATTAATCAGTATCTAGGCCGATATAGTACGTAACGGTTTAGATACCGAAATGATATATATATATATATACAGACTGATAACAGTACACATTAATAACTACCATCTATCCTTGTGGATAGCAAAGCTAGTACAATTCTTGCTTCTCCGTTACTCCATGGAATTTTTTTGTCAATAATCAATTTTTATTCGAGTATTACAACAATATACATCATTTTTTTACAAAATAGCCTCGAATCATGCCATGTCATCGCGAGAAGGGTAAACCGCGCCACGTCAGCACGACTACGCTACCACGTCACTGCGATTGCGCAGCAATCGCGCCATGCTGGCGTGATGGGCGGTGGGTGGCCAGGCTAGCGCGGGCGCGAGGGCGCGCAAGGGCGCAACACGTGGCGGGCGGTGGATGGCCGGGGGCTGAGTCGCGCCAGCCTGGCTCGATAGGGCTGGCGCACTCGCGCCACGGTAGCGCGACTATGGGCCGGGCAGCGCGGGCAGGTTGGGCACGCACAAAACCAGCGCTGAGCCGAGCGATCGACATCCAACCAAAGCCAGAAAAAAGAGGGGGCTCGTGCATCCAACCAGAGCCAGAAAAAAGAAGAGAAGGAGAAGAAAAGAAAAGAAAAGAAAGAAGAAGAAAAGAAAAGAAGGAAGAAAAGAAAAGGAGGAGGAGAAGAAGTATTTTTCATGTTTGTTCGTCGTTCGTTCATCGTTCGTTCGTCTTTCTTCGTTCGTCGGTTAGTAATTTCTATAATTATTTTTTCATCGATACAATTGATATATACGTAGGAAAAATATAGGTGGTCTCAGAAAACTGTTAGATTAGCCTAAAAAAATATAGTACCTAAATAATGTTGTTTTACGCATAATTTATAAATTTATGTGTAGATAATTTAATAAATTTTTTTATGCATAATTTATAAAATTACGTGTAGATAATTTTGTATATGCGCAAATAATGTTGGTACATAATATAATATTTGCCTGACAAATATATGTAGGAAAAAATTAGGAAGATAATATATTAGAGCAATATTAATTTATTAGAGCAGAAAAATATGTTGTTGGTTGGATAAAATAAACATAGTAGCAAGTAATTATTTACGAGACTAAAAAACAGGTTTACACTGAAAAGAAAGATAATATATGTAGGAAAAGCAGAAAAGGAAAGGAAAAATTGCAGCACACACTGAAAAATTGTTAGGGTATCAACTAAAATGTAGTATGCTATTTCAAAGTTATTATGCAAATATTGTTAGGGTATCAACTAAATATTGCAGTACACACCGGAAAATTGTTAGGGTATGAATAAAACGTATTTTCAATTTTCTCCTCAATTATTTAAACCGAACATGTCGAAATGGTCATAACTTTTGAACCATAAGTCCAAATTGAATGAGACAAGTTTCTAAACTCACGTTAAATCATATAGAATCCTTATGTCATAAGCTGTCTGAATATGCAAAGAAATTTAAATTTCAATTTAGTTAGTACCATTTCCTAATTAGGTTTGATTTCAATGCGTTAAATAATAAAACTGGCGTAACTTGATCATGTGATATCCAAATGATGTAGAATAAGTTTGTTTGTGTTAATTAGACAGTATAGAACAAGTGGGTGGTAGGACACAATTTAAATTATTTTCTTTCATGCAGATTTAAACAAGGTGGCAAGTTCGGTTAGGAAAAACTACATGTAGGCATAATTTCTCAGATGTACATAATTTTATTACAATTGCCATTATTTCGTATGTCAAATATTATAAAATATTTGTAATATCCAGTAGGTATGTCTTCTATGGATGCATTCAAAGTGTTTTACGGTGAAGGAGAAGTTCAGGAGGGGCCATATGGGGTTGATCTGAGTAGTTTTCAGCAGTGTGTTTTGTACCAGTAGAATCTAGATGATATGAGTTTTGAAGATCTGTGCGGGTGGCTTTGTCATAGTCTTTCATTGAATCTTGTGGGTGCATGACGTGAACATTAAATGCTTGTGGCTGAGAGGTACACAAGACTCGGTATGGGTGCTGAGACCGTTGGAGGGGACTCAGTCCTGGAGGAACTACGCCAATTCATCAAGACGGCGTGGTTGGGGTTTCGTCCTCTTTGTGCATGCGATAGTTAAAACAGACTTGCCAAGAAATGAAACCCCTATCAGGGTGCAGGCAGAAAGTGTGGCAGAAGTTCATAAGAATATTCGGTCATGTGCTGCACTAATGGGACAAGCAGATGAAGGGGAGGAGTTGGAAGGGTTGATGTGCTAGAGCAAGACGATCAGCGAGTGGCGGAGGAAGAAGAGGCACTTGTTATGGATGAAAACGATGAATCTTCCTCGGACGATGATGGAAATACATCTGTACAGGTGCCCGCTATTTGGAATAGGGGCGAAGCGAAAGACCTAGCAGTCGACGATGCCCATGACTCGACGTGTGAGTACCGACCAATTGAGGTTCGCGTGCACGCAATGTACGCGGAGAAGTCTGTTTTGCAGGATGCTATAAGGGTCTGGGCGATGAGTTTGCAGCGGCCGATCAGAGTTGTGAAATCCAGTAAAGATTGTTACATAGTGAAGTGTGAAAATACCGAATGTAGTTGGCGTTTTCACGCCCACAGGCCTAAGTATGAGTTGAACTGGGTTGTCACAAAGGTGGTGCAGCACAGTTGTGTTCTGAACAATGTAACCTCGAGACATTGTAACCTCATATCCTCTTTCATCGCGAATATGATGTATGGAGAGATTGTCGAGAAGATTGGCATGGAGGCACATCACATAGTACTTGCCATGAAGAACAGATATAAATACCAAATCAGCTTTGCCAAAGCGTGGAGGGCGAAGCAGAAGGCATTGGAGAAGCGCTTTGGGACCTTTGAGGCATCCTATGACAATCTTCCCTGACCTCTAGACGTCCTAAAGGAAAGAAACCCTAGGACATATACTGCTATACATGATAGAGAATCTCAGACCCCCCCGGCTTCTTGGTTATGGAGCGTGCTTTCATCGCACTTGGGCTATGTATGGAGGCTTTCAGGCATTGCCAGCCAATCATGTGCGTGGACGGGACTTTCCTCACTAGCAAGTACAAGGGCCAAATTCTGACGGCCATCGGTGTGGACAAAAACAACCAAATACTTCCGATAGCCTTTGCTTTTGTGGAAGGTGAAAATTACGATAGTTGGTTGTGGTTCTTCAGGAAACTGAAGATCAGTGTTGTGAAGGATAGGCCAAATGTGTGCATAATACATGACCGTCATGCTGGGCTGATGAAAGCGATAAAGAAGATGCAGGCAGATGTGGAAGAGCCCTTTCCATGGCCGAATTTGCAGAATTGGTGGTGCATGCGACACATGGAGGCTAACCTATCCAAATATTTCAAAAGCAAGAAGCTCATGAACCTATTCAGGGCATGTTTGTTTCAGCTAGGGATTGTAGAAAGCAGCTTTTAAAATCTAGAAGGTCAACAAACAGGCAATTTTCAATCTGGATTGTAACAATCTGGGTGGAGCAATCCTACAATCCACTCTAGAGGAACTTTCCTCAGCTTTTTCTTTGCAAAAGACCAAAATGTCCATCGAACTTCAGTCGAAATTACCCACCTTTGCCACCTCCCCATTGTAGAAACAGCAATCCAAATACACTATAATCTGAGTTGCCAAACAGCCATTAGCTTTTCAACCTCCAGCTTTTAACAATCTAGCTTTTATAATCCAGGTTTTAAAAGCTGCTTTTTACAATCCCCAGCTGAAACAAACAGGCCCTCAAGAGGTTGTGCAAGCAAAATCAGTAGAGGAAGTTTGATGCCATCTGGGAGAAGCTTTATGAGCTCACTAGCAAGTAGATACGTGACAGAGAGAGACTAGCCGGGGGCAGTACTTCGGAGGCACCGTAGCGTTTGCATCCCTTACCGGACATTGACCCACCAAACATCAAAAGGAGGCTTTCGAGAAACATTAAGTGTTTCTCGCACTGGATCGAGTCTAAACCAGTTGAGAAGTGAGCACTGTTGCATGACACAAATGGAGTAAGGTACGGGGTGATGACAACCAACCTGGCCAAGGTATACAACTAGGTAATAAAGGGTCTTCGCGGCATGCCCTTTGTTGCTATCGTCGATGGTGTATTATACGGCACAGTGAGGTATTTTCGGGAATGGCACACCGCGGCAGTGCTGCATGCAGATACCATTCAGAGTCCCTACTGCAGCGTCGTTACAGCTTGGATGGTGAAGAAGGTAGAGAAGGCCCTCCTACACTCGGTCATCATCATGGGTACCACGGAGTTACGATTTGAGGTATGGTATGGAGGGGCTGGGAATGGCAAGTGGAAGAATCACCCATGAAGTGAGTTTGGGGTATGGTATGGACCACATGTGCACCTGCATATGCCGAAAGCCATACCTTCTGCATAAACCATGTTCGCATGCCTTGGCGGCCTTCGGGTAGATTCAGATGAGTAGTGTATAGTTCATTTCTCCGTACTACATGGTGCAGGCTGTCGTTGAAATGTGGTCCGGTGAACTACATGGGTTTTGTGTCACCGGAAACTTCACTGAAATTGATCATGCCACACACAGATGGGTCCCTAACATTAACAGAGTCAAGGGTGGGAAAGGTCGTCGCCAAACGCGCCACATCCGCAATGACATGGACGAGTCCGAGGTGGGAGGCCCTGTCCCGAGGTGTGTCTTATGTGGAGAATATGGCCACAGAAGAACAAATGTCGTGGGAAGAACGTTTCAGGTGGATGCTCTTGATGTACATTCTTGTAAGGTGTGTTTCCATGTTCGGGATTTCCATCCCCTTTGTATGGAATGTAATAATCGTACATTTCCCTTACGCGTGTATGTAATAATCATCTAGTTCCCTTTGTATCGGACTTCATTTTGTCAAAACTATTGTGCATGCATGTATGTTTGATATTGCCTATTTTTCCATTTAACATAATGTGTCTCTTTTATCTCATCAATAGAAATTATTACATTGTTTGTTGTGCGCAGGTATGGCGGCTATGGGCGAGGGTGGCGATTGGTCGTACAGCCTTCTTGATTGTCACTTGGACGCACGCCACCGTGGACGATTACACGCTACTTGCAGAGCGGGCATGGATCCTGGTGTTTGTCCACACGGACTCCAGTATGTGCCTAGGGAATTGACATATGCTGGTTACCCAGGTATGTAAGTGTACCAAATTTTATCGTACTTAATAGGTTGTAACACGTTGTGCTCTAACCTGTAATTTTTTGTTGCAGGTTGGAGGCGGTGGGATTACTACCCCTTGCACGGATGGTGGAGGCCACACAGGAGGACATCGTCGATGGTCTGGATGGTGAGGTCATCATCGTGGAGAGATCCGATGCTTTCCATTCGATCGATGCCTCCTTACTGCCCTCGTGGACCGCTGGCGGCCGGAGACGCATACCTTCCACTTGCCCTGCGGAGAGATGGCGCCGACTCTACAGGATGTTTCGATGCTGACCGGTCTCCCGATCGCTGGCCAGGCGGTTGTGCCAACCGAGGTGGATGACAACTAGCGTGATGACCTTTTGCTAGGTTCGCATCAGTCCTTCCCCTTGCACATGGAGGCCAGCCGCAGTACGCCCCACTACACCCACGATAGAGGCACGGTCCTACTCTCACGTGGCTTCGCCAGTTCGAGGTATGTGTTGTCATGGTTCAAAATTGGTATGAATTATTTTATCGGTGTAGCCAAAATTTTTTCTTCTTGCAGGTTACTAGGATGGCTAGGGACGCCGACGAGTACCAGGTGAGCCGGCACCTGGAGGCTTACCTTTTATGGTTGTTTGGGTGAATGATGTTCACCACCACCCATGGAGACAGTGTTGACGCTAGGCTTGTCCGACTGCATGGGCCATTGCTCACGTTGCCCCAGGCGAGGTACCTCAGTACAGTTGGGGGTCAGCTGTACTTTGTGCCACCTACCGGGGTCTGTGCGACGCATGCCTCAGGACGCGTCTCGGTTGGATCCTCTTCGGGTGCCCACTCCTGCTCATGCTCTGGTCATTCGAGCGCTTCCATATTGGATGACCATAGGTTGAGGACAGAGTATACGGCCCGGAGTTCTATGGTGACACGCTGGTGGACCGCCCTACGATGGGCTCCCTTTGGTGCCGCAAACGGGTACGTAAATATTTTTCATACTATGCAATCTTGCATTCTTGCCTTTTTTGTACTAACTTTATGTCAGTACCTTCTGTAGCCTTAATGGGCTGGTCTACAGGTACGGAGTGTGTACGCATACTTCACAGAGGCGTTCGACCTTTTGCGGGCCGAGCGTGTTCGGTGGGAGCCTTACACCTTACAGGAGGTCATGCAGCGCGCACCGCACGCTTTGTCCATCCTACAGTGTCGCCACAGGAGCAGCCAGGGAGCTCATCGTGGTAGCAGCCCTTGTACTTTGTGCCACATAACTTACTAACTTGCTCAGTTAAATATGCATTGCATTTTGTGGTAACTAATACTTGTGTATGACAGGCTACCCGTTCCAATACCCCACCGACGCGCCATGGATGCTTCCTCCTGTCATGGTTCAGACCCCAGGTGTGGGATGCCTGAGATGGGGGTCCCGCAAGTGGGGCCTACACCCGACTGGGCCGAAGGCGGAGCAGTAGGCCCAGAGCCTGCAAGCGCCATGATCGGCCCAGGGGATGGTCCGACTTCTTCCCCATGGCAGCTCGCCGATCCTTCAGCGAAGCTTCGTGCCACGCCCAAACAACCCGTCAAAAGCGAAGCATGCAGCCTGACATCGGCAGAGCCTGCAGGCGCCGGAACCTGGCGGAGTGGCAGGCGCGGGTCGGGGAAGGCACGACCGCATCCCCTGGACGTAGTGGGGCCCAGTCGATAAGAGACAAAGTACGTACTCATGAAGCCACCATGTTCAGGGCCAGGTGGCGCCCAGTTTGTGGCATATCCTTCCCCTAGTATATAAAGGGGGGGGAAGAAAAAAGAGGAGGCTCATATATCCAAGAACACAGGACTAGGGTATTATCTCCTCCGTGAGAGCCCGAACCTGTCTAAAAAGAGATCGCCCTCGCATCCTGTGTTACCATCTAGCTCTGATCCCGCACGAAGCCCCTAGAATCATAAATCTCATTGCCGGCGAAATCGATCGTCGACACCAGGTGTGTTCAATATGCTTCGTAAATTGACATTGCAAGAAACTTCACTTTGAAATATATGCTTTATTCCAACATGTTGTACTACTTTCATGTTATTGTCAGGAGGGCCTCGCTACGACGTATACGCGAGCGGATGACTTTGACACGGACTATGCAGGTCCGACGCATCCAGACCTCCAGTTTGGGTCGCAGCCGAGTGGCTCCACACCTACACACGCTACGGACCCGAGTTCTTCATGCCATACTCCTGCAGCAGACGTGCCCCTTGGACCCCGGATCAGCCACGCACCAGATCGGTGGACCCCTTTAGGGCCTAGACGTAGACCTGCTACTGCACGTCGACCAGCGAGGCGGACCAGACCTCGTGCACAAGGGGAGGGAGGTGACCAGGGAGAGGGAGATGACATGGAGGGTGTCGATTGATCGTTGTATTTCTATGTTGTATTTCTGCATTGTAATGTTATGTTGTTACTTATATATTTATATGTTCTATTTCTGCATTTCGTGGACTATATTAAGTATGTTTTATCGTTACACGCCGACCTATTTCGTACAACACGCTGCAAGCAGCTTTGTCAGTCTAGTTTTAACTATTATTTTCCTTGTTCGTGGTACTCCTTTCAGTTTTAAGCCCTCTCTCTATTTGCACTTAATAGACAAGCCGATGGTAGTAGTTCCATAATATTTACGGTTATTGCACTACTACCATATATCAAAGAGCAAATATGGTCCGTTCTTCCTAAAAATTACATTTGAACTTCATATTTTACTTGGTTCTAGAGACTTCGTTCCAGCTAGACCACAGAGGGTCCACCATGCGCTGGCTTGATGGGTACATGTTAGGCAACACTTCACAGAGGGTGACGGTGCTGCAGCTTGCATGATGGGTGACATGTCGTGTAGCCTTTCACAGAGGGTGAGATGTGCTGCATCTTTGATGATGGGTGACACGTCGTGCAGCCTTTCACAGAGGTTGACATGTGCTGCAGCTTTGATGATGGGTGACACGTCATGCAGCTTTTCCAAAGGGGTGACAGGCCATGCAGCTTTCATAAAGCGTGAAATTCCATGATGGGTGAAATGCCATGCAACTTTCATAAATAGACAAGTGTTGTAGTTATGTGGAGAAGCTCCTCACCAGCCCTATAAAAACCGGCCGAGGGAGGGATAGACATCCACATCCAAACCAGCAATAAACTTCAATCGACTTTACACAAATTAGGGCACGATGTCGTTCTACCATTGCCACTTCAGCAAGCGAAACTTAACCCCCCCGAACACCCGGATCTGAGTAGTGTTGACGCCCTAGTTCTGTCGGAGTTGCCCCGGCTGAAATGCCACTGCAACCTTCTAGCGAAGATGATGCAGTCTACGCACGGAGATACGGCCGCCCGCGCTCACTACTGTTGTGCCCGCAGCTACGAGGCAAACCAATTGGTGTCCATACAAATTAGGGTAACACCACCATTTCATGCATCGTTCTTTGTTTTTTTAGCACAAGGACCGGTGTTGCTTCTTCCAATGGATCGACGAGCCAGAACGACGTGACTACGAATTTATCTACAACTGCCGCGATGCCTACCCCACTTCGCCCTAGAACTTCACCCGGTGGGAGAGGCCATCGGGATATGTACCCTATATAGATCGACCAAAGTTAAGGATGGGTGGGCAACGGATGAACCAATCGGTGAGTATCATACGACATGCTCATGTTTCACTCACAAAAGTAGTAATTCTAAACCAGTTTATCGCATACAGGACTTCAAAAAGAAACTTACGAAATTGCTCAAGTCAAAGGAGAAACCTCCTCCTCAAGTCAAAGGAGAAACCTCCTCCTCAAGGCAGTGGTTGATACCTGCCACGAGAATCTAGCGGACCGAAGATTCTACCAGTGCCTTTTGCCCGAGGATGAATGGTGCTGGTACTTCAACTGGGTGGACCCGGAGATGTACCACCCACATCTCAAACTTCCTATCTGGGATAACTAGGGGGAGCAACCCTCACCGTGGTGCTACTACCTCCCAGAAAAGCCAGACCCCGAGTACGCATACGGTATTATTCAATGACCACAGCGGGCATACTGCATTGACTGCACACCACGCTTCCGGTTGTACAACGACAAGCCCAACACACACCTCTTGCACCATATAGTGGAGTGCGTGCCGAAATAGAGGAGGCGTCTCGGAAGTCTCCGGAAGTGCAAGAGTGTTCGTCCTCTCGAAGAGAAAGGGATAAGGGGAAGCAGCCGGCCAAGGTCCGCACTACGCAACAAATCCTTAATGGATTACAAAGGCCATTCGGGAACCTGGGTGGAATTAACATAGGGGATGCGGGGAATTGGGAGGGAAGAGATCCACATAAAAAAGACAAAAAAAATTATGTTTTATACCCCCGAGACGTTCGGCATAGGCTACCCATTCGATAACAGCTGGGAGCACTGCGCACCCCTATGGAGCTCTTTCATAAGAGAGATTGAGCGGTGTCCGAGAACAAATCGCGAAAGATTCACGGGTGATGTCATATGTAGAAAATGTGGCGCATCATTCCCACTCTACGAACATAGGCGGAACGATCACTTGTTCCATCATGGCAATCAATGTTATCGTAAGTTCTTCTAGCAATGTCGTCATTGTTGTAATGCCATTGTAATATAATTTGTTGCTTATTTCATCATTTGAACTTTCATTTTGCAAACATGGCAGCCCATATATCAAAGAGAAAATCTGTTATATTCTTGCAAAAAATTACATTTAAACGTGATATTTTACGGGTGCCGAAAAGGCTTAATCGTTATCGTTTATTGTCGACAATAATACTTAGGGTTATTGCGATAGTAGAATTTGTATGCAAAGAAAGGTGTAAATAAAATATTTTTTCAGAATATGGTAGTCCATATATCAAAGAGCAAATCTGCTATATTCTTGCAAAAAATTACATTTTAACGTGATATTTTACGGGCTGCTGAAAAGGCCTAAGCGTTATCGTTTGTCGTCAACAATAATACTTAGGGTTATTGCGATAGTAGAATTTGTATGTAAATAAAGGTGTAAATAAAATTATTTTTCAGAATATGGTAGTCCATATATCAAAGAGAAAATCTGTTGTATTCTTGCAAAAAATTACATTTAAACGTGATATTTTACGGGCTGCCGAAAAGGCTTAAGCGTTTCTACTATTAAAATTTTGACTATAAAAAAATAATGCATACTGGGTTCATTCCTAAATATTTTTGTAAAAATGGGACATCCAAGACCCCAACAACAAGTGATATTTATTTCATGATGTTTGGAGTCATAGTTTGTATAGTTCCTTCATAATACATAAAATGATCTTTATGTAAACTTCATTCAAACCATTTAATTCTGCATGGAACATAATAGTTTTTATTATATAATCTGAATCCTTATAATTTAATGCAAATTTAGAAATTTATTTCATTGGATTTGGAGATTTCTACCAAAAGATATAAAACATTAAGTTAAATTCAGAAAATAAAAAAATAAAACATAAACAAAATGTAAAAAAACTGCACGTTCTGGCCGCCCGCCCCCTGCCCGTCCTCCCCTTTCACGCTCCCCCTGCCCCCCCCCTCTCCTCTCTCTGGCACCAGTCGCGCCAACGCATCGCGACTGGTGCCACCTCAGCCCTATCGCGACAACGTGGCGCAATTGGTCCTATTTCGCGCCACGTTGGCACGATTGACGATCACTTTTGTAAGAAAAATAAAATTCAGGTATATTATTGTAATACATGAAAAAAATGATTATTTAAAAAAAAATTCTTACTCCATTTGTCGGACTCGACAGCAGTACAAAGATTCCTAGTAGTGGAAGAACTGATCTAAACCAAACGGTTTTGTTCCAACGAAACTCGGAGCTCGAGTTACGAGGGTTTGAAGCTTTTTCTTTAAAAAGGAAATTATAAAGTTATACTCGTCTTCTCCGGTTTCATACTTTTATTCATGTGGTGTTACATGTCGGCTCCGTACCGCGTGGGGCTAAAGCCAGCACATAACTAGGATTAGCAGCTTGCTTAGTGACTAGTAATGGGTTCTAGCGGTCTAGGGAGAGTCTTTTCTTCCTTTCAGAGGATGCACAATGTTTGAACCAGATAGTAGTCCTGGAACCGGCTCTACGGAACTTCAATGGACGATCAGATTCTATTTCAATAAAATTGTAAATTAAAATGGGCTGTTACTAAAGTCTTTTGATAAAAAGAAAATCGGTACAGTGTCGAGGACTGTAACTCCATTCATGATTAATGAGATTCTCCGTTTGGCCTCAAAAATAAAATTTGAACATCTCGTGCTAACACTAGTTCCAGTGGCATATTCATGCTTTCTTGATTACTCGATGCATGTGTTTACAGGTGACAACACTGCAAAAGAGCTCGAAAAGTGGAAGAACTGACCGAAAATTCAGTACCAAACAGAGATTGGAGTCATTGGTTCATGGAAGAAATGCTGACCAAAGTAAATCAATTCTGCGAGGTCCTGGTTTTCAAACTTCGATCCCCGTTGATGTTGGAGCTTGGAACGAGTTAATTGATAAAGATTCTGAAATGGATGATTCTGCTGAAGCTTCAATTCCAGATGGTTTGGTTGTGTTGACAGATTACCTGTGTTAGTAGTTGACAGTTTTTGGTTGCGTGGATAAATGTCTGGTTGTTTATGAATGTTCTATGAAGATGGTCTGTGAGTTTTAGTCCTGGTTTTTGTCTATCTTTGGTGCGGTTTACTTAGCTATCACTCTTTGGTGAAAAAAGTTTGACTGAGTTTTGTAATATGAGAGTTACTGTGCTTGAACTAGTTTTTGAGGTGGTGCTAACCTCAGACTTTGTTTTGGATTTTCGTAATGAAAATCTGGGGCATCAGTTTGATGTCCTCTTTGATCGAAAAAAAAATTCAGTACAAAACCTCTGGCAGCGTTTACTAAAATGTTTGTTGCGCTTTGCAATTGATCTGCTTCTAGTGTCAATATATGTTCATCAGCAAATAGCTAGTAGCATATCTCACCCCAAAACAACTACAAGAAGAAGAAAAGATGACTAACTAGCATATCAGTCTAGTGACCATTTGGATCATTTTAATTATCTTTTTTTTGTCAATTTCGGAACATCGTGTGTACCACATCGCTTCACCATCCAGTAAGTATCAGAGTCGTGTGTCCTGCTGCTAAGTCAAGACTCTACCTGGCTAGCTGCTAGCTACCAAGCCTACAACACTTCGTATACTTCGCTTTAGGCGCTTCTATCCCTCTTCTTTTTTTTCCGAAGCTGACGTGGCCTTAAGTTACGTAATGCAACCAAGAATATGACTTCTGAGCTAATGGTTCTCAGTAGGCCACAACCAGCTCCGTTAGGATTGAACAACTCCTTTTCTTTGTTGTTCCACATCACTGGAACAATTCTGAAGAATCTAGGTGCTACAATGTGAGTTCAGATCAAGTTAACAAAGGGTCACAATTCTTTAACAGAAAAGAGGGAGTGAAATCTAAGTTAATGCGATGTGATGTAATCTCCAACTGTTAACTTGCAATATATATAAATATCAGCAAAATCCATCCCATGTCGCCTGAAATTATTCCTGTACGCCGGTCAATTAAGTGCTGTGTTTTCGTAATATCTGCAGGTGCTATCCGTACACCGAATCTGCAGGTGGCACTGTGGCAGGTGCTATCCCATGATAACTGGCACAGCGCAGTTCATGCTTCCTTCTCCATCGGCTCTTTTTCCTTCCTTGGGCTGCTGCGGATTCCTCTAGTTTTTGTCAGGTTTGCAATAGGCTTCTCCCGGATATTTTTTGTTTTAAATAACATCTAAATTTTGGAGCGTAAGATTAAAAATCAAACCGTTAGATCAAATCATAGAATTAGATAAAATCGATACTTCTGAATCTCAATAATGATTCACTAAGAATTCCATTCAAAGCAAACGGACTTATCACAATATTCTGCAGATCAGCCAGCAGTTGATCCGCACACGAAAACACACACACACACACTTAACTAAACAACGAAAACACACTCTTAACTAAACCAAACATCCGTTCAGCAGGTGGCCTGAACAGTGAGCACGCCGGACTCGCACCCGGTGCCGTCGAACTCGCCGGTGTACTGCACCGTGCACGACTCTTTCCCGACGCAGGCCGCCGTGAAGGCCTCGAGCGCTGCCTTGGACTCACACCCGCCCTCGTACGCGCCGCATTGCCCCCGGGCCACGCCGAAGCTGGCCACGTCGACGCTCGAGATGGTCTTGCCGTGCTGGCACGACAGCGTGACATTGTCCCCCTTCTCGACAGCCTCCACGCAGACCGGGCCGATCGCCACGGTGCGGAAGTTGACCTGCGACGGGTCGCCGCCGGCCTCCTCGAAGAGGATGATGGTGTTGGGCTCGCCGGCCTTGAGGAAGGAGCGGGGCACGTGGTAGAACCGCTGCGATGGCTCGTTGCAGCCGGTAAGGCACTTCTGGCCGTTGCCCTCCGCCTGGAACGCGCCGCGGTAGTCGCAGTGGTGGCAGCCGCCCATCTCGGCGGCCATGTACGACGGCCAGTAGCGGCCGAGGTTGTTTCCGTTCACCCATGCCACGCCCTTGTTCAGGCCCTGGAGGTCCACCACCACGGCATCTTCACCAACCGGAGCTTGGAAGGTAGCCTTCAGGGGAAAAAAACAGAGAAGTGGATTAGATTCAGCAGCGCAACGCGGCGTAGCACCATAGCACGTCAATGCCAAGCTAAAAGACTGTACCTTGTACCAGCTGAAGGGCCTGTTGATGGGGATGGTGCCGTTGTGGCTGTGCCATTTGTAGCCAGGCTTGTCAAGATGGATCTGCCTGTACTCTCCAGCCAAGCCAGCCTATAAAGAGAACGATTGAAGCAATGTCATGATCCATAGTTATATGGTTGAACCTTCATCAGGAAGGTAAACAGAGTAGATAGAGATGTTCTGTACCTTGTAAGACCAAGAGCTGTTGGAGAGATCGATGGAGGTGCCGTTGGCGTCGACCAGCTTGACCGGTCCTCCAACAATGCCGGCGGGCATCAGCTCAAACAACGCTCCGTAGTTCTGTTTGACAAGGAGGAACAAACATCTTTCAGTATGTATGGTAGGGAAGAAAGAGATGGGTTCGTTCATCTGATGAAGCTGTCACTCGAGATTGTAACCTTAAGGCCAACGGTGGCGCTCAGGAGAGAGAGGTAGTTCTTGCCGTCGTGAAGATTCACCGGAGACTCGAGTTGGAAGATGAAGGCTCCGTTGGGAGAATGGTGTTGCCCTGTCAAGCACGTTTTCTCAAACAAACATTAGCTTCATCGAATAGCAAAGTACGTAGAGCAAAAATATTATTGAGTTAGCAGGAAAGTACTCACCAACAAGCTTTCCATTGACGAAAGCATAGAGCTCATGTCCGGTTGTGTTCACATACAGCGTGTAGCTTGCCTCTCCCTTGTGGTCAAAGCTACATTTTGTCAGAGAAGTTTCAGATTTAGATCAGTCCATATATCTATATAAATAAAAACAATCGGTGATAATTGAGACACCTCCTTCATTTTAACGACAAGAAAATCTACATTACTCCTAAAAAGGAAAAATTCTAGAGAGAGAAAAAATTAAAGTGAGCAAAAAGTTGGAAGAATTGAATAACATTGATTAGCATCACTGGTAGCCTTTTTACAAGTAAAAACCAGCCATTCGATCACACGAAATCAATGGCTAGTGTGGATGTACCGTAAACTTTTCCTTACAGATTACCTTGTCCTGTACCACAAGTAGTCGCTCTGATCAGTAGATGTGACGATCTGCTCCAAGAGCTCGTTCTTTCTGAAGCTTCCCTTCTCATCGATCATGAAAGGCTTCAGGTTCTCAGGCATCCATGACCATTTCAGGCTCTCTGGCTCCTGCTCCACCGTGCTCGGCTTCTTCACCATGACGGACGTCTGCGTCTTGATCTGGCGGTACCATCGTTGCGCCAAAGGGAAAAACCAATAAGTAACAACGAATTGGCTGTCATATACAGTTAAATCATCAGTAGTGAGAGGAAATTAAACTACCTTAGCGCTGTTGAACGCGACGGTCTTGCAGTCGAGCAGGATGCTGACGGACCAAGCAGGTACGACGTGAGTGGTTCCATCGAGGGTCACATTGACATCCCTGTCATCGAATTGGTTGCTGATGAAGCAAGCAGAGGAATCATCCAAGGTGTACTTGGTGACCTGCATTGATCAAAAGATTGTGCTATATATCAGCCATGTTATAAAAGCGTATGCATGCGTTCTATTCGACAGACAATTAGACGTAGTGCATGATTTCTGAACCATACTGTGACATTCTTTCCGTAGTTGGTGTCGTTGTACTCTCCATGGACAAGGGTTTTCTCCATGGACTTGAGCAGTGTGTGGAGCTCCTTCAGGTGGCCGTACTTGGGCTGCCTGATGTTACCTGATGGGTTACAAAGGCAGCAGATTAACAAGATTAGATATCTGCAAATTACAACCGCCTACCAAAATCACCATGTTTCAATCTTTCCATCCTAAATCAAACTCACCATACTCATCCAAAGGAGCATCGTAGTCGTAGCTGGTTGTGATGTACGGACCACCTGAAGTACGGCCAAAGTTGGTTCCGCCATGGTACTGACGAACATGTCAATGCAAGTCAGTTGACGCAATACTGAAAAGATACAACAACAAAAAAAAATCATGCAGTCCATGGTCAAGAAGCGTACCATGTAGTAGTTCTGGAGCGATCCCCGCTTCTGGAAGAACATGGCAACCGCGAAAGCAATATCTTCAGCAGACCTATGGAAGTCCGGCTTGTCCCAGGCTTTGAACCTAATGGTATCGTGTTCCAAGCTTAATACTAATCCATGTTGCAACAAAGTAGGGGGAAAAAAGGAATCAATTAAGTGAATAATTTACCAGCCAGTCCAATTCTCCGTCCAAATCTTGGGGATGTCCTTCCTTTTTGGGAACCAGTCATGGCAGTAGAATCCATTGCAGGTATTGATCTGATTAGCACCCAAAACACAACCACGTTACCGTATGAACAAAACAATTTACGTAACCTTATTCTATCTGGTGCGAAATTTTTGGAAAAAGGAAAGCTCACCACATTGGGTGGGACATCGGCGTCCTGCTGGCACATGATCCACGGGACGCCGACGTTCTGCTTGTTCGCCATGTCTGCGCACCAATGGATGTATTGCGAGGCAGACTGGGCATCCTTCAGATTGCTCATGATGTTTCCGTACTCGTTCTCAATCTACAGATTCAGGCATCGGCATTGGTGAACAGATTAAGTACGCATTGGCATTTTAATTCACATCATGTCGGATTGTTGTAAAGAGTAGCAGTTGTGGACTAGTTGTTATGTCTACCTGCGACAGTATGATTGGGCCTCCCTGACCAGCGAACATGTTTGCTTCCTTGAGCTTGTTGACTATGAGCGTGGTGAAGATCTCCATCTCGCGCTGTTTAGGGGAGACAAAAGAGTAGCTTCAGATCCTGTTTTTGTTTGCAAATCTATGGCGAGATGTCGCCTTAAAAAGTGAGCAATTGATTCGTTTTTACCTCAAAAGGTTCGTTGTGCATCCTGAACTGCATGCCGGGTATGTCACGCAGCCAAGCGGGAAGTCCTCTGCAGCATAACAAGAGTAACAGAGAAATATATCAGCGTGATTAGCTTTAACGATTTCCAGTTTCACATAAACGTGCCAGATTCAGCATACATACCCATAGTTCCATTCGCCGCAGATGTACGGGCCAATGCGAAGAATGGCGTACATGCCAGCGTTTTGGATCTCCTTGAAGAACCTGACAATGTCGTAGTTCCCCTCGAAGTTGTACTGAAGATCAAAGGAAAGACTTAGACAACAAGAAATAATGAGCACTAGATGCAAATTGCGTTCGATCTCCTAGCAACAAGACATATTCTGAGTTTTCTGGTTGTTCAGTGCAAACCTGGCGTGGGCGAGGCTCATGGCCGTTCCAGAAGACGTAGGTCTCGATGGCATTGAGACCGCCCTCCTTGGACTTCTTGATCAGATCAGGCCACATCTGCACGCAGGAAAGACGAGAATCGCAGCAATATTAGATCAGTCTGAAAGAACGAATCACAGGAAGCAAGAACAGAGCGTGTCCGGATCAACTTCACCTCAGGGGTGCTCCTGGGGTAGTGAATGGATCCGGAGATGATGATGCGGCGCTGGCCGTCGATGACGAGCGCGCGGTCGTTGTAGGCGACGGTGGTGCCCCTCGCTCCGACGGCCGCCGCGGCGACGAGCAGGGCTAGCAGCAGCGCTAGCGAGGCGCGCTCCATGGTGCAACAGCTAGCTCTGCACGTACGTGGAGGGAGAAGCGGACGAGGAGAAGATGAGAGCTTGGTGCATGGACGCCTCAGAGCTCCACGGTATTTATTGGGACGGACGGGAAGGTTGTTACGACTTGTTGGATGGATAAGTTTTGAGTTTCGCATTGCTGCGATTTGTTGGACGGATAAGTTTTGAGTTTCGCATCGCTACGATTTGTGATGGATAGGTTTTGAGTTTTCATATTGTTACGATTTGTTCTGAGAGAGACCGCGGATAGGTTTTGAAATCCATATTGTTAAATTTGGTAACTTGGAAACATGTCGTTTCTATTAGATTATGGAAGAAACTTAATTAAACGGGCTAAAGTTCGAAACAATTCTCCTTCGATCGTTTGTTCTTTTTCCACTCTGTAACCGAATCGGTCTTAACCCCGTTCCACTCGATTCACAGAATCCTACCTGAAATGTTTCTACTAAGAATCTAAAACTATTTTTGTTTCTACTATAATCTGAAACCATACCAAACAGGGCCTAATGATTTGTTCCGAGAGAGCACGGATAGGTTTTGAGTTTTCATATTGTTACGAACAGCCCGATAGTTTGGGATTCGTCTGGCCAGCAGATTTTCTGATTTTTGAACCGGTTTGTTCAGTTCAGGCCGGGTGCGCTTGCGATTGCGTTGCGTCGGAGGACTTGGAGTCATTGTTCCTGTATTTGGCATATTGATTTCAAGTGCGATAAAGATTTTTTATGAGCCGCCAGCCGAACCGCTGGAGGACTCCAGGTTCTGGGCAAGCATGTTTGTCGTGCATTCGCTCTGATTCCAATAGAGTACTTCCTGTTTGGATTAGCAGGTGAAGCTTGTGCAGCGCATACAGTCGTTGACATTCCGAAGTGTCATGCACCAGGAAAGCAACTGGTTTGGTAAACCTAAGCACTCTATGTGTGTGTTTAATCTTTTGCTCATCATGATGTTTGTCAACAATGTTTTCCTCAAAATACTGTGTTATCAATTTTTCAATTTCAAGATATATGGGTTTTCATATAATTTAAAAATAACAAATGTGTGCCCTGCATATAATATCTTCTCATTAATCTAGCAGTGCAAAAAAAAACTTAATAAAATATAAACCATCTTCCAATATTAAGTTTTTTTACACTGCAAAATCACAAAATGTGTTTAGTACAACCCGAAAAACATACATTATTTGCTCAGTAGTCTTGTGGCGCAAAAAACCTTTATCAACCATCGTGTATTTTTTTAACACTAAAGTAGAAATCCGTTTTGAATAACATTTATAGTTAGCACTATCCATAAAAAAATCATAATTAAAATTAATTTAGATGGATTTTTATGAAAAAATGTAAGATGTAATACTTGTCAACTAGTGCTATATTTCTACAAATTAAATTATCTTACAGTACAAGTTGCAACTTTTGTTACAGTGGATCGATCGGTGCAAGGCTATCGACTGATGCTCTGAACGTGAAGCACCTTGTTGGGGACAATCTAGCACTTGATGTCTAGACGGTGTCGACTGTCATATCAGGTTTCACAATAGCAATGGTGGCAAACTGGAGGAGCAATTTGAGTTGCCGTGGATTGCCCAGGATCAGAGGTCGAGATCTTGGCTGGTTGGACCTTTTAACTGGTCGGGGATTCACTGGTTGGACCTTTTAACTGGTTAGGACTATGGCTGATCGGAGCTTTATGTGTTTTTAGTCTTAAAAAGTCAAGACACCCTTAAGTGGTTGTAAGCTAAGGTGAGATCCTTAGTTGTATGATTGCTCAGATGATTACTGGTTGCATACCATTTTGAGCAATACTATGTAATGTGTTTTCCTTATATGTGATGGTTGCAAGGCTTCGAATCTAGGTCATGGTGAAGTGAAAGAGATCGGGACTAGCTTGAAAAATCTGGGGTCCAGACGGTCAAGGTGTCACCGAAAGATGACTGAAGCAGGGGAGTGGCTGCGAATCAGGATGCCAAGTGGATGAATGAGATGCTAACTTGAGCCCTACTCAAGCGAAAGAGGATCGTTGAATTAAGGGTTCGCGAGTGGAGTAGTGGCTAAGTTAGTGTGTGGTTGTGTGGATAAAACCTATTATGTTGTTGGGTTACCGGTTAGCCCATTTATGTGTGAGAGAGTGAATCTGAACCCTTGATGAGGTTTCTTGAGGGTTAAGAAGGTCATCCGAGAGTGGAGATTGCTCCCATTGTGCTATAAACATACCCCAACCCCAAGCTTGTAAGAGGGGATTCTTTGGTTGATTAATAAAAGTTTTCCTCACCTGGTTGACTTTGAAATCCTCCTTCTCCAAGTATTGCAAGATTTATTTTTCATATTCTGAAACTTATAATTCATCTATTGCCTCTTTACTTTTTGCACTTTGGATTTGCATCCCCTCCTTCTAAGTGCTTTTAGATTTTGTGCCAAGGATGAAAAATTGCTAGATGAATCTTCTATATATAGATCATATCCCAATCATCTAGGTAATCTATAACCTCTTCTTTTTAGTTCTTACAAGAAACCGATCTTCGTGCTAGGAAGAAGAAATATCCTTTTAGATCATATTCTTGTTTATTTGAAGGGTTGTTCTCTAGTGTTCTTACTTGCTGTTACTTGTGGAAGGTCATTCAAGACTATCTTGATCAATAGAACCCTGCGAGTAAGCTCAGGGTGAAGTTTTTGTTTTTGACCCGATTTTGGTGCAACCTTTACTAAACTAGAAAAATGTTAGAACTTTAACATAAATCCTTGCGATTGAATGTTGGAATAGGTTCTTGACATCCATAGAAAGGTGCATACAAAGTTTCACGGATCTTAGATAAGCCAATCAAAAATTATATCGATTCTTGTTTTTATATCGTGCTGATTTTACTATTCACCTAGGCTATTCATGTGAGCACTGTTCATTCGACCAGTGCCACCTGACCAGTTTGAAGGACTGTTCATACAAACACTGTTCATCCGATCTCATTTGGTCGGTGGTACTATTCATCCGACCTCAAATAGTGGTGTACTGTTCACCCAACGTCCTCTTTGCAGTATTGTTCATCCGACCACTTGTTCGAATAGTACAGTTCTTTTGATCTATTCTTTTGGTGGTTTAGTTTTTAAGGAATTTTTTTTATTTCGCTCCTATGCACCCCCCTCTAGTAGCCTTTTCGGTCCTTCAATTGGTATCAGCCGGTTTTGCTCTCTTTTCTAGATCTTGACTGGTCTTAAGAGCCATGATGATAGACAAGTATTTCACCAAGCCTCCAATTTTTTTTGAGCTGATTTTCCTTTCTAGAAGTTTCGAATGGAGTCATATATCGCTCCCAAGGGCTTCCCAATTTGGCAGAATGTGAAGCTCTCGTATGAGGTTCCTGCCGATGAGAATGTCACAACCAGCAATATGGCTGACGTTGAGGCAAACACTAAGGTAAGGAACATCCTGTTAGTGTTATGCCCTTGAGGCAATCATATGGATGATTGTAACATGACTATGTTTATGAATAATAATATGATTATTGGTCCAATGAATGTATATCATTGTTTTGATCAACAAGTGTGTGACTTCTTTATGAAGCTCTTTACTTATTGATATAATTGGATAAATATCTCTGATCGGATATTATCGTATAGGACAACGATGAATAGATCAGCACATGTATTGTTCGATGATCATGTTTCATAGATCATGGGATATGGAGATATCATCAATACATTGTAGACGCATGTTGAAGAACATGTGTTAGATAGACCCACAATGGGACACTGCGAGAATGTTACATTCTTATGTGTCATCAGTGTATCTCATACATAGTAGATGTATGATACTTAGACCTGAGATTGTCATATTCCCTACATGTGTAATAGTTTACCTTGGGGTTACCAAACACTATTTCCTAACCGGATAGTTATAAAGGTAGCTTTCATGTTTACTATGAAACATGCAGAGGGAAGTGAGCAGTTAAGATGGAATTTGCCACTCCAATGTAACGGAGATATATGTCTAGGCCACTCGTGTGATATGATTAAGGAAGTGCATGGCCATGCCATGATTGAAAAGTCAATCACAACTTATTAATATATCACAGATATGAGAGATGGATTGAACTGTCAAAGGATGACATGCTTCTCGCCTTGAGTTCGATCTTCATATAGTTTGGCAAAGGGATTATTACATCAACACTTTAATCATATGCGTTTGGGAGTTGGCACGCTCGGCAAGGAGCCGCTACCAACTATTGGATTAGAAAAATGGTTTTTCGATTCCATGTCCAAATGCGCATGAACCTACAGGGTCACACACTTAACGGGCTGGGACGCATTAATTCGGATTGGATCCGTAATTAATGGATCTCGTGGGCTTAGCGCGTAGATGGGCCCTAATTGCCTAGGGTTTCACCTTGTGGCTATATAAGGAGGGGAGGAGGCTAGACGCAGAATACACTTTCATGCGGTTTAGAGGTGTTTCGCCAGAAACCCTAGCCACCTCCTCTCGTTGCCCCTGCCGAGCGACCCGGTGCTTGCACACCGACGCACGGCGTTGCATCCCCGGACGTGTGGACTGCTGTGGTGACGCTGCTGCTACTGCGGCGTGGAGAGGACGATCCGCGACGAGGATGATCCGTGGTGAGGACGATCCGCGGCGTGGATGATCCGCGGCGAGGACGATCCACGCTGAGAACGATCCACTACAACGACGTGTGAAGGATTCCGCAACTGCGCATCTAGTGGTAATAGATCTATGATCCCCTTCTTGCGAGTAGCTTTTCTGGTTTGCGGTAGAAATTTTAATTTGTGCTAGTGTAGCATATTGCGTTCCCCAACAGTGGTATCAGAGCCATCTCGCGTAGATTTGTGATCTGGATGTTGCACATATGGTATGTGAGGATAGTAGATTGGATCTATTACATGTTCAACCGATTCATGTGATGAATTGGTGGAGGCAGCCGTCGATGAGATCGATCGGTTTAGGGTTTGAGGAAAGTGCAAACCGAATCAATCTTGATTTGGGTGAGTCCGTTCATGGTACGACGTTGCCCTTATCGGTCGGGTTACCGCCATCAGGGTTTACGAATCGCAACCTTTTGGGACCAAGCCAATCAGATTGAATCGGATTGGGTCAATCTGATTGATCCGTGGAGATTTTGAGGGCGTTTTCTTTTAACAGGACACATGCCCCTTGGATCCCGCCAGGGGCGCTGCCCCTTGGAACCCCGCTGTCGTAGAATCTATTTTGTTTAACTCGTTTTTGCAGGATGTTATGTGAAATAGTATGGCCTATGTGTATGTGATGCATGTAATATTTACATGGCCTGCGTGCCGTGTCAAGCCATAAGGCTATTTCAATCTAAAATGTATAACGACCTGCGTGTCAACTTGTGATGTTTCAAACCCTCATGTAATATTCATTATCAAAGTTGTAAGAAGTTGTATCTACAATGATGAAGATGGTGGCATCAAGCATGACGCCAAGGTGAACAATCAAGCATGATGGCAAGGTGAACAATCAGCATGATGATGGAGATCCTAATGCTAAGGGGCATACTATTTCACATCTTAATTTGATTATATGTGGATGTGTGTTTAATCCTTGCTATTTTCTTTATGCTCATTGCATGTGATGCCATGTTCATAGTAGATATTGTTCATCCCTATAGTTAAAATTTTAAATCATACTTGTCCATCCAATTGTTGCACCTATTAAGAATTTAGATCATTATTGATATGACTGCCGAAGTAGTATATCAATGACTATCTTAATAGATGATAGGGATGTGTTGGACACATCGCGCATAACAATGGTTGATTTAACTAAGCTATCAAAACGGTTTTGGGCTTAAGGACATAAGTGGTTGGAATATGATTTCAGTAATGAAGGAACGGATACAAGATGATTGGTGTCTAAGAAAACACACATGAGGCTAGGTTTCTTAATTGGCACCCAGAAACAGGAAGTGCTCCCTCCCTCATGTGAGCCCTAGGGGCGAGTTGACCTGGCCATGACTCAAGTTGACGGAGGCATTCATTACTTGTTTTCATGCTCAACCAACAAGAGTTACATAATATGTAATTAGCAAAGATGTTGCTTACCTATGTCATTAGATTTCTAGTAGTGATGCCAAAGCTCACTAGTGTTTGATGAATATGAATCTTGAATACTCACCATGTGTCCATAAAGGGGGCGCATGATAGGAGTTTCTTTTGTTAAAATGTTTAATAAAAAGTATTACAGAAACATAGTGCTTAGAAACTTTGCATGTTTTTGTTGTAGTTCAATGGCACTTCCTGCTGCTCCTGGTTTTGCTTTGAGATCGGTTTTGGAAAGAGAAAAACTAAATGGAACAAATTTTGTAGATTGGTATCGCAACTTGAGAATTGTTCTCAAACATGAAAAGAAAGAATATGTTCTAGAGAGTCCGATTCATGATGAACCAGCCGAAAATGCTCCTCAGAATTTGAAGGTTAACTATGAAAAACATGTTAATGCCTCTGTAGAGGTCAGCTGTCTCATGCTTGTCACCATGGACTCTGAGCTGCAAAAGCAATATGAGGACCAGGATGCTTACAATATGATTGTGGGCTTGAAGGGCATGTTTGGGAATCAAGCAAGGGCTGAGAGGTATGGTATCTCAAAGCTTCTATTTGCTTGTAAGCTGGCTGAAGGCAGTCCGGTCAGCCCACATGTAATCAAGATGATTGGCTACATTGGGAGATTGGAAAAGCTTGAGTTTCCCCTTAGCATTGGTGCAGCTACACGTAATTCTCGATCTACGCCTCAGAGCTTTGAGCCATTCATTATGAATTTTCAAATGAATAGCATGGAGAAGAGCCTGACCGAGCTACATGGGATGCTCAAGGCTACCGAGGAAAGCATTAAGAAGAAACCCAATCATGTGATGATGGTTCAGAAGACAACTGCCTTCAAAAAGAAGAAAGCCAAGGCTTGGGGAAAGGGAAAGGGCAAGGCTCAAGATGAGATCACGAGCCTCAAAACTAAGCTTCAGAAGCTCAAAGTCAGCCCTCAACCCACAACCTAGTGCTTCTATTACAAGAAGTCAGGACATTGCAAACAGAACTGCGAGAAGTACCTGGCAGATAAAAAGAATGGGAGTGTGACTTCCACTTCAGGTATTAATGTTATAGAAATTAATCTTGCTACTTCTTATTCCAGCTCTTGGGTATATGATACCGGATCGGTTGCTCACATTTGCAATTCGATGCAGGGGCTGACAAAGAGTAGAGACATGGCAAAAGGAGAAGTGGATATTCGCGTGGGGAATAAAGCAAGAGTTGCTGGTCTTGCCGTTGGCACCTACCCATTGCATTTTCCTTCAGGATTAGTTTTAGAACTTAATAATTGTTATTTTCTTCCATGTATGAGTAGAAACATTATTTCATCTTCCTGTTTGGAACATGAAGGTTATGAATTCAGAATAAAGAACTTTGTTTGTTCAATATTTTTGAATGATATGTATTATGGTCGTTGTCCCATGGTGGATGGGTTATACGTCTTTGAACTCAAAGAAAAACATGTCTATAACATTAATGTCAAAAGGCCTCAACCAAATGATTTAAACCCTACCTTTTTATGGCATTGTCGCTTGGGTCACATAAATGAGAAGCGCATGAAGAAGCTCCATGGTGATGGACTTCTCACCTCATTTGATTTTGAATCATTTGAAACATGTGAGTCTTGTTTACTTGGCAAGATGACAAAAACCCCTTTCACAGGTTTTAGTGAGAGGGCGAGTGAATTGTTGGCCCTAGTACATACAGATGTATGTGGACCAATGAGCTCGATTGCTAGAGGTGGGTTTCAAGATTTTGTAACTTTTATCGATGACTTTAATAGATATGGATATATCTATTTAATGAGGCATAAGTTTGAAACCTTTGAAAGGTTCAAAGAGTTTCAGAATGAAGTACAAAATCAACTTGGCAAATCAATAAAACACTTACGATCAGATCGTGGTGGCGAATACTTGAGCCAAGAGTTTGGTGATCATCTAAAGCAATGTGGAATCGTTCCACAACTTACTCCGCCAGGAACGCCTCAATGGAATGGCGTATCCGAACGACGGAATCGAACTTTATTGGATATGGTTCGGTCAATGATGAGCCAAACAGATCTGCCATTATCCTTCTGGGGGTTCGCTCTAGAGACAGCTGCGTTCACATTAAATAGGGTCCCATCAAAATCCGTTGAGAAGACACCATATGAGATATGGACCGGGAGAAGTCCCATATTGTCATTTCTCAAGATATGAGGATGCGAGGCTTATGTAAAATGTTTGCAATCAGATAAACTCGCACCTAAATCAGAAAAATGCTTCTTTGTGGGGTATCCTAAAGAAACAAAAGGATATTACTTTTATAAAAGAAACGAGAACAAAGTTTTTGTTGCTCGAAATGGTGTCTTTTTGGAGAAAGAGTTTCTTTCCAAAGAAATCAGTGGGAGTGATGTGCATCTCGATGAAATTCGAGAATCACATTAATATGTTCAAGCTACCACTGAACCTTCACAAGATGTACAAAGTGTTGTACAACCTGTGGAAGAGACACCAGCCCTACGTAGGTCGGGGAGGCCGCATCATGAACCCATAAGATATAGACATGACATATTATTGTTGGACAAAGATGAGCCCACGACTTACAAAGAAGCGATGATGGATCCGAACTACAAAAAATGGCGTGGAGCCATGAGATCCGAAATTCAATCCATGCATGACAATCAAGTTTGGAACTTGGTCGATCCTCCTGATGGTGTAAAATCCATAGAATGCAAATGGATTTTCAAGAAGAAGACAGACGTAGATAGAAATGTTCAGATCTATAAGGCACGGTTGGTGGCAAAGGGTTTCAAACAAGTTCAAGGAATTGACTATGATGAAACTTTTTCACCGGTAACCATGCTCAAGTCTGTCTGGATCATTTTAGCAATTGCTGCATATTTCGATTATGAAATATGGCAGATGGACGTCAAGACAGCTTTCCTTAATGGGAATCTATTTGAGGATGTATACATGATACAACCTGAGGGTTTTGTTGATCCTAAAAATGCTAAAAAGATATGCAAACTTCAGAGATCCATTTATGGGTTAAAGCAAGCATCTCGGAGTTGGAACATTCGTTTTGATGAAGTGGTCAAAGGATTTGGCTTTATCAAAAACGAAGAAGAGCCTTGTGTTTACAAGAAGGCTAGTGGGAGCGCACTTGTGTTTCTGATCTTGTATGTGGATGACATATTATTGATTGGGAATGATATTCCTATGCTTGAAGACGTTAAGACTTCGTTGAAAAGGAGTTTCTCAATGAAGGACTTGGGAGAAGCATGTTATATCTTGGGCATAAACTATAGAGATAGATCAAAAAGGTTGATTGGATTAAGCCAGGAAATGTACATTGACAAAGTATTGAAAAGGTTCAATATGCATGAATCTAAGAGAGGTTTCATGCCAATGTCGCATGGCATCAGTCTAAGCAAGAATCAGTGTCCTTCGACAACTGATGAGCGAGATAGGATGAGCAAGATTCCATATGCTTCGGCTATTGGATCTATCAAGTATGCCATGATCTGTACGCGCCCAGATGTCTCATATGCTCTAAGTGTCACCAGTAGATACCAAGCGGATCCCGGTGATGGTCATTGGATAGCCGTGAAAAACATCCTAAAGTAATTGAGAAGAACTAAGGGTATGTTCCTAGTCTTTGGAGGTGAGGAAGAACTAGTTGTAAAAGGTTACACCAATGCAAGCTTCCAAACTGACAAAGATGATTTTCGATCACTAAATGGAGGAGTAGTAAGCTGGAAGAGTTCCAAGCAAAGCACGGTGGCTGACTCTACTACAGAAGCGGAGTGCGGCTTCGGATGCCGCAAAAGAAGCTGTATGGATAAAGAAGTTTATCTCAGAGCTTGGTGTGGTCGCTAGTGCCTCTAGTCCAATGGACATCTATTGCGATAATAGTGGTGCCATTGCACAAGCAAAAGAGCCTAGATCACATCAGAAGTCCAAACATATACTCCGACGCTTTCACCTTATTCGCGAAATTGTGGATAGGGGTGATGTGAAGATATGCAAAGTACATACGGAAGCTAATGTGGATGATCCGTTGACAAAGCCATCCTTAGCCTAAGCATGAGGCGCACACGAGGTCTATTGGTATTAGATACTTAATTGATTGACTCAAGTGCAAGTGGGAGATTGTTAGTGTTATGCCCTTGAGGCAATCATATGGATGATTGTAACATGACTATGTTTATGAATAATAATATGATTATTGGTCCAATGAATGTATATCATTGTTTTGATCAACAAGTGTGTGACTTGTGTATGAAGCTCTTTACTTATTGATATAATTGGATAAATAACTCTGATCGGATATCACCGTATAGGACAACGATGAATAGATCAGCACATGTATTGTTCGATGATCATGTTTCATAGATCATGGGATATGGAGATATCATCAATACATTGTGGACGCATGTTGAAGAACATGTGTTAGATAGACTCACAATGCGACACTGCGAGAATGTTACATTCTTATGTGTCATCAGTGTATCTCATACATAGTAGATGTATGATCCTTGGACCTGAGATTGTCATATTCCCTACATGTGTAATAGTTTACCTTGGGGTTACCAAACACTATTTTCTAACCAGATAGTTATAAAGGTAGCTTTCATGTTTACTATGAAACATGTAGAGGGAAGTGAGCAGTTAAGATGGAATTTGCCACTCCAATGTAATGGAGATATATGTCTAGGCCACTCGTGTGATATGATTAAGGAAGTGCATGGCCATGCCATGATTGAGAAGTCAATCACAACTTATTAATATATCACGGATACGAGAGATGGATTGAACTGTCAAAGGATGACATGCTTCTCGCCTTGAGTTCGATCTTCATATAGTTTGGCAAAGGGATTATTACATCAGTACTTTAATCATATGCGTTTGGGAGTTGGCATGCTCTGCAAGGAGCCGCTACCGACTATTGGATTCGAAAAATGGTTTTCCGAATCCATGTCCAAATGCGCATGAATCTACAGGGTAACACACTTAACGGGCTGGGACGCATTAATTCGGATTGGATCCGTAATTAATGGACCTCGTGGGCTCAGCGTGTAGATGGGCCCTAACTACTTAGGGTTTCACCTCGTGGCTATATAAGGAGGGGAGGAGGCTAGACGCAGAATACACTTTCATGCGGTTTAGAGGTGTTTCGCCAGAAACCCTAGCCACCTCCTCTCGTTGCCCCTGCCGAGCAACCCGGTGCTTGCACACCGACGCACGGCGTTCCATCCCCGGACGTGTGGACTGCTGTGGTGACGCTGCTGCTACTGCGGCGTGGAGAGGACGATCCGCGGCGAGGACGATCCGTGGCGAGGACGATTTGCGGCGAGGACTATCCGCTGCGAGGACGATCCACGCCGAGAACGATCCACTACAACGACGTGCGAAGGATTCTGCAACTGCGCATCTAGTGGTAATAGATCTATAATCCCCTTTTTGCGAGTAGCTTTTTTGGTTTGCGGTAGAAATTTTAATTTGTGCTAGTGTAGCATACCGCGTTCCCCAACACATCCTCATACAAGTACTTAGGCTCAATGAGTATGACAGGATCTCTCACCTACAATCTACTCACCAGATCTGGGTGACCCTCAATGCACACCATGAGGGCACCACCTAGACAAGACGGTGAGACAGAATCAGTACAAGCGTGACTACAACAAGTTTGAACAACATGCTAGTGAGACCCCGGACGAATGCTTTGGTTGTTTTACAAAGATTTTGAGTGATCTCCGTGCAGTTAGTTGCACATACTCTTACTCGGAGAATGCTCATTATTTCTTGACTGCACTCGATCTTTGGGTATGGAAGATGAAGGTGACCACCATCAAGAACACCACGGGCTTATTGACCTTGACTCTTGATGGGCTTTATTCCTGACTCAAGACCCATGAGATCAACGTTGTCTCTTAGGAAGATGAAGTCATAGGCGATGGCCTTAGACATTGAACCCAGTGGATTCTCTTCTGATTTTTTTATTTTCCCTCTCCACTCTCTATGAGCTAAGCGATGAACAACTGTACAAGTTTTCAGAAAATGAGCTTACTCTTTTGGCACGCAAAATTTCTCATGCATACAAGAGAGTGAAAGAGTGGAAGAGAGGCGGCATGATTACCTGCTTTGAGTGTGGTGGTCCTCATAACATTCGGGTGAACTTCTCCAAGTTGGAGATGGGCAAGAACGACTACACCGACAAGAACTGCAACAAGAAACCTCCAGCTCGTGAGCCGGCATATGAGAAGAAGTAACATGAAGACATGTAGTGACGAGGGTGAGGATGATCTGTGAGAGAAGACCAAGGGTGGCGACGACCAAGAAGCACATACCGGAGAAGTCGTCGTCGCCCTTCGTCTTCTCTTGCGGTTCATCCTCGCCCTTGTCGCTCTATGTCTCTATGTTGGAGAAGTCGATGTCATCGTGAGTGGCGAGCACGCGGTGGAAGAGCTTCTTGTTCTCGGTGAAGTTGCGGTGCTTCTTCTCTCGCGTCGGCTCATGAACTAGAGGCTTCTTATTGCGGTTCTTGTCGGTGTAGTCATTCTTGCTCGAACCGCCTTTCTCGTTCTTTCCCTTTGCCAGCTTGGGACAGTTTGCTCGAATGTGGTTGGGGCCACCACACTCGAAACAAGTCATAGTGCCACCTCTCTTCCTCTCTCTCTCACTCTTTTGTAGATGTTGGAAAATTTGCGAGCGACAAGAGCAAGCTCATTTTCTGGAAATCATTTTAGAATTTCATTGCTTACATCGCAAAGAGCGGAGGGAGAAAAACCAGAAGCAAAGTCAAGAGAAGGTCCAGAGGAAGACCCAATGGGATCGGTGACCAAGGCCATTGACTGAGATTTTATCCTTCGAGAGACGACATCAATCTCATGAGTCTTGAGACGGGAATAAAGCCCATCAAGAGTCAAGGTCGACAAATCAGTGGAGTCCTTGATGGTGGTCACCTTCATCTCCTAGATATGAAGATCGAGCGCGGTCAAATAATGACGAGCATTCTCCGAGTCAGAGTAAATACATCTTTCTGCACGAAGATCACTCAAAATCTTGGTAAAACGACCAAAACACTCATCCAAACTCTCACCAACGTGCTGCTCAAACTTGTTGTAGTCACGCTTGTACTGATCTTGCCTCACTGTTTTGATTTGGGTGTGCCCTCATGGTAAGCATCGAGGGTCACCCAGATCTGGTGGGTAGATTGTAGGAAAGAGATACGGTCATACTCACTGTGGCTGAGTCCCTGCATGAAGATGTTTCTTGCCTTAGCGTTTGCCTCAAAGTCAGCCATGTTTGCGGCATTGATGTTCTCATCGGCAGGAACCTCATACGGGAGTTTCACCTTCTGCCTTATCGGGAAGCCCTAGGCAATGATGTATGACTCTAACCGTATTTTCCAAAATGGATAATCAACTCCAGCAAAAATTGGAGGCTTTGTCGAGTACTTATCCGTCGCCATGGCTCTGAGACCAGTCAAGATCTAAAGAGAGCAAAACCGGCTCTGATACCAATTAAAGGACCGAGATGGCGATCAGAGGGGGGTGAATGATCACAAATAAATTTTTTACCCACACAAAGTACTCTAAACAATCCCACAACAAAAATCAGAAACACCCAAAGATTTTCATTCAAACCGGTGCTCCTCAGATTTGCAAACCCTCCAAACCCAAACAACTAGACAACTATGTGTACCCTTAACTTGCATGGATGAAAACCATGAATCATGTGAGAGATTTTTTGAATCACAATCTGGTTGTCAAGTGTCCAAACAAAAAATAATCAATTCAAATAATTCATTTCTAAAAGAGATCAAGCCAAAACACCAAAATCTCTTTTAGAAAAGCAAAAGCAGATTTTCTAGAAATTGTCCTCACTTGGAGCAAGTGGTTAGTGGATTTCTATTGCTCTAAATTTTTTGGAAAATTTTCTCCCTATAATAAATTTAATCTTGAAATACTCCACCAAAAACCACTTCAAAAAGCATTGTAAAACAATCAGAAAAAATTAAGAACTACAGACAGTTAGGAACTTTGATCAGGAAGTTTGGGGCTCAGTTTTCACCTCATAGCGCCCAAATGGTGCAACCAATGGACTCCAAAATTTTTCACAGATGTATATATGAGTTACACACCTTCTCCAAGAAGAATCACCCAAAAAGGATTTTTCTATATTTTTCTAAAAATGGAAGACTGACTGCTGCTTGAAGAACAAGTTTTGGACAGATTTGCAATTTGATATAAAACTTGATCTCTAGTCTATCCTAGGGTGCAAGAGAGATATAAAACCAAATGAGCATCCTCAAGGAATCCTTGATCAATAGCATTCAGAAGGAGGGGAGGCAAATCCAAATAGCGAGAAAGTAAATTGCGAGAATTTACATGCGGGAAAGTAAATGTTGAATTTAAATTGCATAAAGTAAAGACATAATATAAATGCGGAATTTAAATTCACAAGAATGTAAAGAAATATTTGTATTTTCTGGTTGGAAGGTTTACAAAGCCTCACTTCATGTGGGCAAAGCTCAAATGAGCAACTCAAACCTTCAAGTGAGGAAGGGCACCCCTCCCCCTCTATTTATACTACTCTTGGGCCACCTACTACCCTTGGATAAGTCCCTCAACCCTAGAGCACTCCACCAAGGGCCAGGATTAACCCTCTCACACAACCATACAAGGGCAACCCAAAACCCTACACACATAATGTGTTTTCTTGCATGGTTTTCAAAGCATACAACCTAGACCCGCTAACCTATCAACTAGACCACGATCCAACGGCCCTCATCGATCCTTGCGGCATCTAGTTAGTATCATCGCCTTTCCTTGTCTTCTTGACTTGCCCGCACTCCGTCTCCGATCATCTTCCGACGATTTCCGACTGTTTGGACCTCCGATGCACCTCGCCTAGTCCCGGTCATCCTCCACCTTACTATGACCTAGCACCATCGTTCTGCAACCATCAAAGACAAGGAAGACCCATCACATAGTAATGTCCAACAATAATATGCAATAATCATCACACATGCTCAAATAAAGATCTTATCTCGATCGTATGCCTGAAGCTGACACAACTCAAATTACACCTTTTGAGTTTCACTTCAAATCAAACTCAAACATGAGCACACCTTGCTCAAATAAAGTTAAATACTCATCACAAACATGGATAGACCTCTACATGGTCCTTCACCAACATCCCTCTTCAACCCAATCGCACAACTCTAATTTTCTCTCTCAAACTTTCTACCACGGTTTGTTGTACTCAAAGGTGACATGAATGACTCAGGAAATTTCACACTAACACACCTCTTAACCAATTCCCAACAAATCACCAATACCATCCGTTTGAAAATCAGATGTTCCAAACTTGTACCCCAAGAAACTAAGATACAAATTCCCACCTTTTGCATCCGATTGATCTACCAATAAATGGACCATTACCGTCAAAAGGAATAGCCCACTAAGGCAATTATTTTTCCTATCGTTTCCAAAATATTTTTTTCTTTACTCAATCTTCTTCCAGGCCTACTCGCACAAAGGGATAACTCCACAAGATAAATGTGCACAACAGAAAATTTCACTTCAGATTGTCATAACATTAGCTACAACCCATTAAACTAAATACTCAAACATAATGCGGATTTGATAACGTAAATTCCAACTACTTCCCAATGGTTCACCATTATAACTTTGACAAGTACTTCCAAGGAACATAAACACTAAACGTTCCTCCCAAGAAGGTTTGGATTGAGACACGCAAAAACCTCCATTACTCTCCACTCTTAAACCATTTACGATCAACCACTAACAAAACCTAGGAACTTAAGTTATTACCAACCCACACTAGATTTGTCTTTCTAAGAAGGTCTCGCCCTCACATTCTTCCACTCAAAGGATTAGGACAAAGAGTACAACCCTTTAATACACTCAACCATATACCAAAAACTTTCATTTTCTTATCTTAGGCTTGAACGCAACAGAAATCTCAATTCTTTTTAACACATTGAACCACCTTCATCACATTAAAACCAAGGTGCTAAAATTCACAAAGATGCTAACACAACTTAAAAGAGCAACACCGCATAACTCTTGTGAGACCCCGGATCGGTTATCCGAAGTCTCCTATGTATTTCTGTACTAGTCCTAGATCAGTAGCTAGTACACACAGTCAACAGTGATACATCATTGCCGAACCAAACGAAATAGTAACATAAATATAAAGTATTAGACACATGGCTACTTATTACATCAAATGGTCACATGACCAAAGTTCACGACAGCGGAAACAAAATGACAAGAAGCGAAACCCAAATAACACCACAGGCGACGACTAGAAACGCAATTAGATGCCCTGGCGACCTTCATCAAACTCTTTCGGGTAGTACTCACTGTCTTCAACGGTGTCCTGATAGTTTTTTGATGACAACAGTTTATGTTGTATGTGAGTACAAAAGTACTCAGCAAGTTTGGGAAAGTATGCACATGTAGGGCTTTCTAAGGAAGACTTAATAGGGTTTATTTGCATAAAGCTGAGTTTCATCAAACCATATTTAATAATAATTTTCACAAAGCATATTTTAGCAATTATTTTAACAATTGAATTATTTAATATTTCAGTGAGGGTTCTATCCACCATCACTAGTATAAGGGCTCTATCCGCCGTATTTTAAAAGATTAAGGTTATCCACACATGACTCCAACCGTCATGAAATAAAAACAGGTTCCATCTACCTGGTTGGCTCAATCCACCAACAAAACATCCGAGAGTTCTAACCACTCCCGAATCCCAAAACATCATTTATATTTTAAAACTAAAACCAAAGTCTACCAATATGAAAGCATTCTTCACTTTGCCCTTGATCGTAGGCACAGCTATTTGAATAGTTTTAACTCTGCAGAGGTGTACATCTTTACCCACAAGACATGATCGTCTCTTTAATGCCATGCAATTAACACACTTCCTTTGGTGTGTCGGCAGAGGGATCATGATAAGGCCTTTACAATGTATACACCTAACCCGACTCACCCGCTGAGGTTTCAGCGCTGTTAGGGTTCTATCTACCCAGTACAGAAGCCCCCTCTTGCGCCATGTGGGGAGTACAACTTGCCTCTATCTGGCGCCCACATTCCACCAACTGGCGAGTCTAAGTTAGGTTTCTACAAATTATTTAGTCAGGTCGTACCATTATAGACATGTGGTAGTATGGTTATGCTCAGAATGGGAAGTCATAAGCATCGATGGTTAATTGATTTGGGCTGTACTTGCACAATGGAAACCGGTGCTTAATCCGCACCCACCCGACATCCCACTCCGCCTAAGTCCAAATTCTTTTTCTTTTTCTTTTTATTTTTACAAAAACAGTACTAAATATTTTACCAAAATTCTTAAATCACATCTTAAATCACAATTTTGATATAATCCCACCCATGGGTCATTTTCATCAATTTCGCCCCTAAGCAATCCTACCGTACTATTCAACGAATGTCATAATATAAACTAGTAATGACATAGCAAAGTGTCCTAGGGTTACAAATGAACATGGGTATCAATATCCAAGGAGGTGATCACAATTCGGAATAACTACTGAACTATATTTGACATACGATGATCAAAATAGCTATGCATGCGATAAAACATTGTAAAAGCATTTGCAATCGTGGGATCAAAATGCGTCAAGGGACTTGCCTTCAGTCGTAGCGGGCGGTCAAATTCTTGAAGTCCGGCGGCGGGGTCGGCGGACTCGGCGGGATCCTCGGCTACGCGCAAAACTGTACAACAAATAAATAACAATAAAATAAATAAAATCCAAAAATTATAAAAATTATACTTGCAGGTAGATCTTGAATTTAGATGAATTTAGGAACTTGAATGGAGTGAATCGGAGTTCAGACTCAAAAGATATAAGCATTCAAAGTTGAAAAATGATGGGAAATCAAGGAAAAAGAGAAAAGTTACTGTAGTTACAGTAGCCTCAGAACAGAGCTCACTGGACCTAGGGTTTCATCATGGGGAAGTTGCAATAGAAGGGGTGGCGGGATGGAAGAAGGTAAGCCCCGGAAAGGTCTCGACGACGCGAATCCAATGGTGGTGTCGGATTTTGAAGACGATTACCGGAGGCGACAAATTTCGCGATGAACGACGGTACGGCCGACGGGGTTCAACTCCAAAATTCGAATTCAAACTTTGATGAAAACTGAAATTGATTGAGGGGTTATGAGCACGGCAACCATACGCACATCTAGGAACAAACGGAATCGAGTTTGCCTCACCGGAGCGAGAGATATGCCGGCGAGAACGAAGAATGTGGTTCGGCGTTGGTTTTTGCAATCTCCCGGATGAATGAGTTGGAGGGGCAAGGAAAGGATGATGGCACTGGAAAGAGGGCTCCAACACGAAGCTAATGGATGTGGAACCGTGCAAAACGGAGTTGAAACGGCCGAGTTATGAACGTTTAAGCCGTTTTTGGTAATGGCGCCGTTTCCGGCGAGATTAAGGACTCATTAACACCGGGAATGGAAACTCCTCGACGACACCTTTCCAACGGATCCGGCCTTGCTTGATTTGGTGCATTTAATAGGAAGTTATGGAAGATTGAAAATCCAACTTCTATTTTCGTTGCTCTTTGTTGCCTTGGCTGGAGCTTGAAGATGATGAACAATAGCCGCCACGTGTCAGCCTCCGATTGGTGGGAATTTGAATAGTGTAATTTCAAGGATGCGCGGGATAAAATAGCAAAAAGAGTCTAAAAATCCTGGAAAAATTCCTAAAAATACTAGGGAATATTTGGAACCCAATAAAATTGGTTTCATGAAATTTGAATGAAATTTGGAATTTAGAATATTCCGGACGAATAACGGGCATTTAACAAAAGCCGCGTGAGATAAAATACCAGAGTCTCCAAAAATCTTGGGAAAAATCCCAAAAAGTTTTTGGAATATTTGGAACCTAATGCAATAGGTTTCGGGATTTTTGGAGTATTTTCGAACTCGGGTGGAATTTCGGGTATGAACTGGTGTCGGCGTATTCTACACCGGGGTACTCTCCCCGCCCTTAAAAAGGTATGAAGCGTCCTTAAGCCCTCCTCGCGGGGCGAGGAGGCCCACGTGGCTACGTGGCGAGCAGCGTCCTTAAGCCCTCCTCGCAGGGCGAGGAGGCCCACGTGGCAACGTGGTGAGAAGTGCTCTTAAGCCCTCCTCGCGGGGCGAGGAGGCCCACGTGGCAACGTGGCGAGCAGCGTCCTTAAGCCCTGTAACACCCTACAAATCTAAACTGTCGTACAAGAAAATTTCGACAGCATCTCCCCTAAAAATTAGGACAAAACGGAAGCGACAGCAAGATTCATAATAAACATTACAAACGGGAATAACATAAAAGCATCAATACTAGAGATAACAAGTCTAAATCAACCAGAAAACAAACATAAACGTAAAACAGCTCCAAAGAGGACATCAACAGGTCTATGATTAATAAAATTTCAGCAAGCTAATGAATTATTAAATGCACTAGTCCATGTGATTCGTGATGACCCCGGAGGGTTGAATGTGCTACTAAGCCCACCCTTCAAGCTTACGACTCGCGAGAACTACGAAAACAACAAAATAACAAGGGTGAGATTGGGTAATCTCAAAGCGGAACAACTTCTAACGAATAACACAGCCACAAGAAACTAGCATACAAAATTCCTCATGTCCAATACCACATTATAGAGTCCACACAACCTCAGTAAAATGCATATGATTGTGCACATGCTTATGCCATGATCCTCCTCACCGTGCCCTTTCTCAGGAACACACGGTGTTGTCTGCACTGCGCCAAGACGCCAAGCGTCGACAAACTTCCAATGCATGATTATGCAGTTAATGCTTCATGCATAAATACATGCATAACTTCTCACTCTGAATTCACATGCTTGCATACCATCAAATAACATGGATAGAATGCGAACATCATTGAGATAGAATATCTCCACAATTCATCTTGCAAAAAACATCTTTCTTCATTCTTACTCATGATTCAAAAGCCAAACAACCACATCACAATGCAGGATAGGATATTGTAATCTCATAAACAAGTAGTTAAACCATGTAGGTGTGCTGCAATTAAGGTTTATATTGAAGACGAAACAAATAGCGAGTTATAGTTTAGCAAGACCGCTACTTCCACTTGCCTTTACCAACGTGGATGACGAACCTAGTTGCGTCCAGAAGGGGCACCACCTGTACAAGTATTATTTCAGTACATAGCGACATCACAAATGATCACACAACTCGAACACACGCTTCCTAATCCCCGCTCCCTTCTTAAGCGCCAAAAACCCCAATCTGTCCGGGTCAAACAGCAGCACCCTCTCTTCACAATTTCGTATATTTTTTTATACAGATCATAAAAATACAAAAAAAATTACAGTAGCTATATATTGACGAGATCTACAACTTTCATGAAGATCACAAATTTCAATTCCACTGTTAAATAAGCCTAAACAAACGTCCAACACAGTGGACAAAATCTGTTTTCAGATTCTGTCCGTCATCTTGCAACAGCGATAACTCTCAGACCGACGCCCCAAAAATTCTGAAAAAATTACAGACGCTAGATCTCGACGTTATCTACAACTTTCTAGTTATAGGTTTTTGCAGGAAAAATCGTCTATGCCACGTAAAACGCGAAATAATCCGCGCTGCACAATCTCCCCTTCCAAAAACAGCACCACGTGAACATCTACCCTTTTCCCCCATCAAGATCCATCTAAAACACTCACCACCAGATCTAATACACTCCTAATCCCCAGGTAGAACAGGGGTAAAAGATTGGGAATTTTACCTTGAGTTCTCCCTTGAGAACCCACGAAAAACGCGCGACGATTCCCGAAACGGAAATCTGCTCGTCCTCCACGCCTCCACGGATCCTCTTCTCGCTTGCTCCTTCGCGTTTCGTGGTGGATCTTGAGCCACCACGCAAGGGGAGGAAGAGGAGGGGTGGTGTGGCTGCTAGGGGAGGAAGGGGGGTGCCCTAGGGCTTTTGGGGGGTGACACCCCTTTTATATGGTGGGCCGGCCCACTAGGGGAAAAGAGAGAGAGGTGGGGAGGGGATTCGCAGCCCAGGCCCAGTTTTCCTCGGCCCACTGTTTCTAGCCCGACAACTCCAAATTTAATATTAATACCGGATAAACTTCAATTATTTCATCCCCGACAAATCCTTCATTCCTCTCTCGAAACAAAACCAGGAAAAGGAACCCTAGAATCGCTCGACGCTCTAAGGCATCACATTCTCCCCTCCTTAAAAGGATTCGTCCCGAATCTACTCCTCTTTGCTCTGAAACCTTAAAAAAGGAAGGCAAAATGGTAATCAACACTTTACCTTCAGCATCCTCAAAAAGTGTAGGATACTTCTTCCCGCATCCGGTCCTCAAGTTCCCAAGTTGCATCCCGCTCAGACTAATTGGTCCACAAATCTTTCATTGGACACTAACACGAACTATTCCCCTATTAAAAAAAGGACACCTATTAGGTGAATCTGGTATCGATCTGGAATCTCAACTCCCACTTCTCTCTTCAACCCGATCACGAAACTCCGCATTCCAATCTCAACTCCTCTACCACAGTTCGTCGCATTACGACGACGCGAACCATGTGAGACACAACGCTCTAGGTAAGTCTCTAAATCAACCCAAACACAAACTCCTATCTCCTACAAGTGATTGATCTTTTACAAAAAGAACCAATATCCACCCTTACCAACGACAGAGATAGCCTATTTTACAACCAGGGTCCGTAAATCCGCAGAAACAATAACAACCGAACACAATCACTACGGTTGACACAAACTCGCTCGAACCCAGCGACAAAAAGTTCCAAAAAAAATTAATGTAATTACTTGCAACTTCCAAGTTGTCCACTACTAAATTAAGCAACCCCACCGAGGAACACAACAATGAAAACAATTCTCCAAAAGGTTTGAATTGAGTCATACACAACATTCCTTTACTCTTCACTTTTAAACTACTTACGATCAGCGACCACACTAGTTTTCCCTTGTAAGAAGGTTTCGCCTTCACATTCTTCCACCCAAGGACCAGAGCAAGGAGTACAATCCTTGAATATACTCAACCATAACATAAACATTCATTTTCTTACCCCCAAGCTTGAACGTAAAAGAAAACTTAATTCTCACTAACACTACGGACGACAATCACCGCCTTTAAACCAAAAGGCTGAAAATCACATACACGAGAACTCAACTTGGAAGAGGAACTCCATAGAACCAAAAACACCAAAAAAAAATTTCTTCGGGGAGGAGCTCTATTCAAAAGAGAAACACCGCGAAAGTCTTCTGCAAATGCATTTCACTTTTACCAAAACAAATCATCTCACTTTTATCCAAGGCCAAGCCATTCAGAAAAAAAAAACCGATCAAGGAATTAAATGCTTCCACACAACCACCATCTCTTTTTCCTTAAAAAGGAACCAAACTCACTTCCAAACAGAAAAATTGTTTCAACCACGAATATCATTCATGTCACAACCAGAAGAATCGTCTCTTAAACAAAAACTGTCAAACACCTCACACCACAACACAACTCTAGCCCAAAATAGAAATACAAATATTTCCAGATCATGAAGTTCCAAATCTTACATTGGATTAGCTACTTCTTTTGATCAACAATGCAACCGATAACTCGACCTTGAAAACTACGGACACAGTCAAAGCATACATCCTTGAGCATAAATGTCGCATTCATAACTTAAGCTAGTTTTCTTATAAAAGACGAATGAATGACGATATTTAATAGAATAACATTCCAAAATCTCCACAAATTACTTCAAGGTTAATCATTCTTTTATCCTTGTTTTAAGCCTCGAAATTAACCCACATTTGGCAGAATCATTCTAAGTTTAGGAAACTACGAAACACAAAGACAAAGAATACTTTGACCGAAAGTATTCAACCCAAATATCAAACAAACAAACCAATCCATATGAATTTTTAAAAATAAGTTCAGCATAACTCCCGCCATCTATAGCATTCCACTACCCTTACCATTTAGATTTCAATATTCCCAATTTACTCATTGAGAAGGCCCATCAGGATTTAACAACAACTATACAACAAATTCTTACTCTTATTACCTTTTCCACAATTATAAATAAAGTTCACAGTGCTTATCAAAAACACATCCAACCAACACTACCTCATCAAGATCCCCACGGAGCAGCCTAACCTATATCATCATATTCTAAATTTGAAAGGCAGTGCTTCAACAAGTCTTTCAGCATGATGAACCTATAAATTCCATACCACATACGCGTCAACATCTCGACAATGGAAATTTATTCACCTAAAAGATTACTCAACAAGTAAATATTATCTCAACTATCCCTGGTTCACTCCATCACAACATGTTACAATTTCCACCATTTTAACAAAGGTTTTCAACAATTAATCTAATCAGTTACCACCACTACTAAGTCATCAATATCAATAATTGGCATAATTGTAAAACAACAACATTGCTTTTAGTTACCCTATCCATAGGCTATGACAAACTGTCACTACACAACATACTCCAACTATGTAAAATAGATTGAATAATTTAAGCCATCCAAAGCTCTTAAAACAACAACGTTACATTAAATTTAATTTTTTTTTTAAAGTGAACTGAAAAGGTTAAATCATCACAAAGCTCTTACGGCAATGGCAAAAACTTATGTCTTCCCAATTGATATCGATACTAGCATTATTGGAACACAACTGCATACTTCCGAATCTACTAATAGTTTGCAACGTCATAAATATCAACTCTAATCAATTTCCAAATTAAAGTCACTAGCCAACACGATTAAATTAGAACATCTTTAATCAACCAGCATGGTTTCTTTAACAATGTCGGTAGTCCACCATTACAATTAAATTGTTCTACCGACCTTATATTAAAATGTCTCTAAATAACCCACCAATTTTCGATTACCTTCACAGTAGTTTACATCATCTTAATGTTCTAACTACGCATCAAGATTTAAAGCTTTAAACATTGTCCATGGTCAAGGGCACATTAAAATAATGCAATAAATCCTAAGCATGCACATTAACACATTCAATCATTATCGCTATAGAGCAATCTACAATACTAGAAGTTTATTTAATCTCAAGCTAAAGATAACAATTACATCTTAATTGATTCAACTCACAAATTAACTTAGAAGTACATCATTCAATAAACCACATTGTTACATACTACGTAACACAGACATAAAATTTCTAAACACCGTCATGGGTCACCTACCCTTGACAAACAAGAGGCAATCCCAAACATAAAAAAAAAACAAACACAGTTCTAGATCAAGAACAAACACCGATAAAAAAAAAAAATTCTTCTTTTCAGGCAAGGAAGAAAAGCAAAATCCAAACATAAATGCAAGAGAGTTCGACCCTCAAATGTTCAATCCTAGTAGCCAAAACTCTTCAAGAAATCCAAAACCTACACTTTCCACAAAGGAAGACGGATGCATAAGGGAAGACCAAATGTCCAACCAAATTTTTCCGATAAAGATTCAAACTTAGTTCCATCCAGCTTGAACTGCAACAGGAGAAACTCCAACCCCCTTCTTAAAAAAAAGAAACGGGGAAACAACAACCACAGAAATTTCCTCCCAACGACAGTCCATAACAATAAATCAGGTGCCAAAGCAAAATTGTGACCAAAAGACGGCATAGCGTAGAACTCTTCTTACGTGTCTTCACTCAAAGGAGACAAAACCACAAACCGCCAAAAGGACAATCAACGAGTGCTCAAAACTAAGCATTTTCCTCGGTTTAGAACCAACCACATACCAGGAAAACCAACCAAAACCGATCACAAGACGGTAAAGAACATCAGAAGGAATCCATCACCAACCTCTTCTATTTGACTCAGTCACTACCCGATCTACGCATGCAGACACGGATAAGTACTCTTTCCCTACAGGGGTTTAATAGTTCTTCGGTGGTGACTCTACCCGCCACACCACAAACCACAGCCTCACTACAAATAAAGGTGACCGAAACCCTTCGGCACCACAACCACACTTTATCACAAATGAAGCAACTCAATCAAATCTATCATAAATATAGCATTATACATCATCAAAAGTAGCATTCAACAACAAAGCTTAAATTCAACCTTTAAGCATAAGGCAACGATACCCATACCCTTTCCTCTGTGCATCCATGTGTGTCAAATTTTAAATTAGTGATTCCACTTACACAAGTTTTAATGTTGCTATCCTATGACAAAATTTTAGTTAAAACCTAGGCCATGTTTCTAAGTTATTCCACATCACATTTTAGTTGTATCCTATAGTATGACACTAAAAATAGACATTCCAAGGACCTACAGCTCGCTCTGATACCAACTGTAACACCCTACATATCTAAACTGTCGTACAAGAAAATTTCGACAAGATCTCCCTAAAAATTAGGACAAAGCGGAAGCGACAGCAAGATTCATAATAAACATTACAAACGGGAATAACATAAAAGCATCAATACTAGAGATAACAAGTCTAAATCAACCAGAAAACAAACATAACCGTAAAACAGCTCCAAAGAGGACATCAACAGGTCTATGATTAATAAAATTTCAGCAAGCTAATGAATTATTAAATGCACTAGTCCATGTGATTCGTGATGACCCCGGAGGGTTGAATGTGCTACTAAGCCCACCCTTCAAGCTTACGACTCGCGAGAACTACCTGAAAACAACAAAATAACAAGGGGTGAGATTAGGTAATCTCAGCAAGCGGAACAACTTCTAACGAATAACACAGCCACAGTAAAACTAGCATACCAAATTCCTCATGTCCAATACCACATTATAGAGTCCACACAACCTCAGTAAAATGCATATGATTGTGCACATGCTTATGCCATGATCCTCCTCACCGTGCCCTTTCTCAGGAACACACGGTGTTGTACTGCACGGTCGCGCCAAGGCGTCGACAAACTTCCAATGCATGATTATGCAGTTAATGCTTCATGCATAAATACATGCATAACTTCTCACTCTGAATTCACATGCTTGCATACCATCAAATAACATGGATAGAATGCGAACATCATTGAGATAGAATATCTCCACAATTCATCTTGCAAAAAACATCTTTCTTCATTCTTACTCATGATTCAAAAGCCAAACAACCACATCACAATGCAGGATAGGATATTGTAATCTCATAAACAAGTAGTTAAACCATGTAGGTGTGCTGCAATTAAGGTTTATATTGAAGACGAAACAAATAGCGAGTTATAGTTTAGCAAGACCGCTACTTCCACTTGCCTTTACCAACGTGGATGACGAACCTAGTTGCGTCCAGAAGGGGCACCACCTGTACAAGTATTATTTCAGTACATAGCGACATCACAAATGATCACACAACTCGAACACACGCATCCTAATCCCCGCTCCCTTCTTAAGCGCCAAAAACCCCAATCTGTCCGGGTCAAACAGCAGCACCCTCTCTTCACAATTTCGTATATTTTTTCATACAGATCATAAAAATACAAAAAAAATTACAGTAGCTATATATTGACGAGATCTACAACTTTCATGAAGATCACAAATTTCAATTCCACTGTTAAATAAGCCTAAACAAACGTCCAACACAGTGGACAAAATCTGTTTTCAGATTCTGTCCGTCATCTTGCAACAGCGATAACTCTCAGACCGACAACCCAAAAATTCTGAAAAAATTACAGACGCTAGATCTCGACGTTATCTACAACTTTCTAGTTATAGGTTTTTGCAGGAAAAATCGTCTATGCCACGTAAAACACGAAATAATCCGCGCTGCACAATCTCCCCTTCCAAAAACAGCACCACGTGAACATCTACCCTTTTCCCCCATCAAGATCCATCTAAAACACTCACCACCAGATCTAATACACTCCTAATCCCCAGGTAGAACAGGGGTAAAAGATTGGGAATTTTACCTTGAGTTCTCCCTTGAGAACCCACGAAAAACGCGCGACGATTCCCGAAACGGAAATCTGCTCGTCCTCCACGCCTCCACGGATCCTCTTCTCGCTTGCTCCTTCGCGTTTCGCGGTGGATCTTGAGCCACCACGCAAGGGGAGGAAGAGGAGGGGTGGTGTGGCTGCTAGGGGAGGAAGGGGGGTGCCCTAGGGCTTTTGGGGGGGTGACACCCCTTTTATATGGTGGGCCGGCCCACTAGGGGAAAAGAGAGAGAGGTGGGGAGGGGATTCGCAGCCCAGGCCCAGGTTTTCCTCGGCCCACTGTTTCTAGCCCGACAACTCCAAATTTAATATTAATACGTCGCAGGGCGAGGAGGCCCACGTGGCAACATGACGAGCAGCGCTCTTAAGACCTCCTCGCGGGGCGAGGAGGCCCACGTGGCAACGTGGCAAGCAGTGCTCTTAAGCCCTCCTCACGGGGCGAGGAGGCCCACGTGGCAACGTGGTGAGTAGTGTCCCTAAGCCCTCCTCGCGGGGCGAGGAGGCCCACGTGGCAACGTGGCGAGCAGTGTCCCTAAGCCCTCCTCGCGGGGCGAGGAGGCCCGCGTCACAAGACGCAAGGGTGGTGAAGGCTTCGCCTGGAAGCCTCCAATGGGGCACGATGTTAGGGCATTTAATGCGGGGCATGGCGCGAGGCCCCTTTTTTCTGACATGCCGCAACTGGCCCGTCATGGGAAGCACACAAGACTGACGGCTCGTGATGTAGCGGCACAAAAAAGGAGGCCCCAAGATGGGATGTCATTAATGAAATGTAATTAATGAGCCGTGTAGCGGCATAGTTTTGTCCCCCACTTGCCCAGGCCGACCAGGGGTATATAAGGGCGGATGGGTGTACGTGAGGAGGGGGGACAACGAGTGGAGTAGGACGAGTAGGACGACGACGACGAGTAGAGGAGGACGGCACAAACGGGAGTTTTTTCTAAGACTAACGAATACCTCAGACAGGACGTAGGGCTATTACCCACCTTGGGGGCCCGAACCTGGAAAAACCAAGTGTATCCACTGTTTATCTTCTCCGGGAGGGTGAGGAGAGAATGACCGGATTGCGTCATCGCTAAGCACACCCCCAAACCGAACTAAAACCTCCCTCGCGGGAGGATCCTGTCATAAAAAAACACCGTCAGGGGCACGCCAGGTAGAGGTGCGCGGTTGGCGTACTTCAGTCGGACTCTAGCCATTCCCGGTGAATTTCATCGAAGGTTCGTCCATCAGGAGGATGGCGGGTTCGCACACGACACCACCACCCGCAACCGGAGCCGTCAGTCCTCCGGTTGCACACATTCACTCTCCCCAGGCGAAGGGCGACTCTGCGCCACTTCCAACCGGGGGCCGTGAGGCCTCCCGAGGGGCCGGCGGTCCCCCGGCTCGCCGTCGACTAGCGTGGGAAGAAGCCCCCCAGGCCCAAAACTTGCGCGCAGCGCGTCTCCTGCTGAGTCATCCACCTCTAGAGCTCGCAGGGGACAACTCCGCCGCACCTTGGCTCCGGGATGTGGTCTGCCTTGTGGAGGCGGCCCAGCTCCGAGTAGGGACTCCCGATCGGTCTCCCACCGACGGAACTCCCCCTCGAAGGGGCGCCCTCATTCTTCCCACACTTCAAGCCGCCCGGGCGGGAGACGTATCGGCCAGGAGGGCCCAAGCAGGCACCCCAGCCCCGTTGGGGGCCGTGGGGTTGCGGGGGATCATCACTGGGAGCTCCGGCGACTCTCCCGGCCGCTCGCGCGGTCATCGTTCCCAAGATTCTGAACGCACTCTGCGTATGGTCTCCGGGAGCAGGACCCCCTCCCGAGATTCCCCTGTCCGAAGCTCGGAGGAAGTTCATTCCTCTCGCTCCCCGGGGACTCGTCTTCAGCAGACCTCCGCGCATTCTGCGCATCGAGACGCCGGAACTGAGGATGACTCCCCTTATAGCGCGGGATGCCAGGCGTTCACCCGATAGCTACGCCGCGTGGCATGGCCCAACAGGTTCCGCCCGGCGTCCCTCGAGAAGTATGATGGCACCACCAATCCGGAGGAGTTCCTGCAAATTTATACCACGGTGGTATGTGCTGCGGGCGGGTCCAGCAGGGTGATGGCGAATTATTTCCTCAAGGCCCTAACCGGATTCGCCCGATCCTGGTTGTTGAACCTTCCGTGAGGATCAATCTCCTCGTGTGAAGAGCTGTGTGACGTTTTCGTCGCCAACTTCTAGGGGTCCTACATACAGCCAGGCGTGGAGGACGACATCCACGCCCTCGAGCAAAAGAAAGGGGAATCGTTGCGAGACTTTGTCCGGCGCTTTAGCCACTGTCGCAACATGATTCCCCGAATTTCGGAAAAATCGGTCGTCATCGCCTTTCGAAGGGGCGTGCAGCCCATGACATCACCACTACCTCGAAGCTCTTCTCTCTCGCACGCCGGTGTGCGAGGGTAGCAGAGGCTAGAGGACCCGCACCAACCCCCGCACCACCCCTAGGAAAGGATGAAGCCGGCACTTCGCGGGACCCCGGCCCCGTGACTGTCAAGGCCCCAAAAATTTCAGAAATTTCGGGAGATCTGGAATGTCTGGATTAAATCCCTGGAATATCCGGATGTAACCCGGAATGTCCGGAGAATCCGGATTAGCTCGCCCGAGCACCCTAACCCGTAGTATCCGGACAAAATTGTCCGGGGTGTCCGGAATTTATTCTACCAAAAACCCCAACCCAGAGTCTCCGGGTTAAATGTCCGGAGAGTCTGGACTGTGCGGGGGTTTTATATGAAAGTCCCATTTTGTGGCTTTCACTCATCTCTCCTCCTCTCCACTTGCTCTCCACCTCTCCCGTGCATCTCCTCCACCCGAGCTCGTCTCCGGCGACCTCCCGTGGCTCCTCCCCGGCGGCTTCCTCACCCGGTGACCTCAAGCTCCTTCCCAAGCCGGTGTCTCCTTGCTCAACCCGGCTTCCCCTCTCTCTCCTTCATCCCCATTGAAGGTGAGACCTCTCCTTGAAGTCCATTTGAGGTTATTGGGTTTTAGGGAGTCTTTGGGGTTTGGTGTGTAGATTGGGAGTTGGAGCTAGCTTTGGGAATGTTAGGGTTTTGGGTGTATGGTTGGTCTTTTGGGGTGGTCTAGGCAATGTTGGAGGTTAGGGTTAGAGATTGGGGTTAGATGATGCCATTCTAAGCGTCGGATTGGGTTTTGGCCATGAGCTACCCAAATGTGCCTCGTTTCGTTGTGGTTTGGGTTAGCTTGGAGCTTCTCTGGTTTAGCCATGTGTAGGAAAGTCGTAGATCGGGTCCCCGTGGTGTCGTAGGGCTTGGCAGCACCTCGATCCGTTGAATCATAGGATGAAACGCGCCAGGTCCGGAGTGTCCGAACAACGGTCCGGAGTGTCTGCCCTAGTCCGGAATGTCCGGACCAATTTATCCGGAATGTCCGGCCTATCCGGACTGTCCGTATATTAAACCCGGACTGTCCAGGTTTACCTGTCATGTTCGATGGGGTTTGTAATTGTGTTTCATTTCATTTGCATTGCATGCATCTTATTCATGTGTTGTATCCGTGTAGAGAGCGATCCCGCGGCGACTGACGTGGCCGTGGTCGAAGGGGAAAACGAGGAGCAAGTTATTGTCGCTACACAAGCAGAAGTACAAGGCAAGCACCTAAGCATATTCAACCCCATTTGTACTCTTATTTCTGCGAATAAGTTGCCTATTGGTCGATTAGGTCATGCATTAGGAGTTGAATTGGGAAAATAGGACTAGATCCTAATTGTTGCACCTACACCCTTGAATTTTGTTGAACACCTCCTTTGGAGCTAGTACGGATAATTATACTGTGTTCATGCTTAGTCTCGCTTAGATGTCGGGTTTGGGCCAAGTGATGGATCGTTCCACTGCTTGAGGTCTTTCGCTTCATATTCCATGGAACGATTTGGTTACGGACCGGGCGGGAGAGATGGGCATTTGGGTAAGGAGACTCAAATGTGGTAGTCCCGCCTGAGTCAGCTAAGGACCGATCCGATGTTTAACTGTGGCCGAGCACAAATTGGTTGGTCGCATGCCCGATTATGGTACGGTAAGCCGCTCTTTCATCGCATGATGTTTGATGGGCCATGACCTCATGCGGTTGGACGTGGTTGAGGGCGGGGCTTAGGCCGGCTCTCGAGCGCCAAGCCGGGCTTGGGGCCACTCGAGGGGGTGCTAGGTTTCCGGACTGCATGAAGATGCCCCAACGAATTGGTATGGATGGGAGGGGGTTGACATGAGGTTCCTTTGTGGCACATGTCGTGCGGTCAATGCTTCCTTGCAGGGTTAAATTAAGCGATTCGAATGGCCACGCTCTCAGATATGAGCACGCTTGGTTATCTGTTACTACACGTAGTAAATACTTGAACTGAAGTTCGCCTTTGGGCTTGAGCTCAAAAGTGTTATGAGATCTATTGCTTTGTTAATATTAAATGTTGAACTCCACTCTAGAAATAGGTGCCGTTACAACTTCTTGAATTGCGAATTGAATAGTGTTACTAAAGAACAAACAAAGTTAAGCTTTCCGCACTTTTACCTTCAGCCTATTTCTTTGCTACACCCAAATGCATACTCCTTTTTGAGTCGGTCACATATGGGCCACGGGTAAGACTTGCGAGTACCTTCCGTACTCAGGCTTCTGCTTTTGTGGTTTTGCAGGTGAGGATCCATCGGGGTGTGAGTTTTGCCCCTACTGCCTCTTAGCGACCGGGCGGGGCACCGAGTAGAGGCTCCCTGCGCCATCGTATGCGCTTGGGAGTGTTCAGTGGCAGAACACTTCCGGAGATGTTTTACTTTTGGGTTTAGTCTCATAATTGTGAACGCTTTTGTTGTATAGTTGTTTAAAAACAATGTCTTATTTTCATGGAGTACTCGGTTTCCCTTGTAATTGACTTCTGTTGTATGTCATTTACCGCCTTGTTAGTTGTTCTACTCCTGTCTTGCCGGCCTTCGTGCCGTGTTGTTGTTGGGGGTTGTGGTCATGGGGTTTTGTCCTTGTGCCGGGGTTGTTGGTAGTTGGTCAGTTTAGCTTCCGCGCGTGTCTGTTTGGGGGGTCTTCGAGTTCGTTGCCCCCTTTTTGCAAATTGATGTGATACAAGGTTGTAAACCGGTATGCGGGGATCCTGGGCGTGTTTCGGGTTGCATACAGGGGGAATACCGGGATTGTTGTCAACTTATTCGAAGGGGTCTCACCGTTGTCTCGGTTGGGTTTGGGTGCTAACACTGTGAGCACCCTCGGCGGTCCGCTGTTAGCCTCCAAATCCGATGGGGTCGGCCGAGCCTTCTAATAACCCGGGGACGGTCTGGGCGGCTCCCCATAGTGACCAAGAAGAAGAAGAAGCGCGACGCGGACGAGACCAGCCTGGTCTTGACCACCAAGCGCCCTCGCCGGGACAGCCGGCCCAAAAGACGCGACCGCCCAGCCCGGCGAGATGACCGTCCTGAATAGGGGCGTGACCGCCCCGACCGGCGGGATGACCGCCAAGCACGCCGTCCCGACGGCCGTGAAGGCGACGGGGGCAAACCCTTCTGCCCCATCCACCAAACCCACTCGCACGACTTGGCGCGTTGTCCAGTCGTGAGCGAGATTGTGGAGCAACGGCCGAAGGATCATTGCCCCCGACGAGACAAAGACGAAGACTCCGCCTCGTTGGGATTCTAGCGTGCGGATCGAACAGTGGCGTACATCAATGGTGGGTCCACCACCTATCCCTCCAACACGGCATTCAAACGGCAGTGGAGGGAGGTGTACGCCGCGGGAATAAGCTCAGGAACGTGCCAAAGGCTGAAGTGGTCGGAGGAGCCGATCACCTTCAGTCAAGCCGATCATCCTGAGAGTAATGCCGGCCTAGGTAGCCTTCCGCTCGTGGTCTCGCCCACGGTCCGGAATGTGAAGTTGGGTCGGGTACTGCTGGACAGAGGAAGTGCAATTAACCTCCTATCCGAGCGGGCCTTTATCAAGCTCCAGACCCCCCTCCAGGAGATGGAGCCCGCTTTGCCCATTTTTGGCATCGCCCCGGGGGCTGGCTTGATGCCCCTGGGACGAGTGCGCCTTCCCATCACCTTTGGGAAGGAAAGCAACTACCGCACGGAGATGGTAGATCTCGAGGTCATCTCCTTCGACCTCCCCTTCAACGCCTTGCTTGGTCGACCTGCTTTGGCCAAGTTCATGGCGGTAACCCACTACGGCTATGCGGTGGTGAAGATTCCGGGACCCGCTGGTCCCATCACCATCCAGGTGGATAAGACAGAAGCCCTACGCTGCCACAAGGATGCGATGGATGTGGTTGGCGCCACCTGCTCTGGCCGTAATGAGGTAGCATCCCCCGGTGCCCCTCAGGCGGAGAACCGCACCTCACTCGTCTCGGCGGGTGACCTGCGAACGGTGCCCCTGAGGGAGGGCGAGCCCGGGAAGAGCGTCTCCATAGGCGTCAGTCTCAGCGCCAAATAGGAAGACACGCTCGTCACCTTCCTCCGGTCTAATTCTGACGTGTTTGCCTGGCACCCATCCGAGATGACCGGGGTCCCTAGGGAGGTGATCGAGCACCGATTGGCAACGTTCCCCGACGTGCGGCCTATCCGGCAGAAAATCCAGAGACAGGCCCCCGAACGGCAAGATGCCATCAGGCAGGAGGTGGAGAAACTTTTGAGCGTAGGGATTGTTCATGAGGTCTCTCACCCTGAGTGGCTCGCCAACCCTGTACACGTAAGGAAGTCCAACGGGAAGTGGCGGATGTGTGTCGACTTCACCGACCTCAACAAGGACTGCCCGAAGGACCCTTACCCACTGCCTCGAGTTGATCTCATTGTCGACTCGACCGTAGGCTCCGAATTGCTGTGCTTTCTGGACGCGTACTCCGGGTACCACCAGATTAGCATGGCCCCTGAAGACGAAGAGAAGACCGCATTTGTCACTCCTATGGGTGTGTATTGCTATATCAAAATGCCATTCAGGTTGAAGAATGCGGGTTCAACCTACCAACGCGCCATGCAAGCCATGTTCCGTCCCCAAGTTGGGCGCAACCTGGAGGTGTACGTGGACGACCTGGTAGTGAAGACCAAGAAAGGCGAAGGGATCATTGAAGACTTGGAGGAAACCTTTGCCAACCTCCGGAAGGGCGGACTGAAACTTAACCCCGATAAATGCATGTTCGGGGTGCCTTCCGGTAAATTGTTAGGGTTCCTCGTATCCAGTCGTGGGATCGAGGTTAACCCCGACAAGATAGCAGCAATTGAGCACATGAAGCCGCCCACTCAACTCAAGCAAGCTCAATGCTTGGCGGGTCGATTGGCCTCCCTCGGGCGTTTCATCGCCTGGCTGAGAGAAAGAAGTTTGCCTCTGTTCAAGCTAGTCAAGAAGACTAACCGTTTCGAGTGGACGGAGGAAGCTCAACTGGCTTTTGAAGACTTAAAGCAGTACCTCTCCTCACCGCCAGTACTGGTCGCCCCACAGCCTGGCGAGCAATTGCTTTTGTACATAGCTGCCACCCCTGCGGTGGTGAGCGCTGTGCTGGCGGCGGAGAGGAGTAACGTTCAGAAGCCGGTTTACTTTGTCGATGAGTCTTTGCCGACGATCACGGAAGCTTCGATATCCGCAGGCCCGTAAGATCTTTGACGCTGTCCTGGTGGCATCTAGGAAGCTACGCCATTACTTTCAAGGGCGAGAGGTGGTGGTTGTTACGGCCTACCCGTTGAGGGAGATTCTCCACAACCGGGAAGCGGAGGGCCGTATCGCCAAGTGGTCGGAGTTCATTGCCTAAAGTTTGTCTCCCGCACCGCCATCAAGAGTCAAAAACTGGCGGAGTTCATTGCGGAATGGACTCCCGTCGCCTCGGAGAACGAAGAAGACCCCGTGCCTCCCCTCTGGATGCTATTTTTCGACGGCTCTTTCAGGCTGGAAGGCGCGGGGGCTGGGGTGGTCTTGATCGCCCCAACCGGGGACGTCCTTCGGTACGTAGTCATCCTTGACTTCAAGGCCACTAACAACATTGCAGAGTACGAAGGGCTGTTGGCAAGTCTGCGCGCCGCTGCAGCTTTGGGAATTCGACACCTTCAAGTCAAGGGAGACTCTCTACTGGTGATCAACCAGGTGCACAAGGAATTCCAATGCTCCGACCAGGTCATGGCTGCCAACCTATCAGAAGTTCAGAGATTGGAGCGCCGCTTCGATGGACTGGGTTTTACCCATATCCCTCGGCGAGACAACCATCTGGTGGACGAGCTGTCCTAGCTCGCTTCGTCCAGATCGGTTATTCCAACCGGAGTCTTTGAAGAAAGACTATCTCAGCCGTCCGTTGTGATCCCCAGCGAGGGTGGAAACGGCGCTGAGAGTTCAGTTGAAGAACTCCTGGGGAAGCCCCCTCGACCGTCCGCTGCAGCCCCTAAACAAGGTAGGAGCAGTGAGGCATGTTCGGTAGGGGCCTTCGAAGGAGGATCTCTGCAAGCTGCCACCGTTGCACCTGAACAAGGCACGCGCGGTGGAACAGCTCCGACCTAGGACTTCATGAGAGGACCTTGTCGGCCGCCTGTCGTAGCCCCTGAACAAGGTAGGAACAATAATGCTTTTCAGGTCGGGGCCCTCGGAAGAGGACCCACGCGACTGTCCGACAACGCCCGTGTCCCCGGGGGCCGCGACGAAGGTGTTCTTCCGTTCGAGGGCTGCAAAGGGTGTCCACCTCGATCGTCCATTGTCGCCCCCGGGTTTGATGGGGACAATGGTGCTGGTGTCTTAGCCCCCATGTTGAAGTGCGGCAGGCTGCCCCCGACATCGACGAGTGGCGTTCTATTCCCGACGGTGGCGAGTGGCTGGGGCCCGCCTTTCCAGGACAGAGAGCACCTGCCCCGCTACGGCAGCGCCAGGGGAAACGCTAGCCCAAGCGGAGTACCTGTGTGACCACCTGGTCGCCACACTTGGCAGGGAAGAAGCATGGATGGCCCCTATCCTGACCTTCCTGCAAGACCAAGTGCTCCCCGACGATGATGCTGCAGCCGAGAAGATCGCACGAAGGGCTAAGTGCTACACTCTGGTCGGCGAGGATTTGTACCGCCGGAGTCGAAATGGTCTTCTGCTGAAGTGCATCACTCGGGAAGCGGGAAGTTCTCTACTCTCCGAGATCCACGCGGGCGTGTGCAGAAGCCATCTATCCGGGTGGACGCTCGTCGGCAAAGCATTCCGTCAAGAATTCTACTGGCCCACAGCCCTCCAGGATGCCTGCGAGCTGGTAAGACGATGTACTGCATGTCAATTCCATGCCAGGCGCACACATCGCCCCGCCTAGGCTCTCAAGACGATACCCCTTTCATGGTCGTTCGCGGTCTAGGGCTTGGACATTCTGGGTCCATTCCCACGGGCCCCAGGAGGCTTCACCCACCTGTTCGTCGCCATCGACAAGTTCACCAAGTGGATTGAAGCCGAAGCAGTGCGCGCCATTATGGCCCCTGCTGCCGTCAAGTTCATCCGCGGGATCTTCAACCGCTTTGGGGTCGCTAATCGAATTATCACCGACAACGGCTCACAGTTTACCAGTGCAGGTTTTTTGAGCTTCTGTGAAGAAATGGGCACCAAGGTGTGCTTCGCGTCAGTAGCGCATCCCAGGAGCAATGGCCAAGTGGAGCGCGCTAATGCATTGGTACTAAAGGGCCTCAAGACAAGAGCCTTCGACAGACTCCAGAAGCGAGGGGCATCGTGAACAGAAGAGCTCCCTGCTGTGTTGTGGTCCCTCCGCACCACACCAAGCCAGGCGATCGGCGAAACGCCGTTCTTTCTGGTCTACGGTGATGAAGACGTTCTTCCCTCTGAACTGACGTTCGGATCCCCGCGGGTGGCAGCCTTCATAGAGGAAGGCCAAGAGGATCTTCGGTGAGAAGACGTCAACTTATTGGAAGAAGCAAGGGACCGGGCCGCAGTTCGGGCCGCCCGGTATCAGCAAAGTCTCCGACGCTACCACGCCTCTCGAGTCAGCCAGAGGACGTTGGTAGTGGGAGACCTTGTGCTGCGAAGAATTCAAACGCAAGCCGGTCACAACAAACTGTCCCCCACTTGGGAGGGGCCCTACAAGGTAATCTCAGTGTCGCGGCCAGGCGCCGTTCGATTGGCAACGGAGGAAGGCCAAGAGCTGGCGAACTCCCAGAACATCGAGCTGCTGCGTAAATTCTACCCCTGAATATGTAAATGCTTGGTGACTGAAGACCAGCCGTTTCAAATGGCTGTCGACATGCAGGGGAGTGTTTGGTTTTAAGAGCATTTTTGCTTTGATCTTTCCATTCCTTTCCTACGTATACCAAGAAAGATTGTATATTGTCGTGGTCGCCACCGGTCCTGGGCTATGTTGGCTGTTTCCTGCTTGACGGATGGTGGCTTCCGGCGCCTAAGTCGTACAAGGTCGGGCGACCAGGGGTTGTGCGCGGCCTGGTCTCGTAAGACAGCCAGCTCCGCCGACACCGCTAAGTCCCCTGCCCCTGGCTCCCCTGTTTCCTTACATGCAGCCCCGTAAAGCGTAATTCCAGGTCACTTGGAACGTAAGCCCAATTAGCTTTAGAACCACAGCATACCACGCGCGGAGAATTAGCGTGAAGTTTACTTTTTTGTGGTGAACGGTTACTTCAGGTGCCTAAGACGTACAAAGGTCGGGCGACCAGGGGTTGCGCACGGCCTGGTCTCGTAAGATGGCCAGCTCCGCCGACACCTATAAGTCCTCCGCCCCTGGTTCATCCCGTTCCCTTATACGCAGCCCTGTGAAGTCTAAATCCGAAACACAAAAAAGTCTAAGTCCCCCAAGACGAAAGTGCATGCGAAGGAAAGAGGTTACGGCCCCACCGTGCCTCAAAGCTCCGGCTTCTTCGGAGGACATTCCTTAATAGGTGCTACCTAATGAGTGGCATTGTTTGCAGCAAGCTATCTCGCTAAGGCGACCAGGTACCCCGGGCATTTTTCGGCGAGCACGTTCAACTTCGTCGAGCAGTTCGGGAGCTGATCGTCCCTCATCGAAATTAAGCAATATATGCAAGCAAAATTGGCAAGCTAGAAGGTAACATGAAATACTTTAAAGGTACCCAAAAGTACTAATAAGTTTCATGATTATAGACTACGAAACAAAAGAAGATTAAAACAGTAGCCTTCGAAGAGCTACTGGTCGTTGGCACCACCAACTGCTGCGTCCCCGGCGTTCGCGCCCCCGTCGTCCCCGGCGTCTTCGGCTGCCGGGTCGAGGCCCGCTGGGGGCTGAACCTGCATCAGCCCGGCAATGAGCTCCGCAGCCTCCTGCACGCGTGTGCGTGCCTCCGCCTTATCTCCTTCAATGCCCCCCACCGTCGCTAGGGCGTTGAAAGAAACGTTGCGGCTGCCGCAGCACGCCAGCATGTAGGAAGCTGCTCCGATGGCCACTGCCCGCCCCTCTACGACAGAGCGCTCGGCAAGGGCGGCGGGAAGATTCTGGAGGGCCTCCGCAGCTCGGTTCACCCCCGCAGCATACTGCACAGCGGTGGACTCCTGTGGAGGCGCAAGCACCACGCCGAGTGGCACCAAGCTCACCCTCATGCTCCCGAAGGCATCGCGGAGCGTGGGGGTGATGTTGTGGAGCACCCTCTAGTGCTCCGCGGCAGCCCTGTCTTGCATCGCCTCGGCTGCCCGGGCCCGAACGACCGAGGCGACGTTCTCTCGAGCCAATGCCGCCTCGGCCCTCTCCTTCTCCTCCCGCAAAGCGGCCAACTGCTGGGGGTACCACGCTAGCTGGGCCTCGGTTGTGGCGAGAAGAGTGTCGATACCTGTGTGCACTCGCTGAAGATCCACGAGCACTCGGGTATGGTCCAGACCCTAGGCTGGAGGAGCGGTAGCCGCAGGAGCGGCAGGGGCGTCACTTGGGCCACCCGATGAAGATGTCCCAGTCCCGACAGGTGAAGGAGGCACTACTGGGACTGGATCCGCTTGAACAGCTGCCCTCGTAGGCGACTGGAAGGCGAACCCCAACGCTGGGAGGGTGACCGGACGAGGGCGCTCTGGCACCGCGCTGCCCAACTCCGGGAGAACCGGGATAGAAGAAGAAGATGCTGCAGGAGGCGGCATCGAAACTGTTGGCGCCGGCTCCACCGGCGCCGTCTCCGGGGCAGTGGTCATTGGCACCCAGGAGGAGAAGCCTACTCCCCCAAGTGTCGCAGGGGGAGTAGTGGGCATGGCGCTGCTGGAAGCGTCGCCCAAAATACGGGGCCTCTTCGGATCCGTGGTCGGGGGATCGTCGGTGATTGGACGTTTCCCGGCGACGCGATCGTCGGAGGCCGCAGGGTCCCTGATCACCAAAGGACCCCTGGGTGGTACCACTGCAAGGCCGGTGGGGTCCATTGGTGGAAACCCCCTGGTAATCTGGTTCCGCTCCACGGCATCCATATCGGCTAGAGGCCGGACCCCGTTGGAGAAAACCAGGTCACCAACAGGGACTGGGAGCAGCTCCTTCACCCATCCCGTGAGGAGGGAGTCAGTCAGATTCCCATCACCTGACAAAAAGAAAAGAAAGGAGAGGAGTCAAAAGACGGAGAGTGCAAGGAGAAGCTGTACGTGCAAAAGAAGACAAAGACTTACTGCCCGGCTATGTCCTGGTCAGGTCGTCATCCCCCATTAAGTGCCACGCCGGGCGAACACGGAGGTGCAGGGGGCAGATCCTTCGGTACACGTAGTCCCGAACTACCAGCACCCCAGTTGTCGGGACCCCGAATTTGCAAATCCGGACCCTCTGTGTATTCAGCACTAGTCCGGGAACGCGCTAGTGCACACAGTCTTAACATCGGTAAATATCACAATCATACCATTCGATATTATCAAAGTACTTTATTTAAATAACCAAACTGGTTACTCGACCTTATGGTCAAGTTACAAATGTATGCCTCGCAAGGCGAAACTTATTAAAAGAGAAATAATAGCAGCGGAAAATCAAATAGCTTCGTGGCGCCATCCAGTATACCACGAGGCATCGATGGGCTCGCTTCCCTAAGTAGACGGATCCTCTTGGAGTTCCTCCTCCAAAGCTGGCGTAGTCTCCTCTTCAACTGATGTTGTGTTGAGGCAAGGGTGAGTACTTGGTACTCAGCAAGTCATGCACAGAATGCAAGCTAATATACTATATGCATGGCTTGGTACAAAGGAATAGCTCAAGGTATATTTGGCAAAGAAACAAAGATTTGACAAGTAATATAAGTAGATTCGAAAGCAGTAGAAATAAGTAAAGCATAAATAACTTTTCAAGAAGTTTAATAAACATTTTCCCCATCCTAAACCACATTTCCATCATCTTCATTATTAAACCAACCCAACCTTTCAAACCAAAGTTATTTTTGAGAAAATCTAACCCTTATTTGTAATTCGAGCGATGTCCAATACCGCGGACACGGCTATTCGAATAGATTCTATACTCTGCAGAGGTTATGCACTTTACCCACAAGATACTGATCAAACACCACAAAGGCGAGTTCCCGTAACAAAGTCTTTCGAAAACTTCTAACAATACAAGTGGTCCTCCCCGGTTATTGCGCACTAACCCTTCCCTTAGCTAAGGCGAAGTCTAGGCCAATCAACCGTTAGATGGGTACTGGCCTCGGCCCGAGACGCTCCCCGCACAACTTACACAAAGGGTGTAGTTGACCTCCTGAGGTCCCACAGTGCGTTATTAGCGACTTAGTCAACTAGGTCCGTCCCATTCTGAGACATGTGGTTGCACGTTAGACCAGTTCAAAGGCTTGCAAGGTTAAGTCCTTAGGGTGACCAGGGCAAGACTACCCGAAAAACCAAAACAACACTCCCAATGCCACAACTGGCCCACTGATTACTCTTTGCCACATGCCCTGGCCGAAAATCGTTTATCAAACCCAGTTGATTACCATGCACCACGTGCTATCAACATCACATGATACTTTTCCAAAACAGGTTCAATATATCATTAAGTCAATATTAACATTTGATTATCCAAAATCATGTTATGAGCACGTAGTGAGTCTAAGCAAGATACTACAACGGTCTAAACCAGGTTGGCAATTTAATAATGTCCAACTAGTAATCCACAACTAGGGTGACAAGGGTCATGGCACATACTTAAATAATCAAGGTGTCATACTGACAAATTGGTACTTATCTAACCCCATGTTTAAACCAAGTATTTTTCTAATTGAACTAGCATGCAATAGTTTAAATCAAAATAGATTTGAAATAGGATCAACATGGTCAAAGCACAACTTGCCTTCAAAAAGTACTTGTTCTTGGTCTTGAGTTGGATCTGAGTTAATACTTCTCCTTGAATCCTTAGGCACTTCAACGTCTACTCGTAAAAGCGTGCAAATAGCAAATATGCAAATAAACAATAGGCAAAAAGTGTCCAAACATCCAAATAAAATCCATAAACAGAAAGAACATAATTTTATGGATTTTTAGAAACTGGAATAAATCAAATTTGGAGTTAAGGCATAAAAGTTATGATTATTTAAAGTTTAAATAATCATTTAAATAATTTTGCAGAGAAAAACTTTAGTACAAAAATTAAATAAAATTCATCTGTAGGTAGATCTCAATGTTATACAACTTTAGAAATTTGAATCACTCAACTCGGAGTTGAAGCATAAAAGTTATAAGCGTTTGAAGTTTGAATCTAAATTTGAATCAATATTTCGAATTAATAAATCATTTCTTTTAGGAAATTAATTATTGCGTCATCATGGACACGTGGCAGCACTGGATTGGTCTGCTGACGTCAGCCGGTCCATGGACGTAGTCCACGCTCGGCTCGGGTCTACCGTGGACCCGGTCCACGGCTCCATGTGAGACTGACATGTGGGACCACTCGGGCGACGTCATTCTTGGCGTCGGCGGGCTCGACCACAATGACAGGTGGGTCCATCCGATGACGTCATGGGTGGCGTCCACGGTGCGATCGGCCGACCGCGCGGGCCCCGCGTGTCGATGGCCCACGCTGACGCCGCGTGGCGTGGCGGTTCACTCCCTGGACACGTGGCACGATCGTAGCCGTTGGTTTGAAAATCGGCGGCTAGGATTGAATTTGGGCCTCAAGTGCTTGGGCGCGCGGGTTGATCTGGGCCGTTGGATCTTGATCTAACGGTCGAGATCCAATCTAGCCTGGTGCGATTCCGCCATTAGCACGACCTAAGCCGTTGGATCTAGATCCAGCGGTTGAGATTAGATCTAGGATTTTCAACGGAGAACTCACCGAGGGTGACGTGGCGCGATCTGAGCCCTTGGATCTTGATCGGACGGTTGAGTGGAGCTTCGGGAGTCGGCGATGGCTTCACGGCGAGGTTGTGGCTGCCGTGGCGAGGCAGCGACCACCTGAACGGCGTTTGGGGCGTGCTCGCGAGGTGAAGGGTCTCTTGGTGCGCCTGGCCGGGGTTCGGATCTGGGGTCAATGGCGGCAGGGGCGGCGGGCGGCGGAATCAAGCAAAACCGCGGCGGAGAGGTGCTGTAGCTCGGCGAGCGATTCGGCGAATCTCTGGCGACTAAGGCTCGGTGAAGTAGAGCGAAGAGAGCGCGGGATCACGGCGGTCCTCGGGGTACCTCCCGGTACTTAAATACCCTCGGCATGCGTGCACGGGACGGAACCCTAATCCTACACGGCGGCGACGCGGCGGAGGAGTCCGGCTCGGACTCGGCGGGGACGATGACGCTCAGCCGTCCACGTGGCACGATCAACGGCCACGATCGCGTGGACGCGATCGGATCCGGGCCGGATTCAACCGAAGCGGTACGGGATGATCCTGACCGTTGGATCTTGATCCAACGGTTGGGATCGATTAGGTTTTGGAGTTGGTTTGGTCGAGTCATGTGGCTCGGGTCGGACTCGAACTCAAGTCTGACTCGGGCTCGGTCGGATGAGCGAGAATCGACTTCGGTTTGATTTTCCAGCGATTTAATATTTAAAATAATTCCCAGAAATTCAATTAATTCATTAAAAATAGCAAAATACTCAAAAAAATTCCAGAAAAATTCTGGAAAATATTTTAGGGTATTTGGGACTCAAATAAAATATTTCCAACAAAATTTTATTTGCAATATTAAATTCTTTAATTATTTCAAAATGGAATAAATTCAAATAAATTCCAAATAAATCCAAATAAATTCCAGAAAATTCCAAAAATTCACCAAAGTGCCAAATCACACATGAATTCAATAAAAGCAAAATTTTGGGGTGTTACACCAGTCAGGTCGGCGTCCCGCAGGTGTTGAATGCGGTTCGCCATGGCCCGGAGCTCGGCTGTCTCTTCGACAGCCACATTCCAGTCCTCATTCCCCTCCGCCGCGGTGGACGGAATCGTGAGGACGTCTGCACCACTGTCATCTGCTACGTACAACCAGTCCTCCCTCCATGCCCTCCAGTTCGATTTCTGCTGGAAGGCAATGTAGTGGGGGACCATCCCGTCGCGAAGCCGGAAGTGGCAACTCCCGGTGACCTCCCCATCACTGGTGGTGCGGAGGGAGTAGAAGTACTGGAAGAGAGGAAGGCTGGGCTTCACCCCCACGAACATCTCGCACAGGTGCGTGAAGATGGCGAGGATGACGATGGAGTTGGGAGAAAGGTGAAGATGGTGCACTTCGTAGAAATGGAGGACCATGAGGAAGAACTCGGAGAACAGCGGGACTAGGCCCGCCGCAAGCGCCCACCCGAAGAGCACGATCTCCCCAGGCTCGAGCCTGGGAGATCACGTTCTGCGGCGAATACGGAGGGTTCCCTCCGGCGCCATCTGTGATAGGGACCGTACCCTATCGTCACTAATTTGGGATTGAGGAAGGATCGCCATTTGCGAGAAGGAAGGAAGGGGAGACTGCGAGTGCAAGCGTCAAGATTCAAGAAGAAGCGTAGAAGACTCCCGGGGGTGGGAAGGCATATATATATGCTTCCCGCCCCCCCGACGGTTCGTGAAGAGGCTTAATCTTGAGCGCCGCTTCGAAAATCGTAGAAAAGGCAGCCGAAGCGGAAGAGTCGAAGGCGGTTCGGTACCCTGACATATTTATGGTGGGCCCCTCCCGAGACAGCCAGTCTTTTACTATAACAAGTTAAAAACTGGCACGTCTCACGAAGGGCTCGGGGGCTACTGTCGGCGTATTCTACACTGGGGTACTCTCCCCGCCCTTAAAAAGGTATGAAGCGTCCTTAAGCCCTCCTCGCGGGGCGAGGAGGCCCACGTGGCTACGTGGCGAGCAGCGTCCTTAAGCCCTCCTCGCGAGGCGAGGAGGCCCACGTGGCAACGTGGCGAGCAGTGCTCTTAAGCCCTCCTCACGGGGCGAGGAGGCCCACGTGGAAACGTGGCGAGCAGTGCTCTTAAGCCCTCCTCGAGGGGCGAGGAGGCCCACGTGGCAACGTGGCGAGCAGTGTCCCTAAGCCCTCCTCGCGGGGCGAGGAGGCCCGCGTCACAAGACGCAAGGGTGGAGAAGGCTTCGCCTGGAAGCCTCCAATGGGGCACGGTGTCAGGGCATTTAATGTGGGGCATGGCGCTAGGCCCCTTTTTCCTGACATGCCGTGACTGCCCGTCATGGGAAGCGCACAAGACTGATGGCTCGTGATGTAGCGGCACAAAGAAGGAGGCCCCAAGATGGGATGGCATTAATGAAATGTAATTAATGAGCCGTGTAGCAGCCTAGTTTTGTCCCCCCCACTTGCCCAGGCCGACCAGGGGTATATAAGGGCGGATGGGTGTACGTAAGGAGGGGGGACGACGAGTGGAGTAGGACGACGACGACGAGTAGAGGAGGACGGCACAAACGGGACTTTTTTTCTAAGACTAACGAATACCTCAGACAGGACGTAGGGCTATTACCCACCTTGGGGGCCAGAACCTGGAAAAACCAAGTGTGTCCACTGTTTATCTTCTCTGGGAGGGTGAGGAGAGAATGACCGGATTGCATCATCGCTAAGCACACCCCCAAACCGAACTAAAAGCTCCCTCGCGGGAGGATCCTACCGTAAAAAAACGCCGACAACTAGAATCTGGAAATATTATTTTTCGGGCGAAGGAGAATTGAATTTCGATTTTGGACGAATAAGGATGCCAGGTTAAATTAAAACACCAAGGGAAATCCAAATTTTGAATTTACTTAATTTAAGTTAGATTTGAGCAGAAGGCCGAAATTGGGGATGTTACAAACCTACCCCCTTAGAGAGAATTTCGTCCCCAAGATTCGGACGGAGAAAGAAAAAGATCGGGAAACTCTACTCGAAGATATTCTTCTCGCTCCCAGGTAGCTTCCTTTTCTGAATGGTTGCTCCACTGAACCTTGCAAAACTTGATCACACGACTTCGGGTTCGACGCTCAGCTTCATCCAAAATTTTGACTGGGTACTCCGAATACGATAGGTCTTATTTCAATTCCAACTCTTCGTATGGCATCTGGTGCTCGGGTATTCTGAGACATTTCTTCAACTGAGAAACATGAAAGACATCATGTACTCCTGACAGCTGTGGAGGCAATTCTAACTTGTATGCGACTTCTTCTCTTCTGGCAACCACCGGAAATGGACCAATGTAGCGGGGCGCTAACTTCCCACTAACTCTGAACCGACGCATTCCCTTGAGAGGCGAAACCTTCAAATACACATGATCACCATGTGCAAAACTTAAATCCCGACGACGATTGTCAGCATAACTTTTCTGCCTTGACTGGGCTGTCCTCAAATTCTCACAGATCACTCTGACTTGCTCTTAAGCTTCCTTTAGAATATCAGGTCCAATGAGTTGTCCACCTTCTGTCTCTTTCCAATATAATGGTGTTCGGCACTTTCTCCCGTACAGAGCTTCAAAAGGAGCCATCTTTAGACTTGACTGATAGCCGTTGTTGTAGGAGAATTCTGCGTATGGCAAATTCTGATCCCAAGAACCTTTGTATATCAAAGCACAAGCTCTTAACATATCTTCTAATATTTGATTTATCCTTTCCGTCTGACCATCTGTCTGGGGATGGTATGCAGTACTGAAGTTCAAATTCGTGCCTAAAACCTCATGCAACTTCTGCCAAAACCTCGAGGTAAACTGAGAACCTCAATCGGATACGATCTTCTTTGTCACACCATGCAAACACACAATTTTGGCCATATACAACTCTGCGAGCTTATCACCAGAGTAGGTCATCTTCACCGGAATAAAATGTGCAACTTTAGTTAATTTGTCCACAATGACCCAAATAGAGTCATATCCGGATTTGGTTTTGGGTAGTCCAGTGATAAAATCCATTCCTATTTCCTCCCATTTCCAAACAGGAACTTGTAAAGGTTGCAACAATCCGACTGGTCTTTGATGTTCTGCTTTTACCAGTTGGCAAACATCTCAACGAGCTACGAAGTCAGCAACTTCCTTCTTCATATTGGACCACCAATACTTTTCTTTCAAATCCACATACATCTTCGTACTTCCCGGGTGAATAGAGTAAACAAAATCATGAGCCTCTTTCAAAATTATATCCTTGATTTCCTGTTGGTTAGGGACCACAATTCTTTTACCAAACCATACAGTATCTTTTTCATACTCGGAAAATCCAGGATGTTTTCCTTTCTTTAATTCCTCCCTGAGGTTTCCAATCCTCTTATCACTCTTTTGAGCCTCTCGGATCTGCTTTCCTAGGGTTGATTGCACTTCAACATTGAAAATGCAGCCTTCATTCACCAATTCCAAGTTAAGGCGTTGGAATTCTTCATGAAGTGTGGGTTGGCTTTCCTGAACCATAACATTGTTGCAGTAGCTTTTCCTGCTCAGTGCATCTGCAACAACATTCGCCTTTCCAGGGTGGTAGTGGATTCCAATATTATAATCTTTTACCAACTCCAACCATCTTCTCTGTCTCAAATTGAGATCGGGCTGAGTGAAAATATACTTCAAACTCTTATGATCAGTATAGATCTCACATCTATTTCCAATCAGATAATGCCTCCAAATCTTGAGTGCATGTACAATTGCGGCTAATTCCACATCATGGGTTTGGTAGTTTTCTTCATGGGGCCGCAATTGTCTTGAAGCGTAAGATATGACCTTTCCTTCTTGCATCAAAACACACCCAAGACCCTGCTTTGAAGCATCACAGTAAACTTCAAAATCCTTATGAATATTGGGGAGGACAAGCACGAGCGCTGAAGTTAACCTTTTCTTCAATTCCTGAAAACTCTGTTCACAGGATTTTGTCCATTCAAATTTCTTCTCTTTCTTCAGGAGTTGAGTGAGAGGTCTTGCTATCCTCGAAAATCCTTCAATGAACCGCCGATAATAACAAGCTAATCCAAGAAAACTTCTGATGTCCGGGACTGACTTGGGTTGTTTCCAATCCAGAACATCCCTTACTTTAGCCGGATCCACTGCTACTCCTCCAGCAGAAATGATATGACCCAGGAAGGAAACTTCCTTTAACCAAAAATCACACTTACTGAACTTAACATAGAGCTGATGCTCCCTTAACCTTTCCAGAACTATTCTCAGATGATCTTCATGTTCTTTTCGGTTCTTCGAATAGACAAGAATGTCGTCAATGAAGACTATAACGAACTTGTCCAAATATTCCATGAACGCCTTGTTCATCAAATTCATGAAATAGGAAGGGGCATTTGTTAATCCAAAGGACATCACGGTAAACTCGTACAGTCCATATCTGGCAGTGAAAGCTGTCTTCGGAATATCTTCTTTCTTTATCTTAAGCTAATGATACCCCGATCTCAAATCTATCTTGGAGAACACTTGAGCTCCCTTCAACTGATCGAACAGATCATCTATCCGAGGCAACGGATACTTATTCTTGATTGTCACCTCATTCAAGGAGCGGTAATCTATGCACATCCTCATACTACCATCCTTTTTCGTGACAAAGATTACGGGTGATCCCCAAGGCGAAGAACTCGGTGGAATAAACCCTTTCTCCTGCAATTCCGCAATCTGTTTCTTCATTTCCACTAACTCATTAGAAGGTAGCCGATAGGGTCTTTTCGAAATCGGAGCCGTACCAGGTACCATCTCGATGACGAACTCAATATCCCGGTCTGGTGGCATACCAGGCAGATCTTCAGGAAACACATCCGGGTATTCATTCACTATAGGCACATTTTCCAACGATGTACCTTTCAAATGATTCAGGGTGCTACCCCCCTTAGAGGAAAGATTAGACAAGAATTCCACTCGAATTCCCTCAGGGCTGGTAAGAGAGATAGCTAATCCATTCCAAGGATTACTTCTATACCCTTAGTATCCAATAATATTAAGTTCGCTAGGAACTTTACCCCTTTTATGATTGTATCCATTTTTGGGCAAATGGAAGTGGTTCTTAATTCTTTACCAGGGGATTGAACTAATAAAGGGTTTCTCAACTGAACTGTATCCCAACCATGCTTTTTAACCAAGTATTCTGATATGAAGGAATGAGTTGCACCAGAATCAAACAGAACTGAAGTATGCACCGAGTTAACGAAGAACTTACCATAGACCACATCCGGTGCATCCTAAACTTCCTCAGCGGTGATGTGGTTCACACGTCCTCTTCCAATGGTCCGAGGGGTACGTGGAGTCTGCGGGGTACCTCTCCCTTGAGCTGGTGCTGGGGCACGGGCTGGTGTAGACCCTAAGTTAAACCGGACTGGGGTTACAGGTTGACGCTTTTGAGGACAATTACTCACGTAATGTCCCATATCCCTACAATTGAAGCACTGAACACCTGCAGCTGTTGTGTTGCTCTTCTGAGCTTGACTTCCTGCATTGATGGCAGGAGCTTGACCAACCGGACGAGGAGTGGACATTGGGGTCCTAGCAATGTTGGAGGCTGCTGGCCTACTGGGCTGCTGCTGGAATGTACGGGGCCTTGAGCTACTGGCACCATGCTGGTTCTGGAACATCATCTTCCTTTTCCTTGACTCGAATAGCTGACGCTGAGCATCTTCTTGGATCAACGCCTTGTTAACCATATGCTGGAAGGAAGGGAAGTCATTTGATACTAGCTAAACCTTAAGATTGGGGTCCAGACCCTCCATGAAACGCCATATCTTAGCCTCATCAGTGGCAACATCTACAGTAGCGTAGCGTGACAATTGAGTGAAGCGATTCAGGTATTCTGACACAGATAAGCTTCCTTGCTGCAGCTTGTGGAACTCACGCCTCTTCATCTCCATAATCCCTTTGGGAATATGGGTAGCACGGAACGCTTCAGTAAACTCATTCCAAGCAATGTTCTGGGCATCGTCATGGGCGGCGCAATAATTTTCCCACCAACTAGCGGCTGTTCCCTTGAGTTGGTGCGAAGCAAACCGCACACTCTCCACTTCGTCACACTGGGCCAAGTAAAGCTTTCTTTTGACTTCCTTTAACCAGTCATTAGCTTCCAAAGGATCAACTGATCCAGCAAAAGTTGGAGGTCTAGTCCTCATGAACTCCCCAAATTTGGACTGGGGCGGCTCAGCTGTGACTTGGGCTGGTGCAGCCTAAGGCGGATTGAGAGCGTTATGTGCCAACGCTTGCAAGAGCTGAAGCTGCATTGCCATCATTTGTTCCAAATTTGGCGGATGAATTGGGGGTGGAGGTGGTACTTGCTCTTATTGTGCCGGAGGCGGTGGCACCTGACCCTCAGCTGGGTGTTGTTGCTTCTCCAAATGTTCTTCCTGGAACTGCACTTGTCCACGACCGCGTCCACGACCTCTTCCTGTTCCTCTTCCTCTGCCGCGACCTCTGCCTGGGTTCTCCATCTGAAACCACGGACGGGAAAAGCACATGGAAAGAGGGAAAAGCAAAGATAAGAAACAGGGGACTAAACAACATCCACCAAGACAAAGGCACACAACGGAAAGAAAACCATCCAAAACTCTTTATTCAAATCAAAATAGTTTGATAACGATGGTTGTATCATAGACGCACCAGGCACGATACAGACCAACACAAGCATTTATTCAATGTGATAACGAACAAAAAGGGGCTCTCCAGGCTAAAGCATCTAAGTACTCGCATCGCTCTCCACGAAGACACGCGGGGATGGATCTTCCTCGCTCCTGCTCCTGCTACGGGAAGGGATAGCATCTTGAGAAGGTCCTGATCCTCCAGGGGCAGCCAACAAACTGAGGGAGATCCCCAGAGGCGGCTGGCGATGTACAGACTTGCGCGCGGTCACACGAAGCTTCGGGCCTTGATGACGCTTGGCGGGGGGGGGCGGGGGGCGTCAGGAGTCAACCCTCTCGTGGGCAGATCCTCCGAAACTGGCGCGGGTGGTGGTGGTGCTACTGGCTGTGCCGCCAGCACAGGGGCTGGTGGAGGGGGGACGGCTTCCTGCTGAGCCTCTTTCAGCTGGCGAATCTCTTCTCGAGCTGCAGCCAAGCTCTGGTATGCATCCTGGAGCTCGTGAGTGGTGCTGACGTAGGCCTCATCCTGCGCCCGGATGAGCGAACCCATGTGCACAATCGTCGGATCCGCCTCGCGATCCTAACTCCGAAACCTACTGTGGCACCTTCCTTCCTCGTGGCAAGGAAAAAGGCGATACGGCGTGTCCTCCAGCTTATCACTGTAGTATCAATTTCATCATCTACTATGCAATCTAGTCAAGCTATTGTCAATAAGGCATAGCCAAACAATAAACACCCCAGATCATAGCCTAGCATCAAATCATCATGGGCTAAACTCATCTTTCCCACAGCTAAACTCAATGAAATCGATCAATCTCTCAAATAACATCATAGATCAAAAGTAGAATCTCCGTACAACTCATCTGGTGTAATCTCATAGCACCACATCACATTACCAATTTTAATCACGGATTAAGGAAAGAGGAGAAGGAGGATCGGCATCCAGAGGAAAAGGGAAAGGGAAAAGGGGGAGAAATGAACTAGGGTTACCAAGCTAGTGAGGAGTTGGCCAGAGGCCAAACGGCCGAGCCAGGCGGTCAGGATCCGAAGGGGAAGGAGAGCTGGTGGCGTAGAGAAGTAGGTGGCTGGAGGCGCCAAGGCAACGGCGCAGACCCAGGAACCGACGGCGCAGCCACTGGCGCGGGCGAGAGGCCGAGGAGGGAGCCGCGCCGGCTGGAGGGAAGACCGGGGAGGGGCGGCGCTCGGGAAGGATGACCGGAGATGGCGCCAAACCGGGAGCAGGCGCAGGGGGTGGCGCCAACGGGCTGGGTGGGGAGAAGCCAGGGAAGGCGTCGGCTAGGGAAAAATAGAGGGCCAACCGTGTGGGGGGGGCAAAGGAGAGATAGAGATAGAGAGAGAGTGTGTGTGGGGATAAGGTTAGGTGGGGAAGGAGTAAGAATGCAAGAATCTCCCACACTTAACTTATACCCCACCAGACCCAAATAGGTCCATCAAACACCTGGACTAGGAAATCCCGGACCCGGAGAAAAAAAAACCACAATATTACAAACAATACCATGACTAAATTCCAGCAATGACATTAACAATTTATACGAAATTTTGGCAGCAAGTATCCACTTTAACTAAGTTCTACGCATCAACAATAGAATAATAGCACCAAGGAATAATGAAAGGTAACATCAATGACGTAAATCAAGTATTTAAAACCTTCTCATGACAGGAAAATATGTCTTCACCACACATGAACGATTACGAGATAAACATTTAACCAATAGTGACCAACGAGACATAATCAACGTCATAGTTCACTAAAAGAAGCTACTACAAAGAAAGTTCAATTATACATTATCTATTTGTGATGCTAGGTGAAATGGTGGTGGTAATGCCCTTTTCCCAAATGCCGATCTCAAGATACCTAAAAAAAAATTAAACAAACAAGCGTGAGTTCAAAACTCAGCAAAGTGCATCGTGCTATGAAGATGAAGCATAAGCATGTAATTTGGAATCATAAATCATGTCTTGAAACCATATATAGAAATAAACAACTTACAACTATCTATCACATCTCTTTGTTTAAACAATGCATCATGCATGCTCATAAATGCACATCACATAGCAAATACCCCTCTCATTCCCTTCCATCCTGTGGAGGGGCCTACTTTTACTGTCTCGCCCCCATCCATCCCTGTAGATGGGACTATGAGGTATGTCTTTCGTGCTCACTACGTGTGAGCATAGAGGCCCATATCCACATGGGTGGCCTCTTCATCATGAATCCACATATGCAAATGACATGAACAAATCACAAATTGCATTCTTTTTCAACATTCTCATAGCCATAATTAAATACATAAACATTAACATATCCTCACATCCATAAACTTAAACTTACCATTCAAATTATCCTGGTCATATTCATAGTTGAAAGCAGGGTAACAAATCATATCAATTCTATAAGGAGGTTATGTCGCAAAACAACAAGCAAGCAACGCACTACCAAGCAACAATCAACACAATGCACTTGCCTTTAACCTAAATAAGTGGTGTGGCGAGAGGTTGATGCCACTCCTAGGTTTACACCACCTGAAATAAGTTGCATACAACTCAAAATCATGCCGCCAAAGCAAGTACAAAACGTACAAAGACATCAAACCTACGATCCCTCTTTGAAACTCTGAAATCAATTTTCTGTCGAACGCGACAGCAGACTTCAAACATCTATAACTTGAATTTCCTTCCCTCATGGACCAAAAAACCAACACCAGGGCCCAGAAAACCCTTCAGGCCACACAAACAGCCCACAAAACATGTCCTACAGCTCAAAATAGGCTCCCATCGGCCCATTCCCCCTATCGGGTCCTCCTAAAAACCCAGACGATGAACTGCGGTACTACAATTGTTTTGTCTTGGTTCTTCTGGTAAATTAAGCCAAGATCTTGTGTGCCTTGGAGGTTTTTGAGTAAAATCTTGACACTAGCCCAATGTCTTTTGGTTGGAGCTGCATTGTGTCTAGCTAGAAAATTTATAGCGAATACAATATTAGGTATTGTGCAATTGGCAAGATACATAAGTACAACAATGGTGCTTAAGTATGGGATTTCAGGTCCTAAGATTTTCTCATTTCCATCCTCGTGTCTAAATGGGTCTTTATACACTTCGAGGGATTTTACTACCATGGAGATCTTCAAAGGATGAGATTTACCTGTATTGAAATTTTTCAATACCTTCTTAGTATAGGTAGACTGATGTACAAAGATTTCATCTGAGAAATGCTTTAGCTGCAGGCCTAAGCAATATTTTACCCATATCTTTCATCTCAAACTCCATCATAAGGTAAGAACTTGCTGTCTTTATCTCCTATATTTTTCCGATGATATTCAAATCATCGACATGGACAGAGGTGATACAAAATCTATTCTTAGACTTCTTTATGAACACACATGGATAATCATCATTATTGGAATGTCCCTTCTTTAGAAGGAACTCACTAAGTTGTTTGACCACATTGTAACATCCTAATTTTTGGCTTTCAGTGATCTTATATTGCCATTTGTGGTTTTTGGTATTTTGTGAATCTTTTGTAAAATAATATTAAAAAACACTGTAATGTTTTTATAAACTTTTGTCAATTATATTTTATTTGAATTTTACACCTGAGATATACAATTATCACAAATAGTTCTTTATTAGAATTATTTGTGATAGGTGTTTTATAGACGGTTCAAAAATTGTTTGCAATACGTTGTTATTATTATTGACATAAGCTTATAGATAGTTCATAAAATCGTCTGTGATAACATTTTAAAACCGTGTGTAATGATCTTTTATATAGTAATCTCCTCCCGTGCAACAATAGTTAGGTTATGTGCTGGTTCCTCATGCTCACCTGCTCTCCAACGTAAACCGCCCGAGGAGAACTCAACCTTCGTAGCCGTCGCAGCCCAAACTCCGGTCAAGATCGGTGACATGTTCCCGCGCTTCAGTATAGTTTGTTCAAATCCTTTCTCGTCATATTGTGTTTTCTCGTCATATTGTCGTCCACAAATTGCTCAACCTACCCAACAAGTTAATTTGATTTCCGTGCTCGAAACTCACCGAATCAACCCTTTTTTTTCTCCTCCGTCACCGGTCATCTCCCCCCCGCTGTTCATCTCCACCAGTGATCCTTGGTCCGGTTGTTCACAAACAAAATCCCCTAGCCATCGCTCACGATTTGACGCGCTCACCTTCTCTTCCTAAGTGGTAGTGGTCTACACGTCAGAAGACGTATATGCCCATGAAGAAGAGGAATCAAGCATCACTGATACTACTCTCGTTGGAACTTGTCAAGTGCTAGTGGACGGCCAAATCGAGCATACGTACGCGGCAAGAGACACCGCTGTGCGCTCGGAGGCCCGAGGAGCTTCTTATGTTTCTTCTTCGTCCTGCCGATGCAGCGAGCACTACGTGGAAGTGTTAAATTACTTTAACATAATATGGTATACGTAAATTACACAAAGGTTCATATAATAAAAGCCTAAATGTGATGATTGCTAGACTAAAAAGATTAACACTACTACAGAATCAGCTTCTAGAAGCGGTTCGAAACCACTTCTAGAAGCGGTTTTACAACCGCTTTTAGGCAACCGGTTGTGATACCTCGAAGGGTATCACAAGCGGTTGTGGTGCGACACCAAGCGGTAAAAGGTAGTAATAATATCGTGGGAACGAGATTCGAACCCACGACCAGCACTCCAACCTCGTGACTCGCCCCATCCATCTAGCCAACCCACCCACGCGTGCTCTCTGATAGAGTAGGGCACGCATTCCTTTTATTATTTCTAAAATTGGGCTTCTACAAGCGGTTCGTGACACGAACCCCTTCTGAAGGGGGTCTTTAGAAGCGGTTCGTGTCACGAACCGCTTCTAAATCCCCACCTTTAGAAAGGGTTCGTGACACTAACTCCTTCTAAAGCTTTAGAAGGGGTTAGGGATACCTAACCCCTTCTAAAGCTTTAGAAGGGGTTCGTGTCACGAACCCCTTCTAAAGGTGGGGCTTTAGAAGGGGTTCGTGCCACGAACCGCTTCTAGAGATCCCCTCCGGTCTGTTGCCATAAACCGCTTCTGTTGTGAGCATTATAACCGGTTCGCACCAAACCGTTGCTAATAGGCCGCTTGTGATACCCGGTTTTGTAGTAGTGTAAGAACCGTGGGGTTCAAAATCCCTCTCCTCTCCCTTTCTAATATTTAATTGTATACTAATTAATTAATATTATTCAGAAAATGATACAATAGAGATTACGGCTAAGCATCAATATAATATATTCCGAGCACACCCTGCATGCGTTTGAGCTATGCATTGCTTTTTAGCTGCTGCATGCACGTATTAAAGCAAAACTGCAATAAGAATTGATGCTTAAACATAGCAATTTAATGACAGTCAGTTTTATTGTTTTAGTGCATGGTAACGTCCATGGTTTCTGCAACACTAAGAAGCTGTTTGGTTAGGCGTTTTTTAGCCTATAACGATTTCCGACACTATCTCATACCGTTGATTCGCGTTTGGTTGGCTGAGTCTGTAATCGATCCCAGCGCTAACAGATACGCCCCTCACAAGCGTGTTACCGCTCCCCAGCCAGCGTTATCCAATAACGCAATGCTCCCCTCGCGACGCAGCTCCCCTCGTCGTCCCCTCCCCTCATGACTTCAGCCTCGCCGGCGTCGTCACCATCCCCCGCTTTGTCCAGGCCTACCGCCTCGACTGCCCCGCCGTGCCCTCAGCCGCCTCGTCCAGTCCGCGTCCCCGCCACCATTGAGCTCCGCGCTGCAACATCCTCGTCCGCGCCGGCCACATCCACCGCGTCAGCCGCCGCCATCGCCCAGTGCGTCCAGAGCTTCATCACAGCCAAGGACGCCATCAAGCTCAACTTGCTCGCCAATGACCAGGTCCGCCCCCTGCTTCATGACCTCTCGACCTCCATGGGGTAGCTGGGCCAGGTCCTGCCGCCGGACTTCGAGGGGAAGGTCAAGGTGAGTGAGTGGCTGTCCAAGCTGAATAAGATGAGGGCCGGGGACAAGCTCACAGAGTAGCAGGTGAGGCAGCTCAACTTCGACCTGGATTCAGCGTATAGGCCATGGAAGCCATGGAGGAGGCGGAGCCATCAGCGAGGGAACTTGTCGGTTTGGATGATCGTTCATTTGAGCTTGTTTCTGCTGATAGGGAAGAAATTGCCGGTACAAATGATCAATCAGACAAAGCGGTTTCTGACAACAAGAGAAGGCCAAGGCATTTGGAGAGAGATTTTGTTAGTACAAATGGTCAGTCACATGAACTTATGCTTGATGTTTGGAAAGAAATTGTCAGTAAAAATGATCAACCAGAAGAAGCGGTTTGTGATGATAAGAGAAGCCTTGAGACATCAGAGAAAGAAGTTGTCAGCACGAATGATCATTCAGATGAACTTACTCACTCCTAGCACTCCCAAAAATAAAACCATATTTACAGAATAAAGTTCTTGTACATATTTCTAGTCTCCAGACTTGTTTATTGTTTCTCCATTAAGTCATTGGTACATTGTGCCCAAGTGCTTTTGCTCCAGAAATTGGAGTACAATGTTTATTTCATTATAACTTTTTCATAGCAATGTATTTATATATTTTTTCATTTATTTTAGTTGATGGGTTTAGACACACATTCAGCTTCATAAACTAGTTTGTGAAAATAACTTGTGTTTGAGCCAAATGGTATGCTAGTCGTACCGCTTGCTTCCTGCTTGATTAAGGAAATGGTTACTTGTCTCTAGCCAAACAAGATTAAGGAAATGGAAGACGTTACATCAATGAACCAAACAAATGGTGTTTTCCCTTACTCTGGAATGGATAACCCTGGGATTTGATTCCATTACCGTTACACCACCTTAGTTTGAACCAAACACCACCTAAGTTGCAATTAAATTGCACTGTTGCTAACTTTTAAATTAGTGCATAGATAATTAAAGTGCCGGTGGTCAGTGCATGGAAATTAACTTCCTCTGGCTTCTCCACTTGATTATAAAAAGAGCCTCCTCCTATACATCAAAGGCATGTGAAGAAACAAAGAACATAAAAGAATAAAACATATATTAAAGAAATCTTGGTTTTTTAATCATCAAAAGAACTATATTAGTAGAAGGAAGAGAGAAGAGAAAAAACTCGTTATGCAAGGCATTGCTAACATGTCTCGAGGTGGGTTTGTGTTTTTGCATATATAAAGATTGATTTGTGCTTTTGTGCATATAAAGGTTGCTTTTCGGTTGAATCAAATTGTGCTAAATGATCTTATAGCTTCCGCTATTTATCTTACATTTGGTATCGGAGCAAGGTGTTAGCACTTTTGGTTCGCCATTACAGATGTTCTTTTGTGGTTTATTAAGTTTTTTTCATGGTATATTATTGCATATAGTAGTATGGTAAATATATTGCTCTATATTTTCATCAATGCGCATAAGTGAAATTGCATTTGCAATTACATGATTCATCATAGTAAAATTATTTAGAGTAGTAAAATGTTATTTACTTTTTCAGTATTGTTATTTAAATAATATGCAAGAAATATGTTTGCGTCTATTTGTAATGTTAAAAGATGGAATTCTCTTTTATTCATAAGATCACAGTTTATTTTTATGTGCATTATTAAAACTGACATACCAATTAAATATGTATATTATCAAAAACAAGTTAGTCACCAAAGGGGCCTGGCTTAAAAAGGATCATAGATATTTAGTTGAGCATTTCAATTGTTCAAATTCTATTTGATGCTATTAATTGAAAAATATAATGGACAATTGAGTTCATGTGACACTGCGGAATGACGGTGTGAGTTATTTCCGATGTCGGCATGACGGTACGATTTTTGTAGCATATTTTTGGGCCCTTCCCGGAGTTTGGGCCCTTCCGAGGGGGAATTGGGCCTTCCAGGGGAGTTTGGGCCTTGGGGGATCTAACTTAGGCCTTGGGGGACTAATTTGGGCCGAAGGTGGGGGGGAGATAAAGCCCATGTGGAGGTTGAATTGGGCAGCAAGCCTGCTGCCCATGCCCTTGTGCTCCCCCCTAGCTAAACCCTAGACGCCCCCAACTCCCCATGCGCCACCCCTCTCCCCCACTTGTGCCTCCACCCTTCCCCTTCCTCCTCCACCTCCTCTAGCCGGCCCTAGGTGAGTTTCACCCCATCCCTTGCTACCACGCCCCTCCTCTTCGATGTCCTCGCCATTGGGAAGCTCCACAACGAGAGGATCCGACGGAATCGGCGAGAGGAAGGAGATCGGGGGACCGGGAGGAGAAGATTCGGCGTTCGAGCGGTTCTTCGAGAGAGGTAAGGATGGGTAGATCCTTTGGTAGGGTTGTGTTGCTGGTTAGAAGGAGGATTTCATGCTTTAGATCCATGTTTAAGTGCTGTAATTAGAGGTATAGATTCGTTTAGTAAATCTGTTTCGCGCAGTAGTCTCGGCCAATTCCGGACAGCCAACTTCGGTTGCGGTTTTGGGGTTTTTAGAGTCGGAATTTGGTCGGCCGCCTATTGAGAAAGTTGTATATAATCGAAAACCTTTCAATGAAGACCAAGAATGCTTAATTCCGTCCAGCCGTTTAAAAGTTATGGCTATTTTACCAAACGTTGTCAAAACTGTGACGTGATTGGGACAGATCGTGTTGATCTGTAGATTAGACAATTTTAGAGGCCAATTCAGTCTTCGCGAATACTTAGAAAAAGTTAGGAAATTTCCTAAGCTTCGAGAAAATATACTCGTTTGTCTGATTTGGAGTAATTAAGCCCTAGTTATGGTCTTCCGAAGGCTGATGTCCCGTTGGACAGATTTTCTGTTTTTGGGTATTGGGAGTAGATCGCGAAGTCAGTATAACTAAGTGTTGTTGTGTGGTCTTGTGTGCTTGTGGTTGAGTGTATTGAACCTTTGTGCAGGTGGTGTGACCCCGGGAGTGCCGTCGTCATCTCACCACGCCGTCTCACGAGGGTGAAGGCAAGTATATTGTAGTGGCTGTGGCTTAGGGTGCCATAATGTTTGATATTGAGATAGTTCACATACATTTATGATATGATGCCATGATTGATTCTTGCATGTGACATGATGAAAATGGTTTGTTATAAAGATATGCAATGGATAGTTTGAGTTTATATGCAAGTTAATTATGTCTATGACATATTTGCATACATGGCATGAGGACTGGCCATGTAACACCCTACAAATCTAAACTGTCGTACAAGAAAATTTCGACAGCATCTCTCCTAAAATTAGGACAAAACGGAAGCGACAACAAGATTCATAATAACCATTATAAATAGGAATAACATAAAAGCATCAATACTAGAGATAACAAGTCTAAATCAACCAAAAAACAAACATAAACGTAAAACAGCTCCAAAGAGGACATCAACAGGTCTATGATTAATAAAATTTCAGCAAGCTAATGAATTATTAAATGCACTAGTCCATGTGATTCGTGATGACCCCGCAGGGTTGATTGTGCTACTAAGCCCACCCTTCAAGCTTACGACTCGCGAGAACTACCTGAAAACAACAAAATAACAAGGGGTGAGATTGGGTAATCTCAGCAAGCGGAACAACTTCTAACGAATAACACAGCCACAATAAAACTAGCATACCAAATTCCTCATGTCCAATACCACATTATAGAGTCCACACAACCTCAGTAAAATGCATATGATTGTGCACATGCTTATGCCATGATCCTCCTCACCGTGCCCTTTCTCAGAACACACGGTGTTGTACTGCACACGCAAGACGCAAGGCCGACAAACTTCCAATGCATGATTATGCAGTTAATGCTTCATGCATAAATACATTCATAACTTCCCACTCTGAATTCACATGCTTGCATACCATCAAATAACATGGATAGAATGCGAACATCATTGAGATAGAATATCTCCACAATTCATCTTGCAAACAACATCTTTCTTCATTCTTACTCATGATTCAAAAGCCAAACAACCACATCACAATGCAGGATAGGATATTGTAATCTCATAAACAAGTAGTTAAACCATGTAGGTGTGCTGCAATTAAGGTTTATATTGAAGACGAAACAAATAGCGAGTTATAGTTTAGCAAGACCGCTACTTCCACTTGCCTTTACCAACGTGGATGACGAACCTAGTTGCGTCCAGAAGGGGCACCACCTATACAAGTATTATTTCAGTACATAGCGACATCACAAATGATCACACAACTCGAACACACGCTTCCTAATCCCCGTTCCCTTCTTAAGCGCCAAAAACCCCAATCTGTCCGAGTCAAACAGCATCACCCTCTCTTCACAATTTCGTATCTTTTTTTATACAGATCATAAAAATACAAAAAAATTACAGTAGCTAGATATTGACGAGATCTACAACTTTCATGAAGATCACAAATTTCAATTCCACTGTTAAATATGCCTAAACAAACGTCCAACATAGTGGACAAAATCTGTTTCCAGATTCTGTCCGTCATCTTGCAACAGCGATAAATCTCAGACCCACGCCCCAAAAATTCTGAAAAAATTACAGAAGCTAGATCTCGACGTTATCTACAACTTTCTAGTTATAGGTTTTTGCAGGAAAAATCATCTATGCCATGTAAAACGCGAAACAATCCGCGCTGCACCATCTCCCCTTCCAAAAACAGCACCACGTGAACATCTACCCTTCTCCCCCATCAAGATCCATCTAAATCCCTCACCACCAGATCTAATACACTCCTAATCCCTAGGTAGAACAGGGGTAAAATATTGGGAATTTTACCTTGAGTTCTCCCTTGAGAACCCACGAAAAACGCGCGACGATTCCCGAAACGGAAATCTGCTCGTCCTCCACGCCTCCACGGATCCTCTTCTCGCTTGCTCCTTCGCGTTTCGCGGTGGATCTTGAGCCACCACGCAAGGGGAGGAAGAGGAGGGGTGGTGTGGCTGCTAGGGGAGGAAGGGGGGCGCCCTAGGGCTTTTGGGGGGGGTGACACCCCTTTTATATGGTGGGCCGGCCCACTAGGGGAAAAGAGAGAGAGGTGGGGAGGGGATTCGCAGCCCAGGCCCAGGTTTTCCTCGGCCCACTGTTTCTAGCCCGACAACTCCAAATTTAATATTAATACGCCGGATAAACTTCAATTATTTCATCCCCCGACAAATCCTTCATTCCTCTCCCGAAACAAAACCAGGAAAAAGGAACCCTAGAATCGCTCTGACGCTCTAAGGCATCACATTCTCCCCTCCTTAAAAGGATTCGTCCCCGAATCTACTCCTCTTTGCTACGGAACCTTAAAAAAAAGGCAAACTGGTAATCAACACTTTACCTTCAGCATCCTCAAAGAGTGTAGGATACTTCTTCCGCATCTGGTCCTCAAGTTCCCAAGTTGCATCCCGCTCAGACTAATTGGTCCACAAATCTTTCATTGGACACTAACACGAACTATTCCCCTATTAAATAAAGGACACCTATTAGGTGAATCTGGTATCGATCTGGAATCTCAACTCCCACTTCTCTCTTCAACCCGATCGCGAAACTCCGATTCCAATCTCAACTCCTCTACCACAGTTCGTCGCATTCGACGACGCGAACCATGTGAGACACAACGCCTAGGTAATTCTCCAAATCAACCCAAACACAAACTCCTATCTCCTAAAAGTGATTGATCTTTTACAAAAAGAACCAATATCCACCCTTACCAACGACAGAGATAGCCTACTTTACAACCAGGGTCCGTAAATCCATGAGAAACAATAACAACCGAACACAAACACTACGGTTGACACAAACTCGCCGAACCCAGCGACAAAAGTTTCAAAAATTAATGTAATTACCTGCAACTTCCAAGTTGTCCACTACTAAATTAAGCAACCCCACCGAGGAACACATCAATGAAAACAATTCTCCAAAAAAAGTTTGAATTGAGTCATACACAACCTTCCTTTACTCTTCACTTTTAAACTACTTACGATCAATGACCACACTAGTTTTCCCTTGTAAGAAGGTTTCGCCTTCACATTCTTCCACCCAAGGACCAGGGCAAGGAGTACAATCCTTGAATAAACTCAACCATAACATAAACATTCATTTTCTTACCCCAAGCTTGAACGTAAAAGAAATCTTAATTCTCACTAACACAACGGCGACAATCACCACCTTTAAACCAAAGGGCTGAAATTCACATACACGGAACTCAACTTGGAAGAGGAACTCCATAGAACCAAAACCACCAAAAAATTTTCTTCGGGAGAAGCTCTATTCAAAAGAGAAACACCTGAAAGTCTTCTCGCAAATGCATTTCACTTTTACCAAAACAAATCATCTCACTTTTATCCAAGGCCAAGCAATTCAGAAATAAGAAACCGATCAAGGAATTAAATGCTTCCACACAACCACCATCTCTTTTCCCTTAAAAGGAACCAAACTCACTTCCCAACAGAAAAATTGTTTCAACCACGAATATCATTCATGTCACAACGGAAGAATCGTCTCTTAAACGAAAACTGTCAAACACCTCACACCACAACACAACTCTAGCCCAAAATAGAAATACAAATATTTCCAGATCATGAAGTTCCAAAACTTACATTGGATTAGCTACTTCTTTTAATCAACAATGCAACCGATAACTCGACCTTGAAAACTACGGACACAGTCAAAGCATACATCCTTGAGCATAAATTTCGCATTCATAACTTAAGCTAGTTTTCTTATCAAAGACGAATGAATGACGATATTTAATAGAATAACATTCCAAAATCTTCACAAATTACTTCAAGGTTAATCATTCTTTTGTCCTTGTTTTAAGCCTCGAAATTAACCCACATTTGTCAGAATCATTCTAAGTTTAGGGAAACTCAAACACAAAGACAAAGAATACTTTGACCGAAAGTATTCAACCCAAATATCAAACAGACAAACCAATCCATATGAATTTTTAATCATAAGTTCAGCATAACTCCCGCCATCTATAGTATTCCACTACCCTTACCATTTAGATTTCAATATTCCCTATTTACTCATTGAGAAGGCCCATCAGGATTTAACAACAACTACACAACAAATTCTTACTCTTATTACCTTTTCCACAATTCTAAATAAAGTTCACAAAGGTGCTTATCAAAAACACATCCAACCAACACTACCTCATCAAGATCCCTACTGAGCAAATTCTAACCTATAACATCATATTCTAAATTTGAAAGGCGTGCTTCAACAAGTCTTTCAAAGCATGATGAACCTATAAATTCCATACCACATACGCGTCAACATCTCGACAATGGAAATTTATTCACCTAAAAGATGACTCAACAAGTAAATATTATCTCAACAAGGCACGAATTGTAAATAGAACTTTAAAACATACATTTATTAAGGACAAAATCACGCGTCATGCTAACTATCCATGGTTCACTCCATCACAACATGTTACAATTTCCCCCATTTTAACAAAGGTTTTCAACAATTAATCTAAACAGTTACCACCACTACTAAGTCATCAATATCAATAATTGGCATAATTGTAAAACAACAACATTGCTTTTAGTTATCCTATCCATAGGCTATGACAAACTGTCACTACACAACATACTCCAACTATGTAAAATAGATTGAATAATTTAAGCCATCAAAGGCTCTTAAAACAACAACGTTAAATTAAATTTAAATTTTTTTTTTTAGCTACCCTATACACGAGTTATAGCAAAATTGCCACTCCAAGACATACTCCAGCCTTTTTTTAAAGTGAACTGAATAGGTTAAATCATCACAAAGCTCTTACGGCAATGGCAAAAACTTATATCTTCCCAATTAATATCGATACTAGCATTATTGGAACACAACTGCATACTTCCGAATCTACTAATAGTTTGCAACGTCATAAATATCAACTCTAATCAATTTCCAAGTTAAAGTCACTAGCCAACACGATTAAATTTCTCTACTAACACGTTAAATTAGAACATCTTTAAACAACCAAAGATGGTTTCTTTAACAATATCGGTAGTCCACCATTACAATTAAATTGTTCTACCGACCTTATATTAAAATGTCTCTAAATAACCCACCAATTTTCTATTACCTTCACAGTAGTTTACATCATCTTAATGTTCTAACTACGCATCAAGATTTAAAGCTTTAAACATTGTCCATGGTCAAGGGCACATTAAAATAATGTAATAAATCCTAAGCATGCACATTAACACATTCAATCATTATCGCTATAGAGCAATCTACAATACTAGAAGTTTATTTAATCTCAAGCTAAAGATAACAATTACATTTTAATTGATTCAACTCACAAATTAACTGAGAAGTACATCAATCCATAAACCACATTGTTACATACTACGTAACACAGACATAAAATTTCTAAACACCGTCATGGGTCACCTACCCTTGACAAACAGGAGGCAATCCCAAACATTAAAAAAAACAAACACAGTTCTAGATCAAGAACAAACACCGATAAAAAAATTTCTTCTTTTCAGGCAAGGAAGAAAAGCAAAATCCAAACATAAATGCAAGAGAGTTCGACCCTCAAATGTTCAATCCTAGTAGCCAAAACTCTTCAAGAAATCCAAAACCTACACTTTCCACAAAGGAAGACGGATGCATAAGGGAAGACCAAATGTCCAACCAAAATTTTCCGATAAAGATTCAAACTTATCTCCATCCAGCTTGATCTGCAACAGGAGAAACTCCAACCCCCTTCTTTTAAAAAAAAAAATCGAGGAAACAACAACCACAGAAATTTCCTCCCAACGACAGTCCATAACAATAAATCAGGTGCCAAAGCAAAATTGTGACCAAAAGACGCGCAACGTAGAACTCTTCTTCTGTGTCTTCACTCAAAGGAGACAAAACCACAAACCGCCAAAAGGACAATCAGCGAGTGCTCAAAACTAAGCATTTTCCTCGGTTTCGAACCAACCACATACCCAGAAAACCAACCAAAACCGACCGTCAACACGGTAAAGAACATCCGAAGGAATCCATCACCAACCTCTTCTATTTGACTCCAGTCACTACCCGATCTACGACAGACACGGATAAGTACTCTTTCCCTACAGGGGTTTAATAGTTCTTCGGTGGTGACTCTACCCGGCCACACCGTCAAACCACAGCCTCACTACAAACAAAAGGTGACCGAAACCCTTCGGCACCACAACCTCCCTTATCACGATAATAAGAACAACTCAATCAATCATCTCAAAATCATAGTAACATACATTATCAAACGTAGCATTCAACAACAAAGCTTAAATTCAACCTTTAAGCATGAGGCAACGATACCCATACCCTTTCCTACTGTGCATCCATGTGTGTCAAATTTTAAATTAGTTATTCCACTAACACAAATTTTAATGTTGCTATCCTATGGCAAATTTTTTGAAGTATAACCTAAGCCATGTTTCTAAGTTATCCCAAATCACATTTTAGTTGAACCAATGGTATTACACTAAGTTCATACACCACGGACCTGAAGCCCGCTCTGATACCAACTGTAACACCCTACAAATCTAAACTGTCGTACAAGAAAATTTCGACAGCATCTCTCCTAAAATTAGGACAAAACGGAAGCGACAACAAGATTCATAATAACCATTATAAACAGGAATAACATAAAAGCATAAATACTAGTGATAACAAGTCTAAATCAACCAGAAAACAAACATAAACGTAAAACAGCTCCAAAGAGGACATCAACAGGTCTATGATTAATAAAATTTCAGCAAGCTAATGAATTATTAAATGCACTAGTCCATGTGATTCGTGATGACCCCGGAGGGTTGATTGTGCTACTAAGCCCACCCTTCAAGCTTACGACTCGCGAGAACTACACGAAAACAACAAAATAACAAGGGGTGAGATTGGGTAATCTCAAGAAGCGGAACAACTTCTAACGAATAACACAGACACAGTAAAACTAGCATACCAAATTCCTCATGTCCAATACCACATTATAGAGTCCACACAACCTCAGTAAAATGCATATGATTGTGCACATGCTTATGCCATGATCCTACTCACCGTGCCCTTTCTCGGGAACACACGGTGTTGTATCTGACGCGCCAAGACCAAGGCGTCGACAAACTTCCAATGCATGATTATGCAGTTAATGCTTCATGCATAAATACATTCATAACTTCCCACTCTGAATTCACATGCTTGCATACCATCAAATAACATGGATAGAATGCGAACATCATTGAGATAGAATATCTCCACAATTCATCTTGCAAACAACATCTTTCTTCATTCTTACTCATGATTCAAAAGCCAAACAACCACATCACAATGCAGGATAGGATATTGTAATATCATAAACAAGTAGTTAAACCATGTAGGTGTGCTGCAATTAAGGTTTATATTGAAGACGAAACAAATAGCGAGTTATAGTTTAGCAAGACCGCTACTTCCACTTGCCTTTACCAACGTGGATGACGAACCTAGTTGCGTCCAGAAGGGGCACCACCTGTACAAGTATTATTTCAGTACATAGCGACATCACAAATGATCACACAACTCGAACACACGCTTCCTAATCCCCGTTCCCTTCTTAAGCGCCAAAAACCCCAATCTGTCCGGGTCAAACAGCATCACCCTCTCTTCACAATTTCGTATCTTTTTTTATACAGATCATAAAAATACAAAAAAATTACAGTAGCTAGATATTGACGAGATCTACAACTTTCATGAAGATCACAAATTTCAATTCCACTGTTAAATATGCCTAAACAAACGTCCAACACAGTGGACAAAATCTGTTTCCAGATTCTGTCCGTCATCTTGCAACAGCGATAAATCTCAGACCCACGCCCCAAAAATTATGAAAAAATTACAGAAGCTAGATCTCGACGTTATCTACAACTTTCTAGTTATAGGTTTTTGCAGGAAAAATCGTCTATGCCACGTAAAACGCGAAACAATCCGTGCTGCACCATCTCCCCTTCCAAAAACAGCACCACGTGAACATCTACCCTTCTCCCCCATCAAGATCCATCTAAATCCCTCACCACCAGATCTAATACACTCCTAATCCCTAGGTAGAACAGGGGTAAAAGATTGGGAATTTTACCTTGAGTTCTCCCTTGAGAACCCACGAAAAACGCGCGACGATTCCTGAAACGGAAATCTGCTCGTCCTCCACGCCTCCACGGATCCTCTTCTCGCTTGCTCCTTCGCGTTTCGCGGTGGATCTTGAGCCACCACGCAAGGGGAGGAAGAGGAGGGGTGGTGTGGCTGCTAGGGGAGGAAGGGGGGCGCCCTAGGGCTTTTGGGTGGGGTGACACCCCTTTTATATGGTGGGCCGGCCCACTAGGGGAAAAGAGAGAGAGGTGGGGAGGGGATTCGCAGCCCAGGCCCAGGTTTTCCTCGGCCCACTGTTTCTAGCCCGACAACTCCAAATTTAATATTAATACGCCGGATAAACTTCAATTATTTCATCCCCCGACAAATCCTTCATTCCTCTCCCGAAATAAAACCAGGAAAAGGAACCCTAGAACCGCTCTAACGCTCTAAGGCATCACAGGCCAGGACGGTGAGAAAGTCATAACTAGTCCAGTGAGGTCGGTGAGAAAGTTATGACTAATCCGGAGCGCCATTGAGAAAGCCCTACCTCGTGATTCCATCCACAGTTGTGAATGGAAGCGAGGAGTAGGCACCTTCCACGGGATGGAAGGGAAAAAGGGGGTGCACACCGATGGGTGTGCACTCGGCAATACCGGTATGTGCTTCAAGGAGACATGTGCATTGCATTGCATTGCATGAATGAGAATGATTATGAGATGTTTATGAAGATGAACTATGAGATGCTTATAATGATGTGTTGTGGTATGTGATATTGATGCTATTGAATAATGTTGTTTTTCTATCCCATTGCAATACACTTTGTTGAGTGATGAACTCATGCTTGTGTTTTATGTTGTTTTTAGGTACCATGAAACCGTCATGCGGGAAAGGGGATAGCGACACTTCTTCACGTAGCTTTATTCATCTAGACAACTACACCCTCTCATTTGTAGTTGCAATGATTATCTTAATGTGCTAAACTTGGATTAGGCTATCGTATGTGATTGGTTTTAATGTTCTCTTCATATTCGTTCATGAACATTAGAGTTTAGGTTATGGGCTTGAAATGATATTTTATCTCCTGCTAGTGTTGTTTAGATGTTAACTATTATGCTATTATGATGTGATAATGATATTGTTGCCTCAAAACATGCAAAAACAAGGGAAGTACTGCCGAAATTTCGGTTAAAGCATTTACGGCCTTGCTGTAATTTAATCTTAATTGTGGTATTTAATTGCTGTTATTGCTATGTTTGGTGACATTCAGGGCATACTAGATGCCGGGGTGTTACAGTTCACGAATTGTAACGCGAGGAGGTCACCCAAAGATGGACCATTGCTTACAATTGGTGATATGAAGAGGTTAATCAACATGCTTGATCAATTTATTAGTTTATCCAAAGATAACATGCACATTGGCTTGAGTATAGTTGATTATCTATTAAAGGTGTTTGTTTTAGAATCATTATTGATTCCAGCCATATATCTAAATTTTATCCAAAGATGTTTTTAGATGTACACTCAAAGTTTATTCTTACATGAATCTATTTTGTTTACTCAAAGTATTAATCTATGAACATATTTAAAGTTTAAAGCAACCATTAACTTAATGAGTTAGGGTTTTGGGCTTGTCAAGTCTAATGGATTAAATTATGTTGCCTGGTCCGAACAGATCCGGTTTCAGTTGGGTGTCATGGACTTAGATCTAGCATTAGTTCATGATGAAAAGCCTGCAACCATTATAGATGAAAGTACTAATGATGATCATTCCCTTTACGAAAACTGGGAATGATCTAATTGGTTAAGCTTGAAATTGATGCGTTTAACGATTACTGAAAACGTCAAACCATCATTACCTAAAACTGATAATGCAAAGGAATTCAAGACGAAGCTAAAAGAATATTCCCAATCAGACACAACAGACAAGTCTATAGTTGGGAGTCTTATGAGTGAATTAACGACCAAGAAATTTGATTGGTCTATTCTCATACATGATCATGTGATTTGCATGGCAAATATTGCTGCAAAGTTAACATACAAGGGAATGGATGTAAGTGAAATATTTCTGGTCTAATTCATTATGAACTCCCTACCTCCTAAATTTGGCTCTTCCAAGTGCATTATAACACCATTAAAGAAAAATGAAATCTTCAAGAATGCAAAGCCCAATTAGTTCTGGAAGAAGGGATACTATAGAAAGTGAGGGATCACTCTATCCATCTCATAATACACAATGTTGCAAGTAGCAATAAGAAAAAGGAAAGTAAGAAAGGTAAAATGAAGGACAATCCTCCACATCAAGTTAGTGAAGGCAAATTCATAAGACGATGAGATACCACTTCTGTAAAAAGGTTAGCCATTTCAAGAAGGATTGCTCTATGAGAAAAAAATGGTTTGAACAGAAAGGTATACATTATGTTTCTATATGCTTTGAATCAAATCTTATTGAAGTTCCTAGTCATACCTGGTGGATAGATTCTGGTGCCACTACTAATGTTTCACCTTTCAATCCAACCCATTAGCGGATATGAAAAAATTTTGTACATGGGGAATGGAATGAAGGCACGGATTGAAGGGATAGTGACTTATAGAATAATCCTTGATACCAGTCTAAACTTAGATATGAAAGAGTGTATTTTTGTTCCCTGGTGTACTAGAAATTTAGTATCTATGGGAAAGTTAGATATAATAAGTTTTAAGTTTATGATTGGAGATGGTATGTTTTTATTATATAAGAATAAGTACTATTATGGTTCTGGTACTTTAATTAATGGTTTATACTACTTTAATCTTAATGCTGATTATTTTTATCTATGTTTCATGTTGAATATATCATTGGTGACAAACGTAGTGCACATAACGAACATTCTGCTTTCTTGTGGCATAAAAGATTAGGTCATGTATCCAAAGAAAAAGTTTTGAGGTTAGTAAAAAAATGTGAAATTTTACCTCAGTTGGATTTTGTTAAATGGAATGTATATGTGGATCGCATCAAGGGCAAGCAAACCTTAGATAAATCAAAGCACCCAGCTACAAGAAGTAATGAGATGTTACAGTTAATGCACACTGATATCTGTGGTCCATTTGATGTTCCTTTCTGGAATGGTGAAAAATATATTATCACCTTTATTGATGACTTCTCGTGTTATTGTTACCTATACTTGCTGCATGAAAAGTCTCAAGCTGCGAGCATCCTAGAGGTGCTCGTTAATGAGGTGGAAATGCAGTTCGATAGGAAAGTCAAGGTGGTGAGGTCGGATAGAGATGGTGAATATTTTGGAAAGTTTGATGAAAGTGGACAATGTCTAGTTCCATTTGCAAAGTTTCTTAAAAGCCGATGCATTTGTGCACAGTATACAATGCGCAAAACACCTTAGCAAAATGGGGTGGCTGAAAGGTGGAATCGTACTCTCATGGAAATGGTTAGGAGCATATCAAGTTACAGTAATGTGCCCTTATCTTTGTGGATGAATGCATTAAGGACTGCTGTGTACTTGCTGAATAGGGTTCCTAGTAAGTCAGTTCCAAAGACTCCTTATGAACTGTCGACGAAAAGGAAACCTAGCTTGAGGCACTTGCATGTTTGGGGCTGCCCAATAGAAGTAAGAATATACATCCACGTGAAAAGAGCTCGATGAAAAGACCATTAGTGCTTGCTTCATCGGCTATCCTAAAAAATCAAAAGGGTACAGATTTTACTGTACTAACCATAGTACAAGAATAGTTGAGTCTAGAAATGCTCAGTTCACTGACAATGGTGAAATCAGTGAGAGTAGTGATTCATAAAACGTGAATATCAATGAAATTCCGTCCAACCCTACTCCAGCATTGTTGTATCATCGTTACACAACACTGTAGAAAATACAACTATTGAACCAGCTACTAATATGCAAGTTACAACTGAAAAGAAAATTTCACATGAAAGGATAGTGCGAAGGTCTGTACAGAATAAAAGACTAGCCATTTTAGATCATTATGTGGTTTATTCACTTGAACATGAATGTGACTTGAGTATCAAAAATGACCCAGTCTCATTTAAGCAAGTTATGGAATTTGATAATTCTGAAAAGTGGTTTGATGCCATGAAAGAAGAATTGAAATCAATGGATGACAATAAAGTTTGGGAACTAGTTGAGTTGCCGCAAAGTTCAAAACAAGTTGGGTGTAAATGGGTCTTTAAGACCAAACGTGACTCAAAAGGAAATATTGAAAGATATAAGGCTAGACTTGTCATCACATATTATACTAAAAAAGAAGGTATTGACTATAAGGAAACCTTCTCTCCAGTTTCAAAGAAGGACTCTTTAAGAATTATTTAGAGCTTCACTAGATGGATGTGAAAACCGCTTTTCTTAATAGTGATTTGGATGAAGAAGTTTATATGAACCAACCTAAAGGATTCATGGTTCCAGGAAAAGAAAATTTGGTGTGTAAATTAAAGAAGTTAATATATGTGCTGAAACAAGCTTCTCAACAATGGTATATAAAGTTCAATGATATCATTTCAAGGTATGAATTTGTAGAGAATACCGTTGATCGGTGTATCTACATGAAGGTCAGTGGGAGCAAGTTTATTATTTTGGTCCTATATGTTGATGACATTCCGCTTGCTACTAATGATAAATCTTTATTGCATGATGTAAAGAAATTTCTCTTCAATAATTTTGAAATAAAGGATATGGGTGAGGCATTCTGTGTGATTAGAATAGAAATATTCCGTGATAGAAAACAAGGATTATTGGGATTGTCTCGAAAGGTTACATTAACAAAATATTAGAGAGATTTAGAATGGAAAATTGCTCCACGGGGATTGTTCCAATTCAGAAAGTGGACAAATTTAGTGAAATGAAATGTCAAAAAATGATTTGGAATGGAAGATGGAATCTATTCCATACGCATCAGTTATTGGGAGCTTAAGGTATGCTTCAACATGCACTCAACCAAATATTAGCGTTGCTATTGGAATACTGGTCGGTATCAAAGTAATCCTAGAATGGATCATTGGAAAGCTGGGAAGAAGGTCCTTCAGTATTTGCAAGGCACCAAGAATCATATGTTGACATACAAGAGATCGAGCCATCTTGAGTTGATTGGCTACTCATATTTAGATTATGTCAGATGTGTGGACTCAAGGAAGTTTACATTCGGCTATTTGTTCCTATTGGCTGGAGGAGCAATTTCATGGAAGAGTGAAAAGTAATCTGTCATTGCAACTTCCACTATGGAGGCTTAATGTGTGGCATGCTTTGAGGCCACTATTCAATTACTGTGGCTACAGAATTTTATGTCTGACCTTCATATTATTGATAATATTGAAAAGGCTTTAAGGATTTATTGTGACAATCCCATTGCGGTCTTCTTCTTAAAAAAGGATAAGTACTCGAAAGGAGCAAAACATATGGATTTAAAGTACTTAACGGTAAAAGAAGAATTGCAAAAGCAAAATGAATCAATAGAGCATATTGATACAGATCTGATGATAGCAAATCCGCTAACTAAGGGATTACCTCCCAAGACTTTTAGTGGTCATGTTGAGAGGATGGGCATTACAAATAAAACCCTATTAGCATTATGAGTATCTATATACATGACTTTGAGTTGCTCGTGCTTTTATGAACTTATAAATTTAATAAAAATATTATTTTGCTGGTTATCCATATTATCACGTATACAATTATAGTAGTGATGGATAACAAATTAAAGTTCTCCATTAAAGTTAGTTTGAATTATGTCGATTGTGATACATGGAAGGGATCTTGTCACTATATGACTTTTGACCGTTATGATTCTATCGCCACAATTCAATAGTGATGACTTGATAGATTCGATGAAAGGTGTACACCTAACAGTTTATCGAATTTTTAAGTCATTACAAGGGCCAAGTGGAAGATTGTTAAATTATTTTAACATAATATGGCCCATGTAATTTACAAAAAGGTTCTTATAATAAAAGGTCTAAATTTGATGGTTGCTAGACTAAAAAGATTAAAAACTATGGGGGTTTAAAATCACTCTCCTCTTCCTTCCAAATATTTAATTGTGTACTAATTAGTGTTATTAAGTATAATGCTACAGGAGGAATTGCGGCTAAGAATCATATAATATTCTGGGCACACCTGCATGCATTTGAGCAATGCATTGCTTGGCTGCCTACGTGCATGCATTAAAGCAAAACTGCAATAGGAATTGATGCTTAAACATATAGCAATTTAATGACAATCAGTTTTATTGTTTTAGTGCATGGTAACATCCTTGGTTTATGTAGCACTAAGTTGCAATTAAAGTGCACTGTTACTCAATTAAAATGCTCCATTACTGACTTTTAAATTAGTGCATGGAGAATTAAAGTGTCAATGGTTAGTGCATGGAAACTGACTTCTTCCAACTTCTCTCCCTGGTTATAAAAGGAGCCTCCTCCTATACATCAAAGCATGTGAAGAAGCAAAGAATATAAAAGAATAGCACACATATAAAAGAAATCTTGGTTCTTTAATCATCAAAAGAAATATTACTAGAAGGAAGAGAGGAGAGAAAAAACTCATACGTACTACTGCAAACAAAAAATCAAATATCAAAACTCACAAACATAAATATTTTGATGGTGCGAACATATTTTCTTCTTCTTTTTCTCTCTTTTTCTTTACAAACCTAGGACTATCTAGGAATTTATACTTTAACCTACAACTCTAAGAATTAGAAACGGATTCAAAACTGAATCATAATTGGACTTTTTTCTTTCCTATTTCGGTTTGTACTCCTCTGTTATTACAAGATTAACTCTAACATTTAATAACATCAAATATCTCTAATTTCTGGCACAACTCTAACTTATTAAGGTAGTCAGTCTCAACTACGATTTACCTGACTTTTACTCGACACAAGACGGCGAATGCATCTCCTCAATATCCCAAACTCATCATCGACAAACATGACTCGGGACAGTGAACATATCTCTTCAACGTTCCGTACTCGTCTTGGTGCATGCATCAGCTTCCTTCTGATCTTTTCATGCAGCATGATCTCTTTTGATGCGGACGGCATATCTGAAGGAACTTACACACATTTATCTTGTGTACACAACTTGTATAAGAACTCATGTGGTCATAGTATCTCGTGGACACAATTGACATGAAAGCGTGTAGTTTTGACCGTCTTTTTGACGAGATACACAGATAGCGACCAGTACTATCTTGTCACACCAGTCGTCGACGACTTATCAGTGACTCTGGCCTTGACGACCTCAGCTCTTCTTGCAACGATGGCCTCCACGTCATCGTTGTTACCTTTTTACTGCTGATGAGACAACTTATTTATAACATCTCCTCATGTCGATTCTCTTCACTCGTGACACAATTTCGATGGCACAGAAACTCGGACAAGAGCTTTACACACATGAGCACTTAGACACGCACTCATAAGTACTCACGTACATATAGGACACTTACACAATAACTTAAATGTACACACGCACATACACCACACATTATATACAATTATATACAATGTGTTTCTCGATGACTATATACTACCTCGCCGTCTCCTGTTTGTCCTTGAGCCATATGTACCACCGCAGCTGCACTCAGTGCACCAGCAATAGTAGTAGGTAGTTTACCATCGGCGTCGTGGTCGGCCATGATTTTACCCATTGGCGTTACACTAAGAAGCCATTGGCATCGTACTGCTCCAAAGCATCTGCCACGAGCTCCTGCTGCATCTTTCTGTAGGCCTCAGCGTGAAGCTATTGCCCTTCCTGATCTCCTCGGCTTGGGAGCCTGAGTAGAGGGGCTCACGCAATACCTCTAAGAGATCGAGTGGAACTTGCTGTTCGTTGCCTCTGACACCCGGGACCCGGCTGGGCTTCGCCTCCGCACGTGGCTGCAGATCGTCAACGGGAAACGTGAAGTCGGGGACGACAGGGACCTCCACGTAGCCCTTGTCGTTATCGGCGAGCACTTTATTGGCCCGCCTGATCGCTTGATCCCTTCGCCCTTCGGTGATCATAGAAGCTAGCAGTGGTGATCGGGTCGACAAAACCGTCTTGAGGTTGAAAATCGAACCCAGCTCGGCTTCGGTTTTTTATGAAAATCGGTCGAAAATCGTTAAAAACCGAAGATTTTCAAAACCGAGCGTTTGAACAAAAAAAAAATTCAAATCAGATTTAAAAAAAAAACAAAAACCGGTCGGTTTTCACCGGTTTTCGATCGGTTTTCTCGAAAAACCGCTCAACGAGTTGAACCTTTTGGGCGATCGGTTTCTTGAGTGGTTTTCGTCAGTTTTCTCGAAAAACCGCTCGGTTTTCACCGGTTTTCGATCGGTTTTCATCGCATAAATTTTTTCAAATTTTTGAATTTTTTTTTAATTGAACCGGTTTGCCGACCGGTTTATGATTTCGAACCGGCTCAATACGGTCGAAAACCGCGGTTTTCGACGGTTTTGCGAACCCTAGTGGTGATCTCTTCCAAAACAAGCATGATATTAAAATTAGATTATATCATTTATTGGTTTTAGTTCGGATCAGCACATGCGTACTATGGCAAAAAAATCATGCACAAGAACACACTAACTCAAGTATTTTGACGGTACGATTTAATTAGTACATTTTCTTTTTTCTTGTCTCTTTTTCTTTAGAAACCTCGAAAAAACTATCTAGCAATTTATACTTCTAACCTACAGCTCTAAGAATCAGAAACGGATTCGAAACTAAATCAAAATTAGACTCTTTTCTTTCCTATTTCGGTTCGTACTTCTCTCTTGTTACAAGATTAACTCTAATTTTTTTTCCCTATTCTGATTCGGTTTCCTCTTTCAAAATTAAATCTAACAGCCATAAAGCCCAAGGAGCAAATAAAATGGATTAAAAGAAAGATGAGCAGTGCTTATATGCTTTTCCTTCTAGTACAAGTTGTACAAATCTTGAAGCAAGCGAAGGGGTAAGTAATCACCATCTACCATTCATTCATGCTTTTAATAGTTGTACAACTTTTAAAAAGAAGGGCATAGAAGCACCTCTCAAGAAATATATAGATGACGTTTAAGAACATTTTCTGGTCTTTTACAATATCGACCTTAGCTTCCCAAGGCATGTGAGAAATAGACAAGATTGCTATATTATTAATTTTTACATTTTTCTTACTATTAATAGGGTTTTGTCATGAGTAACCATGAGTCCAATTAGTGTAGGAAGTTCAGAACAAGCATTCATTGTATTTAGGCTCTTGCTTTCTTATAGTCATTCCCAAAGAAGTCTACGTTAGATCGATATTTTCAAGAAATATTAGAATTTAGCATTGTTTGGCTTATTTGGTTATCATATGTCTTGTACATTGTATTGGGTACATGAGCTTTTTGAAATTGTTGTAGTATTGTATTTGCAAGTTGATGAGATAATGTGATTTGATATGAGTGTAACGCTCTAATTTGAAACTTGAATGAAGGCATTGGATGAATAATGTTATACATCTATTATCTACTGTGCAAACAAGCACACATACTTTGGCGCGCACATACGAGTATTTAGCGAACAAAATGTACTGGAATGCACTATACATACACACAGCATGTTGCAGTACACGATGTCAATGATCTAGCTAGTGGGCGACGGCGGTGTAGGCCGACCATGACTACAGAGGGTGGCGGCTAGGTCGATACTAATTGACACACACAGGGAGAGAGATGGGCGCCAGCAGCAAGCTCGGTGCACACTGATGGGGAAGGCATGGTCGAGGCCGTGTGCCTAAAGCAATTGCCGGGAGAATGATGTGTACACCGGCGACCGGAAATGAGGACAAAGTGGTGTCCAAATGTGGAGGCCGACGTGGGCGACAAAGTGCACATTGGCAGCGATAGGGAGGTGCAACGTGCATGTGGTCGGATCTGATGTCATTGGCGGCATGGTGTACAACACCAAAGGCAGGAAAGACGACGGACCCGGCAACAATGAGATCCTCCTCGTCCTCCTGTTAAACTTAATCCTGTTGCTGCACGCATATGGCAAGCCGAAATCCGAATCTACGCAGACGGCGATCGGAAATCCGAAATTAATTGCTATAGGTTTTCTAGTCGTTTTATGTGTCTATGCTATATAAGCAAGAGCTTTGTGTTCTGAGTTGTAAGTAAGCAAGAAACAGGCAAAGAGCTAATAAAAAATATTAGTTGTGTTTGTGCTTCTTCAGTGTTTTTTTTGGTGCAGTGGTGTCATAGCCACGCTACTCTCGATCTATGAAGTGTGGCGGGATCCCATGATGAGACACCTCGCAATTAAGGATCCTAAGCTACTGGCGTCCAACAACCGCGCCGAGGGGTCCAACTCCGGCGATGGCTCGTTGGCGGTGCATCGAGTGGTGAGGAAGATTGGAGTGTCCGTCGTGTATCCGATACTTACACGGACAAACTACGGCGACTGAACTCTCTTGATGAGAATCAACATGTAGGCGCAAGGCTTGCGGGAGGCGGTCAAGATGGGCGGCACCAACATCGACTTTCGAGAAGATCGGATGGCATTGGCGACCATCCACCAATCCATTCCATAAGAGATGCTCTCGACGCTTGCCATGAAGAATACAGTGAAAGAAGCATCGGACGCAATCAAGACCATGCGTATGGGCGTCGACCGTGTGCGCAAGGCAAAGGAGTAGGTGCTCGGAAGGAGTTCGAAGGCATCTCTTTCAAGGATGGGGAGTTGGTGCATGACTTCTTCATGCGCCTCACTGGCCTCATCAACAACAACGCAATTCTCGACGATAACTTCAACGAGCAAAAAATCGTGGAGGGATTCTTGCTCGCAGTGCCGCCAAGATACTCCCATATTGCAATCTCAATCGAAACCCTAGTTGATTTGAGCATGCTATCTTTAGAGGAGTTCATCGGGTGACTCAAAGTTGCCAAGGACCAATTCGTAGCCGACATCAGTGGTCGGCTATTTCTCACAGAGGAAGAGTGGGATGCGCGTTTGGCGCAACGCGGGCGCATAAAACAAAGGGAGTAAAGCGAGACCTCCTCCGGCAGCGAGAAGAGTAGTGGCAACGAGCACGTCATTCAGAAGAACTGTGCACGCGGCAATGGGAACCGCAACGGCAATAGAACTAGCAACGATAATACTCTCAGCGGAAAGCCTGCTGAGAAGGGCAAGTGCTACAACTGTGGCATCTATGGCCACTAGGCCAAGGAGTGTCACAAGCCGCGGCGCCAACACCACGAGCTAGGAGGCGCACCTAACGCAAGCAGATGAGGAGCAACCTACTCTTCTTCTAAGCCGAACATACGACACCGCCCACAACGTGACATAGACGGTGTTCCTAAACGAGGAGCGCATGTTTCCAGTCGACATTGGCAACGATGAGTGGTACCTTGACATAGGAGCAAGCAATCATAGGATGGGATCCAAGGCGATGCTGATGTCCCTCGATGAAACCGTAAAAGGCTCAGTCCAATTCGGTGATAGATCGGTCATAGAGATATGTGGTCGTGGTGCTGTAATGTTCCAGTGCAAGAACAAGGAGCACAAGTTGCTTACCAGTGTGTATTATATACCTCATTTGTGCAGCAACATCATAAGCTTGGGCCAGCTGGACGAGGGTGACTGCAAGATCATCACCGAAGATGGCAAGCTGTGCATCTTTGATAAAAAAATGGGCACTGCTGGCATGAGTGTCACGGTCCAGGAACAAGTTGTACACAATGTCCCTATACCTGGGCACACCTATGTGCTTGCTCTCAAAGATGGACGATGTGGCATGGATGTGGCATGCACGGTATGGCCATCTCAATTTCTATGCACTACGAAACCTGGCACTGAAGGAGATGGTGGATGGCATTCCTTTGATCGACAATTCTGCGACGGCTGCACATTGGGCAAGCAGCATCATACTCCATTCCCGCAGGCAATGAAATATCACACTGATCATGGATTAGAGATGGTGCACAGCGATTTGAGCGAACGGATCACACCGACAACACCAAGAGGTAGCATAATTTTATGTTGATCATCGATGAACATAGCAGGTTTATGTGGGTTGAGATGGTCAAGTCCAAAGATGAGGCATTTAAATGCTTCAAGAAGGTCAAGGCTTTGGTGAAAACTCAGCACGGTGTTAAGCTCAAGGCGCTTCTCTCATATCCTGGCAGCAAGTTCAACTCCATCGAGTTCCACGAGTACTGTGGTGAGCTGGGCATCAAGCACTGTACCAACACGCATTATGCCACTGCAAAATGGCATTGTCTAGCACCATAATCAAACAGTGGTGGAGATGGCGCTGCCTACTGAAAAGCATGGGTGGCATAATCACATTCTGGGGTGAGGCAATAAAGACCAATGTGTACATCCTCAACCAGGCACTGACATGGAGTTTAGACGGCAAAATGCCGTGTGAGTGGTGGCACAAAGGAAGCCGAAGGTGTACCATCCCCGAACTTTTGGATGTGTTGTGCATGTCAAGAAGCTCGAGCCCGGGGTGAACAAACTTTCATATCGCTCGATGCTGGTGGTCTTCCTTGGATACGAGGAAGGAGCAATAGCTTACCAGGTCTATGATTCGGTGGCCAAAAAAGTGCCATGTGACACGGAATGTTGTGTTTGAGGAGCACAAGAGGTGGGACTGGGAGACAACACAACATGATAGCATCTCTAGTTTAGCGGCCATGTTCACAATGGTGTACTCTACCAGCCATGGCACACCAGATGTTGATGCTGCATGACCTCGGCAGAGCCACGTACGCCCACAACAGCATCAACGGTTGTTGAGTAGGCAACACCACCTACCCACGATGACACACTCGACTCTGACGATGGCCCACATCGCTACCGAAAGATGACAAATATCTACGACACTACAGAGGAGCATGACATTGAGCACAGTGGGCTCTGCCTCCTAGCAGTTGAGGAACCTACAAGCGTCGAGTAGGCACTCAATGAGGAATGTTGGAGGAGCGCCATGGAAGAAGAGATGAGATCCATCTGCGACAACAATACCTAGGAGCACACCATGTTCCTGGCCGAACACAAAGCCATTGGGCTCAAATGGGTGTTCAAACTCAAGAAGGATCTTGCAGGTAATGTCGTGAAGCCCAAAGCTCACTTGGTAGCTAAAGGCTATGCATAGTGATAGGGTGTGGATTTCAATGAAGTCTTCATGGCGCTCGAGAGGTGCATCACATGGATGTCAAATTGGCATTCCTGAATGGCGACCTTACAGAAGAGGTCTACGGGCAACAACCACCCAGTTTCATTAACGTCAACAACGAGCACAAAGTGCTCAAGCCGCACAAGGCACTATATGGGCTGCGGCAAGCACTGCAAGCTTGGAACATGAAACTTGACAAGGCGCTGGGCTCGCTCGTTTTCAAGTGGACCCCATTGGAGCATGCGGTATACCAGAGAGCTAGCAGTAAATCATTTCTGCTAGTTGCCATGTACGTTAACAACTTGATCATCACTGGATCCTGCATTGACGACATTACTGCATTCAAGACCCAGATGTAATAGCTGTTCAGCATGAGCGACCTCAGACTTCTAAGCTATTACTTGGCGATCGAGGTGAAACAAGGTGCCGTCAAGATTTCACTGTGCCAGAGCACCTATGCGGACAAGATCCTTGAGATTGTGGGCATGGTCGGGTGCAATTTGTGCCACATGCTTATGGAGAATCGCCTGAAGCTAATTGAGAAGGATGCCAGTGCAACTGTGGATGCGACATAGTACTGGAGCATCGTCAAGAGCTTGCTCTATCTTGTCAACACGAGGCTTGACATCTTTTACGCAGTGGGTATTGTGAGTAGGTTCATGGAGAAACCAACGGCGCAACACTGGGCGGCAGTTAAGCAGATACTGCGCTATGTCAAAGGGACGTTGTTGTATTCTCATCCTATGAAGCGGAATACATTGTGGCAGCAACAGCAGCATGCCAAGGTGTTTGGTTGAGTCGGTTGTTAGGCGATTTCTTGGGGCACGAGCTAAATAAGGTGAAGCTTATGGTAAATAGCAAGTGAGCAATCGCATTAAGCAAGAACCTGGTGCACCACGAACGGACTAACATTCTTACCCAAGGCGCTCGGGTGGGTCAAGCTCATTGAGACGAGGCAGAAGCTTGGTATCATAAAAGTAAAGTCAGAGCAACATGATTAGGGGTGATTTGTTAAACTTAATCCTGTTGCTGCACGCATATGGCAAGCTGAAATCCAAATCTACACATATGGCAAGCTGAAATATGAATTTAATTGCTATAAGTTTTCTAGTCGGTTTATGTGTCCTAGTGCATGTATGAAAATTCTGCTATATAAGCAAGAGCTTTGTTCTGATCTGTAATTAAGCCTGCAAAAAACAAGTAAAAAGCTAATAAAAAGTATTAGTTATGTTTATATTTGAAGGACCATGTGGAGGTCCATCCATATTTGTGATGAGTATTTGACTTTATTTGAGCAAGGTGTGCTCAGGTTTGAGTTTGATTTGACTCGGTATTTCATGTTTGAATTAATGATAATTGTGGACTAACATGCAGGAAGAAAAAGGTATGTGTAAAATGGTTTGTTCCTTGTGGTACAGGTTCCTGAGGCAGCTATGGTCGTTGGTGAGTACCGGGACTAAGTTGGGAGAACCGAGGTCCGGAGCGGTCGAGGATGCCGACGAGATGGTTGGGCTCAAACCAGGATCACTTGGATATCATGGAAATGAACTTGAGGTGGCTCAAGGTTTCCGGTTCGGGTTGGAGGCTCGAAGAGGAGGAAACTGAGCGGTCAAGTCCGGCAGATGAAGGCCCGTTGCATCTGGTTGATTGTGTTGTGTTTAAAACCCATGTATGGCCAATGTGGCCCATGTAAAGCCCATGTGTGGGGTGAAATGAGAGGGTTAATCCTAGCCCTTGGTGGAGTGCCCTAGGGTTTGGGACTCATCCAAGGGTAGTAGGTGGCCCTAGAGTAGTATAAATAGAGGGGGAGGGGTGTCCTCCCTCACTTGAAGGTTTGAGTTGCTCCTTTGAGCTTTGCCCACATGAAGTGAGGCTTTGTAAACCTTCCAACCAGAAAATACAAATATTTTCTTTACATTCTTGTGAATTTAAATTCCGCACTTACATTATGTCTTTACTTTACGTAATTTAAATTCAGCATTTACTTTCCCGCATGTAAATTCTCGCAATTTACTTTCTCGCAATTTGGATTTGCTCCTCTCCTTCTAAATGCTGTTTATCAAGGATGTCTTGAGGGTGCTCATTTGGTTTTACATCTTTCTTGCACCCTAGGATAGACTAGAGATCAAGTTTCTATCACGATTGCAAATCTGTCCTGAACTTGTTCTTCGCGCAGTAGTTAGTCTTCGATTTTTAGAAAAATCTAGAAAAACCTTTTTTGATTGATTCTTGTTGGAGAAGGTACTTTACTCATATATCCATCTGTGGAAAAATTTTGGAGTCCACTGGGTTCACCGTTTGGGAGCTGTGAGGTGAAAACTGAGCCCCAAATTTCCTGATTGAAGATCATGACTGTTCGTAGTTCTTGATTTTTCCTTATTTTTGTAAAAGGATTTTTGTGGTGATTTTTGGTGTAGTGCTTCATGACTCATATTCTCATAGGGTGAAAAATTTCCAAAAATTTTGGAGCAATAAAAGTCCACCATCCACCTGCTCTAAGTGATGACAATTCCTGAAAAAACTGTTTTTGCTTTTCTAAAAGAGGCTTTTGTGTTTTGGCTTGATCTCTTTTAGAAAAGAAGTATTTGAATTGATCCCTCTATGCTTTGGACACTTGACAACCAGGATTGTGATTTAAAAATCCCTCACATGATTCATGGTTCTCATCCATGTAAGCTAGGGATACACATAGTTGTCTAGTCGTTCCCGAGTTTGCGTGTTTTGCGATTTTGAGGAGCACCGAGTTTCTTTGCGGGATTTTTTGGAGTACGTTGAGTAGGGGATAATTTTATTTGGGATAAACATGTTTCCATTTGTGTAAAACCACAACAATCTGAGATGATTGATAGCTTGAGATAGCTAACCATAGTTAGACAAGATTAGATTTGTTGTATTTGGTTGTTACGCTAATCATGGTTGAACATATCCGGTTGTTGCAGCATGTAATCTGTTAGTGCATTTTTTTGCTCTATATTAACATGCAGGCAGCGCACGGCCAAGGTGTGATTGCTTCTACCAAAATACTTCCGCACCTTTGATATTTGACATGGTATCAGAGCCCTTCGAATAGATTCCTAACTATGTCTAGCGTCTCCTCTTCCTCAGGATCCACCATGAACTCCTTGATCACTCACCCTGTTTTAGAGAAGCTCGTCAAGCACAACCATGCAACATGGAAAGCCCAGATCGTCACCTCAGTGCGCGGCGCTCGCCTCGAAGGTTACCTAACCGACAAGGCCAAAATGCCTGCTGCTGAGATCAACGGCAAGGATGGCGACACGGTCATCAAGGTCACCAATCCTGCCTATGAAGATTGGCTAGCTTCGCACCAACAAGTCCTTAGCTTCCTCGTCTTCTTTGTATCCAAGGAGGTCTTGTCCCAAATCGCGGCCAAACAAACCGCGGCGGAGGCAGGGCGAGCAATCAAGGCTATGTTCGCGTCGCAGACAAGAGCTCGTGCGGTGAACACACGCCTGGCTCTATCCACCACCCAGAAAGGGAACATGACAGTGGTTGAATACGTCGGGAAGATGCAATCTCTCGGCGATGAGATGGCCGCAGCAGGATAGCCCCTCGACGATGATGAACTAGTGGAGTACATCCTCACCGGGCTCGATTACGACTACGACCTGCTGGTGTCCGCGGTTCTTGCCCGATTTGATCCGATCTTGGTGAGCGAACTATACTCTCAAATGCTCGCCTTTGAGACTCGGGTTGATCTGCGGAACAACAGCAACTCGTTTGGATTCTCCGCCAACGTCGCAAATCGATGGTGACGTGGTGGTGCTGGGCGGTTCGGGCGTGGCGGCCGTGGAGGAAGGGGCGGCAACGCTCCGGCACAGCGTGGTGGTCGTGGAAACAGTTCCAGCAGCAACACTTTTCGCCAAGGAAGCAACGGCCCACGCACCACCACCACCAACAATAGCTCTTCAGATAAGCCGGTCTATCAAGTCTGCTTCAAGACTGGGCACACCGCAGATCGCTGCTGGCATAGGTATGATGAGGACTTTATTCCTGAGCAAAGGCATGTTGTTGCTGCTACAAGTTCATATACTGTGGACACAAATTGGTACACAAATACAGGAGCAACTGATCACATAACAGGAGAGCTAGAGAAGTTGTCCTTTAGAGACAAATACAATGGCGGTGACCAGATTCACACGACAAATGGAGCAGGTATGGCCATGTTGGGGAACGCGGTATGCTACACTAGCACAAATTAAAATTTCTACCGCAAACCAGAAAAGCTACTCGCAAGAAGGGGATCATAAATCTATTACCACTAGACGCGCAGTTGCGGAATCCTTCGCACGTCGTCGTCGTGGATCGTCCTCGCCGCGGATCGTCCTCTCCACGCCGCAGTAGCAGCAGCGTCACCATAGCAGTCCACACGTCCGGGGATGGAACGCTGTGCGTCGGTGTGCAAGCACCGGGTCGCTCGGCAGTGGCAACGAGAGGAGGTTGTGAATCATGTGATGAAAAATTGGCTTGATCTTGTGCTGAAAAATTGGTTAGGATTAATCTTGCAAAATTGCTTGCATGAAGGACCAAACATTCAAACATCCAAAAACAGAAACTTTGCATTTGCGCCGAACCAAATAACTAAAAATCGCGTTTTTCGCATGTATGACGGACCAAACTTTTTGGTCTGTCATAAACGTGATTTTGATGCTTTTACGCTTGTACAAGAAATCGCGTTTTTTCCATGAATGACGGACCAAATGTTTTGGTCTGTCATACACATGATTATGGCGACCTCGTTTTTCCCATGTATGACGGACCGAATTTTTTGGTCTGTCATACACATGATTTTGGCGACCTCGTTTTTCCCATGTATGACGGACCGAATTTTTTGGTCTGTCATACACATGATTTTGGAGACCTCGATTTTCCCATGTATAACGGACCAAATTTTTGGTCCGTCATAAACGTGATTTTGAGGTTTTTGCGCGGGACCAAGTTCTTAAAAACAAGTAAGTTTTTCATTTGTGCGCTGGACTGGTTTTTGGTCTGTGTTGGATGTTTTTGTGCACGGTTAAGGGTTTTGAGCTAATGTGGACTTTATGCAATGCTCGTGTGAGTATTTGCATGGACTAATGTTGAGTCAAGTCGTGGACTTGTGCTCGGATTTGTTTTTGCGGTTTGATCATGTGCAGGTATTGCTTGAAGACGAACGTGGTCGATGACGGGATTGGAACTAGGTTCATGGAGGAGCTGAGGTTCGGGACTAGGTTCAGGAGGAACTGAGGTCTTAGTGGTCAAGGATGTCATGCGGGACGTTCGGGCTAAGAGAATGGTGCACATGAAGAATGATTAGTCATGTGAGAATGGCAGGAGGTCATTCGCGTGCAAAGTGTTAGTCACGTGAGTATGGCAGGTGGCCATACGCGTGCAAAGTGTTAGTCACGTGAGTATGGTAGGGTTGCCATACGCGTGCAAGAGTTGTACTCGGCCAGGTTGGGCCAAGTAGAGTTGTGTTGGATACGGATTCCTTCTAGGGAATAGGAATCATATTCTGGGTTGGTCCTTTAAATAGGAGGGGTTGTCTCCTGTTGAAAGGGCACCAAGGAGAGCTGAGCGCATCAAGCCTTGAGCTTGGTTTTAGGGTTTGTACTCTTTTGATGGGAGTACTTTAGACAAAAGAAATAAAGATCAATTCTTCTAGTTCCTTGTGTGCTACAATATTCTCTTTTGGTTCTTGTTTGCATACTTGTTCTAGTTCTAGATTGGTTTTTGTTTTTTGAGTTTCATCTTGATTTGATCCATCAAAAACCTCTCTAGGGTATTGATCTAGTGTTCCTCAAAGTTTTGTTGATAAATCTTTTGTTGTTCTTGATCAATCTACAAGTTTCGATTAGATTGATTTTCGTCAAATTCTGGAACAGCAAGCTTGCGAAGCTCATAACTTTTGATCCATAAGTCCGATCGAGCTGATTCTTTTTGGGTTTGATTCGTATTGGAATCTAGTTTCTTTTGGCCAAATTTCAGATCGTTCCGACAGTTGGATCTCCGGGAATTCGCGTTTTACCAAACCTCTGTCATTCTGTTTTTGTCGAAAACGAGGCAATTATTTGGTTCTGTTTTGGGGTGAACTTTTAATAGATCAAGAATTTGGTTTTAGCTTCCGCACAATCATTCACCCCCCCTCTGATTGCTATATTCGTATACTTCGATCCTACAAGTGGTATCAGAGCAAGGTTTCTCTAATCTATCTTAACCGGTGATTAGATCAATGGATCGTTATTCGACAAAACCATGTGTGTTCGATGGTGTTGATTTTCAGTTTTGGAAGGCCAAGATGGAGGCGTTCATCCAAGCACAGGGCTTCACAATTTGGGAGAAGGTCTACAAGTCATATGAAGTCCTGCAAGCGACAAAGTCAACGACACCAATCGCACACATGTTGAAGCAAATAGCAAGGCGCGCAACTTGATCATCCAAGGCTTGGGACGCAGCGACTTTGATCGTGTGGTTCATCTTCGATCCGCATATGAGGTATGGAAATCTCTTTGTGATTACCATGAGGGTTCTAACACTGTCAAAGAGGTTCGCCAAGATATTTACAAAAAGAATACATGCGTTTTGAGATGAAACCTAGTGAATCAGTAGATGACTTCTTTGCACGTTTCAATAAAATTCTTAGCAATCTACGTCTTTGTTGGAGTTAGCTACACCGATGCTGAAAATGCTCGACAATTGCTTAGTGCTTTGGACATGTCGGTGTGGGAGATGAAAGTAACATCTATACAAGAATCTACTACCATGAGCACACTCACATTAGATGTTCTTTACTCTAAGTTGAAAACTCATGAGTTGGATGTTCTTGCCAGGAAGGGTAACATTAAATCAATTGCTTTGATCTCTAACCCTAACATGTCAAATGCAAATTCTTCTTCTAGCTTTGCCTTGTCTTCCATGTCTTCTTTAACAGATGAGCAACTTGAAGAGTTTCCTGAAGAAGATCTGGCACTACTCTCTTCTCGCTTTAACAAAGCTTTGCAGAATGTGAGAATAAGAAAGAGAGGTGGTCCTCCAAGATGCTATGAGTGTGGTGACCTCAACCATATTCGCACAAATTGTCCTAAGCTTGCAGGAAAAACATCAAAGGAGGAGAAGAACAACGCAGGAAGGAATGAGAAGAAAAGGTTCTCGTCAAATGATAGGAAGAAGAAGAGCTTCATCAACCGCAAGGTGGTTCACCGAGTTCTTTCCGCTCTTGAACAAGTCAATTTGAGCGATGTGGACTCGGAGAGCAGCGAAGATGATGCAACTCCAAGCAAGCATGATTTGATGGGATTGTGTCTCATGGCAAGCAGCAAGGATAGCTTCACCGAGGACGACCACGACAGCGACTTCAATGAGGTAGATCCCTCTTATGATGAATTAGCTATTGCTGTTGCTCGTCTTGGAAAATTGCTTGACAAACGTGATAAGAAAATTAAGAAACATGATTTCATTATTGAATCATTGAATGCTGAAATTGCTAGACTTAAGACTTTGATTCCTAGTGATGATACTTGCAAATCATGTGACTTAATTTACAATGAGCTCACCTTGCTTAGGAAAGAACATGCTCTTTTGTTGCATCTAAATGAGAAAAATGAGAAACATGTTGTACATGCTAGCTGTTCCACTGATGATTTGCATAGTTCAACTTCTTGTTCTAAATGCTCAACTCTTGAATTAAAATTGAAAGATGCAAATGCTAGGGTTTCTCAATTAACTGATAATTTGCTTTCACATGAGGTTCTTTCATGCTCAACTTGTCGCAAGCAAAAAGGAAAAGTGGACGTTCCCTGCAATAATTGTTTAATTCTTGCTAAGAAAGTTGATTACCTGCAAAACTCTTTGGAACGATTCACTAATGGCAAGAAAAAATTGAACATGATTTTGGATCAATCTAAGGTTAGCTCAAACAAGAGAGGTTTAGGCTTTGATCTTCATGCTTCATTTGAAACTAAACCTCGTGACCGTTGTTAATGCTCCTTGCAATGACAAAATTGAGATTCTTAATGAGCCTAAAAGATTGCTTTTAAATCTGCTGGTTTTCTTTCTTCTACTATGATGAATGCAAAATGTGCTTCTACTGTTAAAGCCAAACTTCATGCTAAGTACACTTGCACTCATTGTGGTAGAGATGGACATCTAGTAGATTTTTGCTTTAGACTAGCCAGACAGCAAAGGAAAGAAATGACTAAGGCTAGGTCTAACTTCAGAAGAGCACACTTTGCTTCTCACTATGCGCCTAGAGTGTTGAAAACACCTTCTGTTCCTATGAACATGGGAAAAAGAAAAGCTGATTTTGTGCATAAAAATTCTCGTGTTGTGCCTATCACAGCGTCGTGTGTCTCAAGATCGGATTCCCAAAAATCTCATTCCTAACCTGATCTGAGACCTCGACATGTTTTGCTATGTAGGCTTCTCGCGCAAGGAAGGAGAACATATGGTTAGTGGATTCCGGATGCTCACGCCACATGTCCGGTGATAAGAATTGGTTCTCCTCCCTCACTCGTGCATCTCGTGCTGAAAGTGTTACTTTTGGAGATGCTTCTTCCTCTTCTGTTGTGGCAAAACGTACAATAAAAACATGGTAAGATGATTGCAGGTTCACATCCACCTCTTACCATGATGATGACAAACGCTCCAGGACAGCTTCTACATCTTGATACAGTTGGACCATCTCGAGTTCAATCCTTTGGAGGCAAACGGTATGTGCTTGTGATTGTTGATGATTTTTCTAGATACTCTTGGGTATACTTTATGGCATCTAAGGATGAGGCTTTTAGTCATTTTAGAAGTCTTGTTCTTAGGCTTTCTATTGATCATCCAGGAGCTCTCAAAGCTATTAGAAGTGATAATGGAACTGAATTCAAAAATGCTTCTTTTAATCACTTTTGTACTGAAAAAGGAATTGATCATCAATTTTCATCTCCTAGAGTGCCTCAACAAAATGGTGTAGTCGAAAGAAAAAAAACAGAACGTTAGTTGAGATGGCTAGAACCATGTTAGATGAACATCTCTCTCCTAGAAATTTTTGGGCTGAAGCTATTTCAACTGCTTGTTATGTTTCAAACCGTGTGTTTTTGAGATCAAAATTGGGTAAGACTCCATATGAGCTTCGGTTTGGACATAGACCTTCTGTTTCTCACTTTCGAGTTTTTGGATGCAAATGTTTTGTCTTGAAATCTGGAAATCTTGATAAATTTGAAGCTAGATCTACTGATGGCATTTTTCTTGGATATCCTGCTCATACTCGTGGCTATCGTGTGCTTGTTTTGGAGACTAACAAAATTGTGGAAACTTGTGAAGTTACTTTTGATGAGGCTAGTCCAGGCACTAGTCCAAGTGATGCAGTGCACAAAGCGCATACATTCAGGGGGAGAAAATCTTTGAAGATGATGATGATGTTGAAGATGAGGTCTTGACTCTTCCTAATGCACAACAAGATGTAGCACCTTTGGCACCTACTACTACATCACCTCTGACTAACCATCCTCAAGCTACATCATCATCTGTACATGCTGAAAATGAAGAAGGAGAAGGAGAAGTCTCAAAAGCCAATGCTCCCTTGTACATTCAAAAATGCATCCATCTGAACAAATGATTGGAGACCTAAATGAGAGAGTCACTCGATCCAGGTTTATTCATTCTGACACTCATGCTCATTCCGCTTTAGTTGCTTCTTTTGAACCTAAAGATATATCTCATGCATTATCTGACGAATCTTGGATCAATGCCATGCATGAAGAAATAGAGAATTTTGAACGAAATAAAGTTTGGAAACTTGTCTCACCTCCTCCAGATTTTAATGTTATTGGAACTAGATGGGTTTTCAAAAATAAACAAAGTGAGGATGGTGTTGTTGTTAGAAACAAGGCTAGATTGGTTGCTCAAGGTTACACTCAAATTGAAGGCTTAGATTTTGATGAAACCTTTGCTCCTGTTGCTATAATTGAAGCCATTAGAATCCTTTTAGCTTTTGCTGCATCCAAAGGTTTCAAATTGTATCAAATGGATGTGAAAAGTGCTTTTCCTAATGGCTACATAAATGAGGAGGTTTATGTCAAGCAACCACCTGGTTTTGAAAATCCAAAGTTTCCAAATCATGTGTTCAAACTATCAAAAACTTTGTATGGTTTGAAACAAGCCCCTAGAGCATGGTATGATAGGCTAAAAACCTTTTTACTTGAAAAAGGCTTTTTAATGGGAAAGGTTGACAAAACTCTCTTTTTACTCAAGCAAGGCAATGATCAACTATTCGTTCAGATTTATGTTGATGATATTATCTTTGGTGGTTCATCTCATGTTTTAGTGTCTCGAGTTTTGAAAACAATGAGGAAGGAGTTTGAGATGAGTATGATGGGTGAGTTGACATACTTTTTGGGATTTCAAATCAAGCAAACGAAGGATGGTACTTTTGTACATCAAAGCAAATACACAAAAGACTTGTTGCATAGATTTGGGATGGAAAACAAAGAAGCCGATCATGACACCCATGGAGAGCACTTGCGCACTTGACCTCGATGAAGATGGTGAGCGGAGTTGATCAAAAGGAATATAGAAGCATGATAGGTTCACTTTTGTACCTCAACGCATCAAGGCCGGATATACAATTTGCTGTATGCTTGTGTGCTCGTTTTCAAGCTTCCCACGTGCTTCACATCGACAAGTGTCAAAAGGATTTTCAGGTATCTTCATGGAACTCAAGATTTTGGCATTTGGCTTTCTGCTTCCTCATGCATTAGTTTGAGATCTTTTACGATGCTGATTTTGGAGGATGTAGAATTGATAGGAAAAGCACTTCGGTTCATGTCACTTCTTGGGAAATTCTCTCATTGCATGGTCATCTAGAAAGCAATCTTCTGTTGCACAATCAAGCTGCTTGAATCTGAATATGTGGGCTGCTGCTAGTTGTTGTTCTCAAATTCTTTGGATAGTAGCTACACTTAAAGATTATGGGGTTATTTTGGATAGTGTTCCTCTTACGTGTGATAACACTAGTGCAATTTGTATTGCTAAGAACCACGTGCAACATTCAAGAACAAAACATATTGACATCGATTTCACTTTCTTAGAGATCATGTTGAAAAAGGCAACATTGTGCTTCATCATGTGGATCTTGAACATCAATTGGCAGACATTTTCACAAAACCTTTGTCTTCTTCTCGTTTTGCTTTTATTCGGGAGAACTTGGAATTGTTCATCCAATGGGATTGTTTTGAGGAGTTTCTTTGCCAAGTTCTTTCACGTGATGAGCTCACTTTATCATATTTCTTTATATACTATATAATTGAGCTAATATATGATAATCTAAATTGTCTCACTTGAACTAAGAATGACATTGAGAAATTCACGATCTGATTGCCTATAGCTAAATACTCTGTGATATCTTACTCTTCTAGGCTTGATATTGAATCCTCTTGACAAATTTGGGCTATGAAGCAAGTGTGGTTTCAACTTTACTCTTTCATAAGACCATTTAATCATTTTTGCATGTTTATAATCAAAGAAAAAGAAAAAAGAAAAGGGAATAAAAAAAAGGGGTGTTAAAAGCAAAAGCTTCAAGTTGTATGCTTTAGGCATGCTTTCCTTAAAAAATAAGATGTATGCTTCAAGCATGCCATTCCCTCAAAGATAAGATGTATGCTTCAAGCATGCCACTCCTAGAAAATAAAAGAAGTATGCTTCAAGCATGCCACATGCGATTTATTGTTTAAAGATTAAATTGGTCTACTAGATTGGAGTTGAAACTACTTGCTCGCCCTAAGTTGTTAGTTGCTTCAATTTTTTAAAACCTTGCTTTTTCTGCTAAGATCTTGCTTAGTACTTGGCTATAGTTGACTAAATTGAGGTTGAGATGCATGTCATTCCCTAACTTGTTAAAATCACTTCAAGATCATGTATTTTGCATATTATGTGATATATAAGGTTATATGATCGAATGAGCTCATCTTTTCCTATCTTGGCACTCCCTTGTTTCTCCTTGTGAAATCATTGCTGCAGGAAAAATTTTGAACAAATTCTCTCTTTTGTACTCTTGATGAATCCATTGTCAAAGGGGGAGAAATTTTGGGAATATTTGAGAAGTTCAAAGAAAAAAGGGAAAAAGTTTTTTTTTTGGAAATTTGAGCTTTTTGGGAAAAGTTTGGAAAATTTTGGAATTCCTGGACACATTGCACATTCACACACATTTTCATTCTCAGGGGGAGATTTTGTTTTGCCTTTTTGTCAAAGGGGGAGGTTCTGTGTTTTGGTGTTAATCCTTTGGATCTCAAAATCTTTTAAAAAAGAGAATGCCAATGTTCAAATCTAAAGTGGTGTTGCCAATGTTTTCATCAAGGGGGAGATTGTGAATCATGTGATGAAAAATTGGCTTGATCTTGTGCTGAAAAATTGGTTAGGATTAATCTTGCAAAATTGCTTGCATGAAGGACCAAACATTCAAACATCCAAAAACAGAAACTTTGCATTTGCGCCGAACCAAATAACTAAAAATCGCGTTTTTCGCATGTATGACGGACCAAACTTTTTGGTCTGTCATAAACGTGATTTTGATGCTTTTACGCTTGTACAAGAAATCGCGTTTTTTCCATGAATGACGGACCAAATGTTTTGGTCTGTCATACACATGATTTTGGCGACCTCGTTTTTCCCATGTATGACGGACCGAATTTTTTGGTCTGTCATACACATGATTTTGGCGACCTCGTTTTTTCCATGTATGACGGACCGAATTTTTTGGTCTGTCATACACATGATTTTGGAGACCTCGATTTTCCCATGTATAACGGACCAAATTTTTGGTCCGTCATAAACGTGATTTTGAGGTTTTTGCGCGGGACCAAATTCTTAAAAACAAGTAAGTTTTTCATTTGTGCGCTGGACTGGTTTTTGGTCTGTGCTGGATGTTTTTATGCACGGTTAAGGGTTTTGAGCTAATGTGAACTTTATGCAATGCTCGTGTGAGTATTTGCATGGACTAATGTTGAGTCAAGTCGTGAACTTGTGCTCGGATTTGTTTTTGCGGTTTGATCATGTGCAGGTATTGCTTGAAGACGAACGTGGTCGATGACGGGATTGGAACTAGGTTCATGGAGGAGCTGAGGTTCGGGACTAGGTTCAGGAGGAACTGAGGTCTTAGTGGTCAAGGATGTCATGCGGGACGTTCGGGCTAAGAGAATGGTGCACATGAAGAATGGTTAGTCACGTGAGAATGGCAGGAGGTCATTCGCGTGCAAAGTGTTAGTCACGTGAGTATGGCAGGTGGCCATACGCGTGCAAAGTGTTAGTCACGTGAGTATGGTAGGGTTGCCATACGCGTGCAAGAGTTGTATTCGGCCAGGTTGGGCCAAGTAGAGTTGTGTTGGATACGGATTCCTTCTAGGGAATAGGAATCGTGATGCAGGTTGGTCCTTTAAATAGGAGGGGTTGTCTCCTGTTGAAAGGGCACCAAGGAGAGCTGAGCGCATCAAGCCTTGAGCTTGGTTTTAGGGTTTGTACTCTTTTGATGGGAGTACTTTAGACAAAAGAAATAAAGATCAATTCTTCTAGTTCCTTGTGTGCTACAATATTCTCTTTTGGTTCTTGTTTACATACTTGTTCTAGTTCTAGATTGGTTTTTGTTTTTTGAGTTTCATCTTGATTTGATCCATCAAAAACCTCTCTAGGGTATTGATCTAGTGTTCCTCAAAGTTTTGTTGATAAATCTTTTGTTGTTCTTGATCAATCTACAAGTTTCGATTAGATTGATTTTCGTCAAGTTCTGGAACAGCAAGCTTGCGAAGCTCATAACTTTTGATCCATAAGTCCGATCGAGCTGATTCTTTTTGAGTTTGATTCGTCTTGGAATCTAGTTTCTTGTGTCCAAATTTCAGATCGTTCCGACGGTTGGATCTCCGGGAATTCGCGTTTTACCAAACCTCTGTCATTCTGTTTTTGTCGAAAACGAGGCAATTATTTGGTTCTGTTTTGAGGTGAACTTTTAATAGATCAAGAATTTGGTTTTAGCTTCCGCACAATCATTCACCCCCCTCTGATTGCTATATTCGTATACTTCGATCCTACAGAGGTGGCTAGGGTTTCTGGCGAAACACCTCTAAACCGCACGAAAGTATCTTCTGCGTCTAGCCTTCTCCCCTCCTTATATAGCCACGAGGTGAAACCCTAGGCAGTCAGGGCCCATCTACGCGCTAAGCCCACGAGGTCCATTAATTACGGATCCAATCCGAATTATTGCGTCCCAGCCCGTTAAGTGTGTGACCCTGTAGGTTCATGCGCATTTGGACATGGATTCGAAAAACCCTTTTTCTAATCCAATAGTCGGTAGCGGCTCCTTGCAGAGCATGCCAACTCCCAAACGCATATGATTAAAGCACTGATATAATAATCCCTTTGCCAAACTATATGAAGATTGAACTCAAGGCGAGAAGCATGTTATCCTTTGACAGTTCAATCCATCTCTCGTATCCGTGATATATTAATAAGTTGTGATTGACTTCTCAATCACGGCATGGCCATGCACTTCCTTAATCATATCACACGAGTGGCCTAGACATATATCTCCGTTACATTGGAGTGGCAAATTCCATCTTGACTGCTCACTTCCCTCTGCATGTTTCATAGTAAACATGAAAGCTACCTTTATAACTATCCGGTTAGGAAATAGTGTTTGGTAACCCCAAGGTAAACTATTACACATGTAGGGAATATGACAATCTCAGGTCTAAGGATCATACATCTACTATGTATGAAATACACTGATGACACATAAGAATGTAACATTCTCATAGTATCCCATTGTGGGTCTATCTAACACATGTTCTTCAACATGCATCCACAATGTATTGATGATATCTCCATATCCCATGATCTATAAAACATGATCATCGAACAATAAATGTGCTGATCTATTCATCGTTGTCCTATACGATGATATCCGATCAGAGATATTTATCGAATTATATCAATAAGTAAGGAGTTTCATAAACAAGTCACACACTTGTTGATCAAAACAATGATATACATTCATTGGACCAATAATCATATTATTATTCATAAACATAGTCATGTTACAATCATCCATATGATTGCCTCAAGAGTATAACACTAACAGGCCATTAGTCACATTGGTAAAACTACTATTCATACCCAGAATCATAATCTTGATCTAAATCAGGTCTTGCATGTCCCACAAGCCACAAAGAATCTTGTGTCTGTTCATCGTCTTGCTACAGATAATAATGTCTTCCTTGAATTTCATTCTAATTTCTTCTTGATAAAGGACCGGGACACGAAGACCACACTTCTTAAAGGGAGATGTCACAAAGGACTCTATCCTCTGCCATCAGCACCACCATTCACAAAGCAAGCCTTTGGAGTCAGCAAACCATCCTTTGATAGGTGGCATAGCCGCCTTGGTCATCCTGCAGCCCCCATTGTCCAAAAAGTTATCACTAGTTTTAATCTTCCATGTCATGTTAAGTTCAATAAAGAGTCTGTGTGCAATGCTTGCCAGCAAGCAAAGAGCCACCGGTTACCATATCCAAAGTCATCTAGTGTTTCGAGTCATCCTCTAGAACTTGTTTTTTCATATGTTTGGGGGCCTGCACCCGATTCTGTTCACAGATATAAGTACTATGTGAGTTTTATTGATGATTTTAGTAAATTTACTTGGATTTATATCCTTAAATTCAAGTCTGAAGTTTTTCAGAAATTCCATGAGTTTCAGAACCTTGTTGAACGACTTTTTGATCAAAAAATCATTACTATGCAAACTGATTGGGGTGGTGAATATGAGAAACTTCATTCCTTTTTTTAACAAGATAGGCATATCCCATCATGTATCTTGTCCCCATGCACATCAACAAAATGGATCTGCTGAACGCAAACACAGGCACATTGTAGTGGTTGGCCTATCTCTCCTAGCTCAACCTTCCATGCCACTCAAGTTTTGGGATGAAGCCTTTCTCATTGCCACTTTTCTCATCAATTGCACCCCTAGCAAAGTTTTCTCCTTTGCTACACCTCTAGACCGCCTATTTCATGTCAAACCTAAATATTCCTCTCTCCGCATCTTTGGCTGCGCCTGTTGGCCTAATTTAAGACCCTATAATCAGCATAAACTCCAGTTTCGTTCCAAAGAATGCATTTTCCTTGGTTATAGCAACTTGCATTAGGGGTTCAAATGCCTTGACATTGCTACTGGATGCATATACATCTCTCGCGATGTCGTTTTCGATGAAGGAATTTTTCCCTTTTCCAAGCTTCATCCTAATGCTGGTGCAAAGCTGAAATATGAAATTCTTCTTCTCCCTCCAACTTTACTAGCTTCTAGTTCGGTGTCACCTGGGGATGAATGTGTAGCTAATCCATTGACTAATGCGCCGGCTGCTAATGATTTTCCTGCAAACACTAATGGTTCACATGCTGGATCCACATCCGATCCTGATGCTTCTGCACGAATGTCGCCAAGACGAGTTCCCGCGCCACCCTTTGGCTCTCAGGTCACCGAGTTGGAGCCCGACACGCGGCACGCTGGGGCAAATCAGCCGACCCTCTCGCCCTCTCCTCACCAGCAGAACGGCGACACTATACCTGTTGTAGATGGGGGAGGCAACCCTACTGCTATGGCTAACAGGGCCGATTCTCCCGTGGCGCTGCATGACGACATGATTGGAGATCATTCTCCTGTGCAGGTGTCGAGACCCTCGGTGCTCACAGATCCGCCTGCTGCAGTAGCATCAAAGCGACCACACACGGCGCTGCATGATGACATGATTGGAGATCATTCTCCCGTGCAGGTGTCGGGACCCTCGACGCTCACAGATCCGCCTGCTGCAGTATCGTCACAGCGACCACACACCAGGCTTCAGGCTGGCGTCAGAAAACCCAAGGTATATAATGATGGTACTGTTCGTTATGGCTGTTTTACTTCGTCCGGTGAACCACAGTGCTTAGAAGAAGCTCTAGGAGATAAAAATTGGAAAGGTGCAATGGATATTGAATATGATGCATTGATGAAGAATAAAACATGGCATTTAGTTCCATCCCAGAAAGGCGGAAACGTAATAGACTAGAAATGGGTTTATAAGATCAAACGCAAAGCTGATGGGAGTCTAGACAGGTATAAAGCTAGACTGGTTGCAAAAGGATTTAAACAGAGAAATGGCATAGATTATGAAGACAATTTTAGCCCAGTTGTCAAGTCAGCCACTATCAGAATAGTGCTCTCTATAGCTGTATCTAGAGGATGGAGCCTTCATCAACTAGATGTTCAAAATGCTTTTTTTACATGGCTATCTAGAAGAAGAGGTATACATGAAACAACCCCCATGCTATGAGGATAAAACCAAATTTAATTATGTATGTACGTTGGATAAGGCTCTATATGGCTTGAAACAAGCACCACGAGCATGGTACTCTCAATTGAGTGTTAAATTGCAGAGTCTTGGGTTTAATCCTTCAAAGGCAGACACATTTTTGTTCTTTTTCAATAAAGGGGGTGTTATCATATTTGTATTGATATATGTAGATGATATAATAGTTGCAAGTTCAACACATGATGCTACTCAAGCTCTGTTGCACCAGCTCAGTCAAGAATTTGCTCTTAAAGATTTAGGCAAACTTAGCTACTTCTTGGGAATAGAAGTGAATCAGATACGAGATGGCATAAGATTGACTCAAGAAAAATATGTTTCTTACTTATTAAGGAAGGTGGGCATGACTGATTGTAAAGCAGTAACCACACCTCTTGCAGTCAATGAGAAGCTTTCGGCGTCTGAAGGAACTCCTTTAGGACTGAATGATGCAACCCAGTATAGAAGCATAGTTGGTGCTCTCCAGTACTTGACTCTCACAAGACCCGATCTTGCATTTCTTGTTAATAAAGTGTGTCAGTTTTTGCACAGTCCTACAGTAGTTCATTGGGAAGTTGTGAAAAGAATTATGAGATACTTAAAACAGTCAATCAAGGTTGGGCTAAAGATTGGCAAATCCAACTCTCTTCTAGTCAGTGGTTTCTCAGATGCAGATTGGGCTGGCTGTCTTGATGATAGAAGATCTACAGGTGGCTTTGCTGTGTTCCTGGGTTCTAACCTGGTGTCATGGAGTGCACGCAAACAACCTACTGTGTCAAGGTCAAGTACAGAAGCTGCATACAAAGCTGTAACCAATGCAACAGCAGAGATTATGTGGATTCAAACACTTCTACAGGAACTTGGCATTGATTCTCTGCGTGCTGCTAAACTGTGGTGTGATAATATTGGAGCTAAGTATCTTTCTGCAAATCCTGTTTTCCATGCACGAACTAAACATATTGAGGTTGACTATCATTTCGTCCGAGAACGGGTCTCAAGAAAATTGTTAGATATTGATTTTGTTCCTTCAGAAGATCAAATTGCAGATGGCTTCACCAAGACGCTTCCTACACGACAGTTGGAGAATTTCAAACACAATCTCAACCTAGCACGGTTGTGATTGAGGGGGGCTGTTAAATAAACATGTTTCCATCTGTGTAAAACCGCAACAACCTGTGATGATTGATAGCCTGAGATAGCTAACCATAGTTGCACCAGATACGTCCCTTGCAATTGAACCAGCTAGTTCAAAAGGAGGGAACTAGATGTAGTAGGGAATCTTACATGGCGGCCTAGCTAGCATGCATTACACAGAGAGGAAGAAAAGCAGGGTCTAAAACCGAAAACTCCATAATTCATGAACAATGTTCCGCATGTTCCTTCCTGTTGCTTGTAGTATTTCACAGGAAGCCATTATTAACACTTCCAGATTATTGGTCATGGACTACATACATATAGGAAGTGAGCGCTGCTGGGGCTAATCTTGTTTTGTGTTATTGTATTATTTGCCCTCTTGTCTACTGGTCCAACTATATTTGATGCCAGCAACAGACCAACGTGATAGCAAAGCATGGCAATTGCTAGCTAGCTAGGATCTGAAGCTAAAATCTCAACTCAGTTCTTAGTGGTGATAACATCCCTGAACCAGTAGGCCGACATCTTGGGATACCGCTTGAGAGTTCTGAAATCCACGTAGACTAAGCCAAACCTCGAGGTGTACCCAAGCTTCCATTCGAAGTTGTCCAGCAGAGACCAAGCGAAGTACCCTATGCAGTTTGCGCCGTCGTCGATCGCCTCCTTGAGCTTGGCGATGTAGCTCCTGTAGTAAGCGACCCTCGTCGTGTCGTGCACTCCCTGAGCGATGGTGACATTGCCAGGATCATCCATGCCTGAAATTGAATTTAATCACTGTTGTTTACTCACTCCCTGAGCAGTGCTGTCAAACTAGTAAGTACAGGAAAGTGTCTTAGACGAAGCTGTACCGTTTTCAGATAGAAACATTGTGGGGTTACCATACTTCTCCTTCACATAAGTGACAGCTTTGTATAACCCCCACGGTACGATGTAAAGCCAATCAGAATTCGCCTGCAATTGTAGTTAGTTTTTTCAGTAAAGTATACAAGTGTACTACCAATTGTGCTATAAGTTATAACTAGGTAGAAATAACCAATAACGTACCATTGGTCCAATAGGCACGCCATTGCGTTCATCTGCAGCAACAATAGATGCAAAGGAAATCAGGAAATTGTTTCTGATGCAAAAGGTCGCTCTTTTCACTTTTTGGAGAGCACCAAAGCCCTTCTTTTTTTTAGATTAAGTTAAATGGAGGATGAGAGTATACTCACAAGCAAATGCAGCATGCCAGTCAGACGAGTAACTAGGGGGAGTCATTGCATTTGGCTGCTGATCACGAACATAATAAGCAGTATACTGATTGATGCCAACATAGTCGATAGAGCCCTTCACTATCTGAACCTCGTCAGCTGTGAACTTCGGCAGCCTTTCTTTGACAATTTCTTGCACAGATTTGGGGTACTCACCGTAGATGATTGGGTGCAGAAACCTAAAACAGGTCAAGCTCAATATGTTCAGATGTGAGACAGTAAAAAATTGAAGCTATTAGTATCCTCTGCTGTTCAAACAGAATGAGGATACGAATTGTCCAGTTGGAAATCAATGTTATGGATGAAGGCAAGCAAGAAATTAATTCTCAGCTGTGGTAAGTCTACACAGCCATCTGATTCTTGACTGGACAGTCCATGCTCTAGAAGCAACATACTCAGAGCAGTTTGAACTAACAGTAATAGGACTTTAATCGAACCCAAAGAGACTAGAGAAATTTAAAAAAAGAACGTAAATAAGATATAGAGTAGAATTACCATCCCACATGGAAGTCTCTTGATCTTTGAGCTGCGGCTTGGTCAGCTGTTGAACTTGTAAGACCCTCGTACCAGACAAAATCCAGAAGAATTCCAATCCTTCCTTTTTGTGTAGGCTGCAAAGATAGTTTATGTGAAAAGCATCTCTCAAAGAATATTCATTATTGTCTGAACATTCAAAGGGTAAATTACATATTTTCCACTAATGTTTCCGGAATTGCACATTTGCTACTAGTTTATTCCTGCAAAAAAACAAATTTAGTAATTCATGTCTACCTTCCAGTTCTGCTAATGTGATGGAAAAGTCTCCATAAATTCTCATTAAGGGTGAGAAAAGCTTAAATCACACGGCCTTTTTCTGCAGATATACACAGTTCTTACCTGATACTTCTGCCGGTATCTCTGAACGGCAGCAGCATGAGAAAGAATGAGGTGATGTGCAACAATGTAAGGCTCCGTAGCGGAGTTTCCAGCCTTGCATTTTGTGCATCTTCCTGGAGCAAACTTGCCGTCGTCATAGCCAAGAGCAGCGACAACCCTTGGTTCGTTAAATGTCATCCAGTTCTTTACTCTGTCACCAAATGTCTTGAAGCAGAAATCGGCATAGTCTGCGAATGCGTTCCTGCATGATTCGGTATTTAATAGGCATTACGTTTTATTATCTCAATTCACAATTTTATTGAATGCATCACAATTTTTTCTATGAAACACAATCCTAGTCGATTGTACAAGAAATGTGTGAAAACGACTTTGTAAAGTAATTACTGAAAAAATTGCAGTATGTGGGAACCTATGTATCAATCAAATGTAATCGTGGCAAGTAGGAACAGAGGCCATATGAGGCTTCAAGTCTGAACATCGGAACTGAAGTTGTGAGATCATTTGTTGTCTACTGAGACAATTTTCCTATTTACATTTGTCTACCATATTGAAAAATGCATAACAAATGAGCTCTACAAGTTCCAAAGTTCGTTTGGAATCTGTGTTACAAATGCAACCTCTGTAAAATGTCGGAACTCAACAACTGTATAGAAAACAATGTTGACAACATGTAATCTGTATACCATGACAGGTATAGCCATTTTTTTCATTACCTCGTATCTAATAAAGAAAAACCTAAATGTACTTACACAACTTTTCTGTTCAACAACCCTCCATATTGCACCTCTAGTGCCTCTGGTAAGTCATAGTGATACAGATTTGCATAAGGTGTAATGCCTGTCAAGCAGAGCAAATTTCAGCATGGGACTTGAAACTACCGTCACATCTCAAATGAAAAGTGTTCTTACATTATGTGTTACAGTGAGACATACCTATCTTCAGCATGTAATTTATCAACCTGTTATAGTATGCCACACCTTTCCAATTTACTTTTCCATTTCCATCTAGAAAAACGAACAGCCATTCAACAGAAATTTAGTTTGTATTGTCAGAAATGAAGTCCAAAATAAAGGAAAGGCAGTTGATTAAAACGAACAATTTAAGGAAAAATTACATGGGAATATTCTTGACCATGAGATTGAGAATCGGTACGCATCAAAACCCATCTTTTTCATGATATTCACGTCTTCCTGCACGAACAGAGTGCCGACTTTAATTATGTAGTTCATAGAATCAGGAGTAAAAGTGCATCAAGTTCCCACACACATCTGCCGAAGCATTAGCAACTGGCCACAAGGGCTGTGTCTAGTAATAACTCGCCTTAAGATAGGGGAATGTAATCTTATGCTCCTAACTATACAATCAGCGTGGTAATGAACCAAATTAGTCCAATCTACACTTGATGATTGACTGCTAGCACCAGTGCCTCCATAGGTGCCAAACTAAGCAGCAAGCAATCATAAGGAATGTTACTTGACCAGCTAGGAGAAGTTTTTCACCTTGTAGCGGTGGTATTCGTCAACAGTAACATCTGCCGTGGCATTGTTTGCGATCTCGCCTGGTCAGAGAAAAGAGCGACGTTACTTAATCATCTAATAGTCATAAACCCATGTACTATAGGTGATGTTTGTTGTTAACACTAATTAAAGAAGAATTTCACAATGGGGCCTCCTATCCCGTGGACGTCCACAGTGCGTGATCCCGGCGGACGCCGGCCTGCACTTCTCTTCCTCACGTGCCCACGCCTCGCAGATCTTCATTATTTGGGCTTATTGCAATGACTTTAGGATTAGCAACATAGATTAAAATCTTTGCCATATCATCATTTATTGTGGCAGTTTGAAAACTGTTGTAATTGGTTATTACCGCAGTGTTTGTTGCAACGGTTGGCAATAAAATGACTTGGTTGCAACAGGAGCCTATCCCACCGATTTTTTTGGGCTCAAAGCAACCCAAAAAAAATGGTCTCTTCGGCAACATACCAACCACCTTTGTCGCCCCTACGGCTGTAGCTCTAAATTCGTCTTACAAACCGTCTGTAAAGTATCACAGATTGTATCTAATAAATTTAGATAATCACAGTTGAAAACCGTCTATGATAAAATGTTTAATATAGACTTTTCTATAGTTGTGAGTACTGCCATCAACGCCTCACCATCCGCTGCTTGCTTGCAACCGCCGTCTAAAACCTAGCTCATTTGCCGGCCGGTCCTGTCCTCCAAAACTTAACCTGACAGTGTAGTCATCGTTGTAACCAAGATTGTAAATTTCGTTTTCGATTCACATCTCGTCACCCTCCAAAATCCAAAATTTTTGTAATCCTTTTGCCGCCATCTAGCCCGTAGCGTCGACCATGTGATCAGCAGCGCTCTCATTGCCCACCATCCGGCCTCTGGCCACCTGGGTGACTAGATCAAAGGTCGAAAGGCCGGATGAATTGACCCTGTTGGTAGGAGACATGTCGAGATCGCTGCTCCACCAAGGGAGACGTATGAGTGCCACCAACTAGTGTCCAGTGGATGCTTGTGCCACATGCCAAAAGTCGATCCGACGGCCGTGCGTGCCGCCGACAGGCACGATCTGACGGTAGCATTTTCGATTCGCATATCATACTGTCGAAAAGAAGATCGACCGTCCGTAATATCATTGCCAAGCCAATTCCTTGCACTTATTTTAAAAATGAATACATTTGGTTTCAGTTTAACCATGATTTTATAATAGCTACATCTAAGGTTTTGTTTTCAATGCAAGGATTTCCTAACAATTGTGTAGAACACAATGCAACTCTTATATATGGAGAAATGCCTAAATATTCCAGCGTTCTAACTTTCAGGACAATGTTAGTATGTTACAGACCATATATGTTAAACAAGCTTGCTCACCAGGGGTCTTGACGAAGGCGTCCCATATGCTAGGCCCGCGTCCGTCTTTGAGCGCCATGCCCTCCACCTGATACGCCGACGCCGCCGTCCCGAACACGAACCCGGCCGGGAAGCTCCGCCGGCTCAGCCCGCCCGTCCATGCCGCCTTCTTCACGGCCTCCTCGGCACGACGACCTCCGCCGCCGGCAGCTGCTTGTGCTGCAGCTCCAACTAAAACCAACAGAGCCAAATCGAAAAGGCGATAGCCCATGATTCTATCTGCAGAATTCCTGCGACTTAGCCAGTTTGGTGGCACTGGATAAAGAAAAGAAGAGGTAGCGGCGAGCCGGCGAGGACGAGTGACATATAGGACCGCCAAAGTTCAACTGTATTTGGACATTATTGGTGGTATGTCAGAGGCTTGTCGGCACCCGGGGAAGTCATTGTACCGGTGGGCTTGGGACGAGGCTACAGCTAGCTAGCGGTGCGCGTCAAGTGTGACGGCCGCGGCAGAGGAAAACTCCGTGGCAGGACGCAATGAATCGGCGCCCGCGACGGACAGCACGCACGTCTCGTCACGAGCGCATGCAGCCGCAACCCATGCGTGTAGCGCCTTTCTTGTTGTGTACTGTGTAGGAAGCGCCGTGGGATGGCTACCGGGCACAGGGTTCACCTTACCTTTCGGCTTTCGGTTCAGATAATCGGTCAGACTTTGGTACCGATTTTCAGAAAAAAAAAAATTTGCTAAAAAATAATAAAAAATGATATGATTTTAAAATCCAAATTAAAAAAATCAAAAAATAAAAATCTACCGATTTTTTCTCGATTTTAATTGGCCAATTGAATGTTTTTCATAACCGATTTTTTGACCGATTTTCTCTCGATTTTCACTAATTATCGCAATATTTACGTTGCATAAATTTTTTAAAATCTTTTAATTTTTTAATTTAACCGGTTTTCCCGACGATTTTTAATACCTTACCACACAGATAAAATCGATAATCATGATTTTTTCATAATTTTCTACGACAAATTGAACCCTGGTCGATCGGGCACCATTGCTGGCTCCATCCCACCGACAGCAATCATACTGCAGTAATCGATTTGCCAGCGTTACCATTGATCCATCATCATTTGGAGAACTATTTGGTAGATTGGACTATTTGTGGGCATTGGATCCCGTGCGACCGTTCTTCAACTCAGCTCTTTGCATGCAAGGGCCCACCGTCTCAATGATACGCGACAGCTTCCGTTTGTCTCGCTGGTCTTTTATTTGATTTTGCTCGTCTTCGGGTGTGGTGCACATGGAAGTATGGAACACAAATCCCAAAAACCACGGTAAGAGCATGAAACAAGCGGCAGCGGAAGCTATGCGGAGCATTTTTAACTGTCAGTAATATCATCACAAACGGTATACTTCACAAACCGTCGGTGATATATACTCCCTCCAGTTTGATAATAGATGTCGTTTTGGACATCGACACGGTCTTCAAAACACAACTTTGACCGCTAATTTTTATTATAATATATTTATAAAACCCAATAAAATTATAATATTATGAAAGTACTTCTCGAGACAAATCTACACATATAATTTTCATATATCCAATTTAAATATTTAAAAATATATCAATAGTCAAAGTTTTAGAAGTTTGACCATCACTATGTCCAAAACGACATCTATTATCAAACTGGAGGGAGTAGCAATATTACAGACGATTTTAAACTAAAATCACATGTATCATCGATAATTTTATATTGAAACCGTCTGTGATAGCTACAGGAGATATCATTGATGGTTTTATACTAAAACCGTTTGAATTATAGGTATATCACTAACGGTTTATGAGTAGAACCGTCTGTGATATCTCCTAGCAATATATAATACAGAGTCTTGAACCACTTATTGTTTTCTAGGTTTTTAGGATCTATCTTTGAGGTGACTGCAGCTGTGAGGCGATATGGTGAAAGAAAACGATTGATTTCGAAGGGTGATTGTAGATCCATTTGATTTTGGTGATCTAAGGTTAGTAATTGATTCTAATTGCATTATATTAAGGATCTAGCATGGTAAGGAGAGAATTTGAAGATTGTTCAGATCTAACTTATAGATCCATGTATTCTTGATGATCTAAGGTTAGTAATGGGTTCTAATGGCATTATATTCAAGATCTAGCTTGCTAAGGAGAAAATTCGAATATTGATTAGATCTCGCTTGTAGATCCATGTGTTCTTGGTGATTTAAGGTTAGTAATGAGTTCTAATTGCATTATATTCATGATCTAGCTTGGTCGGGAGAGAATTTAAAGATTGTTTAGATCTAGCTTGTAGATCCATATTTTCTTGATAATCTAAGGTTAGTAATTGGTTCTAATTGTATTATTATATTAATATTTAGCTGGCTAGTTTGGTGAAGAGAGAATTTAAAGATTGTGTTTAGATCTAGCTTGTAGATCCATTTGTTCTTTGTGATCTAAGATAGTAATTGGTTATATAATTGCATTATATTCAAGAAGTAGCTAGCAGTGTATAATTTAAGAGTGTGTGCATGCGCACAGCTAGTGTACTTCAATATTTAATACTACATGTTATATGCGTAGCATAAATGGATCGAAGCTGGATGTACGCTGAGAATCATGTGAGTGCCGAGTACATTAATGGTGTCTCCGCTTTTAGAAGAGCTGTAGAGGAGGATATGTTTAATAAGAGCGTGCAATTTATGTCTTATCTGTGCATTAACTGCGAGAATCTAAGAATGTTTCAAAACTCAGCGCAGATCGAAGCACACTTGATTCTGAGGGGTTTCAAAAGGGGATACACATGTCAGACAAGTCACGATGAAGAGCAGAATATACAGCAAATAGATAGTATTAACATCGTCGACGAAGGCAACGATATGCTAGATGATCATATCGATTGTGCTTCTGATGAGGATAGGTTGCAGGATGACAATCTGGATCAGATGTTGCGCGACATAGAAGGGAACCATGATGACAAAGAATATGGTAAATCCTGGGCTTGATGGAGGACTTGAAGAAACCTTGTTCTCGGGGCTGCAAGTCAAAATACACAAGGTTGTCATCTGTGTTTGAACTACTAAAATTAAATAAAGGCAATCAACGATTGGTCCGATATGAGTTTCATAGCGCTATTACATTTATTGGCAGACACACTTCTGAAGGGAAACGAGTTACCGACAACCACCAACAAAGACAAGAACATTCTTTGTCCCTTAGGAATAGAAGTAGAAAGAATACATCATGTCTGAATGGTTATATCTTGTACCGCAAAGAATACACAAACTTGCATGTATGTCCGGTGTGCAACGCATCTCGATACAAGCATAAGAGTTATTCAAATGATGACAGTGAGGGCATCGAGGTGAAGAAATGATCTTCTGCTAAGGTGGCATGGTACCTGCCTGTAATTCTCCATTTAAAGCGTTTGTTTGCGAACCTAAAGGAGGCAAAACTATTGCATTAGCGGAGGAGCGTAAGAACGATGGAATGTTAACACACCCTACTGATTCGACACAGTAGAGAAACATCAATAGGAGGTTTCAAGAATTCGGTGCGGATCCGAGGAATGTAAGTTTTAGATTGAGTACAGATGGAATAAATCCTTTCAGTAACATGAGCAGCCAACATAGCACTTGGCTTGTGAATCTCTGTATCTATAACCTTCCTCCTTGGTTGTCTATGAAGCAAAAGTATATTTTGTTATCTATACTTATCCAAGAATTGAAATTTCCTCCTTGGTTGTTTATGAAGCGGAAGTACATTTTGTTGTCTATACTTATCCAATGACCGAAATGACCCAAGAACGATATTCATGTGTACCTAGCACAATTGGTGGAAGATCTGAAAACACTGTGGGTTCCGAGGTACAGGTATGGGATGTGTACAAATGAGAGAACTTCACTTTGCATGTCTGTTGTTCTACACCATAAATGATTACCCTGCCCTTGCTAACCTGTCGGGCTAAAGTACAAAAGGAGTCAAAGCCTGCACTGACTACTTAGACGATATTGAGAGTGTCTGGCTGAATCACTCACACAAAAACGTGTACATGCATCATTGTAGATTCCTTCGGAGGAATCACCCATACCGCAAGATGAAGAAACAATTCGACGGAAGGAACGAAGATGCTTCAGCTTCAAGGCCTTTAAGCAGAAGAGATGTTCATGATATTGTTAAGAATTTGAATGTTATGCATGGAAAGAGATGTAAATCAAGGACACATGAGAAGAGCATGTGGAAGAAGAGATCAATATTTTAGGACTTACCTTACTGGGAGTACCTAGAAGTTCGCCACTGCATTGATGTCATGCACGTAAAGAAGAATGTCTGTGATAGCTTGATTGGTCTTTTACTGAACATTAATGGCAAAACAAAGGATGGTTTCAATGTACAGCTTGACTTGGTTGATATGGGCATAAGACCTGAATTAGCACCAAAAGAGACCGATAAAGGCTGAACAAACTACGAACCTACTTGTTACACTCTGTCAAAGGCCGAGAGAACTGAACTGTGCTAGTACTTGCATGGTATGAAAGTTCCATCAGGTTACTCCAACATGAAGAGACTTATTTCGATTCAAGATTTAAAACTAACTGTTATGAAGTCTCATGATTGTTACATGCTAATGTCACAAATGATCCCTATCGCAATTAGAAGTATTTTGCCGGTCAAGTTCTGAGAGATAATCACAATGTTGTGTTATTTCTTTAACACGATTGCTCAAAAGGTCATCGATCCCAAAGCACTAGATGCTCTGCAACCTAAGATGGTGATGACTCTATGTAATCTTGAGATGTATTTCCCTCCGTTGTTTTTTGATATCATGGTCCATCTTATTGTTCACCTTGTGATAGAGATAAAGATGTGTGGGCCCGTGTTCCTACGTAGCTGTTAGTGTTATGCCCTTGAGGCAATCATATGGATGATTGTAACATGACTATGTTTATGAATAATAATATGATTATTGGTCCAATGAATGTATATCATTGTTTTGATCAACAAGTGTGTGACTTGTTTATGAAGCTCTTTACTTATTGATATAATTCGATAAATATCTCTGATCAGATGTCATCGTATAGGACAACGATGAATAGATCAGCACGTGTATTGTTCGATGATCATGTTTCATAGATCATGGGATATGGAGATATCATCAATACATTGTGGACGCATGTTGAAGAACATGTGTTAGATAGACCCACAATGGGATACTGCGAGAATGTTACATTCTTATGTGTCATCAGTGTATCTCATACATAGTAGATGTATGATCCTTAGACCTGAGATTGTCATATTCCCTACATGTGTAATAGTTTACCTTGGGGTTACCAAACACTATTTCCTAACCGGATAATTATAAATGTAGCTTTCATGTTTACTATGAAACATGTAGAGGGAAGTGGCTTGATCAAGATGGAATTTGCCACTCCAATGTAACGGAGATATATGTCTAGGCCACTCGTGTGATATGATTAAGGAAGTGCATGGCCATGCCGTGATTGAGAAGTCAATGACAACTTATTAATATATCACGGATACGAGAGATGGATTGAACTGTCAAAGGATGACATGCTTCTCGCCTTGAGTTCGATCTTCATATAGTTTGGCAAAGGGATTATTACATCAGTACTTTAATCATATGCGTTTGGGAGTTGGCATGCTTTGCAAGGAGCCGCTACCGACTATTGGATTAGAAAAGGGTTTTCCAAATCCATGTCCAAATGCGCATGAACCTACAGGGTCACACACTTAACGGGCTGGGACGCATTAATTCGGATTGGATTCGTAATTAATGGACCTCGTGGGCTTAGCGCGTAGATGGGACCTAACTGCCTAGGGTTTCACCTCGTGGCTATATAAGGAGGGGAGGAGGCTAGACGCAGAAGACACTTTTCATGCGGTTTAGAGGTGTTTCGCCAGAAACCCTAGCCACCTCCTCTCGTTGCCCCTACCGAGCGACCCGGTGCTTGCACACCGACGCACGGCGTTCCATCCCCGGACGTGTGGACTGCTGTGGTGACATGTAACACCCCAAAATTTTGCTTTTCTTAAATTCATGTGTGATTTGGCACTTTGGTGAATTTTTGGAATTTTCTGGAATTTATTTGGATTTATTTGGAATTTATTTGAATTTATTCCATTTTGAAATAATTAAAGAATTTAATTTTGCAAATAAAATTTTGTTGGAAATATTTTATTTGAGTCCAAAATGATCCAAAATATTTTCCAGAATTTTTCTGGAATTTTTCTGAGTCATTTGCTATTTTTAATGAATTAAATGAATTACTGGGAATTATTTTAAATATTAAATCGCTGGAAAATCAACTCGGGTCAAGTACTGTTCATCCGACCGAGCCCGAGCCAGACTCGAGTTCGAGTCCGACCCGAGCCACGTGACTCGACCGAACCCACTCCTAAACCTAATCAATCCCAACCGTTGGATCAAGATCCAACGGCTGAGATCCTTGCCTGCACGGTTGAGCCGTGTCCGACCCGAACCCGTTCGCGCCGGTCCGATCGGGGCTGCTGATCTGGACACGTGGACGGTTCACATGCCGTCTTCCCCGCCGAGTCCGAGCCGGACTCGCGCCGAGAATCTTGCCGTAATCGAAACTAGGGCTCATGCCGAGCACGCATCCGGGGCTATTTAATGCCGGATCGCGCCGAGGTTGCCCTCATCCTTGCGCACCCGTTCCTCGAGCCATCTCGCTCGAGCGCCGCTGCTTGTTTGCGGCGAGCTCGCCAGTAGTTGAGCGCCACTCCGCCGCGGTTTTGCTCGATTCGCCGCCGTCCGTCGTCTTCCGTAGAAGGAGCCAGATCCGGAATCCGTGACGAGGACGCACCCGAAGAGACCCTTCACTTCGCCGGAGCAACCCCGAAACGCCGTCGGGCTCGTCGTCGTCTCCGTCTCCGGTGGCTGCAGCGCCGCCGCGTCGCCATCGACCTCGCGAGCTCTGTGGACCGTCCGATCTTGATCGTGCGGTTGAGGTGAGTTCACGTGTTCCAAACCCGATTAGATCTGGACCGTTGGATCAAGATCCAACGGTTCACAATCGCCACGTGCCGTAGCAGTGCTATTATAGGATTAGATCTGGACCGTCCGATCTAGATCGAACGGCCCACGATCATCGAGTAGTTTTAACGTGTTATCCCTGGATCCAATCCGCGCCGTTGATTTTCAAACCAACGGTCGCGATTGCGCCACGTGTCGGGGAGATGGACCGACGCAGTCGGCCAGACGCATGTGAGCGTGTGTCACGACACGCGGGCCCCGTATGTCGAGGGCCCACACGATACCGCGTTTGCGTGAGACCGCGACCGACAGTGGGTCCGCTGTCGGTCTCACGTGGAGCCGTGGGCCGGTCCACCGTGGACCGAACCGCGCCGTGAGTCGAGCCCATGAGCCTACCGACGCCACCAGCCAATCAGGAGCCGACACGTGTCCATGCCGACGCAATAATTAATTTCGAAAAGAAAATGATTTATTAATTTGAAATAATGATTTGATTTTGTTTCAAACTTCAAACGCTTATAACTTTTGCGTTTCAACTCCGATTTGAGTGATTCAAATTTCTAAATTTGTATAAAATTGAGATCTACCTAAATATGAATTTTATTTAATTTTTGGATTAAAGTTTTTCTTTGAAAAATTATTTAATTGATTATTTAAACTTTAAATAATCATAACTTTTGCGTTTTAACTCCGATTTGAACGATTCCAGTTCCTAAAAATCCAGAAAATTATGTTCTCTCTGTTTTTGGATTTTATTTGGATGTTTGGACACTTTTTGCCTATTGTTTATTTGTGTATTTGCTATTTGCACGCTTTACGAGTAGACGTTGAAGTGCCGGAAGGATTCGAAGGAGAAGTATTAACTCAGGATCCAACTCAAGACCAAGAGCAAGTACTTTTTGAAGGCAAGTTGTGCTTTGACCATGTTGATCCTATTTCGAAATCTATTTTGATTTAAACTATTGCATGCTAGTTCAATTAGAAAGATACTTTGTTTAAACATGGGGGTTAGATAAATACCAATTTGCTGTATGACACCTTGATTACTTAAGTATGTGCCATGACCCTTTGTCACCCTAGTTGTGGATTACTAGTTGGACATTATTAGATTGCCAACATGGGTTTTAGACCGTTGTAGTACACTGCTTAGACCTGCTACGTGCTCATGACATGATTTTGGACAATCAAATGTTAATATTGACTTAATGATATATTGAACCTGTTTTGGAAAGGTATCATGTGATGTTGATGGCACGTGGTGCATGGTAATCAAGCGGGGTTTGATAAACGATTTCGGCCGGGGCATGTGGCAAGAGTAATCAGGTGGGCGATTGTGGCATTGGGGATGTTGATTTGGTTCTTCGGGTAGTCTTGCCTGGTCACTCTAAGGACTTAACCTTGCAAGCCTTTGAACTGGGTCATACTTGCAACCACATGGCTGGAATGGGACGGCCCTAGTTGATTAAGTCGCTAAGGACTCACCTGTGGAGCCTCAGGGTGTCAATTACACCGTTTGTGTGATTGTGCGGGGAGCGTGTCGTGGCCGTGGCCGATACCCATCTAACGGTGTGTTGGTCCCATACTTCGCCTTGGCTAAGGGAAGGGATGGTGTAGAGCACGAACAGGAGAGGACCACCTGTGTTGTTTGAGGCTTAGAAAGGCTTTGTTACGAGGAACTCGCCTTTGTGGTGTTTGATTGTATCTTGTGGGTAAAGTGCATAACCTCTGCAGAGTGTAGAATCTATTTAAATAGCCGAGTCCACTGTGATCTTGGACAATGCTCGGAATTACTGATCAAGGGTTAGACTTTCTGAAAATAACTTGGATTTGAAAGGTTGGTTTGGTTTAGTAATGAAGGTGATGGAAATGTGGTTTAGGATGGGGAAAAATGTTTACTAAACTTCTTGAAGAGTTATTTACGCTTTACTTATTTCTCGCTGAATCTACTTATATTACTTTTCAAATCTTTCTTTGCAAATATACCTTGAGCTATTCCTTTGTACCAAGCCATGCATATAGTATATTAGCTTGCATTCTGTGCATGACTTGCTGAGTACCAAGTACTCACCCTTGCCTCAACACAATACCAGTTGAAGAGGAGACTACACCAGCTTTGGAGGAGGAACTCCAGGAGGATCCGTCTACTTAGGGATGCGAGCCCAGTCAGTTGCCTGTGGTATACTGGATGGCGCCACGAAGTTATTTGATTTTCCGCTGCTATTATTTTTCTCTGAATAAGTTTCGCCTTACGAGGCATACATTTGTAACTTGGCCATAAGGTCGAGTAACCAGTTTGGTTATTTAAATAAAGTATTTTATTGGTATCGAGTGGTATGATTGTGATATTTACCGATGTTAAGACTGTGTGCACTAGCGCGTTCCTGGACTAGTGCTGAATACACAGAGGGTCCGGATTTGCAAATTCGGGGTCCCGACAGAGGTGGTATCAGAGCCAGGTTGACTGTAGGCTCAACCCTAAGCTAGAATGGTCGTAGTAAGGATAAAACCTATTTTCTAAAAGCTAAAAATTTGTGAAGACAAGAAATGACATCTCGACTTATCCCCTTCTCTCTTTTCTTGTCTCTTGCTGAAATTCTCCCTTACCTTGTCATAATTTAAAAATTCCGAGTTCTTACGTAAAGCACTCTTGTGACAGATGGAGGAAGAGTTCAACTACGTTGATCTGGGAGTTGGTCACGCTGCAGAACTTTGGCATATGCTACAGACTCTCGGAGATTTTGAGAAGCCGCAATACCAAGTGGAAGTGATCAGACAAGCGGGATTGATCAAGGCTTGTGACGTGAAGATTGAGGTACCTGCTAGGAAAAAGGGCCCAGGCAATCGCCCGATACAGCACGACCGCCAGGAGATCTACAATGCGAGATGGGTATCCAAGAAGTATCACGACGAGCAATGCGGCACATTACCCGTATCTACGCCAGAGTTGGAGAGCACGGTGTTCCGTTATCATCCGCAGCGATAACCTTCTTGACCGAAGGAGATTCAGGATGAGGATGCCACGGTTACGCTTGGCACGATTTGTCGCCGCTCAGGAGGATGTACTAGATAATACAAGCAAGGAGCTACTGAAGGCCCGCAAGGAGATCACGGCAGAGAAGAAACGAGATGGCGGGAAGCTCAAGAGTATGTGGCACACCTTCTGCGAAGGATTGACGAGTTGGAGATGACTTTGTACGGACCAGACCCAGAGCCAGTACTCGAGCTACACGAACCAGATCCAGAGGAGTCAGATCTCGATGAGGACACTGCTTCTTCGACTACCATAGAGGACACAGTTGCTGGACATGGCGATCGTTTCGCGCCTATGCCGCAGCATCCGCACCCAGGCCGTGGAGGTTTTCTCGATGAGTGAGCATAGGTTCTATAGTGAGACTCCTTCGCCGAGTCGCGGCATAGAATAAAGAGTCACCCTTTAGGCGTTAGACTCCAGAGTTAGTTCGATTTGGATTTGCTTTGTTTGCTGAGTGTGCAGTATGTGTTGCAAGGCCCTTAGGCATTGTAAGCAGCCATACCAAGTTATTAAATAATAAAGTTGGACCTTAAAGTTACCCCTTTCGCCCCACATAAGTTCCATATTACTCGTCTATTCTTGTTTCCCTCTCATCTCTAAATCTAGAGCAAATCGACAGATGGTGAACACCCGTGGAAACTTTGGAAGCAATGGGAGTGGTTCTCGCCCAGCAGAAAACCCCAATGATGGAGCACCAGCACCGCCACTGGATATGCAGAATTTCGGAGCTTTTCTTGCTGCCTGCACTCGATTAATGCATGCTATGATGCAACAAATGCAACACGTCATCGCTCAGGCCATCGCTAATCAAGTTAATCGGGGACCACGCCGTAATACAAGACCGCCGAGTTCATGAGAACTCACCCACCCACTTTCTCTGGGAATGCCAATCCATTGGAGGCCGATGATTGGTTAAGATCAATCGAGAGGAAGCTACACATAGCTCAATGCATAGGAAATGAGAAGGTACTCTATGCTTCTCATCAGCTGGAAGGAACAGCCGCCGAATGGTGGGAGAATTTCTGTGCCACGCAAGAGAACCCTCAAGATATCACTTGGGAAGAGTTCACAGCTGCATTCCGACAAAGATCACGTGGCCTGAAGGAATCATGGACCTTAAGAAGGAGGAGTTCAGAGCAACTGAAGCAAGGTAATCACCAAAGGGCCGACTACCTAAACAAGTTCACACAGCCTAGCACGCTACGCACCGAGGATGTAGCGACAGATAAATCCAGGCATACCTCGCTTTTATGAAGGGACTTAACTCAGGATTGCAAGTAGGATTGATCACCCACACCTTTCCAGATTTCCAAGAGTTGGTGAATAAGGCACTTATTCTTGAGGACAAGCGCAAGGAACTGGATGAGAACAGAAGCGCAGGATGCAACAAAGAAGGATCACGCCAGTGAACGCAATACCGAGAGTTGCACCAAATCAACTCTTCGTAGTTCAACCACAGAATGCAACAAGGACACCATCCTCGGCACCAAGACTCGCCAATCGTAACTACGGACCCAGCCCCGCCGTAAATGCTACTCCAGCGACAAGAAGGAACGGTGAGACGCTGCTACAAGCGCAACGAGCCAGACACTTTGCCAACAGCTTGTCCAAGGAAGACAGCAGGAGTGACCCCGATTCGCTTCAATCTAGGAACCACCCCAGCTAGGACGCCAAAGACCAGGAGCCACACCCTGCACCGTGGTGAAAGGCCGAGTCAACCATGTCACCGCAGATGCACTACGTAATGCTACGGACGTCAGATCGGGTAAGTTACTTGTTAACTCGAAGACTGTGATTTTGTTTGACTCGAGCTTCAGATTCGTTTGTTTCGCAAGGCTTTGCTACTAGAAATGATTTGAGGATTGCAAGACTTAAGTGCATGCTTTTAGTTCAAACCCTGGTTAGAACTCCGAACGAAAGTAGGATGTTCCGGTGAGAATACTAATAGGTGGGATAGAGTTCCTAGCAAACCTTATAATTTTGGAGACCCAGACCTTAGACGTCATATTGGGAATGGATTGGTTATCCAAGCACAAGGCCGTATTGGACTGTGGACGAAGGACTATCTCAGTTGAGAGCCCGTGTGGGAAGAAAGTGGAATTTCAAGCCACTGCAGCTTAGAGATGGTCAGTTTGATGGTTAACAGTACCAAGGCAATCGAAAGCATAGAGGATGTCCCAAAGAGTGAATGAGTACCCGATGTTTTTCCCGAAGATCTACGGTATGCCGCCAGACAGGGACATAGAGTTTGTGATAGAGCTTGTACTGCACAAAGACCGATAGCAAAGAGACCCTATCGGATGTCCACCGAGGAGTTGGTAGAAATGAAGAAACAGCTAGAAGAGTTAATGGAGAAAGGATTTATCGAGGCCAGAGTTAGTCGCCGTGGGGAGCACCAGTTTTGTTTGTCAAGAAGAAGGACGGGAGTTTCAGGATGTGCATTGACTACCGTGCACTCAATGAAGTCACCGTGAAGAATAAGTATCCGCTACCAGGATTGATGATTTGTTTGATCACCGAGAGGAGCCGGAGTTTTCTCCAAGATTGATCTCGAGATCGGGATACCATCGATTGAAGATCCGATCGGAAGATATTCAAGATCGCATTCTCGTCAAGATATGGACATTACGAGTTCTGATTATGTCCTTTGGGCCGATTTAATGCGCCAAATTATTTCATGAATATGATGAATAAGGTGTTCATGGAATATTTGGACAAGTTTGTCGTCGTGTTCATAGACGATATCCTAATCTACTCCAAGATAGAGTGAACATGCCGAACACTTAAGGCGAAGTTTTGGAAAAGCCGAGAGAACGACAACTTTTCGCCAAGTTCGGCAAGTGTGATTTTTGGAAGGACAAGGTGGAGTTTCTTGGACATGTAATGACCGCATGAAGGAGTCGCCAGTAGATCCAAGCAAAGTAGAAGCTGTGTTACATTGGGAGTGTAGAAGACTGTGACCTGCATTCGGAGTTTCCTTGGAATGGCAGGATACTACCGCCGTTTCATTGAAGGCTTCTCGACAATTGCGAAACCTCTTACGCAATTCTTGAAGAAGAAGGAGAAGAAGTTTGCATGGACGCTTGAGAATGTGAGAAAGGATTTCAGAGTGAAGAAGCGATTGACATCAAAGACCGGTGTTAGTTCTACCGGATGTTGCTCAAAGCTTCGATATTTATTGTGACGCATCGCGCCAAGGACTTGGATGTGTGTTGATGCAGAGCGGAAAGGTTGTTGCTTATGCATCAAGGCGATTGAGGCCGCATGAGGAGAATTACCCGACACATGACCTAGAGTTAGGCTAGTAGTGCATGCCTTGAAGATATGGCGTCACTATCGATTGGAAACAGATGTGAAGTATATACGGATCATAAGAGCCTTAAGTACATATTCACCCAAATGGATCTGAATATGAGGCAGAGGAGATGGTTAGAGTTGATCAAGGACTATAATGTTGGAATCCATTACCATCCCGGGAAGGCCAACGTAGTAGCCGATGCTCTGAGTCGGAAAAGCCCTACCGTGAGTGCGTTGCTAGCCACAAGTCAGGATGAGTTATGTGAGGATTTTCATAAAATGAAGATTGAGGTAGTACCTAGCGGATTCTTGGCCGCATTAGAAGTAAAGCCTACCCTAGAGGATCAGATCCGAGAAGGACAGAAGGATGATGACAAGATCCGCAGGATTAAGTCCATCAAGGAAGAAGGCAAGGCAGAGGACTTCAAGTTGGATGAGCAAGGCACGTTATGGATGAAGGATCGGATTTGTGTGCCTAACAAAAAGGAGTTAAAGCAACTGATTCTGAAGGAAGCCCATGACTCCAAGTATTCAATTCACCCAGGGAGTGCCAAAATGTATCAGGATTTGAAGGAAAGATTCTGGTGGCCGAGTATGAAACGTGAAGTTGCCGAGCATGTTGCATTGTGCGACGTATGCCAGAGAGTCAAGGCAATGCATCAGAGACCAGCAGGATTGCTACAAATTGAAAATACACTCGAGTGGAAGTGGGAGGAAATCGGAATGGATTTCATTACCGGTTTGCCGAAGACTCAAGGAGGTTATGACTCCATATGGGTTATAGTGGATCGCTTGACTAAAGTAGCCCATTTTATCCCCGTGAAGACCACTTACTCGGGAGATAAATTAGCAGAATTATACATGATCAGGATTGTCTGTTTGCACGGAGTGCCAAAGAGGATTGTATCGGACAGAGGTACCCAATTTACCTCAAGGTTCTGGAATAAGTTGCATGAAGCCATGGGAACCCGTTTGAACTTCAATACAGCGTATCATCCATGCACGGATGGACAGGCCAAGAAAGAGTCAACCAGATTCTGGAGGATATGTTGAGAGATTGTGCATTGGCTTATGCTACCTCTTGGGATAAGAGTTTGCCGTATGCTGAGTTCAGTTACAACAATAGTTATCAGGCGAGTTTACAGATGTCACCTTTTGAGGCAATCAGATGGTCGACCCTGTCGGACGCCATTGAATTGGAATGAGACCGGCGAGCGCCGTGTCTTCGGACCTGATATTCTTCAAGAGGCTGAAGAGCAGATCGCCATGATTAGGGAAAGGTTGAAGATAGCCCAATCTCGACAGAAGAGTTATGCTGACAATCGTCGCCGAGATTTGAGTTTTGAACCAGAAGACTTTGTATACCTCAGAGTTACGCCTCTCAGGGGAGTTAAGAGGTTCCATGCCAAAGGGAAGCTCGCACCCCGTTATGTTGGACCATTTAAGATTTTGAGTCGCAGAGGCAAAGTTGCTTATCAGCTGGAGTTGCCACAGTCGTTGGTAGGAGTGCATGATGTATTCCATGTATCCCAGTTGAAGAAGTGTCTCCGAGTTCCTGAGGAACAGACACCGCTAGAGTCAATTGAGTTGCAAGAAGATCTGACTTACAAGGAGCATCCCGTGAGGATTTTGGACACTATGGATCGAGAAACTAGAAACAAGTCAACCCGTTTTTGTAGAGTTCAGTGGAGCAACCATGAAGAAAGCGAAGCGACTTGGGAGCGCGAGGAGGATTTGAAGAAAGAGTTTCCAAACCTATTCTGTAGTGAGCCCTGAATCTCGGGGACGAGATTCTATTAAGGGGGGAGGTTTGTAACACCCCAAAATTTTGCTTTTCTTAAATTCATGTGTGATTTGGCACTTTGGTGAATTTTTGGAATTTTCTGGAATTTATTTGGATTTATTTGGAATTTATTTGAATTTATTCCATTTTGAAATAATTAAAGAATTTAATTTTGCAAATAAAATTTTGTTGGAAATATTTTATTTGAGTCCAAAATGATCCAAAATATTTTCCAGAATTTTTCTGGAATTTTTCTGAGTCATTTGCTATTTTTAATGAATTAAATGAATTATTGGGAATTATTTTAAATATTAAATCGCTGGAAAATCAACTCGGGTCAAGTATCGTTTCATCCGATCGAGCCCGAGCCAGACTCGAGTTTGAGTCCGACCGAGCCACGTGACTCGACCGAACCCACTCCTAAACCTAATCAATCCCAACCGTTGGATCAAGATCCAACGGCCGAGATCCGCCTGCACGGTTGAGCCGTGTCCGACCCGAACCCGTTCGCGCCCGGTCCGATCGGGCCGCTGATCTGGACACGTGGGCGGTTCATGTGCCGTCTTCCTCGCCGAGTCCGAGCCGGACTCGCCGCCGAGCGCCGGGCCAGAATCGGATTAGGGCTCCGCCGAGCACGCATCCCGGGCTATTTAATGCCGGATCGCGCCCGAGGTTGCCCTCATCCTTGCGCACTGCTTCTCGAGCCATCTCGCTCGAGCCGCCGCTTATTCCGGCGAGCTCGCCAGAGTTGAGCGCCACTCCGCCGCGCGGTTTTTGCTCGATTCCGCCGCCGTCCGTCGTCTTCCGCCGAGAAGGAGCCCAGAACCGGAACCCCCGAAGCCAGGCGCACCCGAAGAGACCCTTCACTTCGCCGGAGCAACCCCGAAACGCCGTCGGGCTCGTCGTCGTCTCCGTCTCCGGTGGCTGCAGCTCCGCTGCCGCCATCGACCTCGCGAAGCTACGTGGACCGTCCGATCTTGATCGTGGCGGTTGAGGTGAGTTCACGTGTTCCAAACCCGATTAGATTCGGGACCGTTGGATCAAGATCCAACGGTTCACAATCGCCACGTGCCGTAGCAGTGCTATTATAGGATTAGATCCGGACCGTCCGATCTAGATCGAACGGCCCACGATCATCGAGTAGTTTTAACGTGTTAACCCTGGATCCAATCCGCGCCGCTGATTTTCAAACCAGCGGCCGCGATTGCGCCACGTGTCGGGAGATGGACCGACGCGGCCGCCAGACGCTGCGTGTGAGCGTGTGTCCCTGACACGCGGGCCCCGCATGTCAGAGGGCCCACACGACAGCCGCGTTTGCGTGAGACCCCGCACTGACAGGTGGGTCCCACCTGTCGGTCTCACGTGGAGCCGTGGACCGGGTCCACCGTGGACCGAACCGCGCCGTGAGCTGAGCCCATGAGCCGGCTGACGTCAGCCAGCCAATCAGGAGCTGACACGTGTCCATGCTGACGCAATAATTAATTTCCGAAAAAGAAAATGATTTATTAATTTGAAATAATGATTTCAGATTTTGTTTCAAACTTCAAACGCTTATAACTTTTGCGTTTCAACTCCGATTTGAGTGATTCAAATTTCTAAATTTGTATAAAATTGAGATCTACCTAAATATGAATTTTATTTAATTTTTGGATTAAAGTTTTTCTTTGAAAAATTATTTAATTGATTATTTAAACTTTAAATAATCATAACTTTTGCGTTTTAACTCCGATTTGAACGATTCCAGTTCCTAAAAATCCAGAAAATTATGTTCTCTCTGTTTTTGGATTTTATTTGGATGTTTGGACACTTTTTGCCTATTGTTTATTTGTGTATTTGCTATTTGCACGCTTTACGAGTAGACGTTGAAGTGCCGGAAGGATTCGAAGGAGAAGTATTAACTCAGGATCCAACTCAAGACCAAGAGCAAGTACTTTTTGAAGGCAAGTTGTGCTTTGACCATGTTGATCCTATTTCGAAATCTATTTTGATTTAAACTATTGCATGCTAGTTCAATTAGAAAGATACTTTGTTTAAACATGGGGGTTAGATAAATACCAATTTGCTGTATGACACCTTGATTACTTAAGTATGTGCCATGGCCCTTTGTCACCCTAGTTGTGGATTACTAGTTGGACATTATTAGATTGCCAACATGGGTTTTAGACCGTTGTAGTACACTGCTTAGACCTGCTACGTGCTCATGACATGATTTTGGACAATCAAATGTTAATATTGACTTAATGATATATTGAACCTGTTTTGGAAAGGTATCATGTGATGTTGATGGCACGTGGTGCATGGTAATCAAGCGGGTTTGATAAACGATTTCGGCCAGGGCATGTGGCAAGAGTAATCAGTGGGCCATTGTGGCATTGGGGATGTTGATTTGGTTCTTGGGTAGTCTTGCCCTGGTCACTCTAAGGACTTAACCTTGCAAGCCTTTGAACTGGGTCATACTTGCAACCACATGGTGGAATGGGACGGCCCTAGTTGACTAAGTCGCTAAGGACTCACTTGTGGAGCCTCAGGGTGTCAATTACACCGCTTGTGTGATTGTGCGGGGAGCGTATCGTGGCCGTGGCCGATACCCATCTAACGGTGTGTTGGTCCCATACTTCGCCTTGGCTAAGGGAAGGGATGGTGTAGAGCACGAACCTGAGAGGACCACCTGTGTTGTTTGAGGCTTCCAAAGGCTTTGTTACTGAACTCGCCTTTGTGGTGTTTGACTGTATCTTGTGGGTAAAGTGCATAACCTCTGCAGAGTGTAGAATCTATTTAAATAGCCGAGTCCACTGTGATCGGACAATGCTCGGAATTACAAGTCAAGGGTTAGACTTTCTTAAAAAAACTTGGATTTGAAACGTATGATTGGTTTATTAATGTAGGTGATGGAAATGTGGTTTAGGATGGGGAAAATTTTTTACTAAACTTCATGAAGAGTTATTTACGCTTTAATTATTTCTCTTTGCTTTGAATCTACTTATATTACTTTTCAAATGTTTCATTCTGCAAATATACCTTGAGCTATTCCTTTGTACCAAGCCATGCATATAGTATATTAGCTTGCATTCTGCATGACTTGTCGAGTACCAAGTACTCACCCTTGCCTCAACACAATACAGTTGAAGAGGAGACTACACGGCTTTGGAGGAGGAACTCCAGGAGGATCCGTCTACTTAGGGATGCGAGCCCACTGGCTGCCTGTGGTATACTGGATGGCGCCACGAAGTTATTTGATTTTCCGCTGCTATTATTTTTCTCTGAATAAGTTTCGCCTTACGAGGCATACATTTGTAACTTGGCCATAAGGTCGAGTAACCAGTTTGGTTATTTAAATAAAGTATTTTATTGGTATCGAGTGGTATGATTGTGATATTTACCGATGTTAAGACTGTGTGCACTAGCGCGTTCCTGGACTAGTGCTGAATACACAGAGGGTCCGGATTTGCTAATTCGGGGTCCCGACATGACACTACTGCTACTGTGGCGTGGAGAGGACGATCCGCACCGAGGACGATCCGCGCCGAGAATGATCCGCGGCGAGGACGATCCGCGCCGAGAACGATCCACTACAACGACGTGCGAAGGATTCCGCAACTGCGCGTCTAGTGGTAATAGATCTATGATCCCCTTCTTGCGAGTAGCTTTTCTGGTTTGCGGTAGAAATTTTAATTTGTGCTAGTGTAGCATACCGCGTTCCCCAACAGTAGCATGTACCCATTCGAGAGATACATGGGAATTCTCAAGTCCTAGTACGGAATCGATCTCAGCCAGAGGGTAGCATTGTTGAAGGTTATGCAATCGAAGAGGCCATCGAGTTCTGCGTCAATTACATGGCTCAGGTCGAACCGATAGGTGTGCTTCGATCTTGCCATGAGGGGAGGCTCCAGGGTATTGGGACCATCGGAAGGGAAGCAATCATGCCTGATTCGGTTTTTTGTGCTCAAGCCTATTTCACGGTTTTGCAACACATGACTGTAGTGTCCTCGTATATCGTCGAGTAGAAGCACTGGCTAAGGCAAGAGAATCCGTCACGATAGGAGTCTTGGATCACGAGATAATATAACCTTTAGTTTAATAAATAGTTGAAGAAGTAACCCATCGTTGGGAGCTCATCAGATGATAAGCTGGCATGGTTGGCAAAAGGCCCAACTTTTACAGTTATAACATGAAAAGGATACAACTTAAATGGGTACATATTTTACACGAGAGATCAGGATATGAAGAGCACACAACAGAGCAGCGGTGTCCTCGTAGATGCGTTCAATACCAGTGGGTTGATGAGGAGCTCCTACTATGGGTTCATAGAAAAGGTTTGGGAGCTTGACTACATACTTTTCAAGATCCACTGTTTTGGTGCCGTTGGGTCCACCTCTAGCATGTGAAGGTTGACAAGTACATCATTAATACTGTGGACCTCGCAAGTATCGGATACCAAGATGAACCATTCATACTCGCTAACCAGGTTGTTCAAGTCTTCTATGTAACCGACCTGTCGAACAAGAAATACCATGCAGTTCTTTAGGGAAAAATGAGGATTATTGGAGTTGAGAATGTTGTAGATGAGAAAGAATACAATCAGTTTGACGAGTTTGTCCTTCTCCATTGCCTTTGTTGTGCTTTGTTATTCCTTAGTGTTGAGCATATGTTTTTTTGTGATGCCCCCAAGCGCCCAACTTCATGTTGTCAACCTAAACACAACAAGAAGGCACAATGGGTGGCTGACTGACTAATTTAGCCTAAGTATCGACAAAACCCACTTCTAGGGCTTGGATATTTGTTTTTGTTCATTGCAAAAAGAAAAAGGATTTTTTTTATAGCGAAACAAATTCTAAGTGCAAATAGCTCAACTCTCAACACATACAAAAAACAAGTAGATTACACTATTTTTATTTCATCATTGAGCAATTATCATGCATGGATCTTGCACATTATCATGTTCTTATTAGTTTTGTCATGTGTTCTTTTAGCAAGAATACACTATTCTTCAATAGGAAAATAGTACGCAGGTGTAGATCATTACTTTCAGTTCTTGCAATAATATATCATGTCTAGCTCTTTTATGCCTAGAACAAGGACATGCTAGAATGTGTAGCACAATCTAGTTTATTATTTTTATCCATCATTGCTATGCTAGTTAACATCATCCATACTACCATTTGCTCCTTTTAATCATGCCTTATCATATGAAATTAAGGATGCACAACATTATATTAATGATTAAAATAGATATGCATGTATTATTTTAATATCAAATTCCCTGGTCATGAAAAATGACCTTATTCATAGGAAAACAAATAAAAAGAGTTTTTATTTACCTCGATATTCTTTATATCTCAACAATGCATGCATCCAAAATCCATGTTTTTCCTTTCTCAACTTTTAACTATTCCATCAAATACTTGGACCTCCTACCCCATATTAGCAAAGCTTTTCAAATCCCTCTCTATTATGGAATCAATAAAGGGACCTCTTGAAATGTTGATAAAGAGAAGTGGGAAAAGTTGTTTTGGAGCATATAAGCTTTTCATATATAGAAGACATATAGAGAAGCATAATTGGGCAATACATGAAGTCTAGTTGGGCAATACATGAAGTATCCTGATTAGTATACTATAATGAACTATAGGATTTACCTCAAATGAAATTTGAAGTATTTCTTGACATTGATCTGAGCCCTGATTAGTATACTATAATGAAATTTGAAGTATCCTGATTACTATACTATAATGAAGGAAACTGAACCCTACTGGAGAGCTTTCTCATTATTTGAGCATGTATTTCTTGACATTGATCTATGACTTGTTTAGCCTATTGGTTTATCTTTTGAGGCCTAAATATATTATATAATATATGCATTGATGGAGATATAATTTTCAACACACAATATGGCACAGAAGGTCTAGTTAAAAAGAAGATGATGTCCCCTATTCGTCATATCAAAGGTGTGATGAGCCGACAAAAAAAAAACTGACTCGAGGTCCAAGAGGAGCAAATAAAAGGCCCATAGATCGATATACCATCACTGCGGTTGGTCCAAAGGATGGGGCCCCTACCGAACCAAAAAAGGCAGCGACAACATTCCAAACATTGTGCGGGATAGTCACACGGGAAAGGGTCCCTGTAGGCCCCCGGATCGGCTATCCGGAATCCCCTGTGTATTTCTGTACTAGTCCCAGATCAGCAGCTAGTACACACAATCAAACAGTGATAAATCAACAACCATATCACGATTACATATAACCAAATAATAATAACACTAAATAAAAGCAAAGACCTTATGTCGAGGTTTACCATTACTGCCTTTACAGGCTGAACAACTTGAATAACTACAGTGGAAGAAGATAACACCAAGTGGTAACCCATCCATATGCCCACAGGTAATCGAGTGGGGTACGCGTCCTAGTCCTTGGAATCTCCTTTGACGGCTTCCTTCACTTCTGGGACAAGTTTAGAATGTAGCACATGAGTACATAAAGTACTCAGCAAGTATGGGAAAAATGCATAATGCAGGGCTATCCAAGGATGGCTTTTTATGGTTCTTTTGCGCAAAGCAATACTTTCACAAACTTTACATGTAATATTTTTCACAAAGCCATTTTTACAATTATTTGTACTTTTGAAATTATTTATAACTTCTAGTGAAGGTTCTAGCTAGGGCTGGAAAATAAGCTCGTGGCTCGTGGCTCGGCTCGGGCTCGCCCGAGCCTGGCTCGGCTTGCACAGGCTCGTGGCTCGGCTCGGGCTCGAGCCGAGCCTACTTTTCAGGCTCGCAAAAACACCGAGCTGGCTCGGCTCGGCTCGCGAGCCGGCTCACGAGCCAAATTGGCTCGGTGGCCCAACCCATGCAGGGAATTTAGTATGATTAATGACTTATATTTTTAGGAAAAAAGATGATGTTGAGACAATTCCATTTCCTATAAGTGTGATATAGAGCAACTAAGCAACTACTATTATTTAGTAGTAACTAGTAAGTTAATATTATTCACTGCAAATATATGAATTATTGTATAAATACTTAATTTCCTGATAAAATGTTCTGGCTCGGCGAAATAACGAGCCGCTCATGAGCGACTCGAGCCGAGCCGAGCCGATTTTTTGGGCTTGCCTTCGGGCCGAGCCGAGCCTGGCTCGGCCACTAGATCGAGCCAAGACCGAGCCGAGCCGAGCCTGCTCGGCTACTGCTTCAAATTTCTAGTTCTAGCCACCATGTGACACCACGGAGTGTCGAAACCTTATATAATGTGAATGTTGAGGTCAAAAAACATTATGAAGTGTGGAATTAAGGTTAAAACCATAGGGTATGGAGGTTAATAGCGTTTCCGGGAGTTTGGGCCTTTCCGGGGAGTTTTGGGCCTAGGGGAAAGGGTTGTGGGCTTTGGTGGGATGGAGTATGAGTCCATTTGGGATTAGGATACCTATTTGGGCTGGTAAAAAGGGCCTCCCCCTGCCCTTGCTTGCGCCCCCACGACACCTTGTGCGCCCCCCCACCCCGTTGGGTGCCCTAGCCGCCACCTCCCTCCCTCTCCCTTTGCTTGCGCCTCCCCCTTTGCCCCCCATTGCTCCCCACCTCTCCACCACCTCTCCTCTACCCCTTGCTTCCCTAGGGTAGCCTCTCCACCCCAGCACCTTGACGATCCATCCATTGGAGCGAGGAGCGAGGAGCGATCCGGGAGGAGATCTATTGGGTTTTCGTGCGTTAGGCGAAGGTATGGCCATGGGAATCCTTTGGGTTGGTCTAGTTACTGTTCTTAGGGTCATTATCATGTTTTTAGATCAATTGGTGGTGCTGGAATTGAGTTGATTATAAGAAATCTAGAAGTTGCCACGTTCTCTGTTTCGGGCAGCATGAGCAGTCGACCTAGGGTTTGGGTTTTCGTCCATTTAGAGTCAAAATTTGGTCATACGGATGTTGAAGAAGTTGTAGATAATTTCAATATCTTTCTGTGGGTATAAAGAACGTCCAATTCCGCCCAGCCGTTTGAAAGTTATGATCGTTTTACCGAGCGTGTTAAAATTTGTGACGTGATTGGAACAGATCACGGTATTTTGTAGATTAAACAACTTTAGATTCCGAATCAGTCTTTCCATATACTTAGAAAAAGTTGGGAAATTTCCTAAGCTATGCGAGGATGTACTCATTTAATTGATTCGGAGTCTTAGAACCCAAGTTATGCCTTTTGGAATGCTGCTGTCCCGACGGGACAGAACCTCTGTTTTTGGGTTTTGCGAGTAGTTGGCAATGTCGGGGTAGATGAGGGTTTGCGTACTGTTTTGTGGACATGATTGTAAGTGTGTGGTACCTATGTGCAGGTGGTGTGACCCCGGGAGTGCCTTCTACTTCTCGCCAATCCCTTTCCCGTAGTTAAGGCAAGTGTATCGTAATGGATAGCGCCATAGCGGTTTGTAGGTTGCTAGTTGAGACTAGATGAAATTGATTATATGATATGATCACATGCCATGCTTTAATGATTGCCATTGATATGATGAATATGCTTATTATGTTATGATGCCATGTGTTAGTGCACAAGTTATTGATGATGTTGGCATGTTTGCATACATGGCATGATACATGGCCCGGGCGGTGAGAAAGTCATAACTAGTCCGGGGAAGGTCGGTGAGAAAGTTATGACTATTCCGGAGAGCCAATGAGTAAGTCCTACATCGTGATTCCATCCACCGCGGTGTATGGAAGCGAGAAGTAGGCACCCTCCATCTTCGGGATGGAAGGGGGGAGAGGGTGCACACCGACGGGTGTGTACTCAACCATACCGGTATGAGTTTCCAAGGAGACATGAGCATCGCATTGCATTGCATACATAATGATGATGATAATGATATGTGATCATGAATGAGATGGTTTACATGATGCGAGATATTATTGCCATGTAATTGTTCTTGTTGTACCATTGCAATATGCTTGCTGAGTTTTGAACTCACGCTTGTGTTTTCTTGTTGTTTTAGGTACCATGAGACCGGCATGCGGGGAAGGGAAATAGTCACACTTCCGCACATAGCTTCACTCATTTGATTCCACAAGTCATTCAATTAGTTTTTGATAATAAATTGCGTGTGATGATTATTGCTTTAAGGTTTAGCTTTGCTATACGAGAGTCTTATTGTTCGTTTGACTCTTGGAGACATTAAATGCTTGAAACTAGACTTATATTGTTGTTATGTCGTTAATTATTGCTGTTTTAGTTGTCTCTCATATTGCCTTATATTGCTATGCTGTTGTTGCTCCTTCAAATCATGTTAAAACAACGGAGTCGGAGATGCTGCCGAAATATCGGGTTTTTAGCATTTACTCCTTTGCTGTAATTTACCTTAATTCTTGGTATTTAGATGTTGTTTAGCTTATGTTTGGTAGCATTCAGGCATATTAAATGCCGGGGTGTTACAGTTGGTATCAGAGCCAGGTTGTAGGTCCCTGGAATGTGTATTTTTAGTGTCATGCTATAGAGGGTTCAACTAAAATGTGATGTGGAATAACTTAGAAACATGGCTTAGGTTTTAACTAAAATTTTGTTATAGGATAGCAACATTAAAACTTGCAAAAGTGGTATAACTAATCTAAAATTTGACACACAATGGATGCACAGTAGGAAAGGGTATGTGTATCGTTTCTTTACGCTTAAATGTTGTATTTAAGCTTTGATGTTGAATGCTTCATTTGACAATGCATATTGCTATGTCTATGAGATAAATGATTGAATTGTGCTTGTTGTGGTGATAATGTGGGGTTGTGGTACCGAAGGGTTTTCGGTCACCTCTTTTTGTTCATAGTAAGGGTGAGGTTTGACGGTGTGGCTTGTTAGCGCCATCACCGAAGAACTATTAACCCCTGTAGGAGAAGAGTGCTTACCCTTTCTGTCGTAGATCGGGTAGTTGACTGGAGTCAAATAGAAGACTTTGGTGGTGGATTCCTTCGGATGTTCTTTATCGTTCTGTGGTCGGTCTTGGTTGGTTTTCTTGGTTTTAATTGATGGAAACCAAAAGAAAAGTGTTTGGTATTGGTTTTTCGCGGATCGTTCCGTATGTGGCATGTGGTTTTGTCTTCCTTGGTTGAAGACGAAGAAGAGGAGTCTAGTGTTGCGCTTCTTTTGGGCGACTTTCCAGTTTTGATGCTTAGGTTGTTGATTGCTTTATGGGGAAGAAGCATTCAATTTATTTCTGTGTTTGTCTTTCTCCGAGGTTAAAGGAGTTATTGAGGTGCTATGCCAGACCTGGTTGTCATGGCTGAAGTTCTGTGGCTTTGTAGGAGTAAGTGGTGTTTGATTTCGTCATTTTTTTCTGGTTTGAGAAATCATCTTTGAAAACCCTTCTTGTTTCGTGAAAGTTTGCGGTTTGGTGTTAAGGTTTTATTTGAAAAGGATTATTAAATTGCTTGGTTCCCTTTTAAGAAAATTGTCTTTCAACCATTTTCCTCTATGGGAGCCTTTGAGATTGAAAAGTGTTTTGGAGAATTCCTTTTGCATGACCAATTGGGGTTTGTCTCATTGCAATTTTGAGAGTCAAGTTTCCTTATGAATTTGGGATGAGTTTTAAAACTAAAATGCTGGAAACAAAGTAAGTAGTCTTTTGACTGAAATCGTTTGTCCCTAGTAAGAATTGTTGTTTAGCATGTTATGTAGCATATACCAATGTGGTTTATGGGATGATGTATTGTTAAGTTAAATTGTGAGTGGAGTCAATTCAATGTGATTAATACCTCTAGCTTGAGAATAAATAGACTACTAGTGTTGTAGATTACTCTGTAGCGAGAATGATTGAATGTGTTAATGTACATGCTTAGAATCTGTTGCTTTGTTATAAAAGTGCTTATGACCCCCGATAATGTTTAAAGTTTTAAACCTTGATGCATAGTTAAAACTTTAAGATGATGTAGACTGTTGTTATTGTTAAAGAAACTTTGCTGGTTGTTAAAGATGTTCTAATCTAGTGGACTAATAGAGAAATTTAATCGTGTTGACTAGTGACTTTAATTTGGAAGTTGATTAGAGTTGCTATTTACGTTGTTGCAAACTACTAGTATATTTGGGAAGTATGCAATTGTGTCTCTACAATGCTAGTGTTGATATCAATTGAGAAGACATAAGACTTATTCTTAATGATGTTGTTAAGGGCAGTGTTAATGCTAGTATTCAATCTATTTTAAATAGTGGGAGTTTGTTGTGTGACGGTAATTTTGTTATCACCTATGTATAGGGTAGCTAAAAGTAATGTGGTTGGTTGATGATTATGCCCTTTTGTTTTTATTGATGACTAAGTAGTGGTGGTAACTGTTTAGATTACCCGTTGGAAAACCATGGTTAAAATAGAGGAAAATTTTAACATGTTGCGATGGAGTGAGCTTTGGATAATTAATGTGATAAATGATCTTATCCTTAATGAAAGTATAACTTAGAGTCTCACTTACGAATTCTTCCCTATGGAGATAATATTTACATGTTGAAGTCGTTGTTTAACTGAATAAGGTTCGGTTGTCGAGACGTGAATATATAGGAGGTATGAAACTTATATGTTGATCTTGCTGAAAGATTTGTTGAAGTACTATGTTTCAAATTTAGAATAAGAAGTATTATGATTTGGTGATCCGTGGGGATCATGTCAATGTAGTCTTGGTTGGGTGCCTTTGTGATAGGCATCTTAAACCTTAATTAAAAGTGTTGGGAATGGTAACTAGAGAAAGAAATTGTTATGTAAATTTTAAAACCGGTTGGACTCTATTGATGAGTAAATAGTGATTATTTAATGCTTAAATGGTAAGTATAGTGGAATACAAGTTATGGTGGGATTCATGATGAGCTGGTGTCTAAAACCTTTTGAACTGGTGTGGTTGTTTGCCATTTTGGTTGAATGCCTTCGGTCAAGGAATTCCTTATGTTGTGTTTCCGAGTTTCCCTAAAACCCGTAGCTATTGGTGCCAATCTTTGGTTTTGGCTATTTTGTTTAATTTTGTGTTATGAGTATGGATTTACACCCAAAAGTTTTTGAGTGGATCGCGTTCCTTCGCGTTCACCCTGAATTATCTTTGGAATAAATTTTAACGGAAGCAGATGGACATAGTGGGTTGTGTTGGAAACTCTTGAGATTTAATTTGTAACTCTTTTTGACTGGAGATGGATTTATTTGCATAATGTGTGTGATGTTTGCGAGTGCTTCAAAAAGGTGGATTTTATGAATGTTTTATAAAGTAATTTTGCTAGTGAGGTGTTCCCTTTTTGAAATGAGTTTCCCTCTCCTTGATAAAAATTTGTGACGGTTGTGGGAGCAGATGCTTGACTTGAAATTTTGATGTTCTCTTCCAAAATGTTGAATTTGGATGAAATGCAATGTTTTGCAAGTTCAGTTTTCATTTGATGTGGGATGTGATGCGACGTGGTGTTTCATTGTCAACTATGCTGCCATCATAGTCTATATGAATTTCCTCAACCTTCGATGTTAATTTTGTTTCCATTATTTGATACCGAGGAAGAAGTCATTTGGTGAATGACTATTCGGTACCGTTGTTACATGATGAATGAATGGTGACAAGGAAAACGAGACATTGTTTATGCATAATTAATCATAAAGGAGTCGATGAGCCAGGTCGGTGAGAAAGTCATATATGGATATATGACTAATCCGGAGTGCTCTTGAAAAGTGTGCATTCTCGTCATGTATCGAGATTTCCATTTCTTCCTAGTATGAAAAGAAAGAATGAATAAATTGTGGTATTTTGGCTGTGGTGTTAGAAGTTTGAGTTTTCTTTGCGATTTGGTTTAGAAAAAAAATAAAATGTGTGCTCTTTGGATGTTGCCAGATCCTTTCCAAAGTGGTTTTAGCGCTTTGGGATTTGAGTTGTTGTTTGTGGACCAATTGGGTTCAGGTTTTACGGTTGAGCTTACTCAATGATTGTACTCTGTGTTGTGGTCCTTTGAGTGGAAGGTTGTGTATGACTCAATGCAAACATTCTTGGAGAATTTGGTCGTTGAGGTGTTCGTCAGTAGGGTTGATCCAATGATTAGTGGACCATTTGGTGGTTGCTAGTAAATGCTTTCTGTTTTTGAAGAGTATTGGATCTTTTGTAGCCGATCTTAGAGTGTTGTGTCTCATTTGGTTTGCGTCGTCTTGAATACGACGAACCACAGTTGAGAGGTTGAGACGTGAATCACTTTTGTGCGTGGGAGCGGAAGATAGATCTAGAAGTTGGTACCATGTCCTTCTGGAGAGTGGCTTTGGTTAAATGGATCAGGCACTTTAGTGCCAAGGAATGCATAGAATGAGGAGTATGAGACCATTTTCTTTTGTGGGCCGTTTGAGGATTTATCTTATAGCTTGGGGTCATGCTGAGACCATATGTTAGTACTTTGTGTTTCAATGTTGAGTAAAGTTCTCGCAAGTTTTGATTGCGAGTTATCATTAGAGCCGTTGGTCTTCGAACCTAGGCGTCCTGTCTTCGAGTCTCGATCAGTGTAATTCCAGTGGCTTTATTTAGAGAAGCGACCTGGGAGTTGAAGTCTCGCGGAGGCCAGCTTTACTCAAAGCTCTTTTCTTCAGGTTTGAACCACGAAGATAAGATCTCTATGTGTTGTTGGTTTGGTGTAGTGTCATGTCTTGGATTCGAGGTCGAATCCTGTTGAGGGGGGGGGAGAGTGTGACACCACGGAGTGTCGAAACCTTATATAATGTGAATGTTGAGGTCAAAAAACATTATGAAGTGTGGAATTAAGGTTAAAACCATAGGGTATGGAGGTTAATGGCGTTTCCAGGCCGTTTTCAGGAGTTTAGGCCTTTCCGGGGAGTTTTGGGCCTAGGGGAAAGGGTTGTGGGCTTTGGTGGGATGGAGTATGAGTCCATTTGGGATTAGGATACTTGTTTGGGCTGGTAAAAAGGGCATCCCCCAGCCCTTGCTTGCGCCCCCCACCCCCTTGGGTGCCCTAGCCGCCACCTCCCTCCCTCTCCCTTTGCTTGCGCCTCCCCCTTTGCCCCCCATTGCTCCCCACCTCTCCACCACCTCTCCTCCACCCCTTGCTGCCCTAGGGTAGCCTCTCCACCCCAGCACCTTGAAGATCCATCCATTGGAGCGAGGAGCGAGGAGCGAGGAGATCTATTGGGTTTTCGTGCGTCAGGCGAAGGTATGGCCATGGGAATCCTTTGGGTTGGTCTAGGTACTGTTCTTAGGGTCATTATCATGTTTTTAGATCAAGTGGTGGTGCTGGAATTGAGTAGATTAGATGAAATCTAGAAGTTGCCACGTTCTTTATTTCGGGCAGCATGAGCAGTCGACCTAGGGTTTGGGTTTTCGTCAATTTAGACTCGAAATTTGGTCGTACGAATGTTGAAGAAGTTGTAGATAATTCAATATCTTTCCGTGGGTATAAATAACGTCCAATTCCGCCCAGCCGTTTGAAAGTTATGATCGTTTTACCGAGCGTGTTAAAATCTGTGACGTGATTGGAACAGATCACGGTATTTTGTAGATTAAACAACTTTAGAGTCCGAATCAGTCTTTCCATATACTGAGAAAAAGTTGGGAAATTTCCTAAGCTACGCGAGGATGTACTCGTTTAATTGATTTGGAGTATTAGAACCCGAGTTATGCCTTTTGGAAGGCTGCTGTCCCGATGGGGCAGAACCTCTGTTTTTGGGTTTTGCGAGTAGTTGGCAATGTCGGGGTAGATGATGGTTTGCGTACTATTTTGTGGACATGATTGTGAGTGTGTGGTACCTATGTGCAGGTGGTGTGACCCCGGGAGTGCCTTCTACTTCTCGCCAATCCGTTGCTCGTGGTTGAGGCAAGTGTATTGTAATGGATAGCGGTTTGTAGGTTGCTAGTTGAGACTAGATGAAATTGATTATATGATATGATCACATGCCATGCTTTAATGATTGCCATTGATATGATGAATATGCTTATTATGCTATGATGCCATGTGTTAATGCACAAGTTATTGATGATGTTGGCATGTTTGCATACATGGCATGATACATGGCCCGGGCGGTGAGAAAGTCATAACTAGTCCGGGGAAGGTCGGTGAGAAAGTTATGACTATTCCGGAGAGCCAATGAGTAAGTCCTACATCGTGATTCCATCCACCGCGGTGTATGGAAGCGAGGAGTAGGCACCCTCCATCTTTGGGATGGAAGGGGGGAGTGGGTGCACACCGACGGGTGTGTACTCAACCATACCGGTATGAGTTTCCAAGGAGACATGAGCATCGCATTGCATTGCATACATAATGATGATGATAATGATATGTGATCATGAATGAGATGGTTTACATGATGTGAGATATTATTGCCATGTAATTGTTCTTGTTGTACCATTGCAATATGCTTGCTGAGTTTTGAACTCACGCTTGTGTTTTCTTGTTATTTTAGGTACCATGAGACTGGCATGCGGGAAAGGGAAATAGTCACACTTCCGCACGTAGCTTCACTCATTTGATTCCACAAGTCATTCAATTAGTTTTTGATAATAAATTGCAGTGATGATTATTGCTTTAAGGTTTAGCTTTGCTATACGAGAGTCTTATTGTTCGTTTGACTCTTGGAGACATTAAATGCTTGAAACTAGACTTATATTGTTGTTAAGTCGTTAATTATTGCTGTTTTAGTTGTCTCTTATATTGCCTTATATTGCTATGTTGTTGTTGCTCCTTCAAATCATGTTATAACAAAGGAGATGCTGCCGAAATCTCGGGTTTTTAGCATTTACTCCTTTGCTGTAATTTACCTTAATTCTTGGTATTTAGATGTTGTTTAGCTTATGTTTGGTAGCATTCAGGCATATTAAATGCCAGGGTGTTACACACCAATCACTAGTATACAGGCTCTATCCGCCGCATCTCAAAAAGATCAGGGTTCAATCCATCCACATAGCTCTGTCTACCATGGTTCACAAAACAGGTTCAATCCACCTACCTGGCTCTAGCCGCCAGAAGCACAACCGAGAGTTCTAACCACTCCCGGATCCCAAATCATCAGTTTTTTAAAAAACAAATAAATAAAGTCTACCAATATGAAAGCATTCTTCACTTTGCCCTTGACCGTAGACACGGCTATTCGAATAGTTTTAACTCTGCAGAGGTGTACAGCTTTACCCACAAGACATGATATTCTCTTGAAGCCAAGCTATTAGCACACTTCCTTAGGTGTGCCAACAGAGATATCATGACAAGGCCTTTACAATGTATACACCTAACCTGACCCACCCGCTGAGGTTTCACCGCTATTAGGGTTCTATCTACTCAGTACAGAAGCCTCCTCTTGCGCCGTGTGAGAAAACAGTCTTGCCTCTATCTGGCACTCACATTCCACCAACTGGTGAGTCTAAGTTAGGTTTCTACAAATTATTCAGCCAGGTCGTGCCCACTTTGACATGTGGTTGTACGGTTATGCTTGGAATGGACAGTCATAAGCGTCGGTCCTTAACTGACTTGGGGCGGTACTTGCACAATGAAAACTAGTGCTCTATCCGCACCCGCTAGACAAACCATTCCGCCCAAGTCTAAATCATTTTTATTTTATTTTTATTTTGAAAACCAACGGCAATACTTTCTGCCTATAATTTCCAACACAAGTTTTCAAGAGTTATAAGAAATTCCCACCCATAAGTGCAAACTGACCGATTGCGAGTCTAAGCATTTCTACCGAACTATTCTATTCCACCAACAACTTATTTGAGTCGCGCAAGAGGAAGATCTTGCTTTGTAACCAACAGTGCCGCAGCTCTAGGCCCCACACGCTTTCAAAGAAGAAGAAAGCCAAAGAAAGCCGCCAGCCTCTAGTGCACCCAGGACCCCAATGTCCACCCCGCGCCCAACTGGACAAGCCCCTGTTGGCAATGCAGGAGCTCAAGCTCAGAAGAGTGGGACTGCTATGGCAGGAGTGCAATGCTTTAACTGCAGGGAAATGGGGCACTACGCCAACAACTGCCCACAAAAGTGTCAGCCCGTCACCCCAGTGAGGTTCAACCTCGGATCAACCCCAGCCTGCGCTCCAGCGCCGGTCCAAGGAAGAGGAACCCCGCAGACCCCGCGCACGCCAAGGTCGGCTGGAAGAGGGCGCGTGAACCACATCACCGCGGAGGAGGACCAAGATGCGCCAGACGTGGTCTATGGTAAGTTCCATGTGAACTCAGTGCCTGCTTCAGTTTTGTTTGATTCTGGTGCAACCCATTCTTTCCTATCGGAATACTTGGTTAAAAAGCATAACTGGGATACCATACAGTTAAGAAACCCTTTGTTAGTGCAATCCCCTGGTAAAGAACTAAGAACAACTGCTGTTTGTCCAAAAATGGATATAGTAATAAAAGGGGTAAAGTTCCTAGCGAACTTAATACTATTGGATACTAAGGGTATAGAAGTAATCCTTGGAATGGATTGGTTAACCAAGTATAAGGGTCAGATAGACTGTGCTAGTAGAGCTGTCTCTCTTACCAGCCCTGAGGGGATTAGAGTGGAGTTCTTATCTAATCTTGCCTCTAAGGGGGGTAGTACCCTAAACCGTCTGAAAGGTACCTCCTTGGAAAATGTCCCGATAGTCAATGAGTACCTGGATGTATTTCTGGAAGAGTTGCCCGGTATGCCACCGGATCGAGAAGTGGAGTTTGTGATTGAATTTGTACCGGGTACGGCTCCCATCTCGAAGAGACCTTACCGGCTACCTTCTAATGAGTTGGTTGAGATGAAGAAGCAGATTGAAGAATTGCAAGAAAAAGGCTTCATCCGACCCAATTCGTCGCCTTGGTGATCGCCTGTGATCTTCGTCACGAAGAAGGATGGTAGTCTGAGGATGTGCATAGACTACAGGTCTTTGAATGAGGTCACAATCAAGAACAAGTATCCGTTGCTTGGGATTGATGATCTGTTTGATTAGTTGAAGGGAGCTCAAGTCTTTTCCAAGATAGATTTGAGATCGGGATATCATCAGCTGAAAATAAGAAAAGAAGATATTCCGAAAATAGCCTTCACTACCAGATATGGACTGTACGAGTTTACAGCAATGTCCTTTGGATTAACCAATGCTCCTTCTTATTTCATGAATTTGATGAATAAAGTGTTTATGGAGTATTTAGACAAATTTGTTGTAGTCTTCATCGATGACATCCTTGTCTATTCCAAGAGCAGAAAAGAGCATGAAGATCATCTGCGGATAGTCTTGGAAACGTTAAGGGAGCATGAGCTATATGCCAAGTTCAGCAAGTGTAATTTCTGGTTGAAGGAAGTTTCTTTCCTGGGTCATATCATTTCTGCTGCAGGAGTAGCAGTGGATCCAGCGAAAGTAAGAGATATTTTGGATTGGAAGCAGCCAAAGTCGATCCCGGACATCCGAAGTTTTCTGGGATTAGCTGGTTATTATCGAAGATTCATTGAAGGTTTCTCGAAGATTGCTAGACCTCTTACTCAGCTTCTGAAGAAGGAAAAGAAGTTTGAATGGACTAAAGCGTGTGAGCAAAGCTTTCAGGAGTTAAAGAAGAGATTAACCTCAGCCCCAGTGCTTGTCCTACCGGATATCCATAAGGACTTTGAAGTGTATTGTGATGCTTCAAAACAAGGACTAGGATGTGTTTTGATGCAGGAAGGTAAGGTTATAGCCTATGCCTCAAGACAACTGCGACCTCATGAAGAAAACTACCCCATTCATGACTTGGAGTTAGCCGCAGTTGTGCATGCGCTAAAGATATGGACGCATTATTTGATCGGCAATAGATGTGAGATCTATACGGATCATAAGAGTTTGAAGTATATCTTCACTCAGTCCGATCTCAACTTGAGGCAGAAAAGATGGTTGGAGTTGGTGAAAGATTATAATGTAGGAATACATTACCACCCTGGGAAAGCGAATGTTGTTGCGGATGCATTAAGCAGGAAAGCTCACTGCAATAATGTCATGATACAAGAAAGCCAGCCAGCGCTTCACGAAGAATTCCGGCGTCTTAACCTGGAATTAGTGAAGGAAGGTTGCATTTACAACGTTGAGGTAAAATCAACCTTGGAAGATCAGATTAGAGAGGCTCAGAAGAATGATAAAGGTATTGCCGACCTAAAAGAGGGCCTAAAGAAAGGGAAATACCCCGGATTTTCAGAAAATGACCAAGGCACTATCTGGTTCGGGAAAAGAATAGTAGTGGCCTAACCAAGAAGAAATCAAGAATGTGGTCTTGAAGGAAGCTCATGATTCAGTATATTCCATTCACCCAGGAGGCACCAAGATGTATGCAGATTTGAAAGAGAAATATTGGTGGTTCAATATGAAGAAAGAAGTTGCTGACTTCGTGGCGCGTTGTGATGTGTGCCAGTTGGTAAAAGCAGAGCATCAAAGGCCAGCCGGTCTATTGCAGCCGTTGCAAGTGCCTGTCTGGAAATGGGAAGAAATTGGAATGGATTTTATAACTGGCCTACCCAAAACTAAATCCGGTTATGATTCTATCTGGGTTATCGTGGACCGATTGACTAAAGTGGCCCACTTTATCCCGGTGAAGACGACTTATTCTGGTGACAAGCTTGCCAAGTTGTATATGACAAAAATTGTGTGTTTGCACGGGGTACCGAAGAAGATCGTGTCCGATCGAGGTTCCCGGTTCACCTCAAGGTTCTGGCAGAAGTTACATGAGGTGTTGGGTACAAATCTGAATTTCAGTACTGCGTATCATCCCCAAACGGATGGCCAGACGAAAAGAATCAATCAAATCTTAGAAGACATGTTGAGAGCCTGTGCTCTAACATACAAAGGTTCGTGGGATCAGAATTTGCCCTCTGCTGAGTTTTCCTATAACAGCAGTTATCAAACCAGTCTGGAGATGGCGCCTTTTGAAGCTCTGTATGGAAGAAAATGTAGAACACCCTTATATTGGAAAGAAACCGAAGGTGGGCAGATAATCGGACCTGATATTCTAAAAGAGGCCGAAGAGCAAGTCCGACAGATCCGTGCAAATCTGAAGACAGCCCAGTCGAGACAGAAGAGCTATGCTGATAATCGGCGAGAGTTAAGCTTTGTACCTGGTGATCATGTGTACTTGAAGGTTTCCCCGCTGAAAGGAATGAAGCGGTTTCGAGTCAGTGGAAAATTAGCGCGCCGCTACATCGGACCATTCCCAGTGGTTGCCCGAAAAGGAGAAGTGGCTTACAAGTTGGAATTGCCTCCGCAGCTATCAGGGGTACACGATGTCTTCCATGTGTCTCAATTGAAAAAATGTCTCAGAGTACCCGAGCATCAGATGCCGTTGGAAGATATGGAGCTGAAAGAAGACTTGTCGTATCCGGAGTATCCAGTCAAGATTTTGGATGACGCTGAGCGTCGAACCCGCAGCCGAGTGATCAAGTTCTGCAAGGTTCAGTGGAGCAACCATTCTGAGAAGGAAGCTACCTGGGAGCGTGAAGAAGATCTTCGAGCAGAGTTCCCAGACCTCTTTCTTTCTCCGTCTGAATCTCGGGGACGAGATTCTCTCTAAGGGGGTAGGTTTGTAACATCCTCGTTTTCGCCTTCTGGAGAAAAACCTAATTTAAATAAAGTAAATTCAAAAATTTGGAGTTTCTTTGGTGTTTATATTAACCTAGCATCCTTTCCTGTCCAAAATCGGGATTTAATTCCCCTCCGGTCGAAAAATCGAATTTTCCAGTCCCGCCGGTACCCAAAATTTCACCCGAGTCCAAAAATGCTCCAAAAATCCCAAAACCACCTCAATTGTGTTCCAAATATTCCAAAATGATTTTAGGAATCATTCCCCGGATTTTTGGACCTCCGTTCCTATTTTATCTCGCGCGGCTTTTGTTTAATGCCTGCAATCTGCTCCTGAATATTTAATTCCACAAATTTTATCCAAATTCCGCGAAACCAATTTTGTTGGGTCCCAAATATTCTAAAATGGATCTAGGAATTTTTCTAGAATTTTTAGACCATTTTTCCTAATTTTTCTCTAGGGCGAATCATTTACGTAATTCTCGGCCAACCGGAGCTCGCCACGTGTCACTGCTACAGTGTCATCTCCTTCCTCTAGCCGTGAAGAACAGAGAAAGCTTCACACATGCTCCAATGGCTAGGGCTTACTTTAAATGCCCATATCTCCCGCAAATCAACTCCAAATCGCGAAGCGCCGGTTCCGTTGGATTCGTGTCGACGATCTCTTGCCATTCCCCACCTTCATTAGCCACTAATCTCGCCGAAAACGGCCGCATTAGAGAAAAACCGAAATTGACTTAAATGCTCATAACTCGGCCATTTCAACTCCATTCCGCGTGTTTCCACTCCCATTCTCTCCGTATAAGAACCCCTGTCCCGGTGGTATGAGCCTCCTTTGGTCTCTCCCATTCATTCATCCACTAGAGCAAGAAAACCGACGCCGGGTTCTCTTTTTGGAGTTCTTCGCGTTCTTGGTTGTAGATCTCTCCACGGTGGGTTATTTTTCATGCCACTTGATTCCTTGAGACCGTGATTGAGTCTAGAGTCTAACCCAACAATCAATTTTAGGTTTCATCAAGATTTGGAGGCGAATTTCGCATTTTTCTCGGTTCGGCCGAAAGTTCGTTCGTCACCGAATTCATCGCCTCCGGTGAGATTCAATCCGATTCCTTCCTCCTATGTGTCCCTAAGGATGTAATCTAGAGGATTCATGCTTTGGTTTGATCAAATTCCATGCAAATTTGGGCGAAAATCGGATTTTGGAGCAAAAAAAATGCTCTCTGTTCTTGGGCTCATGCCCATGCTGCGTGCGGGCCGTGCTCGCCACCGGCCAGCCGGCCGCCGTCGCCCCGCCTCTCCAAGCTTCCTCTCATGCCCATGGCTTCCATGGCCAAGTCCCAAGCTAGAAGAACCCCATGTCTATGACATGTGGGGCCCCCTTGTAAGAGACTCACAAATTAATCCAAAAATCAGAAAATTGGAAAGGGAATATTCCGTGGAATATTCTCGGTTTTCCAATTTTTCGAAATTCAAACTTCGGAAGCTCATATCTTCTCCGTCCGAACTCCATTTGACTCCATTCAAATTTCTAAATTCATCTAAAATCGAGATCTTCCTGCCAGTACTAATTTTGTAATTTTTAGATTTTATTTATTTTCTGTTATTTATTTATTGCCTCGTTTTGCGTGTAGCCGAGGAATCCGACGCGACCGCCGACCCCGCCGCCGGACTTCCCTCGTACGACGACCTTCCCGCGACCGAAGGCAAGTCTCCTTGACGCATATTGAACCTACGTTTACAAACCTGTTTTAAATGCTTTATACAATTGCATGCTATGTTTTATCGTATTTCAAGTATAAGGGTATAGTTAGTCCGAATTGTAATTTCCTCCTTTGTGATTGACATCCCTCTTACTTGTAACCCTAGGACATTGTTATACCATGCTTATGCTTATATGGTATCCTTTGTTATATAGTACGGTAGAATTGCTTAGGATCTTTATCGATGAAAACAACCCATGGGTGGGATTACTCAAAAATAATGATTTCAAGTATGATTTGGAACTTATTATTATGATTTTGGTACTGTTTTTCTAAAACAAAAGAAAAGGAAAAATGGTTTGGACTTGGGCTGGTTGGATTGTCGGGTGGGTGCGGATGGAGCACTAGTTGTCTTGTGCAAGTACCGCCCCAAGTCAATTAAGGACCGACGCTTGTGATTGTCCATTCTAAACATAACCATACTACCACATGTCTATAATGGTACGACCTAGCCAACTAATTTGTAGAAACCTAATTTAGACTCACCACTCGGTGGAATGTGAGTGCCGGATAGAGGCAATGTCGTTTTTTCTCACACGGCGCAAGAGGGGGCTTCTGTACTGGGCGGATGGAACCGTAACAGCGGTGAAACCTCAGCGGGTGGGTCGAATTAGGTGGATACATTGTAACAGTCTTGTCATGATCTCTCTGCCGGCACACCAAAGGAAGTGTGTTAATAGCTTGGCATCAAGAGACGATCATGTCTTGTGGGTAAAGTTGTACACCTCTGCAGAGTTAAAACTATTCGAATAGCCGTGCCTACGGTCAAGGGCAAAGCGAAGAATGCTTTCATATTGGTAGACTTTGGTTTTGATTTTCAAAACTAAAAGGTGTTTTGTTTTGGGATTCGGGAGTGGTTAGAACTCTCGGATGTTGTTTGGCGGATAGAGCCAACCAGGTGGATAGAACCTGTTTTATACTTGACGGATGGAGTCACATGATTAACCTTGATCTTTTAAAAGTTGGCGGATCGAGCCCTTATATCAGTGATTGTGGATAGAACCTCACTGCAATATTAAATAATTCAATTGTTAAAAAGAATTGTTAAAAGATGCTTTGTGAAATTTATTACTTAAGTATGGTTTAATAAAATTTGGCTTTATGCAAATGAACCTTATTAAGCTTCCTTTGGAAAGCCCCATATGATCATACTTTCCCCGACTTGCTGAGTACTTTTGTACTCACGTGCTACATCAACTTGTCATCATCAGAGAATTTTCAAGACGCAGCTGAGGAGGGCGAGTTCTACCCCGAGGAGTTCGAGGAGGATTGCCAGGATAACTAGTTGCGTTTCTAGTCGTCGCCTGTGGCGTTTGGTGTTCGCTTGTTTTTGTTTTTCGTCTTCCGCTGTCGTGTCTCTGGTCTGTTGACCGAGTATTGTAATAAGTGGCCATGTGGCCCATACTTGAATATTTATGTTACAATTTTCGTTATGTTCGGCAATGAAGTATCATTGTGACTGTGTGTACTAGCTACTGATCTGGGACTAGTACGGAAATGCACAGGAGATTTTGGATAGCTGATCCGGGGTCTCACATATATGGACCACCATATTGTGGAAAAATATTTTATTTACAGTTGGCTTTGCATGTAAAATGCACTAGCGCAATAACCCTAAGTATATATAGTCCACAAAAAATGATAACGCTTAAGCCTTTTCGTGAGCCCGCAAGGTATGGTGTTGGAAGGTAATTTTATGTAGGAATGGATGAAATTTGCTATTTGATACATGGACTATCATATTACGGGTAAATATTTTATTTACACATTGATTTGCATGTAAATTGTAATAGCACAATAACCCCAAGTATTATAGTCCGTAACAAACTATAACGCTTAAGAATGGATGAGATTACGGGAAACAAACATCGGGGTTACAGATCCGGTGTTGTGTTGTCACGTACGGTCTAATACAATACATAGGAAATGCAGAAATACAGTACATAAGTTTAAAAGCAAGAAAATAACATTACAACGTAGGAATACAATACTCAATCGATGCCTTAGGTAATGCAGAAATAATGGCTTAAAGTTAACATGCCTTAGGTAAACGAAACAACAAGGGCCCTTCTGGTACCTACTGAGTGCATCGGGGATATTTCCCCTTGCGCAACCCATCGGTGCCTACAGCCTAACCCTAGCTGCCCTCTCGCGCTTCCTGTCACGCTCGGCTTCCTGCTCGGCCGACAGGCGCTGCCATTTGGCCTCGCTTTCTGCACGCATTTCTTCATGATGCTTGATGCACTTCTCCTCCTCGTCCTGCTCACGCAACTGCTGCTCTACCGTAGCTCTATGATGCGAGTACTCCCAATCCCGCATCCTCTCCATCTCAGGAGTCTGCTCCGCGTTGTAAAATTTGATAAACTCACACAATGGAGGCTGCAATTGGTCAAACCAGATGGTATTACAGTATTAAGGTTTGCACGGTTTGATGTAACATCAAATGTGAGTACGAACATACCGGGCTTCTCCACCGCATCCGCATCTCCAGCTTTGGCTCGGAGTCGTGGTTACGGCAGCTCTAGTACCTCATACCGTAGGTGTATGAGTTGTCTTGAGACTTCTTGAACCGGCAAGGATCCCCGCATAGGCACATGGGGACCTGCGTGCCTTCGGAGATGACTTCGAGAACGCTGTGCCTTGGGGGCGAGGGGAACTCCATTGGCACTGGTTGGTTGGCTGGCGAACTTGTGCTTCGTGTTTTGGCTTTGCTAGCTTGCTATGATTATTGGTAGACGACCACTGGGGCTTACATAGACAGTGACCAACCATAGGAGAGAGTGGCGGACTTAAGAGAAGTTGAAATCCGTGAGCATCGGATCCTCTGTAGCTTTTCATGCGATGGGACATGAGCCTGCACACCACCAAGCTAGAGTGCAGCTTCAGCGTGTTGTCAGCTTTCTCAGACTGATTGGACAACACTCTACACACCACCAAGCGACGAAGCACTAGCAACCTGAGAGCAGGGCGATAAGGTCAGCTAGAATGCTTTATACAGCTTTGTAGATGAAAAAGGCTGAAAAAGTTGATATGACCAAAAGCTGGAAAAGCTGAATGTGACAAAAAGCTGGAAAACTTGGACAACATGCTGCCACCAAACACTTGCTATAAATACAGAGGCACCCAACACATACATTCCACACAAAGCACATAGTTGAAATCCGCGAGCATCGGATTCCTCTGCAGCTTTGAATGTGATGGGACATGAGCCTGGCTATGGCCACAGATGTAGTAGCGAATCTCTCCCATAGCTAGCTGGAATGCTTTATACAGCTTTGCAGATGGCATCGACCCATGTTGTCCCATCGCACTGAAAAAGCTGCACTGACAAAGGGCTGAAAAAGTTGATATGACAGAAAGCTGAAAAAACTAATTTGACAAAAAGCTGAAAAAGGTGACTACACGCACAAACAGCTTTCTCAGAGAAAAATGATAACACGCTGTCACCGAACGCTTGCTATAAATAGGGAGGCACCCATCACATACATTCCACACTGAGCATTTCATATCCTCTTCTTCCTCTTGCTCATAACCTCTTTCTCGTCATCCCACTGCAGTGTTCGTAACTTCTGTGAAGGCCATGTCTCAAACCCCAAGCTCAGCGAATCGAAGGGCCCTTGCTCTTGCCAATGCAAGACGTGTCAATTGCCATAATTGCCATGTAGAAGCTAATGTGCTCTACTCCACCACTCCGACAAATAACGGTAGGGTGTTTTACAAATGCCCTAATTTCTCTGTACATGAAAATGTATTTTGATTTGTCTATTTCGTCGTTGGTACTAATGTAAGCATGTTCACACTGTCATGTAGTCTACAGGATGCCAATATTTCCAGTGGGTAGACAATTTGAATACACCGAGGGAGCATCCTACCACCAAAGTACCAGAGAGGATGCTGGCCGGGGTAGAGCAGAGGATGGAGCTCGAGCAAAAACTTAACATGCTAATGTTTAAGGTGTAGCGCATTTTAGATCACATCAAGTGGTTAGAAAAAATGATGTATATAGTTATCCTTGTGATAATTTTGTCTGCAGTTCTGCACTAGTTCGTTATGTACGTGTCATGCATGTTTACATCTTTTCCTATGTCGTGCAATGCAACGATTAAGTTTGCGTGGTCTACTTTATCTCATTTTGATTGAGCGGTACCCCGTAGACAGACATCATATGTGTTTTCACGGAGAGGAAGTAAAAGCGAAAGCATAATTAATGATGCGAAATAATAAAACATACGTAACGTGATAAAGTACGACGATACATGAGTCATCAATGTCATGAAAAGTATAATATATAAGTATTGTCAAAAGTAGTAACAATCATAAACAAAAGAAACTAGTGTCGACCCCGCTTCGGCTGGGGGGGCCTCCGGCGGATCTGGTCCCGCGAGTACGTTAGGTGAGCCGGCGCGCAGTGCTGCCTCAGTGGTCTAGCGTCCGGTGTAGCGTAGCCCTTCTAAGTACCCTGCGTCGGTGGTGGTGCCCCGTGCAAATGCAATGGTCCAGGCTCCTCAGGAAAGAACCTTGACAGACCAGCATCGTCGAGGTCATGGTTCACGTAAGCTGAGTCGTCAGGTGCAGGTGCAGACAAAGACGAGAACAACCGTGCCTGTGAGCCTATACAAAATGGAGAATTGTTGGGTGAGCTAAAAAGTGATTGAAAAATAGAGAAAGTGATTGAAAAACAGAGTAAGTGTGATGCAGTACTCACCTCCAGCATGGCCAGCCCCTCGCCCTCTCGTAGTAGACAGCGTGACGGTGGCACGGGAGGATGTAGCACACGTAGACGTACCCGGAAGACCCGTCTACCACATCCGAAGGCTGCCGGCAGCCTGCCATCTCTAGGACGCGTCTGGCATTGAGCTGTAACCTCACGAAGAAGGTGTTCACCTCCTCTCGGGTTACCTTAGCTCCGCTGGTCAGACGGGAAATGTAGCTCCCCGCCTCGTCTTGGTACTGCGCCAAAACGTCAGTCTGAACAAACATTACGAATTAGTTAGCACTGTTACCAACTAAGTGTACACGAGATCGTAGATAGGATGCAACGTACTGCAGCGTGGAGAGTCGAGTCGGTGTGGGACGGATACGTGTCTGCCACCCTGGGAACGTGTCTAGGAGGATCGGGGTCGACACATACCAAATGCAGGCGCGTACGGGAAGTGTACCACCGTCGGTAGGCGCGGTACGTCTACGGGTCGTACACCGCCTCCTCAACGTGGACGTTCTCCAGGACTACTGCCCACTCCTCAACCCACGGCCCATGCGAATGTGCCAGGGGGTGTCCCCATGCACGCCCTTCCTACTGTGCCTATCGATAAGAAATACCAATAGCATGAATAGATTGCATCACACAACAATAATTATGAAACATAGATGGACGAAACTTACGAGTGGTCGGTGAAAGTGCATCTAGGCCCCTAAATTAGTTTTGGTTGATTAATGACAAACGATTAAAGGGACTAATGTCTTCAATGAGCTTGTGAGCAGGTAAAAGGTTCAATGTGAGATCTTCTACATGCGAAGGATACTCTCAAACGAATATAAGCGAGTAAAACGGCATTGTATTCTTATTTTCTATGTTTTGTGTCGTAGGAATGCCGTACTATTAAGGGGGATGCATCGTAAATGATCTAGGATAGTCTCTATGCTCAGATGAATGTTGCTTTAATTCTTGTTGAGACCCTAAGTCACCGCACATGCATCGGAATGTGTTTTTATCAAGGTTCAAGTCGGACATTCCGATATTACATCGGAAGTTCCGATGTTACCGGACATTTCGATGTGCATGTTTGCTTTAGTCCGATGCGTGGAAGATGTATCGGAAGTTTCGATATTTTCGATCGGAAGTTCTGATACGTTGTTGAAGCTTTCTAGGATGCTCTCTGTAAATATCGGAGGTTCCGATATTTGACATCGGAAGTTCCGATGTGTTCAAACCTGAAAAAGGGAGCTCTCTGGAATTATCGGACATTCCGATATATTAGATCGGACATTCCGATGTTAAGTCAGAAGTTCCGATGTTTATATCGGACAGTCCGATATGGACTTAGAAGCATTTGTCAAAGTGCCTTTCTGGGAACATCGGAAGTTCCGATGTAAGCATCGGAAGTTCCGATGCACCTATTTCGACCGTTGAAGTGCGCTCGAGTTCTGAAAGTTTGCACATATCGGACATTCCGATGTTGACATCGGAAGTTCCGATATGCAGCTGAGTGGGTGTATAACGGCTAGTTTTTGCAAGAATCTGTAAATACCCCACTCCTCTCTCATTTGAAGGTTACACACTCCTGTTGGCAGAACTCTAAAGCACCTTGAGCACTTTCTAGCCTTCTCTTGAGTCCTCCTCTTTGATCTTAGGGATCATCTAGAGAGTGAGGACTAGAAGTGAGATCTAGAGCTTGATTAAAGAGCAAGTGTCATTCATCTCGAGCATTAGAGTGTCCCTCCAAGATTGTCTTCTCGGTGCATTCGTTACTCTTGGAGGTTGAAGGACTCCTAGACGGCTAGTTGTCACTCACGAGCTCCCAAGGATTGTGGGACGCCGTGAGAAGTTTGTGAAGGCTGGCTCCGCCTCCGAAAGGAAAGGAACCAATAGTGGAACCAAGCCTCAAGTGTGACCGAGGTTTGGGAGGAAAGGGTTGGAAAAGACCCGGCTCTTTGGAGCCTCCTCAACGGAGACTTAGGATTCCCTCAAGAATCTGAACTCCGGGAACAAATCCGTGTCATTACATTTACTTTACTTTAGCTTGTTTCCTTATTACTTTGATCTAACCTTCTCAGATTGCTTCTCAATTTCATTATTTTCAGTTGTTAATTGTCTGTGTCAAAAGTCGATCGGACATTCCGAACTGGTATCGGAAGTTCCGATTAAATCGGAAGTTCCGATCCAACACCGGAAGTTCCGATACTCTTTCCGTTGCGACAAATTTAGTTTATTTTTTAAATTGCCTATTCACCCCTCCCCTCTAGGCAACATTCTCATCTTTTCAATTGGTATCAGAGCTTGACCTTCTCGAAGGCTTAACCGCTTGAAGGGAACGTGATGGCCAACACCAGATTGAAGGTTATCGTGTCGGGGGAAGAAGGTAGTCCAAAGGCCGGACATGGAACTCCCGGGAAGACCAAGGAAGGTGACACCTCAACATCATCGCAGGGAGCTCAAATTCCTTTTAATTACGAAAAATTAAATACTTCTTCTTCGCATTCCTATATTACTGTGCCCTCCGGGCGTGCACCTTTTTTCGATGGCACATACTATTCCGCTTGGAGGCACAAGATGAAAATGCATTTGATGTCTCTTCATCCTAGTGTTTGGAAGATTGTGTGTACAGGCTTAGATATGCCGGAAGACGACATGGAGCTCACACCAGAACAAGAACAGAACATCCACCAAAATGCCCAAGCCGCGAGCGTGTTGCTTGGAGCGTTGAGTCCCGAGGAGTTCAACAAAGTGGATGGCTGTAACACCCTACAAATCTAAACTGTCGTACAAGAAAATTTCGACAGCATCTCTCCTAAAATTAGGACAAAACGGAAGCGACAACAAGATTCATAATAACCATTATAAACAGGAATAACATAAAAGCATCAATATTAGAGATAACAAGTCTAAATCAACCAGAAAACAAACATAAACGTAAAACAGCTCCAAAGAGGACATCAACAGGTCTATGATTAATAAAATTTCAGCAAGCTAATGAATTATTAAATGCACTAGTCCATGTGATTCGTGATGACCCCGGAGGGTTGATTGTGCTACTAAGCCCACCCTTCAAGCTTACGACTAGCGAGAACTACCTGAAACAACAAAATAACAAGGGGTGAGATTGAGTAATCTCAGCAAGCGGAACAACTTCTAACGAATAACACAGCCATAGTAAAACTAGCATACCAAATTCCTCATGTCCAATACCACATTATAGAGTCCACACAACCTCAGTAAAATGCATATGATTGTGCACATGCTTATGCCATGATCCTCCTTACTGCGTTCTTTCTCAGAACACACGGTGTTGTACTGCACGGTCGCCAAGACGCAAGGCGTCGACAAACTTCCAATGCATGATTATGCAGTTAATGCTTCATGCATAAATACATTCATAACTTCCCACTCTGAATTCACATGCTTGCATACCATCAAATAACATGGATAGAATGCGAACATCATTGAGATAGAATATCTCCACAATTCATCTTGCAAACAACATCTTTCTTCATTCTTACTCATGATTCAAAAGCCAAACAACCACATCACAATGCAGGATAGGATATTGTAATCTCATAAACAAGTAGTTAAACCATGTAGGTGTGCTACAATTAAGGTTTATATTGAAGACGAAACAAATAGCGAGTTATAGTTTAGCAAGACCGCTACTTCCACTTGCCTTTACCAACGTGGATGACGAACCTAGTTGCGTCCAGAAGGGGCGCCACCTGTACAAGTATTATTTCAGTACATATTGACATCACAAATGATCACACAACTCGAACACATGCTTCCTAATCCCCGTTCCCTTCTTAAGCGCCAAAAACCCCAATCTGTCCGGGTCAAACAGCAGCACCCTCTCTTCACAATTTCGTATCTTTTTTTATACAGATAAAAAAAATACAAAAAAATTACAGTAGCTAGATATTGACGATATCTACAACTTTCAAGAAGATCACAAATTTCAATTCCACAGTTAAATATGCCTAAACAAACGTCCAACACAGTGGACAAAATCTGTTTCCAGATTCTGTCCGTCATCTTGAAACAGAGATAACTCTCAGACCGACGCCCCAAAAATTCTGAAAAAATTACAGAAGCTAGATATCGACGTTATATACAACTTTCTAGTTATAGGTTTTTGCAGGAAAAATCGTCTATGCCACGTAAAACGCGAAACAATCCGCGCTGCACAATCTCCCCTTCCAAAAACAGCACCACGTGAACATCTACCCTTCTCCCCCATCAAGATCCATCTAAATCACTCACCACCAGATCTAATACACTCCTAATCCCTAGGTAGAACAGGGGTAAAATATTGGGAATTTTACCTTGAGTTCTCCCTTGAGAACCCACAAAAAACGCGCGACGATTCCCGAAACTGAAATCTGCTCGTCCTCCACGCCTCCACGGATCCTCTTCTCGCTTGCTCCTTCGTGTTTCGCGGTGGATCTTGAGCCACCACGCAAGGGGAGGAAGAGGAGGGGTGGTGTGGCTGTTAGGGGAGGAAGGGGCGCCTAGGGCTTTTGGGGGGTGACACCCTTTTATATGGTGGGCCGCCCACTAGGGGAAAAGAGAGAGAGGTGGGGAGGATTCGCAGCCAGTGCCCAGGTTTTCCTCGGCCCACTGCTTCTAGCCCGACAACTCCAAATTTAATATTAATACGCCGGATAAACTTCAATTATTTTATCCCCGACAAATCCTTCATTCCTCTCCGAAACAAAACCAGAAAAGGAACCCTAGAATCGCCTGACGCTCTAAGGCATCACATTCTCCTCCTTAAAAGGATTCGTCCCGAATCTACTCCTCTTTGCTACGGAACCTTAAAAAAGGAAGGCAAAATGGTAATCAACACTTTACCTTCCACATCCTCAAAGAGTGTAGGATACTTCTTCCAGATCTGGTCCTTAAGTTCCCAAGTTGCATCCAAATTTCAGACTAATTGGTCCACAAATCTTTCATTGGACACTAACACTAACTATTCCCCTATTAAATAAAGGACACCTATTAGGTGAATCTGGTATCGATCTGGAATCTCAACTCCCACTTCTCTCTTCAACCCGATCGCGAAACTCCGCATTCCAATCTCAACTCCTCTACCACGCTTCTTCAGATTCGACGACGCGAACCATGTGAGACACAACGCCTAGGTAAGTCTCTAAATCAACCCAAACACAAACTCCTATCTCCTACAAGTGATTGATCTTTTACAAAAAGAACCAATATCCACCCTTACCAACGACAGAGATAGCCTACTTTACAACCAGGGTCCAGTAAATCCATGAAACAATAACAACCGAACACAATCACTACGGTTGACACAAACTCGCCGAACCCAAATGACAAAAGTTCCAAAAATTAATGTAATTACCTGCAACTTCCAAGTTGTCCACTACTAAATTAAGCAACCCCGCCGAGGAACACATCAATGAAAACAATTCTCCAAAAAAGGTTTGAATTGAGTCATACACAACCTTCCTTTACTCTTCACTTTTAAACTACTTACGATCAATGACCCAAACTAGTTTTCCCTTGTAAGAAGGTTTCGCCTTCACATTCTTCCACCCAAGGACCAGGGCAAGGAGTACAATCCTTGAATATACTCAACCATAACATAAACATTCATTTTCTTACCCCCAAGCTTAAACGTAAAAGAAATCTTAATTCTCACTAACACAACGAACAACAATCACCACCTTTAAACCAAAGGGCTGAAATTCACATACACGGGAACTCAACTTGGAAGAGGAACTCCATAGAACCAAAACCACCAAAAAAAAAATTTCTTCGGGGAGAAGCTCTATTCAAAAGAGAAACACCGCGAAAGTCTTCTGCAAATGCATTTCACTTTTACCAAAACAAATCATCTCACTTTTATCCAAGGCCAAGCCATTCAGAAAAAAAAACCGATCAAGGAATTAAATGCTTCCACACAACCACCATCTCTTTTTCCTTAAAAAGGAACCAAACTCACTTCCCAACAGAAAAATTGTTTCAACCACGAATATCATTCATGTCACAACCAGAAGAATCGTCTCTTAAACAAAACTGCCAAACACCTCACACCACAACACAACTCTAGCCCAAAATAGAAATACAAATATTTCCAGATCATGAAGTTCCAAATCTTACATTGGATTAGCTACTTCTTTTGATCAACAATGCAACCGATAACTCGACCTTGAAAACTACGGACACAGTCAAAGCATACATCCTTGAGCATAAATGTCGCATTCATAACTTAAGCTAGTTTTCTTATCAAAGATGAATGAATGACGATATTTAATAGAATAACATTCCAAAATCTCCACAAATTACTTCAAGGTTAATCATTCTTTTATCCTTATTTTAAGCCTCAAAATTAACCCACATTTGGCAGAATCATTCTAAGTTTAGGGAAACTCAAACACAAAGACAAAGAATACTTTGACCGAAAGTATTCAACCCAAATATCAAACAAACAAACCAATCCATATGAATTTTTAAACATAAGTTCAAAGCATAACTCCCGCCATCTATAGCATTCCACTACCCTTACCATTTAGATTTCAATATTCCCTATTTACTCATTGAGGAGGCCCATCAGGATTTAACAACAACTACACAACAAATTCTTACTCTTATTACCTTTTCCACAATTATAAATAAAGTTCACAAAGGCTTAACAAAAACACATCCAACCAACACTACCTCATCAAGATCCCCACTGAGCAGCCTAACCTATATCATCATACTCTAAATTTGAAAGGCGTGCTTCAACAAGTCTTTCAAAGATGATGAACCTATAAATTCCATACCACATACTGGCGTCAACATCTCGACAATGGAAATTTATTCACCTAAAAGATGACTCAACAAGTAAATATTATCTCAACAAGGCACCAATCGTAAATAGAAGTTTAAAACATACATTTATTAAGGACAAAATCACGCGTCATGCTAACTATCCCTGGTTCACTCCATCACAACATGTTACAATTTCCACCATTTTAACAAAGGTTTTCAACAATTAATCTAATCAGTTACCACCACTACTAAGTCATCAATATCAATAATTGGCATAATTGTAAAACAACAACATTGCTTTTAGTTACCCTATCCATAGGCTATGACAAACTGTCACTACACAACATACTCCAACTATGTAAAATAGATTGAATAATTTAAGCCATCCAAAGCTCTTATAACAACAATGCTAAATTAAATTAAATTTTTTTTTTAAAAATTTTTTTAGCTACCCTATACACGGGTTATAGCAAAATTGCCACTCCAAGACATACTCCAGCCTTTTTTTTTAAAGTGAACTGAATAGGTGAAATCATCACAAAGCTCTTACGGCAATGGCAAAAACTTATGTCTTCCCAATTGATATCGATACTAGCATTATTGGAACGCAACTGCATACTTCCGAATCTACTAATAGTTTGCAACGTCATAAATATCAACTCTAATCAATTTCCAAGTTAAAGTCACTAGCCAACACGATTAAATTAGAACATCTTTAAACAACCAAAGATGGTTTCTTTAACAATATCGGTAGTCCACCATTACAATTAAATTGTTCTACCGACCTTATATTAAAATGTCTCTAAATAACCCACTAATTTTCTATTACCTTCACAAAGAGTTTACATCATCGTAATGTTCTAACTACGCATCAAGATTTAAAGCTTTAAACATTGTCCATGGTCAAGGGCACATTAAAATAATGCAATAAATCCTAAGCATGCACATTAACACATTCAATCATTATCGCTTATAGAGCAATCTACAATACTAGAAGTTTATTTAATCTCAAGCTAAAGATAACAATTACATTTTAATTGATTCAACTCACACATTAACTTAGAAGTACATCATTCCATAAAACACATTGTTACATACTACGTAACACAGACATAAAATTTCTAAACACCGTCATGGGTCACCTACCCTTGACAAACAGGAGGCAATCCCAAACATTAAAAAAAACAAACACAGTTCTAGATCAAGAACAAACACCGATAAAAATTTCTTCTTTCCAGGCAAGGGAGAAAAGCAAAATCCAAACATAAATGCAAGAGAGCTCGACCCTCAAATGTCCAATCATAGTAGCCAAAACTCTTCAAGAAATCCAAAACCTACACTTTCCACAAAGGAAGACGGATGCAAAAGGGAAGACCAAATGTCCAACTAAAATTTTCCGATAAAGATTCAAACTTAGCTCCATCCAGCTTGATCTGCAACAGGAGAAACTCCAACCCCCTTCTTTTTTTTAAAAAAAAATCGGGGAAACAACAACCACAGAAATTTCCTCCCAACGATAGTCCATCACAATAAATAAGGTGCCAAAGCAAAATTGAGACCAAAAGACACGCAACGTATAACTCTTCTTCTGTGTCTTCACTCAAAGGAGACAAAACCACAAACCGCCAAAAGGACAAATCAGCGAGTGCTCAAAACTAAGCATTTTCCTCGGTTTCGAACCAACCACATACCCATAAAACCAACAAAAACCGACTCACAAAGACGGTAAAGAACATCCGAAGGAATCCATCACCAACCTCTTCTATTTGACTCCAGTCACTACCCGATCTACGACAGACACGGATAAGTACTCTTTCCCTACAGGGGTTTAATAGTTCTTCGGTGGTGACTCTACCCGGCCACACCGTCAAACCACAGCCTCACTACAAACAAAAGGTGACCGAAACCCTTCAAAGACCACAACCACACTTTATCACAAATGAAGCAACTCAATCAAATCTATCATAAATATAGCATTATACATCATCAAAAGTAGCATTCAACAACAAAGCTTAAATTCAACCTTTAAGCATAAGGCAACGATACCCATACCCTTTCCTATCAGTGCATCCATGTGTGTCAAATTTTAAATTAGTGATTCCACTTACACAAGTTTTAATGTTGCTATCTTATGACAAAATTTTAGTTAAAACCTAGGCCATGTTTCTAAGTTATTCCACATCACATTTTAGTTGTATCCTATAGTATGACACTAAAAATAGACATTCCAAGGACCTACGACCCGCTCGATACCAACCGTAACACCCTACAAATCTAAACTGTCGTACAAGAAAATTTCGACAAAGATCTCTCCTAAAATTAGGACAAAACGGAAGCGACAACAAGATTCATAATAACCATTATAAACAGGAATAACATAAAAGCATCAATACTAGAGATAACAAGTCTAAATCAACCGTAAAACAAACATAAACGTAAAACAGCTCCAAAGAGGACATCAACAGGTCTATGATTAATAAAATTTCAGCAAGCTAATGAATTATTAAATGCACTAGTCCATGTGATTCGTGATGACCCGGAGGGTTGATTGTGCTACTAAGCCCACCCTTCAAGCTTACGACTCATGAGAACTACGAAACAACAAAATAACAAGGGTGAGATTGAGTAATCTCAAAGAAGCGGAACAACTTCTAACGAATAACACAGCCATAGTAAAACTAGCATACCAAATTCCTCATGTCCAATACCACATTATAGAGTCCACACAACCTCAGTAAAATGCATATGATTGTGCACATGCTTATGCCATGATCCTCCTCACCGTGCCCTTTCTCGTGAACACACGGTGTTGTATCTGACTCTGCCACAAGACGCCAAGGCGTCGACAAACTTCCAATGCATGATTATGCAGTTAATGCTTCATGCATAAATACATTCATAACTTCCCACTCTGAATTCACATGCTTGCATACCATCAAATAACATGGATAGAATGCGAACATCATTGAGATAGAATATCTCCACAATTCATCTTGCAAACAACATCTTTCTTCATTCTTACTCATGATTCAAAAGCCAAACAACCACATCACAATGCAGGATAGGATATTGTAATCTCATAAACAAGTAGTTAAACCATGTAGGTGTGCTACAATTAAGGTTTATATTGAAGACGAAACAAATAGCGAGTTATAGTTTAGCAAGACCGCTACTTCCACTTGCCTTTACCAACGTGGATGACGAACCTAGTTGCGTCCAGAAGGGGCGCCACCTGTACAAGTATTATTTCAGTACATATTGACATCACAAATGATCACACAACTCGAACACATGCTTCCTAATCCCTGCTCCTTCTTAAGCGCCAAAAACCCCAATCTGTCCGGGTCAAACAGCAGCACCCTCTCTTCACAATTTCGTATCTTTTTTTATACAGATCAAAAAAAATACAAAAAAATTACAGTAGCTAGATATTGACGATATCTACAACTTTCAAGAAGATCACAAATTTCAATTCCACTGTTAAATATGCCTAAACAAACGTCCAACACAGTGGACAAAATCTGTTTCCAGATTCTGTCCGTCATCTTGAAACAGAGATAACTCTCAGACCGACGCCTCAAAAATTCTGAAAAAATTACAGAAGCTAGATATCGACGTTATCTACAACTTTCTAGTTATAGGTTTTTGCAGGAAAAATCGTCTATGCCACGTAAAACGCGAAACAATCCGCGCTGCACAATCTCCCCTTCCAAAAACAGCACCACGTGAACATCTACCCTTCTCCCCCATCAAGATCCATCTAAATCACTCACCACCAGATCTAATACACTCCTAATCCCTAGGTAGAACAGGGGTAAAATATTGGGAATTTTACCTTGAGTTCTCCCTTGAGAACCCACAAAAAACGCGCGACGATTCCCGAAACTGAAATCTGCTCGTCCTCCACGCCTCCACGGATCCTCTTCTCGCTTGCTCCTTCGTGTTTCGCGGTGGATCTTGAGCCACCACGCAAGGGGAGGAAGAGGAGGGGTGGTGTGGCTGTTAGGGGAGGAAGGGGGCGCCCTAGGGCTTTTGGGGGGGTGACACCCCTTTTATATGGTGGGCCGGCCCACTAGGGGAAAAGAGAGAGAGGTGGGAGGGGATTCGCAGCCTGTGCCCAGTTTTCCTCGGCCCACTTGTTTCTAGCCCGACAACTCCAAATTTAATATTAATACGCGGATAAACTTCAATTATTTTATCCCCGACAAATCCTTAATTCCTCTCCCAAACAAAACCAGAAAAGGAACCCTAGAATCGCCTCCGACGCCTAAGGCATCACATTCTCCTCCTTAAAAGGATTAGTCCCCGAATCTACTCCTCTTTGCTACGGAACCTTAAAAAAGGAAGGCAAAATGGTAATCAACACTTTACCTTCAGCATCCTCAAAGAGTGTAGGATACTTCTTCCAAGATCCGGTCCTTAAGTTCCCAAGTTGCATCCACTTGCACTAATTGGTCCACAAATCTTTCATTGGACACTAACACGAACTATCCCCTATTAAATAAAGGACACCTATTAGGTGAATCTGGTATCGATCTGGAATCTCAACTCCCACTTCTCTCTTCAACCCGATCGCGAAACTTCGCATTCCAATCTCAACTCCTCTACCACAGTTCTTAGATTCGACGACGCGAACCATGTGAGACACAACGCCTAGGTAAGTCTCTAAATCAACCCAAACACAAACTCCTATCTCCTACAAGTGATTGATCTTTTACAAAAAGAACCAATATCCACCCTTACCAACGACAGAGATAGCCTACTTTACAACCAGGGTCCGTAAATCCGCAGAAACAATAACAACCGAACACAATCACTACGGTTGACACAAACTCGCTCGAACCCAGCGACAAAAGTTCCAAAAAATTAATGTAATTACCTGCAACTTCCAAGTTGTCCACTACTAAATTAAGCAACCCCGCCGAGGAACACATCAATGAAAACAATTCTCCAAAAAAGGTTTGAATTGAGTCATACACAACCTTCCTTTACTCTTCACTTTTAAACTACTTACGATCAGCGACCCAAACTAGTTTTCCCTTGTAAGAAGGTTTCGCCTTCACATTCTTCCACCCAAGGACCAGGGCAAGGAGTACAATCCTTGAATATACTCAACCATAACATAAACATTCATTTTCTTACCCCCAAGCTTAAACGTAAAAGAAATCTTAATTCTCACTAACACAACGAACGACAATCACCACCTTTAAACCAAAGGGCTGAAATTCACATACACGGGAACTCAACTTGGAAGAGGAACTCCATAGAACCAAAACCACCAAAAAAAAAAAAATTTCTTCGGGGAGAAGCTCTATTCAAAAGAGAAACACCGCGAAAGTCTTCTGCAAATGCATTTCACTTTTACCAAAACAAATCATCTCACTTTTATCCAAGGCCAAGCCATTCAGAAAAAAAACCGATTAAGGAATTAAATGCTTCCACACAACCACCATCTCTTTTTCCTTAAAAAGGAACCAAACTCACTTCCCAACAGAAAAATTGTTTCAACCACGAATATCATTCATGTCACAACCAGAAGAATCGTCTCTTAAATAAAAACTGTCAAACACCTCACACCACAACACAACTCTAGCCCAAAATAGAAATACAAATATTTCCAGATCATGAAGTTCCAAATCTTACATTGGATTAGCTACTTCTTTTGATCAACAATGCAACCGATAACTCGACCTTGAAAACTACGGACACAAATAAAGCATACATCCTTGATCATAAATGTCGCATTCATAACTTAAGCTAGTTTTATTATCAAAGATTAATGAATGACGATATTTAATAGAATAACATTCCAAAATCTCCACAAATTACTTCAAGGTTAATCATTCTTTTATCCTTATTTTAAGCCTCAAATTAACCCACATTTGGCGTAATCATTCTAAGTTTAGGGAAACTCAAACACAAAGACAAAGAATACTTTGACCGAAAGTATTCAACCCAAATATCAAACAAACAAACCAATCCATATGAATTTTTAAACATAAGTTCAGCATAACTCCCGCCATCTATAGCATTCCACTACCCTTACCATTTAGATTTCAATATTCCCTATTTACTCATTGAGAAGGCCCATCAGGATTTAACAACAACTACACAACAAATTCTTACTCTTATTACCTTTTCCACAATTATAAATAAAGTTCACGTGCTTAACAAAAACACATCCAACCAACACTACCTCATCAAGATCCCCACTGAGCGACCTAACCTATATCATCATACTCTAAATTTGAAAGGTAGTGCTTCAACAAGTCTTTCAGCATGATGAACCTATAAATTCCATACCACATACGCGTCAACATCTCGACAATGGAAATTTATTCACCTAAAAGATGACTCAACAAGTAAATATTATCTCAACAAGGCACCAATCGTAAATAGAAGTTTAAAACATACATTTATTAAGGACAAAATCACGCGTCATGCTAACTATCCCTGGTTCACTCCATCACAACATGTTACAATTTCCACCATTTTAACAAAGGTTTTCAACAATTAATCTAATCAGTTACCACCACTACTAAGTCATCAATATCAATAATTGGCATAATTGTAAAACAACAACATTGCTTTTAGTTACCCTATCCATAGGCTATGACAAACTGTCACTACACAACATACTCCAACTATGTAAAATAGATTGAATAATTTAAGCCATCCAAAGCTCTTATAACAACAATGCTAAATTAAATTAAATTTTTTTTTTAAATTTTTTTTTAGCTACCCTATACACGGATTATAGCAAAATTGCCACTCCAAGACATACTCAAATTTTTTTTTTTTTTTAAAGTGAACTGAATAGGTGAAATCATCACAAAGCTCTTACGGCAATGGCAAAACTTATGTCTTCCCAATTGATATCGATACTAGCATTATTGGAACGCATATCGCATACTTCGAATCTACTAATAGTTTGCAACGTCATAAATATCAACTCTAATCAATTTCCAAGTTAAAGTCACTAGCCAACACGATTAAATTAGAACATCTTTAAACAACCAAAGATGGTTTCTTTAACAATATCGGTAGTCCACCATTACAATTAAATTGTTCTACCGACCTTATATTAAAATGTCTCTAAATAACCCACTAATTTTCTATTACCTTCACAGTAGTTTACATCATCGTAATGTTCTAACTACGCATCAAGATTTAAAGCTTTAAACATTGTCCATGGTCAAGGGCACATTAAAATAATGCAATAAATCCTAAGCATGCACATTAACACATTCAATCATTATCGCTATAGAGCAATCTACAATACTAGAAGTTTATTTAATCTCAAGCTAAAGATAACAATTACATTTTAATTGATTCAACTCACAAATTAACTTAGAAGTACATCATTCCATAAACCACATTGTTACATACTACGTAACACAGACATAAAATTTCTAAACACCGTCATGGGTCACCTACCCTTGACAAACAGGAGGCAATCCCAAACATTAAAAAAAACAAACACAGTTCTAGATCAAGAACAAACACCGATAAAAATTTCTTCTTTCCAGGCAAGGGAGAAAAGCAAAATCCAAACATAAATGCAAGAGAGCTCGACCCTCAAATGTCCAATCATAGTAGCCAAAACTCTTCAAGAAATCCAAAACCTACACTTTCCACAAAGGAAGACGGATGCAAAAGGGAAGACCAAATGTCCAACTAAAATTTTCCGATAAAGATTCAAACTTAGCTCCATCCAGCTTGATGCAACAGGAGAAACTCCAACCCCCTTCTTTTTTTAAAAAAATCGGGGAAACAACAACCACAGAAATTTCCTCCCAACGATAGTCCATCACAATAAATAAGGTGCCAAAGCAAAATTGAGACCAAAAGACACGCAACGTATAACTCTTCTTCTGTGTCTTCACTCAAAGGAGACAAAACCACAAACCGCCAAAAGGACAAATCAGCGAGTGCTCAAAACTAAGCATTTTCCTCGGTTTCGAACCAACCACATACCCAGAAAACCAACCAAAACCGATCACAAGACGGTAAAGAACATCCGAAGGAATCCATCACCAACCTCTTCTATTTGACTCCGGTCACTACCCGATCTACAGCAGACACGGATAAGTACTCTTTCCTACAGGGTTTAATAGTTCTTCGGTGGTGACTCTACCCGCCACACCACAAACCACGACCTCACTACAAACAAAAGGTGACCAAAACCCTTCAAAGACCACAACCACACTTTATCACAAATGAAGCAACTCAATCAAATCTATCATAAATATAGCATTATACATCATCAAAAGTAGCATTCAACAACAAAGCTTAAATTCAACCTTTAAGCATAAGGCAACGATACCCATACCCTTTCCTACTGTGCATCCATGTGTGTCAAATTTTAAATTAGTGATTCCACTTACACAAGTTTTAATGTTGCTATCCTATGACAAAATTTTAGTTAAAACCTAGGCCATGTTTCTAAGTTATTCCACATCACATTTTAGTTGTATCCTATAGTATGACACTAAAAATAGACATTCCAAGGACCTACAGCCGCTCGATACCAATTGTAACACCCTACAAATCTAAACTGTCGTACAAGAAAATTTCGACAGCATCTCTCCTAAAATTAGGACAAAACGGAAGCGACAACAAGATTCATAATAACCATTATAAACAGGAATAACATAAAAGCATCAATACTAGAGATAACAAGTCTAAATCAACCAGAAAACAAACATAAACGTAAAACAGCTCCAAAGAGGACATCAACAGGTCTATGATTAATAAAATTTCAGCAAGCTAATGAATTATTAAATGCACTAGTCCATGTGATTCGTGATGACCCCGGAGGGTTGATTGTGCTACTAAGCCCTGAAGGGAATATGCCCGAGAGGCAATAATAAATTGTTTATTATCATATTCCATGTTTATAATAGATGTTTATTTCTCATGCTAAAATTGTATTAATCAGAAACGTTAATACATGTGTGTTTAATAAACAAAAAGGTTCCTAGTAAAGCCTCTTTTTTTAAACTAGCTCGTTGATTAACTGATGATCAAGGTTTCCTGATCATGAACATTGGATGTTATTAATAACGGGGTCATGTCATTAGAAGAATGATGTGATGAACACACACCCAAGTTGGTATAGCAAATACGATCAAGTCATTTAGTTTGTTGCTGTATCAAACACATTCGAAATAGCTCTTTTCCTTAGACCATGAGATGATGTCAATCACTAATTTCGGAAGAGTACTTTGATGACATCAAACGTCACTCCGTAACACGGTGACTATAAAGATGGATTTGGGTACTATGAAAGTATTAGTTGAGGCTCATGCATCAAGAGTGGGATTTGTCCATCCAGATGACGGAGAGATATACTCTGGGCCCTCTCGGTGATATCACATTGACATCGCTTGCAAGCATGTGACTAGGTCACAAGAATGTTATATCACGGAACGAGTAAAGAGTACTTGTCGGTAACGTGATCGAACTAGGTATAGTTGATACTGATGATCGGATCCCGGACAAGTAAAATATCGTGAGACAAAAGGAATTGGTTATGTCGTTTTCTGGTTTACGCGATCACTAGTTCATCGTTGAGTGAATGGGAGTCATTATGGATCTCGGATCCCGCCGATGATTATTGATCCGAGAGGAGTCTCAATCATGTCCATTTTATTCACGAACCGTAGGGTGACACACTTAAGGTTCATCGATGCATTTGAGTGGATACGAAACACCGGAGAAAAATATGGACAAGATAGGAATTTGTTTCAGTATCTTAATAGTTTCGGGATATCGGAATAGTTAAAGGGGGTATATGTTAATGTTTGTTAATTAAAAGAATTAACAAATATTAAATCTGAAATAAAAATGTTTATGGGAGAAAACCTTTCATTTTCTTGGGTGGGGTTTTAATGGAAATCAAAGTGGTTAATTTGTGAGTGGAGAGATCACTCACATGAAGAGAGGAGGGCAAGGGGCAGCCCCATGCGCCCGGCCACCCCACCCCTTGGCATGCCTCCTCCTCCTCCTATAAAAGGGAGGAGGAGCTCCTCTCTTTGGTGTTCATCCATGACCCTTTGGTTGGTCCATTCTCCCTCCTCCGCTGATCCGTTTTTATTTGTGGCTTAAGCGGCGCTGCTGAAATTATTTCTTCACCACCACCACTAAGCTGTAGTGTTGTTGGAGTTTTCCAGGGATCCACTACTTCCGCTGCCCCGCTGGAACGAGGGATTGGAGGTCATCGTTGATCCGTACGTGTGACCAAGTACGGAGGCGCTGCCGTTTGTGGCGCTCATCTTCGCGACTTCGAAGTCGGGAGTGTACCTCTACATCAACCACGTTTGTTTGCGGGAACGTTATTCCCGCTTTCGGTCCTACGAGGGTGAGTCCTTCAAACCGCTTTACTTGCATCTCCTAGATATGATCTTGGTGTTTGGTTGCAATCGTAGGAAAAATTTTTGTTTTCCATGCTTCGAAACCCTTCAGTGGTATCAGAGCCGTGTCTATGCGTAGATGTTTTGTACGGTTTAAAACACATGTGGATGTGGGCGTTGATGATCATGTTATTGCATACTTTCGTGTATTTTGGATCATGGTGGCATAGTGGGATTTGAAGCGGCCGGACTAACCTTACATGTCCTCGCACATGAGACTTGTTCCACGCTCGACATGCAACTAGTATTGCATAAGTGGCTTTGGGTGTCGATTTCTCCCACTATAGTCATGATCTAATTTACAACGGTTTGCTAATAATGTTTTTATCACCGTTGTGGTTCTTGTTCGTAGGTAAGAATAGTTTTTCCTAGAAAGCCCAAAACCACGTAAAATATGCAAAAATAAATTAGAGGCGTCTAACTTGTTTTTGCGGGCTTGTGATGTGATATGGTCATTGATACAAAGATTGTTGTATGAAATGAAATTTATTGTAAATTTAAACAACGGCAGGAGCCATTTGGTTGTTTTTCTTTTATGGCCTGCGTGCTAAATATATGTCCATGTGATATATTGTAATGGAGGAAGACAATCAAGATGGCGACATCATGGACCTTGGTGCCATGCGGTGGAATGATGGAGATCATACCATGTCGCACAAGATGGAGATCAAGTCTTTGAAAGGACCATATCATATCACTTTATTCATGCATGTGATGTTAATCCTTTTATGCATCTTATTTTGCTTGATTATGATCACGTCGATAGCACTATAAGATGATCCCTCCAAATTAATATCAAGATAATAATGTGTTCTTCCATAGTATGCACCGTTAAGAAAGTTCGTCGTTTCGAAGCACCACGTGATGATCGGGTGTGATAGACTCTACGTTCGCATACAACGGGTGTAAGCCAGATTTACACATGCAAATACTTTGGTTCTACTTGGCGAGCCTAGCATGTACAGACATGGCCTCTGAACACGAACCTAAAGGTAAAGCATGAGTCATATGGATGATATGATGAACATATTGATGTTCGCCTTTGAAACTATGCCGCCTCTCACGTGATGATCGGTTTCGGTATAGTGAATTTGGTTCATGTAATCACTAAAGATGACTAGAGGATGTTGTTTTTGAGTGGGAGTTCTCGTATTAATTTTGAATTAACATTGAACTTAATCTATTATGAACTTAGTCTAAATAACTTTGCAAATATGTTGTAGATGGCACCCCTATTTTCAATTTCAATCTGTTCATGGAGAAAGAGAAACTAGCCACCAATGGTAGCAACTTTACCAAGCTGGGCCCTTAACTGAGGATTCTCCTCAGCGCTGCTCAAAGGAGCTATGTGCTAGAAGCACCGCTAGGTGACCCGCCACGATGATGCCCCGAGGAGGAGAAAAATGTTTTCTTGACTCGCAAGGAGGACCACGATTTAGTTCAATGCGGCATTTTGTATGGCCTTGAGCCTGAGCTGAAAACGCTTTCGAGCACAAAGAATGCTTTTGATACAATGAGGGAGTTGAAAATGATCTTACGACACCCATGCCGCATGAGAGAGTTATGAAGCTTGAGAAAAGTTCTTTAGCTGCATGATGGAGGAAAACAGCTCCGTTAGTGAGCACGTACTCAAAATAAACTGGGTACGCCGATAAACTCATAGCTTTGGGAATAACGATCCCCATTGAGCTAGGAATTCATCGTGTTCTCGATCTACGCCACCAAGCTACAAGAGCTTTGTGATGAACTACAACATGCAGGGCATGAAGAAGTCTCTCCCGAACTTCACAATGCTAAAAGCTCTGAAGTGGAGATCAAGAAGGAACATCAAGTGTTGATGGTCCAAAAGACTATCGATTTCAAGAAGAAAGGTAAGTCTAAGGGAAACTTCAAGAAGAAGGGCAAGTCTGTTGCTACATCCGAGAAGAAGACCAAGGCTGGCCCTAAGTCGACATCTTGAATGTTTTTATTGCAAGGGCACTGGGCAGGAAGCGCAATCGCCCAAAATATCTGGGCCGATAAGAAGGACGGGAAAGTGAGCAAAGGTATATATGATATACATGTTATTGATGTGTACCTTACTAGTACTCGCAGTAGTGCCTGGGTATTTGATACCGGTTCGGTTGCTAACATATGTAACTTTCGAAACAGGAGCTAAGGAATAGCGACAACTAGCAAGGGATGAGGTAATGATGCGCGTCGGCAATGGATCAAAAGTTGATGTGATCGCCGTCGACGCTACCTATCCAATTACCATCGAGGATTAGTTATAAACCTAAATAATTGTTATTTAGTGCCTGCGTTGAGCATGAACATCATATCACGGATCTTGTTTAATGCGAGACGGTTATTCATTCAAGTCGAGAACAATGGTTGTTCAATTTATATGAATAATATCTTTTATGGTCATGCACGAAAAGAATGGTTTGTTTATTTTGAATCTTGATAATAGTACACATGTTCATAATGTGAATGCCAAAAGAATTAAGTTGAATGATGATATTGCTGCATATATGTGGCATTGCCGCTTATGTCATATTGGTGTTAAACGCATGAAGAAGCTCCATTACGATGGACTACTAGAATCACTTGATTATGAATCATTTGAGACATGTGAACCATGCCTCATGGGCAAGATGACTAGAACCCCGCTTTCGGTACAATGGAGCGGGCAACCGACTTATTGGAAATCATACATACCGATGTGTGTGGTCCAATGAGTGTGTCACAGTGGTGGATATCGTTAGCCGTTACTTTCACGGATGATTTGAGTAGATATGGATATATTTACTTAATGAAACACAAGTCTGAAACATTTGAAAAGTTCAAAGAATTTCAGAGTGAAGTAGAAAATCATCGTAACAAAAAGATCAAATTTCTACGATCTGATCGTGGAGGAGAGTATCTTAGTTACGAGTTTGGCACACACATGAAACAATGTGGAATAGTTTCACAACTCACTCCTATTTGGAACACCACAGCGTAATGGTGTATCCGAGCGTCGTAATCGTACTTTATTGGATATGGTTCGATCTATGATGTCCCTTACAGATTTGCCACTTTCATTTTGGGGTCATGCACTAGAAACAGCTGCATTCACTTTAAATAGGGCACCATCTAAATCCGTTGAAATGACACCGTATGAATTATGGTTTGGCAACAAACCTAAGCTGTCATTTCTAAAAGTTTGGGGATGCGATGTTTATGTGAAGAAACTTCAACCTGATAAACTCGAACCCAAAGCGGAAAAATGCGTCTTCATAGGATACCCTAAAGAAACAATTGGGTACACCTTCTATCACAGATCCGAGGGCAAGGTTTTCGTTGCCAAGAATGGATCCTTTTTGGAAAAAGAGTTTCTCTCGAAAGGTGTGAGTAGTAGGAAGGTAGAACTCGACGAGGTTGTTGAACCTTCTCTTCATGGAATGGCAAGTGCAAAGAATGGAAGTTGTTTCGAGTTGACTTCACCAAATGAAGAGGGAACTAATGATAAGGATCATGAAACTCAGAAAGAGAACACTACCGCACCTCGCAGGTCAACAAGAGCGCATCTTGCTCGACTTTTATGTTCCTACTATGAATGTCATGGTAGTTGAGAATAATGACCTGCGACGTATGATGAAGCGATGATGAGCCCAGATTCCGACAAATGGCTAGAAGCCATGAAATCCGAAATGGGATCCATGTATGAAAACCAAGTATGGACTTTGGTGGACCTACCCAATGACCGTAAGGCCGTTGAGAACAAATGGATTTTCAAAAGGAAATAGACGCCGATGGTAATGTCCCCGTCTATAAAGCTCGACTTGTCGCAAAGGGTTTTCGACAAATTCAAGGAGTTGACTACGATGAGACTTTCTCACCCGTAGCGATGCTAAAGTCTGTTAGGATTATGTTAGCAATTGCTGCATTTTTCGATTATGAAATCTGGCGGATGGATGTCAAAACTGCGTTCCTTAATGGAAACATTGAGGAAGAGTTGTATATGATACAACCCAAAGGTTTTGTTGATCCTAAGGATGCTAATAAGGTATGCAAACTTCAGCGATCCATTTATGGATGAAGCAAGCATCACGAAGTTGGAATCTCCGCTTTTGATGAGGTAATCAAAGGTTTTGGATTTGTCCAAACTTACGGAGAATCTTGTGTTTACAAGAAAGTGAGTGGGAGCTCTATAGCATTTACGATATTATATGTGGATGACATATTGTTGATAGGAAATGATATAGAACTTTTGAAAAGTGTAAAAGATTACTTAAACAAGAAGTTTTCAATGAAGGACCTTGGTGAAGCGGCAGATCTTTTAGGCATCAAAATCTAGAGAGATAGATCGAGACGCTTCATTGGGCTATCACAAAGTACATATCTTGACAAGATTCTCAAGAAGTTTAGAAGGGACGAAAGTAAGAAAGGGTTCTTACCTAGGATGCAAGGCAAGACGTTGAGTATGACTCAGAGTCCACTACAGCAGAAGATAGAGAAGTAATGAATAAGATTCCCTATGCTTGACCATAGGCTCTATCATGTATGCTATGTTGTGTACAAGACCGGATGTGGCACATGCTATTAGTTTGACTAGCGGTACGGTCGATCCAGGTTTTGAACACTGGACGGCTGATCAAGAATATCTTTAAGTACTTAAGAAGAACTAAGGATATGTTTCTCATATATGGTGGTGAAGAAGAGCTCGTCGCAAAGTGTTACGTCGACGCTAGCTTTGACAATCGATCCGGATGACTCTAAGTCTCAATCCGGGTACATTTTTGAAATGAATGGAGGAAGCGGTGAGTGGAGAAGTTCCAAGCAATCTGTGGTGGCGGGATCTTCAACAGAGGCGGAATATATTGTCGCTTGAAGCAAGCGAGAAGCGGTTTGGATGAAGATGTTCATATCCGAACTAGGTGTGGTTCCGAGTCGTTGGACCCGATGGTTATCTATTGTGACAACAATGGTGCCATAGCCAATGCTAAAGAACCAAGGTCACACAAGAATTCCAAACATATTAGCGTCGGTTTCACTCCATCCGTGAACATGTCAAGGATGGCGATATAAAGATTTGCAAAGTGCACACGGATCTGAATGTGGCGGACTCGTTGACTAAAGCTCTCCCAAGGGCAAAACATGATCAACACGAGAACTCAATGGGTGTTAGAATCATCACAATGTAATCTAGATTATTGACTCTAGTGCAAGTGGGAGGCGAAGGGAATATGCCCGAGAGGCAATAATAAATTGTTTATTATCATATTCCATGTTTATAATAGATGTTTATTTCTCATGCTAAAATTGTATTAATCGAAGCGTTAATACATGTGTGTTTAATAAACAAAAGGTTCCTAGTAAAGCCTCTTTTTAAACTAGCTCGTTGATTAACCGATGATCAAGGTTTCACGATCATGAACATTGGATGTTATTAATAACGGGGTCATGTCATTAGAAGAATGATGTGATGAACACACACCCAAGTTGGTATAGCAAATACGATCAAGTCATTTAGTTTGTTCTTGTATCAAACACATTCAAATAGCTCTTTTCCTTAGACCATGAGATGATGTCAATCACTAATTAGGAAGAGTACTTTGATGACATCAAACGTCACTCCGTAACACGGTGACTATAAAGATGGATTTGGGTACTATGAAAGTATTAGTTGAGGCTCATGCATCAAGAGTGGGATTTGTCCATCCGGATGACGGAGAGATATACTGCAGGCCCTCTCGGTGATATCACATTGACATCGCTTGCAAGCATGTGACTAGGTCACAAGAATGTTATATCACGAACGAGTAAAGAGTACTTGTCGGTAACGGGATCGAACTAGGTATAGTTGATACTGATGATCGGATCCCGGACAAGTAAAATATCGTGAGACAAAAGGAATTGGTTATGTCGTTTTCTGGTTTACGCGATCACTAGTTCATCGTTGAGTGAATGGGAGTCATTATGGATCTCCGGATCCGATGATTATTGATCCGAGAGGAGTCTCAATCATGTCCATTTTATTCACGAACCGTAGGGTGACACACTTAAGGTTCATCGATGCATTTGAGTGGATCTGAAACAGGAGAAAAATATGGACAGACAGGACTGTTTGAGTATCGCCGGAATAGTTTGGGATATCGGAATAGTTAAAGGGGTATATGTTAATGTTTGTTAATTAAAAGAATTAACAAATATTAAATCTGAAATAAAAATGTTTATGGGAGAAAACCTTTCATTTTCTTGGGTGGGGTTTTAATGGAAATCAAAGTGGTTAATTTGTGAGTGGAGAGATCACTCACATGAAGAGAGGAGGGCAAGGGCAGCCCCCATGCGCCAGCCACCCCACCCCTTGGCATGCCACCTCCTCCTCCTATAAAAGGGAGGAGGAGCTCCTCTCTTTGGTGTTCATCCATGACCCTGGGGTTGGTCCATTCTCCCTCCTCCTGCTGATCCGTTTTTCGAGCGGTGGCTTCAGCGAAGCGCTGCTGACATTAGTTGTTCACCACCACCACCACTAAGTAGTGTTGTTGGAGTTTTCGAGGATCCACTACTTCCGCTGCCTACTGGAACAAGGGATTGGAGGTCATCGTTGATCCGCACGTGTGACCAAATGCAGGGCGCTGCCGTTTGTGGCGCTCATCTTCGCGACTTTGAAGTCGGGAGTGTACCTCTACATCAACCACGTTTGTTTGCGGGAACGTTATTCCCGCTTTCGGTCTACGAGGGTGAGTCCTTCTGAAACCGTTTACTTGCATCTCCTAGATATGATCTTGGTGTTTGGTTGCAATCGTAGGAAAAATTTTTGTTTTCCATGCTACGAAACCCTTCAGACCCTTCAAGCTTACGACTCGCGAGAACTACCTGAAACAACAAAATAACAAGGGGTGAGATTGAGTAATCTCAGCAAGCGGAACAACTTCTAACGAATAACACAGCCATAGTAAAACTAGCATACCAAATTCCTCATGTCCAATACCACATTATAGAGTCCACACAACCTCAGTAAAATGCATATGATTGTGCACATGCTTATGCCATGATCCTCCTCACCGTGCCCTTTCTCAGGAACACACGGTGTTGTACCGTCTGATCGCCAAGACGCTGGCGTCGACAAACTTCCAATGCATGATTATGCAGTTAATGCTTCATGCATAAATACATTCATAACTTCCCACTCTGAATTCACATGCTTGCATACCATCAAATAACATGGATAGAATGCGAACATCATTGAGATAGAATATCTCCACAATTCATCTTGCAAACAACATCTTTCTTCATTCTTACTCATGATTCAAAAGCCAAACAACCACATCACAATGCAGGATAGGATATTGTAATCTCATAAACAAGTAGTTAAACCATGTAGGTGTGCTACAATTAAGGTTTATATTGAAGACGAAACAAATAGCGAGTTATAGTTTAGCAAGACCGCTACTTCCACTTGCCTTTACCAACGTGGATGACGAACCTAGTTGCGTCCAGAAGGGGCGCCACCTGTACAAGTATTATTTCAGTACATATTGACATCACAAATGATCACACAACTCGAACACATGCTTCCTAATCCCCGTTCCCTTCTTAAGCGCCAAAAACCCCAATCTGTCCGGGTCAAACAGCAGCACCCTCTCTTCACAATTTCGTATCTTTTTTTATACAGATCAAAAAAAATACAAAAAAATTACAGTAGCTAGATATTGACGATATCTACAACTTTCAAGAAGATCACAAATTTCAATTCCACTGTTAAATATGCCTAAACAAACGTCCAACACAGTGGACAAAATCTGTTTCCAGATTCTGTCCGTCATCTTGAAACAGAGATAACTCTCAGACCGACGCCCCAAAAATTCTGAAAAAATTACAGAAGCTAGATATCGACGTTATCTACAACTTTCTAGTTATAGGTTTTTGCAGGAAAAATCGGCTATGCCACGTAAAACGCGAAACAATCCGCGCTGCACAATCTCCCCTTCCAAAAACAGCACCACGTGAACATCTACCCTTCTCCCCCATCAAGATCCATCTAAATCACTCACCACCAGATCTAATACACTCCTAATCCCTAGGTAGAACAGGGGTAAAATATTGGGAATTTTACCTTGAGTTCTCCCTTGAGAACCCACAAAAAACGCGCGACGATTCCCGAAACTGAAATCTGCTCGTCCTCCACGCCTCCACGGATCCTCTTCTCGCTTGCTCCTTCGTGTTTCGCGGTGGATCTTGAGCCACCACGCAAGGGGAGGAAGAGGAGGGGTGGTGTGGCTGTTAGGGGAGGAAGGGGGCGCCCTAGGGCTTTTGGGGGGGGTGACACCCCTTTTATATGGTGGGCCGGCCCACTAGGGGAAAAGAGAGAGAGGTGGGGAGGGGATTCGCAGCCCAGGCCCAGGTTTTCCTCGGCCCACTGTTTCTAGCCCGACAACTCCAAATTTAATATTAATACGCCGGATAAACTTCAATTATTTTATCCCCCGACAAATCCTTCATTCCTCTCCCGAAACAAAACCAGGAAAAGGAACCCTAGAATCGCTCTGACGCTCTAAGGCATCACAAAAAAAAAAATTAAAACGTCGCATGAACTTTAGTTAATCAATTCCCGACCAAACTTCTCTCTTTTCGAAACAACCACGATGGAAAAGAACTAGGATCGCTCTCAGACCTAGGGCATCACATTCTCCCCTCCTTAAAAGGATTCGTCCCCGAATCTACTCCTTTTAGCTACGGCGCTAGAAGAAGCCAAAGAGATATGGGACACTCTCCAAGTCGCTCACGAAGGAACTTCAAGTGTTAGAGAGTCAAAGATCGAGCTCTTGGAAGGAAAGTTGGGAAGGTTTGTCATGAACGATGATGAGACACCTCAACAAATGTATGACCGAGTAATGATTCTCGTGAACAAGATCCGAGGGCTTGGAAGCAAGGATATGACGGACCACGTTGTGGTGAAAAGGATGTTGAGAGTCTTTGCTCCACGGAATTCGACTCTCGTAACACTTATACGAGAGCGAAAAGACTTCAAGAGGCTCACACCCAATGATGTTCTTGGTAGAATCCTCTCACATGAGCTTATGGAAGAGGAAGCAAAGGAAGTAAAAAATCTTGCCAAGCAAAGTTCGAGTTCAAGATCAAAGGAAATAGCCTTGAAGGCAAGTAGAAAGGAAGAATCAACCTCAAGTGATGAAGAGGAAGATGAAAGCGAAGATGAGGAAGATTTGGTATTGTTTGTAAGAAAATTCAAAAAATTCCTCAAGTATGATGGTTCAAGCAAATACAAGAAGAACTACAACGACAAATCAAGAAGAAGAAGAAACACAAAGAGGGCTTGCTATGAGTGCGGTGAAGTTGGACACTTCATCGCCGATTGTCCAAAGAAGAAAAACAATCCAAATGAGAACAAGAAAAATGAGCCGCTCAAGAAGAACAAGACCTACAAGAAGAAGTACTCGGGGAGAGCTCACATTGGAGAAGAATGGGATTCAAACGACTCCGACACTGATGATGAAGGAGTCGCCACCCTCGCCATTGAAGCTGCTCCACCAACCAAGTCACTCTTCGGAGAATTGAGTGACAACGACTCCGACCACGACACGCCTATTTGTCTCATGGAAAAAGGGCGAAAGGTAATGGCTAAAACAAAATCCCTTAGTAGTGATAGTGAATTAGATAGTGAAGATGATGATGATAATGATAATGCTCTATTTTGTGATTTGAGCAAATCGGCTATTGCAAAAATCCATAAGCTATTGAAAAGAATAGATAGCCAAGAGGAGACTCTTGAGAAGCAAGAAGAGTTACTAATTTGTGAAAAGAAGAAAACTCTTGCTCTTGAGAAGATCCTCACAAAAGAAAAGGAGACAATTGAATTGTTAACCAAAAAGCTTGATTTGGCTAATAATTCAGTTGCAATGCTTAAGGGTTCAAATGAGTCACTTCAAGAGAATGCTATTAGACTAGAAAACAATCTTCAAGCTCTTGAGGTGCAAATTGAATCCCTTGATGATATTAATTCTCCAATTGTTGATTCATCTTTGGCATCTATTCCTTCCACTAGCAATGGTTGCTCTCGTTGCTATAATGTTGATATTAATGCTTGTGCTACTAACTCTCAATTTGTGCAAGTATTAAAGGGTGAGAACGAGAGACTTAGTGCCTTGGTAAGGTACGGTTGCATAAAGACTTATCAATCCAAGGACGCCCTATATAAAACCATAAATGGTCGAGGCAACAAAAACAAAGAAGGGCTAGGATATGATAAGTACGAATGCAAAGGAAATGACCGTGTGGTGGTGAAAGGTAAGGAATGCATCAAGTTTGTCAAAGGAAATGACAAACAACCATTGACCACCACACAAGTCATTAAGACCGGGCAAGAATCAAAGAAGCATCATCAACATCATACATCACATTCTATTCACTATGCATCGTATATTTTGAAGAGAAATCACCGTGGTAATGTGATTGCTCATTTTGTCGGTGCCCACAATTCAAATGAAAGGAGCAAGAAGAAGTTGTGGGTACCGAAGGTTTTAATCACTAACATGCAAGGACCCAAAAAGATTTGGGTACCTAAAAACAAGGTCTAATGTACTCTTGTAGGATTATACCTCCGGTGGATCAAGTTGGGTGCTTGATAGTGGTTGCACAAACCACATGACCGGAGAAAAGAAAATGTTTTTATCTTTTGATGAGAAAGGGTCACAATATGAAAATATTGTGTTTGGTGACAATGGTAAAGGTGAGGTAATGGGACTAGGTAAAATTGCTATTTCTAATGATCATTCCATTTCCAATGTTCTTCTAGTTAAATCTTTAAATTACAACTTGTTGTCCGTATCGCAATTGTGTGAAATGGGCTACAATTGTCTTTTTACTAATGTGGATGTAACCGTCTTTAGAAGAGATGATTCCTCATTTTCCTTTAAAGGATATTTGAAGGGTAAGCTCTATTTGGTTGATTTCAATACAAATAGCGCTAAACTTCAAACATGCCTCATGGCAAAGTCTAACATGGGTTGGTTGTGGCATCGCCGGCTAGCCCATGTTGGCATGAGAAATCTCGACAAACTTCTCAAAGGGGGTCACATCATCGGACTAACTAATGTTGAGTTTGAGAAAAATAGAATTTGTAGTGCTTGTCAAGCCGGAAAGCAAGTTGGAGCGCGTCATCCCGCGAAGAACATTATGACGACGACAAGACCATTGAAGCTTTTACACATGGACCTCTTCGGACCCGTTGCTTATATAAGCATCGGAGGTAACAAGTATGGTTTAGTCATCGTTGATGATTTTTCACGCTTCACGTGGGTATTCTTTTTGCAAGAAAAAAGTGAAACACAAGGGATAATCAAGAAGTTTGCAAGAAGAGCCCAAAATGAATTCGAGTTGAAGATCAAGAAGATTCGAAGCGATAATGGAAGTGAATTCAAGAATACTCAAGTCGAAGAATTCCTTGGTGAAGAAGGGATCAAGCACGAGTTCTCCGCTCCATACTCCCCTCAACAAAATGGAGTGGTAGAAAGAAAGAATCGGACATTGATCGAGATGGCAAGAACAATGCTTGATGAGTACAAGATCTCCGATCATTTTTGGGCTGAAGCCGTCAACACAACATGTCATGGTATCAACCGATTATATCTCCACAAGATATTGAAGAAAACGGCATACGAACTCCTCACCGGTAACAAGCCAAATGTTTCATATTTTAGAGTTTTCGGTAGTAAATGTTTCATTCTTAACAAGAAGCCTAAGAACTCCAAATTTGCTCCAAAGATCGATGAAGGTTTCTTGCTAGGATATGGATCAAATGCTTACGCATATCGTGTTTTCAACAAAACCTCGGGTTGTGTTGAAATAGCGAGAGACGTGACATTTGATGAATCTAACGGCTCTCAAGTAGAGCAAGTTGATTTGAATGTGTTAGAAAATGAGGAAGAGCCAAGCATTGCAATCAAGAAGATGGCAATAGGTGAAGTAAGACCGCAAGAAAAGGTGCACCAAGACAATTCATCTACACAAGTAGAGCCTCCTACTTCAAGCCAAAGTCAAGACATTCCTCAAGATAGTCCAAGCAAACTATTGGAGGATGATCAAATTGAAGATAATGAGCCAATTCAACAAACGTCTCAAATGCCGCATCCAAGAGTGCATCAAAGTGTCCAAAGAGATCACCCCGTCGATAACATTCTCGGTGACATCCAAAAGGGGGTAACTACACGCTCAAGAGTATCTAATTTTTGCGAATTTTACTCTTTCGTGTCTACTTTGGAACCTTTGAAGGTAGAAGATGCATTGAAGGATCCGGATTGGGTGATGGCGATGCATGAAGAGCTCAACAACTTCATTAGAAACAAAGTGTGGTCACTAGTGGAAAGACCTAATCAAAACGTGATAGGAACCAAATGGGTCTTCCGCAATAAACAAGACGAGAACAGAATTGTTACAAGAAATAAGGCTCGGTTGGTAGCTCAAGGATTCACTCAAATTGAAGGTTTGGATTTTGGTGAGACTTATGCTCCCGTTGCTAGATTAGAATCAATTCGTATATTGGTTGCATTTGCTACTCACCATGATTTTAAGCTTTATCAAATGGACGTCAAGAGTGCTTTCCTAAATGGTACAATCGCCGAATTAGTCTATGTTGAGCAACCGCCGGGAATGGAAGACCATAAGAACCCTACTCATGTCTACAAACTCCATAAGGCGCTCTATGGGCTTAAGCAAGCACCTAGAGCATGGTATGAATGCCTTAAGGATTTTCTTATTAAAAAGGGCTTTGAAATTGGTAAAGTGGATCCTACTCTCTTCACAAAATATGTTGATAATGACTTATTTGTATGCCAAATATATGTCGATGACATTATATTTGGGTCTACTAATAAAAACTTTTGTGAGGAATTTAGTAGGTTAATGACAAAGAGGTTCGAAATGTCAATGATGGGTGAGCTAAAGTTCTTTCTCGGATTTCAAATCAAACAACTCAAGGAAGGTACATTCTTATGCCAAACAAAGTACATAAAGGATATGCTCAAGAAGTTTGATATGGAGAACGCCAAGCCAATTCATACACCAATGACAACCAATGGACATCTTGGTCTAAATGAAGAAGGTAATCCTGTGGATCAAAAGGTATATCGATCCATGATAGGTTCATTACTTTACCTTTGTGCATCTAGGCCCGATATTATGCTTAGTGTGTGTATGTGTGCAAGATTTCAAGCCGCTCCGAGAGAGTGCCACCTAGTAGCCGTGAAAAGAATTCTTAGATATTTAGTTCACACACCTAGTTTAGGGCTTTGGTATCCTAAAGGATCAAAATTCGATTTGATTGGTTATTCGGATGCAGATTATGCGGGTTGCAAAGTGGATAGAAAAAGTACTTCGGGGACTTGCCAATTTCTAGGTAGAGCACTAGTGTCTTGGTCCTCAAAGAAACAAAATTCAGTGGCTCTATCCACCGCAGGCCGAATACATTGCCGCAGGAAGTTGTTGTGCACAATTGTTATGGATGAGGCAAACCTTGAAGGATTTTGGATTTAATATGGAAAAGATACCATTCTTATGTGACAATGAGAGTGCGATTAAAATAGCCAACAATCCCGTTCAACACTCCCGGACCAAGCACATAGACATCCGACACCACTTCCTTAGAGATCACTCTCTTAAGGGAGACATAGATATTACCTATGTGAGAACCGAAAAACAATTGGCCGATATCTTTACCAAACCTCTAGATAAGAAACGCTTTTGCGAGCTTAGAAGTGAGCTAAATGTCCTAGACTATCGGAATGTGTCTTGAAAGATTGCACTCATTGACTGCTGCTAATTAGCTCAATTTCGAAACAAAACGATTGAAAAACTTTTTGAGTGAATTTCAAAATGTTTTTGTTGGATCTTAATCTCGGATCAATCCACTTGTAATCATAGTTTTGATTGCTTGGATGCTTGCTGATGACAAGAGGAGTGATCCTCCTTAAGTTCACACGACTCAGAGTTTTCAGACTTCACTCAATTCCTTGTTTCTTTCTCATTTCTTTGGAAAAATCAACACATCGGAACATCCGATCAAATCATCGGAATATCCGATGTGCAGCGATTTCTCCACATCGGAACTTCCGATGTTATATCGGAACTTCCGATGTCTCCTCCGCTCTTAAGAAAGTGACCGTACCCTTTCACTTTCTTTTGTCCTCTTCTTCTTGTCTCTTTGGTCTCTCCTTCCTTTCTCGTCTTTTTGCCGTTATCGGAGATTCCGACCTCTCGGAACTTCCGATCTTCGCTTGGGAAGGATTCCATCTTGAAGAGGACCCTCCTCTCCGCGCGATTTCTCCGCGTTCTTCGTGAGGTAAACCCTAGGGCTCAATCCTTTCCTTTTGGATCTAGGGCATTTTTTTGAGAAATCGTTTCGGTGAACTTGTTCATCTATTCCTTTGGTTCATTTCTGTCAAGTTCATCTCGTTCCATCGGTTGGTTTGGGAGAAATGTTGTGTTGGTTGAAATCCGTAGACATCGGACATTCCGATCGAAAATATCGGAACTTCCAACCTCATGTCGGAACTTCCGATATAAAATCGGAACTTCCGATGTCAACTGAATGAAAACCAAACCAAGTTTGTTTCTCTCATAAGCTTAATCGATTCTATCTTGTCCATAGATCAATGGATCCCGATCAAGGTGGCTCCCAGCCCCCAACAGACCCAACTGTCTTAGGCGCTAAAAGGCCAAGACAGACTCCGACAGGAACGAGAACCAAAAAGGTTGTGGGCAAAGGAAGAGGTAGAGGAAGTGCAGGCATTCAGATCAATGTGCCTCCACCTAATCCGCCCGCACAGATAGTGAACGTGCCTCGAGGAGCGCCTTTGCCTTCAAGGAAAGGTAAAGCAGTGGCAGGAGCTTCTCAATCTCAGCCAGTCCCAGACAGAGGGGTGCCGAAGCTCAGACAGGCAGAAAGGAATCCTCGTCTCAGGAGGAAACCTATGAGCTACAAAGGGAAGCTGCCAAAGTGCGCGAAGCCAGAGAACAGAATCCCAGGACAGATGCACAGTTCTCTACTGACTATCGCTTCTGGACCTTCTTCCATCAAGACTTCTATGAGTCTGTCATTTTGCCTAGGAAGAATCCAGTCATTCTGATGCAGTGGGTCGACTGGGACTACATGGCTGCAGCTGATGATGCCACTTTCACTGAGGTCATTGCAGCTTGTGAGAGAACTGGAACAAAGAGGATAATGAGTTTTCAACACGACTGGAACGTTGAGATTATTGCTCAGTTCTACTCTACCTTGTATATCTCCAGGGACAGAGTCTCCACCTTGCATTGGATGACGGAAGGAGCATGGTATGTGTGAGAACCCCCTCTTCCTATACCGTACTGTACGCCATCTACTGTAGCGTATAGCACCGTATAGCAACAGGAAGCCTCGACACCGAAAATCTGAATCTAAAAATTCGATCGACGGGATCGAACCCTTAACCGGACCGGTGCTCAGACGCATCCGACATCGGATCCCTGGATCAAGAGCCCAAGATCGCGTACTCCACAACCCGAGTATCAATGCACGGAAAGATAAACTAAGGTAATTTACATAGCGGGTGTAAATCTTACACGAGTACATTACGTAAAACCAAAAGAAGTAAAGCGACAAATGAAACAAAAGAAAGACAACCAGTGGCCCGACCACCCCAGGCTACCGATCGAGGAGGGAGGGACTACGGGCCGCAACACTCGCAAAAGGGGCTCGCCATCATCAGGACATCATCATTACCTTCCTCTGTGGAAAAAGGGTTAGCGACAACGGTGAGTACACGTATGTACTCGCAAGACTTTAGTGTATGGAAATATAAATAAATGCAGTGACTCAACAGGATAAAGCTTCTACATCGGGTTAATTGCGAAAATTTGGATTTAAAATAGTTCATCGAAAAGTAATACTTAATTTGAAAGACAGCAGTTTGAATAAAACATATTTACGATTATCGTAATAATCGAGCTCCACAAATGCCACCATCCATGGTCGCAATCGATACGAATCGACATCCATACATAATCCCATCGAGAATCATATACACATATTCACAATTCCATCAAGTACCATTCCACCACATACTTTATACCGACTCAAATAGATTTTCATTTTCAAAACCAAACCAAATCTCTATACTTGATATGATTAGAGAAGATTGCTCATAACCGTGAGCACGGCTAATCGATTAGAATTATTTGATACTCTGCAGAGTTTGCGCACTTTACCCAAACACAACTCGGACTTGCATCCCTGTCATCCAGGGTACACGCGATACACGAGGTATCCGATATACAAGAATGATCTATTCTTTCCCATCGTTGAGGTTATAGCCACACCCCAAAGACACGGTGACGACAAATCCACTACTATGGCGATAAGAGGCCAACCACCACTCAGGCGGCCACGGAATACTCATCGTGACGACGGCGAATTGTTGGCCGGCATTACCCCATAGCAAGGCGTACACCGTTGTATCAACAAACATGAATCGGAGCGATTCCACTGGCCGCAAAAGTACAAGCGCACACACGAAGGCGCATACGGCGGGTCGTGAGGACACACACACGCGCTTGGATTTGCTCAACACAGGGAAAAGGTCCACTCTTCGGCCTACCAACAGGCATGGCTATCCCTCACACTTCAAGTACTAGAATAGGCCGCCCCATCCCAAAGATTGCGCGGTTGCACGGTGTTCAATTCAAAACCGCCACAAGTTCGGTCCTTATATTTTTGCCTAGTGACTCAAGCGGGAACTCCACTTAACTCGCCAACCAATCACCACCATGTTTAACTAGCACATATTATACCTCCCGCCAAGTCTAATTACCAACTAGACACTTCACATTTTTATCAATATACCTTTACGATTCACATTTCCAAAACTTTCCCAAAACCAATTACATTTATCATAATTTTGAGCATTTGGTAAGGGTGACTTTGCTCACCTCTATTGCAGTGTCTAAGCGTATGCAATTACTAAATCGTTTATACCCAAGTGACATTTTATTAAATTGTCTAACCCTACTAAGGTTATCAATGATCTCAGGGAATTAAATTGAGGAAACCACCAAATCAGGGTATATCTACCATTCCCACAAACTAGCAATTTCTTGAATATAAACAATGCATATGGTTTGAGAAATCAAAGTAGACATCGTGAAATATAGGTTTCAAGATGGTCAAAGGAGGTGCTTGCCTTGTTGTTGCACTTGGTGATGTCGGGATGATGCTCGGGTTGTTCGAGGCGAAGCCCGACTCGCTAGCCTCTAATCGGTCAAAGCAACAAAAGCAGCGAAAGAAATACAACTTAGCAAAAGAAAGTTTTAAATGCACCATGAAGTGCATGCAATACACAAGAATGAAGTACAACCAAGAAACCCTGAAGAAGCGGCCGGACAACACAACACGGCCGGACAGACAATTCTAACCCGGACGGTCAGGGTTTTGCATCCGACGATCCGGATAGGCCGGACACTCGGACCGTTTCGTCGGATACTCGGACAATCCGGACACTCGGACCATATGCCCGGATACTCCGGTCCTAGGGCATTTGGTCCAACTCGACGAGGAGACGGAGACCTTACCACTTCCTACAACTTCACCGCGACCCGATCTACGACTTTCGTACACCTAGCGAACCGGAAGGAGCTCCGAACTAGCCGATTTTACGATCAAACGTCGCTAACCCGCCAAATCTCTAACTCACACTAACAACTCCTTAAATCGACATTACTACTACCCGATCTACCACTCTAGCATACCACATTCACTAATCCAAATCCCATTTTCAACCCTAGAACCACTACACCCAAAACCCTAGAATCCAAGTTCAACCCTAGCCTCCCAAATCCAAACCTAAGTCCTAATCCCACCATGAACGACTCTAGAACCCAAGAATCCATGAATCAAACCCTAAGAGAAAAGCTTACCTCCAAGGAAGATGGAGGAGGAGCAACAGGGTGGAGGATGGGGAATGACGGCTTGGGAGGAGCACACCGAGATGGAGGAGTCATGGGGAGGGTCACGTCGGTGGCTCGGAGAGGAGCTCGGGGTGGTGGAGAGAACACCAAGGAAGTGGGGAAACCAAAGTAGAAGAAGAAAGAATGGAAGGGAGCCACGAAATGGGACTTTTATACAAAACCCCACGCCAATACCGGACTCTCCGGACTCAACCCGGAGACTCCGGGTTGGGGTCTTGGTAACACTAACCGGACACTCCGGACATTGGTCGGACACTCCGGTTGGACCGCTTCGGCCAGCCCAATCCGGACACTCGGACTTTGTCCGGACATTCGGTTGGATCCGATCTCGGTGTGGATCCGGATACTCGGATGTGGATCCGGATACTCGACATCCCGAACTTTTGAACTTGGGCCTTGACGGCTAAAGCTTCCAGGGTTGATTACTAATTGTTCCAAAGTATTTGGAAGTTAATAGGGTCACAAGCACTTGCCCAACCTAATTCGAATTTACTTATGAGCGAAATTACTTAAGTTGAAGGGTTCTTTCTGATCCCAAGCAAGTATGTTCACTCAAGATACGGAAATACACAAGCACAGTGTATTATTGAACAGCGTTTGAGTACAAATGTACAGTGGCTTGAGTATAGAAATACTCGGGATATTACAGTCTACCCCCCTTACAAAAATCTCGTCCTCGAGATTGCTAATTCTCTCGAAGAAATTAGGGTATTCGCTGAATATGGTCTTCACGCTCCCACGTGGCTTCATCTTCTGAATGGTTGCTCCATCGACCTTGAGCATCTTGATAACCTGATTTGCGAGTGTGACGCTCATATGTCTCGAGAATACGGACTGGATACTCTCGATACGAAAGATCAGGCTGCAAATCAAGATGGTCCAATTGGGTAACTTCCGATGGAACCCGAAGACTCTTCTTCAATTGGGACACGTGGAACACATCGTGAATGTCCGAAAGATGTGGCGGTAGCTCAAGCCGATAAGCCACAACACCAACCTTCTCAAAAATCCGGAACGGACCGATGTATCGCGGGGCTAGCTTCCCGCGGACTTGAAATCTGCGAGTACCGCGGAGTGGTGAGACCTTGAGATAAACAAAGTCACCCACCTCAAAACTCAACTCACAAGGCCGACGATCAAGCATAGCTCTTTCCGACGAGACTGAGCTTCTCACCGGTCTCGAATCAGTTAACTTGCCTTTCAAATTCTCTTCAATCATGGTCGCCCAAGAATTGCCTCTCACCAACCTCGACCAAAACAAAGGGTGTTCTCAGACTTCTTGCCATAAAGAGCCTCGAAGGCTTACATCTCAAGACCGACTTGATGACTCGTTGTTGTAGGAGAACTCAGCAAATGGCAAGCATTTCTCCCACGACTTGTCAGAGCACAAAGACACAAGCCCTTAGCATGTCTTCAAGGATTTGGTTTGCCCTTTCCGTCTGTCCGTCGGTTTGGGGATGGTAAGTATCTTGAAGGATAGCTTAGTGCCAAGAATGGACTGCAAACTCTCCCAAAATCTGGAGGTGAACTGCGAACCACGGTCAGAGATTATGAATTTTGGAACTCCATGGAGCCGAACAATATTACGCAAATAGAGTTCCGCTAGCTTGTCTCCAGAATAGGTGGTATGAACTGGAATGAAATGAGCTACCTTGGTCGACGGTCAATGATCACCCAAATAGAGTCGTGGACCGGTGGAGGACCTTGGTAGACCGGTAATGAAATCCATCCCAATCTCTTCCCACTTCCACTCAGGGGATCTCGCAATGGTGAAGTAATCCGGCTGGCCTTTGATTTTCAGCCTTGACACGATTTCACACATCACAATGCGCCACATGAGCCGCGATCTCCTTCTTCATACCTGGCCACCAGAATTGCCTGCGAAGGTCCTGGTACATCTTGGTGCTGCCAGGATGGACAGAGAGAGGAGTATCATGAGCTTCTGACAGGATCAACCCCTTGATCTCAACATTATCAGGGACATACACCTGCTGCCCATGCAAGATCAGCCCATTGGACTTCACAGAAAAACCTGGAGATGCGCCATTTTCAGTCAACTGGCGTCTAATCTCAACCACAACATCATCTTGTAGTTGAGCTGCCTGAATCTGAGACTCTAGAGTGGGTTGTACGGCTAAAGCAGAAACGTAACCATACTCAACCACTTCTAGATTGAGCTTCTGAAACTCTTCAACCAGCTGAGACTGGCCAATGACACCCAAGGCATTCACTGTGTGCAGCTTGCGACTGAGGGCATCTGCAACCACATTCGCCTTGCCAGGATGGTAATGAATACCCAAATCATAGTCTTTGATCAGCTCTAGCCATCGACGCTGTCTCAAATTCAGATCTGGCTGCGAAAAGAAGTACTTTAAGCTTTTGTGGTCGGTGTAGATCTCACATACATTTCCTACGAGATAATGTCGCCACAACTTGAGAGCATGAACAACAGCTGCAAGCTCCAAATCATGCGTCGGGTAATTGGCTTCATGAGGCTTTAGCTGTCGAGAAGCATAAGCAACCACTTTGCCCTCCTGCATCAACACACAACCAAGTCCAAGACGGGATGCATCACAATAGACATCGAAGTTCTTGTGAATGTCAGGAAGGACCAACACTGGTGCAGTGGTGAGTCTATTCTTCAGCTCCTGAAAACTGGACTCACAACCAGGTGACCACTCATATTTCTTCTCCTTCTTGAGTAGCGCTGACAATGGTTTAGAAATTTTGGAGAAATTCTCGATAAACCGGCGATAGTATCCGGCAAGACAGAAAACTCCGAATCTCGGGGACATTGGGGCTGCTCCCAATTGAGTACGCCTTGTATCTTACGTGGATCAATCGCTACCCCACCTTGACAGACATGCCAAACTCCACTTGCTTGAGCCAGAACTCACACTTACTGAATTTGGCATACAACTGATGCTCGCGAAGCTTGCTAAGCACCATATGCAAGTGAAGTGCGTGCTCATCGTCATCCTTAGAGTATATGAGGATGTCATCAATGAACACCACCACAAATCTATCAAGGAACTCCATGAAGACTTTGTTCATCAGATTCATGAAGGTGGCTGGTGCATTGGTGAGGCCAAACGAAACAACTGTGTACTCGTGCAGGCCAGTAGCGAGTGGTGAATGCGGTCTTCACGATATCCTCCTGACGGATCTTGAGCTGAAAATAGCCGGATCTCAAGTCTATTTTGGAGAAAACTCGAGCTCGCCTAATTGGTCAAACAAATCATCGATCCGAGGAGAGGATACTTGTTCTTGACGGTGACCTCATTCAACGACCGGTAATCAACGCACATGCGAAGAGTGCCGTCTTTCTTCTTCACAAACAGAACTGGGCTGCCCCAGGGAGAAGAACTGGGACGAATGAACCCCTTCTCTAACTGCTCCTTGAGCTGAATCTTCAACTCGATCAGCTCATCAGCAGGCATCCTGTACGGACGCTTAGAAATTGGAGAAGTGCCAGGTAAGAGATCGATGATGAACTCCAAATCACGATCAGGTGGCAAACCTGGCAGCTCATCAGGGAACACATCAGGGTACTCACACACCACCGGTACCGATCGTCCCCGAATGCAAAGAGCACCGAGCAAAGGTCGCCGCTGGAACAGAAGAAAAGGTAACAGCAATGCCATCAGGGTTGACTAATGAAACGGATCTCCTGGCACAATCAATATGCCCCTGATGCTTGGACAGCCAGTCCATACCCAGTATCACATCAAGTACTGACGTCTCAATGTTGATAAGATCACCCCGAAATTCTACCCCATTGATCTCAATTCTAACCCCTGGACTCACAAGCTCGGCAGTCAAAACGGATCCAGGCGAACGGATCAACAAGTACTTCTCGAGGTACAAAGAACAGACCTCATCTTTGAACAACAACCGTGAAGAAATAAAGGAATGCGACGCTCAGAGTCAAATAATACTAAGGCGGGTACGGAATGAACAGATAACGCACCCAACACCACATCCGAGCTGCCGCTTCCTCTGCGGTGGCTACATTCAGCGGCCATGGCCCGAGCTGAAGCCGACGGAACCGGCGTCTGACGCCCACTCCCACGCCCACCAGATCGACTGACGGCCGGGTGCACTCGAAAGCTGTCCGCGCCGCCGCCGACAGCATCGCGAAGTGGGCCCTTCCGCCGCAGGAGAAGCAAGTGATATGGCCAAATGGATTCGGGACCCCAAGCCAGCATCGGGCGGCTAGGTGATCTGCACCGAACTCTGGCGTGGCGAGGAGGTAAGCCCCGAGACCTCGAATCAAGCGGGCGCCAAGGCTGGAAGCCGATCGAGTGAAGGTGCGGTCTGGAAGGTCCGCTACGCCGTGGCCGAGCTGCCCACTTGCGCTATGGCTCTCCATAAGCGCCTTGGCGCCATCTCAATGCTAATGGCCTTGCCCACCAAGACCTGCAGGCTAGGAATGTCATGACCGGCGAAGCCGAAACGGATCTCCTCGGTGAGGTGCTCCTTGAACAATGTCACTCTCCTAGCCTCGGTGGTCACCTCATCGACAACATAGCGTGACAAATGGTTGAAGCGGTGGAGGTAGTCCATCACTGCCATAGACCCTGGCGAAGGTCGTAGAACTCCCGCTTGATCTCGATCAAGCCCGCTGGAACATGGAAGGAGCGAAGCGCAGTCTTGAACTCTGCCCATGTGGTGACTGATCTGCAGGCGAACACCTGGCCGCTCCACCACGGCTGCCGGTCCCTGGAGGTAGTAGGCGGTGTATTGAACCTTCTCCGCATCGGTGCAACCGACTAACTCCAACTTCCTCCATGTCGCTAAGCCAATCCTCCGCCTCCATCGGATGTAGCTGAAGAAAAGCTCGGCGGTCGAGTTCGCCGGAACTCCGACAACCGAGGCCGCTGCCGCTGCCGTTGCTGCCCTCGACAGCTGGACCATCAGCTCCATGAGCCGAGTCTGCCGCAACATGAGTGCAGCCATATCGGGAGCAGGAGGAGGTGGAGGGAGCTCCTCACTGGGCATGTAGCCGAGATGAGCCCAGGTGACCCACCAAGAGGGACCCGCGACTGGGCCCCCGCTCCCATCAGATCGCACGCTCCCAAAGATCATCACCGGGAAGCGCACGAGCCGTTTCTCCTTCGGGAGGCATCTGAAATGCACAGTTGAGTCAACTAATCAGGTAAATCTTGCGTAATGATTGATCCCAAAGGATGCACTCATAAACACAAACACACTACAAGCATTCATTCAAAGAAGCATAAGAACCAATTCAAAAACCAACTCAGGAAACGACAAATAACCCCTAATTACAACCACAAACATCTATCCTTAACCCATTCTTAGCTAAAACCGCATTCCTCTTAATCCTTTTGAACAAGATAGAAGAAGGAAACAAATTTTTGAAATTTGGATTAAGATCAGATTCATTTTGAAGAGTAGATAAGCGAAAAGCTATAGAATGGACAAGAATAGCATTCTACACTTTGAAAATAGAGTTTTGTACTTCAAAATAAATTTTGAGAAGAAAAATCTGTCCCTAAGTCTAACGTCCAGGCTAACTAAGTCCTCCTCAGCCAATGGCTCGATACGTGAGAACCCCCTCTTCCTATACCGCATCAGACGCCATCTATCAGAGCGTATAGCACCGTGATAGCAACAGGAAGCCTCGACACCGAAAATCTGAATCTAAAAATTCGATCGACGGATCGAACCCTTAACCGATTCGGTGCTCAGACGCATCCGACATCGGATCCTGGATCAAGAGCTCAAAGATCGCTGCACTCCACAACCCGAGTATCAATGCACGGAAAGATAAACTAAGGTAATTTACATAATCGGGTGTAAATCTTACACGCAGTACATTACGTAAACCAAAAGAAGTAAAGCGACGAAACAAAAGAAAGACAACCATAGCTGGCCCGACCACCCCACGTGCTCGATCGAGGGAGGGACTACGGCCGCAACACTCGCAGTAAAAGGGGCTCGCCATCATCAGGACATCATCATTACCTTCCTCCGTGGAAAAAGGGTTAGCAAAGAACGGTGAGTACACGTATGTACTCGCAAGACTTTAGTGTATGGAAATATAAATAAATGCAGGCTGACTCAACAGGATAAAGCTTCTACACTGGGTTAATTGCAGAAAGTCGGATTTAAAATAGTTCATCTAAAAGTAATACTTAATTTGAAAGACAAAGAGCTTTGAATAAAACATATTTACAAAGATAATGTGAATAATCGAGCTCCACAATTGCCACCATCCATGGTCGCGAATCGGGATACTGAATCGACATCCATACATAATCCCATCGAGAATCATATACACATATTCACAATTCCATCAAGTACCATTCCACCACATACTTTATACCGACTCAAATAGATTTTCATTTTCAAAACCAAACCAAATCTCTATACTTGATATGATTAGAGAAGATTGCTCATAACCGTGAGCACGGCTAATCGATTAGAATTATTTGATACTCTGCAGAGTTTGCGCGACTTTACCCAAACACAACTCAGACTTGCATCCTCGTCATCCAGGGTACACGCGATACACGAGGTATCCGATATACAAGAATGATCTATTCTTTCCCATCGCTGAGGTTATAGCCACACCCCAAAGACCGGTGACGACAAATCCACTACTATGGCGATAAGAGGCCAACCACCACTCAGCGCCACGGAATACTCATCGTGACGACGGCGAATTGTTGGCCGCGGCATTACCCCATAGCAAGGCGTACACCGCTGTATCAACAAACATGAACCGGAGCGATTCCTCGCTGCAAAAGTACAAGCGCACACACGAAGGCGCATACGGCGGTCGTGAGGACACACACACCGCGCTTGATCGCCAACACAGGGAAAAGGTCCACTCTTGACCTACCAACAGGCATGGCTATCCTCACACTTCAAGTACTAGAATAGGCCGCCCCATCCCAAAGATTGCGCGGTTGCACGGTGTTCAATTCAAAACCGTCACAAGTTCGGTCCTTATATTTTTGCCTAGTGACTCAAGCGGGAACTCCACTTAACTCGCCAACCAATCACCACCATGTTTAACTAGCACATATTATACCTCCCGCCAAGTCTAATTACCAACTAGACACTTCACATTTTTATCAATATACCTTTACGATTCACATTTCCAAAACTTTCCCAAAACCAATTACATTTATCATAATTTTGAGCATTTGGTAAGGACTGACTTTGCTCACCTCTATTGCAGTGTCTAAGCGTATGCAATTACTAAATCGTTTATACCCAAGTGACATTTTATTAAATTGTCTAACCCTACTAAGGTTATCAATGATCTCAGGGAATTAAATTGAGGGAAACCACCAAATCAGTGGTATATCTACCATTCCCACAAACTAGCAATTTCTTGAATATAAACAATGCATATGGTTTGAGAAATCAAAGTAGACATCGTGAAATATAGGTTTCAAGATGGTCAAAGGAGGTGCTTGCCTTGTTGTTGCACTTCGTGATGTCGGGATGATGCTCGGGTTGTTCGAGGCGAAGCCCGACTCGCTAGCCTCTAATCGGTCAAAGCAACAAAAGCATGTAAAGAAATACAACTTAGCAAAAGAAAGTTTTAAATGCACCATGAAGTGCATGCAATACACAAGAATGAAGTACAACCAAGAAACCACTGAAGAAACGACGCACTCGGACAACACAACACGGCCAGACAAACGGCCTAACCGGACAAATCCGGGTTTTGCATCCGACAGTCCGGATAGGCCGGACACTCGGACCGTTTCGTCCGGATACTCCGGACAATCCGGACACTCCGGACCATATGCCCGGATACTCCGGTCCTAGGGCATTTGGTCCAACTCGACGAGGAGACGGAGACCTTACCACTTCCTACAACTTCACCGCGACCCGATCTACGACTTTCGTACACCTAGCGAACCGGAAGGAGCTCCGAACTAGCCGATTTTACGAGAAAACGTCGCTAACCCGCCAAATCTCTAACTCACACTAACAACTCCTTAAATCGACATTACTACTACCCGATCTACCACTCTAGCATACCACATTCACTAATCCAAATCCCATTTTCAACCCTAGAACCACTACACCCAAAACCCTAGAATCCAAGTTCAACCCTAGCCTCCCAAATCCAAACCTAAGTCCTAATCCCACCATGAACGACTCTAGAACCCAAGAATCCCGCGAATCAAACCCTAAGAGAAAAGCTTACCTCCAAGGAAGATGGAGGAGGAGCAACGCCGGGTGGAGGATGGGGAATGACGGCTTGGGGAGGAGCACACCGAGATGGAGGAGTCAGGGAGGGTCACCGTGTGGCTCGCTGGAGAGGAGCTCGGGGTGGTGGAGAGAACACCAAGGAAGTGGGGAAACCAAAGTAGAAGAAGAAAGAATGGAAGGGAGCCACGAAATGGGACTTTTATACAAAACCCCACGCCAATACCGGACTCTCCGGACTCAACCCGGAGACTCCGGGTTGGGGTCTTCGGTAACACTAACCCGGACACTCCGGACATTGGTCCGGACACTCCGGGTTGGACCGCTCGGCCAGCCCAATCCGGACACTCCGGACTTTGTCCGGACATTCCGGGTTGGATCCGGATACTCCGGGTGTGGATCCGGATACTCCGGATGTGGATCCGGATACTCCGGACATCCCAGAACTTTTGAACTTGGGCCTTGACGGCTAAAGCTTCCAGGGTTGATTACTAATTGTTCCAAAGTATTTGGAAGTTAATAGGGTCACAAGCACTTGCCCAACCTAATTCGAATTTACTTATGAGCGAAATTACTTAAGTTGAAGGGTTCTTTCTGATCCCAAGCAAGTATGTTCACTCAAGATACGGAAATACACAAGCACAGTGTATTATTGAACAGCGTTTGAGTACAAATGTACAGTGGCTTGAGTATAGAAATACTCGGGATATTACAGTATGAGATCACCTATACTCAGTTTGCTCGATGTCTTGGATTCACCGAAGCTGACAGTCGTGACAAAGATCAGATTCACAATGAAGCTTCTCTCGCTGCCTCCAACCTAAACTTTCTTTATGAAGAAGATGCAGACTTTGAGGAGGGAAGCACAAAAGGCATGAAGCCTTTCTTTGCCTGTCTTAACAGGCTATTCAGGAAGACGCTGGCTCCCAAAGAAGGTGATGCCTCTCATGTTCTGTCATTTACAAGAAATCTGCTGAGTAGGATGAGAGAGGGACAACATCCTTTTGATGTGTTTGATTTTATTTGGAATGAGATCCGCTTGACTGCTCAGGAGCCAAAGAGAAGCTGTGGTTATGCTCCTTTCATCATGCATATGATTGAGCACATAACTCACCAGCAGTTTGAGTGTGATGGAAAGCACACTGGAGTACAGATGTAACACCCCGGCATTTAATATGCCCGAATGCTACCAAACATAAGCTAAACAACATCCAAATATCATATTTAACATAAAATTCCAGCAAAGGCGCATAGGCTAAAAACTGAGATTTCGTGACACTCTCCTTTGTTTTATCATGAATTTAAGGAGCAACAATGATATAGCATTATATGGCAATAAGGGAAACATCTAAAACAGCAATAAATAGAGTCTTAACAACAATAAAAGACTAACATTTAGCACTTAAAGTTCCAAGTGTCAAACGAACAATAAAACTCTCATTAACCAAGCTAAGCCTTAATTTAATGACCATCACACGCAATTTATTATCAATCTAAAAGAATTGACTTGGGGAAACATTAAGGTGAAGCAACGTGTGGGCGTGTGTCTATTCCCTTTTCCCCGCATGCCGTTCTCATGGTACCTAAAACAATAAGAAAAACACAAGCGTGAGTTCGAAACTTCAGCAAGCATATTGCAATGGACAACAAGAACAACAATATGGCAATAGCATCTCCCTTCATGTAAATCATCTTATTCATAAACACTTAACATTGTCATCATCAATATGTATGAGATGTAATGCAATGCTCATGTCTCCTTGGAAACTCATACCAGTATGGTTGAGTACACACCCGTCGGTGTGCACCCTTTTCCCCCCTTCCATCCCGAAGATGGAGGGTGCCTACTCATCGCTTCCATTCACCACGTGGATGGAATCACGATGTAGGTCTTACTCAATGGCGTTCCGGACTAGTCATAACTGTCTCACCGACCTTGCCGGACTAGTTATGACTTTCTCACCGCCCTCGCCCTATCTCATGTCATGCATGCAACTATGCCAATTATCATATTTCACATTGTAGGATCGAATTATACGAATATAGCAATCAGAGGGGGGGGTGAATGATTGTGCGGAAGCTAAAACCAAATTCTTGATCTACTAAAAGTTCACCCCAAAACAGAACCAAATAATTGCCTCGTTTTCGACAAAAACAGAATGATAGAGGTTCGGTAAAATGAGAATTCCCGGAGATCCAACTGTTAGATTGATCTGAAATTTGGACACGAGAAACTAGATTCCAATACGAATCGAACCCAAAAAGAATCAGCTCGATCGGACTTACGGATCAAAAGTTATGAGCTTCGCAAGCTTGCTGATCCAGAACTTGACGAGAATCAATCTAATCAAAACTTCAAGATTAAACAAGAACGACAAAAGATTGATCAACTAGACTGAGAAACACTAGATCAATACCCTAGAGAGGTTTTTGATGGATCAAATCAAGATAAAACTTAAAGAACAAAAACCAATCTAGAACTAGAACAAGCATGCAAACAAGAACCAAAAAGAGAACGTTGAAGCAATGCGGGAACTAGAAGAATTGATCTTTATTTCTTTTGTCTAAAGTACTCCCATCAAAAGAGTACAAACCCTAAACTTTGAGCCCAAAGCTCTATGCGCCTAGCTCTCCTCAATTCGATGCACTTCAACAGGAGACAACCCCTCCTATTTAAAGCACCAACCCACAAGGAGTTCTGAATACGATTCCTATTCCCTAGAAGGAATCTGTATCCAACACAACTCTACTTGGCCCAACCTGGCCGAGTACAACTCTTGCACGCGTATGGCAACCCTACCATACTCATGTGACTAACACTTTGCACGCGTATGGCCACCTGCCATACTCACGTGACTAACACTTTGCACGCGAATGACCTCCTGCCATTCTCACGTGACTAACCATTCTTCATGTGCACCATTCTCTTAGCCTGAACGTCCCGCATGACATCCTTGACCACCAAGACCTCAGTTCCTCCTGAACCTAGTCCCGAACCTCAGTTCCTCCATGAATCTAGTTCCGGTCCCGTCATCGACCACATTCGTCTTCGAGCAATACCTACACATGAACAAACCACAAAACAAATCCGAGCACAAGTCCACGACTTGACTCAATGTCAATCCATGCAACTAGTCACATGAGCATTGCATAAAGTTCACTTCAAAACAAGCATCATGAAATTCTCACCAATTTCATAATCTCATGGTCAAACCAAAAACTCAATTCAATTCTTGCAAAACATCGAAACCGAGCAAAACACGTTCACAACGGACCAAAAATAAAAACCCTAGAAAAAGTCCATTCATGACGGACCAACAAAATCGGTCTGTTATACAAGTGAAACTCTCGGTTTCAAGAAGAAAACATTCCGGCGAAAACACGTTCACGATGGACTAAAAGAAATTAGTCCGACGTACATGCGAAATCAATCCTCAAAAAGCCGTTCACGACTGACCAAAGAAATTGGTCCGACGTACATGCAAAACTTACTGGTTTCTTGGAGAATTGAGTCCGGCTCATGAGCTCAAAAGCACGTCCACAGCAGACCCAAAAACTTGGTCCGGCGCAAACACAAAATCGGTTCGGCACAAAAGGGAAACTCTCTGTTTTTCAGAATTTGGTCCGGCACAAGAAAAAGATACACTATTTCTTGTCAACTTGTCAAACACATGCACAAACACATTTTGCAAATTGAATTCTAAGCCAATTTTTCAGCACATGATTTCACACACATGTACATAAACATATGGCATCTCATCATGACAAATATTAACACATGGCATCGAATCATGATAATCATACTCAATATATCATTGGAAAACAGCAAGCATGGCAAGTGATCATAGCAAGTATTCAATCTTTCATCTAATCTCCACAAGCAACCTACAATTCCGCTATTCATTACAACACACTTGCCTCAACCGTGGGCGACGGGATTGTGGGAAGTAGAGGGCACCCCCGGGGTCACACCACCTGCACAACGGCATCACATACTCTCAATAATGCCCACAAAATAGTACACAAATCCCCATCTCACCCGACATTGCCCGCTACTCGCAAAACCTAAAACAGAGGTTGTGTCCCGGCGGGACAGCAGCCTTGCAAAGGCCATAACTTGAGTTCTGGGACTCCAAATCGATTAAATGAGTACACCATCACGAATCTTAGGAAATTTCCTACTTTTTTCTAGTTATACTGAAAGACTGATTCGGACTCTAAAATTGTTTAATCTACAGATTACTACGATCTGTTCTAATTGCGTCACAGATTTTAACACGCTCGGTAAAACGGCCATAACTTTCAAACGGCTGATCGGATTTTAACGTGCTTTATGTCCACGGAAAGATAATTAAATTATCTACAACTTATTTTAAGTCCGTATGGACAGATTCGGATTCTAAATCGACGAAAACTCGAACCCTAGCTCGACTGCTCAATCTGCCCGAAAACAGAAACGTGGCAACGTCTAGATCTAACCCAAAGAACTCCAACCCAGCACCACCAATTGATCTAAAAACTTCATAAACACCCTAAGAACAGTACCTAGATCAAACCCAAGGATCCCCATGATTATACCTTTGCCCAACGAACGAATCTCCAATAGATCTCGCGGATCGCTCCTCGCTCCACGCTCCTCGCTCCTCGCTCCTCGCTCCAACGGATGGATCCACAAGGTGCAGAGGTGTGGAGACCACCCTAGGGCAGCAAGGGGGTGGAGGAGAGGTGGTGGAGAGGTGGGGCAATGGAGGAGAGCAAGGGGGAGGCGCAAGGCTCAAAGGGAAGGGGCGGCTAGAGCTTGGCAAGTGGGGGGAGGTGAGGGGGGCGCACCAAGGCCTCAAGGGGCGCAAAGGCAGTAGGGTGGACGCCCCAAAGGGGCAGGGAAACCCCTTTTACCAGCCCCCACACCCAATTCTAGTCCGTTACGGAGACCTAATCCATCCCACCAAAGCCCACCAAGGCCCAAAACTCCCCCGGGAAGGCCCAAAACCCCAAAAACGGCCCGGAAACGGCCCGGAAAAGCTATTAACCTCCATAACCTATAGTTTTAACCTTAATTCCACATTTCATACTGTTTTTAACCATATCAAGCACGTAAAATAAAGTTATGACACTCCGTGGTGTCACAACAGATCAGGGCAATTAAGGCCCCAGCTCAGCCTGCGAGACGTGCTTCGACTAGAGGTGCTTCCTCCTCCACCACTGCTCCTCCTGCTGCAGCCTCCAGTGGATCATCCTCTCCCATTCTCCGCGCTTTGAAGTCTATCTTTGTCCTGTGCAAGGGCAATGCAGCAGCGCACAAGAAGAACACCAAGAGACTCAAGGATATTCAGAGGCATCTAAATCTGGAGTGTTCAGAGGACGAGGACAGCGAAGAAGAAATTGAGGATCCTTTTGCTCCAGCGCCTGAAGCTTCAGATGAGTCCGAGGACGATGAGGAGTCTGGCTCAGATGATGCTGCTTCCGAGGAGTCGGACTAGTCCTCTCTCTCTCTCTCTATCTCCTTTTTCTTTTCCTTTCTGGTGCTTGATGCCAAAGGGGGAGAGGAGAAAGCTTACTTCTTTATATCATCCTTCGTTTAGCGTTGTTTGCCAAACTTTGCTTATCATGTGAACTTGGGACTTGTTGCTACTTACTGCTTTACTTATGCAATGATGGATGATTGCTACTCTTGGTAGTATGGATGTTTATATATTGTTGGTTATTCAAATATTAGCCTCCATATTGTTTGTTTCATTATATGCTCAGTTTTAAGGGGAGCTCTTGCAAAATTCTTTTCAAAATTGTGCATTCGCGATCTTTTCCTATTCAATGCACATCTTCAGGGGGAGCTTAATCTGTACTAATCTTTCATTATATCCTTTTAATTGTAAGCTTTAATCGAGTTGTCATCAATCACCAAAAAGGGGGAGATTGAAAGTGCATCTAGGCCCCTAAATTGGTTTTGGTTGATTAATGACAAACGATTAAAGGGACTAGTCTTCAATGAGCTTGTGAGCAGGTAAAAGGTTCAATGTGAGATCTTCTACATGCGAAGGATACCCTCAAACGAATATAAGCGAGTAAAACGGCATTGTATTCTTATTTTCTATGTTTTGTGTCGTAGGAATGCCGTACTATTAAGGGGGATGCATCGTAAATGATCTAGGATAGTCTCTATGCTCAGATGAATGTTGCTTTAATTCTTGTTGAGACCCTAAGTCACCGCGCATGCATCGGAATGTGTTTTTATAAAGGTTCAAGTCGGACATTCCGATATTACATCGGAAGTTCCGATGTTACCGGACATTCCGATGTGCATGCTTGCTTTAGTCCGATGCGTGGAAGATGTATCGGAAGTTCCGATATTTTCGATCAGAAGTTCCGATACGTTGTTGAAGCTTTCTAGGATGCTCTCTGTAAATATCGGAGGTTCCGATATTTGACATCGGAAGTTCCGATGTGTTCAAACCTGAAAAAGGGAGCTCTCTGGAATTATCGGACATTCCGATATATTAGATCGGACATTCCGATGTTAAGTCGGAAGTTCCGATGTTTATATTAGACAGTCCGATATGGACTTAGAAGCATTTGTCAAAGTGCCTTTCTGGGAACATCGGAAGTTCCGATGTAAGCATCGGAAGTTCCGATGCACCTATTTCGACCGTTGAAGTGCGCTCGAGTTCTGAAAGTTTGCACATATCGGACATTCCGATGTTGACATCGGAAGTTCCGATATGCAGCTGAGTGGGTGTATAACGTCTAGTTTTTGCAAGAATTTATAAATACCCCACTCCTCTCTCATTTGAAGGTTACACACTCATGTTGGCAGAACTCTAGAGCACCTTAAGCACTTTCTAGCCTTCTCTTGAGTCCTCCTCTTTGATCTTAGGGATCATCTAGAGAGTGAGGACTAGAAGTGAGATCTAGAGCTTGATTAAAGAGCAAGTGTCATTCATCTCGAGCATTAGAGTGTCCCTCCAAGATTGTCTTCTCGGTGCATTCGTTACTCTTGGAGGTTGAAGGACTCCTAGACGGCTAGTTGTCACTCACGAGCTCCCAAGGATTGTGGGACGCCGTGAGAAGTTTGTGAAGGCTGGCTCCGCCTCCGAAAGGAAAGGAACCAATAGTGGAACCAAGCCTCAAGTGTGACCGAAGTTTGGGAGGAAAGGGTTGGAAAAGACCCGGCTCTTTGGAGCCTCCTCAACGGAGACGTAGGATTCCCTCAAGAATCCGAACTCCGGGAACAAATACGTGTCATTACATTTACTTTACTTTAGCTTGTTTCCTTATTACTTTGATCTAACCTTCTCAGATTGCTTCTCAATTTCATTATTTTCAGTTGTTAATTGTCCGTGTCAAAAGTCGATCGGACATTCCGAACTGGTATCGGAAGTTCCGATTAAATCGGAAGTTCCGATCCAACACCGGAAGTTCCAATACTCTTTCCGCTGCGACAAATTTAGTTTATTTTTTAAATTGCCTATTCACCCCTCCCCTCTAGGCAACTTTCTCATCTTTTCAGTCGGCGGGTGGGACCAAACGGCCGACCTGCACTGTGAAGGCCTATCGTAGGCCGACCTGCCTCATCACTCGATGGACAGCGTAACCCTTGACCTGTACGTCGAACACGAGGCACCGACGCGTGAACCAGTACACCGCGTCTCGTGTGAAAAGGGTGGAAAGGCCACCCGGCGCACAAACCTGGACCTCAGCATCTACGTACGGCGTCCAGCATACGTGGTCCTCGGTGAGGTGGTCGAACGCAGCGACAAACTGTGGGTAGCCCGTCCGCACCGTCTTGTGTGCCCAACTAGGCTGCAGCCACTAGTGAAAGTTACTGCTATTGGTCACGGACAGAAAAGCAAATTTAACAAAATCGTTATTGCAATATCTTACCCGTCTGTGGCACCATCTTACCCGTCTGTGGCACCAGATGGTGCCCTTGGTCGGACCGTCGACGTCGCCATCGTCTGCCGGGTGAAGAGGGTCCAAGTCGATGTCGGGCCGCCCGATCTGGAACCTCTTATATGCCCACAACTGTACAAGCAATGGACATCCTCTGAAGATAGCGCCATCTGTGGTCCGTGTACAACTGTCGTAGAGTGCTCGGTACGTCATGCACAGCACAGCGGACCCCCAAGAGTACTGTGGCATGGCCTCAAGTGAGGAGTCCGCGATCTCCCTCGCGAATTGGACGAGGTGCCTGTCCACGCTATCCCCATGGGAGCTCGTGAACATGCACCAACCAAAGAGCCACAACAAGTACGCCTCCAGGTGCTGGCTCACCCTGTACTCGTCCGCTGGCTCGACGATCTCCGCGGGCTACAAATTGAAGACCTCTTGTTATTTTAAGGAGTACATGCAAAAATAAGTTTTAAAGTGCAGTTGTGAACCACGAACTGTCGAAGCCACCGCAGCGTCAGACCGTGTGTACTGTCGAAGGTCCGGTACCCAACAGCTGGTAGCACACCGTGGAACCTGTCGAGGGTGTCCTGCCTCCACGTCGGCCCGACGTCCTCCGGCACCACAGGGTGACCGCCGATCGGTAGGCCAAGAAGGTAGGAGACGTCCTGCAGCGTGATCGCCATCTCCTCGATGGGTAGATGGAAGGTGTGGGTCTCCGGCCTCCATCGATCCACCAGAGTGGTGATCAGTGACCTGTCAAAAGGGAACCGGTGACCACCCACATCCTCCACCATGCGGGAGAGTGGCAGCAACCCGAAGCTCGAAGCCTGCGAAACCCAAATAATGTAAATAATGTCAGTACAATAGTAATCATCATACTACAATAATCAAATTTGGAAAATTTTGTACTAGTATGTTACCTGGGGATCCAACGAGGATCGAGGGCCCAACCGTACTGTGGTGTCCTCAGCCAAAGCACACCGAGCTGCACAGTATCCCCTCCGTCCTGTGGAAAAGCGGTCGCGAATCAGGCACGGTGACGACGATCCACGACCGGATCCAACAACTCGAAGGGCCAGTCGTCATCTGCATGCTGCTGAGCCATACCTGCAAATTACATAAATGAAAGTTAGAATTGGTAGGCATGTACAAACAAAAGCGTACGGAAAACTATGAAAGCATGACAACACGTTGAAACAAAAAAGCACATAAAACATTACACCATTGAACGTGCTAGTTCCGAAACAAATGGGTCGTGAAGACACAACACTCACAACTACATGGAACAAGCTTACAGCTAGGAACAAAATAGAGTTCGCACAACACACATTACATCGGTAAAATGTAAATTTGATAGAGTTCACGAAACGCGCATTACATCGCTAAAATGTAAATTTGACAAAGTTCACACAGCATGCATTACATCGATGAAATGTAAATTTGACATCATTTAGGTGATATTTCAAGTTGCTTCTCATTTGGTACGATGGGGTCGTGCACCACTCCTCGCAGAGGACGATCCTTCCCCCACTATCGGATTGACATGTCCTCCTTCAGCTCCTTCGTTCCGTGCAAGGCAGTTCTTGAACGTATTTCCTCTTTGCTTGCACAATGAACATTTCTTCGCGCGTTTTCCAGCTTTTGACTCGTCCATATCATTTCTGATATGCCTTGTTTTATGACGCCATGCTTTCCATCTTCTAGCATCGAAATCAGGGACCCAAAACATTTCATCAATAGAAGGAGTTGTGGTGAAAGAACCCACAACACCATAACCATAAAGCTCCTCGCTCCAAGTTGCCATCACCCTTTCCTTCCTAACAAAGCACACGCGGCTATTACATGAGAACATGGCCTATGCAAAAGGTAGGGCTTGTTACACGAGCATTTGCAATCATCCTGTAATGTGCACTCCTGTGTGACAACCCTCTGGTTGGTTCCACGCTGTCCTTTATCCCTGCAGATCACCTCGAAGCGCAATGTTCGTGCACCAACTTTGATAGCCTTATGCTTCGCTGCCTTCTGACTCTTCTAATCCATGTATTTACTGATCATGGAAGAGTAAAGGCACTTCTCATCTCTCATAACTATCTTAGCAGCTTGATGCCTATTGTGAAATCATGTGCTGAAAAATTGGCTTAAGAATTGAATTTGCAAAATGTGTTTATGCATGTGTTTGACAAATTGACAAGAAATAGTGATTCTCTATTTGCGTTGGACCCAATGTTCAAGAAACAGAGAGTTTCCCTTTAGCGCCGGACCGGTTTTGTGTTTGCGCCGGACCAAGTTTTTTGGTCTGCCGTGAACGTGATTTTGAGTTCCTTTACGTCGGACCAAATTTCCAGATTCCAGAAGGTTTCCCATCTACGCTGGACCACTTGTTTTTGGGTCCGCCGTGAACGTGCGTTTGGGTCTTTGCACCGGACCAAATCTCCGCTTTTGGGCCGGACTGGTTTTTGTTTTTGCACCGGACCAAACTTTTGGTCCGTCGTGAACGTGAAATCTAGGGTTTTACGCTGGTCCTTTTTACATGCATGCCGTACCAAATTCTTGGTCCATCGTGAACGCATTTTTGGAGCGTTGTTTTTGCATGTACGCCGGACCAAAAATTTGGTCCGTCGTGGACGTGCTTTTGAGCTCATGAGCCGAACTCAATTTTCCAAGAAACCAGTAAGTTTCACATCTACACCGGACCGTTTTTCTTTAGTCCGTCGTGAACGATGTTTTGAACGTTTTTGCGCTGACATGAAACCAAGCGAGGCGCGTGTACGTCGGACCAAATTTTCGGTCTGGCGTGAATGGCATTTTTGCAGGTTTTGATTCTTGTGTGCACCGAACTATTTTGGCTTGGTCCGGCGTGAATGGTTTTTTGCTCGACTAGGGTTTTGAGCAATTTTGGAATTGAATTTTGGTTTGACTTTGAGATTATGAAATTTGTGAGAATTTAATGATGCTTGTTTTGAAGTGAACTTTATGCAATGCTCGTGTGAGTAGTTGCATGGATTAATGTGAGTCAAGTCGTGGACTTGTGCTCGGAATCGTTTTGTGGTTTGTTCATGTGAAGGTATTGCTCGAAGGTGAACGTGGTCGATGACGGGACCGGAACTAGGTTCTTGGAGGAACTGAGGTTCGGGACTAGGTTCAGGAGGAACTGAGGTCTTGGTGGTTAAGGATATCATGCGGGACGTTCGGGCTAAGAGAATGGTGCACATGAAGAATGGTTAGTCACGTGAGTATGGCAGGTGGGCCATACGCGTACAGAGTTGTTAGTCACGTGAGTATGGCAAGGTTGCCATACGCGTGCAAGAGTTGTACTCGGCCAGGTTGGGCCAAGTGGAGTTGTGTTGAATACATACTCCTTCTAGGATTAGGAGTGGGACTCCTTCTAGGATTAGGAATTGTATTCAGGACTTCTTGTGGTTGCTCCTTTAAATAGGAGGGGTTGTCTCCTGTTTAGAGCATCAACCCAGACATTGAAAGCTTAGAGCTTTGTTTTAGGGTTTGTACTCTTTTGATGGGAGTACTTTGGACAACAGAAATAAATATCAATTCTTCCATACCCTTGCGTGCTACAGTAACCACGTTGCTACAGTGTTTCCTGTTTTGGTTCTTGTTTGCATGCTTGTTCTAATTCTAGATTGGTTTTTGTTCTTTGAGTTTTATCTTGATTTGATCCATCAAAAACCTTTCTAAGGTATTGGTTTAGAGTTCCTCAAAGTTTAGTTGATTAATCTTTTGAAGATCTTGTTTAATCTTGAAGTTTTGGTTAGATCAATTCTCGTCATATTTTGTCACAGCAAGCTTGCGAGGTTCGTAACTTTTGATCCGTAAGTCCGATCGAGTTGATTCTTTTTGGTTTTGATTCGTATTGGATTCTAGTTTCTTGTGTCCACATTTTAGATCGATCCGACGGTTGGATCTCTAGGAATTCACGTTTTACCGAACCTCTATCATTCTCTTTTTGTCGAATACGAAGTAATTATTTGGTTCAGATTTGGGGTGAACATTTAATAGATCAAAGATTTGATTTTAGCTTCCGCACAATCATTCACCCCCCCTCTGTTTGCTATATTTGTATACCTACAAGTGGTATCAGAGCAAGGTTTTTCTAATCCATCTTAACCGGTGATTAGATTAATGGATCGTTATTCGACAAAACCGTGTGTGTCCGATGGTCTTGATTTTTAGTTTTGGAAGGCCTAGATGGAGGTGTTCATCCAAGCTCAGGGCTTTGCAATTTTGGAGACGGTATACAAGCCATACGAAGTTCCCGAGAACGACAACGTCAACGACGCCAATCGCGCACATGTTGAAGCAAATAGCAAGGCGCGCAAGTTGATCATCCAAGGTTTGGAACGCAGCGACTTTGATCGAGTGGTTCATCTTCGATCCGCATATGAGGTATGGAAATCTCTTTGTGATTACCATGAGGGTTCTAGCACTGTCAAGGAGGTTCGCCAAGATATTTACAAAAAGGATTACATGCGATTTGAGATGAAACCCGGTGAGTCGTTAGATGACTTCTTTGCACGCTTCAATAAAATTCTTAGCAATCTTCGTGCTGTTGGAGTTAGCTCTGATGATACTGCTAATGCTAGACAATTGCTTGGTGCATTAGACATGTCTATTTGGGAGATGAAATTTACATCTATTAGAGAATCTACTGTCATGAGTACACTTACATTAGATGTTCTTTATTCCAAGTTGAAAACTCATGAATTAGATGTTCTTGCTAGAAAGAATGATCATAAATCAATTGCTTTGACATCTCAATCTAGCATATCTCATAATGGTGCTGCTTCAAGTTTTGCTCTATCTTTCTTGTCTTCACTAACCGATGAACAGATTGAGCAATTCCCAGAAGAAGACTTGTCACTACTCTCTTCTCACTTTAACAAAGCTTTGCAGAATGTGAGAATGAGGAAGAGAGGTGGTGGTGGTCCTCCAAGATGCTATGAGTGTGGAGATCTCGACCATATTCGTCCAAATTGTCCTAAACTTGCAGGTAAAGCATCAAAGGAGGAGAATGACAATGATAATAGAAAAGAGAAGAAGAAGTTCTCATCAAATGATAAAAAGAAAAAGAGCTTCATCAACAGTAAAGTTGTCCACCGAGTTCTTTCTGCTCTTGAACAAGTCAATTTGAGCAATGTGGATTCAGAGAGCAGCGAGGACGATGCAACTCCAAGCAAGCATGAGTTGACAGGATTGTGTCTCATGGCAAGCAGCAAGGATAGCTTCACCGAGGACAGCAACGACAGCGACTTCAATGAGGTAGATCCTTCTTATGATGAATTAGCCAATGCTGTTGCCCGTCTTGGAAAATTGCTTGACAAACGTGATAGAAAAATTAAGAAACATGATATTCTTGTGGAGTCATTGAATGCTGAAATTTCTAGACTTAAGACATTGATTCCTGATGATGATACATGCAAATCATGTGACCTAATTTACAATGAGCTCACCTTGCTTAGGAAAGAACATGCTCTTCTGTTATATCTAAATGAGAAAAATGAGAAACATGTTAAAAATGCTAGCTGTTCCACTGATGAATTGCATTGTTCAACTTCTTGTTCTAAATGCTCAACTCTTGAATTGAAGTTAAAAGATGCAAATGCTAGGGTTTCTCAAATAACTGATAATCTGCTCACACATGAGGTTCTTTCATGCTCTACTTGTCGTAAGCAACAAGGGAAGGTTGATATTCCTTGCAACAATTGTTTAACTTTTGCTAAGAAAGTTGATTACTTGCAAAGTTCTTTGGAACGATTCACTAATGGCAAGAAAAAGTTGAACATGATTTTAGATCAATCTAAGGTTAGCTCAAACAAGAAAGGTTTAGGTTTTAATCTTCATGCTTCATATGAAACTAAACCTCGCACTGTTGTTCAGACTCCTTGCAAAATTGAGTTTCCTAATGAGCCTAAGAAAATTGCTTTTCAATCTGCTGGTTTTTTATCTTCTACTATGATAAATGCAAAATGTGCTTCTACTGTTAAAGCTAAACATCATGTCAAGTACACTTGCACTCATTGTGGTAGAGATGGACACTTAGTAGATTTTTGCTTTAGACTAGCCAAACAGCAAAAGAAGGAAATGACTAAGGCTAGGTCTAATTTCAGACAGGCACGCTTTGTTTCTCATTATGTGCCTAGGGTGATACAAACACCTTTTGTTGCTAAGAACACGGGAAAAGACAAATCTATCTTTGTGCATAAGAATGCTCGTGTTGTGCCTACTGTTGTGCGTCGTGTGTCTCAGTACTGGATTCCTAAACATCTTATTACTAACCCCAGTACCGAGACCTCGACACTTTCTGCTTCTATGTAGGCTTCTCACGCGAGGAAGGAGAACATATGGCTAGTGAATTCTGGATGCTCACGCCACATGTCCGATGATAAGAATTGGTTCTCCTCCTTCACTCGTGCATCTCGTGCTAAAAGTGTTATTTCTCAAGATGCTTCTTCCACCTCTGTTTTCGCAAAAGGCACTAGTCCAAATAGTGCAGGTACAAGTGCATATGTTCAGGGGGAGAGTATCTTTGTTGATGAAGATGATGATGATGTTGTTGAGGATGAGATAATTGGAGTTTGCTGTGTGCTTGTGTGCTCGTTTTCAAGCTTTCTCGCGTGCTTCACATCGACAAGCTATCAAGCAAATTTTAAGGTATCTCCGTGGTACTCAAGATTTTGGCATTTGGCTTTCTGCTTCCTCATGCATTAGTTTAAGAGCTTTCTCTGATGCTGAATTTGGAGGATGTAGAATTGATAGAAAAAGTACATCTGGTTAATGCCACTTCTTGAGTAATTCTCTTTCTTGGACATATTGATATCAGATTTCACTTTCTTATAGATCATGTAGAAAAAGGAAATATTGTGCTTCACCATGTGGATACTGAACATCAATTGGCAGACATTTTCACAAAACCTTTGTCTTCTTCTCGTTTTGCTTTTATTCGGGGAGAACTTGGGTTTGTTCATCCAATGGATTTATTTTGAGGGGGAGTTTCTTTGCCAAGGTCTTTCACTTAATGAGCTTACTTTATCATATTTCTTTATATATTATGTAATTGTGCTAATATATGATAATCTAAATTGTTCCACTTGAACTAAAAAATGACATTGCGGAATTCCCTTGTCTGATTGCCTATAGCTAAATACTCTGTGATATCTTACTCTTCTAGGCTTGATATTGAATCTTCTTGACAAATTTGGGCTATGAAGCAAGTGTGTTTTCAGCTTTACTCTTTCATAAGACATTTTAATCACTTTTGCATGTTTACAATCAAAGAAAAAGGAAAAGAAAAGGGAATCAATATAAAAAAAAGGGGTTGTTAAAAGCAAAAGCTTCAAGTTATATGCTTCAGGCATGCTTTCCCTAAAAAAATAAGATGTATGCTTCAAGCATGCCACTCCAAGAAAATAAAAGAAGTATGCTTCAAGCATGCCACATGCAGTTTACTGTTTAAATATTAAATTGGTCTACTAGATTGGAGTTGAAACTACTTGCTCACCCTGACTTGTTAGTTGCTTCAATTTTGAGCCTTTGCTTTTCTACTAAGGTCTTGCTTAGTACTTGGCTATAGTTGACTGACTTGAGGTTGAGATGCATGTCATTCCCTAACTTGTTAAAATCATATCAAGATCATGTATTTTGCATATTATGTGATATATAAGGTTATATGATCGAATGAGCTCATCTTTTCCTATCTTGTCACTCCCTTGTTTCTCCTTGTGAAATCATTGCTACAGGAAAATTTTTGAACATGTTCTTTCTTTTGTACTCTTGATGGAAGATTGTCAAAGGGGGAGAAGTTTGGGAATTTTTGAGAAGTTTAAGGAAAAAGGGGGAGAAGTTGTTTTTGGAATTTTGAGAATTTTGGGAGAAGTTTGGCGAATTTTGAAATTTTTGGGCACATTGCACATTCACACATATTTTTTCTTTGAGGGGGACTTTTCACTTTGCATATTGGTCAAAGGGGGAGTTTTTGTGTTTTTTACCTTGGTTTGTTCAAAAATCTTTTGTGAAGTGAATGCCAAATGTTCAATTCTAAGAGGTGTTGCCAATGTTTTCCTCAAGGGGGAGATTGCGAAATCATGTGCTAAAAAATTAGCTTAAGAATTGAATTTGCAAGATGTGTTTGTGCATGTGTTTGAAAAATTGACAAGAAACAGTGATTCTCTATTTGAGTCGGACCAAATGTTCAAGAAACAGAGAGTTTCCCTTTTGCGCCGGATCGGTTTTGTGTTTGCACCGGACCAAGTTTTTGGGTCTGCCGTGAACGTGATTTTGAGTTCCTTTACGCCAGACCAAATTTCTAGATTCCAGAAGGTTTTCCATCTACGCCGGACCACTTGTTTTTGGGTCCGCCGTGAACGTGCGTTTGGATCTTTGCACCGGACCAATTCTCCGCTTTTGTGCCGGACTGGTTTTTGTGTTTGTGCCGGACCAAACTTTTGGTCCGTCGTGAACGTGAAATCTAGGGTTTTACGTTGGACCTTTTTACATGCACGCCGGACCAAATTCTTGGTCCATCGTGAACGCATTTTTGGAACGTTGTTTTTGCATGTACGCCGGACCAAAAATTTGGTCCGTCATGGACGTGCTTTTGAGCTCATGAGCCGGACTCAATTTTCCAAGAAACCAGTAAGTTTCACATCTACGCCGGACCGTTTTTCTTTAGTCCGTCGTGAACGATGTTTTGAACGTTTTTGCGCTGACATGAAACCAAGCGTGGCACGTGTACGCCAAACCAAATTTTCGGTTCCGCGTGAATGGCATTTTTGCAGGTTTTGATTCTTGTGTGCGCCGGAATATTTTGGCTTGGTCCGGCGTGAATGGTTTTTTGCTCGACTAGGGTTTTGAGCAATTTTGGAATTGAATTTTGGTTTGACTTTGAGATTATGAAATTTGTGAGAATTTAATGATGCTTGTTTTGAAGTGGACTTTATGCAATGCTCGTGTGAGTAGTTGCATGGATTAATGTGAGTCAAGTCGTGGACTTGTGCTCGGAATCATTTTGTGGTTTGTTCAAGTGCAGGTATTGCTCGAAGGTGAACGTGGTCGATGACGGGACCGAAACTAGGTTCTTGGAGGAACTGAGGTTCGGGACTAGGTTCAGGAGGAACTGAGGTCTTGGTGGTCAAGGATGTCATGCGGGACGTTCGGGCTAAGAGAATGGCGCACATGAAGAATGGTTAGTCACGTGAGTATGGCAGGTGGGCCATACGCGTGCAGAGTTGTTAGTCACGTGAGTATGGCACGGTTGCCATACGCGTGCAATAGTTGTACTCGGCCAGGTTGGGCCAAGTGGAGTTGTGTTGAATACATACTCCTTCTAGGATTAGGAGTGGGACTCCTTCTAGGATTAGGAATTGTATTCAGGACTTCTTGTGGTTGCTCCTTTAAATAGGAGGGGTTGTCTCCTGTTTAGAGCATCAACACAGACATTGAAAGCTTAGAGCTTTGTTTTAGGGTTTGTACTCTTTTGATGGGAGTACTTTAGACAAAAGAAATAAAGATCAATTCTTCCATACCCTTGCGTGCTACAGTAACCACGTTGCTACAGTGTTTCCTGTTTGGTTCTTGTTTGCATGCTTGTTCTAATTCTAGATTGGTTTTTATTCTTTGAGTTTTATCTTGATTTGATCCATCAAAAACCTTTCTATGGTATTGGTTTAGAGTTCCTCAAAGTTTAGTTGATTAATCTTTTGAAGATCTTGTTTAATCTTGAAGTTTTGGTTAGATCAATTCTCGTCATATTTTGTCACAGCAAGCTTGCGAGGTTCATAACTTTTGATCCGTAAGTCTAATCGAGCTGATTATTTTTGGGTTTGATTTGTATTGGAATCTTGTTTCTTGTGTATAAATTTCAGATCTATCCAACGGTTGGATCTCCAAGAATTCACATTTTACCGAACCTCTGTTATTCTGTTTTTGTCGAATACGAGGCAATTATTTGGTTCAGATTTGGAGTGAACATTTAATAGATCAAAGATTTGATTTTAGCTTCCGCACAATCATTCACCCCCTCTGATTGCTATATTCGTATACTTCGATCCTATAGAAGGACCGGAGATGTCGCCTAGAGGGGGGGTGAATAGGCGAATTAAAAAAATTGCAGCGGAATAAAACTTGCCCGAGCAGGTCAATACGGAGTCTCCGGGTATTTTATCCGGATACTCCGGCTTGTCCGAAGTGTCCGGTCTTTTATCCGAATACTCCGGGTTAGGCAGCTCGGGAACGAAACTAAAACTACTCTATCTAGCACAAGAAACTTGAATAAATAGATAGCAAGAACAACCTAGTACAAAAACTAGTGCTGATCTAGATTAAAGTGAAGCAACAAGCTAGATCGAAGCTCTACAAAGACAAATCCACACAAACTAAGCTAGAAAGTAAAAGAGACAAAGAGAGACGCGATTTTTCACCGAAGTTCGGATTCTTGAAGGGAATCCTACGTCTCCGTTGAGGTGGCTCGGTCGCACTTGAGCCGGGATCTTTTTCAACCCGCTTTCCTCCCGGTGTTGCACAAATGCACTCGTCGGCTTCACTTCTTGTCTCTTCCCTTTCGGAGGCGAGACACGCCTTCACAAATGACCGGGGCACACCACAAGCATCGGTTGCTCCCGGTGACTCCTAGCCGTCTAGGAGACCTTCAACCTCCAAGACTAATAACACCACGAGAACTCGCTTGGAGGATGAACTAGTGCTCAAAAAACTTGAATGAATGCACCTAGCACTTTTCTTCTTCCCCTCCACACCAAATGAGATCAACCAACAAATCAAGTGGTGGGGGAAAGTGTGAGCTCTATTGAATGCTTAGAGATGGTTAGGAATGACTTGAATGCTGCTATGAATGAGCTCAATAGAGATTCTAGCCGTTGGGGAGGAGTGGAGGCTTTAAATACTCTTTTGAAAAACTAGCCGTTACTCCCAATTTTGAACTGTCCGGACACTCCGGACAATTTAACCCGGACACTCCGGATGATCCAGACTATCCGGACAAAATGTCCGGATACTCCGGATAAACTGGAATGACATTTTGGCCGAATGGGTTAACCCGGGTACTCCGGACTGAGTCCGGACACTCAGGACTAAATGTCCAGATACTCCGGGTTGGATGGCTCGGTTGGAAATTGCTGTTTTTGGGAAATGCAAGTATTTGAGTGCTAGTTTGTATGCAAGACTTGACCTTGAGCACATGCACATCCTAAAAACGATTTTCCGTCGTATCCTCTTAATAGTACGGCTATCCTTAAGACTCAAAAAGAAAATAGAAATTACAAATCTCGCCTTGATGCCGTTTTCTTGAATTTTAATGTACGTAGGAGCGTCCAATCTCATTCCAAGCTTGAAGAGTTCTCGAGATCTGCATTATTCTTAGTGTGACACCACGGATTGTCCTAAACTTATAAAATGGGATTTATGAGGACCAAACATTATGAAATATGTCATTCAAGATTAAAAAAAAAACATATAGTTTGGGTTTTTATTTCGTTTCGGACCAAGCTTTCAGGTTTTTGGGCCGCTCCGGGGTTGTGTGGGCTTTGGGGGAACCTTCGTGGGCCAAGTGGTGGGGATTCTTAGGCCCATGAGGGGGTGAGGAGGGGGAGGAAACCCTGCTGCCCTAGAGCCCTCCCCACCCCATGCGCCGCACCCCCCCCTTGCCCTCCACCTCTCCCTCTCCTTCCACCTCCCATCTTCCTCCTCTAGATCTCCTCTCCCTTCCCAAGCACCTCCACCCCTAGGTGCTGCCCCTCCCTTCTCCTACCTTGTGGGCGCACTCCAAGACCTCCTCCTCGCTGCCAAGGTGCTGTCCAAGCCATTGGAAGGAGTTGCAACGAGGAGGATCGGTGGAAACGGCACGTGGAAGGAGATCGGGGACGGAGCGGGCCGGTGTGATCCTCGCTGGGGGATCCTCCAAGAAGGTAATGGGGAAACTCTTTGGGGTGGATCCCTTACTTCTGTAGAGGATGAATGCCATGTTTTTAGATCAAGGGAGGTACTGTTTTGGGGTAGAATCCATGAAATCTAGAGTTGTATTCACGTTCTGGTTCGGGCAGATTGGGCACCCGAGCTAGTGAAGGCGTTTTCGCAAATTTAGAGTTTGAATCTGACCGTACGGACTTCTAGGAAGTTGTAGATAATTTCATTATCTTTCCGTGCATATAAAGAAGTTGAAATTCCGCCCAGCCGTTTAGAAGTTATTCCTGTTTTACCGAGCGCTGTCAAATCTGTGACGAGATTGAGACAGTTCGTGTTCAATGTTAGATTAAACAACATTAGAGTCCGAATCAGTCTTTACCTATAACTAGAAAAAGGTGGGAAATTTCCTAAGCTACGCGAGGACGTACTCGTTTAATCAATTTGGACTTCTAGAACTCAAGTTATGATTTTTCGAAGCCGCTGTCCAGAACGGGGCAAATCTGTGATTTCGGGGTTTTGGTGTATATCGTGTATTGGGTGTAGAGGGTACTGTTTTGAGGAGTCATATTGAGTGTGTGGCACGTGTTTGCAGGTGGTGTAGGTGGTGTGCCGGGAGTGCCCTCAACCTCTCATCACTCCGTTGCCCGCAATTGAAGGCAAGTGTGTTGTGTGGATTGAATGTTGTTTGTGTTGCTAGGGTTGCTTGATAATGTTTGTGATAGACCACATTGTGTCTTGCCATGAACTACATGCTATACTTGATATGTTATCACTTTGCCATGTTTTAAATATTGTCGTTGATACGATATATTCATGCCATGATTAACATGCTTGATGGTGACAAGTGGTATACATGTTATGTTGTGAATGGGCACCGTCGATGGTCGATCACGGTCCTACATGTTGAGATGCTATGTGTTGATATGCAATATTTCGATTTGTGTATATATTGCTGTCCATTGTGCATGCATAGCATAATCTTTATGGCCGGCCGGTGAGATAAGTCATAACTAATCCGGACGGGTCGGTGAGAACCGTTATGACTAGTCCGGGGCTATTCTTTTGAGTAAGACCTACATCGTGATTCCTTCACCGAGGTGATTGGAAGCGAGAGATAGGCACCCTCCATCTTCGGGATGGAAGGGGGAAAAAGGGTGCATCTTGACGGGTGTGCACTCAACCATACCGGTATGAGTTTCCAAGGAGACATGTGCATTGCATTGCATTAATGAAACATGATGATGTTTATGAGATGATTATATTGATGCTTACAAGATGAATGTGATGCTAACCATGTTGTGTTATGATGTGCTATGGGAGAGTTATGATGATGGTTTGTTGACTTAATTTTTGTTTATCCATTACGATACACTTGCTTGAGTTTTGAACTCACGCTTGTGTTATGTTTTTTTAGGTACCTTGAAGCGGCATGAGGGAAAAGGGGATTAATCACACATTTTCACGTAGCTCACGCAAGTGATTCCACAATGGAATTGTTTGTATTCATAATAATAAAGTAGATGCGACTTAATTCATGTTTATGGTTTAGAGGTTGCTTTATTCCTTTCAATTGTCTCATGATGACGTTGAAATGCGTAAATTGGACTTAAATGGTTTCCATGTCGTTTATTATTGTGGTTTTAGATGTTTCACATTATATCATATGTTGCTATGCTTGTATGGTTGTTTGAGATCATGAATAAACAAAGGAGATCTCACGAAATTTCGGGTTTTAGCATTTACTCCTTTGCTGGAATTTATGCTATAGTTGTGGTATTTAGATGGTGTTTAGCTTATGTTTGGTAGCATTCAGGCATATTTAATGCCTGGGGTGTTATGATTGGTATCGAGCGAAATTTGTAGGTCCTTGGAATGTGAATTTTAGTGTTATACCTTAGGATCAACTAAAATGTGATGTGTGATAACTTAGAAACATTGCATAGGTTGTAACTAAAACTTGCTCTAGGATAGCAACATTAAAACTTTGTAAAAGTATAATGATTAATTTAAAATTTTGACACACTTGGTTGCACAAAGAGGATGGGAATTTGGGGATTCATCATTGCATTGCGTTGCTTATATGATGAAAGCCATGTTTATGATGTTTGTTTGTTTGCTCTTGTTTCTATGATGTTGTGCTTATGTTATGTGGTTGACTGTGTGTGTGCGACTATAGCGATTATGCTTAGGGGTAGAGGCCGTGGACACCGTGGCCGGGGAGGCCAGGGCAGAGGCTCTCAGGGAGTTGCTGAGTCTGTCGCTGAGGGTAGCGTTTCGCCCAATGCTCATGGGCCAGCTCAGGAGGAGCTTCCAGCGGCACAGTCCGGGGCGGGGGTGCCCGCCGCCAATGATGACCTAGTTCAGGCTCGCAGAGGGAGATTCGGGAGGCTGCGCCCGGCGGTGCGGGCAGCCCCTGTTGTTGTGCCTCCCCTGCAGTGGCCCGATTGTGCTTCCCCCTGCGGTGGCCCCTCGTTGTTGGCCACTGCGCGGAGCCGAGGATGAGTCTTCGAGTGGATGACCCTCCGTCTTGACACCTTTGTGGAGCGGGCACGCCGGTCCAGCCGCAGATTGGCTGCGGTACATGGAGCGGCGATTCGAGGTTTTGGAGCCGACCTCGGTTCAAAGGGCTCGCTTTGTGGCCTTCCAACCGAAGGGCCAAGCGGACATTTGGTGGGAGGGAGTTGGCCGCTAGAGCTCCCGCTCGGACTTGTCACTTGGGAGGATTTTGTGGCTCGTTTCGAGCCAAGTACTACCCCGAGTCCTTCCTCGAGAGGATGGAGCATACTCGGCGACTCTTTCCCAGGAAAGAAGTCGGTAACGGAGTATGAGGCGGAGTTCAACAGCGTGGTGCGTTCGTGCAAATTGCTGAATGGATGACAGGGAGAAGGCAAGGAGGTTCCGTAGGGGCCTCAACCAGGAGTTCAGAGTTGTCATGGGGCGATCGTCCTCGTGACTTCTCGCTCCGTGGTGGAGCGGCGAAGGGCATGGAGCTCGAGTTGGAGCTCTCCGGGATAAGCAAAACCCGGGTGGTTCAGGAGTCCTCGCGGCCCAGGTGGGGGCAGAAGAGGACTTTTGGTGGAGGGTGGGTCTTCTCGACCCACCTTCAAGAAGTTCAAGGGAGGACAGGATCTTCCTCGGGGCTAAGAAGCCGCCCAGTCATCTTCCTCGCGGCGGAGTGTTCGGCTTTGTGCCGGGCAGGCATGATGTGCTTCAAGTGCGGTGGTGAGCACCGTGCTTCCGAGTGTGGTTGGGTGGGAGTTGCAACCATCGTGGCAAGCCCGGCCACATGGGACGAGTCTGCCGAATGAATCCCGGTAGCATCATCAAGTGGGAGACGGTGCCTTCTCCTCCCACTCGGTAGCGTCTTCTCGAGGATCGGCGCACATGATGGCTGCTCTGTGTCTCGGCCACCCTTTGCGTGGACGCCACCGGTACTTATTGGTGCCCGCAGCAGTCGGCTCCTCCTCAGCTACTTCCGCCTCCTCGGCCTTGTTGGGACACCGGTAGCGTGTCGGGGCCCCGATGCCTCGGTGCCACTGAGTGTACGCCTTGCCGATACCGAGTCACCGGGCATCCCGAGGTGGTTTCAGTACTCTACTTGTGGATTGATTGAAGCCCTTGTTTTGTTTGATTCTGGAGCATCCTATTCTTTTGTGTCGTCGGAGTTTGCTAGTAGAGCAAAGCTGGGAGTTCAGCGGATTTACGAGTCTGGCCGGCCGGTTCTCTGGGGTTTGATTGCTAGTTCATTGGTTTGTCGGGTTGCACCGTTGCCATTGACGATGAGGTTTTCTTTGCCAATCTTATGGTGATTCAGTTAGCTCCTTTTGATGTCATTTTGGGCATGGACTAGTTGCATCGATGCCGTGCCAATATCTGTTGCTTTCGGAGGACGGTTGCAGCAGGCCCGTCGGGGTGGAGTTGACCTTTCGGTGGAGTACCCTCTAGTTCCATCTTCGTTTTGTCCATCTTGTTTCCCGATCGTCGTTTGAGGCATTTGGGTGTTCTTATGGCACTTCTTGAAAAGCCATCTTCTTCAGTCATCTTTGCGGAGATTCCTGTGGTAAAGGAGTTTGGTGATGTATTCCCCGATGATTTGCCTGGTTTGCCTCCCGTGAGAAGTGTGGAGTTTCGTATTGACCTGGTGCCTGGTACTCGACCTATTTCGATCTCTCCATACCGCTTGGCTCGTCCTTTTCAAGACGAGTTGAAGAAGCAATTGGAGGATTTGTTGGCCAAGGGTTTTATCCGCGCAAAGGTGTCGCCATGGGGAGCACCCGTCCTCTTTGTTTCAAGAAGGATGGTAGTTGGCGCATGTGCATCGACTATCGTGCTCTCAATCGTGCAATACCAAGAACAAGTATCCGTTGCCCCGCATCGAGGATCTCTTTGACCAACTGAAGGGAGCAAAGGTGTTCTCCAAGATTGATCTTCAGTCTGGTTATAATCAGATTCGTGTGAGGGAGCAAGATATTGAGAAGACTGCTTTCTCCACTAGGTATGGGCATTATGAATTTAAAGTTATGTCTTTTGGACTAACTAATGCGCTCTTGTTTTTATGGAGGCTATTAACTGTATGCTCCAAAAGTATCTTGATGAGTTTGTGGTAGTGTTCATCGATGACTTTCTGATTTATTCTAAATCAGAAGAGGAGCATGAGCAGCATTTGAGGCTTGTCTTTGAGTATGTTGATGGAGAATCAATTCTTTGCTAAGTTGAAGAAATGCGAGTTCTGGATTTCAGAAGTGGGTTTTCTTGGCCACATCATCAATCCAGATGGCATATCAGTAGATCCTAGCAAGGTCTCAGCAGTTCTGGATTGGAAGAGACCTTCCAATGTGAAAGAGGTGCGCAGTTTCCTTGGGTTGGCGGGCTATTATCGGCGCTTTGTGCAAGATTTCTCCATCATTGCTAAGCCGCTTTCACAGTTGACACAGAAGGGTATGAAATTTCAGTGGGTGCCGATTGTGGCCTTGATTTCGGCACTTTGAAGGAGAAGTTAGTGACTGCTCCTGTTCTTACCCTTCCCGAGCACTGGAGGCGTTTCACTGTCTATTCGACGCTTCTCTTCTGGGATTGGGTTGTGTGCTCATGCAGGAGGGCAAAGTGATTGCTTATGCATCGAGACAGTTGAAAGAGCATGAGCAGAATTATCCCACGCATGACCTTGAGTTAGCCGCTGTGGTGTTTGCCTTGAAGATTTGGAGGCACTATTTGTATGGTGAGTCTTGTGACATCTTCACTGATCACAAGAGTCTCAAGTACATCTTCACTCAGAAAGATCTGAATTTGAGGCAGAGGAGATGGCTGGAGTTGATAAAGGATTATGACCTTACTATCCAGTATCATCCGGGAAAGGCAAACGTGGTGGCCGATGCTCTTAGTCGCGACAGTGCCCCCCGTTGTTGATTGTCTTGTTGCTGATTTTGAGCGTCTAGGGTCTCCTCCGCTGCGGGGACCGTGCAAGCTGAAACTCAATTGATTCTTGAGTCGCCGATTCCCGAGTGCAGCGGGAGGCACAAAGAACATGATCGTTTGCTTGGTGGTGAGGAAGCGTCTTGAGGATGGCAAGTCGAGACTTTACCATTGATGATGTAGGAGTTTTGAGGTTTCAGGGGCCGTCTGTGCGTGCCTCAGAAATCCCAAGTGAAAGAGGACATTCTGAAAGAAGCTCATCGCACCCCGTACACGGTCCATCCTGGAGAGACCAAGATGTACAGGGACTTGAAAAAGAGCTTCTGGTGGAAAAGGATGAGAGTGGATATCGCCAAGTATGTGGCGTCTTGTGGGATCTGTCAGAAGATCAAAGCTGAGCATAAGCGACCTGCCGGTCTGTTGCGGCCATTGGAGATTCCCGTGTGGCCATGGGATGACATCTCCATGGATTTCGTGGTTGGCCTACCTCGTACTCCTCGAGGGAAGGATGCCGTTTGGGTTGTGGTGGACCGTCTCAGCAAGTCTGCGCATTTCATTCCTATCCGCACTACCAATTCAGCGAGCGACTTGGCTCCCATCTATGTGCGGGAGATTGTGAGACTGCATGGTGTGCCCAAGACCATTATCTCACGATCGGGATCAAGTTCGTTTCCAAGTTACGGGAGAGTCTGCAGAGTGCTTTGGAGTACGCAGCTTCGCCTTAGTACCGCTTTTCACCCTCAGACGGATGGTCGGGCCTGAGCGTACCATCCAGGCGTTGGAGGACCTTTCGGGGCTGTGTGATGGCGTGGAAGGGTAGCTGGGAAGATCACTTGCCATTGGCGAGTTTGCTTATAATAACAGCTACCATTCCAAAGATTCGGGCTGCTCCTTTTGAGGTACTTTATGGCGGAAGTGCAGATCGCCACTTTGTTGGGATCTTTGTGGGAGAGAGCGGTGCTCGGTCAGGATCGGGTTCAGACGATCGATCGTGTGGCTCAGTGCAGAACCTTCTCGCGACCTGACGAAGCGGCAGAAAAGTTATCTTGGCGTGAGAAGGCGGGATTTAGAGTTTGAGGTGGGTGGCGGTGTGCTCTTACGAGTGTCTCCTACCAAAGGTGTGGTACGCTTTGGTACCAAAGGAAAGCTTAGCCCGAGGTATGTTGGGCCATTTCCTATTTTGGCTCGAGTCGGCAAGTTAGCTTACCGTTTGGAGCTACGGATTCGATGCAAGGAGTGCACAATGTGTTTCATGTTTCGATGCTAAGGAAGTATTTGCACGATCCGAGTTGGTGGTTCCGTTGGAACCCTGGCGATAGATCAAAACCTCACTTTTGAGTCCAGACCGGTGAGAGTCTGGAGAACTCAGAGGCAATCTTGAAGAACCTGACGCTCAAATTTGTTAAAATTTTGTGGTCGCACTGCAGGCGAGAGGGAAGCAACTTGGGAGCTGGAGTCTCGTATGGCGAGAAGTATCGAGCTTTTCGTCTCGGTATGTGTTGTGAAAAATCTGGTTATCCTTTGTTCTGCTGGGTTCCGTTTGGAGTGCGCTCTAGATTCGAGGTCGAATCCTGTTGAAGGAGGAGAATGTGACACCACGGATTGTCCTAAACTTATAAAATGGGATTTATGAGGACCAAACATTATGAAATATGTCATTCAAGATTAAAAACATATAGTTTGGGTTTTTATTTCGTTTCGGACCAGCTTCGGGTTTTGGGCCGCTCAGGGTTGTGTGGGCTTTGGGGAACCTTCGTGGGCCAAGTGGTGGGGATTCTTAGGCCCATGATGGGGTGAGGAGGGGGAGGAAACCCTGCTGCCCTAGAGCCCTCCCCACCCCATGCGCCGCACCCCCTTGCCCTCCACCTCTCCCTCTCCTTCCACCTCCCATCTTCCTCCTCTAGATCTCCTCTCCCTTCCCAAGCACCTCCACCCCTAGGTGCTGCCCCTCCCTTCTCCTACCTTGTGGGCGCACTCCAAGACCTCCTCCTCGCTGCCAAGGTGCTGTCCAAGCCATTGGAAGGAGTTGCAACGAGGAGGATCGGTGGAAACGGCACGTGGAAGGAGATCGGGGAAGGAGCGTGAAGGTTTGATCATCGCTTGGTGATCCTCCAAGAAGGTAATGGGGAAACTCTTTGGGGTGGATCCCTTACTTCTGTAGAGGATGAATGCCATGTTTTTAGATCAAGGGAGGTACTGTTTTGGGGTAGAATCCATGAAATCTAGAGTTGTATTCACGTTCTGGTTCGGGCAGATTGGGCACCCGAGCTAGTGAAGGCGTTTTCGCAAATTTAGAGTTTGAATCTGACCGTACGGACTTCTAGGAAGTTGTAGATAATTTCATTATCTTTCCGTGCATATAAAGAAGTTGAAATTCCGCCCAGCCGTTTAGAAGTTATTCCTGTTTTACCGAGCGCTGTCAAATCTGTGACGAGATTGAGACAGTTCGTGTTCAATGTTAGATTAAACAACATTAGAGTCCGAATCAGTCTTTACCTATAACTAGAAAAAGGTGGGAAATTTCCTAAGCTACGCGAGGACGTACTCGTTTAATCAATTTGGACTTCTAGAACTCAAGTTATGATTTTTCGAAGCCGCTGTCCAGAACGGGGCAAATCTGTGATTTCGGGGTTTTGGTGTATATCGTGTATTGGGTGTAGAGGGTACTGTTTTGAGGAGTCATATTGAGTGTGTGGCACATGTTTGCAGGTGGTGTAGGTGGTGTGCCACCGGGAGTGCCCTCAACCTCTCATCACTCCGTTGCCCGCAATTGAAGGCAAGTGTGTTGTGTGGATTGAATGTTGTTTGTGTTGCTAGGGTTGCTTGATAATGTTTGTGATAGACCACATTGTGTCTTGCCATGAACTACATGCTATACTTGATATGTTATCACTTTGCCATGTTTTAAATATTGTCGTTGATACGATATATTCATGCCATGATTAACATGCTTGATGGTGACAAGTGGTATACATGTTATGTTGTGAATGGGCACCGTCGATGGTCGATCACGGTCCTACATGTTGAGATGCTATGTGTTGATATGCAATATTTCGATTTGTGTATATATTGCTGTCCATTGTGCATGCATAGCATAATCTTTATGGCGGCCGGTGAGATAAGTCATAACTAATCCGGACGGGTCGGTGAGAACCGTTATGACTAGTCCGGGCTATTCTTTTGAGTAAGACCTACATCGTGATTCCTTCACCGAGGTGATTGGAAGCGAGAGATAGGCACCCTCCATCTTCGGGATGGAAGGGGAAAAAGGGTGCATGCCGACGGGTGTGCACTCAACCATACGGTATGAGTTTCCAAGGAGACATGTGCATTGCATTGCATTAATGAAACATGATGATGTTTATGAGATGATTATATTGATGCTTACAAGATGAATGTGATGCTAACCATGTTGTGTTATGATGTGCTATGGGAGAGTTATGATGATGGTTTGTTGACTTAATTTTTGTTTATCCATTACGATACACTTTGCTTGAGTTTTGAACTCACGCTTGTGTTATGTTTTTAGGTACCTTGAAGCGGCATGAGGGAAAAGGGGATTAATCACACATTTTCACGTAGCTCACGCAAGTGATTCCACAATGGAATTGTTTGTATTCATAATAATAAAGTAGATGCGACTTAATTCATGTTTATGGTTTAGAGGTTGCTTTATTCCTTTCAATTGTCTCATGATGACGTTGAAATGCGTAAATTGGACTTAAATGGTTTCCATGTCGTTTATTATTGTGGTTTTAGATGTTTCACATTATATCATATGTTGCTATGCTTGTATGGTTGTTTGAGATCATGAATAAACAAAGGAGATGCTGCCGAAATTTCGGGTTTTAGCATTTACTCCTTTGCTGGAATTTATGCTATAGTTGTGGTATTTAGATGGTGTTTAGCTTATGTTTGGTAGCATTCAGGCATATTTAATGCCGGGGTGTTACACTTAGTTAAACCATTAGATCTCCTTAATTGTGTCATCATTAATCACCAAAATAAATTGAGGGGCCAGATGCACTTTCAATCTCCCCCTTTTTGGTGAATTGATGACAACACAATTAAAAGCAAATAGAATATGATATGAAATTGACTTAGCATATTTGAACATCAAATATAAGGTGGAGCTCCCCCTAAATGTGTGCATTAGAAGTATTGAGTGGAATCAAATGCACATATTTAACGAGAAAATTTCCAAGAGCTCCCCCTAGAACTTTGCATCCGAGGAATTACATAACACAAATAAGAGGAAGTAAATCATGCATAGGATAAACACAATGACATAACATGAATAACAGGGATAACAAAGTTCACGACAACATAATGAGCAACAGATAACATGTCCACAAATAAAATAAAGAGAGCGACAACCAAACGAGAACAGGGTCCACAACCACAAGTCACGACAACTAGACGACACGACAACTAAAGAACATCACTCCCCCTTTGGCATCAAGACACCAAAAAGAGGAGGAGACGGGAAATCACTCATCGTCGCCTTCGTCATCGCCGGACGCAGAGTACTGCGAGCCCTCACTGCCAGTGTCATCTCCAGGAGCAGGCGGTGCAGAAGAGGTGATGCCAAAGAGCTGATATGCAGAAGTCGCATCACTACTCTCCTCAGAGGATCTGGAGGAATCACTGGCGGAGAGCGCCTCACCATTGTAGCAGTGGATATCTCGAATGCCCTTGCCATTCTTCTTGATCTCCTTGCGCATCTCCTTCTGTTGAGTGGAGATGTCGCGACAAAGGCAGAAGATGTGCTTCAACATCTTCTGGAGCGTGCTGCTCGGGATCTCAGACTGCTCAGAAGGAATTGCAGGAGGCACAACAGGAGCAGAAGAAGAACTGGATGGGCGACCTCTGCAAGCCCTAGTAGCAGGACCATTGGCTGCTGGAGCAGGAGGAGCAGAAGGAGGTCGGACCTTGTAGGACAAGTGCTCCACATCCCTGACGAACTTCAGCCCACTGACATGAGTAATCAAAGCCATCACAAAGGGGCATAGCTGCAACTGCTCATGTTGCTTTGCGCATTCTGCCTCAATGTCTCCCACATGAAGTCTACAATGTCAAAAGTGTGGGTGCGCTCAACAAGATGGAATAGCAAGTTCCTTCCATAGGAACTGATGGCAGAAGCGTCTCCCTCCTTGGGCCAAAGAGTGACCCTGAGCATCTTGTAGAGCACCGCAGGCACATCCCTCAGACCCTTGATGGTCCCCACGGTGAAACGCTGAGAAGTGTCATACAAAGCCTCTATCTGCTCAGGAGTCATGACCTTCTTCGCAAGAAGCTTAGGACTGCCATCATATCGGAGGCCAAGCACTCTAGCAAACCTCTTCTTGTTGGCCACATACTAGACTCTGTCAGTCATCCACCAGATAGCTTCCTCTTTCTTATCAAAGTAGAGAGTGGCATAGAACTGCATGACCACCTCATTGTTCCAGTCAAACTTGAACGACATTATGTTCTTGATCTGGTGCAGCTCACAAATCTGGATGACCTGGTCAAACATTGGGCTCTCAGCTGCTACCATGTCGTGCCAGTCAATGGTCTTCATCCTGACAACTGGATGCTCAAGAGGGTAGAGGACCGTCTCATAATAGTCAGACTGGAATCTGTTCCAGAAGCGTCGGTCCACATACTCGTCCTGATGGAACTCAAGGGGATCCTTCTTCCTGTGCTCAACAATAGCCTTGCCCTTGCCAGAGCCTGTACGGTAGTCAATCACTCTCATCGGGTTTACAGACCCGGGATAGTTCCAGACAGGCTTGGCTTTGGCCAAGGGACAAATGAAGCATCCTGAGTCACGATACTCTCTCCTCTTCTGATCTCTCAGAGTAGTGTGAGTGTCTGCAGGGTGTTCATCTAGATCAGGCTATGGCTGAGGAGGAGACTGAGCCTGAGGCTACGGCTGCGGCTGAGGCTGAGACTGAGAGCCTGAAGGAAGACCAATCCTTGGCGGACCTTTTGAAGTAGGTCGCTTCATCACAACGCGTCTCTGCCTCTTGGGCGCCAGAGCAGCAGACGGAGAGCTGGGCGGGGTATCCGGAGGAGGAGAGTCCCGAGGAGGATCACCACCACCTGATGTCCCTTGAGAAGGATCCATCTGACCAGCTACAAAGAGAGAAACAGATTAGCCGCGAAGCGACTAGAATTTCAACAAAAATTGAAGTCTAGCCGAGGCGCTCAACCCGGAGATCCGGATAAATTATCCAGATACTCCGAATTGCATCCAGAGACTCCGGACAAATTATTCGGATACTCCGGACCAACCCAGAGAGTCCGGACCAAATGTCCGGATACTCCAGATGCGCTAGAATTTGCGCATGGCGCGAGTAAGATTGGGGGTTCCAACCCGCAAAACAACAAGTATTGAATCTAGATTGCCTCAAGAATGAAGGAGTGAAGACTTAGGGCACAATTTAGCAAGAGATTTCGCGGGATTAGGGCACAAACGAGAACTCACCTCAAGAAATTTGAAAGTGAAGAACACGGGTGAGAGAAGAACGAGATTCTCCGATCTTGAGGGCCACGACGAGTCAAGTCGCACCCTAGAAGAGATGAAACACGAGGAGAAGCCCTAAGAACCGCAAGATTGAAACTAATCCCGGAAGGAAAGAGGTCAGGGCACCACGATTCTTACCAAAATCTCCAAACCAAGGAAGAGGAGAGGTCCAAGATCCCTTGGAGATGAAGAAGAGGGTGAAAACACGCCCTAGCCACGAGGAGAGCACGGGAGAGGGAGAGCGCACGGAGTGAATGAGGAGAGAAAAATAAACAGCGCGGGATTAGGGGGTTTAACCCGCCCCCCCAACCCGGAGAGTCCGGACAATTAGTCCGGATACTCCGGGTCATCCGGAGACTCCGGACAAAAACACCGGACACTCCGGGTTCCCCAGCTCGGTAGGAAAAGAAGATTTGCATGAGAAACCTTGGAATTTGGCGGAATGAGAGAGTGAAAGGGGCCCTTACATGTCCACTTGCTATGTGACTGTAACACCCCTAGATCTAATCGCGACCGTTGATTTCCAAATCAACGGCCGAGATCACGCCACGTATGCCTAGCCGCATACGCGCGCACATGTGCGTGCCACTGACATACTGGGCCCGTACGTCAGTCCAGTGCATGCATGGGCACTGACAGGCGGGGCCCACACGTCAGCGACGTTGAGCCATACCACGTGGTTGCGCGCGAGCCACTGATATGTGGGACCCACATGTCAGGAGAGGCGCGAGCCCGTGGACCGAGTCCGTGAACCGCTGACGTCAGCAGGGCTGACGTGGCCAAATCAGAGGCTGCCACGTGTCCAGGCTGACGCAATAATTAATTTCCGAAAAAGAAAATGATTTATTAATTCGAAGTAATGATTTCAGATTTTGTTTCAAACTTCAAATGCTTATAACTTTTGCGTTTCAACTCCGATTTGAGTGATTCAAATTTCTAAATTTGTATAAAATTAAGATCTACCTAATTATAAACTTTATTTAATTTTTAGACTAAAGTTTTTCTCTGTAATATTATTTAATTGATTATTTAAACTTTAAATAATCATAACTTTTGCATTCAAACTCCGAATTTGACGATTCCAGTTTCTAAAAATTCATAAAATTATGCTCTCTCTATTTATGGATTTTATTTGGAGTTTTGGGATGCTTTTGCCTATTGTTTATTCGTGTATTGCTATTCGCACGCGTTACGAGTAGACGTTGAAGTGCCGGAAGGATTCGAAGGAGAAGTACTGACTCAGGATCCGACTCAAGACCAAGAACAAGTACTTTTTGAAGGCAAGTTGTGCTTTGACCATGTTGATCCTATTTTGAAACCTATTTTGGTTAAAATTATTGCATGCTAGTTCAATTAGAAAATACTTTATTTAAATATGGGAAATTAGATAAATGCCAAATTGCTGTAAGACACCTTGATTAATTAAATATGTGCCATGACCCTTGTCACCCTAGTTGTGGTTTACTAGTTGGACATTATTAAATTGCCAACATGGGAAATTAGATCGTTGTAGTATGTTGCTTAGACCTGCTACGTGCTCATGACATGATTTTAGACAATCAAATGTTAATATTGACTTAATGATATATTGAACCTGTTTTGGAAAGGTATCATGTGATGTTGATGGCACGTGGTGCATGGTAATCAACTGGGGTTTGATAAATAGTTTTTCGACCGGGGCATGTGGCAAGAATAATCAGGTGGGCCAGTTGTGGCATTTGGAATGTTGGTTTGGTTCTTCGGGTAGTCTTGCCCTGGTCACCCTAAGGACTTCACCTTGCAAGCCTTTGAACTGGGTCTAACGTGCAACCACATGTTTGTAATGGGACGGACCTAGTTGACTAAGTTGCTAATAACACACTGTGGGACCTCGGGAGGTCAACTACACCCTTTGTGTAAGTTATGCGGGAGGCGTCTGGCCGAGGCCAGTACCCATCTAACGGTTGGTTGGCCTAAACTTCGCCTTAGCTAAGGGAAGGGTTAGTGTGCAACAACCGGGGAGGACCACTTGTATTGTTAGAAGTTTCCGAAAGACTTTGTTACGGGAACTCGCCTTTGTGGTGTTTGACTGTATCTTGTGGGTAAAGTGCATAAACTCTGTAGAGTGTAGAATCTATTTGAATAGCCGTGTCCGCGGTATTGGACATCGCTCGGGAATTACAGTCAAGGGTTAGACTTTCTCAAAAATAACTTGGATCTGAAAGGTTGGGTTGGATTAATAATGATGTTGATGGAAATGTGGATTAGGATGGGAAAGATGTTTATTAAACTCCTTGAAAAGTTATTTATGCTATACTTGTTTCTACTGCTTTCGAATCTACTTATGATACTTGTCAAATGCTGTTACTGCAAATAAACCTTGAACTATTCCATTGTACGAAGCCATGCATGTAGTATATTAGCTGCATTCTGTGCATGACTTGCTGAGTACCAAGTACTCACCCTTGCCACAATACAACACCAGTTGAAGAGGAGACTACACCAGCTTTGGAGGAGGAGCTCCACGAGGAACCGTCTACTTAGGGAGCGAGCCCGGTCGGTTACTGTGGTATCTTGGATGGCGCCAATGGTTATCTTATTTTTCCGCTGCTATTATTTCTCTCTTAATAAGTTTCGCCCTGCGTGGCGTATATTTGTAACTTGACCATAAGGTCGAGTAACCAGTTTGACTATTTAATTAAAGTATTTTATTAGTATCGAGTGGTATGATTGTGATATTTACCGATGTTAAGACTGTGTGCACTAGCGCGTTCCTGGACTAGTGCTGAATACACAGAGGGTCCGGATTTGCAAATTCGGGTCCCGACAGAGGTGGTATCAGAGCCATCCTGACCGTAGGCTCAACCCTAGCTAGAATGGTCGTAGAGAGGATAAAACCTATTTTCTAAAGCTAAAAGTTTGTCAAGACAAGAAATGACATCTCGACTTATCCCATTCTTTCCTTTCTTGTCTCCTGCTGAAATTTTCCTTACCTTGTCACGATTTAAAAATTTCGAGTTCTTACGTGAGCACTCTTGTGACAGATGGAGGGTGAGTTCAACTACGTCGATCTGGAGGTTGGTCACGCCGCGGAACTTTGGCGTATGCTACAGACTCTCGGAGACTTTGAGAAGCCACAATACCAAGTGGAAGTGATCAGACAAGCAGGTTTGATCAAGGCTTGCGACGTGAAGATTGTGGTGCCTGCTAGGAAGAAGGGCCCAGGCAATCGCTCGATACACTGCACCGCCAGGAGGTCTACAATGCAGATGGGTATCCAAGAAGTATCACGACGAGCAATGCGGCACATTACCCGTATCTACGCCAGAGAGTTAGAGAGCACGGTGTTCCGTTATCATCCGCGCAGCAATAACCTTCTTGACCCGAAGGCGATTCAGGATGAGGATGCCATGGTCACACAGTTGGCATGACTTGTTGTCGCCCAGGAGGATGTACTCGATGATACAAGCAAGGAGCTACAGAAGGCCCGCAAGGAGATCACGACAGAGAAGAACAGATGGCGGGAAGCTCAAGAGTATGTGTCACACCTTCTGCAAAGGATTGGAGAGTTAGAGACGGCATTGTATGCACCAGAGCGAGCCAATGCTCGAGCCGCACGAGCTGCACTGGAGGAGCGGAGCTTGAGGAGGACATCGCTTCTTCGACTACCACAGATGACACGATTGCTTTGGACATGGCAATCGTTTCGCGCCTATGCCGCAAAGATCCGTACCAGGCCGTGGAGGTTTTCTCGATGAGTGAGCGTAGGTTCTATAGTGAGACTCCTTCGCTGAGTCGCGTCATAAAATAAAGAGTCACCCTTTAGGCGTTAGACTCCAGTGTTAGTTCAATTTGGATTTTCATTGCTTGCTGAGTGTGCAGTATGTGTTGCAGGCCTTTAGGCATTGTAAGCAACCATACCAAGTTATTGATATCATTAGTTAATAAAGTTGGACCTTAAAGCTACACCTTTCGCCCCGCATACGTTCCATATTACTTGTCTATTCTTGTTTCCCTCTCATCTCTAAAACCTAGAGCAAATCGACAGATGGTGAACACCCGCGGAAACCTTGGAGGCAATGGGAGTGGTTCTCGCCCAACAGAAAACCACAATGATGGAGCACCAGCACCGCCACTGGATATGCAAAATTTTGGAGCATTTCTTGCTGCTCAGACTCAGTTGATGCATGCTATGATGCAACAGATGCAACACGTCACTGCTCAGGCCACCGCTAATCAAGTCAATCAGGGACAATGCCAGAATACAAGACTGTCAGAGTTCATGAGGACCCATCCACCCACTTTTTCTGGGAATGCCAATCCGTTGGAGGCCGACGACTGGTTAAGGTCAATTGAGAGGAAGCTACACATTGCTCAATGCATAGGAAATGAGAAGGTACTCTACGCTTCTCATCAGTTGGAAGGAACAACATTGAATGGTGGGAAAACTTCGTGCCACACAAGAGAACCTCAGGACATCACTTGGGAAGAGTTCATACCTGCATTCCGTCAAGATCACGTGCTGAAGGAATCATGGATCTCAAGAAGGAGGAGTTGAGCAGAAGCAAGGTAATCAGCCTGTGGCCGAATACCTGAACAAGTTCACACAGCTTGCTCGCTACGCACCTGAGGATGTAGCGACAGATAAAGCCAGACAGTCTCGTTTCATGAAGGGACTTAACTCAGGACTACAGGTGGGGCTGATCACCCACACCTTTCCAGATTTCCAGGAGCTTGTGAATAAGGCGCTCATTCTTGAGGACAAGCGCAAGGAACTGGATGAGAACAGGAAGCGCAGGATGCAGCATCAGGGAGCGCAGCAACGATTGAGAGTTGCACCAAATCAGTTTTTCAGATTCCAGCCGCAGAATACTACAAGGACACCGTCACCAGCACCAAGACCCGTCAATCAGAACTATCAGACCCCAGCCCCAGCTAGAAACGCCGCTCCAGGCAGTCAGCAAGGAACAGTGAGACGCTGCTACAACTGCAACGAGCCAGGACACTTTGCCAACAGTTGCCCAAAGAAGACAGCAGGAGTGACCCCAGTTCGCTTTAATTTGGGATCCACACCAGCTAGGACGCCAGCACCAGGAGCCACACCCCAGACCGTGGTGAGGGGCCGAGTCAACCATGTCACCGCAGATGCACTGCAGAATGCTACGGACGTCAGATCTTGGGTAAGTTGCTAGTCAACTCGCACTGCAATGATTTTGTTTGATTCTGGAGCTTCGCATTCGTTTGTTTCACAAGGCTTTGCTGTTAAAAATGATTTGGAGATTGCAAGACTTAAATGCATGCTTGTAGTTCAAACCCCTGGTTCCGAACTCCGAATGAAAGTAGGATGTTCTGGGGTGAGAATACTAATAGATGGGATAGAGTTCCTAGCGAACCTTATTATTTTGGAAACCCAGACCTTAGATGTTATTTTGGGAATGGATTGGTTATCCAAGCACAAGGCCATATTGGATTGTGGACGAAGGACTATCTCAGTTGAGAGCCCGTGTGGGAAGAAAGTGGAATTTCAAGCTACCACCGTTAGAGATGGACAGTTGATGGTTAACAGCACCAAGGCAATCAGCATAGAGAATGTCCCAGTAGTGAATGAGTACCCAGATATTTTTCCTGAAGATCTACCTGGTATGCCGCCAGACAAGGACATAGAGTTTGTGATAAAGTTTGTACCTGGTACAGCACCGATAGCAAAGAGACCTTATCGGATGTCCACCGAGGAATTGGTAGAGATGAAGAAACAACTTGAGGAGTTAATGGAGAAAGGATTTATCAGACCGAGTTCGTCGTCGTGGGGAGAACCAGTTTTGTTCGTCAAGAAGAAGGATGGGAGTTTCAGGATGTGCATTGACTACCGTGCACTCAATGAAGTCACCGTGAAGAATAAGTATCCGCTACCCAGGATTGATGATTTGTTTGATCAGCTGAGAGGAGCCGGAGTTTTCTCCAAGATTGACCTAAGATCGGGATACCATCAGTTGAAGATCCGATCAGAGGATATTCCGAAGACCGCATTCTCGTCAAGATATGGACATTACGAGTTTACAGTTATGTCCTTCGGTTTGACGAATGCGCCAGCATATTTCATGAATATGATGAATAAGGTGTTCATGGAATATTTGGACAAGTTTGTTGTTGTGTTCATTGATGATATCCTAATCTACTCCAAGACAGAGGAAGAACATGCCGAACACTTGAGGCGAGTTTTGGAAAAGCTGAGGGAACAGCAACTCTTCGCCAGGTTCAGTAAGTGTGATTTTTGGAAGGACAAGGTGGAATTCCTCGGACATGTAATGACCGCAGAAGGAGTCGCCGTAGATCCAAGCAAGGTAGAAGCTGTGTTACATTGGGAACAGCCGAAGACTATGACCCAGATCTGGAGTTTCCTTGGAATGGCAGGATACTACCGCCGTTTCATTGAAGGCTTTTCGACAATTGCGAGACCTCTTACGCAATTGCTAAAAAGGAGAAGAAGTTTGCTTGGACGTCAGAATGTGAGAAAGGTTTTCAGGAGCTGAAGAAGCGATTGACATCAGCACCAGTGTTAGTTCTACCAGATGTTAATCAAAGCTTTGATATCTATTGTGATGCATCGCGTCAAGGACTTGGATGTGTGCTAATGCAGAACAGAAAGGTTGTTGCTTATGCATCAAGGCAGTTGAGGCCGCATGAGGAGAATTATCCGACGCATGACCTAGAGCTAGCTGCCGTAGTGCATGCCTTGAAGATATGGCGTCACTATCTGATCGGGAACAGATGTGAAGTGTATACGGATCATAAGAGCCTTAAATACATATTCACCCAGTCGGATCTGAATATGAGGCAGAGGAGATGGTTAGAGTTGATCAAGGACTACAATGTTGGAATCCATTACCATCCCGGGAAGGCCAACGTAGTAGCCGATGCTCTGAGTCGGAAAAGCCATACGGTGAGTATGTTGCTAGCCACAAGTCAGGATGAGCTATGTGAGGATTTCCAGAGAATGAAGATTGAGGTGGTACCTAGCGGATTCTTGGCCGCATTGGAAGTGAAGCCTACCCTAGAGGATCAGATCCGGTGTCGGGACCCCGAATTTGCAAATCCGGACCCTCTGTGTATTCAGCACTAGTCCAGGAACGCGCTAGTGCACACAGTCTTAACATCGGTAAATATCACAATCATACCATTCGATATTATCAAAGTACTTTATTTAAATAACCAAACTGGTTACTCGACCTTATGGTCAAGTTACAAATGTATGCCTCGCAAGGCGAAACTTATTAAAAGAGAAATAATAGCAGCGGAAAATCAAATAGCTTCGTGGCGCCATCCAGTATACCACAGGCAACTGACTGGGCTCACTTCCCTAAGTAGACGGATCCTCTTGGAGTTCCTCCTCCAAAGCTGGCGTAGTCTCCTCTTCAACTGATGTTGTGTTGAGGCAAGGGTGAGTACTTGGTACTCAGGCAAGTCATGCAGAATGCAAGCTAATATACTATATGCATGGCTTGGTACAAAGGAATAGCTCAAGGTATATTTGCGAAACAAAGATTTGACAAGTAATATAAGTAGATTCAAAGCTGAGAAATAAGTAAAGCATAAATAACTTTTCAAGAAGTTTAATAAACATTTTCCACATACTAAACCACATTTCAATCATCTTAATTATTAAACCAACCGAACCTTTCTAACCAAACTTATTTTTTAGAAAATCTAACGCTTGACTGTAATTCCCGTGCGATGTCAAATACCGCGGACACGGCTATTCGAATAGATTCTATACTCTGCAGAGGTTATGCACTTTACCCACAAGATACAAATCAAACACCACAAAGGCGAGTTCAGTAACAAAGTCTTTCGGAAACTTCTAACAATACAAGTGGTCCTCAGGTTATTGCGCACTAACCCTTCCCTTAGCTAAGGCGAAGTCTAGGCCAATCAACCGTTAGATGGGTACTGGCCTCACCCAGACGCTCCCCGCATAACTTACACAAAGGGTGTAGTTGACCTCCCGAGGTCCCACAGTACGTTATTAGCAACTTAGTCAACTAGGTCCGTCCCATTACAGACATGTGGTTGCACGTTAGACCAGTTCAAAGGCTTGCAAGGTTAAGTCCTTAGGGTGACCAGGGCAAGACTACCCAAGAACCAAATCAACATTCCCAATGCCACAACCGGCCCACTGATTACTCTTGCCACATGCCCTGGCCGAAATCGTTTATCAAACCCCAGTTGATTACCATGCACCACGTGCTATCAACATCACATGATACCTTTCCAAAACAGGTTCAGTATATCATTAAGTCAATATTAACATTTGATTATCCAAAATCATGTTATGAGCACGTAGTGTGTCTAAGCGATACTACAACGGTCTAAACCCATGTTGGCAATTTAATAATGTCCAACTAGTAAACCACAACTAGGGTGACAAGGGGTCATGGCACATACTTAAATAATCAAGGTGTCATACAGCAAATTGGTATTTATCTAACCCCCATGTTTAAACAAAGTATTTTTCTAATTGAACTAGCATGCAATAGTTTAAATCAAAATAGATTTCGAAATAGGATCAACATGGTCAAAGCACAACTTGCCTTCAAAAAGTACTTGTTCTTGGTCTTGAGTTGGATCCTGAGTTAATACTTCTCCTTCGAATCCTTCCGGCACTTCAACGTCTACTCGTAAAGCGTGCAAATAGCAAATACACAAATAAACAATAGGCAAAAAGTGTCCAAACATCCAAATAAAATCCATAAACAGAAAGAACATAATTTTATGGATTTTTAGAAACTGGAATCGTCAAATTTGGAGTTAAGACGCAAAAGTTATGATTATTTAAAGTTTAAATAATCATTTAAATAATTTTGCAGAGAAAAACTTTAGTCCAAAAATTAAATAAAATTCATATTTAGGTAGATCTCAATTTTATACAAATTTAGAAATTTGAATCACTCAAATCGGAGTTGAAACGCAAAAGTTATAAGCGTTTGAAGTTTGAATCTAAATTTGAATCAATATTTCGAATTAATAAATCATTTCTTTTTCGGAAATTAATTATTGCGTCATCATGGACACGTGGCAGCACTGGATTGGTCTGCTGACGTCACCGGTCCATGGGCGTAGTCCACGCCGGCTCGGGTCTACCGTGGACCCGGTCCCACGGCTCCATGTGAGGCCCGACATGTGGGACCACTCGGGCGGCGTCATTCGGCGTCGGCGGGGCTCGGCCAGGCCCAGCGGTGGGTCCATCCGATGACGTCATGGGTGACGCCACGGTGCGATCGGCCGACACGCGGGCCCCGGCGTGTCGATGTGTAACGCTGCGCGCGTGGCGCGCGTTCGACTCCCTGGACATGTGGCACGATCGTAGCCGTTGGTTTGAAAATCGGCGGCTAGGATTGATTTGGGCCTCAAGTGCTTGGGCGCACGGGTTGATCTCGGGCCGTTGGATCTTGATCTAACGGCCCGGATCCAATCTAGCCTGGTGCGATTCCGCCACGTGGCACGACCTAAGCCGTTGGATCTAGATCCAGCGGTTGAGATTAGATCTAGGATTTTCAACGAGAACTCACCGAGGGTGACGTGGCGCGATCTCGAGCCCTTGGATCTTGATCGGACGGTTGAGTGGTGCTCGGGAGTCGGCGATGGCTTCACGGCGAGGTTGTGGCTGCCGTGGCCGAGGACGGCGACCACACGAACGGCGTTTGGGGCGTGCTCGGCGAGGTGAAGGGTCTCTTCGGTGCGCTGGCCGGGTTCGGATCCGGGGTCAATGGCGGCAGGGGACGGCTGACGGCGGAATCAAGCAAAACCGCAGCGGAGAGGCGTCAGAGCTCCGGCGAGCGATTCCGGCGAATCTACGGCGACTAAGGCTCGGTGAAGTAGAGCAGAGAGGGCGCGGGATCACGGCGGTCCCTGGTACCTCCCAGACTTAAATACCCTCGGCATGCGTGCAGGGCGGAACCCTAATCCTACAGCGGCGACAAGGCGGAGGAGTCCGGCTCCGGACTCGGCGGGGACGATGACGCTCGGCCGCCCACGTGGCACGATCAACGACCACGATCGCGTGGACGCGATCGGATCCGGCCGATTCGACCAAAGCGATGCAGGATGATCCTGGCCGTTGGATCTTGATCCAGCGGTTGGGATCGATTAGGTTTTGGAGTTGGTTTGGTCGAGTCATGTGGCTCGGTCGGACTCGAACTCAAGTCTGACTCGGGCTCGGTCGGATGAGCGAGAATCGACTTCGGTTTGATTTTCCAAATGATTTAATATTTAAAATAATTCCTAAATTCAATTAATTCATTAAAAATAGCAAAATACTCGAGAAAAATTCTAAAAATTCTGGAAAATATTTTAGGGTATTTGGGACTCAAATAAAATATTTCCAACAAAATTTTATTTGCAATATTAAATTCTTTAATTATTTCAAAATGGAATAAATTCAAATAAATTCCAAATAAATCCAAATAAATTCGAGAAAATTCCAAAAATTCACCAAAGTGCCAAATCACACATGAATTCAAGAAAAGCAAAATTTTGGGGTGTTACAAACCTCCCCCCTTAATAGAATCTCGTCCCCGAGATTCGTGGTTTACTAAAGGAATAGGTTTGGAAACTCTTTCTTCAAATCCTCTTCGCTCCCAAGTCGCCGCTCTCTTCATGGTTGCTCCACTGAACTCTACTGAAACGGGTTGACTTGTTTCTAGTTTCTCGATCCATTGTGTCCAGAATCCTCACGGGATGCTCCTTATAAGTCAAATCCTCTTGCAACTCAATTGACTCTAGCGGTGTCCGTTCCTCAGGAACTCGGAGACACTTCTTCAACTGGGACAAATGTAATACATCATGCACTCCTGCCAACGATCGTGGCAACTCCACCGGTAAGCAACTTCACCTCTGCGACTCAAAATCTTAAATGGTCCAACATAGCAGGGTGCGAGTTTCCCTTTGGCATGGAACCTCTTAACTCCCCGAGAGGCGTAACTCGAGGTAAACAAAGTCTTCTCGTTCAAAACTCAAGTCTCGCGACGATTGTCAAGATAACTCTTCTATCGAGATTGGGCTATCTTCAACCTTTCCCTAATCATAGCGACCGCTCTTGACCTCTTGAAGAATATCAGGCCCAAAGACACGGCGCTCACGGTCTCATTCCAATTCAATGGCGTCCGATGTGGTCGACCATACAAAGGCCTCAAAAGGTGACATCTCAGAACTAGCCTCGATAACTATTGTTGTAATCGAACTCGGCATACGGCAAACTCTTATCCCAAGAAGTAGCATAAGCTAATGCACAAGCTCTCAACATATCCTCCAGATCTGGTTGACTCTTTCGGTCTGTCCATCCGTCTGTGGATGATAAGTCACATCTTGAAGTTCAAACGGGTTCCCATGGCTTCATGCAACTTATTCCGAGAACCTTGAGGTAAATTGGGTACCTTCGTCTGATACAATCCTCTTTGGCACTCCGTGCAAACAGACAATCCTCGATCATGTACAATTCTCGCTAATTTATCTCCGAGTAAGTGGTCTTCACGGGATAAAATGGGCTACTTTAGTCAAGCGATCCACTATAACCCATATGGAATCATAACCTCCTTGAGTCTTCTAAGAAACCGGTAATGAAATCCATTCCGATTTCCTCCCACTTCCACTCAGGTATTTTCGGTTGTAGCAATCCCGCTGGTCTCGATGCATTGCCTTGACTCTCGGCATACGCCGCACAATGCAACATGCTCGGCAACTTCACGTTTCATACTCGGCCACGAATCTCTCCTTGAGATCCCGATACATCTTGGCGCTTCCAGGATGAATTGAGTACTTGGAGTCATGGGCTTCTTCGAGAATCGATTGCTTTAACTCCTTCTTGTTAGGCACACAAATGCGATCCTTCATCCACAACGTGCCTTGCTCATCCAACTTGAAGTCCTCTGCCTTGCCTTCCTCCTTGATGAACTTAATCCTCGCGGATCTTGTCATCATCCTTCATCCTTCTCGGATCTGATCCTCTAGGGTAGGCTTTACTTCTAATGCGGCCAAGAATCCGCTAGGTACTACCTCAATCTTCATTTTCTGAAAATCCTCACATAACTCATCCTGACTTGTGGCTAGCAACATACTCACGGTATGGCTTTTCCGACTCAGGGCATCGGCTACTACGTTGGCCTTCCCAGGATGGTAATGGATTCCAACATTATAGTCTTTGATCAACTCTAACCATCTCCTCTCGCCTCATATTCAGATCCGATCGGGTGAATATGTACTTAAGGCTCTTATGATCCGTATACACTTCACATCTGCTTCCAATCGATAGTGACGCCATATCTTCAAAGCATGCACTACGGCAGCTAACTCTAAGTCATGTGTCGGATAATTTTCCTCATGCGGCCTCAATCGCCTTGATGCATAAGCGGCGACCTTTCCATCTGCATCAAAGACACATCCAAGTCCTTGGCGCGTCGTCACAATAAATATCGAAGCTTTGAGCAACATCCGGTAGAACTAACATCGGTCTTGATGTCAATCGCTTCTTCACTCCTGAAATCCTTTCTCACATTCTCAAGCGCCCATGCAAACTTCTTTTCCTTCTTCAGCCATGCGTAAGAGGTTTCGCAATTGTCGAGAAGCCTTCGATGAAACGGCGGTAGTATCCTGCCATTCCAAGGAAACTCCGACTGGGTCACGCCTTCTACGCCTCCCAATGTAACACAGCCTTCTACTTTGCTTGGATATACTGGCGACTCCTTCATGCGGTCATTACATGTCCAAGAAACTCCACCTTGTCCTTCCAAAAATCACACTTGCTCGAACTTGGCGAAAAGTTGCTTTGTTCCTCGCCTTTTCCAAAACTCGCCTTAAGTGTTCGGCATGTTCACTCTCTGCCTTGGAGTAGATTAGGATATCGTCTATGAACACGACGACAAACTTGTCCAAATATTCCATGAACACCTTATTCATCATATTCATGAAATAAGTGGCGCATTCGTCACCCCAAAGGACATAAATCAGTAAACTCGTAATGTCCATATCTTGACGAGAATGCGATCTTGAAATATCTTACGATCGGATCTTCAATCGATGGTATCCCGATCTCGAGATCAATCTTGGAGAAAACTCCGGCTCCTCTCAACCGATCAAACAAATCATCAATCCTGGTAGCGGATACTTATTCTTCACGGTGACTTCATTGAGTGCACGGTAGTCAATGCACATCCTGAAACTCCCGCCCTTCTTCTTGACAAACAAAATCGGTGCTCCCCACGGCGACTAACTCGGCCTCGATAAATCCTTTCTCCATTAACTCTTCTATTTGTTTCTTCATTTCTACCAACTCCTCGGTGGACATCCGATAGGGTCTCTTGCTATCGGTCTTTGTACAGTACAAGCTCTATCACAAACTCTATGTCCTCGTAAAGGCATACTGTAGATCTTCGGGAAAAACATCTCGGGTACTCATTCACTACTTTGGGACATCCTCTATGCTGATTGCCTTGGTACTGTTAACCATCAACTGTCCATCTCTAATCGCAGTGGGCTTGAAATTCCACTTTCTTCCCACACGGGCTCTCAATCGAGATAGTCCTCCGTCCACAATCCAATACGGCCTTGTGCTTGGATAACCAATCCATTCCCAATATGACGTCTAAGGTCCGGGTCTCCAAAATTATAAGGTTTGCTAGGAACTCTATTCCATCTATTAGTATTCTCACCGGAACATCCTACTTTCGCTCGGAGTTCGGAACTGTGGGTTTGAACTAAAAGCATGCACTTAAGTCTTGCAATCCTCAAATCATTTCTAGTAGCAAAGCCTTGCGAAACAAACGAATGCGAAGCTCGAGTCAAACAAAGCTGTTGCAGGTATCGAGTTAACAAGTAACTTACCCAAAGACGACGTCCATAGCATTCTCGCAGGTGCATCCGCGGTGACATGGTTGACTCGGCCTCTCACCACGGCCTGGGGTGTGGCTCTCGTGTCGGGCGCCCTAGCTGGGTGGTTCCTAGATTGAAGCGAATCGGGGTCACTCTCGCTGTCTTCTTTGGACAACTGTTGGCAAAGTGTCCTGGCTCGTTGCGATTGTAGCGGCGTCTCTGTTCCTTCTTGTTGACGCTCGAGTAAGCGTTTCTAGCGAAGTGGGAGTGCAGTAGTTACGATTGATGTGTCTTGGTGCCGGGATGGTGTCCTTGTTGCATTCTGTGGTTGGAATCAAGAATTGATTTGGTGCAACTCTCAGCGTATTGTTGCGTTCCTGGCGTGATCCTTCTTTGTTGCATCCTCGCGCTTCGTTTCTCATCCAGTTCCTTGCGCTTGTCCTCAAGAATAAGCGCCTTATTCACCAACTCTTGGAAATCTGGGAAGGTGTGGGTGATCAATCCTACTTGCAATCCTGAGTTAAGTCCCTTCATAAAACGACTGCCTGGATTTATCTGTCGCTACATCCTCAAAAAGCGTAGCGTGCTAGGCTGTGTGAACTTGTTCAGTAGTCGGCCACCGGCCGATTACCTTGTTTGATGCTCTGAACTCCTCCTTCTTAAGGTCCATGATTCCTTCAGCACGTGATCTTGTCGGAATGCATTGTGAACTCTTCCCAAGTGATATCTTGAGGGTTCTCTTGCGTGGCACGTAAGTTCTCCCACCATTCGGTAATTTGTCCCTTCCAAATTGATGAGAAGCGAGAGTACCTTCTCATTTCCTATGCATTGAGCTATGTGTAGCTTCCTCTCGATTGATCTTAACCAATCATCGGCCTCCAATGGATTGGCATTCCCGAGAAAGTGGGTGGGTGAGTTCTCATGAACTCTGGCAGTCTTGTATTCCAGCGTTGTCCATGATTAACTTGATTAGCGATGGCCTGAGCGGTGACGTGTTGCATTTGTTGCATCATAGCATGCATCAATCGAGTCCGGGCAGCAAGAAAAGCTCCAAATTCTGCATATCCAGTGGCGGTCGGTGCTCCATCATTGGGGTTTTCTGGCGAGAACCACTCCCATTGCTTCCAAAGTTTCCACGGGTGTTCACCATCTGTCGGTTTGCTCTAGGTTTAGAGATGAGAGGGAAACAAGAATAGACAAGTAACATGGAACTTATGCGGGCGAAAGGGGTAACTTTAAGGTCCAACTTTATTATTAATAACTTGGTATGGCTGCTTACAATGCCTAAGGGCCTTGCAACACATAATGCACACTCAAAGAAACAAAGCAAATCCAAATCGAACTAACTCTGGAGTCTAATGCCTAAAGGGTGACTCTTTATTCTATGACGCGACTCGGCGAAGGAGTCTCACTATAGAACCTATGCTCACTCATCGAGAAAACCTCCACGGCCTGGTACGGGTCTTTGTGGCATAGGCGCGAAACTTGATCGCCATGTCCAAAGAATCGTGGTCCTCTATGGTAGTCGAAGAAGCGGTGTCCTCATCGAGATCCGACTCCTCCGGATCTCGCTCGTGTAGCTCGAGTAATCGCTCGGGTCTGGTCCGCATACAAGGTCATCTCCAACTCGTCAATCCTTCGTAGAAGGTGTGCCACATACTCTTGAGCTTCCCGCCATCTGTTTCTTCTCTGCCGTGATCTCCTTGCGGGCCTTCAGTAGCTCCTTGCTTGTATTATCTAGTACATCCTCCTGGCGACGACAAATCGTGCCAATCGTGGTAACCGTGGCATCCTCATCCTGAATCGCCGGGTCAAGAAGGTTATCGCTGCGCGGATGATAACGAACACCGTACTCTCCAACTCTCTGGCGTAGATACGGGTAATGTGCCGCATTGCTCGTCGTGATACTTCTTGGATACCCATCTGCATTGTAGATCTCTGGCGGTGCAGTGTTTGGCGATTGCCTGGGCCCTTTTCCTAGCAGTACCTCAATCTTCACGTCACAAGCCTTGATCAATCCCGCTTGTCCGATCACTTCCACTTGGTATTGGGGCTTCTCAAAATCTCCGAGAGTGCAGAGCATATGCCAAAGTTCCGCGGGCGTGACCAACTCCCGAGATCAACGTAGTTGAACTCTTCCTCCATCTGTCACAAGAGTGCTTTACGTAAGAACTCGAATTTTTAAATTGTGACAAGGTAAGAAAAAAATTTCATCAAGAGACAAGAAAAGAGAGAAGGGATAAGTTGAGATGTCATTTCTTATCTTGACAACTTTTTAGCTTTAGAAAATAGGTTTTATCCTCACTACGACCATTCTATCTTAGGGTTGAGCCTCACGGTCAAGTATGGCTCGATACCACCTCTGTCGGGACCCCGAATTTGCAAATCCGGACCCTCTGTGTATTCAGCACTAGTCCAGAACGCGCTTAGTGCACACAGTCTTAACATCGGTAAATATCACAATCATACCATTCGATATTATCAAAGTACTTTATTTAAATAACCAAATCGGTTACTCGACCTTATGGTCAAGTTACAAATGTATGCCTCGCAAGGCGAAACTTATTAAAAGAGAAATAATAGCAGCGGAAAATCAAATAGCTTAGTGGCGCCATCCAAAGATACCACAGGCAACCGACCGGGCTCGCTTCCCTAAGTAGACGGATCCTCTTGGAGTTCCTCCTCCAAAGTCGGGCGTAGTCTCCTCTTCAATCGATGTTGTGTTGAGGCAAGGGTGAGTACTTGGTACTCAGCAAGTCATGCACGTAATGCAAGCTAATATACTATATGCATGGCTTGGTACAAAGGAATAGCTCAAGGTATATTTGCAAAGAAACAAGATTTGACAAGTAATGTAAGTAGATTCGAAAGCAGTAGAAATAAGTAAAGCATAAATAACTTTTCAAGAAGTTTAATAAACATTTTCCCCATCCTAAACCACATTTCCATCATCTTCCTTATTAAACCAACCCAACCTTTCAAACCAAAGTTATTTTTGAGAAAATCTAACCCTTGACTGTAATTCCCGAGCAATGTCCAATACCGCGGACACGGCTATTCGAATAGATTCTATACTCTGAAGAGGTTATGCACTTTACCCACAAGATACAGTCAAACACCACAAAGGCGAGTTCCCGTAACAAAGTCTTTCGGAAACTTCTAACAATACAAGTGGTCCTCCCCGGTTATTGCGCACTAACCCTTCCCTTAGCTAAGGCGAAGTCTAGGCCAATCAACCGTTAGATGGGTACTGGCCTCACCCCAGACGCCCCCGCACAACTTACACAAAGGGTGTAGTTGACCTCCCGAGGTCCCACAGTAATGCGTTATTAGCAACTTAGTCAACTAGGTCCGTCCCATTCTGAGACATGTGGTTGCACGTTAGACCCAGTTCAAAGGCTTGCAAGGTTAAGTCCTTAGGGTGACCAGGGCAAGACTACCCAAGAACCAAATCAACACTCCCAATGCCACAACCGCCCACTGATTACTCTTGCCACATGCCCTGGCCGAAATCTGTTTATCAAACCCCGCTTGATTACCATGCACCACGTGCTATCAACATCACATGATACCTTTCCAAAACAGGTTCAATATATCATTAAGTCAATATTAACATTTGATTATCCAAAATCATGTTATGAGCACGTAGCGTGTCTAAGCCGGTATACTACAACGGTCTAAACCCATGTTGGCAATTTAATAATGTCCAACTAGTAATCCACAACTAGGGTGACAAGGGGTCATGGCACATACTTAAATAATCAAGGTGTCATACAAAGCAAATTGGTATTTATCTAACCCCATGTTTAAACAAAGTATTTTTCTAATTGAACTAGCATGCAATAGTTTAAATCAAAATAGATTTCAAATAGGATCAACATGGTCAAAGCACAACTTGCCTTCAAAAAGTACTTGTTCTTGGTCTTGAGTTGGATCCTGAGTTAATACTTCTCCTTCGAATCCTTCCCAAGCACTTCAACGTCTACTCGTAAAGCGTGCAAATAGCAAATTCACAAATAAACAATAGGCAAAAAGTGTCCAAACATCCAAATAAAATCCATAAACAGAGAGAACATAATTTTATGGATTTTAGAAACTGGAATCGTCAAATTTGGAGTTAAGACGCAAAAGTTATGATTATTTAAAGTTTAAATAATCATTTAAATAATTTTGCAGAGAAAAACTTTAGTCCAAAAATTAAATAAAATTCATATTTAGGTAGATCTCAATTTTATACAAATTTAGAAATTTGAATCACTCAAATCGGAGTTGAAACGCAAAAGTTATAAGCGTTTGAAGTTTGAATCTAAATTTGAATCAATATTTCGAATTAATAAATCATTTCTTTTTCGGAAATTAATTATTGCGTCATCATGGACACGTGGCAGCACTGGATTGGTCTGCTGACGTCAGCCGGTCCATGGACGTAGTCCACGCTCGGCTCGGGTCTACCGTGGACCCGGTCCACGGCTCCATGTGAGACTGACATGTGGGACCACTCGGGCGACGTCATTGCTGACGTCAGCGGGGCTCAGCCCACAGCGCTGACAGGTGGGTCCATCCGATGACGTCATGGGTGATGTCACGGTGCGGTCGGCCGCGACACGCGGGCCTCGCGTGTCGATGGCCCACGCTGCGCCGCGTGGCGGCGGTTCGACTCCCTGGACACGTGGCACGATCGTAGCCGTTGGTTTGAAAATCGACGGCTAGGATTGGATTTGGGCCTCAAGTGCTTGGGCGACGGGTTGATCTCGGGCCGTTGGATCTTGATCTAACGGCCCGCATCCAATCTAGCCTGGTGCGATTCCCGCCACGTGGCACGACCTAAGCCGCTGGATCTAGATCCAGCGGTTGAGATTAGATCTAGGATTTTCAACGGAGAACTCACCGAGGGTGACGTGGCGCGATCTGAGCCCTTGGATCTTGATCGGACGGTTGAGTGGAGCTCGGGTCGGCGATGGCTTCACTGGCGAGGTTGTGGCTGCCGGCGCCGAGGACGGCGACCACACGAACGGCGTTGGGGCGTGCTCGGCGAGGTGAAGGGTCTCTTCAGTGCGCTGGCCGGGTTCGGATCCGGGGTCAATGGCGGCAGGGACGGCGACGGCGGCGGAATCAAGCAAAACCGCAGCGGAGAGGTGCCAGAGCTCCGGCGAGCGATTCCGGCGAATCTACGGCGACTAAGGCTCGGTGAAGTAGAGCAGAGAGGGCGCGGGATCACGGCGGTCCTCGGTACCTCCCGGTACTTAAATACCCTCGGCATGCGTGCACGGGACGGAACCCTAATCCTACACTACGCGGCGACAAGGGCGGAGGAGTCCGGCCGGACTCGGCGGGACGATGACGCCAGCCGCCCACGTGGCACGATCAACGGCCACGATCGCGTGGACGCGATCGGATCCGGCCGATTCGGCCGGCGCAGACGGATGATCCCGACTGCTGGATCTTGATCCAACGGTTGGGATCGATTAGGTTTTGGAGTTGGTTTGGTCGAGTCATGTGGCTCGGTCGGACTCGAACTCAAGTCGACTTCGCCTCGGTCGGATGAACAAGAATCGACTTCGGTTTGATTTTCCAGCGATTTAATATTTAAAATAATTCCCAGAAATTCAATTAATTCATTAAAAATAGCAAAATACTCAGAAAAATTCTGGAAAATATTTTAGGGTATTTGGGACTCAAATAAAATATTTCCAACAAAATTTTATTTGCAATATTAAATTCTTTAATTATTTCAAAATGGAATAAATTCAAATAAATTCCAAATAAATCCAAATAAATTCCAGAAAATTCCAAAAATTCACCAAAGTGCCAAATCACACATGAATTCAATAAAAGCAAAATTTTGGGGTGTTACATCCGGGAAGGACAGAAGGATGATGACAAGATCCGCAGGATTAAGACCATCAAGGAGGAAGGCAAGGCAGAGGACTTCAAGTTGGATGAGCAAGGCACGTTATGGATGAAGGATCGGATTTGTGTGCCCAACAAGAAGGAATTAAAGCAACTGATTTTGGAAGAAGCCCATGACTCCAAGTATTCAATTCATCCTGGAAGCGCCAAGATGTATCATGATTTGAAGGTAAGATTCTGGTGGCCGAGCATGAAGCGTGAAGTTGCCGAGCATGTTGCATTGTGCGACGTATGCCAGAGAGTCAAGGCAATGCATCAGAGACCAGCAGGATTACTACAAATTGAAAATACCTGAGTGGAAGTGGGAGGAAATCGGAATGGATTTCATTACCGGTTTGCCTAAGACTCAAGGAGGTTATGACTCCATATGGGTTATAGTGGATCGCTTGACCAAAGTAGCCCATTTTATCCCCATGAAGACCACTTACTCGGGAGATAAATTAGCAGAGTTGTACATGATCAGGATCGTCTGTTTGCACGGAGTGCCGAAGAGGATTGTGTCGGGGATTGGCTATCTGGCAAAAGTCCACGGTACCCCCGTGAAAAGCTAAGCCCACCGACCAGGCAGTACTAAAAGAAGATGCTCGGGAGAATGAAACGAGCATCCCTCCTTCTCCTCTGAGCATACGCGTCCGCACCTTTACTCGCAGAAGTACCAAACACCCCCCCACGAGCAAGCATGCTCGTAGAGGCCACGACCTACTCAGGTGTTTGGTCGGAGGGCCCGGCGAACGCTACGAGGAAGGAAGGAGACAACCAATCAGCCGAAGATCAAGGAAGATCATACCCGAAATTCAAACAGCACACGAATCAAGGACGGCGGGTCACGGATATGGATACATAGCGTGATCCCAGGAGGTAGTTGCCTTCTTTGTACCTATAGTCGTATTATTTAAACCCCCCTGAAGATCTGTAACAGGGAAGGGGACGAAGAGATAGAACACAATACACTGGAGTAGGGCTGTTATCCCGGCAGAGGGAGGCCCGAACCAGGATAAACACCGAGTCCCCCCTTTTTTTTCTCCCGACCTTGGCATCGCTCGAACGACCTCCTTGGTCCGCACGACGGGGCTCTGTTGATCCCCCATTCAACAAGTAAGCTCGACGGGAGCCCGTTCTCCAATCGTCGACAGCTGGCGCCGTCCGTGGGGACGACAGCTTGATTCCCGTGCAGATAAAGATCCTCGAGGATGCCAAACTCGGGAGACACTCGGGACCTTTGCGTTTTTGACCACGTTGAAGATGACGACATGTACTACGCCGGCGACGGCGTGGCCAATGTGACCGATCCTATCGGTCACATTGAGTCTGGGAGCCCTTCCCTGGACACGGGAATGCGAGGACAGGACCTCCATTCCCTAGACATTACCCTCGGGGACCCCGAGGATGACTGCGACGGGCTCTACGATGGCCTGGACATACCGGACGACCTAGAGCTCGACCGAGAGACTGCATCTCAAGGGGATACAATGATGTCCCCATCGTTTTCATCCCGCTCTCGTCAAGTCAACATGGCCGGGAGCCGTGCCGAGCCCGGGGAAGGGTCCTCAGACGCTGCTAAGTGTGACCACTACGAGGCGGTCAGACTCCACCTGGAGGCGTCTTTGGGAAAGACCCTCGCGAGCATTCGCCGCCAGGCGAAAGGGAGGCGCGCTTCCGCGGAAAGGAACTCTCGCGAGTACCGAACTCCCGATCGCGCCCCGGAGCACCGTCGAAGCTCACCGCCGCCAATTCACCAGAAACGGGAACGGCTACAGGCCTTGGCGGCGGTCGTGCGTGATCTGCGCAGTTTCCCCGAGCAAGTGGACCTAGAGGCCGTAGGCAAGGTCGTGGCCGAAGATCTGGAGAGGCTTGCCGCCGAACTAAAAGTCTCGGATCCTCCCCGTGACCGGGATGCCCGGAGTGTTTCCCGGGACCATCGCAAACGCTCCCCCATGCGCTCGCACAAAGGTGAATCTCGGAGCCATGCTCGGAGATCGCCCCAGACCGCTAACCTGATCCAGGAAAAGCCCCGGAACAGTTCCAGAGCAACCTCAGAGCGACACCCCTATGATCGCCCGGATTACGAGCGCTCTGAACGCTCCACGACCAAGCGGTCGTCGGCACGACCGTTGCATGAGGTCTTCTCTCGACTCGGCCCGCCGCGGGCGTTGGGTGGAAGACCCGCGTGGAGGCCGCTACGACCGAGGGTTTCACCGCGAAACCCCGAGCTTCGGTTGCCAGGCCTTCACGAGCTCCCTCCAGAATGTCGCATGGCCGAACAGATTCAAGCCCGGCCACATCGAAAGATTCAACGGGACCCAGAACCCGGACGAATTTCTCTCAATATATACTACCGCCATCCTCGCCACGAGGCGATGAGGTGATGGCGAATTATCTCGCCGACGGTTCGACGAGCCGCCAGACGCGTGGCTCTTCAATCGAAGGAAGGATCCATACGATCACGAGGCGGCTTCGGCGCCAGCGCCGAGCAAATTTCCAAAGCCGTTACATCCGCCGGGAAAGGAGCGCGACCTGGAGCGCTTTGATCTGACGGATGGAAACCTGCGACGATTCGTCGGAGGTTCATCCAGGTCCGAAACTCGATCCCGAACATATCGGACGAGGCCGTCGTCCGAGCTTTCAAGTTCGGGGTACGGGACGTGCGCTTCACGCAGGACCTGGAGATCCACCCGGATCTAACGGCGAACGAGCTCTTCCGAATGGCCGATCGATACGCCAACGCAGATGAAGCCGTCCAATGGAAGAAAATGCTGGATGAAGGGAAGCTACCGCCTCAGCCTGGCCTAGAGACCTCGGCCAGCAAAAAGGGCTCGAATTCTGTGGACAAGAAGATCAAGAAGAAGAAGAAGAAAAAGCAACCCTCGCCAGCCATGGTTGCCGCGGTGGAACAACAACAGCCCCGAGCAACCCAGCCGCAGCGCCGGGGGTTTAACGCTCGGGGAAGAGGACAACCACAGGCCTCGAACGAGGCGACCAAGTAGACCAACAGGCGACCTCTCATCCGCTTCACCAGCGACGGCACGACCTACGGAATTGCCGAACGTGGGCCTACCGCTGGAAGCGATTTCTGGCGGCAGGGTCCCATGCCGACGCTTCAGAGCAGGGTGAAAATGGCAAAGGTAAACAGTCCGCCGAGGAAAGTGAGGATGACATGAAATACCAAGAACCACAGAATCACATATTTGTCATCTTCGGGGCTCCTCGCCTACAAGTCCCAGGGACTTAAAGGACGCCGCAAGGGAAGTGCACCATGTTACCCAGGGTAAGCCTCTCGGCAAAGAAATTGAAATGGTCCGAGATGTCCCTCACCTTCTCCAAGGACGATTGTCCCCTTGGGATGACCAAACCACAAAGGCTTACGATGGTCGTGAACCCCACCATCAAGAATACCGTTGTCTGGTCGGGTCCTCATAGACTCAGGAGCTCTTTGGACCTTATTTCAGCCAAGGTTTTGGACGAGATGCAGATTCCTCGTTCCAAAATCAAGAGTGTAGCCGTGCCCTTCTTGGGATAGTCCGGGCACCTCGATCAAACCTGCAGGGCAGGTCGTCCCGCCGTGACTTTCGGGCGGCCCAAGTAACTTCAGCGGAGTTAATCACCTTCGAGGTGGTAGACTTGAGTCGGCCTACAATGCCATCCTCGGCAGGCGGCCTTGGCCAAGTTCATGGCCGCCTCGCATCATGCGTGCTCGGTGCACGAAGATTCGGACGAACGGAGTTATAACCATCAAAGGAACCCCAAGTCCGCACTCAATTGCGGCGAAAGAGCGTTGGATATGGTCGGTCGATTACCCACTCGCGGTCGACCAAGAGCCGAAGCATTCCCGGCCTAAACTTGCCCTCCAGCCTGGAGGAGAGACCAAGGCTGTTCCGCTCAACGAGTCGGAACCGGCCAAGGTCGTTCATTTGGGATCTTCCTTAGGTCCCGAATAGGAACTCGAGCTCATCACCTTCCTCCGGGCAAGGTCGGATGTGTTCGCCTGGGAACCATCCGACATGCCCGGGGTCCCAAGGGAGGTGATCGAGCACATGCTTCTTGATTCACTGACAAAACCGGTGAGACAGAAACTTAGACGCTTTTCCCCGGAAAAATAGGCAATCATCCGGGAGGAACTCGACAAACTCCTAAAAGCTGGCTTCATCAGAGAGGTCGAGCACTCCGAGTGGCTAGCCAATCCAGTTCTGGTCAGGAAAAAAGGAGGCAAGTGGCGCATGTGCGTCGATCACACGGGTTTGAACGCGGCATGCCCAAAAGACAACTATCCGTTGCCTCGCATAGACCAATTGGTGGACGCGACGGCAGGGTCACAGACCATGAGCTTCCTAGACGCCTATTCGGGCTATCATCAGATCAACCTATCAAGCGGAGACGAGGAAAAGACTTCCTTCATCACCCCATTCGGTACCTTCTGCTATACGACCATGTCTTTCGGTCTGAGAAATGCGGGAGCAACCTTTCAGCGCCTCATGCAGAAAACTTTCACAGACCAAGTAGGTCGAAATTTGGAGGTTTATGTCGATGACATAGTTGTCAAAAGCAAAAGTACTTCGGGTCACGTTGCTGACTTGGAAGAAACTTTCTGTAACCTCAATAAGCATCGAATAAAGCTAAATCCAGAAAAATGCGTGTTCGGCGTTAAGGCTGGCAAGGTGCTCGGCTACATGGTCGGGCCACATGGCGTTGGGGCAAACCCGGAGAAAATCGAAGCCATTGAGAACATGAGGTCGCCCACGTGCGTGAAGGAAGTACAAGCTCTGACCGGAAGAATGGCCGCCTTAAGCCGGTTTATCTCCCGGCTGGGGGAGCGAGGGCTACCTTTCTTTAAAGCCCTCCGCAAGCATGACGGTTTCACATGGACGGAGGAAGCTGATCGCTCGTTCAAAGAGCTAAAACAGTACATCTCCAAGCCGCCTGTCCTCATCACACCCGCAGCGGGGGAAGAATTGCTACTATACCTGGCGGCAACCCCGCAAGCGGTAAGCGCGGTGTTAGCAGTAGAGAGAGATGGTACCCAGCGACCTATCTATTACGTCAGCGAAGTACTTCATGGACCAAAGGAGCGTTACCCTGAGGTCCAGAAACTACTATACTCGTTGCTGATGGCCTCCAGGAAGTTGCGCCACTACTTTCAAGCACACAAGATCGTGGTGCCAACCAGCTTCCCACTCAGGGAAATCCTGAAAAATCAAGACGCCAGTGGTCGCATAGCCAAGTGGGCAATGGAGCTCGCCGAGTTCGAGCTGGTGTTCCCGGCCCGCACGGCAATAAAATCACAAGTCTTGGCTGATTTCGTGGCAGAATGGACGGCTCCGGCACCACCAGCCAGCGGAACCAATGATTCGAGGGAAAACTCCTGGACCTTGTACTTTGATGGATCCCGAGCATACGAGCGCTCGGGGGCTGGCGTCGTCTTGGTCTCCCCGGATGGAGAGCAACTTCAGTACGCCATCCAACTACATTTCGCCGCGACCAACAACGCGGCGGAGTACGAAGGCCTTTTGGCCGGGCTTCGGGCATGTAAATCGCTAGGAGTCCAACGGCTCACTGTGAAGGGCGATTCACAGTTGGTCGCGAACCAGGTCAACAAAGAGTATCAGTGTTCCGATACCTCAATGGCGATGTACCTGGCCGAAGTAAGGAAGATGGAGAAATACTTCAAGAATTTTGAAGTAATCTACATCCCCAGGAAGGATAATTCCCTGGCCGACCAAATGTCTAAGGTCGGTTCCTCTCAAACCACCGCTCGTGGTGCTTGTCGAGCACCTACATAAGCCCTCCATTCCCTCTGAAGAGGAGGCACCAGAGACCGGCGGTAGGGTCTCATTCCTCGAGCAAAGTGCAAATTGGATGACGCCATTCATCCAATACCTTGCGCATGGGACATTGCCCGAGGAAGAAGCCAAGCGTTCCCGGCTAACAAGGCGATCTTCTTAGTACAGACTGATCGAAGGCGACCTATACCGGAAAGGCGCATTAGGAATCCTTTCCAGATGCGTCTCTCAGGAGGAAGGCCAGTACCTTCTTCGTGATATCCACGAAGGAATGTGCGGAGCTCACTCGTCTTTCAGAACGCTTGTGAGCAAGGCCTTCCGATTGGGTTACTACTGGCCTACGATCTTGACGGACGCACGGTCAATCGTAACGACCTGCCGAGCATGCCAGTTCCATGCTCGCAAATCCCGTCAACCAAAGATACGCCTCGCAAACCATACCGCTTTCATGGCCATTCTCGACTGGGGCTCGACGTCCTTGGACCCTTTCCCGGGTCGAAGGCTGCAAGTATTTGCTCGTGGCCATCGACACTTTCACTAAGTGGATAGAGGCCGAGCCCGTCTCGACCATCTCGGCCCAGCGGCCAAGAGATTCCTCCGCGACAATGTGGTAACTCGGTTCGGGATACCCAACCGTCTTATCACGACAACGGGACCCGATTCACCAAATGAACTGTTCCAAAGTTACTGCGAGGAGGTCGGGACCAAGGTCTGTTTCGCTTCTGTGGCACATCCACAGAGTAACGGAGTAGCCGAACGAGCAAATGGGCAGTTAGTTCAGGGCATAAAAAAGAGGGTCTTCGAAAGCCTCAGCCAACACAGGCAGCAGTGGGTGGATGAGCTTCCCGCCGTTCTTTGGTCTGTCCGCACCACGACGAGTCGGGCCACAGGCGAAACGCCTTTCCAACTCGTCTACGGTACGGAGGCCGTTTTGCCTGCCGAAATTGTGCTAAGTTCCCCAAGGGTGCAGCTGGTCGATTCTGTCGACTAGGAGGTTGAACGCCTCCTCGACCTAGACCTCGTCGAGGCGACACGTGAACGGGCGTTGCTACGGTCTGCGATTTACCTACAAGCTCTCCGTAGGCACGCGGCCAAGTCGATCCGACCAAGGTCCTCGCAAGTTGGTGACATGGTCTTGCGAAGACTTCAAGACTGTCGAAGGCCAATAAGCCGACCCGAGATGGGAGGGACCCTACACGGTCGTGTCCACAGCACGCCCGGGGGCTGTCCGCCTCGCGATGGAAGACGGTCGGGAGCTCGCCAGCACCTGGAACATTGATCAACTGCGTAAATTCTACGTTTAGACGAGTACTCCTATCTCGCGCCCCTTGCGTTCATTCCAATAAAACATTTCTCCTTCTCGTGTTTCGTCCTCGCTCGTCGAACGAGCATCGTCGTCTACCAAAGATCGCAGCATTAACTTATCTCGACAAGTATGTGCGCACCATTTCCCTTGGCCCCGTGGATGCTCGCTCAATCGTCCACTTTCCACAAGAGCTCTTCGCGTATGCGTGGTCGGCGCGAGCATCCACTCTAAGCCCTGATTCGATGACCTCTCGGGTATGGCGGCTCTACGTATTGTTGGTTTAAAGCTCGTCTGCTCTGTGCTCACACTTCTCTCGACACAACCGACCTATTTAAATCATTCAAAAAATCGTTACGACCAAAGCGACCCTTAAATTTTCCCATGAACAAACTCGTGCTCGCAACAGTGAGGGCATGACCTTTGTCCATGGCAGGGGCTCCGTATGATAGGAACGTTCCGTCCCTTCTTCCAAGGATCCTTTGCACGTATCTATGCTATATGCTCTTATGCAGGAACTTGTTTTCTTTTTCTGCAGAACCGGGATCATGTAAGCATATGTTGAAGGCGAATTTGAGAAAAACAGGCAAGGACCCAGACACCTGCGAGTTTGCTCATTTAACCCAAAAAGTTGTTTTCTTTTTTACAGGAGTTACACAAGCTAAAAATAAAAGAAGAGCTAAGTCCTACGCTCGGCCTGAAGGGCAGCAAGCTCCTCCTTAAGGGAGTCGACCTCTGCCTCCAGGTCCAAAACTTTCACGAGCAAAGACGACCTTCAGCCGCGCTGTCCCGAAGGCGTTGCACCTCCTTGAGCTGGGACTCTTCGCGCTCCCGAGCTCGCTGGAGGTCGGCGCGCAGGTCGGGGACCTCCTGCCGCAACTTCCCCAGCTCCTCTTCGAGGTCGGCACACTTCTGTTCTGAAGTGTTCTTCGCCGTCTCGCTCTCAAAAAGCTGGTCCCGAAGTCCGGCGATGAGACTCTTCGCCAACTCCAGCTCCTTCAGGTCGGCCTCGCGCACCTCGGAGACCCGACGCTCGAGATCGGCGATCTTGGCGTCTTGCTCGCGATGGTACGCCCAGAACTCCTCTGCTGGAACTGCGGAGGCATCGATGTCCTCCATAGCCTTCGCAGCAAACTTGGAGCAAAAAAGAAGAAAAGGGAAGGAAGGTCAAGAAGAACCCCTTGAAGATTGTTCGCCTCATGTAAAAAGTTAGAAGCGAAGCGCTTACCAGAAGAGCCCGGCTGACCAGCTTGTCTTGAAGCCGCTGGCGGTCGGTAGCGCCAGCTCGGAAAAAGGGATTAACCCACGCAGGGTCATCCTGATCCCGAGCTGGCACGTCAGGATCTTGCCCCTCCTGGGCACCTGGTGCTCCCAGGAGGGCAACGACGTTTCCTCCTTCGACCAACCCCAGGACGCCCTGAGGTTGGTCTTGGCGCCAACAGCGGCTCGTGGCCGCTTCCTCTACCCGCCCGCTGCGCTCGGGGGCGCCGCTTCCGCCCCTTGCACTTCCGCGACCGGAAGCAATGGGAGCTCCACGCCCGGAGGCGATTGGTCGAGGACGACCACCTCCGGCCCGTGGTCCGCGGCTGGGGGCAGCTGGTCATCAACGACCACCTCCTCTTCGTGGTCCGCGGACGGAGGCAGCTGGTCGGGCTCGGCGATCACTTCCGCGGCTGGAAGTGACCGATCGATCACGACCGCATCTCCCCCTTGGTCCGCAGTTGGAGGTGGCTGGCCGGCAGCTACCGGCTCCTCCTCTTGGCTCGCGGCCAAGGGCGGTGGGTCGAAAGCCACCACCCCTTGACCATCGGAGCCCGTCGCTTGGGGCTCACTTGCGCTTACCCCTTCGCAAGGGACCAAGGCCAAGGCTTCTTGGTCCTCAGCCCCCTGCGGTTCTTGCTCCTCCGCGGCTGGAATAGGTCCCACGTCCGCTGAAGGAAGCTCGGGCCCCGCCAAGGGAAGCTCGGACTCCATTGAGGCCGCAGCTGGCACCGACTCCTCCCCCATCTCGGCCATCACTTGGTCGACGACGCGGTCGAGCTCGGCGTCAACTGCAGAGTCGATAATCTCCTCAGCCATCTGACGGAAGTCCAAAAGCAACATCCGAGCTATCACGCCCACGCCAAACAGGGTGGGGTTAGCCCGAAGAAAATCGCAAGACAAGAACAGAACAAGAGAATGAAGCAGGAGCTTACCTTACGCGACAAGCAGCGCCATCCTCCTCGGCCTCCTCGCTTCGGGCCACGGGCGACCTGCCCGCGGCGGCCTCGTAGGCCTCGGCCACGACCACGACGCGCTCCTCCGCGGCATCGCTGGCACGAGGATGTTGATCTGCACGGACGGCGCCAGCTGTCGACGATTGGAGAACGGGCTCCCGTCGAGCTTACTTGTTGAATGGGTGATCAACAGAGCCCCGTCGTGCGGACCAAGGAGGTCGTTCGAGCGATGCCAAGGTCGAGAGAAAAAAAAGGGGGACTCGGTGTTTATCCTGGTTCGGGCCTCCCTCTGCCGGGATAACAGCCCTACTCCAGTGTATTGTGTTCTATCTCTTCGTCCCCTTCCTATTTTGAGATCTTCAGGGGTTTAAATAATACGACTATAGGTACAAAGAAGGCAACTACCTCCTGGGATCACGCTATGTATCCATATCCGTGACCCGCCGTCCTTGATTCGTGTGCTGTTTGAATTTCGGGTATGATCTTCCTTGATCTTCGGCTGATTGGTTGTCTCCTTCCTTCCTCGTAGCGTTCGCCGGGCCCTCCGACCAAACACCTGAGTAGGTCGTGGCCTCTATGAGCATGCTTGCTCGTGGGGGGGTGTGTTTGGTACTTCTGCGAGTAAAGGTGCGGACACGTATGCTCGGAGGAGAAGGAGGGATGCTCGTTTCATTCTCCCGAGCATCTTCTTTTAGTACTGCCTGGTCGGTGGGCTTAGCTTTTCACGGGGGTACCGTGGACTTTTGCCAGATAGCCAATCCCCGACAATTGTATCGGACAGAGGTACCCAATTTACCTCAAGGTTCTGGAATAAGTTGCATGAAGCCATGGGAACCCGTTTGAACTTCAAGATCTGACCTATCATCCACGCAGACGGATGGAGCCATCGAAAGAGTCAACCAGATTCTGGAAGATATGTTAAGAGCGTGTGCATTGGCTTGTGCTACCTCTTGGGATAAGAGTTTGCCGTATGCCGAGTTCAGTTACAACAATAGTTACCAGGCTAGTTTACAGATGTCACCTTTTGAGGCACTGTATGGTTGACCCTGTCGGACGCCATTGAATTGGAATGAGACCAGCGAGCGCTGTGTCTTCGGGCCTGATATTCTTCAAGAAGCTGAAGAGCAGATTGCCATGATTAGGGAAAGATTGAAGATAGCCCAATCACGATAGAAGAGTTATGCTGACAATCGTCGCCGGGATTTGAGTTTTGAACCAGAAGACTTTGTATATCTCAGAGTCACACCGCTCAGAGGAGTTAAGAGGTTTCATGCCAAAGGGAAACTCGCACCCCGTTATGTTGGACCATTTAAGATTTTGAGCCGCAGAGGCGAAGTTGCTTACCAGCTAGAGCTACCGCAGTCATTAGCAGGAGTACATGACGTATTCCATGTGTCCCAGTTGAAGAAGTGTCTCAGTGCACGAGAGCAGACACCGCTAGAGTCAATTGAGTTGCAAGAAGATTTGACTTACAAGGAGCATCCCGTGAAGATTCTGGACACTATGGATCGAGAGACGAGGAACAAGTCAACCCGTTTCTGTAGAGTTCAGTGGAGCAACCATGAAGAAAGCGAGGCGACTTGGGAACGCGAAGAGGATTTGAAGAAAGAGTTTATGAACCTATTCCTTTAGTAAGCCCTGAATCTCGGGGACGAGATTCTGTTAAGGGGGGGAGGTTTGTAACACCCCAAAATTTTTCTTTTCTTAAATTCTTGTGTGAATTGGCACTTTGGTGAATTTTTGGAATTTTCTGGAATTTATTTGGATTTATTTGTAATTTATTTGAATTTATTCCATTTTGAAATAATTAAAGAATTAAACTTTGCAAATAAAAATTTGTTGGAAATATTTTATTTGAGTCCAAAATGCCCCCAAAGTATTTTCCATAATTTTTCTGGAATTTTTCTGAGTCTTTTGCTATTTTTAATGAATTAAATGAATTACTGGAAATTATTTTAAATATTAAATCGCTGGAAATTCGAGTTGGGTCAAATCTTGTTCATCCGAAGAGCCGAAGTCGACTCGAGTTCGAGTTCGAGTCGACCGGACCGGCGTCGGCTCGGCCAAACAGCTAGACGCGAGCCGTTGGATCGAGATCCAACGGCTGCGCGTCATCGTTCCCGATCCGACCCGGAGACGGACTGCGCCGCCGCGCCATGACCGAGTTCAGTTAGGGTTCGCGAAAATCCCGCAAGCCGAGGCCGTATAAGAAGGACGGGTCCCGCCCCGAGGATCGCCCGTTGTTTGCGCGTGTTTTGCCCCAGATTTCAGCCGCCGTGGAACCCTAGGTAGCCCTAAATCGCTCGCCGTAGTTGGCCCGGAGTTTTGCTTCGGTTTTGGCTTCGTTCCGTCGTCGCCGAGGACTCTCCGCCGCCGTGAGACCCGGATCCAGTCTCCTCGCACCGAGCCGCGTCCGGGAAGTGCACCCACAACGCAGGAGCGTGCTCCAAACGCCGCTTCGTAGGTCGTCATCCTCAACCCCGGCAGCCTGCGCCACCGACCTCCATCGCCGGACTCGCGAGCTCCACGGACCGTTCGATCCCCATCCGACGATCACGGTGAGTCCACGTTTCCCTGAGGCTTTAGAAGACCAGATTGGATCTAGACCGTTGGATCAAGATCCAACGGCCCACGATCACCACGTGCCGTAGCAACGTTACTGTAGGGATTGATCTGGACCGTCCGATCTAGATCGAACGGCCCACGATCATCGTGTAGTTTTTAACGTGTTAACCCTAGATCTAATCGCGACCGTTGATTTCCAAATCAACGGCCGAGATCACGCCACGTATGCCCGGCGCGTGCACGCGCGCGTGTCGCGTGCCAGCGACATCTTGGCCCCGTCACGTCGATCCATTGCGTGCGTGGCAGACGGCGGGGCCCACACGCCGGCCGACGTTGAGCCATACCACGTGGTTGCGCGAGCCAGCGACATGTGGGACCCACATGTCGAGAGGCGCGAGCCCGTGGACCGAGTCCGTGAACCGACGTCGGCAGGCCGACGTGGCCAAATCAGAGGCTGCCACGTGTCCAGGCTGACGCAATAATTAATTTTCGAAAAAGAAAATGATTTATTAATTCGAAGTAATGATTTCAGATTTTGATTCAAACTTCAAATGCTTATAACTTTTGCGTTTCAACTCCGATTTGAGTGATTCAAATTTCTAAATTTGTATAAAATTGAGATCTACCTAATTATAAACTTTATTTAATTTTTAGACTAAATTTTTTCTCTGTAATATTATTTAATTGATTATTTAAACTTTAAATAATCATAACTTTTGCATTCAAACTCCGAATTTGACGATTCTAGTTTCTAAAAATTCATAAAATTATGCTCTCTCTGTTTATGGATTTTATTTGGAGTTTTGGGATGCTTTTGCCTATTGTTTATTCGTGTATTGCTATTTGCACGCGTTACGAGTAGACGTTGAAGTGCCGGAAGGATTCGAAGGAGAAGTACTGACTCAGGATCCGACTCAAGACCAAGAACAAGTACTTTTTGAAGGCAAGTTGTGCTTTGACCATGTTGATCCTATTTTGAAACCTATTTTGGTTAAAATTATTGCATGCTAGTTCAATTAGAAAATACTTTATTTAAATATGGGAAATTAGATAAATGCCAAATTGCTGTAAGACACCTTGATTAATTAAATATGTGCCATGACCCTTGTCACCCTAGTTGTGGTTTACTAGTTGGACATTATTAAATTGCCAACATGGGAAATTAGATCGTTGTAGTATGTTGCTTAGACACATACGTGCTCATGACATGATTTTAGACAATCAAATGTTAATATTGACTTAATGATATATTGAACCTGTTTTGGAAAGGTATCATGTGATGTTGATGGCACGTGGTGCATGGTAATCAAGCGGGGTTTGATAAATAGTTTTTCGGCCGGGCATGTGGCAAGAATAATCAGGTGGGCCAGTTGTGGCATTGGGAATGTTGGTTTGGTTCTTCGGTTAGTCTTGCCCTGGTCACCCTAAGGACTTCACCTTGCAAGCCTTTGAACTGGGTCTAACGTGCAACCACATGTTTGTAATGGGACGGACCTAGTTGACTAAGTTGCTAATAACGTACCTGTGGGACCTCGGAGGTCAACTACACCCTTTGTGTAAGTTGTGCGGGGAGCGTCTGGGTGAGGCCAGGTACCCATCTAACAGTTGGTTGGCCTAAACTTCGCCTTAGCTAAGGGAAGGGTTAGTGTGCAACAACCGGGAGGACCACTTGTATTGTTAGAAGTTTAGAAAGACTTTGTTACTGAACTTCGCCTTTGTGGTGTTTGATTGTATCTTGTGGGTAAAGTGCATAACCTCTGCAGAGTGTAGAATCTATTCGAATAGCCGTGTGTCCGCGGTATTGGACATCGCCGGGAATTACTGATCAAGGGTTAGACTTTCTCAAAAATAACTTGGATCCGAAAGGTTGGGTTGGATTAATAATGATGTTGATGGAAATGTGGATTAGGATGGTAAAGATGTTTATTAAACTCCTTGAAAAGTTATTTATGCTATACTTGTTTCTCTTGTTTCGAATCTACTTATGATACTTGTCAAATGTCTTTATCGCAAATAAACCTTGAACTATTCCATTGTACGAAGCCATGCATGTAGTATATTAGCTGCATTGCATGCATGACTTGCTGAGTACCAAGTACTCACCCTTGCCACAATACAACACAGTTGAAGAGGAGACTACACCGGCTTTGGAGGAGGAGCTCCACGAGGAACCGTCTACTTAGGAGCGAGCCGGTCGGTTGCCTGTGGTATCTTTGGATGGCGCCACGGTTATCTTATTTTTCATTGCTATTATTTCTCTCTTAATAAGTTTCGCCCTGCGTGGCGTATATTTGTAACTTGACCATAAGGTCGAGTAACCAGTTTGACTATTTAATTAAAGTACTTTATTAGTATCGAGTGGTATGATTGTGATATTTACCGATGTTAAGAATGTGTGCACTAGCGCGTTCCTGGACTAGTGCTGAATACACAGAGGGTCCGGATTTGCAAATTCGGGTCCCGACAGTGACCAGCGAACAAATAAGCAAACAAGCCATGGTCACACAGCAATGACCTGATCAGAGGATCAAGAGCCAAAAACACAGGATAAATTCAAAGAAAAAGATAAATAAGATTTTGAAATTCATTTTCCATTCAACAAACAATATGCGAGCACTCATCAAGCCACGTTATGAGAATCTAAAATATTTAGACCACTTCTCAATTCACAAAACCTTTTCTCGTCAAGGGGCTTGGTAAATATATCGGCTAATTGATCATTTGTGCTCACATGTTGGATATCAATTTCGCCTTTGGTTGCGTGATCTCTTAGGAAATGATGGCGAATATCTATGTGTTTTGTACGGGAGTGTTGGACATGATTGTTGGCAATTTTTATGGCACTCTCATTGTCACACAATAGTGGAACTCTTTTATAGGTTAGGCCATAATCACTCAAGGTTTGTCTCATCCAAAGTAATTGGGCACAACAACTCCCGGCGGCTATATATTCGGCTTCGGCAGTGGACAGGGCTACAGAGTTTTGTTTCTTGGAAGACCACGAGACTAGAGACCTGCCCAAGAATTGGCAAGTCCCCGAGGTACTCTTCCTATCCACTTTACAACCGGCATAATCCGCATCGGAATAGCTAACTAATTCAAAGGATGATCCTTTCGGATACAAAAGTCCAAAATGAGGAGTGTGCACTAAGTATCTTAAGATTCTCTTAACGGCCACCATGTGGCACTCTTTAGGAGCAGCTTGAAAACGTGCACACATACAAACGCTAAGCATGATATCGGGCCTAGATGCACAAAGATAAAGGAGAGAACCGATCATCGAACGATATACCTTTTGGATGACCGGTTTACCTTCTTTGTCGAGGTCTAGATGCCCGTTGGCCTGCATGGGCGTCTTTATAGGCTTGGCGTCCTCCATTCCGAACTTCTTGAGCATGTCCTTGATGTACTTGGTTTGGCTGATGAAAGTTCCTTCCTTAAGTTGTTTGACTTGAAATCCGAGGAAGAACTTCAGCTCTACCATCATGGACATCTCGAATCTTTTAGTCATTATTTTGCTGAATTCTTTACACAAATGTTCATTAGTAGATCCAAATATAATGTCATCGACATATATTTGGCATACAAATAAATCATTATCAATGTGCTTAGTAAAGAGAGTAGGGTCGGCCTTTCCGACTACAAAACCTTGTTCTAGAAGAAAATCTCATAGACACTCGAACCATGCCCTTGGTGCTTGCTTAAGTCCATAAAGCGCTTTGTGAAGGTAGTAGACATTATCCGGATGTCTTGGATCTTCAAATCCGGGTGGTTGCTCGACGTAGACCATCTCAGAGAGTGGTCCATTTAGGAAGGCGCTTTTCACGTCCATTTGGTACAACTTAAAATCATGGTGAGTAGCAAAGGCAAGTAATATTCTAATAGATTCAAGCCTAGCTACTGGAGCATATGTTTCATCGAAATCCAAACCTTCAATTTGTGTGTACCCTTGAGCAACCAATTGAGCTTTGTTCCTTGTCACGATCCCATTCTCATCTTGCTTGTTCCGGAAGACCCATTTTGTACCGATCACGTTTTGCTTGGGTCTTTCGACAAGCTCCCAGACTTGATTTCGCTTGAAGTTGTTGAGCTCCTCTTGCATAGCCATCACCCAATCCGGATCATCTAGTGCTTCATCTACCTTAAGAGGCTCAAGAGAATACACAAATGAGTAAAATTCACAAAAATTTGCAACTCGAGATCTAGTAGATACTCCCTTGTGAATGTCTCCGAGTATGTTGTCGACCAGATGATCTCGTTGAATACTTTGATGAACTCTTGGGTGAGGTACAGTTGAATTTGAAGCTTGGATGGGTTCCTCATCTTGAGACTCGTTCGAACCATCTTGAGCTTGCTTGGACGAGGAGGGAATATCACCTGAGCCATTCCCATCCGGAGACTCTGGTATTGGACCCGGGGACTTCGGACCAGTCCGGATACTCCGGGGTTCAGTCCGGAGACTCCGGGTTGGGGTGCTCGGGTGAGATTCCAGATTTTGAGGTTTCACCTCCCCAATTGCCAATTTCTTGATAGCTTCGCACGGTGGTTCTTCCCTGTCAATAACGGCACGATCAACTTGTTCTACTTGAGAACCGTTAGTCTCATCAAAAGTTACGTCACGCGAGATTTCAACCACACCGGTGGTGTTGTTGAAAATCCGGTACGCATAAGCATTAGTCCCATAACCAAGTAAGAAACCTTCATCTACTTTAGGAGCAAATTTAGAAGACTTAGCTCTTTTGTTGAGGATATAGCATTTACTCCCAAAGACTCGAAAGTAGGATACATTTGGTTTCTTGCCGGTGAGCAATTCGTATGCCGTCTTCTTCAAGATCTTGTGGAGGTAGAGGCGGTTGGTGCTGTGGCATGCGGTGTTGATAGCTTCCGCCCAAAAGTTGTCGGAAACCTTGTACTCGTCAAGCATTGTCCGCGCCATCTCGATGAGGGTTCGATTCTTCCTTTCGGCCACCCCATTTTGTTGAGGGGAGTAGGGGGCCGAGAATTCGTGCTTGATTCCTTCTTCATCGAGATACTCCTCTACACCAATATTCTTGAATTTGGTGCCGTTGTCGCTTCGGATTCTCTTTATCTTCACTTTAAACTCATTTTGAGCTCTTCTCATGAACTTCTTTAGAGTCACTTGGACTTCTCCTTTATCATGTAAGAAAAACACCCAAGTGAAGCGAGAAAAATCATCGACAATAACTAAACCATACTTACTTCCCCCGATGCTTATGTAGGCAACCGGACCGAAAAGATCCATATGAAGCATCTCCAATGGTCTTGAGGTCGTCATCACGTTCTTGGCGGGATGAGGGGCACCGACTTGCTTTCCCGCTTGACAAGCGCTATAAACTCTATCTTTCTCAAAAACAACATTGGTTAGTCCGAGGATGTGGTTGCCTTTGACGAGTTTATGAAGGTTCCTCATACCAACATGGGCTAGTCGGCGATGCCATAGCCAACCCACGTTAGATTTAGCCATTAAGCACGTTTCAAGATTAAGTCTATCCGTATTGAAGTCTACGAGATAGAGCTTACCCTTTAAACGCCATTTAAAGGCCATTGAACCATCAACCCTCTTAATGACATCCACACCCTTTTCATTAAACAAACAATTGTAGCCCACTTCACATAATTGTGCAACGGACAACAAATTGTAGCTTAATGATTTAACAAGTAAAACATTACTTAAATGGAAATCATTTGAGATAGAGATTTTACCCAAACCAATTACTTCTCCTTTTCCATTGTCTCCAAAGACAATGCTTTCGCTATTTGATCCATTCACATCCAAATGCGCGAACATTTCCTTTTCTCCGGTCATGTGATGCATGCATCCGCTATCCAAAATCCAACTTGTTCCACCGGAGACATAGGCCTACAAAAAGACATTTAGTTTTTGCTTTTTGGTACCCAAACTTGGTTAGGTCCACGCACGTTAGCAACTAGAGACTTTGGAACCCAAATAGAGCGAACAATAGGAGCATTTCTTGGCTTACGCCCAATATGATAAGCAACTACACGACCAAGGTTAGTCTTTTTAAGAACATAAGAAGCAAAGAACTCGGAGTGAGCTTTCTGCTTGGATGTTCCTTCGCCTTTTACAAAGTGAATCGGCTTGCTTAAAGGAGCAACCACGATGTTGCTCTTTTTGCCCTTTGGAAGAACATACCCAAGCCCATGCTTCTTAGGATTACCTTGGCGCTTACCGAGAAACTCTAAACCTTTGCTAGCCTTGTAGGACTTTTGATGTCCATCTTCAAGCATCCCCTTAAGCTTCTCATTTTCATAGGCCAAGACTTTCAAAGTCTCACGGTTAGTAGCACAAGTAGCAACATCAATATTATAGCATCTAGCGCATCCGTTGCTTGTTGAAGGTATTGAAAATTGGAGTTGTTAATTGAGGTAGAAGTATTATTCGAGAGATCAACAAGCTTCACTTCAAGATCCTTGCAAGCATCCATCGCTTGAGCAAGTTGCTCTAAGAGTGAAGCATTGGTGATCTCAAGACTAATTACTTCATTCTTGGTCAAATTTGAGCTTTTGACCAAGTCCTCATTCTTCTTTCTTTCAAAAGCTAGGCTCTTCTCTAGCTCAAGGTTCTTCTTCTTTTCAAAAATGAGGAGATCCTCTTGAGCTTCAAGAATAGCCTCCTTTTGTTTGACAACCTCCTCCAATTTTTCAATATCTTTAAGTAGCAAGTTTAATTTCTTAATATCAAAATCATTTATAGACTTAAATGCTACTTCCTCATCATCACTAGCATCATCGCAATCATCTAAACCACAATCAACAATGGAAGGGATGGGACTCTTGGATGATACCTTGTGCCCCTTTGCCATAAGGCACATAGGAGCATCTTCATCTCCGTCGCTTAAGTTGTCGAAGAGGCTCTTCGACTTTGTCGGTGGAGTAGCAATGGCGACGGTGGCAAGTCCTCCTTCATTGTCGGAGTTGGACTCGGACTCGGACTCGGAGTCGGAGTCGGAGTTCCACTCCTTGCCGATGTAAGCATGACCCTTGCCCTTGTACTTCTTGCTCTTGTCTTTGTCCTTCTTTCGGTACTTGTCTTTCTTGTAAGGCTTTTCTTCCTTCTTTTCTTTGTGCGGACACTCATCAATGAAATGGCCGGGTTCACCACACTCATAGCACTTTCTTGTCGAGTGTCTCCCTCTTGACTTGTTATCGAAGCTCTTGGAATGACTCGCCGGCTTGTAGCCTTTCTTCTTCAAGAATTTGTTGAATCTTCTCACTAGTAGGGCCATGTCTTTATTTGTGAGCGGCCCATTTGACTCTTCTTCATCACTTGAACTTTCTTCTACTTCTTGAGCTACTTTGACGGCCTTCAAAGCAATGCCCTTCTTCTTGCCGGACTTGAGCTCCTCTACCACTTCCACTTCTTTGACCATCATCTCATCCATCATCAACCGGCCAATCACGTCATGAGGAGTGAGTGTGTCGAAGTTTGGCCGGTCGCAAATGAGTTGAACGAGATTGCGGTTGGTGGGGGTGATCACTCGGAGGATGATCTTGACTATTGCTTTGTCGGTGAGCTCGGTGCTTGCAAGTCCCTTAGCTTGATTCACCAACACCATTAAGCGGTCAAACATCTTTGTGTAAGATTCTCCTTCTTCCAATGTGAATCGGCTTAGTTCTCCAATAATAAGCTCGATCTTGGACTCACGGACACTTGACACACCTTCATGAGTTACCATTAGCCTTTCCCAAATTGCCTTGGCGTTGTCAAGACCATCGACTCGGTTGAACTCCGAATCACTCAAAGCATTAAACAAGGCATTGACGGCCAAGTCGTTGAAGTGTTGAGCTTTGTCTTCTTCGGAAGTAAGATTGTTGGGATCGGCGGGCTTGAAACCTATTTCAACAATCTTCCAAATGCAAGGATGAAGTGATCTCAAATGCATCTTCATCTTATGTTTCCATGCCGCATAGCGAGTGCCATCGAAATGAGGCGCTCTCCCGGAGGAGACGGAGACATAAGATGAGGAGTTTGAGACTCCAAAAGAGGAATAATCGAATGGAATTGCAACCCCTTTACCGGAACCAGTGGTCTTCTCAGGTCATGGGTTTCGGTAATCTTTTCTATTTTCGACATCTCAGATTCTCCAAGCGGTTAAGCTAAAACAATGGAGATTAGGCTCTGATACCAATTGAAAGGACCGGAGATGTCGCCTAGAGGGGGGTGAATAGGCGGATTAAGAAAAATTGCAGCGGAATAAAACTTGCCCGAGCAGGTCAATCCGGAGTCTCCAGGTATTTTATCCGGATACTCCGGCTTGTCCGGAGTGTCCGGTTTTTTATCCGGATACTCCGGGTTAGGCAGCTCGGGAACGAAACTAAAACTACTCTATCTAGCACAAGAAACTTGAATAAATAGATAGCAAGAACAACCTAGTACAAAAACTAGTGCGGATCTAGATTAAAGTGAAGCAACAAGCTAGATCGAAGCTCTACAAAGACAAATCCACACAAACTAAGCTAGAAAGTAAAAGAGACAAAGAGAGACACGATTTTTCACCAAAGTTCGGATTCTTGAAGGGAATCCTACGTCTCCGTTGAGGTGGCTCGGTCGCACTTGAGTCAGGGTCTTTTTCAACCCGCTTTCCTCCCAATGTTGCACAAATGCACTCGCTGGCTTCACTTCTTGTCTCTTCCCTTTCGGAGGCGAGACACGCCTTCACAAATGACCGGGGCACACCACAAGCGTCGGTTGCTCCCGGTGACACCTAGCCGTCTAGGAGACCTTCAACCTCCAAGACTAATAACACCACGAGAACTCGCTTGGAGGATGAACTAGTGCTCAAAGAACTTGAATGAATGCACCTAGCACTTTTCTTCTTCCCCTCCACACCAAATGAGATCAACCAACAAATCAAGAGGTGGGGGAAAGTGTGAGATCTATTGAATGCTTAGAGATGGTTAGGAATGACTTGAATGCTGCTATGAATGAGCTCAATAGAGATTCTAGCCGTTGAGGAGGAGTGGAGGCTTTAAATACTCTTTTGGAAAACTAGCCGTTACTCCCAATTTTGAACTATCCGGACACTCCGGACAATTTAACCCGGACACTCCGGATGATCCGGACTTTCCGGACAAAATGTCCGGATACTCCGGATAAACTGGAATGACATTTTGCCCGAATGGGTTAACTCGGATACTCCGGACAAATTGTCCGGACACTCAGGACTAAATGTCCGGATACTCTGGGTTGGATGGCTCGGTTGGAAATTGCTGTTTTTGGGAAATGCAAGTATTTGCGTGCTAGTTTGTATGCAAGACTTGACCTTGAGCACATGCACATCCTAAAAACGATTTTCCGTCATATCCTCTTAATAGTACGGCTATCCTTAAGACTCAAAAAGAAAATAGAAATTACAAATCTCGTCTTGATGCCGTTTTCTTGAATTTTAATGTACGTAGGAGCGTCCAATCTCATTCCAAGCTTGAAGAGTTCTCGAGATCTGCATTATTCTTAGTTAAACCATTAGATCTCCTTAATTGTGTCATCATTAATCACCAAAATAAATTGAGGGGCCTAGATGCACTTTCACCTACACCTGTCTACAAAGTACTTGGTTGTGCCACGTAGCACTCCCTCAACAATTCCAACCAGCGGGTGGCACCTCATTCCTCTCATTACCCAGTTGTAAACTTCTGCAAAGTTAGTGGTCATCACACCATATCTGGCACCATGTGTGTCATGTAACAGTGATCGCTTCTCTTTCTGTTCGTGCTTGATCCAATTAGACAAACATTTTATTGGCCTTTGCCTTCGACGATGAATGGTCGCGTCATCTTCTGTTGGTAGGGGGGAAAGAGGCTCCGCCTGCTCGTGTGTTCACTCGCACTAGTCCTGTTCGTCAACTCATCCTTGTGTTTTCTTGTGATCTCGTCAAGGTTTCTCCACAGAGTTTTAAACTTGCTCTCCTGGTTCTGCTTGCACAGTCTTTTGAACATGTTCATCAGTTCCTTGTTCCTAAATTGCTTATAGAAGTTAGCATCCAAATACCTCATGCACCATCGGCTATGCAAGTCCGGCCATGAAAATGGCTCCTCTTCCCCTGTTTGCAATTGGTTGATAGCACTAAGCAGACCAGCATGCCTATCATGCAGCACGCACACATCTCGATGAGTTTTGACTACCCCCATATTCAAGTTCCGTAGGAACCACAGCCAACTATTGTAGTTCTCGCTTTCCACAAAGGCGAAGGCAACTGGCAGAATCTGGTTGTTTCCATCAACGCCCATAGCGGTCAATATTTGCCCTCTGTATTTCCCAGTCAAGAATGTCTCGTCCACACACAACAGTGGACGACAGTGATAGAACGCCCTAATGCAAGGTCCTAATGCGAAGAACACTCTCTTGAGATGCATTTTAGTCGGCCACTTCATTGACAGACAATCTTGCAAATCATAGTAAGTGCCAGGATTTCTTCCCTGAATGCAACTGAGCAGTGCGGGCAGATTGTGGTACAAGTCTTCAAACTTGTCGAACCTTATTTCTAATGCCTTCTGTTTCGCCCTCCATGCCTTCCCATAGCTAATTGTGTACTGATATATATTCTCGATTGCTCGGATAACAGCACGAGGCTCAAAACTCAGGTTCTCCACTATCTCCGCGTACATAATGTTCGCGACAAACCCGGATGATAGGTTCCTATGAACCATCAATGTTTCCTCGGTCATACAGCTATGCTACTCAACCTTCGAACATTGCAAATGGGTGCCCCATTTGGGCTTGTACGCATGCACTCTCCACGGACACCCATCGATCTCACACACCACATCATAGGATGTTGGGGTGGATTTCTTAACCCTGAAAGTCCTTCTTAACGATAAGGCCCAATCTTTCACAGCATCATGCACAACCTCTTTTGTCGGATACATACTGTTAAGCCTCACCTCATTTTCACTATACTGCCAAGGTGTCTCGCTGCTTTCGTTGAAAATCAACTTATCAAATTGATGCGTGCTCCACTCGGCTGGCACAAGCAGCTCCGTATCTACATCTTCCTCATCCGACTTATCGTCATCTTCCACTCCTTCTCTGCTGTACTCACGGTCTTCCTCTTCCATCCTAGCAGTTATTTCGTCAATTTCCTCGCCTTTGTCCGCTTGTCCCCGCACTTCTTGTCCAACATTCTCATCATCCTCGTCAAACTCAGCTTGTTCACCACTCTGGCAAATGATATCCTCGTTACATTGCTGAACATACTGCTCACGGCCAGATCCCGCAGTTTCAGTCTCACCTAAACTGAACTCATTTCCAGCCTGACTACACTGACCACCGTCCAACTGCTGTTGTAGGGCAATATCCCTCTCATATGCTTGCACAAGGACCCGACTCCATCCCCATTGCTATGCCCCCCTCACATATGATCTCCAAGATGCGGTTCCCTTTAGCTCACTAGCTCTCAACAAATAGGATCATTTTGCGTACTACATAGTCTAAATACCTTTAGATGGCACTTCTCCTCTTCCATCCTAAAAGTATAATACAACCACTTCAACACAGATGAAAATGTGCGCTCTCCAACCTTGGTCAAACTTCTATCTACGTACTGGAAGTTGTTTAGATCCGCACCCTCCGAACCATACATTATAACCCCTTCTCCGTAATAGATTCTAAATGGAACTCGTTCTCCCATATCTGCGAATCCATTCATTCACGCATGAATTAATTATTTTTCGTAAAAAAATGATGTGACACCTAACATAACTATGTATACGTGCTACAAATATACATATCTATCTATAGAAAAATTAGCTACATTCCTACAAATATATATCTACCTCATCTAAATACATAATTTCTACTCTGACTACATTCCCATGAATATATATGTACGTACTTGTATTAGTGAATTTATTTAGATCTAAAATTATTTGCAGTACAACATCATTTACTTCTAACAAAATAACCCAGTACATAATCTCTAACTTATTTGTACTCTACCATCATTTCTTGCACTACCATCATTTACTGCTAAAACATCTACATTCGCTACATCTATCCTAACCTAAAAATTTATCTACATCTAAAATTATATCTGCACTGCTAAAGGAATAAACAACTACATAATCACTAAATCTACATATGCATTTGCTAAATCTACATCTACATCTACAACTGCATTTGCTAAATCCACATCTTCATTTGCTAAATCTATTTCTACATAACATCTAAAACCATCTAGATCTAATTTACTACTAATAAAAATAAACAAGAAAATATTACCTAATGTCGCGCAGTCTTTCCTCCTCCTTCCCCCCCCCTCCCCTTCTCTTCCTCTTTTTTCTTTCTCTCCCGCGCCCTCCTCTCTCCCTCTCTCGCTGGCTCAAATGGCCACAGTACCGTGCAATGGAAATATGTAGCACTCTCTATCGCCATTCCATCGGGCAACAGAGAGTGCCACCCCTCTCTGTCGCCAGGTCATCTGGCGGTTTAGCATCAGTCGCCAGATCATGAAGCTATTGATCTTCAGTCGCCAGATCATCAGGCTATTGATCTTCAGTCACTCAATCAAAGAGCTACAAAGGTATATTTGTGTAATTTTCTTTTTTCGTGGTATATTTTTGCAATTTTGAATAAAAAATGTATTATTAAAAAATTTTTCCATATCGAGAGCAATTTAATTATCAGCCTTGTTATGCTCACTGCATCCCAAATACGGTCGCAATCCCACTCATAGTTCATTGGTAAGTACTGGCCAATGTTGATTTTTTAACAACATGATGACTAGACTATCATCCATTTGATCATAGAGCGCCTGCCGTACACATTAGCTACGGCAAAACGAATTGATGGTAGCACGTTGCGTTGTATGGCAGGAGCAATAAATCAACCGTATACATTGACAGAAAAGAAAAACAATGCAGCATACAAATCATTGCATTGGAAGAATGCCTTTTGCAGCCTCTACTAAATCATGGGGCGCTACAGCTAACCTTTCTACTACTGCCAGGCTATAATGAGCTCCGCAATCTGTAATCAACTGGTGAAATAGCATACAAAGTTGTCCATTGTAAGCTCTACTCTGAATATATCAGTGTACCCTGCTAGCGTAGCAAGCCAATCTATCTTCAATCGTAGACCCATGGTGATGGTGCAGCCTGGCACACGCCTCAAGTTGCTGAGGCCTCCTTGATGAGCTTCTCATCATCTCCACTTGCACTGCCATTACCATTTTGAATAAGCTTCTCCTCTGAAGGTAGATCTTTCATGATTTTTCTAGTCGGTCCAGAAGCATTCCACAAGTACCATACGCGCGATTTTGGAGGTGGAATAGCTCCCGCCATAGGAGCCACCAACCCCTGTTTCCCCTCATCTATTACACTGTCAACTATTCCATAATCCTTGGCTTCCCATGAACTCATGAAATAGTCAAACTTGGTGTCCTCGTCGATCTACAAGAAATGGCAATCAATACAACACAGTTCTCTGTTGCAGTCCGAAAAAGCAAAGCATAGTGTAACAAGTTCTGAAGGAGTGAAGGATTACCTGTTCTTCAGGCTTTCCAGTGATCCTTGACATTATTTTATTGATCTTTATTTTCTCGTACATCATCTCTCTTATCTGTAATCCCATCTCCGTGACCTGCCAAACAAGGTGAATCAACATATTACACTTGCAAAAATAAGGATCATCTATTTCTCAATGTTTGGAGTCTACAGAACACATCAGCATCATGTGTCAAGGCAGCACAGGCATTGTGCACTACTCGAGCCAAGCTAGCATAATTTCTAAAATACGATTTTGAATTAGATCATCAGGTCTTGTATATTAGGAAATATAATGGCAGGTTGTGATTGCCATTATATTTCGAGACTCAGCTTCTTAAGTGTGTGCCTTTAATCTCATGAGTTAAAAGAATCAACACATTATTAAAGAAAAAAAACCCAACAGTTTGAATGACAAATTAAAAGCAGACGATACATGAGCTTATAAGCCATTGTTTCTCCGTGTCTGCTGTCATGCCCCTTGAGGGAGCGCAACCGATAAATGTGTAATACTGGAGGTTGGGGCCCTAGAACCTTGCACTTGAATGGCCGTGATGCAACTCGCTCAAGCGCAATAGCTGCAACAAGTCCCAACCGAGAGAGGAGGAATTGATAAATCTTGCTTGCCCTTTATTAGTAATCTCTTAACCCTTATATAAGGGTTTTACAACTAAAGATAGAAACTGATTAGAGATATTAGCTCTTTCCTTAACTAAATATCTCCTAATCTCCTAATATACTTTCCTAACTTAATGGGCAAGAAACTAAGGGATTCCTTATCAGCTCTCAGATTGCCACCGAGCCAGGTGCGCCGTTCTTTGCCACTGACCTAGGCCCATGCCTCCTTTGGTAGGTAATTCCCCATATGACATATCTCCCTCCCACGGCAAACAGCTCATCCTTGAGATGCAACAAGGGATAGCGCTTTTTGAAGTCTGGAACATCTTCCCATGTAGCCTCGGATGGAGGATGGAGGTTCGTCCTTCCAATGCACTAGGACTTGCCAAACAACGTGAGCAAGGCGAGCATGCAGGACAGCAGATGGTGCAGGTACCACTCAGCCGTAGTGCAAGTCTGGCAATGATGGAGGATTGCGGTCGATGTTTATCATCATAGACATGCCTGTCATGTTGCTGGGCCTGGAGGAGACAGTTGCAGATGTCAGCGAGGAAATGGTCAGGGTCCTTGAGGGCAGCTACAACAGCGGTGTTGAGAAGTTCGACGACTTCATAGGATCCCACCAGCGGAGGGTCGCGGCCATAGACTACACAAAAGGGCATCTCACAGAGCACTGTGTGGTAGGAGATATTGTAGCAATATTCCGCCCATGGAAGACATTAAAGCCAGTTCTTCGGGCATCTCACTAGTCAGACAACAAAGGTACATAGTGATGACAATGTTGACTGCCTCAGACTGGCTATCGGATTGCAAGTGAAAGGCCGAACTCATGAATTGGTGTGTACTGATAGCACGGAAGAGTTCATGCCAAAAGGACAAAAATGCCATGGAGCCACACATTGTTGTCGAATGCGCGAGCAACCATCTTGGCGGTGTAGGGGTGCGTGGAGGGAATGAAGTGAGCCATAGTTACCGGATTCATTGTAAACCCCCCCGAATCGCGAACTGGATTCGTCAAACTCGAACTGGTTTAGGGTGTTCGCAGTGTAAATTGAAAGAAAAAGCGGCGAACTGCGACCCGAACCTCATACTGCGACTCAGACGAACCACATTTATGGTAACTATGAAGTGTGCATACATGGAGAACCTGTCCGCTGCTGTGAGGATGACTGACGTCCCACCAACGTGAGGGAACTTGCGGCGGTTATAACAGGCCCGCCGGATGGAGGTTCGCTGTTGTAAGGACCCTAAAAATTTCAATTAAGCAAACAACAGTATTAGCATCTAATTGAGTAGCATTAGTATCTAATTGAGAGCACAGTGGGTATTCCTTCTTCAAGCCACAGTGCTGGGTATAAGGACCCAAATTTTCTTGGTAACTTGGTAAAAAGGTAAGGGCAAAAGGGTAATTAGAGCAGTACAATAAAAGAGGATAAGGCCTAGGCTGCCATTCATTTCGCTGGCCACTTCCAGCCTGCACACAGCTCATTCATCTTCCCTAGCCACATCCCCAACCGAGAGCCAGCTCCTTCATCCCCATTTCCCATCCCACACTCCAAAGCCAAGGCAAAAGAGAGATCCAGGAGGAGTCCAAACCAAGAGCACCTAGGCAACCAGCCATCCATTCCTTTAGCTCATTTCCAAACCAAGAGCAAGTCCTGGAGGAGAGCAAGCACTAGAGCCAAGCATTCCCTTCACTCAAACCACACTGCCCCAAAACCGACGGCACCAAGGAGGAGTCCAGATCAAGAGCAAGAGATCCAGCACCAGCAGAGCACAGCCAAGAACCAGGAGGAGCAGGCTGCGAGCAGGAGCCAAGGGAAGACCAAGCCATAGCCAAGAAGGAACCGAACCAAGAGGAGACGGAGAGCAGCTGGAGGAGGAGCCAGATCAAGCCAAGACCTCGGCCACCACTTCACCGCCCTCTTCAGCACCTCCATCAACCCCAAAACCGAACCAAACTCAGGAGCTCAAGTAAGCTGTAGTGTAGTAGTAGTATAGCAGCAGAGGTGTAAGATGCAAATGGGTAGATCGGGGAAAATTGTTGTGGTGTCGATAGGGGAGCAACCCTAGGGCTCGCGAGGAGCGTCCTAGCCTTGCCATGCACTCCCCGGCGTACAAGGCATAGCTAGCATCGACACCTCGCCTCCCAAACTTAGGTGCTTCAACCCTAAAATCATCCTTGGCCTCAAACTCACCTTTAAAATCAGCACATCACCACTTCATCATTCTTAATCAAATCAGCAATAGCACTGGTAAAGCAAAACCTCAAACAGAAATGGCAAGCATAGCATGAAACCATAGAACTTGAGCTGGGTAGAGCTCGGGTAGAGGGAGTAGGTCGGGAGACCGAGGGGGAGTAGTGGGAGAGATCCCAGAGCAGCCAGCCGGGGGAGAGAGCCAGCACCGCGGGCTAGGCCTGAGGCTATCGCCGAGCTAGCCAACTGCAGTGGAGTAGTGGGAGAGTAGTAGAGGAGAGGCTGTAGGGGAGAAGGTGAGGAAGAATAACAACCGGCCGAGTAGGAGAGCCGGGGGGAGGAGCTTCGGTAGGAAGCATGGGGAGGAGTAAAGATGAGGACTGCGGCTGAGAGGAGGAGTCGAGAGAGCAGTCGGCTGGGTAAAGAGGAAAAGAAAGAAAGGTAGAGAGCCGGCCAACAGGGGATAAGGCAGAAGAGAGAAAAAGAGAGAAAAGAGAGAAGAGAAAAGAAAAGAAATGAGAGGGGGAAATTAGAAGAATGGGGAGATCATCGCGAACCGCGATTAGTTTAGTTACCCTCTAGCTGAAAGTTTAGAAAAAAAAATTCAAAATGATAGTAAATAGCCTCATTTAGTTAAATAAACAGCTATATAAAACTTGCAAATGCTTGAACAGCTAAAAATAGGAATTAGCACCCTCCTTCTAAATAGGATTGCAACTGTTGGAAAAGGTTTGGATGCCATAAATCACATTCAAAATTAATTGCCATAGATTTAATAGTTGATGATTTCAAGAACTGAACTGAATCCATCAGAAGACCACTTTCCAAATCCAAGCTAGGACGATTATATTTATCAGAATTAAGGCAAGATCCCTTTGATCATGTTTTATTAAAGTTTTTCCAATGCTTTCATTAATTACATCACTGCATGGGAAAATTTATATTGTAAATAAAACCTTAAATTGGATGCGGGTGGATAGTATGAATTGGGAAATTAATTGATGGATTGATATTTGGATTTGGTATTGGATTGGTTCATCTAGTGGATGGAGTAGTTGGTGTATGTTTATTGGGATGAAGCGAGAAGATGAAATAGTTTCAAATCTCAAATTCCTCTCCTTAGTCTAGTTTCTCTTTAGCCCCAATAGGTACCCTCTCCTCTAAGCATCGTTCTTCCTTCAAACAGCCGCCGTCGGTCTTTTCCACGATGTTTATCCCTTGTTATGTACTAGGTACATGACATTTGGTATCAGAGCTACTCACCATGGTTTCCAGAAGCAAGATTCCTGAGATTTTCAGTGAGTTGAGGGCTGATTTAGCTGAGATAAAGGCACTCTTGTTGAAGGTTCAGGCACAACTGGTGTCAAAGAAGAGGCAGTGTCACACGGCACTGGCCACATCTCCACCGGTGTCACCCCTAACACTGGTCAAGGAGGAGTCACAGCATGTTGCTGCGATTTCTGTGCTGCCATCGCTGCCTGTGGCTGCACCTAGAGTGCCCTCGCCGAGGAAGAATGCGGTTGCCAAGTTGCCTACTTAGTGTGTCCGGTTAGCGCCATGCCTTTGGGGGTGCAGTGCACGGTGGGTGTCGTGTGGGGGATTGTGACATCGTCGCATCTCTCCCATCTTCGTCACTTCTTGTGGTGGGAAACGCGCCAATGTTGTCCCACGCAGGGGCAGATTTAGCGTGTAAGGAGTGGGGTCCTTGGCCCCCAGTCAATTTTTACTTTTAGTTATACCCCTCAAGCCTATGACATGTGGGTCCCCAGTCAAATCTGAAGTATGGCCCCCACTCGGCCACAGGCCACTCCACCTGTTTTCTCCTGATCTCCTCTTCCTTCCATCGCAAGCCAGCCAAGCGCCTGCAAGCAACGCTGGCCACTGGGAGTTCTTCCGGCTTCCGCCGTTCCGCGTCGCCTGCGACCACGCCGAGGAGCTCATCGAGTCCATCCGCCAGCGCATCGGCTCCGACCTCCGAGCGCATCCGCCCGGTGGCTTGCCCGACATCAACCCCATCAATGACGGTAAACGGTAGCGGCAGCGCCGTCGCCGTCGCCTCAAGCGAGAGCAGTGAGGCGGCTTTTGACCTTTTGTTGCAGACGTAGCTTTGTAGGACTCTAATCGGCAATACTACTCTGTCCTGTACTACTACTTGTATTGTCGTGTACTACTACTTGTATTCAACAAATAAACTCCATCATTGGTCGGTCGGCAGTAGCAGCAGGCTAGCAGGTTGATTGCTTTGGTGTTTGCATGTGCAAAATTGCTAGTTTAGTGTTTGCAAGAGTTAGCAAGTGATTCTGATATATTAGTATTCACTTTCAGAACAAACTGTCTTAGGAAATTTTATTCTATAGTCATCAAGTTGATCTAATACTAATATTATAATACACCATCTATGATTTGGTAGGGGAAGATAATGGACAAATTTTTGATAAGAAAATCAACAGCTATCAACACTAATGTAGGGAGTTCAACTGCAAATACATCAAGACCTACATTGAGAGAAATTTCTATAGTGCCTCAATTAATTGATTTGGACAAGCTTCCTCGGGATCCAGCTAAAAGAAAGAGAATAGCGGATTATCATCCCAATCAGCATCAGGAAATAAGGAGAAAATACCTAGTGTGGGGACCATATCAGCCTCGTGATTTTGAGTTTCCATATAGGATGATTGGAAATAAGAACAAGAAGAGGCGGTTCAATCCAGATTGGTTTGATAAATATGCTAATTGGCTAGAGTACAGTGATAAGGATGACAAAGTCTATTGTTTGTGCTGCTACTTGTTTAGGGATAGCATTAAAGACAATCACCATGGCCATGATGCATTTGTAGTAGAAGGTTTCAACTCATGGAATAAGACAGAGAGACTGGTGGCTCACGTTGGTGACCGTAATAGTTTTCATAACAAGGCACTCAAGAATTGTGAGGATCTAATGAAACAAGATCAATCAATCCCAACAGCCTTGCATAAACAAAGTCAAATTGAGAAAAATGAGCATTTTATTCGATTAAATGTTGCAATTGATGTTTGTCGATATTTATTGCATCAAGGACAACCTTTTCATGGCCATGATGAATCAAAAGAGTCTAAAAATAATGGAAACTATTTGCAGTTGATGGAGTATACTATGAAGCAAAATGATGTTGTTGCCAAAGCATACAAAAATGCTCCAATTCATAATCAAATGATATCTCCAACAATTCAAAAGGATATTACTGAGTGCTTTGCAAAAGAAATATTGGGTAGTATAGTGGAAGAAATTGGCAATGATGTGTTCAGCTTATTGGTTGACGAGTGTCAAGATGTTTCCAACAAAGAACAAATGGGTGTGGTTCTTCGGTATGTTGATAAATGTGGGGTGTTGAAAGAAAAATTTGTCGGTATTGTTCCTGTCGAAGAGACAGCATCCTCTTATCTCAAGTCTTGCATTGATTTCTTACTTGCAGAGCTTGGTTTGAGTCTAAAACAAGTTAGAGGCCAAGGTTATGATGGAGCAAGTAATATGTCTGGTGAATTTAATGGATTGCAAGCCAAAATTATGAGAGAGAACAATTCAGCCTATTACATACATTGTTTTGCTCATAAACTTAACTTGGTTGTTGTGGCCATTGCAAAGAAGATATTTGATGTTGGTGATTTCTTTGATATGATATCAGTTTTGTTGAATGTGGTTGGTTCATCTTGCAAGAGAAAGGACAAACTTAGAGAGCATCACCAAGAAGAAGTTAAGAAAGCAATTGGAAGTGGAGAGATTGCTACTGGAACTGGACTAAATCAAGAACTTTCTCTTCAAAGGCCAGGTGACACTCGATGGAACTCTCACTATAGGACATTGGTGAGCTTGTCAAAGATGTTCCCTTCAGTAACTAAAGTACTGGAATATGTTCAACAAGATGGATCCGATGTTTACAAGAGGCGTCAAGCTAATGGTCTTCTAAAATATTTTCAGTCATTTGATTTTGCATTCTTTTTACATATGATGATACTTATTTTAGCTTTAACAAATGGGCTATCAAAGATCTTACAAAGAAAGGATAGAGACATTTTAAATGCAATTTCAGATGTGGAATCCACTAAGCGGGAGATAGAAAAGCTTAGAACTGATGAAGGGTGGGATTCTCTTTTAAATGAGGTATATTGTTTTTGTGCAGAACACGATATCTCAATGATGGACATGGAAAAGGATTATGTAGATCCAAAAAAGCCAAGAAAAAGGACCAACATTAACAATGAGCATCATTATCGGATTGATTGTTTCTTTGCTGTTTTGGATACATTATGAAGAGTTCAATGATAGATTTAATGATGTGAATTCTGAATTGCTTGTGTGCATGTCTGCCTTGGGCCCTAGTGATCTGTTTCATTCTTTTGATAAGGAGAAGTTGATCAAGTTAGCAAAGTTTTATCCTGATGACTTCAATCACAAGGATATGGTGACACTTGAGCGTGAACTTGGGCTCTACATAGATAATGTACTCCATGATACACGATTTGCTAACTTGGAAAATATAGGTGATCTACTAAACTGATGGTAGATACAAGGAAACATCTATCATATCCTTTGGTTTATCGTCTTTTGAAATTAGCAGTCACTCTTCCTGTTGCTACTGCAACTGTTGAGAGATGTTTCTCGGCCATGAAAATTGTGAAGAATGCTTTAAAGAACAAGATTGGGGACAAGTTTTTGAGCTATAGCCTCATTTGCTTCGTAGAAAAGGATATGCTAGACACGATCAATAATGAGGTGATCATTGATCGTTTCCATAAGACAAAAAATCGTCGTGGGAAAAATGCAGTGTATATACTAAAAACTTATTCCTTTTCTACGTTTAAAATTTGTCTTCATTAACTTTGTTTATATGGCTTGCACTAACTTTTCTTCTTTATAGGTAATATCGTTATTTAGAAGACATATATCTGTATATTACATTATGATCTTGTGGTATCTCGATCGTCTCAAAGTTATTTTGTTCAAAAATTGCAAAGGTTAGTTCACTCAACCTCTAACTTGTTTTACTCGATGGCAAAGTTATTATGAAAGTTTTAAGTTGCAATAGTTAGTACTTATTACAATAATATAGATGCCCCCACTCAATTTTTGTTCTGCGTCCGCCCCTGGTCCCACGCTGATGGACCTCACCATCGGCAACTTCCTCAACATCGGGTAGTGCCAATGCCCTCATGCCTTCACCACCAACCATCATCAACACCATGCTGAGTTCCTTTGCAAGGCATCGCAATTGCTCGCCGAAGTGGAGCTACAAGGGGCTACAACCATGGCCGCCACCACAGCTCGACGATGAGCTGCATGTTTGGGAGGGGTGTAATGTCATGGGCCGGATTACTGTTCACCTAAGCATGAACAGTGCCATTGTAGCAGCAATCAGATTAGTTAAGAGATATTGTTAGTAATGGTTTGATTAGATATCAATCCCTTAATGATTAGGAAGATATGATTTGATTAAATTCCAATCTCTTAGAGAGGGAATTAGTTATCTGTTTCCAATCTACTTATGCTGGCTATATAAGGCTAAGCAATTGTCATCTACTGGAATGAAGCAAGAAGATGAAATAGTCTCAAGTCTCAAATTCCTCTCCCTAATCTAGTTTCTCTCTAGTTCATACTTGTCATGGTGGTCCGGCTAGGCGAGGCGAGCCCAGACCGCCTGAATGCCTAGGCGGTGATTAGACGATGAAAAAATAAATAATAAATTAATTAAATACACCACATATAAAAGAAAATAATATCTTATATGACAGGAAATTAACTCTTCGGCCCACTTAACCGCCCCATTTGGTTTTTTCTTTTCCTAACCCTCTCCCTGTCTCTCTCTCTCCCCTCATTCAGCCATTGCCCGTGCTCTACCCCCCCCCCATCTTGCAACCCCTTGCACCGCCACCGAGTTCAAGCACCACGCCGCCATCGAGCTCCTCGCCTTTCCACCCCTTGCGCGGCTGACTCCCCTCTCCCTCCTGACGTCAGCGCCTTCGATCGAGCTCGAGCTCTCCACGCCATCGCCGAGCTCATCGCCTCCAACCCATGCGCAGCTGACTTCCCTCTCCCTCCTGTCGCTGGCGCCTTCTCTGGATCGACGGAGGGAGACGCGCGCGACAGCGAGGAGAGGCCGAATTGTCGGTAAGGAGAGGTGCGTGGTGCCAACAAACGAAGAATCAACGGCGGGGACGACAGATCTGGGCCACCTCCTACGATACATCGCCCGCCTCTATCGCTGAGCGCCGCCCGCCCCTCGCCTCCTCTGTCGCTGACAGTCGAGGCGAGCTACCCAAGCGACCTCCTCCGGCCGCTGCGTCGACTAGGTGTTGCCTAGGCAACGCCGTGACAACTATGCTATAGTTGCTCTGATACCAGATGTAATGTACCTAGTACATAACAAGGGATAAACACCATGGAAAGGACCGACGACGACAATTTGAAGGAAGAACGATGCTTAGAGGAGAGGGCACCTATTGGGGGTAGAGAGAAACTAAACTAGGGAGAGGAATTTGAGACTTGAGACTATTTCATCTTCTTGCTTAATTCCAATCGATGACAAATACTTAGCCTTATATAGCCGGCATAAACACATTGGAAACAAATAACTAATTCCATCTATAAGAGATTGGAATCTAATCAAATCATAACTTCCTATCCTTAAGGGATTGATATCAAATCAAACCATAAATAACAATCTCTTAACTAATCTGGCTGCTGCCGCTAACCAAGATTATATAGGCACTCGGAGGAAAAGAAGATTTAAAATATATCCAATTTAGGGAGAATATTTCTAATGAAAAATACAAAATAAGAACGAAGTTCACAACAAGCAGCCACTTAAGAGTAAGTGCTCCATATCTGAATACTTCTCAAACTAAGTGGTTCAATTAAGCTGGTAAACAACTAATGCAGTGTGATTATGCCAGAGTAGCTGTGCCTTGAAAGGACCTTACTTTCCAGGAGCACAGAGTGACATAAGCTGCCCTCTCAATTCAATGACATAAGGGAACAAGGTCCCTGTTGATATCATTGTGTTGACTCTATTATGTAAAGACACTTTTTTAAAAAAAATAAGCATTTGTACATGTTCAGCAATATTCTTGTGCTTATATCTTTGCCGTACTTGTTTAAAAGTTCATTAACTGATCATATTTTTCTTATCTGCACATGCAGCTCAACAATTTGAAGTTACACATGTTTGCCTTAGTCACATCCATAGTTACCAGAAGTACGGTTCGTTTGAGTTGCGGTACAGGATTCGGGTTCACCACTTTTTCTTCTAATTTCAATTGCGAACACAAACCCTATATCTTAAACCGGTTCGGGTTCGACGAATCCGGTTCACGGGGATTTACAGCGAAAAAGGTAATTATGGTCACATCACATGGTAGTGTATTTTTTCTGTACATTTTAAATAGTTAAATGCATACACAAGCGCAAGGCAAGCAATCAAGGTATTGCAATAACAATAGGATTCTTAATTACTTTTCCCAGCTTGGTTCCTTCACTCCGACTGCAAGTTGTTTGATATAACTACACACTGGATCCATTAATTACAACAATAACCTATGGGTTTGCCCATATGGGCAAGCTCACTCATCATTTCTAGCCTTAGGCACTACATAACCACTAAAAAAACAAACTAAATAAAAACTGACCTTGCCACCAGCACCGCCTGATGGTTGATGGATCATAATTCTCGCATTTGGCATGCAAAATCTCTTGCCCTTCGTCCCAGCAGCTAGCAAAAACGCACCCATGGAAGCCGCCAATCCAAAGCAAACAGTTGAGACATCAGACTTGCAAAATTTCATGGCATCATAAATTGCCATTCCTGTAAATTTATGGGGCACACCGCACATGTTACATGTAGCATACAACACCAATATGGCATCAATAAGAGAAAACTAAGAAATTGCTCCGGAAATGGCTATAAAAGTAACCAAGGAATCATATTGATAATAGAACCAGGGGTCAGAATTCCAGTTCCGTTGAGGCAGATGGCCAAAAAAACTTGTGTACGAAAGGAAGGCTAAGATTCTCTTAACTAAAAAAGATCCTGATCCTGAAAACCTTTTACACCGAATTTTCACCTGAACACACTGTAGGCTGTTCATACATGAGAACCTCAAGAAAGTTAAAATTCCCGGTTGCTGGCACTGCAGCACTAAAGATTGATCACGAATGCACATCCTAGGACTTCCAAAAATTCAATTCCAGAAAATGTACCCATTAATCTTGAGAAAAAAATAAATATATGATGGTCCAACTTCAGTCACTATTTTCTTATAATGGGTGAATTTGCCTCACGTCATTTAAGTATGTACGAATTAGATAATGCATCATATACTAATATGCAATTTGAAACTTCATCAGTGCAAAATTAGGACCGATGTCAATTTCTTATTGTTGTAAAAGCATCTCCTTAAAGCGCAAAACATTGTGTTGTACGTATTTGGATACATAGATGTGAAGTTGATGCCATTATCACATAGCAAAAGAATTAGTCTTGTTGTTTGCCAAATTAGATGCGTACACATTCTATGCACCAGTCAAAAAATGTTCATAATTTTGCATATAATATCAATTCATTAATATTTACAGACAAGAAGACAGTTCATTCTATTGCATGCATCAAATTTAATCTGAGAAGTTCATATATTTACATAACAATTAACAAGATCATTAACATTGTAATGAAGTTAATCTTCTGTCAACATGACGAGAACCAGGCATAGTCGTTACAATGAGACATTGAGAACACACACCTGCTAATCCAAACAAACCGCTAGATTTGCACTACAAGAAATGCTAAGATTTTCACTTAAAAAAATAAACGCTAAGACATTTTCAATTAAAGGGGACCTGGTTTCCAAATGAATGGTGTTCTTGATGAGATTTCATCACTAGACTATGTACAAGAGTGCGAAGTCTCTTCCTAGTTGATCATAGTTGCAGTAATTCAAGTAGAGCGGAACCTGCTGAAAATTTTAGTTTTGAACAGTATGTCAACAAGATGCTTCCAAAAATATGCAACGATGACAAGTCTTATAACAAGGAGGCATTTGATAGGTATGATTTCTGTATATTATCTCATGAGTGTTTGACAGCTTTCTTGAGCGAAATTAGCTCATTAATATGTAGAAAAGGTGTTATCATACAAGGAGGCATTGGATATGTATGACTTCTGTATATTATCTCACGATATGTACTGTCTAGTCCCATTTTTTTTAAATACATATCTGGTCGCTTCTATTTGCATTATCTGATACCAGTGTTGTGCTTATTGTGTTACAAGACATAATTGTCACGGTACGCACATATCGTTAGTTACTTCTGACGGCAGTGATGTCCTTCCGTCACACATATATCGGTGTGTTAGCCACTAGACAACAAATGTGCTTAGTTGACATGCAATCAGTTGAATAATGCGAATGGTCGTCTTGATTGTTAAATATTTTGAGTGACATCTTAACATAAACAAGACAGGTATCATATTGTTGCTGGTTGCAAAAAGTATCGGCAAGTACGGTGTGTTGATTAGGCGCGTCCAGCAACAGCAAGAGGAACAATAATCTGCCATGGCCCGACCGACCAGCATTCGATAGCAATAACCTTTTATGGGCTCCATGGACAGATCGTAGTGCATTTATGCGTGATGAACATAACACAGCATAAACACCCCCAAGGAAATGTTAAGGTTTGTACAACACTGATTGCGACTATGAATAACCCGATCAATTAACCGACTAATTGAAACAGTAATAGTGATCAATTAACGGAGGGATTAAATGATAGGGTAGTACTTTCATCCGGACGTCCGGTTTTTGCTTTTTTCCGGACGCCCTCGCAACATTTTTTTTGCACGTGAAACATTTTTTTGTACGTATGAAACATTTTTTTTAATGTATGAAACATTTTTTACTGTTTGTCGAACAAAAATGTTTCACACGTACAAAAAAAATGTTTCACACGTACAAAAAAAATGTTGCAAAAAAACAGGTGTCTGATTCCTAGCAATTCTGTAAAAGATAACAATAGCCAATCAATCATCGGATTAAATTAAACCAATCATCAAAGAATTAATATTACAAGTTAATCAATACAAACTGAGTATGGAAAATTAAATTACAACACCAATGAATATCAATTACAATTACATAAATGAATATTACGGTCCAAGTATAAAATGAGTTCATTAAGAAAATTCAAAGGCTCGATGTTCTCTGAATTCTTGTGTCAAGCCTACAATAGAAAATTCAAACACGCATTAGATTGAAGTTAAAAAAAAAAATTAAGTTATAAATTGCCATCAGCCTAGAAATTTTTGTATCGCGCAATGAGATACCAGATATTATCCAGGGGCCAATTCAACACCTCTTGCGACTTATTAGCATCATTCGGCAATATACAAACCTGTTTAAGCCGTATATGTGTATTCTAAAATATCGTGCGGTAGAAAAACGTTTTACCCTCCGTAAAACGGTAAAAAGCCCACAATAAATTAAGATAAACATGACCCACTGTGCTTGAGGACAACACATACCCAACCCAGATCCTTCGGCCACAAAGCCAAAAACCAGAGCAATGCTCAGTCCATGCCGCACATAACCACCAAATGGAAAACCACATAGAACACTTGCCTCACACAAAGTCAAACCACCGAGAAGGATCAAGCACGGGAGCTCACCTCAAGGAGGCCAAGCCCCAAGCACACCACCAGGAGGCCAAACCATAAGCAAACGCAAGCACAACCAGGAGCAAGAGGAGCCTAGCCATTCTGCATCCTCTTTTTCAGCACAAGCACACATAGCCGCGTTTTATTTTTCCCCAAAGTGAAGTATTCATCCACTTCCATTTTCCCAGTAGAATCATCATAGCCATAGCAGTAGTAAAAAAATGAACTAGGAATGAAAAAATAGTGGTAGAAGATTTAAGTGGAAGGAATGGAAATGTTTAGTCTCAATAGCTACAAACACAGGGGTTGCGCCGTACGTCCCCATTAGCTCACACATGATCCCCGGTGCATTGAGAGTTTAGGGTGTCGCCACGACGCTATCCCACTTGTGAATTCGCTAAATCCTCATCATAGACCGAAAAGTAATCACTTTAGCTAGAATTCATGGCATTAGGTTATTGTCATCATTTACCATGTAAATCAATCATCATCCTTAATATTCAAATCATAATAGACCATTAAGCATCTCAAAATTAAAATCATTTAGAGTAATCAAAAGATAGTAATATCAGTAAGGAGAAAATAAAAGGGAGTAGGGAGTAGGTAGTGAGGGGAGGAGAGGAGGATGAGCAACCACTGGAGAGGAGCCATGGGGGTCGAGCTGGTGTAAGTTCAAGGATGAGCCTAGAGGGGGGGTGAATACGTTCTTTCAAAAATTTATAGCACTAAAGAGATCTAAATGGCCTTATGACAAAATCCAAATAAATATGCGGAAGAGAAAACTGAGATTTTGTCAAACAAGGCCTAAAATATCTAGGCTTACTAGTGTACCAACGAAAACAGACTGTTCTGAAACAGGCAAGTAATAGAAATAGTGCAATAAGGTAAATACTGAGAATAAAAGACAAGAGACACAAGAATTTTTTCACCGAGGTTCAGAGATATACTCCTACGCCCCCTTTAGAGCACTTCTCACAAAGTATTTCTCCACCAAAAACTAGTCTCAGTAGCTTTGGTAATCACTAAGGTGACTCTTCTACCACTCCGATGAGGTGAGTCCCAACCTCTCACAACTATGGTGGCCTTCCACATACCCTGTTGGATAGGTCGCACCAAGTCACCTCCGAGCCGTCTAGGAACACAGAGTTCCAAGAGTAACAGACTATCCACAAGTCTAATCTCTTGGTTCACTATCAGCACTAGTTAGACTAAGCTTGGAACAAGATCACTTTGGAAATTTGAGATCAAGAATGAAATTCAGTCTCTTTGATGGCTTTTGAGCTCTAGTATGCTAAAATGCCAAAGAGATGCAAAAGTTCTTATCCAACACTGCCCTGGTACGGCTTATATAGCCAACAAAAGGAATATAGCTGTTACAATAGTTAGATAGCCGTTGGACATGTCAAAATATTAAAAAAAATTGATAAACAAAAATGCCCCGGACTAGGTTTAATAAGCTTCACAAACGGTTTAATGCACGACAGACCATTTTGTATTGAAAAATCCCATTTACGCCGGACCAAATCAGCTCGGTCCATCGTACATAATTTTGAGTAAAATTTAGTATGCTGTGAGAACCAGCGAAAGACAATTTGCGTTGGACCGAAAAAGTTGGTCCGGCATACAAGAAGAACTTACTGGCTTTGATCATGCCGACTATTTGAACTTGGAACAAACTTCCAGAGAGAATCACATTTGCGACGGACCAAAAAAGTTGGTCCGACGTACACATGAAATTGACGATGGAATGAAAATTGACTATAACTAAAATGAGTCTATCGTAAACATTGTACGCTCGGTTTGATTCTCGAATAAGTGGTTCTTAGCGCCGAACCAAAACAACAAGGTCCGGCGTAGATGCAGTGTGCGCCGGACTAAAAATTAGACAAGACCGGGTCGGTCCGGCGTGAACGGTGTACGCTCGGTTTGGTTTTGGATGAGAAGATTTCAGCGCCGGACCAAAGTAACAAGGTCGGTGTGAATGGGTTTTTCACTAAATGAGTGAAGGACTGAGTTTTGAGGGGGCAATAGAATGAAGTGACCTTTACTCCAAGTAATCTTAATAATTTGGCCTATGAACCAAGGTATTTACTTGTGCATATTCCCCCTTTATAGTACGGCTAATCTAAAGCTATCTTAGCTACATGGCTTGAATCAATTCTCAAGCCAGAACTAGTGACAAGAGTCCTTAGCCTCTATCCTTCAATCAGAAATGTCTTCACTTCACAAGGGGTACTTGACTTGATCATCAACACCAAAACCCATACAAAGCATTATTAAGAAACTAAGGGGCCTAGATACTTTCAGCTGGAGAACAGCGAAGAAGAGGGGGGAGAGCCCAAGCGGTGGGTGATCGAGAGTAGGGCTGAGGTTTGGTGCAGGCGACACTAGGAGGAGAGCCAACCCGTGAGGCGAGGCGAAGCCCAGCCGACCGAGAGGCTAGAGGAGGGACTCGAGCAGCGAGGCACTACGAGCCAGGTGGCGGCAAATCAACTACAGAGGCGGCCCAGTCGGGGTGGCGCATGGAGAGGCCAGAAGCTAGGGGCACGAGGAGTGGGGAGACCTAGTCAGCAGCAGGCTCAAAGGTGGCAAGACTGGCACGAGACCGGCGGGACCACGAGGCTGCGAGGCCATGGCACCGACAGGAGAGCTGTGAGGATAAGGGGAGGGGTAGAGAAGAAAGGAAGCCGAATGGATAAGCCCAATCGGGTGAGAAGGAAAAAAGAAAAAGAATAGGAGGAGAAGAACGAAAAAAGGAAAAAAGAAAAGAAAATAATAAGATAATTTTTGTAACGCATCCAAATGTTTAATCGGTCATGAGAATTAACAATAATTTAATCCCTACGCTAGTAATCACATAAAATGGGTACAACTAATTGAATTAAAAGAAAATGAGAGAAGAGAAAAGAAAAGAAAAAAACAAGAAAAATTAAATTTTAGCAAATCAGCTAAATAATAAATATATGCCCTTGTTAAACCTTAAAAATCAATCAAAATAGTTGAAAATTATCGAAAACACTACATCGAGTCGGTTGACCAATTTATTAAAGCGTGACTGTATAAAATTGAGTAAAGCCCTAAAATTCATAAAGTAAAATTTGTAAATCCTAAAATAATAAGTTGAGCACGTTGGGTACTTTAAAATATGCAAAAACTTAGGTCCTGTTTGGCAGAGCTCTAGTTCCTAACTCCACCTCATATCTAAAACTTGTAGGCTAAAATAAAGTGAATTAAGTTTATATTTTTATTCTAAAATGTAAACAAGATGACCCCCCCAAACACTTTTAATATACCTACAGCTCCAGCTCCACGGATCTGGTAGAGCTAAGAATACCCAGCTCCACCAAAGAGACAAATCTGGTGGAGCTGGGGCTCTGCCAAATAAGGCCTTAATTGCCACTAAATATGGTACTTCTGTGATTTCAAAAAATAAATTAAATCGGACCGTAAATTAGCAAACGGGTGAAAACAAGTATTTCAATCAAAATCCAGGCAAGCTCCCTTGTTCATGTTGTAAAATGATTTTATAAAAATTTATGAAATTCACTGATGCATGGTAAAATCTTATTTACGTATTAAAAGTTAAATCTATGATTTGATAAACTGCGAGTGCAGTTGGAATTGTTATTTTGACTCAACCGACAGATGAAGTTGGGGTGAGTTATTAAATGGTGGGTGGAGGGTGCCATGATTGTTGTTGCTGGTGGGGCCTCTACATAGGGATATAATATAAGGTTAAAATCATTTGGGTAATGAGTCATATTAAAACGTATCAACCGTAGTGTGTGGGAAACAAACAAAAAAAGGTTGTCCTATGATGGCATTTAATCTTCACCTTGGTAAGTAAGATGTGTTAACCTGGGATTGTCGGATCCCCGGTGAAGTACATGTTGATAATCGGTATTGGTTATCCGACGCTATATTTTAAAGCCATGGGAGGAGTATCTCCGGATGGAGATCAACTGGCCATTCCAGAGTATATAAGGAATCTCTATTTCGTGATGGTATATTATGAACCAGCATATGTTAATAAAATGTCAACCAGCGTAGGTTGTATAACTCTAGTCTTGATTTAGAGTACAACTGGAAAGGGGCCAAGGTTGGAGATTCAACACCAAAGTAGTGATAAACATTCTGGGTTCTCGATTGTGGTCGAGTTTGCTATGGGTAAAGTGATACAAAACCTGCGCAGGGTATAAAATCATGAATTCATGCCTGTCTCCTGTACTGGAGGCTACGGAAGTTAATTCTGCCTTATATACGAGTGCTAGTAGAAATTTTGCAATTACAAATTGAACTCCAGAGTTTCTTAATAAACCTATTTTGGTTAAAAAGGGTTTTGAGGTATGAATTGAGGAATGGAACCGGTGAGGGTTCCGAATGATAAAATTCATGAATATATATTTGATACTAAAGCTTGCTTAGTACATTTTGTATTTACTCTTCTATAATTATCTCTTTGCTTAGATTCTGATTATTATGGAGGCTCCAATGAGGAGTGGATGGAGGATCACCCGCAGGTAGGGATGAAAATGGTACGGAAATGATCGGTAAATGGCTGTTGCATTTTCGTTTCCACATTTTTTACCGGTAATGGAAACAAAATTGGAAACCCCACAAATGAAATCGAAAACGGATAGTGTCGGAAACGAATGCGGAACGGAGCGGATGTAACATCCTCTTTTTGGCTTTCTGGAGAAAAACCTAATTTAAATAAAGTAAATTCAAAATTTGGAGTTTCATTGGTGTTTAAAATAACCTGGCATCCATTCCCCTCCGAAATCGGGAATTAATTCCCTCCCGGGCGAAAAATCGGATTTTCGATCTGGCCGTGCAGAAAAATTCACCCGAGTCCAGAAGTGCTCCAAAAATCTCCAAACCACTTCTAAAATGCTCCAAATATTCCGAAATGATTTTAGGAATCATTCCCCGGATTTTTGGACATCCGTTCCTATTTTATCTCGCGCGGCTTTTGTTTAATGCCTGCGATCCGCGCCTGAATATCCAATTCCACAAAAATCATCCAAATTCAACCAAACCACTTCCATTGCATCCCAAATATTCCAAAATGGCTCTAGGAATTTTTTCGGAATTTTTAGGCCATTTTTCCTTATTTTTTCTCTAGGGCGAATCATTTGCGTAAAAGAGAACCAATAGGAAGTTGCCATGTGGCGAGTGAATAGTGTCATCTTCAACCTCTTGCCATGCATGAACAAAGGAGCTTCAAGCAAGCAAAAATGGAGGGAGCTCTCTTTAAATTCTTCTAGCTCCTCCAATTCAACTCCAATTTGCGAACCGTCGGATCCGTTGGAATCACGACGGACTCCTCTTTCCATCCATGGAGATAATGCACCCTAAACCTCGTCGGAATTTGAGTCATCCTTCCAAAACCGAAATCCACACTTATGGCAATAAATTTGCCATTTCTTCCCCAAATCACGCACCACCGGTTCCTAAAACTCCGTGGCGGCGCCCTCTCTCCAGAACATCTATTCTTTTCTTGCCTCTCTTTTCCAAATGGCCGGGAGATCGAGAAAACCGACGAACTCTAGTTTTCTTTGGGGCTCTCTGTTGTGGAGTTGCTCTCTGTTCTTTTTGGGTTGCTCCTGTGCATGCGTGTGGGGCCTTGCCGTCTGGCGCTTGACTCGCCGCCGGCGCCGCCGCGCCGCGCGCCCGCCGCCCACCAGCGCCAGCAGCGCCGCCCGGCCTCAGGCGCTGCCGCCGCCGTCGCCCCGGTCGGCCGAGCCCGCCCCTCTCCTTCCCCCAAGCTCCACTTCTCCATCCATGGTGGCTATTGCCATGGCCATGACAAGCTTCTAGGAGAAGCAACCCCATGTCTATGACATGTGGGGCCCTCTGTCATACACCCAAAGACTAGTCAAGACCCAGTCAAAGCCAGTCAAAGCTCCTGTTGACCAGTCAAACCCGAGGGGAATATTCCCGGAATATTCTCGGTTTTCGATTTATTCGAAATTCAAACTTCGGAAGCTCATAACTTTCTCATCCGAACTCCGTTTGACCCCATTCAAATTTCTAAATTCATCTAAAATCAAGAGCTACCTGCCAGTACTAATTTTATAATTTTTGGATTTTATTTATTTTCTGTTATTTATTTATTGCCTCGTTTTGCGTGTAGTCGACGATCCCGCCGCGACCGCCGATTCCGCCGCCGGACTTCTCGAGTTCGACACTCCCACCGCCGAAGAAGGCAAGTCTCCTTGATGCACTTTGCTCCTATGTTTACAAAACGATTTCAATTGTTTATAAAGTTGCATGGCTATGTTTAATGAAATATGTCAAATATAAGTGTTAGTTATTCCGAACTTGTTGATTCCACCTTGACATTGTTAATCATATCCATTGTAACCCTTAGAACATTGTTTACACCATGCCTATGTTTATGTGGTACCCTTTGCTTAGTAGTACGGTAGAAATGCTTAGGGCCTTTTCGATAAAAGCAACCCATGGGTGGGATTATTCAAAAAGAATGATATCAAATGTGATTTGAAAGTGTTATTATGGTTTTGGTCCTGTTTTGTGAAAATAAAAAGAAAAGGAAAATGATTTTGACTTGGGCGGCATGGAATGTCGGGTGGGAGCGGATCAAGTCTTGATCCTTTTGTGCAAGTACCGCCCCAAGTCAATTAAGGACCGACGCTTATGATTGCCATTTTAAGCATAACCGTACTACCACATGTCTATAATGGTACGACCTGGCCAACTAATTTGTAGAAGCCTAGCTTAGACTCACCACTTGGTTGGATGTGAATGCCGGACGGAGGCAATGTTGTTTTTCTCACACGGCGCAAGAGGGGGCTTCTATACTGGGTGGAGGGAACCCTAACAGCGGTGAAACCTCAGCGGGTGGGTCTAGTTAGGTAGATACATTATGCTTGGCCTTGTCAAGATATCCTGTGCCACACACCTAAGGAAGTGTGTTAATTGCATGGCAACAATGGTATATCTTGTCTTGTGGGTAAAGTTGTACACCTCTGCAGAGTAAAACTATTCGAATAGTCGTGCCTACGGTCAAAGGCAAAGCGAAGAATGCTTTCATATTGGTAGACTTTGGTTTTGGTTTTAAATTCGAAAAGTGTTTTGTTTTGGGGTTCGGGAGTGGTTAGAACTCTCGAATGTTGTTTGGCGGAAAGAGCCAATCAGGTGGAAAGAACACATTACGCATTTGTGGATGGAGTCACATGATTAACTTTGATCTTTTAAACTGTTGGCGGATAGAGCCTTTATGTTAGTGATGGTGGATAGAACCTCACTACAATAATAAATAATTCAATTATTAAAAAGAATTGTAAAAGATGCTTTGTGAAATTTATTACTTAAGTATGATTTAATCAAATGTGGCTTTATGCAAATAAACCCTATTAAGCTTCCTTTGGAAAGCCCCTCATGATCATAATTTCCCGACTTGCTGAGTACTTTTGTACTCACGTGCTACACCAACATTGTAATCATCAGAAATTTATCAAGATGCCGAGGAAGAGGAGGAGTTCTTCGAGGAGGACTGCCAGGAGGACTAGTTGCGTTCCTAGTAAATGCGCTTTGTAGCGTTTTAGCGTTCGCTCGTTTCGTTTTGCTTTTGTTTCCGCTGCGTTGTGTGTCCGGTCGTTGGACCGAGTATTGTAATAAGTGGCCATGTGGCCCATACTTGACTATTTATATTACAGGTTTCGTTTTGTTCGGCAATGATGTATCACTGTGACTGTGTGTACTAGCTACTGATCTGGGACTAGTACGGAAATACACAGGAGATTCTGGATAGCTGATCCGGGGTCTCACAGCGGTGGTATCAGAGCCAGGTTGACTGTAGGACGTGACCTAGTTAGCGTGGCAAAGCCTTAAGGACTTATATTTTATACAAATGTACTTGCAAAAGTTTAAGTTTCTTTGCTGCTATCTCTTCTATCTTAGTATCTTGTGCTCATCCTCTCCTTTATTTAAATTTTGTTTACTAATCCTGTCCTCTTTCAAAATTTGTAGATGCCGACTTACACCACTTTTGCGTCATTGGCGGGAGGCTTTTGTACGGAGCTGTCCTTAATGCTCCAAGAGCTGGAGTTTCCCCACCGGCCTGAGTACCGCTGTACCTCCGTGTCGAGCTTAGGCCATGCCACGTGGAAGGTTAGACTGATGGTGCAGGCCCGAAGTCCGTTTGTGGATGAGCGGCCGTTCTACTTCACTTCGGAGAGGGTGAAGTTGGGTGATGCGATCCAGGATGCTGCGAGATAGGCCATTCTTCATCTTGGCAGCAGCTACAATGACCGACTGGAGGACTCGCCGTACCGCCTGTTTCCGTGCTTTGATGAAGAAAGGTATCACAACAGGTTCTGGGGTACGGAGCAGGAACAGGACCCAGCGATGGTGCATTTGGGAGCGCTCGTCCGAGCCCAAGATGAGGCCTATGTTAGCACTCTCCATGAGCTTCGAGATCAGTATGAGAGTTTGGCTGCTTCTCGAGAGGAGACTCGTCGGCTCAAGGAGGAGCTGGAGACCTTGCGTGCACTTCTTCCACCGCCGGCCTTTGTGCAGGTGGCACCCGTGGCGCGCCGCCGCCACCAGCCCCGGTTCGGGAGGACCCGCCCGACCGCGACATCCAGGAAGGAGCGCGCCACCAAGCGTCATCAAGGTCTGAGGCTTCGGACGACCGCGCGCAAGTCTGTTCGTCTCCCTTCGCCGCCAGGGTTTTCTCTGAGTGCTTTGGCTGCCCCTGGAGGAGCAGGACCTTCAGCAGCAGCTACGCCTTCCCGCAGCAGGAGCGAGGAGGAGGAGGACCTGTCCCCGCGCGTCTTCGGCAGCGACGCGAGTTCTTAGATAGTTTCAGTCTGCAGGATCTTAATTTTTGTCGCGTTAGAGCGTTGAATAAGTGATTGCGGGATTGTATCGTGCCCTTAGGCATTTGTGATACAGCCACCTCCAAAACTATTTGATTTTAATTGAAGTTCAGTTGGTTTTCTCCCTTCTGTGGTGTGCTCTTTTGGTTGTGCTCTTGTGGTTGAGGATGTGGTTTAGTCCCCTGACTCTTATCTGTGCTTCCCCCCTTTCCTTGTGCTTGATCGCCTTGTGCAGATGGAGAACGTTGGTCGTGGGCGTGGCCGTGGAAGACCCGCGGGCCGCGGCAGAGGCCGTGGACATGCCCGTGGGCCCGTGCATTTTCAGGAAGAATATGTGGAGCCCCCTCAGCAGCAAGGACAAGAGCCAGTTCAACACCCCGCAGCTCAGCATGATCCGCCGCCGCCCCCACCACCAGCTCAGCCGCCGAACATGGAACAGATGATGGCGATGCAGCTTCAGATTCTTCAGGCGTTAGCTCAGAACGTCCTGAACCAACCGCAAGCCGCGGCAGCCCCAGCTCAAGTTCAACAGCCCCCTTCCAAGTTTGGGGAGTTCATGAGAACTCGGCCCCCGACCTGTGCTGGATCAGGAGACCCGCTGGATGCGGATGACTGGCTCAAGGAAGTTGAGCGCAAACTCCACTTGGCTCAGTGTGATGACACTGAGAGTGTGCACTTTGCCTCTTATCAGCTGAAGGGTACGGCCGCCAACTGGTGGGAGAACTACTGTGCCGCCCATGCTGACCCGCAGAACATCCCATGGAATGAGTTCGTGGAAGCCTTCAGGGCTACCCATATCCCAAGGGGGATTATGGAGATGAAACGTCGGGAATTCCATAAGCTGCAGCAGGGAAACTTGTCTGTTTCCGAGTACCTTAACCGCTTCACTCAGCTGTCCCGGTACGCGACCTCAGATGTCGCCACTGATGAGGCCAAGATTTGGCAATTCATGGAGGGCCTTGACCCCAACTTGAAGGTACAGCTGGTTTCAAGCGACTACCCGTCGTTCCAACACATGATCAACAAGGCGCTGATTCAAGAGGATGCCCAGCGTACCGTATCGAGTCCATAGCGGAAGATGCGATTTCAGAATCGGCCAGCGGTGCCGGTAGTTCCAGGCCCCACTTTCCAAAGAAGAATGGCCAAGAAAGCCAAGACCTCTAATGCTCCTCGGACCCCAATGTCTACCCCGCGCCCCACTGGACAAGCCCCTGCCGGCAATGCAGGAGCTCAAGCTCAGAAGAGTGGGACTGCTATGGCAGGAGTGCAGTGCTTTAACTGCCGAGAGATGGGGCACTACGCCAACAACTGCCCTAAGAAGCGTCAGCCCGTCACCCCGGTGAGGTTCAACCTGGGATCGACGCCAGCCCGCGCCCCTGCGCCGGCTCAAGGAAGAGGAACCCCTCAGACTCCGCGCACGCCAAGGACTGCAGGAAGAGGGCGTGTGAACCACATCACCGCGGAAGAGGCTCAGGATACGCCAGACGTGGTTTATGGTAAGTTCCATGTGAACTCAGTTCCAGCTTCAATTCTGTTTGATTCTGGTGCAACCCATTCTTTTATATCAGAGTACTTGGTTAAAAAGCATAACTGGAACACAACACAGTTAAGAAACCCTTTGTTAGTGCAATCCCCTGGAAAAGAACTAAGAACCACTACTGTTTGTCCGAAAATGGATATAGTAATAAAAGGGGTAAAGTTCCTAGCGAACTTAATACTGTTGGATACTAAGGGTATAGAAGTAATCCTTGGAATGGATTGGTTAACCAAGTACAAGGGTCAGATAGACTGTGCTAGTAGAGCTATCTCGCTTACCAGCCCTGAGGGGATTAGAGTGGAATTCTTATCTAATCTTGCCTCTAAGGGGGGTAGCACCCTAAACCGTCTGAAAGGGACTTCGTTGGAGAAGGTACCCATAATCAATGAGTACCCAGATGTGTTCCCGGATGAGTTGCCTGGTATGCCACCAGATCGAGATGTGGAGTTTGTGATTGAGCTGGTACCTGGTACCGCTCCAATCTCGAAGAGACCGTACCGTCTGCCGTCCAACGAGTTGGTCGAGATGAAGAAGCAGATTGAAGAATTGCAAGAGAAAGGATTCATCAGACCCAGTTCGTCGCCGTGGGGATCGCCTGTGATCTTCGTCACCAAGAAAGACGGTAGTCTGAGAATGTGCATAGACTACAGGTCGTTGAATGAGGTCACAATCAAGAACAAGTATCCGCTACCTCGGATTGATGATCTGTTTGATCAGTTGAAAGGAGCTCAAGTCTTCTCCAAGATAGATTTGAGATCGGGATATCACCAGCTGAAGATAAGAAAGGAAGATATTCCGAAAACAGCCTTCACCACCCGATATGGACTGTACGAGTTCACAGTCATGTCTTTTGGGTTAACCAATGCTCCTTCTTATTTCATGAATCTGATGAATAAGGTATTTATGGAGTATTTAGACAAGTTCGTCGTAGTATTCATCGACGACATTCTTGTCTATTCCAAGAGCAGAAAAGAGCATGAAGACCATCTGCGAATAGTCTTGGAAACACTAAGAGAGCATCAGCTGTATGCTAAGTTTAGCAAGTGTGACTTCTGGCTAAAGGAAGTATCTTTCCTAGGTCATATCATCTCTGCTGCAGGAGTAGCAGTAGATCCAGCGAAAGTGAGAGATGTTTTGGATTGGACACAACCCAAGTCAGTCCTAGAGATCCGAAGTTTTCTTGGATTAGCTGGTTATTACCGGAGATTCATTGAAGGTTTCTCGAAGATAGCCAGACCTCTTACCCAACTTCTGAAAAAGGAAAAGAAGTTTGAATGGACGAAAGCGTGTGAGCAAAGTTTTCAGGAGTTGAAAAAGAGATTAACCTCAGCTCCAGTGTTGATTTTGCCGGACATCCATAAGGATTTTGAAGTGTACTGTGATGCTTCGAAGCAAGGACTAGGATGTGTTATGATGCAAGAAGGGAAGGTAATAGCCTACGCTTCAAGACAACTGCGACCTCATGAAGAAAACTATCCTATTCATGACTTGGAGTTAGCCGCAGTTGTACATGCGCTCAAGATATGGAGGCATTACTTGATCGGCAATCGATGTGAGATCTATACGGATCATAAAAGTCTGAAATATATCTTCAGTCAACCTGATCTCAACCTGAGGCAGAGAAGATGGTTGGAGTTAGTGAAAGATTATAATCTGGGAATTCATTATCACCCTGGGAAAGCAAACGCTGTTGCGGATGCTTTGAGCAGGAAAGCTCACTGCAACAATGTAATAGTACAACAACGTCAAACATCGCTTCATGAGGAGTTTCGGCGCCTTAACCTGGAATTGGTAAATGAAGGGTGTATTTATAATTTGGAGGTCAAATCAACCTTGGAAGATCAAATCAGGGAAGCCCAGAAGGAAGATAAAGGTATTGCCAACCTGAAGGGAGGTCTAAAGAAAGGAAAGCACCCCGGATTCTTAGAAGATGACCAAGGTACTGTTTGGTTCGGAAAAAGAATAGTGGTCCCTAACCAAGAAGAAATCAAGAATATGATCTTGAAAGAGGCTCACGATTCAGTATATTCTATTCACCCAGGAGGCACCAAAATGTATGCTGAGTTGAAAGAGAAGTATTGGTGGTCCAATATGAAGAAGGAAGTTGCTGATTTTGTGGCACGTTGTGATGTGTGCCAGTTGGTTAAAGCCGAGCATCAAAGACCAGCCGGTCTATTGCAGCCTTTGCAAGTGCCCATATGGAAATGAGAAGAAATTGGAATGGATTTTATAACTGGGTTACCCAAAACAAAATCCGGTTATGACTCCATCTGGGTTATTGTGGACCGATTGACTAAAGTGGCTCACTTTCTCCCAGTGAAGACGACTTATTCTGGAGACAAGCTTGCCGAGCTGTATATGGCCAAGATTGTGTGTTTACACGGTGTGCCAAAGAAGATCGTGTCTGATCGAGGTTCCCAGTTCACCTCGAGGTTTTGGCAACAATTGCATGAAGTGTTGGGCACGAATCTTAATTTCAGTACTGCGTATCATCCTCAGACGGATGGTCAGACCGAAAGGGTCAATCAAATCTTAGAGGATATGTTGAGAGCTTGTGCTCTAACATATAAAGGCTCATGGGATCAGAATTTGCCCTATGCAGAGTTTTCCTATAACAACAGTTATCAAGCTAGTCTGAAGATGGCACCTTTTGAAGCTTTGAATGGAAGAAAGTGCAGGACACCACTGTATTGGAAAGAAACCGAAGGAGGACAAGTCATCGGACCTGATGTTCTAAAAGAAGCCGAAGAGCAAGTTAGACAGATCCGGGCCAATCTGAAAACAGCTCAGTCAAGACAGAAGAGTTATGCGGACCATCGTCGACGGGAATTAAGCTTTGTACCTGGAGATCATGTGTATTTGAAGGTATCCCCGATGAAGGGAATGAAACGATTCCGTGTCAGTGGAAAATTAGCACCCCGCTATATCGGACCATTCAAGGTGATTGCCCGAAAAGGAGAAGTTGCGTATAAGTTGGAGTTGCCACCACAGCTGTCAGGGGTACATGATGTCTTTCATGTGTCTCAGCTGAAGAAATGTCTCCGAGTGCCGGAGCATCAGATGCCGTTGGAAGACATGGAACTGAAAGAAGACTTGTCTTACCCGGAGTATCCCATCAAGGTTTTGGATGAAGCCGAGCGTCAGACGCGAAGCCGAGTGATCAAGTTCTGCAAGGTTCAGTGGAGCAACCATTCGGAAAAGGAAGCTACTTGGGAGCGAGAAGAAGATCTTCGAGCAGAGTTTCCTAACCTTTTTCTTTCTCCGTCTGAATCTCGGGGACGAGATTCTCTCTAAGGGGGGTAGGTTTGTAACATCCTCTTTTTGGCTTTCTGGAGAAAAACCTAATTTAAATAAAGTAAATTCAAAATTTGGAGTTTCATTGGTGTTTAAAATAACCTGGCATCCATTCCCCTCTGAAATCGGGAATTAATTCCCTCCCGGGCGAAAAATCGGATTTTCGATCTGTGGTGCAGAAAATTCACCCGAGTCCAGAAGTGCTCCAAAAATCTCCAAACCACTTCTAAAATGCTCCAAATATTCCGAAATGATTTTAGGAATCATTCCTCGGATTTTTGGACATCCGTTCCTATTTTATCTCGCACGGCTTTTGTTTAATGCCTGCGATCCGCGCCTGAATATCCAATTCCACAAAAATCATCCAAATTCAACCAAACCACTTCCATTGCGTCCCAAATATTCCAAAATGGCTCTAGGAATTTTTCCGGAATTTTTAGGCCATTTTTCCTTATTTTTCTCTAGGGCGAATCATTTGCGTAAAAGAGAACCAATAGGAAGTTGCCATGTGGCGAGTGAATAGTGTCATCTTCAACCTCTTGCCATGCATGAACAAAGGAGCTTCAAGCAAGCAAAAATGGAGGGAGCTCTCTTTAAATTCTTCTAGCTCCTCCAATTCAACTCCAATTTGCGAACCGTCAGATCCGTTGGAATCACGACGGACTCCTCTTTCCATCCATGGAGATAATGCACCCTAAACCTCATCGAAATTTGAGTCATCCTTCCAAAACCGAAATCCACACTTATGGCAATAAATTTGCCGTTTCTTCCCCAAATCACGCACCACTGGTTCCTAAAACTCCGTGGCGGCGCCCTCTCTCCAGAACATCTATTCTTTTCTTGCCTCTCTTTTCCAAACGGCCGGGAGATCGAGAAAACCGACGAACTCGGGGTGTTCATCGCGTTCTTCGGGTTTTGGATCATATCTCCCTCCTCGGTGGTTCAGTTTCTATTCCGTTTGTTTCATTGAGTTCGTGAGGGAGTCTAGATTCTAACTCATCCATTGATTTTAGGTTTCATTGACCGTGGGCGACGAATTTCGCATTTTCTTCGCTTCGGCCGAACTCGGGTTTTTCATCAAATTCATCTCGCTCGGTGAGTTTTGGTTCAATTCTTTCCGGTTATAGGTTCCTAAGGATGTTATCTAGAGGTTTTAGCTTTTTGTTTGGATCGATTCCATGCAAAAATGTGTTAGAAATCCAAGTTTTAGTTTTCTTTGGGGCTCTCTGTTGTGGAGTTGCTCTCTGTTCTTTTTGGGTTGCTCCTGTGCATGCGTGTGGGGCCTTGCCGTCTTGGCCACCAGCTCGCCGCCGGCGTGCCGCCCGCCCGCCGCCAGCGCGCGCCGGCGAGCCGCCGCCGCTTGCCCGCCGGCCGTCGCCCCACCGTCGGCCAAGGCGCCCTCTCCTTCCCCCAAGCTCCACTTCTCCATCCATGGTGGCTATTGCCATGGCCATGGCAAGCTTCTAGGAGAAGCAACCCCATGTCTATGACATGTGGGGCCCTCTGTCATACACCTAAAGCCTAGTCAAGACCCAGTCAAAGCCAGTCAAAGCTCCTGTTGACCAGTCAAACCCGAGGGGAATATTCCCGGAATATTCTCGGTTTTCGATTTATTCGAAATTCAAACTTCGGAAGCTCATAACTTTCTCATCCGAACTCCGTTTGACCCCATTCAAATTTCTAAATTCATCTAAAATCAAGAGCTACCTGCCAGTACTAATTTTATAATTTTTGGATTTTATTTATTTTCTGTTATTTATTTATTGCCTCGTTTTGCGTGTAGTCGACGATCCCGCCGCGACCGCCGATTCCGCCGCCGGACTTCTCGAGTTCGACACTCCCACCGCCGAAGAAGGCAAGTCTCCTTGATGCACTTTGCTCCTATGTTTACAAAACGATTTCAATTGTTTATAAAGTTGCATGGCTATGTTTAATGAAATATGTCAAATATAAGTGTTAGTTATTCCGAACTTGTTGATTCCACCTTGACATTGTTAATCATATCCATTGTAACCCTTAGAACATTGTTTACACCATGCCTATGATTATGTGGTACCCTTTGCTTAGTAGTACGGTAGAAATGCTTAGGGCCTTTTCGATAAAAGCAACCCATGGGTGGGATTATTCAAAAAGAATGATATCAAATGTGATTTGAAAGTGTTATTATGGTTTTGGTCCTGTTTTGTGAAAATAAAAGAAAAGGAAAATGATTTTGACTTGGCGGAATGGAATGTCGGGTGGAAGCGAACCAAGTCTTGGTTCTTTTGTGCAAGTACTGCCCCAAGTCAATTAAGGACCGACGCTTATGATTGCCATTTTAAGCATAACCGTACTACCACATGTCTATAATGGTACGACCTGGCCAACTAATTTGTAGAAGCCTAGCTTAGACTCACCACTTGGTTGGATGTGAATGCCGGACGGAGGCAATGTTGTTTTTCTCACACGGTGCAAGAGGGGGCTTCTGTACTGGGTGGAGGGAACCCTAACAGCGGTGAAACCTCAGCGGGTGGGTCTAGTTAGGTAGATACATTGTAACGGCCTTGTCAAGATATCCCTGCCGGCACACCTAAGGAAGTGTGTTAATTGCATGGCAACAATGGTATATCTTGTCTTGTGGGTAAAGTTGTACACCTCTGCAAAGTAAAACTATTCGAATAGCCGTGCCTACGGTCAAAGGCAAAGCGAAGAATGCTTTCATATTGGTAGACTTTGGTTTTGGTTTTAAATTCGAAAAGTGTTTTGTTTTGGGGTTCGGGAGTGGTTAGAACTCTCGAATGTTGTTTGGTGGAAAGAGCCAATCAGGTGGAAAGAACCTGTTCTGCATTTGACGGATGGAGTCACATGATTAACTTTGATCTTTTAAACTGTTGGCGGATAGAGCCTTTATGTTAGTGATGATGGATAGAACCTCACTACAATAATAAATAATTCAATTATTAAAAAGAATTGTAAAAGATGCTTTGTGAAATTTATTACTTAAATATGATTTAATCAAATGTGGCTTTATGCAAATAAACCCTATTAAGCTTCCTTTGGAAAGCCCCTCATGATCATAATTTCCTGACTTGCTGAGTACTTTTGTACTCACATGCTACAGCAACATTGTAATCATCAGAAATTTATCAAGATGCCGAGGAAGAGGAGGAGTTCTTCGAGGAGGACTGCCAGGAGGACTAGTTGCGTTCCTAGTCGTCGCCTGTGGCGTTTTGGCGTTCGCTCGTTTCGTTTTGCTTTTGTTTCCGCTGCGTTGTGTGTCCGGTCGTTGGACCGAGTATTGTAATAAGTGGCCATGTGGCCCATACTTGACTATTTATATTACAGGTTTCGTTTTGTTCGGCAATGATGTATCACTGTGACTGTGTGTACTAGCTACTGATCTGGGACTAGTACGGAAATACACAGGAGATTCTGGATAGCTGATCCGGGGTCTCACAGCGGATACGAAAACAAAAGCGAAAAATTCCACAAGAACATAGTACATAATCACAATATACATTACCACAAGAACAATGTAGCTCATTCCACCTTTAAGGTGGACATAAGAATAGTGCTATATTCACTGGTATTACTAGAAAGTTTTTTTTTTCAATTTTGTCAACTGAAGGCTCGCTATTTGTCTCCCATATCAAACCATCGAATCCTCCTGCATGTCGTTATCATCGACATCCTTTTGCTCCACCAACTACAAAGGTATAACACCCTAAAATTTGTATATTATTGTTTGATGTTCATTTATGATTTTCTGATATTTATCCTGGATTTTCTAGAGTTTATAAATATCATTTTGCTATTTTTAGATTTATAAACATAATTTATTCAAAAAAAATAAAAACAAAATTATGCTGAAAATAATTTTCCTAGGTTCAAAATGTTCCAAAGTATTTTTGAGATTTTTTTCGGAATTTTTGAACTCTATTTGATATTTTATATAAAGCCATTTGTATTTATGAAATTATTTTAATTCAAAAATAAATATAAACTATGCCTTATCTTTTTGGGCCAAGCCCATTTCTCTTTTCGGCCTGTTTCCATTTTTAATTTCTGGTTTCACCTATATAGAATTTTCGTTTCCATTTTTGTTTTCATCGGAATTGGCTCTCCCGTTTCCGTTTCTGTTTCTGACAAAAAATTTCCGTTTCTGTTTCCGTACCGGTATTTTCGTTTCCAAAAAAGCTTCTGTTTCCGTTTTTCTCCAAAACGGTTGAAAATTTTCCGTTCCGTTTTCAACCCTACCGTAGGACCAGGATGATAAGAAGACGGAGGACGACCCAAAGGACTGGATGGAGTAGTAACCCTTACAGCAGAGGCCCTCGTTCCCCAGGGTAATTAGTATAATAAATGTAATCTTGAACTTTTGATGTAAATTATATAATAAGACAGGTGATGAATTGTAAGATGGTACTGCGTTTATGGAATGTAATGGGTTTCCTTTGGAGTCTCTAATTAGTGTTCTGCTGCAACACTTTGAAATAGCGTATTAATTAATAAAATATCGGGCTTACTCGATAATTTATTAATTAAATATGCCCAAAGATCAGTGTAATTAACTCGGGATTAATGGCAATGTTTCAATTATTATCTAGAGTTAATTATGCGGGTCGCCACTGACTACTTCTGATGCTAGAGAATTATCTTGAACCGGTAGGTGTTATACCGGCTGGAAAGAAATCTCTTTGTACTAGTTTTTTTTTTATGAAATAAGCTTATAGAAGACAAAAAAAAAAAAAAAAAAAAATACAACACTGAGGGATAACAAACATATAAGAACGGATGAAAATTAGCAAACTGGAATAGAACGAAAATAGATACTGTTAACCGCCCGGTTACCGACGGCCGACCTTGCTCCGGCAAACTTCCAAAATCACTTGTGTTGATATTTGGTCTTGGTAGTTTAATCTTAGTATTTTCTAGGAGGCTCAATTAGTTTTACTCGTAAATTTTTTTCCTAAGATAAATCTGTGAGATATATTTTGGCTTTCTTGCACAGATGTAGTACTACTCCTCAAACGATTATCCGCGCGCGAACAGATGGAGCAAAGCGTTTATCCAGACAAGTTTTAGACATCACTCTCCGTTTAGAAAAGGCTTGATCAGTCCCAACGGGCGTACAAATATCGTCCAAAATACGATTAGGCGGGTGATTTTGTGATTTCCCTGCGACATTATAGGACAACCGTGCGGCATGATTGTAAAATGTGTTGGTGGTTTTCTCAACCATGTGATTCATTAGTAAGTCAAATCGATCCGAATGGAGCTCTTCTGACAAGTTGTACTATCAAGGGCGAAGGCAGGCCGGTGGCCCGAGGCCTGCCATGGTTAATGGGAGACTCAGATAGGTTGATCAAGTTTTGGCCACCGAGGTTGATCACCGTGACTCGTCCTAGATGCTTTGGACTACATCTGACCCTCTTCCACTAGCAGAAAGATCAGCAGTCCGGCCCGAGGCCCAGCCACAGGCTGGCTCCCTCCCTAGTACTATTATCAACTCAAAATGACTAAACCGGAGGCCATTTATGTCCTTTTTATCTTATGGCCCTTGTTCAACAGATAAGAGCAATAGTTAAGTGGTTCAGGTAGTAGGAGGAAATATTGCTTTTCTTCTGGCAAGATTGACAGGGATGTTTGCTTACGCATCCTGTTACGGTGTATTCAGAATTTCAGATTATATACACGTATTGAGATTGGCAGAGTGCTTCAACCAAACAAAAAAGATAAGGCGCGTATGTATTCACTTCAAACATAATCAGAAATTCAGAATATATACCAAAAACTCCAAACCAAACAAAGTTTTCTTTCTTTTTTTTTCTTTTTTTCTTTTTGTGGAAGCCTTTAGTAATCCAGACAAGTACATATATATAACTAGAAGCAGCATATATATAGTACAACTCACGTAGAACACGAGCTGTATTTTTTTTCCAGGGAGGAGAAGTTACAGGCTCTATATCTACCTACCTAGAACACACCGTTGGGGCTGGCTGGGTGGCCGCCGGCGGCTCGCATCACATGACCGTGCAGGCGTTGACGTTCTCGTCGCTGAACATGGTCATGTACCGGACCTCCGGCGCGTTGGGGTCGGCCATGGCCTGCGGCGCGCTGCGGACGAACCCCGCCGGCGCCTTCTTGTCGTAGGCGCCGCCGACGTAGGGGTAGGTGGCGAGCGTGTAGGGCACGTACGGCCACATCTCCGCCACCTTCCCCGTGCTCTTCACCCGCTCCAGCACCTTGCTCGCCTCCACGTACCCCGTCACCGTGCACTTGCCTTGCTTCGGGTTCACAGCGACGCTCGTCACTCCTGTACATGTGCCGCCGACGGAGCATTTCATTTATTAACTCCAAAGGGAGAAAACAAATGACTCGATTTTCACCCCCCAAAAAAAGTAGAAATAACTTATATTTGATCGCTCGGCAATTAAGAATTAAAGAACTTATATTTGATCGCTCGGCAATTAAGAATTTAAGATCGCTTGTTGTTATGTGAGATCGCAAGAGTAGTGTGTACCACGCATCGATTTCACGGCGTGCTTCACCCTCCTCTCGCAGCCCTCGCAGTCCATCTTCACCTTGATGTTCACCGTCTGCAGGTCGAACCCAGCCACAAATCACAGATCAGACGACTTAACAAAAAGGCAGAAATTTACAGACTACAAATCCCTTCAGAAGATCAACAAAACAGACACCATGGATCCGTGGGTGCAACATGGCACTGAAATGGTTCCCAAGAACAAAATGAAAAGAAAAAAGAACGTATGTATTTGAATTCCACAAACCTCACCTGCAATGGCCGCTTCTTCCTCAGCTTCAGGGCTTGCTTGGTCTCTGTTATGCTGCAGAGATCAGAGAGGTGATCCAAGACCCCCATGATTTGCTATAGTACACCAACTTTTGCTTGGAGCAAGAAGGCTTATTATTATTATGTAGTTTGCTCTTGGGTGTAGAATTGTGGGGGAATGAAAGGGTCATATATATATGTAGAGAGAGAGAGAGAGAGAGAGAGAGAGTTCACCTATGTAGCGCAGTCGCTGGCTAATTTTGTATGGTTAGGATGGATGCCAGCCTTTTGCAAGTTCAGAGTGATGCTTCAGGGATACACAAAGCGATTAAACCACTGAGCTTTCGGATTAAATGGATGGGTTGGGCAAACATCCTGCTGCCAGGATGGCCCATGCCCTTCTTGATAGGCTGGTCGGTCCACGCGCCGGTTGAATTGTATACATAAATCTTGTTTCGTTTTAGGGAAAAATCAAAATCAGATATTTGTTTTGGTCGATTGGGAATGCACAGAATCGATTTAGCTTTTGAGTCTCTCCAAATGTTCACTTGTATTTTGGTTTATCATTTGTACTTCTGAATTTGTACAGTGCATCAGCAGCCACTGAATTTAGGGAAAATTCTACAGGGTTTTATGTCAAAACTACATGTCTTAAACAGGTAATTCTTAAAAACAAACATTTTTTCACTGTTGTGAAGGGCACTTTTTCGAACCCTTTCTGCGAAGTGCCAACAAGGGTGTTTTCACCCTTCCTGTCTGAGGCACAAGAAACCACAGAAGTACATTATGCTTCTTAACACAAAAGTATAGTTTGTCCTCTTTTTTAAATTGGAAGAATAATTGACAATCAGATTAAACATTTCACATAGAATCACATGTGAGGTTATAACAATGAACCATCTTTTCTTTTTGATAATAACAGTGTAAACATTATGATCCATGTAAGTTTCTGAGTTCCAGTAGTAGTTGTTCGGAGAGAACCAACCGCTCCAACAACGCAAGATGTCCTGAGTGCGTGACATTCCAACCCTGCAATGGAGCAAAAAGAATAAAAAAGCATTAAGAGAAATGGATTGTTTTCCATCGGATCTTGTTCCATGTTCTTCTTCCAAAATTAAGTAGTACAATCTATAAAGTGATAGAAACCTCCTCTTGTGCCGCTCATCATCCCAAATGGCATAATGGATATTCGAACTTTATAAATTAGTTAGCCAGGTCTATTCCATACCCTAATATTGGAACTTTACAAATTAGGCTTTACATTCAGCGAAACTCAGACCAGTCCTTAATTGACTATGCGAGCTTTTCATAAACCCAGAACCATGGCGCCACCACCGAACAACACATTTCTCGCCCAGTCTAAATCTCATTTTGACTTTCATTTGAACAATACCACTTTTCATACATTCCATGGTACACCGATTCTAAGAAATAGCTTTATCTTAATAGAAATCTTTGTTTGGCACAAATTCCCAAAAATGATCCTAAATTCTGATCTAAGCATGTCTAAGCCATTTGCTAAATAGCACTAGTCAATACAGTAATATTGTACCAACTAGCAAGATTTTTGCCTAAGGTTACAATGGTATTTGGAATACCAAAGTTAAATGTGGTCATAACAAATATAAGTAACTATACATTTAAAACTGGGAATTAAACTGCACTTGATAAAATTATGCATGCAGTAATTTAAATCAATGTATAGTTTAAAATATGGAATCAACATGATCAAGGGTGTAACTTGCCTTGCTCGAAGCTCTGGTACTCTGAGTCAACTATCTGGTACTCTTTCTGCACTTCAAAATCTAAACGTTGAAAATAGCTAAATTTAAATAAATTCCAATAAAATATAAAACTACTATAAATAAGTATATTAGGATTTTAGACGAATTTAGGAAGAAGAATAGAGTCAATCGGAGTTCGAACGAAGGAGAACGGGCTTTCGAAAGATTAAAATCACATAAAATGACAAAGAGAGTTTTTAATTATACCACCACACGGATGGTATAAAGCTGAGAAGCATATCCGCTGTGCAGGCCGCTGTAGAAGCATAAGCCAACATTCTTCCAGTTGTTGGCTAAGTATGCAAGAAGGGGTCAACAGTCGCGGATAAGATCCCCTCGGTCGATAAATCCGTATTGGCCAATGGCCGCTGAAAGAGCTCACGAATGGTGCCCTTTCTGGCAATTTTTTTGGGAAAGGGGTTGACTTTGCCACCACCATACATTTGCCCGATGCAGCATTATCGTGGGTGAAGCCAAGAACATTGCCAATCAGTAAAAGAGAGATTGTCTGGGTTGGCCCAAGACCGACATGAAGGTGATCACAAGAGGTCGGTTCATGAAAGGATTATTGAGCCGATTCAAAGTCAACAGCAGTCGGATCAAGAGCAGGAAACTAAGGTTGATTTGGTCGGCAAGATACGTAAGCCGATTGAACCTAAGCCTCTTTGGTATCCTCCAGGGTTGATCAAATCACAAAGGAGGCGGCTTCAACATTTGAGAACTTAGGAGCTGAGAGAGGCCGATCTGGAGAGGGAAAGGGATGAGGTCTTCAATAAGATTCGTCCAATCAAACCTGCTAAAAGGAGTGGAGGAGAAAGAAAGTGACTTGGGAAGAATTCAATTCGGCCGATGTCTTGGATTTTCTCATCATCCGCAATGACTCACTACCGCCGATGGACATCAATATAGTGTTTACTCTACCTGCTGAGTTCAAGGTATGTGCACCATTGGCTAAAGAATCATTTGAGCAGTTATGCTTTGGTTCACAGGAAGCCGTCTTTGAAAAGCCTCAAGATGATCATCGGCATTTGAAACCGTTGTACTTAAAAGGCCATATTAACGTCAAGCCGATATCAAGGATGATGGTGGACGGTGGAGCGACTGTTAATCTGATGCCTTACTCGACTTGCAAAAAGTTAGGTAAATCTGATGAAGATCTAATTAAAACGAACATGGTGTTGAATGATTTCACTGGAGATCCACAGAGGCTAAAGGCGTCATGGTTACCGAGCTCACAATCAGCAATAAGACTTTGCTAACAGCTTTCTTTATAGTTGATGACAAAGGAAGTTACAACGTGTTGCTTAGCAGAGATTGGGTACATGCCAATTGTTGCATTTCGTCAACTATGCATCAAAAGTTGAAACAGTGGAATGGCGATGAGGTTGAAGTAATCAAAGCCGGCACATTGGCTCACATAGCCATGGCAAGTCCAGACGCTAATTGGCAGCATGACGGGGCTGATTGCATATCAGGCAAAGCGCTTGAGAACTTCAATTTTATATGCATCAGCCAGACATGTGTAAAGCCGATTAGTATGAAGCCGAGTACCTTTTATCAGACAAATGAGATCTTACATCGATGGAGTCCAAAGTGACAGTAAAAGTTATACAGGAGAAAATGCAATGCTATCAGCAAACAACAGAGAGCTATAAAGCTATTGAAGATTTTGAAGGCGTTGAAAGATTTGGACAAGGTTTTACGTCTTTAGACCCATTAGAAGAAGTAGATATAGGCGACGACGATAGAAAATAAACCAATTTTATTAGCTCAAAGCTGATGCGTGGGTATAGAGAAAAAGTTAGTCGATTTGTTAAAAAGGTGGCTCTCCTCACAGTGATGTTGATGGGACGACTGGCCTTTGTGTCCTCACTAGCGTAGATGGTGCCTTGGTAACCATGCCTCGACTCTTCCCATTAATGATCTAATTGTTAGCTCTATAAATCAGCCGATCAAATTCTCCCAACACTTAGAGCATCCTCTACAACTCTGCATCATAGCCTCCCTCGCACTCTCCATAGGCATGGGTCATCCTCATTTGCCAAAGATAGCTCTCATGAGATCGCAAATTTTGAAAAACAAAGTAATAACACAGAAAATTCAGCAAGGGGTATGAAATAAGGAGTGGATAAATCAAGAATTCATTAATCATCTTGGCAAATTTTAACTTTAGAAAATAGTTTTATCCTCTCTAACAGGCATTCTAACTAGGGTCAAGTCCTACAGTCAGTATGGCTCTGATACCACCTCTGTCGAGACCCGAATGTGCAAATTCGGACCCTCTATGCATTCCACACTAGTCTAGGATCACGCTAATGCACACAGTCTCAACATAGATGAAATATCACAATCATACACAGCAAAATAATAAATAAAGATTTCATCTATTAATATAACTTGTTTAACCAACCTTATGGTCAGCTTATAAAAGTACGCCTCACAGGGCAAAGACTCAAATATAACGAAAACTGCAGCGGAAAATAAAGACTCGTAATGACCAATCAATATGCCACAGGCAACTGACTGGGCTCGGACCCTAACTCAACAGCTCCTCCTGGTACTCCTCCAAAGCTAGTGAAGACTCCGGTGTTTGTATTGTTGCAAGGGGTGAGTACATAAAGCACTCAGCAAATCATGCACATAATGCAAGTCTAATAACTACATGCATGGTTTATTCCAAATGAATAGCTAAGTGGTTGTTTTGCAATAAACAACATTCTAAAACAGTAAAACAAGTAATAATAATAATAAATTCCTTAGTTATTTTTCAAGCAAACTATTACTCCTCCTTAAACAAATTTCACATTTTCGAAGACAACCTTTCTCCAAACTCAAATTCATTTTATGAAAATCTAACCCTTGACTGTAATTCTTGAGCATTGTCCAATACCACAAACATGGCTATTCGAATAGTTTTGACACTCTGTAGAGGTTATACACTTTACCCATCGGATACAATCACTCACCACACATGTGAATGACCATAACAAAGCCTTTCAGAAACTTCTATCCTAACATATGCACCTCTCCAGTATTGCTTTCATTATCCCTTCCCTCACACAGAGCCGAAGTATAGGACTGACACATACTGTTGGATGGGTACCAAGCCGCAACATAGGCACACTCCCCCACACAATTACACCCCTGTTAACTATCACCCTGAGGTACCATATGCAAGGTATTAGTAACTTACTAAACTAGGTTTGTCCTATTCCAGACTGTGGTTGTATGTTTGGCCTAGTTCAAAGGCTTGCAAGGTTAAGTCCTTAACTGACCAAGGCAAGACATTCTTCTCTCAACAATTTTGGCACACAACCCTCACACACTCATCAACCCATTGCCGCACAGGCCCACCAGGCACAAAGCCTCTTGCTACTTGCCCTGATTTAAATCATTTCCCATCCTAGGTGACTATTGTGCAACACATGCCAATAGCAACTCAACATCCATGTAGAACCACACAAGCGTCTACATATCAACATCATCATGTGGCAACATCACACCAATTCAGAAACATATTTCATTAGTCAATATTAAGTTTGTATTTTCAAAATTATATCAATGACATGTTGCGTGTCTAAGCATACTAGATACGATCTAGCAACCCATGTTGGCAAATTAATAGCAACCAACTAATAAACAACAATCTTAGGGTAACAAATTAATCATGGCATACAAATAATAGTGATAAGGTGGCATAATCAAATAGGTTGATTAACTAATTCTCAAATTAATTGAAATTACTTTTAATTAAATTAGCATGCATAATTTGAAACAACATAATATTAAAACATGAGATCAACATGATCAAAGCATAACTTGCCTTGGAAAAACTCTTGATTTAGCTATGGGCCTTGCTCTTAAGTCAATACCTCTCCCTCGTAACCTTCAGGCACTTCAACGTCTACGTGAAACAGATAAATAAATAAACAAATGCCAAAATAGAGAGCAACAAAACTCCAAAAATCAAATAAAATTCACCATTAAATAGAGCATAATTTTACAGATTTTTAGGCTCTAGAATCATCTCAATCGAAGTTCGTATGAGCAAGAACAAGCAATTTAAAATTTGAAAATATAAGAAAAAGAATAAACCCAATTATTTTTCTATTGAAAAATCAATTTGTTGCGTCAGCATGACATCACAGTAATTTAAATTTCAGTAGATTATTTTTCTTTTGGAAAATCCAGTTAATGACATCAGCTGATGTCATATCGATCTACACCAATCGAAAGTCGACGCATCGCTCGGTCCATGGACTTGGTCTGTCATATTCATTGGTCTACTGTGGACCTAGTGCACCTAGTGACCATCAGTCTGACAAGCGGCCCCTGCAGTTGACAATACACATCCACGCCAACAATGACTGAGCATCCACACCAGCAAAGAAAACCGATGTGGTCATGTCGTAACAGCATATGTGGCAACACGTGTCAAACACCGAACATGCCACCTCAACCAATGGGGCTCCAAACCCTAGGGTCATCAGCGGCGAGCAAGAAGAACACCATTATTACATCTCTTCATCGCCTACCTGATGACGCGATTAGCCTCTCGGTTGACCCACGGAAGCAACGGTGGTGAGCTCTTATTCTCCGGTGGTGACGGGTCTCACGGTGAAGATGAGCTCCGGTGATCCCCTGGTAGAACCAACGCGTGCACGAGCTACGCATTGATGAGGTGATCACAACGCGGCTATTCTTGAGCCTCGGGAGTGCGGATCAATGGCTAATCGATGGGATCTTCTTCATGACAGTGCTCTGCAAGAACTCCAAAATCCGACGAGACTGCGACTTGATCAGAACGTTCAACTTACGGTTTTGGTTGGCGGTGACCATGCGGAGCGTAGCCGGCACGAACGCCGAGACTGTGGTGCGCACGGAACCCAGTCCGGGTCGGGGACGGATTGGGGATGAAGAGTAGGCGTCGTACGTGTGGCAAATCTAACGACACGCATGAGAGCTCAACGTGGCTTCAAATCCACCGTCGGATTCGAAATCAATGGTGCCATTTTTAGGGTTTGGGCTGGGCTAACATGCTTGGCCCAATTTGGCTGGACCCGCTAGGGTTCTATTTTATTGAATTTTTTTATTTAAAATAATTCCATTAATTCAAATAGTTTGAGAAAAATAGCAAAAATACCAGAAAAAATTCTGTAAAATATTTTGAAACATTTTGAACTAAAATAAAATATTTTTAACAAAACTTTATATAAACTTTGCAAATATTTAAATAATCAATTAAAAGACTTAATTCAATTTAATTCCAAATAAATTCCAATAAATTCCAAAAATTCAAATAGCTCAATAAAAGCAATTAAAGCAAAAATTGAGATGTTACAATATGAAGCATTGCTTAGGGGTCTGCACATGCTTGACAATCTTGGTGTCGACTCCGTTGAAGTTTATGGTGACTCTCAGCTTGTGGTACAACAAGTAAGAGGGGAATATAATTGCTAGGATGATATTTTGATAGGTACTTAAAGCAGTGACAAGTGATAATAGGCTCATTTAGTTCTTTCTCAATTAGCCATATCCCTCGTGAGAAAAATACCAAGGCCAATTAATTGGCACAGCAAGCTTTGGGGTATAAGGTTTTTGACCGATTGGTTAATTGTGAGTCGATTAAAAAAATGATTGTGTACTAACATAGCCGATTGGCGATTGAAGATATCAGTTTATTTATCGAATCCATCAAAGCCGGTCGATAAGAAAACTAAAAGACAAGCTTTAAGGTATGTTATGCTCGATAATACGCTTTATTATTAAACTAAGGCGTCTTGGAACATAAGAAGCAAAATCGGCAATGAGAGAGGTACATGAGGGAATTTGTGGAACACATCAGTCGGCTTATAAAATGAAGTGGTTGTTGAGACGTACTGATTATTTTTGGCCAATGATGTTAGAAGATTATTTCAAATATTACAAGGGATGTCAAGATTGCTAGAAATTCGTGAATGTACAATTGGCTTTAGCCGCGATTTTGCACCTGATCATAAAGCCTTGGCCGTTTAGAGGTTGGGGTATAGACATAATCGATCAGATATATCCTGCATTATCTAATGGTCACAAGTACATATTGGCTGCGATTCATTCTTTTTTGAAGTGGGTTGAAGCTATACCTTTGAAAAAGGTCACTAGTGTTGAGGCAATTGCGTTTGTCCACGAACACATTATCTATCGGTTTGGAATCTCTCAAACGATTACGACCGATCAATGTATTGTGCTTATGTCTAATGAATTTCAGAGTTTTGCAGGGAACTTTGGGATTAAGTTACTGAATTCATTGCCTTATTATGATGAAGCCAATGGTCAAGCTGAGTCATTAAATAAGACATTGATTAAGCTGATTAAGAGGAAGATTGATGACAACCCGAAGGATTGGCATGTGACATTGTTAGATGCATTATGGTCCTATCAGATTTCTTACCATGGGGCTACTAAGCTATCACCCTATCAACTTTTTTATGGGCAAGAATTAGTATTACCGATAGAGATTGCTATAAGTTCATTGAGGGTCGCAAGGCAAGATGATTTATCAGCTCATGATTATATTGATTTAATAGCCGACAATCTGGAGGATTTGGCATAGTTGAGATTACGGACATTGGAATGAATTCAAAAAAATAACGCAAGAGTTGCAAGAGCATATAATAAAAAGTTATGCCTAAGTCACTTGATGAAGACGATCTGGTGTGGAAAACAATTTTACCTGTCGGCTCAAAGGACAGTCAATATGGGAAATGGTCTCCTGCTTGGGAGGGATCGTATAAAGTAAATCAGCTAGTTCACGAAAATTCTTATATTTTGGAGACCTTAGATGGTGTATTGTTTACTAAGGCGATCAATAGAAAATACTTACAGAAATATTACCCACGTGTTTGAGTTGGATCTTAATTGGCTAGGTACTTTAATTGACTCGTTGTAGTCAATGGAGTTTGATAGTCGATTAAAATTACTAGACCAAATTAACTCGTTGTAGTTAATTTCGGTTACTTGAGCATATGGACGATGAAGTACATCGTCCTTAGAGAAAAACCAATGACAAGCAAACATGTGATAAAGTCATTAATATAAAATTAGTTAAACAACCGATTATAGATTACAGTACAATGCTCAGAACACACATCATTTAAACATTGTTTTCAAGGGGACAAGACATTTTTCTTGGAATAGCTGATGGGATGATTCAAATGTTCAAAGCTTGAGGTCGACACCCAACCCAAGAAGCGCGGTGCTAGCCTTGGTGATGATCTTCTCCACCTCATAGATAATCTCCACGTCTTCTTGTTGGGGTGCCTGGGATCGGAATGACTTTGGCCAATTGGGCCTTAGTCGAATTCATTGCCTCGGCTAGGGAAGACTTTTGGGTTTTTGCTTGTGAAGTGAATTTTTGCAGAAGTTCTTCAAAGTCGGCCATCTATGATATGCTTGGTCGGCCCCTCCTCTTGAGATTTTTTGGCTGATGCTAGCTCAGCCAAATTTCCCTTGCTGCCTTTAACTTCCTGGATGGTTTCATCGTACTGGGCCATCTTGGCCTTTGCATCGGCTATGAGCTGGTCCAAGCACTTCTAGTCTTCACGCTAGGCCGATCGTAGCTCGATCCTAGCTTGGCCTCGTTGATAGTTTGCTTCTTATCATCCAGGAAGCAGACTTCTAGTAGGGCTGTGCAAGTATCCTAGGATAGGTCGGCTTTAATTTAGTCCATTAAATCCCTGATCGACTGAGAGTTCTCTACAAGAGTAGCTGTGGGACCATGGAGCAGGCCGAACAACTTTTGCAAAAATTCCTTGGTGCCGGGGGCAGCAAGAACCTGAGCTGATGCCACTTTCGCCTCCTTGATGATGGTATCAATCTCAGTAGGGGTGTGGTCATCTTCCTCTTTGATATCTAACTAGTCAAAACCTAGCTGGCTGCCAAATTCGGGGGTCGACTTAGTCGTAGCAGCGAAAGGTGCAGGGGCCTTCTCCATCGGTGCAGGTTGTGTCGGCTGAAATGGTGGAGGAGGAATATCACTCGTTGTATCCTCGGGCAGGCCGATGTGGGTTGGCAGGGAAAATGGAGGAGAGGATGTGCATTGTGAATTTATAAAATTGTTAGCCAACTAATTTTGCAAAGGAATTTTGAAGGTAAAATGAATAATTCATTACCTTGTCTGCAGCAAAAGTGTGGGGTGAGCTTTCAGCTAATTCTTCTTGGGTCGATTGACCTAGCTTGGTGCCCCTTTTGACAACTTTCTTGCATGGGCGACCGCGTTTTGGTTCTGTAAATATAATCGAATTTGAGTGATTACGGCATAATGGAAGTAAGGGGAATATGAATTCGACCTATGTAATATAAACTTACTTGGCTGTTGACGCTTCAAGTCAAAAAGAGATGGGGCCATGATATCCAAAGAGCTGGAAGTGTACTTGGACAAAGCCACTTTAGCCGACGGGCATGGCTTCTTGCTGGCTTGGCCGATATCAGAGGAACCGCCAATGGGTCTCTTGCCGGATGCCTTGGTCTAAGAACAAGGTAAATAAAATTGGTCAGTTCAAATTTAGAAAGAACACTAGATGGTTGACGTAAAAAAGGGGTCTACATTGGCTAATACCTCGCCCGTAATATCTACTATACTAGTGTTAGTACTATAGCAAGAACTAGCATCACTGCTGGCGCTTGATGTACTATTGTCGGAGTTGCTGGTTTCTGAATTGTTAGCCAAATCTGGACAGAAATTGACTATAACAGTAGATAATGTTAGCTCTTTTGGGAACATCTCCGCTGTTTTTTCTGGCCACCAAGTAATGTATGCCAGAGAACATCGGTTATGAAGTAAGAAGCGGGGTAAGTTCTGAAGCTGGAGATCATCAGCCATACTTAGAACAATGTTGTGGAATACATGGGCCTTGGGTACCTACGCGGTAGGCTATGAAGGCCAACCAAGAAAGGATGGGTCGAGCCAATTGCATAAGATCGAACACAGCGCGGGCCATCAGCACCGTACCTAATAAGGGAGGTCAGAGGATGGCAACCGATTCTTGTTAGGAAAGATATGATTATAAGCATGTCCAGTAAGAAAGGATATCCCGTAATCGACTAGGATTCCCCCTTTGTAACTGACTCGGACTCTTCCGCCCCCTCCCTATATAAAGGGGGCGGGGGTCCCTGGTGAAAAAGACGCTACACACAATACATGAGAAATATACACCACACATAATTCCAGAGCACAGGACTAGGGTATTACCTCCACCGTCGAGGGCCTGAACCTGTATAAACCCTTGTCTCGTGTTACCATCGAGTTTGGATCCAGTGCTTGGGAACACGGGGGATGCCGTTCTTTAAGCTCCTCAAGAAGCAAGATAAATTCCAATAGACTCCCAAGGCACAACAAACTTTTGAGGATCTTAAGACATTCCTAACTACACCTCCAGTATTGGCTTCACCGATGCCGGAAGAACCTCTTATGCTTTACATAGTAGCAACGACCCACGTAGTCAGCGCAGCAATTGTTATGGAGCTAGAGGAGGCGGGACACCTACAAAGGGTGCAATGCCCATTCTACTCCATCAATGAGGTATTGGGCGAATCCAAGGTACGGTACTCGCAGATACAGAAGTTACTGTACGCCGTGCTAGTTACTTCCCGTAAACTCAAGGATTATTTCCAAGAGCACGCTATTTCGGTGATCACTGCCTTCCCGATCGGAGACATACTCCACAACCGGGAGGCCACCGGGAGGATTGCAAAGTGGGCAGCCGAGCTTGGAGCCTTCGAGATTACATTCAAGCCACACACCGCCATCAAATCACAAGCACTCACTGATTTCACCGTCAAGTGGACGGAACTGCAAAGCCCTGTAGCTGTCAAAGAGCTCGAATACTGGACGATGTATTTTGATGTCTCCCTCACACTCAACGGCGTGGGGGTAGGAATAGTGCTCATCACTTCGAAAGGGGAAAAGATGAAGTATATCTTCAAATTCATTTTCCAGCATCGAACAACGCCACCGAGTACGAGGCACTTATCCACGGGCTCCGTATCGCCATTTTGCTAGGCATCCGACGATTGGCGGTTCGTGGAGACTCACAGCTCGTGATTAGCACGGTAAGATGGCCGCATACTGCCAGGAGGTGCGCAAGTTGGAAGATAAATTTGATGGGATAGAACTTGTCCATGTGCTTCGCCGAGATAACGAAGCAGCAGACGAGCTCGCCAGATTAGGTTCTAGTCGGACAACAGTTCCGGCGGGTGTATTCATTGAAGAGCTCCATAAACCCACGATGAGCCAGCAGCAGAAGGCAGACAAGCCAGAGGAGGAGCCGACGGATAGGGAGGTTTTAGTCGTTAACCCTGACTGGACAACCTCTTATCTGGACTATCTGTTGAAAGATGAACTCCTTCAAGACCGCACACAGGCAGAGCGAATCACGCATAGGAGTAAGAGCTACACAGTGTCGGGAATGAACTTTTTCGGAAGAGTGCCTCCGGAGTGCTAAGATGATGTATATCAGAACAAGAAGGGAAAAACCTCCTCAAGCAAATCCACTCGGGAATCTGCGGACATCACATAGCTTCAAGTACCCTGGTCGGAAAAGCTTATCGCCAGGGTTTCTTCTAGCCGACCGCAGTAACAGACGCGGAGGGCATCGTCCGCACGTGTGAGGGCTACCAATTTTTTGCTCGGTAGATACATGTGCCGGTGCAGGAGTTGCAGACCATTCCGATCACCTGGCCATTTGCAGTTTAGGGGCTCGACATGGTCGAACCCCTAAACAAAGCACAAGGTGGCTCCACCTACCTCTTCGTCGCCATCGACAAGTTCACGAAATGGATTGAGGCCAAGCCTGTGGCCATGATCACAGCTGCTAAAGCTAGGGAATTCTTTTAAGAAATCGTGGTCAGATTTAGCGTGCCGAGTAGAATTATAATGGATAATGACACTCAATTTAGGGGCGCCAAATTCCAAGATTGATGTGAGGAACTTGGCATCAAAATCTGTTTTACTTCTGTGGCGCACCCACGGAGCAACGGACAAGTCAAGAGGGCCAATGGCATGGTGCTACAGGGCCTAAAGGCGAGAATATTTGATCACCTTAAACCACACACCATGCGATGGTCAAAGAATTACCTTTGGTGCTCTAGGGGCTCAAGACTACTCCTAGTCGGGTAACTGGGCAGTCACCTTTTTTCCTAGTGTATGGTTCATACATCGTCGATGAAGTGACACGCCCAGGGACATACAGACTTAAGCGTGAAGACGGCGTGGTCATCAACAACACATGGAACATAGAGCAGATACGTCGCTTTTACACTTAAGCCTTCTATCCGATTATGTTATTATGAATAAAGTTTTTAGCTTACTACTCAGTTGTCGCCCAACTAAGCAGTAAGCCAGGGGCTACACTTAATAAGTGTACGCGGGCATGTACACGTTCCCTAGAAATCTCCTTACTTCTTTGTTATTCAGGTGGCTTCCAAAAAATTTCAAGCTCGTAAATCCCGAACGAATGAAACTCTGATCCCATGAGCGGCGAACTTTAGTCACTCGGAAGGCGTGTCTAGGACAAAAGGCCATGAGCCGAGTGAAGGGAATATGCCCTAGATCAATCATGGTGATGATTGTAACACATCTTTGTTCATGTAATTATGATAACTTTGTTTATCGGTTCCCTGAATAAATGTTGCGATTTTGTCCATTGGGTACGACCTAATTGTGAAACACATTGTCAAGTGACATTATTCTAAACGGGTTCCTCATCCATATCATTACGAGGAGCGGAGATGATTTGATCAGCACATGTATTGGTTGATGGTAATGTTTCACATACCATAGATATGGAGATATCGAACCAATAATGTGGACACATGTTGAAGAACATGGGTAGTTGGACAAGACCCACTTCGAGACGCTGTGAGTTGTTATCTCTTATAGTGCCATCAGCGTATAGTCTCGAGTGGTACACCTATATGGTCCTTAGACCTGAGATTATCATGGATACCTAGCATGTAGACTTGTATGCTTTGGTATCATCAAACGCTACACCATAACAGGGTAGTTATAAAGATGACTACTGGGTATGCCACGACACATCGCCAAGGGTGTGATGATCAAGATGGGATTTGCCCCTCCTAGATAACGGGAGAGATACATCTGGGCCCCTCATGTGGATGGATAGGGAAAGCGCACGGCCGTGCTAATATGACTAAGGAGTTAGTCGTGGTTTGTATCCATCACACTGTTGAGTGAAGTGGTCGAGCTATCAACAAGGGTGGCACGCATCTCGTGTCGGGACCCCGAATTTGCAAATCCGGACCCTCTGTGTATTCAGCACTAGTCCAGGAACGCGCTAGTGCACACAGTCTTAACATTGGTAAATATCACATTCATACCATTCGATACTAATAAAGTACTTTTATTTAATAACCAAACTGGTTACTCGACCTTATGGTCAAGTCACAAATGCACGCCTCGCAGGGCGAAACTTATTAAGAGAGAAATAGTAGCAGCGGAAAACCAAATAACTTCGTGGCGCCATCCAGTATACCACAGGCAAATGATTGGGCTCGCTTCCCTAAGTAGACGGTTCCTCGTGGAGCTCCTCCTCCAAAGCTGGTGTAGTCTCCTCTTCAACTGGTGTTGTAGTGTGGCAAGGGTGAGTACTTGGTACTCAGCAAGTCATGCACAGAATGCAAGCTAATATACTATATGCATGGCTTGGTACAAAGGAATAGCTCAAGGTATATTTGCAGTAAACAGCATTTGAAAAGTAGCATAAGTAGATTCGAAAGCAGTAGAAACAAGTAAAGTATAACTAACTTTCCAAAGAGTTTAATAAACATCTTTCCCATCCTAATCCACATTTTCATCAACATCACTATTAATCCATCCCATCCTTTCAAATCCAAGTTATTTTTATGAAAATCTAACCCTTGACTGTAATTCCCGAGCGATGTCCAATACCGCGGACACGGCTATTCGAATAGATTCTACACTCTGCAGAGGTTATGCACTTTACCCACAAGATACAGTCAAACACCACAAAGGCGAGTTCCCGTAACAAAGTCTTTCGGAAACTTCTAACAATACAAGTGGTCCTCCCCGGTTATTGCGCACCAACCCTTCCCTTAGCTAAGGCGAAGTTTAGGCCAATCAACCGTTAGATGGGTACCTGGCCTCAGCCCCGGTACGCTCCCCCGTACAACTTACACAAAGGGTGTAGTTGACCTCCTGAGGTCCCACAGGTACGTTATTAGCAACTTAATCAACTAGGTCCGTTCCATTACAGACATGTGGTTGCACGTTAGACCCAGTTCAAAGGCTTGCAAGGTTAAGTCCTTAGGGTGACCAGGGCAAGACTACCCGAAGAACCAAACCAACGCTCCCAATGCCACAACTGGCCCACCTGATTATTCTTGCCACATGCCCCGGTCGAAAAACTATTTATCAAACCCCAGTTGATTACCATGCACCACGTGCCATCAACATCACATGATACCTTTCCAAAACAGGTTCAATATATCATTAAGTCAATATTAACATTTGTTTGTCCAAAATCATGTCATGAGCACGAAAGGTGTCTAAGCAGTTTACTACAACGGTCTAAAACCCATGTTGGCAAGTTAATAATGTCCAACTAGTAAACCACAACTAGGGTGACAAGGGGTCATGGCACATATTTAAGTAATCAAGGTGTCATACAGCAAATTGGTATTTATCTAATCTCCCATATTTAAATAAGTATTTTCTAATTGAACTAGCATGCAATAGGTTAAATCAAAATAGATTTCGAAATAGGATCAACATGGTCAAAGCACAACTTGCCTTCAAAAAGTACTTGTTCTTGGTCTTGAGTTGGATCCTGAGTCAATACTTCTCCTTCAAATCCTTCCGGCACTTCAACGTCTACTCGTAAAGCGTGCAAATAGCAAATACATGAATAAACAATAGGCAAAAAGTGTCCAAACATCCAAATAAAATCCATAAACAGAGAGAACATAATTTTATGAATTTTTAGAAACTGGAATCGTCAAATTCGGAGTTAAAACGCAAAAGTTATGATTATTTAAAGTTTAAATAATCAATTAAATAATTTTACAGAGAAAAACTTTAGTCCAAAAATTAAATAAAATTTATATTTAGGTAGATCTCAATTTTATACAAATTTAGAAATTTGAATCACTCAAATCGGAGTTGAAACGCAAAAGTTATAAGCGTTTGAAGTTTTGAAATTCAAATCAATTATTAAACCGAATTATTAAATCATTTTATTTTTCGGAAAATCATTTATTGCGTCAGCCTGGACACGTGTCAACCGCTGATTGGTTGGCTGACGTCAGCCGGTCCATGGACGTGGTCCATGGTTTGGCTCGGGTCTACCGTGGACTCGGCTCACGGCTCACGGTCACTGACATGTGGGTCCCACCTGTCAGCGCTGGGTCTCACGCACGCGTGGCCGCGGCTGACGCGTGGGCCCTCTGACACACGGGTCCCGCGTGTCAGAGACACGCTTCCCACGCGCGTGGGCGCGGCTAGGCACACGTGGCACAATCTCGGCCGTTGATTTGAAAATCAACGGCCCAGATTGGATCTAGGCTTCACGTTCAAAACTACACGGTTGATCCGACCGCTCGATCTAGATCGGACGGTCCAGATCTAATCTAATCTTGGCGACACGGCTAACCCTCGCCGTGCGATCTAAATCTAACGGTTGAAATCTAATCGGGACGGAACAAGAACGGTGACGTGACCTCACCTCGCGGCGTTGGATCTTGATCCGACGGTTCACCGAGCTCGCGGACGACGATGGCATGCGGCGGCGTGGGTTCACCGAGGCTGGGGAAGACGAACCACGCGACGGCGTTCTGGAGCTTCTCCGGCGAAGGGAGTGATCGGGGTCTACGCGTCTCGTTCTGGGGATCACGTATCTGGACTTCAACGCGTCAGAGACGTCCTCCCTTCGGCGCAAAAGAACACAAACCGCGGCGCCGTTTAACTTCGCGAGCAATCGCGGCTAGACGGTGGGGATCTGGCGGCGCGAGCTAGGGTTTCGGTTCGGCGTGGAAAGGATGCATCCTCGCACCGATTCACTCTTTAAATAGGCTAGGTTTCCGAATCCAACACGGCGGAGGAGAGAAACCGCCGGGAAATTGGAACGAACACGACGCACAGGAACCGTGACACGTGCCACGATCTACGGCCCGATTCGATCCGGGCGCAGCAGATCTACTCGGTCACCCCGACAACGCGGACGACGCGAGCCGTTGGATCTTGATCCAACGGCCATGAGCTAGGTTCGGGCGACGCGGTTCGACCCGACCGTGGCTCGGGTCGGACTCGAACTCGAGTCTGACTCGGGCTCGGTAGGATGAACAGTAACCGACCCGGTTCGATTTTCCAGCGATTTAATATTTAAAATAATTCCTAAATTCATTTAATTCATTAAAAATAGCAAAATACTAGAAAAATTTTAAAAATTCGAAAATATTTTAGGGCATTTGGGACTCAAATAAAATATTTCCAACAAAATTTTATTTGCAAAGTTTAATTCTTTAATTAATTCAAAATGGAATAAATTCAAATAAATTCGAACAAATCCAAATAAATTCCAGAAAATTCCAAAAATTCACCAAAGTGCCAAATCACACATAGATTTAAGAAAAGCAAAATTTTGGGGTGTTACAAACCTCCCCCCCTTAACAGAATCTTGTCCCCGAGATTCAGGGCTTACTAAAGGAATAGGTTTGGAAACTCTTTCCTCAAATCCTCTTCGCGTTCCCAAGTTGCTTCACTCTCCGTGTGGTTGCTCCACTGAACTCTACAGAAACGGGTTGACTTATTTCTGGTCTCTCGATCCATAGTGTCCAAAATCTTTACGGGATGCTCCTTGTAAGTCAAATCTTCTTGCAACTCAATTGACTCTAGCGGTGTCTGCTCTCAGTACTCGGAGACACTTCTTCAATCGGGACACATGGAATACGTCATGTACTCCTACTAACGATCGTGGGCAACTCCAAATGATAAGCAACCGCCTACGACTCAAAATTTTAAATGGTCCAACATAACGGGGTGCGAGTTTCCCTTTGGCATGGAACCTCTTAACTCCCCTGAGAGGCGTAACTCTGAGGTATACAAAGTCTTCTGGTTCAAAACTCAAGTCTCGGCAACGGTTGTCAGCATAACTCTTCTGTCGTGATTGGGCTATCTTCAACCTTTCCCTGATCACGGCAATCTGCTCTTCAGCCTCTTGAAGAATATCAGGCCCGAAGACACGGCGCTCGCCGGTCTCATGTACAACTCTGCTAACTTATCTCCCGAGTAAGTGGTCTTCATGGGGATAAAATGGGCTACTTTGGTCAAGCGATCCACTATAACCCATATGGAGTCATAACCTCCTTGAGTCTTAGGCAAACCGGTAATGAAATCCATTCCGATTTCCTCCCACTTCCAATCGGGTATTTTCAGCGGCTGTAGCAACCCTGCTGGTCTCTGATGCATTGCCTTGACTCTCTGGCATACGTCGCACAATGCAACATGCTCGGCAACTTCACGCTTCATGCTCGGCCACCAGAATCTTTCCTTCAAATCCTGATACATTTTGGCGCTTCCAGGATGAATTGAATACTTGGAGTCATGGGCTTCTTCCAAAATCAGTTGCTTTAATTCCTTCTTGTTGGGCACACAAATGCGATTCTTCATCCATAACGTGCCTTGCTCATCCAACTTGAAGTCCTCTGCCTTGCCTTCTTCCTTGATGGACTTAATCCTGCGGATCTTGTCCTCATCCTTCTATCCTTCCCGGATCTGATCTTCTAGGGTAGGCTTTACTTCCAATGCGGCCAAGGATCCGCTAGGTACCACCTCAATCTTCATTCTCTGAAAATCCTCACATAACTCACCCTGACTTGTGGCTAGCAACATACTCACGGTATGGCATTTCCGACTCAAGGCATCGGCAACTTCGTTGGCCTTCCCGGGATGGTAATGGATTCCAACATTGTAGTCCTTGATCAACTCTAACCATCTCCTTTGCCTCATATTCAGATCCGACTGGGTGAATATGTATTTAAGGCTCTTATGATCCGTATACACTTCACATCTGTTCCCGATCAAATAGTGACGCCATATCTTCAAGGCATGCACTACGGCAGCTAACTCTAGGTCATGCGTCGGATAATTTTCCTCATGCGGCCTCAACTGCCTTGATGCATAAGCGATTTACCTTTCCATTCTGCATCAAGACACATCCAAGTCCTTGGCGCGATGCGTCACAATAAATATCAAAGCTTTGAGCAACATCCGGTAGAACTAACACCGGTGCTGATGTCAATCGCTTTTTCAGCTCCTGAAATCCTTTCTCACATTCTGACGTCCATGTAAACTTCTTCTCCTTTTTCAGCAATTGCGTAAGAGGTTTCGCAATTGTCGAAAAGCCTTCAATGAAACGGCGGTAGTATCCTGCCATTCCAAGGAAACTCCGGATCTGGGTCACGGTCTTCGGTTGCTCCCAATGTAACACGGCTTCTACTTTGCTTGGATCAACGGCGACTCCTTCTACGGTCATTACATGTCCAAGAAACTCCACCTTATCCTTCCAAAAATCACACTTACTAAACTTGGCGAAGAGTTGCTGTTCCCTCAGCTTTTCCAAAACTCGCCTCAAGTGTTCGGCATGTTCATCCTCTGTCTTGGAGTAGATTAGGATATCATCTATGAACACGACAACAAACTTGTCCAAACATTCCATGAACACCTTATTCATCATATTCATGAAATATGCTGGCGCATTCGTCAGTCCAAAAGACATAATCAGAAACTCAGAATGTCCATATCTTGACGAGAATGCAGTCTTCGGGATATTTTCTGATCGGATCTTCAACTGATGGTATCCCGATCTTAGGTCAATCTTGGAGAAAACTCCGGCTCCTCTCAGCTGATCAAACAAATCATCGATCCTGGGTAGCAGGTACTTATTCTTCACGGTGACTTCATTGAGTGCACGGTAGTCCATGCACATCCTGAAACTCCCGTCCTTCTTCTTGACGAACAAAACTGGTGCTCCCCACGGCATTTAACTCGGCCTCGATAAATCCTTTCTCCATTAACTCCTCTAGCTGTTTCTTCATCTCTACCAATTCCTCGGTGGACATCCGATAAGGTCTCTTTGCTATTGGCGCTGCACTGTACAAGCTCTATCACAAACTCTATGTCCTCGTCTGGCGGCATACTGGTAGATCTTCGGGAAAAACATCTGGGTACTCATTCACTACGGAGACATCCTCTATGCTGATTGTCTTGGCATCATTAACCATCATCTGTCCATCTCTAAGCTGCAGTGGCTTGAAATTCCACTTTCTTTCCACACGGGCTCTCAATCGAGATAGTCCTTCGCCCACAATCCAATACGGCCTTGTGCTTGGATAACCACCATTCCCAAAATAACGTCTAAGGTCCGGGTCTCCAAAATTATAAGGTTCACTAGGAACTCTATTCCATCTATTAGTATTCTCACCCCGAACATCCTACTTTCGCTCGGAGTTCTGGAACTGTGGGTTTGAACTAAAAGCATGCACTTAAGTCTTGCAATCCCCAAATCGCTTTCTAGCAGCAAAGCCTTGCGAAACAAACGAATGCGAAGCTCCGTGAGTCAAACAAAATCAAGGTGCATCGAGTTAACAAGTAACTTACCCAAGACGACGTCCGTAGCATTCGCAGTGCATCTGCGGTGACATGGTTGACTCGGCCTCTCACCACGATGCAGGATGTGGTTCTGGCCGGGCGCCCTAGCTGGGTGGTTCCCAAGTTAAAGCGAACGGGGTCACTCTCGCTGTCTTCTTTGGACAACTGTTGGCAAAATGTCCTGGCTCGTTGCGCTTGTAGCGTCTCATCGTTTCCTTGCCGATCGCTCGAGCGGCGTTTCTAGCGGGGTGGGTGCAGTAGTTCGATTGACGGGTCTTGAGTGCGGGTGACGGTGTCCTTGTTGCATTTTGTGGCTGGAATCAAGAATTGATTTGGTGCAACTCTCAGCGCCGCTATGCGTTCCTGGCGTGATCCTGTTTGTTGCATTCTGCGCTTCTGTTTTCATCCAGTTCCTTGCGCTTGTCCTCAAGAATAAGCGCCTTATTCACCAACTCTTGGAAATCTGAAAGGTGTGGGTGATCACCCTACTTGTAGTCTGAGTTAAGTCCCTTCATGAAGCGAGACTGCCTGGCTTTATCTGTTGCTACATCCTCAAAGCGTAGCGTGCTAGCTGTGGTGAACTTGTTCAGTAGTCGGCCACCGGCCGATTACCTTGCTTGATGCTCTGAACTCCTCCTTCTTAAGGTCCATGATTCCTTCAGCACGTGATAATGATTTAAATGCAGCTGTGAACTCTTCCCAAGTGATGTCCTCGAGGGTTCTCTTGTGTGGCATGAAGTTCTCCCACCATTCAAGCAATGTTCCTTCCAACTGATGAGAAGCGTAAAGTACCTTCTCATTTCCTATGAATTGAGCTATGTGTAGCTTCCTCTCAATTGACCTTAACCAATCATCGGCCTCCAATGGATTGGCATTCCCAGAGAAAGTGGGTGGATGAGTCCTCATGAACTCTGACAGTCTTGTATTCTGGCGTTGTCCCTGATTGAATTGATTAGCTGTGGCCTGAGCAGTGACGTGTTGCATTTGTTGCATCATAGCATGCATCAACTGAGTCTGAGCAGCAAGAAATGCTCCACAATTCTGCATATCAACTGGCGGTGCTGGTGCTCCATCATTGGGGTTTTCTGCTGGGCGAGAACCACTTCCATTGCTTCCAAAGTTTCCGCGGGTGTTCACCATCTGTCGATTTGCTCTAAGTTTTAGAGATGAGGGGGAACAAAAATAGACAAGTAATATGGAACTTATGCGGGGCAAAAGGTGTAACTTTAAGGTCCAACTTTATTATTGATATTAATAACTTGGTATGGTTGCTTACAATGCCTAAGGGCCTTGCAACACATACTGCACACTCAGCAAACAATGAAAATCCAAATCGAACTAACACTGGAGTCTAACGCCTAAAGGGTGACTCTTTATTCTATGACGTGACTCGGCGAAGGAGTCTCACTATAGAACCTATGCTCACTCATCGAGAAAGCCTCCACGGCCTGGGTACGGATGCTGCGGCATAGGCGCGAAACGATTGCCATGTCCAAAGAATCGTGTCATCTGTGGTAGTCGAAGAAGCGGTGTCCTCATCGAGATCTCGACTCCTCCGGATCTCGCTCGTGTAGCTCGAAATCGGCTCTGGTTCTGGTCCGTATAAAGACATCTCCAACTCGTCAATCCTTCACGTAAGGTGTGACACATACTCTTGAGCTTCCCGCCATCCGCTCTTTCGCCGTGATCTCCTTGCGGGCCTTCTGTAGCTCTTTGCTTGTATCATCGAGTACATCCTCCTGGGCGACAACAAGTCGTGCCAACTGTGTGACCATGGCATCCTCATCCTGAATCGCCTTCGGGTCAAGAAGGTTATCGCTGCGCGGGTGATAACGGAACACCGTGCTCTCCAACTCTCTGGCGTAGATACGGGTAATGTGCCGCATTGCTCGTCGTGATACTTCTTGGATACCCATCTGCATTGTAGACCTCCTGGCGGCAAAGGTGTATCGGGCGATTGCCTGGGCCCATCTTCCTAGCAGGTACCTCAATCTTCACGTCACAAGCCTTGATCAATCCTGCTTGTCTGATCACTTCCACTTGGTATTGCGGCTTCTCAAAATCTCCGAGAGTCTGAAGCATATGCCAAAGTTCCGCGGCGTGACCAACCTCCAGATCGACGTAGTTAAACTCTCCCTCCATCTGTCACAAGAGTGCTCACGTAAGAACTCGAAATTTTAAATCGTGACAAGGTAAGGGAATATTCAGCAAGAGACAAGGAAAGAGAGAAGGGGATAAGTCGAGATGTCATTTCTCATCTTGACAAATTTTTAGCTTTAGAAAATAGGTTTTATCCTCACTACGACCATTCTAGCTTAGGGTTGAGCCTACGGTCAGTATGGCTCTGATACCACCTCTGTCGGGACCCCGAATTTGCAAATCCGGACCCTCTGTGTATTCAGCACTAGTCCAGGAACGCGCTAGTGCACACAGTCTTAACATTGGTAAATATCACATTCATACCATTCGATACTAATAAAGTACTTTTATTTAATAACCAAACTGGTTACTCGACCTTATGGTCAAGTCACAAATGCACGCCTCGCAGGGCAAAACTTATTAAGAGAGAAATAGTAGCAGCGGAAAACCAAATAACTTCGTGGCGCCATCCAGTATACCACAGGCAACTGACTGGGCTCGCTTCCCTAAGTAGACGGTTTCTCGTGGAGCTCCTCCTCCAAAGCTGGTGTAGTCTCCTCTTCAACTGGTGTTGTAGTGTGGCAAGGGTGAGTACTTGGTACTCAGCAAGTCATGCACAGAATGCAAGCTAATATACTATATGCATGGCTTGGTACAAAGGAATAGCTCAAGGTATATTTGCAAAGAAACAAAGATTTGAAAAGTAGCATAAGTAGATTCGAAAGCAGTAGAAACAAGTAAAGTATAACTAACTTTCCAAAGAGTTTAATAAACATCTTTCCCATCCTAATCCACATTTTCATCAACATCACTATTAATCCATCCCATCCTTTCAAATCCAAGTTATTTTTATGAAAATCTAACCCTTGACTGTAATTCCCGAGCGATGTCCAATACCGCGGACACGGCTATTCGAATAGATTCTACACTCTGCAGAGGTTATGCACTTTACCCACAAGATACAGTCAAACACCACAAAGGCGAGTTCCCGTAACAAAGTATTTCGGAAACTTCTAACAATACAAGTGGTCCTCCCCGGTTATTGCGCACCAACCCTTCCCTTAGCTAAGGCGAAGTTTAGGCCAATCAACCAGTTAGATGGGTACTGGCCTCACCCCAGACGCCCCCGTACAACTTACACAAAGGGTGTAGTTGACCTCCTGAGGTCCCACAGGTACGTTATTAGCAACTTAATCAACTAGGTCCGTCCCATTACAGACATGTGGTTGCACGTTAGACCCAGTTCAAAGGCTTGCAAGGTTAAGTCCTTAGGGTGACCAGGGCAAGACTACCCGAAGAACCAAACCAACGCTCCCAATGCCACAACCGCCCACTGATTATTCTTGCCACATGCCCCTGGCCGAAAAACTATTTATCAAACCCCAGTTGATTACCATGCACCACGTGCCATCAACATCACATGATACCTTTCCAAAACAGGTTCAATATATCATTAAGTCAATATTAACATTTGTTTGTCCAAAATCATGTCATGAGCACGTAGCAGGTCTAAGCAGTTTACTACAACGGTCAAAACCCATGTTGGCAAGTTAATAATGTCCAACTTGTAAACCACAACTAGGGTGACAAGGGGTCATGGCACATATTTAAGTAATCAAGGTGTCATACAGCAAATTGGTATTTATCTAATCTCCCATATTTAAATAAGTATTTTCTAATTGAACTAGTATGCAATAGGTTAAATCAAAATAGATTTCGAAATAGGATCAACATGGTCAAAGCACAACTTGCCTTCAAAAAGTACTTGTTCTTGGTCTTGAGTTGGATCCTGAGTCAATACTTCTCCTTCAAATCCTTCTGGCACTTCAACGTCTACTCGTAAAGCGTGCAAATAGCAAATACACGAATAAACAATAGGGAAAAAGTGTCCAAACATCCAAATAAATTCCATAAACAGAGAGAACATAATTTTATGAATTTTTAGAAACTGGAATCGTCAAATTCGGAGTTAAAACGCAAAAGTTATGATTATTTAAAGTTTAAATAATCAATTAAATAATTTTACAGAGAAAAACTTTAGTCCAAAAATTAAATAAAATTTATATTTAGGTAGATCTCAATTTTATACAAATTTAGAAATTTGAATCAATCAAATCGGAGTTGAAACGCAAAAGTTATAAGCGTTTGAAGTTTTGAAATTCAAATCAATTATTAAACCGAATTATTAAATCATTTTCTTTTTCGGAAAATCATTTATTGCGTCAGCCTGGACACGTGTCAACCGCTGATTGGTTGGCTGACGTCAGCCGGTCCATGGACGTGGTCCATGGTTTGGCTCGGGTCTACCGTGGACTCGGCTCACGGCTCACGGTCACTGACATGTGGGTCCCACTGTCATTGGTCTCACGCACGCGGGTCGTGGCCGACGCGGTGACGGCGTGGGCCTCGACACACGGGTCCCGCGTGTCAGAGACACGCTTCCCACGCGCGTGGGCGCGGCTAGGCACATGTGGCACAATCTCGGCCGTTGATTTGAAAATCAACGGCCCGCATTGGATCTAGGCTTCACGCTCAAAACTACACGTTGATCCGACCGCTCGATCTAGATTGACGGTTCAGATCTAATCTAATGCCGACGACACGGCTAACCCTCGCCGCATTTATCTAAATCTAACGGTTGAAATCTAATCGGGACGGAACAAGAACGGGTGACGCGGACTCACCTCGCGGCGTTGGATCTTGATCCGACGGTTCACCGAGCTCATGACGACGATGGCACGCGGCGGCGTGGGTTCACCGAGGCTGGGAAGACGACCCACGCGACGGCGTTTCGGGCTTCTCCGGCGAAGGGAGTGATCGGGTCGACGCTGCCTCGCTCGGGGATCACGGATCCGGACTTCAACGCCGGCAGACGCCCTCCCGGCGCCAAGAAAAGACCACAAACCGCGGCCGTTTCTTAACTCGGCGAGCAATCGCGCTAGACGGTGGGGATCTGGCGGCGCGAGCTAGGTTTCGGGTTCGGCGTGGAAAGCGATCCTCGCACCGATTCACTCTTTAAATAGGCTAGGTTTCCGAATCCAACACGGCGGAGAGGAACAGCCTCACGGGAAATTGGAACGAACACGACGACAGAACCGTACACGTGTCACGATATACGGCCCGATTCGATCTGGCGCAGCAGATCTACTCGGTCACCCCGACAACGCGGACAAGACGCGAGCCGTTGGATCTTGATCCAACGGCCATGAGCTAGGTTCGGGCGACGCGGTTCGACCCGACCGTGGCTCGGGTCGGACTCGAACTCGAGTCTGACTCGGGCTCGGTAGGATGAACAGTAACCGACCCGGTTCGATTTTCCAGCGATTTAATATTTAAAATAATTCCCAGAAATTCATTTAATTCATTAAAAATAGCAAAATACTCAGAAAAATTCCAGAAAAATTCTGGAAAATATTTTAGGGCATTTGGGACTCAAATAAAATATTTCCAACAAAATTTTATTTGCAAAGTTTAATTCTTTAATTAATTCAAAATGGAATAAATTCAAATAAATTCCAATAAATCCAAATAAATTCCAGAAAATTCCAAAAATTCACCAAAGTGCCAAATCACACATAGATTTAAGAAAAGCAAAATTTTGGGGTGTTACATCTCGCCTTGAGCTTGACTGGTATCGTGAGGCAAAGGGATCGGTACGTGAGTGTATCAAGGTTCAGCCGAATACTGATTCTGTGCATTCGGTGATCAATATGTACTGCTAGGTGCCACTGTTGATCATTGAATTGGAAATGGGTTTCAGATTCATGTCCGACTTGCACTGAACCTAACGAGTCACACACTTAACTAGTTGGAAGGCGAGGCCAGGAACAGTGCACGATATGCATTAGAACCCTCACCATGTTCAGCCGTCGCGCTCCTCTCCTGCTCCCTAGAAACCCTAGCCGTGTGGCGAGGTGCTAGCACACCCCGCACGGCGTTCCTGCTCGGTACATGTGGATACCAGTAGAGGCACTACCGCTCGCGGACGCGCTGTTCGGTTGGATCTCCGGCGGCTTTCGGTGATCGATCTCGACTAGATCTATCCGGAACCACTCGGCGCAGGTCATGGAGTACTCGGCGTAAGTCGGAAACCACTCGGCGCAGGTCAAGGAGCACTCGGCGCAAGTCGAGAACCACTCGACGGAGGTCGGGAACCACTCGGCGTTGATCGGGATGTGAATGACTACTTCCTCTATGCGCACGATTCTTCTTCTGCTGCATCAGCGCGTCAAGGGTAACGACTCATGATCCTCCACTCGCGTGTGATCTTGGTTGATTCGCGGTAGAAAATTTTGATTTTATGCTAGCGTATCCTACCCGTATCCCAACATTGGTATCAGAGCCGATCATGTGTAGTTTAGGATCTGGATCGCGCGCACATGTTGATGCGCTGTTGTGTTTATCACGGGTTGATTAGATCAATCAGTATCGGGGAAGAATGAGGTATGATTTGGTAGCTCTACACGGTCAAAAAGATTAGTTCGTGCTCGTCCAGATTCGTGCCATGCATTACCCCTACCGGCTGGTAACACCATCGGGGTAGTAGCAAGCACCGAATAGATCGAGCCAATAGATCGAGATCGGTGTGGTCGCCACCCTCTCAAGGGGACCTCGCGCGATGGATCAATGAGATCGATCCTATGGAAACTGAGGCATTCTGATGGCTCGGAATCGGCTTGATTTGATCAATCCGATTGAATTTCCATAGCGTTTTCATAGATGTGATCTATGTTCCCCGGAAAATTTTCTACGGCCGCTGTCCACACCCGCGAGGGGCGCTGCCCCTTCGAACCACGCCTGTTAACGGGCTAGCGGGACCGCCGTGATAGTCAGCATAGCACCCATAAATTAAAACTTGTTCACTTCCCGCGCGCTAGAATCGATCCAGTGCCTAACTTGTTTTTGCAGGGTATGTTGTGAACAGTATGGACCCTTTGTGTATGTGATGCATGATTGTATATTTCATGGCCTGCGTGTCATGGTTAATTGCAGTCGTGAGCTGTCCTGTTATTGTATAACGGCCTGCGTGTTGGCATGTGATGCCTTGAATCCTCATGTAATTTTGCTACTAGCTGCTAGATGTAGTAGTTTAGTACATGTTATTGAAGGCTTCAATCCTAATGGCCCGGCTGTGCAAGGTTGGTCGTGGAAGATGGAGATCGCCATGTCAAGGGCCATACTAGTTCACTGTCTAATTTGATTGCCTATGATGTTTTACCTTGCATTGCTATTCTTTCACGTCATATGTGGTGAATATGTTAACCTGATTGAATAGTTTCCCTTGAAAAATTAAGAGTAAGATGCCCTTTTTCAATAGTTGCATCTTTTGTCTTGTATGTTGGTGGATAAGGTATTGACAAGTCAGGAACGCCGCCCTCTTACTTGTACAATAGAATGAGTGTAGCCTAACCCGTGCACTCACAAGCATAGTATTGGTTTGCTTAACGGAGTCATCCAAATAGGATTTGGGACTTCGGGGCATCAGTGTTGGGCGCCGGGGCATATGATGCCACCCCAACAAGCAAGAATCACATACGATGTGATTGGCAAGGTATTGCCTACCTATGTCGCGGGTTCAAGCGGTATTGACAAGTCTTTACCCGAACCACAGTGACCATGGATCTTGTTCCATGGAGATCACCAGAGGGAAAGTGATCTTAATGGAAGCATCTTTTATTGAAATTGTTTAATAGAAGATTAACATGAACATAGTGCTAAAACTTTGCTTATTTATGTTGTCGATGGCACCGAATGTTGTTAATGCAAACACTGGTTTTAATTTGCAGTCGATTCTGGAGAGGGAAAAACTCTCTGGGACGAATTTTATGGATTGGTATCGTAACTTGAGAATTATTATCAAAGCTGAAAAGAAGGAATATGTTCTAGATGGTCCATATCCTAGTGAATTGCCTGAAAATGCATCCACAGCTGATAAGCGTGCTTATGAGAAGCACACTAACGATGCCCTAGACGTCAGCTATCTCATGCTTGTCACGATGAACTCTGAGCTCCAAAAGCAATATGAGCACGCCGATGCCTACACTATGATTGTGGGTCTCAAGGGCATGTTTGAGAACCAAGCAAGGGCTGAAAGATATTCGATATCTAAAGCATTATTTGCGTGCAAGCTGGCTGAGGGTGCTCCTGTTAGTCCTTATGTAATTAAATTGATTGGTTACATTGAGAGCCTGAAGAAGCTCGGTTTTCCACTACAGAATGAATTGGCCACAAATGTGATTCTCCAGTCGCTCCCTGCGAGCTTTGAGCTGTTCATTTTGAACTTTCATATGAATAGCCTAGAGAAGAATTTGACCGAACTGCATGGGATGCTGAAAACTGTGGAAGAGAGCATAAAGAAAGGCACAAATCATGTGATGATGATTCAAAAGGATAAAAAAAGGAAGCGCAAGGCTACAAGTAACGGTGAGGATAAGATCCAAGACCCAAAACTAAAGCCTAAAGAAAGGTCAAAGGTTGGCCCTAATGCTTATGATAAATGTCACTATTGCAAGGGCAATGGTCACTAGAAGAGAAACTGTCCGAAGTACCTGGAAGACAAAAAGAAAGGAAGGGTTCCTTCTACTTCAGGTATTAATGTTATAGAAATTAATCTTGCAACTTGTCCTACTGAGTCTTGGGTATTTGATACCGGATCAATGATTCATACTTGCAAATCGTTGCAGGGATTAAGAAGGACTAGAGATTGCAAGATTGGCGAGTTGGAAATTCGAGTCGGCAATGGAGCAATGGTTGCTGCGAAAGCCGTTGGCATCTATCCCTTGTCATTACCTTCTGGCTTAGTTTTGGAATTGAATAATTGTTATTACATTCCTGCCTTGAGTAAGAACATTATCTCTTCTTCTTGTTTAGAGGAAGATGGTTATGATTTTGTAATAAAGAACAGGAATTGTTCAATTTATTTCAAAGGCTTGTTCTATGGTAACTGTCCATTGGTGAATGGACTGTATGTGCTAGATCTTCGTAATGCTTCTATAAATAATATTAATAAGAAAATCAAAACAAGTGATGCTAATTCCACTTATTTATGGCATTATCGCTTGGGCCATATAAATAAAAGACGCATGGAGAAACTCCATAAATATGGTCTTCTTGGTTCATTAGATTTGGAATCTTTTGAATCATGCGAGTCTTGTTTACTTGGCAAGATGACAAAGGCACCTTTCACTGGTACAAGTGAGAGAATGTGCGAGTTGTTGGCTCTCGTGCATACTAATGTATGTGGACCAATGAGCTCAATGGCCAGAGGTGGTTATCAGTACTTTATTACTTTCACCAATGACTTTAGTAGATATGGCTATATCTATCTAATGAGGCATAAGTCTGAATCTTTTGAAAAGTTCAAAGAGTTTTAGAATGAAGTAGAAAATCATTTGGGCAAGAAAATTAAATTTCTACGGTCCGACCATGGAGGTGAATATTTGAGCCAAGAGTTTAGTGATCATCTAAAGAGTTGTGGAATTGTTCCACAATTGACTCCGCCCGGTACGCCTCAGTGGAATGGGGTATCTGAACGGAGGAACCGGACTTTGTTGGACATGTTACGGTCTATGATGAGTCAAGTCGATCTTCCATTGTCATTTTGGGGACACGCTCTAGAAACAGTTGCGTTCATGCTAAATAGGGTTCCATCTAAATCCGTTGATAAGACACCGTATGAGATATGGAAAGGAAAACGTCCCGACTTGTCTTTTCTTAAAATTTAGGGCTGTGAGGCTTATGTAAAACGTATGACGTCTGATAAGCTCCACGCCAAGTCGGACAAATGCTTCTTTGTGGGGTATCCAAGGGAAACCAAAGGGTATTATTTTATAACCGGGAAGAAGGCAAATTGTTTGTCGCCCGGACTGGTGTCTTTTTGGAGAATGAGTTTTCCAAAAGAGCTAGTGGGAGCAAGGTAGAACTCGAAGAAGTTCGAGAAATGCCTGAAAATGTTTTAGATCCAGCTAGTCCTCAGCAGGATGAACAACATGTTGTTGAACCTGTTGATGAGGCGCCAGCCCCACGGAGGTCCTCACGGGCTAGCCATGCTCTTGAGAGGTTCATGTTCCTCATGACGGAGCAACACGATGTGTTATTATTGGAAAATGACGAGCCCAAGGACTATGAAGAAGCTATGGTGAGTCCAAACTCTGAGAAATGGCTGGAGGCCATGAGATTCGAGTTAAAGTTCATGTATGATAATCAAGTTTGGAACTTGGTTGATCTGCCTAATGGTGTAAAAATTATCGAGTGCAAATGGGTCTTTAAGAAGAAGATAGACGCCGATGGAAACGTTCACGTTTTTAAGGCACGATTGGTGGCAAAAGGGTATAAACAGATTCATGGTGTGGACTATGATGAAACTTATTCGCCAGTCGCTATGGTGAAGTCTATCCAGATCATGCTAGCAATTGCCGCATATCATGATTATGAGATTCGACAAATGGATGTCAAAACAGCTTTCCTAAATGGAAACCTAATCGAGGACGTGTACATGGTACAACCTGAGGGTTTTGTTGATCCTACTAATGCTGGCAAGGTATGCAAGCTTAGGAAGTCCATTTATGGACTGAAGCAAGCATCTCGGAGTTGGAACCTTCGCTTTGATGAAGTGATCAAACAGTTTGGCTTCATCAAAAATGAGGAAGAGCCTTGTATTTACAAGAAGGCTAGTGGGAGCGCACTTGTATTTATGGTCTTGTATGTGGATGACATACGATTGATCGGAAATGATATTCGAATGTTAGATGCTGTGAAATCATGTGCTGAAAAATTGGCTTAGAATTGAATTTGCAAATGTGTGTGCATTTGGTTTTAGCTTCCGCACAATCATTCACCCCCCTCTGATTGCTATATTCGTATACTTCGATCCTACAGATGCTGCACAAACTTATTTGGGAAAAAATTTCTCGATGAAAGACTTGGAAGATGCAGCTTATATTTTGGGCGTAAAGATCTATAGAGATAGATCAAAAAGGCTAATTGGATTGAGCCAAAGTACGTACATTGACAAGATACTGAAACGGTTCAACATGCATGATTCCAAGAAAGGTTTCTTGCCCATGTCACATGGTGTAAGTCTTAGCAAGACTTAGTGTGCTTCGACACCTGATGAGCAAGAGAGAATGAGTCGGATTCCATACGCTTCGGCTATTGGATCCATCATGTATGCCATGCTATGTACGCGCCCAGATGTGTCATATGCTCTGAGTGTCACCAGCAGGTACCAATCAAATCCTGGTGATAGTCACTGGGTGGTTGTAAAGAACATCCTTAAATACTTACGAAGGACTAAGGAGATGTTCTTGGTCTTTGGAGGAGAGGAGGAGCTCGTCGTAAAGGGTTACGCCGATGCTAGCTTCCAAACCGACAAAGATGATTCGCGATCGTAATCCGGATTTGTATTCTGTCTCAATGGTGGGGCAGTGAGCTGGAAAAGTTCCAAGCAAGAGACAGTAGCTGATTCCACAACGGAGGTCGAGTACATTGCAGCTTCTGAAGTAGCAAAGGAAGCAGTTTGGATCAGGAAATTTGTTTCTTAGTTGGGCGTGGTCGCTAGTGCATCCTGTCCAGTGGACCTCTATTATGACAATAGTGGTGCCACTGCACAAGCAAAGGAGCCTAGGTCTCACCAAAAATACAAACATATACTCAGGCGGTACCACCTGATCCGGGAGATCATTGAGAGAGGTGATGTGAAGATATGCAAAGTGCACACGGATCTAAATGTGGCTGATCTGTTGACAAAGCCCCTTCCACAACCAAAGCATGAGGCGCACACAAGAGCAATGGGTATTCGGTACCTATATGATTGACTCTAGTGCAAGTGGGAGATTGAAGGGAATATGCCCTAGATCAATCATGGTGATGATTGTAACACGTCTTTGTCCGTGTAATTATGATAACATTGTTTATCGGTTCCCTGAATAAATGTTGCGATTTTGTCCATTGGGTATGACCTAATTGTGAAACACATTGTCAAGTGACATTATTCTAAACGGGTCCCTAATCCATATCATTATGAGGAGCGGTGATGATTTGATCAGCACATGTATTGGTTGATGGTACTGTTTCACATACCATAGATATGGAGATATCGAACCAATAATATGGACACATGTTGAAGAACATGGGTAGTTGGACAAGACCCACTCCAAGACGTTGTGAGTTGTTATCTCTTATAGTGCCATCAGCATATAGTCTCGAGTGGTACGCCTATATGGTCCTTAGACCTGAGATTGTCATGGATACCTAGCATGTAGACTTGTATGCTTTGGTATCATCAAACGCTACACCGTAACATGGTAGTTGTAAGGATGACTACTGGGTATGCCACGACACATCGCCAAGGGTGTGATGATCAAGATGGGATTTGCCCCTCCTAGATAACGGGAGAGATACCTCTGGGCTCCTCGTGTGGATGGATAGGGAAAGCGCACGGCCGTGCTAATATGACTAAGGAGTTAGTCATGGTTTGTATCCATCACACTGTCGAGTGAAGTGGTCGAGCTATCAACAAGGGTGGCGCGCATCTCGCCTTGAGCTTGACTGGTATCGTGAGGCAAAAGGATCGGTATGTGAGTGTATCAAGGTTCAGCCGAATACTGATTCTGTGCATTCGGGGATCAATATGTACTTCTAGGTGCCGCTGTTGATCAATGAATTGGAAACGGGTTTCAGATTCATGTCCGACTTGCACTGAATCTAACGGGTCACACACTTAACTAGTTGGAATTGATTAACGGGTTTGTGCGTGGATGAGATCAACGTTGGAGGTAGAACACTAGCAGGCTTTGGCCCACTAGCGTGTCTATAAAAGGCGAGGCTAGGAACAGTGCGCGACATGCATTAGAACCCTCACCACGTTCAGCCGTCGCGCTCCTCTCCTGCTCCCCAAAAACCCTAGCCGTGTGGCGAGGTGCTAGCACACCCCGCACGGCGTTCCTGCTCGGTACATGTGAATACCAGTAGAGGCGCTGCCGCTCGCGGACGCGCTGTTCGGTTTGATCTCCAGCAGCTTTCGGTGATCGATCTCGACTAGATCTATCCGGAACCACTCGGCGCAGGTCAAGGAGTACTCGATGCAAGTCGGGAACCACTTAGCGCAGGTCATGTAGCACTCAACGCAAGTCGAGAACTACTCGACGGAGGTCGGGAACCACTCGTCGTTGATCGGGACATGAATGACTACTTGCTCTACGCGCATGAATCTTCTTCGCTGCATCGGCGTGCCAAAGGTAACGACTCATGATCCTCCACTCGCATGTGATCTTGGTTGATTCTTGGTAGAAAATTTTGATTTTATGCTCGCATAGCCTACCCATATCCCAACACCGAGTCCCAGCGCTCGGGGGCTGGAATAGTAGTGCAGAGCATACAACCAAAAGGTGTCAAACCACTCAGATAAAATTAGGAGTCAACAATGGAAGAAAATGAGGCAGAAGGCATCAAGATTCAAACATCAAAGATTGAATTGTACAAGTCAACAAAATGTCTTACTTTGCCTACAGATACATAATTACAGGCCCAAGTCTAAGTTCTCCACCAACTCGGTAGAGGTGTCCTTGACGGCCTCGAGAAGAGCGGCGACTTGGCCATTGTCCACCGTGTTGGTGAAGCCTTCCTTGATGGCCTCAATATCCACTCGGGGATAAAGAGACTTCACAATCGCTAGAGCTTGGCTAGCGCTTGTGGTTTCCATCTCCCTCAAGTAGGTCCTAAGCCTCTCGGGCGCCTCTTGCAGGCATCGAAGGACTTGGCCTTCGTCGCTTGACCTGCCGGGGTGCAAGAGTGCAAGCATCATCTCGGAGGCTTGGCGGAATGCAGCATACGTAGTTTTCGCAGCCTTAACCCTCTCATCAAGGTCGCCAGTTGTGCTTGCGTCCTGTCTCTGTACTCTGCAGGCAAGGCGGATCATCGTCAAGAGTACAGCAAGAATGATAGAGATAAAGGAAGACCAAGCTAAGAAGCACACCTACTAGCTCTCGTGTCAACTTCTCTGAGTTGGTTTGGGATTGGAGCTCCGAGACCTCCAACGCTTTGAGCTGATCCTGGAGCTTCGTGATGGTGGTGTCCCAAGCTGAAGGAGTAGAGGAAGTCAAAAGACGGACAGCCGACTATGGCAGTGAAACGATCAGAGAAATACTTACCTTGGAGGGAGTCGGATACATCCAATTTCTCCAAGCGCAAGGAATGAATCTTGGTTCGAAGCCCTCGAAACTTGGCTTGGCGCTCGGTCCTGGCTTGCTCTAGGTCATCATTATACTCCTTGCACGTCTTGATCTCTGGGAGGACTCGCCGGAGGAATTTTGACTTCCTCTCAGAGCAGTCCCCCAAGCTCTGAAGATAATAAGAAAAGATGAAGAAGATGCACTGCCAGAAGCAGGTAAAAGAAGGAAGGGACTAAAAACCTACACGAATCAGTTAGGCGCACTGAACGGTGTGTTCGAGGAGCTCCTCCCTTTCCTTCGCCTCTGCCCCATCATTGACATCCTCCCACTCATCCACCCCGCTGACCCATGCGGCTTGAAGAAGAGGGGGCTGGGGGCATGGGAACGATCACGCCCCTCGAGGAATTTCCTCAACTTGAGGGAGGGAGCCAGCGGCTGCTTCTTGGCCCATCGGGCTCGAAGGCGACCCAGGGTGAGGATAAGGCGGCGAGGAAGTTGGCGCCGATTTATGGAGTACTTTGGCTTTCTCGGGCGCGAAAGCACTCGGCAAGGGGGCCTGGCCCTAGCCGAGAGTGTCTTGAGGCCCCGTTTCCAGAGGGACAAGTCAACATGCAAGATGTGAATGCAGAAGAGCTCAGTCAGCCTCCAATGACCAGCCTGGAGAAAAAGGGCATAGAGGATACAAACGAAATCCATTTGAGGCGTTCGACCACAGCCTGAAAAGATATCTAGCTCAGCTTTCCAATGGATCTGGCCCCACCCTCAAATTCCAAGCGAGCACAAAGATATCATCAAAACACTTTGGGCCCGTAAATCGCTTTCCAATACAAGTGGTGTTGCGCCACCATTAATTCTGGGCTTTGGTTCCCATGTAAACATTAAGGTTTACCTGCAGCCATCTCCTTAGCTTCTTTTCCTCTCTTATCTATAAGAGGAGACCACTTTTGAAACAAAGAACAGGTTGTTAAACTTTGATAATAGATTTGCTATATGCATATTCTTGAGATTTCAAGCCACTGGCTGAAATAAACTTGAGATTGTGCATTCCTTCCCGTTGTTCTTGCAAGCTCTTTGTGATTGCAGCGAGGATTGTAATCCGCTTGACTTGGTTGAGAGGACAACGTGAGGTTGGGCGAACTCGGTGCTGCAGGTTGTTGTGTTTGCAACGGTTGGCCGCACAAGATTCGTCAGGTTTCGCGAGTATCTTCGATCCTACACCGTGAAGGTCGGGCGCACCCTCGTATCAGGCTTCCTGGTGAAAATGAACACTTAGCACGTGAACTTACAAAGCAAGAGCAACGGCCGATAGGAAAACTGACCTGGTGGATCGCTTTATTTTCATCCCGGGCCCCGACCGAGCGGAGGGACCGCTAGTGGAGGAGCCCGGTTGCATGCTGGAACTTGGAGGCTGAGCTGGGGGATCCTGGATAGTGGGCCCCCCAGTCACGTGCCGGGGGCTCCGATGCCCCTTGGTCGCCGCTGGCCCCTTCCCCTTTTTGGCACTCGGGTCCGTGGCAGAGGGGCTGACATGCCTCTTTCGCTTAGGCTTCTTTGGGGGAGTGGGTCAGGGATCGGAGCAGCCAAGAAGAAGGCAATTCGGCTCTACAGACACCAATAAGAACAACGAGTTAATAAGACTACTTAGAGATCGAGGGTTAAAAACCATGGCGTGCAGAAGATCGTTACCTGAGGCGGAAGGTTTCCCAAATTGAAGGGCTACGGGCACCAAGAGGTGTCGGTCTGGGTGCCCAGGGCGAATAAATAGCCCATTCTCCAGAATAGCACTCGGTTCAGAATCGGCTCGGGCACTTCTTGAGTAGGGTCGGTTTCCCCGCTATACTCGAAGCCCGGGTGGATCCATTCCTTGAGGGGCTGTACTCGGTGAAGGACGAAGTTGACAGCAATGCTGACTCCGGTCAAGCCATTCTCCTTCAGTGTGTTGATCTCCCCCAGCAGCTCTCCCACTTGGTCCATGTCGCAGTCGGAGGGGACTGAGACCCAAGAAGAGGAGAATTTGGGTTTGCACCCGACAAAGGCAAGAAGGAAGGGATCAGAATTGGTGCAATAGAACCATTCCTAATGCCAACCCTGGTTGGAGGTTTTAAAGGGGATGAAGAAGTAGGACTTCTTCAGGCCGTCCCGAAGCTGGAGGCCAGCACCCCCAACCGCCTTGGGGGCACTCTTGTTCGGGAACAGCTTGAGAAGAAAATGGTGGTGAAAGAGGTTGAAGTGGGGATTAATGCCAAGAAAGGCTTCACAATGAAGGTTGTGATGGCGATCAGAGGGAGGGTGAATGATCCCAAATAAAATTCCCCCCTTATCAAAGTACTCCAAGCAATCCCGCAAGGAAATCGGTGCTCCTCAAATTCGCAAAACCAGCAAAAAATGGAACGACTAGACAACTATGTGTACTCCTAGCTTGCATGGATGAGAGCCGTGAAACATGTGAGGGATTTTTCAATCAAAATCCTGGTTATCAAGTGTCCAAACAAGGAGGAATCAATTCAAATACTTCTTTTCTAAAAGAGATCAAGCCAAATCACAAAAGTCTCTTTTAGAAAAGTAAAAACAGATTTTTCAGGAATTGTCTACACTTGGAGCAGGTGGTTGGTGGACTTATGTTGCTCTAAATTTTTTGGAAATTGTCCACCCTATTACCAGAGGAGTCGTGAAACACTCCCCCAAAAATCACCTCAAAAAAGCCTTGTACAAAAAACAGGAAAAATCAAAGACGACAGATAGTAAGGAACTTCAATCAAGAAGTTTAGGGCTCGGTTTTCACCTCATAGCTCCCAAATAGTGCAACCAGTGGACTCCAAAATTTGTCTACAGATGCATATATGAGTCATGCACCTTTTCCAAAAAGAATCACTCAAAATGATTTTTCTATATTTTTGTAAAAATCAAAGACTGACTGCTGCGCGAAGAACAAATTCAGAACAGATTTACAATCTTGATGTAAACTTGATCTCTAGTCTATCCTAGGATGCAAGAAAGATGTAAAACCAAATTAGCACCCTCAAGACATCCTTGATCAACCACATTTAGAAGGAGAAGAGGCAAATCCAAATCGCGAGAAAGTAAATTGCGGGAAGGTAAATGCTAAATTTAAATTGCGTAAAGTAAAGATATAATGTAAATGTGCAATAGTAAAGATAATCTTTGTATTTTCTGGATTGAGGGTTTACAAAGCCTCACTTCATGTGGGCAAAGCTCAAAGGAGCAACTTAAACCCTTAAGTGAGGGAGGGCACCCCTCCCCCTCTATTTATACTACTCTTGGGCCACCTACCAGCCTTGGATGAGTACCTAACCCAAGAGAACTCCACCAAGGGCTAGGATTAATCCACTCAGACAACCATGCAAGGGCAACCCAAAACCCACAGACATAATGGGTTTTCTTGCACGGTTTTCAAAGCATACTACCTAGACCTGCTAACCTATCAACTAGACCGTGATCTAACGGCCCTCATCGATCCTCGCGGCATCTAGCTAGTATCATCGCCTTTCCTTGTCTTCTTTGACTTGCCCGGACTCCATCTCTGATCATCTTCTGGCGATCTTCGACTGTCTAGACCTCCGGCACACCTCGCCTAATCCCGGTCATCATGCGCCTCACCATGACCTAGCACCGTCGTCCTGCAACCATCAAAGACAAGGAAAACCCATCACATAGCAATATCCAACAATAATATGCAATAATCATTTCTCATTCATCAGTTGGTTCTACCGCCAGCCACAGGCCGGTAGTACCACAAGAAGCTAAGACAACTCAAATTGCTTCCTTTTGAATTCCAATTCAAATCAAACTCAAACATGAGCACACCTTACTCAAATAAAGTCATACTCATCACAAACATGGATGGACCTCCACATGGTCCTTCACACAAAGATGGACAAAAATGGAAATTTGAATAATTGAATTGGGATTCAAATGAATCAACTCAATTACGTAGAAATGGAGACGACCGCGAAGGAAAGCGCAAGCAGGAAGGCTGAACCCGCGCTAGAAAAAAAGACTCAAAAACCACCACCTCGTCAGGGCGAGGCGTGGGGGAGGGCTCACCAGCCGTTGGGCGTGCGCTGACCAAAATCGGCGCCGGGAGAACTCCGGTGATGACCAGCTCCTCCAAGCGCCTCTCCGTTGTTACTGAGGTGACCTAATCCCCAGACGAAGATGGCACAATAGTGTCTCTGGAGGGGGGAGAAGACATCTTGGGCGTGGGTGAACGTGGCAGCGCGAGGTCTGGGAAGCGTTGATGCGGGAGTTGGAAGACGAAGAGGCGGATGAGTGAAATAAAGAGAGAAACTCTTCACCTGCACCAAAATGATAAAAAGGCAGGCTGCGACACTAGGTCTTCCACTTCTGGGTGGGAATGGCATTTTGATTTCCGTGAAGTGGCTCGGGCCCAAAACCAAATCCCCAATTGGGGTTTAATTTAGGTTTCGGGCCCAGACCAAACCAAGGCTCCGAGGGTATGCCCCAGGTTGGATTGCCAACTGTACACTATGAATGTCCGTCTAAGCCATGATATGCCCCACGTTGGGTTGTGGGCTACGCGTCACGAAAGCCGGGTACAGATACCACTTGGCCAAAACCCATTCAAGCTATGGTGCACCCCAAGTTGGGCTGATCTCCAGTATCATAATGGATATATGATGAGACCATGCTCATCAAGGACAGAACTAACACTGCATACATATGGTCATCACCAAGTGTTGCTGCAATTATATCAATTGCATGGTTTCATCGACCCCCACCTTGGCCAGGACCATTAAGTTGGCGACACTTCACGGCATCCTCTACTTCATATACCTCTACTATGATGGCTCCGTCTGCATGGCTTTATCGACCCCCTCCTTGGCCATCCTTCTACATCTTCGTCGATTCAAGGACCATTGACTCGAGTTTAAGCCCGTCAACTCAATTATCAGATCTAAAGCCATACTTGGGAGAAGATGATGAACTTGAGTCGAGGATGACTCAAATGCAAGAAGGGGAGGATGATGAGGACATCACTACCATGGATACGGCCATGCCTACAAACCCAATTGAAACCAACAATGTAATACAAGGGCCAATTACTCGAGCTCGCGCACGTCAATTCGATTACCAGGTGAATGCGCTCCTCGGGTTGCATACAAATAATTTAATGAATGGAATGCTATTTAATCCTTGAGATGATTTTATTGTCCTTAGTAACCAAGGAGAAGGACTCCCAAAAGTCAAGCATGAAGCCAATTCTTCCGGTGGACAACTTCAACTCGGATTCGGCCTCCGGGACAGCACCAAATTAGAACGACCATAACTTTTGATCCACAAGGGTGTTTGGGGTCTATGAGTACTGGTTTGAAAGGTTTCGACGTCCTCTTTCCAACGGATCTGGCCCCACCTCCAAATTCCTTACGAGTCAACGGGAATCTGCAAAACAAGTTCGGTCATCTTTCCAAATCCAAGTCAAACTAGGAATAGGAGTCCTACTCGGCGATGGAAGTGTTTTGGACGCCCCAAGCCTGGTTTTGGCCTCCTATTTCTCCTATAAATAGCTAGGGAGTCCCCCAAAATAACTTGGGTTTTGGTTATTTGATAGTTTAGCCTTTTGCTACTATTTTGAGTCTTTTAGACGTGCTCAATGGCCGCCTAACAAGCTCCTAGTATCGGAACCCCAACTTTTCAATACTTCATCTATATTTGCAATTTTAGATTGCTTTTGCCTTGTTCTTGCTTGTTCTTCGATTGCTTGCAGGAATTGATCTTCGTGATCAGGTTGATCATGCCCACGGCAAGGTCAATAACCCTCTGGAGTTGGTTTAGCAATTGCTAAGGCGCATCATCGTTGTACGTTGTAGTCGGATCGTCAAAGTTGTCTCCACCCAAATCGAATGTTATCATTCTCATCGAAAGATCGGGACACCCAGTGTTACATCAAGTGGTATCAGAGCAAACCAGGTTGCTTGGTGAGAAATTTCTTTACCCTAGTTTTGTAGATTGATTTAATCCCTATAGTCCAGAAAATTTGCCACAAAAAGATTTGTTCCTCCTATCCAAACCAAGTTTGCGCCTTTTCGATCTATTAATTTCGGTTTGCTAAATTGAATTTGTGTTCGTTTTAGCATTGTCTAGTTGCTGATCATAGTCCCCACATCAAAAAAAAACAATTCACCCTTTACCGATCAGTACACCTACCTTTGGGAACCAATTCATCCTTTGTGAACATTTTGATCCTAATCGAGACTAGCTATTTGATATTGCTCCAGGGCTGCTCATGTTACATTCTATTGCATAATTTGGATTGCACTTGTATTGCACCTAGTCATATATATTGTGCTACTCTCATATTTGTTTGGCCACAAAAAAGGAAAGAAAACCGCCGCACATCAAAAAAAAAAGAAATAGAAAAAGAAAAGAAAAGCGCGGGCAAAAGCAAAGACCACAAAAAAGTGAAATTTGATTGAGAGTACATCCTAGCATTTGTTCATTTTTCATATTGTGCTAGTTTGTGATTTTGAGCAATCTATTGCCCATGTTCTTTGTTTGAGCAATTAGCTAGCGTCTCTCCATAACTTATGCAATACGAGCTTTTTGATGCCTCAATTATATTTTTTTAGCTCGTTCCTTTCATTGCATCAAGTTCCAACATCTTTGCGCGTGTGTTTCCCGTGTATCAGCCTTAGCCTTTTATCCATCCTTGGACGATCAGCATCTTACGCTAAGTGCTAATTATGAACTATAATTCAATTCTATGCAATTTCTGAGATTAATTGATTGATTCTCCTTGCTACTAAATTAAGCATGTCCAAGCTCCACTCTCTACCTATACAAGCGTTCGATCACTTGGCAATCGCTCTACTCAAACTTCGGAGAACCTTTGACAACGCCAAAGACCGACAACACCTGTTGCAACGTAAGAACTTGTAAGACCTTTGGTTATAGGCTTGAGTGTTGAGAGACTTGCCACCACCTCCTAGTAGATGACGGAAACATTATACTTGTGATTTTTGTTTTCTTGTCTTCTACTAACCATGTCAGGTGACGAGGGCTCCCTGCATCATTCTCCTCGCACCAAGGGAATTGTTGCTCACTCTGAGCGTATGTCATCGCAAGAGAACCTTCTCAGATCCATTGAGGTCGCACAAGGGATTGGTAAAACTACTCTTGCTACTATTTTGTCTAGACTTGATACGCTTGTAGGAACTTCCCCAGAAACTTCCAGTCCTCCGCCTCGTCTTCCAAGCAACAAAAATGGCGTACTACAAGATGATTCCCTAGGTAAGGTTAAATTCGCCATTCCACCTTTTAATGGTCAATATGATCCTGATGCTTATATTGATTGGGAGATAGCAGTAGACAAAGAATTTGGCAAGTATGATTTGTCTGAAAATGAAAAGATTAGGATTGCTGCAAGTGTGCTAAATGAATATGCATTAACATGGTGGAAACATATTTGTAGAAAAGAGAGAAAACCTGAAAATTGGAAGGCCATGAAAAGACTTATGAGAATTGATTATGTTCCTGAATATCATACTGAATTTTTGTATACTAGACTCCAATGCTTGAAACAAGGAAATAAGTGCGTTAAGGGATACTATGAACGATTGCAAAATCATTTGTTGCGTTGTGGTTTAGCTGAAGGTGAAGAAGCAACAGAGTTTAGGTTCATACGTGGACTTAATCAAGAAATTCAGGATGTTCTTGTTGATGAAACATATAGTTCTCTTTCAGAATTGGTTGTATGTGCTTGTAAAGTTGAAAAAAATGCTTGCTAAATCCGTGAAAGAATCATTAGCTTCATTTGAGGTGCATGTTGTTGCACCTTCTTTTGTAGCTAACATTTTGCAGAAAAATTAGCACCATCGAGAGAATGATGTAGAAGAGCATATGGAGAAAGAAACGATCAGTACTACCCCATGTGTAAATGAAGAGATAATAGTAGAAGAAACGCCTACAACAGCTGATGAGAACTTACAAGGTGATGTAACAGGTATGGACTTTACACATGGAGAAAATAATTTTGAAGAGCTAAAACTATCCACAAATCATGCTATCGTAGAGCAACTAATAGTGGAACCAATTGCTGATTTTGCTTTGTTACAAGATGATTTGCTTGCTATTTCTTGTGATAAAGAAGAGTTGTGTGATAATACTTCACTTATATCCATGACACAACTAGCAAATGGACATGTCACTTTTGTTAACACACTAGACACTTATGCTGAAAATAAACATGTCATTCACATCACAAGCGAAAATGATGAGTTGAAATTGATGTCTTCTTTATATACATTAGGCTACATTGAATTTGATGTTCCGTGTGATTTGAATTATTTAGAGGAGAGCCATTTTGTACATTCTGATTTGTCATGGTTATCGCGAAATATCTTTTATGTTATTGGCAAAAATAGTGAGAAAGGAGAGTATAAAGCACATCGAGTTTACATTTGTTCAGATTTTAAACCTCCGTTTGCAATGCAACAATGTCATCAATTTAATAATTGCCAAATCACTAATCATGTCAGACCAAGTACATTTGGTTCCATTTACAAGTCACATGATAGTTTTCAAGAAAGGGATGATATGGTTGATAGAAATTCTCGATCCATTGATTTCATTGCAAATGTGCATATTGCTTTGTTTTCTGTCATTACTAACATTTCGCAGGACAATATGATGGAGTGGAGGACGACTCCACTTCAAGAAAGGGAGGATGATGAGACCATGCTCATCAAGGACAGAACTAACACTGCATACATATGGTCATCACCAAGTGTTGCTGCAATTATATCAACTGCATGGTTTCATCGACCCCCACCTTGTCCAGGACCATTAAGTTGGCGACACTTCATGGCATCCTCTACTTCATATACCTCTACTACGATGGCTCCGTCTGCATGGCTTTATCGACCCCCACCTTGGCCATCCTTCTACATCTTCGTCGATTCAAGGACCATTGACTCGAGCTCAAGCCCGTCAACTCAATTATCAGATCTAAAGCCATACTTGGGAGAAGATGATGAACTTGAGTCGAGGACGACTCAAATGCAAGAACGGGAGGATGATGAGGACATCACTATCATGGATACGGCCATGCCTACAAACCCAATTGAAACCAACAATGTAATACAAGGGCCAATTACTCGAGTTCGCGCACGTCAATTCGATTACCAGGTGAATGCGCTCCTCGGGTTGCATACAAATAATTTAATGAATGGAATGCTATTTAATCCTTGTGATGATTTTATTGTCCTTAGTAACCAAGGAGAAGGACTCCCAAAAGTCAAGCATGAAGCCAATTCTTCCGGTGGACAACTTCAACTTGGATTCAGCCTCCGGGACAGCACCAACTTAAAATGACCATAACGTTTGATCCACAAGGGTGTTTGGGGTCTATGAGTACTGGTTTGAAAGGTTTCGACGTCCTCTTTCCAACGGATCCGGCCCCACCTCCAAATTCCTTACGAGTCAACGGGAATCTGCAAAACAAGTTCGGTCATCTTTCCAAATCCGAGTCAAACTAGGAATAGGAGTCCTACTCGGCGATGGAGTTGTTTTGAACGCCACAAGCCTGGTTTTGGCCTCCTATTTCTCCTATAAATAGCTAGGGAGTCCCCCAAAATAACTTGGGTTTTGGTTATTTGATAGTTTAGCCTTTTGCTACTATTTTGAGTCTTTTAGACGTGCTCAACGGCCGCCTAACAAGCTCCTTGTATCGGAACCCCAACTTTTCAATACTTCATCTATATTTGCAATTTTAAATTGCTTTTGCCTTGTTCTTGCTTGTTCTTCGATTGCTTGCAGGAATTGATCTTCGTGATCAGGTTGATCATGCCCACGGCAAGGTCAATAACCCTCTGGAGTTGGTTTAGCGATTGCTAAGGCGCATCGTCGTTGTACGTTGTAGTCGGATCGTCAAAGTCGTCTCCACCCAAATCGAAGGTTATCATTCTCATCGAAAGATCGGGACACCCAGTGTTACATCAATATAGCTATGTGTCGACGTTTTGTGTCGACAATATTCTTAGGGGGTGTGAATTTGCGGGGCAAGGCATTGGATCAGGATCTCGATGGTAACACAAGACAGGGAGTTATACAGGCTCAGGCCCTCAACGGTGGAGGTAATAGCCTAGTCCTGTGTTCTGGGATTATGTGGTGGATCGAGCGAGGCGTATGAATATGCGCACGCTCCTTGATGTGTGTGGATGTCCAATCTTCCCCCCTTTGTCTAAGGCTTCCGCCCCCTTTATATAGTAAGGAGGGGTCAGGTTACATGGAAGAGTCCTAGTCTGATACAAGGAGGCAATCCTAGTCAGTTACAAGATTGGTTCCCATATCCGGCCATGCCGAGTACTAGAGGATCACAATGATGCTTTCCTTATTGATATGGAACTCTATCTCTTCCCTTTCTCATGGTACAAGTCAGAAAGGACCTAGATAGCCCACATCCGTATGGATCGCTCGGCCTGCCCCTTATCGGGTGGCCCTTTTACCCGTCTTCTGGATACCCGGGGACCGTGTATTCCACAGTAGCCCCCGAGTGCTTTACAGTCGAATTGTTGTTGCTCTGGTCACCTTTCGCCGAGTAATGCTCCGCTGCCGAGTGCTCCCAGATTGTTGCTACTACATCCGACTGGTATTGACATTTTGATGCCGAGTGCTCCGTTGCATGCAAGGAGACTGAAGAACTCTAAAGCCCTTCATTGAACTACCCGGGTGGTACCCAGCTCAACTTAGTTGAAAACTGGCAGCCGACCTAGCATGGGGCGCACCTTATGCCCGAAAAAGCTTGCCGAGTAGTATCCGTACACGTCTATTGCGGTGCACGGCTTTCGACCCTCAGGGGGCATACCCTTCGGACTTGATTTCTGACAATACCTGATTCCGACTAGCGGTAACCAGCTATTGGCCTGACTTGAGGCATATCAGAGAAGTTTTGGATGTTTGGCACCCAGTGTCCCACTAAAAGTTGTAACCAACAATTGGCCTAGCATGAGGCGTGCCTTATCCTAAACAGGTTTTACCCGAACGGCATGAACCAAGCTAGTGTGGAGCTTAGCCAGCACACCTTTTAGGTGTATACCTTCGGAACCTTTAGCCATCTTGCAACATCTTGTTCCGTCATGCGGCAACCAACAATCGGCCTAGCATGAGGCATATCACAAGAGGAATTTTTGATTTTTCGTCTGGTAGACACCCAGCTTTTGTTTGAAAACAGTAACTAGCGGTCGGCCCATCATGGGGCATGTCTTTGCCCAAATCAGGTTTATCCGAGTGGTACTTAAGCCCAGCTGGCGTGGGTCACAGCTGGCACTCCTTTTAGGTGTGTACCCTCGAAACCTAAATTTGGGTCCGAACTTTTGTCATTCCCGCTCGTGGCGGAATGTGCATTGTCCGAGTGCTTTTGCCCGATTGAGAGATCACCCGAATAGTGGAGTTCCCAAGTGCCTCGCGAACCCACGGCCTGACGCTTCCTCCGACTGGGAGCGTCGCCCAACTAAAAGATTGTCCGAGCGGTGGAGTCCCCGAGTGCTTCGCTGACCCACGGCCCGGCGCTTCCTCCGACTGGGAGCGTCGCCCGACCAAAAGATCGTCCGAGTGGTGGAGTCCCCGAGTGCTTCGCTGACCCACGGCCCGGCGCTTCCTCCACTGGGAGCGTCGCCCGACCGAAAGATCGTCTGAGCGGTGGAGTCCCCGAGTGCTTCACTGACCCACGGCCCGGCGCTTCCTCCAACTGGGAGCATCGCCCGACCGAAAGCTCGTCCGAGCGGTGGAGTCCCGAGTGCTTCGCTAACCCACGATCTGACGCTTCCTCCGACTGGGAGCGTCGCCCGACCGAAAGATCGTTCGAGCAGTGGAGTCCCCTAGTGCTTCGCTGATCCACGGCCTGGCGCTTCCTCTGACTGGGAGCGTCGCCCGACCAGAAGATCATCCGAGCGGTGGAGTCCCTGAGTACTTTGCTAACCCACGGCCTGGTGCTTCCTCTGACTGGGAGCGTCACCCGACCGAAAGATCGTTCGAGCGATGGAATCCCCGAGTGTTTCGCTGACCCACGGCCTGGTGCTTCCTCCGACTGGGAGCGTCGCCCGAGTGCTTTTGCCCGAGTTCCTTTCCAGTCGCCCCTGGAATTAAGGATAGACAACTTGCAGGAGTATTCAGCGTTCACTTATTAAGTGTTACGACCAATTGGTCGGGTGGTTTAAGTAGGGGACCGATGCACGTGCGAACGTGCACTTATTAAGTGTAGCCCCCAGCTTACTGCCTAGTTGGGAAGCAACTAGGTCGTAAGGCAAAAAATAGAGTAATTAAGAGTGGAGAGGGATTATGACATCACCGGGCCGTTTTCGCCATGCTGCTTACGTGGCCGGTTCAAACTTGCCTTAGAACTGCTGCTGAGTCGTTCTGGCTTCCCGCCTCTTCCTTTAATCCTATGCGCTTCGTCTTCCGTGCCCTTTCATATAAGAAGGGTTGGGGAAGGCTTGTTGAGCATACACCTCCCGCCTCCTTCTTCTTATTCGCGCCATGCCATGGCGGACCTCCCTGGCCCCTAGTACTTGGGGCTGCCCAACGAGGCTGTGTGGAGGATGATCGAGGCATTGATGGAGAGGGTAGTCGTCGGGCGCGATGCCGCCGCCGTCGACGCACTTCTCGAGGTCATCCCTCGCCTATTCAGGGCGCAGGACACCCTCATTGAAGCAGTCGGACGGGTGCGGCGCGACGAAGTTTGAGCTGGCGGCGCTGCTGGTCCTCCCGCTTTTCCTTCTTTTTTTGTGTACATATATAATATGTAATGAAAAGAAAATGAAATGAAATGGAAAGGAATGATATATTCCTCTAGCATTGTCCTGTGCACTTCCTTTTTTCTATTCAGCGTGGTTTTCGAATTCGTCCAAGTGCGCGCCCTTTGTCACTTACGCGTCTCATACGATTTTGCGTTCTTGTGAGTTAGGGTTTACGGGTGCTTGGAATTTTTTGCCGACGCCTCTAGAAAAAAGGAATGCTCATGAAATTTGTGAAATACTTCGTTTAAAAAGATGTAAAAAAATACAAATTTAGGCATAGAAGCGACGTAGCTGTTCTATATTCCAGGTGTTGCTGATGACTGCTCCATCTTCTCGTTTAAGCCAATACGTTTCGGGTCGTACCACTTCGCTGACAATATAGGGACCTTCCCAGCATGGGAAAAGCTTGTGCTCTCTTTTCTGATTTTTTCTTAAGACCAGATCTCCCTTGGAGAAAGCGCGGCCCCTGATATTGTGGTCGTGATAACGGCACACGCCTTGGAGATATCTGGCCAATCGGATCGTAGCTATATCCCTTGCTTCTTCTAGTTGATCGAGGTTGTCCAATCTGTCTTCTTTTGACTTAGCTTCGCTATGGTTCCGAATCCTTCGGGACCCGAATTTCAGCTCGGTGGGTAGGACTGCCTCAGACCCCTATACCAGGAAGAAAGGTGACTGCCCGGTTGCGTGACTGGGGGTAGTTCTGAGCCCCCAGAGTACTGAAGGCAATTCTTTCACCCATCGGGTGGCAAAAGGATTAAGGCGATCGAAGGTCCTTGCTTTCAGTCCTTGAAGTACCATGCCATTCGCTCGTTCGACCTGACCATTGCTCCGCGGGTGTGCCATGGAAGCAAACAAATTTTGATTCCTAGTTCTTCGTATCACTTCTGGAATTCCTCTCCTCTGAACTGGGTGCCGTTATCGGTGATGATTCTGTTTGGCGTGCCGAAGCGAACCATAATGTCTTGGAAGAAGTCCTTGGCCTTTACTGATGTTATGGTGGCGACTGGCTTAGCCTCGATCCACTTTGTGAACTTGTCCACAGTGACAAAGAGGTGTGTGAATCCCAAGTGCTGTTATGGTGGCGACTGGCTTATCCTTTTTCAGTGGTCCTACCATGTCCAGCCCCCAAGCTATGAACGACCAAGTGATCGGTATTGTCTGCAACTCTTGAGCTGGCACGTGAATTTGCCGAGCGAAGAATTGGCAGCCTTCACAGGCGTGAACGATGCCCTCCGCGTCTGTTATTGCGGTCGGCTAGAAGAATCCTTGGCGGTAAGCCTTTCTGACCAAGGTTCTTGATGACGCATGGTGTCCGCAGATTCCTGCGTGGATCTCCCTGAGGAGGTCCCTTCCCTCTTGTTCTGAGATGCAACATCTGAACACTCCGGCGACGCTTTTTCAGAAGAGTTCTCCTTTAAAGATTGCGTAGCTTTTGCTTCTATGTGCGATGCGCTTTGCCTCGGTGTGATCCTTTGGGAGTTTATCTTTTACCAGGTAGTCTAAGTAGGGTCTTGTCCAGTCGGTGCTGATGACCAGCACCTCTGCGTCGGTCGGGAGGGATGTCGCCTCGTTTTTTTGGCGCAAGGTGGCTGAGGGCTTGTGAAGTTCTTCCACGAAGATGCCAGCTGGTACGTCTGCCCGACTGGAACCCAGTTTGGCGAGCTCGTCAGCGGCTTCATTATCTCGTCTGAGCACATGGGATAGTTCAAGTCCGTCGAACTTGTCTTCTAACCAGCGCTCCTCTTGGCAGTATGCGGTCATCGTCTCGTCCATGCACGACCATTCCTTTTGTACTTGGCTGACCACAAGCTGGGAATCTCCGTGAACCACCAACCGTCGGATTCTGAGCGATATGGCGATACGGAGCCCGTGGATGAGTGCTTCGTACTCGACGGAGTTGTTTGATGCTGGAAAATGTATCTTCAAGATGTATTTCAGCTTTTCTCCTTTCGGGGATGTGAGAACGACGCCAGCCCCCGTGCCGCTGAGCATGAGGTGTTAGTGTTATGCCCTTGAGGAAATCATATGGATGATTGTAACATGACTATGTTTATGAATAATAATATGATTATTGGCCCAATGAATGTATATCATTGTTTTGATCAAAAAGTGTGTGACTTGTTTATGAAGCTCTTTACTTATTGATATAATTCAATAAATATCTCTTATCGAATATCATCGTATAGGACAACGATGAATAGATCAGCACATGTATTGTTCGATGATCATGTTTCATAGATCATGGGATATGGAGATATCATCAATACATTATGGACGCATGTTGAAGAACATGGGTTAGATAGACCCACAATGGGACACTGCGAGAATGTTACATTCTTATGTGTCATCAGTGTATCTCATACATAGTAGATGTATGATCCTTAGACCTAAGATTGTCATATTCCCTACATGTGTAATAGTTTACCTTGGGGTTACCAAACACTATTTCCTAACCGGATAGTTATAAAGGTAGCTTTCATGTTTACTATGAAACATACAGAGGGAAGTGAGCAGTCAAGATGGAATTTGCCACTGCAATGTAATGGAGATATATGTCTAGGCCACTCGTGTGACATGATTAAGGAAGTGCATGGCCATGCCGTGATTGAGAAGTCAATTACAACTTATTAATATATCACGGATACGAGAGATGGATTGAACTGTCAAAGGATGACATGCTTCTCGCCTTGAGTTCGATCTTCATATAGTTTGGCAAAGGGATTATTACATCAGTACTTTAATCATATGTGTTTGGGAGTTGGCATGCTCTGTAAGGAGCCGCTACCGACTATTGGATTAGAAAAGGGTTTTCTGAATCCATGTCCAAATGCGTATGAACCTACAGGGTCACACACTTAACAGGCTGGGACGCATTAATTCGGATTGGATCCGTAATTAATGGACCTTGTGGGCTTAGCTCGTAGATGGGCCAGACTGCCTAGGGTTTCACCTCGTGGCTATATAAGGAGGGGAGGAGGCTGGACGCATAATACACTTTCGTGTTGTTTAGAGGTGTTTCGCCAAAAACCCTAGCCACCTCCTCTTGTTGCCCCTGCCGAGCGACCAGGTGCTTGCACACCGACGCACGGTGTTCCATCCTCGGACGTGTGGACTGCTGTGGTGATGCTGCTGCTACTGCGGTGTGGAGAGGACGATCCGCAGCGAGGACGATCCGTGGCGAGGACGATCCGTGGCGAGGACGATCCGCGGTGAGGACGATCCACGGCGAGGACGATCCACGCCGAAAACGATCCACTACAACGACGTGCGAAGGATTCCGCAACTGCGCGTCTAGTGGTAATAGATCTATGATCCCCTTCTTGCGAGTAGCTTTTCTGGTTTGCGGTAGAAATTTTAATTTGTGCTAGAGTAGCATACCGCGTTCCCAACAGTGGTATCAGAGCCATCTCGCATAGATTCGTGATCTGGTTGTTGCACATATGGTATGTGAGGATAGTAGATTGGATCTATTACATGTTCAACCGATTCATGTGATGAATTGGTGGAGGCAGCTGTCGATGAGATCGATCAGTTTAGGGTTTGAGGAAAGTGCAAACCGAATCAATCTTGATTTGGGTGAGTCCGTTCATGGTACGACATTGCCCTTACCGGTCGGGTTACCGCCATCAGGGTTCACGAATCGCAACCATATGGGACCAAGCCAATCAGATTGAATCGGATTGGGTCAATCTGATTGATCTGTGGAGATTTTGAGGGCATTTTCTTTTAACAGAACACATGCCCCTTGGATTGGGTCAATCAGATTGATCGCCGCCAGGGGCGCTGCCCCTTGGACTCCGTCTTGGGCGCTGCCCCTGGACCCCGCCAGGGGCGCTGCCCCTTGGCACCCCACCAGGGGTGTTGCCCCTTGGAACCCCGCTGTCGTAGAATCTATTTTGTTTAACTCGTTTTTGCAGGATGTTGTATGAAATAGTATGGCTTATGTGTATGTGATGCATGTAATATTTACATGGCCTGCGTGCCGTGTCAAGCCATAAGGCTATTTCAATCTAAAATGTATAACGACCTACGTGTCGACTTGTGATGTTTCAAACCCTCATGTAATATTCATCATCCAATTGTAAGGAGTTGCATCTACAATGATGAAGATGGTGGCATCAGGCATGACACCAAGGTGAACAATCAAGCATGATGGCAAGGTGAACAATACTATTTCACATCTTAATTTGATTATATGTGGATGTGTGTTTAATCCTTACTATTTTCTTTATGCTCATTGCATGTGATGCCATGTTCATAGTAGATATTGTTCATCCCCATAGTTATAAAAATTGTAAATCAAATATGTCCATCCAATTGTTGTACCCATCAAGAATTTAAATCATTATTGATATGACTGCCAAAGTAGCATATCAATGACTATCTTAATAGATGATAGGGATGTGTTGGACACATCGCGCATAACAATGGTTGATTTAAATGAGCTATCAAAACGGTTTTGGGCTTAAGGACATAAGTGGTTGGAATAGGATTTCAGTAATGAAGGAACAGATACAAGACGATTGGTATCAAGGAAAACACACATGAGGCTAGGTTTCTTAATTGGCACCCGGAAACGGGAAGTGCTCCCTCCCTCATGTGAGCCCTAGGGGCAAGTTGACGTGGCCATGACTCAAGTTGACGGAGGCATTCATTACTCATTTTCATGCTCAACTAACAAGAGTTACATAAGATGTAATTAGCAAAGATGTTGCTTACCTATGTCATTAGATTTCTAGCAGTGATGCCAAAGCTCACTAGTGTTTGATGAATATGGATCTTGAATACTCACCATGTGTCCATAAAGGGGGCACATGGTAGGAATTTCTTTTGTTAAAATGTTTAATAAAAGTATTACATAAACATAGTGCTTAGAAACTTTGCATGTTTTTGTTGTAGTTCAATGGCACCTCCTGCTGCACCTGGTTTTGCTTTGAGATCGGTTTTGGAAAGAGAAAAACTAAATGGAACAAATTTTGTTGATTGGTATTGTAGGATCGAAGTATACGAATATAGCAATCAGAGGGGGGGTGAATGATTGTGCAGAAGCTAAAACCAAATTCTTGATCTACTAAAAGTTCACCCCAAAATAGAACCAAATAATTGCCTCGTATTCGACAAAAATAGAATGATAGAGGTTTGGTAAAACGAGAATTCCCGGAGATCCAACCGTTAGATTGATCTAAAATTTGGACACGAGAAACTAGATTCCAATACGAATCGAACCCAAAAAGAATAAGCTCGATCGGACTTACGGATCAAAAGTTATGAGCTTAGCAAGCTTACTGATCCAGAACTTGACGAGAATTGATCTAACGTAAATTTGAAAGTTTTAATAGAACCGACAAAAGTTTAATCAACTAGACTTTGAGGAACTCTAAAACAATATCCTAGAAAGGTTTTTGATGGATCAAATCAAGATGACACTCAAAGATCGAAAACCAATCTAGATTTAGAGCAAGCACGCAAATAAGAACCAAGACAGAAAAACACTGTAGCAACGTGGTTATCAGAAAGGTGCAAAAATCTTGGAAGAATTGATCTTTATTTCTTTTGTCTAAAGTACTCTCATCAAAAGAGTACAAACCCTAAAACTTGCTCAAGGCTTGATGCCCTTCAACATGAGACAACCCCTCCTATTTAAAGGACCAACCCACAAGGAGTTCTGAATACGATTCCTATTCCCTAGAAGGAATCTGTATCCAACACAACTCTACTTGGCCCAACCTGGCCGAGTACAACTCTTGCACGCGTATGGCAACCCTACCATACTCACGTGACTAACACTTTGCACGCGTATGGCCACCTGCCACACTCACGTGACTAACCATTCTTCATGTGCACCATTCTCCTAGCCCGAACGTCCCGCATGACATCCTTGACCACCAAGACCTCAGTTCCTCCTGAACCTAGTCCCGAACCTCAGCTCCTCCATGAACCTAGTTCCGGTCCCGTCATCGACCACGTTTGTCTTCGAGCAATACCTGCACATGAACAAACCACAAAACAATTCCGAGCACAAGTCCACGACTTGACTCACATCAATCTGTGCAAATACTCACACGAGCATTGCATAAAGTCCACTTCAAAACAAGCATCATGAAATTCTCACCAATTTCATTATCTCAAGGTCAAACCAAAAACTCAATTCCAAGTTTGCTCAAAACCCTAATCGAGCAAAAACGCATTCACGACGGACCAAAAAATTTGGTCCGGCGTACATGTAAAACTTACTGTTTTTAAGAACTTGGTCCCGCACAAAAACCTTCAGAAGCACATTTACGACATACCAAAAAATTTGGTCTGTCGTTCATGGAAAAAACGAGGTTGCCAAAAACAAGTGTATGACAGACCAAAAAATTTGGTCCGTCATACATGGGAAAAACAAGGTCGCCAACAGCATGTGTATGACAGACTAAAAACTTTGGTCCGTCATACATGGGAAAAACGAGTTCGCCAAAAGCATGTGTATGACAGACCAAAAAATTTGGTCCGTCATACATGGGAAAAACGCGATTTCTTGTACAAGCGTAAAAGCATCAAAATCACATTTATGACAGACCAAAAAGTTTGGTCCGTCATACATGGGAAAAACGCGATTTCTTGAGCAAGCGTAAAAGCATCAAAATCACGTTTATGACAGACGAAAAAGTTTGGTCCGTCATACATGCGAAACTCACTGTTTTTGGATGTTTGGTCTGGCGCAAATGCAAAGTCTGTTTTTGGATGTTTGAATGTTTGGTCCTTCATGCAAGCAATTTTGCAAGATTAATCCTAACCAATTTTTCAGCTCAAAATCAAGCCAATTTTTCATCACATGATTCACAATTTCCCCCTTGATGAAAACATTGGCAACACCACTTTAGATTTGAACATTGGCATTCTCTTTTTAAAAGATTTTGAGATCCAAAGGATTAACACCAAAACACAGAACCTCCCCCTTTGACAAAAAGGCAAAACAAAATCTCCCCCTGAGAATGAAAATGTGTGTGAATGTGCAATGTGTCCAAGAATTCCAAAATTCTCCAAAAATGCTCAAATTTCCAAAAAAAACTTTTTCCCCCTTTTTCTTTGAACTTCTCAAATATTCCCAAAATTTCTCCCCCTTTGACAATGGATTCATCAAGAGTACAAGAGAGAGAACAGATTCAAAATTTTTCTTGAAACAATGATTTCACAAAGAGAAACAAGGAAGTGCCAAGATAGGAAAAGATGAGCTCATTCGATCATATAACCTTATATATCACATAATATGCAAAATACATGATCTTGATGTGATTTTAACAAGTTAGGGAATGACATGCATCTCAACCTCAATTTAGTCAACTATAGCCAAGTACTAAGCAAGATCTTAGCGAAAAAGCAAGGCTTTAAAAATTGAAGCAACTAACAACTTAGGCGAGCAAGTAGTTTCAACTCCAATCTAGTAGACCAATTTAATCTTTAAACAATAAGTTGCATGTGGCATGCTTGAAGCATACTTCTTTTATTTTCTAGGAGTGGCATGCTTGAAGCATACATCTTATCTTTGAGGGAATGGCATGCTTGAAGCATACATCTTATCTTTTTAGGGAAAGCAAGCCTGAAGCACATAACTTGAAGCTTTTGCTTTTAATTGCCCCTTTTATATTGATTCCCTTTTCTTTTCCTTTTTCTTTGATTGTAAACATGCAAAAGTGATTAAAGGTCTTATGAAAGAGTAAAGTTGAAAACACACTTGCTTCATAGCCCAAATTTGTCAAGAAGATTCAATATCAAGCCTAGAAGAGTGAGATATCACAGAGTATTTAGCTATAGGCAATCAGTCCAGGGAATTCCGCAATGTCATTTTTAGTTCAAGTGAGACAATTAGATTATCATATATTAGCTCAATTACATAACATATAAAGAAATATGATAAAGTAAGCTCATTAAGTGAAAGAACTTGGCAAGGAAACTCCCCCTCAAAACAAACCCATTGGATGAACAATCCCAAGTTCTCCCCGAATAAAAGCAAAACGAGAAGAAGACAAAGGTTTTGTAAAAATGTCTGCCAATTGATGTTCAATATCCACATGATGAAGCACAATATTGCCTTTTTCAACATGATCTCTAAGGAAGTGAAATCTGATGTCAATGTGTTTTGTTCTAGAGTGTTGCACGGGGTTCTTAGCAATGCAGATTGCACTAGTGTTATCACACAAAAGAGGAACACTATCCAAATTAACCCTATAATCTTTAAGTGTAGCTACTATCCAAAGAATTTGAGAACAACAACTAGCAGCAGCCACATATTCAGATTCAGCAGTTGATTGTGCAACAGAGGATTGTTTTCTAGATGACCATGCAATAAGAGAATTGCCCAAGAAATGACATGTACCAGATGTACTTTTTCTATCAATTCTACATCCTCCAAAATCAGCATCAGAAAAGGCTCTTAAACTAATGCATGAGGAAGCAGAAAGCCAAATGCCAAAATCTTGAGTTCCATGAAGATACCTGAAAATTCGCTTGACAGCTTGTCGATGTGAAGTACGTGGGGAAGCTTGAAAATGAGCACACAAGCACACAGCAAATTGTATATCCGGCCTTGATGCAGTGAGGTACAAAAGTGAACCTATCATGATTCTATATTCCTTTTGATCAACCGGCTCACCATCTTCATCCGGATCAAGTGTGCAATTGCTTTCCATAGGTGTCATGATTGGTTTGCTGTTTTCCATCCCAAATCTATGCAACAAGTCTTTTGTGTATTTGCTTTGATGTACAAAGGTACCATCCTTTGTTTGCTTGATTTGAAATCCCAAAAAGTATGTCAACTCACCCATCATACTCATCTCAAACTCCTTCCTCATTGTTTCTGAAAACTCAGACACTAAAACATGAGAGGAACCACCAAAGATAATATCATCAACATAAATCTGAACGAATAGTCTTGCTTGAGTAAAAAGAGAGTTTTGTCAACCTTTCCCATTGAAAACCCCTTTCAAGTAAAAAGGTTTTTAGCCTATCATACCATGCTCTAGGGGCTTGTTTCAAACCATACAAAGCTTTTGATAGTTTGAACACATGATTTGGAAACTTTGGATTTTCAAAACCAGGTGGTTGCTTGACATAAACCTCCTCATTTATGTAGCCATTAAGAAAAGCACTTTTCACATCCATTTGATACAATTTGAAACCTTTGGATGCTGCAAAAGCTAAAAGGATTCTAATGGCTTCAATTCTAGCAACAGGAGCAAAGGTTTCATCAAAATCTAAGCCTTCAATTTGAGTGAAACCTTGAGCAACCAATCTAGCCTTGTTTCTAACAACAACACCATCCTCACTTTGTTTATTTTTGAAATTCCATCTAGTTCCAATAACATTAAAATCTGGAGGTGGTGAGACAAGTTTCCAAACTTTATTTCGTTCAAAATTCTCTAATTCTTCATGCATGGCATTGATCCAAGATTCGTCAGATAATGCATGAGATATATCTTTGGGTTCAAAAGAAGCAACTAAAGCAGAATGAGCATGAGTGTCAGAATGAATAAACCTGTATCGAGTGACTCTCTCATTTAGGTCTCCAATCATTTGTTCAGATGGATGCATTTTTTGAATGTGCAAGGGAGCATTGGCTTTTGAGACTTCTCCTTCTCCTTCTTCATTTTCAGCATGTACAGATGATGTTGTAGCTTGAGGATGGTTAGCTGTAGGTGATGTAGTAGTAGGTGCCAAAGGTGCTACTGACTTGTTGTGCATTAGAAAGAGTCAAGACCTCATCTTCAACATCATCATTATCTTCAAAGATTTTCTCCCCGAACATATGCGCTTTGTACTGCATCGCTTGGACTAGTGCCTGGACTAGCCTCATCAAAAGTAACTTCACAAGTTTCCACAATTTTGTTAGTCTCCAAAACAAGCACACGATAGCCACGAGTATGAGCAGGATATCCAAGAAAAATGCCATCAGTTGATCTAGCTTCAAATTTATCAAGATTTCCAGATTTCAAGACAAAACATTTGCATCCAAAAACTCGAAAGTGAGAAACAGAAGGTCTATGTCCAAACCGAAGCTCATATGGAGTCTTACCCAATTTTGATCTCAAAAACACACGGTTTGAAACATAACATGCAGTTGAAATCGCTTCAGCCCAAAAGTTTCTAGGAGTGTGATGTTCATCCAACATGGTTCTAGCCATCTCAACCAACGTTCTGTTTTTCCTTTCAACTACACCATTCTGTTGAGGCACTCTAGGTGATGAAAATTGATGATCAATTCCTTTTTCAGTACAAAAGTGATCAAAAGAAGCATTTTTGAATTCAGTTCCATTATCACTTCTAATAGCTTTGAGAGCTCCTGGATGATCAATAGAAAGCCTAAGAACAAGACTTCTAAAATGACTAAAAGCCTCATCCTTAGATGCCATAAAGTACACCCAAAAGTATCTAGAAAAATCATCAACAATCACAAGCACATACCGTTTGCCTCCAAAGGACTGAACTCGAGATGGTCCAACTGTATCAAGATGTAGAAGCTGTCCTGGAGCGTTTGTCATCACCATGGTAAGAGGTGGATGTGAACCTGCAATCATCTTACCATGTCTACAAGAAGAACATACTAGATTGCTATCACCCTTAAGCTTAGGCAAGCCACGTAAGAGATCTAAACCACTTACACGAGTAAGATGATCAAAACCAACATGACCAAGTCTACGATGCCAAAAGAATAAATCTTTAGAAACATTGGCAATTAGACACCTATGCTTAGAAGAAGGTGATGCATCAAAATCAGCTTTAAATACTCTTCCAAAACGAGAAATTTTGAACACAAGATCACCTGAAGCATCTAGCACTTTGCATTCATTTTTCTTAAAGCTTATCTCAAGATCTTCATCAAGCATTTGTGAGACAGAAAGCAAGTTATATTTCAAATTTTCAACAAGAGCCACATCTTTGAACATAAACTTGTCATTTACCTTTATTGTACCTTTTGCCACAACAGAAGAGGAAGAAGCATCTCCAAAAGTAACACTTTCAGCACGAGATGCACGAGTGAGGGAGGAGAACCAATTCTTATCACCGGACATGTGGCGTGAGCATCCGGAATCCACTAGCCATATGTTCTCCTTCCTCGCGCGAGAAGCCTACATAGCAAAACATGTCGAGGTCTCAGTACTGGGGTTAGGAATGAGATTTTTGGGAATCCAGTACTGAGACACACGACGCACAACAGTAGGTACAACATGATAATTTTTATGCACAAAATCAGATTTGCCTTTTCCCATGTTTCTAGGAACAGAAGGTGTTTTCATCACTCTAGGCACATAAAAATGTGCTTTGCTGAAATTTGACCTAGCCTAGTTCTTTCCTTCTTTTGCTGTTTGGCTAGTCTAAAGCAAAAATCTACTAAGTGTCCATCTCTACCACAATGAGTGCAAGTGTACTTGACATGATGTTTAGCTTTAACAGTAAAAGCACATTTTGCATTCATCATAGTAGAAGATAAAAAACCAGCAGATTGAAAAGCAATTTTCTTAGGCTCATTAGATAACTCAATTTTGCAAGGAGCCTGAACAACAATGCGAGGTTTAGTTTCATATGTGGCATAAGGATCAAAACCTAAACCTCTCTTGTTTGTGCTAACCTTAGATTGATCCAAAATCATGTTCAACTTTTTCTTGCCATTAGTGAAACGTTCCAAAGAATTTTGCAAGTAATCAACTTTCTTAGCAAGAGTTAAACAATTATTGCAAGAAATATTGACCTTCCCTTTCTGTTTACGACAAGTAGAGCATGAAAGAACCTCATGAGTAAGCAGATTATCAGTCAATTGAGAAACCCTAGCATTTGCATCTTTCAATTTTAATTCAAGAGTTGGGCATTTAGAACACGAAGTTGAACCATACAAATCATCAGTGGAACAGCTAGCATGTTTAACATGTTTCTCATTTTTCTCATTTAGATGCAACAGAAGAGCGTGTTCTTTCCTAAGCAAGGTGAGCTCATTGTAAATTAAGTCACATGATTTACAAGTATCATCATCAGGAATCAATGTCTTAAGTCTAGCAATTTCAGCATTCAATGACTCCACAAGAATATCATGTTTCTTAATTTTTCTATCACGTTTGTCAAGTAATTTTCCAAGACGGGCAACAGCATTGGCTAATTCATCATAAGAAGGATCTACCTCATTGAAGTCATTTGTCATTGCCGTCCTCGGTGAAGCTATCCTTCTTGCTTGCCATGAGACACAATCCCATCAAATCATGCGTGCTTGGAGTTGCATCATCTTCGCTGCTCTCCGAGTCCACATCGCTCAAATTGACTTGTTCAAGAGCGGAAAGAACTCTGTGAACCACCTTGCGGTTGATGAAGCTCTTCTTCTTCCTATCATTTGACGAGAACCTTTTCTTCTCATTCCTTCTGTCGTTGTCCTTCTCCTCCTTTGATGTTTTTCTTGCAAGCTTAGGACAATTTGTGCGGATATGGTTGAGGTCACCACACTCATAGCATCTTGGAGGACCACCTCTCTTTCTCATTCTCACATTCTGCAAAGCTTTGTTAAAGCGAGAAGAGAGTAGTGCCAGATCTTCTTCAGGAAACTCTTCAAGTTGCTCATATGTTAAAGAAGACATGGAAGACAAGGCAAAGCTAGAAGAAGAATTTGCATTTGACATGTTAGGGTTAGAGATCAAAGCAATTGATTTAATATTACATTTCCTTGCAAGAACATCCAACTCATGAGTTTTCAATTTAGAATACAGAACATCTAATGTAAGTGTACTCATGATAGTAGATTCTCTAATGGATGTAACTTTCATCTCCCAAATAGACATGTCTAAAGCACCAAGCAATTGTCTAGCATTAGCAGCATCATCAAAGCTAACTCCAACAGCACGAAGATTACTAAGAATTTTATTGAAACGTGCAAAGAAGTCATCTAGTGACTCACCGGGCTTCATCTCAAATCGCATGTATTCTTTTTTGTAAAGATCTTGACGAACCTCTTTGATAGTGTTAGAACCCTCATGGTAATCACAAAGAGATTTCCATACCTCATATGCGGATTTGAGATGGATCACACGGTCAAAGTCGCTGCGTCCCAAACCTTGGATGATCAAGTTGCGCGCCTTGCTGTTTGCTTCAACATGTGTGCGATTTGTGTCGTTGACGTTGTCGTTTGCAGGGACTTCATATGGCTTGTAGACTTTCTCCCAAATTGTGAATCCCTGTGCTTGGATGAACGCCTCCATCTTGACCTTCCAAAACTGAAAATCAACACCATCGAACACACATGGTTTTGTCGAATAACGATCCATTGATCTAATCACCGGTTAAGATAGATTAGAGAAACCTTGCTCTGATACCACTTGTAGGATCGAAGCATACGAATATAGCAATCAGAGGGGGCGTGAATGATTGTGCGGAAGCTAAAACCAAATTCTTGATCTACTAAAAGTTCACCCCAAAATAGAACCAAATAATTGCCTCGTATTCGACAAAAATAAAATGATAGAGGTTTGGTAAAATGAGAATTCCCAGAGATCCAACCGTTAGATTGATCTGAAATTTGTACACGAGAAACTAGATTCCAATACGAATCGAACCCAAAAAGAATCAGCTCGATTAGAATTACGGATCAAAAGTTATGAGCTTCGCAAGCTTGCTGATCCAGAACTTGACGAGAATTGATCTAACGTAAATTTGAAAGTTTTAATAGAACCGACAAAAGTTTAATCAACTAGACTTTGAGGAACTCTAAAACAATACACTAGAAAGGTTTTTGATGGATCAAATCAAGATGACACTCAAAGATCGAAAACCAATCTAGATTTAGAGCAAGCATGCAAATAAGAACCAAGACAGAAAAACACTGCAGCAACGTGGTTCTTGTACGCATAAAAATCTTGGAAGAATTGATCTTTATTTCTTTTGTCTAAAGTACTCTCATCAAAAGAGTACAAACCCTAAAACTTGCTCAAGGCTTGATGCCCTTCAACAGGAGACAACCCCTCCTATTTAAAGGACCAACCCACAAGGAGTTCTGAATACGATTCCTATTCCCTAGAAGGAATCTGTATCCAACACAACTCTACTTGGCCCAACCTGGCCGAGTACAACTCTTGCACGCGTATGGCAACCCTACCATACTCACGTGACTAACACTTTGCACGCGTATGGCCACCTACCACACTCACGTGACTAACCATTCTTCATGTGCACCTTTCTCCTAGCCCGAACGTCCCGCATGACATCCTTGACCACCAAGACCTCAGTTCCTCCTGAACCTAGTCCCGAACCTCAGCTCCTCCATGAACCTAGTTCCGGTCCTGTCATCGACCACGTTTGTCTTCGAGCAATACCTGCACATGAACAAACCACAAAACAATTCCGAGCACAAGTCCACGACTTGACTCACATCAATCCATGCAAATACTCACACGAGCATTGCATAAAGTCCACTTCAAAACAAGCATCATGAAATTCTCACCAATTTCATTATCTCAAGGTCAAACCAAAAACTCAATTCCAAGTTTGCTCAAAACCCTACGCATTCACGACGGACCAAAAAATTTGGTCCGGCGTACATGTAAAACTTACTGTTTTTAAGAACTTGGTCCCGCACAAAAACCTTTAGAAGCACATTTACGACATACCAAAAAATTTGGTCTGTCGTTCATGGAAAAAACGAGGTTGCCAAAAATAAGTGTATGACAGACCAAAAAATTTGGTCCGTCATACATGGGAAAAACAAGGTCGCTATCGACATGTGTGTATGACACACCAAAAACTTTGGTCCGTCATACATGGGAAAAACGAGTTCGCCAAAAGCATGTGTATGACAGACTAAAAAATTTGGTCCGTCATACATGGGAAAAACGCGATTTCTTGTACAAGCGTAAAAGCATCAAAATCACGTTTATGACAGACCAAAAAGTTTGGTCCGTCATACATGGGAAAAACGCGATTTCTTGAGCAAGCGTAAAAGCATCAAAATCACGTTTATGACAGACCAAAAAGTTTGGTCCGTCATACATGCGAAACTCACTGTTTTTGGATGTTTGGTCTGGCGCAAATGCAAAGTCTCTGTTTTTTGATGTTTGAATGTTTGGTTCTTCATGCAAGCAATTTTGCAATATTAATCCTAACCAATTTTTCAGCACAAAATCAAGCCAATTTTTCATCACATGATTCACAGGTATCGCAACTTGAGAATTGTTCTCAAGCATGAAAAAAAGGAGTATGTTCTAGAGAATCCAATCCCTGATAAACCGGCTGAAAATGCTCCTCGAAATTTGAAGGTTGATTATGAAAAATATGTTAATGCCTCCGTAGAGGTCAGCTGTCTCATGCTTGTCACCATGGACTCTGAGCTGCAAAAGCAATATGAGGACCAGGATGCTTACAATATGATTGTGGGCTTGAAGGGCATGTTTGGGAACCAAGCAAGGGCTGAGAGGTATGGTATCTCAAAGCTTCTGTTTGCTTGTAAGCTGGCTGAAGGCAGTCCGGTCAGCCCACATGTAATCAAGATGATTGGGTACATTGGGAGATTGGAAAAGCTTGAGTTTCCCCTTAGCATTGGTCTGGCTACAGACGTAATTCTCCAGTCTTTGCCTCAGAGCTTTGAGCCATTCATTATGAATTTTCATATGAATAGCATGGAGAAGAACCTAACCGAGCTACATGGGATGCTCAAGGCTGCCGAGGAAAGCATTAAGAAGAAACCCAATCATGTGATGATGGTTCAGAAGACAACTGCCTTCAAAAAGAGGAAAGCTAAGGCTTGGGGAAAGGGAAAGAGCAAGGGAAAGGCTCAAGATGATATCACGAGCCTCAAAACTAAGCTTCAGAAGCTCAAAGTCGGCCCTCAACCTGAAACCCAATGCTTCTATTGCAAGAAGTCAGGACATTGGAAACGGAACTGCAAGAAGTACCTAGCAGATAAAAAGAATGGGAGTGTGACTTCCACTTCAGGTATTAATGTTATAGAAATTAATCTTGCTACTTCTTATTACAGCTCTTGGGTATATGATACCGGATCGGTTACTCACATGTGCAATTCAATGCAGGGGCTGACAAAGAGTAGAGACTTGGCAAAAGGAGAAGTGGATATTCGCGTGGGGAATAAAGCAAGAGTTGCTAGTCTTGCCGTTGGCACCTACCCATTGCATTTGCCTTCAAGATTAGTTTTAGAACTTAATGATTGTTATTTTGTTCCATCTTTGAGTAGAAACATTATTTCATCTTTCTGTTTGGAACATGAAGGTTATGAATTCAGAATAAAGAACTTTGTTTGTTCAATATTTTTGAATGATATGTATTATGGTCGTTGTCCCATGGTGGATGGGTTATACGTCCTTGAACTAAAAAAACATGTTTATAACATTAATGTCAAAAGACCTCGACCAAATGATTTGAACCCTACCTTTTTATGGCATTGTCACTTGGGTCACATAAATGAGAAGCACATGAAGAAGCTCCATGGTGATGGACTTCTCACCTCATTTGATTTTGAATCATTTGAAACATGTGAGTCTTGTTTATTTGGCAAGATGACAAAAACCCCTTTCACAGGTTTTAGTGAGAGGGCGAGTGAAATGTTGTCCCTAGTAAATACATATGTATGTGGATTAATGAGCTCGATTTCTAGAGGTGGGTTTCAGTACTTTGTAACTTTACTGATGACTTTAGTAGATATGGATATATCTATTTAATGAGGCATAAGCCTGAAATCTTTGAAAGGTTCAAAGAGTTTCAGAACGAAGTACAAAATCAACTTGGCAAATCAATAAAACACTTACGATCAGATCGTGGTGGCGAATACTTGGGCCAAGAATTTGGTGATCATCTAAAGCAATGTGGAATCGTTCCACAACTTAGTCCGCCAGGAACGCCTCAATGGAATGGTGTATCCGAACGATGGAATCGAACTTTATTGGGATATGGTTCGGTCAATGATGAGCCAAACAGATCTGCCATTATCCTTCTGGGGGTTCGCTCTAGAGACAGCTGCGTTCACATTAAATAGGGTCCCATCAAATTCCGTTGAGAAGACACCATATGAGATGTGGACTGGGAGAAGTCCCATGTTGTCATTTCTCAAGATATGGGGATGTGAGGCTTATGTAAAACATTTGCAATCAGATAAACTCGCATAAATCAGAAAAATGTTTCTTTGTGGGGTATCCTAAAGAAACAAAAGGATATTACTTTTACAAAAGAAACGAGAACAAAGTTTTTGTTGCTCGAAATGGTGTCTTTTTGGAGAAAGAGTTTCCTTCAAAAGAAATCACTGGGAGTGATGTGCATCTCGATGAAGTTCGAGAATCACATGAACATATTCAAGCTGCCACTGAGCCATCACATGATGTACAAAATGATGTACAACCAGTGGAAGAGACACCAGCCCCACGTAGGTCGGGGAGGCCGCGTCATGAACCTATAAGATATGGACATGACATATTATTGTTGGACAATGATGAGCCCATGACTTATGAAGAAGCCATGATGGACCCAAACTCCGAAAAATGGCTTGGAGCCATGAGATCCGAAATTCAATCCATGCATGACAATCAAGTTTGGAACTTGGTCGATCCTCCTGATGGTGTAAAAACCATAGAATGCAAATGGATTTTCAAGAAGAAGACAGACATAGATGGAAATGTTCAGATCTTGTCGGGACCCGAATTTGCAAAAAATCCGGACCCTCTGTGTTTTCAGCACTAGTCCAGGATCACGCTAGTGCACACAGTCTCAACATCGGTAAATATCACAATCATACTCATCGAGATAACAAGGTACTTTAATTAAGATAACCAAACTGGTTGCTCGACCTTATGGTCAAGTTACAAGAGTACGCCACACAGGGCAAAAACTTATTAAGGAAATAAATTGCAGCGGAATAAAAGCATCAACGTGGCGCCATCCAATATACCACAGGCAACTAATTGGGCTCGCTCCCTAAGTAGACGGCTCCTCCTGAAGTTCTTCCTCCAAAGCTGGCATCGCTTCTCCTTCAACTGATGTTGTATTGTGGCAAGGGTGAGTACTTGGTACTCAGCAAGTCATGCACAGAATGCAGCTAATATTCTATATGCATGGCTTATTACAAAGGATAGGCTAACAGGTACTTTTACAGTAAAACAGCAATTAACAAGTAGCATAAGTAGATTCGAAAGCAGTAAATGTAAAGATTATATCAATAACTTTTCCAGGATTTAAGTAAACACTTTTCCTTTCCTAATCCACATTTCCATCAACGTCATTACTTAACCCAACCAAACTTTCCAAGTCCAAGTTGTTTTTATGAAAGCCTAACCCTTGACTGTAATCCCCGAGCAATGTCCAGTGCTGCGGACACGACTATTCGAATAGATTTTAGACTCTGCAGAGGTTATGAACTTTACCCACAAGATACAGTCAAACACCACAAAGGCGAGTGATCGTAATAAAGCATTTCAGAGACCGCAAACTATACAAGTTAACCTCTTCTGCTTTTGTCATACACCATCCCTTCCCTTAACAGAGGAGAAGTATGGGACTGACATACCGTTGGACGGGTACCATGCCACAGCACTGGTACGCTCCCCTTTCAAGCTACACAAAAGGTGTAGTTGACACCCCGAGGTACCACATGCAAGTTATTAGTAACTTACTCAACTAGGTCCGTCCCATTGCGGACATGTGGTTGCACGCTTGACTCAGATCAAAGGCTTGCAAGGTTCAGTCCTTAGGATGACCAGGGCAAGACTACCCGAAGAACCAAAATGACATCCCCAGTGCCACTCATGGCCCACCATATCATTCTTGCCACTTGCCTAGGTCTAAAACTATTTATCAAACCCGGTTGATTACCATGCACCACGTGCCGTCAACAATCACAACACATGATACTTCTTCAAAACAGGTTCAATATCTCATTAAGTCAATATTAACTTTTGATAGTCCAAAATCATATCATGTACACGTAGCAGGTCTAAGCAATATACTACAACGATCTAAATACCCAATGTTGGCAATTTTAATAATGTCCAACTAAATATTCCACCACTAGGGTGACAAGGGTTCATGGCACACAATTAAATAGTCAAAGTGTCATACTGCAATTTGGCATTTATCTAATTCTCAGAAATAATTTAAACAATTTCTAATTAAATTAGTATGCAATAATTTAAATTAAATTAATTTCAAAAATGGGATCAAAATGGTCAAACCATAACTTGCCTTCGAAAAGTACTTGTTCTTGATCTTGAGCTGGCTCCTAGGTCAACACTTCACCTTCGAAGCCCTCGGGTACTTCAACGTCTATTCGTAACGTGTGCAAATAGCAATAAATAAATAAAAAAGTACATGCACATTGCTCAAAAAATCAAGTAAAGTCCATAAACAGAAAGATCATAATTTTACAAATTTTTAGAAATTTGAATCGCCCAAATCGGAGTTAAAATGCAAAAGTTATAACTGTTTAAAGTTTAAAGAATCTATTAATTAAATATATACAGTGAAATTTTCATTTTCAAAAATTTATTAAAATTCATATTTAAGTAGATCTCAATTTTATAAAAATTTAGAAATTGGAATCGTTCAAATCGGAGTTAAAACGCAAAAGTTATAAGCGTTTGAAGTTTGAAAATTCAAATAAATCAATAAACCAAATTAATTCATTTATTTTTCTATTGAAAAATCCATTTATTGCGTCAGCACGAGATTTGAATTTCCACCGAATTATTTTTCTATTGAAAAATCGAATTATGATGTCAGCGGGTCCATGGACTAGGTCCACGGTTTGGTTTTGGTCCACTGTGGACCCGGTCCACGGGTTCACGTGTCACTGACACGTGGGACCCACAGGATGACGTCAGCATGACGTCACCACGCTCGGTTGACGGTACTGACATGCGGGCCCCACCGTGACGTCAGCGGTGACGTCATGGTGCGGTTGGTTGTCTCGCTGACACGCGGGCCCCAAGCTGACGTCACGCGTGACGTCAGCGACGACCGCGACTGACCCGGGTGGACCGCGATGGTCCAACTTCCGGACACATGGCTTAATCTGGGCCGTTGATTTGAAAATCAACGGTCCAGATTGGATCGCATCCCACGCGTTTTGGAATAACGTGGTTGATCTGGGCCGTTCAACTTTGATCAGACGGTCGAGATCCGATCAGTTATACCGCGTCATGGGGGCGACGCGGCATGTCCCAGCGCGCGACACGTGGTGTGACCTACGCCGTTCAATCTCGATCGAACAGCTGGATTGCATCTAACGCTACAACGTGGGTTAACTCTAACCGTACGATCTAGATCTAACGGCTGCTAATGCACCCAAGCACGGTGCGGTTCACGGCTACGTGGCTCTATCTAAACCGTAGGATCTAGATCCAACGGTTGGGATTAGATCTAGAAAGCGAAACGTGAAATCGATCGGGGTGACGTGGACTCAACGTGGCCGTCCAATGAAGATCTAACGGCTGACAGAGCTCGCGAGGTCGGCGATGGCGCGGCGGAGCAGAGGTTGCCGGAGACGAGGACGATGATGAGCCCGACGGCATTGCGGTGCGGTTCCGGCGGGGTGAGTGGTCTCCACGGGTGCGCCTCGACGCGAGGATTCTAGATCTGGGCTCGGTGATGGCGGAGGATGGCGGACGACGGCGGAAAACCACGGCGGAGCACGAATCCAACTTCGGCGAGCTCTAGCGGGCGAACGGCGGCGACTCGTGCTCGGTGGGTTAGGGCTATGAGTGCGCACGGAAGAGAGGAATACGATGGCGGCGGCGGCGCATTAAATAGGGGTCTCGGCTTCCGTGAAAACCGTAGAAATCGAGGTCCACTCGGCTGCGGCAGCGGAGTCCGAACGGGACTCGGATTGGGCGACGTGACGCAATCGTGGCCGTTGGATCAAGATCCAATGGTCACACGCGTTAGGGTTCGGCTGGCTCGGGTCGGGCTTGAGCCCGGTCGAGTCTGACTCAGGTCGGACCCGGTTGGATGAACAGTAAAACCGGTTCACTATTTTCTAGCGATTTAATAATTAAAACAATTTCTAGAAATTCAAATAATTCGAGAAAAATAGCAAAATAATCAGAAAAATTCTGGAAATTACTTTGAGACATTTTGGACTCAAATAAAATATTTCCAACAAAATTTTATTTAAAAATTCGAATTCTTTAATTATTTCAAAAGGGAATAAATTCAAATTAAATCCAAATAAATTCCAGAAAATTCCAAAAATTCAACAAAGTGCAAAATTTCATTTAAATTCATGAAAAGCAAAAAATTGTGGTGTTACAGATCTATTAGGCATGGTTTGTGGCAAATGGTTTCAAACAAGTTTTAAGCAATTGACTATGATGAAACTTTTTCACCGGTAGCCATGCTCAAGTCTGTCCAGATCATTTTAGCAATTGCTGCATATTTCGATTATGAAATATGGCAGATGGACGTCAAAACAGCTTTCCTTAATGGGAATCTATTTGAAGATGTATACATGATACAACCTAAGGGTTTTGTTGATCCTAAAAATGCTAAACAAATATGCAAGCTTCAGAGATCCATTTATGGGTTAAAGCAAGCATCTCGGAGTTGGAACATTCGTTTTGATGAAGTGGTCAAAGGATTTGGCTTTGTAAAAAACGAAGAAGAGCCTTGTGTTTACATGAAGGCTAGTGGGAGCGCACTTGTGTTTCTGATCATGTATGTGGATGACATATTATTGATCGGGAATGATATTCCTATGCTTGAAGACGTTAAGACTTCGTTGAAAAGGAGTTTCTCAATGAAGGACTTGGGAGAAGCATGTTATATCTTGGGCATAAAGATCTATAGAGATAGATCAAAAAGGTTGATTGGATTAAGCCAGAAAACGTACATTGACAAAGTATTGAAAAGGTTCAATATGCATGAATCTAAGAGAGGTTTCATGCCAATGTCACATGGCATCAGTCTAAGCAAGAATCAGTGTCCTTCGACAACTGATGAGCAAGACAGGATGAGCAAGATTCCATATGCTTCGGCTATTGGATCTATCATGTATGCCATGATCTGTACGCGCCCAGATGTCTCATATGCTCTAAGTGTCACAAGTAGATACCAAGCGGATCCCGGTGATGGCCATTGAATAGCCATGAAAAACATCATAAAGTAGTTGAGAAGAACTAAGGGTATGTTCCTAGTCTTTGGAGGTGTGGAAGAACTGGTTGTAAAAGGTTACACCGATGCAAGCTTCCAAACTGACAAAGATGATTTTTGATCACAATCTGGTTTTGTATTTACACTAAATGGAGGAGCAGTAAGCTAGAAGAGTTCCAAGCAAAGCACGGTGGCTGACTCTACGACAGAAGCGGAGTACATTGCGGTTTCGGATGCCGCAAAAGAATCTGTATGGATAAAGAAGTTTATCTCAGAGCTTGGTGTGGTCGCTAGTGCCTCTAGTCCAATGGACATCTATTGCGATAATAGTGGTGCCATTGCACAAGCAAAAGAGCCTAGATCACATCAGAAGTCCAAACATATACTCCGACGCTTTCACCTTATTCGCGAGATTGTGGATAGAGGTGACGTGAAGATATGCAAAGTACATACGGAAGCCAATGTGGCTGATCCGTTGACAAAGCCACTGCCACAGCCTAAGCATGAGGCGCACACGAGGTCTATTGGTATTAGATACTTAATTGATTGACTCAAGTGCAAGTGGGAGATTGTTAGTGTTATGCCCTTGAGGCAATCATATGGATGATTGTAACATGACTATGTTTATGAATAATAATATGATTATTAGTCCAATGAATGTATATCATTATTTTGATCAACAAGTGTGTGACTTATTTATGAAGCACTTTACTTATTGATATAATTCGATAAATATCTCTGATCGGATATCATCGTATAGGACAACGATGAATAGATCAACACATGTATTGTTCGACGATCATGTTTCATACACCATGGGATATGGAGATATCATCAATACATTGTGGACGCATGTTGAAGAACATGGGTTAGATAGACCCACAATGGGACACTGCGAGAATGTTACATTCTTATGTGTCATCCGTGTATCTCATACATAGTAGATGTATGATCCTTAAACCTGAGATTGTCATATTCCCTACATGTGTAATAGTTTACCTTGGGGTTACCAAACACTATTTCCTAACTGGATAGTTATAAAGGTAGCTTTCATGTTTACTATGAAACATGCAGAGGGAAGTGAGCAGTCAAGATGGAATTTGCCACTCCAATGTAACGGAGATATATGTCTAGGCCACTCGTGTGATATGATTAAGGAAGTGCATGGCCATGCCGTGATTGAGAAGTCAATCACAACTTATTAATATATCATGGATACGAGAGATGGATTGAATTGTCAAAGGATGACATGCTTCTCGCCTTGAGTTCGATCTTCATATAGTTTGGCAAAGGGATTATTACATCAGTACTTTAATCATATGCGTTTGGGAGTTGGCATGCTCTACAAGGAGCCGCTACTGACTATTGGATTAGAAAAGGGTTTTTCGAATCCATGTCCAAATGCGCATGAACCTACAGGGTCACACACTTAACGGGCTGGGATGCATTAATTCGGATTGGATCCGTAATTAATGGACCTCGTGGGCTTAGCGCGTAGATGGACCCTGACTGCTTAGGGTTTCTCCTCGTGGCTATATAAGGAGGGGAGGAGACTGGACGCAGAATACACTTTCGTGCGGTTTAGATGTGTTTCGCCAGAAACCCTAGCCACCTCCTCTTGTTGCCCCTGCCGAGCGACCCGGTGCTTACACACCGACACACAACGTTCCATCCTTAGATGTGTGGACTGCTGTGGTGACGCTGCTGCTACTGCGGCATGGAGAGGACGATCCGCAGCGAGGATGATCCGTGGCGAGGAAGATCCGCGGTGAGGACGATCCACGGCGAGGACGATCCACGCCAAAAACGATCCACTACAACGACGTGCGAAGGATTCCGCAACTGCGCGTCTAGTGGTAATAGATCTATGATCCCCTTCTTGCGAGTAGCTTTTCTGGTTTGCGGTAGAAATTTTAATTTGTGCTAGCGTAGCATACTGCATTCCCAACATGAGGGAACCGTCAAAGTGCATTGTCCAGTGCTCAAGTTCTTTGCCGGTTGATGGCTCCTGCAGTTCCGTCCACTCGGCAGTGAAGTCGGCGTGTAACACCCTGACACCACACGTGCCCAAAGTGCTACCAAACCTATCTAACAGCTAGGAGGTTGCCGAACTAATTAAAAAATTTCGGCAAGACCTCCCCTGCTAAGTGGACATCCACTCAGCAGGCAAAGAGATGACAATTATATCAATTTAAAGTAACAACTATGAACTAACCATCATGACCCGCTAAGCACAAGCAAAGGGTCATGGTATTCAAAAGAAACATTCTAGCAGTTTAACTTCTAACATCGATTAACCTTTTACATCAAAGAGAGAGCAATAACTACAACAAGTTATTACATGAACTCAACTAGTTGCCAAAGTAACCAATTAACATTTAAGTTCCTTTATTCTGTCGTGAGCATCAGTGGAAGTGCAGCTAAGCCCCAAACCTGGCAAGTCGTTCTTCAGAGTACCTAAAAACATTAAATAACAACCGTGAGTCGAAGACTCAGCAAAGTGCATCAAAAACCATGTCACACAAGTAAATCAACAATATGAGCATAATTCTTATCGAAGTCAACAAATACATAAAACAATAGTATCAATACATTTTACCTCTACCTCGTTTCTTACTTCACACACATACCTCATTCAACTCTTGGGGGAGTCCACGACTCGATCCCAACACCTCATATTTCCATTAGCACAAATAAAGGTTATCGATGCAACGCAACATGAATGCATCTATTCTTAGCACTTACCTCTTTAAATCTTTTGGATGAGTTCACGACTCGATCCCAACTCTGCACATTTCCATTTAACTCAAAAATCATCATTATGATGCAATGCGACATGAATGCCCTTTTCGATGCACGCATCAGATCTGCCGAGTGCACACCGTCGGTGTGCACCCTCACATCCCTTCCATCCCGTGGAAGGTGCCTACTCTTCCTGTCTCGCTCCCATTCACCTCGATGGATGGGACTACGAGGTAGGACTTTCGTGTTCACTACGTGTGAACACAGAGGCCCGCATCAGAATGGGTCGCCTCTTCCATTATGAATGCACACATGAAATGAAACGAATGGAAGAATAGCAAATACATTCCATTTCCACATTCACCTCTCCATCAACATAAACATACTATAATCACCATCATCAACTCAACCAATAGCATTCAATGAACTTTACATGCATAACCATTTAACATTTCTCATTTATCCATATAATGCAACATGAACCATGTAATTCATTTCAACATAAACATATTCATAATGATTAACAACAATCCAAATCCTAGCATCATACTAGGGATACACTTGCATCATTGTCACACAATCCATACATATACTCATAAGTGCTAGCATAACCATTTTTTTAGCACAACCAACAATCAATACTCGTTTAACCTTCTAGTTTGATACACTTGCCTTTTCGCCTCACAAAGCCATGTGGCACGGAGTTGAAGCCACCACCAAAGCCACATCTCCTGAAATAAGCACCGCATAATCGATTTCATACAAGCTATAGCCAATAACAACAACAACCAACTCCTTTCACTCGCTACAACAACCTTTTGCCCCAAAACAGCCCAAATTTGAAAATTCAGACAAAACGGTTTGGGTAGCCTACTTAGGCAATGCATAACTATTGCTATACAACTTCAAATTGAGCAAACGAAGATAGTTTCATCGTCTACATAAAATTTTCTACAACTTTCTAGGCAAATGAAAATTCTGAATATGCTCCTAACTTGGCTTAAACAACAACACGACATTGAAACTACTACAAGTTGCAATTTGGACAGCAAAGGTGTAATTCTTGCATAACTTTTTAATGGTTGAACCAAAATTCAAGTTCTTGGACTCTAAACGAGCATAAGATGATAACCTAGAGTTACCACAAAGACATTTGTTCAATACATTAATTTAAAGTCCTCAAACCCAACTCTGAACATCAGACCAAAATCTGAACATTCAGAAAAAACAACATTCTGGACAGCAACTTTTCTCTAGCATAACTTTTGATTACTAACTCCAAATCAAGAACAAAAGTACATTTTCTAAAACTACAGGAAATTTCCTACATTTCTCTAGGCAAATGGAAGAGCTCATTCGGCCTCTAGCTAAGCCTAATCAGCAGTTTAAGATTACTGCTCGCACAACAGCACAGTTCGGACAGTCAGCAGTAAAAGTAGCATAACTTTTAATTGGCTTAATGGATTTTCGAGTTCTTGTACTCCAATTAAAGATAATTCAATTATCTACAACTTCTTTTACAGCTGACCAAACATTTGACCAACCTAAGTGCCCGAAAACCGAGTCGCAAAGTAGACCTAAAATCTGCTCGAAAACAGATCCTAGGTTTCCCTCCAAAACATCTAGTTTCCCTCCAAAATTTTCACATCTAGCAACCCTAGAGCAGCTAGAAACCAGGAAATACCTCTCTAGGACAGCAAGAACAAGCTCAAGCTTCAAATTTACTTACCCCCATGGAGGAGGATGAAGAAGAAGAACAGCTCGGGGAAGAGGGCCGGCTGCAGCAGGGAGGGCGCCGGTTGCTTGGTTGCCATGGAGGAGAGCTTCAAGGGGGAGGCCTTGGCTGCTCAAGGAAGAGGAGGAGAAGCCCTTGCTTCTGTTGGTGCTGCTGCCCACACGAAAAGGAGAGCGGGAGAAGTGGCTGCTTGCTCCAAACAGATTTGAGGGAGAAAAAGAGAGAGAGGAGTGAGGGAGTGGAGTGGGGTTAGGTGGGAAAAGTGGGGGAAATATTAATATAGATGCTCTATATTGTATCTCCCACACCGGATAAAAGAGAACCACCCCAACAGATCAACCCGCAGATCGACCACTCTCCCAGCCGAGAAAGAAATCTAAAAGAAACTCAGAACGAAACCCCGAGATGAAACATTCTCGAAATTCCGCGACGAGATTCTTTCTCGGAACTCCGGGACATTACACGGCGAGTGCTTGTGATTTTATGGCGGTGTGTGGTTTGAACGTAATTTCGAAGGCTCCCAGCTCGGCCGCCCACTTGGCGATCCTCCCGGTTATGGAGTATGTCTCCGATCGGGAAAGAGGTGACCACCAACATCGCCTGCTCTTGGAAGTAATGTTTGAGCTTTTGAGAGGTGATTGGCACCGCATAGATGAGCTTCTGGACTTGTGGGTACCGCATTTTAGATTTGCCCAATACTTCGCTGACGAAGTAGACCGGACGTTATACCTTCTGCTGGTGCCCGTCCTCCTTACGCTCGATGACAATCGCTGCACTAACTACATGGGTTGTCGTGGCTATGTAGAGCATGAGCGGTTCCTCCGGCAACGGGGATGCCAGTACCGGAGGCTTTGTTAAGAAGGTCTTGAGGTCGTCGAAGGCTTGCTGTGCTTCGGCGGTCCACTCGAACTGGTCTTGCTTTTTCAGGAGCTTGAAGAACGGTGTTCCCCGCATCCCTAAGCGAGAGACAAATCTACCGAGTTCCACCATACACCCTGTGAGCATTTGGACGTCCTTTTGATTCATCGGTGGCTTCATCTTTAGGATGGCGGTGATCTTCTCCGGATTCACTTCGATGCCGCGGTGCAACACGATGTACCCGAGAAGCTTTCTTGAAGTGACTCCGAAAGTGCACTTCTCGGGGTTGAGTTTCATCTGGTAGGCCCTCAGGCTTTTGAATGTTTTAGTTAAGTCAGAGATGAGGTCTCCTTTTAACCGATATTTCACCACAACGTCATCCACATAAGCCTCCACGTTGCGTCCGAGTTGATTGTGAAAGCACCGTTGTATTGCACGCTGGTAAGTTGCGCCGGCGTTCTTCAACCCGAATGGCATTGTGACATAGCAGAAAGCTCCGAACGGTGTGATGAATGAGGTTTCGATGCAATCTTCCTCCTTGAGGCTAATCTGGTGGTATCCTGAGTAGGCGTCCAGAAAGCTCAAGAGTTCGCAGCCGTCGGTGGAGTCCACAACCTGATCGATGCGAGGTAACCCGAACGGATCCTTTGGGCATGCCTTGTTGAGGTCGGTATAATCAACACAAATACGCCAGTTTTTATTCTTCTTGCGAACCAAGACCGGATTTGCTAACCAATCGGAATGATACACCTATCTTATTGTCGGGACCCGAATTTGCAAATCCGGACCCTCTGTGTATTCAGCACTAGTTCAGGAACGCGCTAGTGCACACAGTCTTAACATCGGTAAATATCACAATCATACCACTCGATACTAATAAAGTACTTTAATTAAATAGTCAAACGGGTTACTCGACCTTATGGTCAAGTTACAAATGTACGCCACGCAGGGCGAAACTTATTAAGAGAGAAATAATAGCAGCGGAAGATAAGATAACATCGTGGCGCCATCCAGTATACCACAGGCAACTGACTGGCCTCGCTCCCTAAGTAGACGGCTCCTCTTGGAGCTCCTCCTCCAAAGCTGGTGTAGTCTCCTCTTCAACTGGTGTGGTATTGTGGCAAGGGTGAGTACTTGGTACTCAGCAAGTCATGCACAGAATGCAGCTAATATACTACATGCATGGCTTAATACAAAGGAGTGGCTCAAGGCATTTTTGCAGTAAATAGCATTTAACAAGTATCATAAGTAGATTCGAAAGCAGTAGTAACAAGTAAAGCATAGATAACTTTTCAAGGAGTTTAGTAAGCATCTTTCCCATTCTAATCCACGTTTCCATCAACATCATTATTAATCCAACCCAACCCTTCAAGTCCAAGTTATTTTCAAGAAAGTCTAACCCTTGACTGTAATTCCCGAGCGATGTCCAATACCGCGGACACGGCTATTCGAATAGATTTACACTCTGCAGAGGTTATGCACTTTACCCACAAGATACAGTCAAACACCACAAAGGCGAGTTCCCGTAACAAAGTCTTTCGAAAACTTCTAACAATACAAGTGAGCCTCCCCGGTTATTGCACACTAACCCTTCCCTTAGCTAAGGCGAAGTTTAGGCCAATCAACCGTTAGATGGGTACCTGGCCTCAGCCCCGGTACGCTCCCCCGTACAACTTACACAAAGGGTGTAGTTGACCTCCTGAGGTCCCACAGGTACGTTATTAGCAACTTAATCAACTAGGTCCGTCCCATTACAGACATGTGGTTGCACGCTTGACTCAGTTCAAAGGCTTGCAAGGTTAAGTCCTTAGGGTGACCAGGGCAAGACTACCCGAAGAACCAAATCAACATCCCCAGTGCCACAACTGGCCCACCTGATCATTCTTGCCACATGCCCCGGCCGAAAACTATTTATCAAACCCCAGTTGATTACCATACACCACGTGCCATCAACATCACATGATACCTTTCCCAAAACAGGTTCAATATATCATTAAGTCAATATTAACATTTAATTGTCCAAAATCACGTCATGAGCATGCAGCAGGTCTAAGCAGTATACTACAACGATCTAATTTCCCATGTTGGCAATTTTCGTAATGTCCAACTAGTAATCCACAACTAGGGTGACAAGGGGTCATGGAACATATTTAAGTAATCAAGGTGTCATACAGCAAATTGGTATTTATCTAATTCCCCATATTCAAATAAAGTATTATCTAATTGAACTAGCATGCAATAATTTGAACCAAAATAGGTTTCAAAATAGGATCAACATGGTCAAAGCACAACTTGCCTTCAAAAAGTACTTGTTCTTGGTCTTGAGTTGGATCCTGAGTCAATACTTCTCCTTCGAATCCTTCCGGCACTTCAACGTCTACTCGTAAAGCGTGCAAATAGCAACCAATGAATAAAACAGTAGACAAAAACATCCAAATAAAGTCCATAAACAGAGAGAGCATAATTTTATGAATTTTTAGAAACTGTAATCGTGAAATTCGGAGTTAAAATGCAAAAGTTATAGCATTTTGAAGTTTAAATAATCAATTAAATAATTTTACAGAGAAAAACTTTAGTCCAAAAATTATATAAAATTCATATTTAGGTAGATCTCAATTTTATACAAATTTAGAAATTTGAATCACTCAAATCGGAGTTGAAACGCAAAAGTTATAAGCATTTGAAGTTTGAATCAAAATCTGAAATCATTACTTCGAATTAATAAATCATTTTCTTTTTCGGAAATTAATTATTGCGTCAGCCTGGACACGTGGCAGCCTCTGATTTGGCCACGTCAGCCCTGCTGACGTCAGCGGTTCACGGACTCGGTCCACGGGCTCGCGCCTCTCCTGACATGTGGGTCCCACATGTCAGCGGCTCGCGCGCAACCACGTGGTATGGCTCAACGTCGCTGACGTGTGGGCCCCGCCTGTCAGTGCCCACGCACGCACTGGACTGACGTACGGGCCCAGCATGTCAGTGGCACGCACACGTGCGCGCGTACGCGGCTAGGCATACGTGGCGTGATCTCGGCCGTTGATTTGGAAATCAACGGTCGCGATTAGATCTAGGGTTAACACGTTAAAAACTACACGATGATCGTGGGCCGTTCGATCTAGATCGGACGGTCCAGATCAATCCCTACAGTAACGTTGCTACGGCACGTGGTGATCGTGGGCCGTTGGATCTTGATCCAACGGTCCAGATCCAATCTGGTCTTCTAAAGCCTCAGGGAAACGTGGACTCACCGTGATCGTCGGATGGGGATCGAACGGTCCGTGGAGCTCGCGAGTCCGGCGATGGAGGTCGGTGGCACAGGCTGCCGGGGTTGAGGATGACGACCTACGAAGCGGCGTTTGGAGCACACTCCGGCGATGTGAGTGCACTTCCCGGACGCGGCTCGGTGCGAGGAGCTTGGATCCGGGTCTCACGGCGGCGGAGAGTCCTCGGCGACGACGGAACGAAGCCAAAACCGAAGCAAAACCCCGGGCCAACTACGGCGAGCGATTTAGGGCTACCTAGGGTTCCACGGCAGCTGAAATTTGGGGCAAAACACGCGCAAACAACGGGCGATCCTCGGGGCGGGACCCGTCCTTCTTATACGGCCTCGGCTTGCGGGATTTTCGCGAACCCTAACCGAACTCGGTCATGGCGCGGCGGCGCAGTCCGTCTCCGGGTCGGATCGGGAACGATGACGCGCAGCCGTTGGATCTCGATCCAACGGCTCGCGTGCGAGCGGGTTTGGCCGAGCAATGACGCTTGGTCCGGGTCGGACTCGAACTCGAGTCTGACTCGGGCTCGGTCGGATGAACAGTACTTGACCCAACTCGAATTTCCAGCGATTTAATATTTAAAATAATTTCCAGTAATTCATTTAATTCATTAAAAATAGCAAAAGACTTAGAAAAATTCCAGAAAAATTATGGAAAATACTTTGGGGCATTTTGGACTCAAATAAAATATTTCCAACAAATTTTTATTTGCAAAGTTTAATTCTTTAATTATTTCAAAATGGAATAAATTCAAATAAATTCCAAATAAATCCAAATAAATTCCAGAAAATTCCAAAAATTCACCAAAGTGCCAATTCACACAAGAATTTAAGAAAAGAAAACTTTTGGGGTGTTACAAACCTCCCCCCCTTAACAGAATCTCGTCCCCGAGATTCAGGGCTTACTAAAGGAATAGGTTCGGAAACTCTTTCTTCAAATCCTCTTCGCGTTCCCAAGTCGCCTCGCTTTCTTCATGGTTGCTCCACTGAACTCTACAGAAACGGGTTGACTTGTTCCTCGTCTCTCGATCCATAGTGTCCAGAATCTTCACGGAATGCTCCTTGTAAGTCAAATCTTCTTGCAACTCAATTGACTCTAGCGATGTCTGTTCCTCAGGTACTCGGAGACACTTCTTCAACTGGGACACATGGAATACGTCATGTACTCCTGCTAATGACTGCGGTAGCTCTAGCTGGTAAGCAACTTCGCCTCTGCGGCTCAAAATCTTAAATAGTCCAACATAACGGGGTGCGAGTTTCCCTTTGGCATGAAACCTCTTAACTCCTCTGAGCGGTGTGACTCTGAGATATACAAAGTCTTCTGGTTCAAAACTCAAATCCCGGCGACGATTGTCAGCATAACTCTTCTGTCGTGATTGGGCTATCTTCAATCTTTCCCTAATCATGGCAATCTGCTCTTCAGCTTCTTGAAGAATATCAGGCCCGAAGACACAGCGCTCGCCGGTCTCATTCCAATTCAATGGCATCCGACAGGGTCGACCATACAGTGCCTCAAAAGGTGACATCTGTAAACTAGCCTGGTAACTATTGTTGTAACTGAACTCGGCATACGGCAAACTCTTATCCCAAGAGGTAGCACAAGCCAATGCACACGCTCTTAACATATCTTCCAGAATCTGGTTGACTCTTTCGGTATGTCCATCCGTCTGTGGATGATAGGCTGTACTGAAGTTCAAACAGGTTCCCATGGCTTCATGCACTTATTCCAGAACCTTGAGGTAAATTGGGTACCTCTGTCCGATACAATCCTCTTCGGCACGCCGTGCAAACAGACGATCCTGATCATGTACAACTCTGCTAACTTATCTCCCGAGTAAGTTGTCTTCACGGGGATAAAATGGGCTACTTTGGTCAAGCGATCCACTATAACCCATATGGAGTCATAACCTCCTTGAGTCTTAAGCAAACCGGTAATGAAATCCATTCCGATTCCCTCCCACTTCCACTCAGGTATTTTCAACTTGTAGTAATCCTGCTGGTCTCTGATGCATTGCCTTGACTCTCTGGCATACGTCGCACAATGCAACATGCTCGGTAACTTCACGCTTCATGCTCGGCCACCAGAATCTTCCCTTCAAATCCTGATACATCTTGGCGCTTCCAGGATGAATTGAATACTTGGAGTCATGGGCTTCTTCCAAAATCAGTTGCTTTAATTCCTTCTTGTTGGGCACACAAATCCGATCCTTCATCCATAACGTGCCTTGCTCATCCAACTTGAAGTCCTCTGCCTTGCCTTCCTCCTTGATGGTCTTAATCCTGCGGATCTTGTCATCATCCTTCTGTCCTTCCCGGATCTGATCCTCTAGGGTAGGCTTCACTTCCAATGCGGCCAAGAATCCGCTAGGTACCACCTCAATCTTCATTCTCTGGAAATCCTCACATAGCTCATCCTGACTTGTGGCTAGCAACATACTCACTGTATGGCTTTTCCGACTCAGAGCATCGGCTACTACGTTGGCCTTCCCGGGATGGTAATGGATTCCAACATTGTAGTCCTTGATCAACTCTAACCATCTCCTCTGCCTCATATTCAGATCCGACTGGGTGAATATGTATTTAAGGCTCTTATGATCCGTATACACTTCACATCTGTTCCCGATAAGATAGTGATGCCATATCTTCAAGGCATGCACTACGGCAGCTAGCTCTAGGTCATGCGTCGGATAATTCTCCTCATGCGGCCTCAACTGCCTTGATGCATAAGCAACAACCTTTCTGTTCTGCATCAGCACACATCCAAGTCCTTGACGCGATGCATCACAATAGATATCAAAGCTTTGATTAACATCCGGTAGAACTAACACTGGTGCTGATGTCAATCGCTTCTTCAGCTCCTGAAATCCTTTCTCACATTCTGGCGTCCATGCAAACTTCTTCTCCTTTTTCAGCAATTGCGTAAGAGGTCTCGCAATTGTCGAAAAGCCTTCAATGAAACGGCGGTAGTATCCTGCCATTCCAAGGAAACTCCGGATCTGGGTCACAGTCTTCGGCTGTTCCCAATGTAACATAGCTTCTACTTTGCTTGGATCTACGGCGACTCCTTCTGCGGTCATTACATGTCCGAGGAATTCCACCTTGTCCTTCCAAAAATCACACTTACTGAACCTGGCGAAGAGTTGCTTTGTTCCTCGGCTTTTCCAAAACTCGCCTCAAGTGTTCGACATGTTCTTCCTCTGTATTGGATTAGATTATGATATCATCAATGATCACATCCACTTACTTGTCCTTATATTCCATGAACACCTTATTCATCATATTCATGAAATATCTTTGGCGCATTCGCTGCAGAAGGACATAATCAGAACTCGTAATGTCCATATCTTGGCGAGAATGCGGTCTTGAATATCCTCTGATCGGATCTTCAACTGATGGTATCCCGATCTTAGGTCAATCTTGGAGAAAACTCTGGCTCCTCTCAGCTGATCAAACAAATCATCAATCCTGGGTAGCGGATACTTATTCTTCACGGTGACTTCATTGAGTGCACGGTAGTCAATGCACATCCTGAAACTCCCGTCCTTCTTATTGACGAACAAAACTGCTGCTCCCCACGGCGACGAACTCGGTCTGATAAATCCTTTCTCCATTAACTCCTCAAGTTGTTTCTTCATCTCTACCAATTCCTCGGTGGACATCCGATAGGGTCTCTTTGCTATCGGTCTTGTACTGTACAAGCTCTATCACAAACTCTATGTCCCTGTCTGGCGGCATACCAGGTAGATCTTCAGGAAAAACATCTGGGTACTCATTCACTACTGGGACATCCTCTATGTTGATTACCTTGGTACTGTTAACCATCAACTGTCCATCTCTGACGGCAGTGGCTTGAAATTCCACTTTCTTTCCCCACGGGCTCTCAACTGAGATAGTTCTACGTCCACAATCCAATACGGCCTTGTGTTTGGATAACCAATCCATTCCCAAAATAACATCTAAGGTCTGGGTTTCCAAAATAATAAGGTTCGCTAGGAACTCTATCCCATCTATTAGTATTCTCACCCCAGAACATCTTACTTTCGTTCGGAGTTCGGAACCAGGAGTTTGAACTAAAAGCATGCATTTAAGCCTTGCAATCTCCAAATCATTTTTAGCAGCAAAGCCTTGCGAAACAAACGAATGCGAAGCTCCAGAATCAAACAAAACTGTTGCAGGTACTGAGTTGACTAGCAACTTACCCAGTACGACGTTCGTAGCATTCTGCAGTGCATCCGCGGTGACATGGTTGACTCGGCCTCTCACCATAGTCTGGGATGTGGTTCCTGGTGCTGGCGTCCTAGCTGGTGTGGATCCCAGGTTGAAGCGAACTGGGGGTTACTCCTGTTGTCTTCTTTGGACAACTGTTGGCAAAGTGTCCTGGCTCGTTGCAGTTGTAGCAGCGTCTCACTGTTCCTTCTTTGCCGCGGCGGCGTTTCGGCCGAGGCTGGGTGCGATAGTTCTGATTGGCCGGGTCTTGGTCTTTGGTGGCGGTGTCCTTGTTGCATTTTATGGCTGGAATCTGAAAAATGGTTTGGTGCAACTCTCGGTATTGCGTTCCTGGCGTGATCCTGCTTTGTTGCATCCTGCGCTTCCTGTTCTCATCCAGTTCCTTGCGCTTGTCCTCAAGAATAAGCGCCTTATTCACCAACTCTTGGAAATCTGGAAAAGTGTGGGTGATCAGTCCCACCTGTAATCCTGAGTTAAGTCCCTTCATGAAGCGAGACTGTCTGGCTTTATCTGTCGCTACATCCTTAGGTGCGTAGCGAGCAAGCTGTGTGAACTTGTTCAGGTATTCGGCCACAGGCTGATTACCTTGCTTCAGTGCTCTGAACTCCTCCTTCTTGAGATCCATGATTCCTTCAGGCACGTGATACTGACGGAATGCAGTTGTGAACTCCTCCCAAGTGATGTCACGAGGTTCACTTGCGTGGCACAGGTTCTCCCACCATTCAATTGCTCCTTCCAACTGATGAGAAGCGTAGAGTACCTTCTCATTTCCTATGCATTGAGCAATGTGTAGCTTCCTCTCAATTGACCTTAACCAGTCGTCGGCCTCCAACGGATTGGCATTCCCAGAAAAAGTGGGTGGATGGGTCCTCATGAACTCTGACAGTCTTGTATTCTGGCGTTGTCCCTGATTGACTTGATTAGAGGTGGCCTGAGTAGTGACGTGTTGCATCTGTTGCATCATAGCATGCATCAACTGTGTCTGAGCAGCAAGAAATGCTCCAAAATTCTGCATATCCAGTGGCGGTGCTAGTGCTCCATCATTGGGGTTTTCTGTTGGGCGAGAACCACTCCCATTGCCTCCAAGGTTTCCGCGGGTGTTCACCATCTGTCGATTTGCTCTAGGTTTGAGAGATGAGAGGGAAACAAGAATAGACAAGTAATATGGAACTTATGCGGGGCGAAAGGTGTAGCTTTAAGGTCCAACTTTATTAACTAATGATATCAATAACTTGGTATGGTTGCTTACAATGCCTAAAGGCCTGCAACACATACTGCACACTCAACAAGCAATGAAAATCCAAATTGAACTAACACTGGAGTCTAACGCCTAAAGGGTGACTCTTTATTCTATGACGCGACTCAGCGAAGGAGTCTCACTATAGAACCTACGCTCACTCATCGAGAAAACCTCCACGGCACGAGTACGGATCTTTGCGGCATAGGCGCCGAAACGATTGCCATGTCCAAAGAATCGTGTCATCTGTGGTAGTCGAAGAAGTAGTGTCCTCCTTAAGCTCCGGCTCCTCCGGGTCTGGCTCGTGCAGCTCGAGCATTGGCTCTGGCTCTGGTGCATACAATGCCGTCTCTAACTCTCCAATCCTTTGCAGAAGGTGTGACACATACTCTTGAGCTTCCCGCCATCTGTTCTTCTCTGTCGTGATCTCCTTGCGGGCCTTCTGTAGCTCCTTGCTTGTATCATCGAGTACATCCTCCTAGGCGACAACAAGTCGTGCCAACTGTGTGACCATGGCATCCTCATCCTGAATCGCCTTTGGGTCAAGAAGGTTATTGCTGCGCGGATGATAACGGAACACCGTGCTCTCTAACTCTCTGGCGTAGATACGGGTAATGTGCCGCATTGCTCGTCGTGATACTTCTTGGATACCCATCTGCATTGTAGACCTCCTGGCAGTGCAGTGTATCGGGCGATTGCCTGGGCCCTTCTTCCTAGCAGGCACCACAATCTTCACATCGCAAGCCTTGATCAATCCTGCTTGTCTGATCACTTCCACTTGGTATTGTGGCTTCGCAAAGTCTCCGAGAGTCTGTAGCATACGCCAAAGTTCCGTAGTGTGACCAACCTCCAGATCGACGTAGTTGAACTCTCCCTCAATCTGTCACAAGAGTGCTCACGTAAGAACTCGAAATTTTTAAATCGTGACAAGGTAAGGAAAAATTCAGCAAGAGACAAGAAAGGAAAGAATGGGATAAGTCGAGATGTCATTTCTTGTCTTGACAAACTTTTAGCTTTAGAAAATAGGTTTTATCGTCTCTACGACCATTCTAGCTAGGGTTGAGCCTACGGTCAGTATGGCTCTGATACCACCTCTGTCGGGACCCGAATTTGCAAATCCGGACCCTCTGTGTATTCAGCACTATTCCAGGAACGCGCTAGTGCACACAGTCTTAACATCGGTAAATATCACAATCATACCACTCGATACTAATAAAGTACTTTAATTAAATAGTCAAACGGGTTACTCGACCTTATGGTCAAGTTACAAATATACGCCACGCAGGGCGAAACTTATTAAGAGAGAAATAATAGCAGCGGAAAAATAAGATAACTTCGTGGCGCCATCCAAGATACCACGAACAACTGATCGGGCTCGCTCCCTAAGTAGACGGTTCCTCGTGGAGCTCCTCCTCCAAAGCTGGTGTAGTCTCCTCTTCAATTGGTGTTGTATTGTGGCAAGGGTGAGTACTTGGTACTCAGCAAGTCATGCACAGAATGCAGCTAATATACTACATGCATGGCTTCGTACAATGGAATAGTTCAAGGTTTATTTGCAGTAACAACATTTGACAAGTATCATAAGTAGATTCGAAAACAGTAGAAACAAGTATAGCATAAATAACTTTTCAAGGAGTTTAATAAACATCTTTCCCATCCTAATCCACATTTCCATCAACATTATTATTAATCCAACCCAACCTTTCAGATCCAAGTTATTTTTGAGAAAGTCTAACCCTTGACTGTAATTCCCGAGCGATGTCCAATACCGCAGACACGGCTAATCGAATAGATTATACACTCTGCAGAGGTTATGCACTTTACCCACAAGATACAGTCAAACACCACAAAGGCGAGTTCCCGTAACAAAGTCTTTCGGAAACTTCTAACAATACAAGTGGTCCTCCCCGGTTGTTGCACACTAACCCTTCCCTTAGCTAAGGCGAAGTTTAGGCCAACCAACCGTTAGATGGGTACCTGGCCTCGGCCAGACGCTCCCCGTACAACTTACACACAGGGTGTAGTTGACCTCCTGAGGTCCCACAGGTACGTTATTAGCAACTTAGTCAACTAGGTCCGTCCCATTACAGACATGTGGTTGCACGTTAGACCCAGTTCAAAGGCTTGCAAGGTGAAGTCCTTAGGGTGACCAGGGCAAGACTACCCGAAGAACCAAACCAACATTCCCAATGCCACAACTGGCCCACCTGATTATTCTTGCCACATGCCCCGGTCGAAAAACTATTTATCAAACCCCAGTTGATTACCATGCACCACGTGCCATCAACATCACATGATACCTTTCCAAAACAGGTTCAATATATCATTAAGTCAATATTAACATTTGATTGTCTAAAATCATGTCATGAGCACGTAGCAAGTCTAAGCAACATACTCCAACGATCTAATTTCCCATGTTGGCAATTTAATAATGTCCAACTAGTAAACCACAACTAGGGTGACAAGGGTCATGGCACATATTTAATTAATCAAGGTGTCATACAGCAATTTGGCATTTATCTAATCCCCTATATTTAAATAAAGTATTTTCTAATTGAACTAGCATGCAATAATTTGAACCAAAATAGGTTTCAAAATAGGATCAACATGGTCAAAGCACAACTTGCCTTCAAAAAGTACTTGTTCTTGGTCTTGAGTTGGATCCTGAGTCAATACTTCTCCTTCGAATCCTTCCGGCACTTCAACGTCTACTCGTAAAGCGTGCAAATAGCAACCAATGAATAAAACAGTAGACACAAACATCCAAACGTCCAAATAAAGTACATAAATAGAGAGAGCATAATTTTATGAATTTTTAGAAACTGGAATCGTGAAATTCGGAGTTAAAATGCAAAAGTTATAGCATTTTGAAGTTTAAATAATCAATTAAATAATTTTACAGAGAAAAACTTTAGTCCAAAAATTAAATAAAATTCATATTTAGGTAGATCTCAATTTTATACAAATTTAGAAATTTGAATCACTCAAATCGGAGTTGAAACGCAAAAGTTATAAGCATTTGAAGTTTGAATCAAAATCTGAAATCATTACTTCGAATTAATAAACCATTTTCTTTTTCGGAAATTAATTATTGCGTCAGCCTGGACACGTGGTAGCCTCTGATTTGGCCACGTCAGCCCTGCTGACGTCAGCGGTTCACGGACTCGGTCCACGGGCTCGCGCCTCTCCTGACATGTGGGTCCCACATGTCAGCGGCTCGCGCACAACCACATGGTATGGCTCAACGTCGCTGACGTGTGGGCCCCGCCTGTCAGTGCCCACGCACGCACTGGATTGACGTACGGGCCCAGCATGTCAGTGGCATGCACACGTGTGCGCGTACGCGGCTAGGCATACGTGGCGTGATCTCGGCCGTTGATTTGGAAATCAACGGTCGCGATTAGATCTAGGGTTAACACGTTAAAAACTACACGATGATCGTGGGCCGTTCGATCTAGATCGGACGGTCCAGATCAATCCCTACAGTAACGTTGCTACGGCACGTGGTGATCGTGGGCCGTTGGATCTTGATCCAACGGTCCAGATCCAATCTGGTCTTCTAAAGCCTCAGGGAAACGTGGACTCACCGTGATCGTCGGATGGGGATCGAACGGTCCGTGGAGCTCGCGAGTCCGGCGATGGAGGTCGATGGCGCAGGCTGCCGGGGTTGAGGATGACGACCTACGAAGCGGCGTTTGGAGCACGCTCCGGCGATGTGAGTGCACTTCCCGGACGCGGCTCGGTGCGAGGAGCTTGGATCTGGGTCTCACGGCGGCGGAGAGTCCTCGGCGACGACGGAACGAGGCCAAAACCGAAGCAAAACCCCAGGCCAACTACGGTGAGCGATTTAGGGCTACCTAGGGTTCCACGGCGACTGAAATCTGGGGCAAAACACGCGCAAACAACGGGCGATCCTCGGGGCGGGACCCGTCCTTCTTATACGGCCTCGGCTTGCGGGATTTTCGCGAACCCTAACCGAACTCGGTCATGGCGCGGCGGCGCAGTCCGTCTCCGGGTTGGATCTCGATCCAACGGCTCGCGTGCGAGCGGGTTTGGCCGAGCCAGCGACGCGGCCGGGTCCGGGTCGGACTCGAACTCGAGTCTGACTCGGGCTCGGTCGGATGAACAGTACTTGACCCAACTCGAATTTCCAGCGATTTAATATTTAAAATAATTTCCAGTAATTCATTTAATTCATTAAAAATAGCAAAAGACTCAGAAAAATTATGGAAAATACTTTGGGGCATTTTGGACTCAAATAAAATATTTCCAACAAATTTTTATTTGCAAAGTTTAATTCTTTAATTATTTCAAAATGGAATAAATTCAAATAAATTCCAAATAAATCCAAATAAATTCCAGAAAATTCCAAAAATTCACCAAAGTGCCAATTCACACAAGAATTTAAGAAAATAAAACTTTTGGGGTGTTACACTTATGAAGCTTGCGGCTAAAAGTTTGGTGATCTCCTCTTTGATCGCTTCGCGTCGATCTTGAGCAAAACGTCGAAGGCGCTGCTTGATCGGCTTCGCGCCCTGGTTTACATTTAACGCGTGCTCGATCACCTCCCTCGGGACACCAAGCATATCAGGAGGCTTCCAGGCGAAGATGTCTTGGTTTGCCCAGAGAAAGGTGACGAGCGTGCTTTCCTATTCCTGATCGAGCCCTGTCCCAATCAAGGCTGTTTTGGCTGAGTTGGACGGGTCGAGTGTTATTTTCTTGACTTCCTCGCCAGGTCGGATCCCTGCCTTCACTTGCTTCTAGACCGGCACGTCTTCGCCCTGCGAAGCGGATGTCGCTAGTCAGATTTTTTGTAAGTCAGTCGATGCCCGTAGGACCTTGGCCAACTCACAACTCTCCTTGTCGCATTGGAAAGATTGCCGTACATCTCCGCGGATTGTGATGACTCCTTTGGGTCCCGGCATCTTGAGCATTGAGTAGGTGTAATGTGGAACTACCATGAATTTTGCTAAGCTAGGTCTTCCCAAGATAGCATGGTATGCTGTCTCGAAATCGGCTACTTCGAAGTTCATGTGCTCCGTTCTATAGTTGTCTTTCGTGCTGAACGTGACAGGCAAGGCGATCTGCCCGAGTGGCACAGAGGAAGTCCCAGGGATTATTCCATGAAAAGGCGATGGACTTTGCTTGAGCTCGGTCCGAGGGATCTTCATATCATCGAGGGTTTTGGCAAATAGGATATTGAGCCCACTACCTCCATTAATCAGTACTCTCTTGAGTTTTACGCTATGGACGACTAGATCGAGTACCAGGGGGTATCTGCTGGGAAAAGGTATGTGGTTGGGATGATCGGAGCGATCAAAGGTGATGGGAACTTCTGACCACTTCAGATATTGGGGGGCCGCTGGTGAGATCGCATTAATGTCCCGAGCGGTAAGCTTTTGCTTCCGCTTAGACTCGTATGCGCCCGTACCCCCAAATATGAAGTTGAGCTCTTGTTCGATTTCTGGGAACTCACCCTCTGCCGTGGGACTGTCTTTCTTCCCAGCTTCCTTCTTATCTTTGGGTTCTGATCGGCTCCAATTTTCCCGTGCAAATCTTCTTAGGGTGAAACAATCTTTTGCCGCATGCTTTCCTTTCGGGTGGAAAGGGCATTGAGCATTCATTACTTCGTCGTACTCTTTGTTCTGAGGAGCTCTTGTCCTTCCACGCTCAGCTGTGGTAACCAAATCCTCTCCCTTCTGCTTTTTCTCCTTTTGCTTCGGGGGTTCAGTATGATCTCTCTTGTCCTTTCGCTGGGGTCGATCCTCCCGGTGTTCTGCTAACGCATCCGACGCGACCGCGTAGCGGTCAGCCAAGGCGAACATTTCCCTGGCTGTAGTTGGAGGTTTCTAAGACATCTTCTTGATGAGATCGGGGTCACTGACGCCTTTCTATAAGGCCGCGACGACGACCGCATGTGAGACGTCTCGAACCGTGTTCTTTTTCTGCGTGAATCGCCGGATGAATTCCCTCAGGGATTCATTTTTCTTTTGGTGGAGCTGGTAAAGGTCCCAAGGGGTTCCAGGCTTCTCGAAAGTGCCCTGAAAATTTGTAATGAACTGATCACAGAGGTCTCCCTAGGAGTCGATGGAACCTCTTGGAAGCCCTGTAAGCCATGCTTGGGCCGAAGGTGCCAACATAACCGGTAGGTAGTTAGCCATCATGTTGTGGTCGCCCCCAGCTGCTTTGACTGCGATGGGGTTGACCTGTAGCCAGGCCTCCGGATCTCTCTCCCTGTCAAACTTGGCAATGCCCTTTGGGTTAAATCCGTCTGGCCACTGTACTCGGCGAAGGCGAGCGGTGAATGCTCGGATCCCATCGATAGGATCTTCTTTGCGATGAGTATATCGGTGGTGTGACACTTCGGAGTGTCGTATCCTTAATTATTGAACATGATAAGGTTAAATACAGTATGAGATGTGGAAATAAGGTTAAAACCATATGAATTTGAGGATAATAGCTTTTCCGGGCCGTTTCCGGGCCGTTTTCGGGGTTTTGGGCCTTCCCGGGGGAGTTTTGGGCCTTGGTGGGCTTTGGAGGGATTGAGAGGGACTCTTTTTGGACTAGGGCAGGGTGTGGGGGCTGGTAAAAGGGGCTCCCCCTGCCCCTTGTGCGCCCCAACCCCAGCCCCTTGCGCCCCCTCCACCTCTCCTCCCTTCCCCCCCTAAGCCCTAGCCGCCACCCCCCTCCCCAAACCGTGCGCCCCCCCACCCCTTCCTCTACCTCCACACCACCTCCCCTCCACCCCCTTGCTGCCCTAGGGTGGCCTCCCCACCCCTGCACCTCGTGGAGTCATCCCGTGGAGCGAGGAGCGAGGAGCGAGGAGCGAGGAGCGAGGAGCGAGGAGCGAGGAGCGAGGAGCGAGGAGCGATTCGCGACGGGATTCTTTGGAGATTTGTTCGTCGGCCAAAGGTATGATCTTGGGGATCCTTGGGGATGATCTAGGTACTGTTATTAGGATGTTTATCAAGTTTTTAGATCAATTGGAGGCGCTGGATTGAAGTAATTTGGGTTAGATCTAAACTTGTCCACGTTTCTGTTTTCGGGCAGATTGAGCAGTCGAACTAGGGTTCGAGTTTCCGTCGATTTAGAATCCGAATCAGACCGTACGGACTTCTAGGAATTTGTAGATAATTTAATTATATTTCCGTGGACGTAAAGCACGTTAAATTCCGATCAGCCGTTTGAAAGTTATGGCTGTTTTACCGAGCGCCTAAAAATCTGTGACGTAATTGGAACAGATCTCGGTAATCTGTAGATTAAACAACTTTAGAGGCCGAATCAGACTTTCCTTATACCTAGAGAAAGTTGGGAAATTTCCTATGCTACGCGAGGGTGTACTCGTTTAATTCATTCGGAGTCCCAGAACTCAAGTTATGCCTTTTGCAAGGCTGCTGTCCCGGGACAGAACCTCTGTTTTTAGGTTTTGCGAGTAGTTGGCAATGTCGGGTTAGATGGGGGTTTGTGTACTGTTTGGAGGCTATGATTGTGAGTGTGTGATGCCTATGTGCAGGTGGTGTGACCTCGGAAGTGCCCTCTTCTTCCCGCCAATCCGTTGCACGTGGTTGAGGCAAGTGTGTTGTGATGGATAGCGAGTTGTAGGTTGCATGTTGAGATTAGATGGAATTGTTTACATGATATATGTCCACTTGCCATGTGTTAATGAATGATATGATATGATGAGCATGTTTAACATATTATGATGCCATGTGTTAATATGTGAATTAAATATGATAATTGGCATGGTTGCATGCATGTCATGAGATAGGGCGAGGGCGGTGAGAAAGTCTTAACTAGTCCGGCAAGGTCGGTGAGAAAGTTATGACTAATCCGGAACGCCATTGAGTAAGTCCTACATCGTGATTCCATCCACGTGGTGTTTGGAAGCGAGTAGGCACCCTCCATCTTCGGGATGACAGGGAGGAAAGGGTGCACACCGACGGGTGTGTACTCCACCATACCGGTATGAGGTTCCAGAGGGTCAGGAGCATTGCATCATCGCATACAAATTGATGATGATATTGATAAGTAATCATGAATGAGATGATATACATGATGGAAGATGTTATTGCCATGTTGTTATGCTTGTTGTCCATTGCAGTATGCTTGCTGAGTTTTCTAACTCACCCTTGTGTTTTCTTGTTGTTTTAGGTACCATGAGAACGGCATGCGGGAAAGGGGAATAGTCACACGCTCACACGTTGCTTCACCTTAATGTTTCCCCAAGTCAATTCATTTAGTTTGATAATAAATTGCGTGTGATGGTCTTTAAAATTAAGTCTTAGCTTGGTTAATGAGAGTTCTATTGTTTGTTTGACACTTGGAACCTTAAGAGCTTAATGTTAGTCTCTTATTGTCGTTAAGACTTTATTTATTGCTGTTTTAGATGTTTCTCTTATTGCCATATAATGCTATATTGTTGCTGTTCCTTAATTTCATGATAAAACAAAGGAGGTGCTGCCGAAATTTCGGTTTTTTAGTCTATGCGCCTTTGCTGGAATTTTATGTTAAATGTGGTATTTAGATGTTGTTTAGCTTATGTTTGGTAACATTCAGGCATAGTAAATGCCGGGGTGTTACAGGTGGCGTGGCGAGGAATCCACTCGGCGGTCTCGGCGTGGGCTGTGTCTGTCTTTGTGGTGGTCGGGGGTCCGATTGCGAAGGTACCGACTATCATGCTCACGACCAATGCCAAAACGTTCGCGGTCGTCATCCTGGTGGCGTCGCTCGTCATCATCCCGCTCTCTTCTCCTGGTCTCGAGGTCTTGGTGAAGGTCGCAGTGGATGGTGGAGTGTAAATCCCTGTGGCTGGGGGTCCTGCACCGACTGCTCCTCGTCCGACTACGGCCAGTCCGACTGCTGGCTGTATGGGTTTCTTCTCCTGAACATGGGGACTTCGCCGTCTTGCCCTGTTGGTTGTGTTGAATTGCTGTGGCTGTCACCATAGCTTTTACTTGTGCCATGATCAGCGCAGCTAGGCTATCAGATTCGATCATGGGTCCCAAGGTATCAAGGAGCGTCTTGGTGGCTATGATGTTCTGCTGCGGAGTTTGGAAAACCGATTGGCTTCCCATTCTAGCATGTAAGATGTCATCGTTGACATTACGTGCCCGATTTTGAAGTGACTGGGCGCGGTTGTCTAGGGCTTCATGCCGAGTGGGCTCTGCCTCGGTCTCCCCGGGTCCCTGTCGATTCTGCGATTCGGGAAGATTGCTTCCGATCGTGAATACCGAACGGAAATCGGGAAAGCTCCCGGACCGGATCTGATCTGGGTCCGAAAGGGTGAGGATGCCCTACTCGTTGGCGATGAAGTGTAGACTTCCGAAGAGAAAACCTTGGCCTGGGGCGAAGGTTATGCCATCTTTGAAAGCCATCGAGATCACTTGAATTGATCTTCGCGCGACTCCTACCTGGCGCGCCAACTGTCGACGTTTTGTGTCGGCAATAATTTTAGGGGGGTGTGAATTTGCGGGGCAAGGCACTGGATCAGGATCTCGATGGTAACACAAGACAGGGAGTTATACAGGTTCAGGCCCTCAACGGTGGAGGTAATACCCTAGTCATGTGTTCTGGGATTATGTGGTGGGTCGAGCGAGGCATATGAATATGCGCACGCTCCTTGATGTGTGTGGATGTCCAATCTTCCCCCCTTTGTCTAAGGCTTTTGCCCCCTTTATATAGTCAGGAGGGGTCGGGTTACATGGAAGAGTCCTAGTCTGATACAAGGAGGCGATCCTAGTCGGTTACAAGGTTGGTTCCCATATCCGGCCATGCCGAGTACTACAGGATCACAATGATGCTTTCCTTATTGATATGGAACTCTATCTCTTCCCTTTCTCGTGGTACAAGTCGGAAAGGACCTAGATAGCCTGCATCCATATGGATCGTTCAGCCTGCCCCTTATCGGGTGGCCCTTTTACCTGTCTTCCGGATACCCGAGGACCGTGTATTCCACACTATGGTGCGCCCCAAGTTGGGCTGATCTCCAGTATCCTAATGGATATGGCTATGGTGCGCCCCAAGATGGGCTGATCACCAGTATCCTAATGGATATAGCTATGGTGCGCCCCAACATGGGCTGATCACTAGAATCCTAGTAGTTATATTGGGTATCGCTCGTGATTTGGCCCATGTCGGGCCGATCGCTGGTTACCGCAAGTCGGAATCAGATGTCATGAGTTGACTCTGAATAATAGGTTCTAAGGGTATGCCCCAAACAGGTTATCAGCTATGCATCATGGCAGTTGGATACAAGTACCACTCAGCCAAAATTTATTCAGATTGTGGTGCACCCCAAGATGGGCTGATCACCGGTATCCTAATGGTTGTATTGAGTATCTCTCAGAATTTCTGACTGGTGGCATTCTATCGAGTTCTTCACAATCTCCCTGCCTGCAACAGTGCACTCGGCATAACAGGAGGACTAGTCGGGAAGCTATCGGGACCCGAATTTGCAAATCCGGACCCTTTGTGTATTCAGCACTAGTCCAGGAACGCGCTAGTGCACACAGTCTTAACACCGGTAAATATCACAATCATACCACTCGATACTAATAAAGTACTTTAATTAAATAGTCAAACTGGTTACTCGACCTTATGGTCAAGTTACAAATGTACGCCTCGCAGGGCGAAACTTATTAAGAGAGAAATAATAGCAGCGGAAGATAAGATAACATCATGGCGCCATCCAGTATACCACAGGCAACTGACTGGGCTCGCTCCCTAAGTAGACGGTTCCTCTTGGAGCTCCTCCTCCAAAGCTGGTGTAGTCTCCTCTTCAACTGGTGTGGTATTGTGGCAAGGGTGAGTACTTGGTACTCAGCAAGTCATGCACAGAATGCAGCTAATATACTACATGCATGGCTTAATACAAAGGAGTGGCTCAAGGCATTTTTGCAGTAAATAGCATTTAACAAGTATCATAAGTAGATTCGAAAGCAGTAGTAACAAGTAAAGCATAGATAACTTTTCAAGGAGTTTAGTAAGCATCTTTCCCATTCTAATCCACGTTTCCATCAACATCATTATTAATCCAACCCAACCCTTCAAGTCCAAGTTATTTTCAAGAAAGTCTAACCCTTGACTGTAATTCCCGAGCGATGCCCAATACCGCGGACACGGCTATTCGAATAGATTATACACTCTGCAGAGGTTATGCACTTTACCCACAAGATACAGTCAAACACCACAAAGGCGAGTTCCCGTAACAAAGTCTTTCGAAAACTTCTAACAATACAAGTGAGCCTCCCCGGTTATTGCACACTAACCCTTCCCTTAGCTAAGGCGAAGTTTAGGCCAATCAACCGTTAGATGGGTACTGGCCTCGGCCAGACGCTCCCCGCATACAACTTACACAAAGGGTGTAGTTGACCTCCCGAGGTCCCACAGGTACGTTATTAGCAACTTAATCAACTAGGTCCGTCCCATTACAGACATGTGGTTGCACGCTTGACTCAGTTCAAAGGCTTGCAAGGTTAAGTCCTTAGGGTGACCAGGGCAAGACTACCCGAAGAACCAAATCAACATCCCCAGTGCCACAACTGGCCCACCTGATCATTCTTGCCACATGCCCCGGCCGAAAACTATTTATCAAACCCCAGTTAATTACCATGCACCACGTGCCATCAACATCACATGATACCTTTCCCAAAACAGGTTCAATATATCATTAAGTCAATATTAACATTTAATTGTCCAAAATCATGTCATGAGCACGCAGCAGGTCTAAGCAGTATACTACAACGATCTAATTTCCCATGTTGGCAATTTTAGTAATGTCCAACTAGTAATCCACAACTAAGGTGACAAGGGGTCATGGCACATATTTAAGTAATCAAGGTGTCATACAGCAAATTGGTATTTATCTAATTCCCCATATTCAAATAAAGTATTTTCTAATTGAACTAGCATGCAATAATTTGAACCAAAATAGGTTTCAAAATAGGATCAACATGGTCAAAGCACAACTTGCCTTCAAAAAGTACTTGTTCTTGGTCTTGAGTTGGATCCTGAGTCAATACTTCTCCTTCGAATCCCTCCGGCACTTCAACGTCTACTCGTAAAGCGTGCAAATAGCAATACACGAATAAACAATAGGCAAAAAGTGTCCAAACATCCAAATAAAATCCATAAACAGAGAGAACATAATTTTATGAATTTTTAGAAACTGGAATCGTCAAATTTGGAGTTTAAATGCAAAAGTTATAACATTTCGAAGTTTAAATAATCAATTAAATAATATTACAGAGGAAAACTTTAGTCCAAAAATTAAATAAAATTCATAATTAGTTAGATCTCAATTTTATACAAATTTAGAAATTTGAATCACTCAAATCGGAGTTGAAACGCAAAAGTTATAAGCGTTTGAAGTTTGAAACAAAATCTGAAATCATTATTTCGAATTAATAAATCATTTTCTTTTTCGGAAATTAATTATTGCGTCAGCGAGGACACGTGGCAGTCTCTGATTGGGCGGCTGACATCAGCCGGTCCATGGACGTGGTCCATGGTTTGGCTTGGTCCACCGTGGACTCGGTCCACGGCCACGATCCGCCGACGGGCCCGCCTGTCGATGGCTCGGGCTCACGCAGCGGTAGGCGGTGACACGGCCCCACATGTCAGTGGCGTGCTCCCACGCGCACGGTGCGGCGGCTAGAGCTACGTGGCATGATCCGGGCCGTTGATTTGGAAATCAACGGTCCTGATCGGACCTAATGACGCACGTTTGGGGTGAACGTGGTCAATCCAGGCCGTTGGATCTAAATCCAACGGTTGAGATTGGATCTGGGAATCACACATGGTTCTCACCGTGGGATGACGTGGCGCAATCCAGGACGTCGGATCTTGATTGGACGGTTCACGGAGCTCGCGGGACGGCGATGGCGCGCGGTGGAGCGGAGTGCACCGGAGACGGGGACGACGACCAAGGGCGCGGCGCTACGGGGCTCCTCCGGCGACGTGCGTGGTCACGTTCGAATCGTCCTGGCTCGGGGATTCCGGATCTGGCCTCCTTCTTCTCGGGCGACGGCGGACGACGGCGGACGACGGCGGAAGGTGAGAAAAACCAAAGCAAGGCCCTAAGCAACTACGGCGAGCAATCCCGGGCAAGCGGCGGCGGCTAGGGTTTAGCGAGCTAGGGCAAAAGCAGCGCGGGGTCAAGGCGGTCCTCGGGGCAGGACCCGGGCTTTAAATAACCTCGGCTTCCGCGCTCAATCCGTAACCCTAACGGATGCGGCGGAGGACGCGGCGGCGCAGTCCGATCCGGACTCGGGCGGAGACGAAGGCTAGCAGCCGTCCACGTGTCGCGATGAGCGGCTACGATTGCTTGCGCGCGAACGGGTCCGACCGGACTTGGGCTCGAACCGGTGCGGCCCAATCCTGACCGTTGGATCTCGATCCAACGGTCGGGATCGATTAGGTTAGGAGCGGGTTTGGTCGAGTCACGTGGCTCGGGTCGGACTCGAGTCCGACTTGGTCGGATGAACAGTAACCGACTCGGTTTGATTTTCCAGCGATTTAATATTTAAAATAATTTCCAGTAATTCATTTAATTCATTAAAAATAGCAAAAGACTTAGAAAAATTCCAGAAAAATTCTGGAAAATATTTTAGGGCATTTGGGACTCAAATAAAATATTTCCAACAAAATTTTATTTGCAAAGTTAAATTCTTTAATTCTTTTAAAATGGAATAAATTCAAATAAATTCCAAATAAATCCAAATAAAATCCAGATAATTCCAAAAATTCACCAAAGTGCCAAATCACACATAGATTTAAGAAAAGTAAAATTTTGGGGTGTTACAGAAGCTGCGCCAAAACTGGGAGCACTCGGCATGAAGTAGGACTCGGTTGGCTGCAACCAGAAAGATGGTGACTCGATTGCAAAGCACTCAGGGGCTACTATGGAATACATGGGCCCTGGGTAACTACGTGGCAGGCTGCGAGGGCCAACTAAGAAAGGATGGACCGAGCCAGTTGCATAAGATCGAACACCGCGCGGGCCATCAGCACCGTACCTAATAAGGGAGGTCAAAGGATGGCAACCGATTCTTGATAGGAAAGTTATGATTGTAAGCATGTTCGGTAAGAAATGATATCCCGTAATCGACTAGGATTCCCCCTTTGTAACCAACTCGGACTCTTCCGCCCCTCCCTATATAAAGGGGGCGGGGGTCCATGGTGAAAAAGATGCTACACACAATACGTGAGAAACATACACCACACATAATTCTAGAGTATAGGACTAGGGTATTACCTCCACCGTCGAGGGCCTGAACCTGTATAAACCCTTGTCTCGTGTTACCATCGAGTTTGGATCCAGTGCATAGCCCCATATTCATTATTGTCGACAACAAACGTCGACAAATGTTGATGGTGGTAGCCTTCTGTAGACGTTCTCTAGGGCTAAGCCGACTAAGCAAGTTCATACTTGGAATCGTTTGGCCAAATCTGAGTTGTCAGGCATAGGTTGAAGGATGATAAAACTCGTAGGGTGGATGAAAGGTTCGATCTTTTGAGTGAAGGCTAACTAAAAGGATGCACGGGGAAAGGAACATCTTGAACAAATTCCTGGTCTCATCAGGCATCTCGTCGCTATCTGCAGCCAGATGGATGAAATATGGGTGGCAAAAATGGTTGGCTTCTCTGTAACTAAAGAAGTCGCCTACTGAAAAGTCTTTTTTATTTAATTGAAAGAAGAAGGCAATACATCTCTTTACTCCGATGGGATTTAACTTTGTATATTCTTCAATACCGCATAAGACGTATTTCCCCCAAAAGATTGGCTTCTTCTAAGGGTCTTGATCTTCTGGGTTTGCTGTTATTGTTCAATTCTTCACTCCGATTTTGCGCTAAAAGCTGATAACTGTACCCCCATCAGGTCTCGAACAACATATCATGGCTACATCCAATAGGGTTGGGCCGATAGATTTTGAGCATGAAGGCATTAAAAGTGTCCGACCAGAAGTAATTGGCCGTGGCAATAAGGGGCTCATTAGCTTGAGGATCGACTAAAGAGAGGGGGATTCATTACGAAATTTCTACTTGTTCCCATAAGGGCATTTTGATCGTTGCAACTCTAATGTACCAATCTCTCCAACCTTGAGTGTTGTTGGCCAAGATCAGAAACTCTTGCTCCATCCCTCAATATTATACTCAGGAGCAAACAAAGGGAGTCTAGGGGTTTCCTCGTTTATGACGACTGTCGGCTCTAGATTACCTATCGAACCTAGACAATATTGGTGCTCCCTATCAGGTTCAGGAATGAGTACCTGGTTGGGATCCATTGATGGCAAGCCGATGGGAAGAAGAATCGCTAATCGATGGAGAAGGGCGTTTGAGGCTAGTTGTGAAGAAGAAGAAAGTAGGAGCGCGTGAACATGACAGGCGAGAAGTTGTTTCAACGGGATGTGAACGGATCGTGCGAAACGTATGCACGTCGGGATTTTACAGCAACATAAAAGGGAGTTATTAGCGGAAATGACGCGCTAAGTCGATAAAAGAGGGAGTTAATAGATGAGATTTTTTGGAAGATAATATCATCTCCCAAAAATGGGGGCCATAAGTTGACACCAAGATTTGGTACTCACGGCCGATCAACCAGATTTGGTACTTGTAGCTGATTTGGAAAGATGAGGATATAGATTTGAAGGATGATGATCAGTTTAGGCTAAAGTTTATTTTTGAAGATTAAGGCCGATACACATTTCTACAAGAGTTGGCGAAGGATACGATCAACCTGAACACTATAAAATGGATCGATGGGAAAGAAGGAAAAAAACACAGTCAATCAGTCAAATAACCCGCATATACTTTCTTTACTTTTCATCGACTACGAGCAGTATTTTAGCTTTGTAATCTTTCCTCTGTAATTCATCTAAATTAATAAAGTTGTGCATCACCGATTATTGGTTTCGTCGACTTACGCTATTCAGGTGTGCTTTTTCCGATCTTATTGCGTATCGCCTTTTTCAGGAAAAATCTACCTTTATCTTAATCTAATCAGTTCGACTAGGCTGATTGAATCTATCGATTACTTTTTATCTAATAGGCTTGTGTGGCTGTTTAGATTAGAACAGATCATAGTTGAGAGAATTAATCAGCATAACTGCTGATTGAATCACATATTGTCTTTCTTGCCGATTGTAGAATCAAATCGGCTGGCACGCACGCACCTAGAAATAATCCTAGTGTTTGCGTGTGTGATTACTGATTAACTATTCTTCACATTTTTTGGAGTCAACGCCGTTAATTTGGTGTTTCATCACCGTTTGGATATGTTACCATTTTTAGCTCGCTTGCGCAATCATTATGGAGGTTTTAGCAATATTAATTTGGAATTTGATGACACCCTAATGGTAGCATTTATACTTTTCGTAGTTTTACTAGTGAATATTTTGCTCCAATACCAGTTTTAGATGAAGTATTGAAGTGCAAGGAGTTTATTTCTACGTGGATACTACAACGTTGTTTTCTTGTCTTAACTTGATACGAGGGGTCTATTGTAATTTATACTGTATTGATGGCACGATAGTTTCTTCCTTGGAGCAGTTTCAACCATATTTGTGATATGAGTTCTTTGCTATTTATCAAGCACCATAGGTGATGTTTTGGCTTATGCCATTTTGAGCATTTGTTTTAGGATATCAGTTGCACATACTTAGATTTTGTTATAGCTGTGTGTTTGGATTGATTGTTCCAGTCTTTCTCTCACCTACTGGTGGTTTGCTCAATTTTGCTTTGCAAGAAGTGTTTGGATAATACTATTCCAGTCTTTGTCTTTTGCACCACAAGTGTTTGGATCGATTGTTCTAATCTTCCTTGTTTAGTTCTTTGGGCTTTTAACGCACTTGTATTCATGGTGCATTATTACCCTTTAGAGTTTTTCGGAGACAATATCGTTATGGATTTTGAGTTAAGAGGATGTTTGTTGGAGATAACCCAAATATCTCTAATTATCATATCTTTTGATTTTATCTGAATAGGTTGTTAGTCCAAGTCTGCTACAACTCAGACTCTTTTGGCTATTTAAGTCATCCTATACATTTAATCATTGAATCAAATAGTAGATTGTTTCCGGTGATTTTTTCTCGCATTAGTTTTATCATGTTAAATCTTATTTCCAATAATTTTATCGTGCTACTAGCCCTAACACCCCTAAAACGGAGGGAGTATTACTTTGTTTTTTGTTTTGGGTTTGTTTGTGTTATGGCCTAGTTTTCTGTCGTATACAAGGTTCTCCTTCCTTTGCGATGGCTTTGTACTTGTACACCTGTCCCACTTTATACTTGTATCCACTTTTGCTGCTTTTGCAATTTAAACCTTTATTCAATTGAATAGGAAACTTTTAATAACCTAACAAAAAAGTTGTCGGGAAGCTGCATGTCCTCAGAGAGAGAGAGAAGCTACTTGGGTGCTAAGTTTCCTCCAACGGTCCAATCCAACGAGGGGTCATTTAGAACAGAACACAAGAATTAAAGGCTTATTTGGAAGATATAAATTTTACAGAACTTTCATAAGAATCAATTCATCTTTCGTAGAAACAAGAAATTTTCTCCATGTTCCAAACGAGATCATACTAGAAATTTTGTAGAAAAAGGAACATATGGCCCTATTGATTATTTCAAAAGGGTCCGAACGATAAATAATAGTAAACATGGTGCGTCAACATGTTCACAACTTTTATAAGCGTCAGTTAATACCTTATAGGGAGCATTGCCCTTCTACGGTGAGACACGTTGAACAAATGCAGCCAACTTTCACACCAATTAGACTGTTAGGATCGTGAATTCACATCATTCTATTTTCTAGTTGGTTACGACTTACGCCCACTTAATACATGCATGCACTACTACAAAAAAGCCCATCAGAGACGGTTCACAAATATCATCAGAGACGGCTTTGTGAACCGTCTCTAACAATGGGTCAGTGATAATATAACCACTTCACAGACGGTTTTATTAACCGTCTGTGATAATAATTTTACAGACGGTTCTTATTTAGAACCGATGCTATATTAAATCTCGGCGGTTTGTAATATGAACCGCCTGCGTGATATAAATCCTATCACTAACGGTTCCATATACCAACCGTCAGTGCTATATTAAATCTACTGACGGTTTGTAATATGAACCGTCTGTGATATAAATTCTATCACTAACGGTTCCATATACCAACCGTCTGTGTTAGTGTATATCACAGTCGGTTTGTAATATGAACCGTCTGTGTTATACAAACTATCACAGAAGGTCCACATGTATGAACCGTCTGTGATATTTATATCCTGAGCGGTGCTTAGTTGTGAACCGTTTGTGATATAGTTTTCATACATACATCTTTTTCTGTTTATTGGCTAGCCTCAGGAAATGCTAGCCATGCCCTCTGAAACAGACATAACACAGAAGCTACATTGCAGTTATTAGACAAGCATTATTTCAGCGATCACAGATTTGGGATTCATTTAGCAATTGTTCCAAGCTGATTATAGCACTATCATTACATCCATTTCAGCAAATGAAGACTCAGCTGTGTAAATTTCATCAATATTAAATTCTTTCCCAGCTTCTGAAATAATTATGGCGTCTGCGTCCTCCACAAAGATCCCTTTTAGGTGGCGGTGTATAATAGGGTATTTTACCTAAAACAACAGAGACGATCAGGTGACTCGGAAAAAATAAAGAATCAACAAAGTTGATATGGGAGAGAGTATATCCTACCCTCATTCCGAGTCATGAAGCACAATTCTTGCAAAGACTTCAACATCCACTATACCACCCTTTTTCAATTTCCCCCGGAGTGTGGCAACTTTCTGAAGGAAATCATCAACTGAAGTAAAGGTCGGCACCTTGTACAGAGACAACAATGTCTCATGTGTGCAAAGATTGAGGATTTCCTTTACTGAAAGCGTTAAATAAAGTTATCAAATGATGCACTCCCAGCCACATTACTATATACAAGTTATTGTTGGATGAAATAGTATCCACACAATGAAAATAACCACAACTAGAATAAATTAGGCCTTTAGTTCCACAAGCAATATTACTTGAAACTAATATATGATTTATGATAACTAGGGATATATACATACCATTTCCTCCTCATGGTGTGCTTTTTCAATTGCTCTTTCCTCTCTTCTTTTCTTAACCTTCTCTATTTCAGCCTGTATTTGATCGTGCAAGAGCAGGGATTAGGCACTAGAAGAAAAGCATAGACTTCAACATTTTTTAGAAAAAAGAAGAAGGTTGCACACTAGTGACCTATTAGGGATATGTATCTGAAAAAGAAAGCACAGATATACGGCAAGATATATGTCCGCACTAGTGGTAAGATATAGTATGGCATATGTATACTTGGAAAATCCTATGTATTACCTGAAGATGGCTCTTGATATGAGATATGTTGACTCGCTTCATGCCCATCAACTGAAGATCAGCACAGAAGCATTATTACATCCATTTCATCGATCACAGAGACATTACAAGCATCATTACATCCATTTCACAGTTCATCAGAGACAGAGACATTACATCCATTTCAGCGATCACAGATCATCACAAGCACTATCCGTACATCCATTTCAGCAAATAAACTGGAAAATTAGAATTGCTTTGACTAATGACAGTACAAGTGGCAATACAGAGATAAACCTAACTCTTGCAGTTAGGCACCTGCGTAGAACTCGCCTTTTTTATTAATGACTTCAGTGACTAGGAAAAAACAAAGTTTTCCTCGAATGGACGCCAGATCCTTGTCTTGCAATGAAGTTTTATCCTTACTCATTTGTGTTGCATTGACGAGGAGATGCATGTTATGGCAAACGTAAAATCCACATCGGTTATTGCCCTGTCCTTGTTGGTGGCACTGGAAAAATAGAATTGCTTAGTTCGAGAATCATGGCTACGGAGTTTGAAATAGGATTATACTGTATAGAGGATACCGGAAACTTGAAATCGTGCTGCAACGCCTTATCCCCGCCTTGAACAGAAGGATCTCGCAAAGCTTTGACCGTCCTACGTGATTTCGAAAGGTTAGCCTCAGCTATTCCAGGAGCAACAAGCTCCTTAAACAACGTGGTTACCTGGTGATTAACCGTGCGATAGGGTTCAAGTCGTGGTTGCCGGTATGTGAGGAATCAACGTAAATAACCCGGTTCTTGGCCAGATGAATTACAATTAGAACCCAGTGAAACCTGCATAGGTATGTTGCCATGGTCAATTAGCACCAAAGTATTGTGTGCACATTACAAATGAGAGTATACCAAGTCGGGCAGCACTTACCCTGGGTTAAAGGGTAAAAGTATGAAGCTTTTATCTTTCTGAGCATCCAAGGCATGTCGTACGTATTCCTCTACTGCTTTTGCATCTTGGTTCATTGTTGGCTGCGAGACTAAGAGTGGGTCGAGGAAACCCACCGATGTATTGTTCGTTCTCGCTTCGCGTATCATGAATCTATATATACAAAAGTTAGGCAAAGGGGTCACTTAAAATATATATATATATATATATGACATTTTTCCGTATTACAGGGAAGACACACTCACAATGTCCAGCATCTTAAGAGCGAGGCGTCGAGGGCGTCGAGGTTGAAGAGATCGAACAGGTCCTGGAAGCCGACCGCAAAGTAGCCCCCCGCTGACTCGTTGAACAGATGCTTAGGCTTGTAGCGGACCATGATACTTGTTGTACGTTCGTTCTCTGGCTTGTTAGCTTGTCTCATGTAGTATGTATGCAGGCTTTTGCAGCAGTAAGTCAATGTCTTCATGCGATCTTCCGTTAATAAAGGCTCTCCTAGCTTGAATACCGGGCCAGGGGGCCATCGGATAGTACTCCAAGGCCTTCGCTATCTTTTTTCGATTTGCCCTTCCCTTTCTTTGTTGGAACGGAAATCTTCGGGGGAGACGAGGGGAGTAGAGAGCAATCATAGTCAAAGTCAATATCAAACTCACTGTCAATGTTTTTGGGTGGGGAGGGCACGATAACTGATTTGGGGGGAATTGGATCAACTTAGCGGAGGAAGTAGAGGTACTTCAGTGGAGGATGGATGTCTAGAGATATGTCATTTCTTTGGGCCTTTGGATGAATGTGCCGATGACATCCCCGATGTCAAGCTCGTCATTTGGAGGCAATTGTAGTGTGATGATCTTGAAAATGTCATGAACGCCGTCCACATTGACCTTCGTGAAACCCGGCGCTAGCAGGGTACCGTGCACCATCGCCCCTTCAATGGATGGATACGCGAGGCCCCAAGCAGCCTGTATAGGAAGGGAGCAATTGGCAACTCTACTTGGAGATTGCAACGCGTGGGCTCCTACACAACGATACCCAATTAGCTAATGTGCCAAAAAGATATATCTATGGAGCATTCAAGGGATCATACTTAGTATACCTTGATGTCACAGACAGGGAATCTGCCGGGGTGTTTACCCTGGTCGGCGGGCGGACAATTTGCTCTACGTGTAGTGGGGCTGAACCCTAGGTCTTCCACAGGATTTGTGTTTTGAGCATTGAGCCTTTCCTCGAGGCTTCTTATCTTATCATTGAATTCTTCTCTCAGCCTGTCCTCAAGATCCTTCACGATCTTTTTCTCACGCTCGTCTCTACCTCTCTTCTTACTCCGGTACATGTCGGTGTCTTCGAAGCCCGTCTTCCAGGGAACGAAAACCCCTTTGCCTCGCGTGCGACCAGGGTGTTCCTTGTTTCCCAATGCCGTGGAGAGTGCATTTCTCTCCCTGTTTGGGACAAAAGATCCACCGGAAGATTGTGCACTCAACTCTACCTGCAAGATCCCAACAAGTTATTTCACTTATGAAGTTAGGAACTAAATACGTACCAAAATGGTGGTTCGATATCTTACCGAACGTTGGCAGACTTCCTCGTCCGCAGGGTTTGTAAAGGATATGGTGCCAGATGGTGTGGCACATGACCTCGCTCTTAGCCAGTCTCTGGCGCGCTGGTCAACAATCGATTCAAATGGCACGGAGTCCCCCTCGTCCTCCCTGTCCCATTGCATCCTCTTCCCCGTGTAGCCAGCGGTGCCGAGTCTGTGGGGGTGGGTGTTCCTTGCCTGCAGGGCCTTGTGGGCTTCGCTTTCAAGCCTGGCCCGATCTGTCGTCTTCATCCGAACAAACGTCGCCATAAATCCTCGATAATGAACCCGCACTTAGAGTAGGGAGTCATGTCCTTTTGACGTATTCCTTGACAAGTGTGCTCTTAAAGGTCTTCCACGCCTTTCACGCCACTAGCAGGTGCATCTTTGTCGCCGGGGCCTCGAGTTCTTACGGGATATCGAAGGAGGAAAGGATTTACGTAAGGTGTCGTTGCGGCCCTCGTCGATCGGTGACTTCCAGGATACAATTGTGATGGGAACCCGTTCGCGAACAACTATCCCGCACATTGTTCGTAATGCATTCACTACCTTTTTACATCCGGTAGGGGACCCATCTTTCGGATCGATCGCCGTGATGCTATATCGGCCTGTTGGCCTTTTGTTTGCTTTTCTTGGAGCGCGAGTTGGTTTGACTTGACTCGGCTGAACAGATCCTTCAGTTGGTCCTAAGGTGGATAGAAAATATTGAAATAATGTTATTCCATCATTATTTCGATGGGAACTGTTTGGATGTGTTCATCACATGAAAAGAAGAAATGTCCACTGTTCTTCAGAAAGAAAAAGAAAAGAAAAGAAAAGAAAAGAAAAGACAAAATATGTTGTAGCAGCCTACGTTCATCTAAATCTTTTTGTTTCTACATAGCCTATTACATCTAAACATCCAGTTTCTTATGAATAAGGGTACTCTATAACAGCATGTTAAGATTCTCATGTCATGATTACATGGTAGAGAGAGAAAGAGAGAGAGAGTGTGTGATGCCCTAGGACTGAGAGCGATCCTAGTTCTTTTCCGTCGTGGTTGTTTCGAAAAGAGAGAAGTTTGGTCGGGAATTGATTAACTAAAGTTCATGCGACGTTTTAATATTTTTTTTTGGAGCATCGGGCTAGAATCAGTGGGCCGAGGACAACCTGGGCCGAGGCCGGGATTTCCCTCCCCACCTCTCCCTCCCCCTTCCCCCAAGTGGGCCGGCCCACTAGCCAAGGGGGGCGCCACCCCTTTTCCCCCTAACCCTAGGCGCCTCCTCCCTCTCCCTCTCCCTCCCCTAGCAGCCACCTCTCCCTCCCCTTCCTTCCCCTACGTGGTGGCTCAAGATCCGCCGCGAATCGCGAAGGAGAAGGCGAGGAGCGACTCCGTGGAGGCGTGGAGGACGAGCAGATCGCCGATTCGGGGTTCATCGCGTGTTCTTCGTGGGTTCGCAAGGGAGAACACTAGGTAAAATTCCCAAACTTTTACCTCTGTTTTACCTAGGGATTAGGAGTGTATTAGATCTAGTGGTGAGGGTTTTGGATGGATCTTGTTGGGGGAGAAGGGTAGATGTTCACGTGGTGCTGTTTCTGGAAGGGGGGATTGTGCAGCGCGGATTGTTTCGCGTTTTACGTGGCATAGATGATTTTTCCTGCCAAAACCTATAACTAGAAAGTTGTAGATAACGTCGAGACCTAGCTTCTGTAATTTTTTAAGAATTTTTGGGGAAGTTTTCGGAGAGTTATCGCTGTTGCAAACCGACGAACAGAATCTGGGAACAGATTTCATCCACTGTGTTGGACGACTATTTAGGCATATTTAACAGAGGAATTAGAATTTATGATCTTCTGGAAAGTTGTAGATCTCGTCAATATCTAGCTCCTGTAATTTTTTTCATATTTTTATGTTCTGTAGAAAAAAGATACGAAAAAGAGAATGGGGGTTGCTGCTGTTCGATCCGGACAGATCGGGGTTTCGGTGTTGGAAAAGGGGAACGGGTTATAGGAATTGCGTGTCTGAGTTGTGTGATCAATTGTGGTGTTATTACATACTGAAAATATGCTTGTACAGGTGGTTCCCCTTCTGGACGCAACTAGATCCGTCGTCTACGTCGGTAAAGGCAAGTGGAAGTAGTGTTATGGTCGAGCTATACATCGTTGTTTGCATTGCCTTCGTTATATTTCCCGATGACATTAATCATACATGGTTTGATCATTTGCTAGGAAGATTGCAATAATTAGATTAGCAATGTGATGATGTGCTTTGGCTTTGAACCATGAGTAAAGAGAAGAATGATGTTGCCTATTGGTTGAACTGTCTAAATAGTTCATCTCAATGTTATTTGTTTTTTTCTATCCATGTTATATGATGGCATGCAAATATGTGGACTCAATGTGGAAAATTATGAATGAATTCATACATGAAGCATTAACTGCATAATCATGCATTGGAAGTTTGTCGACGCCAGCGTGCGCGATCAGCCGTGCATACAACACCGTGTGTTCACGAGAAAGGGCACGGTGAAGAGGATCATGGCATAAGCATATGCACAAGCATGAGCATTTTACTGAGGTTGTGGTAGTCGATGTTGTGGTGTTGAATGTAAAGCATGTGGTGTGTTAAATTCTTGATGGATGTGATTATGTGTTAATTGTTCCGCTTGCTGAGATTACCCAATCTCACTGCTTGTGTTTTGTCGTTTTCAGGTAGCGTGCAAGAGACATAAGCATGAGGGGTGGGCTAGCAACACAATAAACCTTCGAATGTCTTCACAACTCCCATGAACTAGTGTTTATTTAATACATTAGCTTGCTGAATTTTATTTACACTTAGACTATTTGTTGTTATGACTAAACTTATTCTTGCTTATGGTTGGTTTAGACTTGTTGTCGCTAGTATTGTTGAATTGCTTATATTCCTGTTTGAATTGCTTATCATGAAATGCTTCCGTAATGTCCTGTTTTTAGGGGAGATGCTGTCAAAATTTTCTTGTTCTATAGTTTAGTTTTAAGGGGTGTTACAGAGAGAGAGAGAGAGAGAGAGAGAGGCTACTTTAACTCATTTTGGTGTCATGATCAGGTCAAAATTCCGACGATATCCAATCAAAATTCAAATACATCCAACAATGTTGCCGCCGCTACTCCACTGCCGCCCTCGGGTTCCCCGTTGTCCCCTTCATCCCCGCAGCCAGTTTCCATCCACCCGTCACCACGAGCGCAATGGTTGCCACCCGACGCCCACGACCATGGGCCCGATGTAAAGAACAAAGGAGAGAGAGAGAGAGAGAGAGAGAGAGAGGGAACTATGAAAAGAAAAATAAAATAAATGAACCTAACTATTCACTTGATCTAGAACATACTGGTGCAAATATTATTTCAATATTTTAATACATCCATAAAAATGCAACTTTGACCACTCATTACTATTGTAATACATCCATAAAATTTAATAAAATTATAATATCATGAAAATACTCTTTAAGACAAATCTAGCTATATCATTTTCATATATCCTATCTAAATATGGGTGATGGAATGCTGCTGGTAGTTTACCCGACTTTGTCTTTTGTGGTAAACTAGCTGGAAGCAGGTATTAAAGGGACTGGAGTTGTTCAGTATTCTGTTACAACAGATATCTAAAACTATTGAGTTCTTGCTTCGTATCTCCTTTACTCTTCTTCCCCTTTTCTGCGTTTAAGTTCTGAATTGCCGTTGATTTCTATTTTCATTGCTGGTTTGATCCATCGCATATCTGAGTTCTTGTTGGATCCATTCGGGGTCTGACACCCATTTAGTCTTTTACCTTGTGGGGGAGGAGCATTAGTCATTTACCTTGTGGGGGAGGAGGAGACGTCGCCGGGGGAGGAGGAGACGTCGCCGGGGGTGGAGGAGGCGCAGCCGTCGGGGGAGGAGGAGGCGCAGCCGCGGTGGGCCTCGGGGAGGCGGCGTCGGGGCTCGGGGAGGCGGCGCCGGTCTCCATCAGCGTGCTCGGGGCGGCGGCGGGGCTCGGGGAGGCTGCGGCGGGGCTCAGGGAGGCGGCGGCGCTCGGGGAGGCGGCGGGGCTCGGGGAGGCGGCGGCGCTCGTTAGGGTTTGAAGTGTGCGTGCGTTTGAAGTCTGGTAGAAAACGTTTCAAGTGAAGAAGTTTTATAGGGTTTGAATATCACAGACGGTTCTAAACTAGAACCGTCTGTAATATTAATATGCAGACGGGTATTAAATATAACCGTCTGTAATAGAGTAATATTACAGACGGTTATGGTGTAGAATCGTCTGTGTTATTATATATCACAGACGGTTCTATTTTAGAACCGTCTGTAAGATTACCATATTGCAGACGGTTCTGGTATAGAACCGTCTGTGTTATTATATATCACAGACGGTTCTAGTTTAGAACCGTCTGTGATACGGCCCACCATTCCTCTGGAGTATATATACTCATGCAAGTTGAGCTTCAGAGCATACAACTTAGCTGGTTCGCTCTTGGGTCGACATTCATCTTGACCTTAGCTAGCTCGCTGCTAGGGTACGTAATTTAAACTCCATGAAGAAAAGAAGCAGAAATAAATCTATGGATAGTGATAGTTCATCTTCAACTGTTGTCTCAACATGTAACGGACTTGCCCTACCTGCACCGAGCACATCGGCGACATCCATGAAGAAAAGAAGCGGAGATAAAATATTACTTTATTATGCGGCGGATGCCACCATGGGCTACCTCCGTGGCTCAGCGAACTGCTATCTCAACATGTACCGAACATACCCTACCTGCTGATGTCTGCAAGTTTACGAAGCTTGGTTGCTAACAGACCACCATGCACAGCCACAAGGGTGCCCGTACACACCGCGTTCCACTATCCATTCGACGGCTACAAGCATTACTATGGCCTACTACTCTACAACCACATGTGCAATAACATAAGTACAGAAATATTACTTTATTATCCATACATGCATGCTCCTCGCTACAAATTAACATTGTAATTATAAAGTGAAAATTAGCCCTTCACAATGATCGACGCGTGTGTAGGTGACTTCCTCAATTTGTTCCTCTTGGACCATCTTTGGCATTTCCGATAGGAGGCAAATCATCAAATTGATTGTACTCTTCCTCATCTACTACATTCTCAACTCCGACAATCCTCCTTTTCCTCGAACAACTACGTGGCGCTTCTTGTCGGACGGATCGGTAACATAGAAGACTTGAACAACTTGGTTTGCGAGCACGAATGGTTCATCTTTGTATCCGACACGTTTGAGGTCCACAGTGGTGATGCCGTACTTGTCAACCTTCACGTCTTTGGAGGTGGACCCAACGACACCGAAATAGTGGGATCTTGAAAAGTACATAGTCAAGCTCCCAAATCTCCTCTATGAACCCATAGTAGGAGCTCCTCGTTGACCAATGATGCGAACGCATCTATGCGGACCCCGCTGTTCTGGTTTGTGCTCTACAAATCCTGATCTATCGTGTAAAATGTGTATCCATTTAAGTCGTATCCTTTCCACGTGACAACTGTAAAAGCTGGGCCTTTTGCCAACCATTTCAGGGTGTCATATGACGAGCTCCCAGTGATGGGTCGCTATTTGAAACAATTGTTTAAATGAAGGTTATGTTGTCTTATGATCCAAGACTCATGTCGTGATGGATTCTCTTGCCTTAGCCATTGCTTGTGCTCGACGATGTACGGGGACACTACAGTCATGTGTTGTAGAACCGTGAAATGGGCTTGAGCACACGCAACTGGATCAGGTGTGATTGCTTTCCTTCCGATGGTCCCGATACTCGGAGCCTCCCTCATGGCGAGATCGAGGCACACCTATTGGTTGGGCCTGAGCCATGTAATCGACGCAGAACTCGATGACCTCTTCGGTTGCATAACCTTCGACAATGCTACCCTCCGGACGAGATCGATTTCGTACATAAGACATAAGAATTCCCATATACCTCTCGAACGGGTACATGCTACGTAGGAACACAGGCCCGCACATCTTTATCTCTATTACAAGGTGAACAATGAGATGGACCATGATATCGAAAAATGACGGAGGGAAATACATCTCAAGATTACATAGAGTCATCACCACCTCGGCCGCAGACCATCTAGTCCTTCGGATCGATGACCTTCTCGAGCGATTGTGTTAAATAAATAACACACCTCGTGATTGTCTCTCGGACCTTTATTGGCAAAATACTTCTAATTGCAATAGGGAGCATTTGTGTCATCAACACATGACAATCATGAGACTTCATGCCAATTAATTTTAAATCTTGCATTGAAACAAGTCTCATCATGTTGGACGAGTAGCCGGACGGAACTTTCACACCATGCAAGCACTGGCAAAGTTCAGTTCTTTCGCCTTTGACAGAGTGTAACAAGCTGGTTCGCAATACGCACCACCTTTAACGGTCTCTTTTGGTGCTAACTCAGGTCTTATGCCCATATCGACTAAGTCAAGTCGATGCGTTGATACCATCCTTTGTTTTGCCCTTAATGTTTAGTAGGAGACCAATCAGGCTATCACAGACATTCTTCTCCACGTGCATGACATCGATGCAAAGGGGCGAACTTCTATGTGCTCCCAGTAAGGTAGGTCCCAAAAGATTGATCTCTTCTTCCACAAGCTCTTCTCACGGGTCGACCTTGCTTTACGTCCCTTTCCATACGTAACATCCAAATCCTTTACAAAGTCATGAACATCTCTCCCGCTAAAAGGCCTTGGAGTTGAACCGTTTTCGTTCGTCCCATCGAATAGTCTCTTCATCTTGCGGTATGGGTGTTTCCTCCCAAGGAACCTACGGTGACGCATGTACATGGTTTTACGCGAGTGATTCAGCCACACACTCTCAGTATCGTCTAGGCAGTGAGTGCAAGCCTTGGCACCTTTTGTACTCTGGCCCGACAGATTAGCAAGTGCAGGGTAATCATTTATGGTGCAGAACAACAAGCAGTGTAAAGTGAAGTTCTCTCGTTTGTATGCATCCCAAACCTGTACTTAGGAACCCACAATGTTTTTAGATCTTCCACCAATGGAGCTAGGTACACATCAATATCGTTCCTGTGTTGTTTCGGTCCTTGGATAAGCACAGACAATAAAATGTACTTTCGCTTCATACACAACCAAGGAGGAAGGTTGTAGATACAGAGATTCACGGGCCAAGTGCTATGCCGGCTGCTCATGTTACCGAAAGGATTCATTCCATCTGTACTCAGTCCAAACCTTATATTCCTCATCTCTGCAGTAATTCTTCATACCTCCTATTGATGTTTCTCCACTGGGTGGAGTCACAGGTGTCTTAGCATTCCATCGTTCTTACGCTTCTCGGAATGCCAACACAGATTTGGCCTCCTTTGGGTTAGCAAACAAACGCTTCAATCGGGAATTAGAGGCGAGATACCATGCCATCTTAGCAGGACTTCCTTTCTTCACCTCCTCATATGAATGACTCTTACGCTTGTACCGGATGCGTTGCACACGGACATACATGCAAGTTTGCATACTCTTTGCGGTATAGGATACAATCGTTCGGACATGCATGTATTCTTTCTACCTCCATTCCCAAGGGACAAAGAACCTTCTTGGCTTTGTAGGTTGTTGTCGGCAACTCGTTTCCCTCTGGAAGCATGTCTGCCAATAGACGTAATTTGTGGAAACTCTTATCGACCAACCATTGCTTGCCTTCAATTTCAGCGGTTCAAGCCTGACGACAACCTTGTGTATTTCACCTTGCAACCAGCAAACAAAGGTTTCTTCGAGTCCTCCATCAAACCCACGAATTTTTCATATTCCCTTTCATCACGGTTCCCTTCTGCGTCGCGCAGCATCTGGTCCAGATTGTCATCATGCAACATATCCTCGTCGGAAGCAGAATCAATGTGATCATCCGGCATATCGTTGACTTCGTCGAAGATGTTAACAGTACCACCTGCTTCTTGTATATTCTGCTCTTCGCCGTGACTGGTCCAACATGTATATCCCTTTTTGAAACCTCGCATAATCAAGTGTGCTTCGATCTGCGCTGAGTTTCGAAACATCATCATATTCTCGCAATCGATGCATGGACAAGGCATATACTGCACTCCCTTATTAAACATGTCCTCCTCTCGCAGCTCTTCTAAAAGTGGAGATGCCATTAATGTACTCCACACTCAAATGCGGTCCCCAGCGTACATCCAGCTTCGATCCATCTATGCTACACATGTAATATTCGATCCAATTAGAACTCTCTTTTCAACTGATTAAGTACACTTTCCTTAACAAGTTAGAGCTTCAAAATAATATTGCAATTATAACGTCCAATTACTATCACCACCAAAACATGGATCTACAAGCTAGATCTAAACAATCTTAAATTTCTTACATAACCAAGCTAGATATTGAATTAATATATATAAGGCAATTTTATATCCAATACTAACCTTAGATCTGAATTAATATATATAATGCAATTATCCATTACTAACCTTAATTACATCACAAGAATCACCTATTATATAGGCTTACAGACGGTTGTATTGCCAAACCATCGGTGATATAACGGTCTTAGCATTCTATCCCAACAGGTGACCACAACATCGAACTAGCGCTCGGGCCTATATATAGGCAAGATTTATCACAGACGGTTCTATGTAATAACCGTCTGTAATATAGTAAGATTACAGACGGCGATGTGTACCAACCGTCGGTGATATTATACAGACGGTTATGTAAACTAAACCGTCGGTGATATAGTCACAGACGGTTCTATGTAATAACCGTCTGTAATATAGTAAGATCCACAACATCGAACTTGCGCTCGGGCCTATATATAGGCAAGATTTATCACAGACGGTTCTATGTAATAACAAATCCTGTAATATAGTAAGATTACAGACGGCGATGTGTACCAACCGTCGGTGATATTATCTGACGGTTATGTAAACTAAACCGCCTGTGATATATAGGTATATCACAGACGGTTATTTCAAAACCGTCCGTGATGGCGCATTTGAGGAATGGTGTGTGATAGTCAACAATCGGTTGGTTTATAGAATCGTCTGTGATAGCGACGGTCCGTCTTCGTCTCTTCGTTTCCTGCGCGCCTTTGAATGTGAACTCTTCGTTTCTCGCTTCGTTTTCAATTCCGGTCACCTATTAAATCACCGCTATTGATCGAATTCGATCAACACATTATTGCTAATGGAATCTCCCGCAAGCTCTCCATCGTCGGCGTCGCCTCCACCATCACCTCCCCCGGCGTCGCCTCCACCATCACCTCCTCCCGCAAGCTCCCCCGGCGCCGCTCCACCATCACCTCCCCCGGCGTCGCCGCTATGCGGGAAACGCAAGCGGGAAGAGGAGGAGGAGGAGCGGGAGGAGGACGAGGAGGAGGAGGAGGAGGAGGAGGAGCGGGAGGAGGACAAGGAAGAGTCAGAGGAAGACGACCACGTCATGCACTCGGGGAGCTCAGATGACGACGACGATGACGGTAGCCCACCGTGGCGCGACGACGACGACGATGGCAGCCCACCGGGGAGCGATGACGACGACGATGGCAGCTCGCCACCTCCTCCGGACGATGATGATTATTTTAATTTATAAGTAATAATATATATATATATATAATGTAGTAATGTAATGAAATGTTTTATGTTATAAAATACATGTTATAAAGTGGTTATCAAATTTCATTGGGAGAAACTTACACTCGGACGTCCGATTCTCGCTTTTTGGACGCATTGCAAGATTTTTGAATGTATGAAACATTTTTTTTACTGTTTGTCGAAGAAAAATGTTTCACACGTAGAAAGAAAATGTTGCGAAAAAAACTGACGTCCGATCACTAGCAATTTCGAATTTCATTATGTTATAAAATGGCTGTTACCATTTTTCGTCCTATCTATCAACGAATTATGGCCTTCGATGAAAATACGTAGTTCGATAAAAACATCAAAATGTTATAATGCAGTACACAGACGGTTATAAACACAAAACGTCTGTGATATAAGCAATATCAGAGACGTTTATAAACACAACCCGTCTGTGCTTACTATACAAACGGTTGTATAGTAAAACCGTCTGTGATATTACTTTATATCACAGACGGTGTTTTTATAGAACCGTTTGTGATAATATCACAGACGGTTGGAATACAAAACCGTCTGCGATATTTATCTAATCACAGACGGGTTTAATTAATAACGGTCTGTGATAGTTTCACTGACGGTTGGTTTATAGAATCGTCTGTGATATTATATATTACAGACGGTTTTTGAGAACCGTCTGTGATGGTGCGTCTAATATAAGCATTTATGTAGTAGTGATGTTTTCTAGCTGGTTACGATATATTTTCTAGTTGCATTTGGTTTGGAGAGTTAAAAGGAGACATCGAACATACTGCATGATTCGTTTCCGCTTGATCTTGTTCATTGGAGCGTCCTAAAAGTTTTGCCTGGTTTCTTCTCCTAATTAAAAGCATGTCCAGGCTGATTCCAACATCCATCCAAAGTTTCTCTTGCAAAAGTGCTGAGCTTAGGCATGTGTCGTTGTTCAACAAGAGAAGAATCCGTCACGGCCAGCCCTTTCTTCTCGAGAGAAAAAAGAAGTCTTTGTAGTTCGATGATATCTTTGCTTTTTGAGCCAAAAGTATGGGGTCTAATGTTATTTGTCCGGGCTTGTTCTTCTGCAATCACTTTGTACCCATCCCACTATTGTAACGTTATCGCTTTGCTATCACAGTCTCTCTCTCTCTCTCTCTCTCTCTCTCTCTCTCGTTTTCGTGTATGATTTGTTGGAAATTTCTCTTAGTTATTTTTTCTGTTACTAATTAAATTTGAATTTGATTTTTTGCACAATGCTAGTATATTACTTATTTTTTATTTTTTCTATTACTAATTAAATTTGATTTTGATTTTTTGCACAATGCTAGTATATTACTTATTTTTCTACATGGCAATCTACATTTAGTCACTGGCACTTCATACACCAAATCTTACATATTAGGCCCTGTTTGGAAGCAAAGTTTTTCAATACCATGGTTTTACAAAACCATAGTTTGAAAATTGTTTTGGTATAAATACCATGGTTTCACCTACCACCATTGAAACCATGGTTTTTCTTGGAACTACAAGTTGTTTGGCTACACAGTCTTTTGCATGGTATTTTCAAAGAATTAACCAGCCATGTACAACCCTTCTCTTTGTACGCCAGCGCCAAAAATCCAAAACTCCACTCTGAGTGGAGTTTTCAATACTCCAAAAGTACTATGGTATTGGCAATACTATGGTTTTCAAAATAGAGTTTTTTTGTTGCTTTCAAACACCTTATGGCCAAAAATACCATAGTATTCTTCAAAATCATGGTTTTACCTAGAAACTATGAAAATATTTTATTGCCAAACAGGCTCTTAAAGTTGAGAGGTTTGAGGCCCACAGCAAGATTAGCAATCATGAATATTTTTAGACGGAGGCACGGAGCCAATCATTAATTGGTAACGATTTACTATCTCCTTTGTATGCATTATCTGATTTGATGAATCTGGATATATTTTGTTTGTGGTATCAGTTTACTCATGTACTCCTTGAGTTATTGCAAGTGCATTTAATTTGTTGGTTGATAATTCTGTGTTAGGTCCGCAGCTACCACTTGAAAATTCTGACTCCGAGAACTGAGCTTAGCTCAGTTTGTTGGGGGCGCGGTTGTGCACCATGCTCATTCGGGTTCGAGCTCCGCTCGACCCGCGTGCTCGCTAGGGGTCAGTTGCAGGCGCGTGTGTATGGTGGTGGTATGTGTGTGAGGTGTGTGTGCGTTTGTAATCCGGCTGTTGTTTTCTTCTTCTTTAATAAATGCCAGAGCTCCTGGCCAAAATTTCGAAAGAAAAAAAATTCGGACTCCCAAAATTTCTCCTAGCCCTCATTTGGTTCTCGGAATTTAGCCAAAACTAGGGAACTGGAATTGGATCTTTTGAATTATACTGTTTTGATGTTTTTAGGAAATAAAATTGGAAAATCGGGCCTCCCCCAATTCATAGAACATGTAACACCCCGGCATCTAGTATGCCAGAATGCTACCAAACATAGACTAAACAACATCTAAATACCACAACTAACGATAAATTACAGCAAAGGCGCATATGCTAAAAACCAAATTTTCGGCAGCATCTCATTTGTTTTATCATGATTTGAACAATAGTAATATCATAGCAAAATATTTCATAACATAAGACATCTAAACCAGCAATATATAATGGATAAAACATCATCATAAGCAATTAAACCAAAACCAACCACACAAACATCTATAGCTAAGCAAAGAGGATCAACAGCACATTAAAATTATTCCATACACCTAGTTCAGGGTACTATTATTATGATCATGACTCAAGGTTGGTAAATTTGACTGGAACTACGTGAAGATGTGTAGCTAATGCCCTTTCCCACATGCCGGTGTCATGGTACCTAAAAAAAACAACATAAACACAAGCGTGAGTTCATCACTCAGCAAGTATATTGCAATGGTACAAACAAAAACAGTTACATGGCTACAACAACTCACATCATGTATATCATCTCATTCATGTTCACAAATCATTATCATCATCATTATGTATGCAATGCGATGCGATGTGATGCTCATATCTCCTTGGAAACTCATACCGGTATGGTTGAGTACACACCCGTCGGTGTGTACCCTCTCCCCCCTTCCATCCCGAAGATGGAGGGTGCCTACTCCTCGCTTCCGTTCACCGCGGTGAATGGAATCACGATGTAGGACTTACTCATTGGCTCTCCGGAATAGTCATAAATTTCTCACCGACCTTCCCCGGACTATTTATGACTTTCTCACCGCCCGGGCCATGTATCATGCCATGTATGCAAATATGCCAACATCATGAATAACTTGTACATTAACACATGGCATCATCATAGATAACTTGTACATTAACACATGGCATCATCACGTAATAAACACATTCATCATATCAATGGCAAACATTAAAGCATGGCATGTGAACATATCATATATTCAAATTTCAATCTCAATCAATTAAACAAACTACCACCGGCTACCCATTCCAATACACTTGCCTCAACCACGGGCGACGGATTGGCGAGATGAAGAGGGCACTCCCGGGTTCACACCACCTGCACATAGGTACCACACACTCACAACCATGTCCACAAAACAGTACACAAACCCTCATCTACCCCGACATTGCCAACTACTCGCAACACCCAAAAACAGAGGTTCTGTCCCGTCGGGACAGCAGCCTTCCAAAAGGCATAACTTGAGTTCTGGGACTCCGAATCAATTAAACGAGTACATCCTCGCGTAGCTTAGGAAATTTTCCAACTTTTTCTAAGTATAAGGAAAGACAGATTCGGACTCTAAAGTAGTTTAATCTACAGAATACCATGATCTGTTCCAACCACGTCACAGATTTTAACACGCTCTGTAAAACAGCCATAACTTTCAAACGGCTGATCGGAATTTAACGTTCTTTATACCCACTGAAAGATATTGAAATTATCTACAACTTCTTCAACAGGAATACGACCAAATTCGGACTCTAAATTATCAAAAAACTAAACCCTAGGTCGACTGCTCATGCTGTCCAAAACAGAGAACGTGGCAACATCTAGATCTAATCCAATCTACTCAAATCTAGCACCACCAATTGATCTAAAAACATGATATTGATCCTTATAACAGTACCTAGCCCAACCCCAAGGAGTCCCATGGCCATACCTTCGCCCGACGCACGAAAACCCAATAGATCTCCTCCCGGATCGCTCCTTGCTCCTCGCTCCAAATCCACCGGATCTCCTCGTCGCGGAGCGCTCCAATGGATGGATCTTTAAGGTGTTGAGGTGGACAACTCCCCTAGGTGCAGCAAGGAAGGTGGAGAGGGGAGGAGAGGGGTGGTGGCACCATGGGGGAAGATGGAGAGGAAGGGGAAGGGTGGAGGCGCATGGGGGGGGGCTAGGGGGTGGCGGCTAGGGTTGGGAGAGGGAGTTTGGGGCGCACCAAGGGGTGGGGGCCAGATTTGGCTGCCCAAAAGTCCCCCCCTTGGGCCCAAACCCTTCCACCGGAGGCCCAACTCAACCCCCAAGGCCCAAAGTCCCCCGGAGAGGCCCAAACACCCGAAAACGGCCCAAAAACACGCTATAAACGGCATAACGTAAAGTTTTAACCTCCATTTACATATTTTATAATGTTTTGACCTCAACATCCACATTTTATAAGATTATGACACTCCGTGGTGTCACAGAACAATACTTCCGAATCAATTCAAATTGCATTGTACCTTCCACCCATCACGAAACATTCAGTGAGATGGCCATTGTTCTCTTCCTTCTTCCTGCTCTCAAGCAGGACTCCGATCACTGCCGCATCGACGAGTCTTCGGCGACTGCAACGCCGATGATTCCCCAATTATCTCTTCGGCCGCTTGATGTTGATGAACCCCTGCGCCCCCTTCTTCCTATCGTTGCTACTCGTCGACGTCTTCCTCCATATTGGCCGTCCACCTAGAGTCTAGATCCACCACCATCGAGTACTGCTGGCCATCGAAGCTATGTCGCCGCCACTCTACACTTTCAGATCCAGTCATCGAAGCTATGTTCACTTATAGATCCAATAAGGTTGCATCCAGTGTTCACAATAGCGGCGAAAATCGTGATTTTCGATTTTAACGGAGGGGTAAGACTTTTAAAACTGACCGATAAATCGGTTAAATTCAACAAAAATAAAAAAGATTCAAAATTCAAAAAAATTTGTGAAACGTAAATATCGCGATAATCGGTGAAAATCGAAACAAAATTGCTCAAAAATCGGTTTAGAGAAACATTCAACTAGCCAGTGAAAATCGGGAGAAATCGGAAGAAAATTGGATTTTTTAGTTTAAAATTTTGGGTTTCAAAACCATGTGATATCTAGCGATTTTCTAGCGAATTTTGAGCGATTTTTTCCAATAATCTAAAATCGAAAATCAAGTGATTTTCTTAAAAACGATAAGTTAAACCCTGGTTGCATCTTGAGTCGGCTCCCATGGCAAAGAGGATGATAGCATGGCTTGGATGCAAAGATGGGAATGGTGTCGTACTAGTCCAACTTGTATTCAACGAGTCTAGATATGGTCTATTTGCGATTCATGCCTACTTCGTGCCGTGTCAGCTCAGATTTAGTCCATTTGCACTATTGCGATGAGAGAAAAGGAACCAAGGATGCACATGGCTAAGATAGTAAACAAAATATTGGGAAAAAGAACTAAATTTTATTTATTCTTGAAAAGGTACAAAATTACTACCTCATTAAAAACCTCATACCTCAGTGTGGGGTACAGCCGGTAAGGAAAAGAGTACATTAACTATGTATATATACATAGACTAATCGAGGTTGAGGTGGTCAAAGTTGGCTAACGCTTTCACGATCTCCGGATCCTTGGTCTGATGTTGTGTTCTCTCATCTACACAATCCTAGTCTTTGAGGCATGTGATTGCCTCAGCCATCTCAGACATAAGAGATGGCTTCCTTGGTTCAAGTATATCCTTCCAACCAAACTGAAAGTGGCTTTTGATGAGACGGTGGACATCGGAACCACAAATATACCCCATGCAAATTATGATAGCAAATGATAAATACATTGGTGGTTCTTCCACCACAAGAGCAAATTAAATTCATTGCCATCCTGATGTCAAGCTCGGTCTCCAAAAAAGGCGTGTCGAGGTATTGATTGATCTTTACTCGTGGATTCCATTACGGCCTGCTCGATGCATTAGAAGATGAACTATGTGCCTTGCCTTTAAGCTTCTTCCACATGGATGAAGCGCTCGAGACACTTCTTCTTTCTTCACTTCTGGTACCAAAATTTTCATAATATTTATCAAAAATTGTAACAAAACTCGTTATAAACATAAGTATAAGCCTCAGAAAAAGAAAGATCGAATAATTTACCTATTCCCTCAAAGGCACCCTGTAAATCAGTTAATGTTCTCTAAGGATTTAAAATAGTACCAAAATAGTAGAGATGTGGTGAGAGAGCAAAGAGAGAATGATACATGTGCTGAAGAAACGAGTGGTGAGAGAGCAAAGAGAATGTTTCGTGTGCTGAAGAAACAAGTGGTCAAGGGTAATTTTATAGTGATCAATCAGGCGAATGTTGCCATTCGCCCAATTGATTTGGAATCTGCCATTCACCCGTTGTGTGCTCTTTCCTTCATCAAGTCATCTTCTCCCTATCACTTTATCTTTCTCTCTCCCCTCTCTTTTCCTCACTCGGTGGACAAACGTCTTTTTCTCTCCCTCTCCCCACCGGCGCCGTCCCCCTCCTCAGCTCAATTCCAACACTACCGCCTCGCTTATAGTGCTCTATCCACCGCCACCGCCTCACCTCCCCCTTCACCTCCCTCTCATCCTCCCCCACTGGCTCCCCCACCGCCTCTCCCCACTGGTCTCCCCCCTCGCTTCCCTCTCCTTCTCCCCACCAGCCTTCCCCTACCGCCTCCCTCTCCTCCTCCTCCCACCACTTCCCCCACTGGTGTCCACCTCCTCCTCCACCGAAGGTGAGCAGGTTTAACATCCTAATTTTTGTATTTCTTGAATTTATTGTGCTTTTTAAATTTATGTGAATTTTTTTAAATTTATTTGAATAAAGCCTTTTGTTAAAGTCTATTTAAAATTTTTGAAAATTTTAAATAAAGTTTTGTTGGAAATATTTTACTTGAGTTCAAAATATCTTAAAATATTTTCCAGAAATTTTTAAATTTTTTTGGTATTTTTTGGGGTCCTGTTTTCAGAGCACAAGTCTAGCAACAGCCCCTAAATCTCAGCCCCTATTTTACTTTTTCTTCTATTTTGACATATCCGCTATGTATAATCTTCATTTGACACCACTAAAATTCAATCAGAAATATTTGTAATACATAAAACATAAGCATATTAACATTTACAATTTAAAAACATGATATTTCAAATTTAAATTTAAAATTATCAAAACATGATAAATAGATAAATAGAAACTCCAAACAATGAATCAAACTACGAAGTGCTGTGAATTGCCCACAAATGCTCAATAAGATCATCTCGAAGCCTCTCATGTATTTCCCTGTCTTCAATCTCCTGGTATATTTAGGGGCCTCCTAAATTTAGGGGCTTGAGTTGGGACCTCCTAATTTTGGGGCTGAGGAGGCAAATTTAGGGGCCTCCTAATTTTAGGGGTTTGAGTTGGGGCCCAGCTAGATCTGTTTTTTTAATACACTCCCTATTTTACGGTTTAGGGGCTGGTTTAGGGGCTCTACTAGAGATGCTCTTAGAGGCTAAGAAATCAGAGCCCTGTGTTGATTTGTCAAGATTGGTTGTGTGTTCACGGGAACTTAAAGCTTTCGTTGTGCGCCACTGAGAAGAGGAATCCGTCGATTCATTGTCGTCCGTGAAGCTCAAGGCTTGGGAATGGTCACATTGGATTCACCGTCGCTTGGTCTACCTTGTGGGCGTGCTGATTTTGTGGGGGAGATCATCATAACACCATCGCACTGTGGAGGTTGAAGCCACTGCTGCCTTCATCATCATCGCCATCTTCTAGAGCCCCAGGTGACAAGTTGATTATGTTAGTAGATTCGTCTCATCGAGACAAGGCCGTAGGTGCCCCATACGAACTCCGATTGAGATGATTCTAGTTCCTACAAATTTGTGAATTTGAGCTGAGAGGTATGGTATCTTGAAGCTTCTATTTGCTTGTAAGCTGCCTGAAGGTAGTCTGGTCAGCCCACATGTGATCAAGATGATCGGCTACAATGGGAGATTGGAAAAACTTGAGTTTCCCCTTAGCATCGGTTTGGCTACAGATGTCATTCTCCAGTCTCTGCCTCAGAGCTTTGAGCCATTCGTTATGAATTTTCATATGAATAGTATGAAAAAGAGCCTGACTGAACTACATGGGATGCTCAAGGCTGGCGAGGAAAGCATTAAGAAAAAACCCAATCATGTGATGATGGTTCAGAAGACAACTGCCTTCAAAAAGAAGAAAGCTAAGGCTTGGGGAAGGGAAAGGGCAAGGGCAAGGCTCAAGATGATATCGCGAGCCTTAAAACTAAGCTTCAGAAGCTTAAAGTTGGCCCTCAGCCTGAATTCCAGTGCTTCTATTGCAAGAAGTCAGGACATTGGAAACGGAACTGCGAGAAGTACCTGGCAGATAAGAAGAATGGGAGTGTGACTTCCATTTCAGGTATTAATGTTATAGAAATTAATCTTGCTACTACTTCTTCTTCCAGCTCTTGGGTATATGATACTGGATCGATTGTTCACATTTGCAATACGATGCAGGGGCTGATAAAGAGTAGAGTCTTGGCAAAAGGAGAAGTGGATCTTCGCGTGGGGAATAAAGCAAGAGTTGCTGGTCTTGCCGTTGGCACCTACCCATTGCATTTGCCTTCAGGATTAGTTTTAGAACTTAATAATTGTTATTTTGTTCCGGCTTTGAGTAGAAATATTATTTCATCTTCTTGTTTGGAACATGAAGGTTATGAATTCAGAATAAAGAACTTTGTTTGTTCAATATTTTTGAATGATATGTATTATGGTCGTTGCCCCATGGTGGATGGGTTGTACGTCCTTGAACTCGAAGAAAAGCCTGTTTATAACGTTAATGTCAAAAGACCTCGACCTAATGATTTGAATCCTACCTTTTTATGGCATTGTCGCTTAGGTCACATAAATGAGAAGCGCATGAAGAAGCTCCATGGTGATGGACTTCTCACCTCATTTGATTTTGAATCATTTGAAACATGTGAATCTTGTTTGCTTGGCAAAATGACAAAAGCCCCTTTCACAGGTTTTAGTGAGAGGGCGAGTGAATTGTTGGCCTTAGTACATATAGATGTATGTGGACCAATGAGCTTGATTGCTAGAGGTGGGTTTTAGTACTTTGTAACTTTAACCGATGACTTTAGTAGATATGGATATATCTACTTAATGAGGCATAAATCTGAAACTTATGAAAAGTTCAAAGAGTTTCAGAACGAAGTACAAAATCAACTTGGTAAAACACTTACGATCAGATCATGGTGGTGAATACTTGAGCCAAGAGTTTGGTGATCATCTAAAGCAATGTGGAATCGTTCCACAACTTACTCCACCAGGAACGCCTCAATGGAATGGCGTGTCCGAACGACGGAACCGAAGTTTGTTAGACATGGTTCGGTCAATGATGAGCCAAACAGATATGCCATTATCTTTCTGGGGTTTCGCTCTAGAGACAGCTGCGTTCACATTGAATAGGGTCCCATCAAATTCCGTTGAGAAGACGCCATATGAGATATGGATTGGGAAAAGTCCCATGTTGTCATTTCTCAAGATATGGGGATGTGAGGCTTATGTAAAACGTTTGCAATCAGATAAACTCGCACCTAAATCAGAAAAATGCTTCTTTGTGGGGTATCCTAAAGAAACAAAAGGATATTACTTTTAAAAAAGAAACAAGAACAAAGTTTTTGTTGCTCGAAATGGTGTCTTTTTGGAGAAAGAGTTTCTTTCCAAAGAAATCAGTGGGAGTGATGTGCATCTCGATGAAATTCGAGAATCGCATGAATATGTTCAAGCTACCACTGAACCTTCACAAGATGTACAAAGTGTTGTACAACCTGTGGAAGAGACACTAGCCCTACGTAGGTCGGGGAGGCCGCATCATGAACCCATAAGATATGGATATGACATATTATTGTTATACAATGATGAGCCCACGACTTATAAAGAAGCGATGATGGACCCAAACTCCAAAAAATGGCTTGGAGCCACGAGATCCGAAATTCAATCCATGCATGACAATCAAGTTTGGAACTTAGTGGATCCTCCTCATGGTGTAAAAACCATTGAGTGCAAATGGATTTTCAAAAGAAAAATAGACATGGATGGAAATGTTCAGATCTGTAAGGCACGGTTGGTGGCAAAGGGTTTCAAACAAGTTCAAAGAATTTACTATGATGAAACTTTCTCACCGGTAGCCATGCTTAAGTTTGTTCGGATCATTTTAGCTATTGCTGCATATTTCGATTATGAAATTTGGCAGATGGACGTCAAAACAGCTTTCCTTAATGGGAATCTTTTTAAGGATGTATACATGATACAACCTGAAGGTTTTGTCGATCCTAAAAATGTTAAAAAGGTATGCAAGCTTCAAAGATCCATTTATGGGTTGAAGCAAGCATCTCGGAGTTGGAACATTCGTTTTGATGAAGTAGTCAAAGGATTTGACTTCATCAAAAACGAAGAAGAGCCTTGTGTTTACAAGAAGGCTAGTGGGAGCGTACTTGTGTTTCTGATCTTGTATGTTGATGACATATTATTTATCGGGAATAATATTCCTATGCTTGAAGATGTTAAGACTTCATTGAAAAGGAGTTTTTCAATGAAGGACTTAGGAGAAGCATGTTATATCTTGGGCATAAAGATCTATAGAGATAGATGAAAAAGGTTGATTGGATTAAGCCAAGAAATGTACATTGACAAGGTATTGAAGAGGTTCAATATGCATGAATCCAAAAGAGGTTTGATGCCAATGTCACATGGCATCAGTCTTAGCAAGAATCAGTGTCCCTCGACAACTGATGAGCGAGACAGGATGAGCATAATTCCATATGCTTCGGCTATTGGGTCTATTATGTATGTCATGATCTGTACACGCCCAGATGTCTCATATGCTCTAAGTGTCACGAGCAGATACCAAGCGGATCCCGGTGATGATCATTGGAGGTGAGGAATAACTGGTTCCTAGTTTTTGGAGGTGAGGTGATGGTCATTGGATCTCGTGAAAAACATCCTGAAGTACTTGAGAAGAACTAAGGATATGTTCCTAGTTTTTGGAGGTGAGGAATAACTGGTTGTAAAGGGTTACACCGACGCAAGCTTCCAAACTGACAAAGATGATTTTCGATCGCAATACGGGTTTGTGTTTATATTAAATGGAGGAGCGGTAAGCTGGAAGAGTTCCAAGCAAGACATGGTGGCCGACTCTACGACAGAAGCGGAGTACATTGCGGCATCAGAGGCCGCAAAGGAAGCTGTGTGGATAAAGAAGTTCATCTCAGAACTTGGTGTTGTTGCTAGTGCCTCTAATCCAGTGGACCTCTATTGTGATAATAGTGGCGCCATTGCACAAGCAAAAGAGCCTAGATCATATCAGAAGTCCAAACACATACTCCGACGCTTTCACCTTATTCGCGAGATTGTGAATAGAGGTGACGTGAAGATATGCAAAGTACACACGGAAGCTAATGTGGCTGATCTGTTAACGAAGCCTCTTCCACAGCCTAAGCATGAGGCGCACACAAGATCTTTTGGTATTAGATGCTTAATTGACTGACTCAAGTGCAAGTGGGAGATTGTTAGTGTTATGCCCTTGAGGCAGTCATATAGATGACTGCAACATGACTATGTTTATGAATAATAATATGATTATTGGTCCAATGAATGTATATCATTATATTGATCAACAAGTATGTGACTTGCTTATGAAACTCTTTATTCATTGATATAATTCTGTAAGTATCTCTGATCGGATATCATCGTAGTGGACGACGATGAATAGATCAGCACATGTACTGATCGATGATCACGTTTCATAGATCATGGGATATGGAGATATCATCAATACATTGTGAACACATGTTGAAGAACATGGGTTAGGTAGACCCACAATGAGACACTGCGAGAATGTTACATTCTTATGTGTCATCAGTGTATCTCATACATAGTAGATGTATGATCCTTATACCTGATATTGTCATATTTCCTACATGTGTAATAGTTTACCTTAGGGTTACCAAACACTATTTCCTAACCGGATAGTTATAGAGGTAGCTTCCATGTTCACTATGAAACATGCAGAGGGAAGTGAGCGATCAAGATGGGATTTGCCACTCCGGTGTAACGGAAATATATGTCTAGGCCACTCGTGTGGTATTATTAAGGAAGTGCATGGCCATGCCATGATTGAGGATTCAATCACAACTTATTAATATATCACGGATACGAGAGATGGATTGAACTGTCAAAGGATGACATTCTTCTCGCCTTGAGTTTGATCTTCATATAGTTTAGCAAAGGGATTATTACATCAGTACTTTACTCATATGCGTTTGGGAGTTGGCATGCTCTGCAAGAAGCCGCTACCGACTATTGGATTAGAAAAGGGTTTTCCGAATCCATGTCCAAATGCGCATGAACCTACAGGGTCACACACTTAACGGGATGGGTCTCATTAATTCAGATTGGGTCCGTAATTAATTGACCTAGTGGGCTTAGCGCGTAGATGGGCCCTGACTGCCTAGGGTTTCACCTCGTGGCTATATAAGGAGGGTTGGAGGCTGGACGCAGGACACACTTTCCCGTGTGGTTTTGATAGGGCTGGAAAAAAAGCTCGTTGAGCTGGCTCGGTGGTTCGTTTCAAAATTGCTCTGATTACATTCATTTTTCTTTTAAAATAAAAATTAGTTGATTTGGAACCAGAGTCAACTTCGGCTCGCCTCGTTAGGCTCGGCTCGTTAGGCTCGGCTCGTTAAGCTCGGTTCGAAGTTGGGTCTCAAACAATACAGGAGACTATAATAAATAAGAATAAATCAGTGTCGAAGAAAGCTCGAAAAAAAGTTCAACTGGCTCGTTATCCACCCCTAGTTTTGAAGTGCCTCACCCGAAACCCTAGCCACCTCCTCTCGCTGCCCCTACCGAGCGATCCGGTGCTTGCACACCGACGCACGGCGTCCCATCCCTGGACGTGTGGATTGCTGTGGTGACGCTGTTGCGACCCACAACAAGGCGAGGACGATCCAAGGCGAGGCGAGGACGATCCATGACTGTAGCGGGAACGATCCACTACATCGACGTGCGAAGGATTCCGCAACTGTGCGTCTAGTGGTAATTGATCTATGATCCCCATCTCGCGAGTGAAGTGGTGAAGCTATATCACATCCCCTTCATGACGTCCTCAGAGTACCTAAACATTCAATAAACAAGCATGAGTCCAAAAACTCAGCAAAGTAAAACTTACAAGAATGAATATACAAGAGGTTATTCGACATCAACACACAACATTTTCCTTGATCTTACAAATAGTTAACATCAACAATTAGTTTCTCTTGAATTTCATCCATGCAATGCCTCATGCTTTTATGCTAAAAAATGCTTACTTTAAAGTATATACCGGTATAGCTTAAGTGCACACCCATCACCCATCAGTGCCGCACCCCCCTTTCATTCCCCTTCATCCTTGTGGAGGGGCCTACTATTAAGGACTCGCTCCCATCCATCCCTATGGATGGGACTACGAGGTAGGACTTTTCAAGTGCACTCCGGATTAGTCATATGTCCACATATGACTTACTCACCATCCGGGCTCGTATCTTTTTTCATGATATGAATGCAAAAGATACAATAGAGCAACTAAATTTTCATTTGCCATGATTCATATTCACAAGTATGGGCATAAGAAATATCAACGATTGTAATAACTCTCATAATTCATCAAGGTAGCCAATTTAGCAACAATCACAACAACTTATTACAAGACATCCTCAATTGTACAATATACTTGCCTCTTTACCACGTGACGAGGCGGGACGTGATCTTGAGGCCTCACCTGATGTCACACCACCTACATTGAACACAAGTCCTCAAAAACATGCCACAACAGTACATACACAAAAAATAACAATAACGCAACTACGCACCATTCCCGGGATAAACTATTACCCTTGGCAATCACGTAATCCCCCAGCTATCCTAACGGTTCGAATACCATAAATTTCAGTCCAAGAACCCCAAAACTAGGAACCCATTAACTTTATAAAAACTATACCAGAATACCAATAATATTCTAGTTACCCATCATTTTTAATGACTACACTAAATCCTTCGAATTCAACCCAAAAAACCGATCTATCCACAATCTGGACAGCATCCTTCACAATTTTGTAACTATTTTTACACAACTCCAAATTTAGTAAACAATGACATTTTTAATATAGGAAATTTTCCAACTTTTTTTAGGTATTGAGAAAATTTCATGAACAATCTCAATAGTTTGGAAACAATCTCAATAGTTTGGGAACAATCTCCTCTTAACAAGTCATGGTGATCACTTTCTTTTCTTGAAGATTACTGAAATCTCCTCTTGCCAAGTCGTGGTGATCTATTTCATTGGTTGAAGATTGCTAAAATCTTTTCTTCCTTTCCCTCTTTTCCTTTACATCTCTATTGATTCTTTCCTTTCCTCCTTGGCTGCATATATGGAAGGAAATGGGTGGGGGTGCGTGGGATTGTGTAGGGCCATATAAAACCTCGTGGAGCCACAAAATGAAGTCATGTGGCTTGGTCCACTCGTCTGAGTGCTCTCGCATGTCTCCCAGTACTAGTAATGTTCATATAATCTCCTTTTGGTGTCCATCCTCCCTCTCCTCTCGCTGGACACACTATGTTCCAACACCTTCATATCTGAGAACACAAAAATTACTTGCAATAGGAAACATCCAATTCTCATTGGACGTTAAGTTCTAGTCAGTTAAAAGCAAAGCAACATTTTAAGCTAGTTTCTTATCACGTGATTGTGTTATTGGTCCGTGAAACATATTTGGAGAATCATCAAAAGTACTATGCGTAAGTATGTCCACATCAAGCGGCGAGTAGGGCGAGGCTTGGTGCAGGGGCCATTGGGTAGTGCTCTGCCACTAATGATGAGTGAGCTATAGGTGCAAGCAGTAGCCATCTCAGCGTGCTTTGCCACCTCCAGCTTCGATGGCCTCGACGGTTCGCCCGTCAATCGTAGCCTTGCTCATATCGAATGTGGAGCTCACACTTGCCTCTAGCCCAGTGACACTCATAGGATAGGGACATGGAGTAGTGGAGGTGCATGGAGTAGGGCTTGTGCACCAAGTGAGCGAGCTCAGAGGTTGCGATGGCTGTGTGCGAGCAAGTGCAGCTGCAAGCCTACAGGAGGGTAGTTCACGAGTGAGTAAGGAGGTGGATGGCGCCCAAATAATCGATGCAATAGAAAGCAGGCACAACAGAGGCCAATGACATAGGCTGAGCGTGGTTGTGCATGGCGAGTAGGCGGTCGGTCGAGCAAGGACGGCAAGGCCAATAGGTAAGTCCAAATGTGTTTTTCTTTTTTTGAATCTTGGTCGAATTTGAAAACTTCTATCAATTGGCAAATGATTTATGAAACTTGCCAAAAGTACATTCAAATTTTGAGACTACTATGGAAATTGGTTATTTTTTAAAAAAACTTGTCTGAAATTCAGATTTGAAAAAAACCTTTTTGAAATATCAAGTTTTATATATGAAACTCGATTAAACAAAGTTTCAGTTTTGAAACTTTCTTCAATCTCATTGTCGGTGTATTCTACACCAGGGTGACCACTTAACTGTAACACCCCGTAAAACTAAACTATAGAACAAGAAAATTTCGACAGCATCTCCCCTAAAAACCGGACATTACGGAAGCATTTCATGATAAGCAATTCAAACAAGAATATAAGCAATTCAACAATACTAGCGACAACAAGTTTAAGCCAACCGTAATCAAGTATAAGTTTAGACATAACAACAAATAGTCTAAGTGCAAATAAAATTCAGCAAGCTAATGTATTAAATAAACACTAGTTCATGGGAGTTGTGATGACATTCGAAGGTTTATTGTGTTGCTAGCCCACCCCTCATGCTTATGTCTCTTGCACGCTACCTGAAAAACAACAAAACACAAGCAGTGAGATTGGGAAATCTCAGCAAGCAGAACAATTAACACATCATCACATCCATCAATAATTTAACACACCACATGCTTTACTTTCAACACCACAACATTGATTACCACAACCTCAATAAAATGCTCATGCTTGTGCATATGCTTATGCCATGATCCTCTTCACCGTGCCCTTTCTCGGGAACACACGGTGTTGTACTGTCTGATCGCGCAAGACGTCAAGGCGTCGACAAACTTCCAATGCATGATTATGCAGTTAATGCTTCATGCATGAATTCATTCATAAACTTCCACATTGAGTCCACATATTTGCATGCCATCATATAACATGGATAGAAAACAAATAACATTGTGATGAACTATTTAGACAATTCAACCAATAGGCAACATCATTCTTCTCTTTACTCATGGATCAAAGCCAAAACACATCATCACATTGCTAATCTAATTATTGCAATCTTCCTAGCAGATGATCAAACCATGTATGATTAATGTCATCGGAAAATATAACGAAGGCAATGCAAAACAACGATGTATAGCTCAACCCTAACACTACTTCCACTTGCCTTTACCGACGTAGACGACGGAACTAGTTGCGTCCAGAAGGGGCACCACCTGTACAAGCATATTTTCAGTATGTAATAACACCACGATTGATCACACAACTCAAATACGCAATTCCTACAACCCGTTCCCCTTTTCCAACACCGAAACCCCGTTCTGTCTGGACCGAACAGCAGCAACCCCCATTCTCTTTTTCGTATCTTTCTTTCTACAAAACAAAAAAATATGAAAAAATTACAGGAGCTAGATATTGACGAGATCTACAACTTTCCAGAAGATCATAAATTCTAATTCCTCTGTTAAATATGCCTAAACAGTCGTCCAACACAGTGGATGAAATCTGTTCCCAGTTTCTGTTCGTCGGTTTGCAACAGCGATAACTCTCAGAACACTTCCCCAAAAATTCTGAAACAAATACAAAAGCTAGGTCTCGACGTTATCTACAACTTTCTTGTTATAGGTTTTGGCAGGAAAAAATCATCTATGCCACGAAAACGCGAAACAATCCGCGCTGCACAAATCCCCCTTCCAGAAACAGCACCACGTGAACATCTACCCTTCTCCCCCAACAAGATCCATCCAAAACCCTCACCACCAGATCTAATACACTCCTAATCCCTAGGTAAAACAGAGGTAAAAGTTTGGGAATTTTACCTAGTGATCTCCCTTGCGAACCCACGAAGAACACGCGAAGAACCCCGAATCGGCGATCTGCTCGTCCTCCACGCCTCCACGGAGTCGCTCCTCGCCTTCTCCTTCGCGATTCGCGGTGGATCTTGAGCCACCACGTGGGGAGAGGAAGGGGAGGGAGAGGTGGCTGCTAGGGGAGGGAGAGGGAGTGGGAGGCGCGTTGGGTGTGGGGGTGGGGCGGCCCCCTGGGGGGGGCGCCCCACTTGGGGGCCGCCCCACTTGGGGGGTGGGAGGTGGAGGTGGGAGGAGAGATTCCCGGTCCAGGCCCAGGTTTTCTTCGGCCTTTTATTCCCTAGCCCAAAACCCAAAATAAAAATTAAAATGCAGCATTTTCTTCAATTGTTTCATTCCCCGACAATTCCGTCAATCCTCTCAAAACAAAAACAAGGAAGAAAAGTTCTAGGGCATCACATTCTCCCCTCCTTAAAAAGGATTCGTCCCCGAATCTACTTCTTTTAGCTACAGACCAAAAAGGAAAAAGGAAGGCAAAAGGTAAACCACGACTTACCCCCAGCGTCCTCAAATAGCGTAGGGTACTTCTTCCGTATCTGGTCTTCAGGTTCCCAAGTTGCCTCCCGCCAGATCGATTGGTCCACAAAACTTTCACAAAGCGGATGGTTCTCCTCCTCATGACTCGCTCCGAAGAGTCTAAAATTCGAAGTGGATGGCACTCCAAAGTCAAATCTTGCTCAACTGTAATCGGTTCCAAGTCAATCTTATGCTCTGGGTCATGGAGATACTTAGTAACATAGAGACATGGAAGACATCATGCACTCCCTTCAAAGAGTCCGGCAACTCCAGACGGTATGCCAAGCGCCCACCCGAGCCACCACTGAAGCGGACCAATGTACCTCGGGCTAAGCTTGCCGGTGGTACCAAAACGAACAACACCCTTTGATGGAGATACCTTGAGAAGGACTTGATCACCCACTACAAACTCCAAATCTCGTCTCCTGTTATCGGCATAACTCTTCTGACGGCTCTGAGCAGCCAGGAGATTTCGCCGTATCTCTTGCACCTTCTCAAAGGTCTGTTGAACCCAATCCGGACCCTGCAATGATTTTTCTCCAACTGTATCCCAGCAAAGTGGAGAAACACACTTTCGACCATAAAGCGCCTCGAATGGAGCCATTCGAATACTAGCCTGGTAACTGTTATTGTAAGCAAACTCTACCAAGGCCAAGTGATCCTCCCAACTTCCCTTCCAAGATAGAACACATGCTCGAAGCATGTCCTCTAGAGTCTTTGTAGGACCGAATATAGCAATCAGAGGGGGGTGAATGATTGTGCGGAAGCTAAAACCAAATTCTTGATCTATTAAAAGTTTACCCCAAAATAGAACCAAATAATTGCCTCGTTTTCGAAAAAAACAGAATGATAGAGGTTTGGTAAAACGCGAATTCCTGGAGATCCAACCGTCCGATCGATCTGAAATTTGGACACAAGAAACTAGATTCCAATACGAATCAAACCCAAAAAGAATCAGCTCAATCAGACTTACGGATCAAAAGTTATGACCTTCGCAAGCTTACTGTTCCAGAAGATGGCGAGAATAAATCTAACTAGAATTGTAGCTCGCCGAAAGATTTGATGAACTAGATCTTTATTTCTCCTTTCTTTTGTCTAAAATACTCCAAACAAAAGAGTACAACCCTAAAGCTTGCTCAAAGCTTGATTCGCTCAGCTCTCCTTGGTGCCTTTCAACAGGAAACCCCCCACCTATTTAAAGCACCAACCCACAAAGAATTCTGAATACGATTCCTATTCCTTAGAAGGAATCCGTATCCAACTCAACTCTACTTGGCCCAACCAGGCCGAGTACAACTCTTGCACGCGTATGGCAACCCTACCATACTCACGTGACTAACACTTTGCACGCGTATGGCCACCTACCATACTCACGTGACTAACACTTTGCACGCGAATGACCTCCTGCCATTCTCACGTGACTAAACATTCTTCATGTGCACCATTCTCTTAGCCCGAACGTCCCGCATGACATCCTTGACCACCAAGACCTCAGGTTCCTCCGAACCTAGTCCCGAACCTCAGTTCCTCCATGAACCTAGTTCCGGTCCGTCATCGACCACATTCGTCTTCGAGCAATACCTGCACATGAACAAACCACAAAACCAATCCGAGCACCAGTCCACGACTTGACTCAATGTCATTCCATGCAACTACTCACATGAGTATTGCATAAAGTCCACTTCAAAAGAAGCATCATGAAATCATTACAAATTTCAAATTCACATTCAAAATTCAAATCCAAATCGCTCAAAACCCTAATTGAGCTAAAAACGCATTCACGACGGACAAACAAAGTTGGTCCGTTGTATAAGAAAAGTTTCTGTTCCAAGAAGCCAACCAAACGCGGAAAAACACGTTCACAACGGACAAACAAAGTTGGTCCGTTGTACATGCAAGAATGGCTTCGGTCATGAGCTCAAAACAAGTTCACAACGGACCCCAGAAGCTTGTCGGCGAAGCACGCCGGTTTCACAAAAGTAAAACCCTAGAAAAAGTCCATTCACGACGGACAAAAAGAATTAGTCCGTTGTACATGTGAAAATCTTGGTTCCAAGAAATTATCCAAACAAAAAGCTTGTTCACAACGGACCAAGAAAAAGCTATCTGTTGTACATGTGAAAATGACTTCGGTCATGGGCTCAAAAACATGTTCACAATGAGACCCAAAAACACGTGTCGCAGATGGGAAACTTAATGCTTTCTTGAGAACTTTGTCGCACGCGTAACTCATCGCTTTCTTGTCAAATTGTCAAAACACATGAACAAACACATTTTGCAAATTCAAATCTAAGTTAATTTTACAGTTCAAAGCCAATTTTTCAGCACATGATTTCACAATCTCCCCCTTGATGAAAACATTGGCAACACCACTTAGAATTGATCATTTGGCATTCACTTTACCAAAGATTTTGAAATCCAAAGGATCAAAGACCAAAGTAAGAAAACACAGAAATCCCTCTTTGACCAAAATGCAAAACAAAATCTCCCCCTGAGAATGAAAATGTGTGTGAATGTGCAATGCGCCCAAAAATTTCAAAAATTCTCCAAACTTCTCCCAAAAATTCTCACATTTCCAAATACAACTCTCCCTTTTCCTTTAAACTTTTCAAAGAAAGATTTCCAAATTTCTCCCCCTTTGACAATGGATTCATCAAGAGTAAAAGAGAGAACAGGCTCAAAATTTTTCCTGAAACAATGATTTCACCAAGAGAAACAAGGGAGTGCCAAGATAGGAAAAGATGAGCTCATTCGATCATATAACCTTATATATCACATAACATGCCAAATACACGATCTCTGATACCACTTGTAGGATCGAAGTATACGAATATAGCAATCAGAGGGGGGGTGAATGATTTTAACAAGTTAGGGAATGACATGCATCTCAACCTCAATTCAGTCAACTATAGCCAAGTACTAAGCAAAACCTTTAGAAGAAAAACAAGGGCTCAAATTTGAAGCAAATAACAAATCAGGGCGAGCAAGTAGTTTCAACTCGAATCTAGTGGACCAATTTAATCTTTAAACAGTAAACTGCATGTGGCATGCTTGAAGCATACTTCTTTTATTTCCTTGGAGTGGCATGCTTGAAGCATACATCTTGTCTTTTGAGGGAATGGCATGCTTGAAGCATACATCTTAACCATTTTAAGAAAAGCATGCTTGAAGCAAATAACTTGAAGCTTTAGCCCTTTTTTATTCCCTTTTCTTTTCTTTTTTCTTTGATTGTAAAACATGCAAGAGTGATTAAGAGGTCTTATGAAAGAATAAAGTTGAAACCACACTTGCTTCATAGCCCAAATTTGTCAAGAGGATTCAATATCAAGCCTAGAAGAGTAAGATATCACAGAGTATTTAGCTATAGGTAATCAGTCCAGTGAATTCCACAATGTCATTTTTAGTTCAAGTGAGACAATTAGATTATCATATATTAGCTCAATTACATAACATATAAAGAAATATGATAAAGTGAGCTCATCAAGTGAAAGAACTTGGCAAAGAAACTCCCCCTCAAAACAATCCCATTGGATGAACAATTCCAAGTTCTCCCCGAATAAAAGCAAAACGAGAAGAAGACAAAGGTTTTGTGAAAATGTCTGCCTATTGATGTTCAGTATCCACATGGTGAAGCACAATTTTTTCTTTTTCAACATGATCTTTAAGAAAGTGAAATCCAATATCAATATGCTCAAGAAAAGGGATTACTCAAGAGGTGGCACGAACCGAATCAAATCAACATCCTCCAAAGTCAACATCAGAAAAAGCTCTTAAACTAATCCATGAGGAAGCAGAAAGCCAAATGCCAAAATCTTGAGTACCATGGAGATACCTGAAGGTTCTCTTGATAGCTTGTCGATGTGAAGCACACGGGGAAGCTTGAAAACGAGCACACAAGCACACAGCAAACTCCAATTATCTCATCCTCAACAGCATTATCATCATCTTTATGAACAAAGACACTCTCCCCCTGAACATATGCACTTGTACCTGCATCATTTGAACTAGTGCCTTTTGCGAAAACAGAAGTGGAAGAAGCATCTCCAAAGGCAACACTTTCAGCATGAGATGCACGAGTGAAGGAGAACCAAATCTTATCACTGAACATATGAAGTGAGCATCCGAAATTCACTAGCCACATGTTCTCCCTCCTCGCGTGAGAAGCCTACATAGAAGCAGAAAGTGTCGAGGTCTCGGTACTGGGGTTAGAAATAAGATGTTTAGGAATCCAGTACTGAGACACATGACGCACAACAGTTGGCACAACACGAGCATTCTTATGCATAAAAGCAGATTTGTCTTTTCTCGTGTTCTTAGCAACAAGAGGTGTTTGCATCACCCTAGGCACATAATGAGAAATGAAACGTGCCTGTCTGAAATTAGACCTAGCCTTAGTTCTTTCTTTCTTTTGTTGTTTGGCTAGTCTAAAGCAGAAATTCACCAAATGACCATCTTTCCCACAATGAGTGCAATTGTACTTAACATATGGTTTGGCATTAGAAGTAACTTTTGTACTTGAAATAGTGGGAGATAGAGTAGATTTAATCAAAGTTCTTTTAAACTCATTATCAATTTTCACATTTTTGCTCTCAACAGTTTAGTAGAAGCATGAGAGTTAAAACCTAAACCCTGTTTGTTGAAGCTCACTTTAGATTGATCTAAAATCATGTTCAAATTTTTCTTCCCTTTAGTGAACCTAGAAAGAGAATCTTGCAAGTAGTCAACCTTTTAGCAAGATTTAAACAATTATCACAAGGAGTGTCAATTTTAGCTTTACATTTCGGCAATTTGAACACGAGTTAATTTCATGAGTGAATATGTCATTTGTTAATTGGATAACTCTACAATTTGCATCTTTTAATTTCAACTCAAGAATAGAACATTTAGAGCAAGCAATTTGATCATGTAAACTATCAAGAGAGCAACCAATATTTTTCACAAGTTTTTCATTTTTCAATTGTTCGGCATAAACTTGTTCTAGTTTAATCACATGTTCCTCTTTTAGTGACTTAATTTCAAATTTGAGATCTAAGCAAGTATCACAAATATTTTCCGAATTTGAATTTCTAAGATCAAAGTTTTCAGATTTTAGCATGGATAGATCTTTTCTAAGCTTTTATTTTGAGTGAAGATTTTCTTAAAGATTTTCTCAATATGACTAAAACTTCACAAAGCTCATCGTATGAAGGTATTACCTCATCACCGTCGCTGGAGGTGCTGTCGTTGTCACTAGAATCACTAGTGTTCCCTTTTGCCATGAAGCATAGTCTGGTGAGATCCTTCTCATTTTGCTTCGCTTCCTTCTCATCTTCAGTTGAGTCATCAATGTCGCTTAAGTCTAAGCGACCAATTGCCTCGAAGACTTTGTTGAGCATCTTCTTTGTCCGTTGTTTATTTTTATCCTTGCTCTCTCTTGGCCGGAAGGACTTGGAGGAGTTGCTTTGCTCCTTCTCCTCTCTATCTTTGTTCTTGAAACAGCTTAGCACGGATGTGCAGGCCTTGCCGCAGCTTGTAGTGATGGATGGAGACTCCTCTTCTCTCCCTTGATCTCATGTAATTTGCATTGACACGCTTGGAAAGAAGAGCAAGTGTATCTTCCGGTATTTGATCTAGCTGTTCATCACTAAGAGCACTCAAAGGCGAATGGAATATGATGATGAAGCACTAGTAGCATTATCACATGAAGAAGAATTTGCATTAAGAGCCAAAGAGTTATCGGATGTTCGAAACAATATCTATCTCAAAAGTTTTGAGACTAGAATATAATTTATCCAATGTCATTTCACTCATCTTGTGAGCCTCCTAAATGCGATTACTTTCATTTGCCGATTTTAAGATCAAGATATGATAAGAAATGTCTAGCATTTTCAGAGTCGAGTGTATTGTACATCAACACTCTAAGATTGTTTAAGATTCTATTAAAACGAGCAAAACAATCATCTAATGATTCTCGAGTTCATTTCAAATCTAGTGTATTCCTTTTTAAATTGATCTTGCCTAGCCTCTTTGAGTCAGTGCCTTCATGATAATCTTGAAGAGATTTCCAAATTTCATGAGCAGTGAGTAAATGACAGACTCTATCGAATTCTTTTCTAGCAAGTCCTTGAAGCAATATGTTTCTAGCTCTATTATTACTTTCAACATCCTTTTCAAACTCGATTTTATCAATATCATCATTAGAAGGAAGCTTGTATGAAATCTTTACCTTGCGCCAAATCGCGTTACCTTGAGCTTGAAGATATGCAGTCATCTGGATCCGCCAGTGGGGGAAGTCTGTGCCATCGAAGATTGGCGGCTTGTTCGAGTATTTCTCCGTTGCCATAACTTATCGTTTACTAATCACCTGTTAAGATGGATTAGTAGAACCTTGCTCTGATACCACTTGTAGGACCGAATATAGCAATCAGAGGGGGGTGAATGATTGTGCGGAAGCTAAAACCAAATTCTTGATCTATTAAAAGTTTACCCCAAAATAGAACCAAATAATTGCCTCGTTTTCGAAAAAAACAGAATGATAGAGGTTTGGTAAAACGCGAATTCCTGGAGATCCAACCGTCCGATCGATCTGAAATTTGGACACAAGAAATTAGATTCCAATACGAATCAAACCCAAAAAGAATCAGCTCAATCAGACTTACGGATCAAAAGTTATGACCTTCGCAAGCTTACTGTTCCAGAAGATGGCGAGAATAAATCTAACTAGAATTGTAGCTCGCCGAAAGATTTGATGAACTAGATCTTTATTTCTCCTTTCTTTTGTCTAAAATACTCCAAACAAAAGAGTACAACCCTAAAGCTTGCTCAAAGCTTGATTCGCTCAGCTCTCCTTGGTGCCTTTCAACAGGAGACCCCCCACCTATTTAAAGCACCAACCCACAAAGAATTCTGAATACGATTCCTATTCCTTAGAAGGAATCCGTATCCAACTCAACTCTACTTGGCCCAACCAGGCCGAGTACAACTCTTGCACGCGTGGCAACCCTACCATACTCACGTGACTAACACTTTGCAGCGTATGGCCACCTACCATACTCACGTGACTAACACTTTGCACGCGAATGACCTCCTGCCATTCTCACGTGACTAAACATTCTTCATGTGCACCATTCTCTGAGCCCGAACGTCCCGCATGACATCCTTGACCACCAAGACCTCAGTTCCTCTGAACCTAGTCCCGAACCTCGGTTCCTCCATGAACCTAGTTCCGGTCCGTCATCGACCACATTCGTCTTCGAGCAATACCTGCACATGAACAAACCACAAAACAAATCCGAGCACAAGTCCACGACTTAACTCAATGTCAATCCATGCAACTACTCACATGAGTATTGCATAAAGTCCACTTCAAAAGAAGCATCATGAAATCATTACAAATTTCAAATTCACATTCAAAATTCAAATCCAAATCGCTCAAAACCCTAATTGAGCGGCATTCACGACGGACAAACAAAGTTGGTCCGTTGTATAAGGAAAAGTTTCTGTTCCAAGAAGCCAACCAAACGCGGAAAAACACGTTCACAAGCGGACAAACAAAGTTGGTCCGTTGTACATGCAAGAATGGCTTCGGTCATGAGCTCAAAACAAGTTCACAACGGACCCCAGGAAGCTTGTCCGGCAAGCAGCACGCTCGGTTTCACAAAAGTAAAACCCTAGAAAAAGTCCATTCACGACGGACAAAAAGAATTAGTCCGTTGTACATGTGAAAATCTTGGTTCCAAGAAATTATCCAAACCGAAAAAGCTTGTTCACAACGGACCAAGAAAAACTGTCTGTTGTACATGTGAAAATGACTTCGGTCATGGGCTCAAAAACATGTTCACAACAGACCCAAAAACACTGTCCGTCGCAGATGGGAAACTTACTGTTTCTTGAGAACTTTGTCGGCGTTACGCGTAATCTTATTTCTTGTCAAATTGTCAAAACACATGAACAAACACATTTTGCAAATTCAAATCTAAGTTAATTTTACAGTTCAAAGCCAATTTTTCAGCACATGATTTCACAGTCTTGATGGTCCGCTCAGACTGGCCATCTGTCTGAGGATGAAAAGATGTGCTGAGAGAGAGTTTTGTTCCCAAAGCACTATGCAAACTCTGCCAAAAATGGGACACAAATCTAGTGTCTTGATCGGAGACAATCGATTTAGGCACACCATGGAGTCTAAGCACTTCCTTCATGTACAAGGGAACTAGATCTGGTGCCGAATTGGTCATCTTCATTGGAATAAAATGTGCTGACTTAGTGAGTCTATCCACAACCACCCAAATGGCATCTCTACCTCGCGGTGAGCGGGGTAACCCAATCACAAAGTCCATAGTGATGTGTTCCCACTTCCATTCTGGAATTTCCAATGGTACATGTAGGCCAGCGGGTCTCTTATGCTCGCTTTTACTGTTGGCACACTCCACAAGAAGCCACATACTTGGCAATATCCACCTTCATCCTCTTCCACCAAAAACTCTATTTCAGATCCCGATACATCTTGGTCTCACCAGATGAGCGGAATCTGAGTCCTATGGGCTTCCCTTAGAATGTCCATCTTCACATCCGATTTCGAGGCACACAAAGACGGCCTCTAAACCGAATAGAACCATGCTCGTCTATACTGAATTCCCGAGGTTTCCTCTGAAATCCTCCGCCGAACCTCCTCAAGCAAACGATCATGCAATCGAGCCTCATGCACTCGCTCGGGTATGCAAGACTGAATGATCATCTCGAGTCTCATTTTGCGCAACTTGACAAAAAAGTAAGTGACCTGTCCTCTTTCCAACTCTGCAACCAAAGGCACAAAGAGTCTTGGGGACTCCGTTCTACTCAAGGCATCCGCCACAACATTAGCCTTGCCGGATGATACTTGGTTCGACACATCGAAGTCCTTTATCAATTCCAACCATCTACGTTGCCCTTGATTCAGCTCCGCTGGGTGAATATATATTTGAGGCTCTTATGATCGGTGAAAATATCACAAGACTCCCCATAAAGATAGTGCCTCCACAATTTCAAGGCAAAAACCACAATGGCTAACTCGAGATCATGGGTGGGATAATTCTGTTCATGAGTCTTTATTGTCTTGAAGCATAAGCAATGACACGGCCTTCTTGCATGAGCACACAACCCAAACCAATCCTCGAGGCATCTGCATACATCAGTAAACGCTTGCCACTCACAGGCAAGGATAAAATAGGTGCATTGACCGGTTTGCTCTTTAGCGCCTCAAAACTCGGCCTCACATTCCACGACCGGATGAAAGGAACCCCTTTACGAGTGAGCCTTGTCATCGGCTTAGCTATGATAGAGAAATTATGCACGGCGCCCGGTAATAACCTGCCAACCCAAGGAAACTCCTGATTTCCGTCACACTAGACGGTCTTCGCCATTCAACCACAGTGGCAACCTTCTTTGGGTCAACTGCGACACCACTTTGGTTGATGACATGCCCAAGGAAGCTCACCTCCGACAACCAGAAGGCGCACTTCTTGAGTTTGGCATAGAATTGATTCTTACGAAGAGCTTCCAAAACTAGACCAAGATGCACGGCGTGCTCCTCCTCGGACTTCGAGTAGACAAGAATGTCGTCAATGAAGACGACAATAAAGTCATCAAGATATTCATGGAGCATCCTGTTCATTGCTTCCATAAAGACGGCAGGAGCATTCGTTAGTCCAAAAGACATGACTACGAATTCAAAATGCCCATACCTTGTGTTGAAAGCCGTCTTTTCAATATCCTCCTCCTTAATCCGCAACTGATGATACCCAGATTGCAAATCAATCTTGGAGAATACTTTGGCACCCCTCAATTGATCAAAAAGATCATCAATACGAGGCAATGGGTACTTGTTCTTAATGGTAACTTGATTGAGCGCCCGGTAGTCCACACATAGCCGCTTGGTGCCATCTTTCTTCTCCACGAACAAGACCGGGGCCGCCCAAGGAGACGAGCTCACTCTAATAAACCCCTTAGCCAGGAGTTCATCCAATTGCCTCTTCAACTCAACTTGTTCTATTGGAGCCATCCTAAGACGGGTTTTATAGATTGGCCTCGTGCAGGAACAAGATCAATACGGAAAATAGTCTCCGCTCTGGGGCAATCCGGAAGCTCACTGGGAAACACATCCGGATAACGGCAAACTATGGCAATGCCCTCCAAACTCTTCTCTTCCTCTCGACCCTCAACCATGGACCGAGAGGACCCACGATTTCAACATCTGCGAGTTTGGGAATAGCTTACACAAGAAGGAGAGGGAGTACCGCATAGCACTCCTGGAAAGTTATCTCTTGCCCGGAAGGAGCATGCAAAGTAACTGTCCTCCAAGCACAATCAATCACCGCTTTGGTGCTTTGGGATAGCCGATCCATGCCAAGGATAACATCAAGCGGCTCCAAGGAGATCACCACCAGATTCGCCATGAACACCTCGTCGGCTAACAGAAATTGACAGCGACAGACCCTCGAACTAGAAATCAAGCCTTGCGGTGCACTAACCACCACGGCATCACCCAAACTCGCGCAGACAGACCAGCCCGAACAACAAAATCCACGAGAGACAAACGAGTAGCTAGCGCCGAGTCGAACAACACACCGGCAACCACAGAATTAACAGAAATAGTACTGTCACCACATTGCCACGATCCGCATCCCCGAAGAGGGCAAAGCGTGGACTCCGGGGTAGGCGAGATGGTGCAGCCCTCGCATCTGGATACGTCGGCGCGAGGACCCACGGCGAAGTCCGGAGGAAGGTGGCGGTGGAAGGCTGGGGCATCCAGTAAGTCCCTGAGAGTGGCGCCGGGTAGAACGAGGGAGTCGGAGTAGGCGCCGGAGGTGCTGCAAAGTAGGAGCTGATGGCAACATATGCATCACGCCTCACGCTGTCACTTTGGTGAAGATATCACCGGCTCCCAATGCAGCTTGCCGTTGGGGTTCTTCCGACACACCACATCCTTGTGATCCTCCCGACCACAGATGGTGCACCTTCCCTTCCACAAGCACTCGGCTGCGGCGATGGGAATCGCCACAGCGAAACATACCATCCCCATGCCAGGAGTGACTATGGCACGATGTGGCGCACCTCCCACGAGGTGTCTTCCGAGTAGGACGGCCACCATAGGGTGGTGACGAAAATTCTTCCCCTTCTTATTCCAAGTACCGGAGGATTGGCCCTTCTTCTCTGGAGGGCCCTTAACCTACTCTCTGTGGCAGGTTTGCGATGCTCTTCGGTGTAGTTCATTTGCAGCTCTACACCCAGAGCTTGCTCCACCATTGTCCGGAAATCGACAATGGGGAAAGCGCCCGACATATGGCGAATGGCGGGGCCGGAGTCCTGCCGAACCGCCTTGCCTTCTCCACCTCGTCACGTGCCACATGGGGCACAAAACGTACGATCTGGTTGAAGCCAACCTCGTACTCCGCCACAGTCTTCTTGTCTTGGGCATACTGTCCCAAGTCAATTTGCATCTTGTCGAGGAAGGTGGCGGGGTAGAACCTCCTCTCAAATTGTCGGACAAACTCCTCCCAAGAGGGGTCACCTTGCGCACCCCTCGAGGACAGCACACCCCTCCACCAGATTTGGGCTTCTCCCTTCAAGAGCTGTGCTACAAAGCGAACACGATCTTGCGCCGCCACCTCAAAAGCGTCCAGCTGCAACTCCATAAAGGACAGCCAATCCGCCGCCTGGATCGGAGTGCCCGCACCATCAAAGCTGTCGATCTCGGCCCAACCCACTCGCAGCTTGATGCCACACTGCGCGCCGGCGGTGGCGCAGAGGCTGCGACAGCGCCACGCAGGGCGGCCGGTGCGCCTGCCTCGGCGCCGCAACTCCTCTGCATCGCTCTCATGGCGGCCACTAACTCCGCGAAACACCACCCTCGGCTGGGTAGTCTCGGCTGCCTCGACGGCTCGGGGCGTCGCCTCCCGAACGACTGTCGCTGGCGTCCTCGGTGGCATCTTGTACCCAACAAGCCGCAAACAAACAGTCACACCAACAAGAACATAAGCAACTGTAACACCAACAATCAAACCATAAATATAATCGAACATACGCATGCCATGCAATGCAGCCCATCCCATCCTAATAGTGCAAGTGTGTCAATTTTAAAGTTGATTAACAATCCTATTCCGTATTAAAAGTTTTATTATCCTATGGCAATTTAAAAAGTTATACCTAAGCAATGTTACTAATTTCACACAGCAAAATTTTAGTTCATGTTAGAATATCTCTCCTAAACTCATACACCAAGGACCTAAAACCTGGCTCTGATACCAACTGTAACACCCCGTAAAACTAAACTATAGAACAAGAAAATTTCGACAGCATCTCCCCTAAAAACCGGACATTACGGAAGCATTTCATGATAAGCAATTCAAACAAGAATATAAGCAATTCAACAATACTAGCGACAACAAGTTTAAGCCAACCGTAATCAAGTATAAGTTTAGACATAACAACAAATAGTCTAAGTGCAAATAAAATTCAGCAAGCTAATGTATTAAATAAACACTAGTTCATGGGAGTTGTGATGACATTCGAAGGTTTATTGTGTTGCTAGCCCACCCCTCATGCTTATGTCTCTTGCACGCTACCTGAAAAACAACAAAACACAAGCAGTGAGATTGGGAAATCTCAGCAAGCAGAACAATTAACACATCATCACATCCATCAATAATTTAACACACCACATGCTTTACTTTCAACACCACAACATTGATTACCACAACCTCAATAAAATGCTCATGCTTGTGCATATGCTTATGCCATGATCCTCTTCACCGTGCCCTTTCTCAGGAACACACGGTGTTGTACTGCACGTCTGATCGCGCCAAGGCGTCGACAAACTTCCAATGCATGATTATGCAGTTAATGCTTCATGCATGAATTCATTCATAAACTTCCACATTGAGTCCACATATTTGCATGCCATCATATAACATGGATAGAAAACAAATAACATTGTGATGAACTATTTAGACAATTCAACCAATAGGCAACATCATTCTTCTCTTTACTCATGGATCAAAGCCAAAACACATCATCACATTGCTAATCTAATTATTGCAATCTTCCTAGCAGATGATCAAACCATGTATGATTAATGTCATCGGAAAATATAACGAAGGCAATGCAAAACAACGATGTATAGCTCAACCCTAACACTACTTCCACTTGCCTTTACCGGCGTGAGCAGCGGAACTAGTTGCGTCCAGAAGGGGCACCACCTGTACAAGCATATTTTCAGTATGTAATAACACCACGATTGATCACACAACTCAAATACGCAATTCCTACAACCCGTTCCCCTTTTCCAACACCGAAACCCCGTTCTGTCCGGACCGAACAGCAGCAACCCCCATTCTCTTTTTCGTATCTTTCTTTCTACAAAACAAAAAAATATGAAAAAATTACAGGAGCTAGATATTGACGAGATCTACAACTTTCCAGAAGATCATAAATTCTAATTCCTCTGTTAAATATGCCTAAACAGTCGTCCAACACAGTGGATGAAATCTGTTCCCAGATTCTGTTCGTCGGTTTGCAACAGCGATAACTCTCAGAAAACTTCCCCAAAAATTCTGAAAAAAATACAGAAGCTAGGTCTCGACGTGATCTACAACTTTCTAGTTATATGTTTTTGCAGGCAAAAATCATCTATGCCACAAAACGCGAAACAATCCGCGCTGCACAAATCCCCCTTCCAGAAACAGCACCACGTGAACATCTACCCTTCTCCCCCAACAAGATCCATCCAAAACCCTCACCACCAGATCTAATACACTCCTAATCCCTAGGTAAAACAGAGGTAAAAGTTTGGGAATTTTACCTAGTGATCCCCCTTGCGAACCCACGAAGAACACGCGAAGAACCCCGAATCGGCGATCTGCTCGTCCTCCACGCCTCCACGGAGTCGCTCCTCGCCTTCTCCTTCGCGATTCGCGGTGGATCTTGAGCCACCACGTGGGGAGAGGAAGGGGAGGGAGAGGTGGCTGCTAGGGGAGGGAGAGGGAGTGGGAGAGGCGCCTAGGGTTTGGGGGTGTGGCCGGCCACATGGGGGGGGCGCACCACTAGTGGGCCGGCCCACTAGGGGGGTGGGAGGTGGAGGTGGGAGGAGAGATTCCCGGTCCAGGCCCAGGTTTTCTTCGGCCTTTTTTATTCCCTAGCCCAAAACCCAAAATAAAAATTAAAATGCAGCATTTTCTTCAATTGCTTCATTCCCCGACAATTCCGTCAATCCTCTCCGAAACAAAAACAAGGAAGAAAAGTTCTAGGGCATCACATTAACCACGGGAAAGGTGATCGCCCAGCGGACAGGTGGCATTCAGGCCACGCCGCTGGCGGTCAGTAAAGCTGATCGCCCAGCGGACAGGTGGTATTGAAGGATCGTTATTTTTGATCCAGTTGATTTTGATGATGAGTATTTGTAAAAGATTTGAAACCAGTTTGATATTTCGACAAGATTTATTTTTTGGTTTCTTTATTTGAAAAGATCTGAAATCAGTTTGATTATTTGAAAAGCTTTTTGATTTTTGCAAAGGTTTTTGTTCGTGTTTTGAAATCGTGTTGTTAGAATATTTAATGCAATGCACTCCTGTGAGTGGTTGCATGGTTTAATGTGAGTCAAGTCGCGGACTTGTGCTCGGAATCGTTTTGTGGTTTGTTCATGTGCAGGTATTGCTCGAGGGCGAATGTGGTCGATGTCTGGACTGGAAATAGGTTCATGGAGGAACTGAGGTTCGGGACTAGGTTCAGGGGGAACTGAGGTCTTGGTGGTCAAGGATGTCATGCGGGACGTTCGGGCTAAGAGAATGGTGCACATGAAGAATGGTTAGTCACGTGAGAATGGTATGAGGTCATTCGCGTGCAAAGTGTTAGTCACGTGAGTATGGTAGGGTTGCCATACGCGTGCAAGAGTTGTACTCGGCCAGGTTGGGCCAAGTGGAGTTGTGTTGAATACATGCTCTTTCTAGGATTAGGAGTGGGAATCCTTTTAGGATTAGGAATCCTTCTAGGATTAGGACTCCTTCTAGGATTAGGTGTGTTTGCCTTCTTTAAATAGAGGGGTTGCCTCCTGTTGAAGGCAATCAAGCTTTGAGCAAGCTTTAGGGTTGTACTCTTTTGTTTGGAGTATTTTAGACAAAAGAAAGGAGAAATAAAGATCAAGTTCATCAAATCTTTCGGCGAGCTACAATTCTAGTTAGATTTATTCTCGCCATCTTCTGGAACAGTAAGCTTGCAAAGGTCATAACTTTTGATCCATAAGTCTGATTGAGCTGATTCTTTTTGGGTTTGATTCGTATTGGAATCTAGTTTCTCGTGTCCAAATTTCAGATCGATCAGACGGTTGGATCTCTGGGAATTCGCGTTTTACCAAACCTCTATCATTCTATTTTTTTCGAAAACGAGGCAATTATTTGGTTCTATTTTGGGGTAAACTTTTAATAGATCATGAATTTGGTTTTAGCTTCCGCACAATCATTCACCCCCCCCCTCTGATTGCTATATTCGGTCCTACAAGTGGTATCAGAGCAAGGTTCTACTAATCCATCTTAACAGGTGATTAGTAAACGGTAAGTTATGGCAACAGAGAAATACTCGAACAAACCGCCAATCTTCGATGGCACAGACTTCCCCCACTGGCGTATCCGGATGACTGCATATCTTCAAGCTCAAGGTAACGCGATTTGGTGCAAGGTAAAAATTCCGTACGAGCTTCCTTCTAATAATGATATTGATAAAATCGAGTTTGAAAAAGATGTTGAAAACAATAATAGAGCTAGAAACATATTGCTTCAAGGACTTGCTAGAAAAGAATTCGATAGAGTCTGTCATTTACTCACTGCTCATGAAATTTGGAAATCTCTTCAAGATTATCATGAGGGCACAGACTCTGTAAAAGAAGCTAGGCAAGATCAATTTAAAAAGGAATACACTAGATTTGAAATGAACTCTGGAGAATCTCTAGATGATTGTTTTGCTCGCTTTAACAGAATTTTAAACAATCTTAGAGCTGTAGATGTAAAGTACATTGACTCTGAAAATGCTAGACATTTCCTATCATCTCTTGATCTTAAAATCTGGCAAATGAAAGTGACTGCATTTAGGGAGGCTCACAAGATGAGTGAAATGACATTGGATAAATTATATTCTAGTCTCAAGACTTTTGAAATTGACATTGTTTCCAGAACATCCAATAATAACTCTTTGGCTCTTAATGCAAATTCTTCTTCATGTGATAATGCTACTAGTTCTTCATCATCATATTCCATTTCTGCCTTGAGTGCTCTTAATGATGAACAGCTAGATCAAATACCAGAAGATACACTTGCTCTTCTTTCCAAGCGTGTCAATGCAGCGTGCATGAGATCAAGGGAGAGAAGAGGAGCCTCCATCCACTGCTACAACTGCGGCAAGGCAGGGCACATCCGTGCTAACTGTTTCAAGAACAAAGATAGAGAGGAGAAGGAGCAAAGCAACTACTCCAAGTCCTTCCGGCCAAGAGAGAGCAAGGATAAAAATAAACAACGAACAAAGAAGATGCTCAACAAAGTCTTCGAGGCAATTGGTCGCTTAGACTTAAGCGACATTGATGACTCAACTGAAGATGAGAAGGAAGCGAAGCAAATGAAGCTGAATGAGAAGGATCTCACCGGACTATGCTTCATGGCAAAAGGGAACACTAGTGATTCTAGTGACAACGACAGCACCTCCAGCGACGGTGATGAGGTAATGCCTTCGTATGATGAGCTTTGTGAAGTTTTAGTCATATTGAGAAAATCTTTAAGAAAATCTTCACTCAAAAATAAAAGCTTAGAAAAAGATCTATCCATGCTAAAATCTGAAAACTTTGATCTTAGAAATTCAAATTCTGAAAATATTTGTGATACTTGCTTAGATCTCAAATTTGAAATTAAGTCACTAAAAGAGGAACATGTGATTAAACTAGAACAAGTTTATGCCGAACAATTGAAAAATGAAAAACTTGTGAAAAATATTGGTTGCTCTACTGATAGTTTACATGATCAAATTGCTTGCTCTAAATGTTCAATTCTTGAGTTGAAATTAAAAGATGCAAATTGTAGAGTTACACAATTAACAAATGACATGTTCACTCATAAAATTAACTCATGTTCAAATTGCCAGAAACAGAAAGCTAAAATTGATACTCCTTGTGATAATTGTTTAACTCTTTCTAAGAAAGTTGATTACTTGCAAAATTCTTTGGAACGTTTCACTGATGGCAAGAAAAACCTAAACATGATTTTGGATCAATCAAAAGTCAGCACTCAGAACAAAGGTTTAGGTTTTGATTCTTATGCTCATCATAAATCACATGCTCCTTTGTTGTCAAAACACTTGGAAGTGGAAAATTTGAAATTGTCAATGAGCCTAAGAAAAATGTCTTTAAATCTGGTGGTCTTTTATCTTCTACTATGATGAATGCAAAATGTGCTTCTACTGTTAAAGCAAAACATCATGTTAAGTACACTTGCACTCATTGTGGTAGAGATGGACATCTAGTAGACTTTTGCTTTAGACTAGCTAAACAACAAAAGAGAGAAAGGTTTAATGCTAGGTCTAATTTCAGGCATGCACGTTTCATTTCTTATTATGTGCCTAGGGTGATGCAAATACCTCTTGTTGCTAAGAACACGAGAAAAGACAAATCTTCTTTTATGCATAAGAATGCTCGTGTTGTGCCAAGCTGTTGTGCGTCGTGTGTCTCAAGATCGATTCCTAAACATCTTATTTCTAACCCCATGCATCGAGACATCGACACTTTCTCGCTTCTATGTTGGCTTCTCACGCGAGGAAGGAGAACATATGGCTAGTGGATTAGGATGCTCACGCCACATTTCCGATGATAAGAATTGGTTCTCCTCCTTCACTTCGCATCTCGTGCTAAAAGTGTTATTTTTCAAGATGCTTCCTCCACCTCTGTTTTTACAAAGGCACTAGTCCAAATAGTGCAGGTACAGTGCATATGTTCAGGGGGAGAGTATCTTTGTTGATGAAGATGATGATGATCTTTGTTGAGGATGAGATAATTGGAGTTTCTTGTGTGCTTGTGTGCTCGTTTTCAAGCTTCCCGCGTGCTTCACATCGACAAGCTATCAAGAGGATTTTAAGGTATCTCCGTGGTACTCAAGATTTTGGCATTTGGCTTTCGCTTCTTCACGCATTAGTTTAAGACCTTTCTCGATGCTGAATTTGGAGGATGTGGAATTGATAGAAAAAGTACATCTGGTTCATGCCACTTCTTGAGTAATTCTCTTTCTTGGACACATTGACATCGATTTCATTTTCTTAGAGATCATGTTGAAAAAGAGCTATTGAACTGAAATTTGTTGATTCGGGTGCTCACTTTGTCGATATTTTCACTAAACCGCTTGATTTTTCTCGTTTTGCTTTCTTACGCGGTGAACTTGGGATCATTCATCCCCATGGGTTGATTTGAGGGGGAGTCTTGAGTTTATCTCTTTTTTGGTTACTTGACTTTGGTTCCTAGAAGTGATTTTTTTATAAGTGGTATTTTGACTTTACACCTCAAGTAAAAACCCCTGTTTACATTGCATCATGTAGTACAAAGCTTTGGTGATTATTCTTGTGTATATAGCCAAGTTAATGCTCAATGCTTTACTTATCACTAAAAGGCTAAAATAATTCAATTTGAGATGCTTTTCGAGAATATTTTGGCTCTTGCTCATTATGGTATTTCATTTGTGAAATAGGCTTAAAAGTTTCTTGTCATCTGTTGAAAGGCTAGAGCTGATTAGAAACTATGTGTGAGTTTTTTGTTGGATTTCAAATGATCATTATGAGTCTCAAGCAAAATCAGTGTTTTAATGTTAAAAGCAAGTTGAAAAAGATGCAAGCAAAAGCTACTTGGCTAAACACAAGTTTAGTACAATGTGCAGCTTCCTTGCCAGGGATTTAAATGCAAAAGATGCAAGAAAAGGCTACTTGTCTAAACAAAAGTTCAGAACAATGTGAAGCCACTTGCCAATTTAAACTGAGAAAGATACAAGAAAGAACTACCTACTCATACACAAGTATGGGCTAGTGTGCAGTTACTTGTCATCCTGTTGATCACAAAGCAAAATTGTCAAACTTGCTAAAAGAGAAAAAGGAAATTCAAATGGTTGAAAAAGGCTTGAGACAAATATTAGTGAATTTGAAAGTCTCTCTATGCTCATGATAGATTTCTTTTTCGCTTTGGCAAAATCTGTTTATGACATTTTACTTGTTTGCTCTAATTTGCTTATGCAATAACTATTCTATGTGTTAGAGCCTCCATATTCTCACAATTTGCTTTCTCATTGGATAATTTGATACAAAATGAGAAAGTTCTCCTAAAAACTCTTCAAATGCTTTACTTTGATTATATACCTTGAATATACTTCAAAGCTTGAGATACTGCATTCATTAAGGGGGAGTTTTGAGATCTTGATGACTATTTTGTCAAAAAGGGGGAGAACAAGTCAAGGAGGTTTTTGAATTGGGATTATTTGGTCTTTTGGTTCTTGCTCAATCTCTTGTCAAATCTTATATTGTGTTTTGTCAAATTACTCATCAAGGGGGAGATTGAAGGATCGTTATTTTTGATCGAGTTGATTTTGATGATGAGTATTTGAAAAAGATTTGAAACCAGTTTGATATTTCGACAAGATTTATTTTTTGGTTTCTTTATTTGAAAAGATCTGAAATCAGTTTGATTATTTGAAAAGCTTTTTTATTTTTGCAAAGGTTTTTGTTCGTGTTTTGAAATCGTGTTGTTAGAATATTTAATGCAATGCACTCCTGTGAGTGGTTGCATGGTTTAATGTGAGTCAAGTCGCGGACTTGTGCTCGGAATCGTTTTGTGGTTTGTTCATGTGCGGTATTGCTCGAGGGCGAATGTGGTCGATGACGGACTGGAACTAGGTTCATGGAGGAACCGAGGTTCGGGACTAGGTTCGAGGGGAACCGAGGTCTTGGTGGTCAAGGATGTCATGCGGGACGTTCGGGCTAAGAGAATGGTGCACATGAAGAATGGTTAGTCACGTGAGAATGGTATGAGGTCATTCGCGTGCAAAGTGTTAGTCACGTGAGTATGGTAGGGTTGCCATATGCGTGCAAGAGTTGTACTCGGCCAGGTTGGGCCAAGTGGAGTTGTGTTGAATACATGCTCTTTCTAGGATTAGGAGTGGGAATCCTTTTAGGATTAGGAATCCTTCTAGGATTAGGACTCCTTCTAGGATTAGGTGTGTTTGCCTTCTTTAAATAGAGGGGTTGCCTCCTGTTGAAGGCAATCAAGCTTTGAGCAAGCTTTAGGGTTGTACTCTTTTGTTTGGAGTATTTTAGACAAAAGAAAGGAGAAATAAAGATCAAGTTCATCAAATCTTTCGGCGAGCTACAATTCTAGTTAGATTTATTCTCGCCATCTTCTGGAACAGTAAGCTTGCAAAGGTCATAACTTTTGATCCATAAGTCTGATTGAGCTGATTCTTTTTGGGTTTGATTCGTATTGGAATCTAGTTTCTCGTGTCCAAATTTCAGATCGATCGGACGGTTGGATCTCTGGAAATTCGCGTTTTACCAAACCTCTATCATTCTATTTTTTTCGAAAACGAGGCAATTATTTGGTTCTATTTTGGGGTAAACTTTTAATAGATCATGAATTTGGTTTTAGCTTCCACACAATCATTCACCCCCCCTCTGATTGCTATATTCGGTCCTACAGGTATCCAGGCCAGGCCGCTGGCGGTCCATAAAGGTGATCGCCCGGCGGACATGTGGCGTCCAGGCCACGCCGCTGGCGGTCAGTAAAGGTGATCGCTTAGCGGATAGGTGGCGTCCAGGCCACGTCGTTGGCGCTCAGTTCCCCAGGCCACCTAGCGGCCTGTGCCACCGCATAGAGGGTCAAGGGCATTTAATGCGCGTCGTGCGCATTAAATGGAGGTAATGAAGGCCACAGTGTGACGGCGCGTGTTCCCAACGCGCGCATTTATTGCGGATGACATCATGGCAAAATCTCCCCCCTGGCGAGGCGTGCTGAGCCGGTAGGCACACGGGTCCCGAGGCCGGGGCAAAGTCGGCTGTGTCGGAAGCATTAAGTGCAACTCAAGAATAGTGACAAGTGCATTAAATGCAGTATGGCAATGTAATAAGAGTGATACTCTGATGTAAGTCCCCCATGCACCCCAGCCAGCCCAAGTATAAAAGGGAGCTGGGGTGCATGGGACAGGGGGTTCGAAGATTTTTTCCGGGTGGAGGACTCTAGCCTCCCCCAAGAACACAAGCAAGAACACCCAGACAGGACTAGGGCTATTACTCTCAGGAGGGCCCGAACCTGGATGAACCTCAGCGTCTCCTTGCAAGCTTCGTCTCATCCCCTTTCTCCGTCCCTCGAGCGATCTCCACGAAAGCCCCCTGTTTGAACTTCATATACACCCGATCCGGAGGTGTCTGTTGGCTCATACGCCGACAATGGCGCGCCAGGTAGGGGAGCTCAGTGGTTAGATTGCCCTTTCTTCTTCCACCTTGTTGCGAAGTTTGCAAGAAGTTTTGACGATCGTTAGCATGGCAGTTTCACGCTCCAAGCACGACAACCTACCCGAGGAGAGCAGCGCTCGCAGCCGATCTCGGCGCTCGGCCAGGGAGTCGGACCCCCCGGGTCCCTCCGTCCAGGGAGGGACACGTGGTGCTTCCGCGCAAGGAGGACAGCTCGTCCAACGGCGCCTGTTGATGGGAGACGACACCCCTGCACGGAATCTTCATGCGGCCCGGCTGCTCCTCGATCACCCTCCAGTTACGCTAGGGGGTGAAACCCCAGCCGCTCCATGGCTGCGGGACATCGCCCGCCTAGTGGATGCCGCCCAACAGCAGGTAGAGGCGGCAAATCAGCCGCGGGCTTCCGGCGTCGGGCGGCAGGACATGCGCGCGATCGATGCGCAAGCTTCCAGCCGCCCTGTCCGAGTTTTTTTCGGTCGTGAGGGCCGGGACAAAGGGAAGGCTGCACAGGTTGCAGCGCCCTCGGGTACAGGGGGACGTGCACATGCTCCCACTCCTTCTCACGGTTCCCCCAAGTCGGCGGGGGGCCACGAGGATCTGAGGGCCCGCCTAGACGAAAGGCGGTTTCGACGCGATGATGACTTGCGCAATGTCCTCAGGGGTGTCATGAGCATGTGCAGCATCGCGCTGGCCGCCCGACGCCCGGCGGGCGAGGGGACACCTCGCCCCCTGATTCCAGGGAGAGCGTAGACTCGCACTCCTCAACCCCCTCTCGGGTCCGAGGAGCGGGCGAGCGACGCTGCTCCCCCTACAACATTGGATGCCAGGCGTTTTCCCTCCGCCTACGCCAAGCTGCGTGGCCGGAGAGATTCTGCCCTGCGTCCATCGAAAAGTATGACGGCACCACCAACCCGGAGGAGTTCCTGCAGATCTACACTACGGTAGTGCGTGCCGCGGGAGGGTCTTAGAAGATCATGGCCAACTACCTCCCGACGTCGCTGATGGGCTCTGCCCGCTCCTGGCTGCAGAACCTCCCGCGAGGCTCCGTGCACTCGTGGGAGGAACTGTGCGACCTTTTCATCGCCAACTTTCAGGGCTCCTACACTCAGCCGGGTGTGCAGGCCACTGAAATGGTCGGAGGAGCTGATCACCTTCAGTCGAGCCGACCACCCGGAGAGCACCTCAGGCCCGGGCCATCTTCCGATCGTGGTTTCTCCCACGGTCCGAAATGCGAGACTCGGGCGTGTGCTTGTTGATGGAGGAAGTTCCATCAACCTTATGTCAGTCGGGGCGTTCAAGGCGCTCCAAATTCCCTATGAGGAGTTGCGCCCGGCCCCTCCCTTCTACAGAGTTGCCCCTGGGGTAGGCCTGACGCCCCTGGGACAAGTCCGGTTGCCTATCACCTTCGGAAGTGTGGAGAACTTCCGGACAGAGACAATCAACTTCGAGATCGCCGACTTTGACCTCCCCTACAACGCTTTGCATGGCCGACCAGCTCCGGTCAAGTTCATGGCGACCACGCATTATGACTACATGATGGTGAAGATCCCTGGGCCTAGGGGCCCAATTACTGTGAAGGTGGATCGGCTGGAAGCCCTGCGCCTCAGCAAGCAGGTGCAGGACCTGGCCGGCACCACCTGCTCGGCTCGAGGCAAGGACGACTGCCCCGAGCTCCCCCCGGTCAAGGCCCGTGCCTCACCTGATCCCTCGGGTGAGGTGAAGGCGGCCCCCGTGGGCGAGGACGGTTCTGGGAAGGTCGTGAAGATCGGTGCGAACCTCAATACCAAATAGGAAGACGCGCTCGTCACCTTCCTCCGGTCTAACCTAGATGTGTTCACCTGGGAACCATCTGAAATGACCAGGGTCCCTAGGGAGGTGATTGAGCACCGATTGGCAACGCTCCCTGGAGTGCACCTAGTCCATAGAAAGTCCGGAGGCAGGCACCAGAGCGGCAAGATGCCATTCGGGATGAGGTAGAGAAACTGCTGCAGGTAAGGATTGTAAGGTAGGCCGCCTACCCCGAGTGGCTGGCCAACCCTGTGCTCGTCAAGAAGTCGAACGGGAAGTGGCGGATGTGCATCAACTTCACCGACCTCAACAAAGCCTGCCCCAAGGACCCGTACCCTCTGCCGCGAAAAGACATTGTCATCGACTCCACATCAAGGTGCGAGGTCTTGTGCTTCCTGGATGCCTACTCCGGCTACCACCAGATCAGCATGGCGCGGGAAGACGAAGAGAAGACTGCTTTTGTGACCCCTCTAGGCGTGTACTGTCATGTTCGAATGCCATTTGGGCTGAAGAACGCTGGTTCAACCTACCAGCGAGCTATGCACACTGTATTTCGGTCACAGATTGGAAGAAATCTTGAAGTGTATGTTGATGATTTGGTAGTGAAGACCAAAAAGACTGTTGGGCTTGTTGAAGATCTAGCGGAGACTTTCTCCCACCTCCAGTAGTATTGCTTGAAGCTGAATCCTGAGAAGTGTGTGTTCGGTGTGTCGTCTAGAAAGCTGCTTGGGTTCCTCGTTTCCAGTCGTAGAATCGAGGTCAACCCGGAAAAGATCGCGGCCATCGAGCGCATGCAACCCACACGGCTCAAGCAAGTGAAGTGCTGGGCTGGTCGCCTAGCCTCCCTCGGCCGGTTCATAGCCCGACTGGGAGAAAAGAGCCTCCCCTTCTTCAAGCTGTTAAAGAAGACTAACTTTTTCGAATGGACTACAGAAGCTCAACAAGCATTTGAAGATTTGAAGAAGTACCTCTCCTCCCCACGGTCTTTGGTCGCCCCGAGGCAGGCGAACCGGCTCTTTATTGTATGTAGCGGCGATCCGTGGTGGTGAGCGGCCAGTGGCGGAGCGGGAAGGCGTTCAGCGGCCAGTTTACTACGTCAGCAAGGTGTTACATGATGTAGAAACAAGGTACCCGCAAGCCCAGAAGATGGTGTACGTCGTGCTGGCGGTGTCTAGGAAGTTGCGGCATTATTTTCAAGGAAGGGAGATCACAGTGGTTTCTGCCTACCCCCTGCGTGAGATTCTCCACAATCGTGAAGCGAAGGGTCGCATTGCCAAGTGGTCTGTGGAGCTGTGGGAGTTTGGCCTCAAATTCACCCCCCGCACTGAAATCAAGAGTCAAAGGCTGGCGGAGTTCGTCGTCGAGTGGACTCCTGCCAATCCTGAAACTGAAGAAATCCTCGCGCCCTCCCCCTGGATACTCTACTTCGACGGCTCCTTCAGGCTCGAAGGCGCGGGGGCTGGGGTCCTCCTGGTTTCCTCAACCGGAGACCTCCTCAAGTACGTGGTCGTCTTGGACTTCAAGGCCACCAACAACGTTGCTTAGTATGAAGGCTTGCTGGCGGGACTTCACGCCGCCGCAGCCATCGGTGTTCGGCGTCTTCAAGTCAAGGGCGACTCCCTGCTGGTCGTCAACCAAGCAAGAAAGGAGTTCTCCTGCTCTGATCCTGTCATGGCGGAGTACTTGGCAGAGGTCAGAAAGATGGAGCGACACTTTGACGGGCTGGGGTATACTCATATCCCCCGGCACGACAACTACTTGGCGGACGGGCTCGCGCAGCTCGCCTCAACAAGATCCCCTGTTCTGGTCGGAGTCTTTGAAGAAAGGCTTCCGCGACCATCTGTCGCAGCCCCCGTTTCTGGTGGCGACGATGGTGAGGCTACTTCAGCCCTCGTTCCGGAAGGGAAAGTAGTACCGGCGGAAACGTCTGGCTAGGCGGAGTACCCAGGCGATCACCGAGTGGTCGCCACACTTGACCGGGAAGGCACATGGATGGATCTGATCGTGGCCTACCTGCGGGATCAAGTGTGCCCCGATAATGATGCGTTAGCAGAGAAGATAGCACGAAAGGCCAAGTGCTATACCCTGGTGGGCGGGGACCTATACTGCCGGGGTAGAAACGGAATTCTTCTGAAGTGCATCACTTGGGAAGAGGGGAGCAGTCTGCTCTCTGATATCCATGGAGGCGTGTGTGGGAGCCACATGTCAGGTCGAACGATGGTTGGGAAAGCTTTCCGCCAAGGGTTCTATTGGCCAACCGCCCTCCAGGATGCTTGCGAGCTGGTGAGGAGGTGCGAGGCGTGCCAGTTCCACGCCAAGCAAATCCACAAACCAGCCCAGGCTGTCGGGACCCCGAATTTGCAAATCCGGACCCTCTGTGTATTCAGCACTAGTCCAGGAACGCGCTAGTGCACACAGTCTTATCATCGGTAAATATCACAATCATACCAATCGATACTATCAAAGTACTTTATTCAATAAAAGGGTTACTTGACCTTATGGCCAAGATACAAATATATATGCCTTGCAAGGCGAAACTTATTAAAAGAGAAATAACAGCAGCGGAAAATCAAATAACTTCGTGGCGCCATCCAGTATACCACAGGCAACTGACTGGGCTCGCATCCCTAAGTAGACGGGTCCTCTTGGAATTCCTCCTCCGGCGGCGTAGTCTCCTCTTCAACTGGTATTGTGTTGAGGCAAGGGTGAGTACTTGGTACTCAGCAAGTCATGCACAGAATGCAAGCTAATATACTATATGCATGGCTTGGTACAAAGGAATAGCTCAAGGTATATTTGCAGTAAACAGCTTTTGACAGGTAATAAAAGTAGATTCGAAAGCAGTAGAAATAAGTAAAGCATAAATAACTTTTTAAGAAGCTTTAATAAACATTTTTCCCCATCCTAAACCACATTTCCATCATCTTCATTGTAAAACCAACCCACCTTTCAAATCCAAGTTATTTTCAGAAAGTCTACCCCTTGACTGTAATTCCCGAGCATTGTCCAGTACCGTGGACTCGGCTATTTAAATAGATTCTCAACTCTGCAGAGGTTATGCACTTTACCCACAAGATACAGTCAAACACCACAAAGGCGAGTTCCCGTAACAAAGCCTTTCGGAAGCCTCACACAACCACGGTGGTCCTGTCGGGTTCGTGCTCTACACCATCCCTTCCCTTAGCCAAGGCGAAGTATGGGACCAACACACCGTTAGATGGGTATCTGGCCACAGCCACGATACGCTCCCCCGTACAATCACACAAACGGTGTAACTGCCACCCTGAGGCTCCACAAGTGAGTCCTTAGCGACTTAGTCAACTAGGGCCGTCCCATTCCAGCCATGTGGTTGCAAGTATGACCCAGTTCAAAGGCTTGCAAGGTTAAGTCCTTAGAGTGACCAGGGCAAGACTACTCGAAGAACCAAATCAACATCCCCAGTGCCACACTGGCCCACCTGATCATTCTTGCCACATGCCCCGGTCGAAAACTATTTATCAAAACCCCAGTTGATTACCAAGCACCACGTGCTATCAACATCACATGATACTTTTCCAAAACAGGTTCAATATATCATTAAGTCCATATTAGCATTTGATTGTCAAAAATCATGTCATGAGCACGTAGCAGGTCTAAGCAGTGTACTACGTCGGTCTAAACCCATGTTGGCAATTTAATAATGTCCAACTAGTAATCCACAACTAGGGTGACAAGGGATCATGGCACATACTTAGATAATCAAGGTGTCTTATAGCAAATTGGTATTTATCTAACCCCCAGGTTTAAACAAAATATCTTTCTAATTGAACTAGCATGCAATAGTTTAAATCAAAATAGATTTCGAAATAGGATCAACATGGTCAAAGCACAACTTGCCTTCAAAAAGTACTTGCTCTTGGTCTTGAGTTGGATCTGAGTCAACACTTCTCCTTGAATCCTTCCCAAGACTTCAACGTCTACTCGTAAAGCGTGCAAATAGCAAATACACAAATAAACACTAGGCAAAAACATCCCAAAACTCCAAATAAAATCCATAAACAGAGAGAACATAATTTTCTGGATTTTTAGAAACTGGAATCGTTCAAATCGGAGTTAAAACGCAAAAGTTATGATTATTTAAAGTTTAAATAATCAATTAAATAATATTACAGAGAAAAACTTTAGTCCAAAAATTAAATAAAATTCATATTTAGGTAGATCTCAATTTTATACAAATTTAGAAATTTGAATCACTCAAATCGGAGTTGAAACGCATAAAAGTTATAAGCGTTTGAAGTTTGAAACAAAATCAAATCATTATTTCGAATTAATAAATCATTTTCTTTTTCGGAAATTAATTATTGCGTCGGCATGGACACGTGTCGGCTCGGATTGGCTGGTGGCGTCGGTAGGCTCATGGGCTCGGCTCACGGCGCGGTTCGGTCCACGGTGGACCGGTCCACGGCTCCACGTGAGGCCCGACATGTGGGACCCACTGTCGGTCACGGTCTCACGCAAGCGGTGGCGTGTGGGCCCTCGACATGCGGGGCCCGGCGTGTCGAGGACACGCAGCGCTCACAGCGTCTGGCGCTGACCGCGTCGGTCCATCTTCCGACACGTGGCGCAATCACGGCCGTTGGTTTGAAAATCAGCGGCGGCGGATTAGATCCAGGGTTAACACGTTAAACTACTTGATGATCGTGGGCGTTCGATCTAGATCGGACGGTCCAGATCTAATCCTATACTAGCACTTTGCTACGACGCGTGGCGATTGTGAACCGTTGGATCTTGATCCAGCGGTCGAATCCAATCGGGTTGGGGACACGTGAACTCACCTCAACCGTCCGATCTGGATCGGCGGTCCTCTGAGCTCGCGAGTCCGGCGATGGTGCGGCGAGGCTTGGGCACGAGAGGCGAACGACGACGAGCCCGACGGCGTTCGGGGTTGCTCGGCGAGATGAAGGGTCCTTCCGGGTGCGTCTCGGCGCGAGGACTCGGATCTGGGCTCCTTCGGCGGAAGACGACGGACGGCGGCGAACGAGGCAAAAACGCGGCGGTCACTTCCTCCAACTTCTGGCGAGCTCGCACGCGAATAGCGGCGGCTCGGCGAGATGGCTCGAGGAACGGAGTGCGCAAGGATGAGGGCAACCTCGGGGGCGTCTCACGCTTTAAATAGCCTCGGCGTTCGTGCCCTGAGCGGAAACCTAGTTCTTTACTGGCCCGGCGGGCGCGGCGGCGAGTCGGCCGGTCTCGGCGGGGGCGATGAAGCTCAGCCGTCCCACGTGGCACGATCAACGGCCACGATCGCCGCGGCGCGATCGGATCCGGGCGGATACGGCTCGAGCCGTGCAGGCGGATCTCGGCCGTTGGATCTTGATCCAACGGTTGGGATTGATTAGGTTTAGGAGTGGGTTTGGTCGAGTCACGTGGCTCGGTCGGACTCGAGTCCGACTCGGGTTCCGACTTCGGTCGGATGAAACGATACTTGACCCGAGTTTGATTTTCCAGCGATTTAATATTTAAAATAATTCCTAGTAATTCATTTAATTCATTAAAAATAGCAAATGACTCAGAAAAATTCCAGAAAAATTCTGGAAAATACTTTGGATCATTTTGGACTCAAATAAAATATTTCCAACAAAATTTTATTTGCAAAATTAAATTCTTTAATTATTTCAAAATGGAATAAATTCAAATAAATTCCAAATAAATCCAAATAAATTCCAGAAAATTCCAAAAATCCACCAAAGTGCCAAATCACACATGAATTTAGGACAAGTAAAATTTTGGGGTGTTACACAGGCTCTGCAAACCATCCCGCTCTCGTGGCCCTTCGCGGTCTGGGGGCTGGATATCATGGGCCCGTTCCCACGGGCCACAGGGGGCTACACCCATCTGTTCGTCGCCGTCGACAAGTTTACCAAATGGGTGGAAGCCGAAGCAGTAAGGGCAATTACCGCTACCGCTGCCATCAAGTTCATACGAGGGATCTTCAGCCGCTTCGGGGTCACCAACCGCATTATCACCGACAATGGCACACAGTTCACCAGCGCAGCCTTCTTGGGTTTTTGTGAAGAAATGGGCACCAAGGTTTGCTTTGCCTCGGTGGCCCACCCAAGAAGTAATGGCCAAGATGAGCGGGCCAATGCGTTGGTGCTGAAGGGCCTTAAAACCAGTGCATTTGATCGACTCCATAAGCGCAGAGCGCGGTGTACTAAAGAGCCCCCGGCTATTTTGTGGTCGCTTCGCACCACCCCCAGCCGGGCCACCGGAGAAACTCCTTTCTTCCTGGTCTACGGCACGGAAGCTGTCTTGCCCTCAGAGCTGGCCTTGGGGTCACCGCGCGTCGCGGCGTTCACGGAGGAAGGCCAGGAGGATCTACGCCGAGAGGAAGCCAATCTCCTGGAAGAAGTGCGAGACCGTGCAGCCTTGCGCACTGCTCGGTACCAGCAAAGTCTCAGGCGGTACCACGCCGCCCGGGTCAGCGAGAGAACACTGGCATTGGGCGACCTGGTCTTGTGCAGAATTCAGACGCATGCCGGGTTGCACAAACTGTCTCCCCAGTGGGAGGGCCCCTTTAAGGTGGTGTCAATCTCTCGCCCCGGGGCGGTCAGGTTGGCCACTGAAGACGGGGAGGAGTTGGCGAATTCCCAAAACATAGAGCTTCTGCGCAAGTTCTATCCCTAAAAATGGCTGTAAGTGCGGGGCTGTGCGCCCCGACCAGCCGGATTGAGTTTTTCTCTCCTTGGCTGGTAGGGGATAGCCTCTGTTTTTATCAAATGCTTAGTTTTTATTCAAAGCAGTTGTCATCCTCGTTCAATTTTTTCTGGTTTCCGCCCTGTTGGGCCGCGTCCGCGTAGTCGCCCTCGGTACCTTGCGACTCTCTGAAACCTTGACGGTAAAAGTGGAACCACTAGGTGAGTGCGGCGAGCAGGGATGGGTGATCGGGCGGCTAGTTTGGCATGGTTCTCAACACGGTCGTGACGCTCTGGGCGCCCCCGTGAGAAACGGTGACTTAAACACCGCTACCGAGAGCCTACAACCATGCCACACCTCACCAAGTGTTCGGTCCCAAGAGACCTCGAGGGTAGTTAATTTCACCAAGTCCTAAGGTCCTAAGGTGGCGGCATTCCGGCGCGAGGGTCTCGAACCCTGCATCCCGACTAACCTTTAAAGCGTGTGGTTGCCTGTTCGCTCATGCAAAACCACCAAAGTGGGGCGCGTGGACAAGCATTTAAGCGTAAGACGAGTAAAGGGGAGCCCATGCATTTGTAAGTAAGGACAAACTTGCAGGATTTTTTTCTTACAGACAAGGACAAAGCAAAAGACAAAAAGCTAAGTCGAGGGTCTTCACTCCTGTGAAATCATGTGCTGAAAAATTGGCTTTGAACTGAAAAATTAACTTAGAATTGGTTTTGCAAAATGTGCTTGTGCATGTGTTTGACAATTTGACAAGAAACAGTAAGTTTCGCTTTTGCACCGGACCAAGCTCTCAAGAAACAGTAAGTTCCCCCTCTGCGCCAGATCGTTTTTCGTATGTACGACGGACCAATTTTGTTGGTCTGTTGTAAACATGTTTTTGGCAACCTCTTTTTCCCATGTACGTCGGACCAAGTTTTTGGGTCTGTCGTGGACGTGCTTTTGAGATCATGAGCCGGACTCAATTTTCCAAGAAACCAATAAGTTTCGCATGTACGACGGACTGATTTCTTTTAGTCTGTCGTGAACGTGTTTTCGCCGGAATGATTTCTTCTTGAAACCAAGACTTTTACGTGTACAACGGACCGATTTTGGTGGTCCGTCGTGAATGGTTTTTTGAGTGACTTTTTCATGTGTACGCCGGACCGATTTTGTTGGTCCGTCGTGAATGCGTTTTTGCTCGATTAGGGTTTTGAGCAAAATTGGAATTGTGTTTGATTTGTTTTCGAGATTATGAAATTTGTGAGAATTTCATGATGCTTGAAGTGGACTTTATGCAATGCTCGTGTGAGTATTTGCATGGATTGATGTGAGTCAAGTCGTGGACTTGTGCTCGGAATTGTTTTGTGGTTTGTTCATGTGCAGGTATTGCTCGAAGACGAACGTGGTCGATGACGGGACCGGAACTAGGTTCATGGAGGAGCTGAGGTTCGGGACTAGGTTCAGGGAGGAACTGAGGACTTGGTGGTCAAGGATGTCATGCGGGACGTTCGGGCTAAGAGAATGGTGCACATGAAGAATGGTTAGTCACGTGAGAATGGCAGGAGGTCATTCGCGTGCAAAGTGTTAGTCACGTGAGTATGGCAGGTGGCTATACGCGTGCAAAGTGTTAGTCACGTGAGTATGGTAGGGTTGCCATACGCGTGCAAGAGTTGTACTCGGCCAGGTTGGGCCAAGAGGAGTTGTGTTGAAACATACTCCTTCTAGATTAGGAATTGTATTCAGAACTCCTTGTGTTTTGCTCCTTTAAATAGGAGGGGTGTCTCCTGTTGAAGGGCATCAATTGGAGCTGAGCGCATTGAGAACCTCAAGCTCAGTTTTAGGGTTTGTACTCTTTTGATGAGAGTACTTTAGACAAAAGAAATAAAGATCAATTCTTCTAGATCCTTGCGTGCTACAGTAACCGCGTTGCTACAGTGTTTCCTGTTTTGGTTCTTGTTTGCAAGCTTGTTCTTTTCTATATTGGTTTTTGTTCTTTGAGTTTTATCTTGATTTGATCCATCAAAACCTTTTTAGGGTATTGTTTTAGAGTTCCTCAAAGTCTTGTTGATTAATCTTTTGAACATCTTGTTTAATCTTGAAGTTTTGATTAGATTAGTTTTCGTCAAGTTCTGGAACAGCAAGCTTGCGAAGCTCATAACTTTTGATCCGTAAGTCCGATCGAGCTGATTCTTTTTGGGTTCGATTCGTATTGGAATCTAGTTTCTTGTGTCCAAATTTAAGATCAATATAATGGTTGTATCTCCGGGAATTCTCATTTTACCGAACCTTTGTCATTCTGTTTTTGTCGAATACGAGGCAATTATTTGGTTCTATTTTGGGGTGAACTTTTAGTATATCAAGAATTTGATTTTAGCTTCCGCACAATCATTCACCGCCCCTCTGATTGCTATATTCGTATACTTCGATCGTACAACTCCTCGCCCGCCGCAGCTTCCGCGGCCTCCTGGTCCTCTTTCGGACCGCCGTCCAGCCCAAGAGCCACGTCCTCGGCCACCGCTTCCAGCGCCGGATTGACCATCTCGAGCTGCCCGGTGACCTGTTCGGCGACGTCGTGGACCTGCGCCTCTGCGCGAGCCCAGTCCACTTCCACCCCCTCGATGGCGACCAGGGGGTCGAAGTTCGCGTCCCGGCTGGCGCAACACGCTAGCACGTACTTCGCCGTGGCCACCGCGACTGCGCGCCCTTCTTCGCTGGACCGGGTGGCTAAGGCGGCGGGCATCCGGGTGAGGAAGTCGGTGATACGGCCCATGCAAAAGGTGTAGTGCCGTGCCTACTCCTCAATAGGGTGCGACTGCTCCATCCCCAGCGGCGCCAAGCTGGCCACCATCTAGCCGAAGGCGGGGCGCAGCATGGACGTGGTCTCGGCCTCTGCACGGAGCCAGTCACTCCTCTCCGCGTCGCGCTCCCTGGTGAGCGCCTCGACGCGAAGTGCTCCTTGCGCCCTCTCCTGCTGCAGCTCCTGCTCCAACCGCATCGCTTATCTGCGCCAATCCTGTGCCTCCCTGCGGAGGCGGTTGATCTCCACGGCGGCCTCCCTCAGCTTCTCCTTGCTCGTCGTGAGGCGGTTGCTCACGCTGGAGTGAAGCTCGCTGAGGGCGGCTACCAGAGCGTTCGCGTCCGCCGAGGGAACTGAAGCGGTGGGGGCCTCCGGGGTGGGCTGCAAGCCCAACTCACCCTCGGTCGGCGCGGTGATCGCCCCCGTGGCGGCTACAGGGCGGTCACGCGCGGCGCCCTGAAGCTCCCCCACCAGAACTGGCGCTGACGTTGCCACTGCGGTCCCCTGATCGCCTCCAGTTGGGGCGCTTGAAGTAGCGCCCTAAAGGAAACAAAAAGGAGGTAAGCCTTCTAGATTAAAAGAACTTAACAGTTTTTTGTGCTCTAGTTTAAGTACCCGGCGGGAAGTCTCCTGAAACACGGCGCGGTAGGCGGGAGGTTCAGCACCGCCCGCGATGCCGGTACTGAGACCTCGACATGTTTTGCTATGTAGGCTTCTCGCGCGAGGAAGGAGAACATATGGCTAGTGGATTTCGGATGCTCACGCCACATGTCCGGTGATAAAAATTGGTTCTCCTCCCTCACTCGTGCATCTCGTGCTGAAAGTGTTACTTTTGGAGATGCTTCTTCCTCTTCTGTTGTGGCAAAAGGTACAATAAAGGTAAGTGACAAGTTTATGTTCAAAGATGTGGCTCTTGTTGAAAATTTGAAATATAACTTGCTTTCTGTCTCACAAATGCTTGATGAAGATCTTGAGATAAGCTTTAAGAAAAATGAATGCAAAGTGCTAGATGCTTCAGGTGATCTTGTGTTCAAAATTTCTCGTTTTGGAAGAGTATTTAAAGCTGATTTTGATGCATCACCTTCTTCTAAGCATAGGTGTCTAATTGCCAATGTTTCTAAAGATTTATTCTTTTGGCATCGTAGACTTGGTCATGTTGGTTTTGATCATCTTACTCGTGTTAGTGGTTTAGATCTCATACGTGGCTTGCCTAAGCTTAAGGGTGATAGCAATCTAGTATGTTCTTCTTGTAGACATGGTAAGATGATTGCAGGTTCACATCCACCTCTTACCATGGTGATGACAAACGCTCCAGGACAGCTTCTACATCTTGATACAGTTGGACCATCTCGAGTTCAATCCTTTGGAGGCAAACGGTATGTGCTTGTGATTGTTGATGATTTTTCTAGATACTCTTGGGTGTATTTTATGGCATCTAAGGATGAGGCTTTTAGTCATTTTAGAAGTCTTGTTCTTAGGCTTTCTGTTGACCATCCAGGAGCTCTCAAAGCTATTAGAAGTGATAATGGAACTGAATTCAAAAATGCTTCCTTTGATCTCTTTTGTGCTGAAAAAGGAATTGATCATCAATTTTCATCTCCTAGAGTGCCTCAACAAAATGGTGTAGTTGAAAGGAAAAATAGAATGTTAGTTGAAATGGCTAGAACTATGCTAGATGAGCATCACACTTCTAGAAATTTTTGGGCTGAAGCGATTTCAACTGCTTGTTATGTTTCAAACCGTGTGTTTCTGAGATCAAAATTGGGTAACACTCTATATGAGCTTCGGTTTGGGCATAGGCCTACTGTTTCTCACTTTAGGGTTTTTGGATGCAAATTCTTTGTCTTGAAATCTGGATATTTTGATAAATTTGAAGTTAGATCAACTGATGGCATTTTTCTTGGATATCCTGCTCATACTCGAGGCTATCGTGTGCTTGTTTCGGAGACTAACAAAATTGTGGAAACTTGTGAAGTTACTTTTGATGAGTCTAGTCCAGGCACTAGTCTAAGTGATGCAGGTACATGCGCATATGTTTAGGGGGAGAAAATCTTTGAAGATAATGATGATGTTGAAGATGAGGTCTTGACTCTTCCTAATGCACCTACTACTACATCACCTACAGCTAACCATCCTCAAGCTACAACATCATCTGTACATGCTGAAAATGAAGAAGGAGAAGGAGAAGTCTCAAAACCCAATGCTCCCTTGCATATTCAAAAAATGCATCCATCTGAACAAATGATTGGAGACCTAAATGAGAGAGTCACTCGATCCAGGTTTATTCATTCTGACACTCATGCTCATTCTGCTTTAGTTGCTTGTTTTGAACCCAAAGATATATCTCATGCATTATCTGACGAATCTTGGATCAATGCCATGCATGAAGAATTAGAGAATTTTGAACGAAATAAAGTTTGGAAACTTGTCTCACCATGTAACACCCCATAAATCTCAACTGTTGTACAAGAAAAAATTCGACAGCATTTCCCCTAAAACAGGACAATACGGAAGCAATTCAAATAGGAATAATATCACGACATCAATACTAGAGACAACGAGTCTAATTCAACCAGGTATCAACCACAAATATAACACATCTCTAATGGGACAACCATAAACGAGAACAAGTTTAAAGGGAACAACAAGGGGGTCTATATGAAATAAAATTGCATCCAACTAATGAATTATTTAAAGCACTAGATCATGAGAGTCGTGATGACATCAGAAAAATTATTGTGTTTATATCCCAAACTTCATGCTTATGACTCACGTGCGCTACACGAAAACATCAAAGCGACAAGTAGTGAGATTGGGTAATCTCGACAAGCGTAACAACTAATACCAATAAAACGTCCACCATATATCTAGCATTCCACATTCCTCATATACAATATCACATCCACCATATATCTAACATTCCACATTCCTCATATACAATACCACATCCACCATATATCTAACATTCCACATTCCTCATATACAATACGACATCCTCCATATATCTAACATTCCACATTCCTCATATACAATACCACATCAAAGAGTCCACACCACTTCAGTAAAATGCATATGATTGATGCACATGCTTATGCCATGTTCCTCCTCACCGTGCCCTTTCTCGGGAACACACGGTGTTGTCTGCCGTCTTGATCGCGCCTGTTAGCGTCGACAAACTTCCAATGCATGATTATGCAGTTAATGCTTCATGCATGAATTCATTCATAACTCCTCCCACTGAGTCCACATGTTTGCATATCATCATATAACTCCTCCCACTTGAGTCCACATGTTTGCATATCATCATATAGCATGGATAGAAAACAAACATCATAGAGATGAAATGTTTAGACAATTCATCCATTAAACAACATCATTCTTCACCTTACCTCAAAGCAAGTGATTAAACCGTGTATGATTGCTGTAATTGGAGTTTATAATGAAAGCGAAGCAAACAACAATGTATAGCTTAACAATACAACTACTTCCACTTGCCTTTACCGGCGTGGACGATGAACCTAGTTACGCCCAGCAGTGGCACCACCTGAACAAATATTATTTCAGTACATAGCGACAGCACAATTCATCACACAATTCAAACACACGCTTCCTACTCCCGATCCCATTTAAACGCCAAAAACCCGATCTGTCCGGATCGAACAGCAGCACCCTCTCTTCCCAATTTTGTATCTTTTTTTATACTGTTCATAAAAATACAGAAAAATTACAGTAGCTAGATATTGACGAGATCTACAACTTTCATGAAGGTCAAAAATTTCAATTCGGCTGTTAAATATGCCTAAACAACCGTCCAACACAGTGGACGAAATCTGTTTCCAGATTCTGTTCGTCATCTTCCAACAGCGATAACTCTCAGATCGACGCCCCAAAAATTCTGACAAAATTACAGAAGCTAGGTCTCGACGTTATCTACAACTTTCTATTTATAGGTTTTTGCAGGAAAAATCATCTATGCCACGTAAAACGCGGAACAATCCGCGCTGCACAATCTTCCCTTCCAAAAACAGCACCACGTGAACATCTACCCTTCTCCCCATCAAGATCCATCCAAACCACTCACCACCAGATCTAATACACTCCTAATCCCTAGGTAGAATAGGGGTAAAATATTGGGAATTTTACCTTGAGTTCCCCCTTGCGAACCCACGAAGAACGCGCGATCCCGTAACGGAAATCTGTTCGTCCTCCTCGCCTCCACGGATCCTCTTCTCGTTTTCTCCTTCGCGTTTGGCAGTGGATCTTGAGCCACCACGCAGGGAGGAAGAGGAGGGGTGTGGCTGCTAGGGGAAGGAAGGGGCGCCTTAGGGTTTGGGGAAGGGGCACCACTTAAAGGGGAAGGTGGGCCGGCCCACCAAGGCATGGGGAGGAGAGGGAAAAGGAATTCGGCCCAGGCCCAGGTTGCCTCAGCCCAGCGGAAACTAGCCCAAAACTCCAATTTTCAATATTAAATTGCATATTCTTCAATTGTTTCATTCCCGACAAAACCCTCTTTCTTTAGGAACAATTAAGAAAGAAAACCCTAGGATTGCTCTCAAATTCTAGGGCATCACAATCTCCCCACCTTAAAAGGATTCGTCCCCGAATCTAAGACACACCAAAAATCAACAACAAAGTCCCCAAAGGACAAAAGACTTCTTTGCAACACAAAACATTCACACAAAGACTCAAACCGGAATAAACGACAAGCGAGTTCTCAAAACCAACACAAGAGAGAAAATGTTCATTTAGCTCAGCAGTGCAACCTCTCACGGTTCCACCTTCACTTCAATTCCCAAATAGACCATGAAAGAAAACGGTCTCGCACTTCTTATTCCAACCACTCTCCGGAAGAAAAGCGGTGCAGTCTCTAGAACCCTCTTCATCTCCCACGCACAAACGTGTTTTCACACCACAACCCCTCTACTGTGGTTCGCCGTATTCAAGACGACGACAAACCAGGTGAGACATACACTCCAAGACCACCAGCTATTTGAACAAACGAGGTTAGAACCTTGCAAAAAAATTGATCTTCAACAAAAAATCAATACCCAACATTTATAAATACAATTTATGATGATTAACAAAACGTCTTCCATTCTATACTACGTCATCATGATTGACACCCAACAACATCGATGGTTGCTCAAATTCGCATAAACTACGACGGCGTTAACCGAAAAAAATACCATATCGCATCACAACCCAACAACCACTTTGCATAGCGCGTGCAAAACATCGCATTTTAACCAAAGCCAATAACAGAAGATAGCATCAACTCTCAAATCAAACATCTACGCCTAATAACCGCTACCAATTCTCTTAAAGAGAAGGAAACACATCCCCAGCAGGGAACAGCTTACCAACAAAATCACTTATGAAACAATCGTAAGATTCACCTTTTTGAAACGCTCGCAAACACCACACACGTTTCCCAAATAAATCCAACTCTAGTCACGATAGAATTACAATTTAAGCGCTTAACTCCAGGGTTACCAAAGATAAATCAGTTGATCGCTAAAGAGAGCGTCCCACTCCAACGCTTTGGGTGTTAATCCATACTCATAGCATAGACTAAACAGATTAGCCCAAATCCAAAGATTGGCATGGTTCAATACCACACCACATTTGGAACCCATAAGCCGGTTACTTCAAATACTACTCTTTCATCCATAATTCCAATCATCAGTCAAGTTTGTAACTTGACAAAATGCCACTTAATCAGGGGAGATTTTCTTGCACACTAATCAAGACGACTAAACAAAGAGTCAAGCACTCCCAGAAAATTTATACCTTCATTTGAATCCGTAAACCTTCAAAAGAAAGTTCGACTCAAATCCCACCATTACTCACATTCCAATACTCTTAGCCAATACGGATGTCATAATCACCCAAATCCCGACAAGTCCAACACTGTTGCACACAAGCTACAACATCTGCTCTTAATAAAATCACTTTTCACTGTTCATATAACCACAACTGATTATATTACCAACGAACCATAGACCATATCTACCGTATGACAATCGACAAGGAGAACCACGTTCCCACAACTCCAGCACAATTAACTTATCAGTTAACCCAACATAAGACGCATATCAACAACTTCTTTTGGTCTACTAACCATGACGAACCATTATTCATGCAACTTATTATCCCAAGCGTAGCACACATCTCTTTACAATTATTCCGGCGTAATCAACAATTACCACAGGTATAATCCCTAAGTCACATATTCCATATCACGATTCATTCCACCAATAATTAATACTAACCCACGCGACCACGATCTCCACTAGACATCCCTCATAAATACGGATCCCAGACAGACATCTATCAAGAATAATTAAACATTTCCTACAATCATTCCATATATCCTCATTAATTGATTACACGTATTTTAAGTCATATTGTCGACCCACAATATTAACTGACCCACCAGCTACAATAGGCAGAATTTCACACCATCTTCTTGCTATAACAAGTTCATCAACCGAGACATTCTATGCTAACTAATCTCAAACATCCATTAGATTCCATAACCCGCATCACTTTGCACACACCACTAATCAACTTTCACTTTGGATCACCTGACGTCTCGTTTAATCATCTCTTATCAACACAATATTTTAGTTTATCTTTAAACAAACAACAAATTCGCTTTAACCGAACCACTAGCTCATATCATCCGAAACTCTAACTTCTCGTCATACACTTAACTTCTTAAACATCCGCGTGAATCACGCACCCAACTCTTAAGGAAACCAAAATTGCTCCAGAAAAGAACAACACCCAAAACACCTTTCCTTCATGAAAGCTCAACCACAAATCACAAGAGAAGTCAACTCTTAAATTCCCAATTGCCGACACGCAACTACTCCACAACTCTACGAGATCAACAACTTCCGCGAAGGAAGATGGTTGCATGAGGGAAAACCAAGCGATTAACCAAATCTTTTTTTTGAGATAAGGCCATAACCCCAAACTTCAAACTTTCACGGAACAAGCGGTTTTCAAAGATGAATTCCCAAGCAAGTCATCATTGCGATCAAACACCACTTAGGCCCAGACAACAAGGTCCGGCACAACACCATAATAACTCTTTTAAACCTCGGAGAAAGACAAACACAAGAATAAATTGAAAACTTTCTCCGTAAAGCAACCGATCAACCACATCCTTTCCGCCAAAACCTTGACACCTAAATCCATGCGACTTAGATTTTTCATCGAAACTTCAATAACTTCTTTTCAAATTGGAGAATGGTAACCCAAGAATCAATCTATAAGTTTCTCTATAAGGCAAACAACAAATCGGGCGTCAAAGGCGGCAAAGCGACCAAAAGAGGCGCAACCCTAAATTCTTCTTTTGTCTTCAACCAAAGAAGACAAAACCAAAACCACCAAAAGAACTATCGGTGAGTATCCAAAACCGAACACTTTTTCTTTTATTTCAACCAATCAAAAACCAACCAAAACCGTTCGTCAAAACGGCAAAGGAAATTCGGAGGGTCAATCCACAACTCTACTACTCGACTCCAACCAACTACCCAATCTACGACAGAAAGGATAAGCACTCTCCCAACAGGAGGTTAAAAGTCCATCGGTGATGGCACTAACCGGCCACACCGTCAAACCCATCATTACTACAAACAACAGAAGGTGACCGAAACCCTTTCGGCACCACAACCCACATAATCTCAAATGTATCAACACAATCAATTCTTTCATAAACATAGCAACATATATTACCAAATATAACATTTAACATCAAAGCTTAAATACAACATTTAAGCATAAAGCAACGGTACCCATACCCATTCCTACTGTGCAACAGAGTGTGTCAAGTTTTAAATTAATTATTCCACTTACACAAGTTTTAATGTTGCTATCCTATGGCAAAGTTTTAAGTAAAACCTAAGCCATGTTTCTAGATTATCCCACTTCATATTTTAGGTTGAACCTATAGTATGACACTAAATACACATTCCAGGGACCTCTGACCGCTCGATACCAAGCTGTAACACCCCATAAATCTCAAGCTGTTGTACAAGAAAAATTCGACGACATTTCCTAAAACAGGACAATACGGAAGCAATTCAAATAGGAATAATATCACGACATCAATACTAGAGACAACGAGTCTAATTCAACCAGGTATCAACCACAAATATAACACATCTCTAATGGGACAACCATAAACGAGAACAAGTTTAAAGGGAACAACAAGGGGTCTATATGAAATAAAATTGCATCCAACTAATGAATTATTTAAAGCACTAGATCATGAGAGTCGTGATGACATCAGAAAAATTATTGTGTTGCTAGCCCACCCTTCATGCTTACGACTCACGTGCGCTACCTGAAAACATCAAAGCGACAAGTAGTGAGATTGGGTAATCTCAGCAAGCGAACAACTAATACCAATAAAAGCGTCCACCATATATCTAGCATTCCACATTCCTCATATACAATATCACATCCACCATATATCTAACATTCCACATTCCTCATATACAATACCACATCCACCATATATCTAACATTCCACATTCCTCATATACAATACGACATCCTCCATATATCTAACATTCCACATTCCTCATATACAATACCACATCAAAGAGTCCACACCACTTCAGTAAAATGCATATGATTGATGCACATGCTTATGCCATGTTCCTCCTCACCGTGCCCTTTCTCAGGAACACACGGTGTTGTACCCGTCTGATCGCGCCTTGCTAGCGTCGACAAACTTCCAATGCATGATTATGCAGTTAATGCTTCATGCATGAATTCATTCATAACTCCTCCCACTGAGTCCACATGTTTGCATATCATCATATAACTCCTCCCACTGAGTCCACATGTTTGCATATCATCATATAGCATGGATAGAAAACAAACATCATAGAGATGAAATGTTTAGACAATTCATCCAGTAAACAACATCATTCTTCACCTTACCTCAAAGCAAGTGATTAAACCGTGTATGATTGCTGTAATTGGAGTTTATAATGAAAGCGAAGCAAACAACAATGTATAGCTTAACAATACAACTACTTCCACTTGCCTTTACCGACGTGGACGATGAACCTAGTTACGCCCAGCAGTGGCACCACCTGAACAAATATTATTTCAGTACATAGCGACAGCACAATTCATCACACAATTCAAACACACGCTTCCTACTCCCCGATCCCATTTAAACGCCAAAAACCCCGATCTGTCCGAATCGAACAACAGCACCCTCTCTTCCCAATTTCGTATCTTTTTTTCTACTGTTCATAAAAATACAAAAAATTTACAGTAGCTATATATTGACGAGATCTACAACTTTCATGAAGGTCACAAATTTCAATTCCACTGTTAAATATGCCTAAACAACCGTCCAACACAGTGGACGAAATCTGTTTCCAGATTCTGTTCGTGATCTTCCAACAGCGATAACTCTCAGATCGACGCCCCAAAAATTCTGAAAAAATTACAGAAGCTAGGTATCGACGTTATCTACAACTTTCTAGTTATAGGTTTTTGCAGGAAAAATCATCTATGCCACGTAAAACGCGAAACAATCCGCGCTGCACAATCTTCCCTTCCAAAAACAGCACCACGTGAACATCTACCCTTCTCCCCCATCAAGATCCATCCAAACCACTCACCACCAGATCTAATACACTCCTAATCCCTAGGTAGAACAGAGGTAAAAGATTGGGAATTTTACCTTGAGTTCCCCCTTGCGAACCCACGAAGAACGCGCGACGAGCCCCCGTAACGGAAATCTGTTCGTCCTCCTCGCCTCCACGGATCCTCTTCGTTTTCTCCTTCGGCGTTTAGCGGTGGATCTTGAGCCACCACGCAGGGGAGGAAGAGGAGGGTGTGGCTGCTAGGGGGGAGGAAGGGAGGCGCCTTAGGGTTTGGGGGAAGGGGGCACCACTTAAAGGAGGATGTGGGCCGGCCCACCAAGGCATGGGGAGGAGAGGGGGAAAAAGGAATTCCCGGCCCAGGCCCAGGTTGCCTCAGCCCAGCGGAAACTAGCCCAAAACTCCAATTTTCAATATTAAATTGCCGCATATTCTTCAATTGTTTCATTCCCCGACAAAACCCTCTTTCTTTCCGGAACAATTAAGAAAGAAAACCCTAGGATTGCTCTCAAATTCTAGGGCATCACAATCTCCCCACCTTAAAAGGATTCGTCCCCGAATCTAAGACACACCAAAAATCAACAACAAAGTCCCCAAAGGACAAAAGACTTCTTTGCAACACAAAACATTCACACAAAGACTCAAACCGGAATAAACGACAAGCGAGTTCTCAAAACCAACACTAGCGAGAAAATGTTGATTTAGCTCAACAGAGTGCAACCTCTCACGGTTCCACCTTCACTTCAATTCCCAAATAGACCATGAAAGAAAACGGTCTCGCACTTCTTATTCCAACCACTCTCCAGAAGAAAACGGTGCAGTCTCTAGAACCCTCTTCATCTCCCACGCACAAACGTGTTTTCACACCACAACCCCTCTCATCGTGGTTCGCCGTATTCAAGGCGACGACAAACCAGGTGAGACATACACTCCAAGACCACCGGCTATTTGAACAAGCGAGGTTAGAACCTTGCAAAAAATTGATCTTCAACAAAAAATCAATACCCAACATTTATAAATACAATTTATGATGATTAACAAAACGTCTTCCATTCTATACTACGTCATCATGATTGACACCCAACAACATCGATGGTTGCTCAAATTCGCATAAACTACGACGGCGTTAGCAGAAAAAATACCATATCGCATCACAACCCAACAACCACCGCATAGCAACGCGTGCAAAACATCGCATTTTAACCAAAGCCAATAACGAAGATAGCATCAACTCTCAAATCAAACATCTCGCCTAATAACCGCTACCAATTCTCTTAAAGAGAAGGAAACACATCCTCAGCAGGAACAAATTTACCAACAAAATCACTTATGAAACAATCGTAAGATTCACCTTTTGAAACGCTCAGAAACACCACACACGTTTCCCAAATAAATCCAACTCTAGTCACGATAGAATTACAATTTAAGCGCTTAACTCGGGGTTACCAAAGATAAATCAGTTGAACGCTAAAGAGAGCGTCCCACTCCAACGCTTTGGGTGTTAATCCATACTCATAGCATAGACTAAACAGATTAGCCCAAATCCAAAGATTGGCATGGTTCAATACCACACCACATTTGGAACCCATAAGCCGGTTACTTCAAATACTACTCTTTCATCCATAATTCCAATCATCGGAGTCAAGTTTGTAACTTGACAAAATGCCACTTAATCAGGGGAGATTTTCTTGCACACTAATCAAGACGACTAAACAAAGAGTCAAGCACTCCCAGAAAATTTATACCTTCATTTGAATCCGTAAACCTTCAAAAGAAAGTTCGACTCAAATCCCACCATTACTCACATTCCAATACTCTTAGCCAATACGGATGTCATAATCACCCAAATCCCGACAAGTCCAACACTGTTGCACACAAGCTACAACATCTGCTCTTAATAAAATCACTTTTCACTGTTCATATAACCACAACTGATTATATTACCAACGAACCATAGACCATATCTACCGTATGACAATCGACAAGGAGAACCACGTTCCCACAACTCCAGCACAATTAACTTATCAGTTAACCCAACATAAGACGCATATCAACAACTTCTTTTGGTCTACTAACCATGACGAACCATTATTCATGCAACTTATTATCCCAAGCGTAGCACACATCTCTTTACAATTATTCGGCGTAATCAACAATTACCTGGGTATAATCCTAAGTCACATATTCCATATCACGATTCATTCCACCAATAATTAATACTAACCACGCGACACGATCTCCACTAGACATCCCTCATAAATACGGATCCCAGATAGACATCTATCAAGAATAATTAAACATTTCCTACAATCATTCCATATATCCTCATTAATTGATTACACGTATTTTAAGTCATATTGTCGACCCACAATATTAACTGACCCACCAGCTACAATAGGCAGAATTTCACACCATCTTCTTGCTATAACAAGTTCATCAACCGAGACATTCTATGCTAACTAATCTCAAACATCCATTAGATTCCATAACCCGCATCACTTTGCACACACCACTAATCAACTTTCACTTTGGATCACCTGACGTCTCGTTTAATCATCTCTTATCAACACAATATTTTAGTTTATCTTTAAACAAACAACAAATTCGCTTTAACCGAACCACTAGCTCATATCATCCGAAAACTCTAACTTCTCGTCATACACTTAACTTCTTAAACATCCGCGTGAATCACGCACCCAACTCTTAAGGAAACCAAAATTGCTCCAGAAAAGAACAACACCCAAAACACCTTTCCTTCCGGAAAGCTCAACCACAAATCACAAGAGAAGTCAACTCTTAAATTCCCAATTGCCGACACGCAACTACTCCACAACTCTCGAGATCAACAACTTCCGCGAAGGAAGATGGTTGCATGAGGGAAAACCAAGCGATTAACCAAATCTTTTTTGAGATAAGGCCATAACCCCAAACTTCAAACTTTCACGGAACAAGCGGTTTTTCAAAGATGAATTCCCAAGCAAGTCATCATTGCGATCAAACACCACTTAGGCCCGAGACAACAAGGTGCGGCACAACACCTCAATAACTCTTTTAAACCTCGGAGAAAGACAAACACAAGAATAAATTGAAAACTTTCTCCGTAAAGCAACCGATCAACCACATCCTTTCCGCCAAAACCTTGACACCTAAATCCATGCGACTTAGATTTTTCATCGAAACTTCAATAACTTCTTTTCAAATTGGAGAATGGTAACCCAAGAATCAATCTATAAGTTTCTCTATAAGGCAAACAACAAATCGGGCGTCAAAGCTGGCAAGGCGACCAAAAGAGGCGCAACCCTAAATTCTTCTTTTGTCTTCAACCAAAGAAGACAAAACCAAAACCACCAAAAGAACTATCGGTGAGTATCCAAAACCGAACACTATTTCTTTTATTTCAACCAATCAAAAACCAACCAAACCCGTTCGTCACACCGGCATCGGAACGTCGGAGGGTCAATCCACAACTCTACTACTCGACTCCAACCAACTACCCAATATACGACCGAAAGGATTAGCACTCTCCCTACAGGAGGTTATAAGTCCATCGGTGATGGCACTAACCGGCCACACCGTCAAACCCATCATTACTACAAACAACAGAAGGTGACCGAAACCCTTTCGGCACCACAACCCACATAATCTCAAATGTATCAACACAATCAATTCTTTCATAAACATAGCAACATATATTACCAAATATAACATTTAACATCAAAGCTTAAATACAACATTTAAGCATAAAGCAACGGTACCCATACCCATTCCTCTTGTACCTTGAGTGTGTCAAGTTTTAAATTAATTATTCCACTTACACAAGTTTTAATGTTGCTATCCTATGGCAAAGTTTTAAGTAAAACCTAAGCCATGTTTCTAGATTATCCCACTTCATATTTTAGGTTGAACCTATAGTATGACACTAAATACACATTCCAGGGACCTACAGCCCGCTCTGATACCAACTGTAACACCCCATAAATCTCAACTGTTGTACAAGAAAAAATTCGACAGCATTTCCCCTAAAACAGGACAATACGGAAGCAATTCAAATAGGAATAATATCACGACATCAATACTAGAGACAACGAGTCTAATTCAACCAGGTATCAACCACAAATATAACACATCTCTAATGGGACAACCATAAACGAGAACAAGTTTAAAGGGAACAACAAGGGGGTCTATATGAAATAAAATTGCATCCAACTAATGAATTATTTAAAGCACTAGATCATGAGAGTCGTGATGACATCAGAAAAATTATTGTGTTGCTAGCCCACCCTTCATGCTTATGACTCACGTGCGCTACCTGAAAACATCAAAACAGCAAGTAGTGAGATTGGGTAATCTCAGCAAGCAGAACAACTAATACCAATAAAACGTCCACCATATATCTAGCATTCCACATTCCTCATATACAATATCACATCCACCATATATCTAACATTCCACATTCCTCATATACAATACCACATCCACCATATATCTAACATTCCACATTCCTCATATACAATACGACATCCTCCATATATCTAACATTCCACATTCCTCATATACAATACCACATCAAAGAGTCCACACCACTTCAGTAAAATGCATATGATTGATGCACATGCTTATGCCATGTTCCTCCTCACCGTGCCCTTTCTCAGGAACACACGGTGTTGTACCGTCTCTGATCGCGCCTGTTGGCGTCGACAAACTTCCAATGCATGATTATGCAGTTAATGCTTCATGCATGAATTCATTCATAACTCCTCCCACTGAGTCCACATGTTTGCATATCATCATATAACTCCTCCCACTGAGTCCACATGTTTGCATATCATCATATAGCATGGATAGAAAACAAACATCATAGAGATGAAATGTTTAGACAATTCATCCGGTAAACAACATCATTCTTCACCTTACCTCAAAGCAAGTGATTAAACCGTGTATGATTGCTGTAATTGGAGTTTATAATGAAAGCGAAGCAAACAACAATGTATAGCTTAACAATACAACTACTTCCACTTGCCTTTACCGACGTGGACGATGAACCTAGTTACGCCCAGCAGTGGCACCACCTGAACAAATATTATTTCAGTACATAAGCGACAGCACAATTCATCACACAATTCAAACACACGCTTCCTACTCCCCGATCCCATTTAAACGCCAAAAACCCCGATCTGTCCGAATCGAACAACAGCACCCTCTCTTCCCAATTTCGTATCTTTTTTTCTACTGTTCATAAAAATACAAAAAATTTACAGTAGCTATATATTGACGAGATCTACAACTTTCATGAAGGTCACAAATTTCAATTCCACTGTTAAATATGCCTAAACAACCGTCCAACACAGTGGACGAAATCTGTTTCCAGATTCTGTTCGTGATCTTCCAACAGCGATAACTCTCAGATCGACGCCCCAAAAATTCTGAAAAAATTACAGAAGCTAGGTATCGACGTTATCTACAACTTTCTAGTTATAGGTTTTTGCAGGAAAAATCATCTATGCCACGTAAAACGCGAAACAATCCGCGCTGCACAATCTTCCCTTCCAAAAACAGCACCACGTGAACATCTACCCTTCTCCCCCATCAAGATCCATCCAAACCACTCACCACCAGATCTAATACACTCCTAATCCCTAGGTAGAACAGAGGTAAAAGATTGGGAATTTTACCTTGAGTTCCCCCTTGCGAACCCACGAAGAGCAGCGGCGATCCCGTAACGGAAATCTGTTCGTCCTCCTCGCCTCCACGGATCCTCTTCTCGTTTTCTCCTTCGCGTTTCGCGGTGGATCTTGAGCCACCACGCAGGGGAGGAAGAGGAGGGGGTGTGGCTGCTAGGGGGAAGGAAGGGAGGCGCCTTAGGGTTTGGGGGAAGGGGGCACCACTTAAAGGGGAAGGTGGGCCGGCCCACCAAGGCATGGGGAGGAGAGGGGGAAAAAGGAATTCCCGGCCCAGGCCCAGGTTGCCTCAGCCCAGCGGAAACTAGCCCAAAACTCCAATTTTCAATATTAAATTGCCGCATATTCTTCAATTGTTTCATTCCCCGACAAAACCCTCTTTCTTTCCGGAACAATTAAGAAAGAAAACCCTAGGATTGCTCTCAAATTCTAGGGCATCACACACCACCTCCTGATTTTAATGTTATTGGAACTAGATGGGTTTTCAAAAATAAACAAAGTGAGGATGGTGTTGTTGTTAGAAACAAGGCTTGATTGGTTGCTCAAGGTTACACTCAAATTGAAGGCTTAGATTTTGATGAAACCTTTGCTCCTGTTGCTAGAATTGAAGCCATTAGAATCCTTTTAGCATTTGTTGCATCCAAAGGTTTCAAATTGTATCAAATGGATGTGAAAAGTGCTTTTCTTAATGGCTACATAAATGAGGAGGTTTTTGTCAAGCAACCACCTGGTTTTGAAAATCCAAAGTTTCCAAATCATGTGTTCAAACTATCAAAAGCTTTGTATGGTTTGAAACAAGCCCCTAGAGCATGGTATGATAGGCTAAAAACCTCTTTACTTGAAAGGGGGTTTTCAATGGGAAAGGTTGACAAAACTCTCTTTTTACTCAAGCAAGGCAATGATCAACTATTCGTTCAGATTTATGTTGATGATATTATCTTTGGTGGTTCCTCTCATGTTTTAGTGTCTGAGTTTTCAGAAACAATGAGGAAGGAGTTTGAGATGAGTATGATGGGTGAGTTGACATACTTTTGGGATTTCAAATCAAGCAAACAAAGGATGGTACTTTTGTGCATCAAAGCAAATACACAAAAGACTTGTTGCATAGATTTGGGATGGAAAACAGCAAACCGATCATGACACCCATGGAGAGCGCTTGCACACTTGATCCGGATGAAGATGGTGAGCCGGTTGATCAAAAGGAATATAGAAGCATGATAGGTTCACTTTTGTACCTCACTGCATCAAGGCCGGATATACAATTTCTTTGTGTGCTTGTGTGCTCGTTTTCAAGCTTCCCACGTGCTTCACATCGCCAATTTGTCAGCGAATTTTGAGGTATCTTCATGGAACTCAAGATTTTGGCATTTGGCTTTACGCTTCCTCATGCATTAGTTTAAGAACCTTTTACGATGCTGATTTTGAAGGATGTAGAATTGATAGAAAAAGTACATCTGGTACATGTCATTTCTTGGGCAATTCTCTTATTGCATGGTCATCTAGAAAACAATCTTACATTTGCACAATCAAGCTGCTGAATCTGAATATGTGGCTTTGCTAGTTGTTGTTCTCAAATTCTTTGGATAGTAGCTACACTTAAAGATTATGGGGTTAATTTGGATAGTGTTCCTCTTTTGTGTGATAACACTAGTGCAATTTGCATTGCTAAGAACCCGTGCAACACTCTAGAACAAAACACATTGACATCGATTTCACTTTCTTGGAGATCATGTTGAAAAAGGCAACATTGTGCTTCATCATGTGGATCTTGAACATCAATTGGCGGAACATTTTCACAAAACCTTTGTCTTCTTCTCGTTTTGCTTTTATTCGGGAGAACTTGGGATTGTTCATCCAATGGGTTTGTTTTGAGGGAGTTTCCTTGCCAAGTTCTTTCACTTGATGAGCTCACTTTATCATATTTCTTTATATGTTATGTAATTGAGCTAATATATGATAATCTAATTGTCTCACTTGAACTAAAAATGACATTGCGAAATTCCCTGGACTGATTGCCTATAGCTAAATACTCTGTGATATCTTACTCTTCTAGGCTTGATATTGAATCTTCTTGACAAATTTGGGCTATGAAGCAAGTGTGTTTTAGCTTTACTCTTTCATAAGACCTTTTAATCACTTTTGCATGTTTATAATCAAAGAAAAATGAAAAGAAAAGGGAAACAATAAAAAAGGGTTGTTAAAAGCAAAAGCCTCAAGTTATGAGCTTCAGGAATGCTTTCCCTAAAAGATAAGATGTATGCTTCAAGCATGCCATTCCCTCAAAGACAAGATGTATGCTTCAAGCATGCCACTTCAAGGAAATAAAAGAAGTATGCTTCAAGCATGCCACATGCAGTTTACTGTTTTAAAGATTAAATTGGTTTACTAGATTGGAGTTGAAACTACTTGCTCGCCCAGAGTTGTTAGTTGCTTCAATTTTGAGCCTTTGTTTTTCTACTAAGGGTTTTGCTTAGTACTATAGTTGACTGAATTGAGGTTGAGATGCATGTCATTCCCTAACTTGCTAAAATCACATCAATATCATGTATTTTGCATGTTATGTGATATATAAGGTTATATGATCGAATGAGCTCATCTTTTCCTATCTTGGCACTCCCTTGTTTCTCCTTGTGAAATCTTTGCTACAGGAAAAATTTTGAACCTGTTCTCTCTTTTGTACTCTTGATGAATCCATTGTCAAAGGGGGAGAAATTTGGGAATCGTTGAAAAGTTTAAGGAAAAAGGGGGAGAAGAAAAAGGGGGAGTTGTTTTTGGAAATTTGAGAATTTTGGGAGAAGTTTGGAGAATTTTGAAATTTTTGGGCACATTGCACATTCACACACATTTTCCTTCTCAGGGGGAGATTTTGTTTTGCATTTTGGTCAAAGGGGGAATTCTGTGTTTTCTCTTTTTTTGTCCTTGATCCTTTGGATTTCAAAATCTTTTGTAAAGTGAATGCCAAATGTTCAAATCTAAGTGGTGTTGCCAATGTTTTCATCAAGGGGGAGATTGTGAAATCATGTGCTGAAAAATTGGCTTTGAACTGAAAAATTAACTTAGAATTGGTTTTGCAAAATGTGCTTGTGCATGTGTTTGACAATTTGACAAGAAACAGTAAGTTTCGCTTTTACACCGGACCAAGTTCTCAAGAAACAGTAAGTTCCCCGTCTGCGCTATATCGTTTTTCGTATGTACGACGGACCAATTTTGTTGGTCTGTTGTAAACATGTTTTTGGCAACCTCTTTTTCCCATGTACGTCGGACCAAGTTTTTGGGTCTGTCGTGGACGTGCTTTTGAGATCATGAGCCGGACTCAGTTTTCCAAGAAACCAGTAAGTTTCGCATGTACGACGGACTGATTTCTTTTAGTCTGTTGTGAACGTGTTTTCGCCGGAATGATTTCTTCTTGAAACCGAGACTTTCACGTGTACAACGGACCGATTTTGTTGGTCCGTCGTGAATGGTTTTTTGAGTGACTTTTTCATGTGTACGCCGGACCGATTTTGTTGGTCCGTCGTGAATGCGTTTTTGCTCGATTAGGGTTTTGAGCAAAATTGGAATTGTGTTTGATTTGTTTTTGAGATTATGAAATTTGTGAGAATTTCATGATGCTTGAAGTGGACTTTATGCAATGCTCGTGTGAGTATTTGCATGGATTGATGTGAGTCAAGTCGTGGACTTGTGCTCGGAATTGTTTTGTGGTTTGTTCATGTGCAGGTATTGCTCGAAGACGAACGTGGTCGATGACGGGACCGGAACTAGGTTCATGGAGGAGCTGAGGTTCGGGACTAGGTTCAGGGAGGAACTGAGGTCTTGGTGGTCAAGGATGTCATGCGGGACGTTCGGTCTAAGAGAATGGTGCACATGAAGAATGGTTAGTCACGTGAGAATGGCAGGAGGTCATTCGCGTGCAAAGTGTTAGTCACGTGAGTATGGCAGGTGGCTATACGCGTGCAAAGTGTTAGTCACGTGAGTATGGTAGGGTTGCCATACGCGTGCAAGAGTTGTACTCGGCCAGGTTGGGCCAAGAGGAGTTGTGTTGAAACATACTCCTTCTAGATTAGGAATTGTATTCAGAACTCCTTGTGTTTTGCTCCTTTAAATAGGAGGGGTGTCTCCTGTTGAAGGGCATCAATTGGAGCTGAGCACATTGAGAGCCTCAAGCTCAGTTTTAGGGTTTGTACTCTTTTGATGAGAGTACTTTAGACAAAAGAAATAAAGATCAATTCTTCTAGATCCTTGCGTGCTTTCTGATGTAGCGTTGCTACAATGTTTCCCGTTTTGGTTCTTGTTTGCATGCTTGTTCTTTTCTAGATTGGTTTTTGTTCTTTGAGTTTTATCTTGATTTGATCCATCAAAACCTTTCTAGGGTATTGTTTTAGAGTTCCTCAAAGTCTTGTTGATTAATCTTTTGAAGATCTTGTTTAATCTTGAAGTTTTGATTAGATTAGTTTTCGTCAAGTTCTGGAACAGCAAGCTTGCGAAGCTCATAACTTTTGATCCGTAAGTCCGATCGAGCTGATTCTTTTCGGGTTCGATTCGTATTGGAATCTAGTTTCTTGTGTCCAAATTTCAGATCAATCTAGCGGTTGGATCTCTAGGAATTCTCATTTTACCGAACCTCTATCATTCTGTTTTTGTCGAATACGAGGCAATTATTTGGTTCTATTTTGGGGTGAAATTTTAGTAGATCAAGAATTTGGTTTTAGCTTCTGCACAATCATTCACCCCCCCTCTGATAGCTATATTCGTATACTTCGATCCTGAAACTCCTCGCCCGCCGTGGCTTCCGCGACCTCCTGGTCCTGTTTCGGACCGCCGTCCAGCCCAAGAGCCACGTCCTCGGTCACCGCTTCCAGCGCCGGATTGACCATCTCGAGCTGCCCGGCGACCTGTTCGGCGACGTCGTGGACCTGCGCCTCTGCGCGAGCCCAGTTCACTTCCACCCCCTCGATGGCGACCAGGGGGTCGAAGTTCGCATCCCGGCTAGCGCAACACGGTAGCACGTACTTCGCCGTGGCTGCCGCGACTGCGCGCCCTTCTTCGCTGGACCGGCTAGCTAAGGTGGTGGGCATTCGGGTGAGGAAGTCGGCGATACGGCCCATGCAGAAGGTGTAGTGCCGTGCCTGCTCCTCAATAGGGTGCGACTGCTCCATCCGCAGCGGCGCCAAGCTGGCCACCATCCAGCCGAAGGCGAGGCGCAGCATGGAGGTGGTCTCGGCCTCTGCACGGAGCCAGTCACTCCTCTCCGCGTTGCGCTCCCTGGTGAGCGCCTCAACGCGAAGTGCTCCTTGCGCCCTCTCCTGCTGCAGCTCCTGCTCCAACCGCACCACTTGGCTGCGCCAATCCTGCGCCTCCCTGCAGAGGCGGTTGATCTCCACGGCGGCCTCCCTCAGCTTCTCCTTGCTCATCGCGAGGCGGTTGCTCACGCTGGAGTGAAGCTCGCTGAGGTTGGCTACCAGAGCATTCGCGTCCGCCGAGGGAACTGAAGCGGTGGGGGCCTCCGGGGTGGGCTGCAAGCCCAACTCACCCTCGGTCGGCGCGGTGATCGCCCCCGTGGCGGCTCTGAAGCGATCACTGGCGCCAAGCTCCCCACGAAGCGGCCAGCGTTGCCGCTGCGGTCCACGATCGCCTCGGTTGGGGCGCTTGAAGTAGCGCCCTAAAGGAAACAAAAAGGAGGTAAGCCTTCTGGATTAAAAGAACTTAACAGTTTTTTGTGCTCTAGTTTAAGTACCCGGCGGGAAGTCTCCTGAAACACGGCGCGGTAGGCGGGAGGTTCTGTACCGCCCGCGATGCCGGAGATGGCGGCGGCAGCGGCAGATCAACCTACGCTGGCGGCGGATCGACCTGCGCCGGCGGTGGCGGAGGAAGGATCGCTACCGGCGGCGGCGGCGGAAGGATTGGTGCTAGCGGCGGTGGCGGATCAACCTGCGCCGGCGGCGGCGGATCGACCGGCGCCGGTGGCGACAGAGGAACAATCAGTGCCAGCAGAGCTACAGTTGGAGCAGCGTCAACATCAACCACCTCGACGGGAGCAGTTGAAGTTGCAGCTGCGGCCGCCGTAGAGCTCCCCGCCCCGGTGGAGCCCTGCGGGGCGGTCTAGGTCGCCGCATCCCCTCACGAGGCGCAAACCCTCTTGGGGCTGGCGCCAGGGGCGTCGTCATCGGCAGGGAGTTTGCCCCTTCCCTGGTCGCTGGCTGGGGGAGGGCCCCGGATCGTCAGGGCCCTTGGACGTGGCGTGTTCATCGGTCCCGTGGCGTCCATAGCGCGCATGGCACAGGTGATCGCCACGCACTCCCGGGGCTCCACGCGGCAAAGCGGGAGTGCACCCGTCGGGAAAGGCGGGACGACGCTGGGGGCACCCAGTTGCCCCATCCAGGCGTCGACTTTCGAAGAGGATAAGTCCCCTACAGCTGTTAGAAAGTAAAAAAGAAAGAAGAATGTCTTCAACTCGGCAACAGTTGCCAAAATCATCAAGAAGGGGAGACTAGAAGCCTACCTTCGAAAACCGTCCGGGTTACGTCATCAAGGCCCGTGTACTGCCAGGCCAGGCGGGCACGGCGGCACAGGGGGCTGATCCTCCGAGAAATGAAGTCTCGGAGAACCATACCTCCCATCAAGCCCGCTGTCCGCAGCTGGTCCACGCGGGCCAGCATCGTCCGAAGCTCGGGCGTCTTGTCGACCTACGCCCCCCAGGTGGGGTTGCTGACCGCCGGCCCGGTCGGCAACTCCAGGACCTCTATGCCGCTGTCGTCCGCGACATAGAGCCACTCGTTGCGCCAGGTCTTCCAGTTGGACCTGAGATCCAACTGGATGTAGCGCGAAGCCGCGCCGTCTCGGAGGCGAAAGTGGCAGCACCTCGACGGGGTGGAAGGATCCCTGGCCACGCGCAGGGAGTAGAAAAAGTGAAAAAGAGGAAGGTTGGGGGCCACTCCCACGAACATTTCGCAGAAGTAGGCGAAGACAGCAAGGAGGATGATGGAGTTGGGAGGAAGATGAATGTTGTGGATAGAGTAGAAGTTGAGGACGGAAATGTAGAAGTCAGAAACCGACGGGAGCAGGCCCGCCAGCATCGCCCAGCCGAAGAAGATCACTTCTCCTGGGCGGCAGCCGGGCGCTGTGGTCCCGGCATGGATGTTGAGGGAGCCGCCGGAGATATACCGGGAAAACCTCGCGGCGTCTATGTCTTCGACGGTCGACGGCGGGAGCAAAGGTGCTGGAGGCGCCATTTGTGCAAGAAGGAGGCAGTTCGCAAGAAGGGCGGTTGAAGGCGCAGTGGATGAATGAGACTGAAAGAAAGAACCGCTCCACCCGTGCCCACTTATATATATAGGCACACGGAGAGGTAATCTGGCGGGAAACCCGAAGCGTCGCGGCGGCTCAAAGGCAGTAAGCCCAAAAGGCTGCCAAAGCGTGGGCATGCTTCCCAAAGGTCCAGCGTCGGTTACGAGGCGGGAGCGGTTGCATGTTCCGCCTTATTACACAGAAACGGCTGTAGGCATTTAAAGCTGCGGCGTTACGTGGGCATTTATGATGGACCCACCTGGGAGACTGAACCGTTTTTCAAAAAGGGTCAAAAGCGCTCCCAGGTGGGCCCGGGGGCTACTGTCGGTGTATTCTACACCAGGGTGCCCACTCACCACGGTAAAGGTGATCGCCCAGCGGACAGGTGGCATTCAGGCCACGCCACTGGCGGTCAGTAAAGGTGATCGCCCAGTGGACAGGTGGCGTCTAGGCCATGCCGCTGGCGGTCTGTAAAGGTGATCGCCAGACGGTGGCGTCGAGCCACGCCGGCGTGATCGATAAGGTGATCGCCCAGCGGACAGGTGGCGTCCAGGCCACGCCGCTGGCGCTCAGTTCCCCAGGCCACCTAGCTGCCTGGGCCACCGCATAGAGGGTCAAGGGCATTTAATGCGCGTCGTGCACATTAAATGGAGGTAATGAGGGCCGCAGTGTGACGACGCGTGTTCCCAACGCGCGCATTTATTGCAGATGACATCATGGTGAAATCTCCCCCCTGGCGAGGCGTTCGGAGCCGGTAGGCACACGGGTCCCAAGGCCGGGGCAAAGTCGGCTGTGTCGGAAGCATTAAGTGCAACTCAAGAATAGTGACAGGTGCATTAAATGCGGTATGGCAATGTAATAAGAGTGATACTCTAATGTAAGTCCCCCATGCACCCCAGTTAGCCCAAGTATAAAAGGGAGCTGGGGTGCATCGGAGAGGGGGTTCGAAGATTTTTTCCGGGTCGAGGACTCTAGTCTCCCCCAAGAACACAAGGAAGAACACCCAGACAGGACTAGGGCTATTACTCTCAGAAGGGCCTGAACCTGGATAAACCTCAGCGTCTCCTTGCAAGCTTCGTCTCATCCCCTTTCTCCGTCCCTCGAGCAATCTCCACGAAAGCCCCCTGTTTGAACTTCATATACACCCGATCCGGAGGTGTCTGTTGGCTCATACGCCGACACTCATGTTTTGAATCTTGAGGTTTCAGTTTTTTGAAATCTAAAACTTAAACTCGAGGTGTAGTTCTTGAAACTTCTTAAAACTTACTTTCCATCTATGTATCATGTGGTTTTTATATAAAAATTTTCAAAATTTCAATGAAACCTTCTTAAACTTTTTGAAACCCACCGAAACTTTTTTATGAAACTCTCTAAAACTTCCTAAACCATTCTGAAACTTTTTTATGAAACACGCGGAAACTTGCTTTATACTTCAAACTCGAAAACTTGAAACTTTATGGAACTTTTATGCAAATTGAAACCTCATTAAACTCCATGACACTGCAATACCATTGTAAATGCATTCCAACAGTGTAGTGTGGGCTAGTAGCTCTCATGTGCGAAATGTACACCAATATGCATGCATTATAAAGCTATCTAGCTAGAACAAGTATCGGTGGCCATGTCCTTTCGTGTTAACTTTTGGACTGAATTTGTATTTATGTGGTTAGTTAATTGTCATAATTTTAATTTATAAACATTGTCTATATTGGTCTCACTACTACAGAACTGGGCATCACAAGCGGGCTATTACAAGCGGTTAGGTGCGAACCGCTTCTGGTCTTCGCACCAGAAGCGGTTCGTGAGCAACAGTGCGGAGAGCGTTTCCAGAAGCGGTTGGTAACACCAACCGCTTGTGTTGAGCAACTACCACAAACGGTTCGTTTCCCAAACCGCTTCTGAATTATCACAACCGGTTTGAGACCCCAACCGCGTGTAGAGGTATATATTTAGAAGCGGTTGGTGTATCAAACCGCTTCTAGAAGCAGTCCACCCATTTAAACTCTTCGTCCTCCCACCCCGAGCTCGCAGACATTAACAGGGAAGGGCCTGGCACTGTTCTTGGGGGGAGGTGCTGTTCAAATTTTTGAATGTGATGATTTAGCTTCAAATTAAGTGAATCAAGGTTAGTAACACCATGCTACCATCCTTCTCACCAAGATATTGTTGTTTCTTTTGCATTTAATGTGGAGAAAAAATTAATTTTGATTGTTGAAGGTTTTTATTGCTAGCTCACTCCATAAGTTTAATTTTAGGCAAGATCATGATGAACTATGGTAGTTGTTTTCTCTAAAAGTGTTCTTAGGTTTAGAATCTTTAATGTAACACTCCTTCTCTTCCATCTCACTCTATAACTTTAATTTTAGGTAGGACCATGTTGAATAATTGTAGGGAGTTGTTTTACAAAAGTTGTTAGCTTTACAATCATTAATATGACACCCCTCCCTTTAATGTAACAATAGTAGATCTAGGTTTGGAAGGAAATTATTAATGTTTTATGTAATAAAATAGGAAAAAATTTAAAGGGACAAAATGATTAGTTAAATTAAGTTAAAAAGGTAGAAGGATAAGAAAAAATTTGAAAAACCAGTCCCTCCATCGCAAAATATATGGCATATAAATTCTTGCCACGGTATTAATTAAAAGTAACGCATTAACTATTAATTTCTTTTCGATTATGTCTTGTACAACTATAAAACTAACAACATGTTTGAGTAGTTTTAATTACAAATGTAACTATATGACATGCATATATAAAATAAGTATATTAATTATTACCTTTGATAATAGCGAAAACATGGAAAAAATGACGTTTGTAAATACATGTCAAAGTACTTTGGAATGGAATTTTTCTACAATGTTATTTATGAAAAATAAAAGTGATTTTATAAATAGCACTTTAGTGAAAGATCTTTGAAGGTATCTGAAAATTAGATCTTTGTGTAGATGAACCGGCAATGGATGTACAATTCGAACCGTCGCTCCAGAGAGTTCATTGATAGCGTGAAGGCATTTCTTGATGCCGCTGTTGCATTCTTGCCTCCAGACAGCTTCATATGTTGTCCGTGCGTAGACTGCAAGAATGAGAAGGAGCACTCCCAACGCTTTCAGGTTATGACCCATTTGATCACGAGAGGTTTCATGCCAAACTACACCTATTGGACCAAGCATGGCGAAGTCTGAGGAGCGACAGGAAGACGATGAAGAAGATGGTGAAGAAGAAGAGGTATTCAAGAGTATGCCAGACGCAACGCAATATTGTTCTGTGGAAGATACAGTCAGCGATCTTGGTGATGATGAGCTAGACCAGATGTTGCGTGATGGAGAGGGGGACTACACAGATGAAAGACAATTCAAGAAGTTTCAGCGCATGGTAGAAGACCACAGAACACTTTTGTACCCAGACTGTGGGAAGGGCCACACGAAGCTTCGTACGACACTGAACTTAATGCAATGGAAAGCCATAAATTGTGTATCAGACAAGGGATTCAATGAATTGTTATCACTCATAAAGAATCTGCTTCCAGAAGATAACACGCTGCCTGAATCTACATATGAAGCCAAGCAAGTCATCTGTCCTTTGGGTTAGAAGTACAGAAGGTACACGCATGTTGTAACGATTGTATCCTATATCGCAATGAGTATGTGGATTTGGATGCTTGTCCAGTGTGCAAAGAATCACGTTACAAGTGAAGCGTGAAGACCTAGGTGAAATAGATGGGGAGTGTAAGAAGAAGAGACCTCCCGCTAAGGCGGTGTGGTATTTCCATGTGATCCCCCGATTAAAGCGTCTTTTTGCTAACAAAACACATGCCTAGATGGTGCGTTGGCACAAAGAAGAACGTAAGGATGACAGGATGCTTAGGCACCCCGCTGATGGGTCCCAGTGGAGTAAAGTCGATCGAACATTCCCAGACTTTGCAAATGAGTTGAGAAACATAAGGTTTGGGTTGAGTACCGATGGTATGAATCCTTTTGGCGACCTGAGCAGTAGCCATAGCACTTGGCCTGTTACACTATGTATCTATAATATTCCTCCTTGGTTGTGCATGAAGCGAAAATATATCATGATGCCATTGTTGATCCAAAGGCCGAAGCAACCTGGAAACGACATCGATGTCTATCTGAAACCATTGATGGAAGATCTCGTAAAGTTGTGGGAGGATGGTGTACGGGTATGGGATGAGTACAAGAGGGAGTATTTCACCCTACATGCACTATTGTTCGTAACGATCAACGACTGGCCCGCGCTCGGCAACCTGTCTGGGAATACTACTAAAGGATATAAAGCATGCTTGCAATGGTTAGATGAAACCGACAGCTTGTACCTGAAAAACTCTCGAATGATTGTGTACATGGGCCATTGTAGGTTTCTTGTAAAGAGGCACCTATTGCGGAAAAAAGGAAGGTATTTTGATGGGAAAGCAGACCGTCGTGATAAGCCTGAGCATCGTAGTGGGCCACGTCTATTTGCCATGGTAAAAGATATTAAAATAGTGTTTGGAAAGGGTCCTAGAAGCAAACCTATCCCGAACGAGGAAGGCCAGGCACCCATCTGGAAGAAGAGATCAATATTTTGGGACTTGCCATATTGGGAAGTTTTGGAGATCCGTCACTCACTTGACTTCATTCACATCACGAAGAATGTTTGCTTGAACCTGCTAGGATACTTGGATATGTATGGCAAATTGAAAGATACACTACAAGCTCGGAAGGACCTACAAGTTTTGTAACTGAGGGATCGTCTACATCCATAAAAGAGAGAGAAAGGACATTACCTAAATCCCGCGAGTTACACTCTAAGCAAAGAAGAGAAAAAAAAACATGATAGAGTGCTTGAACAGTGTGAAGGTCCCTTCAGGATACTCGTCAAATGTGAAGAGACTCATAAACATGAAAGAGAATAAAATCGTACACCTAAAAGCTCATGACTGTCTTGTATTGATGACACAGTTGCTCCCAGTGGCTGTGAGAGGTTGTTTGCCTGAGTGGGTCCGGGTGACAATCATAAAGCTGTGTACCTTTTTCAACGCGGTTTCGCAGAAGGTCATCGATCCACATAAGCTAAGTAAGCTACATGATGATGTGGTACAGAGTGTGGTCAGCCTTGAGATGATCTTTCCTCCTGCATTCTTTGATATTATGATTCATCTCACTGTTCACATTGTCAAAGAGATAGGTATTCTCGGGCCCGTGTTTCTGCACAACATGTTTCCTTTTGAGAGGTACATGAAAGTCCTAAAGAAATATGTCCGTAACCGTTCACGTCCCGAAGGATGCATTCCGAAGGGTTATGGGACCGAGGAGGTGGTTGAGTTTTGTTTGGATTACATTGAGGATCTACATCCCATTGGCGTCCCTATATCACGCCATGAGGGGAGACTACGGGGAAAAGGGACACTAGGACGGAAAATAATTGCATGCAATGATCTCCTAACTTTTAATCAAGCACATTTCACTGTTCTAAAACAATCAACCCTAGTGGCCCCATACGTCCTTCAGCATAAAAGTATTCTACGCCGCGAATTCCCAGGGAGGTCCGAGGATTGGATCACAGTGAGACACATGGATACTTTTGGCGCTTGGTTACAAACTACATCCTTGTCAACGGGTCAAAAAATAAACAGTTACAACGCTTGGCTCGGATGCCATCTAGTGAAATCGTCACATTTCAGGGCTACGAGATAAATGGTTACACCTTCTACACAAAATGGCAGGATACCAAGAGCACCAACCAGAACAGCGGTGTCCGTATAGACGCCACTGACGACAAAGGCAATGTGGACACATATTATGGTTACATAGAAGAGATATGGGAGCTCGACTATGGACCATTGAAGGTCCCTCTGTTTAAGTGCCAGTGGGTCAAACTGACTTCAAGCGGCGTGAAGATCGACAAATACGGCATGACAACCGTCGACTTGACAGAAGTTGGCTATAGGCGCGAACCATTCGTCCTTGCCAACGATGTGAGACAAGTCTTCTACATAATGGACATGTCAAGCAAACCAAAGAAGCACAGGGAGAAGCAAAAGGATTGCAGTAGTAAGCCAAAGTGACACGTGGTTCTTCATGGCAAACGAAGAATTGTTGGTGTTGAGGACATCACAGACGAGGAAGAATATAATCAGTTCGACGAGCTCCCTCCCTTTGCGGTATATGTCGACATAAATGTCCTAAATGTAATAGAAGTTGATGCTCCTTACGTACGTCGCGACCACGCCGAAGGAACACTTGTAAAGACAAAGTGATCATTAATTCATGTGATTAAATAATTTTTGAATGGCCTTACTAATTTTTGGATGCACTAACTATTTTTTATTGCACTCACTAATTTTTGAAATCATTAAACCATTTATACAAGCGGGTTGTATTAAGAACCGCTTGTAGAGGTCCATTTATACAAGCCGCTTGTATCCAAAAATTAGTAAGTCCATTCAAAAATTATTTAAATGCATTAAACAATGTTTAAAAGGAATAAATAATTTTTGAATGTATTAAACAATTCTTGAAGGGGTTAAATAATTTTGGAATGCATTAAAAAAAGAGGAACCAATAAAAAAGTAGCAGAAGGCGAGAGCGGGACTCGAACCCGCGTTGCCGCAGGTTAGTTCCATGCTCAAGCGCCACTCGCTAGCCAGGGGGGAGGAAGATATTTGTCGAGCATGGACGGCGTCAAACGTTTTTGACTCTTAAGTATCTACAAGCGGTTTGTATTCCGAACCGCTTGTAGAGGTCCCTCCCTCGCTGCGGTCAAGGCGTTTATACAAGCGGTTTGTATTACGAACCGCTTGTAGAGGTCCATTTATACAAGCGGGTTGTATTACAAACCGCTTGTAGAGGTTCTTCTACAAGCGGGTTTTATTACGAACCGCTTGTAGATGTGCTCTTATAAATAGCCTTTTCCCGCCCGTCACAGACTCAGCTCAAAAATTTTCTAAGTCCCCGCGCCATTGCCGTCGACTGCCACCTTCAGCGCCATCGCAGCCGAGCTCGCCGTCGACTCCTCCGCCACCGCGCCGTCGTTTGCGACGTCGCCGTCGACTCCTCCGCCACCTGAAGGGCATGGGTTAGCCTTCTCCTATGCTAACACCCCTCTTTTTTCTCGTTGTCCACAACGTGTTCGACAAAATGCCCACAAGATAAACACATTGATATACATTGATATGCTTAAACAATTTTTCATACATATACATATAAATACATTGATATGCTTAAACACTTTTTCATACATATACATATAAATACATTGATATGCTTAAACAATTTTTCATACATATACATATAAATACATTGATATACATTGATATATTTTTCCATAATTAGATAGATGGCGACACCAGGGCATGATGCTCCTAATTTTGACATGGAAGAACAGTTCTTGCTAGACGTGATCGCTACCGGTGACACCAACGTTGTCGACAATGCAGCTGGTGGATCCGGTGACCCGAACATTGTCGACACCGCAGCCGGTGGATCCGGTGACCCGAACATTGTCGACACCTCAGACGGTGGATCTAGTGACGCAGTGGACGATGAGGGAAGCGAGGTAATGCCACGACAAACCCTTTAACCAATTAATATAAATGGCTCTGACATGAAAAATTCACATCTCTGTCCATTTTCAGCCCAGTACATTGAGCACCCAAACCAAGTGAGGTGCTAACAAGAAGCCTGCTACAAAGTTTGTTTTCACCAACGTCGGCAATGACGGGAAACCAATTGCCCCTCTTTCTACAGTAGGCCCATTTAACAACGCATGTGGTTTCCACGTTAGGGATCATGTCCCAGTTAGCATCAAGAAATGGCCTGAAGTTCCGCAAGCAACCAAGGAGCTCCTTTGGAAAGATATCAAGGAGAACTTCAAATTTCCTGAAGGATACGAGAACAAGGTTAAGAGATACACTTTGAAGAAAATGGCAACCCAATTTCAGTCATGGAAAGTTCACCTGATCAACAAGTATGTCAAGAGGGGAGAAAGGCTAGATTTCAACCAACATCCCAAGCTGGCGGATCACTGGGATGCATTTGAAGAATACAAATTGTCAGAGGAAGGACAGGCTGCGAGCCTTTAGAACAAGATCAACGCTGGGAAGAAGAAATACCACCACCATCTTGGCACCGGTGGTTATGTTAAGGCTGTACCTAAATGGGAGAAGCGGGAGGAAGAATTAATCGCCAAGAATATCACACCTGCTACTGCTGATTGGGAATTCCACCTGTGGAATTGGTTCATGGCTCACGGAGGGGCCCTTGCAGAGGACGGTAGCTTGTTGATGGCACCGGGAGCAGAGGATGTTGGAAATAGAATTGTCCAAGATGTCGACATGTCTCGCTCATGTTCCTTAGTAAAAGACAGGGAGAATGGCGAGCTCACACATTCACTTCAAAACCCTGAGCACCTAGGATAAACAAGAGGAATGGGATCGTCCGTGCCATGGAAGTATAGTTTCTCCAAAGATGCCAATACGTACAGGAGCTGGTCAAGAAGCCAAAGAAGAGAGGCATACCAATACAACTTACTGTAAAGGGAGCTCAGAGCAACTCAGCAAAGTATCGAAGAGATTGTTGACCAAATGCTGCAGACGACACTCGGTAAACTTCAGGGAGCCGGTACAACCAATACACAGGCCAACGGCGTCGCTAGCCCGCCCACCTCCGCGCGACGGAGTAGCTGCCCGTCCAACGCCGCCCCACTCTCTACTCACATGGTACCGGTGCCAGACCTAGGACAGTACGCAGTGGATAGCATCAAAGTTCGCCGGGAGTGTGAGCTACACGTTCAGGTGCATAACCTCTCCACCAAGGTGGCTTATGGCGTGGCGTACCCTGTGGAGCCGGGCCAGCTTTTCCACTGCAAAGAGATACCGCCAGGTTACTCGAAGGTCATGGTGGAGGAGGTGTCGAGTGGCTATGAAGATCTTCTGCTCGAGATTGATGGAGGGGACGACATCACCAACGTTGGATAGGCCCTCCACGGAATCATCCTCTGGCGAAAAAGGTATATCATATTTCCAAAGACCGTGGAGGTGACCTCTCCAACAATAGAAATCGAACAATTGGATGTGACCTCTCCGCAACAACAAAACTCGCCTCCTCCTACATCAACTCAACCACCTGCCCAAGGAAGCCCGGCTCCACCTCCTACCCAAGAAAGCCCGGCTCCATAATCTCCTCCAAGGAAGAAACTTCAAGTACAAAGGGCCAGTACTGCGATGCTACCCCCTACCAAGAAGGCCCAGTCATCAACACAGTCGTCAAAGGAACCTCCGAAAAGGGCATACGACATGATGGCTGAGGAGACACATGAAATAGTTCGAAAGGAAATTGAGACACACTTCGCATCAAAGATGCCACCTCCCAAGGCGCAAATTGATCCGAAAGCTGCAACCCACTTTGAGACATGCCGTGCAGCACCTCTTCCTACCTCGACTAACTACGAACGCATAATAGTGAAGTCTGCATTGAAAGGGAAACGGGCTAAGAAGGCAGTGGCAGCTAACAAGAAAGCCTAAGATCACCAACTAGATGAATTCTTGAGAGAGTTAGGGCTATCTTTCGCTGCAGCTGTGGGAGCATCAGATAATCTTCCAATGGCAGAGGTCAGGTGGCCATATAAGCTGGGCCGGGAGTTGGTTGCACTGGAAAAGATAAAGGATCTGCCAACCAAGATGCGACAATTTCATGAATGGTACATGGAACAGTCCGCTGAAGGAAGAACAATGTTCCCCGTCCATATAAAAGAGATAGATTTCTATCGTGGGGATCAACTCATATGGATGGAATTCGAGGACTTGTACCAATTTTACCATCGAGACGCCGTCAACGTGTCTCTAATGAGCTGCTGGTGTCTATAAGTACTTCCAGCTAATCATTGAGTTTACCATATATATGTGTTAATTTCGCCGTAGTTCAAGTTGGAAAATCTAATAACTCATCCCCTTTGTATGTAGAATGGAGATACAACGATGTAGAATAGAGACTATCTTCGACATCGGCTTCATCGATCCATTAATAGTCAACGAGACTACATGTAAAGGCAGCCCAAAAGAAATTGAAGAATACATTCTGAAAGCTCTTTCAGAACAGTACTACAAACTGCACATACTTTTGCCCTTCAACTTCATGTACGTATATATACATGTCATCACACAACCTCTCATTTATCCTTCTTCAAGACATTCATAATACGACTAATTACATATATGTTGCAATACATATATATATAATAGGTTTCACTGGATCCTACTTATTATCAATGTCGATAGTGCGAAGATCATTGTGCAAGACTCAAGAAGAAAACCACAGCAAGATTTTCAGTTTGTCATTGATATTCTAAACAGGTAATATTGAGATGCCAACATACATATATTTAAGTACTTCGAATACTCATAATTACTATTCATATAATAACGCATGATAGGGCATTCGCCACGTTCCGAACGAAGCATAGAGGAAAGAGTTCTAGGAATGAATTCACAGTGCAACTGAGCACTCGAATACGTACTACAAAATATCAATTAAAGAATATATATGGCGTAAAAATTGATCTTCTCAATAATTAATTGCATTCTTTTCAAAAAAATCACTCCAGGTTCTACAGCAATTGGCTGAAAACAACTTATGTGGCTATTATGTGTGCCCTACATGCAAAATCTTACCCACGACGATATGCGACGACTGGACAACGAGGTGCGTGTGTTAAAAACAAATTTCTTAATACACTTATACTTCACGTATTCAAAGATTTCTTTATTTCTTTCTTTTCGTAGCCTGGCATCGATGAGACAGGCGTGATCCCTTCGCATTGGGTTGAAATAGTCCAAGAACAACTTATTGGCTTCATTGTCGATGAGATTATAACCCCCAGAGGCGAGTTCTACGCAAAGGGATGGAGAGATTGTCCTTCAATAAGGATAGGTGAACTTATGGAATCTTCGTCTATGTACGCAAAAAGTGATGCACGCAAGAAATGATCTCAAGATCACCACCTTTGTACTCTTCTAAAGTTGTAAAACGTTTGCTTGTGCTCATCATTTCATGTATTGTAAAACTTGTGTGTGTATATGCATTTAATTTGTAAATACATTATAAGTTCATACTATTTGTGCAAACAAACTAATGGTTTTCTCAATTATAATATATATTTAATTATGCTGAAATAAACTTGTAGTTGTATTTAATTTAATTGCCAAAATTCATATTGGAAAGCCTATACTGAAAAGGTTACAGCCTCTCCGCAAGCGGTTTGTAACAACAACCGCTTGTGGAGATGGAGGGGCTCTACAAGCGGTTGGTAACACGAACCACTTGTGATTTGCCTCCACGTGGCTGCTCCACGGCTCTTCCTGGACGTCTTCTAAAGCGAGTGATACCCTTTGAGTATCACTCTCGGTTGCGTACAAGCGGTTCCATAACCGCCACTACACCATGACACAATTTCATCAATAGAATATCTGTCGGCAAAACCCATGTAACACGACGCATTATCTGTCGGTAAAAGTTTTCCTGACAGAAAACTACAGTCGGAAGAAGTCCTATCGGGAAAAATATTTACCGACAGAAATATTTTTGCCGACAGATATGCTGACCGTATTATATGTTATTTGGCGACAATTATATCTTTGCCGACAGATAGTTTTTCCTGACAGAAGTATAAATGCCGACAGAGCGTTTGAAACAATAAATGACAAATGCCGACAGATACTCTGAAACAATAAATGAAAAATGCCGACATATACTCTGAAACAAGAAATGTTATCACAATCTCTGTTTATAAAATAAAAGCTTCTTGGCAAAGCACATTTTGACACAGAAGGATGAAAACACTGATAACAAAAAAAGAACACAGTGCAGAAACAATAACTCCCATATCAACGCTGAATTGCCACACTTGAACATTGAACAAGCTTTCTATAATATTCAACAAGGATCAAATGGCTTATAACCTCATCTTTCTCTCTTCCTCTCCAGCTGGTTTTGGTGTTGCTATCACTAACCTCTCCTCCTTAAAACCACAAACTGCTATCACTAACCTCTCCTCCTTAAAACCACAAACTGCACACCAACATTACATACCAAATTATTTGAACTATGATTATATATATGAACATTAAAATTTATGATGCCAGAGATAATATATACATGTAAAAGAAAAGAGCAGCACCAAAGAAAGTCCCAAGCTGGGTATCAGGTCAAAAAGAATGGATGAAAAATCAAGATGCCATTTAGATATTTTGAAACCTTGTTCTCTCCTCTTGTAAAAAGAGAAAGAAGCAATATTCATCTTGCCCATTGGTTCACAGGCATGCTCAAAAGGCTCAGTGTCAAGAAGATGTGCCCTAGATTGTTGTATCATCAACATGAGCTAACATACATAAGTAAAACATTTCATATTACAATACCGACTACTTCACTGCAGTTAATGTGACACTACGGGATGTCAAACATTATAAAGGGTGAAATCGGAGGTTAAAAATTTACGTTATGCAGTTTAATCATGATTCCGGGCCGATTTCGGGAGTTTGGGCCTCTCCGGGGGAGTTTGGGCCCTAGGATTTGAGTCGTGGGCTTTAGTGGGAAAGTTTTTGGGCCCATGTGGGAGTGGGAGGCCAGGTTGGGGCGCCTCCCCTGCCCTTGGTGCGTCCCACCCCCCCGGAAACCCTAGCCCCCACTTTTCCCCTCCTCTCCACCCTTCCCACCTCCTAGCCGCCACCCCCCATCTCCTCCCCCCATTGCGCCACCATCCTCTCCTCTCCTCTCCACCACCCTTGCTGCCCCTAGGGGAGTTCTCCACCTCACCACCCTGCTGATCCGTCCATTGGAGCGCTCCGCGACGAGGAGATCCGGTGGATTGGGAGCGAGGAAGGAGATCGCGCGAATCGGGAGGAGATCCGTTGGTTCTTCGTTCGTCGGGCGAAGGTATGGCCATGGGAATCCTTGGGGTTGGTCTAGGTACTGTTCTAGGGGTTGATATCATGTTTTTAGATCAATTGGCGGTGCTGTAATTGGGTAGATTAGATGAAATCTAGAGTTTGCCACGTTCTCTGTTTCGGGCAGATTGTGCAGTCGACATAGGGTTTGAGATTTCGCCAATTTAGATTTGGAATTTGGTCGTACGCCTGTTGAGAAAGTTGTAGGTAACTTCAATACCTTTCAGTGGACATAAAGAACATCCAATTCCTCCCAGCCGTTTGAAGGTTATGCTCGATTTACCGAGCGCGTTCAAATCTGTGACGTAGCTTGGACAGAACGTAGAGTTTTGTAGATTAGACAACTTTAGAGTCCGAATCAGCTTTTCCATATACTTAGAAAAAGTTAGGAAATTTCCTAAACTACGCGAGGATATACTCGTTTAATCGATTCGGAGTCATAGAACTAAAGTTATGATAGTTTGAAGTCTGCTGTCCGGGCGGGACAGATTCTCTGTTTTTCGATGTTGGGGGTAGTTCGTGAAGTCGGGGTAGATGAGCTATTGCGTACTGTTTTGGGGGCACGTTTTGAGTGTGTGGTATGTATGTGTAGGTGGTGTGACCCCGGGAGTGCCCTCATCCTCTCGCCAATCCGTCGCTCGAGGTTAAGGCAAGTGTATTGGAATGGGTATCGTTTAGATTGTTGCTAGACTTGATTGGATACAACTTGCTTTATGATATGATGCTAAGATTGATGTTTGCCTATGACATGATGAACATGATTTCATATTGATTATGATTGTGTGGTATTTAATGTTTATGCCAATATTTACATGTTTATGTCATATGTGCATTCATAATGGAAGAGGCGTCCCATCTTTGATCACGGGCCTCTGTGTTCACACGTAGTGAACACGAAAGACCTACCTCATAGTCCCATCCACGGGTGTGCATGGGAGCGAGTCAATAAGAGTAGGCACCCTCCATCTACGGGATGGAAGGGGAAGGGGGTGCACGCCGACGGGTGTGCACTCGGCATACCGGTATGTGCTTCGTGGAGATATGAGCATTTGCATTGCATACATGATGATGATGAAATGAGTACAATGATGATGAGACATGAGAATGATATGGTATTCATGGTGTTGATCATGGTATTTAGTGATGATAACATTAAATTATTTTTATGGTCCATTGCAATATACTTGCTGAGTGATGAACTCACACTTGTGTTTTATGTTGATTTTAGGTACCATGACACCACCATGTGGGAAGGGGCAATAGCTACACCTCTTCACATAGTTCCAGCCACATTTACCATTTTTTTAGTCATGATCATAATAAGTGCCATGAACTCGGTGTATGGAATAATTTAGTGTGCTTGTGATCCTTATTTGCTTAGCTATAGATTATGGAGTGGTTGGATTTGGTTTTATTGGCTTATGTTGATGCTTTATCCATTATATATTGCTGCTTTAGATGTCTTATGTTATGATATATATATTGCCATGATATTGCTATTGTTTCAATTCATGTTAAAACAAAGGAGATGCTGCCGAAATTTCGGTTTTTAGCATTTGTGCCTTTGCTGTAATTTGTCTTTATTTATGGTATTTAGGTGATGTTTAGTCTATGTTTGGTAGCATTCAGGCATACTAGATGCCGGGGTGTTACAGTTAAAATGAAAGGCTCCAAGTTTTTTTTAACCAACAAAGATTCAAAGTCTTCAACGAACCAAAAACAAAAAAAACAAAACAAAAGGAATAGAACTGACATTGATTGTTTTAAAACAATACTACCACATGCTGCTATTGCATCACCTACACTTCCAACAGGTTTATGACTAATATGACAGGTGCTACATACATAAACTGTACCTTTTGATGATCCTACAGAAGCAATAGCGGCAGCTTCCACTCTTTCAATATGTAATTGTAGTTATTGGAAAAACAACTCTAGAGTTCCTCCCTAAAGAATTCAAGCTCTTTCTAGTTGGCAATTCATGTATTTCCTGTAATTATAAAGAGGCAGAATAATACATACAAATGCATTTCCTGTTCAGTGGCATAAACTTAGAAATGGCATAGATAGCATAAACAATGGCTGACACCCAGGAATATTTTGCTTTACATGGTATTCATAAAAGCACTTGAATTTCAGTTTACGAAGGTAGTAAATGTACGTCAAGACATGGAGGCATTATACATACTTGTCGATTCCAATGTTAAAGATCTGATTAATCCCAACTATGTAACTGTTGCCCCTAGAATGCTTTGAATATCAACCACCAATTTATCAATTGAGGATTCCCTATCAAGGCTTTAGCAACCAAAGCTCTTCATTAACACAACAGTTCTGTGTGGGATTCTCTATCAAGGCTTTATCAACCAAAGCTCTGCATTAACACAACAGTTTCATCACATAGAAAATTACATCTGGGTTCATCAACCATTATAAATCTAAGACTAGAAACTCACAAGGAATTAGCAACTAGAAACTCACAAGGAATTAGCAACTACATCGAAGCAGCAACTATTAACATCAAGCATACTTATTGATTATCACTAGAGAGCAATATCAATTTATATGGAATAAATAACATCAACATAAGGTTGTGTGCACTGTTCCATTCGTAAAGCCTTAGATGTCTTCCTATTTGGTTCAAAAACATATTTTATCAGTGACTCCTTGATTGACAAAAGTTCTGGGAACTTTGTCTTCAATTTAGTACAATCAAGCTCATTGTTGCTCCTAGGTGCAACTATGACCTTGGCTTGCTCCTTCAAGGTGAAGTTCTTCCAAGAGAAGTTTGGATCAATGTAATCCATGTACATTTCCAATATCACTATATATAGGAACTTTCACTAAAAAATTTCCGATATCACTATATAGAGGGCCACTTAATCAATGATTTGAACAATATGACCAATACAAAAATGTAGGCCGTTGTTGAGTATTCATCAACACCAAGTGCTCACTACAACAAAACCATACAGTAGAGACATGTTGCTAGAGACATTATTTATTATGTCTATTAACACGTAAACTAATTAGTATGTATCGGCATTTGTAGAGACATCCTAAAAGATGCCTTAAAGCAAGCAGTTAGAACTCCACCATGTTCTCTGTAAAGACAACTGTAAATTGCTGCAAAGAAGAAAGATCATCGCGCAGTTAAGAAAATTAGAACGTGCAGATAGCCCTCTAGTTTGGGAGGTAGATGGAATGGCCACTAAACAGAGCTACTATCTTGTCAGATTTCTAATACAAAATTTTAATATTTCTCTCAAGTATGCAAACATGCCCTAAATCTTACTACTGGCAACATACCATTTTCTCACAAATTCTAGTCTTTCCTCCCACAAACAAGCATCTAAAGAACTAATCCCAGTCTGTAGTACAAGATAGGAGATTTGGATGAAAGTTCTAAATTACAAGCGTTATTGACTCTTTTGAAGAAATTTACCAAACAATGTATACTTTTTATTTAACCTACACACATCCATGATCTAGATTAGGACTTCTTCCACATGCTCATGCATGGATCTGTGTACATTGAAATTTTTTTTTTCGAACTTGAGAAGGCAGCCAGACTCAATTCAACTAGTAGTAAAAAGATAGTAGTAGTTTGTCTTAAACCGTGATTTCACCACACATTTTTGTTGTAATAGATTGATAAAACCTAATAAAATTATAATACTACAAAAGTTCTTTCTGCAACAAATCTAAATCATTTCCACATGTTCAATCTAAATATTCATCAAAATATCGAAAAATGAAGTCTACGAAGTTTGACTTCAGGAATTTCAAAACGTTCCTATCAGTGACTTGAGGGATCGAGCAAAACCAAATGAGGGCACTTTCATATATAGTTACATGAATAGTCATGTAGTGGACTAGCTATTTTACTGCAAAGACAAGTGATGGAAGTAGGTAGGTCCTGAGCTATATATATCATATATATACATGCTACTTTTGACCTTTGGTCAATCAAAGAAGGGCATAAACTTCATTTTGATAATCCACTAACTGCAATAATCATCACAAAGTGAAGGCATTGAGGAAGAGAATCGTACGGTATTCTACTGTGTTAGTCAAAATGCCCCATCATCCTCCACTAACCAACAGGAAAACAACAATGCAAGACCTAGGAAGCTGTAATCCTAACCTAGCCTTCTAATTGGCACCAAATCATGGAGGTAACTAGCTAGCCAAGCAAACCCATATTCCAACCCGGACTACTCTAGCTAGACAAAACTCCTTTGCAGAGATTCTGCAGTGCATATATGACCAAATTCACAGCAAAACACTAAAGGTAGCTCACAGCAAATCACTAAATTTTGTAAGAGCCCATAATACCCACCTTTCTTTCTAACCTCGCCTCTCTAACCTCACCTGGGCTGCGCGTAGGGACGACGTCGGCGTGGCATTCTTTAGGGATGGACAGCGAGGGAGGGCTGGGTCGGGAGCGGCGGGGGCTAGAGGCGGTGGGACCGGGAGTGGCGACGGTAGGAGGCAGCGGGCGTGGCGGGAGGACTTGGTCGGGATCGGCGGGGGCTGGAGGCGGCGGGACCGGGAATGGCGGCGGTCTGGCCAGCGTGGCCGGAGCTCTGGTCGAGGCGATGGGGCGACAGGCGATGAGGTGCGGAGGCGAGAGGCTGGGCCGAGCGGCAGGCTAGGAGGGTTGTGGGCGGCAGGCGGCGGGGCCAAGAGCTACGGGTTCGGGAGTGGCGGCGGGACGGGGCTGCGGTCGAGGCGGTGGGGGCAGGAGACGGCGGGCATGGGAGGCGGGAGCCGGGAGGGCTGGGTCGGGGAGCGGCGACGGGACCGGGAGTGTCGGGGGCGGCAGGCGGCGGGGCTAGGAGCGTCGGGGCGGGAGGCTGGATCAGGCGTGGCGACGGGAGGGAGGGAGATTTGGGGAGCGATCGGGAGCAGCCAGATTTGGGGGTTACTAGAAACCCTATTCCTCTCGCGCCTTAACTTGCCGTGCGCCGCCAAAATGTTTTACCGACTGATGGTCTGACTCATAATATGATATTTGCCGACACAAAGTTAGTCATTAATACATATACAATTGCCGACAGATACTCTGCTCCAAAAAGTATTATCGCCAACAGATAGTTTGTTGCTAACTTTGCCGACAGATAGTTTATTGCTAATAACTGATTATTTCCGTCAGTCATCTGACGGTAATATTGGGTCACGGTGTAGTGCACTTGTGAAAGCGCTTACGAACCGCTTGTGTTGCACTGTTTCCTGGTAGTGTCTATTTAAACTTTGAAACTTATTTAATCAATATATAGCACAGGAAACAAAAAGGAAAGAAAAACATCCCTAGGTGTACGTCGATACATTATTAGTAAGCATGTTTATTTCTTTCTCTCTCTACAGAAGAGTATTTCCTTTCATTTTACTATCACAGGAAAATGTTAAGGGATGGTTGCTGATGGATCTGCCCATAAATCGTTCGTGCTGCACTAAACTACCCAATTTCATGTTGCATTTTGATCAGACGGTTGCGAGACAATGACAGGGTTAAATCAGTCAAATGCCAATCATGTCTTAACTATCAAATTTCCACGGTTTCTGAGATGACTAAAATGTAGACGTACGGTTACGTGGAACATTTCATGACATGTCTATAAGGAAAGTAACCACTAACCAGTTTTTAATATGATGCGCACCTCTCAATTGCAAATTGCATCCTGACCTTTCCAACAGGTAATCTGCTTGTGGTTGCGAGCTGTGGAACGGTCCATAAGCTGCAAGTTGATTGATCTACTCCCAACGTGTGAATCACTCATTTGCTAGCTGTTCTTTCCGTGCACTCCGTTTTCTTCTGCTTCTCTTTCTAAGAAGTACTAGTAAAGTGCCCGTGCGTTGCAACGGATCCCAAATAAATGATGACACCACAAGTTCTAAACTCTTAAATACAAAAAAAACGAGAATTTAAAACTTGAGCTATCACTTATTTGAGATCCGTTACTGAAGAATCACTGAACAAGGAAATACAGTGAAATGCAAATAAGGTTAGACAAACAACAAATAGCTACATAATTCCTCACCTATTGAGCCTTGGGCCTCTACTGTTCTGGCCCAAGAACAGCCTGGCAGACTCACCATCACCACCAACTCATTCTTATAATAGTTAAGAAATGCATATTTGTCAGTATTTATTAGAGGTTGCCTAGCCATCAACTGACTATATATATTCCCTTCGTTCCTAGTAAATAGTAGTGTTTTAGGATTTTATACTCCAAACTAGGTAAGTGGACAGAAGACCAAATTACTCCTTTATTTCACAACTTTTTGCTATTATATAGTGTATACTCCTTTAGATCACAAATAATTATCATTTTGAACATTGACACGGTACCTAAAACTCAACTTTGACCACTAATTTCTATTATAATATATTTAAAAAATCCAATAAAATTATAATATTATAAAAGTACGTTTTAAGATGAATCTACAGATATGATTTTTACACATCCAATCTAAATATTTAAAAAGATATTGATAGCTAAAGTTTTAAAAGTTTGACTGCATGCATTCCAAACCGACAAGTTTTTGTGAGCCGAAAGGAGTATTACTCTAGCCTATAGCATTAAATGATCTTAGAAATAGCTAAAGAGGAGGGGTATATATCGAAATTATAGAATGACATATTTAAAAACAAAACTTTAAAACTAAAATGATATGTATTGAGAAATGGAATATACTTTTTGAAAATTGCTTCACATTTGGACGCCACACCCCGAGCCACCATCGCCTCCACTGTGCAGGCAGTTTCCTCCCACCGCTAGCTCACCGGCGCCGCCTCAACACTAGCGATGCCTGCTGGCTACCGGTGAGCCACTGCCACCATCGCTGCCTACATCTGACGCGGCCTCCACGTCTGCTACCTAACCTCCACCTTCAGCACTTGTAATGAAATCAATATGTCGGGCATTTGTAAGTAATGTAGTCTATCAGGGAGGGTAGTGCGCTACATCACGTCGTATAGTATAAGGCAAGCAATAGACAGTAAGATGGTCGCTGGTTGTATTTAGCTGGTAATAGGAAAGATAAGAGTATTAGTAAGGTATGGCACAGACAAAGTTACCTCGATAACGCGACGAGTGGTTGAACCTAGGAGGTTATAGTTCGGGATGAAAACGGTACGAAAACGATCGGTAAATGACTGTTTCGTTTTCGTTTCCACATTTTTTACCGGTGACGAAAACGAAATCGGAAACCCCAAAAACGGATACGGAAACGGATAGTGATGAAAACGAATGCGGAACGGAACGGAACGGATACGAAAACGAAAGCGGAAAATTCCACAAAAACATAGTAGAGAATCACAATATACATGACCATAAGAACAATGTAGCTCATTCCACCTCCAAAGTGGACACAAGAATAATGTTATGTTCATTGGTATTACTAGAAAAATTTTCTCAAGTTTGTCAACTGAAAGTATGTTATTTGTCCCCCATATCAGACCATCATGTCCTCATCCGTATAATTATCTTTGATATCCTCTTGCTCCACCAACTACAAAGGTTTAACACCCTAAAATTTGTCTATTATTGTTCGATGTTCATTTATGATTTTTTGAGATTTATCTTAGATTTTCTGGAGTTTATAAATACTATTTTGCTATTTTTAGATTTATAAAATTAATTTATTTATAGAAAATAAAAACAAAATTATGCTGAAAATAATTGTTTTAGGTTCAAAATGTTCTAAAGTATTTTTGAGAATTTTTAACTCTATTTAATATTTTATATAAAATCATTTGTATTTATGAAATTATTTTAATTCAAAAATAAATATAAACTCTCCCTTCTTATTTTTGGGCCAAGCCCATTTTCCTTTCCGGCCTGTATCCGTTTTTAGTTTTCAGTTTCACTTATACGGAATTTCCGTTTCCGTTTTCACCGGAATTGGCTCTCCCGTTTCCGTTTCCATTTCCATTTTCGACAAAAAAAAAAATTTCCGTTTCCGTTTCCGTACCGGTATTTTCCGTTTTCGTTTTCGAAAAAAGGCTTCCGTTTTCGTTTTTCTTCTGAACGATCGGAAACTTTCCGTTCCGTTTACACCCTAGTTGTAGTCTATAACTGCGTTCTAATTTGCGGTTTAGCATGACTGGTATAAACGGTGCAAATAAAACATGATAGCAGGCTAGCAGCACACCGTTAAATCATAGAAAATGTAGAAAGTATCCCCTTGTAGATATGCATAGGTGAAAATATAATAGCAAGGCAAAACCCAGCGGTACGCTATAGACGAAGAAAGGTAGTACATGAAGACATGCTCTAGGATATTCAAATGTTGTACTAAAATAGTGTAGGCTACAGTTGCAACTCACACTAATTAACTTCAGATAATGACCGATTATTATCATTAATCCTAAGTTAATTATACTAATATGGGTATATTTAATTAATAAACCATCAAGTAAGCCCGACGTTTTTATTAATTAATACGTCATTTCATAGTGTTGCAACAGAACACTAATTAGAGACTTCAATGATACCCATTACCATTCATACACACAATGCCGTCTTATAGTTCTTCACCTATCTTATTACATAATTTACAACAAAAGTTCAAGCTCACATTTATTCTAATAATTACACTAGGGAGCGAGAGCCTATCATATAAGGGTCAATACTCCACCCAGTCCTCCTGATCGTCCTCCGCCCCCTCATCATCCTGGTCCTGCGGGTGATTCCCCATCCACTCCTCATCGGATTATCCATAGCACTCAGAATCTAAGAAAAGAGGGATTTATAGAGGAGTGAGTGCAAGATGTGTTTAGCAAGCGTTAGTATCAAATATGCATATAGGTATTTTATCTTCCGGGATCCTCATCGGTTCCAATTCAAATGAGTTTTATCAACGGGAACTCTTACCAGCTCCACTCCTCAAGTCATACCTCAAAGCTAGGTGTTTAAAATAGGTTTTATTAGGAAAGTCTTGGACATTATTGTTTGTAAAATTTTTACTAACACTTGTATCCAAGGCTTCGTAGCCTCCAATCTAGGAGATAGGCATGAATTTATGATTTTATACCCTGCATAGGTTTTGTATCACTTTCCCCATAGTTAACTCGATCGAAATCGAGAACCCAGAACGTTTATCACTATTCTGGTATTAAATCTCCAGCCCTTGCCCCTTCTAGTTGTACGCTATACTAATTCAACAGCACTATGACTAGGGTTAGCCAGTTGTTCTCCGCCATGAAAATCAGAGATACTCATATGCCCTGGCCACTACCAGTTGTGCTACAACGTGAATCAGTGGTACTAAGACATTAGGGGGTAGCCAGTTGATCTCTACCACGACAATCAAAGATACTCATCCAGTGGCTTTAAATATAGCCCCCTGGTCACTCAATTCCAATTGAGTACCGATGGATACTGTCACCGGCTATCCGTATGTCCTTCACCGAGAGTCTGGCAATCCCAGTTTAACACAATATACTTACCCAATGTGGAGAATTAAATACCATCATAGGACAACCTTTTTCGGTTGTTTCCACACACCATGGTTGATACGATTTTAGTACGGCTCATTGCCCGAGTGTAGTGGTTGTAACGTTATATTATATCCCTATGTAGAGGGCCCCACCAGCAACCTCAAATATGGCACCCTCTACCTCTACCCACCATTTAACAACTCACCCCAACTCCCCGTCGGTTGAGTCAAAATAACAATCCGACTGCACTCGCAGTTGATCCCACCATCGATTTCAAATTTAATTATATAGATTTTGCCATGCATTAGTGAATTTCACAAATCCTTTATAAAACCATTTCATAAACATGGACAAGGAAGCTTGCCTGGGTTTTGGTTGAAAGATTCGTCTTCACCCATTTGCTGGTTTATAATCTGGTTCAATTTACTTCCTAAAATTATGGAAATAACATACTTAGTGGTGATAAGTTTTTCTATGTTTTAAAATGCCCAACGAGCTTAATATATTGCTTTTGGATTTATAAATTTTACTTTGCGATTTTTTTAGAGCTTTAGTCGATTTTATCTGGTCACACTTTATTAAATTGATTCACCTACTGGGATTTGCGTTTCTAATTGATTTGAATTATTTCGATCGATTCTTGAAGTTTAACAGAGACTAAAATTCATCACTCTGACTACTTGGCCCAATTTATTATTTTCTTGTTTTTCTCTTTTCTTTTCTCTTCTTTCTATTTTTATTTTTTGTTCTCTTTTATTTTCCCCCTTTTTATTTCTTCGTTCTTATCCATTCGGCCAGTTGCTTCGTTCTTCTCCACTCTCTACGCATCTTTCCCCCCTTTCCAGCCGATCTGGCTCCTCCCTGCCTCGCCGGTGGCTGGTGCCGCCAGGCCGCCTCGCGTCGGTCGGTCCTGGCTCCCATGGCTTTCTTCTCCCCGTCGGTTCGGCCGACGACCTCCGGCGCCTTCCGCCGAGTGCACACGCCTTCATGGCTCGCCTGACCTCTCGGTAGTCTGGCCGATTGGTCTCCCGTACACTTGTGTCCTACGCTACTGGGCTGCTTCCCACTTAAGCATCTAGGCCCCCAGTTTATGATTTGTTTTGGTAATTAATGGCAATCGGTTATTTGTGGACTAACGATTTTTTTCTTGAGAATTGCAAGAGGGATTTAGTCTTCATAAATTGAGCACAAGAGGAATCCACGCAAGAATGGTTATGCATAAAATCTCAAGGCCAAGCCGAGAAAAAGAAAGGTTATTGTGTCTATTTTCTTTTTAACCGATATCGGAGTCTAGAGAAAAGATCGGATTTGTTAGTTTTAGATGCCGTACTATTAAGAGGGACTTGGTATAGTAGCTTGAAGTCTAAATGCATTCATATATGGCTCAATTAGTGGTTAAATCATTTGCATCAACTCGCATTAAAAAGTTTCTTTTGAAATCAGCGTTTCAGCCCTCAAGCGGCACTACCGACGGTATATGTGCGGTACTACCGGCCCTGTGCGAAAGTACCGTCCATATAACTCCGGCAGCTTTTTGATAGAACGGATGAAAATCGTGTCCCTCCGATCAGCACTACTGGAGAGGTAGGGTGGTACTGCCGACCCTGAGCGGCAGTACCGCACGCTACACTACGGTAATTTTACAGAAGCAGTATTTTTGGTTGAGATCGGAGCGGCACTACCAGGCATTTTTCTGCAAATTGAATGTCGGCACTACCGGGCATTTATATAGCGGTAGTGCCAGAAATATTTTATATGTCCCAACGGCTACTGACATCGCATTCATTACAGAGGGAAAAATGCCGTTTATTTGAGGGCGGCACTACCGGCCCTATGAGGGCGGTAGTGCCGGCCTCGGCCGAATGTTCAGAAAAATTCCCCCAACAGCTATATTTCTTGAAGGGGGTTATAAATACCCCTCCACCTGCATCCTTGGGTTGGTGGGTGACCATATTAACTTCATTCTAAGCCCTAGCAATTCTCTCCACTCTCTAGTGCATTCAATTCACAAGTTTGACAGAAAAGGAGAGAAAAGCTGAGTGATTTGATTTCAAGCATTCATTGAGCCATTAGAAGCATTCAAGAACTGTGACACCTCGGAGTGTCGTAACCTTATTATTGAGCATGATAAGGTTAAATACAGTATGAGATGTGGAAATAAGGTTAAGATCATAAGGATCGGGGGTTAATAACGTTTCCGGGCCGTTTCCGGGCCGTTTTCGGGGTTTTGGGCCTTCAGGAGTTTTGGGCCTTGGTGGGCTTTGGTGGGATGGATTAGGACTCCGTAACGGACTAGGATTGGGTTGAGGGCTGTTAAAAGGGGCTCCCCTGCCCCTTGCGCCCCACCTCAGCCCCTTGCGCCCCACCTCCCCCTCTTGCGCCCCGCTCCTCCCTCCCCCTCCCCTAAGCCCTAGCCCCCCAAAACCGTGCGCACCCCCCCTCCCTGTCCTCCACCTCCACACCACCTCCCCTCCACCCCTTGCTGCCCTAGGGTGGCCTCCCCACCCCTGCACCTTGTGGAGTCATCCCGTGGAGCGAGGAGCGAGGAGCAAGGAGCGAGGAGCGAGGAACGTGGAGCGAGGAGCGATTCGCGAGGAGATTCGCGGAGATTGATTGGAGTTTTGCGCTTCGGGCAAAGGTATGATCTTGGGGATCCTTGGGGATGATCTAGGTACTGTTATTAGGGTGTTTATCAAGTTTTTAGATCAATTGGAGGCGCTGGTTTGAAGTAATTTGGGTTAGATCTAAACATGTCCACGTTTCTGTTTTCGGGCAGATTGAGCAGTCGAACTAGGGTTCGAGTTTCAGTCGATTTAGAATCCGAATCAGACCGTACGGACTTCTAGGAAGTTGTAGATAATTTAATTATCTTTCCGTGGACGTAAAGCACGTTAATTTCCGATCAGCCGTTTGAAAGTTATGGCTGTTTTACCGAGCGCCTAAAAAAATCTGTGACGTAACTGGAACAGATTGTGGTAATCTGTAGATTAAACAATTTTAGAGTCCGAATCAGTCTTTCCCTATAACTAGAAAAAGTTGGGAAATTTCCTAAGCTTCGCGACGGTGTACTCGTTTATTCGATTTGGAGTCCCAGAACTCAAGTTATGCCTTTTGCAAGGCTGCTGTCCCGCTTGGGACAGAACCTCTGTTTTTAGGTTTTGCGAGTAGTTGGCAATGTCGGGTTAGATGGGGCGTGTGTACTGTTTTGAGGTTATGATTGTGAGTGTGTGATGCCTATGTGCAGGTGGTGTGACCCGGAGTTCCCTCTTCTTCCCGCCAATCCGTTGCACGTGGTTGAGGCAAGTGTGTTGTGATGGATAGCAAGTTGTAGGTTGCATGTTGAAATTAGATGGAATTGCCTACATGATATATGTCCACTTGCCATGTTTTAATGATTGATATGATATGATGAGCATGTTTAACATATTATGATGCCATGTGTTAATATGTGAATTGAATATGATATTTGGCATGGTTGCATGCATGTCATGAGATAGGGCGAGGCGGTGAGAAAGTCTTAACTAGTCGGCAAGGTCGGTGAGAAAGTTATGACTAATCCGAACGCCATTGAGTAAGTCCTATGTCGTGATTCCATCCACGTGGTGTTTGGAAGCGAGTAGGCACCCTCCATCTTCGGGATGGAAGGGAGGAAAGGGTGCACACCGACGGGTGTGTACTTCCCATACCGGTATGAGGTTCCAGAGGGTCAGGAGCAATGCATTACATCGCATACAAATTGATGATGATATTGATAAGTATTCATGAATGAGATGTTATACATGATGAAAGATGTTATTGACTTGTTGTTTTGCTTGTTGTCCATTGCAGTATGCTTGCTGAGTTTTCGAACTCACCCTTGTGTTTTCTTGTTGTTTTAGGTACCATGAGAACGGCATGCGGGAAAGGGGAATAGTCACACGCTCACACGTTGCTTCACCTTAATGTTTCCCCAAGTCAATTCATTTAGTTGGATAATAAATTGCGTGTGATGGCCTTTAAATTAAGTCTTAGCTTGGTTAATGAGAGTTCTATTGTTTGTTTGACACTTGGACCTTTAAGAGCTTGATGTTAGTCTTTTATTGTCGTTAAGACTCTATTTATTGCTGTTTTAGATGTTTCTCTTATTGCCATATAATGCCATATTGTTGCTGTTCCTTAAATTCATGATAAAACAAAGGAGGTGCTGCCGAAATCTCGGTTTTTAGCCTATGCACCTTTGCTGGAATTTTATGTTAAATGTGGTATTTAGTTGTTGTTTAGCTTGTGTTTGGTAGCATTCGGGCATATTAAATGCCGGGGTGTTACAGTTGGTATCAGAGCCAGGTTGTAGGTCCTTGGAATGTGAATTTTTAGTGTCATGCTATAGGGTACAACTAAAATGTGATGTGGAATAACTTAGAAACATTGCTTAGGTCTTAACTAAAACTTTGTTATAGGATAGCAACATTAAAACTTGTAAAAGTGGTATAACTAATCTAAAATTTGACACACTTGGTTGCACAGTAGGATGGGGTTTTGGTTCATCATTGCATTGCGCTTAATTATTTAATGAAGGATATGCTTATGATGATGTTTGATCTATGATCTTGATTGCGTGATGTGGTGTTTATGTTTTGTGTTTGGATGGTTGTCTGTCTAGCTGACCATGCCAAGGGGTAGGGGCCGGGACGCCAGTGGCGTGGAGGCAGGCGAGGCTCCCAGAGAGTTGCTTGAGTCTGCCTGTATAAATGATTGGATTGTTCCTGTTGTGGTGATAAAAGTGGGGTTGTGGTGCGAAGGGTTTCGGTCACCTCTTTTACAGGTTCATAGTAACGGTGAGGTTTGTGGTGTGGCGGTTAGCGCCATCACCGAAGAACTATTAACCCCTGTAGGAGAAGAGTGCTTATCCTTTTTGTCCTTGATCGGGTAGTTGACTGAGTCAAATAGAAGAGTTGATGGTGGTTCCCTTCGGATGTTCTCTGCCGTTACGGCGGTCGGTTTCGTTGTTTTTCTTGGCTTTAGTTGAGCTGAACCAAAAGAAAAGTGTTTTGTATTGGATTTTCGCGGATCGTTACGAGTGCGGTGGTGAGCACCGTGCTTGAGTGTGGTTGGACCGGGAGTTGCAACCCTGGCAAGCCCGGCCATACGGGGCGAGTCTGCGGATGAATCCCGGTAGCATCATCAAGTGGGAGGCGGTGTCTTCTCCTCCCACTCGGTAGCGTCTTCTAGAGGATCGGTGCACATGATGGCTGCTCTGTTTCTCAGCCACCCTTTGCGTGGGCGCCACCAGCGGCATCGTGCCCGCAGTGCCGTCTGCTCCTCCTCGATTGCCTCCTCCGCCCCGGCCTTGATGGGGCATCACTGAGTCGGGGCTCATACGTCCCGGCGCCACCAGAGTGTACGCTTTGCCGACCGCCGAGTCGTAGGGCATCGAGAGGTGGTTTCAGGTACTCTGCTCGTGGATTAGTTGATGCCTTTGTTCTATTTGATTAGGAGCATCCTACTCTTTTGTGTCGTCGGAGTTTGCTAGTAGAGCTAAGTTGGGAGTTCAGCGGATTTACGAGTCCGTGTTAGTCGATTCTCCTGGGGTTTGATTGCTAGTTCTTTGGTTTGCCCTGGTTGCACCATTGCCATTGATGATGAGGTTTTCTTTGCCAATCTCATGGTGATCCAGTTGGCTCCTTTTGATGTCATTTTGGGCATGGGTGGCTGCATCGATGCCGTACTAAGATCTGTTGTTTCTGGAAGACAGTTGCCTTGCAGGCCCCGTCCGGGGTAGAGTTGACCTTTCAGGGTGGTATACCCTCCAGTTCCGTCTTTGCTTTGACTAGTCTGTTTTCTGGTCGTCGTTTGAGGCTGTTGGGTTTCCTCATGACTTTGTCTGAGAAACCATCTTCCTCATTTCCCATTGAGGAGATTTCTGTAGTGAAGGAGTTCGTTGATGTGTTCCCTGACGAGTTGCCTGGTCTACCTCCTGTGAGGAATGTGGAGTTTCGTATTGATCTTGCTCAGGGCACTCGACCTATTTCTATCTCTCCATACCGCTTAGCTCGACCTTTTCAAGACGAGTTGAAGAAGCGATTGGAGGATCTGTTGGCCAAAGGCTTCATTCGGCGTAGCGTATCGCCATGGGAGCACCGTCCTCTTCGTCTCGAAGAAGGATGGAAGTTGGCGTATGTGCATTGATTATCGTGCTCTTAACCAAGTGACAGTCAAAAACAAGTATCCTTTGCCTCGCATCGAGGATCTGTTTGACCAATGAAGGAGCAAAGGTGTTCTCCAAAATTGATCTTGATCGGGGTATAATCAGATCCGTGTGAGGAAGCAGGACATTGAGAAGGCTGCTTTCTCCACTAGGTATGGGCATTATGAATTTAAAGTTATGTCTTTTGGACTAACTAATGCTCCTCTTTGTCTTCATGGAGGCGATGAGCAGTATGCTACACAAGTACCTTGATGAGTTTGTGGTAGTGTTCATCGATGACATTACGATTTACTCTAAATCGGAAGAGGAGCATGAGCGACACTTGAGGTTTGTCTTTGAGTACCACGAGGAGAATCAATTCTTTGCTAAGCTGGAAAAGTGCGAGTTCTGGATTTGAAGTGGGTTTTCTTGGCCACATCATCAATCCAGGAGGGCATATCGGTAGATCCTAGCAAAGTCTCAGTGATTTTGGATTGGAAGAGGCCTTCCAATGTCAAAGAGGTGCGTAGTTTCCTTGGGTTGGCTGGATACTATCGGCGTTTTGTGCAGGATTTCTCTATCATTGCCAAGCCACTTTCACAATGACTCGAGAAGGGATGAAGTTCGGTGGATCGCAGAGTGTGAGCACGACTTACGCACTTTGAAGGAGAAGTTAGTGATCGCTCCTGTTCTTACCCTTCCCGAACCGGGAAGCGCTTTCATGTTTATTACGATGCTTCTCGGTTGGGACTTGGGTGTGTGCTCATGCAAGAGGGCAAGGTGATTGCTTATGCTTCGAGGCGATTGAAAAAGCATGAGCAGAATTATCCCACGCATGATCTTGAGCTAGCCGTAGTGGTGTTTGCATTGAAGATATGGAGGCATTACATGCGGTGAGTCTTGTGATATTTTCATCGATCACAAGAGCCTCAAGTACATCTTTACTCGAGAAAGATTTGAACTTGAGGCAGAGGAGGTGGCTAGAGTTGATAAAGGATTATGACCTCACGATCGGTATCATCAGGGAAGGCAAATGTGGTGGCCGATGCTCTTAGTCGCAAGACAATGCCCCTGTTGTTGATTGTCTTGTTGCTGATTTTGGCGTTTGGGAGTCTCCTCTCGCTGCGGGGACCATGCAGGCTGAAACTCAAATGATTCTTGAGTCGGTGATTCTGGCGTGTGCGAGAGGCACAAAGACATGATCGTTTGCTCCAGCGGTGAGAAGCGCCTTGAGGATGGCAAGTCGGGAGACTTTACCGTTGATGATGCGGGAGTTTTGAGGTTTCAGGGGCCGTGCATGCGTGCCCCGGAAATCTCAAGTGAAAGAAGACATTCGAGAGAAGCTCATCGCACCCGTACACGGTCCATCTGGAGAGACCAAGATGTCTGAGGGACTTGAAGAAGAATTTACGGTGGAAAAGGATGAGAGTGGATATTGCCAAGTATGTGGCGTCTTGTGGGATCTGTCGAGAAGATCAAAGCTGAGCATAAGCGTCCGCCGGTCTGTTCTGCGACCATTGGAGGTTCTGTGTGGCCATGGGATGACATCTCCATGGATTTCGTGGTTGGTCTACCTCGTTCTCCACGAGGAAGGATGCTGTTTGGGTTGTGGTGGACCGTCTCGGCAAGTCTGCGCATTTCATTCCCATCCGCACGACCAATTCAATGGCGAGTTGGCTCCCTTCTATGTGCGGAGATTGTGAGATTGCATGGTGTACCCAAGACCATTATCTCTGATCGGGATCACGAAGTTCGTCTCCAAGTTAGGGAGAGTTTGCGAGAGTGCTTTGGAGTACGCAGCTTTGCCTTAGTACCGCTTTTCACCCTCAGACAGGATGGGCGGTCTGGCGTACCATCCAAACTTTGGAGGACATGCTCGGGGCCTGTGTGATGGCTTGGAAGGGTAGGCTGGGAAGACCATTTGCCCCTTGCAGAGTTTGCTTACAATAACGGCTACCATTCCAAAGATCAGGGCTGCTCCTTATGAGTCTTGTATGGTCGGAAGTGCGGATCGCCACTTTGTTGGGATCTTGTGGGCGAGAGAGCTATTCTTGGGCGGATTAGGTTCAGCGGTGTTGATCGCGTGTCGGAGGTTCGGCAAAACCTTCTCGCAGCCTGAAGCGAGAGAAGAGCTATCTTGATGTGAGGCGGCGAGACTTGGAGTTTGAGGTGGGTGATAAGCGTACTCTTGCAGTATCTCCCACCAAGGGTGTGGTGCGTTTGGCACCAAAGGAAAGCTCAGTCCAAGGTATGTTGGGCCTTTTCCTATCCTCGCCAGAGTTGGCGGGTTGGCCTATCGCCTAGAGCTACCGGAATCCATGCAAGGTGTGCATGATGTGTTCCATGTCTCGATGTTGAGGAAATACTTGCACGATCCGGAGTTGGTGGTTCCATTGGAACCATTAGTGCTTCAGCGAGGACCTCACCTTCGAGTCCCGTCTGTGGAAAGTGCAGGGACTTGAGGCGAGTGATGAAGAGCAGGGCGCTTAAGTTTGTCAAGGTCTTGTGGTCACATCAGGCCAGAGAGAAGCGACTTGGGAGCTGGAATCTACGCATCTTGGCGAGAAGTATCGAGCTTTTCACCTCAGGTATGTTATTTGAAAATCTGGCATTCTTTGGTTTTGCTGGGTTTAGTGATTGGTGCGTTTAGATTCGAGGTAGAATCCTGTAGAAGGGGGGAAGAATGTGACACCTCGGAGTGTCGTAACCTTATTATTGAGCATGATAAGGTTAAATACAGTATGAGATGTGGAAATAAGGTTAAGATCATAAGGATCGGGGTTAATAACGTTTCCGGGCCGTTTAGGGCCGTTTTAGGGTTTTGGGCCTTCCGGGAGTTTTGGGCCTTGGTGGGCTTTGGTGGGATGGATTAGGACTCCGTAACGGACTAGGATTGGGTTGAGGGCTGTTAAAGGGCTCCCCCTGCCCCTTGCGCCCCACCTCAGCCCCTTGCGCCCCACCTCCCCTCTTGCGCCCTCTCCTCCCTCCCTCCCTAAGCCCTAGCCCCCAAAAACCGTCGCACCCCCTCCCTTTCCTCCACCTCCACACCACCTCCCCTCCACCCCTTGCTGCCCTAGGGTGGCCTCCCCACCCCTGCACCTTGTGGAGTCATCCCGTGGAGCGAGGAGGCGAGGAGCAAGGAGCGAGGCGAGGAACGTGGAGCGAGGAGCGGTCGCGAGAGATTCGCGGAGATTGATTGGAGTTTTGCGCTTCGGGCAAAGGTATGATCTTGGGGATCCTTGGGGATGATCTAGGTACTGTTATTAGGGTGTTTATCAAGTTTTTAGATCAATTGGAGGCGCTGGTTTGAAGTAATTTGGGTTAGATCTAAACATGTCCACGTTTCTGTTTTCGGGCAGATTGAGCAGTCGAACTAGGGTTCGAGTTTCCGTCGATTTAGAATCCGAATCAGACCGTACGGACTTCTAGGAAGTTGTAGATAATTTAATTATCTTTCCGTGGACGTAAAGCACGTTAATTTCCGATCAGCCGTTTGAAAGTTATGGCTGTTTTACCGAGCGCCTAAAAAATCTGTGACGTAACTGGAACAGATTGTGGTAATCTGTAGATTAAACAATTTTAGAGTCCGAATCAGTCTTTCCCTATAACTAGAAAAAGTTGGGAAATTTCCTAAGCTTCGCGACGGTGTACTCGTTTATTCGATTTGGAGTCCCAGAACTCAAGTTATGCCTTTTGCAAGGCTGCTGTCCCGCCGACAGAACCTCTGTTTTTAGGTTTTGCGAGTAGTTGGCAATGTAGGGTTAGATTGGGGCGTGTGTACTGTTTTGAGGTTATGATTGTGAGTGTGTGATGCCTATTTGCAGGTGGTGTGACCCCGGGAGTTCCCTCTTCTTCCCGCCAATCCGTTGCACGTGGTTGAGGCAAGTGTGTTGTGATGGATAGCAAGTTGTAGGTTGCATGTTGAAATTAGATGGAATTGCCTACATGATATATGTCCACTTGCCATGTTTTAATGATTGATATGATATGATGAGCATGTTTAACATATTATGATGCCATGTGTTAATATGTGAATTGAATATGATATTTGGCATGGTTGCATGCATGTCATGAGATAGGGCGAGGCGGTGAGAAAGTCATAACTAGTCCGGGAAGGTCGGTGAGAAAGTTATGACTAATCCGGAGAGCCAATGAGTAAGTCCTACATCATGATTCCATTCACGTGGTGGTTGGAAGCGAGTAGGCACCCTCCATCTTCGGGATGGAAGGGAGGAAAGGAGTGCACAAGCGGGTGTGTACTTCCCATACCGGTATGAGGTTCGGAGGGTCAGGAGCAATGCATTACATCGCATACAAATTGATGATGATATTGATAAGTATTCATGAATGAGATGTTATACATGATGAAAGATGTTATTGACTTGTTGTTATGCTTGTTGTCCATTGCAGTATGCTTGCTGAGTTTTCGAACTCACCCTTGTGTTTTCTTGTTGTTTTAGGTACCATGAGAGCGGCATGCGGGAAAGGGGAATAGTCACACGCTCACACGTTGCTTCACCTTAATGTTTCCCCAAGTCAATTCATTTAGTTGGATAATAAATTGCGTGTGATGGCCTTTAAATTAAGTCTTAGCTTGGTTAATGAGAGTTCTATTGTTTGTTTGACACTTGGACCTTTAAGAGCTTGATGTTAGTCTTTTATTGTCGTTAAGACTCTATTTATTGCTGTTTTAGATGTTTCTCTTATTGCCATATAATGCCATATTGTTGCTTTGTTCCTTAAATTCATGATAAAACAAAGGAGGTGCTGCCGAAATCTCGGTTTTTAGCCTATGCACCTTTGCTGGAATTTTATGTTAAATGTGGTATTTAGTTGTTGTTTAGCTTGTGTTTGGTAGCATTCGGGCATATTAAATGCCGGGTGTTATTCTGATTAGTATCGAGCCAGGTTGTAGGTCCTTGGAATGTGAATTTTTAGTGTCATGCTATAGGGTACAACTAAAATGTGATGTGGAATAACTTAGAAACATTGCTTAGGTCTTAACTAAAACTTTGTTATAGGATAGCAACATTAAAACTTGTAAAAGTGGTATAACTAATCTAAAATTTGACACACTTGGTTGCACAGTAGGATGGGGTTTTGGTTCATCATTGCATTGCGCTTAATTATTTAATGAAGGATATGCTTATGATGATGTTTGATCTATGATCTTGATTGCGTGATGTGGTGTTTATGTTTTGTGTTTGGATGGTTGTCTGTCTAAGCAGCCATGCCAAGGGGTAGGGGCCGGGGACGCCGTGGCCGTGGAGGCCAGGGGCGAGGCTCCCAGAGGGATTGCGAGTCTGTGCTGTATAAATGATTGGATTGTTCTGTTGTGGTGATAAAAGTGGGGTTGTGGTGCCGAAGGAGTTTCGGTCACCTCTTTTGGTTCATAGTAACGGTGAGGTTTGTGGTGTGGCCGGTTAGCGCCATCAGAAGAACTATTAACCCCTGTAGGAGAAGAGTGCTTATCCTTTTTGTCCTTGATCGGGTAGTTGACTGAGTCAAATAGAAGAGTTGATGGTGGTTCCCTTCGGATGTTCTCTGCCCGTTACGGCGGTCGGTTTCGTTGTTTTTCTTGGCTTTAGTTGAGCTGAACCAAAAGAAAAGTGTTTTGCATTGGATTTTTGCGGATCGTTCCGAGTGCGGTGGTGAGCACCGTGCTTCAGAGTGTGGTTGGACCGGGAGTTGCAACCACTGTGGCAAGCCCGGCCATATGGGGCGAGTCTGCCGGATGAACCCCGGTAGCATCATCAAGTGGGAGACGGTGTCTTCTCCTCCCACTCCAGCGGCGTCTTCTAGAGGATCGGTGCACATGATGGCTGCTCCTGTTTCTCAGCCACCCTTTGCGTGGGCGCCACCAGCGGCTTACTGGTGCCCGCAGCCGTCTGCTCCTCCTCAGTTGCCTCCTCCGCCCCCAGCCTTGATGGGGCATCAGCCTGGAGTCGGGGCTCATACGTCGGCGCCACCAGGAGTGTGCGCTTTGCCGACCGCCGAGTCGGCCGGGCATCGAGAGGTGGTTTCGGGTACTCTGCTCGTGGATTCCGTTGATGCCTTTGTTCTATTTGATTCGGAGCATCCTACTCTTTTGTGTCGTCGGAGTTTGCTAGTAGAGCTAAGTTGGGAGTTCAGCGGATTTACGAGTCCGTGTTAGTCGATTCTCCTGGGGTTTGATTGCTAGTTCTTTGGTTTGCCACTGGTTGCACCATTGCCATTGATGATGAGGTTTTCTTTGCCAATCTCATGGTGATCGATTGGCTCCTTTTGATGTCATTTTGGGCATGGGTGGCTGCATCGATGCAGTGCTAAGATCTGTTGTTTACGGAAGGCGGTTGCCTTGCAGGCCCGTCCGTGAAGAGTTGACCTTTCAGGGTGGTATACCCTCTAGTTCGTCTTTGCTTTGACTAGTTTGTTTTACGGTCGGCGTTTGAGGCTGTTGGGTTTCCTCATGACTTTGTCTGAGAAACCATCTTCCTCGATTCCCATTGAGGAGATTTACTGTAGTGAAGGAGTTCGTTGATGTGTTCCCTGACGAGTTGCTGGTCTACCTCTGTGAGGAATGTGGAGTTTCGTATTGATCTTGCTCAGGGCACTCGACCTATTTCTATCTCTCCATACCGCTTAGCTCGACCTTTTCAAGGCGAGTTGAAGAAGCGATTGGAGGATACATTGGCCAAAGGCTTCATTCGGCGTAGCGTATCGCCATGGGAGCACCCGTCCTCTTCGTCTCGAAGAAGGATGGAAGTTGGCGTATGTGCATTGATTATCGTGCTCTTAACCAAGTGACAGTCAAAAACAAGTATCCTTTGCCTCGCATCGAGGATCTGTTTGACCAAGCTGAAGGAGCAAAGGTGTTCTCCAAAATTGATCTTGATCGGGTATAATCAGATCCGTGTGAGGGAGCGAGGACATTGAGAAGGCTGCTTTCTCCACTAGGTATGGGCATTATGAATTTAAAGTTATGTCTTTTGGACTAACTAATGCTCCTATTTGTCTTCATGGAGGCGATGAACAGTATGCTACACAAGTACCTTGATGAGTTTGTGGTAGTGTTCATCGATGACATTCTGATTTACTCTAAATCGGAAGAGGAGCATGAGCGACACTTGAGGCTTGTCTTGAGTACCACGAGGAGAATCAATTCTTTGCTAAGCTGGAAAAGTGCGAGTTACGGATTTCGAAGTGGGTTTTCTTGGCCACATCATCAATCCAGAGGGCATATCGGTAGATCCTAGCAAAGTCTCGGCGATTTTGGATTGGAAGAGGCCTTCCAATGTCAAAGAGGTGCGTAGTTTCCTTGGGTTGGTGGATACTATCGGCGTTTTGTGCAGGATTTCTCTATCATTGCCAAGCCACTTTCACAACCGACTCGAGAAGGGGATGAAGTTCGATTAATTTGCGAGTGTGAGCACGGCTTACGCACTTTGAAGGAGAAGTTAGTGGCTGCTCTGTTCTTACCCTTCGAACCAGGAAGCGTTTCACTTGTTTATTACGATGCTTCTCGGTTGGGACTTGGGTGTGTGCTCATGCAAGAGGGCAAGGTGATTGCTTATGCTTGAGGCGGTTGAAAAAGCATGAGCGAGAATTATCCCACGCATGATCTTGAGCTAGCCGCCGTGGTGTTTGCATTGAAGATATGGAGGCATTACATGCGGTGAGTCTTGTGATATTTTCACTGATCACAAGAGCCTCAAGTACATCTTTACTCAGAAAGATTTGAACTTGAGGCAGAGGAGGTGGCTAGAGTTGATAAAGGATTATGACCTCACGATCGGTATCATCAGGGAAGGCAAATGTGGTGGCCGATGCTCTTAGTCGCAAGACAATGCCCCTGTTGTTGATTGTCTTGTTGCTGATTTTGGCGTTTGGGAGTCTCCTCGCTTTGCGGGGACCATGCAGGCTGAAACTCAAATGATTCTTGAGTCGGTGATTCTGGCGTGTCGCGAGAGGCACAAAGACATGATCGTTTGCTCCGGTGGTGAGGAAGCGCCTTGAGGATGGCAAGTCGGGAGACTTTACCGTTGATGATGCGGGAGTTTTGAGGTTTCGGGGGCCGTGCATGCGTGCCCCGAAATCTCAAGTGAAAGAAGACATTACGAGAGAAGCTCATCGCACCCGTACCACGGTCCATCTGGAGAGACCAAGATGTCTGAGGACTTGAAGAAGAATTTACGGTGGAAAAGGATGAGAGTGGATATTGCCAAGTATGTGGCGTCTTGTGGGATCTGTCGAGAAGATCAAAGGCGAGCATAAAGCGTCCCCCGGTCTGTTGCAGCCATTGGAGGTTCTGTGTGGCCATGGGATGACATCTCCATGGATTTCGTGGTTGGTCTACCTCGTTCTCCACGAGGAAGGATCTTTGTTTGGGTTGTGGTGGACCGTCTCGGCAAATCTGCGCATTTCATTCCCATCCGCACGACCAATTCAGTGGCGAGTTGGCTCCCTTGTTTGTGCGGGAGATTGTGAGATTGCATGGTGTACCCAAGACCATTATCTCTGATCGGGATGCGAAGTTCGTCTCCAAGTTCGGAGAGTTTGCGAGTGCTTTGGAGTGCAACGGCTTTGCCTTAGTACCGCTTTTCACCCTCAGACAGATGGGCGATCTGGCGTACCATCAAACTTTGGAGGACATGCTCAGGGCCTGTGTGATGGCTTGGAAGGGTAGCTGGAAGACCATTTGCCCCTTGCGAGTTTGCTTACAATAACAGCTACCATTCCAAAGCATCAGTGCTCCTTATGAAGTCTTGTATGGTCGGAAGTGCAGATCGCCACTTTGTTGGGATCTTGTGGGCGAGAGAGCTATTCTTGGGCGGATTGGGTTCAGCGGTATTGATCGCGTGTCGGAGGTTCGGCAAAACCTTCTCGCAGCCTGAGCGCAGAAGAGCTATCTTTGATGTGGCGGCGAGACTTGGAGTTTGAGGTGGGTGATAGCGTACTCTTGCGAGTATCTCCCACCAAGGGTGTGGTGCGTTTTGGCACCAAAGGAAAGCTTCGATCCAAGGTATGTTGGGCCTTTTCCTATCCTCGCCGAGTTGGCGAGGTTGGCCTATCGCCTAGAGCTACAGGAATCCATGCAAGGTGTGCATGATGTGTTCCATGTCTCGATGTTGAGGAAATACTTGCACGATCCGGAGTTGGTGGTTCCATTGGAACCATTAGTGCTTCAGAGGACCTCACCTTCGAGTCCCGTCTGTGGAAGTGCAGGGACTTGAGCGAGTGATGAAGAGCAGGGCGCTTAAGTTTGTCAAGGTCTTGTGGTCACATCAGGCCAGAGAGAAGCGACTTGGGAGCTGGAATCACGCATCTTGTGAGAAGTATCGAGCTTTTCACCTCAGGTATGTGATGTGAAAATCTGGCATCTTTGGTTTCTTTGGGTTTCGTGATTGGTGCGTTTAGATTCGAGGTCGAATCCTGTTGAAGGGAAGAATGTGACACCTCGGAGTGTCGTAACCTTATTATTGAGCATGATAAGGTTAAATACAGTATGAGATGTGGAAATAAGGTTAAGATCATAAGGATCGGGGTTAATAACGTTTCGGGCCGTTTAGGGCCGTTTTCGGGGTTTTGGGCCTTCGGGAGTTTTGGGCCTTGGTGGGCTTTGGTGGGATGGATTAGGACTCCGTAACGGACTAGGATTGGGTTGAGGAGCTGTTAAAGGCTCCCCTGCCCCCTTGCGCCCCACCTCAGCCCCTTGCGCCCCACCTCCCCTCTTGCGCCCCTCTCCTCCCTCCCTCCCCTAAGCCCTAGCCCCCAAAACCGTCGCACCCCCTCCCTTTCCTCCACCTCCACACCACCTCCCCTCCACCCCTTGCTGCCCTAGGGTGGCCTCCCCACCCTGCACCTTGTGGAGTCATCCCGTGGAGCGAGGAGGCGAGGAGCAAGGAGCGAGGAGCGAGGCGTGGAAGCGAGGAGGCGATTCGCGAGGAGATTCGCGGAGATTGATTGGAGTTTTGCGCTTCGGGCAAAGGTATGATCTTGGGGATCCTTGGGGATGATCTAGGTACTGTTATTAGGGTGTTTATCAAGTTTTTAGATCAATTGGAGGCGCTGGTTTGAAGTAATTTGGGTTAGATCTAAACTTGTCCACGTTTCTGTTTTCGGGCAGATTGAGCAGTCGAACTAGGGTTCGAGTTTCTGTCGATTTAGAATCCGAATCAGACCGTACGGACTTCTAGGAAGTTGTAGATAATTTAATTATCTTTCCGTGGACGTAAAGCACGTTAATTTCCGATCAGCCGTTTGAAAGTTATGGCTGTTTTACCGAGCGCCTAAAAAAATCTGTGACGTAACTGGAACAGATTGTGGTAATCTGTAGATTAAACAATTTTAGAGTTCGAATCAGTCTTTCCCTATAACTAGAAAAAGTTGGGAAATTTCCTAAGCTTCGCGACGGTGTACTCGTTTATTCGATTTGGAGTCCCAGAACTCAAGTTATGCCTTTTGCAAGGCTGCTGTCCCGCCGGGACAGAACCTCTGTTTTTAGGTTTTGCGAGTAGTTGGCAATGTCGGGTTAGATGGGGGCGTGTGTACTGTTTTGAGGTTATGAATGTGAGTTTGTTATGACTATGTGCATTTGGTGTGACCACGGGAGTTCCCTCTTCTTCCCGCCAATCCGTTGCACGTGGTTGAGGCAAGTGTGTTGTGATGGATAGCAAGTTGTAGGTTGCATGTTGAAATTAGATGGAATTGCCTACATGATATATGTCCACTTGCCATGTTTTAATGATTGATATGATATGATGAGCATGTTTAACATATTATGATGCCATGTGTTAATATGTGAATTGAATATGATATTTGGCATGGTTGCATGCATGTCATGAGATAGGGCGAGGCGGTGAGAAAGTCTTAACTAGTCCGGCAAGGTCGGTGAAAGTTATGACTAATCCGAACGCCATTGAGTAAGTCCTATGTCGTGATTCCATCCACGTGGTGTTTGGAAGCGAGTAGGCACCCTCCATCTTCGGGATGGAAGGGAGGAAAGGAGTGCACACCGACGGGTGTGTACTTCCCATACCGGTATGAGGTTCGGAGGGTCGAGGAGCAATGCATTACATCGCATACAAATTGATGATGATATTGATAAGTATTCATGAATGAGATGTTATACATGATGAAAGATGTTATTGACTTGTTGTTATGCTTGTTGTCCATTGCGGTATGCTTGCTGAGTTTTCGAACTCACCCTTGTGTTTTTCTTGTTGTTTTAGGTACCATGAGAGCGGCATGCGGGAAAGGGGAATAGTCACACGCTCACACGTTGCTTCACCTTAATGTTTCCCCAAGTCAATTCATTTAGTTGGATAATAAATTGCGTGTGATGGCCTTTAAATTAAGTCTTAGCTTGGTTAATGAGAGTTCTATTGTTTGTTTGACACTTGGACCTTTAAGAGCTTGATGTTAGTCTTTTATTGTCGTTAAGACTCTATTTATTGCTGTTTTAGATGTTTCTCTTATTGCCATATAATGCCATATTGTTGCTGTTCCTTAAATTCATGATAAAACAAAGGAGGTGCTGCCGAAATCTCGGTTTTTAGCCTATGCACCTTTGCTGGAATTTTATGTTAAATGTGGTATTTAGTTGTTGTTTAGCTTGTGTTTGGTAGCATTCGGGCATATTAAATGCCGGGGTGTTACAGCTATATTTCTTGAAGGGGGTTATAAATACCCCTCCACCTGCATCCTTGGGTTGGTGGGTGACCATATTAACTTCATTCTAAGCCCTAGCAATTCTCTCCACTCTCTAGTGCATTCAATTCACAAGTTTGACAGAAAAGGAGAGAAAAGCTGAGTGATTTGATTTCAAGCATTCATTGAGCCATTAGAAGCATTCAAGAACATCAAGTGAACTCCAAGTTCGTTACTCTTGGAGGTTGCCGCCTCCTAGACGGCTTGGCGGTGATTGGATCGTGATCTTGTCAAAGGCGATTGTGAGAAGACTCGATCGGTTCTGAAGGCACGGAGCTCTCTTACCCGGAGTCCCCGAGAATACGAGGAAAGGCTCAAATTACGCAAAGGAGCCGTCTTGAAGTGAGTCAAGCTACCTCAACGTGGACTAGGGGAGACCGGCAAGTCTCCGATCACCACGGGATAAATCGTGTGTCTCTAATTTGTGGTTTGATCATTCTTGTGTTATTTGTCTAAGTTGAATTATTAGCTCTTTTAGTTTGATCTCTAGTTTAAATCAATTAAAGGTTGTAGACTTAGCCTTGTTGGTGCACATTAGTAAGACATAGAAATTTTAGGCCTTGATTGCAAAATTCGTAATTCCTAGTTTCAATTGTCTATTTATTGCAATTAGAGCCGAAAAATTTTATAACCTCCTATTCACCCCCCTCTAGTCGGTTATCCTTGATCCTACACCCACCGACCCGTGCCCTTGCGGCTCACCTCTCCCCTACAGCTAGCCTCCGATCGTCGCCAACCCGGCTAGGGTTTGGTAAACCATAGCTTCATTCTTCTCCCTTCTCTAATTCCTTATTAGGGATTGGTAACCCTACTTCCCTTTTTCTCCTTTTTCTGATTATTTACCGATGACCATGATTACTGATGGCGTAAAAGAAATGCTTATGATTTCTAAGATTTGCGCTGGATGTGTTTGCTCTGAGAACATTCTATTGTGATATGTGATGTGTTGGAGTATTGATGGAGAGTATTTACACTGAGATTATTATGGCATGAATGAATTTAGTTCATTATGAATTGAGGCTATACTCTGCTATGATGTTCCTAATGCTTGGTAGTGGCATAATGACAGTGGCTTTGATTAGGTTACATAGTAAATAATGAAATTGATACTATGTTATGCGATTGGGCTATTTTCTTTTGGTCTATGATGATTCGCTAATTAGCGATTTCATGGGTTGGAGGACATCATGGCGATGACCTTGGTTTGCAATATGCCGGGGGAGTACTTGCAAATCAAAGGGGTGTATGATGTAACTGTTGGGAACTGCGAAGGCTACGCTGGCATAAATCAAAATTTGTCTACCGCGAACACCCAAGATCACATGCAAGTAGGGGATCACGGATCATTACTTTTGACGCGCAAAGGCAGCGAAAGCAGAATCACGCGCGTCGAGAAAGTAGTCGTACACACCGAACACCTCCTCCTCACCATACATGGTTTCTTATTAACAGCAAACATACATGCGACCATTTCGAGGAAACATTAATGAGCACCATGAAGTACCGAAACGGCCTCGATAATGGCTGAATTAGGCTGTAAATATCCCCTTAGATGCATTCCAGGAACGTAGGGATTTCATTTTGCACTTTCATAACAGAGGGTCTAGTTATTAATTTTCCAGTGGCACATGCAAGGCACAAAAAATCTTCATAATTCCAAAAAATTTTAACATTAATGCCATAACCTTGGGATTTGTTAACTATATTTCTCATCATTCTAAGACCAGGATGGCTTAATCTACAATGCCATAAAGAAAATAATTCAGAGCTTCTAAAAACAGTCTTCAGAAAAGTATACACTACGGGTGCATTGATTCTTGTGTAGTACAACCCAAATTCATATGAGGGATATTTTTTTAATACCATTTTTTCACATTCCACGTGCTTCACAATGCACAAAAGTTCCTTGCCATTTTCTTCATTTGTTTCTACATGAAACCCATTGGCGCGGATGTCATTGAAACTTAAGAGAGTTCGAGTCGATTCATGGTATGAGAGGGCTTCTTCGATTACCAAAGTTGTACTCATTGATAATATAATTGTGGCTCTTCCAGAGTCTATTATATAGGAATCACTGCCTGTGATGGTGGTAATCCTTTCAGCGTTCTTCATGATCGTCTGGAAGTATTTAGACTCTCTTAAGATGGTATTTGTTGTGCCACTATCAACAATACATATCTTCGCCATTTGGGTACTACACAATTTTGAAAGTAAATTTTTAATCAGACAGTGGAAAAATAATTCAAATATTACGTATAGAAAACTATAATAAAGAATAAACTGCATATCCATTCATGAGAAAAAAAATTTGTGCTCTTCTAGAGCTTACAATTTATTATTCAAAATACACTAACAACTATAAAGAAATGCTAATAATACAATTCATGCATTAAACGAAATCTGTAAAAAATGCATTCACTTCAGCCTCTATGTCATCAACAGAGGTCTTTTCCTCATTTGCCAAGAGTTTGGCTGCTGCATCGATGTCTAGGCTTGACTGCGAGGATGAAGCAAGTGGGGTGTCTACATCCATGGCATCATCATCGCCTACCTTGGCGAAGTGCATCTCTGCTGGTGTATTTTCTTTGGCCTTCTTCTTGGCCTAATATGCATTGATCACTTCCTTGGATTCCCGTCATATCTTTGACCAATGTCCCCAAGTGCCATACTTGAAGCACGTTTGGTTCTGCTGTCCATACGGCTTAGCGTGTGGCTTCTCCTTGTCATCGTTCTTTTCTTGGGCTTTGGACTTTCCCTTGGCCTGATATCTCTCTTTTTCACCCATCTTGCCCCTCTTCCTTTGAGTGGGCTTTTTCACCTTATAACTATTGACATTGACTTCTGGTTCAATGCCTCTTCCAGATGGTTATGAGACGAAGTTCTTGCGAAGAACATCATCTTGTGACTCAACAACTTGCATAACATCAATCAGTTCGTTATACTCCTTGTATGCATTCTGACGATAGCTGCAAGCACTCTGGGTAGCATTAAGGTGAAAGGTGGATGCCAGGCATCTGCATGTTTATAAATACCTTTATTAGATTACTTCGTGCAATCTAATAGAAAATGATTGCTACATTCAAATAAATAAACGTACATAAATTCTCATGAATTTCCAGTAAAAGAGGAGAGCAATAATTGCAAAATGCATAAAAATATTCATCAATGAAGAAAAGAAGGCTAAGAAAAATTAAAACCAGAGCCAAATAATTTCTGAAATTTTAGAATTTTTTTGTTATTTTTAATTAATTTTCCTAATTACAAATAAATTTTCAAAAAAAAAAACAAAAAACAAAATAAAAGAAAATTCGGCGGGAGGGGGGGTGGTATTTCCCCCTCCCCTTGTGACTTATCTGGCTATAAACCGGATTAGAGTCCGGCAGCTTCGGGTCTCGATCGTAGGGCGCTACGGCGCGCAGGAGGAGCCGGCCGGTTGCGCCGACGGCTGAGCGTCGGGCCTTGCGGCGGAGTAGCGGCGGCTGACGATGGCGTAGCGTAGCAGGGAAGAGAGCCGAAAAACGGGGCGCGGTTGCCGGGCTTCAAGTCGATGGCCCAGGGAAGCGTGGCGGGGCGCTGGGAGCATGGCAGCGACGCTTCAAGCGACGGCCAGGCGCGCGAGGCGCTGCGGTGATGCGGCAAACGCCGGCGAGCGTGGTTTCTGGCGTGCGGCGGGGACAGCTCAGGGCTACCAGCCGCGCGGGAGGCGAGACGCTGGACAGCGGCGCTGGCTCAAGAGGCGAGGCTCGACAGGACGCATGGCTTTAGTTGGCGGCTTCGTGCCACGTGCATCGGGGGCCGAGGCCGAGTGGCATCGTCGACTGCGTGTCATGGGGCCGGCCGGCGAGCCAGTGACTTCGCCTCGACGCTTCGTGCGCTCAAGGGTGGCCGGCAGTGACGAATTCGACCGTTCGGCCGATGCTTGTACTGTAGCGATATTTTTTGTATACTGGCTTCATGCCCTGATCTGTAAACTGTTGTGTACTATAGCTTCATGTAATCGCCATGTAGCTTCGCGCCACGTAGCGTAGATTAGATGCATGCATAGATTCAAACGAGCAATTAGATTTAATCCCCATATCTCATCTTTTCAATCTGTTCACCAGTAGAGCTTCATGTTGATAACGTGTCAAGAAATCTCGCTACCGAGTAGTCCGGGGTTTCCGAACAGATCTAAAGTGGAGAATAAAGAGAGAGCGACACAGGATGAGGAGGGATTGATTCTTTATTTCTGGTTGCATGTGTACAATGAGGGGACCCATGCCTCCTATTTATAGCCTACAGCTAGGGTTTCGGCAAGGATCATCGTGAGCCTTCATGGGCCACGTGGTTTCCCAACAGACCTGTAGCTTCCACCAATAACAAATATCGTCACCTAGGCTCACATGACACGTGTGTGCATCTCGTGCTGCGCCCTCTCCTTTCGCAACTGTGTCCGGTGACGACATTGCGATTTTAGAAAACGGCGGGCCCAACGTGCCGTGTGCCATTGGCACGGTAGGATAGGAGAAGGATCAAAAAAAAAAAAAAATTGGTAGAAATGTTGGGTGGTTAAAATCTGAAATCTCGATGAGATCTAATAAATTCAAATAAAATTTTAATAAAATCTAAAAACTAAATTTTAAATCATTTTATCAACCGAAAAATCTAAAATTTCGGCCAAAATTACCGAGATTTTGGCCAAAATTTTCGAGATTTCGGTCAATTTGTTTTGACCGAAAATTGGTAAAAAATACGTCAATTTTTTTTTGTGGATGGTCTTAACTCTAAATCCAATCAAACCCGGCCAAAAAAAAGATTGAAAATCCGGTAAAAGAAACATCGAGATTTCGGCCGAAATCATTAAGATCTCGATGAGATTTGGATGGGTGCTGTGGTATTTTGAATTTTTTTTAAAAGTTTTACTCAGCCGAGATTTAGCATTTCAGAAAATCCGAAATCCGAAATCTTGACTAAGATTTGTGAAATCTTACCGGAATTTGAATCAATGGATAGGACGCTGTGAGTCTTGAGACCTTTTTAGATCGATTAGCGCAATCAATGGCTAGGGCAGGGTTTCAGTAATCGTTACATGCGATTTTCGCATGAATAGTGTTTTTCGATAATCGCAAAAATCGAGCCGAAAATCGCAAAAAATCGCATAAATTCAAAAATCCGATTTTTTTGAAAAAAAATCAAAAAACGTGGAAAATCGACGATTATCGGTGGAAAATCGACATCCATGTTGAGTTTTTTTGTGCGGTCGACTTTTGTAGCGATAATCGCTCGATATGTAGCGATAATCGCTCGATATGTGGCGATAATCGCGATATTTGCGTCATATAAATTTTTTTGAATTTTTGAATTTTTTGAATTTTTTTTTTGAATTTTTTCGGTTTACCGCTCGGTATTGCATTTCGGCCGCCGTCGATATTGCGAAAATCGTGCGATAATCGACGATTATCGACGATAACTGAAACCCTGGGCTAGGGCGTTGTGAGTCTTGTGACCATTTTAGATCGATTAGCGCGTCAAATCTGGCAATATCTACGTTGCTTTCAGTAGTTAAGGCTAGAGAGAGAGAGATTTAGACTGCTAGAGAAAGAACCAGCTTTCGACTGCCAGGCAATAATAATGCAAGCGATCGAGGAGGGAGCCCATCCCTCCTTTTGACCTCTGGCATTCGTTTTGTGGACTGGCTGACTGACCGCGCGTCACCGGCCAGCCGTTTAATTAGACAAAGGACGGACCGATCACCATGATTAAGTCCGTTTAAGGCTATTCACAGTGCATTGTATCTTGTTACAATATCTAAAGCTGCCATATTATATGATATTATAGAAGATACAGCTATCCCAATGTATGGTATTATGGATTGTTTCTTAGTCCCCACAAGATAATTAAATGCTAGATGTGTATGAGAGTATGAATTGTGGGCCATTTAGATGATTCAAGTTTTAATGTCTATGATTTCGTGCCGAAGTGGTATCTTTCTAGAGATATAGCTTTCTTCTCTCCCCTCTTAACTCTCTTGCCACATCATCAAAAATGCTTATGTAACATGCATTAAATAGGTATGTTACTATGCACTGGGCCGTCCAAGAAACCAGCGACCTCCAAGTTCCGGAGGAATTCAATACCGGAAGTGGTGCTTCTCCCTTCACAAATACACGTCACACCTTGGATATTGAGATGGTCCTGCAACATAATTTTAACCACTAATTTATATATAATATATTTATAAATTTCATAAAATTTTAATACCACGAGAGTACTTTTAAGACCAACGAGGATTAAGTAATCCGTACACTACTACAGATCTGGCCTTCCATACTGGCCCATCAGTACCGGTTATGCATGAACCAGGACTGACATTTACATCAGTCCCGATTCAACGGTCTACAGGTCCGGGGGGGTCATCAGTACCGGTTTTAAATACCAACCGGTGCTGATGTGCTCACATCAGTACCGGTTGGTTACACCAACCCGTACTAAGCAGCACAGGAGCCGAGGAGGGTTCTTAGCACCGGTTGATGTAACCAACCGGTAGTGATGTTCGTGTTATCAGTACCGGTTGGTTAAACCAACTGGTGCTAAGCAGCCTCCTCGGCTCCTGTGCCGGTACTGATGTGAGCACATTAGCACCAGTTGGTGTGTTTGACCGGTACTAATGCGCTTCGTCTCCCGCGCCCCTCGATCCCGCGCGCTTTTACGATGAAACTCTTAATTCATGTTCATCCTAATTCTTGTTTTCCGATCTAGCCTCCTATAAAACCATCAGATCGAGTGAGGAGGTAGATGTACTGATGATCGGTGTTAGCCCAATTAACTATGGTAGCTTCTCCTTCTTCTCCCTCTGGCGCGCCATCATCACCACCTCCAGAGGAGGAGAAGCGGGAGAAGGACGTGGAGGAGGAGGAGGAGGATGAGGAGGAGGACAATGAGGAGGAGGAGGAGGAGGGTTGGGTCCACTGACGGAGCGTGACGTCGTCGTCGTCGTCGGATGACGATGATGAAGACGTCATCCACCACAACCACCACCACGACGACCGACCCCCGCCTGACGACGAGTGGTGGTATGGGTGATCGCGCCACCCGACACCCGTGCGTTGCTATGTATATTATATATATTGTAATTAATTAATATAATATGTAATGTTTTATGTAATGAATTATTAATATAATATGTAATGTTTTATGTAATGAATTATTAATATAATATGTAATGTTTTATGTAATGAATTATTAATATAATATATAATGTTTTACCTCCCCTTCTTGAAGCTCCGCCGCCTCTACCGTTACATTGAAATATTCAAAAAAAATTATGAAACATAAAAAAAAACGTTCAAAAAAATTATACCACAATGAGAAAATCGTTAAAAAAAACGGCTTCGAGAAACATTCAATTGGACAGTGAAAATCAGGAGAAAATCGGAAGAAAAATTATGAAAGTACAATTCGAGATGAATGTACACATATAATTTTCACGTATCCAATTTAAATATTTAAAAATATATCGATAGTCAAAGTTTTGAAGTTTGGTCATCACTATGTTCAAAACGTCAGCATTTTTGAAGACCGGAGGGAGTAGTAACATTAGATTGAATTTTTTAATTTAAAAAAAGTGTAATAGAAAACAACTTAGATACCTCACTTAACAACATTGAAAGACAAGAGATGATGCTCTCTCTAGCTCGCAAAAACTTGTCGGTTTAAGATATGTGTAGTCAAAATTTTGAAACTTTAGCTATGAATATCTTTATAAATATTTAGATTAGATGCATGAAAATCATATGTGTACATTCATCTCGAATCGTACTTTCATAATAGTATAATTTTAAGAAATTTTTTCTGTCAAAATCGATCAAAATCGAAAAAAAATTATGCCACAATGAGAAAATCATTCAAAAATTATATCAAACGGTTACAACGCACATCAGTACCGGTTGATAAGACCAATCGGTACTGATCTCTACCATCAGTACCGGCTAGTTACATCAACCGGTACTGAATCATCCACATCAGTACCGGTTCGGGCGACGAACCGGTACTATCTATCAGTTCAACGGCTGCTGGGCTGTGGGGATATCAGTACCGGTTCAAGTAACCAATCGTCACTAATGGTCTAACATTAGTGACGGTTGGTATGTTGAACCGGTACTGATGTCAGACCAATTTAAACTTCTTTGTCCTCCCGCTCACTGCCAGAGTAAGAACAGTTCATCGCGCGAGAAGAACAGGAGCTTCGGCCAAGAGCTTCAAGGGAGGGGAGGTGCTACCAAAATTTTAAATTTTTGGTCATTTTACTTGCAACCAAGGTAACTAAGGTTAGTAACATCATTCCTCACTACATTTGGTCTTAAATAGAGCCTCTTCTTTGCTTGAATCATGCATGAAGAAATTTTGATTTTTCCCCCCATAATCGATGAAAGATTATTAATGTAAAGATCTAGCTCGATCTTTTCAAGTAGGATACAAAAACTTGTTGTGTAAGCTTAGAATTTGCTTGTATTATAATATAGCTCGCATTTAAGGTGTGGATCTGGCTCAAATTTATGTTTTAGTTTCATCGATCGATGAAGGATGGGGTTTGGTTGCACGTAGTTGGGGAAATTAAGAATGGTGAAAATCATGGAGTTTGGGATCTTCAAATGGCAATAGTTATGTGAAAAAGAAAAAAATTAATTTCATTTGCGAATTAAAATAATATCAGAAATATAAATGGCTTTATAGAAAATAACCGCCAAGTCCTACATAATGTAGATGGACCGGCGATGGATGTACATTGACCGACGCTCCCCGGAGTTCTTGCAAGGTTTGCAAGCTTTTCTTCATGCGGCCGATGCTAACATGAAGTCAGGCTACATATGTTGTCCATGTATAGACTGCAAGAATGAGAAGGAGTGGCCAAAATCTAGCCACCTTCACTTCCATTTGCTCTCAAGAGGTTTCATGCCAAACTATACATGTTGGACCAAGCACGGTGAAGAAGAGACTATATGGGAAGATGGTGAAGAAGAAGAAGAGGGGGACAATAATATACCAGATGCTGTCCAACACCGTTCGTTCGAAGATACATTGGGGGAGTTTGGCGATGATGACCTAGACCAGATGCTGCTTGATGGAGAGGGAGAATACACCGATGAAAGACATTACAAAAAGTTCCAACGCCTTCGAGAGGACCACGAAACACTATTGTACCCAAACTGCCGACAAGGCCACAAAAAATTGCGTACCACACTAGAACTGATGCAATGGAAGGCGATTGATGGATTGTCCGATAAGGGATTCGACGAGTTGTTATGCCTAATAAAGAAGTTGCTTCCAGATGGTAACACGCTGCCTGAAACAACGTATGACGCCAAGCAAGTTGTCTGCCCTTTGGGGTTGGAGGTACAGAAGATACATGCATGCCGTAATGATTGTATCCTTTATCGCAATGAGTACGAGGATGTAACACCCCAAAATTTTGCTTTTATTGAATTCATGTGTGATTTGGCACTTTGGTGAATTTTTGGAATTTTCTGGAATTTATTTGGATTTATTTGGAATTTATTTGAATTTATTCCATTTTGAAATAATTAAAGAATTTAATATTGCAAATAAAATTTTGTTGGAAATATTTTATTTGAGTCCCAAATACCCTAAAATATTTTTCAGAATTTTTCTGGAATTTTTCTGAGTCTTTTGCTATTTTTAATGAATTAAATGAATTATTGGGAATTATTTTAAATATTAAATCGCTGGAAAATCAACTCGGGTCGAAAGTATCTTGTTCATCCGATCGAAGTCGAACCCGAGTCGGACTCGAGTCCGACCGAGCCGCTTGACTCGACCAAACCAGCTTCCCAACCCTAGCGATCCCGACCGTTGGATCAAGATCCAACGGTGAGATCCGCCAGACGGATTCGAGCCGTATCCGGCCGGATCCGATCGTCCACGCGATCGTGGCCGTTGATCGTGCCACGTGGACGGCCGCGGCGTCGTCGCTCGCCCGACTCGAAGCCGGAGAGCTCCGCCGTGACCGAAAGCAGACACGGCTAGGGTTCCGATTTGCACGCACATCGAGGCCGTATTTAAAGCGTGAGACGCCCCCGAGGTTGCCCTCATCCGCGGCGCACTGCTCTCCCAAGCCATCTCGCTCGAGCCGCCGCCGTTTGCCCGTCTGAGCTCGCCGGAGTTGGAACCCTGTTGCGCGTGATTTCTGCCGATTCGCCGCCGTCCGTCGTCTTCCGCCGAGAAGGAGCCCAGATCCGGAATCCGTGCGGACGAGACGCACCCGAAGGGAGGACTCATCTCGCCGGAGCAACCCCGAAACGCCGTCGGGCTCGTCGTCGTTCTCATCTCCGGTGGTCTTGCTCCGCCGCGTCGCCATCGACCTCGCGAGCTCTGTGGACCGTCTGATCTTGATCGTGCGGTTGAGGTGAGTTCACGTGTTCCAAACACGATTAGATCTGGACCGTTGGATCAAGATCCAACGGCCCACGATCGCCACGTGCCGTAGTAGTGTTATTATAGGATTAGATCTGGACTGTCCGATCTAGATCGAACGGCCCACGATCATCGAGTAGATTCAACGTGTTAACCCTGGATCTAATCGCGGCCGTCGAATTTCAAATCAACGGCCGAGATTGCGCCACGTGTCGGGAAGCCTGACCGTCGCGGTCGGGCCGCCGGCCCACGCAGCGGCAGTGACGCCGACACGGGCCCGCGTGTCGAGGTCCCACTGCCAAGACCGTGGCCGAGCCCATGAGCCGGTGACGCCACCACCTAATCGAGAGCCGACGCGTGTCACGCTGACGCAATAAAAGGATTTTCGAAAAAAAAGAAAATGATTTATTAATTCGAAATATTGATTCAAATTTAGATTCAAACTTCAAACGCTTATAACTTTTGCGTTTCAACTCCGATTTGAGTGATTCAAATTTCTAAATTTGTATAAAATTGAGATCTACCTAAATATGAATTTTATTTAATTTTTGGACTAAAGTTTTTCTCTGCAAAATTATTTAATTGATTATTTAGACTTTAAATAATCATAACTTTTGCGTCTTAACTCCAAATTTGACGATTCCAGTTTCTAAAAATCCATAAAATTATGTTCTTTCTGTTTATGGATTTTATTTGGATGTTTGGACACTTTTTGCCTATTGTTTATTTGTGTATTTGCTATTTGCACGCTTTACGAGTAGACGTTGAAGTCTTGGGAAGGATTCGAAGGAGAAGTATTAACTAAGTATCCAACTAAAGCCCAAGAACAAGTACTTTTTGAAGTAAAGTTGTGCTTTGACCATATTGATACTATTTCGAAATATATTTTGATTTAAACTATTGCATGATAGTTCAATTAGAAAATTACTTGGTTTAAAAAGTGGGGTTAGATAAGTACCAATTTTCTGTATGACACCTTGATTATTTAAGTATGTGCCATGACCCTTGTCACCCTAGTTGTGTATTACTAGTTGGACATTATTAAATTGCCAACCTGGTTTAGACCGTTGTAGTATCTTTGCTTAGACACTACGTGCTCATAACATGATTTTGGATAATCAAATGTTAATGTTGACTTAATGATATATTGAACCTGTTTTGGAAAAGTATCATGTGATGTTGATGGCACGTGGTGCATGGTAATCAAGCTGGGTTTGATAAACGATTTCGGCCAGGGCATGTGGCAAAGAGTAATCAGTGGGCCATTGTGGCATTGGGAGTGTTGTTTTGGTTTTTCTGTAGTCTTGCCTGGTCACCCTAAGGACTTAACCTTGCAAGCCTTTGAACTGGGTCTAACGTGCAACCACATGTCTGTAATGGGACGGACCTAGTTGACTAAGTTGCTAATAACGTACCTGTGGGACCTCAGGAGGTCAACTACACCCTTTGTGTAAGTTGTACGGGGGAGCGCATCGGGCTGAGGCCAGGTACCCATCTAACGGTTGATTGGCCTAGACTTCGCCTTAGCGAAGGGAAGGGTTAGTGCGCAATAACCGGGGAGGACCACTTGTATTGTTTGAAGTCTCTGAAAGACTTTGTTACGGGAACTCGCCTTTGTGGTGTTTGACTGTATCTTGTGGGTAAAGTGCATAACCTCTGCAGAGTATAGAATCTATTCGAATAGCCGTGTCCGCGGTATTGGACATCGCTCGGGAATTACTGATCAAGGGTTAGATTTTCTCAAAAATAACTTTGGTTTGAAAGGTTGGGTTGGTTTAATAATGAAGATGATGGAAATGTGGTTTAGGATGGGGAAAATGGTTATTAAACTTCTTGAAAAGTTATTTATGCTTTACTTATTTCCACCTGTGTTGTTTGAGGCTTCCGAAAGGCTTTGTTACGGGAACTCGCCTTTGTGGTGTTTGACTGTATCTTGTGGGTAAAGTGCATAACCTCTGCAGAGTGTAGAATCTATTTAAATAGCCGAGTCCACTGATCGGACATTGCTCGGGAATTACAGTCAAGGGTTAGACTTTCTGAAAATAACTTGGATTTGAAAGGTTGGATTGGTTTACTAATGAAGATGATGAAAATGTGGTTTAGGATGGGGAAAATGTTTATTAAAACTTCTTGAAAAGTTATTTACGCTTTACTTATTTCTACTGCTTTCGAATCTACTTATATTACTTGTCAAATGTCAAGCATCGCAAATATACCTTGAGCTATTCCTTTGTACCAAGCCATGCATGTAGTATATTAGCTTGCATTCTGTGCATGACTTGCTGAGTACCAAGTACTCACCCTTGCCTCAACATAACACCAGTTGAAGAGGAGACTACACCAGCTTTGGAGGAGGAACTCCAAGAGGATCCGTCTGCTTAGGGAAGCGAGCCCAGTCAGTTGCCTGTGGTATACTGGATGGCGCCACGAAGTTATTTGGTTTTCCGCTACTATTATTTTTCTCTGAATAAGTTTCGCCTTGCGAGGCATACATTTGTAACTTGACCATAAGGTCGAGTAACCAGTTTGGTTATTTAAATAAAGTACTTTGATAATATCGAATGGTATGATTGTGATATTTACCGATGTTAAGACTGTGTGCACTAGCGCATTCCTGGACTAGTGCTGAATACACAGAGGGTCCGGATTTGCAAATTCGGGGTCCCGACAGAGGTGGTATCAGAGCCATACTTGACTGTAGGCTCAACCCTAGCTAGAATGGTCGTAGTGAGGATAAAACCTATTTTCTAAAAGCTAAAAATTTGTCAAGATAAGAAATGACATCTCGACTTATCCCCTTCTCTCTTTTCTTATCTCTTGCTGAAATTTTCCCTTACCTTGTCACATTTTAAAAAAAATTCCGAGTTCTTACGTAAAGCACTCTTGTGACAGATGGAGGAAGAGTTCAACTACGTTGATCTGGGAGTTGGTCACGCCGCGGAACTTTGGCATATGCTACAGACTCTCGGAAATTTTGAGAAGCCCCAATACCAAGTGGAAGTGATCAGACAAGCGGGATTGATCAAGGCTTGTGACGTGAAGATTGAGGTACCTGCTAGGAAAAAGGGCCCAGGCAATCGCCCGATACACCAGACCTTTGCCAGGAGATCTACAATGCAGATGGGTATCCAAGAAGTATCACGACGAGCAATGCGGCACATTACCCGTATCTACGCCAGAGAGTTGGAGAGTACGGTGTTCCGTTATCATCCGCGCAGCGATAACCTTCTTGACCCGAAGGCGATTCAGGATGAGGATGCCACGGTTACATAGTTGGCACGATTTGTCGTCGCCCAGGAGGATGTACTAGATAATACAAGCAAGGAGCTACAGAAGGCCCGCAAGGAGATCACGACAGAGAAGAACAGATGGCGGGAAGCTCAAGAGTATGTGGCACACCTTCTACGAAGGATTGACGAGTTGGAGATGACTTTGTACGGACTGCACCCAGAGCCAAGATTTCGAGCTACACGAGCCAGATCCAGAGGAGTCGACCTCGATGAGGACATCGCTTCTTCGACTACCACAGATGACACGATTCTTTGGACATGGCGATCGTTAGCGCTTATGCCACAAAGACCTGCACTGTGCCGTGGAGGTTTTCTCGATGAGTGAGCATAGGTTCTATAGTGAGACTCCTTCACGAGTCGCGTCATAGAATAAAGAGTCACCCTTTAGGCGTTAGACTCAGAGTTAGTTCGATTTGGATTTTCATTGTTTGTCGAGTGTGCAAAGATGTGTTGCAAGGCCCTTAGGCATTGTAAGCACCATACCAAGTTATTAATAATAAAGTTGGACCTTAAGGTTACCCCTTTCGCCCCGCATAAGTTCCATATTACTTGTCTATTCTTGTTTCCTCTCATCTCTAAACCTAGAGCAAATCGACAGATGGTGAACACCCGTGGAAACTTTGGAAGCAATGGGAGTGGTTCTCGCCAATGTAAAACCCCAATGATGGAGCACCAGCACCACCACCGGATATGCAGAATTTCGAGCTTTTCTTGCTGCCTGCACTCGCTTGATGCATGCTATGATGCAACAAATGCAACACGTCACCGCTCAGGCCACTGCTAATCAAGTTAATCATGGACAACGCCAGAATACAAGATCGCCGAGTTCATGAGAACTCACCCAACCACTTTCTCCGGGAATGCCAATCCATTAGAGGCCGATGATTGGTTAAGATCAATCGAGAGGAAGCTACACATAGCTCAATGCATAGGAAATGAGAAGGTACTCTACGCTTCTCATCAGCTGGAAGGGATAGCCGCCGAATGGTGGGAGAACTTCTGTGACAAGCAAGAGACCCCTAAAGATATCACCGGGGAAGAGTTCACAGCTGCATTCCGACAGTATCACGTGCCTGAAGGAATCATGGACCTTAAGAAGGAGGAGTTCAGAGCATCAAACAAGGTAATCAGCCGGTGGCCGACTACTGAACAAGTTCACACAGCTAGCACGCCACGCACGAGGATGTAGCGACAGATAAATCCGCATAGCCTCGCTTTTATGAAGGGACTTAACTCAGGATTGCAAGTAGGATTGATCACCCACACCTTCCTGCATTTCCAAGAGTTGGTGAATAAGGCACTTATTCTTGAGGACAAGCGCAAGGAACTGGATGAGAACAGAAGCGCAGGATGCAACAAAGCAAGGATCACGCCAGGGAACGCAATACCGAGAGTTGCACCAAATCAATTCTTGATTCCAACCACGTAATGCAACAAGGACACCATCCCCAGACCAAGACCTGTCAATCGTAACTACTGCACCCCAGCCCCCGCTAGAAACGCTACTCGAGTGCAACAAGAAGGAACAGTGAGACGCTGCTACAATCGCAACGAGCCAGACACTTTGCCAACAGCTTGTCCAAAGAAGACAGCAGGAGTGACCCGATTCGCTTCAATCTAGGAACCACCCCAGCTAGGACGCCAAAGACCAGGAGCCACACCCTGCATCGTGGTGAGAGGCCGAGTCAACCATGTCACCGCAGATGCACTGCGAGAATGCTACGGACGTCAGATCTTGGGTAAGTTACTTGTTAACTCAAGACCTGCAACAGCTTTGTTTGACTCGAGCTTCAGATTCGCTTGTTTCGCAAGGCTTTGCTACTAGAAATGATTTGAGGATTGCAAGACTTAAGTGCATGCTTTTAGTTCAAACCCTGGTTCCGAACTCCGAACGAAAGTAGGATGTTCCGGGTGAGAATACTAATAGATGGAATAGAGTTCCTAGCAAACCTTATAATTTTGGAGACCTGCACCTTAGACGTCATATTGGGAATGGATTGGTTATCCAAGCACAAGGCCGTATTGGATTGTGGACGAAGGACTATCTCAGTTGAGAGCCCGTGTGGGAAGAAAGTGGAATTTCAAGCCACTGCAGTTAGAGATGGACAGTTGATGGTTAACAGTACCAAGGCAATCAGCATAGAGGATGTCCCAGTAGTAAATGAGTACCCAGATGTTTTTCCCGAAGATCTACCTGGTATGCCGCCAGACAGGGACATAGAGTTTGTGATAGAGCTTGTACTGCACAAAGACCGATAGCAAAGAGACCCTATCGGATGTCCACCGAGGAGTTGGTAGAAATGAAGAAACAGCTAGAAGAGTTAATGGAGAAAGGATTTATCAGACCGAGTTCGTCACCGTGGGGAGCACCAGTTTTGTTTGTCAAGAAGAAGGACGGGAGTTTCAGGATGTGCATTGACTACCGTGCACTCAATGAAGTCACCGTGAAGAATAAGTATCTGCTACCCAGGATTGATGATTTGTTTGATCAGCTGAGAGGAGCCGGAGTTTTCTCCAAGATTGATCTTAGATCGGGATACCATCAGTTGAAGAGCCGATCAGAAGATATTCCGAAGACTGCATTCTCGTCAAGATATGGACATTACGAGTTTACGGTTATGTCCTTTGGGCCGATTTAATGCGCCAAATTATTTCATGAATATGATGAATAAGGTGTTCATGGAATATTTGGACAAGTTTGTCGTCGTGTTCATAGACGATATCCTAATCTACTCCAAGACAGAGTGAACATGCCGAACACTTAAGGCGAGTTTTGGAAAAGTCGAGGAACGACAACTTTTCGCCAAGTTCAGCAAGTGTGATTTTTGGAAGGACAAGGTGGAGTTTCTTGGACATGTAATGACCGCAGTATGAGTCGCCAGTAGATCCAAGCAAAGTAGAAGTCGTGTTACATTGGGAGCACCAAGATCGTGACCCAGATTCGAGTTTCCTTGGAATGGCAGGATACTACCGCCGTTTCATCGAAGGCTTCTCGACAATTGCGAAACCTCTTACGCAATTGCAGAAGAAGGAAAAGAAGTTTGCATGGACGGGAATGTGAGAAAGGATTTCAGGAGTCAAGAAGCGATTGACATCAAGACCGGTGTTAGTTCTACCGGATGTTGCTCAAAGCTTCGATATTTATTGTGACGCATCGCGCCAAGGACTTGGATGTGTGCCGATGCAGGATGGAAAGGTCGCCGCTTATGCATCAAGGCGCTTGAGGCCGCATGAGGAAAATTATCCGACACATGACTTAGAGTTAGCTGCCGTAGTGCATGCTTTGAAGATATGGCGTCACTATCTCGATCGGAAACAGATGTGAAGTATATACGGATCATAAGAGTTTTAAGTACATATTCACCCAATCGGATCTGAATATGAGGCAAAGGAGATGGTTAGAGTTAATCAAGGACTACAATGTTGGAATCCATTACCATCCGGGAAGGCCAACGAGTAGCCGATGCCCTGAGTCGAAAAGCCATACCGTGAGTACGTTGCTAGCCACAAGTCGAGGATGAGTTATGTGAGGATTTTCGTAAAATGAAGATTGAGGTAGTACCTAGCGGATTCTTGGCCGCATTAGAAGTAAAGCCTACCCTAGAGGATCAGATCCGAGAAGGGCGGAAGGATGATGACAAGATCCGCAGGATTAAGTCCATCAAGGAGGAAGGCAAGGCAGAGGACTTCAAGTTGGATGAGCAAGGCACGTTGTGGATGAAGGATCGCATTTGTGTGCCTAACAAAAGGAGTTAAAGCAATCGATTCGAAGAAGCCCATGACTCCAAGTACTCAATTCATCCTAGAAGCGCCAAGATGTATCAGGATCTCAAGGAGAGATTCGGTGGCCGAGTATGAAACGTGAAGTTGCCGAGCATGTTGCATTGTGCGACGTATGCCGAGAGTCAAGGCAATGCATCGAGACCAGCAGGATTGCTACACCGCTAAAAATACGAGTGGAAGTGGGAGGAAATCGGAATGGATTTCATTACCGGTTTGTCAAGACTCAAGGAGGTTATTACTACATATGTGTTTTAGTGGATCGCTTGACTAAAGTAGCCCATTTTATCCCCGTGAAGACCACTTACTCGGTTGATAAATTAGCATAATTGTACATGATCAGGATTGTCTGCTTGCACGGAGTGCCAAAGAGGATTGTATCGGACAGAGGTACCCAATTTACCTCAAGGTTCGGAATAAGTTGCATGAAGCCATGGGAACCCGTTTGAACTTCAAGATGCCTTATCATCCACAGACGGATGGACAGACCGAAAGAGTCAACCAGATTCGGAGGATATGTTGAGAGCTTGTGCATTAGCTTATGCTACTTCTTGGGATAAGAGTTTACCGTATGCCGAGTTCGATTACAACAATAGTTATCAGGCTAGTTTACGATGTCACCTTTGAGGCCTTTGTATGGTCGACTCGCCTGACGCCATTGAATTGGAATGAGACCGGCGAGCGCCGTGTCTTTGGGCCTGATATTCTTCAAGAGGCTGAAGAGCAGATCGCTATGATTAGGGAAAGGTTGAAGATAGCCCAATCTCGATAGAAGAGTTATGCTGACAATCGTCGCCGAGACTTGAGTTTTGAACCAGAAGACTTTGTTTACCTCAGAGTTACGCCTCTCAGGGGAGTTAAGAGGTTCCATGCCAAAGGGAAACTCGCACCCCGTTATGTTGGACCATTTAAGATTTTGAGCCGCAGAGGCGGTTGCTTACCACTGGAGTTGCCACGAATGCAAGGTGGAGTGCATGATGTATTCCATGTGTCCCAGTTGAAGAAGTGTCTCCGAGTTCCTGAGGAACAGACACCGCTAGAGTCAATTGAGTTGCAAGAGTATTTGACTTATAAGGAGCATCCCGTGAGGATTCTAGACACAATGGATCGAGAAACTAGAAACAAGTCAACCCGTTTCAGAGAGTTCGGTGGAGCAACCATGCAGAGAGCGGGCGACTTGGGAGCGTGAAGAGGATTTGAAGAAAGAGTTTCCAAACCTATTCCTTTAGTAAGCCCTGAATCTCGGGGACGAGATTCTATTAAGGGGGGGAGGTTTGTAACACCCCAAAATTTTGCTTTTATTGAATTCATGTGTGATTTGGCACTTTGGTGAATTTTTGGAATTTTCTGGAATTTATTTGGATTTATTTGGAATTTATTTGAATTTATTCCATTTTGAAATAATTAAAGAATTTAATATTGCAAATAAAATTTTGTTGGAAATATTTTATTTGAGTCCCAAATACCCTAAAATATTTTCCAGAATTTTTCTGGAATTTTTCTGAGTCTTTTGCTATTTTTAATGAATTAAATGAATTATTGGGAATTATTTTAAATATTAAATCGCTGGAATCGGGTCGAGTACTGTTCATCCGACCGAGTCGGAACCCGAGTCGGACTCGAGTCCGACCCGAGCCAGTTGACTCGACCAAACCAGTTCCCAACCCTAAGCGATCCCGACCGTTGGATCAAGATCCAACGGCTGAGATCCGCCCGTACCGGTTCGAGCCGTATCCGCCGATCCGATCAAGGCCCACGCGATCGCGGGCCGCTGATCGTACACGCGGATCGGCCGGCGCCGCCGCTCTCCGCCTCGACCGAAGCCGAGAGCTCCGCCGCGACCGAAAGCAGACACCGCTTAGGTTCCGATTTGCACGCACGCCGAGGCCGTATTTAAAGCGTGAGACGCCCCCGAGGTTGCCCTCATCCGTGCGCGCACGTTCCCCCCAGCCATCTCGCCTGAACCGTCGCCGTTTGCCCGTACGAGCTCGCCGGAGTTGGAACCCTGTTGCGCAGCGGTTTAACGCCGATTCCGCCGCCGTCCGTCGTCTTCCGCCGAGAAGGAGCCCAGATCCGGAATCCGTGACGAGACGCACTGGCGAAGGAGGACTCATCTCGCCGAGCAACCCCAAACGCCGTCGGGCTCGTCGTCGTTCTCATCTCCGGTGGTCTTGCTCCGCTGCCGCCATCGACCTCGCGAGCTCTGTGGACCGTCTGATCTTGATCGTGCGGTTGAGGTGAGTTCACGTGTTCCAAACCCGATTAGATCTGGACCGTTGGATCAAGATCCAACGGCCCACGATCGCCACGTGCCGTAGTAGTGTTATTATAGGATTAGATCTGGACCGTCCGATCTAGATCGAACGGCCCACGATCATCGAGTAGATTCAACGTGTTAACCCTGGATCTAATCGCGGCCGTCGAATTTCAAATCAACGGCCGAGATTGCGCCACGTGTCGGGACGCCTGACCGCCGCGTCGGGCCCACGCCGTAGCGTGCGTGTGACGCTGACACGCGGGGCCCGCGTGTCAGAGGTCCCACCTGTCAGCACCGTGGGCTGAGCCCATGAGCCGGCTGACGTCAGCCAGCCAATCAGGAGCCGACGCGTGTCACGCTGACGCAATAAAAGGATTTTCGAAAAAAAAAAGAAAATGATTTATTAATTCGAAATATTGATTCAAATTTAGATTCAAACTTCAAACGCTTATAACTTTTGCGTTTCAACTCCGATTCGAGTGATTCAAATTTCTAAATTTGTATAAAATTGAGATCTACCTAAATATGAATTTTATTTAATTTTTGGACTAAAGTTTTTCTCTGCAAAATTATTTAATTGATTATTTAGACTTTAAATAATCATAACTTTTGCGTCTTAACTCCAAATTTGATTTATTCCAGTTTCTAAAAATCCATAAAATTATGTTCTTTCTGTTTATGGATTTTATTTGGATGTTTGGACACTTTTTGCCTATTGTTTATTTGTGTATTTGCTATTTGCACGCTTTACGAGTAGACGTTGAAGTGCCGGAAGGATTCGAAGGAGAAGTATTAACTCAGGATCCAACTCAAGACCAAGAACAAGTACTTTTTGAAGGCAAGTTGTGCTTTGACCATGTTGATCCTATTTCGAAATCTATTTTGATTTAAACTATTGCATGCTAGTTCAATTAGAAAAATACTTGGTTTAAACATGGGGGTTAGATAAGTACCAATTTCTTTGTATGACACCTTGATTATTTAAGTATGTGCCATGACCCTTGTCACCCTAGTTGTGGATTACTAGTTGGACATTATTAAATTGCCAACCTGGTTTAGACCGTTGTAGTATCTTTGCTTAGACACCTTTCGTGCTCATAACATGATTTTGGATAATCAAATGTTAATGTTGACTTAATGATATATTGAACCTGTTTTGGAAAAGTATCATGTGATGTTGATGGCACGTGGTGCATGGTAATCAACTGGGGTTTGATAAACAGTTTTCGACCGGGGCATGTGGCAAAGAGTAATCAGGTGGGCCAGTTGTGGCATTGGGAGTGTTGTTTTGGTTTTTCGGGTAGTCTTGCCCTGGTCACCCTAAGGACTTAACCTTGCAAGCCTTTGAACTGGGTCTAACGTGCAACCACATGTCTGTAATGGGACGGACCTAGTTGACTAAGTTACTAATAACGTACCTGTGGGACCTCAGGAGGTCAACTACACCCTTTGTGTAAGTTGTACGGGGAGCGCATCGGGCCGAGGCCAGGTACCCATCTAACGGTTGATTGGCCTAGACTTCGCCTTAGCGAAGGGAAGGGTTAGTGCGCAATAACCGGGGAGGACCACTTGTATTGTTTGAAGTCTCTGAAAGACTTTGTTACGGGAACTCGCCTTTGTGGTGTTTGACTGTATCTTGTGGGTAAAGTGCATAACTGTAACACCCCAAAATTTTGCTTTTATTGAATTCATGTGTGATTTGGCACTTTGGTGAATTTTTGGAATTTTCTGGAATTTATTTGGATTTATTTGGAATTTATTTGAATTTATTCCATTTTGAAATAATTAAAGAATTTAATATTGCAAATAAAATTTTGTTGGAAATATTTTATTTGAGTCCCAAATACCTAAAATATTTTCGAATTTTTCCGAATTTTTAGTATTTTGCTATTTTTTTAATGAATTAATTGAATTATCGGAATTATTCTAAATATTAAATCATTTGGAAAATCAACTCGGTCAAATCTTGTTCATCCGACCGAGCCCGAGTCGACTCGAAGTTCGAGTCCGACCGAGCCACGTGACTCGACCAACCCACTCCTAAACCTAATCAATCCCAACCGTTGGATCAAGATCCAACGGCCGAGATCCGCCTGCACGGGTTGAGCCGTGTCCGACCCGAACCCGTTCGCGCCCGGTCCGATCGGGGCCGCTGATCTGGACACGTGGGCGGTTCTCGTGCCGTCTTCCTCGCTGAGTCCGAGCCGGACTCCGCCGCCGAGTCTTGGCCAGAATCGACTAGGGCTCCGCCGAGCACGCCTCCGGGGCTATTTAATGCCCGGATCGCACCCCGAGGACCGCTGTGACCTTGCGCTACTTTTTGCCTTAGCTTGCTAAACCCTAGCAGCCGCCGCTTGCTCGGGATTGCTCGCCGTAGTGGCTTAGGGTCTTGTGGTGGTTTTTCTCACCTTCCGCCGCCGTCCGCCGTCGAGGAGAAGGAGGCCGTAACCGGATCTCGAGCCAAGGCGACTCGAGCGTGACCACGCACGTCGCGGAGGAGCCCCGTAGCGCGCGCTCTTGGTCATCGTCCCTGTCTCGGTGCCCAAGCCTCGCCGTGCCATCGCCGGACTTCGCGAGCTCGGTGAACCGTCAGATCCAGATCGGACGGTTGAGGTGAGTTCACGTGTTCCAAACCCGATTAGATCTGGACCGTTGGATCAAGATCCAACGGTTCACAATCGCCACGTGCCGTAGCAGTACTATTATAGGATTAGATCTGGACCGTCCGATCTAAATCGAACGGCCCATGATCAACGAGTGGTTTCAACGTGTTAAACCCTGGATCTAATCCGCGCCGTCGATTTTCAAACCAACGGCTGCGATTGCGCCACGTGTCGGGGAGATGGACCGACGCGGTCAGCGCCGTACGCGTGTGAGCGCGTGTCCCTGACACGCGGGCCCCGCATGTCAGAGGGCCCACACGTCAGCCGCGTTTGCGTGAGACTCGCGACCGACAGTGGGTCCCACTCGCTTGGTCTCACGTGGAGCCGTGGACCGAACCGCGCCGTGAGCTGAGCCCATGAGCCGGCTGATGTCAGCCAGCCAATCAGGAGCTGACACGTGTCCATGCTGACGCAATAATTAATTTCGAAAAGAAAATGATTTATTAATTTGAAATAATGATTTAAGATTTTGTTTCAAACTTCAAACGCTTATAACTTTTGCGTTTCAACTCCGATTTGAGTGATTCAAATTTCTAAATTTGTATAAAATTGAGATCTACCTAAATATGAATTTTATTTAATTTTTGGGCTAAAGTTTTTCTCTGTAATATTATTTAATTGATTATTTAAACTTTAAATAATCATAACTTTTGCGTCTTAACTCCAAATTTGACGATTCCAGTTCCTAAAAATCCAGAAAATTATGTTCTCTCTGTTTGTGGATTTTATTTGGAGTTTTGGGATGTTTTTGCATAGTGTTTATTTGTGTATTTGCTATTTGCACGCTTTACGAGTAGACGTTGAAGTGCCGGAAGGATTCGAAGGAGAAGTGTTGACTCAGGATCTAACTCAAGACCAAGAGCAAGTACTTTTTGAAGGCAAGTTGTGCTTTGACCATGTTGATCCCATTTTGAAACCTATTTTGATTTAAACTATTGCATGCTAGTTCAATTAGAAAAATACTTGGTTTAAACATGGGGATTAGATAAATACCAATTTGCTGTATGACACCTTGATTACTTAAAGTATGTGCCATGACCCTTTGTCACCCTAGTTGTGGATTACTAGTTGGACATTATTAACTTGCCAACATGGGTTTAGACATTGTAGTATCGCTTAGACACGCTACGTGCTCATAACATGATTTTGGATAATTAAATGTTAATATTGACTTAATGATATATTGAACCTGTTTTGGAAAAGTATCATGTGATGTTGATGGCACGTGGTGCATGGTAATCAATCGGGTTTGATAAACGATTTTCGGCCAGGGCATGTGGCAAGAGTAATCAGTGGGCGATTGTGGCGTTGGGAATGTTGATTTGGTACTTCGGGTAGTCTTGCCCTGGACACTCTAAGGACTAAACCTAGCAAGCCTTTGAACATGGTCAAACTTGCAACCACATGCCTGGAATGGGACGGCCCTAGTTGACTAAGTCGCTAAGGACTCACTTGTGGAGCCTCAGGGTGTCAATTACACCGTTTGTGTGATTGTACGGGGGAGCGTATCGTGGTCGTGGCCAGATACCCATCTAACGGTGTGTTGGTCCCATACTTCGCCTTGGCTAAGGGAAGGGATGGTGTAGAGCACGAACCGGAGGACCACCTGTGTTGTTTGAGGCTTCCGAAAGGCTTTGTTCTGGGAACTTCGCCTTTGTGGTGTTTGTTGTATCTTGTGGGTAAAGTGCATAACCTCTGCAGAGTGTAGAATCTATTTGAATAGCCGAGTCCACGGTACTGGACAATGCTCGGGAATTACAGTCAAGGGTTAGATTTTCTGAAAATAACTTGGATTTGAAAGGTTGGATTGGTTTACTAATGAAGATGATGGTAACGTGGTTTAGGATGGGGAAAATGTTTATTAAAACTTATTGAAAAGTTATTTACGCTTTACTTATTTCTACTGCTTTCGAATCTACTTATATTACTTGTCAAAAGCTGTTTACTGCAAATATACCTTGAGCTATTCCTTTGTACCAAGCCATGCATATAGTATATTAGCTTGCATTCTGTGCATGACTTGCTGAGTACCAAGTACTCACCCTTGCCTCAACACAATACCAGTTGAAGACGAGACTACACCAGCTTTGGAGGAAGAACTCCAAGAAGATCCGTCTACTTAGGGATGCGAGCCCAGTCAGTTGCCTGTGGTATACTGGATGGCGCCACGAAGTATTTGATTTTCCGCTGCTATTATTTTTCTCTGAATAAGTTTCGCCTTGCGAGGCATACATTTTGTAACTTGGCCATAAGGTCGAGTAACCAGTTTGGTTATTTAAATAAAGTACTTTATTGGTATCGTTTGGTATGATTGTGATATTTACCGATGTTAAGACTGTGTGCACTAGCGCGTTCCTGGACTAGTGCTGAATACACAGAGGGTCCGGATTTGCAAATTCGGGGTCCCGACAGAGGTGGTATCAGAGCCATACTTGACTGTAGGCTCAACCCTAGCTAGAATGGTCGTAGTGAGGATAAAACCTATTTTCTAAAGCTAAAAATTTGTCAAGATAAGAAATGACCTCTCGACTTATCCCCTTCTCTCTTTTCTTGTCTCTTGCTGAAATTTTCCCTTACCTTGTCACAATTTAAAAATTCCGAGTTCTTACGTAAAGCACTCTTGTGACAGATGGAGGAAGAGTTCAACTACGTTGATCTGGGAGTTGGTCACGCCGCGGAACTTTGGCATATGCTGAGACTCTCGGAGATTTTGAGAAGCCCCAATACCAAGTGGAAGTGATCGGACAAGCGGGATTGATCAAGGCTTGTGACGTGAGGATTGAGGTACTGCTAGGAAGAAGGGCCAGGCAATCGCCCGATACCTTTGACCGCCAGGAGATCTACAATGCAGATGGGTATCCAAGAAGTATCACGACGAGCAATGCGGCACATTACCCGTATCCACGCCAGAGAGTTGGAGAGCACGGTGTTCCGTTATCACCCGCGCAGTGATAACCTTCTTGACCCGAAGGAGATTCAGGATGAGGATGCCACGGTTACACAGTTGGCACGAATTATTGTCGCCCAGGAGGATGTACTAGATAATACAAGCAAGGAGCTACAGAAGGCCCGCAAGGAGATCACGACAGAGAAGAACAGATGGCGGGAAGCTCAAGAGTATGTGGCACATCTTCTGCGAAGGATTGACGAGTTGGAGATGACTTTGTACGGACGGACTCAGAGCGATGCTCGAGCTACACGAGCCGAGATCCGGAGGAGTCGGATCTCGATGAGGACACCGCTTCTTCGACTACCATAGAGGACACGATTCTTTGGACATGGCAATCGTTTCGGCGCCTATGCCCACGACACCGTACCCAGGCCGTGGAGGTTTTCTCGATGAGTGAGCATAGGTTCTATAGTGAGACTCCTTCGCCGAGTCGCGTCATAGAATAAAGAGTCACCCTTTAGGCGTTAGACTCCAGAGTTAGTTCGATTTGGATTTTCATTGTTTGCTGAGTGTGCAGTATGTGTTGCAAGGCCCTTAGGCATTGTAAGCAGCCATACCAAGTTATTAATAATAAAGTTGGACCTTAAGGTTACCCCTTTCGCCCCGCATAAGTTCCATATTACTTGTCTATTCTTGTTTCCCTCTCATCTCTAAACCTAGAGCAAATCGACAGATGGTGAACACCCGTGGAAACTTTGGAAGCAATGGGAGTGGTTCTCGCCCAACAGAAAACCCCAATGATGGAGCACCAGCACCGCCACTGGATATGCAGAATTTCGGAGCTTTTCTTGCTGCCCAGACTCAGTTGATGCATGCTATGATGCAACAAATGCAACACGTCACCGCTCAGGCCACTGCTAATCAAGTTAATCATGGACAACGCCAGAATACAAGACTGTCAGAGTTCATGAGAACTCACCCACCCACTTTCTCCGGGAATGCCAATCCATTAGAGGCCGATGATTGGTTAAGATCAATCGAGAGGAAGCTACACATAGCTCAATGCATAGGAAATGAGAAGGTACTCTACGCTTCTCATCAGCTGGAAGGGATAGCCGCCGAATGGTGGGAGAACTTCTGTGCCACGCAAGAGAACCCTCAAGATATCACTTGGGAAGAGTTCACAATTTGCATTCCGACGATATCACGTGCTGAAGGAATCATGGACCTTAAGAAGGAGGAGTTGAGCCTTTGAAACAAGGTAATCAGCCGGTGGCCGACTACCTAAACAAGTTCACACAGCTAGCACGCTACGCTTTGAGGATGTAGCGACGGATAAATCCAGGCAGTCTCGTTTTATGAAGGGACTTAACTCGGGATTGCAAGTAGGATTGATCACCCACACCTTCCCAGATTTCCAAGAGTTGGTGAATAAGGCACTTATTCTTGAGGACAAGCGCAAGGCCCGGATGAGAACAGAAGCGCAGGATGCAACAAAGAAGGATCACGCCAGGAACGCATAGCAGCGCTGAGAGTTGCACCAAATCAATTCTTGATTCCAACCACGAGAATGCAACAAGGACACCATCCGCACCAAGACACATCAATCGAACTACTGCACCCGGCCCCGCTAGAAACGCTACTCGAGCGATCGGCAAGGAACAGTGAGACATTGCTACAAGCGCAACGAGCCAGTGACACTTTGCCAACGATTGTCCAAAGAAGACAGCAGAGTGACCCGATTCGCTTCAATCTAGGAACCACCCAGCTAGGGCGCCAAAGATCAGAGCCACACCTGCACCGTGGTGAGAGGCCGAGTCAACCATGTCACCGCAGATGCACTGCAGAATGCTACGGACGTCGTCTTGGGTAAGTTACTTGTTAACTCGATACACCTGCTTGATTTTGTTTGACTCTGGAGCTTCGCATTCGTTTGTTTCGCAAGGCTTTGCTACTAGAAATGATTTGAGGATTGCAAGACTTAAGTGCATGCTTTTAGTTCAAACCCTGGTTCGAACTCGAGCGAAAGTAGGATGTTCGGGGTGAGAATACTAATAGATGGAATAGAGTTCCTAGCAAACCTTATAATTTTGGAGACCCGGACCTTAGACGTCATATTGGGAATGGATTGGTTATCCAAGCACAAGGCCGTATTGGATTGTGGACGAAGGACTATCTCGATTGAGAGCCCGTGTGGGAAGAAAGTGGAATTTCAAGCCACTGCGATTAGAGATGGGCGATTGATGGTTAACGATACCAAGGCAATCAGCATAGAGGATGTCGAAGTAGTAAATGAGTACCCAGATGTTTTTCCCGAAGATCTACGGTATGCCGCGACAGGGGACATAGAGTTTGTGATAGAGCTTGTACTGCACAAAGACCGATAGCAAAGAGACCCTATCGGATGTCCACCGAGGAGTTGGTAGAAATGAAGAAACAGCTAGAAGAGTTAATGGAGAAAGGATTTATCAGACCGAGTTCGTCGTAGTGGGAGCACCGGTTTTGTTTGTCAAGAAGAAGGGCGGGAGTTTCAGGATGTGCATTGACTACCATGCACTCAATGAAGTCACCGTGAAGAATAAGTATCTGCTACCAGGATTGATGATTTGTTTGATCAGCTGAGAGGAGCCGGAGTTTTCTCCAAGATTGATCTGAGATCGGGATACCATCGATTGAAGAGCCGATCGGAAGATATTAGAAGGCGCATTCTCGTCAAGATATGGACATTACGAGTTTACGGTTATGTCCTTTGAAATTTGACGAATGCGCCCGGCTTATTTCATGAATATGATGAATAAGGTGTTCATGGAATATTTGGACAAGTTTGTCGTCGTGTTCATAGACGATATCCTAATCTACTCCAAGGCAGAGAGTGAACATGCCGAACACTTAAGGCGAGTTTTGGAAAAGGCGAGGAACAGCAACTTTTCGCCAAGTTCAGCAAGTGTGATTTTTGGAAGGACAAGGTGGAGTTTCTTGGACATGTAATGACCATGAAGGAGTCGCCGTAGATCCAAGCAAAGTAGAAGCTGTGTTACATTGGGAGCGTAGAAGACTGTGACCCAGTCGGAGTTTCCTTGGAATGGCAGGATACTACCGCCCGTTTCATCGAAGGCTTCTCGACAATTGCGAAACCTCTTACGCAATTCTTTGAAGAAGGAAAAGAAGTTTGCATGGGCGCTTGAGAATGTGAGAAAGGATTTCAGGAGCTGAAGAAGCGATTGACATCAAGACCGGTGTTAGTTCTACCTGGGATGTTGCTCAAAGCCGATATTTATTGTGACGCATCGCGCCAAGGACTTGGATGTGTCCGATGCAGGATGGAAAGGTCGCCGCTTATGCATCAAGGCGATTGAGGCCGCATGAGGAAAATTATCCGACACATGACTTAGAGTTATTGCCGTAGTGCATGCTTTGAAGATATGGCGTCACTATCGATCGGAAGCAGATGTGAAGTATATCACGGATCATAAGAGCCTTAAGTACATATTCACCCGATCGGATCTGAATATGAGGCAAAGGAGATGGTTAGAGTTAATCAAGGACTACAATGTTGGAATCCATTACCATCCGGGAAGGCCAACGTAGTAGCCGATGCCACTGAGTCGAGAAAAGCCATACCGTGAGTACGTTGCTAGCCACAAGTCAGGATGAGTTATGTGAGGATTTTGAGAAAATGAAGATTGAGGTAGTACCTAGCGGATTCTTGGCGCATTAGAAGTAAAGCCTACCCTAGAGGATCAGATCCGAGAAGGACGAAGGATGATGACAAGATCCGGCAGGATTAAGTCCATCAAGGAGGAAGGCAAGGCGAGAGGACTTCAAGTTGGATGAGCAAGGCACGTTGTGGATGAAGGATCGCATTTGTGTGCCTAACAAAAGGTAGTTAAAGCAAGCGATTACGGAAGAAGCCCATGACTCAAGTACTCAATTCATCCTAGAAGCGCCAAGATGTATCAGGATCGAAGGAGAGATTCGGTGGCCGAGTATGAAACGTGAAGTTGCCGAGCATGTTGCATTGTGCGACGTATGCCGAGAGTCAAGGCAATGCATCGAGAGACCAGCAGGAGTTGCTACTGGCCGCTAAAAATACCTCGAGTGGAAGTGGGAGGAAATCGGAATGGATTTCATTACCGGTTTCTGAAGACTCAAGGAGGTTATGACTCCATATGGGTTATAGTGGATCGCTTGACTAAAGTAGCCCATTTTATCCCGTGAAGACCACTTACTCGGTAGATAAATTAGCGAATTGTACATGATCAGGATTGTCTGTTTGCACGGAGTGCCAAAGAGGATTGTATCGGACGAGGTACCCAATTTACCTCAAGGTTACGGAATAAGTTGCATGAAGCCATGGGAACCCGTTTGAACTTGATCTGACTTATCATCCACAGGCGGATGGACAGACCGAAAGAGTCAACGGATTCTGGAGGATATGTTGAGAGCTTGTGCATTAGCTTATGCTACTTCTTGGGATAAGAGTTTACCGTATGCCGAGTTCGATTACAACAATAGTTATCGAGGCTAGTTTGAGATGTCACCTTTTGAGGCCTTTGTATGGTCGACCTGTCGGACGCCATTGAATTGGAATGAGACCGTGGCGCCGTGTCTTTGGGCCTGATATTCTTCAAGAGGTGAAGAAGCGGATCGCTATGATTAGGGAAAGGTTGAAGATAGCCCAATCTCGGCAGAAGAGTTATCTTGACAATCGTCGCGAGACTTGAGTTTTGAACGAGAAGACTTTGTTTACCTCGAGTTACGCCTCTCGGGGAGTTAAGAGGTTCCATGCCAAAGGGAAACTTCGCACCCGTTATGTTGGACCATTTAAGATTTTGAGTCGCAGAGGCGAAGTTGCTTACCGGTGGAGTTGCCACGATCGTTGGCGGGAGTGCATGATGTATTCCATGTGTCCCAGTTGAAGAAGTGTCTCCGAGTTCACGAGGAGCAGACACGCTAGAGTCAATTGAGTTGCAAGAGGATTTGACTTATAAGGAGCATCCGTGAGGATTCTAGACACAATGGATCGAGAAACTAGAAACAAGTCAACCCGTTTCTGTAGAGTTCGATGGAGCAACCATGCAGAGAGCGAAGCGACTTGGGAGCTTGAAGAGGATTTGAAGAAAGAGTTTCCAAACCTATTCCTTTAGTAAGCCACGAATCTCGGGGACGAGATTCTATTAAGGGGAGGTTTGTAACACCCCAAAATTTTGCTTTTATTGAATTCATGTGTGATTTGGCACTTTGGTGAATTTTGGAATTTTACGGAATTTATTTGGATTTATTTGGAATTTATTTGAATTTATTCCATTTTGAAATAATTAAAGAATTTAATATTGCAAATAAAATTTTGTTGGAAATATTTTATTTGAGTCCCAAATACCTTAAAATATTTTCGAGAATTTTTGGAATTTTTACGAGTCTTTTGCTATTTTTAATGAATTAAATGAATTATTGGGAATTATTTTAAATATTAAATCGCTGGAATCGGGTCGAGCATCTTGTTCATCCGATCGAAGTCGAACAGTCGGACTCGAGTCCGACCGAGCGATTGACTCGACCAAACCAGTTCCCAACCCTAAGCGATCGGCCAGTTGGATCAAGATCCAACGGAGATCCGCCATACCGGTTCGGCCAGATCCGGCCCGGATCCGATCGCGTCCACGCGATCGTGGCCGTTGATCGTGCCACGTGGACGGCCGTGCGTCGTCGTCTCCGCTATGACTCCGAGCCGGAGAGCTCCGCCGTGACCGAGCAGGACACGGCTAGGGTTCCGATTTGCACGCACGTCGAGGCCGTATTTAAAGCGTGAGACGTCCCCCGAGGTTGCCCTCATCCGTGCGCACCCGTTCCCCCAAGCCATCTCGCCGAGCCGTCGCTGCTTTGCCCGCACGAGCTCGCCGGAGTTGGAACCATTGCTTGATTTCTGCCGATTCCGCCGCCGTCCGTCGTCTTCCGCCGAGAAGGAGCCCAGATCCGGAATCCGTGGCGAGGCGACGCCGAAGGAAGGACTCATCTCGCCGGAGCAACCCAAACGCCCGTCGGGATCGTCGTCGTTCTCATCTCCGGTGGTCTTGCTCCGCCGCGTCGCCATCGACCTCGCGAGCTCTGTGGACCGTTCGATCTTGATCGTGCGGTTGAGGTGAGTTCACGTGTTCCAAACCCGATTAGATCTGGACCGTTGGATCAAGATCCAACGGCCCACGATCGCCACGTCGTAGTAGTGTTATTATAGGATTAGATCGGGACCGTCCGATCTAGATCGAGCGGCCACGATCATCGAGTAGATTCAACGTGTTAACCCTGGATCTAATCGCGCCGTCGAATTTCAAATCAACGGCGAGATTGCGCCACGTGTCGGGAAGCTTGACCGTCGCGGGCCGTGGCCCACGCGTGCAGCGTGTGACGCCGACACGCAGGGCCCGCGTGTCGAGGTCCCACTGTCGGCACCGTGGTGAGCCCATGAGCTTGGCGACGCCACCAGCCAATCATGAGCCGACGCGTGTCACGCTGACGCAATAAAAGGATTTTCGAAAAAAAAGAAAATGATTTATTAATTCGAAATATTGATTCAAATTTAGATTCAAACTTCAAACGCTTATAACTTTTGCGTTTCAACTCCGATTCGAGTGATTCAAATTTCTAAATTTGTATAAAATTGAGATCTACCTAAATATGAATTTTATTTAATTTTTGGACTAAAGTTTTTCTCTGCAAAATTATTTAATTGATTATTTAGACTTTAAATAATCATAACTTTTAGTCTTAACTCTAAATTTGATTTATTCCAGCTTTCTAAAAATCCATAAAATTATGTTCTTTCTGTTTATGGATTTTATTTGGATGTTTGGACACTTTTGCCTATTGTTTATTTGTGTATTTGCTATTTGCACGCTTTACGAGTAGACGTTGAAGTCTTAGGAAGGATTCGAAGGAGAAGTATTAACTCAGGATCCAACTCAAGACCAAGAACAAGTACTTTTTGAAGGCAAGTTGTGCTTTGACCATGTTGATCCTATTTGAAATCTATTTTGATTTAAACTATTGCATGCTAGTTCAATTAGAAAAATACTTGGTTTAAACATGGGGTTAGATAAGTACCAATTTCTTTGTATGACACCTTGATTATTTAAGTATGTGCCATGACCCTTGTCACCCTAGTTGTGGATTACTAGTTGGACATTATTAAATTGCCAACTGGGTTTAGGCCGTTGTAGTATCTTTGCTTAGACACGCTCGTGCTCATAACATGATTTTGGATAATCAAATGTTAATGTTGACTTAATGATATATTGAACCTGTTTTGGAAAAGTATCATGTGATGTTGATGCACGTGGTGCATGGTAATCAACTGGGGTTTGATAAACGATTTTCGGCCGGGCATGTGGCAAAGAGTAATCAGGTGGGCCAGTTGTGGCATTGGGAGTGTTGTTTTGGTTTTTCGGGTAGTCTTGCCCTGGTCACCCTAAGGACTTAACCTTGCAAGCCTTTGAACTGGGTCTAACGTGCAACCACATGTCTGTAATGGGACGGACCTAGTTGACTAAGTTACTAATAACGTACCTGTGGGACCTCAGGAGGTCAACTACACCCTTTGTGTAAGTTATGCGGGGAGCGTCTGGCCGAGGCCAGTACCCATCTAGCAGTTGATTGGCCTAGACTTCGCCTTAGCGAAGGGAAGGGTTAGTCTTAATAGCAGGGAGGACCACTTGTATTGTTTGAAGTCTCTGAAAGACTTTGTTACGGGAACTCGCCTTTGTGGTGTTTGACTGTATCTTGTGGGTAAAGTGCATAACTGTAACACCCCAAAATTTTGCTTTTATTGAATTCATGTGTGATTTGGCACTTTGGTGAATTTTTGGAATTTTCTGGAATTTATTTGGATTTATTTGGAATTTATTTGAATTTATTCCATTTTGAAATAATTAAAGAATTTAATATTGCAAATAAAATTTTGTTGGAAATATTTTATTTGAGTCCCAAATACCCTAAAATATTTTCCAGAATTTTTCTGGAATTTTTCTGAGTATTTTGCTATTTTTTTTAATGAATTAATTGAATTACTGGGAATTATTCTAAATATTAAATCGCTGGAAAATCAACTCGGGTCAAGTACTGTTCATCCGACCGAGCCCGAGTCAGACTCGAGTTCGAGTCCGACCCGAGCCACGTGACTCGGCCGAACCCACTCCTAAACCTAATCAATCCCAACCGTTGGATCAAGATCCAACGGCCGAGATCCGCCTGCACGGTTGAGCCGTGTCCGACCCGAACCGTTCGCGCCCGGTCCGTCGGGGCCGCTGATCTGGACACGTGGGCGGTTCGTGCCGTCTTCCCGCCGAGTCCGAGCCGGACTCGCCGCCGAAAGTGCGCCGCCAGAATCGACTAGGGCTCCGCCGAGCACGCCTCCGGGGCTATTTAATGCCGGATCGCACTCGAGGACCGCTGTGACCTTGCGCTACTTTTGCCTTAGCTTGCTAAACCCTAGCAACCGCCGCTTGCTCGGGATTGCTCGCCGTAGTGGCTTAGGGTATTGTGGTGGTTTTCTCACCTTCCGCCGCCGTCCGCCGTCGCCAGGAGAAGGAGGCCGAGCAGGATCCCGAGCCAAGGCGACTCGAGCGTGACCACGCCGCGTCGCCGGAGGAGCCCGTAGCGCCGCGCTCTTGGTCATCGTCCCTGTCTCCGGTGCCCAAGCCTCGTGCCATCGCCGGACTTCGCGAGCTCGGTGAACCGTCGAGATCGGTCGGACGGTTGAGGTGAGTTCACGTGTTCCAAACCCGATTAGATTCGGACCGTTGGATCAAGATCAGCGGTTCACAATCGCCACGATGCCGTAGCGATACTATTATAGGATTAGATCTGGACCGTCCGATCTAAATCGAGCGGCCCATGATCAACGAGTGGTTTCAACGTGTTAAACTCCTGGATCTAATCCGCGTAGTCGATTTTCAAACCAACGGCCGCGATTGCGCCACGTGTCGGGAGATGGACCGACGCGGTCAGCGCCAGATCGTGTGAGCGTGTGGCCAGCGTGTCACGACGCGGGCCCCGCATGTCGAGGGCCCACACGCGTCGGTAGCGTTTGCGTGAGACCAAGACCGACAGTGGGTCCCACCGCTTGTCTCACGTGGAGCCGTGGACCGAACCGCCGTGAGTCGAGCCCATGAGCGGCTGGCGTCAGCCAGCCAATCGAGAGCTGACACGTGTCCATGCCGACGCAATAATTAATTTCGAAAAGAAAATGATTTATTAATTTGAAATAATGATTTGATTTTGTTTCAAACTTCAAACGCTTATAACTTTTATGCGTTTCAACTCCGATTTGAGTGATTCAAATTTCTAAATTTGTATAAAATTGAGATCTACCTAAATATGAATTTTATTTAATTTTTGGGCTAAAGTTTTTCTCTGTAATATTATTTAATTGATTATTTAAACTTTAAATAATCATAACTTTTAACGTCTTAACTCCAAATTTGACGATTCCAGTTCCTAAAAATCCAGAAAATTATGTTCTCTCTGTTTGTGGATTTTATTTGGAGTTTTGGGATGTTTTTGCCTAGTGTTTATTTGTGTATTTGCTATTTGCACGCTTTACGAGTAGACGTTGAAGTGCTTGGGAAGGATTCGAAGGAGAAGTGTTGACTCAGGATCCAACTCAAGACCAAGAGCAAGTACTTTTTGAAGGCAAGTTGTGCTTTGACCATGTTGATCCCATTTTGAAACCTATTTTGATTTAAACTATTGCATGCTAGTTCAATTAGAAAAATACTTGGTTTAAACATGGGGATTAGATAAATACCAATTTGCTGTATGACACCTTGATTACTTAAAGTATGTGCCATGACCCTTTGTCACCCTAGTTGTGGATTACTAGTTGGACATTATTAACTTGCCAACATGGGTTTAGACATTTGTAGTATCTTTGCTTAGACACACTTTCGTGCTCATAACATGATTTTGGATAATTAAATGTTAATATTGACTTAATGATATATTGAACCTGTTTTGGAAAAGTATCATGTGATGTTGATGGCACGTGGTGCATGGTAATCAAGCGGGGTTTGATAAACGATTTTCGGCCGGGGCATGTGGCAAGAGTAATCAGTGGGCGATTAATGGCGTTGGGAATGTTGATTTGGTTCTTGGGTAGTCTTGCCCTGGTCACTCTAAGGACTTAACCTTGCAAGCCTTTGAACTGGGTCATACTTGCAACCACATGGCTGGAATGGGACGGCCCTAGTTGACTAAGTCGCTAAGGACTCACTTGTGGAGCCTCAGGGTGTCAATTACACCGTTTGTGTGATTATGCGGGGAGCGTATCGTGGGCGTGGCCAGATACCCATCTAACGGTGTGTTGGTCCCATACTTCGCCTTGGCTAAGGGAAGGGATGGTGTAGAGCACGAACCAGGAGGACCACTGTGTTGTTTGAGGCTTCCGAAGGCTTTATTCTGAGGAACTCGCCTTTGTGGTGTTTGACTGTATCTTGTGGGTAAAGTGCATAACCTCTGCAGAGTGTAGAATCTATTTAAATAGCCGAGTCCATGATCTTGGACATTGCTCGGGAATTACAGTCAAGGGTTAGACTTTACGAAAATAACTTGGATTTGAAAGGTTGGATTGGTTTACTAATGAAGATGATGAAAATGTGGTTTAGGATGGGGAAAATGTTTATTAAAACTTCTTGAAAAGTTATTTACGCTTTACTTATTTCTCGCTTTCGAATCTACTTATATTACTTGTCAAAATGCTATTTCGCAAATATACCTTGAGCTATTCCTTTGTACCAAGCCATGCATATAGTATATTAGCTTGCATTACATTGCATGACTTCTTTGAGTACCAAGTACTCACCCTTGCCTCAACACAATACCAGTTGAAGAGGAGACTACACCGGCTTTGGAGGAGGAACTCCAAGAAGATCCGTCTACTTAGGGATGCGAGCCCGATCGGTTGCACTGTGGTATCTTTGGATGGCGCCACGAAGTATTTGATTTTCATTGCTATTATTTTTCTCTGAATAAGTTTCGCCTTGCGAGGCATACATTTTGTAACTTGGCCATAAGGTCGAGTAACGATTTAGTTATTTAAATAAAGTACTTTATTGGTATCGTTTGGTATGATTGTGATATTTACCGATGTTAAGACTGTGTGCACTAAGCGGCGTTCTGGACTAGTCTTTGAATACACAGAGGGTCCGGATTTGCAAATTCGGGGTCCCGACAATAACCTCTGCAGAGTATAGAATCTATTCGAATAGCCGTGTCCGCGGTATTGGACATCGCTCGGGAATTACAGTCAAGGGTTAGATTTTCTCAAAAATAACTTTGGTTTGAAAGGTTGGGTTGGTTTAATAATGAAGATGATGGAAATGTGGTTTAGGATGGGGAAAATGGTTATTAAACTTCTTGAAAAGTTATTTATGCTTTACTTATTTCTACTGCTTTCGAATCTACTTATATTACTTGTCAAATGCTGTTTACTGCAAATATACCTTGAGCTATTCCTTTGTACCAAGCCATGCATGTAGTATATTAGCTTGCATTCTGTGCATGACTTGCTGAGTACCAAGTACTCACCCTTGCCTCAACACAACACCAGTTGAAGAGGAGACTACACCAGCTTTGGAGGAGGAACTCCAAGAGGATCCGTCTGCTTAGGGAAGCGAGCCCAGTCAGTTGCCTGTGGTATACTGGATGGCGCCACGAAGTTATTTGGTTTTCCGCTGCTATTATTTTTCTCTGAATAAGTTTCGCCTTGCGAGGCATACATTTGTAACTTGACCATAAGGTCGAGTAACCAGTTTGGTTATTTAAATAAAGTACTTTGATAATATCGAATGGTATGATTGTGATATTTACCGATGTTAAGACTGTGTGCACTAGCGCGTTCCTGGACTAGTGCTGAATACACAGAGGGTCCGGATTTGCAAATTCGGGGTCCCGACAGAGGATTTGGAAGCTTGTCTGGTGTGCAAAGCTTCGCGGTATAAGACCATGCCTGATGACTTGGGTGAGGAAGATGGGCAGCGTAAGATGAAGAGACCCCCGGCTAAGGTGGTGTGGTATTTCCCTATAATCCCCCGGTTGAAGCGTTTATTTGCGATCAAAGCGCATGCCCAGATGATGTACTGGCACAAAGAAGATCGTAAGGACGATGGAAGGCTAAGGCACCCCGCTGATGGCTCCCAATGGAGGAAAGTCGATAGAAAGTACCCGAACTTTGCTGAGGATGCGAGGAACATAAGGTTTAGGTTGAGTACAGATGGGATGAACCCGTTCGGCGAGATGAGCAGCAGCCACAGCACTTGGCCCATGACTCTATGTATCTACAACCTTCCTACTTGGCTGTGTATGAAGTGGAAATACATTATGATGCCATTGTTTATCCAAGGGCGGAAGCAACCTGGAAACGACATCGACGTGTACCTCAAACCGTTGGTTGAAGATCTGTTAATGTTGTGGAACGATGGTGTACGTGTGTGGGATGAGTACAAAAGAGAGTATTCCACCTTACGTGCACTGCTATTCGTAACCATCAACGACTGGCCTGCACTTCGTAACTTGTCTAGCCTATCTATCACAAGATATAAAGCCTGCATCCAGTGCTTAGAGGATATGGACAGCAAGTATCCGAATAACTCACGAAAGGTCGTGTACATGGGCCACCGTAGGTTCCTCCATATGAAGCACCCATTACGAAGGAACGGTGAGAATTTTGATGGGACAGAAGAGAAACGTAAGAAGCCCATGCATCGCAGTGGGACACTTGTATTTTCTATGGTAAAGGATCTGAATGTAGTATTTGGAAAAGGTCCTGGTAGCAAATATGTCCCGACTGAACAAGATCATACGAAGCCTATTTGGAAGAAGAAATCAACATTTTAGGACTTACCGTACTGGAAAGACTTAGAGGTCCGCCACTCATTGGACTTCATGCATAGCACGAAGAGTGTCTGCGTGAACCTGCTAGGCTTTCTAGATATGTACGGCAAAACAAAATATACACTTCAAGCACGAAAGGACCTGCTTCTATTGGGACTCAGGAACGACCTACATCCGAAAAAAAGAGCGAAAGGACAACATTACCTCCACCCTGCGAGCTACACTCTGAGCAAGGAAGAGAAAAAAAACATGATTAAGTTCTTGAGCAGTGTGAAGGTCCCTTCTGGATACTCCTCAGACTCATAAACACGAAAGAGAATAAAATCGTACACCTGAAATCACATGATTGTCACATGTTGATGACACAGCTACTCCCAGTGGTAGTGATAGGTATTTTGCCTGACTGGGTGTAACACCCCAAAATTTTGCTTTTCCTAAATCTATGTGTGATTTGGCACTTTGGTGAATTTTTGGAATTTTCTGGAATTTATTTGGATTTATTTGGAATTTATTTGAATTTATTCCATTTTGAAATAATTAAAGAATTAAACTTTGCAAATAAAATTTTGTTGGAAATATTTTATTTGAGTCCCAAATACCCTAAAATATTTTCCAGATTTTTTCTGGAATTTTTCTGAGTCTTTTGCTATTTTTAATGAATTAAATGAATTTCTGGAAATTATTTTTAATTATTAAATCGCTGGAAATTGAGTTGGGTCAAGTACTATTCATCCGACCGAGTCGGAACCCGAGTCCGACCCGAGCCAGCTGCGCCACTTGACTTGACCCAACCGCGTCTGAACCCGTGATCGGTCCGAACCGTTGGATCAAGATCCAACGGTCAGGATCAATCCGCGCTAGGCACGGCCGCGCCCGAGCCAATCTCGGCCGTCGATCGCGCCACGTGGACGGCCCGCGTGCGTCCACGTCATCTCGCCGTGTTCGGAACGGACTCCGCCGTCCGTACCGGCTCCGCCACGGATTCCGCGGGGATCTCGGCGTTCGGGCCGGCATTTAATGCCCGGACCCACTCCCAAGGTTCGCCCTTGTCTCGTGCGTCGTTTGCCCCAAGCGCCCTAGCCCTAGCCGCCGCCGTCGACTCGCTATTGCTCGCCGTAGTTGGAGAAGCCTCCGCCACGGTCCTTGCCTCGTCCCGCCGCCGTCCGCCGAGTTGGAGCCCGTTCGAGTCCTCAAGCCAAAGCGCACCTGCGTGGTACCTCCCACTCGCCGGAGAGGCCGAAGCGGCCGTCGGGCTCGTCGTCGTTTTAGTCTCCGGTGGCCACTGCTCGCCGATGTCGCCATCGCCGTCATGCAAGCCTTGTGAGCCGTTGGATCTTCATCGCACGGTCCAAGATCACACCACGTCACCCACCGGTGAGATCCCGTCCAAAAATCTCAAGATCCAATCTCGACCGTTGGATCTAGATCCAACGGTCCAGATCAAACGCGTTAACCCAAACGCGTGAGACCCAGATCAACTGGGCCGTTGAATTTCAAATCAACGGCCGAGATTGCGCCACGTGTCGGGAAGCCCGACCGTGATCGGCGCGTGTGACGCCGACACGCTGGCCCGCGTGTCGGCCGGCGTGACCAAACCGCACCATGACGCCACGCCGACGCCAGCGTCATGGCGGGCTCAAGATGTCGGCTGTCCCAGCCGAGCGCTGACGTCAGCAATGACGTCACAGTGGGTCCCACCGCCAAGACTGCGGCCGAGTCCGCCGACGCCAAGAATGACGCTACCCGAGTGGTCCCACATGTCAGTGACACGTGGAGCTGTGGACCGAGTCCACGGTAGACCCGAGCCGAGCGTGGACCGAGTCCATGGACCGGCTGACGTCAGCCAACCAATCAGAGGCTGCCACGTGTCCAGGCTGACGCAATAATTAATTTTCGAAAAAGAAAATGATTTATTAATTCGAAATAATGATTTCAGATTTTGATTCAAACTTCAAACGCTTATAACTTTTGCATTTCAACTCCGATTTGAGTGATTCAAATTTCTAAATTTGTATAAAATTGAGATCTACCTAATTATGAATTTTATTTAATTTTTGGACTAAAGTTTTCCTCTATAATATTATTTAATGGATTATTTAAACTTCAAAATTCTATAACTTTTGCATTTTAACTCCAAATTTGACGATTCCAGTTTCTAAAAATTCATAAAATTATGTTCTCTCTATTTATGGATTTTATTTGGATGTTTGGACACTTTTTGCCTATTGTTTATTCGTGTATTGCTATTTGCACGCTTTACGAGTAGACGTTGAAGTGCCGGAAGGATTCGAAGGAGAAGTATTGACTCAGGATCCAACTCAAGACCAAGAACAAGTACTTTTTGAAGGCAAGTTGTGCTTTGACCATGTTGATCCTATTTTGAAACTTATTTTGATTTAACTTATTGCATGCTAGTTCAATTAGAAAATACTTTATTTAAATATGGGGGATTAGATAAATACCAATTTGCTGTATGACACCTTGATTATTTAAATATGTGCCATGACCCCTTGTGACCCTAGTTGTGGTTTACTAGTTGGACATTATTAAATTGCCAACATGGGAAATTAGACCGTTGTAGTATGTTGCTTAGACCTGCTACGTGCTCATGACATGATTTTGGACAATCAAATGTTAATATTGACTTAATGATATATTGAACCTATTTTGGAAAGGTATCATGTGATGTTGATGGCACGTGGTGCATGGTAATCAACTGGGGTTTTGATAAATAGTTTTCAGCCGGGGCATGTGGCAAGAATGATCAGGTGGGCCAGTTGTGGCACTGGGGATGTTGATTTGGATCTTCGGGTAGTCTTGCCCTGGTCACCCTAAGGACTTCACCTTGCAAGCCTTTGAACTGGGTCTAACGTGCAACCACATGTCTGTAATGGGACGGACCTAGTTGATTAAGTTGCTAATAACGTACCTGTGGGACCTCAGGAGGTCAACTACACCCTTTGTGTAAGTTGTACGGGGGAGCGTACCGGGGCTGAGGCCAGGTACCCATCTAATGGTTGGTTGGCCTAAACATCGCCTTAGCTAAGGGAAGGGTTAGTGTGCAACAACCGGGGAGGACCACTTGTATTGTTAGAAGTTTCCGAAAGACTTTGTTACGGGAACTCGCCTTTGTGGTGTTTGACTGTATCTTGTGGGTAAAGTGCATAACCTCTGCAGAGTGTAGAATCTATTCGAATAGCCGTGTCATGGTATTGGACATCGCTCGGGAATTACAGTCAAGGGTTAGATTTTCTCAAAAATAACTTGGATTTGAAAGGTTGGGTTTGGTTAAATAATGATGTTGATGGAAATGTGGATTAGGATGGGAAAGATGTTTATTAAACTCCTTGAAAAGTTATCTATGCTTTACTTGTTTCTACTGCTTTCGAATCTACTTATGATACTTGTTAAATGCTTTCTTGCAAAAATACCTTGAGCCACTCCTTTGTATTAAGCCATGCATGTAGTATATTAGCTGCATTACATTGCATGACTTGCTGAGTACCAAGTACTCACCCTTGCCACAATACAACACCAGTTGAAGAGGAGACAACACCAGCTTTGGAGGAGGAGCTCCACGAGGAACCGTCTACTTAGGGAGCGAGCCCAGTCAGTTGCCTGTGGTATACTGGATGGCGCCACGAAGTTATCTTATTTTTCCGCTGCTATTATTTCTCTCTTAAATAAGTTTCGCCCTGCGAGGCGTACATTTGTAACTTGACCATAAGGTTGAGTAACCAGTTTGACTATTTAATTAAAGTACTTTATTAGTATCGAGTGGTATGATTGTGATATTTACCGATGTTAAGACTGTGTGCACTAGCTCGTTCCTGGACTAGTGCTGAATACACAGAGGGTCCGGATTTGCAAATTCGGGGTCCCGACACTGGGTACGAGGGACAATCATAAAGTTGTGCTCGTTCTTCAACGCGGTGTCGCAGAAGGTCATCAAGCCGAATAACGTATCTCAGTTGCGGCATGATGTGGTCGATAGTATGGTCAGCCTTGAGATGATCTTCCCTCCGTCCTTCTTTGATATTATGGTCCATCTCATGGTCCACGTTGTCAAAGAGATAGAAATTCTTGGACCTGTTTCCCTGCATAGTATGTTCCCATTCGAGAGGTACATGGGGGTCCTAAAGAAGTATGTTCGCAACCGGTCTCATCCAGAAGGCTGTATTGCACAGGGTGTTGGCACAGAGGAGGTGATTGAATTTTGTGTCGATTACATTGATGACCTGAATCCGATTGGCATCCCTGTATCACGCCATGAGGGGAGGCTACAGGGAAAAGGGACTCTAGGGAGAAAAGAATTCTTTAGCGATGATCTACTTTCATTTAAACAAGCACATTTCATAGTCTTGAAACAAGCAACTGTAGTGGCTCAGTATATCCATGATCATGAGATGATTCTGCACGACCAATACCCAGAGAAGTCAGAAAAGTGGATCGCACTAAAGCAAATGGATCGTTTCAGCAGTTGGTTACAAAATCAGCTGATGTGCAACCAGACAGACAATGAACAGTTGAAACCCTTGGCTCGAGGACCATCCACTACAATCATATCATTCCATGGGTATGAGATAAATGGGTACACATTTTACATGACTACCTAGGATAGCAAGAGCACCAACCAAAACAGCGGCGTTCGTATAGATGCCTTCGACAAAAATGGAAAGATGGACACCTACTATGGTTGCATAGAGGAGATTTGGGAGCTCGAGTATGGACCTTTAAAAGTCCCTCTGTTTTGGTGCCAATGGGTCAAATTGACAGCTGTTGAGATCGATGAGTACGGTATGACAACCGTGGACCTCAAGCAAGTGGCCTATAGGGACGGACCATTCGTGCTCGCCAATGATGTGTCACAGGTATTCTATGTGATGGACATGAACAGCAAGCCGAAAAAGCAGAAGGACAAGCATCCTAAAAGCAAGAAGCATATATAAGGTAGAGACTATCAGCAGCGAACAGCCAAGGTGCCATGTGGTTCTTCCAGGGAAAAGAAGGATTGTCGGAGTTGAGGGCGTCACAGATGAAGAAGGGTACAATCAATTTGACGAGTTACCTCCTTTTATGGTGGACATAGACATAAGTGTCTTGAATGATATAGAAGAATCTCCATACGTACGACACGATCATAACGAAGGATCACTTGTAAAAACAAAGTATGTTAGCAAATAAGTCCAACCATGTTGTATAAACCTGTATATGAATTATGAATATGGTTATTACACTTCTCTCTCTCTCTATATATATATAAACTCGTGTATGGAGTAATGCAATTTATAGGGTTTATCAATAATCTGAAGCTACTAATTATGAAGAAAATAGAAAGCATTCCAAAATTAACAACATCTAGCGTGAGGTCTTTAGTCCAAGGCTACCAATATCAAAGTCCTCGTAGAGTCGTACTGTTGCAAATATATTGAATAATTAGCAATGCTACAAGCCATATTAGTTACTCACAACATTAGTTCGAATCCATAACCACATGGATGTATTAAGCAGCTACAAGCTTTAGTAGAGACTTCTAAGTTGGACCGATGCAAAAGTGTGCCCGTAAGATGTTCCCAGCTAGCGTGGTAAAATATGACAAAGACATCGCCGCCATTATTATAACATAATACTTACTTTTACTAGATATAAAAATTTAATTACAAACAAAAAAAACCGCAAAAAGAAGTAAAATAATTATTAAGAATTAAACACGAGGCCAACAAATCTGAAATTTTTATTCAAGGTATAGTATATTTTATACTATACGTATTACAAATCAATTTATGTCCTCAAATTAATTAATTATAGTAATGGAAATTTTAAAAAATCCCACTTGTACCGGGTCATAACGCCAACCGGTACTGATAGCCCCTAGGGCAAAAAGTACACAGGGGCATCAATACCGGGTCATAACACCAACCGATACTAATAGTATCTAGCAGTACCGGTTGGGAATACGACCCGGTATTAATTCCCCCTAGGGCAACCAGCATTTGGCGGGGTATTTTGGCTGGGAGGGAATCAGTACCGGTTGGTAATATGACCCGGTACTAATTCCCCCTCGTATAAAAAGTGGAGAGGTCCAACTCTTGTCTTTCTCGCCACTGCCGCCTAGATCCAAGTCTCCAACTCCGTCGTCCACGCCGTCTGTGCCATCCTCACCCCCGCCATCCGCGCCTCTGATGACTCCGCCGTCTGCGCCATCCTCACCCCCGCCGTCAGCGCCGTGCGCACCGCCGGCGTCTGCGCAGTCCTCCGACAACCTCGGCCGACGTCAGCGTCATCCTTCAACGACCCGCCGTCCGCCGTCCCCTGTGGCCGCATCCTCAGCCAGCTTCCTCCACACCGGTGCCGCATCCTCCACACCGGCGCCGCATCCTCCTCTCCGGCACCGCGCGCCCTCGGTGAGCCCTCTCCGGCGCCTACTTACAATGTTTACTGTTAAGTGGATTATGTGGATGCATGTTTATTGTGGATGCTTACTGATTATGTGGATGTTTACTGATTATGTGGATTATGTGGATGTTTACTGTTGTTTATGTGGATGCTGATTATTAATTATGACAGCCCAAATTTATTTTGGTTATTAAGTTGTGCATGGCATGTTCATATCATACATGTAGTGGTATCAATTATACTCATTTAGAACTCCATTAGTGCTAATGTGGTTTTATGCATGCATGAGTAGGAATTTATAATGTTCATGACAACTTAAAACTGCTACTTATTTATACCCATGTTCTACTCACCATTGTCAATGACTTGTGGACCCTACTTGTAAGTGAGAGAGTGGACTGCACATACCTACTTGTCATTTCTCACTTTACCCACCTCTACCCACTCTTCTTACCTCACTATGACATGTGGGACCAAGCCCCACATGTAAGGGGTGGAGTGGACCACTATATAAACCCCTTGACCTTGGTTTCTCCTCCCCCACACTCTCATTTTCTGCTCACCCCATTTCTGAAAATAGCAAGGAGAGCAAGCAAGAACACTCCTCCCTCACTTCCCCATTTCACCCCCACACAATCCATCCAAAAACTGAGATTGAGCTTGTGCATGCAACACCATTGTGATCCTTAGATCAAGGGCTTCAAATCCATCTAAGTGGATTTTGAATGTGCCAAGTTTTGGGTGAGTTCTAATCCTTCCTTTACTCTCCCTTTTTCTGAAATTTTGTTATGTGGAGCTCATCCATCTTCCTTTCCATGAAAATCATCTCCCCGTCGATGATCGGGTCGTGCTTGTTGTGTTGCAAGCTTGAGGAGGAGGAGTTGATGCTACTACAAGCTCAAGAGGAGGAGGCATTGCTTCTACAAGCGAGGAGGAGTTGATACCGGGAAGAACACCGAAGATCACCTTCACGGCGTCATTCTTGATCTCTTCATCAAACCAACATTCCACCAAGTGCAAGAACATCCTTGTAGTGGTAAGTTCCTACCCTACATCATGTTATTGAAGTGTAGGAGCACAATGTGCAATAGCTATCCAAAGACTTGAACGAAAAACATGTTTTATTGCTCAGTTCGGCACATATCGGAATATCCGATGCAAAATCGGAACATCCGATGTGGCTAAAACTCCAGAAAACCTGTCAATCCTAACCATGTCTACGCTGGAAATTTACACATATCGGAACATCTGATGTTCACATCGGAACTTCCGAAGTTTCCAGAGAAGCACCTTTCGTGTATTCCAACGAGAAAATTTTTCTAAGTCTGGATCGGAACTTCCGATGTCGGATCGGAACTTCCGATGTGTCCAGAGAAGCACCTTGTGAATTCCAGCTGAAAAATTTTCTAAGTCTGGATCGGAACATCCGATGTCACATCGGAACTTCCGACTGAACCAACTTCAAATGACCATAACTTTTGCATCGTAAGTCCAAAATTGGGTGAAACCAATTCCTATGCTTTCATAGGGTCGTCCTCTATCATTTCCAATAGAAAAACAAGACTTGGGTTGCATATATGAAGATCTATCATAGGATCTTTAACAAGTGGTAGTATTGTTGACCCTCACCCAAACGATATTGTTTTAGTGATAACTTTTGACACACAAGTCCAAACTTCCCAAAGTCAAATCGTATGTTCATATTATGACTATTACTCTAAAATCAAGAGCATTTCATGCATGGTTGTGCATATTTCAATTATGATTTATTGTTTCGTTTGTGTTCTTGATTGGAGTTATTTGAATTGAATCCTCTCGATAGGTGTTGACGCTTCGGAGGACACTCCAAATGCGACTACGCTTACGATATCAAGAACGAGCAGCAAGGCACTACCTTACTCCTTGAACATACTTGATCCTATTAATTGCAAATTATGTTGAAGTTATTTTATCAATTGCATGCATACTTTCAATTACAACTATGTTTTGGGTAGAATGACTAGCTAATGCCATGTTGATGTGATATCCCTTTTACCATGTTTCCTTTGTGATCCATTGTCGCCCTAGGTGGTTGGTTTAATTATTATATATGGGTTCGTATGAATTGCTTAGCCATGCTTAGAACACCGTTAGAAAACGCGATAGATGGACTTAGTCCATCGGTCGCAATGATCAAAGATGATTATGATGATGATGGCTTAAATTGTGGTTTCTATGTTGCAATGTTGGCTAAGGACCTTAAGGATTGAATCCTGGTGACGTCTCTTTGAGTAACTATCGTGCGAACCACACGCCATTTATGGGGTCGGCTTAACCAAGTACTTGTGTATGACTAGGAGTGTTTAAACCATATGCACTTCGGAATTCCTTGAGCCCGTTAGAGTGTCAAGGAATGTCCACTGGAGTTCCATGAGCCCGTTAGAGTGTCAAGGAACGTCCTTAGAGTCCCTCGAACTTTGTGAGAGTTGGGGATGTCTAACAACGGGTGTACTCCTTAGTCCACACACACGGAGAACTGAGCACGCGGGATCAAGGGCCACAGTCACCCGGGTGGTTTAAATACACTACCATGCATACTGGAAAATGGATTTGTCACGTTCACCTCGGCCGGCACATCAAAGGAATTGTGCTCATAGCTTGGCTTACGAGTGTGGCGTGTCGTGTGGGTAAAGTCATACCTCTGCAGAGAATAAACTGTTCAAATAGTCGCGTCCATGGTCAAGGACGATCACTTAAGTTGTCAGTCACTGGGCGAGTGTTAAGGACCGGGTAAGAATGGATGGTTTGGGAAAACCAAGTCTCATGAGTATTGGAGTATTCATGAGGAGGAACTTCGCGGGTATTGGAGTACTCGTGGAAGGAACTTCACGGATATTGGAGAATCTGTGGGTGTAAGCGAACATGAACGTTGGACTCATGGTTCGAAAAATGCTTGGAGGCATGAGATAAAGATGTTTATGATAATGTTATACTATGTATTAGACTTTGTAAATGTTTATCAAATAGCAATTTCAATCTATACGTGTCTGTGTTTTATCCCAAATGTTGCTTTACACTAAAATTAACCTTGTGCCTTTCTTATGATGAAGTAACCACATGTAGCTAGAACTCAGCATGCAACTTATAATATTGTGCGAGTACACTCTTTGTACTCAAACGGATTGTCCACTTGTTGCAGGTGAGGATGAGGCACTGCCCGGAGACCTTTCTCGGGCAGATTTCGATGATGCTAACGCTTAAGGGCACGTTCTTACTTCCAGTCGGTTGCCTGCGGGCTATGGCACACTACGCTGGACTCTTTTGTTGTCTATATTATGTTTCCGCTGCTAGTTTATGTAATAACTTTAAATATGTCGTTTTGGACAGCAGTCCTGCTTTTGTATGTAAATATGCTTATGCTTTCGTTAATTGTGTATGTGTTGTGATACAAACTGTTATGCATTGTCGCGCGTGTTGGTGAACTTTCCTGGGACCAACACGGGCATACATGCGGGCCGCTCGAGACTCCTTTGATTTACTTGGGCTGTGCGATGCTACCGAGTGAATCAATGGAATCCCGGGGACGGGTCCCCACATTAATGTCGATGGACAATGATGCTGATTATGTTGATTATGTGGATGTTTACTGTGGATTATGTATAATGTTGATTATGGATGTTGATTATGCTGATTATATATGTAAATTTGAAATGTGTAAGTATTTGTGTAATGTGTATAAGTATATGTGAAATGTGGCTTATGAAATGAGTAAGTATATGTGAAATTTGAAATGTGTAAGTATATGTAAATTTGAATTGTGTAAATTTGAAATGTGTAAGTATATGTGAAATATGGCTCATGTAAATTTGAATTCTGAGATATATATGTATATGTGAAATGTGTAAGTATGTTCGTAGTATACTCATCGTTGCCGCCCGTCTTCCTCTATCCACTCTTTCCCACTATCCTTCGAGTCGTTGCCACGCGTGACTTGTCCTCCTCTATCCCCAGTACCCTCTCTATCTCCCCTCTCTCGCTCCTCTCTGTTTCCCCCCCTCTCTCGATCCTTCTGTGCCCCCCTCTCGCTCCCTCTCTGTCTCCCCCCTCTATGTAATTATAGGTGAAATGTGTAAGTACATTTTTGTTGATCTTTTTTTGTTAATTTTTAGTGCCCTTTTCTAGCCTAAGAAATAACGATGGCGGACGAAGGATATGATGGAGAGGTGTTCATGAGGAATTTGATTGTGGGAGGTGATCTTGTAGAGGCGGAGGGTCATGAACCCGCCGAGGCCACCGAGGTAGCAAGGTCCGTCGAGTCCATTGAGGCCACCACAGTAATTAGTACGAATGTGTATATGCTGGTTCCACTATCATGCAAAGTCAACATTCTAACTCGTTCATCATTAAACCATATATTCAGACTAGTCAATCAAGTAGGCCATCACGTCACCGAGGTCCAAGCAAGAAGTCGAAGGCTAGACATATTACTACTGTAGTCGGCGATAACGGCCAACCTATTGAACCTGAGGGGGTGATTCCACCGTTCAATTCGACATGCGGCTTCCACGTCAAGGACCACGTGCCAAATAGTATCGCGAAATGGGAGAATGTCCCTGAATATACAAAGAATATGATCTGGACCGATTTGAAGGAGACATTCACCTTCCCCGAAGGGACCGAAGAGAAGGTGAAGAATTACGCGTTGAAGAAGATGGCCATCGCATTCCAGACATATAAAAAGAAGTTGACCGCGGAATATATCAAGAAGGGCCTAACACCCGACTTCAACAAGCACCCAAAGTTGTAGGATCACTGGGATGCGTTCGTCAACTATAAGAATTCGGAAGAAGGTCGAAGTTTGATAAAAAAAACATTCAGAATGCACAGAAGAATCAATATCACCACCGCCTCCTGGTGGTTACCGTCAAGCGATGCCCAAATGGGAGCAGAGGGAACAGGGATTGCTTGTGAAGGGTGTCACGCCAGCGACTTTGGAATGGCCAGATAGAGCGAAGAGTTGGTTTTATGCTCACAGCGGTGCACTTGACGATGATGGAAACCTGGTGTTCGGGAATGTGCTGACAGATGTCGCCAGTAGACTTGTACAGTCGATCGAGGACTCTTCCCAGGGCACCTTTGTGGCAAACAGGGAGATGATGAGCTAACAAGGGCCCTACAAAATCCGGAGCACCCTGGACGCACACGAGGTGTTGGCGTTGTTCCGTGGAAGATTGGTTTTGCTAAGGACACCGAGACCTACAGGTGTCGGGCGAGAAGCAAGTCCCGACAGGCACAGCGGATGCAAATGCTAGAAGAACGCATGAATCAAATGGTTCAAGAACATATGAATCAAACACAAGAAAGCATAAAGGAAGAGGTCCAAAGACAGGTGTAGTTAGCCTTGAGCCAACGGGTGGATGCGAGCCAGGAACCTCCTACTAATGCAGACATCCTTAGCCCCACGGGACGGCGGAGCAGCTGCGCTTCTGGTGGGCTGCCCGATGAGGACTTGGGCCACTGGCCTGTGGACGACACCATGCAACGGACACCTTATGAGCTGCACGTCCAAGCGAAGAACATCTCCTTCATGGCGGCTCACGGCATGGCTCACCAAATGGAGCCGAGGCAGGTCATCCATGGCTAGCAGCTACCGCCGGGCTATTCCAAGGTCTCGGTGGAGGAGGTATGCCCAGGGTACGAGGACCTTGACCTCGACATTCCAGGAGGTGACGGAACTACAACATTAGGAGAGACAGTGCATACTTTCATTCTGTGGCGTAATAAGTACATCATTTTTAGAGACACACATAAGCGGTCCTCTCCAACACCTATGTCACCAAAATCGTCACCCATCAGAAAAAGCTCGTCTCCTACGCCAATCCCTGCACGTGAAACTCCAACTCCAACATCGTTGCCCAAGAGAAGCCAGCCAGCTCATCCAACAGCTCACAAGAAGACAGGATCCACCCAAAGCAATAAGTTGGCCGCAACTTCAAAGTGGGCGTACGATATGACGAAGGAGGAGACCGCCAAGGTAGTCAGGGCCGAGATCACTGAGTTTTTGAAACCCAGGTCACTAGAGAAGAAGATTCAACCTGGTACAGAAGAATTTCTAAAATGCCTGAGGACAATTAAAGGAAAAACCTCATGTCTCTGACTACAAGAGCACACTGGTCAAGGCAAGCAAGAAGAAGACGTCATCAGCTGAGCAGAAGGCCAATGAGATGGCAAAATTCCTCGAGGAAACTGGTCTTGCCCCAGATCAAGTATTAGGCAACCAGGAGATTGAATCTGCTTAAGTCAAATGGTCATTTATACCGGGCGCACCATTGGTCAAGCGTGACGAGGTTGGCCAGCTGCCAACTAGGATGCGCCAATTCCATCAATGGTACCTGGATGCGTTCTAGCATGGCATAGAGCTATTCGCCGTCAAGTACAAGGACCGAGATTTTTTTCACGATGATGGAGAATTTTATGTCGAATGGCGCATAATGTACGATCTATACCAGATAGACGCCCTCGACGTGGCTATGTTGAGTTGCTGGACTCTGTAAGTTCTTATTTAATTGCAAAAATCTACTGTGTGGGCCCTTTGACTATACTAACTTGCAAGCCTAACTAATTTCTTCTTATGTAGAATGGAGATACAGAGATGCAGAAAGGAGGCCATTTACGACATAGGCTTCCTTGACCCTTCGGTCATTAACAACACATTTGTTACTAGTTGCCCTGTCGATGCTGAGAACACCATATTCAATGGGCTAATGGGTCAGAGATTCAAAGCAAAGATACTTCTACCATACAACTTTGAGTACGTTTTCGTGCCGCCTCGTTCTAACCCTTTTCCATAACACGATGTTAGAACTAATCAGTTACCAACGTTGACATATGTATTTACAACTTTCACTGGATTCTTCTCATTATCGAGCTAGATCATGGCATGATCACAGTTATGGACTCGAGGAGGAAATGTGAGACCCCGGATCAGCTATCCGAAATCTCCTGTGTATTTCCGTACTAGTCCCAGATCAGTAGCTAGTACACACAGTCAACAGTGATACTTCATTGTCGAACATAATGAAAATTGTAACATAAATATTAAAGTATGGGCCACATGGCCGCTTATTACAATACTCGGTCAAAAGACCGGAGACACGGCAGCGGAAAACGAAAGCAAAAACAAGCGAACACCAAAACGCCACAGGCAACGACTAGAAGCGCGACTAGTTATCCTGGCCATCCTCCTCGAACTCCTCGGGGTAGAACTCACCATCTTCAGCTGCATCTTGTTAATTTTCTGATGATGACAAGTTGTGTAGCACGTGAGTACAAAAGTACTCAGCAAGTCAGGGAAAGTATGATTATGTGGGGCTTTCCAAAGGAAGCTTAACAGGGTTCATTTGCATAAAGCCAAATTTTATTAAACCATACTGAATTAATAAGTTTCACAAAGCATCTTTTTACAATTCTTTTTAACAATTGAATTATTTAATATTATAGTGAGGTTCTATCCACCATCACTAATATAAAGGCTCTAACCGCCAACTTTTAAAAGATCAAGGTTATTCATATGACTCCTTCCGTCAAGTATAAAACAGGTTCTATCCACCTTGTTGGCTCAATCCGCCATTCAACATCCGAGAGTTCTAACCACTCCCGAATCCCAAAACAAAACCCTTTTTGTTTTGAAAACCAAAATCAAAGTCTACCAATATGAAAGCATTCTTCACTTTGCCCTTGACCGTAGGCACGACTATTCGAATAGTTTTAACTCTGCAGAGGTGTACAACTTTACCCACAAGACATGATCGTCTCTTGATGCCAAGCTATTAACACACTTCCTTTGGTGTGCCGGCAGAGAGATCATGACAAGGCCGTTACAATGTATCCACCTAACCCGACCCACCCGCTGAGGTTTCACCGCTGTTAGGGTTTCATCCGCCCAGTACAGAAGCCCCCTCTTACGCCGTGTGAGAAAAACGACATTGCCTCTATCCGACACTCACATTCCATCGTGTGGCGAGTCTAAGTTAGGATTCTACAAATTAGTTGGCCAGATCATACCATTATAGACATGTGTTAGTACGATTATGCTTAGAATGGACAATCACAAGCGTCGGTCCTTAATTGACTTGGGGCGGCACTTGCACAAGACAACTAGTGCTCCATCCGCACCCACCCGACAATCCCATCCGCCCAAGTCCAAACCATTTTTTCCTTTTCTTTTTATTTTATAAAAACAGTACCAAAATCATAATAATAATTTCCAAATCATACTTGAAATCATTCTTTTTGAGTAATCCCACCCATGGGTTGTTTTCATCGATAACGATCCTAAGCAATTCTACCGTACTATTACACAAAGGGTACCATATAAGCACTAACATGGCCTAGCAAATGTCCTAGGGTTACAAATAACATGGATGTCGATAACAAAGGAGGAAATTACAATTCGGATAAACTATATACTTATATTTAACATACGATGATAAACATAGCATGCAAGTTTATTAAACATTTAAAACATGTTTATAAAGCTAGGATCAATATGCGTCAAGGAGACTTGCCTTCAGTCTCGGTGAGATCGTCGAACGAAGAAAGTCCGGCGGTGGGTCGGCGTCGCGTCGGGGTCCTCGGCTACGCACGAAACGAGGTAATAAATAAATACAAGAAAATAAATAAAATCAAAAAATTACAAAAGTAGTACTGGCAGGTAGATCTTGATTTTAGATGAATTTAGAAATTTGAACGGAGTCAATCGGAGTTCGGACGGAGAAGATATGAGCTTCCGAAGTTTGAATTTTGAAAAATTGGAAAACGAGGGAATATTCCCTGGCATATTCCATTTCCATTTTTCTGATTTTTGGGATTTAGTTTGTGTCTATTGCAAGGGGGCCCCACCTGTCATTGAGTATAGGTTGTCTTCAACCTTGAGTTTGGCCATGGCCATGGGAGAGCTTGAGGGAGCTTATGGCCATGGCCATGGCTGGCAGCGTAAGCACAAGACGAGGCGCAAGCAAGGCGGCAAGGGCGGCGACCGGCGGTGAGTACGCACACACGGGCTTAGCCCGAAAACAACAGAGCATAATTTTTTTTCCCAAAAATCTGATTTTTTCACCATTTTTGCATGGAATTGGACCAAATAAAATCATGGATCCTCAAGAGAACATTCTAAAGGATCTATAGGAGCAAGGAATTGGATCCAAACTCACCGGAGACGACGAATTTTGCGACGAACGGAGCTCTAGCCGAAATGACCAAAACACGAAATTCGTCTCCAAAACTTGAGGGATCCTAAAATTGATTGAAAGGTTAGATGCTATACTCCCTCACGGTCACAAAGAACCCACCGGAGTTGAGAAAAACCCACCGGAGAGAGATATATGAGGATGAATTCGAAGAACGCCGAAAATATGACCCGGTGTCGGTTTTCTTGTTCTAGCGGATGAACGAGTGGAAGAAGCTAAAGGAGGATCATACTACCGGGAAGGGGACTCGTAAACGGAGAGAATGGAAATGGAATCACGCGAAACGTAGTTGAAACGGCCGAGTTATGAGCAATCAAAGCCATTTCGGTTTTTCCTTAATGCGACGGTTTCCGGCGAGATTAGCGCCTAATGATGGTGGGGAATGGCAAGAGGACGTCGCTACGGATTCAACGGATCCGACCGTGATTGATTTGGAGTTGTGATGGAGGAGATATGGGGATTTGAAAAGAGGCCACCATGGGAGAGAGCTTGAGCTCCTCTCTGTTCTTTCATGGCTAGAGGTTGAAGATGCACTATTCATGCCACGTGGCGACTCGCGATTGGCCGAGAATTACGTAAATGAACCGCCCTAGAGAAAAATTGGGAAAAATGGTCTAAAAATTCCGGAAAAATTCCTAGAACCATTTTGGAATATTTGGGACCCAATAAAATTGGTTTCGCGGAATTTGGATGAAATTTGTGGAATTAAATATTCAGGCGCGGATTGCGGGCATTAAGCAAAAGCTGCGCGAGATAAAATAGGAGCAAAGGTCCAAAAATCCGAGGAATCATTCCAAAAAATATTTTTGGAATATTTGGGACATAATTGAAGTGGTTTCGGGATTTTTTGGAGCATTTTTCATCTCGGGTGAAATTTCGGGTACCGGTGGGAACCTAAAAATTCGATTTTTCGACCGGAAGGGAATTGAATCCCAATTTTGGATGGGAAAGGATGCCAGGTTAATATAAACACCAAGGAAACTCCAAGTTTTGAATTTAATTAGTTTAAATTAGATTTTTCTCAGAAAGCGAAACTGAGGATGTTACAGGAAACCAGTTGAATGTTATCAAAACCTAATCGACATGCTCGACCGGTATTCTTGTTCCTTTCATTATCATGCTAGTTCTAATTCATTTAAAATAAATTCTAATCATGTTCAATTTGCAATCATACGTGTAGTGCATTCGCACGGTTCCGTGCCGAAATCGTCGGCGAATTCAAACAGAAATTCGCTGTTACACTTGCCTCTCTAGTACGTATGCCATCATGCTATCTTTTTAGTTAGTTAACTTAATTTCCATGCATCCATTTCACGCTCTCAGCCTTTTCCAACACAGATCTTGCTTCAGCAGCCGGGAAATAATTTATGCGGCTACTATGTGTGCCAATTTATGGACATCCAGACCGGAGGTCTTTGCCGCTTGCAAGATTGTAAGAAATTCACGCCGGCGCTTGTGACAGCAATGCAAGAACAACTCGTTGGCTAGATTTATGATGAGGTCGTAAATCCAAAAGGCGAGTTCCACGTTTCGATGAATAGGTGGGGCCCTTCGATAAAGGCTGGTGAACTGTCGGAGTCGACTTCTACGGCTACCAAGAGCGACGCACGTAAACGAAGGGCCCCATAAACGTTCTGTAGTTAAAGCTGTAATGAATGTTAGTGATACATATTGGTTCTAATTGATACATATATTATATTGCCTTATTGTAAGATAGCACTATTTCTGCAGTTTTCCAAAACTATGAACATTATTGTGTAGAATTATCATTATTAGAATACTAATCAACCGTTGGTGTTATGACCAGGTACAAGTGGGATTTTTAAAAATTTCCATTACTGTAATTAATTAATTTGAGGACATAAATTGATTTATAAATTTCTCATAAATTTATAATGGGTTTTATGAAATATACTATACCTTGAATGAAAATTTCAGATTTGTTGGATGAGTGTTTAATTCTTAATATTTCTTTTACTTCTTTTTTGCAGATTTTCTTTGTTTGTAATAAATTTTTATATCAAGTAAAAGTAAGTATTATTTTAAATTTTTATGTCAAGCAAGAACTAGCATCCTGCCTGCGCGAACTATTGTATCAGTGCAAGTTTACTACGGCCTGCTGCTATATAACCACATCAAGGACGAGCACGCGGTGGTCGACGCCGAGCGCGGCGGGATCATGAAGCTAGGCATTTCGCGACTACGCCGCCAAGTCCTACAAGATCGAGCCCCGCACCGTGAGCTTCACTAACAATTTATTACAAACAAAGAAAATCTGCAAAAAAGAAGTAAAAGAAATATTAAGAATTAAACACTCATCCTACAAATCTGAAATTTTCATTCAAGGTATATAGTATATTTGATAAAACCCATTATAAATTTATGAGAAATTTATAAATTAATTTATGCCCTCAAATTAATTAATTACAGTAATGGAAATTTTTTAAAAAACCCACTTGTACTGGGTCATAACACCAACCGGTACTGATGATCTATTATGAGTACCGGTTGGAAGCTCCAACCGGTACTGATGAGCTATTGTCAGTACCGGCTAGAGCCTCCAGCCGGTAATGACAATAGCTCATCAAGATCGGGCCGGAGCCAGATTATCGATGCCGGAGGTTCCAACTGATCTTGATAATAGACCATCAAGATCTGCCAGAGGATTTAACCGTCTTGTTGGGCATATCAATACGGTTTTCACCGCAGATCGATGCCCATTGGGCATCAGTCCCGGATGGCTAGTATCGGTTCAAAAGTTCCCCCAACCGGTACTGATGCCCATTGGGCATCAGTCCCGGATGGCTAGTATCGGTTCAAAAACCGGTATTGATGGCGCTTATGAATCGGTAGTGATGGCGAGATCTGTAGTAGTGGTAATAAGTGAACTATTTATGTACAAGAGTTGTTGTGATAAGAATTTATCCCGGTAATTTCCATGTGTACCAGTACCACTGATTGGAGAGAGTCAACTTGGACCATCCTTGATCCGACCACCCTCTAGTCGATAAAATTCAATGTAAGATATGTGGGCTCTAACCTCCTGCCTAGTAATAAGATTGAAAACAGAACAAAAAGTTTTTAACTATTTTGGAGAAAAACAAAAAATGAAAACTTTTTTTTGAAAATAGAAACTGAAAATACCGGTACGAAAACAAAAACGAAAACGAAAATTTTTTATCGGAAATGAAAACAACAGAGCTAGTTCCAACGAAAATAGAAACAAAAATTCCGTATAAGTGAAACCTGAAATTAAAAACAGAAACGGGCCAGAAATGAAAACGGGCTTGGCTCAAAAAAGATGAGGAAAAGTTTAAATTTATTTTTGAATTAAAATAATTTTAGAAATATAAATGGCTTTATAGAAAATATTAAATAGAGTTAAAAAATTCCAGAAAAATCTTGGTGGAGTAAGAGGATGTCAATGATAATGATTTGGAGGACATGATGGTCTGATATGGGAGACAAATAACGAATCTTCAGCTAACAAAGTTGAGAAAAAACTTTTTAGTGATACCGGTGAATATAATATTATTCTTGTGCCTACCTTAGAGGTGGAATGAGTTACATTATTCTTGTGGCCATGTATATTGTGATCTTGTACCATGTTCTTGTGGAATTTTTCGCTTTCATTTCCGTATGCACTTTGTTCCGTTTCGCATCCGTTTTCGTCACTATCTGTTTCGGTGTTTTCGATTTAGTTTTTGTTACCAGTAAAAAAAATGTGGAAAGAAAAATAGAACAGCCATTTACCGATCATTTTCGTACCATTTTCATCCCTACTAGGTAGTATATGCCTCCATTAGTGTGTTACACGAGAAGATGGCCGAGCATGGGATTTTCCCTTTAAGTTTAGGTGACATATAGTGCTGCTCCTTTGCTACATGTCATACATGAGGAGATAGCGGTTGATGTAATTGCGCTATTGCTAGCCCACAGTACATGGAGGATGAGATACATCAAAAACAATGTGAGGATGAGAGCCACATAGCCAAATTGAGTGAGAGTGATAAAAAGAGTGAGTTTTGTGATCCCACCGTACATGAGAGACATACCAAAAGAAATGGGAGAAGTAGATAATAGGGAAACTAACACATTAATTTCTACTCCTATTGTTGTTTCTCATATTGTCCATGTTAATAAAGAAGAAGAGGAGTCCAATGCTAAATAAGCCGCACTACTTGAGAAGAAAGACGAGGAAATAACCATGGTTGGAGATGAAATGCTTGATGTCCTATGGTTACATCATGAATCTACGCTACCTACAGCAACTACATTAGAGCTGGCAAAAAAACTTGTTAGGGTTTCAATCAAAATTGTTTCAATTACAATAGTTAATGGGTTCAAAATTGAAATTAGGCCATTTCGAGTGAAAAATATTAATAAGGCTCGGCTTAATACTGACTCGTTTGCTCAAATTTAAAACAACCACTTAAATGGTAAGTAAAATGATTTTATGTTGAACAATGTTAATTTTGAAAGAAACTCGATAATAGCTCGTTAAACTCGATAGCCTGCCCTAATCTTCTTCAACTGAGGAGGACAATAAAGGTAACTACAATGGTGTTGAATAGGTCGTGCGTCAGGAAACTATTGGTAATTTTGAGAAATCTTATGCTCAATTGGGTATTTCATGTTGTGAACTTAATATGCTTAACTTACATAATGTGGAGTTGATTACACATTATAAAGTTTTTACTAGAAAATCTTCTGATGATTCTTGGTGATATATCATATTCGATAAATCTTTATTTCTAAAATGGCTAGTTAGTACCTACACCTGCACTCGAAATATAGCTCTCCGAAAGGTCAACCGCACCACTCGATGGGATTTCTCCCAAGTGCTTAGATGTGTTAGGAAACTCTGTTTCCTATCTCATCTGGACTCTTCCTTATCTCTAGCAGAACCGCTATATATAGGAGGCAGGGGCTACCCCTTTGTACACACAAGCATAAAGAATAATAAAGCAGACCCGTTCCTCCTCATATTGTGTCTCTCACCCTCTCTCTCTGTTCTCCAGTTTAGATTTATTAGGCAACCCCGGACTATTCGATAGTGAGGTTGTCTAATACGTTATCAGCACGAAGCTCTACCGGAGAATTGATTGAAAGGTGAGAAAGGTGAGCAACGGGAGATTGATCTAATCGCTCGTTTTGAATCTAATTGGTATCCAATCTACACAGCATTGTTCGAATGAAATCACGTAGCATGAAGCTACGGTACTAGAAAATAGTACAACAAGCAATATTGGTACGAAGCCGTAACATGAGGCTACAATACATCTTCCCCGGCCGATCGGCACATAGCCATCGCCACAGTACATCCTCGACACGCAGTCAACGCTGCCCTCGAGCCTCATGCACGCAGCACTGGCTCACCGGCCTAGCAGAGGCACGAAGCCGCCGTTCGAGCACACGAAGCCTTGCTCGACGCTCGGATATGGTCACCCGGCGTACTGTGTGCCCAAGCCAACCGGTCCTATGCACTCCATCCGGTGGACAAGAAGTCCAAGACATCAAGGAACTAGAATATGCACATAAAGTCCAAATAGCTATTGGACATAAAGTCCAACACTTCATGGACTTATGCTTACAGACGTAACATGGACATGAAGTCCAACACGTCTTGGAAAAATCGGACATAAGCCGGTTGGAAAATCAGATTGTTCTAGCCATGGCGCATGGGGGGAGGATGCCGCGCTCGCAGCGCGTCTCTGAAGTCGTGGCTGCCGCCGCCTACACGCCGGTCCATGAGGCTCGTAGTCGCCCGTTGGATTGGCGCCGTTGTCCTTGCCCGCCCGCTGCATCAGCCATCGCTGCCGGCCGGGGCAGCTGCGTCGCAAAGATCCGGCCGAATCAGGCCGCACGGCGCACCTACCAGACGACTATCAAGAAGATCGCGCCGCTTACCGCACCGCGCGCGCCGCCGCGGCGTAGCCACCATGTCAGCCCACCGCCGGCGCGACGCCGCAGGCGTTGCCGCGTCCCAACTAGTGCAGCCGACCCGCCAGACCTCTGCTACGCCGGAGCAACCGGCCTGCCGCGCCATCCTTGCCGACCGTGCGCGCATGAAGCGTAGACGCCGCCGCGCCATTGGCCCGCCACGCACCGCCCGCCGGCGCCGCCCTTCTCTAGCCCGGGCTGCGCTAAGATCAGATCCGACCGTTGCACGGCAACGCTGTCGCTCGCACTCGCCTTCGCAAGACGGAGCGCCCCGCCCATGCAGTCGACCGGCCGCCAAAACTACCGCGCCGGCTGCCGTGTTCGCGCGCCAAGGCTTAAACCGCCATTGCTCGCGTGCAGGCCGCCGCCATTCGCCTCCCGCCGAAGCGGCTCCGCCGGGCCCTCCGCAGAGCACGTTTCACCCGAAGCAGCAAACCCGGCCGGCGGCTCCCTCGCGCAGACCGCCGCTTGCTCGTCGCCGAGGATCTGCACGCAAGCACCCGGATGGATAGTGCCTTGCGCCAAAGCAAGATGGACATGCAGTCCAACTTTGAATGCACACGACAAAACCATCGGGACTTGAAGTCCAGAGCATGGACTTGAATTGAATCAAGAGCCAGAATTGAATCCAGTTAAACCAGTGTTGGGCACGGGGGCAAAAGGAGGAAATTACCTCTTTGCCCCCGGAATCTTAACCTTTTTAGTTTACGTTTTTTTTCCCCGAAAATCAATTACAGAATACAGAAAATTGATTAGGAATTCGGAAAATTGATTAGAAAATTACAGAAAATTGTAAAAATACCTAGAAAAATCCAGAAAATTTATTGGCTCTGTTTTAATCTGCACTTAGCCTTATTTTCTGCATTTATGAATGTTTGCATGTATTTTTGTAATAATTGCCCTGTTTAGAATACTTGAAAGTCATGATAATTCATTTTCGCATTTATGAATTCATGAATTGTGCAATTATTATGTTCCATGCATTGTATTTATTGTTTTAATATAATACATTGGAAATTCAAGCACGCCGCATGAAGCGGCCACCAAGAAGGCCGACGTGCATGGAACTGAATGCACCGCGCGCATGAAGCCGCGTTAAACCGATCGCACGAAGCCGATCGCGCATATTAATCTGATCGCTTGCACGAAGCCGATCACCTGCATGCACAAAGCTGTATTTATGAGTATTTATGAATCATGTATTTATGAATTTTTTTTCTCTTGCAATTATGAATCTTGCATTTATGAATCTTGTATTTATGAATCTTGAAATTATTACTTTCTTTTAGTTTGCTGGAAATTCATGAGAATTCAATTATGCATTTTATTGAATCTAGCAGCCACTTCCTATTAGATTGCACGCAGTAATCTAATAGAAGAACCTTATGAATATGAAAAGGTCTGGCATTGTCAAACGTGAGTTTTGAAAGAACTGGCCCGAATGGTCAGAACCATCTCACATAGACATCAGATTACATAATGAATTACAAGCTTTAGAAGAGCATTTTTCTCATGAATGAATATGCAGTTTATTATTTATTCCAGTATTCTTTATTTACAAGTAATGCTTGAATTACTTTGCCACTGTATGATTAGAATTATCTTTCTTTTCATTTAGATATTGTGTAGCGCCCAATGGAGGTGATATATTGTTGATAGTGGCACAACAAATACCATCTTAAGAGAGTCAAAATACTTCCAGACGATCACGAAGAACGCTGGAAGGATAATGAAAATCGCAGGAAGCGATGCGCATATAATAGGCTCAGGAAGAGCCACAATTATATTGCCAATGGGTACAGCTTTGGTAATTGAAGAAGCCCTCTTGTACCCTGAATCAACTCGCACTCTCTTAAGTTTCAAAGATATCCGCGCCAATGGGTTTCACGTAGAAACCAATGAAAAAAATGGCAAAGAGCATTTGTGCATTATGAAGCACACGGAGTATGAAAAATGGTATTAAGAAAAAAATCCCTCATATGAATCTGGGTTGTACTACATGATAATCAATGCACACGCAGTGTATACTTATTTGAAGACTGTATTTAGAAGCTCTGAATTATTTTCGTTATGGCATTGTATATTTAGGTCATCCTGGTCTTAGATTGATGAAAAATATAGTTAACAACTAACAAGGTCATGGTATTAATGTTAAAAATTTCCTGAATCACGAAGATTTTGTGTGCCATGCATGTGCCACTGGGAAATTAATAACAAAACCCTCTGTTATGAAAGTGCAACATGAAATCCCTGCATTCCTGGAACGCATTCAGGGGGATATTTGCGGCCCGATTCAGCCCTTGTCAGGGCTGTTTCGATACTTTATGGTGCTCATTGATGCTTCCTCGAAATAGTCGCATACACGTTTGCTGTCAAAAAGGAATCATGCATTCGCAAAGCTGATCTCGCAGATCATCAGAATTAAGAATGCTTTTCCTGATCATCTCCTGAAGTCCATTCGAATGGACAATGCCAACGAATTTACTTCCAAGGCATTTGATGATTATTGCACAGCAACTGGAATAACTGTTGAGCACTCTGTACCGCACATTCATACGCAAAATGGAATAGTTGAAGCACTAATAAAGAGGATTAAGCTCATAGCCCGACCACTCTTGCAAAGTTGTAACTTGCCCAACACTTGTTGGGGACACGCAGTTATGCACGCAGCAGCACTCATCAATTATAGACCGTCGGCCTACAACATCCATTCAACTATGCAACTAGTGCAATGGGTCATCCTGATGATTTGAATGAATGGTATATGTACCTATACCACCCCCACAGCGAACTGCAATGGGCCCTCTCCGCAAGTTTGGGATATACGTTGGTTATGAGAATGCATCCATAATCAGGTATTTGGAACCCACGACTGGAGATTTGCATACAGCCGATTCGCTAATTGCATTTTATGACGAGGATCGCTTTCCCGTCATTAGGGGGAGGAAATGAACCATTGGATGAAAATGCCGGGAAATCATATGGCATTCCATTGGGATCCCCGTGCATGACCCTCGCACTAATGAAGCAAATCATGAAGTCAAGAAGACAATCGATTTGCAGAATTTAGCAAATGAACTGCCTGATCATTTTTGTGATCTTAAGAGCGTGGTTAAGTCGCATAAACCAGCAAGAAATGCACCAGAGAGGGTTGAAATACCAAAGAAAGTAGAAGGTATCCCTCATCCTGTTCAGAGGCCTCAAAGAAAAAGAACAGGAAATCTGGCTTCTCAAACCCAAAGTACCCGGAGACGTCTGGGGAAAACTGGGCTAGAGGACTTACCAACAACCAATCACGAAAATGCCCCAAAGCAAGAAGGGGAGCCAGTTGAGACCTGGCACTGGAAAGAAGCCTGTGGGAAAGGCAATTCTAGATCTGAACCTTCCATTGGAAGAAGCCGCCAGAAATAATGTGTGCGCACACATTGGCGAAGAAAACTAAAGGAACTTGCTCCTGAAATGGGAAATAGCAATGAAGAGCAAGTAGAAGTGCATGAAGCACCCCATGACGAAATGGCCATAAATTTTGTAATAATTGGAGAATCTATGAATAGAGCAACAACCATTGCAAGGCTTGTTGTTCAAGGTTTCACTCAACGTCCTAGGGTTGATTATGAAGAAACCTATTCTCCGGTCATGGGTGGAATTACCTTTAGATACTTGATCTCAATGGCAGTCAACTTGAAGTTGAGAATGAAGCTAATGGATGTTGCACAGCATATTTGTATGGAAACTTGGATTCGGAAATATACATGAAAGTACCGAAAGGTATCCCTATCCCGAACCAAGACAGAGCAAACAGAAACCTATACAGTGTGAAATTGGAGAAATCACTGTATGGGCTGAAACAGTCAGGAAGAATGTGGTACAATCGCTTGAGTGACTTTCTCTGCAAGAAAGGCTACACGAACAGCGAAGATTGTCCATGTGTGTTTATACAACGATCCCCAAATGGATTTTGTATAATCTCCGCCTATGTAGATGACTTGAACATCATTGGGACGGATGAAGAAATTGAAGAAGCATGCACATACTTGAAGTCTGAATTTGAAATGAAAGACTTGGGTAAAACCAAGTTCTGTTTAGGCTTGCAGCTTGAACATATTCAAGACGGAATCATGGTACACCAATCTTCCTACACGCAGAAAGTGTTGGAGAGATTTGGTTTTGAGAAGGCATACCCCGTAAAGACCCCAATGGTCGAAAGGTCACTCCAAGCAGACCTAGACCCGTACAGGCCTAGAGAAGAGGGGGAGGAAGTCCTGGGAGCAGAATTCCCATACTTGAGTGCAATTGGAGCGCTCATGTACCTTGCGAATAGCACTAGGCCGGACATTGCGTTCGCCGTGAATTTGCTAGCGCGGTACAGTGCAGAACCCACCAAAAGGCATTGGAAAGGGGTGAAGGACATCTTCCGTTACCTTCAAGGAAGCAAAGATCTCGGCTTGTTTTACAGAAGAAACAATGAATTGAATTTGGTTGGCTATGCCGATGCTGGATACCTGTCAGATCCGCATACTGGCAAGTCACAAACCGGGTATATTTTCCTTTGTGGTGGAACTGCAATCTCTTGGAAGTCGTCTAAGCAGACTCTTGTCTCGACGTCGACAAACCACTCAGAAATCATTGCATTATATGAAGCTTCCCGAGAATGTGCATGGCTTCGAAGAATGGTTCACCACATCCAGAAGTCATGTGGTTTGAACATGGAACAAACCCCCACCATTATCTATGAAGATAATGCAGCTTGTGTTGCTCAAGTGCAAATGGGGTATGTGAAGAGTAATCTTACAAAGCATATCAACCCCAAGTTCTTTTATGCTCATGAAATGCATAAGATGAACGAGATAAAAATATTGCATACTAAGTCATGTGAAAATCTCGCAGATTTGTTCACTAAGTCACTCCCGGCATCTTCCTTTGAAAGATGCATTAGAGGAATCGGGATGATGAGACTTAGAGAAGTGCAGATTTCAGGGGGAGAATTTTCACATACTCCTACATAAATCTCAAACATGAAGTTTGAGTACCCAACTTGAATCTAGAAGATTAACATTGAAGTTTGGGTGGATTGTACTCTTTTCCTTAAGTAAGTTTTTCATTGAAGTTTTCTTACATAAGGTTTTTGATGAGGCAATCCGTGCAACACAGCAAGCGTATGCTATGTACTCTTTCTCCAAGTATTTTTCCCACTGGGTTTTTCTGGAGTTTTGATGAGGCATATGCATTTCGCTGGAAAGAGTCCAAGGGGGAGTGTAGGACCGAATATAGCAATCAGAGGGGGGGTGAATGATTCCAAGTTCACCATGTAAGAAAGCAAAACGAGAAAAATCAAGCGGTTTAGTGAAAATATCAGCAAGCTGAGCACCCGAATCAACAAATTTCAGTTCAATAGCTCTTTTTTCAACATGATCTCTAAGAAAATGAAATCTGATGTCAATGTGTCCAAGAAAGAGAATTACTCAAGAAGTGGCATGAACCAGATGTACTTTTTCTATCAATTCCACATCCTCCAAATTCAGCATCAGAGAAAGGTCTTAAACTAATGCGTGAAGAAGCAGAAAGCCAAATGCCAAAATCTTGAGTACCACGGAGATACCTTAAAATCCTCTTGATAGCTTGTCGATGTGAAGCACGCGGGGAAGCTTGAAAACGAGCACACAAGCACACAGCAAACTCCAATTATCTCATCCTCAACAGCATCATCATCATCTTCATCAACAAAGATACTCTCCCCTGAACATATGCACTGCACTGCACTATTTGGACTAGTGCCTTTAAGTAAAACAGAGGTGGAGGAAGCATCTTGAAAAATAACACTTTTAGCACGAGATGCACAAGTGAAGGAGGAGAACCAATTCTTACCATCGGACATGTGGCGTGAGCATCCTAATCCACTAGCCATATGTTCTCCTTCCTCGCGTGAGAAGCCTACATAGAAGCGAAAGTGTCGATGTCTCGGCATGGGGTTAGAAATAAGATGTTTAGGAATCCAAGATCGAGACACACGACGCACAACGATGGGCACAACACGAGCATTCTTATGCATAAAAGAAGATTTGTCTTTTCTCGTGTTCTTAGCAACAAGAGGTATTTGCATCACCCTAGGCACATAATGAGAAATGAAACGTGCCTGCCTCAAATTAGACCTAGCATTAAACCTTTCTCTCTTTTGTTGTTTAGCTAGTCTAAAGCAAAAGTCTACTAGATGTCCATCTCTACCACAATGAGTGCAAGTGTACTTAACATGATGTTTTGCTTTAACAAAGAGAAGCACATTTTGCATTCATCATAGTAGAAGATAAAAGACCACCAGATTTAAAGACATTTTTCTTAGGCTCATTGACAATTTCAAATTTTCCACTTCCAAGTGTTTTGACAACAGTGGGAGCATGTGATTTATGATGAGCATAAGAATCAAAACCTAAACCTTTGTTCGAGTGCTGACTTTTGATTGATCCAAAATCATGTTTAGGTTTTTCTTGCCATCGCTGAAACGTTCCAAAGAATTTTGCAAGTAATCAACTTTCTTAGCAAGAGTTAAACAATTATCACAAGGAGTGTCAATTTTAGCTTGCTTCTCGGCAATTTGAACACGAGTTAATTTCATGAGTGAACATGTCATTTGTTAATTGTGTAACTCTACAATTTGCATCTTTTAATTTCAACTCAAGAATTGAACATTTAGAGCAAGCAATTTGATCATGTAAACTATCAAGAGAGCAACCAATATTTTTCACAAGTTTTTCATTTTTCAATTGTTCGCATAAACTTGTTCTAGTTTAATGACATGTTCCTCTTTTAGAGACTTAATTTCAAATTTGAGATCTAAGCAAGTATCATAAATATTTTCAGAATTTGAATTTCTAAGATCAAAGTTTTCAGATTTTAGCATGGATAGATCTTTTTCTAAGTTTTTATTTTTGAGTGAAGATTTTCTTAAAGATTTTCTCAATATGACTAAAACTTCACAAAGCTCATCATACGAAGGCATTACCTCATCACCGTCATTGGAGGTGCTGTCGTTGTCACTAGAATCACTAGTGTTCCTTTTGCCATGAAGCACAATCCGTGAAATCCTTCTCTGTTAGCTTCGCTTTGCTTCGCTTCCTTCTCATCTTCGATTGAGTCATCAATGTCGCTTAAGTCTAAGCGACCAATTGCCTCAAGACTTTGTTGAGCATCTTCTTCGTCCGTTGCTTATTTTTATCCTTGCTCTCTCTTGGCGGAAGGACTTGGAGGAGTTGCTTTGCTCCTTCTCCTCTCTATCTTTGTTCTTGAAACATTTAGCACAGATGTGCCATGACTTGCTGCAGTTGTAGAATTGGATTTAGTCTCCTTTTCTTTCCCTTGATCTCATGTAAGCTGCATTGACACGCTTGGAAAGAAGAGCAAGTGTATCTTCTGGTATTTGATCTAGCTGTTCATCACTAAGAGCACTCAAAGCAGTAATGGAATATGATGATGAAGAACTAGTAGCATTATCATATGAAGAGGAATTAGCATTAAGAGCCATAGAGTTATCATTGGATGTTCTTGAAACAATGTCTATCTCAAAAGTCTTGAGACTAGAATATAGTTTATCCAAAGTCATTTCACTCATCTTGTGAGCTTCCTAAAAGCAATCACTTTCATTTGCCAGATTTTAAGATCAAGAGATGATAGGAAATGTCTAGCATTTTCAGAGTCAGTGTACTTTACATCTACAGCTCTAAGATTGTTTAAGATTCTGTTAAAGCGAGCAAAACAATCATCTAGAGATTCTCCAGAGTTCATTTCAAATCTAGTGTATTCCTTTTTAAATTGATCTTGCCTAGCTTCTTTTACAGAGTCAGTGCCCTCATGATAATCTTGAAGAGATTTCCAAATTTCATGAGCAGTGAGTAAATGACAGACTCTATCGAATTCTTTTCTAGCAAGTCCTTGAAGCAATATGTTTCTAGCTCTATTATTGTTTTCAACATCTTTTTCAAACTCGATTTTATCAATATCATCATTTGAAGGAAGCTCGTATGGAATCTTTACCTTGCGCCAAATAGCGTTACCTTGAGCTTGAAGGTATGCAGTCATCCGAATCCGCCAGTGGGGAAAGTCTGTGCCATTGAAGATTGGCGGCTTGTTCGAGTATATCTCTGTTGCCATAACTTACCGTTTACTAATCACCTGTTAAGATGGATTAGTAGAGCCAAGCTCTGATACCACTTGTAGGACCGAATATAGCAATCAGAGGGGGGGTGACTGATTTTGAGGAAGCTAAAACCAAATTCTTGATCTATTAAAAGTTTACCCCAAAATAGAACCAAATAATTGCCTCGTTTTCGAAAAAAACAGAATGATAGAGGTTTGGTAAAACGCGAATTCCCGGAGATCCAACCGTCCAAACGATCTGAAATTTGGATACAAGAAAGTAGATTCCAATACGAATCAAACCCAAAAAGAATCAACTCAATCGGACTTACGGATCAAAAGTTATGACCTTCGCAAGCTTACTGTTCCAAAAGATGGCGAGAATAAATCTAACTAGAATTGTAGCTCGCCGAAAGATTTGATGAACTTGATCTTTATTTCTCCTTTATTTTGTCTAAAATACTCCAAACAAAAGAGTACAACCCTAAAGCTTGCTCAAAGCTTGATTGCCTTCAACAGGAGGCAACCCCTCTATTTAAAGAAGGCAAACACACCTAATCCTAGAAGGAGTCCTAATCCTAGAAGGATTCCTAATCCTAAAAGGATTCCCACTCCTAATCCTAGAAAGAGCATGTATTCAACACAACTCCACTTGGCCCAACCTGGCCGAGTACAACTCTTGCACGCGTATGGCAACCCTACCATACTCACGTGACTAACACTTTGCACGCGAATGACCTCATGCCATTCTCACGTGACTAACCATTCTTCATGTGCACCATTCTCTTAGCCCGAACGTCCCGCATGACATCCTTGACCACCAAGACCTCAGTTCCCCCTGAACCTAGTCCCGAACCTCAGTTCCTCCATGAACCTAGTTCCAGTCCCGTCATCGACCACATTCGCCCTCGAGCAATACCTGCACATGAACAAACCACAAAACGATTCCGAGCACAAATCCGCGACTTGACTCACATTAAACCATGCAACCACTCACAGGAGTGCATTGCATTAAATATTCTAAGAACACGATTTCAAAACACGAACAAAAACCTTTGCAAAAATCAAAAAGCTTTTCAAATAATCAAACTGATTTCAGATCTTTTCAAATAAAGAAACCAAAAAATAAATCTTGTCGAAATATCAAACTGGTTTCAAATCTTTTTCAAATACTCATCATCAAAATCAACTGGATCAAAAATAACGATCCTTCAGGGAGTGTTAGGAAACTCTGTTTCCTATCTCATCTGGACTCTTCCTGATGAGGACATCACTACCATGCATACGGCCATGCCTACAAACCCAATTGAAGCCAACAATGTAATACAAGGGCCAATTACTCGAGCTCGCGCACGTCAATTCAATTACCAGGTGAATGCGTTCCTCGGGTCGCATACAAATAATTTAATGAATGGAATGCTATTTAATCCTTGTGATGATTTTATTGTCCTTAGGAACCAAGGAGAAGGACTCCCAAACGACAAGCATGAAGCCAATTCTTCCGGTGCACAAGTTCAACTCGGATTCGGCCTCCGGGATAGCACCAACTTCAAATGACCATAACTTTTGATCCACAAGGGTGTTTGAGGTCTATGAGTACTGGTTTGAAAGGTTTCGACGTCCTCTTTCCAACGGATCTGGCCCCACCTCCAAATTCCTTACGAGTCAACGGGAATCTGCAAAACAAGTTCAACTCGGATTCGGCCTCTAGGACAGCACCAACTTCAAACGACCATAACTTTTGATCCACAAGGGTGTTTCAGGTCTATGAGTACTGGTTTGAAAGGTCTCGTCGTCCTCTTTCCAACGGATCCAGCCTCATGTCCAAATTCCTTACGAGTCAACAGGAATCTGCAAAACAAGTTCGGTCATCTTTCCAAATCCGAGTCCAACTAGGAATAGGAGTCCTATTCGGCCATGGAGGTGTTTTGGACGCCCCAAGCCTGGTTTTGGCCTCCTATTTCTCCTATAAATAGCTAGGGAGTCCCCCAAAATAACTTGGGTTTTGGTTATTTGATAGTTTAGCCTTTTGCTACTATTTTGAGTCTTTTAGACGTGCTCAACGGCCGCTTAACAAGCTCCTTGTATCGGAACCCCAACTTTTCAATACTTCATCTATATTTGCAATTTTAGATTGCTTTTGCCTTGTTCTTGCTTGTTCTTCGATTGCTTGCAGGAATTGATCTTAGTGATCAGGTTGATCGTGCCCACGGCAAGATCAATAACCATCTGGAGTTGGTTTAGCGATTGCTAAGGCGCATCATCGTTGTACGTTGTAGTCGGATCGTCAAAGTCGTCTCCACCCAAATCGAAGGTTATCATTCTCATCGAAAGATCGGGACACCCAATGTTACATCAAGTGGTATCAGAGCTTCAGTTGATCGGTGAGAATATCAGTGCCTTAGGTTAGTTTTTGATTTCTGTCCTAAATTGAAAACTACTCCACAAAAATTCAACCTTTAGTTTCAATCTGTTATTTTAGTGAGTTTTGTTAGGTTTTGATCCATTAGAGTCCATGTTTTAGTTGCTGATCTTTCTTTTCCTTCGCGTAGCTTCAATCCTTCAATTCTGTCCAGTTTGGTATTTCAAGCATAACTTTCACATACGAACTCGGATTTTTGTGTTCTTGCACTCTAATGAAAGCTGAGGATATAAGCTTCAATTCCTTCCACTGTCAATCAATCAAATTCGGTGATCTTCAAACATTAATCTAGGCGACAAGTTTGCTGCCCTAGAAAAACATCAGTACACCTACCTTTGGGAACCAATTCATCCTTTGTGAACACTTCGATCCTATTTGAGACTAGCTTGTTGATATTGCTTAGGGCTGCTCTACTTGATACATTGCACAATCTTCAGTTATCATATCATCTTATCTTGTGACACCAAGTTAGGGATTCCAAAACTTTTTGTTCGTACTAGTGTTGGCCGAAAGTCACCAAAAGAGAGAAAAGAGAAAGAGCCAAAAGGCCAAAAACAAAAAAAAGGGAAAAGAAAAAGAAAAAGAAAATTGTGGCCGGTCGCACTATATTGAGCAAAACCCTAATTTGTGTTCGTTACTTTTAGGTTGTGCAATTTATTAATTAGTGAGCAATCTTGTGCCCTTTTTACTTTCTCAAAGCAATAAGTTAGCGTCTCTCTACGACTTGTGCAATAGAGCTTTTGGTGCATCACTTATATTTTATAGCTCATTCCTTGATTGCACAAGTGCCATTATCTTTGCGTGTGTGTTGCCTTCAAATTCACTTATATCTTTGAGATCGGCAACTAGGGCTTGTGAATTCTAGTATGGATCATTACTTATCATTACAATAACTAGAATTATCAGATTGCATAGGAAATAAATTTTGCCTATCCAAGCTCCACACCCAACCTCGTACATTTGTTCGGACCCTTGGCAATCGCTTTATCCAAGCTTCGGAGAACTTTTGACCACGCCAACGGCCGTCAACACCTGCTGCATGTAAGAACTTGTAAGAGCTTTGGTTATAGGCTTGAATGTTGAGAGAATTGCCACCACCTCCTTGTAGTTGATAGGAACATTATACTTGTTATATTGTTTTCTTTTCTTCTACTAACCATGTTAGGTGATGAGGATTTGATGCATCACTCTCCACGTGCAAAGGGAATTGTTGCTAGAATGTTGATGCAAGAAGACCGCCTTCGGTCTATCGAGACCGCTCAGGGAGTTGCTAACACTAATCTTGCTACTATTTTGTCTAGACTTGATAAGCTTGCAGGTATCGCCCCGAACTTCCAGTCCTCCACCTCATCTTCTAAGCAACAAAAATGGCATACTACATGCTCAGGTACATGTTGATGATGATTCCCTAGATAAGGTTAAATTCGCCATTCCACCTTTTAATGGTCATTATGATCCTGATGCCTATATTAATTGGGAGATAGCAGTAGACAAAGAATTTGGCAAGTATGATTTGTCTGAAAATGAAAAGATTAGGATTGCTGCTAGTGTGCTAAATGAATATGCATTAACATGGTGGAAACATATTTGTAGAAAAGAGAGAAAACCTGAAAATTGGAAGGCCATGAAAAGACTTATGAGAATTGATTATGTTCCTGAATATCATTCTGAATTTTTGTATACTAGACTCCAATGCTTGAAACAAGGAAATAAGTGCGTTAAGGAATACTATGAACGATTGCAAAATCATTTGTTGCGTTGTGGTTTAGTTGAAGGTGAAGAAGCAACAGAGCTTAGGTTCATATGTGGACTTAATCAAGAAATTCAGGATGCTCTTATTGATGAAACATATAATTCTCTTTCAGAATTGGTTGTATGTGCTTGTAGAGTTGAAAATATGCTTGCTGAATCCTTGAAAGAATCATTAGCTTCATTTGAGGCGCCCATTGTTGCACCTTCTTTTGTAGCTAACATTTTGCAGAAAAGTGAGCACCATCGAGAGAATGATGTAGAAGTGCATATGGAGAAAGAACTGATCAGTACTACCCCATGTGTAAGTGAAGAGATAATAGTTGAAGAAACACCTACAACAGCTGATGAGAACTTACAAGGTAATATAACAGGTATGGACTTTACACATGGAGAAAATAATTTTGAAGAGTTAAAACTATCCACAAATCATGCTATCATAGAGCAACTAATAGTGGAACCAATTGCTGATTTTGCTTTGTTAGAAGATGATTTGCTTGCTATTTCTTGTGATAAAGAAGAGTTGTGTGATAATACTTCACTTATATCCATGACACAACTAGCAAATGGACATGTCACTTTTGTTAACACACTAGACACTTATGCTGAAAATAAACATGTCATTCACATCACAAGCGAAAAGGATAAGTTGAAATTGATGTCTTCTTTATATACATTAGGCTACATTGAATTTGATGTTCCGTGTGATCTGAATTATTTAGAAGAGAGCCTTTTTGTACATTCTGATTTGTCATGGTTATCGCAAAATATCTTTTATGTTATTGGCAAAAATAGTGAGAAAGGAGAGTATAAAGCACATCGAGTTTACATTTGTTCAGATTTTAAACCTCCGTTTGCAATGCAACAATGTCATCAATTTAATAATTGCCATATCACTAATCATGTTAGACCAAGTACATTTGGTTCCATTCACAAGTCACATGATAGTTTTCAAGAAAGGGAAGATACGGTTGATAGAAATTCTCGATCCATTGATTTCATTGCAAATGTGCATATTGCTTTGTTTCCTGTCATTACTAACATTTCACGGGACAATATGATGGAGTCGAGGATGACTCCACTTCAAGAAAGGGAGGATGATGAGACCATGCTCATCATGGACAGAACTAACACTGCATACATATGGTCATCACCAAGTATTGCTACAGTTATATCAACTGCATGGTTTCATCGACCCCCACCTTGGCCAGGACCATTAAGTTGGCGACACTTCACAAAGATCCTCTACTTCGTATACAACTACTACGATGGCTCCATCTGCATGGCTTTATCGACCCCTACCTTGGCCATCCTTCTACATCTTCGTCGGTTCAAGGACCATTGACTCGAGCTCGAGCCCGTCAAATGAATTATCAGATCTAAAGACAAACTTGGGAGAAGATGATGAACTTGAGTCGAGGACGACTCAAATGCAAGAAGGGGAGGATGATGAGGACATCACTACCATGCATACGGCCATGCCTACAAACCCAATTGAAGCCAACAATGTAATACAAGGGCCAATTACTCGAGCTCGCGCACGTCAATTCAATTACCAGGTGAACGCGTTCCTCGGGTCGCATACAAATAATTTAATGAATGGAATGCTATTTAATCCTTGTGATGATTTTATTGTCCTTAGGAACCAAGGAGAAGGACTCCCAAACGTCAAGCATGAAGCCAATTCTTCCGGTGCACAAGTTCAACTCGGATTCGGCCTCCGGGACAGCACCAACTTCAAATGACCATAACTTTTGATCCACAAGGGTGTTTGAGGTCTATGAGTACTGGTTTGAAAGGTTTCGACATCCTCTTTCCAACGGATCTGGCCCCACCTCCAAATTCCTTACGAGTCAACGGGAATCTGCAAAACAAGTTCAACTCGGATTCGGCCTCTAGGACAGCACCAACTTCAAACGACCATAACTTTTGATCCACAAGGGTGTTTCAGGTCTATGAGTACTGGTTTGAAAGGTCTCGTCGTCCTCTTTCCAACGGATCCGGCCTCATGTCCAAATTCCTTACGAGTCAACAGGAATCTGCAAAACAAGTTCGGTCATCTTTCCAAATCCGAGTGCAACTAGGAATAGGAGTCCTATTCGGCCATGGAGGTGTTTTGGACGCCCCAAGCCTGGTTTTGGCCTCCTATTTCTCCTATAAATAGCTAGGGAGTCCCCCAAAATAACTTGGGTTTTGGTTATTTGATAGTTTAGCCTTTTGCTACTATTTTGAGTCTTTTAGACGTGCTCAACGGCCGCCTAACAAGCTCCTTGTATCGGAACCCCAACTTTTCAATACTTCATCTATATTTGCAATTTTAGATTGCTTTTGCCTTGTTCTTGCTTGTTCTTCGATTGCTTGCAGGAATTGATCTTCGTGATCAGGTTGATCGTGCCCACGGCAAGATCAATAACCATCTGGAGTTGGTTTAGCGATTGCTAAGGCGCATCGTCGTTGTACGTTGTAGTCGGATCGTCAAAGTCGTCTCCACCCAAATCGAAGGTTATCATTCTCATCGAAAGATCGGGACACCCAGTGTTACATCACTTCCTTATCTCTAGCAGAACTGCTATATATAGGAGGCAGGGGCTACCCCTTTGTACACACAAGCATACAGAATAATAAAGCAGACCCGTTCCTCCTCATATTGTGTCTCTCGCCCTCTCTCTCTGTTCTCCAGTTTAGATCTATTAGGCAACCCCGGACTATTCGATAGCGAGGTTGTCTAATAAGATGGACTGAAAAACGGAAGGGCGAAAAACCAACCAATACTACTACCCTACTCTTACGCCTAGAAGATTTCGGCTGCTGTGGGGTGGCCTCCGTACGCCTTACAATCCGGTTTTTGCGCGCGTCTGCGAGCGGCTCCATGCACCATGTGCAGTTCCCCTTTCCAGTGCTGCTGTGGTTTGCTATCGGCTACCGTGGGCTTCGTACTTGTGCCGGTTTGTTTTGTCGCAGCGGCCCATCACTCCTTTTCACCGTCCGTGCTAGCGATTGTTCTTTCTCCGCCGTCGATTTCGTGGCCGTAGATGCGGCCCGTGCGGTGTGTGGCCTGCTCCCTGTGTCCGATGTTTGGGCCAAACAGCCGCGCCGTCGTCGTGGTCTCCGGTCCTTGGGTGTCGCTCGGCGGTGGTACGGCCACCCTCCGGTTGGTGTTTCCTTGCCGGTTGTACAAGGGATAGGGCCGGCGTCTGGTGCGGCTCCCCTTGCATAGTTCCGGCCGCGGTAAGCCTTCGCCTCCTTCTTTCGAGCCACCGTTTTAGCCTTAGTTTTGGCTTCCAGGGTGGAGCTCGCTCCTTTTATTTTCTGCGTGTTGTTCTGATTTGGTTTTCGTTGTTCTCGGTTTGTTCTCCTGATTTGGTTTTCGTTGTTCTTGGTTTGTTCTCTATTCTCCGTTTCATTTTGATTTTCTCCTGATCCGTGGTCTGTTCCTTAGGGCCATGCTTCCTGGTTTGGTCTTTCGGTTGCCTTGGCCTTTCAGAGCTTTTTTTTGTGCGTAGAGAGCTGTCCCGGTAGAATCATTGACCTTATGGTATGTGCATTTTCCCCTTTGGATGCAAGTCCGTGCTTCTGCTTTGGTTGGTGCCGGTTGCTTAGCTTTTGCATAACGAAAGGTGATGTTGCTTCATGTTTATGAAAGTGCATCTAGGCCTCTAAATTAGTTTTGGTTGATTAATGACAAACGATTAAAAGGACTAATGTTTTCAAGAAGCTTGTGAACAGGTAAAAGTTCCATAATGAGATCACTTAAGTGCGAAGGGTACCCTCAAACAAGTTTACGCGAGTAAAACAGCATTATGCCCTTTCTTTCTATGTTTTTGAGTCATAGGAATGCCGTACTATTAAGAGGGACGCATTGTAATTGATCTAGACTAGTCTCTATGCTCAGATGAATGTCACATTAATTCCTTTAGAGACTCTAAGTCACCGCACATGCACCGGAATTCAGTTTCTCTTAAGTTCAAGTCGGACTTTCCGATATAACATCGGAAGTTCCGATGTTGCCAGACATTCCGATGTGCATATGTGCTTAAGTCCGATGTGTAGAAACAAGATCGGAAGTTCCGATATGTAATATCGGAAGTTCCGATACATGTGTGACATCTTCTAGGGTGCTCGCTGTAAAGATCGGAAGTTCCGATATTTTAGATCGGAAGTTCCGATGTGTTCAAACCTGAAAAAGGGAGCTCTCTGGATATATCGGAAGTTCCGATATATATATCGGACAGTCCGATATGGACTTGGAAGCTATCTTCTGAGAACAACGGAAGTTCCGATGTCAACATCGGAAGTTCCGATGCATCTCGTTTCGACCGTTGAAGTGCGCTTGAGTTCTGAACCTATACACAGATCGGACATTCCGATGTGCTGATCGGAAGTTCCGATATGTGGCTCAGTGCGGGTATAACGGCTAGTTTTTGCAAGACTCTATAAATACCCCACTCCTCTTCCTTTGGAAGGTTACACACTCTAATTGGCAGAACTCTAGAGCACTTTGAGCCTTTTCTAGTCATCTCTTGAGCCCTCCTCTTTGATCTTAGAGATCATCTAGAGAGTGAGGATTAGAAGTGAAATCTAGAGCTTGAGAAAAAGCAAGTGTTATTCATCTTGAGCATTAGAGTGTTACTCCAAGATCAATCAACGGTGCATTTGTTACTCTTGGAGGTTGAAGGACTCCTAGACGGATAGGCGTCGCTCACGAGCTCCCAAAGGTTGTGGGACGCCGTGAGAAGTTTGTGAAGGCCGGCTCCGCCTCCGAAAGGAAAGGAACCAATAGTGAAACCAAGCCTCAAGTGCGACCGAGGTTTGGGAGGAAAGGGTTGGAAGAGACCCGGGCTCTTTGGAGCCTCCTCAACGGAGACGTAGGATTCCCTCAAGAATCTGAACTCCGGGATCAAAGCTTTGTCTCTCTGCTTGATTCGTTTTTGTTCATTTTGTTGTGGCCTTTCCTTGCTACTATCTCTATCTAACTGCTGCTAAGTTCGTACATTACTCTTGTCGTTTGTTGGACTTAGTAGGAGGTCCTTTTTGTCAGAAGTCTATCGGACTTTCCGAACAAGTATCGGAAGTTCCGATCCTACACCGGAAGTTCCGATACTCTTTCCGCTGCGACTTTTTAGTTTTAATTTTCAACGCCTATTCACCCCCCCTCTAGGCCTTGTTAACCCCTTTTCAATTAGTATCAGAGCCAAACCTTCTCGAAGGCTTAACCGCTTGAAGGAAAAGTGATGGCCAACACCGGGTTGAAGGTGGTCGTGTCGGGGGAAGAAGGTAGTCCCAAGGCCGGACATGGTACTCCCGGGAAGACCAAAGAAGGTGACACTTCAACGTCATCGCAGGGAGTGCAAATTCCTTTTAATTATGATAAGTTGAATACCGCTTCCTCTCATTCATATATTACTGTGCCGTCCAGGCGTGCACCATTTTTCGATGGCACATACTATTCCGCTTGGTGGCACAAAATGAAAATGCACTTAATGTCTCTCCATCCTAGTGTTTGGAAGATTGTGTGTACAGGTTTAGACATGCCGGAAGACGACATGGAGCTTACACCGCAACAAGAACAAAATATCCACCGCAATGCACAAGCCGCGAGTGTGTTGCTTGGAGCGCTGAGTCCCGAGGAGTTCAACAAAGTGGATGGGTTAGAAGAAGCCAAAGAAATATGGGACACACTCCAAGTAGCTCACGAGGGAACATCAAGTGTACGAGAATCAAAAATCGAGTTGCTTGAAGGAAAATTGGGGAGATTTGTCATGAATGATGATGAGACACCTCAACAAATGTATGACCGGCTGATGATTCTTGTAAACAAGATCCGAGGGCTTGGAAGCAAGGATATGACGGACCACGTTGTGGTGAAGAGGATGTTGAGAGCCTTTGGTCCAAGGAACTCGACTCTCGTAACACTTATACGAGAGCGAAAGGATTTCAAAAGGCTCACTCCAAATGACGTGCTCGGAAGAATTCTTTCACATGAGCTTATGGAAGAAGAAGCAAAAGAAGTGAAGAATCTTGCCAAGCAAAGTTCAAGCTCAAGACCAAAGGAGATAGCTTTGAAGGCAAGCAAAAAGGAAGATGAGAGCGAAGATGAGGAAGACTTGGCCCTATTTGTGAGAAAATTCAAAAAATTCCTTAAGTATGATGGGTCAAACAAGTACAAGAAGAACTACAACAACAAATCAAGAGAAAGAAGAAACACAAAGAGAGCTTGCTATGAGTGCGGTGAAGTTGGACACTTCATCGCCGACTGTCCGAAGAAGAAAAACAATTCCAATGAGCCCAAGAAGAATGAGCCGCATAAGAAGAACAAGACTTACAAGAAGAAGTACTCAGGACGGGCTCATATTGGAGAAGAATGGGATTCAAACGACTCTGACATCGACTCCGATGATGAAGGAGTCGCCACCCTCGCCATAGAAGCCACTCCACCGACAAAGTCACTATTCGGGGAATTGAGCGACAACGACTCCGACCACGACGCGCCTATTTGTCTCATGGCTAAAGGGCGCAAGGTAATGGCTAAAACAAAACCCCTTAGTAGTGATAGTGAATTAGAGAGCGATGATGATGATGATGATGCTTTATTTTGCAACTTAAATCAATCTACCATTGCAAAAATCAATAAACTATTGAAAAGAATAGATAGCCAAGAGGAGACTCTTGAAAAGCAAGAAGAATTGCTAATTTGTGAAAAGAAGAGAAATCTTGCTTTTGAGAAGCTCCTCGCAACGGAAAAAGAGAAAGTTGAATTGCTAACCAAAGATCTTGATTTGGTTAACAATTCAATCACTATCCTTAAGAGTTCAAATGAATCATTTCAAGAGAATGTTATTAGTTTGGAAAACAATCTTCAAGCTCTTGAAGTGCAAATTGAGTCTCTTAATGACCTCAACTCTCCAATCATTAATTCTTCAATGGCTTCTATTCCTTCCACTAGTAATGGTTGCTCTCGTTGCTATAATATTGATATTAATGCTTGCTCTACTAATTCCCAACTTGTGCAAGTATTAAAAGGGGAAAACGAGAGATTGAATGCCTTGGTAAAGTATGGTTGCATTAAGACTTATCAATCCAAGGACGCCCTCTACAAGACAATCAACACTCGTGGAAACAAAATAAAGAAGGGCTAGGATATGATAAGTATGAGTGCAAAAGAAATGACCGTGTGGTGGTAAAAGGTAAAGAATGCATTAACTTTGTCAAAGGAAATGACAAACAACCATTGACCACCACACAAGTCATTAAGATCGGGAAAGAATCAAAGAAGTATCTTCAACATCATACATCTCATTCCATTCTATGCATCCTATATGTTGAAGAGAAATCACCGTGGTAAAGTGATTGCTCATTTTGTCGGTGCCCACAACTCTAGTGAAAAGAGTAAGAAGAAGGTGTGGGTACCGAAGGTTTTAATCACTAACATGCAAGGACCCAAAAGGATTTGGGTACCTAAAAACAAAGTCTAATGTGCTCTTGTAGGATTATACCTCCGGTGGATCAAGTTGGGTGCTTGATAGTGGTTGCACAAACCACATGACCGGAGAAAAGAAAATGTTTTCATCTTTTGATGAGAAAGGGTCACAATATGAAAATATTGTGTTTGGTGATAATGGTAAAGGTGAGGTAATGGGATTAGGTAAAATTGCTATTTCTAATGATCATTCCATTTCCAATGTTCTTCTTGTTAAATCTTTAAATTACAATTTGTTATCCGTATCGCAACTTTGTGAAATGGGCTACAATTGTCTATTTACTAATGTGGATGTGACCGTCTTGAGAAGAGATGATTCCTCAATTGCCTTTAAAGTGTATTTGAAGGGTAAGCTCTATTTGGTTGATTTCAATGCAAATAGCGCTAAACTTCAAACATGCCTTATGGCAAAGTCTAGCATGGGTTGGTTGTGGCATCGCCGGCTAGCCCATGTTGGCATGAGAAATCTCGACAAACTTCTAAAAGGGGATCACATCATTGGACTAACTAATGTTGAGTTTGAGAAAAATAGGATTTGTAGTGCTTGTCAAGCTGGAAAGCAAGTTGGAGCGCGTCATCCCGCGAAGAACATCATGACGACGACAAGACCATTAGAGCTTCTACACATGGGCCTCTTCGGACCCGTTGCTTATATAAGCATCAGAGGTAACAAATATGGTTTAGTCATTGTTGATGATTTTTCACGCTTCACGTGGGTGTTCTTTTTGCAAGAGAAAAGTGAGACACAAGGGATAATCAAGAAGTTTGCGAGAAGAGCCCAAAATGAATTCGAGTTGAAGATCAAGAAGATTCGAAGCGATAATGGAAGTGAATTCAAGAATACTCAAGTCGAAGAATTCCTTGATGAAGAAGGGATCAAGCACGAGTTCTCCGCTCCATACTCCCCTCAACAAAATGGAGTGGTAGAAAGAAAGAATCGGACATTAATCGAGATGGCAAGAACAATGCTTGATGAGTACAAGATCTCCGATCATTTTTGGGCGGAAGCCGTCAACACCGCTTGTCATGCCATCAACCGATTATATCTCCACAAGATATTGAAGAAAACGGCATACGAACTCCTCACCGGTAACAGACCAAATATTTCATATTTTAGAGTTTTTGGTAGTAAATGCTTTATTCTTAACAAGAAGCCTAAGAACTCCAAATTTGCTCCAAAGATCGATGAAGGTTTCTTGCTAGGATATGGATCAAATGCTTATGCCTATCGTGTTTTCAACAAAACCTCGGGTTGTGTTGAAATAGCGAGAGATGTGACATTTGATGAATCTAACGACTCTCAAGTAGAGCAAGTTGATTTGAATGTGTTAGAAAATGAGGAAGAGCCAAGCATTGCGATCAAGAAGATGGCAATAGGTGAAGTGAGGCCGCAAGAAAAGGTGCACCAAGATAACTCATCTACACAAGTAGAGCCTCCTACTTCAAATCAAAGTCAAGACATTCCTCAAGATAGTCCAAGCAAACTATTGGAGGATGATCAAATCGAAGATAATGAGCCAATTCAACAAACGTCTCAAATGCCGCATCCAAGAGTGCATCAAAGTATCCAAAGAGATCACCCCGTCGACAACATTCTCGGCGACATCCAAAAGGGGGTAACTACACGCTCTAGAGTATCTAATTTTTGCGAATTTTACTCTTTCGTGTCTACTTTGGAACCTTTAAAGGTAGAAGATGCATTGAAGGATCCGGATTGGGTGACGGCAATGCATGAAGAGCTCAACAACTTCGTTAGAAACAAAGTGTGGTCACTAGTGGAAAGACCTAATCAAAACGTGATAGGAACCAAATGGGTCTTCCGCAACAAACAAGACGAAAACGGAGTTGTTACAAGAAACAAGGCTCGGTTGGTAGCTCAAGGATTCACTCAAATTGAAGGTTTGGATTTTGGTGAGACTTATGCTCCCGTTGCTAGATTAGAATCAATTCGTATATTGGTTGCATTTGCTACTCACCATGATTTCAAGCTTTTTCAAATGGACGTCAAGAGTGCGTTTCTAAATGGTCCAATTGCCGAATTAGTCTATGTTGAGCAACCGCCGGGAATGGAAGATCACAAGAACCCTACACATGTCTACAAACTCCATAAGGCGCTCTACGGGCTTAAGCAAGCACCTAGAGCATGGTATGAATGCCTTAAGGATTTCCTTATTAAAAAGGGTTTCGAAATTGGTAAAGCCGACCCTACTCTCTTCACTAAGAATGTTGATAATGACCTATTTGTGTGCCAAATATATGTTGATGACATAATATTTGGTTCTACTAACAAAAGTTTCTGTGAAGAGTTTAGTAGGTTGATGACGAAGAGATTTGAGATGTCAATGATGGGCGAGTTGAAATTCTTCCTAGGATTTCAAATCAAGCAACTCAAGGAAGGAACGTTTTTATGCCAAACAAAGTACATCAAAGATATGCTTAAAAAGTTTGACATGGAGAACGCCAAGCCAATCCATACACCCATGACGACAAACGGACATCTCGGCCTAAATGAAGAAGGTAATGTGGTAGATCAAAAGGTATATCGGTCCATGATAGGTTCTCTACTCTATCTCTGTGCATCTAGGCCTGATATTATGCTTAGTGTTTGCATGTGTGCAAGATTTCAAGCCGCTCCGAGAGAGTGTCACCTAGTAGCCGTGAAAAGAATTCTTAGATATTTAGTTCACACAAAATCTAGGGCTTTGGTATCCTAAAGGATCAAAATTCGATTTGAGGGTATTCGGATGCTGATTATGCGGGTTGCAAAGTGGATAGAAAAAACACCTCGGGGACTTGTCAATTTCTAGGTAGATCACTAGTGTCTTGGTCCTCAAAGAAACAAAATTCAGTGGCACTATCCACCGCCGAAGCCGAATATATTGCCGCGGGAAGTTGTTGTGACAATTGCTTTGGATGAGGCAAACGTTGAGGGACTTTGGTTTTAATATGGAAAAGGTACCACTCTTATGTGATAATGAGAGTGCAATTAAAATAGCCAACAATCCCATTCAACACTCCCGGACCAAGCACATAGACATCCGACATCACTTCCTTAGAGATCACTCGCTTAAGGGAAACATAGATATTACCTATGTGAGAACCGAAAAACAGTTGGCCGATATCTTCACCAAACCTCTAGATGAGAAACGCTTTTGCGAGCTTAGGAGTGAGCTTAGGAGTGAGCTAAATGTCCTAGACTATCGGATTGTGTCTTGAAACATTGCACTCCTTGACTGGTGGTTATAAATTCAATTTCGAAATAAAATGTTTGCAAAATCAATTGAGTGTAGTTCAAAATGTTTTTGTTGGATCTTAATCTCGGATTAATTCACTTGTAATCATAGTTTTGATTGCTTGGGTGCTTACTGATGACAAGTGGAATGATCCTCCTTAAGTTCACATGACTCAAAGTTTCAGACTTCACTCAATTCCCTTCATTTCCTTCTCTCTCAGCTGGAAATTTGAGTACATCGGAACTTCCGATCAGCACATCGGAACTTCCGATGTCTGGTGGTTTCGTCTCATCGGAACTTCCGATGTTCCCATCGGAACTTCCGATGTCTACTCAGCGCCTTGAAAGTGACCGGTTCCCTTTCTTTTTCCTTTTGTCCTCTTGTCCTTGTCTCTCTAGTCCTTTCTCCCCTTTTCATCTTTTGCCGTTATCGGAGACTCCGACCTCTCGGAACCTCCGATCTTCGCTTGGGAAGGACTTCTTCGTGAAGAGGACCCTCTTCTCCATTCGATTTCTTCGTTTTCCTCATGAGGTAACCCTAGGGCTCAATCTATTCCATTTCAATCTTGTGTATCCTTTTGAGAAATCGTCTCGGTGAACTTGTTCATCTGCTCCTTTGGTTCCTTGATTTCAATTTCTATCTTTTTCCATCGGTTGGTTTGGGAGAAATATTGGATTGGTTGAAATCCGTGGACATCGGACATTCCGATCGAAAACATCGGAACTTCCGACCATCTGTCGGAACTTCCGATATGAAATCGGAACTTCCGATGTCAACTGAATGAAAACCATATCAAGTTTGTTTCTCTCGTGAACTTAATCGACTCTATCCTTCTCCTTAGATCTATGGATCCCGATCAAGGTGGCTCCCAGCCCCCAACGGACCCAACAGTCTTAGGCGCAAAAAGGCCAAGGCAGACTCCGACAGGAGCGAGAACCAAAAAGGCTGCGGGTAGAGGAAGAGGCAGAGGAAGTGCAGGTATTCAGATCAATGTGCCTCCACCTGATCCGCCCGCACAGACAGTGAACGTGCCTCGAGGAGCCCCATTGCCTTCCAGGAAAGGTAAAGGAGTAGCAGGAGCCTCTCAGTCTCAACCAGCTCCAGACAGAGGAGTGCCAAAGCTCAGGCAAGCAGAAAGGAATCCTCGTCTAAGGAGGAAACCTGTCAGCTACAAAGGCAAAGCCGCCCAAGTGCGCAAAGCCAGAGAAGAAAATCCCAGAGCTGAAGCACAATTCTCGACAGATTATCGTTTCTGGACCTTCTTTCAGCAGGATTTTTATGAGTCAGTCATTTTGCCTAGAAAGAATCCAGTCATTCTGATGCAGTGGGTCGACTGGGATTACATGGCTGCAGCTGAGGATGCTACTTTCACTGAAGTCATTGCAGCATGTGAAAGGACAGGGACCAAGCGGATCATGAGTTTTCAGCATGATTGGAATGTGGAGATCATTGCTCAGTTTTATGCAACTCTCTACATCTCCAGGGACAGGGTCTCCACTCTGCATTGGATGACCGAAGGAGCTTGGTATGAGATTTCGTATGTTCAATTTGCTCGCTGTCTTGGTTTCACCGAAGCTGATTGCCGTGACAAGGACCAGATTCATAATGAAGCAGCTTTCGGTGCCTCCAACTTGAACTTTCTCTATGATGAAGATGCAGACTATGAGGAAGGGAGTACAAAAGGCATGAAGCCTTTCTTTGCCTGTCTCAACAGGCTTTTCAGAAAGTCACTGGCTCCCAAAGAGGGTGATGCATCCCATGTGCTTTCTTATACCAGGAATCTTCTGAGTAGGATGCGAGATGGACAGCGTCCATTTGATGTCTTCGATTTCATTTGGAATGAGATTCGCTTGACTGCACAGGAGCCCAAGAGGAGCTGTGGTTATGCTCCATTCATAATGCATATGATTGAGCACATAACTCATCAGCATTTTGAGTATGATGCAAGGCATACTGGAGTGCAGATCAGGGCAATTAAGGCCCCAGCTCAGCCTGCTAGACGAGTTTCCACCAGAGGTGCTTCCTCCTCCACCACTGCTCCCACCACTGCAGCTTCCAGTGGATCTTCCTCTCCAATTCTCCAGGCATTGAAGTCTATCTTTGGCATGTGCAAGAAGAATGCAGTCAGAGTCAGAAAGAACTCCAACAGACTCAAAGCCATCCAAAGACATCTAGCTCTTGAGTGCTCAGAGGATGAAGCAACAGATGAAGATATAGTTGATCCTTTTGAAGCAGAAGAAGAATCTAACTCTGAAGAGGATTCTGGTGATGATGAGCCCAGTTCTGAAGATTCGGACTAGCTTCTCTATCATTTCTGGTGTTAGATGCCAAAGGGGGAGAGAAAAAGCTTACATCTTGCTTTCGCTATCTTCTAGTGTCGTTTGATAACTTCGTCTTATCATGTGAACTTGGGACTTGTTGCTTTTACTTATGCTGTTCCTTATTGCAATGCTGGATATTTGAATATTGCTTATGTTAGTGGATTATATTCTTGATCATTTATGTGCATTATCATCATCCGCTTCGCTTTTAGGGGAGCTCTTGCTTATTTCCTTTCAAATTGTGCATTCGTGATCATTTCCTTTCTCCAATGCACATATTTAGGGGGAGCTCATCCTATACAAATTCATCCTTTTATCCTTTTAATTGTAAGCTTTAATCGGGTTGTCATCAATCACCAAAAAGGGGGAGATTGAAAGTGCATCTAGGCCCCTAAATTAGTTTTGGTTGATTAATGACAAACGATTAAAAGGACTAATGTTTTCAAGAAGCTTGTGAACAGGTAAAAGTTCCATAATGAGATCACTTACGTGCGAAGGGTACCCTCAAACAAGTTTACGCGAGTAAAACAGCATTATGCCCTTTCTTTCTATGTTTTTGAGTCGTAGGAATGCCGTACTATTAAGAGGGATGCATCGTAATTGATCTAGACTAGTCTCTATGCTCAGATGAATGTCACATTAATTCCTTTAGAGACTCTAAGTCACCGCACATGCACCGGAATTCAGTTTCTCTTAAGTTCAAGTCGGACTTTCCGATATAACATCGGAAGTTCCGATGTTGCCAGACATTCCGATGTGCATATGTGCTTAAGTCCGATGCGTAGAAACAAGATCGGAAGTTCCGATATGTAAGATCGGAAGTTCCGATACATGTGTGACATCTTCCAGGGTGCTCTCTGTAAAGATCGGAAGTTCCGATGTGTTCAAACCTGAAAAAGGAGGTCTCTGGAAATATCGGAAGTTCCGATATATATATCGGACAGTCCGATATGGACTTGGAAGCTATCTTCTGAGAACATCGGAAGTTCCGATGTCAACATCGGAAGTTCCGATGCATCTCGTTTCGACCGTTGAAGTGCGCTTGAGTTCTGAACCTATACACAGATCGGACATTCCGATGTGCTGATCGGAAGTTCCGATATGTGGCTGAGTGCGGGTATAACGGCTAGTTTTTGCAAGACTCTATAAATACCCCACTCCTCTTCCTTTGGAAGGTTACACACTCTAATTGGCAGAACTCTAGAGCACTTTGAGCCTTTTCTAGTCATCTCTTGAGCCCTCCTCTTTGATCTTAGAGATCATCTAGAGAGTGAGGATTAGAAGTGAAATCTAGAGCTTGAGAAAAAGCAAGTGTTATTCATCTTGAGCATTAGAGTGTTCCTCCAAGATCAATCAACGGTGCATTTGTTACTCTTGGAGGTTGAAGGACTCCTAGACGGCTAGGCGTCGCTCACGAGCTCCCAAAGGTTGTGGGACGCCGTGAGAAGTTTGTGAAGGCCGGCTCCGCCTCCGAAAGGAAAGGAACCAATAGTGAAACCAAGCCTCAAGTGCGACCGAGGTTTGGGAGGAAAGGGTTGGAAGAGACCCGGGCTCTTTGGAGCCTCCTCAACGGAGACGTAGGATTCCCTCAAGAATTTGAACTCCGGGATCAAAGCTTTGTCTCTCTGCTTGATTCGTTTTTGTTCATTTTGTTGTGGCCTTTCCTTGCTACTATCTCTATCTAACTGCTGCTAAGTTCGTACATTACTCTTGTCGCTTGTTGGACTTAGTAGGAGGTCCTTTTTGTCAGAAGTCTATCGGACTTTCCGAACAAGTATCGGAAGTTCCGATCCTACACCGGAAGTTCCGATACTCTTTCCGCTGCGACTTTTTAGTTTTAATTTTCAACACCTATTCACCCCCCCCTCTAGGCCTTGTTAACCCCTTTTCAGTTTATCGCCTGTTTGCTCTAGGTGACCTGATCATTTATTTGCCTGATCATTGAGTCAGCTTGTTTTTGTCTCTAAACACCTATTTTATTGTCTTCCCTGTGCAAAACAATATGGAGCTACAAAAAGTAATATGGAGTTCTATGATTTTGCATCAATAGGTCTTAGCTTAGCTTTTGCATAAGAATACAACGATTTTACTGGAAACTGTCCATTTTTATCAGTTAAATAAACTCTCCAGTTTCTATAATGTTGGCCACTTTCGTATTCTAATTGCTGAAACAGAGCATCATCAATCAATTCCAGATTCAAGCAGTTCAACCAGCAGTTTTCTGGTCTTTCAAAATCTGAATTTTGTAGGCATGCGTGGTTGAAGGAAATAAATGGCATATTGCAATAAGGAAAATGGTGATGTGTTTGTTGACATAACAATCTTTTCTGCATTTTTATCTCATAGGTGGTTGATATCGCTGACCCAGATGAAGCAGCTGTTATTTCACTACCTTCGGCCGTCAAGGAATTCTTACTTCATATTCCACGTCTTCGAATTGGAACTCGATACGATGTAAGTAATTTGTACATCAAGGTCTCCATTTACACTTTTTTGGGCATATGAAGCATGATCTTCTTGTCCATTTTTCTTTCAGTTGACATCCATTGCATAAAGAGCCTTAACGAGATTCCCGAGTTAGCTGCTATTGCCGTCCTTAATCAGGTGTGTGGTTGTTTCACGCAAATGATCTTTGAGCTCTTACCTGAACTATGACATCATTATTCTCGGCTATAGAAAATGACATCATTATTATAATTATTTCTATATGCAATTTTTGATAGCAGGCACAAATAAAAACAATAAAGGAGACTCATTTGCTTCATTAGTTGCTAAGGTTGTTACTACCTGCCTTGTTCATTATGTTCCACCTTTCTGTTGCAATTGATATTTTTTCTTGATGAATTCCTTCTAATTTATGGATTTTAACTTGCAGTACCAGGTTAAGACCTTTGGTGGAGCGCAAGTATTGCAGGATACTACTTATTTGCCCAGAAATCCTGGAGTGCAGAGCAAGCAATTCCCACGTCAAGATTATGATTACACAGCATCCAGGTAGGTCTTCTACTTTGCAGGGACAATGGAACAAAAAGATATATTTATATTCCTGCTTCTTACATCCATATGAGCTTTACTAATTTTTGTACTTTCGTTCATGCATTGAAAAACTACTTGAAATTTGTACAATGAATGTAATATCCTTGTGTTGTGAATGTTATATGCTATGTAAACAATATTATGTATTGTGAATATTACGTGATATTGTGTTAGATATTGTGAATGTATGTGTGTAATCTATAATCTGGGGTAGTTTTTGAACGAATTGCATCAAACGGGCTCACCACAATCAATTCTGAGCTAGAACCGATTGTAATGAGGGGGTCACTGTGACGCCCTGCTCCTCCGCGCCCGCAACCGCCGCCCAACGGCCAGCTCTGCCCTTCCCGCGCGCCGCCGCCCGCCCGCAACCACCGCCCGCCGCCGCGCCGCCATTCTCGCGGTCGTTCGGCCAGCCACGCCGCTTCCTCGCCCCTATTTAAACCCTCCCCGAGGACCCCTCTCCTTGTGCTCCCCCTCTCCCTCTCCCTCCGCCCCCTTCTCCTCCCGAGCGCCGCCGCCGCCGCCGTCTTCCTCAGCTCCGGCGAGCCCGAGCCGCACCACGCCGTCCCGGCTCCGCTCCCCCTCCGGCTCCGCCGAAGTCCGCCGCCATCTCCGCCTTGCGCCGCCAGTGCGCCGCCGCCCTTCTTCTTCCTCCGCCCAGCCGGCTGATCGCCGCTGCGTCGCCAGCCGCTTCGGCCGATGCGCTGGGCGCTCAGTCATGAGCACGCCAGCGTCTTGGCGCTGTGGACTCGGTCCACGCGGGCCCGGCCCCACCTGTCAATTTAAAAAAGAAAATGATTTCAAAAATCCAAAAACCGGATTTTGGGCGCTAACGTCAGCAATGCGCAATAATTCGGTTTTTCTTTTAAAAAATAATTTAAAAATTCCAGAAAATTCTAGAAAAATCGTTTTATTTGTTTTTAAACTTCCGGGAGCCCGTTTTCGCTCGTTCAAACTCCGTTTGGCTCCGTTCTTCCTCCTAAATTCATTAAAAATCTTAGATTTCAGTTTAGAGCTAGTTTGAAAGTCAATTTATGTTTATTTGAATTCGTTTGGATTTTATTTGAATTTGGTTGTTTTCGCGCGTAGATTACGGAGAGTCCGAGAAGTTCCCAAACGACGATTTCGAGCAGCAACTCGTCGAACCAGGCAAGTCACACCCCCCCTTGATCATGTTGCTCCCAATTTGTGAACTTGTATATTGAATTCTAAATTATTGCATGCTTATTTACTATAGATATTAATTTTCGACCTAGTTTTAAATGTTAGTTATATCCAATTCCGACATACGACCTTTGACATTTGAATTTCGATACCCTTGTAACCCTAGTAAAAATATGAATTATGACTATGGTAATATTTAGACATTGCTTAGATATGCTTAGAACTGAACTTAGGAAGTTTTGGAGAATTTTATGCCAAAATGATGACATGTTCAAATGGAAACTTATGATGATCAATGTTGGTAATAGTATGGAGATAGTATGGTTAAAATGAAAATGACTTAGACCGGGCGAGAATTGGTTGGAAAGTGGTGAGGTCTTGGTTCTGGGTTTGTGGACAGTCTCGCCTAGTCAATTAAGGACCGGTCTGAGTCTCGCTGAATGTAAAGCCTAACCGTACTACCACGAGTCTGGAATGGGACAGACCTGACTATCCTTATTAAATCATTTCATGGACAGTCATGCCATATGGGGGTAGTGGTGTGCTGAAAACGAGATGCTGCCACTTTGGCGCAAGAGGGGGCTTCTGAATAGAGGGAGTCTTTCAGCGGTGAAACCTTAGCGGGCATGACTACATGTATGATTTATTAATGGGGCCTTGTCATGATTTTCTCTGTCACTCACCAAAGGAAGTGTGCTGACACTAAGGGAAATATTATGTCTTGTTAGTAAAGTTGTACAACCTCGGCAGAATGTCAAACTAATCGATTAGCCGCGCCCGCGGTTATGGGCATGTCGAGCAAGCCATTCTCAGATTAGACTTTGGTAAATTAAAATTTGGTTTCCAAAAGGATGATTGGATGGAGGGAGTCCATCATGGGTATAACTTAGCCAATTCCAGGAGAGATTCCTGAGTTAAATTGTATAGATTTGATTTTTGGAAATAAAGTATGCCTTTTAAAATTATTGAAAATGTTATTACTGTTGCTTTATGCTTAAACAAACCATATTGCCATCCTTTGATTACCCGTACATTTATATTGCATTTCCGGTGTGGTTTGCTGAGTACGTATGTACTCACCCTTGCTTAATTTACCACTTCAGAGGAGGAGTACCACGATGGTGAGGAACAGTTGGACTAGGCCGCATCCCCAGTCGATTGCCTGTGGCAAATTAATTGGGCTCTATTTATTATTCTTTAATTCCGCTGCTTTTATTTATTCGTTGGCCTGCGCGCCATTTCATTTGTAACTTTGAATGTTTATCTTTAATAAAGAACGACGGATATGCTATGGTTTCATTTATACTGTGTGTACTAGTATTTCCTGGACTAGTACAGAATACACAGAGGATTTCGGAGGTGTTATTCCGGAGTCCGACAGTCACACGATCAATTCTTAACTCAAAATCGATTGTAATGTGGTGCACATCATTATAGATTATCCTTGTGATGATCATTTATCATAATCGGGCGAACACCGATTGTGCTAGTGCCTTATCATCACTATCTAAAGACTTTATATCGCCACCAAAACTGACTGTGATAATAAAAAATAATCAATTGTGATGTACATTCCTGTAGTAGTGCTCTGTCAATAACAGACATAGGCTGAAGTTGCTACTGTAGTGACTGATGATAATGTTATGCCAAAGAACGCTAGACCTGCTCAGGCCACAGTGAGCGGCCAATCAGCAGATCGTGCCTCTACCGTGATCAGCATTGAACCATCAGCAATTCCCTCAACTGGCTCTATAGATCATTCAGTTCGATAGCCCTCATACTATTGCGTCGCCTCCGTCTGCCTTGAATCTTGATTGATCTGGTTCAAGAACTTCCTGGAGCTTACAAGGTTTGGTCCCTATATTTTCGTAGTTACGGATGTTCTTATCTATCTTAACTATTATAAGAATGAGTTGGTGGTGATGGTGAGTCTGCCAAACCATTCTTGGGCCAGAACAGTAGGGGCCCAAAGCTCAGTAGGTGAGGAATTCCGTAGCTATTTGCTGTTTGTCTAGCCTTATTTGTATTTCATTGTATTCCCTTATTAAGTGATTCTTCAGTAACGGATCTCAAATAAGTGATAGCTCAAGTTTTAAATTCTCGTTTTTTTATTTTTAAGAGTTTAGAACTTGTGGTGTCATCATCTATTTAGGATCCGTTGCAACGCACGGGCACTTTACTAGTATATATACATATCTTAGTTCAGGAAATATATAATACCTACGATCTCTCTTCGCTAGCAATGTTTATAGGTGATTCACATGTAATTCGTGCTAAAAAAATATTATTTGCATATACCAAGCCATAGCTACCACAGTTACAGTTCATAACCTAACATTCATCTCATCTCAGGATTTTCCCTTACTCAGGTTATATATACATAGCTACCACAGTATTGTCTATGCATGCTACACAGGATTCTTCAGTTATTCGTGTTTAAAACATCTCTTCCCCTTAACATATATATGGTTATGATGAAAGAAAGGCATGTAGCGTCTACTGTTGTGCCGAAGGAACACCACCGTCACCGCATGTTAGTAATTCGAATCATTAAATAATCGTATTTCTTATTAGTCACTAGTACAGAAAATCTTCTTACAGACGGTTCACAAACATCATTACAGACGGTTCTGTGAACCGTCAGTAATAATGGGTTAGTGATGAAAAGAGATCATTAAAGATGGTTTTTGATCCGTTTGTAAAAATAGACATTAGAGACGGTTCTAAATAAGAACCGTTGGTGATAATCTTTTATCACATACAGTTCCTATTTAGAACCGTCTGTGATAACAGTAATATCATAAATGGTTCTAAATATGAACCGTTTGTGATGTGCTTTTGTACAGATAGAACTTTTTTTGTTTATTGGTTAGCCTTAGGAAATGCTAGCTATGTCCTCTAAAACAAACATATTACAGATCATCACAAGTATATATAGATTACATCCATTTCAGTAATTAACTCAACTACATCACAACACGTACGACACATTCATTTCAGAAATGAAGTCATATATGTTAACTAAAGGAACTCAATTTTATTAACCAATTAATTGAATGTATAACTACAATTTACAAATCCACAGCACAATTTTCATAAATGAACCCAAGTGGCAATTCAGAAAAAAAACACAACTCCAGCAGTTAGGCAGAGTGGAACTCGCCTTTTTTTATTTATGAGATCACTGAGCAGAAAGAAACAAAGATTTCCTCAAATTTTGCTCAAATCGGTCTCTTTCAATGCAATTACAATCTCATCGGTCTTTTTTTTGTAGTGACGAGGAGTTGCATGTTATGGCAAATGTAAAATCCACATAGGTTATTTTCCTTTCCTTGCTGATGGCACTATAAATATAGAATAGGTTATTTTCAGAGTCATTATTACGGAGTTTGATATAGGATTATTGTGTATAGCGGATACTGAAAACTTAAAACCATGTTGCAGGTTCGCCCCATCCTTGTACAATTTGAACGACCTACTTGATTGCAAAAGGTTAGCCTTATCCATTGTAGGAGCAACGTACACCTGGAACAACTTGCATGACCATGTTATCTATGGAGGAAACGTAATTACCTGTTGAGTAATTTTGCAATATGATTCAAGTCATGTCTACCGATCTGTAAGGAATCAAGGTAAATAACCTGGTTCATGGCTGGATGAATTACAATTAGAACCTAGTGAAACCACATAGGTATGTCACCATGGTCAATGAACAAAACTGAGTAATGTGCATAGTATAAATCAAATTATAGCAAGTAGTGTAGCACTTACATTGGGTTATGGGGTAAAAGTATGAAATCTTTATCTTTTTGAGCCAGCAATGCCTGTTTCACTTATTCTTCGACTATGTTTATATCTTCTTCCATTGTTTGCTTTGAGACTATATGTGGGTCGAGGAAACCCACTGATTGTTTGTTCCTTGTCGCTTCGAGTATCATGTTTCTATATATACAAAAGCAAATTATATATTGGCGGAAATTTATCACTATTAGACGAATGTTGAATGTGATAGCACATACTTACAATGTCCAGCAAACACGAAGTGGCTTGAGGCTTTGTATTATATATTGCTAGAATTTGTCACAGACAGTTCTATTCATAAACCATCAGTGATACACATAATATCACAGACGGTTTTACTATAAAACCGTTTGTGATGACTCCTTTAGATATCACAAACGGTTTTAAATTATAACCTTCTATGATGTACATCAATATCACTGATGATTTTATACTAAAACCATCTGTGATATCTGCAGGAGTCATCATAGACGGTTTTATAATAAATTATAAAACCGTCTGTGATATTGATGTACTTCACAGATGGTTTATGATGTTGTCACTGACGGTTTCAATATAGAATCGTTAGTAATGTTCCTCATTATAGACGGTTTTTCAAAACCATTTGTGATGAGACGTCTAATATAAGTCTTTGTGTAGTAGTGTATGAACCTAGAAAGTAAATATTATTTCATAGCTCATCTCCATGGCTTACAGATGTTACCAGAACCAGAATCTACCCTGAAACGATCACTGTGCACTGATGATTCCTATCTGGCTGCTCCTGAAGGGAACATAGGGTTATGTTTCTATGAATAGCTATGTGCATTTCTACTATATCCACTTATAATATATTATTAACATGTTTTCGCTATCACAAGTGTTTACAGTGTTACCGAAGAAAAAGCTTCAGTTAAAAGAAGACTGTTTCCGGACAAAGGAACCAGCTCACATTGAAAGAGGTACTCTTGTAGGCAGTGCTATCTCTAATTAATTGCATTTTGATTTGTTGTTTTCCATCACAGTTCGTCGGAGCATCCTCTCCTCACAACGAACTAGGACTTGGGATGGTATGGTAGCTAATAGCGCTTTGGCTTCGTCGACGGTAAAGACTATGCTCAGCGTATTTCCCATACTAGTTGTATGATATATCATCATGCACGCAGTGTTTGTATGTTCTATAGCCTTGTGATTGGCATGCTTTGTTGTGTTCCATGCTTTCCGATATCCAACTCTACTTACTATGTCCCTTATCCTTTGAATCAGACAGAGTAATAGCCATAATCGTTTTACTGTCTATTTAGTTTTGTCGTTGCATAGTGCATCGCCTTGCGCTCTTAATGACTGGTGTTCCCTCCGATTCCTCTCCTATCTTTGCCTTCGATTGCCGCCTCATATGCATTTCTATAGTCCCAAGTGATCAATCCAGTAACGAGCAATTGTTGCTATTAAAGGGAGATACAAGAAGTGGTAAAAAATAGTTCCACAAGGAACAATGGACCAACGATGATCATGGTTCATCAAGTTACTGCGGACGTGGGCACGATGGTTTCGGTAGCCGAGGAGGCAGAGGGGGACGTGGAGACAAGACTGAACAAGACGGTGAAAGCAGATCACGAGATAAATCACATATCAAATGTTTTGAATGTGAGAAATATGGTCACTATGCGGCAGAGTGTCGCAGTCACATAATGTGCTTCAATCGTGGAAAGTATGGGCACTATGCTTCGGATTGTAGGAACAAGAAGAATAACGAGGAGGTGAACCTCATCCAAGACGGTGAAGACAATGAACCGACTCTACTCTTCTCATTGTGCAAAGAAGAGAATCCAAACGTATTATGTTGAATGAGGAGAACGTAGTTCCTAAACTACGCATGGAGAAAGATAGCCACGATTACACTAATCTGTGGTACTTGGACAATGGAGCAAGCAATCACATGATGGGAGATTGGTCCGTGTTTCATGAGATTGATGAGAAAATTTCAGGTAAAGTCAAGTTTAGGGATGGTTCAACGGTTGAGATAAAAGGCAAAGGATCGATGCTGGTACAATGCAAGAACGGCGATGAGAAGCTATTTTATAAAATTTACTATATACCAAGGTTGAGTAACAACACACTTAGTCTCGGGCAATTGGCAGAAGAAAGGTATAGGGTGGAGCTGCAGGTGGAGTTCTTGCATGTTTATAATAAGAACAAAGATCTGTTGATGAAGGCCGTGAGATCGCCAAACCGGTTGTACAAGATTTTCCTAAAAACTTGTAAGCAAGTTTGTTGTGAGGATGAAAATTTAGGGAAGAGGAGGTCCCAAGCGGACGTGTTGGGTGCCACATCCATTGTTGGCTCAGACGCGACTTCAGAGATGGCGCAAGGAAAGGCGCATGAAGCAGAGCAAGCTATCGTCGTTGTGCAATGCAGTGGTAAGCTCGGGTGTAGCGTTGTGGCAAATGGCGCGCGGGCGAGGTGTTCAATGGGGAGTTGTCTGCGTGGGGGAGGCATCGCACAACAATATCAGAAGAAATCGGTGTTCTGGCGGAGTGGAAAAAAAGTTGGCTGTGAGAAGTTGATCGCTAAGCGGTGTCATGCAAGAAAAGAACAGGGCAGCTACAGCAGATTGGAGGCGACTACCAGGGGATGTGACGGGGGATGAGGCGATGTTGAACAGGCAACAACAGCAAGTAAGATGAGAGAGAAGATCGGCGTGATCAAAGATGGTGTTACAAGATTAAGGGGGTGATTGTTAGGAAATAATCTTGTAATTGGTTGAGTCCAACTAGGATAAGGTGGTAGAATAGAATAAGGAAACAGGAGAAGGATTAGGAAAGGGAAGTAGAGTTATAGTCTGTTACTTGGGTTATAGTTTTAGTATAAATATAGAGGTAGGGTTGAGTTTTGTAAGCAAGAAGCAAGCAAGAAAAATAAGAGAAATAAAGAGAAAATTATTCCAAAGATTTGGTATCTCTATTCCAACAAAGCATGGTTCACATCATTAATAAGAAGCTTACTAAGTTACTATATATGGTTAAAATTGATGCAGTTCATGCTTAGCTATGAGGCAGAGCATATTGAGAAATATTGGGTGAAAACTATTTTTTTCTATTTTTAGCTACTATCTACAATCTACAATAGCTCAGCTAACTATTCTATCCAAATACAATAGTGTACACAATTTTTATGTTATCATTGAAGAAATTTTGACAAAGGCTCAAAACCCTACTAAACCTGTAACAATGATTCCTCAACAGCCATAAAAAATGTAGTCCTAATCCAACAGAAGATTGATCTAATACAAAACCAAATTAATGGACTTTGCTCATAATCATGGCTTATTGTATTGGTTTTCCATCATTATCCAATTGGGTAGATCAGGACATACTTGCCTCAGTTTGGATAGTCAAACCACAGAGTTGGGGACGGAGACGCCATGGAGGAAGCGACGATGCTCAGAGATGGGAGGATGGAGGAGCGGGAGAGGACGGCAATGCTCGGACTTGCAGGGGACGACGGAGGAGTTGGGGATGCCAGGGCAATAGGGGAGGCCGGTCTCCCTCGTCGTAAAGAGTTGGGGGCAAGGGAGTCACGGGGCAGGAGTGTGCCACTTGCTCTCGTCGGTGACAAGGGAGTCGCGTGGGATGTGAGCACTGTCGACTCCTTGCCACTAGGGAGGACGGCGCCACCGACTAACCCTAGTCACGAGAGGAGCGCTGCTGCCTGTCGTGGTGTACGAGGGAGTCGGGGGAGGAGTTAGAGGGAAAAAAAGTAAGAATTCTTCTTTTATATATGAATAGCATTGGTGGGTAATTATTTTAGAACTGCAATGGCAAATACGTATTTTCAACCCACCAAAAAAGACCCTCATGATTGACTTTTGGCTTACAGTTGTATGGAGACTTTAGGCTTTTTTAAGCCCGGCTGTAAAGCTCTCTGTTTGTTTCGGTTTTCGCTTTTTGGCTTTGAAGCTGGTGAAAAAGCCAAAACAAACAGGACCATAGTATATCTCTTCCGTCTTTCTCTATCCTTTCCAACATACATCTACATCTTATCTTTCCATGCTTTTGCCTTACACTCGAAGTACCACCACAATTGCTCTCAATATGGATATATGATAGTATGTCTGCTCACTGTTACCAGTCCTATATACAGCTAAATGGCGTAGCACGCTACACTGCCTAGTAAAAGAGTTAGGTAAAAGTTTCATTGGTTAATCCACAACCTGGCTTTCTTTTTAGGGAAGGACTAGTGATCGGGCGTCCGATTGGAAGGTTCCCATCAGACGCATCATCACAATATTTTTTAACAATGCGCACAATATTTGTAATCACCGCTTGCAGTAAAACACAATAAATCCACTGTATATGCAACATTTCTTTGCAATGTATGCAACAATCTAACTATAGCTACAACAAAAGGAATTTAATCCCGCAACAAATTCACAGCACAACGCAACAACCGATTGCTACTTGTGCAACAAAATCCCACTCTGACTGCAACAAACCCATTGTAGCAATTAAAGGATGCAACGACATTGTAATAAAAGGCTGCAACATTTTGATTAAACTTGTGCAAAAATTAATTGAATGCCTGCAACAAATCCAGCAAACACTTGCAACAAAAATCGTACCCAGAGGAGACACATGGATCCTACAATAGGAGGAAGGCATGTGGGTAATGAGATAACATAGTTACAACAACTCCAATGACTCATTGCAACATCCAGAGTAAAATCCCATTGATCTCTTACTTTAGCTTAATGATGTCACAATGGGGCATGTGTAACGTCCCAAAAATTTCTTTTAATATATTAGTGTGGTTCTGGGATTATTTGTAATTTTTCGGAATCTACTTGGAAGTCTCGCGAGTAAGTCGGATTCACGTTTATTGAACTAATCGTATTAAATAAATATTCGGCATTTTCGAATATGCGTAAAATCTAAAATTTTGTTTAAAATTAAGATAATGGGTAGACGAGAGTGTTCACTTCGAATAATTTCGAAAAACATGCTATATAACGTAAGTCGTTGATTTTACAAAAATCTGTACATGTGTTTGATTCACGAAAAGAATTTTTACGAAAAAGCCATACGTTGAAAAATCACGAAATCAACTTTGTTAAGTCCCAAATAGTTCCTAGTATTTTAGCAGAAATTTTCAGGGTCTCTGGAACCTTTTTGTTATTTTACTATAGACCCGTTTTCCGTTTTGAGAATGTATATATGTATACCATACATGTATACAGGACTGCTTGACTTTTTTTCCCCATGCGTGTGGACGTTTGGGCTTAAGCCGTTTCCATGTGCATGCTAGTAACGGCAAATCAATTCCTTCATTCCCTTACGTATGACATTATGGCATGGACTTCAAATTGGTGCCTTCTCATTAACATCAATGCCATTTCTCCTCCATCCGTTTCCTTGCATGCATGAACACACTTCGGAAACTGATTTCACATGGCCGTTTCCTTGCATGAATTACTCCATCCAAGCCGTGACTTCCTTCACGCGCATGAAGTTTCCTTGCCAGCCGTTCCAACTTTCCTAGCATGTATGCATATATACATGCACACGTCAATTGGTAACGCAGCCGAGGCATGAATTAGTAGTCCATTTCCTAGTCGTTTCTTCTGCCAGTTGTTACGTACTCCCATTCCTTAATGCATGTTCCTTCCTTCTAGCAACGCATCACGATTTGGTTGTTACCATTTTCCAGCCTTCCTCATTCCAGCCATTTCCATCCTCCAGCCGAGTCCCTCATTCCAGTCATTTCACCTGGCAATATTCCTTCACTCTTCTACCAATCACATTTTTTTCCCCCGCCGTTGACGTCGCCGATCCCGCGCTCCTCTCGCCGCTGTTGCCATCACCTACGTCGCAGCCGCTGTCGCTGCTGCCGTTGGAGCCATCGCCGTCGCCATCGCCGCCTTCACTGCCATTGTCGTTGCCGCCGCCGCTGGTTACCTCGCCGTCAACGCACTCTCCGGCCTCGCCGATCCGCACGCTCGCCTATCCCGACCGGTACTCCCTCCCATCTCTCGCGTGTGTTTTATTCGCGTCTACTAGTTAATCTAGTTTGTGTGTATTTGTGTTTTTTTATCAGATCAGATGTATATATATAGGTATATATTTTGGTTAGCGTAAGCAAGTATATATGTAAATATTTATATATATTAGAACGTGTCCACATATGCATACACTAGCCTGTACGTATATACATCTATGCATGTATTTATGATATATACACACACATTAAGCTCATGTATACATATACGTTGAGGTAATACTAGCTTGCTTTGATTTCTCCTCACGTAGCCTTGCCGAACCGAAGTATACGTGTATATAGTGTGAACAGTGCCATGCAGAGAAGAAAACCATAGTGTAGTTGTACATGAGTTTTTCAGGGAATTGTGAATTTTTTCTTTTTCACTACAAATTCGTTCTAAGTCCGAATCGCTTGCAACAAATTTTGTTAATTAGTAGAAATTAATACCTTTCTACAGTAATTTTTATGAAATTTTATGAATAAATTTGTACTGCTAAATTATTCGCGGAAAGTCTAAACTTACGAATTTTGTAGCTCTTAAACGATACGTTCAAAAATAGCGAAATAAATTTTATAAATCTTAGAAAATGCTAGACTAATTATCTAGAAGTTTTCGTGAAATTATGAGTTAGTTTAATTTGCAGTATTTCTCTGAATGTGTGTTTGTACGTTGTTTTGCATGTTTGTTTGGTTCTTTATCTGTTACGCGTAGACGTCGAGCTATGTGAGGACACGGATTTCGAGGATCAAGCTCTAGACCAAGACTCGCTGCTTTACGAAGGCATGTTATGCTTTGATCATTTTGTTCCCATATTTTAAAATATTAGTTTGTTTTAAATTGTGCATGCTAGTTTAATTATGATGCTTTCGAGTAAATTTGGGATTAGATAAATACCACTTGATATTGTCACCTTGTCCATAATACTTGTATGCCAATATACCATTTGTCACCCTAGGTTGGATTATACATACTGGTTAATACTGATCACCAAAATAGGGTAATTAGAACGTGGTAGTTCTGCTTAGCCATGCCATTCGAGCTAATGACACAAATTTGAAAGTAAGTTGAATACTGACTAATGAACTATGGAACCTGTTTTGCAAGAATGTGACATGTGTTGTTGATAAGTTGTTGGCACATGGTGCATGGTAATCAACCGGGAGGGAAAATGGTTTAGACTGTGGCAAGTGGCAAGTGATCAATGGGGGGGACGATGTGGCACATGGGAGAGATGTTGTTGAATTTGGTTTTGTGAATTTTGGGTAGTCTTGCCACGGTCAACCTAAGGACTTAACCTTGCAAGCCTTTGAACTGGGTCTAACATACAACCACATGTCTGGAGTGGGACAGACCTAGTTGAGTATGATTCCGAAGTCTTAGCATGTGAGACCTCAGGGGGTTTTTGTAGCTATAAATGTGGAAAGAAGGGTGTAGTGTTTACCATATTGGTCTTACATCTCTTCAACGGTATACATTGGCCCTGTACTTCCGCTCCGCAAAAGGGAAGGGACAGTGGGAACTATACCGGGAGGTACGCATGCGAGGATGGAAGTTTCGGAAAGACTTTGTTATGGTTACTCGCCCGTGTGGTGTTTAACTATATCATGTGGGTAAAGTGTATAACCTCTGCAGAGTGTACAAACTATTCGAATAGCCGAGTCCACAGTATTGGACATTGCTCGGGGATTACAGTCAAGGGTTAGACTTTATTAAAAATGTGGTTGGGATAAAAGATGAAGTTGGTGGAAGTATGGATTAGGATGTGGGAATACTTTTACTTAACTTCTGAAAAAGTTATTGTTAATTCTACTTGTTTTTACTGCTTTCGAATCTACTTATGCTACTTGTTAAATGCTTCTTTACTGCAAAATAAACCTGTTAAGCCATTCCATTGGAATAAGCCTGGCATGTAGTATATTAGGTTGCATTCTGTGCATAGCTTGTTGAGTACCAATGTACTCACCCCTCCAAAAATCACAACACCAGAAGAAGAGGATCTGCAAGCCAATGAAGAGGAGCAGAATGGAGAGGCGAACAACTAGGGGCAAGCCAAGTCATTTGCCTGTGGCATACTGAGGCGCCACGAATAATGTTATGTTTCCGCTGTTGCTATTTTATTGTTACTCTGAACTTAGCCCTGCGTGGCTTAATATTATAAGGCTAACCTTAAGGTCTTATCAATTTTTATATGAGTTGAATAATTTATTATTATTATTTCCGTTGTGTATGTGTAATGGTATTCATCTCTATTGTATCTATGAGAATCAGCGTGGTCCTGGACTGGTGTGTCACACAGAGTGTTCGGAATTCCAATTCTGGGCATGACAGCATGCCGCAGAGGACACCACCGGTGACTGGTGAGGAGGTTATCACGGTCACCTTAGGAAGCGTCTCCTCTAGGGGGTGCTCAACAAATACAAGAACCTATTGCAACAAAATTAACCTTGTGCTGCAATATTAAAAAACAATTGCTGCAACATTTGACTTACCAATGTCAACATTTGAGATGTGCATATATGAGGATGGAGATGAGGCCTTTTGTCCCATGGCCCAGTGACAAGGAGGCCGAACACCGCAATGGAAATCTCAGGGAGGTTAGTGGCATGGTCCTCGGTCCCCCATCTCCTCATCGCATGCATGCAGCTTGTGGGAGTGTAGTGGCACCAAATCACTCTGATTTGTATAGATCTAGTTATCAGAGAGAGAGAGAGAGAGAGAGAGCCTTGGCCCCACCAAATCTGGGGGAGTTCTATCCACGGCGGTGACAAATCCGGTGAACTCCGGCCGCTTTACGAAAAGGAGAACCTCCATGTGAGCTGTAGCCATGGCGGATGTCCTTCCTCGAGTGCAAGCTGGGGGGAGTTAGGGGGAGAAATGTGGCTATGGCAATAGCACATAGAAATGATGGGCACCCTGTGACCTCTTCGCATGGATCCACAGGCTTGAGCTCCCTTGTGGATTGTGGTGGAAGGAGGTTTCACTTCCGGGTCACGAGCCGTGTACTGGTTGTTGGTGTCGTGGCTGTTGAATGTGAAGTTTCTTATTAAGATGAGCAGCAAAAGGCGGCAAACAGAAGTGAAGCATTCGATGAATCGTACGTGTGGACAATAGTATTTCCCTTCTTTTTACCACTTTGAAATTGGAGGGCATTCTTCCCAGAGCGCTTGTGCTACTTTTCTCCTTCACCTTCTTTTTGGCCTACCTCAACAACTGAAAACCTTTAGCCTCTGAGTGGCTTCGTGTTTTGGTGGTAGGTGTGCCCATGCATATGTTGTGTTAGGTTATGCGGTATGCTATGCTAGCACAAAGTAAAATCTACCGCATAAACCAGGAACCTTCTCGTAAGAAGGGGATCATAGATCGTTACCACTAGCGGCGTGCAGCGCAGTGGAAGGAAGGTCGAAGCGCCTGGTTCGACGTAGCGCGCGTCGATGTAGTGGAAGTAGATGATCGTCCACGGAACGATCATCTCCTCCTCGCAAGCCAATCATCTTCTTGCTGTAGTCGATCATCCTTGAGTAACGTATCCTCCTTGTCGTGATCGTCCCAATCAACGTCGCAGTTGTAGCAACGTCTGTAGCATCGTGACGCCGGTGTGCTAGCACCGTGACGCGCGGACGGAAGAAGACGACGAGGGTTTTGTGGAGAGGAGAACTTATGCTTTCTGGCCTCCACCCCTTCCCTTTATATAACCTCTCGGTGGGCCTCCCCGTTAGAGTCCCAATATGATCTCTACATTAGAGTTCGAATATGGTACGGAGCCCACGTCATTCGTGGCCCATGATTATCTCTTGGGTAAATCCAACAATCTCCCACTTGCACAAGAGTTAATCATGCAAGTATCTTTTTCCATTCTGTTAAGTGTGTGACCCTGTAGATTCATGTATATTCGGTCATGATCCAGAAACTCCCTTTCCGATTCACAAGTCGATAGTGGCTCCTAGCAGGACATAGCGACCCCTAAATGCACATAAAAATAAAATAGACGAACCTGTGACACCACGGAGTGTCGTAACCTTATAAAAAGTGAAAAATGAGGTTAAAAACATTATGAAATATGGTATTGGAGGTTAATAGCGTTTCCGAGCCGTTTCCGGGGTTTTGGGCCTTTCCGGGGGAGTTTAGGCCTAAAAGGGGGGGTTGTGGGCTTTGGTGGGATGGAGTAAGAGTCTATTTAGGACTAGTATTCATGAGGGGGGCTGGTAAAAGGGCCTTCCCCCTGCCCCTTGCGCCCCACTTGCCCCTTGTGCGCCCCTCTCCCCACCCCCAAGTGCCCTAGCCGCCACCCCCTCTCCCTCCCCACTTGTGCCGTGCGCCCCCACCTCCCTTGCCCTTTGCTCTCCACCTCCCCACCACCTCTCCTCCACCCCCTTGCTGCCCTAGGGTGGCCTCCCCACCCCTGCACCTCGTGGATCCATCCGTTGGAGCGAGGAGCGAACCGGGAAGAGATCCTTTCAGTTTTCGTGCGTCGGGCAAAGGTATGACCATGGGAATCCTTGGGATTGATCTAGGTACTGTTCTAAGGATGATTATTAAGTTTTTAGATCAATTGGTGGTGCTGGATTTGATTAGATTAGATGGATTCTTGAGTTGGTCACGTTCTCTGTTTCGGACAGCATGAGCAGTCGACCTAGGGTTCGGTTTTTCGCCAATTTAGAGTCCGAATTTGGTCATACGGATGTTGAAGAAGTTGTAGATAATTTCATTATCTTTCCATGGATATAAAGAACGTTAAATTCCGCCTAGCCGTTTGAAAGTTATAGCTGTTTTACCGAGCGTGTTAAAATCTGTGACGTGATTGGAACAGATCACGGTATTTTGTAGATTAAACAACTTTAGAGTCCGAATCAGTCTTTCCCTATACCTAGAAAAAGTTGGGAAATTTCCTAAGCTACGCAGGGATGTACTCGTTTAATTGATTCAGAGTCCCAGAACTCAAGTTATGCCTTTTGGAAGGCTGTTGTCCCGACGGGACAGAACCGTTGTTTTCGGGCTTTGCGAGTAGTTGGCAATGTCGGGGTAGATGAGGGTTGCGTACTGTTTTGTGGGCTTGATTGTGAGTGTGTGGTCCCTATGTGCAGGTGGTGTGACCCCGGGAGGGCCTACTACTTCCCGCCAATCCGTCGCCCGTGGTTGAGGCAAGTGTATTGTAATGGATAGCGATTTGTAGGTTGCTAGTTGAGGCTAGATGAGATTGATTATATGTGATGATCACTTGCCATGCTTTAATGACTGCCATTGATATGATGAGTATGTTTATCATGTTATGATGCCATGTGTTAATGTACAAGTTGATTATGATGTGGCATATTTGCATACATGGCATGATTACATGGCCCGAGCGGTGAGAAAGTCATAACTAGTCCGGGAAGGTCGGTGAGAAAGTTATGACTAATCCAGAGAGCCAATGAGTAAGTCCTACATCGTGATTCCATTCACCGCGGTGAGCAGGCGAGGAGTAGGCACCCTCCATCTTCGGGATGGAAGGGGGGAGAGGGTGCACACCGACGGGTGTGTACTCAACCATACCGGTATGAGTTTCCAAGGAGACATGAGCATCGCATTGCACTTCATACATATTGATGATGATAATAATATGTGACCATGAATGAGATGGTTTACATGATGTGAGATATTATTGCTATGTAATTGTTCTTGTTGTACCATTGCAATATGCTTGCTGAGTTTTGAACTCACGCTTGTGTTTTCTGTTGTTTTAGGTACCTTGAGAACGGCATGCGGGGAAGGGAAATAGTCACACATCCGCACGTAGCTTCACCCATTTTGATTCCACAAGTCATTCTATTAGTTTTGATAATAAATTGCGTGTGATGATTATTGCTTTAAGGTTTAGCTTTGCTGTATGAGAGTTTTATTGTTCGTTTGATTCTTGAGAACATTAAGTGCTTGATAATAGACTTATATTGTCGTTAAGTCTTTAATTATTGCTGTTTTAGCTGTCTCTCATATTGCCTTTTGTTGCTATACTGTTGTTGCTCCTTCAATTCATGTTAAAACAAAGGAGATGCTGCCGAAATCTCGGTTTTTAGCATGTGCGCCTTTCCTGGAATTTATGTTTAATTGTGGTATTTAGATGTTCTTTAGCTTATGTTTGGTAGCATTCAGGCATATTAAATGCCGGGGTGTTACAGAACCTTTATAGTGTTCATGTACCAATCCCTTTGCCTCACGATACCAGATCAAACTTCAAGGCGAGAAACGTGTCACCCTATGATAGTTCAATCATTCACTCGTTCATGTAATGGATTAGTCAGCTGCAGTTGACTCCTCAACTACACTCGCATGGCCATGCACTTTCTTAATCCAATCACATCGAGGGGCCTAGAAATATCTCTCCTGTTATATAGGAGGGGCAAATTCCATCTTGGTTGCTCACATTCCTCAACATGTTACATAGCAAACTCGAAAGTTACCTTTATGACCACCCAGTTACGGAGTGATGTTTAGCAACCCCTAAGTAAACTGTTACACATGTAGGAAACTATGACAATATCATGTTTAAGGATTCCACATACACTATGTATGAGATCAACTAATGACACTTAAGAATATAACAACTCCCGCAGTGTCTCATGATGGGTCAATCCAACACCATGTTCTTCACACATGTGTCCACATTATTGATTTGATATCTCCATATCTATGATCCATGAATCGTGATCATCAATCAATACATGTGATGATCCATTAATTATATTTGTTCCATATTATAATAGAAGGTTAGGGATAGTTTAGAATAACATCATAACAATAATAAAAAGTTTCACGAACAAGTCACATACTTGTTGATCAATATAAACAATGTTAATTCAAGGAACCAAGAATAATATTTCAGGAAATCATAAACATAGAAGTAATACAACCATCTCTATGATCACCTCTCAGGCATATTACTAACAATCTCCCACTTGCATTAGAGACAATCAATTAAGCATCTAATACCAATAGACCTCGTGTGCACCTCATGCTTAGGCTATGGTAGAGGCTTCGTTAACGGATCAGCCACATTAGCTTCCGTATGTACTTTGCATATCTTCACGTCACCTCTATTCACAATCTCGCGAATAAGGTAAAAGCGTCGGAGTATGTGTTTGGACTTCTAATGTGATCTAGGCTCTTTTGCTTGTGCAATGGCGCCACTATTATCACAATAGAGGTCCATTGGATTAGAGGCACTAGCGACCACACCAAGTTGTGAGATGAACTTTATCCACACAGCTTCCTTTGCGGCCTCTGAAGCCGCAATGTACTCCGCTTTTATTGTAGAGTCGGCCACTGTGTTTTGCTTGGAACTTTTTCAGCTTACCGCTCCTCCATTTAATGTAAACACAAACCCGGATTGCAATCGAAAATCATCTTTATCAATTTGGAGGCTTGCATCGTTGTAATCCTTTACAACAAGTTCTTCCTCACCTCCAAAAATTAGGAACATATCCTTAGTTCTTCTCAAGTACTTCAGGATGTTTTTCACGGCTGTCCATTGACCATCATCGGGATTCGCTTAGTATCTGCTCGTAACACTTAGAGCATATGAGACATCTGAGCGTGTACAGATCATGGCATATATAATAGACCCAATAGTCGAAGCATATGAAATCTTGCTCATCCTATCTCGCTCATCAGTTGTCGAAGGACACTGTTTCTTGCTGAGACTGATGCCATGTTACATTGGCATGAAACCTCTCTTGGATTCATGGGTATTGAACTTCTTCAATACCTTGTCAATGTATGTTTCCTGGCTTATTCAAATCAACCTTTTTGATCTATCTCTATAGATATTTATGCCCAAGATATAGCATGCTTCTCCCAAGTCCTTCATTGAGAAACCCCTTTTTAACAAAGTCTTAACATCTTCAAGCATAGGAATATCATTCCTAATCAATAATATATCATCCAGATACAAGATGAGAAACACAAGTGCGTTCCCACTAACCTTCTTGTAAACACAAGGTTCTTCATTTTGGTTGAAGTTAAACCCTTTGACTACTTCATCAAAACGAATGTTCCAACTCCGAGATGCTTGATTCAACCCATAAATGGATCTCTGAAGCTTGCATACCTTTTTAGCATGTTTAGGATCAACAAAACCTTCAGGTTGTATCATGTATATATCCTCGATAGATTCCCATTAAGGAAAGCTGTTTTAACAAATCTGCCATATTTCATAATCGAAATATGCAGCAATAGCTAAAATGATACGGACAGACTTAAGCATGGCTACCAGTGAGAAAGTTTCATCATAGTCAACTCCTTGAACTTGTTTGAAATCCTTTGCCACCAATTGTGCCTTATATATCTGAATATTTCCATCCATGTCTATTTTCTTCTTGAAAATCCATTTGCACTCTATGGTTTTTACACCATGAGGAGGATCAACCAAGTTCCAAACTTGATTGTCATGCATGGATTGAATTTCAGATCTCATGGCTTCAAGCCATTTTTCGGAGTTTGGGTCCATCATTGCTTCTTCATAAGTTGTAGGCTCATCATTGTCTAACAATAAAACGTCATGTCGATACCTTATAGGCAATTGACCTGACCTTCCAGACCTACGTGGGGCTGGTGTCTCTTCCACAGGTTGTACAACATCTTGTACATCAAATGAAGGTTCAGTAGGAGTTGAAACATTTTCTGATGGTTCTCGAATTTCTTCGAGTCGCACTGTGCTCCCACTAACTCCTTTTGATAGAAACTCTTTCTCTAGGAAGACACCTGTCGGCATATGAGCCAACAGTCCCCTTCTAGCGAGGGGTATACTAAGTTCTAACCGGGGCTTTCGTGGAGATCGCTCGGGGAATGGAGAACCGGGGGCGAAGTATGCAAGGAGACTGGCGATTTGTCAGGTTCGGGCCCTCCTCAGAGTAATAACCCTACTCTTGTGTTCTTGTATTATCGTATCCCTGGGGGGGCTGGAAGATGAACAGCTACCCAAAGCCAACCAGATCAGCCCGCCCAGGATGGAGAGTCTATTCTGAGAGAAAAATCATCCAACCCCTCCCCCCATGCACCCCAACTCCCTTTTATACTCGGGCTGGCGGGGGCGCATGGGAGGCTTACACAGCAAGCCCTCTCATTACCCTACTCTCTAGCATTAAATGCCCCTGCAACACATTTAATGCCCTGGTGCAGACATCCTCTCCCTCCGCCCTTGAGAGCGCGCTACCGCCGCCCGCTTCCAAGGGTGGGGAAATGCACCCTGACGTCGCTCGTCATTATGGCGCACGTTGGGAACACGCGCCGCCATACCGTAGCCTTCATTACCCCCATTTAATGCGCATGACATGCATTAAATGCCTTTGACCTCTCGAATGGCCGCGCAGGCCATTAAATGTCCTCGAATCGATCGCGGCAAGATGGCCTGGTCGCCACCCTCACTACCGGGCGATCACTAACCGATCACGGGGCATGGCCTGGTCGCCACCTTCCTACTAGCGATCATTCGGCCAACCACCGAAGACGTGGCCTGGATGCCATGTGTCCGGCGGCGGCTGCCTTTACTAAAGTGTAGTGGGCACCCTGGTGTGGAATACACCGACAGTAGCCCCCGGACCCACCTCGGAGCGTTCTTTTTATCTTCTTCTGTCTCCTAGGTGGGTCCAGAAAAAGTGCCCACGAAACGTTGCGGCTTTTTAAATGCCGCCGCCGTTTCTGGGCCCGAGGCAAATCGTGCGGCCGTCTTTGCCTCGTAACCAGCGCGGGTCTGGGGGGCATGGCCGAGCCTCTTCCGATTCTTCTGGGTTTCCCGCCAGCGAACCGCCATGCCCCCTTGATTATCCCGCCTTTTCAACTGCCATGCCTCCTCGGGTTTCCCATTGAGGCGCTCCCTCGCACGTATAAACGAAGGCACTTCGGGGGGGCGGTCCGTTCGCTTCTCGGCCTTCCATCTGTTGTGTGCTTCTTCTTCACCCAAGCTTCTTGCGAACCATCTCTTTGCCTCCGCTCTCGGCTCACTGCTCCTTGACTCGCATGGCACCGCCAACACCCCTGCTTCCTCCCTCAACCGTCGAGGAGGTCGATGCTGAGAGATGTGCCCAGTATGTCACCGGCGGTACCGTCCGTACTCGCGCCGGGACTACTGCGCCCGGGAGCCGCCCGGGCGAACTAATCTTCTTTGGCTGGGCAATGCTGGCGGGCCTTATTCCGCCAATTTCCAACTTCTACCTCGCCGTCCTCAACTTCTATTCTATCCAGAACCTTCACCTTCCTCCTAACTCCATCGTTCTCCTTGCTGTCTTTGCCCATTTCTGCGAGATGTTCGTGGGAGTAGCCCCTAATCTCCCCCTTTTCCGTTTCTTCTATTCCTTGCGTGCGGCCAAGGATCTTTCCACCATGACCGGCTCCTGCCACTTCCGCCTTCGCGATGGCGCGGTTTCCCGCTACGTTCCGCTGGACCTCCGTTCCAACTGGAGGGCTTGGCGCAATGGGTGGCTTTATGTCGAAGACGACAGCGGCTTAGAGGTCCTGGAGATGCCGACTGGGCTAGCGGTTGGCATCCCTCCCTTGGGAGCTCAAGTCGATGAGACGCCCGAGCTCCAGGTGATGCTGGCCCTCGTGGACCATCTGCGAGCAGCGGGCCTGACGGGGGCCATGGTTCTTCGGGACTACATTTCCCGAAGAATTAGCCCCCTGCACCGTCGTGCTCGCCTCGCCTGGCAGTACACAGGCCCTGACGACATGACTCGGACGACCCCAGGAGGTAGGTTACTTTTTACTTCGCTCCTTTGGCTTTCCCCTTCTTTCTTTCAACTGCTACCGGACTTGACGGCGCCTTCACTCCCTTTTCTTATTATTTCTTATTTTTCAGCTACGGGGAATTTATCCCTTGCTAAGATTGACGCGTGGCAGGCGCAGCTGGGCGTCTTTGGCCCCGTCCCGCCCTTTCCAGCGGGCGCACTCCCACTCTGCCAGGTGGAGCCCCGGGAGCGCGTGGCGATCACTCGTTCCATGCCCGTCATGGATGCCATGGGGCCGGTGACTACGCCTCGCCAAACTGCGCTAACCATCCGGGGCCCTTCTCCAGTGGGCGGGGGGAGGGACAAGCACCCTGCCGACGACGACGCCCCTGGCGACAGCCCCAGGCGAGTCCACGCCTCTCTGGGGGGCGCGGCGGCCACGACCGGAGCGGGTAGCTCTACGGCGGCCACCACTTCTACCTCAGCCGGTGTCGCCCCGCCAGCAGCTCCGTCGGCTTTGGTTCGCCCGCCGCCCGCCCGGCAGGCCGATCCGCCCTGCGGCGCCAGCACGCAGGCGATCTTCCTTCACCGCCGGCGCAGTGTGATCCACCTCGCCACGGCTCGGCGCAGGCCATCCGCCTCGCCGCCGGCACCGGCGCGAGGTGATCCACCACCTCCGCCCGGCCGGCGCATGGCGATCGCCGCCGCCCGCCGCCCGTCGGCAGCGCGAGGTGATCCACCGCCGCCGCCGGCACCGATCCTTCCCCCGCCGCCGCCGGCGAGGGTTGCTCCGTCTGGGTCGGCGCCGCGCGGGGGAATAACCCTAGTCCCGGGCATACCCCGATTCGGGAGGTCTCCTGCTGGGTACACACCAAAGATATGCAGCAAGCTTATCATATTTCATGTAACCTCGGGAGACTTACCCCTTCCTTCTTTTTTCCTCAGGGCATCTTCTTCAAGGGCTACTGTAGGGGTCGACCAGGGCGTGGCAACAGCCGCGGCCGCGCCGGCTGCGGTGATCGAACACCAAGGCGGCCCTGGCGATCACCCAGTGCCCACCGCCGGGGCGAACGTCTTACCGCCCGGTGGCGGGCTGGGCCTGCCGGCCACTCCGGAGGCCACTGGCGCTTCGATCCCCTCGGCGAACGTGGATGCTCTGCTGGCCGCCCTGGGCGAGCTACACGCCAGCGTGAGCGGACGCCTCGCGGCGAGCAAGGAGAGGCTGAGGGAGGCTGTTGCGGAGATCGCCCGCCTCCGGGTAGAGGTGCAGGACTGGCGCAGCCGGTCGGAGAGGCTGGAGCTGGACCTGCAGCAGGAGAGGGAGCAAGGTGCCCTCCGTGTTGAGGCGATCACCCCGGAGCGCGACGAGGAGAAGGGCAAGCAGTTCCGCGCAGAAGCCGAGGCCACCTCCATGCTGCGCCCGGCCTTCAACCGGATGGTGGCCAGCCTGGCGCCACTAGGGTTGGAGCAACCGAACCCGGTAGAGTAGATGACCCAGCACTATGCCTTCTGCATGGGCCGGATCGCCGACTTCCTCACCTTCCTGCTTGGCGCCCTAGCCACCCGGTCCAGCCAAGAAGGGCAGGCAGTTGCAGCGGCCACGGTGTCGTACGTGCTTGCCTGCTGTGCCAGCCGGGACCCTAATTTCGACCCACTGGTCGCCATCCAGGGGGTGGAACGAGAGTGGGCCCGCGCAGAGGCGCAGGTCAGCAGCGCCGCCGAAAGGATAGCTGATCAGCTTGAAATGGCCAACCCGGCGCTGGAAGCGATGGCCGAGGACGTGGCCCTCGAGCTGGGCATCGCCCCGGTGGAGGACCAGGAGGCCACGAAGGCCGCGGCGGATGAAGACTGAGGAACTTTTCTTTTTCTTTTGCCATTGCTTTGCCTTTCCTTGTAGCGGACTTCTGCAAGTTAGGATCTATATTTATAAAAATGTGTGATTTCCTTTCGCACGCCTTACGTTCGGATGCCTGTTAGTGCTTTCACCACGCTAGTTCTGAGCAAATAAAAAAGGCAACGGCGCACGTTAGGGGTTAGCGGGAATGCAGGGCCTGGATCCCTCGTGCCGGAAAGTCGCAGTCTCAGGGTATTAGGGCCCTGTGAGATCAGTTATCCTTGCGGTCTCTAAGGGCCGAACACTCGGTGAAGTGGGGCAGGGCAGTAGGCTTTCGGTAATGGTGTTTGAGTCACCGATTCTCACAGGGGCAACCTGGGCGTCAAGACCGTGCGGAGAACCGGGCCAAACCAACCACCCGATCGCCCATCCCTGCACGCCATGCTCACCCAGCGAGCTGACATTTGCCATCAAGCACTCAAAGGGCCTTAATGTTCTGAGGGCGAGCACGCGGTCAAGGCCCAACGGGGCACAAACCAAAAAGCGAGAACGAAAGTGACAACTGCTTTAAATGAAGACTACACACTGGGCAAACAAGAGACATCCCGCGACTAGACTGCGGAGAGGAGGACTCAACGTAGCTAGTCGAGGGGTGTAACTCTGTACTTACAGCCTGTTCAGGGATAGAACTTGCGCAAAATTCTATGTTCTGGGAGTTCACCAACTCCTCTCCGTCTTCAGTGGCCAGCCTGACCACCCCCAGACGAGAGACAGAGACCACCTTAAAGGGGCCCTCCCACTGGGGAGACAGTTTATGCAACCCGGCATGCGTCTGGACTCTGCGCAAGACCAGGTCGCCTTGCCGGCGATCCTCTCGGCAGGCGGCGTGGTATCGCCTGAGACTTTGCTGGTATCGGGCGGCGCGCACGGCTGCGCGGTCTTGCACTTCTTCCAGGAGGTTGACATCTTCTCGGCGCTGTTCTTCCTGGGCTTCCTTGGTAAACGTTGCCATGCGCGGAGACCCTAAGGCCAACTCTGATGGTAGGACTGCCTCTGCACTGTAGACCAGGAAGAAGGGAGTCTCTCCCGTGGCCCGGCTGGGAGTGGTACAAAGCGACCACAGCACCGCAGGGAGCTCTTCGGTCCAACGGGATCCACGCTTGTGGAGTCGATCAAACGCTCTGGTTTTGAGGCCCTTCAGCACCATCGTATTGGCCCGCTCAACTTGGCCGTTGCTTCTTGGGTGAGCTACCGAGGCAAAACAAACTTTAGTGCCCATCTCTTCGCAGAATCCCAAGAATGCGGCGCTGGCGAACTGTGGGCCGTTGTCGGTGATGATGCGGTTGGCGACCCCAAAGCGGGCGAAGATGCCTTGTATGAACTTGATCGCAGCGGTGGCGGTGATCGTTCTTACCGCTTCGGCTTCCACCCATTTAGTAAACTTGTCGATGGCGACAAACAGGTGGGTGTAGCCCCCTGTGGACCGCGGGAACGGGCCCAGGATATCCAGCCCCCAGACCGCGAAGGGCCACGAGAGCGGGATGGTTTGCAGAGCTTGGGCTGGTTGGTGGATTTGCTTGGCATGGAACTGGCACGCTTCGCACTTCCTCACCAGCTCGCAAGCATCCTGGAGGGCGATTGGCCAATAGAACCCTTGGCGGAAAGCTTTCCCGACCATCGTTCGACTTGACACGTGGCTCCTGCACACGCCTCCATGGATATCAGAGAGCAAAGTGCTCCCCTGTTCCCGAGTGATGCACTTTAGAAGAATTTCGTTTTTACCCCGACGGTAAAGGTCCCCGCCCACCAGGGTATAGCACTTGGCCTTTTGCGCTATCTTCTCTGCTGATGCATCATCGTTAGGGCACACTTGATCCCGCAGGTAGGCCAGGATCGGGTCCATCCATGTGCCTTCCCGGTCAAGTGTAGCGACCACGGGGTGGTCGCCCGGGTACTCCGCCTGGCCGGGCGTTTCCACCGGTACTGCTTCCCCTCCTGGAGCGAGGGCTGGGGCAGCATCACCATCGTCCCCGCCGGAGATGGGAGCTGCGATGGACGGTCACGGAAGCCTTTCTTCAAAGACTCCGACCGGAACGGGAGATCTTGTCGAAGCGAGCTGAGCAAGCTCCAAGTAGTTGTCGCGCCGAGGGATATGGGTATACCCTAGCCCATCGAAATGTCGCTCCATTTTTCTGACCTCCGCCAAGTACTCGGCCATGACAGGATCAGAGCAGGAGAACTCCTTCCTTGCCTGGTTGACGACTAGCAAAGAGTCGCCTTTGACTTGCAGACGCCGGACCCCGATGGCCGTGGCAGCACTAAGTCCCGCCAGCAAGCCTTCGTACTCAGCAACGTTGTTGGTGGCTTCGAAGTCTAGGATGACCACGTACTTGAGGAGGTCCCCAGTTGGGGAAACCAGGAGGACCCCAGCCCCCGCGCCCTCGTACCTGGAGGAGCCATCGAAGTAGAGTGTCCAGGGGGAGGGCGCTGGGGTTTCTTTGACTTTCGGCTCGGTAGGAGTCCACTCGACAACGAACTCCGCCAGCCTTTGACTTTTAATCGCTGTGCGGAGGGCAAACTTAAGACCGAACTCCCCCAGCTCTACAGACCACTTGGCGATGCGGCCTTCGGCTTCGCGGTTGTGGAGAATCTCATGCAAGGGATAAGCGGACACCACCGTGATCTCTCTTCTTGGAAATAATGCTGCAGCTTCCTGGACGCCACCAGTACAGCATACACTATCTTTTGAGCCTGCGGGTATCTAATTTCGGCGTCGTGCAGTACCTTGTTGACACCCCTTCACGCTCCGCCACCAGTGCCGCGCTCACGACCGCCGAGCTGGCCGCTACGTACAGCAGTAGCGGCTCACCCGGCTCGGGGGCGACCAGCACCGGAGGGGAGGAGAGGTATTGCTTCAGTTCTTCGAATGCTTGCTGCGCTTCCGCGGTCCACTCGAAGGAGTTAGTCTTCTTCAGCAGCTTGAAGAAGGGGAGACTCTTTTCTCCTAGCCTGGCGATAAACCGGCTGAGAGAGGCCATGCGACCAGCCAGGCACTGGACTTGCTTGAGCCTTGCGGGCGGTTGCATGTGCTCGATGGCCGTGATTTTTTTTGGGTTGACCTCGATCCCACGGTGGGAAACAAGGAACCCGAGCAGCTTCTTGGACGACACACCAAACACACATTTCTCGGGATTCAACTTCAGACAATACTGCCAGAGGTGGGAAAAAGTTTCTTCCAGATCGTCAACGAGCCCAACAGACTTTTTCGTCTTTACTACCAAATCATCAACATATACTTCGAGATTCCTCCCAATCTGTGATCGGAATATGGTATGCATGGCGCGCTGGTAGGTTGAGCCCGCATTCTTCAACCCAAAAGGCATGCGGACATAGCAGTAAACACCCAGGGGGTCACAAAAGCGGTCTTTTCTTCGTCTTCCTGCGCCATGCTGATCTGGTGGTAGCCGGAGTAGGCGTCCAGGAACCACAAGGTCTCGCACCCTGCGGTGGAGTCGACGACAAGGTCTATCCGCGGCAGGGGTTACGGATCCTTGGGGCAGGCTTTGTTGAGGTCGGTGAAGTCGACGCACATCCGCCACGTTCCGTTCGACTTCTTGACAAGCACAGGGTTGGCCAGCCACTCGGGATAGGCGGCCTCCCGCACAATTTTTGCCTGCAGCAGCTTTTCTACCTCAATCCGAATGGCATCTTGTCGCTCTGGTGCTTGCCTTCGGACTTTCTGCCGGACTGGGTGCACTCCCGGGAGCGTTGCCAATTGGTGCTCGATCACCTCCCTGGGACCCCGGTCATTTCTGATGGTTCCCAAGCGAACACATCCAGGTTAGACCGGAGGAAGGTGACGAGCGCGTCTTCCTATTTGGTGCTGAGGATGGCACCGATCTTTATGACTTTCTCGGAGCCAACCTCGCCCACGGGGGCCGCCTTCACCTCTCCCGAGGAACCGGGTGAGGTGCGGGCCTTGACCGGGGGGAGCTCCGGATGGTCTTCCTCACCTCGAGCCGTGCAAGTGGTGCCGGCCAGTCTGCACTGTTCTTGGCGCAGGGCCTCCGGTGATCCACCTTCACGGTGATCGGACCCCCAGGCCCTGGGATCTTCATTATCATGTAGGCGTAATGCGTGGCCACCATGAACTTGACCAGGGCTGGCCGGCCAAGCAACGCGTTGTAGGGGAGATCGAAGTCTGCGATCTCGAAGTCGATCTTTTCCATCCGGAAGTTCTCCACACTTCCGAACGTGACATGTAGCCGAACCTGACCCAGGGGTGTCAAACCCACCCCAAGGGCAACTCCGTAGAACAGAGGGGCCGGGCGCAGCTCCACGTAAGGGATCTAGAGCGCCTTGAACGCCCCCACGGACATGAGGTTGATGGAGCTCCCTCCATCAACTAGTACCCGCCCGAGTCTGGCATTCCGGACCGTGGGAGAAACCACGATCGGGAGATGGCCTGGGCCTGCGGTGCTCTCCGGGTGATCGGCTCCTCCGACCATTTCAGTAGCCTGCTCGCCCCGGGAGTTGGCACAGTGGCGCATACCTCTCTTACCTCTCGCTTGTACTGCGAGTTCGAAGAGTAGGTGGCGGAGCCACCATGGATGAAGGCCACCGTATGCTCTGCTTGCTGAAAAGCCAGCGAAGTAGGGTCCTCGTCCGCGTCATCGTGGTCATCTCCACAGCATTTCTTCAGCCGCTGCTCCACCAACTTGGACACGACTTGGCAGTCCACCAAGTCATGTCCGTTGGTCCTGTGGATGGGGCAGTAGGGCCTGCCTCCGTCGTCTTCTTTACGGGGGGACCGACGATCCCCGCGATCGCCTCGTGGGCCCTGGCGATCACCCCTTCTGTCTCGGCGGTCGTGCTTCTGGGGCTTGTCCTCCGGTTCGGTGGCGAGGACCTCCCCGGCACTGACCTCCTTGCGCTTCTTCTTCTTCTTGCGGTCGGAAGCTTTCGAGGTCCCCGCCTCGTCGTGATCGGATGGCCCCGCCGGGCGTTCTCTAGCCTCCGTTGCCCGAGCGCACTTATGCGCCAGGGAGAACAGCTCGGAGGTAGTAGAAATGGTGCGGGTAGCCGTCTTCTCCCACCTATTTTGATCCCGGACTCCCCTCCGGAAGGCGATAATCACCGATTGCTCGGAGATCCAGGGGATCGTGTTCCGGCAGTGGCTGAACCGCCGAATGAACTCCCTCAGGGACTCCCCCTTCGTCTGCTCCAGGGCGTGAAGGTCATCCTCAACGCCTGTTTGAGCGTAGGATCCCTGAAAGTTGGCGACGAAGATGTCGCACAACTCCTCCCACGAGTGCACAAAGCCTCGGGGGAGGTTCAATAGCCAGGAACGGGCGGAGCCCGTCAGTGACGTCGGGAGGTAGTTGGCCAAGACCTTCTCAGACCCTCCCGCGGCGTGCACCACCGTGGTGTAGATCTGCAAGAACTCCTCCGGGTTGGTGGTGCCGTCATACTTCTCGATGGACGCGGGGCGAAATCTCTCCGGCCACGCAGCTTGACGCAGGCGGAGGGAGAACACCTAGCATCCAACGTTATAGGGGGAACAGCGCCGCTCGTCCGCCCGTCGGTCCCGAGATGGGGTTGAGGAGTACAAGTCTGCGCTCTCCCTGGAATCAGGGGGAGAGGTTTCCCCCCGACCGCTAAACGGTGGGTGGCCCACGCGGCGTTGCACATTGGCGCGGCGCCCCCTAAGGACGTCGCGCAAGTCACCGCCGTGCTGGGACCTCCTTTCGTCTAGGCGAGCCCTCAGATCCCCATGGCCCCCCGCCGCCTTGGGGAACCACGGGAAGAAGTGGGGGTGCGTGCCCGCCCCCCTGTGCTTGAGGGGGCCGCAATAGGCTCACCCTTTCCTTTGTTTCGGTCCCTACGACCAGAACAAACTGTAGCCATGCTGCTAGAGGCTTGCGCGTCAGCCACGCGCATGCTCTGTCGCCCGACATCAGAAGCCCCCGGCCGACTCGCCACCTCTACTTGCTGTTGGGCGGCATCCACCAGGCGGGCGATGTCCCGCAACCATGGAGCGGCCGGGGTTTTGCCCTCTAGCGCAACCGGGGGATGATCGAGGAGCAGCCGGGCTGCTTGAAGGTTCTGCACCAGGGTGTCGTCTCCCATCAGGAGACGCCGCCGGGCGGGCTGGGCCCCTAACGCCGAAGCACCACGCATCCCCGTGTGGGCGGATGGCCCCGGGGGCCCGACGCTCTGGGCGAGCGTCGGGACCCGCCGCGAGCACTGCTCTCCTCAGCAGACCGTCTTGCTTGGAGCCAGAAGTTGCCATACTTGTAACCGTCGAAGCTTCTTGCAAACATCGCAAGAAGATGGAATAAGGAAGAACAATACTGTCAGCGTATTAAACGCTGGGGTACCCACGCAGCCGCATTAAGTACTCTCGCCCAGAGGACAGGTGGCGTTCAGGCCACTCCTCGGGGCGACCAGCAAAGGTGCTCGCCAAGAGGACAGGTGGCGTTCAGGCCACTCCTCGGGGCGACCAGCGAAGGTGCTCGCCAAGAAGGGCGGTGGCGTTCCTGTGCCACTCCTCGAGGCGACAGCGAAGGCTCGCCCGAGGATGTGGCGCTCAGGCCACTCCTGGCGACCAAAGAAAGGTGCTCGCCAAGAGGAGTGGCGTTCAGCCACTCCTCGAGGCGACAAAGGTGCTCGCCAAGAGGACAGTGGCGTTCGTGCCACTCCGAGCGACCAGCGAAGGTGCTCGCCAGGGGCAGTGGCGTCGAGCCACTCGAGACGACTGGCGAAGGTGCTCGCCAGGGGACAGTGGCGTTAGCCACTCCTCGGGGCGACCGGCAAAGGTGCTCGCCAAGAGGACAGGTGGCGTTCAGGCCACTCCTCGAGGCGACCAGCGAAGGTGCTCGCCAAGAGGACAGGTGGCGTTCAGGCCACTCCTCGAGGCGACCAGCGAAGGTGCTCGCCAAGAGGACAGGTGGCGTTCAGGCCACTCCTCGGGGCGTAGTTCCCAAGAATCAACCCCGTAATCTGTGCTACAGGGCGAAGGGTCAAGGATATTTAATGCGAGACGCGGCGCATTAATTGCAGGATATGTAAGCGTGGCATGGCGGCGCTGCCTTCCCAGGCGCGCATTAATGATGGGTGGCCCCGAATCGACATCCCCTCTCTCCTGGCGGAGCCTGCAGGGGTGACAGACAGGCGGGACCCAAGGCGAAGTCTAAGTCGGCTAGGACAGGAGTCGGCTAGGACAGGCATTAAATGTGATGTAAGAGAGTGTGACGGGTGCATTAAATGCACTGTAGTAACGTGTCAGACGCTTGCTTTACGCAAACTTGTAAGCCCCATGCGCCACCAGTATAAAAGGGAGCTAGGGTGCATGGGAGAAAGGTTGTTGTTTTTTGGTTGGCGGAACCTTAGAAGGTCGTCTTCCCCAGCCTTGTAAGAACCTTGAACTCAGAAGAAACCACCAAGCAGGACTAGGGTCATTACTCCTTAGGAGGGCCCGAACCTGGGTAAACTCGACTGTCTTCTTGCTTGCTCCCAACATCCCGTTCTTCCCATCTTTGAGCGGTTACCACAAAAGCCCCCAGTCCGAATCTCTCAAGCACCCAATCTTAGGGTGCCTGTTGGTTAGTAAGCCGACAAATACAACCACTAAGCTCCCTACCTGGCGCACCACTGTCGGCGTATGAGCCAATAGTCCCCTTCTGGCGAGGGGTATACTAAGTTCTAACCGGGGCTTTCATGGAGATCGCTCGAGGAATGGAGAACCGGGGGCGAAGTATGCAAGGAGACTGGCGATTTGTTAGGTTCGGGCCCTCCTCAGAGTAATAACCCTACTCCTGTGTTCTTGTATTATCGTATCCCTGGGGGGAGCTGCAAGATGAACAGCTACCCAAAGCCAACCAGATCAGCCCGCCCGGGATGGAGAGTCTATTCTGAGAGAAAATCATCCAACCCCTCCCCCCATGCACCCCAACTCCCTTTTATACTCGGGCTGGCGGGGGCGCATGGGAGGCTTACACAGCAAGCCCTCTCATTACCCTACTCTCTAGCATTAAATGCCCCTGCAACACATTTAATGCCCTGGTGCAGACATCCTCTCCCTCCGCCCTTGAGAGCCGCGCCTGCCGGCTTCGCCCGCTCCACCGGGGTGGGGAAATGCACCCTGACGTCGCTCGTCATTATGGCGCACGTTGGGAACACGCGCCGCCATACCGTAGCCTTCATTACCCCCATTTAATGCGCACGACATGCATTAAATGCCTTTGACCTCTCGAATGGCCGCGCAGGCCATTAAATGTCCTCGGGAACTGATCGCCAGCGGCATGGCCTGGTCGCTACCCTCCCATTGGCGATCACTCAATTGACCGCCGGGGGTGTGGTCTGGTCGCCACCCTCCCGCTGGCGATCACTCAACTGACCGCCGGGGGCGTGGCCTGGTCGCCACCTTCCTGCTGGCGATCACTCGACCAACCACCGAAGACGTGGCCTGGATGCCACGTGTCCGACGGCGGCTGCCTTTACTAAAGTGCAGTGGGCACCCTGGTGTGGAATACACCGACAACACCGTTTCGAGCAACGAACACTTTGTTTTCATCCCTTTTATAAAAATAATATCCTTTTGTTTCCTTAGGATACCTCCACAAAGAAGCATTTTTTTTATTTTGGTGCAAGTTTATCTGATTACAAACGTTTTACATAAGCCTCGCATCCCCATATTTTGAGAAATGACAACAAGGGACTTCTTCCAATCAATATCTCATATGGCGTCTTCTTAACGGAATTTGATGGAACCCTATTCAATGTGAACGCAACTGTCTCTAGAGCGAAACCCCAGAAGGATAATAGCAGATCTATTTGGCTCATCATTGACCGAACCATGTCTAATAAAGTTCGGTTCCATCGTTCGGATACGCCATTCCATTGAGGTGTTCCTTGCGGAGTAAGTTGCGGAACGATTCCACATTGCTTGAAATGATCACCAAACTCTTGGCTCAAGTATTCGCCACTACGGTCTGATCGTAAGTGTTTTATTGATTTGCCAAGTTGATTTTGTACTTCGTTCTGAAACTTTTTGAACCTTTCAAAAGTTTCAGATTTATGCCTCATTAAGTAGATATATCCATATCTACTAAAGTCATCGGTAAAAGTTACTATTGGCGCCGAAAAATGTGGCGTAGGGTCAATCGCCGCAAACACACGAGAACACCGGGTTCCAGTTCGCGAGCGTGCCAATCGGTTTGATCACGCAACTGCCAAGAGACGTATCTCTCAGATGTGATCAATCCAGGGGAACTGCAGAGGGAAGTGAGCAGTCAAGATGGAATTTGCCACTCCAATGTAACGGAGATATATGTCTAGGCCACTTGTGTGATATGATTAAGGAAGTGCATGGCCATGCCGTGATTGAGAAGTCAATCACAACTTATTAATATATCATGGATACTAGAGATGGATTGAACTGTCAAAGGATGACATGCTTCTCGCCTTGAGTTCGATCTTCATATAGTTTGGCAAAGGGATTATTACATCAGTACTTTAATCATATGCGTTTGGGAGTTGGCATGCTCTGCAAGGAGCCACTACCGACTATTGGATTAGAAAAAGGTTTTCCGAATCTATGTCCAAATGTGCATGAACCTACAGGGTCACACACTTAACGGGCTGGGACGCATTAATTCGGATTGGATCCATAATTAATGGACCTCGTGGGCTTAGCGCGTAGATGGGCCCTGACTGCCTAGGGTTTCACCTCGTGGCTATATAAGGAGGGGAGGAGGCTAGACGCAGAACACACTTTCTTGCGGTTTAGATGTGTTTCGCCAGAAACCCTAGCCACCTCCTCTCGTTGCCCCTGCCAAGCGACCCGGTGCTTGCACACCGACGTACAGCGTTCCATCCCCGGACGTGTGGACTGCTGTGGTGACGCTGCTGCTACTGCGGCATGGAGAGGATGATCCGTGGCGAGGACGATCCACGCCGAGAACGATCCACTACAACGACGTGCGAATGATTCTGCAACTACACATCTAGTGGTAATAGATCTATTATCCCCTTATTGCGAGTTGCTTTTCTGGTTTGCGGTAGAAATTTTAATTTGTGCTAGAGTAGCATACCGCGTTCCCCAACATTAGCCAATTTGAACGTTAGATCGAACTCGGTAAGCTTGTAGGCCCATTTTCCAGGTTGACCTTTCAATATCAGGGCAGACAGCATATATTTAACAACATCAGCTTTACAGACGACCATACAGGCTGATGCCAATATGTAATGACTTAACTTGGTGCATGCAAAGTATATTCATTTCTTCTGCCGATATATACAATTTATCGACGGGTGGATACCTGGTTTTGGCATCAATCAGTCGTCAACTCAAGTAAAATATTGCTTGTTCCTTACCACATATTTCCTGCACCAGGACTACTACGATTGTCATTTCTTCTGCCGATATATACAATTTGAACGGTACCCCTTTCTGCGGTGCTATCAACATTAGTGGTTTTGATAAATATTACTTGATATCATCAAAAGCCCTATGTTGATCAACCCCCACACAAACTCTTGCTTTTCTTTTATCCTTAGCAACGGAGTGAAGGCATTAATCCGATCAGATAAATTTGATATGAACCGTCTCAAGTAGTTAATCTTACTGGTCAGCTTCTAGAGATCCTTTTTATTTTTCGGAGGCTGCGTATCGGTTATAGCCTTAACTCAGTCTTGGTTTACTTCAATTCCCCTCTAATGCACCATGAACCCAAGAAATTGTCTAGCCGACACTCCAAAGGCGCATTTCAAAGGATTCATCTTTAAGCCGTGCGCTCGGGTCCTTTTGAATACGTCTTCCAGATTGGCCAAATGCTAACGGTCGCATGCTGATTTCACAACAACATCATCAATGTATATCTCCACGATACGGTTGATCAATTCATGAAAAATCAAATTCATGGCCCTTTGATACATAGCCCCCGCGTTCTTCAGGCCAAATGTCATAACAACCCACTCAAACAATCCCAACGCTCCGGGACACATAAAAGCTGTTTTATGAACATCACTTCAGCCATGAATATTTGATTGTAGCTGGCATTTTTATCGAGAAAGCTAATTATCTTATTTCCTGATGCAACGTCGATGAGCATATCGGCTATAGGCATCGGGTATTCATCTTTGGGCATGGCTTTATTTATGTTTCTAAAATCGACACACACCCTGAGTTTACTATTCTTCTTCATCACTGGAACGATGTTAGAAACCCACTCGACATATCGGCAAGGTTTAATGAACCTAGCCTCCAACAATCGCTTTATTTCTTCCTTTATCTTATCATACATGGCTGGATTAAACTGTCTAGGAGACTACTTAAATCTTAAATGGCCGATAGCCTGGTTTTATTGGTAGCCGATGTTCGATAAGCTGTCGGCTTAAGCCAGGCATCTCATGGTATTCCCAAGAGAAACAATCTTTATAGTTTTTTAGCAAACTGACCAACTTTTCTTTATACATAACAGGTAGTCTAGAATTAACAAAAGTTGATCTTCTCGATCACCATCACCCAGATCTACTTCCTCTAATGGGTCGGTGGATGTGAAGCCTTGTCCAAGTTTTTCTGGGTCTTCAAAATCCTCGATGGCCCTGGAGCTATCTGATGTCTGTTGATAGCTTCGTGTCTTATCCTGCAACAACTTCACAACTGATTCAGTCTCCATCGGCATAGTATTTCGGTTGTCCGATCAAATGCGCTCAGTTTCACGCTACTCGGACTAATTCCAGCTTGGTTGATGCAAACAAAGTCACAATCTTGGAGTGCCTTGCCTGATATGCACCTTGCTCCTTCTTGTTGCCAATTGGCCTCTAAGTTGGCCATAGCTATGTGGGTTGAAGTATCAGCTCCTACAACTTCAACTTCATCGCCATTCCATTGTATCAACTTATGATGCATAGTCGATGGGATGCAGCAATTAACGTGTATCCAGTCTCTACCCAGTAACATGCTATAACTCCCTTTAGCGTCGACCACGAAAAAGGCAGTTGGCAAAGTTTTACTACAGACTATCAACTCCGTGACCATGACGCCCCTAGCTTCCGTGGGATCTCCCGTGAAGTCGTTTAGCACCATATTGGTCTTGATGAGTAGGGCATCACGTTGACTATCACCCCACCATCTACCATCATCCTGGATATCGACTTACCGTTGATGTGGCCCTTCAGGTACAATGGCTTGAGATGCCGATGATCATCTTTGGGTTTCTCAAAGATAGTGTCTTGTGACCTTAGGCACAGTTGTGCGCGGGACCCCTAGTTTGGTGATGTATGTGCTCTGAACTCAGCTGGCAGAGCGAAACACCATGTTAATGTCCATTGGAGGTGGCATATCATTGCGTACTATTGGAAAGTCTAGATCGTCGGTTGAATCCAACTCTTCCCGGATGACCTCTTTTCTCCGCCACTCCTTTCTTACTGCCTGCACTGGACGAAGTTCGTTGATTGCCTCATCACTTTGCTTTTCTTGGTCGGCTTCGCGCAATTCTTGTGTCCTGAGGCTTTGAAGCCAACACCTTTGTGACTTGGTCAGCCCTGAGGGGCACTATCGCGGCATTGGTTCAATTAGCTTGCGAATTTTGTGAGTCAACTCCGACTCATCGGCTTCTTTGCATCTTTCATCAAGTTGTCCCTAGGTTTGGGCTGGTCTAGAGATTCTTTCCTGGACCAGCCTCCTCTGGTTTTCTTGGCATCAAATTGGACCTGGTTCTGATGTTGATCCTCTGGATGTCAGCCCGTGTTCCCAATCCTGCCCAGGGTAGTGCTGCATTGAGCAAACATAAGGGGATGGTAGTGCTAACCCCCGTTCCCAGCAGAACTGCCAGAAAGGGCACCGTTTGTGAGCCTTTCCGGTGGCCGTTGGCCGATAAGTTTCTATAGGCCACAGTCAGGGTCTGTCTTATGGCCTCTAAACCCTCTGTTTGTACTTGGCCAACAACTGGAAAAACATTAGCCTAGTCTTCTGTATCGGCTTCCTTAGTGGTACCGGCCTTTTGGCTTTATACCACTTGCCAACCTCGGGCTCTCCTTTTGGTTTGACTGTCCTAGAGTGCTTTCCTTCTCGGTCGGTCTCGATTTGGATTGAACCGGCCGTGATTTGTATTGTTTCCTTGCCGCTTCTTGTCTTTATATCGGCTTTGCGACTAGTCGTAGCCGACGATGATAGTGCACAAATCTCATCCCGCATTAACTCCTTTTCCTTGGATGAACAACTTATTATGTTGATCGGGAAGGGGTTGGTATCCACCTGCATCGTTTTCTCTTCTACAAATTTTAGTCGTCCATCTTCTATGGCCGACTGTATCTTTTGACGAAAGATATTACAATCGTTAGTGTTATGTGAAAAGGAGTGATGCCACTTGCAATACCTGCCTTTCTTGATTTCATCGGCCGATGTTATAGTGTGACCTTTGGGCAATCGCACCAGTTTCTCTTGTAATAACAAATCAAAGATGCGATCGCATATGGTCACATCGAAGGAGTATTTAACTTCTGACTTAGATTTAGTCGGCTTGAGCCAAGAGCATACTAGGGGTTTTTTATTTCCCTTTACCCATTCGGCTATGTTCACGTCTACCTCATCGTCGTTGGATGAATCTTCAGTCTCGTATTCGACGAGATTGACCATAGGCTTCTCTTTATCCTTACTAGTCTTAAGTCTATCTTTAAAACCTTTGCTTTCAAAGAATCGGCTTTCTAGAGCCGATACCCTATGCAGCAGGTGGTTGAGATCGGTGAATTCTTGGCCACCGAATTTCTCCTTCAAGGAAGGAATCAACCCCTGAAAGACCAAATCGGCAAATTGATTATCGGACAGCGCGATGCTGAAGCACCGATTTCGTAGTTCCCTAAATCTCTTGATATAATCAGCCATCGACTCCCCGAATTTCTACTGCATAGAACTCAGGTCTAAAATTCATAATTCCAAGCTCCCGCAGAAGAAATATTCACGGAATCGGCTTTCCATATCAGCCCAATTGTTGACTGAATTTCAGGGTAGTGTTGTGAAACATGTGAAAGCCGCTCTGGACAGCGATAAAGGGAAAAATTTTACCTTAAGCCCATCGGACTGCGCAGCCTCCCTGTACTGCACTATGAAGCGTCCGATGTGCTCCACGGTTGTGGTGGAATTATCCCCGAAAAATTTAATGAAATCGGGGCCCCATACCCACTGGGGTATGGGATCTGATCGATGTAATCTGGGTATAGCTTTTTATAGCCGATAGCCCACCCTTTTGGCTGTATACCGAACTGGTCCCTTAGGACGGTAGTAATGGTCTCGGCCTAATTAACTTCCCCGGCTGGCACGACGTGTGCTTGAGGCATACGTCGGTTAAAGTCGAGCTCGTGATGATGCCCCCCAAGTGCAAACTCGGGTTGGCATTTCAACTAGGGCCATAGTGGGGCATGTGGTGGCTCATAGCCGATAGGTTGCTACCTTATCAGCGCTGGAAGTGGGACAAATGTTCCTAGTACAGGACAACCCGATACGGAGTTGGATCTCGTACTGGGATCGGCTTGGCATAGTGGGTGTGCACGCAGGCCTTGATCGACTGTGGGGCCGATCTGTGGTAGCTGTGGGACGGTGTAGGTTGTCGCAGGTTGGTTGCATGGCCTAGCTTGGAGTCGTCAGTGTAGGCGTGGTACTACCGGACCCCGCTTGTACCAGGGTTTCGTGGTAAGATCACGGTTGGTTGGGACAGGGTGAAAGCTGGGATGGTAGCCTACGGTGTGGATTCAATTGCTAGCTTATCGCTCTGGGTGCTTTGCCCTATAGAATAGACCGGATATGTCGATAGAAGCTATGGTGGCTCGAACAGAGAGCCAGTTGACACTAGTTCTTGTGCAACTTCTTTGAAGCTGTGATATATCAACGGCCTAAGTGTGGTTACTAGAGCCAATGACTGATTAAGCAGGACACAATTTATAGACTGATTAATCATATTCGATAGTTTCGCTTGAGCAGGTAAATATCGGCTTACCTGTGCTTTCTTGGTGGCGCCGGCAACCTCCTTATTGACGAAGCTGATCGTCGATAAAGCATTCTTTTGCGAGACACCAAGCCGTGTTTTTTGATAGCAATTGAGTACCATCTGCTCAAACGATGCCTTTTGGTCTTCAACCTCTTTCCGTTGTTCCAGCGTCACATCGCCCATTATAGGGATGATTATCACGTTAGCGTTGATGTCGGATGCAACCGTGGATTTCCCTGTTGAAGAAAATGTCCGATTACTATCGTCCCACTGGGCATGCCAAAAGTGTGTTTGAGATCAAAAACTTGACGGCGGGTTGATAACTACCAACACACGCAAACACCAGGTTCAATTCATGGGTCCCGGGCATGCCAGCCGATTTGGTCCTCGACTAAAGGAAATCGATCAAGCGAGTCTTTTCGGGTCTCATCGGCATTGATATGCCCATTTTGACAAGGGTAACTGGTAGTTCCAATATGCTCGATTGAGTCGATCAGATAGGGAAAGGACTATTTTTCTCCTAGAGAAGGCGATGCGCAGCAAAATTGGGAAGAATTCAGACCTGGGTAGAGCGTAAGTCGACGAGATCAACAATTGGCGATGCGCAACTCTTATTGATGAATTGAATTATAAAAGAGAATTACAAGACTATGAACTACTCCTAGACAATGGAAAAAGTAAATGTATTGGTTGATTGGCTTGGTTCTGGATCCCTTCGACGTAGCCCGTCGCCCTCTTTTATAGTCTTTGGCCTGATCATGCTTTTCTCTATCTCCTCAACCACCCGTATCGGTCTCAATCTCTCCTTACTATATTAAGCCTAATTTTATCCTCCTCCACCTCTGAACCTACCCATATCGGTCTAGGCTTCCTTTTAGCATACTTCATGCCAAATCATCATGACTCTCCAATTTGAAACCATATCGGCTTACCATATCCGATATACTTCACGGACTCGGTTTCCTCTTTAGTACATGTCGTACCTAATCTGAAACCGTATCGGCTTAATATATTCGATTTTTCCAAAAACATATCAGTCACCAAATCTAGGTGCTAACAGGAACCTACTTTGCTCTTGATTGAAACATGTCAAGTGTCAAAGGTTGTAAAACCTGACACTCTTGAGGTAATGCTTAATGAAGAAAAGTTTTGCCTAAACATGGAAGAGAAGAAGAATGTCTCAGTGACATGTGGTATTTAGATATGGGTGCAAGTTATCACATGATAGGAAGCGAAGAGGTATTCATAGACTTGGACACATCGGTGTGGGGTCCAGTCAAGTTTGGGGATGGTTCTGTGGTTGAGATAATGGGCGAGGCTTGGTGCTGTTAAGAGGATTGTCAGGAGAGCACAAAAGACTCATATGTGTGTATTATATCTGTTCGCGCTAAAAATGTGAAGCAGGATCCTTAGCTTCGAACACACAAGACAAACACCGGGTTTGCAGAGCGTGCCAGTCAATTTGACCTGAAATTGACAAGGTAGAATTTATAATTTGATCAAAGCCGATAGAACAATGTTTATCGGCTTTTCGCTAGCCGGCTAGAAACTGATTAGGGGATAACTAGATCAACTAGTTACGGTTAATCCGGACACAAGGTAAAATCGGCTTTGAGAAGGCGATGCGCAGCAAAACAAAGCAGATCGAACCTGGGTGAAATCGGCTAAAACCAACAATCGGCGATGCGCAGCTATGTTGATTCCGTCGACTTGCAGAGAGGTCTATGAATATAAAACGATGTAAAAAGGAATTGTAAAAAGTAGTAGATGTGTGTTGGTTGATTCTTTCCATTCGTCGTCCACCTTTTATAATACGCCCAGCCGATCCGAGTTGTATACGGATACGCTATTAATCCGTATCGGCCTCTGATCCGGTTTCCTTATTAGAGATGGAGTTTCCTTCTGATTCGCCTACCAATCCCATACGACCTCTTTTATCCGATTCGCACTGATTTTAATACATGCCGAATTTTGGTGCAAACATATGCCCCCCGTTTTTGGAAGAAAACTTGTTATTTTCCAAAAAGAATCTATCGGCTTTTCGTCCGTGTCGGCTTTATAGGAGAATCTTTTTCGGGAACCACTCCATTAACTGCGCCGTAAAAATCTCGGTGCGTTTTAAACGCACAACTGCTCCCGCCCGTTCGCCTTCTTTTCACCGTGGTATAAATATGTGGGTCCCCCCATGGTCATTTGCATGCTTTCAAGCTTTCGACTCACGCATCATCAGCTTTCGTCATCTTTCTCTCATTCTTTCGAAATCGGCTGAAATGGACCCTTCGCAGGTATTCATCCCAATTCCTCAAAGTTCAGATCAATTCTACTTAGGACCGGTAGGTACCATGTCGGCCGACACAGTTATTAACGACGAGATCCCTAGACTCCCATTGTCGGCTGCTGGGTATAATACTTCCGAGTGGGGAAAAAGTTTCAGGGCCTGGCCTACAAACCTGAAGGGATGGAGATCTTGGTTTATTAGGGTGTCGGCTCAGAAGAGGGTAGAATGGGAGAGAATGGGTATAGCCGAGTCTTTGTCTCTGAGTTTAGCCGACCCTGAAGCCAACGAACCCTTGGTAGCTGCAGCCTGTTATTTTTGGTCGGATTCTTTTAATGCTTTTTTATTCCCGTCTGGCCCGATCGGCCCTACTTTGCTCGATGTAGCCCAATTGTGTTGCCTTAGGCCAGACGGGGATCAGCTATCGGCTTTTAGCGGAAAACCCTCTTTTAAATTAATCCGCAAGAAAGGCGAGGGTTGGCATAAATATATACAGAATAACAATAGGGTTACCGGTCCGGTATTGGCTGAAGAGCATGTCGCTTTTCTTAACCTTTGGTTGGACCGATACCTGTTCTGTGGTGCTTCCCTTGGCCCTACCCAATCTTTTCAATTAGTAGCGGAACGCTTGGTAGAGGGGCATCGGCTTGCTCTAGGTAAGACGTTTTTGGGGGAGGTATATCAAATGATGTACGTAATCCGCAGCCGACTCTTTTCTGGTTTTGCCAAGCATGTTGTTGGAAACATAGGGGGACCCTTGTGGTTTATCCAGACGTGGCTTCATTGTATGTTCAGACGATCCATTCTATCTGAACCTTCAGGAAGTTCAACCTTCCCTAGAGAAGATTATTTAGAACATGTAGTCCCTCAATATAGAGCTAGCCGATCTTATGGGGAGAGATTTATCATGTCTTCGGCTGGTGAACTAAAAATAGATCCAGTCGGCTTGCACAAATACCTCAGCCTTTTCCTTACCCTAGACAGGATTTCCTTCGGCCAACAAGACTTTTTCCGATATACTGATGTAGCCGATTGCCCATACCCATCGTTCCTTCACTTAGATGCTGATAGCTCTTCAATGCCCCAGTCCACTTTAGATTTGTACAAAATCATCCTCTCCCCTTGCATTATTCATGCCGGTTTAAATACACGCAATCGGACATTTCAGCCATCCTATGAATTTTATCATCCTTCAATCTATGCCTGTCAATTGGGTTTTGGGCAAACCATCCCCTCCTTTCCTCTACTATCTTGTATCGAACCTCGAGCTCAAGTATCTAACAGTGTCGCTGCGGAGATTATTCTTGAGGTAGCCGACGGGTTGCAAATCCTCTCGACACCTCATTTTGTCCTTAATTCCCGTCGGTCAGCTGCATTCTCACAATGGTGGGCTAGAATATCGGAAGCTGTACTTATGGACAGGACTCCGTCGGCTATAATCCACTTATTTTTGCCCGATTTCCATGAGCCGACGGTAGCTTCCGGGTCCAGCGCGAGCTCTGGTTATAGCGACTCCTCAGTAGCTGTAGAGGTACCGGTGTCTTTTTATCTCTGTTTCCATGCTGCATATCGGCTTTTTTTTAACATGTCTTTGATTTTTCCAGGGCGGCACAGATGCTGGTGAATGATTAGCCGATCCGCACATTTCTGCTAGTGGTGGCCGACAGAGACGTCCGGGTCAATCTGTCGGCACTACGGGATATACTTCAGGTACATTGGGTATCCAAGGTCCATCCCTATCGGACTTGGCTCGCCAACGCGCTCCAAGTAAGTCACTTTTTGTATCGGCTATTATGTTACTCGCGTTATCAAGGTTTAACCGAGTTCACCACAGAGAGGAGGAAGAAATCTACCAGATGTTCGCCGAGACCTGTGAGGCATCCATCCGGTGGTTCTCTGGAGCACTCAGTTACTGATGTGAGTTTTGTCTTTGTTTAGAGTAATATTGCTTTACGTTTGTTTTGTGTTGCTGACTTGCTTTTTGTTCTCTAGCAATCTCCATCAGTACAAATAGCGGGGGTTATAGCCGATCCCCAAGGTGCTACATCGGCTATCCCTCCATCGCTCCCTCCATCGCCACCGGCAGTACCGCTCTCAACGATCGATATTTCTGATCCTGACCCCAAAGCGCCATCAACTGATTTGGCCGATCTGCTGGGCTTCACTTTGGATGAGTTTGATGACCCGGAGGTTATGGCTACTGATGACTATCCAGCCGATATTCAACGCATAATAGCGGCCTCCGCGCCAGCATCGGCTGCCATTACTGCTGAGTCGGGCATGCAAGAGCGACTCAACCGCCTCCTGGACGAAGTGATGCAGCCGGAGGCGGCCCTTCTGACCAACACCCAACCTTTGAGAAACGCTATGGTGGCCATGCAAGCCGATCTTCCTCCTGCAGCTATGAATGCTTTGCTAGAGGTATGCCACTTAGACGCTCGTCAGCTGGACGTAGAATCAGCCAAATTAAGGGTTGAACAGAGGAAGGCCCAGCAAGCCGACCAACAGATCTTGGACCAGCTCATAGCAGACGCCAAACTTCGGAAGGGAACATTTGACCAGGGTGCTGCTACGCTTAAATCGGCTAAGAATAGAGCTCAAGAGCTGGAGTCGACCAAGAAAAAACTTGAAGAACAGTTGGCTTCAGTCACGAAAGAACTTTGCAGAATGCCAGATCGGCATCACCGACGCGACGTCTTCACTGGCGGTTCAGAGGCGGCAAATTGGCGAGGTTTTTGCTCAAGTCAAGAACCAATCGGCCAAGATAGTTCCAGTTCCGGGTGATGCAGGGGCCGATCAACAACTAATAGATAGCGTCCAAGCTACTATTGGTAGGGCGGCAGCGGCACTATCGGCTTTGGGAGCTCATCTGCCTGGTTCCGAGCTCCATTGATTTGAAAACAGAGCGTTATCTTTCTTGATGAACTGATATGTAGTACCGGCCATGTAGCCGATCTTTTGTAAACGATGTTTAATCCGTGATGGTTGTTTGAACGACTGACTCGGTCGGCTGTATGACCGATTTTATACGCACGTGTTTTTTGTAATCGATCCCTGGTGCTTTCTTCCTGTAGTTAGGACCCAATCCATATGCTTGGGTGATATACCTTCAGATATTTTCCATTGATTGCTTTAGGTAGTACGAACCCGTCTAAGGATTCCAGTATATACGAATTCCCGCCAATCGGCCGATTTATCTTATAAGGCCCTTCCCACGTTGGAGACCATTTGCCGAATCGATTATCCTTAGACCCGATCGGCAACACGGTTTTCCATACCAAATCGGCTTGATTAAAGGATTTTAAAATCACCTTTTTATTATACGACCTGGCAACCCTCTCCTTGTTCTTTTTGAGCCGATCTAACGTGATTAGCCTTAGTTCGGCTAAGTCATCTAGATTGTCAAGCATTGTCTGTTTGTATTCGTCGGCTGTCAAATCATTTTGCTTAAATAGCCTTGCTGAGCCGATGTTGATCTCCACGAGTAAAACGACTTCTTGTCCATATACCAACTGAAAAGGTGATAATTTAGTTGATCCGTGATAAGATAGCTGATAAGCCCATAAAGCTTCCGATAGCATTGAATGCCATTTCCTTGGTTCTTCCTCAATTTTCCTTTTTATTAGTTTTATCAATGTCTTGTTCGACGACTCGGCCTGCCCATTAGCCTGAGCGTAGTAAGGGGAGGAGTTAAGTAGTTTTATCCCAAGAATTTTTGCGAAGTCTTTGAACTCCTTTGACATGAACACAGTCCCTTGATCGGTAGTGATCAAGCTTATGGATCCCAAACCGATAGACGATGTGTTCATTTACAAAGTCGATCGACTCTCTGCTAGTTACTTTACTGAGTGGTACAGCTTCAACCCATTTTGAGAAATAATCTGTGGCTGCGAGAATAAATTTGTGCCCTTTGCTGGACGACGGAAATATCTGGCCGATTATGTCTATACCCCATCCCCTAAACGGCCATGGCTTGATGATTGGATGCAAAGCCGACGCTGGTGCTGACTGTATGTTACCAAACTTTTGGCATGTTTGGCACCCTTTATAATATTTGAAGCAGTCTTCTAACATTGTCGACCAAAAATATCCCGTTCGTCTCAGTATCCATTTCATTTTATGGGCCGATTGATGTGATCCACAAATTCCTTCATGGATTTCTCCCATCGCTATTTTGGCTTCTTGGTTCCTGCATCTTAGCAATAAGCCTTCCATGGTTCGAAGTATAATACATCCTCTAGTAGAACATATTTGAGTGCTTTGCGCCGACCTTCGCCGATCGGCTTAGATGGTTACGATAAATAATCCCTTATTTGTTCTCCTGGCCGACGAGGTGGGCACATAAAATCGGCCAAACGTTTAGCTCGATTAGTCCCTGTCGGCTTTCAATCCTGTACCCTGATGCGCATTGTGCCAATCGGTTTGCTTTATCATTAGCTTCTCTGGGGATATGTTCTATAGAGAACGTAGTAAACATCTCGATAATCCGGAGGCATTGCTGTAAATATCGGGTTAGCGCACCATCGTTGCATCGGTACTCCCCCTTGACTTATTGTACAATTAACATTGAATCTCCAAAAGCTTCGACGTCTTTTACCCCGATGCTGTCTAGCAATTGTAGTCCCCTCAACAACGCTTCATACTCTGCTTGATTATTTGAACATTGGCTAGTTAGCCGATACATGAATTCGTACTCCTGTCTTCTGGGTGAAATTAATACTACGCCGATGCCCTCGCCCTCATGGCACACGGATCCATCGAAATATAGCTGCCAAGGGGTCACATCGGCCGTTCCTATTAACGTTTCACTTCCCGCAATAAAATCGGCCATAGCTTGCCCTTTTATAGATTTAGCCGATTCATAGGTCAAATCGAACTCAGTTAAAGCGTATGCCCATTTACCAAGCCGACCTCGCAAAATTGGTGCGGATAGTATGTACTTGACTACATCGGTTTTGCAGACTATGACGCATTTGGACGCCAACATATAATGTCTCAATTTAGTGCAAGAAAAATACAAATATAAGCACAATTTTTCTACTAGGGGATACCTGGTTTCTGCATCTAAAAGACGTCAGCTTAGATAAAATATCGCTCGTTCCTTCCTATCGGCTTCCTGTGTTAATACTGCCCCTACTGTATCACTTTCAGCCGATATATACAGTTTAAAGGGTATACCATGCTTTGGTGCGGTCAATACTGGTGGGCTCATCAGATAACCTTTTATGTCGTCGAAGGCCTTTTGTTGATCGGGTCCCCACTTGAACTCTTGGTCGTTTTTGACTTTTAGCAGTGGTGTGAAGGCCCGAATACGTCCTGACAAGTTTGAAATGAAACGTCGCAAGTAGTTGATTTTTCCTATCAATACTTGCAACTCTTTTTTGTTTGTCGGCGGCCTAGTATCGGCTATAGCTTTTACTTTGGCCTGGTTTACCTCAATCCCCCTTTCATGTACGGTAAACCCAAGGAATTGTCCAGCCGATACTCCAAAAACGCACTTGAGCGGGTTCATTTTTAATCCATGTAATCTCGTGCTCTCGAACATCTTTTCTAAATCGGCTAGATGTTGCCAGTCTTCTTTGGATTTTACTACCACATTGTCAATGTATATTTCGACAGTATTGCCGATTAAATTATGGAAAATATGGTTCATAGCACGCTGATAAGTGGCGCCGGCATTTTTTAAACTGAAGGTCATAACCTTCCATTCGTATAGTCCTAACGCTCCTGGGCACCTGAAGGCTGTCTTAGGGATATCAAACACGCCATGAATATCTGATTGTATCCGGCATTTCCATCCAAAAAATTTATTATTTTATTCCCAGACGCAGCAACGATAAGCATATTGGCTATAGGCATCGGGTACTCATCTTTTGGTGTGGCTTTATTTAAATCTCTAAAATCAACACATACCCTAAGTTTGCCATTTTTCTTTTTTACAGGGACGATATTCGAGACCCATTCAGCATATCGGCAAGGCCGGATAAACTTTGCTTCTAGCAATCGACCCACTTCTTCTTTTATGGCGTCATACAACGTAGGATTAAACCGTCTAGGATATTGTTTGAATGGCCGATACCCAGGTTTTATGGGTAGCCGATGTTCAACCAGTTGTCGGCTTAAACCTGGCATCTCGTAATATTCCCATGCAAAGCAATCTCTGTACTTCTTGAGTATTTCGACCAACTTTGCTTTATAACTGGGTTCTAATTTAGCACTTACAAATGTTGGTCTTTTACTATCGTCTTCCCCAATGTTGATCTCTTCGAGCAAATCGGCAGAGGTAAATCCTAAACCTTTTCTTTCCTCTTCAAAATCCTCAACAGCCTCCTCGTATTCTTCTTGCCGATAGCTTCTTGTCTTTTCTTGTAGCTTTGCTAGTGTCTTGGACTCCATCTTCTCACTACTTCGTCTGTCCGATCAAACGTATTAGGTTTGACGCTGATCGGCCTGAATCCTGACTTCTCGATGCAGATAAAATCGCAATCGTCCAAGACTTTTCCTGATATACATTCGGCTTCTTTGTGTGGCCAATTGGTATCAGGACTGGCCATGGCGATATGAGCCGATGTGTCGGCTGGTACAACTTCGACTGTATCATCGTTCCATTGTACCAACTTCTGATGCATAGTTGATGGTATGCAGCAATTGGCGTGGATCCAGTCCCGTCCAAGGAGCACACTATAATTGCCTTTGGCTTCTATCACGAAAAATGCAGTCGGCAAAGTTTTATTGCCGACTGTCAGTTCCGACATCATCACGCCTTTAGCTTCAGTAGGGTCTCCCGTGAAGTCATTTAGCACCATATTGGTTTTGATCAAGTCTTCATCGGCTTTACCCAATTTTCTAAAAATACCTAACGGCATCAGATTAACTGTCGCCCCGCCATCGACCAACATATGAGATATCGGTCGGCCATTAATATACCCTTTTAGGTATAATGGTTTCAGATGCCGATGCATATCTTGTGGTTTTTCAAACACAGCGTCTGGTGCACCGAGGCATAGTTGAGCGAACACTTCTTCAGCCGATTCCTCGGTCTTGAACTCGGCAGGTAAAGTGAATACCATGTTTATATCCATTGGTGGTGTATCATCTCGGATCATCGGAGACCCGGATTCGACCGATTGATCTGAGTCACTATCGGTCTGTTCCTTCTTTCTCCATTCTTTTTTTCAAAACTGGTATAGGCCTTAACTTATTGAACATCCGATCCCTCTCTCTTTCGTTCTCAGCTTCCCTTTCTTCTTCTGTTTTTAGTCGCTGAAGTCGCCTGCGCTGTGACTTGCTAAGGCCCGAAGGGCACCATCTTGGTTTAGGTTCTATCGGCTTCCTGATTTTTCCAGCTAAGTTGCTCATTTCACCGTCAGATTCCATTCTGAGTGTGTTACGAGAAACCGATACCTCTTGGGTTCGGGAATTACCTTGTTCTGATGTTGACAATCTTTCGTGGATCGGCCTCCTGTCCCTTATTTCTAGCCGATCGTGTACCGGTTTAGACAACCTGTCTTTTACCGATTGGTTTGAGTGTTGCATAGGACAGGACATAACTGTTGGTAAGGTTATCCCCTTTTCCCAGCAAAATTGCCAAAAGGGACATTGCCGATGTCACTCTTCTTCAGTAGTTGGCCGACGTGGCATATCTGACCACCAATATTCGTCTCTTTTTTGATCCGGTCGATGAAAACTTTGGGTTTGTCTGGCATAAGTTTTTTGGCTTATCCTTTCATATTTTCCCAAAAGTTGCGAGAAAGTTGGCTTTGGTTTGAAGTCGACTGAAATAATTAAGGCATGGTCAGAAGGGGACGAAACGGTGCAAATCACTATCGACTTTTCTTGGAGCCCTTTCAGCCCTGTACCATTTTCCGACTTCCAAATCCCCTTTTGGTTTTACTGTTCTTGAATTCTGTCCGTTTCTATCGGCTTCTATTTGTATAGAGCCGATAGTGATTTGCACCGTTTCGTCCCCTTCTGACCGTGCCTTAATTATTTCAGTCGGCTTAATATCCTCTGCAGGTCCTTTTCCTTTTCGTGAACATTGAATCATGTTGACTTGAAAAGGATTCATATCTATCTGCATAGCCGATTCTTCCGCAAATTTTAATCTGCCATCGGTGATGGCCGATTGAATCTGTTGTCGAAAAGTATTGCAATCGTTAGTATTATGTGAAAATGAATGGTGCCATTTGCAGTACCTTCGCTTTTTAATTTCTTCGGCCGACGGTATGACGTGTCCTTCTGGTAACCTTATGAGTTTTTCTTGCAATAATAAATCAAATATCTTGTCACACTTCGACACGTCATATGAATACTTGATTTCCGCCCTATTTTTTGTTGGCTTAAGTAGAGAGCATACGAGTGGCCTTTTGGAACCCTTAGTCCACTCGGCTATGTTTATTTATGTTTCTTCGTCTTCAGAAGTGTCGCTCGAATTATACTCCACCATGTTCACTTTGGCTTTTTCATTATTGTTTAACTTGAATCTATCTTTAAATCCTTTGCTCTCTGCATATCGGCTTTCATGTGCCGATACGCGATGGAGTAGGTGACCCAAATCGGGAAACTCCTGGCCAGATAATTTTTCTTTTAACGGCGGGATTAATCCTTGGAATGCTAAATCGGCCAACTGATCATCGGGTAATGTTACGCTGAAGCATCTATTTCGTACACCTCTAAATCTTCTGATATAGTCGGAAACCGATTCGCCAGCATTTCGTCGGATCGAATCGAGATCAGAAATCCTAAGCTCCATAGTCCCCGAAAAGAAGTATTCATGGAATCGGCTTTCTAAATCGTTCCACATATGAACTGAATTTGGGGGTAGATTGGTAAACCAAGTGAATGCAGCACCAGACAATGATAAAGGAAATAACCTAATTTTTAACCCATCGGACTGTGCAGCTTCCCCACACTAAGCCATAAACCGTCCGATATGCTCAATTGTGGTAACAGAATCATCACCTGAGAATTTGGCAAAGTCTGGTATCCTAAAGTTGTGTGGGTATGGCATACGATCTATGTAATCGGGGTACGGCTTCCTGTAGCCGATCACTCTTCCTCTGGGTTGTAGGCCGAATTGTTCTCTCAAAACGTTAGCAATTTGTTCTGCCCAATTGACATTGTCGGCTTGGGGTGCAACCAGACATTGCCAATTTTTATTGTTCACGCCCTGCCCCCCGAGTGCGAACTCGGGTCTTTGTCCAAATCGTGCCACAGGAGGTCTTGGCACTTGGTCACAATCGTGATTGAAAACTAATGTATTGGGTATGGGTGCGAGGGGCTCAGCGTACGGTACTACCATATATGGCGCTTGTCTCATAGTCGCGGCTCCCCGTGATTGTGGAGCCTGATCTGTTTCAATCGGCTGATAAGCCGATAAACCATTGCTACTGGAGGGTCTGTTTGCTAGGTTTGGTGCATTTATTTTAGCCCCATCCGTGTGCCCATGGTAGTGCGTAAATCCGTCTTTCTGTGTGCTTGGTTTCAAAACAATAGGTTGAGTCGGCATCATGATAGGTGTTTGAGCCGACACGTTTACTGTATTGGTGTTAGGTGTTATGGAGTATACTCGGTACGTAGGGATGGTTTGTGGTGGATCTAGCAGACTCCCAGACACAGCCAATTCCTGAGCAATTATTTTTACACTATTTTCTATCATTGGCTTTAATGTGGATACTAGAGCCGATGACTGGTTAATTAGTGCGTGATGAACAGATTGCTCAATCATATTGTATAAATCGGCTTGAGCGGGTGCGTATCGGCTTACCGGTTCGGATGATCAATCCCCGATAGGATTGATGCTTGGGAGTGCCGTCTTTTGAGTAACGCCACGGCGTGTTTTCTAGAAGCATCGTAGCATCATTTCTTCCAAAGCTGCCTTTCGGTCTTCGATTTGTTTTCGCTGCTCAGGGGTTAAATCGGCCATTTGAGGCGCGATTATAGCATCAGCGTTGATATCAGCGGTGACCGCAGGCTTATCGGTTGATGACATTTTGATTTTCTTGGTCCCACCGGGCGTGCCAAAATATGTTCGCGCTAAAAATGTGAAGCAGGATCCTTAGCTTCGAACACACAAGACAAACACCGGGTTTGCAGAGCGTGCCAGTCAATTTGACCTGAAATTGACAAGGTAGAATTTATAATTTGATCAAAGCCGATAGAACAATGTTTATCGGCTTTTCGCTAGCCGGCTAGAAACCGATTAGGGGATAACTAGATCAATCAGTTACGGTTAATCCGGACACAAGGTAAAATCGGCTTTGAGAAGGCGATGCGCAGCAAAACAAAGCAGATCGAACCTGGGTGAAATCGGCTAAAACCAACAATCGGTGATGCGCAGCTATGTTGATTCCGTCGACTTGCAGAGAGGTCTATGAATCTAAAATGATGTAAAAAGGAATTGTAAAAAGTAGTAGATGTGTGTTGGTTGATTCTTTCCGTTCGTCGTCCACCTTTTATAATACGCCCGGCCGATCCGAGTTGTATATCTATACGCTATTAATCCGTATCGGCCTCTGATCCGGTTTCCTTATTAGAGACGGAGTTTCCTTCTGATTCGCCTACCAATCCCATACGACCTCTTTTATCCGATTCGCACTGATTTTAATACATGCCGAATTTTGGTGCAAACAATATCCCATGGCTTTGAAGCAATGTGATCAGTATTGGACAGCTTGATGAATCAGGATGCAAAACAGTAATTGAAGATGGAAGGTTGAGTATCTTCAGTCATGATGGAAGACTATTGATCAATGTAAAGAAATCATGGAATCGGTTGTATGTATACAAGCTGAACCAAACAAGTCCAATATGTCTCATGGTGAGGTATGATGAGAATGACTGGTTGTGGCATGCTAGATATGCACATAAGTTTTTAGGCTCTAAAACAATTATCTTAGAAGAATTGGTGTCATTGTGCCAAGCAGGATATGCAGCAAAAATTGTTGAACAATCTGGGATGAAAGGTTGCAATCCTTGCCAATCACCCATGGAGAATCGGCTAAAATTAAGTAAGGTTAGTGAAGATCCCTCAATAGATGCAACTATGTATAGAAACATAGTTGGGAGCCTGCGATACTTGGTAAACACACGATCTAACATTGCTTATGCTGTTGGCATTGTTAGCCAGTTCATGGAGTCACCCAAAACTCAACATCTTGTTGCTATAAAACATATACTAAGGTATGTTAGTGGTACTTTAAGTTTTGGTTGTTTTTATGAAAAGAACAGTAGTACGGAGTTGAAGATAATTGGGTACTGTGATAGCAATTTTGCCGAAGATGTGGATGATCGATGTGACGGACCGCCTTTTTAGGGGCAGTGCGAAAACTCACAACAGTTACCCAGGAAGACTAACTGTTGGAAAACTAGAGTAAAATTACCTGGCAAAAGCCAAATCAACACTTTTATTCAATATAGTTGGTCTAACGACCAGATTTTACAAAGGAAGCGTCCGAGCTTCTAGACTTACAATACCAAAAGAAGGAAACCACAGGCAGGGCCTGAGCGAAGACAAAGACCTAGAACCAGACTAAATCGCCATCTACGACCTCTTGGTAGACTCCGGCATCTTCGAACTCTGAAAGGGGCGGGGGTTGCAAGGGTGAGTACAGAGTACTCAACAAGTCGTACGGAACCACTGAATACTATATGTAGGGGTAATCAAGGGATGGCAGTAGGGTTAAGTATCTGGATGCAGTTTTATTTTCTAATTCATTTTACATTTGAAGCACAAACCATAAAATAAGTAGTTGGGGTTTCACAAAGTTCAACAACACTAACCACATTTATCCAAATTCCAAACAGTAACTTGAGCTTAGTTACGGGTATCAACCCCGATTCCAACTTAACTTCATTAACCGGAAGCACGGCGTAATCAATTACAATTAAGATTAACTCTGCAGAGCAGCTCAACTTTACCCACAAGATATCTATAACCTTCATGCCAATCGCGAGTTTCATGCAACTTAAATGCATGTGGCCCAGTTTTAGATGATCATAGCATTTCGTTTAATCATTCCCGTCCTTTAGTTGTTAACCGATAGAGACCGCTACCTTGGACTCAGGGTCCCCATTAGCGTCTACCGTTGTGAGAACCAGGAATGTCATTCCGGACAATTCCCGTCCCACCCCTCCGGTCCACTTCCCTGCCGGGAAGGCCCGGTCCCTATTCTCTCCAGAGAATAGTTCCACCAAACAGTTCAATTATTATCTCGGGAATGACTAACTTACTGAGCTACGTCGGATACGGGTCCTCTGACCAGTCCGACCTGTGGTTGAGCGGGAACTAAGTTATTTACTTTGCTCAAGGGGGTCATTAACCTTACACTTTTGCCAAAGACCAAGCCTTCATCCACAAATCCAACCCGGTACTCACAATACCGGCCACCAGACCAACCAAGGTATTAATCACCAGCCGGGGATCGGAATCTCATCCACTCCGGGATTAATCCGATACTGTCCCCCTGACTGTAGCACTTTTATAACCATCCGAATCGGAGATTCGGCAGCATTTTATTTGAAATTCCAAGTTTTGATCTAACTTAGTAGTATACTCTAACCTATCCATGACAATAAGCAATTAACTAGGGTTCCAAAGGATTTAACAGGATTCAATATTTTCAAGGAAGTTCCATGAGCAATTCGGCATTATCTAAGCATCATGTCATTCTAAAATACTGGATTTCATTAATTCAACATACAATAAATAATGCGACATAAAATAACTACTACTATATCATGGCATGATTGGATCAATATGATCAAGGGTGTACGGCTTGCCTTGCGCGGCAGCTGGATCGGATGAGTCGTCGAGGAAGTAGTCGTAATGCGCTCCCGTCTGGTCCGACGTCTGCTCCGGGAACTGCTCCGACTCCAGGGGCTGCTCTGGTTTCGCTGGCGTCTCAACGGTCGAATCTAGCGCGGAAAGACAACCAACATAAATAAACGACAAAACAACGACCGGAAATAAGAAACGAAAACCGAAACGGAAACCGGAACCGAGTCAGAAGAGAACGGAGGGCGAAACTGGGATTTGGGAATTTTCTGGGTTTCGGATTTGGGAACGGACAGCATTTCTGGACTCAGGGGATCGAAACGGTTCGGGAAAAGTATTTGGTGGGGCTCTGGGCTTTTCCAAGATTTTTCTGGATTTTTCGGGCTATTTTTGGAATAAAAAAATGAATTTTCGGAATTTATTTATTAAATAAAAACCGAAAATCGATTTCACTGCTAACGGCGCTGGGCCGGCTTCGGCTGGAAAATGGGCCACGGCCCACTCGTGGGCGCGGGCGAGGTGAGGCGGGGGAGCTGGGCCACGGCCTGGCTCGGCCCAACTTCAGCGGTGGGGAGGCGGGCCACCGGCGAGGATGGGGAGAGGGGGTGACGGTTGGGGTCCCCGTCGGCTGGGCACGGACGGGAGGGGTTAGGGCTTAGGGTTTGCACGGGAGGCGAGGAGGCGGCGGGGCGGGCGCGCTGGCGGTTGGAGCCAAGTGACGAGGGCAAGGGAGAGGGACAGGAGCTCACCGGACAAGGGAGGAGCGGGCGAGTTGGAAGAGGTGGGGAGGCGACGGCTTTTATAGCCGAGGTCGGGGAGCAGGGGCGCGGCACGACGGCGGCGGGCGCGAGCGGGCGGCGAGGAGGTCGGGCGACGGACGCAGCGCGCGCGGAGGCGGAAGGCGGCGCCGGCACGGCAGGGCGCCCACGCGGAGCGGAGGAGGCGCGGCGGCGCCAGCGGCCGCAGCGGCAGACGGCAGTGGACGACGGCGGCGCGCGCCGAGGCGGGGAGGCGGAGGCGGTCGGCCGGGCGAGCCAGCAGGCCTGCTGGGCCGGGCCGGAGGGAGCGGGCAGGCCGATGGGCCGAAGAGAAGTCGGCCAACGGGCCCAAGAAGAAGAGGATTCGGCCCACAGAGGTTAGAAATTCAAACTCAATTTCCAAATTTCCAAAATCCAAATCAAATGCAAATTCAAACAAAAAAAGCAATCAAATTCATTTTGAAATTTGAGGTCGTTTCAACCTACCCCACTTAAAATAGAATCTCGTCCCCGAGATTCATTTCGCCTGGGAAAATAGGTTGGGAAAATTCTGCTGCAATTCCGATTCCTTCTCCCAAGTAGTTTCTTCGAGCGTATGATTCTTCCATAGCACTCGGCTGATTCTGACATTCTTGAACTTAAGTTCTCTTTCCATTGTTTCCACAATCTTGACTGGTTCCTCATGATATGTCAAATCCTCCTTTAGGTCTATCCCTTTTAACTGTATTTGCTCTGACGGCTGACGGAGACATTTCCTCCACTGGGACACATGAAATACATTGTGTACCCTTGATAGCTCTGGACTTAGCTGTAACTTGTAGGCTACTTCTCCAACTCTGTTAGTCACGGGGTATGGTCCAACATACCTTGGAGCTAACTTCCCTTTTATCTGAAAACGACGAACGGGCTTGAAGGGTGTCACTTTCAGATAAACGAAGTCTCCAATATGATAACTTATGTCCTTTCTTCTTGTATCTGCATAACTCTTCTGCCGGACTTGAGCTGTCCTCAGGTTTTTCCTTATGATCCTCACATGGGCTTCTGCATCATGTACTAACTGAGGTCCAAAGAGCTGTTTCTTTCCGGTCTCTGTCCAATTCAACGGGGTTCTGCACTTCCTTCCATACAGGGCTTCAAAGGGTGACATATCCAAACTGGCCTGGTAACTGTTATTGTACGAGAACTCCGCAAATGGCAAACACTTGGCCCACGAGGCTCCATATGTTAGAGTGCAGGCTCTCAACATATCCTCTAGTATTTGGTTGACTCTTTCTGTTTGACCATCTGTCTGAGGGTGATAGGCTGTACTGAAATTCAGGTCTGTACCCATAGCTTCATGCAGACTCTCCCAGAACTTCGAGGTGAACTGGGCTCCACGATCTGACATGATCTTCTTGGGGATTCCATGTAATCTGACAATCTGAGTCAAATATAACTCTGCCAACTTGTCCCTTCCAACGGTCTGCTTTATGGGGATGAAATGGGCTACTTTGGTCAGTCTATCAATGATCACCCAAATAGCATCATATCCTTGCTGTGTTTTGGGCAGACCAGTGACAAAGTCCATTCCAATCTCCTCCCACTTCCATTCTGGCACTGGAAGGGGTTGTAGCAATCCTGCCGTCTTCTGGTGGTCTATCTTGACTTTCCGACACACGTCACAACACACCACGTGCTCGGCTATCTCTTTCTTCATTCCATTCCACCAGTATTCCTTCTTCAAGTCCTGGTACATCTTCGTACTACCAGGGTGTATCGAGAATTGTGACGAGTGAGCCTCTGTCAAAATCAATCCTCTTATATCCTTGTCCTTCGGAATGCATATACGATCGCGGAATCGTAGTATGCCTTGCTTGTCTTCCGAGAACTCCGAGGGATTAACTTCTTTCATCAACTTTCTGTATTCCAGTATCTCTTCGTCGGTCTGCTGAGCTGCTTTGATCTGCTTCAGAAGATCTGACTGTATCTCTAGAAAACGTACTGATCCTTCTGACACTATCTACAGGTTCAATTCCTGTACTTCTGACTTCAGCTGGGGAGATATAGTCTCGACTTGAGCTAAGTGATGGCATGCTTTTCGGCTCAAAGCGTCTGCTACCACATTAGCTTTTCCTGGATGATAAAGGATTTCTAAGTCATAGTCCTTGATCAATTCTAACCATCTTCTCTGTCTCATATTCAGATTGGGCTGGGTGAACACGTACTTCAGGCTCTTGTGATCTGAAAACACTTCACAATGGTTCCCCAACAGGTAATGTCTCCAAATCTTCAATGCATGCACTACTGAGGCTAATTCCAGGTCATGGGTTGGGTAGTTCTCCTCATGCGGTCTGAGTTGTCGTGATGCATACGCAACTACTTTTCCTTCCTGCATTAACACGCATCCCAATCCTCTTTTGGAAGCATCACAGTAAATCTGGAAGTCCTTATCCGGGTTTGGGAGGGTGAGGACTGGATCCGATGTTAACATGGTCTTCAATTCCCGAAAATTTTTCTCACACTTCTCAGTCCAAATGTAGGGGCTGTCCTTTTTGAGAAGCTGAGTCATCGGTTTAGCTATCTTGGAGAACCCTTCGATGAATCTTCTGTAATATCCTGCCAATCCGAGAAAACTTTTGACTTCACACCGACACAAAGCTGTTTCCATTCCAACACTGTCCTGATCTTCTCGGGATCCATCTTCACGCCATCCTTAGTGATGATGTGTCCTAGGAAAGCGATTTCATCCAACCAGAAATCACACTTAGAGAATTTGGCATAAAGCTGATGTTCTCTAAGCCTTCCCAGAATTAAGTACAGATGCTTCTTGTGATCTTCTTCAATTTTGGAGTAAATGAGTATGTCGTCTATGAACACTACGATGAACTTGTCCAAGAACTCCATGCATACTTGGTTCATCAGGTTCATAAAGTAAGCCGGGGCATTTGTGAGTCCAAATGGCACTACAGTGAACTCATATAATCCGTACCGAGTAGCAAACGCTGTCTTCTCTCTGTCTTGCTCTCTGACTTTCAGTTGATGGTATCCTGTCCTTAGGTCTATCTTCGAAAAGATCTTGGCTCCTTTCAACTGATCGAACAGGTCATCTATCCGAGGTAACGGGTACTTGTTCTTGATTGTTGCGTCATTCAGAGCTCTGTAATCTATGCAGAGTCTCTTGCTTCCATCTTTCTTTCTGGCAAATACTACTTGCGCGGACCAAGGTGAGATACTTGGCCGTACAAATCCTTTATCCAGCAATTCATCCAATTGCTTCTTCAGTTCCTTTAACTCCAAAGGCGACATTGGACGTGATCGCTTGTGGATAGGAGCTGTTCCAGGAACTAACTCTATTGCCAGTTCTATGCCTCTGTTCGGAGGTTTCCCTGGTAACTCTTCCGGAAAAACGTCAGGGTACTCCCGAACCACGGGTATGCTGTCTAATCCACTGGCGACTGCATTGATGATGTTCTGATTCCTCTTGATCAGCCTTGGATCATTCTGAACTATCACTTCCTGACCGAAATCATTTCTGAGTGTCACTGTCTTCCGAGCACAGTCCATACGAGCCTTATGTCTAGATAGCCAGTTCATTCCCAATATGACATCTAGACCATCCATCTCTAATAACAACAGGTTGGCTCTGAACTCAACTCCTTGGATTTCTATTCTCAGATTTTTGCAGCTGAATCTGGCCATTAACCGGCTTCCAGGGGTGTGGAAAACACAAGGAGAGGGCAAAGGGGAATAGGGCAATCCATTTTTGCAAGCAAAAGCCAAAGACACGAACGAATGGGTTGCACCGGGATCAAAGAGGGTTAAGGCCAACTTGGTTTGGACGGGAAACTTACCAACGATGACATCTGTGGCTTCGGCTGCCTCTGCTGCTGACACATGGTTGATTCTTCCTTGGGGGTTCCTTGGCGGATTGGGTCCGCGGTTGTTTGAGTATCCCTCTATCTTAACAGGTGCCTTTAAATAACCTTGATGGGGCGGCTGAGGCTGGCGCGGTGCAAGCTGTCTGTTGGTTGAGGTGAAGGCTGACGTCTGAGCCTTGGCCACATCACTTGGCAAATCCTACTTTGGGCACTGCTGCCTGAAATGTCCAGATTGTCCGCAATGGAAACAGGCTGAAGCCTTCTTAGGACAGACATTGGAATAATGGTTCCCATTGCAGGTAAAGCATCAGACATTCCCAGGCTGAGCATTGGGCGGATTAGGTCGGGATCCTCCCACGCTTGTCTCTTGTTCGGAACGTTGGGGTTGAAGGTGTAGGTCCTTCCCTTGAACTGGTTTGCTGCTGACATCCTCTGCTGTTGTGGCTTTCTTTTCCTGGTATCTTCTAAGTCATTCCTTGTCTCTTCTGAAACAATCAGTCTATCCACCATGGCTGAAAAATCTTTGAATTCCACTGCCGAGACATGAAACTTGAGGTTCTTCTGCAGGCCTTCATAGAATCTCTCTATCTTCTTCTCTTCTGTGTCCACTTCTTTGGGTGCATAACGGGATAGATTATTGAAGTGGTGCAGATACTCCATCACCGTCCTTCCTCCTTGGTGAAGAGCTAGAAATTCCTTTCGCTTGGAGGCCATCAAGCCTGCTGGGATGTGTGTCTTTCTGAAAGCTTCTTCAAACATCTGCCACGAGATCTCTTGTCCTTTCTTCAGTGTCTGGAAATTAACCCACCATGTGGCTGCTTGCCCTTGCAGTTGGTGAGAGGCATAAAGCACTCTTTCCTTCTCAGTGCACTGTATTGTATCCAGCTTCCTCTGAATATCCTGGAGCCAATCATCTGCTGATAATGGCTCAGTTGACACGGAGAAAGTAGGGGGCCGGGTCTTCTGGAAATCAGACCAGTGTGACCCACCTAATAATCCATCCTGTCCAAAGTTGTTTCCTTGGGGATTTATCTGTGGTCTTGCAGCCATCTGACCTATCAACATCTCAATCATCTGATTTTGCCTTTGCTCTGACTGATGTCTATTCCTTTCCATGGCTGCCAATACCTGGGCTAGGTTAACTGGGTTCCTAGCTGAGTCTGCCTCGCTCTCATGGCTGTGGTGCTGGGATCCTTCTCCTTGGTTCATTCTGACTATCTTTCGGTCTTGATGCAGGGTTTTGGGTAAAGCAGAAGATAAGTAAGACTTAGACATGGGGTGCAGAGAGATATAGAATAGGTGAGAGGCGAGACGAAAGGGGAAAGAATTAGTGGAACTAGGCCGAAGATATAAGGGTAATTAGAGCAAACAACATACAGAGATAGGAAACATAATTTTACTGATAGCATAGATTGTTTACAATACCGTCATACTAAGGTAGGAAACAACCTATTTTACATTACAAAAGGACTACTCCAAAAGGGTAAAGCCAACTTCTAGGTCTAACGCCCTATTCTACGACAGGCGTCTTCAGTCGTCGTCGGAGATGTAGATGATGCGCTCCTCTGGGTCTTCTTCCACATCTTCTGCCATGGACAGGTCCACCACCTCTGATGGACCATCCACGGACATCTCTTCTCCTGGCTCATACTGGGGCTGCAACTGGTCTATCTCTTCGCGAAGCTCGTCGATCTCCATCCAAGCATTGCCCAACTGTCGCTGAAGGTCATCTCGCTCGCGGAGAAGGCGGCTGTACAGGTAATCCTTGTTGACCATCAGATCAGCAACCTGGTCGACACGCGGGTCTGCATCGTCATCCGGGACGGTGATAATCACTGTGCCGGGAGCATCCCCCCTCATGGGGATGAGCTGAAACTGACTGTCGTCAAACTCAGCGGCGAAAAGACGACGCAGGTGCTTCACTGCCCGGCGGGCAGAGTCCTGGACAGCGTCTGACTCCGAGACGCGGTATCCTTGGAAGCGGCGTGGAATATCGGGATTGTTTGGCAGAGGATCAAGATCAACCCAGGCCTTCCATTCGAAACGAACGGCGCCCTGGAAAAGCTCCTCTATGTGGAAGACTGGGGCTTCATTCTGGCCTACACCAACATGCTGAAGCATCCTCCACAGTAACTCAGCCCATCCCCCGAAAGCTTCGGGGAACAGATAATCGTGCTGAACCATCTGCCAAAACGAGAAAAACTTTTCAAGTCAGATGAGCGGAAAGATTTTAAATGAGTTTCAAAGGAGAGAAGTGAATTTTTAAGGAAAGGGTGGGAAACAGAGAGAGGAGAGGAAACAGAATTATAAGAATAGTACTTGCAGTTTTCGAAACTCATTTTGTAATTCGAAATAATTTTTCGAAAAAGACTCCTTAAGCCAACTTAGGTCTCAGTCTACAGTCAAGCCTAGGCTCTGATACCACTTGTGACGGACCGCCTTTTTAGGGGCAGTGCGAAAACTCACAACAGTTACCCAGGAAGACTAACTGTTGGAAAACAAGAGTAAAATTACCTGGCAAAAGCCAAATCAACACTTTTATTCAATATAGTTGGTCTAACGACCAGATTTTACAAAGGAAGCGTCCGAGCTTCTAGACTTACAATACCAAAAGAAGGAAACCACAGGCAGGGCCTGAGCGAAGACAAAGACCTAGAACCAGACTAAATCGCCATCTACGACCTCCTGGTAGACTCCGGCATCTTCGAACTCTGAAAGGGGCGGGGGCTGCAAGGGTGAGTACAGAGTACTCAACAAGTCGTACGGAACCACTGAATACTATATGTAGGGGTAATCAAGGGATGGCAGTAGGGTTAAGTATCTGGATGCAGTTTTATTTTCTAATTCATTTTACATTTGAAGCACAAACCATAAAATAAGTAGTTGGGGTTTCACAAAGTTCAACAACACTAACCACATTTATCCAAATTCCAAACAGTAACTTGAGCTTAGTTACGGGTATCAACCCTGATTCCAACTTAACTTCATTAACCGGAAGCACGGCGTAATCAATTACAATTAAGATTAACTCTGCAGAGTAGCTCAACTTTACCCACAAGATATCTATAACCTTCATGCCAATCGCGAGTTTCATGCAACTTAAATGCATGTGGCCCAGTTTTAGATGATCATAGCATTTCGTTTAATCATTCCCGTCCTTTAGTTGTTAACCAATAGAGACCGCTACCTTGGACTCAGGGTCCCCATTAGCATCTACCGTTGTGAGAACCAGGAATGTCATTCCGGACAATTCCCGTCCCACCCCTCCGGTCCACTTCCCTGCCGGGAAGGCCCGGTCCCTATTCTCTCCAGAGAATAGTTCCACCAAACAGTTCAATTATTATCTCGGGAATGACTAACTTACTGAGCTACGTCGGATACGGGTCCTCTGACCAGTCCGACCTGTGGTTAAGCGGGAACTAAGTTATTTACTTTGCTCAAGGGGGTCATTAACCTTACACTTTTGCCAAAGACCAAGCCTTCATCCACAAATCCAACCCGGTACTCACAGTACAGGCCACCAGACCAACCAAGGTATTAATCACCAGCCGGGGATCGGAATCTCATCCACTCCGGGATTAATCCGATAATGTCCCCCTGACTGTAGCACTTTTATAACCATCCGAATCGGAGATTCGGCAGCATTTTATTTGAAATTCCAAGTTTTGATCTAACTTAGTAGTATACTCTAACCTATTCATGACAATAAGCAATTAACTAGGGTTCCAAAGGATTTAACAGGATTCAATATTTTCAAGGAAGTTCCATGAGCAATTCGGCATTATCTAAGCATCATGTCATTCTAAAATACTGGATTTCATTAATTCAACATACAATAAATAATGCGATATAAAATAACTACTACTATATCATGGCATGATTGGATCAATATGATCAAGGGTGTACGGCTTGCCTTGCGCGGCAGCTGGATCGGATGAGTCGTCGAGGAAGTAGTCGTACTGCGCTCCCGTCTGGTCCGACGTCTGCTCCGGGAACTGCTCCGACTCCAGGGGCTGCTCTGGTTCCGCTGGCGTCTCAACGGTCGAATCTAGCGCGGAAAGAAAACCAACATAAATAAACGACAAAACAACGACCGGAAATAAGAAACGAAAACCGAAACGGAAACCGGAACCGAGTCGGAAGAGAACGGAGGGCGAAACTGGGATTTGGGAATTTTCTGGGTTTCGGATTTGGGAACGGACAGCATTTCTGGACTCAGGGGATCAAAACGGTTCGGGAAAAGTATTTGGTGGGGCTCTGGGCTTTTCCGGGATTTTTCTGGATTTTTCGGGCTATTTTTGGAATAAAAAAAACGAATTTTCGGAATTTATTTATTAAATAAAAACCGAAAATCGGTTTCACTGCTAACGGCGCTGGGCCGGCTTCGGCTGGAAAATGGGCCACGGCCCACTCGTGGGCGCGGGCGAGGTGAGGCGGGGGAGCTGGGCCACGGCCTGGCTCGGCCCAACTCGGCGCGGGGGGGGGGGAGGCGGGCCACCGGGCGGGGACGGGGGAGAGGGGGCTGACGGTTGGGGTCCCCCCGTCAGTGGGCACGGCACGGGGAGGGGTTAGGGCTTAGGGTTTGCACGGGGAGGCGAGGAGGCGGCTGGTCGGGCGGCGCTGCCGGAGCCGGCGGGACGAGGGCAAGGGAGAGGGACAGGAGCTCACCGGACAAGGGAGGGAGCGGGGCGAGTTGGAAGAGGTGGGGAGGCGACGGCTTTTATAGCCGGAGGCCGGGGAGCAGGGGCGCGGGCACGACGGCGGAGCTGGCGCGAGCGGCGGCGCGGGCGAGGCGGCGGCGACGGACGCAGCGCGGGCGCTGGGAGGCGGAAGGCGGCGGGCGCTGGCGCGGGCAGGCGCACGCTGAGCGAGGAGGCGGGCGGCGCCAGGCCAGCGGCGGCGGCACCGCCGGCAGGACGACGCAGCCGCGCCGAGGCGGGAGGCGGGAGGCGTCGGCCGGGCGAGCAAAGAGCTGGCCGGGCGGAGCTGGGCCGTGCCGGAGGGAGCGGGCAGGCCGATGGGCCGAAGAGAAGCAGGCCAACGGGCCCAAGAAGAAGAGGATTCGGCCCATAGAGGTTAGAAATTCAAACTCAATTTCCAAATTTCCAAAATCCAAATCAAATGCAAATTCAAACAAAAAAAAAGCAATCAAATTCATTTTGAAATTTGAGGTCGTTTCAATCGAAAAATCACCACAGACACTATTTTCTTTTTGGGTTCAAGCTTGATTACATGGCTGTCACAAAAGCAAAGAATTGTGGTATTTTCATCATGTGAGGCTAAATACATTACATCAACAACTGCTACATGCCAAGGTATTTGGTTAGCTCGATTGATAGAGAATCTTCTGAAGAACCTAAGAAGATGGAGTTAAGAATCGACAATAAATCTGCCATCTCCTTGTGTAAAAATATTGATACTAGGTACAATTTCATCCGACAATGTGTGGAGGCTGGAAAAATTGAAGTGGTTCATGTTAGCTCAGAATAACAGAGGGCAAATGTATTAACTAAAGCTCTTGGGCGCGCATCAGATTCATGGATATGCATGAGAAATTGGGCAAGAGAGACGTGAAAGCAGCACACCAAGTTTAGGGAGGTGAATTGTAATCTAAACTAGTGTGTAGAATTTGTTTTCTTTTCAGGTTGCATCGAAGTGTGAAGTTGTAATGCTTCAGGTTGCATTTTGTTCAGAGTTTAGTTCTTGTCGGTAGAGCTAAAGTAGTCACATCCGAGTTGAGTTCGGAGGACATGATCCGAATTAGGTTTTCAATCTATAATCAATTTAGTTACTTGTAAACCTTAGTCTTTAAATATGTGAAATAAAAAAACCAGAAAAGCTGCCGTAGTCTGCAGCACCAAAAGATCTTTGTTTTCGTTTTGTTCTGAATAGCTAACAGATTACCATCTTCTGATTTTGCTAACTCTGAAGTTTAGAAGCAGCGACAACAGAAGTTCAGGGATGCAGATCTTGGGGCGTATTTTCTGACAAGAACTTCGAATACTGATTACCAAAATGAATATTAACAACAGTAAAATTACATTCAGGCACACCTATTGTAACATCCAAATTTTTGCTTTTTTGAAAATTGTTTTGAGTAGTTTAGCCCTCTAAAATTTTTCGCCATTTTATTTGCTAATTAAAGCTTAATGTAGACTTTCATAAATAAAAAATGAGTTAATATGATTAATTATCAAGTGAACAATTGTTAAAATTATTTTATTTGGTTCCTTCTGCTTGGAAGTATTTTCTAGATATTTCTGGGGATTTTTTAGTGCATTTCCTATTTTATTTGAGATCTTTTAATTTTTTTTGTATTTTCTAAAATGAAAAACTAAATTAAATACTGGAATTACTTTTGGGCCAAAACATAGCCTAGTCGGCCCATTTTCTCTCAGCTCGGTCCGCCGAACCATCGTGTCGCGCTAGCCCATTTATGCTCGCAACCCAGCTCGCATCACGCTGCATCGTGCCATTGACAGGTGTGGCCTACTTGTTAGGAGACTGTTCTTTGTCTTCCTGATGGACTTTGAGTCTATACCGTGCATGCTACCATGTTCGTATTGGATTCCACGATACACGCACACCAAGATCGCTACAAGGAGCGCACCAGCTAGGGCTGGAAATTAAGCTCGAGGCTCAAGGCTCGGCTCGGCTCGAAGCGGCAATGAGCCGAGCCTGAGCCGGCTATTCGGCTCGCTTAGCTAACGAGCCGAGCCCGAGCCGGCTCGCGAGCGGCTCGTTAGGCTCGTTACCGCCGATAGGTTTAGTTTCTGGGGATCAGTCGACATAGCTTGTCCAGTAGGTTCAGTTTCTCTACAACATGTTATTTGGTTGAGCCTATAGAGCATTAATAGACAGAATTTCAAAGGATTCGTACTAATTCCTGTAAAAATCTTACTTGTCAAGATGAAATAACGGAAGCACAAGCCAAGATAAGCATGCAGTAAGTACCCGATTGTGGTGGCAACATCGTACATTCAGAATTCAATGGAGTACAGAATAACTGTAACACACCAAAATGCCAGGCAAGACCATACAGCCAGGCAAAACCGCAAAATTAAAGATGCACCACTGGACACTGAAAACACAAATGCTAGTTGCCAAAGTGATGTTAATTTAAAAGAACAGGGAAGTTGATGCAAGCATTGTCATTGAATTATCGTAGTACAGAAAGATGGCCTATCAGGCAAAAGAAACTGAATTCATATTTTATAACGTGCGTAGAAACCCAATCCAACTCAAACTATGCATCACAAACTATGTATCCAACTCAAACTATGCATCACAAACTGAACCCAACCGAAATCTCGGCCCCTCTTTACTCCAGCCAGCACTGCCTATTGGAACTTCTGAACTTCTAAGTTCTGAAGCTCTGTCCAGAGAGCATAACAGAGAAACAAAGAACTCAAAAATTTGACAAATGTAAAAATGAAATTTGTGCAACAACTTCAACCACACAGCTTTACTGGTTTCCCATTTGATTATATGGACTAGAGATTACAAGCTTCAAATAGCTATATGCACTACAGAACCAAATCAAACTCAGCTAATTCAGAAACCAAACCAGACACAACACTATTCCATTTCCGGTAGCACAACCTTTTACACACCTGAACTCTGAAATTGACTCCAAAACTTTCCTAAACCCGAGATAAACTCTAAACACATCAAATTTAGATAGCATTGCCTTCCTCCTCAGGTTCATGGCATGTCACTCAATTCACCAAATCACAGATTCACAGTGCATGTGCTCACCGAGTTCAACAACTAAACATTCAAGTTGAATGATTCAACAATAATCTCAATGCTCAGTGCTCACCGAGTCAGTTCGTGGTACTGTTGGAGCTGGACGTTGGTGTGGACCCAGTGGAGGCGGCACCGAGAGTAGTAGTTGCATCTGGAGCCTCAGCCGGCATCGGCGACGGGTGTGTTGCGTGTGCACTCGCTCTTCTCTTCTTCTGCACTCGCTCCATTGGCCGGCCGTCGGAGTTGGAGGAGCCGAGGGAGCCGGGGCTGGGGGAGGCGTCGAAGGAGTTGAGGGAGCCGGGGCCAGGGGAGGCGTCAGAGTCGCCGAGGGACGCGGTCACGCTGGGCTGGAGGAGGCGCCAAGGGACGGCCAGACGGGCGCGGCCGCGCGGGGCACCATGGCGGTCAGGCGGAGCTGCGGAGGAGCCGAGGGAGGCGGGAAACAGGGCGTCGAGGGCCTGAGGGAGGCGGGGAACGGGGCGTCGAGGGCGGCGCCGGCCGGCGAAGTCCCAGAGTCGAGCCGCCGGGGTCCTTGGGGGTGGCGGAGAACGAGATTAGGGATTTGCGGGGGCGGCGGACGGGCGGAGTGAGGAATTTGGGGGGGGGTACTCGGTAGTTCGCTACTTCGCTCGGTCACCTCGGTGCATAAAACCGCTGGCTCGCGAGCAAACACGAGCCGGCTCATGGCTCGTTTGAGCCCGAGCTGAGCCCAACATTTGGCTCGATGCACACTGCGAGCCGAGCCCGGCTCGGCTCGAATTTTGGCGAGCTCGACCGAGCCCGGCTCGGCTCAGCTCGGCTCGGCTCAATTCCACCCCTAGCACCAGCATCGCCAGGGGTTCCTTGTCCAAAACCCTAAGCCAATTTGCCGAGATTCAACACCGCTGAGCTAGATTTGAACGTTTTCCTCGAACGCCACCACCAAGATTTTTGTCGAATTCCACCACTGCCAGTGTGTCTTTATCTTCTTGGTCTTTGTCCTTAGGTTTGTCATCTTGTGTTTTACCCGGTGCACACTCCATCATCGCTGGGGCATCATCGTAGGTCATTGCCACCGTGAAGGTTGTCGTTGTTGAAATACGCGGTATGCTACGCTATCACAAATTAAAAATTTTCTACCGCATAACCAGAAAGCTACTTTCAAGAAGGGGATCATAGATCAGATTACCACTAGACGCGCAGTTGCGGAATCCTTTGTGCATCGATGTAGTGGATTGTCCTCTCCACGTCGCAGTCGTCATGTCGATGAAGTGGATCATCCTTCCCTCGTTGCAGCCCTCGTGTCGATGAAGTGGATCATCCTTCATGCCACAGTCATCACGTCTGTGAAGTGGATCATCCTCTCCATGCCGCGCTCGTCGTGTCGATGAAGAGTTCGTCCTCTCCACACTGCAGTCGCAGTAGCATCACTACAACAGTCCACACGTCCGGGGATGGAACACCATGCGTTGGTGTGCAAGCACTGTGTCGCTCGGTAGGGGCAACGAGAGGTGGAGGTTAGGGTTCTGGACGAAAATCTATATGATTGTCTCAAAGGCATAACACTAACAGTCGTTGCAGCCTCTCAACTTCACCACTGCTCATCGTTGGTCACTAATCACTACGACATCCTCTTCACCATGTTAGGCTCGTCGAGATCTACCTAGTGGTCCAAAGGAGGTGCTGGTGAAGTTCTCATTGTTTGCTGGAGTTCTCCACCATGTTTTGTCGCTGTAGCGCACCCGGCGATGACCATTGGTTCCTGTGGGATGTCTGAGATAGGGGTCCCGCAAGTGGGGCCTATACCCGACTGGGCTAGAAGGGCGGAGTAGTAGGCCCAAAGCCCAGAAGCGCCACGACGGGCCCGGAGGAGGTTTTCGACTTGTTCCCCAAGGCAACTCCCGATCCTTTGGGGAAGCTTCGTGCCACGCCCAAACAACCCGCCAAAAACGAAGCATGCAGCTTGACATTCGCAGAGCCTGCAGACGCTGGAACCTGATAGGGTGGCAGGCGCGGGTCGGGGAAAGCACAACCACCTCTCCAAGACGTAGTGCGCCATAGCCGACGAAGACAAAGTATGTGTTGGTGAGGCCACCATGTGGAGGGCCCGGTGGCGCCCATCTATCATGTATCCTTCCCCCAGTATATAAGGGGAGGAGGGAGAAACAAGAAAGGGAGGACGCTCATATATCCAAGAACACAGGACTAGGGTATTATCTCCTCCGAGAGAGCCCGAACCTGTCTAAAAATAGATCGCCCTCGCATCCTGTGTTACCATCAAGCTCAGATCCTGCACAAATCCCCTAGAATCACAAATCTCATTGCCGGCGAAACCGATCGTCGACAGTTGGCGCGCCAGGTAGGGGCTTGTGTCAAGATCTTCGTCAAGCTTGATGGCTACGACGAGCGGAGTCTCCACAGTCTTCTTCCCGGGTCAGGTCTTCCGTTTCGGAAGCCTAACCTTCATCTCCAACGACCTCGGGAACCTTTCCCTCTCTAAGGGACCGTGGCCGCAAAGACGGTGAGGTTTCCGGTGGGCCATCGTCGCGACTTCCACGCCGATCGGGGGGGTCCCCCTGTCTCGCGCTCTAAAGTGCCGAGTAGGGGACCGAAGGCCCGGTCCGGCCAGGGAGTCGGACCCAGGTACTAATGGTGGGGGTTCTCGCCGCCAAACCACTCGGCACCTCCGAGCGCCTGGAGTTATCCTCTTCAGGCTCACCCAGCTCAGCGGCCGAGTCAGAAGAAAGCCTAGAGAGCTGCTGGAATTTCCGTAGAGTCTGCGTAATCGAGGGCTCACGGGCGGATTCGCAGCAGCGCCTCGACACTTCGGCCGCCACCGACTTGGAAGGTGGCCGAGCAACTGAACCTGACGCGCGGGCGCGTACTCTGCGGGACCGCGCCCGGGCTGTCAATGAAGACATTCTGCAAGCTAAGATGGGGGACCAAGCTGTTTTTCGTACCCCACAGCAGAATATCGTCGCCTCCAAGACACTCCTGGATACCCTGAGCCTTATGCTGGGGGCGGGTGATCCAGTCGCCCCGATCGTGGCCCAAGTAAAGGCCATGGTGACGGCGCGGCAGCCTATCCAAAGAAGCCTGCATCGACCAGCCGGCAAAGGAGCTGTCACGTGGTCCGGTGAGGACCCAGACGGCCAGCAGCCGGTCAGGTCGGGAAGCCCGCCAGACGCATCATGTTCCACCCCGCGGAGACGACTTGCGACATAGCATCAACCGCGACCTCCGTTCAGATCTCGACGCCAGGCGCCGCGACCGAGAAAGGGAGGAACAACGCCACCATGCCGACGAGTATGAACGCTACGGCATCCTTCCACGAGATCGCGAAGCACGCCAAGCGCGATCCCCTCCGCGTCGATCACCGCCCGGAGGTTGTCGCGGGGTCATTGAAGGGGTTCGCGCGTTTACCCCTCACCTACGCCGAGTGGTTTGGCCTGATGGGTTTAATCCTAAAGGCATCACTAGGTTTGACGGTGAGAGGGACCCGGGCTTGGCTACGGTGTATATGCTCCGCAATCCACGGGGACTGTAAAGTAATGGCAAACTACTTACCGGTTACCCTCTCGCCTGCCCAGCATGGCTCACTGGACTCCCGAACTCTATAGATTCCTGGGGAGATCTGTGTGAGCAGTTCATTTCAAATTTCCAAGGCACTTACGAGCGCCCAGGCACCCCTTGGGACCTATATCAGCTACACCAAAGGAGGAACGAATCCCTCCAGGAGTTCGTCAAGCGCTTCATGCATAGAAAAAGCACCGTTCGGGATGTCACGGATGCGATTGTGATAGCTGCCTTCCAGAAGGGAGTCAGCGACCCCGATCTCATCAAGAAGATGTCCCGAAAGCCACCAACGTCGGTCCGTGAGCTGTTCGCCCTAGTGGACCGTTACGCTTCAGCCTCCGAGGCTTTGGCGAACGGGCGTGACGAGGGGAAGAATAAGGCTGAACCCCCCCGGCGGAAGGAAAAGAAGCGCAAGGGCGAAGAGCTGGTGGCAATCGCTGCACCAACTCACCCACGCGCCCTCAAAGAAGATGGGTATGACAAGGTGATGAACTCGCTTTGCCCCTTCCATCCGAAGGGGAGACATGCCGCCAAGGACTGCTTCACTCTGAAGAGATTCGCCCGCGAGAGCAAGAAGCAGGCTGGACAAGGTTCGAGTGGACACGCCGCCGACAAGCCACCTCCCCCCGAAGCTGAGGAGGACTATCAGGAAGTCGATCTCGAGCTCAACTACATATTCGGGGGCTCAGCTGCATGAGTCCAAGCGGAAGCAAAAGCTCACCGCCCGGGACATCTACGCAGTGGAGCCGGAGACCCCCCAATATGTACGGTGGTCCGAGGTCGCGATAACTTACGACCGCTCGGACCACCCAGATCGTGTCCCATTCCCCGGCAGGTATCCTCTTGTCTTGGCGCCCATCGTTCGCGGCATCAAGCTCAAGAGGGTATTGATCGACGGTGGAAGCAGGCTCAATGTCCTCTTTGTCAAAACCCTTGACGATATGGGGATTCCGCGGTCCGGAGCTAAAGCGCGGATCGTCGCCTTTCCACGGTGTCATACCTGGAACTTTCGCGACACCACTCGGACAAATCACTCGCCGGTCACTTTGGCGCAAGGGAAAATTACCGGACAGAGAACCTTGGCTTCGAGGTGGCTGATTTCGCGACAAGATATCATGCCATCTTGGGGAGACCAAAGATCGCCAAGTTCATGGCGCGTGCCCCACTACGCATACCGACATTGAAGATGCCAGGGCCGAGTGGTATCATCGCTTCACGCGGTGACATAAGGCAGTTTTTTTCCTGTGACAAGGAGAGCTGCGAGATGGCCGAGTCCCTGGAGGTGCGAGCGGGTCGGGAGGGGATTCGGCGAGAAGCGGATTCCGACAAGCCGGAAGGCAGCGTCCCTACCCGCAAAGCGCGAAACCCTGGGATCGGCCCGGAGGACGGTACCAAAAGAATCCTCCTCGACCCGTCCGATCCGTCGCGAACCGCCTTGATCGGGACAGGGCTCGGAGACAAATAGGAGGACGCGCTCGTCACTTTTCTGCGGGCAACAGAGACGTCTTTGCTCGAAGCCGTCGGACATGCCCGGGGTCCCCAGGGAGGTGATCGAGCACGCACTAAATGTAAACCAATCAGCCAGGCCAGTCAAGCAAAGGCTGCGACGATTCGCCCAAGACCGTCGACAAGCCATCAGGGAGGAGATCACAAAGCTGCTAGCCGCAGGCTTCATCAAAGAAGTGTATCATCCCGACTGGTTGGCAAACCTCAGACTCGCCCGTAAGAAGAATAAAGTCGGGCGCATGTGTGTTGATTACACCGACCTCAACAAGGCTTGCCCGAAAGATCCCTTCGGTCTCCCCCGTATTGATCAGGTGGTAGACTCCACTGCTGGATCCCAACTACTTAGTTTTCTGGACGCCTACTCAGGCTATCATCAAATCCGGCTTCGAGAGGAGGATTGCGAGAAGACTTCGTTTATCACCCCATTCGGAGCATATTGCTACATCACCATGCCGTTTGGGCTGAAGAATCTTGGCAAGCAACTTATCGGCGGCGATCTTTGCGGTGTTTTCACCATCAGCTCGGACGCAATGTGGAAGCATATGTGGATGATATAGTGGTTAAAACCAAGACAGAAGACAGCCTCACCTCCGATCTGGCCGAGACGTTCGCAAGTCTGAGGGCGTTCCAGATGAGGCTAAACCCTGAGAAGTGCGTTGAGTTTCCTCCGGAAACTACTCGGGTTCATTGTCTCTCATCGTGGGATCGAGCCAAACAGGAGAAAATTGGGGCCATCATAAGGATGGCCCCGCCTGCTAGCCAAAAAGATGTCCAAAAGCTTATCGCTGCATGGTAACGCTTGGCGTGTTTATCTCTCGGTTGGGAGTTCGGGGATGCCTTTCTTCAAGCTCCTCAAGAAACAAGATCGCTTTGAATGGACGGCAGAGGCACAAGCAAGCCTTTGAAGAACTCAAGGTGTTCCTCTCCACCCCTCCAATTCTAGTCTCGCGGTGCCAGGTGAACCTCTCTCGCTCTACATAGCGGCAACAACTCATGTAGTCGGGCCAGTGATAGTTGTGGAGCGGGAAGAATCGACACCGCTTCGCGTGCAACGCCCGGTTTATTTTGTCAAGTGTTGGGCGAATCCAAGGCGCGATATCCTCAAATTCGAAGCCAGACGCAATTTTGATCTCGTCACGGAAGCTGAAGCATTATTTCCAAGGACACTTGATTTCAGTTGTGACTTCTTTCCCCGTGGGAGAGGTCCTCCATAATCGAGAAGCTACTGGAAGAATTTCAAAGTGGGCAGCCGAGCTTGGAGCTTTCGACGTCTCGTTCAAGCCACGCACCGCCGTCAAGTCCCAGGCTTTGGCCGACTTTACGGCCGAGTGGACTGAATCCCAGGCCCCCCGCACGGAAGAAGAGCCAGAGTATTGGACCATGCACTTCGATGGATCTCTCATGCTTGGTGTAGCAGGGGCGGGAATTCTCCTTGTCTCGCCTAAGGGCGACAGGTTGAAGTACGTCCTTCGGATTCACTTCCCGGCCTCGAACAATGCCGAAGAGTACGAGGCTCTCATCCATGGGCTCCGCATTGCCACATCGCTCGGAATCCGACGACTGGCGGTTCGTGGTGACTCCCAGTTGGTGGTGAGCCAAGTACAGAAGGATTGGTCGTGCGTCGATCAGACTATGACGGCGTATTGCCAGCAAGTCCGAGAATTGGAAGGCAAGTTTGACGGTCTGGAGCTGGTCCATGTCCTCCGCCGCAATAATGAGGCAGCCGACGAATTGGCCAAGATGGGAGCCACTCGAGTCGAGGTTCCGAGTGGTATCTTCGCCCAGGATCTTTACGAACCAACCGTCGCAAAGCAGCGGAGCCGAGCAAAGATCCTGAGGCCGGAGTCCTGCTCATTGATCCCAACTGGACGGCCCCATACCTTGATTATCTCCTGAAGGACAAACTTCCAGAAGCAACCGCTCTGGCAGAGCGCATCTCCCGACAAGCCAAATCCTACGTGGTGGTTGGCGAGGAGCTCTTTCGCAAGAGCACGTCAGGTGTCCTCAGGCGGTGCATTTCAGGACAAGTGGGAAGAGATCTGCTCCAAGAAATCCTCTCGGGGATGTGTGGCCATCACGCGGCGTCAAGCGCCTTGGTTGGGAAAGCCTACCGCCAGGGCTTCTTCTAGCCTACGGCAGTGACGGATGCTAAGGAGATCGTTCAAACTTGCGAGGGCTGCCAGTTCTATGCAAGGCAGACACACTTGCCGGCGCAGGAGCTGCAAACTATCCCCATCTCTTGGCCCTTCGCGGTCTGGGGGCTCGACTTAGTGGGCCCACTCAAGAAGGCTCAAGGTGGGTTCGCCTACCTTTTCGTAGCTATTGACAAGTTCACCAAGTGGATCGAAGCTAAACCAGTCGCCACTATCACTGCGGTTAAGGCCAAGGAGTTCTTCCAGGATATCGTGGTTAGATTCGGAGTGCCCAACCGGATCATCACGGACAATGGCACCCAATTCAGGAGTGAAGAATTTCAAGAATGGTGCGAAGGCGTCGGGATCAAGATCTGCTTCGCCTCGGTGGCTCATCCACGAAGCAATGGGCAGGTGGAGCGGGCTAATGGCCTGGTCCTCCAGGGCCTCAAGGCCAGGATCTTCGATCGCCTCAAACCATACGCTGCCCGATGGGTGAAGGAGTTACCGTCGGTACTCTGGGGACTCAGAACCACCCCCAACCGAGTAACTGGCCAAACACCCTTTTTCCTAGTCTACGGCGCAGAGGCGGTTCTGCCGACCGAACTAGGATTCGAATCCACGAGGGTTCGGAATTACAAGGAGGCCGAGTCCGAGGAGAGCCGAATGGTGGAGCTTGATCAACTCGAGGAGGCTCGGAACGTTGCAGCCATCCAGTCGGCTAAGTACCTCCAGGGACTTCGGCGTTACCATTCTCGCAATGTCAGAAGCAGAGTCTTTTCAAAAGGAGATCTGGTCCTCAGGAGGAACCAGAAAAGCGAGCACAAGCTCTCTCCAATTTGGGAAGGACCGTACATTGTGGAGGAGACGGTCCTACGGTGCTTATCGACTCAGACGTGAAGATGGCGAGGCTTTGGCGAATACTTGGAACGCCGAACAGCTCCGTCGCTTCTACGCATAAGTTATGTACCCGACTCTCACATGCTAAATAAAATGGTGATCCGTTTCATGTTTTGAACTTCTACTGTGTAATGCTAGCCCCGAGTGGTTATTACCCAACTGGTGTAGCACCTAACCCTGGTCGCGCCGGTGCAAAACGCACGGAAATAAAGACCGCGATAAGCGGACAACTCCGGCGGTTTATACCAACGCGCAAAGCAGGAAGGGTAGAGCCTGAAAGCACTAACCACTCGGGGACTACAATTCGCAGCGCCAAAATTTAACCGAGATTCGCCTAGTCATGGGTTTCTAGCTGTCAAAAGCTCGAGCCTCAACGCCTTGTTGCTGGCGCTGGAGCAATTGACTAGAACGGTTGATTAGGCAGAACCTTAAACTCAGGATAATTATGATGGCACGGACTGGGCAAGATTTCGCATTTTGTTCCATAATATTAATAATTTACATTACTGACTTTCTTTTTCATTTTCTCGCGCTAAAAAAAAAGGGGGGGAGGGGCGCCTCCTATCGCCAATCCTGCTGCTGCTGCTGCTGGTGGTGCTGCTTCTGCCGCTGGGAGGCCCGGGGGCGGGATCGTCGAGATCAGACGCGACTCGCGCGACCCAAAGCCGCCAGAATCTCGTCCTCAACCAGCCACAGGGGTGGTATAAGGCGGACGAGGGCCCTGGCGGCTAGGTCGTCGCGGCGTTCGCGCCCAACCATCTCGATGATGATCTCGGCCACCTCGTGGAGCCCCGGTGCAGCCTCCAGCAAGGTGGCCACGGCGGCGGCGTCCCTCGTGGCCCCCTCCTCTTCTTCCGCCTCCAGGATAGCAAAATCATGCTCCTCCCAGAATTCGGCCTCCTCCCAGCTGTAGAGCAGCCCAAGGCACCGCTGGCGAAAGAACGCCGCGTATGGGCCAACGAACCTCCTCATGTTAGACATGGAAGGAAGCTGGAAGAGGAAGAAGAGGGAGGAGACGAGAGGAAATGGGCAATCGCTCATCAGCGGTGACGCCCTATTTATAAACCATCCCAGCCCCGGAAATCGAAGCGTCTCTAAAGGCAATCAAACGCGCCACCCCGCAATCAATGAAGCGCAAAAAACAAAGCGGCTGCGCGAATACCAAAGAAGATCAGCACATTGAACAAAATTAAGAGACATTTCGCCAGACACGTGTCACGAGCAGTTCAAGTTAATTTGGCCTTCCCGCTCACTTCGCCCAGTTAAGCGAGAAGTCCGGGCTGCTGAGTGAGGCAACAATGCAAACCTGGGGGCTGAACCACTCAGCCTCTCGGAAAAGCGTGTCCGGGGCGAGAAGGCCACGGGCCAAGGCCCTAGCGCTTGGGAGCCATACCAGTCGGCTGAAGGCCATCCAGAGGCGCAACGGGGGCCAAAAGGCCGTGGCCACAACGTAAGTCCCGACGCCGAGAGCTGCACTCGACCACTCGGAAAAGCGTGTCGAGGCGAAAGGCGCGGGCCAAGACCCTGGCGCATGGAAGCCATACCCGATCGAAAGCCACGAGAAAGGCGCAGCGGGGCCAAAAGGCCGTGGGCCTATATTCTAGCAACTCAGACAAGGGGAAAGAGTAAAAGAGGTCCGGAGCCCACTTAGCGAGAGGACAATACAGACAAATTATATTCAAGTGAGAAAATACAACGTTTCAAACAAGGAGGGGAGGGCCAAAGACTCGGCATTAAGGTTCACATCGAAATCAGAATTCAAGATTCTCTAACAAGGCTTGCGATGTCTGGAGACCTCTTCGAGGAGCGTTGGCTTTGTCTTCATCACAGGCAAAACCCTCTTTCACAGCTTCAAGGTCAACTCTCGGATAATGAGACTTGACCACCGCCAACGCTGGTTCGCACTCATGGTCGCGGACTCCTTGGAATAAGCTCGATCCTATCGGCTCCTCCAGAGAGAAGCGAGCAGCGTCGTCCCCTAGCCCGGCTCGGCTCCTTCAATACGCGAAGGTGCAGAATCGGCTCGCAGCGACGCCGCGGCTGATCCGGCTCCGTTCGGCGGTGGTCATCTTCTCCTTGCATTACGCACCAAACCCGAGCGCCATCAGAAAACACACCCGATGCCAAGTACGTTCAATCCAAGTCAAAGAAATTTACCCTTCAGCTCCCGTTGTATCCTCTCCAAGCCGACTCGAGCTTCGAGGTTAGAACTTTCTGAAGCTTCCAGTCGAGCTCTCAGCTCAGCAATGGTCGAATCGCGCTCTGAAACACAAGAGCGTCATCATCCTTCCCAAGCTGTCCAAAAGATGTCCAAACCGAGTCCAGGGAGGATCTCACCTTCGAGCGCATGCTCAAGCTTCGCCTTCTCCTCCGGATCGTCATACACTGGACCTCAAGCCCGTGGACCTCCTTCCATCTGCCGCTGATCTCGTTGAGCTTGTCTCGATACTTCGGTGCTCCTTGAGCTTCGGGAGCACCTTCCAAAAAAGCTGCGACCTCTGCTCGAGCGCTCCCCATGTCCTAGGTAACAGGCGTAATCTCGAGGGAGGCCAGCAGGCAACAGACTGAAGAAAGACAAGAAACTCACCCTGACGAGCGTGCTACACCTGACGGTGAGCTCGTAAAGCTCCGTCTGAGCCGCTCTCTCCGTCTCTTCATCCTCTTCCATCCCGTTCCAGTCGGAACCCCCCTCCCACCATACGGTCCGATTCGGGGGCTTCGGCAGAGGACCGAGCGGCGGTGTCTCTCGATGTACCTCCTCCACTTCGAGAGACGGTGCCAGGTCAAGCTCGTCGACGGCCGGACCACCCGATGGTTCAACAGTCGGGCCGCCCGCACCAGGTGGCGACGCCCCAGCAGCCGACGGGGAGGGTGACCTGGCCGACGTGGGGGGGTCCCCCTTGGAGAAGCCGGTGCCTGGGGCTCCTTTTTAGGAGACCCCTCCACTGGGACGTCCATAGTAGGAGTCCTGAATCGGCAAAAAAGGGAAAACATCTCAGCACAGGTAATAACAAAAAGACGAGGATTGCCCAAAAGAATACCTCCTGGATTTGTTGAATTTCATCCCAGGTCTCATCCGAGTCCCAGCACCACTCGGAGGAACGGACCAAAGACCAGAAATGGGGCTGCCTAAAACGAAGGCTGTGGCTCAAGCCGTGATCTGGCACGCCGAGGTCGAAGGCCCTACCGACGAAAGGCCAGCTTCCTCCGCCGATTCGGCGCAGCTCATCGGCCGAGGTGTCACCGCCGCTTGGCCTGAGCATTCCTCAGCCGAGAGAGGCCGACGACCGGAGCGTCAGAGAAGAAGGACGCGTGTTCCTGAAAAAGGAACGATCGCACCCTGTCAGAATCACACATCAGGCAAAAAATCATGGGACAGTCTTTCGAGAGAGTGGTGCACTCATGGGAGGGGGAGGCCTCGCCGCCGAAAATTTGTGAGGGCAGCCCCTGTTGGTGATCACAGTGCTAGGCACGAAGAGGTCAACTACCCGCGCCGCCAATGCATCTTTCGACAAGGACGTGTCTGTCTCCCGGGTGGGATCCTGAGACCCGCCGTACTGGAACCCCAAATGGATTCTCTCCTTTAAGGGCTGCACTCGGCGCTTCACAAAGCTGATTGCGATCCCGGGGCCCGTCAGCCCTCGGTTCTTCAGATCGTTAATCCATGCCAGAAGCTCGGAGACTTGGTCCAAACCGCTGCCATCCGGGGCATCGCTCCAGCATCGGGAAGCTTTAGGGGTGCTGCCAGCGAAAGGGGCGAGAAAAGGGTCAACATTGGCACAATAGAACCACTCCCGCCTCCAACCTTTGAGGGAGGTCTTGAGGGGATGACGGCAATCTTGTTTCTTCAAGCCCTCTCGCAGTTGGAGCCCGGCACCCCCAATGATGCTGGGAGCAGCCCGGTTCGGATGAGGTTTGAGCAAGAAGAGAGAGCGGAACAAGTCAAAATGAGGACGTATCCCAAGATACGCCTCGCAAAGCTGAACGAAGATAGTAATGTGAAGAATGGAGTTGGGATTCAAATTGATCAGCTCGATTTCGTAAAAGTGAAGGAGCCCTCGGAAGAAGGCGCTCCCAGGAACACTAAATCCTCGCCAGAAGAAGGACTCGAACACCACAATCTCATTCTCTAGAGGTGTGGGGTAAGGGTCACTTGCGGCGGGACAGGCGGAGATCAACTCCAGCGGAGGAAGGACGCCGGTGGCGACCAGCTCCTCCAAGAGGGACGTCGTGGAGATGGAGGTCTCCCACCCCGCGGTCGCAGGGTCGGCGTTACTCTCCGACGCTGATAAGGATTCCGAAGAAGAAGACATCTCGGTGAAGGAGACCTGGTGGGAGGAACCGCCGAGGGTCTTGGGCGCGAAACTAGAAACCCTAGGTCGCCCAAATCGCCAAAGGAGACTTAAAGATTTCTCAACCGTGGTGGGGGAAGGGCAAAGGTATCTTCGCCTAGCAATTTTTCCCTCATTTATAAGGAATAAGCCTTAATTTTCGCCTTACGGCGGGAAAAGCAAGGGCCTTCGCGCTCGATTCTGGGCCAGATCTAGGGCACGCCCCATGTCGGGCCGATAGCTGAGTTGCGCAAAACGCGACCAGGTGTCAAGTCTGGTTCGAAGTTTGGGATAAAGTGCGCCCCATGATGGGCCTGAACGCCGGCCGCCACGGAAGCTTGGGGCCGGGCACTTTCCGAACATCCTCAAGCGGTATGCCCCATAATTTGGGGTCAATTGCTTGTACCGCTTCTTAACGTGATTGGGTACCGTGGGAGGATTTTCACTAAACCGGTCTTGAGAATGCGCTCCATGAGAGTTCAAGCAAGGCGCCATAAGCGAACACAGGCATTACTCTATATGACCAAGGTACGCCCCATGAGGGTCGGTGAGCAACAAGCGATTGCGCGCAGACCGTAGCGAGCGCGGGTACCACTCGACCCACGAGCCAAAAGACTACGGTATGCCCCACGAGGCCACCGAGCGACAAGCCGCTTGTCACAAGACCTAAAGCGGGCGCTGGTACCACTCGACCACGAGCCAAAAGACTACGGTATGCCCCATGAGGGCGGTGGCGACAAGCCGATTCTTGCGCACCAAGAACGGGCGCGGGTACCACTCGGCCACGAGCCAAAAAGACTACGGTATGCCCCATCAGGGCCAGCTGAGCGACAAGCCGGTTGCCGCGCACCGTAAACGGGTGTGGGTACCACTCGGCCACGAGCCAAAAGACTACGGTATGCCCCATGAGGGTCAGCTGAGCGACAAGCCGGTTGCCGCGCACCGTGAACGGGCGCGGGTACCACTCGGCCACGAGCCAAAAAGACTAAGGTATGCCCCATGAGGGCCAGCTGAGCGACAAGCCGGTTACCGCACACCTTAAACGGGCGCGGGTACCACTCGGCCACGAGCCAACCAACCACAGTGGCTTCACATTACAAGTTCTTTACGATCTTTTTTCCCGTATAATCTTTATGACAGGATAAGAGACGGAAATCCGATCCTAAAGCACTTGGGGGCTGCTGTGGGATGTCTGAGATAGGGGTCCCGCAAGTGGGGCCTATACCCGACTGGGCTAGACGGGCGGAGTAGTAGGCCCAAAGCCCAGAAGCGCCACGATGGGCCCGGAGGAGGTTTTCGACTTGTTCCCCAAGGCAACTCCTGATCCTTCGGGGAAGCTTCGCGCCACGCCCAAACAACCCGCCAAAAACGAAGCATGCAACCTGACATTCACAGAGCCTGCAGACGCTGGAACTGTGAGCGGCGGCGGCGTGGTCGAAAGCACAACCACCTCTCCAAGGCGTAGTGCGCCATAGCCGAGCGAAGACAAAGTATGTGTTGGTGAGGCCACCATGTGGAGAGGCAGTGGCGCCCATCTATCATGTATCCTTCCCCCAGTATATAAGGGGAGGAGGGAGAAACAAGAAAGGGAGGACGCTCATATATCCAAGAACACAGGACTAGGGTATTATCTCCTCCGAGAGAGCCCGAACCTGTCTAAAAACAGATCGCCCTCGCATCCTGTGTTACCATCAAGCTCAGATCCTGCACAAATCCCCTAGAATCACAAATCTCATTGCCGGCGAAACCGATCATCGACAGTTCCCTTGTAGGTGTGTGTTGAGTTCATGATGTTGTCCATGTCAATTTTTTCTGCTTTGTGTCCTAGAAACCTCAATGTTAGCTAGATTTGCCCCACCATCTATCACCATTCGTCATCATCGTCCCCGACGAAGTCAACCGATGTGTTAGTTAGAGCCACATAGACACCACATTAGTGCCATGTATGCATTAGTGCAGATCAGATCTGAATAAATTAAGTCCACGGTGAGTCGTGCATGTGACATATGGGGCCAACACGTTAGTGAGTTAAGCCATGCACCAAGTTTACCGCAGGCCATGTACTGTGTTCGTGGATCCATAGAACAAGGGTCCACATGTTAGTCTTTGATTAATTTCTAAAATTTTGAAATTAAAAAGAAATTAGGAAAATCCCCATGGCCACTTGACAGTATCTCAAAGAGGAATTTTCTCCTTTCTCTCTCAATTTCTAGGATTTATTTGTTTGATAAATCTTCCAAGAGTGTGTTTTCTTTCATACGAACTCCGATTGAGTCCATTCAAATTTCTAAATTCATTTAAAATTGATCCCTATATTATCATATATTTTATTTGATTTTTATAGTTGGTTTTATCTCTATTTTATATTTATTTTACTTTTCATAGATCGTTTTGCTTAGACATTGAGGTGCCAGGAGTGTAGGAAGGTTAAGAGTTGACTCAAGATCAAGGTCAAGATTAAGATAAGGAATTATGCCAATTTCCATGGCAATTTGTGCTTTGATCATATTGAACCCATAAAAGTTATCTTGCTTCAAACTATTACATGATTGTTTAAATCATGAACTATTTAAATAGTTTGGGAATTAGTTATGTGATTCATTTGAATTATGCCTACTTTGTCATTTGCTATGCCGTGATCATTTGTCACCCTAGGATAGATAATTAATAGTTGGTCACAAATATATTACCAACGTGGATTGGTTTATAATATGGTTAGTATGCTTTCCATGCAACGGGGTTATCAATATCATTTTGAAACTGCAAATTCAACTATGAGTTATTGTCTATGGAATATCTTTATGAAAATAGTGTGTCATGTGTTGTCACATGATGATGATGTGGATGGCATGTGTTACACAATAATCAATTAGGGTGGTAAATGATTTAGATTGATGCAACTGGCAAAAGTGTAACACCCTACAAATCTAAACTGTCGTACAAGAAAAAATTCGACAGCATCTCTCCTAAAATTAGGACAAAACGGAAGCGACAACAAGATTCATAATAACCATTATAAATAGGAATAACATAAAAGCATCAATACTAGAGATAACAAGTCTAAATCAACCAGAAAACAAACATAAACGTAAAACAGCTCCAAAGAGGACATCAACAGGTCTATGATTAATAAAATTTCAGCAAGCTAATGAATTATTAAATGCACTAGTCCATGTGATTAGTGATGACGGAGGGAGTTGATTGTGCTACTAAGCCCACCCTTCAAGCTTACGACTCGCGAGAACTACACGAAAACAACAAAATAACAAGGGGTGAGATTGGGTAATCTCGGCCAAGCGGAACAACTTCTAACGAATAACACAGCCATTACGGTAAAACTAGAACACCAAATTCCTCATGTCCAATACCACATTATAGAGTCCACACAACCTCAGTAAAATGCATATGATTGTGCACATGCTTATGCCATGATCCTCCTCACCGTGCCCTTTCACCGGGAACACGGTTGTTGTAATCTGATCGCGCGCTAGCGTCGACAAACTTCAATGCATGATTATGCGATTAATGCTTCATGCATAAATACATTCATAACTTCCCACTCTGAATTCACATGCTTGCATACCATCCAAATAACATGGATAGAATCACGAACATCATTGAGATAGAATATCTCCACAATTCATCTTGCAAACAACATCTTTCTTCATTCTTACTCATGATTCAAAAGCCAAACAACCACATCACAATGCAGGATAGGATATTGTAATCTCATAAAAAAGTAGTTAAACCATGTAGGTGTGCTGCAATTAAGGTTTATATTGAAGACGAAACAAATAGCGAGTTATAGTTTAGCAAGACCGCTACTTCCACTTGCCTTTACCAACGTGGATAGCCGAACCTAGTTGCGTCCAGGAAGGGGCACCACCTGTACAAGTATTATTTCAGTACATAGCGACATCACAAATGATCACACAACTCGAACACACGCTTCCTAATCCCGTTCCTTCTTAAGCGCCAAAAACCCCAATCTGCCCGGGTCAAACAGCAGCACCCTCTCTTCACAATTTCGTATCTTTTTTTTATACAGATCATAAAAATACAAAAAAATTACAGTAGCTAGATATTGACGAGATATACAACTTTCATGAAGATCACAAATTTCAATTCCACTGTTAAATATGCCTAAACAAACGTCCAACACAGTGGACAAAATCTGTTCCAGATTCTGTCCGTCATCTTGAAACAGCTATAACTCTCAGACCGACACACCAAAAATTCTGAAAAAATTACAGAAGCTAGATCTCGACGTTATCTACAACTTTCTAGTTATAGGTGTTTTCAGGAAAAATCGTCTATGCCACGTAAAACGCGAAACAATACGCGCTGCACAATCTCCCCTTCCAAAAACAGCACCACGTGAACATCTACCCTTCTCCCCCATCAAGATCCATCTAAATCACTCACCACCAGATCTAATACACTCCTAATCCCTAGGTAGAACAGGGGTAAGGTGGGAATTTTACCTTGAGTTCTCCTTGAGAACCCACAGCAAAAGCAGCGATTCCCGAAGCGGAAATCTGCTGCGTCCTCCACGCCTCCACGAGGATCCTCTTCTCGCTTGCTCCTTCGTGTTTAGCGGTGGATCTTGAGCCACCACGCAAGGAGAAGAGGAGGGTGGTGTGGCTGCTAGAGAGGAGGAAGAGGGGGTGCCCTAGGGCTTTTAGAGAGGTGACACCCCTTTTATATGGTGGTAGGCCCACTAGGGAAAGAGAGAGAGGTGGGGAGGGATTAAATAGCCAGGCCCGGTTTTCCTCGGCCCACTTGTTTATAACCCGACAACTCCAAATTTAATATTAATATGCCGGATAAACTTCAATTATTTCATCCCAAACAAATCCTTCATTCCTATCGAAACAAAACCGAGGAAAAGGAACCTAGAATCGCTCACGATGCTCTAAGGCATCACATTCTCCCCCTCCTTAAAGGATTAGTCCCGAATCTACTCCTCTTTGCTACGGAACCTTAAAAAAGGAAGGCAAAATGGTAATCAACACTTTACCTTCAGCATCCTCAAGAGTGTAGGATACTTCTTCAGCATCCCGGTCCTCAAGTTCCCAAGTTGCATCCGCTTTCGAGACTAATTGGTCCACAAATCTTTCATTGGACACTAACACGAACTATTCCCCTATTAAATAAAGGACACCTATTAGGTGAATCTGGTATCGATCTGGAATCTCAACTCCCACTTCTCTCTTCAACCCGATCGTGAAACTCAGCATTCCAATCTCAACTCCTCTACCGCAGTTAAATCGCATTACGGGCAGGACTTGAACCATGTGAACCTGGCAGCTCTAGGTAAGTCTCTAAATCAACCCAAACACAAACTCCTATCTCCTACAAGTGATTGATCTTTTACAAAAAAGAACCAATATCCACCCTTACCAACGACAGAGATAGCCTACTTTACAACCGAGGGTAGAAAATCATGAAACAATAACAACCAGAACACAATCACTACGGTTGACACAAACTTTCGCTCGAACCCAGCGACAAAAGTTCCAAAAAATTAATGTAATTACACTGCAACTTCCAAGTTGTCCACTACTAAATTAAGCAACCCACGAGGAACACATCAGAAAACAAATTCTCCAAAAGGTTTGAATTGAGTCATACCTAACCTTCCTTTACTCTTCACTTTTAAACTACTTACGATCAGACCCACACTAGTTTTCCCTTGTAAGAAGAGTTTAGCCTTCACATTCTTCCACCCAAGGACCAGGGCAAAGTACAATCCTTGAATATACTCAACCATAACATAAACATTCATTTTCTTACCCCAAGCTTGAGGCGTAAAAGAAATCTTAATTCTCACTAACACAGTGACGACAATCACCACCTTTAAACCAAGGGCTGAAATTCATATACACGGGAACTCAACTTGGAAGAGGAACTCCATAGAACCAAAACCACCAAAAAAAAATTTTCTTGAAGCTCTATTCAAAGAAACACAGCGAAAGTCTTCTGCAAATGCATTTCACTTTTACCAAAACAAATCATCTCACTTTTATCCAAGGCCAAGCCATTCGGAAAAAAAAAAGCCGATCAAGGAATTAAATGCTTCACACACCACCATCTCTTTTTCCTTAAAAGGAACCAAACTCACTTCCCAGCAGAAAAATTGTTTCAACCACGAATATCATTCATGTCACAACCGGAAGAATCGTCTCTTAAACAAAAAGCTGTCAAACACCTCACACCACAACACAACTCTAGCCCAAAATAGAAATACAAATATTTCAGGATCATGAAGTTCCAAATCTTACATTGGATTAGCTACTTCTTTTGATCAACAATGCAAATAACTCAACCTTGAAAACTACGGACACAGTCAAGCATACATCCTTGAGCATAAATGTAGCATTCATAACTTAAGCTAGTTTTCTTATCAAAAGATGAATGAATAGCGATATTTAATAGAATAACATTCCAAAATCTCCACAAATTACTTCAAAGGTTAATCATTCTTTTATCCTTGTTTTAAGCCTCGAAATTAACCCACATTTAGCGAGAATCATTCTAAGTTTAGGAAACTGAAACACGAGCACAAAGAATACTTTGACGAAAGTATTCAACCCAAATATCAAACAAACAAACCAATCCATATGAATTTTTAAACATAAGTTCAGCATAACTCCGCCATCTATAGCATTCCACTACCCTTACCATTTAGATTTCAATATTCTATTTACTCATTGAGAAGGCCCATCGAGGATTTAACAACAACTACACAACAAATTCTTACTCTTATTACCTTTTCCACAATTATAAATAAAGTTCCACGGTGCTTATCAAAAACACATCAACCAACACTACCTCATCAAGATCCCACGGGCGGCCTAACCTATATCATCATATTCTAATTTTGAAGCGATTGCTTCAACAAGTCTTTGACATGATGAACCTATAAATTCCATACCACATACAGCGTCAACATCTCGACAATGGAAATTTATTCACCTAAAGATGACTCAACAAGTAAATATTATCTCAACAAGGCACCAATCGTAAAATAGAAGTTTAAAACATACATTTATTAAGGACAAAATCAGCGTCATGCTAACTATCCCTGGTTCACTCCATCACAACATGTTACAATTTCCACCATTTTTAACAAGGTTTTCAACAATTAATCTAATCGATTACCACCACTACTAAGTCATCAATATCAATAATTGGCATAATTGTAAAACAACCAACATTGCTTTTAGTTACCTATCCATAGACTATGACAAGCTGTCACTACAACATACTCAACTATGTAAAATAGATTGAATAATTTAAGCCATCCAAAAGCTCTTATAACAACAACGCTAAATTAAATTTAAATTTTTTAATTTTTAGCTACCCTATCTGAGTTATAGCAAAATTGTGACCAAAAGGCAGCGCATAGCGTAGAACTCTTCTTGTGTCTTCACTCAAAGGAGACAAAACCACAAACCGCCAAAGGACAAATCAGCGAGTGCTCAAAACTAAGCATTTTGCTCAGTTTCGAACCAACCACATACCGAAAGCGAACCAAAACCATTGTCGGCCACGGTAAAGAACATCAGAAGGAATCCATCACCAACCTCTTCTATTTGACTCCAGTCACTACCCGATCTCACAGAACACGGATAAGTACTCTTTCCCTGAGGGGTTTAATAGTTCTTAGGTGGTGACTCTAGACCACACCGTCAAACCACGGCCTCACTACAAACAAAAGGTGACCGAAACCCTACCACAACCACACTTTATCACAAGCGAAGCAACTCAATCAAATCTATCATAAATATAGCATTATACATCATCAAAAGTAGCATTCAACAACAAAGCTTAAATTCAACCTTTAAGCATAAGGCAACGATACCCATACCCTTTCCTCATTGCATCCATGTGTGTCAAATTTTAAATTAGTGATTCCACTTACACAAGTTTTAATGTTGCTATCCTATGACAAAATTTTAGTTAAAACCTAGGCCATGTTTCTAAGTTATTCCACATCACATTTTAGTTGTATCCTATAGTATGACACTAAAAATAGACATTCCAAGGACCTCTGACCGCTCACGATACCATGTAACACCCTACAAATCTAAAGCGTATCGTACAAGAAAAAAATTCAGCATCTCTCCTAAAATTAGGACAAAAGCAGGCGACAACAAGATTCATAATAACCATTATAAATAGGAATAACATAAAAGCATCAATACTAGAATAACAAGTCTAAATCAACCGAGAAAACAAACATAAGCGTAAAAAACGGCTCCAAAGAGGACATCAACGAGGTCTATGATTAATAAAATTTCAGCAAGCTAATGAATTATTAAATGCACTAGTCCATGTGATTCGTGATGACCCGGAGGGTTGATTGTGCTACTAAGCCCACCCTTCAAGCTTACGACTCGCGAGAACTACGAAAACAACAAAATAACAAGGGGTGAGATTGGGTAATCTCAGCCAAGCGGAACAACTTCTAACGAATAACCACAGCCACAGTAAAACTAGAACACCAAATTCCTCATGTCAATACCACATTATAGAGTCCACAACCTCAGTAAAATGCATATGATTGTGCACATGCTTATGCCATGATCCTCACTCACCGTGCCCTTTCTCGGGAACACACGGTGTTGTACCGTGTCTGATCGCCTTGTGGCGTCGACAAACTTCAATGCATGATTATGCAGTTAATGCTTCATGCATAAATACATTCATAACTTCCCACTCTGAATTCACATGCTTGCATACCATCAAATAACATGGATAGAATCACGAACATCATTGAGATAGAATATCTCCACAATTCATCTTGCAAACAACATCTTTCTTCATTCTTACTCATGATTCAAAAGCCAAACAACCACATCACAATGCAGGATAGGATATTGTAATCTCATAAAAAGTAGTTAAACCATGTAGGTGTGCTGCAATTAAGGTTTATATTGAAGCGAAACAAATAGCGAGTTATAGTTTAGCAAGACCGCTACTTCCGCCACTTGCCTTTACCAGCGTGGATAGCGAACCTAGTTGCGTCCAGAAGGGGCACCACCTGTACAAGTATTATTTCAGTACATAGCGACATCACAAATGATCACACAACTCGAACACCGCGCTTCCTAATCCCGTTCCTTCTTAGCGCCAAAAACCCCAATCTGCCGGGTCAAACAGCAGCACCCTCTCTTCACAATTTCATTATCTTTTTTATACAGATCATAAAAATACAAAAAAATTACAGTAGCTAGATATTGACGAGATATACAACTTTCATGAAGATCACAAATTTCAATTCCACTGTTAAATATGCCTAAACAAGCGTCAACACAGTGGACAAAATCTGTTTCCAGATTCTGTCCGTCATCTTGAAACAGCTATAACTCTCAGACCGACACACCAAAAATTCTGAAAAAATTACAGAAGCTAGATCTCGACGTTATCTACAACTTTCTAGTTATAGGTGTTTTCAGGAAAAATCTTCTATGCCACGTAAAACGCGAAACAATACGCGCTGCACAATCTCCCCTTCCAAAAACAGCACCACGTGAACATCTACCCTTCTCCCCCATCAAGATCCATCTAAATCACTCACCACCAGATCTAATACACTCCTAATCCCTAGGTAGAACAGGGTAAAAGATTGGGAATTTTACCTTGAGTTCTCCCTTGAGAACCCCACAGCAGCGGCGATTCCGAAGCGGAATCTGCTCGTCCTCCACGCCTCACGGATCCTCTTCTCGCTTGCTCCTTCGTGTTTAGCGGTGGATCTTGAGCCACCACGCAAGGAGGAAGAGGAGGTAATGTGTGGCTGCTAGGGAGGAAGAGGGGTGCCCTAGGGCTTTGGGGTGACACCCCTTGCTATATGGTGGGCCGGCCCACTAGAGGGAAAAAGAGAGAGAGGTGGGGAGGATTAAGTAGCCAGGCCCAGAGTTTTCCTCGGCCCACTGTTTATAGCCCGACAACTCCAAATTTAATATTAATATGCCGGATAAACTTCAATTATTTCATCCCCCGACAAATCCTTCATTCCTCTCCCGAAACAAAACCAGGAAAAGGAACCCTAGAATCGCTCTGATGCTCTAAGGCATCACAAAAAGACTATGTGCCATGGTGGGTCTATGTAACATTGGGAATCCTTGCCGAAGTGCCCCTTTTCCCGGCAATTGAAGCACTTGACACCACTTGCACCCCTCTTCATCTTCTTGGTGTGCTCAATGCCAGTTTGCCTCGTCATTTGTGGTGCAGACTTGTTCTCCTTTTGATGAGGATATACCGAGGCGAGGTGGCCCTTCATGTTGCAATCGAAGCACTTGATAATCTTCGAATGTCTTACATTTTGTTTCGTCTTGCTCTTCTCCCTCTTGTAGTTGTAGCCGATCCCTCTCTTTTCTTGAGGCGCACATGGCTTGCTTAGAATCTTGTTGAGGGTCAACATTCCTTTGTAGCACTTCTCCAAGTCACTTCTCAATTGAGTTACTCATTCCTTGAGCTCTTTATTTTCCTCTAAAAGATTAGTATCTAAACACATAGAAGAACTAGAAATAATTTTATTAGAGCAACAAGCTAGGAATATCATTTAAATTCTCACTAGAGGTGGACATGTTGATATTAGATGACTTTCATGGAATAGAAATAGGACAAGGAAAGTCATCTACCTAATCACGTTGAATTCCAATGTCCAATGTAGAATTTGTGAATTCCTTGAGAATGATGAATTCATGATTTTCTTTAAGCACATTATAATCATTTTGAAGTGAATCATGCTTAAGCTTCAAAATCTTATACTTTGCTTTTTCCTTCCCAAGAAATTCATTGAGCTCCTCTAATATATCCATTAAATCATCATAGGAGGGATCTTCGTCATCGCATACCTCAGCTTTACCTTTAGCTATGAAGCAACGAATTCAAGAAGGTAGCGTCGGATGCTCATCGTCGCTTGAGGCGTAGGTTGAGGCTGCTTCTTCATCACTTGAGGTAGAAGTAGAGGTTTCTTCTACCGAGATGCATTCTTCAATGCAATTGTCATTTGTTGATGTGGATGAATTATATTTTTCTTAAATTTTGACCCATATCTCATGAGTGCTCTTGAGGTTGCATATTTCATTAAAAATATCTACGCTCACGATACTAAATAAAATATTAGTAGCTTGAGCGTCGAGATGTAGGCATTTCTCCTCTCCTTTAGTTGGAGCAACATCATTCAATGGAGACAAAAAGCCCACATCTACGATCCACCATATTTGGGTACTCGTGGATTTAAAATAAGAAATCATAAAGCATTTTATGAGACATAATTAGAACCATCAAGGACAAGTGGATCGGTGTAGTGCACTAAATCTCTAGTCACCATCCACTTTACTCTCTAGGTGGTAAACCCCAATAATTAAGAGACCAAGCTCTGATACCACTTGTAGGGTCGAGGAAGCTGACTGGACGGGGATGAATAAGCTGCTTTTAAAAATTCTCTACAAATTAAATACGAATAAAAGCTAGTCGCCTAAATACACCTATGTCAAAACTTTAACTAATAAAAATGCGAAAGCGACAAACTAAGGTTTTGACAATTAAGGCCTAAATCAACTATGCTCACTAAGTGCACTAACTAATTAAGTCTCTACACAATAAATTGCAATTCTAAATACAATTAAGCAATAATAAAAATAAGAATTGCAAGAATGTAAATGAACACAAGAGACACCAAACTTTTCCCCGTGGTCTAGAATACTTGTCGGTCTCCCCCAATCCACGTTGATGCAAGCCCAAACATGACGAACCAGCTCCACACTTGAACACCTGTGAGAGGAGCCGCCCAGATCGTCCTCAGGCTATTAGAAGGTTCAGTAGTCCTAATCGGAGTTGGAGACTAACAAAGGATCGCTGGGAGCGCTCGCAGTGTCAGCACCCAAGCCCAATTGAGACAGACTTCGAAACCCTTCGAAAACTTGACGACAACCCCGGTATTCCCCCGGTATGCGACCCAAAAACTTGCCCAGGATCCCCACATACTGGTTTACATACGGCATGTGATAAAAGAATAGCTTTACCGTCCCATACCGGCATGCGATCAACCAAAGTGTGCTCGATCAAAGGGCAAACAACGGATCGGTCCTCAACTGACACAGGAGAGACTACCGCGCTTGGGTCTCCACACCCAAGTGCCCAACTCTCTTGCCCGGTCTCATTTCATTCTTTTCCATTTCTACTCACCATCGTTACCACAGTAACCCGAGTATTATGTCACAGAACAATCACAAGCGGCGGAACCATCCACCACTTCGTCCATACACGACATCTAAGCAAGACTAAGCATAGACACAATATATTACCCTTAATCTAGCTCCCACGGAGGTGTTCAACAAAGAACAAGGATGGTACATGCAGCAATTTGGATCTAGCCTATCCCCCATTTCAATTCCTAATGCAACACTCAATCATTCAATAAGCAGTTTATTCACAAAAGTAAATTGCTCATATGGTTCAAGATGCTTAGGTGCTTGCCTTGTGCTTCTGCTTGCGGATCGATGGTAGCTGGCTCTCCGGTAGCAATCTCAGTCACCGCGGAGTCAAGTCCCGCGGGATCGCTCTCTACGCGGGTACAATGCATAATGAGATGCGTGAAATGCAAAAGAAACAATTACAATGCAAACCCCAACGAAAACTCACAACCGGACAGATCAGCCAAACCCGGACAGTCCGGGTTTAACATCCGGACAGTCCGGCTAACCCGGACATTCTGGACAATTAGGTCCGGACACTCCGGACCTGGCGCATCTCGCCCAACTTACCCAAGGATTCGAAGTGCTACCGAGTCCTATGGCACCGCGAGGGCCCGATCTACGACTTTCCTACACGCGGTCGAGCCAGAGAAGCTCCGAGCTAGCTCAAACCACGACGATAGAAGCTCATTCTTAACATCTCCAACCCAAAACCCAATCCAAGGCTAGGGATGACATTACCTACCCCCGATCCCTAACCCTAGCACCCAACATTGCCTAAACCAACCCCCAAATCCACCACCCACCAAAACCCTAACCTTCCCCAAGGTTACCCTAACTCCCAAAACTACATACCAAACCTCAAATCTACTCCCACGAGCTCCCAAGAACCCAGGAACCACAAATGGACTCCAAGGAGAGGTCTCACCTTCAAGGGGGAAATGAAGGAGAGGGAGGGGAAGCCGGGTTGAGCGAAGAGGACACCGGCTTGGAGAGGATCTCGAGGTCACCGGGGTGGAGAAGCCACTGGGGAGGACCACAGGAGGTCGCCGGCCGGAGGGGAGTCGCCGGAGACGTGCTTGGGTGGAGGAGAGATCACACGGGTAGTGGGGAGCAATAGGTGGAAGGAGAAATGAGTGGGGAGCCACGAAATGGAGTTTTATACAAAACCCCCGCACAGTCCGGACTCTCCGGACATTTAACCCGGAGACTCCGGGTTGGGGCCTTCGGTAAAACAAATCCCGAACACCCCGGACACTCCGGACAATTTAGTCCGGATACTCCGGGTTGGGGTGTTCGGTAGCTCTAACTCGGATACTCCGGACAATTTATCCGGACATTCCGGGTTATATCCGGATACTCCGGACAATTTATCCGGATACTCCGGATGTCCCAGAATTTTTGAACTTGGGGCCTTGACAAACCCTCCCCCCTTAAAGGAATCTCGCCCCGAGATTCAGGACAAGCGCATGGACAAAGTGGAATACGGATAGATAGTACAATCACATACGGATCGACATGTTCGGGATTAAAAAGGGTTGCCTACCAGCAACTTACATGGTACGGAAGAACTCAGGATAATTGGTCTTCAAACGATCCTCGGGCTCCCAAGTAGCTTCGTCTTCCGTATGATTGCTCCACTGAATCTTGTAGAACTTGAGAGTCTGCCGACGGGTCCTACGTTCAGCTTCATCCAAAACCCGAATGGGACGCTCTTGATAAGACAGATCAGGTTCAGGCTGGACTCCGAGTTCATCCACCTCCAAGGACTCGAACGGAGTACGGAGGCACTTCTTCAATTGGGATATATGGAAGACGTTGTGGACCATTGCTAGAGAGGAAGGAAGCTCTAGCTGGTACGCCACTTGACCACACTTCGCAAGGATCTGGAAAGGTCCTATGTAGCGAGGTGCCAACTTTCCTTTGATTCCGAAGCGACGGGTGCCCCGGAGAGGAGACACCTTCAGATAGGCGTAATCACCAACATCGAAGGAGAGGGGTCTCCTACGGTGGTCAGCATAACTCTTCTGTCGTGATTGCGCTACCTTCAGGTTTTCCTAAACGGTCTTCACCTTTTCTTCTGCCGATTTGACTACATCCGGTCCAAAGAATGGTCGTTCTCCACTCTCGGACCAGTTCAAGGGAGTCCGACAGTTACGACCATAGAGTGCTTCAAACGGAGACATTTTGATGCTGGTTTGGTAGCTGTTGTTGTAAGCAAACTCAGCAAACGAAAGACACTCATCCCACTTCTTTCCATAAGACAGAACACAAGCCCTCAACATGTCCTCGAGGATCTGATTGACCCTCTCGGTCTGTCCATCAGTTTGTGGATGATATGCCGAGCTGTGGAGCAGTTTGGTGCCTAATGTCGCGTGCAAACTTCTCCAAAATTGGGAAACGAACTGAGAGCCCCGATCTGAAACTATTCGCTTCGGCACTCCATGAAGGCACATAATTCGGACATGTACAGCTCCGCATATTTGATGGCTCGGTAGGTGGTGCGAACGGCTAGGAAATGCGCAGACTTTGTCAACCGGTCGACGATCACCCATATCGAGTCGTGACTCGAAGAAGTTAGAGGCAAGCCGGTAACGAAGTCCATGCTAATATCTTCCCACTTTCAGCTCGGAATGGGTAGCGGCTGAAGTGTGCTAGCTGGTTTGAGATGTTCGGTCTTTACCCTTTTGCAGACATCACACTCTGACACATAGCGAGCAATCTCGCGCTTCATACGAGTCCACCAAAACTGTCGTCTCAAGTCCTGATACATCTTGTTGCTGCCCGAATGGATTGTGAGTAAGGAGTTATGGGCTTCATCCAGGATCTCCCGTTTCAACTCTTGGTTATCCGGGGCAACTATACGCTCAGCGAACCACAAGGTTCCTTGATCATCCAGACGAAAGCCCGGAGCTTGACCAGACTTCAAGGTATTGCGGATTTTGGTAACACCCTCATCCAACCTTTGAGCCTCTCGAATCCGATCAAGCAATGTGGACTTCAATTCCACATTAGCCAAGGCCCCTTCTTCTATCATTTCCAAGTTGAGCTTTCGAAACTCAGCACAGATGGTAGCACTCCAGGGTTGAAGAGTGAGGCAATTGCACCGAGCCTTGTGACTCAACGCATCTGCCACCACATTGGCCTTACCCGGGTGATAATGCACCTTAAGAGTGTAATCTTTGATCAACTCAAGCCACCTTCTTTGTCTCATATTCAAGTCTGCCTGAGTGAAGATGTACTTGAGGCTCTAGTGATCGGTATAGACATTGCACTTATTCCCCGGGAGGTAGTGGCGCCAAATCTTCAAGGCATGGACCACTGCAGCAAGCTCCAGATCAAGGGTTGGGTAGTGCTCTTCATGGCGCTTTAGTTGCCGAGACGCATAGGCAACAACCCGGCCTTCTTGCATAAGCACACAGCCAAGTCCGATGCCAGATGCATCGCAATACACATCAAATGGCTTGTGAATATCAGGCTGGGTAAGAACTGGAGCTGTAGTGAGGCGCTGTTTCAGAGTTTGAAATGCCTGCTCACATCCCACTGACCACTTGAACTCGGTGCCCTTCTTCAGTAACTCTATCATGGGCTTGGCTATTTTAGAGAAGTCCTGAATGAAACGGCGATAATAGCCAGCCAGCCCAAGGAAACTGCGAATCTCCATGACAGACTTGGGCTGTTCCCATTTGAGCACATCCTGCACTTTGCTTGGGTCAACGGCTATGCCTTGCTCGGAAAGGACATGCCCCAAAAAAGACACCTCCTTCAACTAGAACTCGCACTTGCTGAACTTCGCATACAAGCGGTGTTCCCGAAGTCTCCCGAGAATAACGTGAAGGTGCTTGGCATGATCTTCCTTGTTGGCTGAATAGACGAGGATGTCATCGATGAAGATGACAACAAAGGAATCCAGCTCCTCCATGAAAATGGAGTTCATGAGGTACATGAAATACGCCGGCGTGTTCGTCAAACCGAACGACATGACGGTGTACTCATACAACCCATATCGGGTGGAGAAGGCAGTCTTCGGGATGTCTTCGGCCTGGATCTTGATCTGATGGTACCCGAGTCTCAGGTCAATCTTAGAGAACACCCGTGCACCAGCAAGCTGATCAAACAGGATATCAATCCGTGGCAGGGGTACTTGTTCTTGATAGTGACAGCATTCAAGGGACGGTAATCCACGCAAAGGCGAAGCGATCCGTCCTTCTTGGTCATGAATAGAGTCGAGCAGCCCCAAGGCGAGGAGCTCGGGCGAATGAAGCCCTTATCCATCAACTCCTTCAGCTACTTCTTCAACTCGGCCAATTCATTGGGTGGCATCCGGTACGGCTGCTTGGATATGGGAGCAGTACCGGGTTGAAGCTCCACCACGAATTCAATGTCCCGATCAAGCAGCATTCTTGGTAATTCTGCTGGGAATACATCCGGGTACTCCGCAATCATGGGAATGGACTCTAGCCCTTCAACTTCTGTGCCATTCAAGGAATAAAGAGCGGCCGCGCCGTCATCAAGGAGTAGAGTCAGCAAGTCGCCCTTTGGTCCCTTGAGCAAGATGGAGCGACGAGAACAATCGAGAATGGCCCGCTGGTGGGTCAACCAATTCATTCCCAAAATGACGTCCATCCCACAAAGGTCAAGGAGCAATAGGTTGACAAAGAAAAGAATTCCTTGAACTTGCACAGTGGCTTTTTGGACCATTTGATTTGCAGCAATCTTAGAACCCAGTGCTTCAATTAAATACAGGATTTTGCTGCAACTCACTTTCATCCGATGTTGCACTACGAAATCCTTGCTAACAAAGGAATGGGAAGCCCCCAAGTCAAATAGCACCCTAGCGACATGTCCCTCAATGCACAACGTACCAGTCAGCACGGTGGCGCCCTCAGGAATCACCTCAGCATCCACGTAGTTGACTTGGCCACGGGTCGGCGCAGGAAGTGGAGGTGGTGCAATCGTGCCTTGAGGCCTTGGGGCGTTAGAGTTGATGCCCTGCCTTGGAAACGGGTAGTCTCTAATGAAGTGCCCTGCACGCCCGTAGTTGTAGCATGGGCCCGGTCCAGAGCCTGTCACCACTCGCACTCTGGGCTGTGGTTGTGGAGGTCGAGGAGCAGCAACAGGAGGATGAGCCACTCCAACAGGCAAGGAAGGCACAGGAACAGGGGCCCTCGGTGGTGGAAGAGCAACTCGGGCCCGCTGTGAACTGCCGCTCGCCGAATACTGTACCGCCCTCTTCCGCTTCTTCTCATCCTGATGACTCCTCATCTTGTGCTCCACGGCGATCGCCCGACTCACCAAGGCATTGAAGTCGGCGAAGTCACAGACTGAGAGCTTATCCTGCATCTTCGTCGTCAGTCCACTCATAAAATGATCCTGCTTCTTCTGATCGGTATCCACTTCCTTCGGAGCATACTGAGCCAAATAATTGAACTCCCGGGAATAGTCCATCACGGACTTGCCCAACTGCTTGAGGGCAAGGAACTGCTGCTTCTTGATATCCATGAGTCCTTTCGGGATGTGATAGGCCCGAAAAGCCTCACGGAACTTTGCCCAAGTCACCGGGTGACCGGCAGGCTGCATGACCAGGAAGTTGGCCCACCATGCACCCGCAGGGCCCTGAAGCTGCTGCGCTGCAAAAGGCGCCTTCTGAAGATCCTCACAATGGATGAGCGCAAACTTCTGCTCCATGGTGCGCAACCAATCATCAGCCTCCAATGGGTCGCTGGCCCGAGAGAATGTCGGCGGCTGAGTGTGGAGAAAATCCAGATAGCCATTGGGTCGGCCTCGTCCTTCACCACGGCCACCCGGAGCGGCTTGGTTCTGGACAAGCATCTCCAAAATCCGGTTGGTGGTCTGCTGTTCTGCTCCGAACGCAGCAGAACATCCAACAGGTTGGGAGGAGGAGGCGGATCACTACCGCCAGGCTGCGATCGCCCAGCGCCATCATCACCTCCCATACCGCCGCGTGTCCTCATTCGGTCGTCAATCAAGGAAGACAACAAGAGTCAGACCCACACGGAGGGGACAAGCCTAAATCTTGGTAAACCCGCGAACAACCCCTAAGTTAGACTGTAATACCCCGCAACGGAGTCCAACAAGTCTAACACACCCAAAAACGAACTCATGAGACAACACGGCATGGCACATGTATGACATGACATGAAATGCACGATTTCCAATGTAACCCACACTTACTATTTATACATATAGGGCGGGGTATAAGTACTAACCTCTACCTAATGCTTTATGATAGTCCTAATCAATTCCTTAAATGGTCGTCAGGTTTCGGGTTCGTCTTCATGCACCTTGCTCTGATACCAGCCTTGAGAGGAGCCACCCAGATCGTCCTCAGGCTATTAGAAGGTTTAGTCGTCCTAATCGGAGTTGGAGGCTAACAAAGGATCGCTGGGAGCACTCGCAGTGTCAGCACCCAAGCCCAATTGAGACAGACTTCGAAACCCTTCGAACAACTTGACGACAACCCCGGTATTCCCCCGGTATGCGACCCAAAAACTCGCCTAGGATCCCCACATACCGGTTTACAACCTTGTATCACATCAATTTGCATAAAGGGGGCAAAGAACTCAAGGACCCCATAACCAGACACGCGCGGAAGCAAAAACCAACTAAGCAAAACCTCGGCACAAAGACAAAACCCCACGACCACAACCCACAACCACAGCAAGAAGGCACGAAGGCCGACAAGAACAGGAAGGGAGAACATAAGTAAGGAGGGCAAAGCCACAACAGAAGTCAACCGCAAAAGGAAAAGTAATCCAAGCAGCTAAGACGTCGTTTAACACTAACTATACAACAAAAGAGTACACATCTATTAAACTAGACCCAAAAGTAGAACATCTCCGGAAGTGTTCTGCCTCCGAACACTCCCGGGCGTGTACGACGACGGTGTAGCCTCTACTCGGTGCCCCGCCCGGTCACCGATAGGCAATAGGGGCAAAACTCACACCCCATTGGATCCTCACCTGCAAAACCACAACAGCAGAAGCCTGAGTACAAAAGGTACTCGCAAGTCTTACCCGGGGTCCATATATGACCGACTCCAAAAGGATATGCATTTGGAAGTAGCAAGGAAATCGGCTGAAGGTAAAGTGCGAAAAGCTTAAATTTGTTGATTATTCCGATACACTAATTAGTTCACAATTTAAAGCAGTTGTACCAGCACCTACTTCTAGAGTGAAGTTCAACACTTAACGGTAACCAAACAAGCGACTTCATAACAATTTCGAGCTCAAACCCAAGGGCGAACTTCAGTCCAAGTTATTACTATGTTGAATGTGCGATGATCAAGCGTGCTCATATCCGAGAGCGCGGCAATTCGAATCGCTTAATTAACCCTGCTGGGAAGCATTAATCGCACGACACGTGCCACAAAGAACCTTGTGTCAACCATCCTCCTATCCATACCAATTCGTTGGGGACATCTTCATGCGGTCCGAGCACCTAGTACCCCCTCGAGCGGCCCAAGCCCGGCTTGGCCCTCGAGAGTCGGCCTAAGCCTCGCCCTCAACCACGTCCAACCACATGAGGTGTATGCCCCATCAAACGGCATGTGATAAAAGAATAGCTTTACCGTCCCATACCGGCATGCGATCAACCAAAGTGTGCTCGATCAAAGGGCAAACAATGGATCGGTCCTCAACTAACACAGGCGAGACTACCGCACTTGGGTCTCCACACCCAAGTGCCCAATTCTCTCGCCCAGTCTCATTTCATTCTTTTCCATTTCTACTCACCATCGTTACCACAGTAACCCGAGTATTATGTCACAGAACAATCACAAGCGGCAGAACCATCCACCACTTGGCCCATACCCGACATCTAAGCAAGACTAAGCATAGACACAATATATTACCCTTAATCTAGCTCCCACGGAGGTGTTCAACAAAGAACAAGGATGGTACATGCAGCAATTTGGATCTAGCCTATCCCCCATTTCAATTCCTAATGCAACATTCAATCATTCAATAAGCAGTTTATTCACAAAAGTAAATTGCTCATATGGTTCAAGATGCTTAGGTGCTTGCCTTGTGCTTCTGCTTGCGGATCGATGGTAGCTGGCTCTCCGGTAGCAATCTCAGTCACCGTGGATTCAAGTCCCGCGGGATCGCACTCTACACGGGCACAATGCATAATGAGATGCGTGAAATGCAAAAGAATTAATTACAACGCAAACCCCGACGAAAACCCACAACCGGACAGATCAGCCAAACCCGGACAGTCCGAGTTTAGCATCCGGATAGTTCGGCTAACCCGGACATTCCGGACAATTAGGTTCGGACATTCCGGACAGGGCGGACACTCCGGACTGGGTGTCCGGACACTCCGGACCTGGCACATCTCGCCCAACTTACCCAAGGATTCGAAGTGCTACCGAGTCCTATGGCACCGCGAGGGCCTGATCTACGACTTTCCTACACGCGGTCGAGCCAGAGAAGCTCCGAGCTAGCTCAAACCACGACGATAGAAGCTCATTCTTAACATCTCCAACCCAAAACCCAATCCAAGGCTAGGGATGACATTATCTACCCCCGATCCCTAACCCTAGCATCCAACATTGCCTAAACCAACCCCCAAATCCACCACCCACCAAAACCCTAACCTTCCCCAAGGTTACCCTAACTCCCAAAACTACATACCAAACCTCAAATCTACTCTCACAAGCTCTCAAGAACCCAGGAACCACAAATGGACTCCAAGGAGAGGTCTCACCTTCAAGGGGGAAATGAAGGAGAGGGAGGGGAAGCCGGGTTGAGCGAAGAGGACACCGGCTTGGAGAGGATCTCGAGGTCGCCGGGGTGGAGAAGCCACCGGGGAGGACCATGGGAGGTCGCCGGTCGGAGGGGAGTCGCCGGAGACGTGCTTGGGTGGAGGAGAGCTCACACGGGTAGTGGGGAGCAATAGGTGGAAGGAGGAATGAGTGGGGAGCCACGAAATGGAGTTTTATACAAAACCCCCGCACAGTCCGGACTCTCCGGACATTTAACCCGGAGACTCCGGGTTGGAGCCTTCGGTAAAACAAATCCCGAACACCTCGGACACTCCGGACAATTTAGTCCGGATACTCCGGGTTGGGGTGTTCGATCGGTAGCTCTAACTCGGATACTCCGGACAATTTATCCGGACATTCCAGGTTATATCCGGATACTCTGGACATTTTATCCGGATACTCCGGATGTCCCAGAATTTTTGAACTTGGGGCCTTGACAACCTGCCTCAAATCCACTAGTAGTGGCTACTTTACCCCTCCAGGTAAGCGACCTCTGACCTTCATAAACATTGTCGGGCTTCTCACAACCTCCGTTGAGAAGCTCCCACGCATGACGCTCTACGCAGTCTAGGAGGCAACAACCTCCAAGAGTAATAAGCCAAGCACTTCGCTTGAGATTCACCTAGTGCAACACATGCACTATGGTGACCTTCTAAGTGCAACACATGCACTAGGATCATCTTCAAGTGCAACACATGCACAGTAAGGCTACCAACCCACTCCTAATTGCAACACATGCAATTAGGACTCACTCTTGGCTCAAGAAGCAAATAGAGAAAGGAAACACATGCACTTCACTCCCAAAAACACCCAAGAGAACCAGCAACCAACACTTGCCGCCCATGGGGTCCTTTTATAGCCCCCCACTTGAAACTAGCCATTTGGGGGCAAATCTAGAAAAACTCAGCAAATCCAGTACTACTGGTGGCAAAATCCCAGGTAGTACCGGCTTTGACCCTAACGGTCGAAAACATCTCAAGAATTAGCCATAGAATAAACTCCACATAGATATGTGCATACATATAATTGGATTAGAAACAATATGCACATATTCAATTTTATTGCATTGGAGTTTATCCTGTTTTACTATGAGTATACTACAACTATGCAAGTCAAATATATACTTAAGGAATTGTTTCAAAGTATTGATCCTTGATTTCTGTGGAAAGACGAAATAAATCAATACTATTGAAACCTCAAGTTAAAGCACGAACTCCCCCTAGATGTGTGCATCCAAGTAATATATGGAATTTGAGACATAATGCACATTTTGAGGTTAATAAAATAGAGGAATTCATACTTTAACTTGAATCTAAAGTATGCAATAAGATAATAAGCGAGAATACGAGTGCATACCTTTAGTTTTCCATTTTCTATCCAAATTATGAGATTACTAACAATAAGCTCAATAAACATATTAGTCTTATTAAAGATAAGATTTTTTATTAAATAATAATTAAGTATTAATCTAAAATCAATCACCAAAACCAATGGAGTTTGAACTTACAACCTTCCCCTTTTTGGTGATTGATGACAAATCCACTATTAATTCCCTATTTAGATGAAAAACGATGCTAGAAGGGGTTTTGAAGATCAAGGATTGAATAACACAATAAAATTTTTAAATTTTGCAACTCCCCCTTTTTGGTAATAAAACAAAGCTCCCCTTTTTGGCAGATATAACAAATAAAACACAAGGAGGGAAACTTTCACAAACTTCTCCTCCTCAAGCAATAAATCCAACCTCCTATACCATTTGATAAGTTCTCAAATCAATTCACAAATTTCCTTTTTAAAAAAAAATCAATATTTCAAATAAGGGAAACAAGCACTCATAAATGTTCTCCCCTTTTGGGAAAAGAGGGAATTAAAATGGCAAAATATCTCCCCCTTTTGGCATTAAACACCAAAAATAGAAAAACAATCCAAAAAGGAGATTTGTGCAACTAAGATACCACTTGTAAGCATCGAGTACCAAATGAAATAGTACAGAGCTTGGCAAGGGAAGAAGCCGAAATTAAGTCACCAAAGGATTTGAAATAAAATCATATGACCTAGGCAAGGAATTTTGGTTTTCAAATATTTTTTAAAATAAATAAATAAAAACCACTTGTATTAAAAAAAAAAAATCAACAAATTTTGCAAACTTTTGGAATATGGACAAAAATAGTAAACCACTTGAAAAAAGAACATATCTTGAATGCTTAACTCAAAAAGATATCACGAAGAAAGATCATTTGAAACACAATCAAATAGTATTCCTCATTTCATTAGGCTTTTTCAACAATTTCATCATGACTCACTTGAAGAGTCCATAAATTAAATAGTATCAGGAAGTTCGTGTATTAGGATAGAAGTTTCTGAAAGTTTTGTCGTGATCTCTCTGTCGCACACCTAAGGAAGTGTGTTAATCCGGAGGCAAAAAGAGATGATCATGTCTTGTGGGTAAAGTGTATAACCTCTACAGAGTGTGTCAAATTTATTTGAATAGTTGTGTCCATGGTATTGGACAACGCTCGAGAATAACAGTCAAGGGTTAGATTTTAATGAAAAACTTAGTATTGGAGGCAATGTGCCTATGGAAGTATGGAAATTGAATTAAGGTTGTTAGTCACTTTATTTGAGAAATAACTAAGAAATTTATTATTATTATTATTATTATTATTTGTTTTACAGCTTTTCAATCTATTTATGTCACTCAATTGGAAATGTTGCTTTATTGCAAAATGACCAATTCATTTGGAATAAGCTATGCATGTAGTTAATAGTCTTGCATTCTGTGCATAACTTGTTGAGTGCTTTATGTACTCACCCCCTTGCAACAACTAAACCACAAGTTGAGGAGAAGTCTACACCTTCGATGGAGGAGTTCCAAAAGGAGGCGAATATCTAGAAGTTAAACCTTGTCAGATGCCTATGGCATGTTGATGGGATTCACCGACGTTCTTCGTTCCACTGCTATTTGTTTATTTTGAGTTGAATCCATCAGGGCCTCACAAGTGTAAGGTTAACCTTAAGGTCGTTCAACAGCATCTATATTGAGACTGTGTGCACTAGTGTGAGCTTGAACTAGTGTAGAATACACAGAGTGTCCATATTTGCATATTCGGGTCACAATAGCTAGACTCAACCCCTTCTAATAGTACGACAACTATACTAGCAACCCGGTTTCCCAACCAAACACTAAGACCGGTAAAAGACTATGAACACATCCTTAGTCCTATGCTAGTCATACATTTGCCTCTAGCAATACCACTTGGAGCTTTCATGATAACCGATCATCTTCTCTCCAAGTCAAGTCTTCGTCTTGTTCATCAACACATGATGAACCTCCCTTCTCTTCGCTTTAGGATCCTCTCTTGACACTCATCAACTAATGACGACGTCCCTTGCCTCGAATCTCAACTTGATAGCTATCAACACAAGATACCATCCAAAGTCTTCATCAATGTTGGACTAATCCTATTTCAACCACAATTCATATAAAATAGTTAGTCCAACAAACCCGGTTGTCCAAATCATCAATGCACACTATTAATATATAATGGTTGCCCCCCATGATCCTTTGATCTTCTCCTTTGAGACCACAACCCAAATCAATTGATAGAAATGATTGATTTGTCTTGAGTATATTGATGCGATATATTCATGAAATTTTTTTTTATCTTTTAACCAACAAAGAACACCATCAACACATGACTGGTTCTTTGATTGATTGCATGATAACCAAACATAATTTAAACTTGAATCTAAATTGTTATGAGTATGTAACATCCCAGTTTCTGTAGTTAAGCTTAATGAAGCTAATTAAGTGTGATTAGTGCTCCGAATTGTTTTCGATTCTTAATTTGGAGTTAATTGTTTTCAAATTTCGTTTTGTTGTTCGTTCGGTCGTTTTACCCAATCGGAGCCTTCGGGTTTGAATTCGGGCGAAACTCCAAATCGTTGTAGTTAGAGCCTAAACCTAGGTTCCAAGTCCTTCATTAGGATCCCCCGAACCTGTCCCAAAAGTCCCCAAAACATTTGGTCAAGTGCCGTTGTGGATGCCGCGAAGATCCAGAGCTTCCAGCCCTGGAGCGGTAGTACCGCGGGCGTGAGCCCGTTACTGCCGGCCGAGCGGCAGTACCGGCCATCTCGGGTGGTACTGCTGGGCTTCACTTTTTCCAGCGCGGGCGACGCACACATCGCGCGCACGTCACCGGCCCTATTCCCACGTCGCCTTGCTCCCTCATTTAAGGCCAGGGAGAGCTCATTCCCCAGCTCCCCCTTCCTCATTTACCTCCTCCTCTACCTCTTGCTCTCCTCCTCCCTTTCTCCTCCTCCAATCGGAGCTCGCCCAGCCACCTCTGTCTCTGGCCGGTTAGAGCTCATTTGGACCAAGGGGAAGCAAGAGCAAGCCTTTGGGAAGCTTCATCAAGCCTCCAAGAAGCTCCTCAAGTGGTGGATTTGAAGTATGAGCTCAATCCTCAAGGTTTGGGTCAAAACCCTAACTCCTCCTCTTCTCCTTTTTGATCCTTTTGATTTAGCTCAAGAAACCCTAGTTCTAGTGGTAGATCATCGATTCTTTGAGTTGCTAGACCTAGGTTAGGGTTAGAGGAATTATTTTTGCGTGGTCGACTCATTCTAGAAACCCTGATTTACCTCTCGTTGGGTTCATTCGCCTCAAAGCGTCGTTTCTCGAAATTTCGGAGACTTCCCTTTTGAAACCCTAGCTCCAGGAAGTCGAGAAAATGACTCGCGGATATATCCCATGCCTCCAAGGTCGATTCTTGCGGAAGAATCGAGTTTGAACTCGATTTGGGCCTAGAATCGAATTCGGGATAAATTAGGGTTTTCGAGTTCTAGACGTTCAATCCCCGTGCATCAAGGATTGTAGTCGATCTCTCGGTCATGTGGGACCATATTGCTATATCGAAATCGATACGCGAGTTGCAAATCCGCTGTCGTGGCCGATTTGCAAAATGATGCATTTTGGGCATTCAGAGCAATTTCACGTCCCGAAGTCCCAAAATCCTCGAATCCAACGCATATGAGTCCCTAGTTTCGTAGATGTTCCATTGCCATGACGGAAATCGAATTTGGACTCCTTTTGGGTTGAAATCCGATTTCCCGTCTTTATCGCTCTCCTTTAGGTCCAAAAAGGGAAAATTCAGGTAAATGAGCTCGAAACTCACCTTGGTCAACATGAATGGGTCCATAGCATTGCTAAGAACCTATCCACGCCTTTGCCACGAAGTTCTGAACTCAATCGTGCAATTTCCCCTTTTTGCGGTTTTGGAATCCTTCGTAGGCCGGCACTACCGCCGTTGTGGGGCCGGTACTGCCGCCCTCGCCGGCAGTACCGCTCACATAACGTCGGCCGTTATTTTCCAGAGAAGCACCCATTTCGATCTCTGGTAGCCGGCACTACCGGGCCGTGAGGCCGGTACTGCCTCCCTCACGGTAGTACGGGAGGTAACCCCGGTACCTTTTTTCCAGAGAGCACCCCTTTTTGGTTCCCGGACACCGGCACTACCGGGCTAGCTGGGCGGTACTGCTGACCTAAGGGCGGCACTACCGCTCAACAGTAGCCGGTACTGCCGGGCACAGGGTAAAACCCTGATTTCCTTCTTTCGTTGTTCTTGTTTTCCGTTTTCGGTTCTTATTGGTATTTGATCTCTCCTTTCCCTGCTTTGATCGATGTTGTTGGCTCTATTACTTTTCGCGTAGACGTTGATGTGTCGAATGTCGCCGACGACCCTGACTTCGTTCTGGAGTCCGATTACGTTGAAGAGCAAACAGGCAAGCACCTCCTTTGACCATTTTGAACCCATAATTGCAAATCATATTTTCCGATTGTCAAAACTATTATGCATGCTTGTATGTTCATTACTATGTTAGTTTGAGGGAATTGGTAGTTAACCCCTAATTGATGGATCACCTTAAATCTAAATTGAACTGAGTACCTTGTTAAACCATAGATCAATATTAGACATAGAACTAAATGTCAAGAGGGTATTAAGAGTAGTAATGCATAGGCTTAGCCTCGTAGTAGTAGTTGTTATCGGGAAGTGAGACTCATTCGATCACACATCTCCTGGAACTATTTGGTGATTGGATGGAGTTTGATTTTGGTTGGGAAAATCAGTTGGTGGTTTGTTTTTTATGAAAAGGGAATGGTTGCGTAAGTAAAATGGAAAATGTGAAGAGTTTAGACCCGGGCGAGATGTTTGGTGGATTGGAGTTGGTTTGGTTTGGTGTGGTATGGTTGTTTCAGTTGGTTGGACTGTATTGGAATTGGATTGGAATTCAAGCCAGGGGCTTGACTTGGAATGGTTTCGGTTTTTGGTTTGGTTCATTTCTATGGGGAGGTTGCGGACTAGTGGGAGCTCAGTGGGGCTGCTAGTGCCAATCCTCTGTGGCTGTAACAAGTGGGTTTGGAAGATCCCGCCTGAGTCACCCTAAGGATTGAACTTGATGCTTTCACTGGGTCTAATGTGTGCAACCACATGTGCCAGTATGGGATGGCCTTAGCCTAGTATGGTGAAAACGATCCGATCTTGCATTTGTGGAGGGCAAAGGGGTATAGACGCATCTGTGGTGTCAGTGCGTTCTAGGGACTCTCTCGTCGAGACGTCGAGGGAGAGTGCGAGGAGCCGCCGAGACCGTCCTCGGGTTATTAGAAGACTCGGCCGACCCCATCAGATTTGGAGGCTAACAACGGACCGCCGAGGGCGCTCGCAGTGTTAGCACCCAAGCCCAACTTAGACGACGATGAGACTCTTCGAATAACTCGACAACAATCCCGGTATTCCCCCGGTATGCGACCCGAAACACGTCCAGGATCCCCGCATACCGGTTTACAACCTTATATCACATCAATTTGCATAAATGGGGCAACGAACTCGAAGACCCCACAACCAGACACGTGCGGAAGCAAAACCAACCAAGCAACCAACAAACCTCGGCACAAAGACAAAACCCCACGACCACAACCCACAACAACAACAGCAAGGCACGAAGGCCGGCGAGGACAGGAGATGGAACAATAAGATAAAATGGGTAAAGACATACAACAGCAGTCAACTACAAAAGAAGCCAAGTACTCCATGCAAATAAGACATCGCTTAAACCGAATGTACAACAAAGAGTACACATCTATTGCACTAGACCCAAAAGTAAAACATCTCCGAAAGTGTTCTGCCTCTGAACACTCCCGGACGAGAGAGACGACGTAGAAGTCCTCTACTCGGTGCCCCGCCCGGTCACCGAGAGGCAGTACAGACAGAACTCACATCCGTCCGGATCCTCACCTAAAAACCACAACAGCAGAAGCATGAGTACAGAAGGTACTCGCAAGACTTACCCGTAGCCCATATATGACCGACTCGAAAGGAGTATGCATTTGGCAGTAGCAAGGAATTCAACCGAAGTTAAAAGTGCAGAAAGCTTAACTTTGTTGATTATTAAGTATCGCTAATCAATTCACAATTTAAAGCAGTTGTAACGGCACCTACTTCTAGAGTGGAGTTCAACATTTAACGATAACCAAGCAAGTGATCTCACAACAATTTCGAGCTCAAGCCCAAAGGCGAACTTCAGTTCAAGTTATTACTACGTGTAGTAACAGATAACCAAGCGTGCTCATATTCCGAGAGCGTGGCAATTCGAATTGCTTAATTAACCCTGCAGGGAAGCATTGACCGCACGACACGTGCCACAAAGAACCTCGTGTCAACCATCCTCCCATCCAAACCAATCTGTTGGGGACATCTTCATGCGGCCCGAGCACCTAGCACCCCCTCGAGCGGCCCAAGCCCGGCTTGACCCTCGTGGGTCGGCCTAAGCCTCGCCCTCAACCACGCCCAACCACATGAGGTGTATCCCCATCGAATGGCATGCGATGAAAGAATAGCTTTACTGTCCCATACCGGCATGCGATCAACCAATTTGTGCTCGGCCACAGTTAAACATCGGATCGGTCCTTAGCTGACTCAGGCGGGACTACCACTTTTGAGTCTCCTTACCCCAATGTCCATCTCTCCCGCCCGGTCCCCAATTATACCTTTTTCCACAACCCAACCACAACCAACCCGTTCCATAGAATGTACAGTGATAGACCTCAAGCAGTGGAACCATCCACCGTTTGGCCCAAACCCGACCTCTAAGCATACTAAGCATGACACGGTGAATACCCATAATCTAGCTCCAACGGAGGTGTTCAACAAGTAACAAGGATGGTACATGCAACAAGTAGGATCTGGCCCTGCTCCCACAATTAAACTCCTAATGCATACTTAAACATCCAATAAGCAGTTCATTCACAAAAATAGAATTACGATTAGGGTTGAATATGCTTAGGTGCTTGCCTTGTGCTTCTGCTTGTGTATCGACGGCGACTTGCTCGTCGGCAATCCCCTCAACCACGGTCACGTCAGTCACCGCGGTCTCGTTCTCTACACGAGTACCATGCAAAATCAAGATGCATGCGATGCAATGCAAAAGATGAGGAAATACAAATGCAAACCCCCACTGCAAAACAAACCAACCGGCGAATACTGCACGAACCGCAGATCAGCCAACCCGGACAGTCCAGGTTTAATATCCGGATAGTCCGGATCAGCCGGACACTCCCGGCCATTTGGCTGGACACTTCGGATTGCCCAGGACTTAGAAGATGGCGTGCAATATGGAGGTGCTCCCAAGTCTTACGGCACCGCGGGGGCCCGATCTACCACTTCCTACACCCGGCAAAGCCGGGGAAGCTTCGAGCTAGCCCAAATGCGAGGAAAGGACGCTCACAACTAAGAACCCCAACCAAAACCTAATCCATAGCTTAGAACGGCAACGTCCACCCCCGATCTACAACCCTAACACCCAACATTGCTTAAACAACCCCAAAAGTCCAACCACCTACCAAAACCCTAACACTCCCAAAAGTTACCCCCAACCCCCAATCTACACACCAAACCCCAATTCTACTCCCATGGATGCCCTAAAACCAAGAAACAACTCCAAGAAGAGATCTCACCTTCAAGGAGGATAAAGAGGAGGAAGGAGAAGCCGGGTTGGGGAAAGGAAACGCCGGCTTGGGGAGGAACTTGAGGTCACCGGGGTGAGGGAGTCACCGTGGAGGAGCCACGGGAGGTCGCCGGAGTGGGGAGCTCACCGGAGACGAGGTTGGGGTGGAGGAGAGCTCATAGGAGAGGAGGAGAGCCAAGAGTGGAGAGGGAGTGAGTGAGGAGCTAAGACAACCGGAGTTTTGTACCCAACCCCCGATAAGTCCGAACATTCCGGACGTTTAACCCGGAGACTCCGGGTTGGGGTCTTCGATAGCACCAACCCGGACACTCCGGACATTTAGTCCGGATACTCTGAGTTGAGGTGTTCGGGCGAGCTAATCCGGATACTCCGGACATTTAATCCGAACATTCCGGGTTATATCCGGACATTCCGGATGTTGATCCGGATACTCCGGATTTCCCAGAATTTTTGAAAGTGGGGCCTTGACAAACCCTCCCCCCTTAAGGGAATCTCGCCCCGAGATTAAGAACCGACGCATAGGCAGGATGGAACGTGGATGGATAGTATGGTCGCGCACTAATCGACATGCCTTGAATTGCGAAAAACTGTATACTGGTACTCACATGGCATGGAAGAACTCGGGATACTCGGTCTTCAAACGATCTTCGGGCTCCCAAGTAGCTTCGTCTTCAGTGTGATTGCTCCACTGAACTTTGTAGAACTTGAGAGTCCTACGGCGGGTATTGCGTTCCGCTTCATCCAAAACCCGAATGGGATGCTCTTGGTAGGACAGATCAGGTTCAGGCTGAACTTCGAGTTCGTCCACCTCCAGTGACTCGAATGGAGTACGGAGGCACCTTTTCAACTGAGATATGTGGAAGACATCGTGGACCATTGCTAGAGGAGGAATCTCCAGCTGATATGCCACTTGACCACGCCTCGCAAGGATCTGGAAAGGTCCTATGTAGCGAGGTGCCAACTTTCCCTTGATTCCGAAACGACGGGTGCCCCGGAGAGGAGACACCTTCAGATAGACATACTCACCAACTTCGAAGGAGAGGGGTCTCCTACGGCGGTCAGCATAGCTCTTCTGTCGTGATTGCGCTACCTTCAAATTCTCTTGTATGGTCTTTACCTTCTCTTCTGCAGCTTTAACCATATCAGGCCCAAAGAATGGTCGTTCCCTACTCTCGGACCAGTTCAGGGGTGTCCGACAGCTATGGTCATAGAGCGCTTCGAAAGGAGACATTTTGATGCTGACTTGGTAGCTGTTGTTGTAAGCAAACTCGGCATAAGGAAGGCACTCGTCCCACTTCTTTCCATAAGACAGAACACAAACCCTCAACATATCCTCAAGGATCTGATTGACCCTCTCGGTTTGACCGTCAGTTTGCGGATGATATGCTGAGCTGTGGAGTAGCTTGGTGCCCATGCCGCATGCAAACTTCTCCAGAATTGGGAGACAAACTGAGAGCCTCGATCTGAAACTATTCACTTGGGTACCCCGTGAAGGCATACAATCCGCGAGACGTACAACTCCGCATACTTCTTGGATTGATAAGTGGTGCGAACGGTTAGGAAATGTGCGGACTTTGTCAGCCGATCGACTATTGTAATGTCATGACTTTTTCTCTCGGTTGGAATTTCAGACTCAAGGGTTTTGGTGGATCCACCTGTGATCTGAAAGGGGTGAAAGTGGAGCTGAGTGGGAGAGTGCTTAATTAGTTTTTCCCTCACCTAGCTTTCCCCTCCCCCATTTTTATTCTCCCCCCCCCTCCAACCCAACAGGCCACTTCTCTCTCTCTCCTTGCGTGTTGTCCAGCAAAAAGGGGAGATCTCTCTCTTGGTTTCTCCTCCTCTCATTTACAGCAGCAAGGGCAGCAGCTCCTCCTCTGTAACACCCCAAAAATTTTGCTTTTCTTAAATTCATGTGTGATTTGGCACTTTGGTGAATTTTTGGAATTTTCTGGAATTTATTTGGATTTATTTGGAATTTATTTGAATTTATTCCATTTTGAAATAATTAAAGGATTTAATTTTGCAAATAAAATTTTGTTGGAAATATTTTATTTGAGTCCAAAATGATCCAAAGTATTTTCGAATTTTTAGAATTTTTACGAGTCATTTGCTATTTTTAATGAATTAAATGAATTACTAGGAATTATTTTAAATATTAAATCGCTGAAATCCAAACCGAAGCCTACATCTTGTTCATCCGATCGAAGCCCGAGTCGACTCGAGTTCGAGTCCGACTGAGCCACGTGGTCGAGCCGAACCCGCCGCTTGAACCCTAGCCACGCGGCCGTTGGATTAAGATCCAGCGGTTGTGATTGCGCCACGTCGCCCCTAGTCGACCGAGTCGAACCGGTTACGCCAGCGATCGTGGCGTTGGTCGTGCCACGTGTGCGGCTCCACGTCTTCGTCTCGGCCCGGATTCGCGCGGACTCCGTTCGCCGTCGCGCCGTCTCGGACACGGACTCGAGGGCTATTTAATGCATGGAGCGCCCGAGGTTCGCCTTTCCATGCCGAGCTCGTTGCCTAGTCCACGCCTACAGGGAAACCCTAGAGCCGCCGCAATTTCTCACCGGAGCCAAAGAGCGCCGCGCGAAGTTCTTCAACCTTCGCCAAGAAACCACCGTGCTCGCCGCTCGTGGCGGTCGGAACCCCGCGACGAGACGAACCTGGGCTCATACTTCATCTCGCCGGGAGGCTGCGTCGGAGCGCCCGTTCGACGTCGTCTTCCCGGTTCCGGCGCGGCAAGCCGTCGCCGCGCCATCGCCGTCCTCGCGAAGCTCCGTGGACCGTCCGATCAAGATCCGACGTCGGATTGCGCCACGTCGCTCGCGGTAAGAACCACGTGCGATTTCCAGATCCAATCCTAGCCGTTGGATCTAGATCCAACGGTTTAGATTGACCACGTTCACCCCAAACGTGCGTCATCAGATCCGATCGGGACCGTTGAATTTCAAATCAACGGCCGAGATTGCGCCACGTGTCGGGAAGACTGACCGTCGCCGGGCCGCTGGCCCACGCCTGGCAGGCAGGACGCCGACACGCGGGCCCGCGTGTCGAGGGCTCAGATGTCGGGCCGTGTCCCAGCCGAGCGCCGACGCCAAGAATGACGCCATAGCGGGTCCCACCTGGCCGAGGGTGAGCGGCCGACGCCGGCAAGTGACGTCACCCGAGGGGGGGACCCACATGTCAGTCACGTGAGCCGTGGACCGAGTCCACGGTGGACCCGAGCCGAGCGTGGACCAAGTCCATGGACCGTGGCGTCGACCAACCAATCGAGGCTGCCACGTGTCCATGCTGACGCAATAATTAATTTCCGAAAAAGAAAATGATTTATTAATTCGAAATAATGATTTCAAATTTAGATTCAAACTTCAAACGCTTATAACTATTGCGTTTCAACTCCGATTTGAGTGATTCAAATTTCTAAATTTGTATAAAATTGAGATCTACCTAAATATGAATTTTATTTAATTTTTGGACTAAAGTTTTTCTCTGTAATATTATTTAATTGATTATTTAAACTTTAATAAATCATAACTTTTGCATTTTAACTCCGATTTGAATGATTCCAGTTTCTAAAAATCCAGAAAATTATGTTCTCTCTGTTTATGGATTTTATTTGGAGTTTTGGGATGTTTTTGCCTAGTGTTTATTTGTGTATTTGCTATTTGCACGCTTTACGAGTAGACGTTGAAGTGCCGGAAGGATTCGAAGGAGAGGTGTTGACTCAGGATCCAACTCAAGACCAAGAACAAGTACTCTTTGAAGGCAAGTTGTGCTTTGACCATGTTGATCCTATTTCGAAATCTATTTTGATTTAAACTATTGCATGCTAGTTCAAATAGAAAGATACTTTGTTTAAACATGGGGGTTAGATAAATACCAATTTGCTGTATGACACCTTGATTACTTAAGTATGTGCCATGACCTTTTGTCACCCTAGTTGTGGATTACTAGTTGGACATTATTAGATTGCCAACATGGGTTAGACCGTTGTAGTACACTGCTTATACCTGCTACGTGCTCATGACATGATTTTGGACAATCAAATGTTAATATTGACTTAATGATATATTGAACCCGTTTTGGAAAAGTATCATGTGATGTTGATGGCACGTGGTGCTTGGTAATCAACTGGGGTTTTGATAAACAGTATTCGACCGGGGCATGTGGCAAGAGTAATCAGGTGGGCCAGTTATGGCATTGGGGATGTTGATTTGGTTCTTCGGGTAGTCTTGCCCTGGTCACTCTAAGGACTTAACCTTGCAAGCCTTTGAACTGGGTCATACTTGCAACCACATGGCTGGAATGGGACGGCCCTAGTTGACTAAGTCGCTAAGGACTCACTTGTGGAGCCTCAGGGTGTCAATTACACCGTTTGTGTGATTATGCGGGGAGCGTATCGTGGCTGTGGCCAGATACCCATCTAACGGTGTGTTGGTCCCATACTTCGCCTTGGCTAAGGGAAGGGATGGTGTAGAGCACGAACCGGAGAGGACCACCTGTGTTGTTTGAGGCTTCCGAAAGGCTTTGTTACGGGAACTCGCCTTTGTGGTGTTTGACTGTATCTTGTGGGTAAAGTGCATAACCTCTGCAGAGTTTAGAATCTATTCGAATAGCCGTGTCCACGGTACTGGACAATGCTCGGGAATTACAGTCAAGGGTTAGATTTTCTCAAAAATAACTTTGATTTGAAAGGTTGGTTTGGTTTGGCAATGAAGATGATGGAAATGTGGGTTAGGATGGGAAAGATGTTTACCAAACTTCTTGAAAAGTTATTTATGTTTTACTTATTTCTACTGCTTTCGAATCTACTTATGCTACTTGTCAAATGCTGTTTACTGCAAATATACCTTGAGCTATTCCCTTGTACCAAGCCATGCATATAGTATATTAGCTTGCATTCTGTGCATGACTTGCTGAGTACCAAGTACTCACCCTTGCCTCAATACAACACCAGTTGAAGAGGAGACTACACCAGCTTTGGAGGAGGAACTCCAAGAGGATCCGTCTACTTAGGGAAGCGAGCCCAGTCAGTTGCCTGTGGTATACTGGATGGCGCCACGAAGTTATTTGATTTTCCGCTGCTATTATTTTTCTCTGAATAAGTTTCGCCTTACGAGGCATACATTTGTAACTTGACCATAAGGTCGAGTAACCAGTTTGGTTATTTAAATAAGGTACTTTATTGGTATCGAGTGGTATGATTGTGATATTTACCAATGTTACGACTGTGTGCACTAGCGCGTTCCTGGACTAGTGCTGAATACACAGAGGGTCCGGATTTGCAAATTCGGGGTCCCGACAGAGGTGGTATCAGAGCCATACTTGACTGTAGGCTCAACCCTAAGCTAGAATGGTCGTAGTGAGGATAAAACCTATTTTCTAAAAGCTAAAAGTTTGTCAAGATAAGAAATGACATCTCGACTTATCCCCTTCTCTCTTTTCTTGTCTCTTGCTGAAATTTTCCCTTACCTTGTCACAATTTAAAAATTCCGAGTTCTTACGAAAAGCACTCTTGTGACAGATGGAGGAGGAGTTCAACTACGTTGATCTGGGAGTTGGTCACGCCGCGGAACTTTGGCATATGCTCTGAGACTCTCGGAGATTTTGAGAAGCCGCAATACCAAGTGGAAGTGATCGGACAAGCGGGATTGATCAAGGCTTGTGACGTGAGGATTGAGGTACTGCTAGGAAAAAGGGGCCAGGCAATCGCCCGATACAACCTGACCTTTGCCAGAAGATCTACAATGCAGATGGGTATCCAAGAAGTATCACGACGTGCAATGCGGCACATTACCCGTATCTACGCCAGAGAATTGGAGAGCACGGTGTTCCGTTATCACCCGCGCAGCAATAACCTGCTTGACCCAAAGGAGATTCAGGATGAGGATGCCACAGTTACACAGTTGGCACGATTCGTTGTCGCCCAGGAGGATGTACTAGACAATACAAGCAAGGAGCTACAGAAGGCCCGCAAGGAAATCACGACAGAGAAGAACAGATGGCGGGAAGCTCAAGAGTATGTGGCACACCTTCTGCGAAGGATCGACGAGTTGGAGATGACTTTATGCGGACCGGACCCAGAGCGATTACTCGAGCTACGAGCGAGATCCGGAGGAGTCGGATCTCGATGAGGACATCGCTTCTTCGACTACCACAGAGGACACGATCATTTGGACATGGCGATCGTTTGGCGCCTATGCCACAAAGACCCGTACCAGGCCGTGGAGGTTTTCTCGATGAGTGAGCATAGGTTCTATAGTGAGACTCCTTCGCCGAGTCGCGTCATAGAATAAAGAGTCACCCTTTAGGCGTTAGACTCGAGTTAGTTCGATTTGGATTTGCTTTGTTTCTTGAATGTGCATTATGTGTTGCAAGGCCCTTAGGCATTGTAAGCAGCCATACCAAGTTATTAGTAATAAAGTTGGACCTTAAGGTTACACCTTTCGCCCCGCATAAGTTCCATATTACTTGTCTATTCTTGTTTCCCTCTCATCTCTAAACCTAGAGCAAATCGACAGATGGTAAACACCGCTGAAACTTTGGAAGCAATGGGAGTGGATCTCGCCAACAGAAAACCCCAATGAGGGAGCACCCGGCACCGCTTGATTGATATGCAGAATTTTGGAGCCTTTCTTGCTGCCCAGACTCGGTTGATGCATGCTATGATGCAACAAATGCAGCACGTCCTTTGCTCGAGCCACGACCAATCAAGTTAATCAGGGGCCACGCCAGAATACAAGACTGTCAGAGTTCATGAGGACTCACCCACCCACTTTCTCTGGGAATGCCAATCCATTGGAGGCCGATGATTGGGTAAGATCAATCGAGAGGAAGCTACACATAGCTCAATGCATAGGAAATGAGAAGGTACTCTACGCTTCTCATCAGTTGGAAGGAACATTGCGAATGGTGGGAGAATTTACGTGCCACGCAGAGAACCCTCAAGATATCACTTGGGAAGAGTTCACGGTGCATTCGACAGATCACGTGCTGAAGGAATCATGGACCTTAAGAAGGAGGAGTTCAGAGCCTTTGAAGCAAGGTAATCACCGATGGCCGACTACGAACAAGTTCACACAGCCTAGCACGCTACGCACTGAGGGCGTAGCGACGGATAAATCCGCAGTCTCGTTTTATGAAGGGACTTAACTCGGGATTGCAAGTAGGGTTGATCACCCACACCTTTCCAGATTTCCAAGAATTGGTGAATAAGGCGCTTATTCTTGAGGACAAAGCGCAAGGAACTGGAGGAGAACAGAAGCGCAGGATGCGGCAGCAAGGATCACGCCAGGGAACGCCAGCGCTTGAGAGTTGCACCAAATCAATTCTTGATTCCAACCACGAGAATGCAACAAGGACACCATCCGGCACCAAGACCTGCCAATCGAACTACGGACCCAGCCCCTGCTAGAAACGCTTACTCGAGCGATCGGCAAGGAACAGGTGAGACGCTACATCGCAACGAGCCAGGACACTTTGCCAACAGCTTGTCCAAAGAAGACAGCAGGAGCGACCCGATTCGCTTCAATCTAGGAACCACCCCAGCTAGGACGCCCGACCAGGAGCCACACCCTGCACCGTGGTGAGAGGCCGAGTCAACCATGTCACCGCAGGATGCACTGCAGAATGCTACGGACGTTGTACTGGGTAAGTTACTTGTTAACTCAGTACCTGCAACAGTTTTGTTTGACTCTGGAGCTTCGCATTCGTTTGTTTCGCAAGGCTTTGCTACTAGAAACGATTTAAGGATTGCAAGACTTAAGTGCATGCTTTTAGTTCAAACCCCTGGTTCCGAACTCCGAACGAAAGTAGGATGTTCCGGGGTGAGAATACTAATAGGTGGAATAGAATTCCTAGCAAACCTTATAATTTTGGAGACCCAGACCCTAGACGTCATATTGGGAATGGATTGGTTATCCAAGCACAAGGCCGTATTGGATTGTGGACGAAGGACTATCTCAGTTGAGAGCCCGTGTGGGAAGAAAGTAGAATTTCAAGCCACTGCAGTTAGAGATGGACAGTTGATGGTTAACAGTACCAAGGCAATCAGTATAGAGGATGTCCCAGTAGTGAATGAGTACCCAGATGTTTTTCCCGAAGATCTACCTGGTATGCCGCCAGACAGGGACATAGAGTTTGTGATAGAGCTTGTACCTGGTACAGCACCGATAGCAAAGAGACCCTATCGGATGTCTACCGAGGAGTTGGTAGAAATGAAGAAACAGCTAGAAGAGTTAATGGAGAAAGGATTTATCAGACCGAGTTCGTCGCCGTGGGGAGCACCAGTTTTGTTTGTCAAGAAGAAGGACGGGAGTTTCAGGATGTGCATTGACTACCGTGCACTCAATGAAGTCACCGTGAAGAATAAGTATCCGCTACCCAGGATTGATGATTTGTTTGATCAGTTGAGAGGAGCCGGAGTTTTCTCCAAGATTGATCTGAGATCGGGATACCATCAGTTGAAGATCCGATCAGAAGATATTCCGAAGGCGCATTCTCGTCAAGATATGGACATTACGAGTTCTGATTATGTCCTTTGGTCCGACGAATCGCCGGCTTATTTCATGAATATGATGAATAAGGTGTTCATGGAATATTTGGACAAGTTTGTCGTCGTGTTCATAGACGATATCCTAATCTACTCCAAGGCAGAGGATGAACATGCCGAACACTTAAGGCGAGTTTTGGAAAAGTCGAGGAAGAGCAACTTTTCGCCAAGTTCAGCAAGTGTGATTTTTGGAAGGACAAGGTGGAGTTTCTTGGACACGTAATGACTTGAAGGAGTCGCCGTAGATCCAAGCAAAGTAGAAGCTGTGTTACATTGGGAGCGACCAAAGACGGTGACCAGATTCGGAGTTTCCTTGGAATGGCAGGATACTACCGCCGTTTCATCGAAGGCTTCTCGACAATTGCGAAACCTCTTACGCAATTCCGAAGAAGGAAAAGAAGTTTGCATGGACGCGAGAATGTGAGAAAGGATTTCAGAGCTGAAGAAGCGATTGACATCAAGACCGGTGTTAGTTCTACGGATGTTGCTCAAAGCTTCGATATTTATTGTGACGCATCGCGCCAAGGACTTGGATGTGTCTTGTCTGAGAATGGAAAGGTCGCCGCTTATGCATCAAGGCGATTGAGGCCGCATGAGGAAAATTATCCGACACATGACTTAGAGTTAGGCCGTAGTGCATGCTTTGAAGATATGGCGTCACTATCGATTGGAAACAGATGTGAAGTATATACGGATCATAAGAGGCTTAAGTACCTATTCACCCAAATCGGATCTGAATATGAGGCGGAGGAGATGGTTGGAGTTGATCAAGGACTATAATGTTGGAATCCATTACCATCCCGGGAAGGCCAACGTAGTAGCCGATGCTCTGAGTCGGAAAAGCCATACCGTGAGTACGTTGCTAGCCACAAGCCAGGATGAGTTATGTGAGGATTTTCGGAAAATGAAGATTGAGGTAGTACCTAAGCGGATTCTTGGCCGCATTGGAAGTAAAGCCTACTTTAGAGGACCAGATCCGAGAAGGACAGAAGGATGATGACAAGATCCGCAGGATTAAGTTCATCAAGGAGGAAGGCAAGGCGAGAGGACTTCAAGTTGGATGAGCAAGGCACGTTATGGATGAAGGATCGGATTTGTGTGCCTAACAAGAAGGAGTTAAAGCAAGCGATTACGGAAGAAGCCCATGACTCCAAGTATTCAATTCATCCCGAAGCGCCAAGATGTATCAGGATCACGAAGGAGAGATTCGGTGGCCGAGTATGAAGCGTGAAGTTGCCGAGCATGTTGCATTGTGCGGCGTATGCCAGAGAGTCAAGGCAATGAATCGAGAGACCAGCAGGATTGCTACAACCGCTGAAAATACGAGTGGAAGTGGGAGGAAATCGGAATGGATTTCATTACCGGTTTCTTAGAAGACTCAAGGAGGTTATGACTCCATATGGGTTATAGTGGATCGCTTGACTAAAGTAGCCCATTTTATCCCGTGAAGACCACTTACTCGGGAGATAAATTAGCGTAATTATACATGATCGAGGATTGTCTGTTTGCACGGAGTGCCAAAGAGGATTGTATCGGACAGAGGTACCCAATTTACCTCAAGGTTACGGAATAAGTTGCATGAAACCATGGGAACCCGTTTGAACTTGATACGACTTATCATCCACAGACGGATGGGCGGGCCAGAAAGAGTCAACCAGTCTCGGAGGATATGTTAAGAGCTTGTGCATTGGCTTATGCTACCTCTTGGGATAAGAGTTTGCCGTATGCCGAGCTCGATTACAACAATAGTTATCGAGGCTAGTTCTGAGATGTCACCTTTTGAGGCCTTTGTATGGTCGACCCTGTCGGACGCCATTGAATTGGAATGAGACCGTGGCGCCGTGTCTTTGGGCCTGATATTCTTCAAGAGGTTGAAGAAGCGGTCGCCATGATTAGAGAAAGGTTGAAGATAGCCCAATCTCGGCCAGAAGAGTTATCTTGACAATCGTCGCCGAGATTTGAGTTTTGAACGAGAAGACTTTGTATACCTCGAGTTACGCCTCTCGGGGAGTTAAGAGGTTCCATGCCAAAGGGAAACTTCGCACCCGTTATGTTGGACCATTTAAGATTTCGAGTCGCAGAGGCGAAGTTGCTTATCACCGGAGTTGCCACGATCGTTAGCGAGGAGTGCACGGCGTATTCCATGTGTCCCGATTGAAGAAGTGCCTCCGAGTTCTGAGAGCAGACACCGCTAGAGTTAATTGAGTTGCAAGAGGACTTGACTTATAAGGAGCATCCCGTGAGGATTCTAGACACAATGGATCGAGAAACTAGAAACAAGTCAACCCGTTTCTGTAGAGTTCAGTGGAGCAACCATGAAGAAAGCGAAGCGACTTGGGAGCGCGAAGAGGATTTGAAGAAAGAGTTTCCAAACCTATTCTGTAGTGAGCCCTGAATCTCGGGGACGAGATTCTATTAAGGGGGGGAGGTTTGTAACACCCCAAAAATTTTGCTTTTCTTAAATTCATGTGTGATTTGGCACTTTGGTGAATTTTTGGAATTTTCTGGAATTTATTTGGATTTATTTGGAATTTATTTGAATTTATTCCATTTTGAAATAATTAAAGGATTTAATTTTGCAAATAAAATTTTGTTGGAAATATTTTATTTGAGTCCAAAATGATCCAAAGTATTTTCCAGAATTTTTCTGGAATTTTTCTGAGTCATTTGCTATTTTTAATGAATTAAATGAATTACTGGGAATTATTTTAAATATTAAATCGCTGGAAATCCAAACCGAAGTCGATTCTTGTTCATCCGGCCGAGGCCGAGTCGACTCGAGTTCGAGTCCGACCGAGCCACGTGGTCGAGCCGAACCGCCGCCGAACCCTAGCCACGCGGCCGTTGGATTAAGATCCAGCGGTTGTGGTCGCCACGTCGCCCCTAGTCGACCCGAGTCGAACCGATTACGCCCGCGATCGTGGCCGTTGGTCGTGCCACGTGTGCGGCTCCACGTCTTCGTCTCGGCCCGGATTCGCGCGGACTCCGTTCGCCGTCGCCGCCGTCTCGGACACGGACTCCAGGGCTATTTAATGCATGGAGCTGCCCCCGAGGTTCGCCTTTCCATGCTGAGCTCGTTGCCCTAGTCCACGTCTACAGGGAAACCCTAGAGCCGCCGCAATTTCTCACCGGAGCCAAAGAGCGCCGCCGCGAGTTCTTCAACCTTCGCCGCCAAACCCGGTAGTGCTCGCCGGCCGTGGCGGTCGGAACCCCGCGACGAGACGAACCTGGGCTCATACTTCATCTCGCCGGGACTGCGTCGGAACGCCGTTCGGGACGTCGTCTTCCCCGGTTCCGGCCGCAGCAAGCCGTCGCACGCCATCGCCGCCGTCTCGCGAGCTCAGTGGACCGTCCGATCAAGATCCGGCGTCCGGATTGCGCCACGTCGTTCCACGGTAAGAACCACGTGCGATTTCCAGATCCAATCCTAGCCGTTGGATCTAGATCCAACGGTTTAGATTGACCACGTTCACCCCAAACCTGCGTCATCAGATCCGATCGGGACCGTTGAATTTCAAATCAACGGCCGAGATTGCGCCACGTGTCGGGAAGACTGACCGTCGCGGTCGGCCGAATCCGCAGCGTGCGTGTAACGCCGACACGAGGCCCGCGTGTCGAGGGCTCAAGATGTCGGGCTGTCCCAGCGGCCGAGCGTCGACGCCATAGCGGGTCCCACTCGCCGGCCGAGGGTCGAGCCCGGCCGACGGCAAAGAAGTGACGTCACCCGAGGGGACCCACATGTCGATCCACGTGAGCCGTGGGGAGTCCACGGTGGACCCGAGCCGGCGTGGACCAAGTCCATGGACCGGCTGACGTCAGCCAACCAATCAGAGGCTGCCACGTGTCCATGCTGACGCAATAATTAATTTCCGAAAAAGAAAATGATTTATTAATTCGAAATAATGATTTCAAATTTAGATTCAAACTTCAAACGCTTATAACTTTTGCGTTTCAACTCCGATTTGAGTGATTCAAATTTCTAAATTTGTATAAAATTGAGATCTACCTAAATATGAATTTTATTTAATTTTGGACTAAAGTTTTTCTCTGTAATATTATTTAATTGATTATTTAAACTTTAATAAATCATAACTTTTGCATTTTAACTCCGATTTGAACGATTCCAGTTTCTAAAAATCCAGAAAATTATGTTCTCTCTGTTTATGGATTTTATTTGGAGTTTTGGGATGTTTTTGCCTAGTGTTTATTTGTGTATTTGCTATTTGCACGCTTTACGAGTAGACGTTGAAGTCTTGGGAAGGATTCGAAGGAGAGGTGTTGACTCAGGATCCAACTCAAGACCAAGAACAAGTACTCTTTGAAGGCAAGTTGTGCTTTGACCATGTTGATCCTATTTCGAAATCTATTTTGATTTAAACTATTGCATGCTAGTTCAAATAGAAAGATACTTTGTTTAAACATGGGGGTTAGATAAATACCAATTTGCTGTATGACACCTTGATTACTTAAGTATGTGCCATGACCTTTTGTCACCCTAGTTGTGGATTACTAGTTGGACATTATTAGATTGCCAACATGGGTTAGACCGTTGTAGTACACTTTGCTTATACACGCTCGTGCTCATGACATGATTTTGGACAATCAAATGTTAATATTGACTTAATGATATATTGAACCCGTTTTGGAAAAGTATCATGTGATGTTGATGGCACGTGGTGCTTGGTAATCAAGCGGGGTTTTGATAAACGATTTCGGCCGGGCATGTGGCAAGAGTAATCAGGTGGGCGGTTGTGGCATTAGGGATGTTGATTTGGTTCTTGGGTAGTCTTGCCCTGGTCACTCTAAGGACTTAACCTTGCAAGCCTTTGAACTGGGTCATACTTGCAACCACATGGCTGGAATGGGGCGGCCCTAGTTGACTAAGTCGCTAAGGACTCACTTGTGGAGCCTCGTGGTGTCGATTACACCGTTTGTGTGATTATGCGGGGAGCGTATCGTGGGCGTGGCCAGATACCCATCTAACGGTGTGTTGGTCCCATACTTCGCCTTGGCTAAGGGAAGGGATGGTGTAGAGCACGAACAGGAGAGGACCACCTGTGTTGTTTGAGGCTTAAAAGGCTTTATTACGGAACTCGCCTTTGTGGTGTTTGACTGTATCTTGTGGGTAAAGTGCATAACCTCTGCAGAGTTTAGAATCTATTCGAATAGCCGTGTCCACGGTACTGGACAATGCTCGGGAATTACAGTCAAGGGTTAGATTTTCTCAAAAATAACTTTGATTTGAAAGGTTGGTTTGGTTTGGCAATGAAGATGATGGAAATGTGGGTTAGGATGGGAAAGATGTTTACCAAACTTCTTGAAAAGTTATTTATGTTTTACTTATTTCTACTGCTTTCGAATCTACTTATGCTACTTGTCAAATGTCAAGCATCGCAAATATACCTTGAGCTATTCCCTTGTACCAAGCCATGCATATAGTATATAAGAATGCAATCTGTGCATGACTACCTGAGTACCAAGTAATCACCCTTGACTCAATAAAACACCAGTTGAAGAGGATACTACACCATCTTTGTAGGAGGAACTCCAAGAGGATCCGTCTACTTAGGGAAGCGAGCCCGATCAGGTTGCTGTGGTATACTGGATGGCGCCACGAAGTTATTTGATTTTCCGCTGCTATTATTTTTCTCTGAATAAGTTTCGCCTTACGAGGCATACATTTGTAACTTGACCATAAGGTCGAGTAACCAGTTTGGTTATTTAAATAAGGTACTTTATTGGTATCGAGTGGTATGATTGTGATATTTACCAATGTTACGACTGTGTGCACTAGCGCATTCCTGGACTAGTGCTGAATACACAGAGGGTCCGGATTTGCAAATTCGGGGTCCCGACATCCTCCCATGGCAGCCTCCCATGGTCTCTTCCCCCTCCAATGGAGCTCCCCTTTGGCGCTATCCCTGCTGCTGGAGCCCAAGCAGCAACAGCAACAACTTTCCTCCTTCATTCTTTTGGTTTTTGAGGTGAGGTCTTCTTCATTCTTGAGCTCCTTGCTGTTCTAATGGGGATTTCCTGGTTGCTTGAGTGTTCTAGGGTTGCTAGATGTGAAAATGTTGGAGGGAAACTAGATCTTTTGGAGGGAAACTTTTTGCTATTTTTCGAGCTGAGTTTCAGTCAGCCTTGCAACTCGAGTTTGGGGTAGTTAGATTGGTCAGCTGTAAAATAAGTTGTAGATAATTTAATTATCTTTAATTAGAGTACAAGAACTCGAAAATCCATTAAGCCAATTAAAAGTTATGCTACTTTTACTGCTGACTGTCCGAACTGTGCTGTTGTGCGAGCAGTAATCTTAAACTGCGGATTAGGCTTAGCTAGAGGCCGAATGAGCTCTTCCATTTGCCTAGAGAAATGTAGGAAATTTTCTGTAGTTTTAGAAAATGTACTTGTGTTCTTGATTTGGAGTTAGGAATCAAAAGTTATGCTAGAGCAAAGTTGCTGTCCAGAATGTTGTTTTTTCTGAATGTTCAGATTTTGGTCTGATGTTCAGAGTTGGGTTTGAGGTCTTTAAATTAATGTATTGAACACATGTCTTTGTGGTAACTCTAGGTTATCATCTTATGCTCGTTTAGAGTCCAAGAACTTGAATTTTGGTTCAACCATTAAAAAGTTATGCAAGAATGACACCTTTGCTGTCCAAATTGCAACTTGTAGTAGTTTCAATGTCGTGTTGTTGTTTAAGCTAAGTTAGGAGCATATTCAGAATTTTCATTTGCCTAGAAAGTTGTAGAAAATTTTATGTAGATGATGAAACTATCTTCGTTTGCTCAATTTGAAGTTGTATAGCAATAGTTATGCATTGCCTAAGTAGGCTACCCAAACCGTTTTGTCTGAATTTTCAGATTTGGGCTGTTTTGGGGAAAAAGGTTGTTGTAGCGAGTGAAAGGAGTTGGTTGTTGTTGTTATTGGATATAGCTTGTATGAAATCGATTATGCGGTGCTTATTTCAGGAGATGTGGCTTTGGTGGTGGCTTCAACTCCGCGCCACATGGCTTTGTGAGGCGAAAAGGCAAGTGTATCAAACTAGAAGGTTAAAAGAGTATTGATTGTTGGTTGTGCTAAAAAATGGTTATGCTAGCACTTATGAGTATATGTATGGATTGTGTGACAATGATGCAAGTGTATCCCTAGTATGATGCTAGGATTTGGATTGTTGTTAATCATTATGAATATGTTTATGTTGAAATGAATTACATGGTTCATGTTGCATTATATGGATAAATGAGAAATGTTAAATGGTTATGCATGTAAAGTTCATTGAATGCTATTGGTTGAGTTGATGATGGTGATTATAGTATGTTTATGTTGATGGAGAGGTGAATGTGGAAATGGAATGTATTTGCTATTCTTCCATTCGTTTCATTTCATGTGTGCATTCATAATGGAAGAGGCGACCCATTCTGATGCGGGCCTCTGTGTTCACACGTAGTGAACACGAAAGTCCTACCTCGTAGTCCCATCCATCGAGGTGAATGGGAGCGAGACAGTAAGAGTAGGCACCTTCCACGGGATGGAAGGGATGTGAGGGTGCACACCGACGGGTGTGCACTCGGCAGTACCGGTACGTGCATCGAAAAGGGCATTCATGTCGCATTGCATCATAATGATGATTTTTGAGTTAAATGGAAATGTGCAGAGTTGGGATCGAGTCGTGAACTCATCCAAAAGATTTAAAGAGGTAAGTGCTAAGAATAGATGCATTCATGTTGCGTTGCATCGATAACCTTTATTTGTGCTAATGGAAATATGAGGTGTTGGGATCGAGTCGTGGACTCCCCCAAGAGTTGAATGAGGTATGTGTGTGAAGTAAGAAACGAGGTAGAGGTAAAATGTATTGATACTATTGTTTTATGTATTTGTTGACTTCGATAAGAATTATGCTCATATTGTTGATTTACTTGTGTAACATGGCTTTTGATGCACTTTGCTGAGTCTTCGACTCACGCTTGTTATTTAATGTTTTTAGGTACTCTGAAGAGCGACTTGCCGGGTTTGGGGCTTAGCTGCACTTCCACTGATGCTCACGACAGAATAAAGGAACTTAAATGTTAATTGGTTACTTTGGCAACTAGTTGAGTTCATGTAATAACTTGTTGTAGTTATTGCTCTCTCTTTGATGTAAAAGGTTAATCGATGTTAGAAGTTAAACTGCTAGAATGTTTCTTTTGAATACCATGACCCTTTGCTTGTGCTTAGCGGGTCATGATGGTTAGTTCATAGTTGTTACTTTAAATTGATATAATTGTCATCTCTTTGCCTGCTGAGTGGATGTCCACTTAGCAGGGGAGGTCTTGCCGAAATTTTTAATTAGTTCGGCAACCTCCTAGCTGTTAGATAGGTTTGGTAGCACTTTGAGCACGTGTGGTGCCGGGGTGTTACAACTATAACCCAGATCGAGTCGTGACCCGTGGAAGTCGTTTGCAGTCCAGTGATGAAATCCATGCCAATATCTTCCCACTTCCAACTTGGAATGGGCAATGGCTAAAGAGTGCCAGCTGGCTTAAGATGTTCAGCCTTCACCCTTTTGCAGATATCGCATTCAGACACATAGCGAGCAATCTCACGCTTCATGCGAGTCCACCAAAACCGTCATTTCAGGTCTTGATACATTTTGTTGCTGCCCGGATGAATCGTGAGCAAGGAGTTGTGGGCCTCATCAAGAATCTTTCTTCACAACTCTTGGTTTTCGGGGACGACCAAGCGCTCACCAAACCACAAGGTCCCACGGTCATCAAGATGGAAGTCAGTGGCTTGGCCGGAACTCAGCCTGCTGCATATTTGGGCAACGTCACTGTCCCCTTTTTTATCTTCCTTAATCTGATCCAACAGTGTGGAATTCAACTCCAGATTTGCCAAGGACCCTTTTTCAACCGTTTCTAAGCCGAGTTTCTGAAATTCGGCACAGAGGGTGGCACCTTGGGGTTGAAGAGTGAGGCAATTGCATCGAGCCTTGCGACTCAAAGCATCCGCCACCACATTGGCTTTTCCCGGGTGGTAATGCACTTCCAAGCTGTAATATTTGATCAACTCAAGCCACCTTCGTTGCCTCATATTCAGGTCTGCCTGAGTGAAGATGTACTTGAGACTTTTGTGATCGGTATAGATGTTGCACTTGTTCCCCAGGAGATAGTGGCGCCAAATTTTCAAAGCATGGAGCACTGCAGCAAGCTCCAAGTCATGAGTCGGGTAGTGCTCTTCATGACGCTTCAATTGCCGAGATGCATAGGCAACAACCCGGCTTTCTTGCATAAGTACGCAGCCAAGGCCGATACCTGATGCATCACAATAGACATCGAACGGCTTGTGCATATTAGGTTGGGTAAGTACAGGAGCTGTAGTCAGGCGCTGCTTCAAAGTCTGAAATGCCCGCTCACAGCCCACTGACCATTTGAACTCAGCACCCTTTTTCAGCAGCTCCATCATGGGCATGGTAATCTTCGAGAAGTCTGTAACACCCCAGCTTTTACTAAGCCCAGAATGTCACCAAACATAGATCATGACACATTTAATACCATAATTTAAGGTAAATTACAGCAAGTAATCATTTGGAATAATTGGAAATTTTGACAGCATCTCCTTTGTTTTTGCATGAAACTTAACAACATAGCATCATATCAATATGTAAGACAAACGAGATATCCATACGCAGCGATAAGGATAGCTAATCATCAACTAAAACATCAATAAGCATCGATAGCAAAATAATAAGCATCAATTTAACTCTACGAAGTTAAAACAACTCTCTCCATAGCCCCACATGATATACATGAGGGAAACAACCAAACATACAGACCATACACTAATGATTATTGTAATACTTAATGTCGTGTCTCCAAAACAGGTGAATTAGCTAGATTATGATACTACGTGGAGGAGTGTAGCTAGATCCCTTTCCCGCACGCCGATTTCATTGTACCTAAACAAACAAACAAACAACATAAAACACAAGCGTGAGTTCGAAAACTCAGCAAGCATATTGTAATGGACAACAAGATCATTTACAAGACAATAATACCTCACGTCACATATAACATTTCAAACTTGAACACATAACAACATCCTCATCATTTAATATGTATTGTAATGCAATGCAATGCTATGCTATGCTCATATCTCCTTGGAAACTCATACCGGTATGGTTGAGTACACACCCGTCGGTGTGCACCCTCTCCCCCCTTCCATCCCGAAGATGGAGGGTGCCTACTCCTCGCTTCCACCACCCACGGTAGATGGAATCACGATGTAGGACTTACTCTAATGGCTCTCCGGATTAGTCATAACTTTCTCACCGACCTTCCCGGATTAGTTAATGACTTTCTCACCGCCCGGGCCATGTAACATGTCATGTATGCAAGCATGCCAACAATATAAAACTCATATATTAACACATGGCATCATAACATCTTAAACATGCTCATCATATCATAGCAATCATTAAAACATGGCAAGTGGACATCATATCAATTATAACATGTAGTTCATGGCAAGACAGCATGTTATCTATCCCAAACACTATCAAGCAATTCTAGCAACACGTATAATATTCAATCCACACAACACACTTGCCTTCAACCGCGGGCAACGGAGTGACGAGAGGTTGAGGGCACTCCCGAAGGCACACCACCTGCAAACACGTGCCACACACTTAATTCGACTCCTCAAAACAGTACCCACTACACCTAATACGCTAAATACTCCAAAACCCCGAAATCACAGATTTTGCCCCGTTCTGGACAGCGGCTTCGAAAAAAATCATAACTTGAGTTCTAGAACTCCAAATTGAATAAACGAGTACATCCTCGCGTAGCTTAGCAAATTTCCCAACTTTTTCTAGTTATAGGTAAAGACTTATTCGGACTCTAATGTTGTTTAATCTAACGTTGAACACGAACTGTCTCAATCTCGTCACAGATTTGACAGCACTCGGTAAAACAGGCATAACTTCCAAACGGCTGGGCGGAATTTCAATTTCTTTATATGCACTGAAAGATATTGAAATTATCTACAACTTCCTAGAAGTCCGTACAGTCAGATTCGAATTCTAAATTAGTTTAATCTAATGTTGAACACAGACTGTCCCAACCTCGACACAGATTGGACAGCGCCCACCAAAACGGCCATAACTTTCAGACCGTAACTCCAAAAATTCTCAAAAAAATACACAAAATAGGTCTTGACGATACCTACAACTTCTTCAACAGGAGGTCGGCCAAATTCCGACTCTAAAATTGCGAAATCGCACCCCCTAAAACGGACTCCAAATCTGCCCGAAACTGAGTACAATACGAACTCTAGTTCTTTTCAGATCTACTCCATGGCAGCACGTCCTCTTGATCTAACAACTCCAAATCTACCATGAGAACAGCACCTAGACCTTCCCCAAGGTTTCCCCATGGACATACCTTAGTCCGACGAACGACGAACACGAAGAATGCCTCTCGATCGCCCGATCTCGCTCCCACGCATCGTGGCCACCGGTTCTCCTCGTCGCGGATCCTCCTACCGGCGAGGGCAGCACCATGGCGTGGCATGGCAGCGAGGGGGACGTAGCAAGGGCACGTGGTGGAGCAAGGGGAGGCGCAAGGGTGAGGGAGGGGTGGCGGCTAGGGAGGAGGAGGCAATGGGGTGGAGGGGAAACAAGTGGGGGCTAGGGCTAGGGAGGGGACTTGTTTGGGGCACAGGTAGGGCTAGGGCAGCAGTTTTGCTGTCCTAGACCACCTCCAAAAGGCCCAAATATGTCCCACCTGTAACACCCCAAAATTTTGCTTTTATTGAATTCATGTGTGATTTGGCACTTTGGTGAATTTTTGGAATTTTTTGGAATTTATTTGGATTTATTTGGAATTTATTTGAATTTATTCCATTTTGAAATAATTAAAGAATTTAATATTGCAAATAAAATTTTGTTGGAAATATTTTATTTGAGTCCCAAATACCCTAAAATATTTTCGAATTTTTCTGGAATTTTAGTATTTTGCTATTTTTAATGAATTAATTGAATTTCTGGGAATTATTTTAAATATTAAATCGCTGGAAAATCAAACCGAGTCGGTTACTGTTCATCCGACCGAGCCCGAGTCAGACTTGAGTTCGAGTCCGACCCGAGCCACATGACTCGACCAAACCAACTCCAAAACCTAATCGATCCCAACCGTTGGATCAAGATCCAACGGTCAGGATCATCCCGTCTGCCGGTCGAATCGGCCGGATCCGATCGCGTCCACGCGATCGTGGCCGTTGATCGTGCCACGTGGGCGGTGGCGTCATCGTCCCGCCGAGTCCGAAGCCGGACTCCTCCGCTTGTCGCCGCCGTGTAGGATTAGGGTTAGTCCGTGCACGCATGCCGAGGGTATTTAAGTCTGGAGGTACCAGTACCGCCGTGATCCCGCGCCCTCTCTGCTCTACTTCACCGAGCCTTAGTCGCCGTAGATTCGCCGGAATCGCTCGCCGAACTCTGGCGCACCTCTCCGCGGTTTTGCTTGATTCCGCCGTCAGCCGTCCCTGCCGCCATTGACCCCGAGATCAGGAACCCGAAGCCAGGCGCACGAAGAGACCCTTCACCTCGCCGAGCACGCCCCAACGCCCGTTCGTGTGGTCGCCGTCCTCGGCCGGCAGCCACAACCTCGCCGTGAAGCCATCGCCGACCCGAGCTCCACCAACCGTCCGATCAAGATCCAAGGGCTCAGATCGCGCCACGTCACCCTCGGTGAGTTCTCGTTGAAAATCCTAGATCTAATCTCAACCGTTGGATCTAGATCCAGCGGCTTAGGTCGTGCCACGTGGCGGGAAGCGCACCAGGCTAGATTGGATGCGGGCCGTTAGATCAAGATCCAACGGCCCCAGATCAACCCGTGCGCCCAAGCACTTGAGGCCCAAATCAATCCTAGCGTCGATTTTCAAACCAGCGGCTACGATCGTGCCACGTGTCGAGGAGGTGAGCGCGCGCCACGCGGCGTGCGCGTGGGCCAGCGACCGCAGCGGGGCCAGCGTGTCGGCCGATCGCACCGTGGCGTCACCCATGGCGTCATCGGATGGAACCCACCCGTGGCGTTGAGCCCGCCGACGCCAAGAATGACGTCGCCTCGAGTGGTCCCACATGTGTCTCACATGGAAGCCGTGGGCCGGGTCCACGGTAGACCCGAGCCGGCGTGGACTACGTCCATGGACCGGTGACGTCAGCAGACCAATCGGTGCTGCCACGTGTCCATGATAGCGCAATAATTAATTTCAGAAAAGAAATGATTTATTAATTCGAAATATTGATTCAAATTTAGATTCAAACTTCAAACGCTTATAACTTTTGCGTTTCAACTCCGATTTGAGTGATTCAAATTTCTAAATTTGTATAAAATTGAGATCTACCTAAATATGAATTTTATTTAATTTTTGGACTAAAGTTTTTCTCTGCAAAATTATTTAAATGATTATTTAAACTTTAAATAATCATAACTTTTGCGTCTTAACTCCAAATTTGTTATTCCAGTTTCTAAAAATCCATAAAATTATGTTCTTTCTGTTTATGGATTTTATTTGGATGTTTGGACACTTTTGCCTATTGTTTATTTGTGTATTTGCTATTTGCACGCTTTACGAGTAGGCGTTGAAGTCTAGGAAGGATTCGAAGGAGAAGTATTAACTCAGGATCCAACTCAAGACCAAGAACAAGTACTTTTTGAAGGCAAGTTGTGCTTTGACCATGTTGATCCTATTTGAAATCTATTTTGATTTAAACTATTGCATGCTAGTTCAATTAGAAAAATACTTGGTTTAAACATGGGGTTAGATAAGTACCAATTTCTTTGTATGACACCTTGATTATTTAAGTATGTGCCATGACCCTTGTCACCCTAGTTGTGGATTACTAGTTGGACATTATTAAATTGCCAACCTGGGTTTAGACCGTTGTAGTATCTTGCTTAGACACCTTTCGTGCTCATAACATGATTTTGGATAATCAAATGTTAATATTGACTTAATGATATATTGAACCTGTTTTGGAAAAGTATCATGTGATGTTGATGGCACGTGGTGCATGGTAATCAAGCGGGGTTTGATAAGCGATTTTCGGCCAGGGGCATGTGGCAAAGAGTAATCAGTGGGCGGTTGTGGCATTGGGAGTGTTGTTTTGGTTTGGGTAGTCTTGCCCTGGTCACCCTAAGGACTTAACCTTGCAAGCCTTTGAACTGGGTCTAACGTGCAACCACATGTCTCAGTAATGGGACGGACCTAGTTGACTAAGTCGCTAATAACGCACTGTGGGACCTCGGAGGTCAACTACACCCTTTGTGTAAGTTGTGCGGGAGGCGTCTGAGAGTGAGGCCAGTACCCATCTAACGGTTGATTGGCCTAGACTTCGCCTTAGCTAAGGGAAGGGTTAGTGCGCAATAACCGGGAGGACCACTTGTATTGTTAGAAGTTTCCGAAAGACTTTGTTACGGGAACTTCGCCTTTGTGGTGTTTATTTGTATCTTGTGGGTAAAGTGCATAACCTCTGCAGAGTATAGAATCTATTCGAATAGCCGTGTCATGGTATTGGACATCGCTCGGGAATTACTGATCAAGGGTTAGATTTTCTCAAAAATAACTTTGGTTTGAAAGGTTGGGTTGGTTTAATAATGAAGATGATGGAAATGTGGTTTAGGATGGGGAAAATGTTTATTAAACTTCTTGAAAAGTTATTTATGCTTTACTTATTTCTACGCTTTGAATCTACTTATATTACTTGTCAAATGCTGTTTCTTGCAAATATACCTTGAGCTATTCCTTTGTACCAAGCCATGCATATAGTATATTAGCTTGCATTACGTGCATGAATTCTTGAGTACCAAGTACTCACCCTTGCCTCAACACAACATCAGTTGAAGAGGAGACTACGCCCGACTTTGGAGGAGGAACTCCAAGAGGATCCGTCTACTTAGGGAAGCGAGCCCGGTCGGTTACTGTGGTATCTTGGATGGCGCCACGAAGCTATTTGATTTTCATTTGCTATTATTTCTCTTTTAATAAGTTTAGCCTTGCGAGGCATACATTTGTAACTTGACCATAAGGTCGAGTAACTTGATTTAGTTATTTAAATAAAGTACTTTGATAATATCGAATGGTATGATTGTGATATTTACCGATGTTAAGGCTGTGTGCACTAAGCGCGTTCTGGACTAGTGCTGAATACCTGAGAGGGTCGGATTTGCAAATTCGGGGTCCCGGCAGAGGTGGTATCAGAGCCATACTTGACCGTAGGCTCAACCCTAAGATAGAATGGTCGTAGTGAGGATAAAACCTATTTTCTAAAGCTAAAAAGTTGTCAAGATAAGAAATGACATCTCAACTTATCCCCTTCTCTCTTTTCTTGTCTCTTGCTGAAATTTTTTCTTACCTTGTCACAATTTAAAAATTCCGAGTTCTTACGTAAAGCACTCTTGTGACAGATGGAGGAAGAGTTCAACTACGTTGATCTGGGAGTTAGTCACGCAGCGGAACTTTGGCATATGCTCTGAGACTCTCGGAGATTTTGAGAAGCCCCAATACCAAGTGGAAGTGATCGGACAAAGCGGGATTGATCAAGGCTTGTGGCGTGAAGATTGAGGTACTGCTAGGAAAAGGGCCAGGCAATGCGCGATACAACTGCCTTTGCCAGGAGATCTACAATGCGAGATGGGTATCCAAGAAGTATCACGACGAGCAATGCGGCACATTACCCGTATCTACACGAGAGAGTTGGAAATGCGGTGTTCCGTTATCATCCGCGCAGCGATAACCTTCTTGACCCGAAGCGATTCGGGATGAGGATGCCACGGTTACACGATTGGCACGATTTGTAAATCGCCAGGAGGATGTACTAGATAATACAAGCAAGGAGCTACGAAGGCCCGCAAGGAGATCACGACAGAGAAGAAACAGATGGCGGGAAGCTCAAGAGTATGTGGCACACCTTCTACGAAGGATTGGCGAGTTGGAGATGACCTTATGCGGACCGGACCGAGCGATTACTCGAGCTACGAGCGAGATCGGAGGAGTCGGATCTCGATGAGGACACTGCTTCTTCGACTACCATAGAGGACACGATTCTTTGGACATGGCGTCGTTTCGCGCCTATGCCACAGCACTCGTACCCAGGCCGTGGAGGTTTTCTCGATGAGTGAGCATAGGTTCTATAGTGAGACTCCTTCGCCGAGTCGCGTCATAGAAGAAAGAGTCACCCTTTAGGCATTAGACTCGAGTTAGTTCGATTTGGATTTGCTTTGTTTCTTTGAGTGTGCAGTATGTGTTGCAAGGCCCTTAGGCATTGTAAGCAGCCATACCAAGTTATTAATAATAAAGTTGGACCTTAAAGTTACCCCTTTCGCCCCGCATAAGTTCCATGTTACTTGTCTATTCTTGTTTCCCTCTCATCTCTAAACCTAGAGCAAACCAAGCCAGATGGTGAACACCCGTGGAAACTTTGGAAGCAATGGGAGTGGTTCGCCCAGAAAACCCCAATGATGGAGCACCCGGCACCGCCTTTGGATATGCAGAATTTGGAGCTTTTCTTGCTGCCCGGACTCGATTGATGCATGCTATGATGCAACAAATGCAACACGTCACCGCTCAGGCCACTTTGCTAATCAAGTTAATCATGGACAACGCCCGAGAATACAAGGCTGTCGAGTTCATGAGAACTCACCCACCCACTTTCTCAGGAATGCCAATCCATTGGAGGCCGATGATTGGTTAAGATCAATCGAGAGGAAGCTACACATAGCTCAATGCATAGGAAATGAGAAGGTACTCTACGCTTCTCATCGGTGGAAGGGACAGCCGCCGAATGGTGGGAGAACCTGTGCCACGCAAGAGAACCCTCAAGATATCACTTGGGAAGAGTTCACGGTGCATTCCGGCGGTATCACGTGCTGAAGGAATCATGGACCTTAAGAAGGAGGAGTTGAGCTTTGAAACAAGGTAATCGGCCCGGTGGCCGACTACGAACAAGTTCACACAGCTAGCACGCTACGCTTTGAGGATGTAGCGACAGATAAATCCAGGCAGTCTCGTTTTATGAAGGGACTTAACTCGGGATTGCAAGTAGGATTGATCACCCACACCTTCCCAGATTTCCAAGAGTTGGTGAATAAGGCGCTTATTCTTGAGGACAAGCGCAAGGAACTGGATGAGAACGAGAGCGCGAGGATGCAACGGCAAGGATCACGCCCGAGAACGCAGCGGCGCTGAGAGTTGCACCAAATCAATTCTTGATTCCAACCACGAGAATGCAACAAGGACACCATCCCGGCACCAAGACACATCAATCGAACTACGGACCCGGCCCCGCTAGAAACGCTACTCGAGCGATCGGCAAGAAGGAACAGTGAGGCAGCTGCTACAAGCGCAACGAGCGAGACACTTTGCCAACAGTTGTCCAAAGAAGACAGCAGGAGTGACCCCGATTCGCTTCAATCTAGGAACCACCCCAGCTAGGGCGCCCGGCACAGGAGCTACACCCAGACCGTGGTGAGAGGCCGAGTCAACCATGTCACCGCAGATGCCTGCGAGAATGCTACGGATGTAAATCTTGGGTAAGTTACTTGTTAACTCGATTACACCTGCTTGATTTTGTTTGACTCTGGAGCTTCGCATTCGTTTGTTTCGCAAGGCTTTGCTACTAGAAATGATTTGAGGATTGCAAGACTTAAGTGCATGCTTTTAGTTCAAACCCACGGTTCCGAACTCCGAGCGAAAGTAGGATGTTCGGGTGAGAATACTAATAGATGGAATAGAGTTCCTAGCAAACCTTATAATTTTGGAGACCCGGACCTTAGGCGTCATATTGGGAATGGATTGGTTATCCAAGCACAAGGCCGTATTGGATTGTGGACGGAGGACTATCTCGATTGAGAGCCCGTGTGGGAAGAAAGTGGAATTTCAAGCCACTGCGATTAGAGATGGGCGATTGATGGTTAACGGTACCAAGGCAATCAGCATAGAGGATGTCCCAAGAGTGAATGAGTACCCGAGATGTTTTCAGAAGATCTACGGTATGCCGCACAGGGGACATAGAGTTTGTGATAGAGCTTGTGCAAGATGCAGCACCGATAGCAAAGAGACCCTATCGGATGTCCACCGAGGAGTTGGTAGAAATGAAGAAACAGCTAGAAGAGTTAATGGAGAAAGGATTTATCAGGCCGAGTTAGTCGCCGTGGGAGCACCAGTTTTGTTTGTCAAGAAGAAGGGCGGGAGTTTCAGGATGTGCATTGACTACCGTGCACTCAATGAAGTCACCGTGAAGAATAAGTATCCGCTACCCAGGATTGATGATTTGTTTGATCAGTTGAGAGGAGCCGGAGTTTTCTCCAAGATTGATGCGAGATCGGGATACCATCGATTGAAGATCCGATCGAGAAGATATTCGAAGACTGCATTCGTCAAGATATGGACATTACGAGTTTACGGTTATGTCCTTTGAAATTTGACGAATGCGCCCGACTTATTTCATGAATATGATGAATAAGGTGTTCATGGAATATTTGGACAAGTTTGTCGTCGTGTTCATAGACGATATCCTAATCTACTCCAAGGCAGAGAGTGAACATGCCGAACACTTAAGGCGAGTTTTGGAAAAGGCGAGGAACGACAACTTTTCGCCAAGTTCAGCAAGTGTGATTTTTGGAAGGACAAGGTGGAGTTTCTTGGACATGTAATGACCCTTGAAGGAGTCGCCGTAGATCCAAGCAAAGTAGAAGCTGTGTTACATTGGGAGCGTAGAAGGCGTGACCCGGTCGGAGTTTCCTTGGAATGGCGAGGATACTACCGCCGTTTCATCGAAGGCTTCTCGACAATTGCGAAACCTCTTCATAGCTGGCTGAAGAAGGAAAAGAAGTTTGCATGGGCGCTTGAGAATGTGAGAAAGGATTTCAGAGTGAAGAAGCGATTGACATCGGCACGGTGTTAGTTCTACCGGATGTTGCTCAAAGCCGATATTTATTGTGACGCATCGCGCCAAGGACTTGGATGTGTCCGATGCAGGATGGAAAGGTCATCGCTTATGCATCAAGGCGATTGAGGCCGCATGAGGAAAATTATCCGACACATGACTTAGAGTTATTTGCCGTAGTGCATGCTTTGAAGATATGGCGTCACTATCGATTGGAAAGCAGATGTGAAGTGTATACGGATCATAAGAGCCTTAAGTACATATTCACGAGTCGGATCTGAATATGAGGCGAGAGAGATGGTTAGAGTTGATCAAAGACTATAATGTTGGAATCCATTACCATCCGGGAAGGCCAGCGTAGTAGCCGATGCCCTGAGTCGGAAAAGCCATCACAGTGAGTGCGTTGCTAGCCACAAGTCGGGATGAGTTATGTGAGGATTTTCAGAAAATGAAGATTGAGGTAGTACCTAGCGGATTCTTGGCGCATTAGAAGTAAAGCCTACCCTAGAGGATCATATCCGAGAAGGGCGAGAAGGATGATGACAAGATCCGCGAGGATTAAGTTCATCATGGAGGAAGGCAAGGCGAGAGGACTTCAAGTTGGATGAGCAAGGCACGTTGTGGATGAAGGATCGCATTTGTGTGCCTAACAAGAAGGAGTTAAAGCAAGCGATTACGGAAGAAGCCCATGACTCAAGTACTCAATTCATCTGGAAGCGCCAAGATGTATCGAGGATCTGAAGGAGAGATTACGGTGGCGAGTATGAAGCGTGAAGTTGCGAGCATGTTGCATTGTGCGGCGTATGCCAGAGAGTCAAGGCAATGCATCGAGAGACCAGCGAGGATTGCTACAACCGCTGAAAATACACTGAGTGGAAGTGGGAGGAAATCGAAATGGATTTCATTACCGGTTTGCCGAAGACTCAAGGAGGTTATGACTCCATATGGGTTATAGTGGATCGCTTGACTAAAGTAGCCCATTTTATCCCGTGAAGACCACTTACTCGGAGATAAATTAGCGAATTGTACATGATCGGGATTGTCTGTTTGCACGGAGTGCCAAAGAGGATTGTATCAGACGAGAGGTACCCAATTTACCTCAAGGTTACGGAATAAGTTGCATGAAGCCATGGGAACCCGTTTGAACTTGATCTGACTTATCATCCACAGACGGATGGACAGACCAGAAAGAGTCAACCAGTCTGGAGGATATGTTGAGAGCTTGTGCATTAGCTTATGCTACTTCTTGGGATAAGAGTTTACCGTATGCCGAGTTCGATTACAACAATAGTTATCGAGGCTAGTTCTGAGATGTCACCTTTTGAGGCCTTTGTATGGTCGACCTGTCGGACGCCATTGAATTGGAATGAGACCGCGAGCACCGTGTCTTTGGGCTGATATTCTTCAAGAGGTGAAGAAGCGGTCGCTATGATTAGGGAAAGGTTGAAGATAGCCCAATCTCGGCCAGAAGAGTTATCTTGACAATCGTCGCGAGACTTGAGTTTTGAACGAAGACTTTGTTTACCTCGAGTTCGCCTCTCGGGGAGTTAAGAGGTTCCATGCCAAAGGGAAACTTCGCACCCGTTATGTTGGACCATTTAAGATTTTGAGTCGCAGAGGCGAAGTTGCTTACCGGTGGAGTTGCCACGATCGTTGGCGAGGAGTGCATGATGTATTCCATGTGTCCCGATTGAAGAAGTGTCTCAGAGTTCTGAGAGCAGACACCGCTAGAGTCAATTGAGTTGCAAGAGGATTTGACTTATAAGGAGCATCAGTGAGGATTCTAGACACAATGGATCGAGAAACTAGAAACAAGTCAACCCGGTTCTGTAGAGTTCAGTGGAGCAACCATGCAGAGAGCGAAGCGACTTGGGAGCGCGAAGAGGATTTGAAGAAAGAGTTTCCAAACCTATTCCTTTAGTAAGCCCTGAATCTCGGGGACGAGATTCTATTAAGGGGGAGGTTTGTAACACCCCAAAATTTTGCTTTTATTGAATTCATGTGTGATTTGGCACTTTGGTGAATTTTTGGAATTTTCTGGAATTTATTTGGATTTATTTGGAATTTATTTGAATTTATTCCATTTTGAAATAATTAAAGAATTTAATATTGCAAATAAAATTTTGTTGGAAATATTTTATTTGAGTCCCAAATACCCTAAAATATTTTCGAATTTTTCTGGAATTTTACGAGTATTTTGCTATTTTTAATGAATTAATTGAATTTAGGGAATTATTTTAAATATTAAATCATTGGAAAATCAAACCGAAGTCGATTCTTGTTCATCCGACCGAGCCCGAGTCGACTTGAGTTCGAGTCCGACCGAGCCACATGACTCGACCAAACCAACTCCAAAACCTAATCGATCCCAACCGTTGGATCAAGATCCAGCGGTCGGGGATCATCCCATACCGCCGGTCGAATCCGGCCGGATCCGATCGCGTCCACGCGATCGTGGCCGTTGATCGTGCCACGTGGGCGGTGGCGTCATCGTCCCCGCCGAGTCCGGCCGGACTCCTCCGCCTTGTCGCCGTGTAGGATTAGGGTTCCGTCCGTGCACGCATGCCGAGGTATTTAAGGCAGGAGGTACCCGAGTACCGCCGTGATCCGCGCCCTCTCTGCTCTACTTCACCGAGCCTTAGTCGCCAGTGGGTCGCCGGAATCGCTCGCCGGAGCTCTGACACCTCTCATTGCGGTTTTGCTTGATTCCGCCGTCCGCCGTCCCTGCCGCCATTGACCCAGATCAGGAACCCGAAGCCAGCGCGCAGAAGAGACCCTTCACCTCGCCGAACACGCCCCAAACGCCGTTCGTGTGGTCGCCGTCCTCGGCGGCGACCACAACCTCGCCGTGAAGCCATCGCCGACCCGAGCTCCACCAACCGTCCGATCAAGATCCAAGGGCTCAGATCGCGCCACGTCACCCTCGGTGAGTTCTCAGTTGAAAATCCTAGATCTAATCTCAACCGTTGGATCTAGATCCAGCGGCAGGTCGTGCCACGTGGCGGAAGCGCACCAGGCTAGATTGGATGCGGGACCGTTAGATCAAGATCCAACGGCCCAGATCAACCCGCGCGCCCAAGCACTTGAGGCCCAAATCAATCCTAGCCGTCGATTTTCAAACCAGCGGCTCACGATCGTGCTGCGTGTCGAGGAGTGAGCCGCGGCGCCACGCGGCGTGCGGCGTGGGCCAGCGACACGCGGGGCCGCGTGTCGGCGACCGCCGTGGCGTCACCCATGGCGTCATCGGATGAACCCACTGTCGGCGTAAGTGAGCCCCGCTGACGTCAGCAATGACGTCGCCCGAGTGGTCCCACATGTCAGTCTCACATGGAGTCGTGGACCGAGTCCACGGTAGACCCGAGCCGAGCGTGGACTACGTCCATGGACCGGCTGACGTCAGCAGACCAATCCAGTGCTGCCACGTGTCCTCGCTGACGCAATAATTAATTTCCGAAAAAGAAAATGATTTATTAATTCGAAATATTGATTCAAATTTAGATTCAAACTTCAAACGCTTATAACTTTTGCGTTTCAACTCCGATTTGAGTGATTCAAATTTCTAAATTTGTATAAAATTGAGATCTACCTAAATATGAATTTTATTTAATTTTTGGACTAAAGTTTTTCTCTGCAAAATTATTTAAATGATTATTTAAACTTTAAATAATCATAACTTTTGCGTCTTAACTCCAAAAAAATCCATAAAATTATGTTCTTTCTGTTTATGGATTTTATTTGGATGTTTGGACACTTTTTGCCTATTGTTTATTTGTGTATTTTCTATTTGCACGCTTTACGAGTAGGCGTTGAAGTGCCTGGGAAGGATTCGAAGGAGAAGTATTAACTCAGGATCCAACTCAAGACCAAGAACAAGTACTTTTTGAAGGCAAGTTGTGCTTTGACCATGTTGATCCTATTTGAAATCTATTTTGATTTAAACTATTGCATGCTAGTTCAATTAGAAAAATACTTGGTTTAAACATGGGGTTAGATAAGTACCAATTTCTTTGTATGACACCTTGATTATTTAAGTATGTGCCATGACCCTTGTCACCCTAGTTGTGGATTACTAGTTGGACATTATTAAATTGCCAACCTGGGTTTAGACCGTTGTAGTATCTTGCTTAGACACACTTTCGTGCTCATAACATGATTTTGGATAATCAAATGTTAATATTGACTTAATGATATATTGAACCTGTTTTGGAAAAGTATCATGTGATGTTGATGGCACGTGGTGCATGGTAATCAAGCGGGGTTTGATAAGCGATTTCGGCCAGGGCATGTGGCAAAGAGTAATCAGTGGGCGGTTGTGGCATTGGGAGTGTTGTTTTGGTTTTTCGGGTAGTCTTGCCCTGGTCACCCTAAGGACTTAACCTTGCAAGCCTTTGAACTGGGTCTAACGTGCAACCACATGTCGTAATGGGACGGACCTAGTTGACTAAGTCGCTAATAACGCACTGTGGGACCTCGGGAGGTCAACTACACCCTTTGTGTAAGTTATGCGGGGAGGCGTCTGGCTGAGGCAGTACCCATCTAACGGTTGATTGGCCTAGACTTCGCCTTAGCTAAGGGAAGGGTTAGTGCGCCAATAGCAGGGAGGACCACTTGTATTGTTAGAAGTTTCAGAAAGACTTTGTTCACGGGAACTTCGCCTTTGTGGTGTTTGATTGTATCTTGTGGGTAAAGTGCATAACCTCTGCAGAGTATAGAATCTATTCGAATAGCCGTGTCCGCGGTATTGGACATCGCTCGGGAATTACTGATCAAGGGTTAGATTTTCTCAAAAATAACTTTGGTTTGAAAGGTTGGGTTGGTTTAATAATGAAGATGATGGAAATGTGGTTTAGGATGGGGAAAATGTTTATTAAACTTCTTGAAAAGTTATTTATGCTTTACTTATTTCTCTTTGCTTCCGAATCTACTTATATTACTTGTCAAATGTTGTTTCTTGCAAATATACCTTGAGCTATTCCTTTGTACCAAGCCATGCATATAGTATATTAGCTTGCATTACATGCATGACTTCTTTGAGTACCAAGTACTCACCCTTGCCTCAACACAACATCAGTTGAAGAGGAGACTACGCCCGACTTTGGAGGAGGAACTCCAAGAGGATCCGTCTACTTAGGAAGCGAGCCCGATCGGTTACTGTGGTATCTTTGGATGGCGCCACGAAGCTATTTGATTTTCCGCTGCTATTATTTCTCTTTTAATAAGTTTCGCCTTGCGAGGCATACATTTGTAACTTGACTATAAGGTCGAGTAACCAGTTTGGTTATTTAAATAAAGTACTTTGATAATATCGAATGGTATGATTGTGATATTTACCGATGTTAAGACTGTGTGCACTAGCGCGTTCCTGGACTAGTGCTGAATACACAGAGGGTCCGGATTTGCAAATTCGGGGTCCCGACACCACCTTCGGCCCATATGGACCCCCCAAGGCCCGAACTCCCCCGGAAGGCCCAATTCCCCTCCGGAAAGGCCCAAAATCCCCCGGAAAGGCCCACACTTGCAGACACGGCGCAAAAACATGTTACAAGAGTCGTACCTTATGGCCGAGATCGAAAATGACTCATACCGTCATTCCGTAGTATCACATTCTACCCCCCTTAACTGGATTCGACCTCGAATCTTACACGTCAACTCTAAAACAATGTCCACTAGAGACTCATCCTCTTTGCGAACTCAACACACCCACGCAAAGACTCAAACAATAGCAATGACAACTCCATTCTCCAAATCCATCTATTAACAACAGTGACTTGGCTTAGCTTAACTAAGCACAACTTGACATGATTCCTCATTTACTTCAATCTCTATCATGATTCATAAACTCCGAATGACACAATCACCTTGAAACACATCACTTTTTCATCATTAGTATTAAAACGGTCAACCGAGGTTCCAAACTAGAACCCCCCCAAAAAAGACCATTTACGCAAAACCCCATCTCTCCCAATTATTTGACCCCTTTTCGAAAGGAATCAAAATTTACTAATGTCATCTTCGCTCATAGCCTACATCAACCATACTTTCCTTTCGACTGCCAACCACAATACACTTTTCATTCTATCCTCTCCGGGCATAACGCACACACAGTGACGTCTAGCTAATACAATGTCCACGACAAAGCATTTTACATCACACTTTCTATAACATTTGCTTCCACCCAACGATACTTTCAACCAAATTCAAACCACGACATCAACAACCTCCATCATCATCCACCCTCATACCACTAATGTCCAAAGCACCTAGCCCAAACTAGGACCGTAACTCACTACCAAATCTCAATTGGCACTTTTCCCAAGAGGATGTCGCCCTCACAAACAATTCACACAAACAACGAAGCCCACGAGTATAGCTCTTAGATTATACTCAACAATAACCCGAGGCCCTTCTTATTCTCGCTCCTATCAATAGTGCAAAAGAAGTACGATTCTTTTGAATCCAAGTAGACCACATACAACAACTCGAATCTCAAAGCGCCACAAATCGCTTTGGAAAGAACCCGATAACATTGAAAGACCACCCTTTTGCTTTTCCTAAGTCAAGCCGCAAAGGAAAACTCAAATCTCCAATCAACGCGATACAATTCGCATCGGGAGCACTCAAACAAATAGAGACTCCACACAATTCTCTTGACAGATGTTCTCAACAACTAAAGACAACTCGACTCGCCTTCACCACAGCCAAACTTTTCACTTTAACCAAAATCAACATCTTGGAAGAGAACTGCCACAAAAACTCTCAAGAGAAAGGAAACTCAAATCCCTTGCATAACAAAACCAAAATACCAGCATTTATCCATTCATTCATTTTCATGCTAGAGAGCAATGAAAAATCTCGATTCATAACACGAATGCGAATTCTACAAGAGCACTCCGGATTAGTCATATGTCTCTATATGACTTTCTCACCGTCCTGGCTCAACAACTCTTTTATGCTTATAAAAACGATGTCATGAATCTGTTTCACCATTTATTCATCATGTAACCACGATACCCATTAACTATTCACCAAGAGACTTCATTCTCCTTGTCACATGATTGACACCCAACAACATCGATGGTTGCTCAAATTCGCATAAACTACGACGGCGTTAACTGAAAAATACCATATCTCATCACAACCCAACAACCACTGCACGCAAAGCGCGCAAAACATCGCATTTTAACCAAAGCCAATAACAGAAGATAGCATCAACTCTCCAATCAAACATCTACGCCTAATAACCGCTACCAATTCTCTTAAAGAGAAAGGAAACACATTCCCGAGGAACATTTTACCAACAAAAACACTTATGAAACAATCATAAGATTCACCTTTTTGAAACGCTCGCAAAAACCACACATGTTTCCCAAATCAATCCAACTCTAGTCACGATAGAATTACAATTTAAGCGCTTAACTCCAGGATTACCAAAGATAAATCAGTTGAACGCTAAAGAGAGCGTCCCACTCCAACGCTTTGGGTGTTAACCCATACTCATAGCATAGACTAAACATATTAGCCCAAAACAGATGTCATAATCACCCAAATCCCGAGAAGTCCAACACTGTTGCACACAAGCTACAACATCTGCTCTTGATAAAATCACTTTTCACTGTTCATATAACCACAATTGATTATATTACCAACGAACCGTAGACCATATCTACCGTATGACAACCAACAAGGAGAACCACGTTCTCACAACTCCAGCACAATTAACTTACCAGTTAATCCAACATAAGACGCATATCAACAACTTCTTTTGGTCTACTAACCATGACGAACCATTATTCATGCAACTTATTATCCCAAGCGTAGCACACATCTCTTTACAATTATTAGGTGTAATCAACAATTACCACAGGTATAATCCCTAAGTCACATATTCCATATCACGATTCATTCCACCAATAATTAATACTAACCACGCGACACGATCTCCACTAGACATTCCTCATAAATACGGATCCTAGACAGACCTCTGTCAAGAATAATTCAACCTTTCCTACAATCATTCCATATATCCTCATTAATTGATTACACGAATTTTAAGTCATATTGTCGACCCACAATATTAACTGACCCACCAGCTACAATAGGCAGAATTTCACACCATCTTCTTGCTATAAAAAGTTCATCAACCGAGACATTCTATGCTAACGAATCTCAAACATCCATTAGATGCCTTTACCCACATCACTTTGCACACACCACTAATCAACTTTCACTTTGGATCACCTGACGTCTCGTTTAATCATCTCTTATCAACACTATATTTTAGTTTATCTTTAAACAAACAACAAATTCACTTTAACCGAACCACTAGCTCATATCATCCGAAAACTCTAACTTCTCGTCATACACTTAACTTCTTAAACATTCGCGTGAATCACGCACCCAACTCTTAAGGAAACCATAATTGCTCCAGAAAAGAACAACACCCAAAACACCTTTCCTTCCGGAAAGCTCAACCATAAATCACAAGAGAAGTCAACTCTTAAATTCCCAAATGCCGACACGCAACTACTCCACAACTCTCGAGATGTGATGCCCTAGGTCTGAGAGCGATCCTAGTTCTTTTCCGTCGTGGTTGTTTCGAAAAGAGAGAAGTTTGGTCAGGAATTGATTAACTAAAGTTCATGCGACGTTTTAATATTTTTGGAGGCGTCGGGCTCTAATCTGTGGGCCGTGCACACCCTGGGCCGCGGCCGGGATGTCCCTCCCCACCTCTCCCTCCCCCGTCCCCTATGTGGGCCGGCCCACTAGCCAAGGGGGGCGCCACCCCTTTTCCCCCTAACCCTAGGCGCCTCCTCCCTCTCCCTCTCCCTCCCCTAGCAGCCACCTCTCCCTCCCCTTCCTTCCCCTACGTGGTGGCTCAAGATCCGCCACGAATCGCGAAGGAGAAGGCGAGGAGCGACTCCGTGGAGGCGTGGAGGACGAGCAGATCGCCGATTCGGGGTTCATCGCGTGTTCTTCGTGGGTTCGCAAGGGAGAACACTAGGTAAAATTCCCAAACTTTTACCTCTGTTTTACCTAGGGATTAGGAGTGTATTAGATCTGGTGGTGAGGGTTTTGGATGGATCTTGTTGGGGGAGAAGGGTAGATGTTCACGTGGTGCTGTTTCTGGAAGGGGGGATTGTGCAGCGCAGATTGTTTCGCGTTTTACGTGGCATAGATGATTTTTCCTGCCAAAACCTATAACTAGAAAGTTGTAGATAACGTCGAGACCTAGCTTCTGTATTTTTTTCAGAATTTTTGGGGAAGTTTTCTGAGAGTTATCGCTGTTGCAAACCGATGAACAGAATCTGGGAACAGATTTCATCCACTGTGTTGGACGACTGTTTAGGCATATTTAACGGAGGAATTAGAATTTATGATCTTCTGGAAAGTTGTAGATCTCGTCAATATCTAGCTCCTGTAATTTTTTCATATTTTTATGTTCTGTAGAAAAAAAGATACGAAAAAGAGAATGGGGGTTGTTGCTGTTCGATCCGGACAGATCGGGGTTTCGGTGTTGGAAAAGGGGAACGGGTTGTAGGAATTGCGTGTCTGAGTTGTGTGATCAATTGTGGTGTTATTACATACTGAAAATATGCTTGTACAGGTGGTGCCCCTTCTGGACGCAACTAGATCCGTCGTCTACGTCGGTAAAGGCAAGTGGAAGTAGTGTTATGGTTGAGCTATACATCGTTGTTTGCATTGCATTCGTTATATTTCCCGATGACATTAATCATACATGGTTTGATCATTTGCTAGGAAGATTGCAATAATTAGATTAGCAATGTGATGATGTGCTTTGGCTTTGAACCATGAGTAAAGAGAAGAATGATGTTGCCTATTGGTTGAACTGTCTAAATAGTTCATCTCAATGTTATTTGTTTTTCTATCCATGTTATATGATGGCATGCAAATATGTGGACTCAATGTGGAAAATTATGAATGAATTCATGCATGAAGCATTAACTGCATAATCATGCATTGGAAGTTTGTCGACGCCAGCGTGGCGCGATCAGATGCACAACACCGTGTGTTCACGAGAAAGGGCACGGTGAAGAGGATCATGGCATAAGCATATGCACAAGCATGAGCATCTTACTGAGGTTGTGGTAGTCGATGTTGTGGTGTTGAATGTAAAGCATGTGGTGTGTTAAATTCTTGATGGATGTGATTATGTGTTAATTGTTCCGCTTGCTGAGATTACCCAATCTCACTGCTTGTGTTTTGTTGTTTTCAGGTAGCGTGCAAGAGACATAAGCATGAGGGGTGGGCTAGCAACACAATAAACCTTCGAATGTCTTCACAACTCCCATGAACTAGTGTTTATTTAATACATTAGCTTGCTGAATTTAATTTACACTTAGACTATTTGTTGTTATGACTAAACTTATTCTTGCTTATGGTTGGTTTAGACTTGTTGTCGCTAGTATTGTTGAATTGCTTATATTCCTATTTGAATTGCTTATCATGAAATGCTTCCGTAATGTCCTGTTTTTAGGGGAGATGCTGTCGAAATTTTCTTGTTCTATAGTTTAGTTTTAAGGGGTGTTACACGAGATCAACAACTTCCACGAAGGAAGATGGTTGCACGAGGAAAAACCAAGCGATTAACCAAAATTTTAGGCCATAACCCCAAACTTCAAACTTTCACGAAACAAACGGTTTTTCAAAGATGAATTCCCAAGCAAGTCATCATTGCAATCAAACACCACTTAGGCCCCAACAACAAGATCTGGCACAACACCGCAATAACTCTTTTAAACCTCGAAAAAAGACAAACACAAGAATAAATTGAAATCTTTCTCCGTAAAGCAACCGATCAACCACATCCTTTCCGACAAAACCTTGACACCTAAATCCATGCGACTTAGATTTTTCATCGGAACTTCAATAACTTCCTTTCAAGTTGGAGAATGGTAACCCAAGAATCAATCTATAAGTTTCTCTATAAGGCAAACAACAAATCGGGCGTTAAAGCTGACAAGGCGACCAAAAGAGGCGCAACCCGAAATTCTTCTTTTGTCTTCAACCAAAGAAGACAAAACCAAAACCACCAAAAGAACCATCGGTGAGTATCCAAAACCGAACACTTTTTCTTTTATTTCAACCAACCAAAACCAACCAAAACCGTTCGTCAAAACGGCAAAGAAAATTCGGAGGGTCAATCCACAACTCTACTACTCGACTCCAACCAACTACCCAATCTACGACAGAAAGGATAAGCACTCTCCCAACAGGAGGTTAAAAGTCCATCGGTGATGGCACTACCTGGCCACACCGTCAAACCCAACAATACTACAAACAACAGAAGGTGACCGAAACCCCTTTCGGCACCACAACCCACATAATCTCAATTGTATCAACACAATCAATTCTTTCATAAACATAGCAACATATATTACCAAATGTAACATTCAACAACAAAGCTTCAATACAACATTTAAGCGTAAAGCAATGGTACCCATACCCATTCCTACTGTGCAACAAAGTGTGTCAAGTTTTAAATTAATTATTGCACTTACACAAGTTTTAATGTTGCTACCCTATGGCAAAGTTTTAAGTAAAACCTAAGCCATGTTTCTAGGTTATTCCACTTCATATTTTAGTTGAACCTATAGTTATGACACTAAATACACATTCCAGGGACCTACAGCCCGCTCTGATACCAACTGTAACACCCCAGCTTTTACTAAGCCCAGAATGTCACCAAACATAGATCATGACGCATTTAATACCATAATTTAAGGTAAATTACAGCAAGTAATCATTTGGAATAATTGGAAATTTTGACAGCATCTCCTTTGTTTTTGCATGAAACTTAACAACATAGCATCATATCAATATGTAAGACAAACGAGATATCCATACGCAGCGATAAGGATAGCTAATCATCAACTAAAACATCAATAAGCATCGATAGCAAAATAATAAGCATCAATTTAACTCTAGGAAGTTAAAACAACTCCCTCCATAGCCCCACATGATATACATGAGGGAAACAACCAAACATACAGACCATACACTAATGATTATTGTAATACTTAATGTCGTGTCTCCAAAACAGTGAATTAGCTAGATTATGATACTACGTGGAGGAGTGTAGCTAGATCCCTTTCCATACGCCGATTTCATTGTACCTAAACAAACAAACAACATAAAACACAAGCGTGAGTTCGAAAACTTAGCAAGCATATTGTAATGGACAACAAGATCATTTACAAGACAATAATACCTCACGTCACATATAACATTTCAAACTTGAACACATAACAACATCCTCATCATTTAATATGTATTGTAATGCAATGCAATGCTATGCTATGCTCATATCTCCTTGGAAACTCATACCGGTATGGTTGAGTACACACCCGTCGGTGTGCACCCTCTCCCCCCTTCCATCCCGAAGATGGAGGGTGCCTACTCCTCGCTTCCACCACCCACGGTAGATGGAATCACGATGTAGGACTTACTCTAATGGCTCTCCGGATTAGTCATAACTTTCTCACCGACCTTCCCGGATTAGTTAATGACTTTCTCACCGCCCGGGCCATGTAACATGTCATGTATGCAAGCATGCCAACAATATAAAACTCATATATTAACACATGGCATCATAACATCTTAAACATGCTCATCATATCATAGCAATCATTAAAACATGGCAAGTGGACATCATATCAATTATAACATGTAGTTCATGGCAAGACAGCATGTTATCTATCCCAAACACTATCAAGCAATTCTAGCAACACGTATAATGTTCAATCCACACAACACACTTGCCTTCAACCGCGGGCAACGGAGTGACGAGAGGTTGAGGGCACTCCCGAAGGCACACCACCTGCAAACACGTGCCACACACTTAATTCGACTCCTCAAAACAGTACCCACTACACCTAATACGCTAAATACTCCAAAACCCCGAAATCACAGATTTTGCCCCGTTCTGGACAGCGGCTGCGAAAAAAATCATAACTTGAGTTCTAGAACTCCAAATTGAATAAACGAGTACATCCTCGCGTAGCTTAGGAAATTTCCCAACTTTTTCTAGTTATAGGTAAAGACTGATTCGGACTCTAATGTTGTTTAATCTAACGTTGAACACGAACTATCTCAATCTCGTCACAGATTTGACAGCACTCGGTAAAACAGGCATAACTTCCAAACGGCTGGGCGGAATTTCAATTTCTTTATATGCACTGAAAGATATTGAAATTATCTACAACTTCCTAGAAGTCCGTACAGTCATATTCGAAATCTAAATTAGTTTAATCTAATGTTGAACACAGACTGTCCCAACCTCGACACAGATTGGACAGCGCCCACCAAAACGGCCATAACTTTCAGACCGTAACTCCAAAAATTCTCAAAAAAATACAAAAAATAGGTCTTGACGATACCTACAACTTCTTCAACAGGAGGTCGGCCAAATTCCGACTCTAAAATTGCGAAATCGCACCCCCTAAAACGGACTCCAAATCTGCCCGAAACTGAGTACAATACGAACTCTAGTTCTTTTCAGATCTACTCCATGGCAGCACGTCCTCTTGATCTAACAACTCCAAATCTACCATGAGAACAGCACCTAGACCTTCCCCAAGGTTTCCCCATGGACATACCTTAGTCCGACGAACGACGAACACGAAGAATGCCTCTCGATCGCCCGATCTCGCTCCCACGCGTCGTGGCCACCGGTTCTCCTCGTCGCGGATCCTCCTACCGGCGAGGGCAGCACCATGGCGTGGCATGGCAGTGAGGGGGACGCAGCAAGGGCACGTGGTGGAGCAAGGGGAGGCGCAAGGGTGAGGGAGGGGTGGCGGCTAGGGAGGAGGAGGCAATGGGGTGGAGGGGAAACAAGTGGGGGCTAGGGCTAGGGAGGGGACTTGTTTGGGGCGCAGGTAGGGCTAGGGCAGCAGTTTTGCTGTCCTAGACCACCTCCAAAAGGCCCAAATATGTCCCACCTTCGGCCCATATGGACCCCCCAAGGCCCGAACTCCCCCGGAAGGCCCAATTCCCCTCCGGAAAGGCCCAAAATCCCCTGGAAAGGCCCACACTTGCAGACACGGCGCAAAAACATGTTACAAGAGTCGTACCTTATGGCCGAGATCGAAAATGACTCATACCGTCATTCCATAGTATCACAAAGTCTTGAATGAAACGGCGATAATAGCCGGCAAGCCCAAGAAAACTATGAATCTCGGTGACTGTCTTGGGTTGCTCCCACTTGAGGACATCCTGTACTTTGCTTGGGTCGACAGCGACACCTTGCTCAGAGAGGACTTGCCCCAAGAAAGATACCTCCTTCAGCCAAAACTCGCACTTGCTGAACTTGGTGTAAAGGCGATGTTCCCAGAGTCGCCCGAGAACAATATGAAGATGCCTGGCATGCTCTTCCTCATTAGCTGAATAGACTAGGATGTCATCAATAAAGATGACCACAAAAGAATCAAGCTCCTCCATGAAGATAGAGTTCATGAGGTACATGAAGTACGCCGGTGCATTCGTCAGACCGAACGACATGACGGTGTACTCATATAACCCATATCGGGTAGAGAAAGCTGTCTTCGGGATATCCTCGGCCCGAATCTTGATCTGGTGGTACCCGAGCCTCAAGTCAATCTTGGAGAATACCCGTGCACCAGCAAGCTGATCAAACAGGATATCGATCCGAGGCAGAGGGTACTTGTTCTTGACAGTGACTGCGTTCAGCGGTCGATAATCCACATAGAGTCGAAGGGAGCCGTCCTTCTTGGTCACGAAGAGAGCCGAGCAGCCCCAAGGTGAGGAGCTCGGGCGAATGAACCCCTTGTCCATCAATTCCTTCAGCTGAGTCTTTAGTTCGGCCAATTCTTTCGGTGGCATCCTATATGGCCGCTTGGACACGGGAGCAGTCCCGGGTTGAAGTTCGACTACGAATTCAATGTCCCGATCGGGCGGCATCCCTGGCAGATCCGCTGGGAACACATCCGGGTACTCCAAAACCACGGGAATGGATTCTATTTCCTCAACTTTGGTGCCATTCAGGGAGTAAAGAGCGGTCTTGCCATCATCTAGGAGTAGAGTCAGCAAGTCGCCCTTCGATCCCTTGAGTGAGATGGAACGATGGGAGCAATCGAGGATAGTCTTCTGCCGTGTGAGCCAGCTCATGCCCAAGATGACATCTATTCCACGAAGGTCGAGGAGCAGCAGGTTGACAAGGAAAAGAACCCCTTGGATTTGCATGGTGGCCTTCTGGACCACTTGATTTGCAATAATCTTAGAACCCGGTGCTTCAATTAGGAACGAGGTACGGCCACAGCTCACTTCCATCCGATGTTGCATGACAAAATCTTTGCTAATGAAGGAATGAGAAGCCCCCGAAATCAAATAACACCTTAGCAGCATGTCCCTCAATGCATAACGTACCCGTCAGCACGGTGGCGCCCTTAGGAATCGCCTCAGCATCCACATAGTTGACGCGGCCACGGGTAGGTACAGGAAGTGGAGGTGGTGCAGTCGCGCCTTGAGGTCTTGGGGCGCTGGAAGTGTTGCCCCTCCTTGGGAAGGGACAGTCGCGGATGAAATGCCCCGCACGCCCGCAGTTGTAGCAGGGGCCAGGTCCAGAGCTTGTCACCACATGCACTCCGGGCTGTGGCTGAGGAGGTCGAGGAGCAGCGACAGGAGGTCTGGCCATTCCAGCCGGCAGGGAAGGCACGGGAACAGGGGCCCTCGGTGGTGGATAAGCAATCTGTGCCCGCTGTGAACTGCCACCCACCGAGAACTGCACTGATCTCTTCCGCTTCTTCTCGTCTTGATGGCTCCTCATCTTGTGCTCCACGGTGATCGCCCGACTCACCAAGGCATTGAAGTCGGGGAAATCACACACCGAGAGCTTATCTTGCATTTTTGCCGTAAGTCCGTTCATGAAGCGATCTTGCTTCTTCTGATCGGTGTCGACTTCCTCCGGCGCGTATTGAGCCAAGTAGTTGAATTCCCGGGAGTAATCCATCACCGACTTGCTCAACTGCTTGAGGGCAAGAAATTGCTGCTTCTTGATATCCATGAGTCTTTTCGGGATATGGTACGCCCGGAAGGCCTCACGAAACTCCGCCCAAGTCACCTGGTGACCGGCTGGCTGCATGACCACAAAGTTGGCCCACCAAGCCCCAGCAGGACCTTGAAGTTGCTGCGTTGCGAAGGGAGCCTTCTGCAGGTCCTCGCAGTGGATAAGAGCAAACTTCTGCTCTATCGTGCGCAGCCAATCGTCAGCCTCCAACGGATCACTGGCCCGAGAGAAGGTCGGCGGCTGAGTGTGCAGGATGTCCAGGTAGCCATTGGGTTGGCCTCGTCCTTCACCACGGCCACCGGGAGCGGCTTGGTTCTGGACAAGCATCTCCAAAATCCGGTTGGTGGTCTGCTGGTTCTGCTCCGACCGCATCAAGACATCCAGCAAGTTGGGAGGAGGAGGCGGATCGCCATGGCCAGGCTGTGATCGCCCAGCGCCATCGTCACCTCTCATACCCCCGCGGGTCCTCATTCTGTCGTCCACCAAAGTCAGACAACAAGAGTTAGACTCCACACGGACGGGGTAGGTCTTAAACTTGCTAATCCCGCAACTACCCCCAAGTCAGACTGTAGTACCCTGCACTGGAGTCCAATAAGTCTAACACACCCCAAAACACAGTTCATGATGCAAATGGCATGGTACATGCATGACATGACATGAAATGCACGACTCCGACGTATTCCCTCGCTCACCATCTATATACATAGGGCGGGATATAAGCACTAACTTCTGCCTAATGCATGATGACAATCCTAATCAATTCCCTAAGTGGTCATCAAGTTTCGGGTTCGCCTTTATGCACCTTGCTCTGATACCAGCACTGCGAGGAGCCGCCCAGACCGTCCTCGGGTTATTAGAAGACTCGGCCGACCCCATCGGATTTGGAGGCTAACAACGGACCGCCAAGGGCTCTCGCAGTGTTAGCACCCAAGCCCAACTGAGACAAAGGTGAGACTCTTCTATAACTCGACAACAATCCCGGTATTCCCCCGGTATGCGACCCGAAACACGCCCAGGATCCCCACATACCGGTTTACAACCTTATATCACATCAATTTGCATAAATGGGGTAACGAACTCGAAGACCCCACAACTAGACATGCGCGGAAGCAAAACCAACCAAGCAACCAACAAACCCTGGCACAAAGACAAAACCCCACGACCACAACCCACAACAACAACAGCAAGGCACGAAAGCCGGTAAGGACAGGGGATGGAAGAATAAGATAAAATGGGCAAAGACAAACAACAGCAGTCAACTACAAAAGAAGCCAAGTACTCCATGCAAATAAGACATCGCTTAAACCGAATATACAACAAAGAGTACACATCTATTGGACTAGACCCAAAAGTAAAACATCTCCGGAAGTGTTCTGCCTCTGAACACTCCCGGACGAGAGTGACAACGTAGAAGGCCTCTACTCGGTGCCCTGCCCGGTCACCGAGAGGCAGTACGGACAGAACTCACATCCGTCCGGATCCTCACCTGAAAACCACAACAGCAGAAGCATGAGTACAGAAGGTACTCGCAATACTTACCCGTGGTCCATATATGACCGACTCGAAAGGAGTATGCATTTGGCAGTAGCAAGGAATTCAGTCGAAGTTAAAAGTGCAGAAAGCTTAACTTTGTTGATTATTAAGTATCGCTAATCAATTCACAATTTAAAGCAGTTGTAACGGCACCTACTTCTAGAGTGGAGTTCAACATTTAACGATAACCAAGCAAGTGATCTCACAACAATTTTGAGCTCAAGCCCAAAGGCGAACTTCAGTTCAAGTTATTACTACATGTAGTAACAGATAACAAAGCGTGCTCATATCCGAGAGCGCGGCAATTCGAATCACTTAATTAACCCTGCAGGGAAGCATTGACCGCACGACACGTGCCACAAAGAACCTCGTGTCAACCATCCTCCCATCCATACGAATCCGTTGGGGACATCTTCATGCGGCCCGAGCACCTAGCACCCCCTCGAGCGGCCCAAGCCCGGCTTGACCCTCGAGGGTCGGCCTAAGCCTCGCCCTCAACCACGCCCAACCTCATGAGGTGTATGCCCCATCGAATGGCATGCGATGAAAGAATATCTTTACCGTCCCATACCGGCATGCGATCAACCAATTTGTGCTCGGCCACAGTTAAACATCGGATCGGTCCTTAGCTGACTCAGGCGGGACAACCACATTTGAGTCTCCTTACCCAAATGTCCATCTCTCCCGCCTGGTCCCCAATTATACCTTTTTCCACAACCCAACCACAACCAACCCGTTCCATAGAATGTACAGTGATAGACCTCAAGCAGTGGAACCATCCACCGTTTGGCCCAAACCCGACCTCTAAGCATACTAAGCATGACACGGTTAACACCCATAATCTAGCTCCAACGGAGGTGTTCAACAAGTAACAAGGATGGTACATGCAACATGTAGGATCTGGCCCTACTCCCACAATTAAACTCCTAATGCATACTTAAACATCCAATAAGCAGTTCATTCACAAAAATAGAATTACGATTAGGGTTGAATATGCTTAGGTGCTTGCCTTGTGCTTCTGCTTGTGTATCGACAGCGACTTGCTCGTCGGCAATGCCCTCAACCACGGTCACATCAGTCACCGCGGTCTCGTTCTCTACACAAGTACAATGCATAATCAAGATGCATGCGATGCAATGCGAAAGAAGAGGAAATACAAATGCAAACCCCCGTCGCAAAACAACCCAACCGGTGAATACTGCGCGAACCGCAGATCAGCCAACTCGGACAGTCCGGGTTTAATATCCGGATAGTCCGGATCAGCTGGACACTCCGGGCCATTTGGCCAGACACTCCGGATTGCCCAGGACTTGGAAGATGGCGCGCAATATGGAGGTGCTCCCAAGTCTTACGGCACCGCGGGGGCCCGATCTACCACTTTCCTACACCCGGCAAAGCCGGGGAAGCTTCGAGCTAGCCCAAATGCGAGGAAAGGACACTCACAACTAAGAACCCCAACCAAAACCTAATCCATAGCTTAGAATGGCATCGTCCACCCCTGATCTACAACCCTAACACCCAACATTGCTTAAACAACCCCAAAAGTCCAACCACCTACCAAAACCCTAACACTCCCAAAAGTTACCTCCAACCCCCAATCTACACACCAAATCCCAATTCTACTCCCATGGATGCCCTAGAACCAAGAAACAACTCCAAGAAGAGATCTCACCTTCAAGGAGGATAAAGAGGAGGAATGAGAAGCCGGGTTGAGGAAAGGAAACGCCGTCTTGGGGAGGAACTTGACGTCACCGGGGTGAGGGAGTCGCCGGGGAGGAGCCACGGGAGGTCGCCGGAGTGGGGAGCTCACCGGAGACGAGGTTGGGGTGGAGGAGAGCTCACGGGAGAGGAGGAGAGCCAAGAGTGGAGAGGGAGTGAGTGAGGAGCTAAGACAACCAAAGTTTTGTACCCAACCCCCGATAAGTCCGGACATTCCGGACGTTTAACCCGGAGACTCCGGGTTGGGGTCTTCGGTAGCACCAACCCGGACACTCCGGACATTTAGTCCGGATACTCCAAGTTGAGGTGCTCGAGCGAGCTAATCCAGAACTCCAGACATTTAATCCGGACATTCCGGATGTTGATCCGGATACTCCGGATTTCCCATAATTTTTGAAAGTGGGGCCTTAACAGAGAGTTTACCCAATACAATGGTAATGCCTACTATGGGGAGGTTGTGGGTTAGTGGGGGCCCGTAGGGACCACTAGCAGCCTTTGTGGCCGTAGTTAGGGACACACATTACCGGGCCAGTGCAAGATTCGAATCCTGATCTCTCGAAAGGTTTCATCACTGTCTAGCAAAACGGGTACTTTTTGTATCACGTGGCATGGTTGACATGATTGCTAGAACGTGTCATGTAGGTACAGTGTACAGTCTCTGCAGAGATAAATAAACTAATCGATTAGCCATGCTCACGCTCATGAGCAGCTTGGGAAGTACTATCAAGTATAGACTTTGGTTCTGTTTTGGTTTTGGAAAACTGTTGGCTTTGGGTTGGTTTGGTTTGGAATGAGTTTGGTTTGTCAGGAAAAAGGGTTGGTTTGGAGAATGGTTTATGGATTATGGAAACGGAAAGGTTTGGCTAAGGGTTTGGTATGGAATAGTTGGATTTTGGTTATGGTTCAAATATTGATTATTATTGTTGTTACTTTAAAAATGCCATTTGGAAGTCTCTTTACAAATCGCGCACATTCGAATCTATTATCGTATTGCAAATAAATTCTGCTTTGTGCTCAAATAGACATAGTGTAGAAGCCTGCTTTTCTTGTCATACCCTGCATCTATGTAATCATTTCCATACACTAAAGTCTTGCGAGTACATACGTGTACTCACAGTTTGCTCTAACGATTTTTGGCTAGAAGATGAAGAATAAGGTAATGGGGACAACCCCGACGAGTCGCAGTTCGCGTCAGAGTTTGCCGAGTTTGCCGAGGGTTAACTGGAATCCTTTCCAGTCAGTTGCCTGAGGTTGGATGGCACACTGTGTGTTTCTCTTTTGGACTTCCGCTGTTCTCTATTCTGTCTTTTGGACTTGTGTAGGCCATGAGGCCATAAACTGTAATATTAAATAGTTGTAATAACTTTACCTTTCAGATGTAGGTACTGGGCTACTGATCCAGGGAACCAGTACTAGACACACGGTTGTGGGAAGCTCGGGTCATGTTCAATCGGTTGGTATGTGCACTCGTGTCGAGTGTTGCCGATCAATTGACCTCAATCCGAGTACGGATTTAGCTTAGTGGTCGGAAGTTATTACGGGTTGCATTAATTACCAGTCCAATGCAACAGTAATGACCCAGTTTATTCTATGCTTGATGGTCACAAAGAGTATTGACCCCTTTCCACCACACCATATCAATTGGATTGTTACTTGAAAACTATCAAAATGAGTGCATATTTATAATTGAACGTTGAATCAATATGCGCATATTCAATGTAAGATTGCTTTGGAGTTTATCCTATATTGGCATGAGTATACTACAAGTACATAAGTTTTATATACTCAAGCATTTGTTTCAAAGTATTGATCCTTAATTTATTTGGCAATACGAAAGGGATCAAAACTTATGAAACTTCAAGTTAAATCATGAACTCCTTCTAGATATGTGCATCCATGTATATATGGAATTTGGAAATATAATGCACATCTTGAGATTTAAGCAATGGAAGAGTCCATTCTTTAACTTGAATCCAAAGTATGCATTAAGATAAGATAATGAATACGAGTGCATAACTTGGGTTCTCCATTTTTCATCCAAATGAATCTAATAAGAATTAAGCTCAATAAAAGAGTTAGTCTTATAATGATTAAATTTTTCATTAAATAAAGATTAAGCATTAATCTAAAATTAATCACCAAAACCAAAAGGAGCTTGAACTTACAAGAGTACGATAGGTGGCAGGCCCTACCAACCGATCAACTTGCCACCATATAGGACAACATGTTTCGGTACCGCAGTAAGTTCCTGCCGTGCTCGGGTACCACATTACCTCGCTTGTCGTAGTGGGCTCTTTGAATGTATTGCGTAACAAGGTTTGAAATCTTGGTAAAATTTCATGAAATTTTGGATTTTGGCCCCCCACCGATATTCATAATCCCGACGGAACTAAAAATATTTGAAAAAAAATCAAATAGCTACAGTCTCTAGGAAATTTCATGTATTTAGACCGAATTTCAATTTCTATTGCCCAGATATTATCGGATTTTGGACAATAGCTTTTAAGAATATCATCTTCCATGATAATTTATAGAAAAACCAAATTTTAGAGACCTTTTATAAAATAACAGAAACAAACTTAAATTTTTATGAAAATTTGTGAGCTTGGTCATGCTCTAAAAAATTTATGGTACCATCTTTAGCTGTCTAGGATCATAGAGAATAATTTTCAAAAGAATTGAACTTAAATTTTTATATTTGAAAAATAAAAAATAGAAGGAACTTCATTTGTTCGAAACCTCGGCTGCACTTTTTTTTTTTGCATTGCGGCGTCATCCATACTTCAATAAGTACTTGTCTCATGTATTATTATGTTCGAAACAAATTGTGATAGATGAAGTTGTAATATAATGGGATTTCAAAGGTGTTATGTGAATTGTCAATTGCATGTAATGAGATTGGACACAACCACATCATGTTGGTGAATGTAAATATCATCTGTCAATTTTATTTCATGTTTATCATTTGTGATCATATTATGTACTGATTGTTGCCTAATTGAATTGTTCGAATCCAAAAATCAGGCGAAATACTGTTGAAATTTCTATGGGTAGGGTATTTTACGTGCAAATTCTTAGTATACTTAGTATTTTGCATTAAAAAAGATAGGGAATGTACATAAATTTTTTCATGATTTTTTTAAAAAATTTGCTATTTTTTCTAGCTGTAGTATACCATTTTACAGTATTTTGCACTGTTGAAATTTTTGAAAATTCCTAAAGCTTGATTATCATCTAAAAATTCTATGTGAACATTAGTGATGTGTAAAGAGCATACAAAAATTTTAAAAATAACATTAGTGATATGTCTAGAGCATACACAAATTTTAAAAAATTTCTAATGCAGTTTCAACAATTTTTCGTTCGCTTCAAAATAGCCGAGATATTTCCAAACAAAATTTCGGTACTTTCCACCAAAATCTCGGTTATCTCATTTAGAAAACGAATTTAAATTTTGTTTTTTTAAATTTATCTAAAATTTCAAAATTTCACCAAAATTTTAGATTTTGGTCTCTTCTTAGTCCTTACTGCATATGTTCCTACGTTACCTCGCTTGACACGGTTGACTTCGCTTGCCACCGTGGGCTCTTCGAGACTTCGACCCTACTGCATACGCACAGCATATTCCTACCGTGCTCGGATACCCTGACCTGTCATGGTAGGTCATCGGAACGTGCCGCGCTAACGAGAAGGGGGCCAGAAGCAGCATTAGTCTAATTTATACTCGTTTGCCAGCAGTATAATCTAAGGGATGACAATGACAATTAGTGACGTTAAACCAGGGGCCCAGAGTCTATTTGCCCCAAACCCGCGGCAGCAGTTCAATTTGCATAAAAAAAAAAGGTGTATCATAGCGAAGAATATTGGAACGGCTGTTGCTATGCTCCGTGCTTAACGTTGACGCATTCCGTCTAAGCAAAAGTTTGTTTAACAAACAGAGGCGTATCCAGAAAATTGGAACGAGGGGGGCTAAAACTAAGGCCCTGTTTGGCAACTTGAACTAAATGTTTCTATTGGAATCTGAGAGAAACCCAGCTAAATGGGCTAAAACTTGGAACAATTCTTCTCAGAACATTTCTTATTTTTCCACGCCGTGGCTGAATCACTCTCAACCTCGTTTCTACTAGTTTCTATTAGAATCTGAAACCGTACCAAACGGTTTCAGACAGTGATTCTGATTCTACCTGAAACGTTTCTACCAAGAATCTGAAACCGTTTCTATTTCTACTAAAATCTGGAACCGTATCAAACGGGGCTTAAAACGTCCAAAGCTAATATATATATATTATACATGGAGGAGCCGATGGGCCACGGGTGGAGCTTCAGCCCACCTGTGCCCCACCGGCAGATACGCCTCTGTTAACAAACCAAACCCTATGGCACTAGCAACTAGCAAGTACAAATCGTCAAAATATCTCGCAAAGCGTTCAACAGTCCAAAAACAGGCCAAGACGTCAATATACCAACCAACCCGTATCAATCAACACAATTACACAACAGAGACAAACAAAACAAAAAAAACAACAGGCAGGTGAAATATAATACTCTCTCCGTTTCTTTTTTTTTACAAAACGTATTTGGTTTCGTTAGGACAAGGCTTTGACCAACGATTACTTTATTAATATATCATTTATGCAATACAAAATCATAATTATATATAAGTACTTTTGAATACAAATCTGCTAATATCAATTTTGCGTCATAAAAATTATATGCTAATAAAGTAATTGTTGGTCAAAGCCTTGTCCTAACGAAATCAAATACACGTTATAAAAAGAAACGGAGGGAGTATTTACGAAGTGTGGAAAGTACATATACTTGCAGGATCATCCATTACACATGCCCATGGTTCAGAAATGGCATGGCAGGGAAAACCCTGCTAGAAAAACAGAAATATACAATCTCAACAACATCTAGTACAAGAATGCTATGTACCCCTACATCAACAATAAGGCTTCTGGTTGTCTTTCACTTCTGCTAGATGCATGCATCTTCAATCGAAGATATAAAAGTCAACTGAGTGTGCGTGCATAGTTGAGAAGGATCTGTCTTGCTGCATCATTCAAGCGAACTGTCAGTGCAAAAGAGAATTCCGGAGAAAAGAAAGGACAGAAAACCCAAATAGCAGGATTCTTCTGAAAAAATTAGTTTGCTAACATTAGCACAAGTTGCGCAACAAATCAATACCAAGGAAAAAGAAATAGAGACCATAGCCCAACCTTTCACTATTTAAGGCTAGTTATTTTCAATAGCCTAAATGGGATGCATCCAGCATTCGGATTCGAGAACAGCAAGAATCTAAGAGATCTAGATCTTTTGCGCAACGGACAACCAAAAGTGGAAGGATAAGAATGACAAGAGAACCGCTTTTTCCAACAAGGGAAAGGGGCACTAGATGCTGGTGACCATGCCTGCACCTAGAAGAAATTCCTAGTACCATCCACGCCTGCACGAATATTACTTGGCATAAAGCATCAACACATGGACACATCCAGGAATGATATTAGCAAAACCCCAAATTAAATAAAGCGAAGAAAATAAGTATAAACCATATCAAAATGTGCTCAAAGATGCAGAGCTCCCTTCAATCCAAAGAGGGTCCATGTAGGGCTGATGCAGCTCCTGGGGCATGCAAGCCATAAGCCTATCCCAACAGGAACTGCAGCCAAACACCTCTCTATCATCTCTACACATCTATTTCATCATCTCTCTCAGATCTCAAGCCACGCCGCAGGTAATGAACCATGGAATAGGCTAACGGGATCCATGACCCAGCAGCTCAATCCACCCCCAGCAGCACCCCTTTTTGGACCGAAAGGAGCTCCACCTCCACAACACCTTCCAACAACACAACACAAAGCGAAGCTACAAACAACTCCACCCTTAAGAGAGAGCAAATAACCATTCGACCGATACGAACAAAGAGTTGAGCAGAAGCTGCTCAAGAAGCATAATAAGCCCACAGCACGCTTGGACGGATGATTTCGCGAGGAAAAGAACCCTTGTCGCTGCTGTCTGTGGCTGTGGGGGTAGACGCTAGGCGCTAGTGAGCTGGTCCATGCTTTAAAGAAGAGAGAGAGAAGTAGAGGAAGAGGAAGGACTCGAAGGGTTCGGGCTCGAATCTTGAAGAGGAGGGAGGGGGCGTGCTATCGGGAAGCGAGCAGTGCAATAGATGCCAGCTCTGAGCGATTCACATGCCTTTGGCAGCTGTTTAGCGTGGCGATGACCACTCCACTCCATCGGCTTGGCCGCTGGGCTACCCGCGACCGCGACCGCGACCCACCATGCTTTGTCTATCCATTAATCGCAGTCGCACTGCAGGGTTGGCCATAAAGCGTGTCGTGTGTGCACCTGGAATCGGGAACAAGAGCGGCTAAAAACAAGGGAGCGTGCGTAGGCTCTATACCGGTTAGACTTCGTGGTTCAGTGAACCGGGGGTATTAATATTTAATAGCGTATGTAGCTGTGCCTGTACAGTGCTTCTAGTTGTCGTTGCTTTCATGCGTACGTAGGGAATTTTTTAAAAAAAATAATATTTTTTAAATTTTTTACACAAATAGTACCCACTTATCATCGTTTGAATTAACACATGTCTATGTAAAAACTTTCTTTGTATACTATTTCCATAATTTTTTTAAAAAATATTATTTTAAAAATTATATTCGTAGGTATGTGAAGGCACTTTGTGACTAGTGCGCAGCTTTCGCAATGCAGAAAAAACTTGTTTGATTTGTGTTGTGGGGTACTGATCTTTCGATTTTTTTTTAAATAAATTTTTTTGAAAAAAAATATAGAAATAATATACCGAAATGAATAATAACAGAAATACCTAGTGGTGGCAGAGAGTCAGTCGATAATGGTCAACCTCTCTGTTAACATTTGAAATAGCGACATAGAGCAAATTTATCTTTTTTTTATTGGAAACAGCGTTGAGAAGGGGGTTTTCGATCAATTTTATTTTTTAAAATAAAAAATATATAGAAGCAAATTAACCTTGAAACAACAATGCTTTTGGATTTTTTTAATTTTTTTTTTGCTCAATGATGTACTGCAAATTTTTGGAAATTTGATCGATAATTTTTGAATTTTTCGGTTCACTGATGTACTGCGAAATTCTGAAATTTGAATGGACGAACACGTGACAAACTTGAAGATACACAAAGTACAATCATGTAGGAATTTGTTCAGTAGCTTTTAGGTTGTAGACATTATCGGGACCCGAATTTGCAAATCCGGACCCTCTGTGTATTCAGCACTAGTCCAGAATCACGCTAGTGCATACAGTCTCAACATCGGTAAATATCACAATCATACACATCGAATGAAGTAAAGTACTTTAATTAAATAACCAAACTGGTTGCTCGACCTTATGGTCAAGTTATAAGAGTACGCCACACAGGGCGAAAACTTATTAAAGAAAATAAATTGCAGCGGAATAAAAGCATCAACGTGGCGTCATCCAGTATACTACAGGCAACTGACTGGGCTCGCTCCTTAGATAGACGGTTCCTCCTGAAGTTCTTCCTCCAACGCTGGCGTCGCTTCTTCTTCAACTGGTGTTGTATTGTTACAAGGGGTGAGTACTTGGTACTCAGCAAGTCATGCACAGAATGCAAACTAATATTCTACATGCATGGCTTAGTACAAGGAATGTTTCATGGTTTATTTGCAGTAAACAGCAATTAACAAGTAGCATAAGTAGATTCGAAAGCAGTAAATGTAAAGATAATATCAATAACTTTTCCAGGAGTTAAGTAAATGCTCTTCCCTTTCCTAATCCACATTTCCATCAACGTCATCAATAAACCCAACCAAACTTTTCAAGTCCAAGTTTTCTCTTCATGAAAGTCTAACCCTTGACTGTAATCCCCGAGCAATGTCCAATGCCGTGGACTCGGCTATTCGAATAGGTTGTACACTCTGCAGAGGTTATGCACTTTACCCACAAGATACAGTCAAACACCACCAAGGCGAGTGATCGTAACAAAGCATTTCAGAGACCGCAAACTGTACAAGTGAACCTCTCCGGTTTTTGCCAAACACCATACCTTCCCTTAACAGAGGCGAAGTATGGGACCGACATACCGTTGGACGGGTACCATGCCATAACTCTGGTACGCTCCCCTTTCAAGCTACACAAAAGGTGTAGTTGACACCCCGAGGTACCACATGCAAGTTATTAGTAACTTACTCAACTAGATCCGTCCCATTACAGACATGTGGTTGCACGAATGACTCAGATCAAAGGCTTGCAAGGTTAAGTCCTTAGGATGACCAGGGCAAGACTACCCGAGGAACCAAAACGACTTCCCCGGTGCCACTCATGGCCCACCACATCATCCTTGCCACTTGCCCCGGTCTAAATCTATTTATCAAACCCAGTTGGTTACCATGCACCACGTGCCATCATCATCACAACACATGATACTTCTCCAAAACCAGTTCAATATCTCATTAAGTCGATATTAACATTTGATTGTCCAAAATCATGTCATGTGTACGTAGCAGGTCTAAGCAATATACTACAACGGTCTAAATACCCAATGTTGGCAATTTAATAATGTCCAACTAAATATTCCACAACTAGGGTGACAAGGGTTCATGGCACATAATTTAAGTAATCATGGTGTCATACTGCAATTTGGCATTTATCTAATTCCCAGAAATAATTTAAACAATTTCTAATTAAGTTAGCATGCAATAATTTAAATCAAACTAATTTCAAAGGTGGGATCAAAATGGTCAAAGCATAACTTGCCTTCAAAAAGTACTTGTTCTTGGTCCTGAGCTGGCTCCTGGGTCAAAATTTCACCTTCGTAGCCTCCGGGCACTTCAACGTCTACTCGTAACGCATGCAAATAGCACTAACATAAATAAATAGTACGCAAAAAGTGTTCAAAAATTCAAATAGAATTCATAAATAGAGAGAGCATATTTTTATAAAATTTTAGAAATTTGAAACGTCCAAATCGGAGTTAAAACGCAAAAGTTATACCCGTTTAAAGTGTAGCAATCAATTAAATAAATATAATCAGAGAAAACTTATGTCCAAAAATTAAATAAAATTCACCATTAAGTAGAGCTTAATTTTATAAAAATTTAGAAATTGGAATCACCCAAATCGAAGTTGAAGTGCAAAAGTTATAAGCGTTTGAAGTTTGAAAAATATATTAAAAGAATAAACCGAACTAATTCATTTATTTTTCTATTGAAAAACCCATTTATGACGTCAGCATTGCGTCAGCGGCAAATTTGAATTTCCACTGAATTATTTTTCTATTGAAAAATCGGATTATGACGTCATGCTTGCGTCAGCCGGTCCATGGACTCGGTCCACGGCTCGGCTCCGGTCCACTAGTGCACGTGTCACTGACACGTGGGACCCTCTGGATGACGTCATTGCTGACGTCATCACGCTCGATCGGCCGCGATCGACACGCGGGACCACGCCGGCGCCACGCTGCGTGGCGTCAACGGCAACGGGCCGGCGCGCGCCAAGACCGCGTCGGTTGCTTCACCGCCACGTGGCACGATCTCGGCCGTTGATTTGAAAATCAACGGTCGGGATTGGATCTGGATCTCGCACGTTTGGGGTAATGTGGCTCGATCTGGACCGCACGATTCGAATCGGACGGCTAAGATTAGATCGGGTTTCACCGCGTCATGGGGGCAACGTGGCATGTCCCGGCGTGCGACGCGTGGCTCGATCTACACCGTTCGATCTCGATCAAACGGCTGAGAAAGCATCTAACGCCACAGCGTGGGTTAACCCTAACTGTATGATCTAGATCTAACGGCTGAGATTAGATCTAACACGGTGTAGTCTACGGCTACGTGGCTCAATCTAAAGCGTTGGATCTAGATCCAACGGTTCAAAATAGATCTAAAAACCGTAATGTGGAAAACACTTACGGGAGACGTGGACGAATCTGGGCCGTTCGATGAGGATCCAACGGTGGAGGGAGCTCGTGGTTCCGGCGATGGCGCGGCGGAGCAGAGGACGCCGGAGCTGAGGATGACGACGTGGCCAACGACGCTTCGGGCACGTTCTGGCGAAGTGGAGGGTCCTCCCCGACGTGGCTCGACGAGAGGGTTCCGGATCTGGGCTCCCACACGGCGGAGGACGGCGGAGTCGACGGGAAACAACGGAAAGCAGCGGCGACGCACGTCTCCAACTACATCGAGCGATTGCGGTGTGGCTACGGCGGCTGGAGCTCCAAGACCTAGGGCAAAACGTGCGCACGGAAACGGCGGTCACGACACGGGTGGCGGTGCATTAAATAGCGCCCTCGGCGTCCGTGAAAACCACGAAAACCGAGGCCCACACGCGCGTAGCGGTGGAATCCGGGCGGCTCGGACTGGTGACGTGGACGCATCCTGGGTGTCCACGTGCATGCGTCCAATGGCTGGGATCGCTCCGGGCGTGAGCGGGTCCGATCCGGCTCGGGTTCGGGTGATGTGGCGCCACGTAGGCCATTGGATCTCGATCCAACGGTAGCGTGGGTTAGGGTTAGGTCCGATTCGAGTCAGACTCGAGTCTGACTCGGGTTTGACTCGGTCGGATGAACAGTAAAATCGATTGGATTTTCCAGCGATTTAATAATCAGAATAATTTCTAGAAATTCAAACAATTCAAGAAAAATAGCAAAATAAACAGAAAAATTCCAAAAAAATTCTGGAAAATACTTTGAGACATTTTGGACTCAGATAAAATATTTCCAACAAAATTTTATTTATAACTTTTAATTATTTAATTATTTCAAAAAGAAAAAAATTTCAGATTAAATCCAAATAAATCCCAGAAAATTCCAAGAATTCTCAAAAGTGTAGAATTTCAATTAATTTCATGAAAAGAAAAAATTGGGGTGTTACATACATGATTTTTATTTTTCTAAAATTGTTGAGCGTTTTGTTGTGGATGTTGTAAAATTAAGAAGTGATGAACAATTATAGAACACATAATCAAATTCTTTGTAAGCGTATGTAATAAAGTGATGTTCGAACAAGAGTGAAGGAATACCACATTGCATTTGGATATGTGGAGATTACATGGCGTATGTAGTTCGGTTCGAACAAACCATGAACTTGATAACATCTTCGATACATGTGTGCCTTTTGGAATTGTAAAAGGGTGGATGGACTATGGGTTATAGGGCGCGGACGTTCAGGCTCGAATGAGTAACCATGCGGCACCCATATGGAGTGTTGATTATCAGGACGCGTCGATAGGGCTACTAGTCATGATAGTAACAAGCACAACTGCAGCTCAGGTTGGTGCAGCACAGTAAGTATGGTAGTCGTTGCCGAGGTGGACAACCTCCTCTTTGTTCCTCTCATTGATCCTTTGTTGGCAAAGGTTGTTTTTCTGGGTATGGAGGTGTAACACCCCGGCATTTAATATGCCTGAATGCTACCAAACATAGACTAAACAACCTCTAAATACTACAATTACAAGTAAATTACAGCAAAGGCACTAATGCTAAAAACTGAAATTTCGGCAGCATCTCCTTTGTTTTAACATGAATTGAAGGAAACACAATAGCATAGCAATATAAGGCAATATGAGAGACATCTAAAATAGCAATAACTAAAGGCATGACAACAATAAAAGTCTAATTCCAAGCATTCAATGTCTCCATGAGCCAAACAAACCATATGACTCTCATATCGCAAAGCTAAACCATAAAGCAATAAGCATCACACTTAATTTATTGTCAAAGCCCAATTGAATGTCTTGTGGGACAAATGAGTGAAGCTACGTGTAGAAGTGTGACTAATTCCCTTCCCCGCATGCCGATCTCATGGTACCTAAAACAACAAGAAATCACAAGCGTGAGTTCAACACTCAGCAAGCATATTGCAATGGTACACAAGAACAATTACATGGCTACAACAACTCATATCATGTCTATCATCTCATTCATGATCACATATCAATAACATCATCATTATATATGCAATGCGATGCGATGCTCACGTCTCCTTGGAAATTCATACCGGTATGGTTGAGTACACACCCGTCGGTGTGCACCCTCTCCCCCCTTCCATCCCAAAGATGGAGGGTGCCTACTCCTCGCTTCCGTTCACAGCGGTGAAGGGAATAACGATGTAGGACTTACTCATTGGCTCTCCGGAATAGTCATAACTTTCTCACCGACCTTCCCCGGACTAGTTATGACTTTCTCACCGCCCGGGCCATGTAACATGCCAACATCATAAATAACTTGTACACTAACACATGGCATCATAACATAATAAACATGTTCATCATATCATTGGCAATCATTAAGGCATGGTATGTGAACATATCATGTATTCAAATTCAATCTCAACCAATCTAGCAACTACAACCCGCTACCCATTCCAATACACTTGCCTCAACCACCCATTCCAATACACTTGCCTCAACCACGGGCGACGGATTGGCGAGAAGTAGAAGGCACTCCCGGGGTCACACCACCTGCACATAGGTACCAGACACTCACAATCATGTCCACAAAACAGTAAGCAATCCCTCTTCTACCCCGACATCGCAAAAAAACAGAGATTCTGTCCCGTCGGGACAGCAGCCTTCCAAAAGGCATAACTCAGGTTCTAAGACTCCGAATCAATTAAACGAGTACATCCTCGCGTAGCTTAGGAATTTTCCTAACTTTTTCTAAGTATACGGAAAGACTGATTCAGACCCTAAAGTGGTTTAATCTACAGAATACCGTGATCTGTTCCAATCACGTCACAGATTTTAATACGTTCGGTAAAACATAACTTTCAAACGGCTGGGCGGAATTAAACGTGCTTTATACCCACTGAAAGGTACTGAAATTACTTACAACTTCTTCAACATCCATACGACCAAATTCTGACTCTAAATTGGCGAAAACCTAAACCCTAGTTCGACTGCTCATGCTGCCCGAAACAGAGAACGTGGCAAACTCTAGATTCCATCTAATCTACCCAATTACAGCACCACCAATTGATCTAAAAACATGATATTAACCCTTAGAACAGAACCTATACCAACCCCAAGGATCCCCGTGGCCATACCTTCTCCCGACGAACGAAAACCCAACGGATCTCCTCCCGGTTCGCGCGATCTCCTTCCTTGCTCCAAATCCACCGGATCTCCTCGTCGCGGAGCGCTCCAATGGACGGATCTGCGGGGTGGTGCATTGGAGAACTCCCCTAGGGGCAGCAAGGGAGGTGGAGAGGGGAGGAGAGGGGTGGTGGCGCCATGGGGGAAGATGGAGAGGAAGGGGAAGGGTGGAGGCGCATGGGGGGGGCTAGGGGGTGGCGGCTAGGGTTGGGAGAGGGAGTGGGGGGCGCACCAAGGGGTGGGGGCTAGATTTGGCTGCCCAAAAGTCCCCCCCTTGGGCCCAAACCCTTCCACCGGAGGCCCAACTCAACCCCCAAGGCCCAAAGTCCCCCGGAGAGGCCCAAACACCCGAAAACTGCCCAAAAAGACGCTATAAACGGCATAACGTAAAGTTTTAACCTCCATTTTCACATTTTATAAAGTTTTTGACCTCAACATTCACATTTTATAAGATACGACACTCCGTGGTGTCACATTCTCCCCCCATTCAACAGGATTCGACCTCGAATCCAAGACACACCAATACGCAACCTAGCAAAGCAAAAGATAGCTAGGTTTCACATCTCATACCTGAGGCGAAAAGCTGGGGTACTTCTCGCGCATGCGAGACTTCAGTTCCCAAACCGCTTCTCTATCTGACTAAAGCCACTGGAACTACACTAATCGAGACCCGATGGTAAGATGCTTAGGCTCGAAGACCCACAGTTCTAACGATAACCCACGATCAACCTCTTGTAAGAACTTTACTCAACATTGAAACCCAAAGCACCCATACAAGGCCTCGGCATGACTCAAGCGATAGGATAAAATCCCAAACATACCATGAAAGGAAACGGTCTCACACTCCTCCTTCGATACATCCCTTGGCACTAAAGTGCCCAATCCCTTTAACCAAAGCCACTCTCCAGAAGGACATGGTACCAACTTCTAGATCCATCTTCCGCTCCCACGCACAACAGTGATTCACGTCTCAACCTCTCAACTGTGGTTCGTCGTATTCGCGACGACGCAAACCAAGTGAGACACAACACTCTAAGATTACTATCTGCTTGAATCATCGGGGTTACATTCTGATCTTTTACAACAAGACCAACACCCACCCCACTACCACCGAAAGGAGAAGCCTACTTTATGGCCAGGGTTCTGAAAACCCGCAAAATCAATAACAACCGAACATTCCACTTTGGTTGGCACAAACGCTCAATAGCCCGGCGACAAAAAGATCCAATACTCTTCGAAAACCGAAAGCAATTACTAGCAACCACCAAGTGGTCCACTAATAATTTTATCAACCCTACCGAGGGACACATAAATGGAAACAATTCTCCAAAAAGGTTTGAATTGGGACATAGACAACCTTCCTTTACTCTTCACTTCTACACCATTTACTATCAACTACTAGCCACACCAGATTTCTCTTACTAAGAAAGCCTCGCCCTCACATCCTTCCACTTAAAGGACCAGGACAAACAGTACCATTGATGAGTCAGCCCAACCGTAACATGAACCCAATTGGTCCACATACAACAACTCGAACTCCAAAGCGCTAAAAGCCACATTGGAAAGAGTTCGGCAACAACCAAAGAGTACTCATTTTATTTTTCCTAAGCCAAGATGCAAAGAAAGCTCAGATCTCTTACACCACAACCAACATACCAGAAGATATTCATTTTTACTTCTCGTACTAGAAGGTAATTGAAATCTCGATTCAGGACATGCATGCAGCTTTCCAAGAGCACTCCGGATTAGTCATATATCCATCTATGACTTTCTCACCGACCTGGCTCAACGACTCGTTTATCATTTAACATCTATAAACGATGTCATGATTACTTTTCACCATTCATTCATCATGTAACAACACTACCGAATTGTCATTCACAAGACGACTTCTTCCTCTGTATCACATGAATAAAACTCGAATAACATCGAGGATTGCGCTAATTCATATAAACTATGATGGTAGCATAGTTAACAGCAAAACACCACGTCGTGTCAAAACCCACCATCCATTTAAAGTTAACCTTGCAAAACCTCGCATTCCAACCAAAATCAACATTTTAGAATAGAACATCAACTCCAAAGTCAAACGTCTGCACACACAACCACCGCAATTTTTTTTTCAAAGAGAAAGAAATTCATTTCAAAAGGGAACACTTTATTAACAAAATCACTTATGAACCATTCATAAAATCCACCTTGTGAAGCATTTTCAAACACCGCACACATTTTCAAATAACTCCAACTCTAGCCAAATGGAGTTACAAATTGAATCTCAAGAATCTCCAACACAACCCACTAAGACCTTCTGCTTCCTTTAAAATTTACTCCAAATATGATGCAGCGCGAACGCGAAGGAGCGCGATCTGCTCAAATACTTTTGGGTGTAAAACCATACTCATAGCATAAACTGAACAAATTAGCCAAATCCAAAAATAGGCACCAATTTCTACGAGTTTTAGGGAAACTCTGAAACACAAAGATAAGGAATACTTTGACCAAAAGCATTCAACCAAGATAGCAAACAACCAAACCAAGGTGAAGGTTTTAAACACCAGCTTAGCATAAATACAATCATCTCTAGTGTTCCACTACGCTTTCCATTAAAGACTTCAAAATTCACTACTTACTCATTGAGGAAGTCCAACCGGATTTAACAAAATTTACATAACAATTTCTTTCTCTAGTTACCATTCCCAACACTTATAAATAAAGTTTACGATGCTTATAAAAAAAACATCCAACCAATACTACTTCATCCTGTTCCCCAAAGACAAACACATCATACAACATCATATTCTCATTCTAAAACATAATACTTCAACAAATACTTTAGCATGATCAACCTATCAATTTTATACCATCCATAAGTCAACATCTTGACAATTGGAACCTGTTCAATCAATAAATGACTTCAACAAGTAAATATTATCTCCACAAGGCAAAGCTCGTAACTATGATTCTAAGACATACATTCATTAAGGATAAAATTCTACATCATATTAATTATCCATGGTCCACTCCATCACAACATGTTACAGTAACCTCCATTTTTAACAAGGATTTTCAACCATTAATCTAAGCAATTACCACCACTACTAAGCCATCAATATCAACAAACGGCATAATCATGAACCAACAACATTACGTTTAGCTACCCTATACATAGGTTATAACAAAATTACCACCACACAACATACTCCAACTATTGAGAATAGATTGAATACTAGCATTAACACTGCCCTTAACAACATCATTAACAATAAGTCTTATGTCTTCTCAATTGATATCAATACTAGCATTGTAGAGACACAACTGCATACATCCAAATATACTAGCAGTTTGCAACAACAAAAAATAGCAACTCTAATCAACTTCCAAGTTAAAGCCACTAGCCAACACGATTAAATTTCTCTATTAATCCGTTAGATTAGAACATCTTTAAACAACCAGCAAAGTTTCTTTAACAATAACAGCAGTCTACATCATCTTAATGTTCTAACTATGCATCAGGGTTTAAAACTTTAAACATAATCGGGGGTCATAAGAACTTTTAAAGCAAAGCAACAGATTCTAAACATGTACATTAACACCTTTAATCATTCTTGCTATAGAGTAATCTACAACACTAGAAGTTCATTTAATCTTAAGCTAAAGATAACAATTACATTTAATTGATTCAACTTGCAATTTAACTAAGGAGCACATCATTTCCATAAAACCACATTGTTACATATTACATAACATGCTAAACAACAATTTTCACTTTTGACAAGTAATTTCAGTCAAACGAATACTTACTTTATTTGCAGCATTATTCTTTTAATACTCAACCAAAGCTCACAAAGAAGGTTGACTCTCAAAGTTGCAATGGGACATGACTCCAAAGCACATTTAAATTTTAAAGACTCCCACAGGAGGGAACCAAGCGACCAAGTAAACCTTTACGGACAAAGGCACAAAACATAAATCGACAAAACTTACCCTTTTTTTTCACACGCTTCAATAACTTCTTTTAAACTCAGAGTAAGACACACAAGAACCAAAACTATACTTTTCTTTGCAAGGCAACCAACAGAACCGGTGTCAAAGCAAAAAAGGCGACCAAAAGACGCGCAACACAAAACTCTTCTTTTTTATCTTCACCCAAAGAAGACAAAACCAAGAAACACCGAAGGGACACTCCACGAAAATCCAATTCCAAACACTTTTGTTTTGACTTCAATCAACCAGAGCCAAGAAAACCAACCGAAACCGACCGTTAGAACGATAAAGAACATCCGAAGGAATCTACCACCAATCTCTTCTATTTGACTCCAGTCAACTACCCGATCTACGACAAAAAGGGTAAAGCACTCCTCCTACAGGGGTTAATAATTCTTCGGTTATGGCACTAACCGGCCACACCGTCAAACCAAAACCCTACTATGAACAAAAAGAAGTGACCGAAACCCTTCGGCACCACAACCCCACTTTATCACAATACCAAGAACAATACACTCAAATCTCTCAATAACATGGCAACATACATTACCAACTTTAGCATTCAACATTAAGGCTTAAATACAACATTTAAATGTAAGCAACGATACCCATACCCTTTTCCTACTGTGCATCCATGTGTGTCAAATTTTAGATTAGTTATACCACTTTTGCAAGTTTTAATGTTGCTATCCTATGAAAAAATTTTAGTTAAAACCTAAGCCATGTCTCTAAGTTATTCCACATCACATTTTAGTTGTACCCTATAACATGACACTAAAAAAAATACCCATTCCAGGGACCTACAAATTCGCTCGATACCAATCAGTAACACCAGGCATTTAATATGCCCGAATGCTACCAAACATAGACTAAGCAATCTCTAAATACTACAATTACAAGTAAATTACAGCAAATGAACTAATGCTAAAAACCGAAATTTCGGCAGCATCTCCTTTGTTTTAACATGAATTGAAGGAAACACAATAGCATAGCAATATAAGGCAATATGAGAGACATCTAAAATAGCAATAACTAAAGGCATGACAACAATAAAAGTCTAATTCCAAGCATTCAATGTCTCCATGAGCCAAACAAACCAAAAGACTCTCATATCGCAAAGCTAAACCATAAAGTAATAAGCATCACACTTAATTTATTGACAAAGCCCAATTGAATGTCTTGTGGGACAAATGAGTGAAGCTACGTGTAGAAGTGTGACTAATTCCCTTCCCCGCATGCCGATCTCATGGTACCTAAAACAACAAGAAAGCACAAGCGTGAGTTCAACACTCAGCAAGCATATTGCAATGGTACATAAGAACAATTACATGGCTACAACAACTCATATCATGTCTATCATCTCATTCATGATCACATATCAATAACATCATCATTATATATGCAATGCGATGCGATGCTCACGTCTCCTTGGAAACTCATACCGGTATGGTTGAGTACACACCCGTCGGTGTGCACCCTCTCCCCCTTCCATCCCGAAAATGGAGGGTGCCTACTCCTCGCTTCCGTTCACCGCGGTGAAGGGAATCACGATGTAGGACTTACTCATTGGGTCTCCGGAATAGTCATAACTTTCTCACTGACCTTCCCCGGACTAGTTATGACTTTCTCACCGCCCGGGCCATGTAACATGCCATGTATGCAAACATGCCAACATCATAAATAACTTGTACACTAACACATGGCATCATAACATAATAAACATGTTCATCATATCATTTGCAATCATTAAGGCATGGCATGTGAACATATCATGTATTCAAATTCAATCTCAACCAATCTAGCAACTACAACCCGCTACCCATTCCAATACACTTGCCTCAACCACGGGCGACGGATTGGCGAGAAGTAGAAGGCACTCCCGGGGTCACACCACCTTCACATAGGTACCACACACTCACAATCATGTCCACAAAACAGTAAGCAATCCCTCTTCTACCTCGACATCGCAAACTACTCGCTAAACCCAAAAACAGAGGTTCTGTCCCGTCGGGACAACAGCCTTCCAAAAGGCATAACTCGGGTTCTAAGACTCTGAATCAATTAAACGAGTACATCCTCACGTAGCTTAGGAAATTTCCTAACTTTTTCTAATTATACGGAAAGACTGATTCGGACTCTAAAGTGGTTTAATCTATAGAATACCGTGATCTGTTCGAATCACGTCATAGATTTTAATACGTTCGGTAAAACAAGCATAACTTTCAAACGGCCGGGCAGAATTAAACGTGCTTTATACCCACTAAAAGGTATTGAAATTACCTACAACTTCTTAAACATCCGTACGACCAAATTCCGAATCTAAATTGGCGAAAACCCAAACCCTAGGTCGACTGCTCATGCTGCCCGAAACAGAGAACGTGGCAAACTCTAGATTCCATCTAATCTACACAATTACAGCACCACCAATTGATCTAAAAATATGATATTAACCCTTAGAACAGAACCTATACCAACCCCAAGGATCCCCGTGGCCATACCTTCTCCCGACGAACGAAAACCCAACAGATCTCCTCCCGGTTCGCGCGATCTCCTTCCTTGCTCCAAATCCACCGGATCTCCTCGTCGTGGAGCGCTCCAATGGACGGATCTGCGGGGTGGTGAGGTGGAGAACTCCCCTAGGGGCAACAAGGGAGGTGGAGAGGGGAGGAGAGGGGTGGTGGCGCCATGGGGGAAGATGGAGAGGAAGGGGAAGGGTGGAGGCGCATGGGGGGGGGCTAGGGGGTGGCGGCTAGGGTTGGGAGAGGGAGTGGGGGGCGCACCAAGGGGTGGGGGCCAGATTTAGCTGCCCAAAAGTCCCCCCCTTGGGCCTAAACCCTTCCACCGGAGGCCCAACTCAACCCCCAAGGCCCAAAGTCCCCCGGAGAGGCCCAAACACCCGAAAACTGCCCAAAAACACGCTATAAACGACATAACGTAAAGTTTTAACCTCTATTTTCACATTTTATAAAGTTTTTGACCTCAACATTCACATTTTATAAGATACGACACTCCGTGGTGTCACAGGAGGTCATCGTTCAGCTTGCAAAGCTGTTCATTCTCTTTCTTCACAACGGCGAGATCCTCTCCATGTCGTCAATGCATCCCAGTAATGTGTGCATATAACATTGGGCACATAAGCAAAACGGAAGGTCCACCCATTTAGTGAATTTGCAATTCGTGGTCTACAAGTAAGGTTACATGTTAGCGAGCGATATAGAGAGACATGACTATGTCAAATGGTATATAAGAGTTGTAGCGTTTAACATGACTAGAGGGCATCGGTAAAAGTGACGTCATGTGTGGGAATGATGCCAGTCACAAACTTGAACCAAGGTTCCAAATTTTGTTTCTGATTTACATCTTGTCACCCTCCGAAATCCAAAAATTTGACAAAATCTCGTTATTTCAGACAAAATTCAAAAAGAAAAATTCAAGTTCAGAATTTTTTGGAGCAAGATTTCTGAAATTTCAGCCAAAAATCTAAAATTTCATCTGAAATTGCCAAAATCTCAGTAAATTTCAACTGAATAAAAAATGGTTCAAATGACGTTAAAAGTTTTTGAATTTTTTTAGATGGTCGTGACACATCACTAATGTTCTCATAAAAATTTCAGATGATGATTGAGCCTAAGGAATTTTAAAAATTTCTGACAGTACTACTATCAACATGGTTGGTCTCAAGATGGTCTCCATACTCGAGAGGGTACAAAACATTATGAAATGGTCTACATGCAAGAAGACTCGAAATCCCATTTGGTCTTTAGCGCTTAGATAAGGCTATGTGTTGACCAAAGGTCATGTGTTCAAATCCCACTTGAAACAATTTTTTTTCACTTTTTTGAATATAACTCAACACCTTGGCATCAGACTTCAATTCAAAAGAAAAATTAAAGGTCTACAACCTCTCCTCATAATCCATCGAATTTCTATTGATCAAACTCTATGAACTCTAATTCCTTCATCCCTTTTTGCTATGTGATGAGGACATCACTATACTGGATGCACCCATGACCTCAACTCCACCATCCTCTATGCAAGGTCCTATCACAAGGGCACGTGCACGGCAGCTAAATCAACAGGTGAACTCGTTTCTCGGGTTGCATAATTTTACATTAGAGAATAGACCGCTACTTAATAATATTCTCATACTTAGGAACCTGGGCAAGGATCATCAAGGGAGCATTAATCCGCCAACACAAGTCATTAAGCAATGTGGGAATGTGAAAGGTTTCAACTCGGCCTCCAATGACCAATCTGACTTTAAACGTTCATAGAGAATGCAAACGGACTTCGATTGGAGCGTGTGAGTACTTGATTGAAAGATTATTTCCTCCACTTTCCAATGGATCTAGCCCCAATGCCAAACTCCAAATGCAACGTCCAGAATCGTCAAAACAAGTCACGGCCATAACTATTTTGGACATTGGGTGTTGCACCACCTTGTTGTTGGGCCTTTGGCCATGTATTATCCACCTCTTCGACTTCCCTGCTACTGTTTACGACTGGTACACTAGTTTATTGGTTGGCCTCTTCACCTTTTTCTTAGGTTTTGTTAAGTTTAGTTGCCTCCATGTGTGGAACTTTAACCTTGTTCTCCTGACTCAGCTAGAGCAGCAGTAAACAAGTTCATAATCTCAATTCAGGTGTGTGCTTTATCCTTGTTCTTGCTAGTTCTTTGGTTGCTTGCAAGAATAGACCTTCGTGGTCAGGTCATCCGTGTCTTGGCACGATTGATAACGATTAGGAGCATGGTTTAGCGATTGCGGGCGCTTATCCTTGCGTAGTTCATAGCCGGATCGTCAAAGTCATTCTCCGCCAAATCGAAGTTATCCCCTCATCGGAAGATCAGGCCACCCCGTGTCATCATCATTTGGTATCAGAGCGAAGGTTTACCGGTGAGTTTTTAGTTGTTTGATTGTGTTCTTCCTATAGTCCCGAAAAATTTGTCCCACAAAAAGATTGTTTTCCTGCTGTCCAAACATTCTTTGTGCCTTTCAATCTGTTAATTTTGGTTTGTTAAATTTAGTTTGTGTTCGTTCTAGAGTTGTCTTGTTGCTGTTCATCTCCCCATGTTGAAATCCCTTCATATCCCTCAAAAACAAAATATTGCATCTCAGCCAGAAATTTCCCTTTCAGCAGCCGCCACCAAAAACATTATAACTCCCCATTTCCTTATCGTTTTTGAGTGAAACTAAAAGGAGTAGATCCATGACTTGATGCTCTATCTTGCTGCCAAGTGTCAAGTCCATATATGAAGGCAGTAAAGAATTATCAACCTTTGATTAAGACCTAGTTACTGTACTGAAATCTACAGCTGAGCGCATTTGTGAATTTTGTGCGAATTTTTTAGTTGGTTTTCAGAAAATTTGCCCAAAATAAAAGTTGTTGGAAAATTCATCAATAAGAAGAGAGAAAAAGAATCATTGCAAAAGAGGCATCTGACAAAAAGTTACGGCCAAAATACCAATCTGTTGTTCGGTGGGCAGAAAACAGCAAGTTACAAAGTTGGATCAATTTTGTGCTTTCATGTTCCCAATTGCATATCTTTGTGTTTCTATGTGTTTACCACTTTTATCCATATCCACATATTTGTTTTAGCCTATTTTCCATCCTTGTTTGATCAGCAACAAAGGCGAAGTGCTAGTTTCAAATAGTTATTCTATTTGTACAAATCTGAGATTAGCTGATTGTTTTCCTTTGCTACTATATACATAGCCTGTCCAAGCTCCACTTTCTACTAATCTCATAGGTCATAGCCTTGCAATCGCTTTGCTCACGCTTGAGATCAGTTTATCACGAACCAGGCACCAGTTGCACCACTTGCTGCATTGGTAAGAATTGGTAAGAGCTTGAGAGGAAGTGCCCTCATCAATTTCACCAATTAGTAGTGGATAGGGAACTACATATCCTTGTTTGTTTTCCTGTTATTACTAACCATGGCAGATGAAGAAGGAAGCAATGAGGGAAATCGAGCTAATGTTCTCACCCCCCATTCTAGAGGAATCATACAACACTTCACACGATTACTTAGCAATATGCTGAAAATCATGATAACGCATTGGCTCAGATCAACGACAACCTCGCCACCCTCCGTGATCAAGTTGATCATCTTGAGGGACAACAACCACCACTTGCTAAAAATGTGGCCAACGATGCACAAGAACAAAATGGCGCACATGGACGCTAACCGCGGTATGCTGCCCATGCTTGGGCAAATGAGGTAGAGAACAATTATGTTGCTAACACTGAGGATGATGATGGGTTTAACTCCAACAATGATCGAGATCATCAGCGACTTCGACACAATCGGCAAGGTATGGGTAGAAATCAGCGAGAACCTCGAGAGGTACATAATGATCCCATGGGAAAGATTAAGTTTACAATACCTTCATTTGATGGAAAATATAACCCTGATGCTTATCTTGATTGGGTGCTAGTGGTAGAACAAAAATTTGCATGCTATGACTTTCCTGAAGATAGAAAAGTTGGGGCTACCACTAGTGAGTTCACTGCTTTTGACTCCATTTGGTGGAGTGAGGCTTGTAGAAATCATGATAACATACCTAGAACATGGAATGCACTGAAAAGAATGTTGAGAGCTAGATTTGTTCCTTCTTACTATGCTCGTGACTTGCTCAACAAATTGCATTGATTAAACCAATGAAGCAAATCTGTAGAAGTGTATTATCAAGAAATGCAAATTGAAGAGTTACGGTGTGGTTTAGAAGAGAATGAAGATGCTAAGATGGCTAGATTTCTAGGTGGACTTAACCGTGAAATTCAGGACATACTTGATTATAAAGAATACAACTCTATCATTCATTTGTTCCGTCTTGCTTGTAAAGCTGAAAGGGAAGTACAGGGACGACATGCCAAGCTGAGAGGGAATTTTGGAGGATCCTTTTCATCATGACCAAGCCAAGTGCAAGCAAATGCTCCAACCACCACTTCTAGTCATATACCTCCACACTCCAACCATGGGCGCCCGCTGCCTCCACTTCCACTCCATCACATGCCTTCGAAACGAAACCAGCCAATGTGCAAGCTCCTACAAAGAGTGCATCCTCAGTTGCATCCACGGCCGCACTCACGATGTGCAATGCCATCAATGCAAAGGATTTGGACACACAATGCGTGATTGTCCAAGCCAACGTGCTTTAGTTGTGAGGGACGATGGTGAGTATACCTCTGCTAGTGATATTGAAGAAGATTTTACTTTAGCTGCAACTAACCCTGCATGTGAGAATGAAGAGAATGAAAATGAGGAGCAACATTTGGGTGCTGACATTTTAGACAAGTACATGAGCATCATTGTAAAGCGTGTACTTAGCGCTCAAATGGAGGGTGTTGAACAAAATCAATGCCACAACTTGTTTCAAACCAAATTCATCATCAAAGAGCGCTTTGTGCGAGTCATCATTGATGGAGGGAGTTGCAATAATCTTGCTAGCATGGATATGGTCGAGAAGCTTGGTTTGACCACAACACAATACCCACATCCCTACTACATTCAATGGTTCAATTCTAGTGGAAAAATAAAGGTAACAAGAATGGTGAGATTGCACTTTTCACTTGGTTCATATCATGATCATGCTGATTGCGATGTTGTGCCTATGCAAGCATGCTCTTTGTTGTTAGGACGACCTTGGCAATATGATAAAGATGCTTCCCATCAGGTAGAACTAATCAATACACTCTCATGCATAAAGGAAAGAAAATTGTTTTGCTTCCTATAACCCCTGCTGCAATTCAAAAAGATGACTTGGAGAGAGCTGAAAGATAGAAGGAAAGTGCTAAAAGTGGAAATCAGAGTGTAGCCAAAAAGTTAGCACAACCAAGGAAGAAAGAATCTAATTCTAGGAAAGCTGAAATCAAGTTAAAAGGTGCTGTCATGCTAGCTACAAAATCTGATTTGAATGACATGATAGAAAGCAATGCTGAATGCTATGCATTAATCCGCCAACACAAGTCATTAAGCAATGTGGGAATGTGAAAGGTTTCAACTGGCCTCCAATGACCAGTCTGACTTTAAATGTTCATAGAGAATGCAAATGGACTCCGATTGGAGCATGTGAGTACTTGATTGAAAGATTATTTCCTCCAGTTTCCAATGGATCTGGCCCCAATGCCAAACTCCAAATGCAACGTCCAGAATCGTCAAAACAAGTCATGGCCATAACTATTTTGGACATTGGGTGTTGCACCACCTTGTTGTTGGGCCTTTGGCCATGTATTATCCACCTCTTCGACTTCCCTGCTACTGTTTACGACTGGTACACTAGTATATTGGTTGGTCTCTTCACCTTTTTCTTAGGTTTTGTTATGTTTAGTTGCCTCCATGTGTGGAACTTTAACCTTGTTCTCCTGACTCGGCTAGAGCAGCATTAAACAAGTTCATAACCTCAGTTCATGTGTGTGCTTTATCCTTGTTCTTGCTAGTTCTTTGGTTGCTTGCAAGATTAGACCTTCGTGGTTAAGTCATCCGTGTCTTGGCATGGTTGATAACGATTAGGAGCATGGTTTAGCGATTGCGGGCGCTTATCCTTGCGTGGTTCGTAGCCGGATCGTCAAAGTCATCCTCCGCCAAATCGAAGTTATCCCCATTGGAAGATCGGGCCACCCCATGTCACCATCACTATGGCATCGTGCATTTCATGAGTACGTATGCCCGGCCAGCCAAGCCTCCATATTAGCTACCGATCGGAGTAGTTAAAGCAAGCCGGTGTATCTATCCTTGAGCTTTGAGCTCTCCCAATTAATTTGGACAAAAAACTGATGAACCAAACTGCCATACAGATGCACATGTGTATTCATGTGTGCCATCACAGATGACATCAATGGTTGGCTGGACCTAGCACAGTTGTGGTTGTTTGATCGACGTTGATTATTTGTCTTAACTTTGTACACCCAGCCGGTGCATGGCAAGCTGTACATTGCAACCAAGAAGCTCCATTCAAGCCACGATGCCAACCAAAGCTTATAAAAAAAATCTAGCATGTGAAGCTTAAGCTCCACTGTGTAACATTTGTGTCACATATATTACGAGCCAACCAAAGGAAAATGCTATATAAAAAAATCCATTGCGTGGAATCAAATGAGGGTTGCTTGGGTAGGAGACATCCACTCTAACCATCCAGACTCAACAAAGGTACGCGTCGATGTCCAGGACCTGGGGTCCCTAGATCAAGCTTACCAATGAGATTTGGGTTGCCTTTATTTTGTCAAATGATGTTGAAAGGGGAATCACGGATGGATGGAAATTGTATTGTATTGCTTTTCTCTAAACACAGTACAAAACAGGATTACAAGACTGCCTAATGTTGTCTTGTGCTTTCCTTGTTACTGCTTTTATGCTTGTTCGAACATGTCCTCTATCCTTCACGGGAGAAGCCTATTTATAGCCTCGAAGGGATGGTAGTTGTTGTCTCCAGAGATGTGTCTTCCTGTCAGAAGGTGTCGTTTGGCCAAAAGGTGTTTTCTCGTAGAAAGGATAGCTTTTTGTCAGAGAGGCACCTCTTCGCTATTGGTAACTTCCAAGCGGTTGTTAGTACATGTCAGAGAAAAGCTTCTTTTGCATGTTATCTCCATGCAAAAGATTTTTCTTTTGTCTGATCAGAGCCTGGTTGGACTGAGTTAGATCTTGGTCAGTATGGTAAAGGCACCATAGCTCGACCTGAATGGCTTTTTAGATCGGGCTATCTCTAACCTAGAAATGCTTAGTTTTCACCCAACCTGGATCAGGTCAAGTGTCCTTTATGTGGTCAACAGAAATCTTGACCGATTATAATATTAGTGTGCCTCTTTGAAATGTGGGCCACATTTATGAGGATATGACAGGCTCATCGAGAACCGTAGCCATTAATGGGCCTCAAAACAGGTTTAATTATCATCGTTAGCTAGCCCCCAAGTCTTGAGAGAACACACATGTTTTCTCAGGACTTTTCAACTTCCAAGGCTTTTGGGATATCGCGATAATCATGTCGTCGATTGTGTCTCGAGGAAATCTTTTTGGTTTCCTTGGGAACTAAAGCGACGGTAAGAATGTATAAATATGGGGAAGTGACCTCCCTGTAGTACTTCATGCTTTTCAGACTTCCTTAGCGTGAAATACGACTTTTCTCTTTGCTTTCTTTCTTCTTTGTTGATGATGCTTTTCATTTTCCGTACTTTCTTTTTTCTATTTTTTTAAGAAAAATTGATCAAGAACAGAGGTGAAAAGCCTTAAGAACTAAAAGAAAGTTCAAAGCTTTTCATCTCTCATTTTCTTCCACATTTTCTGCAATGGAGAAATCGATCTTGACTAAGGCAAGGATCCAGGAGTTGGTTGATGAAGGTTTGATCCCCGCTCATGAAATACTATGATGGAATCCTTGCGGTGAGGACACTAAACCCATTCCCTAGGAGGGAAGGATTGTTCTCTTCGCCACTTTTGTTCTGCTAGGGCTTCATCTCCCCGAGAGCGAATTTCTAGCCGATGTAATCGATCACTATAAGATCGAGCTTCATCATCTTCTTCCTAATTCTATTTTGATTTTGAGTGTTTTTTCGCATCTTTGTGAAGCTTTTCTTGGTATCCCTCCTTCTGTTTGTATTTTTCGCCATTTTTATCAGTATACTAAGAATAACAAGACTCCCAAAATTTTTGAGAGTGTTTACTTCAAACTTCAACATGGTCTCGTATATCCCTTGCTGTCCATCAAGAATACATGGAAGGACTACAGGAAGGAGTGGTTTCATTCAGAGATCCCCGGTGGTAGTCGCCTAAGGTTCATCGGTAAAGTCGCTCCCGCTTGGACTAAGGCTAAAGGAAAGATAGAGAGGGACTCCTTGAAACTCACTAATGATGAAAGCAAAATTGTTGATGCTATCTTCATCTTAGTGGAAGGACTTACGGGGCAAAAAATCGTATATGATTTTTTGCTCCATAAGTCGAGCCCTCTAAAGAGGCAATGCAAACTCGTCTGTAGGATTGAGGGAGACCAAGATCGTACTAAAGACGAATCTTGAGGTAAGGATCTGAATATCCTCTTTTTTCTTTATTCCCTTTATCTGATAAAGGTATTTGGTTTCGCAGAATTTCTTTGTGTTTAGTCCTTTCTGATAGGGAAACCTGTGGGAAGGTGACTCAAATTCTGAGCGTTCACTCAGATCGACCCAATCAAATAGCGTTGGATCAGCAGCCAGCTAGTTTGATTGAGCAAAGCGATGAGTTTATTAATAAACGCATTGAGGTAAGTACCAAGTAGTATATTTGATACAATAGACAAGCTATTGTTTTAATAAACAAAAAACTTGTAGCATTGTTCAGATGCATGGAAGGAAGAGAGTCACCGACCAGCCTGCGTTTTCTACTAAAGTTCCTATTGTGAAGAGGAAAAAGGCCATAGGGAGGACTGTTCATCCGACCAGTTCTAGTCTGGCGCAAAGTTCATGTGCTGCCGGACCGACCGACCAGCCCCCAATCCAAAAGGCTTCGGTTGATGTAGAAAAAAGAGTCTCCTCACAGGTAAAAAAATGATATGGTGTATGGGATATTGCATATAAAAAATTATCCCATATTTCCATATGTTCAGGGTGAGGATGACGAGGAGAGTGATGGCACTCCTCTGGTCTTCAAGAGAAAGAAGACTCCCATCCAGACTGCAAAGGAGAGTGGAACTCCTTTGATTTCTTGGCGAATTGAGTATGAGATCTCTTTCAAGTAAGTCTTTGAATTTTTCTTAGCTCTAATTTTTTTTTGATTTTTAGGACTAGTAACCGATATATATATTATTATTTTTAGCCCCTGGCTACTCCTTAGATCCAAGCAGGGTCCGAGGTGGATCCTTTGGTCGGTGGTGAACCGACCAATGTAAATCCACCTTTGGAACCTATCATTGAGGGAATTGCACCAAGTGTGCATGGTGCCGACGCTCAATTGATCAACGTTGTTGTTGAGTTCAATGAGGCATCTATTGCTGTGGGAGAGAATATTATTCCTCCCATGGCAACAGTGGAAGATATCGGTAGAACTTCCACTGCCGCGAAGGAGATCTCCCGCAAAGCGGCAGAGAAAGAGGTCGGGGTGGGCTAGGAACTGGCTATCATTCCAACCACTGAGTCCGACCCTCCATCCTCTTCTGGTGATGCCGACCAGGCGAGGGTGGTTCAACAAGATTTTGACAATCTGTTGTGTAAGGTAATTTTCTTTTTTTCTTATAGGGTTTCTTTAAGAAATAAATTCTTTTTATTTTTTAGTTTTTGCAAGGAGTTGCCGGCCTAGTTGATCGGCAAGTTAGGATAAATGTAGGGAAAATTGTAAAAAAGTAAGTAATATACAACTTCTTTTTCACATGTATCTTCTACAATTGTGTCATTTTCTAATTTGCCTATTTTTTTAAAAAACAGAAAAGAAGAATGAATAAAAGAATTGGAGAAGGAGCTTCTGGTGGTGAAGAACACCGCCAAAGGCTTCCAATTCAAACTCGTTGCTTAGAAGGAGATGTATTCCTTCAACGAGGAAAAGATTGCTTGTTTTGAAATAGTATTTAAAGAAAATGGAGAACAAATAAAGAATTTACATGAACAAATACAAGGTACTTTGTTTTGGAAAAAATACTGAGTTACAAAGCAAAGCGCTTTTTCCTTAACTCAGTATTTACTTGTCTTTTTCTTTTTGACATGATTAAAATACCTTGTAGAGAGTCAAGAATCTAAGCTAGCCGAAGACGAAAAGGAGAAGAAACAAATGGCCGAGCTAAATTCTAAGACTCAAGTTGATATCAATAAAATGCAAGAGCAAATGAAGAAAGCTGATGGAGAAATAAAAAGAATTAGGGGATTGAGTAAAACCCACCTGATTTTTATTTTTTTCATAATTACAGAAAATAGCGGTGGACTTGAAGGGAAAGCAAGTAAAACTTACAAATGTAGGTCTGTCGCTTGATGAACTGGTCACAGGGGTAAAGGATCAACTGAAGAACCTTTCCAAACATATCCCCATGATGTTGAGTACCATCATGCCAGCTCTTCGACAGTCGATCAACTTCCAAGTTAATGCCCTCTTCATGAAGCTGAGGCATTACTACAAGCATGCTATTGAATTGGAGAAGTTGGCTCCCAATCGACAATTCTGAAGTGAAGAAAATATGAAACAAACACAGGCAAAAGTAGCATCTGTCATGGATTTGTATATGAAGAATGTAAAAATTCAATACAAAATGTAATGAAATGAAAATTTTGTTCCATGTCTTTCTTGTGTGCTATGAATTATCCTATAACTTGTTTGCTTCTGATTGTCTTAAGTATATCATTACTAGCCCCCAACTGTTTGTTTGACTCATCAACTATGTGATCGTAGTATTAACTGGCAGTAGGTTGGAGATGAGGTTAGTCTAATAAATTTCAATGTAGTAAGTACTGGCTTACATAAAAAAGTCTCTATTAGAAGTAATCTCACAACCCGACCAACAACCTCATATTTTGCTCAGGGAGTTAGGTTGGATCAGACTTTCATGGCTCCTTAGAATGAAAGCAAGAAAGAAATAGCTTTTTAATATAACAACGAGAAGACACGATTTACAAAAATATGAATTTTATCCATGAAAAATGTAAATCTAGACATAAAACCTACGAAGATGTTAGATATTCCAAGTGTTGGAAAGGATTCATCCATCTTCCATAGCAAGCCAAACAGAACCAGGGCGGGTGATTGAGACTACGGTACAAGGGACCTTCCCATTTGGAAGATAACTTGTTTAAGTTAGACTGGTTCTGGATACGCCTTAGAACCATGCATCCCACATTAAGAGTTCTAGGTTGAACTCATTTATTGTAGTATTTTCTTAATCCCTGTAAGTAGCCTGCTGACCTGACAAGTGCCCGATCTCGCTTTTCTTCCAAGAGATGAATGCCATCTTCGCGTTGATTATCTTGGTTAACCTGTTCAAAAGAAGTGGTTCTTATCGAACCAAGATGGATTTCACTGGGCAGAATAGCTTCTGTGCCGTAGACCAGCGAAAAAGGTGTTTTGCCTGTAGCTCCGCTGGTCGTCGTGCGTAAAGCTCAGAGCACTGAGTAAAGATCTTCTACCCAAGCACCTAAGCGTGTTCTTAAACGATCGAACACTTGTTTTTTCATGCCTTGCATGATTTGGCCATTTGCACGTTCTACTGCTCTGTTACTCTGTGGATGAGCAATAGAAGTGTAACAAATCTTTGTGTCTATTTCATCAAAATAATCTTGAAATAGACCACTAACAAACTGTGATCCATTATCAATAATTAGTCTATTAGGAATTCCAAACCTAGTGACTATATTTTTCACAAAGAATTTTGTAGCAGCTTGAGCCATAATTGAGACTACTGGCTCAACCTTTATCCATTTTGTGAAAGTATCAATGGCAACAAATAAGAACTTATATCCATTAGTTGCCTTGGGTAAAGGACTTACTATTTCAATGTCCCATGTCAAAAATGTCTATGATAATGAGATCGTTTGCAATTGATTAGCGGGATGATGCACTTGTCGAGCATGAAACTGACATTGCTTGTAAGTCTTTACAAGGTCCATTGCAGCTTGCAGAGCGGTGGGCTAGTAGAATCCTTGTTGGAATACTTTGCCGACTAGAGTTCTACATGAAGCGTGTGCTCCACACAGGCCCCCATGGATTTCATGGAGTAATGCTATCCCTTGTTCTTGGGATATACATTTCATTAAAACTCCATGAGTTCCCCCCTCTATAAAGAGTATTTTTGAGTAATTTGTACATTAGCGCCTTTCGAATCAATTTGTCTTTTTCATGTATTTCCTCGGGCAATGTCCCATATTCTAGATAGGCTTTAAATGGTTTAGCCCAATCCGAATTTTGCTCAAAGACTCCGACCAGATCGCTGGTCGGGGACTCTTTTATGGAAACATTTATAGAAGGTATAGACAGTTGTTCAAGAAACACACCTGTTGGAACAGGTGCTCGTGAGGAACCCAGTTTGGGTAACTAGTCTGCTAAAGGATTATCCATTCGCGTAATATATTGGACTTCAAAGTCAATGAAGTATTTTTCCAACTTCCTCACCTCATCCAGGCAGTGAGACTTTACCTCATCGGACATCCTGTATTCCTTGCTAACCTGGTTTATGACTAATTGTGAATAACCCTTTACTGAAAGTCGACAAACTCCAAGGGATTTTGCTTCTCGGAGCCCGGCTAGAAGACTTTCGTACTCTGTTATATTGTTAGTAGCAGGGAATAATATCTAGATTACATACTATAAATGATCACCTTGAGGTGTTACCAGTACTATTCCAGCCCCCGAACCTCTTAGTTCTCTTGAACCATCAAAATATAAGGTTCAGTGGTCGGTTCTAGTGGAATTCTACTCTGCAGAAGGCTCACTGTTTGTCCATTCGGCGATGAAATCCACCAGAATTTGGGACTTAATTGCTGATCGGGCAACGAAATTGATGTCAAAAGACCCCAGCTTGACTGCCCACTTAGCAATTCGACCAGTTGCTTCCTAGTTATGAAGAACATTGCCTAAAGCAAAGGATGAATGTATTGTAATCCGATGAGATTGGAAATAATGTCTTAATTTCCTTGAAGCTGTTAATAGGGAATAAAGAAGTTTTTGAACCTGAGGGTATCGCTCCTTAGGCCCATGCAACACTTCGCTTATGTAGTATACATGTTTTTGAACCTTATCTCATTCGACTATCCAGACAACACTAACCACATTATTTGTAGCTGCTAAATAAAGCAACAATGGCTCATCCGGATTGGGGGATACCAAAGTTGGTGGACTTGACAAATAATGTTTAATGTCTTGGAATGCTTTTTTCGCCTTATCCGACCAGTGAAATTTATCGTGTTTTCTTATTACCTTAAAGAAAGGCAAACCACGTTCTCTCGATCTGGATATAAAACGGCTAAGAGCAGCCATCCAACCAGTTAATCCTTGTACTTCCTTCATAGAAGAAGGGGATTTTATAGAAGAGGGGGGATTTTAAGAATTCAATGGCTCAAATCTTCTCAGGATTGGCTTTAATTCTGTGTGAACAAACAAAGAATCCAAGCATTTTGCCTGAAGAAACTCCAAAATTACACGTTTTGGGGTTTAATTTTATTCCATATTATTTAAATAGCAGAATGTTTCAGCCAAGTCGGGTAAATGGTTAGAGCTTTTCCTGCTCTTTACCATGAGATCATCCACATAAGCTTCTAGGTTCCTGCCTATCTTGCTTATGAAAGTCTTCTGCATGAGTCACTGGTATGTGGCTCCAGCATTTTTCAGCTCAAATGGGACCTTCTGGTAACAGTAGATTCCAAATGGGGTTATGAAGGAAGTCTTCTCTTCATCTTCTCTTGCCATACTTATTTGATGGTAACCTGAGTATGCATCCAGGAAACTCATCATTTCGCAACCCACTGCTGAATCGACCAACTGGTCTATATGGGGCACAGGAAAATCATCTTTTGGACAAGCAAAATTAAGGTTGGTGAAATCGACACATTCCCCACTTACCATTTGCCTTTTTGACCATAAACGGATTCGCAAGCCAATCTAGATGATCAACTTCATGAATGAAGCCAGCCTCTAAGAGTTTATCTAACTCTTGTTGGATAGCTTATTGTTGATCAGGAGCGAATTACCGTAGCTTCTGCTTCACTGGTCGTATTCCAGGTCGAATAGCTAACCTGTGCTTGATTACCTCCCTTGGGACTCCAGGCATGTCGGATAGTTTCCACGCAAACACATCTGCGTTAGCCCAGAGGAAGATAATGAGCACGTCTTTCTATTTGGTATCCATTCCTAATCATATCCGAATAGTTTTAGACTGTTCGATGGGATCAGTGGAGATGAGCTTAACTTGCTCATTCGGCCGAGGATTGGCCTTCAGCTTTTCTCTCTTATGACATTTGTCACCTTTACAAGGCTTTCCTGCACCATCAGTATCTCTTAATGGTAGTTGATCGACAATTTCAAGCGACTTTCGATCACAATTTAACGCATTGTTCAAATCGCCTTGTATGCTTATCACACCTTTTGGACCAGGTATTTTTATACTCTGGCAAGCATGATGTGTAACTACCATAAACTTGATAAGTGAAGGTCTGCCTAGAATTGCATTATATGCTGACTCAAAGTCAACAACTTCGAATGAAATCAACTCAGTTCTAAAATTTCTGGCATCTCCGAAGGTGACAGGTAGTACAATATGCCCGATTGGAGTTACCGAAGGACTGGGAACAATCCCAAAGAAAGGATTTGTTACTGGTCATATTTTAGAACGAGGGATTTGCATTTCATCAAGTGTATTAATAAAGAGTAGATCTAGCGAACTTCCTCCATCCACTAAAACTCTTCCTGCTTTACAGTTACTAATAGTAGGAGATACTACTAAAGGAAGCTTTTGGGAAGTAGACATATCTTTAGGACAACCATCTCTATTAAAGGTCACTGTAACCTCTGACCACTTTGGAAATTCAGGCTTTCCTGGTTGGGAATCGATGTTGTTCACTTCATTGTAGGCAGTTTTGAATTGTTGTTTCGAGGTACACACAGATGATCCATTGTAAATCATATTAACATGGTGATCGGGCTTTTGATAACCCATAGCCACATCACCATCGTGTCCTTCACATTTCTTCCTTCTAACAGAGTGAGCATTGGGCCTTTGCCAGAGTAAAAATCTTCCAAGCGCCTTAGCCATGTTCGGCAATTGCGCAGGTCGTGTCCTGGTGCATTATGTAGAGGACATTATCTTCCATTCCCATTGTTTGATGTGGAAGCTTTAGGATTAGGCTGGTGATAGGTCTGACCAGGCTTCTTTTTCAAGGTTATATATCCTTGGAGTATGCTGGTCATTCCAAAATGCCAATGACATCTCTTTAAGAGATCTTTTTTTCCTTTTTTTTCTGATTTTTACTTTTACATTCTTTAGGAATAGAAGATTTCTTTGACTTATTATCTTTAGAATTTTTCAAACCTGGTTGTGAGGGTGTATGGCCTTTGTCCACCATACGATTCCACTCAATCATTTCATGAGTGTCTGAGTATCGGTCTGCCATATCGAAAAGTTCTGATATGGTAGAGGGCGGATTGGTGTTTAAATCTTTTGTGAAGTGCTTGTAGTGTATAGCCTGCTTAAAAGCACGAATCACAAAAATTGTCAGATATGTTAGGGATAGTGTTACGGACCTCTGTAAACCTTTTGATGAATTGACAAAGATTTTCGTCAGAGGTTTGTCGAAGACGATATAAGTCATCTTCTTTACCAGCTTTTGCGTAACAGCTTTTAAAATTATTTAGGATGGTATGGCACAAATTTTCCCAACTATAAATAGATCCTTCCGGTTGATTAAATAACCAAGTTCTTGCAGAATCTTTTAAAACAGTCGGTAAATAGTTGGCCATTACCTTCTCATCGCCTCCAGCAGCCTGGATGGCGATGGTATAAATCTGGAGGAATTTTGATGAATTTTGAGTTCCGTCAAAACCTTCCAAAGAACCTGGCTTAAATTTTTCAGGCCAGACGACGTTTCTGAGCCCCGGCGAAAAGGCTTTGCATCATGTATATAGTCCTAAGCGTGAACGCACATTAGGAATTTGATGTGCATAATCAGGAGAATGAGGTCGTCGCCGACCACGATAAACATTTTCACCTTGGCCAAGCCTATCAAAGGGGCTTCTTCGCTGTGGAATATTCCTCCATTGATGGTCGGTATTCAGTTGACGTCGACCGGAAGAGGATTGTTCCACGCGGGAATCTTTCAAAGTCCTCACAGAAGGAGATTTACTATGCATATCTGCAGTAGCTTCTTGCAGATCAGTAGCTAATGATTTTATAAGAGGTACATTATCTCCATTCGTAGGTTGACTAATTAGGATAGCATTGGTGATAATGCGGATTTTGTCCACATGAGTTTCTCGTGAATTATTTGGGACAATGGTTATGTCCCTTACTGTCGTACTAGGAACCTGGGGTATGGCTGGAGAGGCCAATCGGGAATGACTTTCTAACGGGTCCTTCCTGCATGACGTCCCTGGCTGGCTGTCATGGTACAGACGCCTTGCCTCTTCTATATCCTTCTATTTGGTAGTGGTGAGTCTTTTGCATTGCTCTTGGGCGAATTTTTCCCGAGCTTCGCGTTGTTCCTGCTCCACTTGTTGCTCCCCTGACCCCTCCATAACCGCGTAGATGCGTATTTCGGATTTGAGTGCAGGAGTGACGTTCCCTCATTAGAGGACAATGAGGGAGTATAATCGAGTTCAAGACTTCGGACGAAATCCTCTAAAGATGAACTTTCATGGAGATCATTGATGTCTTGATGAATTCACTCGCAGTCAATCTCCATAGGGTTTGTATCCTGGTTCTCTACCTCTGAGACAGGGGCAGGCACGGAGTCACTCTGCTTTCCTGATTGATCCTCAGGAATCGGTGCTCTTGACGTGGCCTCAGCCTAATTGGATGATGTTGCCAATTTGGACGCCTCCGCTTCTGAAACATCTTCGGTGTATAAATTGCACTTACATTCCTCTTCCTCCATGTAGTCATTGGCGGAGAGATGCGAGTAATCGGCGAGGTCAAATGAGTTTTCCTCATCCATGGCCTGCAACGACTGCACATTAATCCTTTCAAAATCAAATTGAGAAAATGGATGGGGCCCTCCCTCTAGCGCAGACTGTCATGTTCAGGACCTGGGGTCCCTAGATCAAGCTTACAAATGAGATTTGGGTTGCCTTTATTTTGTCAAATGATGTTGAAAGGGGAATTAGGGATGGATGGTAATTGGATTGTATTGCTTTTCTCTAAACACAGTACAAAATAGGATTACAAGACTGACTAATGCTATCTTGCGCTTTCCTTGTTACTGCTTCTGTGCTTGTTCGAACATGTCCTCTGTCCTTGGCGGGAGAAGCCTATTTATAGCCTTAAAGGGATGGCAATTGTTGTCTTTAGAGAGGTTTCTTCCCATCCGAAGGTATTGTTTGGTCAAAATGAGTCTTCTCGTAGAAAGGATGGCTTTTCGTCAAAGATGCGCCTCTTCACTATTGGTAACTTCCAAGTAGTTGTCAGTACCTGTCAGAGAAAAGCTTCTTTTGCATGTTATTTTCACGCAAAGGATTTTTCTTTTGTCCGACCAGAGCCTGGTCAGACTGAGTTAGATCTAGGTCGGTATGGTAAAGGCGTCATAGCCCGACCTAAATGGCTTTCCAGATCGGGCTATCTCCGACCTGGAAATGCTTAGTTGTCGCCCGACCTGGATCAGGTCATTTGGTCTTTATGTGGTCAATAGACATCTTGACCGATTATGATATCAGTGTGTCTCTTTGAAATATGGGCCGCATTTATGAGGATTTGACAGGCTCATAGAGAACCATATCCATTAACGGGCCTCAAGATAGGTTTAATTATTATCATTAGTACGCATCAAATCCGATCCTCAAAACTCATATCCAATCCATTGCTATGGCAATTTTGGTGCACCCGACCAAATTTTTGGTGAAATTTACTAAAATTTCTGAAATCACTGTAGCAATTTTATTTTTTTTAAAAAAAATTAATTCCACCGGGATTATGAATCTCGAAGGGGCTAAAATCCGAGATTTTGGTGAAATTTTGTGAAATTTCGCTGGGATTTCTATCCTTGACCTTTATACAATGTCGAGGTTGTGCTTGCATTTCAGCCATAGCTCGGGGAAGATCTATTTGACCTCATGGATTGGATTGCTGGGGTTGTAGTAGTCCCGTGTTCTAATGGGAAAATCAGGGTTGGGTATCGTGGTCTAGGGGACCATAGATTTCGGTGCCCTGAAGTGAAGGGTCTTGACCTCGAAATCATGTTTGACCCCGTCTACCCCTCCCATGCCTTGAGGTGCATCTTCTATCTATCATTGCAATGGAGTGGAGAAGTTTGGTCATGGCGCTAAGGGTATTTATAAGCCGTGTTTGATGTGGGTGGTCGAGTTGGGCAGGATGTGTTTTCACTTGGCCCTGAGAAAGCATGTGGCTGTGTGGTATCACTTCGGTATCATGTAGGAGCTAGTGTGCATCAATTCGGTCAGACAAAGCTAGGGCAATGTGTTGTTAGCTCATATGATACAACAATGGGCAATGCGTTGTCAAAATATTCTGATTTAGCAAGTGTTAGGCTTACATCAAATCAATCTGATAAAGCAGGATGAGTGTGTAGTCAAATCGGTCGAACAAAGCAGGAGCAGTGTGTTATCAAATCGGTATGGAAAAGTAGAAAGTACTGCATTATAAAGCAGTCTGATAACATGTAGTCCATAACTGAAATAAAAAATGACTAAAATAGAATGGTGATTTTTTTAAAAATAATACAACAAAAAGCAATAATTACAAAATTACCCATTTGAAAATATAAATAACGTGATTTGATGTTAATCTTCAATATGAATGGAATAAACAAAGCAAAAGACCATATTTGAATAGTACATCAGGTATGAAAGAAAAAAAACTAGTCGTGGTTCTTGCGTGGTGCGACCCCTCATGTGGTCCCCTACCTCCTCTAACACTGCACATGTCCGGATGGATATGTAAGGTGGTCAGGTGGGAGTCCTTGAGTTGTCCTAGTAGAGTGTGCTGCTGCTGTTGGAGCAACGAAGATGACCTGGGATGGCTGACTCGATCCGGAAGCATCGGTGAGTTGCGACGAACCAAGGACAACACCCGACATTGCTCCAGCGGTATGTGGCTCCCCGTCCGTCGGCGACAAGGTGGCTAAGCGGTTTTGGTGAGTCGCGTCGATAATTGGGTCAATAGCTCGTACTACTAACCACCAACTATACTTACAATTGAACTGTTCAATGTTAATATGAATTCGATACAAATTGAATAGAATAATTGCGCATGCAAATTCAATACAATAATTACAAATATAAATTGAATACAATAATGACAAACAAACTCCATACATTAATTAGACATATGAATTCCATACATTAATTTAGAATTACACAACTTTCATTTGCCATTCTTACATACGAGCTCCATGACTTCGGCCCATTCAGTTCCACTAACTCCTAGTACGTGCAATCATGTCTTCTACACCCTACCAAGTGCAACTTGAGATCATTTAAATCATGATCCAATGAGAACAGGTGGTACAACCATCTAGTAACCATGCTCCATGAACGCTTCCCTACACGTGCTACACGTTAACACTGGGAAAATGACCTAGTTCCACCCCTTGTGCACCCATGTGTGGAACCCCTTTCTCCGTAGGGTATTTTAAATTTTACTCGTTCATTCATACTTGTCAAGCATTTCATCAAATTCTTATTACGTGCACAACGTAACGCTATCAACTCTATCAATAACACTACACAGTTGCAGGCATTGATAAATTTATTTTTTTCAACTACATATTACCCCGCATACTTTTCACAATTTTGTATGTCTAATCCGATCCATACTAAATCATACATGCAACTACGAATTAATGTAAAAATATTTATCTATATGTACATAACCATTGCAACTCTATACATCCAATTATTTACGAACATAATTAATATGGTCACTAAATCATGTATAAAAAATTATTCCTATTCTACACCGCTAATTACTTACAAACCTAATTAACCTGGCCACTAAGTCATGTATCTATGTAAATAACTATTCTACTTTACACGTACAGCTAATTACTTACAATCTAATTAATCTGGTCGCTAAGTCATGTATCTGTGTAAATAACTATTGCTACTTTACACAGTTAATTACTTACAACCTAATTAATGTGGTCGCTAAGTCGTATATCTGAACAACTATTGGTACTCTAAATGGCTAATTATTTATGAACCTAATTAATCTAGTCGCTAAGTCATGTGTCTAAAAAAATTATTGCTATTATACACAGCTAATTAATTACTTACAATCTAATTAATTTAGTCGCTAAGTCGTATATCTGAACAAATATTGCTACTCCACATATGTAATTACTTACAAATCTATTTAATCTAGTCACTAAGTTGTAATTTTGAATTATAATCTACCTAAAAAAATTACTTGCAAAAAGGACAAGATTTTCTTCCTCCCCTTCTCCTTCTCTTCGTCCTCACCTCTTTCCCCTCTCCTTTCTTCTCTTCTCCCTCTCTTTCTTAGTTGGCTGCTACAACTCTGGCCGAGCGACGCTCGGCCGGCCATATATGTGCTCTCTGTCACAATTTCAAATGGCGACAGAGATGTTGACCATTGTCAATAGAGAGTCAGTTGATATTTGTTATCGACATGTGGGAATTTCTATTATTATTCATTTTGACATATTATTTATATATTTTTTTAAAATATATAATTTTAAAAATTCTTGATCTTTCGACATTAGGGTTTTCATGCACAGCAGTTAGCTACGCTGATGCAACATCAAACAAAACGATATATGATGTGCATACGCGTCATTATTTCATGTAATAATTTAAAAGTAGATGTAATTCATCTACCTTAAAGTTAATCACATTCCTTCAAAAAAAGTTGATGATGTAACACTGGGTGTCCCGATCTTTCGATGAGAGTGATAATCTTTGATTTGGGTGGAATTGACTTTGACGATCCAACTACAACGTACAACGACGATGCGTCTTAGCAATCGCTAAACCAACTCCAGATGGTTATTGACCTTGCCGTGGGCATGATCAACCTGATTACGAAGATCAATTCCTGCAAGCAATCGAAGAACAAGCAAGAACAAGGCAAAAGCAATCTAAAATTGCAAATATAGATGAAGTATTGAAAAGTTGGGGTTCCGATACAAGGAGTTTGTTAGGCGGCCGTTGAGCACGTCTAAAAGACTCAAAATAGTAGCAAAAGGCTAAACTATCAAATAACCAAAACACAAGTTATTTTTGGGGACTCCCTAGCTATATATAGGAGAAATAGGAGGCCAAAACCATGCTAGGGGCGTCCAAAACACATCCATGGCTGAGTAGGACTCCTATTCCTAGTTTGACTCAGATTTGGAAAGATGACCGAACTTGTTTTGCAGATTCCTGTTGACTCATAAGGAATTTGGACATGAAGCAAGATCCGTTGGAAATAGGACGACAAAACCTTTCAAACCAGTACTCATAGACCCCAAACACCCTTTGTGGATCAAAAGTTATGGTCATTTTAAGTTGGTGATGTTCCGGAGGCCGAATCCGAGTTGAACTTGTGCACCAGAAGAATTGGCTTCATGCTTGATGTTTGGGAGTCCTTCTCCTTGGTTCCTAAGGACAATAAAATCATCACAAGGATTAAATAGCATCTCATTCATTAAATTATTTGTATGCAACTCGAGGAACGCATTCACATGGCAATTGAATTGACGTGCGCGAGCTCGAGTAATTGGCCCTTGTATTACATTGTTGGTTTCAATTGGGTTTGTAGGCATGGCTGTATCCATGGTAGTGATATCCTCATCATCCTTCCCTTCTTGCATTTGAGTCATCCTCGACTCAAGTTCATCATCTTCTCCCAAGTATGGCATTAGATCTGATAATTGAGTTGACGGGCTCAAGCTCGAGTCAATGGTCCTTGAACCAACGAAGATGTAGAAGGATGGCCAAGGTGGGGGCCGATGAAGCCATGCAGTTGATATAATTGCGACAACACTTGGTGATGGCCATATGTATGCATTGTTAGTTCTGTCCATAATGAGCATGGTCTCATCATCCTCCCTTTATTGAAGTGGAATCATCCTCGACTCCTTCATATTGTCCTGCAAAATGTTAGTAACGACAGGAAACAAAGTGTGAAATCATGTGCTGAAAAATTGGCTTAGAATTAAATTTGCAAATGTGTTTGTTCTTGTGTTTTGACAATTTGACAAGAAACAGTAAGTTTCGCTTTGGCGCCGGACCAAACTTAAAGAAAACAGTAAGTTTCCCATCTACGATGGACAAAGTTTGTTGGTCTGTCGTAAACATGCTTTGGCAAGCTCATTTTCCCATGTACGACGGACAAAGTTTTTGGGTCTGTCGTGAACGTGTTTTTGAGCTCATGAGTCGAACTCAATCTTCCAAGAAACCAGTAAGTTTTGCATGTACGGCGGACAAACTTCTTTGGTCAGTCGTGAATGGCTTTTTGAGGTTTGATTTCGCATGTACGACGGACCGATTTTGTTTGTCCGTCGTGAATGTGTTTTCGCCGGAATGATTTCTTCTTGGAACCGAAACTTTCACTTGTACAACGGACCAATTTTGTTTGTCCGTTGTGAATGGTTTTTTGAGTGCTTTTTCATGTGTACGCCGGACCATATTTCCTTGTCCGTCGTGAATGCGTTTTTGCTCGATTAGGGTTTTGAGCAAAATTGGAATTGTGTTTGATTCATTTTTGGGATTATGAAATTTGTGAGAATTTCATGATGCTTCTTTTGAAGTGGACTTTATGCAATGCTCGTGTGAGTATTTGCATGGATTGAGTAGAGTCAAGTCGTGGACTTGTGCTCGGAATTGTTTTGTGGTTTGTTCATGTGCATGTATTGCTTGAAGACGAACGTGGTCGATGACGGGATTGGAACTAGGTTCATGGAGGAGCTGAGGTTCGGGACTAGGTTCAGGGAGGAACTGAGGTCTTGGTGGTCAAGGATGTCATGCGGGACGTTCGGGCTAAGAGAATGGTGCACATGAAGAATGGTTAGTCACGTGAGAATGGCAGGAGGTCATTCGCGTGCAAAGTGTTAGTCACGTGAGTATGGCAGGTGGCCATATGCGTGCAAAGTGTTAGTCACGTGAGTATGGTAGGGTTGCCATACGCGTGCAAGAGTTGTATTCGGCCAGGTTGGGCCAAGTAGAGTTGTGTTGGATACAGATTCCTTCTAGGGAATAGGAATCGTATTCAGAACTCCTTGTGGGTTGGTCCTTTAAATAGAAGGGTTTGTCTCCTGTTGAAGGGCATCAAGCCTTGAGCAAGTTTTAGGGTTTGTACTCTTTTAATGAGAGTACTTTAGACAAAAGAAATAAAGATCAATTCTTCCAAGATTTTTGCGTGCTACAGTAACCACGTTGCTACAGTGTTTTTCTGTCTTGGTTCTTGTTTGCATGCTTGCTCTAAATCTAGATTGGTTTTTGATCCTTGAGTGTCATCTTGATTTGATACATCAAAAACCTTTCTAGGGTATTGATTTAGAGTTCCTCAAAGTCTAGTTGATTAAACTTTTGTCGGTTCTGTTAAAACTTTCAAGTTTACGTTAGATCAATTCTCGTCAAGTTCTGGATCAGCAAGCTTGCGAAGCTCATAACTTTTGATCCGTAAGTCCGATCGAGCTGATTCCTTTTGGGTTTAATTCGTATTGGAATCTAGTTTCTCGTGTCCAAATTTCAGATCAATCTAATGGTTGGATCTCCAAGAATTCTCGTTTTACCGAACCTCTGTCATTCTGTTTTTGTCGAGTACGAGGCAATTATTTGGTTCTGTTTTGGGGTGAACTTTTAGTAGATCAAGAATTTGGTTTTAGCTTCCGTACAATCATTCACCCCCCCTCTGATTGCTATATTCGATCCTACAAGTGGTATCAGAGTGAGGTTTTTCTAATCTATCTTAACCGGTGATTAGATTAATGGATCGTTATTCGACAAAACCATGTGTGTTCGATGGTGTTGATTTTCAGTTTTGGAAGGCCAAGATGGAGGCGTTCATCCAAGCACAAGGCTTCACAATTTGGGAGAAGGTCTACAAGCCATATGAAGTTCCTGCAAACGACAACGTCAACGACACCAATCGCACACATGTTGAAGCAAACAAAGAAGGCGCCGCAACTTGATCATCCAAGGTTTGGGACGCTGACTTTGACCGTGTGATCCATCTCAAGTCCGATATGAGGTATGGAAATCTCTTTGTGATTACCATGAGGGTTCTAACACTATTAAAGAGGTTCGTCAAGATCTTTACAAAAAGGAATACATGCGATTTGAGATGAAACCCGGTGAGTCGCTAGATGACTTCTTTGCACGTTTCAATAAAATTCTTAGTAATCTTCGTCTTTGTTGGAGTTAGCTTTGATGATGCTGCTAATGCTAGACAATTGCTTGGTGCTTTAGACATGTCTATTTGGGAGATGAAAGTTACATCCATTAGAGAATCTACTATCATGAGTACACTTACATTAGATGTTCTGTATTCTAAATTGAAAACTCATGAGTTGGATGTTCTTGCAAGGAAAGGTAATATTAAATCAATTGCTTTGATCTCTAACCCTAACATGTCAAATGCAAATTCTTCTTCTAGCTTTGCCTTGTCTTCCATGTCTTCTTTAACAGATGAGCAACTTGAAGAGTTTACTGAAGAAGATCTGGCACTACTCTCTTCTCGCTTTAACAAAGCTTTGCAGAATGTGAGAATGAGAAAGAGAGGTGGTCCTCCAAGATGCTATGAGTGTGGTGACCTCAACCATATTCGCACAAATTGTCCTAAGCTTGCAGGAAAAACATCAAAGGAGGAGAAGGACAACGACAGAAGGAATGAGAAGAAAAGGTTCTCATCAAATGATAGGAAGAAGAAGAGCTTCATCAACCGCAAGGTGGTTCACCGAGTTCTTTCCGCTCTTGAACAAGTCAATTTGAGCGATGTGGACTCGGAGAGCAGCGAAGATGATGCAACTCCAAGCAAGCATGATTTGATGGGATTGTGTCTCATGGCAAGCAGCAAGGATAGCTTCACCGAGGACGGCAATGACAGCGACTTCAATAAGGTAGATCCTTCTTATGATGAATTAGCCAATCATGTCTGCCCGTCTTGGAAAATTACTTGACAAACGTGATAGAAAAATTAAGAAACATGATATTCTTGTGGAGTCATTGAATGCTGAAATTGCTAGACTTAAGACTTTGATTCCTGATGATGATACTTGTAAATCATGTGACTTAATTTACAATGAGCTCATCTTTATTATGAAAGAACACGCTCTTATTTTGAATCTAAATGAGAAAAATGAGAAACATGTTAAACATGCTAGCTGTTCCACTGATGATTTGCATGGTTCAACTTCTTGTTCTAAATGCTCAACTCTTGAATTAAAATTGAAAGATGCAAATACTAGGGTTTCTCAATTGACTGATAATCTGCTTACTCATGAGGTTCTTTCATGCTCTACTTGTCGTAAATGTAAAGGGAAGGTCAATATTCCTTGCAATAATTGTTTAACTCTTGCTAAGAAAGTTGATTACTTGCAAAATTCTTTGGAACGTTTCACTAATGGCAAGAAAAAGTTGAACATGATTTTGGATCAATCTAAGGTTAGCACAAACAAGAGAGGTTTAGGTTTTGATCCCTATGCCACATATGAAACTAAACCTCGTGACCGTTGTTCGTGCTCCTTGCAAAATTGAGTTATCTAATGAGCCTAAGAAAATTGCTTTTCAATCTGGTTTTTTATCTTCTACTATGATGAATGCAAAATGTACTTTTACTGTTAAAGCTAAACATCATGTCAAGTACACTTGCACTCATTGTGGTAGAGATGGACACTTAGTAGATTTTTGCTTTAGACTAGCCAAACAGCAAAAGAAGGAAAGAACTAAGGCTAGGTCAAATTTCAACAAAGCACATTTTTATGCGGCTAGAGTGATGAAAACACCTTCTGTACCTAGAAACATGGGAAAAGGCAAATCTGATTTTGTGCATAAAAATTATCGTGTTGTACCTACTATTGTGCGTCGTGTGTCTCAGTACTGGATTCCCAAAAATCTCATTCCTAACCCCAGTACTGAGACCTCGACATGTTTTGCTATGTAGGCTTTTTGCGCAAGGAAGGAAAACATATGGCTCGTGGATTCCGGATGCTCACGCCAGATGTCCGGTGATAAAAATTGGTTCTCCTCCCTCACTCGTGCATCTCGTGCTGAAAGTGTTACTTTTGGAGATGCTTCTTTCTCTTCTGTTGTGGCAAAAAGTACAATAAAGGTAAGTGACAAGTTTATGTTCAAAGATGTGGCTCTTGTTGAAAATTTGAAATATAACTTGCTTTCTGTCTCACAAATGCTTGATGAAGATCTTGAGATAAGCTTTAAGAAAAATGAATGCAAAGTGCTAGATGCTTCAGGTGATCTTGTGTTCAAAATTTCTCGTTTTGGAAAAGTATTTAAAGCTGATTTTGATGCATCACCTTCTTTTAAGCATAGGTGTCTAATTGCCAATGTTTCTAAAGATTTATTCTTTTGGTATCGTAGACTTGGTCATGTTGGTTTTGATCATCTTACTCGTGTAAGTGGTTTAGATCTCATACGTGGCTTGCCTAAGCTTAAGGGTGATAGCAATCTAGTATGTTCTTCTTGTAGACATGGTAAGATGATTGCAGGTTCACATCCACCTCTTACCATGGTGATGACAAACGCTCCAGGACAGCTTCTACATCTTGATACAGTTGGACCATCTCGAGTTCAATCTTTTGGAGGCGCATATGTTCAGGGGGAGAAAATCTTTGAAGATAATGATGATGTTGAAGATGAGGTCTTGACTCTTCCTAATGCACAACAAGCTGTAGCACCTTTAGCACCTACTACTACATCACCTACAGCTAACCATCCTCAAGCTACAACATCATCTGTACATGCTGAAAATGAAGAAGGAGAAGGAGAAGTCTCAAAAGCCAATGCTCCCTTGCACATTCAGAAAATGCATCCATCTGAACAAATGATTGGAGACCTAAATGAGAGAGTCACTCAATCCAGGTTTATTCATTCTGACACTCATGCTCATTCTGCTTTAGTTGCTTCTTTTGAACCCAAAGATATATCTCATGCATTATCTGACGAATCTTGGATCAATGCCATGCATGAAGAATTAGAGAATTTTGAACGAAATAAAGTTTGGAAACTTGTCTCATCTCCTCCAGATTTTAATGTTATTGGAACTAGATGGGTTTTCAAAAATAAACAAAGTGAGGATGGTGTTGTTGTTAGAAACAAGGCTAGATTGGTTGCTCAAGGTTACACTCAAATTGAAGGCTTAGATTTTGATGAAACCTTTGCTCCTGTTGCTAGAATTGAAGCCATTAGAATCCTTTTAGCTTTTGCTGCATTCAAAGGTTTCAAATTGTATCAAATGGATGTGAAAAGTGCTTTTCTTAATGGCTACATAAATGAGGAAGTTTTTGTCAAGCAACCACCTGGTTTTGAAAATCCAAAGTTTCCAAATCATGTGTTCAAACTATCAAAAGCTTTGTATGGTTTGAAACAAGCCCCTAGAGCATGGTATGATAGGCTAAAAACCTTTTTACTTGAAAGGGGATTTTCAATGGGAAAGGTTGACAAAACTCTCTTTTTACTCAAGCAAGGCAATGATCAACTATTCGTTCAGATTTATGTTGATGATATTATCTTTGGTGGTTCCTCTCATGTTTTAGTGTCTGAGTTTTCAGAAACAATGAGGAAGGAGTTTGAGATGAGTATGATGGGTGAGTTGACATACTTTTTGGGATTTCAAATCAAACAAACAAAGGATGGTACTTTTGTGCATCAAAGCAAATACACAAAAGACTTGTTGCATCGATTTGGGATGGAAAACAGCAAGCCGATCATGACACCCATGGAGAGCGCTTGCACACTTGATCCGGATGAAGATGGTGAGCCGGTTGATCAAAAGGAATATAGAAGCATGATAGGTTCACTTTTGTACCTCACTGCATCAAGGCCGGATATACAATTTGCTGTGTGCTTGTGTGCTCGTTTTCAAGCTTCCCCACGTGCTTCACATGGACAAGCTGTCAAAAGGATTTTCAGGTATCTTCAAGGAACTCAAGATTTTGGCATTTGGCTTTCTGCTTCCTCATGCATTAGTTTAAGAGCTTTCTCTGATGCTGAATTTGGAGGATGTAGAATTGATAGAAAAAGTACATCTGGTTCATGCCACTTCTTGAGTAATTTCTCTTTCTTGAACACATTGATATCAGATTTCACATTCTTAGAGATCATGTTGAAAAAGAAAAAAAAATTGTGCTTCATCATGTGGATACTGAACATCAATTGGCAGACATTTTTACAAAACCTTTGTCTTCTTCTCGTTTTGCTTTTATTCGGGGAGAACTTGGGATTGTTCATCCAATGGGTTTGTTTTGAGGGGGAGTTTCTTTGCCAAGTTCTTTCACTTTATGAGCTCACTTTATCATATTTCTTTATATATTGTGTAATTGTGCTAATATATGATAATCTAAATTGTTCCACTTGAACTAAAAATGACATTGCGGAATTCCTTGGTTTGATTGCCTATAGTTAAATACTCTGTGATATCTCACTCTTTTAAGCTTGATATTGAATCTTCTTGACAAATTTGGGCTATGAAGCAAGTGTGTTTTCAGCTTTACTCTTTCATAAGACCTTTTAATCATTTTTGCATGTTTACAATCAAAGAAAAAGAAAAGAAAAAGGGAATCAATAAAAGGGTTGTTAAAAGCAAAAGCTTCAAGTTGTATGCTTCAGGCATGCTTTCCTTAAAAATAAAGATGTATGCTTCAAGCATGCCATTCCCTCAAAGATAAGATGTATGCTTCAAGCATGCCACTCCTAGAAAATAAAAGAAGTATGCTTCAAGCATGCCACATGCAATTTATTGTTTAAAGATTAAATTGGTCTACTAGATTGGAGTTGAAACTACTTGCTCGCCTAGAGTTGTTAGTTGCTTCAATTTTGAGCCTTTGTTTTTCTACTAAAGGTTTTGCTTAGTACTTGGCTATAGTTGACTGAATTGAGATTGAGATGCATGTCATTCCCTAACTTGTTAAAATCACATCAAGATCATGTATTTTGCATATTATGTGATATATAAGGTTATATGATCGAATGAGCTCATCTTTTTCTATCTTGGCACTCCCTTGTTTCTTCTTGTGAAATCATTGTTTCAGAAAAATTTTGAACATGTTCTCTCTTTTGTACTCTTGATGAATCCATTGTCAAAGGGGGAGAACTTTGGGGGAATCATTGAAAAGTTTAAAGAAAAAGGGGGAGTTGTTTTTGAGAAGTTTGGAGAATTTTGAAATTTTTGGGCACATTGCACATTCACACACATTTTTCTTCTCAGGGGGAGATTTTGTTTTGCATTTTGGTCAAAGGGGGAATTCTGTGTTTTCTCTTTTTGGTCCTTGATCCTTTGGATTTCAAAATCTTTTGTAAAATGAATGCCAAATGTTCATTTCTTAGTGGTGTTGCCAATGTTTTCATCAAGGGGGAGATTGTGAAATCATGTGCTGAAAAATTGGCTTAGAATTGAATTTGCAAATGTGTTTGTTCTTGTGTTTTGACAATTTGACAAGAAACAGAAAGTATCGCTGTGGCTTCGGACCAAACTTAAAGAAAACAGTAAGTTTCCCATCTACGACGGACAAAGTTTGTTGGTCTGTCGTAAACATGCTTTGGCAAGCTCATTTTCCCATGTACGACGGACAAAGTTTTTGGGTCTGTCGTGAACGTGTTTTTGAGCTCATGAGTCGAACTCAATCTTCCAAGAAACCATTAAGTTTTGCATGTACGGCGGACAAACTTCTTTGGTCAGTCGTGAATGGCTTTTTGAGGTTTGATTTCGCATGTACGACGGACCGATTTTGTTTGTCCGTCGTGAATGTGTTTTCGCCGGAATGATTTCTCTTGGAACTGAAACTTTCACTTGTACAACGGACCGATTTTGTTTGTCCGTTGTGAATGGTTTTTTGAGTGCTTTTTCATGTGTACGCCGGACCATATTTCCTTGTCCGTCGTGAATGCGTTTTTGCTCGATTAGGGTTTTGAGCAAAATTGGAATTGTGTTTGATTCATTTTAGGGATTATGAAATTTGTGAGAATTTCATGATGCTTCTTTTGAAGTGGACTTTATGCAATGCTCGTGTGAGTATTTGCATGGATTGAGTAGAGTCAAGTCGTGGACTTGTGCTCGGAATTGTTTTGTGGTTTGTTCATGTGCAGGTATTGCTTGAAGACGAACGTGGTCGATGACGGGATCGGAACTAGGTTCATGGAGGAGCTGAGGTTCGGGACTAGGTTCAGGGAGGAACTGAGGTCTTGGTGGTCAAGGATGTCATACGGGACGTTCGGGCTAAGAGAATGGTGCACATGAAGAATGGTTAGTCACGTGAGAATGGCAGGAGGTCAGTCGCGTGCAAAGTGTTAGTCACGTGAGTATGGCAGGTGGCCATACGCGTGCAAAGTGTTAGTCACGTGAGTATGGTAGGGTTGCCATACGCGTGCAAGAGTTGTATTCGGCCAGGTTGGGCCAAGTAGAGTTGTGTTGGATACAGATTCCTTCTAGGGAATAGGAATCGTATTCAGAACTCCTTGTGGGTTGGTCCTTTAAATAGGAGGGGTTGTCTCCTGTTGAAGGGCATCAAGCCTTGAGCAAGTTTTAGGGTTTGTACTCTTTTAATGAGAGTACTTTAGACAAAAGAAATAAAGATCAATTCTTCCAAGATTTTTGCGTGCTACAAGAACCACGTTGCTACAGTGTTTTTCTGTCTTGGTTCTTGTTTGCATGCTTGCTCTAAATCTAGATTGGTTTTTGATCCTTGAGTGTCATCTTGATTTGATCCATCAAAAACCTTTCTAGGGTATTGATTTAGAGTTCCTCAAAGTTTAGTTGATTAAACTTTTGTCGGTTCTGTTAAAACTTTCAATTTTACGTTAGATCAATTCTCATCAAGTTCTGGATCAGCAAGCTTGCGAAGCTCATAACTTTTGATCCGTAAGTCTGATCGAGCTGATTCTTTTTGGGTTCGATTCGTATTGGAATGTAGTTTCTCATGTCCAAATTTCAGATCAATCTCACGGTTGGATCTCCGGGAATTCTCATTTTACCGAACCTCTATCATTTTGTTTTTGTCGAGTACGAGGCAATTATTTGGTTCTGTTTTGGGGTGAACTTTTAGTAGATCAAGAATTTGGTTTTAGCTTCCGCACAATCATTCACCCCCCCTCTGATTGCTATATTCGATCCTACACAAAGTAATAGGCACATTTGCAATCAAATCAATGGATCGAGAATTTCTATCAACCATATCCTGCCTTTCTTCAAAACTATCATGTGACTTGTAAATGGAACCAAATGTACTTGGTATGACATGATTAGTGATTTGGCAATTATTAAATTGATGACATTGTTGCATTGCAAACGGAGGTTTAAAATCTGAACAAATGTAAACTCGATGTGCTTTATACTCTCCTTTCTCACTATTTTTGCCGATAACATAAAAAATATTTCGCGATAACGATGACAAATCAGAATGTACAAAATGTCTCTCCTCTAAATAATTCAGATCACACGGAACATCAAATTCAATGTAGCCTAATGTATATAAAGAAGACATCAATTTCAACTCATCATTTTCGCTTGCAATGTGAATGACATGTTTATTTTCAGCATAAGTGTTTAGTGTGTTAACAAAAGTAACATATCGATTAGCTAGTTGTGTCATGCTTATAAGTGAAGTATTATCACACAACTCTTCTTTATCACAAGAAATAGCAAGCAAATCATCTTCTAACAAAGCAAAATTAGCAATTGGTTCTGCTAATAGTTGCTCTACGATAGTATGATTTCTGGACAATTTTAGATCTTCAAAATTATTTTCTCCATGTGTAAAGTCCATACCTGTTACGTTACCTTGTAACTTCTCATGAGCTGTTGTAGGCGTTTCTTCAACTATTATCTCTTCACTTACACATGGGGTAGTACTGATCGTTTCTTTATCCAAATGCTCTTCTACATCATTCTCCCGATGGTGCTCACTTTTCTGCAAAATGTTAGCTACAAAAGAAGGTGCAACAATGGGCGCCTCAAATGAAGCTAATGATTCTTTCAAGGATTCAGCAAGCATATTTTCAACTCTACAAGCACATACAACCAATTCTGAAAGAGAACTATATGTTTCATCAATAAGAGCATCCTGAATTATTTGATTAAGTCCACGTATGAACCTAAGCTCTGTTGCTTCTTCACCTTCAACTAAACCACAACGCAACAAATGATTTTGCAATCGTTCATAGTATTCCTTAACGCACTTATTTCCTTATTTCAAGCATTGAAGTCTAGTATACAAAAATTCAGTATGATATTCAGGAACATAATCAATTCTCATAAGTCTTTTCATGGCCTTCCAATTTCCAGGTTTTCTCTCTTTTCTACAAATAGTTTTCCACCATGTTAATGCATATTCATTTAGCACACTAGTAGCAATCCTAATCTTTTCATTTTCAGACAAATCATACTTGCCAAATTCTTTGTCTACTGATATCTCCCAATTAATATACGCATCAGCATCATATTGACCATCAAAAGGTGGAATGGCGAATTTAACCTTACCTAGGGGATCATCATCAACATGTACCTGAGCATGTAGTACGCCATTTTTGTTGCTTTGAAGACGAGGTGGAGGACTGGAAGTTCCTGAGGAAGTTCCTGCAAGCGTATCAAGTCTAGACAAAATAGTAGTAAGAGTAGTTTTAGCGATCCCTTGTGCGACCTCGATGGATTTGAGAAGGTTCTCTTGCGATGACATATGCTCAGAGTGAGCAACAATTCCCTTGGTGCGAAGGGAGTGATGCAGGGAATCCTCGTCACCTGATATGGTTAGTAGAAGACAAGAAAACAAAATCACAAGTATACTGTTTCTATCAACTACCAGGAGGTGGTGGCAAGTCTCTCAACACTCAAGCGTATAACCAAAAGCTCTTACAAGTTCTTACATTGCAGCAGGTGTTGTTGGCCATTGGTGTTGTCAAAGGTTCTCCGAAGTTTGTGTAGAGCGATTGCCAAGTGATCGAATGCTTGTACAGGTAGAGAGTGGAGCTTGGACAGGCTTAATTTAGTAGCAAGAAGAATCAATCAATTTGACGAATACCATTTCCATGGGTAGTCCCAAAGAGCCCGAAACCCCGAGCTGGTCGCTAAGGCCCAGCCAAATGGAGATCGGCGGGCCGTAGGCGAGCTCGGTCCCCGGCCAGGCCTCGGCTCAAGCACTCCGTCCAACCTTCCCCGACCATCCAGGTCGGAGGGTCTCCCTCGGTTGGGCGCTCCAGTACTCAAGTACCCGTTCTACCAAACGCAACATCCCGGGACGTCTGTGTCAGGGTAGGTGGTTCCTTCCCAAGGTGTCAGAGGAGCCGCCTGCAAAGCCAGGCACCGATCCCATCGCTCTGACACGGAATAGAGGGGAACGTCTCCATCAAAAGCCTCAAGGGTCATTCGCCATTAAAACCAGCCGCTTGACAAAGCGTGCGGGGTGGCGCATCACGTTCCTCCACAGGACCAAGCCTTCCACCGCAAGCCTGCCGACCAAGCACGCGGGGAGGTGGAGGCCGGTCGGACGCCAAGGCCGAAGACTGGACCCCGAGACAGGACACCCCGGCTCCTACTTTTCCTTTCTTTAGAGGAACTCCCATGTAACCCGCAGCTCCCGGCCTATATAAGGGAGAACGGGACCCTGGGGAGGGGGACGACGAAAAAGAAAGCTAAAGAAGATAGAAAGAACATACTGAGAAAGGGTTTTGGACAGTGAACCAACCCTAGCTTCCCTTTGGAAGCAACGATTGTAGTACCCCGAAAGGGCATATACGCAGGAAGCAAACTGGAGTAGGGATATTCAGCCCGAACCAGTACACTCTTTGGGCTTCTTTGAGCCAAGCCATTCGAGGAGATTTAACGCGCGATCTCCCCTAGACCGAAAAATCGTATTGCCGGTGCTCGAAACACCGACAGTTGGCGTGCCAGGTAGGGGATCTTCGCGCGCCGACATCATCTCCCGATTTGCCTTCTCGATGGCTTCCATCATCCACGACGGTGCACCCGTGCTGGGGGGCTGGATCCGCTTTGGCACCCTCGACTTCATCATCACCACCACGGGAGAGCTTGTGCTCATCCCCGCTGCCGTCCATGACCGGGCCCCCTCCGGGGGTCTGAGCGCGGTCGCCGCCCTCCTCGGCAATCTTCGCCTCGAGGCTTCCGCGCAGGCCTCGACGACGAAGCAATGGGCGGCGGCCTCCCCTTCCACGAATTCTCGGTTCATGGCAATGACCAGCTACGTGCCATCCACCATCCACGATCTGCTGGAGGATTCCTCCAGCCGCGGCTCCAGCTCCGATAAAGAACACTCCCCCCGCAGGTTGCACTCTCGAGAGTGCAACATGGCGGGCGTGATGTACGCCGCCGCCACTGCCCCAACTCCTGGCGCTCTCCTCCCGTGCACCGAAGTGTAGGAGGATGAGCACCGGCGCGAGAGCTTCGTGCGCCTCCAGGCTTGCCGTGATGAGCTCCAGCAGTAGCATGAGGAGTTGGAGGCCCGCAGGGCTGAGCTCGACAAACTCCAGGCCGACCTGGAGCAAGGTCAGCTCGAGCCCCCACTTCTATCCAGCGCAAGTGCGCGTGCGAGCCAAGTACACCACCAGCTGGCCGAGGGATCGGATGGCCTCTCGTTCTTCCCCCACGCAAGCCAAAACGTCACCGCGGCTGCGATGCTACTCCGTGGGCTCCCCGAGCCCACGGACCCGGAGGCTAAGGTCATGTACCAGAACCTCCGGGGCTGATGGAGCGTGCTGCTGTTCAGCACGCACAGGGCTCCGGCTCACACCACTCAGGCGCGACCTCGAGCCGCCCGTCCTCGCGGGACCAGCAGGACCCGGGAAAAATGATGTCGCAGCACGAGCGACTCTAGGCCTCGCGCACCCCGGTGCGCCTTCGTCTGGGGGACAACCGAGACATCCGCGCCACCCTCGAAGCAAGGAGGAGAGCTGCCGATGCGGCATCCTGTTACAGGTCGCGGATAGTGGAAGGCGCGACCACCGTGGTCCGGGCCTCGACGGCCCAGGACCACGGGCGTTCGCTCGCGCCATCCGCAACGCAGACTTCCCGGCCATGTTCTGGGCCCCGACCAACATAGCCAAGTACACAGGCGAGACAAACCCTAATGTCTGGCCGAAAGTCTACCGGCTCGCCTGCCGGGCAGGGGGAGCGGTGGATGACCTCTTCATCATCCAGTACCTCCCCATCTACCTCACGGAATCCGCTCGAGCCTGGCTCGAGTATCTGCCTAGTGACACTATCGGGTGTTGGGCACACCTGACGGATCTTTTCGTCGGGAATTTCCAGGGCACTTACAAACGCCCCGGCAATTCTTGGGACCTAAAGAGCTGCAAACAGCAGCCGAGGGAGACGCTCCGGGACTACATCCGGCGTTTCTCCCAGCAGTGCAACGAGCTCCCCGATATCCGCGACACCGACGTCGTCGGGGTGTTCATCTACAGCACCACCTGCGAGGCCTTGGTTCACAAGTTGGGCTGCGCTAAGCCCAGAACCACCAAGGAGCTCCTCGATATCGCCACCAACCACGATTCCGATGAGGAGGCCGTGGGGGCCATCTTCGACAAGAGGAAGGCCAACCAAGCACTTGGCCCCGAAGCCAGTGCCGCCTCCGACAAGCGCAAGCGGAAGGGCAAGCAAGGCCGCGAAGGCCGCATGGTCGCTGCCGCCGACCGTCCTGCTAAGCAGCAGGTCCGGTAGGGACCCGACCACTTTGAAAAGCTAATGGATAAACCGTGCCCGAACCACGCCTATCTAGTCAAGCACAAGTACCAAGACTGCGAGGTCCTGAAGCGCTTCCTTTCCGGAAACCCACAACGTCACGGGGGAACGAGAAGAAGCGGGACCCGGCGCCAGATGCCAGGGCGAAGGGGGAAGAGGCGAACGACGAGTTCCCACAGCTCGATGGTTGCCTCATGATCTTCGGCGGTGCAGCATGCTACGCCGACAAACGCCGATCGAAGCTCGCTTACCGCGAGGTCCACACGGTGACCCCCGCCATGCCCACCTACGTACGGTGGTCGGAATCCCCGATCACGTTTGACCGGACCGACCACCTCGATCGCGACCCACATCCAGGATGCTACCCACTCGTCGTCAACCCCATTGTGGGGACGAAGCGCCTGACCAAGGTGCTGATGGACGGTGGGAGCGACCTCAACATCCTCTATGTTGAGACCCTCGATGCCCTGGGGGTCCCTCGCTCGAGTCTCCGACCGAGCAAGGCGCCTTTCCACTGTGTCGTCCCTAGCCAACAGGCCTATCCGCTCGGGCAGGTCGACCTGCCCATTACCTTCGAGAGCCCATGAAACTTCCGCACCGAAAACCTCATCTTTGAGGTTGTGGAATTCTGCGGCTCCTACCACACCATCCTAGGGAGGCCATGCTACGCCAACTTCATGGCGGTCCCCAACTATACTTACCTCAAGCTGAAGATGCCGGGGCCAAAAGGAGTCATCACCATGGCCTCGTCTTTTCAGCTCGCCTACAATCATGAGCAAAGCAGCTTGAAGCCGCATCGGCGGTCATCGCGTCCGCCAAGCTCGCCGACATCCAAGGAAAGATCCCCGGGTCCTCCTCCGATTCCAGCAAATCGGGGTCCAAGCTCCTTCAAGTCCGTGGAGGACACGAAGGAGGTCGGGTCGATCCCCAGGATCCCACCAAGATGGTGCGGGTCGGAGCCACACACCCCGCCAAATAGGAAAGCGTGCTCGTCGACTTGCTCCGAGCAAACCGGGATGTCTTCGCGTGGACGCCTTCGGACATGCCCGGGATCCCGAGAGAAGTCACCGAGCACACCTTGAACATTCGGCCGGGCTCCAGGCCGATTGCTCAGCGCCTGCGCCGTTTCGACGAAGAAAAACTCAAGGCCATCGGAGAACAAATCGCCAAGCTCTTAGCTGCCGGGTTCATAAGGGAAGTACGCCACCCCGAGTGGCTCGCCAATCCCGTCCTTGTAAAAAAGAAATCCGGGCAATGGAGAATGTGCGTTGACTACACGAGCCTGAATAAGGCGTGTCCCAAAGACCCGTTTCCATTGCCCCGCATCGACCAAGTAGTGGATTCCACCGTCGGGTGTGAGTCCCTCTCTTTTCTGGATGCCTACTCGGGCTATCACCAGATCGCGATGAAGGAGTCCGACCAGCTCGCGACCTCCTTCATCACCCCGCATGGCTCGTTTTGTTACGTAATGATGCCATTTGGTCTGAAAAATGCGGGAGCTACATACCAGCGATGTATGCAGACGTGTTGTTCCGACCAAATAGGCCGTAACATCGAGGCATACGTCGACGACATCGTTATCAAGACCAGGAAGGCCGATGACCTCGTCACCGACCTGGAGGAGACTTTTTCGAACCTTCGGCGGTTTCACATAAAGCTCAACCCCGAGAGGTGCGTCTTCAGGTTCCCTAAGGGAAAGTTGCTCAGCTTCATCGTCTTCAAACGCGGCATCGAAGCCAACAGCGAGAAGATCTCCGCCATCGTGAAGATGGGGCCAATCGACAACCTGAAGGGAGTCCAAAGGCTGACGGGGTGCCTCGCGGCCCTTAGCCGTTTCGTGTCTCGCCTCGGCGAGCGCGGGATGCCAGTCTACAAGCTGTTGAAGAAATCCGATCTCTTCGTCTGGACGCAAGAAACTCAGGAGGCCCTCAGTCGACTGAAGGCTTTCCTGACTTGGCCTCCAGTGCTGGTCGCCCCGGCGCTGCGGGAACCTCTGCTCCTCTACATCGCCGCCACGACCCAGGTCGTCAGCGCGACGCTCGTCGTAGAGCGAGCCGAGGAAGGCCGAGTGCTCAAGGTGCAAAGGCCAGTATACTTCATCAGTGAAGTGCTCTCCGAAACAAAGACCCGGTACCCGCAGATACAGAAACTACTGTACGCGGTGCTCATCGCAAAGAGGAAGTTGGTCCACTACTTCGACCGACACCCGGTCTCAGTGGTGACTTCCTTACCACTCGGCGAGATCATCCACAACCGTGACGCCACGGGGAGGATAGCCAAATGGGCGCTTGAGCTTAATGGCCTCGACATATCATACGTCCCCAGGACGGCGATCAAGTCGCAGGTCCTAGCCGATTTCGTCGTCAAGTGGACCGAAGCTCAAGCCCCGCCGACGATGGAAGACCCGGAGTACTGGACGATGTACTTCGACGGGTCCTACACCAAGAACAGAGCAGGGGTGGGAGTCGTCATCATCTCCCCGCTCGGCAACAAGCTTCAGTACGCCATCCGACTACTCTTCGACGCAACCAACAATGTCGCCGAGTACGAGGCTGTAACACCCCAATTTTTTCTTTTCATGAATTTAAATGAGATTTGGCACTTTTGTGAATTTTTGGAATTTTCTGGGATTTATTTGGAATTTATTTGAATTTATTTCCTTTTCAAATAATTAAAGAATTTAACTTTGCAAATAAAATTTTGTTGGAAATATTTTATTTGAGTCCAAAATGTTCCAAAATATTTTCTAGAATTTTTCTGGAATTTTTCTGAGTGCTTTGCTATTTTTAATGAATTAAATGAATTTCTGGGAATTAACTTGAATATTTAATTGCTGGAAAAATCGATCGGGTTTGCACTGTTCCTCCGACCCAGACCCGACCCGAGCCCGAGTCTGACTCGAGTCCAAGTCCGACTCGAACCCGACTCAGCCCTAACCCTCTCGATCAAACGGCCGAGATTGAGCCACGTCACCCAAGCCGTGCGCCCGAGCCCGAACCCCGTGCCCGTTGGATCAAGATCCAACGGTCCACGTTGAGCCACGTCACCCAATCCGAATTTGATTCGGATTCCGCCGCCGCAGTCGGGTGGACCTCGGTCTCCGCGTGATTCACGGAAGCCGAGGCCCCTATTTAATGCGTCGCCGCCGCCATCGTGTTCTTCGTTTCATTGCGCACCCATAGCCCTAGCCCATCGCGCCAGAGCAGCCGCCGTTCACCCGCTAGAGCTCGTGTAGTTGGTTGTACGTTCCGCCGCGGTTTCGCGCCGTTTCCGCCGCCGTCCGCCGTCCTCCGCCGTTACCGAGCACAGATCCAGAACCACAAGGACAAGCCGCGTCGGGGGGCACCTTTCACCTCGCCGGAATCGCACCCAAACGCCGTCGGGCGCGTCGTCGTCCCCGTCTCCACTGAACCAGCTTCGCCGCGAAGCCATCGCCGTCCTCGAGCTCTCTCCACCGTCCGATCAAGATCTGAGGGCCCAGATTCGTCCACGTCATCCCAGGTAATTTCCACGTTTTAGTTTTTAGATCTGTTTCCAACCGTTGGATCTAGATCTAACTATAGGATCGAAAGACACGAATATAGCAATCAGAGGAGGGGTGAATGATTGTGCGGAAGCTAAAACCAAATTCTTGATCTACTAAAAGTTCACCCCAAACCAGAACCAAATAATTGCCTCGTATTCGAGAAAAACAGAATGACAGAGGTTCGGTAAAACGCAAATTCCTGGAGATCCAACTGTCGGAACGATCTGAAAGTGAAATCTGATGTCAATGTGTCCAAGAAAGTGAAATCTGATTTCAGTTCAATAGCTCCTTTTTCAACATGATCTCTAAGAAAGTGAAATCTGATGTCAATGTGTCCAAGAAAGAGAATTACTCAAGAAGTGGCATGAACCAGATGTACTTTTTCTATCAATTCTACATCCTCCAAATTCAGCATCAGAGAAAGCTCTTAAACTAATGCATGAGGAAGCAAAAAGCCAAATGCCAAAATCTTGAGTACCACGGAGATACCTTAAGATCCTCTTGATAGCTTGTCGATGTGAAGCACGCGGGGAAGCTTGAAAACGAGCACACAAGCACACAGCAAACTCCAATTATCTCATCCTCAACAGCATCATCATCATCTTCATCAACAAAGATACTCTCCCCCTGAACATATGCACCTGTACCTGCACTATTTGGACTAGTGCCTTTTGCAAAAACAGAGGTGGAAGAAGCATCTTGAAAAATAACACTTTTAGCACGAGTTGCACGAGTGAAGGATGAGAACCAATTCTTATCATCGGACATGTGGCGTGAGCATCCGGAATCCACTAGCCATATGTTCTCCTTCCTTGCGTGAGAAGCCTACATAGAAGCAGAAAGTGTCGAGGTCACCGATGCTTTGGGGTTAGAAATAAGATGTTTAGGAATCGATCTTGAGACACACGACGCACAACAGTAGGCACAACACGAGCATTCTTATGCACAAAGATAGATTTGTCTTTTCCCGTGTTCTTACCAACAAAAGGTGTTTGCATCACCCTAGGCACATAATGAAAAACAAAGCGTGCCTGTTTGAAATTAGACCTAGCCTTAGTTTTTTCTTTCTTTTGTTGTTTGGCTAGTCTAAAGCAAAAATCTACTAAATGTCCATCTCTACCACAATGAGTGCAAGTGTACTTAACAGGATGTTTGGCATTAGAAATAACTTTTGCACTTGAAATAGTGGGAGATAGAGTGCCGGCAGATTTAAACAAAGTTCTTTTAGGCTCATTATCAATTTTCACATTTTTGCTCTCAACAGGTTTAATGATAGTAGAAGCATAAGAGTTAAAACCTAAACCCTGTTTGTTGGAGCTCATTTTAGATTGATCTAAAATCATGTTCAAATTTTTCTTCCCTTTAGTGAACCTAGAAAGAGAATCTTGCAAGTAGTCAACCTTTTTAGCAAGATTTAAACAATTATCACAAGGAGTGTCAATTTTAGCTTTCTGTTTCTGGCAATTTGAACACGAGTTAATTTCATGAGTGAACATGTCATTTGTTATTTGGGTAACTCTACAATTTGCATCTTTTAATTTCAACTCAAGAATTGAACATTTAGAGCAAGCAATTTGATCATGTAAACTATCAGTAGAGCAACCAATATTTTTCACAAGTTTTTCATTTTTCAATTGTTCGGCATAAACTTGTTCTAGTTTAATCACATGTTCCTCTTTTAGAGACTTAATTTCAAATTTGAGATCTAAGCAAGTATCACAAATATTTTCAGAATTTGAATTTCTAAGATCAAAGTTTTCAGATTTTAGCATGGATAGATCTTTTTCTAAGTTTTTATTTTTGAGTGAAGATTTTCTTAAAGATTTTCTCAATATGACTAAAACTTCACAAAGCTCATCATACGAAGGCATTACCTCATCACCGTCGTTGGAGATGCTGTCGTTGTCACTAGAATCACTAGTGTTCCCTTTTTCCATGAAGCATAGTCCGGTGAAATCCTTCTCATTCAGCTTCGTTTGCTTCGCTTCCTTCTCATCTTCAGTCGAGTCATCAATGTCGCTTAAGTCTAAGCGACCAATTGCCGTGAAGACTTTGTTGAGCATCTTCTTCGTCCGTAGCTTATTTTTATCCTTGCTCTCTCTTGGCCGGAAGGACTTGGAAGAGTTGCTTTGCTCCTTCTCCTCTTTATCTTTGTTCTTGAAACAGTTAGCACGGATGTGCCCTGCCTTGCCGCAGTTGTAGCAGTGGATGGAGGCTCCTCTTCTCTCCCTTGATCTCATGTAAGCTGCATTGACACGCTTGAAAAGAAGAGCAAGTGTATCTTCTGGTATTTGATCTAGCTGTTCATCATTAAGAGCACTCAAAGCAGTAATGGAATATGATGATGAAGAACTAGTAGCATTATCATATGAAGAGGAATTAGCATTAAGAGCCATAGAGTTATCATTGGATGTTCTTGAAACAATGTCTATCTCAAAAGTCTTGAGACTAGAATATAGTTTATCCAAAGTCATTCCACTCATCTTGTGAGCTTCCCTAAAAGCAGTCACTTTCATTTGCCAGATTTTAAGATCAAGAGATGATAGAAAATGTCTAGCATTTTCAGAGTCAGTGTACTTTACATCTACAGCTCTAAGATTGTTTAAGATTCTGTTAAAGCGAGCAAAACAATCATCTAGAGATTCTCCAGAGTTCATTTCAAATCTAGTGTATTCCTTTTTAAATTGATCTTGCCTAGCTTCTTTTACAGGGTCAGTGCCCTCATGATAATCTTGAAGTGATTTCCAAATTTCATGAGCAGTGAGTAAATGACAGACTCTATCGAATTCTTTTCTAGCAAGTCCTTGAAGCAATATGTTTCTAGCTCTATTATTGTTTTCAACATCTTTTTCAAACTCGATTTTATCAATATCATCATTTGAAGGAAGCTCGTATGGAATCTTTACCTTGCGCCAAATAGCGTTACCTTGAGCTTGAACGTATGCAGTCATCCGAATCCGCCAGTGGGGAAAGTCTGTGCCATTGAAGATTGGCGGGTTGTTCGAGTATTTCTCTGTTGCCAGAACTTACCGTTTACTAATCACCTGTTAAGATGGATTAGTAGAGCCAAGCTCTGATACCACTTGTAGGATCGAAAGACACGAATATAGCAATCAAAGGGGGGGGTGAATGATTGTGTGGAAGCTAAAACCAAATTCTTGATCTACAAAAAGTTCACCCCAAAACAGAACAAAATAATTGCCTCGTATTCGACAAAAACAGAATGATAGAGGTTCGGTAACATGCGAATTTCTGGAGATCCAACCGTTGGAACGATCTAAAATTTGGAAACAAGAAACTAGATTCAAATACGAATCGAACCCAAAAAGAATCAGCTCGATCGGACTTACGGATCAAAAGTTATGAACCTCGCAAGCTTGCTGTGACAAAAGATGACGAGAATAGATCTAACTAGAATTGTAGCTCGCCGAAAGATTTGAAGAACTTGATCTTTATTTCTCCTTTCTTTTGTCTAAAGTACTCCAAACAAAAGAGTACAACCCTAAAGCTTGCTCAAAGCTTGATGCCTTTCAACAGGAGACAACCCCTCCTATTTAAAGGAGCAAAACACAAGGAGTCATGAATACAATTCCTACTCCTAATCCTAGAAGGAGTCCCACTCCTAATCCTAGAAAGAGTATGTATTCAACACAACTCCTCTTGACCCAATCTGGCCGAGTACAACTCTTGCACGCGTATGGAAACCCTACCATACTCACGTGACTAACACTTTGCACGCGTATGGCCACCTGCCATACTCACGTGACTAACACTTTGCACGCGAATGACCTCCTGCAATTCTCACGTGACTAACCATTCTTCATGTGCACCATTCTCTTAGCCCGAACGTCCCGCATGACATCCTTGACCACCAACACCTCAGTTCCCCCTGAACCTATTCCCGAACCTCAGTTCCTCCATGAACCTAGTTCCGGTCCTGTCATTGACCACATTCGCCCTCGAGCAATACCTGCACATGAACAAACCACAAAACGATTCCGAGCACAAATCCGCGACTTGACTCACATTAAACCATGCAACCACTCACAGGAGTGCATTGCATTAAATATTCTAAGAACATGATTTCAAAACACGAACCAAAACCTTTGCAAAAATCAAAAAGCTTTTCAAATAATCAAATTGATTTCAGATCTTTTCAAATAAAGAAACCAAAAAATAAATCTTGTCGAAATATCAAACTGGTTTCAAGTCTTTTTCAAATACTCATCATCAAAATCAAATGGATCAGAAATAGCGATCCTTCACCAACGGTTTAGATCGTGCCACGTAGCCGTAACTGCACCATGCTTGGATAGATCTCAGTCGTTAGATCTAGATCGTACGGCTAGGGTTAGCCACGTTGTAACTTTAGATTGGATCTTGACCGTCCGATCAAGATCGAACGGTCCAGATCAGCCGAGTTGTTTTCCAAACTCGTGAGGTTAGATCCGATCTGGGCCGTTGATTTTCAAATCAACGGCCGAGATCTAGCCACGTGGCCGGAAGGCTGACCGTCGCGGTCAGCGTGGTCACGCCAGTCGCCGCTGACGTCACGCGTGACATCAGCATGTGACCCGCGTGTCAGCGACTCTGCCGGACCGCACCATGACATCATGCTGACGTCACGGTGGGGCCCAGCTGTCAAAGCCATCGGCCGAGCCGTGCGCTGACGTCAGCTGACGTCACCCGAGGGGCCCACCTGTCAGATGCACACGTGCCGTGGACCGAGCCGAACCGTGCGCCGGTTCCATGGACCCGAGGCGACGTGGCGGTCTTCGATTGGTCCACGCGTCATGCTGACGTAATAAATCATTTTCCGAAAAAGAAATTATTTATTTAATTCGGTTTATTGATTTCAAATATAGATTCAAACTTCAAACGTTTGTAACTTTTGCGTTTTAACTCCGATTTAAGTGATTCAAATTTCTAAATTTTTATAAAATTGAGATCTACCTAATGGTGAATTTTATTAATTTTTGGACCAAAGTTTTTCTCTGTAATATTATTTAATTGATTATTTAAACTTGAAACGCTTGTAAGTTTTGTGTTTCAACTCCGAATTCGACGATTCAAGTTCCTAAAAATTCAAAAAATTATGCTCTCTCTGTTTATGGACTTCATTTGGATGTCTGGACACTTTTTGTCTACTCTTTAATTATTTATTGCTATTTGCACGCTTTACGAGTAGACGTTGAAGTGCCCAAGGGCTTCGAAGGTGAAGTGTTGACCTAGGAGCCAGCCCAAGACCAAGAACAAGTACTCTTTGAAGGCAAGTTATGCTTTGACCATGTTGATCTCATTTTGAAATTATTTTGATTTAATTTATTGCATGCTAGCTTAATTAGAAAATGCTTTAATTAATTTTGGGAAAATTAGTTAAATGCCAACTTTGCGCTATGACACCTTGATTATTATTTATGTGCCATGACCCCTTGTCACCCTAGTTATGGATTATTAGTTGGGCATTACTAAATTGCCAACATGGGTAATTAGACCGATGTAGTATGCTTAGCCTTGCCACGCAGCATGTTTTTGACAATTACATGACAACCTTGACTTAATGAGATATGGAACCCGTTTTTGAGAAGTGTCATGTGTTATTGATGATGATATTGATGGCACGTGGTGCGTGGTAAACAACTAGGGGTTTGATAACTAGTTTTCGACTGGGGCATGTGGCAAGAATGATCGGGTGGGCCTGTTGTGGCACCGGGAACGTTGATTTGGTTCTTCGGGTAGTCTTGCCCTGGTCACCCTAAGGACTTAACCTTGCAAGCCTTTAAACTGAGTCAAACGTGCAACCACATGTCTGTAATGGGACGGACCTAGTTGATTAAGTTACTAATAACGTACCTGTGGGACCTCGGGGTGTTAACTATACCTTTTGTGTAGTTGTACGGGGGAGCGTACCGGGGCTGCGGCCGGGTACCCATCTAACGGTTGATTGGCCTAAACTTCGCCTTCGCTAAGGGAAGGGTTAGTGTGCAATAACCGGGGAGGCCCACCTGTGTTGTTAGAAGTTTCCGAAAGACTTTGTTACGGACACTCGCCTTTGTGGTGCTTGGCTGTATCTTGTGGGTAAAGTGCATAACCTCTGCAGAGTGTAAAATCTATTCGAATAGCCGTGTCCGCGGTATTGGACATTGCTCGGGAATTACGGTCAAGGATTAGACTTTCTTGAAAATAACTTGGACTTGAAAAGTTTGGTTTGGTTTAATAATGACGTTGATGGAAATGTGGATTAGGAATGGGAAATTTGTTTATTAACTCCTGGAAAAGTTATTGATCTTATACTTATTTTTACTGCTTTTGAATCTACTTATGTTACTTGTCAAATGCTGTTTTACTGCAATTATACCATGAACTACTCCTTTGTACTAAGCCATGCATGTAGTATATTAGTTTGCATTCTGTGCATGACTTGCTGAGTACCAAGTACTCACCCTTGCCACAATACAACATCAGTTGAAGAAGAGTCTACACCAGCTTTGGAGGAGGAGCTCCAAGAGGAACCGTCTATCTAGGGAGTGAGCCCAGTCAGTTGCCTGTGGTATACTGGATGGCACCACGAAGTTATCTTATTTTCCGTTGCAGTTATTTCTCTTTTAATAAGTTTTCGCCCTACGTGGCGTATATTTGTAACTTGACCTTAAGGTCGAGCAACCAGCTTGATTAACTAATTAAATTACCTTATTATTTCGTTGAGTATGATTGTGATATTTACCAATGTTGAGACTGTGTGCACTAGCGTGTTCCTGGACTAGTGCTGAATACACAGAGGGTCCGGATTTGCAAATTCGGGTCCCGACAGAGGTGGTATCAGAGCCATACTGACTGTAGGCTCACCCATAGTTAGATTGGTCGTAGTAAGGATAAAATCTATTTTCTAAAAGCTAAAATCTGACAAGATAATGAATGAATTCTCGACTTATCCCTTTCTTTCTTGTTCATACCCTTGCTGAGTTCTTTTCGTCTCCCACATTGATTTTAAAATGCTCGCGTTCTTCAGATGATGATGAAGAACAACTACGCCGAGCGTGAGGGGGGCTACGCTGCTGAGTTGTGGCGTATGGTTCAATTTCTTGGAGGTTTTGAGAGACCGCTCTACCGAGGGACTACAGTCGTGCAGGTAGGACTGGTCATAGGATGGGACGTCAAGATCACGGTGTATGCCCGAGAGAAGACGAAGTTCAGCCGCCCTTTCCACTTCACCGCCAGGAGGTCTACCTTTGAGATGGGAATCCAGGAGGTGTTGCATCGAGCGATGCAGCAGATCGCTCGCACCTACTCCAGGGAGCTGGAAGGCACAGTATTCCATCACCACCCACGCCGAGACAGCAGAGCTCAGCGGAAGCCGATAGAAGATGAGGATGCTACCGTCACTCACTTAGCCAAATTCGTCGCCGCCCAGGAGGAGCTTATCGGTGACACAGTTCAGGAGTTGATGAAGGCTCGCGAGCAGGTTGAGGAAGAGAAAAAGCATTTGGAGAATGCTCGTGAGTACGTCGCCTATGCTGCGGAAAGGATCGCAGAGCTGGAGACTGCACTGTATGGACAGGGCCCCGATCCAGTGTTGGAGTTGGACGCCCCAGAGCCAGAGGAGGACCCAGAAGAGGCGCCACCTGCACCCGCGCCACAGCCATAGCAACAGCCAGATCCCGAGCCAGAGGAGGACGCCGCATCGTCAACCACAGCTGCAGTTGCAGGGCATGGCTATTGTTTCACGCCTATGCCGCCGCACCCGCCACGAGGAGGCAGTGGAGGTTTTCTCGACGAGTGAGCGTAGGCGTTGAAGTTGAGACTCCTTTGTCGAGTCGCGTTATAGAATAAGAGTCACCCCTTTAGGCGTTAGACTCCAGGGTGAGATGATTTGGATTTTCATTGCTTGTTGAGTGTGCAGTATGTGTTGCAAGGCCTTTAGGCATTGTAAGCAACCATACCAAGTTATTATTATTAAATAATAAAGTTTGATTTTTGAGTTACACTTTCCCCGCATAAGTTTCCCTACCACTTGTCTATTCTTATTCCCTCTCATCTCTGAAACCTTGGAGTAATCGACAGATGGTGAACACCCGCAGAAACCTTGGAGGCAATGGAAGTGGGTCTCGCCCAGCTGGGAACCCCAATGATGGGGCACCTACACCTCAACCAGCACCGCCAGTTGATATACATAACTTTGGAGCTTTCCTTGCTGCACAGACTCAGTTGATGCATGCAATGATGCAGCAGATGCAGCAGGTCACTGCTCAGGCCGCCGCTAACCAAGCAAATCAGGGACAGCGACAGGGAGCAAAGTTGTCGGAATTCATGAGGACTCATCCGCCCACTTTTTCTGGAAATGCCAATCCGTTGGAGGCCGATGACTGGTTAAGGTCAATTGAAAGGAAGCTACACATTGCCCAATGCATGAGAAATGAGAAGGTACTCTACGCTTCTCATCAGTTGGAAGGGACCACCGCAGAATGCTGGGAGAACTTCTGCGCCACGCGGGAGAACCCTCAGGACATCACATGGGAGGAGTTTACAACTGCATTTCGTGAGTATCACGTGCCTGAAGGAATAATAGACTTAAAGAAGGAAGAATTCAGGGCACTGAATCAAGGTAATCAACCGGTGTCAGATTATCTGAATAAGTTCACACAGCTTGCACGTTACGCACCTGAAGACGTAGCGACAGATAAGGCCAAACAGTCTCGCTTTATGAAGGGACTTAACTCAGGACTGTAGGTGGGACTGATCACCCACACCTTTCCAGATTTCCAGGAGCTTGTGAACAAGGCGCTCATTCTTGAAGATAAGCGCAAGGAACTGGATGAGAACCGGAAGCGAAGGATGCAACAGCAGGGATCGCAGCAGGGAGCACAACAACGCTTAAGGGTTGCGCCAAATCAGTTTTTCAGATTCTAGCCACAAAATGCAACAAGGACACTGTTACCAGCATTGAGACCCGTCAATCAGAATTATCAGACCCCAGCTCCAGCCAGAAACGCCGCTTTAGGCAGTCAACAGGGGACAATGAGACGTTGCTACACATGCAAGGAGCCAGGGCACTTCTCCAACAGTTGCCCCAAGAAGACAGCAGGAGTGACCCTGGTCCGCTTCAATCTGGGACCCACACCAGCCAGGACGCCTACACCCAGAGCGAACCGCGGGACAGCACAGCCAGGAGCCACGCCCCAAACCGTGGTGAGAGGCCGAGTCAACCATGTCACCGCAGAGGCACTCCAGAATGCCACGGACGTCGTGCTGGGTAAGTTACTTGTCAACTCAGTACCTGCAACAGTTTTGTTTGACCCTGGAGCGTCGCATTCATTTGTTTCTCAAGGCTTTGCTGCTAAAAATGATTTGGAGATTGCAAGACTTAAATGCATACTTTTAGTTCAAACCCCTGGTTCCGAACTCCGAACTAAAGTAGGATGTTCTGGGGTGAGAATATTAATAGATGGGGTATGTGAAATCATGTGCTGAAAAATTGGCTTAGAATTGAATTTGCAAATATGTTTGTTCATGTGTTTTGTCAATTTGACAAGAAGCAGTAAGTTTCGCTTTTGCGCCGGACCAAGATCTCAAGAAACAGTAAGTTTCCCATCTACGACGGACAAACTTTGTTGGTCTGTCGTGGACATGCTTTTGAACTCATTGAGCCAAACTCAATTTTCCTCAAAAACCAGTAAGTTGTGCATGTACGACGGACAAAGTTTTTGGGTCCGTCGTGAACGTGTTTTCGCCAGAATGATTTCTTCTTGGAACCGAAACTTTCACTTGTACAACGGACCGATTTTGTCTGTCCGTTGTGAATGGTTTTGAGTGATTTTTCATGTGTACGCGGACCATATTTCCTTGTGCATCGTGAATGCGTTTTGCCGAATTAGGGTTTTGAGCAGAATTGAAATAATTTGAATTTGAGATTATGAAATTTGTGATGATTTCATGATGCTTCTTTTGAAGTGGACTTTATGCAATGCTCATGTGAGTAGTTGCATGGATTGACATTGAGTCAAGTCGTGGACTTGTGCTCGGATTTGTTTTGTGGTTTGTTCATGTGCAGGTATTGCTCGAAGACGAATGTGGTCGATGACGGGACCGGAACTAGGTTCATGGAGGAACTGAGGTTCGGGACTAGGTTCAGGAGGAACTGAGGTCTTGGTGGTCAAGGATGTCATGCGGGACGTTCGGGCTAAGAGAATGGTGCACATGAAGAATGGTTAGTCACGTGAGAATGGCAGGAGGAAAAATGAAATCGCCCAAAGCATGTGTATGACAGACCAAAAACTTTGGTCTGTCATACATGGGAAAAACGAAGTCACCAAAAACATGTGTATGACAGACCAAAAACTTTGGTCTGTCATACATGGGAAAAACAAGTTCGCCAAAAGCATGTGTATGACAGACCAAAAACTTTGGTCTGTCATACATGGAAAAAACGCGATTTCTTGAACAAGCATAAAAGCATCAAAATCACGTTTATGACAGACCAAAAAGTTTGGTCCGTCATACATGCGAAACTCACTGTTTTTTGATGTTTGGTCTGGCGCAAATGCAAAGTCTCTGTTTTTGGATGTTTGAATGTTTGGTCCTTCATACAAGCAATTTTGCAAGATTAAACCTAATCAATTTTTCAGCACATTATCAAGCCAATTTTTCATCACATGATTCACAATCTCCCCCTTGATGAAAACATTGGCAACACCACTTTAGATTTGAACATTGGCATTCTCTTTTACAAAAGATTTTGAGATCCTAAGGATTAACACCAAAACACAGAACCTCCCCCTTTGACAAAAAAGCAAAACAAAATCTCCCCCTGAGAATGAAAATGTGTGTGAATGTGCAATGTGTCCAAGAATTCCAAAATCCTCCAAACTTCTCCCAAAAAGCTCAAATTTCAAAAAAAAAACTTTTTCCCTTTTTTTCTTTGAATTTCTCAAATATTCCCAAAATTTCTCCCCCTTTGACAATGGATTCATCAAGAGTACAAAAGAGAGAACATGTTCAAAATTTTTCTGAAACAATGATTCACAATAAGAAACAAGGGAGTGCCAAGATAGGAAAAGATGAGCTCATTCGATCATATAACCTTATATATCACATAATATGCAAAATACATGATCTTGAAGTGATTTTAACAAGTTATGGAATGACATGCATCTCAACCTCAATTCAGTCAATTATAGCCAAGTACTAAGCAAAACCATTAGTAGAAAAACAAAGGCTCAAAGTTGAAGCAACTAACAAATCAGGGCGAGCAAGTAGTTTCAACTCCAATCTAGTGGACCAAATTAATCTTTAAACAGTAAACTGCATGTGGCATGCTTGAAGCATACTTCTTTTATTTCCTTGAAGTGGCATGCTTGAAGCATACATCTTGTCTTTGAAGGAATGGCATGCTTGAAGCATACATCTTATCTTTTTTTTAGGGAAGCATGCCTTCAGCATACAACTTGAAGCTTTTGCTTTTAACAACCCTTTTTTTTATTGATTCCCTTTTTCTTTTCTTTTTCTTTGATTGTAAACATGCAAAAAATGATTAAAAGGTCTTATGAAAGAGTAAAGCTGAAAACACACTTGCTTCATAGCCCAAATTTGTCAAGAGGATTCAATATCAAGCCTAGAAGAATGAGATATCACAGAGTATTTAGCTATAGGCAATCAGATCAGGGAATTTCCGCAATGTCATTTTTAGTTCAAGTGAGACAATTTAGATTATCATATATTAGCTCAATTACATAGTATGTAACGAAATATGATAAAGTGAGCTCATCAAGTGAAAGAATTTGGCAAAGAAACTCCCCCTCAAAACAATCCCATTGGATGAACAATTCCAAGTTCTCCCCGAATAAAGGCAAAACGAGAAGAAGACAAAGGTTTTGTGAAAATGTCTGCCAATTGATGTTCAGTATCCACATGATGAAGCACAATGTTGCCTTTTTCAACATGATCTCTAAGAAAGTGAAATCTGATGTCAATATGTTTTGTTCTTGAATGTTGCACAGGGTTCTTAGCAATGCAAATTGCACTAGTGTTATCACACAGAAGAGGAACACTATCCAAAATAACCCCATAATCTTTAAGTGTAGCTACTATCCAAAGAATTTGAGAACAACAACTAGCAGCAGCCACATATTCAGATTCATGATTGATTGTGCAACAGAAGATTGCTTTCTAGATGACCATGCAATGAGAGAATTTCCCAAGAAGTGACATGAACCAGAAGTGCTTTTCCTATCAATTCTACATCCTCCAAAATCAGCATCAGAAAAAGATCTCAAACTAATGCATGAGGAAGCAGAAAGCCAAATGCCAAAATCTTGAGTTCCATGAAGATACCTGAAAATCCTTTTGACAGCTTGTCGATGTGAAGCACGTGGGGAAGCTTGAAAACGAGCACACAAGCACACAACAAATTGTATATCCGGCCTTGATGCAGTGAGGTACAAAAGTGAACCTATCATGCTTCTATATTCCTTTTGATCAACCGGCTCACCATCTTCATCCGGATCAAGTGTGCAAGCGCTCTCCATGGGTGTCATGATCGGTTTGCTGTTTTCCATCCCAAATCTATGCAACAAGTCTTTTGTGTATTTGCTTTGATGCACAAAAGTACCATCCTTTGTTTGCTTGATTTGAAATCCCAAAAAGTATGTCAACTCACCCATCATACTCATCTCAAACTCCTTCCTCATTGTTTCTGAAAACTCAGACACTAAAACATGAGATGAACCACCAAAGATAATATCATCAACATAAATCTGAACGAATAGTTGATCATTGCCTTGCTTGAGTAAAAAGAGAGTTTTGTCAACCTTTCCCATTGAAAAACCCTTTTCAAGTAAAAAGGTTTTTAGCCTATCATACCATGCTATAGGGGCTTGTTTCAAACCATACAAAGCTTTTGATAGTTTGAACACATGATTTGGAAACTTTGGAATTTCAAAACCAGGTGGTTGCTTGACAAAAACCTCCTCATTTATGTAGCCATTAAGAAAAGCACTTTTCACATCCATTTGATACAATTTGAAACCTTTGGATGCAGCAAAAGCTAAAAGGATTCTAATGGCTTCAATTCTAGCAATAGGAGCAAAGGTTTCATCAAAATCTAAGCCTTCAATTTGAGTGTAACCTTGAGCAACCAATCTAGCCTTGTTTCTAACAACAACACCATCCTCACTTTTGTTTATTTTTGAAAACCCATCTAGTTCCAATAACATTAAAATCAGGAGGTGGTGAGACAAGTTTCCAAACTTTATTTCGTTCAAAATTCTCTAATTCTTCATGCATGGCATTGATCCAAGATTCGTCAGATAATGCATGAGATATATCTTTGGGTTCAAAGGAAGCAACTAAAGCAGAATGAGCATGAGTGTCAGAATGAATAAACCTGGATCGAGTGACTCTCTCATTTAGGTCTCAAATCATTTGTTCAGATGGATGCATTTTTTGAATGTGCAAGGGAGCATTGACTTTTGAGACTTCTCCTTCTCCTTCTTCATTTTCAGCATGTACAGATGATGTTGTAGCTTGAGGATGGTTAGCTGTAGGTGATGTAGTAGTAGGTGCCAAAGGTGCTACAGCTTGTTGTGCATTAGAAAGAGTCAAGACCTCATCTTCAACATCATCATTATCTTCAAAGATTTTCTCCCCCTGAACGTATCTTTGTGCACTGCATCACTTGGACTAGTGCCTGGACTAGCCTCATCAAAAGTAACTTCACAAGTTTCCACAATTTTGTTAGTCTCCAAAACAAGCACACGATAGCCACGAGTATGAGCAGGATATCCAAGAAAAAAGCCATCCATTGATCTAGCTTCAAATTTATCAAGATTTCCAGATTTCAAGACAAAGCATTTGCATCCAAAAACCCTAAAGTGAGAAACAGTTGGCCTATGTCCAAACCGAAGCTCAAAAGGAGTCTTACCCAATTTTGATCTCAAAAACACACGGTTTGAAACATAACATGCAGTTGAAATCGCTTCAGCCCAAAAGTTTCTAGGAGTGTGATGTTCATCTAACATGGTTCTAGCCATCTCAACCAACGTTCTGTTTTTCCTTTCAACTACACCATTCTGTTGAGGCACTCTAGGTGATGAAAATTGATGATCAATTCCTTTTTCAGTACAAAAGTGATCAAAAGAAGCATTTTTGAATTCAGTTCCATTATCACTTCTAATAGCTTTGAGAGCTCCTGGATGATCAATAGAAAGCCTAAGAACAAGACTTCTAAAATGACTAAAAGCCTCATCCTTAGATGCCATAAAGTATACCCAAGAGTATCTAGAAAAATCATCAACAATCACAAGCACATACCATTTGCCTCCAAAGGATTGAACTCGAGATGGTCCAATCAGTATCAAGATGTAGAAGCTGTCTTGGAGCGTTTGTCATCACCATGGTAAGAGGTGGATGTGAACCTGCAATCATCTTACCATGTCTACAAGAAGAACATACTAGATTGCTATCACCCTTAAGCTTAGGCAAGCCACGTATGAGATCTAAACCACTTACACGAATAAGATGATCAAAACCAACATGACCAAGTCTACGATGCCAAAAGAATAAATCTTTAGAAACATTGGCAATTAGACACCTATGTTTAGAAGAAGGTGATGCATCAAAATCAGCTTTAAAAACTCTTCCAAAACGAGAAATCTTGAACACAAGATCACCTGAAGCATCTAGCACTTTGCATTCATTTTTCTTAAAGCTTATCTCAAGATCTTCATCAAGCATTTGTGAGACAGAAAGCAAGTTATATTTCAAGTTTTCAACAAGAGCCACATCCTTGAACATAAACTTGTCACTTACCTTTATTGTACCTTTTGCCACAGCAGAAGAGGGAGAAGCATCTCCAAAAGTAACACTTTCAGCACGAGATGCACGAGTGAGGAAGGAGAACCAATTCTTATCACCGGACATGTGGCGTGAGCATCCAGAATCCACTAACCATATGTTCTCCTTCCTTGCGCGAGAAGCCTACATAGCAACAAAATATGTCGAGGTCTCAGTACTGGGGTTAGGAATGAGATTTTTGGGAATCGATCTTGAGACACACACGACGCACAACAGTAGGCACAACACGAGAATTTTTATGCAGAAAATCAGCTTTTCCTTTTCCCATGTTTATAGGAACAGAAGGCGTTTTCAACACTCTAGGCGCATAGTGAGAAGCAAAGTGTGCTCTTCTGAAGTTAGACCTAGCCTTAGTCATTTCTTTCCTTTCTTTGTCTGGCTAGTCTAAAGCAAAATCTACTAGATGTCCATCTCTACCACAATGAGTGCAAGTGTTCTTAGCATGAAGTTTGGCTTTAATGAGAAGCACATTTTGCATTCATCATAGTAGAAGAAAGAAAACCAGCAGATTTAAAAGCAATCTTTTTAGGCTCATTAAGAATCTCAATTTTGTCATTGCAAGGAGCATTAACAACAGTGCGAGGTTTAGTTTCAAATGAAGCATGAAGGTCAAAGCCTAAACCTCTCTTGTTTGAGCTAACCTTAGATTGATCCAAAATCATGTTCAATTTTTTCTTGCCATTAGTGAATCGTTCCAAAGAGTTTTGCAAGTAATCAACTTTCTTAGCAAGAGTTATACAATTATTGCAGGGAACATCTACTTTTCCTTTTTGCTTGCGACAAGTTGAGCATGAGAGAATTTCATGTGAAAGCAAATTATCAGTTAATTGAGAAACCCTAGCATTTGCATCTTTCAATTTTAATTCAAGAGTTGAGCATTTAGAACAAGAAGTTGAACTATGCAAATCATCAGTGGAACAGCAAGCATGTACAACATGTTTCTCATTTTTCTCATTTAGATGCAACAAAAGAGCATGTTCTTTCCTAAGCAAGGTGAGCTCATTGTAAATTAAGTCACATGATTTGCAAGTATCATCACTAGGAATCAAAGTCTTAAGTCTAGCAATTTCAGCATTCAATGATTCAATAATGAAATCATGTTTCTTAATTTTCTTATCACGTTTGTCAAGCAATTTTCCAAGACGAGCAACAGCAATAGCTAATTCATCATAAGAGGGATCTACCTCATTGAAGTCACTGTCGTGGTCGTCCTCGGTGAAGCTATCCTTGCTGCTTGCCATGAGACACAATCCCATCAAATCATGCTTGCTTGGAGTTGCATCATCTTCGCTGCTCTCCGAGTCCACATCGCTCAAATTGACTTGTTCAAGAGCGGAAAGAACTCGGTGAACCACCTTGCGGTTGATGAAGCTCTTCTTCTTCCTATCATTTGTGAGAACCTTTTCTTCTCATTCCTTACATCGTTGTCCTTCTCCTCCTTTGATGTTTTTCCTGCAAGCTTAGGACAATTTGTGCGAATATGGTTGAGGTCACCACACTCATAGCATCTTGGAGGACCACCTCTCTTTCTCATTCTCACATTTCGCAAAGCTTTGTTAAAACGAGAAGAGAGTAGTGCGAGATCTTCTTCAGGAAACTCTTCAAGTTGCTCATTCATTAAAGAAGACATGGAAGACAAGGCAAAGCTAGAAGAAGAATTTGCATTTGACATGTTAGGGTTAGAGATCAAAGCAATTGATTTAATGTTACCCTTCCTGACAAGAACATCCAACTCATGAGTTTTCAACTTAGAATAAAGAACATCTAAAGTAAGTGTACTCATGGTAGTAGATTCTTGTATAGATGTTACTTTCATCTCCCACACCGACATGTCCAAAGCACTAAGCAATTGTCTAGCATTAGCAGCATCATCAAAGCTAACTCCAACAGCACGCAAATTGCTAAGAATCTTATTAAAACGTGCAAAGAAGTCATCTACCGACTCTCCTGGTTTCATCTCGAATCGCATGTACTCCTTTTTGTAGATGTCTTGGCGAACCTCTTTCACAGTATTAGAACCTTCATGGTAATCACAAAGAGATTTCCATACCTCATATGCGGATCGAAGATGAACCATACGATCAAAGTCGCTGCGTCCCAAGCCTTGGATGATCAAGTTGCGCGCCTTGCTGTTTGCTTCAACTTGTGTGCGATTGGTGTCATTGACGTTGTCGTTTGCAGGGACTTGGTATGGCTTGTACACCTTCTCCCAAATTGTGAAGCCTTGTGCTTGGATGAATGCCTCCATCTTGGCCTTCCAAAACTGAAAATCAACACCATCGAACACACAAGGTTTTGTCAAATAACGATCCATTGATCTAATCACCGATTAAGATAGATTAGAAAAACCTTGCTCTGATACCACTTGTAGGATCGAAGTATACGAATAAAGCAATCAGAGAGGGGGTGAATGATTATGCGGAAGCTAAAACAAAATTTTCGATCTACTGGAAGAACACCCCAACTCGGATTCAAAAGATTGCTTCGTAATCAACAAAAACAGATTGATAGACGCTTGGTAAAAAGAGAATTCCTGGAGATCCAACCGTCGAAACGATCTGAAATTTGGACACAAGAAACTAGATTTCAATACGAATCAAACCCAAAAAGAATCAGCTCGATCGGACTTACAGATCAAAAGTTATGAGCTTCGCAAGCTTGCTGATCCAGAACTTGACGAGAATTGATCTAACATAAACTTGAAAGTTTTAACAGAACCGACAAAAGTTTAATCAACTAGACTTTGAGGAACTCTAAATCAATACCCTAGAACGGTTTTTGATGGATCAAATCAAGATGAAACTCAACGATCAAAAACCAATCTAGAATTAGAACAAGCATGCAAACAAAAACCAAAACAGAAAACACTGTAGCGACGTGGATTCTTGTAGCATAAAAATCTTGGAAGAATTGATCTTTATTTCTTTTGTCTAAAATACTCTCATCAGAAGAGTACAAACCCTAAAACTTGCTCAAAGCTTGATGCGCTCAGCTCTACTTGATGCCCTTTCAACAGGAGACAACCCCTCCTATTTAAAGGACCAACCCACAATGAGTTCTGAATACGATTCCTATTCCCTAGAAGGAATCCGTATCCAACACAACTCTACTTGGCCCAACCTGGCCGAGTACAACTCTTGCACACGTATGGTAATCCTACCATACTCACGTGACTAACACTTTGCACGCGTATGACCACCTGCCATACTCACGTGACTAACACTTTGCACGCGAATGACCTCCTGCCATTCTCACGTGACTAACCATTCTTCATGTGCACCATTCTCTTAGCCCGAACGTCCTGCATGACATCCTTGACCACCGAGACCTCAGTTCCTCCTGAACCTAGTCCCGAACCTCAGTTCCTCCATGAACCTAGTTCTGGTCCCGTCATCAACCACATTCGTCTTCGAGCAATACCTGCACATGAACAAACCACAAAACAAATCCGAGCACAAGTCCACGACTTGACTCAATGTCAATCCATGCAACTACTCACATGAGCATTGCATAAAGTCCACTTCAAGCATCATGAAATTCTCACAAATTTCATAATCTCAAAAACAAATCAAACACAATTCCAAGTTTGCTCAAAAACCGCCAAAAGCATGTGTATGACAGACCAAACTATTTGGTCTATCATACATGGGAAAAATGAGTTCGCTAACAACATGTGTATGACAGACCAAAGAGTTTGGTCTGTCATACATGGGAAAAATGAGTTCGCTGAAAACATGTGTTTGACAGACCAAAAACTTTGGTCTGTCATACATGGGAAAAATGAAATCGCCCAAAGCATGTGTATGACAGACCAAAAACTTTGGTCTGTCATACATGGGAAAAACGAAGTCACCAAAAACATGTGTATGACAGACCAAAAACTTTGGTCTGTCATACATGGGAAAAACGAGTTCGCCAAAAGCATATGTATGACAGACCAAAAACTTTGGTCTGTCATACATGGGAAAAACGCGATTTCTTAAACAAGCGTAAAAGCATCAAAATCACGTTTATGACAGACCAAAAAGTTTGGTCCGCCATACATGCGAAACTCACTGTTTTTGGATGTTTGGTCTGGCGCAAATGCAAAGTCTCTGTTTTTGGATGTTTGAATGTTTGGTCCTTCATACAAGCAATTTTGCAAGATTAAACCTAATTAATTTTTCAGCACATTATCAAGCCATTTTTTCATCACATGATTCACACGGTGATTAGAAACCGTAGTGATGGATAGGTATTCGACAAAACCTTGTGTTTTCGATGGTGTTGATTTTCAGTTTTGGAAAGCAAAGATGGAGGCGTTCATTCAGGCACAGGGCTTCGCAATTTGGAAGAAGATTTACAAGCCATATGAAGTCCCTGCAAACGACAACGTCAACGACACCAATCGCGCACATGTTGAAGCAAATAGTAAGGCGCGCAACTTGATCATCCAAGGCTTGGGACGCAGCGATTTTGATCGAGTGGTTCATCTTCGATCCGCATATGAGGTATGGAAATCTCTTTGTGATTATCATGAGGGTTCTAACACTGTCAAAGAGGTTCGCCAAGATATTTACAAAAAAGAATACATGCGTTTTGAGATGAAACCTAGTGAATCTGTAGATGATTTCTTTGCACGTTTCAATAAAATTCTTAGCAATCTACGTGCTGTTGGAGTTAGCTACACTGATGCTGAAAATGCTCAACAATTGCTTAGTGCTTTGGACATGTCGGTGTGGGAGATGAAAGTAACATCTATACAAGAATCTACTACCACAAGCACACTCACATTAGATGTTCTTTACTCTAAACTGAAGACTCATGAGTTGGATATTCTTGCTAGGAAGAATGGACATAAATCAATTGCTTTATCATCACAATCTAGCATGTCTCATCATAATGCTTCTTCAAATTTTGCCTTGTCTTTCTTGTCTTCACTAACTAATGAACATGTGAAATCATGTGCTGAAAAATTGGCTTAGAATTGAATTTGCAAATGTGTTTGTTCTTGTGTTTTGACAATTTGACAAGAAACAGTAAGTTTCGCTTTGGCGCCGGACCAAACTTAAAAAAAAACAGTAAGTTTCCCATCTACGATGGACCAACTTTCTTGGTCCTTTGTAAACATGTTTTTTTTTCTCCCATGTACAACGGACCAACTTTCTTGGTCCTTTGTAAACATGCTTTTGACAACCTCATTCTCCCATGTACAACAGACCAACTTTCTTGGTCCTTTGTAAACATGCTTTTGACAACCTCATTCTCCCATGTACAACGGACCAACTTTCTTGGTCCTTTGTAAACATGCTTTTGACAACCTCATTCTCCCATGTACAACGGACTAACTTTCTTGGTCCTTTGTAAACATGCTTTTGACAACCTCATTCTCCCATGTACAACGGACCAACTTTCTTGGTCCTTTGTAAACATGTTTTTGACAACCTCATTCTCCCATGTACGCATGCACCAACTTTTTTGGTGCATGGTCGTAAATGTGTTTTTGAAGGTTGTTGTGCCAAACCAAGTTATTGAAAAACAGTAAGTTTTACATATGCGCGGACCAAATTTTTGGTCCGTCGTGAATGGGTTTTTGAGCGATTTTGAGATTGAAATTTGAATTTGATTTTGAGATTATGAAATTTGTGATAATTTCATGATACTTCTTTTGAAGTGGACTTTATGCAATGCTCATGTGAGTAGTTGCATGGATTGACATTGAGTCAAGTCGTGGACTTGTGCTCGGATTTGTTTTGTGGTTTGTTCATGTGCAGGTATTGCTCGAAGACGAATGTGGTCGATGACGGGACCGGAACTAGGTTCATGGAAGAACTGAGGTTCGGGACTAGGTTCAGGGAGGAACTGAGGTCTTGGTGGTCAAGGATGTCATGCGGGACGTTCGGGCTAAGAGAATGGTGCACATGAAGAATGGTTAGTCACGTGAGAATGGCAGGAGGTCATTCGCGTGCAAAGTGTTAGTCACGTGAGTATGGCAGGTGGCCATACGCGTGCAAAGTGTTAGTCACGTGAGTATGGTAGGGTTGCCATACGCGTGCAAGAGTTGTACTCGGCCAGGTTGGGCCAAGTAGAGTTGTGTTGGATACAGATTCCTTCTAGGGAATAGGAATTGTATTCAGAACTCCTTGTGGGTTGGTCCTTTAAATAGGAGGGGTTGTCTCCTGTTGAAGGGCATCCAATTAAGTAGAGCTGAGCGCATCAAGCCTTGAGCTTGGTTTTAGGGTTTGTACTCTTTTGATGAGAGTATTTTAGACAAAAGAAATAAAGATCAATTCTTCCAAGATTTTTGCGTGCTACAGTAACCACGTCGCTACAGTGTTTTCTGTTTTGGTTCTTGTTTGCATGCTTGTTCTAATTCTAGATTGGTTTTTGATCGTTGAGTTTCATCTTGATTTGATCCATCAAAAACCGTTCTAGGGTATTGATTTAGAGTTTCTCAAAGTCTAGTTGATTAATCTTTTGAAGATCTTGTTTCGTCTTGAAGTTTTGATTAGATTGATTCTCGTCAAGTTCTGGATCAGCAAGCTTGCGAAGCTCATAACTTTTGATCCATAAGTCCGATCGAGCTGATTCTTTTTGGGTTTGATTCGTATTGGAATCTAGTTTCTTGTGTCCAAATTTCAGATCGTTCCGACGGTTGGATCTCCAGGAAGTTGCGTTTTACTGAACCTCTGTCATTCTGTTTTTGTCGAAAACGAGGCAATTATTTGGTTCTGTTTTGGGGTGAACTTTTAATAGATCAAGAATTTGGTTTTAGCTTCCGCACAATCATTCACCCCCCCTCTGATTGCTATATTCGTATACTTCGATCCTACAAGTGGTATCAGAGCAAGGTTTTTCTAATCTATCTTAACCGGTGATTAGATTAATGGATCGTTATTCGACAAAACCATGTGTGTTCGATGGTGTTGATTTTCAGTTTTGGAAGGCCAAGATGGAGGCGTTCATCCAACCACAGGGCTTCACAATTTGGGAGAAGGTCTACAAGCCATATGAAGTCCCTGCAAACGACAACGTCAACGACACCAATCGCACACATGTTGAAGCAAACAACAAGGCGCGCAACTTGATCATCCAAGGCTTGGGACGCAGCGACTTTGATCGTGTGGTTCATCTTCGATCCGCATATGAGGTATGGAAATCTCTTTGTGATTACCATGAGGGTTCTAACACTGTCAAAGAGGTTCGCCAAGATATTTACAAAAAAGAATACATGCGTTTTGAGATGAAACCTAGTGAATCTGTAGATGACTTCTTTGCACGTTTCAATAAAATTCTTAGCAATCTACGTGCTGTTGGAGTTAGCTACACTGATGCTGAAAATGCTCGACAATTGCTTAGTGCTTTGGACATGTCAGTATGGGAGATGAAAGTAACATCTATACAAGAATCTACTACCATGAGCACACTCACATTAGATGTTCTTTACTCTAAGTTAAAAACTCATGAGTTGGATGTTCTTGCCAGGAAGGGTAACATTAAATCAATTGCTTTGATCTCTAACCCTAACATGTCAAATGCAAAATCTTCTTCTAGCTTTGCCTTGTCTTCCATGTCTTCTTTAACAGATGAGCAACTTGAAGAGTTTCCTGAAGAAGATCTGGCACTACTCTCTTCTCGCTTTAACAAAGCTTTGCAGAATGTGAGAATGAGAAAGAGAGGTGGTCCTCCAAGATGCTATGAGTGTGGTGACCTCAACCATATTCGCACAAATTGTCCTAAGCTTGCAGGAAAAACATCAAAGGAGGAGAAGGACAACGACAGAAGGAATGAGAAGAAAAGGTTCTCGTCAAATGATAGGAAGAAGAAGAGCTTCATCAACCGCAAGGTGGTTCACCGAGTTCTTTCCGCTCTTGAACAAGTCAATTTGAGCGATGTGGACTCGAAGAGCAGCGAAGATGATGCAACTCCAAGCAAGCATGATTTGATAGGATTATGTCTTATGGCAAGCAGCAAGGATAGCTTCACCGAGGACGACCACGACAGCGACTTCAATGAGGTAGATCCCTCTTGTGATGAATTAGCTATTGCTGTTGCTCGTCTTGGAAAATTGCTTGACAAACGTGATAAGAAAATTAAGAAACATGATTTCATTATTGAATCATTGAATGCTGAAATTGCTAGACTTAAGACTTTGATTCCTATTGATGATACTTGCAAATCATGTGACTTAATTTACAATGAGCTCACCTTGCTTAGGAAAGAACATGCTCTTTTGTTGCATCTAAATGAGAAAAATGAGAAACATGTTGTACATGCTAGCTGTTCCACTGATGATTTGCATAGTTCAACTTCTTGTTCTAAATGCTCAACTCTTGAATTAAAATTGAAAGATGCAAATGCTAGGGTTTCTCAATTAATCGATAATTTGCTTTCACATGAAATTCTCTCATGCTCAACTTGTCGCAAGCAGAAAGGAAAAATAGATGTTCCTGCAATAATTGTTTAATTCTTGCTAAGAAAGTTGATTACCTGCAAAACTCTTTGGAACGATTCACTAATGGCAAGAAAAAGTTGAACATGATCTTGGATCAATCTAAGGTTAGCACAAACAAGAGAGGTTTAGGTTTTGATCCTTATGCCACATACGAAACTAAACCTCGCACTGTTGTTCAGGCTCCTTGCAAAATTGAGTTATCTAATGAGCCTAAGAAAATTGCTTTTCAATCTGCTGGTTTTTTATCCTCTACTATGATGAAAGCAAAATGTGCCTTTACTGTTAAAGCTAAACATCATGTCAAGTACACTTGCACTCATTGTGGTAGAGATGGACACTTAGTAGATTATTGCTTTAGACTAGCCAAACAGCAAAAGAAGGAAAGAATTGAGGCTAGGTCAAATTTCAGCAAAGCACATTTTTATGCGCCTAGAGTGATGAAAACACCTTCTGTTCCTACAAACATGGGAAAAGGCAAATCTGATTTTGTGCATAAAAATTATCGTGTTGTACCTACTGTTGTGCGTCGTGTGTCTCAGTACTGGATTCCCAAAAATCTCATTCCTAATCCCAGTACTGAGGCCTCGACATGTTTTGCTATGTAGGCTTCTCGCGCAAGGAAGGAGAACATATGTGTAACACCCCAGCTTCTACTAAGCCCAGAATGTCACCAAACATAGACCATAACACATTTAATACCATAAATTAAAGTAAATTCCAGCAAGTTATCATTTAGAATAATTGAAAATTTTGTCAGCATCTCCTTTGTTTTTGCATGAAACTTAACAACATAGCATCATATCAAAATGTAAGACAAACGAGATATCCATACGCAGCGATAAGGATAACTAATCATCAACTAAAACATCAATAAGCATCGATAGCAAAATAATAAGCATCAATTTAAATCTAGGAAGTTAAAACAACTCCCTCCATAGCCCCACATGATACACATGAGGGAGACAACCAAACATACAGACCATACACTAAAGATTATTGTAATGCTTATTGTCATGTCTCCACAACAGTGAAATTGCTAGATTATGATACTACGTGGAGTAGTGTAGCTAAAACCCTTTCCAGCGCCCGATTTCATGGTACCTAAAGAAAACAAACAACGAAAATACAAGCGTGAGTTCATAACTCAGGGAAGTGTAATACAATGGAAACAGAGTGCAAGACAACAAACCATCAACTTCAATCTTCATAAGCATTACATATCACATCATTACCATTCTCACGTACACGACATGGTAAAAACATCATAATCATCTCTTGATCAATATGGTGTTCGTCTCATGAACTCATGAACAATTCAACAACATTCTCATTCATAGTTTCATTCATGCAATGCAATGCACATGTCTTCTGGAATACTCATACCGGTATGGTTGAGTGCACACCCGTCGGCATGCACCCTTTTCCCCCTTCCATCCCGAAGATGGAGGGTGCCTATCACTCGCTTCCATTCACCGCGGTGGATGGAATCACGATGTAGGTCTTACTCAAAAGTTTAGCCCCGGACTAGTCATAACAGTTCTCACCGACCCTACCGGAATAGTTATGACTTATCTCACCGGCCAGCCATGAAAATATGCCATGCATGCAAAATGGATAGCCATGTATACACAAATAGAAGTATTGCATAGCAACACATGGCATCTCAACATGTAGGGGCCGTATTCGACCATCGACGGTGCCCATTCACAACATAGCATGTAAATCACTTATCCTCATCAAATATTTTAATCATGGCATGAAGACATCATATCATCGACAATATTTAAAACATGGCATAAGGACATCATAACAATTATAACATGTAGTTCATGGCAAGACAACATGTTATCTATCCCAAACACTATCAAGCAATTCTAGCAACACATATAATGTTCAATCCCCACAACACACTTGCCTTCAACCGCGGGCAACGGAGTGACGAGAGGTTGAGGGCACTCCCGGAGGCACACCACCTGCAAACACGTGCCACACACTTAATTCGACTCCTCAAAACAGTACCCACTACACCTAGTACGCTATAAACTCCAAAACCCCGAAATCACAGATTCTGCCCCGTTCTGGACAGCGGCTTCGAAAAAACATAACTTGAGTTCTAGAACTCCAAATTGCATAAACGAGTACATCCTCGCGTAGCTTAGGAAATTTCCCAACTTTTTCTAGTTATAGGTAAAGACTGATTCGGACTATAAAGTTGTTTAATCTAACGTTGAACACGAACTGTCTCAATCTCGTCACAGATTTGACAGCGCTCGGTAAAACGGCCATATCTCCCAAACGGCTGGGCGGATTTTAACGTGCTTTATATTCACGGAAAGATAATGAAATTATCTACAACTTCCTAAAAGTCCGTACGATCAGATTCAATCTCTAAATTGGCCAAAACTCCTACCCTAGTTCGGGTCCCCAATCTGCCCGAACCAGAACGCGAATACAACTCTAGTTTTCATTAGATCTAACCCATGGCAGCACCTCCCTTGATCTAAAAACATGAAATTCATCCCTAAAACAGTACCTAGACCCAAACCCAAGGATCACCCATGCCTTACCTCCTCCCGACGAACGCCGAGATCTATCCTCCCGAGCCTCCCGAACGTCCTCCTCGCGCTGGAATCGCCGGATCTCCTCGTCACGGGGCTTCCCGTTGGAGAGGACAGCGAGGTTGTGTGGTGGGGGATCTCCTCTTTGCAGCAAAGGAGGTGGAGAGGAGGAATTGGGGGCGCACCCAAGGGGGGAGGGGAGGAGGCGCCCAAGAGGGAGAGGAGGCGCCCAAGAGAAAATGGGGAATGGGGGAGGCGGCTAGGGCAGGGAGGGATGCCCCTAGCCCCCAAAATCCTGCCTCTCCTCCCTCATGGGCCCTAACTTGCTCCCACCAAGGCCCACGACTCACCCCCCTAAGGCCCAAACTCCCCCGGGAAGGCCCAAACTTCCGAAATCGGCCCGGAAACGCGATTAAACCGCATAACGTAAAGTTTTAATCTCCGATTTCATACTTTATAAGGTCACATTCTCTAATTCACATTTGTTTACGGTGTCTCGGCATTCCGTGGTGTCACATTCTCTCCCCCTTAACAGGATTCGACCTCGAATCTTACACGTCAACTCTAAAACAATGTCCACTAGGGTCTCATCTTCTTTGCGAACTCAACACACCCACGCAAAGACTCAAACAGTAGCAACGACAGCCCAAATTTCGAAATCCATCTATTAACAAGAGTGACCTGACTTAGCTTAACTAAGCACCACTTGACATGATTCCTCATTTACTTCGATCTCCTATCATGATTCATAAACTCAGAATGACACAATCATCATGAAACACATCCCTTTTTCACCATTAGTATTAAAGCGGTCAACCGAGGTTCCAAACTTGAACCCCCAAAAAAGACCATTTACATAAAACCCCATCTCTACCAATTATTTGACCCCTTTTCGCAAGGAATCAAAATTTACTAATGTCATCTTCGCTCATAGCCTATATCGACCATACTTTCCTTTCGACTGCCAACCACGTTACACTTTTCATTCTATACTCTCCAGTGCAAAACGCACACCCAGGGACATCTAGCTAAGACAATGTCCACGACAAAGCATTTTACATCACAATTTCTATAACATTTGCTTCCACCCAACGATACCTTCAACCAAATACAAACCACGACATCATCAACCTCCATCATCATCCACCCTCATACCACTAATGTCCGAAGCACCTAGCCCAAGCTAGGACCGTAACTCACTACCAAAACTCAATTAGCACTTTTCCCAAGAGGATGTCGCCCTCACAAACAATTCACACAAACAACGAAACCCACGAGTTTAGCTCTTAGATTATACTCAACAATAACTCGAGACCCTTCTTATTCTCACTCCTATCAATAGTGCAAAAGAAGTACGATTCTTTTGAATCCAAGTAGACCACATACAACAACTCGAACCTCAAAGCGCCACATAACACTTTGGGAAGAACCCGATAACATTGAAAGACCACCCTTTTGCTTTTCCTAAGTCAAGCCGCAAAGGAAAACTCAAATCTCCAATCAACGCGATACAATTCGCATCGGGGAGCTCTCAAACAAATAGAGACTCCACACAATTCTCTTGACATAAGTTCTCAACAACTAAAGACAACTCGACTCAATTTCACCACAGCCAAACTTTTCATTTTAACCAAAATCAACATCTTGGAAGAGAACTGCCACAAAAACTCTCGAAGAGAAAGGGAAACTCAAATCCCTTGCATAACAACAAAAAAACCAGCATTTATCCATTCATTCCTTTTCATGCTAGAGAGCAATGGAAATCTCGATTCATAACACGAATGCGAATTCTTCAAGAGCACTCCGGATTAGTCATATATCTCTATATGACTTCCTCACCGTCCTGGCTCAACAACTCTTTTATGCTTATAAAAACGATGTCATGAATCTTTTTCACTATTTATTAGTCATGAAACCACGATACCCATTAACCCTTCACAAAGAGACTTCATTCTCTTTGTCACATGATTGACACCCAACAACATTGATGGTTGCTCAAATTCGCATAAACTACGACGGCGTTAACCGAAAATACCATATCGCATCACAACCCAACAACCATCAGACGCAATGCGTGCAAAACATCGCATTTTAACCAAAGCCAATACCAGAAGATAGCATCAACTCTCAAATCAAACATCTACGCCTCATAACCGCTACCAATTCTCTTAAAGAGAAAGGAAACACATTCCCAGCAGGGAACACCTTACCAACAAAATCACTTATGAAACAATCGTAAGATTCACCTTTTTGAAACGCTCGCAAACACCACACACGTTTCCCAAATAAATCTAACTCTCGTCACGAAAGAATGACAATTTAAGCGCTTAACTCCGGGGTTACCAAAGATAAACAGGTTGAACGCTAAAGAGAGCGTCCCACCCCAACGCTTTGGGTGTTAAACCATACTCATAGCATAGACTAAGCAGATTAGCCCAAAACCAAAGATTGGCATGGTTCAATACCACACCACATTTGGAACCCATAAGCCGGTTACTTCAAATACTACTCTCTCATCCATATTTCCAATCATCAGAGTCAAGTTTATAACTTGACAAAATGCCACTTAATCGGGAGATTTTATTGCACACTAATCAAGACGCCTAAACAAAGAGGCAGGCATTCCCAAAAAATTTATACATTCATTTGAATCCATAAACCTTCAAAAGAAAGTTTGACTCAAATCCCACCATTACTCACATTCCAATACTCTTAGCCAATACGGATGTCAAAATCACCCAAAACCCGAGAAATCCAACATTTGCACACAAGCTACAACATATGTTCTTAATAAAATCATTTTTCCCTGTTCATATAACCACAATTGATTATATTACCAACGAACCATAGACCATATCTACCGTATGACAATCAACAAGGAGACCCACGTTCTCACAACTCCAAAGACAATTAACTTATCGATTAATCCAACATAAGTCGCATATCAACAACTTCTTTTGGTCTACTAACCATGACGAACCATTATTCATGCAACTTATTATCCCAAGCGTAGTACACATCTCTTTACAATTATTCCAGCGTAATCAACAATTACCCTGGGTATAAACCCTAAGTCACATATTCCATATCACCAGTTCATTCCACCAATAATTAATACTAACCACGCGACACGATCTCCACTGGACATCCCTCATAAATACGGATCCCAGACAGACATCTGTCAAGAATAATTCAACCTTTCCTACAATCATTCCATATATCCTCATTAATTGATTACACGTATTTTAAGTCATATTGTCGACCCACAATATTAACTGACCCACCAACTACAATAGGCAGAATTTCACACCATCTTCTTGCTATAACAAGTTCATCAACCGAGACATTCTATGCTAACTAATCTCAAACATCCATTAGATTCCATAACCCGCATCACTTTGCACACACCACTAATCAACTTTCACTTTGGATCACCTCGACGTCTCGTTTAATCATCTATTATCAACACAATATTTTAGTTTATCTTTAAACAAACAACAAATTCGCTTTAACCGAACCACTAGCTCATATCATCCGAAAACTCTAACTTCTCGTCATACACTTAACTTCTTAAACATCTGCGTGAATCACGCACCCAACTCTTAAGGAAACCAAAATTGCTCCAGAAAAGAACAACACCCAAACACCTTTCCTTCCGGAAAGCTCAACCCTAAATCACAAGAGAAGTCAACTCTTAAATTCCCAAATGCCGACACGCAACTACTCCACAACTCTCGAGATCAACAACTTCCGCGAAGGAAGATGGTTGCAAGAGGGAAAACCCGGCGATTAACCAAATCTTTTTTTTTTAAGATAAAGCCATAACCCCAAACTTCAAACTTTCACGAAACAAACGGTTTTTCAAAGATGAATTCCCAAGCAAGTCATCATTGCGATCAAACACCACTTAGACCCCGACAACAAGGTCTGGCACAACACCGCAATAACTCTTTTAAACCTCGGAGAAAGACAAACACAAGAATAAATTGAAAACTTTCTCCGTAAAACAACCGATCAACCACATCCTTTCCGACAAAACCTTGACACCTAAATCCATGCGACTTAGATTTTTCATCGAAACTTCAATAACTTCTTTTCAAATTGGAGAAGGGTAACCCAAGAATCAATCTATAAATTTCGCTTATAAGGCAAACAACAAATCGGCGTCAAAGGCGGCAAGGCGATCAAGACAAAGCAACCCTAAATTCTTCTTTTGTCTTCAACCAAAGAAAACAAAACCAAAACCACCAAAAGAACTATCGGTGAGTATCCAAACCCGAACCCTTTTTCGTTTATTTCAACCAACCAAAAACCGTTCATCAAAACGGCAAAGGAAACTCGGAGGGTCAATCCACAACTCTACTACTCGACTCCAACCAACTACCCAATCTACGACAGAAAGGATAAGCACCCTCCCAACAGGAGGTTTAAAGTCCATCGGTGATGGCACTAACCGGCCACACCGTCAAACCCAACAATACTACAAACAACAGAAGGTGACCGAAACCCTTTCGGCACCACTACCCACCGAATCTCAACTGTATCAACACAATCAATTCTTTCGTAAACATAGCAACATATATTACCAAATGTAACATTCAACATCAAAGCTTAAATACAACATTTAAGCGTAAAGCAACGATACCCATACCCATTCCTACTGTGCAACAGAGTGTGTCAAGTTTTAAATTAATTATTCCACTTACACAAGTTTTAATGTTGCTATCCTACGGCAAAATTTTAAGTAAAACCTAAGCCATGTTTTTAGGTTATCCCACTTCATATTTTAGTTGAACCTATAGTATGACACTAAATACACATTCCAGGGACCTACAGCCCGCTCTGATACCAACTGTAACACCCCAGCTTCTACTAAGCCCAGAATGTCACCAAACATAGACCATAACACATTTAATACCATAAATTAAAGTAAATTCCAGCAAGTTATCATTTAGAATAATTGAAAATTTTGTCAGCATCTCCTTTGTTTTTGCATGAAACTTAACAACATAGCATCATATCAAAATGTAAGACAAACGAGATATCCATACGCAGCGATAAGGATAACTAATCATCAACTAAAACATCAATAAGCATCGATAGCAAAATAATAAGCATCAATTTAAATCTAGGAAGTTAAAACAACTCCCTCCATAGCCCCACATGATACACATGAGGGAGACAACCAAACATACCGAGACCATACACTAAAGATTATTGTAATGCTTATTGTCATGTCTCCACAACAGGTGAAATTGCTAGATTATGATACTACGTGGAGTAGTGTAGCTAAAACCCTTTCCCGCGCGCCGATTTCATGGTACCTAAAGAAAACAAACAACGAAAATACAAGCGTGAGTTCATAACTCAGGAAGTGTAATACAATGGAAACAGAGTGCAAGACAACAAACCATCAACTTCAATCTTCATAAGCATTACATATCACATCATTACCATTCTCACGCATACCGACATGGTAAAAACATCATAATCATCTCTTGATCAATATGGTGTTCGTCTCATGAACTCATGAACAATTCAACAACATTCTCATTCATAGTTTCATTCATGCAATGCAATGCACATGTCTTCTGGAATACTCATACCGGTATGGTTGAGTGCACACCCGTCGGCATGCACCCCTTCCCCCTTCCATCCCGAAGATGGAGGGTGCCTATCACTCGCTTCCATTCACCGCGGTGGATGGAATCACGATGTAGGTCTTACTCAAAAGTTTAGCCCCGGACTAGTCATAACAGTTCTCACCGACCCTACCGGAATAGTTATGACTTATCTCACCGGCCAGCCATGAAAATATGCCATGCATGCAAAATGGACAGCCATGTATACACAAATAGAAGTATTGCATAGCAACACATGGCATCTCAACATGTAGGGGCCGTATTCGACCATCGACGGTGCCCATTCACAACATAGCATGTAAATCACTTATCCTCATCAAATATTTTAATCATGGCATGAAGACATCATATCATCGACAATATTTAAAACATGGCATAAGGACATCATAACAATTATAACATGTAGTTCATGGCAAGACAACATGTTATCTATCCCAAACACTATCAAGCAATTCTAGCAACACATATAATGTTCAATCCCCACAACACACTTGCCTTCAACCAGGCAACGGAGTGACGAGAGGTTGAGGGCACTCGAGGCACACCACCTGCAAACACGTGCCACACACTTAATTCGACTCCTCAAAACAGTACCCACTACACCTAGTACGCTATAAACTCCAAAACCCGAAATCACAGATTCTGCCCGTTCTGGACAGCGGCTTCGAAAAAACATAACTTGAGTTCTAGAACTCCAAATTGCATAAACGAGTACATCCTCGCGTAGCTTAGGAAATTTCCCAACTTTTTCTAGTTATAGGTAAAGACTGATTCGGACTATAAAGTTGTTTAATCTAACGTTGAACACGAACTGTCTCAATCTCGTCACAGATTTGACAGCGCTCGGTAAAACGGCCATATCTCCCAAACGGATGGGCGGATTTTAACGTGCTTTATATTCACGGAAAGATAATGAAATTATCTACAACTTCCTAAAAGTCCGTACGATCATATTCAATCTCTAAATTGGCCAAAACTCCTACCCTAGTTCGGGTCCCCAATCTGCCCGAACCAGAACGCGAATACAACTCTAGTTTTCATTAGATCTAACCCATGGCAGCACCTCCCTTGATCTAAAAACATGAAATTCATCCCTAAAACAGTACCTAGACCCAAACCCAAGGATCACCCATGCCTTACCTCCTCCCGACTAAGCGATTTAACGCCGAGATCTATCCTCCCGAGCCTCCCGAGCGTCCTCCTCGCGGCTGGAATCGCCGGATCTCCTCGTCACGGGGCTTCCCGTTGGAGAGGACAGCGAGGTTGTGTGGTGGGGATCTCCTCTTTGCAGCAAAGGAGGTGGAGAGGAGGAATTGGGGGCGCACCCAAGGGGGGAGGGGAGGAGGCGCCCAAGAGGGAGAGGAGGAGGCGCCCAAGAGAAAATGGGGAATGGGGGAGGGGCGGCTAGGGCAGGGAGGGACGCCCCTAGCCCCCAAAATCCTGCCTCTCCTCCCTCATGGGCCCTAACTTGCTCCCACCAAGGCCCACGACTCACCCCCCTAAGGCCCAAACTCCCCCGGGAAGGCCCAAACTTCCGAAATCGGCCCGGAAACGCGATTAAACCGCATAACGTAAAGTTTTAATCTCCGATTTCATACTTTATAAGGTCACATTCTCTAATTCACATTTGTTTACGGTGTCTCGGCATTCCGTGGTGTCACAATATGGCTAGTGGATTCCGGATGCTCACGCCACATGTCCGGTGATAAGAATTGGTTCTCCTCCCTCACTCGTGCATCTCGTGCTGAAAGTGTTACTTTTGGAGATGCTTCTTCCTCTTCTGTTGTGGCAAAAGGTACAATAAAGGTAAGTGACAAGTTTATGTTCAAAGATGTGGCTCTTGTTGAAAATTTGAAATATAACTTGCTTTCTGTCTCACAAATGCTTGATGAAGATCTTGAGATAAGCTTTAAGAAAAATGAATGCAAAGTGCTAGATGCTTCAGGTGATCTTGTGTTCAAAATTTCTCGTTTTGGAAGAGTCTTTAAAGCTGATTTTGATGCATCACCTTCTTCTAAGCATAGGTGTCTAATTGCCAATATTTCTAAAGATTTATTCTTTTGGCATCGTAGACTTGGTCATGTTGGTTTTGATCATCTTACTCGTGTAAGCAGTTTAGATCTCATACGTGGCTTGCCTAAGCTTAAGGGTGATAGCAATTTAGTATGTTCCTCTTGTAGACATGGTAAGATGATTGCAGGTTCACATCCACCTCTTACCATAGTGATGACAAACGCTCCAGGACAGCTTCTACATCTTGATACAGTTGGACCATCTCGAGTCCAATCCTTTGGAGGCAAATGGTATGTGCTTGTGATTGTTGATGATTTTTCTAGATACTCTTGGGTATACTTTATGGCATCTAAGGATGAGGCTTTTAGTCATTTTAGAAGTCTTGTTCTTAGGCTTTCTATTGATCATCCAGGAGCTCTCAAAGCTATTAGAAGTGATAATGGAACTGAATTCAAAAATGCTTCTTTTAATCACTTTTGTCTTGAAAAGGAATTGATCATCAATTTTCATCACCTAGAGTGCCTCAACGAGAATGGTATAGTTGAAAGGAAAAACAGAACATTGGTTGAGATGGCTAGAACCATGTTAGATGAACATCACACTCCTAGGAACTTTTGAAATTTGAAGCGATTTCAAGCTGCATGTTATGTTTCAAACCGTGTGTTTTTGAGATCAAAATTGGGTAAGACTCCATATGAGCTTCGGTTTGGACATAGACCTTCTGTTTCTCACTTTCGAGTTTTTGGATGCAAATGTTTTGTCTTAAAATCTGGAAATCTTGATAAATTTGAAGCTAGATCAAGCGATGGGATTTTTCTTGGATATCCTGCTCATACTCGTGGCTATCGTGGTGCTTGTTTTGGAAACTAACAAAATTGTGGAAACTTGTGAAGTTACTTTTGATGAGTCTAGTCCAGGTACTAGTCCAAGTGATGCAGTCTGGCGCATACATTCAGGGGAGAAAATCTTTGAAGATAATGATGATGTTGAAGATGATGTCTTGACTATTCCTAATGCACAACAATCTGTAGCACCCTTGGCACCTACTACTACATCACCTACAGCTAACCATCCTCAAGCTACAACATCATCTGTACATGCTGAAAATGAAGAAGGAGAAGGAGAAGTCTCAAAAGCCAATGCTCCCTTGCACATTCAAAAAATGCATCCATCTGAACAAATGATTGGAGACCTAAATGAGAGAGTCACTCGATCCAGGTTTATTCATTCTGACACTCATGCTCATTCAGCTTTAGTTGCTTCTTTTGAACCCAAAGATATATCTCATGCATTATCTGACGAATCTTGGATCAATGCCATGCATAAAGAATTAGAGAATTTTGAACGAAATAAAGTTTGGAAACTTGTCTCACCTCCTCCTAATTTTAATGTTATTGGAACTAGATGGGTTTTCAAAAATAAACAAAGTGAGGATGGTGTTGTTGTTAGAAACAAGGCTAGATTGGTTGCTCAAGGTTACACTCAAATTGAAGGCTTAGATTTTGATGAAACCTTTGCTCCTGTTGCTAGAATTGAAGCCATTAGAATCCTTTTAGCTTTTGTTGCATCCAAAGGTTTCAAATTGTATCAAATGGATGTGAAAAGTGCTTTTCTTAATGGCTACATAAATGAGGAGGTTTATGTCAAGCAACCACCTGGTTTTGAAAATCCAAAGTTTCCAAATCATGTGTTCAAACTATCAAAAGCTTTGTATGGTTTGAAACAAGCCCCTAGAGCATGGTATGATAGGCTAAAAACCTTTTTACTTGAAAAAGGCTTTTTAATGGGAAAGGTTGACAAAACTCTCTTTTTACTCAAGCAAGGCAATGATCAACTATTCGTTCAGATTTATGTTGATGATATTATCTTTGGTGGTTCCTCTCATGTTTTAGTGTCTGAGTTTTCAGAAACAATGAGAAAGGAGTTTGAGATGAGTATGATGGGTGAGTTGACATACTTTTTGGGATTTCAAATCAAGCAAACAAAGGATAGTACCTTTGTACATCAAAGCAAATACACAAAAGACTTGTTGCATAGATTTGGGATGGAAAACAGCAAACCAATCATGACACCTATGGAAAGCAATTGCACACTTGATCCGGATGAAGATGGTGAGCCGGTTGATCAAAAGGAATATAGAAGCATGATAGGTTCACTTTTGTACCTCACTGCATCAAGGCCGGATATACAATTTGCTGTATGCTTGTGTGCTCGTTTTCAAGCTTCCCCACGTGCTTCACATCGACAAGCTGTCAAAAGGATTTTCAGGTATCTTCATGGAACTCAAGATTTTGGCATTTGGCTTTCGCTTCCTCATGCATTAGTTTGAGATCTTTTTCTGATGCTGATTTTGGAGGATGTAGAATTGATAGGAAAAGCACTTCTGGTTCATGTCACTTCTTGGGAAATTCTCTCATTGCATGGTCATCTAGAAAGCAATCTTACATTTGCACAATCAAGCTCTGAATCTGAATATGTGGCTGCGCTAATTGTTGTTCTCAAATTCTTTGGATAGTAGCTACACTTAAAGATTATGGGGTTATTTTGGATAGTGTTCCTCTTTTGTGTGATAACACTAGTGCAATTTGCATTGCTAAGAACCCTGTGCAACATTCAAGAACAAAACATATTGACATCAGATTTCACTTTCTTAGAGATCATGTTGAAAAAGGCAACATTGTGCTTCATCATGTGGATACTGAACATCAATTGGCAGACATTTTCACAAAACCTTTGTCTTCTTCTCGTTTTGCTTTTATTCGGGGAGAACTTGGAATTGTTCATCCAATGGGATTGTTTTGAGGGGGAGTTTCTTTGCCAAGTTCTTTCACTTGATGAGCTCACTTTATCATATTTCTTTATATACTATATAATTGAGCTAATATATGATAATCTAAATTGTCTCACTTGAACTAAGAATGACATTGCGGAATTCCCTGATCTGATTGCCTATAGCTAAATATTCTGTGATATCTTACTCTTCTAGGCTTGATATTGAATCCTCTTGACAAATTTGGGCTATGAAGCAAGTGTGGTTTCAACTTTACTCTTTCATAAGACCATTTAATCATTTTTGCATGTTTATAATCAAAGAAAAAGAAAAAAGAAAAGGGAATAAAAAAGGGGGTGTTAAAAGCAAAAGCTTCAAGTTGTATGCTTCAGGCATGCTTTCCTTAAAAAATAAGATGTATGCTTCAAGCATGCCATTCCCTCAAAGATAAGATGAATGCTTCAAGCATGCCACTCCTAGAAAATAAAAGAAGTATGCTTCAAGCATGCCACATGCGATTTATTGTTTAAAGATTAAATTGGTCTACTAGATTGAAGTTGAAACTACTTGCTCGCCCTAAGTTGTTAGTTGCTTCAATTTTTTTAAAGCCTTGCTTTTTCTGCTAAGATCTTGCTTAGTACTTGGCTATAGTTGACTAAATTGAGGTTGAGATGCATGTCATTTCCTAACTTGTTAAAATCACTTCAAGATCATGTATTTTGCATATTATGTGATATATAAGGTTATATGATCGAATGAGCTCATCTTTTCTTATCTTGGCACTCCCTTGTTTCTCCTTGTGAAATCTTTGCTACAGGAAAAATTTTGAACATGTTCTCTCTTTTGTACTCTTGATGAATCCATTGTCAAAGGGGGAGAAAATTGGGAATTGCTGAAAAGTTTAATGAAAAAGGGGGAGAAGAAAAAGGGGGAGTGTTTGGAAATTTGAGAATTTTGGAAGAAGTTTGGAGATTTTTGGAATTTTTGGGTGCATTGCACATTCACACACTTTTTCATTCTCAGGGGGAGATTTTGTTTTGCATTTTGGTCAAAGGGGGAATTCTGTGTTTTCTTTTTGGTCCTTGATCCTTTGGATTTCAAAAATCTTTTGTAAAGTGAATGCCAAATGTTCAATTCTAAGTGGCGTTGCCAATGTTCTCATCAAGGGGGAGATTGTGAAATCATGTGCTGAAAAATTGGCTTAGAATTGAATTTGCAAATGTGTTTGTTCTTGTGTTTTGACAATTTGACAAGAAACAGTAAGTTTCGCTTTGGCGCCGGACCAAACTTAAAAAAAACAGTAAGTTTCCCATCTACGACGGACCAACTTTCTTGGTCCTTTGTAAACATGTTTTTTTTCTCCCATGTACAACGGACCAACTTTCTTGGTCCTTTGTAAACATGCTTTTGACAACCTCATTCTCCCATGTACAACGGACCAACTTTCTTGGTCCTTTGTAAACATGCTTTTGACAACCTCATTCTCCCATGTACAACGGACCAACTTTCTTGGTCCTTTGTAAACATGCTTTTGACAACCTCATTCTCCCATGTACAACGGACCAACTTTCTTGGTCCTTTGTAAACATGCTTTTGACAACCTCATTCTCCCATATGCAGCGGACCAACTTTTTTGGTGCGTGCGTAAATGTGTTTTTGAAGGTTGTTGTGCCAAACCAAGTTATTGAAAAGCAGTAAGTTTTACATATGCAGCGGACCAAATTTTTGGTCCGTCGTGAATGGGTTTTTGAGCGATTTTGAGATTGAAATTTGAATTTGATTTTGAGATTATGAAATTTGTGATAATTTCATGATACTTCTTTTGAAGTGGACTTTATGCAATGCTCATGTGAGTAGTTGCATGGATTGACATTGAGTCAAGTCGTGGACTTGTGCTCGGATTTGGTTTGTGGTTTGTTCATGTGCAGGTATTGCTCGAAGACGAATGTGGTCGATGACGGGACCGGAACTAGGTTCATGGAAGAACTGAGGTTCGGGACTAGGTTCAGGGAGGAACTGAGGTCTTGGTGGTCAAGGATGTCATGCGGGACGTTCGGGCTAAGAGAATGGTGCACATGAAGAATGGTTAGTCACGTGAGAATGGCAGGAGGTCATTCGCGTGCAAAGTGTTAGTCACGTGAGTATGGCAGGTGGCCATACGCGTGCAAAGTGTTAGTCACGTGAGTATGGTAGGGTTGCCATACGCGTGCAAGAGTTGTACTCGGCCAGGTTGGGCCAAGTAGAGTTGTGTTGAATCTGATTCCTTCTAGGGAATAGGAATTGTATTCAGAACTCCTTGTGGGTTGGTCCTTTAAATAGGAGGGGTTGTCTCCTGTTGAAGGGCATCCAATTAAGTAGAGCTGAGCGCATCAAGCCTTGAGCTTGGTTTTAGGGTTTGTACTCTTTTGATAAGAGTATTTTAGACAAAAGAAATAAAGATCAATTCTTCCAAGATTTTTGCGTGCTACAGTAACCACGTCGCTACAGTGTTTTCTGTTTTGGTTCTTGTTTGCATGCTTATTCTAATTCTAGATTGGTTTTTGATCGTTGAGTTTCATCTTAATTTGATCCATCAAAAACCGTTCTAGGGTATTGATTTAGAGTTTCTCAAAGTCTAGTTGATTAATCTTTTGAAGATCTTGTTTCGTCTTGAAGTTTTGATTAGATTGATTCTCGTCAAGTTCTGGATCAGCAAGCTTGCGAAGCTCATAACTTTTGATCCATAAGTCCGATCGAGCTGATTCTTTTTGGGTTTGATTCGTATTGGAATCTAGTTTCTTGTGTCCAAATTTCAGATCGTTCCGACGGTTCGATCTCCAGGAAGTTGCGTTTTACTGAACCTCTATCATTCTGTTTTTGTCGAAAACGAGGCAATTATTTGGTTCTGTTTTGGGGTGAACTTTTAATAGATCAAGAATTTGGTTTTAGCTTCCGCACAATCATTCACCCCCCCTCTGATTGCTATATTCGTATACTTCGATCCTACAGAACAGATTGAGGAATTTCCGGAAGAAGACTTGGCATCACTCTCTTCTCTCTTTAACAAAGCTTTGCAGAATGTGAGAATGAGGAAGAGAGGTGGTGGTGGTCCTCCAAGATGCTATGAGTGTGGTGACCTCAACCATATTCGCACAAATTGTCCTAAACTTGCAGGTAAAGCATCATGGGAGGAGAAGGACAACGACAAAAGAAAAGAAAAGAAAAGAAGAAGTTTGATAGAAAGAAAAAGAGCTTCATCAGTCGCAAGGTGGTTCACCGAGTTCTTTCCGCTCTTGAACAAGTCAATTTGAGCGATGTGGATTCGGAGAGCAGCGAGGACGATGCAACTCCAAGCAAGCATGAGTTGACGGGATTGTGTCTCATGGCCAAAAGCAGCGACAGCTTCACTGAGGACAGCAACGACAACGACTTCAATGAGGTAGATCCTTATGATGAATTAGCCAATGCTGTTGCCCGTCTTGGAAAATTGCTTGACAAACGTGATAGAAAAATTAAGAAACATGATATTCTTGTGGAGTCATTGAATGCTGAAATTACTAGACTTAAGACTTTGATTCCTGATGATGATACTTGCAAATCATGTGACTTAATTTACAATGAGCTCACCTTGCTTAGGAAAGAACACGCTCTTCTGTTACATCTAAATGAGAAAAATGAGAAACATGTTAAACATGCTAGCTGTTCCACTGATGATTTGCATGGTTCAACTTCTTGTTCTAAATGCTCAACTCTTGAATTGAAATTGAAAGATGCAAATGCTAGGGTTTCTCAATTGACTGATGATCTTCTTACACATGAGGTTCTTTCATGCTCAACTTGTCGCATGCAAAAAGAAAAAGTGGACGTTCTTTGTAATAACTGTTTAACTCTTTCTCAAAAGGTTGACTACTTGGAAAAATCATTAGAACGTTTCACTAAAGGAAAGAAAAACCTAAACATGATTTTGGATCAATCAAAAGTCAGCACTCATAATAAAGGTTTAGGTTTTGATTCTTATGCTCATCATAAATCACATGTTCCCACTGTTTTTAAAGCACTTGAAGGAGGAAAATTTGAAATTGACAATGAGCCTAAGAAAACTGTCTTTAAGTCTGCTGGAGTGCTATCTTCTACTATGATGACTGCAAATGTTGCTTCTACTTCTAAAGCCAAACATCCTGTTAAGTACACTTGCACTCATTGTGGTAGAGATGGACATTTAGTAGATTTTTGCTTTAGACTAGCCAAACAACAAAAGAAAGAAAAAGCTAAGGCTATGTCTAATTTTAGACAGGCATGCTTTGTTTCTCATTATGTGCCTAGGGTGATGCAAACACCTTTTGTTGCTAAGAACACGAGAAAAGACAAATATGTTTTTGTGCATAAGAATGATCGTGTTGTGCCTACTGTTATGCATCGTGTGTCTCAGTACTAGATTCCTAAACATCTTATTTCTAACCCCAGTACCGAGACCTCGACACTTTCTGCTTCTATGTAGGCTTCTCAAGCGAGGAAGGAGAACATATGGCTAGTAAATTTCTGATGCTCACGTCACATGTTCGTTGATAAGATTTGGTTCTCCTTCACTCATGCATCTCGTGCTGAAAGGGTTACTTTTGGAGATGCTTCTTTCACTTCTGTTTTCGCAAAAGGCACTAGTCCAAATGATGCAGGTACAGGTGCATATGTTCAGAGGGAGAGTATATTTGTTCATAAAGATGATGATGATGATGTTGAGAATGAGGAAGGCTGGATATACAATTTGCTTTGTGCTTGTGTGCTCGTTTTCAAGCTTTCCCCCGTGCTTCACATCGACAGACTGTCAAGCGAATTTTCAGGTATCTTCATAGTACTCAAGATTTTGGCATTTGGCTTTCTGCTTCCTCATGCATTAATTTAAGAGTTTTATTTTTAATGCTGATTTTGGAGGATGTAGAATTGATAGAAAAAGTAAATCTGGTTCATGCCACTTCTTGGGTAGTTCTCTTTCTTGGGCATATTGAGATTAAATTTCACTTTCTTAGAGATCAAGTAGAAAAAGGAAATATTGTGCTTCATCATGTGGATACTGAACATCAATTGGCGGATATTTTCACAAAACATTTGTCCTCTTCTTGTTTTGCTTTTATTCGGGGAGAACTTGGGGTTGTTCACCTAAAAGGCTTGTTCTGAGGGGGAGTTTGTGAAAAATTTGTGATTCTTTGTTTACACTTTCTTCTTTCTTTTTCTTAAATGAAAAAAATTAAAAAGGGAAAATGAAAAAGTATTGAGCATTATATTTGATACACATATGTGATTTGAAGCCATGTCTATGCTACAAAGTCTTTGTAACTTCATCTTTATGCATATATGGTGTAGTTTATGATATGACTATTTAAATGGAATGAAAACTTGAATTAAATCTTGTCATGGTTGAACTTTCTTAACTATCTTGATCCTGCTAAAAAAGATGCTCAATGCGAAAGTTTTTAAGGTTAAAGAGCTAAAAGCTCAAAAAGTGATTTTTGATAGATGCAAGATCAAGGTTATGCACTGTCGCACTTCCTCTTTACGAGAGTGCTTATCATTGCACTTTGATATGAACTTGGAAGAGGTTGTGTATGACCGAAACCATGAAACCTTAAGCTCATTGCTTGGCATGGTTGAAAAGTAAGGCTGATGGTGCATATAATTCCTTGCAATTTTATATTTTGTTGCAATCAATAAATAAATCATCTTTTCAAGCACCAAAGAAGTGCACAAAAATTCAATGTTTTCAGGTTTTGAGATAGTTGAGAAAGGGAGATCATGCCATGCAAAAAATCATTAATAGTACTTGATTTCTAGTTGTGCTTACTTTACATTGTTTATGTGTAGATTTGAGGGTGCAAGTACTTTTGATAGCATGACTTGGAAGATGTTACATTTGTGGATGATTTATAATGTTCATAACATAAAAAAAATAGCAAACTAAAACAAACAAAAAGATTTTATTCTCTCTTTTGTATTCTTGATGAATCCATTGTCAAAGGGGGAGAATTTTGGGCACATTGCACATTCACATACACACTTTTCTTGATTTAGGGGGAGTTTTTACTTTGCATATTTGTCAAAGGGGGAGATTTTGTGTTTTTCACTTTGGCTTTTAATTTTAAACTTTTTGATTTCAAAAACTTTTCTTGTGAGGTGAATGCCAATGTTCAGTTCTAAGTGGTGTTGCCAATGTTTTCATCAAGGGGGAGATTGTGAAATCATGTGATGAAAAATTGACTTAATGATGAATTTGGTATTGCGAAGTGGTTGTGCTTATGACATGTGTGGTGCATGTGCATGTGTTGTTTCAGTTGATTATTTGATATGCTTGTGATAGCATGGTAATTGTTTTGCTTGATGCAATGCGCTCATGTGAGTGGTTGCATGGATTGATCTTGAGTCAAGTCGTGGACTTGTGCTCGTACACGGTTGTGTGTTTGTTCATGTGCAGGTGTTGCTTGAGGTCGAACGTGGTCGGTGACGGGACCGGAACTAGGTTCATGGAGGAACTGAGGTTCGAGACTAGGTTCAGGGAGGAATTGAGGTCTTGGTGGTCGAGGATGTCATGCGGAGCGTTCGGACTAGAGAACGGTGCACGTGGTTGCTAGTGAGTCACGTGAGTATGGCAGGTGGGCCGTACGCGTGCAGTTGTAATCGTTTTGAGGTAGCTTGCATGTATTGGGCCATGTTGGGCCAAGTGGAGATGCATGTGAACTCTTCTAGGGTTTTCTTATAAATAGGGGGAGGTGCCCCGTGTTTATTGTGTGCCAGGATTTAGGATTTGTACTCTTTTATTAGGAGTACTGTAACCAGAAGAAATAAAAATCTTATTTTGCTCTTTTCGCTGCGCCGAATCAGTAGACGCACAAAAAAGAATCGAAGCCTTTCCAAGAGGCGGCTCTGTTCGGTTGGGCGTTCGGCGGCACAAGAAACACCGAGGCGAGGCAGAGCGATACGTGGATTAGGAGACGACGGCGTCACATCAGAGAAAAACAAGAGCCGCGCGAGGGTGTTACAGCTGCAGAGCTATCGGGCGAGCCTGAGCTCCAGATCACGAAGGTTCTCTGGGACAGCGTCTACGACGACGTGCATTGCCGAGGCTTCTCGGTGGCTTGCTTTTGATCTTAATTTCTCCATCGTGCTTGCGTGCTTGGAGGCTGCGTTGGAGTCGATCAACACGTTCTGCATGCATGTCCATCTACTGTGATTTGAAGACTGCGGTAACTATGCATGCGAATCATCTTAATTAGCTAACTAGCTTGTTGGATTGACTCCATACTAGCGCTTTACTTTGTGCTGATTATGATTAGTTAACTAGCCTGTGAATCGCATCTATACAAGTGCTACAGCAATTTTCGAATTACTGTAGCACCAGTGCAGGGTTACGTTAGTTCTGATAAAAAAAATAGGTGCTTTATTATTACTTGCATTTGGTTAATAGATCGGTTTATTATTTCATCTTGATACTTTTGATTTGATCTATTCCAAACCTTCTTAGGGCATCGAGTTAGTTATTTAAAAAGTTTGATTGGTTAATTCCTTTTAGATTTTGTTTAATCACGAAATTAGGGTTTAATTAATTCGCGTCATTTTTGGAACAGTCAACTTGCAAAGCCTATAACTTTTGATCCGTAGATCCGATTGAGTTGATTCTTGTTGGGTTAGTTTCTAAATTAAATCTAGTTTCTACAGTAAAAATTTCACATCATTCTAATCGTTGGATCTTCGGTAATTCTTGTTTTAGTAAACATAGGTCAATCTGTTTTTGCGTGAAATCGAAGCGATTATTTGTTTCCGAATTGGGGTGAATTGTTAGTAGATCAAAAAATTGATTTTAGCTTCCGCGCAATCATTCACCCCTCTCTGATTGCTATATTAGTCTATATCGATCCTACAGCTTCTGTCCCATTACTCATTGCTAGTTCGACTCGCACCATCTTCCTGGCTCGTGCCACGACCAAACCTGTCTCGGTCGGCCAAATTTAGGTGTCAACATATGCCCCCCATTTTTTGGATATGCATCATGTCCCAAAAATCATCCATTAGAGCCTGAGCAGGTTATCACTTCCATTATCCTTCCTGACTAGCAGTTATCTCCTCGAGACGCCGTGTCATAAATTTTCCTGTGTCAAATCACCTCGTATTCCACCAGCATTTGCTTTGAAAGATGCTTCGTTTCCCATGCCATGGCGATTCATCTGCTCATTTTGCTCTATAAGTATCAGATGAACCGTAATTCACCACATTGTCTTGAAGTAACTTTCACAATCTGCACCATGTCTTCTTCATCTTCCAACTCTTCTTCTGGTTACTATTCATCATCGGACAACGACTCGGCCATTGCCTCGGCCCTTCAGGAAGAATTATCGGCTGAGGTCCGCGCCGAAGAGGAGGTTATCGACGACGAAGCCATCGCCCATGCCCTTCAGGAAGATCTCAACGCCGAAGCCGTCGAAGATCCTGCAGCGGCTGCCCCTCTTCCCGCAGAGGTTGGGGTATCTGATGTCGGTATAGATGCTGCTCCCGCGGAGGCTGCAGCACGGGTCATCACTCCTCTGCCAGCCGATAATAGCTCAACGCTTCCACTAGCACCTCCTGACGATGCTGCCCTCCATGAATCATCAGATTCCAGCAGCAGTTCCAGCGCAGGTAATGCTCCTAGCGGGAAGCGTCGTCGGCTTCATTAGACATAGGGATTTTTCATTTATTACGTACGGATGGCGCCCTTCCCCCTTCTTTTCTTCTCCTTCTAGTCCCTTTTGCCTTTTTTCTTCTCAATCTTTATTCTCTACATCTGCCGTGAGACTTCTGTGCATCCTTTAGCCGATTCATGTAATCGTTACTTTACTGCTTCAGCTGATCATGTAAACAGCCCTCTTAATGAAGCATGTGATTTTTGTGTTCTGTCTTTATCGGATTTTGTATGTATTATGTCTGTTTTCACATTGACTCGTAACAATTTAGTATGGGACGCTCTCGTAACACATCGGCTACATAATGCATCGGCCGGATATGTTATCCATCGGCAGATAGAATTTTGAACTGACCAAACTGGCCGTTCCTTCTGCTGTACGCTACCCAGCAAATGCATCGCTCTTCTCTCTCCTCATTAACTACCTTGCAGCCTTTTCGTCACGTTCTGCTACTTCTTCACGTAGTGGGTGCGCAGCCTGCGGCGCGATTCTTGGTGCTGTCCTGAGCGAAATGTACTTTTTTCTTTATAAAATCTCTCCTTTTCTTCGAGTACCCTCATCTTCTTCTTTTGTACGCATCGCCCTCTTAGCCGACCATCTAGAGTGGTAAAGCATCCTTCTTTGGTTTGGCTATTCTTCGTTATCCCTTTGGCGATTTGTCTTGTAGTTTTCTTCTACACCTCACGTTCCATCACCGTCCTTTTGTTTTTTCTGCCTGATTCCTTTCCCACATATGGCCGATTATCGATCTACAATCTTGATTCCGGTACCTTAGTCGGATGGTCATTTCCTGCTTGGATCAGAAGGGGATGAGGATCCGACGGATTACATCAAAAAGGAAGTCATGCGGATCCCTCTGAACGCTGTTGGCCATAATCTCCCAGGGTGGATGAACAGCTTCAGAGCTTGGCCTACCGGCACTGCAGGATGGAGGGATTGGTACAATTGGGTAGCTACTCGCAAGAAGGCGGATTGGGAGGCTTGGGAAATAGCCGATTGCATCGTCCTTTCCTTATTGGGTATGTGTCCAAATGTGATGTTTGCAAAAGGGTGAAGGCCGAACACCTCAAGCCGGCTGGCACTCTTTAGCCGCTGCCCATTCCAAGTTGGAAGTGGGAAGAGGTTGGCATGGATTTCATCACCGGCCTGCCAACAACTTCCTCGGGTTACGACTCGATATGGGTTATAGTCGACTGGTTGACGAAGTCTGCACATTTTCTAGCCGTTCACACCACCTATCAAGCCAAGAGGTATGCGGAGTTGTACATCTCTCGGATTGTATGTCTTCATGGAGTACCAAGGCGGATAGTTTCAGATCGAGGCTCTCAGTTTGTTTGTCGATTCTGGAAAAGCTTGCATGGGGCATTGGGCACCAAGCTACTTCATAGCTTAGCATATCATCCGCAAACCGGCGGCCAAACCGAGAGGGTTAATCAAATCCTCGAGGATATGTTGAGGGCATGTGTTCTATCTTATGGGAAGAAATGGGATGAATGTCTTCCATATACTGAGTTTGCTTACAACAACAGCTACCAAACTAGCATCAAAATGTCTCCTTTCAAAGCACTCTATGGTCGTAGCTGTCAAACACCCCTAAACTGGTCCGAGAGTGGAGAACGTTCCTTCTTTGGACCTGAAATGGTCATGACGGCAGAAGAGAAGGTGAAGACCATTCAAGAAAATTTGAGGGTAGCACAATCACGGCAAAAGAGCTATGCTGATCATCGTAGAAGACCTCTCTCTTTCAGCATTGGTGATCATGTCTATCTGAAGGTGTCTCCCCTCTAGGGCACCACTTGTTTCGGAGTTAAGGGAAAGTTGGCACCTCGATACATAGGACCTTTCCGAATCCTTGCAAGACACGGTCAAGTGGCATATCAGTTGGAGCTTCCTTCTTCTCTAGCAATGGTCCACAACGTCTTCCATTTATCGCAATTGAAGAAATGCCTCCGTATTCCCTTCGAACCTCTTGAAGTGGATGAACTCGAAGTTCTACCTGATCTGTCTTACCAAGAGTATCCTATTCGAGTTTTGGATGAAGCTGAACGCAAGACTCATCGGAGAACTGTCAAATTCTATAAAATTCAGTGGAGCAATCACACTGAAGATGAAGCCACATGGGAGCGGGAGGACTGTTTGAAAACCGAGTACCCCGAATTATTTCAGAACATGTGAGTGCTACCATCTATTCTCTTCGCAATTAAAGTCATATCATTTGTGTGTGGCTGCATTGCCCATATGGACTGTATCCATCTATGCTCTCATTTTCGAATCTCGGGACGAGATTCTTTTATGGGGGGAGGATTTGTCAAGGCCCCGAATTCGAGTTCGACTCATGCGGCTAGCATCAACACCAACCAATCTTTAGCCGCATTCGAGATCGATTACTAGCTCCCGAGCATGTCCTAAACCGCCATTTAGAAGTATCCCAAACCCAACCAAAAGTTTAGAGCTAGAAAAGTTTAGATGACAAATGTGAGTTTCATCAAAGTTTAGAGCCTTGTAATTGGAGATCGATAATAATCTAAAATGCGCGTGTTGGTTGGTTGCAAACTAAGAACTTTTCTCTATTCAATGGTCGAGTTCTCTTGCCAATCCAACATCCAATGTTAAATTAATTCGTAGCATCAAAATTGAATCCATGTGCTGAAATGTTGGGGACTTAAGCATAGCATCTAATATCCTTGTGTGTGTTCTATGTGTGTTGGCTGTTGGAGACAAAACAGCAAACCACCCATCCTCATCTCCATCACACGCCAACAGTAGGCCACTCATTTCCTTCTCCCCATTTCGTGTAGCTCCCAAAGCTCCTGGCCGAGCTCCTCTTGAGGGGAGAAGTCTCCTCCATTGGCTGCACCTTGGAGCTCCACCAGCAGCCCCTCCAAGCCGGCGCCCTCCACTCCTAGCCAAGCTCCTCCTCTTCCTTCCCCATGGCTCCTCCTTGAGGGAGGCCAAGGTAAGCCCCCCCATGGTTAGGGTTTGTAATTTCCTAGTTTGGGAGGAGTTCATGATGTCTTGGGCGCCCTAGGTCTGATTTGGGGGAAGTTTTGGAGGGAAACCCATGTTCTAGGGTTTGGAGCAAAATCCTGATTTTTGAGCAGATTTTACAGATGTTGTTTTTCATCTTTTTGAGCAAGTTAGAAGCTTTATCTCTTAGGACGTCTGAATAATTAGTTGTAGGTAATCGAACCATATTTCATTTCCAACTGGAATCGTTCTATTTCGTTAATCAAGCTGAGAGTTATGATCAATTTCGTACAGACTGTCCAGAGTGGGTGTAGATTGGCAAAGTTGCTGTTTTGCTAAGTTTTGGGTGTGTTAAACTGGTTGATGTCCAAATGGGGGTAGTGGGGATTGTAGGTAGGGTTCTCATTCTCAATTAGAAACTGGGAGAGCTCAATGTGGTGGAGTGATTAAAAAGTTATGCCCAATTGAATAGCTGGCTGTTCTGCACCTCTGAAAATGGTGGACACTGAAGTTGCTCTCTGTTCCTGGACGAACTGGGAGTTGTACATGCAATGGATGGATAATTGGCCAAATATAAGCTGAAGATATGCCTCTTAAGTTTCATTAGAACTTGGAAGCACTCAATTCCATCAAACCTTGTAGAAGTTATGGTCATTTTGGTGAAATCTGTCCAGAATTTGTGCATTTGTGCAGAGTACTATTCTTTTCTGTTTTTGGGCAAGATAAAGCAATGTGTAGTCAATTGGGGGTAGATGTATGTGTAGGTATTGTTCTTATGTTCATTTATAAACTGGAATCACTCGAATTGGTTGAGTAGATAAATAGATATGCTCATTTGAATTGCTTGTTGTCTGAAAATTCAGAGTTTGGGGTTAAAAACCAAAAGGGTAGTGTGTTGCTGTTTTCAGATTTCAAAGATGCTACAAAAGTTAGGATTTGGTTGGAGTAGTGTAGATCATTTCAAAATATTGCTTGGCTATTAATGTGGAGTGTTAATGTTTGCATTTTCACTTTTGATTGATGAATGTTTGCATTCTTTTTTGAGCTAACATGGGTCTTTAGTTGTCATTTCATCTCATGTGCACGGCATGCATCTCATTTCATACATTGTGATCGTGTAGAGAATGAACCCACGGAGGTGGACGTGACCGTAGCCGAGGGTGGGATTGAGGAGCATATTGTGGTTGAGAATCCGGCAGAAGCTCAAGGCAAGCACCTAAGCATATTCAACCTTATATGTAATTTTATTTTGGTGAATCAATTGCTTATTGGATGATTAAGTCATGCATTAGGAGTCGAATTGTTGGAATGGTATTAGAACCCAATTGCTGCACATACACCCTTTGATATTTGTTGAACACCTCCTTGGAGCTAGTCTAAGGGTAAATGTAAGGTGTCCATGCTTAGTTGCTTAGATGTCGTGTATGGGCCAAGTGGTGGATGGTTCCATCGCTTGAGAACATTTACTTCAAACTATTGGGCTACAATGGATTTGGGTGGGAACAAAAATGTGAAATTGAGACCGGGCGAGAGGGTTGGAGCATTTGAGTGTGGAGACTCGAATGCGTAGTCTCGCCTGTGTCAGTTGAGGACCGATCTGTTGATTGCCCTGTTGATCGATCATACTTTGTTGATCACATGCCTAATAATGGTACGGTAAGCCACCCTTTCATGGCATACTACTCGATGGATCATGCGCTCATGCGGTTAGACGTGGTTGAGGGCGAGGCTTAGGCCTACTCTCGACGGTCAAGCGAGGCTTGGCCGCTCGAGGGGGTGCTAGGTGCTCGGACCGCATGAAGATGGTTCAGCGAATAGGTATGGATGGGAGGAGGGTTGACATGAGGTTCCTTCGTGGGATTCATGTTGTGTGATTGATGATCCCCTGCAGGGTGAGTAAGCGATTCGAATTGCCGTGCTCTCGGATATGAGCACGCTTGTATCATCTGACATTTCAACGTACTAACAACTTAAACGTGAAGCTAGTTGGTATATTGATGATTATACTTGTTCATGAATTACTGCTTTCCTTTAATGTTTAATTTCAGATTTCACACTAGTAATAGGTGCTGTCCAAAAGTGCTATAAAACTTCTGAATGGAGTAGTAGAATGTAATCACGAAACAAAGTTAAGCTTTTCCGCACTTTTACCTTAAGCTTATCCCTTGCTACATCCAATGCAAATTCTTTTGAGTCGGTCATATATGGACCACGGGTAAGTCTTGCGAGTACCTTTTGTACTCATGCTTCTGCTTTGTGGTTTTCAGGTGTGGGCGAAGAAGGATGTGAGTTCTGTCCGTATTGCCTCTCGGTGACCGGGCGGGGCACCGAATAGAGGCTAAGCTCGATGATACAAATGCTCTGAAGTGTTCAGGGGCATGACACTTCCGGAGATGTCATACTTTTGGTTTAATTTGGTGGTTGTGCGTTCATTTTGTTGTATAGTTAGTCTTAAACTATGTCATGTCTAGGCTTGAATACTTGGCTATTTCTGTTGTTGAACCTTGATGTGTTGGTGCTCATCTCATGCTTTCTATGTTGTTCCTATCCCTGTCGATTATTATGCTATGTTGTTGTGGTGGTGTCATGTGTGGAAATGTTAATTGATCTTCTGTCTGCTGAGTGGATGTCCTCACTTCTAGATGCATCATGCTGAAATTTTGTAGAAATCCTGAGATAGGTAGGATCTTGTTTTTGTTTATTTTACGAGTTAGAATATGTTGTTGTGAGTTCTTGCCATGTGTGGTTGTCTGGTTTGTCTTTGTGCTTTGTTTTTTGGTCGTCTTATTGTGCTTCCGCGGTTGCGTTTCTGGTCGTGAAGTTTTGGGTTCGTTGCCCCCTTTATGCAAATTGAGTTGATATGTTAATGGAAACCGGTATGCGGGGCGATCCTGGGTGAGCTTCGGGTCGCATAACGGGGGAATACCGGGATTGTTGTTGAGTTATTCGAATGGTCTCACTGTTGCCTCAATTGGGTTTGGGTGCTAGCATGCGAGCGCCATCGGTGATCTGTTGCTGGCCTCCAAATCCGATGAGGTTGACCGAGCATTCAATAACCTGAGGACGGTCTGGGCGGCTCCCGACAAAGCTGGTATCAGAGCAAGGTGCATAAAGATGAACCATAAACTTGACAACCACTTAGGTGATTGATTGTGGTTTACTTAACCTCCTAGTAGCGATTAGCGCCATATTACTCGCCCTATGTCTATAATTAGGGTTGTGTGGGTTGAATGGTGAGTGTGGGAGAAACGATCACGTTGGAATCGTACATTTCATACCATGCATGTAAGATCCATGTCATACCATTCACGCATATGTATTGCCATGTCATTTTGCATCTTGATCTATGCTTTCATGTATGTTGGGTTTGCAAAATTCCTTTGTCTTGTGCTACTGTCTAGATCATGTTTTAAGTCTAAGAACCTATCCCTTCCAAGTGGGGTCTAACTATTGTCGTCTGGCCTTGGTTGATGACCGAATGAGGACCCGCGGAGGTACGGGAGGTGATGATGGTGCGGGGCGATTGCAGCCCCACGATGGCGATCCGCCTCCTCCTCCCAACCTCTTGGATGTGTTGCTGAGGTCTAAGCAGAATCAGCATGCAACCAACCGGATCCTTGAGATGCTTGTTCAGAATCAGGCACCTCGAGGTGGCCGCGAAGGGCGAGACTGACCCAATGGTTATCTGGATTTCTTGCATACACAGCCACCCACCTTCTCTCGCGCCAGTGAGCCACTTGAAGCCGACGATTGGTTGTGCACTATTGAGCAGAAGTTTGCTCTCATTCGCTGCGAAGACCATGAGAAGGCACTCTTCACTGCTCAACAACTTTAGGGTCCTGCTGGTGCTTGGTGGGCCAATTTCCTTGTTATGCAGCCCGCCGGTCACAAAGTGTCATGGGCGGAGTTTCGTGAGGCCTTTCGGGCATATCATATCCCGAAGGGACTCATGGACATCAAGAGGCGGGAGTTTCTCTCCCTCAGGCAGTTGAACAAGTCCGTGATGGACTACTCTCGTGAGTTCAACTATTTGGCCCAGTATGCACCAGAAGAGGTTAACACTGACCAGAAGAAGCAAGATTGCTTCAGGAATGGGCTGTCAGCCAAGATGCAAGACCAGCTCTCCGTGTGCGACTTCCCACATTTCAATGCTTTGGTGAGTGAGGTGATCACAGTGGAGCACAAGATGAAGAGCCACCAGGAAGAAAAGAAGCTGAAGCGGGTTGCACAGTTTTCGGCAGGTGGCAGTTCGCAGCGTGCTCGAGCTGTCCTCCTTCCTCCACCTAGGGCACCTGCTCCTGCACCTCCCCTACAGGCTGGGATGACCCGGCCTCCTGTTGTTGCTCCCCAGCCCTTATAGCCGCAGCCGGGAGTGAGAGTGGGGGCGAATTCAGGTCCAGGTCCGTGCTACAATTGTGGGCGCGTGGGACACTTCATCAGGGATTGCCCTTTTCCAAAGCGGGGCAACAACTCTAATGCTCCAAGGCCTCAAGGCGCTACCGTACCGCCTCCACGTCATAATGGGAAGGCACCTCAAGTGCCGAAGCATGGCCGAGTCAACTACACCAACACCGAGGAGATTCCGGAGGGCGACCATGTATTGACGGGTATGTTACGCATTGATGGACATGCTGCTAGGGTTTTATTTGATTCAAGGGCTTCTCATTCTTTTATTCACAAGGATTTTACTATGCCCATCATGTCAGCGACTGAGCACACCGTGCGATGATGTCAGCAATGGGCCCGCATGTCAGCGGTTGGGCGCACAGTGCGATGACGTCACCTGTGATGTCATGTTGACGTCATGGTGGGGCCCGCATGTCAGCGCCGCTCAGCCGAGCCATGCTAACGTCAGTAGTGGGTCCCACGTGTCAGTGACACATGTACCCGTGGACCGGGTCTACGGTGGACCGAGTCCGTGGACCGGATGACGCAAACATGATGTCATAATTCGATTTTTCTTTTAAAAAATAATTCGGTGGAAATCTAAAATTCGTGCTGACGTCAGCTGACGTCATATTTTTGATTTTCCCGTATAAAAATAAATGGATTAATTCAATTTATTCTTTTAACTGATTTTTCAAACTTTAAACGGCTATAACTTTTGTGTTTTAACTCCGATTGAGGCAATTCCAGTTTCATGAAAATAACTTGGCTTTGGAAAATGGTTGGGTTGGAACTGAGAATTGGGCTTAGGATGTGAAATGCTTGTGAAAGTTATTATCTTTACTATTCTTTTACGGCTTTGCAATCTATTACTGTATTTACACACGCTGCTTTACTGCAAATTCACCTGTTAGCCTATCCTTTGTAATAAGCCATGCATGTAGAATATTAGCTTGCATTCTGTGCATGACTTGCTGAGTACCAAGTACTCACCCCTTGCAAAATACAACATCAGTTGAAGAAGGAGCGACGCCAGCTTTGGAGGAGGAATTTCAGGAGGAGCCGTCTACTTAGGGAGCAGGCCCAGTCAGTTGCTTGTGGTAAACTGAGTGGCACCACGTTGATTCTATTATGCTGCAATTGTTTATTTCAATAAGTTTTTGCCCTGCAAGGCATAATCTTGTAACTTGACCATAAGGTTGAGCAACCAGTTTGGCTTAACTAAATAAAGTACTTTACTATTCCGTTGAGTATGATTGTGGTATTTACCGATGTTGAGACTGTGTACACTAGCGTGATCCTGGACTAGTGCTGAATACACAGAGGGTTCGGATTTACAAATTCGGGTCCTGACAGAGGTGGTATCAGAGCCATACTAACTGTAGGCTTACCCTTAGTTAGAATGGCTGTAGTGAGGATAAAACTATTTTCTAAATTTAAAATTTGCCAAGATAATGAATGAACTCTCGACTTATTCCCTTTTGTCTTGTTCATGCCCCTTGCTGAATTCTTTTTGTCTCCACCTTGATCATAAAATGTTGTGTTCTCACGTGAGTGTCTTTGGCAAATAAAGATGATCAACAACTACGCTGAGCGTGAGGGAGGCTACGCCGCTGAGTTATGGCTTATGTTGCAGATACTTGGGGGTTTTGAGAGACCGCTCTACCGAGGGACCACCATAGTGCAGGTAGGATTGGTCCAATCGTGGCGCGTCAAAGTCACTGTGTATGCCCGAGAGAAGACGAAGGCAAGCCGTCCACTCTACCTCACAGCGAGGAGATATTCGTTTATGGTTGGGATCCAGGAGACGTCGCGTCTAGCGATGTGGCAGATCGCCCGCATCTACTCCAGGGAGTTGGAGGGCACCGTGTTTCATCACCACCCTCTCAGAGACAACCGCCTTGACCGGAAGCCGATAGATGATGAGAACGCCATGATCACTCATCTAGCAAGGTTTGTCGTCGCTCAGGAGGATGTGATTGATGATACCGTACAGGAGTTGCAGAAGGCCCGCGATGAGGCTGAGGATGTCAAGAAGCAACCGCGAGAGGCTCGAGAGTACCTAGCTCACTCTATTCAGAGGGTTCGTGTGCTGGAGATGGCACTGTACGGACATGAACCAGAGCTGGTGTTGGAGCTGCACGACCCAGACCCTGAGGAGGACCCAGAGGAGGCGCCACCTGCGCCACAGCCAGAGCTAGAGCCAGAGGAGGACGTCGCGTTGTCGACCACAGATGTGGTAGGGCATGGTGATCGCTTTGCACCAATGCCGTCTCACCCGCCAGTGTACCCGCCGGGGAGTTCCCGAGGAGGATGGCCGAGGAATGAGCATTCAGGATTAGTAGTGAGACTCCTTCGTCGAGTCGCGTCTAAGAATAAAGAGTCACCCTTAGAGGCGTTAGACTCTAGTGTGTTAGTTCGATTTGGATTTTCAGTGCTTGATGAGTGTGCAGTATGTGTTGCAAGGCCCTTAGGCATTGTAAGCAACCATACCAAGTTATTATTAAATAATTAATAAAGTTGGATTTCGAGTTACACCTTCCACCCCGCATAAGTTTCTCTACTACTTGTCTATTCTTGTTTCCCCATCGTCTCTTAACCTTGGAGTAACAGACATATGGTGAACACCCGCGGAAACCTTGAAGGCAACGAGAGTGGTTCTTGTTCAGCTGGAAACCCCAATGATGGAGCACCTGCACCCCAACCTGCACCCCCAGTTGACATGCAAAATTTTGGAGCCTTCCTTGCTGCAAGTTGATGCATGCCATAATGCAGCAGATGCAACAAGTCACTGCTCAGGCCGCTACCAACCAGGCTAATCAAGGACAGTGATAGAATTCAAGACTGTCAGAGTTCATGAGGAGTCATCCACACACGTTCTCCGGGAATGCTAATCCATTGGAGGCAGATGACCGGCTAAGATCAATTGAAAGGAAGCTGCACATCACTCATTGTGTAGGGAATGAGAGGGTGTTCTATGCCTCTCATCAGTTGGAAGGAACAGCAGCTGAATGATGGGAGAACTTCTGTGCTTCGCATGAGAACCCACAGGTGATTACTTGGGAAGAATTTACTGTTGCTTTCCGCCAGTACCATGTGCCAGAAGGGATCATGGATCTCAAGAAGGAAGAGTTTAGGGCTTTAAAGAAAGGCAGCCAGTCAGTGGCTGATTATCTCAATAAGTTCACTCAACTTGCTCGCTACGCACCTAAAGATGTACCGACAGACAAGGCTAGACAGTCTCGCTTCATGAAGGGACTGAATTCAGGACTACAGGTGGGACTGATTACCCACACTTTTTCGGATTTCCAGGAGCTGATGAACAAGGCTCTCATCCTGGAAGATAAGCATAAAGAGCTGGATGATAACTGGAAGCGCCGAATGGCACAACAAGGAGCTCGGCCTGGAGCACAGCATTTGAGGGTTGCACCCAACCAGTTCTTCAGATTCCAGCCGCAGAATGCTGCGAGGACACAGTCGCCATCACCGAGACTTGCCAGACAAAATTTTCAGACACCAGCACAAGCCAGAATCGCACCAGCAGGAAGCCAGCCATCAACGGTGAAACATTGTTACACATGGAATGAGCCAGGGCACTTCTCCAATAATTTCCCCAAGAAGGGAGGAGGTGTGACTCTAGTTTGTTTCAATCTGGGATCCACACAGGCAAGAGCACCTGCACCAGGAGCAAGCTATGGAGCCACACAACCTGGAGCCGCAACGCAGACTGTGGTGAGACGCCACGTCAATCACGTCACCGCGGATGCACTGCAGAATGCTACAGACATCATACTGGGTAAGTTACTTGTTAACTCAGTACCTGCAACAGTTTTGTTTGACTCTGGAGCTTCGCATTCATTTGTTTCTGAGATTTTGTTGCCAGGAATGATTTGGAGATTGTGGATCTTAAATGCATGCTTATAGTTCAAACCCCTGGGTCAGAACTCCAATCGCAAGTAGGATGTTCTGGGGTAAGAATTTTAGTAGATGGGGTAGAATTCTTAGCGAACCTCATTATACTGAGTACCCAGACCCTAGATGTTATCTTGGGAATGGATTGGTTATCCAAGCACAAGGCTATGCTGGATTGTGGACGAAGAATCATATCTGTTGAGAGCCCCTGTGGAAGGAAAGTGGAGTTCCATGTGACCGCCGTTCGAGATGGTCAGTTGATGGTCAACAGTGCGAAGGCAGTCAACATAGAGGATGTTCCAGTGGTAAATGAGTACCCTGATGTTTTCCCTGAGGACTTACCTGGTATGCCTCCAGACAAAGACATTGAGTTCGTAATTGAGCTAGTACTTGGTACAACCCCGATAGCGAAGAGACCTTATCGGATGTCAACCGATGAGTTAGTGGAGATGAAGAAACAGATCGAGGAGCTGTTGGAGAAAGGATTTATCAGACCCAGTTCATCGCCGTGGGGAGCGCCAGTCCTATTCGTCAAAAAGAAGGATGGGAGTTTTCGGATGTGTATTGATTATCGTGCACTCAATGATGTGATGATAAAGAACAAGTATCCATTACCCAGGATCGATGACGTATTCGATCATTTAATAGGAGCTGGAGTTTTCTCCAAGATAGATCTGCGATCAGGATATCATCAGCTGAAAATTCGATCAGAAGATGTGTCGAAGACTGCATTTTCGTCGAGATATGGACATTATGAATTTATAGTTATGTCCTCCTTTTCCTTGCGCACCCATAGCCCTAGGTCACCGAGCTCAAGCCGCCGCCGTCCACTAGCAATCGCTCGTCGAAGTTGCGCTAGGGTTCCGCCGCGATTATTGCCATTTTCCGCCGTCGTCGAGCCGTCTCCGCCGCAACCAAGGCCGGATCTAGGACCCCGTGACGAGATGCTTCGGATAGGACCACGCACCTTGCCGGACTCACGCGGAAACACCGTTGGCCAGGTCGTCTTCTTCCTCTCTGATGGCCTAGCTCCACCGCGACATCGTCGACGCCCGCGAGCTCTACCAGCCGTCCGATCAAGATCCGACCGCCCAGGTTCGTCCACGTCGCCCGAGGAAAATTTCACGTTACGGTTTCTGGATCTAATATCCACCGTTGGATCTAGATCCAACGCACAGGATTGAGCCACGTAGCCCCTTTGACAGCACCGTGTTAGATCCAATCGTAGCCGTTAGATCTAGATCGTACGGTTAGATTTAACCCACGTTGTAGCGCTAGATGCAATCTCCGTCGTCCGATCAAGATCGAGCAGCGTAGATCATGCCACGTGTCACTGTCCGGGTCATGCCACGTCGCCCCGTGACGCGATAAACCGAATCCAATCCTGGCCATCGATTCGAATCGAACGGACCATCGGATTTAATCTGGTACGGGAGAGGTTGGATCTAATCTGGACCGTCGAATTTCAAACTGACGGCCCAAATCGTGCCACGTAGCCGTGAGCTGAACCGACGCGATCAGCACGGCATCGATCGGTCGTCGCTGACGTCATGCGTGACGTTAGCAACGGGCCCGCATGTCAGTGGCTGGGCGCACCGTGCGATGACGTCACGGTGGGCCCGCATGTCAGCGTCGCTCGGCCGAGTCATGCTGACGTCAGCAGTGGGTCCCACGTGTTAGTGACACGTGTACCCGTGGACCGGGTCCATGGTGGACCGAGCCCGAGCCATAGACCGAGTCCGTGGACCGGATGACGCAAGCATGACGTCATAATTCAATTTTCCTTCAGAAAAATAATTCGGTGGAAATCCAAAATTCGTGCTGACGTCATATTTTCGATTTTCCCGTAAAAAAATAAATGGATTAATTCGATTTATTCTTTTAATTGATTTTTCAAACTTCAAACGGCTATAACTTTTGCGTTTTAACTCCGATTGAGGTGATTCCCATTTCTAAATTTTTATAAAATTGAGCTCTATTTAATGGTGGATTTTATTTAATTTTTGGACATGAGTTTGTCTTTATTTTTATTTATTTGGTGTTTATTTATCTCTTACGAGTAGATGTTGAAGTGCCCGAAGGCTTCGAAGGTGAAGTTTTGTCCAAGGAGCCAGCTCAAGACTAAGAACAAGTACTTTTTGAAGGTAAGTTATGCTTTGATCATGTGGAATCTGCTTTTGAAAAATATTTTGATTCAATTTATTGCATGATTAATTTAATTAGAAAATGCTTTGATTAATTCTGGGAATTAGTTAAATGCCAAGTTGCTGTATGCCACCATGATTATTTAATTCTGTGCCATGAACCCTTGTCACCCTAGTTAGTTTAAGAAGTTGGACATTATTAAATTGCCAACATGGGTAATTTGACCGCTATAGTATAATGCTTAGCCCCGCCACGTAGTCATGACATGTTTTTTGGATAATCAAATATTAATGTTGACTTAATGAGATATGGCACATGTTTTGGAAAAGTGTCATGTGTTATTGATGATGATGTTGATGGCACGTGGTGCATGGTAATCAACTGGGAGTTTTAACTGATTTAGACTGGGGCATGTGGCAAGATTGTTCTGGTGGGCCAAGAGTGGCACCGGGAATGTCGATTTGGTTTTGTTACTTGGGTAGTATTGCCCTGGTCAACCTAAGGACTTAACCTTGCAAGCCTTTGAACTGAGTTCATCGTACAACCACATGTCTGAAATTGGACAGACCTAGTTGAGTAGGTTACTGATAACTTGCATGTGATACCTCGGGGTGTCAACTATACCAAGTGAGCGTACCAGGTGCTGCGGCATGGTAAAAGTCCAACGGTATGTCGGTCCTGTACTTCGCCTCTGCTGAGGGAAGGGATAGTGTATGGCAATCGGGTAGGTTCACTTGTTAAGGTGGAAGTCTCCGAAAGGCTTTGTTACAGTCACCCACCTTTGTGGGGGTTTGACTGTATCTTGTGGGTAAAGTGTATAACCTCTGTAGAGTGTAAAATCTATTCGAATAGACGAGTCCACGGTACTGGATAATGCTCGGGGATTACTGTCAAGGGTTAGACTTTCGTGAAAATAACTTGGCTTTGGAAAATGGTTGTGTTGGAACTGAGAATTGGACTTAGGATGTGAAATGCTTGTGAAAGTTATTATCTTTACTATTCTTTTAGGGCTTTGCAATCTATTACTGTATTTACACACACTGCTTTACTGCAAATGCACCTGTTAGCCTATCCTTTGTAATAAGCCATGCATGTATAATATTAGCTTGCATTCTATGCATGACTTGCTGAGTACCAAGTACTCACCCCTTGCAAAATACAACATCAGTTGAAGAAGAAGCGACACCAGCTTTGGAGGAGGAATTTCAGGAGGAGACGTCTACTTAGGGAGCGGGCCCAGTCAGTTGCCTGTGGTAAACTGAGTGGCACCACGTTGATTCTATTCAGTTGCAATTGTTTAGTTCAATAAGTTTTCGCCCTGCGAGGCATACTCTTGTAACTTGACCATAAGGTCGAGCAACCAGTTTGGCTTAACTAAATAAAGTACTTTACTATTCCGTTGAGTATGATTGTGGTATTTATCGATGTTGAGATTGTGTGCACTAGCGTGATCATGGACTAGTGCTGAATACACAGAGGGTCTGGATTTGCAAATTCGGGTCCCGATAGGTGCCGTTCGGTTGGCACAGGAGCGCCATCGGCAATGAGAGGAAGTTGCAAAGGAGCGTGCAGAACTTGCTCTTTAGGCAGCTGATGTGAAAAAGGAAAAAGCTGCGTTCGACGCCGCAATCGCTTCGTTCAAGCCTTTAGTGCTGTCAAGGGCAGGCTGGTCGATGAGATAGCCCGCCTAAAGCAGGTCCTAGCTGAAGCCGAAACCCATCTTTCCGAGATGGACCGACATACAAGTTCTGACATACAAGTTCTGACATACAAGCAGGTCCTAGCAACGGCCGACATACAAGTCCGTCGAGCCGGTTTGGTAGAGTCCTTTCAGAGGATCGATGCCAAGGTCAAATCTATTGTGCCGGTCCCGGGTAGTGCGTTGGATGATGAAGCCCTGATCTCAAATGTGGGCCGAGCTGCTCAGAAGGCAGCTGACAACGTCATCCACCTTATCTAGACGATGTACTTGAACAACACACCGCCTTTCGTCTTGTAATGTTTCTGATTGGCAACCGAACTTATCCCACACTGGACTTTATTCGGTCTTCAGCGATTTTCCTTTCACCATCTTCCTAGGCACCGACCCATAAGCTAGGTAGTACTTCTTCAGGTACTTTCTGTTGATGGCCTTGACGTACGCTTCCCCTTTCGGGGTCTCAAGTATGTACGAATTTCCTGGTACTAGCCGACTAACTTTGTATGGCCCTTCCCACATGGGAGACCATTTTCTGTACTTGTTGTCCTTCGTTCAGACTGGTAGGATAGTTTTCCATACTAAATCGCCTTCCTTAAATGCCTTGGGTATGACCTTTTTGTTGTATCTCTGGCCACCCTAGCCTTGTTTCACTCGATATGTTCCATCGTTCTCAATCTCAACTCTGTTAAGTCCTCGAGGTTATTGGCCAACGCATTCCTGTAGTCCTCAGCTGATAGAGTATCTTGCATGGTGATTCTAAGTGAGCTTATGCCGATTTCCAATGGCAATACTGCTTCTTGCCCGTACACTAACTGGTACGGGGATACTTTGGTGGCCCCGTAGCCTGATACTCTGTATGCCCACAGCGCATCGACTAGTGTTGTATGCCATCCTCTTGGTTTATCAGCTATTTTTCTTTTGATCAACTTGATCAAAGTCTTATTCGACGATTGGGCCTGTCTGTTGGCCTGAGCGTAGTATGGTGAGGAATTCAACATCCTGATCCATAAACCTTGGGCGAAGCTTTGGACTACTTCTGACATGAACACAGTGCCCTGATCAGTCGTAATAGTTTGTGGGATCACGAACCGATGAACGATGTGCTCTTAGACAAATGCTATTGCCTCCGTGCTGGTGACTTTCTTTAGTGGTACTGCCTCGACCCATTTTGAGAAGTAATCTGTGGTGACCAATATGAATTTGTGACCTTTCTGGAAGCTGGATAAATCTGCCCGATGATGTCGATACCCCACCCGCAGAATGGCCAGGGTTTCACAATTGGGTGTAAAGCCACAGCGGGGACGTTTTGTATGTTTCCGAACTTCTGGTAGTCTTGGCACCCTTTGTAATATCGAAAACAGTCTTCTAGTATTGTCGGCCAATAGTAACTAGTGCGCCTAAGCAACCACTTCATCTTATGAACCGATTGATGCATTCCGCAAATTCCTTCATGGACCTCTCCCATAGCCGATTTTGCTTCTTCGGTGTCGAGACAGCGGAGACACAGACCCTCCATCATCCGATAATACAGGGTATTATCTATCATCACGTATTTCAGCGCTTGTCTTTTAGTTTTTACATCTGTTTTGGCTAAGGGATTTGTCAAATAGGCTATAATCTTCGTGCGCCAATCAGAAGTCGTTAGGCACAGCATTGTTCTCTCAATTGACTCACAAACGGTGGTTTGCTCGAGAGGTGCATACCCTGATGCTTGCTGAGCCATGATATGTTCTCCCTTTTTGTAAAGCTTATTTGACACACTTCCTTTGGTGTGCCGCAGGGAGTTAATAACATAACCGTTCAATTATTTAATCCTAGCTTTGCACTAGCCCGGTGACATTAAACCCCGACTATGGTAGAAACAACGACCCCATGGGTCAACGATCTTATAGATCACAAATAATCTGAGCTCAATGAAACAATAAACATTTCTTCCATAACCAGGCGTACACCGTTGCACCGAATATGTGTTTACCCACAAGACTCATGTGGCAGCCCCCTATAAGCAAACGCGAAAGGGTTTACTGCTTTTGCTCACTACTACAGATTTGGCCTTCCATACCGGCCCATTAGTACCGGTTATGCATGAATCGAGACTGACAACTACATCAGTACCGGTTCAGCGATCCTCTTGGTCCGGGGCATCTCAAGATTACTGTTTAATATACCAACCGGTACTGATGTTCTAACATCAGTACCGGTTGGTTACACCACCCGGTACTAAGCAGCTGTGGACCCAGCAGGCTGCGTAGTACCGGTTGGTGTAACCAACCGGTACTGATGATCCCACAACAGCACCGGTTTAATATACCAACTGGTACTGATGGTCTAACATCAGTACCGGTTGGTTATGCAACCCGGTACTAAGCAACCGTGGGCCTAGTAGGCTACTTAGTACCGATTGGTGTAACCAACTGGTACTGATGATCCTACATCAGCACCGGTTGGTATTTTAAACCGGTACTAAAGCTCTTTGTCTCCCGCGCCCACCCTCGATCCTACCCCGTGCTCCTTTTCGATGAAACTCTTCGTGTTCACCAGAATTGAAGTGCTTTCTCTTCGTCTTCCGATTTCCACCTATAAAACGATCAGATGACTGAGGGAGAAGAACGAGCAGTGAGACATATCGCCCAATTAAAATGGCAGCTCCATCTCCTTCTTCCTCTGGCGCACCATCACCACCCCCATCACCACCCCCAGAGGAGGAGCGGGAGGAGGAGGAGGAGGAGGAGGTGGAGTGGGAGGAGGAGGAGGATCCAAAGGAGGAGGAGGAGGAGGTGGAGTGGGCGGAGGAGGAGGATCCAGAGAAGGAGGAGGAGGTGGAGTGGGAGGAGGAGGAGGATCCAGAGGAGGAGGAGGAAGGATGGGACGACGACCACGACAACCCCTCGCGCGACGACGATGACGACAGCCACCCCGGCAGTGATGACGAGTGGTGGTTTCCGTGACCGCGCCACCCGCCGCTCGTCACTAAATATTATATATATATATATTGTAATTATTATATTGTAATGTTATTAAATATTGTAATTTAATGAATATAATATTTTGTGTTCTATATGTCATGTTTTACCTTCAATTTTCGTGCCATTGTCGCAGCAATAATGAGTCAAAAATTATGGTCGCCGCAATTATGAAATGTTAAAAAAATTATGAAACATTAAAAAAAAATTATGCTACAATGAGAGAATATCGTTAAAAAAAATCGGCTTCGAGGAACATTCAAATGTAAAGAAGTAGGCCTTATTGCAGCAATAATGAGCCAAAAATTATGGTCGCCTCCCGTCGCCTGAACTGTTAAATTCAAATATTCAAAACAATTATGAAACGTTCAAAAAAAATTATGCCACAATGAGAGAAAATCGTTCAAAAAAGTCAGCTTTGAGAAACATTCAGGAGAAAATCGGATTTTTTTCTTTAAAACTTTAGTTCAACGATCACTAGGGGCACATCTGTACCGGTTTACAATACCAACCAGTACTGATGTCCCCGAGGGCAACAGCTTATGGGGCTTCAGTACTGGTTGATGTTACCAGCAGGGACTGATGCTCTAAAATTAAAGCGTAGGCACATCCGTACCGGTCAGTGTAACCAACCGGTAGTAATATTAGAGCATCAGTCCCAGCTGGTAACATCAACCGGTACTGAAGGCCCATAAGCCGTTGCCCTCGGAGACATCAGTATTGGTTGTTTTCTTAAACCGGTACTGAGTAGCCTTATTTAAATCCCCTCTCCCTCGTCTCCTCCCCACACTGTGCCCGATCAAGAACACTGCTCGATCAAGAATAATGCAGCGTCAGAGCTTCAAGATGGGGGAGGTGCTGCCAAAATTTCAAATTTTTGGTCATTTTACTCCATGCCAATTTAACCAAGGTTAGTAACATCGTTCCTCACTACATTTAGTATAAAATGGAGCTTCTTCTTTGCTTGAAATGTGAAGAAAATTTGATCTTTTCTCATGATCGATGAAAGATTAAGAATGTAGAGATCTAGCTCGATCTTTTCATGTATGTTGCAATAAATTGTTGTGTAAGTTTGGAATTTGCTTGGATTAGATGTAGCTCGCATTGAAGGTGTGGATCTAGCTCAAATTTAAGCTTTGGTTCCATCGATCGATGAAGATTTTTGCATCTAGACTTTGATCTACCAATTCTTACATTTTAGGTGTTGATCTAGCTAAAATTTTGGTTTTGGTTCCATCGATCGGTTGGAATGTGTATTTCGGTTGGAATGACCCGTTACGAAGGAAGGGTGAGAATTTCAATGGGACAGAAGAGAAACGTAAGAAGCCTCTGCATCGCAGTGGGACACTTGTATTTTCTCTGGTAAAGGATCTGAAAGTATTATTTGGAAAGGGTCCTGGTAGCAAATCTGCCCTGACTAGTCAAGATCATACGAAGCTCATTTGGAAAAAGAAATCAATATTTTGGGACTTACCGTATTGGAAAGACTTAGAGGTCCGCCACTCACTGGACTTCATGCATATCATGAAGAATGTCTGCGTGAACCTGCTAGGCTTCCTAGATATGTATAGCAAATCAAAAGATACACTTCAAGCATGAAAGGACCTGTTTCTACTGGGACTCAGGAACGACCTTCATCCGGAAAAGAGAGCGAAAGGACAACATTAACTCCACCCCGCGAGCTACACTCTGAGCAAGGATGAGAAAAAAACATGATTAAGTTCTTGAGCAGCGTGAAGGTCCCTTCTAGATACTCCTCGAACATAAAGAGACTCATAAACATGAAAGAGAATAAAATCGTACACCTGAAATCTCATGATTATCACATGTTGATGACACAACTGCTCCCAGTGGCGGTGAGAGGTATTCTGCCAGACTGGGTACAAGGGACAATCATAAAGTTGTGCTCGTTCTTTAACGCGGTGTTGCAGAAGGTCATCGAGCCGAATAACGTATCTAAACTGCAGGATGATGTGGTCGATAGTCTGGTCAGCCTTGAGATGATCTTCCCTCTGTCCTTCTTTGATATTATGGTCCATCTCATGGTCCACATTGTCAAAGAGATAGAAATTCTTGGACCCGTCTTCCTGCATAGTATGTTGCCATTTGAGAGGTACATGGGTGTCCTAAAGAAGTATGTTCGCAACTGGTCTCGTCCAGAAGGCTGCATTGCATAGGGTGTTAGCACATAGGAGGTGATTGAGTTTTGTGTCAATTACATTGATGACCTTAATCCGATTGGCGTCCCTGTATCACGCCATGAGGGGAGGCTACGGGGAAAAGGGACTCTAGGGAAAAAAGAATTCTTTAGCAATGGTCTACTTTCATTTAAACAAGCACATTTCACGGTCTTGAAACAAGCAACTGTAGTGGCTCAGCATATCTATGATCATGAGATGATTCTGCGCGACCAATACCCAGAGAAGTCAGAAAAGTGGATCGCACTAGAGCAGATGGATCATTTCGGCTGTTGGTTACAAAATCAGTTGATAGGCAACCAGATAGACAATGAACATTTGAAACTCTTGGCTCAGGGACCATCCACTACAATCATATCATTCCATGTGTATGAGATAAATGGGTACTCATTTTACACGATTGCCTAGGATAGCATGAGCAAGAACCAAAATAGCGGCGTCCGTATAGATGCCTTGGACAAAAATGGAAAGATGGACACCTACTATGGTTACATAGAGGAGATCTGGGAGCTCGAGTATGGACCTTTAAAAGTCCCTCTGTTTCGGTGCCAATGGGTCAAACTGACAGCTGTTGAGATCGACGAGTACGGTATGACAACCGTGGACCTCAAGCAAGTAACCTATAGGAACGAACCGTTTGTGCTCACCAATGATGTGGCATAGGTATTCTATGTGATGGACATGAACAGCAAACCGAAAAAGTAGAAGGACAAGCATACTAAAAGCAAGAAGCAGAAGGTGGAGACTATCAGCAGGGAACAGCCAAGGCACCACGTGGTTCTTCTAGGTAAAAGAAGGATTGTCGGAGTTGAGGGCGGCACAGATGAAGAAGAGTACAATCAGTTTGACGAGCTACCTCCTTTTATGGTGGACATAGACATTAGTGTCCTGAATGATATAGAAGAATCTCCATATGTACGACACGATCATAACGAAGGATCACTTGTAAAAACAAAATATGTTAGCATATTGTGAAAAACCCATTATAAATTTATGAGAAATTTATAAATCAATTTATGTCCTCAAATTAATTAATTATAGTAATGGATATTTTAAAAAAATCCCAGTTCTCAGAATTTTAAAAAAATACAATACTGGATATTTTTACCTGAAAATTTTACATAAGTGAGAAAAATTTACCAAGAAATTAAATTAAAAGTTTCAAAAATTGTTGAGCTGATTTGGCCTGAGATTTAATTAGTTGTTCACGGTTAATTCCTTTTTCCCTCTGTCCTCTCACTGACCGGTGGACCCAGTTGCCCCACTGGGTCATAAGACCAACCGGTACTGATAGGCAATATTTGGCGGGTCATTTTGGCGGGCTGGCGGGGGAATCAGTACCTATTTAATCCACCAACCTGTAGTGATGTCCCTTTACTACCGGTTCATATTATGACCCGGTACTAATTTCCCTACAGGAACCAACATTCTGGCGGGTTATTTTGGTGGGCTGGGCTGGACGGTCATCAGTCCCGGTTGAATAAACCAACTGGTACTGATGTCTCATATCAGTCCACGCCTCCAACGACCCCACCATCCACGCCGTCCATGCCATCCTCAACCCCACCGTCCGCGCTATGCACACCCCTGCTGTCCACGCCTCTGACGACCCCGTCGTCCATGCCGTCCGCGCCGTCCTCAACCCTGCCGTCCGGGCCGTGCGCACCGCCGCCATCCGCACCTCCAACCCACGCCTTCCGTGCCTCCGATGACCCCGCTGTCCAAGCCCCCGCCGTCCACCGACGCTGTTGCCATCAGCGCCATACGCACCCCCGCCATCCGCCGTCTGCACCCCCGCCGTCCGCGATCGCGCCGCCGCCGCCATCCGCGCCGTACGCACCCCCGCCGTCCGCCGTATCCTGCACGCGCTGGCACCACATCCTCGGCCAGCATCCTCCACGCCAGCGCCGCATCTCCACACCCGCGCCGCATCCTCCTCGTCAACGCCACCCTCGGTGAGCAATCCGCCTCGCCGTCCCTTCCCTCCACCTTGCCCTCGGTGGATGCTGACTATGTGATATTAAAATGCTGATTAGGTGAATGTTTATCTGTGTGCCATACATTATTAATGTCGATGTTGATTATGCTAATTATGTGGATGGTAGAATGTGGATGCTGATTATTTGGATGCTTATTTGTGTGCCATACATTATTAATGTCGATGTTGATTATGCTAATTATGTTAGATCTGATTATGTGGATGTTAGAATGTGGATGTTTACTTGTGTGCCATACATTATTAATGTCGATGTTGATTATGCTGATTATGTTAGATCTGATTATGTGGATGTTTAATTGTGTGCCATACATTATTAATGTCAATGTTGACTATGCTGATTATGTTAGATCTGATTATGTGGATGTTAGAATGTGGATGCTCATTATGTGGATGTTTACTTGTGTGCCATACATTATTAATGCCGATGTTGATTATGCTGATTATGTCGATGTTGATTATGTGAATTTGAATTGTTTAGAGAAGTACTGGTAGTACTTGTAAATTCGATTGAGATGTATATGTATACTTGTTGATACTATACTCCTCGTTGCCACCCGTCTTCCTCTATCCACTCTTTCCCACCGCCCACCTCGTCGTTGCCGCCTGTCCTCCTCTATCCCCACCGCCCTCCTCGTCATTGCCACCGTCTTCCTCTACCTCTCTTCTCCACCTCTATCCTCACCGCCCGTCATTGTCGTTGCCGCCCGTCCTTGTCGTTGCCAACCGTCCTCCTCAATCTCCACTGCCCTCCTAGTCGTTGCCACCGTCTTCCTCTACCTCTATTCCCCACTGCCCTCCTCGTCATTGCCGCCCATCCTCCTCTACCTCTCTTCCCCACCTCCCGGGTTAGAATGTTGCCACCCATCCTTCTCTATCCCCTCTTCCCCATCGCCTGAGAATTTATTGCAAAATTGAATTTTGAAATATGTAAGTATATGTTACGTATATAAAATCAAATTCTAACAAGTTTATGTGGCCTGAAATATGTAAGTATATGCCGCCTGAAAATTTGAATTCTGAAATGTGTAAGTATATGTTACCTATGTAAGTATATGTTAAATGTGTAAGTATACTTTTGTTGATCTTTCTTCTTTAATTTTCAGTGCCTTCTTCTACACTAAGAAATAACGATGGAGGGCGAAGGATTTGATGGAGAGGAGTTCATGAGGGATTTGATTGCGAGAGATGATCTTGTAGAGGCGGGGGATCGTGAACCCGCCCTCGTGGATCGTGAACCCCCTGAGGCCGCCGAGGCAGCAAGGCCTGTCGAGTCCGCTGAGGCCGCAATGGTAATTAGTATGAAAGTGTATATGCTGGTTGCACTATCATGCTAAGTCAACATTCTAACCCGTTCATCATTGTACCATATTTTCAGGCTAGTCAATCAAGTAGGCCATCACATCACCAAGGTCCAAGCAAAAAGTCGAAGGCAAGACATATTATTACCGATGAGGGCCAACCTATTGAACCCGAGGGAACGATTCCACCGTTCAACTCAGCATGCAGGTTCCACGTCAGGGACCATGTGCCAATTAGCATCGTGAAATGGGAGAATGTCCCTGAAGATACAAAGAACATGATCTGGACCGATTTGAAGGAGACATTCACCTTCCCCGAAGGGACCGAAGCGAAGGTGAAGAGTTACGCAATGAAGAAGATGGCCATCGCATTCCAGATATATAAAAAGAAGTTGAACATGAAATATATCAAGAAGGACCTAACACCCGACTTCAACAAGCACCCAAAGTTGCAGGATCACTGGGATGTGTTCGTCAACTACAAGAATTCGGAAGAAGGTCGAAGTTTGACCGACAAGAACATCCGGAATGCATAGAAGAAGCAATACCACCACTACCTCGGCACTGGTGGTTACCGCCGGGCGATGCCCAAATGGGAGAAGAGGGAACGGGGATTGCTTGTGAAGGGTGTCACACCGGCGACTTTGAATTGGCCAGACAGAGCGAAGAACTGGCTCTATGCTCACGGCGGTGCCCTTGACGATGATGGAAACCCAACGTTCGGGGTTGTGCTGACAAATGTGGCTAGTAGACTTGTACAGTCGATCGAGGACTCTTCCCAGGGCACCTTCATGGCAAACAGGGAGCACGATGATCTAACAAGGGCCCTACAAAAATTCGATATTACACTTGCCTCTCGAGTACGTATGCCATCATGCTAGCTTTTATGTTAGTTAACTTAATTTCCATGCATCCATTTCACGCTCTCAGCTTTTTCCAACACAGATCTTGCTTCAGCAGCCAGGAAACAATTTATGCGGCTACTATGTGTGCCAATTTATGGACATCTAGACCAAGGTGTTTACCGCTTGCAAGATTGTAACGATTTCACGCCGACGCATGTGACAGCAGTCCAAGAACAACTCGTTGGCTGGATTTACGATGAGGACATAAATCCAAAAGGCGAGTTCCACGTTTCAGTGATAAATAAGTGGCGCCCTTCGATAAAGACTAGTGAACTATCGGAGTCGACGTCTACGGCTACGAAGAGCGACACACGTAAAAGAAGGGCACATGAACGTTCTGTAATTAAAGTTGTAATGAATGTTATGTGAACTATATGTGGGCATAATTGATGAATTATGATACACATTGGTTCTAATTAGACTTGTTCTTTTTCATATAGAATTATAAGTGTGTTGTTGTTTTAAATGCATTAACTGTTTATGATATGCTTGTTGGATGCACTTTGCTGAGTCTTTGAACTCACGCTTCGACATTCAGGGCACATGGAGTGCCAGGGTGTTACAGACCACCCCGCCGTCCTCCTCGCCTACACCCCCCACGACGTCGAAGACCCCCCGCGCGCCGCTGTCCTACTCGCCTCCGACTTCGCCCGCGCGCGCCGCCATCCGGCTTCGCCTCCGATGACCCCACCATCCTCCTCGCCTACACCCCGCACGGTAGCTTCCCTTGTTGTCTCCCCCTCGGTGAGTAAATAGACATAATTTACTTTATATTTACTATTACATTAGACACAATTTACTTTATTATAACGAAACAAGGTACACTGAAAAAATTATATGAGATGAGTTGCTGATACTATCAGTGCCGATAACCCCTTCATAATCCCTAGCTTACGAAAGGTCATGAGTATCATCGCGACACCGCCAAACCCAAAACAATCAACCCATAATCATCATCAACTAACAAACTATAGCATAAAATTAATTACTCACAACATTAGTAGCTCGAATCCATAACCACATGAATTAATCAGCTGCTTGCTTCAGTAGAGAAACATAAGCGGTGCAATTTAGACGAGTCATGAATCCGCACAAGATGCGTGAAGAAGACAAAGCAAAGGTGTAGCCATAAGATGATCCCGGCCAGCACACCAAAACATGACACAAATAGAAAAGCTAAACACAACTAGTTTAGTAGTATATTACCCCCAAAAGAAAGCTAGTTTGATTGCTTTCATGGATGCACTCGCTGTCTTTTTCGGCGTGCCGCTATCCATGGCGTTTGACAAACTCTTAGCATATCCTCTAGAATCTGATTAACTCTTTAGGTCTGTCCATCTATCTGCGGTTGATAAGCTGTACTGAAGTTCAAAGGGTCCCCATGGCTTCATGCAGCTTATTCCAGAATCTCAGGGTAAACTGGGTACCTCTGTTTGACACTATCTTCTTCAGCACTCCATGCAAACAGACAATCCTTGACATATATAACTCTGCTAAGCGGTCTCCAGAATAAGTGGTCTTCACGGGTATGAAATGAGCTACTTTGGTCAAACGATCCACTATGACCCATATGGAATCGTATCCACCTTGAGTCTTAGGCAAACCGGTAATGAAGTCCATACCGATTTCCTCTCACTTCCATTCAGGTATCTTAAGCGGCTGCAATAAACCAGCTGTCCTCTGATGCATGGCTTTAACTCTTTGACATATGTCGCATAAAGCAACATGCTCGGCAACCTCATGCTTCAAGCTTGGCAACCAAAATCTCTCTTTCAGGTCTTGATACATCTTGGCACTCCCCGGGTGAATTGAGTACTTAGAATCATGGGCTTCTTCTAGAATCAACTGCTTCAGCTCTCTGTTGTTCGGCACACAGATGCTGTCTTTAATCCATAATGTACCCTGCCCATCCAACTTGAAGTCTTTAGCCTTGCCTTCGTCCATCTTGGACTTAATTCTCTTTATCTTGTCGTCATCCTTCTGACCTTCTCTGATCTGGTCTTCTAAGGTAGGCTTTACTTCCAAGGTTGCCAAAAATCCTTCTGGTACCGCTTCCAGTTTCATCTTCTAAAAATCCTTACATAGCTCGGCTTGACTCTCTTCTATCAGCATATTCACAGTGTGGCTCTTTCGACTCAATGCATCGGATACTACATTAGCCTTGCTGGGATGATAATGGATTCCAACATTATAGTCCTTGATCAATTCCAACCATCTCCTTTGCCTCATATTCAAATCTAACTGAGTGAATATATATTTAAGACTCTTGTGGTCTGTATAAACTTCACATCTGTTTCCAATAAGGTAATGAAGCCACAACTTCAGAGCATGCACTACGGCAGCTAACTCTAAGTCATGCGTCGGGTAATTCTCCTCATGCGGCTTTAACTGCCTTGACGCATAAGTGACTACCTTTCGGTTCTGCATCAGCACACATCCAAGTCCTTGGCCCGATGCGTCACATTAAATATCAAAACTCTGGTGCACATCTGGCAATACCAATACCGGTGCTGATGTCAGTCGCTTCTTCAACTCTTGAAAGCTCTTCTCGCACTCTAGCGTCCATGCAAACTTCTTCTCCTTCTTCAACAATTGCATAAGAGGTCTGGCAATCATTGAGAATCCTTCAACGAATCGATGGTAATATCCCGCCATTCTAAGAAAACTACGGATCTGAGTAACCGACTTCAGCTGCTCCCAAAGCAACATTGCTTCTACCTTGCTCGGGTCAACTACGACTCCCCCAGCAGTCATCACATTTCCAAGAAATTCCACTTTACTCTTCCAGAAGTCACATTTGCTAAACTTAGCAAATAACTGCTGCTCTCGCAACTTCTTAAGAACTAGCCTCAGATGCTCAGCGTGTTCTTCTCTTGTCTTGGAGTAAATAAGAATGTCATCAATGAACATGACGACAAACTTATCCATGTATTCCATGAAAACTTTATTCATCAGGTTCATGAAGTAAGCAGGTGCATTTGTCAGACCAAAGGACAACACGGTGAACTCATAATGTCCATATCTTGACGAAAACGCAGTCTTCGGTATGTCTTTCGATCGAATCTTCAGTTGATGATATCCCGATCGAAGATCGATCTTGGAGAAAACTCCAGCTCCTCTTAACTGATCAAACAAGTCATCAATCCTGGGTAATGGGTACTTGTTCTTTATCATCACATCATTGGGTGCACGATAATCAATACACATCCGAAAACTTTCGTCCTTCTTCTTGACAAATAGGACTGGCACTCCCTACGGCGATGACCTGGGTTTGATAAATCCTTTCTCCAACAGCTCCTCAATCTGCTTCTTCATCTCTACTAAATCATCGGTAGACATCAGATAAGGTCTCTTAGCTATCAGGGCTGTACCAGGTACTAGCTCGATCACAAACTCAATGTTTCTATCTGGCGGCATACCAGGTAAATCTTCAGGAAAAACATCCGGGTACTCACTGACTACTGGCACATCTTCAATGCTGATTGTCTTCACACTGTTGATCATCAGCTATCCATCTCGAACGGTAGTTGCTTGAAACTCAACTCTTCTACCATCTGGGCTTTCGACTGATACGACTCTTCGTCCACAGTCTAGCACAGCCTTATGCTTGGACAACCAATCCATTCCAAGTATAACATCTAGAGTCTGGGTATCCAATATAATAAGGTTCACTAGGCACTCTACCCCATTTATTAATAACTCTACCCCAGAACATCCTTCATTAGATCGGAGTTCTGATCCAGGGGATTGAACTAGTAACACATGTCTAAGGTTCACCATTCTTAACCCATTTTCAATAGAAAAATTCTGAGATATAAAAGAATGCGAAGCTCCAAAATCAAATAAAACTGTTGCAGGTACTGAGTTAACCAGTAACTTACCCAGTACGACGTCCGATGTGTTCTGAACTGTATCAGCGGTGACGTGGTTGATTCATCCTCTCACCGTTGCTTGGGGTGTAGATCCAGCTTGAACAGCTCCACAGTTTCCTCCTGGTGCAGGCGTCCTTGCAGTCGGGGTCCCAAGGTTGAGGCGAACAGGCATCACACCTCCTCCTCGCTTAGGGCAGTTATTGGAGAAGTGCCCTGGCTCATTGCAACTGCATCAACATTTCACCGTTGCTGGCTGGCTTCCTGCTGGTGCAACTCTGGCTTGTGCTGGCGTCTGGTAATTCTGTCCGGCAGGTCTCAGTGCTGGTGACGGTGTCTTTGCGACATTCTGAGGTTGGAATCTGAAAAACTGATTGGATGCAACTCTCAGCCTTTGTGCTCCTAGGCGAGCTCCTTGTTGTGCCATCCGGTGCTTTCTGTTATCATCCAACTCCTTGCGCTAATCTTCCAGGATAAGAGTCTTGTTCACCAACTCCTAGAAATCAGGGAACGTGTGGGTGATCAGTCCCACCTGCAGTCCTGAGTTCAGTCCCTTCATGAAGCGAGACTGTCTGGCCTTGTCCATCGCTACATCTTCAGGTACGTAGCGAGCTAACTGGGTGAACTTGTCCATCGCTACATCTTCAGGTGCGTAGTGTTGTTTCAGAGCTCGAAACTCTTCCTTTTTCAGATCCATTATCCGTTCAGGCACATGGTACTGGCGAAAAGTAGTCATAAATTCCTCCCAAGTAATCTCCTATGGGTTTTCATGCGAAGCGCAGAAATTCTCCCACCATTCAGCTACAGTCCCTTCTAGTTGATAAGAAGCATAGAGTACCCTCTCATTTTCAATGCACTGGGTAATGTGCAGCTTCCTTTCTATGGATCTCAAACAGTCATCTGCCTCCAATGGATTTGCATTCCCAAAAAACGTGGGCGAATGGGTCCTCATGAACTCTGAAAACATGGAATTCTGTCGCTATCCCTGATTAGCTTGGTTGGCCTGATTGGCAGTGGCTTGGGCAGTAACTTGCTGCATCTGTTGCATCATAGCACGCATCAACTGTGTTTGAGTAGCAAGGAAAGCTCCAAAGTTCTGCATGTCAACTGGTGGTGCTGGCTGGGGCGCAGGTGCTTCATCATTGGGGTTTCCTGCAGGGCGAGAACCACTTCCACTTCCTCCGTTGTTGCCACGAGTGTTCATCATCTGTTGATTGCTCCAAGGTTTAGAGACGAGAGGGGAACAAGAATAGACAAGTAGTAGAGAAGTTATGCGGGGTAGCGTATGTAACTCAAAATCCAATTTTATTAATTATTAATAACTTGGTATGGTTGCTCACAATGCCTAAGGGTTTTGCAACACATACTGCACACTCATCAATCAAGAAGACCCAAATTAGACTAACACACTAGAGTCTAACACCTAATGGGCAACTCTTATTATTCTAAGACACGACTCAACTCTGAAGTCTCAACTACTATGCCTAACACTCACTCATCGATCCATCCCCCATGAGAACAACCTGGTGTACACTTGGACAAGTGTGGCGGCTTCGGCGCGAAACGATCTCCATGACCAACAACAGCTGTGGTCGATGAAGCAACGTCTTCCTCCAACTCTGGTGCTGGCTGCTGCTCCGGCTCCTCAGGGTCTGGGTCGTGTAGCTCCAACATTAGCTCCGGTGCTGGCCATACAGTTCCATCTCCAACTCATCGATCCTCCGTGAAGAGTGGGAAATATACTCCCGAGCCTCTCGCAGCTGCCTCCTCACATCCTCGACTTTATCGCGGGCCCTCTGCAACTCCTGAATTGTCTCATCGATAGAATCCTCTTGGGCGACAATAAACCTCGCAGGTGAGTGATCATGGCATCCTCCTCCGCTATCAACTCCCATTCGAGGTGACTGTCTCTGCGTGGATGGTGACGAAACACAGTTCCCTCCAACTCTGAAGAGTAGGTGCGAGCGATCTACTGCATTGCTCGACACGATGTCTCTTGGATCCCAGCTTCAAACAAAGACCTCCTTGCTGTGATGTAGATAGGACGACTCGCCTTGGTCTTCTCTCTGGAATACACAGTGATCTTGACATCCCATGCTCGGACCAGTCCTGCCTTCACTATGGTGGTTCTCCAGTAGATCGATCTGTCAAAACCCGCAAGTAGCTGCATCATATGCCACAACTTAGCGGCGTAACCTCCCTCATGTTCAGCATAGTTGTTGATCATCTTCATCTGCCAAAGACACTCACGTGAGAACGCAATCATTTAAAATCAAAGTGGAGACAAAAGAATTCAACAAGGTGTATAGACAAGAGAGAAGGGGATAAGTCGAGAGTTCATTCACTATCTTGGCAACTTTTAGCTTTAGAAAATAGTTTTGTCCTCACTACGACCATTCTAACTATTGGTTGGCCCTACAGTCAGTATGGCTCTGATACCACCTCTATCGGGACCCGAATCTGCAAATCCAGACTCTCTGTGTATTCAGCACTAGTCTAGGATCACGCTAGTGCACACAGTCTTAACATCGGTAAATACCACAATCATACTCAACGAAATAGTAAAGTACTTTATTGAAAAGGAAATATAACCGATTGCTTGACCTTATGGTCAAGTTACAAAAGTACGCCTCGCAAGGCTAAGTCTCAAATAAATAACTTGCAGCGGAAAAATAAGAAACGTGTGGCGCCAACCAATATGCCACATGCAACTGACTGGGCTCGCCCCTAGTTCGTCGGCTCCTCCTGGAACTCCTCCTCGAATGCTGGCGTCGATTCTTCTTCAACTGATGTTTGTATTGTGGCAAGGGTGAGTACTTAAAAGCACTCAACAAGTCATGCACAGAAATGCAATGCCAATAGCTACATGCATGGTTTATTCCAACAACAGGCTAAGAGGTTCTTTTGCAATAAGCAACATTCATAAATAACAGTAATAGATTGGAAAGCGGTAAAATAGTAATAACAATAATAACTTCGTAAATAATTTCTCAAGTAAAGTATTTATCAACCTAACAATGTTCATCGTTTCCATACCAAGTAACCAAAGTCATTTTCATGAAAGTCTAACCCTTGACTGTAATCAACGAGCAATGTCCAATACCGTGGACTCGGCTATTCGAATAGGTTGTACACTCTGCAGAGGTTATACACTTTACCCACAAGATACAATCAAACACCACCAAGGAGAGTGATCGTAACAAAGCATTTCCAAAGGTACTTCTAGTCCCGGTACTGCCCGCTAAGGTTTCATGTGGGGAACCGCCCCCGGGACTCCATTGATTCACTCAATTGCACCATACAAATCAAGTAAATCAAGGGAACCTCGGGCGTCCCGCATATATGCCCGTGTTGGTCCCAGGACAGTTCACGAACACGCGCGACAATGCACAACAGTTTGTATCACAGCGCATACACAATAACGGAAACATAAATCAAGTAAATCAAGTAAATCAAGGGAACCTCGGGCGTCCCGCATATATGCCCGTGTTGGTCCCAGGACAGTTCACGAACACGCGCGACAATGCACAACAGTTTGTATCACAGCGCATACACAATAACGGAAACATAAATGTTTATATACATACCAAAAGTGATACCATGGTTCACGATACATACATAAAGTATTACATTATCAGTCAGTGGAAATATAACAAAATGACAAAAGGTAAAGTCCAGCGTAGTATGCCCCAAACCCTCAGGCAGCCAACTGGAGGCAAGAACGCGCATCTAGACGTTAGTGTCACCGAAGTCTGCCCCGGTAAAAACATCTGGGCAACACCTCATCCTCGCCTGCAACAAGTGGACAATCCGATTAAGTACAAAGAGTGTACTCGCACAATAATATAAATGCAAATGTGAAGTTCTAGCTACATGTGGTTGCTACAACAAAGGAAGGTAAAGTGGTAATTTTAGCATAAAGCAACATTTCGAATAAAACATAGACATGTATAGATTCAAATTTGCCATTTGGTAAACATTTGTAAAATCTAATACATAGTATAACATCATCATAAACATAACCATCATATATTCATTTCATGCCTCCAAGCAATCTCCGAACCACGAGTCCAACGCTCGTGTTTGCCTACACACACGAGTACTCCAATACTCGTGTCCACATCCATCCCATTCTTACCAAGTCCTTAAAACTCGCCCAGTGACTGACAACTTAAGTGATCATCCTTGACCATGGATGCGGCTACTCGAATAGTTTAAACTCTGCAAATGTACGACCTTACCCACACGACACGGCACACTCGTAAGCCAAGCTATGAGCACAATTCCTTTGATGTGCCGGCCGAGGTAAACGTGACAAAACCTTTTTCTAGTATGCATGGTAGTGTATTTAAACCACCCGGGTGACTGTGACTCTTGATCCCGCGTGCTCAGTGCTGCGTGTGGGTGGACCAAGGAGTACACCCGTTGTTAGACATCCCCAACTCTCACAAAGTTCGAGGGACTCTGAGGACGTTTCTTGACACTCCGCAAAGTTTAAGGAATTCCGGCGGACCTTCCTTGACACTCCAATGAGTTCAAGGAATTTCGAGGTGCATATGATTTAAAGACCCCTAGTCATACATAAGTACTTGGTTAAGCCGGTCCCATAAACGGCGTGTGGTTCGCACGATAGTTACTTGAAGAGACGTCACCAGGATTCAATCCTTAAGGTCCTTAGCCAACATTTCTACTCATTATCCACAATTCAAATCAACATCATCATAATCATTCTTGATCATTGCGACCGATGGAATAAGTCCATCTATCGCGTTTTCTAACAGTGTTCTAAGCATGGCTAAGCAATTGTTCGAACCCATACATAATAATAGACCAACCACCTAAGGCGACAAGGGTTCACAAGGAAATGTGGCAAGGAGATACATGTCAACAAGGTGATAAATAAGCATTCTACCCCGAACATAACTGTAATTGAAAGTAGGCATGCAAGACAAAATACCTTCAAAACATAATGTGTAATTAAGGGGATCAACATGATCGAGGAATAGAATAGTGCCTTGTTGCGCGTTCTTGAGGTCGTACGCGTAGTCGTACTCGGGAGTAGCCTCCGAAGTGTCAACACCTAACAAAAAAATCCAATTCCAAAAGAACACCAATTAAGAACCAAACAACAAATAACACGAGAACATGCTCAATCATGCATGAGATGCATCATGATTATACTTCTTATCCTAGCATGCATATGAGAAGCATTTTTATCTAATTATGTTCGGAGTATCCGAGTTTCGGCCCGGAATGTCCGAGCATACACTCTCGGTCCTCTAGTGCTGACTAACCCGGAGTATCCTAATGAAACCCTAGACTATCCGGGTTATTCGGACTATCCGAGTTGAAACCCCGGAGTATCCGGGTTATCCGGACTATCCGGATTGAAACCCCGGAGTATTCGGGTTATCCAGACTGTCCGGGTTGGTGTCTCTGTTTCAGCTCTCCACTTTGCATTGATGAACCCGGAGTGTCCAAATGAAAGTCTGGACTATTCGGGTTGGCTTCTCTGTCCTAAAATAGCTATTGTACAATGGGCTCCTACACTTTAAACACTTCAAAGGAATGAACTAGGGTAGAATCTTACCACTACGGGATTGCTCTTGCACTCGGTGGAGGTTCGATTTGGTGAAGAGGTGAAGGATGGTATCGCAATGTCGGTGTTTCACGGTTCGTTGTGACACTATGATATGGAGTGACATTATAAAATGTGAAATTAGAAAATAAAACCTTACGGCTTGAGGTTTACTCGCTGTCGACGATCGGTTCCGCCGGCAATGAGATTTGTGATTCTAGGGGATTCGTGCGAGATCGGAGCAAGATGGTAACACAGGATGCGAGGGCAATCTTTTTAGATAGGTTCGGGCTCTCGCGGAGGAGATAATACCCTAGTCCTGTGTTCTTGGATATTTAGATGTGTTCCCTTTTTTCTCCCTCCCCTTTTTAGGGTTGTTCCCTCCTCCTTATATACTGGGGGAGAGGGTACGTTACAAATGGGCGCCACCTGGCCCTGAACATGGTGGCTTCATGAGTATGTAATTTGTCTCTATCAGCTGAGCCCCACTACGTCCAGGGGGTGTGGTCGTTCCTTTCCCGACCCACGCCTGCCAATCTGCCAGGTTCTGGTGCCTGCAGGCTCTGCCGATGCCAGGTCGTAGGCTTTGCTTTTGACGGGGTTGTCTGGACGCGGCACGAAGCTTCGCCGAGGGATCAGTCAGCTGCCTTGGGGAAGAAGTCAGGCCATGCTATGGGCTCCTCGTGGTGCTTCTAGGCTCTAGGCCTACTGCACCACCCTCGGCCCAGTCGGGTGTAGACCCTACTTGCGGGACCCCCATCTCAGGCATCCCACAGCAGCCCCTAAGTACTTTACGATCGGATTTCCCCCTCTTGTCCTGTCATAAAGATTTTGTGGGAAAAAAGATCGTAAAGGACTTGTTAATTAAGGCCACCGTGGTTGGTTGGCTCGAGGCCGAGTGGTATCCGCTCCCGTTTACGGTGTGCGGCAATTGGCTCGTAGAGCGTAATCGACCCTCATGGGGCATACCTGAAATAAGTCGGCTCGTGGCCGAGTGGCTCATGGCCGAGTGGTACCCACACCCGTTTACGGTGTGCGGCAACTGGCTCGTTGAGCTCAGTTGACCCTAATGGGGCATACCTAAAATAGGTTGGCTCGCGGCTGAGTGGCTCGTGGCCGAACGGTACCCGCACCCATTTACGGTGTGCGGCAACTGGCTCGTTGAGCTTAGTTGACCCTCATGGGGCATACCTAAAATAGGTCAGCTCGCGGCCGAGTGGCTCGTGGCCTAGCGGTACCCGCACCCGTTTACGGTGTGCGGCAACTGGCTCGTTGAGCTTAGTTGACCCTCATGGGGCATACCTTGGTCATTCAGAGGAATGCCCGTGCCCGCTTACGACGCACAGCTTCAGACTCTCATGGAGCGCATCCTCAAGACCGTGTTGGTAAAATCCTCCCACGGTACCCAATCACGCTAAGCAGCAGTGACCAGCAATTGACCCCAAATTATGGAGCGTACCGCTGAAGGATGTTCGGAAAGTGCCCGGCCCCAATCTTTCGTGGCGGCCGGCGTTCTGGCCCATCATGGGGCGCACTTTATCCCAAACCTCGAACCAGATTTGACACCTGGTCGCGTCTTGCGCGACATAGCTTTCGGCCCTACGTGGGGCGTGCCCTAGATCTGGTCCAGAATTAATCACAGAAGCCCTTGTTTTTCTTTCCCGCCGTAAGGTGAAAATTGGGGCTCATTTCTTATAAATGAGGAAACTATTGTTAGGGCAAAGACATCTTTGCCCTTCCTCCACCACGGCTGAGAAATCTTCAAATCTCCTTTGGTGATCCGGGTGGCCTAGGGTTTCCAATTTCGCACCCAAGACTTGTGGCGGTTCCTCCCATAGGGTTCACTTCCTCGAGATGTCTTCTTCTTCAGCCTCTTCGTCGTCATCGGAGGATAACGCTGGCCCGGCGAGCGCGGGGTGGGAGACCTCCATTACCATGAAGTCCCGCCTGGAGGAGCTGGTCGCGGCCGGCATTCTTCCTCCGCTGGAGTTGATCTTCCCCCGTTCCGCCGTAGGTGAACCTTACCCCCTACCCCTGGAGAATGAGATCGTGGTCTTCGAGTCCTTTTGGCGGGGGTTTAGCGTTCCTGGGAGCGCCTTTTTCCGAGGGCTCCTTCACTTTTACGAGATCGAGTTGATCAACTTGAATCCCAACTCCATTCTTCACATCGCTCTCTTCGTTCAACTTTGCGAGGAGTATCTTGGGATCCGTCCTCACTTTGATTTGTTCCGTTCCCTCTTCCTGCTCAAGCCTCATCCTAACCGGACTGCTCCCAGTGTCGTTGGGGGCGCCGGACTTCAGCTGCGAGATGGCTTGAAGAGACATTACTTCGCCATCCCCCTCAAGACTTCCCTCAAAGGTTGGAAGCGGGAGTGGTTCTATTGTGCGAATGTTGATCCCTTTCTCGCCCCTTTCACTGGCCGCGCCACTAAGGCCTCTCGATGCTGGGGTGATGCCCCAGATGGTGGCGGGTTGAACCAAGTCAGCGAGCTTCTGGCGCTGATTAATGATCTGAAAAGCCGGGGGCTGTCTGGCCCCGGGATCGCGATCAGCTTTGTCAAGCGCCGGGTGCAGCCCTTAAAGGAAAGAATCCATTTGGGGTTCCAGTATAGCGGGACTCAGGATCCCACCCGGGAGACGAGTGCGCGCCTTCCGAGAGATGCATTGGCGGCGCAGGTGGTTGATTTCTTTGCGGCTGGCACCGAGATTACCAACAGGGGGTTGCCCTCACAAGTTTTCGGCGGCGAGCCCTCCCCCTCCTGTGAGTGTTCCTCTCTCTCGAGAAGTCGTTCCATAATTTCTGCCTGATTTGTGATTCTGACAATGTGCAATCGTTCGCCTTTCAAGAGCGTGAATCCTTCTTTTCTGACGCTCCGGTCCTCGGCCTCTCTCGGCTGAGGAATGTCCGGCCAAGTGAGCGGCTGACATTTCGGCCGATAAGCTGCGCCAGCAATCGGTGGAGGAGGCTGCTAATCCCTCACCGGCCGGGCCTTCGACCTCCAGTGTCCCTGGGCCACTAGGCGCAGAGCCCCAGCCCTCTGACTCAGGGGCAGCCCCGACTGCTGGTGTCGGGTCGGGCTCCTCTCCGAGCGGTGCTGGGACTCAGATGAGGCCTAGAATGAAGTTTAAGAAATCCAGGAGGTATTCTTCCAAGTAATCCTTGTCTTTTCATTCTTTCCTGTGCTGAGATGCTTCCTTTTTGGCAACTCAGGACTCCTACTATGGATGTCCAAGTGGGGGGATCTCCTGAAAAGGAGCCCCCAGAGGCGGCTTCTCCAAGGGGGACCCCCCCTCGCCGGCCAGGTCGCCGTCTCCTTCGGCGGCTGGGGCGCCGCCTCCTCCTGCTGCAGGGTCGACCGCCGGGCCGTCGAGTGATCCAGCGGCCGACGGGCTTGATCCGGCTTCGACTCCCGAAGCGGAGGAGGTCCATCGAGAGCCACCGCCGCTTGGCCCTCTCCCGAAGCCCCCGAATCGGACCATGTGGTGTGAGGGGGGTTCCGACTGGAAAGGGATGGAGGAGGACGAGGAAACGGAGGTTGTGGCTCGAATGGAGCTCTACGAGCTCACTGTCAGGTGCAGCAAGCTTGTTAGGGTAAGTCTTCTGCCTTCCTTTAGTCTGTTAACATCGCGAAATGCTGGCCCCCACCTGAGACTCTGCCATGTCGCCTAGGACATGGGGGAGCGCTCGAAGAAGAGGTCGCAGTTTTTTCGGAAGGTGCTCCCTAAGCTCCAAGAGCACCAAAAGTATCAAGACAAGATCAACGAGATCGGCGACGAAAGATGGAGAGAGGTCCATGGGCTGGAGGCCCAGTGTATGACACTCCGAGAGGCAAAAGCGGATCTTGAGCATACGCTCGAAGGTAAGATTCTCCCCTGGATTTGGCATGGACACTTTTTTAAATAACTGGGAAGAATGACGGTGCCCTCGCGTCTCAGAGCGCGACTCAACCATCACTGAGCTGAGGGCACGACTGGAGGCTTCAGAAAGTTGTAATCTCGAAACTCAAGCTGGCTTGGAGAAGACACAGCAAGAGCTGGAGGGTATGCTTCTTTGACTTGAATTGAACGTACTTGACGCTGGGTGTGTTTTCTGACGGCAGCTTGGCTTTGGTGCAGAATGCAAGGAGAAGATAACTGCTGCCGAACGAAGCCGCACCGAGCTCCGCGTGGCCTGCGAGCCAGTTCTGCACCTTCTGCATATCGAAGGAGCCGAACCAAGCCAGGGTGACGATGCCGTTCCACTTCTCTCGAGAGGAGCTGACAGGATCAAGGCTTACGCGAAGGAGTCGGCGACCATGAGTGCGAACCAGGCGTTGGTAGTGGTCAAATCTCACTATCCGAGAGTTGACCTTGAAGCTGTCAAAGAGGGTTTTGCCTGTGACGAAGACAAAGCCAACGCACTCCTCGAAGAGGTCTCCGGTACATCGCAGGCCTTGTTAGAGAATCTTGAATTCTGACTCCGATGTGGACCTTCGCGCCGAGTGCTGGCCCTCCTTGTTTGGAGCATTGTATTTCTTACTTGAATATGACTTGTCTGCTTTGCTCTCCGATAAGTGAGCTCAAAGGCGATTGATACGGCCCCCAAGTGCTGGGACCTTGCCTCGTGGCCTTTTCGTCCCAGGCATGTTTTTCCGAGTGGCTGGAGTTTGTCCAGCCCCCGAGCGTCGGGACTTAGCTCGTAGCCTTCTCGCCCCGGGCACGCTCTTCCGAGTGGCTGGTGTCCAGCCCCCGACTCCTTGCTTATTTGATCCAAATGAGCAGGAGGGCTGAATTAAGTTAGACCAATTTGAACTGAACTTGACACGTGTCTGGCAAAATATCTCTTGATCTTCTTGAATCATACTGATCTTCTTTGGTATTTGCGTAAGACACGCACCAGCGCATCTAGCTCTGTCCTTCGGCTGCCTTCCAAGTCGGCGGCGGCGGAGGTGTCGAGGCGTTGTTGTGAATCCGCCCGCGAGCCTTCGATCGCGCAAACTCTGCGGAAATTCCAGCAGCTCTCCAGGCTCTCTTCTGATTCGACCGGTGAGCTGGGCGAGCCCAAAGAGGGTAACTCCAGGTGCTCAGAGGTGCCAAGTGGTTTGGCGGTGAGAACCCCCACCATTCGTGTCTCGGCGCCTGTTGATCCAACCTCCTGGCGGGACCGGGGCTTCAATCCCCTAATCAGTGCTTCAGAGCACGAGACGGGGGGACCTCCTGATCCGCGTGGAAGTCTCGGCGATGGCTCCTCGAAGGGCTCACCGTGCTGGGACGCGGATTCCTCTGAGAGGGACAAATTCCCAAGGTTGTTGGCGATAAAGGCCAGGCTTCCGAAGTGGAAAACCTGACCTGGGGAGAAAACTGTGGAGACTTCGCTCATTGCAGCCATCAAGCTCGACGATGATCTTGACACCAAGCCCCTACCTGGCGCACCAACTGTCGACGATCGGTTCCGCCGGCAATGAGATTTGTGATTCTAGGGGATTCGTGCGAGATCGGAGCAAGATGGTAACACAGGATGCGAGGGCAATCTTTTTAGACAGGTTCGGGCTCTCGCAGAGGAGATAATACCCTAGTCCTGTGTTCTTGGATATTTAGATGCGTTCCCTTTTTTCTCCCTCCCCTTTTTAGGGTTGTTCCCTCCTCCTTATATACTGGGGGAGGGGTACGTTACAAATGGGCGCCACCTGGCCCTGAACATGGTGGCTTCATGAGTATGTAATTTGTCTCTATCGGCTGAGCCCCACTACGTCCAGGGGGTGTGGTCGTTCCTTTCCCGACCCACGCCTGCCAATCCACCAGGTTATGGTGCCTGCAGGCTCTGCCGATGCCAGGTTGTAGGCTTTGCTTTTGACGGGGTTGTCTGGACGCGGCATGAAGCTTCACCGAGGGATCAGTCAGCTGCCTTGGGGAAGAAGTCAGGCCATGCTATGGGCTCCTCGTGGCGCTTCTAGGCTCTGGGCCTACTGCACCACCCTCGGCACAGTCGGGTGTAGACCCTACTTGCGGGACCCCCATCTCAGGCATCCCACACTCGCGTTTTTGGGCCGTAGGGGGATGAAGTGATGTGACACCACAGAGTGTCGTAACCTTATTTAATGTGCATGATGAGGTCAAAAACACTATGAAATATGGAATTGGAGATTGAAACCATACAGTATGAGGTTTAATCGCGTTTCCAGGCCGTTTCCGGGAGTTTGGGCCTTTCCGGGGAGGTTTGGGCCTAAGGGAAAGGTCCGTGGGCTTTGGTGGGATGGTGTTCGAGTCCATGTGGGAGTAGGAGACCAGGTTGGGCCTCCCCCTGCCTCTTGTTGCGCCCTACCCCTTCCCCTTGGCACCACCCCCCACTTGAAACCCTAGCCGCCGCTAGATCTCCCTCCCATGCGCCTCCTCCCTCCCTTGCGCCTCCTCCTCCCACCTTGTGCGCCTCCCCTCCCCTCTCCTCCTCCCTTGCTGCCCCTAGGGGAGTTCTCCACCTCAACACCTCGATGATCCATCCGTTGGAGCGCTCCGCGATGAGGAGATCCGGCGGAATTGGAGCTAGGAAGGAGATCGCGCGAACCGGGAGGAGATTCATTGGGTTTTCGTGCGTCGGGCGAACGTATGGCCATGGGACTCCTTGGGGTTGGTCTAGATACTGTTCTTAGGGTCATTATCATGTTTTTAGATCAATTGGTGGTGCTAGAATTGAGTAGATTAGATGGAATCTTGAGTTTACCACGTTCTCTGTTTCGGGCAGCATGAGCAGTCGACCTAGGGTTTGGGTTTTCGTCAATTTAGGTTCGGAATTTATTCGTACGGCTGTTGAAGAAGTTGTAGGTAATTTCAATATATTTTCGTGGGAATAAAGAACGTCCAATTCCGCCCAGCCGTTTGAAAGTTATGGCTATTTTACCGAGCGTGTTAAAATCTGTGACGTGATTGGAACAGATCACGGTATTTTGTAGATTAAACAACTTTAGATTCTGAATCAGTCTTTCCGTATACTTAGAAAAAGTTAGGAAATTTCCTAAGCTACGCGAGGATGTACTCGTTTAATTGATTCAGAGTTTTAGAACTCAAGTTGTGCCTTTTGGAAGGCTGCTGTCCCGACGGGACAGAACCTCTGTTTTTGGGTTTTGCGAGTAGTTGGCAATGTCGGGGTAGAAGAAGGTTTGTGTACTGTTTTGTGGACGTGATTGTGAGTGTGTGGTCCCTTTGTGTAGGTGGTGTGCCCCCGGGAGTGCCTTCTACTTCTCGCCAATCCGTCGTCCGTGGTTGAGGCAAGTGTATTGGAATGGGTAGCGGGTTGTAGTTGCTAGATTGATTGAGATTGAATTTGAATACATGATATGCTCACATGCCATGCCTTAATGATTGCAAATGATATGATGAATATGTTTATTATGTTATGATGCCATGGGATAGTGTACAAGTTATTTATGATGTTGGCATATTTGCATACATGGCATGTTACATGGCCCGGGCGGTGAGAAAGTCATAACTAGTCCGGGGAAGGTCGGTGAGAAAGTTATGACTATTCCGGAGAGCCAATGAGTAAGTCCTACATCGTGATTCCATCCACCGCGGTGTATGGAAGCGAGGAGTAGGCACCTTCCATCTTCGGGATGGAAGGGGGGAGAGGGTGCACACCGACGGGTGTGTACTCAACCATACCGGTATGAGTTTCCAGGAGATATGTACATCGCATCGCATTGCATTGCATTGCATTATATGAGGATGTTATATGATGATGATATATGATGATGTCAATGATATGCTTACGCTATGAATATGAGATGTTTATGATGTTGTATGTGAAAAGTGGTGATGAAGGTATTAGAATGTATTTTCTTGTTCCATTGCAATATACTTGCTGAGTGATGAACTCACGCTTGTGTTTATGTTGTTTTTCTTAGGTACCATGAAACCGGCATGCGGGAAAATGGCATTAGCTACACTTCTACACGTAGCTTCACATTATTATACAGTTTAATCAGTGGAAGCCATGATAATAATGATTAGTGCCATGAATCTTGGTGTATGGGCTTGAGTTCAACGTTTGGTTTGTTATATTTGTTGGAATGGTTGAATTCCTTATTTTAGACATAAGTGATGCTTTATTCATTGTTATTGCTGTTTTAGATGTCTTATGCTATGATAAAACTTGCCTTGTTATTACTCTTGCTCCAATTCATGGAAAAACAAAGGAGATGCTGCCGAAATTTTCGGTTTTAGTATTTACTCCTTTACTGTAATTTATCTTAGTTTATGGTATTTAGATGTTGTTTAGCCTATGTTTGGTAGCATTCAGGCATGCTAGATGCCGGGGTGTTACAGTTGGTATCAGAGCGGGATGTAGGTCCCTGGAATGTGTATTTTTAGTGTCATGCTATAGGGTACAACTAAAATATGATGTGGAATAACTTAGAAACATGGCTTAGGTCTTAACTAAAATTTTGTCATCGGATAGCAACATTAAAACTTGCAAAAGTGGTATAACTAATCTAAAATTTGACACACAATGGATGCACAGTAGGAAAGGGTATGGGTATCGTTTCTTTACGCTTAAATGTTGTATTTAAGCTTTGATGGTGAATGCTTCATTTAATCATGCATGTTGCTATGTCTATGAGATAAATGATTGAATTGTTCTTGTGGTTGTGTTAAAGTGGGGTTGTGGTGCCGAAGGGTTTCGGTCACCTCTTTTTGTTCATAGTAAGAGTGTGGTTTGATGGTGTGGCCGGTTAGCGCCATCACCGAAGAACTATTAACCCCTGTGGGAGAAGAGTGCTTATCCTTTCTGTCGTAGACCGGGTAGTTGGATGGAGTCGAATAGAAGAGTTTGTGGTGGATTCTTTCAGTTGCTCTTTACCGTTCTAACGGTCGGTTTCGGTTGGTCTTCTCGGCTCTGGTTGATTGAAACCAAAAGAAAAGTGTTTGGTATTGGATTTTCGCGGATTGTTCCGTATGTGGTTCGTGGTTTTGTCTTCCTTGGTTGAAGACGTAGAAGAAAGGTTTTGTGTTGCGCATCTGTTGGTTGCTATTTTTGCTTTGGCACCAGTTTTGTTGGTCATTACGGGCTGTCTTGAGGAGGAAACTTTTGTGGTTATTGTTCTCCCTATCTAAGAAAAGTGTTGGAGTTTCCCCTTGTGCAGGCCTTGAGTTGGTGGAGCTAAGTTTGAATCTTTTATCGGAAAAGATTTAATGAACATTTGATTTTCCCTGGTGCATCCTTCTTCCTTCTTGGAAGTATAGATCTTGAGATTTCTTGAAGAGTTTTGTGGGCAAATTTGGGAATTTGAGAGTTGAGCTCTCCTGCATTTCTGTTGGAGTTTTGTTTTTCTTCCTTGCCTGGAAAAGGAGAAATTGTCTATCGGTGTTCGTTCTGGTTCTTGAGTTGTGGTTATCTTTAAAAGTGGAGTTGCATCCAGTTTGTCAAAAGTGAAAATGGTTGTTTAGCATGTCATGTAGTATGTAACAATGTGGTTTATGGAAATGATTTGTTCTTAAGTTAATTGGTGAGTTGAATTAGTTAAATGTAATATTTGTGTTTAGCTTAAGATTAAATGAACTTCTAGTGTTGTAGATTACTCTATAGCGAGAATGATTAAAGGTATTAATGTACATGCTTAGAATCTGTTGCCTTGCTTTAAAAAGTGCTTATGATCCTCGTTAATGTTAAAAGCTTAAACCTTGATGCATAGTTAGAACATTAAGATGATATAAATTAATGATACTGTTAAAGAAACTTTGCCGGTTGTTTAAAGATGTTCTAATCTAACGGGTTAATAGAGAAATTTAATCATGTTGACTAGTGGCTTTAATTTGGAAGTTGATTAGAGTTGCTATTTATGTTGTTGCAAACTACTAGTATATTCGGAAGTATGCAGTTGTGTCTCTACAATGCTAGTATTGATATCAATTGAGAAGACATAAGACTTTTTGTTAATGATGTTGTTAAGAACATTGTGCTGATCTAACTTATTAAATCTAATTTAATAGTTGGAGTATGTTGTGTAGTGACAATTTTGTTGCAACCTATGTGTAAGGTAGCTAAAAGTAATGTTGTTGATTGATGATTATGCAAAGAATTGATATTGATGCCTTGGTAGTGTTGTTAATTGTTGGAAACCATTGATCCAATAGAAGAAAAGTGTAAAAAAAACTGTGGTATTATGTCGAGTACATGTTGTGATGGGATGAACAATGGATAATAATCATGATGCAAGATTTTAATTTTTAATGAATGCATATCTTAGAATCCTATTTATGAATTTTATCTTGTAGAGATATTACTTAATTGTTGAAGTCATTTTATTGATTGAGCAAGTTTCAATTGTCAAGATTTTGACGTATGGATAGTATAAAATTGATAGGTTGACCATGCTCAAGTATCTGTTAAAGTACTATGTTTGAAATGTAGAATACATTGTTATATGATTTGGTGATCTGTGGGGATCATGTCAATGTAGTCTTGGTTGGGTGCCTTTGTGATAAGCATCTTAAACCTTAATTAAAAGTGTTGGGAATGGTAACTAGAGAAAAAAAATGTCATGTAAATTTTGTTAAATCCGATTGGACTCTCTTGATGAATAAATAGTGATTATTGAATGCTTAAATGGTAAGTGTAGTGGAATACAAGTTATGGTGGGTTTCATGCTGAGCTGTTGTTTAAAACCTTTTGAACTGGTGTGGTTGTTTGCCATTTTGGTTGAATGCCTTCGGTCAAGGTATCCCTTGTGTTTTGTTTCCGAGCTTCCCTAAAACCCGTAGCTATTAGTGCCAATCTTTGGTTTTGGCTATTTTGTTTAATTTGTGCCATGAGTATGGATTTGCATCCAAAAGTTTTTTTTTTGAGTGGATCGTGCCCCTCGCGTTCGCACTGATTTGTCTTTGAATTAAATTTTAAAGGAAGCAGATGGACATAGCGGGTTGTGATGGAGATTCTTGAGATCTAATTTGTAACTCTAATTGGCTAGAGTTGGAGTTATTCTTGAAATTGTGTGTGGTGTTTGCAAGTGTTTCACAAGGTGGATTCTATGAATGTTTCATGAGTGATTTTATTAGTGAAGTGTTCCTCTTTTGGAAATGAGTCTCCTTTTCTCTTTGAAAAAATTTGTGGTGGTTGCATGTGCAAATGTTTAACTTTGGAGCCGATGTTCTTTTTTCACATGTTGATTGTGGTTAAAGTGCGAGGTTTTGCAAGTTTAGTTTTTCAATTGACGTGGGTTCCTATACGTCATGGTGTTTTGTTGTTAACGGTGTTGCCATCATAGTTATATGATTTAGCGCAACCGTCAATGTTATGTGTGTTTCAAACCTGTGATACCGAGGAAGTAGTCGTTTGGTGAATGATTACTCGGTATTGTTGTTACATGGTGAATGAATGGTGAAACGGAATAATGACATTGTTTATGCATAATTAATCATAAAGGAGTCGATTAGCCAGGTCGGTGAGAAAGTCATATATGGATATATGACTAATCCAGAGTGCTCTTGAAAAGTGTGCATTCTTGCCATGTATCGAGATTTCCATGTCTTCCTAGTATGAAAGGAAAGAATGAATAATTTGTGGTATTTTGGCTATGGTGTTAGAAGTTTGAGTTTTCTTTGCGATTTGGCTTAGAAAAATGAAATGTGTGCTCTTTGGATGTTGCCGGATTCTTTCCAAGGTGGTTCTTAGCGCTTTGGGGTTTGAGTTGTTGTATGTGGATCAATTGGGTTCATGTTTTACGGTTGAGCTTACTCAATAATGGTACTCTTTGTCCTGGTCCTTAAGTGGAAAGATGTGAGGGTAAGACTTTCTTAGTAAGAGAAACCTGGTGTGGCTAGTAGTTGATCGTAAATGGTGTAGAAGTTTAGAGCAAAGGATGGTTGTCTATGTCTCAATTCAAACCTTCTTGGAGAATTGTGTCATCGATGTGTTCCTCAGTGGGGCTGATGAAATTGTTAGTGGACCGCTTGGTGGTTGCTAGTAATTTGTTTTCTGTTTTCGAAGAGTATTGGATCTTTTTGTCACCGAGCTTGAGCGTGTTGTGCCAACTGAAGTGGAATGTTCGGTTGTTTTTGATTTTGCGGGTTTTTTCAAAACCCTGGTCATAAAGTAGGCTTCTCCTTTCGGTGGTAGTAATCTTAGAGTGTTGTGTCTCACTTGGTTTGCGTCGTCTCGGATACGACGAACCACAGTTGAGACGTTGGGACGTGATTCACCTTTGTGCGTGGGAGCGGAAGATGGATCTAGAAGTTGGTACCATGTCCTTCTGGAGAGTGGCTTTGGTTAAAGGGATCGGGCACTTTAGTGCCAAGGAATGCATGGAATGAGGAGTGTGAGATCGTATTATTTGGTAGTCTATTTGGGATTTTATCCTATCGCTTGGGTCATGCCGAGGCCTTGTTTGAGTTCCTTGTGTTTCAATGTTGAGTAAAGTTCTCGCAAGTTTTGATTGCGAGTTATCATTAGAGCCGTTGGTCTTCGAACCTAGGCGTCTTATCATCGAGTCTCGATCAGTGTAAATTCCAGTGGTTTTATTCAGAGAAGCGACCTAGGAGTTGAAGTCTCGCGGGGGCGAGCTTTACCCAAAGCTCTTTTCTTCAGGTTTAAATTGCGAATGTGACACTACGGTATGGTGTGACATTATAGAATGTGAAATTAGAGAATAAAACCTTTCGGCTTGAGGTTTACTCGCGTTTTTGGGCCGTTTGAAGTGATGTGTCACCACGGAGTGTCGTAACCTTTTAAATGGTGCATGTTAAGGTCAAAAACTTTATAAAATATGGTATGGCAGGTTAAAACCATAAGGTATGGAGGTTAATAACGTTTCCGGGCCGTTTCCGGGCCGTTTTCGGGGTTTTGGGCCTTCCCGGGGGAGTTTGGGCCTTAAGTGGGCTTTGGTGGGATGGAGTAGGTCTCCGTAACGGACTAGGATTGGGTGTGGGGGCTGGTAAAAGGGCTCCCCACCAGCCCTTGGGCGTTCACCCCTGCCCCTTGTGCGCCCTTCCCCCCCACTTGCCCTTGCCCTAGCCGCCTCCCTCCTCCCTTGGCCGTGCGCCTCACCCTCCCTTGCCCCATTGCTCCCCACCTCTCCAGCACCTCTCCTCCACCCCTTGCTGACCTAGGGTGGCATCCCCACCCCTGCATCCTCATGGATCCATCCGAGGAGCGAGGAACGAGGAGCGAGGAGCGAGGTGCGAGGAGCGAGAAGCGAAGAGCGAGGAGATCTATTGGAGTTTTCGTGCGTCGGGCAAAGGTATGACCATGGGAACCCTGGGGATTGATCTAGGTACTGTTATTAAGGTGTTTATCAAGTTTTTAGATCAATTGGAGGTGCTGGATTGGAGTAATTTGGGTTAGATCTAGATGTTGCCACGTTTCTGTTTTGGGACAGCATGAGCAGTCGGTCTAGGGTTCGAGTTTTCGTCGATTTAGAATCCGATTATGTCCGTACGGATGTTGAAGAAGTTTTAGATAATTTAATTATCTTTCCGTGGACATAAAGCACGTTAAATTCCGATCAGCCGTTTGAAAGTTATGGCTGTTTTACCGAGCGTGTTAAAATCTGTGACGTAATTGGAACAGATCACGGTAATCTGTAGATTAGATGACTTTAGAGTCCGAATCAGTCTTTCCATATACCTAGAGAAAGTTGGGAAATTTCCTAAGCTACGCGAGGATGTACTCGTTTAATTGATTCGGAGTCCCAGAACTCAAGTTATGCCTTTTGCAAGGCTGCTGTCCCACCGGGACAGAACCTCTGTTTTTAGGTTTTGCGAGTAGATGGCAATGTCGGGGTACATGAGGGTTTGCGTACTGTTTTGTGGTTATGTTTGTGAGCGTGTGGTACCTATGTGCAGGTGGTGCAACCCCGGGAGTGCCCTCTACTTCCCGCCAATCCGTTGCACGTGGTTGAGGCAAGTGTGTTGTGATGGATAGCGATTTGTAGGTTGCTTGTTGAGAATAGATGGAATTGACTACATGATATATGATCACTTGCCATGCTTTTATGATTGCCAATGATATGATGAGCATGTTTAATATGTTATGATGCCATGTGTTAATATGTGAGTTAAATATGATGTTGGCATAAATGCATACATGGCATGTTACATGGCTCGGGCGGTGAGAAAGTCATAACTAGTCCGGGAAGGTCGGTGAGAAAGTTATGACTAATCCGGAAAGCCATTGAGTAAGTCCTACATCGTGATTCCATCCACGTGGTGTTTGGAAGCGAGGAGTAGGCACCCTCCATCTTCGGGATGGAAGGGGGGAGAGGGTGCACACCGACGGGTGTGTACTCAACCATACCGGTATGAGTTTCCAAGGAGATATGAGCATAGCATTGCATTGCATTGCATTACAATACATATTAAATGATGAGGATGTTGTTATGTGTTCAAGTATGAGATGTTATATGTGACGTGAGGTATTATTGTCTTGTAAATGATCTTGTTGTCCATTGCAATATGCTTGCTGAGTTTTCGAACTCACGCTTGTGTTTTATGTTATTTTTTTAGGTACTTGAGATTGGCATGTGGGAAAAAGGGGTTTAGCTACACTTCTACACGTAGCTCCACCATCATAATCCATAAATACACACTTGGAGACATGATATTAAGAGTTGTGCCTTAAACTTAATGTATGGTTTAATTTAGCATGCTTGTGATTCCTTATTTGCTTCATTATAGATTATAAAGTTATTTAGCGTGGTATTAATGGCGTAATTCGATGATATGTCCATTTATGTTGATGTTCTAGATGTCGCGTGCTATGATATATCTTGCCATGATTTCGATATTGTGTTAATTCATGGAAAAACAAAGGAGATGCTGCCGAAATATCAGTTTTTAGTATATATCCCTTTGCTGGAATTTATGTTTAAATGTGGCATTTAGATGTTGTTTAGCTTATGTTTGGTAGCATTCGGGCATATTAAATGCCGGGGTGTTACAGTTGGTATCAGAGCCAGGATGTAGGTCATTGGAATACGTATTTTTAGTGTCATGCCATAGGGTACAACTAAAATATGATGTGGAATAACTTAGAAACATGGCTTAGGTTTCAACTAAAACTTTGTTATAGGATAGCAACATTAAAACTTGCAAAAAAAATGGTATAACTAATCTAAAATTTGACACACACTGGATGCACAGTAGGAAAGGGTATGGGTATCGTTTCTTTACGCTTAAATGTTGTATTTAAGCTTTGATGTTGAATGCTTCTTTTGGCAATGCATGTTGCTATGTCAATGATATATGTTGTGGTGATAAGAGTGGGGTTGTGGTACCGAAGGGTTTCGGTCACCTCTTGTTGTTTATAGTTAGGGTGAGGTTTGACGGTGTGGCCGGTTAGCGCCATCACCGAAGAACTGTTAACCCCTGTAGGAGAAAAGCGCTTACCCTTTCTGTCGTAAATGTGATGCCTTAGAGCGTCAGAGCGATTCTAGGGTTCCTTTTCCTGGTTTTGTTTCGGGAGAGGAATGAAGGATTTGTCGGGGGATGAAATAATTGAAGTTTATCCGGCGTATTAATATTAAATTTGGAGTTGTCGGGCTAGAAACAGTGGGCCGAGGAAAACCTGGGCCTGGGCTGCGAATCCCCTCCCCACCTCTCTCTCTTTTCCCCTAGTGGGCCGGCCCACCATATAAAAGGGGTGTCACCCCCCCAAAAGCCCTAGGGCGCCCCCCTTCCTCCCCTAGCAGCCACACCACCCCTCCTCTTCCTCCCCTTGCGTGGTGGCTCAAGATCCATCGCTAAACGCTAAGGAGCAAGCTATAAGAGGATCCGTGGAGGCGTGGAGGACGAGCAGAGCTCCGGTTCGGGAATCGTCGCTGCGTTTTCGTGGGTTCTCAAGGGAGAACTCAAGGTAAAATTCCCAATCTTTTACCCCTGTTCTACCTAGGGATTAGGAGTGTATTAGATCTGGTGGTGAGTGTTTTAGATGGATCTTGATGGGGGAAAAGGGTAGATGTTCACGTGGTGCTGTTTTTGGAAGGGGAGATTGTGCAGCGCGGATTATTTCGAGTTTTACGTAGCATAGACGATTTTTCCTGCAAAAAGCTATAACTAGAAAGTTGTAGATAACGTCGAGATCTAGCTTCTGTAATTTTTTCAGAATTTTTGGGGCGTCGGTCTGAGAGTTATCGCTGTTGCAAGATGACGGACAGAATCTGGAAACAGATTTTGTCCACTGTGTTGGACGTTTGTTTAGGCTTATTTAACAGTGGAATTGAAATTTGTGATCTTCATGAAAGTTGTAGATCTCGTCAATATCTAGCTACTATAATTTTTTTGTATTTTTATGATCTGTATAAAAAAATATACGAAATTGTGAAGAGAGGGTGCTGCTGTTTGACCCGGACAGATTGGGGTTTTTGGCGCTTAAGAAGGGAGCGGGGATTAGGAAGCGTGTGTTCGAGTTGTGTGATCATTTGTGATGTCGCTATGTACTGAAATAATACTTGTACAGGTGGTGCCCCTTCTGGACGCAACTAGGTTCGTCATCCACGTTGGTAAAGGCAAGTGGAAGTAGCGGTCTTGCTAAACTATAACTCGCTATTTGTTTAGTCTTCAATATAAACCTTAATTGCAGCACACCTACATGGTTTAACTACTTGTTTATGAGATTACAATATCCTATCCTGCATTGTGATGTGGTTGTTTGGCTTTTGAATCATGAGTAAGAATGAAGAAAGATGTTGTTTGCAAGATGAATTGTGGAGATATTCTATCTCAATGATGTTCGCATTCTATCCATGTTATTTGATGGTATGCAAGCATGTGAATTCAGAGTGGGAAGTTATGCATGTATTTATGCATGAAGCATTAACTGCATAATCATGCATTGGAAGTTTGTCGACGCCTTGGCGGCGCGACCGTGCAGTACAACACCGTGTGTTCTGAGAAAGGGCACGGTGAGGAGGATCATGGCATAAGCATGTGCACAATCATATGCATTTTACTGAGGTTGTGTGGACTCTATAATGTGGTATTGGACATGAGGAATTTGGTATGCTAGTTTTACTGTGGCTGTGTTATTCGTTAGAAGTTGTTCCGCTTACCCAATCTCACCCCTTGTTATTTTGTTGTTTTCAGGTAGTTCTCGCGAGTCGTAAGCTTGAAGGGTGGGCTTAGTAGCACAATCAACCCTCTCATCACGAATCACATGGACTAGTGCATTTAATAATTCATTAGCTTGCTGAAATTTTATTAATCATAGACCTGTTGATGTCCTCTTTGGAGCTGTTTTACGTTTATGTTTGTTTTCTGGTTGATTTAGACTTGTTATCTCTAGTATTGATGTTTTTATGTTATTCCTGTTTATAATGGTTATTATGAATCTTGTTGTCGCTTCCGTTTTGTCCTAATTTTAGGAGAGATGCTGTCGAAATTTTCTTGTACGACAGTTTAGATTTGTAGGGTGTTACAGTTGGTATCAGAGCGGGCTGTAGGTCCTTGGAATGTCTATTTTTAGTGTCATACTATAGGATACAACTAAAATGTGATGTGGAATAACTTAGAAACATGGCCTAGGTTTTAACTAAAATTTTGTCATAGGATAGCAACATTAAAACTTGTGTAAGTGGAATCACTAATTTAAAATTTGACACACATGGATGCATAGTAGGAAAGGGTATGGGTATCGTTGCCTTATGCTTAAAGGTTGAATTTAAGCTTTGTTGTTGAATGCTACTTTTGATGATGTATAATGCTATATTTATGATAGATTTGATTGAGTTGCTTCATTTGTGATAAAGTGTGGTTGTGGTGCCGAAGGGTTTCGGTCACCTTTTGTTTGTAGTGAGGCTGTGGTTTGACGGTGTGGCCGGGTAGAGTCACCACCGAAGAACTATTATACCCCTGTAGGGAAAGAGTACTTATCCGTGTGCATCGTAGATCGGGTAGTGACTGGAGTCAAATAGAAGAGGTTGGTGATGGATTCCTTGGATGTTCTTTACCGTCTTGTGGTCGGTTTTGGTTGGTTTTCTGGGTATGTGGTTGGTTCAAAACCGAGGAAAATGCTTAGTTTTGAGCACTCGCTGATTTGTCCTTTGGCGGTTTGTGGTTTTGTCTCCTTTGAGTGAAGACACAGAAGAAGAGTTCTACGTTATGCGTCTTTTGGTCACAATTTTGCTTTGGCACTTGATTTATTGTGATGGACTGTCGTTGGGAGGAAATTTACGTGGTTGTTGTTTCCGATTTTTTTAAAAAAGAAGGGGTTGGAGTTTATCCTTTTGCAGATCAATATGGAAGGATCTAAGTTTGAATCTTTATCGGAAAATTTTAGTTGGACATTTGGTCTTCCCTTTTGCATCCGTCTTCCTTTGTGGAAAGTGTAGGTTTTGGATTTCTTGAAGAGTTTTGGCTACTATGATTGGACATTTGAGGGTCGAGCTCTCTTGCATTTATGTTTGGATTTTGCTTTTCTCCCTTGCCTAAAAAGAAGAAATTTTTATCGGTGTTTGTTCTTGATCTAGAACTGTGTTTGTTTTTTTGAATGTTTGGGATTGCCTCCTGTTTGTCAAGGGTAGGTGACCCATGACGGTGTTTAGAAATTTTATGTACGTGTTACGTAGTATGTAACAATGTGGTTTATGGAATGATGTACTTCTAAGTTAATTTGTGAGTTGAATCAATTAAAATGTAATTGTTATCTTTAGCTTGAGATTAAATAATCTTCTAGTATTGTAGATTGCTCTATAGCGATAATGATTGAATGTGTTAATGTGCATGCTTAGGATTTATTGCATTATTTTAATGTGCCCTTGACCATGGACAATGTTTAAAGCTTTAAATCTTGATGCGTAGTTAGAACATTACGATGATGTAAACTACTGTGAAGGTAATAGAAAATTAGTGGGTTATTTAGAGACATTTTAATATAAGGTCGGTAGAACAATTTAATTGTAATGGTGGACTACCGATATTGTTAAAGAAACCATGCTGGTTGTTTAAAGATGTTCTAATTTAATCGTGTTGGCTAGTGACTTTAACTTGCAAACTATTAGTAGATTCGGAAGTATGCAGTTGCGTTCCAATAATGCTAGTATCGATATCAATTGGGAAGACATAAGTTTTTGCCATTGCTGTAAGAGCTTTGTGATGATTTCACCTATTCAGTTCACTTTAAAAAAAAGGCTGGAGTGTGTCTTGGAGTGGCAATTTTGCTATAACCCGTGTATAGGGTAGCTAAAAAAAAATTAAAAAAAAAATTTAAATTTAATTTAGCATTGTTGTTATAAGAGCTTTGGATGGCTTAAATTATTCAATCTATTTTACATAGTTGGAGTATGTTGTGTAGTGACAGTTTGTCATAGCCTATGGATAGGGTAACTAAAAGCAATGTTGTTGTTTTACAATTATGCCAATTATTGATATTGATGACTTAGTAGTGGTGGTAACTGATTAGATTAATTGTTGAAAACCTTTGTTAAAATGGTGGAAATTGTAACATGTTGTGATGGAGTGAACCAGGGATAGTTAGCATGACGCGTGATTTTGTCCTTAATAAATGTATGTTTTAAACTTCTATTTACGATTGGTGCCTTGTTGAGATAATATTTACTTGTTGAGTCATCTTTTAGGTGAATAAATTTCCATTGTCGAGATGTTGACGCGTATGTGGTATGGAATTTATAGGTTCATCATCTGAAAGACTTGTTGAAGCAATCGCTTTCAAATTTAGAATATGATGATATAGGTTAGGGTGCTCAGTGGGGATCTTGATGAGGTAGTGTTGGTTGGATGTGTTTTTGATAAGCACTGTGAACTTTATTTATAATTGTGGAAAAGGTAATAAGAGTAAGAATTTGTTGTGTAGTTGTTGTTAAATCCTGATGGGCCTTCTCAATGAGTAAATAGGGAATATTGAAATCTAAATGGTAAGGGTAGTGGAATGCTATAGATGGCGGGAGTTATGCTGAACTTATGTTTAAAAATTCATATGGATTGGTTTGTTTGTTTGATATTTGGGTTGAATACTTTCGGTCAAAGTATTCTTTATGTCGTGTTTTGAGTTTCCTAAACTTAGAATGATTCTCGCCAAATGTGGGTTAATTTGAGGCTTAAAACAAGGATAAAAGAATGATTAACCTTGAAGTAATTTGTGGAGATTTTGGAATGTTATTCTATTAAATATCGTCATTCATTCATCTTTGATAAGAAAACTAGCTTAAGTTATGAATGCGACATTTATGCTCAAGGATGTATGCTTTGACTGTGTCCGTAGTTTTCAAGGTCGAGTTATCGGTTGCATTGTTGATCAAAAGAAGTAGCTAATCCAATGTAAGATTTGGAACTTCATGATCTGGAAATATTTGTATTTCTATTTTGGGCTAGAGTTGTGTTGTGGTGTGAGGTGTTTGACAGTTTTTGTTTAAGAGACGATTCTTCTAGTTGTGACATGAATGATATTCGTGGTTGAAACAATTTTTCTGTTGGGAAGTGAGTTTGGTTCCTTTTTAAGGAAAAAGAGATGGTGGTTTTTTTTCTGAATGGCTTGGCCTTGGATAAAAGTGAGATGATTTGTTTTGGTAAAAGTGAAATGCATTTGCAGAAGACTTTCGCGGTGTTTCTCTTTTGAATAGAGCTTCTCCCCGAAGAAAATTTTTTTTTGGTGGTTTTGGTTCTATGGAGTTCCTCTTCCAAGTTGAGTTCCCGTGTATGTGAATTTCAGCCATTTGGTTTAAAGATGGTGATTGTCGTTCGTTGTGTTAGTGAGAATTAAGATTTCTTTTACGTTCAAGCTTGGGGGTAAGAAAATGAATGTTTATGTTATGGTTGAGTATATTCAAGGATTGTACTCCTTGCCCTGGTCCTTGGGTGGAAGAATGTGAAGGCAAAACCTTCTTACAAGGGAAAACTAGTGTGGGTCGCTGATCGTAAGTAGTTTAAAAGTGAAGAGTAAAGGAAGGTTGTGTATAACTCAATTCAAACCTTTTTTGGAGAATTGTTTTCATTGATGTGTTCCTTGGTGGGGTTGCTTAATTTAGTAGTGGACAACTTGGAAGTTGCAGGTAATTACATTAATTTTTTTGGAACTTTTGTCGCTGGGTTCGAGCGAGTTTGTGTCAACCGTAGTGATTGTGTTCGGTTGTTATTGTTTCTCATGGATTTACGGACCCTGGTTGTAAAGTAGGCTATCTCTGTCGTTGGTAAGGGTGGATATTGGTTCTTTTTGTAAAAGATCAATCACTTGTAGGAGATAGGAGTTTGTGTTTGGGTTGATTTAGAGACTTACCTAGAGCGTTGTGTCTCACATGGTTCGCGTCGCCCAGAATGCGACGAACTGTGGTAGAGGAGTTGAGATTGGAATGCGGAGTTTCGTGATCGGGTTGAAGAGAGAAGTGGGAGTTGAGATTCCAGATCGATACCAGATTCACCTAATAGGTGTCCTTTTTTTAATAGGGGAATAGTTCGTGTTAGTGTCCAATGAAAGATTTGTGGACCAATTAGTCTGAGCGGGATGCAACTTGGGAACTTGAGGACCAGATGCGAAAGAAGTATCCTACACTTTTTGAGGATGCTGAAGGTAAAGTGTTGATTACCATTTTGCCTTCCTTTTTTTTTAGGGTTCCGTAGCAAAGAGGAGTAGATTCGGGGACGAATCCTTTTAAGGAGGGGAGAATGTGATACCTTAGAGCGTCAGAGCGATTCTAGGGTTCCTTTTCCTGGTTTTGTTTCGGGAGAGGAATGAAGGATTTATCGGGGGATGAAATAATTGAAGTTTATCCGGCGTATTAATATTAAATTTGGAGTTGTCGGGCTAGAAACAGTGGGCCGAGGAAAACCTGGGCCTGGGCTGCGAATCCCCTCCCCACCTCTCTCTCTTTTCCCCTAGTGGGCCGGCCCACCATATAAAAGGGTGTCACCCCCAAAAGCCCTAGGGCACCCCCCTTCCTCCCCTAGCAGCCACACCACCCCTCCTCTTCCTCCCCTTGCGTGGTGGCTCAAGATCCACCGCGAAACGCGAAGGAGCAAGCGAGAAGAGGATCCGTGGAGGCGTGGAGGACGAGCAGATTTCCGTTTCGGGAATCGTCGCGCGTTTTTCGTGGGTTCTCAAGGGAGAACTCAAGGTAAAATTCCCAATCTTTTACCCCTGTTATACCTAGGGATTAGGAGTGTATTAGATCTGGTGGTGAGTGTTTTAGATGGATCTTGATGGGGGAAAAGGGTAGATATTCACGTGGTGCTGTTTTTGGAAGGGGAGATTGTGCAGCGCGGATTATTTCGCGTTTTACGTGTCATAGACGATTTTTCCTGCAAAAAGCTATAACTAGAAAGTTGTAGATAACGTCGATATCTAGCTTCTGTAATTTTTTCAGAATTTTTGGGGCGTCTGTCTGAGAGTTATCGCTGTTGCAAGATGACGGACAGAATCTGGAAACAGATTTTGTCCACTGTGTTGGACGTTTGTTTAGGCTTATTTAACAGTGGAATTGAAATTTGTGATCTTCATGAAAGTTGTAGATATCGTCAATATCTAGCTACTGTAATTTTTTTGTATTTTTATGATCTGTATAAAAAAATATACGAAATTGTGAAGAGAGGGTGCTGCTGTTTGACCCGGACAGATTGGGGTTTTTGGCGCTTAAGAAGGAGCGGGATTAGGAAGCGTGTGTTCGAGTTGTGTGATCATTTGTGATGTCGCTATGTACTGAAATAATACTTGTACAGGTGGTGCCCCTTCTGGACGCAACTAGGTTCGTCATCCACGTTGGTAAAGGCAAGTGGAAGTAGCGGTCTTGCTAAACTATAACTCGCTATTTGTTTCGTCTTCAATATAAACCTTAATTGCAGCACACCTACATGGTTTAACTACTTGTTTATGAGATTACAATATCCTATCCTGCATTGTGATGTGGTTGTTTGGCTTTTGAATCATGAGTAAGAATGAAGAAAGATGTTGTTTGCAAGATGAATTGTGGAGATATTCTATCTCAATGATGTTCGCATTCTATCCATGTTATTTGATGGTATGCAAGCATGTGAATTCAGAGTGGGAAGTTATGCATGTATTTATGCATGAAGCATTAACTGCATAATCATGCATTGAAGTTTGTCGACGCCTAAGGCGCGATCAGTGCCGTACAACACCGTGTGTTCCTGAGAAAGGGCACGGTGAGGAGGATCATGGCATAAGCATGTGCACAATCATATGCATTTTACTGAGGTTGTGTGGACTCTATAATGTGGTATTGGACATGAGGAATTTGGTATGCTAGTTTTACTGTGGGTGTGTTATTCGTTAGAAGTTGTTCCGCTTGCTGAGATTACCCAATCTCACCCCTTGTTATTTTGTTGTTTTCAGGTAGTTCTCGCGAGTCGTAAGCTTGAAGGGTGGGCTTAGTAGCACAATCAACCCTCCGGGGTCATCACGAATCACATGGACTAGTGCATTTAATAATTCATTAGCTTGCTGAAATTTTATTAATCATAGACCTGTTGATGTCCTCTTTGGAGCTGTTTTACGTTTATGTTTGTTTTCTGGTTGATTTAGACTTGTTATCTCTAGTATTGATGTTTTTATGTTATTCCTGTTTATAATGGTTATTATGAATCTTGTTGTCGCTTCCGTTTTGTCGGGACCCCGAATTTGCAAATCCGGACCCTCTGTGTATTCAGCACTAGTCCAGGAATGCGCTAGTGCACACAGTCTTAACATCGGTAAATATCACAATCATACCATTCGATATCATCAAAGTACTTTATTTAAATAACCAAACTGGTTACTCGACCTTATAGTCAAGTTACAAATGTATGCCTCGCAAGGCGAAACTTATTAAAAGAGAAATAATAGCAGCGGAAAAATCAAATAGCTTCGTGGCGCCATCCAGTATACCACAGGCAACTGACTGGGCTCGCTTCCTTAAGTAGACGGATCCTCTTGGAGTTCCTCCTCCAAAGCTGGCGTAGTCTCCTCTTCAACTGATGTTGTGTTGAGGCAAGGGTGAGTACTTGGTACTCAGCAAGTCATGCACAGAATGCAAGCTAATATACTATATGCATGGCTTGGTACAAAGGAATAGCTCAAGGTATATTTGCAGAAAACAGCATTTGACAAGTAATATAAGTAGATTCGAAAGCAGTAGAAATAAGTAAAGCATAAATAACTTTTCAAGAAGTTTAATAAACATTTTCCCCATCCTAAACCACATTTCCATCATCTTCACTATTAAACCAACCCAACCTTTCAAACCAAAGTTATTTTTGAGAAAATCTAACCCTTGACTGTAATTCCCGAGCGATGTCCAATACATGGACACGGCTATTCGAATAGATTCTATACTCTGCAGAGGTTATGCACTTTACCCACAAGATACAGTCAAACACCACAAAGGCGAGTTCGTAACAAAGTCTTTCGGAAACTTCTAACAATACAAGTGGTCCTCCCGGTTATTGCGCACTAACCCTTCCCTTAGCTAAGGCGAAGTCTAGGCCAATCAACCGTTAGATGGGTACTGGCCTCGGCCCTGCAGACGCTCCCCGCACAACTTACACAAAGGGTGTAGTTGACCTCCGAGGTCCCACAGCACGTTATTAGCGACTTAGTCAACTAGGTCCGTCCCATTCTGAGACATGTGGTTGCACGTTAGACCCAGTTCAAAGGCTTGCAAGGTTAAGTCCTTAGGGTGACCAGGGCAAGACTACCCGAAAACCAAAACAACACTCCCAATGCCACAACTGGCCCACCTGATTACTCTTTGCCACATGCCCTGGCCGAAACTCGTTTATCAAACCCCGCTTGATTACCATGCACCACGTGCCATCAACATCACATGATACTTTTCCAAAACAGGTTCAATATATCATTAAGTCAATATTAACATTTGATTATCCAAAATCATGTTATGAGCACGTAGCGTGTCTAAGCAAAGATACTACAACGGTCTAAACCCAGGTTGGCAATTTAATAATGTCCAACTAGTAATCCACAACTAGGGTGACAAGGGTCATGGCACATACTTAAATAATCAAGGTGTCATATGACAAATTGGTACTTATCTAACCCCATGTTTAAACCAAGTATTTTTCTAATTGAACTAGCATGCAATAGTTTAAATCAAAATAGATTTGAAATAGGATCAACATGGTCAAAGCACAACTTGCCTTCAAAAAGTACTTGTTCTTGGTCTTGAGTTGGATCTGAGTTAATACTTCTCCTTCGAATCCTTCAAGCACTTCAACGTCTACTCGTAAAGCGTGCAAATAGCAAATACACAAATAAACAATAGGCAAAAGTGTCCAAACATCCAAATAAAATCCATAAACAGAAAGAACATAATTTTATGGATTTTTAGAAACTGGAATCGTCAAATTTGGAGTTAAGATTTAAAAGTTATGATTATTTAAAGTTTAAATAATCATTTAAATAATTTTGCAGAGAAAAACTTTAGTCCAAAAATTAAATAAAATTCATATTTAGGTAGATCTCAATTTTATACAAATTTAGAAATTTGAATTACTCAAATCGGAGTTGAAACGCATAAAAGTTATAAGCGTTTGAAGTTTGAATCTAAATTTGAATCAATATTTCGAATTAATAAATCATTTCTTTTGGAAATTAATTATTGCGTCATCATGGACACGTGGCAGCAATGGATTGGTCTGCTGGCGTCGGTAGGTCCATGGGCGTAGTCCACGCCGGCTCGGGTCTACCGTGGACCCGGCCCACGGCTCCATGTGAGGCCCGACATGTGGGACCACTCGAGGCGGCGTCATTCTTGGCGTCGGCCGAGGCTCGGCCACTGGCCCGACAGGTGGGTCCATCCGATGACGTCATGGGTGACGCCACGGTGCGATCGGCCCGACACGCTGGCGGCGTGTCGATGGCTTCTGCACGCCGCGTGGCGTGGCGGTTCGACTCCTGGACACGCGTGGCACGATCGTAGCCGTTGGTTTGAAAATCGACGGCTAGGATTGATTTGGGCCTCAAGTGCTTGGGCGCGCGGGTTGATCTGGGCCGTTGGATCTTGATCTAACGGTCCAGATCCAATCTAACTGGTGCGATTCCGCCACGTGGCACGACCTAAGCCGTTGGATCTAGATCCAACGGTTGAGATTAGATCTAGGATTTTCAACGGAGAACTCACCGAGGGTGGCGTGGCGCGATCTGAGCCCTTGGATCTTGATCGGACGGTTGAGTGGAGCTCGGGTCGGCGATGGCTTCACGGCGAGGTTGTGGCTGCCGTGGCGAGGACGGCGACCACACGAACGGCGTTTGGGGCGTGCTCGGCGAGGTGGAGGGTCTCTTCGGGTGCGCTGGCCGGGGTTCGGATCCGGGGTCAATGGCGGCGGGCGGCGGGCGGCGGAATCAAGCAAAACGCAGCGGAGAGGTGCTGTAGCTCCGGCGAGCGATTCCGGCGAATCTACGGCGACTAAGGCTCGGTGAAGTAGAGCAGAGAGGGCGCGGGATCACGGCGGTCCTCGGGGTACCTCCCGGTACTTAAATACCCTCGGCATGCGTGCACGGGACGGAACCCTAATCCTACACGGCGACAAGCGCGGAGGAGTCCGGCCGGACTCGGCGGGGACGATGACGCCACCTGTCCCACGTGGCATGATCAACGGCCCACGATCGCGTGACGCGATCGGATCGGGCGGATTCGGCCAAAGCGATGCAGGATGATCCTGACCGTTGGATCTTGATCCAACGGTTGGGATCGATTAGGTTTTGGAGTTGGTTTGGTCGAGTCATGTGGATCGGGTCGGACTCGAACTCAAGTCTGACTCGGGCTCGGTCGGATGAACAGTAACCGACTCGGTTTGATTTTCCAGCGATTTAATATTTAAAATAATTCCCAGAAATTCAATTAATTCATTAAAAATAGCAAAATACTCAGAAAAATTCCAGAAAAATTCTGGAAAATATTTTAGGGTATTTGGGACTCAAATAAAATATTTCCAACAAAATTTTATTTGCAATATTAAATTCTTTAATTATTTCAAAATGGAATAAATTCAAATAAATTCCAAATAAATCCAAATAAATTCCAGAAAATTCCAAAAATTCACCAAAGTGCCAAATCACACATGAATTCAATAAAAGCAAAATTTTGGGGTGTTACACGTTTTGTCCTAATTTTAGGAGAGATGCTGTCGAAATTTTCTTGTACGACAGTTTAGATTTGTAGGGTGTTACAGTAAATCGGGTAGTTGATTGGAGACGAAAAGGAAGAGTTAATGGTGGTTTCCTTCGGATGTTCTTTGTCATTCTGACGGTCGGTGTTTGTTGCTTTTCTTGGCTTTAGCTGTTTTGAACCAAATGAAAAGGTGATGGGCTTTCGCGGATCGTTCCGTATGCGGTGTGTGGTTTTGTCTTCCTTGGGTGAAGACAAAGAAGAGGAGTCTAGTGTTGCGCTTCTTTTGGGCGCCTTTCCAGTTTTTGATGCCTGTTAATTGCTTTATAAAGAACAAGCATTCGATTTATTCCTGTGGTTGTCTGTCTCCAAGGCTAAAGGAGTTTTGTTCGGAGTTGTGCTAGACACATTTGTCGGGCTGAAGTTAATGGCCGTAGTAGTAAGTGGTGTTTGATTTCATCATTTTACTGGTTTGAGAAATCATCTTTGAAAGTCCCTCTTGAGTCGTGAAAGTTAGGGGTTTGGTGTTAAGGTTTTATTTGAAAAGGTTAATGGAGCACTTGGTTCCCTTTCGAAAAAAGTTGTCTTCCAACCAGTTTCCTCTATGGAAGTCTTTGAGATTGAAAAGTGTTTTGGAGAATTCCTTTGCATAACCAAGTTTGGGTTTGTCTCATTGCAATTTTGAGAGTCAAGTTTCCTTATGAATTTGGGATGAGTTTCAAAACTAAAATGCTGTAAACAAAGTAAGTAGTCTATTGACAGAAATCGTTTGTCCCTAGTAAGAATTGATGTTTAGCATGTTATGTAGTAGGTAACAATGTGGTTTATGGATTGATGTGTTGCTAAGTTAAATTTTGAGTTGAATCAATTCAATGTGAGTAAAATCTCTAAGTTTGAGAATAAATAGACTACTAGTGTTGTAGTTCACTCTTAGCGAGAATGATTGAAAGTGTTAATGTTCATGCTTAGAATTTGTTGCCTTGCTTTAAAAGTGCTTATGATCCTCGTTAATGTTAAAAGTTTAAACCTTGATGCATAGTTAAAACATTAAGATGATGTAAACTACTGATATTGTTAAGAAGCTTTGCTTGGTGTTTAAAGATGTGCTAATCTAACGGATTAGTAGAGACTAGTGACTTTAATTTGGAAGTTGATTGGAGTGGTTATTTATGTTGTTGCAAACTACTAGGATATTTGGAAGTATGCAGTTGTGACCCTTCAATGCTAGTTTTCAATCTATTTTAAATAGTTGGAGTATGTTGTAATTTTGTTATCACCTATGTATAGGGTAGCTAAAAGTAATGTTGATCGGTTGATGATTATGCCCATTTGTTTTTATTGATGACTTAGTAGTGGTGGTAGTTGTGTAGAATACTTGTTGGAAACCATTGACTAAATGGAGGGTGTTGTAACCTGTGGTGATGGAGTGAACCATGGATAATTAACCTGATATAGAGTTTTATCCTTAATGAATGTATGCCTTGGAATCCTAGCTATGAACTTTGTCTTGTAGAGATAATATTTACATGTTGAAGTCGTTGTTTAACTGAATAAGGTTCGGTTATCGAGACGTGAATAGATAGGAGGTATGAAATTTATATGTTGATCTTGCTGAAAGATTTGTGGAAGTACTATGTTTCAAATTTAGAATAAGAAGTATTATGATTCGGTGATCCGTGGGGATCATATCATTATAGTCTTGGTTGGGTGCCTTCTTGATAAGCATCATAAACCCTTATTAAAAATTTTGGGAATGGTAACTAGAGGAAGAATTTGTTGTGAAGCTTTTGGTTGAATTGTGTTGGGGCTCCTCAGGGAGTAAAAAGTGATTATTAAAGTCTTTTAATGGAAAGCGTAGTGGTATTCTAGAGATGGTTCTTTTTATGGTGAGCTTGTGTTTAAAAGCTTTTGGACTGGTTTGGTTGTTTGCTATTTTGGTTGAAGGGTTTTCGGTCAAGGTGTTCCTTATCTTTGTATTGAGTTTCCCAAAACTCGTAATGTTTGGTGTCGACCTTTGGTTTTGGCGAATTTGTTTAGTTCGTGTTGTGAGTTTGGATTTACATCCAAAAGTTTTGAGTCGATCGCGCCCTTTCGCATTCGCCTTTGGATTATATTTGGAATTAATTTTAAAAGGAAGCAGATGTACTTAAAGGGTTGTTTTGGAAAATTATGAGTTGAGACCTTAATGTGTAACTCTTTTGGGCTAGAGTTGGAGTTTATTTGAAAATGTGTGTGATGTTGCGAGTGCTTCAAAAAGGTGGACTTTATGAAAGTTTTACAAAGTGATTTTGTTAGTGAGGTGTTCCCCTTTTGGGAATGAGTTTCCCTCTCCTTGAGGAAGTTAGTGATGGTTGTGGGAGCAGATGCTCGACTTGAAATTTTGATGTTCTTTTCCAAAATGTTGAATTTGGATGAAATGCAATGTTGTGCAAGTTCAGTTTTCAAGCGATGTGGGGTCTTTTACGACGTGGTGTTTCTTGTCAACTATCTTTGCCGTCATAGTATATATGTATTTCAGCAAACTTAGATTTTAATTTTGTTTACATCATTTGATCGAGGAAGAAGTCATTTGGTGAATGACTATTCGGTGCCGTTGTTACATGATGAATGAAGGGTGAAAAAGGAAAAGCGAGACATTGTTTATGCATAATTAATCATAAAGGAGTCGACGAGCCAGGTCGGTGAGAAAGTCATATAAGGATATATGACTAATCCGAGTGCTCTTGAAAAGTGTGCATGCATGTCAAGAATCGAGATGTCCATTTCTTTCTAGTATGAAAAGAAAGAATGAAGAAATTATGGTATTTTGGTTGTAGTGTAGGGATTTATGCTTCCTTTGTGATTTGGCTTGGATGTTGCGAATTCTTTCCAAAATGGTTGTTAACGCTTTGGGTTTGAGTTGTCGTGTGTACACTTGGGGTTGATACCTAAGTGTTTTTGTGTGGCGAGACCCTCTTAAGAAAGGAACCAATTGTGGTTTGGTAAGGTTTTTCGATCCTAGCTTGGGGCTAGGTGTTGAACCCTAGTGGTATAAGGGTGGTTTGTGATGGAGGTTGATGATGTATGGGTTTAACCATTATTAAGTGTAGCGATGGGTGGAAGTGAAGTTGACGGTAGTTCGGTGATATTTGTCCTGCCGTGAGCATTTGTCGTCACTAGTTGTTCTTGGATTTGAGTCTTGTGCAGGAAAGGATGGAATAAAATGTTAGTATGATGGTGTATCGGAAGGGCAAGTGTGCCTTAATGAGTTTTCCCCTCGATGGAAATTTTTGTGAATGTAGAAAGGTCGTTAAAGGAATTGTGACTTCCTTTGATTATGTCATGTTGAGTTTAATGGAGTATGGTAGTCAGGTTGGTTGTGATAGAAGTATGAAGTGTTTGCCGTGAGGATTCGAGCGTTTTGGGTTGATGGAGCCCTTTGTGGTTGAAACGCAGATTCTGTTGGGGAATTGAAGTGAAGGTCGATTTGTGAGGGGTTGCCCTTAGTTGAGCTAGATCAACACTTTTTCTCTATGTGTTGGTTTTGGGAACTCGTTTGTTGTTTGTTCCGGATTTAGTCGTTGTGTGAATGTTTTGTGCTGCAGAGAAGCCGTTTGTCCCTTGGGGATTTTGTCATTGATTTTGGCGTCCTTTGGATTCGAGGTCGAATCCTGTTGAAGGGGGGGAGAATGTGACACTACGGTATGGTGTGACATTATAGAATGTGAAATTAGAGAATAAAACCTTTCGGCTTGAGGTTTACTCGCGTTTTTGGGCCGTTTGAAGTGATGTGTCACCACGGAGTGTCGTAACCTTTTAAATGGTGCATGTTAAGGTCAAAAACTTTATGAAATATGGTATGGCAGGTTAAAACCATAAGGTATGGAGGTTAATAACGTTTAGGGCCGTTTAGAGCCGTTGGGGTTTGGGCCTTCCCGGGGGAGTTTGGGCCTTAAGTGGGCTTTGGTGGGATGGAGTAGGTCTCCGTAACGGACTAGGATTGGGTGTGGGGGCTGGTAAAAGGGCTCCCCACCAGCCCTTGGGCGTTCACCCCTGCCCCTTGTGCGCCCTTCCCCCCACTTGCCCTTGCCCTAGCCGCCTCCCTCCTCCCTTGGCCGTGCGCCTCACCCTCCCTTGCCCCATTGCTCCCCACCTCTCCAGCACCTCTCCTCCACCCCTTGATGCCCTAGGGCGGCCTCCCCACCCCTGCATCCTCATGGATCCATCCAAGGAGCGAGGAGCGAGGAGCGAGGTGCGAGGAGCGAGGAGCGAAGAGCGAGGAGATCTATTGGAGTTTTCGTGCGTCGGGCAAAGGTATGACCATGGGAACCCTGGAGATTGATCTAGGTACTGTTATTAAGGTGTTTATCAAGTTTTTAGATCAATTGGAGGTGCTGGATTGGAGTAATTTGGGTTAGATCTAGATGTTGCCACGTTTCTGTTTTGGGACAGCATGAGCAGTCGGGCTAGGGTTCGAGTTTTCGTCGATTTAGAATCCGATTATGTCCATACGGATGTTGAAGAAGTTGTATATAATTTAATTATCTTTCCGTGGACATAAAGCACGTTAAATGCCGATCAGCCGTTTGAAAGTTATGGCTGTTTTACCGAGCGTGTTAAAATCTGTGACGTAATTGGAACAGATCACGGTAATCTGTAGATTAGACGACGTTAGAGTCCGAATCAGTCTTTCCATATACCTAGAGAAAGTTGGGAAATTTCCTAAGCTATGCGAGGATGTACTTGTTTAATTGATTCGGAGTCCCAGAACTCAAGTTATGCCTTTTGCAAGGCTGCTGTCCCGCCGGGACAGAACCTCTGTTTTTAGGTTTTGCGAGTAGATGGCAATGTCGGGGTACATGAGGGTTTGCGTACTATTTTGTGGTTATGTTTATGAGAATGTGGTACCTATGTGAAGGTGGTGTGACCCCGGGAGTGCCCTCTACTTCCCGCCAATCCGTTGCACGTGGTTGAGGCAAGTGTGTTGTGATGGATAGCGATTTGTAGGTTGCTTGTTGAGAATAGATGGAATTGACTACATGATATATGATCACTTGCCATGCTTTTATGATTGCCAATGATATGATGAGCATGTTTAATATGTTATGATGCCATGTGTTAATATGTGAGTTAAATATGATGTTGGCATAAATGCATACATGGCATGTTACATGGCTCGGGCGGTGAGAAAGTCATAACTAGTCCGGGAAGGTCGGTGAGAAAGTTATGACTAATCCGGAAAGCCATTGAGTAAGTCCTACATCGTGATTCCATCCACGTGGTGTTTGGAAGCGAGGAGTAGGCACCCTCCATCTTCGGGATGGAAGGGGGGAGAGGGTGCACACCGACGGGTGTGTACTCAACCATACCGGTATGAGTTTCCAAGGAGATATGAGCATAGCATTGCATTGCATTGCATTACAATACATATTAAATGATGAGGATGTTGTTATGTGTTCAAGTATGAGATGTTATATGTGACGTGAGGTATTATTGTCTTGTAAATGATCTTGTTGTCCATTGCAATATGCTTGCTGAGTTTTCGAACTCACGCTTGTGTTTTATGTTGTTTTTTAGGTACTTGAGATCGGCATGCGGGAAAAAGAGGTTTAGCTACACTTCTACACGTAGCTCCACCATCATAATCCATAAATACACACTTGGAGACATGATATTAAGAGTTGTGCCTTAAACTTAATGTATGGTTTAATTTAGCATGCTTGTGATTCCTTATTTGCTTCGTTATAGATTATGAAGTTATTGAGCGTGGTATTTATGGCGTAATTCGATGATATGTCCATTTATGTTGATGTTCTAGATGTCGTGTGCTATGATATATCTTGCCATGATTTCGATATTGTGTTAATTCATGGAAAAACAAAGGTGATGCTGCCGAAATATCGGTTTTTAGCATATATCCCTTTGCTGGAATTTATGTTTAAATGTGGCATTTAGATGTTGTTTAGCTTATGTTTGGTAGCATTCGGGCATATTAAATGTCGGGGTGTTACAGCGAAGTTTAGATCTCTGTGTGTTGTTGGTTTGGCGGAGTGGCATGTCTTCGATTCAGGGTCGAATCCTGTTGAAGGGGGGTAGAATGTGACACTACGGTATGGTGTGACATTATAAAATGTGAAATTAGAGAATAAAACCTTACGGCTTGAGGTTTACTCGTGTTTTTTGGCCTTAGGGGGATGAAGTGATGTGACACCACGGAGTGTCGTAACCTTATTTAATGTGCATGATGAGGTCAAAAACATTATGAAATATGGAATTGGAGGTTGAAACTATACGGTATGAGGTTTAATCGCGTTTTCGGGCAGTTTCCGGGAGTTTGGGCCTTTCCGGGGAGGTTTGGGCCTAAGGGAAAGGTCTGTGGGCTTTGGTGGGATGGTGTTCGAGTCCATGTGGGAGTAGGAGACCAGGTTGGGCCTCCCCCTGCCTCTTGTTGCACCCCACCCCTGCCCCTTGGGCGCCTCCCCCACTTGAAACCCTAGCCGCCGCTTGATCTCCCTCCCATGCGCCTCCTCCCTCCCTTGCGCCTCCTCCTCCCACCTTGTGCGCCTCCCCTCCCCTCTCCTCCTCCCTTGCTGCCCCTAGGGGAGTTCTCCATATCAACACCTCGATGATCCATCCGTTGGAGCGCTCCGCGATGAGGAGATCCGGCGGAATTGGAGCGAGGAAAGGAGATCGCGCGAACCGGGAGGAGATTCATTGGGTTTTCGTGCGTTGGGCGAAGGTATGGCCATGGGACTCCTTGGGGTTGGTCTAAATACTGTTCTTAGGGTCATTATCATGTTTTTAGATCAATTGGTGGTGCTGGAATTGAGTAGATTAGATGGAATCTTAAGTTTGCCACGTTCTCTATTTCGGGCAGCATGAGCAGTCGACCTAGGGTTTGGGTTTTCGTCAATTTAGAGTCGGAATTTGGTAGTACAGCTGTTGAAGAAGCTGTAGGTAATTTCAATATCTTTCCGTGGGTATAAAGAACGTCCAATTCCGCCCAGCCGTTTGAAAGTTATGGCTTTTTTACCGAGCGTGTTAAAATCTGTGACGTGATTGAAACAGATCACGGTATTTTGTAGATTAAACAACTTTAGAGTCCGAATCAGTCTTTCCGTATACTTAGAAAAAGTTAAGAAATTTCCTAAGCTACGCGAGGATGTACTCTTTTAATTGATTCGGAGTCTTAGAACTCAAGTTGTGCCTTTTGGAAGGCTGCTGTCCCGACGGGACAGAACCTCTGTTTTTGGGTTTTACGAGTAGTTGGCAATGTCGGGGTAGAAGAGGGTTTGTGTACTGTTTTGTGGACGTGATTGTGAGTGTGTGGTCCCTTTGTGCAGGTGGTGTGCCCCCGGGAGTGCCTTCTACTTCTCGCCAATCCGTCGCCCGTGGTTGAGGCAAGTGTATTGGAATGGGTAGCGGGTTGTAGTTGCTAGATTGATTGAGGTTGAATTTGAATACATGATATGCTCACGTGCCATGCCTTAATGATTGCAAATGATATGATGAATATGTTTATTATGTTATGATGCCATGGGATAGTGTACAAGTTATTTATGATGTTGGCATATTTGCATACATGGCATGTTACATGGCCCGGGCGGTGAGAAAGTCATAACTAGTCCGGAGAAGGTCGGTGAGAAAGTTATGATTATTCCGGAGAGCCAATGAGTAAGTCCTACATCGTGATTCCATCCACCGCGGTGTATGGAAGCGAGGAGTAGGCACCCTCCATCTTCGGGATGGAAGGGGGGAGAGGGTGCACATCGACGGGTGTGTACTCAACCATACCGGTATGAGTTTCCATGAGATATGTGCATCGCATTGCATTGCATTATATGAGGATATTATATGATGATGATATATGATGATGTCAATGATATGCTTACGCTATGAATATGAGATGTGTATGATGTTGTATGTGAAAAGTGGTGATGAAGGTATTAGAATGTATTTTCTTGTTCCATTGCAATATACTTGCTGAGTGATGAACTCACGCTTGTGTTTATGTTGTTTTTCTTAGGTACCATGAAACCGGCATGGGGGAAAATGCCATTAGCTACACTTCTACACGTAGCTTCACATTATTATACAGTTTAATCAGTGGGAGCCATGGTAATAATGATTAGTGCCATGAATCTTGGTGTATGGGCTTGAGTTCATCGTTTGGTTTGTTATATTTGTTGGAATGGTTGAATTCCTTATTTTAGACATAAGTGATGCTTTATTCATTGTTATTGCTGTTTTAGATGTCTTATGCTATGATAAAACTTGCCTTGTTATTACTCTTGCTCCAATTCATGGAAAAACAAAGGAGATGTTGCCAAAATTTTCGGTTTTAGCATTTACTCCTTTGCTGTAATTTATCTTAGTTTATGGTATTTAGATGTTGTTTAGCCTATGTTTGGTAGCATTCAGGCATGCTAGATGCCGGGGTGTTACATTCGTCTCCTCCTAGCCGTGCGGATAATGATGGCCTCTCTTGCTCGTGCTTGTAACAGCTTCTAATCCTCCACTTCCAGCTTCAATGCGACATGCATGGCCCGATCCAACATGGAGGATGGAATCCAAAGAAGGGAAAGGAAATGTCGGGGCCCGAATATGCAAATCCTGACCCTCTGTGTATTCTGCACTAGTCCAGGATCACGCTAGTGCGCACAGTCTCAACATAGATGAATATCACAATCATACACAGCAGAATAATAAAAATAACTCAATATAAAATATAAACTATTGTACGACCTTAAGGTCAACCTTACATTTACGAAGCCTTAACGGCTTCAACTCCAAATAAGCAGGAGCGGAACGAAGAACATCGGTGAATCCCATCAATACGCCACAGGCAACCGACAGGGTTCGACTCCTAGATAATCACCTTCTCACGGAACTTCTTCTTCGACGATGTAGACTTCTCTTCAACTGGTGATTGTTTGTTGCAAGGGGTGAGTACATGAAGCACTCAGCAAGTCATGCACAGAATGCAAGTCGAATAACTATATGCATGGCTTATTCCGAATAACAGGCTGAAGGGGTTATTTTGCAATATACAGCATTCACAAATAGTCATAATAGATTGTAAAGCAGTAAAACAAATAATAACAGTAATAGAATTCACAGTTATTTCAGAAGTAAAACATACCACATCCTTAACCAGTTATCACTTTTCCACAGGTAAAATGCCTCTAAGCCCAAGATCATTTTTATGAAAAGCTAACCCTTGACTGTAATCCCTGAGCATTGTCCAGTACTGCGGACACGGCTATTCGAATAGATTTTACACTCTGCAGAGGTTATACACTTTACCCACAAGATACAATCAACTCATCACGTCAGCCGCGAATCGCCATACAAGAGTATGCGAATGAGTGATCATAACAAAGTCTTTCAGAAACTTCTAACTCCACAAGTGAACCTCCCTGGTTGCCATACACTATCCCTTCCCTCAGCAGAGGCGAAGTATAGGACTGACATACCGTTGGATGGGTACCATGCCGTAGCACCTGGTATGCTCCCCCATTCAACTACACAGAGGTATAGTTGACACCCCGAGGTACCACATGCAAGTTATTAGCAACTACTCAACTAGGTTCGTCCCATTACAGACATGTGGTTGTATGTTTGACTCAGTTCAAAGGCTTGTAAGGTTAAGTCCTTAGAGTGACTAGGGCAAGACTTACATCAATACTCTCAAAGAAATCCATCTCACCATCACTCATATATATATCATGTTTCATACAATCCCAACCGCCAATCTGGCCCACCATAATTCTTGCCACTTGCCCCAGTCCAAATCATTTTACCACCCCAGTTGATTATTGCACAACACAATGCCAACAACAACTCAACATCCTTGAAGAAGCACGAGGGCCTCCACATATCAACTTCATCGTGTCGGCAACACGTCGCACGATTTCAAAATACATTGCATATTCCATTAATCAATATTGACATTTGTAATTCCAAAATGATGGCACTGACTCGTTGCAGGTCTAAGCAAACTAATACGTTCTATCTAACCCATGTTGGCAATTCATTAACTACCAAGTATTAATCAACAAACATAGGGTGACAAATGAATCATGGCATATAATTATCGTAGACAAGGTGGCAATAACAAGTAGGTGGATTATCTAATCCCAAATTAATTGAAATCAATTTAACTTAAACTAGCATGCAATAATTTGAAACAACATAAGTTTCGAAAATGGGATCAACATGGTCAAAACACAACTTGCCTGGCCCTTGCAATTTTTATTGTTCTTTACTCTTTATCCTTGATTCTTGATCCTCGATCTTCAATCTTCACTTCCTTGATCTTCGGCTCGTTCGGACGACTTCCGGACGACGTGTCTAACGATAAAGAAACACAAATACGATAAAACTCAAAAGACGAATCAAATAAACTTCAAATTAAGAACGAATAGCATTGCGCACAACGGCTTGGAAGAATTTAGGGACTCGAACATATTAGATCGAAGATTAGATAAAAGAGAACGGGCTTTCGAAAAAACACCGAAAAGGGAAAGATTAATAACTGGGAAAATGAAATTGGTTGCAACTCACCCAAAACTTGGTGCCTCAAGAATCCAATTGGATGGATTTGAAGCTCTTCATCTTGGCTTCGAGATGGTGTAACATGCACAAGCTAAAACCCAAGCTTTGGTGTGTATTTGTCAGGAAGAATAGAGAAGGGTTGAAGGTGTTCTTGCTCTCCCTCCTTGCTGAATTTCTGGTTGGGGAGGTGCAAATGAGGTGGCTTGGAGGAGAAAAAGAGGTGGAAAATCTTATATATGGTTGCCACTTCATCCCTTACATGTGGGCCAAGGTCCCACATGTCATTGGGTAGTTTGGGGAGTGGGTAGAAGTGAAAAGAGTAAGAAAATAAAGATTAGGTGTGTGTGCAGTCCACAAGTTCCTAGGCAAGGTAGGACCCACATGTCATAGAGAGGTAAGGAAGTGGGTAGGTGAGAAGAGTGAGAAAAGTAGAGTAGGTATGTGCAGAATTCTTTCTCTCACTTACAAGTGGGATCCCTATGTCATTGACTATAGGTGAAATGAAGCATGGTATAAATAAGTAGCAGTTTTTAGGTGTCATGAGAATTACAAATTCATACTCATCTAACTAAAATGATGCTAGCATTTATAAAATCTTAATTAAGTGTTGATTATGCCACTAACATGAATGGTATGAGCATGCCATGCACAAATTAGCTATCAATCAATTCTGGGCTGTTACAAACCTACCCCCCTTAAAGAGAATCTCGACCTCAAGATTGAGTTAGGTCGGTGAAGAGATGAGGGTACTCAGCTCGAAGGTGATCTTCACGCTCCCATGTAGCCTCATCGGGAGTATGGTTGCTCCACTAAACCTTGATGAATTTGATGGTGTGATTCCGAGTGACACGCTCTCGTTCGTCAAGGATGCAAACTGGGTACTCCTTGTATGACAGGTCGGGTTGCAACTCGACAGTGTCCAACTACGGAACTTCGGTCGGAACACGAAGGCATTTCTTCAATTGAGAGACATGAAAGACATCATGTACCTTGGAGAGGGAAGGTGGAAGTTCCAATTGATATGTCATAGCCCCTCGCCTCGCCACAACTCAGAAGGGCCCAATATAGCGAGGTGCTAGCTTCCCTTTCACTTGGAAAAGACGAATACCTTTCATTGGAGAAACCTTGAGATAGATGTAATCATCGACCTCAAAGGTTAGTGCACGACGACGGCGATTATCATAGCTCTTTTGACGAGACTGTGTTGTCCGCAATCGTTCTCGGATCATCCGCACTCGCTCTTCCGCCCCGATGACCAAGTCTGGGCCAAAGATGGGTCTTTCTCCGGATTCAGACCAATTGAGTGGAGTCCTACAAGATCTTCCATAGAGAGCTTCAAATGGAGACATTTGGAGACTAGCTTGATAGCTATTGTTGTAGGAAAACTCCGCGAATGGCAAGCACTCCTCTCAATCCTTGTCGTATGCAAGAGCACAAGCCCTAAGCATATCCTCGAGGATTTGATTCACTCTCTCAGCTTGTCCATTAGTCTGAGGATGATATGCAGTGTTGAAGGAGAGTTGAGTTCCCATGGCTTTGTGAAGACAGTGCCAAAAATGCGAGGTAAACTGAGTACCACGATCTGAGACAATCCTCTTGGGAACACCATGAAGAGATATGATTCGAGAGAGATACAGCTCTGCCAACTTGCTTACCGTGTCGGTAACCTTGATGGGAAGAAAATGAGCAGTCTTTGTCAATCGGTCGACGATTACCCATATAGAGTCGAAGCCTTTTTACGTCCTGGGCAATCCGGTGATGAAATCCATGCCGATCTCCTCCCATTTCCACAAGGGAATTGGTAGTAGCTGGAGTGTGCCCGCTGAGCGTAGATGGTCAGCTTTCACCCTTCAACATATGTCGCATTCAGCGACGTACCGGATGATTTCTCGCTTCATCCGAGTCCACCAAAGTCTTGGCTTAAGATCTTGGTACATTTTTGTACTCTCGAAATGAATAGAGAATGAGGAATTGTGAGCCTCACTAAGAATGGATTCCTTCAACTCCTTACAATTCGGCACCACTAACCGTTGGCCGAACCATAAGACACCTTGGGGGTCATTGGTGAAGCAATCGGCCTTGCCTTACTCGATTCGGGCTCGAATAAGTGCCATGCCTTTGTCTGCCTTTTGAGCCTCCTTGATATGGTTCGTGAGGTCAGATTTAATCTAAAGGACAGCGAGGAATCCCTTGTTAACCATTTCTAACCAGAGCTTTCGGAATTCAGCGCAAATGGCTTCTGATTCCGGTTTTGCCGATATGCAATTGCATTGTGATTTTCGGCTCAAAGCATCGGCAACGACATTGGCTTTTCTAGGATGATAATGGAGTCCCATGTCGTAGTCTTTGATCAATTCGAGCCATCTTCTTTGTCTCAAGTTCAGGTCAGCTTGAGTAAAGATGTACTTTAAGCTCTTGTGATCCGTGTATATCTCGCAACGATTACCGATGAGGTAATGTCGCCAAATTTTTAGAGCATGCACCACAGCTGCTAGCTCTAAATCATGGGTTGGATAATTCACCTCATGTGGCCTCAATTGTCTGGATGCATATGTCACCACTCGGCCTCCTTGCATAAGTACACAACCAAGTCCGAGGCGTGATGCATCGCAATATATGTCGAAGCCCTTGTGAATATCCGGCAGTACTAAGACTGGTGCAGTAGTTAAGCAAACCTTCAGCAATTGGAAGCTTGCTTCACACTCTGCTGACCATGAAAACTTCTTCTCCTTCTTCAAAAGTTCGGTCAGTGGTTTTGCAATCTTGGAGAAGTTCTCCACGAACCGACGGTAGTAACCCGCAAGTCCGAGAAAACTCCGAACTTCTATGACAATCTTGGGCTGTCCCCAATGAAGTACTGATTTGTAATAGCCCAAAAATTTGTTGATAGCTCATTTGTGCATGGCATGCTCATATCGTTCATGTTGGTGGAATGATTAACACTTAATTAAGGGCATGTAAATACTAGCCTTATTTTGTTAAATGAGTATAATTGCTAATGTCCATGAAACCTAAAAGTTGCTACCCATTTGTACCCATGTCCCTGTTGGGGAACGCGATATGCTACACTAGCACAAATTAAAAATTCTACCGCAAACCAGAAAAGCTACTCGCAAGAAGGGGATCACAGATCTATTACCACTAGATGCGCAGTTGCGGAATCCTTCACACGTCTTTGTAGTGGATCGTCCTCGCCGCGGATCGTCCTCGCCGCGGATCGTCCTCGCCGTGGATCGTCCTCACTGCGGATCGTCCTCTCCACGGATCGTCCTCTCCACGCCGCAGTAGCAGCAGCGTCACCACAGCAGTTCACACGTCCAGGGATGGAACGCCGTGCGTCCGTGTGCAAGCACCGGGTCGCTCGGCAGGGGCAACGAGAGGAGGTGGCTAGGGTTTCTGGCGAAACACCTCTAAACCGCACGAAAGTGTATTTTGCGTCTAGCCTCCTCCCCTCCTTATATAGCCACGAGGTGAAAGCCTAGACAGTCAGGGCCCATCTACGCGCTAAGCCCACGGATCTAATCCGAATTAATGCGTCCCAGCCCGTTAAGTGTGTGACCCTGTAGGTTCATGCGCATTTGGACATGGATTCGGAAAACCCTTTTTCTAATCCAATAGTCGGTAGCGGCTCCTTGCAGAGCCTGCTAACTCCCAAACGCATATGATTAAAGTACTGATGTAATAATCCCTTTGCCAAACTATATGAAGATCGAACTCAAGGCGAGAAGCATGTCATCCTTTAACAGTTCAATCCATCTCTCGTATTCGTGATATATTAATAAGTTGTGATTGACTTCTCAATCACGGCATGGCCATGTACTTCCTTAATCATATCACACGAGTGGCCTAGACATATATCTCCGTTACATTGGAGTGGCAAATTCCATCTTGACTGCTCACTTCCCTCTGCATGTTTCATAGTAAACATGAAAGCTACCTTTATAACTATCTGGTTAGGAAATAGTGTTTGGTAACCCCAAGGTAAATTATTACATATGTAGGGAATATGACAATCTCAAGTCTAAGGATCATACATCTACTATGTATGAGATACACTGATGACACATAAGAATGTAACATTCTCGCAGTGTCCCATTGTGGGTCTATCTAACACATGTTCTTCAACATGCGTCCACAATGTATTGATGATATCTCCATATCCCATGATCTATGAAACATGATCATCGAACAATACATGTGCTGATCTATTCATCGTTGTCCTATACGATGATATCCGATCAGAGATATTTATCGAATTATATCAATAAGTAAAGAGCTTCATAAACAAGTCACACACTTGTTGATCAAAACAATGATATACATTCATTGGACCAATAATCATATTATTATTCATAAACATAGTCATGTTACAATCATCCATATGATTGCCTTAAGGGCATAACATTAACAATCTCCCACTTGCACTTGAGTCAATCAATTAAGTATCTAATACCAATAGACCTTGTATGCGCCTCATGCTTAGGCTGTGGTAGTGGCTTTGTCAACAGATCAGCCACATTGGCTTCCGTATGTACTTTGCATATCTTCACGTCACCTCTATCCACAATTTCACGAATAAGGTGAAAGCGTCAGAGTATATGTTTGGACTTCTGATGTGATCTAGGCTCTTTTGCTTGTGCAATGGCACCACTATTATTGCAATAGATGTCCATTGGACTAGAGGCACTAGCGACCACACCAAGCTCTGAGATAAACTTCTTTATCCATACAACTTCTTTTGCGTCATCCGAAGCCGCAATGTACTCCGCTTTTATCGTAGAGTCAGCCACCGTGCTTTGCTTGGAACTCTTCCAGCTTACTGCTCCTCCATTTAGTGTAAACACAAAACCGGATTGTGATCGAAAATCATCTTTGTCAGTTTGGAAGCTTGCATCGGTGTAACCTTTTACAACCAGTTCTTCCTCACCTCCAAAGACTAGGATACCCTTAGTTCTTCTCAAGTACTTTAGGATGTTTTTCACGGCTATCCAATGACCATCACCGGGATCCGCTTGGTATCTACTTGTGACACTTAGAGCATATGAGACATCTGGGCGCGTACAGATCATGGCATACATGATAGATCCAATAGCCGAAGCATATGGAATCTTGCTCATCCTGTCTCGCTCATCAGTTGTCAAAGGACACTGATTCTTGCTTAGACTGATGCCATGTGACATTGGCATGAAACCTCTCTTAGATTCATGCATATTGAACATTTTCAATACTTTGTCAATGTATGTTTCCTAGCTTAATCCAATCAACCTTTTTGATCTATCTCTATAGATCTTTATGCCCAAGATATAACATGCTTCTCCCAAGTCCTTCATTGAGAAACTCCTTTTCAACGAAGTTTTAACGTCTTCAAGCATAGGAATATCATTCCCGATCAATAATATGTCATCCACATACAAGATCAGAAACACAAGTGCGTTCCCACTAGCCTTCTTGTAAACACAAGGCTCTTCTTCATTTTTGATAAAGCCAAATCCTTTGACCACTTCATCAAAACGAATGTTCCAATTCTGAGATGCTTGCTTTAACCGGATCTCTGAAGCTTGCATATTTTTTTAGCATTTTTAGGATCAACAAAACCCTCAGGTTGTATCATGTACATCCTCAGATAGATTCACATTAAGGAAAGCTATCTTGACGTCCATCTGCCATATTTCATAATCGAAATATGCAGCAATTGCTAAAATGATCCGGACAGACTTGAGCATGGCTACTGGTGAAAAAGTTTCATCATAGTCAATTCATTGAACTTGTTTGAAACCCTTTGCCACCAACCGTGCCTTATAAATCTGAACATTTCCATCTACGCATGTCTTCTTCTTGAAAATCCATTTGCATTCTATGGTTTTTACACCATCAGGAGGATCGACCAAGTTCCAAACTTGATTGTCATGCATGGATTGAATTTCGGATCTCATGGCTCCAAGCCATTTTTCGGAGTTTAGGTCCATCATCGCTTCTTTGTAAGTCGTGGGCTCATCTTTGTCCAATAATAATATGTCATGTCCATATCTTATGGGTTCATGATGTAGCCTCCCCGACCTACGTAGGGCTGGTGTCTCTTCCACAGGTTGTACAATACTTTGTACATCTTGTGAAGGTTCAGTGGTAGCTTGAACATATTCATGCGATTCTCGAATTTCATCGAGATGCACATCACTCCCACTGATTTCTTTGGAAAGAAACTCTTTCTCCAAAAAGACACCATTTCGAGTAACAAAAACTTTGTTCTAGTTTCTTTTATAAAAGTAATATCCTTTTGTTTCTTTAGGATACCCCACAAAGAAGCATTTTTCTGATTTAGGTGCAAGTTTATCTGATTGCAAACGTTTTACATAAGCCTCGCATCCCCATATCTTGAGAAATGACAATATGGGACTTCTCCCGATCCATATCTCATATGGTGTCTTCTCAATGGATTTTGATGGGACCCTATTTAATGTGAACGCAGCTGTCTCTAGAGCGAACCCCCAAAAGGATAATGGCAGATCTGTTTGGCTCATCATTGACCGAACCATATCCAATAAAGTTCGATTCCGTCGTTCAGAAACGCCATTCCATTGAGGCATTCCTGGCGGAGTAAGTTGTGGAACGATTCCACATTGCTTTAGATGATCACCAAACTCTTGGCTCAAGTATTCGCCACCACGATCTGATCGTAAGTGTTTTATTGATTTGCCAAGTTGATTTTGTACTTCATTCTGAAACTCTTTGAACCTACTAAAGTCATTAGTAAAAGTTACAAAGTACTGAAACCCACCTCTAGCAATCGAGATCATTGGTCCACATATATCTATATGTACTAGGGCCAACAATTCACTCGCCCTCTCACTAAAACATGTGAAAGGGGTTTTTGTCATCTTGCCAAGTAAACAAGACTCACATATTTCAAATGATTCAAAATCAAATGAGGTGAGAAGTCCATCACCATGGAGCTTCTTCATGTGGTTTTCATTTATGTGACCCAAGTGACAATGCCATAAAAAGGTAGGGTTCAAATCATTTGGTCGAGGCCTTTTGACATTAATGTTATAGACATGTTTTTCTTTGAGTTCAAGGACGTATAACCCATCCACCATGGGACAATGACCATAATACATATCATTCAAAAATATTGAACAAACAAAGTTCTTTATTCTGAATTTATAACCTTCATGTTCCAAACAGGAAGATGAAATAATGTTTCTACTCATAGATGGAACAAAATAACAATTATTAAGTTCTAAAACTAATCCTGAAGGCAAATGCAATGGGTAGGTGCCAACGGCAAGACCAGCAACTCTTGCTTTATTCCCCACGCGAATATCCACTTCTCCCATTACCAAGTCTCTACTCTTTGTCAGCCCCTGCATCGAATTGCAAATGTGAGCAACTGATCCGGTATCATATACCCAAGAGCTGGAATAAGAAGTAGCAAGATTAATTTCTATAACATTAATACCTGAAGTGGAAGTCACACTCCCATTCCTTTTATCTGCCAGGTACTTCTCGCGGTTCTGTTTCCAATGTCCTGACTTCTTGCAATAGAAGCACTGGGTTTCGGGTTGAGGGCCGACTTTGAGCTTCTGAAGCATAGTTTTGAGGCTCGTGATCTCATCTTGAGCCTTGCCCTTGCCCTTTCCCTTTCCCCAAGCCTTGGCTTTCTTCTTTTTGAAGGCAGTTGTCTTCTGAACCATCATCACATGATTGGCTTTCTTCTTAATGCTTTCCTCGGCAGCCTTGATCATCCCATGTAGCTCGGTCAGGCTCTTCTCCATGCTATTCATATGAAAATTCATAATGAATGGCTCAAAGCTCGAGGCGTAGACTGAGAATTACATCATGTAGCGGACCAATGCTAAGGGAAACTCAAGCTTTTCCAATCTCCCAATGTAGCTAATCATCTTGATTACATGTGGGCTGACGGACTACCTTCAGCCGACTTACAAGCAAGCGAAGCTTTGAGATACCATACCTCTCAGCCCTTGCTTGATTCCCAAACATGCCCTTCAAGCCCACAATCATATTGTAAGCATCCTGGTCCTCATATTGCTTTTGCAGCTCAGAGTCCATGGTGACAAGCATGAAATAGCTGACCTCTATAGAGGCATTAACATGTTTTTCATAGTCAGCCTTCAAATTCCAAAGAGCATTTTCAGCTGGTTCATCAGGAATCAGACTCTCTAAAACATATTCTTTCTTTTCATGTTTGAGAACAATTCTCAAGTTGCGATACCAATCCACAAAATTTGTTCCACTTAGTTTTTCTCTTTCCAAAACCGATCTCAAAGCAAAACCAAGTGCAGCAGTAGGAGCAGCAGGAGGTGCCATTGAACTACAACAAAAACATGCAAAGTTTCTAAGCACTATGTTTCTGTAATACTTTTATTAAACATTTTAACAAAAGAAACTCCTATCATGTGCCCCCTTTATGGACACATGGTGAGTATTCAAGATCCATATTCATCAAACACTAGTTAGCTTTGGCATCACTGCTAGAAATCTAATGACATAGGTAAGCAACATCTTTGCTAATTACATCTTATGTAACTCTTGTTGGTTGAGCATGAAAACAAGTAATGAATGCCTCCGTCAACTTGAGTCATGGCCAGGTCAACTCGCCCCTAGGGCTCACATGAGGGAGGGAGCACTTCCCGTTTCTGGGTGCCAATTAAGAAACCTAGCCTCATGTGTGTTTTTCTAGACACCAATCATCTTGTATCCGTTCCTTCATTACTGAAATCATATTCCAGCCACTTATGTCCTTAAGCCCAAAACCGTTTTGATAGCTTAGTTAAATCAACCATTGTTATGCGCGATTTGTCCAACACATCCCTATCATCTATTAAGATAGTCATTGATATACTATTTTGGCAGTCATATCAATAATGATCTAAATTCTTGATAGGTGCAACAATTAGATGGACAAGTGTGATTTAAAATTTTAACTATAGGGATGAACAATATCTACTATGAACATGGCATCACATGCAATGAGCATAAAGAAAATAGCAAGGATTAAACACACATCCACACATAATCAAATTAAGATGTGAAATAGTATGGCCCTTACCATTAGGATCTCCATCATCATGCTTGATTGTTCACCTTGCCATCATGCTTGATGTCACCATCTTCATCATTGTAGATGCAACTCCTTACAACTTTGATAATGAATATTACATGAGGGACGCAGGTCGTTATACATTTTAGATTGAAATAGCCTTATGGTTTGACACGGCACGCAGGCCATGTAAATATTACATGCATCACATACACATAGGCCATACTATTTCACACAACATCCTGCAAAAACGAGTTAAACAAAATAGATTCTACGACAACGGGGTTCCAAGGGGCAGCGCCCCTGGTGGGGTCCAAGGGGCAGCGCCCCTAGCGGTGATCCCAAAATCTCCACGGATCAATCAGATTGACCCAATCAGATTCAATCTGATTGGCTTGGTCCCATATGGTTGCAATTCGTAAACCCTGATAGCGGTAACCCGACCGGTAAGGGCAACGTCGTACCATGAACGGACTCACCCAAATCAAGATTGATTTGGTTTGCACTTTCCTCAAACCCTAAACCGATCGATCTCATCGACGGCTGCCTCCACCAATTCATCACATGAATCGGTTGAACATGTAATAGATCCAATCTACTATCCTCACATACCATATGTGCAACATCCAGATCACAAATCTACGCGAGATGGCCCTGATACCACTGTTGGGGAACGCGGTATGCTACAATAGCACAAATTAAAAATTCTACCGCAAACCAGAAAAGCTACTCACAAGAAGGGGATCACAGATCTATTACCACTAGACACGCAGTTGCGGAATCCTTCGCACGTCGTTGTAGTGGATCATTCTCGGCGTGGATCGGCCTCGCCGCGGATCGTCCTCTCCACGCCGCAGTAGCAGCAGCGTCACCACAGCAGTCCACACGTCCGGGGATGGAACGCCGTGCGTCGGTGTGCAAGCACCGGGTCGCTCGGCAGGGGCAACGAGAGGAGGTGGCTAGGGTTTATGGCGAAACACCTCTAAACCGCACGAAAGTGTATTCTGCGTCTAGCCTCCTCCCCTCCTTATATAGCCACGAGGTGAAAGCCTAGGAAGTCAGGGCCCATCTACGCGCTAAGCCCACGAGGTCCATTAATTACGGATCCAATCCGAATTAATGCGTCCCAGCCCGTTAAGTGTGTGACCCTATAGGTTCATGCGCATTTGGACATGGATTCGAAAAACCCTTTTTCTAATCCAATAGTCGGTAGCGGCTCCTAGCAGAGCATGCCAACTCCCAAACGCATATGATTAAAGTACTGATGTAATAATCCCTTTGCCAAACTATATGAAGATCGAACTCAAGGCGAGAAGCACGTCATCCTTTGACAGTTCAATCCATCTCTCGTATCCGTGATATATTAATAAGTTGTGATTGACTTCTCAATCACGGCATGGCCATGCACTTCCTTAATCATATCACACGAGTGGCCTAGACATATATCTCCGTTACATTGGAGTGGTAAATTCCATCTTGACTGCTCACTTCCCTCTGCATGTTTCATAGTAAACATGAAAGCTACCTTTATAACTATCCGGTTAGGAAATAGTGTTTGGTAACCCCAAGGTAAACTATTACACATGTAGGGAATATGACAATCTCAGGTCTAAGGATCATACATCTACTACGTATGAGATACACTAATGACACATAAGAATGTAACATTCTCGCAGTGTCCCATTGTGGGTCTATCTAACACATGTTCTTCAACATGCGTCCACAATGTATTGATGATATCTCCATATCCCATGATCTATGAAACATGATCATCGAACAATACATGTGCAGATCTATTCATCGTTGTCCTATACGATGATATCCGATCAGAGATATTTATCGAATTATATCAATAAGTAAAGAGCTTCATAAACAAGTCACACACTTGTTGATCAAAACAATGATATATATTCATTGGACCAATAATCATATTATTATTCATAAACATAGTCATGTTACAATCATCCATATGATTGCCTCAAGGGCATAACACTAACAGTCCCATCACCCCTAGCCAATGACATGAGGACCCCACTAGTAAGTGAGAGAGGAAAATTCTGCACACACTCCCTTCACTTTTCTCACTCTACCTACTCCTTACCCACCTCCTTGTCTCTCTATGACATGTGGGACCTAGACCCACATGTAAGCAATGGTTGGGCAACCATATAAAAGGGTTCCTTCCCCTTGGTTTCTCCACCACACCCCCATTATCAGCTCACCTCATTTCTGAAAATAGCAAGGAGGAAAGCAAGAACACACTTCCAACCCTCTCCATTTCATCCCCTCAAATCCACCCACATTTTGAGATTGGGCTTGTGCATGTTATACCATCTTGAAGCTAAGATCAAGGGCTTCAAATCCATCCAAATGGATTGTTGATGCCCCAAGTATTGGGTGAGTTCCAATCCATTCTTCTTCCATTCATGTTCTAAATCTTAGTAGCATTGAGCTCATTTCATTTCTCTCCATGAAAACCATCTCCAAGTTGAGAATCGGTCCATGTATGTCGTGTTGATAGCTTAAGGAGAAGAGGGAGAAGCCATTCCAAGGACTAGGGGGAGAAGGTGTCATCTCCAAGAACGAGGAGGAGTTGATACCGAGAGACCCAACAAAGATCACCATCTTGACATCATTCTTGATCCCGTCCTCGGACCAACTTTCCACCAAGTGCAAGAGCATCCTTATAGTGGTAAGGCTATACCCAAGTTATTATTTTTGAAATGTAGGGGCACATGCACCCATACCTATTTTCGGACAAAGCAGCCAACCCGGATACTCCAGGGTTTTAGTCCGGATACTACGGATTCGTCAGTGCATACGAGTGAACTGGGACCGAGCAACCCGGTCCGGAGGGTCTGGGAATTTATTCGGACACTCCGTACGGGTTGGAAAAATTGAAACCGAGAATGCCAACCCGGACACTCCGGGTCATGTCCGGACACTCCGGACGTGTCGGGCGAAACCAGAAAATGTAACAGAGAGATCCAACCCGGATACTCCGGGTATTTAACCCGGATAGTCCGGTTTACCCAGATACTCCGAATATTAAACCCGGATACTCCAGGTTAGTCAGTAATAGGGTACCAAGAGGATCAACCCGGATACTCCGGGTTACAACCCGGATACTCCGGACATCTATGGATAAAGTACTTCTTATATGCATGCTAGGATTAGGAATGTAATTACGGTGCATTTCATGCATGATTATGCATATTCTCGTATTGTTTATTGTTGGTTTCTTGATTGGTGTTCCTTTCGAATTGGATTTCTCGTTAGGTGTTGACGCTTCGGAGACCACTCTCGAGTACGACTACGCCTACGATGTCAAGAGCGAGCAGCAAGGCACTACTTTACTCCTTGAACATACTTGATCCTATTAATTGCAAATTATGTTGAAGTTATTTTGTCAATTGCATCTTACTTTCAATTACAAGTATATTCAGGGCAGAATGCTTAGTTATTACCTTGTGGACATGTCATCCTCTTACCATGTTCCTTTCGTGTACCATTGTCGCCCTAGGTGATTGGTTTATTATTACGTATGGGTTCGTATGATTTGCTTAGCCGTGCTTAGAACCTCGTTAGAAACCGTGATAGATGGACTTAGTTCATCGGTCGCGAGGATCAAATGATTATGATGATGATGGATCAATTGTGGTTATGGTGTAGCAATGTTGGTTAAGGACATTAAAGATTGAATCCTGGTGACGACTCTTTAAGTAACTATCGTGCGAACCACACGCCGTTTATGGGACCGGCTAGCCAAGTACTTGTGTATGACTAGGGCATTTGAACCACGTGCACTCGGAATTCCTTGAGCTTTGGAGAGTGTCAAGGAATGTTCGCGGGATCTCCTCGAACTTTGTGGAGTGTCGAGAATATCCTTCGAAATCCCTCGAACTTTGTGGAGTTAGGGATGTTCAATAACGGGTGTACTTCTTGATCCACATACACGGGATCAAGGGTCACAGTCACCCGGGTGGTTTAAATACACTACCATGCATACTGGAAAATGGATTTGTCACGTTCACCTCGGCCGGCACATCAAAGGAATTGTGTTTATAGCTTGGCTTATGAGTGTGGTGTGTCGTGTGGGTACAGTCGTACCTCTGCAGAGTTTAAACTATTCGAATAGCCACGTCCATGGTTAAGGACGATCACTTAAGTTGTCAGTCACTGGGCGAGTGTTAAGGATCGGGTAAGAGTGGATGGTTTGGAAAACCAAGTCTCATGAGTATTGGAGTACTCATGAGGAGAATTTCGCGAGTATTGGAGTACTCGTGGAAGGAACTGCACGGATATTGTAGTATCCGTGGGTGTAAGCGAGCATGAGCGTTGGACTCATGGTTCGGAGAATGCTTGAAGGCATGAGATGAAGATGTTTATGATGATGTTATATTATGTATTATACCTTGTAAATGTTTATCAAATAGCAGTTTCAATCTATACGTGTCTACGTTTTTACCCCAAATATTGCTTTATGCTGAAATTAACCTGGTGCCTTTCTTGGGATGTAGCAACCACATGTAGCTAGAACTCAGCTTACAACTTATATTATTGTGCGAGTACACTCTTTGTACTCAAACGGATTGTCCACTTGCTGCAAGTGAGGATGAGGCACTGCCCGGAGACTTTCACCGGGCAGATTTCGATGATGCTAACGCTTAGGGGCATGTTCTTACTTCCAGTCGATTGCCTGCGGGCTATGGCACACTACGCTGGACTCTTTTGTTGTCTATGTTATGTTTCCGCTGCTAGTTTATGTAATAACTTTAAATATGTCATTTTGGACAGCAGTCCTGCTTTTGTATGTAAATATGCTTATGCTTCCGTTAATTAGGTATGTGTTGTGATACGAACTGTTATGCATTGTCGCGCGTATTGGTGAACTTTCCTGGGACCAACACGGGCATATATGCGGGCCGCTCGAGACTCCCTTGATTTACTTGGGCTGTGCGATGCTACCGAGTGAATTAATGGAATCGCGGGGATGAGTCCCCGTCAGGCTTGGTATCAGAGCTCTACACTGACTGCAGGTTAGGACGTAGCATGGTCGACTGGCTTAGAACTTGTTTTGAATCAAAACTATTTTGCTTATCAAATAATTTTTGAACTGCTAGTATTGTGGCATTCTTTCGTTTCTTATCCATCTTAGTCCTATGTCTCATCTTCATGTTCATTTGAATTAGTAAAATTGTTTTCTAATTCATCTTCTCTTTTCCAAATGCTAGATGAATCACGGTCCTTTGGTCATGGTTACCCGCGCTGAGGATGTGGACGGTTTTCCTTCCCTCCTCAGGGACATGCTCTGGAGGGCCATCTTCACCTATGCACCCGAGTACGCGGTGAATGGGCGGGCTTTGGGACCTGGATTGAAGACCTACACTGCCAAGGTCCACATCATCGCCCGAATGATGCCGGGGAGCATTCCCCATCACATCCAAGCACAAGGGACATCCATTGAGATGGCAATCCAAGAGGTGGCATATGTTGCCATGTGTCTTCTTCGACATGATCTGCGGGAGTTGCTTGAGAGTCCGTTCCTTTACTTCCCGCAGCGAGGACCAGCGGGCACCTACAACTACATTGTGGAGGTTGAACTAGGAGAAGACCACTCTATACGCCAGTTGGCGAGCTTGGTCGATACTTTGGACCGGGCTCATCGTTGTGTGGTTCATGAGTTATGGGATACTCATGCTTGTCTTCGCGCCGCCCAGGGGCATCTTCATCAATTTTTACAGACTGGTCTCGTGCTACGGAATGTGGTGTACGGATCCAATTCTACTACGCCCCACGATGCAGCTCCAGGCCCTTTTCAATTCCCACGCGTGACGGGGGTGGAGGCCCAACACTTCAACCCTAGCCGTGCACGCATCAACTCAGCAAGCGCAATGCATCTTCGTCAGAAGCACCTATAGCCTACTTGGGATCCCCTCAACGTCTCGCTAGCTCTTTGGATCCTGAAGATACGGGATCACCGGAATACCATCTTTTGGATGAATTTCCCCCAGGCTTCCTTAGGAACATTTGAGTTGTCTGGGTTAAGTTTGTCATAACCCCCATGTAGGGAAGAGCTATCATAATTCGAAGTTATTTAGGCCCTGTTTGTTTTAGCTGGGGATTATAGAAAGCAGCTTTTAAAATCTGGATTGTAAAAGCTGGATTGTTAAAAGCTGAAGGTTGAAAAGCTGATGGCTGTTTGGCAATAAAAATTATAGTGTGTTTGGATTGCTATTTTTGCTTAGCAAAAGTCTGTAGTACCCTCAATTATAGGTTGAAAAGTCTGTGTGAACGGTGGGGGGCAATGGTGGGTAATTTTCATTGAAGTTGCATGGGTATTATTGTCTTTTGCAAAAAAAGCTAAGAAAAGCTCCTCCAGAGTGGATTGTGGGATTGATACAATCTGGCCTTTAGATTATTACAATCCAGATTGAAAGCTTCCTGTTTGTTGACCTTCCAACTTTTAAAAGCAGCTTTCTACAATCTCTAGCTGAAACAAACAGGGCCTTAATAGACTCTGTCGTGTAAGTTAGGCTATGTCCTTCTGTATCATCTCAGAACCTTGTTGTTGTTCATGGATGTTGTTGGAGTTTATGGACTTCCTTAATTTGATGTTTTGTGCTTGTGTTGTGTGTTTTCTTGTTGCATTCATGTAGATCGCTATAAGTGTATCTTGTTGTCCGAAATTGCAATTTCCACGTTGTTGTTGCTTTCTTGTTTCTTGTTGCTAACTCGGGGTTGGCAATAAGATGGCATTAGCTACCACTCGATCGCAAACTCAGCAAGGAGCGAGGCCACACACCTCGGGCTCCCAAATAGCTGAGGAGCACGCTTAGGGGGGTTGCTCATGACAACCCGGAGTCATCTCACCATCAAAATTAGCACCATCCTCGTGCGAAGGCGGAATTTCCACCACCTCCTACCATGGCTCAAGTGCTTGCCATGATTGAGCAGAATCGGCAAGATCAGACTTTGATCTTGCAACAGATTGCTCGCAATACAGCCGTTGCCCCGGGCCTTGTCCGAGGTGCCGGTGGGGGAGGGCATCATGCCGCAGGAGGACTCGGCGAGTTCCTTCGCACACAGCCACTGTTATTCTCCAATGCCGAGGATCCACTCGAAGTGGATGACTGGCTTCGGACCATTGAGCACAAGCTTACCATTGCTTAGTGTCCGGATCATGAGAAGGTCCTTTATGCTTCTCATCAGCTTGATAGAGCAGCGTGCGCATGGTGGGACAGCTTTACCGCCATGCAACCTGCTGATCATGTTATCACATGGGCGGAGTTTCGCACAGCCTTCCGCGAGGCTCATGTGCCCACGGGTGTTATGGCCATCAAGAAGCGCGAATTCCTCGCGTTGAAGCAAGGTGGCAAATCTGTCATGGATTATCTTCACGAGTTCAACTACTTGGCTCGTTATGCTCCAGATGACACCTCCACCGACGAGCGCAAACAAGAGCGCTTCATGGAGGGACTTTCCGAGGAATTGCAGCTGGAGCTCGCTGCACATGAATTCCGCAATTTCCAACACTTGGTCAACAAGGCCATAGTGGTGGACGAGAAGCGGGGAAAGCTGGAAGAGTCACGCAAGCGCAAGGGAGCAGCTCAGATTTTGGCTAGCAACAGCTCGCAACCGCCGCGCGCCACTCATCCCCCGCCTTCCAATTATCAAGCTCTGACACCCCCAAGACCTCCGGTACCTGTTGCGCGTCCACCGCAGCAGAATTTTCCACCGAATGCGGGTGGGAATCAGCGAGGAGGTAACACTCAAGGCCGCCCAGTTCTAGTGTGCTACCAATGCAAGAAGCCGAGACACTTTGCGCGCCAATATCCGCAAAGGAACCCAGCGACGTCAGGGACTCGAACGCCGAATGTAGCTGGAGCCGCACCACCGCCACCGCCACGGCCAGCTCCCCCGAGAGCCGCGCTGGCACAACCATGCGGTCGCATCAACCACGTCACCACCAAAGAAGCTCAGGATGCGCCGAATGTGGTGTTGGGTACGCTTCTTGTCAACTCCTACCCAGCTACTGCATTATTTGATTTCAGAGCATCGCACTCATTCGTCCGACAGGGGTTTGCTACTCATAATGGATTTTCTATCCAACCTTTGCATCCACCTCTTCTCATTAGAGCGCCAGGATCGGAGTTGAGAACCAATCAAATCTGTCAGGGAATTAGCATTGAAGTCAATGGGGTAGGATTTCTGGCTGACTTGATCGTGATCGAGACGAAGGGAATTTAAGTTATTCTTGGGATGGATTGGTTGTCCAAGCATCAGGGATACATCGACTGTGCAGAAAAATCCATCTCCCTCACGAGTGCAAGCAGTGAGCAAGTTGTCTTTGCATCTAGTTTTGATTCTACTCATCTCTATGCCTTGAGGGATGAGCAATTTCACGGGATTAGTGATTTACCAGTGGTATGTGACTACCCGGATATCTTTCCAGAAGAATTACCGGGGATGCTGCCAGACCGGGAGGTTGAATTCATCATTGAATTGCTGCCCGGAACAGCCCCGATATCTAAGCGTCCATATCGGATGCCTCCAAATGAGTTGCTAGAGTTGAAGAAACAACTCGTGGAGCAGCAATAGAAGGGCTTCATTCAACCGAGCTCCTCACCCTGGGGATGCCCGGTGTTGTTTGTGAAGAAGAAGGACAATAGTTTGCGGATGTGTGTTGATTACCGTCCGTTGAATGAGGTAACGGTCAAGAACAAGTATCCACTTCCACGGATTGACGATTTGTTCGATCAAATGACTGGAGCCCGTGTATTCTCCAAAATTGACTTGAGGTCCGGTTATCATCAAATCAAAATCAGAGTGGGAGACATTTTGAAGACAGCATTCTCTACTCGTTATGGCCTATACGAGTATACCGTCATGTCTTTCGGTTTAACCAATGCGCCGGCTTACTTCATGAGTCTAATGAATTCAGTTTTCATGGAGTACCTCGAAAAATTCGTTGTCATCTTCATGGACGACATTCTCGTCTACTCCAAATCTGAAGAGAAACATGAAGTACACCTTCGAAAGGTCCTGGAGAAACTGCGAGAATACCGACTTTATGCAAAATTCAGCAAGTATGAATTTTGGCTAAAGGAGGTTACCTTCCTAGGCCATGTGCTGTCGGAAGGCCGAGTTGCAGTTGACCCGAGCAAAGTGCAATCAGTACTTAATTGGGAACAGCCCAAGACTGTCACAAAAGTTCAGAGTTTTCTCGGACTTCCGGGATACTACCGCCGGTTCGTGGAGAACTTCTCCAAGATCGCGAAGCCACTGACCGAACTACTAAAGAAGGAGAAGAAGTTTTCATGGTCAGCAGAGTGTGAAGCAAGTTTCCAATTGCTGAAAGATCGCTTAACCACTGCACCCATCTTAGTACTGCCGGATATTCACAGGGGCCTCGACATATATTTGGATGCATCACGCCTCAGACTCGGTTGTGTACTTATACAAGGAAGGCGAGTGGTGGCATATGCGTCGAGACAATTAAGGCCACATGAGATGAATTATCCAACCCATGACTTAGAGCTAGCAGTTGTGGTTAATGGTCTAAAAATTTGGCGACATTACCTCATTGGTAATCATTGCGAAATCTACACCGATCACAAGAGCCTGAAATACATCTTCACTCAAGCCGATCTGAACTTGCGACAAAGAAGGTGGCTCGAATTGATCAAAGACTACGATATGGGACTCCATTATCATCCCAGAAAAGCCAATGTCGTTGCTGATGCCTTGAGCCGGAAATCACAATACAATTGTATTTCGGTAGAGCCGGCATCGAAAGCGATGTGCGCTAAGTTCCGAAGACTCGGATTAGAAGTGGTCAAATAGGGATTCCTTGCTGCCCTTGAGATTAAATCTGACCTCTTGGATCAAATCAAAGCAGCCCAAAAGAAGGACAAGGGCATAACACTTATCCGAGCCAACGTCGAGCAAGGCAAAGCTAATTGCGTTAATGAAGACCCCCAAGGTGTCTTATGGTTTGGCACCCGTTTGGTAGTGCTGAATTGCAAGGAGTTGAAGCATTCCATTCTCAATGAAGCTCATAACTCCTCATTCTCTATTCATCCCGGGAGTACGAAGATGTACCAAGATCTTAAGCCGAGTCTTTGGTGGACCCGGATGAAGCGAGAAATCGCCCGGTATGTTGCCGAGTGTGACATATGTTGAAGGGTGAAAGCTGACCATTTACGTTCAGCAGGCACACTCCAGCCCCTACCGATTCCCTTGTGGAAATGGGAGGAGATCGGCATGGATTTCATCACCGGATTTCCCAGGACGCAAAAAGGTTTCGACTCTATTTGGGTAATCGTTGACCGGTTGACAAAGACTGCTCATTTTCTTCCCGTCAAGGTTACCGATACAGTAAGCAAGTTGGCAGGGCTATATCTCTCTCGAATCGTATCTCTTCATGGTGTTCCCAAAAGAATTATCTCAGATCGAGGTACCCAATTTACCTCATGTTTTTGGCAATGTCTTCACAAAGCCATGGGAACTCAACTCTCATTCAGCACCGCCTATCATCCCCAAACTGATGGACAAGCTGAAAGAGTGAATCAAATCCTGGAGGACATGCTTAGAGCTTGTGCTCTTACATACGGCAAGGATTGGGAGAAGTGCTTGCCATTCGCGGAGTTTTCCTACAATAATAGCTATCAAGCTAGTCTTCGAATGTTGCCATTTGAAGCTCTTTATGGAAGATCTTGTAGGACTCCCCTCAATTGGTCTGAATCTGGAGAAAGACCCATCTTTGGCCCGGACATGGTCACTAAAGCGGAAGAGCGAGTCCGGATAGTCCGAGAACGATTGCGGACGGCATAGTCTCGCCAAAAGAGCTATGCTAATTGTCGTCGTCGTACAGTAACCTTTCAGGTGGACGATCACGTCTATCTCAAAGTTTCTCCAAGGAAGGGTAGTCATCGTTTCCACGTGAAAGGGAAGCTAGCACCTCGCTACATCGGACCTTTCCGAATCTTGGCAAGGCGAGGAGCTGTGGCATATCAATTAGAACTTCCACCTTCCCTCTCCGAGGTACATGATGTCTTTCACGTCTCTCAATTAAAGAAATGTCTTTGCGTTCCGACTGAAGCCACGGAATTGGACACTCTCGAATTGCAACCCGACTTGTCATACAAGGAATATCCAATTGGTATTCTGGACGAACGAGAACGTATCACTCGGAATCGCACCATCAAATTCTTCAAAGTCCAGTGGAGTAACCATACTCCCGATGAAGCTACATGGGAGAGTGAACATCACCTTCGAGCTGAGTACCCTCATCTCTTCACCGACTCAACTCAATCTCGAGGTCGAGATTCTCTTTAAGGGGGGTAGGTTTGTAACAGCCCAAAAATTTGTTGATAGCTCATTTGTGCATGGCATGCTCATATCGTTCATGTTAGTGGAATGATTAACACTTAATTAAGGGCATGTAAAAACTAGCCTTATTTTGTTAAATGAGTATAATTGCTAATATCCATGAAACCTAAAAGTTGCTACCCATTTGTACCCATGTCCCATCACCCCTACCCATTGACATGAGGACCGCACTAGTAAGTGAGAGAGGAAAATTCTGCACACACTCCCTTCACTTTTCTCACTCTACCTATTCCTTACCCACCTCCTTGTCTCTCTATGACATGTGGGACCTAGACCCACATGTAAGCAATGGTTGGGCAGCCATATAAAAGGGTTCCTGCCCTTGGTTTCTCCTCCACACCCCCATTTTCAGCTCACCTCATTTCTGAAAATAGCAAGGAGGAAAGCAAGAACACACTTCCAACCCTCCCCATTTCATCCCCTCAAATCCACCCATATTTTGAGATTGGGCTTGTGCATGTTATACCATCCTGAAGCTAAGATCAAGGGCTTCAAATTCATCCAAATGGATTGTTGATGCCCCAAGTATTGGGTGAGTTCCAATCCATTCTTCATCCACTCATGTTCTAAATCTTGGTAGCATTGAGCTCATTTCATTTCTCTCCATGAAATCCATCTCCAAGTTGAGAATCGGACCGCGTATGTCGTGTTGATAGCTTAAGGAGAAGAGGGAGAAGCCATTCCAAGGACTAGGGGGAGAAGGTGTCATCTCCAAGAACGAGGAGGAGGAGTTGATACCGAGAGACCCAACAAAGATCACCATCTTGACATCATTCTTGATCCCATCCTCGGACCAACTTTCCACCGAGTGCAAGAGCATCCTTATAGTGGTAAGGCTATACCCAAGTTATTATTTTTGAAATGTAGGGGCACATGCACCCATACCTATTTTCGGACAGAGCAGCTGTCGTGGGACAAACCAACCCACTTCAGTCCAACAAACTCACCCCTTACGGTAGACGAAGCACGGCCCACATTTCCAGCCGAAGCAAGGTGATCAGAGTGTAATACTAACTCCTTCTGGTGAGCGAAGCGGAGCAAAAGCCCGGTATGAATTGCGGAGGAAGACACCTTCGCGACCCATATGGATGCGGCCGACAATATGATCAAGCGGGTCCGACGCCCAGCTAAAGCCTGCCAAAAGATGTCAGACGAAATTAGATCGATACCAAACCCAAGGGAATCGGGAGTTCCATCTAAACCCTTGGGGTGAATACAAAACGAAAGGGTAAAAATGTAAAGCAAGAACAAAAAACGCCACATAGGGCCAAAATAGCCCCGGGCTAGGGACAGGTGGAAGAGAAAGGTTGGAAGGCCATGGACAAAGCCTGGGGCTTGGCGGCAGAGTAGGTTAAAAAAAAGAAGAAAAAGAAGCTGACCGGTGCATGCATGTTCTCTCCCCTCCATATAAAAGGGAGAGAGCAGGGGATCGAAGAAGGGGAGACAAAAAAAAAGAAGAGAACACCAAGAACAACCTGGTGGATCAACACCACCACACTGGCGCCGTCTGTGGGGAACCAACAGCAAGGTGAAGCCATCGCTCTCTGACGGGCACGAAGGGCGATTCTTCTGCAGCCATGCCGCCGAAGAAGGAAGCGGCAACAGCATCCAAGGGAGCAACGACAGCGGTAGGAGTAGAAGGATCCAGACGATCTACGAGGAGCCAATCCGGAGATCAGCCCCAACTTTTGGATGATGAGGATCGCTTACCGGCTCCGGCGAAAGCAAGGGGGGCGTTAGGGGCACCACCTCCACAGACTCCGGCGGTGACATGTAAGCGTGCCCCTAAACGGTGGCCCCCAGCTACCAGCATAGCGATCTCGACACCAGGAGGATACGTAGCAGGAGCGTCAACTCATCCGACTCGCCGCCAAGCCGACCAGGGAGGCGAGGAGGTCATCGAGGAAGGGACTTGGACTCGGGAGGCGCTCGACCCCAAAGTATAAGCATTAATGGAAGCCAACGAAAAACTTATGATGGAAGTGAAGCGATTGCAGGAACAACAGGAGCGAAGGCGTGAAGAATCTCCAGGTGAAAGCCTAAGCCGGGAGATGTCTTCTCTGATGTACACAAGAGCGCCAAGGGATGAAAACGATTCGAGACCTCTCGGAGTCAATCTTCGAAAAAGGAGTTGGCCCTCCCCAAGAAGCTTCAAATTCCCCACTAACAAGCCATATGATGGCAAGACAGATTCGAAGGAGTTCCTCCGCGTCTATGATACGGCTGTGGAGGCAGCGGGAGGCAATGACGATATCAATGCCAAGGGGTTACTATTGGCGCTGGAAGGGATAGCATTATCCTAGTATTCCTCGTTGGAACCAAACTCCATCGCGAGTTGGCCATAGCTCCGGGCGAAACTCAAAGGCAACTTCCAGGGTAACTTTGATGGAATAAAGAGGAGAGTGATTTATTCGCGGTAAAACAACGTGAAAGGGAGACTCTGAAGAGCTATTTCCAGCGATTCTCTCGGGTCAAGTGTCAGGTCCGGGGAGCCAGTGATACTACCATAATCAATGCCGCGCGCTTCGGGCTCCGAAGGGGGCCATTAGCGGAGAGGCTTGCTCGCAAGGAAGTGCGCTCCGTGGAGGAACTCTTCGCCAAGATGAGAGAATACGCACGGGCGGAGGAAGATAATCTTCGAAGGGGGGATAAGCTGTGGCGAGAGTCGGAGGAGATGATCCCACATTAAAAAAGCCATGGGAGAGACTTCCCATCCGGGTCTAAGGCGAAGGAACGACGCCCAGAACCGGTTGGGAGAGATGGAGGAAGGAAAGTTCATTATGTTAATGAGCAAGAATATCAGGGAGGCTGCATGGAACAGCGGAGGCGGAGTCCACCTTCGGATCACGGAAAGCCGGATGAAGGGGCCCGGGCGATCAGGAAGGATGAACAAGGACGAAAGCGGTATCTTTGTGAGTATCATGGTAAAAACAATACGCATGACACTACTCATTGTAAAGTGATCGAGGGGTATCGACGCTTCGAGAGGAGGCAGAGGGAAGCCGAGATGTGTCCTCTGGTGCCAGCGCCGCCTCTCATCGAGCAGCAACACCTCCCCCCTCCGGGAGGAGTAAATCACCTCCGTCGTGTAATTAATGTTATCATTGGGGGCTCCTCATCACATCTTTCATCAAAAAGACTGAGGAAAGCCTATGCAAGGCAAATCAACCATGTCAGGGTCAGCCCAATCAATTCCTCCTCGGGAAAGTTTGAATCAATTACTTTCACACAGGAAGACGTGGCGGGGGTACACTTCCCACACCAAGACTCTTTGGTCGTCGCGGCAATCATCGATGACTGCGAAGTGCGTCGCATGCTAATAGATGGGGGGAGTGCGGCGGATATTCTGTCCGGCAGATGATGATACCCCACGACCGGTTAAAAAAATCGGAGGTACCGTTAATGGGCTTTGGGGGACACATGGTCAATACCCTTGGCCAGGTGGAGTTGGAGGTCGTCTTTGCAACACCGCATACCAGTGTCACAAACCGTGTCACGTTTGACGTGGTGGACATGCCCTTCCAATATAACGCCATTCTCGGCCGGGGCTCATTGACAACTATGGGGGCGGTCATCCATCACGGGTTTCTGTGCATGAAGATCCCCTCCAAGAACGGCGTCATCACAGTGCGAGGGGATTAGGCCCTCGCAAGGAGGATAGACATGGAGAGCCCCTCCCAGGTCAAGCATGTTTGCACCACAGAACAGGACCCTATGACGATGCCCCGCGAAAAATGGCTCCCCAAACCGCAACCCCAAGGTGAAACAAAGTGGGCGCTGCTCCGGCCGGGCGGAGAAAGGGCGGTGACTCTTAGCGCCACGCTATCCCCCAACGAAGAAAAATGTTTGATGCAACTTCTTCAGGAATATGAGGCGGTGTTTGCATGGGGGCCGGAAGATCTCCCTGGAGTCCATAGGGGCACTATAGAGCACTCCCTGGCGATTAGCCCGACTGTGAAGCCAAAGAAACAAAAGCTCTGGAAGCTCGCCATAGAGAGACAGACAGCCGCCAAGACGGAGGTATCAAAGCTCCTCCAAGCGGGGATTATACGGGAAGCTCTCCACACGGAGTGGTTGGCCAACGTGGTCCTGGTCAAAAAAGCTAGCAGGGCTTGGAGGATGTGCATTGATTTCACTGACCTCAACAAGGCGTGCCCTAAAGACGACTTCCCCCTTCCTCGCATCGACCAGCTCGTTGATTCCACCTCCGGGTCGGAGAGAATAAGTTTTCTCGACGCTTACTCCGGATACCATCAGATTTACATGCGAAGGGAGGATGAAGATAAAACAGCCTTCATCACCCCTTCGGCACGTACTGCTTCATACGAATGCCTTTCGGCCTCAAGAATGCAGGTGCTACCTTCGCGCGTCTCATCGCTAAGGTTTTCGCCAGTCAGTTGGGAAGAAATGTAGAAGCATATGTAGACGACATCATTGTCAAGAGTGAGAAGAAAGAGGACCACCTGCACGACCTCAGGGAGACCTTCGACAGCCTGATGGCCGAAAGAGTGAAGCTCAATCCAAACAAGTGTGTGTCCTCGGCGTAGACGCAGGAAAGTTACTGGGATTTCTGGTATCCCAGCGGGGCATTGAAGCAAATTCGGAGAAGATAAAGGCTATCCAAGATATGTCTCCGCCTAGGAATGTGAAGGAAGTGCAACGCTTGGTGGGGTGGCTTGCTGCTCTCAGCCGTTTCCTTCCCAAGTCCGCAGAATGGAGCTTGCCCTTCTTAAAGCGTTGCGATCAAGCAACGCCTTTGCTTGGACAAAGGAGTGCCAGCTTGCCTTCGAGGAACTGAAGCAGGACCTTATGAAAGTACCAACTTTACAAAGTCCAAGGCAAGGCGAGGAGCTCCTACTATATTTGGCTGTGAGCCCCTCGGCCGTCAGCGTAGTACTGGTACAACCACAGGGCATAAAGCAACACCCGGTTTACTTCGTCTCCGAAGCATTACAAGGGGCGAAGCTACGATATACAGAAATGGAGAAATTAGCATACACGTTGCTAATGGCATCCAAGAAGCTTCGCCACTATTTTCAAGCCAACCGCATCAAGGTACCAACAGCATACCCTCTTGGCCCCATGTTGTCCAACAGAGAAAGCATGGGACGCATTAGCAAATGGGCAATCGAGTTGGCGCCCTTTGAGTTGGGGATAATACCGCGTACTGCTGTTAAAAGTCAAGCCCTGGCAGATTTCATGGTAGAGTGGACTTCCCCAGCCTTCAAAGATGACAGAATCTCGATGGTGTGGACTGTCAATTCTGACGGATCGTGGGGTGTGAACGGAGCCGGGATCGCTGTAGTGGTGAAAGCACCTGGGGGAGAGATAGCAGAGTTTGCTGCAAGACTAAAATTTCCCTCGACCAACAACGTGGCGGAATACGAAGCACTCTTGCTGGGGCTCTGAAAAGCGAAAACCATGGGAGCGAGGAGGGCTATCTTACAAACTGATTCGAAGCTTATCCAGGGGCAGATTTGGAAGGAGTATCAAGTAAAAGATGAACGACTCCAAAAGTATGTTGAAGTGGTTCGCACTCTACATAAGGGCTTCGAGGGGTTCTCCATCCTCACGATACCAAGAGCCCAGAATGAGAGGGCCGATGAGCTAGCGAAGATCGCAGCAGCCGGGGGAATCCCGCCCTCCACCATCTTCTTCGAGGAGCTCCGGGCTGCCTCTGTTTCTCCAAAGGTGAATCTCATTACCCGGGCAGAAGGTGAAGATTGGAGAAGCAAGATATACGACTACCTTCTCACAGGGACACTCCCACATGATGAGGCATCCTCGAAGCGTCTGGAGAGGCGGGCAAGCAAGTACGCCATAATAGAGGGGCTGTTGTTTCGTAGTGGTCTCTGCGCTCCGTGGTTCCGCTGCATTTCACGTGAGGAGGGGGTACGAGCTCTACGCGAAGCACACCAGAGAGCTTGCGAAGCACACCAGGCTCCCAGAAACCTCGCAGGAAAGATTTTTCGAATGGGGTTCTATTGGCCTTCGGCGCTGCGGGATGCAGAGGAGGTGGTGAGGCATTGTCACGCGTGCCAGTGGATGACAAAGCAAAAGAAAGCTCCACCTGGCGGGCTGCATCCGGTGCCCCCTGTTTGGCCCTTCGCTAAATGGGGGATGGATATAGTTGGAGCGCTACCTAAAGCCCGAGCAAACCTTCAGTTCGTAATTATGGCGATCGATTACTTTTCCCGATGGATTGAGGCGGAGCCGGTGGCGAGGATCACAGCAGAAGCAACGGTCAAATTTTTATAGAAAGCAATCATTTGCAGATATGGAGTTCCCTTCCAAGTTGTCACCGACAACGGGTCCCAGTTCGACTCCCAAAAATTTCGTGACTACTGTGAAGGTATCGGGACGGAGATCTGCTTCGCCTCGGTCGGGCACCCACAGTCGAACGGGGCCGTTGAAAGAGCGAATGGATTAATCCTAGACGACATTAAAAAGAGGCTCTACGGTTTCGCGAAGGGTTCATGGCCCGGCGAACTCCCCAAGGTTCTATGGGCCGTCCGAACTTCTACGTCACGGACGACCAATTTTTCTCTATTTAAACTCATTTTTGGGGAAGAGGCCATTTCTCCCGCGGAGATACAAGCCAAGTCACTTCGTGTAATTAGATTTCCAGCACAGGAGGGGGCGGACGTTGCGCGTGATCTAATGGAGGAGCAGAAGCTTCAAGCCTTAAACGTCATACAGGCCTATGCAAAAGCTTCAACCAGGAGCTTCAACAAGAAAATCAAGAAACGAGATCTGGCTCCCGGGGACATGGTGCTCAAAAAAGCTGCTCCAAGCTTCGCTAAGCTGGAAACAACATGGGAAGGGTCGTATGTCATTCAGGACTCCACGGCAAAGGGCGCCCACAGACCTGTCACCCTGGATGGTCAAGAAGTACCGAGAACATGGAACACGGACGCTGTAAAAAAGTTTTATGCATAGTCATCAGAAGATGGAGAAGAAATGTATCCAGAACCTTAGCAATAAAATGGAGAGAAGCTTTTGCAACTAGAAATCACTCTTGATGTGTTACACGACGGGGCTCCGCTCCGGATAGTACTTAGCGGGATGCTTGGTCGGGCTAACATCCCACCCATCCTTCGCTTCGAAGGCCCGGGGCTCCGCTCCGGATAGTACTTAGCGGGATGCTTGGTTGGGCTAATGTCCCACCCATCCTTCGCTCCGAAGGCCTGGGGCTCCGCTCCGGATAGAACTTAGCGGGATGCTTGGTCGGGCTAACGTCCCACCCATCCTTCGCTCCGAAGGCCCGGGGCTCCGCTCCGGATAGAACTTTGTAGGATGCTTGGTCGGGCTAACATCCCACCCATCCTTCGCTCCGAAGGCCCGGGGCTCCGCTCCGGATAGTACTTAGAGGGATGCTTGGTCGGGCTAACGTCCCACCCATCCTTCGCTCCGAAGGCCCGGGGCTCTGCTCCGGATAGTACTTAGCGGGATGCTTGGTCGGGCTAACGTCCCACCCATCCTTCGCTCCGATGGCCTGGGGCTCCTCTCCAGATAGAACTTGGCGGGATGCTTGGTTGGGCTAACGTCCCACCCATCCTTCACTCCGAAGGCCCGGGGCTCCGCTCCGGATAGTACTTAACGGGATGCTTGGTCGGGCTAACGTCCCACCCATCCTTCGCTCCGAAGGCCCAGGGCTCCACTCCGGATAGTACTTAGCGGGATGCTTGGTCGGGCTAACGTCCCACCCATCCTTCGCTCTGAAGGCCCGTAGCTTCGTGCCGGGTACGACTTAATGGGATGATTGGTCGAGCTAACGTCCCACCCTCCCCTTCGCTCCAAAGACTGGGGGCTCTGCTCCGGGTAGGACTTAGCAAGGAGCTTACTCAGGTTAAAAAATCTCACTCGCCCCTCGGCCCCGAGAGCACATTGCATTGCGCTGGGTGGAAATTTGCGAACACATAACCAGTCCAACATCTTTTGCGTCCATCTGCCCCGGATACTCGTACATTTCTTGGCCGGAATCTAATTAGGGAAACCTAAAACATCGTAGCGAAACAATCTACCACTTCAAAACAAAGATTTAAGTCTACGTTCTGTTAAGTCCCGCATACAACGTTGCGCGTCTTGGCAACCCCAAATGCGGTTGCACATGCCCTCATACTCTAACTTGATATGGGTCCGAGTAAAAGCCAGGGCCGCTTCGCGTTGCTAATCGCAGCCCTATGGGGGGCTAAAAATGTATGTTCAAGCATAATTTAAGAAGATAGGAAGAGAAATAAGCTTCGGTAAGAAACCATAGCAAATGGCGATATAGCGCCATCCCAGTCACATGCGATGAAACAGTTCAACAAAAGGTTCTATACATACTAAAAAGGATTTAGGTATGACGGGCACGAATCACGGCTTCAACGAGGGCATCCTTTGACTCCAGCAACTTCGGGACGATCCCGATCAACACATCAAGGTTGGCGAGATCACGGGCGAGGGCTTCTTCCTCTGCAAGCTCGGCCATAGCTATGTCGAAGTCTGCCCAAAGCTCCGCGATGAAAACTTCATGATCACCAGGTGCTGGAGGGCCATCGAGGGCGGGGACATCGTCTTCAAAGTCAAAGATGAAGACAGGGGCTTCCTCTTCACCGAGCATCGGTGGGGTGTCCGCCATTGGCAGCCCCTCACCAAGGCCAGCGAAGAGGACGTCTTCCTCCGGAAGGTCCCACGGGACGTTGGCCATCGGAGAAACAAGAGAAAATAAAATCGAAAAGCAAGCAGTTGCTCTTAAACCAGCGACGTTGATATATATTCAAAGCAAAGAAGGCGAAAGGCCTGGGTTAAATGCGAGCGCGGGAAGCCAAGGCGTCCCCACGTCCCCCAAGAAACTGGTTAGATCCTCAATCCCCTATTATTTACCCCTGACAACGTGGCCCCCATTAGGAGCACCTAAGTATTCCTCAGGCGAGAAGACGCATAGAGCGAACGGATATACATTGACATTCAACATGACGGACAATTCAATTCAGGTGCTCATAAGGATTTCTTATACAAAAATAAACAAGCTAAGAAGGGGGCGACTTCTCTTTGCCCTTCGCTGAGTCACGCATTGCGACGCGAGATCGGCGCACTGATTCCCTCGCAGCAGTATCATCGTGCTGTCTCCAGAAGTCTGACATGAAGCTCGAAGATAATCGGGATGCGGCAGATGAAGGCCTCTTGGGCGGAGGAATATCGCCGAACCCAGGCAATAACGGAGCAGCAAAGGGGAAGCCAAAATGCTCGTGAACGTGCACACATCCTTTCATTTCGAGAAGTTGAGCGGTTTTAGCAGAGCCTAGCCTCGCGCAATGATCGCCAAAGGTTACTGCCGATTCACCAAATATTAGTAGACTTCTTGAGGAAATTGACAGCTTCCAAACTAGACGAAGGAATACGGCCTGAAGCTGCCTCAATCCCGAATCGAGGAAGTTATTGCAGAAAAGCTTCGGTTGCCTCGTGCACTCTGGAAGTTATAGATTCCACTTCCTTCCGGATTGCTTCATAACGTTCCTCCGCCTGCTAAGTATTGCGAAGGTGCCTCCAAACTTCGCTCCGTGCCACCGCCAGCTGTGAGGGGAATTCCTCCGCCTGTTTCTTCAATATTTTCTTGCCTTCCTCCGCCACCACTAAAAGATTCTTCAATTCTTCAATACGGTCGTCCTTCTTCTTTTCATTTCGTTCAGCTACTATGCGAGCCTGTTCTGCCTCAGCAAGGCGGCTCCGCATTAAAGAAACTGCTTCTTCAAGTTCGGCATTTTTTGCCGCCAAATCTTGACTTTGAGATACCTCAACCTGTGCCTTAGCCAATGATTCAGCGGAGCTCCGAAGCGTCTCCAATAAACATATCTTCTCTACCTCCAGCTTCGCCACCTGTTTCTTCGCCATCTCGCATTCATGAACTCCATTATTGTAATTGTTCAAGTAAGTCCGAAATCGGCAGGTCACCTCCGAAGCAACAACAGACCCCTGAGAAAACAGACTGTTAGATAAAAAAAAACAAGCAAAAACACGAGAAGGGACATACCTTCAAGTGATGATCCAAGGATATTTCGCAGAGAGAGAGATCATCGACTCCCTCAAACAGGGACACAGATTTGCTATATGGAGAGAAGGCTGCACGCATCTTTTTCAAAGTCGGGTCTACCGCGGTCCCCCTCCCAAAATCCGCGGCCAAAAAAGCCGACAAGTCGAACCTGATAAAGGGAGGTCTTGAACTGCCCCCGGAGGTTGGCAAATCCGAGGGAGAAGCTCCTCCTCCTAGAAAAGGAACACTTTGTGGAGTAAGATCCAGAGGCCCTTGCTCCCTCTCCTCTGCAAGAGTCGGAGGGGCAGAAGATACCCCTGTCTGAATCTGCTCTGATGGCCTCAACGTTCCTGTCGCTCCCGCGTCATCACCCCCTGCGCCAACTTCGTCAAATCCTAAAAGGGTATCACATTCCAATGAGCTAGCAGGAAAAGTGTTAGGGGTAAGACCTTCTGCCCCAGGGGGAGTATCGAAGGTAGAAACGTTTAGCCGAAGGCCACGGACCCCCGCGTTCGGCAGATCTGCAGCCTCACCCGTGGGAGCATGTGTTTCCTCCACCGCGGGGCCAACTATATCTCCAGACGCCCCTTACATGCTCCTCCGAATGGAAGTATTGCCTTCATCGTCATCCACCAAGTCAATAAAATCTGCACCGGGAATCGCCAAAAACGAATACCCGGGAGACTGCCCCCCACCAGCACCTACATCAGCTGAAGTATCGGGGACAAAAGCCGAAGGAGTAACATCCGTCGTAGCTGGAATAGATGTTGTCTCGGACTGGCCCCCCTCCAAAACAGGGTCAAGAACATAGGGAGGGGCAGCAAGCTCCATCCCAGTCGAAGGACACGATTCCTTCGTTGGATCTAGTTCTGACACAGAACTTGAAACAAGAGGCAAACCAGATGATCCAACTTCAATAGCTAAGGGCAGTGCTTCCGAAAGTCCCGTAGTATCGGCGGGGTCGGGGGCGGACGGTGGTGCAAGAGATGTCACGGCAACGGAACCGGAGGAGTTGCCTTCGTCACTATACTCTTCGTCATTCCAATCTTCATCCTCATCCTCATCCTCATCGTCATCCCCCTCTAGACCTCCGCTCCCACCAGAGGAGGTGATAGCTTGGGCTGGAGCAGCGCGAGTCAACCTCGCCCGCTTCGCTGGGCGGGGAGAACCAGACGTTCTTCTCGGGCGAGGAACCGCTCGACGCCCCCAGTCAGCGAAACGAGAGCATCGCGTGGCCCCAATTGCGCTCATAGTAGCATCATATTCAACTGCCCTGCAAGGTCCAAGGAGCCCACGAGCCAGCCTCTCAGCTGCTCCGCGCCCAAGATCTTGTATCCCCTCAGGTCGATTCATGGATACCGTACAACCGGACGATAGCTCTAGAGTAACGGCGGGGCTCCTCGCCAAGGGATCAATGCAACACACACAATACTCTTCAACCAAGTCACGCATGGAACTCTAAGTTTTTTAGTCAAAACTTTTTGAACGAAATTTTTTTTCAAATCAAAAGTTTTGAACTAAATGTTTTTGAACTAGAAATTTTTTAATCGAAAGTTTTTGAAAATTCTCGTTCAGAAATTTTCCCACATGAAATTTTTCTGAGTTGAAATCTCCCGAGTTGAAATATTCCTAGTTGAAATTTTTCAAGTTAAAAGTTCCCGAGTTGAAATTTTATAATTTGAAATTTTCCTGATTCAAATTTTTTTGAATGATTCAAACTTTTTATGTTTGAAATTTTTTATTTGAAATTTCTAAAGTTGAAATTCTACCTTAGTTAAAAAAAAAATTGACATGAAATTCTGCCTGGTTAAGAAAAATTATTTGAATTTTTTTAGTTGAAACTTCTTGTTTAAATTTTTTTATGTAAAAATTTTCTGATTTAAATTTTTTTGTCTTAGAGAGGAATGAATGGGTTGAGAAAGTGAGTAGGGAAAGAAAATTGGTAAAAATAGAAGAAGATAATAAATAGCATTTTAAGGAACATTCTTAAATTTTTAGTTTGAGAATAACAAAAACTAGTACGCTTATTTGAATGCATTTCTAAATAGTAAGACACTAGTTGCGGAGACGAAATGAGCACTTTTCTAATGTCATGTACATTTTTTTCAAAAAAATTGGCTCCTTCTGAATGTAATTGTAAAAATATCCCCATTCCCAACCGCGAAGCATCAGAAAGTGACACATCACCTTTCGTGCTCACCTACTATGAAAGGCACTACAGCTCTTCCATTTCGCGATAGCTTCGTTGACTTGTCACACTCTAGGAGAACAGTGGCATCTTCCTAGTTAGGGAAGCGTAGCGTTTCTATTGTTGAGGGTAGAACTATTTTTTTATTAGGCCTGGAAGGTGGCTAAATTTGCCAAAACAGCTGAACGTTACACAGAGAGCCGGAAAAGTGACCATGCTGGAAAAGTGACCAAGTCCGCGGAAACGGAACAACGTTGCCATGAGAAAATCCATCCCGCAGGACATCGACGCTAAGCGCGCGGGCGCGGCTCCGTCGATTTTGCCGTCCCGCCGTCACACCACACTCATCGCCTAGGGGCCCACCCAACAACCGGACGACGGTGGATGCAGTCGCGTGAATAGGCCGACCCGTTCCACCCCCAGGAAATGGAAAATTTTCTCGTGCGTACGAAGGAAAAACGACCGGGCACGCGCGTTCTGTTTAGAAGTGGTGGTTATTTTTAAATCTAAACCGAAATACCGAATCGAACTAATTGATTATTTTGGTATTTTTGATTTTTGATTCAGTTTTTATTTTGGTATAATTCGGTTTTTAGTATTCAGTTCGGTTTTTTGCTTTCGGAAACCGAAATAACCGAATAGTCCATGTACAATACTACTTTTATAATATTCTTTATGAACCTAACAAACAATTCTCATGTTCTAACATCTTTATGCATATGTGTGATATGTTCATAGGTTATACTATGCTTATATTGTAATGACCGATGAATATTATGTGGATTTATCTCTATTTTGTATTGCGATATGAGAAAATCAAATCTAATGTACCTAGTGTTTATTTATATTTCGATTAACCGAAAAATCAAATTAACCAAACCGAAATATTTCGGTTAATTCGGTTCGATTTTTATTTTGGCCCGAGAAATTCGGTTGCCAGTTTCTAAAAACCGAATTATTCTAAAACCAAAAAAGACGAACCGATTAAACCGAAAAAACCGAATGCCCACACCTACTGTTCAGTCCGATACGGCGAGAAAGCGAGAGAACACCAACCCGCCGCTCTCTTGGGTTATTGAAGGACCATGTGGAGGTCTATCCATGTTTGTGATGAGTATTTGACTTTATTTGAGCAAGGTGTGCTCAGGTTTGACTTTGATTTGACTTGAAATTGCATGTTTCAATTTATGATAAATGTGGACTAACATGCAGGATGAAAAAGGTAAGTGTATTTAGGAATGTACAAAATGGTTTGGTCCATGTGATACAGGTTATTTAGGCAGCTGTGGTCGTTGGTGAGTACCGGGACTAGGTTGGGAGAACCGAGGTCCGAAGCGGTCGAGGATGCCGACGAGATGGTTGGGCTCAAACCGGGATCACTTGGACATCATGGAAATGGACTTGAGGTGGCTCAAGGTTTCTGGTTCGAGTTGGAGGCTTGAAGAGGCGAAAACGGAGCGATCAAGTCCGGCGGATGAAGGCCCGTTGCATCGGGTTGATAAGGTTTTGTTTAAAACCCATGTATGGCCTATGTGGCCCATGTAAAGCCCATGTGTGGGGGTGGAATAAGTTGGTTAATCCTAGCCCTTGGTGTAGTGCTCTAGGGTTTGGGACTCATCCAAAGGTGGTAGGTGGCCCAAGAGTAGTATAAATAGAGGGGGAGGGGTGCCCTCCCTCACTTGAAGGTTGGAGTTGCTTCTTTGAGCTTTGCCCACATGAAGTGAGGCTTTGTAAACCATCCAACAAAAAAATACAAAGATTTTCTTTACATTCTTGTGAATTTAAATTCCGCATTTACATTATGTCTTTACTTTACGCAATTTAAATTCAGCATTTACTTTCCCGCATGTAAATTCTCGCAATTTACTTTCCCGCAATTTGGATTTCCCTCCTCTTATTCTAAATGTTGTTGATCAAGGATATCTTGAGGGTGCTCATTTGGTTTTACATCTTTCTTCACCCTAGGATAGACTAGAGACCAAGTTTCTACCAAGATTGCAAATCTGTCCTGAACTTGTTCTTCACACAATAGTTAGTCGTTGATTTTTAGAAAAATATAGAAAAATCCTTTTTGAGTGATTCTTGTTGGAGAAGGTGCATGAATCATATACCCATCTGTGGAAAAAAATTTCAGTCCACTGGTTGCACCATTTGGACATATGAGGTGAAAACCGAGCCCCAAATTTCCTGATTGAAGTTCTTAACTATATGTAGTCCTTGATTTTTCCTGATTTTTCTACAAGGATTTTGGAGGTTATTTTTGGTGGAGTGTTTCACGACTCATATGCTCATAGGGTGAAAAATTCCCAAAACTTTTGGAGCGATAGAACTCCACCAACCACCTGCTCCAAATGAGGACAATTCCTAAAAAAATCTGCTTTCGCTTTTCTAAAAGAGGCTTTTGTGATTTCGATTGATCTCTTTTAGAAAAGAAGTGTTTGAATTGATTCATCTATGCTTTGGACACTTGACAACCAGGATTTTGATTTAAAAATCCCTCACATGATTTATGGTTCCCATCCATGTAAGCTAGGGATACACATAATTGTCTAGTCATTCCGGTTTTTGCGGGTTTTACAAGTTTGAGGAGCACCGGTTTCCTCGCGGGATTGTTTTGAGTACTTTGAGTGGGGGAAATTTTATTTGGAATCATTCACCCCCCCCCTCTGATCACCATCTTGGTCCTTCATTTGGTATCAGAGCCGATTTTGCTCTCTTTAGATCTTGACTGGTCTCGAGAGCTATGGCGACAGACAAGTACTCAACGAAGCCTCCAATTTTTGTTGGAGTAGATTATCCATTTTGGAAAATGCAGGTAGAGTCATACATCACTGCCCAGGGCTTCCTGATATGGCAGAAGGTGAAAATCTCGTATGTGGTTCCAGCCGATGAGGACGTCAACACCGCGAACATGGCTGACGTTGAGGCAAACACTAAGGCAAGGAACATCCTCATACAGGGACTTAGCCACAGTGAGTATGACTGGGTCTCTCACCTACGATCCACTCATCAGATCTGGGTGACCCTCGATGCTTACCATGAGGGTACCACCCAGATCAAGACGGTGAGGCAGGACCAGTACAAGCGTGACTACAACAAGTTTGAATAGCACGCTGGTGAGAGTCTCGATGAGTGCTTTGCTCGCTTCTCCAAGATCCTTAGCAATCTCTGGTCTATTGGTTGCACATACCCTGACAGCACTTGATTTGAGAGTTTGGGAGATGAAGGTGACCACCATCAAGGACTCCACTAATTTGTCAACTTTGATTCTTGACGGGCTTTATTCCCGACTCAAGACTCACAAGATCGACATCGTCTCTCGTCGGACAAAATCTCAGTCGATGGCCTTGGTCACCGATCTCATCGAGTCTTCCTCTGGACCATCTCTTGATTTCTCTTTAGGTTTTTCTCTTTCCGCTCTTTGCGACGTAAGCGATGAAGTTCTAGAATGATTTTTAGAAAATGAGCTTGCTCTTGTCGCTCACAAATTTTCCAACATCTACAGAAGAGTGAGAGAGAGGAAGAGAGGTGGCACCGTGACTTGCTTCGAGTGTGGTGGCCTCAACCACATACGAGCAGACTGTACCAAGCTGGGGAAGGGCAAGAACGAGTAAGGAGGTTTGAGCAAGAACAACTACACCGATAAGAACTGCAACAAGAAGCCTCCAGTTCGTGAGCCGGCGCGCGAGAAGAAGTACCGCAACTTCGCCAAGAACAAGAAGCTCTTCCACTGCGTGCTCGCCGCTCTTGACGACGTCGACTTCTCCGACACAGAGACATGGAGCAACGAGGGTGAGGATGAACCACAAGAGAAGACAAAGGGCGGCGATGACTTCACCGGCATGTGCTTCATGGCGGACACCAACGGCGCTGGGCCGACTCGAGTCAGACAAAGAACACGGGATGAGGTACCCTCCTATGACCAGCTCAATGCTTTCTGCAAGCTAGGAAAACTTCATGCTAGATCTAGAGTTAGGTGTATGGATTTAGAGAAGGAAGTAGGTACCTTGTCTCGGGAGCTAGCTTCACTTAAATCATGTTCCTCCCGAGACTCTAATAGTGTGAAATCATGTGCTGAAAAATTGGCTTTGAACTGAAAAATTAACTTAGAATTAGTTTTGCAAAATGTGCTTGTGCATGTGTTTGACAATTTGACAAGAAACAGTAAGTTTCGTTTTTACGCGCGGGACCAAGTTCTTAAAAGACAGTAAGTTTTACATGTACGCCAGACCAAATTTTTTGGTCCGTCGTGAATGGCTTTTTGCTCGATTAGGGTTTGTGCAAATTTGGACTTTGAATTTTGATTTGTTTTTGAGATTATGAAATTTGTGAGAATTTCATGATGCTTGAAGTGGACTTTATGCAATGCTCATGTGAGTAGTTGCATGGATTGACATTGAGTCAAGTCGTGGACTTGTGCTCGGAATTGTTTTGTGGTTTGATCATGTGCAGGTATTGCTTGAAGACGAACGTGGTCGATGACGGACCGAACTAGGTTCATGGAGGAACTGAGGTTCGGGACTAGGTTCAGGAGGAACCGAGGTCTTGGTGGTCAAGGATGTCATGCGGGACGTTCGGGCTAAGAGAATGGTGCACATGAAGAATGGTTAGTCACGTGAGAATGGCAGGAGGTCATTCGCGTGCAAAGTGTTAATCACGTGAGTATGGCAGGTGGCCATACGCGTGCAAAGTGTTAGTCACGTGAGTATGGTAGGGTTGCCATACGCGTGCAAGAGTTGTACTCGGCCAGGTTGGGCCAAGTAGAGTTGTGTTGGATACAGATTCCTTCTAGGGAATAGGAATCGTATTCAGAACTCCTTGTGGGTTGGTGCTTTAAATAGGAGGGTTTGTCTCCTGTTGAAGAGCATCGAATTGAGGAGAGCTAGGCGCATAGAGCCTTGGGCTCAAAGTTTAGGGTTTGTACTCTTTTGATGGGAGTATTTTAGACAAAAGAAATAAAGATCAATTCTTCTAGTTCCCGCATTGCTTCAACGTTCTCTTTTTGGTTCTTGTTTGCATACTTGTTCTAGTTCTAGATTGGTTTTTGTTTTTTGAGTTTCATCTTGATTTGATCCATCAAAAACCTCTCTAGGGTATTGATCTAGTGTTCCTCAAAGTTTTGTTGATAAATCTTTTGTTGTTCTTGATCAATCTACAAGTTTCGATTAGATTGATTTTCGTCAAGTTCTGGAACAGCAAGCTTGCGAAGCTTATAACTTTTGATCCGTAAGACCGATCGAGCTGATTCTTTTTGGTTCGATTAAATGACTGGAATCTAGTTTCTTGTGTCCAAATTTCAGATCGATCCGACGGTTGGATCTCCAGGAATTCGCGTTTTACCGAACCTCTGTCATTCTGTTTTTGTCGAAAACGAGGCAATTATTTGGTTCTGTTTTGGGGTGAACTTTTAATAGATCAAGAATTTGGTTTTAGCTTCCGCACAATCATTCACCCCCCCTCTGATTGCTATATTCGTATACTTCGATCCTACAAGTGGTATCAGAGCAAGGTTTTTCTAATCTATCTTAATCGGTGATTAGATCAATGGATCATTATTCGACAAAACCTTGTGTGTTCAATGGTGTTGATTTTCAGTTTTGGAAGGCCAAGATGGAGGCGTTCATCCAAGCTCAGGGATTCGCAATTTAGGAGAAGGTCTACAAGCCATATGAAGTCCCTACAAACGACAACGTCAACGACACCAATCGCACATATGTTGAAGCAAGCGGCAAAGGCGCGCAACTTGATCATCCAAGGTTTGGGACGCAATGACTTTGACCGTGTGATCCATCTCAAATCCAAGATATGAGGTATGGAAATCTCTTTGTGATTACCATGAGGGTTCTAACACTATTAAAGAGGTTCGTCAAGATCTTTACAAAAAGAATACATGCGATTTGAGATGAAACCGGTGAGTCGCTAGATGACTTCTTTGCACGCTTTCAATAAAATTCTTAGTAATCTTCGTCTTTGTTGGAGTTAGCTTTGATGATGCTTTGCTAATGCTAGACAATTGCTTGGTGCTTTAGACATGTCTATTTGGGAGATGAAAGTTACATCCATTAGAGAATCTCTTGTCATGAGTACACTTACCTTAGATGTTCTTTATTCCAAGTTGAAAACTCATGAATTATATATTCTTGCTAGAAAGAATGATCATAAATCAATTGCTTTGACATCTCAATCTAGCATATCTCATAATGGTGCTGCTTCAAGCTTTGCTCTATCTTTCTTGTCTTCACTAACCGATGAACAGATTGAGCAATTCCCAGAAGAAGACTTGTCACTACTCTCTTCTCGCTTTAACAAAGCTTTACAAAATGTGAGAATGAGAAAGAGAGGTGGTGGTGGCCCTCCAAGATGCTATGAGTGTGGTGATCTCGACCATATTCGTCCAAACTGTCCTAAACTTGCAGGTAAAGCATCAAGGGAGGAGAAGGACAACGACAGAAGAAAAGAGAAGAAGTTCTCTTCAAGTAATAGAAAGAAGAAGAGCTTCATCAATAGCAAAGTTGTCCACCGAGTTCTTTCCGCTCTTGAACAAGTCAATTTGAGCGATGTGGATTCAGGGAGCAGTGAGGACGATGCAACTCCAAGCAAGCATGAGTTGACGGGGTTGTGTCTCATGGCTAAAAGCAGCAACAGCTTTACTGAGGACGACCACGACAGCGACTTCAATGAGGTAGATCCTTCTTACGATGAATTAGCTATTGCTGTTGCTCGACTTGGTAAATTGCTTGATAAACGTGACAAGAAAATTAAGAAACATGATTTTGTTGTTGAGTCATTGAATGCTGAAATTGCTAGACTTAAAACCTTGATTCCTGATGATGATGCTTGCAAATCATGTGACTTAATTTACAATGAGCTTACTTTGCTTAGGAAAGAACATGTTACCTTGTTAGAGCAAATCAATGCTGAAAATGAGAAAAATGAGAAACTTGTTAAACATGCTAGTTGTTCTACCATTGATTTACATGATACAACTCCATGTTCTATATGCTCCATACTAGAATTGAAGTTGCATGATGCAAATGCTAGGGTTTCTCAAATGACAGAAGATTTGCTTACACATGAGGTTCTTTCATGCTCAACTTGTCGCATAAGCAAAAGGAAAAGTGGGCGTTCCCTGTAATAATTGTTTAACTCTTTCTCGAAAAATTGATTACTTGGAAAAGTCATTAGAACGTTTCACTAAAGGAAAGAAAAACCTAAACATGATCTTGGATCAATCAAAAGTCAGCACTCATAACAAAGGTTTAGGTTTTGATTCTTATGCTCATCATAAATCACATGCTCCCACTGTTGTCAAAACACTTGAAAGTGGAAAATTTGAAATTGTCAATGAGCCTAAGAAAACTGTCTTTAAATCTGCTGGTCTTTTATCTTCTACTATGATGAATGCAAAATGTGCTTCTACTGTTAAAGACAAACTTCATGTTAAGTACACTTGCACTCATTGTGGTAGAGATGGACATTTAGTAGACTTTTGCTTTAGACTAGCTAAACAACAAAAGAGAGAAAGGTTTAATGCTAGGTCTAATTTCAGACAGGCACGCTTTGTTTCTCATTATGTGCCTAGGGTGATGCAAACACCTTTTGTTGGTAAGAACACGGGAAAAGACAAATCTATCTTTGTGCATAAGAATGCTCGTGTTGTGCCTACTGTTGTGCATCGTGTGTCTCAGTACTGGATTCCTAAACATCTTATTTCTAACCCCAGTACCGAGACCTCGACAATTTCTGCTTCTATGTAGGCTTCTCACGCGAGGAAGGAGAACATGTGGCTAGTGAATTTCGGATGCTCACTTCATATGTTCAGTGATAAGTTTTGGTTCTTCTTCACTCGTGCATCTCATGCTAAAAGTGTTGCTTTTGAAGATACTTCTTCCACTTCTGTTTTCGCAAAAGGCACTAGTCCAAATGATGCGAGTGCAGTGCATATGTTCAGGGGAGAGTGTCTTTGTTCATAAAAGATGATGATGATCTTTGTTGAGGTTGAGATAATTAGAAGTTTACATGAGAGACTCTTCCCACGTGCTTGTGTGCTTGTTTTCAAGCTTCCCACGTGCTTCACATCGACAAGCTGTCAAAAGGATTTTCAGGTATCTTCATGGAACTCAAGATTTTGGCATTTGGTTTTCTGCTTCCTCATGCATTAGTTTGAGATCTTTTACGATGCTGATTTTGGAGGATGTAGAATTGATAGGAAAAGCACTTCTGGTTCATGTCACTTCTTGGGAAATTCTCTCATTGCATGGTCATCTAGAAAGCAATCTTCTCGTTGCACAATCAAGCTCGAATCTGAATATGTGGTCTGCTAGTTGTTGTTCTCAAATTCTTTGGATAGTAGCTACACTTAAAGATTATGGGGTTAATTTGGATAGTGTTCCTCTTTTGTGTGATAACACTAGTGCAATTTGCATTGCTAAGAACCCCGTGCAACACTCTAGAACAAAACACATTGATATCAGATTTCACTTTCTTAGAGATCATGTTGAAAAAGGCAACATTGTGCTTCATCATGTGGATACTGAACATCAATTGGCAGACATTTTCACAAAACCTTTGTCTTCTTCTCGTTTTGCTTTTATTCGGGGAGAACTTGGGATTGTTCATCCAATGGGTTTGTTTTGAGGGGGAGTTTCCTTGCCAAGTTCTTTCACTTAATGAGCTTACTTTATCATATTTCTTTATATGTTATGTAATTGAGCTAATATATGATAATCTAATTGTCTCACTTGAACTAAAAATGACATTGCGGAATTCCCTGGGTATCGCCTATAGCTAAATACTCTGTGATATCTCACTCTTCTAGGCTTGATATTGAATCTTCTTGACAAATTTGGGCTATGAAGCAAGTGTGTTTTCAACTTTACTCTTTCATAAAACCTTTAATCACTTTTGCATGTTTACAATCAAAGAAAAAGGAAAAAGAAAAGGGAATCAATATAAAAAAGGGGGCTGTTAAAAGCAAAAGCTTCAAGTTATGTGCTTCAGGCTTGCTTTCCCTAAAAAGATAAGATGTATGCTTCAAGCATGCCATTCCCTCAAAGATAAGATGTATGCTTCAAGCATGCCACTCCTAGAAAATAAAAGAAGTATGCTTCAAGCATGCCACATGCAATTTATTGTTTAAAGATTAAATTGGTCTACTAGATTGGAGTTGAAACTACTTGCTCGCCCTAAGTTGTTAGTTGCTTCAATTTTTAAAGCCTTGCTTTTTCCGCTAAGATCTTGCTTAGTACTTGGCTATAGTTGACTGAATTGAGGTTGAGATGCATGTCATTCCCTAACTTGTTAAAATCACATCAAGATCATGTATTTTGCATATTATGTGATATATAAGGTTATATGATCGAATGAGCTCATCTTTTTCTATCTTGGCACTCCCTTGTTTCTTCTTGTGAAATCATTGCTACAAGAAAAATTTTGAACAAATTCTCTCTTTTTTACTCTTGATGAATCCATTGTCAAAGGGGGAGAAATTTGGGAATCGTTGAGAAGTTGAAAAAAGGGGGAAAAGTTTTTGGAAATTTGAGAAGTTTGGAGAATTTTGAAATTTTTGGGCACATTGCACATTCACACACATTTTCCTTCTCAGGGGGAGATTTTGCTTTGCATTTTGGTCAAAGGGGGAATTCTGTGTTTTCTCTTTTTGGTCCTTGATCCTTTGGATTTCAAAATCTTTTGTAAAGTGAATGCCAAATGTTCAATTCTAAGTGGTGTTGCCAATGTTTTCATCAAGGGGGAGATTGTGAAATCATGTGCTGAAAAATTGGCTTTGAACTGAAAAATTAACTTAGAATTGGTTTTGCAAAATGTGCTTGTGCATGTGTTTGACAATTTGACAAGAAACAGTAAGTTTCGTTTTTACGCGCGGGACCAAGTTCTTAAAAGACAGTAAGTTTTACATGTACGCCAGACCAAATTTTTTGGTCCGTCGTGAATGGCTTTTTGCTCGATTAGGGTTTGTGCAAATTTGGACTTTGAATTTTGATTTGTTTTTGAGATTATGAAATTTGTGAGAATTTCATGATGCTTGAAGTGGACTTTATGCAATGCTCATGTGAGTAGTTGCATGGATTGACATTGAGTCAAGTCGTGGACTTGTGCTCGGAATTGTTTTGTGGTTTGATCATGTGCAGGTATTGCTTGAAGACGAACGTGGTCGATGACGGGACCGGAACTAGGTTCATGGAGGAACTGAGGTTCGGGACTAGGTTCAGGAGGAACTGAGGTCTTGGTGGTCAAGGATGTCATGCGGGACGTTCGGGCTAAGAGAATGGTGCACATGAAGAATGGTTAGTCACATGAGAATGGCAGGAGGTCATTCGCGTGCAAAGTGTTAGTCACGTGAGTATGGCAGGTGGCCATACGCGTGCAAAGTGTTAGTCACGTGAGTATGGTAGGGTTGCCATACGCGTGCAAGAGTTGTACTCGGCCAGGTTGGGCCAAGTAGAGTTGTGTTGGATACAGATTCCTTCTAGGGAATAGGAATCGTATTCAGAACTCCTTGTGGGTTGGTGCTTTAAATAGGAGGGTTTGTCTCCTGTTGAAGAGCATCGAATTGAGGAGAGCTAGGCGCATAGAGCCTTGGGCTCAAAGTTTAGGGTTTGTACTCTTTTGATGGGAGTATTTTAGACAAAAGAAATAAAGATCAATTCTTCTAGTTCCCGCATTGCTTCAACGTTCTCTTTTTGGTTCTTGTTTGCATACTTGTTCTAGTTCTAGATTGGTTTTTGTTTTTTGAGTTTCATCTTGATTTGATCCATCAAAAACCTCTCTAGGGTATTGATCTAGTGTTCCTCAAAGTTTTGTTGATAAATCTTTTGTTGTTCTTGATCAATCTACAAGTTTCGATTAGATTGATTTTCGTCAAGTTCTGGAACAGCAAGCTTGCGAAGCTTATAACTTTTGATCCGTAAGACCGATCGAGCTGATTCTTTTTGGGTTTGATTCGTACTGGAATCTAGTTTCTTGTGTCCAAATTTCAGATCGATCTGACGGTTGGATCTCCAGGAATTCGTGTTTTACCGAACCTCTGTCATTCTGTTTTTGTCGAAAACGAGGCAATTATTTGGTTCTGTTTTGGGGTGAACTTTTAATAGATCAAGAATTTGGTTTTAGCTTCCGCACAATCATTCACCCCCCCTCTGATTGCTATATTCGTATACTTCGATCCTACAAATAGCTTTACTCTTTGTGATGCTTTGCTTGTGGAGTTGGAGAACCTAAGGACCCTGCATGATAGTGTGGTTTCTGATCTTGAGGCTCTTAGGTCAAAGGATGCTAGCACATGTTCTATTGATCCTATTCCTGTTGATGCTAGTTTTCTTCGTGCTCACACAACTGCATCTTGTGAAAATTGCCCTAAATTGCTTGCTGAAATTGATGACATGAGCTCACACCTTAGGAAGCTTTCTACTAGAAATAACGAACTTGAATCGCATTCTTCTAAGGACCTAGTCAGCTCATGTGAGGGATGTAAGCAACTAAAACTTGACAATGAGGCTTTGACTGTCAAGTGTGCTAAATTTGCTAAGGACTTACTAGTTAAGTCACCAACTGGTTGCTTGATGTGTGTTGGGGTTAAGGAGGACGTGGTCAAAGTCCACGTAGAGCTTAGGGAGAAGTTAGAAGCCCAGATTCGTAGAATTAGAGATCCTCCCTATGTCTTGCGAGTCCCTCAAGATTGAGGCTACTGTTTATAGGGAGAGGTTTGCTTATGCTATTCGTTCTTCTCCGTCTGGCTCTTCTCCTTCTACTCCTTCCCATTGCTCTTCTTGTGCCTCACTTTTTTGGGAGTGTCAGTATCTTATGAGCACTCTCGAGAAGTTTGTTGGAGGCAAGAAGAAGCTCAATCTCATCCTAGACCAGTCCAAGATTAGCAGATTTAATCAAGGTCTAGGGTTTGATCACTTGGAGCATGCACGGGCGCATCCACCTACTGTTGTGCGTGCCTCCAAGAGTGGAGATATTGTGGTTGCTCCACAGATGAGCACCACTGTGTTTAGATCAGCCAGGATTGTTCACGGGACTTCTGATGAGAAGGGTGCTTCTCCTATTACTTCGGCCTCCAAGGCGAAGTATACTTGCACCTTCTGTCAGAAGGATGGACATATTGCTGATTTCTGCTTTAGACGCGCCAAGATCACTCGGTGTGAGCGTGTTCGTGCCCTTAGAGGTATCCAGGGTCATCCCCAAACTCTGAGTGCTTCTAAGGCACACACTGCTTCTAGACAGGATAGACATGGTAGAGAGTCTCCTATTTTTGGATAGCGTATGGGGCTTGGTTTTTAGGCTTCTACCTCTGGTTTTCGCCCCAGAGCTGTCCCAAGTCAGTCCTTTCGCCGTCCTCTTGATATTACTCGTTCTTCTCATCGAGGTAGATATCAGCGGCGTGAGTTTGCTTCCTCCAACAGGAGGTTTGGGCAGCAGCACTGGGATGGTCTGGCCTTTGCACGTTGGCGGACCAACTCGATACCTGTTCCCAGACGTTCTACAGGAGTGATTTTCGACTTGGTGAGAGTAGAGTCACAAAGAGGCACTACATTGCATTCATCGCTTCTGTAACTGGTTCTTCTACTCGGGTGACTCAGTTTTGGGTTCCTAGATCTGCTTTGATCTATCCTGGTACTGAGTCATCTGCATCTCGCTCTCTTTGATTCAGGTACGTAGGACAGGGAAGGTGGAGGTTTGGATCGTAGACTCCGGCTGTTCACGTCATATGACCGGAGACTCCCGTTGGTTCTCTTCCCTAGTCCAAGCTCCCAGTGATGAGGCGATCACCTTTGGGGATGCTTCGTCAGGTAGAGTCATTGCTAAATGTACCGTATGAATTAATGATCATTTTACTCTTAAGGACGTTGCCTTAGTTAGTAAGCTACATTTCAATTTGCTTTCTGTTTCTCAGCTTATCGATGACCATTTCGAGATAAGCTTCAAGTTTAGTGCCTGTAGGATCCTCAATTCTTATGGGGAGTTGGTTTGCAAGATTTCTCGATTTGGGAGAGTCTTTCGTGCTGATTTCTCTTCTTCTTCTTCTAGAGACTCTCTCCATTGCCTTATTGCGTCAGAGTCCCGTGATCTCTCCTTTTGGCATAGGAGACTTGGTCACATTGGCTTTGATCATTTGACCCGAGTTAGCAGCCATGACCTCATTCGTGGTTTGCCCAAACTCAAGATGGTCAAAGATATTGTTTGTTCTCCTTGCCGACATGGCAAGATGGTTGCAGCTTCTCATCCCCCAGTCATCCGAGTGATGACTGATGCACCAGGACAGCTTTTACATATGGACACTGTTGGTCCAGCTAGAGTGCAGTCAGCGGGAGGGAAGTGGCACATTCTTGTCATAGTCGATGATTATTCAAGGTATTCTTGGGTGTTCTTTATGACCTCGAAGGATGAGTAATTTTCTCACTTTAGGGGTTTGGTCCGTAGGTTGTCCATTGAGCTCCCCGGTGCCTTACGAGCGATTCGTAGTGACAATGGCACGGAGTTCAAGAACTCCTACTTTAGCAGCTTCTGTCAGGAGTTAGGCATAGAACATCAGTTCTCTTCTCCATACGTTCCTCAGCAAAATGGCATAGTGGAGAGGAAGAACAGAACCCTGATTGAGATGGCCAGGATGATGCTAGATGAGTACAATACTCCTACGAAGTTTTGGGCTGAGGCTGTAGCTACAGCATGCCATATTGCCAACAGAGTTTTTCTTAGGGCACACTTGCACCGCACTTCTTATGAGTTGAGATATGGGCGGAAGCCCAGTGTTTCTCATTTTTGTGTTTTTGGTTGCAAGTGCTTCTTCTTGAAGTCTGGGAACCTAGATAAGTTCGAGTCACGCTCTGCTGACGGGATCTTTCTAGGTTACTCGACTTCTTCTCGTAGCTAGAGGATTTGTGCTGTAGACTTGGGTAGGATGATAGAGACCTGTGAGGTGACCTTTGATGAGGCTAGTCCCGCTGCTAGACCAGACATTTCAGGCTCTTCTCCTCTTTCCCAGTCTATTTTCACAGAGGATGACGACGACGGAGATGAAGGTGTCTTGCCTGATCCAGTCTCCACTCCTGCTCCCGAGGTGCCTCCAGTTTCCATCTCTGTACCTCAGGGAGATCAGCCCTTACCCTCAGACTCTTCAGTAGCCAGTGGCTCTGTCCCTACTTCTCCCACGCGAGGAGTAGAGGCCACTTCTGCTTCTAGACCTCCCCGCCAAATTTAGCAGGCTCATCCACCTGACCAAATCATTGGAGATCTGTTTGAGCGAGTTACTCGCTCTAAGTCAGGTTTGTCCACTTTTTGCCTTCACTCTGCCTTTGTTGCCTCTTTTGAGCCGAAAGATGTTTCTCATGCATTATTTGATGAATTTTGGATTAATGCTATGCATGAGGAACTTGAAAACTTCGAGAAGAACAAAGTTTGGAAGCTTATCGCTCAGGGTTATAGTTTGAAACAAAGTTAGGCTAGTCGCTCAGGGTTTTACTCAGGTCGAGGGTCTCGACTTCGCGGAGACTTTTGCCCCTGTAGCTAGACTAGAGGCTATCAGGATCCTGCTCGCATTTGCGGCATCCAAGGGCTTCAAGCTTTATCAGATGGATGTCAAGAGTGCATTCCTCAATGGCTTCATTGAGGAAAAGGAGTATGTCAGACAGCCTCCAGGATTTGAGAACCCCAAGTACCCTAATCATGTATTCAAGCTTTACAAAGCTTTGTATGGACTTAAGCAAGCTCCACGAGCTTGATATGAGAGGCTTAAGTCCTACCTCTTGAGTCATGGTTTTCATATGGGTCAAGTGGACAAGACTCTGTTCGTCAGACATTCCGATTTGGACTTTCTCCTGGTCCAGATCTATATTGACGACATCATTTTCGGTGGTTCCTTGCATTCGCTCTTTACTCAATCTCAGATGTGATGAGTACTGAGTTCGAGATGAGCATGATGGGCAATTTGAGCTACTTGGCTTCCAAATCAAGCAAAATCGGGAGGATATAGTCTTCCATCAAGGCAAGTACACTCGAGATCTCCTGAAGCACTTTGACATGTCTGACGGGAAGCCAGTTATGACTCATATGGCCACCACTGTAGTCCTCGAGCCTGACGAGGATGGTGAGCCAATTGATCAGCAGGAGTTCCGGAGCATGATCGGCTCCCTCTTGTATCTCATTGCTTTGAGACCTGACATACACTTCTCTGTATGTCTTTGTGCTCGATTTCAGGCTTCTCCTCGTGCCTCTCACCGTCAGGTGGTGAAACGCATCTTTAGGTACCTTCGAGCTACCATTAATTATGGTATCTGGTACTCTTCCTCCTCCTGTGTATCCCTTCGAGCCTTTTCCGATGCAGACTTTGCTGGCTATAAGATAGACAGGAAGAGCACATCTGGCACTTGCCAATTCATTGGCACTTCTCTTGTGTCTTGGTCGTCTAGGAAGCAGTCCAGTGTTGCATAGTCCACCGCTGAGACCGAATATGTTGCTGAAGCCAGTTGTTGTAGCCAGGTTTTCTAGATGAGATCGACCTTGCGGGATTTTGGGTTAGCAGCGGATTGTGTTCCACTTTTCTGTGATAACATGTCTACCATTCACATTGCTAAGAACCCTGTGCAGCACTCTCGGACCAAACACATTGATATTCGATATCACTTCCTTAGAGACCATGTGGAGAAGGGTGATATAGTGCTCCAGTTTGTGGAGAGTGACCACTAGTTGGCTGACATTTTCACCAAGCCTTTGGATAGCTCTAGGTTTGTTGCCTTGAGAGGAGAGCTTGGGATTATGAGCCCATATGGCATATCTTAGAGGGGGAGCTGATGTGTATTATAAGTTTATATGTGTATATTCAGCATTTCCTTCTGTTCCTTCTGGGTATCTTTGGGCTTCTTTTCATTATGTTGAGTCCACTTCACCTAGACATCTAGCATGCTTCGGCATGAACCTATGACACTACGGAATGTCGTAATCTTATAAAATATGAAATTAAAGGTTAAAACTTTACGCTATGAAGTTTAATTGCGCTTCCGGGCTGATTTCGGGTGTTTGGGCCTTTTCGGGGCGAGTTGGGCCTTAGGGGGGATGCCACGTGGGCCAAAAGTGGAGCTTTTTGGCCCATGAGGGGGAGGAGGGCAGCTGAGAGGAGCCGCCCAGATCATCCTCGAGTTGTTGGATGAACAGTTACTCCCGTCGGGATTGGATCCTAGCAACAAATCATCGGAGGTGATCCCGATGCTAATACCCAAGCCCAATCGAGACAACTCTGCAAACATCCGAACTACTCGACAACAACCCTGGTATTCCCTCGGTATGCGATCCGAAACTCGCCCAGGATCCCCACATACCGGTTCCCAATGCCATATCAACATTCAATTCGCACAAAGGGGCATCGAGCCCCAGGCTCACTACCAGAGACACAAAAACGCGGAAGCAAACAAACACACCACACGGCACAAAGAGGCCCAACAAAGACAACCAACAAAGACGACCAATGAAAAGCAGACGAGTTCCATACAGAAATAAAGGTAGCAGCTGTTCACAAAAGTACCGCCCACTACTCTATACAACAAAAGTAAAACACCCCGGTAGTGTCATGCCCTAACACTTCCGGGCGCACACTCGCAGAAGGCCTCTACTCGGTGCCCCGCCCGGTCACCGATAGGCAGTAGGGGCAAAACTCACACCCCGCGGGATCCTCACCTGCAAAACCACAAAAGCAGAAGCCTGAGTACAAAAGGTACTCGCAAGTCTTACCCGTGGTCCATATACGACCGACTCCAAAGGATTATGCATTTGGATGTAGTAAGGAATAAGCCGAAGGTAGAACAGTTGCAAAATGCTTAACATTTGTTGTTTAGTTACCTGAACTACTCAAATCACAATTTTTAATGCGGTTGTTACTGCACCTACTTCTAATGTGAAGTTAACCTTTAACAATTGCAACAGTTAAGCACATTTTTACGAGCTCAAGCCCAAAGGCGAACTTCCGTTCAAGTTATTACTACGTTGAGTAACATCTGACCAAGCTTGCTCATATCCGAGAGCACGGCAATTCGAATCGCTTAATTAACCCTGCAGGGAAGCATTGATCACACAACATGTGTCACAAAGGAGCCTCATGTCAACCCCCTCCCATCCATACCAATTCGTTGGGGCATCTTCATGCAGTCCGGAAACCTAGCACCCCCTCGAGCAGCCCCAAGCCCGGCTTGGCGCCCGAGAGCCGGCCTAGGCCCCGCCCTCAACCACGTCCAACCACATGAGGGCATGGCCCATCAAACGGCATGCGATGAAAGAGTGGCTTACCGTACCATAATCAGGCATGCGATCAACCAAAAGGTGCTTTAGCCACGTTACACCCGATCGGTCCTTAATCGACACGGACGAGACTACCACACTTGGGTCTCCTTACCCAAGCGATCCAACTCTCTCGCCCGGTCTCAATTTTCATCATTTCCATATCTCTCAAACAAACCCATTTCAACCCAATACTTTGTAAAGTACATCAATCTCAAGCGGTGGAACCTTCCACCACTTGGCCCAAACCCGGCTTCTAAGCATACTAAGCATGACACAATTAGTACCCATAATCTAGCTCCAAAGGAGGTGTTTACAAGTTACTATGAATAGGGTACGTGCAACAAATAGGATCTAGCCTATCCCACACTTCAACTCCTAATGCAACGCTTACTCATCCAATAAGCAATTAATTCACAAAAATAGTTTACACATAAGGTTCAAGATGCTTAGGTGCTTGCCTTGCTCTTCTGCGTGTGGATCGGCGATAGCCAGCTCTCCGGTAGTACCCTCAGTCGCCGCGGCGTCAAGCCCCGCGGGATCGTTCTCTAAGCGAGTACAATGCACAATGAAATGCATGCCATGCGAAAGAAACATCAAAAATACCACAATTTGCAAAACCCTCAACCGAACAGACCAGGGGAACCCGGACAGTCCGGGTATTTCACTCGGACAGTCCGGCTAACCCGGACATTCCGGACCGTGTGTCCGGATACTCCGGCCTAGGGCGGACACTCCGGGATTTTAGTCCGGACACTCTGGACCTGGCGAGTTTTACCCAATGACTCGACGGATCGAGGTGCCGCCAAGTCCCACGGCACCGCGGGGACCCGATCTACAACATTCCTACACGCGGCAAAGCCGAGGGAACTTCAAGCTAGCTAGACCTTGAGAAAACAACAACCCACCATAAAAAAACCACAAGCCAACTCTAATCGACCCTTGGATCGGCATTACCACTACCCGATCTACCTCACTAGTACCCACATTCATCAATCCAAGCCCCGAACCAACCCTAGAACCACTACACCCAAAACCCTAGAGCTCAAGATCCAACTCCAAACTCCCAAATCCAAACCTAAACCCTAAACCCACCATGGATGGCCTTCGAACCCAAGAAACCCACGAATCAACCCCCAAGAGAAAGACCTACCTCCAAGGATGATGGAGGAGGACAATGCCGGGTAGAGGAAGGAGGACACCGGCTAGAGGAGGAGTTCCTCGGGATGGAGGAGCCGTCGGGGAGGAGCCATGGAGGGTCACCGGCCGGTGGGGAGCTCACCGGAGTGGAGCTAGGGGTGGAGGAGACGCACTAGGGAGTGGATGACAATTGGGGAAGAAAGAATGAAGTGGGGGAAGCCAAGAAACGGGACTTTTATTTCAATCCCCGCACAATCCGGACTCTCCGAACGCTCAACCCGGACACTCCGGGTTGGGGTCTTCGTTAGCACTAACCCGGACATTCCGGACATTTGGTCCGGACACTCCGGGTTGAGGCGCTCGGTCAGGTTAATCCGGATACTCCGGACAATATATCCGGACATTTCGGGTTATGTCCGGACATTCCGGATGTTGATCCGGATACTCCGGATGTCCCAGAATTTTTTGAACTTAGGGCTGTGACAGCAGCAAGGGGTGCTGCTTGCGCCCCCCTATTCCCTCATGCGCCCCCCCCTTGGAACCCTAGCTGCACCCACCTTCCCCTCCTCTCCTTGCCTCCATCCTCCCTAGCCGCCACCCCTAGCCGCCACCCCTAGCCGCCCCCCCTTGCGCCCCACCCCTCCCCTCTCCTCTCCACCATCCTTGCTTCCCTAGGGGAGTTCTCCACCTCGCCACCCTGCTGATCCATCCATTGGAGCGCTCCGCGACGAGGAGATCCGGTGGATTTGGAGCGAGGAAGGAGATCGCGTGAACCGGGAGGAGATTCGTCGGTTCATCGCTCATCGAGCGAAGGTATGGCTAGGGGAATCCTTGGGGTTGGTCTAGGGGCTGTGCTAGAGGGTATTTGGATGCTTTTAGATCAAGTGGTGGTGCTGTGATTGGGTAGCTTAGATGAAAACTAGAGTTTGCCACGTTCTCTGCTTCGGGCAGATTGTGCAGTCGACCTAGGGTTTGAGTTTTTGCGACCATAGAGTCGGAATTTGGTCGGCCTCCTATTGAGAAAGTTGTAGGTAACTTCAATACCTTTTAGTGGACATAAAGAACGTCCAATTCCGCTCAACCGTTTGAAAGTTATGCTCGATTTACCGAACGTGTTCAAATCTATGACGTAGTTGGGACAAAACGTGGTGTTTCGTAGATTAAACAATTTTAGAGTCTGAATCAGCTTTTCCCAATACTTAGAAAAACTAGGAAATTTCCTAAGCTTCGCGATGGTGTACTCGTTTACTCGATTTGGAGTCCTAGAACTAAAATTATGTTAGTTTGAAGTCTGTTGTCCGGGCGGGACAGATTCTCTATTTTTCGGTTTTGGGAGTAGTTTGTGAAGTCGGGGTAGACGAGCTTTTGCGTACTATTTTGTTGGCACGTTTTGAGTGTGTGGTATGTATGTGCAGGTGGTGTGACCTCTCGCCAATCCGTCGCCCGAGGTTAAGGTAAGTGTATTGTAATGGGTAGTGTAATGTATGTTGCTAATTGTGACTAGATGCAAATTGCTTACATGTTGTGATATCTTGTCATGATTAGTGCTTGCCAATGTTATGATGAAAATGGACTATTATGACGCTATTCCATGTTTAGTTCAGTTTGATGCAAGTTATTTATGTTTATGGCATATGTTGCATACATGGCATGAGAGCTGGCCCGGTCGGTGAGAACGTCATAACTAGTCCGGTAAGGTCGGTGAGAAAGTTATGACTAATCCGGAGCGCCATGGTTGTAAGACCTACCTCGTGATTCCACCCACGTGGTGAGTGGAAGCGATGCGTAGGCACCCTCCATCTACGGGATGGAAGGGGGAAGAGGGTGCACGCCGACGGGTGTGCACTCAGCAATACCGGTAAATGCTTCCAGGAGACATGTGCATTGCATTGCATTTCACTCATGATGATATTGATATGTGAATAATGAGATGTGAGAATGATTATGGTGATTAAGCATGATTTGAAGTGTTGTAGCAATGTATTTGTTCTTTTGTTCCATTGCAATATACTTGCTGAGTGATGAACTCACGCTTGTGTTTTATGTTGTTTTTAGGTACCATGACATCGGCATGTGGGAAGGGGCATTAGCTACACATCTTCACATAGCTCCACACCTTTAGGCAAATTTATCAACTTGAGTCATGATCTTAATAAGTGTCATGAAACTTGGTGTATGGATTCATTTGTGTGCTTGTGATCCTTATTTGCTTAGCCATAGTTTATGGAGTGGTTGGTTTTAGTATTATTGTCTTATGTTGGTGCTATATTCATTTATATTGTTGCTTTAGATGCCTTATGTTTTTTATATGAATTGCCTTGTTATTGCTATCGCTTCAATTCATGTTAAAACAAAGGAGATGTGCCGAAATTTCAGTTTTTAGCATTTGTGCCTTTTCTGTAATTTATCTTTATTTGTGGTATTTAGATGTTGTTTAGTCTATGTTTGGTAGCATTCGGACATACTAGATGCCGGGGTGTTACAAAACCTCTCATCTTGTGCTTTAGGATGCTATTCTTTTCTTCTTCTCGGTTGAGCTCACTCACAGTCTTGTAGGTCTAGCAGTTGTTGGCCCCCCTAGGTAGACAGTGTCTGTGTTTGCTCCTAAACTGGAGTTTAAGAGTTAGTTTTCCTTTGTAAGTCGTATGGGAAAGGTGAGAGCGAGTCTGAGCCTAGTGGTATCTACCATTTTTTCTATGCTTTTAGATCACCTAGTTGTCAGTTTCTCTTTTTCCTCTTCTCATTCTGGTTTTTGGTTTCAATTAAGTTCAATTCTTTTTCTTGGAATTCAAAATTGCTAATGACTCAACTTGAATCAGATTTGTGCTTAAAATTGACTCACTTGTTGAGGGGGAGTTTGAAACTGACTTTCTTGCATTGCATATAGACTTGTTTTTATTTTCGAGCTTTATCTTTTATGCAAATGATAAAACTGTGATATGTTGCACCTAACTACTTTCTTGAAGATCCTTGCTAGTCTAGGTCATATCTAATCTGGCGTATCATGTTTAAACTAGCCAACATTTAAATTGAGCTTTCTTGAAAACTTGATAAAACTTAGTTTTTACTTGCTATATTTCTTTACTAGATGCTTATGCCATGCTTAGTGAAATAGTGGGTTTCTACTAGAGTCCCTAGAGTAACTTAGGTTAGCTATATTGTTCCATTCTAGAATCCTCAACTTGCTCATGAATCTATGTGCTACAATGCTAAAAATTGACTTGTTTTCGCTAAAATTGATCTCAACACTCTACACTCTCGAGACTGCTTCCCATTGCACTTGGGATGAACTTGGAGTGTATCGTGTATGACCAAGACCAATCTTTTAAGCGTCGTGCTTGAGATGGTCGAATAGGGCTTGACTCAATAAATTGAAAAATGCAAAATAAACTAGAGGAAGAGAGTGACGCCTAGGAGACCTATGTCGATGGCTCCTAGTTGAGGCTGTGTTTCACTAGGATAAGCTCTCTACACCTCAAAGGTTTGCGGATGAGAGTGAAGCTTAGGAAGCCTTTATCGATGGCTCCTAGTCGAGGATGTGCTTCACTAGGCCTAACTCTTTGAACCGCTTTGTGAGCATTAATTTAAAATTTTTCATTTAAAGAGATGTTTGAGCATGAAGGTTCTCTAATGGTCTTGTAGCTTCCCAAAGTGTTGACTAGGTTGAACTCTAGTATATCCATTTGCTCGTTAGATTGGCTTTGCTTCTAGTCTTGAAATTATGCTAAGTGTTACTATTGTTGAAATCATGCAAATTAGTATAAATTCTTTTGAGCTAGTTAGCAAAAATTGAAATATGTTATTGGATATGACTAAGAATGACATAATCTGAACTTAAGTAGCTTGGTGTCATACTTTGTCTATGTGGTCACTTGCATAATCCTCAAAGCTCTTCTAGGTTGCATTTCATCCAAAAATTGCTCTCTTGATGCCTATATTTCCAAAAGGAGTAGAAAACGTAGAAAATGCATCTTAGAGGGAAGAAAATTAAAAAAAAATGCTTTCTTATGATCATGTTGAACAATTGTCCTTGCATTTGGATCATGAGTAATTTTGAGCTTTTTGGAGGATTTCTTGGTTTTTTGAGCTTTTATAGAAAATTTGTTCTTTCTTGTGTTGAGCTCTAAAAATCTTCTCATTTATTTGGTCATGAGCTTTATTTCTCTTTCAATTGGACCAAATATGATTTTTGCAATCAAATTGCTTTTCTTCCTTTGTTTTCAAACTCAAATTTATGCCTTTTGTGTGGTTTGTCAATATACTCATCAAGGGGGAGATTGAAGGACCATGTGGAGGTCCATCCATGTTTGTGATGAGTATTTTACTTTATTTGAGCAATGTGTGCCAGGTTTGAGTTTGATTTGACTTGGAATTGCATGTTTGAATTTATAATATATGTGGACTAACATGTAGGAAGAAAAAGGTAAGAGTGTATTTTGGAATATGCAAAATGGTTTGGTCCTGTGATACAGGTTATTGAGGCAGCTGTGGTCGTTGGTAAGTACCGGGACTAGTTTGGGAGAACAGAGGTCCGGAGCGGTCGAGGATACCGATGAGATGGTTGGGCTCAAAACGGGATCACTTCGACGTCATGGAAATATACTTGAGGTGGCTCAAGGTTTCCGGTTCGAGTTGGAGGCTCGAAGAGGCGGAAACGGAGAGGTCAAGTCCGGCAGATGAAGGCCCGTTACATCGGGTTGATCGGGTTTTGTTTAAAACCCATGTATGGCCTATGTGGCCCATGTAAATCCCATGTGTGGGGGTGGAATGAGTGGGTTAATCCTAGCCCTTGGTGGAGTGCTCTAGGGTTTGGGACTCATCCAAGGGTGGTAGGTGGCCCAAGAGTAGTATAAATAGAGGGGGAAGGGTGCCCTCCCTCACTTGAAGGTTGGAATTGCTCCTTTGAGCTTTGCCCACATGAAGTGAGGCTTAGTAAACCTTCCAACCAAAAAATACAAATATTTTCTTTACATTCTTGTGAATTTAAATTCCGTATTTACATTATGTCTTTACTTTACACAATTTAAATTCAGCATTTTCTTTCCCGCGTGTAAATTCTCGCAATTTACTTTCTAGCAATTTGAATTTGCCTCCTCTCCTTCAAATTGCAATTGATCAAGGATGTATTGAGGGTGCTTATTTGGTTTTATATCTTTCTTGCACCCTAGGATAGACTAGAGATCAAGTTTCTATCAAGATTGCAAATCTGTCCTGAACTTCTTCTTCGCGCAGTAGCAGTCTTCGATTTTTAGAAAAAATATAAAAAAATCCTTTTTGAGTGATTCTTATTGGACAAGGTGCGTGACTCATATACTCATCTGTGAAAAAATTTTGGAGTCCACTAGTTGCACCATTTGGAAGCTATGAGGTGCAAACTGAGCCCCAAATTTCCTGATCGAAGTTCCTGACTGTCTGTAGTCTTTGATTTTTCCTTATTTTTATACAAGGATTTTGGAGGTGATTGTTGGTGGAGTGTTTCAAGACTCATATTCTCATATGGTGAAAATTTTCCAAAAATTTTGGAGCAACAGAAGTCCACCAACCACCTACTCCAATTGAGAACAATTGCTGAAAAATCTGCTTTTGCTTTTCTAAAAAAGGCTTTTGTGATTTGGATTGATCTCTTTTAGAAAAGAAGTATTTGAATTGATTCCTCTTTGCTTTGGACACTTGACAACCAGGATTGTGATTTAAAAATCCCTCACATGATTCATGGTTCTTATCCATGTAAGCTAGGGATACACATAATTGTCTAGTCATTCCGGTTTTTGCGGGTTTTGCGAGTTTGAGGAGTATCGGTTTTCTTTCGGGATTGTTTTAAGTACTTTGAGTGAGGGAAATTTTGCGAGTCTGATCGCCATCTCGGTCCTTCGGTTATTTTATTATAGGGGGTGTTTGGCAGAGCTCTAGTTCCACCAGATTCATGAATTTGATGGAGCTGGATATTTTTAGCTCCACCAAATCTGTGAAGCTGGAGCTATAGGTATATTAAGAGTGTTTAGCTGTGTCATCTTGTTTACATTTTAGAATAAAAATATATACTTAATTCACTTTATTTTAACCTACAAATTTCATATCTGAGGTGGAGCTGAGATCTAAAGCTCTACCAAACAGCGCCATGCAAGAACTATATGGAATTAGTGGTGAAGTTTCTTCCTGCGAAGTAGCCCTCATATTTTTTTTTCAAAACTAATCTTTATGTGTTCAAACTTATAAAAATAGTTCTTGAACCACACCTACCGCATTTAAGGAATGTGAAATCAAACTTCCGCGGTCGAGTAGCGCCCCTAGTGTGGAAAGTGAAGCACCCTCGGTCGACACACGGGCCCGCACCAGCTTGGTTTGTGCAAATCCCCAACGCCTGACGGCGCGATTTCCTACGCCTCACGCTCGCCCCACGCATTGCTCGTTCGCATGCGTCGCCTGGCCGTGTGCTCGTCGCTCGCGTGCCGCACAATTCGTGAGCGGGACATGGGCTTCTGCCCCTCGGGAGCCGGGGGACCGCGGCAATTTTGCTTCCGTGCTACTGTGGGTAGCACGGGCGTGATAGATGTGAATCAGAGGGCTATTTTTGTAAATTTAAAAGTATAGCAAAAACTAAATAGAGGACTACTACAGTAAAGAATTCTCCTCCTGCTGAACAAATCAATGTAGGTAGTGGGTACGTACTAGATCGTTGGCGCGCGTTGATCGCCTTCAAAGCTAGCTCCCGATGGAAGCAATATAAATCCATTGGTAAACGTCGCACACAATGAACTGTGTCTAGGTATCCACATAGATTTCAAACTAAAGGGCAAATAAGACTTTTTACATCCCTTGTCTCTCATAGTTGCGGATGTCTAGAACATGCCCTGAACAAGGGCACATAAAACTTTTCACACCCTCCCTTTCCTAAATTTAACATCAACGACAGCAGCAGCAGCACCAATATTTTCATGGCCCTAGTGTGCTCCAGCAGTAACCCCAATTTTTGTCTTGGCCAACAATGAATTGTTGATTTCGGGGTGTGCTCCGGCCAAGGTTTCAAATTTCATTTTGATATAAATCTCGGAGGTGGTCGAAATCTGAAATCTAGGCAAGATTCGGAAATTTTGGACAAAATTGGGACGATATACAAAACCAATTTCAAATCCGTTTTTTTCAACTGGGAAATCCGAGATCTCAACCAAAATCACCGAGATTTCGGCCCACATTAAACCGACCGAAAATGGTCCAAAACACGTTAAAAAATTTTAAAAATTTTTTTGGATGGTCCAGACACATCATTAATGTTCCCATAAAAATTTCAGATGATGATCAAGCATGAGACATTTTTAAAAAATCTAACAGTGGTAATGTCATAATAAAAGCCTTATGTAAAATCTGTTTTTGATTTTTCAAATGTAACAAATGAAGTTCAAGTCATTTGGAAAGTTTTCTATAATGCAACAAAGATAATATTTTAATAGAAAAGACTCTAAAGTTAGAGATTTCGACGCAAGGGCAGGCCTTCATCTCACCCATAGAACATACATACACATACACTAGATAGTAGATATATAGATAATATCTCATTAGGACATGTGATTTACATATTACATATTACACTAAACATGATTTTATTTTGGCTCTAAAGAATTAGTGCAAGTGGATGAGATAAAATCGACCTAACCTAATTAGCATCTCACATATAAGATTCAATATATTAGTAGCTCACTTTGTGTAAGGCTTGCATATCTACCAGATGGATTTGAACATACAATTTGTTTGCTACCAAAGTACCAATAAAAAATAGCAGCCTTCAGAATAACATGCGCACACATGATCATATATACTCAATTGCAATCTACCCCAAAAATATCAACATACAAAGTGAGTTTGCTCTAAATATTGCAACTAGAACAGTCACTTATGTTCACTGCTTGATGAGGAAGTAAAATAATTTTGACAGAAACAAAGATACAGAATAAAACAATGCGTCACCTCAGCCTCACGCAAGTGCATGTAGATATCAGAAGCAAGAGTAGCACAAAACTATAAGTCCTTATAGTTATTGTCAACATCACAAATGTGGTCAATTTTCATTAGACACACATCCTATCATGCACAGCAGATTGAGTATTTGAAGGTCAATTTTTGAACTTTTAAAAAATGGTCAAAACACGTTAAAATTTTTTGAATTTTTTTGTGGATAGTCTTGACCTCAAATCTAATCAAATCGCACCGACAAAAAATGAAATCCGATCTAATTACCCGAGATTTTGGCCGAGATCACCGAGATCTCGCCGAGATTTGAATTTTTTCAAAACAAATTTAAATTTTTTTATTCGGCCGAGATGTAGGATGTCGGGGGGGGGAGTCCGAAATCCGAAATTTCGCCGGGATTTAGAACCTTGGCTCCAGCAAATGCCACACTTTCTGATGTCCTAGATCAAATTTTGCCCTTCTGGAATCACAGGACTATATTCATAATTTATCCATAGAACAAAACTAATTGCCACAACAAAAACTCTCAGACAAAAAAAAAATCCACAATGAGAACATTTTTAATTAATCAAAATAAAATCAGAATTATTTAGGTGGGACTGATAGTTAAATTGATCATTCTCGAAGGTAAAAACAAATATAACATCATTATCTTCATTCATTGTTGTATGTCATGTATTATGTGTTAATTCTGATCACATCTACACTAATATTTTACATGTAAATGGCTTGGATGAAGGTCCAAATCTTTATTTGGGTCTGGATTGGATCTAGGCTTATTAGTTTTAGATTTGGACTAGACTGGATCAAAAAAACAAAAATTTAGATTTAGATCAGACTTGTGCTAGACTTCAGCCCATTATCACCCCTAGCTAAATGAGATGCAAGTTATATCCATTGGATTTGGTCCAAGGTGTTTGAAAACTACATGACAAGTGTGTCATGCTCTCCAAATCTAGCTTTTGGTGATGCCATTAATTCTAACAATCGGCGACATTTGTATGGTAAGTCCATGAGTTGGCTGATGGCATCATGTTGAAAGTACTAAGGCAGTGGCAGCACCGTTCACCACGAGACATTTATGGATGTGGATTTTATGTCGATTCCCCATGGATAGAGATCAAATTGAGTAGCAACTCATACCATCCTAATTTGTACGTGCTTTCCTTGAGCGTAGCCTTAGAGCATCTCCAAAAGGGCTCTCCAAAACTCACTCTCTATAAGTTATATTTGGGAAGTTCTCCAAAAATATGACTCTTCATATCTCCTTTCTCTTCAACATAACTCTCTATATCACACTCTATTTTCTCTTCCCTATATTTTAATCATGGGGACATATTCAGTGCAAACCTTCCTTACCGTGAAAACTCCGTGCAAACCACGTGTAAAAGTTTTGAAAAATTCTCAAAAAATTATCATAGGTAGGGGAGGTGAGGTTCTACAACCATGTAAAATTTCAAGACCAAACTCAATTGCATTTGGAAGATATGAAAAAGACAAATTGCAAAATGAATAGTGCTAAACAGTGAAAAATTACTATTCATACCGAATTTGTCTTTTTCATATCTTCCAAATGCGATTGAGTTTGGTCTCGAAATTTTACAGGATTGTAGAACCTCACCTCCCCTACCTATGATAATTTTTTGAGAATTTTTCAAAACTTTTACACGTGGTTTTCACGGAGTTTTCACAGTAAGGGAGGTTTGCACTGAATATGCCCCCTTTTAATCATATTCCATAACCGCCATAACATTAACGGTTATTTTTCGACCGGTTAAATTGAAACGGCTATATTTGAATGCGGGGATTTTAAATTCGAAATTTATTGTAACGACCACACTGCAATGGTTATTTTTCAACGGGTAAATTCGAACGGCTATATTTCAATGCAGGAATTTCAAATTCAAAATTGATTGCAACGGTCATCTTAACGGCTATATTATTCTCGTCTATATATATACATACCCATTTGCAGTTCAAAGTTTTGCATGTTTATTCCAAGTTCTTCAGTTATGACCTAAACCACGAAAGATACAGAACTCCATGCATGCAACTTTGGATTTTAAAGAGAAATGTAGGCAGCAAAGTAACTTTAAAACTTACTTCACCCCCAGTAAGGATAGCAAGGTCCTGAAAATTTGCTTTCCTATTCTCTCCGAAACCAGGAGCTTTAACAGCACAGACCTGAATGCCACACCCAATCAGGACAATAGACTTTACAAATTCCAATCACAAAAACAGATAGAATTTACTGACCTTAATGCCGACGCGAAGCTTGTTGATAATCAGAGTACCCAATGCTTCACTTTCTACATCTTCAGCAACAATTAGTGGAGGTTTTTGCTTCTATTAAAGGAAAATGTTAACCATTAAGGCACAAAGACCATAATAACATCTATATTAGCCACAGTTCCATGAGAGCAAACAAGTACCTTCATAGCCAACTCCAACACTTTCACTACCGCATGAAGGTTTGAAACCTTCTTGTCATGTATCAAGATCAAGGGGTCTTCCAATTCTTGTGACGTGAAAACACATAACTAAGATAAGTCTTACGATAAACACAATCAAATTTATCTGGTAAAAACAGAAGTAAACAAACAATACTTACACATTTCTGGGTCTTTTGGTTGGTAATGAAGTAAGGAGAGATGTAACCTCTGTCAAGTTTCATGCCTTCCACAACTTCAAGCTCATCCTAAAGGGTGTTACCATCCTGTCAAATGTTTAAGCAAACAAGTTAAACCAATATTACGGGCATATACCAATCAGAACATTTGATTGCTGCAGGCAAGCCTGCTTCCAACCTACAAAGCATCGCATACAAGGCAACAAAGTAAAGAAGAGCACATCCCATTGAGGGCTACTACATCACTGGAGATCACCATCATGTCACTCAGTTACAAAACAGAATGACCAAGTTCTGACCACTTAAATTTCTACTGAATTGGATAAAGATCGCACCGTCAAGCCATCCCCTCATTGAAAAAACATAGAGGCCTTCCTAAACAGAGTATGCAAGCGATGAAAATCGCCTACTTCCTACTTTACTAGCATTGCAGAGTCACATTCCATAATATTATTATATTAACAATTTCATAATAATGGCTCCCTACAATCAGAATAGACTGCATCAAACTTTCACACCGCAAACCGACCAGATCCTTGTTGGATTATTTGGGCCAAGCCCATTTAATTGAGACAATAAATCCTAGAAAATCTCAAAGGCCCACCTCATGAAGAGGTATGTGCACTAGCAATAGTACCACATTGCTAGCCTAAAGTGGTGAACACTAGTTTAAATAGTGGAGTGTGCTCCACCATGGTAGAACCATGTGGAGAAAGGGAGAAAGAATACACACGCGCGCGCTCACCTCGCCTGGCCGGGCTCGGGCTCGGGCTCGGCGGGGCGTGCGGCACCTGCGTGAATGGTCCGCCGAAATCCGGTCCAGGGCTTTGCGTAGGCGCAGCCTCCTTTTGCAGTTTATTCTTTTACTACTCGGGATCATCACGGTTGCAGAAGAGATAAGGAAACCGTAACCGACTCCGTAATAGACTCCGATCGTGCCACGTCTTCGAGTCGTGTTCGGTTACGGACTGTTACCAGGCTATTCCTTTATATACTGCGCCGCTGCCGCCCGGAAGAGTACAATACACACCACATCTAGGCTTTTGCTATTTTCCTCTCGCTGCGCCGCCATCTAGTCTACCCCATCCCGTACGCGTGCACCAGCGAACGGGAAAGCAGGTCTCCGAAACCGTCCGTCCTCGCGTTCTTGCACTGGGAGAGGACGAATCAGGTTTTTGGGAAGCGCTTGGCGCGACTGCTTCCACGTCACCGTCACGGCTCGTCTTCCTCGTCGTTCTGGCGCTGCTGCTCGTCATCGCGCTCGTCTGCGGCGCGCTTCCGTCCTCGGCACTGTACGCGCTACAACGTCTACTGCTTCATCTGCACACGAACAGTACGTGCTGGCTACAATGTTTCTACTGTTTATTTTCAATCTACTGGTTGTGAGCATATTAGATAGATATATGTGTAGTCTTCTACCATATGCATCTAGGGTACGCTCCTGTTATTTGTTACCGATCATCAATCACATGTTGTTCATGATTTACTTTTGGATTAAATTAAACCTAAATGTGCCTTTATTTCTAACAATCCTAACCAATCCAAGCTCCCACAGATCCAACATCACAACACGCATTACCAAATCCGCCAACGAGAGATCAAGAGAGTGGAGGGGCGATGCTCCGGGAGGTCGCGCGAATGAAAGCTTCAGTTGCTCCTCGCCGGATAGCGAGCGGAGAGAGAATCGCCAAGTAATGAAGCTGTTGGAGGTCATTTTTTGCATCCGCTCGATAATATTTAGAGATAGAGAGTTGGATATAACGGCTTTTGGAGATGCTCTAATGGATGTCGGTTTTTTTTTTATCAATTTGTCATGCTTCGGTTCGTGTGATATTTTTTCAGTATGTTATTAAGGGTGTCGCCAAAAAAATAAGTAATAGGTACCTAAGGTTTAGCTAAAAGAAATGCAAGTTACATTCGTCAGATTTGGTCTAAGGTTTAAGGACCACATGTTGAGTGCGTCATGCTATTGAACTCTAGCTTTTGGTGATGCCATTCTAGCAGTCGGCAACATCTGGATGGTATCTCCCTGAGGTGGCTGCTGGCATCATGTCGCAAGTAATAAGGCAGTAGCAGCACCATTGTCCATGGGAATTTATGGTTGTGGATTTTATGTCAATCTCCCAAGGGATAGAGATCAAGATTGTGTAGCAACCCATACCATCCCATGATATTGTGCATTTCTTATGGATGTCAGTTTTGTTATTGGTTCATCATGCTTCACTTCATATGATGTTTTTTACAGTATGTTGTTAAGGGCGTTACCGAAAATAAGGTACTGGCCACCTAGGGTTTAGCTAAATCAAATGCAAGTTACATCTCCATCTGTAGGTTGAAACACTACATGTCGAGTGTGTCATACTCTGAGACTCTAGTTTTTGGTGATACCATTCTAGCAGTAGGTGATATCCGAATGATATTAAGGGTTTGTTTGCGTGAGCTATAGCTTTTCTAAAAAGCTGTTTTTTGATTTTCTGAGCTGAAAAATAGCTGTAGTTTTTTATAAGAAACTGCTTGACAAAAAACTAATTTTCCTTAGCAATAAACTGTAAAAGCATGTCCAATCCAGCTTTCAGCTTTTATATATGATTCCTAGATTTTGTCAAAAACTCCTTAAAAATTGAGCTGTTTGAAGAAGCTTTCTAGCTTTTCAGAAACTGAAACTGGTTTAAAGCTCCCAAACAGTAAGCCTACCATGTGGCTGCTGGCATCATGTTGCAAGTAATTTGGCACCACGAGACCTTATGGTTGTGGATTTTATGCCAACTCCAAGGGATAGAGATCAATATTATGTAGCAACTCATACCACCACCACCCCAAGATATGCTTGCGTTGAGCGTAGCCTTATAGAGATCGAGATTTTATTTTTTTTAGATAATAGAAGATGATATCTCTTGGTCTCTACATCATGAGATGCGCATAGTCAACTCATACCACCACCATCCCAAACAGCTATGAAAAGAAGAATACAAATATGTTCTGTTGAAAAGATTGAGCCGACGAAACCGACGTAAATGCTTACAAGGCATGGGAGTCTTCCGACCAGGGTTAACAATATCGAAACCGAAAAAACCGATGAAAAACTGGAATTCAAAATTCAAAAATATCGAGTCGGAAATAGGTGAAAAATTGGTAGAAATTGAAAGGTTGAGAATTCAAAAAATTTTAAAAAATCGAAAACAGATTGGTTTTAACTGAAAACCGATTGTTACCACATGATTTTTGACAAAAAAAAAACGGTTGGTTTTGATCGAAAAACAGTCGTTTTTGCGTCGTATAAATTTTTCTGATTTTTTAAAAATTTAATTGGTTTACCGATTATTTTTATATGTCAAGCTGGTTTGGTAAGATCAAAAGCTACGAAAATCGATGAATTTCGACCCTTCCAATCCAACGGCAGCAAGCAAAGCAAAGCGAGCGGACACCCGCAGCCGCCACTAGGGGTGAAAACGGAGCGGATAATATCCGGACCGTATCTGTATCCAATATCCGTTTTTAGGAAAATGGCAAAAGAATCTGACATCCGACGGATACGGATACGGATACGGATAATTATCCGAATCGGGGCAGACGGATACGGAGCGGATATGGGGGAGGAGATATCCGACGGATACGGAGCGGATACGGATATCCGGATGCCGGATATCCGTATACTCAGAGGTCGAGCGAAGTCTTTGGCTGTGGCCGGTTGGATGCTGAGTGCCTGAGTGCAGGCCCACCCCAAGGCCCAAGCGCCAAGCGGTCTAAGACTCCAAGTCTCCAACGCAGCCTGCCTCCCCAAATCGCACGCGTGAAATGTGGAGTGTGGACACTGGTGGCTAACGCGAGTACGCGACTCTCCCAAATTGCTAGACGCCAAATCCCTAGCCGCCGCCTCCAGGCTCCAACCCTCCCTGGCTCATCGCCACCGCCCCACTGCCGCATCTCCGCATCCGCCCACTGGCGCGCCGCCCCACCGCCGCCTCCAAACCTCCCCGGCTCCCTACCACCAGATAGTGCCGCCCCACTACCGCCTCCGCTACATCGGCCCACCGACGCGCCGCCCCGCTGTCGCTAGTCGTCGACTCGCTCCCATGGGCCGCCAGCCCCTTGTTCCCTTGCTGCCGCGCCAGTCCTACTAGACACCCGCCGAAGCCGCCGTTCGACGAAGGTAAGGCCAAACTTCCCCCCTCCTCTTGCCCTCTCTCATTTTGATCATGTGTAAATCAAATGAAATTTTGTAGGAATATGTGTTGGATTTGGCCTTATTTTTGTTGTGATGTGTAGGACTTGGCTAGATTTGGAATTTGTTGACATATGGTCGTGTATTTGTACATGAACCGACTAGTGATTAGAATGTATGGAAGTTATTCATGGCAGCCAGTTCTTGAACTGATTTTAATTTTGTCCATTAATCCATGAATGACTTGTGCTCGCTATTACTTATCTGCTTGTCCATTGAAATTATAGCAGTGTACAATGACTTGTTGCTCGTTTATGGCATGCCATTTGCCAGGTTACAGCAAGAAGATTCTGTGTTGAAACTCGTGTTTTGATATTTACATATTATCCGACTAAATATTCGGTTTCATTTTCGTTTTCGATCCGACTCCGATTACTATCCGTTTTATTATTATCCGATATCGATTCAATATCCGATCCGTTTTTAAACTATCCGTATCCGTATCCGCATCCGGGTGAAAAAAATGTGAGCGGATATGGAAATGTCACTATCCGACCGAATCCGCTCCGTTTTCATCCCTAGCCGCCACCATGCCTACGGCAGGTTCGGTGCCACCACCCGCCCGCTGCGCTAGTGCCAGTCCATTTCTAGCGGTCAGCGGCACAGCCATTCCCTTCCCCCGCAAGCCAGCCCCAAGCTCTCACCGAAACGCGGTTTTATTAGCGGATGAATTCCCCACGCCATCGAAAGCCTCTGTTGTGTCAATTCCTCCCAAAGAAAAGCTTCGGTCTTTGCTCTGTTTTTTCTTGGGAGATTTGATCAATTATTCCTTTTTTCTTTCCCGTCCTCTCTGTTTTTTGCCCGTCTGAATTATGTTCGATTCTGGGATCGACGGGCATGGTGTGAAATGCCCCAAAATTTCAAATCAAATCAAACCCTAATTCGAAGTTTATTTGGATTTAAATATCCTTTAATCTGTGCTTAATCCGGTTTTTGGATTTTGGGGTTTGGAGGGTTGGAGTTGTTGAGTCTTAGCTCGTTGTCCTCGCTCGGACCGCCGGTTCGTCCGCTGCCTCGCGTGCGTACGCGGTCTGTCTCCGCCGTCGCATCCGCCGCCTGCTCCCCCTCTTGCTCTTGGTCGTCGCGCGTCCCGTCGCCAACACTCGCCCGCGTCAGCACACTGCCTCGCCGCGGGCGCCCCGCCTATTCCCCTCTCGGTGGTCGTCGCCTCGTAGCTCGAGCTCGCCTGCCCCGCCCCGTCCCATCCACCAACCCCCGTCGCCTCCACCAGCCCGTCGTCCTCCCCACCTAACCGCCCACGCCACGCCCTCGTCAGCCGCGCACTGGCTCCGCCTCGCCCATGCCGTCCACGGGTATAAGTACCCGTGCACCCCTTCGCCTCCCCGCTCATCCCTTTCATCTTCTTCGGTGAGACCCCCTCCCCCTCATCCTCTCCACCTCCGGCCGAGAGCACCGCCGCCATCCCCTACGCCTCCCATCTCGGCCGAGGCCGTCACACCGCCTCGATTCCCCATCCAAACCCCTAATCCTAAACCAAACCCTAACCCTAGCCGGGAACCCCCACGCCCCTTCGTCTCCCCGCCAGCCCCTCATCTCCCCCACCACCTCCCTCAACCCCGGCTTCGTCCCCGCCGCCCGCTCGCCTTGCGCGTCGCCGCCGCTGCCACCCTCAGAGCCCTAACCCTAGCCCCCACCCTTCGTCTCGCTCGATCGATCGAGCGACCGATCGATCTCGCCTGTGCCTCTGACCGCCCGGTCCCACCTATCATATAGCGCCGCCCAGCCTCGCCCTCTCCGCTCTGGCCCAACCTGTAAGGTGGCCAGGCCGAGCTCGTGGGCCAGCCCAGCTGCGCCCCGCATGCCCTCGCCGCCCGCGGGCCAAACGCCCGAGTGGGCCATGCCCCGATATGGCCCGAGGACTGTTTTCCACTTTTTCTTTTCTTTTGGGATATAGAAAATCCGAAAAATCTTTGTTTAATTCCAAAAATCCAAGAAAATCCCCAAAAATCCCAAAAATAGTCCAAATACACTATCCCAACCGTCTTGTGCCACTGAGTCCAAAACCGGCATCCGTTTCGCCTTTTGAAGTACACAAAATTCCAAAATGCCTAAAGTGCCCTCGAAACCCTCTCCGGCCCTTTCTCTCTCAATTCCTTTTTATTTCTCTCTTTTCTTTTTTGCTCTTTTCTTTTCTTTGTTGCTTTATTCGTTTATTTATTGCTCGCTTCTTGCACGCTAGATCCAACCTTGGAGCCCGTCCCGGAGCAGTACATGGAGCCGGAGCAGGAGCCGAACGTGACTGGCACCGAGTTCAACGACGTCAACAAGGACCTAGGACTTCATCTCGCCTCGCAAGGCAAGCCGCACTCCTTGAACATGTTGAACCCATGACAATATTGTAGTTATAATTATTTTAGTATTGCATTATGTTGTTATGTCAAATGCTAGAAATGTTTATTTTAGAATGCCATGACGACCTAGCTAATACCTTACTTGCTTGAAAACCCACTTTGTATTGTCGTGACTTATCTCCTTTGCAAACCTTAAACTTAGCTATCGAATCTCGTATGCTAGTAGTTAATCAATTAGTTGTTCATTAAAAGCTTTGTGTAATAAAATAAAACCATCAAGCGGGAGGCTTGATGTAGACTATGTTCCAAAAATATGCTACGGTGAGAGGACTTTGGCGGGCAAACCACTAGATGACTACGTGCCCGATCCTCGACCGATGACAAGGCCAATGTGTGTGGTGTGGATTGTTAGTTTGGAATTGGCTAAGTCTTAGGCATAATTTTAAGTAATCACAACCTTGGGCAAAGTAAATAACTTAGATCCCGCTCAACCACAAGTTGGGTCGGTCGGCCTCGTCGACTCAATGCAACCTAGCTCGGTACTTGAACTCTCCCTTGGAATACTTATAGGCGAGAGGTTCCATACTGTGGGCATTGGTCGGTATGCCCGCGGACGAATGGGGTGGAATGGAGGTTGACCGGTGTTGTCACCTGCCGCTATCCACAACGGTAGATACCCACAGAATCGGACCGTGCATCCCGCAGTGGCCCGTGGGATCTCGAGGATTGTGTGGTTTTGAAACTACCGGCTAAGTGCTAAAGAGGGGTAGTTCAACAAAAGGCTTTGATAATCTCAGCCCGGCCGCATGCATTTAAGTTGTATGTTTGTAGCGCTTGACATTAACGGTCGTAGATATCTTATGGGTAAAGCTGAGCAACTCTGCAGAGTCATGTTTAAATGGTATTCGAACACGTTGTGCTTCTGGTAAATGAAGCTAAGTTTGAATTGCGTTGAATCCCGTAACCTAACCAAAGTAGAATTGTTATTTTCCAACTTAACGTAATTATGAACTTGTGAAAACTCAAAATTTGCTTATTTCTACTATGTATGGTTTGCGTTTCAAATGTAAAATGACTTCGAAAGTAAAACTACATCCACAATCTTAATGACCATATTGCCATTCCCTTTGCGAATATCCCTGCTTGTAATATTCAGGTTTTCCTGTGCGGTTTGTTGAGTACTGTTGTGTACTCAATCTTGCTTCTCAACTTATTTTAGAGTTTGAAGACGCAGGAGAACTCCAGAAGATCGTAGATGGCGAATTAATCTGGTTTTTAGGGTTCTTTTTCTGTGCTCAGGCCTTCCCTGTGTGGTCTTTTCGTAATGTATTATATTTGGAGCTCACCGCTTCCTTTTGTAAACTCTGGCCATTAGGCCTTACTTGTATTAAAACAGCTGTTTCGTTCTTATGCTGGCAATACGACTTGGTTCCCGACAGCTAATCTTCCTGGGTAGCCGTTGCGGATTTAAACGCACCCCCTGAAAAGGGTGGTCCATCACAAGTGGTATTAGAGCCCGGCTTGACCATAGATTAAAACCCTAGGATCGCTTAGGAAGAAAAACCTATTGCAAAACTATTTGACCTACAAACAAAATGAGTTATAAAACTATAAGTATTATTGCTGTCTACTCCTTCCTTTTCTACCTTACCTCTCTTAGAGGCTCTCATCTTTCCGTTTTCGTTTTGTGTTCCCCTCTGCTCAACTAACTTCAAAATATTGTGTTGTCTGCAGATGGTTCACTTCGTTCACGCGCAGCCTGCCACCCTTGGAGGTTGGGCCCAGCTACTCCATAGGATGCAGGTGTACATCGACAGGGTGTAGTTCTCCACGCCTGAGTTTCACACCGAGGAGGTGTTCCACGGAGGAGTTAGGAGCCAGTGGACGGCATGGGTGGATGTGCACCTGCTGCCTGGTGACCACGACCTCCCTTTTCGGTTCACTGCATGTCGCCTCGACGAGTTCGACGCCATTCAGGTGCTGCCAGGAAGGCAGTAAAGTACTTGCGCCGCCACTATGGAGAGCGGTTCGACGACAGTTTCTTTCAACTGATTCCCTAGGAGGGGGAACACCCTGGAGATACCGAGGTGGCCGTCCCTGATGAGGAGGAGGACTTACGCGTCGAGGAGATCTCGGACCTCGCCGTTTGCTAGGACTTTTTCTATGAATGCCTGATCCAAGAGCGTGACGCCTTGCACCAGCAGCTCCACACCGCCAGAGTCGAGGTTCAGGAGCTGAGAGATGAGCTGGAGCAGCTTCAACCACCACCCATCGCTGCAGAGGAGCAGACCATCGATGGGCCCTCTGATGTCATCGACTTGACTCCCGTCGAGGAGGAAGAGGAGGACCCCGAGGAGCGGATCTTCTACAACTCTAACGAGGAGTGATCATTTCGTATTGTAGCTAGGCGCTAGTAGTAGTGTGGTTCCCCTTTTGTTTTATTTAGCTCTTTTGAAATGTAAAATAGGTTCTACCGGACCTTACAACGGTATTGTGTACAATCTATGTTTAATATAAGTTGCCTATGTTCTCTTTTAAGCTGTTATTTTGTTTTGCTTTAATATCTGCTTAAATCTGTCTAAAATCAAAGTGAATCTCCTTCCTTCGTCTTGGCCCTTACCTGTTCTTTCTCTTCTCAACCCCAAATTCTAACTCTTACTCACCTTTTAATTACCCAAAACCCGTAGCAAATTCGACAAGGGACAACACCCATGACAAGATTTGAACATACATGGAATCAAGTTCAAAGCAGACCTGCTACAGTTAGAAATGGGAAGCCTGGACATAATGATGAGGATGGATTGGTTATCCAGACACAAAGCAAAGACTAGATTGTGCATGCAAGAAGATAGCACTTGAAAGTAGTCGAGAACAGCAAGTAGTCGTGCAGACAGACCCAGGGCCAATAAAGAGCAACAAAACGGACCATCAACGTCATTGCAACAGATATAAGAGAAGTGCAAGTAATTCAGAAGTACCCGAACATTTTTCTGGAGGAATTACCGGGAAGGCCACCTGACAGAGACCTAGAGCTGGAAATAGAATGGGTTCCGGGAACCACACCCATAACGAAGCACCAAATAATCGATGGCACCTTTGGAATTGAAAGAACTCAAGAAACAATTAAACAAGTTAAAAGAGAAGGAATTTTTCAGCCCAAGCACTTCGCCTTGGGCCTCACCCGATCTATTTGCAAGGAAGAGAGACGAAAGTGCAAGATTCTGCATGGATTACAGGACGTCGAACGTCGTAACCATTTAGAACCAGTACCCTTACCCCGGATTAACAATTTGTTTGATCAACTTAAAGGAGTCAAGATATTTTCCAGGATAGACTTGAGAACAGGACATCACCAGATAAAAGTGAGAGAACAAGACAGACAAAGGCTGCATTAACTACAAGACATGGACAATATGAGTTCACAATGGCCCCTTTGGACTCACTAATGACCCAGCTTAATTCATGAGTCGGATGAGTCAAGTGCGCATGGACTTTTGGATCGAATCGTCATCATATTCAAACTGTAGCCGTGCGGCTAGAGGCTTGTGCGTCAGCCACGCGCACGCTCTGTCGCCTGACATCGGAAGCCCCCGGCCGATTTTCCGCCTCTACTTGCTGTTGGGCGGCATCCACCAGGCGGGCGATGTCCCGCAACCATGGAGCGGCTGGGGTTTCGCCCTCCAGCGCAACCGGGGGGTGATCGAGAAGCAGCCGGGCCGCCTGAAGGTTCCGCGCCGGGGTGTCGTCTCCCATCAGGAGACACCGCCGGACGGGCTGGGCCCCTAACACCGAAGCACCGCGGGTCCCTATGTGGGCAGACGGACCCGGGGGGCCCGCCTTCTGGCGGCGTTGGGACCGACATGGCGCTGCTCTCCTCGAGTAGACCGTCATGCTTGGAGCCAGAAGTTGCCATACTCGCAACCGTCGAAGCTTCTTGCAAACTTCGCAAGAAGATGAAATAAGGGAGAACAACCCAACCACTGAGCCCCCTACCTGGCGCGCCACTGTCAGCGTATTAGCCAACAGACCCCTTCCGGTGAGGGGTATACTAAGTTCTAACCGAGGCTTTCGTGGAGATCGCTCGGGAAATGGAGAACCGGGGGCGACGTATGCAAGGAGACTGGCAATTTGTCAGGTTCAGGCCCTCCTCAGAGTAATAACCCTACCCCTGTGTTCTTGTATTATGGTATGCCCGAGGGGAGCTAGAAGATGAACAGCTACCCAGAGCAACTTAGATCAGCTCAGAGCAACTTAGATCAGCTCGCCCGGAATGGAGAGTCTAGCCTGAGAAAAAATGATCGAACCCCTCCCCCCATGCACCCCAACTCCTTTTTATACTCGGGCTGGCGGGGGCGCATGGGAGGCTTACACAGCAAGCCCTCTCGTTACCCTACTCCTTAGCATTAAATGCCCCTGCAACACATTTAATGCCCTGGTGCAAACATCCTCTCCCTCCGCCCTTGAGCGTCGCGCCTGCCGGCTTCACCTGCTTCACCAGGGTGGGGAAATGCACCCTTACGTCACTCGTCATTATGGCGCACGTTAGGAACACGCGCCACCATACCGTAGCCTTCATTACCCCCATTTAATGCGCACGACACGCATTAAATGCCTTTGACCTCTCGAATGGCCGCGCAGGCCATTAAATGTCCTCGGGAACTGATCGCCAGCGGCATGGCCTGGTCGCCACTCTCCCGCAGGCGATCACTGAACTGATTGCCAGAGGCGTGGCCTGGTCGCCACCCTCCCGCTGGCGATCACTCGATTGACCGCCGGGGGTGTGGTCTGGTCGCCACCCTCCTGCTGGCGATCACTCGACTGACCGCCGGGGGTGTGGTCTGGTCGCCACCCTCCCGCTGGCGATCACTCAACTGACCGCCGGGGGCGTGGCCTGGTCGCCACCTTCATGCTGGCGATCACTCGGCCAACCACTGAAGACGTGACCAGGATGCCACGTGTCCGGCGGCGGCTGCCTTTACTAAAGTGCAGTGGGCACCCTGGTGTGGAATACACCGACAACAACTCTCTGGACCACAGCTGGTTCAAGATGCCGAAGCCATGTTAAGCTTATTAGGGAGAACTTGAGGACTGCGCAATGGAAGACAAAAAGAGTTATGCAGATACGAGGAGAAAAGGCGTTAGTTGTTAAGATGGTGATTATATCTATCTAAAAGTGACACCATTCGAGCCAGTCCACAGATTCAGATTTAAGGGAAAATTTGGTACCTCGGTATATTGGACTCTATCAGATTCCAGACAAAGTTGGAGAAATAGCCTACAGACTGCAGCTATGGTCGGAATTATCCAAAATGCACAATGTATTCCGTGTATCGCAGTTGGGAAAGTGTCTCAGACAACCGTCAGATTGAGTACCTATGGAAGGGATAGACCTGCAAAGAAATTTGACATACTATGAGAAACCAAGCCGGATTGTCGAAACGATAAAAAAAGGAGCTCAGAAACAAGAAAGTCAAAATTTACCAAGTGCTACGGAAGAATCACATACTCGAGGAAACAACATGGGAAAAAGGAATCAAAATTGCTACAGGATTTTCCCAACCGCACCAGGAGGAGTAAATCTCGGGGATGAGATTTATTTTAAGGGGGTTAGGTTGAAATGCCCCAAAATTTCAAATCAAATCAAACCCTAATTTGAAGTTTATTTGGATTTTAATCTCGTTTAATCTGTGCTTAATCCAGTTTTTGGATTTTGGGGTTTGGAGGGTTGGAGTTGTTGAGTCTTACCTTGTTGTCCTCGCTCGGACCACCGTTCTGCCCACTGCCTCTCGTGCGTGGGCCGCCTGCTCCCCCTCTTGCGCTTGGTCATCGCGTGTCCCGTCGCCAACGCTCGCCCGCTTCAGCACCCTACCTCGCCGTGGGTGCCCGCCTACTCCCCTCTCGGTGGTCGTCGTCTCATAGCTCGAGCTCGTCTGCCCAGCCCCGCCCCTCCGCCAACCCTCGTCGCCTCCACCAGCCCGTCATCCTCCCCACCTCACCGCCCACGCCACGCCCTCGTCAACCGCGCACCGGCTCCGCCTCGCCCATGCCATCCACGGGTATAAGTACCCGTGCGCCCCTTCGCCTCCCCGCTCGTCCCCTTCATCTTCTTCGGTGAGACCCCCTCCCCCTCATCCTCTCCACCTCCGGCCGAGAGCACCACCGCCATCCCCTATGCCTCCCATCTCGGCTGAGGCCGTCATGCCGCCTCGATTCCCCATCCAAACCCCTAATCCTAAACCTAACCCTAACCCTAGCCGGGAACCCCCTCGCCCCTTCGTCTCCCCGCCAGCCCCTCATCTCCCCCACCACCTCCCTCAACCCTGGCTTCGTCCCCGCCGCCTGCTCGCCTTGCGCGTCGCCGCCGCCGCCACCCTCAAAGCCCTAACCCTAGCCCCCACCCTCCGTCTCGCTCAATCGATCGAGTGACCGGTCGATCTCGCCTGTGCCTCTGACGTCCCCGTCCCACATGTCATATAGTGCCGCCGAGCCTCGCCCTCTCCACTCCGGCCCCACTTGTAAGGTGGCCAGGCCGAGCTCGTGGGCCGACCAAGCTGCGCCCCGCGTGCGCTCGCCGCCCGTGGGCCAAACGCCCGAGTGGGCTGCGCCCCGATATGGCCCGAGGACTGTTTTCCGCTTTTTCTATTCTTTTGGGATTTAGAAAATCTGAAAAATCTTTGTTTAATTCCAAAAATCTAAGAAAATCCCCGAAAATCCCAAAAATAGTCCAAATACACTATCCCAACCGTCTTGCGCCACTGAGACCAAAAACGGCATCCGTGTCGCCTTTTGAAGTCCACAAAATTCCAAAATGCCAAAAGTGCCCTCGAAACCCTCTCCGGCCCTTTCTCTCTCAATTCCTTTTTATTTCTCCCTTTTCTTTTTTGCTCTTTTCTTTTCTTTGTTGCTTTATTCGTTTATTTATTGCTCGCTTCTTGCACGCAAGATCCGACCTTGGAGCCCGTCCCGGAGCAGTACATGCAGCCGAAGCAGGAGCCGGACGTGACTGGCACCGAGTTCAACGATGTCAACAACAACCTATGACTTCATCTCGCCTCGCAAGGCAAGCCGCACTCCTTTAACATGTTGAACCCATGACAATATTGTAGTTATAATTATTTTAGTATTGCATTATGTTGTTATGTCAAATGCTAGAAATGTTTATTTTAGAATGCCATGACGACCTAGCTAATACCTTACTTGCTTGAAAACCCACTTTGTGTTGTCGTGACTTATCTCCTTTGCAAACCTTAAACTTAACTATCGAATCTCGTATGCTAGTAGTTAATCAATTAGTTGTTCATTAAAAGCTTTGTGTAATAAAATAAAACCATCAAGCGGGAGGCTTGATGTAGACTATGTTCCAAAAATATGCTACGGTGAGAGGACTTTGGCGGGCAAACCACTAGATGACTACGTGCCCGATCCTCGACCGATGACAAGGCCAATGTGTGTGGTGTGGATTGTTAGTTTGGAATTGGCTAAGTCTTAGGCATAATTTTAAGTAATCACAACCTTGGGCAAAGTAAATAACTTAGATCCCGCTCAACAACAAGTTGGGTCGGTCGGCCTCATCGACTCAATGCAACCTAGCTCGGTACTTGAACTCCCCCTTGGAATACTTATAGGCGAGAGGTTCCATACTGTGGGCATTGGTCAGTATGCCCGCGGACGAATGGGGTGGAATGGAGGCTAACCGGTGGTGTCGCCTGCCGCTGTCCACAACGGTAGATACCCACATAATCGAACCGTGCATCCCGTAGTGGCCCGTGGGATCCCGAGGATTGTGTGGTTTTGAAACTACCGGGTAAGTGCTAAAGAGGGGTAGTTCAACGAAAGGCTTTGATAATCTCGGCCCAGCCGCATGCATTTAAGTTGCATGTTTGTAGCGCTTGGCATTAATGGTCGTAGATATCTTATGGGTAAAGCTGAGCAACTCTGCAGAGTCATGTTTAAATAGTATTCGAATACGCCGTGCTTCCGGTAGATGAAGCTAAGTTTGAATTGGGGTGAATCCCATAACCTAAACCAAGTAGAATTGTTATTTTCCAACTTAACGTAATGATGAACTTGTGAAAACTCAAAATTTGCTTATTTCTACTCTGTATGGTTTGCGTTTCAAATGTAAAATGACTTCGAAAGTAAAACTGCATCCACAATCTTAATGACCATATTGCCATTCCCTTTGCGAATATCCCTGCATGTAATATTCAGGTTTTCCTGTGCAGTTTGTTGAGTACTGTTGTGTACTCAATCTTGCTTCTCAACCTATTTTAGAGTTTGAAGACGCAGGAGAACTCCAGAAGATCGTAGATGGCGAATTAGTCTGGTTTTTAGGGTTCTTTTTCTGAGCTCAGGCCTTGCCTGTGTGGTCTTTTGGTAATGCATTATATTTGGAGCTCATAACTTCCTTTTGTAAACTCCGGCCATTAGGCCTTACTTGTATTAAAACAGTTGTTTCGTTCTTATGTTGGCAATGTATGACTTGGTTCCCAACGGCTAATCTTCCTGGATAGCCGTTATGGATTTAAGCGCACCCCTTGAAAAGGTTGGTGCGTCACATGGTGCACCACCACCCGGAGAGCCTCCTGCTGCACCAGCAGCAACAGAGGACGGGCGAGGCGGCGAAGGGCCAGGAGGGCAGCAAGATGAAGGTACTCCCGCGCTGTCGGGACCCCGAATTTGCAAATCCGGACCCTCTGTGTATTCAGCACTAGTCCAGGAACGCGCTAGTGCACACAGTCTTAACATCGGTAAATATCACAATCATACCAATCGATATTATCAAAGTACTTCATTTAAATAACCAAACTGGTTACTTGACCTTATGGCCAAGTTACAAATGTATGCCTTGCAAGGCGAAACTTATTAAAAGAGAAATAACAGCAGCGGAAAATCAAATAAACTTCGTGGCGCCATCCAGTATACCACAGGCAACTGACTGGGCTCGCATCCCTAAGTAGACGGGTCCTCTTGGAGTTCCTCCTCCAAAGCTGGCGTAATCTCCTCTTCAACTGATATTGTGTTGGGGCAAGGGTGAGTACTTGGTACTCAGCAAGTCATGCACAGAATGCAAGCTAATATACTATATGCATGGCTTGGTACAAAGGAATAGCTCAAGGTATATTTGCGATAAACAGCTTTTGACAAGTAATATAAGTAGATTCAAAGCAGTAGAAATAAGTAAAGCATAAATAACTTTTCAGGAAATTTAATAAACATTTTTCCCAATCCTAAGCCACATTTCCATCATCGCCATTATTAAACCAACCCAACTTTTCAAATCCAAGTTATTTTCAGAAAATCTAACCCTTGATTGTAATTCCCGAGCATTGTCGATGCAGTGGACTCGGCTATTCAAATAGATTCTACACTCTGCAGAGGTTATGCACTTTACCCACAAGATACAATCCACTCACCACGTCGTAGTGAATCGCCATACAAGAGTATGCGAATGAGCGATCATAACAAAGCCTTTCGGAAGCCTCAAACAACACAGGTGGTCCTCTCCGGTACGTGCTCTACACCATCCCTTCCCTTAGCCAAGGCGAAGTATGGGACCAACACACCGTTAGATGGGTACCTGGCCTTAGCCCCAGTACGCTCCCGCACAATCACACAAAGGTGTAATCCGACACCCTGAGGCTCCACAAGTGAGTCCTTAGCGACTTAGTCAACTAGGGCCGTCCCATTCGACCATGTGGTTGCAAGTATGACCCAGTTCAAAGGCTTGCAAGGTTAAGTCCTTAGAGTGACCAGGGCAAGACTACCAGAAAAACCAAATCAACACTCCCAATACCACAAGCGGCCCACTGATTACTCTTGCCACATGCCCGATCGAAATCTGTTTATCAAACTGATTGATTACCATGCACCACGTGCCATCAACTTCACATGATACTTTTCCAAAACAGGTTCAATATATCATTAAGTCCACATTAGCATTTGGTTGTTCAAAATCATGTCATGAGCACGTGGTGTCTAAGCAGTATACTACAACGATCTAAATCCATGTTGGCAATTTAATAATGTCCAACTAGTAAACCACAACTAGGGTGGCAAAGGGTCATGGCACATACTTAAGTAATCAAGGTGTCATATAGCAAATTGGTATTTATCTAACCCCCATGTTTAAACAAAGTATCTTTCTAATTGAACTAGCATGCAATAGTTTAAATCAAAATAGATTTCGAAATAGGATCAACATGGTCAAAGCACAACTTGCCTTCAAAAAGTACTTGTTCTTGGTCTTGAGTTGGATCCTGAGTCAACACTTCTCCTTGAATCCTTCGGCACTTCAACGTCTACTCGTAAAGCGTGCAAATAGCAAATACACAAATAAACACTAGGCCAATAGATCCCAAAACGCCAAATAAAATCCATAAACAGACAGAACATAATTATCTGGATTATTAGAAACAGCACTCGTAAAATTTGGAGTTAAAACGCAAAAGTTATGATTATTTAAAGTTTAAATAATCAATTAAATAATTTTACAGAGAAAAACTTTAGTCCAAAAATTAAATAAAATTTATATTTAGGTAGATCTTAATTTTATACAAATTTAGAAATTTGAACCACTCAAATCGGAGTTGAAACGCCAAAGTTATAAGCGTTTGAAGTTTGAATCTAAATTTGAAATCATTATTCGAATTAATAAATCTTTTTCTTTTTCGTAAATTAATTATTGCGTCGGCATGGACACGTGGCAGCTCTGATTGGCCTGCTGGCGTCGGCGGTCCATGGGCTTGGTCCACGCTCGGCCGGGTCCACGGTGGACTCGGTCCACGGCTCACGTGGATCGACATGTGGGCCCACTCGGGTGACGTCATCGGCGTCGGCGCTGGTCAGGTTAGCCAGCGACATGCGGGCCCTCGACACGCGGGCCCCGCATGTCGGCACACGACGCTGCGGCGTGGGCGGCCGACCGCGTCGGTCCAACTTCCCGACACGTGGCGCAATCTCGTCCGTTGGTTTGAAAATCAACGCGGATTGGATCCAGGGGTTTAACACGTTGAAACTACTCGATGCTCGTGGGGCCGCTCGATCTAGATCGGACGGTCCAGATCTAATCCTATAATCGCATGCTACGACGCGTGGCGGTGTGAGCCGTTGGATCTTGATCCAACGGTCGGATCTAATCGGGTTTGGAACACGTGAACTCACCTCAACCGTCCGATCCGGATCCGGCGGTGCCGCAGAGCTCGCGAGGGTCGATGGCCGTGGTGGCGCACGGCTGCCGGAGTTGAAGACGACGAGCCAGCGTTCGGGGTTGCTCGGCGAGATGAAGGGTCCTTCGGGTGCGTCTCGTCGCGGTGAGTCCGGATCCGAGGTCAACGGCGCAGGGCGGCGACGGCAAAGGCGAAGTGGCGGGGCAGCAGCGCAACTACGGCGAGCTCGACGGCTAAACGGGCGGCGACTTAGCCTCGGTGAAGTAGAGAAGGGAGGGCGGAATCACGGCGGTCCGCGGGGTATGCCCCGGGCATTAAATAGCCTCGGCGTCCGTGCAGAAAACGGAAACCTAATTTGCTACGGCGGCGGCGGAGTCCAGCTCGGACTCGGGAAGACGACGAAATCGTGGCCGTCCACGTGGCACAACCAACGGCCACGATCGCGGCGCGACGGTCCGGTCCGACACGGCTCGTCGGGTCGGTCGGCGGATCTCGGCCGTTGGATCTTGATCCAACGGTTGGGATCGCTTAGGGTTGGGAGCTGGTTTGGTTGAGCCAAGCGGCTCGGTCGGACTTCGAGTCCGACTCGGTCGGATGAACGACTTGACCGAGTTGGATTTTCCAGCGATTTAATATTTAAAATAATTCCCGATAATTCATTTAATTCATTAAAAATAGCAAATGACTCGAGAAAAATTCCAGAAAAATTGGAAAATATTTTGATCATTTTGGACTCAAATAAAATATTTCCAATAAAATTTTATTTGCAAAATTAAATTCTTTAATTATTTCAAAATGGAATAAATTCAAATAAATTCCAAATAAATCCAAATAAATTCGAGAAAATTCCAAAAATTCACCAAAGTGCCAAATCACACATGAATTTAAGAAAAGCAAAATTTTGGGATGTTACAAACCTCCTTAATAGAATCTCATCCTCGAGATTGGGGCTTACTAAAGGAATAGGTTTGGAAACTCTTTCTTCAAATCCTCTTCGCTCCCAAGTCGCCGCTTTCTTCATGGTTGCTCCTTGAACTCTCTGAAACGGGTTGACTTGTTTCTAGTTTCTCGATCCATTGTGTCTAGAATCCTCAGGATGTTCCTTATAAGTCAAATCCTCATGCAACTCAATTAACTCTGTCTGCTCTCGGGAACTCGAGACATTTCTTCAATGGGACACATGGAATACATCATGTACCCTGCTAACGATCGTGGCAACTCCGGTGATAAGCAACTTCGCCTCTGCGGCTCAAAATCTTAAATGGTCCAACATAACGGGTGCCGGTTTCCTTTGGCATGGAACCTCTTAACTCCCGAGAGGCGTAACTCGAGGTATACAAAGTCTTCGGTTCAAAACTCAAATCTCGGCGACGATTGTCAAGATAACTCTTTTGTCGTGATTGGGCTACCTTCAACCTTTCCCTAATCATAGCGATGTTCCTCGACCTCTTGAAGAATATCAGGCCCAAAGACACGGCGCTCGCGGTCTCATTCCAATTCAATGGCGTCAGACAGGTCGACCATGATGCCTCAAAGGTGACATCTCGTAAGCTAGCCGATAACTATTGTTGTAACTAAACTCGGCATACGGCAAACTCTTATCCCAAGAGGTAGCATAAGCTAATGCACAAGCTCTCAACATATCCTCGAGAATCTGGTTGACTCTTTCTGTCCATCCGTCTGTGGATGATACTGCATCTTGAAGTTCAAACGGGTTCCCATGGCTTCATGCAACTTATTCGAACCTTGAGGTAAATTGGGTACCTCGTCGATACAATCCTCTTTGGCACTCGTGCAAACAGACAATCCCGATCATGTACAATTACGCTAATTTATCTCCGAGTAGGTGGTCTTCACGAGGATAAAATGGGCTACTTTAGTCAAGCGATCCACTATAACCCATATGGAGTCGTAACCTCCTTGAGTCTTCGACAACCGGTAATGAAATCCATTCCGATTTCCTCCCACTTCCACTCAGGTATTTTCAGCGTAGCAATCCTGCTGGTTTCGATGCATTGCCTTGACTCTCGGCATACGTGCACAATGCAACATGCTCGGCAACTTCACGTTTCATACTTGGCTACGAGAATCTCTCCTTGAGATCCTCGATACATCTTGGCGCTTCCAGGATGAATTGAGTGCTTGGAGTCATGGGCTTCCTCCAAAATTCGCTTTAACTCCTCCTTGTCGAGGCACACAAATCCGATCCTTCATCCACAACGTGCCTTGTTCATCAATTTGAAGTCCTTCGCCTGCCTTCCTCCTTGATGGACTTAATCCTGCGGATCCTGTCATCATCATACGTCCTTCTCGGATCCGATCCTCTAGGTAGGCTTTACTTCCAATGCGGCCAAGAATCCGCTAGGTACAACCTCAATCTTCATTTTACGAAAATCCTCACATAGCTCATCGACTTGTGGCTAGCAACGTACTCACGGTATGGCTTTTCCGACTCGAGCATCGGCTACTACGTTGGCCTTCCCGGGATGGTAATGGATTCCAACATTATAGTCCTTGATCAACTCTAACCATCTCCTTTGCCTCATATTCAGATCCGATTGGGTGAATATGTACTTAAAACTCTTATGATCCGTATATACTTCACATCTGTTTCCAATCGAGATAGTGACGCCATATTTTCAAAGCATGCACTACGGCTAACTCTAGGTCATGTGTCGGATAATTTTCCTCATGCGGCCTCAATCGCCTTGATGCATAAGCGGCGACCTTTCCATTGCATCGACACACATCCAAGTCCTTGGCTCTAAGCGTCACAATAAATATCGAAGCTTTGAGCAACATCCGGTAGAACTAACACCGGTGCTTATTTCAATCGCTTCTTCAGCTCATGAAATCCTTTCTCACATTCGGCGTCCATGCAAACTTCTTTTCCTTCTTCAAGCAATTGCGTAAGAGGTTTCGCAATTGTCGAAGCCTTCGATGAAACGGCGGTAGTATCCTGCCATTCCAAGGAAACTCCGACCGGGTCACCGTCTTTGGTTGTTCCCAATGTAACACGCTTCTACTTTGCTTGGATCCACGACTCTTCGGTCATTACATGTCCAAGAAACTCCACCTTGTCCTTCCAAAAATCACACTTGCTGAACTTGGCGAAAAGTTGCTGTTCCTCACTTTTCCAAAACTCGCCTTAAGTGTTGGCATGTTCATCCTCGTCTTGGAGTAGATTAGGATATCGTCTATGAACACGACGACAAACTTGTCCAGATATTCCATGAACACCTTATTCATCATATTCATGAAATAAGTGGCGCATTCGTCGACCCAAAGGACATAGCGTAGAACTCGTAATGTCCATATCTTGACGAGAATGCAGTCTTGAATATCTTACGATCGGATCTTCAATCGATGGTATCCCGATCTCAGATCAATCTTGGAGAAAACTCGGCTCCTCTTAATCGATCAAACAAATCATCAATCCTGGGTAGCGGATACTTATTCTTCACGGTGACTTCATTGAGTGCACGGTAGTCAATGCACATCCTGAAACTCCCGTCCTTCTTCTTGACAAACAAAGCGGTGCTCCCCACGGCGACGAACTTGGTCTCGATAAATCCTTTCTCCATTAACTCTTCTAGCTGTTTCTTCATCTCTACCAACTCCTCGGTAGACATCCGATAGGGTCTCTTTGCTATCGGTCTTGTACCGTACAAGCTCTATCACAAACTCTATGTCCCTGTGCGGCATACCGAGGTAGATCTTCGGGAAAAACATCGGGTACTCATTCACTCGGGACATCCTCTATGCCGATTGCCTTGGTTAACCATCAAGCTGTCCCATCTCTAGCGGTGGCTTGAAATTCCACTTTCTTCCCACACTGCTCTCAGCGAGATAGTCCTTCGTCCACAATCCAATACAGCCTTGTGCTTGGATAACCAATCCATTCCCAATATAACATCTAAGGTGCAGGTCTCCAAAATTATAAGGTTTGCTAGGAACTCTATTCCATCTATTAGTATTCTCACCCCTAACATCCCACTTCCGTTCTGAGTTCGGAACCAGGGTTTGAACTAAAAGCATGCACTTAAGTCTTGCAATTCTCAAGTCATTCCTAGCAGCAAAGCCTTGCGAAACAAGCGAATCTGAAGCTCGAGTCAAACAAAGCTGTGCATCGAGTTAACAAGTAACTTACCCGACGACGTCCGTAGCATTCTGCAGGTGCATCTGCGGTGACATGGTTGACTCGGCCTCTCACCACGATGCAGGGTGTGGCTCGTCTTGGCGTCCTAGCCGGGTGGTTCCTAGGTTGAAGCGGCCCGGGGTCGCTCGCTGTCTTCTTTGGACAAGCTTGTTGGCAAGGTGTCTGGCTCGTGCGATTGTAACGGCGTCTCACGTTCCTTCTTGTTTGCCGACGGGGTAGCGTTTCTAGCGGTGGGGTCCGATAGTTCGACGAGGTCTTGGTCTTTGAGGATGGTGTCCTTGTCGCACTCTGCGGTTGGAATCGAAGAATTGATTTGGTGCAACTCTCAAGCGCATTGCGTTCTGGCGTGATCCTTGTTTGCATCCTGCGCTTCTGTTCTCATCCAGTTCCTTGCGCTTGTCCTCAAGAATAAGCGCCTTATTCACCAACTCTTGGAAATCTGGAAAGGTGTGGGTGATCAACCCTACTTGCAATCCTGAGTTAAGTCCCTTCATAAAACGAGGCGTCTGGATTTATCTGTCGCTACATCCTCAGTGCGTAGCGTGCTAGCTGGGTGAACTTGTTCAGTAGTCGCCGGCTGATTACCTTGCTTGATGCTCGAACTCCTCCTTCTTAAGGTCCATGATTCCTTCCAGGCACGTGATCTTGTCGGAATGCATTTGTGAACTCTTCCCAAGTGATATCTTGAGGGTTCTCTGCGTGGCGAAGTTCTCCCACCATTCGTAATTTGTTCCTTCCAAGCGATGAGAAGCGTAGAGTACCTTCTCATTCCCTATGCATTGAGCTATGTGTAGCTTCCTCTCAATTGATCTTAACCAATCGTCGGCCTCCAATGGATTGGCATTCCCAGAGAAAGTGGGTGGGTGAGTCCTCATGAACTCGACACCTTGTATTACGGCGTGGTCCCCGATTAACTTGATTAGTGGCCTGAGCAAAGTGACGTGCTGCATTTGTTGCATCATAGCATGCATCAATCGAGTCCGAGCAGCAAGAAATGCTCCAAAATTCTGCATATCATCTGGCGGTGCTCTATCATTAGGGTTTTCTTGGCGAGAACCGCTCCCGTTGCTCCCAAAGTTTCCACGGTGTTCACCATCCGTCGATTTGCTCTAGGTTTAGAGATGAGAGGGAGAATAGACAAGTAATATGGAACTTATGCGGGCGAAAAAGGTGTAGCCTTAAGGTCCAACTTTATTATTAGTAACTTGGTATGGTGCTTACAATGCCTAAGGGCCTTGCAACACATACTGCACACTCGAGCAAACAAAGCAAATCCAAATCGAACTAACTCGGAATCTATCGCCTAAAGGGTAACTCTTTATTCTATGACTCGACTCGGCGAAGGAGTCTCACTATAGAACCTATGCTCACTCCTCGAGAAAACCTCCACGGCAGTGCGGTCTTTGTGGCATAGGCGTGAAACGATTGCCATGTCCAGCAATGTGTCCTTCGTGGTAGTCGAAGAAGCGGTGTCCTCTTCGATATCGACTCCTCCGGATCGGCTCGTGTAGCTCGATCGGCTCGGGTCTGGTCCGTACAAAGTCATCTCCAACTCGTCAATCCTTCGTAGAAGGTGTGCCACATACTCTTGAGCTTCCCGCCATCTGTTTCTTCTCTGTCGTGATCTCCTTGCGGGCCTTCAGCTCCTTGCTTGTATTATCTAGTACATCTTCTGGGCGACGGCGAATCGTGCTAACAGCGTAGTCGTGGCATTCTCATCCTGAATCGTCTTCGGGTCAAGAAGGTTATCGCTGCGCGGATGATAACGGAACACCGTATTTCCAACTCTCTGGCGTAGATGCGGTAATGTGCCGCATTGCTCGTCGTGAAACTTCTTGGATACCCATCCGCATTGTAGACCTTCTAGCGGTGCGGTGTATCGAGGCGATTGCCTGGGCCCCTCTTCCTGGCAGTACCTCAATCCTCACGTCACAAGCCTTGATCAATCTCGCTTTGATCACTTCCACTTGGTATTGGGGCTTCTCAAAATCTCCGAGAGTTTGTAGCATGTGCCAAAGTTATGGCGTGACCAACTCCCAGATCAACGTAGTTGAACTCTTCCTCCATCTGTCACAAGAGTGCTTTACGTAAGAACTCGAATTTTTGAATTGTGACAAGGTAAGGAAAAATTTTAGCAAGAGACAAGAAAAGAGAGAAGGGGATAAGTCGAGATGTCATTTCTTATCTTGACAAACTTTTAGCTTTAGAAAATAGGTTTTATCCTCACTACGACCATTCTAGCTTAGGGTTGAGACTACAGTCAAGTATGGCTCGATACCACCTCTGTCGGGACCCGAATTTGCAAATCCGGACCCTTCGTGTATTCAGCACTAGTCCAGAACGCGCTAGTGCACACAGTCTTAACATCGGTAAATATCACTATCATACCAATCGATATTATCAAAGTACTTTATTTAAATAACCCAACTGTTTTCTCGACATTATGGCCAAGTTACAAATGTATGCCTTGCAAGCGAAACTTATTAAAAGAGAAATAACGGAAAAAATCAAATAAACTGTGGCGCCATCCAAGATACCACAGTAACTGACCGGGCTCGCATCCCTAAGTAGACGGGTCCTCTTGGAGTTCCTCCTCCAAAGCCGGGCGTAATCTCCTCTTCAAGCGATATTGTGTTGGGGCAAGGGTGAGTACTTGGTACTCGACAAGTCATGCACAGAATGCAAGCTAATATACTATATGCATGGCTTGGTACAAAGGAATAGCTCAAGGTATATTTGCAAGAAACAGCTTTTGACAAGTAATATAAGTAGATTAAAGCGAGTAGAAATAAGTAAAGCATAAATAACTTTTCAGGAAATTTAATAAACATTTTTCCCCATCCTAAACCACATTTCCATCATCTTCATTATTAAACCAACCCAACTTTTCAAATCCAAGTTATTTTGGAAAAATCTAACCCTTGATTTGTAATTCCCGAGCATTGTCCAAAGATCTGTGGACTCGGCTATTCAAATAGATTCTACACTCTGCAGAGGTTATGCACTTTACCCACAAGATACAATCCACTCACCACGTCACCGTGAATCGCCATACAAGAGTATGCGAATGAGCGATCATAACAAAGCCTTCTGAAGCCTCAAACAACAGGTGGTCCTCTCGGTTCGTTTCTACACCATCCCTTCCTTAGCCAAGGCGAAGTATGGGACCAACACACCGTTAGATGGGTACCTGGCCACAGCCCACGATACGCTCCCCATACAATCACACAAAAGGTGTAATCGACACCCTGAGGCTCCACAAGTGAGTCCTTAGCGACTTAGTCAACTAGGGCCGTCCCATTCCAGCCATGTGGTTGCAAGTATGACCAGTTCAAAGGCTTGCAAGGTTAAGTCCTTAGAGTGACCAGGCAAGACTACCCAAAAACCAAATCAACACTCCCAATACCACAACCGGCCCTGATTACTCTTGCCACATGCCCCGAAATCTGTTTATCAAACCCCGCTTGATTACCATGCACCACGTGCCATCAACTTCACATGATACTTTTCCAAAACAGGTTCAATATATCATTAAGTCCACATTAGCATTTGGTTGTTCAAAATCATGTCATGAGCACGAAAGTGTCTAAGCAAAGATACTACAACGATCTAAACCCATGTTGGCAATTTAATAATGTCCAACTAGTAAATCACAACTAGGGTGGCAAAGGGTCATGGCACATACTTAAGTAATCAAGGTGTCATATAGCAAATTGGTATTTATCTAACCCCCATGTTTAAACAAAGTATCTTTCTAATTGAACTAGCATGCAATAGTTTAAATCAAAATAGATTTCGAAATAGGATCAACATGGTCAAAGCACAACTTGCCTTCAAAAAGTACTTGTTCTTGGTCTTGAGTTGGATCACGAGTCAACACTTCTCCTTCGAATCCTTCCCAAGCACTTCAACGTCTACTCGTAAAAGCGTGCAAATAGCAAATACACAAATAAACACTAGGCAAAAAGATCCCAAAACTCCAAATAAAATCCATAAACAGAGAGAACATAATTTTCTGGATTTTTAGAAACTGGAATCGTCAAATTTGGAGTTAAAACGCAAAAGTTATGATTATTTAAAGTTTAAATAATCAATTAAATAATTTTACAGAGAAAAACTTTAGTCCAAAAATTAAATAAAATTTATATTTAGGTAGATCTTAATTTTATACAAATTTAGAAATTTGAATCGCTCAAATCGGAGTTGAAAAGATAAAGTTATAAGCGTTTGAAGTTTGAATCTAAATTTGAAATCATTATTCGAATTAATAAATCATTTTCTTTTGGAAATTAATTATTGCGTCGGCATGGACACGTGGCAGCTCCTGATTGGCCGACGCCACCGGTCAATGGGCTTGGTCCAAGCTCGGCTCGGGTCCACGTTTGACTCGGTCCACGGCTCACGAGACTGACATGTGGGACCACTCGGGTGACGTCATCGACGTCGGCGCTTGGCGGGTTAGCCAGCGACATGCGGGCCCTCGACCGCACGCGCGTGTCGGCGTCACCTGACGCGTGGGCGGCGCCGACCGCGTCGGTCCAACTTCCCGACACGTGGCGCAATCTCGCCCGTTGGTTTGAAAATCAGCGGCGCGATTGGAATCCAGGGTTTAACACGTTGAAACTACTCGATGCTCGTGGGCCGTTCGATCTAGATCGGACGGTCCAGATCTAATCCTATAATCGCCTTTGCTACGACGCGTGGCGATTGTGAGCCGTTGGATCTTGATCCAACGGCCCGCATCTAATCGGGTTTGGAACACGTGAACTCACCTCAACCGTCCGTCCGGATCCGACGGTGAGCTCGCGAGTGATGGCTTCGTGGTGGCGCACGGCTGCCGGAGTTGAAGACGACGACGAGCCCAACGGCGTTCCGGGGTTGCTCCGGCGAGATGAAGGGTCCCTTCAGGTGCGTCTCGTCGCGGTGAGTCCGGATCTGAGGTCAACGGCGGGGACGGCGACGGCGAGCAAGCAAAGACCGTGGCGGAGCAGCGCAACTTCTGGCGAGCTCAAGACGGCTAAATGGCGGCGACTTAGCCTCGGTGAAGTAGAGAAGGGAGGGCGCGGGATCACGGCGGTCCTGGTATGCCGGGCATTAAATAGCCTCGGCGTCTGGCAAAAACTAAACCTAATTTGCTACGGCGGCGCGGCGTGAGTCGGCTTCGGACTCGGGAAGACGACGAAATCGTGGCCGTCCCACGTGGCACAACCAACGGCCACGATCGCGGCGGCCGGTCCGGGACACGGCTCGGGTCGGTCGGCGGATCTCGGCCGTTGGATCTTGATCCAACGGTTGGGATCGCTTAGGGTTGGGAGCTGGTTTGGTTGAGCCAATCGGCTCGGTGGATTCGAGTCGACTTCGGTCGGATGAACAGTACTTGACCCGAGTTGGATTTTCCAGCGATTTAATATTTAAAATAATTCGATAATTCATTTAATTCATTAAAAATAGCAAATGACTCGAAAAATTCGAAAAATTCTGGAAAATATTTTGGATCATTTTGGACTCAAATAAAATATTTCCAATAAAATTTTATTTGCAAAATTAAATTCTTTAATTATTTCAAAATGGAATAAATTCAAATAAATTCCAAATAAATCCAAATAAATTCCAGAAAATTCCAAAAATTCACCAAAGTGCCAAATCACACATGAATTTAAGAAAAGCAAAATTTTGGGATGTTACACGCGCCCACTGGTGGACTACGCGTGCCACCACCGAAAGTGCGACCATGATGCACTACTAGGCATGCTTGCCGGCTTCGCGCTCTTCTCCTGCCTCCTCCTGCTCCTCCCCGCCAGCCCCTTCTCCGCTGCTATGGACGAGCTGCTGCAGCTGGGGAGGACGCGACAGGACGAGGAGCCAGTGCCGTGGTGCGCGGCCGTGGCCAACGGCTCCATCTGCTGCACCGCACCGTGCTTTGCACCGACGTCTGTGTAGCACCCCAAAATTTTGCTTTTATTGAATTCATGTGTGATTTGGCACTTTGGTGAATTTTTGGAATTTTCTGGAATTTATTTGGATTTATTTGGAATTTATTTGAATTTATTCCATTTTGAAATAATTAAAGAATTTAATATTGCAAATAAAATTTTGTTGGAAATATTTTATTTGAGTCCCAAATACCCTAAAATATTTTCCAGAATTTTTCTGAGTCTTTTGCTATTTTTAATGAATTAATTGAATTTCTGGGAATTATTTTAAATATTAAATCGCTGGAAAAACAAACCGAGTCGGTTACTGTTCATCCGACCGAGCCCGAGTCAGACTTGAGTTCGAGTCCGACCCGAGCCACATGACTCGACCAAACCAACTCCAAAACCTAATCGATCCCAACCGTTGGATCAAGATCCAACGGTCAGGATCATCCCGTACCGCTTCGGTCGAATCCGGCCCGGATCCGATCGCGTCCACGCGATCGTGGCCGTTGATCGTGCCACGTGGACGGCTGAGCGTCATCGTCCCCGCCGAGTCCGAGCCGGACTCCTCCGCCGCGTCGCCGCCGTGTAGGATTAGGGTTCCGTCCCGTGCACGCATGCCGAGGGTATTTAAGTACCGGGAGGTACCCCGAGGACCGCCGTGATCCCGCGCCCTCTCGCTTACTTCACCGAGCCTTAGTCGCCAGATTCGCCGGAATCGCTTGCCGGAGCTACAGCACCTCTCCGCCGCGGTTTTGCTTGATTCCGCCGCCGCCCGCCCCTCGCCGCCATTGACCCCAGATCCGAACCCCCGGCCAGCGCACCAAGAGACCCTTCACCTCACCGAGCACGCCCCAAACGCCGCTCGTGTGGTCGCTGCCCTCGCCACGGCAGCCACAACCTCGCCGTGAAGCCATAGCCGACCCGAGCTCCACCAACCGTCCGATCAAGATCCAAGGGCTCAGATCGCGCCACGTCCCCCTCGGGGAGTTCTCCGTTGACAAGCCTAGATCTAACTCTCACCCGTTGGATCTAGCTCCAACGGCTTAGGTCGTGCCACGTGGCGGGAATCGCACCAGGTTAGATTGGATCTCGACCGTTAGATCAAGATCCAACGGCCCAGATCAACCCGCGCGCCCAAGCACTTGAGGCCCAAATCAATCCTAGCCGCCGATTTTCAAACCAACGGCCACGATCGTGCCACGTGTCCAGGGAGCCGAACCGCCGCGCCACGCGGCGGCGTGGCCATCGACACGCGGGCCCGCGTGTCGGCCGATCGCACCGTGGCGTCACCCATGACGTCATCGGATGGACCCACTGCCGGGCCGCGTGGTCGAGCCCCGCCGACGCCGATGACGCTACCCGAGTGGTCCCACATGTCGATCTCACGTGAGCCGTGGACCGGTCCACGGTAGACCCGAGCGGCGTGGACTACGCCCATGGACCTACCGACGCCAGCAGACCAATCCAAAGGCTGCCACGTGTCCATGATGACGCAATAATTAATTTCAAAAAGAAATGATTTATTAATTCGAAATATTGATTCAAATTTAGATTCAAACTTCAAACGCTTATAACTTTTATGCTTCAACTCCGATTTGAGTGATTCAAATTTCTAAATTTGTATAAAATTGAGATCTACCTAAATATGAATTTTATTTAATTTTTGGACTAAATTTTTCTCTGCAAAATTATTTAAATGATTATTTAAACTTTAAATAATCATAACTTTTGCGCCTTAACTCCAAATTTGTGATTCCAGTTTCTAAAAATCCATAAAATTATGTTCTTTCTATTTATGGATTTTATTTGGATGTTTGGACACTTTTTGCCTATTGTTTATTTGTGTATTTGCTATTTGCACGCTTTACGAGTAGACGTTGAAGTGCCTAAGGATTCGAAGGAGAAGTATTAACTCAGGATCCAACTCAAGACCAAGAACAAGTACTTTTTGAAGGCAAGTTGTGCTTTGACCATGTTGATCCTATTTGAAATCTATTTTGATTTAAACTATTGCATGCTAGTTCAATTAGAAAAATACTTGGTTTAAACATGGGGTTAGATAAGTACCAATTTCTGTATGACACCTTGATTATTTAAGTATGTGCCATGACCCTTGTCACCCTAGTTGTGGATTACTAGTTGGACATTATTAAATTGCCAACCTGGGTTTAGACCGTTGTAGTATCTTGCTTAGACACGCTACGTGCTCATAACATGATTTTGAATAATCAAATGTTAATATTGACTTAATGATATATTGAACCTGTTTTGGAAAAGTATCATGTGATGTTGATGGCACGTGGTGCATGGTAATCAACTGGGTTTGATAAGCGATTTCGGCCAGGGCATGTGGCAAAGAGTAATCAGGTGGGCCAGTTGTGGCATTGGGAGTGTTGTTTTGGTTTTTCGGGTAGTCTTGCCCTGGTCACCCTAAGGACTTAACCTTGCAAGCCTTTGAACTGGGTCTAACGTGCAACCACATGTCTCAGAATGGGACGGACCTAGTTGACTAAGTCGCTAATAACGTACCTGTGGGACCTCAGGAGGTCAACTACACCCTTTGTGTAAGTTGTACGGGGGAGCGTACCGGGGCTGAGGCCAGGTACCCATCTAACGGTTGATTGGCCTAGACTTCGCCTTAGCTAAGGGAAGGGTTAGTGCGCAATAACCGGGGAGGACCACTTGTATTGTTAGAAGTTTCCGAAAGACTTTGTTACGGGAACTCGCCTTTGTGGTGTTTGACTGTATCTTGTGGGTAAAGTGCATAACCTCTGCAGAGTATAGAATCTATTCGAATAGCCGTGTCCGCGGTATTGGACATCGCTCGGGAATTACAGTCAAGGGTTAGATTTTCTCAAAAATAACTTTGGTTTGAAAGGTTGGGTTGGTTTAATAATGAAGATGATGGAAATGTGGTTTAGGATGGGGAAAATGTTTATTAAACTTCTTGAAAAGTTATTTATGCTTTACTTATTTCTACTGCTTTCAAATCTACTTATATTACTTGTCAAATGCTGTTTACTGCAAATATACCCTGAGCTATTCCTTTGTACCAAGCCATGCATATAGTATATTAGCTTGCATTCTGTGCATGACTTGCTGAGTACCAAGTACTCACCCTTGCCTCAACACAACATCAGTTGAAGAGGAGACTACGCCAGCTTTGGAGGAGGAACTCCAAGAGGATCCGTCTACTTAGGGAAGCGAGCCTAGTCAGTTGCCTGTGGTATACTGGATGGCGCCACGAAGCTATTTGATTTTCCGCTGCTATTATTTCTCTTTTAATAAGTTTCGCCTTGCGAGGCATACATTTGTAACTTGACCATAAGGTCGAGTAACCAGTTTGGTTATTTAAATAAAGTACTTTGATAATATCGAATGGTATGATTGTGATATTTACCGATGTTAAGACTGTGTGCACTAGCGCGTTCCTGGACTAGTGCTGAATACACAGAGGGTCCGGATTTGCAAATTCGGGGTCCCGACAGAGGTGGTATCAGAGCCATACTTGACCGTAGGCTCATCCCTAAGATAGAATGGTCGTAGTGAGGATAAAACCTATTTTCTAAAGCTAAAAAGTTGTCAAGATAAGAAATGACATCTCAACTTATCCCCTTCTCTCTTTTCTTGTCTCTTGCTGAAATTTTTTTCTTACCTTGTCACAATTTAAAAATTCCGAGTTCTTACGTAAAGCACTCTTGTGACAGATGGAGGAAGAGTTCAACTACGTTGATCTGGGAGTTGGTCACGCCGCGGAACTTTGGCATATGCTCTGAGACTCTCAGAGATTTTGAGAAGCCCCAATACCAAGTGGAAGTGATCGGACAAGCGGGATTGATCAAGGCTTGTGACGTGAAGATTGAGGTACCGCTAGAAAAAGGGCCAGGCAATCGCTCGATACCTTTGACCGCCAGAGATCTACAATGCAGATGGGTATCCAAGAAGTTTCACGACGAGCAATGCGGCACATTACCCGTATCCACGCCAGAGAGTTGGAGAGCACGGTGTTCCGTTATCATCCGCGCAGCGATAACCTTCTTGACCCGAAGGCGATTCAGGATGAGGATGCCACGGTTACACAGTTGGCACGATTTGTCGTCGCCCAGGAGGATGTACTAGATAATACAAGCAAGGAGCTACAGAAGGCCCGCAAGGAGATCACGACAGAGAAGAACAGATGGCGGGAAGCTCAAGAGTATGTGGCACACCTTCTACGAAGGATTGACGAGTTGGAGATGACCTTGTACGGACCGGACCCAGAGCCAAGATTGAGCTACACGAGCCAGATCCAGAGGAGTCGATCTCGTTGAGGACACCGCTTCTTCGACTACCATAGAGGACACGATTCTTTGGACATGGCAATCGTTTCACGCCTATGCCACAAAGACCCGCACCCGTGCCGTGGAGGTTTTCTCGATGAGTGAGCATAGGTTCTATAGTGAGACTCCTTCGCGAGTCGCGTCATAGAATAAAGAGTCACCCTTTAGGCATTAGACTCGAGTTAGTTCGATTTGGATTTGCTTTGTTTGCTGAGTGTGCAGTATGTGTTGCAAGGCCCTTAGGCATTGTAAGCAGCCATACCAAGTTATTAATAATAAAGTTGGACCTTAAAGTTACCCCTTTCGCCCCGCATAAGTTCCATGTTACTTGTCTATTCTTGTTTCCCTCTCATCTCTAAACCTAGAGCAAACCGACAGATGGTGAACACCCGTGGAAACTTTGGAAGCAATGGGAGTGGTTCTCGCCCAGCAGAAAACCCCAATGATGGAGCACCAGCACCGCCACTGGATATGCAGAATTTCGGAGCTTTTCTTGCTGCCCAGACTCAGTTGATGCATGCTATGATGCAACAAATGCAACACGTCACTGCGCAGTCCACTGCTAATCAAGTCAATCAGGGACCACGCCAGAATACAAGACTATCAGAGTTCATGAGAACTCACCCACCCACTTTCTCTGGGAATGCCAATCCCTTGGAGGCCGATGATTGGTTAAGGTCAATCGAGAGGAAGCTACACATAGCTCAATGCATAGGAAATGAGAAGGTACTCTACGCTTCTCATCAGCTGGAAGGAACAGCCGCCGAATGGTGGGAGAACTTCTGTGCCACGCAGGAGAACCCTCAAGATATCACTTGGGAAGAGTTCACAGCTGCATTCCGACAGTATCACGTGCCTGAAGGAATCATGGACCTTAAGAAGGAGGAGTTCAGAGCACTGAAACAAGGTAATCAGCCAGTGGCCGACTACCTGAACAAGTTCACACAGCTAGCACGCTACGCACCTGAGGATGTAGCGACAGATAAATCCATAGCCTCGCTTTATGAAGGGACTTAACTCAGGATTGCAAGTAGGATTGATCACCCACACCTTCCCAGATTTCCAAGAGTTGGTGAATAAGGCGCTTATTCTTGAGGACAAGCGCAAGGAACTGGATGAGAACAGGAAGCGCAGGATGCAACAAAGAAGGATCACGCCAGGAACGCAATACCGAGAGTTGCACCAAATCAATTCTTGATTCCAACCACAGAATGCAACAAGGACACCATCCCGGCACCAAGACCTGTCAATCGAACTACTGGACCCCAGCCCCGCTAGAAACGCTTACTCCGTGCAACAAGAAGGAACAGTGAGACGCCGCTACAATCGCAACGAGCCAGACACTTTGCCAACAGCTTGTCCAAAGAAGACAGCAGGAGTGACCCCGATTCGCTTCAATCTAGGAACCACCCAGCTAGGACGCCAAAGACCAGAGCCACACCCTGCACCGTGGTGAGAGGCCGAGTCAACCATGTCACCGCAGATGCACTGCAGAATGCTACTGGACGTCGTCTTGGGTAAGTTACTTGTTAACTCGATACACTGCAGCTTTTGTTTGACTCGAGCTTAGATTCGCTTTGTTTCGCAAGGCTTTGCTACTAGAAATGATTTGAGGATTGCAAGACTTAAGTGCATGCTTTTAGTTCAAACCCCTGGTTCGAACTCCGAGCGAAAGTAGGATGTTCCGGGGTGAGAATACTAATAGATGGAATAGAGTTCCTAGCAAACCTTATAATTTTGGAGACCCGGACCTTAGACGTCATATTGGGAATGGATTGGTTATCCAAGCACAAGGCCGTATTGGATTGTGGACGGAGGACTATCTCGATTGAGAGCCCGTGTGGGAAGAAAGTGGAATTTCAAGCCACTGCAGATTAGAGATGGACAGTTGATGGTTAACAGTACCAAGGCAATCGGCATAGAGGATGTCCCAAAGAGTGAATGAGTACCCAGATGTTTTTCCCGAAGATCTACAGGTATGCCGAGACGAGGGACATAGAGTTTGTGATAGAGCTTGTACCGGTACAAAGACCGATAGCAAAGAGACCCTATCGGATGTCCACCGAGGAGTTGGTAGAAATGAAGAAACAGCTAGAAGAGTTAATGGAGAAAGGATTTATCAGACCGAGTTCGTCGCCGTGGGGAGCACCGCTTTGTTTGTCAAGAAGAAGGACGGGAGTTTCAGGATGTGCATTGACTACCGTGCACTCAATGAAGTCACCGTGAAGAATAAGTATCCGCTACCCAGGATTGATGATTTGTTTGATCGGTTGAGAGGAGCCGGAGTTTTCTCCAAGATTGATCCGAGATCGGGATACCATCGATTGAAGATCCGATCGGAAGATATTCAAGATCGCATTCTCATCAAGATATGGACATTACGAGTTTACGGTTATGTCCTTTGGGCCGATTTAACGCGCCAAATTTATTTCATGAATATGATGAATAAGGTGTTCATGGAATATTTGGACAAGTTTGTCGTCGTGTTCATAGACGATATCCTAATCTACTCCAAGACAGAGTGAACATGCCGAACACTTAAGGCGAGTTTTGGAAAAGCCGAGGAACGACAACTTTTCGCCAAGTTCAGCAAGTGTGATTTTTGGAAGGACAAGGTGGAGTTTCTTGGACATGTAATGACCGCAGAAGGAGTCGCCATAGATCCAAGCAAAGTAGAAGCTGTGTTACATTGGGAGCACCAAGGCGTGACCCAGATTCGGAGTTTCCTTGGAATGGCAGGATACTACCGCCGTTTCATCGAAGGCTTCTCGACAATTGCGAAACCTCTTACGCAATGGCTGAAGAAGGAAAAGAAGTTTGCATGGACGCTTGAGAATGTGAGAAAGGATTTCAGAGCTGAAGAAGCGATTGACATCAAGACCGGTGTTAGTTCTACCGGATGTTGCTCAAAGCTTCGATATTTATTGTGACGCATCGCGCCAAGGACTTAGATGTGTCTTGTCTGCAGGATGGAAAGGTCGCCGCTTATGCATCAAGGCGCTTGAGGCCGCATGAGGAAAATTATCCGACACATGACTTAGAGTTAGCTGCCGTAGTGCATGCTTTGAAGATATGGCGTCACTATCTGATTGGAAACAGATGTGAGTGTACACGGATCATAAGAGCCTTAAGTACATATTCACCCAGTCGGATCTGAATATGAGGCAGAGGAGATGGTTAGAGTTGATCAAAGACTATAATGTTGGAATCCATTACCATCCCGGGAAGGCCAACGTAGTAGCCGATGCCCTGAGTCGGAAAAGCCATACCGTGAGTACGTTGCTAGCCACAAGTCAGGATGAGTTATGTGAGGATTTTCAGAAAATGAAGATTGAGGTAGTACCTAGCGGATTCTTGGCCGCATTAGAAGTAAAGCCTACCCTAGAGGATCAGATCCGAGAAGGACAGAAGGATGATGACAAGATCCGCAGGATTAAGTCCATCAAGGAGGAAGGCAAGGCAGAGGACTTCAAGTTGGATGAGCAAGGCACGTTGTGGATGAAGGATCGCATTTGTGTGCCTAACAAAAGGAGTTAAAGCAACTGATTCTCGGAAGAAGCCCATGACTCAAGTACTCAATTCATCCCGAAGCGCCAAGATGTATCAGGATCTGAAGGAGAGATTCTGGTGGCCGAGTATGAAACGTGAAGTTGCCGAGCATGTTGCATTGTGCGACGTATGCCAGAGAGTCAAGGCAATGCATCAGAGACCAGCAGGATTGCTACAACCGCTGAAAATACCTGAGTGGAAGTGGGAGGAAATCGGAATGGATTTCATTACCGGCTTTGTCAAGACTCAAGGAGGTTATGACTCCATATGGGTTATAGTGGATCGCTTGACTAAAGTAGCCCATTTTATCCCCGTGAAGACCACTTACTCGGGAGATAAATTAGCAGAATTGTAGCAGAATTGTACATGATCAGGATTGTCTGTTTGCACGGAGTGCCAAAGAGGATTGTATCGGACAGAGGTACCCAATTTACCTCAAGGTTCTGGAATAAGTTGCATGAAGCCATGGGAACCCGTTTGAACTTCAAGATGTGACTTATCATCCACAGACGGATGGACAGACCGAAAGAGTCAACCAGATTCGGAGGATATGTTGAGAGCTTGTGCATTAGCTTATGCTACTTCTTGGGATAAGAGTTTACCGTATGCCGAGTTCGATTACAACAATAGTTATCAGGCTAGTTCTGAGATGTCACCTTTGAGGCCTTTGTATGGTCGACCTGTCGGACGCCATTGAATTGGAATGAGACCGTGAGCGCCGTGTCTTTGGGCCTGATATTCTTCAAGAGGTCAAGAGCGGTCGCTATGATTAGGGAAAGGTTGAAGATAGCCCAATCTCGGCCAGAAGAGTTATCTTGACAATCGTCGCCGAGACTTGAGTTTTGAACGAGAAGACTTTGTTTACCTCGAGTTACGCCTCTCGGGGGAGTTAAGAGGTTCCATGCCAAAGGGAAACTCGCACCTGCTATGTTGGACCATTTAAGATTTTGAGTCGCAGAGGCGAAGTTGCTTACTACCGGAGTTGCCACGATCGTTGGCGAGGAGTGCATGATGTATTCCATGTGTCCTAGATTGAAGAAGTGTCTCCGAGTTCCTGAGAGCAGACACCGCTAGAGTCAATTGAGTTGCAAGAGGATTTGACTTATAAGGAGCATCCCGTGAGGATTCTAGACACAATGGATCGAGAAACTAGAAACAAGTCAACCCATTTCTCAGAGAGTTCGATTGGAGCAACCATGCAGAGAAGCGACTTGGGAGCGAAGAGGATTTGAAGAAAGAGTTTCCAAACCTATTCCTTTAGTAAGCCACGAATCTCGGGACGAGATTCTATTAAGGGGAGGTTTGTAACACCCCAAAATTTTGCTTTTATTGAATTCATGTGTGATTTGGCACTTTGGTGAATTTTGGAATTTTCTCGAATTTATTTGGATTTATTTGGAATTTATTTGAATTTATTCCATTTTGAAATAATTAAAGAATTTAATATTGCAAATAAAATTTTGTTGGAAATATTTTATTTGAGTCCCAAATACCCTAAAATATTTTCCAGAATTTTTCTGGAATTTTTCTGAGTATTTTGCTATTTTTAATGAATTAATTGAATTTCTGGAATTATTTTAAATATTAAATCATTTGGAAAATCAAACCGAAGTCGATTCTTGTTCATCCGACCGAGCCCGAGTCAGACTCGAGTTCGAGTCCGACCCGAACCCGACCCGAGCCAGTTGACTCGACCAAACCAACTCCAAAACCTAATCGATCCCAACCGTTGGATCAAGATCCAACGGTCAGGATCATCCCGTACCGCTTCGGTCGAATCCGGCCCGGATCCGATCGCGTCCACGCGATCGTGGCCGTTGATCGTGCCACGTGGACGGCTGAGCGTCATCGTCCCCGCCGAGTCCGAGCCGGACTCCTCCGCCGCCGCCAGTGTAGAATTAGGGTTCCGCCCGTGCACGCATGCCGAGGGTATTTAAGCACGGAGGTACCGAGGACCGCCGTGATCCCGCGCCTCTCTCTGCTCTACTTCACCGAGCCTTAGTCGCCAGATTCGCCGGAATCGCTCGCCGGAGCTACAAGACTCTCCGCCGCGGTTTTGCTTGATTCCGCCGCCCGCCGCCCTGCCGCCATTGACCCCAGATCCGAACCCCGGCCAGCGCACCGAAGAGACCCTTCACCTCGCCGAGCACGCCCCAAACGCTGCTCGTGGTGGTCGCTGCCTCGCCACGGCAGCCACAACCTCGCCGTGAAGCCATAGCCGACCCGAGCTCCACCAACCGTCCGATCAAGATCCAAGGGCTCAGATCGCGCCACGTCACCCTCGGTGAGTTCTCCGTTGAAAATCCTAGATCTAATCTCAACCGTTGGATCTAGATCCAACGGCTTAGGTCGTGCCACGTAGCGGGAGCTGCGCCAGGCGAGATTGGATGCGGACCGTTAGATCAAGATCCAACGGCCAGATCAACCCGTGCGCCCAAGCACTTGAGGCCCAAATCAATCCTAGCCGCCGATTTTCAAACCACCGGCTACTATGGTGCCACGGGTCCCGGGCGCTGACCCGCCGCGCCCCGGGGGCGTGCGCGTGGGCCACTGCCACGCGGGGCCCGCGTGTCAGCGACCGCACCGTGACGTCACCCATGACGTCATCGGATGGACCCACTGCCGGGCCGTGGTGAGCCTCACGACGCCGATGACGTCACCCGAGTGGTCCCACATGTCGATCTCACGTGAGCCGTGGGCCGGTCCACGGTAGAGACCCGAGCAGCGTGGACTACGCCCATGGACCGCCGACGCCAGCAGACCAATCCAGTGCTGCCACGTGTCCATGATGACGCAATAATTAATTTCGAAAAGAAATGATTTATTAATTCGAAATATTGATTCAAATTTAGATTCAAACTTCAAACGCTTATAACTTTTGCGTTTCAACTCCGATTTGAGTGATTCAAATTTCTAAATTTGTATAAAATTGAGATCTACCTAAATATGAATTTTATTTAATTTTTGGACTAAATTTTTTCTCTGCAAAATTATTTAAATGATTATTTAAACTTTAAATAATCATAACTTTTGCGTCTTAACTCCAAATTTGACGATTCCAGTTTCTAAAAATCCATAAAATTATGTTCTTTCTGTTTATGGATTTTATTTGGATGTTTGGACACTTTTTGCCTATTGTTTATTTGTGTATTTGCTATTTGCACGCTTTACGAGTAGACGTTGAAGTGCCGGAAGGATTCGAAGGAGAAGTATTAACTCAGGATCCAACTCAAGACCAAGAACAAGTACTTTTTGAAGGCAAGTTGTGCTTTGACCATGTTGATCCTATTTCGAAATCTATTTTGATTTAAACTATTGCATGCTAGTTCAATTAGAAAAATACTTGGTTTAAACATGGGGGTTAGATAAGTACCAAATTTGCTGTATGACACCTTGATTATTTAAGTATGTGCCATGACCCTTGTCACCCTAGTTGTGGATTACTAGTTGGACATTATTAAATTGCCAACCTGGGTTTAGACCGTTGTAGTATACTGCTTAGACCTGCTACGTGCTCATAACATGATTTTGGATAATCAAATGTTAATATTGACTTAATGATATATTGAACCTGTTTTGGAAAAGTATCATGTGATGTTGATGGCACGTGGTGCATGGTAATCAATCGGGTTTGATAAACAGTTTTCGACCGGGGCATGTGGCAAAGAGTAATCAGGTGGGCCAGTTGTGGCATTGGGAGTGTTGTTTTGGTTTTTCGGGTAGTCTTGCCCTGGTCACCCTAAGGACTTAACCTTGCAAGCCTTTGAACTGGGTCTAACGTGCAACCACATGTTTGTAATGGGACGGACCTAGTTGACTAAGTCGCTAATAACGTACCAGTGGGACCTCAGGAGGTCAACTACACCCTTTGTGTAAGTTGTACGGGGGAGCGTACCGGGGCTGAGGCCAGGTACCCATCTAACGGTTGATTGGCCTAGACTTCGCCTTAGCTAAGGGAAGGGTTAGTGCGCAATAACCGGGGAGGACCACTTGTATTGTTAGAAGTTTCCGAAAGACTTTGTTACGGGAACTCGCCTTTGTGGTGTTTGACTGTATCTTGTGGGTAAAGTGCATAACCTCTGCAGAGTATAGAATCTATTCGAATAGCCGTGTCCGCGGTATTGGACATCGCTCGGGAATTACAGTCAAGGGTTAGATTTTCTCAAAAATAACTTTGGTTTGAAAGGTTGGGTTGGTTTAATAATGAAGATGATGGAAATGTGGTTTAGGATGGGGAAAATGTTTATTAAACTTCTTGAAAAGTTATTTATGCTTTACTTATTTCTACTGCTTTCGAATCTACTTATATTACTTGTCAAATGCTTTGCATCTGCAAATATACCTTGAGCTATTCCTTTGTACCAAGCCATGCATATAGTATATTAGCTTGCATTCTGCATGACTTGGTCGAGTACCAAGTACTCACCCTTGCCTCAACACAACATCAGTTGAAGAGGAGACTACGCCACTTTGGAGGAGGAACTCCAAGAGGATCCGTCTACTTAGGGAAGCGAGCCCACCGGCTTGTGGTATCTTGGATGGCGCCACGAAGCTATTTGATTTTCCGCTGCTATTATTTCTCTTTTAATAAGTTTCGCCTTGCGAGGCATACATTTGTAACTTGACCATAAGGTCGAGTAACCAGTTTGGTTATTTAAATAAAGTACTTTGATAATATCGAATGGTATGATTGTGATATTTACCGATGTTAAGACTGTGTGCACTAGCGCGTTCCTGGACTAGTGCTGAATACACAAAGGGTCCGGATTTGTAAATTCGGGGTCCCGACAGTCTGCGTCATGCGCGGGATGTTCGCACCGAGGCTGCGTCTAAGTCTAACTCGCTCTTATTGCTTGTGTCCGCCAACGCCGCCGCTGCGACCGGTCGGTCTGATGAGCGCATCCGACCATATACACCCGCAAGTGGGAGTCCAGCATCATGAGCACCATAGACGAGCTACGCCTCCGCTCCGTGCTGCTGGAGGGGGTCGGCGAGCCGATGCGCTGTGACATCCGACATGACTTCCCGGCCGTCGTCTTCTCCACCGGCGGGTACACCGACAACGTGTACCACGAGTTCAACGACGGCATCTTCCCGCTCTACATCACCGTGGGGCAGTACAACAAGAAAGTGGTGTTTGTCATGCTCGAATACGACGACTGGTGGATGACCAAGTACGGCCACATCGTCGAGCAGCTCTCCGACTATCCGCCCATCGACTTTGCCAACGACCACCGCACACACTGCTTCCCGGAGGCCGTCGTCAATCTGCTCATCCACGACGAGCTCGCCATTGACGCCACACGGATGCCGAGCAACCAAACCATCCATGACTTTCGACAGATGATCGACGACGCTGCATCTGTTGTTTTGATCTCGGCTAACAAACCTTAAACGACTAACCGAGAATTCAACGCCATGATCGGAGACACTCCAACATAAAATTGGTGTGATCCCAAATCAAACACTCTCAAGAGTTAAAAGGGAAAATCTAGCCTCTCATTCGCTCTCTGCTGATTGAGAAAGAAAAGAGGCAATCCCGAAATCAAAAACTCTAACCGATTCTAAGGCGTGCTGTTTTGACCTGAAGCCCTCGCCGTCGTCTTCATCACTTCACTAGGTACACTCTGAAGTTCATGGTGCCGCTCTTTTCCGATGCCGCGATTTCCTCACCGAGCCAATCCAACCCGAATTCATGATATCAACGAATCAAGTTCGTTCTAATTTTAATTCCACTTCATGTGTTCACGGATTAGACTAGCTAATGTCTAGAATCCTTAAGCAACTTCTAACAGCATCCAGACGATCATCAAGGAGGAAAAAGAGGCTTCGGCGGCAGCGAGGAGACGCGCGGCACCACCACAACAGCAAGAATAGCTGGCGCGCCACCGCACTCGAGGACGACAAGCCGCGGCTGCTGATCGTGTCCCGGAACGGGTCGCGCGCGATCGAGAATGAGGCCGAGCTGGTGCGCACCGCGGCGGGCACCGGGTTCCGCGTGGCCGTGCTTCGGCCGCGCCAGGACACGGAGCTCACCAAGATGTACCACGCACTGAACGCATCGGACGTCATGGTGGGCGTGCACGGCGCGGCCATGACGCACTTCCTCTTCATGCACTCGGGCTCCGTGTTCATCCAGGTGGTGCCGCTTGGCACCGACTGGGCCGCCGAGACCTACTACGGCGAGCCGGCGTGGCGGCTCGGTCTGTGCTACATGCCATACAAGATCCTGCCGGTTGAGAGCTCGTTGTACGGGCAGTACGCCAAGGATGACCCGGTGCTCACCGACCCGGACACCGTGAACGCCAAAGGGTGGCAGTTCATCAAGAAGGTGTACCTGGACGGCCAGAACGTTCGGCTGGACATGGCACAGTTCCGCCGCCGGCTGCGCGAGGCGTACCACCACTGGACGGCGCAGAGGCAGCGCCAACGCGCGGGATCCTCCACCGAGCAGAGGAAACCATTGTAGCATGGATGGTGTCAAACTGTCAATATTGGACTTATTAATAACTAGTTTTTTTGAGATACGGTGAATACTTTATACTGTATAGACAAATGCAGAGGGAGATTGATGTTTACCTTTCAAAGAGTTTGATGGTGGGAGTGATATTGGTGCATGCCAGCAGATGCATGTGTTTCACAGTTCTGGCGTGGAGGAGAGGCGTTATGATGTTCATAATAAATGGATAAAACAGAAAGAAAACAGAGACAAACATAGAGTTATAATTTCTTTAATAAACCATTTTTTTAAAAGAAAATTGGCGTCTTCCATTTATCACAAAAGTTGGCTGATGCCAACTATCAATGGCTAACTCAAGTCAGTTAACATGCTAACTTTATTTGTAGGACATCTGAACAATCTGAGTATGCATTTTGATTTGTAATAGCAAAAGTAGCACCGTTTGTAAGACAATTATTTAAATAATAATATTTTAATGAAAAATCACAGAAATAATATATTGGTTAAAAAATAACAAAAATACCCCTCTATAGCCATTTCAAATAGCGACGAGGGCTGTTGTGCAACGGGAGGCTTCTGTCGCCATTTGGAATGATGATAACTCTCTATCGCCATTCCAACTGACGACAGAGAGCCAAACCAGCAAAACAAAAGAGGGGGAGAGAAAGAAAAGAGGGGAAAGAAAGGAAAAATAAGCACATATGAATTTTGTTAAAATAAAAAAAATAAGTATAACGAAAATAGGGCATTGCGGTCTAGATTTTTTTAAAAAAATACAGAAATAATATACATGTTAACAAAATTTGACAGAAATTCGAGAGGGAAGTTTGTTAGTAGAAGATAATAAAGCGTAGAGAACTCAATAAGGAAAAATTTGTAGAAGTGACGTTAAATGTTGTTAGTAATGGAATGAAGGCAGGGAGTAGCGAAAAATTAGAGAATTTTTTTGGTTAACTGATGTAGCAGAAAATCAGGGAATTTAAATCCGTAGATTTCAAATTTTTTGGTTCAGTGCTGTACTATAAAATTATGATATTTTAATTGATAGTTATTACTTTTTTTGTTAAGTGTTGTACTACAAAATTGCGGAATTATAATCAAATCGATGTACACGTGATAAACATGATGATGCACAAAAGGTGTACAAAATGAGAGAAGATAGATGGCGCATATGAAATTGTTGCATTGCATGGCATAGAAAAACAAATAAACATAGGTAGTGCATACAGTTCGGTACAAATAGCGACAGGAACGAACGACGAACAGGAAGTACAACTATGATACATGTGTGCCTTTTGTAATGGTAAAGAAGTCATGATGCATGTTGTAGACCTTACACGGAAGTACAAATACAATTTGAATATGATAATTAGACATAAAAATTGAACGCAATAATTACACATACAAAGTCCATACATTCATTATAAATAGGAATTCGATACACTAAATTGACATCCGAGTAAAGTACAATAATTTCATATGGAAAGTCAATACAATAATTTTATAGCCACTGAACCGTCAAGTAATACTTGAAAGTGTGCCCTGTCGCCTTGCAAACTGAATATTTCTTTACATGACGCCCACTTTCCGCTGCGTCCATGCCATTCCATATACACCTTCTCTGCCGCCACCCTATGCCCTTTAGCTTGCTGACATCCGGAACCCACCGTGTGTCCTCCCATCTCTGATGCTCCGTGAATAAACCCAACACTCAAAAACCGTAAATTTCTATGCTCCAAGTTGCTGTCACCGCTTTCTTATTGAAGAATTGTGACAAGAGTATACCCAGATCATAAGGATTGTTAAGCAGGTAGCCATGACGTGTTCACATGGCTTGTGTAATAAACGAGGCTTGTTGCAGGTGCATACACATGTTTGCTTATGTAGGATGTATTCATGAGCAATTTTTCATCGGTTTGTCCCACGACCAGCTTTATCTTTACACAGTACCTCAAAATGAAGCTCCCTCATGTCATCTTCCCTTTCTTTCTCTTTTCCTCCATGTATGTAGAAATCATCTCGGAGTATTTCACAGCAGGATCATTCATGCGGGCGACGACCCTAGCTTGGCGAGCCATGAAGAACACCCTCCACTATAGCAACCAGAGAAAGGAGTTTCAGGCCCCGCATGACCCAATTGTAAACCTCAGCCAGGTTTATCGTCATGAACCCATACCTGGCACCATCGGTGTTATAAAAGCATAGTCTATTTCTCTCTAGACTCATGATCTATCCATTCAGAGAAGCATTTCATAACCCTTTCGTTCCTCCGAACCATGTGCGGAGGAGGGTCTATGGTTAACTCTTCAAGTGCTACTAAGGCCTCCCCTACGCCAGGCGTTGCCCTCTTCACTGCCTATGTTGTGTACCTTGACGTCAGCTCATCCAACTTTTTCCATAATGCATTAAACTTTGTTTGCGGATTCTGGTCACACAACTTTTTAAAAAGCTTCGTCAGCTCCTTGTTTCTAAACTATTTGTAGAAGTTGGAACCTATGTGCCGTTTGCACCACCTACTTCGCAAATCAGGCCATGGATGTGTCAAATCTGCATGATCACCTTCAACAGCCCAGGATGCCGATTGTGTATGACACACTCCATGCCGTTGATCCATGACACCAGCTTTCACGTTCCTTAGAAACCAAAGCCAGCTATCAGTGTTCTCAACATCTACAAATGCGAGCACTACAGAAGAACTTGATTGTTGCCATCTACTCCTATGGCAGTCAATATTTGTCCTTTGTACTTCCCAGTAAGAAATGTCCCATCCACGCATAACAACAGACGGCAATGTCTGAACACGTTGATATATGCATCGAAAGTGAAGAATGCTCACTTGAGTACCATCTTCCTAGGGAAGTGCTATGAAGGTTGCTCACAAATATCGACAAATGTTCTAGTACTCCTTTCCTTGATCACTTGAAGCATACCTGGCAAGTTCGGATAGGAGTCTTCGTACGTACCAAACCTTGCTTCCAATGTCTTCTGCTTCGCTCTACATGCCTTGGCATAGTTTATGGTGAACTGGAACATCTACTCTATTGCAAATATCATGGTACGTGGCTCTAAATCCAGGTTGCCCATAATCTTCCCATATATTGCATTAGCAACAAAGCCTGAAGATATGTTTCTATGCAACTGCGTAGACTCCGTCAGCACGCAGGTATGTGGGATGACTATATAACACTTCCAAATGGTGTCCCATTTAGGCTGGCAAGCATGGACACGCTATGGGCAACCCTTCATCTAGCATTTGACATCATACACCTACTGATCTGACTTCGTAACCTTAAAGGGTCTATGCAGCGAAACTGCCCATGCTGTCACTGCTTCCTGCACCTCAGTCTTATTCTTGTAAATTGTACATTAACGCATCTCATTCCGATCATACCCCCATGCGACATCTTCACCCTCTTTAACCATCAACCTATCGAATCGACACTCAACCTACTCCGCAAAGAAACGCTCTTCATCCTTTTTGTCATTACTTAAAGCCTTGTAGTCATGGCTCTCTTCATCCATCGATTACACCAGCAATTCAATATATTCTCCTTCGTCTACCACACCTATTGGTTCCTACACCTCTGCTATTGGAACATTAACTTCCTTGCCTTGCATTGCCTCCTGACCCGAACAAACATCCTACCTCACTAAACATTCTCTAGCTTGGTTGCTCTACCCAACTTCCTCCGGTCCATCACCAACAACTTCTTCCTGTGTCTCTTGGATTGTATTGAATTTCTGAAATGATTGCGCCAATAACACTAATAGCCACCCTTTCTCAATCGCCATTGTTACATATGAACTCCATGACTTCGGCTCCTTCGGTTCCACTAACTGCAAGTACGTGCAATCCCATGTCCAACACCCTATTCCGTGCAGCTTCAAGTCATGCAATTCACGGTCCAACAAGAACATTTGGTACAATCATCTTGTAATTGTGCTCCATGAACGCTCCTCTGCACGTGACAGAATAACTACGACACTTGAAAAATGACTTAGTTTCACCCTTTGTGCACCCATATGCGGAACCCTTTCTTCGCAATGTATTTTAAATTGCACTTGTTCATCCATACGTGTCGAGCATTTCACAAAATTCTTAATACCTACCTATGTACTACAATGACGTACTCTACACTACTTGAAACAACTGCTACAGGCATACATACATTTATTTTTTAAACTACACACTATCATGCATACTTCTCACAGTTTGTATGTTCATAGCTATTGTTACTCTACACGGCTAATTAATTACGAATCTAATTAATCTGGTCGCCATGTTATGTATGTACAAAAACTATTACTAACATACACAACAAATTAATATGGTCGCTAAATCGTGTATTTAAAAAAGTATCGCTATTCTACACATCTAACTACTTACAAACCTAATTAATCTGGTCGCTAAATCGTGTATCTAAAAAAGTATTGCTATTGTATTGTACACATCTAACTACTTACAAACCTAATTAATCTAGTTGCTAAATAGTGTATATAAAAAAATTATTGCTGTTCTACACAGCTAATTACTTATAAACCTAATTAATATGGTCCCCAAGTCATCTATGTAAAAACTATTGCTACTCTATACAACTAATTAATCTAATCGCTAAATCGTGTATCTAAAAAGTATTTCTATTCTACACAACTAACTACTTACAAACCTAATTAATCTAGTTGCTAAATCGTGTATCTACAAAAGTATCACTATTGTACATAGCTAACTACTTACAAAACTAATTAATCTTGGCTACATCATGTATCTAAAATAAGTATTACTATTCAACACAGCTAATTACTTACAAATCTAATTACTCTGGTCGCTAAATCATGTATATAAAAAAATATTGCTATTCTTCACAACTAATTACTTACAAAGCTAATTAATCTGATCGCTAAGTCATCTATCTAAGTAACAAGTCCTACTCTACATAATTAATTAATTACAATCTAATTAATCTACTCACTAAATCGTATTTTTAAATTTAAATTTAAATAAACAAAAAAATACCTGTAAAATCACAACGCTTTTTTCCCTCCTCTTCCCCTCTTCTTCTAGTATTTTAAAAAAAAAATCGTTTGTAAGAAGTGAAATTAGCACCATAGAAGATTAGGTAGGCGTCGTGTGTCACTCCAATACCAGGGTTCATAAAACCAGTCGGTTTTCATCGATTTTTGCAAAATTGACAGTATCGAACCAGTTCGAAACCCTAATCCGGCCCAATTAAAAAAAATCAAAAAATTCATAAAAATTTGTGTGATGTAAATCGGTCGAAAATCAGTGAAAACCGCTTGATTTTCGACAAAAATTGATGAAAATTGCTCAAAAAAAATTGGCCGCCCAAAAGGTTCAACTCGCTAATCGGTTTTTCGAGAAAACAGATCAATTTTTGTTTTTTCAATTTCTTTTGAATTTTTTCACACTCTCGGTTTCGATATACTTCGGTTTTTGATAATTTTCGTTAGATTTTCATGATAAATCAGTACTACCATGACCTTTGTAGGATCGAAGTATACGAATATAGCAATCAGAGGGGGGGTGAATGATTGTGCGGAAGCTAAAACCAAATTCTTGACCTATTAAAAGTTCACCCCAAAACAGAACCAAATAATTGCCTCGTTTTCGACAAAAACAGAATGACATAGGTTTGGTAAAACGAGAATTCCCGGAGATCCAACCGTCGAAACAATCTGAAATTTGGACACAAGAAACTAGATTCCAATACGAATCGAACCCAAAAAGAAACAGTTCGATCGGACTTACGGATCAAAAGTTATGAGCTTTGCAAGCTTGCTGATCCAGAACTTGACGAGAATCAATCTAATCAAAACTTCAAGATTAAACAAGAACGACAAAAGATTGATCAACTAGACTTTGAGAAACACTAGATCAATATCCTAGAGAAGTTTTTGATGGATCAAATCAAGATAAAACTTGAAGAACAAAACCAATCTAGAACTAGATCAAGCATGCAAACAAGAACCAAAACAGAAAATCGTAGCGACGTGGTTCTTGTAGAGCACGCAAAAATCTTGGAAGAATTGATCTTTATTTCTTGTCTAAAATACTCTCATCAAAAGAGTACAAACCCTAAAACCAAGCTCAAAGCTTGATGCGCTCAGCTCTACTTGGTGCCTTTCAACAGAGACCCCCACCTATTTAAAGCACCAACCCATTAAAGAGTTACGAATACGATTCCTATTCCCTAGAATGAATCCGTGATCCAACTCCACTCTACTTGGCCCAACCAGGCCGAGTACAACTCTTGCACGCGGATGGCAACCCGACCAGACTCACGTGACTAACACTTTGCACGCAGCGTATGGCCACCGCCATACTCACGTGACTAACACTTTGCACGCCGAATGACCTCCTCGCCATTCTCACGTGACTAACCATTCTTCATGTGCACCATTCTCTTAGCCCGAACGTCCCGCATGACATCCTTGACCACCAAGACCTCGGTTCCTCCTGAACCTAGTCCCGAACCTCAGTTCCTCCATGAACCTAGTTCCGGTCCCGTCATCGACCACATTCGTCTTCGAGCAATACCTGCACATGAACAAACCACAAACAAATCCGAGCACAAGTCCACGACTTGACTCAATGTCAATCCATGCAACTACTCACATGAGTATTGCATAAAGTCCACTTCAAAAGAAGCATCATGAAATCATTACAAATTTCAAATTCACATTCAAAATTCAAATCCAAATCGCTCAAAACCCTAATTGAGCGAAAACGATTCACGACGGACAAACAAAGTTGGTCCGTTGTATAAGGAAAAGTTTCATTCCAAGAAGCCAACCAAACGCGGAAAAACACGTTCACAAGCGGACAAACAAAGTTGGTCCGTTGTACATGCAAAATGGCTTCGGTCATGAGCTCAAAACAAGTTCACAACGGACCCCGAAGCTTGTCCTATAAGCGTGCACGTTTCGGTTTCACAAAAGTAAAACCCTAGAAAAATCCATTCACGACGGACAAAAGAATTAGTCCGTTGTACATGTGAAAATCTTGGTTCCAAGGAATTATCCAAACCGAAAAAGCTTGTTCACAACGGACCAAGAAAAGCTGTCAGTTGTACATGTGAAAATGACGTCGGTCAGGGGCTCAAAAACATGTTCACAACCGACCCAAAAACACTGTCGTCGCAGATGGGAAACTTCTTGTTTCTTGAGAACTTTGTCGAGCGCACACGCGTAACTTCTTGTTTCTTGTCAAATTGTCAAAGCAGATGAACAAACACATTTTGCAAATTCAAATCTAAGTTAATTTTTCAGTTCAAAGCCAATTTTTCAAAGACATGATTTCACAATCTCCCCTTGATGAAAACATTGGCAACACCACTTAGAATTGATCATTTGCCATTCACTTTACCAAAGATTTTGAAATCCAAAGGATCAAAGACCAAAGTAAGAAAACACAGAAATCCCTCTTTGACCAAAATGCAAAACAAAATCTCCCCCTGAGAATGAAAATGTGTGTGAATGTGCAATGCGCCCAAAAAATTTCAAAAATTCTCCAAACTTCTCCCAAAATTCTCAAATTTAACAACTCTCCCTTTTTCTTTAAACTTTTCAACAATTCCCAATTTTCTCCCCCTTTGACAATGGATTCATCAAGAGTAAAAGAGAGAACAGGTTCAAAATTTTTCTGAAACAATGATTCACAATTAAGAAACAAGGGAGTGCCAAGATAGGAGAAAATGAGCTCATTCGATCATATAACCTTATATATCATATAATATGCAAAATACATGATCTTGATGTGATTTTAACAAGTTAGGGAATGACATGCATCTCAACCTCAATTTAGTCAACTATAGCCAAGTACTAAGCAAGATCTTAGCAGAAAAAGCAAGACTTTAAAAATTGAAGCAACTAACAACTTAGGGCGAGCAAGTAGTTTCAACTCCAATCTAGTAGACCAATTTAATCTTTAAACAATAAGTTGCATGTGGCATGCTTGAAGCATACTTCTTTTATTTTCTAGGAGTGGCATGCTTGAAGCATACATCTTATCTTTGAGGGAATGGCATGCTTGAAGCATACATCTTATCTTTTAGGAAAGCACCAAGCACATAACTTGAGGTTTTTTGCTTTTAACAACCCTTTTATTGATTCCCTTTTCTTTTCATTTTTCTTTGATTATAAACATGCAAAAGTGATTAAAAGGTCTTATGAAAGAGTAAAGTTGAAACCACACTTGCTTCATAGCCCAAATTTGTCAAGAGGATTCAATATCAAGCCTAGAAGAGTAAGATATCACAGAGTATTTAGCTATAGGTAATCAGTCCAGGGAATTCCGCAATGTCATTTTTAGTTCAAGTGAGATAATTAGATTATCATATATTAGCTCAATTACATAACATATAAAGAAATATGATAAAGTGAGCTCATTAAGTAAAAAAAAACTTGGCAAGGAAACTCCCCCTCAAAACAAATCCATTGGATGAACAAATCCAAGTTCTCCCCGAATAAAAGCAAAACGAGAAGAAGACAAGGGTTTTGAAAATGTCTGCCAATTGATGTTCAGTATCCACATGGTGAAGCACAATATTTTCTTTTTCAACATGATCTCTAAGAAAGTGAAATCCAATATCAAATGCTCAAGAAAGAGGATTACTCAAGAGGTGTACGAACCAAATCAATTCAACATCCTCCAAAGTCAACATCAGAATAAGCTCTTAAACTAATGCATAAGGAAGCAAAAAGCCAAATGCCAAAATCTTGAGTACCATGGAGATACCTGAAAATTCACTTGATTGTTTGTTGATGTGAAGCACGTGGGAAGAGTCTCTCATGTAAACCTCCAATTATCTCATCCTCAACGACATCATCATCTTTATGAACAAAGACACTCTCCCCTGAACATATGCACTGTACTTGCATCATTTGGACTAGTGCCTTTTGCGAAACAGAGGTGGAAGAAGCATCTTGAAGATAACACTTTTAGCACGAGATGCATGAGTAAAGGAGAACCAAAACTTATCACTAAACATATGAAGTGAGCATCAGAAATTCACTAGCCACATGTTCTCCTCCTCGCGTGAGAAGCCTACATAGAAGCGAGAAAGTGTCGAGATCTCGATCTTGGGGTTAGAAATAAGATGTTTAGGAATCGATCTTGAGACACCCGACGACAACAGAGGGCACAACACGAGTATTCTTATGCACAAAATCAGATTTGCCTTTTCCGTGTTTTTAGCATCAAAAGGTGTTTGTTTCACTCTAGGCACATAATGAGAAGTGGAGTGTGCCTTTCTGAAATTAGACCTAGCATTAAACCTTTCTCTCTTTTGTTGTTTAGCTAGTCTAAAGCAAAAGTCTACTAAATGTCCATCTCTACCACAATGAGTGCAAGTGTACTTAACATTATGTTTAGCTTTGGAAGTAGAAGCAACATTTGCATTCATCATAGTAGAAGATAAAAGGCCAAAGCAGATTTGAAGACAATTTTCTTAGGCTCATTTGAAATATCAAGTTTGTCATTGCAAGGAGCATAAACAACGAGAGCGAGGTTTAGTTTCATATGAAGCATGAAGATCAAAACCTAAACCTTTCTTGTTTGAGCTAACCTTCGATTGATCCAAAATCATGTTCAACTTTTTCTTGCCATTAGTGAATCGTTCCAAAGAGTTTTGCAAGTAATCAACTTTATTAGCAAGAATTAAACAATTATTGCAGGAACATCCACTTTTCCTTTTTGCTTGCGACAAGTTGAGCATGAAAGAACCTCATGTGTAAGCAAATCTTACGTCATTTGAGAAACCCTAGCATTTGCATCATGCAACTTCAATTCTAGTATGGAGCATATAGAACATGGAGTTGTATCATGTAAATCAATGGTAGAACAACTAGCATGTTTAACAAGTTTCTCATTTTTCTCATTTTCAGCATTAATTTGCTCTAACAAGGTAACATGTTCTTTCCTAAGCAAAGTAAGCTCATTGTAAATTAAGTCACATGATTTGCAAGCATCATCATCAGGAATCAAGGTTTTAAGTCTAGCAATTTCAGCATTCAATGACTCAACAACAAAATCATGTTTCTTAATTTTCTTGTCACGTTTATCAAGCAATTTACCAAGTCGAGCAACAGCAATAGCTAATTCATCGTAAGAAGGATCTACCTCATTGAAGTCGCTGTCGTGGTCGTCCTCAGTAAAGCTGTTGCTGCTTTTAGCCATGAGACACAACCCCGTCAACTCATGCTTGCTTGGAGTTGCATCGTCCTCACTGCTCCCTGAATCCACATCGCTCAAATTGACTTGTTCAAGAGCGGAAAGAACTCGGTGGACAACTTTGCTGTTGATGAAGCTTTTCTTCTTTCTATTACTTGAAGAGAACTTCTTCTCTTTTCTTCTGTCGTTGTCCTTCTCCTCCCTTGATGCTTTACCTGCAAGTTTAGGACAGTTTGGACGAATATGGTCGAGATCACCACACTCATAGCATCTTGGAGGGCCACCACCACCTCTCTTTCTCATTCTCACATTTTGTAAAGCTTTGTTAAAGCGAGAAGAGAGTAGTGACAAATCTTCTACTGAGAATTGCTCAATCTGTTCATCGGTTAGTGAAGACAAGAAAGATAGAGCAAAACTTGAAGCAGCACCATTATGAGATATGCTAGATTGAGATGTCAAAGCAATTGATTTATGATCATTCTTTCTAGCAAGAACATCTAATTCATGAGTTTTCAACTTGGAATAAAGAACATCTAAGGTAAGTGTACTCATGACAAGATTCTCTAATGGATGTAACTTTCATCTCCCAAATTGACATGTCTAATGCACCAAGCAATTGTCTAGCATTAGCGAGCATCATCAAAGCTAACTCCAACGACACGAAGATTACTAAGAATTTTATTGAAACGTGCAAAGAAGTCATCTAGCGACTCACCGGTTTCATCTCAAATCGCATGTATTCTTTTTTGTAAAGATCTTGACGAACCTCTTTAATAGTGTTAGAACCCTCATGGTAATCACAAAGAGATTTCCATACCTCATATGGATCGAAGATGAATCACACGATCGAAGTCGCTCGTCCCAAGCCTTGGATGATCAAGTTGCGTGCCTTACTATTTGCTTCAACATGTGCGATTGGTGTCGTTGACGTTGTCGTTTGCAGGGACTTCATATGGTTTGTAGACCTTCTCCCAAATTGCGAATCCCTGAGCTTGGATGAACGCCTCCATCTTGGCTTTCCAAAACTGAAAATCAACACCATTGAACACACAAGGTTTTGTCGAATAATGATCCATTGATCTAATCACCGATTAAGATAGATTAGAAAAACCTTGCTCTGATACCACTTGTAGGATCGAAGTATACGAATATAGCAATCAGAGGGGGGGTGAATGATTGTGCGGAAGCTAAAACCAAATTCTTGACCTATTAAAAGTTCACCCCAAAACAGAACCAAATAATTGCCTCGTTTTCGACAAAAACAGAATGACATAGGTTTGGTAAAACGAGAATTCCCGGAGATCCAACCGTCGAAACAATCTGAAATTTGGACACAAGAAACTAGATTCCAATACGAATCGAACCCAAAAAGAAACAGTTCGATCGGACTTACGGATCAAAAGTTATGAGCTTTGCAAGCTTGCTGATCCAGAACTTGACGAGAATCAATCTAATCAAAACTTCAAGATTAAACAAGAACGACAAAAGATTGATCAACTAGACTTTGAGAAACACTAGATCAATATCCTAGAGAAGTTTTTGATGGATCAAATCAAGATAAAACTTGAAGAACAAAAACCAATCTAGAACTAGATCAAGCATGCAAACAAGAACCAAAACAGAAAATACTGTAGCGACGTGGTTACTGTAGCACGCAAAAATCTTGGAAGAATTGATCTTTATTTCTTGTCTAAAATACTCTCATCAAAAGAGTACAAACCCTAAAACCAAGCTCAAAGCTTGATGCGCTCAGCTCTACTTGGTGCCTTTCAACAGAGACCCCCACCTATTTAAAGCACCAACCCACAAAGAGTTACGAATACGATTCCTATTCCTAGAATGAATCAGTATCCAACTCAACTCTACTTGGCCCAACCAGGCCGAGTACAACTCTTGCAGCGTATGGCAACCCTACCATACTCACGTGACTAACACTTTGCACGCGTATGGCCACCTGCCATACTCACGTGACTAACACTTTGCACGCGAATGACCTCCTGCCATTCTCACGTGACTAACCATTCTTCATGTGCACCATTCTCTTAGCCCGAACGTCCCGCATGACATCCTTGACCACTCAAGACCTCGGTTCCTCCTGAACCTAGTCGAACCTCAGTTCCTCCATGAACCTAGTTCCGGTCCGTCATCGACCACATTCGTCTTCGAGCAATACCTGCACATGAACAAACCACAAACAAATCCGAGCACAAGTCCACGACTTGACTCAATGTCAATCCATGCAACTACTCACATGAGTATTGCATAAAGTCCACTTCAAAAGAAGCATCATGAAATCATTACAAATTTCAAATTCACATTCAAAATTCAAATCCAAATCGCTCAAAACCCTAATTGAGCGAACGCATTCACGACGGACAAACAAAGTTGGTCCGTTGTATAGAAAAGTTTCTGTTCCAAGAAGCCAACCAAACGCGGAAAAACACGTTCACAACGGACAAACAAAGTTGGTCCGTTGTACATGCAAAATGGCTTCGGTCATGAGCTCAAAACAAGTTCACAACGGACCCCGGAAGCTTGTCCCGCATAAGCGTGCCACGCTCGGTTTCACAAAAGTAAAACCCTAGAAAAAATCCATTCACGACGGACAAAAAGAATTAGTCCGTTGTACATGTGAAAATCTTGGTTCCAAGGAATTATCCAAACCGAAAAAGCTTGTTCACAAGCGGACCAAGAAAAGCCCGTTGTACATGTGAAAATGACTTGGTCAGGGGCTCAAAACATGTTCACAACAGACCCAAAAACACTGTCGTCGCAGGATGGGAAACTTCTTGTTTCTTGAGAACTTTGTCCGGCGCTAATGCGTAACTTACTGTTTCTTGTCAAATTGTCAAAACAGATGAACAAACACATTTTGCAAATTCAAATCTAAGTTAATTTTTCAGTTCAAAGCCAATTTTTCAGCACATGATTTCACAACCTTGATTTTCAATTCAAAAATAGTTTATTTAACCTTGTGCAACGCTCCCAAATCATGGCAGGACGGAGGCACCACGGCAACTAGGGAAGCTAACAATGACAGCATCAAAAAAAAAATAACAACCACAATCTATTCTCATGTTGATCCGAGGGCTCATTGTTCTTTAAGAAAAAATTATAACAAAACTAAGGCCTAATTCATTTCAGCTTTTGGATTATGGATTCTAGATTATGGAAGAAGCTGCTTTTGATTGTTGGAGAATCAGCCTGGGCCAATTGCCACTTCTAGGTTCTGGACCGAGTCGGCAAGAATCAGCAAGAATCAGTTTCAACCGAATTCTGATTCTATGTAGAAGGTAGCTTCTAATTCTCAGAGAAGCTGTCCAGAATCCTCCCATTCGGTAAATAATCTGTTATTTTAAAGCAGAAGCTGTTTAGAAGCTGAAACGAACGAGGCCTAAGGTTCGTTCATTTCAGCTTCTGCATAATTTCTATTTAAATAAAGCAAATTGTTTACCGAACATGAGGATTATGGATAGCTTCTCTCACAATCAGAAGCTACTCTTTGAATAAAATCAGAATTCGGCTGAAACTTGATTCTCGCTGGTCCAGTCCGGAACCTATAAGTTGCAGCCAGCTCAAGCCAATTATCCTAAAATCAAAAACAGTTTCTACTATAATTCAGAATTCATAATCCAGAATCTGAAATAAACTGAGCTTAAAGCCAAAACAAAGCGCAGGATTTCACAGCTGACGCATGCTATGGACGTGTGATCACACTTCAGTTTGCAACTTTCCATGTTGGCAAGTTTTTTCAAGCAAGCGACCAGCTGAAAACATGGGGATGGTTTCTCAACGGAGAAGGACTTTTCTTTAGAGAAAACGGAACATCACATACGTTAACTATTATGTGCCAAACATTAGACCATGTTTATGTTAGACAACCTCGCTATCGAATAGTCCGGGGTTGCCTAATAGATCTAAAGTGGAGAACAGAGAGAGGGAGAGAGACACAATATGTGGAGGGACTGCTCTGCTTTTTTTATTCTGATTGCATATCTGTACATGGGGTGACCCCTTGCCTCCTATTTATAACTTATAGCTAGGGTTTCGGGAGAGTCCACATGGGCCACGACGGGACGGTTTCCTAACACTCCCCCTTGGACTCTTCACTGCGAGATGCATATGCCTCATCAAAACTCCAGAAAAACCCAGTGGGAAAAATACTTAGAGAAAGAGTACATAGCATACGCTGGCTGTGTTGCACGGATTGCCTCATCAAAAACCTTATGTAAGAAAATTTCAATGAAAAACTTACTTAAGGAAAAGAGTACAATCCACCCAAACTTCAATGTTAATCTTCTAGATTCACGTTGGGTACTCAAACTCCATGTTCGAGATTTATGTAGGAGTATGTGAGAATTCTCCCCCTGAAATATGCACTTCTCTAAGCCTCATCATCCCGATTCCTCTAACACATCTTTCAAAGGAAGATGCTGGGAGTGACTTAGTGAATAAATCTGCGAGATTTTCACACAACTTAGTATGTAGTATCTTTACCTCGTTCATCTTATGCATTTCATGGGCATAAAAGAACTTGGGGTTGATATGCTTCGTGAGATTACTTTTCACATATCCCATTTGCACTTGAGCAACACAAGCTGCATTATCTTTATAGATAATAGTGGGGGTTTGTTCCATGTTCAAACCACATGACTTCTGAATGTGGTGAACCATTCTTCGAAGCCATACACATTCTCGGGAGGCTTCATACAATGCAATAATTTCTGAGTGGTTTATCGACGTCGAGACAAGTGTCTGCTTAGACGACTTCCAAGAGATTGTTGTTCCTCCACAAAGGAAAACATACCCGGTTTGTGACTTGCTAGTATGCGGGTCCGATAGGTACCCAGCATCGGCATAGCCAACCAAATTCAATTCATTGTTTCTTCTGTAAAACAAGTCGAGATCTTTGCTTCCTTGGAGGTAACGGAAGATGTCCTTCACCCATTTCCAATGTCTTTTGGTGGGTTCTGCACTGTACCGTGCTAGCAAATTCATAGCGAACGCAATGTCCGACCTAATGCTATTCGCAAGGTACATGAGTGCTCTAATTGCACTCAAATATGGGAATTCCGCTCCTAGAACTTCCTCCCCCTCTTCTCTAGGCCTGTATGGGTCTAGGTCTGCTTGGAGTGACCTTCTGACCATTGGGGTCTTTGTGGGGTATGCCTTCTCAAAGCCAAATCTTTCCAACACTTTCTACATGTAGGATGATTGGTGTACCAAGATTCCGCCTTGGACATGTTCAAGCTGTAGGCCTAAACAGAACTTGGTTTTACCCAAGTATTTCATTTCAAACTCAGACTTCAAGTTATGAGCATGTTTCTTCAATTTCTTCACCGTCCCAATGATGTTAAGTCATCTACATAGACGGAGATTATACAAAATCCATTCGGGGATCGTTGTATAACACGCATGGACAATCTTCGCTGTTCGTGTAGCCTTTCTTGCAGAGAAAGTCACTCAAGCGATTGTACCACATTCTTCCTGACTGCTTCAGTCCATACAGTGATTTCTCCAATTTCACATTGTATAGGTTTATGTTTGCTCTGTCTTAGTTCGGGATAGGGATACCTTCCAGTACTTTCATGTATATCTCTGAATCCAAGTTTCCATACAAATATGCTGTGACAACATCCATTAGCTTCATTCTCAACTTCAAGTTGACTGCCATTGAGATCAAGTTTCTAAAGGTAATTCCACCCATGATCGGAGAATAGGTTTCTTCATAATCAACCCCAGGACGTTGAGTGAAACCTTGAGCGACAAGCCTTGCCTTGTACCTTACAACTTCAATGTTTTCATTCCTCTTCCGAACAAAAACCCATTTGTGACCTACGAGGGTTTATATGGGGAGGTGTACGGCACACAGGCCCAAACACCTCTCTTTTGTTCAGAGAGACTAACTCTGCAGCGATTGCCTTTTTCCTTTATTCCCAATAGAGCCTTTTCTTGCACTCTGCAAGAGATGCAGGCTCAGGATCATGATTAATGATCGTGGCAATCTTCTTTGCAAAGTATGCATCGACATTGGCTGTTGCTCTATTCATTGATTCTCCTGTTATTACAAAATTTATGGCCATTTCGTCATGGTGTGCTTCATGCACTTCTACTTGCTCTTCACTGCTATTTCCCATTCCAGGAGCAAGTTCCTTTAGTGTTTCTCCGCCAATGTGTGCGCACACATTATTTCCGACGGCTTCTTCCAATGGAAGGTTCAGATCTGGAATTGCTTTTTCCACAGGCTTCTTTCCAGTGCCAGGGCTCAACAGGCTCCCCTTCTTGCTTTGGGGCATTTTCGTGATTGGCTGTGGTAAGTCCTCTTGCCCAGTTTTCCCCAGACGTCTCCGGGTACTTTGGGTTTGAGAAGCCAGATTTCTTGTTCTTTTTCTTTGAGGCCTCTGAACAGGATGAGGGATACCTTCTGCTTTTTTGGTATTTCAACCCTCTCTGGTGAATTTCTTGCTGGTACATGCGACTTAATCACGCTCTTCAGATCACAAAAATCATCAGGCAGTTCATTTGCTAAGTTCTGCAAATCGATTATCTTCTTGACTTCTTGATTTGCTTCATTAGTGCGAGGGTCATGCGTGGGAATCCCAATGGAATGCCATATGATTTCCCGGCATTTTTCATCCAATGGTTCATTTCCTCCCCCTAATGACGGAAAAACGATCCTCGTCAAAGATGCAATCAGTAAATCGGGCTGTATGCAAATCTCTAGTCATAGGTTCCAAATACCTGATTATGGATGCACTTTCGTAACCAACGTATATCCCAGACTTGCAGAGAGGGCCCATTGCAGTTCGCTGTGGGGGTGGTATAGGTACATATACCAAACAACCAAATTTTCTAAGATAGGAAATCTTCGGGATGACCCCTTGCACTAGTTGCATAGGTGAATGGATGTTGTAGGCCGATGGTCTATAATTGATGAGTGCTGCTGCGTGCAGGACTACGTGTCCCCAACAAGTGTTGGGCAAGTTACAACTCTACAAGAGCGGTCTGGCAATGAACTTAATCCTCTTTATTAGTGCTTCAGCTAGCCCATTTTGCGTATGGATGTGCGGTACAGAGTGCTCAATAGTTATTCCAATTGCTGTGTAATAATCATCAAATGCCTTGTGTTGGCGTATTCTACACCAAGGTACCCGCTCCCCCGCGCTAAAAAAGGAATCAAGTGGCAGCCAGGGCGTGCTTGGGCCCACTGCCACGGCAAGAGAAAAACCCATACGGTGGTCGCCCGTGACACGTGGCGTCTGAGCCAGGCGGCGGGCGACCAGCAAGGTGATCGCCAGCGGACACGTGGCGTCTGAGCCAGGCGGCATGGCGACCAGCAAAGAGATCGCCCAGCGGACACGTGGCGTCTGAGCCAGGCGCAGGCGCCCAGCGGTGGTCGCCCGATGGGCACGTGGCGTCTGATCCACGGCCTTTGGCGCACCATCCCCGGGATAGTCCTATCGAGATCAGGGACATTAAATGCGAATCGTGCGCATTAAATGTGGAAGCATGGAAGCTGCAGCGTGGCGGCGCGCCTTCCCCAGGCGCATCATGGCTATGGGAGATGTCACGACTACACCTCACCCCATGACGGAACGGGCGGCGTTGGTGGACATGGGGCCCGAGGCAGGATTGTGACGGATGCGGCAGACATTAATGTGACATAAGAATAGTGACGGGCGCATTAAATACGCCCGTAGCAGTGTAATGATGATGGCTGGCAGTGTAAGCCTCCCATGCGCCCCCGTCAGCCCGAGTATAAAAGGGAGCCGGGGTGCATGGGAGAAGGGGTTCGGTTCGAAAGACTGTAAGGTTTTCATCCTCTCTAGCAAGAGCACAAGCAATACCAAGAAAGGCAGGACTAGGGCTATTACTCTCCGGAGGGCCTGAACCTGGGTAAAAAACTCCGCATCCCCCCCGTTAGCTTGAGCCTCCCGGTGCCCCGATCGTCACCGTCTTCCATTCCGAGGCGATTGCCCCGAAAGCCCCCCGTCGGAACCTCATAAGCACCCGTCTCGGAGGTGCCTGTTGGCTAGTACGCCGACAGTGGCGCGCCAGGTAGGGGCTATTGGTGGTTAGATTGCCCACTCTTTTTCACTCCCAGTTCGGAGCTCAGCAGGAGTAGGGGCGCTTGTCTGCATGGCGGAATCACATTCCAAGCGCAGCAATCCGCCCGAGGAAAGGGGCGCCCGTAGCCGGTCCCGATATTCGGGGAGGGAGCCGGGCCACCCGGGCCCCTCCGCTGCGGGAGCGCTGCACTTGGCTCCCGCGCCCAGGGGTCAGCCTGTCCAACGGCGCTTGGCGCTGGGGGACGACACCCCCGCGCGAAGCCTTCATGCGGCCCGGCTTCTCCTCGATCATCCTCCGGTGACCCTGGGGGGCGATACCCCGGCCACTCCTTGGCTGTGGGATATCGTCCACCTGGTGGATGCCGCTCAACAGCAAGTTGAAGTGGCGACCCAGCCGGGGGCTTCTGGCGTGAGGCGACAGGGAGCCCGCGCAACCGACGCGCCGGGTTCCAACCGCCACACGACAATTTCTCCCGGCACCAAGGGCCGGGACAAGGGGAAGGGAGTCCTGGTTGCAACCCCCTCTGTAACGGGGGGATGGGCACATGACTCCGCTTCTTCCCGCGGTCCCCCCGAGTCAAGGGGGAACCGCGAAGACCTTCGATCGCGCCTTGACGAGAGGCGGCGCGCCAAGGACGGTGACTCGCCGTGTCCTCCGCGAGCGCCGCGAGGGTGCAAGACGGGGGGCTCCTCCCTCGGACTCTGGCGAGAGCGCAGGGTCGCACTCCTCATCCTCTCCTCAGGATCGAGGAGCTGGCGAACGACGCTGCTCCCCCTACAACGTCGGATGCCAGGCGTTCTCTCTCCGCCTTCGGCAAGCTGCATGGCCAGAGAGGTTCCGCCCCGCCTCCTTCGAGAAGTATGATGGTACCACCAACCCGGAGGAGTTCCTGCAGATCTACACCACGGTGGTGCGTGCGGCGGGAGGGTCCGAGAAAGTAATGGCCAACTACCTCCCGACATCGCTGACGGGCTCTGCCCGGTCTTGGCTACTTAACCTCCCGCGAGGCTCTGTACACTCGTGGGAGGAGCTGTGCGACATTTTTGTCGCCAACTTTCAGGGCTCTTACGCTCAACCAGGCGTGGAGGACGATCTCCACGCTCTGGAGCAGAAAGAGGGGGAGTCCCTGAGAGAGTTCATCCGGCGGTTCAGCCACTGCCGCAACACGATCCCCCGGATTTCTGAGCAGTCGGTGATTATTGCTTTCCGGAGGGGGGTCCGAGACCAGAAGATGCGGGAAAAGATGGCCACGCGCGTCATCTCAACCACGTCTGAGCTGTTCTCCCTGGCGCACAAATGCGCCAGGGCGGCCGAAGCCCGGAAGTGCGTGACAAGGCCTTCTGACTCCGGCGACGCTGGCGCCTCGAAGTCCTCCGACCGCAAGAAGAAAAAGAAAAAGCGGAGGGAGGCAACCGCTAGGGAGGTCTTGGTCGCTGAGCCGGAGCCCAAATCCCGGCGTCATGACGATCAGGACCGACGGGACGAGCGCCGGGGCGGGCGCGGCGACCGCAGGGACCGTCGCTCGCCCCGCCGCGAAAACGATGGCGGCAAGCCCTATTGCCCCATCCATCGAACAAGCGGACACGACTTGGAAGACTGCCAAGTTGTGTCCAAGCTGGTTGACAGGCGGCTCAAGAAACGCCGAGAGAAAGATCACGAAGACGAAGACGACGAAGGTGCGACTCCGCTAGCCTTCCAGCAGACGGAGCGCACGGTGGCGTTCATACATGGTGGCTTTGCCACCTACTCATCGAACTCGCAGTACAAGCGGGATCTGAGGCAGGTGTGTGCCACAACGTCATCCTCCGGGGCGAGCCGGCCGTTGAAGTGGTCGGAGCAGCCGATCACTTTCAGCCGGGCCGACCACCCGGAGAACACCTCCGGCCCTGGCCATCTCCCGATCGTGGCGTCCCCCACTGTCCGCAATGCGAAGCTGGGGCGGGTCCTGGTTGATGGAGGCAGTGCTATCAACCTGCTATCCGTTGGAGCGTACCAGGCGCTCCAAATCCGTCTGAGCTGCGTCCGGCCCCGCTGTTTTACGGAGTTGCCCCCGGGGTGGGCCTCTTACCCCTGGGGCAAGTCCGGTTGCCGGTTACGTTCGGAAGTTCGGAGAACTTCCGGACAGAGCTGGTGGATTTTGAGGTCGCTGATTTCGACCTCCCCTACAATGCCTTGCTCGGCCGCCCAGCCCTGGTCAAGTTCATGGCAGTGGCCCATTACGCCTACATGCTAGTGAAAATCCCAGGGCACGGAGGTCCAGTGCGGTGAAGGTGGATAGGTGGAAGCCTGCGCCTCGACAGCGGTGCAGGATCTGGCCGGCACCACACCGCCGCAAGACGCGACAAGGGCGACAACCCGGCCTCCCCTCGGCCAAGACCAGCGCTCGCCTGAGACCCTTGGGCGAGGCAAAGGCGGTCCCCGTGGGCGAGGATGGCTCGGGCAAGGTCGTCAAGATTGGCACTGACCTCAGCGCCAAATAGGAAGACGCGCTCGTCACCTTCCTCCGGTCTAACCTGGATGTGTTCGCCTGGGAACCTTCAGAAATGACCGGGGTCCCCAGGAAGGTGATCGAGCACCGATTGGCAACGCTCCCTAGAGCGCACCCGGTTCGACAAAAGATCCGGTGGCAGGCGCCTGAGCGACAGGATGCCATTCGGGATGAAGTGGAAAAACTTTTGTCTGCTAAGATCGTGCGGGAGGCCACCTACCCGGAGTGGCTGGCCAACCCCGTGCTTGTAAAGAAGTCCAACGGGAGGTGGCGAATGTGCATCGACTTTACTGATCTCAACAAAGCCTGCCCCAAGGACCCGTACCCCTTGCCGCGGATAGACATCGTCGTCGACTCCACGGCAGGGTGCGAAGCTATATGCTTCCTCGACGCCTACTCCGGCTACCACCAGATCAGCATGGCGCAAGAAGATGAAGAAAAGACTGCTTTTGTGACTCCCCTCGGTGTATACTGTTATGTCAGGATGCCTTTCGGGCTGAAGAACGCTGGCGCCACCTATCAGCGGGCCATGCACATAGTGTTTCGGCCCCAAATAGGGAAGAATCTGGAAGTGTATGTCGATGATCTGGTGGTAAAAACAAAAAAGGCCGATGAGCTCGTTCAGGATCTAGAAGAGACCTTCTCTCGCCTCAGAAACTACTGTCTGAAGTTGAATCCCGAGAAGTGTGTGTTTGGTGTCTCATCTGGAAAGCTGCTCGGTTTCCTGGTCTCGGTAGTGGAATCGAAGTCAATCAGGAAAGATAGAAGCGATCGGCGGATGCACCGCCTACAGGCTCAAGCAATCGCAATGCTTGGTAGTAGGCTAGCCTCACTGGGCCGGTTCATATCGGCTCGGGGAAAAAGTCTGCCCATTGTTCAAGCTATTGAAGAAGACCAACTCATTTGAATGGACCCCGAAGCCAATGAGCATTTGAAGATCTGAAGAAGTACCTCTCTTCCCCCAGTCTTTGGTCGCCTCGAGCCGGCGAGCCGTTCTTCTTGTATGTGGCGGCTAGCCCATACAGTAGTGGCCTTGTGGCGGTGGCGGAGCAGGAAGGTGTCCAACGGCCGGTCTACTACATCGTGAGAATGCTACACGACGCAGAAACAAGGTACCCTCAGGCTCAGAAGATGGTCTATGCTGTGGTGGTAGCATCGAGAAAGTTGCGGCACTATTTTCAAGGGAGGGAGATCACAGTGGTCTCCTCATATCCCTTGCGTGAAATCCTCCACAACCGAGAAGCAGAGGGCCGCATCGCAAAGTGGTCCGTCGAGCTGGGGGAGTTCGGTGTCAAGTTCGCTCCTCGTACTGCGATAAAGAGTCAAAGGCTGGCGGACTTCGTCGTCGAGTGGACTCGGTAGAGCCCGGCCGATGAGGTCCCCGCGTCCTCCCCTGGGCGCTCTTCTTCGGCAGGTCCTTCAGGCTTGAAGGCGCGGGGCTGGGGTTCTTCGGTCTCTCGGCCAGGGACCTCCTCAAATGCGTGGTCGTCCTCGACTTCAAGGCCACTAACAACGTCGCCGAGTCTGAGGAGCTTCTTTGGTGAGGCTGCGGGCCGCCATGGCCGTCGGCGTCCGGCCTGCAAGTAAAGGGCGACTCCCTGCTGGTCGTCAATCAGGCAAGGAAAGATTTCTCCTGTCTGACCCCGTCATGGCGGCGTACCTGGCGGAGGTCAGGAAGTTGGAAAGGCAGTTCGAAGGGTTGGGGTATACTCACATCCCCCGACGTGACAACCATCTGGCGACGAGGCTCGCCCGGCTCGCCTCAACCAGATCTCTGTGCGGTCGGGGCCTTTGAAGAAAGGCTTCGCGGCCAGTCCATCGCAGCCCCATTTACGGCGGGGGCGGTGGTGATGCCGCTTCAGCCCTCGCCCTTGGAGGAAAGTGGTTCGGCGAAACGCTTGGCAGCGGCGAATGCCGGACGGCCACCTGCGTGGTCGCTGTGCTTGACCGGGAAGGCACATGGATGGATCCGATCCTGGCCTACGAGGATCAAGAATGCCCCGAAGCGATGATGCGTCGGCGAAGAAGGTAGCACGAAAGGCCAAGTGCTATACCCTGGTGGCGGGGATCTATCTGGCAGGGGTAAGAACGGAATTCTTACGAAGTGCATCACTCGGGAAGAGGGGCGGTTTGCTCTCGATATCCACGGAGGCGTGTGCGGGAGCCATATGTCGGACGAGCGATGGCGGGAAAGGCTTTCCGTCAAGGGTTCTATTGGCCAACCGCCCTCCAGGATGCTTGCGGTGGTGAGGAGATGCGGCGTGCGATTCCACGCCAAGCAGATCCACCAACCAGCCAGGCCACGCAAACTATCCCGCTCTCTTGGCCCTTCGGCGATGCAGGGGCTGGATATCTGAGCCCGTTCGCTGGCCACGAGGCTACACCCACCTGCTCGTCGCCATCGACAAGTTCACCAAGTGGGTGGAAGCCGAGGCGATGAGATCCATCACCGCCGCGGTGCGATCAAGTTCATGCAAGGGATTTTCGCGCTTTGGGGTCGCCAACCGCATTATCACCGACAACGGCGCCTGATTCACCTGCGACCTTCTTGGATTTCGTGAAGAGATGGGCACCAAAGTCCGCTTTGCCTCGATCGCCCACCCCAAGAGCAACGCGGCCGGTCGAGCGGGCCAACGCTACTGGTGTTGAAGGGCCTCAAGACCGGGCGTTCGGCCGACTCCACAAGCGTGGCGCCGGTGGACCGAAGAACTCCCAGCTGTGTTGTGGTCGCCGGACCACTCCTAGCCAAGACTGCAGGGAAACTCCTTTCTTCTGGTCTAAGGCGCGAAGCTGTTCTCCCTTACGAATTGGGCTGGGATCACCCGCGTCGCGGCATTCCTGAAGAGGAGCAGGAGGGTCTGGCGGGGACGACGTCAACCTCTGGAAGAGGCGCGAGATCGAGCGGCTTTGCGCGCCGCAAGATACCAACAAAGTCTCGGCGGTACCACGCCTCCGGGTCAATGAGAGAAACGGCGATGGGCGACCTGGTCTTGCGAAGAATCTAGTCGCATCTTGGTCGCATAAAGCTATCTCCCAAGTGGGAGGGACCCTTCAAAGTGGTCTCGATCTCTCGTCCCGGGCGATCAGTGGCCGAAGGCGGTGAAGAGCTAGCAAACTCCCGAGAATATAGAAAATCTGCGCCAAGTTCTACCTGATCGGTTGTAAGTCCTAGGGTCTGTCCCCGACCGGCCGGAGTGTGTCTTCCTCTCCGCCGTGGCCTGGGGAGACCTTATGTTTAAAATTAAATATTCGCTTTCTTTATCTCAAGTATTTGTTCTTTACGCCCTCTCTTCGGTCTTTTGCCCATCTTTGGCAGCGCCAAGGTACTCGCCCTGGTGCCTGCCGCCTTGCAAACACCAGTGGCAAAGATGGAATCGCTAAGTGAGCGGCGTGCGGGGTAGGCGGTTGGGCGGTTGGTTCAGCCACGACCCAGACGCAACCATGACACTCGGGTGTCCCAGTGGGAAGTCGGCGCCTCGAGCACCGTTGCCAAAAGCCCAAGGTCTGTCACGACTCACTAAGTGTTCGTTCCTAGAGGCTACAGGGAGGCAAATTTTGCTAAGGCGAGGGGTTTGAGGGCCGAGGTCATGGCGCAAGACTTTAAGTCTTTAAGCGATTATGTGCTCGTTCGTGTGGAACCAGAAAAAATTACGGCGAAAGCAAGTTTTTAGGCAACTTGGCAGGGAGCTTACACTTCTATTTCATTCGAAATGATAAATGCCTAAAGTTTTGCAGACAAAGGCACCACCGAAAAAGAAAAGAAGAAAAGCTACTGAGGGGGCGCTGGAGGGTCCTCCGGGTCATCTGCCGCCTCCTCGGCTGCCGCCGCATCTTCAGCAAGGGGGGCCACGTCCAGCACCATCGCCACGTCCTCCGCCACCGCCTCCATCTGGGGGTTCTCCATCGCTAGCTGGGCGGCAACCCGCTCGGAGGCCGTGAACTCGCTCCTCCGCTGCGCCCGATCGCCCTCTAGCCCTTGGACGGCAACCGCGGGATTGAAGTTGGCGTCACGGCTGGCGCAGCAAGCCAGCACGTACTTCGCCGTAGCCGCTGCAACTGCGCGCCCCTCCTGGGCGGACCGAGCGGAAAGAAGCGGCGACGGCAGCGTGAGGAAGTCCGCGGCCTGGCGAGAGGCAAAAGCGTAATGCCGTGGCCTCTCCTCCGCGGACCGGTTGCTCGGCCCCAATGGAGCAAGGCCGCCACCGTCCGATCGGCGTGGCGCGGCATCCGCGATGTCTCCACCTCCGGCGAGCCGGTCGGCTCTCTCGCCTCGACTCGCGAGCGCTCGGCGCGGTGGTGCTTTGCTCTGCCGCTCCGCTCCCTCCGCGGTGCGGCTCGGCCCGCCCCGATCGTGCGGTCCGCCACCTCCTTGCGGAGGCGGTTGATTCCAGTTCCGCCTCCGTCAACCGCTCCTGCTCGTCACCAGGCGATTGCTCGTCTTTGGAGTAGAGCTCGCCGAGGGCCGCGGCGAGGCATCGGCGTCCGAGAAACGGAGGCGGTGGGAAGTTCAGGGGTAGGGACGGGGCTGAATGGGCCTTGGTCCTGAGCGACGACCGCAGCAGCGGCTGCCTGAGAATCGCCCGTCGGCCCCTGACCGTCCTGGGACTCGGCGACCCGGTAGCCGACGCAGCCACGATAGCGCGGCACCTTGGCGTCCCGGCACGGCAGCGGGATATCCGGCGGGAACCCTGGACAAAGGAGGAAATAACGGTGAGGATTAATCTTAACGAAAATTTTTATTGTATTTGCATCTCGGTGAGTACCTGGCGCTGGCCTTGGGAAGCGGGCACGCCGAACGAGGATCGGCCCCAGCGAGGCGGGCGGATCCGCCACAGCCAACGGAGGCGGAGGCAGACCCGCCACTGCTGGCGGCGAAGGCGGAGGCGGAGGCAGACCCGCCACTGCTGGCGGTGAAGGCGGAGGCGGAGGAAGGACCACCGCTGCTGGTGGCGGTGGCGGCACAAAAAGGATCGGCAGCGGAGGGTCCAGCGTCGCGCCCCCTGCAGGGGCAAGGGTGGACGAGCCCCCGTCGGTCGACGAGCCCCCCGCCACCACGGAGGAACCCGTTGCCGCAACCGAAGAAGCCCCCGCGGCCGACGTGGAAGCCCCCGCGGCCGACGTGGAAGTCCCCGCCCCGGCCGGGCTCAGGAGGCGGGGCCTCTGGGAAGGAAGGGTGGAGCCGTCGTCATCGTCCGGGCGCCTGCGCCTCACTCGGTCGCCCCTCCCCTGACCGCCTGCGGGAGGAGGATCCCGGATCGTTAAGGGCGCCTGGCGTGTCACGACGGGCGAGCCCATGGCGTCCATCGAGGGCAGGGCGCGGATTATTGCCGCGCGCTCCCCGGGGGACAGCCGGCAAAGTGGGACCGCCGCGCCGGAAAGCGGAGGGACGAGGTGGATAGGCCCGATTGCGGCATCCACCTGGCCGATCACGTCATCACCAAATTTTGCCATCGGCACGACGAAGGAAAAGAAATCGCGAGGAGGAAAAGCGGCTAAAGGATCGAGTTTTGCGGAAGAGAAATAGAAGTAACAAGGAATGATGCAGGCGGAAGCGAGTTACCTCGGGGATACTCCGGTCCCATCGCCCACGCCTATGTCTGCCAGTGGCGGGACGCTGGCGAGGGCACGACCGGGTAATAAAATCCGGATTACCATGGCCCCGTCAGGCCCGCCGTCAATCGGTCGGCCAGCGGCATCGCCTGGAGCTTCGGCGCATCGCTCACTGGAGCCCCGAGTTGGGGTTCTTGACCGCGGGCCGGGCGGAAGATCGGCACTTCAATGCCGCTCGTCCTCGGCGTCTGACCACTCTGCGCGCCAATCCCTCAAGTTGGACCGGCGGTCCAATGGGATATAGCGCGCAACGCTCCGTCCGCGAACGCGGTGTGACTCCGGAAGCCGGCGAAATTACGGCGCGAAGGGTGTAGAAGAAGCGAAAAAGAAGAAGGTTGGGCAGCACTCCCACGAACATCTCGCGAAGTGAGCAAAGCGAGAAGGAGGATAACAGAGTTGGGAGGAAGGTGAATGTGGTGAATGGCGTAGAAGTTGAGCACAGAAAGATAAAAGTCAGAGACCGGCGGTAGTAGGCCGGCAAGGAGCTGCCACCCGAAGAAAACCACTTCCCCAGGCCGACAGTGGGGCTCGACAGTCCCGGCGCGGAGGCGAAGGGCGCCCCCGGTGATGTTCTGGGAGAACCTAGCGGCCCTCTCCTCCTCAATGATCGAAGAAGGAAGCACCGGAGCCATCGGGAGGATAGGGATTTCGAAGCGCAACCGCAAAGGGGATGAAGCAAGGAAGCCTGAAACGTCGGAAAGAGGTGGAATGCGGAGAGTTGAAAGGGGGAAGAACTACTCCCTCTTCGATCGGCCTTTTATAAGGCCGCGGAAGGCGAACCGGCGGGAAAACCGAAAAGGCGCGGCGATTCGAAAAAGAGGAAGTTTAAGAGCCTCATCAATGGGGCGCATCCCAAGGAACGTGCGGCGGTTACAAGGAGGAAGTAACCGCGCAAACCGCCTGGAATCAGAGAAGCCGGAAGATCTTTTTTGCGAGGCACGCGGACCTTTGAAGGGTCCCACCCAGGAGCCGGAGCAGTTCTCAAGCCGCCAATTAAAGAAGAAGAAGAGCAGAAGACCAAAAGCGCTCCTAGGTGGGCGGGAGCTCTTGTTGGCGTATTCTACACCAAGGTACCCGCTCCCCGCGCTAAAAGGAATCAAGTGGCAGCGGGCGTGCTTGGGCCCATCGCCACGGCAAGAAGAGAAAAACCCATACGGTGGTCGCCCCGACACACGTGGCGTCTGAGCCAGGCCGCTGGCGACCAACAAGGTGATCGCCAGCGGACACGTGGCGTCTGAGCCAGGCTGGCGACGGCAAGGTGATCGCCAGCGGACACGTGGCGTCTGAGCCAGGCGGCTGGCGACCAAGAAGGAGATCGCCCTAGCGGACACGTGGCGACAGCCAGCCGCAGGACGCGCCAGCAGTGGTCGCCAAAGGCACGTGGCGCATGATCCCGCCTTTGGCGCACCATCCCCGGGATAGTCCTGTCGAGATCAGGTGCATTAAATGCGAATCGTGCGCATTAAATGTGGAAGCATGGAAGCTCGCGTGGCGGCGCGCCTTCCCAGCGCATCATGGCTATGGGAGATGTCACGACTACACCTCACCCCATGACGAACAGGCGGCGTTAGTGGACATGGGGCCCGAGGCGAGATTGTGACGGATGCGGCAGACATTAATGTGACATAAGAATAGTGACGGGCGCATTAAATACGCCCGTAGCAGTGTAATGATGATGGCTGGCAGTGTAAGCCTCCCATGCGCCCCCGTCAGCCCGAGTATAAAAGGGAGCCGGGGTGCATGGGAGAAGGGGTTCGGTTCGAAAGACTGTAAGGTTTTCATCCTCTTTAGCAAGAGTACAAGCAATACCAAGAAAGGCAGGACTAGGGCTATTACTCTCCGGAGGGCCTGAACCTGGGTAAAAAACTCCGCATCCCCCCCGTTAGCTTGAGCCTCCCGGTGCCCCGATCGTCACCGTCTTCCATTCCGAGGCGATTGCCCCGAAAGCCCCCCGTCGGAACCTCATAAGCACCCGTCTCGGAGGTGCCTGTTGGCTAGTACGCCGACACCTTGGAAGTAAATTCGCCGGCATTGTCCATTCGAATGGACTTCACGCGATGATCAGGAAAAGCATTCTTAATTCTGATGATCTGCGAGATCAGCTTTGCGAATGCATGATTCCTTGTTGACAGCAAACATACATGCGACCATTTCGAGAAGCATCAATGAGCACCATGAAGTGCCGAAACGGTACCGATAAGGGCTGAATCGGCCCACAAATATCCCCCTGAATACATTTCAGGAATGTTGGGATTTCATTTTGCACTTTCATAACAGAGGGTCTAGTTATTAATTTCCCGGTGGCACATGCATGGCACACAAAATCTTCATGATTTGGAAAAAAATTTAACATTAATGTTATGACCTTGTGAGTTGTTAACTATATTTCTCTTCATTCTAAGACCAGGATGACCTAATCTACAATGCCATAAAGAAAATGATTCAGAGCTTCTAAAGAAGTATACACTGCAGGTGCATTGAATCTCATGTAGTACAACCCAGATTCATATGAGGGACATTTTTCTAATACCATTTTCCATATTCCACGTGCTTCACAATGCACAAATGCTCTTTGCCATTTTCTTCATTGGTTTCTACGTGAAACCCATTAGCGCAGATAACTTTGAAACTTAAGAGTGCGTGTTAATTCAGGGTACAAAAGGGCTTCTTCAATTACCAAAGTTGTACCCATTGGCAATATAATTGTGGCTTTTCTGGAGCCTCTTATATGCGTATCACTTCCTGTGATTGTCGTAATTCTTCCAGCGTTCTTCGTGATCGTTTGGAAGTATTTCGACTCTCTTAAGATGGTATTTGTTGTGCTACTATCAACAATACATATCTCATCCATTTGGACGCTACACAATTTCTCAATGAAAAAGGAATATAATTCTAATCATACAGTGGCAAAGTAATTCAAACATTGCTTGCAAATATAGAATACTGGAATAAAGAATAAATTGCAATTCTATTCATGAGAAAAGAAAATGTGTGCTCTTCAAGAGCTTACAATTCATTATTCAAAATTCATTAACAACCACTATTTTGTAGTCTGCAAACTTCAGGCAAACCCAATCTTGCTGTGCTTGGAGCAAGATGGTGGACTTGAGCTTCTCGAACCACTTCTGAAGTGCAGTCCGTAACTCAAGTGTACTCACCTCAGCCATGCATTCATTCTTCGTAGTGGCTGAAAGGGTGATGCCTGAGAAAAAGGGCAAAGTTCGATCGTTTTGCTCGGCAGTAGGTTGCGCGTCCTTCGAGGACCCTAAGCCAGTGGCAGCTTGGAGCTTCTTGCTCACAAGCATGATCTTCAAATCTGATGCCAATGTGAGATAATTCTGACCATTCGGGGTCAGTTCTTCACACTCACGTTTGACAATGCTAGGTATTTGCATATTCACAAGGTTTTTTCATTAGATTACTTTGTGCAATCTAATAGAGAGTGGTTACAAAAATTCATAAATGCATAATTAAATTCTCATGAATTTCCAGTAAACTAAAGAATGCAATGAATACAAGATTCATAAATACAAAGATTCATAACTACAAAATTCATAAATGCAGGATTCATAAGTACAGGATTCATAAATATTCATAAAGATTCGTAAATACAGCTTCGTGCATGCAAGTGATTGGCTTCATGCATGCGATCAGATTCATGCGAGCGATCGGTTTCATGCGATCAGCTTCATGTATGCGATCGGATTCATGTGCATGATCGACTTCGTGCGATCTGTTTCATGTGCACGATCGACTTCGTGCAAGCGATCAGATTCACATGCATGATCAACTTCGTGCGATCGGTTTCATGTGTGCGATCGGCTTCGTGCAATCGACGTAGCGCGGCTTCATGCGCGCGGCATGGTCAGTTTCATGCGCGTCGGCCTTCCTGGCGCGACGGTGGCCGCTTCGTGCGGCGTACTTCATGTGTATATTAGAGAAAGAAAAGAAAACTCAAATATACGCGAAGTAATAATTGCAAAAAGCATGAAAATATTCATAAATTATACATAAATGCTGCAAGAGAATACTAAGAAAATTAAAACCAGAGCTAAATAATTTCTGGAATTTTTCTAGTATTTTTCATATTTTTCTAGCAAAATTCAGAATTTTCTGTAATTTTCTAATCGAATTTCTAGGTTTCTAATCATTTCTGGAAAAGAAAACAGAAAACATAGAAAAAACCTATAGGGTAAAGGGATAATTTTCCCTTTACCCCCGTGCCCGACGCTACTTTTAACTGGATTGGAGTTCATTGCCTGAGGACTTCAAGTCCAAGTGTTCTTCATGCTGATCGGGACAACAGAGCCGGCCAGGCGCGCTGGGAGCAGGCCAGCCGGGCGCTGCGGCGGCGTCGACGGTGGCAGCCCGGCGCAGCGGTGGTCGTACTGCTTGGACGCGGCGGCGCATGGCAAGGTGCGCTGCGGCCGGCGGTTCTGGCAGTGGAGGCCGGCTCGTCGCGCAGGGGCCGGGCAAGGGTCTGCGAGACCAAGGTAGTGGAGCCAGCGGCGGCGGCCGGGCGGTCGCGGCGACAGTGGCCGGACGCGGCGGCAGCGGCCGGATGCGGCGGCAGCAGCCGGACGCGGCAGTAGTAGGGGACCGGGCGGTCGCGGCAACAGTGGCGGGGTTCGGTGTGGTGGGCCAGCAGGCCAGCTGCAGGCGGGGGCGGCTGCGAGCCGTAGCAAGGCGAAGGCCGACGCGCTGCGTGGTAGTGGCCTATGCGTTGCGAGGCAGACAGCTTGCGCGGCTGGCGCAGTCGGCGCAGCAGGCGGTTCGCGCGGATGCAAGGAGCTACCAGCTCGGCGCGGCAGGCAGTAACGAGGCGCCGGTTGGGAGCGATTCATGCGGGGGATTCTGTACGTCCGGCCGGCGGCGGCGGCTGCGCGACAGGGGCTGCGGGCCCGGCAGTACGCGGTGGGGCGCGATGGAGCATCGTGCGCCGGATGGCGACTTCGTGTCGCGGGCGAAACCGCCGCCGGCTGCTTCGGGCCTGTTCACTGTTGGTGGACAGAGGTCGGCTGGCCGGTGGTGCTGCGTGCATTTCGTGGCTTCGTGCCTGTACTGTAATTTGCCATGTAGCTTCATGTCACAGAACGTAAAGTTCCTGCGAGTCGTAGCTTCGTGCCACGTAGAATAGATGCAAATATAGATTCAACGAGCGATTAAATCAATCCTCGTATTCTCACCTTTTCTCCGGTAGAGCTTTGTGCTGATTACGTGTTAGACAACCTCGCTATTGAATAGTCCGGGGTTGTCTAATAATCTAAACTGGAGAACAGAGAGAGGGAGAGAGACACAATATGTGGAGAGACTGCTCAGCAAGCTCACTGAGTCGGCTCGTGGCATTAACCAAAAGTATGTCCACTACTTGTCCAGGGCCAATATTTGCTCTCTTCCGGGACTAAACATACACACTTGCAGAGTCCCATCTTGGCATGAATCCAGTCTCTAATGTTCTTGCTGGATGTGACACAAGGGGCTACAATGGTGAAATTGTTCTATAATACAGCAGGTAATGATCTCCGACGGTGGTGATCAGCATACTGGGATCGCCATCTATAGAGGTAGCTACCATGTTGATGTTGAGCTGTCCATTGGTCTCGAGCCACATACTCTAAGGAGAAAGACCAGCCATTAACGGATAAACAGGCTCATCAAATGCAAATAAAGAATTCTGACTTCACTGTTATTCGAGTAAAATCTTCTCTTAATACATCTTACATTACAGTGAACGCTGCAGTGCCATTTCTTGTACATTCTGTTGATCTTCTGATGGTCCCCCAGGTCTATCTGCAGGCATCTTTTGATCTGCCCATTATTGCAATTTGTAATGTATTATGTTTGTTCATTATGCAAGCATATGTAAAGATAGTTTATATATACTAGTTAACGCTTGTATAGATTACAGGTTTATAACACTCTCACCAGGTTCAAGTGACAATGGAGTTGAGGATATAATTTCTTCTTTTGCGGGAGTTGAAACCTTTGAACATGGTCTATGAAACAGCAAATGGGCAACAATGCGATCGATCGGATTTGTGTTTGTTTCTGCTTCCTTTGCTGGAGATCTGAGATCATGGGAAACGAGGGTGAGCCATTGTGAAAAGTGGCAACGCAGAAAACGAAGCTTGTTGGTAACACGCAGCAAAAAAAAAAGTATATAATACATGATTTGAGGTTTGATTTGGAAGGATATGAATTGCATATACTCAACTACGTGCTAGGGTTATGAAGGAATTTCAGAGCATCTTGCCTAGGTAATAGGGTTGTATTTATTCATGTATAATTCACTTTCAGAATCTTAGGCCCCGCTTGGAACACTGGAATTAGTGTGCAAGGCAGCATATTCCACCTACACACTAAAAATACCTACAGCTTCAAAAGTTCAAGGGAATCTTTGGCTGTTGCCACCAGAACACCACAAAAGGACCCTTATATTCGAACCAAAGAAATAACCCCTATCTTCGAAGATGTAGTCCATGCCAAAGAAATACTTGTAACCAAATATTATCTACGAACTAACAAGAAAAATAATCTTTCAACAAAATATAAATTATTTGGAAAAAAAGTTAAGATAAGAAATTTTCCCTATTTCTGATTTACTCAGTAATTTTGTAACTGTTTCCTCTTCTACCCATAGCAATTCTGGTATTTCTGATCAAAGTTAGGTATGATGGGACATTTCTAACAAAACTAAACTTGTTATTCTGAAGTTGAATTTAATAGAAGTACCGAACCATGATGGCATGTTTCCCGTCCCCCACAAGAGGACTGGAATTTAATCAAAATAACACAGCATGCCTAGCTATAAAATCTTTCAGGGCATATACTTCAGCAAGATGCTTCAGTTCGGTGAGCTTGATCTAGAATCACAATATTACTTGTATACTACCTTATCTATAATAAAGCAATGGAGTTAATAATAGCAGCGCCCAAATTCCAGGAAATTTTTAATACTAAATGAACCCATGCTGGTATGAAGCAACATACCTTTTTCTCTTATGAGATGTGTCATTTTCTGAAACTTCATCTTCATCTTTATTAGTCTTGTTAGTGCTACTTCTGTCACCAGCAATTTGTCTCTCTGATGCACTATGAGCTAAACGAAGCAAACTGTCTCGAATGCAGAGCCGAGTTCTGATATCCAACTGTGTAAGGAAGAAAATATTTAGTCAATTTACTTTTCTCAAAAACGCCTCTAGCAGCTGAAAAAGTTTCCACTTGACATATGAAACATCGATATCATTTAAAAATAAATAAATACATTACCTTCCCAAGAGCATCTTGAAGCTGATAATATATTTTTTCCTCTATAAAGGGATCATCAGGAATTCCAGAACTCTTATGAATCTCTTCTTGGCCAATCGGAATCAGCTCCGGTGAGAAGACCTTGTTTGCATTTTCATCTATGACAATTGAACTCCCCAACAAATCTGGATTTTTGTTCCTTGGGGAGTACAGTTGAGGTACCATGGTATCGCTGCCAGAACCCTCTTGACCAAATTCCTGTTGCTGCTGTTGAATAGCTATCAGTGCTTGCATTTGCTGCCGGCGCCTAAGCTTTTCAATCTTTTCTTGGGGTGTCATCATTAATGGCCTTGATGGTATATCTTGTGACTTTTCCATTGAACTCGAATGCTTAGGGGAATCTGTTGAAGTTCGGTAACTTGCATCAGCTAGCTTTGTCTGATGACCAGCCTGAATGTTTGGCACCAAAGGAATGGTAGGAAATGGATATGCAGGATATCCATAGCCAGGGAACATAAACTGATTAGCATGCCGAAGTTCCCCCATGTTCTTGCTATCATGGAATAGTGTATATTGAGGAGGCTGAACAGGCTGCAGAGGGCCTTTGGGCAAGGAATGCAAACTGGCTGGTGGATGCTGTCCTTGGTTCTGTGAGAAGCCACTTGTATTGTTGGATGTTTTACTTTTGCCTCTTTCTTTTCGTTTTCTCCGTGACCTCACTGGCCTCTTTTGCACATCTCCCTACATAAAGTAGAAGATTTATAATGTGTTATCAAGAGCCAAGTCACTCCTTCAAATCAGATGTAACAAAGTGCCAATTGAGTTAAGAAATTTTCAACCGCATCTAAAGTCAGAAGCTGTAAAAAATGACATTTGTAGTAAAAGGGCGCATAAAAAAGGCAGTCTCCAAACGAAAATGACAAAAGAGCAGCGTAAATGATCCAGAGAACATCATTGTATCAAAATAGGAGCAGAAGTACAGAACAGAACAACATCCATTATGGCAGGGGCATATATTGAGCTTATTGTGGTGATTAAGACTTCTTTCAGTGCCTAATTTACTTTGGAACATCACCTCCTAGAACATTAGGCTTTGAGATATCATAATCACGTTGATATAGCTAAAATTGTCAGAAAGGACCTTGAGTTCTGTTCAAATCAGTTCAAACACATTTCCAGATTTAAAACACACACTAGTCAATTATTTGATCAGTGGGAAAAAGGGAACTACATAGAAATAAATGTGGTGCTTAAAAATCAGTATCATAAATGATAAATGCTCTATTATATGTGTTATCATATATTCTTACAATGGATGGCAACAATGCAAATAGGTACCTCATCAAATAAATTAGTGTTCCAGTTTATCATAAAGGTGGGAGATGAATTTCATTCATAAAAGTTGATAGGATGCATCACATATGTATATTCACTAGTTTAGATTTCCAGAATATTCACTACTCAGATGATTTTTATGCTCAGCTTGCTCTCCAGATTTAGCATTAGCATCTGCTACCTGCCAAAAGTGGATAACAAGAGTAGCCAAGAAATATTTCTAAACATGTCAACATATGTATATGCAATTAGTCATGCACCTTGTTTTCTTGTTTGGCAATTCCACCAGGAGTTTCATTAATCAGAAGTGAAGATACACGATCCGAAGATGGTTGTTTATTCAATGGTACATGCTGCACAACCACCATGTAAATCATATTGATAAGAAAGGGCATGGTACTACAGAAAGAAATGGAAAGGTGCAGTGCAGGATTCAAGTACTATGTCGACATACTGGAATGGGGATTGATTGTACAGTACTATCCAACACGTCTGACGATGTGGAGAGAAAATCACTGCCATTGGCAACCATCTCATTACCAAATATGGAATCACTGTTGCTGTAAAACGTCATCATGTGATAAGTTTATTAAGTCGATAGTGATTTCCAATTGTGAAAGTATCAGAGACTGATTAATGATTCATAAATTTTCAAGTAAAAACAGTTCCAATGTTACCTAAACAAGCGGTCAAAATCATCAAAATCTCCTATATTACCCCAGTCGCAGTCAAGGAAGCTGTTACTCTTTTCTTCATGATCATTACCAAACACTTGAGGTTCACCATCCAGCTGCACTGTGTATGGGTCAACAAAAGCTATATAATTTGCTTAGAAAGCGTATCTCTTCTTGTCTTTTCTTTCTTACATGTACAGTAAAATTTCCAAGCAGCAGAGTACCAACAGGATGAAACAAACCTGTCGTGTCTCCCGTGACTTTCTGTAAACTAGGTGCAGAACTGAAATCCAAATACGTCGATGCTATATTATCATCGCTGTAGTTTCTATCAAGTGTAGCATTCAAAGAAGGCAAGTCGGGCCAGGATTCCATGTCAAGCCGTGTAGCTGAATAATGTCCACTAGCCTGAGTGGAAGGCTGCTTTTCCAAACTTAGAAATTCAGTTCCACCTGAAGTATGTTCAGTAAGCCCCGCAATATTAGCTGCTTCTTCATGATTCTTCTTCTGGTTTTGAACACTAACTAATGTATTATCCTCTGTATCCTTGGGGTAAGGCACAATATGGTCTTCACTCTCATTGAATTCGGCCCATATTGTGTCCACTACCTGCATTTTAAAAGCAAAGAATAAGATCATCTAAAATCATCCTAAGGTCCTCTCCTAAAAAAATCAGCCTGAGGAAGATTAAGCAGTGCCAAATTCATCACAATTTCTTTAAAAATCACATACTCCCTCCAGACACAAATAGTTGTCGTTTTGGACATCAACACGGTCGCCAAAACACAGCTTTAACTACTAATTTCGATTATAATATATTTATAAAATCCAATAAAATTATAATATTATGAAAATATTTTTCGAGACAAATCTATACATATGATTTTCATGTATCTAATTTAAATATTTAAAAAGATATTGACAGTCAAAGTTTCAAAAGTTTGACCGCACCTATGTCCAAAACGACAACTATTTGTGACTGGAGGGAGTAACATAAAGTCACATAATATATATCATACAACAGATATTCAAGAACAGCAATTGGATGAAAGATTGTCAAAATGCATAAAAGAAAGTGAACATAAAGATATATACCATATAATTCAGAGCGTAAAATTCAGTTCATAATTGAGTGATATCAAAGTGTGTGTGTGTGTGTATCCCAAACATTGTACCAAAACTACTAAGCATTGTATCTTTGAATTCACATGTGTAGGTCTCAATTCAAGATATCTGGACAAAACAAATAGAATTACAGAGTACATTCTTTGTAATGAACCTAATCCATTTTCCATGACCAGAGAAAATCACTAACGCCTACAATGAGGTTAGACCATGAATTGCCCAAAGAGTGACCTAGTATAAAAGAAGTTCAGTACACCAAAATGATTAGGATACAGCAGAAAGGTTTCCCCTTATAATGATTTACGACACAACCCATTGTAAGTTCACTTCCGCAGCATTCAGCAAACCCACCACGTGTATACAAAATCTGTTTCCCTTATTCATTACATTCTTCTTTTCAAAAGACTGATGGTAGCAATATCTCAAAGCCACATTCCAGCAGACCATCACAAGTGCAAAATATTTGTTTTTTTTTTACCCCTGGAGCATTTATCGCAGCGTTTGTGAACTCGTCCACACAATAGCCAATTTTTCCGGCTACAAAACTTCCAAAACTAGTGGTAATCCCGAGAGAACTGCTCCAAAACCATGCTTGCTAACTCTGTGCTCTGCTGCGTAAACGCGCTCAGCCTCCATGGTCAGCGTCTTGTCCTCCTCGCTTCCACTCCGAATCACCTGCTCCATCTCCAACTTCCAGCACTTAAACCCTCAGAAAAACGAAACAGAGGAAGGCAAAATTCCCTTCCCAAACCACCACATCTGAACCGAGAGCGCAACATACAGGGCATGGAATCATACGGCGAATCACCAAACGGGAGCAGATCCAGCCGTGCAAGCAGAGCACAGGGTTAGAACAAGAAGGGCGGGATGGGGTTTCACTGCGGCGCACCTGCTGCTGGTCGTCGTTCCAGTCGAACATCCTCCTCAGGTGGCGGCCACCGTCGCGGGAGTGGCACCCGAACGAGAGCCCAATTCGTGCTGCCTCCCGGGTCCCGACGGTCGCATCTCCAGCCACGAAGAAGAGAGAGAGAAAATCCCCAATTTGCCGACGCTGCGCTTCTTCTCCTCCCGTGCTGTGTTGTTGTCTTGTGCTCTCCTCTCGTCTGCGCCTCTCTCTCTCTCTCCCCCTCTCTCCACCCACCAAGAGAAGGAGTCCACGGAGGAGCGGACGCGTGGCGGGCGACGATTAGGCTGGCGGTCGAGGTGGGGCGTGGTGGGAAGGCCATGTTTGTTGGCGCATCTGGTGTAGTGGCGGAGAGGGCTCGATCAAATGCCGCGCGCTGATTGGCTGCGGGAGGGTTAGCGGGTCCGCAGGTTAGCAGTCTTGCGGGCTGGCGGGTGGGATAATGGGCTGGGCCGGGTGGTGGGCGTCGCTTTCGTCTTTCTAGGCCTCGTGGTCGTGGGGGCAGGCTGCGACGGGCAACAGGTGGGGTCTGGTCGGCTGGGGATGATAGCACCGTCTGATGGAATCGCCCTTATCCACAACGGGATCCTGTTAATCTAGTTTTTTTTTAAAAAAGAAAAAGAAAAAGATTTCACCTGTTATTCTTGTTGGGCAACTACCCCTCCAGTTTGATAATAGATGTCGTTTTGGACATAGTGATGGTCAAACTTCTAAAACTTTGACTATCGATATATTTTTAAATATTTAAATTGGATATATGAAAATTATATGTGTAGATTTGTCTCGAGAAGTACTTTCATAATATTATAATTTTATTGGGTTTTATAAATATATTATAATAAAAATTAACGGTCAAAGTTGTGTTTTGAAGACCGTGTCGATGTCCAAAATGATATCTATTATTAAACTGGAGGGAGTAGATTGGAGTGTTTTTTTTCCTTACGAATCAGTGGTTTCTTGATATTGAGATTACGTTGAGGGACCGAGTAAGTTTCATCTGACAACGTTATCACATCGCACCACCCTATTTTTAATACCTGGCAATTAGGTATGTGCCTTTCCACTGTTATCTTTACTTTTGGACAATTGAAATGCAACTAATAAATGTTTATTTTAACTTCCAACCACTGGTGGAACGTATCGCCATGAATTAACCAACCTGTTAGTAGTGCTCATGTGCGTCGTTTTTGATTAATCAAGATTGTATAAAGATGAAATCGGAACATAAATACAAGATGTAGATCCATAGTTTTATCTTCTTTATAGATATTTTCTGGTATGTACAATGTGCCTATATGCCTTGTAACATCCTAATTTTTAGTATTTAGATTTGATTTAGCTATTTTGATTTTTTTTTCAGAATTTGGTTGCTAATTAAAACTTAATTAGGAATTTGTTTGGTTCAAAAAAGATTTATTAAAATTATTTTATTTAAGTTCTAGATGTCTCAAATGATTTTTCAAAATTTTTATGGATTTTTTCAAATTTGTTTGCTATTTAATTGAAGTTATTTGCATTTTCTCGGATGTCTAAAAGAAAAAAAGTTAAAATCCGGATTTATGGTCTTGAGAGAACCGTAGACCTTGGCCCATCTCGCTCACTCGGCCTGCCCCGTGCCATGGAAGTTGGCAAGTGGGGCCACCTATCAGCCCCACCTCGATTAAGTCCGAGCTACGGTCTAGCCTCGATGCATCGCTGGAGCCTTGCCTCTGTCGTGGACATGAAGCGCCACGACCTTGGAAGCTTGTCGCCGCTACTAGTGTTCGTCGGAGCCCGTGTTGACCATGTCATTAAGACCGCGTGCTCTCGAGCACGCGATAGGGACCACTTGATTGTTAGTGTTATGCTCTAGAGGCAATCATATATGGATGATTGTAACATGACTATGTTTATGAATAATAATATGATTATTTGTCCAATGAATGTATATCATTGTTTTGATCAACAAGTGTGTAACTTGTTTATGAAGCTCTTTACTTATTGATATAATTCGATAAATATCTCTGATCGGATCTCATCGTATAGGACAACGATGAATAGATCAGCACATGTATTGTTCGATGATCATGTTTCATAGATCATGGGATATGGAGATATCATCAATACATTGTGGACGCATGTTGAAGAGCATGGGTTAGATATACCCACAATGGGACACTGCGAGAATGTTACATTCTTATGTGTCATTAGTGTATCTCATACATAGTAGATGTATGATCCTTAGACCTAAGATTGTCATATTCCCTACATGTGTAATAGTTTACCTTGGGGTTACCAAACACTATTTCCTAACCGGATAGTTATAAAGGTAGCTTTCATGTTTACTATGAAACATGCAGAGGGAAGTGAGCAGTCAAGACGGAATTTACCACTCCAATGTAACGGAGATATATGTCTAGGCCACTCATGTGATATGATTAAGTAAGTGCATGGCCATGCCGTGATTGAGAAGTCAATCACAACTTATTAATATATCACGGATACGAGAGATGGATTCAACTGTCAAAGGATGACATGCTTCTCGCCTTGAGTTCGATCTTCATATAGTTTGGCAAAGGGATTATTACATCAGTACTTTAATCATATGCGTTTGGGAGTTGGCATGCTCTGCAAGGAGCCACTACCGACTATTGGATTAGAAAAGGGTTTTCCGAATCCATGTCCAAATGCGCATGAACCTACAGGGTCACACACTTCACGGGCTGGGATGCATTAATTCGGATTGGATTCGTAATTAATGGACCTCGTGGGCTTAGCGCGTAGATGGGCCCTGACTGCCTAGGGTTTCACCTCGTGGCTATATAAGGAGGGGAGGTGGGCCTTGAGCAGACTTTAAATGACGGTTTAGAGGTGTTTCGCGAAACCTAGCCACCTCCTCTCGTTGCCCCCGAAAGCGACCGGTGCTTGCACAAGCGCCTGGCGTTCTATCCAGGCGTGTGGATGCTTTGTGGTGACGCTGCGCTCTTTGCGGCGTGGAGAGGGCGATCGCGACAGGGCGATCCGCGGCGAGGACGATCCACGCCGAGAACGATCTATTACAACGAGGTGCGAAGGATTCCGCAACTGCGCGTCTAGTGGTAATAGATCTGTGATCCCCTTCTTACGAGTAGCTTTTCTGGTTTTCGATAGAAATTTTATTTTGTGCTAGAGTAGCATACCGCGTTCCCCAACACTGATGTCACCAGTGGCAGTGTCGGTGACCGTAGGGTCCCGAGCTGCCATGTGTTGCTGATGTCAATAGAGGCCTAACATGTGGGGCCTAAATGTCAGTCTCTGGGTCTTTTTATTTTGAAACATAATTAAAACCAAAAAAGAAAATTAGTACGGTCCACTTGTCAGAGAATATTTCAAGAATATTCTATTTGCTTCTAAATTTATTTTATGTTTTATCTTTGAGAGTTTGTTCTCCTTCAAACAAACTCCGATTGAGCCCACTTAAATTCCTAAATTAATATAAATTCAAGATCTTTATTTTGGTGTTTTTTATTTGATTTTTGGAATTTGTTTGTTATTTTACTTTAATTTATTTTAATTCTCACTATTAGTTTCACTTAGACGTTGAAGAGCTGAAAGCGTTTGAAAGTGGGGGGTTGATCCAAACCAACACTAAGAGTTGTTCCAAAGCAAGTTGTGCTTTGTTCATATTGAATCTAATTTTTCAAATACTATTTTGTTTTAATCTATTGCATTTTATTTCAAATTATACATGTTTTCAATTAATTTGCAAATTAGCCATTTGTGAAATCATGTGCTGAAAATTGGCTTAGTGATGATTTTGGTATTGCAAAGTGGTTGTGCTCATGGCATGTGTGGTGCATGTGAATGTGCTGTTTCAGATAATTATTTAATATGCTTGTGATAGCTTGGTAATTGTTTTGCTTGATGCAATCCGCTCGTGTGAGTGGTTGCATGGACTGATCTTGAGTCAAGTCATGAACTTGTGCTCGGAATATTGTTTCGTGGTTTGCTCATGTGCAGGTGTTGCTTGAGAGTCGAACGTGGTCGTTAACGGGACCGGAACTAGGTTCATGGAGGAAAGAGGCAAGTATAATGTACAACTTGAGGATAGCTTGCATCGAGCACTAGTGAATATTATTATATTTGTATATGGATGAATTGTGAGTGTAATTGCATTTGTTGATATATCTTATGCCATGGTCGTGAAGAGGATTAGTAGCAAGGAAAGAATGAAATTTTAGTTGCTATTTTGCATCATTTGCATCCATGCCATGAAAACTAATACGAGCTTGGTCGGTGAGAAAGTCATATGTGCACATATGACTAATCCGAAGAGCTCATGGAAATACTTCCTTGTAGGCCATGTTGAGGACGTGGTATGCTACTCTAGCATAAATTAAAATTTCTACCACAAAAATAGAAAACCTACTCGCAAGAAGGTGATCATAGATCAATTACCACTTGACGCGCAGTTGCGGAATCCTTCGCACGTCGTTGTAGTGGATCATTCTCACCGCAGTGCGGATCGTCCTCGCCTCGATCGTGGATCATCTTCCCTCGGTTGAGGATCGTCCTCACACGCCGCAGTCGCAGCCGCATCACCACAGCAGTCCACACGTCCGGGGATGGGACGTCGTGCGTCGGTGTGCAAGCACCGGGTCGCTCGGTAGGGGCAACTATGGGAGGTGGCTAGGGTTTTGGGCGAAGCACTTCTAAACCGCACGAAAGTCTATTCTGCACCCAGCCTCCTCCCCTCCTTATATAGCCAGGAGGTGAAACCCTAGGCAGTTAGGGCCCATCTACACGCTAAGCCCACGAGGTCCATTAATTACGGATTCAATCCGAATTAATGCGTCCCAGCCTGTTAAGTGTGTGACCCTATAGGTTCATGCACATTTGGACATAGATTCGGAAAACCCTTTTCTAATCCAATAGTCGATAGCGGCTCCTTGCAGAGCATGCCAACTCCAGAATGCATATGATCAAAGTACTGATGTAATAATCTCTTTGCCAAACTATATGAAGATCGAACTCAATGTGAGAAGCATGTCATCCTTTGACAGTTCAATCCATCTCTCGTATCCGTGATATATTAATAAGTTGTGATTGACTTCTCAATCACGGCATGGCCATGCACTTCCTTAATCATATCACACGAGTGGCATAGACATATATCTCCGTTACACTAGAGTGGCAAATTTCATCTTGACTGCTCACTTCCGTCTGCATGTTTCATAGTAAACATGAGAGCTACCTTTATGACTATCTGGTTAGGAAATAGTGTTTGGTAACCCCAAGGTAAACTATTACATTGTAGGGAATGTGACAATCTCAGGTCTAAGGATCATACATCTACTATGTATGAGATACACTGATGACATATAAGAATGTAACATTCTTGCAGTGTCCCATTGCGGGTCTATCTAACACATGTTTCTTCAACATGCGTTCACAATGTATTGATGATATCTCCATATCCCATGATCTATGAAACATGATCATCGATCAATACATGCGTTGATCTATTCATCGTTGTCCTATACGATGATACCCGATTAGAGATACTTACATAATTATATCAATGAGTAAAGAGTTTCATAAGCAAGTCACATACTTGCTGATCAATATAATGATATACATTCTTTGGACCAATAGTCATATTATTATTCATAAACATAGTCATGTTACAATCTTCTATATGACTGCCTCCAGGGCATAACACTAACAGTCTCATCCATAGGATTAGATGGAAGCGAGACCTTAAGAGTAGGCCATTCCACTGGGATGGAAGGGAAAGATAGTGTGACACAGACGGGTGTGCGCTTAAGTTATACCGGTATAAACTTTCCAATGATGCATTATTGAGCATAAAAGCATGTGGCATTGCATGGATGTCTTCTACTTGCAAGTTCATGATTAAGCTTGTTTTATGTTATCAAATAAACTCTTGCATGGTTATTTGCTTGTATGTTATATTTGCTGAGTTTTGAACTCATGCTTATTGTTTAGTGTTTTTTTAGGTACTTTGAGACCGACATACGGGAAAGGGGAGTTAATACCATCACTACACCTAGCATCACACCATTAAATAAAGTGCATAACTGTGCTTCATTGTAATAGATGTTATTAGTGAATCTTGTCATCGAATATGCTGTGTTGATGTTAGGTTGATTAAGTGTTTATTTCATAATTGCTCATGTGTGGTTAAGACCTATATTTCTTACTATGCGAATATTTTAATCCTTAAATTTAAGTCATTGTTGTTATGTCTCATTATTCTTTTATGCTGTTATTCTCTTATGGATGCGTAGAGGTTAAGGAGGATACATGCTGCTGAAATTTTATTTGAATTGATGATGTTGTTGCTGGAACTTGTTCTTAAATGGTTATTTAGATGTCAATAATGCTTGTTGTGGTGACATTCTGGGCACACTAGGTGCCGGGGTGTTACAGTTGGTATCAGAGCGGGTTTTAGGTCCGTGGTGTATGAACTAGTAAATTACTCTAGTGTGAATTAAAATTTTACTTGTTGAAATTAGAAACTTGGTGTAGGATTGTCCTAGTAAATTGCTCTAGGTTGGTTGAATAATTTTAAAGCTTGACACACTTTGATGCACCATAGGAAGGGCATGGGAATTCATTGCATTGCGCTCTTATATTTTATTTAATTTGTGTTGTTGAGTATTATTATGTTATTATGAGAAGATATATTGATGCTTGTATTGACTATGTAAGTTTGCTTTTGTGTGCTATGGCGATGCCGAGGGGTAGCAGTTATTGTCGCCGTGGCCATGAAGGCCGTGGTCAGGGTGGTAGTCAAGCTTCACAGGAGATTTTGGAGTTGGTCATTAAGGGGAGTAGCTTGCTCAATGGCCATGAGTCAGCTGGGGCTAGTGTTTCGGCAGGGCAGGCTGAGGCAAGAGCGGAGGCTGCATCTACAGCTTTATTGTAGGCTCTCCAAAGAGAGGTTCAGGAGCTGCGATAATAGGTTCAGGCAGCTCTCGTAGCAGTGCCTCCACCTGCGGCTATCTTTAATGCTGCCCCCATCATACTTGGACACATTTGATGGTGCGGGAACACCAGTCCAGGCAGCTGACTGGCTGCGGTATATGGAGAGGCAGTTCGGGGCCCTGGAGATGACCTCCCAGCTGAGGGCTCGCTTCGTGGCTTTTCAGCTCAAAGGCCAGGTGGAGATTTGGTGGGAGGGGGTGCTTGACGCTATGACCCCCGCCCACGGTGCTATCACTTGGGAGGACTTCACTGAGCAGTTTCGGTCGAAGTTCTACCTGGAGTCCTTCCTAGAGACGATGGAGCAAGCTCTGTTGACCCTCTCCCAAGGGAGGAAGTCCATAGCTCTGTCGACCCTCTCCCAAGGGAGGAAGTCCATAGCTGAGTACGAGACAGAATTCAACAGCATAGTCCGCTTTGTCCCTGCTGTGGCGGCGAATGATCGTTAAAAGGCTTGGAGGTTCCTGTCGAAGGTTATGAAATCAATGGTAAATTTGTAAACAACCTTCGGGGGTTGCAGGGTCAACAGAACAGGCAAAGCACAAATTAGACAGGTTTGGGCCTCGTGATCGAGTAATACCCTACTCCTGTGGTTCGCACTATCAGATCGAACAAGGTCGAATACAGATCAAGGGTGCCTAGCTCTAGTTACAATCAAGACGGGAATCCAAAGTTCCCTAGATCTAATCTCTCGACTATGTCCTATCAAGTGCTCTCCTCTTTGTTTCTCTTTCTTTTTCCTGCTCTTTTTCTTCCTCTTTTTCTCCCTCCCTTCTCCGTGCACCTCCCTCTGTTTTTATAACTGGGTGCACCATCTTCTGGAGACGTCTGTCAGGAGCCACCCAGATAGTCCTCGGGCTATTTGAATGCTCTGTCGCCCTCATCGGGTTTGGAGGCTAGCAACGAATAGCCGATGGCGCTCGCAATGCTAGCACCTAAGCCCAATTGAGGCAATAGTGATACCATTCGAATAACTCGACAACAGTCCCGGTATTCCCCCGGTATGTAACCCAAAGCTCGCACAGGATCGCCCCGCCTACCGGTTTCCAATGCCATATCAACTGAATTTGCATAAAGGGGGCAACAAACTCAAAACCCCACAACCGGACAAGCAACGCGGAAGCACAACCAACCAAGCTAACTCAAGCACAAACACAAAACCCGACACCACACACTAAAACAACTCAACTAGCACACTAGGAGGAAAAACAAACTCAAGACGAGACAACAAGATATAAAAAATTCACAATTTCGACAGCAACATTGTAGCACTAAAGCAACAAGGACAGGAGCAGCAATATAGATACATGATATGAAATAGAAGCAACATACTAAACAAGTTATAAGCATCACAACGCATTCATGACTCGACAACCGAAATTGTCTAAGTGTTTAAACATCACACGACATGGTTTGGAAGCTAACTATACAAAAAAGTAATTTCAACCAACACATTAGCAAAATGAAGCATCTCCAGAAGTGTCCTGCCCCTGAACACTCCCGGACGTTTACCACACCGAGCTAGCCTCTACTCAGTGCCCCGCCCGGTCACCGAGAGGCAATACGGACAGAACTCACAACCAGCCTGATCCTCACCTGAACACCACAAAGCAGAAGCATGTGTACAAAAGGTACTCGCAAGACTTACCTGTGGTCCATATATGACCGACTCGAAAGAATATGCATTGGATGTAGCAAGGAACAAGCTTAAGGTAAAAAGTGCGAAAAAGCTTAACTTCATTGCATGATCACATTCCACTACTCCATTCATAAATTTTATAGCAATTATGGACAACACCTATTACTAGAGTGAAATCTGAAATTAAACATTTAAAGTAAAACAAGTATCATCATAAACAAGTATAATCATCAACATGCCAACTAGCATCAAGTTTAAGTTATTACTACATTGAATGTGCGATGACCAAGAGTGCTCATATCCGAGAGCGCGGCAATTCGAATCGCTTACTCACCCTACAGGGGATCATCAATCACACGACATGAATCCCACGAAGGAACCTCCTCCTTCCATCCATACCTACTCGTTGAACCATCCTCATGCGGTTCGAGCACCTAGCAACCCCTCGAGCGGCACAAGCCTCGCTTGGCCCTCGAGAGTCGGCCTAAGCCTCACCCTCAATCACGTCCAACCGCATGAGGGCATGACCCACCGAGTAGTATGACATGGAAGGGTGGCTTACCGTACCATAATTCAGGCATGCGATTAACAAAGTGTGCTCGATCAAAGGGCAAACAACGGATCGGTCCTCAACCGACACAAACGAGACTACACATTTGAGTCTCCACACTTAAATGATCCAACCCTCTCACCGATCTCAGTTTTACATTTCAGTTCCTGACCATCTTTCCAACGGCCCCTCCGGTTGCTGCGCTGCACAAGGGGGATGGATCCGCCCATTGTAAATAGACGGTCTGTACATATTTTTGCTTTCGAGATGGTGGCCATTAACTGTGTTTGTGAAAACCCCGCCACTTCTTGCCTTCTTTCTCTCACCTTTTTCACCAAAGAGAGCTTTTCACCTTCTTTCAATGGCGTCCAGCTCCCGCACGACGGCCACCAGAGACGACATCTCGCCGAAGGAGGCGGAGACAGTCAGGACGGCATTCGAGGACAAAGGCCTCAAAAAGTGCTGGCAACCCTCGATGATGATTGAGGAGCGCCTTGTTGAGTTGGAGAAGGGGGTGTCAGCGTATGAGCTAACAGACCCCTTCCGAAATGGGGTGTAAGAAGTCCGAACGGGGGGCATTCGTGGAGATTGCTCGAGATACGGTGGAAAGACAACCGACGAAGCTCACAAGAAGACAATCGGGTTTATCCAGGTTCGGGCCCTCCTCACGAGTAATAGCCCTAGTCCTGCTTGTGTTATTCTTGCTAGTGTTCTTGGAGAAATCGAAAGAACCAGGAACAAGGAACTCCCGGCCTCTAACCCCAAAGGAGGATGAACCAATCTAAAAGATCCAACCGAAAAGAATCAAACCCTTTCTCCCATGCACCCCAGCTACCTTTTATACTCGAAAGTGTTTGGGGCCTTGCAGGGCTTAAAAGTACAAAGACACTGAGTACACTGCCACATCGCATTTAATGCGCCTGTCAATGTTCTTCCAGCACACTTAATGCCCTGGCACAACCGTCCTCTCCCCCGCCTCGGGCCCCGCGTCTGCCGGCTCCGCCCGCTCTGCCGGGGTGGGAAATTGCACCGTGACGTCACTCGCAATTATGGCGCGCGTTGGGAACACACGCCGCCATACTGTGGCCTTCATTACCCCCATTTAATGCGCATGATACGCATTAAATGTCTTTGACCTTCTGTGCGGCTGCACAGGTTACTAGGTGGCCTCGGGAACTGAGCACCAGTGGTGTGGACTGGGCGCCGTGCGTCCGCCAGGAGACCACCTTGCTGACCGCCAGCGGCGTGGCCTGGTCGCCAACTGTCTGCTGGGCGGCCACGTTACTGACTGCAAGCGGCGTGGTCTAGACGCCACGTGTCCGTTGGGCGATCACACTGCTGGCCGCCAGCGGCGTGGCCTGGTCGCCACCTGTCCGCTGGCGATCACACTGCTGACCGCCAGCGGCGTGGCCTGGTCGCCACCTGTCCGCTGGGCGGCCACCTTACTGACCGCCAACGGCGGGGCCTGGTTGCCACCACCCAGTCAGGGTGGCCACCATCTTATCGCCAATGGCGTGGCTCAGACGCCACTGTCCGGGCGTTTCTTAAAGTGTAGTGGGCACCCTGGTGTAGAATACACCGACAGTAGCCCGCGGACCTACCCTGGAGCGCCCTTTATACGTTTTTGGAAACAAAAGCAGCTCAGTCTCCCGGGTGGGTCCATCATAAATGCCCACGTAACGCTGCGGCTTTAAATGCCGCCGCCGTTTTCGGGCATCGAGGCGGAGCGTGCAGCCGCCCCCGCCTCGTAACCAGCGCGGGCCTTGGGAACATGCCTGCACCTTTTCTAATTTTTTTGGTTTCCCGCCATCGAACCGCCGTGCCCCCTCGGGTCTCCCGCCGAAGCACTCCTCCATGCGCCTATATATATAAGTGGCCACCGGGGGAGTGGTTCGTTTCTTCTTTTTAGCTTCGCCCAACTGCTGAGCCCTAACCTTTGCTCCTTGCGAACTGCTTTTTTGCTGCGCATCGCCTCCTTCTTGCACCTTTTCTTCTTCGCTCGCATGATCGCTGCCAGCACCTCTGCTCCCTCCATCGACTGTCGAGGATGTCGACACCGCGAGGTTTTCCCGGTACATCGCCGGCGGCACTGTCCGCACTAGTGCCGGGACCGCCACGCCCGGTTGCCGCCCGTGGGAAGTAATCTTCTTCGGCTGGGGGATGCTGGCGGGTCTCCTACCGCCGATCTCCGACTTCTACCTTGCCGTCCTCAACTTCTACTCCATCCACAACATTCACCTTCCTCCTAACTCCATCATCCTTCTTGCTGTCTTTTGCCCACTTCTGCGAGATGTTCGTGGGAGTGGCCCCTAACATTCCTCTCTTCTGCTTCTTCTACTCCTTGTGCGCGGCCAAGGACACCTCCACCACATCAGGCTGCTGCCACCTCCGCCTTCGGGACGGTGCGGCTTCCCGCTACATTCCGCTGGACCTTCGTTCCAACTAGAGGACTTGGCGCAACGAGTGGTTCTACGTCAAGGACGATAGCGGCGTAGAGGTCCTGGAGTTGCCGACTGGGCCAGTGGCCAGCACCCCCACCTGGGGAGCTCACGTCGATGAGACGCCCGAGCTCCAGACGTTGCTGGCCCGCGTAGACCAGCTGCGAACAGCGGGTCTGACGGGAGGCATGGTTCTCCGGGACTACATCTCTCAGAGAATCAGCCCCCTGCGCCGCCGTGCTTGCCCTGCCTGGCAGTACATGGGCCCTGACGACATGACCAGGACAGCTCCCGGAGGTAGGTTACTTGTTTTTCTCTCTTTTTGGTGCTTTTTGCAACCGCCGCTGAACTAACGATGGCTTCACTCTTCTCTCTTTTTTCTTCTTCTTTTTTTTTTCCAGCCGCAAGGGACTTGTCCCCCGCAAAGGTTGAATCCTAGATGGGCTTGCTTGGTGCCTCTAGCAACCTCCCGCCTTTCCCGGCGGGCACGCTCCCACTCTGCCGAGTGGAGTCCCGGGAGCGCGTGGCGATCACCCGTGCCATGACCACCATGGATGCCATGGGGATGGTGAACAAGCCCCACCAAGGGGTGTTGACGATCCGGGACCCTCCTCCAGCTGGCGACCAGAGGAGGGGCAAGCGCCCCGCTGATGACGATGCCCCTGATGCCAACCCCAGGAGGGTTCGCGTCCCGCCAGGGGGCGCGGCGACCACGACCGGGGCGGGGAGCTCTACGGCGGCCGCAGCTGCCACTTCAATTGCTCCCGTCCAGGTGACTGAAGTGGGTGCCGCTCCGACCATAGCTTTGCCAGCACCGGTCCTTCCTCCGCCGCAGCCGGTGCAGGTCGATGCTCTGCCGCCGCCGACGCAGGTCGACCCGCCTCCGCCGCCGCCGGCGCAGGTCAATCCGCCAGTACCGGCGCCGCGAGGGGGACTTACGCTCGCCCCGGCCGTGCCTCATTTCAGGAGGCCTTCTGCCGGGTACGCAAACTGACACACAACACATTGTCAAGTTCTTCTAATTTGAGAGGCTTACCGCCTTTTTACCTTCTTCAGGGCGACTACTTCGAGTGCCCCAACCGGCGGCAACCAGGGCACTGCAGCGGCCGCGGCAGCGCCGACTGCGGCGGTCGAGCACCAAGGCGACCTAGGCGACCACCAGGTGGGCGCCGCAGGGGTGGCCGTCTTACCGCCCGAAGGTGGGATGGGTTTGCTGCCCACTCCGGAGGTCCCCAGTGCCTCAGTCCCCTCGGCGGACGCAGACGCTTTGCTGGCCGCCCTCGGCGAACTATACTCCAGCGTGAGCGGCCGCCTCACGACGAGCAAGGAGAGGCTGAGGGAGGCCACCGTGGAGAACAACCGCCTCCGCAAGGAGGTGCAGGACTGGCGCGGCCGAGCGGAGCAGTTGGAGCAGGACCTGCAGCAGGAGAGGGAGCAAGGAGCCCTCCACGTCGAGGCGATCACCCGAGAGCGCGACGAGGAGAAGGGCGAGCGGCTCCGCACGGAAGCCGAGACCACCTTCATGCTGCGCCCTGCTTTCGATCGGATGGTGGTCAGCTTGGCTCCATTGGGGCTGGAGCAGCCGGCCCCGATCGAGCAGACGGCCCGGCATTATGCCTTCTGCATGAGCTGGATCACTGATTTCCTCACCCTCCTGCCCGGCGCCTTAGCCACCGATCCGACCAAGAGGCGGGCGATTCGGGCGACCACGGCGACGTCGTGCTACTTTCTTTGCACCAGCCGGGACGCCAACTTCGACCACTTGGCCGCCATCCCGGGGGTGGAAGGGGACTGGGCCCGCGCAGAGGCACAGGTCAGCAACGCCGCCGAGCAGGTTGTGACACCACGGAGTGTCAAAACCTTATAAAATGTGAATGTTGATGTCAAAAACATTATGAAGTGTGAAATTAAGGTTAAAACCATATGGTATGAAGTTTATTTGCGTTTCCGGGGATTTGGGCCTTTCTGGGGGAGTTCGGGCCTAGGGAAAGGGTCGTGGGCCTTCGTGGGGAAGAGTTTGAGTCCTTTTGGGAGTAGGAGACCAGGTTGGGGGGCTTTCCCCAGCCCTTCTTGTGCCCTCCCCCTGCTGGTTGCGCCCCCACTCCCATGCCCTAGCCGCCCCACCACCACCTCCACCTCCCTTGCTTGCCGTGCGCCCCCCATTGCTCCCCATTGCACCACCACCTCTCCACCTCCCTTGCTGCCCCTAGGGGAGTTCTCCACCTCAACACCTCGAAGATCCATCTGTTGGAGCGCTCCGCGACGAGGAGATCCGGTGGATTTGGAGCGAGGAAGGAGATCATGCGAACCGGGAGGAGATCCGTTGGGTTTTCGTGCGTCGGGCGAAGGTGGTGTGACCCCGGGAGTGCCTTCTACTTCTCGCCAATCCGTCTCCCGTGGTTGAGGCAAGTGTATTGGAATGGGTAGCGGTTTGTAGTTGCTAGATTGGTTGGGATTGAATTTGAATACATGATATGTTCACATGCCATGCCTTAATGATTGCCAATGATATGATGAATATGTTTATTATGTTATGATGCCATGTGTTAGTGTACAAGTTATTTATGATGTTGGCATGTTTGCATACATGGCCCGGGCGGTGAGAAAGTCATAACTAGTCCGAGGAAGGTCGGTGAGAAAGTTATGACTAATCCGGAGAGCCAATGAGTAAGTCCTACATCATGATTCCATTCACCGCGGTGAACGGAAGTGAGGAGTAGGCACCCTCCATCTTCGGGATGGAAGGGGGGAGAGGGTGCACACCGACGGGTGTGTACTCAACCATACCGGTATGAGTTTCCAAGGAGACATGAGCATCGCATCGCATTGCATACATAATGATGATGTTATTGATATTGGATCATGAATGAGATGATAAACATGATATGAGTTGTTGTAGCCATGTGTTTGTTCTTGTGTACCATTGCAATATGCTTGCTGAGTGTTGAACTCACGCTTGTGCTTTCTTGTCGTTTTAGGTACCATGAGATCAGCATGCGGGAAAGGGAATTAGTCACACTTCTACACGTAGCGTCACTCATTTGTCCCACAAGACATTCAATTGGGCTTTGACAATAAACTAAGTGTGATGATTATTGCTTTATGGTTTAGCTTTGCGATATGAGAGTCTTATTGTTTGTTTGGCTCATGGAGTCATTAAGTACTTGGGATTAGACTTATATTGTTGTCATGCCTTTAATTATTGCTATTTTAGATGTCTCTCGTATTGCCTTATTTTGCTATGCTATTGTGTTTCCTTCAATTCATGTTAAAACAAAGGAGATGCTGCCGAAATTTTGGTTTTTAGCATTAGTGCCTTTGCTGTAATTTACTTGAAATTGTGGTATTTAGAGGTTGGTTAGTCTATGTTTGGTAGCATTCGGGCATATTAAATGCCGGGGTGTTACAGTTGGTAAGCGGGTTGTAGGTCCTTGGAATGTGTATTTTAGTGTCATACCTTAGGCTACAACTAAAATGTGATGTGGGATAACTTAGAAACATGGCTTAGGTTTTAACTAAAACTTTGTCATAGGATAGCAACATTAAAACTTGCAAAAAGTGGAATAAGTAATTTAAAATTTGACACACTTGGTTGCACAGTAGGTTGGGGTTTTTGGTTCATCATTGCATTGCGCTTGATTATTTAATGAAGATTATGTCTATGATGATGTTTGATCTCTGTTCTTGATTATATAATGTTGTGCTTATGTTTATGTGATTGGATGGTTGTCTCTCTGTAGCAGCCATGCCGAGGGGTAGAGGCCGTGGTCGCCGTGGCCGTGGAGGCCAGGGGCGAGGTTCTCAGGGAGTTGCGGAGTCTGTAGCTGAGGGTAGCGCTTCGCTCAATGCTCATGGGCTAGCGCAGGAGGAGCTCCCGGTGGCACAGTCAGGTGCTGAGGTTCCCACCGCTAATGCGGACTTAGTTCAAGCTCTGCAAAGGGAGGTTCAGGAGCTGCACCAGCAGTTGCGGGCAGCCCCTGCTGTTGTGCCTCCCCTGCGGTGGCCCCGATTCTTGCCCCATTGTGGGAGCCGAGGATGAGTCTCCGGGAGTGGATGTCCCTCCGTCTTAACACTTTTGACGGAGCGGGCACGCCGATCCAGTCCGCAGATTGGCTACGGTACATGGAGCGGTCGTTTGAGGTCCTAGAGTTTAGCTCGGTCCAGAGGGTTCGCTTTGTGGCCTTTCAGCTGAAGGGCCAAGCTGATATCTGGTGGGAGGGGGTTCTGGCTACTAGAGCCCCCGCGCTTAGTCCGATCACTTGGGAGGACTTTGTGGCTCGCTTCCAAGCCAAGTTCTACCCAGAGTTTTTCCTTGAGCGGATGGAGCATACTCTGACGACTCTTTCCCATAGAAAGAGGTCGGTGGCAGAGTATGAGGTGGAGTTCAACAGTGTGGTGCGTTTTGTGCCGGCTGTGGCAGCCGACGACAGGGAGAAGGCGAGGAGGTTCCGTAGAGGCCTCAACCAGGAGTTCAGAGTTGTCATGGGGCGATTGTCCCTCGTGACTTCTGCTCCGTGGTGGAGCAGGCGAAGGGCATGGAGCTCGAGTTGGAGCTCTCCCGGGATAGGTAGAACCCGAGTGGTTCAGGGGTTCCTGCGGCCCTAGGCGGGGGCCAGAAGAGGACCTTTGGTGGAGGAGGTGGGTCTTCTCAACGACCCACCTTCAAGAAGTTCAAGGGGGGACAGGGCTCCTCCTCAGGGGCTAAGATGAGGCCACTCCAGTCATCTTCCTCGTGAGCGGCTATTCGTCCTGTGCCCGGGCAGGGCATGATGTGTTTCAAGTGCGGTGGTGAGCACCGTTGTCGACGATTGGAGAACGGGCTCCCGCCGAGCTTACTTGTTGAACAAGGGATTAACAGGGCCCCATCGCACGAACCGGGGGGATCGTCCGAGCAATGCGAGATCGGGAGATGGACACGTGAAGTTTATCCTGGTTCGGGCCTCTTACTGCCGAGATAACAGCCCTACTCCAGTGTATTGTGTTCTATCCGGTTGTTTTTTGATACAGATATCTGGGGGGTTTAAATACAACACCTGGAGATACATAGAAGGTAACTACCCCCTGGATTTACGCTACATACCCTTATCCGTGGTGCCCACGATCTGGCAACCTTGATTCGCGCATTGTTTTCAAATTTCTGGTGCTCCCTTGCTTGATCTCCGGCGGATTGATCGCTACCTTCCTTTTTCGTGGTATGACCGAGTCCACCGACCATGTACCCGGGTATGACGTGGTTTTTACGAGCATGCTTGCTCGTGATCGTCTGGAATGGTCGTAAGCGAAGGGGCAGACATGTATGCTCGGGAGGTATGTTGCTCGGATGGTCTCCCGAGCATCTTCTGCTGGTACTGCACGATCGGTGGCCTCAGGATCCTCTGGGGATACCCGGTCTTTTATCAGATAGTCAATCCCCGACAGCTAGCCCCCGAGGTTCAAGCGGGGAACCATTTGAGCTTGGGCTTCCCCTTGAGCCTAAAAAAGACTCGAAGGAGGGATTGAATTTCCTTTGGTCATGACCCACGACCATCTCATGTCGGGAGGCGACCTTTTCGTCCGCCGCGCGTTCATTCTGTGGTGGCGCGACGTTTGGTTATTTTTTGATTCCTTCTCCGAGAAGCCTTCCTGTAACGGTAAAGTAGTTTCTTGGAAAGTGCGCTTTTACTGGGCAGTTTTCTGCCATATTGGACAGGTGTCGCTACGCGATAGGTGGTGGCTTTTAACGTGCCCCTTTGCTGCCTTTTTAACCCTGTCCGCTGAAAGAGAACGGAGCTACATCGCGCATTTGCTCGTCCTCGCCCAGAATCTTTCCAAGAGCCGCAGAGCCCTAGACCCTTCTTCACTCTCCTCCTCCCTTTGGCCATGGCACGTTTCGGAGTTAGCCAGATGACCCGGAGGAGGCTCCAGGTGCTCGTGGACGAGGGGTATATCGACCCGAGCACTGGTCGAGTGCCCGGGGGTGATGCGACGCTGGCACCGAGGGACGGAGAGATCATCACCTGCGAGCTGTACGCCATCAACAGGCTTCGCTTGCCCGAGAGTGAGTTTCTCGTCTCCGTACTCACCTTTTGCGGGTGCGAGATTTCCCATCTTCACCCTAACTCCATTCTCGCCCTTGCGATCTTCTCCCACCTCTGCGAGGCGTTCGTGGGCGTGATACCCACCGCCAGTCTTTTCTTCCACTTCTACTCTCCCTTCCGCACCGGCCGGGATGGTCCCGCCGGCTGCGTCTACCTTCGCCTTCGTCCCAACCGACCATACGAGTACCCTCTTGTTTCTTTGAAGGAATCGGTGTCGGGTTGGGCCGACCTTTGGTTTTACCAGAAGAAGGCGGAGGGATCCCAATTGGTTTATACTGGGGAGACCGCCCCGCCCGTGCAGCCTAAGGAAGAGCGGGTGCTCGGGACGATCAGCAAGCTCACCCAAATGGGGCTCACTGGTCGGGACATCGCCCGGGATTTCTCCTTCCACCGGGTGTCCCCCCTGCGGCGCCGCGAGCACCCATTCTTCGAGGTGACCGGGTGGAATGACATCACCCGTGAGGACAACGCAGGTATGCTTTTCGATCGCCCTTTCGAGCATTGTCGCTTTCCGGTGATTGGCCCTATTCTTTCTTTAAACCCTTGGTCGTGTTGCAGCCCCGAGGACGGGCTGGGTCGACGAAAGGGTCACCGAGATGTTCGGTGCCCTGAAGGAGAAGGAGCTGAACCCTAATCGTCAGATCCCCAAGAATGTTTTCGACCGCAGCGACGCGGTAAGTACTTCTGCTTGCTTCCTGCCCGAGGGCGTGCTTCCCGAGCTTATGTTACCCTGTTTCTGTTCGTAGGAGAAGGTCACCCTTGAGCTCGCCGTGTCGAGTGCAGAGCTGCTGCCGCAAGGCGGCACCCCAGCCAGGGGTGCCCGCAAGAGAACGTCGGGCAGGAGCCGCCGACCATCTGCCTCGCCTCCTCGTGCCAAGCACTCGAAGCGCCAGGCTTCGGCCAGGGCTCCCCCACGCAGCATCTTGAGTACGCCGACCGGAGGGAGGTAAGAGAGCTTCGAACCTGGTTTGCTGATTTTAAGCGGAAGAAGCCGGAGCTGATGGGCCGACTGCAACAGCTTGCCGAGCAGGCGAAGAAGGCCGAGGAGGTGGCCAGGTCCACCACGAGCAAGGAGCAGCTGGAGAGGCAAATCAAGGCCCTCCAGGACCGACTTGCTCAGGTGGTCGAGGATGCTGAGGAGGAGGAAGAGGAGGAAGACGCCTACGCTCTGGTTAGAAGGAGCAGGAGGTCGTCTTCCCAATCAACCTCGGCGCTGGAAGGGGTCGACATGGATGATGTCAACCTGGCGATGGCACGAGCTAGTGATGCCGCAGCAGAGCGCGTCATGGCCATCGCTGAGGCTTACGAGACCGCCGCGGGAAGGACGCCCGTGGCCCAAAGCGAGGAAGCCGAGGAAGAGGACGCTGCTCGCCGAGCGGAAGGTAAGCCTCGTGTGTTCTCTTCGCTGAGTTTCTTTGTTTTTGTTGTGGTTTTTTCGGGCTAACCCCACTCTGCTTGGTGTGGGCATGATAGCTCGGATGTTGTCCTTGGACTTTCATCAAATGGCTGAGAGGATTCTCGACACTGTAGTTGACGTCGAGCTTGATCGCATCCTTGATCAAGTGATGGCCGAGGATGAGGTGGAGCCGACGCCGGCCGCGCTTCCGGAAGAGACCGAGCTCCGTCCGTCCGCAGAGGAGCAAGACCCGCAAGGGGCCGAGGACCAAGGAGCCATGGCCTTGGTCCCTTGCGAAGGGACGATCACGGTGCCAAGCGCGGGCAAGGCCTAGACAACGGGCTCCGAGGGCCAGGTGTCGATCGTCCTCGACCAGCCGCCTCCGGCCGCGGGTCAAGGAGAAGGGGAGTTGGTCGTTGCCGACCAGCTGCCTCCGGCCGCGGACCAAGGAGAGGGGGAATTGGTCATCGCCGACCAGCCGCCTCTGGCCGCGGACCAAGGGGAGTAGGTCGTCGTCGTCGACCAGCTGCCTCCAGCCGCGGATCAAGGAGAGGAGGTAGTCGTGGTCGACCAGCCGCCTCCAACTTCGGATCAAGGAGAGGAGGTGGTCGTGGTCGACCAGCCGCCTCCGGTCGCGGATCAAGGAGAGGAGGTGGTCGTCGTCGACCAGCCGCCTCTGGCCGCGGACCAAGGGGAGGAGGTGGTCGTCGTTGACCAGCTACCTCTGGCTGCGGACCAAGGGGCGGGGACGCTCGCAGTTGGCGTCCAACCCCCGAGCGCAGCGGCTGAGCAGGGGGAAGGCGGCCATGAGCCGCTTGCCGTCGGGGAAGATTAACCCTGAGACCACCAGGAGTTGGTTGTTTCGGACCAACTGCCTCCGGCCGCTGCCCTCTTTGGTGCGCCGGGTGCCCAGGAGGGGCATGAGCTCGACAAGCCAGCTCGGGACCAGGATGATCCCGCGTGGGTCAATCCTTTTTTTCGACCTGGTGCGACCGACTGTCAGCGGCTCCAGGACAAGCTGGTTAGCCGTGCTCTTCTGGTGAGTGCTTCGCCACTTTCTTTGGTTTGAAAAACTTTCTAAGGTGTTCTTAACCCATCTTCTTCCTTGCTCGCAGTTTGCTGCCAAGGCCATGGAGGACATCGACGCCTCCACGGTTTCTACAGAAGAGTACTGGAAGTACCACGCCGAGCAAGATGCCAAGATCGCCGATCTTGAGCATTGGGTCTCCGAGGTGCGCGCCTCCGACCAGAAGGAGCTGGAGTCGGCAAGGAACCTCGTAGCCGAGCTTCGGGACCAACTCCTTCAGAGTGAAACGGCAAAGAGTACCTTCGCGCGAATGTGTGCCGAACTCGAGGAGGAGCTGGGGAAGCTGCAACAGGAGGTTCCCAACCTGTGCCGCGAGGTCCAAGGAGCTCGGGAGCGTGCGGAGGCCCAGTTGAAGGAGGCGCAGCGTCTTCGGGAAAGCGCGGCCGAAGGTCGTGCGGCTCGGCGGAAGGTCTTGGACGTCGAGGCCGAGGTCGATTCCCTGAAGGAGGAGCTTGCTGCCCTCCAGGTCGGCCTTAGGAATTAGGCCTTAGACACCCCTTTTTTCCTTTCTTTTGCTTGTGTAGACCTGTAAGAAACTTTTGTCTGTTAAAAAAAATCATGGAAGATTAGAGCCTTGCCTTCCTTTTTCCATTCTTGCTCTTGTTCAAAGTTCTTGCTCTTGTTCGCCCTGCAGAGGATAGAATGACCACAGGGGAGATCAAGGAATAAACTTTAAAACCTGGTTCCCTCATATAGGTTACCTCGTGGAGGGAAGGTTCTGCGAGCAAGGAATTTAAAATCTGTCTAAGAGCAAAACGTTACTTTCGCCCTTATTGCACGAAGCCCCCGCTATGGACAAAGGTTGGGCCCCTAAAGTTGCGGGCACGGGTTTGCCCATAGGAGAGGAAAAGAGAATATAACGCGTCGAAAGAGGTCGTAGTCGCCGCTCGAGTCGAGGGAGGTGTGCGTGCGAGCAATGATACGTGCGTAGTACAAGCGGGCTTATACCGACAATACGTGGAGTTACCGAACCCGAGCAGGGACCGAAATCGTGCCGGGCTTAGAGGATGTCCGCGCCCAATCGTTCATGCAGTGAAGTCCTACTGCGAAAGGTGATCGGGTGAACAGCCAACCGGTGCTCGGCGGGACGGTACATACGTATTGTCGACCAAGCTCGTTTGCCCTACTGGCGGTCCATGAAGCTCTCGGAAAAACAAGGAAAACGATAAAGGGAAAAACGAGCTAAAAGAAGAGCAGCGGGTGCAAAATAGAGAAGCATGCCTAAACATAGAATTTACGCAGCTGACTAATGTTCCAGGTGCTGGCGAGCTCCCGACCGTCTTCCATCGCGAGGTGAATAGCCCCCGGGCGTGTTGTGGATACAACCGTGTAGGGGCCCTCCCATCTCGGGGTTAGTTTGTTAGCTTTTGACAGGTCCTGAACTCTTGTAAGACCATGTCGCCAACTTGCAGGGCCCTTGGTCGAACCGACTTGGCCGCGTGCCTACGGAGAGCCTGTAGGTAAACCGCGGACCGGAGCAACGCCCGGTGTCGTGTTGCCTCAACGAGGTCTAGGTCGACGAGGCGCTCGATCTCCTGATCAGTGGAATCGACCAGCTGCACCCTTGGGGAACCCAGCATAATTTCCGCAGGCAAAACGGCTTCTGCGACGTAGACAAGTTGGAAGGGGGTTTCGCCCGTAGCCCGACTTGTCGTGGTGCGAACCGACCAAAGAACGGCGGGTAGCTCGTCCACCCACTGCTGCCTGTGCTGGTTGAGGCCCTCGAAGACCCTCTTTTTTATGCCTTGAACTAGTTGCCCGTTCGCTCGTTCGGCCGCTCCGTTGCTCTGCGGATGTGCCACAGAGGCGAAACAGACCTTGGTCCCGACCTCCTCGCAATAACTTTGGAACAACTCACTGGTGAATTGGGTTCCATTGTTTGTGATGAGACGGTTGGGTATCCCAAACCGGGTTATCACATTGCTTCGGAGGAACCTCTTGGCCGCCTGGGCCGAGATGGTTGACACGGGCTCGGCCTCTATCCACTTGGTGAAAGTGTCGATGGCCACGAGCAAGTATTTGCAGCCTTTCCGGCCACGGGGGAAAGGTCCGAGGATATCGAGCCCCCAGGTCGAGAATGGCCACGAAAGTGGTATGGTTTGCAGGGCATACGCTGGTTGATGGACTTTGCGAGCATGAAACTGGCATGCTCGACAGGTCGTTACGATCGACCGTGCATCCGTCAAGGCCGTAGGCCAATAGTAACCCAATCAGAAGGCCTTGCTTACAAGTGTTCTGAACGACGAGTGAGCTCCGCACATTCCTTCATGGATGTCACGAAGAAGGTACTGGCCTTCCTCCTGAGAGATGCATTTGGAGAAGATTCCTAATGCACCTTTTCGGTATAGGTCGCCTTCGATCAGTTTGTACTGAGAAGATCGCCTTGTTAGCCGGGAACGCTCGGCTTCTTCCTTGGGCAATGTCCCATGCGCAAGATATTGGACGAATGGCGTCATCCAACTTGCACTTTGCTCGAGGAAGGAGACCCTACCGTCGGCCTCTGATGCCTCCTCTTCAGAGGGAATGGAGGGCTTGTATAGGTGCTCGATAAGCACCCCCGCCAGGGCGGTAATTTGAGAGGAACCGACCTTGGACAACTGGTCGGCCAGGGAATTGTCCTTCCTGGGGATGTAGAGTACTTCGAAATTCCTGAAGTAGTTCTCCATCTTCCTTACTTCGACCAGGTAAAGCGCCATTGAGGTATCAGAATACTGATACTCCTTGTTGACCTGGCTCATGACCAACTGTGAATCGCCCATCATAGTGAGCCGTTGGACCCCTAACGATTTACACGCTCAAAGTCCGGCCAAGAGGCCTTCATATTCCGCCGCGTTGTTGGTCGCGGCAAAATGCAGTTGGATGGCGTACTGAAGTTGTTCTCCATCTGGGGAGACCAAAACGACGCCAGCCCCCGAGCGCTCGTACGCCCGGGATCCATCGAAATACATGGTCCAGTGGTTCTCCCTTGATCCGGTGGTTTCGCTGGCTGGCGGTGCTGGAGCCGACCATTCTGCCACGAAGTCAGCCAAAACTTGTGATTTTATCGCCGTGCGGGCCGAAAATATTACCTCGAATTCAGCAAGCTCCATGGCCCACTTGGCTATACGACCACTGGCGCCCTGGTTTTTCAGGATTTCTCTGAGCGGGAAATTGGTTGGTATCACGATCTTGTGCGCTTGAAAGTAGTGGCGCAGCTTCCTGGAAGCCATCAGCAATGAGTATAAAAGTTTCTGGACCTTAGGGTAATGCTCCTTCGGTCCGTGAAGTACTTCGCTGACATAATAAACAGGTCATTGGATACCATCTCTCTCCACCGCTAATACTGCACTCACCGCCTGCGGGGTTGCCGCCAGGTATAGCAGCAATTCTTCCCCTGTCCTGGGTGTAACTAGGATGGGTGGTTTGGAGAGATATTGCTTAAGTTCCTCAAAGGAATGGTTCGCTTCTTCCGTCCATGAAAAACCATCATGTTTGCGAAGGGCTTTAAAGAAAGGCAACCCTCGCTCACCCAACCGGGAAATGAAGTGACTTAAGGCGGCCATTCGTCTAGTCAGAGCTTGTACTTCCTTCACACATGTGGGCGGTCTCATATTCTCAATGGCTTCGATTTTCTCTGGGTTTGCCCCGACGCCTTGTGGGCTGACCATGTAGCCGAGCACCTTGCCGGCCTTTACACCAAACACACATTTCTCTGGATTTAGCTTTATTCGATGCTTATTGAGGTTACAAAATGTTTCCTCTAAATCAGCGATATGATCCGAAGCGAGCTTGCTTTTGACCACTATGTCAGCAACATAGACTTCTAAGTTTCGACCTACTTGGCCTGTAAAGGTTTTCTGCATGAGGTGCTGGAAGGTCGCTCCTGCGTTTCTTAGACCGAAAAACATGGGCGTATAGCAGAAAGTACCAAATGGGGTGATGAAGGAGGTCTTCTCTTTGTCTTCGCACGATAAGCTGATTTGATGATACCCTGAATAAGCATCTAGGAAGCTCATGATTTGCGATTCCGCCGTTGCATCGACCAATTGGTCTATGCGAGGCAGCGGGTAGTTGTCCTTCGGGCATGCTGCGTTTAAGCCCGTATGATCGACGCACATGCGCCACTTGCCTCTTTTCTTTTTGACTATGACCGGATTAGCTAGCCATTCGGAGTGCTCGACCTCTCTAATGAAGCCAGCCTTGAGGAGCTTGTCGAGCTTCTCCCAGATGATCGCTTGTTTTTCCGGGGAAAACCGTCTAAATTTTTGTAGCACTGGTTTTTTCTCAGGCTGAACTGCTAGCCTGTGCTCGATCACCTCCCTAGGGACCCCGGGCATGTCGGATGGTTCCCAGGCGAACGCATCCGAGTTTGCTCGGAGGAAGGTGATGAGCTCGAGTTCCTATTTGGGATCTAAGGAAGATCCCAAATGCACGACCTTGGCGGGTTCCGATTCGTTGAGCGGAACGGCCTTGGTCTCTCCTCCAGGTTGGAGGGCAACTTTAGGCTGGGAGTGCTTCGGCTCTTGGTCGGGGCTGCGAGTGGGTAACTGGTCGACCATATCCAACGCCCTTTCATCGCAATTCAGCGTGGACTTGTGGTTCCCCTTTATGGTTATGACCCCGTTTGGCCCGGGAACCTTCAGGCATTGATACGCGTGGTGCGAGGCGGCCATGAACTTGGCCAAAGCCGGTCTGCCGAGAATGGCATTGTAGGCCGATTTGAAGTCCACCACCTCGAAGGTGATTAGTTCCGTTCGGAAGTTACTCAGGCCGCCGAAGGTCACGAGCAGAACGACCTGGCCCAGAGGCATGATCGAGGAGCCCAGGACTATCCCGAAGAAGGGTACCGCTATACTTTTAATCTTGAAGCGAGGGATCTGCATCTCGTCCAAGACCTTAGCTGAGATCAGGTCCAAGGAGCTTCTGGAGTCGATAAGGACTTGGCCAATAATAGTGTTACTGATGGTGGGGCTTACGACCATCAGAAGCTTCTGTGGTTTGGTCATTCCAAGGGGACAGTCGTCCTTGGAGAAAGTGAGGGATAGCTCGGACCACCTGAGCTGATGCACGGGAGGCTTACCTTGGGCAACATGGTGTACCTCCCTCGCAGCGTCCTTTAAATCCCGGCGGGATTTGTAGGCGGAGGAGCCCCCGAAGATAACTGCAATGTGCTTCTGGGGTTCTTGATACTCCATGTCATCCTCGTTTTCTTTGATGGGCTATTTGCCCTTGCCATTCTCGCCCTGTTCTGGGAGTGATGGCATGGGACCCCTGCCGTTGTAAAACTGCTCCAGGCGGTAGGTCCAGGTTCGGCAATTCCGTAGGTCATACCCGTGTGCCTGATGAAGCGGACGGTAGAGGCCGCCCTGTTGATCTGCTTGGTCGCCACGATCGCGGGGCTAGTGTAGCTGTCCTCTTCCCCGAGCGTTAAACCCCTGACACTGCGGCTGGGACACTCGGGGCTGTTGATGTTCCACCGCGGCAACCATGCCCGGCGAAGGCTGCTTTTTCTTTTTCTTCTTAATCTTCTTATCCACAGAGTTCGAGCCCTTTTTGCTGGCGAAGGTTTCTAGTCCGGGCTGAGGTGGCAGCTTTCCTTCGTCCAGCATTTTCTTCCACTGGACGGCTTCATCTGCGTTGGCATACCGGTCGGCCATCTGAAAGAGCTCGTTTGCCGTCAGCTCCGGATGGATCTCCAGATCCTATGTGAAGCGTACGTCTCGTACCCCAAACTTGAAAGCTCGGACGACGCCCTCGTCCGATATGTTTGGGATCGAGTTCCGAACTTGGATAAACCTCTGGACGAACTGTCGCAGGGTTTCCCCTTCCATCTGAATCAAGCGCTCAAGGTCGCGCTCCTTTCCCGGGCGAATGTAACAGCTCTGGAAATTTGCACGGAGTGCGGTGCTGAGCTGCCCCCAAGATCATATAGATCCCTCTTTTTGGTTGAAGAGCCATGTACGAGCAGCCCTGTCCAAAACCGTTGGCAGGTAATTTGCCATCACCCCTTCATCGCCCCCGGCAGCCAAGATGGCAGTGGTGTATATCGAGAGAAATTCGTCCGGGTTCTGAGTCCCATTGAACCTCTCGATGTGCCCGGGTTTGAACTTGTTCGGCCATGCGACACTCCGAAGAGAACTCGTGAAAGCCTGATAGCCAAAGCTCGGGGTTTCATGATGAAACCCTCGACTGTTATGGTCTCTATGTGTGTCTCCCGTCCAACGCCCTGCGCGCGGGCCAAGCCGGGAGAAGACTTCGCACGGAGGGCGTACCGACGACCGTTCGGTTGTGGAGCGTTCGGAACGCTCGTAATCCGAGTGATTGTAGACACGTCGTTTCGAGGTGGCTCGGGAGCTATTCCGAGACTTCTCGTAGACCGGGTGAGCAGCCTGGGGCGACCTCCGAGCATGGCTCCGAGATTCATCCATGTACGAGTGGACGGGCGTATGGCCCCGGCGGTCCCGGGAAACACTCCGGGCACCCCGGTCGCGAGGAGGATCTGGGACTTTTAGCTCGGCGGCAAGCCTCTCTAGATCCTCGGCCACAACCATCCCCACGGCCTCCAGGTCCACTTGATCGGGGAAGCTACGAAGGTCGCGCACGCCCACCGCCAAGGCCTGCAGACGCTCTTGGTTCTGGCGAACAGGTGGCGGCGAGCTTCGACAGCGTTCTGGGAGTGATCGGGGGTCCGGCACTCGCGAGAGTTTCTTTCCCTAGACGCCCACCTCTCTCTTGCTTGGCGGCGTATGCTCGCAAGGGTCTTTCCCAAGGATGCTTCTAGGTGGAGTCTGGCCGCTTCATAGTGGTCGCGCTTAGCGGCCTCCGAGGATCGCACCTCTGGCTCGTCACGACCCCCAGCCATGTTGACATGGCGAGAGCGGGACGAGTGCGACGGGGACATCATCGTATCTCCTTGGGATGCTGTCTCTCGGTCGAACTCGAGATCATCTGGTATATCCAGACCATCGTAGAGTCCGTCGTAATCATCCTCGTTTTCACCGAGGGCAATGCCTGGGGAACAGAGGACCTGTCCTCGCATTCCAGGGTCCGGGGAAAAGCTACCGGACTCGGTGTGACCGGCAGGATCGGTCACATCGAGCACGCCGTCGCCGGCGTAGTACATGTCATCGTCATCAACGTCGTCGAAGGCGTAGAGACTCCTAGTATCTCCCGAATTCGGCTTCCTCGAGGATCCCAATTCGTACGGGAATCACGCTGTCGTCCCCACGGACGGCGCCAACTGTCGACGATTGGAGAATGGGCTCCCGCCGAGCTTACTTGTTGAACGAGGGATCAACAGGGCCCCGTCGCACGAATCGGGGGGATCGTCCGAGCAATGCGAGATCGGGAGATGGACACGTGAAGTTTATCCTGGTTCGGGCCTCTTACTGCCGTGATAACAGCCCTACTCTAGTGTATTGTGTTCTATCCGGTTGTTTTTTGATACAGATATCTGGGGGGTTTAAATACAGTGCCTGGAGATACATAGAAGGTAACTACCCCCTGGATTTACGCTACATACCCTTATCCGTGGTGCCCATGATCTGGCGGCCTTGATTCACGCATTGTTTTCAAATTCCTGGTGCGCCCTTGCTTGATCTCCGGCGGATTGATCGCTACCTTCCTTTTTCGTGGTATGACCGAGTCCACCGACCATGTACCCGGGTATGATGTGGTTTTTACGAGCATGCTTGCTCGTGATCGTCTGGAATGGTCGTAAGCGAAGGGGCGGACATGTATGCTCGGGAGGTATGCTGCTCGGATGGTCTCCCGAGCATCTTCTGCTGGTACTGCATGATCGGTGGCCTCAGGATCCTCCGGGGGTACCGCGGTCTTTTATCAGATAGTCAATCCCCGACAACCGTGCTTCGGAGTGTGGTTGGACCGGGAGTTGCAACCACTATGGCAAGCCTGGCCACATGGGACGAGTCTGCCGGATGAATCCCGGTAGCATCATCAAGTGGGAGACGGTGCCTTCTCCTCCCACTCCAGCGGCGTCTTCCAGAGGATCGGTGCACATGATGGTGGCCCCTGCTCCTCAGCCGCCCTTTGCGTGGGCGCCACCAGCAGCCTACTGGTGCCCGCAGCCGTCGGCTCATCCTCAGTTGCCCCCTCCACCCCCAGCTTCGTTGGGGCATTAGCCAGGAGTCGGGGCTCCCACTGTCCCGGCGCCACCAGGAGTGTACGCCTTGCCGACCGCCGAGTCAGCCGGGCATCCAGAGGTGGTTTCAGGTACCTTGCTTGTGGATTCAGTTGATGCCTTTGTTCTGTTTGATTCCGGAGCATCATATTCCTTTGTGTCATCTGAGTTTGCTAGTAGAGCTAAGTTGGGAGTACAGCGGATTTCTGAGTCTGTGATAGTCAGTTCTCCTAGGGGTTTAATTGCTAGTTCTTTGGTTTGCCCGGGTTGCACCATTGCCATTGATGATGAGGTTTTCTTTGCCAATCTTATGGTGATCCAGTTGGCTCCTTTTGATGTTATTTTGGGCATGGATTGGTTGCATCAGTACCGTGCCAAGATCTGTTGCTTTCGGAGGACGGTTACCTTGCAGGCCCCGTCAGGGGTAGAGTTGACCTTTCAGGGTGGTATACCTTCCAGTTCCGTCTTTGCTTTGGCTAGTTTGTTTTCTGGTCGCCGTTGGAGGCAGTTGGGTTTCCTTATGGCTATGTCAGAAAAGCCATCTTCTTCAATTTCCATTGAGGAGATTCCTGTAGTGAAGTTGTTTGTCAATGTTTTCCCTGACGAGTTGCCTGGTTTACCTCCTGTGAGGAATGTGGAGTTCCGTATTGATCTTGTTCCTGGCACTCGACCTATTTCTATCTCTCCATACCGCTTGGCTGTCCTTTTCAAGACGAGTTGAAAAAGCAGTTGGAGGATCTGTTGGCCAAGGGTTTTATTCGGCGTAGTGTGTCACCTTGGGGAGCACCCGTCCTCTTCATTTCGAAGAAGGATGGAAGTTGGCGTATGTGCATTGATTATCATGCTCTTAATGAAGTGACAGTCAAGAACAAGTACCCTTTGCCTCGCATTGAGGATCTGTTTGATCAACTGAAGGGAGCAAAGGTGTTTTCCAAGATTGATCTTCAATCGGGGTACAATTAGATCCGTGTGAGGGAGCAGGACATTGAGAAGACTGCTTTCTCCACTAGGTATGGGCATTATGAATTTAAAGTTATGTCTTTCGGACTAACTAATGCTCCTGCTGTTTTCATGGAGGGATGAACAGTATGCTACACAAGTACCTTGATGAGTTTGTGGTAGTGTTCATCGATGATATTCTGGTTTACTCTAAATCAGAAGAGGAGCATGAGCGACATTTGAGGCTTGTGCTGAGTACCTTGAGGGAGAATCAGTTCTTTGCTAAACTGAAAAAGTGCGAGTTCTGGATTTCTGAAGTGGGTTTTCTTGGCCACGTCATCAATCCAGAGGGCATATCTGTAGATCCGAGCAAAGTCTCAGCAGTTTTGGATTGGGAGAGGCCTTCCAATGTCAAAGAGGTGCGTAGTTTCCTTGGGTTGGCTGGCTACTATCGGCGTTTTGTGCAGGATTTCTCTATCATTGCCAAGCCACTTTCGCAGCTGACTCAGAAGGGGATGAAATTTTAGTGGACTGCAGAGTGTGAACACAGCTTCTGCACTTTGAAGGAGAAGTTAGTGACTGCTCCTGTTCTTACCCTTCCCGAGCCTGGCGCTTCACTGTTTATTCGGATGCTTCTCGTTTGGGACTTGGTTGTGTGCTCTGCAAGATGGCAAGGTGATTGCTTATGCATTGAGGCAGCTGAAAAAGCATGAGCAGAACTATCCCACCCATGATCTTGAGCTAGCCGCTGTGGTGTTTGCATTGAAGATTTGGAGGCACTATCTGTATGGTGAATCTTGTGATATCTTCACTGATCAAAAGAGCCTCAAGTACATCTTTACTCAGAAAGATTTGAACTTGAGGCAGAGGAGGTGGCTGGAATTGATAAAGGATTATGACCTCACTATCCAGTACCATCCGGGTAAGGCAAATGTGGTGGCTGACGCTCTCAGTCGCAAGACAATGCCCCTGTCATTGATTGTCTTGTTGCTGATTTTGAGCGATTGGGAGTCTCCTACTGCTTTGCGGGGACCGTGCAAGCTGAAACTCAATTGATTCTTGAGTCAGCGATTCCCGGCGTGCAGCGGAGGCACAAGAAGATGATCAGTTGCTCCAGCAGGTGAGGAAGCGCCTTGGGGATGGCAAGTCTGGAGACTTTACCGTTGATGATGCGGGAGCTTTGAGGTTTCAGGGTCGTCTGTGCGTACCTCAGAAGTCCCAAGTGAAAGAGGATATTCTGAAAGAGGCTCATCGCACCCCGTACATGGTCCATCCTGGGGAGACCAAGATGTATAGGGATTTGAAAAACAATTTCTGGTGGAAAAGGATGAGAGTGGATATTGCCAAGTATGTGGCGTCTTGTGGGATTTGTCAGAAGATCAAGGCCGAACACCAGCGCCCTGCTGGTCTGTTGCAGCCATTGGAGATTCCTGTGTGACCATAGGATGACATCTCCATGGATTTCGTGGTTGGCCTACCTCGTACTCCACGAGGGAAGGATGCTGTTTGGGTTGTGGTGGACCGTCTCAGCAAGTCCGCGCATTTCATTCCTATCCGCACTACCAATTCAGCGAGTGAGTTGGCTCCCATCTATGTGCGGGAGATTGTGAGACTGCATGGTGTACCCAAGACCATTATTTCTGATCAGGATGTGAAGTTTGTCTCCAAGTTTTGGGAGAGCTTGCAGAGTGCTTTGGGTACACAGCTTCGCCTTAGTACCGCTTTTCACCCTCAAACGGATGGGCAGTCTGAGCGTACCATTCAGACTTTGGAGGACATGCTCAGGGCCTGTGTGATGGCTTGGAAAGGTAGCAGGGAAGATCATTTGCCTCTGGCAGAGTTTGCTTATAATAACAGCTATCATTCCAGCATTCGGGCTGCTCCTTATGAGGTACTGTATGGCCGGAAGTGCAGATCACCACTTTGTTGGGGTGCTGTGGGTGAGAGAGCAATTCTTGGACCGGATTGGGTTCAGCAGACTATTGATCGCGTGGCGGAGGTACGACAGAACCTTCTTGCAGCGCAGAGCAGACATAAAAGCTATGCTGATGTGAGGAGGCGAGATTTGGAGTTTGAGGTGGGCGATAGTGTACTCTTGCGAGTACCTCCCACCAAGGGTGTGGTGCGTTTTGGCACCAAGGGAAAGCTCAGTCCGAGATATGTTGGGCCATTTCCTATCATCGCCCGAGTTAGTAAACTGGCCTATCGTCTGGAGCTACCGGAGTCAATGCAAGGAGTGCATAATGTGTTCCATGTCTCGATGTTGAGGAAATACTTGCATGATCCAGATTGGTGGTTCCGTTGGAACCATTAGTGCTTGAGCAGGACCTCACCTTCGAGTCCCGTCCTGTGAAAATTCTGTGGACTTCGGAGCGAGTGATGAAGAACAGGACGCTTAAGTTTGTCAAGGTCCTGTGGTCACATCAAACCGAGAGAGAAGCGACTTGGGAGCTGGAGTCTTGCATGCACGAGAAGTATCCCAAGCTTTTCGCCTCAGGTATGTGATGTGAAACCTACCTATCTTTCGCTTTGCTGGATGGCGTATTGGTGTGTCTTCGATTCGAGGTCAAATCCTGTTGAAGGGGGGAGAATGTGACACCACGGAGTGTCAAAACCTTATAAAATATGAATGTTGAGGTCAAAAACATTATGAAGTGTGAAAATAAGGTTAAAACCATATGGTATGAGGTTTATTTGTGTTTCCAGGCCGTTTCCGGGGATTTGGGCCTTTCCGGGGGAGTTCGTGTTAGTGTTATGCCCTTAAGGCAATCATATGGATGATTGAAACATGACTATGTTTATGAATAATAATATGATTATTGGTCCAATGAATGTATATCATTGTTTTGATCAACAAGTGTGTGACTTGTTTATGAAGCTCTTTACTTATTGTTATAATTCGATAAATATCTCTGATCGGATATCATCGTATAGGACAACGATGAATAGATCAGCACATGTACTGATCGATGATCATGTTTCATAGATCATGGGATATGGAGATATCATCAATACATTGTGAACACATGTTGAAGAACATGGGTTAGGTAGACCCACAATGAGACACTGCGAGAATGTTACATTCTTATGTGTCATCAGTGTATCTCATACATAGTAGATGTATGATCCTTAGACCTGAGATTGTCATATTTTCTACATGCGTAATAGTTTACCTTGGGGTTACCAAACACTATTTCCTAACCGGATAGTTATAAAGGTAGCTTTCATGTTGACTATGAAACATGCAGAGGGAAGTGAGCGATCAAGATGGGATTAGCCACTCCGGTGTAACGGAGATATATGTCTAGGCCACTCGTGTGATATTATTAAGGAAGTGCATGGCCATGCCGTGATTGAGGAGTCAATCACAACTTATTAATATATCACAGATACGAGAGATGGATTGAACTATCAAAGGATGACATTCTTCTCGCCTTGAGTTCGATCTTCATATAGTTTGGCAAAGGGATTATTACATAAGTACTTTAGTCATATGCGTTTGGGAGTTGGCACGCTCTGCAAGGAGCCGCTACCAACTATTGGATTAGAAAAAGGGTCTTCCAAATCCATGTCCAAATGCGCATGAACCTACAGGGTCACACACTTAACGGGCTGGGACGCATTAATTCGGATTGGATCCATAATTAATGGACCTCATGGGCTTAGCACGTAGATGGGCCCTGACTGCCAAGGGTTTCACCTCGTGGCTATATAAGGATGGGAGGAGGCTGGACGCAGCACACACTTTCCCGTGCGTTTTAGAGGTGTTTCACCAGAAACCCTAGCCACCTCCTCTCGCTGCCCCTGCCGAGCGATCCGTTGCTTGCACACCGACACACGGTGTCCCATCCCTGGACGTGTGGACTACTGTGGTGACGCAGCTGCGACTGCGGCGTGCGAGGACGATCCGCGGCCAGACGAGGCGAGGACGATCCACGGCCAGACGAGGCGAGGACGATCCACGGCGAGGCGAGGATGATCCACGACTGCAGCGGGAACGATCCACTACATCGACGCGCGAAGGATTCCGCAACTGCGCGTCTAGTGGTAATTGATCTATGATCCTGTTCTTGCGAGTAGCTTTCTGGTTGCGCGGTAGAAATTTTTTTAATTTGTGCTAGAGTAGCATACCGCGTTCCTCAACAGTTCGGGCCTAGGGGAAAGGGTCGTGGGCCTTGGTGGGGAATAGTTTGAGTCCTTTTGGGAGTAGGAGACCAGGTTGGGGGGGCTTTCCCCAGCCCTTCCAGCGCCCTCCCCCTGCTGGTTGTGCCCCCACTCCCATGCCCTAGCCGCCCCACCACCACCTCCACCTCCCTTGCTTGCCGTGCACCCCCCTATTGCTCCCCATTTCACCACCACCTCTCCACCACCTCTCCACCTCCCTTGCTGCCCCTAGGGGAGTTCTCCACCTCAACACCTCGAAGATCCATCCGTTGGAGCGCTCCGCGACGAGGAGATCCGGTGGATTTGGAGCGAGGAAGGAGATCGCGCGAACCGGGAGGAGATCCGTTGGGTTTTCGTGCGTCGGGCGAAGGTGGTGTGACCCTGGGAGTGCCTTCTACTTCTCGCCAATCCGTCGCCCGTGGTTGAGGCAAGTGTATTGGAATGGGTAGCGGTTTGTAGTTGCTAGATTGGTTGGGATTGAATTTGAATACATGATATGTTCACATGCCATGCCTTAATGATTGCCAATGATATGATGAATATGTTTATTATGTTAGGATGCCATGTGTTAGTGTACAAGTTATTTATGATGTTGGCATGTTTGCATACATGGCATGTTACATGGCCCGGGTGGTGAGAAAGTCATAACTAGTCCGGGGAAGGTCGGTGAGAAAGTTATGACTAATCCGGAGAGCCAATGAGTAATTCCTACATCGTGATTCCATTCACCGCGGTGAACGGAAGCGAGGAGTAGGCACCCTCCATCTTCGGGATGGAAGGGGGGAGAGGGTGCACACCGACGGGTGTGTACTCAACCATACCGGTATGAGTTTCCAAGGAGACATGAGCATCGCATCGCATTGCATACATAATGATGATGTTATTGATATGGGATCATGAATGACATGATAAACATGATATGAGTTGTTGTAGCCATGTGTTTGTTCTTGTGTACCATTGCAATATGCTTGCTGAGTGTTGAACTCACGCTTGTGCTTTCTTGTCGTTTTAGGTACCATGAGATCGGCATGCGGGAAAGGGAATTAGTCACACTTCTACATGTAGCGTCACTCATTTGTCCCACAAGACATTCAATTGGGTCTTGACAATAAACTAAGTGCGATGATTATTGCTTTAGGGTTTAGCTTTGTGATATGAGAGTCTTATTGTTTGTTTGGCTCATGGAGTCATTGAGTACTTGGGATTAGACTTATATTATTGTCATGCCTTTAATTATTGCTATTTTAGATGTCTCTCGTATTGCCTTATTTTGCTATGCTATTGTGTTTCCTTCAATTCATGTTAAAACAAAGGAGATGCTGCCGAAATTTCGGTTTTTAGCATTAGTGCCTTTGCTTTAATTTACTTGTAATTGTGGTATTTAGATGTTGCTTAGTCTATGTTTGGTAGCATTCGGGCATATTAAATGCCAGGGTGTTACACAGGTCGCCGACCAGCTTGAGATGGTCAACCCGGCGCTGCAAGCAGTGGCCGAGGACATGGCGCTCAGGTTGGACGTCGACCCGGTAGAGGACCAGGCAGCCGCGGAAGCCACGGCGGACGAGGAGTGAAGACTCCAGATTTAGCCTTGCCTGCTTTTTTGTTTTGCCGTCCTCTGTAAAAGACTCCTACAAGTCAATTTCTTGTTTATAAATGTGTCAGCGTATGAGCTAATAGACCCCTTCCGAAATGGGGTGTGAGAAGTCCGAATGAGAGGCTTTCGTGGCGGATCACTCAAAACGCAGTGGGAAGAGAACTGTAACATCCCAATTTTTGCTTTTCATGAATTTAAATAAGATTTTGCACTTTTGTGAATTTTTGGAATTTTCTAGGATTTATTTGGAATTTATTTGAATTTATTCCCTTTTCAAATAATTAAAGAATTTAATTTTGCAAATAAATTTTTGTTGGAAATATTTTATTTGAGTCCAAAATGTTCCAAAATATTTTCTAGAATTTTTCTAAAAATTTTCTAAGTGTTTTGCTATTTTTAATGAATTAAATGAATTTCTGGGAATTAATTTGAATATTTAATCGCTGGAAATCCAAACCGGGTTTTACTATTCACCCGACCGAGCCCGAGTCGAACTCGAGTCCGAAGTCCGACTAACCCGATCCGGCCACACGGCCGAGCCGAACCCGGCAATAAACCCTAACGTCGCGACCATTGGATCACGATCCAACGGCTGAGACTGAACCACGTCGCCTGAACCCGAGTCTGACCGAGCCAGCCACGTCGCCCGAGCCGGACCCGAGCCCAAACCCCGCAACCGTTGGATCGAGATCCAACGACTCGTGTGCGTCCACGTCACCCAAGCCGTATCCGCGTCGGACTCCGCCGCCCGTACCGGTCTCGCCGCGGAATCCGCGCGTATCTTGACGTTGGAGCCGGCATTTAAAGCCCGGATCTGTGCCCGAGGATCGCCTGCTGCTTGCGCGATGTTCGCCCCAACTCACGGTGCCCTAGCCGCCGCCTTGCGCCCACGATTGCTCGCCGTAGTTGATTAGGGCTAAGCTTCGGTTTTGGGGGATTTTCCGCCGTCGTCCGCCGTCTTCCGTCGTCACTGACCCCAGATCCGAACTCCTCGCGTCGAGACGCATCTGGGAGTGCTAGTCTTCATGCCGGAGGAGCCCCGCAATGCCATTCGGGTGGTCATCGACTTCGTCTCAGGTCTGCCCGCGCCGCCGCACGCCATCGCCGGACTTCGAGCTCGGACAGCCGTTGGATCCAGATCGGACGGCTACGGTGAGTCCACGTTTCCCCCAAACCCTAGAAACCAGATTGGATCCGAACTGTTGGATCAAGATCCAACGGCCCACGATCGTCCACGTCGCCCACAACGCGAACAACGTTACGGGTTAACGTTGTTTTCAACCGTTGGATCTAGATCCAACGGCGTAGATTGAGCCACGTAACATAGAAACTGCGTTAACCTCGGACTGTCCTCAGCCGTTAGATCTAGATCGTGCGGCTAGGGTTAGCCACGTTCTAGCGTTAGATTGGATCTCGACCATTTGATCGAGATCGAACGGTCCAGATCGACCGCGTTCACCCCAAACGCGCGTCAGCAGCTGACGTCAGCAGTGGGGCCCGCGTGTCAGCGACACGTGGAGCCGTGGACCGAGTAAACGGTGGACCCGAGCCGAACCGTGGGCCGAGTCCATGGACTGGCTGACGCCAGTCGACCAATAAGAAGCCGACACGTGTCATGCTGACGCAATAAATCGTTTTCCGAAAAGAAATAATTTATTTAACTCGGTTTAATGAATTCAAATATGATTTCAAACTTCAAACGCTTATAACGTTTGCAATTTAACTCCGATTTGAGTGATTCAAATTTCTAAATTTGTATAAAATTGAAATCTACCTAATGGTGCATTTTATTTAATTTTTAGACCAAAGTTTTTCTCTGAAATATTATTTAATTGATTATTTAAACTTTAAACGCTTATAACTTTTGCGTTTTAACTCCGATTTCGCCGATTCAAATTCCTAAAAATTCATAAAATTATGCTCTCTCTGTTTATTGACTTCATTTGGATGTTTGGACACTTTTTGTCTACTATTTTATTCATTTATTGCTATTTGCACTCGTTACGAGTAGACGTTGAAGTGCCCGAAGGCTTCGAAGGTGAAGTGTTGACCCTGGAGCCAGCTCAGGACCAAGATCAAGTGCTTTTTGAAGGCAAGTTGTGCTTTGACCATGTTGATCCCATTTTAAAATTAATTTGATTTAAATTATTGCATGCTAGTTCAATTATAGAATGCTTTAATTAATTTTGGGAGACTATTTAATTGCCTAGTTGCTGTATGCCACCTTGACATAGATAATTGAATGCCATGAACCCCTTGTCACCCTAGTTGAGGATTAAATAGTTGGACATTATTAAATTGCCAACATGGGAATTTAGATCGTTGTAGTATATTGCTTAGACCTGCTACGTGCTCATGACATGATTTTGGACAATCAAATGTTAATATTGACTTAATGATATATTGAACCTGTTTTGGAAAGGTATCATGTGTTGTGATGTTGATGGCACGTGGTGCATGGTAATCAACTGGGGGTTTGATAAATAGTTTTCGGCCGGGGCATGTGGCAAGAATGATCGGGTGGGCCAGTTGTGGCATCGGGAGCGTTGTTTTGGTTCTTTAGGTAGTCTTGCCCTGGTCAACATAAGGACTTAACCTTGCAAGCCTTTGAACTGAGTTAATCGTGCAACCACATGTCCGTAATGGGACGGACCTAGTTGAGTAAGTTACTAATAACTTGCATGTGAAACCTCGGGTGTCAACTACACCCTTTGTGTAGCTTGAAAGGGGAGCGTACCGATGCGATGGTATGGTACCCGTCCAACGGCATGTCGGTCCCATACTTCACCTTTGTTAAGGGAAGGGATGGTGTATGGCAAAAACCGGAAAGGTTCAATTGTGTAGTTAGCCGTTTCCGAAAAGCTTTGTTACGATCACTCGCCTTTATGGTGTTTGGCTGTATCTTGTGGGTAAAGTGCATAACCTCTGCAGAGTGTAAAATCTATTCGAATAGCCGTGTCCGCGGTATTGGATATTGCTCGGGGATTACAGTCAAGGGTTAGACTTTCTTGGAAATAACTTGAACTTGAGAGGTTTGGTTTGGTTAAATGATGATGTTGATGGAAATGTTGACTAGGAATGAGGAAGATGTTTATTTAACTCCTGGAAAAGTTATTGATCTTATACTTGTTTTTACTGCTTTCGAATCTACTTATGATACTTGTCAAATGTTGTTTACTGCAATTATACCTGGAACTATTCCTTTGTATTAAGCCATGCGTGTAGTATATTAGCTTGCACTCTGTGCATGACTTGCTGAGTACCATGTACTCACCCTTGCCACAAAACAACACCAGTTGAAGAAGAGGCGACGCCAACTTTGGAGGAGGAATATCAGGAGGAGCCGTCTAACTAGGGATCGAGTCCAGTCAGTTGCCTGTGGCATATTGGTTGGCGCCACGTGTTTTCTTTATATTTTCCGCTGCATATTTTATTTGAATAAGTCTTAGCCCTGCGAGGCGTACCTTTGTAACTTGACCATAAGGTCGAGCAACCAGTTTGGTTATCTTAATTAAAGTACTTTGATTTTACCGACGTGTATGATTGTGATATTTACCAATGTTGAGACTGTGCGCACTAGCATGATCCTGGACTAGTGCTGAATACACAGAGGATCCGGATTTGCAAATTCGGGTCCCGACAAGAACGAACCGAACTCGCAAGAGGGAGACACTCGATTTACCCAGGTTCGGGCCCTCCTCACGAGTAATAGCCCTAGTCCTGCTTGTGTTGCTCTTGATTATGTTCTTGGTGGATACTACGTTCATCCAACAGGAAGGATTTCCTAGCCTCAAAGACCCTGCCGAAAAAGATCCAAAAAAAACCCCCTCTCTCATGCACCCCGGCTCCCTTTTATACTCAAGCTGGGGTGCACGGGGGCTTACAGTAGTGTCCCGTATTGAATACGCTACCATAGCACATTTAATGCACTCACATCGTTCTTGCAAAGACACACTTAATACCTCGACACGACCATCCTCTCCTCGCCGGGCCTCGCTACCGCTGCTCCGCCTGTTCGCCGGGTGGGAAATTGCATCATGACGCCTTTTGCATTGATGGCACGCGTTGGGAACACGCGCCGCCATGCTGTAGCCTTCATTACCCCCATTTAATGCGCATGCCGCGCATTAAATGTCTTTGACCTCCTGTGCGGCTGCATAGGCTGCTAAGTGGCCTCGGGAACTGAGCGCCCATGACGCGGACTGGGCGCCACATGTCCGTCAGGTGACCACGTTGCTAGCCGCCAGCGGCGTGGTCTACATGCCACGTGTCCGCTGGGCGATAACACAGCTAACCGCCAGCGGCGTGGCCTGGTCGCCACCAGTCCGCTGGGCGATCACACGGCTGACCGCCAGCGGCGTGGCCTGGTCGCCACCTGCCCGCTGGGCGGTAACCTTTCTGACAGCTAGCGGCGCGGTCTGGACGCCTGTAGGACCGAGTAGGCAACTAGAGGGGGGGTGAATAGATGCCGAATAAAATTTAACGTTTTCTTTCGAAAAATTAATTACCCCTAAACAACGGAAGAATATCTAATATCTTAGAGATCAAAACCCTAGACTAATTAGCGAAACAAATCGAACAAGAACAAGAACTAGTTCTAATAAAATGAAGAACAAATCTTCTAATCAAGAATCAAAGCGAAAAGAATTTTGCATAAACTTATCTCTTTTATTCCAAAGCCATCTTCAACAAGATGACACAAAAAATCTTCTAATCTTCAACGATTAGAAAACCCTAAACAAACTAATAGAGCATACAAGCTCTTCTTTGCACCTTGTGCTTGATTGAACAATTGTTTGCTTGATCAATTGCTTGAATTTCTAAGCCCTTACAACCTCTATTTAAAGGACTCCACAGCTACCGATTTCTTCTTGTATTCGGATCAAGCAGTCTCCACGCCAATAGCAACCACGCCGGCCGACTCGGATAGCAAATAACAAGCATTAAAAACATCCTGTCGGACACGGCAACTCGTCAGACGTCCTGCACACATACGACACCACGCACACTCGTATGCACACACACACATGCAGCACGCACACACACTCAGCGATGCACTCACACATGAATGCAGACACACACACACTTGCATGCCCACACACATGCTCGCATGCACACACACATGCAGCACGCACACATGCAATAAATGCACAAACACCACTCTCTCTCTCATGGCATGCACATACATGCACATGTATGTGCACACATACACTTGCATTTGCTTGCATAAACTGTTTCAAAAAATTTCGTATACACGCGTACGGCCCACCTGCCACTACGCTGCAACGATCTCGACCTCACGTGCACTGTTCTATAGTCCAATCATCTCGCATAACATCCTCGACCCTCACGACCTCAGTTCCTCCCTGAACCTAGTCTCGGTCCCGTCATCGACCATGTTCGACCTCAAGCAACACCTGCACGTGAACAAAAACACAAAAACATTTTTCGAGCCCAAGTCTGCGACTTGACTCAATTTAATCCATGCAACCACTCACACGAGCGCATTGCATCAAATAAAATCAACCGAAAACATAATTAAAAATCAAACCAAACTCTTTTGCAAATCTGAATCTTTTCAAATAAACAAACTGGTTTTAGATCTTTTTCAAATAAAGAAACCAAAAATAAATCTTTTTGAATCCTCAAACTGGTTTCAAAACTTTTTCAAATAACAAATTGATTTCTAATCTTTTCAAAAAATGAAACCAAAATCAAATCAATTCAGATCTTTTCAAATCTTCAAACCAAGTTCAAATCTTTTCGAATATTCAATACTCATCATCAAAATCAAATGGATCAAAAACAATGATCCTTCAATCTCCCCCTTGATGAGTAATTTGACAAAACACAATATAAGATTTGACAAGAGTAAAGAAAAATACCAAATGAGAGTTTGAGACCAAAAAGATTCCAAGACCAAGTAAAGACCAAGTAAATCCAAATTCTCAAACAGTTTGAATTTCTCCTTTCTTTTTATTTTTCTTCTTCTTGACTTGCTCTCCCCCTTTTTGACAAAATAGTCATCAAGATCTCAAAACTCCCCCTTAATGAATGCAGTATCTCAAGCTTTGAAATATATTCAAGGTATATAATCAAAGTAAAGCATTTGGAGAGTTTTTACGAGAGTTTTCACATTTTGTATCAATTTATCCAATGAGAAAGCAAATTGTGAGAATATGGAGGCTCTAACACATAGAATAGTTGTTGCATAAGCAAATTAGAGCAAACAAGTAAAATGTCATAAACTGATTTTGCCAAAGCTAACAAGAAATCTATCATGAGCAGAGAGAGACTTTCAAATTCACTAATGTTTGTCTCAAGCCTTTTCAAAAATATTTGAATTTCCATTCTCTTTTAGCAAGTTTGACAATTTTTCTTTGTTGATGAAAAGGGATGACAAGTAACTGCACACTAGCCCATACTTGTGTATGAGTAGGTAGTTCTTTCTTGTATCTTTTTCAGTTTAAATTGGCAAGTGGCTTCACATTGTTCTGAACTTTTGTTTAGACAAGTAGCATCTTCTTGCATCTTTTGCATTTAAATCCCTGGCAAGGAAGCTGCACATTGTACTAAACTTGTGTTTAGCCAAGTAGCTTTTGCTTGCATCTCTTTTAACTTGCTTTTATCATTAAAACACTGATTTTTCTTGAAACTCATAATGATCATTTGAAGTCCGACAAAAAAATCAACAATAGTTTCTAAACAGCTCTAGACTTTCAACAGATGACAAGAAACTTTTAAGCCTATTTCACAAATACAATACCATAATGAACAAGAGCCAAAATATTCTCGAAAAGCATCTCAAATTGAATTATTTTAGTCTTTTAGTCTTTTAGTGAGAAGTGAAGCAATGATAGCATTAATTTGACTCTATACACAAGAATAGTCAACAAAGCTTTGTACTACATGATGCAATGAAAACAGGGGATTTTTCTTTAAGTGTAACGTCAAAATAGCTCCTTGTAGTAACTAAATGTAGTAAAAACACCACTTGTAGTAACCAAAGTTAAGTAACCAAAAAGTAAGAGTTAAAATCAAGACTCCCCCTCAAATCAACCCATGGGGATGAATGATCCCAAGTTCGCCGCGTAAGAAAGCAAAGCGAGAAGAATCAAGCGGCTTAGTGAAAATATCAGCAATTTGAGCATCTGAATCAACAAATTTCAGTTCAATAGCTCCTTTTTCAACATAATCTCTAAGAAAATGATATCGAACATCAATGTGTTTAGTCCTTGAATGTTGAACAGGATTTTTAGCGATGTGAATTTCACTAGTATTATCACAAAGAAGTGGAACACTATTAAAGTTAATGCCGTAATCTTTAAGAGTTGAAGTGATCCAAAGAATTTGTGAACAACAACTAGCGGCTGCAACATATTCAGCTTCAGTAGTAGATTGAGCAACTGAGGACTGTTTCTTAGAAGACCATGAAACAAGTGAAGTGCCAAGAAAATGACATGTGCCAGAAGTACTCTTTCTATCTAATCTACACCCCGCAAAATCAGCATCAGAATATCCTAGGAGTGTAAGAGAAGAAGAACAAGAATACCAAATGCCAAATTCAGAAGTAGAGCGAAGATACCTGAAAATTCTTTTAATTGCTTGTCGATGTGATTCTCGAGGAGAGGCTTGAAATCGAGCGCACAAACATACTACAAAATGTATGTCAGGCCTCGAAGCAGTCAAATGCAGTGATCCAATCATGCTTCTGTATTCTTTTTGGTCCATCTCGACACCATTCTCGTCACGATCCAAAATTGTTGTTGTGCTCATTGGAGTAGATACTGACTTTCCTTCTCCCATGTTGAATTTCTTTAGTAGCTCCTTTGTATACTTGGATTGGTGCAAGAAGATCCCTTCTTTCGCTTGCTTGATTTGAAATCCAAGGAAGTATGTCAACTCTCCCATCATACTCATCTCGAATTCCCTGGACATCAGCTCAGAAAAATGCAACACAAGAGAGTGGGAGGATCCTCCAAAGATAATATCATCCACATAAATTTGCACCACAAGGAATTGATCATTTGAATTTTGAGTAAACAGAGTTTTATCAACTTTTCCCATCTCAAAATTATGTTGAAGCAAGAAGCCTTTTAATCAATCATACCAAGCACGAGGGGCTTGTTTTAATCCATAAAGAGCTTTTGATAAGCGATACACATGATTAGGAAATTTTTCATTTTCAAAGCCAGGGGGTTGTTTCACAAAAACTTCTTCTTCTATAAAACATTTAGAAAAAGCACTTTTCACATCCATTTGAAATAACTTAAAACCTTTTGAAGCTGCAAACGCCAAAAGAATGCGAATAGCTTCTAAACGAGCAACAGGAGCAAATGTTTCATCAAAATCAATTCCTTCAAGTTGGGAGAAACCTTGAGCTACAAGCCTAGCTTTGTTTCTAACAATTATTCCATCTTCATTTAGCTTGTTTTTCAAAACCCATTTTGTTCCAATAATGTTTTGACCTTTAGGAGGTTCCACTAAACACCAAACTGTATTTCGTTCAAAATTCTCTAACTCCTCATGCATCGCATCAACCCAAGAACTATCAGTTAATGCATGTGTAATATTCTTCGGTTCAAAATTTGCAACAAAAGCAGAATGCATGCATAAAAGAGTTTGAGATGAATTAGAACGTGTCACCCTATCATGAAGACTTCCAATAATTTGTTCAGGAGGATGGTTCTTCAGAACAGCAATGGGAGGTTCAGTTGTTTCAGTCGTCGTGGGAGGTGTAGGAAAATCTGAAGTAGAAGTCACATCAATTGGTTCAAGAACATCTTCCCGTTCTGTAGGTATGAGCTCATCATCATCATTATCTTCATCATTTTCTTCGAATCTTTTATCCAAAAAGATTGGCTCTAAATCTTCTCGTGAACCTGAAATGTCGGGTCTAGCTCCAGGGCTAGCCTCATCAAAAGTAACATCGCATGTCTCCAACAATTTGTTAGTCGATAAATCTAGTACACGATATCCACGAGAGTGCAACGAATAACCAAGGAAAATACCATCTGTACTACGAGCTTCGAATTTATCAAGATTTCCATGTTTAAGAATAAATCATTTGCAACCAAACACTCGTAAGTGATAAACAGATGGTTTACGATCAAATCTCAGTTCATAAGATGTTTTACCAAGTAAAGCTCTGAGATAGACCCTATTTGATAAATAGAAAGCAGAAGAAATTGCCTCAGCCCAAAATTTTCTTGAAGTGTTGTATTCATCTAGCATAGTTCTAGCCATTTGAATCAAAGTTCTATTTTTCTTTTCTACAACACCATTCTGTGAGGGAGAATATGGCAAAGAAAATTGATGTTCAATTCCATTAGTTTCACAAAAAGATTTGAACAAAGCATTTTTGAATTCCGTACCATTATCAGTTTTTATGGCTTTCAATGTGTTAGGCAATTCATTTATCAATCTCTTAATGAAGACATGAAAAAGTCCAAAAATCTCATCTTTTGCAGACAGAAAATGCACCCAAGAGTATCTCGAATAATCATCAACTATCACTAGAAAGTACCACTTACCTCCGGCCGATTGTACTCGAGATGGTCCTACTGTATCCATGTGAAGAAGTTGACCGGGGCTAGTGGTCATTACAGTAGAGACAGGAGCATGAGGTGCTCCAACCATCTTACCATGTCGACAGGAAGCACAAACAATGTCTTTGCAAGATTTTAATTTCGGCAAGCCACGAATTAAGTCTAGACCACTCAATCTAGATAACAGATCAAAGCCCATGTGACCTAACCAACGATGCCAAAAATTGAGATTTCTAGATTCTGAAGCAACAAAACAATGTGAACTTGAAGCATTGCTAAAATTTGGTATGAAAATTTTTCCAAGTCTAGATATCTCAAGAATCAAGTTTCCAGAAGCATCGAGTACTCTACATGCATTTGGTTTAAAACTTACTTCAAAGTTTTCATCCAACAATTGAGATACAGACAGAAGGTTGAATTTTAGTTTAGACACCAAAGAGACATTCTTTAAAGTAAAGTGCTCATTCACCTTCACTGTACCTTTTGCAATGACGCGTCCAGTAGTAGCATCTCCAAAAGTGATCGTTTCGTTCCCAGATGCTTTTGTTAGGGAGGAGAACCAACTTGGGTTGCCTGTCATGTGTTGGCAGCATCCTGAATCAACAACCCAGATGTTCTCCTTCCCTTCTCGTACCACCTACATGTTATGAACAGAAGATGCCGAGGATTCAGCGCTGGGGTTAGAGAAATATGATTTAGGTATCCAGCACTGAATCACTTGACGAGGAGGTGATCGTACAAAAGCTTGTGAATGCAAAGTAGATGAATTTCGAGGAATTTTGTTTGCTTTCACTAGCGGAACATGTTGAGAAATGATACGTGTTTGTCTAAAGTTAGACCTAGCCTTTGAATTTTCCTTTCTCTGTTGTTTGGCTAGTCTAAAACAAAAATTCACCAAATGACCATCTTTCCCACAATGAGTGCAATTGTACTTAACAAATGGTTTGACTTTAGAAGTAGAAGCAACATTTGCATTCATCATAGTAGAAGATAAAATTCCAGCAGATTTGAACACGGTTTTCTCAGACTCTTTGACAATTTCAAACTTTCCACTTTCAAGAGTTTTAACAATAGTAGGAGCATATGATTTGTGATGAGCATAAGGATCAAAACTAAACCTTTGTGATGAGTGCTGACTTTTGATTGATCCAAAATCATATTTAGATTTTTCTTTTCTTTAGTAAAACGTTCTAAAGACTTTTCCAAGTAATCAATTTTTTGAGAGAGTGTTAAACAATTATTACAGGGAACATCTACTTTTCCTTTTTGCTTGCGACAAGTTGAGCATGAAAGAACTTCATGTGTAAGCAAATCATTAAACAATTGAGTAATCTTAGCATCTGCATCATGCAACTTCAATTCTAGTATGGAGCATTTAGAACAAGAAGTTTGATCATGTAAACCATCAGTAGAGCAACCAACATTTTTCACAAGTTTTTCATTTTTCAATTGTTTGGCATAAACTTGTTCTAGTTTAATCATATGTTTCTCTTTTAGAGATTTAATTTCAAATTTGAGATCTAAGCAAGAATCACATGTCTTTTCAGAATTTGAATTTCTAAGATCAAGGTTTTCAGTTTTTAGCATGGATAGATCTTTCTCTAAGTTTTTATTTTTGAGTGAAGATTTTCTTAAAGATTTTCTCAATATGACTAAAACTTCACAAAGCTCATCATACGAAGGCATTACCTCATCACCGTTGCTAGAGGTGCTGTCGTTGTCACTAGAATCACTAGTGTTCCCTTTCGCCATGAAGCACAATCCGGTGAAATCTTTCTCGTTCAGCTTTGTTTGCTTTGCTTCCTTCTCATCGTCAGTTGAGTCATCAATGTCGCTTAAGTCTAAGCGACCAATTGCAGCGAAGACTTTGTTGAGCACCTTCTTCGTCCGTTGCTTATTTTTGTCCTTGCTCTCTTTTGGCCGAAAGGACTTGGATGAGTTGTTTTGGTCCTTGTCCTCTCTATCTCTGTTTTTGAAGCAGTTAGCACGGATGTGCCCTACCTTGCCGCAGTTGTAGCAGTGGATGGAGGCACCTCTTCTTTCCCTTGATCTCATGTAAGCTGCATTGACACGCTTGGAAAGAAGAGCAAGTGTATCTTCTGGTATTTGATCCAGTTGTTCATCACTAAGAGCACTTAAAGCAGTAATGGAATATGATAATGAAGAACTAGTAGTGTTATCACATGAAGAAGAATTAGCATTAAGAGCCATAGAGTTATCATTGGATGTTCTTGAAACAATGTCTATTTCAAAAGTCTTGAGACTAGAATATAGTTTATCCAATGTCATTTCACTCATCTTATGAGCCTCCCTAAATGCAGTTACTTTCATTTGCCAGATTTTAAGATCAAGAGATGATAAGAAATGTCTAGCATTTTCAGAGTCAGTGTATTGTACATCAACAGCTCTAAGATTGTTTAAGCTTCTATTAAAGCGAGCAAAACAATCATCTAATGATTCTCCAGAGTTCATTTCAAATCTAGTGTATTCCTTTTTAAATTGATCTTGCCTAGCCTCTTTGACAGAGTCAGTGCCTTCTTGATAATCTTGAAGAGATTTCCAAATTTCATGAGCAGTGAGTAAATGACAGACTCTATCGAATTCTTTTCTAGCAAGTCCTTGAAGCAATATGTTTCTAGCTCTATTATTATTTTCAACATCTTTTTCAAACTTGATTTTATCAATATCATCATTTGAAGGAAGCTTGTATGGAATCTTTACCTTGCGCCAAATAGTGTTACCTTGAGCTTGAAGATATGCAGTCATCCGGATCCGCCAGTGGGGGAAGTCTGTGCCATCGAAGATCGGCGGTTTGTTCGAGTATTTCTCTGTTGCCATAACTTACCGTTTTACTAATCACCTGTTAAGATGGATTAGTAGAGCCTTGCTCTGATACCACTTGTAGGACCGAGTAGGCAACTAGAGGGGGGGTGAATAGATGCTGAATAAAATTTAACGTTTTCTTTCGAAAAATTAATTACCCCTAAACAACGGAAGAATATCTAATATCTTAGAGATCAAAACCCTAGACTAATTAGCGAAACAAATCGAACAAGAACAAGAACTAGTTCTAATAAAATGAAGAACAAATCTTCTAATCAAGAACCAAAGCGAAAAGAATTTTGCATAAACTTATCTCTTTTATTCCAAAGCCATCTTCAACAAGATGACACAAAAAATCTTCTAATCTTCAACGATTAGAAAACCCTAAACAAACTAATAGAGCATACAAGCTCTTCTTTGCACCTTGTGCTTGATTGAGCAATTGTTTGCTTGATCAATTGCTTGAATTTCTAAGCCCTTACAACCTCTATTTAAAGGACTCCACAGCTACCGATTTCTTCTTGTATTCGGATCAAGCAGTCTCCACGCCAACAGCAACCACGCCGGCCGACTCGGATAGCAAATAACAAGCATTAAAAACATCCTGTCGGACACGGCAACTCGGCTGGCTCCTGTCGGACGTCCTGCACACATACGACACCACGCACACTCATATGCACACACACACATGCAGCACGCACACACACTCAGCGATGCACTCACACATGAATGCAGACACACACACTTGCATGCCCACACACATGCTCGCATGCACACACACATGCAGCACGCACACATGCAATAAATGCACAAACACCACTCTCTCTCTCATGGCATGCACATACATGCACATGTATGTGCACACATACACTTGCATTTGCTTGCATACACTGTTTCAAAAAATTTCGTATACACGTGTACGGCCCACCTGCCACTACGCTGCAACGATCTTGACCTCACATGCACTATTCTATAGTCCAATCATCTCGCATGACATCCTCGACCCTCACGACCTCAGTTCCTCCCTGAACCTAGTCTCGGTCCCGTCATCGACCATGTTCGACCTCAAGCAACACCTGCACGTGAACAAAAACACAAAAACATTTTCCGAGCCCAAGTCCGCGACTTGACTCAATTTAATCCATGCAACCACTCACACGAGCGCATTGCATCAAATAAAATCAACCAAAAACATAATTAAAAATCAAACCAAACTCTTTTGCAAATCTGAATCTTTTCAAATAAACAAACTGGTTTTAGATCTTTTTCAAATAAAGAAACCAAAAATAAATCTTTTTGAATCCTCAAACTGGTTTCAAAACTTTTTCAAATAACAAATTGATTTCTAATCTTTTCAAAAAATGAAACCAAAATCAAATCAATTCAGATCTTTTCAAATCTTCAAACCAAGTTCAAATCTTTTCGAATATTCAATACTCATCATCAAAATCAAATGGATCAAAAACAATGATCCTTCAATCTCCCCCTTGATGAGTAATTTGACAAAACACAATATAAGATTTGACAAGAGTAAAGAAAAATACCAAATGAGAGTTTGAGACCAAAAATATTCCAAGACCAAGTAAAGACCAAGTAAATCCAAATTCTCAAACAGTTTGAATTTCTCCTTTCTTTTTATTTTTCTTCTTCTTGACTTGCTCTCCCCCTTTTTGACAAAATAGTCATCAAGATCTCAAAACTCCCCCTTAATGAATGCAGTATCTCAAGCTTTGAAATATATTCAAGGTATATAATCAAAGTAAAGCATTTGGAGAGTTTTTACGAGAGTTTTCACATTTTGTATCAATTTATCCAATGAGAAAGCAAATTGTGAGAATATGGAGGCTCTAACACATAGAATAGTTGTTGCATAAGCAAATTAGAGCAAACAAGTAAAATGTCATAAACTGATTTTGCCAAAGCTAATAAGAAATCTATCATGAGCAAAGAGAGACTTTCAAATTCACTAATGTTTGTCTCAAGCCTTTTCAAAAATATTTGAATTTCCATTCTCTTTTAGCAAGTTTGACAATTTTTCTTTGTTGATGAAAAGGGATGACAAGTAACTGCACACTAGCCCATACTTGTGTATGAGTAGGTAGTTCTTTCTTGTATCTTTTTCAGTTTAAATTGGCAAGTGGCTTCACATTGTTCTGAACTTTTGTTTAGACAAGTAGCCTCTTCTTGCATCTTTTGCATTTAAATCCCTGGCAAGGAAGCTGCACATTGTACTAAACTTGTGTTTAGCCAAGTAGCTTTTGCTTGCATCTTTTTCAACTTGCTTTTATCATTAAAACACTGATTTTGCTTGAAACTCATAATGATCATTTGAAGTCCGACAAAAAACTCAACAATAGTTTCTAAACAGCTCTAGCCTTTCAACAGATGACAAGAAACTTTTAAGCCTATTTCACAAATACAATACCATAATGAACAAGAGCCAAAATATTCTCGAAAAGCATCTCAAATTGAATTATTTTAGTCTTTTAGTCTTTTAGTGAGAAGTGAAGCAATGATAGCATTAATTTGACTATATACACAAGAATAGTCAACAAAGCTTTGTACTACATGATGCAATGAAAACAGGGGATTTTTCTTTAAGTGTAACGTCAAAATAGCTCCTTGTAGTAACCAAATGTAGTAAAAACACCACTTGTAAAAACACCACTTGCAGTAACCAAAGTTAAGTAACCAAAAAGTAAGAGTTAAAATCAAGACTCCCCCTCAAATCAACCCGGCGCTGGAAGCAATGGCCGAGGATGTGGCACTTGAGCTGGACGTTGCCCCGGTGGAGTACCAGGAGGCCGCAGCAGACGAAGACTGAAGACCTTCATTTTGTTGTTATTTTGTCGTTCCTTGTAAAGGACCTCTGCAAGTTAGCTTCTTATTAATGAATGCATATACTTACCTTTGCACGTCTTACGTTTGGGCACCTGTTCGCACCTCCACTATGCTGGTTCTGAGTGAACAAAAAGATAACTGCCCGCGTTAAGTGTTAGTTGGAGTGCAGGGCCCGGATCCCTCGCGCTGGAATATCGCTATCTCAGGACCTTAGGGCCCTATGAGATTAATTACTCTCGCGGTCTCCTGGGGCCGAACACTTGGTGATGTGTGGCAGGGTAGTAGGCTTTCGGTCGTGGTGTTTGAGTCGCCGGTTCTCACGGGGACACCCTGAGCGTCATGACCGTATTGAAAACCGTGCCAAACCAACCATCCGATCACCCATCCCTGCACGCCACGCTCACCCAGTGGGCCAACTTTTACCGTCGAGAATTTAGAGAGCCTTAATGTACTGAGGGCGAGTACGTGGACACGGCCCATCGGGGCGCAAACCAGAGAAAGAGAACAAAGGTGACTACTACTTTGAATAGAAACTGAACACTAGATTAAACAAAGGCTTCCCCCGACCAGCTTTGGAGAGGAAGGCACAACTCGGCTGGCCGAGGCGCGCAGCTCTGCACTTACAGTCTTCTTATGGATAGAACTTGCGTAGAAGCTCTATGTTTTGGGAGTTCGCCAACTCCTCCCTGTCCTTAGTGGCCAACCTGACCGCCCCGGGGCGAGAAACTGAGACCACCTTAAAGGGGCCCTCCCACTGGGGAGACAGTTTGTGCAACCCGGCATGCATCTGAACTATGCGCAAGACTAGGTCGCCAACTGCCAGTGTTCTCTCGCTGACCCGGGCAGCGTGGTACCGCCTGAGGCTCTGCTGGTACCGGGCGGCGCGCAAGGCCGCGCGATCCCGCACTTTTTCCAGGAGGTTGACGTCCTCTCGATGCAGATCTTCCTGGGCTTCCTTAGTGAACGCCGCCACGCGCGGTGACCCTAAGGCCAGCTCCGAGGGTAGGACAGCTTCAGCGCAGTTGACCAGGAAAAAGGGAGTTTCCCCCGTGGCCCGGCTGGGAGTGGTACGAAGCGACCACAACACCGCCAGGAGCTCTTCAGTCCACCGGGCTCCGCGCTTGTGGAGTCGATCAAACACCCTAGTCTTGAGGCCTTTCAGTACCAACGCATTGGCCCGCTCAACTTGGCCATTACTCCTTGGGTGGGCCACCGAGGCAAAACAAACCTTGGTGCCCATTTCTTCACAAAAACCCAGGAAGGCAGCGTTGGTGAACTACATGCCATTGTCGGTGATGATGCAGTTGGCGATCCCAAAGCGGGCGAAGATGCCTTGCACTAACTTGATCGCAGCGGCGGCGGTAATCACCCTTACTGCTTTGGCTTCCACCCATTTGGTAAACTTATCGATGGCAACAAACAAATGGGTGTAGCCCCCTGTGGCCCGCGGGAACGGGCCCAGGATGTCCAGCCCCCAGACCGCGAAGGGCCATGAGAGCGAGATGGTTTGCAGAGCTTGGGCTGGTCGGTGGATCTGCTTGGCGTGGAACTGGCACGCCTTGCACTTCCTCACCAGCTCGCAAGCATCCTGGAGGGCGGTTGGCCAATAGAACCCTTGGCGGAAACCTTTCCCCACCATCGTTCGACTGGACATATGGCTCCCGCACACGCCTCCATGGATATCAGAGAGCAGACTGCTCCCCTCTCCCGAGTGATGCACTTAAGAAGAACTCCGTTTCTACCCCGGCGGTAAAGGTCCCCGCCCACCAGCGTATAACACTTGGCCTTTCGTGCTATCTTCTTTACTAACGCATCATCGTCGGGGCATACTTGATCCCGCAGGTAGGCCAGGATTGTATCCATCCATGTGCCTTCCCGGTCAAGTGTGGCGACCACAGGGTGATCGCCCGGGTACTCCGCCTGGCCTGGCATTTCCGCCGGTACTGCTTTCCCTTCCGGAATGAGGGCTGAAGCAGCGTCACCATCGTCCCCACCAGAAATGGGGGCTGCGATGGACGGTCGTGGAAGGCTTTCTTCAAAGACTCCGACCGGAACAGGAGATCTTGTCGAGGCGAGCTGCGCGAGCTCGTCCGCCAAGTAATTATCACGCCGGGGGATATGAGTATACCCCAGCCCATCGAAGTGCCGCTCCATTTTTCTGACCTCTGCCAGGTACGCTGCCATGACAGGATCAGAGTAGGAGAACTCCTTTCTCGCTTGATTGACGACTAGCAGCGAATCGCCCTTGACTTGTAGTCGCCGAATTCCGATGGCTGTGGCGGCGCGAAGCCCCGCCAGCAAGCCTTCATACTCGGCAACATTGTTGGTGACCTTGAAGTCCAGAACGACCACATACTTGAGGAGGTCCCCGGTTGGGGAAACCAGGAGGACCCCAGCCCCCGCGCCTTCGAGCCTGAAGGAACCGTCGAAGTAGAGTGTCCAGGGGGAGGGTGCGAGGGTTTCTTTGGCTTCAGACTCGGCAGGAGTCCACTCGACAACGAACTCTATCAGCCTCTGACTTTTGATCGCAGTGCGGGGGGCGAACTTGAGACCGAACTCTCCCAGCTCCACAGACCACATGGCGATGCGGCCTTCAGCTTTGCGGTTGTGAAGAATCTCGCGCAAGGGATAGGCGGACACCACCGTGATCCCCCTTCCTTGGAAACAATGCCGCAACTTCTGGGACGCCACCAGCACGGCGTATACCATCTTCTGGGCCTGCGGGTACCTTGTTTCTGCACCATGTAGCACCTTGCTGATGTAGTAAACTGGCCGCTGGACCCCTTCACGTTCCGCCACCAGTGCCGCGCTCACGACTGCCGGACTGGCCGCCACGTATAACAGTAGCGGCTCGCCTGGCTCGGGAGCGACCAGCACCGGAGGGGAGGAGAGGTATTGCTTCAATTCTTCAAGTGCTTGCTGCGCTTCTGTAGTCCACTCGAAGGAGTTGGTATTCTTCAGCAGCTTGAAGAAGGGGAGGCTCTTTTCCCCCAGCCAGGCTATAAACCGGCCGAGAGAGGCCAGGCGACCAGCTAAGCACTGAACTTGCTTGAGCCTTGTGGGTGGTTGCATGCGCTCGATGGCCGCGATCTTTTCCGGGTTGACCTCGATTCCACGGTTGGAAACGAGGAACCCAAGCAGCTTTCCAGACGACACACCGAACACACACTTCTCAGAATTCAGCTTCAAACAATACTGCCGAAGGTGGGAGAAAGTTTTTTCTAAATCTTCGACAAGCCCAGCAGTCTTTTTGGTCTTTACTACCAAATCATCAACATATACTTCAAGATTTCTCCCAATTTGCGATCGAAATACAGTGTGCATAGCGCGCTGGTAGGTTGAGCCAGCGTTCTTTAACCCAAAAGGCATTCGGATATAGCAGTACACGCCTAGAGGGGTCACAAAAGCAGTCTTCTCTTCATCTTCCCGTGCCATGCTGATCTGGTGGTAGCCGGAGTAGGCGTCTAGGAAGCACAAGACCTCGCACCCTGCTATGGAATCGACGACGATGTCTATCCGCGGCAGGGGTACAGGTCCTTGGGGCAGGCTTTTGTTGAGGTCAGTGAAGTCGATGCACATCCGCCATGTCCCGTTCGACTTTTTAACAAGTACCGGGTTGGCCAGCCACTCGGGATAGGTGGCCTCCCGTAATCCTCACCTGCAGCAGCTTCTCTACCTCATCCCGAATGGCATCCTGCCACTTTGGTGCCTGCCTCCGGACCTTCTGCCGGACTGGGTGCACTCCAGGGAGCGTCGCCAATCGGTGCTCGATCACCTCCCTAGGGACCCCGGTCATTTCAGATGGTTCCCAAGCGAACACATCTAGGTTAGACCGGTGGAAGGTGACGAGCGCGTCTTCCTATTTGGTGCTGAGGTTGGCACCGATCTTCACGACCTTCCCAGAGCCGTCCTCGCCCATGGAGACCACCTTCACCTCACCCGAGGGACCAGGTGAGGCGCGGGCCCTGACCGGAGGGAACTCTGGGCAATCTTCCTCATCTCGAGCCAAGCAGGTGGTGCCGGCCAGGTCCTGCACCTGCTTGCTAAGGCGCAGGGCTTCCAGCCGATCCACCTTCATGGTAATCGGGCCTCCAGACCCAGGGATCTTCATCATCATATAGGCATAATGCGTGGCCGCCATGAACTTGACCAGAGCTGGTCGGCCAAGCAACGCATTGTAGGGAAGGTCGAAGTCCGCAATCTCGAAGTTGATTTTTTCCGTCCGGAAATTCTCCACACTCCCGAATGTGACATGCAACCGGACCTGCCCTAGGGGCGTCAAGCCCACTCCAGGGGTGACTCCGTAGAAGAGAGGGGCTGGATGCAACTCCTCATACGAAATTTGGAGTGCCTTGAACGCCCCTATAGACATGAGGTTGATGGAGCTCCCTCCATCAACAAGCACTCGCCCGAGTCTCGCATTCCGGACCGTGGGAGAAACCACGATTGGGAGACGGCCCGGACCAGAAGTGCTCTCCGGGTGGTCGGCCTGACTGAAGGTGATCGGCTCCTCCGATCATTTCAGTAGCCTGCTCGCCCCGGGAGTTGGTACGGTGGCACACACTTCTCTCACCTCTCGCTTGTACTGCGAGTTTGAAGAGTAGGTGGCGGAGCCACCATGGATGAACGCCACCATGTGCTCCGTTTGCTGGAAGGCCAGCGGAGCAAGGTCTTCATCTGCATCGTCGCGGTCGTCTTCGCAGTGCTCCGTAAGCCGCTGCTCCACCAGCTTGGACACGACCTGGCAATCTGCCAGGTCATGCCCATTGGTCCTGTGGATGGGGCAATAAGGTCTGCCCCCGTCGTCTTTTCGGCGGGGGGACCGGCGATCCCCGCGATCACCCCTCTTGCCCCGGCGGTCGCACTTCTGGGGCTTGTCCTCTGGTTCGGCAACTAGGACCTCTCCGGCACCGATTTCCTTGCGCTTCTTCTTCTTGTTGTGCTCAGAAGCCTTTGAGGTTCCCGCCTCGCTGTGGCCGAACGACCCCGCCGTGCGCTCTCGGGCCTCCGCTGCCCTGGCGCACTTATGTGCCAGGGAGAACAGCTCGAAGGTGGTCGAAATGGTGCGGGTAGCCATCTTTTCCCGCATCTTCTGATCTCGGACCCCCTCCAAAAGGCGATAATCACCGATTGCTCGGAGATCCGGGGGATCGTGTTTCGGCAGTGGCTGAAACGCCGAATGAACTCCCTTAGGGACTCCCCCTTTGTCTGTTCCAGGGCGTGAAGGTCATCCTCCACACTCGGCTGAGTGTAGGAGCCCTGAAAGTTGGCGACGAAGATGTCGCACAATTCCTCCCACGAGTGCACGGAGCCTCGAGGGAGGTTCAATAGCCAGGAGCGGGCGGAGCCCGTCAGCGATGTCGGGCGGTAGTTGGCCATGATCTTCTCAGACCCTCCCGCGGCGCGCACCACTGTGGTATAGATTTGCAGGAACTCCTCCGGGTTGGTGGTGCCGTTGTACTTCTCGATGGACGTGGGGCGGAATCTCTCCGGCCACGCAGCTTGGCGTAGGCGGAGGGAAAACGCCTGGCATCCAACGTTGTAGGGGGAGCAGCGCCGCTCGCCCGCCCCTCGGCCCCGAGATGGAGTCGAGGGGTGCGAGTCTACGCTCTCCCTGAAGCTAGGGAGTGAGGTCTCGCCTCGACCGCTAGACATCGGGTGGCCCATGCGGTGCTGCACGCGTTCACGACGCCCTCTAAGGACGTCGCGCAAGTCACCACCGCGCTGGGACCTTCTTTCGTACAGGCGGGCCCTCAGATCCCCATGGCTCCCCGCCGGCTCGGGGGAACCATGGGAAGAAGTAGGAGCACGTGCACGTCCCCCTGTACCAGAGGGGGCTGCAACCTATGCACCCTTTCCTTTGTCCCGGCCCTCGCGACCGAGAAAAGTTGTGGCCGTGCGGCTAGAGGCTTGCGCATCGGTCGCGCGCATGCCCTGCCGCCCGACGCCGGAAGCCCCCGGCTGATTTGCCGCCTCCACCTGCTGTTGGGCAGCGTCCACTAGGTGGGCGATGTCCCGCAGCCATGGGACGGCCGGGGTTTCGCCCCCTAGTGCAACCAGGGGGTGATCGAGGAGCAGCCGAGCCGCATGAAGATTCTGCGCTGGGGTGTCGTTCTCCCATCAGGAGACGCCGCCGGACGGGCTGGCCTCCTTGCGCAGAAGCACCACGCATCCCTCCTCGGACGGAGGGACCCGGGGGGTCCGACGCCCTGGGCGAGCGCAGGGACCGGCCGCGAGCGCTGCTCTCCTCTTGTAGACCGTCGTGCTTGGAGCGAGAGGCTGCCATACTGATGATCGTCGAAGCTTCTTGCAAACTTCGCAAGAAGATGGAAGAAGGAAGAACAATCCAGCCACTGAGCCCCCTACCTGGCGCGCCACTGTCAGCGTATGAGCTAACAGACCCCTTCCGAAATGGGGTGTGAGAAGTCCGAATGAGGGGCTTTCGTGGCGGATCACACAAAACGCAATGGGAAGAGAACGAACCGAACTCGCAAGAGGGAGACACTCGATTTACCCAGGTTCGGGCCCTCCTCACGAGTAATAGCCCTAGTCCTGCTTGTGTTGCTCTTGATTATGTTCTTGGTGGATACTACATTCATCCAACAGGAAGGATTTCCTAGCCTCAAAGACCCTGCCGAAAAAGATCCAAAAAAAACCCCCTCTCTCATGCACCCCGGCTCCCTTTTATACTCGAGCTGGGGCGCACGGGGGGCTTACAGTAGTGTCCCGTATTGAATACGCTATCGTAGCACATTTAATGCACCTGTCACTGTTCTTGCAGCACACTTAATACCCTGACACAGCCATCCTCTCCCCTGCTTCGGGCCCCGCGCCTGCCGACTCCGCCCGTTCTGCCGGGGTGGGAAATTGCATCATGATGCCTTTTGCATTGATGGCGCGCGTTGGGAACACGCGCCGCCATGCTGTAGCCTTCATTACCCCCATTTAATGCGCACGCCGCGCATTAAATGTCTTTGACCTCCTGGGCGGCTGCATAGGCCGCTAAGTGGCCTCGGGAACTGAGCGCCCGTGACACTGACTGGGCGCCACACGTCCGTCAGGCGACCACGTTGCTAGCTACCAATGGCGTGGTCTACATGCCACGTGTCCGCTGGGCGATAACACAGCTGACCTCCAGCGGCGTGGCCTAGTCGCCACCCGTCCATTGGGCGATCACACAGCTGACCGCCAGCGGCGTGGCCTGGTCGCCACCTATAAGCTGGGCGATCACACTGCTGACCGCCAGCGGCGTGGCCTGGTCGCCACCTGTCCACTGGGTGATCACACGGCTGACCGCCAGCGGCGTGGCCTGGTCGCCACCTGCGCGCTGGGCGGTAACCTTTCTGACCGCTAGCGTTGCGGTCTGGATGCCACGTGTCCGCTAGCAGCTCTTACCAAAGTGTAGTGGGCACCCTGGTGTAGAATACGCTGACAAAATGCATATACTTCCCTTCGCATGTCTTATGTTTGGATGCTTATCCGCGCCTCCACTATGCTGGTTCTGGACGAACAAAAAGGCAACCGCACGCTTTAAGTGTTAGTCGAGGAGTGTGAGTCTACGATCTCCGAGGAGTCAGGGAGCGAGGTCTCCCCCCGACCGCTAGACATCGGGTGGCCCACGCGATGCTGCACGTGCGCACGATGCCCCCTAAGGACATCGCGCAAGTCACCATCGCGCTGGGACCTCCTTTCGTCTAGGCGGGCCCTCAGATCCCTGTGGCCCCCCGCCGGCTTGGGGGAATCATGGGAAGAAGTGGGAGCATGTGCACGTCCCCCTGTACCCGAGGGGGCATGTGATGCCCTAGAACTTTTCTTCCTTGTTTTTGTTTCGGAGAGGATTGACGGAATTGTCGGGGAATGAAACAATTGAAGAAAATGCTGCATTTTAATTTTTATTTTGGGTTTTGGGCTAGGGAATAAAAGGCCGAAGAAAACCTGGGCCTGGACCGGGAATCTCTCCTCCCACCTCCACCTCCCACCCCCCTAGTGGGCCGGCCCACTAGTGGTGCGCCCCAGGTGGCCGGCCACACCCCCAACCCCTAGGCGCCTCTCCCCCGCCCTCTCCCTCCCCTAGCAGCCACCTCTCCCTCCCCTTCCTCTCCCCACGTGGTGGCTCAAGATCCACCGCGAATCGCGAAGGAGAAGGCGAGGAGCGACTCCGTGGAGGCGTGGAGGACGAGCAGATCGCCGATTCGGGGTTCTTCGCGTGTTCTTCGTGGGTTCGCAAGGGAGATCACTAGGTAAAATTCCCAAACTTTTACCTCTGTTTTACCTAGGGATTAGGAGTGTATTAGATCTGGTGGTGAGGGTTTTGGATGGATCTTGTTGGGGGAGAAGGGTAGATGTTCACGTGGTGCTGTTTCTGGAAGGGGGATTTGTGCAGCGCGGATTGTTTCGCGTTTTTCGTGGCATAGATGATTTTTCCTGCCAAAACCTATAACTAGAAAGTTGTAGATATCGTCGAGACCTAGCTTCTGTAATTTTTTCAGAATTTTTGGGGAAGTGTTATGAGAGTTATCGCTGTTGCAAACCGACGAACAGAATCTGGGAACAGATTTCATCCACTGTGTTGGACGACTGTTTAGGCATATTTAACAGAGGAATTAGAATATATGATCTTCTGAAAAGTTGTAGATCTAATCAATATCTAGCTCCTGTATTTTTTTCATATTTTTTTGTTCTGTAGAAAGAAAGATACGAAAAAGAGAATGGGGGTTGCTGCTGTTCGGTCCGGACAGAACGGGGTTTCGGTGTTGGAAAAGGGGAACGGGTTGTAGGAATTGCGTATTTGAGTTGTGTGATCAATTGTGGTGTTATTACATACTGAAAATATGCTTGTACAGGTGGTGCCCCTTCTGGACGCAACTAGTTCCGTCGTCTACGTCGGTAAAGGCAAGTGGAAGTAGAGTTAGGGTTGAGCTATACATCGTTGTTTTGCATTGCCTTCGTTATATTTTCCAATGACATTAATCATACATGGTTTGATCATCTGCTAGGAAGATTGCAATAATTAGATTAGCAATGTGATGATGTGTTTTGGCTTTGATCCATGAGTAAAGAGAAGAATGATGTTGCCTATTGGTTGAATTGTCTAAATAGTTCATCACAATGTTATTTGTTTTCTATCCATGTTATATGATGGCATGCAAATATGTGAACTCAATGTGGAAGTTTATGAATGAATTCATGCATGAAGCATTAACTGCATAATCATGCATTGGAAGTTTGTCGACGCCAACAGGCGCGATCAAGACGCAGACAACACCGTGTGTTCCCGAGAAAGGGCACGGTGAAGAGGATCATGGCATAAGCATATGCACAAGCATGAGCATTTTATTGAGGTTGTGGTAATCAATGTTGTGGTGTTGAAAGTAAAGCATGTGGTGTGTTAAATTCTTGATGGATGTGATGATGTGTTAATTGTTCTGCTTGCTGAGATTTCCCAATCTCACTGCTTGTGTTTTGTTGTTTTTCAGGTAGCGTGCAAGAGACATAAGCATGAGGGGTGGGCTAGCAACACAATAAACCTTCGAATGTCATCACAACTCCCATGAACTAGTGTTTATTTAATACATTAGCTTGCTGAATTTTATTTGCACTTAGACTATTTGTTGTTATGTCTAAACTTATACTTGTTTACGGTTGGCTTAGACTTGTTGTCGCTAGTATTGTTGAATTGCTTATATTCTTGTTTGAATTGCTTATCATGAAATGCTTCCGTAATGTCCTGTTTTTAGGGGAGATGCTGTCGAAATTTTCTTGTTCTATAGTTTAGTTTTACGGGGTGTTACAGGGCAGCAACCTGTGCACCCTTTCCTTTGTCCCGGCCCTCGCGACCAGGAAAAACTATGGCTGGGCGGCTGGAGGCTTGCGCGTCGGTCGCCGCGCATGTCCTGTCGCCCGACGCCGAAAGCCCCCGGCTAATTTGCCGCCTCCATCTGCTGCTGGGCGGCATCCACTAGGCTGGCGTTGTCCCGTAGCCATGGAGCGGCCGGGGTTTCGCCCCCTAGTGCAACCGGGGGGTGATCGAGGAGCAGCCGGGCCGCATGAAGATTCCACGCCGGGGTGTCGTCTCCCATCAGCAGACGCCGTCGGACGGGCTGTCCTCCTTGCGCGGAAGCACCACGCGTCCCTCCCTGGGCGGAGGGACCCGGGAGGTCTGACGCCCTGGCTGAGCGCCGGGATCGGCTGCGAGCGCTGCTCTCCTCGTGTAGGTCGTCGTGCTTGGAGCGCGAAGCCACCATGCTAACGGTCGTCAAAGCTTCTTGCAAGCTTCGCAAGAAGGTGGAAGAAGATAGGGCAATCTAACCACTGAGCCCCCTACCTAGCGCGCCACTGTCAGCGTATGAGCTAACATACCCCTTCCGAAATGGGGTGTAAGAAGTCTGAACGGGGGGCTTTCGTGGAGATTGCTCGAGATACGGTGGAAAGAAAACCGACGAAGCTCACAAGAAGACAATCGGGTTTATCCAGGTTCGGGCCCTCCTCACGAGTAATAGCCCTAGTCCTGCTTGTGTTATTCTTGCTAGTGTTCTTGGAGAAATCGAAAGAACCAGGAACAAGGAACTCCTGGCCTCTGACCCCAAAGGAGGATGAACGAATCTAAAAGATCCAACCGAAAAGAATCAAACCCCTTCTCCCATGCACCCCAGCTACCTTTTATACTCGGGCTGGCTGGGACGCACGGGGCTTACAAAAGTATAGCATGCTGAGTACACTGCCACGTCGCATTTAATGCGCCTATCACAGTTCTTGCAGCACACTTAATGCCCTGGCACAGCCGTCCTCTCCCCCGCCTCGGGCCCCGCGCCTGCCGGCTCCGCCCGCTCTGCCGGGGTGGGAAATTGCACCGTGACGTCACTCGCAATTATGGCGCGGGTTGGGAACACACGCCGCCATAATGTGGCCTTTATTACCCCCATTTAATGCGCACGATACGCATTAAATGTCTTTGACCTTTTGTGCGGCTGCACAGGTTACTAGGTGGCCTCGGGAACTGAGCGTCAGTGGTGTGGACTGGGCGCCGTGCGTCCGCCAGGCGACCACCTTGCTGACTGCCAGCGGCGTGGTTTGGACGCCACGTGTCCGCTGGGTGATCACACAAAAAGTACTGGTTCTTGGTCTTGAGCTGGCTCCTAGGTCAAAACTTCACCTTCGTAGCCTTCGGGCACTTCAACGTCTACTCGTAACGCGTGCAAATAGCAATAACATAAATAAACAGTAGACAAAAAGTGTCCAAAAATTCAAATAAACTTCATAAACAGAGAGAGCACACTTTTATAAATTTTTAGAAATTTTAAACGTCCAAATCGGAGTTAAAACGCAAAAGTTATACCCGTTTAAAGTTTGGAAAATTAATTAAATAAATATAAATAGAGAAAACTTATGTCCAAAAATTAAATAAAATTCATCATTAAGTATATCTCAATTTTATAAAAATTTATAAATTGGAATCACCCAAGTCGGAGTTAAAACGCAAAAGTTATAAGCATTTGAAGTTTGAAAAATCAAATAAAAGAATAAACCGAATTAATTCATTTATTTTTCTATTGAAAAATCCAGTTATTGCGTCATCATGCCACGTGGACCAATCAGAGGCTGCCATGTCGCCTCGGGTCCATGGATCCGGCGCACGGCTCGGCTCGGGTCCACCGTGGACCCGACCCACGGGCGCACGTGTCACTGACAAGTGGGATCCACTCGGATGACGTCATTGCTGACGTCATCGCGCTCGGTCGCACGGTACTGACATGCGGGCCCCAACGTGACGTCAGCATGACGTCACGGATGACGTCACACGCGTGCGGGCACGGACGCTGACACGCGGGCCCATTGCTGACGTCAGGGGTGACGTCAGCGACGACCGGGCTGACCGCGTGGGCCGCATCAGTTCGACGCCCGCACACGTGGCTTGATCTGGGCCATTGGTTTGAAATCCAACGGTCCAGATTGGATCCAATCTCACGCGTTTTGGAATAACGCGATCGATCAGGACCGTCCGATTTGGATCGGACGGTTGGGATTTGATCGGGTTTCACCGCATCACTGGGGGGTGACGTGGCATGACCCAGTGTACGACACGCGGCATGATCTACGCCGTTCGATCTCGATCGAACGGCTGAGAAAGCATCTAACGCTACAACGCGGGTTAACCCTAGCCGTACGATCTAGATCTAACGGTTGATATTAGATCCAACACGTTGTAGTCTACGGCTACGTGGCATAATCCGGCGGCGACTCGGATGGATGGTCACGATCGATGGCCACGATCACGTCGGGCGTGAGCGGGTTCGCACGGGAACGGGCTCGGGTGATGTGGCGCAACGCTGGCCGTTGGATCTCGATCCAACAGTCACGTGCGCTAGGGTTTGGCCTGGCTCGGGTCGGACTTGAGTCCGATTCGAGTTAGTCTCGAGTCTGACTCGGGTTCGACCCGGTCGGATGAACAGTAAAACCGATTCGAATTTTCCAGCGATTTAATATTCAAAATAATTTCTAGAAATTCAAATAATTCGAGAAAATGACAAAATAATCAGAAAAATTCCAAAAAAATTCTGGAAAATACTTTGAGACATTTTGGACTCAAATAAAATATTTCCAAAAAATTTTATTTAAAACTTTTAATTATTTAATTATCTCAAAATGGAATAAATTCAAACTAAATCCAAATAAATCCAAATAAATCCCAGAAAATTCCAAAAATTCTCAAAAGTGTAAAGTTTCAATTTAATTCATGAAAAGCAAAAATTGGGGTGTTACAAACCTCCCCTCTTAACAGAATCTCATCCCCGAGATTCAGGGCTGACTAAGGAATAGGTTTGGAAACTCTTTCTTCAACTCCTCCTCACGCTCCCAAGTTGCTTCACTTTCTGCATGGTTGCTCCACTGGACTCGGCAGAAGCGGGTTGACTTATTCCTTGTCTCTCAATCCATGGTGTCCAGAATCTTCACGGGGTGTTCCTTATATGTCAGATCTTCCTGTAGTTCTATTGACTCTAGTGGCGTCTATTCATCTAGCACTCGGAGACATTTCTTTAATTGGGATACATGGAACACATCATGCACTCCCGCCAACGATTGCGGCAACTCCAATTGGTAAGCAACTTCTCTTCGGCGACTCAGGATCTTAAACGGACCAACATATCTTGGCGCAAGCTTCCCTTTGGCGTGGAACCTCTAAACTCCCTTGAGTGGTGTAACTCTTAGATATACGAAATCTTCCGGTTCAAAACGTAGATCTCGGCGACGGTTATCATCATAACTCTTTGTCTCGACTGAGCTATCTTCAGTCTTTCCCGGATCATGGCGATCTTCTCTTCGGCCTCTTGGAGAATGTCTGGCCCAAAGACATTTCGTTCACCCATCTCATTCAAATTCAATGGTGTTCGACATGGTCAACCATACAGTGCCTCAAAAGGTGACATCTGTAGACTGGCCTGATAGCTGTTATTGTAGCTGAACTCAGCATATGGCAGACTCTTATCCCAAGAGGTAGCATAAGCCAATGCACAAGCTCTTAGCATATTCTCTAGAATCTGATTAACTCTTTCAGTCTGTCCATCCGTTTGCGGACGATATGCTGTACTGAAGTTCAAATGGGTCTCCATGGCTTCGTGCAGCTTATTCCAGAATCTTGAGGTAAATTGGGTACCTTTGTCCGATACAATCTTCTTCAGCACTCCATGTAAACAGACAATCCTGGTCATATACAGTTCTGCTAATTTATCCCCTAAGTAAGTGGTCTTTACGGGGATGAAGTGAGCAGCTTTAGTCAGGCGATCCACTATTACCCATATGGAGTCATATCCTCCCTGAGTCTTCGGCAAATCGGTAATAAAGTCCATTCCGATTTCCTCCCACTTCCACTCAGGAATTTTCAATGGCTGCAGCAGTCCGGCTGGCCTTTGGTGCATTACTTTAACTCTTTGGCATACATCACACAACGCAACATGCTCGGCAACTTCACATTTCATGCTTGGCCACCAGAATCTCTCTTTCAGGTCTTGGTACATCTTGGCACTTCCTGGATGAATGGAATACTTGGAGTCATGGGCTTCCTCCAGAATCAACTGCTTCAGCTCTTTCTTGTTCGGTACACAGATGCGGTCCTCAATCCACAATGTACCCTGCTCATCCAGCTTGAAGTCCTTAGCCTTGCCTTCATCCATTTTGGACTTGATCCTCTGGATCTTGTCATCATCCTTCTGTCCTTCTCGGATCTGATCCTTCACAGCGCCGGGTTGACCATCTCGAGCTGGTCGGTGACCTGCTCGGCGGCGTTGCTAACCTGTGCCTCTGCGCAGGCCCAGTCCCCTTCCACCCCCTGGATGGTGGCCAAGGGGTTGAAGTTGGCGTCCCGGCTGGCGCAGCAGGCGAGCACGTACGTCGCCGTGGCCGCCAGCCCCTCTTGGCTGGACCAGGTGGCTAAGGCGTCGGGCAGGCGGGTGAGGAAGTCGGCAATCCGGCTCATGCAGAAGGCATAGTGCCGGGCTATCTGCTCCAGGGGGGCCGGCTGCTCCAGCCCTAGTGGCTCCAAGCTGGCCACCATCCGGTCGAAGGCGGGGCGCAGCATGGAGGTGGTCTCGATTTCCGCACGGAGCCGTTCACCCTTCTGTTCGTCGCTCTCCCAGGTGATCGCCTCGACGCGGAGGGCTCCTTGCTCCCTCTCCTGCAGCAGATCCCGCTCCAACCGCTTCGCCCAGCTGCGCCAGTCCTGCGCCTCCTTGCGGAGGCGGTTGTTCTCCACGGTGGCCTCCCTTAGCCTTCCTTGCTCGTCGCGAGGCGGCCGCTCACGCTGGAGTGCAACTTGCTAAGGGCAGCCAGCAGAGCGTCCGCATCCGCCGAGGGGACTGAGGCATTGGGGGCCTCCGGTGTGGGCGGCAGGCCCATCCCGCCTTCAGGCGGTAAAACGGCTGCCCCTGCGGTGGCCCCCTGGCGGCCACCTGGGTCGCCTCGGTGCTCGACCACCGCAGCCGGCGCTGCCGCGGCCGCTGCAGTGCCTTGGTCGCCTCCGGCTGGGGCGCTTGAAGTGGTCGCCCTGAAGAAGGTAAAAAGGAGGTAAGCCTCTTAGATTAAAAGAACTTGACAATGTGTTGTGTGTTAGTTTGCGTACCCAGCAGAAGGCCTCCTGAAACAAGGCACGGCCGGGGCAAGCGTCAGTCCCCCTCGTGGCACCGGTACTGGCAGATTGACTTGCGCCGGCGGCAGCGGAGGAAGGACTGGTGCCGACGGCGACAGCGGAGGTGGATTGACCTACGCCGGTGGTGGCGGAGGGAGGACCGGTGCCGACGGCAGCGGCGGAGGCGGGTCAACCTGCGCCGGCAGCGGAGGCGGAGGCGGGTCGACCTGCGCCGGTGGCGGTGGAGGATCGACATGCACCGACAGCGGAGGAGGAAGGACCGGTGCTGGCGAAGCTATGGTCGGAGCGGCGCCAACTTCAATCACCTCGACGGGAGCAGTTGAAGTGGTAGGTGCGACCGCCGTAGAGCCCCCCGCCCCGGTCGTGGTCGCCGCGCCCCCTGGCGGGACGCGAACCCTCCTGGGGCTGGCACCAGGGGCGTCATCGTCAGCGGGGCGCTTGCCCCTCCTCTGGTCGCCAGCTGGAGGAGGGTCCCGGATCGTCAACGCCCCTTGGCGGGGCGTGTTCACCAGTCCCATGGCGTCCATGGTGGGCATGGCACGGGTGATCGCCACGCCTTCCCGGGGCTTCACTCGGCAGAGTGGGAGCGCGCCCGCCGGGAAAGGCAGGAGGTTGCTAGAGGCGCCCAGCAAGCCCATCCAAGATTCGAGCTTTGCGGGGGACAAGTCGCCTACGGCTGAAAAAAAGAAGAAAGAAGAAAAAGAGAGGAGTGAAGCCATCGTTAGTTCAGTGGCGGTTGCAAAAAGCACTAGAACGAGAGAAAAACAAGTAACCTACCTCCGGGAGCTGTCCTAGTCTTGTCGTCGGGGCCCGTGTACTGCCAGGCAGGGCGAGCACGTCGGCGCAGGGGGCTGATTCTCCAAGAGATGTAGTCCCGGAGAACCATGCCTCCCGTTAGGCCCACTGTTCGTAGCTGGTCCACTCGGGCCGGCATCGTCTGGAGCTCGGGCATCTCGTCGACGTGAGCTCCCCAGGTGGGGGTGCTGACCGCTGGCCCAGTCGGCAACTCCAGGACTTCTACGCCGCTGTCGTCCTCGACGTATAGCCACATGTTGCGCCAAGTCCTCCAGTTGGAACGGAGGTCCAGCGGAATGTAGCGTGAAGCCGCGCCGTCCCGAAGGCGGAGGTGGCAGCAGCTTGACGTGGTGGAGGTGTCCTTGGTCGTGCGTAAGGAGTAGAAGAAGCGAAAGAGAGGAAGGTTGGGGGCCACTCCCACGAACATCTCGCAGAAGTGGGCAAAGACAGCAAGAAGGATGACGAAGTTAGGAGGAAGGTGAATGTTGTGGATAGAGTAGAAGTTGAGGACGGCGAGGCAGAAGTCGGAGATCGGCTGGAGGAGACCCGCCAGCATCGCCCAGCCGAAGAAGATTACTTCTCCCGTGAGGCAGCCGGGCGCGGCGGTCCCGGCGCGAGTGCGGACGATGCCGCTGGAGATGTACCGGGAAAACCTCGCGGCGTCGACATCCTCGACGGCCGATGGAGGGAGCAGAGGTGCTGGCTGTGCCATGTGAGCGAAGGAGTGAAGGTGCAAGAGGGAGGCGATGCACGGCAAAGTAGCAGTTCGCAAGAAGCAAAGGCTAGGGCTTAGCAGTTGGGCGAGGCTGAAAGGAAAGAACGAACTGCTCCCCAGTGGCCACTAGTATATGTATAGGCGCATGGAGGAATGCTTCAGCGGGAGACCCGAAGGGGCGCGGCGGTTCGATGGCGGGAAGCCCAAAAAATCAGTAAAGGAGTGGGCACGTTCCAAAGGCCCGCGCCAGTTACGAGGCGGGGGCGGCTGCATGCTCCACCTCGATGCCAGGAAACGGCGGCGGCATTTAAAGCCGCAACGTTACGTGGGCATTTATGATGGACCCACCCGGGAGATTGAGCCGCTTTCTCCACAAAAAAAGAGAAAAGGCATGAGGACACTCCAGGGTGGGTCCGGGGGTTACTGTCGGTGTATTCTACACTAGGGTGCCCACTTCACCTTAGTAAGAGCGGCCCAGCGGACATGTGGCGTCCAGGCCACGCTGCTGGCGGTCAGCAGAGTGATCACCTAGCGGACAGGTGGCGACCAGGCCACGCCGTTGGCGGTCAGCAGAGTGATCGCCCAGCGGACAGGTGGCGACCAGGCCACGCCGCTGGCGGTCAGGAGTGTGATCGCCCAGCGGACACGTGGCATCCAGGCCACGGCCGCTGGCGGTTAGTAAGGTGGTCACCAGGCGGACGCACGGCGCCCAGGCCACACCGCTGGCGCCCAACTCCTGAGGCCACCTAGTAACTTGTGCCACCACACGGAAGGTCAAAGGCATTTAATGCGTATCGTGCACATTAAATGGGGGTAATGAAGGTCACAGTATGGTGGCGTGTGTTCCCAATGCGCGCCATAATTGCGAGTGACGTCACGACGCAATTTCCCACCCTGGCAGAGCGGGCGGAGCCGGTAGGCGCGGGGCCCGAGGCGGGGTAGAGGACGGCTGTGCCAGGGAATTAAGTGTGCTGCAAGAACAGTGACAGGTGCATAAAATGCGACATGGCAGTGTACTCAGTGTGCTGTACTATTGTAAGCCCCGTGCGCCCCTGCCAGCCCGAGTATAAAAGGTAGCTAGGGTGCATGGGAGAAGGGGTTCGATCTTTGAGATTGGTTCATCCTCCTTTGGGGTGAGAGGCTAGGAGTTCCTTGTTCCTGGTTCTTTCGATTTCTCCAAGAACACCAGCAAGAATAACACAAGCAGGACTAGGGCTATTACTCGCGAGGAGGGCCCGAACCTTGGTAAATCCGAGTGTCTTCTTGTGAGCTTCGTCTGTTTTCTTTCCATCGTCTCTCGAGCAATCTCCACGAAAACCCCCCGTTCGGACTTCTTACACCCCATTAGCTAGAGGAGTAGCAGTGGATCCGGCGAAAGTGAAGGATGTTTTGGATTGGACGCAACCCAAGTTAGTCCAGACATTAGGAGTTTTCTTGGGTTAGCTGGTTATTATCGGCGATTCATTGAAGGTTTTTCCAGGATAGCGAGACCTCTCACCCAGCTTTTGAAGAAAGAGAAAAAGTTTGAATGGACAAAATCTTATGAACAGAGTTTTCAAGATCTGAAGAAAAGGTTAACTTCGGCCCCAGTTCTGGTTTTGCCGAATATTCATAAGGATTTTGAAGTTTACTGTGATGACTCAAAACAAGGACTTGGTTGTGTTTTGATGCAAGAAGGAAAAGTTATAGCTTACGCTTCAAGGCAACTATGACCCCATGAAGAAAACTACCGAACTCATGATTTGGAATTAGCTGTAGTTGTGCACGCACTCAAGATTTGGAGGCACTATTTAATCGGTAATAGATGTGAGATTTATACAGATCATAAGAGCTTGAAGTATATTTTCACCCAATCCGATCTCAATTTGAGGCAGAGAAGGTGGTTGGAGTTGGTAAAAGATTATAACATTGGAATCCATTACCACCCTAGAAAGGCTAATGTTGTTGCGGATGCATTGAGCAGGAAGAGCTACTGCAACAATGTTATGTTACAGGAAAATCAACCAGTGCTTCAGGAAGAATTCCAACGCCTTAACATGGAATTGGTGAATGAAGGCTGCGTTTTCAATGTTGAAGTGAGGTCAACCCTGGAAGATCAGATCGTAGCAGCTCAAAAGGATGATAAGAGTATTGGAGACCTCAAGGAGGAATTAAAGAAAGGAAAACATCCTGGATTTTCCGAGGATGAAAAAGGTACTGTGTGGTTCGAGAACAGAATAGTAGTACCTAACCAAAAAGAAATCAAGGATATAATTTTGAAAGAGGCTCATGACTCTGTGTATTCTATTCACCCGGGAAGTACAAAAATGTATGCCGACTTAAAGGAAAAATATGGTGGTCCAATATGAAGAAGGAAGTGGCTGATTTTGTAGCTCGGTGTGATGTTTGCCAGCTGGTGAAAGCAGAACATCAGAGACCAGCCGGATTGTTGCAACCTTTGCAAGTTCCTGTTTGGAAATGGGAAGAAATCAGAATGGATTTTATCACTGGGCTACCCAAAACCAAATCTGGATATGACTCTGTTTGGGTCATTGTGGTCAGATTAACTAAAGTTACGCATTTCATTCCTATGAAGACAACTTATTCTAGAGATAAACTAGCATAATTATATATGGCCAAGATTGTGTGTTTGCATGGTGTGCTAAAGAAGATCGTGTCCGATCGAGGTTCTCAGTTTACCTCAAAGTTTTGGCAGAAGTTACATGAGGTTTTAGGCACTAATCTGAATTTCAGTACTGCTTACCATCCTCAGACCGATGGTCAAATAGAAAAGGATAAATCAAATATTGAAATATATGTTGAGGGCTTGTGCTTTGACATACATAGGTTCTTGGGATCAAAATTTGCCCTAAGCAGAATTCTCCTACAACAACAGTTATCAATCGAGTCTAAAGATGGCACCCATTGAAGCTCTGTATGGGAGAAAATGTAGAACACCGTTGTATTGGAAGGAGACAGAAGGTGGACAGATAATTGGACCTGATATTCTAAAGGAAGCCGAAGAGCAAGTTAAGGTGATCCTTGAGAATTTGAAGAAAGCTCAGTCAAGGCAGAAAAGCTATGCTGATAATCGTCGACGAAAATTGAGTTTTGTACCTGGTGATCATGTGTACCTGAAAGTTTCACCTCTCAAGGGAATGCATCGATTCAGAGTTAGTGGGAAGTTAGCGCCCCGCTACATTGGTCCATTTCCAGTGGTTGCCAGGAGAGGAGAAGTCGCCTACAAGTTGGAGTTACCTTCGCAGCTATCAGGTGTACATGATGTCTTTCGTGTTTCTAAGTTGAAGAAGTGTCTTAGAGTACCTGAGCATCAGATGCCGTATGAAGCGATGGAGTTGAAGGAGGACCTATCGTATCCGGAGTATCCAGTCAAAATTTTAGATGAAGTCGAACGTCGAACCCGAAGTCATGTGATCAAGTTTTGCAAGGTGCAGTGGAACAACCATTCCGAGAAGGAAGCTACCTGGGAACGTGAAGAAGATCTTCGAGCAAAGTTTCCCGATCTCGTTTTTTTTTCGTCCGAATCTCGGGGACGAGATTCTCTCTAAGGGGGTAGGTTTGTAACATCCTCGATTTCGATCTGCTGCCAAAATTTAATTTAAATTAATTAAATTCAAAAGTTGGATTTTCATTTGTGTTTAATTTAACCTGGCATTCCTATCCGTCCAAAATCGGAGTTCAATTCTCCTTCGTCCGAAAAATCAAATTTCCAGATTCCAGTTCGCACCCGAAATTTCGCCCGAGTTCAAAAATGCTCCAAAAATCCCAGAACCTATTGTATTAGGTCCCAAATATTCTAAAAACATTTTGGGATTTTTTCCAAGATTTTTTGGAAGCTCTCTGGTATTTTATCTCGCGCGGCTTTAGTTTAATGCCCGCTATTCGCTCCAGAATATTCAAAACTACAAATTTCATCCAAATTAAGCGAAACCAATTTTATTGGGTTCCAAATATTCCCTATTGGTTCTAGGAATTTTTTTGGAATTTTTAGACCATTTTTACTATTTTTTTCTCTAGGGCGTTGCATTTACATAATCCTCGGCCAATGACGAAGTGCCACGTGGCGGCTACTATTCATGCTTCTTCAACCTTGGCTAGGAGAACAAACAGAGAAAGAACTTCCTCTTCCCATACTTAGCTCCATGATTCAATCACTCATAACTTCTTCATCAATGCCCCAAATCGCGAATGGCCGGATCCGTTGGATTCGTAGCGACAAAACCTTTCCATCCCCCATGATATTCAGCCTGGGATCTCGCCGGAGACGGCGCATTGGACCAAAAACTGAAAGTCGTTTAATTGTCCATTACTCAGCCGTTTATTCACCAAATCGCGCACCACCACCTCTCAAATCTTCGTGTTGGAGTGCTCTTCCCGGTGGTATCATCCTTCTTTAGCCTCTCCTCGCCGTTCGTCCGGGAGATCGAGAAAACCGACGAAGAACGCCGTTTTTTGTGTTCTTCGGTTTCTTCCTCATATCTTCTTCTGCGGTGAGTCTAACTAAATTCCATTTGTTCCCTCATGTTCATATGGAGGTCTAGATCCTAACCCATCAACTAATTTTAGGTTTCATCAAGATTTGACTTCCAATTTCGTGGTTGAGTCGCTTCGGCCGAACCGGCAATTTTCGTCGAATTCATCATTTTCAGTAGTTTCTTATTCAATTCCTTGCAATCTTGAGTCCCTTGGGAGGTTGTCTAGATGATTCATTAATTAGTTTTTGAAGCCATATTCAATTTTCACACGAAATTTTGAATTTTGGAGAAATTTGGTGCTTCTTTGTTCTTGTCCCGTACCCGCGTGCGCCACCTGCCGTCGGCCGCCGTCGCCGGCCTACCATTGCCGCCGCCGGCCGCTCGCCGGCGACACCCCAAGCGCCGCCCATTGCACCGGCCGCCACCTGTGCTCAGGCCGAGCCCGCCTCGCTTTCCCCATCCGCTGCCGCCGCCTCTCGGCCGCTGTTCGCCGCTGCGGGTCTCGCACCACTGCCGCCGCCGCCTAAGTTGACGCAAATCGCGCCGCCAAGGCCGCTTCCCGGCCGCTTCGACCCGCCGGCACCGCCGCGACCACCTCCCCGGCCGGCCACCGTCGCCCCCTGGCCGGTGCCCCTAAGGAGCCCAAGCTCCTCTGTTTTCCATGGCTAGAGCTTGGGGAAGAAGAGCCCCTTTCAATGACAACATGACCCCACCATCCATAGAGTCATACAATTCCAAAATTCCAGCCAAAATAAAGATGCCAAGGAATATTCCTCGATTTCGTATTTTCCAGGATTTTCAAACTTCGGACGCTCATAACTTTTCCGTCCGAACTCCGATTCACTCCGTTCAAATTCATCTGAAATCATTATCTACCTGCCAGTATAACTTTTATAATTTTTTGATTTTATTTATTTTATTGTTATTTATTTTGTGTACCGTTTTGCGCGTAGCCGAGGATCCCGCCAAGTCCGCCGACTCCGCCGCCGGATTTCAAGTGTTCAACATCCTCACTGCGACTGAAGGCAAGTCCCTTGACACATTTTATCCCATGTTTACAAATGATTTACAATGCTTTATAAACATGCATCGCTATATTTATCATCGTATGTCAAATATTGATTGCTAGTTATTCCGAATTGTGATCACCTCCTTGATTATTGTTATCCATGCTTAATTCTAACCCTAGGACCCTTTGCTATGTCATGTGTATTTTATATTGTGACTTTTGTTGGTTAGAACGGTAGATATGCTTAGTACCCGAATTGATGAAAATAACCCATGGGTGGGATTATACAAAAGTTATGATTTAAAATGTGATTTAAGGATTATTACAAAGTATTTGGTACTATTTTCTAAAATAAAAAGAAAAAGGATTTGGACTTGGGCGGATTGGAATGTCGGGTGGGTGCGGATTGAGCACTAGTTTCCAATGCGCGAGTACCGCCCCAAGTCAATTAAGGACCGACGCTTATGACTGTCCATTGTAAGCATAACCGTACTACCACATGTCTATAATGGTATGATGTAACATCCCAAAATTTTGCTTTTCCTAAATTCATGTGTGATTTGGCACTTTGGTGAATTTTTGGAATTTTCTGGAATTTATTTGGATTTAGTTTGAATTTATTTGAATTTATTCCATTTTGAAATAATTAAAGAATTTAACTTTGCAAATAAAATTTTGTTGGAAATATTTTATTTGAGTCCAAAATGTTCCAAAGTATTTTCCAGAATTTTTCTGGAATTTTTCTGAGTTATTTGCTATTTTTAATGAATTAAATGAATTTTTGGGAATTAATTTGAATATTTAATCGCTGGAAAATCAACTCGGGTCGAGTACTGTTCATCCGACCGAGTCGGAACCCGAGTCAGACTCGAGTCCGACCCGAGCCACGTGACTTGACCGAACCAGCCCTAAACCTAATCGATCCCGACCGTTGGATCGAGATCCAACGGTCAGGATTGGACCGCACCGTTTCGATCGGGTCCGGCTCGGACCCGTGCGCGCCTGGCAATCGTGGCCGTTGATCGGACAAGTGGACGGCCGCGGGTCGTCGTCTCCGCCGAGTCCGATACGGACTGCGCCGCCGCGCCCTCCGCCGGGTTCGTTAGGGTTTCGGGTTTTGCGCGCATGCCTAGGCTATTTAAAGCCCGGACCGGTCCCCGAGGTTGCCCTCTTCCGTGCGCCCCGTTTGCCCTAGCTATTAGAGCTCAAGCCGCCGCCAAGCCGTGCCGATCGCTCGCCGAAGTTGGGCGGAGCCGCTACGGTTTCCTCGTCTTCTCCGGCACCGATAGCCCTTCTCCGCCGTGTTGGAGCCCAGGTTCGGAACCCCCAAGACAAGGCGCACCTGCGGGACATCTCGATCACGCCGGAGAACGCCCGTAGCGCCGCGCCCGTGGTCATCTTCCCTAGCGCCGGCAACCCAGCCCTGCCGTGACGCCATCTCCGTCAACGAGCTCCGTGCACCGTTGGATCTTCATCGAACGATCACGGTGAGTCCACGTTTCCCCGAAACTTTAGAAAACAAGATTGGATCTGGACCGTTAGATCAAGATCCAACGGTCCAGATGTAGCCACGTAAGCCACATCGCACCAAGCGCTGGATAAGGATCAACCGTTCGATCGAGATCGAACGGCGTAGGTAGCGCCACACGTCACCCGCCGGATCATGCCACGCCACCCTCGGTGAGGCAAAAATCCGATCCAATCTGGACCGTTCGATCTGAATCGAACGGCTCGGATCGTGCCACGTAGCCTAGGCGCGCCGCACCGTGCGAGCGCACGTGGGCCGCTGACATGCGGGCCCGCATGTCAGCCGCACCAAGCCGTGCGTTGGATCCACCATGGACCCGAGCCGCGCGTGGGCCGTGTCCATGGACCCGGACACGTGGCAGCACCCGGGTGGTGCCACGTGGCCGATGACGTCATGCTGACGTCATCGGCGGTTCGTCGGCCCGGCGTCAGCAAGTCCACGTGGACCAATCCGGTGCTGACACGTGTCACTGCTGACGCAATAAATAATTTCCGAAAAAGAAAATGATTTAATAATTCGGTTTAATAATTGATTTGAATTTCAAAACTTCAAACGCTTATAACTTTTGCGTTTCAACTCCGATTTGAACGATTCAAATTTCTAAAAATTCATAAAATTCAGATCTACTCAACTATGAATTTTATTTAATTTTTGGACTAAATTTTTTCTCTGTAAAATTATTTAATTGATTATTTAAACTTTAAATAATCATAACTCTTGTGTTTTAACTCCGATTTGAGCGATTCCAATTCCTAAAAATTCATAAAATTATGTTCTCTCTGTTTATGGATTTTATTTGGATGTTTGGACACTTTTTGCCTAGTGTTTATTCGTGTATTGCGATTTGCACGCTTTACGAGTAGACGTTGAAGTGCCGGAAGGATTCGAAGGAGAATTGTTGACCCAGGAGCCAGCTCAGGACCAAGAACAAGTACTTTTTGAAGGCAAGTTATGCTTTGACCATGTTGATCCCATTTTGAAACCTATTTTGGTTCAAATTATTGCATGCTAGTTTAAATTAGAAAATGCTTTAATTAATTACGGGTAATTAGATAAATGCCAAATTGCTGTATGACACCTTGATTACTTAAATATGTGCCATGACCCCTTGTCACCCTAGTTGTGGATTATTAGTTGGACATTACTGAATTGTCAACATGGGTTTGTAGATCGTTATAGTATATGGCTTAGACCTGCTACGTGCTCATGACATGATTTTGGACACTCAAACGTTAATATTGACTTAATGACATATTGAACCTATTTGGAAAGGTATCATGTGATGTTGATGGCACGTGGTGCATGGTAACCAACTGGGGTTTGATAAATAGCTTTTGACCGGGGCATGTGGCAAGAATGATCAGGTGGGCCAGTTGTGGCATTGGGAATGTTGTTTTGGTTCTTCGGGTAGTCTTGCCCTGGTCACCCTAAGGACTTCACCTTGCAAGCCTTTGAACTGAGTCAATCTTGCAACCACATGTCTGTAATGGGACGGACCTAGTTGATTAAGCTGCTGATAACGTACCTGTGGGACCTCAGGATGTCAACTACACCCTTTGTGTAAGTTGTACGGGGGAGCGTACCGGGGCTGCGGCCAGGTACCCATCTAACGGTTGATTGGCCTAAACTTCGCCTTAGCTAAGGGAAGGGTTAGTGTGCAATACCGGAGAGGACCACTTGTATTGTTAGAAGTTTCCGAAAGACTTTGTTACGGGAACTCGCCTTTGTGGTGTTTGACTTTATCTTGTGGGTAAAGTGCATAACCTCTGCAGAGTGTAAAATTTATTCGAATAGCCGTGTCCGCGGTATTGGACATCGCTCGGGAATTACAGTCAAGGGTTAGACTTTCTCAAAAATAACTTAGACTTGAAAGGTTGGGTTGGATTAATAATGATGTTGATAGAAATGTGGATTAGGATGGGAAAGATGTTTACTAAACCTTTGAAAAGTTATTTATGCTTTACTTGTTACTACTGCTTTCGAATCTACTTATGATACTTGCTAAATGCTCTTACTGCAAATATACCTTGAGCCACTCCTTTGTATTAAGCCATGCATGTAGTATATTAGCTGCATTCTGTGCATGACTTGCTGAGTACCAAGTACTCACCATTGCCACAATACAACACCAGTTGAAGACGAGACTACACCAGCTTTGGAGGAGGAGTTCCAAGAGGAACCGTCTACTTAGGGAGCGAGCCCAGTCAGTTGCCTGTGGTATACTGGATGGCGCCACGAAGTTATCTTATTTTTCTGCTGCTATTATTTCTCTCTTAATAAGTTTCGCCCTGCGTGGCGTATACTTGTAACTTGACCATAAGGTCGAGCAACCAGTTTGACTATTTAATTAAAGTACTTTATTAGTATCGTGTGGTATGATTGTGATATTTACCGATGTTAAGACTGTGTGCACTAGCGCGTTCCTGGACTAGTGCTGAATACACAGAGGGTCCGGATTTGCAAATTCGGGTCCCGACAGAGGTGGTATCAGAGCCATACTGACCGTAGGCTCAACCCTAGCTAGAAAGGTCGTAGAGAGGATAAAACCTATTTTCTAAAGCTAAAAGTTTGTCAAAGACAAGAAATGACATCTCGACTTATCCCATTCTTTATTTTCTTGTCTCTTGCTGAATTTTTCCTTACCTTGTCACGATTTAAAAATTTCGAGTTCTTACGTGAGCACTCTTGTGACAGATGGAGGGAGAGTTCAACTACGTCGATCTGGAGGTTGGTCACGCCGCGGAACTTTGGCGTATGCTACAGACTCTCGGAGATTTTGAGAAGCCGCAATACCAAGTGGACGTGATCAGACAGGCAGGATTGATCAAGGCTTGTGACGTGAAGATTGTGGTACCTGCTAGGAAGAAGGGCCTGTGCAATCGCTCGATACAACAGACCGCCAGGAGGTCTACAATGCAGATGGGTATCCAAGAGGTGTCACGACGAGCAATGCGGCACATTACCCGTATCTACGCCAGAGAATTGGAGAGCACGGTGTTCCGATATCATCCGCGCAGCAATAACCTTCTTGACCCGAAGGCGATTCAGGATGAGAATGCCATGGTTACACAGTTGGCACGACTTGTTGTCGCCCAGGAGGATGTACTCGATGATACAAGCAAGGAGCTACAGAAGGCCCGCAAGGAGATCACGATAGAGAAGAACAGGTGGCGGGAAGCTCAAGAGTATGTGTCACACCTTCTGCAAAGGATTGGAGAGTTAGAGACGGCATTGTACGCACTGCAGCCGAGCGACTCGAGCTGCACGAGCTGCACCGAGGAGCCGGAGCTTGAGGAGGACATCGCTTCTTCGACTACCACAGATGACACAGCTTCTGGACATGGCGATCAAGCTTTCGCCGCTTATGCCGCAGTCGTGATTCAAAGCCGTGGAGGTTTTCTCGATGAGTGAGCGTAGGTTCTATAGTGAGACTCCTACGCCGAGTCGCGTCATAGAATAAAGAGTCACCCTTTAGGCATTAGACTCCAGTGTTAGTTCGATTTGGATTTTCATTGCTTGCTGAGTGTGCAGTATGTGTTGTAAGGCCCCTAGGCATTGTAAGCAACCATACCAAGTTACTATTGATTAAAATAATAAAGTTGGACTTTAAGTTACACCTTTCGCCCCGCATAAGTTCCATACTACTTATCTATTCTTGTTTCCCTCTCATCTCTAAAACCTAGAGCAAACCACAGATGGTGAACACTCGTGGAAACCTTGGAGGCAGTGGAAGTGGTTCTCGCCCAGCAGAAAACCCCAATGATGGAGCACCAGCACCGCCAGTGGATATGTAGAATTTCGGAGCTTTTCTTGCTGCTCAGACTCAGTTGATGCATGCCATGATGCAACAGATGCAACACATCACTGCTCAGGCCACTGCTAATCAAGTTAATCAGGGACAACGCCAGAATACAAGATTGTTAGAGTTCATGAGGACTCATCCACCCACTTTCTCCGGGAATGCGAATCCGTTGGAAGCCGAGGACTGGTTAAGGTCAATTGAGAGGAAGCTACACATAGCTCAATGCATAGGAAATGAGAAGGTACTCTACGCTTCTCATCAGTTGGAAGGAACAGCCGCTGAATGGTGGGAGAACTTCTGTGCCACGCAAGTGAACCCTCAGGACATCACTTGGGAGGAGTTCACAGCTGCATTCCGTCAGTATCACGTGCCTAAAGGAATCATGGACCTCAAGAAGGAGGAGTTCAGAGCATTGAAGCAAGGTAATCAGCCGGTGGCCGAATACCTAAACAAGTTCACACAGCTTGCACGCTACGCACCTGAGGATGTAGCGACAGATAAAGCCAGACAGTCTCGCTTCATGAAGGGAGTTAACTCAGGATACAGGTGGGACTGATCACCCACACCTTTCCAGATTTCCAAGAGTTGGTGAATAAGGCGCTTATTCTTGAGGACAAGCGCAAGGAACTGGATGAGAACAGGAAGCGCAGGATGCAGCATCAGGGATCGCGTCAGGGAGCGCAGCAACGTTTGAGGGTTGCGCCAAATCAGCTTTTCAGATTCCAGCCGCAGAATACTACAAGGACACCGTCACCAGCACCAAGACCCGTCAATCAGAACTATCAGACCCCAGCACTAGCCAGAAACGCCGCTTTAGGCAGCCAACAAGGGACAGTGAGACGCTGCTACAACTGTAACGAGCCAGGACACTTTGCCAACAGTTGTCCTAAGAAGACAGCAGGAGTGACCCCAGTCCGCTTCAACTTGGGATCCACACCAGCTAGGACGCCAGCACCAGGAGCCACACCCCAGACCGTGGTGAGAGGCCGAGTCAACCATGTCACCGCAGATGCACTGCAGAATGCCACGGACATCGTACTGGGTAAGTTACTAGTCAACTCAGTACCTGCAACAGTCTTATTTGATTCCGGAGCTTCGCATTCGTTTGTTTCTCAAGGCTTTGCTGCTAAAAATGATTTGGAGATTGCAAGACTTAAATGCATGCTTTTAGTTCAAACCCCTGGTTCCGAACTCCGAACGAAAGTAGGATGTTCTGGGGTGAGAATACTAATAGATGGGATAGAATTCCTAGCGAACCTTATTATTTTGGAGACCCAGACCTTGGATGTCATCTTGGGAATGGATTGGTTATCCAAGCACAAGGCCGTATTGGATTGTGGACGAAGGACTATCTCAGTTGAGAGCCCGTGTGGAAAGAAAGTGGAATTTCAAGCTACTGCCGTTAGAGATGGACAGTTGATGGTTAACGATGCAGGGCAATCAGCATAGAAGATGTTCCGGTGGTAAATGAGTACCCAGATGTTTTTCACGAAGATCTACTGGGCATGCCGCTGCAGACAGACATAGAGTTTGTGATAGAGCTTGTACCTGCACAAAGACCGATAGCAAAGAGACCTTATCGGATGTCCACCGAAGAATTGGTAGAGATGAAGAAGCAACTTGAAGAGTTAAAGGAGAAAGGATTTATCAGACCGAGTTCGTCGCCGTGGGGAGCACCAGTTTTGTTTGTCAAGAAGAAGGACGGGAGTTTCAGGATGTGCATTGACTACCGTGCACTCAATGAAGTCACCGTGAAGAATAAGTATCCGCTACCCAGGATTGATGATTTGTTTGACCAACTGAGAGGAGCCGGAGTTTTCTCCAAGATTGATCTAAGATTGGGATACCATCAGTTGAAGATCCGATCAGAAGATATTCCGAAGACTGCATTCTCGTCAAGATACGGACATTATGAGTTTACTGTTATGTCCTTTGGACTGACGAATGCGCCAGCATATTTCATGAATATGATGAATAAGGTGTTCATGGAGTATTTGGACAAGTTTGTTGTTGTGTTCATAGATGATATCTTAGTTTACTCCAAGACAGAGGATGAACATGCAGAGCACTTGAGGCGAGTTTTGGAAAAGCTGAGGGAACAGCAACTCTTCGCCAATTTCAGCAAGTGTGATTTTTGGAAGGACAAGGTGGAGTTCCTCGGACATGTAATGACCGCAGAAGGACTCGCCGTTGATCCAAGTAAAGTAGAAGCTGTGTTACATTGGGAGCAGCCGAAGACTGTGACCCAGATCCGGAGTTTCCTTGGAATGGCAGGTTACTACCGCCGCTTCATTGAAGGCTTTTCAACAATTGCGAGACCTCTTACGCAATTGCTGAAAAAGGAGAAGAAGTTTACATGGACGCCAGAGTGCGAGAAAGGATTCAAAGAACTGAAGACGAGATTGACATCAGCACCAGTGTTGGTTCTGCCGGACGTCAATCAAAGCTTTGATATCTATTGTGATGCATCGCGCCAAGGACTTGGATGTGTGTTGATGCAGAACGGAAAGGTTGTTGCCTATGCATCAAGGCAGTTGAGGCCACATGAGGAGAATTACCCAACACATGACCTAGAGTTAGCTGCCGTAGTGCATGCCTTGAAGATATGGTGTCACTATCTGATCGGGAACAGATGTGAAGTGTACACAGATCATAAGAGCCTTAAGTACATATTCACCCAGTCGGATCTGAATATGAGGCAAAGGAGATGGTTAGAGTTGATTAAGGATTACAATGTCGGAATCCATTATCATCCCGGAAAGGCTAATGTGGTGGCCGATGCCTTGAGTCGGAAAAGCCATACCGTGAATATGTTAATAGCCACGAATCAGGATGAGCTATGCCAGGAATTTCAGAGAATGAAGATTGAGGTGGTACCTAGTGGATTCTTGGCAAGATCGAGGTAAAGCCTACCCTAGAAGATCAGATTCGGGAAGGGCAGAAGGATGATGACAAGATCCGCAGGATTAAGTCCAAAATGGAGGAAGACAAGGCAAAGGACTTCAAGCTAGATGAGCAGGGCACGTTATGGATGAGGGATCGCATTTGTGTGCCGAACAGGAAGGAACTGAAGCAGTTGATTCTAGAAGAAGCCCATGACTCCAAGTACTCGATTCATCCCGGAAGTGCCAAGATGTATCAAGACTTGAAGGAGAGATTCAGTGGCCGAGCATGAAGCGTGAAGTTGCCGAGCATGTTGCATTGTGCGACGTATGCCAGAGAGTCAAGGCGATGCATCAGAGACCAGCAGGATTGTTGCAGCCGCTGAAGATACCTGAGTGGAAGTGGGAGGAAATCGGAATGGATTTCATTACCGGTTTGCCTAAGACTCAAGGACGTTATGACTCCATATGGGTTATAGTGGATCGCTTGACCAAAGTAGCCCATTTTATCCCCGTAAAGACCACTTACTCGGGGGACAAGTTAGCAGAGTTGTATATGATCAGGATCGTCTGTTTGCACGGAGTGCCAAAGAAGATCAGATCGGATAGAGGTACCCAGCTTTACCTCGAGGTTCGGAATAAGCTACATGAAGCCATGGGAACCCGCTTTGAACTTCAAGTACAACCTATCATCCACAGACGGATGGGCCAGGCGAAAGAGTCAATCGATTCTCGGAAGATATGCTAAGAGCGTGTGCATTGGCTTATGCTACCTCTTGGGATAAGAGTTTGCCGTATGCCGAGTTCAGTTACAATAATAGTTACCAGGCTAGTTTACAGATGTCACCTTTTGAGGCACTGTATGGTCGACCCTGTCGGACACCATTAAACTGGAATGAGACCGGCGAGCGCCGTGTCTTCGGGCCTGATATTCTTCAAGAAGCTGAAGAGCAGATTACCATGATTAGGGAAAGGTTGAAGATAGCCCAATCACGACAGAAGAGTTATGCTGACAATCGTCGCCGGGATTTGAGTTTTGAACCAGAAGACTTTGTATACCTCAGAGTTACGCCGCTCAGGGGAGTTAAGAGGTTCCATGCCAAAGGGAAATTTGCACCCCGTTATGTTGGACCATTTAAGATTTTGAGCCGCAGAGGCGAAGTTGCTTACCAGCTGGAGTTACCGCAGTCATTAGCAGGAGTGCATGACGTGTTCCACGTGTCCCAGTTGAAGAAGTGTCTCCGAGTACCTGAGGAACAGACACCGCTAGAGTCAATTGAGCTGCAAGAAGATTTGACTTACATGGAGCACCCCGTGAAGATTCTAGACACAATGGATCAAGAGACGAGGAACAAGTCAACCCGTTTCTGCAGAGTTCAATGGAGTAACCATGCAGAGAGCGAAGCAACTTGGGAGCGCGAAGAGGATTTGAAGAAAGAGTTTCCAAACCTATTCTGTAGTAGGCCCTGAATCTCGGGGACGAGATTCTGTTAAGGGGGGAGGTTTGTAACATCCCAAAATTTTGCTTTTCCTAAATTCATGTGTGATTTGGCACTTTGGTGAATTTTTGGAATTTTCTGGAATTTATTTGGATTTATTTGGAATTTATTTGAATTTATTCCATTTTGAAATAATTAAAGAATTTAACTTTGCAAATAAAATTTTGTTGGAAATATTTTATTTGAGTCCAAAATGTTCCAAAGTATTTTCCAGAATTTTTCTGGAATTTTTCTGAGTCTTTTGCTATTTTTAATGAATTAACGGTCAGGATTGGGCCGCACCGTTTCGACCGGGTCCGGCTCGGACCCGTGCGCGCCTGGAAATCGTGGCCGTTGATCGGACATGTGGACGGCCGCGGGTCGTCGTCTCCGCCGAGTCCGATACGGACTGCGCCGCCGCGCCCTCCGCCGGGTTCGTTAGGGTTCCTGGTTTTGCGCGCATGCCTAGGCTATTTAAAGCCCGGACCGGTCCCCGAGGTTGCCCTCTTCCGTGCGCCCTGTTTGCCCTAGCTATTAGAGCTCAAGCCGCCGCCAAGCCGTGCCGATCGCTCGCCGAAGTTGGGCGGAGTCGCTATGGTTTCCTCGTCTTCTCCGGCACCGATAGCCCTTCTCCGCCGTGTTGGAGCCCAGGTTCGGAACCCCCAAGACAAGGCGCACCTGCGGGACATCTCGATCACGCCGGAGAACGCCCGTAGCGCCGCGCCCGTGGTCATCTTCGCTAGCGCCGGCAACCCAGCCCTGCCGTGACGCCATCTCCGTCCACGAGCTCCGTGCACCATTGGATCTTCATCGAACGATCACGGTGAGTCCACGTTTCCCCGAAACTTTAGAAAACCAGATTGGATCTGGACCGTTAGATCAAGATCCAACGGTCCGGATGTAGCCACGTAAGCCACATCGCACCAAGCGCTGGATAAGGATCAACCGCACCAAGCCGTGCGCTGGATCCACCATGGACCCGAGCCGCGCGTGGGCCGTGTCCATGGACCAGGACACGTGGCAGCACCCGGGTGATGCCACGTGGCCGATGACGTCATGCTGACGTCATCGGTGGGTTCGGCCGGCGCTGACGTCAGCAAGTCCACGTGGACCAATCCGGTGCTGACACGTGTCACTGCTGAAGCAATAAATAATTTCCGAAAAAGAAAATGATTTAATAATTCGGTTTAATAATTGATTTGAATTTCAAAACTTCAAACGCTTATAACTTATGCGTTTCAACTCCGATTTGAATGATTCAAATTTCTAAAAATTCATAAAATTCAGATCTACTCAACTATGAATTTTATTTAATTTTTGGACTAAATTTTTTCTCTGTAAAATTATTTAATTGATTATTTAAACTTTAAATAATCATAACTTTTGTGTTTTAACTCCGATTTGAGCGATTCCAATTCCTAAAAATTTATAAAATTATGTTCTCTCTGTTTATGGATTTTATTTGGATGTTTGGACACGTTTTGCCTAGTGTTTATTCGTGTATTGCTATTTGCACGCTTTACGAGTAGACGTTGAAGTGCCGGAAGGATTCGAAGGAGAATTGTTGACCCAGGAGCCAGCTTAGGACCAAGAACAAGTACTTTTTGAAGGCAAGTTATGCTTTGACCATGTTGATCCCATTTTGAAACCTATTTTGGTTCAAATTATTGCATGCTAGTTTAAATTAAAAAATGCTTTACTTAATTACGGGTAATTAGATAAATGCCAAATTGCTGTATGACACCTTGATTACTTAAATATGTGCCATGACCCCTTGTCACCCTAGTTGTGGATTATTAGTTGGACATTACTGAATTGTCAACATGGGTTTGTAGATCGTTGTAGTATATGGCTTAGAGCACGCTACGTGCTCATGACATGATTTTGGACACTCAAACGTTAATATTGACTTAATGACATATTGAACCTATTTGGAAAGGTATCATGTGATGTTGATGGCACGTGGTGCATGGTAACCAAGCGGGTTTGATAAATAGCTTTTGACCGGGGCATGTGGCAAGAATGATCAGTGGGCCGGTTGTGGCATTGGGAATGTTGTTTTGGTTCTTGGGTAGTCTTGCCCTGGTCACCCTAAGGACTTCACCTTGCAAGCCTTTGAACTGAGTCAATCTTGCAACCACATGTCTCAGAATGGGACGGACCTAGTTGATTAAGGCTGCGATAACGCACTGTGGGACCTCAGGATGTAAACTACACCCTTTGTGTAAGTTGTACGGGGGAGCGTACCGGGGCTGCGGCCAGGTACCCATCTAACGGTTGATTGGCCTAAACTTCGCCTTAGCTAAGGGAAGGGTTAGTGTGCAATACTGGAGAGGACCACTTGTATTGTTAGAAGTTTCCGAAAGACTTTGTTACGGGAACTCGCCTTTGTGGTGTTTGACTGTATCTTGTGGGTAAAGTGCATAACCTCTACAGAGTGTAAAATCTATTCGAATAGCCGTGTCCGCGGTATTGGACATCGCTCGGGAATTACAGTCAAGGGTTAGACTTTCTCAAAAATAACTTGGACTTGAAAGGTTGGGTTGGATTAATAATGATGTTGATAGAAATGTGGATTAGGATGGGAAAGATGTTTACTAAACCTTTGAAAAGTTATTTATGCTTTACTTGTTACTACCGCTGAATCTACTTATGATACTTGCTAAATGCTCTTAATGCAAATATACCTTGAGCCACTCCTTTGTATTAAGCCATGCATGTAGTATATTAGCTGCATTCTGCATGACTTGCCGAGTACCAAGTACTCACCCTTGCCACAATACAACACAGTTGAAGAGGAGACTACACGGCTTTGGAGGAGGAGTTCCAAGAGGAACCGTCTACTTAGGGGAGCGTGCCCGTCGCTGCCTGTGGTATACTGGATGGCGCCACGAAGTTATCTTATTTTTCCGCTGCTATTATTTCTCTCTTAATAAGTTTCGCCCTGCGTGGCGTATACTTGTAACTTGACCATAAGGTCGAGCAACCAGTTTGACTATTTAATTAAAGTACTTTATTAGTATCGTGTGGTATGATTGTGATATTTACCGATGTTAAGACTGTGTACACTAGCGCGTTCCTGGACTAGTGCTGAATACACAGAGGGTCCGGATTTGCAAATTCGGGTCCCGACATATGACCTGGCTGAATAATTTGTAAAGACCTAACTTAGACTCACCAAATGGTAGAATGTGAGTGCCGGATAGAGTCAACACTGTTTTTCTCACACGGCGTGAGAGGGGGCTTCTGTACTAGGTGGATAGAACCCTAACAGCGGTGAAACCTCAGCGGGTGAGTCGGGTTAGGCGTATACATATTGTAAAGGCCTTGTCATGATCTCTCTGCCGGCACACCAAATGAAGTGTGTTAATCCGGAGGCACCAAGAGACGATCATGTCTTGTGGGTAAAGTTATACACCTCTGCAGAGTTAAAACTATTCGAATAGCCGTGCCTACGGTCAAGGGCAAAGCAAAGAATTCTTTCATACTAGTAGACTTAGGTTTTGGTTTAGAAAATAAATGATGTTTTGGGATTCGGGAGTGGTTAGAACTCTCGGATGCTTAAGTGGCGGTTTGAGCCAACCAGGTAGATGGAACCTGTTTTTATGTCATGATGGATAGAGTCATGTGTGGATAACCTTGATCTTTTCAAATGTGGCGGATAGAGCCCTTATACTAGTGATGGTGGATAGAACCCTCACTGAAATATTACATAATTCAATTGTTAAAAAGAATTGCTATAATATGCTTTGTGAAACTTATTATTAAGTATGGTTTGATGAAACTTGGCTTTATGCAAATGAACCATATTAAGCCTTCCTTGGAAAGCCCTATATGTGCATACTTTCCCAGACTTGTTGAGTACTTTTGTACTCATGTGCTACATAAACTGTTGTTATCAGAGAACTATCAGGACGCCGTTGAAGACGATGAGTTCGACGCCGAGGAGTTCGAGGAAGATCGCCAGGAGAAGTAGTCGCGTGTCTTGTCGTCGCCTGTGGTGTTCCTTGGGTTTTGCTTTTTGTTGTTTTATTTCCGCTGCCGTGACTCTGGTCGTGTGACCATGTGATGTAAAAAGTAGCCATGTGGCTAATACTTTATATTTATGTTACAATTTTGTTATGTTCGGCAATGATACTTAACGGTTGACTGTGTGTACTAGCTACTGATCTGGGACTAGTACAGAAATACACAGGAGATTTTGGATAGCCGATCTGCGGTTTCACAGTGTCGGAGAGGTCCAGATCGTCCATAGCGGCGAGTACGCGGTGAAAGAGCTTCTTGCTCTTGGCATACTTGCGGTACTTCTTCTCTCACGTCGGCTCGCGAGCTGGAGGCTTCTTGTTGCGGTTTTTGTCGGTGTAGTCATTCTTGCTTGGACCGCCTTGTTCATTTTTGCCCTTCTCCAGCTTTGGGAAATTTGCCCTAATGTGGTTGGGGCCACCACACTCAAAGCGAGTGATCTTGCCACCTCTCTTCCTATCTCTCACTCTTTTGTAAATATTCGAAAATTTGTGAGTGACTAGAGCAAGCTCATTTTCTGGAAACTGTTCCAGAACTTCATCGCTTACGTCGCAAAGAGCGGAAAGTGAGAAACTAGAAGAGAAGTCAAGAGAGGGTCTAGAAGAAGAAGACCCAATGGGATCGGTAACCAAAGCCATCGATTGAGATTTCGTCTTGCGAGCGACGATGTCAAGCTCATGAGTCTTGAGGCGGGAGTACAACCCGTTAAGAGTCAAGGTTGACAAGTCTGTATGGTCTGTGATGGTGGTCACCTTCATCTCCCAAATCATCAAATCAAGAGCTCTCAAAAAGTGCCTAGCATTCTCCTAATCAGAGTATGTGCAACCAACTGATCGGAGATTGCTTAGGATCGTAGAAAATCAAGCAAAGCATTCATCGAGGCTTTCACCAGCGTGTTGTTCGAACTTGTTGTAATCACGCTTGAATTGGTCCTGCCTCACTGACTTAATCTGTGTGGTACCCTCATGGTAAGCATTGAGGGTCACCCAGATCTGATGAGCGGACCGAAGGTGACAAACCCGATCATACTCACTGTGGCTAAGTCCCTGTATGAGAATGTTCCTAGCCTTAGCGTTTGCCTCAACATCAGCCAAGTTCGTGGCATTGACGTTCTCATCGGCCGGAACCTCATATGAAAGTTTCACCTTCTGCCAGATCATAAAGCCCTGAGCAGTGATGTATGACTCCATTCGCATTTTCCAGAATGGATAATCAACTCCAGCAAAAATAGGCACTGGTACCTCTACAGCTACTAAACAATTGGTATAACCTGAACTCTCACTCGAACTGCTGGTAGCTACTACCGTTGGCTCACGGAAGTCAGGCAAGAATAAGGAAATAATAGCCGATGGAGTCCTATCCAGCAGGAGAGCGTCAGATACCCGAAACCACCAGAGAGAATGGGCTTGACCGATGAGTGTTAAGGAAAAAATGCTGCATATGGAAAATTTGGAGGTCATCGGCTAACTCAAGAACGAGTTCAGCCGCTATTGAGTTGGTTACTTTAGTGTGAGGCTGAATGCGCTCGAGCAAAGACAAGCTGGGTATAGCTTGCCCGAAACCCAACTGTTGGGCATAGAGAAAAGGATGATAAATTCATATGACGGTTGAAAAGTGCGGTTTTTGGTATTCAAGCCGACATGAAAGATGCTGGGAGACAGGAATATTTTATAGAAGTCTAGGGTCGACTGGGGCATCTGAGAACTGTCGGCGTCTAGGTGAAGAAAAGAGGGCCAAGGATGGTCGGCTGCGTTAAGATAACTAAAAAGGTCCTGCTGGCCAAAGGATGATCGGTCTATTGTCAAGAAGAAGGTCAGATACTTGTGCATACCAGTGGGGATTATTTTTTCGTCACCAGCAAAACACATTATGTACTTTTCCCCGTAGGATCGGCTGGCTCTGTATTGAGGATTTGCGTTTTCTGGGTAGTCTTCACGGGGGAAAGCCGATGCACCTAGGGGTTCAGAAAGGATAGATCGGTTGAACGTGCAGTACAACCAGATTTGGACAAACCATAAGGACCCCCTACGTTGCCTAAATGAAGTTGGCAAAACCTGAAAAAAGTCGGCTTCGAATGATGTGCATTGTTTGGAATACAGCCCCTAAAAACAACTTCCCTAACGCAAGCCGACGACCCTCCACCAGTTGTTCGGCTATCAGTTGGTAAGTTTGGGTCGGACCGAGGGAAGCTCCACAGAAGAGAAATCTATCTAGCCAAAGGTTGAGGAAGGTGACATGCTCTTCATCCGATACAAGCCCGTTAACCTTATTATTATTTTGGATGTACTTGTGCCAACCTTCCCCTTTCTTATGGGTCAACTTATAATGGGGTTTGCCACTGAAAGCCGATAGTTGGTTGCCATCTGGTCTAAGGCAACAAAGTTGGGCGACATCAAGAAGAGTTGGGCCGACTGGTTTAGTCCGAAAAAGGAAGGCATTAAAAGAGTAGGACCAAAAATAACAAGCCGTGGCCACTAGAGGTTTGTTGGCTTCTGGATCGGCTAAACATAAAGGGAGACACTCGGCTAACACTAGCCATTCCCACTCTGCCCTTTTCTGGGCCGATACCCTAATGTACCACGATCTCCATCCTTTAAGGGCTGTAGGCCAGGCTCTAATGCTTTTTCCCCATTCTTTTATGTTATAACCCGCAGCCGATAGGGGAAGCCTAGGGATTTCTTGATTAATCACAGCATCGGCTTCTATGGTTCCTATTGGTCCAAGGAAGAATTGATCTACGCTCTGGGAGATCGGTATAAATACCTGGGATGGGTCCATGGTAGCCGATGTGAGGGAAGTGACATGACTTGATGCGAAAAGATGGAGAAAGTCGATTACTGGTGAATCGAGAGCTTGAAGACGTGAAAATGACCGCAGGGGGACCCGCCTATATATACCGCAGTAAAAAAGGTGAACGGGCGGGAACAGTTTTTGCATTAAAAGCGCACCGAGATTTTGACGGTGCCATTAATGGGGCACGCATCGAGGAGGTATCCCTTAGAAGCCAATTTCAAAGCCGATGATATCAGGGCATGCTTTTTGAAAAACAACAAGTTGTCTTCCAAAAATGGGGGCATATGTTTGCACCAAAATTCGACGTACTCTGCTTAATTAAAATATAGAATTTGTAAACCGGTACTAACAAGGAATCCATCGCTGATAAGGAAAAGGAAATCGGATCTAGAGCCGATACGGATATAGTTGCCGTATCCATGCAGGACTCGGATCGGCCAAAGTGGTATAAAAGGGGGCGTACTATGAGGCGAAGAGAGCAATCAGCCAATCAATCAACACAACCCTATTTATAATTTTTCTGTTTTTAGTTCGTAGAAATCTTTCCTCTGTAAGTCATCGAGATCAATAAAAGTTGCGCATCGCCAATTTGTTGCTCTCGTCGACTTGTTTTTCAGGTTCGATCTGCTTTGTTTGCTGCGTATCGCCTTTCAAAGTCGATCTGCCTTTACCTTCGAATTAACCGTAACTGGTTTATCTAGTTATCCCCTGATTGGCTATTAGCCGACCGGTGTTAAGCCGGTAATCATTCATTTATCGGCTCTGTTTGATCCTACAATCTTTACCTTGTCAATTCCAGGTCAAATTGACTGGCACGCTCTACAAACCCGGCGTTTGTTCTGTGTCTTCGAGGCTAAGAACCCTGCCTCACGTTTTTAGCGCGAACAGAATCCTTCCGGTACGACTTCCAGTTTCAGTTTCTGTAACTCCCTGCATAGCTCGCCCTGGCTGTCGGCTAGCAACACATTCACGGTATGGCTCTTCCGACTCAAGGCATCGGCCACCACATTGGCCTTTCCAGGATGGTAATGGATTCCGACATTGTAATCCTTGATCAACTCCAACCATCGCCTTTGCCTCATGTTCAAATCTGATTGGGTGAAAATGTACTTAAGACTCTTATGGACCGTGTACACTTCACATCTGTTCCCAATCAAATAATGACGCCACAACTTCAAGGCATGCACTACAGCTGCTAACTCCAGGTCATGTGTCGGTTAATTCTCTTCATGTGGCCTCAACTGCCTTGATGCGTATGCAACGACCTTCCAGTTTTGCATCAACACGCATTCAAGTCCCTGGCGCGATGCATCACAATAGATATCAAAGCTTTGATTAACATCCGGTAGAACTAACACCGTGTTGATGTCAATCGCTTCTTCAGCTCCAGAAAACCTTTCTCACATTCCGGCGTCCAGTTAAACTTCTTCTCCTTTTTCAACAATTGCGTAAGAGGTCTCGCAATTGTCGAAAAGCCTTCAATGAAGTGGCGGTAATAACCTGCCATTCCCAGGAAATTACGGATCTGGGTCACTGTTTTCGACTGTTCCCAATGTAACATAGCTTCTACCTTGCTTGGATCAACGGTGACTGCTTCTGCGGTCATCACATGTCCAAGGAACTCCACCTTGTCCTTCCAGAAGTCGCACTTGCTGAACTTGGCGAAGAGCTGCTGTTCCCTTAGCTTCTCCAATACTAACCTCAGGTGTTCTGCATGCTCTTCCCTTGTCCTGGAATAGACTAAGATGTCATCTATGAACACGACAACAAACCTGTCTAGATACTCTATGAAAACTTTGTTCATCATATTCATGAAATATGCGGGTGCATTCGCCAGACCAAAGGACATAATAGTGAACTCGTAGTGTCCATATCTTGATGAGAATGCGGTCTTCGGGATATCCTCTAACCGGATCTTCAGCTGGTGATATCCTGATCTTAGATCAATCTTGGAGAAAACTCTGGCTCCTCTCAGCTGGTCAAACAGGTCATCGATCCTGGGTAGCGGGTACTTGTTCTTCACAGTGACTCCATTGAGCGCACGGTAATCTATGCACACCCTGAAACTCCTGTCCTTCTTCTTGACGAAACGAACTGGTGCTCCCCATGGCGATGAACTAGGTCTGATGAATCATTTCTCCATCAACTCTTCAAGCTGTTTATTCATCTCTACTAATTCTTCGGTCGACATCCGATAGGGTCTCTTTGCTGTCGGTGCTGTTCCAGGTACTAACTCAATCACAAATTCTATGTCTCTGTCTGGCGGCATACCAGCTAAATCTTCAGGAAAAACATCAGGATACTCATTCACCACTGAGACATCCTCTATGCTGATTGCCTTCGTACTGTTGACCATCAACTGTCCTCGAACGGCGGTCGCTTGAAATTCCACTTTTCTTCCACAAGGTGTAACGTCCCAAAATTTTCTTTTAATATATTCAGTGTGTTTCTGGGTTTATTTGTAATTTTTCGGAATATACTTGGAAGCCTCGCGAGTAAGTCCGATTCATGTTTATTGAACTAATCATATAAAATAAAGATCAGATATTTTTGCATAAGCATAAAATCTAAAAATTCGTTTATAATTAAGGTAATTGGCAGACGAGAGTGTTCGCTTCAAATATTTTCAAAAAATATGTTATATGACGTAAGTAATTGATTTTATAAAAATCGGTACAGGTGTCTGAGTCACGAAAAGAATTTCTACGAAAAATCTATACGTCGAAAAATCGCGAAACCAACTTCGTTACACTCCAAATAGTTCCTAGTATTTTAGAGGATTTTTCCAAAATATGTAGAGCCTTTTGCTATTTTATTCTAAACTCGTTTTGAGAATGTGTATGCGTGTATATATACATGTATGTGTTTGTACGATTTTCAAATCCAGTTGTATAAGCCTATACACATGCACCGCTTGGAATACCTTTTTTTTTCCATTCATTCCTTCCATCCGTTCTAAAGTGCGTATACATACCTATATATATTGTAGTACGTTGGAAGAAAAGTATGTACGTTTTTTTTCCAAACCCATCCATTCAAGCCCTTTAGACATGCATGCATGTAATATAATTTTCTCCAGCCGTTTTCTCTTCCTTTACTAGCCCAGCCCTTGCCTGCGTGTGAACCATGGTAGCCGATTCCTCTGATCTTCCAGCCGTTTCTCTAATCAGGCATGCAGCCCTCTGCATGTCCGTTTGGACGCATGGCAAGTGGAGGAAGTTACGGCTCCAATTGGCTCTTCCTTCATTAGTCCAGTACCATCTCCATTAGTCCATTACTAGTCTCTTCATTTCTCCTTCACGCATGGAGCATCTCACTTCCCAGCCGATTTCTCATTTAGCACTTCACGTCAATCTCTCTACTCATTTCTTTCTCTATCCTCATTCCAGAGAAAAGACCCACACCAATGACAGGTAGTAGCAAAGCTAGAACACCGCATGTAGGAGCACCCTTCCCATGCGAGAAGTCGAACTAGTGCTCGGTCCCGTCTCGCTGCCGCCGTTGAAGCCGCCGCCGTCGTCACCGCCGGTTACGTCACCGATCGCGCGCTCGTCTCGCTGCCGTCGTCGTCACCGCCGGCGCACTCTCCGGTCTTGACTTTTTCCGCGTCGATGATCCGCACTGCTGCCACTGTTGCATCACCGCCATCACCGTCGTCCTCTATGTCGCCGCGGTCTCGCCGCCGCCACCGTCTCGCCGCCGCTGCCGTCGCCATTGTCCACGTCGTCGCCGTCGTCGCCGCCGGGTACGCCGCCGTCGTCTACGTCGTCGCCGCCACCGTCTACGTCGCGAGCGCACCTTCCGGCCACGCCGCCTTCTTCCTACGCCCAACGAATTGCGCCGCTGCTTCGCGTCGTCCGGTAGTTCTCCTTATTTTCTTTTATGCGCGCTCTATCTATATCAATCAATTAATCTTGTCCGCATGTATTGATGCATGTATACATGTGTTAGGCTTATATGGTTTTTCTATATGAGTGTACTGTGGACGGTAGATGTATATATATTTTCACGTATATATATATATATTTTATTTGCGTGTATTCGCCGAACCAGTACATGCATGAAATTTCTCTCGCCGATCAGTGAGCTGCGTGAAGTGCTCTCGCCATGAACAGTAGCATGCTAGAAAAATAGAAATTTAGTTTGTACATGCACTTTTCTAACAATTGCGAAATTTGTCTTTTTCGCTGCGAATTTGTTTTAAGTCCAAACTGCGTGCAACAAATTTTGTTAATTAATAAAAATTAATACCTTTTTACAGTAACTTTTATGAAATTTTATAAATAAATTTATACTATTAAATTATTTGCGGAAAGTCCAAACTTACGGATTTCGTAGCTCTTAAACTGTACGTCGAAAAATTCCAAAATAAATTTTATAAATCTTAGAAAATGCTAAAATAATTATTTATAAATTTGCATGGGGGGTTTTAAGCTAGTTTGATTTGTAGCATTGTTTTCGAATGTGTGTTTGTACGTTGTTTTGCGTGTTTATCTGGTTCTTTATCTGTTACGTGTAGACGTCGAGCTGTGTGAGGACACGGATTTCGAAGATCAAGCTCCAGACCAAGACTCGCTGCTTTACGAAGGCAAGTCATGCTTTGACCATTTTGCCCCTAGCATTTTAAATAGTATTTTGATTCAAAGTATGCATGATTATGTGACTAAATGATTAATTTAATTTTGGGAAAACTAGTTAAATGCCATAATTGTTAATTCCAACCGTGTATTATGAATTGTATGCCATGTATCACTTTTGTCACCCTAGGTTTGGAAATTTAATATGTTGGATGCTATGTATGTGCCAACACAGGAGGCTAGACCGTGACTAGTTGCTTAGAAATGCTTGCGCTGATGATATTTCCAAAACAGCAAAATAATCTTGACTAATGACAAATGAACTGATTTTGGAATGCTAAGTGTGAGCTTGTCACGGATTGACGTGAAGTGCAGGTAACTTCGTGGTTCTACACGGTAACTGAAAATACTGTTGGCATGCGTTGCACAGTAGATGAACAAGGGTGGGATTAATTTAGCCCGGGGCAAGTGGTAAGAGGCTTTATGCCATGTGGGCCTTCGTGGCACTGATAATTAATAAACGGCCTTCGTGTCCGTGGGATGAGTGTTGTGAGTTGTTTGGGTCAGGGATGAGTGATGAATGTCTTGCCCTGGACAGTTAAGGACTTAACCTTGCAAGCCTTTGAACTGAGTATTCCGTACAACCACATGGCTGAGGTGGGACAGTCTTAGTCTGGTAAGTTTCCGAAGTCTTACCTTTGATACCTCAGGGTGGCAGTTACGTCGGGGTAACTGTATGGGGGAGCGTACTGGGGCTTCGTGCCAGGTACCCTGTCCAACGGTGGTTGTCGGTCCTACACTTTATCCTTCGTGGGGAAAGTAGTAGTGAAGGCAAAACCGGCGAGGGTCATCGGTGTAGATGGAAGTTTCCAAAAAGCTTCATTACGGTTGATCGCCTTTGTGGTGTGAGACTGTATCATGTGGGTAAAGTGTACAACCTCTGCAGAGTGTATCAATCTATTCGAATAGCCGAGTCCACAGATCTTGGACAAAGCTCGTTGATTACAGTCAAGGGTTAGATCTTCTGAAAATAAAATGTGGAATTGGGTGGCTTCGTGCCGATGAAGAATTTGACTAGGGCTTTGTGCCAAACCACTGATGAAAGACTTTGAAATTCATATTATAGTATGGTTTTATCAATTTGAATCTAGTATGAGTATTTGAAAGTAAAATGCTGTTTTATGCAAAAGAACCAAATGAGCCTATCCTTTGGAATAAACCTGCATATAGTTATTAGACATGCACTTCTGGGCATGACTTGTTGAGTATGTTGTATACTCACCCTTGCTTTCAACACCATCATCAGTTGAGGAGAAGACTACAATTTCGAAGAAGGCGAAGTTCCACGAGAAGGCGATTATCTAGAGTTGAACCTTGTCAGTTGCCTGTGGTATACTGATGGGTGTCACCGACGTTCTTCATTCCGCTGCTGTTTATTTACTTTTGTTATTGTAAGCCCTGCGTGGCAGACTATTTGTAAGTTGGCCTTAAGGTCTTGCAACAATTTATATTAAGATTTTGATGTACTTTATTTATATTTCCGCTGTGTATGGATGTGATATTTAACCCTGTTTGACTGTGTGTACTAGCGCGATCCTGGACTAGTACAGAATACACAGAGGGTCTGAATTTGCAGATTCGGGTCCCGACAGAGGTGGTATCAGAGCCAGGTTGACTGTAGGTCTTGACCCTAGATAGATTGGCCGTCTTTAGGAGCTTCAAAATTATTTTCTAATGAGGAAACTTAACTTGAAAGAATAATAAGTTCTTGACTTATCTTATTCTCCTATTCTCTCCTCTTTGCTGAACTTTCTATCCTTCCCTTCGGTTTAAATGGAAATCTTACCTGAGTCATTCTTAATAGTCCACGATGCTTCACACTTAAGGAGAAGGTTCTGGATGCCGCTGTCAACCCTGAAGATCATGAAGCGAGGGATCCTCAAGCTCGGAGAGAAGTAGATCGATGAAGTCTTCCTGAAGCTTGAAGAACAAGTGCTTTAGTAGTCAGTTGAGACTCATGTGTGAGAGTCGCTTCTATTAAGACAGGAGTTACCCTTTTGGCTGATAGATTGTTGTGTGCTTAGGTTAATTTGGTTCTTCATTGGTTGCTGGGTGTGCAGTATGTGTTGCATACCTTTTAGGCTTTTGTAAGCAACCATACCAAGTTATTAACAATGTTTGTTTAAAGTTTCTGGGTTAAACCTGCTTCCCTGCACTAGGATTCTTGAACCTTACCTTTGTTTTTCCCTCTCAACTAAACCTCAGTGTGTCAACAGATGGAAAGGACAGATCCCACCGATGTTCTTGAAGAAGTTGAAGTCAATATAGTTGCCGCTACCGCTGATAACGTAGAGACAAACAAGCAGCTATCTACCGTACCAGCAACAAGACATTTCGCTTCTGCCGGATTCAGTGGAGCAATCACTCGAAAAGTGAAGCGACTCAGGAACGCGTGGAAGATTTGATGAAGGAGTTTTCTGACCTATTCTATAGTTAGCCTCGAATCTCGGGGACGAGATTCTGTTAAGGGGGGAGGTTTGTAACGTCCCAAAATTTTCTTTTAATATATTCAGTGTGTTTCTGGGTTTATTTGTAATTTTTCGGAATATACTTGGAAGCCTCGCGAGTAAGTCCGATTCACGTTTATTGAACTAATCATATAAAATAAAGATCAGATATTTTTGCATAAGCATAAAATCTAAAAATTCGTTTATAATTAAGGTAATTGGCAGACGAGAGTGTTCGCTTCAAATATTTTCAAAAAATATGTTATATGACGTAAGTCGTTGATTTTATAAAAATCGGTACAGGTGTCTGAGTCACGAAAAGAATTTCTACGAAAAATCTATACGTCGAAAAATCGCGAAACCAACTTCGTTACGCTCCAAATAGTTCCTAGTATTTTAGAGGATTTTTCCAAAATATGTAGAGCCTTTTGCTATTTTATTCTAAACTCGTTTTGAGAATGTGTATGCGTGTATATATACATGTATGTGTGTGTATGATTTTCAAATCCAGTTGTATAAGCCTATACACATGCACCGCTTGGAATACCTTTTTTTTTCCATTCATTCCTTCCATCCGTTCTAAAGTGCGTATACATACCTATATATATTGTAGTACGTTGGAAGAAAAGTATGTACGTTTTTTTTCCAAACCCATTCATTCAAGCCCTTTAGACATGCATGCATGTAATATAATTTTCTCCAGCCGTTTTCTCTTCCTTTACTAGCCCAGCCCTTGCCTGCGTGTGAACCATGGTAGCCGATTCCTATGATCTTCCAGCCGTTTCTCTAATCAGGCATGCAGCCCTCTGCATGTCCGTTTGGACGCATGGCAAGTGGAGGAAGTTACGGCTCCAATTGGCTCTTCCTTCATTAGTCCAGTACCATCTCCATTAGTCCATTACTAGTCTCTTCATTTCTCCTTCACGCATGGAGCATCTCACTTCCCAGTCGATTTCTCATTTAGCACTTCACGTCAATCTCTCTACTCATTTCTTTCTCTATCCTCATTCCAGAGAAAAGACCCACACCAATGACAGGTAGTAGCAAAGCTAGAACACCGCATGTAGGAGCACCCTTCCCATGCGAGAAGTCGAACTAGTGCTCGGTCCCGTCTCGCTGCCGCCGTTGAAGCCACCGCCGTCTTCACCGCCGGTTACTTCACCGATCGCGCGCTCGTCTCGCTGCCGTCGTCGTCACCGCCGGCGCACTCTCCGGTCTTGACTTTTTCTGCGTCGATGATCCGCACTGCTGCCACTGTTGCATCACCGCCATCACCGTCGTCCTCTATGTCGCCGCGGTCTCGCCGCCGCCACCGTCTCGCCGCCGCTGCCGTCGCCGTTGTCTACGTCGTCGCCGTCGTCGCCGCCGGCTACGCCGCCGTCGTCTACGTCGTCGCCGCCACCGTCTACGTCGCGAGCGCACCTTCCGCCCACGCCGCCTTCTTCCTACGCCCAATGAATTGCGCCGCTGCTTCGCGTCGTCTGGTAGTTCTCCTTATTTTCTTTTATGCGCGCTCTATCTATATCAATCAATTAATCTTGTCCGCATGTATTGATGCATGTATACATGTGTTAGGCTTATATGGTTTTTCTATATGCGTGTACTGTGGACGGTAGATGTATATATATTTTCACGTATATATATATATTTTATTTGCGTGTATTCGCCGAACCAGTACATGCATGAAATTTCTCTCGCCGATTAGTGAGCTGCGTGAAGTGCTCTCGCCATGAACAGTAGCATGCTAGAAAACTAGAAATTTAGTTTGTACATGCACTTTTCTAACAATTGCGAAATTTGTCTTTTTCGCTGCGAATTTGTTTTAAGTCCAAACTGCGTGCAACAAATTTTGGTAATTAATAAAAATTAATACCTTTTTACAGTAACTTTTATGAAATTTTATAAATAAATTTATACTATTAAATTATTTGCGAAAAGTCCAAACTTACAGATTTCGTAGCTCTTAAACTGTACGTCGAAAAATTCCAAAATAAATTTTATAAATCTTAGAAAATGCTAAAATAATTATTTATAAATTTGCATGGGGGTTTTAAGCTAGTTTGATTTGTAGCATTGTTTTCGAATGTGTGTTTGTACGTTGTTTTGCGTGTTTATCTGGTTCTTTATCTGTTACGTGTAGACGTCGAGCTGTGTGAGGACACGGATTTCGAAGATCAAGCTCCAGACCAAGACTCGCTGCTTTACGAAGGCAAGTCATGCTTTGACCATTTTGACCCTAGCATTTTAAATAGTATTTTGATTCAAAGTATGCATGATTATGTGACTAAATGATTAATTTAATTTTGGGAAAACTAGTTAAATGCCATAATTGTTAATTCCAACCGTGTATTATGAATTGTATGCCATGTATCACTTTTGTCACCCTAGGTTTGGAAATTTAATATGTTGGATGCTATGTATGTGCCAACACAGGAGGCTAGACCGTGACTAGTTGCTTAGAAATGCTTGCGCTGATGATATTTCCAAAACAGCAAAATAATCTTGACTAATGACAAATGAACTGATTTTGGAATGCTAAGTGTGAGCTTGTCACGGATTGACGTGAAGTGTAGGTACCTTCGTGGTTTTACACAGTAACTGAAAATACTGTTGGCATGCGTTGCACAGTAGATGAACAAGGGTGGGATTGATTTAGCCCGGGGCAAGTGGTAAGAGGCTTTACGCCATGTGGGCCTTCGTGGCACTGATAATTAATAAACGGCCTTCGTGTCCGTGGGATGAGTGTTGTGAGTTGTTTGGGTCAGGGATGAGTGATGAATGTCTTGCCCTGGACAGTTAAGGACTTAACCTTGCAAGCCTTTGAACTGAGTATTCCGTGACAACCACATGGGTGAGGTGGGGCAGTCTTAGTCTAGTAAGTTTCAAGTCTTACCTTTGATACCTCGGGGTGGCGATTCGTCGGGAGTAGCTGTATGGGGAGCGTCTTGGGGCTTCGTGCGGTACCATCCAACGGTGGTTGTCGGTCCTACACTTTATCCTTCGTGGGGAAAGTAGTAGTGAAGGCAAAACCGGCGAGGGTCATCGGTGTAGATGGAAGTTTCCGAAAAGCTTCGTTACGGTTGATCGCCTTTGTGGTGTGAGACTGTATCATGTGGGTAAAGTGTACAACCTCTGCAGAGTGTATCAATCTATTCGAATAGCCGAGTCCATGGTACTGGACAAAGCTCGGGGATTACAGTCAAGGGTTAGATCTTCTGAAAATAAAATGTGGAATTGGGTGGCTTCGTGCCGATGAAGAATTTGACTTGGGCTTTGTGCCAAACCACTGATGAAAGACTTTGAAATTCATATTATAGTATGGTTTTATCAATTTGAATCTAGTATGAGTATTTGAAAGTAAAATGCTGTTTTATGCAAAAGAACCAAATGAGCCTATCCTTTGGAATAAACCTGCATATAGTTATTAGACATGCACTTCTGGGCATGACTTGTTGAGTATGTTGTATACTCACCCTTGCTTTCAACACCATCATCAGTTGAGGAGAAGACTACAATTTCGAAGAAGGCGAAGTTCCACGAGAAGGCGATTATCTAGAGTTGAACCTTGTCAGTTGCCTGTGGTATACTGATGGGTGTCACCGACGTTCTTCATTCCACTGCTGTTTATTTAATTTTGTTATTGTAAGCCCTGCGTGGCAGACTATTTGTAAGTTGGCCTTAAGGTCTTGCAACAATTTATATTAAGATTTTGATGTACTTTATTTTACAAAAATCTGTACAGGTGTCTGATTCACTGAAAGATTTATTGCGAAAAATCTACGCGTCGAAAAATCACGAAACCAACTTCGTTAGGTTCCAAATAGTTCCTAGTATTTTAGCGAAATTTTTCGGATCTTTAGAACCTCCCTGTTATTTTTTTTTCTTAACCTCGTTTTGAGAGCGTGTACGCGGGTGTGTAAATATAGGTGTATACGTAATTGTTTTGTGGAGGTATGCTTTTGCATATGCATGAATCAAGGAGGTGTTAGTTGTTGCCTTCCCAGCCATGAGTGCATGCACGAATCATGTAAGTTTACGTTTCTTCATTTCCCTCAATCACGTCTACACACATGCAAGCACTAATGGAATTGCATCAATTCCCAGCCGTTTCCTTTTCCGCCGCGCATGCATGAATCACAGGCCCGTTGCTTCCTTTCAGCCGGTTCTACTCCCTGGCGTTTCTCAATTCGTGTAGTACGTACTGCTTGGGCAGCCACCACTAGTAGCACTTCCCTTCCTCCATACGTTGCTAGTAGCAGCCTTCTTCTTTTCATTGCCTTCTCCAAGCGATACTAGCCACCCCCGTACCACATCATTACTTCAATTCTGTAGACGCCGCCGTTGTCGTCGCGGTGGTCGTCGTTGCGCTGCCATCTTGTTGTCGCGCTGCCATCTCGCCGTCGTCCTTGCCGCCGCCGTTGTCGTCACCAACCATTACCGTCACCGTCGCCGCCGCCGTCACCACTGGTATATACGTGTGAACATATTTCTAGATGATGCTAGTGTATGCTCGTATACGTATTTATCCTCCTGTGCCACATGCATGTAATTATATATAGTGAATGCTAACGTTGCATGCATGAATTTGAATAGTGTGTTAGTAGCATGTATATTTTGGGTGATGCAAGTATATATATTCACTTGGACGCATGTTTATACCTATTCATGCTAGCAGTAATGAGGCTTAACGTTTGTATATAATCTGATAATTCGCGTATATAACTTTCTATAAGCTAGCATGGTTAAGCCCGCAAGCGAGTATATCTATATATATACCCTAGAATCTAGGACGCGTGTATGCATATACGTATTAGGATGAAGAGCAGGTGTAAGTATATATATACTAGGCTTGTCTACATATACCTATTTGAATTCAATCGCCCACTGCACATGCATGATTTCCAAGCCACGCCCGAACAGTGCCATGCAGCCGAAACAGTACACATGCATCTGGAAACTAGAATCTAGTTTGTATGAAAATTTTCCTGGAATTGCGGATTTTGTCTTTTTTGCTACAAATTCATTTTAAGTCCGAATCGCTTGCAAAATTTTTTTTTAATTAGTAAAAATTAATACCTTTCTACAGTAATTTTACTGAAATTTTATTATCAAATTTATACTGTTAAATTAATTGCGGAAAGTACAAACTTGCGAATTTTGCAACTACTAAACTATACGTGTCAAAATGTCGAAATAAATTTTATAAATCCTAGAATATGCTAAACTAATTTTCTGGAAGTTTTCACGAAATTACGCATTAATTTGATTTGCGGCATTTTTTTTTCGATTGTGTGTTTACCTGGTTGCTTGCTACGCGTAGACGTTGATCTGAGCGGGAGTGTGGAAGTCGAAGACCAAGTTCAAGACTTAGATCAAGAGTATCAGCTATTTGAAGGCAAGTCGTGCTTTGACCATTTTGATCCTAGCATTTTAAAGATATATTTCGATTTAAAGTATGCATGTTATGTTGAATAAAATAAATAATTTAATTTGGGTAATTAGTTAATCAACCTAATTGTTAACTCACCCTTGTTAATATTATTTGTATGTCATATGTTTCCTTGTTGCCTTAAGTTGGGATTAAAATGTTGGATAATATGATTGTGCCAACTCGGGAGGCTAGACCGTGACTAGATGCTTAGTTGTGCTTACGTGAACCTTGTTTCAAAATAAGCAAAATAATATTGACTAATGACAAGTGAGATGATTTTGGAATGTTAAGTGTGAACTTGTCACGGGAAGATGTGAAGTGTAGGTACCTTTTTGGTTCTACATGGTAACTGAAGTTACTGTTGGCATGTGTTGCACAATAGTTGAACAAGGGTGGGGAAAAGATTTAGTCTGGGGCAAGTGGTATGAGTCTTTATGCCAGGTGGGCCTTTATGGCACAGATATTGAGAAACAGCCTTTGCGGCCTTGGGATGAGCGATGTGAGATGTTTTGGGTCGGGGTTGTGAGATGGATGCCTTGCCCTGGACAGTTAAGGACTTAACCTTGCAAGCCTTTGAACTGAGCCTTTCGTACAACCACATGGCTGGTGTGGGACAGTCTTAGGCTAGTAGGATTCTAAAGTCTTACCTTTGATACCTAAGGGTGACAGCTACACTGGGGTAACTGTACGGGGGAGCGTACCGGAGCTACGGCTTGGTACCCTATCCAACGGTGTTGTCGGTCCCATACTTCACCTTGCTAAGGGAAGGGATGGTGTATGGCACAAACCGGAGAGGGTCATTGGTGTAGACGGAAGTTTCTGAAAAGCTTCGTTACGGTTAATCGCCTTTGTGGTGTGAGACTGTATCATGTGGGTAAAATGTACAACCTCTGCAGAGTGTGTCAAAACTATTCGAATAGCCGAGTCCACGGTACTGGACAAAGCTCGGGGATTACAGTCAAGGGTTAGATCTTCTAAAAATAAAATGTGGAATTGGGTGGCTTCGTGCCGATGAAGAATTTGACTAGGGCTTTGTGCCAAACCAATGATGAAAGAATTTGAATTTCATATTATAGTATGGTTTTATCAATTTGAATCTAGTATGAGTATTTGAAAGTAAAATGCTGTTTTATGCAAAAGAACCAAATGAGCCTATCCTTTGGAATAAACCTGCATATAGTTATTAGACATGCAACATTGCATGACTTGTTGAGTATGTTGTATACTCACCCTTGCAAACCAAAAACAAATCAGAAGAAGAGTCAATGCCTGCGTGGGAAGAGGAGTACAACGACGGCCAGGACAATTAAGGGATCATTCGCACTCAAGTTGCCTTTGGGAAGATGGAGCCACAAGACTATCTTTTATATCCGCTGTTTTGCTTCTGAACTGTTATTTATGTTTTATTTGAGTAAGCCCTGCGTGGCTGAAGTATGTAAGAAACCATAGGGTCTTGCCACAATTACTTTAATATGAAATGCTTAATTATGTTTATCGTGGGGTATGGATGTGATATGCAGCACTGTTTTGTCTGTGTGTACTAGCGAGATCCTGGACTAGTACAGATTACACAGAGGGTCCGGGTTTGCATACTCGTGTCCCGACAGAGTTGGTATCAGAGCCATGCTTGACTGTAGGATACCCTCAATTAGAATGGCCGTTAGCAGGGCAAAACTATTTTCTAAAAGGCTAAAACTGGTCAAGAAAATAATGGGAGTCTTGACTTATCCTTTCTCTCTGATTCTTGCCTCATGCTGAACTTTCTCATGTTCATCTTACTTTTAAAAATGTTGTGTTCTTACGAGTTGTTTTGGCAGATGAGGAGGTACAACACCACCGCGGAACAGCTCGGAGGATACGCCGCAGAGATGTGGCGGATGATGCAAGTACTCGGAGGATACGACCGGCCGATCTACACCGGGACTTCAGTGGACCAAGTCGGGTCGACACGGGAGTGGAAGACTAAGCTGATGGTGTACGCTAGGCAGGGAGTTCGGGCAAGCCGTCCGATGTACATCAATGTTCAGCGGACTACCTTCGAGGCGGGGATCCAGGAGGCCTCACGCATAGCTATCTGGAGGATTGCATGACTGTATTCCAGGGAGCTGCGGGGAACAGTTTTTCGTCACCATCCGCGTAGGGACACTCGCACCGACCGGCAGCCGATCGAGGACAGCGACGTCACGGTCACCCATCTGGCCAGGTTCGTGGTTGCACAGGAGGAGGCCATGGATGACACGGTGGAGGAGATGCAGAGGAGTCGGGAAGAGGTTGCGGCTGTGAGGACCCAGTTGCGAGAGGCCCGAGAGCTTGCTGCTCAAGCCCTCACCAGAGTTCATGAGCTGGAGGAGGCATTGTACGGACAGGGGCCAGAGCCGGAGCTGGAGTTGCACGAGCCAGACCCGGAGGAGCCGGAGGAGGACCCGGAGGAGCCGGAGGAGGACCCGGAGGAGGTGCAGGAGGTGCCAGCCTTGGAGAACGCACTGATCGGATCGTGCAGCGCCAGAGCAGGCGCCCGGCCAGCCGGAGCCGATGGAGCAGGAGCCGGCCGAGTCCGGGATCGAGGAGTCCATCGGGTCAGCTGCACCGATGGAGGTAGGGCACGGTGATCGTTTTGCACCGATGCCTCAGCACCCAGCGCCACACTACTACAAAACTGCAAATAGGAGACGCCCTATTAGTGGCGGTTTGTTTGGAACCGCCACTAATATGAATATCAGTGGCGGTTCTTAAGTGCAAACCGGTGCCAGGATCATTAGTGACGGTTTTTGTTCCGAACCGCCACAGATAGTTGACTATCAGTGGCGGTTTGTGGTTATAACCGCCAGAAATACTGCGACAACTATCAGTGGCGGTTTTAACCCTAAACCGCCACTAATAGTCCACTATATGTGGCGGTTCGTAAGAAAAACCGTCACTGATATGTAGGTATTATCAGTGGCGGTTGGAGGACAAAACCGTCACTGATAATTAGCTTATTTGTGGCGGTTCTAAACAAAAACCGCCACAAATGTGGCGGTTTTTGTTCCGAACCGCCACAAATAAAACCCCTATATATACTAGTCGCTACAGCACTCTACAGGAGCTCATGGTCATCTTCCTGCCCGAGAAGAAAAGCAAAATTTCAGATCACGAGATTTTGTTTGCAAAGAAACTTGAGTTTTTACTTGTAGGGTTGTTCCAAGGTGAGTAATTTGTTCTCCTCTCTTCATTTGTGGTGATGTAGTTGCAATTTAATGGCTAGATCTAGTTTATTTAAGATTTTCCTTTCTTCAATGGCAAAGCTTAGATTCAATTTTTTATTTACCTAGCATTTTTAGATTAATTTTATATCTAGATGATGAATTTATTACCTTGCTCCATTAGATTATTTGTTGTCTACCTTTTTTAGATGACAAAATATGGCAAGCATATATTAAATTTATTTAATTAAGATTGTTGGATATTAATACACATTAAATTTAATGTATATGGTATAGAGGTGATCATGAAGTTGCCTTGCATTTTGAGATGATGAATTATCTACCTCTTTGAGAGGATAAATTTAATTTTGGCTATGCATAGTACTTAAGATTTGTTTCTAATTACCATTAATTTTCTTACCGTTAGTGAGATGATGAATTTACTACCTTGCTCTATTAGATTAAGTTGTCTACCTTTTTTGGATGATAAATTATGATTGAGCATATATTAAATTTATTTAATTAAGGTTATTGGATAGTAACAAATATGTAACACCCCGGCATTTAATATGCCCGAATGCTACCAAACATAAGGTAAACAACATCCAAATATCATATTTAACATAAAATTCCAGCAAAGGCGCATAGGCTAAAAACCGAGATTTCGGCAGCACCTCCTTTGTTTTATCATGAATTTAAGGAGCAACAACGATATAGCATTATATGGCAATAAGGGAAACATCTAAAACAGCAATAAATAGAGTCTTAACGACAATAAAAGACTAACATTTAGCACTTAAAGTTCCAAGTGTCAAACGAACAATAAAACTCTCATTAACAAAGCTAAGCCTTAATTTAATGACCATCACACGCAATTTATTATCAATCTAAAAGAATTGACTTGGGGAAACATTAAGGTGAAGCAACGTGTGGGCGTGTGTCTAATCCCTTTTCCCGCATGCCGTTCTCATGGTACCTAAAACAATAAGAAAAAAACACAAGCGTGAGTTCGAAACTCAGCAAGCATATTGCAATGGACAACAAGAACAACAATATGGCAATAGCATCTCCCTTCATGTAAATCATCTTATTCATAAACACTTAACATTGTCATCATCAATATGTATGAGATGTAATGCAATGCTCATGTCTCCTTGGAAACTCATACCGGTATGGTTGAGTACACACCCGTCGGTGTGCACCCTTTTCCCCCCTTCCATCCCGAAGATGGAGGGTGCCTACTCATCGCTTCCATTCACCACGTGGATGGAATCATGATGTAGGTCTTACTCAATGGCGTTCCGGACTAGTCATAACTTTCTCACCGACCTTGCCGGACTAGTTATGACTTTCTCACCGCCCTCGCCCTATCTCATGTCATGCATGCAACTATGACAATTATCATATTTCACATGTACATAAACATATGGCATCTCATCATGACAAATATTAACACATGGCATCGAATCATGATAACCATACTCAATATATCATTGGAAAACAGCAAGCATGGCAAGTGATCATAGCAAGTATTCAATCTTTCATCTAATCTCCACAAGCAACCTACAATTCCGCTATTCATTACAACACACTTGCCTCAACCGTGGGCGACGGGATTGTGTGAAGTAGAGGGCACCCCCGGGGTCACACCACCTGCACAACGGCATCACATACTCTCAATAATGCCCACAAAACAGTACACAAATCCCCATCTCACCCGACATTGCCCGTTACTCGCAAAACCTAAAACAGAGGTTCTGTCCCGGCGGGACAGCAGCCTTGCAAAGGCCATAACTTGAGTTCTGGGACTCCAAATCGATTAAACGAGTACACCATCGCGAAGCTTAGAAAATTTCCTACCTTTTTCTAGTTATACGGAAAGACTGATTCGGACTCTAAAATTGTTTAATCTACAGATTACTACGATCTGTTCTAATTGCGTCACAGATTTTAACACGCTCGGTAAAACGGCCATAACTTTCAAACGGCTGATCGGATTTTAACGTGCTTTATGTACACGGAAAGATAATTAAATTATATACAACTTCTTTTAAATCCATATGGACAGATTCGGATTCTAAATCGACGAAAACTCGAACCCTAGCCCGACTGCTCAATCTGCCCGAAAACAGAAACGTGGCAACGTCTAGATCTAACCCAAAGAACTCCAACCCAGCACCACCAATTGATCTAAAAACTTCATAAACACCCTAAGAACAGTACCTAGATCAAACCCAAGGATCCCCATGATCATACCTTTGCCCAACGAACGAATCTCCAATAGATCTCCTCGCGGATCGCTCCTCGCTCCACGCTCCTCGCTCCTCGCTCCAACGGATGGATCCACAAGGTGCAGAGGTGTGGAGATGTGATGCCTTAGAGCATCAGAGCGATTCTAGGGTTCCTTTTCCTGGTTTTGTTTCGGGAGAGGAATGAAGGATTTGTCAGGGGATGAAATAATTGAAGTTTATCCGGCGTATTAATATTAAATTTGGAGTTGTCGGGCTAGAAACAGTGGGCCGAGGAAAACCTGGGCCTGGGCTGCGAATCCCCTCCCCACCTCTCTCTCTTTTCCCCTAGTGGGCCGGCCCACCATATAAAAGGGGTGTCACCCCCCCCCAAAAGCCCTAGGGAGCCCCCTTCCTCCCCTAGCAGCCACACCACCCCTCCTCTTCCTCCCCTTGCGTGGTGGCTCAAGATCCACCGCGAAACGTGAAGGAGCAAGCGAGAAGAGGATCCGTGGAGGCGTGGAGGACGAGCAGATTTCCGTTTCGGGAATCGTCGCGCGTTTTTCGTGGGTTCTCAAGGGAGAACTCAAGGTAAAATTCCCAATCTCTTACCCCTGTTCTACCTAGGGATTAGGAGTGTATTAGATCTGGTGGTGAGTGATTTAGATGGATCTTGATGGGGGAGAAGGGTAGATGTTCACGTGTTGCTGTTTTTGGAAGGGGAGATTGTGCAGCGCGGATTGTTTCGCGTTTTACGTGGCATAGACGATTTTTCTTGAAAAAACCTATAACTAGAAAGTTGTAGATAACGTCGAGATCTAGCTTCTGTAATTTTTTCAGAATTTTTGGTGCGTGGGTCTGAGAGTTATCTCTGTTTCAAGATGACGGACAGAATCTGGAAACAGATTTTGTCCACTGTGTTGGACGTTTGTTTAGGCATATTTAACGGCGGAATTGAAATTTGTGATCTTCATAAAAGTTGTAGATCTCGTCAATATCTAGCTACTGTAATTTTTTTGAATTTTTATGATCTGTATAAAAAAAGATACGAAATTGTGAAGAGAGGGTGCTGCTGTTTGACCCGGACAGATTAGGGTTTTTGGCGCTTAAGAATGGAACGGGGATTAGGAAGCGTGTGTTCGAGTTGTGTGATCATTTGTGATGTCGCTATGTACTGAAATAATACTTGTACAGGTGGCGCCCCTTCTGGACGCAACTAGGTTCGTCATCCACGTTGGTAAAGGCAAGTGGAAGTAGCGGTCTTGCTAAACTATAACTCGCTATTTGTTTCGTCTTCAATATAAACCTTAATTGCAGCACACCTACATGGTTTAACTACTTGTTTATGAGATTACAATATCCTATCCTGCATTGTGATGTGGTTGTTTGGCTTTTGAATCATGAGTAAGAATGAAGAAAGATGTTGTTTGCAAGATGAATTGTGGAGATATTCTATCTCAATGATGTTCGCATTCTATCCATGTTATTTGATGGTATGCAAGCATGTGAATTCAGAATGGGAAGTTATGAATGTATTTATGCATGAAGCATTAACTGCATAATCATGCATTGGAAGTTTGTCGACGCCTTGCGGCGCGATCTGCAGTACAACACCGTGTGTTCTGAGAAAGAACGCAGTGAGGAGGATCATGGTATAAGCATGTGCACAATCATATGCATTTTACTGAGGTTGTGTGGACTCTATAATGTGGTATTGGACATGAGGAATTTGGTATGCTAGTTTCTTTGTGGCTGTGTTATTCGTTAGAAGTTGTTCCGCTTTGCCGAGATTACCCAATCTCACCCCTTGTTATTTTGTTGTTTTCAGGTAGTTCTCGCGAGTCGTAAGCTTGAAGGGTGGGCTTAGTAGCACAATCAACCCTCCGGGGTCATCACGAATCACATGGACTAGTTCATTTAATAATTCATTAGCTTGCTGAAATTTTATTAATCATAGACCTGTTGATGTCCTCTTTGGAGCTGTTTTACGTTTATGTTTGTTTTCTGGTTGATTTAGACTTGTTATCTCTAGTATTGATGCTTTTATGTTATTCCTGTTTATAATGGTTATTATGAATCTTGTTGTCGCTTCCGTTTTGTCCTAATTTTAGGAGAGATCTTGTCAGAAATTTTCTTGTACGACAGTTTAGATTTGTAGGGTGTTCTGATTGGTATCGAGCGGTCTGTAGGTCCTTGGAATGTCTATTTTTAGTGTCATACTATAGGATACAACTAAAATGTGATGTGGAATAACTTAGAAACATGGCCTAGGTTTTAACTAAAATTTTGTCATAGGATAGCAACATTAAAACTTGTGTAAGTGGAATCACTAATTTAAAATTTGACACACATGGATGCCTGAGAGGAAAGGGTATGGGTATCGTTGCCTTATGCTTAAAGGTTGAATTTAAGCTTTGTTGTTGAATGCTACTTTTGATGATGTATAATGCTATATTTATGATAGATTTGATTGAGTTGCTTCATTTGTGATAAAGTGTGGTTGTGGTGCCGAAGGGTTTCGGTCACCTTTTGTTTGTAGTGAGGCTGTGGTTTGATGGTGTGGCCGGGTAGAGTCACCACCGAAGAACTATTAAACCCCTGTAGGGAAAGAGTACTTATCCGTGTCTGTCGTAGATCGGGTAGTGACTGGAGTCAAATAGAAGAGGTTGGTGATGGATTCCTTCGGATGTTCTTTACCGTGCTGACGATCGGTTTTGGTTGGTTTTCTGGGTATGTGGTTGGTTCGAAACCGAGGAAAATGCTTAGTTTTGAGCACTCGCTGATTTGTCCTTTTGGCGGTTTGTGGTTTTGTCTCCTTTGAGTGAAGACACAGAAGAAGAGTTCTACGTTGCGCGTCTTTTGGTCACAATTTTGCTTTGGCACCTGATTTATTGTGATGGACTGTCGTTTGGAGGAAATTTCTGTGGTTGTTGTTTCCCCGATTTTTTTTTTAAAAAAGAAGGGGGTTGAAGTTTCTCCTGTTGCAGATCAAGCTGGATGGAGCTAAGTTCGAATCTTTATCGGAAAATTTTAGTTGGACATTTGGTCTTCCCTTTTGCATCCGTCTTCCTTTGTGGAAAGTGTAGGTTTTGGATTTCTTGAAGAGTTTTGGCTACTATGATTGGACATTTGAGGGTCGAGCTCTCTTGCATTTATGTTTGGATTTTGCTTTTCTTCCTTGCCTGAAAAGAAGAAATTTTTATCGGTGTTTGTTCTTGATCTAGAACTGTGTTTTTTTTTTAATGTTTGGGATTGCCTCCTGTTTGTCAAGGGTAGGTGACCCATGACGGTGTTTAGAAATTTTATGTCTGTGTTACGTAGTATGTAACAATGTGGTTTATGGAATGATGTACTTCTAAGTTAATTTGTGAGTTGAATCAATTAAAATGTAATTGTTATCTTTAGCTTGAGATTAAATAAACTTCTAGTATTGTAGATTGCTCTATAGCGATAATGATTGAATGTGTTAATGTGCATGCTTAGGATTTATTGCATTATTTTAATGTGCCCTTGACCATGGACAATGTTTAAAGCTTTAAATCTTGATGCGTAGTTAGAACATTATGATGATGTAAACTACTGTGAAGGTAATAGAAAATTAGTGGGTTATTTAGAGACATTTTAATATAAGGTCGGTAGAACAATTTAATTGTAATGGTGGACTACCGATATTGTTAAAGAAACCATGCTGGTTGTTTAAAGATGTTCTAATTTAATGTTGGCTAGTGACTTTAACTTGGAAATTGATTAGAGTTGATATTTATGACGTTGCAAACTATTAGTAGATTCGGAAGTATGCAGTTGCGTTCCAATAATGCTAGTATCGATATCAATTGGGAAGACATAAGTTTTTGCCATTGCCGTAAGAGCTTTGTGATGATTTCACCTATTCAGTTCACTTTAAAAAAAAGGCTGGAGTATGTCTTGGAGTGGCAATTTTGCTATAACCCGTGTATAGGGTAGCTAAAAAAAAATTAAAAAAAAAATTAAATTTAATTTAGCGTTGTTGTTATAAGAGCTTTGGATGGCTTAAATTATTCAATCTATTTTACATAGTTGGAGTATGTTGTGTAGTGACAGTTTGTCATAGCCTATGGATAGGGTAACTAAAAGCAATGTTGTTGTTTTACAATTATGCCAATTATTGATATTGATGACTTAGTAGTGGTGGTAACTGATTAAATTAATTGTTGAAAACCTTTGTTAAAATGGTGGAAATTGTAACATGTTGTGATGAAGTGAACCAGGGATAGTTAGCATGACGCGTGATTTTGTCCTTAATAAATGTATGTTTTAAACTTCTATTTACGATTGGTGCCTTGTTGAGATAATATTTACTTGTTGAGTCATCTTTTAGGTGAATAAATTTCCATTGTCGAGATGTTGACGCGTATGTGGTATGGAATTTATAGGTTCATCATTCTGAAAGACTTGTTGAAACCTTGCCTTTCAAAATTAGATTATGATGATATAGGTTAGGCTGCTCAGTGGGGATCTTGATGAGGTAGTGTTGGTTGGATGTGTTTTTGATAAGCACTGTGAACTTTATTTATAATTGTGGAAAAGGTAATAAGAGTAAGAATTTGTTGTGTAGTTGTTGTTAAATCTTGATGGGCCTTCTCAATGAGTAAATAGGGAATATTGAAATCTAAATGGTAAGGGTAGTGGAATGCTATAGATGGCGGGAGTTATGCTGAACTTATGTTTAAAAATTCATATGGATTGGTTTGTTTGTTTGATATTTGGGTTGAATACTTTCGGTCAAAGTATTCTTTGTGCTGTGTTTCAGAGTTTCCCTAAACTTAGAATGATTCTGCCAAATGTGGGTTAATTTCGAGGCTTAAAACAAGGATAAAAGAATGATTAACCTTGAAGTAATTTGTGGAGATTTTGGAATGTTATTCTATTAAATATCGTCATTCATTCATCTTTGATAAGAAAAATAGCTTAAGTTATGAATGCGACATTTATGCTCAAGGATGTATGCTTTGACTATGTCCGTAGTTTTCAAGGTTGAGTTATCGGTTGCATTGTTGATCAAAAGAAGTAGCTAATCCAATGTAAGATTTGGAACTTCATGATCTGGAAATATTTGTATTTCTATTTTGGGCTAGAGTTGTGTTGTGGTGTGAGGTGTTTGACAGTTTTTGTTTAAGAGACGATTCTTCTGGTTGTGACATGAATGATATTCGTGGTTGAAACAATTTTTCTGTTGGGAAGTGAGTTTGGTTCCTTTTTAAGGAAAAAGAGATGGTGGTTGTGTGGAAGCATTTAATTCCTTGATCGGTTTTTTTTTTTTTCTGAATGGCTTGGCCTTGGATAAAAGTGAGATGATTTGTTTTGGTAAAAGTGAAATGCATTTGCAGAAGACTTTCGCGGTGTTTCTCTTTTGAATAGAGCTTCTCCCCGAAGAAATTTTTTTTTTGGTGGTTTTGGTTCTATGGAGTTCCTCTTCCAAGTTGAGTTCCCGTGTATGTGAATTTCAGCCCTTTGGTTTAAAGGTGGTGATTGTCGTTCGTTGTGTTAGTGAGAATTAAGATTTCTTTTACGTTCAAGCTTGGGGGTAAGAAAATGAATGTTTATGTTATGGTTGAGTATATTCAAGGATTGTACTCCTTGCCCTGGTCCTTGGGTGGAAGAATGTGAAGGCGAAACCTTCTTACAAGGGAAAACTAGTGTGGGTCGCTGATCGTAAGTAGTTTAAAAGTGAAGAGTAAAGGAAGGTTGTGTATGACTCAATTCAAACCTGTGGTGGAGAATTGTTTTCAGTGATGTGTTCCTCGGTGGGGTTGCTTAATTTAGTAGTGGACAACTTGGAAGTTGCAGGTAATTACATTAATTTTTGGAACTTTTGTCGTTGGGTTCGGCGAGTTTGTGTCAACCGTAGTGATTGTGTTCGGTTGTTATTGTTTCTGCGGATTTACGGACCCTGGTTGTAAAGTAGGCTATCTCTGTCGTTGGTAAGGGTGGATATTGGTTCTTTTTGTAAAAGATCAATCACTTGTAGGAGATAGGAGTTTGTGTTTGGGTTGATTTAGAGACTTACCTAGAGCGTTGTGTCTCACATGGTTCGCGTCGTCGAATCTGACGGCGTGGTAGAGGAGTTGAGAATTGAATGCGGAGTTTCGCGATCAGGTTGAAGAGAGAAGTGGGAGTTGAGATTCCAGATCGATACCAGATTCACCTAATAGGTGTCCTTTATTTAATAGGGGAATAGTTCGTGTTAGTGTCCAATGAAAGATTTGTGGACCAATTAGTCTGAGCGGGATGCAACTTGGGAACTTGAGGACCAGATGCGGAAGAAGAATCCTACACTCTTTGAGGATGCTGAAGGTAAAGTGTTGATTACCATTTTGCTTTCCTTTTTTTAAGGTTCCGTAGCAAAGAGGAGTAGATTCGGGGACGAATCCTTTTAAGAAGGGGAGAATGTGATGCCTTAGAGCGTCAGAGCGATTCTAGGGTTCCTTTTCCTGGTTTTGTTTCGGGAGAGGAATGAAGGATTTGTCAGGGCATGAAATAATTGAAGTTTATCCGGCGTATTAATATTAAATTTGGAGTTGTCGGGCTAGAAACAGTGGGCCGAGGAAAACCTGGGCCTGGGCTGCGAATCCCCTCCCCACCTCTCTCTCTTTTCCCCTAGTGGGCCGGCCCACCATATAAAAGGGGTGTCACCCCCCCCAAAAGCCCTAGGGCGCCCCCTTCCTCCCCTAGCAGCCACACCACCCCTCCTCTTCCTCCCCTTGCGTGGTGGCTCAAGATCCACCGCGAAACGCGAAGGAGCAAGCGAGAAGAGGATCCGTGGAGGCGTGGAGGACGAGCAGATTTCCGTTCGGGGAATCGTCGCGGCGTTTTCGTGGGTTCTCAAGGGAGAACTCAAGGTAAAATTCCCAATCTCTTACCCCTGTTCTACCTAGGGATTAGGAGTGTATTAGATCTGGTGGTGAGTGATTTAGATGGATCTTGATGGGGGAGAAGGGTAGATGTTCACGTGTTGCTGTTTTTGGAAGGGGAGATTGTGCAGCGCGGATTGTTTCGCGTTTTACGTGGCATAGACGATTTTTCTTGAAAAAACCTATAACTAGAAAGTTGTAGATAACGTCGAGATCTAGCTTCTGTAATTTTTTCAGAATTTTTGGTGCGTGGGTCTGAGAGTTATCTCTGTTTCAAGATGACGGACAGAATCTGGAAACAGATTTTGTCCACTGTGTTGGACGTTTGTTTAGGCATATTTAACGGTGGATCTCGTCAATATCTAGCTACTGTAATTTTTTTGTATTTTTATGATCTGTATAAAAAAATATACGAAATTGTGAAGAGAGGGTGCTGCTGTTTGACCCGGACAGATTGGGGTTTTTGGCGCTTAAGAAGGAGCAGGGATTAGGAAGCGTGTGTTCGAGTTGTGTGATCATTTGTGATGTCGCTATGTACTGAAATAATACTTGTACAGGTGGCGCCCCTTCTGGACGCAACTAGGTTCGTCATCCACGTTGGTAAAGGCAAGTGGAAGTAGCGGTCTTGCTAAACTATAACTCGCTATTTGTTTCATCTTCAATATAAACCTTAATTGCAGCACACCTACATGGTTTAACTACTTGTTTATGAGATTACAATATCCTATCCTGCATTGTGATGTGGTTGTTTGGCTTTTGAATCATGAGTAAGAATGAAGAAAGATGTTGTTTGCAAGATGAATTGTGGAGATATTCTATCTCAATGATGTTCGCATTCTATCCATGTTATTTGATGGTATGCAAGCATGTGAATTCAGAATGGGAAGTTATGAATGTATTTATGCATGAAGCATTAACTGCATAATCATGCATTGGAAGTTTGTCGACGCCAACAGGCGCGATCAGAGTCATACAACACCGTGTGTTCTGAGAAAGGGCACGGTGAGGAGGATCATGGCATAAGCATGTGCACAATCATATGCATTTTACTGAGGTTGTGTGGACTCTATAATGTGGTATTGGACATGAGGAATTTGGTATGCTAGTTTCTTGTGGCTGTGTTATTCGTTAGAAGTTGTTTCGCTTGTTGAGATTACCCAATCTCACCCCTTGTTATTTTGTTGTTTTCAGGTAGTTCTCGCGAGTCGTAAGCTTGAAGGGTGGGCTTAGTAGCACAATCAACCCTCCGGGGTCATCACGAATCACATGGACTAGTGCATTTAATAATTCATTAGCTTGCTGAAATTTTATTAATCATAGACCTGTTGATGTCCTCCTTGGAGCTGTTTTACGTTTATGTTTGTTTTCTGGTTGATTTAGACTTGTTATCTCTAGTATTGATGCTTTTATGTTATTCCTGTTTATAATGGTTATTATGAATCTTGTTGTCGCTTCCGTTTTGTCCTAATTTTAGGAGAGATGCTGTCGAAATTTTCTTGTACGACAGTTTAGATTTGTAGGGTGTTACAGGAGACCACCCTAGGGCAGCAAGGGGGTGGAGGAGAGGTGGTGGAGAGGTGGGGCAATGGAGGAGAGCAAGGGGGATGCGCAAGGCTCAAAGGGAAGGGGCGGCTAGGGCTTGGCAAGTGGGGGGAGGTGAGGGGGGCGCACCAAGGCCTCAAGGGGCGCAAAGGCAGCAGGGTGGACGCCCCAAAGGGGCAGGGAAACCCCTTTTACCAGCCCCCACACCCAATTCTAGTCCGTTACAGAGACCTAATCCATCCCACCAAAGCCCACCAAGGCCCAAAACTCCCCCAAGAAGGCCCAAAACCCCGAAAACGGCCCGGAAAAGCTATTAACCTCCATAACCTATAGTTTTAACCTTAATTCCACATTTCATACTGTTTTTTAACCATATCAAGCACATAAAATAAAGTTCTGACACTCCGTGGTGTCACATTCTTCCCCCCTTCAACAGGATTCGACCTCGAATCTAAACGCACCAACACGCAACCCAGCAAAACCGAAGATAGCTAGGTTTTCACGTCACATACCTGAGGTAAAAAGCTCGGGATATTTCTTGCGCATACGAGACTCCAGCTCCCAAGTTTCCTCTCTCTCGGTCTGATGTGACCACAACACTTTAACGAACTTGAGCGTCCGGTTCTTCATCACTCGCTCCGAAGTCCCCAGAATTTCCACAGGACGGGACTCGAAGGTGAGGTCCTGCTCAAGTACTAATGGTTCCAACGGAACCACCAACTCCGGATCATGCAAGTATTTCCTCAACATCGAGACATGGAACACATTATGCACACCTTGCATAGCTTCCGGTAGCTCCAGACGATAGGCCAACCTACCAACTCGGGCGATGATAGGAAAAGGCCCAACATACCTTGGGTGAAGCTTTCCTTTGGTGCCAAACGCACCACACCCTTGGTGGGAGATACTCGCAAGAGTACGCTATCACCCACCTCAAACTCCAAGTCTCGCCGCCTCACATCAGCATAGCTCTTACATGCGCTCTGCTGACTGCGAGAAGGTTCTGCCGTACCTCCGCCACGATCAGCGATCTGCTGAACCCAAACCGGTCCAAGAACTGCTCTCTCGCCCTTGCATCCCAACAAAGTGGCGATCTACACTTCCGGCCATATAGTACCTCATAAGGAGCAGCCGGATCTTTGGAATGATAGCTGTTATTGTAAGAAAACTCCGCAAGAGGCAAATGATCCTCCCAGCTACCTTTCCAAGCCATCACACAGGCCTGAGCATGTCTTCCAACGTCTGGATGGTACGCTGCATCGCCCATCCGTCTGAGGGTGAAAAGCGGTACTAAGGCGAAGGCTGCGTACCCAAAGCACTCTGCAAACTCTCCCGAACTTGGAGACGAACTTCGCATCCGATCAGAAATAATGGTCTTAGGTACACCATGCAGTCTCACAATCTCCCGCACATAGATGGGAGCCAACTCGCTCGTAGAATTGGTCGTGCGGATAGGAATGAAATGCGAGACTTTGCTGAGACGGTCCACCACAACCCAAACAGCATCCTTCCCTCGTGGAGAACGAGGTAGACCAACCACGAAATCCATGGAGATGTCATCCCATGGCCACACAGAATCTCTAATGGCTGCAACAGGCCGGCGGGACGCTTTATGCTCGCCTTTGATCTTCTCGACAGATCCCACAAGACGCCACATACTTGGCAATATCCACTCTCATCCTTTTCCACGAGAAATTCTTCTTCAAGTCCTGTACATCTTGGTCTCCCAGGATGGACCGTGTACGGGTGCGATGAGCTTCTTTGAGAATGTCTTCTTTCACTTGAGATTTACGAGGCACGCCTGACGGCCCTGAAACCTCGTAACTCCCGCATCATCAATGGTAAAGTCTCGGACTTGCCATCCTCAAGGAGTTTCCTCGCCCTCTGGAGCAAACGGTCATCTTCTTTGTGCCTCCCGCACACGCCGGGAATCGCGACTCAAGAATCAATCGAGTGTCAGCTTGCACGGTCCCATAAGCGAGGAGACCCCAAACGCTCAAAATCAGCAACAAGACAATCAACAATAGGGGCATTGTCTTGCGACTGAGAGCGTCGGCCACAACATTTGCCTTCCCCGGATGATACTGGATAGTAAGGTCATAATCCTTTATCAATTCTAGCCACCTCCTCTGCTTCAAGTTCAAATCTTTCTGAGTAAAGATGTACTTGAGGCTCTTGTGATCAGTAAAAATGTCACAAGACTCGCCGTACAGGTAATGCCTCCATATCTTCAATGCAAACACCACGGCGGCTAGCTCCAGATCATGCGTGGGATAGTTCTGCTCGTGCTTTTTCAACTGTCTCGACGCATAAGCAATCACCTTGCCCTCTTGCATGAGCACACACCCAAGTCCCAACCGAGAAGCATCAGAATACACCATGAAGCGCTTCCCCGGCTCGGGAAGGGTAAGAACAGGAGCAGTCACTAACTTCTCCTTCATAGTGCAGAAACTGTGCTCACACTCTGCAGTCCACTGGAATTTCATCCCCTTCTGAGTCAGCTGCGAAAGTGGCTTGGCAATGATAGAGAAATCCTGCACGAAACACCGAATGAAGCCCTTGGCCAACAGATCCTCCAACTGCTTCTTCAACTCGTCTTGAAAAGGACGAGCCAAGCGGTATGGAGAGATAGAAATAGGTCGAGTGCCAGGAACAAGATCAATACGAAACTCCACATTCCTCACAGGAGGTAGACCAGGCAACTCGTCAGGGAACACATCAACGAACTCCTTCACTACAGAAATCTCCTCAATGGGAATCGAGGAAGATGGTTTCTCGAGACAAAGTCATGAGGAAACCCAACAGCCTCAAACGCCGACCGTAAAACAAACTAGTCAAAGCAAAGACGGAATCGAGGGTATACCACCCTGAAAGGTCAACTCTTCCCGGACGGGCCTGCAAGGCAACTGTCTTCCGAAACAAAGATCTTAGCATGGTAATGCGATGCAGCCAGTCCATGCCCAAAATGACATCAAAAGGAGCCAATCGATCACCATGAGATTGGCAAAGAAAACCTCATCATCAATGGCAATGGTGCAACCAGGGCAAACCAAAGAACTAGCAATCCACCCCAGGAGAATCGACTAACACGGACTCGTAAATCCACGAACTCCCAACTTAGCTCTACTAGCAAACTCCGACGACACAAAAGAATAGGATGCTCCGAATCAAAGCAGAACAAAGGCATCAACGGAATCCACGAGCAGTAGTACCAAACCACCTCTGGATGCCGGTGACTCGTGATCGGCAAAGCGTACACTCCTGGTGGCGCCGGGACGAAGGAGCCCGACTCGGTGATGCCCCATCAAGGCTGGGGCGGAGGAGGCAAGCGAGGAGGAGCAGACGGCCGCGGGCACCAAGACGCGCCGGTGGCGCCACGCAAAGGGCGGCCGAGAAACAGGGACAACCATCATGTGCACCGATCCTCTGGAAGACGCTACCGGAGTGGGAGGAGAAGGCACCGTCTCCCACTTGATGATGCTATCGGGATTCATCCGGCAGACTTCGTCCCATGTGGCCGGGCTTACTACAGTGGTTGCAACTCCGGTCCAACCACACTCAAGCACAGTGCTCACCACCGCACTTGAAACACTTCATGCCTGCCGGGCACAGACGAACAACCGCTCGCGAAGAAGACGACCGGGCGGCCCCATTTAGCCCCTCGAGGAGGAGCCACCGCCTTGAACTTCTTGAAGGTGGGTCGTGAGAAGACCCACCTCCTCCACCAAAGGTCCTCTTCGGCCCGCTCGGGCCGCAGGAACCCCGAACCGCCGGGTTTTGCTTATCCCGGAGAGCTCCAACTCGAGCTCCATGCCCTTCGCCGCTCCACCACGGAGCGAAGTCACGAGGACGATCGCCCCATGACAACTCTGAACTCCTGGTTGAGGCCCCTACGGAACCTCCTCGCCTTCTCCCTATCGCCGGCCGCCACGGGCCGCAAGACGGCGCACCACGCCGTTGAACTCCACCTCATACTGCCACCGACCTCTTTCCTGGGAAAGAGTCGCCGAGTATGCTCCATCCTCTCAAGGAAAGACTCGGGTAGAACTTGGCTCTAAGCGAGCCACAAAGTCCTCCCAGTGATCGGACCAAGATCGTGGGTTCTAGCAGCCGTAACCCCTTCCCACCAGATATCGGCTGGCCTTTTAGCCGAAAGGCCACAAAGCGAGCCCTCCGGACCGAGGTCAATTCTAGGACCTCAAATCGCCTTTCCATGTACCGCAGCCAATCTGGACTGGATCGGCGTGCCCGCTCCGTCAAAAGTGTCAAGACGGAGGGTCATCCACTCTCGGAGACTCATCCTCGGCTCCGCGCAGCGGGCAACAAGCCGGGCCCCTTTGCGAGGGAGGCACAACAGCAGGGGCTGATCGCAACTACTGGTGCAGCTCCTGAATCTCCCTCTGCAGAGCCTGAACTAAATCATCATTGGCGACGGGCACCCCCGCCCCCGACTGTGCAGCTGGAAGCTCCTCCTGAGCTGGTCCACGAGCATTGAGCGAAACGCTACCCACAGCAACAGACTCCTCAACTCCCTGGGAGCCTCGCCCCTGGCCTCCACGGCCTCGGCGTCCACGGCCTCTACTCCTCGGCATGGCTGCCTCAGACAGACAACCATCCAAACACAAAAACATAAACACAACATCACACAACCAAGAACATAGATCAAACATCATCATAGCATAGTCTTCATCAAATAATTAAGCGCAATGCAATAATGAACCAAGACCACATCCTACTGTGCAACCAAGTGTGTCAAATTTTAGATTAGTTATACCACTTTTGCAAGTTTTAATGTTGCTATCCTATAACAAAGTTTTAGTTAGAACCTAAGCCATGTTTCTAAGTTATTCCACATCATATTTTAGTTGCAACTTAAGGTATAACACTAAAATACTTATTCCAAGGACCTACAGCCCGCTCTGATACCAACTGTAACACCCCGGCATTTAATATGCCCGAATGCTACCAAATATAAGGTAAACAACATCCAAATATCATATTTAACATAAAATTCCAGCAAAGGCGCATAGGCTAAAAACCGAGATTTCGGCAGCACCTCCTTTGTTTTATCATGAATTTAAGGAGCAACAACGATATAGCATTATATGGCAATAAGGGAAACATCTAAAACAGCAATAAATAGAGTCTTAACGACAATAAAAGACTAACATTTAGCACTTAAAGTTCCAAGTGTCAAACGAACAATAAAACTCTCATTAACCCAGCTAAGCCTTAATTTAATGACCATCACATGCAATTTATTATCAATCTAAAAGAATTGACTTGAGGAAACATTAAGGTAAAGCAACGTGTGGGCGTGTGTCTAATCCCTTTTCTCGCATGCCGTTCTCATGGTACCTAAAACAATAAGAAAAAAACACAAGCGTGAGTTCGAAACTCAGCAAGCATATTGCAATGGACAACAAGAACAACAATATGGCAATAGCATCTCCCTTCATGTAAATCATCTTATTCATAAACACTTAACATTGTCATCATCAATATGTATGAGATGTAATGCAATGCTCATGTCTCCTTGGAAACTCATACCGGTATGGTTGAGTACACACCCGTCGGTGTGCACCCTTTTCCCCCCTTCCATCCCGAAGATGGAGGGTGCCTACTCATCGCTTCCATTCACCACGTGGATGGAATCACGATGTAGGTCTTACTCAATGGCGTTCTGGACTAGTCATAACTTTCTCACCGACCTTGCCGGACTAGTTATGACTTTCTCACCGCCCTCGCCCTATCTCATGTCATGCATGCAACTATGCCAATTATCATATTTCACATGTACATAAACATATGGCATCTCATCATGACAAATATTAACACATGACATCGAATCATGATAACCATACTCAATATATCATTGGAAAACAGCAAGCATGGCAAGTGATCATAGCAAGTATTCAATCTTTCATCTAATCTCCACAAGCAACCTACAATTCCGCTATTCATTACAACACACTTGCCTCAACCGTGGGCGACGGGATTGTGGGAAGTAGAGGGCACCCCCGGGGTCACACCACCTGCACAACGGCATCACATACTCTCAATAATGCCCACAAAACAATACACAAATCCCCATCTCACCCGACATTGCCCGCTACTCGCAAAACCTAAAACAGAGGTTCTGTCCCGGCGGGACAGCAGCCTTGCAAAGGCCATAACTTGAGTTCTGGGACTCCAAATCGATTAAACGAGTACACCATCGCGAAGCTTAGAAAATTTCCTACCTTTTTCTAGTTATACGGAAAGACTGATTCGGACTCTAAAATTGTTTAATCTACAGATTACTACGATCTGTTCTAATTGCGTCACAGATTTTAACACGCTCGGTAAAACGGCCATAACTTACAAACGGCTGATCGGATTTTAACGTGCTTTATGTCCACGGAAAGATAATTAAATTATATACAACTTATTTTAAATCCATATGGACAGATTCGGATTCTAAATCGACGAAAACTCGAACCCTAGCCCGACTGTTCAATCTGCCCGAAAACAGAAACGTGGCAACGTCTAGATCTAACCCAAAGAACTCCAACCCAGCACCACCAATTGATCTAAAAACTTCATAAACACCCTAAGAACAGTACCTAGATCAAACCCAAGGATCCCCATGATCATACCTTTGCCCAACGAACGAATCTCCAATAGATCTCCTCGCGGATCGCTCCTCGCTCCACGCTCCTCGCTCCTCGCTCCAACGGATGGATCCACAAGGTGCAGAGGTGTGGAGACCACCCTAGGGCAGCAAGGGGGTGGAGGATAGGTGGTGGAGAGGTGGGGCAATGGAGGAGAGCAAGGGGGAGGCGCAAGGCTCAAAGGGAAGGGGCGGCTAGGGCTTGGCAAGTGGGGGGAGGTGAGGGGGGCGCACCAAGGCCTCAAGGGGCGCAAAGGCAGCTGGGTGGACGCCCCAAAGGGGCAGGGAAACCCCTTTTACCAGCCCCCACACCCAATTCTAGTCCGTTACGGAGACCTAATCCATCCCACCAAAGCCCACCAAGGCCCAAAACTCCCCCAGGAAGGCCCAAAACCCCGAAAACGGCCCGGAAAAGCTATTAACCTCCATAACCTATAGTTTTAACCTTAATTCCACATTTCATACTGTTTTTTAACCATATCAAGCACGTAAAATAAAGTTCTGACACTCCGTGGTGTCACAAAATAATGGATTCATGATTTATGTAATTAAGATTATTGCATATTATTAATTGTTACATTAATTAATTGTAGATGGACCGGAGATGGATGTACAATGCGAACCGTTGCAGCCGAGAATACATCGACGGCGTATCTGCTTTTCTACGAGCAGCCGAGGAGAACAGATTGCAAAAGAAGACAGAGTACATACATTGTCCATGCATTGATTGCAAGAATGAGAAGATGTTTTCGGACAAAGACCAAATCCACTTGCACTTGATTCGGAGGGGCTTTGTACCTAGCTATACCTGTTGGACAAGGCACGGTGAAGAGGACATCATACTTCAATGTGATAATGTCGACGACGACGAAGCCGCCAATATGGCAGCTGACATCGGGTATGGAACCGATGAGGATAGGTTGGTCGTTGACGATGACAATAATCTGCCTCAAATGTTGCGCGATGCAGAAGGAAACTACAGCAGTGAGAGAGAGTTTAATCAGTTCAAGGGTTTGATAGAGGACTCGGAGAAACCTTTGTTCCCGGGTTGCAAGGAGGAATACACAAAGTTGCACACTGTGCTTTCACTACTGAAATTGAAGGCAAGCAATGGTTGGTCCGACAAGAGTTTCACGGAGTTGCTACGTCTCTTAGCGGACATGCTTCCAGAGGGCAACCTGTTGCCTAAGACCACATATTTTGCCAAGAAGGTTGTATGTCCCTTGGGATTGGAGGTAGAAAGAATACACGCAGCGTGTCCAAACGATTGTATACTCTATCGCAAAGACTATGCGCACGCATGTATGTCCGGTGTGCAAAGCATCGCGATACAAGCGTAAGGGCGAGGAAAACGAAGGCATAGAAGTGAAGAATGGAGCTCCCGCTAAAGTGGTGTGGTATTTGCTAGTAATACCTCGTCTAAAGCGTTTATTTGCAAATAAAAAGCATGCCAAGCTGATGCGATGGCACTCAGAAGAGCGAAAGAGGGATGGAAAGCTGAGGCACCCTACTGATTCTGCCCAGTGGAGAACCATCGATAGGCTCTTTAGGGAGAACTTCGGAAATGAGCCAAGGAATATAAGGTTTGGGTTGAGTACGGATGGAATGAATCCTTTCGGTAACATGAGCAGTATTCATAGCACTTGGCCCATGACTCTCTGTATCTACTACCTTCCTCCTTGGCTATGTATGAAGCGAAAGTACATTATGATGTCGCTGCTTATCGAAGGGCCGAGACAACCTGGAAACGATATTGATGTATACCTACAACCATTGGTGGAAGATATTGTGCTACTGTGGAATGAAGGTGTACAGGTATGGGATGAGTACAAGTGGGAGTACTTCACTCTACGCGCAATGTTGTTCTGCACCATCAATGATTTTCCAGCCCTAGGTAACCTGTCCGGCCGTACTATAAAAGGAGCTAAAGCTTGCCCCCAATGCCTGGATGAAACTAGTAGCGTGTGGCTTAACAACTCGAGGAAAACAGTCTACATGCGTCACCGTCGGTTCCTTCGAAAGAATCATCCGTACCGTAATATGAAAAAACAATTTGACGGTACAAAGGAGGACGGTTCAGCTCCAAGGCCTCTTCTCGAGGAAGAGGTATATGATATGGTTAAGGATATTAATGTTGTACTTGGAAAGGGGGATACCTCGAGGTCCGTCTTGAGAAAACCACGTGGAAGAAGAGATCCTTATTTTGGGATTTGCCCTATTGGAAGGACTTAGAAGTTCGACATTGCATCGACGTCATGCATGTAGAAAAGAATGTATGTGACAGCGTGCTTGGTCTTTTACTGAATATTCCTAGCAAAACAAAGGATGGGTGAAGGCACGAAGGGACTGGAAGATATGAAGATCGAGCCGAGCTACATCCTCAAGACAAGGAAAGGCCGACTTTACCTTCCCCAGCTTGCTATACTCTGTCCAAGAAAGAAAACAGACCTCTGCAAGTGCTTGCGTAGTGTGAAAGTTCCGTCAGGTTACTCCGCAAACATCAAGAAGCGGTATCGATGAAAGATTTGAAGTTAATCGGTATGAAGTCTCATGATTGTCATGTTATGATGACACAAATACTCCCTATTGCAATTAGAGGTATTTTGCACGACAAGGTTCGAGAGGCAATCATGAGGTTGTGTTTCTTCTTTAACGCGATTTCACGAGAAGGTCATCGATCCCGTTGGACTTTATGAATCGCAGTCGATGTGGTCAACACTCAGTGTCGACTAGAGATGTATTTTCCTCCATCATTTTTCGATATCATGGTTCATCTCATTGTTCACCTTGTGAATGAGATAAATATTTGTGGGCGATATTCCTGCATCGGATGTACCCGTTCGAAAGGTGCATGGGTGTTACGAAGAAATATGTACGTAATCGATCGCGGCCGGAAGGTTCCATTGTAGAAGGTTACGAATCGAGGAGGTTATTGAGTTCTCGTCGATTACATGGACGAGGTTGAACCGGTAGGAGTGCTGTATCACGCCATGAGGAGGCTAGGCGGCAAAGGAGTAATCGGAAAGAAATCCACAAATTCTTACGATCATTTTTTGTTCGAACAAGCTCATTTCACGTCTTGCACGATCGATCCGAGTTATCCCGTTTATGGACATGCACAAGGAAAAGCTACGAGAGGAAAATCGTGGACGTTCAGAGGTTTGGATAACAAAAGAGCACAATCGTGTGTTCAATCATTGGTTCAAGGAGCACATGTCTGGTGAAGAAACGAGTGTTACGTTGAGGTGGTTGGCAAAAGGGTCATCAGGTACAATCGTGACATGGCAAGGATATGACATAAATGGATATACATTTTACACGAGAGCTCAGGATAGCAAAAGTACTTACCAAAACAGTGGTGCCCGTTTAGATGCCTACGACAATACAGTGATGAAGAAGCGGCTTCTATGGGTTTATAGAGGAGATTTGGGAGCTCGACTACTGCATTTTCAAGATCCTGGTGTTTCGGTGTCGTTGGGTCCAACTCCCAAAGGGTGTCAAGGTGGACAAATATGGCTTCACTACTGTGGACATCGAGCAAATCGGATATAGAGACGAACCATTCGTACTTGCGAAGCAAGTTGCACAGGTCTTCTATGTAATCGACCCGGCAGATAAGAAGCGTCATGTAGTTCTTCAAGGAAAACAAAGGATCGTCGGAGTTGAGAATGTCGTGGATGAGGAAGAGTACAACCAGTTTGATGAGTTGCCTCCTTTCGTAGATGGCAGCATCAGGCTCGAGGAAGCAACCACTCAGGAAGCCACCTATCATCGTGATGATCATGAAGAAGGCCAAATTGTGAAAGAAAATAATTAGCTAGGAGTAATGGCAAAATGTGTGTATTTATGTGGGGTAATGGAAATGTAATGTCAGAAATATGCATTTATGTGGAGTAATGGCATTTTTTTGTTAAAAAATATGCTTTATATTAATTCATGGCTTTATATTAATATATATGATAGGTACGTTAATACATTAATTCATATCTTTATAATAGAAGGAAATCTGAAAAATATGCTTCATATTAATTTATATTAATCAGGGATTCAAATTTCATAAGAATATAAATTTATATATCATAGATAAATTAATTATGAATAATTAGTAGTTAATATATATGATAGGTTCACTAATACATTAATTCATATCTTTATAATAGAAGGAAATCTGAAAAATATGCTTTATATTAATTTATATTAATCAGGGATTCAAATTTCATAAGAATATAAATTTATATATCATAGATAAATTAATTATGAATAATTAGTAGTTAATATATATGATAGGTTCACTAATACATTAATTCATATCTTTATAATAGAAGGAAATCTGAAAAATATGCTTTATATTAATTTATATTAATCAGGGATTCAAATTTCATAAGAATATAAATTTATATATCATAGATAAATTAATTATGAATAATTAGTAGTTAATATATATGATAGGTTCACTAATACATTAATTCATAGCTTTATAATAGAAGGAAATCTGAAAAATGGTATTAGTGGCGGTTTTTTAATTAGAACCGCCACTGATAAGGCTTATCTGTGGCGGTTTTAATAAACAACCGCCACTGATAAACATTATCTGTGGCGGTTTTAATTAACAACCGCCACTGATAAGGCTTATCTGTGGCGGTTTTAGTTAACAACCGCCACTGATATGTCCCCCAATATAAACCACGCCAAAGTGGTCAGTCCTCACTAGTAGCTTTGAACCCTACACCGCAGCCTCCCTCGCGCCCGAGCGACCCGCCGCCTCCCTCCGCGCCCCGGCGACCCGCCGCCTCCCTCCGCGCCGGCGACCCCGCCGCCTCCCTCCTCGCCCGGTGACCCCGCCGCCTCCCTCCGCGCCGGCGACCCGCGCCTCCCTCCGCGCGGCGACCCGCCGCCTCTGTTGTGTAAGAAAATGCAATTCTCTGTTGTGGTTATTTTCAACTCATATGCCATACTCTGTTGAATTGCGAATGTTGCATATGCCATACTATGTGTAAGAAAATGCAATTGCACGAGATGTGGTTTCTGTTTTTGAATCGTAGTCGTTTCTGTGTTTGTCTAAGATGTGTTTTATGCGAGATGTAACATCGGTGTGGTCGAACAATAGAGCATATAGTGACATAACCGGAGGAGTTCTTTCTGTGGACAATTGTGATTTAATTGATTATATTGTTATATAATGTCATAGTAGAATATAAGTTTAGGAGAATATGACTTTGGATTTTAATTAAAAGTTAATCTTTTTCCTATCTTATCTTTGCTGGCTCTATGCTCCGGTTTTATCAGAATTATGGCATTTGTTGATGACAATTGATACATTAGATACTAGACATATTTGGTTGACTGGGTGTGTGTGGCATTGTGACAAAAGGGAATATGGCTAGATTAATAATATCGGCATATTACTTGAGTTTTAGATTGGTACACCGGGAGCCATTGCGAGGACATTATGTTTTTTTTGTTGTACTACATGTAGTTTAAACTGTAAAGTGGCAGATGTTGTGAAATGGTTTTATTATGTTGGACATCATCCTGTTATTATTTATTTTATTTTAATGTTGTAAAATATTTGTAATATGATTGGACTGCTTGTTTATGATAGTTGTATGTCATGGATGATCAACACATTAGCCTAGAGGAAATGGAAGAATTTGACATGGTCTCTGGTAGTGAGGAGTTCATGCTGCGATGTGTGGTTGCCTACTTGCTTGGAATGGATCCATACGCTCGTCTCACCTACTCCATATATCTGATCTTGGCCGGACAATGGTCTCTGCCTTGAATAAAATGCCCTACTTTCTTTTCTCTTTTAACTTGCGATACTGTTAATGCTTTGCAGTTTCCTGGTTCTAGGTTCATATGAACAGTAGTAAATGCCAAATTAGTACACGCGGTTAAGCCTAGGACATTGAAATTAGGGGGCAATTCTTCGCACGTCATTGAGTAACTTTGTGTGTGTCCGGACATGTTATTTTTAAAATGAGTAGATATAGTATATGATGTGGTTATTCAATGATATAGTTATTCGGTTATATATTATAGATTTTTCCCAGCAGGTTCGATCGATGGAATAGAAAGATCATTTGCACCTAATCGTCGCATCTATCCTTTGGAAGTCTAATGCTATTGGAGCGAGCTTAGAAGTGGCAATAGTATATACTGATATAGTTTGGTAGCTCTCCATTTTGCTTAGAAGTATCCCTTATGCTAAGAAAAAAAAAAGCTATACTGATATAGTTTGGTAGCTCTCCATTTTGCTGTAAATGTTTTTAAGTTGTTGTTCTGTGTAACTATATTATTGTGGAAATTTTTGCTTTCATTTCTGTATCCACTCCTGTGCTCGGACACTAGGGTTTTTATTGTTCTCTTATTTGCATCTTATGGTGTTCATGTTCTTCAGTAGCAATAGGTGCGACTCGAGGCATGTAGACCTCGAGGAGTTCTTGGTGCTCGGACACCAAGATTCTTGTTGTTTCTCTTAATTCGTGATTTATGGTTCTTATTCTGAGATGGATTGTAGCTGTAATTCTGCAATGGAGTGGCGTTGAGAGCGAGTTCCTTCGTTTCTTACCTCATTGCTTAAGAACTTGGCCATAAGACCTTCTAGTTATTACAAGACTTCTTCTCTTTTAATCAAATTGCCAGAGTAGTTTTACCCGGTTAGGATTTCTCAACTTTATTTATCACATCGGTTGATCTCTCTACACAATAAGACCTCTTGTTCACATTATCTTGAAATGACTATGTTTACTTTGAAATGTAGTTCTTATGGAGCTGAGGCCCGACTGGGTTGGAGGATGCTTCCAACCCGTCCCGAACTCAAGCCCGAGCGGATACTGTTGGACCATCCAACCACCGAAGGTGTCGAGGCCTCCATCGCTGCAGGAGATCTTGATGCTCCGTTGCAAGGACGTCGAGGCCGAGGAAAACTAAGAAGCCTGAAGGCGGCATACCATCTCGAGAGGTCTCGAGATCTTTGGAGTCGGTTAAGCGGCAAAAGCAGCGACAAAATATAGGTCAACATGCGGGTACATCGCAAGGGATAAAGTGCCAATCACCTATTTGGATTGGCACAAAGTGCCCGACGCCATCAAAATGGATCTATGGATAGAGCTGAAAGAAACTTTCGAATTCCTGAAGGAGTCAAGAGCTCGTGCGTATAATGCATTGATGTCAATGGATGTCGCATGGAGGAACTTCAAGTCCAAGCTGAATCATAATATGTGATGAAAAAGCGGTCGACCATCGAGATTATCCTAAAGTAGAGCCATATTGGGATGAATTTATTGCGATGAAGCAAGGCGAAGCAGCAATAAAATCGGTGAGGACCACCGTCGGATCGCAAGGATGAACACTCACCCCCGCAGACTAGGCACGAGTGGAGTGCGGGTAAGATTCCTCACCGGGAGAGGGAAGAATTGGATGCAATCCGATCGGGCACAAGTCCCTTGGCGGACTAATGGACCGAAGTTAAGCATTATGTGCTAGCAAGGGCATCTGTCATGCCTAGTGGGGGCTTATCATTCAAAAGCAACGATGATGAAGCAATCTCCCAACGAATTCCAGGAGCTGCACGCCGAGTCCACCCAAGGAAATTTTCACGAGATAGGGAGAAGGGCGAACTAACGGCAGCCTTGGGAAATAAAGAGCATCCTGTCGGACACGAGGCGTAGGGGTCAAGGTTCCACTGGAAGATTGGTTTCCCGAGCACGGAGACTGCACAGAGTCGCAAGAGAGCGAAAGAAGAGCGTGCGGAGCGGGCTATGGAGGAGATGAAGCAAAAGATGCTTCAAGAATTACAAAGCACCATAGAACAACAAGTTCAACAAAAAGTACAAGAAGCCATGAGCGATCGCAAGGACACAACACTATTCTCGCCACCCTACGAATCGCCGTAGCGATTGCGCGTCCACACCATTGGTACAACCGGGATAACACGCATTATCCTGTGGGCGACATACAAGACCCCACACCTGCCAGCTCAATGTACCTGTCATGAACATATTTTTACAGGCCGCTACGAGGATAGCTTATCCATACCAACAAGGGGATGTTTGCACAATCTCCGATAGCTCGAGGTTATGCAAAGGTCCAAGTGGACACGGTGCTTCCTGATTTCTTTGAGGTTGGACTGGAAATGCCTTGCAATGATGAGGTCACAACTCTAGGAAGTGCCGTTCACACTTTCATCCGATGGCGTAAGCGTGACATCGTCTTGGATCATGAACCGCCTTGACCTCTCGGTAGTACAACCGCCACCTCTCTGCGGTACAACTCGCCCATTCATCACCAACACCTGGCGTCAAATGGCTAGTGCGCCCACTATAAAGGAGCCTGCTCTAGGAGCCCATTCGTCACCAGCGCCTCAACATCAAAAGCTTAGTGTGACCACTTCAAAAGACGAAGGTACAACACTGATCCGAAGAAATGGCCCGTTAGACAAGCCATATCGGTTAGATCAGCGGCGAACAGCAGTATGATGTCATCGGAGGAAAAGGAAAGGGCAAAGCGAAATCTCAAGTACAAGCTAATCACGAAAGGTGAAATCTGAGCTTGGAAAGCCATTAGTCACCGAATCGAAGTTGAAGAGCCTAACACTCATGATGCAGCGATTACATGATCGGGTACATGATGCGATCCAATCAACATTTACTCCCGAAGATGATCAACGCCATTTACGGAGAAGAACATTTTCACCATGAGGGGTTGGCTACTTCATGATAGAATTCGATAACTTGCACAACTTGTTCTATCACGGCGCCCTCGGCGTGTCTTTTTGCGATCTTTGAATCTTGTAAGTGTCTACTATATAAATCATGGTTTACATTCACGTAATACCGATAAATGTCTTGTCTAACTTTTTCCTTATCTAGATACGAGACTATTGAATTGAGAAGAAACAAGGGCCGGTGGGATTCCTTGACCCGAGGAGCAGTGTGCGGACCGAAATCTTAAGAGCACCAAATGAGGTTGAGGAATACATATACAAGGCGTTGCTAAAATTACAAGACAAGGAATTCATACTTGTTCCATACAATTTTAAGTAAGTTTCTCACTGGCTAGTTAAGTCACTTGTTGAATTCGCTCATTTCTCTTATCCTAGGGCTAATGACTATAGCATCATACATGTATATGTAGGTTCCACTGGATTCTTGTAGTAGTGACTCCAGAAAAGAGCAAGTTGCTGGTCATGGATTCGATGGACAAAGATAAAAAAGACTACGAAGAGCTGCTAAGAGTAATGAATGCGGCGTTCAAAAGATATTGTACAAAGAGCTTGAGATACCGCCCATTCCAGAAATCCCTTTCGATCCGAACTAAATTTCGATGCGACGCAAGAAATATTCTTATATCGCATTTCATAGTAAATAACTCCTTCCATGACAATTTAGTTTATTCAATTTTTGTAGTGTCACAAGCGATGCATAAGGCACAAATTTATGTGGGTACTTCGTGTGCCAATACATGCGCGAAATCTTATCTTCTACAATAATAGACAATGACGTAGAGGTTTGTCATGCTAACATTGCACATTTATTCGCACCACTCAATTTCTATATATACTCTTAGATTTATTTTCCGTACTTGTAGCGCCTCAAATTGCCTCTGACAGGACTACATCCTCTTGACATCCAAGCCATTCAGGGACAGCTAAACACTTCATCATGAAGGAAGTCATCAACAAAAGGGCGAGTTTTATGATGAAGACAACAATGATCAATTGCTCCATGCTGCTGTTAAATGTCATTCGCCTCCAAAGAATCCCTAAAGGCTCGTAGGCTTAAGATTGTGTCAGAAGATACTAGGTCTTGGATGTGGACTTGTAAATTGTAAACGAGAGCATGACAAACTTTAGAAACGAGAAGATACTCTACTGGTCAATATGACTAATCTTATTTATTATCGAAAGCTGTGATATAATTATCGATCTATTACACCAGAATGTTGTAATGCTGATTGGTTTTTGTGATATAATTATTCTCTCGTCTCATCGTGAACTCCTCCTTCACCTGCATCATCGCATCACGAACTCCTCGCATCAGCGCCATCGTGTGCCTCCCTCTGTAAATGTGGTTAGGATGTAGTGATGATGGTGCTCATCTTTGTATTCCCCGAAGATGACCATCAATGTTGGTTTATCATTTGTAATGTGTTGAATGGGTTGCCACTTATAGTTCACTTCGAAAGCTGTCCAAAATGGATATGAGAGCATGCATTATGTGGATGGCCATGGCTAGCAATTCCTGTTTGCACATTTTTGTTAACCTGTTCTCACAATGTTGGCCTATGTTTGCATGTGCTTTTGGCCATATTTCTTTTTTGAGTTACTTAATTGGTGAATTAATATGTTCTCTATTAGCATATGAAAGATACAGGTGAAGTGCTTGTTGGGCGTCACATTAGATTGTGGTCAGCACTTAATATGTGGTAAAGTTACTTGCGAATTATCATATTCTCAAACTATAATCACTTGGTTAGTGTAATTTTGACATGTTTTGACTCAATGTAGTTATAACTATGGAACTGTTGAGGCATATGATCAGCAAAATGGCTTTCACAAGGTACTGTTATTACTTTCTCTTGTGCAATGTCATATTAGTTGATTATTTTATTTGTTGTTTTATTGCAATACTAAAAAAAATCATAAAGTTTATATTAAAAAAATCATAAAGTTTGTCCTGCTTTGTTGTTTTATTGCCCAATATTAATAACTTGGAAGTTTATATCATACAAAAAATGCTTATAAAGTAAAATGTAGTGTCAATAGATAACGTTGCATGCTCATACAGCTACTAGAAAATAAAAAACCTGAAATCGTCTTAAAATTCTACTTTGAATTTCAGTGACTTCGTTTTTGGGAAATGGGAAAAATTTATAACCAGCGCTCTCTTAACTAACACTTGGTGTTCATTTGGAAGTTGGAATTTTTAACACATTGGTTACTTTATATTATATGCTAACATTCGGCCCTGTATATAGGATTGTCGACGGCGTTTGGACAGGGCTACAATGGGTTATGATCAGTGACGCCTTGAGTTCTATCTATGCATTACCAATTATTCTTTTGTTTATTTTTCATGTTGGCATGTAGTGCACATACATAAAAAAGCAGTGTGACCCATTTCTCAATACAATTTTGCTTTAATGTTTCTTGTAATATATGCCTTATGTGTCTCTCCTCAGCTTTGTATTTCTTGATGCATATTTTTTCAAAATTTTGTTTTGACCTTTGTCATCGGTGGTGGTTAGCTTTTATCCATCATGTTCTTCTAGATTACAAGCGAATTGTTCCTCTTGGTCTTGGACATGATGATCAATGCATTAATGATGATCCCAACACTCTTGGTCTTGATGGAAGAACTTATTTGTTGAGGAAAGTAAAAGGCTTGGCCGTGAAAATGCAAAAGACATTATAGCATGTGGATTTGATGTTGAAAGGACTTTCATTTTCTCGGTTTTAATTTTGTTGGAGGGTAAGATTACTTTTCTTAAGTGTACTCTTGATTCATGTTTCGCCTTATGACTGATTGCTTGTTTATTCTGTCACTACTCACAAAGCCGGTGAAGTGTATGCAGTCAGTCTTAGCTTGTTTATTCTATAACAAATTAATAACCCTCTATCTTATTCTTGCAGTGCCTTTTACGAAAATATGGTTAAAGTCGCCAAATTGTGTGACATATAATAAGGTGAGATCTGTTTAATTAAGAACGATGTTTTGGACATTATATGGCTTGATTACTTCTCATAAAGCATTATATTTTGCTAATATGGTTTACTCTTGAATGACGAGTTGTAGGAATATTTGGATTCAGCCAAGAGGATCACATAGGAAAGATTGGCTTTCCTCTTGTGCGAGCGATTCCATCATTCCCTTCTTCATTTCCCCATCTCTTCTCTAGCGATGACCAACTTAGGTGTTTGATCCCATGTGCCATAGACCAGGTACAAACATATTTCTTGTTATAATGATCTGACAGTCCAACATAATTGCTTGTGTGTCTGTTTGTTGGCATACATACAATATATCTAGCATGACTGAATTGGGATTAAGGCTTTGTAGGTTCTTGGTGCTTCTGACTTAATTGTAATTGTGTCCTACCTCTATATGCAGAATATGGATAAATTTGTTCTTTAGATAATTATCATGAAAGTTTATCTCGAGTAATCCCTTTAAAAATGCTGAGCGTCAGGATATTCATGTTTTTCTTTGAAAGTTTCAGTTCATTTGATTTTTTCTATTCTCCCAGGATCCTTATTTGAGGATGACTCGCGATGTTGCTCCAAGAATTGGTTTTGAGAAACCATCACCGATTGAATCAAGATTTTTCCTGCTCTTCGTATTTTTGTTAGGAACATGGATTTGGAACTTAATGCCTTCATTGCGTAGAGAAGTGTAACATGGTTATAAAAATGAGTTTATGCATACAGGCACAATGCGATTATGCAGATCTCATGTTCTGTACTTCTACTTTGATGATCTGAAACTATTCTTTTAATGCCTAGATTAAATTTGTTATAGTAAAGTGATTCTTTGCCAGATAAAATGTTTCAATCTAAAGGAAGGGATTTTTAGGGTAAGTTTGCATGTATGTACTGTATTTCTAATGCAGATGAAAAGAATTTTTTTGGGCTATTCTAATTGAGGTAGTGGAGCCTTCACATTTCTACCTTTTGCTCTTCTATCGACATGTTTATTTAAGTAAGTTATTACTATGTACCATCATATCGCCTTAAGATTATTCTGATGCGTCGCATTCTGATTCAATGTGAACCACTGATAGCACTTAAGTTTCCATCACAGTCGCACGTACTACATTCTATCGGCGCTTCCTAAATGGCCTACTAATTTTATGGTGCTTTTTCTCCATCTTCCATTTTAAAATATATTATACATTGAAATCAAGAGTATCCAAATTGTTTTTATCATATTTGAATGGCATATACCTGCACTATATCTGTAGTTCATTTGTGTGCTGTTTTAGAGGGCATGGCTAGCACTTTCTGAGGCTAGCGGAAGTGCAGGGTTTTTTTGTCGGACGGGGTTATCGGTGGCGGTTCCATATAACAACCGCCACCGATAATGCCATATCGATGGCGGTTTTAATTAGAACCGCCAGCGATATGGAATTATCGATAGCGGTTTTATATGAACCGCATATGGCATTATCAGTGGCGGTTTTTAGATGGAACCGCCACTGATATTATCATTATCAGTGGCGGTTTTTCTATCCAACCGCCACTAATGATTATTATCAGTGGCGGTTTTTCTATCCAACCGCCACTAATGATTATTATCAGTGGCGGTTTTCAAACCGCCACTGAAAATCTCCGATTATCAGTGGCGTTTAATCTGTGGCGGTTCAAAAACCGCCACTGATGCCTCTTACGAACCGCCACTGATGTCCCTTTGCATAGTAGTGCCAGGCCATGGAGGTTGGCTCGACGAGTGAGCGAGTAGTGTTGTTGTGAGACTCGGTTGTTGAGTCGCGTCTTTATTCTCTAGTTCGGCCGTATGTGTGAGTCAATGTGAACTGCGTGATGTCTTGTGTTATGTTTGTGTGTGGCAGGTATGCGTTGCATTTGCCCTTAGGCATTTGTAAGCAACCATACCATATTTAAATAAAAAGTGGTTGGTCTTGTGTACATGCCTCCCCCGCATAAGATTCTATTTTCTTGTCTATTCTTCTTCTTTTCTCTAACTGTTAAAGAAATCAAGCAGATGGTGAACACGCGAGGAAACACTGGAGCCGGAGGCGATGGATCCAACCAGGAGGGGAACGATCCGGAACACCTAACCCCGAGGGTGCACCATGGTCGATATGCGAACTTAGGGGCCTTCCTGGCTGCCCAAACCGGTGATGCACACCATGATGCAAGCGGTGCAGACAAATGGCCAACAACAACAATAACAACAATCAGGCTATGAACCAGGGACATCGACATCGAGACCAGGTTATCTCGAATTCATGAGGACACGCCCACCGACTTTCTCAGGCAACACCAACCCACTAGAGGCGGACGATTGGCTTAGATCCATTGGCGGAAACTTCATATTACCCAGTGCCATGGGAGCGAGAGGGTCTTTGTATGCCTCTCACCAACTTGAGGGCACGGCTTGAATGGTGGGAGAATCAACTGCGCTACGCAGAGAATCCCCAAGAGATCACATGGGAAGAATTTACTTGCTTTCCGTCAATACCATGTGCCAGAGGGCATTATGGACTTAAAGAAAGAGGAATTTCGTTTCTTTGAAGCGGGGAGGCGATCTGTGGCGACTACTTGAACAAGTTTACTCGGTTGGCATGCTACGCTCCAGAGGGCGTGGCCGCGACAAGTCAAGGCAATCCCACTTCTTAAAGGGATTAAACACGGGACTCAGGTGGGGCTGATCACCCACACATTCCCAGATTTTCAAGAGTTGGTTAACAAGGCTCGATTTTGGAAGACAAGCGAGAATCGGATGACTTCCGCAAGCGCAGGATGGCGCAGCGAAGCTAACGCTTAGTACAAGAAAGGACCGGATGGTACCACAGCCAGCTAGGTTCCAACCGAAGGGGCGGTCGTCCACGCGGCCGGCGTCCGGCGAACAGAATTTTCAAACACTGCGCCAGCTAACGAACCGAAGCGATTCGCAGATGTCCGGAAGGCGCTGCTACCATTATCACTGAGCCGGGACATTTCGCTAACAACTGTCCTAAGAAGGAGGAGTGACACGGTGCGTCTTAACCTGGAAACACCCGAACAAGACGCCGGTGCAAACGAGAACAGCGGAAGTGCACCGGAAACCAGACTCGATCCGTTGCGAGGGGCAGAGTCAATCATGTGACTGCGGAAGGAGTGCAAGAAGCTGCAGATGTGGTGCTAGGTACGTTCCTGGTTAATACCGTCCCTGCTACCGTATTGTTTGGTTAGGGAGCATCGCATTCTTTTATTTCTCAAGAATTTGTGAATAAGAATGAACTGCCAATTGTGAATCTTAAGTGTACACTCTTGGTTCAATCCCCTGGATCAGAACTCCGATCCAAGGTAGGGTGTTCTGGAGTGAAACTAAAAATAAATGGAGTAGAGTTCCTAGCGAACTTGGTTATATTGGATAACCAGACCCTAGATGTGATATTGGGGATGGATTGGCTAACCAAACACAAAGTGGTACTAGACTGTGGTCGAAGGATAGTTTCAGTTGAAAGCTCAGGCGGCAGAAAGGTGGAGTTCCAAGCCACTGCTACACGGGAAGGACAACTGATGGTCAACAGTTTGAAGGCAACTAACCTAGAAGATGTGCCAGTGGTGCGCGACTACCCGGATGTGTTTCCAGAAGATTTACCTGGAATGCCACCGGATAGAGATATTGAGTTCGTGATTGAACTAGTACCTGGAACCGCACCAATAGCAAAGAGACCCTATCGGATGTCCACTGACGAGCTGATGGAGATGAAGAAGCAGATTGAGGAGCTACTGGAAAAAGGTTTCATAAGACCCAGTTCTTTGCCATGGGGAGCACCAGTACTGTTTGTCAAGAAGAAGGATGGAAGTTTTCGGATGTGTATCGATTATCGTGCACTCAATGATGTGACGATAAAGAACAAGTATCCGCTACCCAGGATAGATGATTTATTTGATCAGCTAAGAGGAGCAGGAGTGTTCTCCAAGATCGATCTTCGATCGGTTACCATCAATGAAGATCGAGATCCGAAGACGCATCAAGGCGCATTCTCATCAAGATATGGACACTATGAATTCACAGTGATGTCTTTTGGGTTGACAAATGCACCCGCATACTTCATGAATTTGATGGACAAGGTTTTTATGGAGTATCTCGATAAGTTTGTAGTGGTGTTCATAGATGATATACTAGTATATTCCAAAACCAGAGAAGAACATGCTGAACATCTCAGACTCGTATTGGAGAGGTTAAGAGAACAACAATTATTTGCAAAATTTAGCAAATGTGACTTCTGGAAAAGTAAAGTGGAGTTTCTTGGACATATCATGACTACTGAAGGAGTGGCTGTAGATCCAAGTAAGGTTGAAGCAGTGTTACACTGGGAACAGCCGAAGACGGTAACTCAAGTTCGAAGTTTTCTCGGAATGGCGGGGTATTACCGTTGATTCATAGAAGGTTTCTCTACAATTGCCAAACCCCTCACGCAATTGTTGAAGAAAGAAAATAAGTTTACATGGACACCTGAATGTGAGAAGAGTTTCCAAGAGCTGAAGAAGAGATTGACAACGGCACCAGTATTGGTTCTACCCGATGTACATCAGAGTTTTGATATTTACTGTGATGCGTCACGACAAGGACTAGGATGTGTACTGATGCAGAATAGAAAAGTAATAGCTTATGCATCAAGACAGTTAAGGCCTCATGAGGAAAATTATCCGACGCATGACTTGGAGTTAGCATCCGTCAGGCATGCTCTAAAGTTGTGGCGCCATTACATGATTGGATTCATGTGTGAGATATACACCGACCATAAGAGTCTTAAGTATATATTCACCCAGTCAGACTTGAATATGAGACAAAGAAGATGGTTAGAGTTGATTAAGGATTATAATGTGGAGATACATTATCATCCAGGCAAAGCCAATGTTGTGGCTGACGCCTTAAGTCGGAAAGGTCACAGTGTTAACGCAATAATGGAAGACAGTCAAGCGGAGTTGTGCAAGGACTTTGGAAACTAAGATCGAAGTGGTTCCGAAGGTTTTCTAGCCGCATTAGAAATCAAGCCAACATTGGAGGATCAGATTAAAGAAGGTCGAGAAGATGATGAGAAAATCAATCGGATCAAATCTAGGATGGAGGAAGGCCTAGCCCAAGAATACAGTGGATGATCGGGGTATCTTGTGGATGAAGGAACGTATTTGTGTACACGACAAGAAAGAAAGCAGTTGATGGAAGAAGCTCATGATTCCAAGTACTCAATTCACCCGTGAAGTACAAAGATGTACCAGGATCTGAAGGAAAGGTTTTGGTGGCCGAGTATGAAGAGAGAAGTCGCAGAATATGTTGCATTATGTGATGTATGTCGTGAGTCAAAGCTATGCATCGAGAGGCCGGCGGGCTGTTGCAACCCTGAAGATTCGGAATGGAAGTGGGAGGAGATCGGCATGGATTTCATTACCGGTTTGCCTAGAACACAAGCGGTTATGATTCCATATGGGTTATAGTGGATCGACTAACCAAAGTTGCACACTTCATACTGTAAAGACAACTTATTCAGAGACCGATTGGCAGAACTGTATATGTCCGTAATTGTTTGTCTACACAAGGTGTCAAGAAGATAGTGTCAGACAGAGGTACCCAATTCACCTCGAGGTTACGGGGTAAGCTACATGAAGCTTTGGGGACACGATTGAACTTCGATTACCGCATATCACCCGCATAAGCGGATGGTCGGTGAAAGGGTCAATCAGATACTTAAAGATATGCTCAGAGCCTGTGCCTTGGCATATGCGACATCATGGGATAAATGTTTGCCCTATGCGGAATTCAGTTATAATAACAGCTATCAAGCTAGTCTGCAGATGTCACCTTTTGAAGCTTTATACGGAAGGCCTTGCCGAACACCATTACATTGGAATGAAATTGGTGAACATCAAGTGGTTGGACCGGACATTCTGCAAGAAGCCGAAGAAAAGATAGCAATAATCAAGGAAAGACTGAAGATTGCTCAGTCTAGACAGAAGAGCTATGCGGATAACAGACGAAGGGATTTAAGCTTTAAACCTGAAGACTATGTATATCTCAGGGTAACACCACTTAAGGGAGTCCGAAGATTTCACGCAAAAGGGAAACTTGCACCAAGATATGTGGGACCCTTCAAAATCCTAAGCCGAAGAGGCGAAGTAGCCTATCAGTTGGAGTTGCCACAGTCTTTGGCTGGAGTGCATGACGTCTTTTACGTCTCCCAGCTGAAGAAGTGTTTGCGAGTACCCGAGGAACAAGCACCGTTGGAGGACATTGATCTACAAGAAGACCTAACCTACAAGGAACATCCGGTGAAGATTCTTGATACCATGGACCGCGAAACAAGAAACAAGTCAACTCGTTTCTGTAGAGTTCAATGGAGTAATCACTCAGAAAGCGAAGCGACTTGGGAACGCGAAGAAGATCTGAAGAAGGAGTTTCCGAACCTATTCTCTAGTTAGCTCGAATCTCGGGGACGAGATTCTGTTAAGGGGGGGAGGTTTGTAATAGCCTAAAAATTTCTTTTAATATATTTGGTGTGTTTCTGGGATTATTTGTAATTTTTCGGAGTCTACTTGGAAGCCTCGCGAGTAAATTGGATTCACGTTGATTGAATTAATCGTATTAAATAAAGATCAGGTCTTTTCGAATAAGCGTAAAATCTAAAATTTTGTTGATAATTAAGATAGTTGGTAGTCGAGAGTGTTCGCTTCGAATAATTTCGAAAAACATGCTATATAACGTAAGTCGTTGATTTTACAAAAATCTGTACAGGTGTCTGATTCACTGAAAGATTTATTGCGAAAAATCTACGCGTCGAAAAATCACGAAACCAACTTCGTTAGGTTCCAAATAGTTCCTAGTATTTTAGCGAAATTTTTCGGATCTTTAGAACCTCCCTGTTATTTTTTTTTCTTAACCTCGTTTTGAGAGCGTGTACGCGGGTGTGTAAATATAGGTGTATACGTAATTGTTTTGTGGAGGTATGCTTTTGCATATGCATGAATCAAGGAGGTGTTAGTTGTTGCCTTCCCAGCCATGAGTGCATGCACGAATCATGTAAGTTTACGTTTCTTCATTTCCCTCAATCACGTCTACACACATGCAAGCACTAATGGAATTGCATCAATTCCCAGCCGTTTCCTTTTCCGCCGCGCATGCATGAATCACAGGCCCGTTGCTTCCTTTCAGCCGGTTCTACTCCCTGGCGTTTCTCAATTCGTGTAGTACGTACTGCTTGGGCAGCCACCACTAGTAGCACTTCCCTTCCTCCATACGTTGCTAGTAGCAGCCTTCTTCTTTTCATTGCCTTCTCCAAGCGATACTAGCCACCCCCGTACCACATCATTGCTTCAATTCTGTAGACGCCGCCGTTATCGTCGCGGTGGTCGTCGTTGCGCTGCCATCTTGTTGTCGCGCTGCCATCTCGCCGTCGTCCTTGCCGCCGCCGTTGTCATCACCAACCGTTACCGTTACCGTCACCGTCGCCGCCGCCGTCACCACCAGTATATACGTGTGAACATATTTCTAGATGATGCTAGTGTATGCTCGTATACGTATTTATCCTCCTGTGCCACATGCATGTAATTATATATATAGTGAATGCTAACGTTGCATGCATGAATTTGAATAGTGTGTTAGTAGCATGTATATTTTGGGTGATGCAAGTATATATATTCACTTGGACGCATGTTTATACCTATTCATGCTAGCAGGTACGTAGGCGAACGTTTGTATATAATCTGATAATTCGCGTATATAACTTTCTATAAGCTAGCATGGTTAAGCCCGCAAGCGAGTATATCTATATATATACCCTAGAATCTAGGACGCGTGTTTGCATATACGTATTAGGATGAAGAGCAGGTGTAAGTATATATATACTAGGCTTGTCTACATATACCTATTTGAATTCAATCGCCCAATGCACATGCATGATTTCCAAGCCACGCCCGAACAGTGCCATGCAGCCGAAGCAGTACACATGCATCTGGAAACTAGAAGCTAGTTTGTATGAAAATTTTCCTGGAATTGCGGATTTTGTCTTTTTTGCTACAAATTCATTTTAAGTCCGAATCGCTTGCAACAAATTTTGTTAATTAGTAAAAATTAATACCTTTCTACAGTAATTTTACTGAAATTTTATTATAAAATTTATACTGTTAAATTAATTGCAGAAAGTACAAACTTGCGAATTTTGCAACTACTAAACTATACGTGTCAAAATGTCGAAATAAATTTTATAAATCCTAGAATATGCTAAACTAATTTTCTGGAAGTTTTCGCGAAATTACGCATTAATTTGATTTGCGGCATTTTTTTTCGATTATGTGTTTACCTGGTTGCTTGCTACACGTAGACGTTGATCTGAGCGGGAGTGTGGAAGTCGATGACCAAGCTCAAGACTTAGATCAAGAGTATCAGCTATTTGAAGGCAAGTCATGCTTTGACCATTTTGATCCTAGCATTTTAAAGATATATTTCGATTTAAAGTATGCATGTTATGTTGAATAAAATAAATAATTTAATTTGGGTAATTAGTTAATCAACCTAATTGTTAACTCACCCTTGTTAATATTATTTGTATGTCATATGTTTCCTTGTTGCCTTAAGTTGGGATTAAAATGTTGGATAATATGATTGTGCCAACACGTGAGGCTAGACCGTGACTAGATGCTTAGTTGTGCTTATGTGAACCTTGTTTCAAAATAAGCAAAATAATATTGACTAATGACAAGTGAGATGATTTTGGAATGTTAAGTGTGAACTTGTCACGGGAAGATGTGAAGTGTAGGTGCCTTTGTGGTTCTACATGGTAACTGAAGTTACTGTTGGCATGTGTTGCACAATAGTTGAACAAGGGTGGGGAAAAGATTTAGTCTGGGGCAAGTGGTATGAGGCTTTATGCCAGGTGGGCCTTTATGGCACAGATATTGAGAAACAGCCTTTGCGTCCTTAGGATGAGCGATGTGAGATGTTTTGGGTCGGGGTTGTGAGATGGATGCCTTGCCCTGGACAGTTAAGAACTTAACCGTGCAAGCCTTTGAACTGGGCCTTTCGTACAACCACATGGCTGGTGTGGGACAGTCTTAGGCTAGTAGGATTCTGAAGTCTTACCTTTGATACCTAAGGGTGACAGCTACACTGGGGTAACTGTACGGGGGAGCGTACCGGAGCTACGGCTTGGTACCCTATCCAACGGTGTTGTCGGTCCCATACTTCGCCTTGCTAAGGGAAGGGATGGTGTATGGCACAAACCGGAGAGGGTCATTGGTGTAGACGGAAGTTTCTGAAAAGCTTCGTTACGGTTAATCGCCTTTGTGGTGTGAGACTGTATCATGTGGGTAAAATGTACAACCTCTGCAGAGTGTGTCAAAACTATTCGAATAGCCGAGTCCACGGTACTGGACAAAGCTCGGGGATTACAGTCAAGGGTTAGATCTTCTAAAAATAAAATGTGGAATTGGGTGGCTTCGTGCCGATGAAGAATTTGACTAGGGCTTTGTGCCAAACCAATGATGAAAGAATTTGAATTTCATATTATAGTATGGTTTTATCAATTTGAATCTAGTATGAGTATTTGAAAGTAAAATGCTGTTTTATGCAAAAGAACCAAATGAGCCTATCCTTTGGAATAAACCTGCATATAGTTATTAGACATGCACTTCTGTGCATGACTTGTTGAGTATGTTGTATACTCACCCTTGCAAACCAAAAACAAATCAGAAGAAGAGTCAATGCCTGCGTGGGAAGAGGAGTACAACGACGGCCAGGACAATTAAGGGATCATCCGCACTCAAGTTACCTTTGGGAAGATGGAGCCACAAGACTATCTTTTATATCCGCTGTTTTGCTTCTGAACTGTTATTTATGTTTTATTTGAGTAAGCCCTGCGTGGCTGAAGTATGTAAGAAACCATAGGGTCTTGCCACAATTACTTTAATTATATGAAATGCTTAATTATGTTTATCGTGGGGTATGGATGTGATATGCAGCACTGTTTTGTCTGTGTGTACTAGCGAGATCCTGGACTAGTACAGATTACACAGAGGGTCCGGGTTTGCATACTTGTGTCCCGACACATCAGTTGGGTCTGTGCAGCAAGGAAAGCTCCAAAGTTCTGTATGTCAACTGGCGGTGCCGGTTGGGGTGCCTGTTCTGCTTCAGCGGGGTTCGCTGCAGGGTGAGAACCACTTCCGTTGCCTCCAAGGTTTCCGCGAGTGTTCACCATCTGTCGATTGCTCCAAGGTTTAGAGACGAGAGGGAAACAAGCATAGATAAGTAATAGAGAAAACTTATGCGGGGAGGAAGGTGTAACTCAAAATCCAACTTTATTATTTAATAATAACTTGGTATGGTTGCTTACAATGCCTAAGGGCCTTGCAACACATACTGCACACTCAGCAAGCAATGAAAATCCAAATTAAACTAACACTAGAATCTAAAGCCTCTAAGGGTGACTCTTTATTCTTAGATGCGACTCGACGAAGGAGTCTCAACCACTTGAACACTCACTCCTCGACCCAACCTCCATGACCTCCACGTGGCGGGTGCGGCGGGATCGGCGCGAAGCAATCTCCATGACCAACAACAGCTGTGGTCGATGACACAACGTCCTCCTCTGGCTCTGGCTGCGGCTCAGGCGCGGGCTGTGGCTGTGGTGCAGGCTTCTCCTGGTCTGGGGCCTCCAACTCCAACACTGGCTCCAGGCCCTGCCCGTACAGGGCAGTCTCCAGCTCTGCGATCCTCTGTGTAGCGTAGGTGACGTACTCACGAGCATTCTCCAAGTGTTTCTTCCCTTCCTTGACCTCCTCGCGACCTTCTGCAATTCCCAAACTGTGTCATCAAGAACATCTTCCTGAGCGACGACAAACCTCACCAGATGTGTGACAGTAGCATCCTTATCTTCTATCGGCTCCCATTCAATCCTGTTGTCTCGGCGTGGGTGGTGACGGAACACTGTGCCCTCCAGCTCTCTGGAGTAGGTGCGGGCGACGTGCCTCATCGCTCGGCGCGACACCTCCTGGATTCCCATCTCAAATGTAGACCCCCTGGCCATGGAGTAGCATGGGCGACTGAACTTCGTCTTCTCCCGAGCATACAATTTGATCTTGACGTCCCATGCCTTGACCAATCCAGCCTGCATTATGGTGGTCCCCTGGTAAAGTGGTCTCTCGAAACCTCCAAGTACCTGCAACATATGTGTCGGGACCCGAATCTGCAAATCCGGACCCTCTGTGTATTCAGCACTAGTCCAGGAACGCGCTAGTGCACATAGTCTCCACATTGGTAAATATCACAATCATACCACTCGATACTAATAAGGTACTTTAATTAGATAAACAAACTGGTTGCTTGACCTTAGGGTCAAGTTACAAATATACGCCTCGCAGGGCGAAACTTATTAAAAAAGAAATAACTGCAACGGAAAATAAGATAACTTCGTGGCGCCATCCAGTATACCACAGGCAACTGACTGGGCTCGCTCCCTAGTTAGACGGTTCCTCTGGGAGCACCTCCTCCAAAGCTGGTGTAGTCTCTTCTTCAATTGGTGTTGTATTGCGGCAAGGGTGAGTACTTGGTACTCAGCAAGTCATGCACAGAATGCAGCTAATATACTACATGCATGGCTTAATACAAAGGAGTGGCTCAAGGTATATTTGCAGTAAAAAGCATTTAACAAGTATCATAAGTAGATTCAAAAGCAGTAAAAACAAGTATAGCATCAATAACTTTTCTAGGAGTTAAATAAACGTCTTTCCCGATTCTAATCCACATTTCTATCAACATCATTATTAAACCAAACCAAACCTTCCAAGTTATTTTCAAGAAAGTCTAACCCTTGACTGTAATTCCCGTGCGATGTCCTATACCGCGGACACGGCTATTCGAATAGATTTTACACTCTGCAGAGGTTATGCACTTTACCCACAAGATACAGCCATACACCACAAAGGCGAGTGTCCGTAACAGAGTCTTCCCCGGCGATTGCACACTAACCCTTCCCTTAGCGAAGGCGAAGTTTAGGCCAATCCACTGTTAGATGGGTACCTGGCCGCAGCCCCAGTACGCTCCCCCGTACAACTACACAAAGGGTGTAGTTGATATCCTGAGGTCCCACAGGTACGTTATTAGCAACTTAATCAACTAGGTCTGTCCCATTACAGACATGTGGTTGCACGCTTGACTCAGTTCAAAGGCTTGCAAGGTTAAGTCCTTAGGGTGACCAGGGCAAGACTACCCGAAGATCCAAAACAACGTTCCCAGTGCCACAACTGGCCCACCCGATCATTCTTGCCACATGCCCCGGTCAAATCTATTTATCAAACCCCCAGTTGATTAACATGCACCACGTGCCATCAACATTACAACACATGATACCTTTCCAAAACAGGTTCAACATATCCTTAAGTCAATATTAACATTTTGATTGTCCAAAATCATGTCAGGAGCACGTAGCAGGTCTAAGCGATATACTACAACGATCTAAATTCCCATGTTGGCAATTTAATAATGTCCAACTATTTAATCCACAACTAGGGTGAAAAGGGATCATGGCACATATTTAATTAACCAAGGTGTCATACAGCAATTTGGCATTTATCTATTTCCCCGGAATTAAATAAAGTATTTTCTAATTAAACTAGCATGCAATAGTTAAAACCAAATTACTTTGAAAATGCGATCAACATGGTCAAAGCACAACTTGCCTTCAAAGAGTACTTGTTCTTGGTCCTGAGCTGGCTCCTGGGTCAACACTTCTCCTTCGAAGCCTTCGGGCACTTCAACGTCTACTCGTAAAGCATGCAAATAGCAAATAATAAATAAACAGTAGACAAAAAGTGTCCAAACATCCAAATAAATCCCATAAATAGAGAGAGCATAATTTTATGAATTTTTAGGAACTGGAATCGTCAAATTCAGAGTTTGAACGCGAAAGTTATAGCATTTTGAAGTTTAAATAATCAATTAAATAATATTACAGAGAAAAACTTCAGTCCAAAATTTAAATAAAATTCATCATCAGGTAGATCTCAATTTTATACAAATTTACAAATTTGAATCACTCAAATCGGAGTTAAAATGCAAAAGTTATAAGCGTTTGAAGTTTGAATCAAATTCTGAAATCAATAAATCGAATTTAAATCTTTATTCTTAAAATAAAATCGATTATGACGTCAGCGTGATTTTCCTCCGAATTATTTTTCTAAAGAAAAATCGATTTATTGCGTCAGCCGGTCCATAGACTGGGTCCACGTTTCAGTTTGGGACCACCGTGGACTCGGTCCATGGCTCCACGTGCGGCTGACAGGTGGGACCCCTCGGGTGACGTCAGTGGGGCTCGGCCGGGGCGTCTGATAGGTGGGACCCACCAATGACGTCATGGGTGACGTCATGGTGCAGTCGCTGACACGCGGGCCCGGCGTGTCAGTGCCCCACGCTCACGCCCGCGTGGGCGCGGCGGTTCGGCTCCCCTGACACTTGGCTCGATCCGAGCCGTTGGTTTGAAATCCGACGGCTAGGATTGGATCTGGGCTACACGCGTTGGAGTGGACGTGGTCGATCTGGGCTGTTGGATCTTGATCCAACGGTCTAGATCCAATCTAGTTTTTACGGGTTTGGGAAACACGTGACTCACCGTAGCCGTTCGATCTTGATCTAACGGCTGAGATCTATCCTAGCCTAGTGCAGCTCTAGCTACGTGGCACAATCTAAGTGTAACACCCTACAATTCTAAACTGTCGTACAAGAAAATTTCGACAGCATCTCCTCTAAAATTAGGACAAAACGGAAGCGACAACAAGATTCATAATAAACATTACAAACAAGAATAACATAAAAGCATCAATACTAGAGATAACAAGTCTAAATCAACCAGAAAACAAACATAAACGTAAAACAGCTCCAAAGAGGACATCAACAGGTCTATGATTAATAAAATTTCAGCAAGCTAATGAATTAATTAATGCACTAGTCCATGTGATTCGTGATGACCCCGGAGGGTTGATTGTGCTACTAAGCCCACCCTTCAAGCTTACGACTCGCGAGAACTACCTGAAAACAACAAAATAACAAGGGGTGAGATTGGGTAATCTCAGCAAGCGGAACAACTTCTAACAAATAACACAGCCACAATAAAACTAGCATACCAAATTCCTCATGTCCAATACCACATTATAGAGTCCACACAACCTCAGTAAAATGCATATGATTGTGCACATGCTTATGCCATGATCCTCCTCACCGTGCCCTTTCTCAGGAACACACGGTGTTGTCTTTGTCTTGATCGCGCCTGTTGGCGTCGACAAACTTCCAATGCATGATTATGCAGTTAATGCTTCATGCATAAATACATTCATAACTTCCCACTTTGAATTCACATGCTTGCATACCATCAAATAACATGGATAGAATACGAACATGCTTGCATACCATCAAATAACATGGATAGAATGCGAACATCATTGAGATAGAATATCTCAACAATTCATCTTGCAAACAACATCTTTCTTCATTCTTACTCATGATTCAAAAGCCAAACAACCACATCACAATGCAGGATAGGATATTACAATCGCACAAACAAGTAGTTAAACCATGTAGGTGTGCTGCAATTAAGGTTTATATTGAAGACGAAACAAATAGCGAGTTATAGTTTAGCAAGACCGCTACTTCCACTTGCCTTTACCGACGTGGATGACGAATCTAGTTGCGTCCAGAAGGGGCACCACCTGAACAAGCATACTTTCAGTATATAATAACACCACAATTGATCACACAATTCAAACACGCGTTTCCTACAACCCGTTCCCCTTTTAAACACCGAAAACCCCGATCTGTCCGGATCGAACAGCAGCATCCTCTCTTCCCAATTTCGTATCTTTTTTTCTAATGTTCATAAAAATACAGAAAAATTACAGTAGCTAGATATTGACGATATCTACAACTTTCATGAAGATCAAAAATTTCAATTCCACTGTTAAATATGCCTAAACAACCGCCCAACACAGTGGACGAAATCTGTTTCCAGATTCTGTTCGTCATCTTCCAACAGAGATAAATCTCAGTACGACGGCCCAAAAATTCTGAAAAAAATACAGAAGCTAGGTCTCGACGTTTTCTACAACTTTCTAGTTATAGGTTTTTGCAGGAAAAATCATCTATGCCACTTAAACCGCGAAACAATCCGCGCTGCACAATCTTCCCTTCCAAAAACAGCACCACGTGAACATCTACCCTTCCCCCCCATCAAGATCCAACCAAACCACTCACCACCAGATCTAATACACTCCTAATCCATAGGTAGAACAGGGGTAAAATATTGGGAATTTTACCTTGAGTTCCCCCTTGCGAACCCACGAGGAACGCGCGACGATCTCCGTAACGGAAATCTGTTCGTCCTCCTCGCCTCCACGGATCCTCTTCTCGTTTTCTCCTTCGCGTTTCGCGGTGGATCTTGAGCCACCACGCAAGGGGAGGAAGAGGTGGAGTGGGGGCTGCTAGGGGGAGAGGGGGAGGCGCCCTAGGGCTTGGGGTGGGGTGGCCGGCCACATGGGGAGGCGCCACCCCGGTAGGGGGAGGTGGGCCGGCCCACTTAGGGCGTGGGGAGGGGGAGGTGGGAGAAGAATTCCCGGCCCAGGCCCAAGTTTTCCTCGGCCCACTGTTTCTAGCCCGAAAACTCCAAATTTAATATTAATACACCGCATAAACTTCAATTAATTAATTCCCCAACAATTTCCCTCATTCTTTCCGAAACAACAGAGAAAGAAAAAACCCTAGGATCGCTCTAAAGTTCTAGGGCATCACACTAAGCCGTTGGATCTTGATCCAACGGTTGAGATTAGATCTGGGATTTTCAACGGGGAACTCACCGAGGATGACGTGGCGCGATCTGGTCCGCTTGATGAAGATCCGACGGTTGGCAGAGATCGCGGGGACGACGAGGGTGCGACGGAGCTAGGTTGGCCGGAGCTGGGGACGGCGACCTCTCGAACGGCGTTTCCGTGCGTCTCCGGCGAAGTGAGTGGCACTCCCGAACGCGTCTCGGCCTGGGGAATCCGGATTTGGACTTGATGGCGGCGGAGGACGACGGACAGCGGCGGGAAACGCAAGAAACCGTGGCGGAGGGGAGAATCAACTACGGCGAGCTCTAGCGGCTAGACGGCGGCGGCTCAGGCGAGATGGTTTGGGGGCACGGGTGCGCACAGAAGAGAGGAACCCGGCGGTGGTGGTGGCGCATTAAATAGTGCCCTCGGCTTCCGTGAATCTCGCGGAAACCGAGGCCCACTCGCGGACGACGGCGGTGTCCGGCGGGGACTCGGATTAGGTGACGTGGACGCACATGGGCCGTCCACGTGGCGCGATCAACGGCGGAGATGGTTTGGGCGTGGCCGTGCTACGCTCGGATTGATCCTGACCGTTGGATCTTGATCCAACGGTCCGGATTGATCTCGGGTTAGGGTCAAGTGCGATTTACGCACGCGGCCTACGTGGGCTGTTGGATCTCGATCCGACGGTCCACGCGAGGTTAGGAGACCAGGCAGTTCGGCCGAACCGTGCGGCCTTGATCGGGTCCGGGTCGGACTCGGACTCGAGTCTGACTCGGGCTCGGTCGGATGAACAGTACACACCCATTCGCATTTTCCAGCGATTAAATAATCCCATAAATTCCTAGAAATTCATGTAATTCATTAAAAATAGCAAAAGACTCAGAAAAATTCTAGAAAAATTCTGGAAAATATTTTGGATCATTTTGGACTCAAATAAAATATTTCCAACAAAATTTTATTTGCAAAGTCAAATTCTTTAATTATTTCAAAAGGGGATAAATTCAAATAAATTCCAAATAAATCCAAATAAATTCCAGAAAATTCCAAAAATTCACCAAGGTGCCAAATCACACATGAATTTAAGAAAAGCAAAATTTTGGGGTGTTACAAACCTCCCCCCCCTTAACAGAATCTCGTCCCCGAGATTCAGGGCTTCCTAAAGAAATAGGTTCGGAAACTCTTTCTTCAAATCCTCTTCGCGCTCCCAAGTTGCTTCACTCTCCGCGTGGTTGCTCCATTGAACTCTGCAGAAGCGGGTTGACTTGTTTCTCGTTTCTCGATCCATGGTGTCCAAAATCTTCATGGGGTGTTCCTTGTAAGTCAGATCCTCTTGTAACTCGATTGACTCAAGCGGTGTCTGTTCCTCGGGTACTCGGAGACACTTCTTCAACTGGGACACGTGAAACACGTCATGCACTCCTGCTAGTGAAACACGTCATGCACTCCAGCTGGTACGCAACTTCCCCTCTGCGACTGAGAACCTTGAATGGTCCAACATATCTCGGCGCGAGTTTCCCTTTGGCATGGAATCTCTTAACTCCTCTGAGCGGTGTAACCCTGAGATACACGAAATCTTCCGGCTCAAAGCTTAGGTCTCGGCGACGGTTATCGGCGTAGCTCTTCTGTCTCGACTGCGCTATCTTCAGTCTTTCTCGGATCATGGCAATCTGTTCTTCGGCCTCTTGAAGAATAACTGGTCCAAAGACACGGCGTTCACCTGTTTCATTCCAGTTCAATGGTGTCCGACAGGGTCGACCATATAGTGCTTCAAATGGCGACATCTGCAAACTTGCTTAGTAACTGTTATTGTAGCTGAACTCAGCGTACGGCAGACTTTTATCCCAAGAAGTAGCATAAGCCAATGCACAAGCTCGTAGCATGTCCTCTAGAATTTGATTAACTCTTTCGGTTTGCCCATCCATCTGCGGATGATAAGCTGTACTGAAGTTCAAACGGGTTCCCATGGCTTCATGCAGTTTATTCCAGAACCTCAAGGTAAACTGGGTACCTCTGTCCGATACAATCTTCTTCGGCACTCCATGCAAACAAACGATCTTGATCATATACAACTCAGCAAACTTATCTCCCGAATAAGTGGTCTTCACTGGAATAAAATGGGCGACTTTAGTCAAGCGGTCTATTATGACCCATATGGAATCATAACCTCCTTGAGTTTTGGGTAAACCGGTAATGAAGTCCATTCCGATTTCTTCCCACTTCCACTCAGGTATCTTCAACGGCTGTAGCAATCCTGCTGGTCTCTGATGCATTGCCTTGACTCTCTGGCATATGTCGCACAATGCAACATGTTCAGCAACTTCACGTTTCATGCTCGGCCACCAGAATCTTTCCTTCAAATCTTGATACATCTTGGCGCTTCCAGGATGGATTGAATACTTGGAGTCATGGGCTTCTTCTAGAATCAATTGCTTCAGCTCCTTCTGGTTTGGCACACAGATTCGTTCCTGCATCCATAACGTGCCTTGTTCGTCCAACTTGAAGTCCTTTGCCTTGCCTTCATCCATCTTGGACTTGATCATGCGGATCTTGTCATCATCCTTCTGTCCTTCTCGGATCTGATCCTCCAGGGTAGGCTTCACTTCTAATGTGGCCAAGAATCCTTCTGGTACTACTTCAATCTGCATTTTCTGGAAATCCTCACATAGCTCATTCTGACTCGTGGCTATCAATATGTTCACAGTATGGCTTTTCCGACTCAGGGCATCGGCCACCACGTTAGCCTTTCTGGGGTGGTAATGGATTCCAACGTTATAATCCTTGATCAACTCTAACCATCTCCTCTGCCTCATGTTTAGGTCTGATTGGGTGAAGATGTACTTCAGACTTTTATGGTCCGTGTATACCTCACATCTGTTTCGAATAAAATAGTGACGCCACAACTTCAAAGCATGCACTACGACAGCTAGCTCTAGGTCATGCGTTGGATAATTCTCCTCATGTAGCCTCAACTGCCTTGATGCATAAGCGACGACCTTTCCATTCTGCATCAGCACACATCCAAGTCCTTGGCGCGATGCGTCACAATAAATGTCAAAGCTTTGATTGACATCCGGTAGAATCAACACCGGCGCTGATGTCAATCGCCTCTTCAACTCTTGAAAACCTTTTTCACACTCTGGCATCCATGCAAACTTCTTCTCCTTTTTCAACAATTGCGTAAGTGGTTTCGCAATGGTCGAAAAGCCTTCAATGAAACGGCGGTAGTAACCTGCCATTCCAAGGAAACTCCGGATCTGGGTCACGGTCTTTGGCTGTTCCCAATGTAACACAGCTTCTACCTTGCTTGGATCTATGGCGACTTCCTCTGCGGTCATTACATGTCCAAGGAACTCCACTTTGTCCTTCCAAAAGTCACACTTGCTGAACTTGGTGAAAAGTTGCTGTTCCCTTAGCTTTTCCAAAACAGTCCGGATTGATCCCGGGTTAGGGTCAAGTGCGATTTACGCACGCGGGCTACGTGGGCCAACGTGGGCCGTTGGATTTCGATCCGACGGTCCACGGGGTTAGGGTTCGGATGCGGTTCGACCGAACCGTGCAGCGCGGTCGGGTCCGGGTCAGACTCGGACTCGAGTCTGACTCGGGCTCGGTTGGATGAACAGTACAAACCCATTCGCATTTTCCAGTGATTAAATAATCCCATAAATTCCGAGAAATTCATTTAATTCATTAAAAATAGCAAAAGACTCAGAAAAATTCCAGAAAAATTCTGGAAAATATTTTGGATCATTTTGGACTCAAATAAAATATTTCCAACAAAATTTTATTTGCAAAGTCAAATTCTTTAATTATTTCAAAAGAGGATAAATTCAAATAAATTCCAAATAAATCCAAATAAATTCCAGAAAATTCCAAAAATTCACCAAGTTGCCTAATCACACATGAATTTAAGAAAAGCAAAATTTTTGGGTGTTACAATATGCCATAACTCAGTGGCGTATCCTCCCTCTCGCTCGGCATAGTTGTTGAGCATCTTCAACTGCCAAGAGACGCCCACGTGAGAACGCAGTAACTTTGAAACCAAGTATGAATAAGAAAAATTCAGCAAAGGGGTATGAAATGAGAGAAGGGGATTCTAACTAAGGGGTAGTTCTACAGTCAGTATGGTTTTGATGCCACCTCTGTCGGGACCCGAATTTGCAAATCCGGACCCTCTGTGTATTCAACACTAGTCCAGGATCACGCTAGTGCACACAGTCTCAACATCGGTAAATATCACAATCATACTCATCGAAATAATAAAGTACTTTAATTAAAATAACCAAACTGGTTGCTCGACCTTATGGTCAAGTTACAAGAGTAGGCCACACAGGGCGAAAACTTATTAAAGGAAATAAATTGCAACGGAATAAAAGCATCAACGTGGCGCCATCCAGTATACCACAGGCAACTGACTGGGCTCGCCCCTAGTTCGTTGTCTCCTCCTAGAAATCCTCCTCCAAGGCTGGCGTAGATTCTTCTTCGACTGATGATTGTATTGCGGCAAGGGTGAGTACTTGGTACTCAGCAAGTCATGCACAGAATGCAGCTAATATTCTATATGCATGGCTTATTACAAAGGATAGGCTAACAGGTACATTTGCAGTAAAATAGCATTTAACAGGTAGCATAAGTAGTTTCGAAAGCGGTGAAGACTATTATAATATCAATAACTTTTCCAGGAGTTGAGTAAACACTTTCCCTTTCCTAATCCACATTTCCATCAACGTCATCAGTAAACCCAACCAAATTTTCAAGTCCAAGCTATTTTCAAGAAAGTCTAACCCTTGACTGTGATCCCCGAGCAGTGTCCAGTACCGTGGACTCGGCTGTTCGAATAGGTTGTACACTCTGCAGAGGTTATGCACTTTACCCACAAGATACAGTCAAACACCACAAAGGCGAGTGATCGTAACAAAGCCTTTCAGAGACCGCAAACTAAACAAGTGAACCTCTCCAATTTTTGTCATACACCATCCCTTCCCTTAACAGAGGTGAAGTATGGGACCGACATACCGTTGGACGGGTACCATGCCATAGCACTGGTACGCTCCCCTTTCAAGCTACACAAAAGGTGTAGTTGACACCTCGAGGTACCACATGCAAGTTATTAGTAACTTACTCAACTAGGTCCGTCCCATTACGGACATGTGGTTGCACGTTTGACTCAGATCAAAGGCCTGCAAGGTTAAGTCCTTAGGGTGACCAGGGCAAGACTACCCGAAGAACCAAAATGACATCCCCGACGCCTGTCGACAATCAATTTCGCCGGCAATGAGATTTGTGATTCTAGGGGATTCGTGCGGGATCAGAGCTAGATGGTAACACAGGATGCGAGGGCGATCTCTTTTTAGACAGGTTCGGGCTCTCACGGAGGAGATAATACCCTAGTCCTGTGTTCTTGGATATATGAGTGTCCTCCTTTTCTTTTCCTCTCCTCCCCCTTTATATACTAGGGGAAGGATCTGCCACCAAATGGGCGCCACCTGCCCTAAACATGGTGGCTTCATGAGTACATATTTTGTCTCTTATCGACTGGCCCCACTACGTCCAGGGGATGCGGTCGTGCCTTCCCCGACCCGCGCCTGCCACCCCGCCAGGTTCCGGCGCCTGCAGGTTCTGGCGATGTCAGGCCGCACGCTTTGCTTTTGACGGGTTGCTTGGGCATGGCACGAAGCTTCGCCGAAGGATCTGCGAGCTGCCTTGGGGAATAAGTCGGGTCATCCCCCGGGCTCATCATGGCATTTTCAGGCTCCGGGCCTACTACTCCGCCTTCGGCCCAGTCGGGCGTAGGCCCCACTTGCGGGACCCCCATCTCAGGCATCCCACAGCAGCCCCCAAGTGCTTTAGGATCGGATTTCCTTCTCTCATCTTGTCATAAAGATCTTGTGGGAAAAAAGATCGTAAAGAACTTGTTAAGTAAGGCCACCATGGTTGGTTGGCTCGGGGCCGAGTGGTACCCGTGCCCGTTTACGGTGCGCGGCGATCGGCTTGCAAAGCTCGACCGACCCTCATGGGGCGTACCTTGAATGAGTCGTTTGGCTAGTGGCCGAGTGGTACCCGCACCCGTTTACGATGCGCGGCAACTGGCTTGTCGCTCAGCCGACCCTCATGGGGCGTACCATAGTCTTTTGGCTCGTGGCCGAGTGGTACCTGCGCCCGTTTACGGTGTGCGGCAACTGGCTTGTCGCTCAGCTGACCCTCATGGGGCGTGCCATAGTCTTTTGGCTCGTGGCCGAGTGGTACCCGCGCCCGTTTACGGTGCGCGGCAACTGGCTTGTCGCTCAGCTGACCCTCATGGGGCGTACCATAGTCTTTTGGCTCGTGGCCGAGTGGTACCCGCGCCCGTTTACGGTGCATGGCAACTGGCTTGTCGCTCAGCTGACCCTCATGGGGCGTACCATAGTCTTTTTGGCTCATGGCCGGGCGGTACCCACACCCATTTACGGTGTGCGGCAATCGGCTTGCGAAGCTCGATCGACCCTCATGGGGCATACCTTGGTCATACAGAGTAATGCCTGTGCCGCTGGCGCAGACCGCCAGACTCTCATGGAGCGCATTCTCAAGACCGAGTTAGTAAAAATCCTCCCACGGTACCCAATCATGCTAAGGAGCAGTGACTAGCAATTGACCCCAAATTATGGGGCATACCGCTGGAGGATGTTCGGAAAGTGCCTGGCCCCAAGCTTCCGTGGCGGCCGGCGCTTAGGCCCATCGTGGGGCGCACTTTATCCCAAACCTCGAACCAGACTTGACACCTGGTCGCGTTTTTCGCGACTCAGCTATCGGCCCAACATGGGGCGTGCCCTAGATCTGGCCCAGAATCGAGCACGAAAGCCCTTGCTTTTCCCGCCGTAAGGCGAAAATTGAGGCTCATTTCTGATAAATGAGGAAAACCTTGCTGGGGTAAAGACATCTTTGCCCCTCCCCCACCACGGCTGAGAAATCTTCAAATCTCCTTTGGCGATCTGGGTGACCTAGGGTTTCTAGTTTCGCGCCCAAGACCCTCGGCGGTTCCTCCCACAGGGTCTCCTTCGCCGAGATGTCTTCTTCTTCTTCTTCGTCGTCGGAGGATGGCGCTGGTCCGGCGAGCACGGGGTGGGAGACCTCCATTACTACGGAGTCCTGCCTGGAGGAGCTGGTCGCAGCCGGCGTTATCCCTCCGCTGGAGTTGATCTCCTCCCGTCCCGCCGCAGGTGATCCTTACCCCCTTCCCCTGGATAATGAGATCGTGGTCTTCGAGTCCTTTTGGTGGGGATTTAGCGTTCCTGGGAGCGCCTTTTTCCGAGGGCTCCTTCACTTTTACGAGATCGAGTTGATCAATTTGAATCCCAACTCCATTCTTCACATTGCTCTCTTCGTTCAACTTTGCGAGGCGTATCTTGGGATACGTCCTCATTTTGACTTGTTCCGCTCCCTCTTCTTGCTCAAGCCTCATCTGAACCGGGCTGCTCCCAGCGTCATTGGGGGTGCTGGACTTCAGCTGTGAGAGGGCTTTAAGAAACATTACTTCGCCATCCTCCTCAAGACTTCCCTTAAAGGTTGGAGGCGGGAGTGGTTCTATTGTGCAAATGTTGATCCTTTTCTCGCCCCTTTCACTGGCCGCGCCCCTAAAGCTTCTCGATGCTGGAGTGATGCCCCAGATGGCGGCGGGTTGAACCAAGTCACCGAGCTTCTGGCGTGGATTAATGATCTGAATATTTGGGGGCTGTCAGGCCCCGGGATTGCGATCAGCTTTATGAAGCGCCGGGTGCAACCCTTAAAGGAGAGAATCCACTTGGGGTTCTAGTACGGCGGGACTCAGGATCCCACCCGGGAGACAAGCACGTCCCTATCGAGAGATGCATTGGCGGCGCGGGTCTTGACTTCTTCGTGCCTGGCACTGAAATTACCAACAGGGGCTGCCCTCACAAATTTTCGGCGGCGAACCCTCCCCCTCCGGTGAGTGTCCCACTCTCTCGAGAAGCTGTCCCAAGATTTTTGCCTGATGTGTGATTCTGACAACGTGCGATCGTTCATCTTTCAAGAACGTGAGTCCTTCTTTTCTGACGCTCCGGTCGTCGGCCTCTCTCGGCTGAGGAATGTTCAGGCCAAGCGAGCGGCTGACACTTCGGCCGATGAGCTGTGCCGGCAATCGGTGGAGGAGGCTGCTGATCCCTCGCCGGCCAGGCCTTCGACCTCCAGTGTCCCCGGGTCACAAGGCGCAGAGCCACAGCCCTCTGTCTCAGGGGCAGCCCCGACTGCTGGTGCCGGGTCGGGCTCCTCTCCGAGCGATGCTGGGACTCGGATGAAGCCTGGGATGAAGTTTAAAAAATCCAGGAGGTATTCTTTCGGGCAATCCTTGTCTTTTTGTTATTACCTGTGCTGAGATGTTTCCTTTTTGTCGATTCAGGACTCCTACTATGGACATCCCAGTGGAGGGGTCTCCTGAAAAGGAGCCCCCGGAGCCGGCTTCTCCAAGGGGGACCCCCCCTCGTTGGCTAGGTCACCGTCTCCTTCGGTAGCTGGGGCGTCGCCACCACGTGCTGCTGGCCCGACCGCTGAGCCGTCGAGTGGTCCGGCAGTCGATGAGCTTGACCCGGCTTCGCCTCCCGAAGTGGAGGAGGTGCATCGAGAGCCACCGCCGCTCGGTCCTCTGCCGAAGCCCCCGAATCGGACCGTGTGGTGCGAGGGGGGTTCCAACTGGAAAGGGATGGAGGAGGATGAAGAAGCGAAGATAGCGGCTTGGACGGAGCTTTACGAGCTCACTGTCAGGTGTAGCACGCTCGTCAGGGTGAGTTTTCTGTCTTTCTTTAGTCTGTTATCATTAGGGAATGCTGGCCCCCACCTGAGACTCTGCCCTGTCGCCTAGGACATGGGAGAGCGCTCGGAGCAGAGGTCGTGGTTTTTTCGGAAGGTGCTCCCCAAGCTCAAGGAGCACCAGAAGTATCAGGACAAGGTCAACGAGATCAGCGACGACAGATGGAAAGAGGTCCACGGGCTGGAGACCCAGTGCATGACGCTCCGAGAGGCAAAAGCGGAGCTTGAGCATACGCTCAAAGGTAAGATTCCTCCCTGGGTTTTTTATGGACTCTTTCTTAAGTAGCTGGGAAAAATGACGGCGAGCTCGTGTTTCAGAACGCGACTCGACCATCGCTGAGTTGAGGGCACGATCGAGGCTTGAAAGCTCTAACCTCGAAACTCGAGCTGGCTTGGAGAAGACACAGCGAGAGTTGGAGGGTAAGCTCCCTTGGCTTGAATTGAATGTGCTTGGCGCTGGGTGTGTTCTTTAGCGGCAGCTTGGCTTTGGTGCTTACAAGGGGAAGATAGCCACTGTCGAACGAAGCCACACGGAGCTGCAAGGCGTCGCTCGCGAATCCGATTCTGCATCTTCTGCGTATCGAAGGAGCTGAACCAGGCCAGGAGGATGACGCCGTTCCGCTTCTCTCGGGTGGAGCCGATAGGATCAAAGCTTATGCAAAGGAGTCGGTGACCATGAGTGCGAACCAGGCGTTGGCGGTGATCAAATCTCACTATCCAAGGGTTGACCTTGAAGCTGTCAAAGAGGGTTTCGCCTGTGATGAAGACAAAGCCAACGCACTGCTCGAAGAGGTCTCGGGTACATCGCAGGCCTTGTTAGAGAATCTTGAATTTTGACTTTGATGTACCCCTTCGTGTCAAACGTTGACTCTTGTGTGAGACGCTGTTCGAAGTTTTCATATGACTTGCCTCATTTGTACTTGGTTGGGTTACATAGCTTTCGCTACCCTCCTGGCTGAGTGGCTCTGCCCTCGAGCGTCGGGACTTTGAGTTGCACTTGGGACAGCATTTGCTACCCTTCTGGCCGAGTGGCTCTGCCCTCGAGCGTCGGGACTTTGAGTTGCACTCGGGACAGCATTTGCTACCCTTCTGGCCGAGTGGTTCAGTTCTCAAGCGTCGGGACTTAGTTTGTGACCTTTTCGCCCTAGGCACGCTTTTCCGAGTGGCTGGTGTCCGAAATGTCCTCGTCCTCGAGCGTCGGGAACCACATTGCGGCTTATTGGCCGAGTAGTTTAGACCCCAAGCTCATGTGGTCACCTTCCGCTTAACTGGGCCTACTCCGCGGGAAGGCCAACTTAATTTGAACCGCGCCGACCGTGCTCGGCGATACGCCCTTCGCCTGCTTCAGGTTACGTCGTAACGGGCCTCGACACAAGTTGATCTTCTTCGCATTTCGAGTAAATTGGCAGCATTGCGGCCGTCGCCTTTTCTACGTCTTTAAATGGCGTCGCCTCGACTCCGGAGCCATGCACGGCCTATAAATGGGACGTCACCGCCCTTGAGCGATCGTCCCTCTCTTCGAGTCTTCTTCCCCTCCTTCCTCCCAGCTTTCCTCCATGTCTAACACGAGGAGGTTTGTTGGCCCCTACGCGGCGTTTTTTCGCCAGCGGTTCTTCGGACTGCTCCACCGATGGGAGGAGGCGGAGGGAGTCCTGGGAGGAGCTCGACTTCGCCAATCTGGAGGCGGAAGAAGAAGACGGGGCCGCCAAGGACACCGCCGCCGTGGCCACCTTGCTGGAGGTGGCCCCGGGGCTCTACGAGGTGGCCGAGATTATCACAGAGATGGTCGGGCGCGAGCGCCGTGATGACCTAGCCGTTAGGGCTCTCATCCGCCTTATACCACCCCTTTAGGTGGTTGAGGACGAGATCCTGGCGGCACTGGGTCGCAAGACCGCTGCCTCGACCTCGACGACCCCGCCTCGGCCTCCTGGCAAAGACACCGCAGCAGCAGGAACAGCAGCTCCAGATCCACCAGCATTAGCAGGAAGATCGGCGGCAGTTGCCGCCCTTCTCCTTTTTTTTTAGATACGAGAAAATGAAAAAAAAGTTAGTAATGTAAATTACTGTCGTCATGGAATATAAATCGGCGCCCTTTTGCTCCTCTAAGTTTGATCGTTTTTCTTTGAGTAGTTTACGCTAGTCGATAGCCCCAGCTCCCGCAACGAGATGCTGGAGAGCCGAATTTTCATCGAGTACAGTCTAGTGACCCCGATTTCTGTTCAACGAAACCGCTGGAGTATCGATCGTTATTCCTGAGTGGTTGGTAGCTTCTTTTAGCTTAGTCTCTTCTAACTCGTGCGCTAGTACAGATGTTGAGATATTGCCGCTTGATGCGATCTCATATCGAATGTGCACTTTCGTGTATTCTGTATCGACACGGCTCGGATCAGACGATACGCTAGTATTGTGATAACCACTCGGGATTAATCGGGTCACTTAGTCAAAACTGATCAAAGTACTAGACAATCGGGAGCTTTATTTAATGCATGGGAGCGAGATACATAACTTATGCGTAGAAGCGACGCAGCTGTTCGGCGTTCCAAGTATTCGCCAGGACCTCGCCATCTTCCCATCTAAGCCAATAGGCACCCGGTCGGACCGTCTCCTCCACAATGTACGGACCTTCCCAAATTGGAGAGAGCTTGTGCTCACTTTCCTGGTTCCTCCTGAGGACCAGATCTCCTTTCGAAAAGGCTCTACTTCTGACATTGCGAAAATGGTAACGCCGAAGTCCCTGGAGGTACTTGGCCAACTGGATGGCTACAACGTTTCGAGCCTCCTCGAGTTGATCAAGCTCTACCATTCGGCTCCCCTCGGACTCGGATTCCTTGTAATTCCGAACCCTCATGGATTCGAATTCTAGTTCAGTCGGCAGAACCGCCTCTGCACCGTAAACTAGGAAAAAGGGAGTTTGCCCAGTTGCCCAACTGGGAGTGGTTCTGAGTCCCCAGAGTACCGACGGTAACTCTTTCACCCATCGGGTAGCGTATGGTTTGAGGCGATCGAAGACCCTGGCCTTCAGGCCCTGGAGGACTAAGCCATTAGCCCGCTCCACCTGCCCATTGCTTCGTGGATGAGCTACCGAGGCGAAGCAAATCTTGATTCCAACGCCTTCGCACCACTCTTGAAATTCTTCACTCCTGAATTGGGTACCGTTGTCTGTAATGATCCAGTTGGGAACTCTAAATCTGACCACGATATCTTGGAAGAACTCCTTGGCCTTAAGCGCAGTGATCGTGGCGACTGGTTTAGCTTCGATCCACTTGGTGAACTTGTCAATGGCTATGAAAAGGTAGGCGAAACCACCTTGCGCCTTCTTGAGTGGGCCGACTAAGTCGAGCCCCCAGACCGCAAAGGGCCAAGAGTTGGGGATAGTTTGCAGCTCCTGTGTGGCAAGTGTGTCTGCCTTGCATAGAACTGGCAGCCCTCGCAAGTTCGAACGATCTCCTTAGCATCCGTCACCGCCGTAGGCCAAAAGAAGCCCTGGCGATAGGCTTTCCCAACCAAGGCGCTTGACGCCGCGTGATGGCCGCACATCTCCGAGTGGATTTCTTTGAGCAGGTCTCTTCCCACTTGTTCCGAAATGCACTGCCTGAGGACACCTGAGGTGCTCTTCCGAAAGAGCTCCTCGCCAACCACCACATAGGATTTGGCTTGTCGGGAGATGCGCTCGGCCAGAGCGGTTGCCTCTGGAAGTTTGTCCTTCAGGAGATAATCTAGATATGGGGCCGTCCAGTCGGGGTTAATGAGCAGGACTCCGGTCTCGGGATCCTTACTTGGCTCCCGTCGCTGCTTTGCAACAGCTTGGTTCGTAGAAGATCCTGGATTTAAGATACCACTCGGGACCTCTGCCCGAGTGGCTCCCATTTTAGCCAACTCATCGGCCGCTTCATTATTGCGGCGGAGGACATGGACCAGCCTGCATCACAAACTTTCCTTCCAATTCTCAGACTTGCTGGCAATACGCCGTCATAGTCTGATCGACGCACGACCAGTCCTTCTGTACTTGGCTCACCACCAACTGGGAGTCACCGTGAACCGCCAGTCGCCGGATTTCGAGTGATGTGGAGATGCGGAGCCCGTGGATGAGCGCCTCGTACTCTGCGGCATTGTTCGAGGCTGGGAAGTGAATCCGAAGGACGTACTTCAACCTATCGCCTTTCGACGAGACGAGGAGAATTCCTGCCCCGGCCCCGCCGAGCATGAGAGATCCGTCGAAGTGCATGGTCCAATACTCTGGCTCTTCTTTCATGCGGGGAGCCTGGGATTCAGTCCACTCGGCCGTGAAGTCGGCCAAAGCCTGAGACTTGACGGCGGTGCGCGGCTTGAATGAGATGTCGAAGGCTCCAAGCTCGACCGCCCACTTCGAGATTCTCCCAGAAGCTTTTCGATTATGGAGGACCTCTCCCACAGGGAAAGAAGTCACTACTGAAATCGAGTGCCCTTGGAAATAATGCTTCAGCTTCCACGACGAGATCAAAATTGCGTACAGCAGCTTCTGAACTTGAGGATATCGCGTCTTGGATTTGCCCAAGATTACCGACAAAATAAATCGGGCATTGTGCAGTGAAGCGGTGTCAGACTCTTCCCGCTTCCACAACTATCGCGACCGACTACATGAGTTGTTGCCGCTATGTAAAGCAGAGAAGTTCACCTGCAATCGGGCGAGACTAGGATTGGAGGGGTGGAGAGGAACACCTTGAGTTCTTCAAAGGCTTGCTGTGCCTCAGCCGTCCATTCAAAACGGTCCTGCTTCTTGAGGAGCTTGAAGAAGGGCATCCCCCGAACCCCCAACCGGGAGATAAATCTGCCAAGCGCTACCATGCAGCCAGTGAGCTTTTGAACATCTTTCTGGCTGGCAGGTGGCGCCATCCTCATGATGGCCCCGATTTTCTCCGGATTTGGCTCGATCCCGCGATGAGAGACAATGAATCCGAGTAGTTTCCCAGAAGAAACTCCGAAAACACACTTCTCAGGGTTCAACCTCATCCGGAACGCCCTTAGTCTCTCAAACGTCTCGGCCAGATCGGAGGTGAGACTATCCTTGATCTGCGTTTTAACCACTACATCATCCACATATGCCTCTACGTTGCGTCCGAGCTGATGGTGAAAACACCGCTGTATCGCGCGCTGATAGGTTGCGCCAGCGTTTTTCAGCCCAAACGGCATGGTGACATAGCAATATGCTCCGAATGGAGTGATAAATGAAGTCTTCTCACAATCCTCCTCTCGAAGCCGGATTTGGTGATAGCCTGAGTAGGCGTCCAGGAAACTGAGTAGTTGAGATCCAGCAGTGGAGTCCACCACTTGATCGATGCGGGGTAGACCAAAGGGATCTTTTGGGCAAACCTTATTGAGGTCGGTATAGTCAACACACATGCGCCAACTTTTATTCTTCTTTTGAACGAGTACAGGGTTTGCCAACCAGTCGGGATGATACACTTCTTTGATAAAACCTGCGGCAAGCAGTTTTGTGATCTCCTCCCTGATGGCCTCTTGGCGGTCTTGGGCGAACCGTCGTAACCTTTGCTTGACCGGCCTGGCCGATTCATTTTACGTTCAGCGCGTGCTCGATCACCTCCCTAGGGACTCCGGGCATGTCCGACGGCTTCCAGGCAAAGACGTCTTTGTTTGCCCGCAGAAAGGTGACGAGCGCGTCCTCCTATTTCTCCCCGAGCCCTGTCCCGATCAAGGCCATTTGAGCCAAATCGGACGGGTCGAGGGTAATTCTCTTGGTATCTTCTCCGGGACCAATCCCAGGGTTCGGCGCTTTGCGGGCAAGGACGCTTCCTTCCGGCTTGTCGGAATCCACCTCTTGCCGAATCCTCTCCCGACCCGCTCGCGCCTCCAAGGACTCGGTCATCTCGCAGCTCTCCTTGTCACAAGAAAAAGACTGCTTGATATCACCGCGTAAAGCGATAATACCACTCGGCCCTGGCATTTTCAGCGTCAGGTACGCATAGTGGAGCACTGCCATGAACTTGGCTAGCGCTGGTCTCCCCAAGATGGCATGATATGCTGCCGCGAAATCAGCCACCTCGAAGCCAAGGTTCTCTGTCCGGTAATTTTCCCTTGCACTGAAAGTGACCAGCAGAGTGATTTGTCCGAGTGGTGTCGTGGACGTTCCGGGTATGACACCGTGAAAAGGCGACGACCCGCGCTTAAGCTCCGATCGTGAAATTCCCATGTCGTCAAGAGTTTTGGCAAAGAGGACATTAAGCCCACTTCCGCCGTCAATCAATACCCTCTTGAGCTTGATGCCGCGGACAACGGGCGCCAAGACGAGCGGATATCTACCGGGGAATGGGACTCGATCTGGGTGATCTGAGCGGTCGTAAGTTATCGCGACCTCAGACCACCGCACGTACTGGGGGGTCTCCGGCTCTATTGCGTTGATGTCTCGGGCGGTGAGCTTTTGCTTCCGCTTGGACTCATACGCAGCCGAACCCCCGAATATGTAGTTAAGCTCGAGATCGACTTCCTGATAGTCTTCCTCGGCTTCGGGGGGAGGCGGCTTGGCGGCGTGTCCACTCGGACCTTGTCCAGCCTGCTTCTTGCTCTCCTAGGCAAATCTCTTCAAAGTGAAGCAGTCCTTGGCGGCATGTCTCCCCTTTGGATGGAAGGGGCAAAGCGAGTTCATCACCTTGTCATACCCGTCCTCTTTGAGGGCGCGAGGGTGAGCAGGTTCAGTGACTGCCACCAGCTCTTCACCCTTGCGCTTCTTTTCCTTCCGCCGGGGGGGCTCGGCTTGATCCTTCCCCTCGTCATGCCGTTCCGCCAAGGCCTCGGAGGCTGAAGCGTAGCGGTCCGCTAGGGCGAACAGCTCACGAACCGACGTTGGTGGCTTCCGAGACATCTTCTTGATGAGATCAGGGTCGCTAACTCCCTTCTGGAAGGCAGCTATCACAACCGCATCCGTGACATCCCGAATAGTGCTTTTCCTGTGCATGAAGCGCTTGACGAACTCCCGGAGGGACTCGTTCCTCTTTTGGTGCAGCTGATAGAGGTCCTAGGGGGTGCCCGGGAGCTCGTACGTGCCTTGGAAGTTTGAAATGAATTGCTCACACAGATCTCCCCAGGAATCTATAGAGTTTGCTGGGAGTCCAGTGAGCCAGGCTTGGCCCAGGGGCGAGAGGGTAACCGGTAAGTAATTTGCCATTACTTTCTGATCCCCCCGGCAGCCCTGACCGCCAGAGCGTACGCCTGTAACCAAGCCTCCGGGTCCCTCTCACCGTCAAACCTAGTGATGCCCTTGGGATTAAACCCATCAGGCCAAACCACTCGGCGTAGGTGAGGGGTAAACGCGCGAACCCCTTTTATGACCTCGGCAACCCGGGCGGTGATCGACGTGGAGGATCGCGCTTGGCGTGCTTCACGATCTCGTGGAAGGATGCCGTAACGCTCATACTCGTCGGCATGGCGGCGTTGCTCCTCCCTTTCTCGTCGCGCGCTGGCGTCGAGGTCAGAACGGAGGTCGCGGTTGATGCTGTGTCGCAAGTCGTCTCCGCGGGGTGGAACATGATGTGTCTGGCGGGGGGCTTCCCGACCTGACCGGCTGCTGGCCGTCTGGGTCCTCGCCGAACCACGTGACTGCTCCTTTGCCGGCTAGTCGGTCTGGGCCTGCTGGATTGCTGCCGCCGTCACCATGGCCTTTACTTGGGCCACGATCGGGGCGACTGGATCGCCCGCCCCCAGCATAGGGCTCAAGGTATCCAGGAGTGTCTTGGAGGCGACGACATTCTGCTGTGGAGTACGGAAGACCGCTTGGTCCCCCATCTTGGCTTGCAGAATGTCTTCATTGACACCACGGGCGCGGTCCCGCAGAGCACGCGCCCGCGCGTCCGGTTCTGTTGCTCGACCACCTTCCAAGTCGGCAGCGGCCGAAGTGTCGAGACGCTGCTGCGAATCCGCCCGCGAGCCCTCGATTACGCAGACTCTACAGAAATTCCAGCAACTCTCTAGGCTTTCTTCTGACTCGGCCGGTGAGCCGGGCAAGCCTGAAGAGGATAGCTCCAGGCGCTCGGAGGTGCCGAGTGGTTTGGCGGTGAGAACCCCCACCATTCGTGCCTCGGCGCCCATGAGTCCGACTCCCTGGAAGGACCGGACCTTCGGTCCCCTACTCGGTGCTTTAGAGCACGAGACAGGGGGACCTCCCGATCGGCGCGAAAGTCATGATGATGGCTCGCTGGAGACCTCGCCATACTGCAGCGTGGCCTCCTTAGAGAGGGAAAGGTTCCCGAGGCTGTTGGAGATGAAGGTCAGGCTTCCGAAACGGAAAACCTGACCCGGGAAGAAGACTGTGGAGACTCCGCTCATCGCAGCCATAAAGCTCGACGAAGATCTTGACACAATCCCCTACCTGGCGCGCCAACTGTCGACGATCGATTTCGCCGGCAATGAGATTTGTGATTCTAGGGGATTCGTGCGGGATCATAGCTAGATGGTAACACAGGATGCGAGGGCGATCTCTTTTTAGATAGGTTCGGGCTCTCACGGAGGAGATAATACCCTAGTCCTGTGTTCTTGGATATATGAGCGTCCTCCTTTTCTTTTCCTCTCCTCCCCCTTTATATACTAGGGGAAGGATCTGCCACCAAATGGGCGCCACCTGGCCCTGAACATGGTGGCTTCATGAGTACATACTTTGTCTCTTATCGACTGGCCCCACTACGTCCACGGGATGCGGTCGTGCCTTCCCCGACCCACGCCTGCCACCCCGCCAGGTTCCGGCGCCTGCAGGTTCTGGCGATGTCAGGCCGCACGCTTTGCTTTTGACGGGTTGCTTGGGCATGGCACGAAGTCACGAGGATCTGCGAGCTGCCTTGGGGAATAAGTCGGGCCATCCCCCGGGCTCATCATGGCGTTTTCAGGCTCCGGGCCTACTACTCCACCTTCGGCCCAGTCGGGCGTAGGCCCCACTTGCGGGACCCCCATCTCAGGCATCCCACAGCGCCTCTCAAGGCCCATCATATCCTTCTTGCCACTTGCCACGGTCTAAATCTATTTATCAAACCCAGTTGATTGCCATGCACCATGTGCCATCAACAATCACAACACATGATGCTTCTCCAAAATAGGTTCAATATCTCATTAAGTCAATATTAACATTTGATTGTCCAAAATCATATCATGTGCACGTAGCGGGTCTAAGCTATAACTACAACGGTCTAAAATACCCAATGTTGGCAATTTAACAACAACCAACTAATATTCCACAACTAGGGTGACAAGGGATCAAGGCACATAATTAGTTACTGCAATTTTGTATTTATCTAATTCCCATAAATAATTTAAACAATTTCTAATTAAATTAGCATGCAATAATGTAAATCAAACAAATTTTCAAAAATAGGAGCAATATGATCAAAGCATAACTTGCCTTCAAAAAGTACAGGTTCTTGGTCTTGAACTGGCTCCTGGGTCAAAACTTCACTTTCATAGCCTTCGGGCACTTCAACGTCTAGTCGTAACGCGTGCAAATAGCATTAACATAAATAAACAGTAGGCAAAAAGTGTCCAAAAATTCAAATAAACTTCATAAATAAAGAGAGCACACTTTTATAAATTTTTAGAAATTTTAAACGTTCAAATCGGAGTTAAAACGCAAAAGTTATACCCGTTTAAAGTATGGAAAATTAATTAAATAAATATAAACAGAGAAAACTTATGTCCAAAAATTAAATAAAATTCATCAGTAAGTATATCTCAATTTTATAAAAATTTAGAAATTGAAATCACCCAAATCGGAGTTAAAACGCAAAAGTTATAACGTTTGAAGTTTGAAAAATCAAATAAAAAAAATAAACCGAATTACTTCATTTATTTTTCTATTGAAAAATCCATTTATTGCATCATCATGCCACGTGAACCAATCAGAGGCTACCACGTCGCCTCGGGTCCATGGACCCGGCGCACGGCTCGGCTCGGGTCCACCGTGGACCCGGCCCACGAGCGCAAGTGTCACTAACGTGTGGGACCCACTCGGATCATGTCATTGCTGACGTCATCACGCTCGGCTGCACGGTACTGACACGCGGGCCCCACTGTGACATCAGCATGACGTCACGGATGACGTCACGCGCGTGCGGGCACGGACGCTGATACGCGGGCCCATTACTGACGTTAGGGGTGACGTCAGCGACGACCGGGCTAACCGCGTGGACCGCATCGGTTCGGCGCCTGCACACGTGGCTTGATCTGGGCCGTTGGTTTGAAATCCAACGGTCCAGATCGGATCCAATCTCACATGTTTTGGAATATCGCGATCGATCAGGACCATTCGATTCGGATCGGACGGTTGGGATTGGATCGAGTTTCACCGCGTCACTAGGGGGGTGACGTGGCATGACCCGGCGTACGACACGCGGCACAATCTACGCCGTTGGATCTCGATCGAACGGCTGAGAAAGCATCTAACGCTACAATGTGGGTTAACCCTAACCGTACGATCTAGATCTAATGGCTGAGATTTGATCCAACATGGTGCAGTCTACGGCTACGTGGCACAATCTAAAATGTTGGATCTAGATCCAACGGTTGAAAATAGATCTAAAACCGTAACGTGGAAAACGAACCGGGGTGACGTGGACGAACCTGGGCCATTCGATGGAGATCTAATGGCTGACGAAGCTCGCGGTTCTGGTGATGGCGCGGCGGAGCAGAGGACGCCGGAAATGAAGACGACGACACGCCCAACGGCATTTTGGCGTAGCTCCGGCGGAGTGAATGGTACTCCCAGACGTGCCTCGTCACGACGGTTTCGGATCCGAGCTCCAACACGGCGGAGGACGGCAGAAACGACGGCAAACGGCGGAAAAACGCGACGGCTCGAGCTCGGTGACCTAGGGCTACGGGTGCGCACGGAAACCGGGAACACGGCACGCGTGGCGGCGCATTAAATAGTGGCCTCGGTGTCCGTGAAAACCGCGAAAACCGGCGGCGACTCGGACGGATGACGTGGCCGCATCCCAGCTGTCCACGTGTCCACGATCAACGGCCGCGATTGTGTCGGGCGCTAGGGTTTGGCCTGGCTCGGGAATAGGCTCGGGTGACGTGGCGCAACGCTGGCCATTGGATCTCGATCCAACGGTAACGTGCGCTAGGGTTTGGCCTGGCTCGGGTCGGACTTGGGTCCGGTTTGAGTCAAACTCGAGTTTGACTCGGGTCCGACCCGGTTGGATGAACAGTAAAACTGATTCGGATTTTCCATCAATTTAATATTCAAAATAATTTCTAGAAATTCAAATAATTCGAGAAAAATAGCAAAATAATCAGAAAAATTTTGGAAAATAATTTGAGACATTTTGGACTCAAATAAAATATTTCCAACAAAATTTTATTTAAAAATTTTAATTATTTAATTATCTCAAAAGGGAATAAATTCAAACTAAATCCAAATAAATCCCTGAAAATTCCAAAAATTCTCAAAAGAAGTTTCAATTTAATTCATGAAAAGCAAAAATTGGGGTGTTACACTGTTGGAGAAAGGATTCATGAGACCCAGTTTGTCACCGTGGGGAGCGCCAGTCCTATTTGTCAAGAAGAAGGATGGAAGTTTTCGGATGTGTATTGATTATCGTGCACTCAATGATGTGACGATAAAGAGTAAGTATCCACTACCCAGGATCGATTACTTGTTTGATCAGTTAAGAGGAGCTGGAGTTTTCTCCAAGATCGACCTACGATCAGGGTATTACCAGCTGAAGATCCGGTCGAAAGATGTATCGAAGACTGCATTTTCGTTAAGATATGGACATTACAAGTTCACAGTTATGTCCTTTGGTTTGATGAGTGCACCCGCATATTTCATGAACTTGATGAATAAAGTTTTCATGGAATACCTGGATAAGTTTGTCGTCATGTTCATTGATGATATCCTTGTTTACTCCATGACGAGGGAAGAACACGCAGAACATCTGAGGCTAGTTCTTGAGAAGTTGCGAGAGTAAAGTGGAATTTCTTGGACATGTAATGACTACCGATGGAGTCGCAGTTGACCCGAGTAAAGTAGAAGCGGTATTGGATTGGGAACAGCCGAAGTCGGTGACCCAGATCCGTAGTTTTCTTGGAATGGCGAGATATTACCGTCGATTCATTAAGGGATTCTCAACGATTGCCAGACACCGATCTTGATCTGTTGGCATGATCTATTCGGCATGGGCTACTACCCCGATGGTGTTACCAGCCGGTAGGGGTAATGCACGACATGAAACAAAACGAGCATAAACTAATGTTTTGATCGTGTAGGCCCCTCGAGAAGGTTGCGCGCATGCGGCCACGATCTGTTGGCTAATATCATAGATGGCACATGACGGAAGTCCAGATGGTGTTTCCAGCTGGTATGGACCAGTCGCGGCACGATCTAGATAAAGCATGAACTAATCTTTTTGGCCTCATAGCACTACCAACTCGTACCTCATGAACCCTATACCGATTGATCTCATCAACCCGTGACCAACTCAGTAACATATCAACATATGTGCAGCATCCAGATCCAAGACAACGCAATATCGGCTCTGATACCACTAAAGGAGAACGCGGTGCTACGCTAGCCGAAAACAAAAAATTTTCTATTGCGAACACCCAGGAAACATGCGAGTCAGAGATCATGGAGCATTACCCTTGGAACACGTTAGTAGCGGAAGTAGAGTGGGTGAACGTGGTACCCTTGTGGTACAACTCCTCCTCGTCATGGATTGCCATCACAACAACGTCGTTGTAGTCATACAGTTGATGCAGCCGATTGAATAGATCAGCACCGACGCAAGAGCGATGATGCCTCTATGGTATCCACAAGTCTGGGGTGGGATCACCGCGCGCTGGTGTGCTAGCACCCATGCGTGCGGCTAGGGTTTTAGGGGCAGTGGGACACGGTGGCGGCTAGGGCTTGTGGTGGGGAGACTGTAACTCTGCACGCCCCCACGCCTCCTTTATATAGAGTGCACTAACGGGCCTTCTGTAATAGAAGCCCACTAGGGCTCGCACTAATGGATCTTCTAGAATAGAAATCCATTAAGACGCCAGAGGTCCAAATCGACATAAACCCACTAATGGATTCAATCCATTAGACATGATCCAACCCGTTAAGTGTGTGACCCATTAGGCTCATGTACAAGTCAGTTGCGGTCCCGGAGAACCCCTTTTCCAGACCACAAGTCAATAGCGGTACCTAGCAGCACATATTGACCCCCGAATGTACACAATGATTGAATCAACTGAACCTTGATACATTCACATAGGATCCTTTTGCCACATAGAACCCTAAACCCGTCAAGCTCAAGGCGAGAAGCGTGCCACACTTGTGATAGCTCAACAAATTCACTCGCCAATGTAATGGATATAATTCATGATTAACTCTTTAATCACTTTGGCATGGCCATGCATTTTTTCTTATCCATCCACACCGAGGGGCCCAGAGATATCTCTCCCGTTATCAAGGAGGGGCAAATTCCATCTTGATATCTTACATCTCATGTCATGTTTCATGGCATACTCGTAAGCTTCCTTTATAACTCCCATGTTATGGTTAAGCGTTTGATAGCCCCAAAGTATACAATTACGCATGCTGAGAATCAATAAGAATCTCATGTCAAAGGATCGTAAAGGTATACCACTCTAGACTACATCCTGATGGCACTTCTTAAAATAACAATCTCAGCAGTGTATCGGAGCGGGTCTATCCAACCCCATGTTCTCTAACATGTGCCCACATTATTGATTTGATATCTCCATATCTATGGTATGTGAAACATTACCATCAATCAATATATGTGCTGGTCAAATCACTATTGTCCCACATAATGATATGTGACCAGGGATCATTTAGAATAATATCATATAACCAATGTGTTTCACAATTAAGTCATACTCAATTAACAAAGGACTGACATTTTGTGATGCCCTAGAATTTGAGAGCAATCCTAGGGTTTTCTTTCTTGATTGTTCCGGAAAGAAAGATGGTTTTGTCGGGGAATGAAACAATTGAAGAATATGCGGCAATTTAATATTAAAAATTGGAGTTTTGGGCTAGTTTCCGCTGGGCTGAGGCAACCTGGGCCTGGTAGGGAATTCCTTTTCCCCTCTCCTCCCCATGCCTTGGTGGGCCGGCCCACCTTCCCCTTTAAGTGGCGCCCCCTTCCCCCAAACCCTAAGGCGCCTCCTCCCTCTCCCTCCCCTAGCAGCCACCTCTCCCTCCCCTTCCTTCCCCTACGTGGTGGCTCAAGATCCGCCGCGAATCGCGAAGGAGAAGGCGAGGAGCGACTCCGTGGAGGCGTGGAGGACGAGCAGATCGCCGATTCGGGGTTCATCGCGTGTTCTTCGTGGGTTCGCAAGGGAGAACACTAGGTAAAATTCCCAAACTTTTACCTCTGTTTTACCTAGGGATTAGGAGTGTATTAGATCTGGTGGTGAGGGTTTTGGATGGATCTTGTTGGGGGACAAGGGTAGATGTTCACGTGGTGCTGTTTCTGGAAGGGGGGATTGTGCAGCGCGGATTGTTTCGCGTTTTATGTGGCATAGATGATTTTTCCTGCCAAAACCTATAACTATAAAGTTGTAGATAACGTCGAGACCTAGCTTCTGTAATTTTTTCAGAATTTTTGGGGAAGTGTTCTGAGAGTTATCGCTATTGCAAACTGACGAACAGAATCTGGGAACAGATTTCATCCACTGTGTTGGACGACTGTTTAGGCATATTTAACAGAGGAATTAGAATTTATGATCTTCTGGAAAGTTGTAGATCTAGTCAATATCTACCTCCTGTAATTTTTTCATATTTTTATGTTCTGTATAAAAAAAGATACGAAAAAGAGAATGGGGGTTGCTGCTGTTCGATCCGGACAGATCGGGGTTTCGGTGTTGGAAAAGGGGAACGGGTTGTAGGAATTGCGTGTTTGAGTTGTGTGAGCAATTGGGGTGTTATTACATACTGAAAATATGCTTGTACAGGTGGTGCCCCTTCTGGACGCAACTAGATCCGTCGTCTACGTCGGTAAAGGCAAGTGGAAGTAGTGTTATGGTTGAGCTATACATCGTTGTTTGCATTGCCTTCGTTATATTTCGATGACATTAATCATACATGGTTTGATCATTTGCTAGGAAGATTGCAATAATTAGATTAGCAATGTGATGATGTGCTTTGGCTTTGAACCATGAGTAAAGAGAAGAATGATGTTGCCTATTGGTTGAATTGTCTAAACATTTCATCTCTATGATATTTGTTTTCTATCCATGCTATATGATGATATGAAAATGTGTGGACTCAGTGGGAGAGGTTATGAATGAATTCATGCATGAAGCATTAACTGCATAATCATGCATTGGAAGTTTGTCGACGCCAGCGTTGCGATCAATGCAGTACAACACCGTGTGTTCCCCGAGAAAGGGCACGGTGAGGAGGAACATGGCATAAGCATGTGCATCAATCATATGCATTTTACTGAAGTGGTGTGGACTCTTTGATGTGGTATTGTATATGAGGAATGTGGAATGTTAGATATATGGTGGATGTGGTATTGTATATGAGGAATGTGGAATGTTAGATATATGGTGGATGTGGTGTTGTATATGAGGAATGTGGAATGCTAGATATATGGTGGACGTTTTATTGGTATTAGTTGTTCTGCTTGCTGAGATTACCCAATCTCACTACTTGCTGTTTTGATGTTTTCAGGTAGCGCACGTGAGTCGTAAGCATGAAGGGTGGGCTAGCAACACAATAATTTTTCCGATGTCATCACGACTCTCATGATCTAGGGCTTTAAATAATTCATTAGTTGGATGCAATTTTATTTCATATAGACCCCTTGTTGTTCCCTTTAAACTTGTTCTCGTTTATGGTTGTCCCATTAGAGATGTGTTATATTTGTGGTTGATACTCGGTTGAATTAGACTCGTTGTCTCTAGTATTGATGTCGTGAGATTATTCCTATTTGAATTGCTTCCGTATTGTCCTGTTTTAGGGAAATCTTTGTCGAATTTTTCTTGTACATCGCTTGAGATTTATGGGGTGTTACAGCTTGGTATCGTGAGCGGTCAGAGGTCCCTGGAATGTGTATTTAGTGTCATACTATAGGTTCAACCTAAAATATGAAGTGGGATAATCTAGAAACATGGCTTAGGTTTTACTTAAAACTTTGCCATAGGATAGCAACATTAAAACTTGTGTAAGTGGAATAATTAATTTAAAACTTGACACACTCAAGGTAGGAATGGGTATGGGTACCGTTGCTTTACGCTTAAATGTTGTATTTAAGCTTTGATGTTAAATGTTATATTTGGTAATATATGTTGCTATGTTTATGAAAGAATTGATTGTGTTGATACATTTGAGATTATGTGGGTTGTGGTGCCGAAAGGGTTTCGGTGACCTTCTGTTGTTTGTAGTAATGATGGGTTTGACGATGTGGCCGGTTAGTGCCATCACCGATGGACTTTTAACCTCCTGTTGGGAGAGTGATTATCCTTTCTGTCGTAGATTGGGTAGTTGGTTGGAGTCGAGTAGTAGAGTTGTGGATTGACACTCCGAATTTCCTTTGCCGTTTTGACGAACGGTTTTGGTTGGTTTTTGATTGGTTGAAATAAAAGAAAAAGTGTTCGGTTTTGGATACTCACCGATAGTTCTTTTGGTGGTTTTGGTTTTGTCTTCTTTGGTTGAAGACAAAAGAAGAATTTAGGGTTGCGCCTCTTTTGGTCGCCTTGCCAGCTTTGACGCCCGGTTTGTTGTTTGCCTTATAGAGAAACTTATAGATTGATTCTTGGGTTACCATTCTCCAATTTGAAAAGAAGTTATTGAAGTTTCGATGAAAAATCTAAGTCGCATGGATTTAGGGGTCAAGGTTTTGGCGGAAAGGATGTGGTTGATCGGTTGCTTTACGGAGAAAGTTTTCAATTTATTCTTGTGTTTGTCTTTCTCCGAGGTTTAAAAGAGTTATTGCGGTGTTGTGCCAGACCTTGTTGTCGGGGCCTAAGTGGTGTTTGATCGCAATGATGACTTGCTTGGGAATTCATCTTTGAAAAACCGTTTGTTCCGTGAAAGTTTGAAGTTTGGGCTTATGGCCTTATCTGAAAAAAAAAAGATTTGGTTAATCGCTTGGTTTTCCCTCTTGCAACCATCTTCCTTCGCGGAAGTTGTTGATCTCGAGAGTTGTGGAGTAGTTGCGTGTCGGCATTTGGGAATTTAAGAGTTGACTTCTCTTGTGATTTGTTGTTGAGCTTTCCGGAAGGAAAGGTGTTTTGGGTGTTGTTCTTTTCTGGAGCAATTTTGGTTTCCTTAAGAGTTGGGTGCGTGATTCACGCAGATGTTTAAGAAGTTAAGTGTATGACGAGAAGTTAGAGTTTTCGGATGATATGAGCTAGTGGTTCGGTTAAAGCGAATTTGTTGTTTGTTTAAAGATAAACTAAAATATTGTGTTGATAAGAGATGATTAAACGAAACGTCAGGTGATCCAAAGTGAAAGTTGATTAGTGGTGTGTGCAAAGTGATGCGGGTTATGGAATCTAATGGATGTTTGAGATTAGTTAGCATAGAATGTCTCGGTTGATGAACTTGTTATAGCAAGAAGATGGTGTGAAATTCTGCCTATTGTAGCTGGTGGGTCAGTTAATATTGTGGGTCGACAATATGACTTAAAATACGTGTAATCAATTAATGAGGATATATGGAATGAATGTAGGAAATGTTTAATTATTCTTGATAGATGTCTGTCTGGGATCCGTATTTATGAGGGATGTCTAGTGGAGATCGTGTCGCGTGGTTAGTATTAATTATTGGTGGAATGAACTGGTGATATGGAATATGTGACTTAGGGATTATACCCAGGGTAATTGTTGATTACGCCAGAATAATTGTAAAGAGATGTGTGCTACGCTTGGGATAATAAGTTGCATGAATAATGGTTCGTCATGGTTAGTAGACCAAAAGAAGTTGTTGATATGCGTCTTATGTTGGGTTAACTGATAAGTTAATTGTCTTTGGAGTTGTGGGAACGTGGTTCTCCTTGTCGATTGTCATACGGTAGATATGGTCTATGGTTCGTTGGTAATATAATCAGTTGTGGTTATATGAGCAGTGAAAAGTGATTTTATTAAGAGCAGATGTTGTAGCTTGTGTGCATGATGTTGGACTTGTCGGGATTTGGGTGATTATGACATCCGTATTGGCTAAGAGTATTGGAATGTGAGTAATGGTGGGATTTGAGTCGAACTTTCTTTTGAAGGTTTACGGATTCAAATGAAGGTATAAATTTTCTGGGAGTGCTTGCCTCTTTGTTTAGGCGTCTTGATTAGTGTGCAAGAAAATCTCCCGATTAAGTGGCATTTTGTCAAGTTACAAACTTGACTCATGATTGGAATTATGGATGAAAGAGTAGTATTTGAAGTATGGCTTATGGGTTCCAAATGTGGTGTGGTATTGAACCATGCCAATCTTTGGATTTGGGCTAATCTGTTTAGTCTATGCTATGAGTATGGATTAACACCCAAAGCGTTGGAGTGGGACGCTCTCTTTAGCGTTCAACTGATTTATCTTTGGTAACCCTGGAGTTAAGCGCTTAAATTGTAATTCTATCGTGACTAGTGTTGGATTTATTTGGGAAACGTGTGTGGTGTTTGCGAGCGTTTCAAAAAGGTGAATCTTACGATTATTTCATAAGTGATTTTTGTTGGTAAGGTGTTCCCTGCTGGGGATGTGTTTCCTTCTCTTTAAGAGAATTGGTAGCGGTTATTAGGCGTAGATGTTTGATTTGAGAGTTGATGCTATCTTACATATTGGCTTTGGTTAAAATGCGATGTTTTGCACGCATTGCGTGCGATGGTTGTTGGGTTGTGATGCGATATGGTATTTTTTCTTGCTAACGTCGTAGTTTATGCGAATTTGAGCAACCATCGATGTTGTTGGGTGTCAATCATGTGACAAAGAGAATGAAGTCTTTTGTGAATGGTTAATGGGTATCGTGGTTACATGACGAATAAATGGTGAAAAAGACTCATGACATCGTTTTTATAAGCATAAAAGAGTTGTTGAGCCAGGACGGTGAGAAAGTCATATAGAGATATATGACTAATCCGGAGTGCTCTTGAAGAATTCACATTCGTGTTATGAATCGAGATTTCCATTGCTCTCTAGCATGAAAAGGAATAAATGGGTAAATGCTAGTATTCAATCTATTTTAAATAGTTGGAGTATGTTGTGTGGTGGTAATTTTGTTATCACCTATGTATAGGGTAGCCAAAAGTAATGTTATTGGTTGTTGTTTATGCCCATTTGTTGATATTGATGACTTGGTAGGGTTGTTAATTGTTGGAAACCATTGATCCAATAGAAAAAAAATGTAAAACTGTGGAATTATGTCGAGTACATGTTGTGATTGGGATGAACATTGGATAACAATCATGATGAGGTAGTATAGAATGGAAGACGTTTTGTTAATCATCATAAACTGTATTTATAAATGTTGGGTATTGGTTTTTTGTTGAAGATCAATTTTTTTGCAAGGTTCTAACCTCGTTTGTTCAAATAGGTGGTGGTCTTGGAGTGTATGTCTCACCTGGTTTGTCGTCGTCTTGAATACTGAACCACGAGAGGGGTTGTGGTGTGAAAACACGTTTGTGCGTGGGAGATGAAGAGGGTTCTAGAGACCGGTACCGCTTTTCTTACGGAGAGTGGTTGGAATAAGGAGTGCGAGACCGTTTTCTTTCATGGTCTATTTGGGAATTGAAGTGAAGGTGGAACCGTGAGAGGTTGCACTCTGTTGAGCTAAATCAACATTTTCTCGCTAGTGTTGGTTTTGAGAACTCGCTTGTCGTTTATTCCGGTTTGAGTCTTTGTGTGAATGTTTTGTGTTGCAAAGAAGTCTTTTTTCCTTTGGGGACTTTGTTGTTGATTTTTGGTGTGTCTTAGATTCGGGGACGAATCCTTTTAAGAAGGGGAGATTGTGATGCCCTAGAATTTGAGAGCAATCCTAGGGTTTTCTTTCTTGATTGTTCCGGAAAGAAAGATGGTTTTGTCGGGGAATGAAACAATTGAAGAATATGCGGCAATTTAATATTAAAAATTGGAGTTTTGGGCTAGTTTCCGCTGGGCTGAGGCAACCTGGGCCTGGGCCGGGAATTCCTTTTTCCCCCTCTCCTCCCCATGCCTTGGTGGGCCGGCCCACCTTCCCCTTTAAGTGGCGCCCCCTTCCCCCAAACCCTAAGGCGCCTCCTCCCTCTCCCTCCCCTAGCAGCCACCTCTCCCTCCCCTTCCTTCCCCTACGTGGTGGCTCAAGATCCGCCGCGAATCGCGAAGGAGAAGGCGAGGAGCGACTCCGTGGAGGCGTGGAGGACGAGCAGATCGCCGATTCGGGGTTCATCGCGTGTTCTTCGTGGGTTCGCAAGGGAGAACACTAGGTAAAATTCCCAAACTTTTACCTCTGTTTTACCTAGGGATTAGGAGTGTATTAGATCTGGTGGTGAGGGTTTTGGATGGATCTTGTTGGGGGACAAGGGTAGATGTTCACGTGGTGCTGTTTCTGGAAGGGGGGATTGTGCAGCGCGGATTGTTTCGCGTTTTACGTGGCATAGATGATTTGTCCTGCCAAAACCTATAACTAGAAAGTTGTAGATAACGTCGAGACCTAGCTTCTGTAATTTTTTCAGAATTTTTGGGGAAGTGTTCTGAGAGTTATCGCTATTGCAAACTGACGAACAGAATCTGGGAACAGATTTCATCCACTGTGTTGGACGACTATTTAGGCATATTTAACAGAGGAATTAGAATTTATGATCTTCTGGAAAGTTGTAGATCTAGTCAATATCTACCTCCTGTAATTTTTTCATATTTTTATGTTCTGTATAAAAAAAGATACGAAAAAGAGAATGGGGGTTGCTGCTGTTCGATCCGGACAGATCGGGGTTTCGGTGTTGGAAAAGGGGAACGGGTTGTAGGAATTGCGTGTTTGAGTTGTGTGAGCAATTGGGGTGTTATTACATACTGAAAATATGCTTGTACAGGTGGTGCCCCTTCTGGACGCAACTAGATCCGTCGTCTACGTCGGTAAAGGCAAGTGGAAGTAGTGTTATGGTTGAGCTATACATCGTTGTTTGCATTGCCTTCGTTATATTTCCCGATGACATTAATCATACATGGTTTGATCATTTGCTAGGAAGATTGCAATAATTAGATTAGCAATGTGATGATGTGCTTTGGCTTTGAACCATGAGTAAAGAGAAGAATGATGTTGCCTATTGGTTGAATTGTCTAAACATTTCATCTCTATGATATTTGTTTTCTATCCATGCTATATGATGATATGAAAATGTGGACTCAGTGGGAGAGGTTATGAATGAATTCATGCATGAAGCATTAACTGCATAATCATGCATTGGAAGTTTGTCGGCCTTGCGCGCGATGCGTACAACACCGTGTGTTCCTGAGAAAGGGCACGGTGAGGAGGAACATGGCATAAGCATGTGCATCAATCATATGCATTTTACTGAAGTGGTGTGGACTCTTTGATGTGGTATTGTATATGAGGAATGTGGAATGTTAGATATATGGTGGATGTGGTATTGTATATGAGGAATGTGGAATGTTAGATATATGGTGGATGTGGTGTTGTATATGAGGAATGTGGAATGCTAGATATATGGTGGACGTTTTATTGGTATTAGTTGTTCTGCTTGCTGAGATTACCCAATCTCACTACTTGCTGTTTTGATGTTTTCAGGTAGCGCACGTGAGTCGTAAGCATGAAGGGTGGGCTAGCAACACAATAATTTTTCTGATGTCATCACGACTCTCATGATCTAGGGCTTTAAATAATTCATTAGTTGGATGCAATTTTATTTCATATAGACCCCTTGTTGTTCCCTTTAAACTTGTTCTCGTTTATGGTTGTCCCATTAGAGATGTGTTATATTTGTGGTTGATACCTGGTTGAATTAGACTCGTTGTCTCTAGTATTGATGTCGTGAGATTATTCCTATTTGAATTGCTTCCGTATTGTCCTGTTTTAGGGGAAATGCTGTCGAATTTTTCTTGTACATCAGTTGAGATTTATGGGGTGTTACACATTTGTTCATGGAACTGATAAGTACATGAACATAGACATATGATACAATCATCTCACATGATTGCCTCTAGGGCATATCACTAACACTATGTGTACCCCTAGCTTTCATGGATGAGAGCTATGAAACATGTGAGGGATTTTTCAATCACAATCCTGGTTGTCAAGTGTCCAAACAAAGAGGAATCGATTCAAATACTTCTTTTCTAAAAGAGATCAAGCCAAATCACAGTTTTATCATTTGCATAAAAGACAAAGCTCGGAAATGGAAACAAGTCTATATGCAATGCAAAAAAAGTCAGTTCCAAACTCCCCCTCAACAAGTGAGTCATTTTTAAGCACAAATCTAATTCAAGTTGAGTTATTAGCAATTTTGAATTCTAAGAAAAAGAATTGAACTCAACTTAAACCAGAAACCAAACTGAGAAGAGGAAAAGGAGAAAATGACAACTGGTGATTTAAGAGCATAGAAAAGATGGTAGAGACCACTAAGCTCAGACTCGCTCTCACCTTCCCCATATGACTTACATAGAAAAACTAGTTCTCAATCTCTAGCCCAGGAGCAAACACAGACCCTGTCTACCCAGGGGACCTAACACCTACTAGACCTACAAGACTGTGAGTGAGCTCAACTGAAAAGAAGAAGAGAATAGCATCCTAAAGCATAAGATGAGAGGTCCATGCCGAAGCATGCCAGAAGTCTAAGTGAAGTGGACTCAACAAACTGAAAAACAACCCAAAGATACCTAGAAGAAATAGAAACAAAATGCTGAATATGCACATATAAACATATAATATACATCAACTTCCCCTCAAGATATGCCATATGGGCTCATAATCCCAAGCTCCCCTCTCAAGGCAACAAACCTAGAGCTATCCAAAGGCTTCATGAAAATGTTAGCCAACTGGTGGTCACTCTCCATAAACAGAAGCACTATGTCACCCTTCTCCACATGGTCTCTAAGGAAGTGATATCGAATATCAATGTGCTTGGTCCGAGAATGCTGCACTGGGTTCTCAGCAATGTGATGGCAGACATGTTATCACAGAAAAGTGGAACACAAACTGCTGCTAACCCAAATCCTGCAAGGTCGATCTCATCCAGAGAATCTGGCAACAACAACTGGCCGCAGTAACATATTCGGCCTCCACGGTGGACTGTGCAACACTGAACTACTTCCTAGAGGACCAAGAAACAAGAGAAATGCCAATGAATTGGCAAGTACCAGATATGCTCTTCCTATCTATCCTACAGCCAGCAAAGTCTGCATCAGAAAAGGCTCAAAGGGACAGACAGGAGGAGGAAGAGTACCAGATACCATAATCAATGGTAGCTCGAAGGTACCTGAAGATGCGCTTCACCGTCTGGTGGTGAGAGGCACGAGGAGAAGCCTGAAATCGATCACAAAGATATACAGAGAAACGTATGTCAGGTATTGAGGCAGTGAGATACAAGAGGGAGCCGATCATGCTTCGGAACTCCTTTTGATCAACTGGCTCACCATCCTCACTAGGCTCGACAATGGTGGCCATAGGATTCAAAACTGGCTTCTCGTCAGACATGTCAAAACTCTTCAGGAGGTCTCGAGTGTACTTGCCTTGATGCAAGAATGTACCCTCCCGAGTTTGCTTGATCTGGAAGCCAAGGAAGTAGCTCAACTCGCCCATCATGCTCATCTCGAACTCAGTACTCATCACATATGAGAACCAAGTAACGAGCCAATGTGAGGAACCACCGAAAATGATGTCGTCGATATAGATTTGGACTAGGAGAAAGTCCGAATCAGAATGTCTGACGAACAGAGTCTTGTCCACTTGAACCATAAGAAAACCATGAATCAAGAGGTAGGACTTAAGCATCTCATACCAAGCTCGTGGAGCTTGCTTAAATCCATACAAAGCTTTAGAAAGTTTGAATATGGCTAGGACACTTGGGGTTCTCAAATCCTAGAGGCTGTCTGACATACACCTCTTCCTCAATGAAGGCATTGAGGAATGCACTCTTAACATCCATTTGATAAAGCTTGAAGCCCTTGGATGCTGCGAATGCGAGCAGGATCCTGATGGCCTCTAGTCGGGCTACAGGGGCAAAAGTCTCCTCGATGTCGAGACCCTCGACCTGAGTGAAACCCTGAGCGACTAGCCTAGCCTTGTTTTGAACTATAACCCCATCCTCACTTTGCTTGTTTTTGAACACCCATTTGGTCCCAATGATGCTGTGACCAGAAGGAGGCTCGACAAGATTCCAAACTTTGTTCCCCTCGAAGTTTTTTAGTTCCTCATGCATGGCATTAATCCAAGATTCATCGGATAATGCATGAGAAACATCCTTCGGCTCAAAAGAGGCAACAAAGGCAGAGTGAATGCTGAAAATGGACAGACTTGACTTAGAGCGAGTGACTTACTCAAACAGATCTCTAATGATCTAGTCAGGTGGATGGGCCTGCTGAATGTGGTGGGGAGGTCCAGAAGCAGAACTGACCTCTACTCGTCACGTGGGAGAAGTAGGAATAGAGCCACTAGTAGTTGAAGAGTCTAAGGGTAAGGGCTGATCTCCCTGAGGTGCAGAGATGGAAACTGGAGGCACCTCGGGATCAGGAATGGAGACTAGATCAGGCAAGATGCCTTCATCTCCGTCATCATCATCCTCTGTGAAAATGGACTGGGAAAGTGGAGAAGAGCCTGAAATGTCTAGTCTAGCACCGGGACTAGCCTCATCAAAGGTCACCTCACAGGTCTCTATCATCCTACCCAAGTCTACAGCCCAAATCCTATAGCTATGGGAAGAAGCCAAGTAACCCAGAAAGATCCCATCAGCAGAGTGTGACTCGAACTTATCTAGGTTCCCAGACTTCAAGACGAAGCACTTGCAACCAAAAACACGAAAATGAGAAACACTGGGCTTCCGCCCATATCTCAACTCATAAGAAGTGCGGTGCAAGTGTGCACTAAGAAAAACTCTGTTCGCAACATGGCATTCTGTAGCTATAGCCTCAGCCCAAAACTTCCCAGGAGTATTGTACTCATCTAGCATCGTCCTGGCCATCTCAACTAGGGTCCTGTTCTTCCTCTCCACTATGCCATTGTGATGAGGAACGTATGGAGAAGAGAATTGATGCTCTGTGCCTAACTCCTCACAGAAGCTATTAAAGTAGGATTTCTTGAACTCCGTGCCATTGTCACTACGAATCACTCATAAGGCACCGGGGAGCTCCATGGACAACCTATGGACCTAAACCCTAAAGTGAGAAAAGGACTCATCTTTCGAGACCATGAAAAACACCCAAGAATACCTCGAATAATCATCGACTATGACAAGAATGTACCACTTTCCTCCTGCTGACTGCAATCAAGCCGGACCAACAGTGTCCATGTGCAAAAGCTGTCCTGGTGCATCAGTCATCACTCGGGTGACTAAACGATGAGAAGCAGCAACCATCATGCCATGCTGGCAAGGAGAACATACAATATCTTTGACCATCTTGAGTTTGGGCAAACCACGAATGAGATCATGGCCGCTAACTCAGGTCAAATGATTAAAGCTAATGTGACCAAGTCTTCTATGCCAAAAGGAGAGATCACGAGACTATGAAGCTATAAGGCAACGGAGAGAGTCTCCAGAAGAGGAGGAAAAATCAGCACAAAAGACTCCCAAAACAAGAAATCCCGCAAACCAATTCCCAGAAGGATCGAGGATCCTACAAGTGCTGCTCTTAAAGCTTACCTCGAAATTGTCATCGATAAGTTGAGACACAGAAAGAACATTGTATTGCAGCTTACTGATTAAGGCAACGTCCTTAAGAATGAAATGATAATTAATGCAAATTGTACCTTTAGCGATGACTCTACCTGACGAAGCATCTCCAAAGGTGATCACCTCATCACCGGGAGCTCATACTAGGGAAGAAAACCATCGGGAGTCTCCAGTCATATGGCATGAACAGCCAGAGTCTACGATCCAAACCTCCCCCTTCCCTATCCTACGGACCAGAATCAATGAGAGCGAAAGATAGATGTCTCAGTACCAGGACAGATCAGTGCAGATCTAGGAACCCACTACTGAGTCACCCGAGTAGAAGAAGAACTAGTCAAAGGAGCAGAAGAAAGCAATTTAGCGTCTCTCCGTGACTCGACTATCACAAACTCAGAGATAGATCCTATAGGACGCCTGGGAGCAGGTGTCGGGTAGATCTACTAGCGTGGAAAGGCCGGACCATCTTGGTGCTGCTGTCCAAAACACCTGCTGGAGGAAGCAAACTCATGCCGCGGATATCTACCACGATGGGAAGAATGAGGAATATCAAGGGGATGGTGGAAGGACTGACTCAGGACAGCTTTGGGGTGAAAACCAGAGGTAGAATCCTAAAAACCAAGCCCCATACGCTGTCCAAAAACAAACAACTCTCTAACCTGTCTCGAAGCAGTGTGTGCCTTAGGAGCACGTCCAAAGCAGAAATCAGCAAGGTGTCCATCCTTCGGACAGAAGGTGCAAGTATACTTTGCCTTAGAGGCTGAAGTAGCAGGTGGTGTCATCTTCTCGTCAGAGATCCCGTGGACCATTCCAGCTGACCTAAATGCAGTGATGCTCATCTGCGAAGCAACCATGATCTCTTCACCCTTGGAGGCACGCACAACAGTAGGCAGATGCGCCTGTGCATGCTCCAAGTGATCAAACCCTAGACCTTGATTGAATCTTCTAATCTTGGATTGGTCTAGAATGAGATTGAGTTTCTTCTTGCCTCGAACAAATTTCTCGAGAGTGCTTATAAGATACTGACACTCCCGAAAAAGTGAGGCACAAGAAGAGCAAGGGGAAGGAGTAGAAGAAGAGCCAGAAGAAGAGAATCGAATAGCACGTGCATATCTCTCCCTATACACGGCTGCCTCAATTTTGAGAGACTCACAGGAAACACAAGGAGCATATCTAATTCTACCAACCTGGGCCTCTAACTTCTTCCTAAGCTTTACGTGGACCTTATTTACATCATCCTTAACCCCAATACACAGCAAGCAACCATTTGGTGACTTAACTAGTAAGTCCTTAGCAAGTTGAGCACACTTGACATTCAAAGCATCATTGTCAAGTTTTAGTTGCATACAGCCCTCACATGAGCTGACTAGGTCCTTAGAACCTTGCAATTCAAGTTTAACATTTCTAGCAGAAAGCTTCCTAAGGTGTGAGCTCATGGCATCAATTTTAGCAAGTAGCTTAGGGCAGTTATTACAAGATGCAGTTGTGTGAGCATGAAGAAAACTAGCATTCGCAGGAATGACATTAGAAGAACTAGAGCTAGTCTTCATTGACCTAAGACCATCAAGTTCAGAAAGCACACTATCATGCAAGGTCCTTAGGTTCTCAACTCCGTAAGCAAAGCATCGCAGAGAGTACAACTATCAGAGTATCGGGATGAACATGATTTAAGTGAAGCTAACTCCCGAGACAAGGTACCTACTTTCTTCACTAACTCCGTACACCTAGCTCTAGATCTAGCATGAATTTTTCCTAGCTTGCAGAAGGCATTATTGAGCTGGTCATAAGAGGGTACCTCATCCGTGTCGCTGTAGAGCTTGGAGTCGCTGACGCCGTTGGTGTCCACCATGAAGCACATGCTGGAGAAGTCATCGCCGCCCTTCGTCTTCTCTTGTGGCTCATCCTCACCCTTGTCGCTCCATGTCTCTGTGTCGGAGAAGTCGACGTCGTCAAGAGCGGCGAGCACGCGGTGGAAGAACTTCTTATTCTTGGCGAAGTTGCGGTACTTCTTCTCTCGTGTTGGCTCGCAAACTGGAGGCTTCTTGTTGTGGCTCTTGTCGGTGTAGTCATTCCTGCTCAAACTGCCTTGCTCGTTCTTGCTCTTCCCCATCTTGGGACAGTTTGCTCGAATGTGGTTGGGACCACCACACTCGAAGCAAGTCATGGTGCTACCTCTCTCTCACTCTTTTGTAGATGTTATAAAATTTGTGAGCGACAAGAGCAAGCTTATTTTCTGGAAATCATTCCAGAACTTCATCACTTACATCGCAAAGAGCGGAGAGAGAAAAACCTGAGGAGAAATCAAGAGATGGTCCTTAGGAAGACTCGATGGGATCGGTGACTAAGGCCATCGACTGAGATTTTGTCCGACGAGAGATGACATTGATCTCATAGTCTTGAGTTGGGAATAAAGCCCGTCAAGAGTCAAAGTCGATAAATCAGTGGAGTCCTTGATGGTGGTCACCTTCATCTCCCAAACACTCAAATCAAGTGCTGTCAGAAAGTGCCTAGCATTCTCCGAGTCAGGGTATGTTCAACCAACTGATCGGAGATTGCTAAGGATCTTATAGAAGTGAGCAAAGCACTCATTGAGACTCTCACCAGCATGCTGTTCAAACTTGTTGTAGTCACGCTTGTACTGGTCCTACCTCACCGTCTTGATCTGGGTGGTACCCTCATGGTAAGCATCGAGGGTCACCAAGATCTAATGAGCGGATCATAGGTGAGAGAACCGATCATACTTACTACAGCTAAGTCCCTGTATGAGGATGTTCCTAGCCTTAGCATTTGCCTCAACGTCAGCCATGTTCGCGGCGTTGACGTTCTCATTGGCAGGAACCTTATATGGGAGTTTCACCTTCTGCTATATCGGGAAGCCCTAGGCAGTGATGTATGACTCCATCCGCATTTTCCAAAATGGATAATCAACTCTAGCAAAAATTGGAGGCTTTGTTGAGTACTTGTCCGTTGCCATGGCCTTCGAGAACGGTCAAGATCTAAAGAGAGCAAAACCGGCTCTAATACCAATTGAAGGATCGAGATGGCGATCAGAGGGGGGTGAATGATCCCAAATAAAATTTTACCCCACTCAAAGTACTCAAAATAATTCCGCAATGAAAATCCGAAACACCCAAAGAATTTCCTTCAAAATGATGCTCCTCAGATTCGCAAACCCGCAAAAACCGAAACGCTTAGACAACTATGTCACTACAAGATAACATGGATTTCCCGGCGTTTATTTTACACGGCGTTTAATCTAAACGCCCCTAATAAGGCTAAAGCCGGCGTTTTCTATCATTCGAGGCATTTAATTCCCCGGCATTTATAAATGCCGGGTTAGAGTCTACCACGGCGCTTATAAATGCCAGGGAATTCCACTCTATACCGGCGTTTATAAATGCCGGGTTAGAATCTTCCACGGCGTTTATAAATGCTGGGGAATTCCACTCTATACCGGCGTTTATAAACGCCGGTTCTGATCTTCCACGGCGCTTATAAACGCCGGAAATTCCCACTCTATACCGGCGTTTATAAACGCCGGTTACTGATCTTCCACGGTGTTTATAAACGCCGGGGATTTCCACTCTATACCGGCTTTTATAAACGCCGGGTTAGAGTCTTGCACGGTGCTTATAAACGCCGGGATAGAGGGGAATTCTGGCGTTTATAAGCGCTGCAGTAGACTCTACCACGGCGTTTATAAACGTGAATACCACACCGGGGAATTTGAAAGAATTGAAATTAAATAATATTATATTTGAAATAATTTAAACTAATATTCCATTTGCAATAATTTCTGTCCAAATATTTCATTTTCGATGATATTTTTGTCTAAAATTTCAAATTTTGTCCGAAAATTCAATTTTTGTTGATATTTTGTTTGAAAATTCAAATTTTTTCGAACATCTGATTTTGTGACACTTATCAATTTCATATGCTACTTTTCGTTATCTTTCCAATTAGCCTAAGAACGCCCCAATTGGAGGTACGAGTCAAAAGTTATGTCTATTTTAAGAAATATGCTCGGATTTCGTATTTGCAAGCTAGAGTTGGTGCCCAAAAGAATATAATTGGAGATCTTATCGTATGATGATTTTGCTAATTACCTCAATAATTTGCTAATTTGAAATAATTGAAAATCGGTGTTCGGGTGTTTAACGGGTTAAGGGGAGGAGGGACGATTATATATCGATGTGATCATACCACCACTAAAGTACTAGATCTTATAAAAACTCAAGTTAAGCGTGCTTGGATAAGAGTAGTAATAAGATGGGTGACCTCCTGGGAAGTCATTGTGCACCTCGATTTTAAATGCCACGAATAGAGGATCCCCGCTTGTAAACGCCATAAATAGAGAGAACCCGGCACTTATAAAGTGCCATGATAGAGAAACCCGGCACTTATAAATGCCGGGTTATAGAGGCTTCCGGCACTTATAAAGTGCCATGATAGAGGAAACCCGGCACTTATAAACGCCGGGTTATAGAGGCTTCCACGGCACTTATAAACGTCGGGTTAGAGGCTTCCACGGCACTTATAAACGCCGGGTTAGAGTCTTTCACGGCACTTATAAACGTCGTGAATAATTAAGCGCCGCCAATTACTTTTCCTGACGCCATTTTTCTTGACGCCATGTAAACGCCATCTAAAATCTTTTTAAGGCATTTATAAGGTTTTAAAGGCATTTATAGGCGCCATTAGAAGCCCGACGTGTTGTAGTGTGTGTACCCCTAGCATTCATGGATGAGAGCCATGAAACAAGTGAGGGACTTTTCAACCACAATCCTGGTTGTCAAGTGTCCAAACAAATAGGAATCAATTCAAATACTTCTTTTCTAAAAGAGATCAAGCCAAATCACAAAAGTCTCTTTTAGAAAAGCAAAACCATATTTTTCAGGAATTGTCCTCATTTGGAATAGGTGGTTGGTGGATTTATGTTGATCTAACATTTTTGGAAATTTTTCACCATGTGAAAAACCGAGTCTTAATCAACTCCACCAAAAATCACCTCCAAAATCCTTGTAGAAAAATTAGGACAAATCAGGAACTAAAAACAATCAGGAACTTCGATCAAGAAGTTTGGGGCTTAGTTTTCACCTCATAGCTCCCAAATGGTGCAACCAGTGGACTCCAAAATGTTTCCAAAGATGGATATATGAGTCACACACCTTCTCAAAGAAGAATGTCCCAAAAAGGATTTTTATATATTTTTCTAAAAATTAAGGACTGACTGCTGCGCGGAGAATAAGTTCAGGACAAATTTGGAATCTTGATATAAACTTGGTCTCTAGTCTATCCAAGGGTGCAAGAGAGACGTAAAACCAAATGAGCACTATCAATACTTCCTTGATCAATAGCATTTGGAAGGAGAGGAGGCAAATCCAAATTGCAAGAAAGTAAATTGCGAGAATTTAAATGCGGGAAAGTAAATGTTGAATTTAAATCGCGTAAAGTAAAGACATAATGTAAATGCAGAATTTAAAGTCACAAGAATGTAAAGAAAATCTTTGTATTTTCTGGTTGGAAGGTTTACAAAGCCTCACTTCATGTGAGCAAAGCTCAAAGGAGCAACTCAAACCTTCAAGTGAGGGAGGGCACCCTTCCCCCTCTATTTATACTACTCTTGGGCCACCTACAACCCTTGGATGAGTCCCAAACCCTAGAGCACTCCACCAAGTACTAGGATTAACCCACTTATTCCACCCCTACATATGGGCTTTACATGGGCCACATAGGCCATACATGGGTTTTAAACAAAACCCGATCAACCCGATGCAACAGGCCTTCATCCGCCGGACTTGACCACTCCATTTCCACCTCTTCGAGCCTCCAACCTGAACCGGAAACCTTGAGCCACCTCAAGTCCATTCCTATGATGTCCAAGTGATCCCGGTTTGAGCCCAACTATCTTGTTAGTATCCTCGACCATTCCGGACCTCAGTTCTCCCAACCTAGCCCCGGTACTCACCAACGACCATAGTTGCCTCAATAACTTGTACCACAAGGACCAAACCATTTTGCATATTCCAAAATACAATCTTACCTTTTTCTTCCTACATGTTAGTCCACATTTATCATGAATTCAAACATATATCCATGCAATACCAAATCAAATCAAACTCAAACCTGAGCACACCTTGCTCAAAAAAGTCAAATACTCATCACAAATATGGATGGACCTCCATATGGTCCTTCAAGTTTTATGAGATATAATATGAGCGTGGACGATCACACGAACAAGAGGATGAATCTCATAAAGAGGACCAAAATAACGGCGTTGAAGCAACCACGACGAAAGAGAAAGATTTGGTGAAGTCGACTATAAATTCTTTAAGCATAATCTCAAAAGAGTACAAGGGATTGTTTCTCTCTCACAACCCTCTCAAAGCTTTTAGGTCCCTTGGATCCTTACCCTATTATCGAGACCCTCCCTTCTGGCATGAAATACTAGAGCATATCATGTGTATATTGCACTAGTCCCATGATTAGTAGTAGCTAGTACGCATATTCACAACATTGTCATCATATCTATATACAATCACAAATACATAGATTAATGGTGCATTGTTTATACAATAAGGCCTTAAAGGCCAAACAGATTATAGCAGAAGATAACAAAAGTCCAGTAGTATGCCTTTGCCCAAAAAATTCCATAGGCAACTAACAAAGATAAGCCTAAAAAAATTCATCATTATAATCCCCATAACCTACAGTAAAGTAGGAGTCATCGGGGACTTCGATTTATTTGTCCACTGAATATTAGCAAGAAATGGTGAGTACATTTGTACTCAAAAAGACTTGTAGTGTATATCATAAAATTTAATAGATGCTTAGCTATGTCAAAGGAGTGGCTATCCTACCATGTTCTTTTGTATAAAGTGAGTTTTAGTTATGAATATCAAGTAGTAACCTGCAAACAGTATTTGTAAAGAGCAGCCAATAAGTAAATGTAAGTATATGTAACATAAAATGTAAACAACTCACTATCCTCCATGATTGTGTTCACCGATCCATTCCCCACCATACTTGACATAAAATATGAAACAAAGGTTCCAACAATTTTTTCAATTCAACCCTTTTTGTTAAAACACAAAATCTAACTAGTGTTAGTGCACCAGTCTCTCATGGCCGCAAGCACAGTTTTTTGAAAAGGTTTACACTATGCAGAGGAGCACATCTTTGCATTAACTCTTTTTGCTACTATTTTCACACTTCCTTGGTGTGTAGCTAGGAGATCATGATAAGAACCGTTACATCACTTAGACCTTAGTTTGCACCAGCTTGGTAATGTTTGTCCCTAACTATGGCAGTGGAAATTAAATACATATAATTCATAATCACAATGATGGTTTACACCCCATCATAACCATTTCCCTATATATACAGCAAGGTATGCACCGTTGTATTAGTAAGTGTTGATCCCACACCTCTGTGCGGACACCCCTATGAGCAAACCTACCCAGATTGTCCATACTACTACGGCCTTCCAATGTGCAAAGCTAGACCCCAACCAACTTAATAGGTTAAGGCTATCACATTATAGCACTTGTAGTTGCACTAAACATCTTGAATTATACAACACTACGTTCAGTCTTTAATCCATACCAAATGAGAAGTCCACCTATCTACATGCAAATCCATGAACTTCTCATCTTATATAATAACTCATCTGCGTCAAAACCTTATTTTTATCTCGATTTTATATCAAAATACCATGGACCATTTTCTCGATATGCCAAAATTTCCATCCCTAAACAAATAGTGTAACTGACCATTTGTTCTCTCAAATCTAGAGTATGACTAAGCAAGTAATTACTTATGCAATATACCCAAGTTGACATCAATTATTGTCTAAACCCTTAACTTATGGTTTCCATGGTTGACATGTACATATTTATGAAGGAAGTTCCATGTAACAAGTAGGAGTATCTACAAGTACCCACAATACAGCAAATTTATAGAAAATTACAAGCATGCATCCATAAATTGATAAAACAACATAATTTAAGTGAAATATTAGGATCAACATAGCCAAAGGAGGTGCTTTCCTTGCTCGTTGAACTCTTGAGCGGGTTCAAGGTCGACGAGGAAGTTTTACAGGGCGTTAATATCTACACATAGTATATCATAAAAGCTATAACAAGAGCCAAATGGATTCAAATATTTTTTTCTAAAATAGAAAGATCTTGATTTTAGGGGAAAAAATTAGAAACTGATTTCACTTAATTAATTTAGAGTTTATTTGCAAAAGTTATTAAGGTTTGAATTGGTTTCGGTTTGGAAATTCCATAAAAAGAGAAAAGGAAGGGTTGATTGTTGACTGTTGACCATGGGTCCTACATGTCAGTTCCTTTAAAAAATCAAAAAATTCAAATCTTACAAGTGGGCCATGCGTGTCATTCTTTTATATTCAAAACATCATTTTAATTGCAAAATTACATACATGCATATAGATATATTTGAGATAAAAATTATTTGAAATAATTAAGGTTTGCTTAACTTAAGACCTTAATATCTGAAATAAGGATTAATTAAACTAATCGGGTTTATTTAAGTTAACCTTTGATTTTTCAGTTGGAGATTTAATTAAAATAATCAACTTTATTGAACTCAACCTCTGTCATTGGGTTCTGGATTAGTCAACCAATCATGCTCATTTTAACTTGGTCCCACTTGTCATGTAGTTTATAGGGTTAACTGAGGTTACTAAGCTAAGAGCATCTCCAAGAGTGCCCTAAATCCATTCCCAAAACCTGATTTAGGGTTTGATTGAAAAAAAAACAAACTCCAACAGTTCCTCATTCTTCCTCCCCAAATTTCCGCACACCCTAAACACAAACCCGGAGGCCTCTTTTTTCCGCATCGTGACCGGGCTCCCAATCGGAATTTCCCGCCCCTCTCGCAGCCAAATTGCGTGCGCGGGCTTTCTTCGTGCCATTCCATCTCTTCCCCGCCGCTACTCCTTCTCCCCTTCGCTGCGAAACGGCCTCCCTAGCTTGCGTACCTGTGAAACGGTAGCAGCAGGGGCCGCCGCTGTCGAGGAGCTCCAGCACGCGAATTGATCTCTGCTGCCTCCGCAAGAAGCACCGCCGCCGAAAGAAGCGCCGCCGCCGCACTACAGCTACCCGCCTCATACGCCGTACAAGGGTGAGATCTCTTCACAGCTCGGAACCCTAGCTGTCGCTGTCTAGATCAAGATCTGGTGTGCTGGTAGCGTGTGCTAGCAGCCAGTCACGTTGCTGTCGGTTCCAATTCTTGGTGCTTGGCAATTTAGTTGCAATTCTTCTGCTTGGGCACGGTTAGGTGTGTTTCTGCATGTGTTGTGCTGTTGACGTGTGTGTGACGGGCTAGAAGGTGTCAATTTTAGTATTTACTGACGGAAATTTCAATTTCAATAGCACTGGACCTGGAATTCTTACTTATTACTACTTTGTAATTGCCATGACCGAGACTTAGGGAAGGTGTGTTTTTGTTTCAGGCAATAGATTAGTCTGTACTGGTTATATATCTAATACCACTTGGTAGTGATAAGTGAGTAGATGATGACATGATGTCATGCCTGTTCTCTGAATCAAATGTGTAAATTATTGGTTTAACATGTCTTTTGTTTGGAAGGAAAAAATAATTCATCATGAAGTCTGTTTGAAGGTCATGATGTACTCAGTTATTGATGGTTTAAAAATGCACATCAACAGACTTCATGGCATGGTTCTGATAATACTCAGGGCCTGTTTGCTTCCCTACCTAAGTGAGCCATAACTCAAGTTAGGCAATGTGTGGTATGCCACAAAAGTGTGGCGAATAAATTGGGCGCCACAAGTTTGGCAAAGTTAGGCAAAAAACTGAGTCTATGACATGTAGGCTATGAGGCAACAAATCGTGGCAAGCCACAATTATGGTAATGAACCAAACAACTACCTAAGAAATTGTGGCATCACTAAAGTTAGGTGTGGCAATCTTAGGCCCCAAACCAAACAGGCCCTCAGTTACTGATGGATCAATTGATGTGCATTTTTAAACCATCAATAACTGAGTACATCATGACCTTTAAACCAGTAAAAATGATTAATCAAATTGATGGTTTAAGAATGCACATCAATTGGCATGGATCTGATAATAAGATGTGTGGCTATTTAGTATCTTGGAAAATTGTTTGCCAACCAAAGCAGAGAGGTGGACTATGAGTGATTAATTTGCGATGGAGGAATAAGGTGCTCTTGTTTATACATCTTTACTTGAGAGAATGTCCCTGGGTTAACCTCCATTGGTGATACTATCATCATTCTTTGGTTGCCCCTTATGATTAGTTCATGGGTCACGAGGTTATTCCTCCACCATTTAACAAACACTATATTGCTTGGTTGTTCTGGAGCACAGTGGCTTGAGTGTTACTACTAATTCACTGCTGATATGTTTTTGTATTGGCTAGGTGCTATTGACAATGGAAGGAGGATACTATAGTAACTTGATGAGTGAGGTCAACAATAACTTTTCTTTGGATGACTTCAGTTCGCCCGTTGTTCCTTCATCAAGACCAAACCAGAAAAGGTCGAAAAATTTCAGTGAAGAGGAGGATGCATTGGTTGTGTCAGCATGGTTGAATATTAGTTTGGATCCAGTGAACGGTACTAATCAGACTCGTGGTACTTTTTGGAAGAGAGTTTTTGATTACTACAACACCAACAAGGACTTTGCATCAGATCGGAGCCAGAGTTCAATATCGCATCGATGGGCATCTATTCAGGAGAACGTGAACAACTTCTGTGGATGTCTAACAAGGATTGAGGATAGAAGGCAAAGTGGGATTACTTTTCAAGACAAGGTAATTATTATGATTTTTGGTTCTTAGACACGTCCTTTTGATGCATGGAAACTTGTAGTAGCTAAGTTTACCTTCATTGACATGTGCAGCTTGTTCAAGCCTTGGCTTTGTTTAAAGCTGAAGACAAGGACCACAAATCATTCCAATACATGCATTGCTGGAATAGTTTGCGGAATCAACCAAAGTGGCATGAGAAGCGCAAGCAGATGGAGGATATTAAAAAAGCCGCCAATAAAAAACCAAAAGCAAACACGGATTCTAGTCCAGGAAGGTGCACCGCCATCATTGTTGATAGTAGTACTGATCCTATCATTGAGAATACATGTCCTGAGACCGATGCCCACAAGAGACCAATTGGTAAGAAGAATGCCAAAGAAGCATTACGGCGAGGTGGAGGTGATTCTTACAGGGAGGCTATGGACCAATTTTGGGCAAAAAAAAAAAGGAGTCTGATGCAGAGAAAGAAAAGAAGAAAGAGGAAAGATTCAATCAGTCGTACGAACTAGAGAAAGAGAGACTTCAGCTAGATCAAATAAGGGCTGCAACTGAACAAGCTAGGGCTGCAAATGAGGCAAAAAATCTAGAGATAAAGGAAAATGAATTACAGTTGAAGATAATGTTAGAGGAAGAGAGGATTATGATAATGGACAGTACTTCAATGCCTGACCATCTGCAACAGTTCTACAAGAACCTACAAGATGAAATCATTGCTCGTTGGGTTTCTAAATAGCTTCGAGGGAGAGGTAACTTTTTTACTAAACCTATCCACAAATACTACACAGTCTGTCTTTGTCGAGACTGTCTAGTCATAGGATAAGATGTTGTTTCTTCATTTTGACAATAGCATAAGATGATGTTTCCATATTAGCATGATATGAATATTGCTCAGCTTCAGAATAAGATTCCCTTCTATCTGGAATTTCGACAACTTTCATCATCCTAACTATTTTGTCCAACACAATAAACATGTGTGCAGCTGATTCTTTAAAACGCAAATAGATATCTTTCCACTCCTCATTGGAGAGTTTGCTCGCAAGTCCTTCTGTTAAACGCTAGTGAGTTCTGGTCGCATCACATTAAAAAAAGTAATGTACAAATCCACTAACTAGATCCAACATGAGGTTATCAGATTGTTAGTAAGGGCTTCTGATAAAATCTGTATGTGCGGCTGAAGATGATTGTGACACTATGGTTTGGTGTGACGTTATAGAAGGTGAAACTAGAGAATAAAACCTTTCGGCTTAGGGTTTTCTCGCGTTTTTGGGCCGGTTGAAGTGTTATGTCGCCACGGAGTGTCGTAACCTTATTTAACGTGCATGATAAGGTTAATAACATTATGAGATGTGGAATTAAGGTTAAAACTATAGGATATGGAGGTTAATAGCTTTTAAGGCGTTTAGGGCCGTTTCCAGGGTTTTGGGCCTTCCCGGGGGAGTTTGGGCCTTGGTGGGCTTTGGTGGGATGGAGTAGGTCTCCGTAACGGACTAGGATTGGGTGTGGGGGCTGGTAAAAGGGCTCCCCACCAGCCTTTTGGGCGTGCTCCCCCTGCCCGTGGGCGCCCCAACCGCCCCCGCCGAAGCCCGAGCCGCCACCCCCTCTCCCTCTCCCTCTTGTGCGCCTCCACCTCCCCCTTTGCCCCATTGCTCCCCACCTCTCCACCACCTCTCCTCCACCTCCTTGCTGCCCTAGGGTGGTCTCCACACCTCTGCACCTTGTGGATCCATCCGTTGGAGCGAGGAGCGAGGAGCGAGGAGCGATCCGCGAGGAGATCTATTGGAGATTCGTTCGTTGGGCAAAGGTATGATCATGGGGATCCTTGGAATTGATCTAGGTACTGTTATTAGGGTGATTATCAAGTTTTTAGATCAATTGGTGGTGCTGGATTGGAGTTCTTTGGGTTAGATCTAGACGTTGCCACGTTTCTGTTTTCGGGCAGATTGAGCAGTCGGGCTAGGGTTCGAGTTTTCGTCAATTTAGAATCCGAATCTGTCCGTACAGACTTAAAATAAGTTGTAGATAATTTAATTATCTTTCCGTGGACATAAAGCACGTTAAAATCCGATCAGCCGTTTGAAAGTTATGGCCGTTTTACCGAGCGTGTTAAAATCTGTGACGCGATTGGAACAGATCGTAGTAATCTGTAGATTAAACAATTTTAGAGTCCGAATCAGTCTTTCCGTATAACTAGAAAAAGGTAGGAAATTTCCTAAGCTTTGCGATGGTGTACTCGTTTAATCGATTTGGTGTCCCAGAACTCAAGTTATGGCCTTTGCAAGGCTGCTGTCCCGCCAGGACAGAACCTCTGTTTTTAGGTTTGCAAGTAGTGGGCAATGTCGGGTTAGATGGGGATTTGTGTACTGTTTTGCGGGCATTATTGTGAGTGTGTGATGCCTATGTGCAGGTGGTGTGACACCGGGAGTGCCCTCTACGTCCCACAAATCCGTCGCGCGCGGTTGAGGCAAGTGTGTTGTAATGTATAGCGGATTGTAGGTTGTTTGTTGATATTGGGTGAAAGATTGAACACTTGCTATGCTCACTTGCCATGCTTGCTATTTTCCAATGAAAATATTGAGTATGATTATCATGGTTCGATGCCATGTGTTTATATTTGTCATGATGAGTTGCCATATGTTTATGTACATGTGAAATATGATAATTGGCATAGTTGCATGCATGACATGTTACATGGCCCGGGCGGTGAGAAAGTCAATAACTAATCCGGGAAGGTCGGTGAGAAAGTTATGACTAATCCGGAGAGCCATTAGAGTAAGTCCTACATCGTGATTCCATCTACCGTGGGTTGTGGAAGCGAGGAGTAGGCACCCTCCATCTTCGGGATGGAAGGGGGGAGAGGGTGCACACCGACGGGTGTGTACTCAACCATACCGGTATGAGTTTCCATGGAGATATGAGCATAACATTGCATTGCAATACATTTTTTTTAATGATGATGATGTTGTTATGTGCTCAAGTATGAGATGTTATATGTGATGTGAGGTATTATTGTCTTGTAAATGATCTTGTTGTCCATTACAATATGCTTGCTGAGTTTTCGAACTCACGCTTGTGTTTTATGTTGTTTTTAGGTACTTTGAGATCGGCATGCGGGAAAAAGGGATCTAGCTACACTTCTACACGTAGCTCCACCATCATAGTCCATAATTAACCACTTGGAGACATGATATTAAGAGTTGTGCCCTAAACTTAATGTATGGTTTAATCTAGCATGCTTGTGAATCCTTATTTGCTTCGTTATAGTTTATGAAGTGGTTAAGCGTGGTATTATTGGCGTAACTTGATGTTATGTCCATTTATGTTGTTGTTTTAGATGTCGTGTGCTATGATATATATCTTGCCATGATATTGAGATTGTGTTAATTCATGGAAAAACAAAGGAGATTCTGCCGAAATATCGGTTTTTAGCATATGAACCTTTGCTGGAATTTATGTTTAATTGTGGTACTTAGATGTTGTTTAGGTTATGTTTGGTAGCATTCGGGCATATTAAATGCCGGGTGTTATTCTGATTGGTATCGAGCGGGTCAGTAGGTCCTTGGAATGTGTATTTTTAGTGTCATGCTATAGGGTACAACTAAAATGTGATGTGGAATAACTTAGAAACATGGCTTAGGTTTTTACTAAAATTTTGTCATAGGATAGCAATATTAAAACTTGCAAAAGTGGTATAACTAATCTAAAATTTCACACACATGGATGCACAGTAGGAAGGGTATGGGTATCGTTGTTTACGCTTAAATGTTGTACTTAAGCCTTGTTGCTAAATGCTATATTTGATATAGTACGTTGCTATGTCTATGAGATAAATGATTGAATTATTCCTGTTGTGGTGGTAAAAGTGGGGTTTTGGTGCCGAAGGGTTTCGGCCACCTCTCTTATTTCATAGTAAGGGTGAGGTTTGACGGTGTGGCCGGTTAGCGCCACCACCGAAGAACTATTGACCCCTGTAGGAGAAGAGTGCTTATCCTTTCATGCCGTTGATCGGGTAGTTGACTGGAGTCAAATAGAAGAGTTAATGGTGGTTTCCTTCAGATGTTCTTTGCCGCTCGACGGTCGGTGTTCTTTGCTTTTCTTGGCTTTAGTAGATTTGAATCAAATGAAAAGTGTTGGGTTTTCGCAGATCGTTCCGTATCACGGTGTGTGGTTTTCTCTTCCTTGGTTGAAGAGCGAAGAAGAGGAGACTAGTGTTGCACTTCTTTGGGCGCCTTTCCAGCTTTTGATGCCTGTTGATTGCATTATGGGGAACAAGCATTCAATTTATCCTGTGTTTGTCTTTCTCTCGAGGTTAAAGGAGTTATTATGAGTTGTGCGGACACATTTGTCGTGGCTGAAGTTCTGTGGCTTTGTAGTAGTACGTGGTGTTTGATTTCGTTATTTTACTGGTTTAAGAAATCATCTTTGAAAAACGCTTCTTGTTTCGTGAAAGATTGGGGTTTGGTGCTAAGGTTTTATTTGCAAAGGTTTATTTGATCGGTTGGTTCCCTCCAGTGGGAGTCTTGGAGATTGAAAAGTGTTTTGGAGAATTCCTTTGTATGACCAAGTTTGGGTTTGTCTCATCGCAATTTTGAGAGTCAACTTTTCCTTATGAACTTAGGATGAGTTTTAAAACTAAAATGCTGTAAACAAAGTAGTCTTTTGACTGAAATCGTTTGTCCCTAGTAAGAATTGATGTTTACCATATTATGTAGTAGGTAACAATGTGGTTTATGGATTGATGTGTTGCTAAGTTAAATTTTGAGTTGAATCAATTCAATGTGATTAATATCTCTAGCTTGAGAATAAATAGACTACTAGTGTTGCAGTTTATTCTTAGCAAGAATGATTAAATGTGTTAATGTACATGCTTAGAATCTGTTGCCTTGCTTTAAAAGTGCTTATGATCCTTGTTAATGTTAAAAGTTTAAACTTTGATGCATAGTTAAAACATTAAGATGATGTAGATCATTGTTATTGTAAAAGAAACTTTCTTGGTTGTTAAAGATGTTCTAATCTAATGGATTAATAGAGAAATTTAATCGTGTTGACTAGTGACTTTAATTTGGATGTTGATTAGAGTTGCTATTTATGTTGTTGCAAACTACTAGTATCTTTGGAAGTATGCAGTTGTGTCGCTACAATGCTAGTATTGATATCAATGGAGAAGACATAAGACTTATTGTTAATGATGTTGTTAATGGTAGTGTTAATGCTAGTATTCAGTCTATTTTAAATAGTGGGAGTATGTTGTGTGGTGGTAATTTTGTTATCACCTATGTATAGGGTAGCTAAAAGCAATGTTGTTGGTTGATGATTATGCCCATTTGTTGTTATTGATGACTAAGTAGTTGTGGTAACTGTTTAGATTATTCGTTGGAAAACCATGGTTAAAATAGAGGAAAATTTTAACATGTTGCGATGGAGTGAGCTTTGGATAATTAACATGATGTACAATTTCATCCTTAATGAATGTATGCCTTGGAATCCTAGTTATGAACTTTGTCTTGTAGAGATAATATTTACATGTTGAAGTCGTTGTTTAACCTGAATAAGGTTCGGTTGTCGAGACGTGAATATATAGGTGGTATGAAATTTATAGGTTGATCTTGCTTTGAAAGATTTGTGGAAGTACTATGTTTCAAATTTAGAATAAGATGTATTATGATTCGGTGAGCCGTGGGGATCATGTCATTATAGTCTTGGTTGGGTGCCTTTTGATAAGCATCATAAACCCTTATTAAAAAATGTTGGGAATGGTAACTAGAGGAAGAATTTGTTGTGAAACTTTCGGTTGAATTGTGTTGGGGCTCCTCGGATAGTAAATAGTGATTATTGAAGTCTTTAATGGAAAGCATAGTGGAGTACTAGAGATGGTTCCTTTCATGCTTTGAAATTTGTTGTCTAAAAACCTTTGAAACTGGTTTGGTTGTTTGCCATCTCGGTTGAATGCTTTCGGTTAAGGTGTTCCTTATGTTGAGTTTCAGAGTTTCCCCAAAACTCGTAGTGGTTGGTGTCGACCTTTGGTTTTGGCGAATTTGTTTAGTTCGTGTTGTGAGTTTGAGTTTACATCCAAAAGTTTTTGAGTGGATCGCGCCCTTTCGCGTCAGACCGATTTATCTTTGGAATTAATTTTAAAAGGAAGCAGATGGTCATAAAGGGTTGTGTTGGAAACTTTTGAGTTAAGCCCTTGATGTGTAACTCTATTTGACTAGAGTTGAAGTCATTTGGAAAATGTGTCTGGTGTGCGGGTGTTTTACAAGTCTGGATTTTTATGAATGTTTCATAAGTGAATTTGGTTAGTGAAGAGTTTTCTTTTTGGATTGAGTTTCCCTCTCTTTTGATAAAAATTTATGGCGCTTGTGTCTGCAGATGTTTGATTTTGGAGTCGATGTTCTGTTCCAAAGGGTTGAGTTTGATTTTGCGAGGTGTTGCAAAGCTAGTGTTAAATCGAAGATGGGTTTTCACACGATGTGGTGTTTTGTTGATTAACGATGTTGCCGTCATAGTTTATATGAATTAGCGCAACTCTCGATGTTATTCGAGATTTATTCATATGATACCGAGGCAAAAGTCATCATGTGAATGACTATTCGGTAGTGTGGTTACATGATGAGGGAATGGTGAAAAGTAAACATGACATCGTTTTTACATGTTAAATGATAAAAGAGTCGTTGAGCCAGGTCGGTGAGAAAGTCATATATGGAGATATGACTAATCCGGAGTGCTCTTGAAGAGTGTGCATTTATGTCATGAAACGAGATTTCCCTTGCTTTATAGTATGAAAAGAAGCAATGAACAATTTCTGGTATGTTGGTTGTGATGTAGGGGATTTATGCTTCCTTTGTGTTTTGGCTTGGATGTTCTTAGGAATTCTTTCTAAAATGGTTGTTAACACTTTGGGTTTGAGTTGTTGTGTGTACACTTGGGCTTGATAGCTAAGTGTTTTTGTGTGAGGGCGAGACCCTCTTAAGAAAGGAACCAATTGTGGTTTGGTAAGGTTTTCGATCCTAGCTTGGGCTAGGTGTCGAACCTTAGTGGTATAAGGGTGGTTTGTGATGGAGGTTGATGATGTATGGGTTTAACCTTTACTAAGAGTAGCGATGGGTGGAAGTGAAGTTGACGGTAGATCGGTGATAATTGCCCTGCCGTGAGCAGTTGTCTTCACTAGTTGTTTTTGGGTTTGAGTCTTGCTGGGAAAGGATGGAATAAAATGTTAGTATGATCGTGTATCGGAAGGGCTAGTGTGCCTTAATGAGTTATTCCTCGATGGAAACTTTCGGGAATGAAGAGAGGTCGTTAAAGGAATTGTGACTTCCTTTGACTTTGTCATGTTGAGTTTATTGCAGTGTGTAGTCGGGTAGGTTGTGATAGAAGGGTGAGGTGTTTGTCATTGAGGATTCGAGCGTTTTGGGTTGTTGAAGCCCTTCGAGGTTGAAACGCAGATTCTGTTTGGGATTTGAATTGAAAGTTGAACCGTGAGCGGTTGCCCTTAGTTGAGCTAGATCAACACTTTTTCTTTAAGTGTTGGTTTTGGGAACTTCGTTTGTCGTTTGTTTCGGTTCTAGTCGTTGTGCGAATGTTTTGTGTCACAGAGAAGCCTTTTGTCCCTTGGGGACTTTGTTGTTGTTTTTGGCGTCCTTGGATTCGAGGCCTAATCCTGTTGAAGGGGAAGAATGTGACACTATGGTTTGGTGTGACGTTATAGAAGGTGAAACTAGAGAATAAAACCTTCGGCTTAGGTTTTCTCGCGTTTTGGGCGGTTGAAGTGTTATGTCGCCACGAGTGTCGTAACCTTATTTAACGTGCATGATAAGGTTAATAACATTATGAGATGTGGAATTAAGGTTAAAACTATAGGATATGGAGGTTAATAGCTTTTAAGGCGTTTAGGCCGCTTCCTGGTTTTGGGCCTTCACGGGAGTTTGGGCCTTGGTGGGCTTTGGTGGGATGGAGTAGGTCTCCGTAACGGACTAGGATTGGGTGTGGGGGCTGGTAAAGGGCTCCCCACCAGCCTTTGGGCGTGCTCCCCTGCCCTTGGGCGCCCCACCTCCCCTCCTAAGCCCTAGCCGCCACCCCCTCTCCCTCTCCCTCTTGTGCGCCTCCACCTCCCCCTTTGCCCCATTGCTCCCCACCTCTCCACCACCTCTCCTCCACCCCCTTACTGCCCTAGGGTGGTCTCCACACCTCTGCACCTTGTGGATCCATCCGTTGGAGCGAGGAGCGAGGAGCGATCCGCGAGGAGATCTATTGGAGATTCGTTCGTTGGGCAAAGGTATGATCATGGGGATCCTTGGAATTGATCTAGGTACTGTTCTTAGGGTGATTATCAAGTTTTTAGATCAATTGGTGGTGCTGGATTGGAGTTCTTTGGGTTAGATCTAGACGTTGCCACGTTTTTGTTTTCGGGCAGATTGAGCAGTCGGGCTAGGGTTCGAGTTTTCGTCTATTTAGAATCCGAATCTGTCCGTACGGACTTAAAATAAGTTGTAGATAATTTAATTATCTTTCCGTGGACATAAAGCACGTTAAAATCCGATCAGCCGTTTGAAAGTTATGGCCGTTTTACCGAGCGTGTTAAAATCTGTGACGCGATTGGAACAGATCGTAGTAATCTGTAGATTAAACAATTTTAGAGTCCAAATCAGTCTTTCCGTATAACTAGAAAAAGGTAGGAAATTTCCTAAGCTTTGCGATGGTGTACTCGTTTAATCGATTTGGAGTCCCAGAACTCAAGTTATGGCCTTTGCAAGGCTGCTGTCCCGCCGGGACAGAACCTCTGTTTTTAGGTTTGCAAGTAGTGGGCAATGTCGGGTTAGATGGGGATTTGTGTACTGTTTTGCATGCATTATTGTGAGTGTGTGATGCCTATGTGCAGGTGGTGTGACACCGGGAGTGCCCTCTACGTCCCACAAATCCGTCGCGCGCGGTTGAGGCAAGTGTGTTGTAATGTATAGCGGATTGTAGGTTGTTTGTTGATATTGGGTGAAAGATTGAACACTTGCTATGCTCACTTGCCATGCTTGCTGTTTTCCAATGAAATATTGAGTATGATTATCATGGTTCGATGCCATGTGTTTATATTTGTCATGACGAGTTGCCATATGTTTATGTACATGTGAAATATGATAATTGGCATAGTTGCATGTATGACATGTTACATGGCCCGGGCGGTGAGAAAGTCATTAACTAATCTGGGAAGGTCGGTGAGAAAGTTATGACTAATCCGGAGAGCCATTAGAGTAAGTCCTACATCGTGATTCCATCTACCGTGGGTTGTGGAAGCGAGGAGTAGGCAACCTCCATCTTCGGGATGGAAGGGGGGAGAGGGTGCACACCGACAGGTGTGTACTCAACCATACCGGTATGAGTTTCCATGGAGATATGAGCATAACATTGCATTGCAATACATTTTTTTTAATGATGATGATGTTGTTATGTGCTCAAGTATGAGATGTTATATGTGATGTGAGGTATTATTATCTTGTAAATGATCTTGTTGTCCATTACAATATGCTTGCTGAGTTTTCGAACTCACGCTTGTGTTTTATGTTGTTTTTAGGTACTTTGAGATCGGCATGCGGGAAAAAGGGATCTAGCTACACTTCTACACGTAGCTCCACCATCATAGTCCATAATTAACCACTTGGAGACATGATATTAAGAGTTGTGCCCTAAACTTAATGTATGGTTTAATCTAGCATGCTTGTGAATCCTTATTTGCTTCGTTATAGTTTATGAAGTGGTTAAGCGTGGTATTATTGGCGTAACTTGATGTTATGTCCATTTATGTTGTTGTTTTAGATGTCGTGTGCTATGATATATATCTTGCCATGATATTGAGATTGTGTTAATTCATGGAAAAACAAAGGAGATGCTGCCGAAATATCGGTTTTTAGCATATGAACCTTTGCTGGAATTTATGTTTAATTGTGGTACTTAGATGTTGTTTAGCTTATGTTTGGTAGCATTCGGGCATATTAAATGCCGGGGTGTTACAATGATAGCCACAGGGAGATGAATATTTGCTACTTTTGAATTGGAAGATGATAGCCACAGGATGGACGATGATACCTTTGAATTGGTCCGGTCCTCACGAAACGTACTACGCTTTGAATATTGGTTGTCTGCTGTGGTGCCGTCCGGTCAAGGACGATCAACTTTTTCTCATGAAAGCTGAGTTCGAATCCATCACGTACTAGCCACCGCAAGAACACAGCAAAGCGTGCAGCCAGTAGCCACCTGCCGCTAGCTCATGAATGATTGATTGATCAGATCAGCTTAATCCCAACTTCCGAAAGGCACACCGGCCGACAGAATGGCAGAAACGCCTCGCTCACAAGTCCGAATTGGCACTCATATTGTGGCGTGAGAGAGAAGCTAGAGGTAGTGATTCTCTAGTTTGTGTCTTACAAGTGCCTTGCCTTGCTTCGACTCGGACTCCAGGAATACAAACAGCGCACGGACAGCCTTTCGGAGCATCAGTTGCAAGACCGGATCAAATTCAAATTAGTTTTAGGGAAAAAAAAAAGGAACTGTTGAAGTATAGTCCTTTTTTTAGGTCTAAAAACTTTTGGAAAGCTTCCAATCTAGGATTATTGGGAGTTAAATTATTAGGAACTCTTGGAGATGCTCTAATCACTTTTGAATTGGAGCTTGGGCCACAAGTCAGACGAAGGAAACAAGGTACATAGCAGAAGAGCACGCAGGGGCAAATTAAGCTTCATGGCAATGGCTTGGGCTAGCCTGGCCAGTGGCGGGGCAAGAACGGGGATGTGAAGGCGAGGCCTGGAATGAGTCGCTGGGACCTCGCTGAGGCCGTAGGAGAATAGGAGATGGCAACTAGAGCTACGATGGCCGGAGGCAGCGGCACGGCAGTGCTAGGCGATGGCGCAACATGGCCATGGGTGAACTGACAGTCTGACACTAGGAAGTTTTGCGGGCAAATCTGAATAGGGAAGGAGGTGCAGCAGCTCACCGTGAGTCTTCCTGAGCGGTTGCTAGCGCCTGGAGTGGATGGTGGTGGCCGTAATGGTGGTGGTCCAAGGTGGATCATGGTTGCAGCTCGACGGCGGTGCAGGCTTCAATTGAGCGGAATGTGTTTAGGGGTAGCCGGGTAGGTGAAGATGCTACATGCGAAGGTAATTGGAAAATGGCTCACTGTATGCGGTGTTAGCCTTCGGCTTGGTTGTGTTAGGAAAAGAGATCGGTACCGGGCAAGAAGACATTGGCGCGCCCAAACTGAGGCATGTGTGTTAGAGGGGAGGCCAAGGACCAACTTATATAGGCGCGTGGTCGTGGGCTGCTCGAGAGCGCGAAGCATTGTGTAAGCGAGTATGGCTCGTAGCTAGTGGCCAAGGCATGGGCACAACGGGCTTTGCAGAGATGTGGCAGAGGTGCAGAGCAATAGCAGGGATGTAGAGACAGGCATTGGCAGTACCGGCGCAACACCTTGAGGCCAAAGGCGACGACAGAGTCGCAACGGGGCGTGCCTGTGCGCCGCGGGAATCCAGGGCGCGGCAGCACGCGCGCTGCACCGTGTAGGGGGATTCTGCGCGGTCGAGACTTGATGAACGGGTGCTGGGTTCAAGGTAGCATGGGACACGGAAAAAAATTTTGTGGAGAGGTATGTAAATTTAACTCTGTGCATCTTTACTCCGATGGATGCCACGTGTTTATCTGGCCAAATCTCAACCTCATCCTTTCAACAGTGTTATTAATTGGAGGAGTGAGAAATCAAGGGTGTTATTAATGGCAGGAGTGAGAAATTAAATGACTGGTTGAGATTAGTAAGATGAACACGTGGCATCCATCAGGGTGGAGATGCACAGAGTTAAATTTGCATACCTCCTCCACAGGAGAGGCTCAAGGATGGAGGATCTAGAGCGCCAGCGATGACGTGGAGTGGCGCTACGACATGGCGGGTACGGTCTGGGCACGCCTAGAGCGCGGCTCGGGTTTGTCGTGCGCAAGCAGAGAATGACCGGAGCAAAGGAGGAAGTGGGCTGGCAGGTGGGCTAAGATGCCTACAGGGCGGTAGCGTAGACAGTGTGAGAGATAAAGAGATGATGGCATAGGCTGCTGTACACCATCAAACAGAGAAAACGTATGTGTAATTTTCAGGGATTTTGTAAAGGCAAATAATTCTAGAAATTAGAGAAGATGCAAAGAAATTTATAAAATGCTGAAAAGGGAAAGCGGTTTTCACCAGAAATTTATAGGAAATCTAGAAAATTCTGAAAATTCACTAAAATATCATAAAACAAATTGGAACTTTGTATTTCAATTTGGTGGAATTTAGGGATCTTACACCTATACAAGAATCTAGTACTAAATAATGACTGCCTCTAAGCCTCTTCGTGCACCTCTTACTTTGGATGGGTTAGTTTGTGGCTTATTGGTTGCTTGGGATCTCTATGACCACTCCATAAGTTTATATAGTCCCCTTATTCCTCGTCAAAGCAAGCAAGAATGCTACTCTGATAGAATGTAGAAATTCTAATCCTATTAGGCACATTTCTAAATCCTAAAATACTAGATGTGAGTCACCATACTTAACAATCTATTGTTCCAAAAATATATTTTAAAATTCCATACTTGAACCACTTTAGATTTACTGCATATCTACAAATTTGCAATGTGAAATTCATCTATGCCTAGAGAACAAAAAATGATAAGTTGTACACAGTGGCGGATCCAGAATTTGAACATGCTCCGGGCTAGGTGATGAACAATAGGCCCAATTGAGATCATATAACATGGGCTAAAATATTTATTACACCCTGGGCTTACCTGGGCTAAATACAAGCTAAAATTTTAAGCTCCGGACTGCCTACTCTGCCATGGGCCTAAATCCGCCCTTGGTTGTACATTTGAATGGTCCATCTACTATTCACATTTACAATTTGTCATTTTCCGTCCTCTTCACAGTAGATGAATTTGTATCCCAATTTTTTCAGGTGTACATAAAATATATAAATACTACATCCATGATTTTCCTGATGATTTTTTTAAGTGCAATCGAAATCTATTGTTTAGATGTAAACCTATTGAATACCACCCTTAAGTCCTTTCTATTTTGGATCTTGCTTGAGTAAAATGGGTGGAATTGCATGTCAAATATGCACACAACATCAATATCTTCTCAGTATAGCGAGATGACTGAAAAAGTACTTGTTTAGTTACTTGGTAGTACCACTGTTTTCTCTTCAGCACAGTCATTTCCCTTTGAATTTCTTCCTTCAAACATTTGTAATGATTTTATGAATCTTTTGTGGTTCAGGTTGTGGCACTGACGAGCGGGCAGTGATAACCATATTAGCTCACCGGGACGCGACTCAGAGGAAGCAGATTAGGCTGAGGTATGAACAGAATTACAACCAGAACCTCATCCAGCCACTGCAGTCAGAACTTTCTGGTGATTTGGAGGTGCCAAACATGTTGAGAAACAGGCCACAAATATTCAGAATTTCAGATTAGTTCCATTTTTCTGAATGAACTTAAGTAAGTTTCTTCGTCTAACTACATTTGGTTACAGAGAGCAATGTACCATTGGATACTTGACCCTGTCGAGATGCAGGCCGTGGTGGCGAACGGTGCAACAAAATGCATCCACGTAGAATATCCTGTAATTGTAGAGATCGCATGCGCAAACTCATCCACTGAGCTTCTAGAAGTGAAGCAAGCCTACCGTGCCCTCTACAAGTGCTCCCTGGAGGAAGCTGTCGCTGCTCGTGCCACTGGAAATCTTCGTAGCGTATGTTTGTAACAGACTTATATTTCCTGTTTCTCGTCCTTTTGCAAACTAATAATATACATTTTCTGTCTTTAGCTTTTGCTTGCACTAGGAGCACTTTCAGGTACGATGGCGACGAGGTAAACGACGGATTAGCTAAATCAGAGGCAAAGATTGTCAACGAGACTGTAAGAAATGTCACAACAAATCACAGGGAGCTCATCAGGTTTGTGGGTACTAGAAACAAAGCACAGCTAAATGCTACATTTTAATTTCTTCAGAGATGAGCAGAACACTAACATCACCAAGTTTGGTTCAGCATGGGTGTGGTAACGGTAATGCAAACAGTTCCACCTGGTAATCCATTCCGGTGTAAGGGAAAACAAAATTTGTTTGGTTCACTTATGTAATGTCTTCCATTTCCTTAGTCATGTTTGGCTAGGGACAAGGTAACAGCTTACACATTCCAGAACAGCTAGTAATGCTTCAAGAACAAGTATAGTAATGCTTCAGAACAGGTAGTAATGCTTCAGAACAGCTAGTAATCCACAACACAACTGGGAAGCAAACGTTAAACTGGTAAACTGAACACAAAACAGGTAGTAATGCTTCAGAACAGCTAGTAATCCACAACACAACACAGAACAACCAGTTATAACATAAGCTGGAGAGCTCCTGAGGCATCCATATTTGCGCGGTGAACAACACAGAACAACACAACACAACATAGGAGCTCCTGAGGCATCCATATAACCACAGAACAACAAAGGTAGTAATGCTTCGGAGGAATCCACAACTAAAGCATCATCAACACAACACAACTGAACAATTCGGAGGAATAACAGATTCGGTGTTTGATTATCAAGACCAGCTAGTAGTGCTTCAAGCAAATGAACTGGTAAACTGAATAACAAGTATTAGGTGTTAGATACTAAACTGGTAAACTGAATAACAAGTATTAGATGCTTGCAAAATTCAAGATAGCAGTGTAGTTGCTTAGGAAATACGAAGTTATAACAGAACATGTCTTTGAGCTTCAATTGCTTCTGAGATGAAGTTATAGCAAGACTCACTTCTTCTTTTGAGCATTATAGCAAGACTCACTTCTTCTTTTGAGCATCATCTAATGAAGGAAAAAAGTACAAACATAAGTACAAGTCATATTTGCATATATAACAAATGCAAGTAAAGGAAGAAAACATATTTGCATCTAATCAAAAAGGAAGATAACCAATTATCAAAAAGGAAGATAGCATATGAATTATCAAATTGTAGAACTTACCAGCGAGCATGTGCAGTATGAATTCCCTCCTTAGAGTCTCTGGAAGTACAAAAAGCATAGTCATCTGACTTGGGACATTGACAAAGGCGCTTGCTGCCTTGATAAGTTCAGTACCAGCGAAACCAAGCCTAGTCAACTCATCTATAGACTTCTTTTGTAGATTTTGCATTGGGTCCTCATGTGTTGCTTCCTCTTGGACCTTAGCTTCACGGTCCATAATTTCAGCCATTTTCCCGAAGTGATTTGAAGCATTCTTAAGATCACCACGAAGTCCACCAACCATATCCAAAAACGGGTCACTTGATGTCATGGCCCCGAATGTAAAATTCGATTCGTGCGGCGAGCTGTGACCCTAACCGGCTTGTTGCCGCTATTAGAATTGAGTAGAAACTCCCTGGAGTATCTTAAACCATCCCTTAGTAGTGCCCAAAGCTCAACCGCAAGTTTGGAGCTTGAACACTCCAAATCCACAAATGTGTTTCCATCCAAGTTTGGGGCTTTGCAACTTGGGATCCGGGATGATCCAAGATGCGCATGTCGCTTGGTTGCAAACTAGAAACTTTTCTCTCCGACATGGGAGGTTTGCACCGAGATCCGACATCTAACCATAGTTCAAACTTGGTGAGAAAAGTCGAATCTTGCGCTGGGAATTCTGGGTGATACGGAGTATCCGGACAAAAGGTCTGGAGTGTCCGGGTTGATGTGACCGAAGGACTCAACCCAGAGTATTCGGATAAAATGTCCGGAGTATCCGGATTGGCTCGACTGCAGGCCCTAACCCGGAGTATCCGGACTAATGGTCCATAATGTCCGGACTTTGCGGGGTTTGAGTATAAAATCCTATTTCTTGGCTCCTCACTCACTTCACCTTATACTTGTTGCTCTCCACCTCTCCCATGTGCTCTCCTCCACCCGAGCTCATCTCCAGCGCCTCCCCACCGGCCGGTGACCTTCCGTGGCTCCTCCTTGGTGACTCCCTACTCCGGTGACCTCAAGCTCCTCCCCAAGCCGGCGTCTTCCTTCTCCTACCCGGCTTCCCCTTCCTCTTCTTCATCCTCCTTGAAGGTAAGACCTCTTCTTGGAGTTGATTCGTGGGTTCTTGGGTTCTAGGACGTCCATGGGGGTGGATTTGGGGCTTGGTATGTAGATTGGGGGTTGGGGGTAACTTTGGGGGTGTTAGGGTTTTGGTGGGTGTTTGGATTTGGGGTGGACTAGGCGATGTATGGGTATAGAGTGTGGGATCGTGTGGAGGTGACGCCATTCCTTGGGTCGGATCTAGTTTTGGCCATGGGCTACTCAAGTGAGCGCCGTTTCCTCATGTTTTGTGCTAGCTCGGAGCTTTTCCGGCTTAGCCACGTGTAGGAAAGTTGTAGATCGGGTCCTCGCGGCGCCGTAGGACTTGAAGACACTCCAATCCCTTGAGTCATTGGGCGAAATGCGCCGTGTCCGGAGTGTCCGGACGAATTGTCCGGAATGTCCGGCCTATCCGGACTATCCGGGTTTGCCTGGTCTGTTCGGGGGGGTTTGCAATTGTATTCTGTTTCCTTTGCATTGCATGCATCTCATTCATGCGTTATACTCATGTAGAGAATGACTCCGCGGAGGTGACTGAGAGGATTGCCGAAGAGCAAGTCGTTGTCGGTACTCAAGTAGAAGCATCAGGCAAGCACCTAAGCATATTCAACCGTATATGAATTGTATTTTTGTGAATCAATTGTTTATTAGGTGATTAAGTTATGCATTAGGGGTTGGCCCCTTGTATTGGTATTAAAACCCATTTGTTGCACATATACCCTTAGATAATTGTTGAACACCTCCTTGGAGCTAGTCTATGGGTAGATATATTGTGTCCATGCTTAGTTTTGCTTAGATGTCGGGTATGGGCCAAGTGATGGATGGGTCCATCGCTTGAGATTGATTTACTTCACAAATGTTGGGTTGCAATGGTTGTGTTTATGTTTGGAAATGTTGAATTGAGACCAGGCGAGAGAGTTGGATCATTTGGGTGTGGAGACCCAAGTGTGTAGTCTCGTCTGTGTCGGTTGAGGACCGATCCGTTGTTTGCCCTTTGATCGAGCACACTTTGTTGGTCGCATGCCTAATAATGGTACAGTAAGCTATTCTTTCATCGCATACTGCCCGATAGGTCATGCCCTCTTGCGGTTGGACGTGGTTGAGGGCGAGGCTTAGGCCGACTCTCGAGGGCCAAGCCGGGCTTGGGCCGCTCGAGGGGGTGCTAGGTGCTCGGACCTCATGAAGATGGCCCAACGAGTAGGTATGGGTGGGAGGAAGGTTGACATGAGGTTCCTTGTGGCACATGTCGTGCGATTGATAATCCCCTACAGGGTGAATAAGCAATTCGAATTGCCGCTCTCTCGGATATGAGCATGCTTGGTCATCGCACATTCAACGTAGTAATAACTTGAACTTAATGATAGTTGGATATGGTGGTGATACTTGTCTATGTTGACACTTGCTTTACTTTAAATTATAAAGTTTCAGATTTCACCCTAGTAATAGGTGTTGTCCACAAGTGCTATGAAATTTGTAAATGGAGTAGTGGAATGAAATTATATAACAAAGTTAAGCTTTTCCTCACTTTTAACGTAAGCTTGATTCCTTGCTACATCCAAATGCATATTCTTTCGAGTCGGTCATATATGGATCACGGGTAAGTCTTGCGAGTACCTTCTGTACTCATACTTCTACTTTGTGGTTTTCAGGTGAGGATCCGGACGGGTGCGAGTTCTGTCCGTACTGCCTCTCGGTGACCGGGCGAGGCACCGAGTAGAGGCTGCCGGCGCCGTTGCTTACGCCCGGAAGTGTTCAGGGCCAGGACACTTCCAAAGTTGTCATACTTTTGTCTTAGTTTGGTAGTCGTGTGTCCATTTTTGTTGTACAGCTAGTTTTTAAATTATGTCACGTTTATGTTGAACACTTGGTTACTTCGTTGCAACTCTTTAATACACTGTTGTGCTCTCTTTCTCGTTGGATCGTGTTGCTGGCTAGTTGTCAGGGTGCCGTTTATGCCGTTTGTGTTCTTTGGCGGGTTTTGTCTTCGTGCGTGTGTGAGTTGGTTGTTGTGCTTCCACGTTTCGTACTTTGGTTGTGGGGTTTTGAGTTCGTTGCCCCCATTATGCAAATTGAGTTGATATGGCAATGGAAACCGGTATGCGGGGCGATCCTGGACGAGCTTCGGGTCGCATACCGGGGGAATACCGGGATTATTGTCAAGTTATTCGAAGGGTCTCACCGTCGTCTCAATTGGGCTTGGGTGCTAACATTGCGAGCGCCCTCGGCGGTCCGTTGTTAGCCTCCATATCCGATGGGGATGACCGAGTCTTCAAATAGCCTAAGGACGGTCTGGGTGTCTCCCCTCACAGCACTGGTATCAGAGCAAGGTGCATGAAAACGAACCCAATCTTGACAACCACTTAAGGGTTGATTAGGACTTGCATAATGCATTAGGTAGAAGGTAGTACTTATTCCCGCCCTATGTTATAAATGGTGAGTGTGGGAGAAAGGGTTGCGTTGGAACCGTGCATTCATGTCATATCATGCATGTGTCATGCCATCCTGCATCATGGATTGTGTTTCGGGTGTGTTAGACTTGTTGGACTCCATTGCGGGGTGCTACAATCTAACTTAGGTTTAGTTCGAGGTTTTGCCAAGTTTAAGGCCCATTCCTTCCATGAGGAGTCTAACTCTTGTCGTCTGACCTTGATTGACGACATAATGAGGACCCGCGGGACTTCAGGAGATGATGGGGGTGCTGGGCGATCGCAGCCTGGCGGTAGCGATCCGCCTCCTCCTCCCAACTTGCTGGATGTATTGCTGCGATCAGAGTAGAACCAGCAGGCTACCAACAGAATCTTGGAGATGTTGGTCCAGAATCAGGCCGCTCCGGGTGGCCGCGGTGAGGGGCGAGGCCGACCAAATGGCTATCTGGATTTCCTGCACACCCAGCCACCGACCTTCTCGCGGGCCAGCGATCCGTTGGAGGCTGACAACTGGCTACGCACCATGGAACAAAAGTTTGCTCTATTCACTGTGAGGACACTCAGAAGGCACTCTTTGCCGCGCAGCAGCTTCAGGGTCCCGTTGGTGCTTGGTGGGCCAACTTCCTGGTAATGCAGCCCGCCGGTCACCAGGTGACTTGGGCGGAGTTTCGTGAGGCTTTCTGGGCGTACCATACCCCGAAGGGACTCATGGATATTAAGAAGCAGCAATTCCTTGCCCTCAGGCAGTTGAGCAAGTCCGTGATGGACTACTCGCGGGATTTCAACTATTTGGCCCAATATGCGCCGGAGGAAGTCGATACCGATCAGAAGAAGCAGAGTCGGTTCATGAATGGGTTGTACGCCAAGATGCAAGACAAACTTTCAGTGTGTGACTTTGCCGACTTCAATGCCTTGGTGAGCCGGGCGATCATTGTAGAGCACAAGATGAAGAACCATCAAGAGGAGAAGAAGCGGAAGAGGATGGTACAGTTCTCTGCGGGTGGCAGCTCGCAGCAGGCCCAAACTGTCCCTCTTCCACCACCGAGGGCCCCTGCTCTTGTGCCTCCCCTACCGGCTAGGATGGCCCGGCCTCCTGTCGCTACTCCTCGGCCTCCGCAGCCACAGCCGGGAGTGCGCATGGTGACGAACTCTGGATCGGGCCCATGCTATAACTGTGGGTGTGCAGGGCATTTCATCCGCGATTATCCCTTTACAAGGAGGGGCAACAATTTCAATGCCCCGAGACCTCAAGGCGCGACTGCACCACCTCCACTTCCTGCGCCGAACCGTGGCCGAGTCAACTACGCTGATGCTGAGGCGATTCCCAAGGGTGCCACCGTATTGACTGGTACGCTATGCATTGAGGGACATACTGCTAGGGTTTTATTTGACTCAGGGGCTTCTCATTCCTTTATTCGCAAGGGTTTTGCTGTGCATCATCAGATGAGAGTGAGTTGCAGCCACACCTCTTTCCTAATTGAAGCACCGGGTTCTAAGATAGTTGCGAGTCATGTAGTCCAAGAAGCAACTATGCTAATTCAAGGGGTTCCATTCCATGTCAACTTACTACTCCTTGATCTTTGTGGAATAGATGTCATCTTGGGCATGAATTGGCTCACACGGCAGCAGGACATTCTAGATTGTTCTCATCGCTCCATCTCGCTCAAGGGACCGAAGGGCGACTGGCTGACCCTGTTTCTAGAGGATGGCGAGGCCACTCTTTGCTCCCTGAATGGCGTTGAAGTTGGAGAATTAGAGACCATTCCCGTGGTTTCTGAGTACCCGGACGTGTTCCCAGCGGAACTGCCAAGGATGCCGCCCGATCGGGATATTGAGTTCGTAGTTGAGCTTCAACCCGGGACTACCCCAGTTTCCAAGCGGCCGTATAGAATGCCCCCAAATGAATTGGCCGAATTGAAGACCCAGCTGAAGGAACTGATAGAGAAAGGATTCATTCGTCCAAGCTCCTCACCTTGGGGTTGCTCGGCTCTCTTCATGACCAAGAAGGATGGCTCCCTCCGACTCTGTGTTGATTATCGACCGCTGAACACAGTCACTGTCAAGAACAAGTACCCTCTGCCTCGAATCGACATCCTCCCTGATCAGCTTGCTGGTGCACGGGTGTTCTCCAAGATTGATTTGAGGCTTGGGTACCATCAGATCAAGATTCGGGCCGAGGATATCCCAAAGACAGCATTCTCCACCCAATATGGCTTATATGAGTACACCGTCATGTCGTTCGGTCTCACGAATGCACCGGCGTACTTCATGTACCTCATGAACTCCATCTTTATGGAGGAGCTCGATTCTTTTGTGGTCATCTTCATTGATGACATTCTCGTCTATTCAGCCAATGAGGAAGAGCATGCAAGGCATCTTCACATCGTTCTCGGGCGACTCCGGGAACATCGCCTTTATACCAAATTCAGCAAGTGCGAGTTTTGGCTAAAGAAGATATCTTTCTTGGGACATGTCCTTTCCGAGCAAGGCGTTGCTGTCGACCCAAGTAAAGTGCGAGATGTTCTCAAGTGGGAGCAGCCCAACACTGTCAGGGAGGTCCGCAGTTTTCTTGGGCTTGCCGGTTATTATCGCCGTTTCATTCAAGATTTCTCAAAGATCGCCAAGCCCATGACTGAGCTACTGAAAAAGGGTGCTGAATTCTAATGGTCAGTGGGCTGTGAGCGAGCATTTCAGACTCTAAAACAGCGCCTGACTACAGCTCCTATCCTCACACAACCTGATATTCACAAGCCGTACGATTTGTATTGCGATGCATCAGGTATCGGCCTTGGCTTCGTGCTCATGCAAGAAAGCCGGGTTGTTGCCTATACATCTCGGCAATTGAAATGTCATGAAGAGCACTACCCAAATCATGACTTGGAGCTTGCTACAGTGGTCCATGCCTTAAAAATCTGGCGCCACTATCTCCTTGGGAACAAGTGTAACATCTATACCGATCACAAGAGTCTCAAGTACATCTTCATGCAGGCAGATTTGAATATGAGGCAGAGAAGATGGCTTGAGTTGATCAAAGACTACAGCCTGGAAGTGCATTACCATCCGGGGAAAGCCAATGTGGTGGCTGACGCGTTGAGTCTCAAGGCTCGATGCAATTGCCTCACTCTTCAACCCCGAAGTGCCACCCTCTGTGCCGAATTCCAGAAACTCGGCTTAGAAATAGTTGAAGAAGGGTTCTTGGCTAATCTGGAGTTGAATTCCACGCTGTTGGATCATATTAGAGAGGCTCAAAAGAGGGACAAGGGCATTGCCCAAATCTGTAGCAAACTGGATTCCAGCCAAGCCACTGACTTCCATCTTGATAACCGTGGAATTTTGTGGTTCGGCAAGCGCCTGGTCGTCCCCAAAGACCAAGAATTGAGAAGCAAGATTCTCGATGAAGTCCACAACTCTTTGCTCATAATTCATCCGGGTAGCAACAAAATGTATCAAGACTTGAAGCAACGATTTTGGTGGACTCGCATGAAGCACGAGATTGCTCGCTATGTGTCTGAATGCGATGTCTGCAAAAGGTGAAGGCTGAGCATCTTAAGCCAGCTGGTACTCTTCAGCCGCTGCCCATTCCAAGTTGGAAGTGGGAAGTGATTGGAATGGATTTTATCACCGGCCTGCCAACAACCGTTTCGGGTCACGACTCGATATGGGTTATAGTCGACCGGTTAACAAAGTCTGCCCATTTCTTAACTATTCGCACCACCTATCGAGCCATGAGGTATGCAGAGTTGTACATCTCTCGAATCGTATGCCTTCATGGAGTGCCAAAGCGGATAGTTTCAGATCGAGGCTCTCAGTTTGTTTCTCGGTTCTGGAAAAGTTTGCATGAGGCATTGGGCACTAAGCTGTTACACAGCTCAGCATATCATCCGCAAACTGACGGCCAGACCGATCAGATCCTTGAGGATATGCTGAGGGCTTGTGTTATGTCTTATGGGAAGAAATGGGATGAATGTCTTCCGTATGCTGAGTTTGCTTACAACAACAGCTACCAAACCAGCATCAAAATGTCTCCTTTCAAAGCACTCTATGGTCGTAGCTGTCGGACACCCCTGAACTGGTCCGAGAGTGGGGAACGACCATTCTTTGGACCTGATGTGGTTAAAGCTACAGAAGAGAAGGTGAAGACCATTCAAGAAAACCTGAGGGTAGCACAATCACGACAGAAGAGCTATGCCGACCGTCGTAGGAGACCTCTCTCCTTCGACGTTGGTGATTATGTCTATCTGAAGGTGTCTCCCCTCCGGGGCACCCGTCGTTTCGGAGTTAAGGGAAAGCTGGCACCTTGCTACATAGGACCTTTTCAGATCCTTGTGAGGCGCGGTCAAGTGGCATATCAGCTGGAGCTTCCTCCCTCTCTAGCAATGGTCCACGATGTCTTCCATATATCTCAATTGAAGAAGTGCCTCCGTACTCCTTTCGAATCACTGGAGGTGGACGAACTCGAAGTTCTACCAGAACCTGATCTGTCTTACCAAGATAGTCCTATTCAGGTTTTGGATGAAGCTGAATGCAAGACCCGTCGGCGGACTATCAAGTTCTACAAAGTTAGTGGAGCAATCACACTGAAGATGAAGCCACTTGGGAGCCCGAAGATCGTCTAAGAACCGAGTATCCCGAGTTCTTCCGTACCATGTGAAGTGCTTGTGTACAATTGCTTCACAGTTCAAGGCAAGTCAATTGGTACGTGCCCGTACTATCTATTTGCATTCCATTCTGCCTATGCGCACATTCTAAATCTCGGGGCGAGATTCCCTTAAGGGGTGAGGGTTTTTCATGGCCCCGAATTTAAAATTCGATTCGTGCAGCGAGCTGTGACCCTAACCGGCTTGTTGCCGCTATTAGAATCGAGTAGAAACTCCCTGGAGTATCTTAAACCATCCCTTAGTAGTGCCCAAAGATCAACCGCAAGTTTGGAGCTTGAACACTCCAAATCCGCATATGTGTTTCCATCCAAGTTTGGGGCTTTCCAACTTGGGATCCGGGATTATCCAAGATGCGCATGTCACTTGGTTGCAAACTAGAAACTTTTCTCTCCGACATGGGAGGTTTGCACCGAGATCCGACATCTAACCGTAGATCAAACTTGGTGAGAAAAGTCAAATCCTGCCTTGGGAATTCTTGGCGATCCGGAGTATCCGGACAAAAGGTCCGGAGTGTCCAGCTTGATGTGACCGAAGGACTCAACCCGGAGTATCCGGATTGGCTCGACTGAAGGCCCTAACCTAGAGTATCCGGACTAATGGTTCGGAATGTCCGGACTTTGTGGGGTTTGAGTATAAAATCCCATTTCTTGGCTCCTCACTCACTTCACCTCATACTTGTTGCTTTCCACCTCTCCCGTGTGCTCTCCTCCACCCGAGCTCGTCTCCAGCGCCTCCCCACCGGCCGGTGACCTTCCGTGGCTCCTCCTTGGCAACTCCCTACTCTGGTGACCTCAAGCTCCTCCCCAAGCCAGTGTCTTCCTTCTCCTACCCGGCTTCCCCTTCCTCTTCTTCATCCTCTTTGAAGGTAATATATCGGGACCCGAATTTGCAAATCCGGACCCTCTGTGTATTCAGCACTAGTCCAGGAACGCGCTAGTGCACACAGTCTTAACATCGGTAAATATCACAATCATACCACTCGATACTAACAAAGTACTTTAATTAAATAGCCAAACTGGTTGCTCGACCTTATGGTCGAGTTACAAATATACGCCACGCAGGGCGAAACTTATTAAGAGAGAAATAATAGCAGCGAAAAAATAAGATAACATCGTGGCGCCATCCAATATACCACAGGCAACTCACTGGGCTCGCTCCCTAAGTAGACGGTTCCTCTTGGAGCTCCTCCTCCAGAGCTGGTGTAGTCTCCTCTTCAACTGGTGTTGTATTGTGGCAAGGGTGAGTACTTGGTACTCAGCAAGTCATGCACAAAATGCAACTAATATACTACATGCATGGCTTAATACGAAGGAATAGCTCAGGGTATATTTGCAGTAAAACAGCATTTGACAAGTAGCATAAGTAGATTCGAAAGCAATAGAAACAAGTATAAGATCAATATCTTTTCCAGGAGTTTAATCAACATCTTTCCCATTCCTAAACCACATTCACATCAACATTATTATTTATCCAAACCCAACCTTTCAAGTCCAAGTTATTTTCAAGAAAGTCTAACCCTTGACTGTAATTCCCGAGCGATGTCCCATACCGCGGACACGGCTATTCGAATAGATTTTACACTCTGCAGAGGTTATGCACTTTACCCACAAGATACAGTCAAACACCACAAAGGCGAGTTCCCGTAACAAAGTCTTTCGGAAACTTCTAACAATACAAGTGGTCCTCCCCGGTTGTTGCACACTAACCCTTCCCTTAGCTAAGGCGAAGTTTAGGCCAACCAACCGTTAGATGGGTACCTGGCCGCAGCCCCGGTAAGCTCCCCCGTACAACTTACACAAAGGGTGTAGTTGACATCCTGAGGTTCCACAGGTACGTTATTAGCAACTTAATCAACTAGGTCCGTCCCATTACAGACATATGGTTGCACGTTTGACCCAGTTCAAAGGCTTGCAAGGTGAAGTCCTTAGGGTGACCAGGGCAAGACTACCCGAAGAACCAAAGCAACATTCCCGGTGCCACAACTGGCCCACCCAATCATTCTTGCCACATGCCCCGGTCAAAAGCTATTTATCAAACCCCCAGTTGATTACCATGCACCACGTGCCATCAACATCACATGATACCTTTCCAAAACGATTCAATATATCACTAAATCAATATTAGCATTTGATTGTCCAAAAACCATGTCATGAGCATGTAGCAGGTCTAAGCCATATACTACCACGGTCTAAAATCCCATGTTGGCAATTTAATAATGTCCAACTAATACTCCACAACTAGGGTGACAAGGGGTCATGGCACATATTTAAGTAATCAAGGTGTCATACAGCAATTAGGCATTTATCTAATTACCCATGATCAAGTAAAGCATTTTCTAATTTAAACTAGCATGCAATAATTTGAACCAAAATAGGTTTCAAAATGGGATCAACATGGTCAAAGCATAACTTGCCTTCAAAAAGTACTTGTTCTTGGTCCTGAGCTGGCTCCTGAGTCAACACTTCTCCTTCGAATCCTTCCGGCACTTCAACGTCTACTCGTAATGCGTGCAAATAGCAACAATTGAATAAAATAGTATACAAAAAGTGTCCAAACATCCCAAATAAAGTTCATAAACAGAGAGAACATAATTTTATGAATCTTTAGAAACTGGAATCGTCAAATTCGGAGTTTAAATGAAAAAGATACAAGCATTTAAAGTTTAAATAATAAATTAAATAATAATACAGAGAAAAACTTTAGTCCAAAAATTAAATAAAATTCATCATTAGGTTGATCTCAATTTTATACAAATTTAGAAATTTGAATCACTCAAATCGGAGTTGAAACGCAAAAGTTATAAGCGTTTGAAGTTTGAATCAAAATCTGAAATCATTATTTTGAATTAATAAATCGTTTTATTTTTCGGAAATTAATTATTGCGTCAGCAAGGACACTGTGGGATGTCTAAGATAGGGGTCCCGCAGGCGGGGCCTATACTCGACTGGGCTAGACGGGAGGAGAAGTAGGCCCAAAGCCCAGAAGCGCCACGACGGGCCCGGTGGAGGTTTTCGACTTGTTCCCCAAGGCAACTCCCGATCCTTCAGGGAAGCTTCGCGCCATGCCCGAACAACCCGCCAGAAGCGAAGCATGCAACCTGACATTCACAGAGCCTGCAGGCGCCGAAACCTGACGGAGTGGCAGGCGTGGGTCAGGAAAAGCATAACCACCTCTCCAAGACGTAGTGCGCCAAAGCCCATAAGGAGAACGTGCATGTCGGCAAGGCCACCATGTTCAGGGCCCGGGGACGCCCATCTATCATGTATCCTTCCCCCAGTATATAAGGGGAGGAGGGAGAAATAAGAAAAAGAGAGGAAGCTCATATATCCAAGAACACAGGACTAGGGTATTATCTCCTCCGAGAGAGCCCGAACCTGTCTAAAACAGATTGCCCTCGCATCCTGTGTTGCCATCAAGCTCATATCCCGCACAAATCCCCTAGAATCACAAATCTTATTGCCGGCGAAACCGATCGTCGACAGTTGGCGCGCCAGGTAGGGGCTTGTGTCAAGATCTTCGTCAAGCTTGATGGCTACGACGAGCGGAGCCTCCACAGTCTTCTTCCCGGGTCAGGTCTTCCGTTTCGGAAGCCTAACGTTCATCTCCAACGACCTCGGGAGCCTTTCCCTCTCTAAGGGAACCGTGCTACAGCACGGTGAGGTTTCTGGTGGGCCATCTCCACGACTTCCACACTGATCGGGGGGGGTCCCCTTGTCTCGCGCTCTAAATTGCCGAGTAGGGGACCGAAGGCCCATTCCGGCCTGGGAGTCAGACTCGAGGACGCCGAGGTACGAATGGTGGGGGTTCTCACTGCCAAACCACTCGGCACCTCCGAGCACCTGGAGTTATCTTCTTCAGGCTCACCCAGCTCAGCGGCCGAGTCAGAAGAAAGCCTAGAGAGCTGCTGGAATTTTCGTAGAGTCTGCGTAATCGAGGGCTCGCGGGCTGATTCGCAGCAGCGCCTCGACACCTCGGCCGCCGCCGACTTGGAAGGTGGCCGAGCAACTGAACTCGACAGCTGGCGCGTACTCCGGGACCGCGCCCGGGCTGTCAATGAAGACATTCTGCAAGCTAAGATGGGGGACCAAGCTATTTTTCGTACCCCACTGCAGAATATTGTCGCCTCCAAGACACTCCTGGATACCCTGACCCCTATGCTGGGGGTGGGTGATCCAGTTGCCCCGATCGTGGCCCAAGTAAAGGCCATGGTGATGGCGGCAGCTATCCAGCAGGCCCAGACCGACCAGCCGGCAAAGGAGCTGTCACGTGGTCCGGTGAGGACCCAGACGGCCAGCAGCCGGTCAGGTCGGGAAGCCCGCCAGACACATCATGTTCCACCTCGCGGAGATGGCTTGCGACACAGCATCAACCGCGACCTCCGTTCAGACCTCAACGCCAGGCGCCGCGACCGAGAAAGGGAGGAACAATGCCGTCATGCCGACGAGTATGAACGCTACGGCATCCTTCCGCGAGATCGCGAAGTACGCCAAGCGCGATCCCCTCCGCGTCGATCACCACCCGGAGGGTGTCGCGGGGTCATTGAAGGGGTTCGCGCGTTTACCCCTCACCTACGCCGAGTGGTTTGGCCTGATGGATTTAATCTTAAAGGCATCACTAGGTTTGACGGTGAGAGGGACCCGGAGGCTTGGCTACAGGTATATGCTCCGGGCAAATGGCACGGGGATCGTAAAGTAATGGCAAACTACTTACCGGTTACCCTCTCGCCCAGCCCAAGCATGGCTCACTGGACTCCCAGCGAACTCTATAGATTCTGGGGAGATCTGTGTGAGCAGTTCATTTCAAATTTCCAAGGCACTTACGAGCGCCAGGCACCCCTTGGGACCTATATCAGCTACACCAAAGGAGGAGCGAACCCCTCCGGGAGTTCGTCAGCGCTTCATGCATAGAAAAGCCTTTGTTCGGGATGTCACGGATGCGATCGTGATAGCTGCCTTCGGAAGGGAGTCGGCGACCCGATCTCATCAAGAAGATGTCCCGGAAGCCACCAACGTCGGTCCGGGAGCTGTTCGCCCTAGCGGACCGTTACGCTTCAGCCTCCGAGGCTTTGGCGGAACGGCGTGACGAGGGGAAGGATCAGGCTGAACCCCCCCGGCGGAAGGAAAAGAAGCGCAAGGGTGAAGAGCTGGTGGCAGTCGCTGCACCAACTCACCCTCGCGCCCTCAAGGAGGATGGATATGATAAGGTTATGAACTCGCTTTGCCCCTTCCATTCGAAGGGGAGACATGCCGCCAAGGACTGCTTCACCCTAAAGAGATTCGCCCGCGAGAGCAAGAAGCGAGTGGACAAGGTCTGAGTGGACACGCCGCCAACAAGCCACATCCCCCCGAAGCCGAGGAGGACTATCAGGAAGCCGATCTCGAGCTCAACTACATATTCGGGGGCTCGGCTGCATATGAGTCCAAGCGGAAGCAAAAGCTCACCGCACAGGACATCTACGATCTGGCAGCCGAGACGCCCCAATATGTACGCTGTCCGAGGTCGCGATAACCTACGACCGCTCGGATCACCCAGATTATGTCCCATTCCCTACAGGTATCCTCTTGTCTTGGCGCCCGTCGTCCGCGGCATCAAGCTCAAGTGGGTATTGATCGACGGTGGGAGCGGGCTCAATGTCCTCTTTGTCAAAACCCTTGACGATATGGGGATTCCGCGGTCGGAGCTAAAGCGCGGATCGTCGCCTTTCCACGGTGTCATACCTGGAACTTCTGCGACACCACTCGGACAAATCACTCTGCCGGTCACTTTCGGCGCAAGGGAAAATTACCGGACAGAGAACCTTGGCTTCGAGGTGGCCGATTTCGCAACAGCATATCATGCCATCTTGGGGAGACCAGCGCTGGCCAAGTTCATGGCAGTACCCCACTACGCATACCTGACATTGAAGATGCCGGGGCCGAGTGGTATCATCGCTCTACGTGGTGACATGAGGCAGTCTTTTTCCTGTGACAAGGAAAGCTGCGAGATGGCCGAGTCCCTGGAGGCGCGAGCGGGTCGGGAGGGGATTCAGCGAGAAGCGGATTCCGACAAGCCGGAAGGCAGCATCCCTACCCGCAAAGCGCGAAACCCCGGGATCGGCCCCGAGGAAGGTACCAAAAGAATCCTCCTCGACCCGTCCGATCCGTCGCGAACCGCCTTGATCGGGACAGGGCTCGGAGACAAATAGGAGGATGCGCTCATCACTTTCCTACGGGCAAATAGAGACGTCTTTGCCTGGAAGCCGTCGGACATGCCCGGAGTCCCCAGGGAGGTGACCGAGCACGCATTAAATGTAAACCAATCAGCCAGGCCAGTCAAGCAAAGGCTGCGACGATTCGCCCAAGACCGTCGACAAGCCATCAGGGAGGACATTACAAAGCTGCTAGCCGCAGGCTTCATCAAAGAAGTGTATCATCCCGACTGGTTGGCAAACCCTGTACTTGTCCAGAAGAAGAATAAAAGCTGGCGCATGTGTGTTGATTACACCGACCTCAACAAGGCTTGCTCGAAAGATCCCTTCGGTCTCCCCCGTATTGATCAGGTGGTAGACTCCTTCTTTGGATCCCAACTACTTAGTTTTCTGGACGCCTACTCAGGCTATCATCAAATCCGGCTTCGAGAGGAGGATTGCGAGAAGACCTCGTTTATCACCCCATTCGGAGCATATTGCTACATCACCATGCCGTTTGGGCTGAAGAATGCTGGCGCAACTTATCGGTAGCGATCTGATGGTGTTTTCACCATCAGCTCGGACGCAATGTGGAAGCATATGTGGATGATATAGTGGTTAAAACCAAGATAGAAGACAGCCTCACCTCTGATCTAGCCAAGACGTTCGCAAGTCTGAGGGCGTTCCAGATGAGGCTAAACCCTGAGACGTGCGTTTTCGGAGTTTCCTCAGGAAACTACTCGGGTTCATTGTCTCTCATCGCGGGATCGAGCCAAACAGGAGAAAATCGGGGCCATCATAAGGATGGCCCCGCCGCCACCCAAAAAGATGTCCAAAAGCTTACAGGGGTGCATGGTAGCGCTTGGCCGGTTTATCTCCCGGTTGGGAGTTCGGGGGATGCCTTTCTTCAAGCTCCTCAAGAAACAAGACCGCTTTGAATGGACGGCAGAGGCACAACAAGCCTTTGAAGAACTCAAGGTGTTCCTCTCCACCCCTCCAATTCTGGTCTCGCCGGTGCCAGGTGAACCTCTCTGCTCTACATAAGCGGCAACAACTCGTGTAGTCGGTAGTGATAGTTGTGGAACGGGAAGAATCTGGACACCGCTTTGCGCAACGCCCGGTTTATTTTGTCGGTAAGTCTTTGGGCAAATCCAAGGCGCGATACCCTCAAATCCGAGAAGGCTGCATGCGCAATTTTGATCTCGTCACGAAAGCTGAAGCATTATTTCCAAGGACACTCGATTTCGGTAGTGACTTCTTTCCCCGTGGGAGAGGTCCTCCATAATCGAGAAGCTACTGGAAGAATTTCAAAGTGGGCAGCCGAGCTTGGAGCTTTCGACGTCTTGTTCAAGCCGCGCACCGCCGTCAAGTCCCAGGTTTTGGCCGACTTTACAGCCGAGTGGACCGAATCCCAGGCTCCCCGCATGGAAGAAGAGCCAGAATATTGGACCATGCACTTCGATGGATCTCTCATGCTTGGCGGGGCAGGGGCGGGAATTCTCCTTGTCTCGCCTAAGGGCGATAGGTTGAAGTATGTCCTTCGGATTCACTTCCCGGCCTCGAACAATGCCGCAGAGTACGAGGCTCTCATCCATGGGCTCCGCATCGCCACATCACTCGGAATCCGACGGCTGGCGGTTCGGGGTGACTCCCAGTTGGTGGTGAGCCAAGTACAGAAGGACTGGTCGTGCGTAGATCAGACTATGACGGCATACTGCCAGCGAGTCCGAGAATTGGAAGGCAAGTTTGACGGTCTGGAGCTGGTTCATGTCCTCCGTCGCAATAATGAGGCAGCCGACGAGTTGGCTAAAATGGGAGCCACTCGGGCAGATGTCCCGAGTGGTATCTTCGTCCAGGATCTTTACGAGCCAACCGTTGCAAAACGACAGGAGCCAAGTAAGGATCCTGGGACCGGAGTCCTGCTCATTGATCCCAACTGGACGGCCCCGTACCTTGATTATCTCCTGAAGGACAAACTGCCAGAAGCAACCGCTCTGGCAGAGCGCGTCTCCCGACAAGCCAAATCCTATGTGGTGGTGGGTGATGAGCTCTTTCGGAAGAGTGCCTCAGGTGTTGTAACACCCCAAAATTTTGCTTTTCTTAAATTCATGTGTGATTTGGCACTTTGGTGAATTTTTGGAATTTTCTGGAATTTATTTGGATTTATTTGGAATTTATTTGAATTTATTCCCTTTTGAAATAATTAAAGAATTTAATTTTGCAAATAAAATTTTCTTTGAAATATTTTATTTGAGTCCAAAATGATCTAAAATATTTTCCGAATTTTACGAATTTTACGAGTCTTTTGCTATTTTTAATGAATTAAATGAATTTATCGGAATTATTTTAATTATTAAATGTGGAAAATCAACTCGGGTCAAATCGTTCATCCGACCGAAGTGGACTCGAGTCCGACCGAGATTGACTCGGCCGAACCAACTTGAAAACTAATTGATCCCAGTGGTTGGATCAAGATCCAACTGGCCGAGATCCGCCGTCTAGGTTCGAGCAGCGTCAGACCGGACCGTCGCCGCCGTGCGATCGTGGCCGTTGATCGTGACGTGCGTGCGGCCAGGGGATTGCGTCGTCTTCCCGTGACGAGCCGAACTCCGCCGCGCATAGCCGCTGTGACCGATTAGGTTTCCGCTTTGTACGCTGCCGGGGCCATTTAAGGCATGGGTTGCTCGCGAGGATCGCCGTTCGTGCGCGCCTTTATTGCCCTAAGTTCTAACGCCAAGCGCGGCGTCGCCTCGCGATTTCGCGGAGTTTGGGGAGTGCGCCGTGGTTTTTCTTCGTTCCTGGCAGTTCGTCATCCTCCGCCTTCAAGCTCGGATACGAGAACCTTCGTCGGCGCACCTGAGTGCACTCACTTGGCGGAGGCGCCCAAGCGCCGTTAGGGTGGTCGCCGAATCCTCGGCCGGCAGCTGCCGCCGCCGCGAGCCATCGTCGTCGCGAGCTCGGTGCACCGTTGGATCGAATCAACGACGAGTGAGGCCACGTCGCCGCTTGTTTCCGTCTCGACAGGGTTTCAACCGCTAGATTTAGATCGCGGTCGTGGTTAGTTGTGTTGTAGCTTTAGGGTTAGATCACGGGACCGTCCGATCTAGATCGAGCGGCCGGATCAACCGTAGTTTTTGAGCGAGGTCTAGATCAATCCGGGCCGTTGATTTTCAAATCAACGGCGAGATTGTGCCACGGTGCTCGGCCGCGCCCACGGCTGGGCGTGTCTCGACACGCGGGACCAGCGGTCGAGGGCCCACGGTCGACCACGATCCGCAGCGCGTGAAACCTTTGGCGGGTGGGGCCCACATGTCGATGAGGCGTAGAAATGCGGACGAGTCCGTGGACCCGAGCCAAGCGTGGATCGAGTCCATGGACCGGCCGACGTCCAGCGACCAATCGGTGACACGTGTCCACGCCGACGCAATAATTAATTTCAAAAGAAAATGATTTATTAATTCAAATATTGATTCAAATTTAGATTCAAACTGGCAAACGCTTATAACTTTTGCGTTTCAACTCGATTTGAGCGATTCAAATTTCTAAATTTGTATAAAATTGAGATCTACCTAAATATGAATTTTATTTAATTTTTGGACTAAAGTTTTCTCTGTAATATTATTTAATTGATTATTTAAACTTTAATAAATCATAACTTTTCGTTTAACTCAAATTTGGCGATTCAGTTTCTAAAAATCCGGAAAATTACGTTTCTCTGTTTATGGATTTTATTTGGAGTTTGGGATGTTTTTGCCTATTGTTTATTGGGTATTTGCTATTTGCACGCTTTACGAGTGAGCGTTGAAGTCTTGGGAAGGATTCGAGGAGAAGTGTTGACTCGGATCCAACTCAAGACCAAGAGCAAGTACTTTTGAAGGCAAGTTGTGCTTTGACCATGTTGATCCTATTTAAATCTATTTTGATTTAAACTATTGCATGCTAGTTTAATTAGAAAGATATTTTGTTTAAACATGGGGTTAGATAAATACCAATTTGCTATATGACACCTTGATTACTTAAGTATGTGCCATGACCTTTTGTCACCCTAGTTGTGGTTTACTAGTTGGACATTATTAAATTGCCAACATGGGTTTAGACTGTAGTATCTTTGCTTAGACACCTCAAGCGTGCTCATGACATGATTTGGACAATCAAATGATAATATGGACTTAATGATATATTGAACCTGTTTTGGAAAAGTATCATGTGATGTTGGCGGCACGTGGTGCATGGTAATCAACTGGGGTTTGATGATTTCAGCCAAGGGCATGTGGCAAGAGTAATCAGGTGGGCAGTTGTGGCATTAGGGAGTGTTGATTTGGTTTTTGGGTAGTCTTGCCTCGGTCACTCCTAAGGACTTAACCTTGCAAGCCTTTGAACTGGGTCATACTTGCAACCACATGGCTTTGGAATGGGACGGCCCTAGTTGACTAAGTCGCTAAGGACTCACTTGTGGAGCCTCGAGTGTCGATTACACCGTTTGTGTGATTATGCGGGGAGGCGTATCGTGGCGTGGCGAGATACCCATCTAACGGTGTGTTGGTCCCATACTTCGCCTTGGCTAAGGGAAGGATGGTGTAAGAGCACGAACCGGAGAGGACCACTGTGTTGTTTGAGGCTTCCGAAGGCTTTGTTATGATTGCTCATTCGCATACTTTTGTATGGCGATTCACGGTGACGTGGTGAGTGGATTGTATCTTGTGGGTAAAGTGCATAACCTCTGCTGAGTGTAGAATCTATTTGAATAGCCGAGTCCGCAGTCTTGGACAATGCTCGAATTGATCAAAGTTGAGACTTTTACGAAAATAACTTGGATTTGAAAAGTTGGGTTGGTTTAATAATGAAGATGATGGAAATGTGGTTTAGGATGGGGCAAATGTTTATCAAATTTCACGAAAAAGTTATTTATGCTTTACTTATTTCTCTTTGCTGAATCTACTTTTGTTACTTGTCAAAACATTTCTTTGCAAATATACCCTGAGCTATTCCTTTGTACCAAGCCATGCATATAGTATATTAGCTTGCATTCATTGCATGACTTCTCGAGTACCAAGTACTCACCCTTGCCTCAACACCATACCGAGTTGAAGAGGAGACTACGCCCGAGTTCGGAAGAGAGAGTTCCAAGAGGACCGTCTTACTTAGGGGATCTGAGCCCAGTGATTGCACGTGGTATACTGGATGGCGCCACTAAGCTTATTTGATTTTTCATTTGCGTTATTTCTCTTTCAATAAGTTTTGCCTTGCAAGGCATATATTTGTAACTTAGCCATGGGTGAGTAACCCTTTGATTATTTAAATAAAGTACTTTGATAGTATCGTTTGGTAGGATTGTGATATATACCGATGTTAAGTATGCACTAGGCGTTCTGGACTAGTGCTAGATACCTGGTCGGATTACCAAATTCGGGGTCCCGAAGCCAGGGTAGTATCAGAGCCATATATTTGTAGGCTCAACCCTAAGTTAGAATGGTCGTAGTGGATAAAACCTATTTTCTAAAAGCTAAAAATTTGTGAAGACAAGAAATGACATCTCGACTTATCCCCTTCTCTCTTTTCTTTGTCTCTTGCTGGAAATTTTTCCTTACCTTGTCACAATTTAAAAATTAGGGTTCTTACGTAAAGCACTCTTGTGTGACAGATGGAGGAGAGTTCAACTACGTTGATCCGGGAGTTGGTCATGCCGTGGAACTTTGGCATATGCTCTGGACTCTCGGAGATTTTGAGAAGCCCCAATACCAAGTAGAAGTGATCGGACAAGCGGGGTTGATCAAGGCTTGTGACGTGAGGATTGAAATTTTGCTAGAGAAAAAGGGCCAGGCATCGCCCGATACCTTGCCTTTGCGAGGAGATCTACACTGCAGATGGGTATCCAAGAAGTATCACGACGCCAATCACGCAATGCGGCACATTACCGTATCTACGCCAGGAATTGGAGAGTACGGTGTTCCGTTACCATCCAAGAGCGATAACCTTCTTGACCCGAAGGAGATTCGGGATTTAGAGATGCCCGCGATTTACACGGTTGTACGATTTGTCGTCGCCAGGAGGATGTACTAGATAATACAAGCAAGGAGCTACAGAAGGCCCGCATGGGAGATCACGGCGAGAGAAGAATAGATGGCGGGAAGCTCAAGAGTATGTGGCACATCTTCTGCGAATGATTGGCCAGTGGAGATGACTTTATGCGGACCCGGAGCCGTACTTTCGAGCTACACGAGCGATCGGGAGTCGATCTCGATGAGGACACGCTTCTTGACTACAGGAGGACATAGTTCTGGACATGGCGTCGTTTACGCCTATGCCACGGCACAGTACCTGCATCTGTGCCGTGGAGGTTTTTCTCGATGAGTGAGCATAGGTTCTATAGTGAGACTCCTTCGCAGTCGCGTCATAGAAGAAAGAGTCACCCTTTAGGCGTTAGACTCAGAGTTAGCTCGATTTGGATTTTCATTGTTTCTTGAGTGTGCGGTATGTGTTGCAAGGCCCTTAGGCATTGTAAGCACTTCATACCAAGTTATTAATAATAAAGTTGGACCTTAAAGTTACCCCTTCCGCCCGCATAAGTTCAATATTACTTGTCTATTCTTGTTTCCCTCTCATCTCTAAACCTAGAGCAAATCGACAGATGGAGAACAACCTAGGAAACTTAGGAAGCAATGGGAGTGGATCTCGCCGCCAGAGAACCCCAATGATGGAGCACCAGCACCACGATTGATATGCGAGTTTTGGAGCCTTTCTTGCTGCCGACTCGGTTGATGCATGCTATGATGCAACAAATGCAGCACGTCCTTGCTCAGGCCACTTTGCTAATCAAGTGTCGGACCACGCCGGAATACAAGGTCATCGAGTTCATGAGGACTCACCCACCCACTTTCTCAGAATGCCAATCCATTGGAGGCCGATGATTGGTTAAGATCAATCGAGAGGAAGTTACACATAGCTCAATGCATAGGAAATGAGAAGGTACTCTCACGCTTCTCATCGGTTGAAGGAGCACCGCGAATGGTGGGAGAACCTGTGCCCTGAGAGAACCCTCAAGATATCACTTGGGAAGAGTTCACATTGCATTCCGACAAACGATTATCACGACGAAGGAATCATGGACCTTAAGAAGGAGGAGTTCGTGAGCACCGAAGCAAGGTAATCCCGGCCGGTGGCCGACTACTGAACAAGTTCACACGCTAGCACGCTACGCACTTTGCGAGGATGTAGCGAGATAAATCCAGACAGTACGTTTTATGAAGGACTTAACTCGGGATTTCAAGTAGGGTTGATCACCCACACCTTTCCAGATTTCCAAGAATTGGTGAATAAGGCGCTTATTCTTGAGGACAAGCGCAAGGCTGGATGAGAACGAGAAGCGCAGGATGCAACGACAAGGATCACGCCAGGGAACGCATGCTTGGCGGCGAGAGTTGCACCAAATCAATTCTTGATTCCAACCACAGATCACGACAAGGACACCATCCCGGCTGACCAAGACCGCTAATCGAACTACCAAACCCCAGCCCAGCTAGAACGCTACCCAGGCGTCGGCAAAGGCAGTGAATGAGACAAGCATACCGCAACGAGCGAGGACACTTTGCCTTGATTGTCCAAAGAAGACAGGAAGCGACGATTCGCTTCCAACCTAGGAACCACCCAGCTAGGGCGCGCACCAGAGCCACACCCTGCAGGCCGTGGTGAGGGCCGGAGTCAACCATGTCACCTTGGATGCCTGCAGAATGCTACTGACGTCGTCTTGGGTAAGTTACTTGTTAACCGCATTCGCACCTGTGATTTTGTTTGACTCACGGAGCTTCGCATTGTTTCGCAGAGCGTGCTGCTAGAAATGACTTGAGAGTTGCAAGACTTAAGTGCATGCTTTTAGTTCAAACCCTGGTTCGAACTCGAGCGGAAGTAGGATGTTCGAGTGAGAATACTAATAGATGGAATAGAGTTCCTAGCAAACCTTATAATTTTGGAGACCCGGACCTTAGATGTTATATTGGGAATGGATTGGTTATCCAAGCACAAGGCTGTATTGGATTGTGGACGAAGGACTATCTCAGTTGAGAGCCCGTGTGGGAAGAAAGTGGAATTTCAAACCACTGCATGTTAGAGATGACAGTTGATGGTTAGCAGTACCAAGGCAATCAGCATAGAGGAGGTCCAGTAGTGAATGAGTACCCGATGTTTTCCTCGAAGATCTACAGTATGCCGCACGAGGACATAGAGTTTGTGATAGAGCTTGCAAGTGTACAGCACCGATAGCAAAGAAGACCCTATCGGATGTCTACGAGGAGTTGGTAGAAATGAAGAAGCGACTAGAAGAGTTAATGGAGAAAGGATTTATCGGACCGAGTTAGTCGTGGGAGCACGATTTTGTTTGTCAAGAAGAAGGGCGGGAGTTTCGAGGATGTGCATTGACTACCGTGCACTCAATGAAGTCACCGTAAAGAATAAGTATCAGCTACCCAGGATTGATGATTTGTTTGATCGATTAAGAAGAGCGGAGTTTTCTCCAAGATTGATGCGAGATGGGATACCATCGATTGAAGATCCGATCGAGGATATTCGAAGGCGCATTCGTCAAGATATGGACATTCTGAGTTTCTGATTATGTCCTTTGAAAATTTAACGATCGCCGGCTTATTTCATGAATATGATGAATAAGGTGTTCATGGAATATTTGGACAAGTTTGTCGTCGTGTTCATAGACGATATCCTAATCTACTCTAAGGCGAGAGGATGAACATGCCGAACACTTAGGCGAGTTTTGGAAAAAGGCTGAGGACGACAACTTTTTCGCCAAAGTTCAAGAAGTGTGATTTTTGGAAGGACAAGGTGGAGTTTCTTGGACATGTAATGACCGCATGAAGTCGTAGGATCCAAGCAAAGTAGAAGGCGTGTTACATTGGGAGCGGCCGAAGGCTGTGACCCGGTCGGAGTTTCCTTGGAATGGCGGGATACTACCGCCGTTCATTGAAGGCTTCTCGACAATTGCGAAACCTCTTACGCAATTCTTGAAGAAGGAAAAGAAGTTTGCATGGACGCCAGAATGTGAGAAAGGATTTGGAGCTGAAGAAGCGATTGACATCAGCACGGTGTTAGTTCTACGGATGTTGCTCAAAGCCGATATTTATTGTGGCGCATCGCAAGGACTTGGATGTGTCTGATGCAGAATGGAAAGGTAAATGCCGCTTATGCATCAAAGGCGATTGAAAGGCCGCATGAGGAAAATTATCCGACACATGACCTAGAGTTAGTGCGTAGTGCATGCTTTGAAGATATGGCGTCACTATCGATTGGAAGCAGATGTGAAGTATATACGGATCATAAGAGCCTTAAGTACATATTCACCCGGTCGGATCGAATATGAGGCGGAGGAGATGGTTAGAGTTGATCAAGGACTATAATGTTGGAATCCATTACCATCCGGGAGGCCAGCGTAGTAGCCGATGCTCTGAGTCGGAAAAGCCATACCGTGAGTACGTTGCTAGCCACAAGTCGAGGATGAGTTATGTGAGGATTTTCAGAAGATGAAGATTGAGGTAGTACCTAAGCGGATTCTTGGCGCATTAGAAGTAAAGCCTACCTAGAGAATCAGATCCGAGAAGGGCAGAAGGATGATGACAAGATCCGCAGGATTAAGTCCGGAATCAGGAGGAGAGGCGAGGACTTCAAGTTGGATGAGCAAGGCACGTTGTGGATGAGGATCGTATTTGTGTGCCTAACAAAAGGAGTTAAAGCAACCGATTACGGAAGAAGCCCATGACTCTAAGTATTCAATTCATCCTGGAAGCGCCAAGATGTATCGTGATCACGAAGGAGAGTTCCGTACGGTGGCGAGCATGAAACGTGAAGTTGCCGAGCATGTTGCATTGTGCGACGTATGCCGGAAGAGTCAAGGCAATGCATCGAGAGACCAGGCAGGATTGCTACAACGCTGAAAATACCCGAGTGGAAGTGGGAGGAAATCGGAATGGATTTCATTACGGTTTGTCGAAGACTCAAGGAGGTTATGACTCCATATGGGTTATAGTGGATCGCTTGACCAAAGTAGCCCATTTTATCCCGTGAAGACCACCTACTCGGGAGATAAGTTAGCGAGTTGTACATGATCGGGGATTGTCTGTTTTGCACGAGTGCCAAAGAGGATTGTATCGGACAGGTACCCAATTTACCTCAAGGTTACGGAATAAGTTGCATGAAGCCATGGGAACCCGTTTAAACTTGATCTGACTTATCATCCACAGAGCGGATGAATGACCGAAAGAGTCAACAGATTCGGAGGATATGTTGAGAGCTTGTGCATTGGCTTATGCTACCTCTTGGGATAAGAGTTTGCCGTATGCCGAGTTCGATTACAACAATAGTTATCGGGCTAGTTCTGAATGTCACCTTTGAGAGCCTTTATGTCGAAACTCGGCCAGACGCCATTGAATTGGAATGAGACCGGCGGCCGTGTCCTTGGGCCTGATATTCTTCAAGAGGTGAAGAAGCGGTCGCTATGATTAGGGAAAGGTTGAAGATAGCCCAATCTCGACAAAGAGTTATCTTGACAATCGTCCGAGACTTGAGTTTTGAACGAGAAGACTTTGTTTATCTCGATTCGCCTCTCGGGGAGTTAAGAGGTTCCATGCCAAAGGGAAACTCGCACTGCTATGTTGGACCATTTAAGATTTTGAGTCGCAGAGGCGAAGTTGCTTACCAGTAGGTTACCCGCGATCGTTAAGCAGGAGTACACGTATTCCATGTGTCGATTGAAGAAATGTCTCAGAGTTCTGAGAACGCATCGCTAGAGTCAATCGAGTTGCAAGAGGACTTGACTTATAAGGAACATCCCGTGAGGATTACGGACACAATGGATCGAGAAACCAGAAACAAGTCAACCCGTTCTGTAGAGTTCGATTGGAGCAACCATGAAGAAAGTGAAGCGACTTGGGAGCGAGGAGGATTTGAAGAAAGAATTTCAAACCTATTCCTTTAGTAAACTTCGAATCTAGGGGATGAGATTCTATTAAGGGGGAGGTTTGTAACACCCCAAAATTTTGCTTTTCTTAAATTCATGTGTGATTTGGCACTTTGGTGAATTTTGGAATTTTCTGGAATTTATTTGGATTTATTTGGAATTTATTTGAATTTATTCCCTTTTGAAATAATTAAAGAATTTAATTTTGCAAATAAAATTTTCTTGGAAATATTTTATTTGAGTCCAAAATGATCTAAAATATTTTCCAGAATTTTGGAATTTTTCTGAGTCTTTGCTATTTTTAATGAATTAAATGAATTCTTGGGAATTATTTTAATTATTAAATCGCTGGAAAATCCAACTCGGGTCAAGTCTTGTTCATCAGACCGAAGTCAGGACTCGAATCCGACGAGCGATTGACTTCGGCCGAACCAACTTGAAAACCCTAATTGATCCCCAGATTGGATCAGATCCAGCGGCCGAGATCCGCGTCTGCACCGATTCGAGCGCGTCCGACCGGACCCGCGCCGTGCGATCGTGGCCGTTGATCGTGACGCGTGGGACGGCGGGATTGCGCCGTCGTCTTCCGTGACCGAGCCGGACTCGCGCCCGCGCCATAGCCGTGACCGATTAGGTTTCGCTTTGTGCGCTGAGGCCATTTAAGCGTGGGTTATCGCCGAGGATCGCCGTTCGTGTCTTGCGCTATTGCCCTAAGTTCCAACGCCCAAGCCGCGCCGTCGCCTCGCGATTTCGCCGGAGTTTGGGGAGTGCCGGCCGTGGTTTTTCTTCGCTTTAAGGCGCGATTCGTCATCCTCGCCGCCTTCAAGCTCGGATCGAGAACCTTGCGTCGGCGCACCCTCACGGGTGCACTCACTTGGCGGAGACGCCCGGCGCCCGTTAGGGTGGTCGCCGTCCTCGGCCGGCAGCGCAACGCCGCCGCGAGCCATCGCCGTCCCACTGGTGCACCGTTGGATCGAGATCCAACGCGCCGGTGAGGCCACGTCGCCGTTCTTGTTACGTCGACGATTAGGTTTCAACCGTTAGATTTAGATAAATGCGGTCGTGGTTAGTTGTGTTGTAGCTTTAGGGTTAGATCGGACCGCCCGATCTAGATCGAGCGGCCGGGATCAACCGCGGTAGTTTTGAGCGAGAGGTCTAGATCAATGCGGACCGTTGATTTTCAAATCAGCGGCGAGATTGTGCACGCGGTGTCAGCCGCGCCCAGCGTGGAGGCGTGTCTCTCGACAGCGGGACCTCGCGAGTCGAGGGCCCACGTGTCGACCAAGCCACGCTCAGCGTGCGTGAAACCAGCTTGGCGAGGTGGGGCCCACATGTCGATGAGGCGTGAAGTAGTGGACCGAGTCCGCGTGGACCCGACCAAGCGTGGACCGAGTCCATGGACTGGTGACGTCCACCACCAATCGTAGTGACACGCGTGTCCATCTTGCCGACGCAATAATTAATTTCGAAAAGAAAATGATTTATTAATTCGAAATATTGATTCAAATTTAGATTCAAACTTCAAACGCTTATAACTTTTGCGTTTCAACTCCGATTTGAGCGATTCAAATTTCTAAATTTGTATAAAATTGAGATCTACCTAAATATGAATTTTATTTAATTTTTGGACTAAAGTTTTCTCTGTAATATTATTTAATTGATTATTTAAACTTTAATAAATCATAACTTTTGCTTTTAACTCCAAATTTGACGATTCTTTCTAAAAATCCAGAAAATTACGTTCTCTCTGTTTATGGATTTTATTTGGAGTTTTGGGATGTTTTTGCCTATTGTTTATTGGGTATTTGCTATTTGCACGCTTTACGAGTAGACGTTGAAGTGCCGGAAGGATTCGAGGGAGAAGTGTTGACTCAGGATCCAACTCAAGACCAAGAGCAAGTACTTTTTGAAGGCAAGTTGTGCTTTGACCATGTTGATCCTATTTCGAAATCTATTTTGATTTAAACTATTGCATGCTAGTTTAATTAGAAAGATATTTTGTTTAAACATGGGGGTTAGATAAATACCAATTTGCTATATGACACCTTGATTACTTAAGTATGTGCCATGACCTTTTGTCACCCTAGTTGTGGTTTACTAGTTGGACATTATTAAATTGCCAACATGGGTTTAGACCATTGTAGTATGCTGCTTAGACCTGCTACGTGCTCATGACATGATTTTGGACAATCAAATGATAATATGGACTTAATGATATATTGAACCTGTTTTGGAAAAGTATCATGTGATGTTGTGGCACATGGTGCATGGTAATCAACTGGGGTTTGATAAACAGTTTCGGCCGGGCATGTGGCAAGAGTAATCAGGTGGGCCAGTGTGGCATTGGGAGTGTTGATTTGGTTTTTCGGGTAGTCTTGCCCTGGTCACTCTAAGGACTTAACCTTGCAAGCCTTTGAACTGGGTCATACTTGCAACCACATGGCTGGAATGGGACGGCCCTAGTTGACTAAGTCGCTAAGGACTCACTTGTGGAGCCTCAGGTGTCGATTACACCGTTTGTGTGATTGTACGGGGAGCGTATCGTGGGCGTGGCCAGATACCCATCTAACGGTGTGTTGGTCCCATACTTCGCCTTGGCTAAGGGAAGGGATGGTGTAGAGCTCGAACGGGAGCGGACCACTGTGTTGTTTGAGGCTTCCGAAAGGCTTTGTTATGATCGCTCATTCGCATACTTTTGTATGGCGATTCACTACCGACGTGGTGAGTGGATTGTATCTTGTGGGTAAAGTGCATAACCTCTGCAGAGTGTAGAATCTATTTGAATAGCCGAGTCCACGATCGGACAATGCTCGGAATTAGTCAAGGGTTAGACTTTACGAAAATAACTTGGATTTGAAAAGTTGGGTTGGTTTAATAATGAAGATGATGGAAATGTGGTTTAGGATGGGGCAAATGTTTATCAAATTTCCTGAAAAGTTATTTATGCTTTACTTATTTCTATGCTTTCGAATCTACTTTTGTTACTTGTCAAAAGTCACATCGCAAATATACCCTGAGCTATTCCTTTGTACCAAGCCATGCATATAGTATATTAGCTTGCATTGTGCATGACTTGTCGAGTACCAAGTACTCACCCTTGCCTCAACACCATACCGATTGAAGAGGAGACTACGCCGGTTCGGAAGAGGAGTTCCAAGAGGACCCGTCTACTTAGGGATGCGAGCTTGCGTGGTATCTTTGGATGGCGCCACGAAGCTTATTTGATTTTTCCGCTGCTGTTATTTCTCTTTCAATAAGTTTTGCCTTGCAAGGCATATATTTGTAACTTGGCCATAAGGTCGAGTAACCCTTTGATTATTTAAATAAAGTACTTTGATAGTATCGTTTGGTAGGATTGTGATATATACCGATGTTAAGACTGTGTGCACTAGCGCGTTCCTGGACTAGTGCTGGATACACAGAGGGTCCGGATTTGCAAATTCGGGGTCCCGACAGGTGTCCTCAGGCGGTGCATTTCGGGACAAGTGGGAAGAGAGCTGCTCCAAGAAATCCACTCGGGGATGTGTGGCCATCACGCGGCGTCAAGCGCCTTGGTTGGGAAAGCCTACCGACAGGGCTTCTTCTGGCCAATGGCAGTAACGGATGCCAAGGAGATCGTTCGAACTTGCGAGGGCTGCCAGTTCTATGCAAGGCAGACACACTTGCCGGCATAGGAGCTGCAAACTATCCCCATCTCTTGGCCCTTCGCGGTCTGGGGGCTCGATTTAGTGGGCCCGCTCAAGAAGGCTCAAGGTGGCTTCGCCTACTTTTTCGTAGCTATTGACAAGTTCACCAAGTGGATCGAAGCCAAACCAGTCGCCACTATCACTGCGGTTAAGGCCAAGGAGTTCTTCCAGGATATCGTGGTTAGATTCAGAGTGCCCAACCGGATCATCACGGACAATGGCACACAATTCAGGAGTGAAGAATTTCAAGAATGGTGCGAAGGCGTCGGGATCAAGATCTGCTTCGCCTCGGTGGCTCATCCACGAAGCAATGGGCAGGTCGAGCGGGCTAACGGTCTGGTCCTCCAAGGCCTCAAGGCCAGGATCTTTCATCGCCTCAAACCATACGCTGCCCGATGGGTGAAGGAGTTACCGTCGGTACTCTGGGGACTCAGAACCACTCCCAGCCGAGCAACTGGCCAAACACCCTTTTTCCTGGTCTACGGCGCAGAGGCGGTTCTGCCGACCGAATTAGGATTCGAATCCACGAGGGTTCGGAACTACAACGAAGCTGAGTCCAAGGGAAGCCGAATGGTGGAGCTTGATCAACTCGAGGAGGCTCGGAACGTTGCAGCCATCCAGTCGGCTAAGTACCTCCAGGGACTTCGGCGTTACCATTCTCGCAATGTCAGAAGTAGAACCTTTTCAGAAGGAGATCTGGTCCTGAGGAGGAACCAGAAAAGCGAGAACAAGCTCTCTCCAATTTGGGAAGGTCCGTACATTGTGGAGAAGACGGTCCGGCCGGGTGCTTATCGACTTAGACGTGAAGATGGTGAGATTTTGGCGAATACTTGGAACGCCGAACAGCTCCGTCGCTTCTACGCATAAGTTATGTACCCGACTCTCACATACTGAATAAAATGGTGATCCATCTTATTTTCTGAAGTTCTACTGTGTAATGCTAGTCCCGAGTGGTTATTACCCGACTGGTGTAGCACCTAACCCTGGTCGCGCTGGTACAAAATGCACGGAAATAAAAACCGCAACGAGCACAAAACTCCGGCGGTTTATACCAAATACAAGATAACGGGAAGGGTAGAGCCTGAAAGCACTAACCACTCGGGGACTACAATTCGCAGCGCCAAAATTTAACCGAGATTCGCCTAGTCGTGAGTTTCTAGCTGTCAAAAGCTCGAGCCCCAACGCCTCGTTGTTGGCGCTGGAGCAACTGACTAGAACGGTTGATCAGGCGGAACCCTAAACTCGGAATAAATATGACGGCATAGATTGGGCAAGATTTCACATTTTGTTCCATAGTATTAGTAATTTACATTACTGACTTTATTTTTCATTTTCTCGCGCTGAAAAAAAGGGGGGGCGGCTCCTGCCGCCAATCCTGTATTCCGGTGCTCACTGCTGCCGCCTGGGAGGAGGCCCGGGGGAGGGGTCGTCGAGGTCAGACGCGACGCGCGCGACGCAGCGCCGCCAGGACCTCGTCCTCAACCACCCAAAGGGGTGGTATAAGGCGGACGAGAGTCCTGATGGCTAGGTCGTTGCGGCGCTCGCGCCCGATCATCTCCGTGATGATCTCGGCCACCTCGTGGAGCCCCGGAGCCACCTCCAGCAAGGCGGCCACTGCGGCGGCGTTGCTGGCGGCTCCTTCCTCCTCCTCCGCCTCTAGAGTGGCGAAGTCGAGCTCCTCCCAAAACTCCGCCTCCTCCCAGCTATGGAGCAGCCCGAAGAATCGCTGGCGAAAGAATGCCGCGTAGGGGCCAACGAATCTTCTCATGTTAGCCATGGAGGAAGGCTGGGAGGGAAGAAAGAGGAAGAAGAGGAAGAAGAAAGGGACGATCACTCAAGGGCGGTGACGTCCCATTTATAAACTGTACATGGCTCCGGAATCGAGGCGACGCCATTCAAAAACGTAAAAGACGAAGCGACGCCGCAAGACTGACAATTTGTTCGGAGTGCCAAAGAAGAGAGACGTTTCGCCAGACACCTGTCACGAGCAGTTCAAGCTCATTCGGCCTTCCTGCTTACTTCGCTCAATTAAGCGAAAAGCCCGGGGGCTGTGAGCTAGGAAGCGACGACGCAAGCCTGGGGGCTAAACCACTCAGCCAGGTGGCCACAACGTAAGTCCCGACGCTCGAGAGCTGCACGCCAGCCTCTCGGAAAAGCGTGTCTGGGGCAAGAAGGCCACGGGCCAAGACCCTGGCGCTTGGGAGCCATACCAGTCGGCTGAAAGCCACCCAGAAAGGCGCAACGGGGGCCAAAAGGCCGTGGGCCTATATTCTAGCAACTCAGACAAAGGGGAAAGAGTGAAAGAGGTCTGGAGCCCACTTAGCAGAGGACAATACAGACAAATTATATTCAAGTGAGAAAACACAATATTTCAAACAAGGAGGGGAGGGCCAGCACTCGGCATTAAGGTTCACATCGAAATCAGAATTCAAGATTCTCTAACAAGGCTTGCGATGTACCGGAGACCTCTTCGAGGAGCGCGTTGGCTTTTTCTTCATCACAGGCAAAACCTTCTTTCACAGCTTCAAGGTCAACTCTCGGATAATGAGCCTTGACCACTGCTAATGCCTGGTTTGCACTCATGGTCGCGGACTCCTTGGCATAAGCTCTGATCCTATCGGCTCCTCCAGAGAGAAGCGGAACAGCGTCGTCCCCCTGGCCCGGCTCAACTCCTTCAATACGCAGAAGGTGCAGAATCGGCTCGCGGTGTGACGCGCACTCGATCGGCCCCGTTCGGTAGCGGCCATCTTCTCCTTGCATTCTGCAACAAAGCCGAACTGCCATCAAAAACACACCCGACGCCAAGTACGTTCAATCCAAGTCAAAGAAATTTACCCTTCAGCTCCCGCTGCATCCTCTCCAAACCGACTCGAGCTTCGAGGCCAGAACTCTCTGAAGCCTCCAGTCGGGCTCTCAGCTCAGCAATGGTCGAATCGCGCTCTGAAACACAAGAGCGTCATCATCCTTTCCAACTGTCCAAAAAGATGTCCAAACCGAGTCCAGGGGAGGATCTCACCTTCGAGCACATACTCAAGCTTCGCCTTCTCCTCCCGGATCGCCATACATTGGTCCTCAAGCCCGTGGACCTCCTTCCATCTATCGCTGCTGATCTCGCTGAGCTTGTCCTGATACTTCTGGTGCTCCTCGAGCTTCGGGAGCACCTTCCGAAAAAATTGCGACCGCTGCTCCGAGCGCTCCCCCATGTCCTAGGTAACAGGCGTAATCTCGTGGAGAAGCCAGCAGGCAACAGACTAAAGACAAGAAACTCACCCTGACGAGCGTGCTACACCTGACGGTGAGCTCATAAAGCTCCATCCGAGCCGCTCTCTCCATCTCATCGTCCTCTTCCATCCCGTTCTAGTCGGAACCCCATCCCACCATACGGTCCGATTCAGGGGCTTCGGCAGAGGACCAAGCGGCGGTGGCTCTCGAGGCACCTCCTCCACTTCGTGAGACGGTGCCGGGTCAATCTCGTCGGCGGACGGACCACCTGATGGTTCAACGGTCGGGCCGCCGGCACCAGGTGGCGACGCCCCGGCAGTCGACGGCGAGGGTGACCTGGCCGACGCGGGGGGGCTCCCCTTGGAGAAGCCTGTGCTTGGGGCTCCTTTTCAGGAGACCCCTCCACTGGGACGTCCATAGTAGGAGTCCTGAATCGGCAAAAAGGGAAAACACCTCAGCACAGGCAATAACAAAAAGACAAGGATCGCCCAAAAGAATACCTCCTGGATTTCTTGAATTTCATTCCAGGTCTCATCCGAGACCCAGCACCACTCGGAGGAGCTGCATCAAAGACCAAAGCGTGGGCTGCCTCGAGATAGAAGGTCGTGGCTCAGGCTTCGTGATCCGGCACGCCGAGGTCGAAGGCCCGGCCGACGAAAGGCCGCCAGCCTTCCTCCGTGATTCCTCGGCACACTCATCGGCCGAGGTGTCGGCCCTTTCGCTTGGCCTGAGCATTCCTCAGCCGAGAAAGGCCGATGACCAGAGCGTCAGAGAAGAAGGACGCGCGTTCCTGAAAAAGGAACGATCGCACCCTGTCAGAATCACATATCAGGCAAAAAAAATCATGTGACAGTCTTTCGAGAGAGTGGTGCACTCACGGGAGGGGGAGGCCTCTCCGCCGAAAATTTGCGAGGGCAGCCCCTGTTGGTGATCATAGCGCCAGGCACGAAGAGGTCAACTACCCACGCCGCCAATGCCTCTTTCGACAAGGACGTGTCCGCCTCCCGGGTAGGATCCTAAGGCCCGTCGTACTGGAACCCCAAATGGATTCTCTCCTTTAGGGGCTGCACCCGGCGCTTCACAAAGCTGATCGCGATCCCGGGGCCCGTCAGCCCCCGGTTCTTCAGATCGCTTATCCATGCCAGAAGCTCAAAGACTTGGTCCAAACCGCCGCCATCCGGGGCATCGCTCCAGCATTGGGAAGCTTTAGGGGTGCGGCCAGCGAAAGGGGCGAGAAAAGGATCAACATTGGCGCAATAGAACCACTCCCGCCTCCAACCTTTGAGGGAAGTCTTGAGGGGGATTACGGCATCTGCTTTCTTCAAGCCCTCTCGCAGTGGAGCAGCGCCCCAATGACGCTGGGAGCAGCTCGGTTCGGATGAGGTTTGAGCAAGAAGAGGGAGCGGAACAAGTCAAAATGAGGGCGTATCCCAAGATACGCCTCGCAAAGCTGAACGAAGATAGCAATGTGAAGAATGGAATTGGGATTCAAATTGATCAGCTCGATTTTGTAAAAATGAAGGAGCCCTCGGAAGAAGGCGCTCCCAGGAACGCTAAATCCTCGCCAGAAGAAGGACTCGAACACCACGATCTCATTCTCCAAAGGTGTGGGGTAAGGGTCACCTGCGGCGGGACGGGCGGAGATCAACTCCAGCGGAGGAAGGGCGCCGACGGCGACCAGCTCCTCCAAGCGGGACGTCGTGGTGATGGAGGTCTCCCACCCCGCGGTCGCAGGGTCGGCGTCACCCCCCGACGCTGATAGGGGTTCCGAAGAAGAAGACATCTTGGTAATGGAGACCTGGTGGGAGGAACCGCCGAGGATCTTGGGCGCGAAACTTGAAACCCTAAGTCGCCCAAATCGCCAAAGGAGACTTAAAGATTTCTCAACCGTGGTGGGCGAAGGGCAAAGATATCTCCGCCTAGTAAGTTTCTCATTTATAAGGAATAAGCCTTAATTTTGCCTTACGGCGGAAAAACAAAGGCTTTCGCTCGATCTGGGCGGATCTAGGGCACGCCCCATGTTGGGCCGATAATGAGTCGCGCAAAACGCGACCAGTGTCAAGTCTGGTTCGAAGTTTGGGATAAAGTGCGCCCCATGATGGGCACGAACGTCGCCGCCACGGAAGCTTGGGTGGGCACTTTCCGAACATCCTCAGCGGTCGCCCCATAATTTGGGGCCAATTGCTGGTCCTTTGCTCCTTAGCGTGATTGGGTACCGTGGGAGGATTTTCATTAAACCGGTCTTGAGAATGCGCTCCATGAGAGTCTGAAGCGGTCTTGTAAGAGCGGCACAGAGCATTACTCTAAATGACCAAGGTATGCCCCATGAGGGTCGATTGGGCCTCACAATCCAATCGCCGCGACGCCGCAAATGGGTGCGGTACCGCTCGACCCCAAGCCAAAAGACTACGGTATGCCCCATGAGGGCCGGCCGAGCGACGAGTTGTCGCAAGACCGTGAACGGGCGCTGGTACCACTCGGCCAAGAGCCAAAAGACCATGGTACGCCCCATAGGGCTACCGAGCGACGAGTCGGTTCGCTTGTCAGAACGGGGCGCGGTACCACTCGACCACGAGCCGAAGACCACAGTACACCCCATGAGGGCTACCAGCGACGAGCAGGCTGTCGCAGCGTCGCAAAGCGAGCGCGGTACCACTCGACCACAAGCCAAAGGACTACGGTATGCCCCATGAGGGCTACCGAGCGACGAGTTAGCTTGCCGCGACCGTAAATCCAAGCGCGGTACCACTCGACTACGAGCCAACCAACCACGGTGGCCTCACATCACAAGTTCTTTACGATCTTTTTCCCATATAATCTTCATGACGGGATAAAAGATGAAAGCCGATCCTAAAGCACTTGGGGCTCTTTGTGGGATGTCTAAGATAGGGTCCGCAGCGGGGCCTATACTCGGCCCAGGCTAGAGCGGGAGGAGAAGTAGGCCCAAAGCCCGGAAAGCGCCACGACGGGACCGGTGGAGGTTTTCGACTTGTTCCCCAAGGCAACTCCCGATCCTTCTGGAAGCTTAGCGCCATGCCCGAACAACCCGCTGGCGAAGCATGCAACCTGACATTCACAGAGCCTGCAGGCGCCGAAACCTGACAGAGTGGCAGGCGTGGGTCGGGAAAAGCATAACCACCTCTCCAAGACGTAGTGCGCCAAAGCCGATAAGGAGAACGTGCATGTCGGCAAGGCCACCATGTTCAGGGCCCGGGGATGCCCATCTATCATGTATCCTTCCCCCAGTATATAAGGGGAGGAGGGAGAAATAAGAAAAAGAGAGGAAGCTCATATATCCAAGAACACAGGACTAGGGTATTATCTCCACCGAGAGAGCCCGAACCTATCTAAAACAGATTGCCCTCGCATCCTGTGTTGCCATCAAGCTCAGATCCCGCACAAATCCCCTAGAATCACAAATCTTATTGCCAGCGAAACCGATCATCGACAGACACGTGGCAGTCTCTGATTGGGCGGCTGACGTTAGCCAGTCCATGGACGTGGTCCATGGTTTGGCTTGGGTCTACCGTGGACCCGGTCCATGGCTCCTCGTGAGATTGACAGGTGGGACCCACTAGGGTGACGTCATTACTGACGTCAGCGGGGACTCAGCCCACTGGCGGACAGTGGGACCGGCGGTAGCGTCATTCTTGGCGTCACCGCGCGGTAAGTGGCCGCTGACGTGCGGGTCCGCCATGACGTCAGCGATGACGTCATGGTGCGGTCGCTGATACGCGGGCGCCCAGCGTGTCAGTGACTCACGCCCATGCGTGGGCTGATCGCGGCGGTCAAGCTTCCGCTACGTGGCGCAATCCGGGCCGTTGATTTGAAATCCGATGGCTCGGATTGGATCTGGGTTTCACGCGTTTGGGTTAACGCGGTTAATCTGGACCGTTGGATCTAGATCCAACGGTTGAGATCCAATCTAACGTGTATAACGCGGCTAACGCTAACCGTACGATCTAGATCTAACGGCTGAGATTAGATAAGGGGTTTAGCACGTGGATCTCACTGACGGGTGACGTGGCGCGATCTGGTCCGTGCGATGGAGATCCGACGGTTGAAAAGCTTCGAGGTCACGGCGATGTCCACGGCGGTGCTTGCTGGCCTGTAACACCCTACAAATCTAAACTGTCGTACAAGAAAATTTCGACAGCATCTCCCCTAAAAATAGGACAAAAGGGAAGGGACAACAAGATTCATAATAAACATTACAAACAGGAATAACATAAAAGCATCAATACTAGAGATAACAAGTCTAAATCAACCAGAAAACAAACATAAACGTAAAACAGCTCCAAAGAGGACATCAACAGGTATATGATTAATAAAATTTCAGCAAGCTAATGAATTAATTAATGCACTAGTCCATGTGATTCGTGATGACCCCGGAGGGTTGATTGTGCTACTAAGCCCACCCTTCAAGCTTACGACTCGCGAGAACTACCTGAAAACAACAAAATAACAAGGGGTGAGATTGTGTAATCTCAGCAAGCGGAACAACTTCTAACAAATAACACAGCCACAGTAAAACTAGCATACCAAATTCCTCATGTCCAATACCACATTATAGAGTCCACACAACCTCAGTAAAATGCATATGATTGTGCACATGCTTATGCCATGATCCTCCTCACCGTGCCCTTTCTCAGGAACACACGGTGTTGTACTGCACGATCGCAAGCCTGGCGTCGACAAACTTCCAATGCATGATTATGCAGTTAATGCTTCATGCATAAATACATTCATAACTTCCCACTCTGAATTCACATGCTTGCATACCATCAAATAACATGGATAGAATGCGAGCATGCTTGCATACCATCAAATAACATGGATAGAATGCGAACATCATTGAGATAGAATATCTCAACAATTCATCTTGCGAACAACATCTTTCTTCATTCTTACTCATGATTCAAAAGCCAAACAACCACATCACAATGCAGGATAGGATATTGCAATCTCATAAACAAGTAGTTAAACCATGTAGGTGTGCTGCAATTGAGGTTTATATTGAAGACGAAACAAATAGCGAGTTATAGTTTAGCAAGACCGCTACTTCCACTTGCCTTTACCAACGTGGATGACGAACCTAGTTGCGTCCAGAAGGGGCACCACCTGTACAAGCATTATTTCAGTACATAGCGACATCACAAATGATCACACAACTCGAACACACGCTTCCTAATCCCCGTTAACTTCTTAAGCGCCAAAAACCCCAATCTGACCGGATCGAACAGCAGCATCCTCTCTTCCCAATTTCGTATCTTTTTTTCTACAGTTCATAAAATTACATAAAAATTACAGTAGCTAGATATTGACGAGATCTACAACTTTCATGAAGATCAAAAATCTCAATTCTGCTGTTAAATATGCCTAAACAACCGTCCAACACAGTGGACGAAATCTGTTTCCAGATTCTGTTCGTCATCTTCCAACAGCGATAACTATCAGACCAAGGCCCCGAAAATTCTAAACAAATTACAGAAGCTAGGTCTCGATGTTATCTACAACTTTCTAGTTATAGGTTTTTGCAGGAAAAATCATCTATGCCACGTAAAATGCGAAACAATCCGCGCTGCACAATCTTTCCTTCCAAAAACAGCACCACGTGAACATCTACCCTTCTCCCCCATCAAGATCCATCCAAACCACACACCACTAGATCTAATACACTCCTAATCCCTAGGTAGAACAGGGGTAAAAGATTGGGAATTTTACCTTGAGTTCCCCCTTGCGAACCCACGAAAAACGCGCGACGATCCCCGTAACGGAAATCTGTTCGTCATCCTCGCCTCCACGGATCCTCTTCTCGTTTTCTCCTTCGCGTTTCGCGGTGGATCTTGAGCCACCACGCAAGGGGAGGAAGAGGTGGAGTGGGGCGGCTGCTAGGGGGAGAGGGGGAGGCGCCCTAGGGTTTGGGGTGGGGTGGCCGGCCACATGGGGAGGCGCCACTCCTTTAGGGGGAGGTGGGCCGGCCCACTTAGGGCGTGGGGAGGGGGAGGTGGGAGAAGAATTCCCGGCCTAGGCCCAAGTTTTCCTCGGCCCACTGTTTCTAGCCCGAATACTCCAAATTTAATATTAATACGCCGCATAAACTTCAATTATTTAATCTCCCAACATTTCCCTCATTCCTTCCAAAATCGAAACAAGGGAGAAAACCCCCCTACGGTAATCTCCCAAATTCTAAGGCATCACATTCTCCCCTCCTTAAAAGGATTCGTCCCCGAATCGAAGACACACCAAAATCAACAACAAAGTCCCCAAGGGACAAAAGACTTCTTTGCAACACAAAACATTCACACAAAGACTCAAACCAGAACAAACGACAAACGAGTTCTCAAAACCAACACTAGCGAGAAAATGTTGATTTAGCTCAACAGAGTGCAACCTCTCACGGTTCCACCTTCACTTCAATTCCCAAATAGACCACAAAAGAAAACGGTCTCGCACTCCTTATTCCAACTACTCTTCCAGAAGAAAACGATACCAGCCTCTAGAACCCTCTTCATCTCCCACGCACAAACGTGTTTTCACACCACAACCCCTCTACTGTGGTTCGCCGTATTCAAGACGACGACAAACCAGGTGAGACATACACTCCAAGACCACCAGCTATTTGAACAGACGAGGTTAGAACCTTGCAAAAGATTGATCTTCTACAAAAAAGCAATACCCAACACTACCACCAAAAGAAAAGGCCTACTTTACAACCAGAGTCCTTAAACCCGCAAGAAACAGTATCAACCGAACAAAATCGCTATGGTTGACACAACCTCGCTCAACCTCAGCGACAGAAAGGCCCAATACACTCTGAAAAGGAAAAACAATTACTAGCAACCACCAAGTGGTCCACTAATAATTTAAACAGCCCCACCTAGGTACACATCAATGACCCAATTCTCCAAGAAGGTTTGGATTGAGTCATACACAACCTTCCTTTACTCTTCACTTTTAAACTGTTTATGATCATCTACCAGCAACATCTAATATCTTAGGTCATTGCGAACCCACACTAAATTCCTCTTTCTTAGAAGGTTTCGCCCTCGCATTCTTCCTTTCAAAGAATCAGAACCAAGGGTAGAATCATTGAGGAAGCTCAACTAAGACCCATGATCCCCAAATGATTCACATCCAACAACTCGAACTCCAAAGCGCTAAAAGCCACTTTGGAAAGAATTCGGCAACAACCCAAGAGTACTCATTTTATTTTATTTTATTTTTCTAAGCCAAGATGCAAAGAAAGCTCAGATCTCTTACACCACAACCAACATATCAGAAGATATTCGTTCTTACTTCCCGTACTAGAAGGCAATTGAAATCTCGATTCAGGACATGCATGCAACTTTCCAAGAGCACTCCGGATTAGTCATATATCAATATATGACTTTCTCACCGACCTGGCTCAACGACTCTTTTATCATTTAATATCTATAGACAATGTCATGTTTACTCTTCACCATTCATTCATCATGTAACAGCACTATCGAATAGTCATTTACAAGACGACTTCTTCCTCTGTAACACATGAATGAAACTCGAATAACATCGAGGATTGCGCTAATTCATATAAACTATGTCGGCAGCATAGTTAACAGTAAGGCACCACATCGTATCAAAACCCACCAATGATAGAAAGCTAAACTTGCAAAACATCGCATTTTAACCAAAATCAACATTTTGGAAAAGAACATCGACTCCAAAGTCAAACATCTGCACACACAACCGCCACAAATTTTTTTTTTCGAAAGAAAGGGAAACTCATTCCCAAAAGAGAACTCTTCACTAACCAAATTCACTTATGAAACCCTCATATAATCCACCTTTTTGAAGCACTCGCAAACGTCACACACATCATGCAAATAAATCCAACTCTAGTCAAAAAGAGTTACAAATTAAATCTCAAGAGTTTCCAACACAACCCACTATGTCCATCTGCTTACTTTAAAATTAATTCCAAAGATAATTCAGTGCGAACGCGAAGGGGCGCGATCCACTCAAAGACTTTTGGGTGTAAATCCATACTCATAGTGCAAACTAAACAAGTTAGCCAAATCCAAAGGTTGGCATTAATTACTACGAGTTTTAGGGAAACTCTGAAACACAATAGAAGAAACACTTCGACCAAAAGTATTCAACCAAAATAGCAACCAACCAAACCAGTCCAAAAGGTTTTAGACATAGGCTCAGGATGAAAGCCACCATATCTAGTATTCCACTATACTTACCATTTAAGCATTCAATATACACTATTTTCTCATCGAGAAGCCTCAATATAATTCACCCAAAAGCTACATAACCAATTCTTTCTCTAGTTACCTTTCCCAACATTTATAAATACAGTTTATGATGATTAACAAAACGTCTTCCATTCTATACTACCTCATCATGATCCCCACAGACCAACACATCATATAACAATGTATTCTATATTTCAAACATAGTACTTCAACAAATACTTAAGCATGATCAACGTATCAATTTTATACCATCCATACATCAACATCTTGACAATTAAAACTCTTGTTCAATCAATAAAATGACTTCAACCAAAAAGTATTCTCTCTACAAGATAAAATTCGTAAACAGGATTCTAAGACATGCATTCATTAAGGTTAAAATCTTGCATCATGATTGTTATCTAATGTTCATCCCATCACAACATGTACTCGACATAATTCTACAGTTTTACACTTTTCTCTATTGCATCAATGGTTTCCAACAATTAACAACCCTACCAAGTCATCAATAACAACAAATGGGCATAATCATCAACCAACAACATTACTTTTAGCTACCCTATACATAGGTGATAACAAAATTACCACCACACAACATACTCCAACTATTTAAAATAGATTGAATACTAGCATTAACACTGCCCTTAACAACATCATTAACAATAAGTCTTATGTCTTCTCAATTGATATCAATACTAGCATTGTAGAGACACAACTGCATACTTCGAAATATACTAGTAGGTTGCAGTAACGTAAATAGCAACTCTAATCAACTTCCAAATTAAAGTCGCTAGTCAACACGGTTAAATTTTCTCTATTAATCCGTTAGATTAGAACATCTTTAAACAACCAGCAAAGTTTCTTTAACAATAACAGCAGTCTACCTCATTTTAATGTTCTAACCATGCATCAGGGTTTAAAACCTTAAACATTATCGGGGGTCATAAGCACTTTTAAAGCAAAGCAACGGATTATAAGCAAGTACATTAACACATTTAATCATTCCCACTATGGGGTACTCTACATCACTAGAGGTTCATTTAATCTTAAGCTAAAGGTAACAATTACACTTAATTGATTCAACTCGCAAATTAACTAAAGAGTACATCATTTCTATAAACCACATTGTTACACACTACATAACATGCTAAACAACAATTTTCACTTTTAACAAGTAATTTCAGTCAAACGAATACTTACTTTATTTGCAGCATTTTTCTTTTAATACTCAACCAAAACTCACAAAGAAGCTTGACTCTCAAAGTTGCAATAGGACATGACTCCAAAACACTTTTCAATCTTAAAAACTCCCACAGGAGGGAACCAAGCGATCAAGTAAACCTTTACAAACAAAGGCACAAAACATAAATCGACACAACTTAACTTTTTACACACGCTTCAATAACTTCTTTTAAACTCAGAGCAAGACACACAAGAACCAAAAACTAAACCTTTCTTTGCAAGGCAACCAACTAAACAGGTGTCAAGGTCAAAAGGCGACCAAAGACGCGCAACACAAAACTCCCCTTCTTTGTCTTCACCCAAAGAAGACAAAACCAAGAAACACCGAAGGCACACTCCGTGAAAATCCAAATTCCAAACACTTTTCTTCTGATTTCAATCAACAAAACCAAGAGAACCAACCAGGACCGACCGTCAGAATGATAAAGAACATCCGAAGGAATCTACCACCAATCTCTTCTATTTGACTCCAGTCAACTACCCGATCCACGACAGAAAGGGTAAGCACTCCTCCTACAGGGGTTAATAATTCTTCGGTGATGGCGTTAACCGGCCACACCGTCAAACCACACCCTTACTATGAACAAAAAGAGGTGACCGAAAACCTTTCGGCACCACAACCCCACTTCATCACAAATGAAGCAACTCAATCAAATCCATCATAAATATAGCATTATACATCATCAAAAGAAGCATTCAACATCAAAGCTTAGATACAATAATTAAACGGAAAGCAACGGTACCCATACCCTTTCCTACTGTGCATCCATGTGTGTCAAATTTTAAATTAGTGATTCCACTTACACAAGTTTTAATGTTGCTATCCTATGACAAAATTTTAGTTAAAACCTAGGCCATGTTTCTAAGTTATTCCACATCACATTTTAGTTGTATCCTATAGTATGACACTAAAAATACACATTCCAAGGACCTACAGCCCGCTCTGATACCAACTGTAACACCCTACAAATCTAAACTGTCGTACAAGAAAATTTCGACAGCATCTCCCCTAAAAATAGGACAAAACGGAAGCGACAACAAGATTCATAATAAACATTACAAACAGGAATAACATAAAAGCATCAATACTAGAGATAACAAGTCTAAATCAACCAGAAAACAAACATAAACGTAAAACAGCTCTAAAGAGGACATCAACAGGTATATGATTAATAAAATTTCAGCAAGCTAATGAATTAATTAATGCACTAGTCCATGTGATTCGTGATGACCCCGGAGGGTTGATTGTGCTACTAAGCCCACCCTTCAAGCTTACGACTCGCGAGAACTACCTGAAAACAACAAAATAACAAGGGGTGAGATTGTGTAATCTCAGCAAGTGGAACAACTTCAAACAAATAACACAGCCACAGTAAAACTAGCATACCAAATTCCTCATGTCCAATACCACATTATAGAGTCCACACAACCTCAGTAAAATGCATATGATTGTGCACATGCTTATGCCATGATCCTCCTCACCATGCCCTTTCTCAGGAACACACAGTGTTGTCACAGAATCTGATCGCGCCTTGGCGTCGACAAACTTCCAATGCATGATTATGCAGTTAATGCTTCATGCATAAATACATTCATAACTTCCCACTCTGAATTCACATGCTTGCATACCATCAAATAACATGGATAGAATGCGAACATGCTTGCATACCATCAAATAACATGGATAGAATGCGAACATCATTGAGATAGAATATCTCAACAATTCATCTTGCAAACAACATCTTTCTTCATTCTTACTCATGATTCAAAAGCCAAACAACCACATCACAATGCAGGATAGGATATTGCAATCTCATAAACAAGTAGTTAAACCATGTAGGTGTGCTGCAATTGAGGTTTATATTGAAGACGAAACAAATAGCGAGTTATAGTTTAGCAAGACCGCTACTTCCACTTGCCTTTACCAACGTGGATGACGAACCTAGTTGCGTCCAGAAGGGGCACCACCTGTACAAGCAATATTTCAGTACATAGCGACATCACAAATGATCACACAACTCGAACACACGCTTCCTAATCCCCGTTCCCTTCTTAAGCGCCAAAAACCCCAATCTGACCGGATCGAACAGCAGCATCCTCTCTTCCCAATTTCGTATCTTTTTTTATACTATTCATAAAATTACATAAAAATTACAGTAGCTAGATATTGAAGATATCTACAACTTTCATGAAGATAAAAAATCTAAATTCTGCTGTTAAATATGCCTAAACAACCGTCCAACACAGTGGACGAAATTTGTTTCCAGATTCTGTTCGTCATCTTCCAAAAGCGATAACTGTCAGACCGAGGCCCCAAAAATTCTAAACAAATTACAGAAGCTAGGTCTCGATGTTATCTACAACTTTCTAATTATAGGTTTTTGCAGGAAAAATCATCTATGCCACGTAAAATGCGAAACAATCCGCGCTACACAATCTTTCCTTCCAAAAACAGCACCACGTGAACATCTACCCTTCTCCTCCATCAAGATCCATCCAAACCACACACCACCAAATCTAATACACTCCTAATCCCTAGGTAGAACAGGGGTAAAAGATTGGGAATTTTACCTTGAGTTCCCCCTTGCGAACCCACGAAGAATGCGCGACGATCCCCGTAACCGAAATCTGTTCGTCATCCTCGCCTCCACGGATCCTCTTCTCGTTTTCTCCTTCGCGTTTCACGGTGGATCTTGAGCCACCACGCAAGGGGAGGAAGAGGTGGAGTGGGGCGGCTGCTAGGGGGAGAGGGGGAGGCGCCCTAGGGTTTGGGGTGGGGTGGCCGGCCACATGGGGAGGCGCCACTCCTTTAGGGGGAGGTGGGCCGGCCCACTTAGGGCGTGGGGAGGGGGAGGTGGGAGAAGAATTCCCGGCCTAGGCCCAAGTTTTCCTCGGCCCACTGTTTCTAGCCCGAATACTCCAAATTTAATATTAATACGCCGCATAAACTTCAATTATTTAATCTCCCAACATTTCCCTCATTCCTTCCAAAATCGAAACAAGGGAGAAAACCCCCTACGGTAATCTCCCAAATTCTAAGGCATCACATGGCCGGAGATGGAGACGACGATGATGGCAGCGGCGTTGCGGGTGTGCTCCGGTGAAGTGGAAGGTTCTCTCCGACGCGGCTGGCTCTTGCGGTTCCAGATCTGACCTCAACGGCGGCGGAGGATGGCAGACGGCGGCGGAAACAACAGAAAACCGCGGCAGAACACACAATCAACTCCGGCGAGCGATTGCGGCGCAACCACGGCGGCTCGGGCGACGTTGTCTAGGGCTACGGGTGCGCACGGAAGTCTAGGTCACGACACGAAAGACGGTGCAATAAATAGGCCCTCGACGCCCGTGATACGCGCGGAAAACGAGGCCCCACGCACGGGCGGCGGCGGAGTCCGGCGGTGACACGGAGCGGGTGACATGGCTCAACGTGAGCAGTTGGATCTTGATCCAACGGTCACGCGCGCAAGGTTCCGACCGAGTGGGTTCGGCTCAACCACGGGCGCGGTCGGGTCGGACTCAGACTCGAGTCCGACTCGGGCTCGGTCGGATGAACAGTACTCGACCCGGTTGATTTTTCCAGCGATTTAATAAATCGATTAATTCCCAAAAACTCTTTTAATTCATTAAATATAGTAAAATACTCAGAAAAAATTCCAGAAAAATTCTGGAAAATATTTTGGAACATTTTGGACTCAAATAAAATATTTCCAACAAAATTTTATTTGCAAAGTCAAATTCTTTAATTATTTCAAAATGGAATAGATTCAAATAAATTCCAAATAAATCCAAATAAATTCCAGAAAATTCCAAAAATTCACCGAAGTGCCAAATCACACATGGATTTAAGAAAAGCAAATTTTTGGGGTGTTACAAACCTCCCCCCTTAACAGAATCTCGTCCCCGAGATTCAGGGCTTTCTAAAGAAATAGGTTCGGAAACTCTTTCTTCAAATCCTCTTCGCGCTCCCAAGTTGATTCACTCTCCGCATGGTTGCTCCATTGACTTCTGCAGAAACGGGTTGACTTGTTTCTTGTCTCTCGGTCCATTGTGTCCAAAATCTTCACGGGTTGCTTCTTGTAAGTCAGATCTTCTTGCAACTCAATTGACTCTAGCGGTGTCTGCTCCTCAGGTACTCGGAGACACTTCTTCAGCTGGGACACGTGGAACACGTCATGCATTCCCGCTAATGATTGCGGCAACTCTAGCTGGTAAGTAACTTCACCTCTGCGGCTGAGAACCTTGAATGGTCCAACATATCTCGGCGCGAGTTTTCCTTTGGCATGGAATCTCTTAACTCCTCTGAGCGGTGTGACTATGAGATACACGAAATCTTCTGGTTCGAAACTCAGGTCTCGGCGACGATTGTCAGCATAACTCTTCTTTCGCGATTGGGCAATCTTTAATCTCTCCCTAATCATGGCAATCTGTTCTTCGGCTTCTTGAAGAATATCTGGTCCAAAGACACGGCATTCACCTGTCTCATTCCAGTTCAATGGTGTCCGACAGGGTCGACCATATAGTGCTTCAAATGGTGACATTTGCAAACTTGCTTGGTAGCTGTTGTTGTAGCTGAACTCGACGTACGGCAGACTTTTATCCCAAGAGGTAGCATAAGCCAATGCACATGCTCTTAACATATCCTCCAGAATCTGATTGACTCTTTCAGTCTGACCATCCGTCTGTGGATGATAAGCTGTACTGAAGTTCAAACGGGTTCCCATGGCTTCATGCAGCTTATTCCAGAACCTCGAGGTAAACTGGGTACCTCTATCCGATACGATCTTCTTTGGCACTCCGTGCAAACAGACGATCCTGATCATGTACAACTCTGCTAACTTATCTCCCGAGTAAGTGGTCTTCACAGGGATAAAATGGGCGACCTTGGTCAAGCGATCCACTATAACCCATATAGAATCATATCCTCCTTGAGTTTTCGGCAAACCAGTAATGAAGTCCATTCCGATTTCCTCCCACTTCCACTCAGGTATCTTCAACGACTGTAGCAATCCTGCTGGTCTCTGATGCATTGCCTTGACTCTCTGGCATAGGTCGCACAGCGCAACATGCTCGGCAACTTCACGCTTCATGTTCGGCCACCAGAATCTTTCCTTCAAATCTTGATACATCTTGGCACTTCCAGGATGAATTGAATACTTGGAGTCATGGGCTTCTTCTAAAATCAACTGCTTCAGCTCCTTCTTGTTCGGCACACAAATGCGAATTCTTCATCCATAACGTGCCTTGCTCATCCAACTTGAAGTCCTCTGCCTTGCCTTCATCCATGTTGGACTTAATCTTGCGGATCTTGTCATCATCCTCTTGTCCTTCTCAGATCTGATCCTCCAGGGTGGGCTTCACTTCCAAAGCTGCCAAGAATCCTTCTGGTACTACTTCAATCTGCATTCTCTGGAAATCCTCACATAGTTCCTCCTGACTTGTGGCTAGCGACATGTTCACGGTATGGCTTTTCCGACTCAGAGCATCGGCAACTACGTTAGCCTTTCCTGGATGGTAATGGATTCCAACATTATAATCTTTGATCAAATCTAACCATCTCCTCTGACTCATGTTCAGGTCTGATTGGGTGAAGATGTACTTAAGACTCTTATGGTCCGTGTATACTTCACATATGTTTCCAATTAAATAGTGACGCCACAACTTCAGAGCATGCACTACGGCAGCTAGCTCTAAGTCATGCGTTGGATAATTCTCCTCATGCGGCCTCAACTGCCTTGATGCATAAGCGACGACCTTTCCATTCTGCATCAGCACACATCCAAGTCCTTGACGCGATGCATCACAATAAATATCAAAGCTCTGATTAACATCCGGTAAGACTAACACCGGTGCTGATGTCAATCGCTTCTTTAGTTCTTGAAAACCTTTCTCGCACTCTGGTGTCCATGCAAACTTCTTCTCCTTTTTCAACAATTGCATAAGAGGTTTCGCAATTGTCGAAAAGCCTTCAATGAAACGGCGGTAGTAACCTGCCATTCCAAGGAAACTCTGGATCTGGGTCACGGTCTTCGGCTGTTCCCAATGTAGCACAGCTTCTACCTTGCTTGGATCAACGGCGACTCCTTCTGCGATCATTACATGTCCGAGGAACTCCACCTTGTCCTTCCAAAAATCGCATTTACTGAATTTGGCGAAGAGCTGCTGTTCCCTTAGCTTTTCCAAAACTCGCCTCAAGTGTTCTGCATGTAGGGGTGGAATCGAGCCGAGCCGAGCCGAGCTCGGCTCGGCTCGGCCGAGCTCGCCAGTTTTCGAGCCGAGCCGAGCCCGGCTCGTTGCATACATCGAGCTCAATCTTGAGCTCGGCTCGGGCTCGCTCGATCCTCGAGCCGGCTCGCGAGCCGGCCTACAAGGGCACTGGCAAGGGCCTAAATGCCCTTCATTCTCACAAAAAAAACGAAGCTCCTCCATCCATTCTCACCATTCTCAGGCTCCAGCCTCCTCTAGGGTTCGGTTAAGAGGCAATTTCACATTTATGGGACGTCTTTTTAAGCACAGATGGTTAGACTGTTCTTTCAGTTTATAAAACTGCAAACATGTAATCTGGAAAAAGAATACTCCGCTTACTTTATCTGTGCAAAAGTAATCAGTAGACCCAATACAAGACATTTGAAGTACTAAGAAGAGTAAACTCAAAATGTAAGGTAAGACAAGCATTGCTCATTAGATGTCTAGCATTGGGTATACTAATTACTGTATTGTGAATTCATACCTTATATAACTCAATGACTGTCGAGCCTAACGAGCCGCTCACGAGCTGGCTCGGGCTCGGCTCGTTGGCCAAGCGAGCCAGGCGGTAGGCTCGGGCTCGGCTCGTTGGCCATGCGAGCCGAGCTGAGCCGCACCGAGCCGAGCCTCGAGCCTCGAGCTAAAATTCCACCCCTATCTGCATGTTCATCCTCTGTCTTGGAGTAGATTAGAATATCATCTATGAACACAACAACAAACTTGTCCAAATACTCCATGAACACCTTATTCATCATATTCACGAAATATGTTGGCGCATTCGTCAAACCAAAGGACATAACTGTAAACTCGTAATGTCCATATCTTGACGAGAATGCGGTCTTCGGAATATCCTCTGATCGGATCTTCAACTGATGGTATCCCGATCTCAGATCAATCTTGGAGAAAACTCCGGCTCCTCTCAGCTGATCAAACAAATCATCGATCCTGGATAGCGGATACTTATTCTTCACGGTGACTTCATTGAGTGCACGGTAGTCAATGCACATCCTGAAACTTCCGTCCTTCTTCTTGACAAACAAAACTGGCGCTCCCCACGGCGACGAACTCGGTCTGATAAATCCTTTCTCCATTAGCTCTTCAAGTTGCTTCTTCATCTCTACCAATTCTTCGGTGGACATCCGGTAATGTCTCTTTGCTATCGGTGCTGTACCAGGTACAAGCTCTATCACAAACTCTATGTCCCTGTCTAGCGGCATACTAGGTAGATCTTCAGGAAAAACATCTGGGTACTCATTCACTACTGAGACATCTTCTATGCTGATTGCCTTGGTGCTGTTAACCATCAACTGTCCATCTCTAACGGCGGTAGCTTGAAATTCTACTTTCTTTCCACACGGGCTCTCAACTGAGATAGTCCTTCATCCACAATCCAATACGGCCTTGTGCTTGGACAACCAATCCATTCCCAAAATAACATCTAAGGTCTGGGTCTCCAAAATAATAAGGTTCGCTAGGAACTCTATCCCATCTATTAGTATTCTCACCCCGGAACATCCTACTTTCGTTCGGAGTTCGGAACCAGGGGTTTGAACTAAAAGCATGCATTTAAGTCTTGCAATCTCCAAATCATTTTTAGCAGCAAAGCCTTGTGAAACAAACGAATGCGAAGCTCCAGAATCAAACAAAACTATTGCAGGTACTGAGTTAACAAGTAACTTACCCAGTACGACGTCCGTGGCATTCTGTAGTGCATTTGTGGTGACATGGTTGACTCGACCTCTCACCACGGTCTGGGGTGCTGCTCCTGACTGTGCTGTCCCTCGGTTCGCTCCTGGTGCAGGCGTCCTGGCTGGTGTGGATCCCAGATTGAAGCGAACTGGGGTCACTCCTGCGGTCTTCTTAGGACAACTGTTGGCAAAGTGTCCTGGCTCGTTGCAATTGTAGCAGCGTCACCGTCTGGCCGTTGATCGCTCAAGTGACGTTTCGGGCCGGGCTGGGTCTCGATAGTTCGATCGACGGGTCTTGGTGCTAGTGACGGTGTCCATGTAGCATTCTGCGGCTGAAATCTGAAAAACTGATTTGGCGCAACCCTCAAATGTTGCTGTGCTCCCTAACGCGATCCTTGATGCTGCATCCTGCGCTTCCTGTTCTCATCCAGTTCTTTGCGCTTGTCCTCAAGAATGAGCGCCTTATTCACAAGCTCCTAGGAATCTGGAAAGGTGTGGGTGATCAGTCCCACCTGTTGTCCTGAGTTAAGTCCCTTCATGAAGCGAGACTGTCTGGCTTTATCTGTCGCTATGTCTTCAGGTGCGTAGCGTGCAAGCTGTGTGAACTTGTTCAGGTATTCGGCCACCGGCTGATTACCTTGCTTCAGTGCTCTGAACTCCTCTTTCTTGAGGTCCATGATTCCTTCAGGCACATGATACTGACGAAACGCAGCTGTAAACTCCTCCCAAGTGATATCTTGAGGGTTCTCCTGCGTAGCGCAGAAGTTCTCCCACCATTCGGCGGCTGTTCCTTCCAACTGATTAGAAGCGTAGAGTACCTTCTCATTTCCCATGCATTGAGCAATGTGTAGCTTCCTCTCAATTGACCTTAACCAGTCATTGGCTTCCAACGGGTTAGCATTCCTGGAGAAAGTGGGTGGATGAGTCCTCATGAACTCTGACAGTCTTGTATTCTGGCGTTGTCCCTGATTGACTTGGTTAGCTGTGGCCTGAGCGGTGACGTGCTGCATCTGTTGCATCATGGCATGCATCAACTGAGTCTGAGCAGCAAGAAAAGCTCCAAAATTCTGCATGTCAACTGGCGGTGCTAGTTGGGGTGCAGGTGCTCCATTGTTGGGGTTTCCAGCTGGGCGAGAACCACTTCCATTGCCTCCAAGGTTTCCGCGGGTGTTCACCATCTGTCGATTGCTCCAAGTTTTAGAGATGAGAGGGAACAAGAATAGACAAGTAATAGGGAAAACTTATGCGGGGGAAAAAGTGTAACTCAAAATCCAACTTTATTATTAATAATATTAATAACTTGGTATGGCTGCGTACAATGCCTAAAGCCCTAAGGGTGACTCAGCAAACAATGAAAATCCAAATCGACTCTAAGGGTGACTCCTATTCTATAACGCGACTCGACGAAGGAGTCACAACCTCAACGCCCACGCTCACTCATCGAGAAAACCTCCACTGCCTGGGTACGGGTGCTGCGGCATAGGCGCGAAACAATCGCCATGCCCTGCAACTGCAGCTGTGGTCGACGACGCGGCGTCTTCCTCTAGCTCTGGATCTGGCTGTTGCTGTGGCTGTGGCGCCTCTTCTGGTTCCTCCTCTGGGTCTGGAGCGTCCAACTCCAACACTGGATCGGGACCCTGGCCATACAAAGGCGATCTCCAACTCTGCGATCCTTTCCGCAGCAAAAGCGACATACTCACGAGCATTCTCCAAGTGCTTCTTCTCTTCCTCAACCTGCTCACGAGCCTTCTTCAACTCCAGAACTGTGTCTTCGATCAGCTCCTCCTGAGCAGCGACGAATCTGGCTAAGTGAGTGATGGTAGCATCCTCATCTTCTATCGGCTTCCGTTGAGCTCTGCTGTCTCGGCATGGGTGGTGATGGAACACTGTACCTTCCAGCTCCCTGGAGTAAGTGCGGGCGATCTGCTGCATTGCTCGGCGCGACACCTCCTGGATTCCAATCTTAAAGGTAGACCTCCTGGCGGTGAAGTGGAAAGGGCGGCTGAACTTTGTCTTCTCTCGGGCATACACCGTGATCCGGACGTCCCATCCTGTGACCAGTCCTGCTTGCACAAGTGTAACACCCCTTAAAACTAAACTATAGAACAAGAAAATTTCGACAGCATCTCCCCTAAAAACAGGACATTACGGAAGCATTTCATGATAAGCAATTCAAACAGGAATATAAGCAATTCAACAATACTAGCGACAACAAGTCTAAACCAACCATAAGCAAGAATAAGTTTAGTCATAACAACAAATAGTCTAAGTGTAAATAAAATTCAGCAAGCTAATGTATTAAATAAACACTAGTGCATGGGAGTTGTGAAGACATTCGAAGGTTTATTGTGTTGCTAGCCCACCCCTCATGCTTATGTCTCTTGCACGCTACCTGAAAACAACAAAACACAAGCAGTGAGATTGGGTAATCTCAGCAAGCGGAACAATTAACACATAATCACATCCATCAAGAATTTAACACACCACATGCTTTACATTCAACACCACAACATCGACTACCACAACCTCAGTAAAATGCTCATGCTTGTGCATATGCTTATGCCATGATCCTCTTCACCGTGCCCTTTCTCGGGAACACACGGTGTTGTACTGCAGACGGTCGCAAGACGCAAGGCGTCGACAAACTTCCAATGCATGATTATGCAGTTAATGCTTCATGCATGAATTCATTCATAATTTTCCACATTGAGTCCACATATTTGCATGCCATCATATAACATGGATAGAAAAACAAATAACATTGAGATGAACTATTTAGACAGTTCAACCAATAGGCAACATCATTCTTCTCTTTACTCATGGTTCAAAGCCAAAGCACATCATCACATTGCTAATCTAATTATTGCAATCTTCCTAGCAAATGATCAAACCATGTATGATTAATGTCATCGGGAAATATAACGAATGCAATGCAAACAACGATGTATAGCTCAACCATAACACTACTTCCACTTGCCTTTACCGACGTAGACGACGGATCTAGTTGCGTCTAGAAGGGGCACCACCTGTACAAGCATATTTTCAGTATGTAATAACACCACAATTGATCACACAACTCAGACACGCAATTCCTACAACCCGTTCCCCTTTTCCAACACCGAAACCCCGATCTGTCCGGATCGAACAGCAGCAACCCCCATTCTCTTTTTCGTATCTTTTTTTCTACAGAACATAAAAATATAAAAAAATTACAGGAGATAGATATTGACGAGATCTACAACTTTCCAGAAGATCATAAATTCTAATTCCTCTGTTAAATATGCCTAAACAGTCGTCCAACACCGTGGATGAAATCTGTTCCCAGATTCTGTTCGTCGGTTTGCAACAGCGATAACTCTCAGAACACTTCCCCAAAAATTCTGAAAAAATTACAGAAGCTAGGTCTCGATGTTATCTACAACTTTCTAGTTATAGGTTTTGGCAGGAAAAATCATCTATGGCACGTAAACCGCGAAACAATCCGCGCTGCACAATCCCCCCTTCCAGAAACAGCACCACGTGAACATCTACCCTTCTCCCCCAACAAGATCCATCCAAAACCCTCACCACCAGATCTAATACACTCCTAATCCCTAGGTAAAACAGAGGTAAAAGTTTGGGAATTTTACCTAGTGTTCTCCCTTGCGAACCCACGAAGAACACGCGATGAACCCCGAATCGGCGATCTGCTCGTCCTCCACGCCTCCACGGAGTCGCTCCTCGCCTTCTCCTTCGCGATTCGCGGCGGATCTTGAGCCACCACGTAGGGGAAGGAAGGGGAGGGACAGGTGGCTGCTAGGGGAGGGAGAGGGAGAGGGAGGAGGCGCCTAGGGTTAGGGGGAAAAGGGGTGGCGCCCCCCTTGGCTAGTGGGCCGGCCCACTTAGGGGAAGGGGGAGGGAGAGGTGGGGAGGGAAATCCCGGCCTCGGCCCAGGTTGTCCTCGGCCCACTGATTCTAGCCCGACGCTCCAAAAAACATATTAAAACGTCGCATGAACTTTAGTTAATCAATTCCCGACCAAACTTCTCTCTTTTCGAAACAACCACGATGGAAAAGAACTAGGATCGCTCTCAGACCTAGGGCATCACAACAAGTGTAATCCATCGGTAGAGCGGCCTCTCAAAACCTCCAAGAAACTGAAGCATAATCCACAACTCGGCGGCATAGCCTCCTTCACGCTCGGCGTAGTTGTTCTTCATCATCATCTGTCAAAGGATACTTGCGTAAGATCGCAGCACTTTAAATCCAATGTGGAAGACAAAAAGATCTCAGCAAGGGGTATGAACAAGAAAGAAAAGGGGTAAGTCGAGAATTCATTCATTATCTTGACCACTTTTAACTTTAGAAAATAGGTTTTATCCTCACTACGACCATTCTAACTATGGGTGAGCCTACGGTCAGTATGGCTCTGATACCACCTCTGTCGGGACCCGAATTTGCAAATCCGGACCCTCTGTGTATTCAGCACTAATCCAGGAACGCGCTAGTGCACACAGTCTTAACATCGGTAAATATCACAATCATACCACTCGATACTAACAAAGTACTTTAATTAAATAGCCAAACTGGTTGCTCGACCTTATGGTCGAGTTACAAATATACGCCATGCAGGGCGAAACTTATTAAGAGAGAAATAATAGCAGCGGAAAAATAAGATAACATCGTGGCGCCATCCAGTATACCACAGGCAACTGACTGGGCTCGCTCCCTAAGTAGATGGTTCCTCTTGGAGCTCCTCCTCCAGAGCTGGTGTTGTCTCCTCTTCAACTGGTGTTGTATTGTGGCAAGGGTGAGTACTTGGTACTCAGCAAGTCATGCACAGAATGCAACTAATATACTACATGCATGGCTTAATACGAAGGAATAGCTCAGGGTATATTTGCAGTAAAACAGCATTTGACAAGTAGCATAAGTAGATTCGAAAGCAATAGAAACAAGTATAAGATCAATATCTTTTCCAGGAGTTTAATCAACATCTTTCCCATTCCTAAACCACATTCCCATCAACATTATTATTTATCCAAACCCAACCTTTCAAGTCCAAGTTATTTTCAAGAAAGTCTAACCCTTGACTGTAATTCCCGAGCGATGTCCCATACCGCGAACACGGCTATTCGAATAGATTTTACACTCTGTAGAGGTTATGCACTTTACCCACAAGATACAGTCAAACACCACAAAGGCGAGTTCCCGTAACAAAGTCTTTCGGAAATTTCTAACAATACAAGTGGTCCTCCCCGGTTGTTGCACACTAACCCTTCCCTTAGCTAAGGCGAAGTTTAGGCCAACCAACCGTTAGATGGGTACCTGGCCGCAGCCCCGGTACGCTCCCCCGTACAACTTACACAAAGGGTGTAGTTGACATCCTGAGGTTCCACAGGTACGTTATTAGCAACTTAATCAACTAGGTCCGTCCCATTACAGACATGTGGTTGCACGTTTGACCCAGTTCAAAGGCTTGCAAGGTGAAGTCCTTAGGGTGACCAGGGCAAGACTACCCGAAGAACCAAACCAACATTCCCGATGCCACAACTGGCCCACCCGATCATTCTTGCCACATGCCCCGGTCAAAAGCTATTTATCAAACCCCCAGTTGATTACCATGCACCACGTGCCATCAACATCACATGATACCTTTCCAAAACGATTCAATATATCACTAAATCAATATTAGCATTTGATTGTCCAAAAACCATGTCATGAGCACGTAGCATGTCTAAGCCATATACTACCACGGTCTAAAATCCCATGTTGGCAATTTAATAATGTCCAACTAATACTCCACAACTAGGGTGACAAGGGGTCATGGCACATATTTAAGTAATCAAGGTGTCATACAGCAATTAGGCATTTATCTAATTACCCATGATTAAGTAAAGCATTTTCTAATTTAAACTAGCATGCAATAATTTGAACCAAAATAGGTTTCAAAATGGGATCAACATGGTCAAAGCAGAACTTGCCTTCAAAAAGTACTTGTTCTTGGTCCTAAGCTGGCTCCTGAGTCAACACTTCTCCTTCAAATCCTTCTGGCACTTCAACGTCTACTCGTAATGCGTGCAAATAGCAACAATTGAATAAAACAGTAGACAAAAAGTGTCCTAACATCCCAAATAAAGTTCATAAACAGAGAGAACATAATTTTATGAATTTTTAAAAACTGGAATCGTCAAATTCGGAGTATAAATGAAAAAGATACAAGCATTTAAAGTTTAAATAATCAATTAAATAATAATACAGAGAAAAACTTTAGTCTAAAAATTAAATAAAATTCATCATTAGGTTGATCTCAATTTTATACAAATTTAGAAATTTGAATCACTCAAATCGGAGTTGAAACGCAAAAGTTATAAGCGTTTGAAGTTTGAATCAAAATCTGAAATCATTATTTCCAATTAATAAATCGTTTTCTTTTTCGGAAATTAATTATTGCGTCAGCAAGGACACGTTGCAGTCTCTGATTGGGCGGCTGACGTCAGCCAGTCCATGGACGTGGTCCATGGTTTGGCTCAGGTCTACCATGGACCAGGTCCACGGCTCCTCGTGAGATTGACAGGTGGGACCCACTGGGGTGACGTCATTGCTGACGTCAGCGGGGACTCGACCCATCTGGCGGCAGTGGGACCCATCGGTGACGTCATTGTCGACGCCACCGCTACGCGGGTGGCCGTGGCCGACGTAGGGTCCGCCATGACGTCAACGATGACGTCATGGTGCGGTCGCTGACACGCGGGCCCGGCGTGTCAGTGACTCACGCCCACGCGTGGGCTGACCGCGGCGGTCAAGCTTCCGCTACGTGGCGCAATCCGGGCCGTTGATTTGAAATCCGACGGCTCGGATTGGATCTGGGTTTCACGCGTTTGGGTTAACGCGGTTAATCTGGACCGTTGGATCTAGATCCAACGGTTGAGATCCAATCTAACGCGTATAACGCGGCTAACGCTAACGTACGATCTAGATCTAACGGCTGAGATTGGATAAGGGGTTTAGCACATGGATCTCACCGGCGGGTGACGTGGCGCGATCTGGTCCGTGCGATGGAGATCCGACGGTTGAAAAGCTTCGAGGTCACGGCGATGTCCACGAAGGTGCTTGCTGGCCAGAGATGGAGACGACGACGATGGCAACGGCGTTGCGGGTGTGCTCTGGTGAAGTGGAAGGTTCCCTCCGACGCGGCTGGCTCTTGCGGTTCCGGATCTGACCTCAACGGCGGCGGAGGATGGCAGACGGCGGCGGAAACAACGGAAAACCGCGGCGGAACACACAATCAACTCCGGCGAGCGATTGCGGCGCAACCACGGCGGCTCGGGCGACGTTGTCTAGGGCTACGGGTGCGCACGGAAGTCTAGGTCACGACACGAAAGACGGCGTAATAAATAGGCCCTCGACGTCCGTGATACGCGCGGAAAACAAGGCCCCACGCACGGGCGGCGGCGACACGGAGAGGGTGACGTGGCTCAACGTGAGCCGTTGGATCTTGATCCAACAGTCACGCGCGCAAGGTTCCGGCCGAGTGGGTTCGGCTCAACCACGGGCGCGGTCGGGTTCGGGTCGGACTCGGACTCGAGTCCGACTCGGGCTCGGTCGGATGAACAGTACTCGACCCGGTTGATTTTTCCAGCGATTTAATAAATCGATTAATTCCTAGAAACCCTTTTAATTCATTAAATATAGTAAAATACTCAGAAGAAATTCCAGAAAAATTCTGGAAAATATTTTGGAACATTTTGGACTCAAATAAAATATTTCCAACAAAATTTTATTTGCAAAGTCAAATTCTTTAATTATTTCAAAATGGAATAAATTCAAATAAATTCCAAATAAATCCCAGAAAATTCCAAAAATTCACCAAAGTGTCAAATCACACATGAATTTAAGAAAAGCAAATTTTTGGGGTGTTACATAATACCTCTTCTTGGAGTTGATTCGTGGGTTCTTGGGTTCTGGGACGTCCATGGGGGTGGATTTGGGTCTTGGTATGTTGATTGGGGGTTGGGGGTAGGGCTGGAAATTAAGCTCGAGGCTCGGCTCGAGCTTGGCTCGGCTCGGCTCGAAGCGGCAGTGAGCCTAGCCCGAGCCTACTGCTCGGCTCGATTAGCTAACGAGCCGAGCTCGAGCCGGCTCGTGAGCGGCTCGTTAGGCTCGTTACTGCCGGTAGGTTCAATTTCTGGGGATGAGTCCACATAGCTTGTCCAGTAGGTTCAGTTTCTCTACCACCAATTGCATTGCATCTCCACTTGTCACATACAACAGCATGTCAAAACAACAAAGTTATGCACACAACTCAACGAACTCATCCTACAACAGCATATTTTGCTAATAACAGCATCACAAACTATGCATCCAACTCTATATCGACTGAAACACAATTCACATAGAACAATTCAGCATAATCTGACATAACAAAGTGTCTACAATCATAGGAATTCATAGTTAATAATAATTTTACAGATCAAGTTTGGAATTCATAGCAAACAAAACATCCTTCCATAGACCATAATCCATAGTTGATACTTGATAGTTCCATTCTATTCTTCCAAAAGAGCAGAATCCATATCTGCAGTCTGCAGAGCACCTCTCCAGTCTCCACTCGTCTAGACAGCCTTAGAAAAAAAAACTTCACATATGAGTTGATGTAAAGAATCTTGTCATGTGACAACAAGGCAAATAGAATTGACAAGAAGTAATTGTTCAAATAGTTTATAAAGGTAGATAGAATTGACAACAACTCAATTGCAATGTTCATAATAACAATTAGCATATCATAGAAGACATTTGCTACAGAACAACATCCAACTCAATTGCAATGTTTTGATTTACCTTCACAATTAGTTGTTGTCTACCACGCTTTTAGGAAATGGAATGTTCTGAACGTCATCCTCATCATCTTCTTCCTAAAAAGAGTTATAATAACCAAATTAACATTCCACAATGCCACAAATAGAAAAGGTAGATTATGGCATAAATGAACATACCACAAACATAGGTGCTTTTGAATCATTATGGGCACCTCTAATCCAGCTAGAAGCACACACTAATGCCTCCACCATAGCTGGCCGCAGAGAGCTCTGATAATCATCTAGAACTCTACCCCCGGTGCTGAAAGTTGATTCCGAAGACATGGAGCTGGCAGGTATAGTTAAGAAATGCTTCGCCATCTTTGACACTACCGGAAATCTATGCGTATTCAACTTCCACCACTCAAGCAAATTAAACTCCTTGTTTGACAAGCTCTCATTCGTCTCATCTAGATAGATGAGCAACTCGCTCTTCGATGGATTTGAAGAAGATAAAGATAAGAAAGACTGAAACTCACTTGAGCTTGAGGGTAAGTACATGCTTGTATCCATAGACGAAGAGGAGGATGCATTAGATTTAAGAGAAGCCTTCTTATGCTGATGTGCCATCTCAAATTTTTCATATAGCTTCTCTAACTCTTGAAGAACATCAGCGTACTCACTTTCAGATTTTGGGGATTCATAAATTTTCCGAAAGCACCACTCAACATATCTCATCTTGTACCTTGGGTCTAGAATAGTAGCAAGCAGCATGACATTGTTCTTTTCTTCCCAATACTTGTTGAACTTTTGCATCATTGCAATGGCCATACCATTCAAATTTGTATCTTCATCAGAAATAGCAGCTCTTAATGCAATCTTGACATTCACAATGTGAGGATAAAAAATATTTGCAGTGGGATATTTCGAAGCTGAAAATGCAGTAGTAACTTGAGCCAAACTCTTAAGTATTGGCTCAATGGATACAAACAATGCCCATTCTTCACTTGTAGGCTCCCATCTATAGTTTGCATCCAAATCAGCATATGCCAAAAATGCTTCCTTATAGGCAAGTTGTTGGGGAACGCGGTATGCTACTCTAGCACAAATTAAAATTTCTACCGCAAACCAGAAAAACTACTCGCAAGAAGGGGATCATAGATCTATTACCACTAGACGCGCAGTTGCGGAATCCTTCACACGTCGTTGTAGTGGATCGTTCTTGGCGTGGATCTTCCTCGCCGTGGATCGTCCTCGCCGTGGATCGTCCTCGCTACGGATCGTCGTCGCGGATCGTCCTCGCTGTGGATCATCGCCGCGGATCGTCCTCGCCACGGATCGTCCTCGCTACGGATCATCCTCTCCATGCCGCAGTAGCAGCAGCGCCACCACAGCAATCCACACGTCCGGGGATGGAACGTCGTGCGTCGGTGTGCAAGCACCGGGTCGCTCGGCAGGGGCAACGAGAGGAGGTGGCTAGGGTTTCTGGCGAAACACCTCTAAATCAAGACGAAAGTGCATCGCTGCACGACCTCCTCCTCCTTATATAGCCACGAGGTGAAACTCCTAGGCGATCAGGGCCCATCTACGCGCTAAGCCCACGAGGTCCATTAATTACGGATCCAATCCGAATTGATGCGTCCCACTGCTAAGTGTGTGACCAGAGGTTCATGCGCATTTGGACATGGATTCGAAAAACCCTTTTCTAATCCAATAGTCGGTAGCGGCTCCTTGCAGAGCATGCCAACTCCCAAACGCATATGATTAAAGTACTGATGTAATAATCCCTTTGCCAAACTATATGAAGATCGAACTCAATGCGAGAAGCATGTCATCCTTTGACAGTTCAATCCATCTCTCGTATCCGTGATATATTAATAAGTTGTGATTGACTTCTCAATCACGGCATGGCCATGCACTTCCTTAATCATATCACACGAGTGGCCTAGACATATATCTCCGTTACATTGGAGTGGCAAATTCCATCTCGACTGCTCACTTCGCTCTACATGTTTCATAGTAAACATGAAAGCTACCTTTATAACTATCCAGTTAGGAAATAGTGTTTGGTAACCCCAAGGTAAACTATTACACATGTAGGGAATATGACAATCTCAGGTCTAAGGATCATACATCTACTATGTATGAGATACACTGATGACACATAAGAACGTAACATTCTCGCAGTGTCCCATTGTGGGTCTATCTAACCCATGTTCTTCAACATGCGTCCACAATGTATTGATGATATCTCCATATCCTATGATCTATGAAACATGATCATCGAACAATACATGTGCTGATCTATTCATCGTTGTCATATACGATGATATCCGATCAGAGATATTTATCGAATTATATCAATAAGTAAAGAGCTTCATAAACAAGTCACACACTTGTTGATCAAAACAATGATATACATTCATTGGACCAATAATCATATTATTATTCATAAACATAGTCATGTTACAATCATCCATATGATTGCCTCAAGGGCATAACACTAACACAAGTGCAGTACTTAACATCTTGTATGTGGAACTCCACCTTGTCGTGACATCAAGTTTCAATCCATCCCCAATTGTTAGTGCTAGTGATCTACAAATTTCTACAAACTTGTGCATGCGAGAAGGAGACTTCTTTATGTACTTAATTGATTCTCTGATATTGCTTATCAAAGGTGCTAAGACTGCTATCCCATCATTGACAACCAAATTAATGATATGAGCACAACAACGGACATGAAAATACTTTGCAATGAAAGCAGTTGACTGTCTAGCCGCAAACTTAGCCTTTAAACCCTGAACAGCAACATCATTGTTGGAAGCATTATCTAGAGTGATTGAGATGATCTTGTCCTCTATCTTCCATTCAGCAACACAGTCAAACAACGCTTGAGCAATCACATTTCCAGTATGTGGAGGGTCTAACTCAATGAAACTCAGCACACGACATTGCATATTCCAATTTCTATCAATATAATGTGCAACTACACACATATAAGAAAGTGTTTGGTTGGATGTCCATAAATCAGTAGTTAAACATATATTGTCTACAACTCTAAGGCTCTTCTTAAGGATTTCTTTCTCAGACTCAAAAACCTTCAAGCATTCACTTCTTATAGTCTTTCTACCAATAAACTCATAAGAAGGATTTAAGTACTTCATCAATATGTTAAACCATGTGTGCTCTACCATCCTAAATGGATACTCATGAGCTATTATCATCTTAGCAATTAATTTCCGAGTTTGCTCAGGGCTATACTCACTAGGAGAGACCACAACAAGAGAACTAGAATCACCTGAATAATTGAGAAGAGCTTGCTTTTTCTTCTTAGCCAACTTGTTCAAGAATGGCACACACATTTTTATGTGCCTCCCAAGATGTGAGGTAGCTGAACCTTGTTTGTAAGAATACAACTTGCAGCAGAACTTACACTTTGCCTTGGTGATAGTTGCACCTTTCTCTGTCGCAATGGCACATTGACCTTCTCAAAATTCTCCCAAACTCCTGAACATCGCTTGCCTGTTTGTGTGGGGGCATCGCCATCAGGGGCCGAGTTCGAGGTATGTGCTCCTCCTTCTCCCTCATCCGGAATCTCATCCTCAGACATATCATCGTTCATGTCAAATGAGTTATCTTCTTCATCCCGGTTCAACTCCTTGCATCAAATCAATGTATAAATTAATTAAACTTATACCAATACTTAAATAATTTAACTGTGATGCCTTAGAATTTGGGAGTGACCGTAGGGGGTTTTTTCTCTCTTCTTTCGGTTTCGGAAGGAATGAAGGAAATGTTGGGAGATGAAATAATTGAGTTTTAGGCTGCGATTTAATATTAAATTTGGAGTCTTTGGGCCGAGGAAACCTGGGCCTGGGCCGGGAATTCCCCATCCCACCCCCTCCTTCCCACGCCCTAGTGGGCCGGCCCACTTTTCCCTCAAGAGGGGTGGTGCCCCTTGCAACCCTAGGCACCTCCTCCCACCACCCCCTGGCAGCCGCCCCCTCCTCCCTCTTCCCAGCGTGGAGGCCCAAGGATACACCGCGAAACCCGAAGGGAAAATCGAGAAGAGGATCCGAGAAGGTGTGGAGGACGAGCAGATTTTCAGATTTGGTGTTCGTCGCACGTTCTTCGTGGGTTCACAAGGGAGAACTCAAGGTAAAATTCCCAATCTTTTACCCCCTGTTCTACCTAGGATTAGGAGTGTATTAGATCTGGTGGTGTTTGATTTGGATGGATTTTGATGGGGTAGAAGGGTAGTTGTTCACGTGGTGCTGTTTCTGAAAGGGGAGATTGTGCAGCGCGGATTGTTTCATGTTTTACGTGACATATATTATTTTTCCTGCGAAAACCTATAACTAGAAAGTTGTAGATAACGTCGAGACCTAGCTTCTGTATTTTTTTCAGAATTTTTGGGCCATCGGTCTGAGAGTTATCGCTGTTGGATGATGACGAACAGAATCTGCAAACAGATTTCGGCCACTGTTTTGGACGGTTATTTAGGCATGTTTAACAGCGGAATTGAAATTTTTGACCTTCATGAAAGTTGTATATCTCGTCAATATCTAGCTACTGTAATTTTTTTGTATTTTTATGAATAGTATAAAAAAAGATACGAAATTGGGAAGAGAGGGTGCTGCTGTTCGATCCGGACAGATCGGGGTTTTTTGGCGCTTAAATAGGAACGGGGAGTAGGAAGCGTGTGTTTGAATTGTGTGATCAATTGTGATGTCGCTATGTACTGAAATAATGTTTGTTCAGGTGGTGCCACTGCTGGGCGCATCTAGGTTCATCGTCCACGTTGGTAAAGGCAAGTGGAAGTAGTTGTATTGTTAAGCTATACATCGTTGTTTGCTTCGCCTTCATTATAAACTCCAATTACAGCAATCATACATGGTTTAATCACTTGCTTTGATGATTGCAATATCTTGACTAGCATTGTGATGTTGTGATTTGGCTATGAATCATGAGTAATGTTAAGAATGATGTTGTTTACCTGATGAATTGTCTAAATACTTCATCTCAATGTTATTTGCTTTCTACCTATGCTATAAGATGATAGGCAAACATGTGAACTCAGTGTGGGAGATTCTGAATGAATTCATGCATGAAGCATTAACTGCATAATCATGCATTGGAAGTTTTGTCGACGCCAGCGTGCGCGACCGTACCGGTACAACACCATGTGTTCCGGAGAAAGGGCACGGTGAGGAGGATCATGGCATAAGCATGTGCACAATCATATGCATTTTACTGAAGTGGTGTGGACTCCTTGATGTGGTATTGGATATGAGGAATGTGGAATGCTAGATATATGGTGGATGTGTTATTTGTATTAGTTGTTCCTCTTGCTGAGATTACCCAATCTCACTACTTGCTGTTTTGATGTTTCCAGGTAGCGCACTTGAGTCGTAAGCATGAAGGGTGGGCTAGCAACACAATAAATCTTCTGGTGTCATCACGACTCACATGAACTAGTGCTTTAAATAATTCATTAGTTGGATGCAATTTTATTACATATAGACCCATTGTTGTTCCCTTTAAACTTGTTCTTGTTTATGGTTGTTGTCCCATTAGAGATGTGTTATACTTATGGTTGATACCTGGTTGAATTAGACTCGTTGTCTCTAGTATTGATGTCGTGATATTATTCCTATTTGAATTGCTTCCGTATTGTCCTGTTTTAGGGGAAATGTCATTAATTTTTCTTGTGCAACAGTTGAGATTTATTGGGTGTTACAGTTGGTATCAGAGCGGGCTTTAGGTCCTTGGTGTATGAATTTAGGAAAAGATTCTAGCATGAACTAAAATTTTGCTGTGTGAAATTAGTAACATTGCTTAGGTTTAAGTTTTAAAATTGCCATAGGATAATAAACTTTAAAATTGACACACTTGCACTATTATGATGGGATGGGCTGCATTGCATGGCATGCGTATGTTCGGCTATATTTATTGATTAATTGTTGGTGATTTTGATTATGTTTTTATTGGCGTGATTGTTTGTTTGCGGCTTGTTTGGGTAAAGTATGCCACCAAAGACACGCGCGGCAGATCGTTCGGGTGGGAACGCTCCCGAGCCGTCGGAGGCAGCCGAACCTACCCAGGCTGAGGGTGGTGTTTCGGCGGAATTAGTGGCCGCCATGAGAGCGATGCAGGAGGAGTTATGGCCGAGGCAGGCGCATGCCGCCCCTGTTGTGGGCGCGGCTGTAGCACCAGTGCCAGTTGTGGGCGCGGCAGGCGGTGGCATCAAGCTGCGAGAGTGGGTTGGGCTGAGGCTGGACAGCTTTGATGGTGCGGGCACTCCGATCCAGGCGGCGGATTGGCTGTCCTTTATGGAGTTGCAGCTGGACGCTTTTGAGGTGGTGGCGCAAGATCGTGTCCGCTTTGTAGCACAACTCTTGAAGGGAAATCTGGTGTAGGGGTGTGCTGTCCTCGAGGGGCGCGCCGGGGGACTTCTCTTGGGAGGAGTTTGTCCGACAATTTTGGGCGGCGGTTCTTTTCCGCCACCTTCCTCGACAAGATGCAGATTGACTTGGGACAGTACACCCAAGACAAGAAGACTGTGGTGGAGTACGAGGTTGGCTTCAACCAGATCGTACATTTTGTGCCCCATGTGGCACGTGATGAGGTGGAGAAGGCCAGGCGGTTCAGGCAGGGACTCCGTCCTGCCATTCGTCATAGGCTAGGCGCTTTTCCCATTATTGATTTTCGGACAATGGTTGAACAAGCTCTTGGTGTAGAGCTGCAGCTGAACTACACCGAAGAGCATCGCAAACCTGCCATGGGAGAGCAGGTTAGGGGCCCTCCAGAAAAGAAGGGCCAATCCTCTGGTACTTGGAGCAAGAAGGGGAAGAACTATCGTCACTAGCCCTATGGTGGCCGTCCTGCTCAGCAGCACACCTCAGGGCGAGGTGCGCCCCAATACCGTGCCATCGTCACTCCTGGCTTGGGAATGGTATGTTTTCGTTGTGGTGATTCCCATCGCCGCAGCGAGTGCTCATGGAAGGGAAGGTGCACCATCTGTGGTCGGGAGGATCACAAGGATGCGGTGTGCAGGAAGAACCCCAACAGCAAGATGCGTTGGGAGCCGGCGACATCCTCACCAAAGTGACGGCCAGGGAGGCGTGATGCATATGTTGCCATCAACCCCTACCCCGCAGCATACCTCCGGCGCCTACTTCGACTCCTTCGTTCTACCATGCACCATCCCCAGGGACTTACTGGATGCCCCAGTTTCCACCGCCGTCTTCTTTCGGGGTTTCGCCGTGGGTCCCTGTGCTAACTTATCCAGAGGCGAGGGCTACCCCATCTCAGATTACCTTGGGAGTCCACGCTTTGCCCTCTTCGGGGGAAGTGGATCGTGGCAATGTGGTGACAGATACTATTTCCCACTGCGTGGTTGCCAATGTGTTGTTCGACTCTGGCGCTAGCTACTCGTTTGTCTCTGTGGATTTTGTTTTTCGGGCTGGTCTGTCAGTACAGAGCTTGGATGATGCCGTGGTGGTTAGTGCACCGCAAGGCTTGATTTCTAGTTCGAGGGTCTGTCAGGGCTGTCACTTTCTGCTAGCTGAAGAGGAGTTCGTGGCGAATTTGGTGGTGATTTCTTTGGAGCCGTTCGATGTCATCCTTGGCATGGACTGGCTATCTCGATTCAAGCGGTGATTGATTGTGCTTGGAGGATAGTTACTTTGCATGCTCCTTCCGGGCAAGAATTAATTTTCCAAGGAGCGCTATGAGACTCCCTCTCCTTTTGTGTCACTATTCCCAAGCTCCCAGATGTTGAAATCAGGGGTCCTCTGGTCCATGGTTGAGGGTCGAGAGGAAGAGAAGAGTTTGGAGGGCATTGCTATAGTTTGCCGTTATCCAGATGTGTTTCCCAGTGAGCTTCCGGGATTGCCCCCAGAGCGGGAGACTATTTTCCGCATTGATCTTGTTCCTGGTACGAGGCCAATCTATAAAACCCCGTACCGGATGGCTCCAATAGAACAAGTTGAGTTGAAGAGGCAATTGGATGAACTCCTAGCTAAGGGGTTTATTAGAGTGAGCTCGTCTCCTTGGGCGTCCCCGGTCTTGTTCGTGGAGAAGAAAGATGGCACCAAGCGGCTATGTGTGGACTACCGGGCGCTCAATCAAGTTACCATTAAGAACAAGTACCCATTACCTCGTATAGTCGTATTGATAATCTTTTTGATCAATTGAGGGGTGCCAAAGTATTCTCCAAGATCGATCTGCAATCTGGGTATCATCAGTTGCGGATTAAGGAGGAGGATATTGAAAAGACGGCTTTCAACACGAGGTATGGGCATTTTGAGTTCGTAGTCATGTCTTTTGGACTAACGAATGCTCCTGCCATCTTTATGGAAGCCATGAACAGGATGCTCCATGAATATCTTGATGTCTTTATCGTCGTCTTCATTGACGACATTCTTGTCTACTCGAAGTCCGAGGAGGAGCATGCCGTACATCTCGGTCTAGTTTTGGAAGCTCTTCGTAGAAATCAATTCTATGCAAACTCAAGAAGTGCGCCTTCTGGTTGTCGGAGGTGAGTTTCCTTGGGCATGTCATCAACCAAAGTGGTATCACAGTTGACCCAAAGAATGTTCTTCTTTGTGGTTGGATGGCGAAGACCGTCTAGTGTGACGGAAATCAGGAGTTTCCTTGGGTTGGCAGGTGTTATTATCGGCGCCAGTGCACAATTTTTCTATCATTGCTAAACCGATGACAAGGCTCACACAGAAGGGGGTTCCTTTCATCTGGTCAGGGGAATGTGAGGCTAGTTTCCAGACGCTAAAGAGCAAACTGGTCAATGCACCTATTTTATCCTTACCTGTGAGTGGCAAGCGTTATACAGTGTATGCAGATGCCTCCAGGATTGGTTTGGGTTGTGTGCTCATGCAAGAAGGTTGTGTCATCGCTTATGCTTCAAGACAGTTGAAGACTCATGAACAGAATTATCCCACCCATGACCTCGAGTTAGCCGCTGTGGTTTTTGCCTTGAAATTGTGGAGGCACTATCTTTATGGGGAGTCTTGTGATATTTTCACTGATCATAAGAGCCTCAAATATATATTCACCCAGTGAGAGTTGAATCTGCGGCAGCGTAGGTGGTTGGAATTGATAAAGGACTTTGATGTGTCGATCCAAAGATCATCCCTAAGAAGGCTAATGTCGTGGCGGATGCCTTGAGTAGAACGGGTGTCCCCAAGACTGCTTTGCCCTTGGTTGCAGAGTTGGAAAGAGGACAGGTCACTTACTGTTTTGCTGGGGTTGCGCAAGATGAGACTCAGATGATCATTCAGTCTTACATACCCGAGCGAGTGCATGAGGCTCAGTTGCAGGATCGTTTGCTTTAGGAGGTTCGGCGGAGGATTTCAGAGGGGAAACCTCGGGAATTCAGTGTAGACGAGCATGGTTCTATTCGGTTTAGAGGCCGTCTTTGTGTGCCTCAAAAATCGGATGTGAAGATGGACATTCTAAGGGAAGCCCATAGGACCCCGTATTCCGTTCATCCTGGCGAGACCAAGATGTATCGAGATTTGAAACAGAGTTTCTAGTGGAAGAGGATGAGGGTGGATATTTCCAAGTATGTGGCTTCTTGTGGAGTGTGCCAACAGGTAAAAGCTGAGCATAAGAGACCTGCTGATCTGTTACAGCCATTGGAAATTCCGGAATGGAAGTGGGAACACATCACTATGGACTTTGTGATTGGGTTACCCCGCTCACCGCGAGGTAGAGATGCCATTTGGGTGGTTGTGGATAGACTCACTAAGTCCGCACATTTTATTCCAATGAAGACGACCAATTCGGCACCAGATCTAGTTCCCTTGTACATGAAGGAAGTGCTTAGGCTTCATGGTGTACCTAAATCGATTGTCTCCGATCGAGACACTAGATTTGTGTCCCTGCTTTGGCAGAGCTTGCATAGTGCTTTGGGAACAAAACTCTCTCTCAGCACATCTTTTCATCCTCAGACAGATGGCCAGTTTGAGCTGACCATTCAGACTCTAGAGGACATGCTTCGAGCGTGTGTTCTTTCTTGGAAGGGAAGTTGGGAGGATCACTTGGCCTTGTTAGAGTTTGCCTACAACAACAGTTACCAGGCTAGTATTCGAATGGCCCCATTCGAGGCGCTTTATGGTCGAAAGTGTGTTTCCCCGCTTTGCTGGGATACAGTTGGTGAAAAATCATTGTGGTCGGATTGGGTTCAACAGACCTTCGAGAAGGTGCAAGAGATACGGCGGAACCTCCTGGCCGCCCAGAGCCGTCAGAAGAGTTATGCCGATAACAGAAGGCGAGATTTGGAATTTTCGGTGGGTGATCAAGTTCTCCTCAAGGTATCTCCATCAAAGGGTGTTGTTCGTTTTGATACCACTAGCAAGCATAGCCCGAGGTACATTGGTCCATTCCCAGTGGTGGCTCGAGTGGGCAGTTTGGCATACCGTCTGGAGTTGCCAGACTCTTCGAGAGGAGTGCATGATGTCTTCCATGTCTCTATTCTACAGAAATATCTCCATGACCCAGAGCATAAGATTGATCTGGAGCCAATTACGGTTGAGCAAGATTTAACTTTGGAGTGCCATCCACTTCGAATTTTGGACTCTTCAGAACGAGTCATGAGGAGGAGAACCATCAGATATGTAAAACTTCTGTGGACCAATCAATCTGAGCGGGAGGCAACTTGGGAACTTGAGGACCAGATGCGGAAGAAGTATCCTTTACTTTTTGAGGATGCTGGGGGTAAGACGTATTTATCTTTTGTCTTCCTTTCTCCTGTTTAAAATCGGTAGTTCAAGGAGGAAGATTCGGGGACGAATCCTTTTAAGGAGGGGAGAGTGTGATGCCTTAGAATTTGGGAGTGACCGTAGGGGGTTTTTTTCTCTCTTCTTTCAGTTTCGGAAGGAATGAAGGAAATGTTGGGAGATGAAATAATTGAGTTTTAGGCTGCAATTTAATATTAAATTTGGAGTCTTTGGGCCGAGGAAACCTGGGCCTGGGCCGGGAATTCCCCTTCCCACCCCCTCCTCCCCACGCCCTAGTGGGCCGGCCCACTTTTCCCTCAAGAGGGGTGGTGCCCCTTGCAACCCTAGGAACCTCCTCCCACCACCCCCTCCTCCCTCTTCCCAGCATGGAGGCTCAAGGATACACCGCGAAACCCGAAGGGAAAATCGAGAAGAGGATCCGAGAAGGTGTGGAGGACGAGCAGATTTTCAGATTTGGTGTTCGTCGCACGTTCTTCGTGGGTTCAGAAGGGAGAACTCAAGGTAAAATTCCAAATCTTTTACCCCCTGTTCTACCTAGGATTAGGAGTGTATTAGATCTGGTGGTGTTTGATTTGGATGGATTTTGATGGGGTAGAAGGGTAGTTGTTCACGTGGTGCTGTTTCTGAAAGGAGAGATTGTGCAGCGCGGATTGTTTCGTGTTTTACATGACATATATGATTTTTCCTGCAAAAACCTATAACTAGAAAGTTGTATCTAACGTCGATACCTAGCTTCTGTATTGTTTTCAGAATTTTTGGGCCGTCGGTATGAGAGTTATCGCTGTTGGAAGATGATGAACAGAATCTGTAAACAGATTTCGTCCACTGTTTTGGACAGTTGTTTAGGCATGTTTAACGGCAGAATTAAAATTTTTGACCTTCATGAAAGTTGTAGATCTCGTCAATATCTAGCGACTGTAATTTTTTTGCATTTTTATGAACAGTATAAAAAAAGATACGAAATTGGGAAGAGAGGGTGCTGCTGTTCGATCCGGACAGATCGGGGTTTTTTGGCGTTTAAATGGGAACGGGGAGTAGGAAGCGTGTGTTTGAATTGTGTGATCAATTGTGATGTCGCTATGTACTGAAATAATGTTTGTTCAGGTGGTGCCACTGCTGGGCACATCTAGGTTCATCGTCCACGTTGGTAAAGGCAAGTGGAAGTAGTTGTATTGTTAAGCTATACATCGTTGTTTGCTTCGCCTTCATTATAAACTCCAATTACAGCAATCATACATGGTTTAATCACTTGCTTTGAGGATTGCAATATCTTGACTAGCATTGTGATGTTGTGGTTTGGCTATGAATCATGAGTAATGTTAAGAATGATGTTGTTTACCTGATGAATTGTCTAAATAATTCATCTCAATGTTATTTGCTTTCTATCTATGCTATAAGATGATAGGCAAACATGTGAACTCAGTGTGGGAGATTCTGAATGAATTCATGCATGAAGCATTAACTTCATAATCATGCATTGGAAGTTTTGTCGACGCCAGCGTGCGCGACCGTACCGGTACAACACCGTGTGTTCCTGAGAAAGGGCACGGTGAGGAGGATAATGGCATAAGCATGTGCACAATCATATGCATTTTACTGAAGTGGTGTGGACTCCTTGATATGGTATTGGATATGAGGAATGTGGAATGCTAGATATATGGTGGATGTGTTATTTGTATTAGTTGTTCCGCTTGCTGAGATTACCCAATCTCACTACTTGCTGTTTTGATGTTTCCAGGTAGCGCACATGAGTCGTAAACATGAAGGGTGGGCTAGCAACACAATAAATCTTCTGGTGTCATCACGACTCACATGAACTAGTGCTTTAAATAATTCATTAGTTGGATGCAATTTTATTACATATAGACCCATTGTTGTTCCCTTTAAACTTGTTCTTGTTTATGGTTGTTGTCCCATTAGAGATGTGTTATACTTATGGTTGATACCTAGTTGAATTAGACTCGTTGTCTCTAGTATTGATGTCGTGATATTATTCCTATTTGAATTGCTTCCGTATTGTCCTGTTTTAGGGGAAATGCTGTCGAATTTTTCTTGTGCAACAGTTGAGATTTATGGGGTGTTACATTAACCTACTAGTGCATCACAATCAATCTCCATCACAGTCAACAATCATGACAATCAATCTTTATTTCGTGACAGTCAACAATTATAACTCTTTTAACATTGAAGACAAAAATTAATTAAACAAACAGCTCACTGGTTATTTCATGACAGTCAACAAGACAACAACTCAAAATTCAACAATCAACACTCAACAAATCACAGTGCATCTCATTCAACAACATTCAACAACACTCAACAATTTTCATTTCATGGCAGTTCAACAACTAATTCTCATTCAACAATCAAAATCATTATCATGCACATTAAACATATAAATGAAATAGCAACATTCTTCCTACTGTTCAACAATCAACACTTCATCCTACTGTCATTATAGTGCATCAACAATCAACACAACATCCACAGTTCATGGAATTGATCGACATTCAACAATCAACATTAATGGAATTGATTTGATAGAAACATTGTGGATGGACAGATGGCTCTGTTATACTATTACATCTTCTAAATTATCACAACAACAAATTCTATCCATTACACCAAATCGATGCATTACAAATTACCATTCTATACTTTCACTACCACAAGAAAATTACAAATTCAATCTCACATTCAACATTCAACAGTCTCACATCCTCAATTCTCACATTAAAAATTCTCACATCCTCAGTTCACAGTCATTTGGTGCTCAGCGAGTCAGTTCAACAATCAAAATCATAGAATTGCTGCTCACCGAGTCAGTTGGTGCTACTGGCACTGTTGGACCTGCTGGTGTGGTCCGTGTGGAGCCAGTGGAGGCAGCACCTGCGCCGGTGGTGCTAACAGTGCCGTCATCGTGTACTGCCGGAGGTACGGTGGTTGCGCCTCGCTTCTTCTTCTGTGGTCGCTCCATGGGGGGAGGCCGGCGACAACGTGGAGGGAGGGCTGGCCGGCCGGACGAAGGAGGCGGCGAAGGGGCGGATGGAGTCACTCGGGTACTGGGCACTGGGGAGGTCGGCTACTCCGTCACTCGCTCAGCAGGCTCTGCTCGGGGAACGGGGTGCCGGTCGCCGAGGCGGAGGCGCGGTGCGCAGAGCGGCATAGGAGCTAGGCGAGGCGACGAGGCCGGGGGAGGCGGCGAGGCGACCGATCCAGTAGGGAGGGGCGGCGTTGTCATGAATGGAAGCTGGAGCTAGTATGGGAGGCAGCAAGGCGACGGGGTCCACAGGGAGGCGCCACCGCCGAATGGCCTGGCCGGCTGGCCCCGAACCCTAGATTGGAGGCCTTGAGGGTGGAGGCTGGAGGGTGGAGAATGAAATGGAGACAGAGCCGCTCGCTCGTGCCTCGGGCCCTCGGTCCAGTCACTAGTGATTCCAGTCGGCAGGGCCGGCTCACGAGCCGTAACGAGCCGGCTCGAGGCTCGATCGAGCTCGAGCCGAGCTCAATTTAAAGCTCGATACAGACAACGAGCCAAGCCCGGCTCGGCTCGGCTCGGCTAGGCTCGATTCCACCCCTAGTTGGGGGTAACTTTGGGGGTGTTAGGGTTTTGGTGGGTGATTTGATTTGGGGTGGACTAGGCGATGTATGGGTATAGAGTGTGGGATCGTGTGGAGGTGATTCCATTCCTTGGGTCGGATCTAGTTTGGCCATGGCCTACTCAAGTGAGCGCCGTTTCCTCGTGTTTTGTGCTAGCTCGGAGCTTCTTCGGCTTAGCCACGTGTAGGAAAGTTGTAGATCCGGTCCTCGCGGCACCATGGGACTCGGAGACACTCCAATCCCTTGAGTCATTGGGCGAAATGCGCCATGTCTGGAGTGTCCGGACGAATTGTCCGAAATATCCGGCCTATCCGGACTATCCGGATGAAATATCCGGACTATCCGGGTTTGCCTGGTCTGTTCGGGGGGGTTTCCAATTGTATTCTGTTTCCTTTGCATTGCATGCATCTCATTCATGCAATATACTCGTGTAGAGAACGACTCCGCGGAGGTTGGCGCGGCGGTGACTGAGGGGATTGCCGAAGAGCAAGTCGTTGTTGGTACTCAAGCAGAAGCATCAGGCAAGCACCTAAGAATATTCAATCGTGTATGAATTGTATTTTTGTGAATCAATTGTTTATTGGGTGATTAAGTCATGCATTAGGGGTTGGCTTGTGGTAGTGGTATTAGAACCCATTTGTTGCACATATACCCTTTGATAATTGTTGAACACCTCCTTGGAGCTAGTCTATGGGTAGATATATTGTGTCCATGCTTAGTTTTGCTTAGATGTTGGGTATGGGCAAACTGATGGATGGGTCCATCGCTTGAGATCGATTTACTTCACAAATGTTGGGTTGCAATGGTTGTGTTTATGTTTGGAAATGTTGAATTGAGACCAGGCGAGAGAGTTGGATCATTTGGGTGTGGAGACCCAAGGTGTAGTCTCGTCTGTGTCGGTTGAGGACCGATCCGTTGTTTGCCCTTTGATCGAGTACACTTTGTTGGTCGCATGCCTAATAATGGTACGGTAAGCTATTCTTTCATCGCATACTGCCCGATGGGTCATGCCCTCATGCGGTTGGATGTGGTTGAGGGCGAGGCTTAGGCCGACTCTCGAGGACCAAGCCGGGCTAGGGCCGCTCGAGGGGGTGCTAGGTGCTCGGACCGCATGAAGATGGCCCAACGAGTAGGTATGGGTGGGAGGAGGGTTGACATGAGGTTCCTTGTGACACATGTCGTGCGATTGATGATCCCCTGCAGGGTGAATAAGCGATTCGAATTGCCGCGCTCTCGGATATGAGCACGCTTGGTCATCGCACATTCAACGTAGTAATAACTTGAACTTAATGATAGTTGGATATGGTGGTGATACTTGTCTATGTTGATACTTGCTTTACTTTAAATTGTAAAGTTTCAGATTTCACCCTAGTAATAGGTGCTGTCCACAAGTGCTATGGAATTTGTAAATGGAGTAGTGGAATGAAATTATATAACAAAGTTAAGCTTTTCCGCACTTTTACCGTAAGCTTGATTCCTTGCTACATCCAAATGCATATTCTTTCAAGTCGGTCATATATGGATCACGGGTAAGTCTTGCGAGTACATTCTGTACTCATGCTTCTGCTTTGTGGTTTTTAGGTGAGCATCCGGACGGGTGTGAGTTCTGTCCGTACTTCCTCTCGGTGACCGGGCGGGGCACCGAGTAGAGGCTGCCGGCGCTGTTGCTTAAGCCCGGAAGTGTTAAGGGGCAGGACACTTTCGGAGTGGTTATACTTTTGTCTTAGTTTGGTAGTCGTGTGTCCATTTTTGTTGTACAGCTAGTTTTTAAATTATGTCACGTTTATGTTGAACACTTGGTTACTTCGTTGCAACTCTTTAATACACTGTTGTGCTCTCTTTCTCGTTGGATCGTGTTGCTAGGTGGTTGTCAGGTGCCGTTTGTGCTGTTTGTGTTCTTTTGCGGGTTTTGTCTTCGTGCGTATGTGAGTTGGTTGTTGTGCTTCCGTGTTGCGTACTTTGGTTGTGGGGTTTTGAGTTCGTTGCCCCCGTTATGCAAATTGAGTTGATATGGCAATGGAAACCGGTATGCGGGGCGATCCTGGACGAGCTTCGGGTCGCATACCGGGGGAATACCGGAATTGTTGTCGAGTTATTCGAAGGGTCTCACCGTCGTCTCAATTGGGCTTGGGTGCTAACACTGCGAGCGCCCTCGGCGGTCCGTTGTTAGCCTCCAAATCCGATGGGGATGACTGAGTCTTCAAATAGCCCGTGGACGGTCTGGGCGGCTCCCCTCACACTTGACTTGCTGAACTCATTCCCTTTGTCTCGCTTCCTTCTCTTAGAGGTTGATGAAGTTGAGTCAACAGATTTTCTGTCCGAAGTCAATCGTGGTGTTTCTCTAGACATAGAGTCTTCTTCCACCTCTCGACCATGATTCTCTTCCAAAGCAATTTCTTTCTCCATGTTTGAAACAGCATCAACAAGACCCTCTGCTCCTTCTCCTGTAGCAATGTCTCTCCCATATATAGCAGCTAAGGTATCGAGGTGTGGGAATGAAATGCCATACAAGCCCTTTGCATCAAGATTTTCCTACAAGAAATCAATACAGAACATTGGATAGCTGTAAAAGCAAGTATGTAGCCCACAAATAATAACTGAAACTTACCCTGCAATGGTTGTCATATTGTTGCTTCTCACATTGTACCATCTTCCTGTTTTCATCCCAAGAAAACCCATTTTTGGCTAGCATAATCTCAATTGCACCATACTTTGTTCTAAAATGTCTTACCCTAGACTCAATATGTGGAATTGCAGTGAGATTACAGCCTGGTATTTTTTGAGCAAGCACACTTTCTAGAACAGACAGGTAGCCATTCTTGAAACCACCCTCACTTTTGCACTTTGGATCTAGGGATAGCTCATAGAGTGCCTTGATCAACTCCACATCCTCAAAATAAGTCCACACTTTTATTTTTTCCTCTTCCACGTGCAGGAGTTGAGCTCATGGCTTCATTCATCCTGTAAGAAGTGTTTATGTTAATTAGTTAGACCTAGAAGCTCTATAGCTATTATACATCCCTTGAGTAAGATTATTACGAAAACCAGTCCACTCGCTAGATGTTGATACATCTGTGATAAATTCCGGTTCACTAATTTCTCCTTCCATTACTTCAAATGAAGTCTCCATTGCTGGTTCCTCACATTCAAGTGGGTCTCTAGACATCTTTTGCAAAATTAAGTTGTGCAAGAGAGCACATGCCATTATGATTTGACACTGAGTCTTGATTGGAAAAAAAGATGGAGCCCTCAAAATAGCCCAACGACCCTTGAGCCTTCCAAAAGCCCTCTCAACAATATTCCTAGCTCTAGCATGGCACAAGTTAAAATACTCTTCTGCGCTATGTGGTGGATTTTGCGCGGTGAAACCTCCTAGATGGTATCTTTGACCCCGGTATGGCGCTAAAAAGCCATTGCATTGGTGTAACCAGCATCAACAAGATAATAGCAGCCTTGAGGGATTCTTAAACCATCAGACCTTGAGATAGCATCTCGAAGCTGTCAAGGCCCCCAATTTCAAAAATTCTGGGAAATCTGGAGTATCCGGATTAAACATCTGGAATGTCCGGATATAACCTAGAGTATCCGGATGAATCATCCGGAGTGTCCGGATTGGGTTGACCAAACACCCCAACCCGGAGTATCCGGACTAATTGTCCGGAGAGTCCGGACTTGGCGGGGGTTTTAATATAAAGACCCGTTTCTCTTGGCCTCTACCTCATTCCTTCCCCTACCTTTGGCTCTCCACTCCTTGGTGCGTCTTTCCTCCACCGCAAGCTCATCTTCGGCGACTCCCCACCGGCCGGCGTCCTCCCGTGCTCCTCCCCAGTGACTACCTCACCCCGGTGTCCTCGAGCTCCTCCCCAAGCCAGTGTCCTCCTTCCCTTACTCGGTTTCCTTTCCATCTTCTTCGTCCTCCTTGAAGGTGAGAGCTCTTCTTGGAGTTGGTTCCTTGGTTCTTGAGGTTCTAGGAGCATTTGGGGGCTAGGTTTTGTAGATCGAGGGTTTTGGGGGCCAATCTTGGGAATGTTAGGGTTTTGGGTTTGTGGTTGGATTTGGGGGTTGGATTAGGGGAATGTTGGGATGCTAGGGTTAGAGATCGGGTAGTGGTGATGCCACCCTTACCAATAGATTAGGATTTGGTGGTGGTTTTTAGGAATGAGCCTTGATTCGTCGTGATTTGGGCTAGCTCGGAGCTTCTCCGGCTTAGCCATGTGTAGAAAGGTTGTAGATCGGGCCCTCGCGGTGCCGTAAGACTTGGGAGCACCTCAATCTTGCGCGTCATTTTCCAAGTCTTGGATCATCCGGAGTGTCCGGATAAATGGTCCGGAGTGTCCGGCTTATCCGAACTGTCCAGATGTAAACCCAGACTGTCTGGGTTGGCTGATCTACGACTCGCGCAGTTTCGCCGGATGTGCTGTTTTTCAGCGGGGTTTGCATTGTATTTCATTTCATTTGCATGGCATGCATCTTATTTATGCATTGTACTCGTGTAGAGAACGAGACCACGGTGACTGACGTGGCCGTGGTCGAAGGGATTGCCGAAGAGCAAGTCGCGGTTGATACTCAAGCAGAAGCACAAGGCAAGCACCTAAGCATATTCAACCCTATTTGTAATTCTATTTTTGTGAATGAACTGCTTATTGGATGTTTAAGTATGCATTAGGAGTTTAATTGTGGGAGTGGTACTAGACCCTATTTGTTGCACATACACTCCTTCATACTTGATGGACACCTTCCTTGGAGCTAGTATGGGTAATTATATTGGGTACATGCTTAGTTTGCTTAGATGTCGGGTATGGGCCAAGTGGTGGATGGTTCCATCGCTTGAGATTGATTTACTTCACATTTATCTAGTTGCAATGGTTATGGTTATGAGTAGAAGTGGAATATGAAATGAGATCGGGCGAGAGAGTTGGATCACTTGGGTGTGGAGACTCAAGTGTGGTAGTCTTGCCTATGTCGATTGAGGACCGATCCGTTGTTTGTCCTTTGATCGAGCACACTTTGTTAGTCGCATGCCGGAATGGGACGGTAAAGCTATTCTTTCATCGCATGCCATTCGATGGGCCATGCCCTCATGCGGTTGGGCGTGGTTGAGGGCGAGGCTTAGGCCGACTCTCAGGGCCAAGCCGGGCTTGGGCCGCTCGAGGGGGTGCTAGGTGCTCGGACCTTATGAAGATGGCCCAACGAGTAGGTATGGGTGGGAGGAAGGTTGACATGAGGTTCCTTATGGCACATGTCGTGCGATTGATAATCCCCTGCAGGGTGAATAAGCTATTCGAATTGCCGCGCTCTCGGATATGAGCACGCTTGATCTTAGCACACTTCAACATAGTAATAACTTGAAATTAATGGTGGTGATACTTGGTTATGTTGACACTTGCTTTACCTTAATTGCAAAGATTCAGATTTCACTCTAGTAATAGGGGCTGTCCATAAATGCCAAGAATTTGGTGAATTGAGTAGTGAAATATAATTAAACAACAAAGTTAAGCTTTTCCTCACTTTTTACCGTAAGCTTGATTCCTTGCTACATCCAAACGCATATTCTTTCGAGTCGGTCATATATAGACCATGGGTAAGTCTTGCGAGTACCTTCTATTACTCATGCTTCTGCTTTGTGGTTTTCAGGTGAGGATCCGGACGGATGTGAGTTCTGTCCGTACTGCCTCTTGGTGACCGGGCGGGGCACCGAGTAGAGGCTATCGGCGTCGCTACTTGCGCCCGGAAGTGTTCAGGGTCAGGACACTTCCGGAAGAGTTGTACTTTTGCTAGTTTAGTAGTGCGTGTCGGATTTTTGTTATACAGCTGGTTTAAAACTATGTTGTGTCTTCACTTGAACCTTTGGCTACTCTTATGCAAATCTTTAGTGTACTCTTGTGCTTGTTGTGGTTGGTTGCGGTTGTAGGGGTTTTGTCTTCGTGCTGTAGTTGTTGGTTGGTTTTGTTTCCGCACTGCGTGTCTGGTTGTGGGGTCCCGAGTTCGTTGCCCCCTTTATGCAAATTGGTTTGATATGGCTTGTAAGCCGGTACGCGGGGCGATCCTGGGCGAGTTCGGGTCGCGTACCGGGGGAATACCGGGATTGTTGTCGAGTTATTCAAAGGGTCTCACCGTTGTCTCAATTGTGCTTGGGTGCTAACACTGCGAGCGCCATCGGCGGTCCGTTGTTAGCCTCCAAATCCGATGGGGTCGACCGAGTCTTCAAATAACCCGAGGACGGTCTAGGCGGCTCCTCTCAGAAGCACACAACCATCATGTGCAAAACCCTCCCAACCAGGTAACATATATATAAACTGCATGTTAGGTGCACAAACACCTAAGGCATTTGTCACAATATCTCCCTTTCTTGACCTAAACCTCCCCTTCAGCTTAGTTGGGGCAGTAACCTTCACATGTGTACCATCCAATGCACCCAAACATTTCTTAAAATACTTCCATCTATAGTCTGTGCAGTCCTCAGGTATTGGTTCGGGTTTCTTAAGTAGTAACTGGTGAAGTTTAAGAACAGCTAGTAGGCATGAGTTGAAATGCCGGCTCACAGTCTCACCACTTCGGAAGAAAAAGACTCCTATTGTTCTATTTTTCAAATGATGAGACAACGTATACAAGAATGCCGCTACTATCTCTTCTAATGGCATATGCCTTGTTCCTTTCAAACCAACAACATCTCTAAGCATCTCACACAATGTATCAAATGTCCTCCTATCCATGCGAAGCTCACTTATACAAGGAACATCACTCTCACGAATAAGATGATATAGACGTTCACTTCCATGTTCTCTAACTTGTATCCTCCTTTCTATTTTCCAACACTTCCACTTATATGAGAGGAGTAATAATACCCAAATATAATAGAACATAAGCATGAACGCAGACATCATATTTCTAAGAACTAGATTTTTCTTCTTTTTTTAGGTAGTTAAAAGAAGACGTGCCATAGTGCTTTACAAAGATAACACATGAACAAATTAGAATATATGCTACAATACTAAACAAGCAAATATGACATCAAGATTAATGAACTATGTTATCAAGATTAATTCTATAATCTTGATAACAAGCAAATTAGATCTTGTGATGAACAATAAACAAGCAAATTAGATCTTGTGATGAGCTACAGCACTAAACAAGCAAATTAGATTAATGAACTATCTAAACCTGAGCACATAGAAATTCTATAAACCTGCAGCCAAGAAAACTATGTTATCAAGATTAATTCTATAATCTTGATAACAAGCAAATTAGATCTTGTGATGAACAATAAACAAGCAAATTAGATTAATGAACTACAGCACTAAACAAGCAAATCTATATCGAAAGATTGAATGGAGAAAAAAAGATGGGGTGGAGACGGATGGGAGGGAGAAGAAGAGGAATATAGGGGAGGGAGGTTCTCACCGGCGTGATGCGACGGGAGAGGGAGGTCCTCGCCGGCGTGATGCGGCGGAAGCGCAAACCTGTGCTGTGGATTGCAAGGGTTAGGGTTTGGAGAAATGGCTAGGGTGGAGAGGGAGAGGGAGAGGGAGAGGACGATGGGGGCAGGACATCCTCACCGGCGAGGATGCGGTGGCCGGAGGCGCGGCAGCTGCTGCGTCGCATGAGGTCGCGAGGGGAGGGGACGACGAAGGGTATCGGATAACACTGGCTGGGAGCGGTAACGAGCTTGTGAGGGAGCGATATCTGATAACGCTGTGATGGATTACAGAGTCGCCTAACCAAACACGAGTTAACGCCGTCCGGTAGCGCCGTTAACCGTTACGGGCTAAAAAACGCCTAACCAAACAGCTTCCAAGTTCAGCCAGATACCCAAAGCCATTCAGTTTAACACCTGTTTCGATCACTAGGCCCTGTTGAATAGAACTGACACCACAGGCTACTCGCATGCACTGCGAAGCACATTGAGGTGCATTACTGATGTAAACAAGTACTTTGTGAAGGTGAGGAGGAACTAAGCATTGAATTGCTCTAAAAAAAAGAAACTAAGGACATGTTCCAGAAGAGGGCCTCGGTTACCTTAGAGCAAGCCATCGCCAAGGATACCTCTGCTGACTATAAGAGCTTCGTCATGGATCTTGTTGGGAGCTAATGAACCATCCAAGAATTGATCTCCATAACTATATCTTCCCTATTGCAGTATCAAAATAATGTTTATTTCGTTCTTTTATTTGAGAATCTGACTGCATGCCTTGCTAGCCATATGCATGTTGATGTAGAAAAGTAGGTTCATATTGTTGTGAAATTTTGAGTTAGACTTATGGGCCAGCCCATTTTCTATTCTGGACTGTTTGGGTGGCCCATTAGGGCTAAGCTTATTGAGGGGGTAGGAGAGGTGAGGACTTGAGGACTTGGTCCTCACCTCTTCCAACTTGGCTGGGGCGGCGTTTGGAATGGTAATCGGGTGGGGTACCTCCGAATACCACCGCCTCAGACCCGAACCTGAACTCGAACTAAGTCTACCCACCAGAACCCAATAAGCTTTACGGGCACAGATCTGTGCCCATACCCGAATCCGATAGGTACCCAAAACCCACTGGATACCCATGGGTAGTTCAGAATATACACTGACATAAAGGTTGCATCTCATGCCGAATTTTTTAATCATGAATGCAATTGCCATAAAGACCATGTAGGCCTAATTAACAAAGCTTACTCAAATTCTAGAGTCCATATTGTTGTCCTTTTGAGTAACTAGATCAAATATGTTTTGCCCTAAGGATTATAAGTACCACGCAACCACTTCATCTTGTATTTTCATTGCAGTTAGCTTCACATCAAAGATAGATTAAGATGCCATCACATGTAATACATTATTTCAGGGAGCATGCATTAGCCCGTTAGTTCATACAGCTAGAATCCAATAACTAAGAATTCATAAAACATCAACTATCCTTATTAGTTCATATGGCTAGAACACAAGATTTTGACAAAAGGAACAAAGCATCAACTATCCCCATTAGTTCACTTGGCTAGAACGCAAGATTTCGACCTCTTCCACCATCACTAAGCATAAAGCATTAACTATCCCCAAATCTTCTAAAAAATTCATTTCTCGGGCCGGATGCATTGTTACCTTCGGGCTCGGACCGCCGGAGGGCGCGCTTTGGGGCGGTGATAGGAGTGGGGGCCACGAGTGGAGTTGCGGCGGCCGGCGGGACTTGAGAGCCGACTGCTTGACCCGGTGGCTCGTCAGTCATCTAGTGGCATCCGAGCACCTGGTCCTGGAAGGAGCCAAACAAAACACCGATCGTGTAACACCCCGACATTTAATATGCCTGAATGCTACCAAACATAAGCTAAACAACATCTAAATACCACAATTAAACATAAATTCCAGCAAAGGCGCACATGCTAAAAACCGAGATTTCGGCAGCATCTCCTTTGTTTTAACATGAATTGAAGGAGCAAAGAATAAAGAACACAAGTTATATCATAATGGAAAGCATCTAAAACAGCAATAATTAACGACTTAGCAACAATGTAAGTCTAGTTCCAAACATATAATGTCTCCAAGAGTCAAACGAATGAAAAGATTCTCATTTAGCAAAGCTAAGCCTTAAAGCAATGATCATCACACGCAATGTGGGGACCCGTCCCCGGGATTCCATTGATTCACTCAGTAGCTTCGCATCATCCAAGTAAATCAAGGGAGCCTCGGGCGTCCCGCATATATGCCCGTGTTGGTCCCAGGAAAGTTCACCAACACGCGCGACAATGCATAACAGTTTGTATCACAACACATACACAATTAACGAAAGCATAAGCATAATTACATACAAAAGCAGGACCGCTGTCCAAAACGACATATTTTAAGTTATTACAGAACTAGCAGCGGAAACATAATATAGACAACAAAAGAGTCCAGCGTAGTGTGCCATAGCCCGCAGGCAACCGACTGGAAGTAAGAACGTGCCCCTAAGCGTTAGCATCATCGAAATCTGCCCGAGAAAGGTCTCCGGGCAGTGCCTCATCCTCACCTGCAGCAAGTGGACAATCCGTTTGAGTACAAAGAGTGTACTCGCACAATATTATAAGTTGCATGCTGAGTTCTAGCTACATGTGGTTGCTTCATCATAAGAAAGGCACAAGGTTAATTTTAGCGTAACGCAACATTTGGAATAAAAACACAGACATGTATAGATTGAAACTGCTGTTTGATAAACATTTACAAAGTCTAATACATAGTATAACATTATCATAAACATCTTTATCTCACGCCTCCAAGCATTTTCCGAACCATGAGTCCAACGCTCATGTTCGCTTACACCCACGGATACTCCAATATCCGTGAAGTTCCTTCCACGAGTACTCCAATACCCGCAAAGTTCCTCCTCATGAATACTCCAATACTCATGAGACTTGGTTTCCCAAACCATCCATTCTTACCCGATCCTTAACACTCGCCCAAAGGATCGACAACTTAAGTGATCGCCCTTGACCATGGACGCGGCTATTCGAACAGCTTTATTCTCTCGCAGAGGTACGACTTTACCCACACGACACGCCACACTCGTAAGCCAAGCTATGAGCACAATTCCTTTGATGTGCCGCCGAGGTGAACGTGACAAATCCATTTTCCAAAGATGAATGGTAGTGTATTTAAACCACCCGGTGATTGTGGCCCTTGATCCCGCGTGCTCGGTGCTCGTGTGTGTGGACCAAGGAGTACACCCGTTGTTAGACATCCCCAACTCTCACAAAGTTCGAGGGATTCTGAGGACGGTCCTTGACACTCTAACGGGCTCAAGGAACTCCGGTGGACATTCCTTGACACTCTACAAAGCTCAAGGAATTCGGGTGCACGTGGTTTAAACACCCTAGTCATACACAAGTACTTGGCTAAGCCAGGCCCATAAACGGCGTGTGGTTCGCACGATAGTTACTTAAAGAGACGTCACCAGGATTTGATCCTTAAGATCCTTAACCAACATTGCTACACAATAACCACAATTGAACCATCATTATCATAATCATCTTTGATCATCGCGATCGACGGACTAAGTCCATTCGTCGCGGTTCCTAACGATGTTCTAAGCATGGCTAAGCAAATCGCATTTAACCCATACATAATAATAAACCAACCACCTAGGGCGACAATGGTACACCTAAAGGAACATGGTAAGAGGATAACATGTTGACAGGGTAGTAACTAAGCATTCTACCCCAAATATACTTCTAATTGAAAGTAAGCATGCAATTGATAAAATAGCTTCAACATAATTTGCAATTAATAGGATCAAGTATGTTCAAGGAGTAAGGTAGTGCCTTGCTGCTCGTTCTTGATATCGTAGTTTAGTCGCATTCGGGAGTGTCCTTCGAAGCGTCAACACCTATCGAGAGGATTCAATTCAAATAACTCCAATCAAGAACAAAAAACGAAACAATAAATCATAATTGAAATATGCACAACCATGCATGAAATGCTCATGATTTTAGAGTAATAGTCATAATATGAACATACGATTTGACTTTGGGAAGTTTGGACTTGTGTGTCAAAAGTTATCATTAAAACAATATCGTTTGGGTGAGGGTCAACAATACTACCACTTGTTAAAGATCCTATGATAGATCTTGATATATGCAACCCAAGTCTTGTTTTTCTATTGGAAATGATAGAGGGCGACCCTATGAAAGCATAGGAATTGGTTTCACCCAATTTGGACTTACGATGCAAAAGTTATGGTCATTTGAAGTTGGTTCGATCGGAAGTTCGATGTGACATCGGATGTTCCGATCCAGACTTAGAAAATTTTCAGCCGAATTCACAAGGTGCTTCTCTGGACACATCGGAAGTTCCGATCCGACATCGGAAGTTCCGATCCAGACTTAGAAAAATTTTCTCGTTGGAGTGCACGAAAGGTGCTTCTCTGGAAATTTCGGAAGTTCCGATGTGAACATCAGATGTTCCGATATGTGTAAATTTCCAGCGTAGACAGGGTTAGGATTGATGGGTTTTCTGGAGTTTTAGCCACATCGGATGTTCCGATTTGGGGTCGGAAGTTCCGATGTGTGTCGAAATGTACAGTCCAACAAGACTTTTGTTCAAGTCTTTGAATGGCTATTGCACATTGTGCTCCTATACTTCAAGAAAATGGAGTAGGGTAGAATCTTACCCCCACAAGGATGTTCTTGCACTTGATGGAAGGGTGGTTTGACGAAGAAATCAAGAATGACGCCGTGAAAGTGATCTTTGGTGTTCTTCCCAGATCAACTCCTCCTCGCTTGTAGAAGCAATGCCTCCTCCTCTTGAGCTTGTAGTAGCATCAACTCCTCCTCCTCAAGCTTGCAACACAACAAGCACGACCCGATCATCGATGGGGAGATGATCTTCATGGAAAGGAAGATGGATGAGCTCCACATAACAAAATTTCAGAAAAAGGGAGAGTAAAGGAAGGATTAGAACTCACCCAAAACTTGGCACATTCAAAATCCACTTGGATGGATTTGAAGCCCTTGATCTAAGGATCACCATGGTGTTGCATGCACAAGCTCAATATCGCTTTTGGATGGATTGTGTGGGGTGAAATGGGGCCGTGAGGGAGGAGTGTTCTTGCTTGCCCTCCTTGCTATTTTCAGAAATGGGGTGAGCAGAAAATGAGAGTGTGGGGGAGGAGAAACCAAGGTGAGGGGGTTTATATAGTGGTCCACTCCACACCTTACATGTGGGGCTTGGTCCCACATGTCATAGTGAGGTAAGAAGAGTGGGTAGAGATGGGTAAAGTGAGAAATGACAAGTAGGTATGTGCAGTCCACTCTCTCACTTACAAGTAGGGTCCACAAGTCATTGACAATGGTGAGTAGAACATGGGTATAAATAAGTAGCTGCTTTTAAGTTGTCATGAACATTATAAATTCCTACTCATGCATGCATAAAACCACATTAGCGCTTAATGGAGTTCTAAATGAGTATAATTGATACCACTACATGTATGATATGAACATGCCATGCACAACTTAATAACCAAAATAAATTTGGGCTGTCACAAAACCTACCCCCCTTAAAGAGAATCTCGACCTCGAGATTGAATCGTCTCGGTGAAAAGATGAGGATATTCGGCTCGAAGGTGATCTTCATGCTCCCATGTAGCCTCGTCAGGAGTATGGTTACTCCACTGAACTTTCAAGAATTTGATGGTGTGATTCCGAGTGACACGTTCTTGTTCGTCAATAATGCAAACTGGGTATTCTTTGTATGACAAATCGGGTTGCAATTCGAGAGTGTCCAACTCCGTAGCCTCGGTTGGAACACGAAGGCATTTCTTCAATTGAGAGACATGAAAGACATCATGTACCTCGGAGAGGGAAGGTGGAAGTTCCAATTGATATGCCACTGCTCCTCGCTTTGCTACGATTCGGAAGGGTCCGATGTAGCGAGGTGCTAGCTTTCCTTTAACATGGAAACGATTTAATACCTTTCATTGGAGAAACCTTGAGGTATACGTGATCATCCACTTCAAAGGTTAATGCACGACGACGATTTATCAAGATAGCTCTTTGATTTAGATCAAGGCTGTCCGCAATCGTTCTTGGATTATCGGACTCGCTCTTCCGCTTCGTGACCAAGTCCGGCCAAAGATGGGTCTTTCTCCAGATTCAGACCAATTGAGTGGAGTCCTACAAGACCTTCCATAAAGAGCTTCAAATGGCAACATTTGAAGACTAGTTTGATAGCTATTGTTGTAGGAAAACTCCGCGAATGGCAAGCACTTCTCCCAATCCTTGCCGTATGTAAGAGCACAAGCCCTCAAAGATATCCTCGAGGATTTGGTTCACTCTCTCCGCTTGTCCATCGCTTTGGGGATGATAGGCGGTCTTTGAAGGAAAGTTGAGTTCCCATGGCTTTGTGAAGACATTGCCGTAAATGCGAGGTAAACTGGGTACCTCTATCCGATACAATTCTTTTGGGAACACCATGCAGAGATACAATTCGAGAGAGGTATAGCTCTGCCAACTTGCTTACCGTATCGGTAACCTTGACGGGAAGACAATGAGCAGTTTTTGTCAACCGGTCAACGATTACCCAAATAGAGTGGAAACCCTTTTGCGTCTGGGCAATCCGGTGATGAAATCCATGCCGATCTCCTCCCATTTCCACAAGGGAATCGGTAGTGGTCGGAGTGTGCTGCTGAACGTAAATGGTCAGCTTTCACCCTTCGGCATATGTCACACTCGGCAACATAGGGCAATTTCTCGCTTCATCCGCGTCCACCACAGTCTCGGCTGCAGATCTTGATACATCTTTGTACTCCCGGGAGGAATAGAGAATGAGGCTTTATGAGCTTCATTAAGAATGGATTGCTTCAACTCCTTACAATTCGGCACTACCAAGCGGTGCCAAACCACAAGACACCTTGGGGTCTTCATTAAAGCAATTAGCTTTGCCTTGCTCGATGTTGGCTCGGATAAGTGTTATGCCCTTGTCCTTCTTTTGGGCTGCTTTGATCTGATCCAAGAGGTCAGATTTAATCTCAAGGGCAGCAAGGAATCCCTGATTGACCACTTCTAATCCGAGTCTTCGGAATTCAATAAGAAATCGCTTCGATTCGGTTCCGCCAAATACAATTGCATTGTGACTTTCGGCTCAAGGCATCGGCAACGACATTGGCTTTTCCAGGATGATAATGGAGTCCCATATCGTAGTCTTTGATCAATTCGAGCCACCTTCTTTGTCGCAAGTTCAGATCGGCTTGAGTGAAGATGTATTTCAGGCTCTTGTGATCGGTGTAGATTTCGCAACGATTACCGATGAGGTAATGTCGCCAAATTTTTAGAGCATGCACCACACCGCTAGCTCTAAGTCATGGGTTGGATAATTCATCTCATGTGGCCTCAATTGCCTGGATGCATATGCCACCACTCGGCCTCCTTGCATAAGTACACAACCGAGTCCGAGGCGTGATGCATCGCAATATATGTCGAAGGCCTTGTGAATATCCTAAAGATTTCAAGACTGGTGCAGTAGTTAAGCGAACCTTCAGCAATTGGAAGCTCGCTTCACACTCTGCTGACCACGAAAATTTCTCCTCCTTCTTCAAAAGTTCGGTCAGTGGTTTTGCAATCTTGGAGAAGTTCTCCACGAACCGACGGTAGTAACCCGCAAGTCCGAGAACTCCGAATTTCTGTGATGTCTTGGGCTGTCCCCAATTAAATACTTGATTGCACTTTGCTTGGATCAATCGCAACACCGCTACGATAGCACATGGCCTAAGAAGGTAACCTCTTTTAGCCAAAATTCACATTTACTGAATTTTGCATAAAGTCGGTGTTCTCGCAGTTTTTCTAGAACAACCTGAAGGTGCACTTCATGTTCTTCTTCAGACATGGAGTAGATGAGAATGTCGTCAATGAAGATGACAACGAATTTGTCAAGGTACTCCATGAAAACTGAATTCATTAGACTCATGAAGTAGGCCGGTGCATTGGTTAATCCGAAAGACATGACGGTATACTCGTATAGGCCATAACGAGTGGAGAATGCCGTCTTTGGAATGTCTCCCACCCTGATTTTGATTTGATGATAGCCCGACCTCAAATCAATTTTGGAGAATACACGGGCTCCGGTCATTTGATCGAACAAATCATCAATCCGTGGAAGCGGATACTTGTTCTTGACCGTTACTTCATTCAACGGACGGTAATCAACACACATCCGCAAACTGTTGTCCTTTTTCTTCACAAACAAGACCGGCATCCCTGTGGTGAGGAGCTCGGTCGAATGAAGCCCTTCTCTTGCTGCTCCACGAGTTGTTTCTTGAATTCAATCAACTCATTTGGAGGCATCCGATATGGACGCTTGGATATCGGGTCGCTCCGGCGATAATTCAATGACGAATTCAACCTCCCTGGCCTGGCGGCATCCCCGTAATTCTTCCGAAAGATATCCGGGTAGTCACATACCACCGTACATCACTAATCCCGAGAAGTGGCTCATCCCTCAAGGCATAGAGATGAGTAGAATCAAAACTAGATGTAAGGACAACTTGCTCGCGCTTGCACTTGTGAGGGAGATGGATTTTTGTGCACAATCGATGTATCCTCGATGCTTGGACAACCAATCCATCCCAAGAATAACTTCAATTCCCTTCGCCTCGATCACGATCAAGTCACCAGAAATTCTACCCCATTGACTTCAATGCTAATTCCCGACAAATTTGATCGGTTCTCAACTCCGATCCTGGCGTTCTAATGAGAAGAGGCGGATGCAATGGTTGGATAGAAAACCCATTATGAGTAGCAAACCCCTCTCGGATAAATTAGTGCGATGCTCCGGAATCAAATAATGAAGTAGCTGGGTAGGAGTTGACAAAAGCGCACCCAACACCACATCCGGCGCATCCCGAGCTTCTTCGGCGGTGACGTGGTTGATGCGACTGCAGTGGTTGTGCCGGCGCGACTCTCGTGGAGCTGGCCGTGGCGGTGGCGGTGGTGCGGCTCCAGCTACATTCGGCATTCGAGTCCTCGCTGCCGCTGGTTCCTTTGCGGACATTGGCGCGCAAAGTGTCCTGGCTTCTTGCACTTGTAGCACACTAGAACTGGGCGGCCTTGAGTGTTACCTCCTCGCTGACTCCCACAGGCATTCGGCGGAAAATTATGCTGCGGTGGACGCGCAATGTACCGGAGGTCTTGGGGTGTCGGAGCTTGATAATTGGAAGGCGGGGACGAGTGGCGCGTGGCGGTTGCGAGCTGTTGCTAGCCAAAATCTGAGCCGTCGCTTGCGCTATGCGTGACTCTTCCAGCCTTTCCTCGCTTCGCCCACCACTATGGCCTTGTTGACCAAGTGTTGGAAATTATGGAATTCATGTGCAGCGAGCTCCACTGCAATTCCTGGAAAGTCCCTCCATGAAGCGCTCTTGTTTGCGCCGTCAGAGGTGTCATCAGGAGCATAACGAGCCAAGTAATTGAACTCGTGAAGATACTCCATGACGGATTTGCCACTTTGCTTCAACGCGAGGAATTCGCGCTTCTTGATGGCCATAACACCCGTGGGGACATGAGCCTCGCGGAAGGCTGCGCGAAACTCCGCCCACATGATAACATGATCAGCAGGTTGCATGGCGGTGAAGCTGTCCCACCATGCGCACGCTGCTCCCTCAAGCTGATGGGAAGCATAAAGGACCTTCTCATGATCTGGACACTGAGCAATGGTAAGCTTGCGCTCAATGGTCCGGCCGCCATCCGCTTCGAGTGGATCCTCGGCACGGGAGAATAACGGTGGTTGCGTGCGAAGGAACTCGCTGAGTCCTCCTGCGGCATGATGTCCTCCCCCACCGGCACCTCGGACAGGGCCCGGGGCAACGGCGGTATTGCGAGCAATCTGCTGCAAGATCAAAGTCTGATCTTGCCGATTCTGCTCAATCATGGCAAGCACTTGAGCCATGGTAGGAGGTGGTGGAAGTTCCGCCTCCGCACGAGGATGGTGCTGATTTTGACGGTGAGATGACTCGGTTGTCATGAGCAACCCCTGAGCATGCTCCTCACCGCTTGGGAGCCCGAGGTGTGTGGCCTCGCCCCTTGCTGAGTTTGCGATCGAGTGGTAGCTCTCGCCATCCTGTTGCCAACCCCAATTTAGCAACAAGAAACAAGAGAGCAACAACAACATGGAAATTGCAATTCCGAACAGTAAGATACACTTATAGCAATCTACATGAATGCAACAAGGAAAACACACAACACAAGCACAAAGCATCAAATGAAGGAAGTTCATAAACTTCAATAACATCCATGAGCAACAACAAAGTTCCGAGACGATAACAAAAGGACATAGTCTAAGTTACACGACAGAGTCTATTACATAACTTCGAATTAAGATAGTTCTCCCCTACATAGGGGTTACGACTAATTTGACGAAGGCAACTCAAATATCTCTAAGGAAGCCTGGGGGAAATTCATCCAAAAGATGGTATTCCGGCGATCCCGTATCTTCAGGATCCAAAGAGCTAGCGAGACGTTGAGGGGATCCCAAGTAGGATGTAGGTTCTCCTGGTAATCCTTGCCCACGAAGACGCATTGCACTTGCTGAGTTGATGCATGCACGACTGGGGTTGCAATGTTGGGCCTCCACCCCCGTCACGCGTGGGAATTGAAAAGGGTCTGGAGCTGCATCGTGGGGCGTAGTAGAATTGGATCCGTACACCACATTCCGTGGCACGAGACCAGTCTGTAAAAATTGATGAAGATGCCCTTGGGCGGCGCGAAGACGGGCACGAGTCTCCCACAACTCGTGAACCACACAACGATGAGCTCGGTCCAAAGTATCGACCAAGCTCGCCAACTGGCGGATAGAGCGGTCTTCTCCCAGTTCAACCTCCGCAATGTAGTTATAGGTGCCCGCTGGTCCTCGCTGCGGGAAGTAAAGGAACGGAGGCTCAAGCAACTCCCGCAGATCATGACGAAGATGACACATGGCAACATATGCCACCTCTTGGATTGCCATCCCAATGGATGTCCCTTGTGCTTGGAAGTGATGGGGAATGCTCCCCGGCATGATTCGGGCGATGATGTGGACCGTGGCAGTGTAGGTCTTCAATCCAGGTCCCAAAGCTCGCCCATACACCGCGTACTCGGGTGCATAGGTGAAGCTGGCCCTCCAGAGCATGTCCCTGAGGAGGGAAGGAAAACCGTCCACATCCTCAGCGCGAGTAACCATGACCAAAGGACCGTGGTTCATCTAGCATTTTGGACAAGAGAAGATGAGTCAGAAAACAATTTTGCTAAATCAAATGAACACAAAGATGAGGCATAGAACTAAGATGGATGAGGAACAAAAGAATGGCACAATGCTATCAGTTCAAAATTATTTGATAAGTAAAATAGTTTTTGACTCCAAACAAGTTCTAAGCTAGTCGACCATGCTACGTTCTAGCCTGCAGTCAGCATAGCTCTGATACCAAGACTGTGGGGACCCGTCCCCGGGATTCCATTGATTCACTCAAGAGCTTCAAGATCATCCAAGTAAATCAAGGGAGCCTCGGGCGTCAAGATATATGCCCGTGTTGGTCCCAGGAAAGTTCACCAACACGCGCGACAATGCATAACAGTTTGTATCACAACACATACACAATTAACGAAAGCATAAGCATAATTACATACAAAAGCAGGACCGCTGTCCAAAACGACATATTTTAAGTTATTACAGAACTAGCAGCGGAAACATAATATAGACAACAAAAGAGTCCAGCGTAGTGTGCCATAGCCCGCAGGCAACCGACTGGAAATAAGAACGTGCCCCTAAGCGTTAGCATCATCGAAATCTGCCCGAGAAAGGTCTCCGGCAGTGCCTCATCCTCACCGCAGCAAGTGGACAATCCGTTTGAGTACAAAGAGTGTACTCGCACAATATTATAAGTTGCATGCTGAGTTCTAGCTACATGTGGTTGCTTCATCATAAGAAAGGCACAAGGTTAATTTTAGCGTAACGCAACATTTGGAATAAAAACACAGACATGTATAGATTGAAACTGCTGTTTGATAAACATTTACAAAGTCTAATACATAGTATAACATTATCATAAACATCTTTATCTCACGCCTCCAAGCATTTTCCGAACCATGAGTCCAACGCTCATGTTCGCTTACACCCACGGATACTCCAATATCCGTGAAGTTCCTTCCACGAGTACTCCAATACCCGCAAAGTTCCTCCTCATGAATACTCCAATACTCATGAGACTTGGTTTCCCAAACCATCCATTCTTACCCGATCCTTAACACTCGCCCAAAGGATCGACAACTTAAGTGATCGTCCTTGACCATGGACGCGGCTATTCGAACAGTTTATTCTCTGCAGAGGTACGACTTTACCCACACGACACGCCACACTCGTAAGCCAAGCTATGAGCACAATTCCTTTGATGTGCCGGCCGAGGTGAACGTGACAAATCCATTTTCCAGTATGAATGGTAGTGTATTTAAACCACCCGGGTGACTGTGGCCCTTGATCCCGCGTGCTCAGTGCTCCGTGTGTGTGGACCAAGGAGTACACCCGTTGTTAGACATCCCCAACTCTCACAAAGTTCGAGGGATTCTGAGGACATTCCTTGACACTCTAACGGGCTCAAGGAACTCCGGTGGACATTCCTTGACACTCTACAAAGCTCAAGGAATTCCGGGTGCACGTGGTTTAAACACCCCTAGTCATACACAAGTACTTGGCTAAGCCGGCCCATAAACGGCGTGTGGTTCGCACGATAGTTACTTAAAGAGACGTCACCAGGATTTGATCCTTAAGATCCTTAACCAACATTGCTACACAATAACCACAATTGAACCATCATTATCATAATCATCTTTGATCATCGCGACTGACGGACTAAGTCCATCTGTCGCGGTTCCTAACGATGTTCTAAGCATGGCTAAGCAAATCGTACGAACCCATACATAATAATAAACCAACCACCTAGGGCGACAATGGTACACGAAAGGAACATGGTAAGAGGATAACATGTTGACAGGGTAGTAACTAAGCATTCTACCCCAAATATACTTCTAATTGAAAGTAAGCATGCAATTGATAAAATAGCTTCAACATAATTTGCAATTAATAGGATCAAGTATGTTCAAGGAGTAAGGTAGTGCCTTGCTGCTCGTTCTTGATATCGTAAGCGTAGTCGTACTCGGGAGTGTCCTTCGAAGCGTCAACACCTATCGAGAGGATTCAATTCAAATAACTCCAATCAAGAACAAAAAACGAAACAATAAATCATAATTGAAATATGCACAACCATGCATGAAATGCTCATGATTTTAGAGTAATAGTCATAATATGAACATACGATTTGACTTTGGGAAGTTTGGACTTGTGTGTCAAAAGTTATCATTAAAACAATATCGTTTGGGTGAGGGTCAACAATACTACCACTTGTTAAAGATCCTATGATAGATCTTGATATATGCAACCCAAGTCTTGTTTTTCTATTGGAAATGATAGAGGGCGACCCTATGAAAGCATAGGAATTGGTTTCACCCAATTTGGACTTACGATGCAAAAGTTATGGTCATTTGAAGTTGGTTCAGTCGGAAGTTCCGATGTGACATCGGATGTTCCGATCCAGACTTAGAAAATTTTCAGCTGGAATTCACAAGGTGCTTCTCTGGACACATCGGAAGTTCCGATCCGACATCGGAAGTTCCGATCCAGACTTAGAAAAATTTTCTCGTTGGAGTGCACGAAAGGTGCTTCTCTGGAAACTTCGGAAGTTCCGATGTGAACATCAGATGTTCCGATATGTGTAAATTTCCAGCGTAGACAGGGTTAGGATTGATGGGTTTTCTGGAGTTTTAGCCACATCGGATGTTCCGATTTGGGGTCGGAAGTTCCGATGTGTGTCGAAATGTACAGTCCAACAAGACTTTTGTTCAAGTCTTTGAATGGCTATTGCACATTGTGCTCCTATACTTCAAGAAAATGGAGTAGGGTAGAATCTTACCCCCACAAGGATGTTCTTGCACTTGATGGAAGGGTGGTTTGACGAAGAAATCAAGAATGACGCCGTGAAAGTGATCTTCGGTGTTCTTCCCGGTATCAACTCCTCCTCGCTTGTAGAAGCAATGCCTCCTCCTCTTGAGCTTGTAGTAGCATCAACTCCTCCTCCTCAAGCTTGCAACACAACAAGCACGACCCGATCATCGATGGGGAGATGATCTTCATGGAAAGGAAGATGGATGAGCTCCACATAACAAAATTTCAGAAAAAGGGAGAGTAAAGGAAGGATTAGAACTCACCCAAAACTTGGCACATTCAAAATCCACTTGGATGGATTTGAAGCCCTTGATCTAAGGATCACAATGGTGTTGCATGCACAAGCTCAATCTCAGTTTTTGGATGGATTGTGTGGGGTGAAATGGGGAAGTGAGGGAGGAGTGTTCTTGCTTGCCCTCCTTGCTATTTTCAGAAATGGGGTGAGCAGAAAATGAGAGTGTGGGGGAGGAGAAACCAAGGTGAGGGGGTTTATATAGTGGTCCACTCCACACCTTACATGTGGGGCTTGGTCCCACATGTCATAGTGAGGTAAGAAGAGTGGGTAGAGATGGGTAAAGTGAGAAATGACAAGTAGGTATGTGCAGTCCACTCTCTCACTTACAAGTAGGGTCCACAAGTCATTGACAATGGTGAGTAGAACATGGGTATAAATAAGTAGCTGTTTTAAGTTGTCATGAACATTATAAATTCCTACTCATGCATGCATAAAACCACATTAGCGCTAATGGAGTTCTAAATGAGTATAATTGATACCACTACATGTATGATATGAACATGCCATGCACAACTTAATAACCAAAATAAATTTGGGCTGTCACACGCAATTTATTATCAACACTAATTGAATGACTTGTGAAATCAAAAGAGTGAAGCTACATGTGGAAGTGTGACTATTTCCCTTCCCCGCATGCCGGATTCATGGTACCTAAAAGAAAACAACATAAACACAAGCGTGAGTTCATACTCAGCAAGCATATTGCAATGGACAACAAGAACAATAACATGGCAATAATGTCTCACATCATGTATATCATCTCATTCATGAACACATAACATTATCATCATCATTACGTATGCAATGCAATGCAATGCTCATGTCTCCTTGGAAACTCATACCGGTATGGTTGAGTACACAACCGTCGGTGTGCACCCTCTCCCCCCTTCCATCCCGAAGATGGAGGGTGCCTACTCCTCGCTTCCAAACACCACGTGGATGGAATCACGATGTAGGACTTACTCAATGGCTCTCCGGATTAGTCATAACTTTCTCACCGACCTTCCCGGACTAGTTATGACTTTCTCACCGCCGGGCCATGTAACATGCCATGTATGCAATTATGCCAACATCATATTTAACTCGTACATTAACACATGGCATCATAACATAATAAACATGCTCATAATATCATTGGCAATCATTAAAGCATGGCAAGTGATCATATATCATGTAGTCAATTCCATCTATTCTCAACAAGCAACCTACAAATCGGTATCCATTACAACACACTTGCCTCAACCACGGGCAACGGATTGGCGGGAAGTAGAAAGCACTCCCGGGGTCGCACCACCTGCACATAGGTATCACACACTCACAATCATGTCTACAAAACAGTACGCAAACCCTCATCTACCCCGACATTGCCAACTACTCGCAAAACCTAAAAATAGAGGTTCTGTCCCGTCGGGACAGCAGCCTTCCAAAAGGCATAACTCGGGTTCTAAGACTCCGAATCAATTAAACGAGTACATCCTCGCGTAGCTTAGGAAATTTTCCAACCTTTTCTAGGTATAGGGAAAGACTATTTCGGACTCTAAAGTTGTTTAATCTACAAAATACCGTGATCTGTTCCAATCACGTCACACGCTCGGTAAAACAGCCATAACTTTCAAACGGCTGGGCGGAATTTAACGTTCTATATATCCACGGAAAGATAACGAAATTATCTACAACTTCTTCAACGTCCGTACAACCAGATTCCGAATCTAATTTGGCGAAAAACCGAACCCTAGGTCGACTGTTCATGTTGCCCGAAACAGAGAACGTGGCAACTTCTAGATCTAATCCAATCCACTCAATTCCAGTACCATCAATTGATCTAAAAACTTGATAAACACCCTTAGAACAGTACCTAGACCAACCCCAAGGATTCCCATGGCCATACCTTTGCCCAACGCACGAAAACCCAATAGATCTCCTCCCGGTTCGCGCGATCTCCTTCCTCGCTCCAATCCCGCCGGATCTCCTCGTCGCGGAGCGCTCCAACGAATGGATCTTTGAGGTGTGGAGGTGGAGAACTCCCCTAGGGGCAGCAAGGGAGGAGGAGAGGTGGTGGATAGGTGGTGGAGCAATGGGGAGCAATGGGGGAGGTGGAGGCGCCACAAGGAGGAGGTGGGGAGGTGTGGGGGGCGGCTAGGACTTGTGGGGGCGCAACGGCAGGGGGTGAACGCCTAAAGGGGCTGGGGGAGGCCCCCAACCAGGTCTCCTACTCCTATTAGGACTCAAACTCCATCCCATCAAAGCCCACGACCCTTTCCTTTAGGCCCAAACTCCCCCGGAAAGGCCCAAAACCCCGGAAACGCTATTAAGCCTCCTATCATATGGTTTTAACCTCCAATAGCATATTTCATAAAGTTTTTTGACCTTAACATTCACGTTAAATAATGTCACACCATTCCGTAGTGTCACATTCTCCCCCCCTTCAACAGGATTCGACCCCGAATCCGAGACACGCCACTTCGCAAACAATCAAATCAAAGGGAGTTATGGTCCACACCTCAGAACCCGCTTAGAAGCCCCTACGACTTGCACCACCAAAGACTTTCAGAGGCAAGGAGCTAAGGATCAAAGACTGACAGCTTTAAAGATAACTCATAATCAAAAACTTGCGAGAACTTTACTCAACATTGAAACACAAAGCACTCAAACAAGGCCTCGGCATGACCCAAGCGATAGGATAAAATCCCAAACAGACCACACAGGAAAACGGTCTCATACTCCTCGTTCTAAGCATTCCTTGGCACTGAAGTGCCTGATCCCTTTAACTCAGGCTACTCTCCAGAAAAACACGGTACCAACCTCCCTTCTGTGGTTCCTTGTACTCAAGACGACGCGAAGCAGGAGAGACACAACGCTCTAAGATTACCACAGAATGAACAACCTACTTTAACCAGGATCCGTAAGACTCGCGTAACAGAAACGACCAAACTTTCCCCTGCTGTTTGACACAACTCGCTTCTTGCCCAACGACAAAAGCACCAATACACTTCAAAAGGAAAAACGATCACTAGCAACCACCATGTGGTCCACTCAAAATGTAATCAACCCTACTGAGGAACACCTCAACAACACAATTCTCCACGAAGGTTTGCATTGAGTCATACACAACCTTCCACTCAAAGGACCACGATAAAGAGCACAATCATTGAGTGAGCTCAACCATAACATGAACCCAAGTGGCCCTCATCCAACAACTCAAACCCCAAAGCGTTAAAACCACTTTGGAAAGGATTCGACAACAACCAGAGAGTATTCATTTTAATTTCCTAAGCCAAAACGCAAAGGAAACACACATCCCTTCACCACAATCAACACTAGAAATTATTGATTCTTTTCTTTTCATACTAGAAAGCAAAGGAAATCTCGTTTCATGACATGAATGCACATACTTCAAGAGCACTCCAGAATAGTCATATCTCCATATATGACTTTCTCACCGACCTAGCTCAACGACTCTTTTATCATTTAACATCTATACACGATGTCTTGTTTACTTTTCACCATTCATTCATCATATAACAACAATACCGAAAAGTCATTCACAAAAAGACTTCTTCCTCGGTATCACATGATTGAAATACACATAACACTGATAGTTGCGCTAAATTATATAGACTATGACGGCAACAACGTTAACAACAAAACACCACATCGTGTGAAAACCCATCATCCATTTAAAACTAACCTTGCAACACCTCGCAAAAACAAACTCAACCTTTTGGAACAGAACATCGACTCCAAAGTCAAACATCTGCACACACAACCTCCATAAATTTTATCAAAAGAGAGGGAAACTCAATCCCAAAAGAAAACTCCTCACTAACCAAATTCACTTATGAAACTTTCATAAAAACCAGACTTGTGAAACATCCGCACACCAGACACATTTTCCAAATGACTCTAACTCTAGCCAAACAGAGTTACACATCAAGGGCTTAACTCAAAAGTTTCCAACACAACCCTTTATGACCATCTGCTTCCTTTTAAAATTAATTCCAAAGATAATTCAGTCATAACGCGAAAGGGCGCGATCGACTCAAAAACTTTTGGGGTGTAAATCCATACTCATAGCACCAACTAAACAAATTAGCCAAAACCAAATATTTGCACCAATTTCTACGAGTTTTAGGGAAACTCAAACACAAAGATATGGAACATCTTGACCGAAAACCCTTCAACCAAACGGGCAAACAACCGACCCAGTCCAAAAGCTTTTGAACACAAGCTCAGCATAAAAAGAACCATCTCTAGTACTCCACTACGCTTTCCATTAAAGACTTCAATAATCACTATTTACTCCCTGAGAAGCCCCAACACAAATAAACCAAAAGCTTCACAACGAATTCTTCCTCTAGTTACCATTCCTAACACTTTTAATTAGGGTTTATGATGCTTATCAAAAATGCACCCAACCAATACTATATTGACATGATCCCCACAGATCACTGAATCATAATACTTCTTATTCTTTATTGGAGCATAGTACTTCAACAAATCTTTCAGCAAGATCAACATATAAATTTCATACTTCCTATATATTCACGTCTCGACAACCGAACCTTATTCAGTTAAACAATGACTTCAACATGTAAATATTATCTCCACAGGGAAGAATTCGTAAGTGAGACTCTAAGTTATACTTTCATTAAGGATAAGACCATTTATCTTATTAATTATCCAAAGCTCACTCCATCGCAACATGTTAACATTTTCCTCTATTTAACCATGATTTTCCAACGAGTAATCTAAACAGTTACCACCACTACTTAGTCATCAATAACAACAAATGGGCATGTTCATCAACCAACAACATTTCTTTTAGCTACTCTATTCAAAGGTGATAACAAAAACTACCACCACACAACATACTCCAACTATTTAAAATAGATTGAATACTAACATTAACACTGCCCTTAACAACATCATTAACAAAAAGTCTTATGTCTTCTCAATTGATATCAATACTAGCATTGTAGAGACACAACTGCATACTTCCAAATATAGTAGTATTTTGCAACAACGTAAATAGTAACTCTAATCAACTTCCAAATTAAAGTCACTAGGCAACACGATTAAATTTCTCTATTAATCTATTAGATTAGAGCATCTTTAAACAACCAGCAAAGTTTCTTTAACAATAATGATCTACATCATCTTAATGTTTCAACTATGCAACAGGGTTTAAAACTTTAAACATTATCAAGGGTCATAAGCACTTTTAAAGCAAAGCAACAGATTCTAAGCATGTACTTTAGCACATTCAACCATTCTTGCTAAGAGTAAACTACAACACTAGTAGTCTATTTATTCTCAAGCTAGAGATAACAACCGCATTGAATTGTTTCAACTCAAAAATTAACTTAACAATGCATCATCCCATAAACCACATTGGTACATGCTACATAATATGTTAAACAGCAATTCTTATTAGGGACAAACGATTTCGGTCAAAAGATTACTTACTTTGTTTGCAACATTTTAGTTTTAAAGCTCATCCCGAGTTCATAAGGAAACTTGACTCTCAAAATTGCAATGAGACAAACCCAAACTTGGTCATGCAAAAGGAATTCTCCAAAACACTTTTCATTCTCAAAGACTCCCATAAAGGAAAATGGTTGAAAGACAATTTTCTTAACGGAAACCAAGCGACCAAGTAATCCATTTCAAATAAAACCTTAATCTCAAACCCCAAACTTTCACGAAACAAGAAGGATTTTTCAAAGAAGATTTCTCACACCAGTAAAATGACGAAATCAAACACCACTTACTCCTACAAAGCCACAGAACTTCAGCTCGACACCAGTCCGGCACAACTCCAAAAACTCTTTTAACCTCGGAGAAAGACAAACACAGGAATAAATTGAATGCTTCTTCCCTATAAAACAATCAACAAACTAGGCATTAAAACTGGAAAGGCGCCCAAAAGAAGCGCAACACTAGACTCCTCTTCTTCGTCTTCAACCAAGGAAGACAAACCCACACACCACATACGGAACAATTCGCGAAAATCCAATACCAAACACTTTTCTTTTGGTTTCCATCAACTAAAACCAACCAAGAACGACCATAGAACGATAAAGAACATACGAAGGAATCCACCACCAAACTCTTCTATTTGACTCCAGTCAACTACCCGATCTACGACAGAAAGGTTAAGCACTCTTCTCCTACAGGGGTTAATAGTTCTTCGGTGATGGCGCTAACCGGCCACACCGTCAAACCTCACCCTTACTATGAACAAAAAGAGGTGACCGAAATCCTTCGGCACCACAACCCACTATATCACAAATAACAAGAACAATTCAATCATTTATCTCATAGACATAGCAACATGCTTTATCAAATGAAGCATTCAACATTATAGCTTAAATACAACATTTAAGCGTAAAGGAACGATACCCATACCCTTTCCTACTGTGCATCCAGTGTGTGTCAAATTTTAGATTAGTTATACCACTTTTGCAAGTTTTAATGTTGTTATCCTATGACAAAATTTTAGTTAAGACCTAAGCCATGTTTCTAGGTTATTCCACATCACATTTTAGTTGTACCCTCTAGCATGACACTAAAAAAAACGCATTCCAAGGACCTACAGCCCGCTCTGATACCAACTGTAATACCCCGACATTTAAAATGCCTGAATGCTACCAAACATAAGCTAAACAACATCTAAATACCACAATTAAACATAAATTCCAGCAAAGGCGCACATGCTAAAAACCGAGATTTCGGCAGCATCTCCTTTGTTTTAACATGAATTGAAGGAGCAACAACAGTAACACAAGTTATATCATAATGGAAAGCATCTAAAACAGCAATAATTAACAACTTAGTAACAATGTAAGTCTAGTTCCAAACATATAATGTCTCCAAGAGTCAAACGAATGAAAAGATTCTCATTTAGCAAAGCTAAGCCTTAAAGCAATGATCATCACACGCAATTTATTATCAACACTAATTGAATGACTTGTGAAATCAAAAGAGTGAAGCTACGTGTGGAAGTGTGACTATTTCCCTTCCCCGCATGCTGGATTCATGGTACCTAAAAGAAAACAACATAAACACAAGCGTGAGTTCATCACTCAGCAAGCATATTGCAATGGACAACAAGAACAATAACATGGCAATAATGTCTCACATCATGTATATCATCTCATTCATGAACACATAACATTATCATCATCATTACGTATGCAATGCTCATGTCTCCTTGGAAACTCATACCGGTATGGTTGAGTACACACCCGTCGGTGTGCACCCTCTCCCCCCTTCCATCCCGAAGATGGAGGGTGCCTACTCCTCACTTCCAAACACCACGTGGATGGAATCACGATGTAGGACTTACTCAATGGCTCTCCGGATTAGTCATAACTTTCTCACCGACCTTCCCCGGACTAGTTATGACTTTCTCACCGCCCGGGCCATGTAACATGCCATGTATGCAATTATGCCAACATCATATTTAACTCGTACATTAACACATGGCATCATAACATAATAAACATGCTCATAATATCATTGGCAATCATTAAAGCATGGCAAGTGATCGTATATCATGTAGTCAATTCCATCTATTCTCAACAAGCAACCTACAAATCGGTATCCATTACAACACACTTGCCTCAACCACGGGCAACGGATTGGCGGGAAGTAGAAAGCACTCCCGGGGTCGCACCACCTGCACATAGGTATCACACACTCACAATCATGTCTACAAAACAGTACGCAAACCCTCATCTACCCCGACATTGCCAACTACTCGCAAAACCTAAAAATAGAGGTTCTGTCCCGTCGGGACAGCAGCCTTCCAAAAGGCATAACTCGGGTTCTAAGACTCCGAATCAATTAAACGAGTACATCCTCGCGTAGCTTAGGAAATTTTCCAACCTTTTCTAGGTATAGGGAAAGACTGTTTCGGACTCTAAAGTTTTTTAATCTACAAAATACCGTGATCTGTTCCAATCACGTCACACGCTCGGTAAAACAGCCATAACTTTCAAACGGCTGGGTGGAATTTAACGTTCTTTATATCCACGGAAATATAACGAAATTATCTACAACTTATTCAACGTCCGTACAACCAGATTCCGAATCTAATTTGGCGAAAAACCGAACCCTAGGTCGACTGCTCATGCTGCCCGAAACAGAGAACGTGGCAACTTCTAGATCTAATTCAATCTACTCAATTCCAGTACCGCCAATTGATCTAAAAACTTGATAAACACCCTTATAACAGTACCTAGACCAACCCCAAGGATTCCCATGGCCATACCTTTGCCCAACGCACGAAAACCCAATAGATCTCCTCCCGGTTCGCGCGATCTCCTTCCTCGCTCCAATCCCGCCGGATCTCCTCGTCGCGGAGCACTCCAACGGATGGATCTTTGAGGTGTGGAGGTGGAGAACTCCCCTAGGGGCAGCAAGGGAGGAGGATAGGTGGTGGAGAGGTGGTGGAGCAATGGGGAGCAATGGGGGAGGTGGAGGCGCCACAAGGAGGAGGTGGGGAGGTGTGGGGGGCGGCGGCTAGGACTTGTGGGGGCACAAGGGCAGGGGGTGAATGCCTAAAGGGGCTGGGGGAGGCCCCCAACAAGGTCTCCTACTCCTATTAGGACTCAAACTCCATCCCACCAAAGCCCACGACCCTTTCCTTTAGGCCCAAACTCCCCCAGAAAGGCCCAAAACCCCGGAAACGGCTCGGAAACGCTATTAAGCGTCCTATCATATGGTTTTAACCTCCAATACCGCATTTCATAAAGTTTTTTGACCTTAACATTCACGTTAAATAATGTCACACCATTCCGTAGTGTCACAGATCGGGACGAAGGGAGTTGAGCTAGCGAGTGGATTGGGAATTTGGGAGGTGGTGGCAGAGGGCAGCCAGACCGGAGGGAGGCGAGGGAGGGCCGAACGGGACTGAGGAGGCGATCAGGCGAGTGGATTGGGAATTTAGGGGATTGCGGCTAGCCAGCTAGGATCCCTAATTGTGCAATGCCTCAATGGGGAATGAGGTCTCAAGTCCATGAGGAGGGAGGAGTGACCATGTGACCGTATGACCGAGTAAGCGTTGAACTTGGGCCATGGAGGGCTGGAGGAAATATGGAAGAACTGAGTTAGTATCTCTTAAAAGTGGGGCTCACATGTCATAGCATACACATTAGGTACAAATTGGCACCCATGCCCATCCTATGACCTTATCGGGTACCCAAACCCGAAAACTTGTGGGTCTGAAGTGCTACCCGTGACCGCCCTTATCGGGTTGAGTACCCTCAGATACCCGAACACATGGGAAAAACTGCCATCCCTAGGCGGCGCCGAGCATCTAGGGCTCATGTGCACGATCTTCGCTCGCTAGTGAGGAGCATGGGTCGAAGAAATAATGACGGCTTAATCCTTCCTTTCTTATTTGAAGTCCCTGGCTCCTCCTCAAGACAGGAAGGTCACAATCAAAATTAACACTTGCTCTTCATCTTCTTTTTCCTCGTCTGCTTCATCTGCTAGGTATCCTGGCTGGTGATTTCACTAGTATTCTAGGTCTCTTGGCCGGTGAGCTTTGCCTCTGTGCATAGAACCTTGCTGGTAGTCTCCTTGTGCCGATTCTCTTGATCTGGAATTTGGCATCGAGGAGCTTATTTTGGTCCTATGCACCCAGTGGCTTGTTTTGTGCTTGCTTGTTGTGCCGTGTGCCTGTTCTGTAATTGTAGGGCTAAGAAACAAGGTCGTGCACTAAACTCCTAGAGGAATCTAGTTTGGGAAGTGATCTTGTGCAGCTCATTTTGAGGCTTGTCTTTGCATTTGGTGTGTCGCGTGTGCAAAAAGGACTTTGTATCTCTGTCTTCCAGGCCGACCATACCATGGCACTAACGACGACAATTGGATTTCTGGAATAGCGGCTATTCGTCTTGGCTTGCCCTGACTTTTAAACAAGTTTTGATTACTTGTTCATTTATGAGTATTTCTCCAATTTGTTCTCACATTTTTGCTACCATCTTGATGCTCGATGATGCAATTCAGTCGATTGATGAACAATCATCACTATGCCAGAATGACTTATGTTAGACCCCTCATCACTGACCCTTCTAGCCGAAAACCATCAGTGATGACAATGGTACTCATCACTGACAATTTTTGGATAGAAGGGCCAATGATGAGGAACTTATCAGACGGTTCTAACCATAGAACTGTTTGTGATGATAACGACACTCATCACTAACGTTTTTTGGATAGAACCATCTGTGATGATGGCACCTATCATAGACGGTTCTATCCAAAGACTATCAGTGATGAGTGTCATTGTCATCATTGATGATGTTTGGCTAGAACCGTTAGTGATGATGGCACCTATCACAAATGGTTCTATCCAAAGACCATTACTGATGAGTGTCGTTGTCATCATTGACGATTTTTGGCTAGAACTGTCTGTGGCGATGTCACCTATCACAGACAGTTCTATCCAAAAAAAACGTCAGTGATGTCTCACAGATAGTTTTTGGTTAGAACCGTATGTGGGGAGGTGTTATCATAGACGGTTTTATTTGAAACCGTCTGTGATGAGCATCTCCTAGAAATAAGTACAGAGAGCCGCGGTGCTCCTGAGCCACTTAGGGTATTCCAAGACATTTTTTATGTGGGTGCAATTGTGAGGCAATCTGGTGCAAGGAGACTGTGGATTTGGAAGAATGATTTTAGATCCTTTTGTTCTTGTTGGTCTAAATTTATTGATTGGTTCTATTGCATTATATTGAAGATTTAGCTTGGTATAAAGAGATAGAATATTTGAAGATATGATTTAGATCTAGATTGGTGTAGATCTGTTTGTTCTTTGTGTTCTAAAGTAGTAATTGGTAAAGATATGATTTAGATCTAGCTTGGTGAGCAATATATGGTACAGATCTAGCTTGGTGATGAAGATATGGTTTAGATCTAGCTTGATGTAGAGCTAGCTAGATAAAGAGAGAATTGAAGATCCATTTTGTTCATTTTTATGTATGAAGCTAGCTAGCTTGATAAAGAGTGATCTGATAATTTGAAGATATATATACAATTTAATTGAGTCTTGGGGCATTGAATTAAGCTAACTAGTACATAAGTTGTTCTAGATGTAGCTTGTATCTAGCTAGATCTATTTGTTGTTTGTGATCTAAGAGGTAGCTAGTTTGGTAAAGAGAAAATTGAATATATGAACTTGGTTTAGTAAGAGTTAATTTGTGCTCCAATTTAATTAAGAATGTGTGCATGTGCATGCACCATAGTGTACTTCATTATTTAACACTTATATATTATTATATACGTAGCGTACGTAGATGGACTGAAGCTGGATGTACACGGCGAACCGTGCGAGTGCTGAGTACATTAATTACGTCTCTACTTTAGAAAAGCTTCAGAGGAGGATATGCTTAATAAGGAGGTCCAATTTATGTCTTGTCCATGCATTAACTGCAACTATCTGAGAACGTATGGTTACTTAGCCCAAATCGAAGCACACTTGATTCTATGGCGTTTCAAAAGGGGTATACATGTTGAACTAGTCACGATGAAGAGCATATTATATAGGAAGCACGCAATACGAACATCACCGACAAAGTTGATGATATGCCGAATGATATCGATTGTGCTCCCATGAGGATAGGTTGTAGGATGGCAATCTAGATCAGATGTTGCTTGATGTAGAAGAGAATCATGATGACAGAGAGTATGGTAAATTTCAGGGCTTGATGGATGACTCGAAGAAACCTTTGTTCTTGAGCTGCAAGTAAAAATACATAATGTATCATCCATGCTTGAACTGTTGAAATTGAAGACAAGCAACGGTTGATCCAACAAAAGTTTCACAGCGTTATTAGCTCTATTAGTGGACATGGTTCCAAAGGGAAATGAGTTGACGACTGTCGGGACCCGAATTTGCAAATCCGGACCCTCTGTGTATTCAGCACTAGTCCAGGAATCAAGCTAGTGCACACAGTCTCAACGTTGGTAAATATCACAATCATACTCAACGAAATATAAAAGTACTTTATTGAAAGGACTTATAGCTAGTTGCTCGACCTTATGGTCAAGTTACAAAATACGCCTCGCAGGGCAAAAGACTTATTCAGATAGAATCTGTAGCGGAATATAAAGAAAACGCGTGGCGCCAACCAATATGCCACAGGCAACTGACTGGACTCGCTCCCTAGTTAGTCGACCCCTCCTGGAACTCCTCCTCCAAAGCTGACGTGGATTCCTCTTCAACTGATGTTGTATTGTGGCAAGGGTGAGTACTTGGTACTCAGCAAGTCATGCACAGAATGCAACTAATATACTACATGCATGGCTTGGTACAAGGAATAGCTCATGGTTCATTTGCAGTAAACAGCATTTAACATGTATCGTAAATAGATTCGAAAGCAGTAAAGACATGTATATAATATCAATAACTTTTCCAGGAGTTAAATAAACATCCTCCCCATTCCTAGTCCACATTTCCATCTATGTAATCCATTAACCCAATACCCTTTTTCCAAGTCCAAGTTATTTTTATGAAAGTCTAACCCTTGACTGTAATTCCCGAGCGATGTCCAATACCGCGGACACGGCTATTCGAATAGATTTTTCACTCTGCAGAGGTTATGCACTTTACCCACAAGATACAGTCAAACACCACAAAGGCGAGTGTCCGTAACAAAGCCTTTCGGAAACCGCTAACTACACAAGTGAACCTCCCCGGTTTTTGCCTTACACCATCCCTTCCCTTAGCAAAGGCGAAGTATGGGACCGACATACCGTTGGACGGGTACCATGCCTCAGCACTGGTACGCTCCCCTTTCAAGCTACACAAAGGGTGTAGTTGACACCCCGAGGTACCACAAGCAAGTTATTAGTAACTTAGTCAACTAGGTCCGTCCCATTACAGACATGTGGTTGCACGATTGACCCAGTTCAAAGGCTTGCAAGGTTAAGTCCTTAAGTTGACCAGGGCAAGACTACCCAAAGAACCAAATCATCCTTCCCAATGCCATACCTGGCCCACCTGATCATTACTTGCCACATGCCCCGGTCCAAATTTATTTGTCAAACCCCAGTTGATTACCATGCACCACGTGCCATCAACATCGTCAACAACACATGACACTTCTCCAAAACAAGTTCCATATCTCGTTAAGTCAACATTAGCATTTAATTATCCAAAATCATGTCATGTGTACGTGGCAGGTCTAAGCATTGAACTACAACGGTCTAATTACCCATGTTGGCAAATTAATAATGTCCAACTATGTAATCCACAACTAGGGTGACAAGGTGTCATGGCATACAATTATTTAACCAAGGTGTCATAAGGCAATTTGGCATTTATCTAATTCCCCAAAAGTAATTAAAGCATTTGTTACTTAAACTAGCATGCAATAATTTAAATCAAACTAATTTCAAAAATGGGTTCAACATGGTCAAAGCATAACTTGCCTTCAAAGAGTACTTGTTCTTGGTCTTAAGCGGAATCCTGAGTCAACACTTCTCCTTCGAAGCCTTCGGGCACTTCAACGTCTACTCGTAAAGCGTGCAAATAGCAATACACAAAAAAACAATCGGCAAAAAGTGTCCAAACATCCAAATAAAATCCATAAACAGAGAGAACATAATTTTATGAATTTTTAGGAACTGGAATCGCTCAAATCGGAGTTAAAACGCAAAAGTTATAAGCGTTTGAAGTTTTGAAATTCAAATCAATTATTAAACCGAATTATTAAATCATTTTCTTTTTCGGAAAATCATTTATTGTGTCATGGGTGACACGTGTCGACTCCTGATTGGCTGGCTGATGTCAGCCGGCTCACGGACTCGGCGCACGGTGCGGCTCGGTCCACCGTGGACCCGGTCCACGGCTCGGGTCGCTGACACGCGGGTCCCACCCGTCAGTGGGTCACGTGCACGGTGCGACTCTCGGGCGAGACACATCGACATGCGGGCCGCGATGTCGGTTGACGCCGCGATCACGCCAGGCTCATTACCGGCACGCGGGCCCGACCTGTCGGTGACTCAACGCACGGTGCGGCGGCGGCTACGTGGCATGATCACGGCCGTTGGATCTATATCCAACGGTCTAGATCTACCCTAGGTTAACTCCGTTATAATCTACACGGAGATCATGGGCCGTTCGATCTAGATCGGACGGTCCCGATCTAACCTAGTTCTACGGTATTAAGGCGCACGAGGTGATCGTGGGCCATTGGATCTTGATCCAACGGTCCAGATCTAATCGGGTTCGGAAGCACGTGAACTCACCGCAGCGGTTGGATCAGAATCGGACGGTCGAGAAGCTTCGCGCGGTGATGGCGTTGCGGCGGGGCTAGGGCTGCTGGAGTCGGGGACGACGACGCGTGGAACGGCGCTCCGAGGGTCCTCCGGCGAAGTGAGATGTCCTCACCGACGCAACTTGACCTGGGGGTCTCGGATCTGGGCTTAACGGCGGCGGAGGGCGACGGATGACGGCGGGGCGCGGCAAAAACCGTGGCGGAGGTAAGATCTAACTACGGCGAGCGATTGCGGCTAGCTCGCAGCGGCTCAAGCTCGGAGACTAGGGGCGGAAGGTGCGCGCGGCAACGGGCAACCTCGGGAGATGTCCCACGCCTTAAATACCCCCGGGATGCGTGCTAGAATCGGAACCCTAGCGGGGACGCGGCGGCTACGCGGCGGAGGAGTCCGTCCCGGACTCGGGCGGAGACGACGACGGACAGCCGTCCACGTGGCACAATCAGCGGCCACGATGCGCGCGCGAGATCGGATCCGGACCGGATCCGGTCGAAGAGGTACGGGGAAATCCTGACCGTTGGATCTTAATCCGACGGTCCACAACGGTTAGGGTTTGGACGCGGTTCGATCAAGTCATGTGGCTCGGGTCGGACTCGAGTCTGACTCGGACTCGGGTCCGGTCGGATGAACAGTACTTGACCCGATTCGATTTTCCAGCGATTTAATATTTAAAATAATTCCCAGTAATTCATTTAATTCAAGAAAAATAGTAAAATACTCAGAAAAATTCCAGAAAAATTCTGGAAAATATTTTAGGGCATTTGGGACTTAAATAAAATATTTCCAACAAAACTTTATTTGAAAATTTAATTTCTTTAATTATTTCAATATGGAATAAATTCAAATTAAATCCAAATAAATTCCAGAAAATTCCAAAAATTCACAAATGTGCAAAATAATATTTAATTTCATGAAAAGCAAAAAAATTGGGGTGTTACAACGACAACACAGACAAAGCCAAGAAGGTTCTTTGTCCCTTGGGAATGGAAGTAGAAAGAATACGTGCATGTCCGAATGACTGTATCCTCTACCGTAAAGAGTACGTAGACTTGCATGTATATCCGGTGTGTAGTACATTCTGGTACAAGCATAAGAATCAACCAGAGGACAATGTTGAGGGCATCAAGGTGAAGAAATGACCTCCTACTAAGGTGGCATGGTATCTGCCTATAATTCCCCGTTTGAAGCATTTATTTGCCAACTGAAGGGATGCAAAACTATTGCGTTGCCACTCGGAGGAGCGTAAGAATGATAGAATGCTAAGACACCCTGCTGATTCTTCTTAGTGGAGAAATATCGATAGGAAGTTTACAGAATTTAGTGCATAAATGAGGAATATAAGGTTTGTATTGAATACAGATGGAATGAATCCTTTTGGTAACATGAGCAGCTGACATAGCACTTGGCCTATGAATCTTTGTATCTACAACATTCCTCCTTGATTGTGTATGAAGCAGAAGTACATTTTGCTATTCATACTTTTCCAAGGGCTAAGGCAACCTAGAAATAACATTGATATGTACCTAGCACTGTTGTTGAAGATCTAAAAATACTATAGATTTCTATGGTACATGTATTGGATGCATGCAAATGAGAGAACACTTTGCACTGCCTATTGTTCTACACCATAAATGATACCATGCCCTTGCTAACCTGTTGGGCTAGAGTACAAAAGGAGCTAAAGCCTATACTCTCTACTTAGATGATACCGAGAGTGTGTTGCTGAATCACTCGTGCAAAACCGTGTACATGTGTCACCATAGGTTCCTTTGGAGGAATCACCCATACCGCAAGATGAAGAAACAATTTGATAGATTGAACAAGGACGATTCAGCTCCAAGTCCTTTAAGTGGGGAAGGTGCTTATGATATAGTTTAAGGATTTGGATGTTGTTCTTAGAAAGGAATATAAATTGAGGACCTGTGAGAGGAACATATGGAAGAAGAGATCAAAATTTTAGGATCTATTTTATTGGGAGCACATAGAAGTTCACCACTGTATCGATATCGTGCACATAGAGAATAATGTATGTGATAGCATGATTGGTCTCTTACTAAACATTAAGGGCAAAACAAAGGATGGTATCAACACACGGCTTAACTTGGTAGATACGAGCATCAGACCTGAGTTAGCACCGAAAGAGACCGATAAAGGTTGAACATACTGTGAACCTGCTTGTTACACACTGTCCAAGGCAGAGAGAAATGAATTGTGCTAGTGCTTGCATAGTGTGAAAGTTCCATCCAGTTACTCCTCTAACATGAAGTGATTTGTTTCGATGCAAGATTTGAAATTAACTAGCATGAAGTCTCATGATTGCCATATGCTGACGACACATATGCTTCCTGTAGCACTTAGAAGTATTTTACCAATCAAGGTCTAGGAGACAATCATGAGGCTTTGTTATTTCATTAACACAATTGCTAAGAAGGTCATCGATCTTGGAGGACTAGATGCTCTGCAGGGTGAGGTGGTCATGAATCTGTGTAATCTTGAGATGTATTTTTTTCCATCATTTTTCGATATCATGGTCCATCTCATTGTTCACTTTGTGAGAGAGATAAAGATATGTGGGCCCGTGTTCCTACATAGCTTGTACCATTCAAGAGGTACATGGGAATTCTCAAATTGTATGTACAAATCGATCTCAGTCGGAGGGTAGTATTGTCGAATATTATGCAACCGAAGAGGCCGTCGAGTTCTGCATCGATTACATAGCTCAGGTTGAACTTATAGGTATGCCTCGATCTCGCCATGAGGAGAGGCTCGAGAGTGTCGGGACCATCGGAAGGAAAGCAATCATACCTAATCTGGTTGCCTACTCTCAAGCCCATTTCATAGTTTTGCAACACATGGCTATAGTCTCCTCGTATATCGAAGAGCACAAGCACTGGCTATAGTAAGAGAATCTAGCACGGCAAGAATCTTGGATCACGAGACAGCACAACCTTCAGTTAAACAAATGGTTGAAGGAGTGACCCATCACTGGTAGCTCATCAAGTATTGATCATGATATGCTAACATGGTTGGCAAAATGGCCAACATTTACAGTTATCACATGGAAAGGATACAACTTAAATGGGTACACATTTTACACTAGAGATCAAGATATGAAGAGCACAAACCAGAATAGTGGTGTCAGCATTGATGCATTGAACACCGCTAGCTCGACGAGGAGCTCCTACTATGGCTTCATAGAGGAGATTTGGGAGCTCAACTACATACTATTTAATATCCCCTTTTTTCAGTGCCGTTGGGTCCACCTCCAGCAGGTGAGGGTTTATAAATATGGTGTCATTACTGAGCACCTCGAACGTGTCAGATATGAAGATGAATCATTCATACTCGCTACCCAAGAAGCGCAATGTAGTTCTTCAGGGAAAAAGGATGATTATTGGAGTTGAGAATGTAGTAGGTGAGGAAGAGTATAATCAATTTGATGAGTTGCCTCTATCAAAAATGCCATCATGGTCCAAGAAGAACAACCTGGGGAAGCTAGCTACACACTCGTTGATCATGGTGAATGATGAGGACATCACTCCTATGCATACGACCGAGCCTCCTCCAGTTGTGATGCAAGGACCCATCACAAGAGCACGAGCACGGCAATTGAATCAACAGGTGAGCTCGTTCGTAAGTGCCCGTGCAGATACTTATGAGGATGGTATGCTACCTAATGATATTATTGATTATCTTGTACTTAGGAACTTTGGAGAGGACCATGAAGGCCTTGGAAACCAGCAAGGACCAGGAGGGAGGCAAGGAGGGTGTCCAAGTCAAGTTGGAGGTTCAATTCATCTCGGAGTCGACTACCTCGGCCACCAGGAGCAGCGTTCACTAAAATCGTCGCCCAGGCCACAAACGGGCTCCGATTTTGATGATCCACATATGCATAGAAAGCTAAGGAGATAAACTTTACAATGGCACCGGTTTCAGGTCATTTGGACTTCGGAGTCGATGGGAATTTATGTTGCAAGCTGGCGGACAGAATCTGTCCCAGGGTGTTGCGTCACCAATTTGGGCCGTTGGCCCATGTATCGTGTTGGAGTCCATCACAGACACATCTAGGGTTTTTAGGACGTCCCCTAGCCTTTATATTCAGTAGCCGCCGCTAGGGTTTGCTTTGGGGGTTTTGCTTAGATTAATTCTGTCTTTGAACAGTGTTGCCGTTCATCGGTTTGTGAGACCCCAACTCGTGAGCTTCATCCTCAATTTCAAATTCAGTTGCATCTTTCTTGTTCTTGCTTGTGTTCTCGATTCATTGGCAGGGATTAGCCTTCGTGGCGAGGTCAACCGGGCAGCGCACGGTTGATAACCAGAGGACGCGTGGTGCTGCGATTGCAGGGGTTTTTGATCGTGTCGATCAAGAAGCCGGATCGTGTGTGTCTCGCGCCGCCTAATCGACTTATCCTCCACCTGACGGAAGTTCGGGCATCCCCTTACCCCCCATCAAGTGGTATCAGAGCAAGGTTCACCGTCAGGTTCGCCTTCTCCCCATAGTTTGATTTAGTTTTGCGTTCGTCCTATAGTCCACGAAAAAGCCAAAAAAAATTGCAGTTCATAGTCTACCATACCTAGAACCACGCCTAGCCTTTGCATAATTTCGGTTTTAGAGTCCGTAGTACTGAGTTTGTGTCCAGAATCGAGTCGTGTTGCTGGTTTAGATCGTGGTCTTAATTTAGTCGTGTTTCACCTCCGCTGCATCCCATATCCTACACCGATCCAGTCACCAATCGCTTTTTGAGTCCTTGTTGGAATCGGTTTGTTTTGTGGTTCTCCTCAGTTTCGGAGTCCTAGTTGTGTTAGGGTTTCTCCTTCATAAACCCTAACCCCCCCCACCTCCTGTTAGCCATATCGCCACCCCTCATCATAGAACTTGCCACCACAGATCATCGCGTTCATATCCACTCCATACGCCCTTGAGTTTGGAGAGGCGCTGCCTAGAAAACCCTGATTCGGAGTCCTTCCGTAAAACGGCCATAAGAATTAGGCGATTTTTTTTTCACGGACATCTACAGAAAATTTTACATCCGATTCTCCCCGACTTTGTCGGGTTCACCGAAATTATTTTTGCGAAATTCGCTCGGGAAGATTGAGTTTTCGGCTGCCGAAGTTTGAGCACGCTTTTCGGAAAACACTTCTTATTTCATATCGGTTTCATCTTACATCTGTTCAGGCTGAAAATTTGTGTACTATCTACCTTTGTGCTCCTGAGCCTAGGAAAAATATCAGAAAAATCAAAGAAAAATAAAAAAAATTGGTGAAAGAGGCATAGAGCCTAAAAAAAAAAGGCAGGAGCAAAGGTAGGTGTTTTTACCGTGCCTGATAGAAGTGTTTGATGCGGTTCTGATATCTGTTCATATACTCTGACGCATTGTTGCTTGTCTCTACTTATTCCTTATTTTACGCGCATGACTAGACTAAGGCCACATTTAGACCAAAGAACTAGGGCAAGTACTTTGGACATTTATTCAGCATTACTATCTCATATTGCATTGTGTGCCACCCATCCATATAACCTTCCTACAGCTCCACATATAAATACTTCGATCAAGACAAAGTTATTGACCCTTGCAATCGCTTCATCACACCCTCACGGTGTCACGAACCAGCCACCGGTTGCACCGTCCCTCGCTGTGTTGGTAAGAACCGGGTAAGAACTTGGTAAGATTGCTTGAGAGCGTGAGATCCCACCTAGTAGTTCATAGGGCTCATAACACTTGTGTTTGTGTTTCCTTCTGTCCTTTTCTGTGCTAACCATGGCAGGTGGCAAGAAGGGCAGGAACGAGGATGACGATGTTACCATCGAAGACTGTGTCCTTCATTAAGAATTGTCGACCATGATGGACGAGATAAAAATGATGTTCAAGGAGCATGCCATGACGACAAACACGACCCTTGAGAGCATCGATCGACGAGTTTCCACCCTCACCGAGAGGATGGATGTCGTCGAAAAACGCCCTCCAGCGACCTCGGGAGGTGCAACCGTCAACAACGACCACGATGAGGATGGTGAATTTGAGGAAGATGAAGATGAGCAGCAACGTGCCGCCAGGGAGCGTGCTGCTCAACGGGACGCCCGTCTGCATGACCGTCTTCGCCGCAACCATCACGGTATGGGAGGTAATAACCAGAACCGCAATGATGATCCTTTCGCTAAGGTAAAATTCACCATCCCTTCCTTTTCTAGAGCTTATGATGCTAATGCTTACTTAGATTGGGAGATGACGGTTGAGCAGAAATTTAACTCCCATCTAGTTCCCGAGATTCATAGGGTTAGACAAGCCACTAGTGAATTTAAAGATTTTGCTATAATCTGGTGGAATGAACTAGTAAATGCCCGCTTACAACCTGATTCTTGGGCGAGATTAAAAGATGCTATGCGTAATAGATTTGTTCCTCCTTCCTACCAACGTGATATGCGCAAGATATTGCAACGATTAGATCAAGGTAGTATGACTGTACAGGAATATTACCAAGAGCTTCAAAAGGGTATGTTACGTTGTGGGGTAGTAGAGGAACCTGAGGATAAAATTGCTCGTTTTTACGGTGGGTTGCGTCCAGAAATTCAGGATATTGTTGATTATAAAGAATATACAACTGTCAATCGCTTGTTTTAACTCGCTATGTTAGCAGAGAAGGAATTGCAGGGGCGCCATTCCAAGAGCAGGAGCAATGCCGGTAGCACCTTCACGCCCCGAATGACTACGGGACAAGCAAAGACAGTGCCTTCTTCCACCTTTCGACCAGCGGCCACGCCACCTTTGCCGAACACACGACCAGCAGCGACAGTACCACCCACCCGTGCCACAGACAGCAGCAAGTCGACCCCGCCAACACCGGCCAATAGCTCCTCCGTCGCTTCCACAGGCCGTACATCGACGGGAATTCGCTGCCACAAGTGCCAAGGGATTGGCCACGTCAAGAGAGAATGCCCTAGCCAGCGGGCATACATCGCCACCGATGACGGAGGTTACATTAGCGCCTCCGATGTTGAGGACGAAATCGATGACACCAGGGTGGACAACGACGAGGTTGATGATGAAGTCACCTTTGGTGCCGAGGATACTGCTGCGTACAGGTCCATCATTGTCCAGCGTGTCCTTAGCGCACAGATGGAGCAATCCGAGCAGCAGCAGCGCCACAACTTGTTCCAGATTTTCTTTGTCATCAACAGTCGACGAGCACGCGTGATCATTGACTCCGGCAGCTGCAACAACTTGGTGAGTACAGATTTGGTCAAGAAGCTTGGCTTGACCACACGCCCGCACCCACATCCATACCACATTCAGTGGCTGAATGATTCTGGCAAAGCTAAGGTAACACAAACAGTTCGGGTTCATTTTTCCATTGGTTCCTATTCTGATTTTGCTGATTGTGATGTGGTGCCGATGCAAGCTTGTTCTCTTTTATTGGGTCGCCCATGGGAATATGACACTGATGCACTTCACCACGGTAGAAGTAATAAATACACTTTTATGCATAAGGGAAAGAAAATTACACTTCTACCTTTGACCCCCGCTGAAATTGTTAAATCTGATAGGGAGCGGATTGCTAATGACAAGAAACCCATTCATGAAAAATCTGAAATTCAGCATGTAGCCAACCAAATTAAATTGAGGAATCCCGTCTTGCTTGCTACAAAATCTGATCTTGCTGCGATTAGTGATGATGCTTTGTGCTATGCTGTGCTATGCAAAGATGTTTTGTTTTCATTGGATGATCTGCCCAGTACTTTGCCTCCTGTTGTCACTAACCTTTTGTAGGAGTATGCGGATGTTTTTCCTGCCAAGATACCTCCAGGACTCCCACCCCTACGAGGGATTGAGCACCAAATTGATTTGATACCTGGAGCGAGTTTGCCAAACCGAGCTGCTTATAGGACCAACCCCGAGGAGACTAAGGAGATTCAGCGCCAAGTCCAAGATCTTTTGGACCGCGGGTATATACGTGAGAGCCTTAGTCCTTGTCTTTGTTCTGTTATTTTGGTTCCTAAGAAAGATGGCAGTTGGCGCATGTGCGTAGTTTGTAGAGCCATTAACAATATCACAATAAGGTACCGTCATCCTATTCCTAGGCTAGACGACATGCTTGATGAGTTAAGTGGTTCTATAATTTTCTCTAAGGTTGACTTGCGTAGTGGATACCACCAAATAAGAATGAAATTGGGAGATGAATGGAAAACAGCTTTTAAAACCAAGTTTGGATTGTATGAATGGTTAGTCATGCCTTTTGGTTTAACTAATGCACCGAGCACCTTCATGCGCTTAATGAACGAGGTTTTACGAGTTTTCATTGGGAAATTTGTGGTGGTTTATTTCGATGATATATCATCTACGTGCTGTTTTTGATGCTTTGCGTACTGCACGTTTATTTGGTAACCTCGAGAAGTGCACTTTTTGCACCGAACGAGTATCGTTTCTTGGCTATGTTGTGACTCCGCAGGGAATTGAGGTTGATGAAGCCAAGGTGCACGCGATTAAGAGTTGGCCAACGCCCACGACGATTTCACAAGTGCGGAGCTTCCATGGACTTGCCGGATTTTACCACCGCTTTGTGAAGGATTTCAGCACCATTGCAGCTCCATTGAATGAATTGACGAAGAAGGGAGTTGTGTTCCATTGGAGGCAAGCACAGGAGAATGCCTTCAATATTTTGAAAGATAAGCTTACTAATGCACCTTTACTCCAACTTCCTGATTTTAATAAGACCTTTGAGCTTGAATGTGATGCTAGTGGGATTGGAATTGGTGGTGTTTTGATGCAAGATAGAAAACCTGTTGCTTATTTTAGCGAAAAATTGAGTGGTCCTGTTTTGAATTATTCCACGTATGATAAAGAATTGTATGCTCTTGTGCAATCTTTAGAAACGTGGCAACATTATCTTTGGCCCAAAGAATTTGTTATTCATTCTGATCATGAGTCGCTAAAACATATTCGCAGTCAAGTGAAACTGAATCGTAGACATGCTAAATGGGTTGAATTTATTGAACCTTTTCCTTATGTTATCAAACACAAGAAAGGGAAGGATAATGTGATTGCTGATGCATTGTCTAGGAGATATACCATGTTGTCCCAACTTGATTGTCGTATATTTGGATTGGAATCAATTAAAGAACAATATGCTCATGATGATGACTTTAAAGATGTCTTGCTGCATTGCAAAGAGGGAAGAACATGGGACAAATATGTGATAAATGATGGATTTGTGTTTAGAGTTAACCGCCTATGTATTCCAGTTGGATCCGTTCGTTTTCTTTTGATACAGGAGGCCCATGGAGGAGGGTTGATGGGTCATTTTGGTGCCAAGAAGACGGAGGCCGTGCTGTCTGCCCACTTCTTTTGGCCGAAGATGAGGCGAGACATTGAGAGGTTTGTATCCCGCTGCACTACATGTCAAAAGGCTAAGTCACGATTGAATCCACATGGTTTATATATGCCTCTCCCTGTTCCTAGCACTCCATGGGAGGATATATCTATGGACTTTGTTTTAGGACTGCCTAGGACCAAGAGGGGGAGGGATAGTATTTTTGTGGTGGTTGATAGATTTTCTAAGATGGCTCACTTTATTCCTTGTCATAAGAGCGACGATGCTGTTAATATTGCTAACCTTTTCATTCAAGAAATCGTTCGCTTGCATGGTGTGCCTTCTACTATTGTTTCAGATCGTGACGCCAGGTTTTTGAGCCATTTTTGGAGAACTCTATGGAATACATTGGGGACCAAGCTACTGTTTTCAACATGTCATCCCCAAACCGACGGCCAAACCGAGGTAGTAAATCGTACATTATCCACTATGTTGAGGGCTGTTTTGAAGAAGAATTTGAAGATGTGGGAAGAATGTTTGCCGCATGTTGAATTCGCTTATAATAGGGCGGTACATTCCACCACCAAGGTAAGTCCTTTTCAGGAGTGTATGGCTTCAATCCCCATGCTCCTATTGATCTATTACCTTTACCTACTAGTGAACGAGTTAATCTTGATGCTAAGGAACATGCTGAATTTATTCTGAAATTGCATGAAAAGACTAAAGAAAATATTGAAATGATGAATGAAAGGTATAGGACTGCGGGAAGTAAAGGTAGAAAGGAAGTAAAACTTGAACCGGGTGATTTAGTATGGTTACACTTGCGAAAGGATCGTTTTCCAGAATTGAGAAAGTCTAAATTAATGCCTAGAGCTGATGGTCCTTTCAAGATACTTGAAAAAATAAATGATAATGCATATAAACTTGAGTTGCCGCCCGAATTTGGGATTAGTTCCACATTTAACATTGCAGATTTGAAACCGTTCATGGGAGAAGAAGATGAGCTCGAGTCGAGGACGACTCCAATTCAAGAGGGGGAGGATGATGAGGACATCACTCCTATGCATACGACCGAGCCTCCTCCAGTTGTGATGCAAGGACCCATCACAAGAGCACGAGCACGGCAATTGAATCAACAGGTGAGCTCGTTCCTAAGTGCCCGTGAAGATACTTGTGAGGATGGTATGCTACCTAATGATATTATTGATTATCTTGTACTTAGGAACTTTGGAGAGGACCATGAAGGCCTTGGAAACCAGCAAGGACCAGGAGGAAGGCAAGGAGGGTGTCCAAGTCAAGTTGGAGGTTCAATTCATCTCGGAGTCGACTACCTCGGCCACCAGGAGCAGCGTTCACTAAAATCGTCGCCCAGGCCACAAACGGGCTCCGATTTTGATGATCCACATATGCATAGAAAGCTAAGGAGATAAACTTTACAATGGCACTGGTTTCAGGTCATTTGGACTTCGGAGTCGACAGGAATTTACGTTGCAAGCTGGCGGACAGAATCTGTCCCAGGGTGCTGCGTCACCAATTTGGGCCGTTGGCCCATGTATCGTGTTGGAGTCCATCACAGACACGTCTAGGGTTTCTAGGACGTCCCCTAGCCTTTATATTCAGTAGCCACTGCTAGGGTTTGCTTTGGGGGTTTTGCTTAGATTAATTCTGTCTTTGAACAGTGTCGTCGTTCATCGGTTTGTGAGACCCCAACTCGTGAGCTTCATCCTCAATTTCAAATTCAGTTGCATCTTTCTTGTTCTTGCTTGTGTTCTCGATTCATTGGCAGGGATTAGCCTTCGTGGCGAGGTCAACCGGGCAGCGCATGGTTGATAACCAGAGGATGCGTGGTGCTGCGATTGCAGGGGTTTTTGATCGTGTCGATCAAGAAGCCGGATCGTGTGTGTCTCGCGCCGCCTAATCGACTTATCCTCCACCTGACGGAAGTTCGGGCATCCCCTTACCCCCCATCAGTGAAGGGCTAATTTTCATTCAAAAGAATAAGTAAGTGGAGTTATAAGGAGGTGTCATGTTATTTATTTGTCATGTGTAATTAAAATGCTGAACTTGTAAGCAAGCTAGTGAATGATTAATTGTGATGATCATCACTTTGTATATATAATTATGATGAACTAGATTGTGAACTTTGTATATATGATTGTGATGAGCTTGTGGTTAGATTGAATGAACTAGAAGTTAGTGCATTTGGTGTTTTACTTTTGCCAGTTGTACCATAACCATCACAGACGGTTCTATGTTAGAACCATATGTGATATGAACATCACAGACGGTTCTATATTATAACCATCTGCGATGTGTCACTATCACAGATGGTTCTATATTATAACAGTTTGTGATGTTTACTATCATTGATGATTCTAATATAGAACCGTCTTTGATAGTGACATATCACATATGATTATATTATAGAACCGTCTGAGATAATAGCTCTATACAACACCAGCTGCTAAGAACACAATCTGTACATGGTCATTCGCGTAAGTCACCAAACCCCAGTCGTCCTCCTCCTCCCTAGGCTGTCGTTGTCGTCCTCCCCGAGCCATCGCCAGCATTCTCCTGGAAAGGATTTAACCTTGCACTATTAGGAGGCAGAAGAGTTGGACACACTTATTGTAGCGGTGTGTTCTAGGGACTCCCTCGTCGAGGCGTCGAAGAGGCATCGAAGTGGGAGTTTACCGAATACAACGGTGAATGCCTGGCTATGGGGAGTGCGATGGCGATGTGATGTGGGTCCATCGTGAGCACAGTGGGTGTGGGCTAGTGACCCCTAACGCCATAGCAGGAACGCACATTACCGAGCTAGTGCAAGGTGTAAATCCCAACCTTTTGAAAAGCCTCATCACGGACTAGCAAAATGGATACTATGAGTATCGCGTGGCATGGATGATATGATTGCTAGAAAGTGTCATGTGAGTAAAGTGTACAATCTCTGCAGAGAAATTAAACCTAATCGATTAGCCATGCTCACGGTCATGAGCAGCTTGGGAAGTACTGTTAAGTATAGATTTTGATTTTGGGATTTGGTTTGGGAATGGATTTTGGAAAAATGGAATGGGTTGGAAACTCGGTCTGGTTACGGTTTCGGTTCGGTGTAGCGAGTTGGAAAATTGGGTTATACTTTGGAATGGTTGGTGAATTGGGTTATGGTTCGAAATGTTGTATGTTTATTGATTAAATTGAAATGTCCTCTTTGCAATTGCTTTACAAATTGCGGATGATTCAAATCCATTATGTTATTGCAAATAAATCTTGCTTTGTGCTCAAACAGACTTAGTGTAGAAACATGCAATAAATAGGTTAATTATGTTTATTCTTTTTAATATATTTTCAAACTTTGAATTGCTTATTCTTGCTCATACGAACTCCGATTGAGGTGATTCTAGAGCCTAAAAATTTGTAAAATTGTGCTCTATTTAATGGTTTATTTTATTTGTTTTTTGAATTTTTGTTGCTATCTATTTTTAGCATTTATCTGATTATTTATCCGTTTCGCATAGACGTTGAAGTGCTTGAAGGTTACGAAGGATAAGTGTTGACTCAAGGAGCAAGTCCAGAGCAGGAACAAAAGTTTTTCTAACGCAAGTTGTGCTTTGATCATGTTGATCCCATGTTTTAAAATTATGTTGTTCCAAAGTATGAATGCTAATTTAATTAAAAGTGGTGTCCATCCAACGATATGTCGGTCCTATACTTTGCCTTTGCTGAGGGAAGGGATAATGTATGGTAACCGGAGAGGTTTGCATGTTGGGATAGAAGTTTCTGAAAGGCTTTGTCGTGATCTCTCTACCGACCACCAAAGGAAGTGTGTTAATAGATTGGCACCAAGAGATGATTATGTCTTGTGGGATGTAACACCCTGAATTTGTAATTAAGAATAATTAGGCATAATTAGGCTAATTGAGTGTTTAATTGTTCTTAGATTTGATTTTTGGATCTTAATTTGGAGTTATTTGTTTTCGGAGTGTTTTGTCGTTTTGTTCGAGCCGTTTCGATCGGTTTTGACCTGAAACCCTGAGTTTCGAGTCCGGTCGAAATCCTTCGAAGTCGTTAGTAAACCTAATCCCAAAAACCTTCCTTTGGATCCATAAAACCATTCCCTTGGATTCCTGAGGATCAATTCTGAAGATTGGAGAAGAAATCACGAAGAAACCTGGAGGTTTTGCTGCAGGGCGGTAGTATTGCCAGCCTGTGGGCGGTACTACTGGCTGAGCCAAGGGTCACAAGCATGGGGGGCGAGCACCTGTTTCGCACATCGCTGGCCATACCTCTTCCACGTCGTCTTGCCCCCTCCTCCTTCCTCAAAAAGCCAGGGGAGAGCTCCTCCCTCTCTCCCTCACTCATTTCCCCACCTCTCCCTCTCTCTCTTGCTCTCTCTCTTGGTTTATATCTCTTCCCCAACCCGAGCTTCTCCTCTCCTCTCCGATTGCCGGCTGGTTGGAGCTCAAGGAGTGAAAGTGGAGCAAGATTGAAGGGTGGTGGAGCATCCCCAAGACCCCTAGGAGGCTGGACAATCAGTGGATTTCAATTTGGAGCTCAATCCTTGAGGTTTAATGCAAACCCTAGCCTTCTAACTCTCTTTCCCTTGTCTTTTCCCTCTTCTTTAGCCCTAGAAAACCTAGATCGGGAGGTAGATCATTATTTTGTTGAGTTGCTAGATCTAGGCTAGGCTCAGAAGAATTCTTTTGCGCGATCAATTCGTTCTGAAAACCCTGATCTGCTCTTCATTGGGTTTATTTGCCCTCAAAACCGCTTTCTCGAATTTGTGGAGAATTTCCTTTTGAAACCCTAACTCCAAGAATTTGCCCTCAAAACTGTGAAGGTCGATTCTCGCAGAAGAATCGAGTTTGAACTCGATTCGAATTCAGAATCGAATTCAGGATTAATTAGGGTTTTCGAGTTTTGCGAGTTCGATCATCGTGCAACGAGTTCGTAGTTGAGCTCTCGATCGTGTGGGATAGTGTTGCGCTAATTGAACCAATACGCAAGTTGCGAATCCGTCGTTTGACTCAATTCACAAAAAGGTTCATTTTGGGCATTCAGAGCATTTTCGCGTTCCGAAGTCCCAAAATCCTCGAAACCAATGCGTATAGGTTCCTAGTGCAGTAGAGGTCCCATTGCCACGACAAGAATCGGATTTGGACCCATTTTGAGTCGAAATCCGTTTTCGTATCATTTTTGGGGTTCGAAAAGAGTAAAAAGCGAGATTTCAAGCAATCGAGCACGGAACTCGATAAGGTCAACGTGAATGGGTCCCTGGCGCCGCTAGGAACCTAGTCATACCCTTGTATCGATGTTCCGAATTCAATTGCGTGAAATGATCTCAAGCCTGGAGGATTGTCTCAGAATGGTTTTGGTTTTGGTTGGGTTCCTTCTATGGGGAGGTTATGGGCTAGTGGGGGCCCGTAGGGACCACTAGTGCCATCCTCTATGACCATAGCAAGTGGTAAGAAAGATCTCGCCTGAGTCACCCTAAGGACTGAACTTGATGCTATTACTGGGTCAAATAGTGCAACCGCATGCGCCAGTATGGGATGGCCTTGACTTAGTAAATTGGAAATGATTGGGTCTTGCATCATTAGGAGGCTGGAGAGTATGGACAAACCTGCCGTATCGGTGTGTTCTAGGGACTCCCTCATCGAGGCATCGAGGGGGGAGTTTGCCCAATACAACAGTAATGCCTTCTATGGGGAGGTTATCGGCTAGTGGGAGCCCGTAGGGACCACTAGTGGCCATCTCCTGGGACCGTAGCAAGGGATGCACATTACCGGGCTGGTGCAAGGTTTAAATCCTAACCTACCGAAAGGTCTCGTCACAGTCTAGCAAAACGGGTACGTTGAGTACCGCGTGGCATGGTTGATATGATTGCTAGAACGTGTCATGTGAGTAAAGTGTACAATCTCTGCAGAGATATAAATAAACTAATCGATTAGCCGTGCTCACGGTCATGAGCAGCTTGGGAAGTACTATCAAGTATAAAATTTCTGGTGTTGGTTCTGGTCTGGTCTTGGTTCGGTCCTGGTAATGGTTTTGGTTGGAACTTGGTTGGTTGTTGAATTGGTTAATGGGAATGGTCGGAAGTTGGCTTTGGAAAATGGATTTGGCTTGGTAGGATAGTTTGGTTATTGGTTCGTGGGAATGGAATGGTTGGAAAACTTGGTTTATGAATAAATGTTATGTTTATTGTTCTCTTTAAAACAATCACTTTACAATTGCTTTAAAAATTGCGAATGTTTCAAATCTATTATGTTATTGCAAATAAATCTTGCTTTGTGCTCAAAACAGACTTTGTTATAACCTACATCTATATTACTGTTTCCATACACTAAAGTCTTGCGAGTACATACGTGTACTCACCGTTTGCTCTATATTAACAACATACTTAGAAGATGGCGTCGAAGGCAATGAAGACGCGTCGGTCGACGAGTTCCTCGAGGCGGGTGTTGAGTTGAGCGGTTATCTGGGACTTTTGCCCCCAGTTGATTGCCTCTGGGTATGGGAAGGCATACCACTACCGCTGCTGTAGTTTTGTGTTTCTCGTCCTACTGTTCAGCCAGTCAGCTGTGTTTCATTCTTGTAAATGAATTAGTTGAAATCAAACTAGTATTAATACAACCCTTATTCTACGCTTGATTCTTGATGCAACTTATTGTGATATATGTGGATGCTAGGATACGAATCTAGGGAACTAGCACTAGACACATGTCTTGGGGAAGCTCGGGTTGGAATCAATCATTTGGCATATGACCACGAGCTGAGTGTGTCGTGCCGATTTGCTGGCCTCAATCCGGGTACGGATTGTGATTAGTGTAGGATCGATATATACGAATATAGCAATCAGAAGGGGGTGAATGATTGTGCGAAAGCTAAAACCAAATTTTTTATCTACTAAAAATTCACCCCAAAATGGACTTAAATAAGTGCTTCATAATCAACAAAACATAGTAGATGTGTTCGGTAAAACACGAATTCCCAGAGATCCAACTGTCGGATTGATCTGAAATTTGAACACAAGAAACTAGATTCCAATACGAATCTAAAAAAAAGAATCAGCTCAATCAGACTTACGGATCAAAAGTTATGAACCTCGCAATCTTGCTGTGACAGGGTATGACGAGAATAAATCTAACCAAACATGTAGATTGCAGAGAAGCTTGAAGAATTCAATCTTTATTTCTCCGTTTTTGATCTGGTTACAGTACTCCAAACAAAAGAGTACAAACCCTAATACTTGGTTCTCAGCGCATTACATAAACAGGAGACAACCCCTCCTATTTATAAGAAGTAAACCCTATCAGAGTATGCATGCATGTCCACTTGGTCCAACATGACCCAATACATGCAAGCTACCCCAAACAATTACAACTCTGCATGCGTATAGCTCACCTGCCATACTCACGTGACTAACCAGCCTTCATGTGCACCGTTCTCTAGCCCGAACGTCCCGCATGACATCCTTGACCACCAAGACCTCGATTCCTCCAGAACCTAGTCTCGAACCTAAGTTCCTCCATGAACCTAGTTTCGGTCCCGTCATCGACCACATTCGCCCTCGAGCAACACCTGCACATTAACAATCCACAAAACACAATTCCGAGCACAAGTTCTTCCCAACTTGACTCAATTAGTCCATGCAACTACTCACACGAGCATTGCATACAAATCAACTCAATTTCAAAATTGAAAAAACCTAACCCGAGCACATCACATTCACGCTGGACCAAACTCCTTTGTCCAGCGCACACAGGGACTAAACCCTAGAAAATCACATTCACGTCGGACCTAAGAAAAATGGTCCAGCTCACACATGCTACGCTCGATTTCAACAATCGGTCTGGCGCCAAAATCTCAAAAACACGTTCACGGCGGACCAAAAAATTGGGTCCGGCGTACATGTAAAACTTTTTGTTTCTCAAGAAACTTGGTCCAGCGCAATTGCCTCAAAAACACATTCACGACGGATCAGAGAATTTGGTTTGGCATACATATAAGGTCCACTCGTGAAAATGTCATTTACGACGGACCGAAAAATCTTTGGTCCGGCGTACACATAAAAAGACTTCTATTCTGGTCCAGCGCAAAGTCCCTTTTTCACGTTCACGACGGACCAGAAAATTTGGTCCGGCGTAAACACGAAACCAACTCCTGAAAAAATCCATTCACGACGGACAGAGAACTTTGGTTTGGCGTAAAAGTGAAACTCTATGTTTCTTTGAGAATTAAGTCTAGCGCCACCAGATCAGTTTCACGTTCACGATGGAATAAAATGATTGGTCCGTCGTACATGTAAGATTCTCTGTCACCTGAGAATTTAGTCCAGCGCAAAAGGAACAATGTCTGTAACTTCAAAGCACTTAACCAAACTCTCACAAGCATATCAAATGACCACACATGCACAAGCACATTTTGCAAATTTAATTCTAAGCCAATTTTGCAGCACATGATTTCACAATCTCCCCTTTGATGAAAACATTGGCAACACCACTTAGAATTGAAAATTTGCAATTGATATTCACATCACAAGAAAAGATTTTTTTTTTTAAAATCAAGAAGTTAAAAAACAAAAGCCAAATTGAAAAACACAAAATCTCCCCCTTTGACAAAATTGCAAAGTGAAAACTCCCCGAGGTGAAAATAAGAAAAATCTCCCCCCTAAGAAGAAAAAAGTGAGTAAATGTGCAATGTGCCCAAAACTCTCCAAAATTCTCCCAAGATTCTCCAACATTCTCCACCTTTGACAATGGATTCATCAAGAATACAAGAGAGAACAAAAATCTTTTTTTTTATGTACTGAGCATTATAAGTCATTCACAAATGAAATTCATCTCCAAGTCATGCTATCCAAGATACTTACACCCTCAAATCTACACATAGACAATATAGAGTAAGCACAACTAGAAATCAAGTTCTATTAACGATTATTTGCATGGCATGATCTCTCTTCCTTAACTATCTTAAACCCTGAAAACATTGAATTTTTGTGCACTTCTTTGGTGCTTGAAAAACTAATTTATTTATTCTTTTGCAACAAAATATAAAAATGCAAGGAATTATATGCACCATCATCCTTACTTTTCAACCATGCCAAGCAATGAGCTTAAGGTTTCATGGTTTCGGTCATACACAACTTCTTCCAAGTTCATATCAAAGTGCAATGATAAGCAGTCTCATAAAGAAGAAGTGCGACAGTGCATAACCTTGATCTTGCATCTATCAAATATCACTTTTTGAGCTTTTAGCTCTTTAACTTTGAAAACTTTCACATTGAGCACTTTTTGAGCAGGATCAAGATAGTCAAGAAAGTTCAGCCATGACAAGATTTAATTCAAGTTTTTATTCCATTTAAATAGTCATGCCACAATCTAAACCATATATGTATAAACATGAAGTTGCAAAGACCTTGTAGCATTAACATGGCTTAAATTAACATATGTGTATCAAATATAATGCTCAATACTTTTTCAATTTTTATATTTTTTTATTTAAGAAATACAAAGAAAGACATGTATTACAAAATATTACAAGGTTTTCACAAACTCCCCCTCAAAACAAGCCCATTGGGTGAACAACCACAAGTTCTCCCCGAAAAAAAGCAAAACGAGAAGAAGACAAAGGTTTTGTGAAAATATTTGCCAATTGATGTTCAGTATCTACATGGTGAAACACAATATTTTCTTTTTCTACATGATCTCTGAGAAAGTGAAATCTAATCTCAATATGCCCAAGAAAGAGAATTATCCAAGAAGTGGCATGAACCAGATGTACTTTTTTTTATCAATTCTAAATCCTCCAAAGTCAGCATCAGAAAAATCTCTTGAACTAATGCATGAGGAAGCAGAAAGCCAAATGCCAAAATCTTGAGTACCATGGAGATACCTGAAAATTCGCTTGACAACTTGTCGATGTGAAGCACGCGGGGAAGCTTGAAAACGAGCACACAAGCACGCAGCAAACTATATATTCAGCCTTGACGTAGTGAAGTACAAAAGTGAACATTCCTTCATATGTTTGATTTGAAGTCTTGGACCGGGAGAGTCTCTCATTTAAACCTCCAATTATCTCATCCTCAATAGCATCATCATCATCATCTTCATGAACAAAGATACTCTCCCCCTAGACATATGCACCTGTACCCTCACTGTACCTTTTGCCACAATAGAAGTGGAAGAAGCATCTTCAAAATAACACTTTCAGCACGAGATGCACGAGTGAAGGAGAACCAAAACTTATCACCGAACATGTGGCGTGAGCATTTGGAATCCACTAGCCATATGTTCTCCTTCCCTGCGCGAGAAGCCTACATTGAAGCAGAAAATGTCGAGGCCTCGGTATTGGGGTTACAAATAAGATGTTTAGGAATCCAGTACTGAGACACACGACGCACAACAGTAGGCACAACACGAGCATTCTTATGCACAAAAACAGATTTGTCTTTTCCCATGTTTCTAGCAACAAAAGGTGTTTGCTTCACCCTAGGCACATAATGAGAAGCAAAGTGTGTCTGTTTGAAATTAGATATAGCCTTATCTTTTTCTTTCTTTTGTTGTTTGGCTAGCCTAAAGAAAAATCTACTAGATGTCCATCTCTACCACATGAGTGCAATTGTACTTAACATGATGTTTAGCTTTAGAAGTAGAAACATCATTTGCATTCATCATAGCAGAAGATAAAATTCCAGCAAACTTAAAAACAGTTTTCTTAGGCTCATTAACAATTTTAAATTTCCCACTTTCAAGTGCTTTAACAATAGTGGGAGCATGTGATTTATGATGAGCATAAGAATCAAAACCTAAACCTTTGTTATGAGTGCTGACTTTTGATTGATCCAAGATCATGTTTAGGTTTTTCTTTCCTTTAGTGAAATGTTTTAATGACTTTTCCAAGTAATCAACTTTTCCAGAAAGAGTTAAACAATTATTACAGGTAACGTCCACTTTTACTTTTTGCTTGCGACAAGTTGAGCAGGAAAGAACCTGATGTGTGAGCAAGTCATCTGTCATTTGAGAAACCCTAGCATTTGCATCATGCAACTTCAATTCTAGTAAGGAACATTTAGAACATGGAGTTGTATCATGCACATCAATGGTAGAACAACTAGCATGTTTAACAAGTTTCTCATTTTTCTCATTTTCAGCATTAATTTGATCTAACAAGGTAACATGTTCTTTCCTAAGCAAAGTAAGCTCATTGTAAATTAAGTCACATGATTTACAAGCATCATCATCAGGAATCAAGGTTTTAAGTCTAGTAATTTCAGCATTTAATGATTCCACAAGAATATCATGTTTCTTAATTTTTCTATCACGTTTGTCAAGCAATTTTCCGAGATAAGCAACAACAATAGCCAATTCATCGTAAGAAGGATCTACCTCATTAAAGTCGCAGTCATGGTCATCCTCGGCGAAGTTGTCGCTACTTTTAGCCATGAGACACAATCCCATCAAATCATGCTTGGATGAAGTTGTATCATCCTCACTACTCTCAGAGTCCACGTCGCTCAAATTAACTTGTTCAAGAGTGGAAAGAACTCGGTGGACAACTTTGCGGTTGATGAAGTTCTTCTTCTTTCTATCACTTGAAAAGAACTTCTTCTTCTCTTTTCTTTTATCACTGTCTTTCTCCTCCCTTGATGCTTTACCTACAAGTTTAGGACAATTCGATCGCATGTGGTTGAGATCACCACACTCATAGCATCTTGGAGGACCACCTCTCTTTCTCATTCTCACATTATGCAAAGCTTTGTTAAAGCGAGAAGAGAGTAGTGCCAGATCTTCTTCAGGAAATTGCTCAATCTGTTCATCGGTTAGTGAAGACAAGGAAGATAGCAAAACTTGAAGAAGCATTATTATGAGACATGCTAGATTGGAAAGTCAATGCAATTGATTAATGATCATTCTTCCTAGCAAGAACATCCAATTCATGAGTTTTTAGCTTAGAATAAAGAACATCTAATGTAAGTGCACTCATGACAGTTGATTCTTTAATAATGGATGTAACTTTCATCTCCCAAATTGACATGTCTAAAGCACCAAGCAATTGTCTAACATTAGCAGCATCAGTGTAGTTAACTCCAACAGCACATAGATTGCTAAGAATTTTATTAAAGCGTGCTAAGAAGTCATCTACAGACTCACCAGGTTTCATCTCAAATCGCATGTATTCTTTTTTGTAAATGTCTTGGCGAACCTCTTTGACAGTATTAAAATACTCATGGTAATCACAAAGAGATTTCCATACCTCATATCCAGATCGAAGATGAACCACTCGATCAAAGTCGCTACGTCTCAAGCCTTGGATGATCAAGTTGCGCGCTTTGCTATTTGCTTCAACATGTGCGCTATTGGCGTCGTTGATGTTGTCGTTCTCAAGGACTTCGTATGGCTTGTAAACCTTTTCTCAAATTACGAAGCCCTGCGCCTGGATGAATGCCTCCATCTTTGATTTCCAAAACTGAAAATCAACACCATCGAAAACACAAGGTTTTGTCGTATACCTATCCATTGCTATGATTTCTAATTACCAGTTAAGATTTATTAGAAAGCTTTGCTCTGATACCACTTGTAGGATCTATATATACGAATATAGCAATCAGAGGAGGGGGTGAATGATTGTGTGGAAGCTAAAACCAAATTTTCGATCCACTAAAAATTCACCCCAAATTGGACTTAAATAAGTGCTTCGTAATCAACAAAACAGAGTAGATGTGTTTGGTAAAACATGAATTCTCAGAGATCTAACCATCGGATTGATCTGAAATTTAAACACAAGAAACTAGATTCCAATGCTAATCTAACAGAAAAAGAATCAGCTCGATCGGACTTACGGATCAAAAGTTATGAACCTTACAAGCTTTCTATGACAGAGTATGACAAGAATAAATCTAACCAAACCTGTAGATTGCAGAGAAGCTTGAAGAATTCAATCTTTATTTCTCCTTTTTGATCCAGTTACAGTACTCCAAACAAAAGAGTACAAACCCTAATACTTGGTTCTCAGCGCATTACATAAACAGGAGACAACCCTTCCTATTTATAAGAAGTAAACCCTATCAGAGTACGCATGCATGTCCACTTGGTCCAAAATGACCCAATACATGCAAGCTACCCCAAACGATTACAACTTTGCACGCGTATAGCTCACCTGCCATACTCACGTGACTAACTAGCCTCCATGTGCACCGTTCTCTAGCCTGAACGTCCCGCATGACATCTTTGACCACCAAGACCTCGATTCCTCGAGAACCTAGTCCCGAACCTTAGTTCCTCCATGAACCTAGTTCCGATCCCGTCATTGACCACGTTCGCCCTCGAGCAACACCTGCACATTAACAATCCACAAAACACAATTCCGAGCACAAGTTCTTCCCAACTTGACTCAATTAGTCCATGCAACTACTCACACGAGCATTGCATACAAATCAACTCAATTTCAAAATTGCAAAAACCAAACCCGAGCACATCACGTTCACGCCGGACCAAACTCCTTGGTCCGGCGCACACAGGGACTAAACCCTAGAAAATCACATTCACGCCGTGTCGGTGTTTCGTGCACCGGCAATACGATTTATTTGGTTTAGGGGGTCGCGCGCTCCCTCTCCTCGAATGGTTAGACTCAGGGGGTCCAAGATGTATACTGGTTCGGGCTGAACGTCCCTACTCCAGTTCGCACGGTGGATCTATATTGCTTTCGGGGGCGGGTGATCGCGTGGTGTTACAAGCGGGGGGCCGAAGTTCGGTTTTGAGCGCCCCGTAGGGGAGTGAAAGCTATCTACTGGGAAGAAGAAGAGGAGAAAGGTCTCTCCCATTCCCTGAGGGTCCTGCCTCCCTTTATATAGATGGAGGGGGCAGGTTACAAGGGAGTTTTTGGAAAGAAAAGGAGGGGCGTCCCATGCCCTGGAGTCTTCGTCTCATCGGGTGGCGTGGATCGCTGTCTCGCTGGGAAATAGCGTACCTAACCTCTGCGCATTGGTCAGGTGCTGACGTAGTGGCGTGAGAGCCTGGCGTTGTCTCGGGAGGGAGCGTTTCCTCCCACCGTGCACAGTTGTGTGACAGGGCTGAAGTTTGACATCGGCAACCCTCCTGCCGCCTCAGGAAGACGCCACCTACCCTGGCGCGGTCGTTCCGTGCCGTCATGTCTGTAGGGTAGGTGGCCGGTTGCCAGCGAGGGCACGGCGTCCCGACCTTAAACGGAGGTTGCCTTAGTCGGGTCGGAGCTGGGCGGGATGTCCGACCCACGGGGGTCGGACCACCCCCTTGGTGGGGTTGGTCGGGGATGACCCATCCTCGGTTGCCTAGTGAGGCCTCTGGCTGAAGTTGGGCTTCGGGCAGCCCAATCGTCTTCTTTGGCCGCTGGGGGTACCCATGGTATGAGCACTCGTAAGTAGCCCCCGAGCCCCCGAGCGGATCGAAGAATCGGGCGGGGGGTTGCTTCGAGCGGCGGGTCTCAGCCAAGTTCATGCGGGCGTGCTTGATCGGTCGCTCCGATTGGGTGCGCGCGAGCGCACCCGGTGGGTGTAGCCCCTGAGCCCCCGAGCGGGTCAAAGATCCGATCGGGGGGGTTGCCTTGGACGATGAGGCCCGACTGGGTGCGTACGAGTGTACTCGATCGATTGTTCCGTCCGAGTGTAGCCCCCGAACCCCTGAGCGGGTTGGATATCCTGTCGGGGGGTTACCTTGAGACAGCTTGAAGTTTAGTCTTGGATGCGAGTTGAGGTGACCGGGCCGTCCATTGGCCCAAATCACAGTGGCCTTCCAGGGGCTCGCCTCGGCTCCGCCACTTGGCCATTTTTCTCGTCGGGGCTGCGTTTGCCCAGGTTGGTGCGTCAACCTGAGCCTCAGGCGTGAGCCATCGGGTCCTCCGTCGCCCGGCAGCCGGGCAGGCCTTCTTCCACCCGCTCGTGGTGCGGTTGGCCTAGCCCAAGAGCTAAAGCCGAGGGGTCGCATGGTGCTTTGCTCGGAACAGTGCCCCTTTGATTCCTGCCATCTCATCGGGATTCAATGCGTTGCAGAGGAATGGATAGGGACTGTTGTGTCTCTACCAAGTGAGGGGCAGATGGAGCGACGGCGGGCGGGGCGTTGTGCTCGAAGCGTCACCTGTTCGGATCGTGTCGTCTCGCCCCCATAAGTACGGAGTGGGGGACACGAGAGCGCATCACACCTGTTCATTGCCTTTTCCTTCCCGTCAGGTGTTGGTGGGCTGCTTGCCTTCCTCCTCCGCTTCAAAGCGCTTCGAAGGGCAGATGTCTAGCGGAGGCCATGACCCGAGCGACGATCGGAGGGCCGATAAGCGGCCCGCGGACGCAGACCCACGAGGTCCGAGACCCAGGAGGCCCCGTACCGGCGCCGGATCCTCCGCCGCTGCGGCGAGGGGTGGACTCATCCTCCCCTCATCCACCTTCCGCATCTGCGACCCCCCTTTGGCATAAGTTCCCGTCACTTAGCTTCAGGCTCGGGATGGTTCTGATTCCTTCTAGTTGACGTTGGTCGTTCTCCTTTCTTTTGTCCCAGTGCCTCCGGCTCGGGCTTACGCCCGTTGTCCACCACCGTGCCCCCGCCGCACCCCTTGGTTGCGGCGGGAGCGGCGGTCACCGCCGGCGTCGTTGCCCACGCTCTTCCGCCTGACCGGGGTGGCGCCTCCGACGTGGGGGCCCGGGCGTCCAGGCTGGCCGATGCGTTAGCCGGGATGCAGGCCTCCTTGGCGGCCCGAGCCGTGACAGCGGTGGCCCAGGAAGCTCGGGCGCAGGCCGCCGAGGAGGAACTCGCTAAGGTGCGTGAGGAGCTTCGGTCCGCACACCAGAACCTCCTCCCCATGCTGCGCTCGGCCTTCGACAGTATGGTCGGGAGCCTACGGCCACTGGGAGTGAGGCTGAATGAGCCCCTGGAGCATACTGCAGTGCAGTACGCTTTCGGCCTCACCCAGGCGGCCGAGGTCCTCGCCGACCTCCCCCGCGCCTTGAGCGATCGCTCCGCTCATGAGGGGCGGGAAGCCGCCGCTCAGGCGGCGGAGTACGTGCTGGCCTGCTGCGCCAGCTGCGACGCCTCCTTTGACCCAGCGGCAACGACCACTAGGATTAGAGGTGACGCTGGTCGGGAGCGGGCCAGAGTGTGGGTGGCGGCGGAGGTGGTAGCGGGGCAGCTGCTGGTGGGGATCCCGAGTACGAGCACTGATAGCGGCGACAGCTCCAGCGACGACGCCTTCTTCTAGGGAGGCTCCGGAGCGGCCGCCCACAACTTTTTATTATCTATTTTCCCCTCTTGTTTGCGCCTTTTTGTTTTTATGAACAATTATATCATATTGTAATGGCTGGTCGAGAGGGGCGTTCACTCCCGATTTTATTCTCCCTATTTTTGTTTCGCGGTGAGCGCTCGCTAGATGACCGTAGCTCTTAGGAACCGTTGGGGCTACTCGAGCGTAGGTTGGTGAGATAGTAACTTTGGGGGAAATGCAGAGAGCGGAGGCCTAGCCGCCGGGTCGCAAAGCCTCGGACCGATCAAGGATCAGTCGGCCCGACCACGGGTCCGACTGGCCCAGTCGGCCGGCTCTACCCAGGTGGTTAAGGGACCGCTGGTTTTGCTCGACCGTAGGTCCCGACCGGGTGCATGTGAGCGTGCCCGGTGAGCGCAGCTCCCGAGTCCTCGCGCGAGTCGGGCAGCCGATCGAGGAAAACGCCTTTCGTCGTTGCTCAACGTCGCCTTTAGTCGGCGTGGGCGCCCGGATGCCTTTAGCAAGGTTCCGGTGCCCGAGCGCTAGTTTTACATCGTAGCTCGACGTTGTCTTAGTCGGCGCGGGTGCCCGGATGCCTTTAGCAAGGTTCCGGTGCCCGAGCGCTAGTTTTGCGTCGTAGCTCAACGTAGGGCGTCCGTCCCGAGTCCCCATCTGGAGAGGCCGCCTACGGGAGGAGTGGCCGCTGTCTATCCCATGTATACGCTCCATCCGCATGCGTGGGACCTAGAGGGGGTGAGCGTACGCGCATTTACGAACGTTGGTTTGAACACCGTGCTCGCATGAGCTGGTAATGGGTGATCCGAGTGGAACCTGGAGATCCCTGCAAGGGGGGATCCTTCCTAGCAGATGATCTCGATGCGGGTGTCTGGCCCTCTGGGGACGTTCCATAAGAAACCTTTCTTTACTTGATCCCGTATCAGACCCCGGGCCTTTCGCCGGCCCGGAGCACAGCTGGCTGTCACCCATCGATGGGTTCTGCGGGAGAGTGTGAAGTATGGTCTCGGACACGAGTTAAGACGATCGGGTCATCCGCCGACCCAACTAGAGGCCCACCGAGGGCTCGCCCTTTCCTCACCCCTCGCTCGTTTATCTGCCGGGGCGGCTCTAAATCCGCTTGGCGGATTAGGCCTTCGGATCCTGCGGCGTTCGACTAGGCCCCGGGCGTGAGTTATTGAACTCTTTGCCATGTCGGAGCTGCAGCGGCCCAGTGTGCCTGGCATACCTATTGCGAGGCGGTTTGCTTGGCCCAGCGATGGAGATCGATAGGTCATAGGGCGGGCCGGTCGAGGCGGCGCCCTGGCGCCCCCGACTGTCCTGTCAAGATTTAATGCGTAGTGGGAGAACAGGAAACCATCAAGACTTACCGGTTGCCCAGTCGTGGGGAGATTTGCGGTTAGTTGGACGGGACGCGCAACGGTCCGCCCGAGGTGGCACCTGTCCAGTGCCATAAGGTGGCGCGGGGGGCATCGGGATGGGCACTTGCTTCTGCCTTCTTCGCCTCCCTGCCTTTGCCTGTCGCAAGAGAGAAAGACGAGAGAGCCAAAAAGGAGCCTGGTAAAGAGTTGCGAACCTTCCTACCTCCCTCACCCCCTCGTTTTCACCGTTTCTCAGAGATGTCATGGCCAGAATGCTCCATCCAGCCCACCCGCGCGATCGGCCTAGAGAAGAAGGGGTTCCTTCCTCCACGGGACGTCTCGAAGTGGAGGGTGCCGGCAGGGGCTACGGTCCCTGTCGGTGTATTCTAGACCAGGATGCCCACTACACTTTACTAAGAGCCGCTAGCGGACACGTGGCATCCAGACCACGCCGCTGGCGGTCAGAAAGGTGGCCGTCCAGCGGACAGGTGGCGACCAGGCCACGCCGCTGGCGGTCAGCTGTGTGATCGCCCAGCAGACAGGTGGCGACCAAGCCACGCTACCGGCCGTCACCGTGGTGATCGCCAATGGACAGTGGCGACCAGGCCACGCCGCTTCTTGATCGGTTGTGATCGCCAGCCGGACACGTGGTGTCTGAACCACGGCCCTTTGGCAGCGGTCGAACATAATTCGCCTGACGGACGTGCGGCGCCCAGTCCACACCATTGGCGCTCAGTTCCCGAGGCCACCTGATAGCCTGTGCAGCCGCACAGAAGGTCAGAGACATTTAATGCGTATCATGCGCATTAAATGGGGGTAATGAAGGCCACAGCAGGGCGGCGTGTGTTCCCAACGCGCGCCATAATGGCGAGTGACATCACGGTGCAATTTCCCACCCATCAGAGCGGGCGGAGCCAGCGGGCGCGGGGCCCGAAGCGGGGGAGAAGCGAGCGAGCGATGCTGCTCCACCTACAACGTCGGATGCTAGGCGTTTTCCCTCTGCCTACGCCAAGCTGTGTGGCTAGAGAGGTTCCACCCCACGTCCATCGAGATGTACGAGGGCACCACCAACCCGGAGGAGTTCCTGCAGATCTATACCACAGTGGTGCGCGCCGCGGGAGGATCTAAGAGGATCATGGCCAACTACCTCCCGACATCGCTGACGGGCTCTGCCCGCTCCTGGCTATTGAAACTCCCGCGAGGGTCCGTGCACTCATGGGAGGAGCTGTGCGACATCTTTGTCGCCAACTTTCAGGGCTCCTACACTCAGTCGGGTGTGGAGGATGACCTCCACGCCCTGGAATGGACAAAAGGGGAGTCCCTGAGGGAGTTTATTCGGCGGTTCAGTCACTGCTGAAACACGATCCCCCGGATTTCCGAGCAGTCGGTGATTATCGCCTCTTGGAGGGGGGTTCGAGATCAAAAGATGCGAGAGAAGATGGCTACCCGCACCATTTCGACCACCTCCGAGCTGTTCTCCCTGGCGCATAAGTGCGCCAGGGCGGCGGAGGCCCGGGAGCGCACGGCGGGGCCGTCTGGCCACAGCGAGGCAGGAACCTCAAAGGCTTTTGATCACAAGAAGAAGAAGAAGCTCAAAGAGATTGGCGCCGGAGAGGTCCTAGCCGCCGAGCCGGAAGACAAGCCCCAGAAGCACGACCGCCGGGACAGGAGGGGTGATCGTCGAGACCCGCGCCACGACCGCGGGGACCGCCGTTCGCCCCACCGAGAAGACGACAGGGGCAGACCTTACTTCCCCATCCACGGACCAACGGGCATGATCTGGCGGTGTCAAGGCCCCAAGTTCAAAAATTCTGGGAAAACCTGAGGGTAGCACAGTTGCGACAGAAGAGCTATGCCGATCGCCGTAGGAGACCCCTCTCCTTCGATATTGGCGACTTCGTCTATCTAAAGGTATCTCCTCTTCGAGGTACTCGTCATTTTGGAATCAAGGGGAAACTGGCGCCTCGCTACATAGGGCCATTCCGAATCCTCGAGAAGCGTGGTCAAGTTGCATATCAGCTAGAGCTTCCTCTCTCACTTGAGATGGTTCATAACGTCTTCCATGTCTCCCAATTGAAAAAGTGTCTTCGTACTCCTTTCGAGTCGCTTGAAGTGGATGACCTCGGAGTTGCGCCTGAACCGGATCTATCCTATCGAGAGCATCCAATTCGGGTTTTAGAAGAAGCGGAGCGCAAGACTCGGCGGAGAACACTCAAATTCTACAAAATTCAGTGGAGTAATCATACTGAGGATGAGGCTACTTGGGAACCCGAAGATCGCTTAAAGACCGAGTATCCAGAGTTCTTCGATACCATGTAAGTGGTAGCGAATCGTTCTTCGTGCTTCGAAGTATTTTGAGTAGTGCGCGACTAACCTACCCATCTGCGTTCTATCCGGTCTATGCGTTTGTTCTGAATCTCGGGGCGTGATTCCCTTGTGGGGGGAGGGTTTGTCAAGGCCCCAAGTTCAAAAATTCTGGGACATCCGGAGTATCCGGATCAACGTCCGAAATGTCCGGACATAACCCGGAATGTCCGGATAAATTGTCTGGAGTATCCGGATTGGGCTGACCGAACACCCAGCCCTGTAGTGTCCGGACTAAATGTCCGGAGTGTCCAGGTTGATTCTACCGAAGACCCCAACCCGGAGTCTTCGGGTTGAGCATCCGGAGGGTCCGGATTGTGCGGGGGTTTTGTGTATAAGTTCTATTTCATGGCTCCCATTCTTCTTTCCTCCTCTCCACTTGCTCTCTACCCCTCCCGTGCGTCTCCTCCGCCCTAGCTCCACTCCGGTGAGCTCCCCTCCGGCCGGTGACCTTTCCGGCGGCTCCTCCATCTCAGGGAACTCCTCCTCACGCTGGCATCTCCTTCCTCCACCCGGCGTTGCTTCTCCTCCATCTTCCTTTGGAGGTAGGTTTTTTCTCTTGGGGTTTGATTCGTGGGTTTCTTGGATCCTAAGGCCGTCCATGGTGGGTTTGGAACCTAGGTTTGGATTTGAGAGTTTGGGAATGAACTTTGGAGTTCTAGGGTTTTGAGGTGTGGTGATTCTTGGGGTTGGTTTTGGGAATGTAGGGTGCCTAGGTTAGAGATCGGGAAGTAGCAAAGCCATTTCTTGGCTTGGAGTTAGGTTTTGGTTGGGCTAGTAGAATGTCGTCGTTTCTTGGCGGTTTGAGCTAGCTCGGGGCTTCTCCCGGCTTGCAAGTTGTAGAAAAGTCGTAGATCGGGTCGGTGTGAAGCCGTAGAAAGCGGTAGGACTCCCATCCTCAAGTCGTGTTGGGCCAAATGCTCCAGGTCCGGAGTGTCCGGATACCCAGTCCGAAGTATCTGGGTTATCCGGACTGTCCGGATCAAATGCCCGGACTGTCCGGGTTAGGCTGGTCTGTCCAGTTGTGGGTTTTTGTGGGGTTGTGTGTGTTGAACTCGTTTCTTTCGCATCGCATGCATCTTATTGTTGCATATTATTCGTGTAGAAAATGAAACCGCGGGGGGTGATACCGCCGTGGTCGAGGGAGTTGCCGAGGGGCAAATCGCTGTCGATCCACAGGCAGAAGATCAAGGCAAGCACCTAAGCATCTTGAACCTTATATATAATCTATTTTTGTGAATTAACTGCTTATTGGGTGTTAAGTGTTGCATTAGGAGTTGAAGTGTGGGATAGGCTAGATCCTATTTGCTGCATGTACCCTTTTCATTGTTACTCGAAAACACCTCCCTTGGAGCTATATTATGGGTGCTAATTGTGTCGTGCTTAGTATGCTTAGGAGTCGGGTTTGTGCCAAGTGGTGGACGGTTCCACTGCTTGAGGTCTTACACATTAAAATCTCTGGAACTGTTTGGCTATGGTTATGTTGTGGAAAAAGGTATAATTGGAGACCGGGCGGGAGAGTTGGGGCATTTGGGTAAGGAGACCCAAATGTGGTAGTCCCGCCTGAGTCAGCTAAGGACCGATCCGATGTGGCACCATGGCTGGGCACCAACTGGTTGATCACATGCCCGATTATGGTAAGGTAAGCCGCTCTTTCATCGCATGCCGTTCGATGGGCCATGCCCTCATGTGGTTGGACGTGGTTGAGGGCGGGGCCTAGGCTGGCTCTCGGGCGCCAAGCCGGGCTTGGGGCTGCTCGAGGGGGTGCTAGGTTTCCGGACCGCATGAAGATGCCCCAACGGATTGGTATGGGTGGGAGGGGGTTGACATGAGGTTCCTTCGGGACACATGTCGTGTGATCAATGCTTCCCTGCAGGGTTAATTAAGCGATTCGAATTGCCGTGCTCTCGGATATGAGCACGCTTGGTCACTGCTGTTACACATAGTAATAACTTGAACTGAAGTTCGCCGTTGGGCTTGAGCTCGAAATGAATGTGGTTAATTGATGTGGATTATTAATTGCTAACTTCACCTAGTGGTAGGTGCAGTAACAACCGCACAAAAACTGAGAGTTGAGTAGTTTAAGTAACTAAACAACAAATGTTAAGCATTTTGCAACTGTTCTACCTTCAACTTATTCCTTGCTACATCCAAATGCATAATCCTTTGGAGTCGGTCATATATGGACCACGGGTAAGACTTGCGAGTACCTTTTGTACTCAGGCTTCTGCTTCTGTGGTTTTGCAGGTGAGGATCCAGCAGGGTGTGAGTTTTGCCCCTACTGCCTATCGGTGACCGGGCGGGGCACCGAGTAGAGGCTGCCGACACTCGTGCGCCTGGGAGTGTTCCGGGCATGACACTTCCGGGGTGTTTTACTTTTGTTGTGTAGTGTAGTGGGTGGTACTTTTGTAAACAGCTGTACTTTTATTTCTGTGATGGAACCCATCTGCTTTTCCTTGGTTCGTTTTGTTGGTCGTTGTTGGGCCTCTTTGTGCCGTGAAGTGTGTTTGTTTGCTTCCGCGTTCTGCGTCTCTGGTAGTGAGTTTGGGCTCGATGCCCCTTTGTGCGAATTGATGCTGATATGGCATTGGGAACCGGTATGTGGGGATCCTGGGCGAGTTTTCGGATCGCATACCGGGGGAATACCGAGGTTGTTGTCGAGTCGTTGGATGTTTGTAGAGTTGTCTCGTTTGGGCTTGGGTATTAGCATCTGGATCACCTCCGGTGATTTGTTGCTAGGATCCAAATCCAACGGGAGCAACTGTTCATCCAACAACTCGAGGATGACCTGGGCGGCTCCTCCCAGGCGGATTGCCATGTCGTGTCCAAGTTGCTGGAGCAGCGGCTTAAGGAGCGCCGCGAAGATGACCGCGATGATGCGGGTGAAGACCCTGCTCCGCTGGCCTTTCAACAAGCGGAGCACACGGTAGCGTTCATTCATGGTGGCTCCGCCACCTACTCTTCAAACTCGCAGTACAAGCGAGAGTTGAGGGAAGTGTGCGCCACTGTACCAACTCCCGGGGCGAGTAGGCTACTGAAGTGGTCGGAGGAGCCGATCACCTTCAGTCAGACCGACCACCCGGTGAGCACCTCAGGCCCGGGCCATCTCCAGATCGTGGTTTCTCCCATGGTCCGGAATGCGAGACTCGGGCGAGTGCTCGTCGATGGAGGGAGCTCCATCAACCTTATGTCTGTAGGGGCGTTCAAGGCACTCCATATTCCTTATGAGGAGTTGCGCTCGGTCCCTCTCTTCTACGGAGTTGCCCCTGGGGTGGGCTTGACGCCCCTGGGACAAGTCCAGCTGCACGTCACGTTCGGAAGCGTGGAGAACTTCCGGACGGAGAAAATCAACTTTGAGATCGCAGATTTCGACCTCCCCTACAACGCTTTGCTTCGCCGCCCAGCTCTGGTAAGTTCATGGCAGCCACGCATTACGCCTACATGATGATAAAGATCCCTGGGCCTGGAGGCCCGATTACTGTGAAGGTGGATCGGCTGGAAACCCTACGCCTCAGCAAGCAGGTGCAGGACCTGGCCGGCGCCACCTGCTCAGCCCGAGGCGAGGACTACCGCCCAGAGCTCCCTCGGTCAAGGCCCGCGCCTCACCTGGTTCCTCGGGTGAGGTGAAGGCGGTCCCTGTGTGCGAGGACAGTTCTGGGAAGGCCGTGAAGATTGGTGCCGGCCTCAGCACCAAATAGGAAGACGCGCTCATCACCTTCCTCCGGTCTAACTTAGATGTGTTCACTTGGGAACCATCTGAAATGACCGGGGTCCCTAGGGAGGTGATTGAGCACTGATTGGCAATGCTCCCTGGAGTGCACCCAGTCCGGCAGAAAGTCCGGAGGCAGGCACCAGAGCGGCAGGATGCCATTCGGGATGAGGTAGAAAAGCTGTTGCAGGCGAGGATTGTACGGGAGGCCACCTACCCCGAGTGGCTGGCCAACCCTGTGCTCGTCAGGAAGTCGAACGGGAAGTGGCGGATGTGCATCGACTTCACCGATATCAACAAAGCCTGCCCCAAGGACCCTTACCCCCTGCCGTGGATAGACATTGTCATCGATTCCACAGCAGGGTGTGAGGTCTTATGCTTCCTAGACGCCTACTCCGGCTACCACCAGATCAGCATGGCGCGGGAAGACGAGGAGAAGACTGCTTTTGTGAACCCCCTAGGCGTGTACTGTTATGTCTGAATGCCTTTTGGGTTGAAGAACGCTGGTTCAACCTACCAGCGCGCTATGCACACTGTATTTCGGTCGCAAATTGGGAGAAATCTTGAAGTATATGTTGATGACTTGGTAGTGAAGACCAAAAAGACTGCAAGGCTTGTTGAAGATATAGAGGAGACTTTCTCGCACCTCCGGCAATATTGCTTGAAGCTAAATCCTGAGAAGTGTGTGTTTGGTGTGTCGTCTGGAAAGCTGCTTGGGTTCCTCGTTTCCAATCGTGGAATCGAGGTCAACCCGAAAAAGATCGCGGCCATCGAGCGCATGCAACTGCCCACATGACTCAAGCAAGTCCAGTGCCTAGCGGGTCGCCTGGCCTCTCTTGGTCAGTTCATAGCCCGGCTCGAAGAGAAGAGCCTCCCCTTTTTCAAGCTATTGAAGAAGACCAACTCCTTCGAGTGGACTACAGAAGCGCAACAAGCACTCGAAGAGTTAAAGAAGTACCTCTCCTCCCCTCCGGTGCTGGTCGCTCCTGAGCCAGGCGAGCCGCTATTGTTATTTGTGGCGGCCAGTCCTGCGGTTGTGAGAGTGGCACTGGTGGCGGAGCGCAAAGGTGTCCAGCGGCCGGTTTACTACGTTAGCAAGGTGTTACACGATGCCGAGACAAGATATCCGCAAGCCCAGAAGATGGTGTATGCTGTGCTGGTGGCGTCCAGGAAGTTGCGGCATTATTTCCAAGGAAGGGAGATCACGGTAGTTTCGGCCTACCCCTTGCGCGAGATCCTTCACAACCGCGAAGCTGAGGGCCACATTGCCAAGTGGTCTGTGGAGCTGGGGGAATTCGGCCTCAAATTCACCCCCCGTACTGCGATCAAGAGTCAAAGGCTGGCAGAGTTCGTTGTCGAGTGGACTCCTGCCGAGTCTGAGACTGAGGAAACCCCCGCGCCCTCCCCCTGGACACTCTACTTCGACGGCTCCTTCAGGCTCGAAGGCGCGGGGGATGGGGTCCTCTTGGTTTCCCCAACCGGAGACCTCCTCAAGTACATGGTCGTCCTGGACTTCAAGGCCACGAACAACGTTGCCGAGTATGAAGGTTTGCTGGTGGGGCTTCGCGCCGCCGCGGCCATCGGTGTTCGGCGTCTACAAGTCAAGGATGACTCGCTGCTAGTCGTCAACCAGGCATGAAAGGAGTTCTCCTGCTCTGATCCCGTCATGGCGCAGTGCTTGGCAGAGGTCAGAAAGATGGAGCGACATTTCGACGGGCTGGGGTATACTCATATCCCCGGCGCGACAATTACTTGGCGGACGAGCTCGCGCAGCTCGCCTCGACAAGATCTCCTGTTCCGGTCAGAGTCTTTGAAGAAAGGCTTCCGCGACCGTCCATCGCAGCCCCCGTTTCTGGTGGGGACGATGGTGACGCTGCTTCAGCCCTCATTCCGGAAGGAAGAGTAGTATTAGCGGAAATGCCAGGCCAGGCGGAGTACCCAAGCGATCACCCTGTGGTCGCCACACTTGACCGGGAAGGCACATGGATGGATCCGATCCTGGCCTACCTGCGGGATCAAGTGTACCCCGACGATGATGCGTCAGTAGAGAATATAGAGCGAAAGGCCAAGTGCTATACCCTGGTGGGCGGGGATCTTTACCGCCGGGGTAGAAACGGAGTTCTTCTGAAGTGCATCACTCGGTAAGAGGGGAGCAGTTTGCTCTCTGATATCCATAGAGGCGTGTGCGGGAGCCATGTGTCCAGTCGAACGATGGTGGGGAAATCTTTCCGCCAAGGGTTCTATTGGCCAACCGCCCTCCAGGATGCTTGCGAGCTGGTGAGGAAGTGCGAGGCGTGCCAGTTCCACGCCAAGCAAATCCACCGACCAGCCCAAGCTCTGCAAACCATCCCGCTCTCATGGCCCTTCGCGGTCTGGGGGCTGGATATCCTGGGCCCGTTCCCGTGGGCCACAGGGGGATACACCCATCTGTTCATCGCCGTTGACAAGTTTACCAAATGGGTGGAAGCCGAAGCAGTAAGGGCGATTACCGCCGCCGCTGCGATCAAGTTCATGCAAGGAATCTTCGCCCGCTTCGGGGTCACCAACCGCATCATCACCGACAACGGCATGCAGTTCACCAGCGCTGCTTTCTTGGGTTTCTGTGAAGAAATGGGCACCAAGGTTTGTTTTGCCTCAGTAGCCCACCCGAGGAGTAATGGCCAAGTTGAGTGGGCCAATGCACTGGTGCTGAAGGGCCTCAAGACCAGGGCGTTTGATCGACTCCACAAGCGCGGAGCCCGGTGGACTGAAGAGCTCCCGGCGGTGCTGTGGTCGCTTCGTACCACCCCCAGCCGGGCCACCGGGGAAACTCCCTTTTTCCTGGTCTACGGTGCGGAAGCGGTCCTACCCTCGGAGCTGGCCTTAGGGTCACCACGAGTGGCGGCGTTCACTGAGGAAGCCTAGGAAGATCTGCGTCGAGAGGACATCAACCTCCTGGAAGAAGTGTAGGATCGCGCGGCCTTGCGCGCTGCCCGGTATCAGCAGAGTCTCAAGCGGTACCACGCCGCCCGGGTCAGCGAAAGGACACTGATAGTTGGCGACCTGGTCTTACGCAGAGTTTAGACGCATGCTGGGCTGCACAAACTATCTCTCCAGTGGGAGGGCCCCTTTAAGGTGGTCTCAGTCTCTCGCCCTGGGGCGGTCAGCTTGGCCACTGAGGACGGAGAGGAGTTGGTGAACTCCCAAAACATAGAGCTTCTACGCAAGTTCTATCCCTGAAAAGGTTGGAAGTGCAGAGCTGCGCACCCCGACCAGCCGAGTTGAGTTTTCCTCTCCAACGCTGGTCGGGGGAAGCCTTTGTTTAATTCAATGTCCAGTTTTTATTCAAAACAGTTGTCACCTTTGTTCTCTTTTTTCTGGCTTGCGCCCCAATGGGCCGTGTCCGCGTAATCGCCCTAAGTACCTTAAGGCTCTCTGAATTCTCAACGGTAAAAGTGGGACCACTGGGTGAGCGTGGCGTGTAGGGATGGGTGATTAGATGGCTAGTTTGGCACGGTTTTCAACACGGTCATAATGCTCAGGGTGTCCCCGTGAGAACCATCGACTCAAACACCACTACCGAGAGCCTACTACCCTGCCACACCTCACCAAGTGTTCGGCCCCAAGAGACCACGAGAGCGGTTAATTTCACAAGGTCCTAAGGTCCTGAGATGACGATATTCCAGCGCGAGGGATCCGGGCCCTGCTCCCCGACTAACACCTAATGCATGCGATTACCTTTTTGTTCGTCCAGAACCAGCATAGTGGAGGTGCGGACAAGCATCCAAACATGAGGCATGCGAAGGGAAGTATATGCATTCATAAACAGGAAACTGACTTGCAAGAGTTTTTACAGATAGCAAAGCAAAAAAGTAGGTAAAGCTAAAATCTGGAGTCTTCACTCCTCGTTCGCCGCGGCTTCCGCGGCTGCCTAGTCCTCTACCAGGTCGACGTCCAGCCTGAGTGCCACATCCTCGGCCACTGCTTCCAGCGCCGGGTTGACCATCTCAAGCTGGTCGATGACCTGCTCGGCGGCGTCGCACCAGGTTTCTGCCTCGGCCTGGGCGATCCTTCTTCCACCCCCTGGATGGCGGCCAGGGGTCGAGTTAGCGTCTACCGGGCGCAAAGAAAGCCAAAGACGCACGACGCCGTGGCCACCGCGACTGCCTGCCCATCTTGGCTGGATCGGGTGGCTAGGGCGCCGGGCAGGAGGGTAAGGAAGTCGGCGATCCGGCTCATGCAGAAGCAATAATGCCGGGCCGTCTGCTCGACCGGGGCCGGCTGCTCCAGCGCCAATGGCACCAAGCTGGCCACCATCCGGTCGAAAGCGGGGCGCAGCATGAAGGTCGTCTCAGCTTCCGCGCGGAGCCGCTCGCCCTTCTCCTCGTCGCGCTCTCGGGTGATCGCCTCGACGCGGAGGGCTCCTTGCTCCCTCTCCTGCTGCAGGCCCCGCTCCAACCGCTCCACCTTGTCGCGCCAGTCCTGCACCTCCTTGCGGAGGCGGTTGTTCTCCGCGATGGCCTCCCTCAGCCTCTCCCTGCTCGTCGCGAGGCGGCCGCTCACCCTGGAGTACAGCTCGCCGAGGGCGGCCAGCAGAGCATCCGCGTCCACCGAGGGGATTGAGGCGTTGGGGACCTCCGGAGTGGGCGGCAAGCCCATCCCGCCTTCAGGCAGTAAGACGGCCGCCCCTGCGGTGGCCACTGGGTGGTCGCCTGGGCCGCCTTGGTGTTCGACCGCCAGCACTGGCTGCCGCCGCAGCAGTTCTCGTCGCCCCGGTGCACCCAAAGTAGTCGCTCAAGAAGGTTAAAAGGAGGTAAGCCTCTCGATTGAAGGAGCTTAACGCAGGTCTTTGTGTGTCGGTTATGCGTACCGTAGAAGGCCTCTGAACCAGGCGCGGCCGGCGAAGCGTCTCCCCTCGGCGCCGGCGGCGGCGGAGGAAGGATCGGTGCCGGCGGTGGCGGCGGAGGAAGGATCGGTGCCGGGCGGCGGCGGAGGCGGATCGACCAAAGACCGGAGGTGGCGGCAGATTGACCTGCGCCGGTGGCGACGGCGGCTGGTCGACCTGCGTCGGCGGCGGCGGAGGCAGGTCCGGCGCTGGCGGGGCTATGGTCGGAGCAGAGCCAACTTCAATCACCTCAACGGAAGCGGTTGAAGTGCCAGCTGCGGCCGTCGAAGAGCTCCCCTCTCCGGTAGTGGTCGCAGCGCCCCCTAGCGCGACGCGAACCCTCCTAGGGCTGGGACCAGGGGCGTCGTCGTCAGCGGGGCGCTTGTCCCTCATCTGGTCACCGGCTGGAGGAGGGTCCCGGATCGTCAATGCCCCTTGGCGGAGCATGTTCACCAGCCCCATGGCGTCCATGGTGGGCATGGCACGGATGATCGCCACCCATTCCCGGGGCTCCACTCGGTAGAGTGGGAGCACTCCCGCCGGGAATGGTGGGAGGTTGCTGGAGGCACCCAGCAAGCCCATCCAGGACTCGAGTTTTGCGGGGGACAAGTCCCCTGCAACTGAAAAAGAGAGAGAGAGAAGAGTGAAGCCATCGTTAGTTCAGCGGCAGTTACAAAAAGTACTAAAAAGAAAGAAAATTAGGTAACCTACCTCTGAGGGCCGTCCTGGTCATGTCGTCAGAGCCCGTGTACTGCCAGGCAGGGCGAGCACGGCGACGCAGGGGGCTGATTCTCCGAGAGATGTAGTCCCGAAGAACCATGCTTCCCGTCAGGCCCGCTATTCGCAGCTGGTCCACACGGTTCAGCATCGTCTGGAGCTTGGGTGTCTCGTCGACGTGAGCTCCCCAGGCTGGGGTGCTGACCGCTGGCCCCGTCGGCAACTCCAGGACTTCTACACCGCTATCGTCCTCGACGTAGAACCACTCATTGCGCCAGGTCCTCCAGTTGGAACGGAGGTCCAGCGGAATGTAGCGGGAAGTCGTGCCGTCCCGAAGGCGGAGGTGGCAGGAGCCTGCTATGGTGGAGGTGTCCTTTGCCACGCGCAAGGAGTAGAAGAAGCGAAAAAGAGGAATGTTGGGGGCCACTCCCACGAACATCTCGTAGAAGTGGGCAAAGACAGCAAGAAGGATGATGGAGTTAGGAGGAAGGTGAATGTTGTGGATGGAGTAGAAGTTGAGGACGGCGAGGAGACCGGCCAGCATCCCCCAGCCGAAGAAGATTACTTCCCCCGGGCGACAGCTGGGCGCGGCGGTCCCGGCGCAGGAGCGGACGGTGTCGCCGGCAATGTACCAGGAAAACCTCGAGGCTTCGATATCCTCGACAGTCGATGGAGGAAGCAGAGGTGCTGGCGGCGCCATGAGGGTGAAGGAGCAGTTCGCAAGAAGCAAAGGCGAAGGAGCAAAGGCGAAGGAGCAGTTCGCAAGGAGCAAAGGCGAAGGAGCAATTCGCAAGGAGCAAAGGCAAAGGCTAAGGAAAGAACGAACCGCACCCCCCGGGTAGCCACCTTTATATATGTGTGCATGGAGGAGTGCTTCGGCGGGAGACCCGAGGGGGCGCGGTGGTTCGATGGCGAGAAACCCAAAAGAATCAGAAAAGGCGCAGGCATGTTCCCAAGGCCCGCGCCGGTTACGTGGTGGGGGGCGGCTGCACGTTCCGCCTCGATGCCCAGAAACGGCGGTGGCATTTAAAGCCGCAGCGTTACATGGGCATTTATAATGGACCCACCCGGGAGACTGAACCACTTTCGTTTCCAAAAAGGGTAAAAAGGGCGCTCCAGGGTGGGTCCGGGGACTACTGTCGGTGTATTCTACACCAGGGTGCCCACTACACTTTAGTAAGAACCGCTAGCGGACACGTGGCATCCAGACCACACCGCTGGCGGTCAGAAAGGTGGACGTCCAGCGGACAAGTGGCGACCAGGCCACGCCGCTAGCGGTCACCGTGGTGATCGCCAATGGACAGAGTGGCGACCGAGCCACGCCACGACAATACCGTGGTGATCGCCAATGGACAGGTGGTGACCAGGCCATGCCGCTAGCGGTCAGCTATGTGATCGCCCAGCGGACAGGTGGTGACCAGGCCATGCCGCTGGCGGTCAGCTGTGTGATCGCCCAGCGGACACGTGGCGTGCAGACCATGCCGCTGGCGGTCAGCAATGTGGTCGCCTGATAGACGTGCGGCGCCCAGTCCACACCACTGGCGCCCATTCCACACCACTGGCGCTCAGTCCGCACAGAAGGTCAGAGACATTTAATGCGTATCGTGCGCATTAAATGGGGGTAATGGAGGCCACAACAGGGCGGTGTGTGTTCCCAACACGCGCCATAATGGCGAGTGATGTCACGGTGCAATTTCCCAACCCAACAGAGCGGGCGGAGCCAGCGAGCGCGGGGCCCGAAGCGGGGGAGAAGACGGCTATGCCAGGGCATTGAATGTGCTGCAAGAACAGTGACAGGCGCATTAAATGCGTTGTGACAGTGTGCTCAGTGGGATAAATTTTTGTATGACCCGTGCGCCCCAGCTATCCCTAGTATAAAAGGCAGTTGGGGTGAATGGGAAGGGGGGTTGGTTCGACTCTTTTCTACTAATTCCTTTCGGTTCGATTCCTGGGAGTTGGATCATTTTAGATTGGTTCATTACCCTTTAGAGCGGGAGGCTGGGAGTTCCTTGTGCCTGGCTCTTGCGATTTCTCCAATTACACTAGCAAGAATAACACAAGCAGGACTAGGGCTATTACTCGTGAGGAGGGCCCAAACCTGGATAAACCTGAGTGTCTTCTTGTGAGCTTCATCTATTTTCTTTCTACCGTCTCCTAAGCAATCTCCACGAAAGCCCCCCGTTCGGACTTCTTACACCCCATTTCTAAAGGGGTCTGTTAGCTCTTACGCTGACAGTCCCTGTGCTGGGCGATGGTGAGATCGTCATGCCCGCCTCATTCTATGAGCGCGGGTTCGGCCTTCCGATCCATCCCTTCGTTCGTGGGCTGCTGCACTTCTACAAGGCGGAGGTGCATCACCTCAACCCCAACGGCGTCCTTCACATCGCGGTCTTCATCACGCTGTGCGAGGCGTTCCTGGGGATCGTTCCTCACTGGGTGCTCTAGAGGCACTTCTTCCAGGCGCGGCTGAGGAGGGACAAGCCGGGGGATGCTTCGGTGCCTATCGGCGGCGTGGCCTTTCAGTTACGTGGTGGCCGGGAGGCAGACTACATCGAGATGAGGCTGCCGTCGTGGAATCGAGGCTGGTACTCTGAGTGGTTTGACGCTCCGAACCTCGAAGGCAGTGCCCCGACCTTCACCGGCCGGCTCCCCGTTATGGGGCCCGAGTGGAACTAGGGCGCCGACCAAAGGGAGAAGAAGAAGGTGGATGCGATTATTGACCGGATCAAGGTCCAGAGGGAGCGGGGCCTAACCGGTGACGTCGTCATGCGTTAGTTCATGAGGATGCGCGTCCAGCCCCTCATGGATCGGGTGCGCCCCATGTTTCAATACAAGGGGGCGTCCGACCCCATGAGGACCGCGGAGGTGGAGCTTCCCATGACGGAGCTCAAGGCCGGGGTCTCTACCGTCATCGGCGGAGATGCCACCGTGGAGGTGGCCGGCCATCCCGAGCCGTTCTTGGCGCATCACCCCCCGGATCTGGTAATCTGAGCAGCTTTTCCCATTTTCTCTTTCCTTTCCTTGAGCCCTTGGGGTTTTGGTTTGATTGGCGCTTCTGTGTTCTTTAGGGGCTCACCGGGATGGTGTCCCGGGCCCTGATGCTGGGGGAGAAGGAGTTGAGGGCTGCGGCCCGTGCGGGAGCCGCGCAGCGTGATTCCGACCGTAGGAGGCAGAAGGAAGAGAGGAGGAGGAAAAGGAGAGAGTAGAAGAGGCAAGAGCACGTGGCAAGGGCTGCGCGTGGAGAAGAGGTTACCTACACGACCGCTGTCGAGTCGGGTGACGAAGGGTCAACCTTGAGCGGAAGTGGTGGGGATGGCGGGGCCGACCCGTACCGCCTGTATGACCTCGGGCTGCCAACTGGCAGCAGCCCGGGCGAAGGCGCCGCCGCGAGTGCCACCGCCACTGGGCCCCAGGTGTGGGCGCCCTCGGCGGGGGTGTCCTCAAGGAGGCGGGGGGCGGACACGCCTCCGCGCGGTGTAGCGTCGAAGAGGGCGCGGGTGTCGCGCTCCCGCTCGTCGCGGTAAGTGTCCTCTCCGACGCCGAGTTGCACCGTGCGGAGTTACTCAAGAGGTTTCTAATTGAGTACCGCCTGTAGGGACTACATGGGGGTAGCCGCAGCACCAGCGGCATGCCCTATAGCGGCCCTGCAAGGTCCGAGGCCATCCTCGCTGCCAGCGGGCGTGGAGGTGCCGCCGGTCCATCCAGAGCGGCTGACGGAGCTGGTGCCGCCGGTGGGCACCGAGGTCCCGCTGGCAGTAGAGGTGTCGTCAGCGGAGCCCGACCGCGAAGAACTCTCGGTGGCCCCTGTCTAGTCGGGGACTCGGTCGGGACCGTGGAGAGCGAGGAGAGGCTCCCGCCGCCACCTCCGGGGGATCCGACGGCTCGCGCGATCCGGGCATCCAAGGCGGTCCCGTCGTTCCCCGGGGTCCCAACGGTGGGGGCGGCTCCCCTGCTGGAAGCGCCCATCGCCGGAACGGAACCAGGGGAGCCAGCCCAGCGTCCTTTGCCCATGCTGATTTGGCCAGGCGCGGATCCGTCTAGGAGGCCATGCCTTGTCCAGGACGACGTGGCGGAGCGCGAGGATTGGGAGGACCTTGCGGAGGGCGTGCGGGAAGCCGAGGCTGAGATGAGTTGGATCCAGATGGACCTGGATCTCGTGGTCGCGTCTTTCGGTAAGGCACTATGTGCCGTTGCAGAGAAAGTTCATCCGATCGATGAGGTGAGTCGAACGAACTTCGTCCTTGCGACTTTCATGGCAAGCTTGCGGTAAACTGATGGGGTGCTTGCATTTCGTAGCACTTGCGGGCCCGATCGGAGGGCAAATCCCAGTTCCTCCGTAGTTTGTACAGCCAGAGAATGGCTGCTGAAGTAGAGTGCGACCGGCTGCGCCTCGTGTTGCACGACACCAGGAGGCCTTGGACCATGAGCGGGCGGAGGCGGAAAAGACTCATGGGGAGCTGGGTTAGCTGGCGCAGGCTGTGGTCGATTTGCGCCTGGCGAACCAGTCCCTGAAAGTAGAGGCATCCGAGCTCCGTTCCTCTCTGGAGGGAGCGAACAACGCCAAGGACGCCGCCGTTGCTGCAGAGGGAAACACTCGGTCGGAGGCGGCCCGCCTTCTGGGTGAGCGCGACTCGGCCCAACAGGAGGCTGAGCGACTGCGCACTGAGCGGGACAAGGCCGAGGAGGATCTCCGCAATCTGCAGGCTTCTCTTGGCGGTAAGTGATTTAAACCTTTGGTCGTCCTCGCGATCACGGTCCGGCGTGTGTGTTTTTTTGAAATCATCTCGACCCGCAGAGTTGCAGAAAAACTTCAGTGACACCGTGGAGGTGCGGAGGTTGGCGGTGGAAGAGCGCGACCAGGTGGTCATGTCACGAGACATGGCGCTGGCAGCGCAGCAGCTGGCGGAAGATGAGCGGTCCGAGCAGGCTGCCGAGCTGACGACCCTTCGGGGGTCGGCCAGGGCATCTGTGACCGACTGCTCGGACTCGTGACGAGTGTGACCGTGCTGGCCAGCGTGCTCGAGCACGTTGAGCGTGCGGTGAGCGAAGGCATCGCACTTAGGGCCACTTCGGCGCTCGTCTGCACCCTTTCCCACTATGACGGCATCGACCTCGACACCGTTAGTAGTGGGATTGCCAGGAACTAGACAGACGAAGACATCGACGGGTTCGAAACCCAAGTTGAGCCGCATGCCCAAACGATTGCTAGCAGGACATCACCGCAGGATATCCTCCATCGAGAGTAGGAAAAGAGTTAGATGTTTTTCGCTTTTTCGATGTAACGTAATGAACTAAAGTTTGTTTTATTAATTTGGCTGGTCAAGTTGACCATGAGTTTGACCTGTCTTTTTGCACTTGCTTGCTGTGATGAACACTCGGCAACCATAGTCTTATAGACCGCGGGGGTCGTGCGTAGGTTGTGGTGTTAACACTTTTGAGCAAAGGGCAAAGAGAGAGGAACTTAGATGTAAGGCGTTCGCTTGTGCTCACGCGGGAAAGGAGTGTTTCTGACCGACTACGGATCGCTCCACATGGGTGCTTCCTTCTTCCGCGAAGCGTTACTTCGCAACCGTAGCCGCTGGGGCGTAGGCCGTAGCACTCGGGTCGAGAGGGTTACCGCTAGGTGGAGATCTGATGGCCAGCCAGGTCACCGACCCGTGTGTGTGCATACATGCCTGTTAGCCCCCGAGAGGGGCGTCGCGACCGTGCCAGGGTCGCGATGCACAGCTAGAGCTCAGAGGCAGAAAGTAAAGGCAATGGGCGGATAAGAGGGGGGTTTAAGGGATAGGATCGCCTTAACTTTCGGGCGGTCAAGTCTTGGTTGGGACTAGCGCGGCGTCGTTTCGTCTTCTCGTCCCTGTATTTACTGCGATCTTCTTCATCTTTCGTGCCTTGGGGTATATAAAAAAGGGGGGTGCGCAGGGCATTTTGGAACGCGGCTGCTTTCCTTTCCTTTTCTTCTTAAGCCTTGGCCTGCTCTCTCCCTTCGTCTTGACGGCATAACCTCCGCCCTTCTACTGGCAACCGATGTACTCCCAGGAGGAGGCGTGGAGGATGATCGTGGAGTAGGTGGAGGCCGCCCGGGTGAGGCGCGACACCGCGCGGGTCGACGTGCTTCTCCAGGCCGTCCCCCGCCTTTACGAGGCGAGGGTGGCCCTTATTGAGGGGGCCGTACGAAGGCGCCACGAGGTGGACGGCTGGATCGGGGGGGAGTGAGGGCATGCAGGCCTTCTCCCCCGTAATGTAAATATTTTTAATGAAATAAAGTTTTATCTCATTGAAAGTTGGCACTTGTTTTTCCTTACGCCTGCTTGCTTGCTGTGCTATACACTCAACGATCGTAGCCTTTAGGAACCGCGGGGGTCGGGTGTGGATCGGAGCGTTAGCATTTTTAAGCGAAGCACGCAAAAGAGCATGAACTTGATTACAAAAAATCGTTCACTTACGCTTAGGCGAGGAGGGAGTGGCGTCAGGTCGCCGATCCGCATGAGCCAGTGAACTTATGGCCCCCAAGTAGCGCGTGGACATGAAAAATCCTCAGGGGTAGAATCGCCTTAATTTTTCTATATTCCACGCGTTGGGGAGGATGCTGCCGTCAGCGTCCTTGAGTCGGAAAGTGCAGGGTCGGATGATCTCCACGACAGTGAACGGGCCTTCCCACGGGGAGGAAAGCTTGTGCCTATCTTTGTTGGACTGAACCTGGTGCAGGACCAAGTCGCCAACGCTGAAGGACCAACCACGGATCTGACGACTGTGGTACCTCCGCAGCGCCTGCTGGTATTTGGCCGATCGGAGGACAGCCACATCACGTGCCTCGTCAAGTTGGTCGATGGCGTCCTGCTGTGACTCGAGCCCCCGTGCCTCGTTGAAGGCTTGAAGTCTTGGGGCACCGTACTCCAGATTGGTTGGCAAAACCGCTTCGGCACCAAACACCATGAAGAATGGCGAAAACCCAGTTGAACGGGTTGGCGTGGTCTACAGGCTCCAGAGAACGGAGGGCAGTTCGACTGCCCAACGTCCTGCGAATTTCTTCAGTCGGTTGAAGATTCGTGGCTTGAGCCCCTGGAGGATCATGCCGTTTGCTCGCTCCGCCTGACCGTTGGCCCGCGGATGGGCCACAACCGCCGAGTCAACGCGGATGTTGAAGTCATCACAGAACTCAAGGAATTCCTTTCCCGTGAACTGCGTCCCGTTGTCGGTGATGATGGAGTTTGAAACTCCGAACCGGTAGACAATGTCACGAAAGAAGTTGGCCGTCTGGGCTGAAGTGATGGTGGCGACCGGCTTGGCTTCTATCCACTTGGTGAAATTGTCGACCGCGACAAGCAAGTGGGTCGAGCCCCCGGGAGCTTTCTTGAAGGGCCTGACTGGATCAAGCTCCCAAATTGCAAACGGCCACGTGATGGTGATCGTCTGAAGGGCTTGCGCCAGAAGATGTGTCTGTCGAGCGAAGAATTGGCATCCTTTGCAGGTGCAGACAATTTGCTCGACGTCCGCCGCGGCGATCGGCCAATAGAAGCCTTGTTAAAAGGCTTTCCCCACGAGGGTCCGCGGTGCTGCGTAGTGGCCGCAGATGCCGCCATGGATGTCGAGCAACAGTTCCCTTCCTTGGTCGGCCGGGATGCACTTCTGGAGGATTCCGGAGGGGATCCTCTTGTAGACGTCTCCGCCGGCCAGGACAAAGGACTTTGCCCACCGAGCGAGGCGACGGGCCTCGGTCGGGTCGACAGGGAGCGACCCGTTAGTTAGTCGGTCGATGAAGGGCCACTTCCAGTCGGAGTCGGCTATGAGCACGTTGCGGTCCGACCCGGGAAGTTCTGCGCCCGACCGCACGGCGGTCGGAGGGGTCGTTTCAGGTGAGTCGGACGTGCTCTCGATTGCTAAGTCTAGCTGGACAGAGGGTTTGTGGAGGTCGCAGATGAAGATCCTCGGCCAGACCGGTCCTTTGCTGGAGGCGAGGTTGGCTAGGGAATCGGCCTCACCGTTGTAGCGTCTGTAGCTATGGTGAAGCTCAAAACCCTTGAACCTTTCCTCAAGCTTGCGTACCTCGCGGCAGTAGGCTGCCATGCGGGCATCGCGAGGCTCCATGGCCTTCATGACCTGGTCGACGACAAGCTTGGAGTCGTCGTGTACGTAGAGTCGGTGAGCACCGAGGTCTGCAGCGATCCGGTGACCGTTGACGAGGGCTTCATACTCGGCGACGTTGTTGGTCGCGTTAAAGAGCAGTCGGATGGCGTACTGGAGCTTGTTCCCGAGTGGTGAGACGATGATGACCCCAGCGCCCGCTCCATTTTTGGTGAAGGACCCATCGAAGTACATCGTCCAGTACTCGGGGTCTTTGAGCGCAGGTGGCTCCTGTGCCTCGGTCTACTCAGCGACGAAGTCGACCAAGACTTGAGACTTGATCGCCGTTCTAGGAACGTATGATATGTCATGGCCGTTAAGCTCGAGAACCCACTTGGCTATCCTTCCTAAGGCGTCGCGGTTGTGGATGATCTCGCCGAGTGGTGAGAAGGTCACCACGGAGACAGGATGCCAGTCAAAATAGTGGACCAGCTTCCTCTTCGTGATGAGCATCGCGTACAGCAATTTCTGTACCTGTGGGTACCGGGCCTTGGTCTCGAAGAGTACTTCACTGATAAAGTAGACCGGCCGTTGTAATTTGAGCACATGGCCTTCTTCTGCTCGCTCCACGACTAGCGTCACGCTGACGACCTGGGTCGTGGCGGCGATGTAGAGGAGGAGTTGTTCCCCTGGCGCCAGAGCGACCAGCACCGGGGGTGAGGTTAGGAATTCCTTCAGTCGACTGAGGGCTTCCTGCGCCTCCTGCATCCAGCTGAACTGGTCGGATTTCTTGAGCAGTTTGTAGAGCGGCATTCCGCGTTCGCCGAGGCAGGAGACAAAGCGGCTCAGGGTCGCAAGGCACCCCGTTAGCCTCTAGACTCCCTTTAGGTTGCCCACTAGACCCATCCTCATGATCGCGAATATCTTTTCCTGATTGGCTTCGATGCCACGCTCGGAGACGATGAAACCGAGCAGCTTTCCCTTGGGGACCCCGAAAACACACTTCTCGGGGTTGAGCTTTATGCGAAACCATCGGAGGTTCGCAAAAGTATCTTCCAGGTCGGCGACGAGGTTCTCGACCTTCCTCGTCTTGACAACGATGTCGTCGACGTACGCCTCGATCTTACGGCCTATTTGGTCATTGAAACATGTTTGCATACATCGTTGGTATGTAGCGCCCATATTTTCAGACCAAACGACATTGTTACGTAACAGAATGAGCCGAACGGAGTGATGAAGGAAGTCGCGAGCTGGTCAGACTCCTTCATCGCTATTTGGTGATAGCCCGAGTAGGCATCTAGAAAAGACAGGGACTCGCACCCAGTGGTTGAGTCGACGACTTGGTCGATGCAGGGCAATGGAAACGGGTCTTTGGGGCACGCCTTGTTCAGGCTCATGTAATCAACACACAATCTCCATTGCCTAGTTTTATTTCTTACAAGGACAGGGTTCGCCAGCCACTCGGGGTGGCGCACCTCTTTTATAAACCCTACGGCCAAAAGTTTGGTGATCTCCTCCCCTATGGCCTTGCGCTTCTCGTCGTCGAAGCGGCGCATGCATTGGGCGACCGGCCTCGAGCCTGGTCGAATGTTCAAGGAGTACTCGGCGACTTCCCTTGGGATTCCTGGCATGTCAGAGGGCCTCCATGCGAAGACGTCCCGATTGGCGCGTAGGACGTCAACGAGCGCGCTTTCCTATTTGGCGGGGAGCGTGGCTCCAACCCGCACGGTCTTGGCAGGATCCTCGGGATTGACCGCGATCTCCTTCGTGTCCTCGGCTGATTTGAAGGAGCTTGACCCCGACTTGCCGAAGTCGGGGGCGGACCCCGGGGCCCTTTCCCGGAGGTCGGCAAGCTCAGCGGAGGCGATGACCGCCGATGCCAACTCGTAACTGCTTTGCTCACAGTTGAAGGCAAGCTGGAAGGACGAGGTCATGGTGATCACTCTCCATGGTCCCGGCATCTTCAACTTGAGGTAAGTATAATTGGGGATTGCCATGAACTTGGAGTAGCATGGCCTCCCCAATATGGCGTGGTAGGAGCCAGGAAAATCCATAACCTCGAAAGTGAGGGTCTCGGTGCGGAAGTTGTTCGGGCCTCCAAAGGTGACGGGCAGGTCGACCTGCCCGAGTGGGTGGGCCTATTAGCTCAGGACGACGCCGTGGAAAGGCGCCTTGCTCGGTCGGAGACTCGAGCGAGGGACCCCCATGGCGTCGAGGGTCTCAACATACAGGATGTTGATACCGCTGTCGCCCTCCATGAGCACCTTGGTCAGGCACTTCATCCCCACGATGGGGTCGATGACCAGCGGGTATCTCCTTGGCTGTGGGATGTGGTCGGGATGATTGGTCCGATCAAAGGTGATCAGGGACTCCGACCACCGGAGGTACTGGGGCACAGCAGGATCCACCGTGTGGACCTCGCGGTAGGCGAGTTTGAGGTGCCGCTTGTCAGCATAACAGGCTGGTCCGCCGAAAATCATGAGGCAGCCGTCAAGTTCTGGGAACTTGGCGTCCATCCTCGGTTCTTCGGCGTCCGGTGTCGTGTCTCGCTTCTTCCCCTTGCCCCGCGATGGCGGGGGGTTCCCGGAGAGGAAGCGCTTCAGGACTTTGCAGTCCCGGTACTTGTGCTTGACGGGATACCTGTGGTTCGGGCATGGGCTATCCATCAGCTTCTTGAAATGGTCGGGCGCCTGCTGCTTGGCAGGGCAGTCAGCGGCGGCGACCAAATTGCCTTCGTGGCGTTGCTTCCTCCATTGTTTCTTTTTGTCAGAGCGGTCGGAGGGGGCACCGGCCTCAGTGCCGGACTCTCGCTTGGTCTTCCCCTTCTCTAAGATGGCCCCCACAGCCTCTTTGCCAGAGGCGTGGTTGGTGGCGATGTCCAAGAGCTCCTTGGTGGTTCTAGGCTTGGCACAGCCTAGTTTGTGCACCATGGTTTTGGACGTAGTGCCATAGATGAACGCCCCGATGACATTGGCGTTGTAGATGTCAGGGAGCTCGTTGCACTGTTGGGAGAAGCGCCGGATGTAGTCCCGGAGCGTCTCCCCTGGCTGCTGTTTGCAGCTCTTCAAGTCCCAAGAGTTCCAAGGGCGCTTGTACGTGCCCTTGAAGTTATCGACGAAGAGGTTCGTCAGGTCGGGCCAACTCCTGATGGTGTCCGCGGGCAAGTACTCGAGCCAAGCTCAAGCCGAGTCTGCGAGGTAGATGGGGAGGTACTGGATGATGAAGAAGTCATCAGTAGCTCCCCCCGCCCGGCAGGCCAGCCGGTAGTCTTCTAGCCAAACTCCGGGGTTCATGGCCCCCGTGTATTTGGCTACGTTGACCGGCGCCCGGAAACAGGCGGGAAAGTCCACGTTGCAGATCACGCGACCGAACGCCAGTGGTCCTAGGCCATCGAGGCTCAGGCTGCGGTCATTGCGTCGACTGCTGTCCGCAACCTGGGAGCGGGCTGCCTCATCATCACCCTTCTCCGCGCCTCGAGAGTGGCGCAGACATCGTGGTTGCTCCCCAGGCGATGGCGCACCGGAGTGCGGGAGGCCTGGGGTTGGTCGAGTTGCGGCGCCGTCCCGGTTGGGATCTGCTGACCCCGGGCAGTAGCGCAGCTCGGATGACTCGAGGAGGCGCCTGAGTAATGGGAGCCAAAAACCTATACGTGCTGGACAGCAGCACGTTCCACGAACCCCCGGAGGCTCTGGTACATGGCCTAGGTCTCTGGGTCCTCCGGCTCTGGGATGCCACGGAGCAGCATCACCGCCGCGGTGAAGTTCTGGCTTCCGTGGGGGAAGAACGAAAGACCGTTCGACCCTTCGGCCAGCTGATGATGAACCTGGCGCGCATGTGCTTGTGCGCCGCCAGTCGAGAGCAGGGGCCCAGGCTGACGCTTCTCCAGGTCGGCCTGGAGTTTGTCGAGCTTGGCCCTACGGGCTTCCAGCTCATCGCGCTGGCGCTCAACTTCCCGCGCCTCAGTGAGTTGGGAGTGAGCTTGTTGACTTGCGGGAGTTGCGGGCGGATTGGCCATGCCCGCCATGTTGCACTCGCGGGAGTGCGAGCCGTCCGCGCCACGTTCCAGGTTGGGGCTAGAGCCACGGCTGGAGGAATCCTCTAGGAGGTCGTGGATGGAGGTCGGCACGTAGCCGGTCATTGCCACGAAGCGCGAGCCCGCAGGAGGCGACGCAGCCGCCCGCTTGGGCGCACTGCTGCCAGGGGTGGTGCGGACGTCGATGGGCTTCGGCGCCGAGACCCGCGCGGTGTAACAGCCCCAAATTAAATTACTAGTCATATTGTGCATGGCACGCTAATATCCACCCCAAAGCGGCACAATTAACACTTAATTAAGGTCATATAAATACTAGCATCATTTTAGTTAGATGAATATGAATTTATAATGTCCTTGAAACCTAAAAACTGCTACTTATTGAACCATGCCTCAATTCCACCTTAGTCTATGACATATGGACCCCAATAGTAAGTGAGGGGATAAAAATTCTGCACAACCATCATGTCTTCTCTCACTTTATTCACCTCTACCCACTCCCCCACCCACTCTATGACATGTGGGACCTCGGCCCACATGTAAGAGGGAAAGTTGGCAACCATATATAAGGGTTTTTCACCTCTTATTCTCCTCCCACTCATCTCATTTGCTCCCTCCACTCTAAAAATTCTGCTCAATGGGGAGAAGAGCAAGAGCACCCACTCCATCTCCATTTCACCCCCTCAAGTCCACCCACGTTTTGGGATTGAGCTTGTGCATGTTATACCATCTTGAAGCTAAGATCAAGGGCTTCAAATCCATCCAAATGGATTGTTGATGCCCCAAGTATTGGGTGAGTTCTAATCCATTCTTCATCCATCCATTACTAAACTTTTGGCAACATTGAGCTCCTTCTATTTCTCCCCATGAAAACCATCTCCAAGTTGAGGATCGGCTCGTGCATGTTGTATTGCTAGCTTGAGGAGGATAAGGAAAGGCCATTGCAAGCACTAGGAGGAGAAGGGTCATCTCCAAGAGCTAGGAGGAGGAGTTGATACCGGGAGAAACGACGAAAATCACCATCTTCACGTCATTCTTGATCTCTTCATCGAACTATCCTTCCACCGAGTGCAAGGGCACCCTAGCAGTGGTAAGGTTTCACCCAAGTACATTCCCTTAAAGTTTAGGAGCCCGTTGTCCAATTCCTATTTTCGGACAGAAGAGTCTACCCGGACACTCCGGGGATTTAACCCGGATACTCCGGGGATAATCCGGATAGTCCGAACTTTCATTCGGACACTCCGGAGATGTCGGGCAAAATCGAAATTATGACAGAGAGACCCAACCCGGACACTCGGGGTTTCAACCCGAATAGTCTGGTATACCCGGACACTCCGGATATATAACCCGGATACTCCGGGTTAGTTAGCATTCGAGTAGCCGAGAGGATCAACCCGGATACTTCGGGTTAGGACCCGGATACTCCGAACATACAGGGATGAATTGCTTCTCATATGCATGCTAGGATTAGGAATACAACCATGATGCATTTCATGCATGATTGTGCATGTTCTCGTGTTGTTTATTGTGGTTTCTTGATTCGTGTTCCTTTGGAATTGGATTTCTCGTTAGGTGTCGACGCTTCGGAAGACAACCCCGAGTACGACTATGCCTACGACGTCAAGAGCGAGCAGCAAGGCACTACCTTACTCCTTGAACATACTTGATCCTATTAATTGCAAATTATGTTGAAGTTATTTTGTCAATTGCACGCTTACTTTCAATTACAAGTATATTTGGGGTAGAATGCTTAGTTACTACCTTGTTGACATGTTATCTTGTTACCATGTTCCTTTCCTATACCATTGTCTCCCTAGGTGGTTAGTTTATTATTATGTATGGGTTCGTATGAGTTGCTTAGCCATGCTTAGAACATCGTTAGGAACCTGTTTGCACCTAAATTTGGCATTTCTAGTAAAATCGATCCAGTATGGATATAAAAAGGCAAGCCGACATCAAAATGAGTCCGTTACCAACTAGGAATACATCGCCGAAAAGGAAGGGGAATCGGATCAAAAGCCGATACGGATTCGATTGCCGTATCCAGGCGGGACTCGGATCGGCCGGAGCATTATAAAAGGGACATCATGGGGCAACCAAAGGATCAATCTCAAGACAATACACATCTACTTTTTACAGTTCCTTTTACATCGTTTTAGTTTTACGAACACCTCTCTGAAAGTCGACGAAATCAACAGAGTTGCGCATCGCCGATTGTTGGTTTTGGCCGATTTCACCCCAGGTTCGAAATGCTTTGTTTTGTTGCGCATCGTCTTCTCAAAGCCAATTTTACCTTGTACCCGGATCAACCGCTAGGTTGATCTAGTTATCTCCTGATCGGCTTTTAGCCGACTAGCGTCAAGCCGATAACCTTCGTTTTATCGGCTTTGATTGCTTATAATCTCTACCTTGTCAATTCCAGGTCAAATTGACTGGCACACCTTGCAAACTCGGTGTTTGTCTTGTATGTTCGAAGATAGAAACCCTGCTTCACGTTTTTAGCGCGAACATATTTTGGCACGCCCGGTGGGACCAGAAATCAACATGGCATCGACTGATAAGACCGCAACCGCCACCGATATCAACACGGATGCCATAATAGCGCCTAAATTGGCCGATTTAAACCCCGAGTAGCGGAAAGAGATCGAAAACTGAAAAGCAGCTTTGGAGGAGGCGATGTTACAGTGCTTCCAGAAAACACGCCGAGGCATTACACAAAAGGCTGCGCTTCCAACAATCAACCCTATCGGCGATTCACCATCTGACCTGGTAAGCCGATATGCACCTGCTCAAGTCGATCTGTCAAATATGATTGAGCAATCTGTGCATCATGCACTAATTAATCAGTCATCGGCTCTAGTGTCTACATTGAAGCCGATGATAGAAAATAGTGTCAAAACGATTACTCAGGAATTAGCTGTGTCTGGGGGCCTACTAAATCCATTACAAACCCTCCCTACATACCCAGTATACTCCATAACACCCAATACCAACATGGTAAACGCGTTGGCCCCAACACCAGTCATGATGACGATTCAGCCTACCGTATTAAAACCTAGTTCGCAGAAAGGTGGAATTGCACACTACCATGGACATACGGATGGGGCAAAAATGAGTATACCTAGCCCATCGAACGGACCCTCTATTAGTGGCATCGGTTTATCGGCTTCACGGCCGATCGAAACAGATCAGGTTCCACAATTACAAGGAACCGCAGTCAGAAACCAAGCGCCATATAGGGTAGTGCCATACGTTGAGCCTTTTGTACCTATACCCGATACGTTGGCTTTTGGAAACCACGATTATGACCAAGTACCAAGACCCCCTGCGGCGCGGTTAGGACAACGACCCGAGTTCGCACTCGGGGGGCAGGGCTTGAACAATGGCAATTGGCAATGTCAGGTTGCACCGCAAGCCGACAATGTCAATTGGGCAGAACAGATCGCTAATGTGTTAAGGGAACAGTTCTGCTTACAGCCTAAAGGAAGGGTAATCGGCTATAGGAAGCCGTATCCTGATTACATAGATCGTATACTGTATCCACACAACTTCAGAATACCAGACTTCGCCAAATTTTTGGGCGATGATTCCGTTACTACCATCGAACATATCGGGCGATTTATGGCTCAGTGTGGGGAAGCTGCACATTCTGACGGATTAAAAATTAGGCTATTTCCTTTATCATTATCCGGTGCAGCGTTTACTTGGTTTACCAATTTACCTCCAAATTCAGTTCATATCTAGAACGATTTGGAAAGCCAATTTCATGAATACTTCTTCTCGGGAACTATGGAGCTTAGAATTTCTGATCTTAGCTCAGTCCAACAGAAGTACGGCGAATCGGTTTTCGACTACATTAGAAGGTTTAGAGGCGTGCGAAATAGATGCTTCAGTGTAACGCTACCCGATGATCAATTAGCCGATCTAGCATTTCAAGGGCTGATCCCACCATTAAAAGAGAAACTGTCAGGCCAAGAATTCCCCGATCTAGGCCACCTACTCCATCGCGTATCGGCACATGAAAGACGATATGCAGAAAACAAGGGGTTCAAGGATAGATTTAAACCAAGCGGTAATGAAAAGGCCAAGGTGAACATGGTAGAATATAATTCAAGCGACACTTCTGAGGACGAGGAGGCAGGAATAAACATAGCCGAGTGGACCAAGGGTTCCAAAAAGTCGCTCGTGTGCTTTTTACTCAAGCCGACTAAAAATAAGGCAGAAGTTAAGTATTCATACGACGTGTCGAAGTGTGACAAGATATTTGATTTATTGCCGTAAGAAAAACTCATAAGACTACCAGAAGGACACGTCATCCCATCGGCCGAAGAAATTAAAAAGCGAAGGTATTGTAAATGGCACCATTCGTTTTCGCATAACACTAACGATTGTAATATTTTCCGACAACAGATTCAATTGGCTATCGCCGATGGAAGATTGAAATTTGCAGAAGAATCGGCTATGCAAATAGATGTGAATCCCTTCCAAATCAACGTGGTCCAGTGCTCACGGAAAGGAAAGGAATCTGCGGAAGAGGGTATCAAGCCGACTAAAAAAGTTGAGATACGGTCAAGAGGAGACGAAACAGTGCAAATTACTATCGGCTCTATACAAATAGAGGCCGATAAAAATGGGCAAAACTCAAGAACAGTGAAACCAAGAGGAGATTTGGAAATCGGGAGATGGTATAGGGCGGAGAGAGCTCCTAGGAAAGCCAACTTCAAGCCAAAGCCAATTTTCTCGCAACTCCTGGGAAAGTATGAAAGGATAAGTCAAAGACGCAATATCCGACAGTCTGATAACTTCTATCGGCCAAATCAAATGACAGACGAATATTGGCGGCCAGATGTGCCACATCGGCCAACCACCGAGGAAGAAGAACATCGGCGATGTCCCTTTTGGCAATTTTGCCGGGAGAAGGGGATGGTCTTACCTACAGTACTGTCATGTCCTATGCAACACTCATCCATGCGTCGGCCAAACCAATTGGTAAAGGATAGATTTGTTATGAGATAATAACTCTAACCGTATACGGTTAGGAGTCTCTCTAATATGTGGGCAAATCCCTAATACCTCTTCTATAAATACCGGGTGCCTCCCATTGTATCGACACACATTGATCAATAAAGAAGAGAGAGTTCCACACATATCTTGTGTTCTTCGTTCGTGTATTCTTTGTGTTCTTGTTGATTGCCGGTGATCGACGTGGGTGAACTACTTGTTTTACAATACGTTATCAGCACGAGTCTCTACCGCAAGAAGCGAAGGATCATCGACGACAACGAACGACTACTACCGGCGATTGATCGCCCGGTCCGATCTGCAATCAACTCGCCATCAAGCCGGCATCCACTCGGATTGCCAAAAGAAAAGTCCTACGCTATAGTCTACCGAAGAATAAATTGGAAAGGTGAGAATACGAGGATTGAATCTAATCGCTCGTTGAATCTATATTTTAATCTACGCATCTAGATACTGTGTTCGTCTGTGGCTTGAAGCTACTGTAAACGAAACAACAATGCGTAGCATCTTCGCAGATCCATGGCACGAAGCCATTGTTCTACGAACTGGCACCATCATCCAAAGTATTGTAGCACGAAGCTACAGATCACTCCTGAGCATGAAGCACCGCCGGCGCCTCGCTTACCGCGTTGCCGTGCGTGCACGGTCACCACAATGACACCACGCGCCCGTCGCTCGAAGCTTTACCTGCCGCTCCCGAGGCCGATGTCGTGTGCTTGAAGCACCGTGCATGCTCCCGTGCGGCTCGAAGCCGCCGGCCCGGCTGCACACGGCGCCTTGTCGCTGGCTCATAGCTCGTGCATGCACCGCACGTACGCTTATACGCCCCGCCACTGGCACATCCGTGCGCACAGCAAGACTTGCATGAAGTCAACTTGCATCGGGCATGTACGTACTTGCATGGTGAAGTACTTGCGCATGAAGCACGTACTTGCACTTGCATGGTGAAGTACTTGGTGCATGAAGCACGTACTTGCACTTGCATGGTGAAGTAATTGGTGCATGAAGCACTTGACTTGCAGCACCGCCCGATGCCGGTGATATGGCCGGCTGCGCGTCGGCCACCATTGCCGACGCTGGCCGCGCCGCGAGCCCGGCCGCCATCAGTACATCGCCACGCGCAAAGACGTCACCGCCGCCTAGAGCTCCGGCCCGTAGCCGCCGCCGCCGCCGCTCGCGCCTGCCGAGCCACCGCCACCTCGCGTCCCGCCGCCTTGCGCCGGCCGATATCCGAGTGCGCCGGCTATGAGCCGGCTGATGGCTCCCCCTCCATGTGCGCGAAAAGAAGGAGGCGGCGCTAGGTGAAACCCTAGCCGCCGGGTATTGAGGATAAGGTGCGGGCCTTTTGGGCCAATTCGGCCCGGCCCAGGACGTGAAAAATAATAATAATTGAAAATCACTTTTGTGCCCTAGAAATCAGTAAATAAAACTTAGAAAATTGATAATTAGATATGTGGACTTCCGAATTTTTTTTAGGACATATTGGTAACTCCATATCCTGGTTTTTATTTTCTAGCTCTTTATCCATGTTTTATATGTGGTTAATTATTCTCTTCTGTTATTGAAGTAATTCTGAAATTGCTCATAAATTAACAGAAAATTGTGAAATTTGCTAGAAAATTATGATGACATCTTGTTCATACCTTGGATCTGGTTTTATTTTTCCATCGCATTATGTCATGTTGATATTTGCTAAAATTCAATTTTTCTGTTATAAAGTAATTTTGAAAATTGCTTGGAAAATTAGCAAAAATTATGAAAATGTTAGGAAAATTCCAGAATTTCTCATACAACAGTTTATGAGAACCTGAGTGGTTGGGATTTGATTTCGGTAATGAATAAATAGATATGAGACAATTGGTGTCTAGGAAAACACACATGAGGCTTGGTTATTTAATTGGCGCCCGGAAACGGGAAGTGCTCCCTCCCTAATGTGAGCCCTAGGGGCATGTTGACCTGGCCATGAGTCAAATTGACGGAGATATTCATTACTCATTTTTGCTCCCAACCAATAAGAATTACATGAGTTGAAATTAGACTTATGCCAAGTTTAATTGATATTGGATTTTATTTTCTGTTATTTAGTAATGCTGAAAATTGCTAAATACTAGAAAAATTCTGGAAAAAGAGTGATAATTATCTACTGAATAGATATAGACCAAAAATTTATTGATTAAATGAAGATGCATGCAATATAATATTTTACCTGTAGTAAAATCTCGTATTGCTTGCATACATGATATGTCTGACATTGCAAAAAGGGAATTTGTTGTGCTTGCCCTGGATGGCAGCAATTACCTCACTTGGGCAATGGATGCCAAAATCAACCTAACAGTTAGAGGACTTGGAGCTGCTATTGCTCGGCCTGAAGCCGGTGCAATCGAAGTGCTTAAACCCGTAAAATGCGCCACTTTACATTTCCTCAGGCACCATCTTCATTCGGACCTGAAGGCCGAATACTGATGGAGGAGGACCCGCTGGTATTGTGGAATTCCCTAAAGGAACGCTACAACCAGCAAAAATCTGTGTTGTTACCAGAAGCACAACACGAATGGACCCTCCTACGCTTTAAGGATTTCAAATCTGTGGCAACTTATAATTCTGCAATGCACAACTAGTTGCTAAAAATTGACTTTTTGTAACCAGAAAGTTACTGAAGCTGAAAAGATCGACAAAATCTTGTGCACTTTCCACCCCAACATGATGATACTACAACAACAGTACCGTCATGCAAAGTACAAGAAGTACTCTGAGCTTATTAGTATCCTGCTAGAAGTAGAAAAACATGATGAACTCTTGATGAAGAACCATCATGCAAATACTAATGGAAGTCAAGCAATGCCTGAAGCAAATGCTACCGCTCAGCAGGCTAGTAGTAGCTATGGCCGCGGAAAAAGCCAAATGTACAAGGGGGACAAATGGAAGAATGGCAGAAACCAAAAGGGAAAAGGAGAATCCCAGTGGAAAGAAGAAGGGAAGGGTACAGGAACCTTCCAGAAGCAAGGTTCAGCCAATAAAGCACCTGACTCTCAAACATGCTTTAAGTGTGAATGCGTTGGCCATTGGTCACGCAATTGTCGCACTCCAAAGCATTTGATAGAACTTTACATGAAATACACTGGGAGATTCCAGAAGAATCAAGAAAAGAAGATTGAGACACACTACACCGCTCTACCAGATGTTGAGCAAGAAGGTGGAGAGAATGATAGCAATGTTTCCCAGGAGATGGAACTTAACTTATATGGAGATCTGGAATAGTCTCCCTATACCCTTTTGCTATATGTCGCATTTCCATTAGTTGAGCCTCCTTAAGAGTCTCATCAGTCTGAATAATTATGTTCCTGCATGAACATTTGGTCTATGCTCCTGTTGAGCAATTATCAGTGATAATTAAATAAAGTGTTTTCCAGAATATTTTGTGCTATGCTTATTTGATTATTATACTATGCAACCTGAAGTTGGTATTGCGATAAAAACCCAGAAATATTTAAAGATCTTGTAGATTGACTGGGTAATCTTGAGTTGAATATTTTGAGAAAATAATTAGTAATTCTGCTGGCCATAGCATAAAGACTTTTCCTAGACCTGACGATTTCTTATGCCTGTTTGTGCTATAGGAAAACTTATGGTTAGATCCTTTAACTTATAAGAATCAACTGGATTTTTGGAGAAAATTGAAGTGATATATACCTAATGTCCACACATTAGAATGACCTTGCAGTCATTATTAAAGGAATAAGATTTATTGCTTGACCACTTTGCGAGAATAGTAGGCTACCCACGATCGGCTAGGGGCCCTTGTGATCTTGCACACTGCGATATTAATTCAACTCAAATCAACTGTATATAATGGAATTTCCCCGTTGCGGATAGTGCATGGAAGGAAAATAAGTATTTCCCATCTGCAAAAATTTGGTTATGTTGTATACATGCCAATCTCTCCACCACAGCATACCGCCATGGGACCTCACCAGAAGTTGAGGGTCTGTACATGGTTCGGTACACTGATTGTACTAAGGACATATTTCGGCATTAGGGGAAGATAAGTACCACATTAAAGAATGCCGAGTCCTTAGATCCACGCACTAAAGAGACCAAACTTGAAGTTCGAAAAGTAATAAATTTGCAACAAGTAAGCTAAGAATCTGCCAAATACCTTCACTGATCATAAGGTAGTGGAAAGATCTCATATACCTGCAGTGTATGCACTTGAAAGAGTGGAAATATCCTAGAAGGATATTGAACTCACTCTTGACCCTCATGATAAAATGAGGGGGAGGCCTCCAGGTGCATGGGACTCGATTCCGCGGAGACGTCCGCAGAAATAGAGAACCAAATAAATGAGAACACTACCCATGACAGTGGAAGAAGCTCAACCTGATGTTGAGAAAATCCCTGAAGTGAGCCATCTAGAAGATGGTAACATCCCTGAAGTGATCCATCCTGAAGATGATAACCCCAACGTATATTTGTGCGCACAATCCAATGCTGGGAAGTCGGAACACCCAGACTTCATCGTTGTGGGAAATCACGAGAAGCTGGAAGAAATTGATAAGAGACATCCCTGGAGTGATGCAGGAGAATTATATATGAAGAAAGACTACCCCTACTATTATCTATGAAGATAATGATGCTTGTGTTGCACAAATACAATTGGGTTATGTAAAGAGCAATATCACGAAGCATATTGCTCCTAAGTTCTTTTATCCTCACGAACTCCAGAAGAATGATGAGATAAAAATAATGCAAACTAAGTCATGTGAAAATCTAGCAGATTAATTCACAAAATATTTGCCAAATCCACCTTCCAAAGGTATGTTAATGGCATTGGAATGAGGCGGCTTAGAGATTTGCATAGTTCAGGGGAAGTAAACCCCTGAACCATAATCCCTTTTGCATGATCCTGAAGATCATAAGTTGTACTCTTTTTCCCTTTGTGAGTTTTCCTGATGTTTCTCACATAAAGGTTTTTAATGAGGCAACAAATGCAACATAAGGTGCGAATGCGATGTACTCTTTCCTCCATCTCTTTTTTCCCACTGGGTTTTTGAATGGAGTTTTTAACGAGACATATGCATTACGCGGTATTTGCCCAAGGGGAAGTGTTATGAGATAATAACTCTAACCGTATACGGTTAGGAGTCTATCTCTAATATGTGGGCAAATCCCTAATACCTCTTCTATAAATACTGGGTGCCTCCCATTGTATCGACACACATTGATCAATAAAGAAGAGAGAGTTCCACCCATATCTTGTGTTCTTCGTTCGTGTATTCTTTGTGTTCTTGTTGATTGCCGGTGATCAACGTGGGTGAACTACTTGTTTTACAACAAGATTGTCCAGGCCCGTGCATGATCGACTAGAAGTGAGAAACAGGAGGCCGATCCATGAAAGATTGTCAGCATCAGAACAAGGCGAGTCTTCCCGAACTCAAGAAATATCGGCCTCTCACAACATAATCAGGACAGAATCTGACAATGAAATGGGTAACCTGGCTGGAAAAATCAGGAAGCCGATAGAAATTAAACCCAGGTGGTGCCCCTCAGGTCTCAGCAAATCACAGCGCAAACGGCTTCAGCGACTGAAGACACAAGAAGAAAGGGAGGCCGAAAAGGAGAAAGAAAGAGATCGGGTATTCAATAAGCTAAGGCCTATAGGACACCGTTGGTGATTCGTTGGCAGAGAGGGTGTTAAAAGAGATGTGATTCGCTTTGATTGTGTCATCATGAGATTAATGAGATGTGAAACCTAGCTATCTTTTCTTTTGCTGGGTTGCATAGTGGTGTGTCTTGGATTCGAGGTCGAATCCTGTTGAAGGGGGGAGATTGTGACACAACGGAAGGTCGAAACATTATAAAATGTGAAATCGGAGGTTAAAACTTTACGATATGAGGTTAATTCGCGTTTTCGGGCCGTTTTCGGGAGTTTGGGCCTCTTCGGGGCGATTTGGGCCTATTTTTCGGCCCATGTTGGGGGAGGAGGGCAGCATAACCCTGCCCATGCCCCCCCTTGCCCTAGGCGCCTCCCTCCCCTCCCCTCTCACCCCCCAAGCAGCCACCCCCTCCCTCCTCCTCCACACGCACCCTCCATCCTCCCCCATTGCGCCACCACCTCTCCCCTCCCCTCTCCACCCTCCTTGCTGCCCTAGGGGAGCTCCCCACCTCGCCACTCCGTTGTTCCCTCCATCGGGAAGCCCCGCGACGAGGAGATCCGGCGGTTCTGGCGCGAGGAAGACGATCGGGGAACCCGGGAGGAGAGGATTTCGGCGTTCGTCGTTCGTCGGGTAGAGGTATGGTATGGGTGATCCTTGGGGATGGTCTAGGTGCTGATCTAGAGGTTGATTTGATGCTTTTAGATCAAGAGGAGGTGCTGTGATTGGGTAGATTGGATGAAAACTAGATGTTTCTTAATTCTCTATTTCGGGTTCAAATCCTATTTTTGTAGATTATGGTCCAATTCCGCCCAGCCGTTTGAAAGTTATGGTTGTTTTACCGAACGGGTTCAAATCTGTGACGTAGTTGGGACATAACATAATGTTTTGTAGATTAAACAATTTTAGAGGCCGAATCAGCTTTTCCCAATACTTAGAAAAAGTTAGGAAATTTCCTAAGCTTTGCGATGATGTACTCGTTTACTCGATTTGGAGACCTAGAACTCAAGTTATGCTAGATTGAAGTCTGCTGTCCCGGGGGACAGATTCTCTGTTTTTCATTGTCGGGAGTAGTTTGCGTAATCGGGGTAGATGAGCGAGTGCGTACTGTTTTGTGGGCACGTTTTGTGTATGTGGTACTTATGTGCAGGTGGTGTGACCCCGGGAGTGCCCTCATCCTCTCGCCAATCCGTCGCCCGCGGTTAAGGCAAGTGTATTGGAATGGGTATCGTGTTGAATGTTATTAGACTTGACTAGATGCAAATTGTTTTCATGATATGCTATGTTGCCATGTTTAGTGTTTGCCCATGATATGATGAAAATGGTTTATTATGATGCTATGCAATGATTAATTGTTTATGTTTATGGCATAATTGCATACATGGCATGGGAACTGGCCCGGTCGGTGAGAAAGTCATAACTAGTCCGGTAAGGTCGGTGAGAAAGTTATGACTAATCCGGAGCGCCATTGAGTAAGACCTACCCCGTGATTCTATCCACCGTGGTGAATGGAAGCGAGGAGTAGGCACCCTCCATCTTCGGGATGGAAGGGGAAAGAGGGTGCACGCTGACGGGTGTGCACTCGGCAATACCGGTATGTGCTTCGAGGAGATATGAGCATTTGCATTGCATACATGATGATGATGATGATGAAATGAGTACAATGATATTGAGACATGAGTATGATGTGTATATGAAATTATGAATTGTTCATGATGTTGAGCATGGTATGTAGTGATGTTAACATTGAATTGTTCTTTATGGTCCATTGCAATATACTTGTTGAGTGATGAACTCACGCTTGTGTTTATGTTGTTTTTAGGTACCATGAAACCGGCATGCGGGAAAGGGCATTAGCTACACTTCTACACGTAGCTTCACATTCATATACAGTTTAATTATTGGGAGTCATGATAATAATGAATAGTGCCATGAAACTTGGTGTATGGGCATGAGTTCATCGTTTGGTTTGTTATATTTGGTGGAATGGTTGAATTCCTTATTTTAGACATAAGTGATGCTTTATTCGTTTATATTGCTGTTTTAGATGTCTTATGCTATGATATAACTTGCCATGTTATTGCTATTGCTCCAATTCATGTTAAAACAAAGGAGATGCTGCCGAAATTTTCGGTTTTAGCATTTACACCTTTGTTGTAATTTATCTTTATTTGTGGTATTTAGATGTTGTTTAGTCTATGTTTGGTAGCATTCGGGCATACTAGATGCTGGGGTGTTACACGTAGCCTCCAGACCAGGAGACAGGAATGAATTCATGATTTTATACCTTACGTAGGTTTTGTATCACTTTACCCAAAGCGAACTCGACCGCAGTCGAGAACCCAGAATGTTTATCACTACTTTGGCATTTAATCTCCAACCCTAGCCTCTTCCAGTTGTACGCTATACTGATTCGATGGCACTATGACTTGGGTTAGCCAATTGATCTCCACCACAAAAATCAGATATACTCATCTTCCCTGACCACTACTAGTTGTGCTACAATGCGAATCAGTGGTACTAAGACATTGAGGTAACCAGTTAATCTCTGCCTCTAAAATAAGAGATACTCATCCAATGGCTTTAGATATAGCGGCCTAGTAACTCATCTCTAGTTGATTACCGAGAATAACCATTACCGGTTATCAAACATGGGCTTCACCAGGAATCCGGCAATTCCAGTTTAACACAATTATTACTTACCCAATGTGGAGATCAAATACCATCATAGGACAACTTTTTCTGGTTGTTTCTACACACTATGGTTGATACGCTTTAATACGACTCATTGTCCGATGTCGGGACCCGAATATGCAAATCCGGACCTTCTGTGTATTCTGCACTAGTCCAGGATCACGCTAGTGCACACAGTCTCAACATAGATGAATATCACAATCATATGCAGCGGAATAATAAAAATAACTCAATTATAAAATATAAACTAGTGTATGACCTTAAGGTCAACCTTATACTTGCGAGGCCTTGACGGCTTCAACTCCAAATAAGCTGCAGCGGAATGAAGAACACCGGTGAATCCCATCAATACGCCACAGGCAACTGACAGGGTTCGACTCCTAGATATTCGCCTTCTCACGTAACTTCCTCTTCTTCGACGATATAGTCTTCTTCTCAACTGGTGATTGTTGTTGCAAGGGGTGAGTACATAAAGCACTCAGCAAGCCATGCACAGAATACAAGTCTAATAACTATATGCATGGCTTATTCCAAGTGATAGGCTGAATGGTTATTTTGCGGTAAAGCAACATTCACAAATAACATGATAGATTGTAAAGTAGTAAAACAAGTAATAACAGTAATAGATTGCACAGTTATTTTATAAGTAAAACAAACCACATCCTTAACCAATTATCACTTTCCACAGGCAAGAACACCTCGAAGCCCAAGTTCCATTTTAAGAAAAGCTAACCCTTGACTGTAATCCCCGAGCGTTGTCCAGTACCGCGGACACGGCTATTCGAATAGATTTTACACTCTGCAGAGGTTATACACTTTACCCACAAGATACAATCAACTAACCATGTCAGCCGTGAATCGCCATACAAGAGTATGCGAATGAGCGATCATAACAAATCCTTTACAATGATCTGTCTAGACCCAGTACTGCCCGCTAAGGTTTCAACACTGAAGGGACTGGTTATCACACTCAGGGTCCCCCTCTTGCGCCATGTGAGCCAACCCGCAAACCCGGGCCTCACACCACCACGACAATACCGAAATCTAGACATCACAAATTAGTCAGCTAGGTCTGTCCCACTCCAGACTTGTGGTTGTATGTTTGACTCAGTTCAAAGGCTTGCAAGGTTAAGTCCTTAGAGTGACCAGGGCAAGACTTCCATCAATACTCAAAGAAATCCATCTCACCATCACTCATACATATATCATGTTTCATACAATCCCATCCGCCAATCTGGCCCACCATAAATCTTGCCACTTGCCCCAGTCTAAATCATTTTATCACCCCAGTTGATTATTGCGCAACACAATGCCAACAACAACTCAACATCCTTGAAGAAGCACAAAGGCCTCCGCATATCAACATCATCATGTCGGCAACACGTCACACCATTTCAAAATACATTTCATATTCCATTAATCAATATTGACATTTGTAATTCCAAAATGATGGCACTGACTCGTTGCAGGTCTAAGCAAACTAATACGTTCTATCTAACCCATGTTGGCAATTTATTAGCTACCAACTATTAATCAACAAACCTAGGGTGACAAATGAATCATGGCCTACAATTATTATAGACAAGGTGGCAATAACAAGTAGGTCAAATATCTAATCCCAAATTAATTGAAATCAGTTTAACTTGAACTAGCATGCAATAATTTGAAACAACATAAGTTTCGAAAATGGGATCAACATGGTCAAAGCACAACTTGCCTGGCCCTTGCAACTTTTACTATTCTTTACTCTTTATCTTTGATTCTTGGTCCTCGATCTTCAATCTTCGCTTCCTTGATCTTCGGCTCCTTCGAGCGACTTCCGGACGACGTGTCTAACGATTAAAGAAGAAGCAAATATAAACCAATTCAAAAGAAAAGTAAAACTCCAAATTAAGAACAAATAGCATTGGGCACAATGGTTTAGAAGAATTTAGGGACTCGAACGGATTAGATTGAAGATTAGACAAAAGAGAATGGGCTTTCGGAAAAACACCGAAAAGGGAAAGATTAATAACTAGGAAAGAAAGAATAATATTCTGAAGAATATTTCTTCTGAAGTTATTATCTTGATTGGACAAACAAGGACATATGGGCTCTCGATCTATAGATCGGGTCCATAAGGATATGTTAATTCACAATGAAGTAAACTGATTCTCGATGTTGACTTTTGTTAACTAAACAGATACACAGTCAAACAAAAGAGGGATAAACTGATAGATAAGATCTGGGTACAAGGACATGACACATGGCCAATGATCCATCGACCAAGTCCATTAATGAATTCTAGGTTAATGGCAGATTAGATTTTCAGGGATAAAACAAGGACAAGTGTCTTACCACAATTGAAACAGCGGGAAAGATTGCAAAGATAACAACGCGGCTCACGATGAACTTAGTCCATCGAACCAGTCTTAGGTTGGGGTTTTGGTTCGGCTTTGAAGATGATATGACGATGAGGCTAGGCTCACATCATGATGATAGAATAGATGGGGACATCGTACTAGGGCTCTTGCATGAATGCACACATGCGATGACAGCGATACGATGAGGGCAAAGCGTTAACGGTGAAGCGTTAACGGCGGAACGTTAACGGCGAAGCGTTAACAGTGGAACATTAACGGCGGAGCGTTAATGGCAGAGCGTTAACGTAGGAGCGTTAACGACGGAAAGTTAACGGTGGAGCATTAATGGCACACATTAACGACGGAACGTTAACGGTGGAGCGTTAACGGCAGGACGTTAACGGTGCACGTTAACGACGAACGTTAACGATGGAGGTGAAACGATGACAAGATGCGCATGAAACAAGGTTGCGATCATCGGTACAATGACATGGCCACGAAGGAATACCAACAGGGATGGCAAACCGAAACGCGAACTGGTAGCAACGGGCTAGGTTGAAAAACGACGGTTTTAAGCCGGAACCAGGCTTTGTCGGCGAACAGAGGCCAAAAGAATTCTAAGGATGGACTAAAACAGTAAGGGATGACCCACCGGACGTGACAACATGGCCACAGCGGACTAGGATAGCCGGCGTCAAAAGACGGCGGGCGGCGGCGGCACAAAAACGGCCTAAATATATATAAAAAAATTTCAGAGGATGGGATAGCAAAGGGAGATTGTCCGTCACGTAGAACGCAACAAGACGAACTCAACGGTATAGACGGATTTTGCGGCGCCCTAACGGATTGATCACAAACTGCTGATTAACGGGTTTCGGGGCTAAACTTCAAACGGCCATAACTTCTAGAATAATGATTGGAACTTAACCAAATTTTACAGAGAGCTATATGTGACCGAGAGGAAGACCGTGACATAGGTCCCTCAGAGTTTTACCTTCTGGATCAGCGGGGAACGCGCGAGGATGATTGTCGCTGTCTACAACGCAGTCTGATCGGGGAAAATAATTTTCTGTGCAAAATCCAGAGAGCAAAACCATGGTTTGGGATGTGCATCATGTAGAGGACATCAAGGAGAGTCTACAATAAAAATTTCATGGCCAAACTCGAAAAATTGAGGGAGATATGATCTCGGCAAGATTCGAGATTGAAACAGCCATAACTTTTGATTCCATTGGCCAAATTGCACGAAATTTGAAAGGGAGACAGAGGGGACATCATGGCTCAGCATGGAAAAGACGAACATTTGGAGACTAGGTTGTGTGGGAGAGGTCATGGGAGGTCTACTAGGGCTTGTGGTGGTGACTTGGTCAAGAAAAACAAATTTTGGAGGTGTTTGGGTCGGAATAAGCATTTTATCGAACACCTGGCGTGCGTCTCGGATTAGGGGGTGACGTGGCCGATTCTGGTGGTGACACGTGGCGTGATCTGGTGGCAACACGTGGCACGCCAGGGAAATTCGGATTTTTCGAATAAAAACAATTCTAAAAATTCAAATAAATTATTTAAGGCAATAAAAATACCAGAAAAATACTAAAAATATTTTGAGACATTTTGAACTCAAATAAAATATTTACAACAAAACTTTATATAAACTTTTCAAATATTTAATTAATTTCCATAAAAGGGCTTAATACGATTCAATTCCAAATAAATCCGATAAATAGCAAACAAGCTCCGAAAAATCTCAAAAATTACAGAAAAATTTCTTGGAGCACAAGGAACCCAAATAAAACTAAATTTATTTTATTTGAAATATAAAATAGTCAAATTAAATTATTTTAGCTTTAGAAAATCCAGATTAAGCTTTATTAACGCGAGAAAAACAACAGAAATTTTTGGGAAGATAAACTAAACCAAAAATTTTTGAAAACCCAAAATTTGGGATGTTACAAGCCTCCCCCCTTAACAGAATCTCATCCCCGAGATTCAAGGCTTACTATAGAAATAGGTTCAGGGGGACTCAACACTTGAGGCTTCTTCGAACTTTCAAACAACTGAACACTAGACATAATCGCTTCTGAACAAACGCTTGATAACATCCGAAAATTTGTAGGCTGCTCTTTGCGAATGAGATCCTCTTGCAACTCTACTGACTCCAACTGTGTCTACTTCTCTGGGACAAGAAGGCACTTCTTCTGCGAGAAATCTTGATACCTCCTCTGTCGGGAAATCTTGAACGTCTCATGCACTCATGCTGACGTCTCCAGCAACTCCAGTGATAGGCTCCCTTGCTTTTACTCTTGAACACTTGATTTTCTGCTTCTCGTAGAAATTGAACAAGCAGCACCTGACTACGAAACTTACTTGTGATTCTGCGGTCTTGAACTAAACTTGAACAGCATTACGGTTTGTCTTGTACTGTCTTTGTCAGCTTGACTCTCAAGTATTGACTTGAACTCTATTTCAACTGGGTATCCCTTCACATTGGACTTAAGCTTCAACTATTACTGAAGTAATGGTATTGGTTTGCTAGCATACACTGCGGTGGCTAGAGTAATTCTTCTGGAAGACAATTATCCTTTGTAGTTATTTAGCACACGCAGCAACTCTTTCTTCCGATGTGATGGTACATCCACCTTCTGAACTCAACCATAACGAAATAAGCGGTTCTCAGTTGTCTCAAATACTGAAGTTAACCTGATCGTAACTCTATCTCAGGAACACTTTAACTCCTTTTAACTGGTTACATCTATAACCATAGATCAAAACTACCTTCCACTTGGATAACTAATTTAACTCCAGGCATAAACATCTCAAGCATGGGTTTCCACTATGATCAGCTTTATTAAAAACTTAATCTCAACATCCTGCATTACATATGACTTTTGATCAGCACAACATCTGATGCTTTCTAAGCTTCATCAGTCATAATGTGGTTGACATGACTTTTACTTGCGCTTGTGGCATAGCTTCATCTTGAACTGCTTCACAATTCACTTTCTGGCGCAAGGGTCTTGGTAGGTGAAGGACTAAGATTGAAGTGGGCAGGTACAACACATTTTCTCTTAGGACAACTATTGGCAAAGTGTCCCGGCTCATTGCATCTGAAGCAACGCTTGACTAACGTCTGTTGACTCCCTCTTGACATGGCACCAATCTTGGTAGGGGCAGAGCTGGAATTAATGCGATCTGCAGTGATCACTTTCTTCTAAGAGCAATTATTAGAAAGATGTCCTGGCTGATGACAGGTAAAGCAAACTCTAGGTAGTAAGCTTCCTCCTTGAGAACTTTTCACCGGGTTGGTGTCATGGAAACTCTGATCATCAGGGCGAAGTACAGGTGAAGGTGTCTCAACAAAGTCTGAGCAATATGGCAACTGAGTTGTTGAGGGGCACTCTTCATTCGTTGTTGTGGTGATCCTTCCTGGCAAGCTTTATGATGCTTGCGGTTGTTCTCCAATTCCTTACACTCATCTTCCAGACCATGGGTCTTGTTAACCAATTCCTTTTATTTCAACTGACTCCTTGAGCAAGTTGCTTCCATAGTCTTACCACTCACTTTTGGTGTTATAGTCTTTACTGAAGTAATTTCTGGAATGATCATATCTTCAGAAATTGCTTGATCTTTCTGTGGACATTCCTTAACAAAATGACATGACTCGCCACAGTTGTAACATGAATGTTTGGGTCATCGTGCCGAGTTGATGGGGCATTCTCTAGCCTAGTGACCTCGTTTATCACACAAGAGACAGTTCCATGGTGATCAAGTATCACTGATTTCCTAAGGTACACAGATAAGGTTGACATATTTCTTCTTCTTTTCTTCACGTGGCACAGCTAGTGCGGATGACAATCCTTCTCTTTTCACTAACTCTTGAGCAATGATAGCTCGAAAATTCTCTCGCTGATGCCGAGTTACAGCGGTCACTATTGGATCCAAGGGACATTGAGATGGGCAATGATCCCAACCTTCACATAGATAGCATGTGATGTTGCGCATAGGACATTCTCCAGGTAAATGGCTTCCTTCACAGCTGGAACAATTGGTTGCATGTTCATCAGCAATGTGTCCTATTTCTCCACATCGAATGCATGCACGATCTTCTGACTTGTCTGGGTGACAACACTTCAAAGAACAATGTATCGGTATGGTATTGGTTGCAGGGGTTGTACACATCTCTGAACTTGCCGTAGTCACACTATCATCTGACGATGCAACAAACTGACGAAGGGCGGTGACAAACTCCAACCAAGTGATAGTATGTCCATCCTCAGAGGTGGCGTAGAAACTCTTCCACTAGGTTAATGCATCTCCTTCTAACTAGCAAGTAGCATAGGGAACCTTCTCTTCATCTTCACATTGCACCAAAGCCAGCTTCTCTTCTATGACACGAAGCAAAATTTCTGCATATTTGGGAGTGGCTGATCCATCAAACGTGGGCGGTTTGGTCCTCATGAACAAGGCAAACTTCGATTGTGAATAGGAGGTTGTGACTTCAGTTCTGGAGGGATTGATTAATGCACGACAGACCAAAAACAGGATAATTCCCATTTACATCGGACCGAAAAACTCGGTCCGTCATAGAACAACGTTTGCGCCAGACCGAAAATGTTGGTCCGGCGTACACATGCTTTTTGCGAAAGTTGGTCCGTCGTGAAGTATTCAAAGTATAAATTTGCGCCAGACTGAAAAGGTGGTCTGGCGTACATGTCAACCTCACTGAAAGTTTATCAAATTAGAACAACTGTTTGAAAGGATTTCCAAAGAGTATTGATTTTGCACCGAACCGAAAAACTTGGTCCAGTGTGAATGCCACATGCTCAGTTTGTTTTCAGCAGATTTAGTTCTCTGCGCCAGACCGAAAAACTTGGTCCAGCGTGAACGGTGTACACTCGGTACAAGATTTTTCAAGAACAGTTTCAGTGCCGGACTGAAAGAGTCGGTCCGGCGTGAAATGTTTTTAGTCTTGCTGAGTGAAGGACTTTTGACTTTGAGGAAAAGAATGAAGTGACCTTTACTCCAAGTAATTTTGACATGATTGTCCTAGGAACCAAGGTACTTACTTGTGCATAATCCCTCTTAATAGTACGGCTAAAAACAAAATAAACCTAGCAATATGACCTGAAACAGCTCCCAAGTCAAAACTAGAAATAAGGATTCTTAGCTTTTGCCTTTGTACTGACAAGCCTTCACTTCACAGAGAGTATATATCTTGATCATCAACACTAAAACCATAAATAAGCATACTTAAGGAATTGAGGAGCCTAGATGCTTTCACGCGTCAGAACCCATCGACGAAGATCTCGACTACATTCCCGAAGACACATTCAACGAAGAGCAAACAGGCAAGCACCTCCTTTGATCATATTGATCCCATATTTGCTAAGTTTAATTTCATTTTGTCAAACTATTATGCATGCGTGCATATTCATTAAAGATGCTAAATTGTGGGTAATTTGTAGATATACCTGAGATTGGTGGATTTCCTTAATTACTCCTAACATGAGAACTTTGCTGAACTCTAGGAAAGGTTTAGACATTACAATAAATGTCGAATGGGATATATGAGTAGTACCTGCATATGCTTAGTTATGCAGTAGGAATGGAATTGTCATATCAGTGGTACAATTCAATCAAAATCTCACTTGGATACAAACTCGGTTTTAAAATGGTGGTGTCGGTTAAAAATGGTTATTTGGGTAAAAATGGAAGGTAAACAGGAAAAGTGTGATTTAGACCGGGCGAACGAGTGGACGTCTCGCTTGAGTCGCCCTAAGGACCGAATTTGATGCTATCAACTAAGTCAAACCGTGCAACCACATGTGCTAGTATGGGATAGCCTTGACTGAGTACAGTAGTTGGGATTTAACCTTGCACTTTAGTAGGCTGAAGTAGTATGGACACTCCGGGTAAACGGTGTTGTTCTAAGTACTCCCTTGTCGAGGCATCGGGGTCGGAGTATGCTTATACAATGGTGTATGTCTAGCGATGGAGTAAAAGACACGATGAGACATAAACCATCATTTGAACTGTGTATTCAGGTCTAAGGAGCACGATGGGGCGTAAACCATCCTGAGTACTGTGTGTACGGGCTGTACCTCACCCGGTCTGGGAGAGTGTGATGGGGTGTGAACCCTCGTGAGCACTGTGTGTTACGACTGTACTCCCACCCATAGCAAAGGACGCACATCACCAGAGCTGGTGCAAGGCTAAACCCTAGAGAATGGAAAGGTTTCATTACAGACAAGCAAAATGGGTATGTTGAATACCGCATGGCATGGTTGACATGATTGCTTGGACGTGTCATGTGGGAAAAATGTACAATCTCTGCAGAGAATAAATATAATTGATTAGTCGTGCTCACGGTCTAGACCAGCTTAGGAAATACTGCCAAATATAGATTTTTGGTTTTGGTTTTGGAAATTGTATTGGAAAATGATTGGGTATGGGAAAATGGTTTGGGCTATATGGAAACGGTATGGTGGATTGGTACGGAAATGGATATGTGAAATGGTTGGGTCAATGGAATGGTGAGTTGCCGATGAATTGATGAGTTGGTTTGAAGGATAGATTTGGCATTTCGATTGGATAGAATATAGATTTACTAGTTAAATGATATTCATATTACAACTACTTTATTTACAAACTACCCTTATAAATTTTGAATTGTTTCAAAATTATTGATATTCTATTACAAATAAATTTGGTTTCATGCAAGTGGAAACTAGTATAGAAACCTAATTATTGACATAGCTGGCATTCCATTGTATTTGTATACACTGAAGTCTTGCGAGTACATACGTGTACTCACCGTTTGCTCTAAATTGAAAAACACGAGTAGAACAAAGATGGAGCGGAAGGTGCTGATGGTGTTCCGGATGACGAGTTCTACTAACTGGTTCCTGACGATGCGTTTGACGGATAACTGGGTCTTTACCCCAGTCGGTTGCCTTTGGGTTGGGTAACACACCGTGGCCGTTGCCATCATTGTTACTTATTTCCGCTGCTAATTATTTTGTGGTATTTGTCCGGTCGGCCGCCAACTTGTAATATTGCACAGTTGTAACCAAACTTGTTACTTTTATGTCCATTACAACTGTGTATGTGAATTGACGCATCTTGTTGTGAATGATGTGGGTGCTAGGCTACTAATCCAGGGAACTAGCACTGGACGCATTTGCAGGAAGCTCGGATTGGTTTCAACCAGTTGGCACATGAACATGAGCATCGTGTGATATGACGATTGATTGGCCTCAATCCGAGTATGGTTTTTAGATAAGTGGTCGGATTTCTTTTGGGTTGCATTAATATCCAGTCCGACGGAATAGTAAGAATCCGCATCGCTAATCTAAGACCGGAGCCCCCATAGGAGGTGGTATCAGAGCACATATGACTGCTGTAAGACCTAATTAGAATGATCAATAGAAATAAGGACTGTTTTTCTCAAAAATTATTTTTGTTATGAAAATCTTAATTGAAAAATTTTATATTGCAGTTCTTATCCATCTATAGTCTCTTTGCTCGTTTTGCCCTTCAAAATGATTTGGACTCATCTTAAGGTTCTAATGGTGCTTTTTCAAAGAAAGAATGAATCTAGAAATGAGTTTGTTCTATTCCTCTTGCCATTCAAACTTTGGGAATAAAGTTTTGAAATTGAGATATTTCGAGGAAAAGCAAGACTTAAAATTTGTAGGGACTGGTGTAGAGATCTCTCCCATCCCCCCATCTCTCTTTATTCTTACCCTAATCTGAGCTATCTCTCTGTGAGATTACTTTAGAGAACTTATCTTCCTTCAAAAGCTAGTTACGTACTGAGTAGATGCTAGGGTGAGTATGATAGGGTTTTGTTTGCCTAGTTGCTTTCCCCTGTCGTTTGTTTGGTTCCAAACCCTATAAGGACTTGCTAACCCATCCCCTTTCTTTTTCTTAGTTGGCAGGACGCTGGAAGCCGTGTTATTATACCCGTGCAATTTTTGAGGGCTCAGTGCAGGCAGTCCTATGGGACATGTTGCAGCGTGCTGGGTTCCTGTTCCAGCTGGAGTACCTCATTTCACGCGCTGGAGTTAGCCTACCTGCTCATTGTACATTGCGGAAATGACGATCCGTGGTTGTCATGATGGAGAACCCACTCGTAGCTATCATGGGATGGCACCGAGTCCTCTTGTGGTGGTGCTCGACGGAGCAAATGTCGCTATTCTCCGCCTTCGCCATGATGTCCCGGAGTTGGCGCAGTTGTTACCCTACTGCCCCTCTCGTGAGTCGGGCAGCCTAGATAACCTCTATGTGCCTGTAAATGCCATGATGGATCCGATGATCGCATGGCTTGTCGTTCTAGTGAGGTCCTTTGATCGGTACCTCCTACGCCTCCACGATGAGCTAATGCTTGCTCATCGCCGAGTATCTCAACTGGAGACACACATGGCATTGCTTCTTCATCACGGTTTCTTCTCCGATGAGATTGTGTATGGGGAGTACAATGTTCATGAGCCGGCCGAGGATCTTCCCTGTCCATATGGCTTGTACGGTCGAGTTGTCCATCGTGCTCGGATGTTGGTGGGAGGCCCAGGCTATGGACGACGCCTCACAGCTGCTCTTCCCAGTGCATTCGTGAACCCGGTCCATGGGTGAAATATCATCTTTGGCAGGCGGGAGTATGAGCTGATGATGCCTACCAAACCATCCTCGCCATTTGTTGCTCCAGATGTTCCCAATGTCACTACCAGTGATGGCGATAACTAGGTCCTGATAAGAAGTATATAGTACTAAAGCTCATATTATTGTAAATATGAGCTAGTGGGAGTTGTACTTTTGCTTTGTAAGGACTTAGTGGGAGTGTGATAGTGCTAATGACTGCTGTAATTAAACTTACTGATGTACAGTGAGACATACGAAGTTGTCATGTCCAACGCTATCGCATTTTTAATCACTCCCTGTGATCTGCATTCTTGTGTGTTCATGGCTTCTAGTTGTGAAAATGAGAATGCGAAACCTGTCTGCTCTGCACTTGTCCTACTCTCTTTCCGTGCTTCAGTTCCTTCTGTTGCGCATATTGCTTAGCCCTTGTGTGTAACAGGGTGCCGAAAAGACATTCCACGTGTGCGCTCATGGCAAGTGGTGCTACCCATGAGGGCTGTGAGCAAGCTGAGGAAGTACCAAACTCGGTGCATCCTAACCCTTTGTACCCGAGGTCTCAGAGTCATGGGACCTAGCACTGCAACATGCCAAAAGGTGGTCCAAGTGGATCGCGTGCTCGGCACGAAGCCCAGAGCGAGGAGTTGCCACCTCCTCCGTCCATGGCACAAGTCTTGGTGATGTAGACTCATCTGCTGAAAAAAACTAGTGCAAAGTACGAAGAATTTCAATGCAACAGCCTATGGCGAAATGGCAGCTCTGCAGCCATAGTCTCCTCTGGCCGATTTCCAACAAACTCGCCCATCGAGCTTTTCATCAGCGACCGATCCACTAGATGCTGATGATTGGCTCCACAACATTGAGTGTAAACTTGACCTCGCAAGGTGCAATGACGAGGAAAAGGTGCAGTATGCCGCCTACTATCTTCAAGGTGCTGCTGCAGTCTGGTGGGACAGTTTTAAGGCCATACGCGGATACGCCCACCTGGCCAAGTTACAACTTGGGAAGACTTCATGGGAGCCTTTCGTGCAACGCATATCCCAACTAGCTTGATGGAGATAAAGAAGCAAGAATTCTATAATCTCAAGCAAGGGTCCATGTCAGTGATGGACTATCTCCACAAGTTCAATTACCTGGCCCGCTATGTCGCGGATGAGATTTTGAGTGAAACCCGAAAAATCTCTCTTTAGGGAATACCTCAATGAAGAGATTAAGCATTCACTTGTAGCTCATAATATTCCCAACATGCAAGTGTTGGTTGACAAGGCGGTTCACGTTGAGGACAGCGCGAAAGCGGTTTTTGAAAGCCGAAAGCGCAAGTGGCTGGACTAGAAGTCAACAAGCACTAGGCCTTCAAAGCCGCGCGCTGGGCAGGTCATTAGCACTCAGTCAGTCGCTTTACCGCCTCCACAACCTCAAGGAAATGTTCCCCGATCCACTCCGCCTGTGGTTCAATCTTACAAACTCGCAGGGTAGTCTCAGGGGGGACAAAATTGAATGGCTACGCTCACTTGCTACGCTTGTGGTGAGAAGGGGCATTTTGCCAATGTTTGCCCAAACCAACGACCTATCGCGGCTCGTCCCCAAGCCTACAGTGCCCCTGGTCATCCACAAGGTCCCGTGAGTGGACGCGAAGGACACCAAGGTGGTCATTCAGGCCCTAGATTTGCCCAAAGTCATGCCCGTTGTCGCGCCCGGAATTGGAATTCCGAACACTCGGTGTGATACACCAGTCCAGGACCACGCTGGTGCTCACAGATACAACAGAGATGAATACCATCACACATACACAGCGGAAACATTAATATTTAAGTATTCAACTCATATACGATTGTTAAGACCTTATGGTTAGCCTTACAATGATAAAGCCACGCAGGGCTAAGTTTAGAGTAACATTAAAACAACAGCGGAATGAAGATTATTCATGGCGCCTCAGTTTGCCACAGGCAACTGACTTGGCTTGCCCCTAGTTGTTCGCCTCGTTGCTCTGCTCTTCCTCGTTGGCTTGCAGACCTTCTTCTTCTGGTGTTGTGATTTTGGAGGGGTGAGTACATTGGTACTCAGCAAGCTATGTATAGAATGCAACCTAATATACTACATGCTAGGCTTATTCCAATGGAATGGCTTTACAGGTTTATTTTGCAGTAAAACAGCATTTAACAAGTTACATAAGTAGATTTGAAAGCAGTAAAAACAAATAATGTAACGATAACTTTTCGATGAGTTAAGTAAACACTTTTCCTTTCCTAACCCACATTTCCATCAACGCCATCATTAAACCCAACCATATTTTAATAAAGTCTAACCATTGACTGTAATCCCCGAGCAATATCCAATACCGTGGACACGGCTATTAAAATAGTTTGTACACTCTGCAGAGGTTATACACTTTACCCACATGATATAGTTAAACACCACACAGGCGAGTAACCAAAACAAAGTCTTTCTGAAACTTCTATCCTCGCATGCGTACCTCCCGGTATAGTTCCCACTATCCCTTCCCTTTTGCGGAGCAGAAGTGCAGGGCCAACGTATACCATTGAAGAGATGTAAAACCGATCCGATGAACACTACACCCTTCTTTCCACATTCACAGCTACAAAAACCACCTGAGGTCTCACATGCTAAGACTTCGGAATCATACTCAACTAGGTCTGTCCCACTCCAGACATGTGGTTGTATGTTAGGCCCAGTTCAAAGGCTTGTAAGGTTAAGTCCTTAGGTTGGCCGTGGCAAGATTACCCAAAGTTCACAAAACCAAATTCGACAACATCACTCACATGTGCCACATCGGGCCCCCCATTAATCACTTGCCACTTGCCACAGTCTAAACCATTTTCCCACCTAGTTGGTTACCATGCACCATGTGTCAACAACTTATCAACAACACATGTCACATTCTTTCAAAACAGGTTCCATAGTTCAATAGTTAGTATTCAGCTTACTTCCAAATTTATGTCATTAGTTCGAATGGCATGGCTAAGCAGAACTAACACGTTCTACCTACCCCATTCTGGTGATTAGTATTAACCAGTATGTATAATCCAACCTAGGGTAACAAATGGTTTATTGATATACAAGTTTTATGGACAAGGTGACAATATCAAGTGGTAGTTATCTAATCCCAAATTTACTCGAAAGCATCATAATTAAATTAGCATGCATAATTTCAAACAAACTAGTATTTAAAATCATGGGAACAAAATGGTCAAAGCATAACTTGCCTTCAAATATCAGCTGGTCTTGGTCTAGATCTTGATCTTGAGCTTGTTCCTCGAAATCAAGACACTCACACAGCTCGACGTCTACGCGTAACAGGTAAAGAACCAAATAAGCATAAAAAATGAATAAACACACATTTGGAAAATGCCATATATCAAACTAATTCATAACTTTATGAAAACTTCCATATAATTAGTTTAGCATTTTCTAAGATTTATAAAATTTATTTTGATATTTTTGGACGTATAGTTTAGGAACTACAAAATTCGTAAGTTTGGACTTTCCGCAAATAATTTAATAGTATAAATTTATTTATAAAATTTCATAAAAATACTATAGAAAAGTATTAATTTTTACTAATTAACAAAATTTGTCGCAAGCGATTTGGAGCTAAAACTAATTTGTAGTGAAAATAACAAATTTCATCATTTGTTGAAAAGAAAATGTACAAACCAACTTTACTGAGTTCTTCATTACTTTACTGTACACTACTGTTCATCGTCGTTTACACCAGAAAGTGAGAATTTATATTTGGGTCATGGCGCAAGGGAAAAACTAAGGAACTTGGCCGGCCGATCGAGCGGTGACAGCGCGATGCTACGAACTCGCCGGCGGCGATGGCGTCGACGGCGGAGCGGCCAGGTGGCGGTGGTGGCCGGAAAACAGTGCGCTCAAGAAAACAAGAACTCACTCGATTTTTTTGTAAAATCCGGTGGAATCGAGTGAAGAGAACTCTTAGGAAGGATATGAACGGGTTAGCAACGGAGAGAGGCTTGCAATCCCCGTTTTTATAATGCGGGAGGAAGATCAAAGGGTGTCAAGGCCCCAAGTTTCAAATTTCCTGGGAGGTCCGGAGTATCCGGATTTAATATCCGGAATGTCCAGACATAACCCGGAATGTCCGGACAAAATGTCCGGAGTGTCCGAGTTGAAGTGGCCGAACACCCCAACCCGGAGTGTCCGGACTTATTATCCGGAGTATCCGGACTGTGCGGGGGTTGGGTATAAAAGTCGCATTTCGTGGCTTTCCATCCTTTTTCCTTCTCCCTCCTTGCCTCCCACGCCCGTGCGCTCCACCCTAGCTCCTCTCCGGTGACTCCCCACCGGCCGGCGACTCCCGAGCACCCCCCCCGGTGGTTTCCCCTCGCGTTGGCGTCCTCGAGCTCCCCCCCAAGCCGGTGTTCCTCGTCCCCACATGGTTTTCCCCCTAGTTCCTCTCCACCCTCCTTGAAGGTGAGGTTTCTTTGGGGGTTGATTCATGGAGTTCTTGGGTTCTAGGGTCATTTGTGGTCCATGGTCGGAGTTAGAACTTAGGTTTGGATTTGGGAGGTTAGGAATGAACTTGAGCTTTATGGTTTTTGAGGGTGTGGTGATTCTAGGGTTGGATTGGGGATTGATTTGACAAATGTGGGTACTAGTGTGGTAGATCGGGTAGTGGTAATGCCCATCCAAGGGTGGGTTAGAGTTGGCTAAGGGTTCTTGGGGTTAGCATTGTTTCTCGTGGATTTGGGTTAGCTATAAGCTTCTCCGGCTTTGCCGAGTGTAGAAAAGTCGTAGATCGGGTCGTTATGAAGCCATAGAGAGTGGTAGGACTCCCATCCCCAAGTCGTGTTGGGTCAAATGCTCCGAGTCTGGAGTGTCCGGACGTTTGGTCCGGAGTGTCCGGATTGGTCGGACCGAAGGCCCCAATCCGGAGTGTCCGGATATTAAACCCGGAGTATCCGGCTTATCCGGAGAGTCTGGATAATAAACCCGGACTGTCCGGGTTAGGCTGATCTGTCCTAGTTGAGTCGAGTTGTCCAGTTACGATGTTTCGTCGGGAATTTATCAATTGTGGTTGTTTCGTTGCATTCACATGCATCTTATTTATGCATTTCTCGCGTGTAGAGAGCGATCCCGCGGGGCTTGATGCCGCGGTGCCCGAGGGTGTTACCGGAGAGCCGGCTACCGCCGATCCGCAAGCAAAAGAGCAAGGCAAGCACCTAAGCATCTTGAACCTTACATGATTTATTTTTGCGAATAAATTGCTTAATTTTGGTTGAGTGTTGCATTAGGAATTGCAATGTGGGATAGGCTAGATCCTATTTGCTGCATGTACCATCCTTGTTACTTGTTAGACACCTCCGTTGGAGCTAGATTACGGGTATTAATCACGTCATGCTTAGTATGCTTAGAGATCGGGTTTCGGGCCAAGTGGTGGACGGTTCCACTGCTTGAGGACTTTTACTTGGTATTGTGGAAAGGTTTGGGTATGGTTGAATGTGAACTGAGACCGGGCGAGAGAGTTGGATCGCTTGGGTAAGGAGACTCAAGTGTGGTAGTCTCGTCCGTGTCGATTAAGGACCGATCGGGTGTAACGTGGCTAAAGCACCTTTTGGTTGATCGCATGCCTGATTATGGTACGGTAAGCCGCTCTTTCATCGCATGCCGTTCGATGGGCCATGCCCTCATGTGGTTGGACGTGGTTGAGGGCGGGGCCTAGGCCGGCTCTCGAGCGCCAAGCCGGGCTTGGGGCTGCTCGAGGGGGTGCTAGGTTTCCGGACCGCATGAAGATGCCCCAACGAATGGGTATGGAGGGGAGGGGGTTGACATGAGGTTCCTTCGTGGCACATGTCGTGTGATCAATGCTTCCCTGCAGGGTTAATTAAGCGATTCGAATTGCCGCGCTCTCGGATATGAGCAAGCTTGGTCAGATGTTACTCAACGTAGTAATAACTTGAACTGAAGTTCGCCGTTGGGCTTGAGCTCGAGTGCGTGTGGTTAATTGTTGTGAATTGCTAAATGTAACTTCACTTAGTGGTACGTGCTGTTACAACGGCATTAAGAATTGTGAACTGAGTAGTTAAGTAACTGAACAACAAATGATAAGCATTTCAGCAACAGTTACCTTGAGCTTGTTGTCCTTGCTACGTCCGAATGCATATCCTTTCAAGTCGGTCATATATGGACCACGGGTAAGACTTGCGAGTACCTTCTGTACTTAGGCTTCTGCTTTCGTGGTTTTGCAGGTGAGGACCCAGCGGGGTGTGAGATTTGCCCTTACTGCCTGTCAGTGACCGGGCGGGGCACCGAGTAGAGGCTGCCGACGCGTGTACGCCCAGAAGTGTTCAGGGCATGGCACTTCTGGAGGAGTTTTACTTTTGTTGTATAGGATAGGGTTGGATCTTTTATTGTACAGCTGCGCTTGTGTTTTAAAATGCCATCTCGTTCTCTTTTGTTTTGTCTTGTGGGTGCGTTTGTTTGGTCGTTCTTTGGGCTTCCGTGTGCCGTGTTGTGTGTTTGTTTGCTTCCGCGTTCTTGCGCCTTTGGTAGTGAGGTTTGGGGCTCGATGCCCCTTTGTGCGAATTGATGATTGATATGGCAATGGGGACCGGTATGTGGGGATCCTGGGCGAGTTTCGGATCTTATACCGGGGGAATACCGGGATGGTTGTCGAATTGTTTGGATGCCCTTAGGGTTGTCTCGATCGGGCTTGGTTGTTAGCACCGAGATCACCTCCGGTGATTTATTGCTAGAATCCAAATCCGATGGGAGCAACCGTTCATCCAACAACTCGAGGACGATCTGGGCGGCTCCTCTCAGGGCTGGTATCAGAGCAAGGCGCACAAAGACGGACCCCAACTTGACGACCAGTTAGGAGATTGTTTAGGCGTGTCATAATGCATTAGGTAGAAGGTAATACTTATCCCCGCCCTAGGTTAAAATGGTGAGTGTGAGGGTTACGTTGAAGTCGTGCATCTCATCTCATATCATGCATGTGTATGGTCATCTGCATCATGAATTGGGTTTTTGGGTATGCTAGACTTGTGGGACTCCGTTGTGAAGTGCTACAGTCTAAAGTGGGGGTCAGTTCGGGGTTTTATACGTTTAGGGCTTGTTCTTTCCGTGAAGGTTCTAACTCTTGTCGTATGACCTTGGTTAACGACAGAATGAGGACCCATGGAGGCATGGGAAGTGATGATGGCGCTGGGCGATCGCAGCCCGACCATGGCGATCCGCCTCCTCCTCCCAACCTGTTGGATGTTCTGATGCGGTCGGAACAGAACCAGCAGACAACCAATCGCATTCTGGAGATGCTTGTCCAGAATCAAGCTGCTCCGGGTGGCCGCGGCGATGGGCGAGGCTGACCCAATGGCTATCTGGACTTCCTGCATACCCAGCCGCCGACGTTCTCTCGGGCCAGTGACCCGTTGGAGGCTGATGATTGGCTGCGCACCATGGAACAAAAGTTTGCGCTCATCCATTGCGAGGATCTTCAGAAGGCTCCTTTCGCAGCGCAACAACTTCAGGGTCCTGCGGGGGCTTGGTGGGCCAACTTTTTGGTCATGCAGCCTGCTGGACACCGGGTTACATGGGCGGAGTTCCGTGAGGCTTTCCGGGCATATCACATCCCGAAAGGACTCATGGACATCAAGAAGCAACAGTTCCTCGCCCTCAAGCAATTGGGCAAGTCAGTGGTGGATTACTCAAGGGAATTCAACTACTTGGCCCAATATGCACCGGAGGAGGTCGATAGTGATGAGAAGAAGCTGAACCGTTTCATGAGCGGGTTGACGGCGAAGATGCAAGACCGGCTCTCGGTGTGCGATTTCGCCGACTTCAATGACTTGGTGAGTCGGGCGATCACCGTTGAGCATAAGATGAGGAACCACCAAGAGGAGAAGAAGCGGAAGCGGGGCGCGCAGTTCTCGATGGGCAGCAGTTCGCAGCGGGCCCGCATTGTCCCTCCGCCACCAAGGGCCCCTACTACTGCACCTCCCCTACCGACCGGGATGGCCCGACCTCCTGTGGTTGCTCCTCGGCCTCCGCCACCACCGTCGGGGACACGGGCGGCAGCGACCGCTGGACCGGGCCCATGCTACAACTGCGGGCGTGCGGGGCACTTCATCCGCGACTGCCCATTTCCAAGGCGGGGCAACAACTCCAACGCCCCACGGCTTCCAGTTGTGATAGCACCACCTCCACTTCCAGCGCCAGCCCATGGCCAAGTCAACTACGTCAATGCTGAGGAGATTCCAGAGGACAACACAGTGCTGACGGGTATGTTCTGCGTTAATGGGCATTCTGCTAGAGTATTGTTTGACTCGGGGGCATCTCATTCCTTCGTTCGTAAGGAGTTTGCCATGCACCATCAGATGAGCATAATTAGCAGCGCCACTCCATTCCTTGTTGAGGCGCCCGAGTCAAAGATTGTGGTAAACCAAGTAGTTAAAAGGGCGTCGGTGCAAGTTCAAGGGGTTCCCTTCGCGGGATGGATGTCATCCTAGGTATGAACTGGCTAGCGCAACAACAAGCCATCCTTGATTGTTCTCGCCGCACCATCTCGCTTAAGGGACCGAAGGGCGGCTGGCTGACGTTACTTCTTGACGAGGGCAGGGCCACCCTTTGCTCCCTGAATGGTGTCGACGTGGGAGAAATTGAGGCTGTTCCTGTGGTGTCAGGGTACCCCGATGTGTTCCCAGCGGAACTGCCAGGGATGCCACCTGATCGGGACATCGAATTTTGTAGTGGAATTGCAGCCTGGGACCGCTCCAGTCTCCAAACGGCCATATCGAATGCCGCCCAACGAATTGGCTAAGCTGAAGACTCAATTGAAGGAGTTGATGGACAAGGGCTTCATTCGTCCGAGATCCTCGCCTTAGGGCTGCTCGGCTCTTTTCGTGACCAAGAAGGACGGTTCACTTCGCCTCTGCGTGGATTACCGTCCTTTGAATGCTGTCACCATCAAGAACAAGTACCCTCTGCCTCGGATTGATATCCTGTTCGATCAGCTTGCTGGTGCACGGATATTCTCCAAGATTGACCTGGGGCTCGGGTACCATCAGATTAAAATCCGGGCTGAAGATATCCCGAAGACTGCCTTTTCCACTCGATATGGGCTGTATGAGTACGCCGTCATGTCGTTCGGATTAACGAATGCGCCGGCGTACTTCATGTATCTTATGAACTCTATCTTCATGGAAGAGTTGGATTCTTTTGTCGTCATCTTCATCGATGACATCCTCATCTATTCAGCCAACGAGGAAGATCATGCCAAGCACCTTCGCGTCGTTCTTGGGAGACTTCGGGAACACCGCTTGTATGCGAAGTTCAGCAAGTGCGAGTTCTGGCTAACGAAGGTATCTTTCTTGGGGCATGTCCTTTCCAAGCAAGGCGTAGCCGTTGATCCAAACAAAGTACAGGATGTGCTCAAATGGGAACAGCCCAAGTCTGTCGCCGAGATCCGCAGTTTCCTTGGACTGGCTGGCTATTACCGCCGTTTCATTCAGGACTTCTCCAAGATAGCCAGGCCCATGACAGAGTTGTTGAAGAAGGGCACCGAGTTCAAATGGTCTGTGGGCTGTGAGCAGGCATTTCAGACTTTGAAGCAGCGTGTAGGATCGAAGTATACGAATATAGCAATCAGAGGGGGGTGAATGATTGTGCGGAAGCTAAAACCAAATTCTTGATCTACTAAAAGTTCACCCCAAAATAGAACCAAATAATTGCCTCGTATTCGACAAAAACAGAATGACAGAGGTTCGGTAAAATGAGAATTCCCAGAGATCCAACAGTTAGATTGATCTGAAATTTGGACATGAGAAACTAGATTCCAATACGAATAGAACCCAAAAAGAATCAGCTCGATCGGACTTACGGATCAAAAGTTATGAGCTTCGCAATCTTGCTAATCCAGAACTTGACGAGAATTGATCTAACGTAAATTTGAAAGTTTTAACAGAACCGACAAAAGTTTAATCAACTAGACTTTGAGGAACTCTAAAACAATACCCTAGAAAGGTTTTTGATGGATCAAATCAAGATGACACTTAAAGATCGAAAACCAATCTAGATTTAGAGCAAGCATGCAAATAAGAACCAAGATAGAAAAACACTGTAGCAACGTGGTTATCAGAGTACGCAAAAATCTTGGAAGAATTGATCTTTATTTCTTTTGTCTAAAGTACTCTCATCAAAAGAGTACAAACCCTAAAACTTGCTCAAGGCTTGATGCCCTTCAACAGGAGACAACCCCTCCTATTTAAAGGACCAACCCACAAGGAGTTCTGAATACGATTCTTATTCCCTAGAAGGAATCTGTATCCAACACAACTCTACTTGGCCCAACCTGGCCGAGTACAACTCTTGCACGCGTATGGCAACCCTACCATACTCACGTGACTAACACTTTGCACGCGTATGGCCACCTGCCATACTCACGTGACTAACACTTTGCACGCGAATGACCTCCTGCCATTCTCACGTGACTAACCATTCTTCATGTGCACCATTCTCTTAGCCCGAACGTCCCGCATGACATCCTTGACCACCAAGACCTCAGTTCCTCCTTGAACCTAGTCCCAAACCTCAGCTCCTCCATGAACCTAGTTCCGATCCCGTCATCGACCACGTTCGTCTTCAAGCAATACCTGCACATGAACAAACCACAAAACAATTCCGAGCACAAGTCCACGACTTGACTCTACTCAATCCATGCAAATACTCACACGAGCAATGCATAAAGTCCACTTCAAGCATCATGAAATTCTCACAAATTTCATAATCTCAAAAACAAATCAAACACAATTCCAATTTTGCTCAAAACCCTGATCGAGCAAAAACGCATTCACGACGGACCAAAAAATTTGGTCCAAAGTACATGTAAAACTTACTGTTTTTAAGAACTTTGTCCTGCGCAAAAACCTTCAAAAGCACATTTACGACATACCAAAAAATTTGGTCTGTCGTTCATGGAAAAAACGAGGTTGCCAAAAACAAGTGTATGACAGACCAAAAAATTTGGTCCGTCATACATGGGAAAAACAAGGTCGCCAACAGCATGTGTATGACAGACCAAAAACTTTTGTCCGTCATACATGGGAAAAACGAGTTCGCCAAAAGCATGTGTATGACAGACCAAAAACTTTGGTCCGTCATACATGGGAAAAACGAGTTCGCCAAAAGCATGTGTATGACAGACCAAAAAATTTGGTCCGTCATACATGGGAAAAACGCGATTTCTTGTACAAGCGTAAAAGCATCAAAATCACGTTTATGACAGACCAAAAAGTTTGGTCCGTCATACATGCGAAACTCACTGTTTTTGGATGTTTGGTCTGGCGCAAATGCAAAGTCTCTGTTTTTGGATGTTTGAATGTTTGGTCCTTCATGCAAGCAATTTTGCAAGATTAATCCTAACCAATTTTTCAACACAAAATCAAGCCAATTTTTCATCACATGATTCACAATCTCCCCCTTGATGCAAACATTGGCAACACCACTTTAGATTTGAACATTGGCATTCTCTTTTTAAAAGATTTTGAGATTCAAAGGATTAACACCAAAACACAGAACCTCCCCCTTTGACAAAAAGGCAAAACAAAATCTCCCCCTGAGAATGAAAATGTGTGTGAATGTGCAATGTGTCCAAGAATTCCAAAATTCTCCAAAAATGCTCAAATTTCCAAAAAAAACTTTTTCCCCTTTTTTCTTTGAACTTCTCAAATATTCTCAAAATTTCTCCCCCTTTGACAATGGATTCATCAAGAGTACAAGAGAGAGAACAGATTCAAAATTTTTCTTGAAACAATGATTTCACAAAGAGAAACAAGGAAGTGCCAAGATAGGAAAAGATGAGCTCATTCGATCATATAACCTTATATATCACATAATATGCAAAATACATGATCTTGATGTGATTTTAACAAGTTAGAGAATGACATGCATCTCAACCTCAATTTAGTCAACTATAGCCAAGTACTAAGCAAGATCTTAGCAGAAAAAGCAAGGCTTTAAAAATTGAAGCAACTAACAACTTAGGGCGAGCAAGTAGTTTCAACTCCAATCTAGTAGACCAATTTAATCTTTAAACAATAAGTTGCATGTGGCATGCTTGAAGCATACTTCTTTTATTTTCTAGGAGTGGCATGCTTGAAGCATACATCTTATCTTTGAGGGAATGGCATGCTTGAAGCATACATCTTATCTTTTAGGGAAAGCAAGCTGAAGCACATAACTTGAAGCTTTTGCTTTTAACAGCCCCTTTTTTATATTGATTCCCTTTTCTTTTTCCTTTTTCTTTGATTGTAAACATGCAAAAGTGATTAAAGGTCTTATGAAAGAGTAAAGTTGAAAACACACTTGCTTCATAGCCCAAATTTGTCAAGAAGATTCAATATCAAGCCTAGAAGAGTGAGATATCACAGAGTATTTAGCTATAGGCAATCGATCCAGTGGAATTCCGCAATGTCATTTTTAGTTCAAGTGAGACAATTAGATTATCATATATTAGCTCAATTACATAACATATAAAGAAATATGATAAAGTAAGCTCATTAAGTGAAAGAACTTGGCAAGGAAACTCCCCCTCAAAACAAACCCATTGGATGAACAATCCCAAGTTCTTCCCGAATAAAAGCAAAACGAGAAGAAGACAAAGGTTTTGTAAAAATGTCTGCCAATTGATGTTCAGTATCCACATGATGAAGCACAATATTGCCTTTTTCAACATGATCTCTAAGGAAGTGAAATCTGATGTCAATGTGTTTTGTTCTAGAGTGTTGCACGGGGTTCTTAGCAATGCAGATTGCACTAGTGTTATCACACAAAAGAGGAACACTATCCAAATTAACCCTATAATCTTTAAGTATATCTACTATCCAAAGAATTTGAGAACAACAACTAGCAGCAGCCACATATTCAGATTCAGCAGTTGATTGTGCAACAGAGGATTGTTTTCTTGATGACCATGCAATAAGAGAATTGCCCAAAAAATGACATATACCAGATGTACTTTTTCTATCAATTCTACATCCTCCAAAATCAGCATCAGAAAAGGCTCTTAAACTAATGCATGAGGAAGCAGAAAGCCAAATGCCAAAATCTTGAGTTCCATGAAGATACCTGAAAATTGGCTGACACTTGTCGATGTGAAGTACTTGGGGAAGCTTGAAAACGAGCACACAAGCACACAAGAAATTGTATATCCGGCCTTGATGCGTTGAGGTACAAAAGTGAACCTATCATGCTTCTATATTCCTTTTGATCAACCGGCTCACCATCTTCATCCGGATCAAGTGTGCAATTGCTTTCCATAGGTGTCATGATTGGTTTCTTGTTTTCCATCCCAAATCTATGCAACAAGTCTTTTGTGTATTTGCTTTGATGTACAAAGGTACCATCCTTTGTTTGCTTGATTTGAAATCCCAAAAGTATGTCAACTCACCCATCATACTCATCTCAAACTCCTTCCTCATTGTTTTCGAAAACTCAGACACTAAAACATGAGAGGAACCACCAAAGATAATATCATCAACATAAATCTGAACGAATAGTTGATCATTGCCTTGCTTGAGTAAAAAGAGAGTTTTGTCAACCTTTCCCATTGAAAACCCCCTTTCAAGTAAAAGGTTTTTAGCCTATCATACCATGCTCTAGGGGCTTGTTTCAAACCATACAAAGCTTTTGATAGTTTGAACACATGATTTGGAAACTTTGGATTTTCAAAACCAGGTGGTTGCTTGACATAAACCTCCTCATTTATGTAGCCATTAAGAAAAGCACTTTTCACATCCATTTGATACAATTTGAAACCTTTGGATGCTGCAAAAGCTAAAAGGATTCTAATGGCTTCAATTCCAGCAACAGGAGCAAAGGTTTCATCAAAATCTAAGCCTTCAATTTGAGTGAAACCTTGAGCAACCAATCTAGCCTTGTTTCTAACAACAACACCATCCTCACTTTGTTTATTTTTGAAAACCCATCTAGTTCCAATAACATTAAAATCAGGAGGTGGTGAGACAAGTTTCCAAACTTTATTTCGTTCAAATTTCTCTAATTCTTCATGCATGGCATTGATCCAAGATTCGTCAGATAATGCATGAGATATATCTTTGGGTTCAAAAGAAGCAACTAAAGCAGAATGAGCATGAGTGTCAGAATGAATAAACCTGGATCGAGTGACTCTCTCATTTAGATCTCCAATCATTTGTTCAGATGGATGCATTTTTGAATGTGCAAGGGAGCATTGGCTTTGAGACTTCTCCTTCTCCTTCTTCATTTTCAGCATGTACAGATGATGTTGTAGCTTGAGGATGGTTAGATGTAGGTGACGTAGTAGTAGGTGCCAAAGGTGCTACTGACTTGTTGTGCATTAGAAAGAGTCAAGACCTCATCTTCAACATCATCATTATCTTCAAAGATTTTCTCCCCGAACATATGCGCTGCAGACTGCATCGCTTGGACTAGTGCCTGGACTAGCCTCATCAAAAGTAACTTCACAAGTTTCCACAATTTTGTTAGTCTCCAAAACAAGCACACGATAGCCACGAGTATGAGCAGGATATCCAAGAAAAATGCCATCAGTTGATCTAGCTTCAAATTTATCAAGATTTCCAGATTTAAAGACAAAACATTTGCATCCAAAAACTCGAAAGTGAGAAACAGAAGGTCTATGTCCAAACCGAAGCTCATATGGAGTCATACCCAATTTTGATCTCAAAAACACACGGTTTGAAACATAACAAGCAGTTGAAATCGCTTCAGCCCAAAAATTTCTAGGAGTGTGATGTTCATCTAACATGGTTCTAGCCATCTCAACCAACGTTCTGTTTTTCCTTTCGACTACACCGTTTTGTTGAGGCACTCTAGGTGATGAAAATTGATGATCAATTCCTTTTTCAGCACAAAAGAGATCAAAATAAGAATTTTTAAACTCAGTTCCATTATCACTTCTAATCGCTCTAAGAGCTCTTGGATGATCAACAGAAAGCCTAAGAACAAGACTTCTAAAATGACTAAAAGCCTCATCCTTAGATGCCATAAAGTACACCCAAGAGTATCTAGAAAAATCATCAACAATCACAAGCACATACCGTTTGCCTCCAAAGGATTGAACTCGAGATGGTCCAATTGTATCAAGATGTAGAAGCTGTCCTGGAGCGTTTGTCATCACCATGGTAAGAGGTGGATGTGAACTTGCAATCATCTTACCATGTCTACAAGAAGAACATACTAGATTGCTATCACCCTTAAGCTTAGGCAAGCCACGTAAGAGATCTAAACCACTTACACGAGTAAGATGATCAAAACCAACATGACCAAGTCTACGATGCCAAAAGAATAAATCTTTAGAAACATTGGCAATTAGACACCTATGCTTAGAAGAAGGTGATGCATCAAAATCAGCTTTAAATACTCTTCCAAAACGAGAAATTTTGAACACAAGATCACCTGAAGCATCTAGCACTTTGCATTCATTTTTCTTAAAGCTTATCTCAAGATCTTCATCAAGCATTTGTGAGACAAAAAGCAAGTTATATTTCAAATTTTCAACAAGAGCCACATCTTTGAACATAAACTTGTCACTTACCTTTATTGTAACTTTTGCCACAATAGAAGAGGAAGAAGCATCTCCAAAAGTAACACTTTCAGCACGAGATGCACGAGTGAGGGAGGAGAACCAATTCTTATCACCGGACATGTGGCGTGAGCATCCGGAATCCACTAGCCATATGTTCTCCTTCCTCGCGCGAGAAGCCTACATAGCAAAACATGTCGAGGTCTCAAGATCTTGGGGTTAGGAATGAGATTTTTGGGAATCGATCTTGAGACACACGACGCACAACTTGAGGGTACAACATGATAATTTTTATGCACAAAATCAGATTTGCCTTTTCCCATGTTTCTAGGAGCAGAAGGTGTTTTCATCACTCTAGGCGCATAAAAATGTGCTTTGCTGAAATTTGACCTAGCCTTAGTTCTTTCCTTCTTTGTCTTTGTTTGGCTAGTCTAAAGCAAAAATCTACTAAGTGTCCATCTCTACCACAATGAGTGCAAATGTACTTGACATGATGTTTAGCTTTAACAAGGTAAAAGCACATTTTGCATTCATCATAGTAGAAGATAAAAACCAAAGCAGATTGAAAAGCAATTTTCATAGGCTCATTAGATAACTCAATTTTGCAAGGAGCCTCGAACAACGGCGAGGTTTAGTTTCATATGTGGCATAAGGATCAAAACCTAAACCTCTCTTGTTTGTGCTAACCTTAGATTGATCCAAAATCATGTTCAACTTTTTCTTGCTATTAGTGAAACGTTCCAAAGAATTTTGCAAGTAATCAACTTTCTTAGCAAGAGTTAAACAATTATTGCAAGAAATATTGACCTTCCCTTTCTGTTTACGACAAGTAGAGTATGAAAGAACCTCATGAGTAAGCAGATTATCAGTCAATTGAGAAATCCTAGCATTTGCATCTTTCAATTTTAATTCAAGAGTTGGGCATTTAGAACACGAAGTTGAACCATACAAATCATCAGTGGAACAACTAGCGTGTTTAACATGTTTCTCATTTTTCTCATTTAGATGCAACAGAAGAGCGTGTTCTTTCCTAAGCAAGGTGAGCTCATTGTAAATTAAGTCACATGATTTACAAGTATCATCATCAGGAATCAATGTCTTAAGTCTAGCAATTTCAGCATTCAATGACTCCACAAGAATATCATGTTTCTTAATTTTTCTATCACGTTTGTCAAGTAATTTTCCAAGACGGCAGACAAAGATTGGCTAATTCATCATAAGAAGGATCTACCTCATTGAAGTCGCTGTCATTGCCGTCCTCGGTGAAGCTATCCTTGCTGCATGCCATGAGACACAATCCCATCAAATCATGCTTGCTTGGAGTTGCATCATCTTCGCTGCTCTCCGAGTCCACATAGCTCAAATTGACTTGTTCAAGAGCGGAAAGAACTCGGTGAACCACCTTGCGGTTGATGAAGCTTTTCTTCTTCCTATCATTTGACGAGAACCTTTTCTTCTCATTCCTTCTGTCGTTGTCCTTCTCCTCCTTTGATGTTTTTCCTGCAAGCTTAGGACAATTTGTGCGAATATGGTTGAGGTCACCACACTCATAGCATCTTGGAGGACCACCTCTCTTTCTCATTCTCACATTCTGCAAAGCTTTGTTAAAGCGAGAAGAGAGTAGTGCCAGATCTTCTTCAAGAAACTCTTCAAGTTGCTCATCTGTTAAAGAAGACATGGAAGACAAGGCAAAGCTAGAAGAAGAATTTGCATTTGACATGTTAGGGTTAGAGATCAAAGCAATTGATTTAATATTACCTTTCCTTGCAAGAACATCCAACTCATGAGTTTTCAATTTAGAATACAGAACATCTAATGTAAGTGTACTCATGATAGTAGATTCTCTAATGGATGTAACTTTCATCTCCCAAATAGACATGTCTAAAGCACCAAGCAATTGTCTAGCATTAGCATCATCATCAAAGCTAACTCCAACAGCACGAAGATTACTAAGAATTTTATTGAAACGTGCAAAGAAGTCATCTAGTGACTCACCGGGCTTCATCTCAAATCGCATGTATTCTTTTTTGTAAAGATCTTGACGAACCTCTTTGATAGTGTTAGAACCCTCATGGTAATCACAAAGAGATTTCCATACCTCATATGCGGATTTGAGATGGATCACACGGTCAAAGTCGCCAAGGCCCCAAACCTTGGATGATCAAGTTGCGCGCCTTGCTGTTTGCTTCAACATGTGTGCGATTTGTGTCGTTGACGTTGTCGTTTGCAGGGACTTCATATGGGTTGTAGACTTTCTCCCAAATTGTGAATCCCTGTGCTTGGATGAACGCCTCCATCTTGGCCTTCCAAAACTGAAAATCAACACCATCGAACACACATGGTTTTGTCGAATAACGATCCATTGATCTAATCACCGGTTAAGATAGATTAGAGAAACCTTGCTCTGATACCACTTGTAGGATCGAAGTATACGAATATAGCAATCAGAGGGGGGGTGAATGATTGTGCGGAAGCTAAAACCAAATTCTTGATCTACTAAAAGTTCACCCCAAAATAGAACCAAATAATTGCCTCGTATTCGACAAAAACAGAATGATAGAGGTTCGGTAAAACGAGAATTTCCGGAGATCCAACCGTTAGATTGATCTGAAATTTGGACACGAGAAACTAGATTCCAATATAAATCGAACCCAAAAAGAATCAGCTCGATCGGACTTACGGAACAAAAGTTATGAGCTTCGCAAACTTGCTGATCCAGAACTTGACGAGAATTGATCTAACGTAAATTTGAAAGTTTTAACAGAACCGACAAAAGTTTAATCAACTAGACTTTGAAGAACTCTAAAACAATACTCTAGAAAGGTTTTTGATGGATAAAATCAAGATGACACTCAAAGATCGAAAACCAATCTAGATTTAGAGCAAGCATGCAAATAAGAACCAAGACAGAAAAAACATCAGAGCAACGTGGGTTCTTGTAGCATAAAAATCTTGGAAGAATTGATCTTTATTTCTTTTGTCTAAAGTACTCTCATCAAAAGAGTACAAACCCTAAAACTTGCTCAAGGCTTGATGCCCTTCAACAGGAGACAACCCCTCCTATTTAAAGGACCAACCCACAAGGAGTTCTGAATACGATTCCTATTCCGTAGAAGGAATCTGTATCCAACACAACTCTACTTGGCCCAACCTGGCCGAGTACAACTCTTGCACGCGTATGGCAACCCTACCATACTCACGTGACTAACACTTTGCACGCGTATGGCCACCTGCCATACTCACGTGACTAACACTTTGCACGCGAATGACCTCCTGCCATTCTCACGTGACTAACCATTCTTCATGTGCACCATTCTCTTAGCCCGAATGTCCCACATGACATCCTTGACCACCAAGACCTCAGTTCCTCCCTGAACCTAGTCCCGAACCTCAGCTCCTCCATGAACCTAGTTCCGATCCCGTCATCGACCACGTTCGTCTTCAAGCAATACCTGCACATGAACAAACCACAAAACAATTCCGAGCACAAGTCCACGACTTGACTCTACTCAATCCATGCAAATACTCACACGAGCAATGCATAAAGTCCACTTCAAGCATCATGAAATTCTCACAAATGTCATAATCTCAAAAACAAATCAAACACAATTCCAATTTTGCTCAAAACCACGATCGAAAGCAAAACGCATTCACGACGGACCAAAAATTTGGTCCAACAGACATGTAAAACTTCTTGCTTTTAAGAACTTTGTCCTGCACAAAAACCTTGAAGCACATTTACGACATACCAAAAATTTGGTGCATTGCTCATGGAAAAACGAGGTTGCCAAAAACAAGTGTATGGACCAAAAATTTGGTCCGTCATACATGGGAAAAACAAGGTCGCTAACGGCATGTATATGATGAGACCAAATGCTTTGGTCGGTCATACCTGGGACAACCGAGTTCGCCAAAAGCATGTGTATGACAGACCAAAAACTTTGGTCCGTCATACATGGGAAAAACGAGTTCGCCAAAAGCATGTGTATGACAGACCAAAAAATTCGGTCCGTCATACATGGGAAAAACGAGTTCGCCAAAAGCATGTGTATGACAAACCAAAAAATTTGGTCCGTCATACATGGGAAAAACGCGATTTCTTGTACAAGCGTAAAAGCATCAAAATCACGTTTATGACAGACCAAAAAGTTTGGTCCGTCATACATGCGAAACTCACTATTTTTGGATGTTTGGTCTGGCGCAAATGCAAAGTCTCTGTTTTTGGATGTTTGAATGTTTGGTCCTTCATGCAAGCAATTTTGCAAGATTAATCCTAACCAATTTTCCAGCACAAAATCAAGCCAATTTTTCATCACATGATTCACACAGTGCCTCACCACAACTCCAGTCCTCACCCAGCCCAATATTCACGAGCCGTTTGATGTGTATTGTGATGCATCTGGCATCGGGTACTTATGCAGGACAACCGAGTTGTCGCTTACGCGTCTCGGCAGCTAAAGCGCCATGAAGAGCACTACCCCACCCATGATCTGGAGCTTGCAGCAGTGGTCCATGCTTTGAAGATTTGGCGTCACTATCTCCTGGGGAACAAGTGCGACATCTACACCGATCACAAAAGCCTCAAGTACATCTTCACGCAGGCAGACTTGAATATGAGGCAAAGACGGTGGCTTGAGTTGATTAAGGACTACAATTTGGATGTCCATTACCGCCCTGGGAAGGCCAATGTGGTGGCTGACGCAGTGAGTCGCAAGGCCCAATGCCATTGCCTTACTCTTCCCCCACGGAGTGCCAGTTCCAGAAGCTCAACCTGGAAATGGTAGAAGAAGGTTTCCTGACTAATGTGGAGTTGAAGTCCACATTGCTTGATCAAATTCGGGAGGCTCAGAAGAATGATGTGGGTGTCTCCCAAATTCACGACAAGGTGAATTCTGGCCAAGCTCCTAGTTTCCGTCTGGATGATCAAGGAACCTTGTGGTTCGGTGAGCGCGTAGTCATCCCTGATGATCAAGAGTTGAAAAGTGTGATTCTCGATGAAGCCCATAACTCGTTGCTCACAATCCATCCGGGTAGCAACAAGATGTACCAAGACCTGAAGCGGCAATTCTGGTGGACTTGCATGAAGCGCGAGATTGCTCGTTATGTGTCTGAGTGCGATGTCTGCAAGCGGGTGAAGGCTGAACACCTTAAGCCAGCTGGTACTCTTCACCCTCTACCCATACGAAGCTGGAAGTGGGAAGACATCAGTATGGACTTCATCACCGGCTTGCCACTAACTTCTTCGAGTCACGACTCGATCTGGGTGATTGTCGACCGGTTAACAAAATCTGCACATTTCTTAGCCGTTCGCACCACCTACTCAGCTAAGAGGTATGCAGAGTTGTATGTCACCAGGATTGTATGCCTTCATGGAGTGCCTAAGCAGATAGTTTCGGATCGAGGCTCTCAATTTGTCTCACGATTCTGGAGAAGTCTGCATGAAGCGCTGGGCACGAAGCTACTCCACGGCTCAGCATATCACCCTCAAAATGATGGCCAGACCGAGAGGGTCAATCAGATACTCGAGGATATGTTGAGAGCGTGTGTCCTGTCCTATGGGAAGAAGTGGTAAGAATGTCTCCCCTATGCTGAATTTGCATACAACAATAGTTACTGCATCAAAGATTCAAATGTCCCCCTTCGAGGCACTTTATGGTCGTAGCTGTCGGGCACCTCTAAATTGGTCCGAGAGTGGGGAGCGTTCATTCCTTGGACCTGAACTGGTCATGGAGGCAGAAGATAAAGTGAGGACTATTCGGGAAAACTTGAGGATAGCGCAATCACGACAGAAAAGCTATGCCGATCGTCGTAGGAGACCTCTCTCCTTCGACGTTGGCGACTTCGTCTATCTAAAGGTCTCCCCTCTTCGAGGCACTCGTCGGTTTGGAATTAAAGGGAAACTGGCGCCTCGTTACATAGGGCCATTCCGAGTCCTTGAGAAGCGTGGTCAGGTTGCATATCAGCTAGAGCTTCCTCCCACACTCGAGATGGTCCACAATGTCTTCCATGTCTCCCAATTGAAGATGTGTCTCCGTACTCCTTTCGAGTCACTTGAAGTGGATTACCACAGAGTTGCGCCTGAACCAGATCTATCCTATCAAGAGCATCCGATTCGGGTTTTAGAAAAAGCAGAATGCAAGACTCGACGGAGAACTCTAAGGTTTTACAAGATTCAATGGAGCAATCATACTGAGAATGAGGCTACTTGGGAACCCGAAGATCGCCTAAAGACCGAGTACCCTGAATTCTTCGATGCCATGTAAGTGCGGGCGTACAATTCCTAAAGTTTAAAGCATGCCTGTTAGGGTCCTAATCCGTGTGTGCGTTTGTTCTGAATGTCGGGGCGAGATTCCCTTAAGGCGGGAGGGTTTGTCAAGGCCCCAAGTTTCAAATTTCCTGGGAGGTCCGGAGTATCCGGATTTAATATCCGGAATGTCCAGATATAACCCAGAATGTCCGGACAAAATGTCCGGAGTGTCCGAGTTGAAGTGGCCGAACACCCCAACCCGGAGTGTCCGGACTTATTATCCGGAGTATCCGTACTGTGCGGGGGTTGGGTATAAAAGTCGCATTTCGTGGCCTTCCATCCTTTTTTCCATCTCCCTCCTTGCCTCCCACGCCCGTGCGCTCCACCCTAGCTCCTCTCCGGCGACTCCCCACCGGTCGGCGACTCCCGAGCCCCCCCGGTGGTTTCCCCTCGCGTTGGCGTCCTCGAGCTCCCCCCCCCAAGCCGGTGTTCCTCGTCCCCACGTGGTTTTCCCCCTCTTTCCTCTCCACCCTCCTTGAAGGTGAGGTTTCTTTGGGGGTTGATTCATGGGGTTCTTGGGTTCTAGGGTCATCCGTGGTCCATGGTGGGAGTTAGAACTTAGGTTTGGATTTGGGAGGTTAGGAATGAACTTGAGCTTTAGGGTTTTTGGGGGTGTGGTGTTTCTAGGGTTGGATTGGGGATTGATTTGGCAAATGTGGGTACTAGTGTAGTAGATCGGGTAGTGGTAATGCCCATCCAAGGGTGGGTTAGAGTTGGCTAAGGGTTCTTGGGGTTAGCATCGTTTCTCGTGGATTTGGGTTAGCTATAAGCTTCTCTGGCTTTGCCGAGTGTAGAAAAGTCGTAGATCGGGTCGTTATGAAGCCATAGAGAGTGGTAGGACTCCCGTCCCCAAGTCGTGTTGGGTCAAATGCTCCGAGTCCGGAGTGTCCGGACGTTTGGTCCGGAGTGTCCGGATTGGTCGGACCGAAGGCCCCAATCCGGAGTGTCCGGATATTAAACCCGGAGTATCCGGCTTATCCGGAGAGTCCGGATAATAAACCCGGACTGTCCGGGTTAGGCTGATCTGTCCTGGTTGAGTCGAGTTGTCCGGTTACGATGTTTCGTCGGGAATTTTTCAATTGTGGTTGTTTCGTTGCATTCGCATGCATCTTATTTATGCATTTCTCGCGTGTAGAGAGCGATCCCGCGGGGCTTGACGCCACGGTGACCGAGGGTGTTACCGGAGAGCCGGCTACCGCCGATCCGCAAGCAGAAGAGCAAGGCAAGCACCTAAGCATCTTGAACCTTACATGATTTATTTTTGCGAATAAATTGCTTAATTTTGGTTGAGTGTTGCATTAGGAATTGCAATGTGGGATAGGCTAGATCCTATTTGCTGCATGTACCATCCTTGTTACTTGTTAGACACCTCCGTTGGAGCTAGATTACGGGTATTAATCACGTCATGCTTAGTATGCTTAGAGATCGGGTTTCGGGCCAAGTGGTGGACGGTTCCACTACTTGAGGACTTTTACTTGGTATTGTGGAAAGGTTTGGGTATGTGTCGGGACCCCGAATTTGCAAATCCGGACCCTCTGTGTATTCAGCACCAGTCCAGGAACGCGCTAGTGCACACAGTCTTAACATCGGTATATATCACAATCATACCAAACGATACTATCAAAGTACTTTATTTAAATAATCAAAGGGTTACTCGACCTTATGGCCAAGTTACAAATATATGCCTTGCAAGGCGAAACTTTAAAAAGAGAAATAACAAAGAATGAAAATCAAATAAACTGTGGCGCCATCCAAGATACCACAGGCAACCGACCGGGCTCGCATCCCTAAGTAGACGGGTCTTCTTGGAGTTCCTCCTCCAAAGCTGGCGTAATCTCCTCTGATATTGTGTTGAGGCAAGGGTGAGTACTTGGTACTCAGCAAGTCATGCACAGAATGCAGGCTAATATACTATATGCATGGCTTGGTACAAAGGAATAGCACAAGGTATTTTTGCAAGATGCTTGACATTTGAAAAGTAATATAAGTAGATTCGAAAGGTGAGAAATGAGTAAAGCATAAATAACTTTTCAAGAAGTTTAACAAACATTTTTCCCATCCTAAACCATAATTCCATCATCTTCCTTGTTAAACCAACCCATCTTTTCAAAACCAAGTTATTTTCGAGAAAGTCTACCCCTTGACTTGTAATTCCCGAGCATTGTCGAAGACCGTGGACTCGGCTATTCAAATAGATTCTACACTCTGCAGAGGTTATGCACTTTACCCACAAGATACAGTCAAACACCACAAAGGCGAGTTCAGTAACAAAGCCTTCTAAGCCTCAAACAACACAGGTGGTCCTCTCGTGACGTGCTCTACACCATCCCTTCCCTTAGCCAAGGCGAAGTATGGGACCAACACACCGTTAGATGGGTACTGGCCACGACCACGATACGCTCCCCCGTACAATCACACAAACGGTGTAACTGATACCCTGAGGCTCCACAAGTGAGTCCTTAGCGACTTAGTCAACTAGGGCCGTCCCATTCCAGCCATGTGGTTGCAAGTATGACCCGGTTCAAAGGCTTGCAAGGTTAAGTCCTTAGAGTGACCAGGGCAAGACTACCCAAAACCAAATCAACACTCCCAATGCCACAATCGGCCCACCTGATTACTCTTGCCACATGCCCTTGGCCGAAATCGCTTATCAAACCCCGCTTGATTACCATGCACCACGTGCCATCAACATCACATGATACTTTTCCAAAACAGGTTCAATATATCATTAAGTCCATATTAGCATTTGATTGTCCAAAATCATGTCATGAGCACGAATGTGTCTAAGCAAAGATACTACAATGGTCTAAACCTATGTTGGCAATTTAATAATGTCCAACTAGTAAACCACAACTAGGGTGACAAAGGGTCATGGCACATACTTAAGTAATCAAGGTGTCATATAGCAAATTGGTATTTATCTAACCCCCATGTTTAAACCAAGTATCTTTCTAATTGAACTAGCATGCAATAGTTTAAATCAAAATAGATTTTCGAAATAGGATCAACATGGTCAAAGCACAACTTGCCTTCAAAAAGTACTTGTTCTTGGTCTTGAGTTGGATCCTGAGTCAATACTTCTCCTTCGAATCCTTCCGGCACTTCAACGTCTACTCGTAAAGCGTGCAAATAGCAAATACACAAATAAACACTAGGCAAAAAGATCCCAAACTCCAAATAAAATCCATAAACAGAGAGAACATAATTTTCTGGATTTTTAGAAACTGAATAAATCAAATTTGGAGTTAAAACGCAAAAGTTATGATTTATTAAAGTTTAAATAATCAATTAAATAATATTTCAGAGAAAAACTTTAGTCCAAAAATTAAATAAAATTTATATTTAGGTAGATCTCAATTTTATACAAATTTAGAAATTTGAATCACTCAAATCGGAGTTGAAACGCGAAAGTTATAAGCGTTTGAAGTTTGAATCTAAATTTTGAATCAATATTTCGAATTAATAAATCATTTTCTTTTTCGAAATTAATTATTGCGTCATGGACACGTGTCGCCTCGATTGGCTGGTGACGTCGGCCGGTCCATGGACTTGGTCCACGCCGGCCGGGTCCACGGTGGACTCGGCCCACGGCTCCACGAGGCCCGACATGTGGGTCCACTCGGGTGACGTCATTCTTGGCGACGCCAAGACACCGCCGGGACAGGCCGACAGCGGCCCCGCCATGACGTCATCGCGGACGTCATGGTGCAGTTTGGCCGGGCCGCTGACATGCGGGCCCGTGTCGAGACACGTTCTCATGCGCTGGCGTGGCCGATCGCAGCGGTTGGCCTTACGCCACGTGGCTAGATCTAGACCGTTGATTTGAAAATCAACGCCCGCATTGATCTGGTGTTACGCGTTTGGGGTGAACGCGTTAATCCGGGCCAGTTGGATTTAGATCCAATGGTTGAGATTGATCTAGAGATCGTAACGAAACCTCACCGCGGCGATGACGTGGGCAAGATCTCGGATCGCGCGATCTTGATCGGACGGCCGAGATGGCTCGGCGACGGCAATGGCGCGGCGGGCGGCTTGCGGCGCCGGAGCTGGCGATGACACGCCTAACGGCGCTGCAGGCCTCCGGCGAAGTGGATGGTAGGCGCGGTGCGCCGACGCAAGGGATCGGATCTGGGGTCAACGTCGGCGGAGGATGGCGACGGTGGCGAGCTTGGCCAAACCGCGGCGGAGTGCTTTACCAACTCCGGCGAGCAATAGCAGCAGACGGTGGGGATCCTAGCGGCGTGAGCTAGGTTTCGGACCGGCGTGGGATGGCGATCTCGGTGCGATCCGGGCATTAAATAGCCGGAGGCGTGCTCGGGCGGAACCCTAGTTTGCCACGCGGCGGCTCTCACCGTGAGTCCGGCTCGGACTCGGCGGAGACGACGCAATCGCAGCCGATCCCACGTGGCGCGATCAACGGCCCCGATCGCGACGGGCGCGATCGGATCCGGCCGGATACGGCTCGGTCGGTCGGCGGATCTCGGTAGTTGGATCTCGATCCAACGGTTGGGATTGATTAGGTTAGGAGTGGGTTCGGTCGAGTCACGTGGCTCGGGTCGGACTCGAACACGAGTCTGACTCGGCTCGGTCGGATGAACAGTACTTGACCCGAGTTTGATTTTCCAGCGATTTAATATTTAAAATAATTCCTAGTAATTCATTTAATTCATTAAAAATAGCAAAATGACTCAGAAAAATTCCAGACAAAATTCTGGAAAATACTTTGGATCATTTTGGACTCAAATAAAATATTTCCAACAAAATTTTATTTGCAAAATTAAATTCTTCAATTATTTCAAAATGGAATAAATTCAAATAAATTCCAAATAATTCCAAATAAACTCCAGAAAATTCCAAAAATTCATCAAAGTGCCAAATCACACATGAATTCAAGGAAAGCAAAATTTTGGGGTGTTACAAACCTCCCCTTAATAGAATCTCGCCCCCGAGATTCAGTGGCTCACTAAAGGAATAGGTTTGGAAATTCTTTCTTCAAATCCTCTTCGCTCCCAAGTCGCTTCGCTCTCTGCATGGTTGCTCCATCGAACTCACTGAAACTTGAGTTGACTTGTTTCTAGTTTCTCGATCCATTGTGTCTAGAATCCTCACGGGATACTCCTTATAGGTCAAATCCTCCTGCAACTCAATTGATTCTAACGGTGTTTGTTCCTCCGAACTCAAGACACTTCTTCAATCGGGACACATGGAATACATCATGTACTCTGCTAACGATCGTGGCAACTCCGGTGATAAGCAACTTCGCCTCTGCGACTCAAAATCTTAAATGGTCCAACATAACGGGTGCAAGTTTCCCTTTGGCATGGAACCTCTTAACTCCCGAGGCGTAACTCGAGGTATACAAAGTCTTCTCGGTTCAAAACTCAAATCTCGGCGACGATTGTCAAGATAACTCTTCTCGCCGAGATTGGGCTATCTTCAACCTTTCCCTAATCATAGCGACCGCTCTTGACCTCTTGAAGAATATCAGGCCCAAAGACACGGCGCTCGCCGGTCTCATTCCAATTCAATGGCGTCCGATGTGGTCGACCATACAAAGGCCTCAAAAGGTGACATCTCAGAACTAGCCTCGATAACTATTGTTGTAATCGAACTCGGCATACGGCAAACTCTTATCCCAAGAGGTAGCATAAGCCAATGCACAAGCTCTCAACATATCCTCCGAATCTGGTTGACTCTTTCTGGCCCGCCCATCCGTGCGTGGGATGATAAGTCAGATCAAGTTTAAACGGGTTCCCATGGCTTCATGCAACTTATTCCGAGAATCTTGAGGTAAATTGGGTACCGTCCGATACAATCCTCTTTGGCACTCCGTGCAAACAAACAATCCCGATCATGTATAATTCCGCTTAATTTATCTCCAGTAAGTGGTCTTCACGGGATAAAATGGGCTACTTTAGTCAAACGATCCACTATAACCCATATGGAGTCATAACCTCCTTGAGTCCTCGGCAAACCAAGAATGAAATCCATTCCGATTTCCTCCCACTTCCACTCGGTATTTTCACGGTTGTAGCAATCCCGCTGGTCTCTCGATGCATTGCCTTGACTCTCCGGCATACGTCGCACAATGCAACATGCTCGGCAACTTCACGCTTCATACCCGGCCACTGAATCTCTCCTTGAGATCTGATACATCTTGGCGCTTCAGGATGAATCGAGTACTTGGAGTCATGGGCTTCTTCCAGAATCCGCTTGCTTTAACTCCTTTTGTTAGGCACACAAATGCGATCCTTCATCCACAACGTGCCTTGCTCATCCAACTTGAAGTCCTCTGCCTTGCCTTCCTCCTTGATGGACTTAATCCTGCGGATCTTGTCATCATCCTTCCTCCTTCTCGGATCCGGTCCTCTAAAGTAGGCTTTACTTCCAATGCGGCCAAGAATCCGCTAGGTACAACCTCAATCTTCATCTTTGAAAATCCTCACATAACTCATCCCGACTTGTGGCTAGCAACGTACTCACGGTATGACTTTTCCGACTCGGGGCATCGGCTACTACGTTGGCCTTCCCGGATGGTAATGGATTCCAACATTATAGTCCTTGATCAACTCTAACCATCTCTCTCGCCTCATATTCAGATCCGATCGGGTGAATATGTACTTAAGGCTCTTATGATCCGTGATATACTTCACATCTGTTTCCAATCGTATAGTGACGCCATATCTTCAAGGCATGCACTACGGCGGCTAACTCTAGGTCATGTGTCGGATAATTTTCCTCATGCGGTCTCAATCGCTTTGATGCATAAGCGGCGACCTTTCCATTTTGCATCAAAGACACATCCAAGTCCTTGGCGCGATGCGCCACAATAAATATCGAAGCTTTGAGCAACATCCCAGAGAACTAACACCTGCCGATGTCAATCGCTTCTTGACTCCTGAAATCCTTTCTCACATTCCTGGTCCATGCAAACTTCTTTTCCTTCTTCAAAGCAATTGCGTAAGAGGTTTCGCGATTGTCGAAAAGCCTTCAATGAAACGGCGGTAGTATCCTGCCATTCCAAGGAAACTCCGACCGGGTCACAGTCCTCATTGCTCCCAATGTAACACGCCTTCTACTTTGCTTGGATCTACGGCGACTCCTCTGCAGTCATTACATGTCCAAGAAACTCCACCTTGTCCTTCCAAAAATCACACTTGCGAACTTGGCGAAAAGTTGGTTCCTCGCCTTTTCCAAAACTCGCCTTAAGTGTTCGGCATGTTCATCCTCGTCTTGGAGTAGATTAGGATATCGTCTATGAACACGACGACAAACTTGTCCAAATATTCCATGAACACCTTATTCATCATATTCATGAAATAAGGCGATTCGTTAAACCCAAAGGACATAATCAGAACTCGTAATGTCCATATCTTGACGAGAATGCGATCTTGAATATCTTCTCGATCGGATCTTCAACTGATGGTATCCCGATCTCAGATCAATCTTGAGAAAACTCCGCTCCTCTTAATCGATCAAACAAATCATCAATCCTGGTAGCGGATACTTATTCTTCACGGTGACTTCATTGAGTGCACGGTAGTCAATGCACATCCCGAAACTCCCGTCCTTCTTCTTGACAAACAAAACCGGTGCTCCCCATGGTGACGAACTCGGTCTCGATAAATCCTTTCTCCATTAACTCTTCCAAATGTTTCTTCATTTCTACCAACTCCTCGGTGGACATCCGATAGGGTCTCTTTGCTATCGGTCTTGCACTGTACAAGCTCTATCACAAACTCTATGTCCTGTCTCGCGGCATACCGGTAGATCTTCGGGAAAACATCGGGTACTCATTCACCACTGGGACATCCTCTATGCTGATTGCCTTGGTAATCGTTAACCATCAATGTCCATCTCTAATCGCAGTGGCTTGAAATTCCACTTTCTTCCCACACGGGCTCTCAACCGAGATAGTCCTTCGCCCACAATCCAATACTGACCTTGTGCTTGGATAACCAATCCATTCCCAATATAACATCTAAGGTCCGGGTCTCCAAAATTATAAGGTTTGCTAGGAACTCTATTCCATCTATTAGTATTCTCACCGGAACATCCTACTTCCGCTCGGAGTTCGGAACTGTGGGTTTGAACTAAAAGCATGCACTTAAGTCATGCAATTCTCAAGTTATTTCTAGCAGCAAAGCCTTGCGAAACAAACGAATGCGAAGCTCAGTCAAACAAAGCGTGCGTGTATCGAGTTAACTAGTAACTTACCCAAGACGACGTCAGTAGCATTCTGCGGTGCATCTGCGGTGACATGGTTGACTCGGCCTCTCACCACGATGCAGGGTGTGGCTCGGTCTTTGGCGCCCTAGCTGGGGTGGTTCCTAGATTGAAGCGAATCGGGTCGCTCGCTGTCTTCTTTGGACAATCGTTGGCAAAGTGTCTGGCTCGTTCTGCTTGTGTAGCGTCTCTTTCCTTGCACTGGGTAGCGTTTCTAGCGGGTGGGGTTTGGTAGTTCGATTGGCAGTGTCTTGGTGCCGGGATGGTGTCCTCGTTGCATTCTCGTGGTTGGAATCAAGAATTGATTTGGTGCAACTCTCGGCGTTGTTGCGTTCCTGGCGTGATCCTTCTTTGTTGCATCTGCGCTTCTCGTTCTCATCCAGTTCCTTGCGCTTGTCCTCAAGAATAAGCGCCTTATTCACCAATTCTTGGAAATCTGGAAAGGTGTGGGTGATCAACCCTACTTGCAATCCCGAGTTAAGTCCCTTCATAAACGAGTATCCTGGATTTATCTGTCGCTACATCCTCAGTGCGTAGCGTGCTAGCCGGTGAACTTGTTCAGTAGTCGGCCACCGGGCCGATTACCTTGCTTGATGCTCTGAACTCCTCCTTCTTAAGGTCCATGATTCCTTCAGGCACGTGATCTTTGTCGAATGCCTTGTGAACTCTTCCCAAGTGATATCTTGAGGGTTCTCTGCGTGGCACGAGAAGTTCTCCCACCATTCGGTGGTCGTTCCTTCCAGGTGATGAGAAGCGTAAAGTACCTTCTCATTCCCTATGCATTGAGCTATGTGTAGCTTCCTCTCAATTGATCTTAACCAATCATCGGCCTCCAATGGATTGGCATTCCCGAGAGAAAGTGGGTGGGTGAGTTCTCATGAACTCGACAGCCTTTGTATTCTCGGCGTGGCCTGATTAACTTTATTAGCAAAGTGCTCGAGCAAAGGACGTGCTGCATTTGTTGCATCATAGCATGCATCAACCGAGTCCGGGCAGCAAGAAAGGCTCCAAAACTCTGCATATCAGCGGTGGTGCCGGTGCTCCATCATTGGGGTTTTCTATTTGGCGAGATCCACTCCCATTGCTTCCCAAGTTTCCACGGGTGTTCACCATCTGTCGATTTGCTCTAGGTTTAGAGATGAGAGGGAAACAAGAATAGACAAGTAATATGGAACTTATGCGGGCAAAAGGTGTAGCCTTAAGGTCCAACTTTATTATTAATAACTTGGTATGGTGCTTACAATGCCTAAGGGCCTTGCAACACATAATGCACACGCAGCAAACACAGCAAATCCAAATCGAACTATCACTTGAGTCTACCGCCTAAAGGGTGACTCTTTACTCTATGACTCGACTCGGCGAAGGAGTCTCACTATAGAACCGATGCTCACTCATCAAGAAAACCTCCACGGCACAGTGCGGGTCTTTGTGTACAGGTAAAAGCTTGATCGCCATGTCCAAGCGTGGTCCTCTGTGGTAGTCCCGAAGCGGTGTCCTCATCGAGATCGACTCCTCCGGATCGGCTCGTGTAGCTCAAATCTTGGCTCTGGGTGCAGTCAGTACAAAGTCATCTCAACTTCGTCAATCCTTCGTAGAAGGTGTGCCACATACTCTTGAGCTTCCCGCCATCTGTTCTTCTCTGCCGTGATCTCCTTGCGGGCCTTCAGAGCTCCTTGCTTGTATTATCTAGTACATCCTCCTGGCGACGACAAATCGTGCCAACCGTGTAACCGTGGCATCCTCATCCCGAATCTCCTTCGGTCGAGAAGGTTATCGCTGCGCGGATGATAACGGAACACCGTGCTCTCCAACTCTCTCTGGCGTGGATACGGGTAATGTGCCGCATTGCTCGTCGTGATACTTCTTGGATACCCATCCGCATTGTAGATCTCCGGCAAAGGTCAGGTGTATCGGCGATTGCCTGGCCCTTTTCCTAGCAGTACCTCAATCCTCACGCCACAAGCCTTGATCAATCCCGCTTGTCCGATCACTTCCACTTGGTATTGGGGCTTCTCAAAATCTCCGAGAGTCTCAGAGCATATGCCAAAGTTCCGCGGCGTGACTAACTCCCGGATCAACGTAGTTGAACTCTTCCTCCATCTGTCACAAGAGTGCTTTACGTAAGAACTCGAATTTTTAAATTGTGACAAGGTAAGGGATAATTTCAGCAAGAGACAAGAAAAGAGAGAAGGGGATAAGTTGAGAGGTCATTTCTTATCTTCACAAATTTTTAGCTTTAGAAAATAGGTTTTATCCTCACTACGACCATTCTAGCTTAGGGTTGAGCCTACGGTCAAGTATGGCTCGATACCACCTCTCACCGGGACCCGAATTTGCAAATCCGGACCCTCGTATTGACTACCAGAACGCGCTAGTGCACACGAGCCTTAACATCGGTATATATCACAATCATACCAAACGATACTATCAAAGTACTTTATTTAAATAATCAAAGGGTTACTCGACCTTATGGCCAAGTTACAAATATATGCCTTGCAAGGCGAAACTTTAAAGAGAAATAACAAAGAAATGAAAATCAAATAAACTGTGGCGCCATCCAAGATACCACAGCAACCGACCGGGCTCGCATCCCTAAGTAGACGGGTCTTCTTGGAGTTCCTCCTCCAAAGTCGGCGTAATCTCCTCCGATATTGTGTTGAGGCAAGGGTGAGTACTTGGTACTCAAAGAAGTCATGCAATGCAGTGCTAATATACTATATGCATGGCTTGGTACAAAGGAATAGCACAAGGTATTTTTGCAAAGAAACAAAGATTTGAAAAGTAATATAAGTAGATTCGAAAGCGAGAAATGAGTAAAGCATAAATAACTTTTCAAGAAGTTTAACAAACATTTTTCCCATCCTAAACCATAATTCCATCATCTTCCTTGTTAAACCAACCCATCTTTTCAAAACCAAGTTATTTTCGTAAAGTCTACCCCTTGATTGTAATTCCCGAGCATTGTCCAAGACAGTGGACTCGGCTATTCAAATAGATTCTACACTCTGCAGAGGTTATGCACTTTACCCACAAGATACGTCAAACACCACAAAGGCGAGTTCCTCAGAATAAAGCCTTTCGGAAGCCTCAAACAACACAGGTGGTCCTCTCCCAGACGTGCTCTACACCATCCCTTCCCTTAGCCAAGGCGAAGTATGGGACCAACACACCGTTAGATGGGTACCTGGCCACAGCCACGATACGCCCCGTGCACAATCACACAAACGGTGTAATCGACACCCTGAGGCTCCACAAGTGAGTCCTTAGCGACTTAGTCAACTAGGGCCGTCCCATTCCAGCCATGTGGTTGCAAGTATGACCCAGTTCAAAGGCTTGCAAGGTTAAGTCCTTAGAGTGACCAGGGCAAGACTACCCGAAAACCAAATCAACACTCCCAATGCCACAACTGCCCACCTGATTACTCTTGCCACATGCCCTGGCCGAAATCTGTTTATCAAACCCCGCTTGATTACCATGCACCACGTGCCATCAACATCACATGATACTTTTCCAAAACAGGTTCAATATATCATTAAGTCCATATTAGCATTTGATTGTCCAAAATCATGTCATGAGCACGAAAGTGTGTCTAAGCAAAGATACTACAACGCCTAAACCCATGTTGGCAATTTAATAATGTCCAACTAGTAAACCACAACTAGGGTGACAAAGGGTCATGGCACATACTTAAGTAATCAAGGTGTCATATAGCAAATTGGTATTTATCTAACCACCATGTTTAAACAAAGTATCTTTCTAATTGAAATATCATGCAATAGTTTAAATCAAAATAGATTTTCAAATAGGATCAACATGGTCAAAGCACAACTTGCCTTCAAAAAGTACTTGTTCTTGGTCTTGAGTTGGATCCTGAGTCAATACTTCTCCTTCGAATCCTTCCGGCACTTCAACGTCTACTCGTAAAGCGTGCAAATAGCAAATACACAAATAAACACTAGGCAAAAAGATCCCAAAACTCCAAATAAAATCCATAAACAGAGAGAACATAATTTTCTGGATTTTTAGAAACTGGAATCACAAATTTGGAGTTAAAACGCAAAAGTTATGATTTATTAAAGTTTAAATAATCAATTAAATAATATTTCAGAGAAAAACTTTAGTCCAAAAATTAAATAAAATTTATATTTAGGTAGATCTCAATTTTATACAAATTTAGAAATTTGAATCACTCAAATCGGAGTTGAAACGCGAAAGTTATAAGCGTTTGAAGTTTGAATCTAAATTTTGAATCAATATTTCGAATTAATAAATCATTTTCTTTTTCGAAATTAATTATTGCGCCAAGATGGACACGTGTCAGCTCCTCGATTGGCTGGTCGACGCCACCGGTCCATGGACTTGGTCCACGCCGGCTCGGGTCCACGGTGGACTCGGCCCACGGCTTCCACGAAGGCCCGACATGTGGGTCCACTCGGGTGACGTCATTGCCGACGCCAAGACACCGGCCGACAGTGGCCGACAGCGGCCCGCCATGACGTCATCGTGACGTCATGGTGCCGATTTGGCGGGCCGACATGCGCGGGCCGTGTCGAGACACGTTCTCATGCGCTGGCGCCGACCGCCGATCGCGGCGGTTGGCCTTCCTGGCCACGTGGCTAGATCTAGACCGCTGATTTGAAAATCAACGGCCCGCATTGATCTCGTGTTACGCGTTTGGGGTGAACGCAGTTAATTCGGGCCAGTTGGATTTAGATCCAATGGTTGAGATTGATCTAGAGATCGTGAACGAAACCTCACCGTGCGATGACGCGTGGCAAGATCTGGATCGTGCGATCTTGATCGGACGGCCGAGATGGCTTTCGGGCGACGGCAATGGCGTCGGCGGCTTGCGGCGGCGGCCGAGTCGATGAGCGATTTATGACACGCCTAACGGCGCTGCAGGGCCCTCCGCCGAAGTGGATGGTAGGCACGCAGTGCGCCGACGCAAGGGATCCGGATCTGGGTCAACGTCGGCGGAGGATGGCGACGGTGGCGGAAACGGCCGAAACCGCGGCGGAGTGCTTTACCAACTCCGGCGAGCAATAGCAGCGAGACGGTGGGGATCTAGCGGCGTGAGCTAGGTTTCGGACCGGCGTGGGATGGCGATCCTCGGTGCGATCCGGCATTAAATAGCCCCGAGGCGTGCTCGGCGGAACCCTAGTTTGCCACGGCTTCACCGGCGGAGTCCGGCTCGGACTCGGCGGAGACGACGCAATCGCATGGCCCACGTGGCGCGATCAACGCCCCGATCGACGGGCGCGATCGGATCCGGCCGGATACGGCTCGGCCTGGTCGGCGGATCTCACCGTTGGATCTCGATCCAACGGTTGGGATTGATTAGGGTTAGGAGTGGGTTCGGTCGAGTCACGTGGTTGGTCGGACTCGAACACGAGTCTGACTCGGGCTCGATCGGATGAAACGATACTTGACCCGAGTTTGATTTTCCAGCGATTTAATATTTAAAATAATTCCTAGTAATTCATTTAATTCATTAAAAATAGCAAATGACTTTCAGAAAAATTCGGAAAAATTCTGGAAAATACTTTGGATCATTTTGGACTCAAATAAAATATTTCCAACAAAATTTTATTTGCAAAATTAAATTCTTCAATTATTTCAAAATGGAATAAATTCAAATAAATTCCAAATAATTCCAAATAAACTCCAGAAAATTCCAAAAATTCATCAAAGTGCCAAATCACACATGAATTCAAGGAAAGCAAAATTTTGGGGTGTTACAGTATGGTTGAATGTGAACTGAGACCGGGCGAGAGAGTTGGATCGCTTGGGTAAGGAGACTCAAGTGTGGTAGTCTCGTCCGTGTCGATTAAGGACCGATCGGGTGTAACGTGGCTAAAGCACCGTTTGGTTGATCGCATGCCTGATTATGGTACGGTAAGCCGCTCTTTCATCGCATGCCGTTCGATGGGCCATGCCCTCATGTGGTTGGACGTGGTTGAGGGCGGGGCCTAGGCCGGCTCTCGAGCGCCAAGCCGGGCTTGGCTCTGCTCGAGGGGGTGCTAGGTTTCCGGACCGCATGAAGATGCCCCAACGAATGGGTATGGAGGGGAGGGGGGTTGACATGAGGTTCCTTCGTGGCACATGTCGTGTGATCAATGCTTCCCTGCAAGGTTAATTAAGCGATTCGAATTGCCGCGCTCTCGGATATGAGCAAGCTTGGTCAGATATTACTCAACGTAGTAATAACTTGAACTGAAGTTCGCCGTTGGGCTTGAGCTCGAGTGCGTGCGGTTAATTGTTGTGAATTGCTAAATGTAACTTCACTTAGTGGTACGTGCTGTTACAACCGCATTAAAAATTGTGAACTGAGTAGTTAAGTAACTAAACAACAAATGATAAGCATTTCAGCAATAGTTACCTTGAGCTTATTGTCCTTGCTACGTCCGAATGCATATCCTTTGAAGTCGGTCATATATGGACCACGGGTAAGACTTGCGAGTACCTTCTGTACTCAGGCTTCTGCTTTCGTGGTTTTGCAGGTGAGGACCCAGCGGGGTGTGAGATTTGCCCTCATCGCTGTCGGTGGCCAAGGCGGCACCGAGTAGAGGCTGCCGACGCGTGTACGCCCGGAAGTGTTCAGGGCATGGCACTTCTGGAGGAGTTTTACTTTTGTTGTATAGGATAGGGTTGGGTCTTTTGTTGTACAGCTGCGCTTGTGTTTTAAAATGCCATCTCGTTCTCTTTCGTTTTGTCTTGTGGGTGCATTTGTTTGGTCGTTCTTTGGGCTTCCGTGTGCCGTGTTGTGTGTTTGTTTGCTTCCGCGTTCTTGCACCTTTGGTAGTGAGGTTTGGGGCTCGATGCCCCTTTGTGCGAATTGATGATTGATATGGCAATGGGGACCGGTATGTGGGGATCCTGGGCGAGTTTCGGATCGCATACCGGGGGAATACCGGGATGGTTGTCGAATTGTTTAGATGCCCTTAGGGTTGTCTTGATCGGGCTTGGGTGTTAGCACCGAGATCACCTCCGGTGATTTATTGCTAGAATCCAAATCCGATGGGAGCAACCGTTCATCCAACAACTCGAGGATGATCTGGGCGGCTCCTCTCAAAGGGCTTGCATTTGCAGTGGAAATGTGAAATGGCCGCAAAACGTTTCTCCCATGATTATGAATAGATTAGTGGGTGTTTAATTTTTCTAACAGCTGTGGAAGATTAAGGATGCGTCATGGATCTCGGTTATGATTTTTATTAAATTTTTGGTGATTAATTGGAGGTGATCTTGAATGTTTTCCGTGCCTTCTAATGGAGGAGAGAGAATGCCTTCTCTGGATGCTCACGACAGTTCACCTGGGGAAGATGTACAGTACCTCCACGTGGCCGGCGGTTTAATTGATTTTGAATAGTATTTAGATGCAAAGGCGTCTGAGATAAAATAGTAGAAAAGCTCCAAAAATCATAGAAAAATTCTCTAAAATATTAGGGAATATTTGGAACCCAACGAAGTTGGTTTTGTAATTTTTTTGATGTATAGATTTTTTTGCAAAAATTCTTTTAGTGAATCAGACACATGTACATATTTTTTATAAAATCAACGACTTAGGTTATATAACATGTTTTGAAAATATTTGGAAGAAACACTCTTGTCTTCCAATTATCTTTATTATAAATAAAATTTAAGATTTTATGCTTATACAAAAATGCATGATCTTTATTTAATGTGATTAGTTCAATAAGCTTGAATTCAAATTAACCTCAAGGATTCCAAATAAATTCCAGAAAGTTCCAAATAATCCCAGAAACACACTAAATATATTAAGAGAAATTTTTGGGATGTTACACTCGTGGCCGTCTCAACCTTGTGATAGCTGAGGAAGCAAGCAACGCGCCAGATCTGGTGCTTGGTACGTTTATTGTGCATTCAGCTCCCACACTAGTTTTGTTTGACTTTGGAGCTTCTCATTCATTCATATCCTCAAGATTCATCGAGAACCAGAAGATTGAGGCTAGTCAGCTATACAACAAGATGCTAGTTTATTCCCTTGGCTCAGTCTTGCGAGCCGAGTACATTTGCCTAGGAGTTCTAATTGTAATCAATGGGGTCAATTTCCATGGTATTCTTATCCAGATTGACACCCTAGGACTCGATGTCATCCTTGGCATGGATTGGTTATCCAAGAACCAGGGACGCATCGACTGTGCCAATCATTCTGTTTCCTTGGTGAATTCGGATGGCATTCAAGTCAATTATTCATACAGTTAGTTAGCTACACAGAAACCATCTCTCTATTCTCTTTCCATTCCAAAGATGAGCCAAGTGCCAGTAGTCGATGAGTGCCAGTAATCTCATGAATAAATTATTCATGGAATACTTGGACTGGTTCGTGGTGGTGTTTAATGATGATACCCTTATCTACTCTAAGAGTGAGCAAGAGCATGAGCTTCACTTGTGTATGGTGCTCGACCAGCTTCGTGAGCATCAGCTATATGCAAAGTTTAGTAAATGCAAGTTCTGTCTAAAGGAGGTTGAATTTCTTGGCCACGTTCTCTATGAAGGAGGTGTTGATGTTGATCCGACCAAAGTGAAGGATGTGCTCACCTAGGAACAGCCTTCGACTGTTCCTGAGATTCAAAGTTTTCTCGATCTCGCGGGTTATTATCGGCGATTCATCGAGAACTTCTCCAAGATTGCTAAGCCGATGACTGAATTATTCAAGAAGGAGAAGAAGTTTGAGTGGTCGTCAGCTTGTGAGGCAAGTTTCCAAGACCTAAAGCGAAAACTCACAACCGCTCCAATACTCGTTCTGCTTGATATACACAAGAACTTTGACGTGTATTGCAATGCATCCCGTCAAGGTCTCGGGTGTGTATTGATGCAGGAGGGTAAAGTTGTGGCGTACGATTCACGTCAACTGAAGCCTCATAAAGCAAATTATCCAACTCATGATTTGGACTTGGTAGCAGTCATTCACGCCCTCAAATTATGGCGGCATTATCTCATCGGGAATCGATGTGAGATATATACCAACCACAAAAGCTTAAAGTACTTCTTCATCCAACTAGATCTAAACTTGAGACAGCGAAGATGGCTGGAGTTAATCAAGGATTATGATCTACTAATTCATTATCACCTGGGTAAGGCAAACGTGGTAGCAGATGCACTCAGTTGCAAGCTACGCACTGTAATACCTTAACTCTCGTTAGTCAGCCCCAGCTGCTTGATGAATTTCGCAAACTCATTTTGGAAGTGGTTGAAGAAGGGTACGTTGCAGCTCTGAAACTGCAACCAACTCTTGAGTCTCAAATCAAAATGCTCAGCTCAAGGATGAAGGAGCGGTTGAGATCAAGCGCAAGCTAAAAGAAAGCACACCTTCGGAGTTTTCTGAAAGATTTGATGGACTAATCATGCGTGGACAACAAGTATATGTCCCAGATGACAAGGAAATCAAGGAAACAGTCTTAAACAAAGCCCATGAAACCCCTCTTTCGATCCACCCTGGGAGTACCAAGATGTACCAGGATCTCCGAGAGAAATTTTGGTAGCCTAGTATGAAAAGGGATATCGCTGTGTATGTTGTTATTTGCGATGTACGCCGGTGTGTGAAAGTGGAGCACCAACGACCCGTAGGAATGCTCTAACCCTTGAAAATCCCTAAGTGGAAGTGGGATGAAGTTGGTATGGACTTCATCATTGGTCTGCCAAAGACATCAAATGGCCACGACTCCATTTAGGTCACTGTGGACCAGTTGACCAAAGTGGCTCACTTTATTCCGGTACATATCACTTATAATGGAGCCAAGCAAGCAGAACTCTACCTGAACCATATCGTCCGTCTTCATGGAGTTCCTAAGGTCATTGTGTTTGACCATGGATCTCAATTCACTTCTCGGTTCTGGAAGAATCTGCATGAACTTCTCAGAACTAAGCTGTTCTTCAGCATAGCTTATCATCCTCAGACGGATGGGCAAACTGGGAGGATGAATCAAATCCTAAAAGACAAGCTGAGAGTTTACGTGTTGTCCTACAACACAAAGTGTGAAAAGTGTTTGGCTTTTGCCGAATTTTCCTACAATAACATTTACCAAGCAAGTTTCTAGATGTCACCGTTCGAAGCATTTTATGGGAGGAAGTGTCGAACACCTCTATTCTGGTCTTAAGTTGGTCAAAGGTAACTCTTTGGACCTTCAGTGATCCAAGAAGCACAGGATCATGTAAATCTGATCCGGGATCGGCTGAAAGAAGCTTAGTCCAAGCAAAAGAGCTATGCCGATAATCGTCGCCATGAGCTGAGTTTTGAAGTAGACAATTTTTTCTATCTCAAAGTCTCACCGTTGCGTGGCACCCGACAATTCCAGGTTCGCGAGAAGTTGGCACCGCGATACATCGGTCCGTACCGAATCCTCGTGAAGAGAGGTGAAGGAGTTTATCATCTAGAGCTTCCACCTCAACGTTCGAACGTGGATGATGTATTCCATGTGTCATAGTTGAAGAAGTGTCTTCAAGTTCCTACTGAACTCACTCCCTTGGACATGATTGATCTTCAACCTGATCTATCTTACCACGAGCACCCGGTCCGCATTCTTGACAAAGCTGAGTGACATACCCGCAATCACATCATCAAGAAGCTCAGAATTTAGTGGAGTAATCACACTGAAGAAAAGGCCACCTGGGAATGAGAAACCATCTCATATCTGAGTTCCCGTCCTTCTTTAGCGAGCTTAAGTAATCTCAAGGGCGAGATTATTGTAAGGGGGTAGGATTGTAATGCCCTGTAAATTGTAATAGTTAATTAAGTGCTTAATCGAGCTTTGTTGCTTTATTAGGATCTTAATTTGGATTTGTTCACGTCAGGGTTTAATCGCTCGAGCTGGCACAATCAATTTTGACTCGAAACCCTAATTTGTGAATTCGCTAGAAATCTTTAGCAACCTAAACCCTAGAGCCTTCCTCTAAACTTCCTAAACCTATCCCAAGAACCCTCCAAAAGAAATTCCGAACCCCGCAGTAAATTCGTAAGAAATCGGTGTTTTCACAGCTGGAGCGGTAGTACCGTCGGCTAGAGACCGGTACTGTCGGACCATCGAGAGCGGTACTACCGGCCAAGTAGTCAGGGCAGGGCAATGGCACCCATACCGCTGCCCAGGCTACCCGTCGATCGAGTCACCGCTTCCAGGGCCTTCCTCTTCTCTTCTTAAGCCCCCCTCACCTCTCACTCTCCCTCACTTGCTCCTCACTCTCTGGCTCCCTCCCTCACTCGATCTCTCCCTCTCTCTCTCCTAAGTTCTTCCCTTCCCTCTCTCTCTCTCTCTCTCTCTCTCTGGTGATTTAGGTCCAAAAAGCAAAAGAAGAAGCAAGTTCAAGGTGGTGGGGAGCCTCAACAAGCCCTATGCAACCCTCAAGGCTGGTGGATTCAACTCCGAATTCGATCCATCAGGTTTTGGGCTCAAAACCCTAGTTCTTCCTTTTCCCTCTTTTCTTTCCTTTTTGTTTAGCCCTAGAAGTCTTAGCTTTAGGGATAGATCGTTGTTTAGTTGGGTGGCTACACCTAAGTTGAGCTTAAAAGAATTAGTTAGCACGAGATAATTGATCTGATAGCCCTAATTAGCTTTTTGTCGGGTTTATTCGCTTAAAAGTCATTTTCTTGAGTCTTGGAGTTTATTTTGGAGACCCTAACTCTAAAAGTTGAGAAAACAATTTTTGAATATATCCAATGTCGCTAAAGTTTGATTATCGCAAAAAGAATTGAGTTCGAACTCGATTCGTGTTGAAAATCAAAATTTGGCAGTAATTAGGGTTTTTGTGTTCAAAAAGTGGGAAACTAGGTCAATCGGGCTCGAAACTTGGCGAGGCCAGCATGAATGGGTCCCTAGTGTCGCAAGAAACCTAATCATGCCATCGTCTCGAAGTTTTGAACTCATTTGCTCAAAATCCCCATTTTGCAAAACCTAGACTCCCTGGAAGGTCGGCACTACCGCAGTGCAATTGCCAGTATTGCCGCTTGAGCGGCAGTACTGCAACTATACCGCTGGTGGCTATCTTCCAATGGGCACCCTCCTTGGCCCAAGAACTCCAGCACTACCAGAGTTAATGGACGATACTGCTGGCCAGGAGCGGTAGTACCGCCTGGTTAATTGCGGTAGTTATTTTCCAGAGAGCTCCCTTTTGGCCGCCAGCACTACCGGGCCAGCGGTTGTATCGCACTTTGATCGTCGATAATGCCAGGAAATCAGGGGATTGTCAGCCCTAGTTGATTCATTTGTGTTAGCTCCTCGGATTTGATTAGTTAGATTTTTTGATGCGTGGACCTAGCTCATAATAGTAGTGCTTTCAACTTGAATGCTAGATTGCTTAGCTTTTCGATCAATTTCCTTTTCACTTTCGTTTCAATTTTCTTTACCTTGTTTGCTTTGTTCTTATTGGTTTTATTGTTTCATTTGCCGTTTGAACGTGTAGACGTTGACGCGTCGGAACTCGTTGACGAAGATCTCGACTATGTTCTCGAAGACACATTCAACAAAGAGCAAACAAGCAAGCTCCTCCTTTGATCATATTGATCCCATATTTGCTAAGTTTAATTTTATTTTGTCAAAACTATTATGCATGCGTGTATATTCCGTAAAGATGCTAAATTGTGGGTAATTGGTAGATATATATATATATGTGATTTGTTGATTTCCTCAGTCACTCCTAACATGAGAACTTTGTTGAACTCTAGGATAGGTTTAGACATTACAATAAATGTCGAATGGCATATATGAATAGTATCTGCATATGCTTAGTTACGTAGTAGAAATGGAATTGCCAGATCAGTGGTACAATTCAATCAAAATCTCACTTGGATACAAACTCGATTTTAAAATGGTGGTTTCGGTTAAAAATGGTTATTTTGGTAAGAATGGAATGTAAACAGGAAAAGTGTGATTTAGACCGAGCGGACGAGTGGAGGTCTCGCCTGAGTCACCCTAAGGACCGAACATAATGCTATCAACAGAGTCAAACCGTGCAACCACATGTGCTAGTATGGGACAGCCTTGACTGAGTACAGTAATTAGGATTTAACCTTGCAGTTTGGGAGGCTAAAGTAGTATGGACACTCTGGGTAAACGGTGTTTTTTTAGGTACTCCCTCGTCGAGGCGTCGAGGTCGGAGTATGCCAATACAATTGTGTATACCTTGCTATGGAGTAAATGACATGATGGGGCGTAAACCATCGTTTGAACTGTGTGTTCGGGGCTGAGGAGCGCGATGGGGCATAAACCATCGTGAGTACTGTGTGTACAGGCTATACCTCACCCGGTCTGGTAGAGCGCGATGGGGTGTGAACCACCGTGAGTACTGTGTGTACGGGCTGTACTCCCACCCATAGCAAGGGACACACATCACCGGAGCTGGTGCAAGACTAAACCCTAGCGAATGGAAAGGTTTCGTCACAGATAAGCAAAATGGGTATGTTGAATACAACATGGCATGGTAGACATGATTGCTTGGACGTGTCATGTGGGAAAAGTGTACAATCTCTGCAGAGAATAAATCTAATCGATTAGCCGTGCTCACGGTCAAGAGCAGCTTGGGAAATACTATCAAGTATAGCTTTTTGGTTCTAGTTTTAGATATGGTTTTGGAAAACAATTGGGTATGGGAAAATGGTTTGGGCTATATGGAAACGGTATGGTGGATTGGTACGGAAATGGATATGTGAAATGGTTGGTCAATGGAACGGAAAATGGTATGGAAAATGGAATGGTGAGTTGGTTCATCAGTATGATGAATTGATGAGTTGGTTTGAAGGATAGATGTGGCATTTCGGTTGGATGGAATATAGATTACTGGTTAAATGATATTCATATCGCAACTACTTTCTTTACAAACTGCCCTTATAAATTCTGAATTGTTTCAAAAATTTTGATATTCTATTGCAAATAAATTTGGCTTCATGCAAGTAGAACTAGTATAGAAACCTGTTTAATTGACATAGCCTACATTCTATTGTATTTGCATACACTAAAGTCTTGCTAGTACATACGTGTACTCACCATTTGCTCTAAATTGAAAAACATGAGTAGAAAATGGAGTGGAAGATGCTGAAGGCGTTCCGGACAACGAGTTCTACGAACTGAGTCCTAACGATGTGTTTGATGGATAACTTGGTCTTGACCCTAGTCGGTTGCCTTTCGGTTGGGTGGCAAACCGTGGCCGTTGCCGTAATTGTTACTTATTTCTGATGCTACTTATTTTGTGGTATTTGGCCTGTCGACCGCAGACTTGTAATATAGCGTAGTTGTAACCAAACTATTTACTTTTATGTCCATTACAACTGTGTATTTGAATTGACGCATCACGTTGTGAAAGATGTGGGTGCTAGGCTACTGATCCAGGGGCTAGCACTGGACACATTTGCAGGAAGCTCGGATTGGTTTCAACCAGTTGGCACATGAACATGAGTATCGTGTAATATGCCGATTGATTGGCCTTAATTTGGGTACAGTTTTTAGATTAGTGATCGGATTTCTTTCGGATATCCAGCCCGACGCAACAGTAAGAATTCACATCGCTAATCTAAGGCTGGATCCCCCATAGAACTTCATACACATAGTTTAAAAGCTCTTTACTTTATTTCTCTTTGTACTGTTAAGGAATTTCAAGAAGAACATGTATGTATCGGTACGAAATTGACTGATCTTAAAATGCAATAGAACTAAACTTTGATGTATTGTGTCGGTGTACTTTACGCCATGGTACCCTCTCCGCCGCGGACAAGTAAGACGGCCTAGCGAGAAGGCAGGCATTCAGGCCCCACTCACCGGGCGGCCGGGCCACACGGTGGCCTGGCGAGCAAGCGGGCGATCAGACCCCACTCGCTGGGCGGCCGGGCCACACGGCGGCCTAGCGAGCAGGCGGGCGTTCAAGCCCCACTCGCCAGGCCGCGCGGGCGACCAAAAGGATGAGAAGGAGGCTTCGCCCCGAAGTCTCCCCCCTGACACGCTGTGTCAGAGCCATTGATTGCGAAGAGTTTTGCTGTCAACGCGATGACGACCCATCCCCCTGACGCCTCACACCTAACCCATCGCAGGAAATACACATCCCGAATGAACCGTACGAAGCCAGACGACGTCACGGAGAATGAGGCTTGGGGAACAAGAGTGCAGTGATGAGTGTAATTAATGAGTCATAGATCAGTATAACGTCACCTTCACACCTGCCCAAGCCAGCTCCGCCTATATAAGGAAGCTCTGGTGCATGGGAGAAGGGGACGGCAAACAAAAAGAGGAAGAAAAGCATTGTAACCAGTTCCACATACATCAACAATGATCTAGTAGGACGTAGGGCTATTACCCGCACCGGGGGCCCGAACCTGGGTACATCGGTGTGTTCTCTGTTCTGTAGACCTCCGGGATCCCCCGAGGAAGGGCCATCGGGTGTCCAGCTGTGAAAGCACCCTCTACCGAATCCTATTTCTCCCCCGCAGAGAAACTCGGTCGGTGAAAAATGCCGACATATTGTGATTTCTTCTTGTTCAAATTAACATTATTTGCTTATTTGCCCTTTATATCCTGTAATAATTTTCCAATCATTTCTAGAGTCATGGTAATGGCAAATGGGCATGGCTGCAAAGCCGATAAGGTAGTGTAGATCAAGTACAATGCGGACATAGAGTTTAGATTCATCAATATCTCTATCTATAAAATGTATTCAAGCATATTCCGTAAATACGTAATGCGTGCATAATATTTTATCAAGTGTACTACTATCTTTTAATTGGATGAATGGATAGATGGATGCATGTGTATTGAGTGTTAAGTATGTTTGTGTTCTATATTAATGTAAACGAATGTAATTTGTGTATTGTAAAGTGTTTGTGTTCTATATATGTTGTGAATGTGATATGCATACTATAAAGCAATCAACAATAATGAAATAGGTTCATCCCAATCGGTTCTGAATTAGAACCCATTGTGATAAGGGGGTTCATCGATCTTCCCTGTCGCGGAGGCCACATTGATCGCAATATTACAAATGGACCAGACCTATCTCGGGACGACACGAAGCAGACATAGCTTCCTAATAAGCTGTGCCTAAACTCGCTAAAACAACGCGGCCCACGGTGACTGTGCCGTGGCGGCTCGATCAGCACAATACCGACCTCTGTAACGTGCTTAATGGCATGTGACACGAAGTGGTGTTAGAGCATCTCCAGCAAGGGCCCCTAAAACAGGGTCCTTATTTTGGATTTAGAGACTCCTCCTATTTTTGGGGCCCTGTTTTCAGAGCACAAGTTCAGCAACAGCCCCTAAATCTCAGCCTCTATTTTACTTTTTCTCCTATTTTGACATATCTGCTATGTATAATCTTTATTTGACACCACTAAAATTCAATTAAAAATATTTGTAATACATAAAACATAAGCGTATTAACATTTACAATTTAAAAACATGATATTTCAAATTTAAATTTAAAATTTTTAAAACATGATAAATAGATAAATAGAAACTCCGAACAATGAATCAAACTACGAAGCGCTGTGAATTGCCCACAAATGCTCAATAAGATCATCCCGAAGCCTCTCATGTATTTCTCTGTCTTCAATAATAGGGGATGTACACGTGTTCCTGGGAATTGGGGCTGAGGAGGCAAATTTAGAAGCCTTCTAATTTTAGGGGCTTGAGTTGGGGCTCCCTGGGAATTTGGGTTGATGAGGCAAATTTAGGGGCCTCCTAATTTTAGGGGCTTGAGTTAGGGCCCTGCTGGACCTGTTTTTTTTTACTACACTCCCTATTTTAAGGTTTAGAGACTGGTTTAGGGGCTCTGCTGGAGATACTCTTAGGCCGTTGTTGTGTCGCCATGTGTAGTCGACACGTGCAGGAACAATCAAACGGCCGTGACCGGTGTCCGCTGATCAAGATCAACCGTCGGATGTTGATATCTCACTGATTTCGAATATAGACGTACCATCCAACATTTATCCTTTTCATTAGGAATACTAGTTACATGCCCATGCGTTGCTACGAAAAACAAAATTGATAACGAAAAATAAAGATTAAAAAATAAAAAAATTTATTTCACAAGATCAAACATCTATCTTTAACGCTTCGTTTCTTGCGAAAGCTGGCTAATTAAAGCAACGCTTCGTTTAACTGCGTAGAGCGATTAATGACGCGGGAAGAGCGGACCAGCTCTTGGCGAAGTCTTTGCTTTAGAATAGTAGAGATGTTATTCCTTGCTTAGCCCACTCCGTAGTCCGTACCAGATCCTCGCCTCCCTAAATTCATTCCCACTCACGCAGTCGAACCACGATCTCTCATCACCACCACCACAACACCGCTACTGTGTTCCCGATCTCTCACACTTTTCCGTCGCGCAGGCATGCACGACACCGGGCTCTCTGCCCGCGCCGCCGGCGCTTCCTCCTCCTCGTCCTTCCCCTACGCCGGCGCCGCATTTTCCTCCGCTGCCGCTGGGGACGACGATGACCAGTCCAAGACCCGGAAGGCGCACCCCGCCTTCTTCACCGCCGCCTACGCCCGCCTCCACTCTCACCGCGCCACGGCGTCCCTCCTCCTCCTCCTCCTCCTCGCCGTCGCCGCCATCGCCTTCCTCGCCGGCCGCGCCCGGCCCCGCGTCGACTGCCCGCTCCCGCGCCTCGACGCACGCTTCCTTGCCCTCCCGGACTCCGCCGCCGCCTCCGATTTCGGTTCCCTCGGCGTCCCTCGGTGTAAGCCCTCGCGCCGCTGTTGATTCCTTAGCGAGATAGATCTGGTTCCTTTCTTGGAGTAGCGGGTGGTTTTGCGAACTTTTGTCAACTAATCTGAATTTTTCGAAAAAGATTACATGTTAAAGTAAAAATCAAAGTAAAAAAAATGGGGTTTGCCAGTGTCTGTTTGGTTGCTTCTTTATTGGTACTATTGTAGACTTGTAGATATGGGTAGTTCATTAGTGTAACAATAAGTTGTGGGTAGATTGGTATAATTGATTATTTACCACAAAGTTCGTGTGCATCTGAGCCCCAAATGTACATGGTGTGGTAATTCATCGAATACACACCAACTTGGTGGCAAATAATCAAATCTCCCCATGGCAATATCTAGTTCTGTTTCTTCTTGTACCTCCAGCTATAGACCACCTTAGTTGCCACCAGTGAACTATTATTTACGTTGGTTGCTGCCGTATAAGTTGTTAATAGTGGGCATGATTATGTTTCTCCATGCATTGTTAAATGTTTTTGGGACGGTGTTTCTTATTTCACGAACACTTTAGTGTTGGGGTAATTTGTTCAAAATATCAGTATGTATTGTACAGGATATCATTAATCATTAGACTATCTTAATTCTTTTTCTTTGCAAAAGGCAGATCAAAAACTGGGAAGATGGTGGACTGGACTTCGAAGGATCTACTTAATGGATTGGAAGAATTTGTACCAATATATGAGACACGCCCTATCAAGAATAACATGTATGGCATGGGCTTTGATCACAGTTTTGGCCTTTGGTTTATGGCTCGCTGGCTTAAGCCAGATCTGATGATTGAGAGTGGTGCTTTCAAGGGGCACTCTACTTGGGTTTTGCGTCAGGCCATGCCAAACACTAGGATTGTATCACTCTCACCTAGGCACCCTGAGAAATACCTGAAGAAGGGGCCTGCATATGTTGATGGGAACTGCACTTATCTAGCCGGGAAGGATTTTATTGACTTTGGAAGTGTTGATTGGGGAAAATTGTTGAGGAAACATGGCATTTCTGATCTCAGTAGGGTGCTTGTTTTCCTTGATGACCACCAAAGTGGGTTGAAGAGGTAAAGTCTTTCTGTAGAACTTTTCTGTTAATTTTTCTTGAGCATTTGATATATAATAGTTTTTGTTGGCTTTTACAATATTCATAGTGTTTTCTTACAGTACTGTTCTTATGAGAAAAATCCTTTAGTATTAACATGACAATGAACCAAGCAGTCCAGCTTTTCTTTAATATTACTTGTTATTTGTAACAACTTATCTACATAATTTTTTTAATTTCCTGTGCAGGTTAAAGCAGGCACTAAAAGCTGGGTTCCAGCATCTCATATTTGAGGACAACTATGACACTGGTACAGGTGACCATTATTCCTTGAGACAGATCTGTGACCAATCCCACACCAGAGGTGTGTGATTTTGTCACCTTCTTAGGTTCTAAGTGTGCAAGATGCATCCAATGCTGTACACCTTTATCAGTTGAGATGATTGTATTGTTATCATCACTTGAGGAATAACATAAGCTTGTCTTCCTTCATAGTATAACTTCACTTTAGCTTAAAATGTATTGTTAGCATGGTTTAAGACTCTTAATGAAAGATAATTGGTGTTTTCCAATTTTTTAACAGTCTTTTCTTTTGAAAGGCATAAACGATACTTGTCTAAGCAGAGAACACATTACTTAAAAACTATTTCGTGTGTCTTCTGCAGTCTGTTCCATCTCTTCCTTCTTTCCTTGGTATTCGCAGACTATTTCTTTCTCATCATACAATTATAAATGCTATCATCATGTATGCATTTTGTTTTTTCGGTTTCATTTCAACATGATACGATGCTCTAAGTCTATCAAGGCTTCCAACATGATATTAAGAAATGGTGGCCAAAATATGTGCACCAAGTCTACCAGGGCTTCCAACATGATATTAAGAAATGTTCGTTTACCCTGCATTCTAAGACATGGTTCCTTCCAATTATGTTTTGACTTTGAAATTTACCTTTTCTTTGTTTGCTTAATGCTTTAATCCCATGTGACAAGCCAGACCAATTGGAAATGCTATTGGATATCCAAATAATAGATTCTATGCAACTACGATTTGCTGACAACCTGACATGTATCAGTTAGAGATTTAAATCTTATTTCTAATATTTATTTGTGTATATTATGCCCATATGTCCTATTGGTATTTTGGGGGGAAAGATAATCCATCCAGTTACAAAAGAAGAGTGATGCATTGTAACGAGTGCTGTCAAAATGAATTAATTTTGACCAAAGATAGTCTAGAATGTAATGCTTGGATATATAGAAAAATGATATGAGTGAATTTGCCATAAAAAATACTTTCATAATATTTCAATTTCATAATTTTGAATATATGATAATAAAATTTAATAGTCAAAGCTGCATCTCGTTTACTCTTTGTCTGGAAGGAGTATTTTTAATGAGTAAGCTGATATGCAAACCTGTTTAACTTTTATATGAGTGTGTGTATCTATATATGAATATATCTTAGTAATATTGATTAACATACTTTTAATTAATATGTTAGTTAGTTGGACATAATGTTTTGGGTGTTTCTATACTTTTTTTTTCTTTGATTTATAAGCACGGCAATAAACATTGCTTCATGGTAAACGAGAATACAATCTTATATTTAGAATTGAACTATGCAAATTTCTACAATTCGTTATTATTCATATGCACGAGGTAATCACTTCTCTTCAAGTTTTATTCTCTGAACCAGTTTAACATCAGTACCCTGTAGTAATTTTTCCTTCGAAAGAACAAATAGTCATTACTGTTCCATGTTGCACGTTTTGTGTTGTAAACTAGTAATGATGCTATTGAATGTAGTTCCTTGATGTTTTAAATGTTTTGTAATGTTTTTAGTACGAGTTTATTTCCTAGTAGTTAATGTTTTCCTCTTTTGAACATGCTCTTTTGCTATGCTATGCTCTCAGGTGGACAATAATCTTGTTTTAGATTCCTTCCGATAAACTAACAGAAGTCAGCCATTCATTTTTTCAAAAACTATGTACTACATTATTTTCCATCCAGGTGGTGGACATAGCTGCTTTTGGGATAGTGATGAAGCAAGATTGAGGTCGAAACGGAAGAAATTTTGGGAGAAGGCTGTGGAAATAGATGAACTATGTGGAAAGGATGATGCATGGTGGGGTGTTAGAGGTTACATGCGTGACAATTTCAACCATAGCAATAAGGCCATCTCATACAAAGAGCATTTCCAGAACAGCAGGCTTGTTGAATCTGTGTTGGATTTGTATTGGGAGCTACCTCCTGTGGCTGGTCCATCCTTAACCCACCAAACAAGATATGACCCAGCTCGTGCATCTGATCCTATCATCCAAGATGGTCGCTATGGCTTGTTTCAAAGAATTGGTCTAGCGAGATTAGACGCGTCAGTGTTCAATGGTTACACCCAGATGGCATATGTTCAGATATCAGGCTCAATGTTGAGCAGAGAGGATGATTAAACGTTATGTTCCATAGGCTTAATTTTTCTCTTACGCTAACTGAACATTCATAAGCTTTTGTATAAGGTTGGAACGCTGTCATGCGCTCATGACCTTAAGTTTATTAGTATAACTGGTGCCACTGTGCAAAAGCTATCAAATCTCGTAACGTTCCAATTTTTGCTTTTTGAAATGTTCTTGCGTGGTTTAGCTCTTCAAAAAATTTCTTGGTAATTACAGCTTAATTTGGCACTTTTATTTAATATGATATGATATGATTATATTTCAGGTCAACAATTATTAAAAATATTTCATTTGGGTTTCGTGTACTAAGTATTTTCTAGATTTTTTGGAAATTTTTTTAGTGCGGTTGCTATTTTATGTAGGCTCTGTTTGGTACGGTTCTAGATTCTAGTAGAAATAGAAACGGTTTTAGATTCTTGGTATAAACATTTTAGGTAGAATTCTGTGAATTGGGTGGAACGGGGTTGAGACCGATTTGGCCATAGAGTGGAAAAAGAAGAAACGTTCCGAGAAAGATCGTTTCGAGATTTAGCCCGTTTGATTGGGTTTCTTTCAGAATCTAGTAGAAATGGTTCGATTTTAAGTTGCCAAACTGGGTTTTAATCTTTTCTTTTCTTTTTTTTGTATTTTCGAAAAAAAAAATTAACCTAGACCTAGCTGCCGGATTGAGCCATCGTTGCCTCAGTATTTGGAGATCAAAGCTGTGCCGCCGCTAAGCTTTACCGTAGGATTCCGTCACCCCCATTGCGTCTTCACCGTTGTCATCTACATCATCGCGGTTATGTCCAGGGTTTCAAATTTCGTTTTGGATTAAATCTCGTCACCTATCGAAATTCAAAATTTCGTCGAGATCTCGTTATTTTCGGAAGAAATCCAAACGAAAAACAAAAACCAAAATTTAAATCCGGTCAAATCCGGTCAAGTTTTAATCAAATCTCGGTCAAATTCACCGAGATCTCGGCCTTTGAATTTTTTAATTTCGCTGGAATTATGATCTACCGACTGTCCCACATGGAAAACGACGCGAAAAATCCAATCCGGTCAAAATTCGGTCAAAAAATTTTCAAATCTCGATCAAAAAACCGAGATTTCGCCGAAAATATAGGGTACTGTAGCACTTTTAAATTTTTTTAGGGTTTTTTAATTTCGCCGGGATTATAGAACTCGGGGGGATCCGAAATCCGAAATTTCGTGGGATTTCGGCGAGAATTTGAACCCTGGTCATGTCTCGTGTTCTACGCGGTGCACACCTCCTCTTCGCTAGATCATCGCCCGAAGTCATTGTCGCCACCACTCACCGGAGGTCGCCGCCGATCCCGCTATCTGCGTCATCAAGTTTGCCGCGTTGAGATCTCTTGAATGCACTCTTGCTTGCCCAAAAGCCGTCGTCGACCATCGATTCCAATGCGTCGCTATCGACGAGTTAGCCGTATCAATGCTACGTTAGCGCAACACCAGTGTCGGGTGTTGCCGAGTTAGCCGCTGTGTCTAAGCCGAGTCAGCTGCCAGGACATGCCACGTGTCTGCCACCTTAGAGCCACATAAACACCACATCAAAATTTGTTGCTTTTGTCAATTGCCACACAAGGCTAACACTAACTTGTTCAGTGGACTTGGTCTACCGTAGACTGAGTCTATGACAAATGGGTTCGACATTTTAGGACCCTAATCAGTGAGTCCACCATAGACCGTGCGTCTAGTCTGTGAATTTGGTCTATAGACCTTGGCCCTACATGTCAGCGCCAACTATAGGAATATTCTCTTTTCTTCCTCAATTTCCAATATTTTCTTTTTCAGTAATCTTCGGAGAGCCTTTACTCTTTCATACAAATTCTAATCGAGTATGTTCAAGTTTCTAAATTCGTTAGCCTTTACTCTTTCATACAAATTCTAATCGAGTATGTTCAAGTTTCTAAATTTGTTTAAAATCAAACCCTACCTTCCAGTATATTTATTTTTATTTTTAAGTTTTGCTTTGCCTCTGAATGTTATTTATTTGCTTTTCGACACTCATCTATTGCAAATGTTGGAGTGTTGGGATCCTTAAAAGGAAAAGAATTTGCACAAGCTCAAAACCAGGACTTATTTCAAGGTAAGTTATGTGACACTACGGAGTGTCGTAATCTTATAAAATGTGAATGTTGAGGTCAAAACATTATACAATATGAAATCGGAGGTTAAAACTATACGCTGTGAGGTTTATTCGCATTTCCGGGCTGTTTTCGGGAGTTTGGGCTTCTCCGGGGGAGTTCGGCCCCAAGGGGGATGTGTCGTGGGTCTTGGTGGGAGGATTTTTGGGCCCATGAGGGACGGGGAGGCAGGATAACCTGCCTTGGGGCGTCCTCCCCCTGCCCACATGCGCCCCACAACCCTAGCCGCCACTCCACCTCCTCCTCCCACCACCAAAGCCGCCACCCCCCACTTTAGGCGCCTCCTCTCCCCCTTGCGCCATCCCCTCCCCTCTCCACCACCCCTTGCTTCCCTAGGGAATCCTCTCCACCTCACCACCCCGAAGATCCGTCCATTGTAGCGCTCCGCGACGAGGAGATCCGGTGGATTTGGAGCGAGGAAGGAGATCGCGCGAAAAGGGAGGAGATCCGTTGGTTCTTCGTTCGTCGGGCGAAGGTATGGCCATGGGAATCCTTGGGGTTGGTCTAGGATCTATCCTAAGGGTTAATATCATATTTTTAGATCAATTGGTGGTGCTGTAATTGGGTAGATTAGATGAAATCTAGAGTATGCCACATTCTCTGTTTCGGGCAACATGAGCAGTCGACCTAGGGTTTGGGTTTTCACCAATTTAGAATAAGAATTTGGTCGTCCGCCTGTTGAAGAAGTTGTAGGTAAATTCAATACCTTTCAGTGGGTATAAAGAACGTCCAATTCTGCCTAGCCGTTTGAAAGTTATGCTCATTTTACCGAACGTATTAAAAACTGTGACGTGATTGGAACAGATCACGGTATTCTATAGATTAAACCACTTTAGAGTCCGAATCAGTCTTTCCATATACTTAGAAAAAGTTAGGAAATTTCCTAAGCTATGCGAGGATGTACTCGTTTAATAGATTCGGGGTCTTAGAACCCGAGTTATGCTCGTTACAAGTCTGTTGTCCCGGCGGGACAGAACCTCTGTTTTTGGATTGTGCGAGTAGTTTGCGAAGTCGGGGTAGAAGAGTGTTTGCGTATTGTTTTGTGGGCATGATTTTGAGTGTGTGGTGCCTTTGTGCAGGTGGTGTGACCCCGGGGGTGCCCTCTACTTCTCGCCAATCTGTCGCCCGTGGTTGAGGCAAGTGTATTGGAATGGGTAGCGGGTTGTAGTGTGCTAGATTGGTTGAGATTGAAATTGAATATATGATATGTTCACATGCCATGCTTTAATGTTTGCCATTGATATGATGAATATGCTTATTATGTTATGATGCCATGTGTTAATGTACAAGTTATTTATGATGTTAGCATGTGTTGCATACATGGCATGATACATGGCCCGGGCGGTGAGAAAGTCATAACTAGTCCGGGGAAGGTCGGTGAGAAAGTTATGACTATTCCGGAGAGCCAATGAGTAAGTCCTACATCGTGATTCCATCCACCGCGGTGTATGGAAGCGAGGAGTAGGCACCCTCCATCTTCGGGATGGAAGGGGGGAGAGGGTGCACACCGACGGGTGTGTACTCAACCATACCGATATGAGTTTCCAGGAGACATGTGCATCGCATCGCATTGCATACATGATGATGATGATAATGATATGTGATCATGAATGAGATGATAAACATGATGTGAGTTGTTGTAGCCATGTAATTGTTTTTTTGTACCATTGCAATATACTTGCTGAGTGTTGAACTCACGCTTGTGCTTTCTTTTTGTTTTAGGTATCATGAGACTGGCTTGCGGGGAAGGGAAATAGTCAAACTTCTACACGTAGCTTCACTCATTTGTTCCCACAGTCATTCAATTGGGTCTTGATAATAAATTAAGTGTGATGCTTATTGATTTATGGTTTAGTTTTGCGATATGAGAGTCTTATTGTTCGTTTGGCTCATGGAAACATTGAATGCTTGGAATTAGACTTATATTGTTGTCATGCCTTTAATTATTGCTATTTTAGATGCCTCTTATATTGCCATATATTGCTATGCTATTGTTGTTCCTTCAACTCTTGTTAAAACAAAGGAGATGCTGTCGAAATTTCGGTTTTTAGCATTCGTGCCTTTGCTGTAATTTACTTGTATTTGTGGTATTTAGAGGTTGCTTAGTATATGTTTGGTAGCATTCGGGCATATTAAATGCCGGGGTGTTACAAGTTATTTTTTTGATCATGTTGAACCCAAATTTTACTAAAGTTATTTTGTTTCTAGTTATTACATGCTAGTTTAAATTATCAACTATTTAATTATTTGGGATTAGTTATGTAACCTACTTGAATTATGCGTACTTATTATTTGTATATCATAATCATTTGTCACCCACCCTAGATTAGTTAACTATTAGTTGGTCGTTAATATAGAATTAACATAGGTTGGTTTAGACGCGATTAGTGTGCTTACCATGCAACGAATTATTGATATCATTTTAAAGTTGCAAATTCAAATACCCACGAACATAGTGAAAAACTATTCCAATGGAGCTTACGCTAAAGTTAGCTACGTGAACGAAAGCCTATCTTCTATGGGACAACTGTTAGATTAATTGGGTGAGTTAAGCCCATTTAATTATAATTTCAAGGCACATGAAAAAAAGTATGTGCTGCCCTTTCATCTACCAGCTCTTGACATTCATCTTCCTGCTCTTGGCCTTCCTCTCCTAGCGTTATAAAAGGGCAGGCATATACTAAAGAAACACAACTCTCCTCCACTATAGCGCTGCTTGTTTGCATACCCGGCTCTGTTTTCCTGCGCGCACAGGTAAACGGAGTAAGCAGGCCTCCGAAGCCCCGTTTGCGTGAGATCCTGCTCGGGATACGCCGGCGATAAGGATTTTGGGGAGCGCACTTTCTGCGCGACTGCTCAGATTTTTCTACTACTTCGTTGTCTACTTCCTGGTGGCCGATCGAGGGACTGCACTGCGAACATCTTCCTGCATCAAAGTTTGATCGACTACACCGAACAACTGCGATCATGACAACTGATCAGCAGAAAAGCACCACCGATGTCACCGCACTGGTCCTGCTGCAGGGTATAATTTCATAAACTCTGTTGTGTTATTTTTATGATTTTCAGTACTGTTTGCATATGCGATGAATATGCTAGCTACTCCTTATGTTAAGTACTACATGTTCAGTATGTATTTTAGTACTGTTTGGTTTATCAATATGATCACTCATTTTGTCATGTTATATAAACTCTGGATTAAAATTAATCGAAAAGTACCTAATTTTCCAACAATCCAAAAACCTTATATTAGGAACTTTTCGGTCACTGGCTTTGCTACTGCGCTAAAGCCTAACGTGTTTGATGGATCAAATTATAAACGTTGGCGTGCCAAGATGATTCTGTGGTTGACGGCCATGAACGTGTTTCACGTTGCACAAGGCAAGCCTGAGGGCGGGCTCTCTGATGAACAAGAGAGAGTTTTTGCGGCTACCAATAATTTATTCAGAGGCGCAGTGATTAGCGTTCTAGGCGAAAACCTGGTGGATGTGTACATGATTCTGCCTACAGGAAAAGAAATGTGGGATGCCTTTGATGCTAAGTTCGGGGTTTCGGACGCAGCGTGAATCATGCGTCATGGAGCAGTTTCATGACTACTGAGAATGGTTGATGATCGCTCTGTAGTCGAACAGGCTCATAAGATTCGATTAAACTGAAAGAACTTGAGAATTTTCCTTGTGTGTTGCCTGACAAGTTTGTGGCGGGTGCGTTATTGCTAAGTTACCACAATCTTGGAGGGATTTTGCCACTACTCTAAAACATAAGAGACAAAGAGTTCAATGTCGCTGATCTCATCGGGTCTCTAGATGTTGAGGAGAAGGCGAGGGCAAAAGACACTAAGGAAAAAGGGCTTGATGGAAGTTCTAGTGCCAATTTAGTATAGAAGAGAAACTTTCAGTCCCGCAAGAAAAACAAGAACATGTTCAATGATAAAAATAAAGCCATTCAATCTACTAGCTTCAAGAAGAAGAAGAATTCAGGGAAAGGAGACTGCTTTGTTTGCGGCAAGTCTGGCCATTGGGCTAAGGATTGCACTGAGCGCAAAGATAAGCAGGAAAAGTCCGCCAACATTGTTATTGGCACATCTTGAAGAGGAACAACCGGGTATGTAACGGTACCATCGTTTCTATCAGTATGTCACTCACCAGACTGGTGGGTTGACACTGGGGCCAATATACATGTGTGTGCTGATAGGTCTCTGTTTTCTTCTTACCAGGTCACAAGGACTTCCTCCGTGCTAATGGGGAACAGGTCGCATGCGTTTGTACGTGGGATCAGCACAGTTGATCTGAAGTTCACTTCAGGTAAGGTTGTGCGACTGAGGAACGTACAACATGTACCCGCGATAAATAAAAACCTTGTCAGTGGATCTCTTTTGTGTAGAGATGGTTATAAGCTAGTATTTGAGTCCAATAAATGTGTTGTATCCAGATTTGGATCCTTTATTGGTAAAGGCTATGAGAGTGGAGGTTTGTTCCGCTTATCTGTGACAAACTTGTGCAATAATGTGGTGAATCATGTATGTAATGATGAATCCAATATATGGCATTCACGACTTTGTCATATTAATTTTGGTTGCATGACGCGCTTAGCCAGTATGAGTTTAATCCCAAAATTCACCCCAATCAAAGGTTCTAAGTGCCAAGTATGTGTTCAATCGAAGCAACCCCGCAAGCCTCACAAAGCAGCAGAGGCAAGGAACTTGGCACCATTAGAACTAGTTCATTCCGATTTGTGTGAGATGAACGGAGAGTTGACAAAGGGTGGTAAGAGGTATTTCATGACTTTGATAGATGATTCTACTAGATACTGCTATGTGTACTTACTAAAGTCTAAAGATGACATACTTCACTATTTTAAAATCTATAAAGCTAAAGCAGAAAAATAACTTGAGAGAAAGATTATGCGGGTTAGGACCGATCGTGGTGGAGAGTATTTTTCAAATGAGTTCAATTTATTCTGCAAGGAACATGGTATAATCCATGGGAGTACGCCTCCCTATTCACCGCAATCAAACGGGGTTGCAGAGAGGAAGAACCGTGCTCTAACTGAGATGGTTAACGCCATGTTAGATACAGCAGGACTTTCCAAGGAATTGTGGGGTGAGGCTATATTGACGGCATGTCATGTCCTAAACAGAGTTCCTACAAAGAATAAAGTGATAACCCCGTTTGAGGAATGGAAAAAGAAAAGATTGAATCTCTCCTACTTACGAACTTGGGGTTGTCTGGCTAAGGTCAGTGTGCCAATCCCAGAGAAGCATAAGCTTGTACCGCAGACCGTGGATTGTGCTTTTCTTGGCTATGCTTTTCACAGCGTTGGATATAGGTTTTTAATAGTAAAATCTGGTGTTCCTGACTTGCATGAAGGCACAATAATGGAATCCAGAGATGTCACATTTTTTGAGGATGTATTTCCAATGAGAGAAACATCTAGCACATATAGCCAAGAACTTATCTTCTCTTCAGAACCTACCACTCCTTTAATACACACTGAACCTTCACTTGAAGAGAATCCAATAGATGAAAACAATGAAGCAACTCGCAAGAGTAAGAGACAAAGGACTGCAAAGTCTTTTGGTGATGACTTTATTGTATATCTAGTGGATGACACTCCAGGAACCATTTTTGAGGCATATTCATCTCAGGATGTTGACTATTGGAAGGAAGCAGTCCGGAGTGAGATGGATTCCATCATGAGTAATGGAACTTGGGAGATCGTTGATCGTCCTTATGGGTGCAAACCTGTAGGATGCAAGTGGGTGTTCAAGAAAAAGCTTATGCCTGATGGTACGATTGAAAAGTACAAGGCAAGACTTGTGGCCAAGGGTTATACCCAGAAAGAAGGCGAAGATTTCTTTGATACTTACTCACCTGTTGCCAGACTGACTACTATCCGAGTACTACTATCATTGGCTGTCTCTCATGATCTGCTTGTCCATCAAATGGACGTTAAGACGGCTTTCCTTAATGGAGAGTTGGAGGAGGAAATCTACATGGAACAACCAGATGGATTTGTAGTAAGTGGACATGAAGGAAAGGTGTGTAAACTATTAAAATCTTTGTATGGCCTGAAGCAAACACTTAAGCAATGGCATGAGAAGTTTGATAGAACTTTGACTTCTGCTGGTTTTGTTGTGAATGAAGCTGATAAGTGTGTGTATTACCGCTATGGTGGGGGAAAGGGAGTGATCTTGTGTTTGTATGTCGATGACATATTGATTTTTGGGACCAGCCTTAATGTGATTAAAGAGGTCAAAGATTTTTTGTCCGAAAACTTTGAAATGAAAGATTTGGGAGAAGCAGATGTCATCTTAAACATTAAGTTGTTACGAGGAGATGATGGTGGGGTTACACTTGTGCAGTCCCACTATGTGGAAAAGGTCTTGAGTCGCTTTGGATTTAGTGACTGTAAACCTGCTCCAACGCCGTATGATCCTAGTGTACTATTACGAAAGAATCAAAGTATAGTAAAGGATCAACTAAGATGTCGGGACCCCGAATTTGCAAATCCGGACCCTCTGTGTATTCAGCACTAGTCCAGGAACGCGCTAGTGCACACAGTCTTAACATCGATAAATATCACAATCATACCATTCGATATTATCAAAGTACTTTATTTAAATAACCAAACTGGTTACTCGACCTTATGGTCAAGTTACAAATGTATGCCTCGCAAGGCGAAACTTATTAAAAGAGAAATAATAGCAGCGGAAAATCAAATAGCTTCGTGGCGCCATCCAAAGATACCACAGGCAACCGATCGGGCTCGCTTCCCTAAGTAGAGCGGATCCTCTTGGAGTTCCTCCTCCAAAGTCGGGCGTAGTCTCCTCTTCAAGCGATGTTGTGTTGAGGCAAGGGTGAGTACTTGGTACTCGGCAAGTCATGCACAGAATGCAAGCTAATATACTATATGCATGGCTTGGTACAAAGGAATAGCTCAAGGTATATTTGCAAGAAACAAAGATTTGACAAGTAATATAAGTAGATTCGACAGCCGTAGAAATAAGTAAAGCATAAATAACTTTTCAAGAAGTTTAATAAACATTTTCCCCATCCTAAACCACATTGCCATCATCTTCAGTATTAAACCAACCCAACCTTTCAAAACCAAGTTATGTTTGAGAAAATCTAACCCTTGACTCAGTAATTCGAGCGATGTCCAATACCGCGGACACGGCTATTCGAATAGATTCTATACTCTGCAGAGGTTATGCACTTTACCCACAAGATACAAATCAAACACCACAAAGGCGAGTTCGTAACAAAGTCTTTCGGAAACTTCTAACAATACAAGTGGTCCTCCCGGTTATTGCGCACTAACCCTTCCCTTAGCTAAGGCGAAGTCTAGGCCAATCAACCGTTAGATGGGTACTGGCCTCGGCCCAGACGCTCCCCGCACAACTTACACAAAGGGTGTAGTTGACCTCACGAGGTCCCACAGTGCGTTATTAGCGACTTAGTCAACTAGGTCCGTCCCATTCTGAGACATGTGGTTGCACGTTAGACCCAGTTCAAAGGCTTGCAAGGTTAAGTCCTTAGGGTGACCAGGGCAAGACTACCCGAAAAACCAAAACAACACTCCCAATGCCACAACTGGCCCACCTGATTACTCTTTGCCACATGCCCTGGCCGAAATCAGCGTTTATCAAACCCCGCTTGATTACCATGCACCACGTGCCATCAACATCACATGATACTTTTCCAAAACAGGTTCAATATATCATTAAGTCAATATTAACATTTGATTATCCAAAATCATGTTATGAGCACGAGTGTGTCTAAGCAAAGATACTACAACGGTCTAAACCCAGGTTGGCAATTTAATAATGTCCAACTAGTAATCCACAACTAGGGTGACAAGGGTCATGGCACATACTTAAATAATCAAGGTGTCATACAAAGAAATTGGTACTTATCTAACCCCATGTTTAAACCAAGTATTTTTCTAATTGAACTAGCATGCAATAGTTTAAATCAAAATAGATTTGAAATAGGATCAACATGGTCAAAGCACAACTTGCCTTCAAAAAGTACTTGTTCTTGGTCTTGAGTTGGATCTGAGTTAATACTTCTCCTTCGAATCCTTCCCAAGACTTCAACGTCTACTCGTAAAGCGTGCAAATAGCAAATACACAAATAAACAATAGGCAAAAAGTGTCCAAACATCCAAATAAAATCCATAAACAGAAAGAACATAATTTTATGGATTTTTAGAAACTGGAATTGTCAAATTTGGAGTTAAGACGCAAAAGTTATGTTTATTTAAAGTTTAAATAATCATTTAAATAATTTTGCAGAGAAAAACTTTAGTCCAAAAATTAAATAAAATTCATATTTAGGTAGATCTCAATTTTATACAAATTTAGAAATTTGAATCACTCAAATCGGAGTTGAAACGCAAAAGTTATAAGCGTTTGAAGTTTGAATCTAAATTTGAATCAATATTTCGAATTAATAAATCATTTCTTTTGGAAATTAATTATTGCGTCATCATGGACACGTGGCAGCACTGGATTGGTCTGGCGACGCCACCGGTCCATGGACGTAGTCCACGCTCGGCTCGGGTCTACCGTGGACCCGGTCCACGGCTCCATGTGAGACTGACATGTGGGACCACTCGGGCGACGTCATTCTTGGCGTCGGCGAGGCTCGACCCACGTGGCCAGTGGAGTCCATCCGATGACGTCATGGGTGGCGTCCGCGGTGCGATCGGCCGACACGCGGGCCCAGCGTGTCGATGGCTCCGCACGCCGCGTGGCGTGGCGCGGTTGACTCCCTGGACCGCGTGGCACGATCGTAGCCGTTGGTTTGAAAATCGGCGGCTAGGATTGGATTTGGGCCTCAAGTGCTTGGGCGCACGGGTTGATCTGGGGCCGTTGGATCTTGATCTAACGGCCCAGATCCACCCAGCCTGGTGCGATTCCCGCCACGTGGCACGACCTAAGCCGCTGGATCTAGATCCAACGGTTGAGATTAGATCTAGGATTTTCAACGGAGAACTCACCGAGGGTGACGTGGCGCGATCTGAGCCCTTGGATCTTGATCGGACGGTTGAGTGGAGCTCGGGTCGGCGATGGCTTCACGGCGACGTTGTGGCTGCCGGCGCCGAGGACGGCGACCACACGAACGGCGTTTGGGGCGTGCTCCGGCGAGGTGAAGGGTCTCTTCGGGTGCGCCTGGCTTCGGGGGTTCCGGATCTGGGGTCAATGGCGGCAGGGGACGGCGGACGGCGGCGGAATCAAGCAAAACCGCGGAGAGAGGCGTCAGAGCTCGGCGAGCGATTCCGGCGAATCTACAGCGACTAAGGCTCGGTGAAGTAGAGCAGAGAGGGCGCAGGATCACGGCGGTCCTCGGGGTACCTCCCGGTACTTAAATACCCTCGGCATGCGTGCACGGGATGGAACCCTAATCCTACACGGCGGCGACGCGGCGGAGGAGTCCGGCTCGGACTCGGCGGGGACGATGACGCTCAGCCATCCACGTGGCACGATCAACGGCCACGATCGCGTGGACGCGATCGGATCCGCCGGATTCGGCCAAAGCAGATGCGGGATGATCCTGGCCGTTGGATCTTGATCCAACGGTTGGGATCGATTAGGTTTTGGAGTTGGTTTGGTCGAGTCATGTGGCTCGGTCGGACTCGAACTGAAGTCCGACTCGGGCTCGGTCGGATGAACAAGAATCGACTTCGGTTTGATTTTCCAGCGATTTAATATTTAAAATAATTCCCGAAATTCAATTAATTCATTAAAAATAGCAAAATACTCAGAAAAATTCGGAAAAATTCTGAAAATATTTTAGGGTATTTGGGACTCAAATAAAATATTTCCAACAAAATTTTATTTGCAATATTAAATTCTTTAATTATTTCAAAATGGAATAAATTCAAATAAATTCCAAATAAATCCAAATAAATTCAGAAAATTCCAAAAATTCACCAAAGTGCCAAATCACACATGAATTCAATAAAAGCAAAATTTTGGGGTGTTACAAACCTCCCTTAATAGAATCTCGTCCCGAGATTCAGGGCTTACTAAAGGAATAGGTTTGGAAACTCTTTCTTCAAATCCTCTTCGCTCCCTAAGTCGCTTCGCTCTCTACATGGTTGCTCCTTGAACTCTACAGAAACGGGTTGACTTGTTTCTAGTTTCTCGATCCATTGTGTCTAGAATCCTCACGGGATGCTCCTTATAAGTCAAATCCTCTTGCAACTCAATTGACTCTAGCGGCGTCTGCTCCTCAGGTACTCGAAGACACTTCTTCAACTGGGACACATGGAATACATCATGCACTCCTCGCCAACGATCGTGGCAACTCGGTGGTAAGCAACTTCGCCTCTGCGACTCAAAATCTTAAATGGTCCAACATAGCAGGTGCGAGTTTCCCTTTGGCATGGAACCTCTTAACTCCCCGAGGCGTAACTCGAGGTAAACAAAGTCTTACGGTTCAAAATTCAAGTCTCGGCGACGATTGTCAAGATAACTCTTACGTCGAGATTGGGCTATCTTCAACCTTTCCCTAATCATAGCGACCGCTTCTTGACCTCTTGAAGAATATCAGGCCCAAAGACACGGCGCCACGGTCTCATTCCAATTCAATGGCGTCCGACAGGGTCGACCATACAAAGGCCTCAAAAGGTGACATCGTAAACTAGCCTGATAACTATTGTTGTAATCGAACTCGGCATACGGTAAACTCTTATCCCAAGAAGTAGCATAAGCTAATGCACAAGCTCTCAACATATCCTCCAATCTGGTTGACTCTTTCGGTCTGTCCATCCGTCTGTGGATGATAAGTCACATCTTGAAGTTCAAACGGGTTCCCATGGCTTCATGCAACTTATTCCAGAACCTTGAGGTAAATTGGGTACCTCTGTCCGATACAATCCTCTTTGGCACTCCGTGCAAGCAGACAATCTCGATCATGTACAATTACGCTAATTTATCTCCGGGTAAGTGGTCTTCACGGGGATAAAATGGGCTACTTTAGTCAAGCGATCCACTATAACCCATATGGAGTCATAACCTCCTTGAGTCTTGGCAAACCGGTAATGAAATCCATTTCGATTTCCTCCCACTTCCACTCAGGTATTTTCAGCGGTTGTAGCAATCCCGCTGGTCTCGATGCATTGCCTTGACTCTACGGCATACGTCGCACAATGCAACATGCTCGGCAACTTCACGTTTCATACTCGGCCACGAATCTCTCCTTGAGATCCCGATACATCTTGGCGCTTCGGGATGAATTGAGTACTTGGAGTCATGGGCTTCTTCCGTAATCAGTTGCTTTAACTCCTTCTTGTTAGGCACACAAATGCGATCCTTCATCCACAACGCGTGCCTTGCTCATCCAACTTGAAGTCCTCTGCCTTGCCTTCCTCCTTGATGGACTTAATCCTGCGGATCTTGTCATCATCCTTCATCCTTCTCGGATCCGATCCTCTAGGGTAGGCTTTACTTCTAATGCGGCCAAGAATCCGCTAGGTACTACCTCAATCTTCATTTTCTGAAAATCCTCACATAACTCATCCCGACTTGTGGCTAGCAATGTACTCACGGTATGGCTTTTCCGACTCGGGGCATCGGCTACTACGTTGGCCTTCCAGGGATGGTAATGGATTCCAACATTATAGTCTTTGATCAACTCTAACCATCTCCTCTCGCCTCATATTCAGATCCGACTGGTGAATATGTACTTAAGGCTCTTATGATCCGTATACACTTCACATCTGTTTCCAATCGAGATAGTGACGCCATATCTTCAAAGCATGCACTACGGCACTAACTCTAAGTCATGTGTCGGATAATTTTCCTCATGCGGCCTCAATCGCCTTGATGCATAAGCGGCGACCTTTCCATCTGCAGACAGACACATCCAAGTCCTTGGCGCGATGCGTCACAATAAATATCGAAGCTTTGAGCAACATCCGGTAGAACTAACACCGGTCTTGATGTCAATCGCTTCTTCACTCTGAAATCCTTTCTCACATTCGGCGTCCATGCAAACTTCTTTTCCTTCTTGGCCGATTGCGTAAGAGGTTTCGCAATTGTCGAGAAGCCTTCGATGAAACGGCGGTAGTATCCTGCCATTCCAAGGAAACTCAGAACTGGTCACAGTCTTGGTGCTCCCAATGTAACACAGCTTCTACTTTGCTTGGATCTACTGGCGACTCCTTCCGCGGTCATTACATGTCCAAGAAACTCCACCTTGTCCTTCCAAAAATCACACTTGCTGAACTTGGCGAAAAGTTGCTTGTTCCTCGGCTTTTCCAAAACTCGCCTTAAGTGTTCGGCATGTTCACTCTCTGTCTTGGAGTAGATTAGGATATCGTCTATGAACACGACGACAAACTTGTCCAAATATTCCATGAACACCTTATTCATCATATTCATGAAATAGTGGCGCATCCGTTAGCCCAAAGGACATAACCGTAAACTCGTAATGTCCATATCTTGACGAGAATGCAGTCTTGAATATCTTACGATCGGATCTTCAATCGATGGTATCCCGATCTCGAGATCAATCTTGGAGAAAACTCCGGCTCCTCTCAACCGATCAAACAAATCATCAATCCTGGGTAGCGGATACTTATTCTTCACGGTGACTTCATTGAGTGCACGGTAGTCAATGCACATCCTGAAACTCCGTCCTTCTTCTTGACAAACAAAACCGGTGCTCCCCACGACGAACTCGGTCGATAAATCCTTTCTCCATTAACTCTTCTAGCTGTTTCTTCATTTCTACCAACTCCTCGGTGGACATCCGATAGGGTCTCTTTGCTATCGGTCTTTGTGCAGTACAAGCTCTATCACAAACTCTATGTCCCTGTGCGGCGGCATACTGTAGATCTTCGGAAAAACATCCGGGTACTCATTCACTCTTGGGACATCCTCTATGCTGATTGCCTTGGTACTGTTAACCATCAACTGTCCATCTCTAAGCTGCAGTGGCTTGAAATTCCACTTTCTTCCCACACGGGCTCTCAATCGAGATAGTCCTCCGTCCAAAATCCAATACGGCCTTGTGCTTGGATAACCAATCCATTCCCAATATGACGTCTAAGGTCCGGGTCTCCAAAATTATAAGGTTTGCTAGGAACTCTATTCCATCTATTAGTATTCTCACCGGAACATCCTACTTTCGTTCGGAGTTCGAACCAGGGGTTTGAACTAAAAGCATGCACTTAAGTCTTGCAATCCTCAAATCATTTCTAGTAGCAAAGCCTTGCGAAACAAACGAATGCGAAGCTCGAGTCAAACAAAACTGCAGGTGTATCGAGTTAACAAGTAACTTACCCAAGACGACGTCCGTAGCATTCTGCGGTGCATCTGCGGTGACATGGTTGACTCGGCCTCTCACCACGGATGCAGGGTGTGGCTCCTGTCTTTGGCGTCCTAGCTGGGGTGGTTCCTAGATTGAAGCGAATGGGGTCACTCCTGCTGTCTTCTTTGGACAAGCTGTTGGCAAAGTGTCCTGGCTCGTTGCGATTGTAGCGGCGTCTCACTGTTCCTTCTTTATTGCTCGAGTAGCGTTTCTAGCGAAGTGGGTGCAGTAGTTACGATTGATGTGTCTTGGTGCCGGGATGGTGTCCTTGTTGCATTCTCGTGGTTGGAATCGAAGAATTGATTTGGTGCAACTCTCAAGCGCCGCTTGCGTTCCACTGGCGTGATCCTTCTGTTGCATCCTGCGCTTCTGTTCTCATCCAGTTCCTTGCGCTTGTCCTCAAGAATAAGCGCCTTATTCACCAACTCTTGGAAATCTGGGAAGGTGTGGGTGATCAATCCTACTTGCAATCACGAGTTAAGTCCCTTCATAAAACGAGACTGCCTGGATTTATCCGTCGCTACATCCTCGGTGCGTAGCGTGCTAGCTGTGTGAACTTGTTCAGGTAGTCGACCATCGGTGATTACCTTGTTTGATGCTCGAACTCCTCCTTCTTAAGGTCCATGATTCCTTCAGGCACGTGATCTTGTCGGAATGCGCTTGTGAACTCTTCCCAAGTGATATCTTGAGGGTTCTCTTGCGTGTACGAAGTTCTCCCACCATTCGTAATTTGTCCCTTCGGTGATGAGAAGCGAGAGTACCTTCTCATTTCCTATGCATTGAGCTATGTGTAGCTTCCTCTCGATTGATCTTAACCAATCATCGGCCTCCAATGGATTGGCATTCGGAGAAAGTGGGTGGGTGAGTTCTCATGAACTCGACAGTCTTGTATTCGGCGTTGTCCATGATTAACTTGATTAGCGATGGCCTGGCGGTGACGTGTTGCATTTGTTGCATCATAGCATGCATCAATCGAGTGCAGGCAGCAAGAAAAGCTCCAAATTCTGCATATCCAGTGGCGGTGCTGGTGCTCCATCATTGGGGTTTTCTGCCGGGCGAGAACCACTCCCATTGCTTCCAAAGTTTCCACGGGTGTTCACCATCTGTCGGTTTGCTCTAGGTTTAGAGATGAGAGGGAAACAAGAATAGACAAGTAACATGGAACTTATGCGGGGCGAAAGGGGTAACTTTAAGGTCCAACTTTATTATTAATAACTTGGTATGGCTGCTTACAATGCCTAAGGGCCTTGCAACACATAACGCACACTCAAAGAAACAAAGCAAATCCAAATCGAACTAACTCGAGTCTAATGCCTAAAGGGTGACTCTTTATTCTATGACGCGACTCGGCGAAGGAGTCTTACTATAGAACCTATGCTCACTCATCGAGAAAACCTCCACGGCACGGATGCAGGTCTTTGTGGCATAAGCGTAACGATCGCCATGTCCAAAGAATCTGTGTCCTCTATGGTAGTCGAAGAAGCGGTGTCCTCATCGAGATCGACTCCTCTGGATCTGGCTCGTGTAGCTCAAATCTTGGCTCTGGAGTGCAGTCCGTACAAGGTCATCTCCAACTCGTCAATCCTTCGTAGAAGGTGTGCCACATACTCTTGAGCTTCCCGCCATCCGTTCTTCTCTGTCGTGATCTCCTTGCGGGCCTTGTAGCTCCTTGCTTGTATTATCTAGTACATCCTCCTGGCGGCGACAAATCGTGCCAAGCTGTGTAACCGTGGCATCCTCATCCTGAATCGCCGGGTCAAGAAGGTTATCGCTGCGCGGATGATAACGAACACCGTACTCTCCAACTCTCTGGCGTAGATACGGGTAATGTGCCGCATTGCTCGTCGTGATACTTCTTGGATACCCATACGCATTGTAGATCTCTGGCGGTCACGGTGTATCGGGCGATTGCTGGCCCTTTTTCCTAGCGGTACCTCAATCTTCACGTCACAAGCCTTGATCAATCCCGCTTGTCGATCACTTCCACTTGGTATTGGGGCTTCTCAAAATCTCCGAGAGTCTCAGAGCATATGCCAAAGTTCATGGGCGTGACCAACTCCCAGATCAACGTAGTTGAACTCTTCCTCCATCTGTCACAAGAGTGCTTTACGTAAGAACTCGGAATTTTTAAATTGTGACAAGGTAAGAAAAAATTTCAGCAAGAGACAAGAAATGAGAGAAGGGGATAAGTTGAGATGTCATTTCTTATCTTGACAACTTTTTAGCTTTAGAAAATAGGTTTTATCCTCACTATGACCATTCTATCTTAGGGTTGAGCCTACGGTCAAGTATGGCTCTGATACCACCTCTGTCGGGACCCCGAATTTGCAAATCCGGACCCTCTGTGTATTCAGCACTAGTCCAGGAACGCGCTAGTGCACACAGTCTTAACATCGGTAAATATCACAATCATACCATTCGATATTATCAAAGTACTTTATTTAAATAACCAAACTGGTTACTCGACCTTATGGTCAAGTTACAAATGTATGCCTCGCAAGGCGAAACTTATTAAAAGAGAAATAATAGCAGCGGAAAATCAAATAGCTTCGTGGCGCCATCCGGTATACCACAGGCAACTGGCCGGCTCGCTTCCCTAAGTAGACGGATCCTCTTGGAGTTCCTCCTCCAAAGCTGGCGTAGTCTCCTCTTCAACTGATGTTGTGTTGAGGCAAGGGTGAGTACTTGGTACTCAGCAAGTCATGCACAGAATGCAAGCTAATATACTATATGCATGGCTTGGTACAAAGGAATAGCTCAAGGTATATTTGCGATGCTTGACATTTGACAAGTAATATAAGTAGATTCGAAAGCAGTAGAAATAAGTAAAGCATAAATAACTTTTCAAGAAGTTTAATAAACATTTTCCCCATCCTAAACCACATTTCCATCATCTTCATTATTAAACCAACCCAACCTTTCAAACCAAAGTTATTTTTGAGAAAATCTAACCCTTGACTGTAATTTGGCGATGTCCAATACCGCGGACACGGCTATTCGAATAGATTCTATACTCTGCAGAGGTTATGCACTTTACCCACAAGATACAGTCAAACACCACAAAGGCGAGTTCCCGTAACAAAGTCTTTCGGAAACTTCTAACAATACAAGTGGTCCTCCCCGGTTATTGCGCACTAACCCTTCCCTTAGCTAAGGCGAAGTCTAGGCCAATCAACCGTTAGATGGGTACTGGCCTCGGCCCGATGCGCTCCCCGTACAACTTACACAAAGGGTGTAGTTGACCTCCGAGGTCCCACAGTGCGTTATTAGCGACTTAGTCAACTAGGTCCGTCCCATTACTGAGACATGTGGTTGCACGTTAGACCCAGTTCAAAGGCTTGCAAGGTTAAGTCCTTAGGGTGACCAGGGCAAGACTACCCAAAACCAAAACAACACTCCCAATGCCACAATGGCCCACTGATTACTCTTTGCCACATGCCCTGGCCGAAATCGTTTATCAAACCCCAGCTTGATTACCATGCACCACGTGCCATCAACATCACATGATACTTTTCCAAAACAGGTTCAATATATCATTAAGTCAATATTAACATTTGATTATCCAAAATCATGTTATGAGCACGTAGTGTGTCTAAGCAAAAGATACTACAACGGTCTAAACCCAGGTTGGCAATTTAATAATGTCCAACTAGTAATCCACAACTAGGGTGACAAGGGTCATGGCACATACTTAAATAATCAAGGTGTCATACGACAAATTGGTACTTATCTAACCCCATGTTTAAACCAAGTATTTTTCTAATTGAACTAGCATGCAATAGTTTAAATCAAAATAGATTTGAAATAGGATCAACATGGTCAAAGCACAACTTGCCTTCAAAAAGTACTTGTTCTTGGTCTTGAGTTGGATCTGAGTTAATACTTCTCCTTGAATCCTTAGGCACTTCAACGTCTACTCGTAAAGCGTGCAAATAGCAAATACACAAATAAACAATAGGCAAAAAGTGTCCAAACATCCAAATAAAATCCATAAACAGAAAGAACATAATTTTATGGATTTTTAGAAACTGGAATCACAAATTTGGAGTTAAGACCTTAAAGTTATGTTTATTTAAAGTTTAAATAATCATTTAAATAATTTTGCAGAGAAAAACTTTAGTCCAAAAATTAAATAAAATTCATATTTAGGTAGATCTCAATTTTATACAAATTTAGAAATTTGAATCACTCAAATCGGAGTTGAAACGCAAAAGTTATAAGCGTTTGAAGTTTGAATCTAAATTTGAATCAATATTTCGAATTAATAAATCATTTCTTTTGGAAATTAATTATTGCGTCATCATGGACACGTGGCAGCTTGGATTGGTCTGCTGGCGTCGGCCGGTCCATGGGCGTAGTCCACGCCGGCTCGGGTCTCACCGTGGACCCGGTCCCACGGCTCCATGTGAGGCCCGACATGTGGGACCACTCGGGCGGCGTCATTCTTGGCGTCGGCGGGCTCGGCCATGAGCCAGTGGGTCCATCCGATGACGTCATGGGTGACGCCACGGTGCGATCGGCCGACGCGGGCCCCGCGTGTCGATGTCACGCGCGCCGCGTGGCGCGCGGTCACTCCCTGGACACGCGTGGCACGATCGTAGCCGTTGGTTTGAAAATCGACGGCTAGGATTGGATTTGGGCCTCAAGTGCTAAGGGCGCACGGGTTGATCTGGGCCGTTGGATCTTGATCTAACGGTCCAGATCCAATCTAGCCTGGTGCAGTTCCCGCTACGTGGCACGACCTAAGCCGTTGGATCTAGATCCAACGGTTGAGATTAGATCTAGGATTTTCAACGGAGAACTCACCGAGGGTGACGTGGCGCGATCTGAGCCCTTGGATCTTGATCGGACGGTTGGTGGAGCTCGGGGTCGGCGATGGCTTCACGGCGAGGTTGTGGCTGCCGGCGCTGAGGACGGCGACCACACGAACGGCGTTTGGGGCGTGCTCCGGCGAGGTGAAGGGTCTCTTCGGGTGCGCCTGGCTTCGGGGGTTCCGGATCTGGGGTCAATGGCGGCAGGGGACGGCGGACGGCGGCGGAATCAAGCAAAACCGCAGCGGAGAGGTGCTGTAGCTCCGGCGAGCGATTCCGGCGAATCTACGGCGACTAAGGCTCGGTGAAGTAGAGCAGAGAGGGCGCGGGATCACGGCGGTCCTCGGGTACCTCCGTGCCAAATACCTCGGCATGCGTGCACGGACGGAACCCTAATCCTACACGGCGGCGGCGGCGGAGGAGTCCGGCCGACTCGGCGGGGATGATGACGCTCAGCCGTCGGCGTGCACGATCAACGGCCACGATCGGCGTGGACGCGATCGGATCCGGGCGGATTCGGCCGGCGATGCGGGATGATCCTGGCCGTTGGATCTTGATCCAACGGTTGGGATCGATTAGGTTTTGGAGTTGGTTTGGTCGAGTCATGTGGCTCGGGTCGGACTCGAACTCAAGTCTGACTCGGGCTCTGGTCGGATGAACAAGAATCGACTTCGGTTTGATTTTCCAGCGATTTAATATTTAAAATAATTCCCGAAATTCAATTAATTCATTAAAAATAGCAAAATACTCGAGAAAAATTCGAAAAATTCTGGAAAATATTTTAGGGTATTTGGGACTCAAATAAAATATTTCCAACAAAATTTTATTTGCAATATTAAATTCTTTAATTATTTCAAAATGGAATAAATTCAAATAAATTCCAAATAAATCCAAATAAATTCCAGAAAATTCCAAAAATTCACCAAAGTGCCAAATCACACATGAATTCAATAAAAGCAAAATTTTGGGGTGTTACATAAGATATTCCCAAATCATTGGCTCGCTGATGTATTTAGCTAGTGCTACGAGGCCAGATATCTCGTTTGCTGTGAGCAAACTTACCCGGTTTGTTTCAAATCCGGGAGATGATCACTGGCATGCTCTGGAAAGAGTGATGCGCTATCTAAAAGGGACAGCTAGCTATGGCATTCACTATATCGGGTACCCAAGGGTACTAGAGGGTTACAGTGATTCTAACTGGATATCTGATGCTGATGAGATAAAAGCCACAAGTGGATAGGTGTTCACTTTGGAAGGTGGCGCTGTTTCATGGAAGTCTTGCAAGCAGACCATCTTAACGAGGTCAACAATGGAAGAAGAACTCACAGCATTAGACACCGCCACTATTGAAGCCGACTGGCTGCGTGAGCTTGTGATGGACTTACTGGTGGTTGAGAAACCGGTACCTGCTATTCTTTTGAATTGTGACAATCAGACTATGATTGTCAAGGTCAACAGTTCTAAGGATAACATGAAGTCATCAAGACACGTCAAGAGGCGGTTGAAATCTGTCAGGAAGATGAAAAGTTCCGGAGTAATAACGTTGGACTATGTCCATACAACTAAAAACCTGGCAGATCCCTTTACGAAAGGGCTATCACGGAATGTGATAGATGAAGCATCGAGGGAGATGGGCTTGAGACCCACTTGAGTCATGCCTTAGTGGTAACTCATTCTATGTGATCGGAGATCCCGTGAAGTAGGATGGTGAAACAAGCTATTGGCTGGCTGAGAGGATAGTACTTTTGTACATAGCCCATTCCGTTAGAGATGAATTACTCTCCTAATCTGTACGGCAGGTTGGTTATACCTTAATGTGTTCCGAGTGGCTTGAATAAGCAGAGATGTTGTCCTACAGGACATCTTATGAGGAATACACCTATATGAGCCCGACTGCTAGTCACAGTCTATGAGATTGGGTGATCTCTAGAAGGCTCATGAAAGGCCATGGAGTACGACTTATATGCTCCAAACCGAGGGGATGCATTTGGCAGCCTAGTATCAGTAAAGGGCTTTGGTAAAACTTATTCGCACAAAACTGTCAATTCAAGGCATAGTCCATTGGTCAGTTGTGGATGAGCGTAATCTCTGTCCTAGATGGATGTTCAACTTAATAGTATCCATCAAAACACTGATATATCGAACTGCAGTGGAACTGAGAGTTTTTTTTTCATTTGCCTTGAAATTAGGTGGGGATTGTTAGATTAATTGGGTGAGTTAAGCCCATTTAATTATAATTTCAAGGCACATGAATAAAAGTATGTGCTGCCCTTTCATCTACCGGCTCTTGACATTCATCTTCCTGCTCTTGGCCTTCCTCTCCTAGCGCTATAAAAGGGCAGGCATATACTAAAGAAACACAACTCTCCTTCTCCACTATAGCGCTTCTTGTTTGCATACCCGGCTCTGCTTTCCTGCACGCACAGGCAAACGGAGTAAGCAGGCCTCCGAAGCCCCGTTTGCGTGAGATCCTGCTCGGGATACGCCGGCGATAAGGTTTTTGGGGAGCGCACTTTCTGCGCGACTGCTCGGATTTTTCTACTACTTCGTTGTCTACTTCCTGGTGGCCGATCGAGGGACTGCACTGCGAACATCTTCCTGCATCAAAGTTTGATCGACTACACCGAACAACTGCGATCATGACAACTGATCAGCAGAAAAGCACCACCAGTGTCACCGGCACTGGTCCTGCTGCAGGGTATAATTTCATAAACTCTGTTGTGTTATTTTTATGGTTTTCAGTACTGTTTGCATATGCGATGAATATGCTAGCTACTCCTTATGTTAAGTACTACATGTTCAGTATGTATTTTAGTACTGTTTGGTTTATCAATATGATCACTCATTTTGTCATGTTATATAAACTCTGGATTAAAATTAATCGAAAAGTACCTAATTTTCCAACAACAACTATTTCCGTACCGGGAAGTAGTTAAGGTCTCAAAGTGCGGCACAAATCAATCTCGTCAGCAAAGCTAGTCTGGAGATTTTCTCTCCGAAAAGGATATGACCATATTAGTCAGAATAATACGTACGAGGACGTAAAACCTTTTTGTCCTTTATCGGGGTGTCCATCTTGTTCACCTGGAGGGAGTTGTTGCATTGCTGTTCACCCGGAGAGATAGGGCGTGTATTCCTATTCCACCTATTCGTATTTTTGCCTGTACTAGCACTTCCCTTGCACTTGAACTCAACACTTGCTTTCAATAGCTCTTCCCTTTCTTTCAACTGGCGAACCAGCAACTCCTCCACTAGCTGTTTTTTTCGTTCACCTTGTTGTTCCCCTTGCTTTCTACTTTACTTGCTTCACTAGTTCCCTTGCATTGAAAACAGGTAGTGAGTTCTCCCCTAGTGGAATGTGAACGCATTGTCCATGAATTTACAAAAACCGTGTGTGTTCTTGGATGACTTTATAGAAGAGATTTCCCACTGCTACAATAGAATTTCGCGAAATTCTATGGTCCAAAAGAAAGCAAAATCACTGGTTTCTGCTACAAAAATTTCCTTCTGGTTGCACCAGAACTTCTGAGCGATGCCAATCACTGGTCAAGGCTGGCCACGATTCCCAGACTCTGACAAGAGGTCTCCCCAAAAAAACGGATGAACAGGCGTTTCAAGGTAAACCTCAAAATTGTTGTAAGGCTTCCCCATTGAATTTGGCACTACGATTTTTGTAGAGATGCGGTTTCTTCATTTGGCACACTTATCTCAGTCCCATAAAAACATCTATCTCCACAACTCACTACCTTTTGATCCGTTATCATGTGACCCGATCCATTGAGCCACCTCTACAGAGCCCCTCTTCTTCCTCTACTTCATGCGACGCGTCCTGTCAAAAATAAGACCTCTATCTCATTCTGCCACTTCTCCATGGTTAATCTTAGATAATCATCAACATTTACACATTGAGTGAGATTCGACCCACAAGATCCTCAACCCCGGGGCATTCTCCAGCTTAGAATCGAATGATTACCTGGCAATCTACAATCTACCTAGCGCCTTAGTTTATGTTGAATAGGCATGGCCATGCTACTTGCGGTTAAAGAGTCAACCATAGTTGGGGATTTTGAGTCACGTGATCGAGAAAGAGTGGTCGAGCTAACTAAATATGGATAGCATGTACTCACTTTGAGTTTGACCGATATCATGAGGCAAAGGGAAATGCATATAACTAAGCATTGTTTAGGTTCGTCTAATATGATCTTTATATATACTCAAGAGTCGGCACGTCCTGCTAAGAACTACTACCGATCAATGGTCGAGTAAGACTACTCGACCATATCTAGGTATATATGAACCTATAGGGTTGCACGCTTAAAGGGATAGGACTTAATTCAGACAGTGATCCGAATTCTGGTTGGTTTTAAGTTTCTAATGGGCCTCTAATATAGAGCTTATTACAGGGCGTCTATTTAAAGGAGACACAGTAGGAATTCAGAATTATCGAAACCCTAGCTGCCACCCCTCCTTCGCCCAAAACCCCCCACAGTCGATGCTAGCACTCCAGCGTGTGGTCTCCCTGCTCCGTACATGTGGATACCTTGGAGGCGTTACTGCGAGGCTTCAACACTAGGATGATCCGCAACCTGCAACGGTCACGAGGAGCTGTTGGAGGTTTGTTTTCATATATGCGTCGGACTAACTTTCTTTGGTCCGCCGTGAACGTGCATTTGAATGTTTTTGCGCCGGACCAAATTGGCATGTAACCGAGACTTCAACGTGTACGCTGGACCAATTTTTCAGTCCGTCGTGAGTGACGCCGGACCAAAGTTTCGGTCCGGCGTGAATGGCTTTTTCTAGGGTTTATTCCCTGTGTGCGCCGGACCAAGGATTTGGTTCGTCGTAAACGTGATGTGCTCGGGTTAGGTTTTTGCAATTTTAGAATTGAGTTGTTTTGTATGCAATGCTCGTGTGAGTAGTTGCATGGACTAATTGAGTCAAGTTGGGAAGAACTTATGCTCGGAGTTTTGTTTTGTGTTTGTTCATGTGCAGGTGTTGCTCGAAGGCGAACGTGGTTGATGACGGGACCGGAACTAGGTTCATGGAGGAACTGAGGTTCGGGACTAGGTTCTGGGGGAATTGAGATCTTGGTGGTCAAGGATGTCATGCGGGACGTTCGGGCTAGAGAACAATGCACATGAAGTCTAGTCAGTCATGTGAGTATGGCAGGGTGACCGTACGCTTGCAAGAGTTGTAATCGTTTGGGGTAGCTTGCATGTATTGGGCCATATTGGGCCAAGTGGACATGCATGTGAATTCCTCAGGGTTGCTCATTATAAATAGGGGGAGGTGTCCTCTATTTATCTTGGAGCAGAGCGCAAAAGAGCTGAGCGCAATAAGGGCTGAGCTAGGGCGTGTTAGCTAGTGCTTTGGTTTTAGGGTTTGTACTCTTTTGATGAGAGTATTTTAGACAAAAAGAAATAAAGATCAATTCCTTCCAGATCCTCTGTGTGCTACAGTAATCTCGAAGCTACAGTGCATGCGTTGCTACAGTACTCTCTGTTTTAAGTGTTCGTTTGCACATCTGTCCTAGTTCTAGATTGATTCATTGTCAATCTTATTTCTTTGAGTTTCTTTTTGATTTGATCCATCCAAAACCTTCCTAGGGCATTGATTTAGAGTTCCTCAAAGTTTTGTTGGTTAATCTTTTGTTGTTCTTGTTTAATCTACAAGTTTTGCTTAGATCAATTCTTGTCATATTCTGTCACAGCAAGCTTGAGAGGTTCATAACTTTTGATCCGTAAGTCCGATCGAGCTGATTATTTTTCAGTTAGATTCATATTTGAATCAAGTTTCTTGTGTTCAAATTTTCGATCGATCTGACGGTTGGATCTCCAGAAATTAGCGTTTTACCGAACGTGTGTCAATCTGTTTTTGTTGGATACGAAGCAATTATTTGATTTCGAATTGGGGTGAATTTTTAGTAGATCGAAAATTTGGTTTTAGCTTCCACACAATCATTCACCCCCTCTATTGATATATTTGTATATATCGATCTTACAAGTGGTATCAAAGCAAGGTTTTTCTAATCTATCTTAACCGGTGATTAGATTAATGGATCGTTATTCGACAAAACCGTGTGTGTTCGATGGTGTTGATTTTTAGTTTTGAAAGGCCAAGATGGAGGCGTTCATCCAGGTGCAAGGCTTCGCAATTTGGGATAAGGTTTACAAGCCATACGAAGTTCCTGAGAACGACAACGTCAACGACGCCAATCACGCACATGTTGAAGCAAATAGCAAGGTGCGCAACTTGATCATCCAAGGATTGGGTAGAAGTGACTTTGACCGTGTGATCCATCTCAAGTCCGCATATGAGGTATTGTTATCTCTTTGTGATTACCATGAGGGTTCTAACACTGTCAAAAAGGTTCGTCAAGATATTTACAAAAAAGAATATATGCGATTTGAGATGAAACCTGGTGAGTCGCTAGATGACTTCTTTGCACGCTTTAATAAAATTCTTAGCAATCTACATGCTGTTGGAGTTAGCTACACTGATGCGGCTAATGCTAGACAATTGCTTGGTGCTTTAGACATGTTAATTTGGGAGATAAAAGTAACATCCATTAGAGAATCAACTATCATGAGTACACTCACTTTAGATGTTCTTTATTCTAAGTTGAAAACTCATGAGTTGGATGTTCTTGCTAGGAAGAATGATCATAAATCAATTGCTTTATCCTGTCAAACTAGCATGTCTCATAACAATACTTCTTCAAGCTGTGCTTTGTCTTCTTTGTCTTCACTAACCGATGAACATATTGAAGAAATTCCCCAAGAAGACTTAGCACTACTCTCTTCTCGTTTTAACAAAGCTTTGCAAAATGTAAGAATGAGGAAGAGAGGTGGTGGTGGCCCTCCAAGATGCTATGAGTGTGACCATATTCGCACAAATTGTCCTATACTTGCAGGTAAAGCATCAAGGGAGGAAAAAGACAACGATAGAAGAAAAGAGAAGAAGAAGTTCTGTTCAAGTGATAGAAAGAAGAAGAGCTTCATCAACCGCAAAGTTGTCTACCGAGTTCTTTCCGCTCTTGAACAAGTCAATTTGAGCGATGTGGATTCGGAGAGCAGTGAGGATGATGCAACTTCAAGCAAGCATGATTTGATGGGGTTGTCTCATGGCAAGCAGCAAAGATAGCTTCATCGAGGATGATCATGACAACGACTTCAATGAGGTAGATCCTTCTTATGATAAATTAGCTATTGCTATTGCTCGTCTTGGTAAATTGCTTGATAAGTGTGACAAGAAAATTAAGAAACATGATTTTATTGTTGAATCATTGAATACTGAAATTGCTAGACTTAAAACTTTGATTCCTTATGATGATACATGCAAATCATGTGACTTAATTTACAACGAGCTCACCTTGCTTAGGAAAGAACATGCTCTTCTGTTACATCAAAATGAGAAAAATAAGAAACATGTTAAACATGCTAGCTGTTTTACCTTTGATTTGCATGATACAACTCCATGTTCTAAATGCTCCATACTAGAATTGAAGTTAAATGATGCAAATGCTAGGGTTTCTCAAATGACAGATGCTTTGCTTACACATGATGTTCTTTCATGCTCAACTTGTCGCAAGCAAAAAGAAAAAGTAGACGTTCCTTGTAATAATTGTTTAAATCTTTCTCGAAAAGTTGATTACTTGAAAAAGTCATTAGAACATTTCACTAAAGGAAAGAAAAACCTAAACATGATCTTGGATCAATCAAAAGTCAGCAGTCATAACAAAGGTTTATGTTTTGATTCTTATGCTCATTATAAATCACATGCTCCCACTGTTGTTAAAGCACTTGAAAGTGGAAAATTTGAAATTGTCAATGAGCCTAAGAAAACTGTTTTTAAGTTTGCTGGAGGTTTATCTTCTACTATGATGAATGCAAATGTTGCTTCTACTTCTAAAGCTAAACATCCTGTTAAGTACACTTGCACTCATTATGGTAGAGATGGACATTTAGTTGACTTTGCTTTAGACTAGCTAAACAACAAAAGAGAGAGGTTTAATGTTAGGTCTAATTTCAGAAAGGCACACATTACTTCCCATTATGTGCCTAGGGTGAAATAAGCACCATTTGTTGCTAAAAACACGGAAAAAGATATCTGTTTTTGTGCGTAAGAATGCTCGTGTTGTGCCTACTGTTGTGCGTCGTGTGTCTTAGTACTGGATCCCCAAACAGCTTATCTCTAACCTCAGTACTGAGACCTCGACATGTTTTGCTATGTAGGCTTCTCGCACGAGGAAGGAGAATATATAGCTAGTGGATTCCGGATGCTCACGCCACATGTCCGGTGATAAGAATTGGTTCTCCTCCCTTACCCGTGCATCTCGTGCTGAAAGTGTTACTTTTGGAGATGCTTCTTCCTCCTTTGTTGTGGCAAAAGGTACAGTGAAGGTAAGTGACAAGTTTATGTTTAAAGATGTAGCTCTTGTTGAAAATCTGAATTATAACATGCTTTCTGTATCACAAATGATCGATGAAGATCTTGAAATAAGCTTTAAGAAAAATGAATACAAAGTGTTACATGCTTCAGGTGATCTTGTTTTCAAGATTTCACATTTTGGAAGAGTATTTAAAGTTGATTTTGATGCATCACCTTCTTCTAAGCATAGGTGTCTAGTTGCCAATGTTTCTAAAGATTTATTCTTTTGGCATCGTAGACTTGGTCATGTTGGTTTTGATCATCTTACTCGTGTAAGTGGTTTAGATCTCATACGTGGCTTGCCTAAGCTTAAAGGTGATAGCGATCTAGTATGCTCTGCTTGTAGACATGGTAAGATGATTGCAGGTTCACATCCTCCTCTTACCATGGTGATGACAAACGCTCCAGGACAGCTGCTACATCTTGACACGGTTGGACCATCTCGAGTTCAATCTTTTGGAGGTAAATGGTATGTGCTTGTTATTGTTGATGATTTTTCTAGATATTTTTGGGTGTACTTTATGGCATCTAAGGATGAAGATTTTAGTTATTTTAGAAGTCTTGTTCTTAGGCTTTCTGTTGATCATCTAGGAGCTCTTAGAGCTATTAGAAGTGATAATGGAATTGAGTTTAAAAATTCACCCTTTGATCACTTTTGTGCTGAAAAAGGAATTGATCATTAATTTTCATCACCTAGAGTGCCTCAACAGAATGGTGTAGTTGAAAGGAAAAACAGAACGTTGGTTGAGATGGCTAGAACCATGCTAGATGAACATACACTCCTAGGAAATTTTGGGCTGAAGCGATTTCAATTGCATGTTATGTTTCAAACCGTGTGTTTTTGAGATCAAAATTTGGTAAAACTCCATACGAACTTCGATTTGGACATAGACCTACTGTTTCTCATTTTAGAGTTTTTGGATGCAATGCTTTGTCATGAAATCTAGAAATCTTGATAAATTTGAAGCTAGATCAATCAATGGCATCTTTCTTGGATATCCTGCTCATACTCGTGCCTATCGTGTGCTTGTTTTGGAAATTTGGAAACTAACAAAATATTAGAAACCTGTGAAGTTACTTTTGATAAGGCTAGTCCAAGCACTAGTCTAAGTGATGCAGGTACAAGCGCATATGTTCAGGGGGAGAAAATCTTTGAAGACAATGATGATGATATTGAGGATAAGGTGTTGACTCTTCCTAATGCATAACCAGTTGTAGCACCTTCTGCACCTACTTCTATCCTACCTACAGCTGAGCATCCTCAAGCTACAACAACATCAGTCCATGCTGAAAATGAACAAGGAGAAGAAGTTTCTGAAATAACAACTCCCTTGCACATTCAGAAAATGCATCCACCTGAACAAATAATTGGAGATTTGAATGAGAGAATCACCCGATCCAGATTTATTCATTCTGATACTCATGCTCATTCTGTTTTAGTTGCTTCTTTTGAACCTAAAGATATATTTCATGCATTATCTGATGAATCTTGGATCAATGCCATCCATGAAGAATTAGAGAATTTTGAACGAAATTTTGACACTACGGATCAACGGTGTGAGACATTTCCGATGTCGGCATGACGGTATGACTTTAGTATCATGTTTTTGGGCCTTCCCCGTGAGTTTGGGCCTTTCCAGGGGAGAATTTGGGCCTTCCGGGGAAGTTTGGGCGGGAGCTAGTTTGGGCCTTAGGGGGATGAAGTGGGCCGTTGGTGGGGGAGTTTTGGGCCCATGGGGGGGCCTGAATTTCCTGCCTTGGGGCGCCCCACCCCTTTCTTGTGCGCCGCCCACCCCCTTCCCCAACCCTAGCCGCCACCCCCTAGCACCCCCTTGCGCCTCCACCCCTCCCCCTTCCTCTCCACCTCCCTCCCCTCCTCTAGCCGGCCCTAGAGCCTCTCCCTCCGCACGATCTTGCTGTCCGGGAGCTCTCCGTCCAAGAGGATCCGGCGTTCCCGACGATTGGAGGAGAGATCGGGTCGCAAGGAGGAGGCGTTCGCCGACCGGGTGATCCGTCAAGAAGAGGTACGGATTTGGGGTCTTGTTCGGGGTGGTCTAGGTGCTGTTAGATGGGTAATTCCATGGTTAAATTTGGTGTGTTGGTGCTATCCTTAGATGAGATTAGGATTGTTTGCAATGCTGTCCCACGTTCTGTTTCGGGCAGATTGGACGTCCAACCTAGGGTTCGAGTTATTGCAATTTTAGAGGCGTTTCCTGGTCGGCCGTATGTTGAGAAAGTTGTAGATAACTTCAATACCTTTAATTGGAAACTAAGAACGTCCAATTCCGCCCAGCCGTTTGAAAGTTATGATCGTTTTACCGAACGTATTCAAATCTGTGACGTGATTGGGACAGATCGGGTTGATCTATAGATTAGGCAATTTTAGAGGCCGAATCAGCTTTTCCCAATACTTAGAGAACGCTAGGAAATTTCCTAAGCTTCGCGATGATGTACTCGTTTACTTGATTTGGAGTCTTAAAACTCAAGTTATAATTGTTGTAAGCCTGCTGTCCCGACGGACAGATTGGTCTGTTTTTCAGGTTTTCGGGGTTTCAGGTAGAATCGTTGTGTTCTGAGTTTTGTACTTGCTTGGGTGGTATGATATTGAGTGGAAAATATGTATTTGCAGGTGGTGTGACCTCAGGAGTGGCATCATCATCTCGCCACACCGTTCCGAAGGGTTAAAGGCAAGTGTATTGGAATGGGTTGGGTGTTGTATGAATTGCTAGACTTGCTTAGGTGCAATGTGATTACATGTTATACTAACTTTCCATGATTGATGTTTGCCTATGACATGATGAACATGATTTCATATTGATCATGAATTTGTTGTATGGAATGTTTATGCCAATCTCTACATGTTTATGTCATATGTGCATTCATAATGGAAGAGGCGTCCCATGCTGATGCGGACCTCTGTATTCACACGTAGTGAACACGAAAGTCCTACCTCGTAGTCCCATCCACTGTTGTGTATGGGAGTGAGTCAGTAAGAGTAGGCACCCTCCATCTACGGGATGGACGGGGAAAGGGGGTGCACGCCGACGAGTGTGCACTCGGCAATACCGGTATGTGCTTCAAAGAGATATGTGCATTGCATTGCATTGCATGAATGAAGTGGTTTATGAAATGATTATGATGTTCTATGAGAGCATAAATGAAGTTCATGAGTTGATTCTCAGGAATTGTGAATGGCATTAAGTATGTATGTGTATTGTTATTGTTTTTGTACCATTGCAATACACTTCGCTGAGTGATGAACTCACGCTTGTGTTTTTATGACGTTTTTAGGTACCATGAAACCGGCATGCGGGAAAGGGAGCTAGTCACACGTCATCACTTAGCATCACACATTTAAACAATGACTTGTTCCTTCCTTTAATTGTGGTTTTGATGCTTCGTTGGTCGTCATGAGTAAATGATTAGTCCATATTTGACATGTGACGGATGGGCTTATATCCTTAGTTGTATGGTGGTTGAAATTCCTGATTGTCAATTGTTATTGCTATTTTAGATGTTTCATATCATGCTATATCTTGCCTTAGTATTACTATTTGCTTCAATTCATGGAAAAACAAAGGAGATGCTGCCGAAATTTTCGGTTTTAGCATTTGCACCTTTGCTGTAATTTATCTTTATTTGTGGTATTTAGATGTTGTTTAGTCCATGTTTGGTAACATTCAGGCATACTAGATGTCGGGGTGTTACAAAAATAAAGTTTGGAAGCTAGTTTCACCACCTCCTGATTTTAATGTTATTGGAACTAGATGGGTTTTCAAAAATAAACAAAGTGAGGATGGTGTTGTTGTTAGAAACAAGGCTAGATTGGTTGCTCAAGGTTTTACTCAAGTTGACGGCTTAGATTTTGATGAAATCTTTGCTCCTGTTGCTAGAATTGAAGACATTAGAATTCTTTTAGCATTTGCTGCATCTAAAGGTTTTAGATTGTATCAAATGGATCTGAAAAGTGTTTTTCTTAATGGCTATATAAATGAGGAGGTATATGTTAAGCAACCACCAGGTTTTGAAAATCCCAAGTTTCCAGATCATGTGTACAAATTATCAAAAGCTTTGTATGGTTTGAAACAAGCCCCTAGAGCATGGTATGATAGGCTAAAAACCTTTTTTACTTGAAAAGGGGTTTTAAATAGGAAAAGTTGACAAAACTCTCTTTTTATTCAAGCAAGGCAATGATCAACTGTTCGTTCAGATTTATGTTGATGATATTATCTTTGGTGGTTCCTCTCATGTTTTAATGTCTAAGTTTTCAGAAACCATGAGAAAGGAATTTGAGATGAGCATGATGGGTGAGTTAACATACTTCTTGGGACTTCAAATTAAGCAAACAAAGGATGGTACTTTTGTGCATCAAAGAAAATACACGAAAGACTTGCTACATCGTTTTGGAATGGAAAACAGCAGGTCAATCATGACACCCATGGAAAGCACTTGCACACTTGATCCGGATTAAGATGGTGAGTCGGTTGATCAAAAGGAATATAGAAGTATGATAGGTTCACTTCTGTACCTCACTGCATCAAGGCCGGATATACAATTTGCTGTGTGCTTGTTTTCAAGCTTCCCCACGTGCTTCACATCAACAAGCTGTCAAGAGAATTTTCAGGTATCTCCATGGTACTTAAGATTTTTGCATTTGGCTTTCTGCTTCCTCATGCATTAGTTTAAGAGCTTTTTCTAATGCTGATTTTGGAGGATGTAGAATTGATAGAAAAAGTACATCTGGTTCATGCCACTTCTTGGGTAATTCTCTTATTGCATGGTCATCTAGAAAACAATCTTTTGTTGCACAATCAACTGCTGAATCTGAATATGTGACTGCTGCTAGTTGTTGTTCTCAAATTCTTTGAATAGTAGCTACACTAAAAGATTATGGGGTCAATTTGGATAGTGTTCCTCTTTTATGTGATAACATTAGTGCAATATGTATTGCTAAGAACCCTGTGCAACATTCTAGGACAAAACATATTGATATCAGATTTCACTTTCTCAGAGATCATGTAGAAAAAGGGAATATTGTGCTTCACCAAGAGGATACTGAACATCAATTGGCAAACATTTTCACAAAACCCTTGTCTTCCTCTCGTTTTGCTTTTATTTAGGGAGAACTTGGGATTGTTCATCCTATGGGTTTGTTTTGAGGGGGAATTTGTGAAAATTTTGTGATTCTCAGCTTACACTTTTGTTTTCTTTAAAAAAAACAAAAAATATGAAAAATGATGAAAAAGTATTGAGCATTATATTTGATACACATATGTTAATTTAAGCCATGTTCATGCTACAAGGTCTTTGCAACTTCATGTTTATACATATATGGTTTAGATTGTGGCATGACTATTTAAATGGAATAAAAACTTGAATTAAATCTTGTCATGGTTGAACTTTCTTGACTATCTTGATCCTGCTAAAAAAGGTGCCAATGTGAAAGTTTTCAAAGTTAAAGAGCTAAAAAGTGATATTTGATAGATGCAAGATCAATGTTATGCACTGTCGCACTTCTTCTTTACGAGACTGCTTATCATTGCACTTTGATATGAACTTGGAAGAAGTTGTGTATGACCGAAACCATGAAAACTTAAGCTAATTGCTTGGCATGGTTGAAAAGTAAGGCTGATGGTGCATATAATTCCTTGCATCTTTGTATTCAGCTGTAATCAATCAATAATTCAGCTTTTCAAGCACCAATGAAGTGCATACAAAAAATTCATTTTTTTCAGGTTTTGAGATAGTTGAGGAAGGGAGATCATGCCATGCAAAAATCGTTAATAGAACTTGATTTCTAGTTGTGCTTACTCTACATTGTCTATGTGTAGATTTGAGGATGTAAGTATCTTGGATGGTATGACTTGGAGATGAATTTCATTTGTCAATGACTTATAATGCTCAGTACATAAAAAAAACAAAAAAGTTTTTGTTCTCCTTTTTGCATTCTTGATGAATCCATTGTCAAAGGGCGAGAATTTTGGAGAATCTTGGAAGAATTTTGGAGAATTTTGGGCGCATTGCATATTCACACACATTTTTCATGTAGGGAGAGTTTTTCACTTTGCATATTTGTCAAAGGGGGAGATTTTATGTTTTTCACTTTGGCTTTTGATTTTGAACTTCTTGATTTGAATTTTTTTTCTTCTGTGAAGTGAATGTCAATGATCAGTTCTAAATGGTGTTGCCAATGTTTTCATCAAGGGGGAGATTGTGAAATCATGTGCTGAAAAATTGGCTTAATGATGCATTTGGCATTGCAAAGTGTTTGTGCTCTGGCATGTGTGGTGCTTGTGCATGTGTGGTCTCATTTGATCATTTGATATGCTTGTGATAACTTGGTTGCTTTCAAGCTACAGAAGTTTTTTTTTCTTTTGCGTCGGACTGGTTTTTTAGGTTACAGAGAGTTTAACTTTTACGCCGGACCAAAGTTTTCGGTCCGTCGTCAATAGAGTTTTTCAGGAGTTGATTTCATGTGTACGCCAGACCAAACTCTCTAGTCCGCCGTGAACATGCGTTTGAGGCTTTTGCACCGGACATAAGTTTTTTTTTTAACCGAGAGTTTCCCATGTACGCCGGACCAATTTCTTCAGTTCGGCGTGAACATGAAAACTAGGGTTTTTGCGTTGGACAAATTTTTGAAGTAACAGAGGAATGCTTGTTTACGCCGGACCATTTTTGTTTCGGTCCGTCGTGAACGTGTTTTTTGTCGGTCTGATCTTTCGAGAAACAGAAAGTTTTACATGTACGACAGACCAAATTTTTTGGTCCATCGTGAACGGCGTTTTGAGGTTTGTTTTCATATATACGCCGGACTGATTTTCTTTAGTCCACCGTGAACGTGCATTTGAATGTTTTTGCGCTGGACCAAATTGGCATGTAACCGAGACTTCAACGTGTACGCCGGATCAATTGTTCGGTCCATCGTGAGTGACGCCAGACCAAAGTTTCAGTCCGGCGTGAATGGCTTTTTCTAGGGTTTATTCCCTGTGTGCGCCGGACCAAGGATTTGGTCCGTCGTAAACATGATGTGCTCGGGTTAGGTTTTTGCAATTTTAGAATTAAGTTGTTTTGTATGCAATGCTCGTGTGAGTAGTTGCATGGACTAATTGAGTCAAGTTGGGAAGAACTTGTGCTTGGAGTTTTGTTTTGTGTTTATTCATGTGCAGGTGTTGTTCGAGGGCGAATGTGGTCGATGACGGGACCGGAACTAGGTTCATGGAGGAACTGAGGTTCGGGACTAGGTTCTGGAGGAATCGAGGTCTTGGTGGTCAAGGATGTCATGCGGGACGTTCGGGCTAGAGAACAATGCACATGAAGTCTAGTCAGTCACGTGAGTATGGCAGGGTGGCCGTACGCGTGCAAGAGTTGTAATCGTTGGGGTAGCTTGCATGTATTGGTCCATGTTGGGCCAAGTGGACATGCATGTGAATTCCTTAGGGTTGCTCATTATAAATAGGGGGAGGTGTCCTCTATTTATCTTTGAGCAGAGCGCAAAAGAGCTAAGCGCAATAAGGGTAGAGCCAGGGCGTGTTAGCTAGTGCTTTGGTTTTAGGGTTTGTACTTTTTTGATGGGAGTATTTTAGACAAAAATAAATAAAGATCAATTCCATCCAGATTCTCTGCGTGCTACAGTAATCTCAAGCTACACTGCACACGTTGCTACAGTACTCTCTGTTTTGAGTGTTCGTTTGCTCATCTATTCTGGTTCTTGATTGATTCATTGTCAATCTTATTTTTTTGAGTTTCTTCTTGATTTGATCCATCCAAAACCTTCCTAGGGCATTGATTTAGAGTTCCTCAAAGTTTTGTTGATTATCTTTTGTCGTTCTTGTTTAATCTACAAGTTTTGGTTAGATCAATTCTCATCATATTATATCACAGCAAGCTTGCGAGGTTCATAACTTTTGATCCGTAAGTCCGATCGAGCTAATTGTTCTTCTGTTAGATTCGTATTGGAATCTAGTTTCTTGCGTTAAAATTATAGATCGATCCGACGGTTGGATCTCCGGGAATTCATGTTTTACCGAACGTCTATCAATCTATTTTTGTTGGATACGAAGCAATTATTTGATTCCGAATTGGGGTGAATTTTTAGTAGATCGAAAATTTGGTTTTAGCTTTCGCGCAATCATTCACCCCCTCTCATTGCTATATTTGTATATATCGATCCTACACATTCTCTCTGATTCACTAATCAGCGGGTAGTGTGATCGCCTCATCTATCAACGAAGAATCACAACTGATTTGCAAAGGTAGGCATCCTTATCTTTCTAGCATCCCTTTGTTCATGCGAGGAATCTTGAATTTATTTCCTCCTACTTTCATAGCCTCCTTCTGAAGGATTGAGATGGCGATCAGAGGGAGGGGGGTGAATGATCCAAAATAAAATTTCCCCACTCAAAGTATTACAAGCAATCCTACAAGAAAACCGGTGCTCCTCAAATTCGCAAAACCCGCAAAAACTGGAACAACTAAACAACTATGTGTATCCCTAGCTTGCATGGATGAGAACCATGAATCATGTGAGGGATTTATAAATCACAATCCTGGTTGTCAAGTGTCCAAAACAAATAGGAATCAATTCAAATACTTGTTTTCTAAAAGAGATCAAGCCAAATCACAAAAGTCTCTTTTAGAAAAGCAAAAGTAGATTTTTCAGGAATTATCCTCGCATGTAGCAGGTGGTTGGTGGACTTTTGTTGCTCTAAAATTTTTGGGAATTTTAAAACCTATGAGAAGATGAGTCGTGAAATACTCCACCAAAAATCACCTAAAAAAGCCTCGTATAAAAATAAGGAAAAATCATGAACTACAGATAGTCAGGAACTTCTATCAGGAAGTTTGGGGCTCAGTTTTCACCTCATAGCTCCAAAATGTGCAACCAGTGGACTCTAAATTTTTTCCACAGATGTATATATGAGTCATGCACCTTGTACAACAAGAATAAATAAAAAATTACTTTTCTATATTTTTCTAAAAATCGAACACTAACTGCTGCGCGAAGAATAAGTTTAGGACAGATTTGCAATCTTAATATAAACTTGATCTCTAGTCTATCCTAGTGTGCAAGGGAGATGTAAAACCAAATGAGCACCCTCAAGGCATTATTGATCAACCGCATTTAGAAGGAGAAGAGGCAAATCCAAATCGCCAGAAAGTAAATTGCGGGAATTTAAATGCTGGAAGGTACATGCTAAATTTAAATTGCGTAAAGTAAAGACATAATGTAAATGCGCAATTTGAATTCACAAGAATAGTAAAGATAATCTTTGTATTTTCTGGATGAAGCCTCACTTTATGTGGGTAAAGCTCAAAGGAGCAACTCAAACCCTCAAGTGAGGGAGGGCACCCCTCCCCCTCTATTTATACTACTCTTGGGCCACCTACCACCCTTGGATGAGTCCCAAACCCTAGAGCACTCCATCAAGGGCTAGGATTAACCGACTCATTCCACCCCCACACATGGGCTTTACATGGGCCACATAGGCCATATATGGATTTAGGCCCCGTTTGGCATGGTTCCAGATTCTAGTAGAAACAGAAACGGTTCCAGATTCTTGGTAGAAACGTTTCAGATAGAATTAGAATCACTGTCCGGAAACCATTTGGCTAGATGTCTGGATTCAGATTCTAAAAAAAGGGTGAAGTGATGAAAATGACCGAAGTGCCCTTTGTATTTGTGATGGATTTGTATGGTCTTGTGAAACATCTTGCAACATAGATGGATGTTTTTCCCGTGAATGCTCCTCACAAACAATACATCCTGACATCAAAATACACTACTTGTTGTATTATCTGAGACTAGCTGATGTTAGATATTGCCTATACAAGATTAATGGAAAAGAAGTAGCAGTACTTTCCATTGAGAAAGAAAGAAAACACTGCTGATAACTTAACTGAAACAACCTATAGTAGGATTAAAGAGTCTTGTTTATGCATACTATTAAAGAAACTAGCTCAAATTATAGGTTTAATTTTTCAGACATCAAATCTCAAAAGATGACCTTAGCTTGACAATATAGGTGCTGCTCCCTCGCTCATATACGAGCCTTAAGGCATGTGTCCCTAAAATTGACCGGTTATTCAGGCCGGGATTGGACTGCTCGCCTCTCGTGCGTTGTTTATCTTCTAAAATTGATAAAAGTCACACTTTCCAACTGCTAGTAGCTAGAACATGCAGAAGTAGGCAATGCAATGAGAAATTGAGAAATATATAATTGCAAGGAAAGAAAGACACAAGCAGATAATCCATCAAAGTGTGCTCAGTGCTCATTGACCAAACCTCCTTGGCCTCTTATGTCGCCACCATCATCGGCTTGTCTACTCTATCTTCATAACCCCGTTTATGACTGCACATTCAGAGGAACAGCCATCACTCGCTTGATTATCACGGTTCGTTTCTAATATATATGTGTTTGCACCAAAATTCGGCGTCCTCGATAAAATCGGATAAGAAGGATATTTTGGAAAGGATAAACCGACATTGAATAAGTCATCCGTTTATAATAAGGGAAGGAAATCGGATCGAAAGCCAGTACGGATAAGGCTGCCGTATCCATGCGTGACTCGGATCAGCCAGAATATTATAAAAAGGGACAGGCTCTTGGCGGTGAAGAAACCAATCTCAACACAACACACATTTACTTTTTACAACTCCTTTTTACATCGTTTTAGTTTTACAAACACACCTTCGGAAGTCGACAAAATCAATAGAGTTGCGCATCGCCGAGTGTTGGTTTTGGCCAATTTTGCCCCAGGCTCGATCTGCTTTGTTTTGTTGCGCATCACCTTCTCAAAGCCGATTTTACCTTGTACCTTGGTCAACCGCTAGGTTGATCTAGTAATCTCCTGATCGGCTTTCAGCCGACTAGCGTTAAGCCGATAATCTTTGTTTTATCGGCTTTGATTGCTTATAATTTCCACCTTGTCAATTCCAGGTCAAATTGAACCCAGCTTCACGTTTTTAGCGCGAACATATTTTGGCACGCCCAGTGGGATCAAGAAAATCAAAATATCATCGACCGATAAGCCTGTAGTCACCGCCGATATCAACGCGGATGCTATAATCGCGCCTAAAATGGCCGATTTAACCCCCGAGCAGCGGAAAGAAATCGAAGACCGAAAGGCGGCTTTGGAGGAAGTGATGCTACAGTGCTTCCAGAAAACACGCCGAGGCGTTACTCAAAAGACTGCACTCCCAACAATCAATCCTATCGGCGATTCATCATCTGACCCGGTAAGCCGATACGCACCTGCCCAAGTCGATTTGTCAAATATGATTGAACAATCTGTGCATCATGCACTAATCAATCAGTCATCGACTCTGGTATCTACGTTGAAGCCGATGATAGAAAATAGCGTCAAAACAATCGCTTAGGAACTGGCTGTATCTGGGAGCCTACTGGATCCATTACAAACCCTCCCTACGTACCCAATATACTAACACGGTAAACGCCCAATACTAACACAGTAAACGTGTCGGCACCAACACCTATCATGATGTCGATTCAGCCTACTATTTTAAAACCAAGTTCGTAGAAAGGTGGGGTTGCACACTACCATGGGCACACGGATGGGGCGAAAATGAGTATATCAAGCCCATCGAACGGACCCTCTGGTAGTGGCATCGGTTTATCGGCTTCACGGCCGATTGAAACAGATCAGGTTCCACAGTCACAAGGAACCGCAGTCAGAAACCAAGCACCATATAGGGTAGTACCATACGTTGAGCTTCTGGCACCTATACCCGATACGTTGGTTTTTAGAAACCATGATTATGACCAAGTGCCGAGACCCCCTATGGCGCGATTTGGACAAAGACCCGAGTTCGCACTCGGGGGGCAGGGCGTGAACAACGAAAATTGGCAGTGTCCGGTTGCACCGCAAGCCGACAATGTCAATTGGGCAGAACAAATTGCTAATGTTTTAAGAGAATAGTTCGGTTTACAACCTAAAGGAAGGGTAATCGGCTATAGGAAGCCGTATCCCGATTACATAGATCGCTTACCGTATCCACACAACTTCAGAATACCAGACTTCGCCAAATTTTCGGGCGATGATTCCATTACTACCATCGAACATATCGGGCGATTTATGGCTCAATGTGGGGAGGCTGCACATTCTGACGGGTTAAGGATTAGACTATTTCCTTTGTCATTATCCGGTGCAGCATTTACTTGGTTTACCAATTTGCCTCCAAATTCAGTTCATGTTTGGAACGATTTGGAAAGCCGATTTCATGAATACTTCTTCTCGGGAACTATGGAGCTTAGAATTTCTGATCTTAGCTCAGTCCGACAGAAGTACGGCGAATCGGTTTCCGACTACATTAGAAGGTTTAGAGGCGTGCGAAATAGATGCTTCAGTGTAGCATTACCCGATGATAAATTGGCTGACCTAGCATTTCAAGGGCTAATCCCACCATTAAAAGAGAAACTGTTAAGCCAAGAATTCCCTGATCTAGGCCACTTACTCCATCGCGTATCGGCACACGAAAGCCGATATGCAGAAAACAAGGGGTTTAAGGACATATTTAGATCAAGCGGTAATGAAAAGGCCAAGGTAAACATGGTAGATTATAATTCAAGCGACACTTCTGAGGACGAAGAGACAGGAATAAACATAGCCGAGTGGACCAAGGGTGCCAAAAGGTCGCTCGTGTGCTCTTTGCTCAAGCCGACAAAAAATAAGGCAGAAGTTAAGTATTCATATGACGTGTCGAAGTGTGACAAGATATTTGATTTATTGCTGCAAGAAAAACTCATAAGACTACCAGAAGGACACGTCATCCCATCGGCCGAAGAGATTAAAAAGCGAAGGTATTGTAAATGGCACCATTCGTTCTCACATAATACTAACGATTGCAATATTTTTCGACAACAGATTCAATCGGCTATCGCCGATGGAAGATTGAAGTTTGCAGAAGAATCGGCTATGCAAATAGATGTGAACCCTTTTCAAATCAACATGGTTCAATGCTCACGGAAAGGAAAGGGATTTGCAGAAGAGGACATCAAGCCGACTAAAAAAGTTGAGATACAGTCAAAAGGAGACGAAACAATGCAAATTACTATCGGTTCTATACAAATAGAGGCCGATAAGAACGGGCAGAACTTGAGAACAGTGAAACCAAGAGGAGATTTGGAAGTCGGGAAATGGTATAGGGCGGAGAGGGCTCCAAGAAAAGCCAACTTCAAGCCAAAACCAACTTTCTCGCAACTCCTGGGAAAGTATGAAAGGATAAGTCAAAAACACAACACCCGACAATCCAATAATTTCCATCGGTCAGATCAAAAGACAGACGAATATTGGCGGCCAGATGTGCCACATCGGCCAACCACCGAAGAAGAAAAACACCGGCAATGTCCCTTTTGGCAATTTTGCTGGGAGAAGGGGATGATCTTACCAACGGTACTATCATGCCCTATGCAACACTCATCCATGTGTCGGCTAAACCAGTAGGTAAAAGACAGATTGTCCAAACCAGTGCACGATCGACTAGAAATGAGAGACAGGAGGCCGATCCATGAAAGATTGTCGACATCAGAACAAGGCGAGTCCTCCCGAACTCAAGAAATATCAGCTTCTCACAATGAGATCAGGATGGAATCTGACAGTGAAATGAGTAACTTGGCTGGAAAAATCAGAAAGCCGATAGAACCTAAACCTAGGTGGTGCCCCTCAGGTCTTAGCAAATCACAGCGCAGACGGCTTCAGCGACTGAAGACACAAGAAGAAAGGGAAGCTGAAAAAGAGAAAGAAAGGGATCGGGTATTCAACAAGCTAAGGCCTATACCAGTCGCAAAACAGGAATGGAGGAAAAAGGAACAAACCGATAGTGATTTAGATCAATCGGTCGAATCCGGATCTTCGATGATCCGAGATGATACGCCACCAGTAGATATAAACATGGTATTTACTCTACCCGCTGAATTCAAAACTGAGGAATCGGCTGAAGAAGTATTTGCCCAGCTGTGCCTCGAAGCACCAGATGCCGTGTTTGAGAAGCCGCAAGATAAGCATCGGCATCTAAAGCCATTATACCTCAAGGGGTATATTAACGGCCGACCAATATCAAGAATGTTAGTCGATGGCGGGGCAACGGTCAATCTAATGCCGTTAAGTACTTTTAAAAAATTGGGTAAAGCCGACGAAGATTTGATCAAGACAAACATGGTATTAAATGACTTCATGGGGGATCCCACCGAAGCCAAAGGTGTGATGATGTCGGAGTTAACAGTCGGCAGTAAAACATTGCCGACATCATTTTTTGTGATAGAAGCAAAAGGCAATTATAGCGTGCTCCTTGGACGGGACTGGATCCACGCCAATTGCTGCATACCGTCAACCATGCATCAGAAGTTGGTACAGTGGAACGATGACGCAGTTGAAGTCGTGCCTGCTGATACATCGGCTCAGATCGCCATGGCAAGCCCTGAGACCAACTGGCCATATGAAGAAGCTGAATGTATATCAGGAAAAGTCTTGGACGATTGTGATTTCATCTGCATCGAGAAAACAGGATTCAAGCCGATCAGTGTTAAACCTAACACGTTTGATCGGACAAGCGAAGTGGTAAGAAGATGGAGACCAAGACAATAGCGAAGTTACAGGAAAAAGTGAGAAGCTATCGGCAAGAAGAGTACGAGGAAGCAGTCAGAGACTTCGAAGAAGAAAGAAAAGGGTTAGGATTTACCTCTGCCGATTTGCTTGAGGAAGTCAACATTGGAGAAGGTGATAGAAAAAGACCAACATTTGTAAGTGCTAAATTAGAACCCAATTATAAAGCAAAGTTGGTCGAAATACTCAAAAAATATAGAGATTGCTTTGCATGGGAATATTATGAGATGCCAGGTTTAAGCCGACAGTTAGTTGAACATCGGCTACCTATAAAATCTGGATATTGGCCATTTAAACAGTATCCTAGACGATTTAATCCTACATTATATGATGCCATAAAGGAAGAAGTAGGACGATTACTAGAGGCCAAGTTTATCCGGCCCTGCCGATATGCTGAGTGGGTCTCGAATATCGTTCCTGTAAGGAAGAAGAACGGCAAACTTAGGGTATGTGTCGATTTTAGAGATTTAAACAAAGCCACACCAAAAGACGAATATCCGATGCCTATAGCTGATATGCTTATCGATGCTGCATCTGGGAATAAAATCATATGTTTTTTGGATGGAAATGCCGGATATAATCAAATATTCATGGCAGAAGCCGATATACCCAAGACAGCCTTCAGATGCCCCGGGGCCTTAGGGCTATACGAATGGACTGTTATGACATTCGGTTTAAAAAATGCCGACGCTACTTATCAGCGTGCTATGAACCATATTTTCCATAATTTAATCGGCAATACCGTGGAAATATACATTGACGATGTAGTAGTAAAATCCAAAGAGGATTGGCAACAATTAGCCGATTTGAAAAAGATGTTCGAGAATACACGGGCGCACGGATTAAAAATGAACCCACTCAAATGCGCTTTTGGAGTATCGGCTGGACAATTCCTTGGGTTTACAGTACATGAAAAAGGGATTGAAGTAAACCAAGCTAAAGTGAAAGCTATAGCCAATACTAAGCCGCCGACAAACAAGAAGGAGTTGCAAGTATTGATAGGGAAGATCAATTACTTGCGACGTTTCATTTCAAACTTGTACGGGAGGATTCGGGCCTTCACACCACTATTGAAAATTAAAAATGACCAAGAGTTCAAATGGGGAATCGATCAACAGAGGGCCTTCGATGATGTGAAAAATTATCTGATGAGCCCGCCAGTATTAGCCGCGCCCAAGCATGGTATACCTTTTAAATTATACATATCGGCTGAAGGAGATACAGTAGGGGCAGTTCTAACATAGGAAGCCGATAGGAAGGAACGAGCCATATTCTACTTAAGCCGACGTCTCTTAGACACAGAAACCAGATATCCCCAGGTAGAAAAAGTATGCTTGTCTTTATATTTTGCTTGCACTAAGTTAAGACATTATATTTTGGCATCAAAATGCATTATAGTCTGCAAAACCGACGTAGTTAAATACATTCTATCCGCACCAATTTTGCGAGGTCGATTTGGTAAATGGGCGTATGCTTTAACCGAGTTCGACTTAACGTATGGATCGGCTAAGTCTGTGAAAGGGCAAGTCATAGCCGATTTCATTACAGGGAATGCCACATTAGCCGTAACAGTCGATGTGACTCCTTGGCAATTGTACTTTGACGGATCGGTTTGTCAAGAAGGGGAAGGCATCGGTGTAATTCTGGTTTCGCCAAAGAAACGAAACTTTGAGTTCATGTATCGGCTAAATGGCCGATGTTTTAACAATCAAGCAGAATATGAAGCACTGTTAAAAGGGCTGCAATTGTTAGACAACATCGGGGTAAAAGACGTCGAAGCCTTCGGAGATTCATTGTTGGTCGTGCAACAAGTTAAAGGGGAATACCGATGCAATGACGATACGTTAGCTCAATACCTGCACCAATGCCTCCGAATTATTGAGGCGCTTACAACTTTCTCTATAGAACATATCCCTAGAGGAGCCAATGACAAGGCCAACATGCTGGCACAATGTGCATCATGTTATAGGAATAAAAGCCGACAGGAAATAATCGAGCTAGGCGATTGGCCGATTATGTGTGCTCATCCTGTCGACTGGAGAACCGACATTACGGAGTATTTGCTCGATCCTTCTAAGCCGACTGAGCGAAAAGTGCGGCATAAGTCACTTAGGTATGTTCTTTTGAACAATACGTTATATTTTCGAAGCATGGAAGGCTTGTTGTTAAGATGTTTAGGAACAGAAGAAGCCAAGGTGGCAATGTGGGAAGTTCACGAGGGAATCTGTAGATCGCACCAATCGGCCCATAAAATGAAGTGGATGTTGAGGCGTACAGGGTATTTTTGGCCAACAATGTTGGAAGATTGTTTTAAATACTACAAGGGGTGTCAAACTTGTCAAAAGTTCAGCAACGTGCAAATGGCACCACATCGGCTTTACACCCGATTGTCAAACCATGGCTGTTCAGAGGATGGGGTATAGACATCATCGGTCAGATATTCCCAGCATCTAGTAAAGGCCATAAGTTCATCCTCGCAGCCACAGACTATTTTTCAAAATGGGTTGAAGCTATACCGCTCAGGAAAGTTACTAGCAAAGAACTAATCGGCTTTGTAAATGAACACATTGTCCATCGGTTTGGAATCCCACAGACAATCACTACTGATCAAGGGACTGTGTTCATGTCCAAGGAATTCAGAGATTTCGCAGAAAGTCTTAGGATAAAACTACTGAACTCATCCCCTTATTACGCTCAGGCCAATGGGCAGGCCGAGTCGTTGAACAAGACATTGATAAAATTGATAAAAAGAAAAATCGAAAAAGAACCAAGAAGGTGGCATTCAACATTATCAGAAGCGTTATGGTCTTATCGGCTATCTTATCATGGGACAACTAAACTATCACCCTTTCAGCTAGTGTATGGACAAGAAGCCGTTTTGCCCGTGGAGATCAACATCGGCTCGGTAAGATTATCTGAGCAAGAAAGATTGCCAGCAAGCCGAATACAAGCGAGCAATCTTTGGACAACCTAGATGACTTGACCGAGCTAAGACTAATTACATTAGATCGGCTTAGAAAAAACAAGGAAAGGGTTGCCAGATCATATAATAAGAAGGTTGTGCCGAAATATTTTAATCAAGCCGATTTGGTTTGGAAAACTATATTGCCAATCGGCTCGAAAGATAATCGATTCGGAAAGTGGTCTCCAACATGGGAAGGACCTTATCGGATAAATCGGCCAGTTGATGGGAACTCGTACATAATCGAGACCCTAGACGGATCGGTACTACCTAAAGTAATCAACGGGAAATATTTAAAATCATATTACCCTAGCGTATGGGTTATATCTTAATCGCGGGAATAGAGATCGATGAAAAAACCAATTACAAAGAGCCTATATGCGCATAAAATCGGTTACATAACCGATCAAGTCAACCATTCAAGCATCATCCGGAGATCATTCAAATCACAACGAAAGTTAAAAAATTACATCATAAGACATTGGCTACATAGCCGATACCATCAAATAGTTTCATCAAAAGCTGGTCGGCGATCAAGGCACGTTTAGTTTAATGCAGTCCAGACCCAGGTAAATGGGCTCCTAAAGCCAGCGATCTTCTTCTTTGCTCGCCAATGGTGGCTTGAACACTGTCTATTAACTGCTGATCAGCCGCTGCATCACCAGGGACTGGGACTATCTTGGCCGATTGATCCTTGACTTGGGCGAGTCAGTAATCTTGACCTGGCATTCTGCAAGCTCTTTTGTGACCAAGGCCAACTGCTCTTCAAGTTTCTTCTTGGTCGACTCCAGTTCTTGAGCTTTGCCTTTAGCCGACTTGAGGGCAGCATGTAGGATCGAAGTATACGAATATAGCAATCAGAGGGGGGTGAATGATTGTGCGAAAGCTAAAACCAAATTCTTGACCTATTAAAAGTTCACCCCAAAACAGAACCAAATAATTGCCTCGTTTTCGACAAAAACAGAATGACAGAGGTTCGGTAAAACGTGAATTCCTAGAGATACAACCGTCGGATCGATCTGAAATTTGGACACAAGAAACTAGATTCCAGTACGAACCGAACCCAAAAAGAATCAGCTCGATCGGACTTACGGATCAAAAGTTATAAGCTTCGCAAGCTTGCTATTTCAGAACTTGACGAGAACCAATCTAATCAAAACTTCAAGATTAAACAAGATCTTCAAAAGATTAATCAACTAGACTTTGAGAAACTCTAAATCAATACCCTAGAACGTTTTTTGATGGATCAATTCAAGATGAAACTCAACGATCAAAAACCAATCTAGAATTAGAACAAGCATGCAAACAAGAACCAAAACAGAAAACACTATAGCGACGTGGTTACTGTAGCACGCAAAAATCTTGGAAGAATTGATCTTTATTTCTTGTCTAAAATACTCTCATCAAAAGAGTACAAACCCTAAAACCAAGCTCAAAGCTTGATGCGCTCAGCTCTACTTGGTGCCTTTCAACAGGAGACCCCCCACCTATTTAAAGCACCAACCCACAAGGAATTCTGAATACGATTCCTATTCCCTAGAAGGAATCCGTATCCAACACAACTCTACTTGGCCCAACCTGGCCGAGTACAACTCTTGCACGCGTATGACAACCCTACCATACTCACGTGACTAACACTTTGCACGCGTATGGCCACCTGCCATACTCACGTGACTAACACTTTGCACGCGAATGACCTCCTGCCATTCTCACATGACTAACCATTCTTCATGTGCACCATTCTCTTAGCCCGAACGTCCCGCATGACATCCTTGACCACCAAGACCTCAGTTCCTCCTGAACCTAGTCCCGAACTTTAGTTCCTCCATGAACCTAGTTCCGGTCCCGTCATCGACCACATTCGTCTTCGAGCAATACCTGCACATGAACAAACCACAAAACAAATCCGAGCACAAGTCCACGACTTGACTCAATGTCAATCCATGCAACTACTCACATGAGCATTGCATAAAGTCCACTTCAAAAGAAGCATCATGAAATCATCACAAATTTCATAATCTCAAATTCAAATTATTTCAATTCTGCTCAAAACCCTAATTCAAAGAAACGCATTCACGACGGACAAGGAAATATGGTCCGGCGTACACATGAAAAATCACTCAAAAAACCATTCACAACGGACAGACAAAATCGGTCCGTTGTACAAGTGAAAGTTTCGGTTCCAAGAAGAAATCATTCAGCGAAAACACGTTCACGACGGACAAACAAACTCGGTCCGTCGTACATGCGAAATCAAACCTCAACAAGCCATTCACGACTGACCAAAGAAGTTTGTCCGCCGTACATGCAAAACTTACTGGTTTCTTGGAAGATTGAGTTTGACTCATGAGCTCAAAAACACGTTCACGACAGACCCAAAAACTTTGTCCGTCGTACATGCACAACTTCTTGGTTTTGAGGAAAATTGAGTTTGGCTCAATGAGTTCAAAAGCATGTCCACGACAGGACCAACAAAGTTTGTCCGTCGTAGATGGGAAACTTCTTGTTTCTTGAGATCTTGGTCGGCGCAAGCGAAACTTCTTGCTTCTTGTCAAATTGACAAAACACATGAACAAACATATTTGCAAATTCAATTCTAAGCCAATTTTTCAGCACATGATTTCACAATCTCCCCCTTGATGAAAACATTGGCAACACCACTTAGAATTGAACATTTGGCATTCACTTTACAAAAGATTTTGAAATCCAAAGGATCAAGGACCAAAAGAAAACACAATTCCCCTTTGACCAAAATGCAAAACAAAATCTCCCTGAGAAGGAAAATGTGTGTGAATGTGCAATGTGCCCAAAAATTCCAAAAATCTCCAAACTTCTCCAAAAATCTCAAAATCCAAAAACAATTCCTTTTTCCTTAAACTCTTCAATGATTTCCAAATTTCTCCCCCTTTGACAATGGATTCATCAAGAGTAAAAGAGAGAACAGGTTCAAAATTTTTCTGTAGCAAAGATTTCACAAGGAGAAACAAGGGAGTGCCAAGATAGGAAAAGATGAGCTCATTCGATCATATAACCTTATATATCACATAATATGCAAAATACATGATCTTGAAGTGATTTTAACAAGTTAGGGAATGACATGCATCTCAACCTCAATTTAGTCAACTATAGCCAAGTACTAAGCAAGATCTTAGCAGAAAAAGCAAGGCTTTAAAAATTGAAGCAACTAACAACTTAGGGCGAGCAAGTAGTTTCAACTCCAATCTAGTAGACCAATTTAATCTTTAAACAATAAATCGCATGTGGCATGCTTGAAGCATACTTCTTTTATTTTCTAGGAGTGGCATGCTTGAAGCATACATCTTATCTTTGAGGGAATGGCATGCTTGAAGCATACATCTTATTTTTAAGGAAAGCATGCAGAAGCATACAACTTGAAGCTTTTGCTTTTAACACCCCTTTTTTATTCCCTTTTCTTTTTCTTTTCTTTGATTATAAACATGCAAAAATGATTAAATGGTCTTATGAAAGAGTAAAGTTGAAACCACACTTGCTTCATAGCCCAAATTTGTCAAGAGGATTCAATATCAAGCCTAGAAGACTAAGATATCACAGTATTTAGCTATAGGCAATCGAGATCGAGGAATTCCGCAATGTCATTCTTAGTTCAAGTGAGACAATTTAGATTATCATATATTAGCTCAATTATATAGTATATAAAGAAATATGATAAAGTGAGCTCATCTAGTGAAAGAACTTGGCAAAGAAACTCCCTCAAAACAATCCCATTGGATGAACAATTCCAAGTTCTCCCGAATAAAAGCAAAACGAGAAGAAGACAAAGGTTTTGTGAAAATGTCTGCCAATTGATGTTCAGTATCCACATGATGAAGCACAATGTTGCCTTTTTCAACATGATCTCTAAGAAAGTGAAATCGATGTCAATATGTTTTGTTCTTGAATGTTGCACAGGGTTCTTAGCAATGCAAATTGCACTAGTGTTATCACACGAGAAGAGGAACACTATCCAAAATAACCCCATAATCTTTAAGTGTAGCTACTATCCAAAGAATTTGAGAACAACAACTAGCAGCAGCCACATATTCAGATTCGTAGCTTGATTGTGCAACAAAAGATTGCTTTCTAGATGACCATGCAATGAGAGAATTTCCCAAGAAGTGACATGAACCGAAGTGCTTTTCCTATCAATTCTACATCCTCCAAAAACAGCATCAGAAAAAGATCTCAAACTAATGCATGAGGAATCAGAAAGACAAATGCCAAAAACTTGAGTACCATGAAGATACAAGAAAATACTCATGACAGCTTGTCGATGAAAAGCACTTGGGGAAGCTTGAAAACGAGCACACAAGCATACGACAAATTGTATATCCGGCCTTGATGCGTTGAGGTACAAAAGTGAACCTATCATGCTTCTATATTCCTTTTGATCAACCTGCTCACCATCTTCATCAGGGTCAAGTGCGCAAGTGCTCTCCATGGGTGTCATGATCGGCTTCTTTGTTTTCCATTCCAAAGCGATGTAGCAAGTCTTTCGTGTATTTGCTTTGATGTACAAAAGTACCATCCTTCGTTTGCTTGATTTGAAATCCCAAAAGTATGTCAACTTACCCATCATACTCATCTCAAACTCCTTCCTCATTGTTTCTGAAAACTTCAGACACTAAAACATGAGATGAACCACCAAAGATAATATCATCAACATAAATCTGAGCGAATAGTTGATCATTGCCTTGCTTGAGTAAAAGAGAGTTTTGTCAACCTTTCCCATTAAAAGCCTTTTCAAGTAAAAGGTTTTTAGCCTATCATACCATGCTCTAGGGGCTTGTTTCAAACCATACAAAGCTTTTGATAGTTTGAACACATGATTTGGAAACTTTGGATTTTCAAAACCAGGTGGTTGCTTGACATAAACCTCCTCATTTATGTAGCCATTAAGAAAAGCACTTTTCACATCCATTTGATACAATTTGAAACCTTTGGATGCAGCAAAAGCTAAAAGGATTCTAATGGCTTCAATTCTAGCAACAGGAGCAAAGGTTTCATCAAAATCTAAGCCTTCAATTTGAGTGTAACCTTGAGCAACCAATCTAGCCTTGTTTCTAACAACAACACCATCCTCACTTTGTTTATTTTTGAAAACCCATCTAGTTCCAATAACATTAAAATCTGGAGGAGGTGAGACAAGTTTCCAAACTTTATTTCGTTCAAAATTCTCTATTTCTTCATGCATGGCATTGATCCAAGATTAAATCGATAATGCATGAGATATATCTTTGGGTTCAAAAGAAGCAACTAAAGCGGAATGAGCATGAGTGTCAGAATGAATAAACCTGGATCGAGTGACTCTCTCATTTAGGTCTCCAATCATTTGTTCAGATGGATGCATTTTTTGAATGTACAAGGGAGCATTGGCTTTTGAGACTTCTCCTTCTCCTTCTTCATTTTCAGCATGTACAGATGATGTTGTAGCTTGAGGATGGTTAGCTGTAGGTGATGTAGTAGTAGGTGCCAAAGGTGCTACATTTTGTTGTGCATTAGGAAGAGTCAAGACCTCATCTTCAACATCATCATCATCTTCAAAGATTTTCTCCCCCTGAATGTATGCGCTTGTACATGCATAACTTGTACTAGTGCCGTTTGACTCCAAAGGATTGAACTCGAGATGGTCCAAGCTAGTATCAAGATGTAGAAGCTGTCTGGAGCGTTTGTCATCATCATGGTAAGAGGTGGATGTGAACCTGCAATCATCTTACCATGTCTACAAGAAGAACATACTAGATTGCTATCACCCTTAAGCTTAGGCAGGCCACGTATAAGATCTAAACCACTTACACGAGTAAGATGATCAAAACCAACATGACCAAGTCTACGATGCCAAAAGAATAAATCTTTAGAAACATTGGCAATTAGACACCTATGCTTAGAAGAAGGTGATGCATCAAAATCAGCTTTAAAGACTCTTCCAAAAGCAGAAATTTTGAACACAAGATCACTGAAGCATCTAGCACTTTGCATTCATTTTTCTTAAAGCTTATCTCAAGATCTTCATCAAGCATTTGTGAGACAGAAAGCAAGTTATATTTCAAATTTTCAACAAGAGCCACATCTTTGAACATAAACTTGTCACTTACCTTTATTGTACCTTTTGCCACAACAGAAGAGGAAGAAGCATCTCCAAAAGTAACACTTTCGGCACGAGATGCACGAGTGAGGAGGAGAACCAATTCTTATCACCGGACATGTGGCGTGAGCATCCGAATCCACTAGCCATATGTTCTCCTTCCTTGCGCGAGAAGCCTACATAGCAAAACATGTCGAGGCCTCGATCTTGGGGTTAGGAATGAGATTTTTGGGAATCGATCTTGAGACACACGACGCACAAACAAGAGGTACAACACGATAATTTTTATGCACAAAATCAGATTTGCCTTTTCCCATGTTTGTAGGAACAGAAGGTGTTTTCATCACTCTAGGCGCATAAAAATGTGCTTTGCTGAAATTTGACCTAGCCTCAGTTCTTTCCTTCTTTTCTTTGTTTGGCTAGTCTAAAGCAAAAATCTACTAAGTGTCCATCTCTACCACAATGAGTGCAAGTGTACTTGACATGATGTTTAGCTTTAACAGTAAAAGCACACTTTGCATTCATCATAGTAGAAGATAAAAACCAGCAGATTGAAAAGCAATTTTCTTAGGCTCATTAGATAACTCAATTTTGCAAGGAGCACGAACCACAGTGCGAGGTTTAGTTTCATATGTGGCATAAGGATCAAAACCTAAACCTCTCTTGTTTGTGCTAACCTTAGATTGATCCAAAATCATGTTCAACTTCTTCTTGCCATTAGTGAAACGTTCCAAAGAATTTTGCAAGTAATCAACTTTCTTAGCAAGAGTTAAACAATTATTGCAGGAACATCTACTTTTCAATTTTGCTTGCTACAAGTTGACAATGAGAGAATTTAATGTGAAAGCAAATTATAAGTTAATTGATAAAAAATATCATTTGCATATTTCAATTTTAATTCAGGAGATGAGAATTAAGAACAAGAATTTGAACTATGCAAATCATCAGTGGAGCAGCTAGCATGTACAACATGTTTCTCATTTTCTCATTTAGATGCAACAAAAGAGCATGTTCTTTCCTAAGCAAGGTGAGCTCATTGTAAATTAAGTCACATGATTTGCAAGTATCATCACTAGGAATCAAAGTCTTAAGTCTAGCAATTTCAGCATTCAATGATTCAATAATGAAATCATGTTTCTTAATTTTCTTATCACGTTTGTCAAGCAATTTTCCAAGACGAGCAACAGCAATAGCTAATTCATCATAAGAGGGATCTACCTCATTGAAGTCATGCCGTGGTCGTCCTCGGTGAAGCTATCCTTGCAGCTTGCCATGAGACATAATCCTATCAAATCATGCTTGCTTGGAGTTGCATCATCTTCGCTGCTCTCCGAGTCCACATCGCTCAAATTGACTTGTTCAAGAGCGGAAAGAACTCGGTGAACCACCTTGCGGTTGATGAAGCTCTTCTTCTTCCTATCATTTGACGAGAACCTTTTCTTCTCATTCCTTCTGTCGTTGTCCTTCTCCTCCTTTGATGTTTTTCTTGCAAGCTTAGGACAATTTGTGCGAATATGGTTGAGGTCACCACACTCATAGCATCTTGGAGGACCACCTCTCTTTCTCATTCTCACATTCCGCAAAGCTTTGTTAAAGCGAGAAGAGAGTAGTGCCAGATCTTCTTCAGAAACTCTTCAAGTTGCTCATCACATTAAAGAAGACATGGAAGACAAGGCAAAGCTAGAAGAAGAATTTGCATTTGACATGTTAGGGTTAGAGATCAAAGCAATTGATTTAATGTTACCCTTCTGGCAAGAACATCCAACTCATGAGTTTTCAACTTAGAGTAAAGAACATCTAATGTGAGTGTGCTCATGGTAGTAGATTCTTGTATAGATGTTACTTTCATCTCCCACACCGACATGTCCAAAGCACTAAGCAATTGTCGAGCATTTTCAGCATCGGTGTAGCTAACTCCAACAAAGACGTAGATTGCTAAGAATTTTATTGAAACGTGCAAAGAAGTCATCTCTGATTCACTAGGTTTCATCTCAAAACGCATGTATTCTTTTTTTTGTAAATATCTTGGCGAACCTCTTTGACAGTGTTAGAACCCTCATGGTAATCACAAAGAGATTTCCATACCTCATATGCGGATCGAAGATGAACCACACGATCAAAGTCGCTGCGTCCCAAGCCTTGGATGATCAAGTTGCGCGTCTTGCTATTTGCTTCAACATGTGTGCGATTGGTGTCGTTGACGTTGACGTTGTCGCTTGAGGGGACTTCATATGGCTTGTAGACCTTCTCCCAAATTGTGAAGCCCTGTGCTTGGATGAACGCCTCCATCTTGGCCTTCAAAAACTGAAAATCAACACCATCGAACACACATGGTTTTGTCGAATAACGATCCATTGATCTAATCACCGGTTAAGATAGATTAGAGAAACCTTGCTCTGATACCACTTGTGTAGGATCGAAAGACACGAATATAGCAATCAGAGGGGGGGTGAATGATTGTGCGGAAGCTAAAACCAAATTCTTGATCTATTAAAAGTTCACCCCAAAACAGAACCAAATAATTGCCTCGTTTTCGACAAAAACAGAATGACAGAGGTTTGGTAAAACGAGAATTCCTGGAGATCCAACCGTCGAAACGATCTGAAATTTGGACACAAGAAACTAGATTCCAGTACGAATCGAACCCAAAAAGAATCAGCTCGATCGGACTTACGGATCAAAAGTTATGAGCTTCGCAAGCTTGCTGATCCAGAACTTGACGAGAATCAATCTAATCAAAACTTCAAGATTAAACAAGAACGACAAAAGATTAATCAACTAGACTTAGAGAAACACTAGATCAATACCTAGAGAGGTTTTTGATGGATCAAACCAAGATGAAACTCAACGATCAAAACCAATCTAGAATAAGAACAAGCATGCAAACAAGAACCAAAACAGAAAACACTGTAGCTTAATGAGGTTCTTGTAGTACGCAAAAATCTTGGAAGAATTGATCTTTATTTCTTGTCTAAAATACTCTCATCAAAAGAGTACAAACCCTAAACTTTGAGCCCAAGGCTCTATGCGCTCAGCTACGGTTGGTGCCTTTCAACAGAGACCCCACCTATTTAAAGGACCAACCCATTAAGGAGTTACGAATACGATTCCTATTCCCAAGAAGGAATCCAGATTCCAACTCAACTCTACTTGGCCCAACCTGGCCGAGTACAACTCTTGCACGCGTATGGCAACCCTACCATACTCACGTGACTAACACTTTGCACGCGTATGGCCACCTGCCATACTCACGTGACTAACACTTTGCACGCGAATGACCTCCTGCCATTCTCACGTGACTAACCATTCTTCATGTGCACCATTCTCTTAGCCCGAACGTCCCGCATGACATCCTTGACCACCAAGACCTCAGTTCCCCCTGAACCTAGTCCCGAACCTCAGTTCCTCCATGAACCTAGTTCCGGTCCCGTCATCGACCACGTTCGTCTTCGAGCAATACCTTCAAATGAACAAAACACAAAACAAATCCGAGCACAAGTCCACGACTTGACTCAATGTCAATCCATGCAACTACTCACATGAGCATTGCATAAAGTCCACTTCAAAAGAAGCATCATGAAATTCTCACCAATTTCATAATCTCAAAAACGAATCAAACACAATTCCAATTTTGCTCAAAACCCTAATTCAGCAAAAACGCATTCACGACGGACAAGGAAATATGGTCCGGCGTACACATGAAAAAGTACTAAAAAAAAAACCATTCACAACGGACAAACAAAATCGGTCCGTTGTACAAGTGAAAGTTTCGGTTCAAAGAAGAAATCATTCCGGCGAAAACACGTTCACGACGGACAAACAAAATCGGTCCGTCGTACATGCGAAATCAAACCTCAAAAAGCCATTCACGACTGACCAAAGAAGTTTGTCCGCCGTACATGCAAAACTTACTGGTTTCTTGGAAGATTGAGTTCGACTCATGAGCTCAAAAGCATGTCCACGACAGACTCAAAACTTTGTCCGTTGTAGATGCACAACTTACTGGTTTTGAGGAAAATTGAGTTTGGCTCAATGAGTTCAAAAGCATGTCCACGACAGACTAACAAAGTTTGTCCGTCGTAGATGGGAAACTTACTGTTTTCTTTAAGTTTGGTCCGGCGCCAAAGCGAAACTTACTGTTTCTTGTCAAAATGACAAAACACATGAACAAACACATTTGCAAATTCAATTCTAAGCCAATTTTTCAGCACATGATTTCACAATCTCCCCCTTGATGAAAACATTGGCAACACCACTTAGAATTGAACATTTGGCATTCACTTTACAAAAGATTTTGAAATCCAAAGGATCAAAGACCAAAGAAGAGAAAACACAGAATTCCCCCTTTGACCAAAATGCAAAACAAAATCTCCCCCTGAGAATGAAAATGTGTGTGAATGTGCAATGCGCCCAAACATTCCAACAATCTCCAAACTTCTCTCAAAATGCCAGAAACAAATCCCCCTTTTTCTTCAACTTTTCAACGATTCCCAAATTTCTCCCCCTTTGACAATGGATTCATCAAGAGTACAAAAGAGAGAACAGGTTCAAAATTTTTCCTGTAGCAATGATTTCACAAGAAGAAACAAGGGAGTGCCAAGATAGGAAAAGATGAGCTCATTTGATCATATAACCTTATATATCACATAATATGCAAAATACATGATCTTGATGTGATTTTAACAAGTTAGGGAATGACATGCATCTCAACCTCAATTTAGTCAACTATAGCCAAGTACTAAGCAAGATCTTAGCAGAAAAAGCAAGGCTTTAAAAATTGAAGTAACTAACAACTTAGGGCGAGCAAGTAGTTTCAACTCCAATCTAGTAGACCAATTTAATCTTTAAACAATAAATCGCATGTGGCATGCTTGAAGCATACTTCTTTTATTTTCTAGGAGTGGCATGCTTGAAGCATACATCTTATCTTTGAGGGAATGGCATGCTTGAAGCATACATCTTATCTTTTTAGGGAAAGCAAGCCTGAAGCACATAACTTGAAGCTTTTGCTTTTAACAACCCCCTTTTTTATATTGATTCCCTTTTCTTTTCCTTTTTCTTTGATTGTCAACATGCAAAAGTGATTAAAGGTCTTATGAAAGAGTAAAGTTGAAAACACACTTGCTTCATAGCCCAAATTTTTCAAGAGGATTCAATATCAAGCCTAGAAGAGTGAGATATCACAGAGTATTTAGCTATAGGCAATCAAACCAAGGAATTCCGTAATGTCATTTTTAGTTCAAGTGGAACAATTTAGATTATCATATATTAGCACAATTACATAATATATAAAGAGATATGATAAAGTGAGCTTATCAAGTGAAAGAACTTGGCAAAGAAACTCCCCCTCAAAACAAACCCATTGGATGAACAATCCCAAGTTCTCCCCGAATAAAAGCAAAACGAGAAGAAGACAAAGGTTTTGTGAAAATGTCTGCCAATTGATGTTCAGTATCCACATGGTGAAGCACAATATTTTCTTTTTCAACATGATCTCTAAGAAAGTGAAATCCAATATCAATATGCTCAAGAAAAGGGATTACTCAAGAGGTGGCACGAACCAAATCAAATCAACATCCTCCAAAGTCAACATCAGAAAAAGCTCTTAAACTAATCCATGAGGAAGCAGAAAGCCAAATGCCAAAATCTTGAGTTCTATGAAGATACCTGAAAATCCTTTTGATAGCTTGTCGATGTGAAGCACGTGGGAAGCTTGAAAACAAGCACACAAGCACACACAAGCACGTGGGAAGAGTCTCTCATGTAAACCTCTAATTATCTCGTCCTCAACAAAGATTATCATCATCTTTATGAACAAAGACACTCTCCCCTGAACATATGCACTTGTACTGCATCATTTGAACTAGTGCCTTTTGCGAAACAGAAGTGGAAGAAGTATCTTCAAAGGCAACACTTTTAGCATGAGATGCACGAGTGAAGAAGAACCAAAACTTATCACTGAACATATGAAGTGAGCATCCGAAATTCACTAGCCACATGTTCTCCTTCCTCGCGTGAGAGGCCTACATAGAAGCAGAAAGTGTCGAGGTCTCAGATCGGGTTAGAAATAAGATGTTTAGGAATCCAAAGATCTTGAGACACACGACGGACAACAGTAGGCACAACACGAGCAGTCTTATGCACAAAATCAAATTTGCCTGTTCCCGTGTTTCTAGCAACAAAAGGTGCTTGCAGCACCCTAGGCACGTAGTGAGAAGCAAAGCGTGCCTTTCTGAAATTAGACCTAGCCTTAGCTCTTTCTTTCTTTTGTTGTTTGGCTAGTCTAAAGCAAAAATCTACTAGATGTCCATCTCTACCACAATGAGTGCAAGTGTACTTAACATGATGTTTTGCTTTAACAGTAGAAGCACATTTTGCATTCATCATAGTAGAAGATAAAAGACCACCAGTTTTAAAGACATTTTTCTTAGGCTCATTGACAATTTCAAATTTTCCACTTCCAAGTGTTTTGACAACAGTGGGAGCATGTGATTTATGATGAGCATAAGAATCAAAACCTAAACCTTTGTTATGAGTGCTGACTTTTGATTGATCCAAGATCATGTTTAGGTTTTTCTTTCCTTTAGTGAAACGTTCCAAAGAATTTTGCAAGTACTCAACTTTCTTAGCAAGAGTTAAACAATTATTGCAAGGAATATCGACCTTCCCTTTCTGTTTACGACAAGTAGAGCATGAAAGAACCTCATGAGTAAGCAGATTATCAGTCAATTGAGAAACCCTAGCATTTGCATCTTTCAATTTTAATTCAAGAGTTGAGCATTTAGAACAAGAAATTGAACCATGCAAATCATCAGTGGAACAGCTAGCATGTTTAATATGTTTCTCATTTTTCTCATTTAGATGCAACAGAAGAGCGTGTTCTTTCCTAAGCAAGGTGAGCTCATTGTAAATTAAGTCACATGATTTACAAGTATCATCATCAGGAATCAATGTCTTAAGTCTTGCAATTTCAGCATTCAATGATTCCACAATCTTAATTTTTCTATCACGTTTTTCAAGTAATTTTCCAAGACGGGCAACAGCATTGGCTAATTCATCATAAGAAGGATCTACCTCATTGAAGTCGCTGTCATTGCCGTCCTCGGTGAAGCTATCCTTGCTGCTTGCCATGAGACACAATCCCGTCAAGTCACGCTTGCTTGGAGTTGCATCATCTTCGCTGCTCTCCGAGTCCACATCGCTCAAATTGACTTGTTCAAGAGCGGAAAGGACTCGGTGAACCACCTTGCGATTGATGAAGCTCTTTTTCTTTCTATCAAATGAAGGAAACTTTTTCTTCTCTTTTCTGTTGTCCTTCTCCTCCCATGATGCTTTACCTGCAAGTTTAGGACAATGTGTGCGAATATGGTTGAGGTCACCACACTCATAGCATCTTGGAGGACCACCACCACCTCTCTTCTTCATTCTCACATTCTGCAAAGCTTTGTTAAAGCGAGAAGAGAGTAGTGACAATTCTTCTTCCGAAATTGCTCAACTGCTCCTCGGTTAGTGAAGATAAGAAAGACAAAGCAAAACTTGAAGAAGTATTGTTAGGAGACATGCTAGTTTGAGAGGATAAAGCAATTGATTTATGTCCATTCTTCCTAGCAAAAACATCCAACTCATGAGTCTTCAGTTTAGAGTAAAGAACATCTAATGTGAGTGTGCTCATGGTAGTAGATTCTTGTATAGATGTTACTTTCATCTCCCACACCGACATGTCCAAAGCACTAAGCAATTATCGAGCATTTTCAGCATCAGTGTAGCTAACTCCAACAGCACGTAGATTGCTAAGAATTTTATTGCAACGTGCAAAGAAATCATCTACAGATTCACTAGGTTTCATCTCAAAACGCATGTATTCCTTTTTGTAAATATCTTGGCGAACCTCTTTGACAGTGTTAGAACCCTCATGGTAATCACAAAGAGATTTCCATACCTCATATGCGGATCGAAGATGAACCACACGATCAAAGTCGCTGCGTCCCAAGCCTTGGATGATCAAGTTGCGCGCCTTACTGTTTGCTTCAACATGTGTGCGATTGGTATCGTTGACGTTGTCGTTTGCAGGGACTTCATATGGCTTGTAGACCTTCTCCCAAATTGTGAAGCCCTGTGCTTGGATGAACGCCTCCATCTTGGCCTTCCAAAACTGAAAATCAACACCATCGAACACACAAGGTTTTGTCGAATAACGATCCATTGATCTAATCACCGATTAAGATAGATTAGAAAAACCTTGCTCTGATACCACTTGTAGGATCGAAAGACACGAATATAGCAATCAGAGGGGGGGTGAATGATTGTGCGGAAGCTAAAACCAAATTCTTGATCTATTAAAAGTTCACCCCAAAACAGAACCAAATAATTGCCTCGTTTTCGACAAAAACAGAATGACAGAGGTTTGGTAAAACGAGAATTCCTGGAGATCCAACCGTCGAAACGATCTGAAATTTGGACACAAGAAACTAGATTCCAGTACGAATCGAACCCAAAAAGAATCAGCTCGATCGGACTTACGGATCAAAAGTTATGAGCTTCGCAAGCTTGCTGATCCAGAACTTGACGAGAATCAATCTAATCAAAACTTCAAGATTAAACAAGAACGACAAAAGATTAATCAACTAGACTTAGAGAAACACTAGATCAATACCCTAGAGAGGTTTTTGATGGATCAAACCAAGATGAAACTCAACGATCAAAAACCAATCTAGAATAAGAACAAGCATGCAAACAAGAACCAAAACAGAAAACATCAGAGCGGCGAGGTTATCAGTAGCACGCAAAAATCTTGGAAGAATTGATCTTTATTTCTTGTCTAAAATACTCTCATCAAAAGAGTACAAACTCCTAAACTTTGAGCCCAAGGCTCTATGCGCCAGCTACGGTTGGTGCCTTTCAACAGGAGACCCCCCACCTATTTAAAGGACCAACCCACAAGGAGTTCTGAATACGATTCCTATTCCCAAGAAGGAATCCGTATCCAACTCAACTCTACTTGGCCCAACCTGGCCGAGTACAACTCTTGCACGCTGCATGGCAACCCTACCATACTCACGTGACTAACACTTTGCACGCCGTATGGCCACCGCCATACTCACGTGACTAACACTTTGCACGCCGAATGACCTCCTCGCCATTCTCACGTGACTAACCATTCTTCATGTGCACCATTCCCTTAGCCCGAACGTCCCGCATGACATCCTTGACCACCAAGACCTCAGTTCCTCCTGAACCTAGTCCCGAACCTCAGTTCCTCCATGAACCTAGTTCCGGTCCCGTCATCGACCACGTTCGTCTTCGAGCAATACCTGCACATGAACAAAACACAAAACGAATCCGAGCACAAGTCCACGACTTGACTCAATGTCAATCCATGCAACTACTCACATGAGCATTGCATAAAGTCCAATCATCATGAAATTCTCACCAATTTCATAATCTCAAAAACGAATCAAACACAATTCCAATTTTGCTCAAAACCCTAATTCAGCAAAAACGCATTCACGACGGACAAGGAAATATGGTCCGGCGTACACATGAAAAAGTACTAAAAAAAAAACCATTCACAACGGACAAACAAAATCGGTCCGTTGTACAAGTGAAAGTTTCGGTTCAAAGAAGAAATCATTCCGGCGAAAACACGTTCACGACGGACAAACAAAATCGGTCCGTCGTACATGCGAAATCAAACCTCAAAAAGCCATTCACGACTGACCAAAGAAGTTTGTCCGCCGTACATGCAAAACTTACTGGTTTCTTGGAAGATTGAGTTCGACTCATGAGCTCAAAAGCATGTCCACGACAGACTCAAAACTTTGTCCGTTGTAGATGCACAACTTACTGGTTTTGAGGAAAATTGAGTTTGGCTCAATGAGTTCAAAAGCATGTCCATGACAGACTAACAAAGTTTGTCCGTCGTAGATGGGAAACTTACTGTTTTCTTTAAGTTTGGTCCGGCGCCAAAGCGAAACTTACTGTTTCTTGTCAAAATGACAAAACACATGAACAAACACATTTGCAAATTCAATTCTAAGCCAATTTTTCAGCACATGATTTCACAACTTGTAGGATCGAAGTATACGAATATAGCAATCAGAGGGGGGGTGAATGATTGTGCGGAAGCTAAAACCAAATTCTTGACCTATTAAAAGTTCACCCCAAAACAGAACCAAATAATTGCCTCGTTTTCGACAAAAACAGAATGACAGAGGTTTGGTAAAACGCGAATTCCTGGAGATACAACCGTCGGATCGATCTGAAATTTGGAAAAAAGAAACTAGATTCCAGTACGAACTGAACCCAAAAAGAATCAGCTCGATCGGACTTACGGATCAAAAGTTATAAGCTTCGCAAGCTTGCTGTTTCAGAACTTGACGAGAACCAATCTAATCAAAACTTCTAGATTAAACAAGATCTTCAAAAGATTAATCAACTAGACTTTGAGAAACTCTAAATCAATACCCTAGAACGGTTTTTGATGGATCAATTCAAGATGAAACTGAACGATCAAAAACCAATCTAGAATTAGAACAAGCATGCAAACAAGAACCAAAACAGAAAACACTGTAGTGACGTGGTTACTGTAGCACGCAAAAATCTTGGAAGAATTGATCTTTATTTCTTGTCTAAAATACTCTCATCAAAAGAGTACAAACCCTAAAACCAAGCTCAAAGCTTGATGCGCTCAGCTCTACTTGGTGCCTTTCAACAGAGACCCCACCTATTTAAAGCACCAACCCACAAGGAGTTACGAATACGATTCCTATTCCTAGAAGGAATCTGTATCCAACACAACTCTACTTGGCCCAACCTCGACCGAAAGTACAACTCTTGCACGCGTATGGCAACCCTACCATACTCACGTGACTAACACTTTGCACGCGTATGGCCACCTGCCATACTCACGTGACTAACACTTTGCACGCGAATGACCTCCTGCCATTCTCACGTGACTAACCATTCTTCATGTGCACCATTCTCTTAGCCCGAACGTGCCGCATGACATCCTTGACCACCAAGACCTCAGTTCCTCCTGAACCTAGTCCCGAACCTTAGTTCCTCCATGAACCTAGTTCCGGTCCCGTCATCGACCACATTCGTCTTCGAGCAATACCTGCACATGAACAAACCACAAAACAAATCCGAGCACAAGTCCACGACTTGACTCAATGTCAATCCATGCAACTACTCACATGAGCATTGCATAAAGTCCACTTCAAAAGAAGCATCATGAAATCATCACAAATTTCATAATCTCAAATTCAAATTATTTCAATTCTGCTCAAAACCGTAATTCAGCAAAAACGCATTCCCGACGGACAAGGAAATATGGTCCGGCGTACACATGAAAAATCACTCAAAAAACCATTCACAACGGACAGACAAAATCGGTCCGTTGTACAAGTGAAAGTTTCGGTTCCAAGAAGAAATCATTCGCGAACACGCTCACGACGGACAAACAAAATCGGTCCGTCGTACATGCGAAATCAAACCTCAAAGCCATTCACGATCGACCAAAGAAGTTTGTCCGCCGTACATGCAAAACTTATCGGTTTCTTGGAAGATTGAGTTCGACTCATGAGCTCAAAAACACGTTTCACGATGCATCTAAAAACTTTGTCCGTCGTACATGCACAACTTACTGGTTTTTGAGGAAAATTGAGTTTGGCTCAATGAGTTCAAAAGCATGTCCACGACAGACCAACAAAGTTTGTCCGTCGTAGATGGGAAACTTACTGTTTCTTGAGATCTTGGTCCGGCGCAAAAGCGAAACTTACTGCTTCTTGTCAAATTGACAAAACACATGAACAAACATATTTGCAAATTCAATTCTAAGCCAATTTTTCAGCACATGATTTCACACAGCAGTACCCTGGTCGAAAGCATTCTTCTGGAGTTTAGCATCAGCTATGAATTTATCCAAAGTCTGCTGATCGGCTTGTTGAGCTTTCCTTTGATCAATCCTCTGTCTAGCCGCTTCCACATCCGACTGGCGGGCGTCCAAATGGCAAACGTTCAACAACGCATTCATGGCCGCGGGAGGAAGATCGGCTTGGATAGCTGCCATTGCATTTCTCAAAGGTTGAGTGTCGGCCAGAAGGGCTGCCTCCGACTGCATTACCTCATGAAACAAGCGATTGAGGCGTTCTTGCATGCCTGGCTCAGCAATTACGGTAGCTGAAGCAGGGGCGGAAGCAGCGATTATGCGTTGAATATCTGCCGGATAATCGTCCGTAGCCAATACCTCCGGGTCATCAAGGTCATCTAAAGTGAAGCCCAAGAGGTTGGCTGGGTCCGTTAACAACGTCGGAGGGTCGGGTACGTCGATTGATGGAGGCGGCACAATAGGGAGCGTCAGAGATGTCACAGCCGGAGGGGCCGATGAGGTGCCTTGAAGATCGGCTAAAACCCCCGTCACCTGCACCGATGGAGATTGCTAAAAAGAACAAAAGGACAGTGATTAGTGACAAACCAATATTCTACTCGATCAACAAAAGCAAGACTTACATCAGTAGCCGAGTGCTCTGGGGAACCACCGGCTTGGCGCCTCACAGGTCTTGGCGAGCGCCTAGTAGATTTCTTCTTCCTCTCTGCAAGGAACTCGGTTTAGCATCGGCAAGGTGGAGAACATAAAAGTCGACATAAGAAAGTAACTTACTCTAAGGGCGCTGGTGAGCCAAGTCCGATAGGGATGGACCCTGGATGCCCAAGTTACCCGAAGTATATCCTGTGGTGCCGACCGATTGACCTGGTCGTCTCTGTCGGCCACTACTAACAGAAACATGGGGGTCAGCAGCTTGCTCACCAGTGGCCGTAGTACCACCCTACAAAGTCAAAAAATTTCTTCAAACAAAAGCCAAGTCGCCAGCAAAGCTTGAAGAAATATAGACACCGGTACTTCTACAGCTACTGAGGAGTTGGTAACCAGAGCTCTCGCTGGAATCAGAGGCTACCGTCGGCTCGTGGAAATCAGGCAAAAATGAGAGGATTATAGCCGACGGGGTTCTGTCCATAAGTAGAGCTTCTGATATCCTAGTCCACCATTGCGAGAATACAGCCGACCGACGAGAATTGAGAACAAAGTGTGGCATCGAGAGAATTTGTAATCCGTCGGCTACTTCGAGCACGACCTCCGCGGCAATACTGTTGGTCACCCGAGACCGGGGCTCAACACAAGACAGCAAAGGAAAAGAAGGAATGGTCTGCCCGAAACCCAATTGGCGGGCGTAAACCGAAGGATGATAAAATTCATAAGATGGCTGAAATGTTCGATTGCGTGTATTTGAGCACCAAAATTCGGCGTCCTCGATAAAATCGGATAAGAAGGATATTTTGGAAAGGATAAACCGACATCGAATAAATCAGAAAGAATCCGTTTATAATAAGGGAAGGAAATCAGATAGAAAGCCAGTACGGATAAGGCCGCCGTATCCATGCGTGACTCGGATCGGCCAGAATATTATCAAGAGGGACAGGCTCTGGGCGGTGAAGAAACCAATCTCAACACAACACACATTTACTTTTTACAACTCCTTTTTACATCGTTTTAGTTTTACAAACACACCTCCGGAAGTTGATGAAATCAACAGAGTTGCGCATCGCCGAGTGTTGGTTTTGGCCGATTTCGCCCCAGGTTCGATCTGCTTTGTTTTGTTGCGCATTGCCTTCTCAAAGCCGATTTTACCTTGTACCCTGGTCAACCGTTAGGTTGATCTAGTAATCTCCTGATCGGCTTTCAGCCGACTAGCGTTAAGCCGGTAATCTTTGTTTTATCGGCTTTGATTGCTTATAATTTCCACCTTGTCAATTCCAGGTCAAATTGACTGGCACACCTTGCAAACTCGGTGTTTGTCTTGTATGTTCGAGGCTAGAAACCCAGCTTCACGTTTTTAGCGTGAACAATATGCTGAATAATACATTCTTCAAGTAAACCAGTAGTCATGCTTGTGCAATCAAGGCAAAAGAAAATTCACATATAGGTAAGAAGAGAAGCCTACAGCAGCAAGAAATCTCACAACTTTACAACTAGATAACGATAAAAATTTCTAATCGAGAGAGAGGGAGGGAGGGAGGGAGGGAGAGAGAGAGAGAGGGGGGGGGAGGACCATGATTTCGTGGGAGACTTCGTCGGGTAGCCTCTGGACAAGGGACATGAGGTCGGCATTGTCGGCTACGAAGCCCTGAAGCCGCCCGAGCTTGGCGCGGCGGTCGGCAACGGCCTCGCCCAGCCACGCCACGGCCCTCCTCGTCTCCACCGGAGAAGGTCGATCTCCTCAAGGTGGCCTTCGACGGCCTCGCCACCCTCTTCTTCGACTTTCTTGCGGAGGCCTGTACCAACGGGGAGGCAGCGGAAGGGTTCAGCAAGCCCGACTGGACGGCATCGTCAGGGGGGTGGCGTCGTAGGTTGCGACGCCCAAAGAGGAAGAAGGGTAAAATGACTACGAGAATCGGGAGGAACGGGCTGGAGACCGATTCGAGAACGTAGTGAAAAATGTTGAAACATTCCGAGGGGAAATGTTCTGAATTTTTATCTGTTTGGCTGAGTTTCTCTCAGATTCTAGGTGGAACGGTCCGGTTTCAAGTTGCCAAACGGGGCCTAAACTCTACAAACTTTTTATTCATACAGGAGTACAAACTTATCCACGCATCGATGTCATAAGTGAATTAATAACCACTCAAACAGCTGTTTAAAATACTGCATTCATGTTTACATGTACACAAGCACAATACAAAACAGAATTGATAACACGAACTCTTCTATCATATGCCATAGAGGAAGGGAAGAATATCCGAAAGGGCTCTAGAAGGGCTTCCCTATTTCAGGTACAGTGAGAAATAAGTTTATATTTAGTTCCTTGAGTGTCCACTTTTTCAAACAGGGCAGTAAGTTTACAGGGCATCTTCCATCTGTATACAGAACAAAAAAGCGACCATCCAAAAGAATTGGATGAAGATGTTGCTTATTAACTCACACCTGCATCGTGTTTGGATATGGTACAATCAAACACCCTCAGTTCTTATGCTGCATCCTGCCGCTCTCCGCACAGTCATAAGGATCAATGATAACATTAATCACTGCTGGCTTCCTGGTATGAAATGATTCAGAAAGGGCGGACTTTAGCTCGGCTGGTGTCTCAACAAGATAACCTTTTCCTCCAAAAGCTACCATCATTTCATGGTAAGCCGCAGCTGGAATGAAAGAAGTTGGGGCAGGATCGTCTTTGTAGGGCCCGGTTATCTCATCAGGACTTCTTCGGTCACCACCATAGACACCATTGTTGTTGAAAACAATTACAACAACAGGCAGCTGGTACCTTACCAATGTCTGCAAAGTGAACAGCACAGTATAAATAAATTAGGACACCCACATTTGCTACAACATAGTGAAAACAAAAGATAGCTATGTTGTACAGCCATTTTAGGAGAAACAATGGAAGGTCAATGAAGCTAGCAGAGAAACAAAAAATAACCGAGGGCCTGCATGGAAAAGGGGGGATTTGGATCCAAATCCTTAGAATTAAGTTCAAGTTTAACTAAAGTCTAAAAATTCCTAGAGCAATCCCCCTCTTCCAAACAGGCCCTCACTGATGTTCACACAAACCAAGCAGACGTTTGATGCTGTCTAGTGTCTACTCAACCATATGTAGGTTCTCCACATCTAACCGGTTTCTCTACTCATGCTAAATTTTAACCACTATGGTACACCAAATTCGGATTAAGTAGATGGCTAGTTATGACCCTACTAAACCTTCCCTGGGGTCCACATATTACTTTGTTGAACATGACTATGAACGGTTAGTCCGTGTCAGGACATATAATTAAGCATACATAATCACATATTTTGCTTTGATTCCATGACATTGTTTGACCCATGCATCTGCCCATGATCCAACTATTTGACAAGTAGCATCAAACCACACAAAAAAAACTGTTACAATATTCCTAGCAAATAATTTACCATAACGAGCAATTGCCTGCAATTTAGAAGCGTTTCACCAATAATTCATCGAATGTATAATTAAAATTATATACAAAGTCCGCTTCATCTTTTAAATGTATCATTAAGAAAACTATACAAATAGTACATCAAGGAGATCACAGAACAAAATAATAGCTCAGTTTAAGTGTTTCAATTAAATAAATCCAAGAATCCTATGATGTCCTGTTTACAACAATTTTATATAATGTGTGCATTAATTGAAGAGAACCACAAGATTACCATTAAAGGTAATATTATGTGGTTGTTGGATTGGCAATATAGACATACAAGCCTCACGTAAAATGTGAAACTTTAACCTCCCTACAAGTTATCCGAATTTTGTGATTCCATACAAAGCTATATGTTCATGTCGTGACCATGGTTATTAACGCATCACCACATCGTCGCTTTGGCATCGTCTAAGAGTCGAGACGGCCAGGGACGGCTACCACGGCCATCGACTCGCCATATTACCTTAGGGCGTCCGCTTTATGACCAAGGCGTCCTCATGTCGTCGCTTTGGCACAGTAAGTCGTCGCCGTGCAGAGAGTCGGGTGCCATAAGCAACTGCTGAACTCCAAGTGTTGGGGGCTCAAAAAGCAGAGGGCGGGAAGGAGAATGAAGGGCTCAGGCACTCCAAGATGTTGCTGAAACACTCCATGATAACGTCTCTGCTCAAAGTACCATAGAGGCAAAGTTTAGGACCAAATAAGAAGAGATGAGGTCAACAGGCATGTGGCTAACTTCTTCTATGAGTGCAGCATGCCATTTAATGCTGCCAACTCAATGAGCTTCGAGATTATGGTTGAGGCCATTGGGCAGGTATAAGCCCCTTAGCTTCCATGAGTTGAGGGTGCCATTGCTTGCGAAGGCTGTAGAAGAGACAAACAAATTGAGGGAGAAGCATGAGAAGGCTTGGAAGCAATACAATTGCACACTAATGTCGGGTGGATGGATGGATAAAAGGGAACACCACTTAATTAATTTCCATATCAATAGTCTAGATGGGACTTTCTTCTTGGAGTCTATTGATGCATCAAGTCAATCACATAATGCAAAGAAGTTGGCATATTTACTAGAGAAGAGTATTGAAGCCATCGACAAAGACAAAATTGTTCAAGCAATCACTGACAATGGCGCTAACTACAAGGCAGCGGGCAAGCTTCTCATTGAGAGGATTTCTACATTGTTTTGGACTCCATGTGCTGCACACTGCTTGGATCTTATGTTGGAGACCATTGGAAAGTTGAAGGCATTTAAGAAGCCTATCACACAAACTAGGCATATCACCACATTTAGGCCCTGTTTGTTTTGGCTTTTCATCGGCATAAAAGCCAAAAAGCCTAAGCCGAAACAAACGACTGGCTTTTAAGCCGGGCTTTAAAAAAGCCAGAAACCCCTATATAACTATAAGCCAAAAGCCAGACAAGAAGAGCTTTTTTGGGCTTTTTTGAATGAAATAACACTTTGCCACTAAAAGTCTCCAAAATTACCCACCAAATGCCATCATATATAAATTGAGAATTCATCCAACATCTCATTTAGGGTATTTTAGACTTTTTATCTATAAACTGTACCATCTAACCCATTAATAAACCAGGATACCAAACAACATGTCTTGTCTTAAAAGCAGATGGCTTAAAAGCTCATTAAGCCAAAAAGCTAGCTTTAAGCCAAAAGCCAAAAAGCCTAAGCCGAAACAAACAGAGCCTTATTTACTGGCATAAGAGGATTCTTGATGCAATGAGGGAGAAGATAGGTGGGAGGGATCTTGTGAGAACTGCGGCCACTTGTTTTGCCACAGCTTTCCTAAATTTGCGAAGCTTGCACACACATAGGGATGCATTGAGGTTTTTATTTGTTAGTGAAGATTGGGCAAGGTGCAAATTGGCAAGCAAGGAGGTAGGGAAAAATGTGTGCAGCATTTTCCTTTCTAAGCAATTCTGAAATTCAGTGGAAGACTACCTAAAAGTTTCACAGCAACTTATTGTTGTGTTAAGGCTTGTTGATGGTGATGAGAAGCTTGCCATGACGGAGGTTGCATATTTCACGCTCAAAGCACAGCAGAAAATCAAAGACAACTTCCCTACCCAAAACAAGTCAAGGTTTCTCAAGAAAATCATGAGTATTGTTGAGCGATGTTGGGTGGACCAAAAACTATATGGTGCTGCACTGTTTTGGAACCCAGGCAAAATTTTTCTAATTCAAAAGAAAGATGATGTGTATACTGGCGAGCTAAGATATTCATTCACTGATGTGGTTGCAAAGATGATTAGTGATCATGATCTTCAAAACAAGATCGATGATTTAGCCATCCAATATGAAGACCGGCGAGAAAGCTTTTCAAATAGAATATCAATCAACAACCAAGGAACAAAAATTCCTAGTAAGTACTATACAATCTGAATTCTTTATTGAGCTTTCTAACATAAGAATGTTTTGTGATGTTCTCCATTTAGTTGATTGGTGGAAGTATGTTTTGTGATGTTCTCCATTTAGTTGATTGGTGGCGTGCATATGGTGGCCGAGCCATAGAGCTCCAAAGATTTGAGAAGCATGTCGTTAGTTTTTGCTGTTCATCCTCCGGTTGTGGCAGCAATCGGAGTACATTTGAGTTTGCAAGCAACACTATCAACTACTCAAATTCATTTATTTGCTATTTTTGCCTACTGATTTATTTATTATGTTTCCACTGATAGATCCATACTAAAAAACGAGCCGGTTAGAGCACCAAAGGTTGAATGATTTGGTCTATGTTCAATACAACCAGAAGATGGCACATAGCTTCTGAAAACAGAGTGAGAAAGGAGGAAGCAAATATGACCTTTTGTGCTTAGAAGACTTTGATTGGGACAATGAATGTATTGACCCGGAGGCTGAACCTGTTCATAATGGCCATGGGGACATTAACAAGTTGACAAAGATGTTGGTGCATCACATATGCTTCAAGGTCACAATCTTCCTAGGAGGGCTCGTGGTGATGTCATTGGCTATACTGGGTGTGCAAGGGTGGTTCAAGAAGAGCCACAGTCGGATTCGGGCAATGAAGATGACGATCCTCAAGATGAAGAATTAGTTGTGATGGATGAGGATCTTGATGATTTCGGCGAAGCTCCACCTATTATTATCCTCAAGAGAGTGGTGACCAACCTAGCGATGGTGGAAATGTGGATGGGTTTCTATTGGATAATGACTATTATTGACGGATGGGAGTGCTGGTCTGTTGGGACTGTTGGTGTTTTGTTTTTTGTTGACTTTTGGAGATGTTGGGCGAGCCATTGGGGGCGCAGACTGTGGCCTCCTAGACTATTCAGTTCTTATATTATTCCAAACTTTGAGGTTGAACTGTCATGAACGTATGTGATGTTATTACTTACTAGTTACATGCCCGTGCGCGTTGCTACGAAAAACAAAATTGATAACGTAAAATAAAGATTAAAAAATAAAAAAAAATATTTCACAAAATCAAACATTTATCTTTAACCCTTTGTTTCTTGGGAAAGCTGGCTAATTAAAGCAACGCTTCGTTTCTTGCGTAGGGCAATTAAGCAGGGCAATTAAGTAGGGCAATTAAGCAGCAATTAATGACGTGGGAAGAACGGACCACTGCTACCAAGTGCTGCTTTAGAATAGTAGAGATTATCTGTGTTGCTGGCCCATTTTGATGTGTAAAATATCGACTCAAAACCTTATTGCTGTAAATATGTGATGCTGACATGCTAGCCCATTTTCATATTGCTAAGTGCCTAACGATTGCTTATGCTGCATTGCAGCTTTCTGCTGGATGGGTGGAGAGCACAGAGGAGGGAATATTAACAAGGTTCAAATTCATATAATCATTATTAGATTTTACAATCCCGCATAGTTGTATCTATTTGCATTTATAACAACGTGCCTTTGCTTTCTTACAGTTGGAAGGAGTTGTGTCAGCTGGGGATGCATGGCAGAAGACCACAACAGGAGAATATGCAAGAGGCAAAATTAAAGTTTGTTAGGCTTCTGGCAACATCAAAGTATGTTAGTCTTCCTAACTTGCTCATTAAATTTGTTGCCTTATTATGTTAGGATGTGTGTATGGTGTCGCTTTGCCGCACGCCGTAGGCGCTAAGGCAGTGTGGTGGTAGTGAGGCATCTCACCTCGCCTTATCACCTTAATAACCATGGTTGTGACAAGGGCCAAGATGAGATTACAGAGGTACAATTGAGATCAAAATATAAATGAATATGGTTAATCTGTATGGAGCTGGCAAATGTAGAATGTGGAATCTTTTATCTGTATATTGTAGAATGTCGAATACCTGGAGTAGAATATTATTAGTTTAATCGGGATAAATCACTACGAGGATACTATAAACAGCCAGAAAACAGGGGATAATGTTTTTAGGGACCAATATAAAAAGGATTTTCTACCTTCAGGATTTTGTATTTACAATATGCACAAGCACAACTGTAAATGATACACAATCTTTGGGGAAAATATGTCAATGACATGTGATCTTTGCATATCCATTTGAGCTTAGTGTCATACTAATACTTGGGAGAGTTCTTATAGTTTTTAATATATGGATGATGGTGTCTATCATTGTATGAACATTATTGGCAATAACATGAAGTGCCCAAATCATGGTAATAGCAACAGTAGAACAAAGAAGGAAACAACAAAGGGTGCAAATAATATTTTTATGCAAATTACACCAAATAAGACAAGTTGTGAATTGGAGCTATTTGATTTCTGAAAGTGGGATTGAATATTATTATTCATACCTCAACCTCCATTGCAGTGAATCCAAACCCAGAATCACCCTCCACAGCAACCACGAGTTGTTCAGGTTCAGCCACTGCAGCTGCAACACAGTACCCCAATCCGACCGCCATCGTCCCCCATGTCCCTGCATCCAGTCTTGTCCTTGGCTCATTCTGCACAAGCACAGCCCTGCCAACATCCATGGTGTTCGCCCCTTCTGAGACTACTACTGGAGCAGGGCTACCTTCAGCAAGGATTGCATCCCGGATAATCCGCATAGGTGTAAGGAAATTGAACGGTACAACATCCTTTGCGAGCTGCACCTCCATCTTGAGCACATTGTCCTTCACCTTCTTGGTGGTTGCCTCAACCCATGGGTGTGAGCGTGCCAAACAGAATGGCTGGTCCTTGATCTCCCTATTGATCAGCTCCATGACTCTCTTCGCATCCCCAATGAGCCCCACGTGTGGATTCCGGAGCTCAATCTCATCCTCACAGACATCCACAAGTATGAATTTCACATCCTTGAACCACTTGGGTGGCTCGCCAAAGTGAAGCAACCAGTTAAGCCTCGCACCAACGACAAGCGCCACATCACACTGCCCGATGGCGAGCGACCGTGCCGCCGTGGTGGACAGCGGATGTGCGTCGGACACGACCCCCTTCCCCAGCGTCGGGAGGAACGGGATGCCCGTTGTGTCCACCAGCTTTCAGATCGCCTCCTCAGTGCGCGCGTACGCCGCGCCCTTCCCAACTACAATCAGAGGCCGCTCCGCGCGCCGGAGCAGCTCCACCGTCTCCTGGATGCCCTCGTCTAGGGTCTTGTGCTTTGGTGGGGAAGAATCTGAAGCGGCGGAATCGGCCGTGGCCGCGGCTATGAGGGCGGCTGCTTCTGATTCGGTGAGGGTTTGGTGGAGAACGTCGGAAGGGATGTCGAGGTAGCAGCCGCCGGGGCGGCCGGAGACGGCGGCGGCGAGGGCCTGGAAGACGAGGCGAGGCATGTCGGCGATGGAGGTGACCTGACGGCGAGCTTGGCGAAGGGCTTGGTGGCGGCAATCTGGTCGAGCTCCTGGAAGTCGCCCTTGCCGGCGTCGAGTTGGGAGCAGGAGCCGGAGACCATGAGGAGCGGCCAGGCATTGGCGGTGGCGTGAGAGATGCCCGCAGGCCGTGGATGCAACCTGGGCCGGAGACGGTGAGGAGGAGGCCGGGGGAGCCGGTGAGGAATCCGTAGGCGGCGGCGGCATAGCCCGCGGACTGCTCGTTGCGGAAGGCGAGGAAGCGGACCCCGGCGGCGGCGGCGCGGGAGGCGAGGGACGTGACCGGGATGCCCACCACCCCGAACATGTGCCGCGCGCCGGCCGCGGCCAGCGCGCGCCCCGCGAGGGCGCTCCCGTCGACCGTTGCCGCGGTGGAATCGGACGCCATTATTGATCTGGGTTTGGGTCTCGGACCGTTCGGTTGTTGGTTTGCTTCTAGCTTGTTGCTATGCTTTACAGTGTGAATGATGTTAGGAAACTCGGTCTAACGTGGCTCATAAGAGCATCTCCAGCAGAGCCCCTAAACCAGCCCCTAAACCTTAAAATAGGAAGTGTAGTAAAAAAAACAGATCCAGCAGGGCCCCAACTCAAGCCCCTAAAATTAGGGGGCCCCTAAATTTGCCTCCTCAGCCCCAATTCCCAGGGACACGAGTACAATCCATATTATTGAAGATAGGGAAATACATGAGAGGCTTCGAAAATTTTATCATGTTTTGAAAATTTTAATTTGAAATTTGAAATTTCATGTTTTTAAATTGTAAATGTTAATATGCTTATGTTTTATGTATTACAAATATTTTTAATTGAATTTAGTGGTGTCAAATGAAGATTATACATAGCGGATATGTCAAAATAGGAGAAAAAGTAAAATAGAAATGAGATTTAGGAATTTATTCTTTGGACTTGTGCTCTGAAAACAGGGGCCCAAAAAATAGGGGGAGTCCCTAAATCCAAAATAGGGGCCCTGTTTTAGGGGCCCTTGCTGGAGATGCTCTAAGGACTCTTATCGAAACCTTAGCTGTAGGTTATAAATAGAAGGCATGGGGTTATTCTATTGTACACAGAAACAAGCAATAAAGAATAGCAGATCCATTCCTCCTCATATTTGTGTCTCGCTCTCTCTGTTCTCCACTTTAGATCTATTAGGTAACTCCGGACTATTCGATAGCGAGGCTGTCTAATACGTTATCAGCACGAAGCTCTGTCGGTAAACAGATTGAAAAGGTGAGATACGAGGATTGAATCTAATCGCTCGTTTGAATCTTTGCATGCATCTAATCTACGCTATCGTGACACGAAGGGGGTGTTTGGCAGAGCTTTATCTCCACCAAATTCGTGGAGTTGGTGGAGCTAGATATTTCTAGCTTCATCAGATTCGTGGAGTTGAAGCTGTTGGTATATTAAGAGTGTTTAGGTGCGTCATATTGTTAACATTTTATAATAAAATTATAAACTTAAGTCACTTTATTTCAGTTGTATGAGCTAAGATCTGGAGCTCTGCTAAACAGGGCCGAAGTCACGTGGCAGAAGCTACGAGTCGTTACCGTACAAGCCGTTAGCTGATCAGCCCGAAGCCATCGCCGTCGGCCTCCCCGTGGCACGAAGCCGCCGCCCAGCGCCTGCAACGCCGGTCCCACCGCCCGCGGCACGTAGCCTCCTGGCTGGCTCAGCGCGACTGGAAGGCACCCCTCCCTAGATCCGCACGATGGATCGGTACTTGTTTGGTCCCGTATGCAACATGCATTGGTTCAGCATGCATTACTAAAGAAGCTGTATGCAAGTGCGCTAGCTAGTCGGCCGTATGCAACAAGTATTGGTTCAGCATGCAGCATGCATTACTTAGGAAAAGGAAGGGATATCCTGTTCTTTGCCGTCCACGGATGCAACTGGTCCCCGCCGTGACTTGGCAAGAAGCCTCCCGCTCGACCGGCCGGCCACTTGCAGCGCCGCACGCAACGGTCGGCCGCCCCCGCCGCTGGCCGGCCCCCACACATGCATGCTTTCACGTGCATGAAATACAAGTGAGGCATATATGCATATGCATATGCATATGCATATGCGACATTCATGCTTTCACGTGCATAGAAATACAAGTGAGGCATATATGCATGCATATACGCATATGCATATACACATGCACATGCATGGAAAGAAAGCATATAACCGTCTGTTTGGTTCGGCGCTTCCTCATGGCCAGGCCAGCCGCATGCGTTGACCACGCGCGCTCCGCGCGTTTGGTTCATTGCATGTCGAGCGCTGGCCTGGCCCTGCGCATGCAACCGGGGCTAATCCACTACATCGCTACCGCGACGCTGCGGAAACATCACATGTGGCCGCTTTTCACGCCAGCCGACGCAACACACGCTCCGCTCATACAGGCAGCCAAACACGCCCTAAGTCAGCCACATATATGCATGCATGCAGTTGGATACGAATTAAAGTTCATTGCTTGCTTGCTTTACATATGCATCCAGTTGCTTGCATGCACGCAGCCACGCAAAGCACGCGACGCAGCTGGCCGGCCGGCCCGACGCGGTGTAAATAAATACTGGTGCATGGCACATACCGGTCGGCCACAAGACACAATCGCCACAAGAAGACTCAAATTGCCCGCCACGGGCGCATATGCACAAAGCGGCACTCGCAAGACGGCCGCACCATTGCACGAAGCGACAAACGCGAGCACGAAGCCGCATCGCTGGCAAAGACTCATGAGCACGGTTGCCGCCGCGACGAGCGGCACCGGCGCGCACGAAGCCGCGCTCATTCTTTTCTTTTACTACTTGTATGAATATTTTATGAATTTGTAATTATTACTTCACGTGTATTTGAGTTTTTCTTTTTCTTTCTCTAATATACACACTCACGGGGCGCATATGCACAAAGCGGCACCTGCGCGCACGAAGCCGCACCATTGCACGAAGCGACAAACGCAAACACGAAGCGCATCGCTGCACGAAGCGGCACCCGCGAGCACGAAGCCGCGTCGCCGCACGAAGCGGCATCGGCGCGCACGAAGCCGCACTCATTCTTTTCTTTTACTACTTTTATGAATATTTTATGAATTTGTAATTATTACTTCACGTGTATTTGAGTTTTTCTTTTTCTTTCTCTAATATACACATGAAGCACGCCACACGAAGCGGTCACCGCCGCACCAGGAAGGCCGCCGCGCATGAAACCGACCGCACGAAGTCGATCGTGCGCACGAAGCCGAATGTACGAAGCCGATCGCACAAAGTCGATCGTGCGTATGAATCCAATCGCATGCAGAAAGTTGATCGCACGAAGCCGATCGCGCACATGAAGATTGCACGAAGTCGATCATTTGCATAAATCCGATTGCGTGCATGAAGCCGATCATGCGCATGAATCTGATCGCATGCACGAAGCCGATCACATACATGCACGAAGCTGTATTTATGAATCTTTATGAATATTTGTGAATCTTGCAATTATTGCTTTCTTTTAGTTTGCTGGAAATTCATTAGAAATTAATTATGTATTTTATGAATTTTGCAAACCCCTCTTTTATTAGATTACACGCAGTAATCTAATTATAGAATTTTTAAAACATGTAGTCTGAAATTGTGAATCGTGAGTTGAAGAACTGGCCCCGCATGGTCAGAACTATCTCACATGGGCATTAAATGCAAATACCATGCTTGCGAGCAAGAAGCTCCAAGCTGCCACCGGCTGAGAGTCCTCGAAGGACGCGCAACCTACTACCGAGCAAAACGATCAAATTTTGACCTTTCTCAGGCATCACCTTTCAGCCACTCTTAAGAATGAATACATGGCTGAGGTGAGTGCACTTAAGTTATGAATTGCACTTCAGAAACGGTTCAAGAAGCTCAAGTCCACCATCTTGCTCCAAGCACATCAAGATTGGTTCGCCTAAAGTTTGCGGACTACAAAAAAGTGGTTGTTAGTTAACTTTGAATAATGAATTATAATGTCGGGACCCGAATCTGCAAATCTGAACCCTCTGTGTATTTTGCACTAGTTCAGGATCACGCTAGTGCACACAGTAATAACAGGGATGAAGTACCACAATCATACACAGCGGAAATAAATAATAAAGTACTTCAAACATTAAATAAACTGGTAGATAAACAGCAGCGGAACGAAGAATGTCGGTGACACCCATCAGTATGCCACAAGCAGCTGACAAGGTTCAACTCCTAGATAATTGCCTCCTCGTAGAACTTCGCCTTCTTTGAAGTGGTAGTCTTCTCCTCAACTGATGATTGTGTTGAAAGCAAGGGTGAGTATACAACATACTCAGCAAGTCATGCACAGAAATGCAGTTCTAATACTATATGCATGGCTTATTCCAAAGGATTGGCTTAGGGGGCTATTTTGCATCAAGCAGCATTTTGTTTCCATCAAATAATCTTAATAGATTCAAAAGTAGTAAAACCATATTATATAATAAGTTATCAATCTCTTTTCAAACAATTTGGCACAAAGCTCTAAATCACTTTAGCAATTATCTTTGGCATACAGCCACCCTTCCCACAATTCATTTTTGAAGATCTTACCCTTGACTGTTATCGGCGTATTCTACACCAGGGTATCCACTCCCCCGCAATAAACACGGTCGCCGGGCGGCCAGGGCGCGTCTGGGCCCCAGCGCTGGCGAGCAAGAGGGGCTACCAGGTGGTCGCCCGGTGGGCAGTGGCGATCGAGCCACGCCATCGGGCGCCAAGAAAGTGGTCGCCGGTGGCGAGTGGCGATCAAGCCATGCCATGGCGCCGAAGGTGGTCGCCGGTGGGCGATGTGGCGTCTGAGCCGCTTCCGGGCGCACCACCCCCGAGGCTACAGTGCCAGGATCAAGGATATTTAATGCGAATCGTGCGCATTAAATGCAAAGCGTAGAGGCTACAGTATGGCGGCGCGCCTTCCCAGGCGCGTTTTAATTACGGGTGACGTCACGGCAGCACCCCTCCCCCTGACGGAACGGGCGGCGTTGGGGGGCGTGGGGCCCTAGGCAGGGGTGTGACGGCTGCGGCAGGCATTAAATGGGGTGTAAGGACAGTGACGGGTGCATTAAATGCGCCCGTGGCAGTGTAATGAGTATAGCTTGCTGTGTAAGCCTCCCATGCGCCCCCGCCAGCCCAAGTATAAAAAGGAGCCAGAATGCATGGGAGAGGGGGTTCGATTCTTTCATGTTAGGTTCCATTCTCCCCAGTTAGGATTCCAGTTCATATCCCACAACACCTGCAATCACAAGGAAAGCAGGACTAGGGCTATTACTCTTCGGAGGGCCCGAACCTGGGTAAACTCAAGCGTCCCCATTCTTCCAAGCTTCCCCGGCACTCCGGCTTCTCTTCCTCCGGCGATTGCCCCGAAAGCTCCCCGTTTGAACCTTACAAGCACCCGATCCGGAGGTGCCTGTCGGCCAGAACGCTGACAGTGGCGCGCCAGGTAGAGGCTCTTGGTGGTTAGATTGCCCTTTTCCCTCCGTTTCCTTGTCGAAGCTTAGAAGAAGTTGGGACGATTGTCTGCATGGCGGAGTCGCACTCCAAACGCAGCAACCTACACGAGGAGAGCAGCGCCCGTAGCCGATCCCGGCGCCCGGGAAAGGAGCCGGGCCAGCCGGGTCCCTCCGCCCTGGGAGGGGCACGTATGGCTCCCGCGCCCGGGGGCCAGCCCGTCCAACGGCGTTTGATGTTGGGGACGATACCCCCGCACGGAGCCTTCATGCGGCTCGACTACTCCTCGATCATCCTCCAGTTCCGCTAGGGGGCGATACCCCAGCCACTCCATGGCTGCGGGATATCGCCCGCCTAGTTGATGCCGCTCAACAGCAGGTTGAGGCGGCGACCCAGCCGGGGGCTTCTGGCACGTGGCGGCAAGGAGCGCGCGCGCCCGAGGCGCAGGGTTCCAACCGCCACACAACAACTTCTCCCGGCGTCAAGGGCCGGGACAAGGGGAAGGGAGTCCTGGTTGCAGCCCCCTCCGGCGTAGGGGGACATGCACGTGATTCCGCTTCCTCTCGTGGTCCCCCTGAGTCGAGGGGAGATCGCGAGGATCTGAGAGCACGCCTGGATGAGAGGCAGCTCCAGCGCGACGGCGACGTACGTCACGTTCTTAGGAGGCGTCGCGAACACGCACAGCGGCGCCCCAAACCCCGGGTACCAAGTGATCGACAGGGGGCTCCCCCCTCTGACTCCGGGGAGAGCGTAGACTCGCACTCCTCATCCTCGTCTCAGGATCGAGGGGCTGGCGAGCGACGCTGCTCCCCCTACAACGTTGGATGCTAGGCGTTTTTCTCCGTCTCCGGCAAGCTGCGTGGCCGGAGAGATTCCGCCCCGCCTCCATCGAGAAGTACGACGGCACCACCAACCCGGAGGAGTTCCTGCAAATCTACACCATGGTGGTGCGCGCTGCGGGAGGGTCCGAGAAGATTATGGCCAACTACCTCCTAACATCGCTGACGGGCTCTGCCCGGTCTTGGCTACTTAACCTCCCGAGAGGCTCTGTGCATTCGTGGGAGGAGCTGTGCGACATTTTCGTCGCCAATTTCCAGGGCTCCTACGCTCAGCCAGGCGTGGAGGATGACCTCCACGCTCTGGAGCAGACGGAGGGGGAGTCCCTGAGGGAGTTCATCCGGCGGTTCAGCCACTGCTGAAACACGATCCCCCGGATCTCTGAGCAGTCAGTAATCATCGCGTTCCGGAGGGGGGTCCGGGACCAGAAGATGCGGGAGAAGATGGCTACTCGCACCATCACAACCACCTCCGAGTTGTTCTCCCTGGCACACAAGTGCGCCAGGGCGGCGGAGGCCCGGGAGTGCACGACAAGGCCTTCCGGCCCCAGTGACGTCGGCACCTCGAAGTCCTCCGACCGCAAGAAGAAGAAGAAGCGGAAGGAGGCTGCCGCCAGGGAAGTCCTGGTTGCCGAGCCGGAAGCCAAGCCCCAGCGCCGTGACGGCCAGGACCGAAGGGGTGAGCGCCGGGACCAGCGCGGCGACCGCAGGGACCGCCGTTCACCCCATCGTGAAGACGATGGGGGCAAACCTTATTGCCCCATCCATCGAACGAGTGGGCACGACTTGGAGGACTGCCAAGTTGTGTCCAAATTGGTAGAGAGGCGGCTCAAGAAACGCCGCGAGGAAGACCATGGAGACGGCGACGACGAAGACCCAGCTCCGCTGGCTTTCCAGCAGGCGGAGCATACGGTGGTGTTCATTCACGGTGGCTCGGCTACCTACTCATCGAACTCGCAGTACAAGCGGGATCTGAGGCAGGTTTGTGCCACCATACCGGCCTCCGGGGCGGGCAGGCCGCTGAAATGGTCGGAGCAACCGATCACTTTCAGCCGGGCCGACCACCCGGAGAATGTTTCCGGCCCAAGCCATCTCCCGATCGTGGTTTCTCCCACGGTTCGCAATGCGAAGCTCGGGCGGGTCCTCGTCGATGGAGGTAGCTCCATCAACCTGTTGTCTATCGGGGCGTACCAGGCGCTCCAGATACCGTATGAGGAGCTGCGCCCGGCCCCACTTTTCTACGGAGTTGCCCCCGGGGTGGGCCTCTTGCCCCTAGGGCAGGTCCAGCTGCCGGTAACATTCGGAAGTGCGGAGAACTTTCGGACGGAGCTTGTCAACTTCGAGGTCGTCGACTTCGACCTTCCCTACAACGCCCTGCTTGGCCGCCCAGCTCTGGTCAAATTTATGGCAGTCGCTCACTACGCCTACATGTTGGTAAAGATCCCTGGGCCTGGGGGCCCAATCACGGTCAGGGTGGATAGGCTGGAAGCTCTGCGCCTCAGCAAATAGCTGCAGGACCTGGCCGGCACCACCTGCTCGGTGCGCGATAAAGACAACAGCCCGGGCGTCCCCTCGGTCAGGACCCGCGCTTTGCCTGGACCTTCGAGCGAGGTGAAGGCGGTCCCCGTGGGTGAGGACGGCTCCGGCAAGGTCGTGAAGATCGGCACCGACCTCAGCGCCAAATAGGAAGGCGCGCTCGTCACCTTCCTCCTGTCCAATCTGGATGTGTTCGCTTGGGAGCCATCGTAGATGACCAGGGTCCCTAGGGAGGTGATCGAGCACCGATTGGCAACGCTCCCTAGAGCGCACCCGGTCCGACAGAAGGTCCGGCGGCAGGCGCCAGAGCGGTAGGACGCCATTCGAGACGAAGTGGAAAAACTTTTGTGTGCAAAGATTGTGCGGGAGGCCGCCTACCCCGAGTGGCTGGCCAACCCCGTGCTCGTAAGGAAGTCCAATGGGAAGTGGCGAATGTGCATCGACTTCACCGACCTCAACAAAGCCTGCCCCAGGACTGCACTTCGCCACGGATAGACATTGTTGTCGACTCCACGGCAGGGTGCGAAGCTCTGTGCTTTCTCGACGCCTACTCCAGTTATCATCATATCAGTATGGCGCGGGAAGACGAAGAGAAGACTGCTTTTGTGACTCCTCTCGGTGTATATTGCTATGTCCGGATGCCCTTCGGGCTGAAGAATGCTGGCTCTACTTATCAGCGGGCCATGCACTTTGTGTTCCGGTCTCAAGTGGGAAAGAACCTTGAAGTATATGTTGACGATCTGGTAGTAAAGACAAAGAGGGTTGATGAGCTTGTTCAGGACCTGGAAGAGACCTTCTCCCGCCTCAGGAAGTATTGCTTGAAGCTGAATCCCGAAAAGTGTGTGTTTGGCGTCTCATCCGAAAAGCTGCTCGGATTTCTAGTCTCCAGCTGTGGAATCGAAGTCAACCCCGAAAAGATTGAAGCGATTGAGCGCATGCAGCCACCTACTCGGCTCAAGCAACTGCAATGCCTAACTGCTCGCCTGGCCTCCCTTGGCCGGTTCATAGCCCGGCTAGGGGAGAAAAGCCTTCCCTTGTTCAAACTGTTGAAGAAGTCCAACTCGTTTGAGTGGACCCCGGAAGCCCAGCAGGCGTTTGAAGACCTGAAGAAGTACCTCTCCTCCCCTCCGGTGCTGGTCGCCCCCGAGCCAAGCGAGCCGCTGCTGCTGTATGTGGTGGCTAGCCCCTCCGTGGTGAGCGCGACACTGGTCGCAGAGCGAGAAGGTGTCCAGCGGCCAGTCTACTACATCAGCAAGGTGCTGCATGACGCGGAAACAAGGTACCCGCATGATCAGAAGATGGTGTATGCCGTGCTGGTGGCGTCAAGGAAGCTGCGACACTATTTCCAAGGAAGGGAGATCACGGTGGTCTCCTCCTACCCCCTGCGCGAGATTCTCCACAATCGTGAGGCTGAAGGCTGCATTGCAAAGTGGTCCGTCGAGCTGGGGGAGTTCGGCGTCAAGTTCGCTCCTCTTACCGCCATAAAAGTCGAGGTGGCGGACTTTCGCTGCCGAGTGGACTCCGGCTGAGTCCGAACCAGAAGAGGTCCCCGCACCCTCCCCCTGGACACTTTTCTTCGATGGATCCTTCAGGCTCGAAGGCGCGGGGGCTGGGGTCCTCTTGGTCTCTCCGACCGGGGACCTCCTCAAGTACGTGGTCACCCTCGACTTCAAGGCCACAAACAACGTCGCCGAGTACGAGGTCTTGCTGGCGGGGCTTCGGGCCGCCGCAGCCATCGGTATTCGGCGCCTACAAGTGAAAGGCGACTCCCTGCTGGTCGTCAATCAAGCAAGAAAGGACTTCTCCTGTCCTGACCCTATCATGGCAGCATACCTGGCAGAGGTCAGGAAATTGGAGCGACACTTTGAAGGGTTGGGGTATACACACATCCCCCGGCGCGACAACTACTTGGCGGATGAGCTCGCTCAGCTCGCTTCAACGAGATTCCTGTCCCGGTCGGAGTCTTTGAAGAAAGGCTTTCGCGACCGTCCATCGTAGCCTCCGTCTCTGGTGGGGACGATGGTGATGCCGCTCCAGCCCTCGCTCCTGGAGGGAAAGTGGTTCCGGCGGAAACGCCCGGCCAGGCGGAGTACCCGGGCGACCACCTTGTGGCCGCCGCACTTGACCGGGAAGGCACCTGGATGGATCCGATCCTGGCCTACCTGCGGGATCAAGTGTGCCCCGACGATGATGCGTCAGCAGAGAAGGTAGCACGAAAGGCCAAGTGCTATACCCTGGTGGGCGAGGACCTGTACCACCGAGGTAGAAACGGAATTCTTCTGAAGTGCATCACTCGGGAAGAGGGGAGCACTTTGCTCTCTGATATCCATGGAGGCGTGTGCGGGAGCCATGTGTCCGGTCGAACGATGGCGGGAAAGGCCTTTCGCCAAGGGTTCTATTGGCCAACCGCCCTCCAGGATGCTTGCGAGCTGGTGAGGAGGTGCGAGGCGTGCCAGTTCCACGCCAAGCAAATCCACCAACCAGCCCAGGCCCTGCAAACTATCCCGCTCTCGTGGCCCTTCGCGGTCTGGGGGCTGGATATCCTGGGCTCGTTCCCGCGGGCTACAGGGGCTACACCCATCTGTTCGTCGCCATCGACAAATTCACTAAGTGGGTGGAAGCCGAGGCGGTGAGATCCATCACCGCTGCAGCTGCGGTCAAGTTTATGCGAGGGATCTTCGCCCGCTTTGGGGTCGCCAACCGCATCATCACCAACAACGGCACACAATTCACCAGCGCGGCCTTCCTGGACTTCTGCGAAGAGATGGGCACCAAGGTTTGTTTTGCCTCGGTCGCCCATCCAAGGAGCAACGGCCAAGTCGAGCGGGCCAATGCGCTGGTGCTGAAGGGCCTCAAGACCCGGGCATTTGATCGACTCCACAAGCGCGGGGCCCGATGGATTGAAGAACTCCCGGCTTTGTTGTGGTCGCTTCGAACCACTCCCGGCCGGGCCGCCGAGGAAACCCCTTTCTTCCTGGTCTACGGTGCGGAGGTTGTCCTCCCGCCGGAGCTAGCACTGGGGTCACCGCGCGTCACGGCGTTTACGGAAGAAGATCAGGAGGACCTGCGCCAGGACGACATCAACTTCATGGAAGAAGCGCGGGATCGGGCGGCCCTGCGCTCCGCGCGGTACCAACAAAGTCTCAGGCGGTACCACGCCTCCCAGGTCAGTGAGAGAACACTGATAGTGGGCGACCTGGTCTTGCGAAAAATTCAGTCGCATGTCGGGATGCATAAACTGTCTCCCCAGTGGGAGGGCCCCTTCAAGGTGGTCTCAGTCTCTCGTCCCGGGGCGGTCAGGCTGGCCACTGAAGACGGCGAAGAACTGGCGAACTTGCAGAACATAGAGAATCTGCGCAAGTTCTATCCTTGGTCGGTTGTAAGTCTCAGGCTCTGCTCCCCGACCAGCCGGAGTGTGTCTTCCTCTCCACCGCTGGTCGGGGAAGGCCTCTTGTTTGAAATCAAGTATTCACTTTCTTTATCCGAAGTAATTGTCCTCCCTACTCTCTTTCCGGTCTCTTGCCCACTGTTGGGCAGTGCCAGGGCACTTGCCCTTGGTACCCTGTGGCCTTGCAAAAGCCCGGTGGCAAAGGCGGAACCACTAAGTGAGAGCGGCGTGCAGGGGTGGGCGATCGGACGGCTAGTTCAGCACGATTCCCGGCACTGTCATGACACTTCGGGTGTCCCCGTGGGGATCGGCGACTTGAACACCGTTGTCGAAAACCTAAGGCCCTGCCACGACTCACCAAGTGTTCGTTCCCTGGAGGTCACCTGGGTGGCAAAATTTTGCTAAGTCAAAGGGTTCAAGGGAAGTGACTCCCTGGCACAAGGCCTTAAGTCGTGCTCCCCTTCCGAGTCCTTAAGCGGTCATGCGCTTGTTCGTGCGGAAACAGTGGAGTAGAAGTAAAAACAGACACTGGGTGATATAATGGGAAGCTCGTGCTTCTGTTTCATTTAAGTTAATTTGCATCAAGGATCTTTACAGGTGGAAGCAAAAAGAAAAAGAGAAGAACTACGCTAAAGGAGCCTCCTCCTCGTCCTCCGCTGCTGCCTCTGCGGCCGGCACGTCCTCCTCAGCCGGGTTGACGTCCAGTCTCAGCGCCACGTCTTCTGCTGCCGCCTCCAGCTGGGGATTCTCCATCTCCAGTTGTGCGGCAACCTGCTCGGAGGCGTCGTGGACCCGCCCCTCCGCCTACGCCCAGTCCCCTTCAATCCCCTGGATAGTGGCCATGGGATCGAAGTTGGCATCGCGGCTAGCGCAGCAAGCCAACACGTACTTCGCCGTGGCCGCCGCGACTGCACGCCCCTCCTTGGCGGATCGGGCGGACAGGGCGGCAGGCAGGTGCGTGAGGAAGTTCGCAATCCGGCCGAGGCAGAACGCATAGTGCTGCGGCCTCTGCTCCAGCGGAGGTGGCTGCACCAGTCCCAGTGGGGTGAGGCTGGCCACCATCCGATCGAAGGCAGGACGCAGCATCTCTGTGGTGTCCGCCTCCGACTGAAGCCGCTCGCTCTTCTCCGTGTCCAGCTCCGCGGTGCGGCGGGCGCTCTGCTCCCGCTGCTCTCGCTCCCTTAGCAACTGCAGCTCCAGCCCCGCCTCCCGTTCGCATGAGTTCTCCACCTCCTTGCGAAGGCGGTTGATCTGGACTACCGCCTCCGTCAGCCGCTCCTTGCTCGTCGCCAGACGGCTGTTCGTGCTGCAATAGAGCTCGCTAAGAGCCGCCAGCAGAGCATCCGCGTCTGCCGAAGGGATGGAGGCGGTGGGGGGCTCCGGGGTGGGCAAAGGGCCCAGCGGGCCTGGGGCCTGAACGACGACGGCTGGCAGGACGACCACTTGGGGGTCGACCCCCTCCACCTGCTCACCCTGGAGCTCAGCTGCCTCAGATGGCGCAGCCCCTGAAGCCTCGGCGCCTTGATCGTCCCCGGCCTGGGCGGCGAGGACATCTGGAGCAGGCACCCTGAGAAAGAGAAAAGACGGTGGTAAGACGCAATTTGGAGAGACTTGACTATATTTTGTGTGTGCGTTTTTGAATAAGTACCTAGGTGGCGGCCTCTGGAAGCGGGGCACACCCGGGGCAAGGACCAGCCCCCCGCGCGGTGCTGGCAGTACCGGTCCTGGTGGCCTAAGGACCGGCACTGGCGGCGGAGGAGGAAGAAACGCCGCCACTGGCGGCGGCGGCGACGGTCGTAGCGTCGTCGTTGGAGCCGGCGGCGGCGGAAGGAGAGTCGGCGCCGGAGGGTCTAACGTCACCACCTCAACGGGGGCAAGGGAGGACGAGGTCGCGCCGCCCGTCAAACTCCCCGCCGCCGTTGAGGAGCCCGCCGCAGCAGCAGAAGAGCTACCGCGCTGTGGAGGACCCCGCCTGCCGAGCCCAAAGAAGACAAAGCGGCGCGATCGCTCGCCGAGAGGCGGGGTCTTTGAGAAGGCCCGCCGGCGGTATCGCCGTCGGCTGGGCGCCTGCGCGTCCCTTGGTCGCCCCTCCCCTAGTCACCGGTGGGAGAAGGGTCCCGGATTATCAGGGGCGCCTGGTGTGTCATATCGGGCGTACCCATGGCGTCCATCTTCGGCATGGCGCGGACTATCGCCGCACGCTCCCTGGGCTCTAACCGGCAGAGCGGGAGTGCGCCCGTCGGGAATGGCGGGACGGAGCTGGGCACGCCCAACTGCCCCATCCACCTGTCGACCGCGGTGGAAGAAAAGTTCCCGGCGGCTGACAAAAAAAAACCAAAGAAGAAAAATGCCGTCAGAACCGGAGTTGGCCAAAAAGAAAAAAGGGGGGAAAAGGGCGATCAAAGCATAGCAGTTTACCTCCGGGGATCGTCCGGATCCCATCATCCTGGCCCATGTACTGCCAGGCCGGGCGGACGCGGCGGCGCAGGGGGCTAATCCTCCAGGAAATGAAGTCCCGGACAACCATGCCCCCCGTTAGGCCCGCCGTCCGCAACTGGTCGACGCGGGCTAGCATCGTTTGGAGCTCGGGCGTCTCGCTGACGTGAGCCCCCCAGTTGGGGTTGCTGACCGCCGGCCCGGTTGGGAGCTCCAGCATTTCAATGCCGCTGTCGTCCTCGATGTACACCCACTCATCGCACCACGTCCTCCAGTTGGACCGGCAGTCCAGTGGGATGTAGCGTGACAAGGTCCCGTCGCGGAGCCGCAGGTGGCAGCTCCCGGAGACAGGAGAGGTGGCGCCGGCGGAGCGAAGGGCGTAAAAGAAGCGAAAAAGGAGCAGATTGGGCAGCACTCCTACGAACATTTCGCAGAAGTGGGCGAAGACAGCAAGAAGGATGACGCAGTTAGGAGGAAGATGGATGTGGTGAATGGCGTAAAAGTTGAGGACGGAGAGATAAAAGTCAGAAACCGGTGGCAGCAGGCCGGCTACCAGTTGCCACCCAAAGAAGAGCACCTCCCCGGGATGGCAGCAGGGCGCAACGGTCCCGGGGCGAATGCGGAGGGTGCCCATAGAGGTGTGCCTGGAAAGCCTGGCGGCGCCCTCCTCCTCGACAGACGAAGGGGGCAAGATCGTGGCAGAGGGAGAGGGAGTCGGAGGAGCCATCAAGCGCGGAAGAATGCTGAAGCACGTCGGGAAAGAAGAAGCAAGGGGCTCTAAGGTGGCGAGAAAAGACAGGGTGAAGGGAGCTTGAAAGAAAAAGAACCGCTCTCCCTCATGGCCGGCCTTTTTATAAGGATGCAATGGAAGGCTAAGCGGGAAAACCAAAAAGACGCGGTGGATCGTAAGTGGGAAGTTCAAAAAACCCCATAAAAAGGTGGGGGGCGTATCCCAAGGGTCGTGCGACGGTTACGAGGCGGGAATAATTGCGCAACCCGCCTTGGGAACCGGAGAAGCCGGAAGATCTTTAAAGTTGCGGGGCGCGTGGGCATTTAAGGGGCCCCACCCGGGAGACTGAACAGTTCCCCAAAGGTCAGTTAAAAGGGAGAGAAGAAAAAAGGAAGGCGAAAAACCAAAAGGCGCTCCAGGGTGGGCCCGGGGGCTACTGTCGGCGTATTCTACACCAGGGTATCCACTCCCCTGCAATAAACACGGTCGCCGAGCGGGCAGGGCGCGTCTGGGCCCCATCACCGCGGCGAGCAGTAGGGCCACCAGGTGGTCGCCCAGTGGACAGGTGGCGATCAGGTCACACCACTAGGCGCTCAGTAAGGTGGTCGCCCAGTGGACAGGTGGCGATCAGGCCACGCCACTGGGCGCTCAGTAAGGTGGTCGCCAAAGGCGGTGGCGTCGAGCCACGCCATGGCGCCAAGAAGGTGGTCGCCAGGTGGGCGGTGGCGTTGAGCCACGCCATCTGGCGCTCAGCAAGGTGGTCGCCCAGTGGACAGGTGGCGTACAGGCCGCTCCACTGGCGCACCACCCCCGAGGCTGCAGTGCCAGGATCAAGGACATTTAATGCGAATCGTGCACATTAAATGCAAAGCGTGGAGGCTACAATATGGTGGCGCGCCTTCCCCAGGCGCGTTTTAATTATGGGTGACGTCACGGCAGCACCCCTCCCCCTGACGGAACGGGCGGCGTTGGGGGGCGTGGGGCCCTAGGCAGGTGTGTGACGGCTGCGGCAGGCATTAAATGGGGTGCAAGGACAGTGACGGGCGCATTAAATGCGCCCGTGGCAGTTTAATGAGTATAGCTTGCTGTGTAAGCCTCCCATGCGCCCCCGCCAGCCCAAGTATAAAAAGGAGCCGGGATGCATGGGAGAGGGGGGTTCGATTCTTTCATGTTAGGTTCCATTCTCCCCAGTTAGGATTCCAGTTCATATCCCACAACACCTGTAATCACAAGGAAAGCAGGACTAGGGCTATTACTCTTCGTAGGGCCCGAACCTGGGTAAACTCAAGCGTCCCCATTCTTCCAAGCTTCCCCGGCACTCCGGCTTCTCTTCCTCCGGCGATTGCCCCGAAAGCCCCCCGCCTGAACCTTACAAGCACCCGATCCGGAGGTGCCTGTCGGCCAGAACGCTGACAACTGTAATCCCCGAGCGTTGTCCAGTACCGTGGACTCGGCTATTCGAATAGTTTTGACACACTCTGCAGAGGTTGTACACTTTTCCCAGAAGATATAATCAACTCACCACGTCAGCCGTGAATTGCCATACAAGAGTATGCGAATGAGTGATCATAACAAAGCTTTTCGGAAACCTCGATCTCCACCTATGACCCTCTCCGGTTGCCATACACTATCCCTTCTCTCAGCAGAAATGAAGTATAGGACCGACATACCGTTGGATAGGGTACCAAGCCGTAGCTCCGGTACGCTCCCCCACATAGTTACCCCGACGTAACTGTCACCCTGAGGTATCAAAGGTAAGATTTTAGAATCCTACTAAACTAGGATTGTCCCACTCCAGTCATGTGGTTGTACGTAAGGCCCAGTTCAAAGGCTTGCAAGGTGAAGTCCTTAACTGTCCAGGGCAAGACATCCTTCTCACAGTCCCTGACCCAAATCTTCTCACATCACTCATCCCATTGCCGCAAAGGCTGTTATTTCAAAATCTGTGCCATAAAGGCCCACCTGGCGTAAAGCCTCATACCACTTGCCCCAGACTAAATCTTTTCCCACCCCTATTCCATTATTATGCAACACATGCCAACAATAATATCAGTTACCATGTAGAACCACAAAGGTACATACACTTCACATCATCACGTGGCAAGATTACACTGATTCCAAAATTCATTCCGTATATTATTAGTTAATATTATTTTGCCATTTGAAACACATTTCATGTAAGCATGGCTAAGCAACTATTCACGGTCTAGCCTCCCGTGTTGGCACAATCATATCATCCAACTATTTTAAAACCCAACTTAAGGTGACAATGGTTGTGTGGCATACAAATATTAACGTCAAGGGTGAAATTAACAATTAGGTGAATTAGCTACTTTATCCCAAATTAAATTAAATCATTTTAACAACATAGCATGCATAATTTAAATAAAAATACATTTCAAAATTTAGGAGCAACATGGTCAAAGCACAACTTGCCTTCAAAAAGCTGATGATCTTTATCTACGGCTTGAGCTTGGTCTTCAACTTCCGCACTCTCGCACCGTTCAACGTCTACGCGTAGCAGATAACCAAATAAACATTCAAAAACAACGAATAAACACACACTCAGGAAATGCCGCAAATCAAACTAATGCGTAATTTCATAAAAACTTCCAAATAATTAGTTTAGCATTTTCTAAGATTTATAAAATTTATTTCGGAATTTTTGGACGTATAGTTTAAAAGATACAAAATTCATAAGTTTGGACTTTATGTGAATAATTTAACAGTATAAATTTAATTATAAAATTTGACAACAAATACCGTAGAAAGTTACTAATTTCTACTAATTAACAAAATTTATTGCAAGCGATTTGGACTTAAAATTAATTTGTAGCGAAAAAGACAAAATTCATAATTTCTTGAAACTAACACGTACAAACTACTTCTAGTCATCCTTGCATGGTATTGTTGAGGGTGTATACGCATATACTTCTTGCTTTTTTTTGGCTGGATATTCACGCATGCGTACTGGGACGACTGGATACTCTTTCAAATATATACACACACATATACACACATATACTTATATGCCTCCAAATTTTATACACGCGGATCATCCGACTAATACACGTATACATACATAAGGAAGGTTATACTAGCGAATCGTTCGAATATATAAACATGTATATCAACCGAATATAATCGCAGGTATACATATATATGTACAACACAATGTATATATATGTATACATGCTACGACTAATATAAAAATATGCATGCGCCTAGCGAGTATTTATATACGTATACAAACTAACATATATATATTCATTATTTGGCCTAATACATGCGTAGAGAGGCATTCATACTAACATGTATATCTAAACATGCATAAATACACATGACGAGGTTAACCGATCAAGATAGACAGAGCACGCGCCAGAGAGAAAATAAAAGGAGTACCGGTCGGCGGCGGCTGTAGCGCAGATCGTCGGCGCAGGCGGTGGCGTGGCTGGAAAGCGCGCCGACAGCGTAGTAAATGGTGGCGGCGGCAGCGGCAACATAGACGGCGGCGTCAAAGGCGGCGGCAGCGGCTACGATGACAGCGGCGACGACGACGAGACGGTAGCGGCGGCGACGACGTAGACGACGTCGACAGCGGCGGCGACGACGTAGACCACGTCGACAACGGCGGCGACGGTGACGACGACGACGGTGGCAGCGAGACAGCGATGGCAACAGCGGCGGCAGCGAGAGGAAGCGCGAGCGGCCGGACGAGCAGCGGCAGCGGCGTGATCGGCGAATCGGTTGTTTGGAGATGGAATCAGTAGGAGATATGAGGAGATGGTGAAATGGAGGGGAGAGAAATATTCTGCCAAAATGAAGTTGAGCCAGTGTTTTGGATCAGGACGTAAGGAAAATGAGGAGGCAATTCAAGTTGTGATTCATGCGCTCGCTGGAATGAAGGAAACGGTTGGTACAGAAACATTTTGTGCATTCATGCCTAGTAGAGAAAACGGCTAGAAGTGGAGACGTATGCATGTACATACCTCACATGTGCATGTGTGCATGCAAGGACGTTGGAAAATGAATGGCTAAAGGAGGAAAGCATTTACGTGAAAACGGCATGCAAGGATTCGTGCACTAAAAAGGAAACGGAGGAGAGCATTCCGTGAAAACAGGAAACAGCTGGGCTATTACGTACCCACACATGGAAAAAAAATTGGAAAGGCATGGAACGTGAATGGAGAAACTGCTGGAAATGGCTCCATGCTTGCTTCGTGAACACATGTGGAAAGATGATGTATATATATACAACATGCTGTCAAAACGTGTGGAGAGAAAAGGAAAAAAAATAGAGAGGCGCTAAAAATCTGAAAAATTCCTCTAAAATACTAGGAACTATTTGGAACCTAACGAAGTTGGTTTCGTGATTTTTCGACGTATAGATTTTTCGTAAAAAATCTTTTAGTGAATCAGACACTTGTACCGATTTTCGTAAAATCAACGATTTACGTTATATAGCATGTTTTTCGAAAATATTTGAAGAGAACACGGTCGTATACCCATTATCTTTATTTTAAATAAAATTTTAGATTTTACGCTTATACAAAAATGCATGATTTTATTTAACGTGATTACTTCAATAAACTTGAATCCGAATTATTCGCGAGGCTTCCAAGTGAATTTCGGAAAATCACAGATAATCCTAGAAACACACCAAATATATTAAAAGAAATTTTTGGGATGTTACATGTAAACTCTAGAAGAGCATTTTTCTCTCTCTCCTGAATGAATATGCAATTTATTCTTTATTTCAGTATTCTATATTTGCAAGCAATGTTAGAATGATGAGAAATATAGTTAACAACTCACAAGGTCATAGCATTAATGTTAATTTTTTTTTGAATCATGAAGATTTGTGTGCCATGCATATGCCACCGGGAAATTAATAACTAGACCTTCTGTTATGAAAGTGCAAAATGAAATCCCAGTATTCCTAGAACGCATTCAGGGGGATATTTGCGGCCCGATTCAGCCCTTGTCAGGGCCATTTCGGTATTTTATGATGCTCATTGATGCTTCCTCGAAATGATCGCATGTATGCTTGCTGTCAACAAGGAACCATGCATTCGCAAAGCTGATCTCGCAGATCATCAGAATTAAGAATGCTTTTCCGGATCATCGCATGAAGTCCATTCGAATGGACAATGCCGGCGAATTTACTACGAAGGCATTTGATGATTAATGCACAACAACTAGAATAAGTGTTGAGCACTCTGTACCGCATGTCCATACGCAAAATGGACTAGCTGAAGCACTCATAAAGAGGATTAAGTTCATAGCCCGACCGCTCTTGCAGAGTTATAACTTGCTCAACACTTGTTGGGGGGGACACGTAGTCCTGCACGCAGCAGCACTCATCAACTATAGACCATCGGCCTACAACATCTATTCACCTATGCAATTAGTGCAAGGGGTCATCCCGAAGATTTTCCATCTTAGAAAATTTGGTTGTATGGTATATGTACGTATACCATCCCACAGCGGACTACAATGGGCCCTCTCCGCAAGTCTGGGATATACATTGGTTATGAGAGTGCATCCATAATCAGGTATTTGGAACCCATGATTGGACACTTGCATACAGCCTGATTCGCTGATTGCATTTTTGACGATGACCGTTTCCCGTCAATAGGGGAGAAAATCAACCATTGGATGAAAAATACCGGGAAATCATATGGCATTCCACTGGGATCCCCGCGCATGACCCGCACACTAATGAAGCAAATCAAGAAGTTTAGAAGATAATTGATTTGCAGAATTTAGCAAATGAACTGCCTGATCATTTTTTTGATCTAAAGAGCGTGGTTAAGTCGCATGCACCAGCAAGAAATGCACCAGAGAGGGTTGAAATACCAAAGAAAGCAGAAGGTATCCCTCATCCTGTTCAGAGGCCTCAAAGAAAAAGAACAGAAAATCTGGCTTCTTAAACCCAAAGTACCCAGAGACGTTTGGGGAAAACTGGGCAAGATGACTTACCACAGCTAATCACGAAAATGCCCCAAAGCAAGAAGGGGAGCCAGTTGAGACCTGGCACTGGAAAGAAGCATGTGGAAAAGGCAATTCCAGATCTGAATCTTCCATTAGAAGAAATCACCGGAAATAATGTGTGCGCACACATTGGCGATGAAAAACTAAAGGAACTTGCTCCTGCAATGGGAAATAGCAGTGAAAAGCAAGTAGAAGTGTATGAAGCACCCTATGACGAAATGGCCATAAATTTTGTAATAACAGGAGAATCGATGAATAGAGCAATAGCCAATGTTGATGCATACTTTGCAAAGAAGATCGCCACGATCATTGATCATGATCCCGGACCTGCATCTCTCGTAGAGTGCAAGAAAAGGCTCGATTGGGAAAAATAGAAGAAGGCAATCACTGCAGAGTTAGTCTCTCTGGACAAAAGAGAGATGTTTGGGCCTATGTGTTGCACGCCTCCCCATATAAACCCCGTAGGTCACAAATGGGTTTTTGTTCGGAAGAGGACTGGAAACAATGAAGTTGTAAGGTACAAGGCAAGGCTTGTCGCTCAAGGTTTCACTCAATGTCCTGGGGTTGATTATGTAGAAACCTATTCTCTAGTCATGGGAGGAATTACCTTTAGATACTTGATCTCAATAGCAATAAACTTGAAGTTGAGAATGAAGCTAATGGATGTTGTCACAGCATATTTGTATGTAAATTTGGATTCGGAGATATACATGAAAGTACCGAAAGGTATCCCTATCCCGAACTAAGACAGAGCAAACAGAAAGCTATACCGTGTGAAATTGGAGAAATCACTGTATGGACTGAAGCAGTAAGGAAGAATGTGGTATAATCGCTTGAGTGACTTTCTTTACAAGAAAGGCTACACGAACAACAAAGATTGTCCATGTGTGTTTATACAACGATCCCCGAATGGATTTTGTATAATCTCCATCTATGTAGATGACTTGAACATCATTAGGACGGATGAAGAAATTGAAGAAGCATGCTCATACTTGAAGTTTGAGTTTGAAATGAAAGACTTGGGTAAAACCAAGTTCTGTTTAGGCTTGCAGCTTGAACATGTCCAAGGTGGAATCTTGGTACACCAATCATCCTACACACAGAAAGTGTTAGAGAGATTTGGTTTTGAAAAGGCATACCCTGCAAAGACCGCAATGGTCTAAAGGTCACTTCAAGCAGACCTAGATCCGTACAGGCCTAGAGAAGAGGGGGAGGAAGTCATGGGAGCGGAATTCCCATATTTGAGTGCAATTGGAGCGCTCATGTACCTTGCGAATAGCACTAGATAGGACATCGCGTTCACCGTGAATTTGCTAGCAAGGTACAGTGCAAAACCCACCAAAAGGCATTGGAAAGAGGTCAAGGACATCTTCCGTTACCTACAAGGAAGCAAAGATCTCGGCTTGTTCTATAGAAGAAACAATGAATTGAATTTGGTCGGCTATGCCGATGCCGGGTACCTATCGGACCCGCATACTGGCAAGTCACAAATCGGGTATGTTTTCCTTTGTGGTGGAACATCAATTTCTTGGAAGTCGTCTAAGCAGACTTTTGTCTCGACATCAACAAACCACTCGAAAATCATTGCTTTGTATGAAGCCTCCCGTGAATGTGCATGGCTTCGAAGAATGGTTCATCACATCCAGAAGTCATGTGGCTTGAACATGGAACAAACCCCCACTATCATTTATGAAGATAATGCAGCTTGTGTTGCTCAAGTGCAAATGGGATATGTGAAAAGTAACCCCACAAAGCATATCAACCCCAAGTTTTTTATGCTCATGAAATGCATAAGATGAACGAGGTGAAGATACTGCATACTAAGTCGTGTGAAAATATCGCAGATTTATTCACTAAGTCACTCCTGGCATTTTCCTTTGAAAGATGCGTTAGAGGAATCGGGATGATGAGACTTAGAGAAGTGCAGATTTCAGGGGGAGAATTTTCATATACTTCTATATAAATCTCGAACATGAAGTTTGAGTACCCAACGTGAATCTAGAAGATTAACATTGAAGTTTGGGTGGATTATACTCTTTTTCCTTAGTAAGTTTTTCATAGAAGTTTTCTTACATAAGGTTTTGATGAGCCAATCCGTGCAACACAGCAAGCGTCTGCTATGTACTCTTTCTCCAAATATTTTTCCCACTGGGTTTTTCTGGAGTTTTGATGAGGCATATGCATCTCACGGTAAAGAGTCCAAGGGGGAGTGTTAGGAAACTCGGCCCATCGTGGCCCATGTGGACTCTTACCGAAACCCTAGCTGTAGGTTATAAATAGGAGGCAGGGGTCACCCCATTGTACACAGAAATAAGCAATAAAGAATAGCAGATCCGTTTCTCCTCATATTTGTGTCTCGCTCTCTCTATCTGTTCTCCACTTTAGATCTGTCAGGCAACCCCGGACTATTCGATAGCGAGGTTGTCTAACAAATGATACTGATGGATATTACTATATTTTTTTCTCGAATACGAATATAAATAGTCTGGGCATGAATATAGATAATATCGAGTACAAATACAAATCGAATCGGATACAGTTTCGAATATTTATCGGAACATAATACATTTAGATTGTACATAAAAAATCAACAAAAACACATAACTAATTGATTTGATCAAAATATTATTAAAAATTGAACAAATATAAGTATTTTCATTCACTTATACAATAGTTAGATGCTATGTTGCAAACAAAATTATATAAGAATTAGTTCATCACACATACGATTAGTTCATCATACACGTAGTTCAAAACATAAAATGAAGGTAATCCTTACTCAGAGATACAAATAAAAATAAATACAGAATATACTAAAAGTTTGATAATACTTAGATACCATATCACTAAAAAAAGTATATAACACTTACATGTAATAACCCAAGATTTATATTCCTTGTTGAATTATGTTTAAAATAATAACCCAACATTTATATTCTTTGTTTAATTATTTTTAAAATAATAAACTATGTATTTACAAGTTTTATGCACTTTAGCTACTTATTTAAAATATTTTCCTATTAAAAACATTATTGTTTGAATTTTTGTGAAAATTTAAAATCTAATAAAATCTTGAAAATATTTTTTTTAAATGGTAGATTATGTCTGAAATTTCTCAAATAATTTTGTAATTTTTAGAGTTGGTTTGCCAATTTTAATAGTTGAAACTTACTTTATGGATTAATTAAATTAGAAAACGATTTCAAAATTAAGAAACGTTTTTGGGCCAAAAGAGTAGCCTTGGCTCAGCCCACATGCATATTCGGATATCCGACCCATCAATATACGAATTATTCGAATCCGTATCCATATCCTATGGATAGTGAACTATCGAATTCGTATTCGTATCCAATCCGATACTATCCGACAAATATATGATCTGACAGAATCTATATCTGAAAATTATTCGGATCGATCGAACCCATATCGCCCATGAGTGGGGTGATTGTAACACCTCGGTACCTAGTATGCCGTGAATGTCACCACAAAAGATACTAGTAGCAACCAAATCACATATTTAACATTAAATTACAGCAACTATGCTAATAACTTAAACAAAATTTCGGCAGCATGTACTTTGTTTTTCCATGGTTTTAAGCATCAATAATAGAGGCATAGCAAGATAGCATAATTGAAGACAATTCTAACATGGCAACTAAGGATTTCAGCAATAATTCAAGTCCAATGCATAATTTAACCATCACATAAACCATTAAGGAATAAACATTTATTCATGACAACCAACGAGGCAACTAAACCATAATATAATTCAATATGGTAACCATCACAACTAAGGGAAATGTTTGAAGTTGTTTATTTGAGTGATGCTAAGTGAAGATCTGAATCTAGCTCCCCTTCCCACATGCCGGATTCAAGGTACCTAAAAAAAACATTAAACAACAAGCATGAGTTCATCAAAGAAAGGTGTATAATACTTAGGGTTATTGCACTAGTACAATTTAGATGCAAAGAAAGGTGTAAATAAAATATTTTTCTAAAATATGGTAGTCTATATATCAAAGAGCAAACCTGGTCCATTCTTCCAAAATATTACATTTAAGCATGATATTTTACAGGCTGCCGAAAAGGCTTAAGCATGGAACATAGTAGTTTTTATTAGACAGATAAGGCACTCATGTTACTAATTGACACGGATAAGGTAAAAAGACACACATGTTACTAATTCAGATAGTTATACAACATGGTGCTAAAGGTAAATACATTACAAACGTACATCTGTACAACAAGTCAATGACGGCCACGCTTCCTGATCTGGCCCATGGGGTACGTGAGTGGCAATGGAGGATGGACGTCCCTCCTAGGCCAGTGTAGCGACCCGCCCAATTAGCCCGGGATAATTAGCAACAGCTGGCATTACCCTAGGTTAATTAAGCGAATCTCGGCATAGTGGCTAACAAAATATCGGGCACCCCGGTACTTTATTAGCTACTATACCGTGTTCAGAGTGTTGCAACAGAACAATAATTAGAGACTGAATGTAAATATATTACAAACCAAGCCACGCAGGGCTACAAGTTCGATACATAATTAGACAGGATCCAAGTACAACATAAGCATAAGACACAACTACTAGTTACACAAAAGACCGACGTAGTGTAACACAGATACTCAGCACTCTATTCTCCCTGGTAGTCCTTCGCGTAGGTTTGGTTCTGCGGATGACCCTCACTCCAAGTCTCATGGTCGGACCAATTGGGATCCACGTCCCAACCAGAAGCTTGACCCTCAGAACAAATATCTAGCAGGGGGAGAGTTAGCAAGAGTGAGTACAGAGTACTCAGCAAGTAATAGTATAGAATGCAATACATGAGTTTTTCCTCCCTTTTTCCAAATCCAGCTTACCTCCTTCCCAAAATCTGATTTTTATTGGAAATAGGTTTTGATTTTCTTTAAGAGTTGCACATTTTAATTCAAGAGACTACTAACACCCGTATATGAGGCAGACTTAGCTTCCGTAGCCTCCAATCCAGGAGACAGGCATGAATTCATGATTTGACCCTGCGCAGGTTTGTACCACTTTACCCATAGTGACCCCTAACACGAGAGGCCCCAGAATGTTTATCACTAGTCCAGTATTAGATCTCCAACCCTGTTACCCGAGTCGCGGATTCCTTCACTAGGCCATCCCGCCGGCTCGCGGCTAACAGTTGTATCAGACTATCCAGGCTACCGTAGTAGCACAACTGATACTCAACCCAAGGCTTTATTCATATATAGCCTGAAAGAACCATCTGTGTCCCTCACTGGGCCTTCCGGCATACCCAGCTTCACACGCGTATTTATCTACTCTTACCCAATGTGGAGATCATAATACCTTCCTAGGACAACCTTTTCTGGTCGATCCACACACTATGGTTGATACTGAAAATACGGCTCATTGCCCGAGTGTAGTTGTTTATCCTTACATCATAGCCTATGTAGAGGGTCCCACCGGCCACATTCCAAGTACCTTGGCCCCCTCTACCCACCATATTAACACCACACCAACATAATAAATAACACAAGCCAGCTGCTCCATCAGCTGGACTTGCCAACACACTCCACACCTCATCATCATCCATACTTTCATTTCCACCACACCACATCTCCATCCATATTCAATCGGGTACTTTCAAATTATATATAAAGTGTGCAATGCATGAATGATACTCGTAATAATACTGAAATCAAGTTGAAAACATTTAATGAAATTTGCTCAAAGGAAATCTTGCCTGAAGTAGGATTTGCACGTACGGCCTCGCTCGAATACAGAGGTGGTTGGTATAACTGGTTCGGTTCTGGACCTGACAAATACAACGTATCAACTCTACGGGAATTAACCCATAGCAACTTTACGGCGTCTGAATCTACGGACAATACTTATTTAACTAAACCCACTAACTTAACCCGATTCATAAAATTCTAGCAGCAATAAACATAGCAATTCAATTAATATAACAATTAACAATCTACACATTTATTAACTACTAACTCGCAGATTTTAGAAATTTAAATACAGTTTTCCTACGATATGAATACGGTGATTTATAGATCACACGGGAAATGCATTTTCCTAATTTTCTCCTAATTTTCTTTTCTTCTCTTCTCTTTTCTCTTCTTTCCTTTTTCCTTTTCTTTTCTCATTCTTTTCTCCTTTCTTCTTTTCTCTCACCCCTCCCCTTTTTCTTTTCTCTGGCCTGGCTCCTTCTCCTCTCGGGTTCTCCTCCCCAGCGCTGCTCCCTCTCCGCCCGAGCGCCACCGGCCGACGCCAAGCCGGCGCCGCCGCACTCTCCCACGCCGGTTCCCCTCTCTCTCTCTTTGCCTCCTCCTCTCCTCATCTCTCCTCTCCTCTCCTTCCTTCTCTGGTCTCCCTCCTCTCTCGGCGTTACCGCCGCCTCCCCATGGCTGGCCCTCCCCGGCCATCTCCTCCCTCTACCCCTCTCTCTCTCCCTCTCTCTCTCTAATCGGCTGGACGCCGAACTCCTCCCCTTAATCTCTCTTCCTCTACTCCCCTTTCTCCTTACCTGCCCTAATGGCCAACTAAAGAACAGATGCTACTTGATCTAATTGCTTGTCTCATTTTACGATTGCATTACTTTTGATTTCGCATTTGGTTAAATGGTAAGAACAGATACTACTCGATCTCTTGCGGTTTCTATTCTACCGATTGCTCTACCTTTGATTTGTTATTTGGTGGATGATGCATGCTTTAGAGGGACGGCTAGGCACTGTCTTAAGCAACCCTAGAGCTTTACTGAGACCACGGACCATCGATCTACTCATTGTGCACTGGAGGGAGTAGTTCAGCTCATCGCTATTACTAGGATTGGCTGTGCACAGGAGATCGGTTGGGTTCTTAGGGATAGCGATCTTTGGTGCCGTTCGGTTCTTGTGGTTCCACCAGGTTCAGTTCTTGCTCCTCTTCGGGTTTGTTGGCTCCTTGCTCGTCCTCCTGGTCGCGGTTCAGTACGTCTTGGGGATCCTTCGTGTTCGGTTCGTCTTGGGGATTCTCCTGGCTTCGGCTTGTGGTTCCCCCTTGATCTGTTGGCTCTTGAGGACCTCCGGCCACAGGCTCCTTGTCTTTGGGTTTGCTTCTTGCTTCTTGCTTCTTGCTCTCTTGGGTTCTCTCGCTGGACTGAGTGTGGTTGTGTGTTGGTGCTCTCTGTGGTGCTCGCATTGGAGAAATAGAGGAAGGGGAATGGCTGCTGTGCTTTGCTTGCTCTCTTTGTACTGGAGGGAGGGGATAAGAATGAGCTCCTCTCCCTGGCTGGCTACGAGCTGGCTGCTAGCTGGGGGGCATGCATTTGGGCGTTGGCTGTGAGCTGGCTGCAAGGCATGGAATGGTCAAAGTTACTGAGTTACCTCTTGGCTCCTTTTTACTCATTTACTACACGGGCAAAGCACTATTAACTGATCTACACGGCTACGGATACCCGCAATCCGACAGGTAAGTACGGATTGCCGAGTGATGAACCGATCTAGCGAGAGGTGCCGACCCGGCCCTTACGGTCTGGTATCTCGGTGATCAATACCTCGCATGCGGGTCTGACGGCAATCCTCTTTTCTATTTTTATTCGCTCTATTCGCATTTTTAAATTCTTTTTTTTTTTTGCAAGGCAACTACGCTGCACAATACCCTAATTAGCACTTTAATACTATTGCTTAATCCCTCTAATGACCTAGGGCACTTCATCCTATCCCCCTTAAAAGGGATTTCGTCCCCGAAATCCGGCTCGACTAGGTAGAGGGCTTCGAGAACAATTAAGATTGCACCACCCGGATGGTTAAATGGGAGATACACCTGTACCTGCATTGGTGGTTCCATCCACCTGCGCTGTCGAGACGAAGTTCAATTGAGCGGATCTTGCTGTTGGTGCTCCCTTGTTAGATCCTTTAGATGACATGGCACTGGGGCCTCCTTGACTGTGTACAACCGATGGTGCACGACTTGGCGGTGTCCCTGAAGCACTTTGTTGCGACTGACCGATGAGAATTGGGCAACTATGCCTCCTATGTCCCTCCTGACCGCAATTGTAACACTTGATGGGTACTTGGGGGCAACGACTAGCATAATGCGGACCTCCGCAATGGAAACACCTTAAAGATGGATTTGATAGGTTGCTGATGGGATGTTGAGAAGATGCAGACATCTCAAATGGTTGTGGAGAGCTTCTGTTTGGTAAAGGTGGTTTAGAAGGTGTTGGGTAGCTGAAAGTAAATGCCGGAATATCAAATCTTGCCTTCTTTCTTCTCTCCTCATTCACTTGGGTTTGTATGCTTTCCACTCTGATGGCCTTATTGGCTAGGTCTTGAAATATTGTGAACGAGTGAGTAGCCAAATGCAACTTCAAGTATGAATTCATCCCCTTGGTGAACCTATAGATTTTCTTAGCCTCCGTGTCTACCTCCTCTGGGGCATATCTGGATAGCTCATTGAACTTATGCAAATACTCTGTAACACTTTTATTTCCCTGTGTCAAATCCCAAAACTCTTGCTTCTTTATATCCATCTCTCCCTGAGGAACATGGGTGTTGCGAAATTCTGTGGTGAACTCTGCCCATGATACAGGCTGATCTCTTGCACGGGTGCGGCCATAGTTTTTCCACCAGGTTGCCGCGGGACCCGTTAATTGATAGGCTGCAAACTGTACTCTCTCCTCCTCTGGACAGCCTAAAGTAGTCAACTTCTTCTCAATCTCCTCGAGCCAATCATCTGCTTCTAATGGTTCGGTGGATCTAGCAAAGGTAGGTGGGCGGGTTTGAAGGAAATCTCCCAAGGTGGTTCTGTGTCGGGTAGAATGTGGAGTTGCAGGGGTGAGGTTGGTGACAAGGGCTTCTAGAAATTGATTCTGGCTCTCTTGAGCTGTGGCTATGCACACGAGGACTCTCTCTAGTGGGTCTGGGCTTGTTGGAGCTCTAGTTGCATTAGCTAGACCTCCCAAAGGTGATGGCTGCCTAGATGGTGCAGGAAATGGTTGGTTGAGGTCATGGAGTGGTGCTTGTGGAGGCTCTACTCCTTCAGGTTGGTTTTGGGTAGCACCTAACCTCAAAATCAAATCTTGTTCTTCTACTTCGCGGTTCGACATCCTGCAAAAGACCAGGAATCCAGGGTGCAACTTAATTAAACGTTTACCCTTAGCACAAACCTTTGGTTAATAGAAGAGTCTCTCTAATTTGAACTATAGATATAACTAAGGAGAGAGTGATGTCCTTAAGAACAGCAGTTTGTTTGCATGGAAAGAAGTCTGATTAATTAATGGCAAGGGTGATCTAAAACCTTTACAAGCAGTTTAATTAAAGGATAAGAAGTATTGTGATAGCTAGAAGGTCTTAGGGCCAAGTTGTTAAGAAGTGGGATAAGAAACCGAGAACTCGCTCTCAATCGCCACTCCCTTTTGAACTTATACAATACCATCTACCTAATCGCCTCGGGGTAAAACACAAAATACCAAATAAAGAAGCAAATAAGGCGAAAGAAAAAGAAACCAGGAAACAATAGAACACAACGAACAAAATCCAATAAAGAAACGATAAAGAAACACGGTGCACATGCACCAAGAACTTCTCAAGACTGACGCGCTCGAGCCCACAACGAAACTTAAAGAGCTTAACACAAGATCAATTAAGGCAAGAAAACGACAAAGACTCTTGATGTCTAAACACCAAGAACTCCTCGAGCTACGTGCTCGAGCCACGCTTGGATTCGCATATCCAAGTACGCCACGGATTCAGCATCCGGGAGCCTTTCCTATCCTTAGCTCCTAGTTCTATGCGCCGTATTCAGCTATTTAGATACTTATATATACACAAGCACATCACAATTGCATGATTGGTTTTCTACGGTTCAGCAATGCAAGACATAAGGTTAACATGCTTATGCAGTGCATCCTATGCATACTAGTAGGAATTAAGAATTAAAACAGCAATGCTACAAACCTACTACTCTAGGTATGCATGCAAACAGTAAATTAAGATAACATGCAAAGAGATGAACAGGTAGTTGCAATTAACTTACTGATCATGATTAGAACTGATGCTACAACAATGCAATTAATCTATCATCCTATATTCAGAAATGATAACCATGATGATATGTGATGCTAAGGATGCAAATGCAATTTGTTGATTACATAAAGAGAGCAATTCTACCACAATAGCATTACAACTACAACACACAAGACCCCATACAACTAGGAACTACACTCGCTGCCCTATCCCCCTTAAAAGGGGATTTACTTACTATTGGTGGCCACTTAACAAAATAAGTAATCTAAACATGGCACTTATTAGTTGACAAGGTGAGGATTTCCATATACTTATTGCCATATAGCAGAGTCTTTCTAGTTTTACTTAGTCTCCCTATCAGTCTCTAGTTATTTATTTGCGTGGTTCTCGTAACCATTGCTCTGATACCACCTGTAGCGACCCGCCCAATTAGCCCGGGATAATTAGCAACAGCTGGCATTACCCTAGGTTAATTAAGCGAATCTCGGCATAGTGGCTAACAAAATATCGGGCACCCCGGTACTTTATTAGCTACTATACCGTGTTCAGAGTGTTGCAACAGAACAATAATTAGAGACTGAATGTAAATATATTACAAACCAAGCCACGCAGGGCTACAAGTTCGATACATAATTAGACAGGATCCAAGTACAACATAAGCATAAGACACAACTACTAGTTACACAAAAGACCGACGTAGTGTAACACAGATACTCAGCACTCTATTCTCCCTGGTAGTCCTTCGCGTAGGTTTGGTTCTGCGGATGACCCTCACTCCAAGTCTCATGGTCGGACCAATTGGGATCCACGTCCCAACCAGAAGCTTGACCCTCAGAACAAATATCTAGCAGGGGGAGAGTTAGCAAGAGTGAGTACAGAGTACTCAGCAAGTAATAGTATAGAATGCAATACATGAGTTTTTCCTCCCTTTTTCCAAATCCAGCTTACCTCCTTCCCAAAAATCTGATTTTTATTGGAAATAGGTTTTGATTTTCTTTAAGAGTTGCACATTTTAATTCAAGAGACTACTAACACCCGTATATGAGGCAGACTTAGCTTCCGTAGCCTCCAATCCAGGAGACAGGCATGAATTCATGATTTGACCCTGCGCAGGTTTGTACCACTTTACCCATAGTGACCCCTAGCACGAGAGGCCCCAGAATGTTTATCACTAGTCCAGTATTAGATCTCCAACCCTGTTACCCGAGTCGCGGATTCCTTCACTAGGCCATCCCGCCGGCTCGCGGCTAACAGTTGTATCAGACTATCCAGGCTACCGTAGTAGCACAACTGATACTCAACCCAAGGCTTTATTCATATATAGCCTGAAAGAACCATCTGTGTCCCTCACTGGGCCTTCAAGCATACCCGACTTCACACGCAGCGTATTTATCTACTCTTACCCAATGTGGAGATCATAATACCTTCCTAGGACAACATTTTCTGGTCGATCCACACACTATGGTTGATACTGAAAATACGGCTCATTGCCCGAGTGTAGTTGTTTATCCTTACATCATAGCCTATGTAGAGGGTCCCACCGGCCACATTCCAAGTACCTTGGCCCCCTCTACCCACCATATTAACACCACACCAACATAATAAATAACACAAGCCACCGCTTCCATCACCGGACTTATAACACACTCCACACCTCATCATCATCCATACTTTCATTTCCACCACACCACATTTCCATCCATATTCAATCGGGTACTTTCAAATTATATATAAAGTGTGCAATGCATGAATGATACTCGTAATAATACTGAAATCAAGTTGAAAACATTTAATGAAATTTGCTCAAAGGAAATCTTGCCTGAAGTAGGATTTGCACGTACGGCCTCGCTCGAATACAGAGGTGGTTGGTATAACTGGTTCGGTTCTGGACCTGACAAATACAACGTATCAACTCTACGGGAATTAACCCATAGCAACTTTACGGCGTCTGAATCTACGGACAATACTTATTTAACTAAACCCACTAACTTAACCCGATTCATAAAATTCTAGCAGCAATAAACATAGCAATTCAATTAATACAACAATTAACAATCTACACATTTATTAACTACTAACTCGCAGATTTTAGAAATTTAAATACAGTTTTCCTACGATATGAATACGGTGATTTATAGATCACACGGGAAATGCATTTTCCTAATTTTCTCCTAATTTTCTTTTCTTCTCTTCTCTTTTCTCTTCTTTCCTTTTTCCTTTTCTTTTCTCATTCTTTTCTCCTTTCTTCTTTTCTCTCACCCCTCCCCTTTTTCTTTTCTCTGGCCTGGCTCCTTCTCCTCTCGGGTTCTCCTCCCCAGCGCTGCTCCCTCTCCGCCCGAGCGCCACCGGCCGACGCCAAGCCGGCGCCGCCGCACTCTCCCACGCCGGTTCCCCTCTCTCTCTCTTTGCCTCCTCCTCTCCTCATCTCTCCTCTCCTCTCCTTCCTTCTCTGGTCTCCCTCCTCTCTCGGCGTTACCGCCGCCTCCCCATGGCTGGCCCTCCCCGGCCATCTCCTCCCTCTACCCCTCTCTCTCTCTCCCTCTCTCTCTCTCTCTAATCGGCTGGACGCCGAACTCCTCCCCTTAATCTCTCTTCCTCTACTCCCCTTTCTCCTTACCTGCCCTAATGGCCAACTAAAGAACAGATGCTACTTGATCTAATTGCTTGTCTCATTTTACGATTGCATTACTTTTGATTTCGCATTTGGTTAAATGGTAAGAACAGATACTACTCGATCTCTTGCGGTTTCTATTCTACCGATTGCTCTACCTTTGATTTGTTATTTGGTGGATGATGCATGCTTTAGAGGGACGGCTAGGCACTGTCTTAAGCAACCCTAGAGCTTTACTGAGACCACGGACCATCGATCTACTCATTGTGCACTGGAGGGAGTAGTTCAGCTACTGCTATTACTAGGATTGGCTGTGCACCTGGGAGATCGGTTGGGTTCTTGGGGATGACAGTGCTGGTGCCGTTCGGTTCTTGTGGTTCCACCAGGTTCAGTTCTTGCTCCTCTTCGGGTTTGTTGGCTCCTTGCTCGTCCTCCTGGTCGCGGTTCAGTACGTCTTGGGGATCCTTCGTGTTCGGTTCGTCTTGGGGATTCTCCTGGCTTCGGCTTGTGGTTCCCCCTTGATCTGTTGGCTCTTGAGGACCTCCGGCTTCTGGGCTCCTTGTGCTGCCGGTTTGCTTCTTGCTTCTTGCTTCTTGCTCTCTTGGGTTCTCTCGCTGGACTGAGTGTGGTTGTGTGTTGGTGCTCTCTGTGGTGCTCGCATTGGAGAAATAGAGGAAGGGGAATGGCTGCTGTGCTTTGCTTGCTCTCTTTGTACTGGAGGGAGGGGATAAGAATGAGCTCCTCTCCCTGGCTGGCTACGAGCTGGCTGCTAGCTGGGGGGCATGCATTTGGGCGTTGGCTGTGAGCTGGCTGCAAGGCATGGAATGGTCAAAGTTACTGAGTTACCTCTTGGCTCCTTTTTACTCATTTACTACACGGGCAAAGCACTATTAACTGATCTACACGGCTACGGATACCCGCAATCCGACAGGTAAGTACGGATTGCCGAGTGATGAACCGATCTAGCGAGAGGTGCCGACCCGGCCCTTACGGTCTGGTATCTCGGTGATCAATACCTCGCATGCGGGTCTGACGGCAATCCTCTTTTCTATTTTTATTCGCTCTATTCGCATTTTTAAATTCTTTTTTTTTTTTTTTTTTGCAAGGCAACTACGCTACACAATACCCTAATTAGCACTTTAATACTATTGCTTAATCCCTCTAATGACCTAGGGCACTTCATCCAGCCCTGCAGCTTAGGGGTAGAGTGGTCTGGCGGTGACCTGGGTGTGTCCCGGTACCGTGCTCCTGAGAGTTGAGAGGGGCCGAGGTAGTCGCTCGACAAGTACTGCGCCACGTTGAACGCTGGCTCCTCCGGGTCGTCATACTCAGGATCACTGAAACCACCCTAGGGTCCTGGTGGGGCGCGAGATGAGGAAGGCCCCTCGTCACCCCACTGTCCCCACTACTGCTGCATGGGAGCCCACGAGGACTCATCGTAGTCGACGTCGGCCCGTGGGAGACCACTGCCACGGGGAGGTGCGGGCTCCACAAGAGGCCACCGGGGGAGGGCGAGGTGCTGGCCCACGGGGACGTGGTGCGCTATGTCTAGTGATGTCTCCGCATCCCCGGCAGGTGACGAGGCGAGCTAACCGCGTCACCCTCTCGAGGACTCGATCCCAAGCTGCCTCGGCCTTAGCGCTGGACATCTAGATGCCTGCCCGGATGCGTGCCAACATGGATGTAGCCTCCACGTGCACCTCCCCTACAAGCTGTGCCTGCATGTAAAGCCGGTTTGATATTAAGTAATTTACATGAAAAAGACGTACACAAAGAGATTCGACTATGACACTTATCGCGGAGTTGTCCCTCTGGGACATCTGTGAAGGGTAGTGCTAGTCACCGATGCCTACTGTGCGACACGGTGCTGGTGTGTACCCCACCCCCAGCCAAGCCCGCGGCGCAAACCATGATATGTACTAGTTGTACATGTCATGGTCGTATGCCAGGGTCTCGGTAACCCTGTCCGTGAGTGCGCTGTCCCACTAGAGTACCCATGGCTGCATGCGATGCGCAAACTGAGTGCCTGCTGCAGCCCCCATCCGGGTCATATTGATGTAATTCACATTTTGTTTGGTCATAAATATGTTGTACTATTAAGAGGGATGCAACATAGTCGATCTAGGACAAGTCTTTATGCTCAGATGAATGCTTACTCAAATTTGTTGAGAGACACGAGTCACAACACGGACACCGAGTGGTTTCTCTCTCTATCCTTATCGGATGTTCCGATCCTGTATCGGAAGATCCGATGTATCGGACTTTTCGGTGTGAGTGTTTTGTGCACTCTCTGGACACATCGGACATTCCGATGTATACATCTGTTGTTCCGATATGTGCATGAAAAGTTTAGGATACTCTCTAACACTTTGGAAGTTCCGATGTTTTGGTCGGAAGTTCCGATCCATACAAAATCTGAAAAGGGTACTCTCTGGACAGATCGGATGTTCCGATCTGTGCATCGGACATTCCGATGTTAACTTGGAATATTTTCAAAATTGTTTTTTAAAAGTAACTCTCTGGATACATTGGACGTTCCGATCGTGAAAATCGAAAACTCTGATGTACGTGTTTTTGACCGTTAGGGTCAGCTATTTTTTCTGGAAAATTAGACATTTCGGATGTTCCGATGACCACATTGAATGTTCTGATATGTGGATGAGTGGAAGGATAACGACTAGTTTTTGCCCAATCCTATATATACCCCACCCCCCTCTTAAATGAGGTTAGCTTGTTGGCTGGGTTTCTATTGAGCATTCAATACACTTCTTGAGCTCCCTTTTTTCTTCCTCTCCTCCTTGATCTTAGTGATCAATTAGAGAGTGAGGGTTGAAAGAGATCTAGAACTAAGAGCAAGAGAGATAGACATTCACTGAGCATTAAAGATCATCTCCAAGATTGGTTTCAAGTTGCAGTCATTACTCTTGGAGTTTGAGGATTCCTAGATGGCTAGGCGTCACTCACGAGCTCCCGAAGATTGTGAGTAACCGTGAGAAGTTTGTGAAGGCCTATTTCACCTCCGAAAGGGAAGAAATCAAAAGGTGGAACCAAATCTCAAGTGTGACCGAGGTTTGGGAGGAAAGGGTTGGAAAAGACCCGGCTCTTTGTGAGCTTCCTCAACGGAGGCATAAGATCCGCTCAAGGATCCGAACTCCAGGAACAAATTCTTTGTCTCCTTGATTTGATTACAGTTGTGCAATTGTACTTAATCTCCTTATTTGAGTTCTACTCCAGTAGCTAGTCTTGTCTAGTTCACTTACTTTGTCTTATGTTTCATTGCAGTAGAAACTAATCGAGGTTCACTAGATATAGCTGTTTGTTCCCCTGTTACCTGTACTGTTCGGATATTCCGATAGTAAATCGGAAGTTACGATACATATCGGAAGTTCCGATCCACTCATCGAAAGTTCTGACTTATTTTTCCGTTGCGATTAATTTAGTGTAAATTTTAAATAGCCTATTCACCCCCCTCTAGGCAATTATTACATCTTTCAATTGGTATCAGAGCATAACCTTCTCGAAGGCTAAACCGCTTGAAGGAAATGAGATGGCCGACACGGGGATGAAGGTAGTGTTTCCGGGAGGCCCGGAGAGTCTGAAGACCGGAGATGACTCTTCCGACAAGAAGAAAGAATGTGAAATCATGTGCTGAAAAATTGGCTTAAGAATTGAATTTGCAAAATGTGTTTGTGCATGTGTTTGACAAATTAACAAGAAACAGTGTTTCTCTTTTAGAGCCGGACTGAATTTCGCAAAAATAGTAAGTTTCCCATCTGCGCCGGACCGTTTCTCGCATCTACGCCGGACTAAATATTCGGTCCGCCGTGAACATGTTTTTGAGGCCTGAATTCACATCTACGCTGGACCAAATTGTTGGACCGTGGTGAACTGCGTTTTTGACGGCTGTTTCTACATGCACGCCGGACCAAATTTTTGGTCCGTCGTGAACGGCATTTTGAAGCTTTGTTTCGCATATACATCGGATTGATTTTTGTTTAGTCTGTCGTGAACATGTTGTGTCGGACCAAGTTTTACAAAAACAGTAAGCTTTTATGTTATGCCGGACTATGCACGCCAGACCAATTTTTCGGTCCGTCGTGAACGCATATTTGAGCGTTGTTTTTGCATGTACGCTGGACCGATTTTTTGGTCCGTCGTGAACGTGTTTTTGAAACATGTTTTCTCTGAATTGAACCGAGACTTTCGCATGTATGCCGGACCAAAAGTTTGGTCCGTCGTGAGTTGCGCCGGACCGATGTTTGGTCTGACGTGAATGGTTTTTTGCTCGATTAGGGTTTTGAGCAATTTTGGAATTGAATTTTCATTTGAATTTGAGATTATGAAATTCGTGAGAATTTCATGATGCTTGTTTTGAAGTGGACTTTATGCAATGCTCGTGTGAGTGATTGCATGGATTGACTTTGAGTCAAGTCGTGGACTTGTGCTCGGATTCATTTCTTGTTTGTTCATGTGCAGGTTTTGCTCAAGGGAGAACGTGGTCGTTGACGGGACCGAAACTAGGTTCATGGAGGAACTGAGGTTCGGGACTAGGTTCAGGAAGAACTGAGATCTTAGTGGTCAAGGATGTCATGCGGGACGTTCGGGCTAAGAGAATGGTGCACATGAAGAATGGTTAGTCACGTGAGTATGGCAGGTGGGCCATACGCGTGCAGAGTTGTTAGTCACGTGAGTATGGCAGGGTTACCATACGCGTGCAAGAGTTGTACTCGGCCAGGTTGGGCTAAGTGGAGTTGTGTTGAATACATGCTCCTTCTAGGATTAGGAGTGGGACTCCTTCTAGGATTAGTAGTAGGAATTGTATTCAAGACTCCTTGTGTTTTGCTCCTTTAAATAGGAGGGGTTGTCTCCTGTTGAAGGGCATCAGTTAGAGCTTTAGGGTTTGTACTCTTTTGATTGGAGTACTTTAGACAAAAATAAATAAAGATCATTTCTTCCAGATCCTTGCGTGCCATAGTAACCACGTTGCTACAGTGTTTCCTGTTTTGATTCTTGTTTGTATGCTTCTTCTAATTTTAGATTGGTTTTTGTTCTTTGAGTTTCATCTTGATTTGATACATGAAAAACCTTTGTAGGGTATTGATTTAGAGTTCCTCAAAGTCTAGTTGATTAATCTTTTGAAGATCTTATTTAATCTTGAAGTTTTGGTTCAATCAATTTTCGTCATATTCTACCCCAGCAAGCTTGTGAGGTTCATAACTTTTGAACTGTACGTCCGATCAAGCTGATTCTTCTTGGGTTCGATTCATATTGGAATCTAGTTTCTGGTGTCCAAATTTCAGATCGATCCGACAGTTGGATATCCGGGAATTTCAGATTTATTTTTGTCAAATACGAGGCAATTATTTGGTTCCATTTTGGGGTGAATTTTTAATAGATAAAAAATTTAGTTTTAGCTTCTGCACAATCATTCACCCCCCTCTGATTGCTATATTCGTATACTTCGGTCCTATAAGTGGTATCAAAGCAAGGTTTTTCTAATCCATCTTAACCGGTGATTAGATTAATGGATCGTTATTCGACAAAACCGTGTGTGTTCAATGGTGTTGATTTTCAGTTTTGGAAGGCCAAGATGGAGGCATTCATCCAGGCGCAGGGCTTCGCAATTTGGGGGAAGGTGTACAAGCCATACGAAGTCCCTGCAAACGACAACGTCAACGACGCCAATCGCGCACATGTTGAAGCAAACAGCAAGGCGCACAACTTGATCATCCAAGGCTTAGGACGCAGCGACTTTGACCGTGTGATCCATCTCAAATCCGCATATGAGGTATGGAAATCTCTTTGTGATTACCATGAGGGTTCTAACACTATCAAAGAGGTTTGTCAAGATCTTTACAAAAAGGAATACATGCGATTTGAGATGAAGCCTAGTGAGTCGCTAGATGACTTTTTTGAATGCTTCAATAAAATTCTTAGTAATCTTCGTGCTGTTGGAGTTAGCTTTAATGCTGCTGCTAATGCTAGACAATTGCTTGGTGCATTAGACATGTCTATTTGGGAGATGAAATTACATCCATTAGAGAATCCACTGTCATGAGTACACTTACTTTAGATGTTCTTTATTCTAAGTTGAAAATTCATGAGTTGGATGTTCTTGCTAGGAAGGGTAATGTTAAATCAATTGCTTTGAACTCTAATCATAACATGTCAAATGCAAATTCCTCTTCTAGCTTTGCTTTGTTCTCCTTGTCTTCTTTAACAGATGTGCAAATTGAAGAATTTCCTAAAGAAGACTTGGCACTACTCTCTTCTCGCTTTAACAAAGCTTTGCGAAATGTGAGAATGAGAAAGAGAGGTGGTCCTCCAAGGTGCTATGAGTGTGGTGATCTCAACCACATGCGTTCAAATTGCCCTAAGCTTGCAGGAAAAGCATCAAAGGAGGAGAAGGACAACAGAAAAGAGAAAAAGAAGTTCTCTTCAAGCGATAGAAAGAAGAAGAACTTCATCAACCGTAAGGTTATCCATCTAGTTCTTTCCGCTCTTGAACAAGTCAACTTAAGTGATGTGGATTCGGATAGCAACAAGGATGATGCAACTCCAAGCAAGCATGATTTGATGGGGTTGTGTCTCATGGCAAGCAGCAAGGATAGCTTCACCGAGGACGACCACGACTGCGACTTCAATGAGGCTTCTCGCGCGAGGAAGGAGAACATATGGTTAGTTGATTCCGGATGCTCACGCCACATGTCCGGTGATAAGAATTGGTTCTCCTCCCTCACTCATGCATCTCATGCTGAAAGTGTTACCTTTTGTTAGGCCCCAATTTCAAAAATTCTGGGAAATCCGGAGTATCCGGATTAAACATCCGGAATGTCCGGATATAACCCAGAGTATCCGGATGAATCATCCGGAGTATCCGAATTAGGTCTACCAAAAGCCCTAACCCGGAATATCCGAATTAAACGTCCGGAGTGTCTGGGTTAATTCTACCGAAGACCCCAACCCGGAGTCTCCGGGTTAAACAACCGGAGAGTCCGGACCTTGCGGGGGTTGAGAATAAAAGTCCCATTTCGTGGCTCTTTGTTCATTTCTCCCCTACCTCTTGCTCCCCACTCCCGTGCTCTCCTTCACCGAGCTCATCTCCGGCGACTCCCCACCGGCCGATGTCCTCCCGTGCTCCTCCCCGGTGACCTCCTCACCCCGGTGTCCTCAAGATCCTCTCCAAGCCGGTGTCCTCCTTCCCCTACGCGGTTTTCCCTCCTTCCTCCTCATCCTCCTTGAAGGTAAGGCCTCTTCTTGGAGTTGATTCCTTAGTTCTTGGGTTCTAGGGCGTCCATGGGGGTGGATTTGGCGTTTGATTTTGTAGTTTGGGGGTTTGGGGGTAAACCTTGGAGTGTTAGGGTTTTTGGTGGGTGGTTGGGTTTGGAGTTGGATTAGGCAATGTAGGGTGTAGGGTGAGAGATCGGGGGTAGATGATGCCATACTAAGTGTTGGACTAAGTTTTGGTTGGAGTTTTTAGAAGTGAGCATCATTTCCTCGTGTTTGGGCTAGCTTGGAGCTTCTCCGGCTTGGCCGCGTGTAGGAAAGACGTAGATCGGGTCCTCGTGGTGCCGTAGAACTCGGAAAACCACTCTAATCCTTTGGGTCTTTGGGCTAGTTGCGCCATGTCCGGAATGTCCGGCTTATCCAGACTGTCCTGATGAAACACCCGGACTGTCCGGTTGGCTGATATGTGACTCGCGCCGTTTCTACCGGTAGAGCCGTTTTTCGGTGGGGGTCGCTTTGTATTTCATTTCTTTTGCATGGCATGCATCTTATTTACGCATTGTACTTGTGTAGAGAACGAGGCAGCGGTGACTGACGTGACCGTGGTTGAGGGGATTGCCGAAGAGCAAGTTGGGGTTGATACACAAGCGGAAGCATCAGGCAAGCACCTAAGCATATTCCACCTTATATAAAATGTTATTTTTGTGAATCAATTGTCTATTGGTTGGATAAGTTATGCATTAGGAGTTTAATTGTGGGGTTGGTATTAGAACCCAATTGTTGCACATACACCCTTGATAATTGTTGAACACCTCCTTGGAGCTAGTCTATGGGTAATTATATTGTGTCTGTGCTTAGCTTGCTTAGGTGTCGGGTATGGGCTAAGTGGTGGATGGTTCCGCCGCTTGTGAGTTTTTACTTCACAATCAATTCATTGCAATGGTTATGGTTATGAGAAGAAATGGAAATTGAAATGAGACCGGGCGAGAGGTTGGTTCACTTGGGTGTGGAGACTCAAGTGTGGTAGTCTCGCCCGTGTCGGTTGAGGACCGATCCATTGTTTGCCCTTTGATCGAGCACACCTTGTTGCTCGCATGCCAGAAATGGGACGGTAAGCTATTCTTTCATCGCATGCCATTCGATGGGCCATGCCCTCATGCGGTTGGGCATGGTTGAGGGCGAGGCTTAGGCTGACTATCGAGGGCCAAGCCCGTCTTGGACCGCTCGAGGGGGTGCTAGGTGCTCGGACCGCATGAAGATGCCCCCAATGGATTGGTATGGATGGGAGGAGGGTTGATGTGATACTACGGGATGTCGAGACATCGTAAAAGGTGAAATTGGAGAATGTGACACCACAGAGTGTCGTAGCCTTATATAATGTGGATGTTAAGGTCAAAAACATTATAAAATGTGGAATTAAGGTTAAAACCATACGCTATGAGGTTTAATCGCGTTTCCGGGCCGTTTCCGGGGTTTTGGGCCTTTCCGGGGGAGTTTGGGCCCAAGTGAAGGGGTTGTGGGCTTTGGTGGGAAGGAGTATGAGTCCATTTAGGACTAGGAAACCTGGTTGGGGCTGGTAAAAGGGGCTCCCCCTGCCCCTTATGCACCCCACCTCTCCCCTTCGGCGCCCACAAACACCCCCCTTGCCCTAGCCGCACCCCCTCCCCCTTTGGTCGTGCGCCCCTCCCCTTTGACCCCTTGCCTCCCCACCTCTCCACCACCTCTCCTCCACCCCTTTCTGCCCTAGGGTAGCCTCCCCGCCCCTGCACCTCGAAGATCCATCCGTTGGAGCGAGGAGCGAGGAGATCTATTGGGTTTTCGTGCGTCGGGCGAAGGTATGGCCATGGGACTCCTTGGGGTTGGGCTAAGTACTGTTCTAAGGATGATTATAAAGTTTTTAGATCAATTGGTGGTGCTGGATTTGATTAGATTAGATGGATTCTTGAGTTGGTCACGTTCTCTTTTTCGGACAGCATGAGCAGTTGACCTAGGGTTTGGTTTTTCGCCAATTTAGATTCGGAATTTGGTCGTACGGATGTTGAAGAAGTTGTAGGTAATTTCAATACCTTTCAGTGGGTATAAAGAACGTTAAATTCCGATCAGCTGTTTGAAAGTTATGGCTGTTTTACCGAGCGTGTTAAAATCTGTGACGTGATTGGAACAGATCTCGGTATTTTGTAGATTAAACAACTTTGGAGTCCGAATCATTCTTTCCATATACTTAGAAAAAGTTGGGAAATTTCCTAAGCTACGCGAAGATGTACTCGTTTAATTGATTCGGAGTCTTAGAACTTGAGTTATGCCTTTTGGAAGGCTGCTGTCCCGGCGGGACAGAACCTCTGTTTTTGGGTATTGAGAGTAGTTGGCAATGTCGGGGTAGATGAGGGTTTGCGTACTGTTTTGTGGACATTATTGTGAGTGTGTGGTACTTATGTGCAGGTGGTGTGACCCCGGGAGTGCCTTCTACTTCCCGCCAATCCGTTGCCCGTGGTTGAGGCAAGTGTATTGTAATGGATAGTGATTTGTAGGTTGCTAGTTGAGACTAGATGAAATTGATTATATGATATGATCACTTGCCATGTTTTAATGATTGCCAATGATATGATGAGTATGCTTATTATGTTATGATGCCATGTGTTAATGTACAAGTTAATTATGATGTTGGCATATTTGCATACATGGCACGTTACATGGCCCGGGCAGTGAGAAAGTCATAACTAGTCCGGGGAAGGTCGGTGAGAAAGTTATGACTATTCCGGAGAGCCAATGAGTAAGTCCTACATCGTGATTCCATTCACCGCGGTGAACGGAAGCGAGGAGTAGGCACCCTCCATCTTCGGGATGGAAGGGGGGAGAGGGTGCACACCGACGGGTGTGTACTCAACCATATCGGTATGAGTTTCCAAGGAGACATGAGCATAGCATTGCATTGCATACATAATGATGATGATAATGATATGTGATCATGAATGAGATGGTTTACATGATGTGAGATATTATTGCCATATAATTGCTCTTGTTGTACCATTGCAATATGCTTGCTGAGTTTCGAACTAACGCTTGTGTTTTCCTGTTGTTTTAGGTACCATGAGACCGGCATGCGGGGAAGGGAAATAGTCACACTTCTGCACGTAGCTTCAATCATTTGATTCCACAAGTCATTCAACTAGTTTTTGATAATAAATTGCGTGTGATGATTATTGCTTTGAGGTTTAGCTTTGCTATATGAGAGTCTTATTGTTCGTTTGACTCTTGGAGACATTAAATGCTTGAAACTAGACTTACATGGTTGTTAAGTCATTATTTATTGCTGTTTTAATGGTCTCTCATATTGCCTTATATTGCTATGCTGTTGTTGCTCCTTCAAATCATGTTAAAACAAAGGAGATGCTGCCGAAATCTTGGGTTTTAGCATTTACCCCTTTGCTGTAATTTACCTTAATTCTTGGTATTTAGATGTTGTTTAGCTTATGTTTGGTAGCATTCAGGCATACTAGATGCCGGGGTGTTACAGTTGACATGAGGTTATTTGTGGCACATGTCGTGCGATTGATGATCCCCTGCAGGGTGAATAAGCGATTCGAATTGCCGCGCTCTCGGATATGAGCACGCTTGATCTTAGCACACTTCAACGTAGTAATAAATTGAACTTAATGGTGGTTGAGTATGGTGGTACTTGTTTATGTTGACACTTGTTTTATCTCAACTGCAAGGTTTCAGATTTCACTCTAGTAATAGGTGCTGTTCATAAGTGCTATAAAAGTTGTGGAAATGGAGTAGTGGTTTGTAATTAAACAACAAAGTTAAGCTTTTCCGCACCTTTTACTGTAAGCTTGATTACTTGCTACATCCAAATGCATACTCTTTCGAGTCGGTCATATATGGACCACGGGTAAGTCTTGCGAGTACATTCTGTACTCATGCTTTTGCTTTGTGGATTTTCAGGTGAGGATCCGGACGGATGTGAGTTCTGTCCGTACTGCCTCTCGGTGACCGGGCGGGGCACCGAGTAGAGGCTCCCTACGCCGTCGTACACGCCCGGGAGTGTTCAGAGGCAGAACACTTCCAGAGATGCATTATTTTTGGGTTTTAGTTTGATAGTTGTATGTCCTTTTGTTGTATAGTTAATTTCAAAACTATGTCTTTTCTATCTTTGGATACTTGGTCTCTTTTGTAGTGAACACTTGTTGTATGTTGTTATCTCTTCCTTTGTTAGCCTTCGTGCCCTGTTGTAGTTGGCTGTGGTCGTGGGGTTTTGTCTTTGTGCCGGGGTTTGTTTGGTTTGTTTGGTTGGTCTTGCTTCTGCGCGTGTCTAGTTGTGGGGTTTCGAGTTCATTGCCCCCTTTATGCAAATTGAGCTGATATGGCATTGGAAACCGGTATGCGGGGATCCTGGGCGTGCTTCGGGTCGCATACCGGGGGAATACCGGGATTGTTGTTGAGTTATTCGAAGGGTCTCACTGTCATCTTAGTTGGGCTTGGGTGCTAACACTGTGAGCGCCCTCGGCGGTCCATCGTTAGCCTCCAAATCCGATGGGGTTGACAGAGTCTTCAAATAACCCGAGGACGGTCTGGGCGGCTTCTGTCTCACCTTTGGAGATGCTTCTTCCTCTTCTGTTGTGGTAAAAGGTACAGTAAAGGTGAGTGACAAGTTTATGTTCAAGGATGTGGCTTTGGTTGAAAACTTGAAATATAACTTGCTTTTTGTCTCACAAATGATTGATGAAGATCTTGAAATAAGCTTTAAGAAAAATGAATGCAATGTGCTAGATGCTTCTGGTGATCTTGTTATCAGGATTTATCGCTTTGGAAGAGTATTTAAAGCTGATTTTGATGCATCACCTTCTTCTAAGCATAGGTGTCTAGTTGCCAATGTGATAGTACCACCTTGCTTGTGGAGGGGAGAGAATACCACCTTAAAAGGGAGAGCAACCCTCCCCCATCAGGCTAGTCTTTTGGGGGCCACATGGGACTCTTATGGCCTGGCTATGGCAGCCAAGGTGTGTATTTCTCTCGTGGTCCAAGGCCCACACCCCTGGGCCAGTTGGGCAGTCCGCTCGTCGGGCGAGGCACGTGCGCCATACGGCTAGGCTGCGAAGGGCACGGTGCGCACCCGGGAGGGATGCATCAGGTGGTATCAGAGCTTCAGTTGATTGGTGAGAATATCAGTGCCTTAGGTTAGTTTTTGATTTCTGTCCTAAATTGAAAACTAGTCCACAAAAATTCAACCTTTAGTTTCAATCTGTTATTTTAGTGTGTTTTGTTAGGTTTTGATCTATTAGAGTCCATGTTTTAGTTGCTGATCTTTCTTTTCCTTCGCGTAGCTTCAATCCTTCAATTCTGTCCAGTTTGGTATTTCAAGCATAACTTTCACATACGAACTCGGATTTTTGTGTTCTTGCACTCTATTGAAAGCTGAGGATATAAGCTTCAATTCCTTCCACTGTCAATCAATCAAATTCGGTGATCTTCAAACATTAATCTAGGCGACAAGTCTGCTGCCCTAGAAAAACATCAGTACACCTACCTTTGGGAACCAATTCATCCTTTATGAACACTTTGATCCTATTTGAGACTAGCTTGTTGATATTGCTTAGGGCTGCTCTACTTAATACATTGCATAATCTTCAGTTATCATATCATATTATCTTGTGACACCGAGTTAGGGATTCCAAAACTTTTTGTTCGTACTAGTGTTGGCCGAAAGTCACCAAAAGAAAGAAAAGATAAAGAGCCAAAAGGCCAAAAACAAAAAAAAGGGAAAAGAAAAATAAAAAGAAAATTGTGGCCGGTCGCACTACATTGAGCAAAACCCTAATTTGTGTTCGTTACTTTTAGGTTGTGCAATTTATTAATTAGTGAGCAATCTTGTGCCCTTTTTACTTTCTCAAAGCAATAAGTTAGCGTCTCTCTACGACTTGTGCAATAGAGCTTTTGGTGCATCACTTATATTTTATAGCTCATTCCTTGATTGCATAAGTGTCATTATCTTTGCGTGTGTGTTGCCTTCAAATTCACTTATATCTTTGAGATCGGCAACTAGGGCTTGTGAATTCTAGTTGGATCATTACTTATCATTACAATAACTAGAATTATCAGATTGCATAGGAAATAAATATAGCCTATCCAAGCTCCACATCCAACCTCGTACTTTTGTTCGGTCCCTTGGCAATCGCTTTATCCAAGCTTCGGAGAACTTTTGACCACGCCAACGGCCGGCAACACCTGCTGCAAAGTAAGAACTTGTAAGAGCTTTGGTGATAGGCTTGAGTGTTGAGAGACTTGCCACCACCTCCTAGTAGATGATAGAAACATTATACTTGTGATTTTGTTTTCTTGTCTTCTACTAACCCATGTCAGGTGACGAGGGCTCCCTGCATCACTCTCCTCGCACCAAGGGAATTGTTGCTCACTCTGAGCGTAGGTCATCGCAAGAGAACCTTCTCAAATCCATCGAGGTCGCACAAGGGATCGCTAAAACTACTCTTACTACTATTTTGTCTAGACTTGATACGCTTGCAGGAACTTCCCCAAGAACTTCCAGTCCTCTACCTCGTCTTCCAAGCAACAAAAATGGCGTACTACATGCTCAGGTACATGTTGATGATGATCTCCTATGTAAGGTTAAATTTGCCATTCCACCTTTTAATGGTCAATATGATCCTGATGCCTATATTAATTGGGAGATAGCAGTAGACAAAGAATTTGGCAAGTATGATTTGTCTGAAAATGGAAAGATTAGGATTGCTGCTAGTGTGCTAAATGAATATGCATTAACATGGTGGAAACATATTTGTAGAAAAGAGAGAAAACCTGAAAATTGGAAGGCCATGAAAAGACTTATGAGAATTGATTATGTTCCTGAATATCATACTGAATTTTTGTATACTAGACTCCAATGCTTGAAACAAGGAAATAAGTGCGTTAAGGAATACTATGAACGATTGCAAAATCATTTGTTGCGTTGTGGTTTAGTTGAAGGTGAAGAAGCAACAGAGCTTAGGTTCATACGTGGACTTAATCAAGAAATTCAGGATGCTCTTATTAATGAAACATATAGTTCTCTTTCAGAATTGGTTGTATGTGCTTGTAGAGTTGAAAATATGCTTGCTGAATCTTTGAAAGAATCATTAGCTTCATTTGAGGCGCCCATTGTTGCACCTTCTTTTTTAGCTAACATTTTGCAGAAAAGTGAGCACCATCGAGAGAATGATGAAGAGCATATGGAGAAGGAAACGATCAGTACTACCCCATGTGTAAGTGAAGAGATAATAGTTGAAGTAACACCTACAATAGCTAACGAGAACTTACAAGGTAACGTAACAGGTATGGACGCTACACATGGAGAAAATAATTTTGAAGAGCTAAAATTGTCCACAAATCATGCTATCGTTGAGCAACTATTAGTGGAATCGATTGCTGATTTTGCTTTGTTACAAGATGATTTGCTTGCTATTTCTTGTGATAAAGAAGAGTTGTGTGATAATACTTCACTTATATCCATGACACAACTAGTGAGTGGACATGTTACTTTTGTTAACACACTAGACACTTGTACTGAAAATAAACATGTCATTCACATTGCAAGCGAAAATGATGAGTTGAAATTGATGTCTTCTTTAGATACATTAGGCTACATTGAATTTGATATTCCGTGTGATCTGAATTATTTAGAGGAGAGACTTTTTGTACATTCTGATTTGTCCAGGTTATCACGAAATATTTTCCATGTTATTTGCAAAAATAGTGAGAAAGGAGAGTATAAAGCCGATCGAGTTTACATTTGTTCAGATTTTGAACCTCTACTTGCCATGCAACAATGTCATCAATTTGATAAGTGCCATATCACTAATCATGTCATATCAAGTACTTTTGATTCAACTTACAAGTCACATGATAGTTTTCAAGAAAGGGAGTATATGGTTGATAGAGATTCTCGATCCATTGATTTGATTGCAAATGTGCATGCTTCTTTGTTTCCTGTCACTCCTAACATTTTCCAGGACAATATGATGGAGTCGAGGACGACTCCATTTCAAGAAAGGGAGGATGATGAGACCATGCTCATCATGGACAGAACTAACAATGCAAACATATGGTCATCACCAAGATGGTCACAACCAAGTGTTGCTGCAATTATATCAACTACATGGCTTCATCGACCCCCACCTTGGCCAGGACCATTAAGTTGGTGACACTTCACAGCATCCTTTACTTCGTTTACATCTACTACGATGGCTCCATCTACATGGCTTTATCGACCCCCACCTTGGCCAGATTTAAAGACATACTTGTGAGAAGATGATGAGCTTGAGTCGAGGGTGACTCAAATGCAAGAAGGGGAGGATGACGAGGACATCACTACCATGGATGTGGCCATGCCTACAAACCCAATTGAAGCCAACAATGTAATACAAGGGCCAATTACTCGAGCTCGCGCACATCAATTATATTGCCAGGTGAATGCGTTCCTCGGGTTGCATACAAATAATTTAATGAATGGAATGCTATTTAATCCTTGTGATGATTTTATTGTCCTTAGGAACCAAGGAGAAGGACTCCCAAATGTCAAGCATGAAGCCAATTCTTCCGGTGCACAAGTTCAACTCGGATTCGGCCTCTGGGATAGCACCAACTTAAAACAACCATAACTTTTGATCCACAAGGGTGTTTGAGGTCTATGAGTACTGGTTTGAAAGGTTTCGACGTCCTCTTTCCAACGGATCTAGCCCCATCTCCAAATTCGTTACGAGTCAACGGGAATCTGCAAAACAAGTTCAGTCATCTTTCCAAATCCAAATCAAACTAGGAATAGGAGTCCTACTCGGCCATGGATGTGGATTGGACGCCCCTAGCCTGGTTTTGGCCTCCTATTTCTCCTATATATAGCTAGGGAGTCCCCCAAAATAACTTGAGTTTTGGTTATTTGATAGTTTAGCCTTTTGCTACTATTTGAGTCTTTTAGACGTGCTCAACGGCCGCCTAACAAGCTCCTTGTATCGGAACCCCAACTTTTCAATACTTCATATATATTTGCAATTTTAGATTGCTTTTGCCTTGTTCTTGCTTGTTCTTCGATTGCTTGCAGGAATTGATCTTCGTGATCAGGTTGATCGTGCCCACGGCAAGGTCAATAACGCTCTGGAGTTGGTTTAGCGATTGCTAAGGCGCATCGTCGTTGTACGTTGTAGTCGGATCGTCAAAGTCGTCTCCACCCAAATAGAAGGTTATCATTCTCATCGAAAGATCGGGACACCAATGTTACATCAAGTGGTATCAGAGCACCTTGCTTGTGGAGGGGAGAGAATACCACCTTAAAAGGGAGAGCAACCCTCCCCCCATCAGGCTAGTCTTTTGGGGGCCACATGGGACTCTTATGGCCTGGCTATCGCAGCCAAGGTGTGTCTTTCTCTCGTGGTCCAAAGCCCACACCCCTGGCCAGTTGGGCAGTCCACTCGCCGGGCGAGGCACGTGCACCATACGGCTGGGCCGCGAAGGGCACTGTGCGCACCCGGGAGGGATGCATCAGTTGGTATCAGAGCTAGGTCCCGAAACAAGAGGGTGAGAATGATAGTACCACCTTGCTTGTGGAGGGGAGAGAATACCACCTTAAAAGGGAGAGCAACCCTCCCCCCATCAGGCTAGTCTTTTGGGGGCCACATGGGACTCTTATGGCCTGGCTATCGCAGCCAAGGTGTGTCTTTCTCTCATGGTCCAAAGCCCACACCCCTGGCCAGTTGGGCAGTCCGCTCGCCGGGCGAGGCACGTGCACCATACGGCTGGGCCGCAAAGGGCACAGTGCGCACCCGGGAGGGATGCATCAGTTGGTATCAGAGCTAGGTCCCGAAACAAGAGGGTGAGAATGATAGTACCACCTTGCTTGTGGAGGGGAGAGAATACCACCTTAAAAGGGAGAGCAACCCTCCCCCCATCAGGCTAGTCTTTGGGGGCCACATGGGACTCTTATGGCCTGGCTATGGCAGCCAAGGTGTGTATTTCTCTTGTGGTCCAAGGCCCACACCCCTGGGCCAGTTGGGCAATCCGCTCGTCAGGCGAGACACGTGCGCCATACGGTTGGGCTGCGAAGGGCACGGTGCACACCCAGGAGGGATGCATCAGTTGGTATCAGAGCTAGGTCCCGAAACAAGAGGGTGAGAATGATAGTACCACCTTGCTTGTGGAGGGGAGAGAATACCACCTTAAAAGGGAGAGCAACCCTCCCCCCATCAGGCTAGTCTTTTTGGGGCCACATGGACTCTTATGGCCTGGCTATGGTTGCCAAGGTGTGTATTTCTCTTGTGGTCCACGGCCCACACCCCTAGCCCAGTTGGGCAGTCCGCTCGCCTGGCGAGGCACGTGCACCATACGGCTGGGCCACGAAGGGCACGGTGCGCACCCGGGAGGGATGCATCAGTTGGTATCAGAGCTAGGTCCCGAAACAAGAGGGTGAGAATGATAGTACCACCTTGCTTGTGGAGGGGAGAGAATACCACCTTAAAAGGGAGAGCAACCCTCCCCCCATCAGGCTAGTCTTTTGGGGCCACATGGGACTCTTATGGCCTGGCTATCGCAGCCAAGGTGTGTATTTCTCTCGTGGTCCAAGGCCCACACACCCCTGGGCCAGTTGGGCAGTCCGCTCACCGGGCGAGGCACGTGCGCCATACGGCTGGGCCGCGAAGGGCACAGTGCGCACCCGGGAGGGATGCATCACAATGTTTCTAAAGATTTATTCTTTTGGCATCGTAGACTTGGTCATGTTGGTTTTGATCATCTTACTCGTGTAAGTGGTTTAGAACTCATATGTGGCTTGCCTAAGCTTAAGGGTGATAGCAATCTAGTATGCTCTTCTTGTAGACATGGTAAGATGATTGCAGGTTCACATCCACCTCTTACCATGGTGATGGCAAACGCTCCAGGACAGCTACTACATCTTGATACAGTTGGACCATCTCGAGTTCAATCCTTTGGAGGCAAATGGTATGTTCTTGTTATTGTTGATGATTACTCTAGATACTCTTGGGTATACTTTATGGCATCTAAGGATGAGGCTTTTAGTCATTTTAGAAGTTTTGTGCTTAGGCTTTCTGTTGATCATCCAAGAGCTCTTAGAGCTATTAGAAGTGATAATGGAACTGAGTTTAAAAATTCTTCTTTTAATCACTTTTGTGTTGAAAAAGGAATTGATCATCAATTTTCATCACCTAGAGTGCCTCAATAGAATGGTGTAGTTGAAAGGAAAAATAGAACATTAGTTGAAATGGCTAGAACTATGCTAGATGAACATCACACTCCTAGGAATTTTTGGGCTGAAGCGATTTCAACTGCTTGCTATGTTTCAAATCGTGTGTTTTTGAGATCAAAATTGGGTAAGACTCCATATCAGCTTCGGTTTGGACATAGGCCCACTGTTTCTCACTTTAGATTTTTTGGATGCAAATGCTTTATCTTGAAATCTGAAAATCTTGATAAATTTGAAGCTAGATCAATGGATGGCAGTTTTCTTGGATATCCTGTTCATACTCGTGGCTACCGTGTGCTTGTTTTGGAAACTAACAAAATTATAGAAACCTGTGAAATTACTTTTGATGGGGCTAGTTGTAACACCCCAAAATTTTGCTTTTATTGAATTCATGTGTGATTTGGCACTTTGGTGAATTTTTGGAATTTTCTGGAATTTATTTGGATTTATTTGGAATTTATTTGAATTTATTCCATTTTGAAATAATTAAAGAATTTAATATTGCAAATAAAATTTTGTTGGAAATATTTTATTTGAGTCCCAAATACCCTAAAATATTTTCCAGAATTTTTCTGGAATTTTTCTGAGTATTTTGCTATTTTTAATGAATTAATTGAATTTCTGGGAATTATTTTAAATATTAAATCGCTGGAAAATCAAACCGAGATCGCTTGTTCATCCGACCGAGCCCGAGTCAGACTTGAGTTCGAGTCCGACCGAGCCACATGACTCGACCAAACCAACTCCAAAACCTAATCGATCCCAACTGTTGGATCAAGATCCAGCGGCCAGGATCATCCCGCATCGCTGGCCGAATCCGGCCGGATCCGATCGCGTCCCACGCGATCGTGGCCGTTGATCGTGCCGCGTGGACGGTGGCGTCCATCGTCCCGCCGAGTCCGGCCGGACTCCTCCGCTTGTCGCCGCCGTGTAGGATTAGGGTTCCGCCCCGCACGCATGCCGAGGGTATTTAAGGCACGGAGGTACCGAGGACCGCCGTGATCCCGCGCCTCTCTGCTCTACTTCACCGAGCCTTAGTCGCCGTAGATTCGCCGGAATCGCTCGCCGGAGCTCTGACACCTCTCCGCCGCGGTTTTGCTTGATTCCGCCGCCGCCGTCCCCTGCCGCCATTGACCCCAGGATCCGGAACCCGAAGCCAGCGCACCGAAGAGACCCTTCACCTCGCCGGAGCACGCCCCAAACGCCGTTCGTGTGGTCGCCGTCCTCAGCGCCGGCAGCCACAACCTCGTCGTGAAGCCATCGCCGACCCCGAGCTCCACCAACCGTCCGATCAAGATCCAAGGGCTCAGATCGCGCCACGTCACCTCGGTGAGTTCTCCGTTGAAAATCCTAGATCTAATCTCAACCGTTGGATCTAGATCCAGCGGCCAGGTCGTGCCACGGAGCGGGAACTGCACCAGGCTAGATTGGATCTGGACCGTTAGATCAAGATCCAACGGCCTAGATCAACCCGTGCGCCCAAGCACTTGAGGCCCAAATCCAATCCTAGCCGTCGATTTTCAAACCAACGGCTACGATCGTGCCACGTGTCCAGGGAGCTGAACCGCCGCGCCACGCGGGCAGCGTGGGCATCGACACGCTGGGCCCGCGTGTCGGCGATCGCACTGCGGACGTCACCCATGACGTCATCGGATGGACCCACCTGTCAGCGCTGTGGGCTGAGCCCCGCTGACGTCAGCAATGACGTCGCCCGAGTGGTCCCACATGTCAGTCTCACATGGAGCCGTGGACCGGGTCCACGGTAGACCCGAGCCGAGCGTGGACTACGTCCATGGACCGGCTGACGTCAGCAGACCAATCCAGTGCTGCCACGTGTCCATGATGACGCAATAATTAATTTCCGAAAAAGAAATGATTTATTAATTCGAAATATTGATTCAAATTTAGATTCAAACTTCAAACGCTTATAACTTTTGCGTTTCAACTCCGATTTGAGTGATTCAAATTTCTAAATTTGTATAAAATTGAGATCTACCTAAATATGAATTTTATTTAATTTTTGGACTAAAGTTTTTCTCTGCAAAATTATTTAAATGATTATTTAAACTTTAAATAATCATAACTTTTGCGTCTTAACTCCAAATTTGACGATTCCAGTTTCTAAAAATCCATAAAATTATGTTCTTTCTGTTTATGGATTTTATTTGGATGTTTGGACACTTTTTGCCTATTGTTTATTTGTGTATTTGCTATTTGCACGCTTTACGAGTAGACGTTGAAGTGCCGGAAGGATTCGAAGGAGAAGTATTAACTCAGGATCCAACTCAAGACCAAGAACAAGTACTTTTTGATGGCAAGTTGTGCTTTGACCATGTTGATCCTATTTCGAAATCTATTTTGATTTAAACTATTGCATGCTAGTTCAATTAGAAAAATACTTGGTTTAAACATGGGGGTTAGATAAGTACCAATTTTTTGTATGACACCTTGATTATGTAAGTATGTGCCATGACCCTTGTCACCCTAGTTGTGGATTACTAGTTGGACATTATTAAATTGCCAAACTGGGGTTAGACCGTTGTAGTATACTGCGTAGACCTGCTACGTGCTCATAACATGATTTTGGATAATCAAATGTTAATATTGACTTAATGATATATTGAACCTGTTTTGGAAAAGTATCATGTGATGTTGATGGCACGTGGTGCATGGTAATCAAGCGGGGTTTGATAAGCAGTTTCGACCGGGGCATGTGGCAAAGAGTAATCAGGTGGGCCAGTTGTGGCGTTGGGAGTGTTGATTTGGTTTTTCAGGTAGTCTTGCCCTGGTCACCCTAAGGACTTAACCTTGCAAGCCTTTGAACTGGGTCTAACGTGCAACCACATGTACGTAATGGGACGGACCTAGTTGACTAAGTCGCTAATAACGTACTGTGGGACCTCAGGAGGTCAACTACACCCTTTGTGTAAGTTGTGCGGGGAGCGCATCGGGCTGAGGCCAGTACCCATCTAACAGTTGATTGGCCTAGACTTCGCCTTAGCTAAGGGAAGGGTTAGTGCGCAATAACCGGGAGGACCACTTGTATTGTTAGAAGTTTCCGAAAGACTTTGTTACTGGAACTCGCCTTTGTGGTGTTTGTTGTATCTTGTGGGTAAAGTGCATAACCTCTGCAGAGTATAGAATCTATTCGAATAGCCGTGTCCGCGGTATTGGACATCGCTCGGGAATTACAGTCAAGGGTTAGATTTTCTCAAAAATAACTTTGGTTTGAAAGGTTGGGTTGGTTTAATAATGAAAATGATGGAAATGTGGTTTAGGATGGGGAAAATGTTTATTAAACTTCTTGAAAAGTTATTTATGCTTTACTTATTTCTACTGCTTTCGAATCTACTTATATTACTTGTCAAATCTTTGTTTCTTTGCAAATATACCTTGAGCTATTCCTTTGTACCAAGCCATGCATATAGTATATTAGCTTGCATTCGTGCATGACTTGTCGAGTACCAAGTACTCACCCTTGCCTCAACACAACATCGGTTGAAGAGGAGACTACGCCCGACTTTGGAGGAGGAACTCCAAGAGGATCCGTCTACTTAGGGAAGCGAGCCCGGTTGCCTGTGGTATCTTTGGATGGCACCACGAAGCTATTTGATTTTCCGCTGCTATTATTTCTCTTTTAATAAGTTTCGCCTTGCGAGGCATACATTTGTAACTTGACCATAAGGTCGAGTAACCAGTTTGGTTATTTAAATAAAGTACTTTGATAATATCGAATGGTATGATTGTGATATTTACCGATGTTAAGACTGTGTGCACTAGCGCGTTCCTGGACTAGTGCTGAATACACAGAGGGTCCGGATTTGCAAATTCGGGGTCCCGACACTAGTCTAGGCACTAGTCTAAGGTACAGGCGCATATGTTCAGGGGGAGAAAATCTTTGAAGATAATGATGATGTTGAAGATGAGGTCTTGACTCTTCCTAATGCACAACAAGCTGTAGCACCTTTGGCACCTACTACTACATCACCTACAGCTAACCATCCTCAAGCTACAACATCATCTGTACATGCTGAAAATGAAGAAGAAGAAGAAGAAGAAGAAGAAGAAGAAGTTTCAAAAGCCAAAGCTCCCTTGCACATTCAGAAAATGCATCCATCTGAACAAATGATTGGAGATCTAAATGAGAGAATCAACCGATCTAGGTTTATTCATTCTGACACTTATGCTCATTCTGCTTTAATTGCTTCTTTTGAACCCAAAGATATATCTCATGCATTATCTGACGAATCTTGGATCAATGACATGCATGAAGAATTAGATAATTTTGAACGAAATAAAGTTTGGAAACTGGTTTCACCACCTCCAGATTTTAATGTCATTGGAACTAGATGGGTTTTCAAAAACAAACAAAGTGAGGATGGTATTGTTGTTAGAAACAAGGCTAGATTGGTTGCTCAAGGTTTTACTCAAGTTGAAGGCTTAGATTTTGATGAAACCTTTGCTCCTGTTGCTAGAATTGAAGCCATTAGATCCTTTTAGCATTTGCTGCATCTAAAGGTTTTAGATTGTATCAAATGGATGTGAAAAGTGTTTTTCTTAATGGCTACATAAATGAAGAGGTTTATGTCAAGCAACCACCTGGTTTTGAAAATCCAAAGTTTTCAGATCATGTGTACAAATTGTCAAAAGCTTTGTACGGTTTGAAACAAGCCCCTAGAGCATGGTATGATAGGCTAAAAACCTTTTTACTTGAAAATAGGTTTTCAATGGGAAAAGTTGACAAAACTCTCTTTTTACTCAAGCAAGGCAATGATCAATTATTTGTTCAGATTTATGTTGATGATATTATCTTTGGTGGTTCCTCTCATGTTTTAGTGTCTAAGTTTTCAGAAACCATGAGGGACGGATTTGAGATGAGTATGATGGGTGAGTTGACATACTTCTTGGGATTTCAAATCAAACAATCAAATGAAGGTACTTTTGTGCATCAAAGCAAGTACACAAAAGACTTGCTACATCGTTTTGGGATGGAAAACAGTAAGCCAATCATGACACCCATGGAAAGCACTTGTACACTTGATCCGGATGAAGATGGTGAGCCGGTTGATGAAAAGGAATATAGAAGCATGATAGGTTCACTTTTGTACCTCACTGCATCATGGCCAGATATACAATTTGCTGTGTGCTTGTGTGCTCGTTTTCAAGCTTCCCCACGTGCTTCACATCGACAAGCTGTCAAGCGAATTTTCAGGTATCTCCATGGTACTCAAGATTTTGGCATTTAGCTTTCTACTTCCTCATGCATTAGTTTAAGAGCTTTATCTGATGCTGATTTTGAAGGATGTAGAATTGATAGAAAAAGTACATCTGGTACATGTCATTTCTTGGGCAACTCCCTTATAGCATGGTCTTCTAGAAAACAATCTTCTGTTGCACAATCAACTTCTGAATCTGAATATATGGCTGCTGCTAGTTGTTGCTCTCAAATTCTTTGGATAGTAGCTACACTTAAAGATTATGGGGTTAATTTGGATAGTATTCCTCTTTTGTGTGATAACACTAGTGCAATTTGCATTGCTAAGAACCCTATGCAACATTCTAGAACAAAACACATTGATATCATATTTCACTTTCTTAGAAATAATGTTGAAAAAGGGAACATTGTGCTTCATCATGTGGATACTGAACATCAATTAGCAAACATTTTCACAAAACCTTTGTCTTCTTCTCGTTTTGCTTTTATTCGGGGAGAACTTGGGATTGTTCATCCAATGGGTTTATTTTGAGGGGGGGTTTCCTTGCCAAGTTGTTTCACTTGATGAGCTTACTTTATCATATTTCTTTATATATTATGTAATTGAGCTGATATATGATAATCTAAATTGTTCCACTCGAACTAAAAATGACATTGCGGAATTCCTTGGTCTGATTGTCAATAGCTAAATACTCTGTGAGATCTTACTCTTCTAGGATTGATATTGAATCTTCTTGACAAATTTGGGCTATGAAGCAAGTGTGTTTTCAGCTTTACTCTTTCAAAAGACCTTTTAATCTCTTTGCATGTTTACAATCAAAGAAAAAGAAAAGAAAAGGGAATCAGTAAAAAAAGGGTTGTTAAAAGCAAAAGCCTCAAGTTATGTGCTTCAGGCATGCTTTCCCTAAAAACATAAGATGTATGCTTCAAGCATGCCATTCCCTCAAGATAAGATGTATGCTTCAAGCATGCCACTCCTAGAAAATAAAAGAAGTATGCTTCAAGCATGCCACATGCAGTTTATCGTTCAAAGATTAAAATGGTCTACTAGATTGGAGTTGAAACTACTTGCTCGCCCTGAGTTGTTAATTGCTTCAGTTTTGAGCCTTTGCTTTTCTACTAAGGTCTTGCTTAGTACTTGGCTATAGTTGACTGACTTGAGATTGAGATCCATGTTATTCCCCAACTTGTTAAAATCACATCAAGTTCATGTATTTTGCATATTATGTGATATATCTTAACTATTATAAGAGTGAGTTGGTGGTGATGGTGAGTCTGCCAGGCCATTATTGGGCCAGAGCAGTAGAGCCCAAGGCCCAGTAGGTCACGCCAGCCCTTCACAAGCACCGACGCCCCAAGGCCCTCTCGGTCATCACGCCACCACGCCCTCTCGCCCTCCACACCAGCCCTCGATCCCCCCTCTCCACGAACTCCATGGATCCATGCCCTCTCGGCCTCTCCACGGCCTCTCTGCCTCTCCATCCCTCGATCCTGCCCTCTCCACGCCAGCCAATGGTTTCCTCCGCGCCGCTTGCTAGCCCAATCCTCGTCTGCTCCTCGGTTCAAATTTGAATCCTGCGCGATGGATTTCTCGGTTCAAATCATTCTCGGCTGCTCCTTTCCCCATCGACGCGATCGCCGAGCGCCCGACCTCTGGTCCCCCTTCCCCCACCGACGCGAGCACCCGATCTCTAGTCCCCCTTCCCCCACCAACACCGCCATCGCGTGGAGCGAGCCGGCCTCCGGGGCGGAGCAGACCACCGTGCGCCCGAGATCTGGTCTCCCTTCCCCCACCGACGCGAGCGCCCGAGATCTGCTCCCCCTTCCCCCAACGCCGAGCGCTTGAGATCTGCGACCCTTTGTAAGTGATGTTTTTTTTGTCTATGTTCTTGTTTGCACTTTAGATTGGGATTCTAGCACCCCCACCGCCACCCCCTACCACTATCTTTCCTAGCACCGACACCCTCACTATCTGTTGATGTTGCAGAATAGGGAGCGGAGGCAGTGGTTGGGGGATGTGGTTCCAGGGATAGGATGAGGCAGCGACAAGGGGAAGCGGCGATGTTAGGGATGCAAGGACTTCATCACCTACAGCGTCGGTGACACCGTCCTGAATGGGTCTAGACTGTAAGTACCTTCGATTTCTTGAGTCCTGGTACTACTTGTGTCTCGAATTGTTGGTTGATTTCCGAGATTTGATGGTTGCCTATCCGATCCAGCCACTAGCTATAGGAGATGAAGCTGCTGCACTATGGCGTAATCTCAGGGAACCTTCCATTGTATTTTTTGAGGATTGTCTTCTTGGTACTAAGATAAAGTGGCCATCTTTTCTGGTAAGCCATGTTCATAGAAGCTTCAGCAAATGCCCGAATAGACTATTTGCAATACAACATTAAGATAAAAGATGTCAAGTTTAAAACCCCATTCGAACAAAGCGTCAAAAACTAGCTTGACACACGATATGATACATAGACAAAGCTACTGCACCAGCACCACTAAAGTTGAACACATCCAACTTGATTTGTTCCTCTTTGACATCTGTGGCAGTTTTGAAGAGAAGACAAGAGTGTAAACATGACATTAACACAGTGAATAAATTATATTTAATCAATGGAGAAAAATATTGATTAAGCCTTCTCACTTCTAAGTGGTATATGGATATTGATGCAATGACAACACATATTAGTAAGGCATGTTTACATATGCAAAAGTAATTTTACTCGTATAAACTTATTCTGTTCAGTGTTCACATATATCAACCATTCAATAGGTCTTGAATAATGATAGTCGTCTATGAGCCAATATGGTGACACATGATGTCTATGCCATAATCATGTCTCTATTTTGAGAACACCAACATCATTTTTTTAATTATAGCCAAATATGCCCATACAAAAAAGAAATTATAAGTCATTATCAGTAGAACAAACACTGTATTGAGATCAAGCTAAAAAGTAATCAATCCAAGCTGCTCAAATTCACAGTTTGAAGCTAATATCACAACATTAGCTGAATATAATGCTTTACTCAGTCTCATACCGAATATTAACTTAAGCTTCCCTGGCCATCTAATAACTGTATCTGTTGCTCGGTACTGATCACCAAAAGCATGCCTTCCAATGCATATGGGTTTTGTCCATCCAATAAATATCTGTGATTGGCGGCCTGTTTTTTGACTCAGATCGAACACATATCCTTACAATGCATATCTGAAGCAATAAAGCTATCCAATGCATATGTGTTCGATCTGAGTCTGAAGTGAGTCTAGAACAGGTTAGAGAATTCTGCGAGAAGGCTAAGGAGATATTAATGGAGGAGAGCAACATTCAGGTATGCCATTTTGTATCTCTAAGATTATGTCGTGGCTTGAATCATTTTAGTGTTTGCACTGGTCTTTGCACTGTAGACTGTACTGTAGAACTCAACAAAATATAGACTATACTGTAGATTATTGTTGGAGGAGAGCAACAATACTGGTCTTTGCACTGTAGAATGTACTACTGTAGTTGTGCCATTTGTTGAGATATATATTCTGCCCTATAGAATTTATTTAAATCAGCGTACATTGATATAGCATTATTTGTGATTCAGTTATTCTAATTGACAAATTTACAAAGTACCTCTTCATATACCATAAGAGAACTCACCAAACATTGGGCTCCATGTCTGGTTAATGATTTCCAAACAAGCCGAACCAGATCTGTCTGGTTAATGTGTCACCCACTACTGTGTACATAGTCTTGGATGAATGCTTGAAATGGTGTTCCTGCTGTAGGTGCTATGAGTATGCAATCCTGATGCTAGAGTAGTGGGTTGATACTCCGGAAATACAGAGATCAGTTGATCTGTATGAAGGCTTCAAAAGTGTTGCATAGCAGATGCAACTAATGAGGTAATTATATTTCTTCCTTTTCTCTACCAATTTTTCAAACATGCTGTGGATGCCTTTTCAAAAATTACATTTTTAATAGATGGTATGGCAAGTTAATTATCACTGAAGATAAAACCCACATTACTAAAAAAACCAACAAATATATTGGAGCTTTTCAAATCATTCAACCAGAATTAATTCTTCCATGAATTGTTCTAGCACTGTGCATTGAACCAACATATATACTGGAGCTTTTAACACTACGCTGCGCTATTAAACAAAATATCACACAGATGATGCATGCACATAATTGATTAGCTCCTTTTATAAGACCCACCTTGCTCTACCTTAGTTCTATATCAGTTGTCTCCCCATTTCCTGATTGTCTCCCCATTTCCTGATTGTCTCCCCATTTCCTGATTGTCTTACAAATGATATATATATCTATTAATTCTTGGCATAATGAATTTGGCATTATATGCAAGAGACCACTAATTGAGTGGTGAAGGTAATATACTGGAAATGTCTCTTTATTTCCAACATATTGGAAAGGTAGGTTGTGCTAACATGTTGCCAATCTCACACATTTTTTTTTGAAAAAAAATGAAGGCCCTTTTCCAAAATGTCACGATGTCCAAGTCAACACACCGATAAAGGAAAAGGTCCATATGTTATCCCTGAATTTATAAGCATTATGTTAGCAAAAATGCTGACTATAGCACGTCAGAATTTGTAGTTCAATTATGAATTTTTGTGACAGTGGTGGATGCATGTAATAAAGCAAAGAGGTGTCGACCCAATGCTGCGCCACATAATCCAATTGGTCTGTTAATACGTGACCGATCCAACACCACAACCTTAAGCTGTGCGTCATCGGATGACGAAGATGTTCCACTCAATAGTACTTTTGCTACACCATTTCCTACTCATAGTACCCTCACTTCAGTTGCAGTGTTCGAACAAGGAGAAACCTCAAAGGGTACCACTCTAGAGCTAGATATAAATTATATGTCTTCATAATTACTAGCTAATAGATGTGAATTGTTAGTGTGATTATTTACTATAAGCATTAAAGTTTTTATTTGTGGGATTATTTTAGCATGAAAGCGTTCATGTGAAGCTACTCGTTATGCTAGCCTTACACCAGAACAAAAGCAAGCTAGGCGAGACGGTGCCCAAGCACGCCGACAAACTATGACACCTGAGGAGAAGGAAGAAATTAATGCTCGTAGAAGAGCACAAAGACATAGTTTAACACTCATGGAGAGGAATGCCCACCAAATAACACGTAGGAAAAGTTTGATACCTGAGCAGAAGCAAGAGACCAATGCACGCAGACGAACACTGTAACACCCTACAAATCTAAACTGTCGTACAAGAAAATTTCGACAGCATCTCCCCTAAAATTAGGACAAAACGGAAGCGACAACAAGATTCACAATAAACATTACAAACGGGAATAACATAAAAGCATCAATACTAGAGATAACAAGTTTAAATCAACCAGAAAACAAACATAAACGTAAAACAGCTCCAAAGAGGACATCAACAGGTCTATGATTAATAAAATTTTAGCAAGCTAATGAATTATTAAATGCACTAGTCCATGTGATTCGTGATGACCCCGGAGGGTTGATTGTGCTACTAAGCCCACCCTTCAAGCTTACGACTCGCGAGAACTACCTGAAAACAACAAAATAACAAGGGGTGAGATTGGGTAATCTCAGCAAGCGGAACAACTTCTAACAAATAACACAGCCACAGTAAAACTAGCATACCAAATTCCTCATGTCCAATACCACATTACAGAGTCCACACAACCTCAGTAGAATGCATATGATTGTGCACATGCTTATGCCATGATCCTCCTCACCGTGCCCTTTCTCGGGAACACACGGTGTTGTACTGCACGGTCTGATCGCGCCAAGGCGTCGACAAACTTCCAATGCATGATTATGCAGTTAATGCTTCATGCATAAATACATTCATAACTTCCCACTCTGAATTCACATGCTTGCATACCATCAAATAGCATGGATAAATGCGAACATCATTGAGATAGAATATCTCAACAATTCATCTTGCAAACAACATCTTTCTTCATTCTTACTCATGATTCAAAAGCCAAACAACCACATCACAATGCAGGATAGGATATTGCAATCTCATAAACAAGTAGTTAAACCATGTAGGTGTGCTGCAATTAAGGTTTATATTGAAGACGAAACAAATAGCGAGTTATAGTTTAGCAAGACCGCTACTTCCACTTGCCTTTACCGACGTTGAAGACGAATCTAGTTGCGTCCAGAAGGGGCACCACCTGAACAAGCATTATTTCAGTACATAGCGACAACACAAATGATCACGTAACTCGAACACGCGCTTCCTAACCCCCGTTCCCTTCTTAAACGCCAAAAACCCCAATCTGTCCGGGTTAAACAGCAGCAACCACTCTTCACAATTTCGTATCTTTTTCTATACAGATCATAAAAATATAAAAAAATTACAGGAGCTAGATATTGACGAGATCTACAACTTTCATGAAGGCCATAAATTTCAATTCCATTGTTAATTATGCCTAAACAGACGTCCAACACAGGGGACGAAATCTGTTTCCAGATTCTGTTTGTCAACTTCCAACAGAGATAACTCTCATACCGTCGTCCCAAAAATTCTGAAAAAATTACAGAAGCTATATCTCGACGTTATCTACAACTTTCTAGTTATAGGTTTTTGCAGGAAAAATCGTCTAGGTCACGTAAAACATGAAACAAGCCGCGCTGCACAATCTTCCCTCTCAGAAACAGCACCACGTGAACAACTACCCTTCTCCCCCTTCAAATCCCATCCAATCCAATCACCACCAGATCTAAAACACTCCCAATCCTAGGTATAACAGGGGGTAAAATATTTTGAATTTTACCTAAAGTTCTCCCTTGAGATCCCACGAAGAACACGCGATGATCACCGAAAACGAAATCTGCTTGTTCCCCACGCCTCCACGGATCCTCTTCTCGCTTTCTCCTTCGCGTTTCGCGGCGGATCTTGAGCCACCACGCAGGGGAGGGAGAGGAGATGTGGTGTGGCTGCTAGGGGAGGAAGGGGAGGCACCCTAGGGTTTGGGGAGGGTGGCCGGCCACAAGGTGGGGGCGCACCCCTTGGTGGGGGAAGTGGGCCGGCCCACTAGGGGGGTGGGGAGGTGGAGGTGGGAAGGGGGATTCCCGGTCCAGGCCCAGGTTTTCTTCGGCCTTTTTCCCCTAGCCCGAAACACCAAAATTAATATTAAAATGCAGCATTTTCTTCAATTGTTTCATCCCCCGACAAAACCGTCATTCCTTTCCGAAACAAAAACAAGGAAGAAAAACCCTACAATCACTCTCAAGTTCTAGGGCATCACATTCTCCCCTCCTTAAAAAGGATTCGTCCCCGAATCTTCTCCTTTTAGCTACGGAAAGAAAAAGAAAAGGAAGGCAAAAAGGTAAACAACAATTTACCTTCAACATCCTCAAAGAGTGTAGGATACTTCTTCCAGATCCGGTCCTCAAGTTCCCAAGTTGCATCCCGCTCATACTAATTGGTCCACAAATCTTTCATTGGACACTAACATGAACTATTCCCCTATTAAAAAAAAGGACACCTATTAGGTGAATCTGGTATCGATCTGGAATCTCAACTCCCACTTCTCTCTTCAACCCGATCGCGAAACTCCGCATTCCAATCTCAACTCCTCTACCACAGTTCGTCGCATTCTGGACGACGCGAACCATGTGAGACACAACGCTCTAGGTAAGTCTCTAAATCAACCCAAACACAAACTCCTATCTCCTTCAAGTGATTGATCTTTTACAAAAAGAACCAATATCCACCCTTACCAACGACAGAGATAGCCTACTTTACAACCAGGGTCCGTACATCCGCAGAAACAATAACAACCGAACACAATCACTACGGTTGACACAAACTCGCTCGAACCCAGCGACAAAAAGTTCCAAAAAAATAATGTAATTACCTGCAACTTCCAAGTTGTCCACTACTAAATTAAGCAACCCCACCGAGGAACACATCAATGAAAACAATTCTCCAAAAAGGTTTGAATTGAGTCATACACAACCTTTCTTTACTCTTCACTTTTAAACTACTTACGATCAGCGACCCACACTAGTTTTCCCTTGTAAGAAGGTTTCGCCTTCACATTCTTCCACCCAAGGACCAGGGCAAGGAGTACAATCCTTGAATATACTCAACCATAACATAAACATTCATTTTCTTACCCCAAGCTTGAACGTAAAAGAAATCTTAATTCTCACTAACACAACGAACGACAATCACCACCTTTAAACCAAAAGGCTGAAATTCACATACACGGGAACTCAACTTGGAAGAGGAACTCCATAGAATCAAAAACACCAAAAAAAAAAAAATTCTTCGGGGAGAAGCTCTATTCAAAAGAGAAACACATGAAAGTCTTCTGCAAATGCATTTCACTTTTACCAAAACAAATCATCTCACTTTTATCCAAGGCCAAGCAATTCAGAAAAAGAAACCGATCAAGGAATTAAATGCTTCCACACAACCACCATCTCTTTTTCCTTAAAAGGAACCAAACTCACTTCCCAACAGAAAAATTGTTTCAACCACGAATATCGTTCATGTCACAAACTAAGAATCGTCTCTTAAACGAAAGCTGTCAAACACCTCACACCACAACACAACTCTAGCCCAAAATAGAAATACAAATATTTCCAGATCATGAAGTTCCAAAACTTACATTGGATTAGCTACTTCTTTTAATCAACAATGCAACCGATAACTCGACCTTGAAAACTACGGACACAGTCAAAGCATACATCCTTGAGCATAAATTTCGCATTCATAACTTAAGCTAGTTTTCTTATCAAAGACGAATGAACGATTTATATTTAATAGAATAACATTCCAAAATCTCCACATATTACTTCAAGGTTAATCATTCTTTTGTCCTTGTTTTAAGCCTCGAAATTAACCCACATTTGTTTAATCATTCTAAATTTAGGGAAACTACAAACACAGCACAAAGAATACTTTGACCGAAAGTATTCAACCCAAATATCAAACAGACAAACCAATCCATATGAATTTTTAATCATAAGTTCAGCATAACTCCCGCCATCTATAGTATTCCACTACCCTTACCATTTAGATTTCAATATTCCCTATTTACTCATTGAGAAGGCCCATCAGGATTTAACAACAACTACACAACAAATTCTTACTCTTATTACCTTTTCCACAATTATAAATAAAGTTCACAGTGTTTATCAAAAACACATCCAACCAACACTACCTCATCAAGATCCCCACGGAGCAGCCTAACCTATAACATCATATTCTAAATTTGAAAGGCAGTGCTTCAACAAGTCTTTCAGCATGATGAACCTATAAATTCCATACCACATACGCGTCAACATCTCGACAATGGAAATTTATTTACCTAAAAGATGACTCAACAAGTAAATATTATCTCAACAAGGCACAAATCGTAAATAGAACTTTAAAACATACATTTATTAAGGACAAAATCACGCGTCATGCTAACTATCCATGGTTCACTCCATCACAACATGTTACAATTTCCCCCATTTTAACAAAGGTTTTCAACAATTAATCTAAACAGTTACCACCACTACTGAGTCATCAATATCAATAATTGGCATAATTGTAAAACAACAACATTGCTTTTAGTTACCCTATCCATAGGCTATGACAAACTGTCACTACACAACATACTCCAACTATGTAAAATAGATTGAATAATTTAAGCCATCAAAAGCTCTTAAAACAACAACGTTAAATTAAATTTAAATTTTTTTTTTAGCTACCCTATACACGGGTTATAGCAAAATTGCCACTCCAAGACATACTCTAGCCTTTTTTTTTAAAGTGAACTGAATAGGTTAAATCATCACAAAGCTCTTACGGCAATGGCAAAAACTTATGTCTTCCCAATTGATATCGATACTAGCATTATTGGAACACAACTGCATACTTCCGAATCTACTAATAGTTTGCAACGTCATAAATATCAACTCTAATCAATTTCCAAGTTAAAGTCACTAGCCAACACGATTAAATTTCTCTACTAACACATTAAATTAGAACATCTTTAAACAACCAGCATGGTTTCTTTAACAATATCGGTAGTCCACCATTACAATTAAATTGTTCTACCGACCTTATATTAAAATGTCTCTAAATAACCCACCAATTTTCTATTACCTTCACAGTAGTTTACATCATCTTAATGTTCTAACTACGCATCAAGATTTAAAGCTTTAAACATTGTCCATGGTCAAGGGCACATTACAATAATGCAATAAATCCTAAGCATGCACATTAACACATTCAATCATTATCGCTATAGAGCAATCTACAATACTAGAAGTTTATTTAATCTCAAGCTAAAGATAACAATTACATCTTAATTGATTCAACTCACAAATTAACTTAGAAGTACATCATTCCATAAACCACATTGTTACATACTACGTAACACAGACATAAAATTTCTAAACACCGTCATGGGTCACCTACCCTTGACAAACAGGAGGCAATCCCAAACATTAAAAAAAACAAACACAGTTCTAGATCAAGAACAAACACCGATAAAAAATTTCTTCTTTTCAGGCAAGGAAGAAAAGCAAAATCCAAACATAAATGCAAGAGAGTTCGACCCTCAAATGTTCAATCCTAGTAACCAAAACTCTTCAAGAAATCCAAAACCTACACTTTCCACAAAGGAAGACGGATGCATAAGGGAAGACCAAATGTCCAACCAAAATTTTCCAATAAAGATTCAAACTTAGCTCCATCCAGCTTGATCTGCAACAGGAGAAACTCCAACCCCCTTCTTTTTTTAAAAAAAAATCGGGGAAACAACAACCACAGAAATTTCCTCCCAACGACAGTCCATAACAATAAATCAGGTGCCAAAGCAAAATTGTGACCAAAAGACGCGCAACGTAGAACTCTTCTTCTGTGTCTTCACTCAAAGGAGACAAAACCACAAACCGCCAAAAGGACAATCAACGAGTGCTCAAAACTAAGCATTTTCCTCGGTTTCGAACCAACCACATACCCAGAAAACCAACCAAAACCGACCGTCAACACGGTAAAGAACATCCGAAGGAATCCATCACCAACCTCTTCTATTTGACTCCAGTCACTACCCGATCTACGACAGACACGGATAAGAACTCTTTCCCTACAGGGGTTTCATCGTTCTTCGGTGGTGACTCTACCCGGCCACACCGTCAAACCACAGCCTCACTACAAACAAAAGGTGACCGAAACACTTCGGCACCACAACCTCCCTTATCACGATAACAAGAACAACTCAATCAATCATCTCAAAATCATAGTAACATACATTATCAAACGTAGCATTCAACAACAAAGCTTAAATTCAACCTTTAAGCATGAGGCAACGATACCCATACCCTTTCCTACTGTGCATCCATGTGTGTCAAATTTTAAATTAGTTATTCCACTAACACAAATTTTAATGTTGCTATCCTATGGCATATTTTTTTTAAGTATAACCTAAGCCATGTTTCTAAGTTATCCCAAATCACATTTTAGTTGAACCTATGGTATTTCACTAAGTTCATACACCACGGACACAAGCCCGCTCTGATACCAACTGTAACACCCTACAAATCTAAACTGTCGTACAAGAAAATTTCGACAGCATCTCCCCTAAAATTAGGACAAAACGGAAGCGACAACAAGATTCATAATAAACATTACAAACGGGAATAACATAAAAGCATCAATACTAGAGATAACAAGTCTAAATCAACCAGAAAACAAACATAAACGTAAAACAGCTCCAAAGAGGACATCAACAGGTCTATGATTAATAAAATTTTAGCAAGCTAATGAATTATTAAATGCACTAGTCCATGTGATTCGTGATGACCCCGGAGGGTTGATTGTGCTACTAAGCCCACCCTTCAAGCTTACGACTCGCGAGAACTACACGAAAACAACAAAATAACAAGGGGTGAGATTGGGTAATCTCCAAAGCGGAACAACTTCTAACAAATAACACAGCCACGATAAAACTAGCATACCAAATTCCTCATGTCCAATACCACATTACAGAGTCCACACAACCTCAGTAGAATGCATATGATTGTGCACATGCTTATGCCATGATCCTCCTCACCGTGCCCTTTCTCGGGAACACACGGTGTTGTACGATCTTGATCGCGACGCAAGCGTCGACAAACTTCCAATGCATGATTATGCAGTTAATGCTTCATGCATAAATACATTCATAACTTCCCACTCTGAATTCACATGCTTGCATACCATCAAATAGCATGGATAAAATGCGAACATCATTGAGATAGAATATCTCAACAATTCATCTTGCAAACAACATCTTTCTTCATTCTTACTCATGATTCAAAAGCCAAACAACCACATCACAATGCAGGATAGGATATTGCAATCTCATAAACAAGTAGTTAAACCATGTAGGTGTGCTGCAATTAAGGTTTATATTGAAGACGAAACAAATAGCGAGTTATAGTTTAGCAAGACCGCTACTTCCACTTGCCTTTACCGACGTTGAAGACGAATCTAGTTGCGTCCAGAAGGGGCACCACCTGAACAAGCATTATTTCAGTACATAGCGACAACACAAATGATCACGTAACTCGAACACGCGCTTCCTAACCCCCGTTCCCTTCTTAAACGCCAAAAACCCCAATCTGTCCGGGTTAAACAGCAGCAACCACTCTTCACAATTTCGTATCTTTTTCTATACAGATCATAAAAATATAAACAAATTACAGGAGCTAGATATTGACGAGATCTACAACTTTCATGAATACCATAAATTTCAATTCCATTGTTAATTATGCCTAAACAGACGTCCAACACAGGGGACGAAATCTGTTTCCAGATTCTGTTCGTCAACTTCCAACAGAGATAACTCTCATACCGTCGTCCCAAAAATTCTGAAAAAATTACAGAAGCTATATCTCGACGTTATCTACAACTTTCTAGTTATAGGTTTTTGCAGGAAAAATCGTCTAGGTCACGTAAAACATGAAACAAGACGCGCTGCACAATCTTCCCTCTCAGAAACAGCACCACGTGAACAACTACCCTTCTCCCCCTTCAAATCCCATCCAATCCAATCACCACCAGATCTAAAACACTCCCAATCCTAGGTATAACAGGGGGTAAAAGATTGGGAATTTTACCTAAAGTTCTCCCTTGAGATCCCACGAAGAACACGCGATGATCACCGAAAACGAAATCTGCTTGTTCCCCACGCCTCCACGGATCCTCTTCTCGCTTTCTCCTTCGCGTTTCGCGGCGGATCTTGAGCCACCACGCAGGGGAGGGAGAGGAGATGTGGTGTGGCTGCTAGGGGAGGAAGGGGAGGCACCCTAGGGTTTGGGGAGGGTGGCCGGCCACAAGGTGGGGGCGCACCCCTTGGTGGGGGAAGTGGGCCGGCCCCCTAGGGGGGTGGGGAGGGGGCGGTGGGAAGGGGATTCTGGTCCAGGCCCAGGTTTTCTTCGGCCTTTTTCCCCTAGCCCGAAACACCAAAATTAATATTAAAATGCAGCATTTTCTTCAATTGTTTCATCCCCCGACAAAACCGTCATTCCTTTCCGAAACAAAAACAAGGAAGAAAAACCCTACAATCACTCTCAAGTTCTAGGGCATCACAAACACTTAGAAAAAGTTTACCACTTAAAGAGAGGCAAGCGCTTCTACTTCAGCGCAATGCAAGTTATGCAGCTAGGCGAGATACCCCGGGCCTTGAATCCATTGCAATGCAATGCCCGGAAGTTGACACTTTAGTAGTGAAACATTGTTATCCATCATCGAGCTCGCACATCTTCAGTGGTGTAGAGCCACCAACACAGTCATTCATTATAGATGATGGTAACGTTCACATCTATATTCACGTTTTATGTCACGAGAAAGATTCATTATTAATGCTACTTACGCATGTGGTAGGTGGTATCAAAACCACTTTTGAAGAGGTCATTGATGATGAATACTACATGTTTGCCGGCAGAGGTATTTCCGATGCCAACGAGCACTTATTTCTTAGGATGCATTACCTATTCTAACCCCTTGACTAGAAATTCACTTAGGTGTGGATGTTAGCGATGACACATATTCCGATGAAATAGAAAATTCCTCCATTGATCTTGATCCCTACGACCGTGTCTATAGCAACATACCTCGTAGCACACATGTGTTGAAGCCCGTGCCAGCTTGCGAGCACTGCGGAGCAAAGAAGTTCCAGTACGAGTCGAAGGGGTTTTGTTGTAGAAGTGGACAAATCAAATTGTCGACCCCAGAGGCACCATCGGAACTCCGAAGACTCTGGTCAAGCATAGATCCCGACGCAAGGCATTTCCGAGATAGCATTAGGTTCTTTAATGGCCATTTCTCCTTCACCACTCTAGGTGTGAGTCTTGATAAGAACTACACGAACATGAGGTCGGGAGTGTACACATTCCGAGCCCATGGTCAGATTTATCATAACGTACATTCGTTTGGTCAGAGCAACTTTGGCCCGGAGCATTTGGAGCTCTATTTCTACGACGACGACCCAAGTCTAAAGCACCGATTCCGTCACTCCCCTAGCCTCGACCAAGATGTTGTGAGGAGGCTAGTCGGCATCCTCCAGGACAATACTTACTCTCAAGTTTTTCGTAGCCTAGGCCAAGTCGAAGATCTTGAGGAATATCGGGTATCATTGAACACTGATATTAAGATGGACCAGCGGGTCTACAACAGGCCAATAACGTCAGAAGTGGCCGTCGTGTGGGTGGAGGGAAATGAAATACGCAGGGAGTTTGATCGTAGTGTGATCCTATACGGGAACAACAATGAAAAATATGTCATCAAGCCATACTATGGGTGCTACGACCCACTATCATACCCACTCTTCTTCTCGAGGGGGGAGCTCGGTTGGCATCCGCAGATCCCGAAGTATGGTGTACCCTTGGAAGATGTAATCCAGGCACATGACAATAATAGTGACCAAGATCCAGGTTAGTCTTCCAATAAATGTGACATTTGGTCGTTCTTAATGTTTTGACTAATTACGCTTGCCGTAACATTTCATGCGCCTTATTGTGCGTAGATTCGAATAGCCGACTATGCGTCTCTATAAGAGGCTACTATTGCTACAAATTCCAGATCCGACGTGGGATTTTCAATCCCATATTGTATGGCAAGCGCCTATTCCAGCAGTATGCAGTTGATATGTACATCAAGGTAGAGAGTACAAGGCTGGACTACATTCGGGGTCACTAGAAGGAGATACGCGCTGACTTATACAAAGGTGTGGTTGATAGCATACAAGCTGGAGAGATTCATGCAGATGCGGTAGGGAAACGTATCGTGCTACCAGTGTCATTCATCGGGGGTGGGAGAGATATGAAGCGAAGGTTCATGGATGCTATGGCCTTAGTGCAAAAGTACGGTAAGCCAGATATCTTCCTAACAATGACATGCAACCCCAACTAGGAAGAGATAACACACGAGCTCGAGCCTGGACAAACCCCACAAGATCGCCCTGATCTCATTGTACGGGTATTTAGAGCCAAGCTAGAAAACCTCAAGGAACAACTATTCAAGAGACACATCCTTGGCAAGGTGATTGCTTATGTCTATGTTGTTGAGTTCCAGAAGAGGGGTCTTCCACACGCTCATTTCCTTCTGATCATGGAAGGACGGTACAAGCTCACTTGTCCAGAGCAGTACGACTGCATCATCTCTGCTGAGCTACCAGACAAGCATAAGTACCAAGAATTATACGAGATGGTCATTAAGCATATGATGCACGGTCCCTGCGGAGTCCTAAATCCCAAGAACGTTTGCATGCAGGATGGTGCATGAGAACTACTATCCCCATCCTTTTATTGCGGTTACTCAACAGGGCTAGGACTCGTACCCTATTTACAGGCGACGAGATAATGGCCATCGCTCAAAGGTTCGGGGGCGGATGCTGGACAATAGGTGGGTTGTGCCGTATAACCCTTACCTCCTCAGGATGTACAATTGCCACATCAGCGTGGAGGTCTGCTCGAGCATCAAGGCCGTCAAGTACCTATTCAAGTACATATCTACAAGGGGCACGACTGGGCATCTGTTTCTCTAGATGAGTCTAATAGCAACAATAACATCGATGAGATCAAGCAGTTTAGGGATGCAAGGTGGGTAACACCACCAGAAGAACTATGGAGGACCTATAGCTTTGAACTCAGCAAGGTCTCCCCACCTGTGATGCAGCTACAACTGCATCTCCCGAACATGCAAATGGTCTCATTCCGAGCGGGACAGGATCTGCATGATGTTGTCACTCGAAATGGCGCTGAGAGGTCTATGCTAATTGAATATTTCGAGATGAACAAAATGAACAACGGTGCTCGAAGCATCTTGTACAAGGATTTTCCAGCGGAATTTGTTTGGCAGGCGGGGCTAAAGCAATGGAAGAAGAGGGTTGCACGCACACAGGTTGGCAGAATTGTGTTGGCCCATCCAGCAGAGGTGGAGCGATACTATCTTAGGGTGCTACTAAACCATGTACCAGGGGCCACCTCCTTTGAAGACTTAAGGATAGTGAATGGCGTGGTCTACACGTTCTTCCGTGAAGCTGCTGAAAAGAGGGGTCTGATCGAGACAGACAATACCCTTGACGAGTGTCTTTCTGAGGCTAAGATGTTCAAGATGCCGTCCTCACTTCGCAGACTCTTCGCAACTATATTGGTCTTCTGTGAGCCCAATGACGTCCATGGGCTCTGGGACAAACACCTTGAGGGAATGTCATATGACTATCGTCGTCCCCACACATGCTCACATGTTGTTGGATATCAGAAATATGCTCCAATCAATGGGGAAGGACATAACATTGTTCCCTCTCCCTGAGATAAATGTGTCGCACGACGCTGCTGCTAGTGAGGCTAGGGAGATCATCGAGGAATCCACGATCGAGGTTGGCCATGAGAACACATCCTTGTCGTCTTCCCTCAATTATGAGCAAAGGGCCGCATACTACTGCATATTATCCACGATTGATAGTGAAGACGGAGGTGTCTTCTTTGTAGATGGGCCGGGAGGCACAGGAAAGACATTCGTGTATAAAGCTTTGCTTGCAAAGATTCAAGGCGATGGCAAGATAGCCGTTGCAACAGCAACATCAGGTGTTGCTGCATCTATCATGCCTGGAGGCAGGACCGCACACTCGAGATTTAAGATTCCACTCAACATTGAAGATGGGGCGGTTTGCAGCTTCACGAAGCAGAATGGGACAGCTAAGCTTCTTCGGCTGGCATCACTAATAATATGGGATGAAACCTCGATGACAAAGCGTCAGGCGGTTGAGGCCTTCGACAGAAGCATGCGGGACATCATGGGCCTACACGACCTACCATTTGGGGGAAAGACAATTGTGTTTGGTGGAGATTTCAGGCAAGTGCTTCCAGTTGTTCGAAAGGGGACAAGGCCACAGATAATCGACACAACGCTTTGTAAGTCCTACCTTTGGGATAGCATGCGACAGCTTAGCCTCATTCATAACATGAGGGCCCAAAGCGATCCTTGGTTCGCAGAGTACCTACTACGTGTTGGAAATGGCATCGAGGAGACTAATGAAGATGGCTACATACGGCTACCCGACGATATCTGCATACCGTACACCGGGAAGGACTCTGACCTTGACAAACTCATGATGAGTGTGTTTCCTATGCTAGATGATAATCTATCAGATCCGAACTATATCACATCTCGGGCCATTCTATCTACTCGTAATGAGTATGTCGACAGGATAAATATGAAGATGATTGACCTATTTCGTGGGGAGGAGATGGTATACCATAGCTTTGATCGTGCTGAGGATGATCCCCACAACTACTATCCCTCTGAGTTCCTGAACTCCCTCACCCCTAACGGGCTACCTCCGCATATATTGAAGCTTAAAATTAATTGCCCTATCATATTGCTACGGAATATTGACCCTGCTAATGGATTGTGCAATGGGACGAGGCTGGTGATCCGGGGGTTCCAGAAGAATGCTATAGACGCTGAGATTGTGTTGGGCCAACACGCTGGGAAGAGAGTGTTCCTGCCTCGAATACCTCTTTGCCCGTCTAACGATGAGATGTTTCCTTTTAGATTTAAGAGGAAACAATTTCCGGTAAGACTAAGCTTTGCTATGACGATTAATAAAGCACAGGGGCAAACCATCCCAAACGTCGGTGTCTACCTCCCCGATCCAGTTTTCTCTCACGGCCAGCTCTACGTCGCGCTATCCAGGGCCACCGCTAGGAATAACATCAAGATTCTTGCTATTGAAAATAAGGATAAGGGTGAGCGGGCCAAAACTAAGAATACACATGGGACCTTCACAAAAAAACATCGTATATAGAGAAGTACTCACAACATAGATGATGCATTAACCAGGTAATAATCTCATACATTCAATTGCTACTGAGCATAACCTGGTAAATTGAATCTCATACACTCAATTCATATGGAACTGGTGACAATGAATCTCACAGCCTGTTCGGATCACCAAACCAAGCGCAGATAATCGATTTTCTTCACTAAATGTAACAAGGACATAGATAGAAATGACCAAGCCTATTCTTACTGCATATTCAAAGGTAACCCTCGTCTTGCTAATAATAAATTGTCTCATAATTGAACTAGCATGACAGCTGATTGTTGGTTGTCCTAATGATGTGAGCTGGTTGTATATATAATGTATATATATTGTCTTGAACATTCCCCTTTGCTGCAAGTTTTATTTTTAAATTGTATATTGAAATCTTCACCTTCCTTTCTAAACACAAATGATTAGGTTACATTTGAAAATTTTTGTACATTCCTGCAAACTATAGTTTGTTGCTCCTAAGCTGGAATAAAATAACTATTTAATAGCCTGCTGACTTTGTTTAAAAAAGGGAAGAAATTTCTGATTTTCCATTTCTTCTGCAGATTATGCACATTTCAGATGTTGATGTAAGGGAAACAAAAATGTTGGGATCTGCACCAGTCATCATCGTAGCGGTAAGTGCCCATGTTTTGTATTGATTTTTTTGGGGTCATTTTTTCTACTTACAGGTAGGCTATGTAGCTGTGCTCTTTATGTTTATGTGTGTTATCATTTGTGGTAGGCTGATAGAAGGTAGTGATGTGGATCAGTAACAGATTAGTATTTAAATTGCATATTAGTAGTTTCAGTATGGCATTTTTTGCTGTCATCAAATATTTGAAGCCAAGAAGTAACTATTCAACATTTGAAGACAATACAATCCTTTCTGCGGCAGACACAATTTTCCTACTAAAGTTCAAATTTGAAATGATACGAATTGTTATGTATTTCAGCACAAATGATTCACAATCTCATAAGTCACCACATAGAAGGCACATATGCTTGCTCCTTTTGTGGGTTAAGTTAGTGCATGTACCCGCATGTACCTGTGATTTTGCATTTTTGTAATTAACAGCATGAAAGTCGTATTTTTTTACTCCTTAGCAAGGATGAAAATCATATTTTTTTTGTAATTAACAACAACCTTATGCATTTTGTAATTTCAGGTAGCATACCACAACAGGCAAAAGACAACAACCTTATGCTAATATCAAGTATCATTTCTTAAACTTGTCTTGTTTGATAATTCAAGTTCTAAATTTTGTGTGTTGGCACTAAAAATTAGAAGAAAGAACAAAAAAGTTATTCAATATTATATATTTCTTATCTGACCTAGGTCTAATTGCCAGTGCTTAGTGATTGTTATGTGAAACCATATCAGATTATCAGAACAAACTATAGTTACCAAGTCTACAAACAATGCAAACCAGGTAATATTCTCAAGTGACAACAGAGGAGAGATGAGCTGGTACTCACTAGGGGTGGTAATGGGGACCCATTCCCCGATCCCCGGCGGGGAATTCCTCTATTAGGGGATGGGTATGGGATGAAATCGTCCCCCGCGGGGGTGGAAATGGGGAAAATTATTCCCCCGTCGGGGATGGCGGGGACGGAGACGGGGAATTTTTTTCCCCGCGGGGATCCGGTTGGGGATTTGAATTTAGTTTAGTCCAGTTTAGTTGTTGGATTGCAAACATATTATCTAGCCCATCATATTCACATTTTCATAAACGGGACAACATAATCTTCAATGAATGCATGCATTCTTTTTTCCTTGCCTGTTGATATGATTTTAGAGTTAAAATGGATATACGAGCTGTTCTCTTGTGTGAAATTTTCGCGGGGATGGGTCCCCGACGGGGCCCCGATACCCGAACGGGGATGGGGATGGGGGGATTTTATCCCCCGAGACGGGGAACGGGGACGGGGACGGGGAAAATTTCCATTCGTGGGGACGGGGACGGGGAGGCACTCCCCGGCGGGGAATGCCCCCGTTGCCACCCCTAGTACTCACAAATGATTAAAATTTTATATGATGATGTATGAAAAAAACTTGTGTAAATTCAAAACAGGAAATTTGCCTGGTTAACAGGGAAATTGCAACCTTTCTTCTTCCCATAAAATTGATGATTTATGACCTAATTTGGATGGGCTATCTGACATGGAACTGAATGTTTTGCAAACTTTTCCTGTTTTGACATTCTAGATTGAAGCTGTTGTACCCTATGAGCAGCACATAATGATATTTCAGTTAGCTCCTAATTCAGTTGTGAACATCCATGTGCTTACTAAGAAATAGCCAAGTCCTGACCCTTTAATGAGTGTCTTTGCAAAATTATTTTTATTTTTATTGATTTAGCTTATTGGTAGGTTGACAGCTACATATAAAGGAAATGCATTTAAACTATATCAATCACTCAATTTTTCTGATGCTTAGCCGGCTGCATGTACTCAATCACTTCATTTAAATATGCTTAGCCAGTTGCATGTACTCACAACAGAATATTCTCAAGTGACAACAGAATATTCTCAAGTGATGGATGGAGAGGTGAGCTGGTACTCACAACAGAATATTCTCAAGTGGCAGTAGTATATTCTCAAGTGATGGATGGACAGAAATAGCCAGTAGTATATCTGTCTCTCCTCTCTCCATCCATCTACCTTCCCCTTCCCAATCCACTGGTCAAGCATTGATCCTTCCCAATGCATTGGGAAGACACAAAATCATAAGGGAAGCCACAATCCATTAGGAGGGGGGATGGAGCACAGGCTAGGGTGCATTGGGAAGACACAAAATCATAAGGAAAGCCACAATCCCGTGCTCCATCCCCCTTCCTCTTTCTCCCTTTCTCCCCATTCCCTCCTCGACTCCCCCTTGTCTCTCTTTCTCTCTACAACCCAGCAGGTCTACTCCTCTACACGCAAGATTTATCTGGGAGGCGGATGGAGCACGGGCTAGGGTTCATGGATCTTTCCAAATCTACCAAAGCATTCCTCTCCCCCTTGTTTCTCTTTCTCTGTCTTGCTCCTTCACAATCCATTGGGAAGTTAAAATCATGTAGAGGAAGTTACACCTTTTATCTTATCATCTCTCTTTCTCTGTCTTGCTCCTTCACAATCCATTGGGAAGTTACAAAATCAAAGGGGAGGCCATGAAATCTAACTGAGCAGTTTTGGACAGATCTGGGAGGGGGGATGTAGCACGGGCTAGGTTGTAGGCACGTGGCCCTACATATGCATGAACATATCTTCTCACTGATTCATGGATCTTTCCAAAGCTACCAAAGCATAATCTTTGAGGTATGTGTGCTTAGGCCAGACGATTTACTGCATATTTTTCCCCTTATCTTCTCAGTTGCTTTCTTCCTCTTATTATATATAGAGGGTGTTTAGTATGTCTCTCTATGTGCTAAGACACCTACTGGAAACAAAGTCCCTTGTCACTTTGGTCTACTTCACAACTGAGGTACGTTTCAAATAGATCTACATGAAGTTACCTTTTGTTTGCCTATCAGCCTTTGATATTTAAAATGTTTTTCAAGTTTAGGATGAGGCCATTGAAGCGTAAAAGAGTTGAAGCACCACCCATTCCAACCCTTAGGGATGTTCATCCTTACACTAGATGGACTTTATGCATTCGAGTTTACCATAAGTTTCATGTTGAGAGTATCGGTGTTGGTAGGAAGAGGTTAAATTTGGTTTTGTTGGATCAGCAGGTAATGTTCATGCATATATTTTCAGCTATGGTTAATTAGATAGTAATGAATCCTATGGTACCTCAAGTTATCTATTTTGAATAGGGCACAAAGATGGCTGCTACCATCTATGATGCCCAGGTGGACCGTTTAGATCCACTACTTCGAGAAGGTCGCACATATTATGTGACAAGGATGTCTGTTGAGCCGATTGTGAGACGATAAACACAAATGTTTGCTGACAATATATATGAGTGTCGTCTCACACATGTCACTGATGTTCATGAGATACTAAACATGACTGAGCGGTCAATTCCATTATTTCCTCCGTTAATGGCACTTAATCAAGTTTTTGAATTTACTTATCACAACGACATTTACGTTGGTAAATTGGCTCAATCTATAAAAATTTTATGTGCTTTGTAATATAAAATGTGAGACTAACATGTTTTTTACATGTGTAAGATGTTATTGGAATGGTCATGTTTGTAAGCTCTATACAATTTCTGGACGAGGGCACATACAACAGAAGGATCCCATATAGAAATGTTCTTATAATCGACGGCAGGTATGTACTGCTATTAAATCTCCCTTAGACAGTAGTACTCACTGGAAAGAGTTCCTGAATTAGTATTTATGGTACCCACTAAAACAATGTATTGTATTATATAAGTAGTTTAAACTCAATATATATATAGAGAGAGAAATTGCTGACCAAATTTTGCCTTACGATTATTTACAAGTGCACGAACCAATTCTTTGTACACTGTTTAGTGTTTACAACTTACAGTCATGCTATTGCTATCCTTCTCTGTTCTCTCCAATAATTTTGAAGAGCATTCTGAAGTATGATCCCATTACCTTGACTCCATGAAGCTTCAGTTATGTGCTTATATAAGCTTGTCTAGGACAATACATCAGAATGCCTGTCTGTGAAATCATGTGCTGAAAAATTGGCTTTGAACTGAAAAATTAACTTAGAATTGGTTTTGCAAAATGTGCTTGTGCATGTGTTTGACAATTTGACAAGAAACAGTAAGTTTCGTTTTTACGCGCGGGACCAAGTTCTTAAAAGACAGTAAGTTTTACATGTACGCTGCACCAAATTTTTGGTCCGTCGTGAATGGCTTTTTGCTCGATTAGGGTTTGTGCAAATTTGGACTTTGAATTTTGATTTGTTTTTGAGATTATGAAATTTGTGAGAATTTCATGATGCTTGAAGTGGACTTTATGCAATGCTCATGTGAGTAGTTGCATGGATTGACATTGAGTCAAGTCGTGGACTTGTGCTCGGATTTGTTTTGTGGTTTGTTCATGTGCAGGTATTGCTCGAAGACGAATGTGGTCGATGACGGGACCGGAACTAGGTTCATGGAGGAACTGAGGTTCGGGACTAGGTTCAGGAGGAACCGAGGTCTTGGTGGTCAAGGATGTCATGCGGGACGTTCGGGCTAAGAGAATGGTGCACATGAAGAATGGTTAGTCACGTGAGAATGGCAGGAGGTCATTCGCGTGCAAAGTGTTAGTCACGTGAGTATGGCAGGTGGCCATACGCGTGCAAAGTGTTAGTCACGTGAGTATGGTAGGGTTGCCATACGCGTGCAAGAGTTGTATTCGGCCAGGTTGGGCCAAGTAGAGTTGTGTTGGATCTGATTCCTTCTAGGGAATAGGAATCGTATTCAGAACTCCTTGTGGGTTGGTCCTTTAAATAGGAGGGGTGTCTCCTGTTAAAGGGCATCAATCGCATCAAGCAGAGCTGAGCGCATTGAGAGCCTCAAGCTCAGTTTTAGGGTTTGTACTCTTTTGATGAGAGTACTTTAGACAAAATAAATAAAGATCAATTCTTCTAGTTCCTTGTGTGCTACAATATTCTCTTTTGGTTCTTGTTTGCATACTTGTTCTAGTTCTAGATTGGTTTTTGTTCTTTGAGTTTCATCTTGATTTGATCCATCAAAACCTCTCTAGGGTATCGATCTAGTGTTCCTTAAAGTTTTGTTGATAAATCTTTTGTTGTTCTTAATCAATCTACAAGTTTCGATTAGATTGATTTTCGTCAAGTTCTGGAACAGCAAGCTTGCGAAGCTTATAACTTTTGATCCGTAAGTCCGATCGAGCTGATTCTTTTTGGGTTCGATTCGTATTGGAATCTAGTTTCTCGTGTCCAAATTTCAGATTAATCTAACGGTTGGATCTCCAGGAATTTGCGTTTTATCAAGCCTCTGTCAATCTGTTTTTGTCAAATCCGAGGCAATCTTTTGGTTTCTTTTGGGGTGAAGTTTTTAATAGATCAAAAATTTGGTTTTAGCTTCCGCTCAATCATTCACCCCCCCTCTGATTGCTATATTCGTGTCTTTCGATCCTACAAGTGGTATCAGAGCGAGGTTTTTTCTAATCTATCTTAACCGGTGATTAGATTAATGGATCTTTATTCGACAAAACCATGTGTGTTCAATGGTGTTGATTTTCAGTTTTGGAAGGCCAAGATGGAGGCGTTCATCCAAGCACAAGGCTTCACAATTTGGGAGAAGGTCTACAAGCCATATGAAGTCCCTGCAAACGACAACGTCAACGACACCAATCGCACACATGTTGAAGCAAACAGCAAGGCGCGCAACTTGATCATCCAAGGCTTGGGACGTAGCGACTTCGATCGCGTGATTCATCTTCAATCCGCATATGAGGTATGGAAATCTCTTTGTGATTACCATGAGGGTTCTAACACTATTAAAGAGGTTCGTCAAGATCTTTACAAAAAAGAATACATGCGATTTGAGATGAAACCCGGTGAGTCGCTAGATGACTTCTTTGCACGTTTCAATAAAATTCTTAGTAATCTTCGTGCTGTTGGAGTTAGCTTTGATGATGCTGCTAATGCTAGAAAATTGCTTGGTGCTTTAGACATGTCTATTTGGGAGATGAAAGTTACATCCATTAGAGAATCTACTGTCATGAGTACACTTACCTTAGATGTTCTTTATTCCAAGTTGAAAACTCATGAATTAGATATTCTTGCTAGAAAGAATGATCATAAATCAATTGCTTTGACATCTCAATCTAGCATATCTCATAATGGTGCTGCTTCAAGTTTTGCTCTATCTTTCTTGTCTTCACTAACCAATGAACAGATTGAGCAATTCCCAGAAGAAGACTTGTCACTACTCTCTTCTCGCTTTAACAAAGCTTTGCAAAATGTGATAAAGAGAAAGAGAGGTGGTGGTGGTCCTCCAAGATGCTATGAGTGTGGTGATCTCGACCATATTCGTCCAAACTGTCATAAACTTGCAGGTAAAGCATCAAGGGAGGAGAAGGACAACGACAGAAGAAAAGAGAAGAAGTTCTATTCAAGTAATAGAAAGAAGAAGAGCTTCATCAACAGCAAAGTTGTCCACCGAGTTCTTTCCGCTCTTGAACAAGTCAATTTGAGCGATGTGGATTCAGGGAGCAGTGAGGACGATGCAACTCCAAGCAAGCATGAGTTGACGGGGTTGTGTCTCATGGCCAAAAGCAGCGACAGCTTCACCGACGGCGATCATGACAACGACTTAAATGAGGTAGATCCTTCTTACGATGAATTAGCTATTGCTGTTGCTCGTCTTGGTAAATTGCTTGATAAACGTGACAAGAAAATTAAGAAACATGATTTTGTTGTGGAGTCATTGAATGCTGAAATTTCTAGACTTAAAACCTTGATTCCTGATGACGATGCTTGCAAATCATGTGACTTAATTTACAATGAGCTTACGTTGCTTAGGAAAGAACATGGTTCCTTGTTAGAGCAAATCAATGCTGAAAATGAGAAAAATGAGAAACTTGTTAAACATGCTAGTTGTTCTACCATTGATTTGCATGATACAACTCCATGTTCTAAATGCTCCATACTAGAATTGAAGTTGCATGATGCAAATGCTAGGGCTTCTCAAATGACAGAAGATTTGCTTACACATGAGGTTCTTTCATGCTCAACTTGTTGCAAGCAAAAAGGAAAAGTGAACGTTCCCTGTAATAATTGTTTAACTCTTTCTCAAAAAATTGATTACTTGGAAAAGTCATTAGAACGTTTCACTAAAGGAAAGAAAAACCTAAACATGATCTTGGATCAATCAAAAGTCAGCACTCATAACAAAGGTTTAGGTTTTGATTCTTATGCTCATCATAAATCACATGCTCCCACTGTTGTTAAATCATTTGAAGGAGGAAAATTTGAAATTGTCAATGAGCCTAAGAAAATTGTCTTTAATTCTGCTGGAGTGTTATCTTCTACTATGATGAATGCAAATGATGCTTCTACTTCTAAAGCCAAACATCCTGTTAAGTATACTTGCACTCATTGTGGTAGAGATGGACATTTAGTAGATTTTTGCTTTAGACTAGCCAAACAACAAAAGAAAGAAAAACTAAGGCTAGGTCTAATTTCGACATGTGCACGCTTTGTTTCTCATTATGTGCCTAGGGTGATGCAAACACCTTTTGTTGGTAAGAACACGGGAAAAGACAAATCTATCTTTGTGCATAAGAATACTCGTGTTGTGCCTACTGTTGAGCGTCGTGTGTCTCAAGATCGATTCCTAAACATCTTATTTCTAACCCCAAGATCGAGGCCTCGACAATTTCTCGCTTCTATGTAGGCTTCCCACGCGAGGAAGGAGAACATGTGGCTAGTGAATTTGGATGCTCACTTCATATGTTCGGTGATAAGTTTTGGTTCTTCTTCACTCGCATCTCGTGCTAAAAGTGTTATTTTTCAAGATGCTTCTTCCACCTCTGTTGCAAAAGGCACTAGTCCAAATAGTGCAGTACAGTGCATATGTTCAGGGGGAGAGTATCTTTGTTGATGAAGATGATGATGATCTTTGTTGAGGATGAGATAATTGGAGTTCTTTGTGTGCTTGTGTGCTTGTTTTCAAGCTTCCCACGTGCTTCACATCGACAAGCGTTCAAGTGAACTTTCAGGTATCTCCATGGTACTCAAGATTTTGGCATTTGGCTTTCTGCTTCCTTATGCATTAGTTTAAGAGCTTATTCTGATGTTGACTTTGAAGGATGTTGAATTGATTTGGTTCGTGCCACCTCTTGAGTAATCCCCTTTCTTGAGCATATTGATACTGGATTTCACTTTCTTAGAGATCATGTTGAAAAAGAAAATATTGTGCTTCATCATGTGGATCCTGAACATCAATTGGCAGACATTTTCACAAAACCTGTGTCTTCTTCTCGCTTTTGCTTTTATTCGGGAGAACTTGGGATTGTTCATCCAATGGGTTTATTTTGAGGGGGAGTTTCCTTGCCAAGTTCTTTCACTTGATGAGCTCACTTTATCATATTTCTTTATATGTTATGTAATTGAGCTAATATATGATAATCTAATTGTCTCACTTGAACTAAAAATGACATTGCGAAATTCCTTGGTCAGATTGCCTATAGCTAAATACTTTGTGGTATCTTACTCTTTTAGGCTTGATATTGAATTTCCTTGACAAATTTTGGCTATGAAGCAAGTGTATTTTCAACTTTACTCTTTCATAAGACCTTTTAATCACTTTTGCATGTTTACAATCAAAGAAAAAGAAAAAGAAAAGGAAATCAATAAAAAAGGGGTTGTTAAAAGCAAAAGCCTAAAGTAATGTGCTTCAGGCATGCTTTCCCTAAAAAGACAAGATGTATGCTTCAAGCATGCCATTCCCTCAAAGATAAGATGTATGCTTCAAGCATGCCAATACAAGGAAATAAAAGAAGTATGCTTCAAGCATGCCACATGCAGTTTACTGTTTAAAGATTAAATTGGTCCACTAGATTGGAGTTGAAACTACTTGCTCGCCCTGATTTGTTATTTGCTTCAACTTTGAGCCTTTGTTTTTCTACTAAAGGTTTTGCTTAGTACTTGGCTATAGTTGACTGAATTGAGGTTGAGATGCATGTCATTCCCTAACTTGTTAAAATCACATCAAGATCATGTATTTTGCATGTTATGTGATATATAAGGTTATATGATCGAATGAGCTCATCTTTTCCTATCTTGGCACTCCCTTGTTTCTCCTTGTGAAATCTTTGCTACAGGAAAAATTTTGAACCTGTTCTCTCTTTTGTACTCTTGATGAATCCATTGTCAAAGGGGGAGAAATTTGGGAATCGTTGAAAAGTTTAAGGAAAAAGGGGGAGAAGAAAAAGGGGGAGTTGTTTGAGAATTTTGGGAGAATTTTGAAATCCTTGGGCAAATTGCACATTCACACACATTTTCCTTCTCAGGGGGAGATTTTGTTTTGCATTTTGGTCAAAGGGGGAATTCTGTGTTTTCTCTTTTTGGTCCTTGATCCTTTGGATTTCAAAATCTTTTGTAAAGTGAATGCCAAATGTTAATTTCTTAGTGGTGTTGCCAATGTTTTCATCAAGGGGGAGATTGTGAAATCATGTGCTGAAAAATTGGCTTTGAACTGAAAAATTAACTTAGAATTGGTTTTGCAAAATGTGCTTGTGCATGTGTTTGACAATTTGACAAGAAACAGTAAGTTTCGCTTTTCTGTGGGACCAAGTTCTTAAAAGACAAGAAGTTTTACATGTACGCTGAGACCAAATTTTTTGGTCCGTCATGAATGGCTTTTTGCTCGATTAGGGTTTGTGCAAATTTGGACTTTGAATTTTGATTTGTTTTTGAGATTATGAAATTTGTGAGAATTTCATGATGCTTGAAGTGGACTTTATGCAATGCTCATGTGAGTAGTTGCATGGATTGACATTGAGTCAAGTCGTGGACTTGTGCTCGGATTTGTTTGTGGTTTGTTCATGTGCAGGTATTGCTCGAAGACGAATGTGGTCGATGACGGACCGGAACTAGGTTCATGGAGGAACCGAGGTTCGGGACTAGGTTCAGGAGGAACCGAGGTCTTGGTGGTCAAGGATGTCATGCGGGACGCTCGCTAAGAGAATGGTGCACATGAAGAATGGTTAGTCACGTGAGAATGGCAGGAGGTCATTCGCGTGCAAAGTGTTAGTCACGTGAGTATGGCAGGTGGCCATACGCGTGCAAAGTGTTAGTCACGTGAGTATGGTAGGGTTGCCATACGCGTGCAAGAGTTGTACTCGGCCAGGTTGGGCCAAGTAGAGTTGTGTTGGATACAGATTCCTTCTAGGGAATAGGAATCGTATTCAGAACTCCTTGTGGGTTGGTCCTTTAAATAGGAGGGGTGTCTCCTGTTAAAAGGCATCAATCGCATCAAGCAGAGCTGAGCGCATTGAGAGCCTCAAGCTCAGTTTTAGGGTTTGTACTCTTTTGATGAGAGTACTTTAGACAAAATAAATAAAGATCAATTCTTCTAGTTCCTTGTGTGCTACAATATTCTCTTTTGGTTCTTGTTTTCATACTTGTTCTAGTTCTAGATTGGTTTTTGTTCTTTGAGTTTCATCTTGATTTGATCCATCAAAAACCTCTCTAGGGTATCGATCTAGTGTTCCTTAAAGTTTTGTTGATAAATATTTTGTTGTTCTTAATCAATCTACAAGTTTCGATTAGATTGATTTTCGTCAAGTTCTGGAACAGCAAGCTTGCGAAGCTTATAACTTTTGATCCGTAAGTCCGATCGAGCTGATTCTTTTTGGGTTCGATTCGTATTGGAATCTAGTTTCTCGTGTCCAAATTTCAGATTAATCTAATGGTTGGATCTCTAGGAATTTGCGTTTTATCAAGCCTCTATCAATCTGTTTTTGTCAAATCCGAGGCAATCTTTTGGTTTCTTTTGGGGTGAAGTTTTTAATAGATCAAAAATTTGGTTTTAGCTTCCGCTCAATCATTCGCCCCCCCTCTGATTGCTATATTCGTGTCTTTCGATCCTACACTGTCTAATATGTGATAACATTTTCATCTAACAATGTAGACAGTAGTACTCACTGGAAAGAGTTCATGAATTAGTATTTATGGTACCCACTAAAATGTCTATATGATTATGTCAATTTCTTAAGAATCGAGATATGTACAATTGCAATTAATAACAGGAGAAACTGAGTAAGAATCAAGATATGTTTAATAGATGTTTATTTTTGTAGCTTTCAACCCGTTCTTTTAGTTGTGAAGGATAAATTTGTTAGCAACTACTTAACAAAATGGGTGAGATGCGCTGATGAGCGCGGTATCGTGGTTGCTACAATGCTACGAGCAAAGCGTAATGTTGGTAAGTTCATGTGTCGCTTTATTCATTATTGTGATATTAATGCATCGTATAATCGTGAGGTCTATCTAATATGTGATTGTTTTGTCTTTTGTTTAGACCATAGTTTGCATACTACGGTCTTCAGTAGGGTTCACTTCGAACCAAATATTGCAGCTGCCCATGAATTGAGGCAGAGGTAAATGGAAGTTCGATGATTTTTTTTATTGGGTTTTTTCTTGTTTATCAATTACAAATGCTTTTGTAGAATCAATAACGAGCTTGACTGATACTTTGGGACCAAGACAGTGGAAGGGGATGAAGAACAACATAAATGTAACATCGTTGAAGGAATTGTAATCTCTGAGATATATTTTGTTGCGGTAGTACTATGAACATGTGTTCATGTTATTTTGTTAGATGTAAGCTTTGCCTATGTAATATCCATGTTGTTGCACTACTATGAACAACTATATATGGATGCTACAACCATAGTTGTGGCAATGTTGTTTTGGGCAGTGTTCATGTTATTTAGTGTTGTTTTGGGCAGTGTTCATGTAATATCCAAGTGTTGCCTTTGCTCTGTTGTGGTTGGAATTTGCATAGATAGTGATAAAACATCTCAAGTACTCATAAGGTCCATTGCATTTACATAAGATGAGATCTGTTACACTTTTTACTTACTAGGTGAAAAAACACTATGCTAGAACCTTGGAGTTTGAGTAATATACCAATCTGTGTGGTATTGAGCACAAGCCCTGGTGATGATTTCTATGTATTGGTACTAACCATTACCTGTAATTTGCTTCTTAACTGCTGTGTCTAGCAAGCTGAATCAGATTAACATATCTGGCTATCAGAATGCTTTTGCTTACACCTTTGTGCAACCTGTAAATGTTTCTTTTGAGGATACTTATATGGAAGTTAAGACAAATGGATTTGACTTGGGAAGGGATCGTGCAGGTGTGTGACAATATATACTGCTTCACTCAATATGTTCCAGCAGCTGTTATATACTGATTCACTTTATTTGCACTATAATTGCTTTGCAGAAGTACGGTACACTGTTAATACCACGCCAATTAAGATTGTCAAAATCACATGTATAGCCATTTGCTTTACCCAAAAACTGATGTTAGATTTCTCTGTTCTTTTAAATATTTTGCAGAAGTACGATACAATGTTTGAGAGGAACGCCAAGAATGGGAGCTTCTATCTCCAGTCAAAGGTTCAACGGGCCAAAGAATGTCTTAAAGCCCGACATAACAAACTGAGATAGGCTAGGCTCCATTTGAAGCGTTTGAGCTAACTGTTCAATTTGCCGGTGCGGCTAAAGATCACCACCATTCTGTTTTGAGTTATATTGAGTGCATCAGGTTAATTGGTTGTAACGGGGCATTGCTTTGCTTGACTTAAAAATAATGTTCGACAAGAATACAGAAATTCCACTGATTTTGAATGGCAGTGCCTCGTTTACTATTTGCTTGGAAGTCCAAATAAGGAAACTATGATTTCGTTGTGATGGAGTTGAATGATTACTGGTAATATTTGTTTGTTCGAGCAGGTTCTGCGCTTGTGTTTTGCAAAAGCGCTCACATTTTATAGCATCTGCATCGGATTTTAGAGAAGCTCTAATCATAACTAGCAAGAAGCTCTAATCATAACTAGCATGATATGTTTTGCTTACAAAGATATGCTTTGCTTGATATGTGTGTTACAGAAAATTGATTTATTGTATGGTTTAGAATCCTGCATTATAATTATGTATTATTCTTTTTTGAAATTCCATTGCAACGCACGGGCATCTTACTAGTAAGGTTATATGATCGAATGAGCTCATCTTTTTCTATCTTGGCACTCCTTTGTTTCTCTTTTGTGAAATCATTGCTATAGGGAAAATTCTGAACTTGTTTTTCTCTATTTTGTACTCTTGATGAATCCATTGTCAAAGGGGGAGAAGTTTAAGGAAAAAGGGGGAGAAGTTTTTGGAATTTTTTAGAAGTTTGGAGAATTTTAGAGTTTTTGGGCACATTGCATATTCACACACATTTTTCTTCTTATGAGGAGGTTTTTCGTATTCTCACCCAGGGAGAGTTTTTACTTTGCATATTGGTCAAAGGGGGGGATTCCTTGGTCTGTTCAAAAATCCTTTTGTGAAGTGAATGCCAAATATTCAATTCTAAGTGGTGTTGCCAATGTTTTCATCAAGGGGAGATTGTGAAATCATGTGCTGAAAAATTGGGTTAAGAATTGATTTTGCAAAATGTGTTTGTGCATGTGTTTGACAAATTGACTAGAAACAGTGTTTCTCTTTTAGCGCCAGACTGAATTTCGCAAAAATAGTAAATTTCCCATCTGCGCTGGACCGTTCCTCGCATCTACACCGGACTAAATATTCGGTCCGCCGTGAACATGTTTTTGAGTCCTGAATTCACATCTACGCTGGACCAAATTGTTGGACCGTGGTGAACTGCGTTTTTGACGGCTGTTTCTACATGCACGCCGGACCAAATTTTTGGTCCGTCGTGAACGGCATTTTGAAGCTTGTTTTCGCATGTACGCCGGACTGATTTTTGTTTAGTCCGTCATGAACATGTTTTGTGCCGGACCAAATTTTACAAAAACAGTAAGCTTTTAAGTTACTCCGGACTATGCACGCCGGACCAAATTATCGGTCCGTCGTGAACACATTTTTTAGCGTTATTTTTGCATGTACACCGGACCGTTTTTTTGGTCCGTCGTGAACGTGTTTTTGAAACATTTTTTCTCTGAATTGAATCGAGACTTTTGCATGTATGCCGGACCAAAAGTTTGGTCCGTCATGAGTTGCGTCGGACCGATGTTTGGTCCGACGTGAATGGTTTTTTGCTCGATTAGGGTTTTGAGCAATTTTGGAATTGAATTTTGATTTGAATTTGAGATTATGAAATTCGTGAGAATTTTATGATGCTTGTTTTGAAGTGGACTTTATGCAATGCTCGTGTGAGTGATTGCATGGATTGACTTTGAGTCAAGACATGGACTTGTGCTCGGATTTGTTTCTTGTTTGTTCATGTGCAGGTTTTGCTCAAGGGCGAACGTGGTCGTTGACGGGACCGGAACTAGGTTCATGGAGGAACTGAGGTTCAGGACTAGGTTCAGGAGGAACTGAGGTCTTAGTGGTCAAGGATGTCATGCGGGACGTTCGGGCTAAGAGAATGGTGCACATGAAGAATGGTTAGTCACGTGAGTATGGCAGGTGGGCCATACTCGCGCAGAGTTGTTAGTCACGTGAGTATGGCAGGGTTGCCATACGCGTGTAAGAGTTGTACTCGGCTAGGTTGGGCCAAGTGGATTGTGTTGAATACATACTCCTTCTAGGATTAGGAGTGGGACTCCTTCTAGGATTAGGAGTAGGAATTGTATTTAGGACTCCTTGTGTTTTGCTCCTTTAAATAGGAGGGGTTGTCTCCTGTTGAAGGGCATCAGTTAGAGCTTTAGGGCTTGTACTCTTTTGATTGGAATACTTTAGACAAAAAGAAATAAAGATCAATTCTTCCAGATCCTTGCGTGCTACAGTAACCACATTGCTACAGTGTTTCCTGTTTTGGTTCTTGTTTGCATGCTTGTTCTAATTCTAGATTGGTTTTTGTTCTTTGAGTTTCATCTTGATTTGATACATCAAAAACCTTTCTAGGGTATTGATTTAGAGTTCCTCAAAGTCTAGTTGATTAATCTTTTGAAGATCTTGTTTAATCTTAAAGTTTTGGTTATATCAATTCTCGTCATATTCTGCCCCAGCAAGCTTGTGAGATTCATAACTTTTGATCCGTACATCCGATCAAGTTGATTCTTTTTGGGATCTATTCATATTGGAATCTAGTTTCTTGTGTCCAAAATTCAGATCGATCCGACAGTTGGATCTCCAGGAATGCTCGTTTTACCGAACCTCTATTAATCTATTTTTGTCGAATACGAGGCAATTATTTGGTTCCGTTTTGGGGTGAATTTTTAATAAATCAAAATTTTAGTTTTAGCTTCTGCACAATCATTCACGCCCCTCTGATTGCTATATTCGTATACTTTGACCCTACAAAGAAGGTGGAACGTCTACATCGAATCAGGGAGCTGAAATCCTTTTCAATTATGATAAAATGAATTCATCTTCTTCGCATTCATATATCACTGTGCCATCCGGGCGTGCACCATTCTTCGATGGTACACACTACTCTGCTTGGAGGCACAAAATGAAAATGCATTTAATGTCTCTTCATCCTAATGTGTGGAAGATTGTTTGCACAGGTTTAGACTTACCAGATGACGACATGGAACTCACACCGGAACAAGAGCAAAACATTCATCGTAATGCGCAAGCCACTAGTGTATTGCTTGGTGTCTTGAGCCCCGAGGAGTTCAACAAGGTTGATGGGCTTGAGGAAGCAAAAGAAATTTAGTATACTCTTCATGTTGCTTATGAAGGAACCTCAAGCGTGAGAGAATCAAAAATCGAGTTACTTGAAGGAAAGTTGGGGAGATTTGTCATGAATGATGATGAAACACCTCAACAAATGTATGACCGCTTGATGCTCCTCGTCAACAAGATCCGAGGATTAGGAAGCAAAGATATGATGGATCATGTGGTGGTAAAAAGGATGTTGAGAGCCTTTGCTCCAAGAAATTCCACTATCGTGACACTCATCCGAGAGTGAAAAGACTTCAAGATGCTCACACCAAATGATGTGTTAGGGAGAATCCTATCACATGAACTTATGGAAGAAGAAGCCAAAGAAGTCAAGAATCTTGCGAAGCAAAGCTCAAGTGCTAAGTCAAAGGAGATTGCATTGAAGGCAAGCAAGAAGGATGACTGTAACACCCCGGCAATGCACGTGCCCTGAATGTTACACCCTCAAACCTCAACTAGCACAAGACACTAGAATAATTTAACAAAGCAAGCTAACATACTAGCAAGTTACCGAATTTACTAAAAATTTCGACAGCACCTCCCCTAAAAACTAGAACATCCACTCAGCAGACAAAAGATAGCATTTAACATAACAACAACATAAGGCAATTTAAGAGAACCAACCAAGCACAAACATGGGTCATGGTATCAGCTAACCATCATGACCCAACTAAGCACAAGCAACTACCACAAGATTACATTATATTACATGAGCTCACTAAGATTTGAAGCGATAGGTTAACTAAAAACTGGGGTGATATGAGTCGTGATCGTGCTACTACTCCCATCCAATTCATGCCAGCTTCAAGGTACCTACAAACAATAAACAACAAGCGTGAGTCGAAGACTCAGCAAATACATCAAGGGATAAATATAGCCAAATAAAATTTCTTAAGCAGTGATATACTAACAACTCTTAATTGAATTCATCAACAAGTGAAAAGAAATAAAATCGGTAATATCACGATCCTTACGCATCTTTAATTGAGACCACAATTCAACATCTTAACCCTTTTTCTGCATCACTTAATAGTCCATCGTTAGCAATGCAATGCAATGATGAATGCGATCATGCTCATGCACCTTTTCATCAATTATACCGGTATAATGAGTGCGCGCCCGTCGACGTGCACCCTCTCATTCCCTTCCATCTGGTGGAGAGGCCTACTCTTAATGACCCATCCCCCAAGTTGGATGGGACTACGAGGTAGGACTTCCTAGTGGCGCTCCGGATTAGTCATAACTTTCTCACCGACCTCACCGGATTAGTTATGACTTTCTCACCGACCTGGCACTTGTCTCATGCAGGACATGAATGCAACTGATGCAATTGACATGAATGAAATGCAACCTTCATTCATTTCCAAGAATAGCATAGCCATAAGTAAATGCATAATGGTGAATGAATTGGATAAATTGCAAGTAGCATTGAGCTTAGCATTCGCTTCACCATCATAAACTTATAATATAAAACACAAAGTAGAGCCTGTCACAAACCCTTCTGGCATTTAATATACGTGATACACTTGCAATTAAATACTCACTTTCCATTTGCTAACCTTCATCCACCCTCATTGTCACAGGTTTGGAACACCCTTTTCTACCTGCATAGATCATGCACCCACCCACGACGAATCCGGGACTTCCGGATGCACTCAAACCAAGCCGGAACTTCCGGTTCCATACCGGAACTTTCGATCCTGACAGAAAGAGCTGGTTTGGCTTGGAATGCAACCCGAGACTCCTCCAAAGAGAACCTTTGGTACGGATATAATCTCATGATGAAAATTTAATAGCACAAAGAAATTTCTCAAATATACTATCTCTAGAAATGACTTAATCATTTAAACCCCACATCTAAACACTCAATCCATTCTCTATATCACTGGTGTACTTGCCTTTAACCGCAGAACGTGGAGGGGCGTGCGAAGAAGAGGCCACTCCTCCTGAAAACTGATATCATAACAAACACGATTTACTGACTATTCAATCAATCACAACTCTACTTAATACATCAATGATCAAACCCTGAAACAACTCTATTTCTTTTCAACTAACGCAACTCCGGGCAGCAGTCGCAAAACGATCAAAGATCTGCAGTAATACATCACTAAATAATTAAAGAATATGCTTAAGAGTGAAAGACTACAAGGTTATCCTAGTGTCACGGTTGCAATAGATGGAGTAACTGATGGAATGGTAGCTTGGCACAATGCATTCAAATACTCATGAACTAATCATTAAAAATGCAAACCGGCCCATGTACAAACATAGCACTCCCACAACTCCAAGCGAATACATATACCTCTGCTGAAGAAACTAGCAGTTCCATTTCATTCACCAACATTAGAGCAATCGATACACATACCACATTGTCATAATTCTTGTTGTATTTGACAACCATATAGAGTTATAGACCAAATTGAAAGAGGCAAGATCCTCAGTTGATTGTACCAAGGCAAAGTATGACTTATGGGAACTGCAATCAACCAGGTTGAACTGATACTACCATTTTTGTGATGAATTTCTCACTCAACAATAGAAAGCAACTATATGATGCACGTTAACTAAGTCTCATTAGTGAATAAGAACTACCCTTAATCATAAGCTTTAGTGTTCCATTGCTTATAATCGAAGAATCCGTTAATAGCTAAACAATCATACATCCTAGGTTATTCCTTTTCAGGATTAACCACATCTGAAAATAGACACTTTAGTGCTCGAAAACCAGGCTTATAAAACACATCATTACTGAAGAACAGGACCAAGCAACATCCATCATAGTCCACAGATAGAATTAATTATCGATCGATAATCAAGAACTAAGCAGCATATAAATGCAGTGGAACCCAAAACATAGAACGGAAATGTCTTGTCCAAAGAAATCTTCCAAGAGGCAGCAAAAACGCATGAATCTCATATTAACACTCCACATCAACCAACACAGTATGAATTCATATAACATAAGCTCCTAATTGAGCCAAGAAAGTCACTATCTACAGCACAAGCATCATTACATACTCTAAGCTACCGTGAGACATCACCAATTAACCAAGATAACATTGAACTCATGCACCCACAGATAGAAATCCTAGAATGCAACGAGTCATACAAGTGCTCACAAACCAATACTCACAAACAGCGTGATACCATATATTAACCTTCTAGGCATTTCAACAAACACGTGTCATGCACTAAGAACCCAAACTCCTCAATTACATTGTGCTTGAGTGCTCACCAGAGGGGGAAGGCAGGGGAGGGCGCAGTGTTGTCGCTGCTGCTGCCTCTAGAGAATGGGAGGGAGGACCACCTGCAGGAGGAGGTGCAGCCATGCCAAGCGTCGCCGGCCAGAGGCGTCGCCGAACTAGGCCGCAGCAGAGCGCCGGCTAGGGGAACCACGCCCCGGGAGAGGAGCCAGCAAGGAGGGCCAGGGAGGGGAGCGGTGGCGTCGGTAGGAAGAGGAGGTCGGGAGCGCTCGGGCCAGGGGAAGAAAATCGCAGGGGACTCAAGCCAGCAGGGAAGTCAGGCTGGGGAAGATCTAGGGGTAAGTCGGTTGGCTGGGGAAAGAAAAAGAAAAGAAGGAGAAGAGAGAGAGAGAGGGTTAGGTGGGGGAAAAGGGGAGAATTTTACAAGAAACTCCCACACCTAACTTTGAACATCCCTTCCTTCCCTCACAGAACAAGCAGATTCCACACGAACACCAGGGCCCGAAAAATCCAAGACTCGGAGGAATACTCGCAATATTACAATGACTCAAGCTCAAGCGACAATGATAGCGAAGATGAGGAAGACTTGGCTCTATTCATGAGAAAGTTCAAAAAATTCCTTAAGTATGATGGATCAAGCAAATACAAGAAGAATCACTATGACAAGTCAAGAAGAAGAAGAAGAAGCACAAAGAGGGCATGCTATGAGTGCGGTGAAGTAGGGCACTTCATTGTCGATTGCCCCAAGAAGAAGAGCAACAACAACAAACATAAGAAGAGAGAGAGCCATACAAGAAGAACAATGCTCATAAGAAGAAATATTCAAGGAGTGCTCACATTGGCGAGGAGTGGGACTCAAACGACTCCGATTCCGACTCCGACGATGAAGGAGTTGCCAACATCACCATTGAGGCCGCTCCTCCAACTAAGTCACTCTTTGTGAAATCATATGCTGAAAAATTGTCTTAATGATGCATTTAGCATTGCAAAGTGTTTGTGCTCTCGCATGTGTGGTGCTTGTGCATGTGTTGTCTCATTTGATCTCTTGATATGCTTAAGATAGCTTGACTGAGGTTCCAGGATGCAGAGCTTTTTGCATTTGCGCCGGACTGAATTTTGGAGAAATAGAGTGTTTTCCTTTTGCGCCGGACCATTTTTCGCATCTACGCCGGACCAATTTCTTAGTCCGGCGTGAACGTGAAAAAGGGTTTATGCGCCGGACCAAAGTAGGAGTTTTTCATGTGTACGTCGGACCAATGATTTTTTGAATGGCTTTTTCAAGAGATGATTTCGTGTGTACGCCAGACCAAATTCTCTGGTCCGCCATGAATGTGTTTTTGAGGCAATTGCGTCGGACCAAGTTTCTTGAAAAACAGAAGGTTTTACATGTACACTGGACCAAATTTTTTGGTCCGTCGTGAACGGTGTTTTTGAGGTTTGATTTTGCATGTACGCCGGACTAATTTTTTTTTAGTCCGTCGTGAACATGGTTTTTGCCGGATCAAGTCTTCGAAAAATAGAAGGTTTTACATGTATGCCGGACCAAATTTTTTGGTCCGTCGTGAACGGCGTTTTGAGGTTTGATTTCGCATGTACGCCGGATTGATTTTCTTTAGTCCGTCGTGAACGTGTTTTTCACAGGACCAAATTCTTCATTCAATCGAGAGTTTGACGTGTACGCTGGACCAAGTTTTTGGTCCGCTGTGGATTGCGCCGGACCAAGGTTTCGGTCCGGCGTGAATGGTATTTTCTAGGGTTTGATCCCTGTATGCGCCGGACCAAGGGTTTGTTCCGGCGTGAACGTGGTGTGCTCGGGTTTGAGTTGATTTGATGCAATGCGCTCATGTGAGTGGTTGTATGGACTGATCTTGAGTAAAGTCGTGGACTTGTGCTCGGAGTTTTTGTTTTTTGTTCATGTGGAGGTGTTGCTCGAGGACGAACATGGTCGATGACGGGATCGAAACTAGTTTCATGGAGGAACCGAGGTTCGAGACTAGGTTTTAGAGGAATCGAGGTCTTGGTGGTCAAGGATGTCATGCGGGATGTTCGGGCTAGAGAACGGTGCACGTGGAGGCTGGTTAGTGTCGTGAGTATGGCAGGTGGCCGTACGCGTGCAAGAGTTGTAATCATTTGGGGTAGTTTGCATGTATTGAGCCAGGTTGGACCAAGTGGACATGCATACGTACTCTTTAGGGTTGCTCATTATAAATAGGGGGAGGTGTCCTCTGTTTATCATTGAGCAGAGCACAATAGAGCTGGGCGCAAAGGGCAGAGCTTTGTGTGCTTTGTGTTTTAGGGTTGTACTCTTTTGATGGGAGTATTTTAGACAAAAATAAATAAAGATCAATTCTTTCCAAATCCTTTGCGTGCTACAGTAATCTCGAAGCTGCAGTGGACGCGTTGCTACAGTATTTTCTGTTTTGAAGTGTTCGTTTGCTCTTATGTTCTGGTTCTAGATTGATTCATTGTCAATCTTATTTCTTTGAGTTTCTTCTTGATTTGATCCATCCAAAACCTTCCTAGGGCATTGATTTAGAGTTCCTCAAAGTTTTGTTGGTTAATCTTTTGTCGTTCTTGTTTAATCTACAAGTTTTGGTTAGATCATTTTTCGTCATATTCTGTCGCATCAAGCTTACAAGATCCATAACTTTTGATCCATAAGTCCGATTGAGTTGATTCTTTTTTATTTCAATTCGTATTGGAATCTAGTTTCTTGTGTTCAAATTTCAAATCAATGCGACGGTTGGATCTTTGGTAATTTGTGATTTACCGAACGCATCTAATCTGTTTTTTGTTGATTACGAAGCAGTCTTTTTGAATCCAAATTGGGGTGAAGTTTAGTAGATCGAAAATTTGGTTTTATCTTCCGCACAATCATTCACCCCCCTTCTGATTGCTATATCTATATATATATATCGATCCTACACTCTTTGGTGACATGAGCGACAGTGACAATGACAACGACGACTCATCCGTTTGTCTTATGGCAAAAGGGCGTAAGGTAATGACTAAATCAAAACCTCTTTGTAGTGATAATGAAGTAGATAGTAGTGATGAGGATTTTGATGATGATGATGATGCATTATTTTGTAACTTGAACAAATCCACTATAGCAAAGATAAACAAGCTAATGGAAAGAATAGAAAGCCAAGAGGAAACTCTCGAGAAGCAAGAAGATTTGCTCATTCTTGAGAAGAAAAGAAATCTTGCTCTTAAGAAGCTCCTTGCTAAAGAAAAGGAGAAAATTGATCTATCAACAAAAAATCTTGAGTTGGCTAACAACTCAATCGCTATGCTAAAGAGCTCAAATGAATCACTTCAAGACAAGCTCTCAAGTTTAGAAGCTAATTGTAAAGCTCTTGAAGTGCAACTTGAGTCTCTTAATGATAGCATCTCCTCTTATAACAATGCATCCATGGTGACTATCCCTTCCACTAGCAACAGATGTTCTCGTTGCTATAATGTTGATATCAATGCTTGTGCTACTAACTCTCAACTTGTGCAAGTATTGAAGAGTGAGAATGAAAGATTGAATGCCTTGGTACGATATGGATGTATCAAGACTTATCAATCCAATGATTCCCTATATAAGACCATTAATGGTCAAGGAAATAAGAACAAGCAAGCGTTAGGATATGATAAGTCTAAAGGCAAAGAAAATGATCGTGTGATGGTGAAAGGTAAGGAGTGCATAAAATTCGTCAAAGAAAATGGTAAATACCAAACATCCATCACATGAGTCAACAAGGAAGTGCAAGAAGCAAAGAAGCATCCTCATCACTATACATCCCATACTACGTTCTATGCTTCTTATGTGTTGAAAAAGAACCACCGTGGTAAAGTGGTTGCTTACTTCATCGGTGCCCACAACTCAAATGAAGTCGCTAAGAAAAGGGTGTGGGTGTGTGACACCACGGAATGTCGAAACCTTTTATAATGTGAATGTTGAGGTCAAAAAACATTATGAAATGTGAAATTAAGGTTAAAACCATAAGGTATGGAGGTTAATAGCGTTTTCGGGCCGTTTCCGGGAGTTTGGGCCTTTCCAGGGAGTTTTGGGCCTAAGGGGAAGGGTCGTGGGCCTTGGTGGGGAGGAGTTTGAGTCCATTTAGGAGTGGGAGTCCTGTTTGAGGGCCTCTTCCTGCCCTTTTGTGCGCCCCCACCCCTACCCTTGCGCCCCCAAAGCCCTAGCCGCCACCCCCACACCTCCCCACCTCCTCCTTGTGGTGCCTCCACCTCCCCCTTGCTCCCCATTGCACCACCACCCCTCCACCACCTCTCCACCTCCCTTGCTGCCCCTAGGGGAGTTCTCCACCTCAACACCTCGAAGATCCATCCGTTGGAGCGCTCCGCGACGAGGAGATCCGGCGGAATTGTAGCGAGGAAGGAGATCGCGCGAACCGGGAGGAGATCCGTTGGGTTTTCGGCCGTCGGGCGAAGGTATGGCCACAGGGATCCTTGGGGTTGGTCTAGGATCTGTTCTAAGGGGTATTGCCATGTTTTTAGATCAATTGGTGGTGCTGGAATTGAGTAGATTAGATGGAATTTTGAGTTTGCCACGTTCTCTGTTTCGGGCAGCATGAGCAGTCGACCTAGGGTTTGGGTTTTTGCCAATTTAGAGTCGGAATTTGGTCGTACGGCTGTTGAAAAAGTTGTAGGTAATTTCAATACCTTTCAGTGGGTACAAAGAACGTCCAATTCCGCCCAGCCGTTTGAAAGTTATGCTCATTTTACCGAACGTATTAAAATCTGTGATGTGATTGGAGCAGATCACGGTATTTTGTAGATTAAACAACTTTAGAGTCCGAATCAGCTTTTCCATATACTTAGAAAAAGTTAAGAAATTTCCTAAGCTACGTGAGGATGTCCTCGTTTATTCGATTCGGAGTTTTAGAACCCGAGTTATGCCTTTTGGAAGGCTGCTGTCCCGACGGGACAGAACCTCTGTTTTTGGGTTTTGCTAGTAGTTTGCGATGTCGGGTTAGAAGAGGGTTTGCGTACTGTTTTGTGTGCATGATTGTGAGTGTGTGGTACCTATTTGCAGGTGGCGTGTCCCCGGGAGTGCCTTCTACTTCTCGCAAATCCGACGCCCGTGGTTGAGGCAAGTGTATTGGAATGGGTAGCGGGTTGTAGTTGCTAGATTGGTTGAGATTGAAATTTGAATATATGATATGTTCACATGCCATGCCTTAAGGAGTGCCAATGATATGATGATTATGCTTATTATGTTATGATGCCATGTGTTAATGTACAAGTTATTTATGATGTTGGCATGTTTGCATACATGGCATGATACATGGCCCGGGCGGTGAGAAAGTCATAACTAGTCCGGGGAAGGTCGGTGAGAAAGTTATGACTATTCCGGAGAGCCAATGAGTAAGTCCTACATCGTGATTCCATCCACCGCGGTGTATGGAAGCGAGGAGTAGGCACCCTCCATCTTCGGGGTGGAGGGGGGAGAGGGTGCACACCGACGGGTGTGTACTCAACCATACCGGTATGAGTTTCCAGTAGATATGTGCATCGCATTGCATTGCATTATATGAGGATGATTATATGATGATGATATATGATGATGTCAATGATATGCTTATGCTATGAATATGAGATGTGTATGATGTCGTATGTGAAAAGTGGTGATGAGGGTGTTAGAATGTATTTTCTTGTTCCATTGCAATATACTTGCTGAGTGATGAACTCACTCTTGTGTTTATGTTGTTTTTCTTAGGTACCATGAAACCGGCATGCGGGAAAGGGAGCTAGTCACACGTCATCACTTAGCATCACACATATAAACAATGACATGTTCCTTCCTTTAATTGTGATGGTTAATTTGTGTGCTTGGTTTCCTCTTTTACCTCGTTTGGCTCATGAAATGGTTTGAATCTTTATTCTAGGCTTAAACTACTGCTAGAATCCTTTTTATTGATGATTTAGATGTCATTCTTTATACTATATCCTGTGATCATATTGTTGTTGCTTCAATTCATGGAAAAACAAAGGAGATGCTGCCGAAATTTTCGGTTCTAGCATTTGCTCCTTTGCTGTAATTTATCTTAATTTATGGTATTTAGATGTTTGGTAGCATTCAGGCATGCTAGATGCCGGGGTGTTACAGTTGGTATCAGAGCGTGGTTGTAGGTCCTTGGAATGTGTATTTTTAGTGTCATGCTATAGGGTACAACTAAAATGTGATGTGGAATAACTTAGAAACATGGCTTAGGTCTTAACTAAAATTTTGTCATAGGATAGCAACATTAAAACTTGCAAAAGTGGTATAACTAATCTAAAATTTGACACACACTAGATGCACAGTAGGAAAGGGTATGGGTATCATTTCTTTACGCTTAAATGTTGTATTTAAGCTTTGATGTTGAATGCTTCATTTGATAATGCATGTTGCTATGTCTATGAGATAAATGATTGAATTGTTCTTGTGGTTGTGTTAAAGTGGGGTGTGGTGCCAAAGGGTTTCGGTCACCTCTTTTTGTTCATAGTAAGGGTGTGGTTTGACGGTGTGGCCGGTTAGCACCATCACCGAAGAACTATTAACCCCTGTGGGAGAAGAGTGCTTATCCTTTCTGTCGTAGACCGGATAGTTGGCTGGAGTCGAATAGAAGAGTTTGTGGTGGATTCTTTCAGTTGCTCTTTACTGTTCTAACGGTCGGTTTCGGTTGGTCTTCTTGGCTCTAGTTGATTGAAACCAAAATAAAAGTGTTTGGTATTGGATTTTTGCGGATTGTTCCGTATGTGGTTTGTGGTTTTTGTCTTCCTTGGTTGAAGACGTAGAACAAAGGTTTTGTGTTGCGCATCTGTTGGTCGCTATTTTTGCTTTGACATCGGTTTTGTTGGTCATTACTGACTGTCTTGAGGAGGAAACTTTTGTGGTTGTTGTTCTCCCTATCTAAGAAAAGTGTTGGAGTTTCCCCTTGTGCAGGCCTTGAGTTGGTGGAGCCAACTTTGAATCTTTTATCGGAAAAGATTTAATGAACATTTGATTTTCCCTGGTGCATCCTTCTTCCTTCTTGGAAGTATAGATCTTGAGATTTCTTGAAGAGTTTTGTGGACAAATTTAGGAATTTGAGAGTTGAGCTCTCCTGCATTTCTGTTGGAGTTTTGTTTTTCTTCCTTGCTTGTAAAGGAGAATTTTTCTATTGGTGTTCGTTCTGGTTCTTGAGTTGTGGTTATCTTTAAAAGTTGAGTTGCATCCTGTTTGTCAAGAGTTCGTGCCCCATGAAGGTGTTTAGAAAAGTTTATGTCCGTGTCATGTAGTAGGTAACAATGTGGTTTATGGAATGATGTGTTGCTAAGTTAAATTTTGAGTTGAATCAATTCAATGTGATTATCATCTCTAGCTAGAGAATAAATAGACTACTAGTGTTGTAGTTTACTCTGTAGCGAGAATGATTAAATGGGTTAATGTACATGCTTAGAATCTGTTGCCTTTCTTTAAAAGTGCTTATGATCCTCGTTAATGTTAAAAGTTTAAACCTTGATGCATAGTTAGAACATTAAGATGATGTAAATTAATGATACGGTTAAAGAAACCTTGCCTGTTGTTTAAAGATGTTCTAATCTAACGGGTTAATAGAGAAATTTAATCATGTTGACTAGTGGCTTTAATTTGGAAGTTGATTAGAGTTGCTATTATGTTGTTGCAAACTACTAGTATATTTGGAAGCATGCAGTTGTGTCTATACAATGCTAGTATTGATATCAATTGAGAAGACATAAGACTTATTGTTAATGATGTTGTAAGGGCAGTGTTAATGCTAGTATTCAATCTATTTTAAATAGTTGGAGTATGTTGTGTGGTGGTAATTTTGTTATAACCTATGTATAGGGTAGCTAAAGGTAATGTTGTTGATTGATGATTATGCAAAGAATTGATATTGATGCCTTAGTAGAGTTGTTAATTGTTGGAAACCATTGATCCAATAGAAGAAAAGTGTAAAACTGTGGTATTATGTCGAGTACATGTTGTGATGGCATGAACAATGGATAATAATCATGATGCAAGATTTTAACCTTAATGAATGCATATCTTAGAATCATATTTACGAATTTTATCTTGTAGAGATATTACTCATTTGTTGAAGTCATTTTATTGATTGAACAAGTTTCAATTGTCAAGATTTTGACATATGGATAGTATAAAAATTGATAGGTTGACCATGCTCAAGTAGCTGTTGAAGTACTACGTTTGAAATATAGAATTTGCTGCTATATGATTTGGTGATCCGTGGGGATCATGTCAATGTAGTCTTGGTTGGGTGCCTTTGTGATAAGCATCTTAAACCTTAATTAAAAGTGTTGGGAATGGTAACTAGAGAAAGAAATTGCTATGTAAATTTTGTTAAATCCGGTTGGACTCTCTTGGTGAGTAAGTAGTGATTATTGAATGCTTAAATGGTAAGTGTAGTGGAATACAAGTTATGGTGGGATTCATGCTGAGCTAGTGTTTAAAACCTTTTCAACTGGTGTGGTTGTTTGCCATTTTGATTGAATGCCTTCGGTCAAGGTATTCCTTGTGTTGTGTTTACGAGTTTCCCTAAAACCCGTAGCTATTGGTGCCAATCTTTGGTTTTGGCTATTTTGTTTAATTTGTGTTATGAGTATGGATTTACACCCAAAAGATTTTGAGTGGATCGCGCTCCTTCGCGTTCACCCTGAATTATCTTTGGAATAAATTTTAACAGAAGCAGATGGACATAGTGGGTTGTGCTGGAAACTCTTGAGGTTTAATTTGTAACTCTTTTTTTGACTAGAGTTGGATTTATTTGCATAATGTGTGTGATGGTTGCGAGTGCTTAAAAAAGGTGGGTTTTATGAATGTTTTATAATGTGATTTTGTTAGTGAGGTGTTTCCTTTTGGAAATGAGTTTCCCTCTCCTTGAGAAAATTTGTAACGGTTGCGGGAGCAGATGCTCGACTTGAAAATTTTGATGTTCTCTTCCAAAATGTTGAATTTGGATGAAATGCAATGTTTTGCAAGTTCAGTTTTCAATTGATGTGGGATGTGATGCGACGTGGTGTTTTACTGTCAACTATGCTGCCGTCGTAGTCTATATGAATTTCCGCAACCTTCGATGTTAATTGTGTTTCCATTATTCGATACCAAGGAAGAAGTCATTTGGTGAATGACTATTCGATACCGTTGTTACATGATGAATGAATGGTGAAAAAAAGGAAAACAAGACATTGTTTATGCATAATTAATCATAAAGGAGTCGATGAGCCAGGTCGGTGAGAAAGTCATATATGGATATATGACTAATCCGGAGTGCTCTTGAAAAGTGTGCATGCATGTCATGAATCGAGATGTCCATTTCTTTATAGTATGAAAAGAAAGAATGAAGAATTTCTGGTATTTTGGTTGTGGTGTAGGGGATTTATGCTTCCTTTTTGATTTGGCTTGGATGTTGCCGAATTCATTCCAAAATGGTTGTTAACGCTTTGGGTTTGAGTTGTCGTGTGTGGTCCACTTGGGTTCAAAAGAATTGTACTTATCTTGCTCTATAGATGGGAGTGAGGATATAAATGTTCTTGGTTTATGGTTGAATATGCGAAATATGTGTACACCTGGGCTTGATAACTAAGTGTTTTTGTGTGAGGGCGAGACCCTCTTAAGAAAGGAACCAATTGTGGTTTGGTAAGGTTTTACGATCCTAGCTTGGGGCTAGGTGTCGAACCTTAGTGGTATAAGGGTGGTTTGTGATGGAGGTTGATGATGTATGGGTTTAACCTTTATTAAGAGTAGCGATGGGTACGGTAGTTCAGTGATAATTGTCCTGCCGTGAGCAATTGTCTTAACTAGTTGTTTCTGGGTTTGAGTCTTGCCTAGGAGAGGATGGAATGAAATGTTAGCATGATCGTGTATCGGAAGGGCAAGTGTGCCTTAATGAGTTATTTCCCCTCGATGGAAATTTTCGGGAATGTAGAGAGGTCGTTAAAGGAATTGTGATTCGCTTTGATTGTGTCATGTTGAGTTTATTGAAGTGTGGTAGTCAGGTTGGTTGTGATAGTAGTGTGAAGTGTTTGTCGTGAGGTTTCGGGCGTTTTGGGTTGATGGAGCCCTTTGTGGTTGAAACGCAGTTTCTGTTTGGAAATTGAAGTGAAGATGGTACTGTGAGAGGTTGCACTCTGTTGAGCTAAATCAACATTTCTCGCTAGTGTTGGTTTTGAGAACTCGCTTGTCGTTTCTTCCGGTTTTTAGTCTCTGTGTGAATGTTTCGTGTTGCAAAGAAGTCTTTTGTCCCTTGGGGAACTTGTTGTTGATTTTGGTGTGTCTTGGATTCGAGGTCGAATCCTGTTGAAGGGGGGAGAATGTGACACCACGGAGTGTCGAAACCTTTTATAATGTGAATGTTGAGGTCAAAAAACATTATGAAATGTGAAATTAAGGTTAAAACCATAAGGTATGGAGGTTAATAGCGTTTCCGGGAGTTTGGGCCTTTCTAGGGAGTTTTGGGCCTAAGGGGAAGGGTCGTGGGCCTTGGTGGGGAGGAGTTTGAGTCCATTTAGGAGTGGGAGTCCAGTTTGGGGGCCTCTTCCTGCCCTTTTGTGCGCCCCCACCCCTGCCCTTGCACCCCCAAAGCCCTAGCCGCCACCCCCACACCTCCCCACCTCCTCCTTGTCGCGCCTCCACCTCCCCCTTGCTCCCCATTGCACCACCACCCCTCCACCTCCTCTCCACCTCCCTTGCTGCCCCTAGGGGAGTTCTCCACCTCAACACCTCGAAGATCCATCCGTTGGAGCGCTCCGCGACGAGGAGATCCGGCGGAATTGTAGCGAGGAAGGAGATCGCGCGAACCGGGAGGAGATCCATTGGGTTTTCGGTCGTCGGGCGAAGGTATGGCCACAGGGATCCTTGGGGTTGGTCTAGGATCTGTTCTAAGGGGTATTGCCATGTTTTTAGATCAATTGGTGGTGCTGGAATTGAGTAGATTAGATGGAATTTTGAGTTTGCCACGTTCTCTGTTTCGGGCAGCATGAGCAGTCGACCTAGGGTTTGGGTTTTCGCTAATTTAGAGTCGGAATTTGGTCGTACGGCTGTGAAGAAGTTGTAGGTAATTTCAATACCTTTCAGTGGGTATAAAGAACGTCCAATTCCGCCCAGCTGTTTGAAAGTTATGCTCATTTTACCGAACGTATTAAAATCTGTGACGTGATTGGAGCAGATCACGGTATTTTGTAGATTAAACAACTTTAGAGTCCGAATCAGCTTTTCCATATACTTAGAAAAAGTTAGGAAAATTCCTAAGCTATGCGAGGATGTCCTTGTTTATTCGATTCGGAGTTTTAGAACCCGTGTTATGCCTTTTGGAAGGCTGCTGTCCCGATGGGACAGAACCTCTGTTTTTGGGTTTTGCGAGTAGTTTGCGATGTCGGGTTAGAAGAGAGTTTGCGTACTGTTTTGTGTGCATGATTGTGAGTGTGTGGTACCTATGTGCAGGTGGCGTGACCCCGGGAGTGCCTTCTACTTCTCGCCAATCCGACGCCCGTGGTTGAGGCAAGTGTATTGGAATGGGTAGCGGGTTGTAGTTGCTAGATTGGTTGAGATTGAAATTTGAATATATGATATGTTCATATGCCATGCCTTAAGGAGTGCTAATGATATGATGATTATGCTTATTATGTTATGATGCCATGTGTTAATGTACAAGTTATTTATGATGTTGGCATGTTTGCATACATGGCATGATACATGGCCCCGGCGGTGAGAAAGTCATAACTAGTTCGGGGAAGGTCGGTGAGAAAGTTATGACTATACCGGAGAGCCAATGAGTAAGTCCTACATCGTGATTCCATGCACCGCGATGTATGGAAGCGAGGAGTAGGCACCCTCCATCTTCGGGGTGGAAGGGGGGAGAGGGTGCACACCGACGGGTGTGTACTCAACCATACCAGTATGAGTTTCCAGGAGATATGTGCATCGCATTGCATTGCATTATATGAGGATGATTATATGATGATGATATATGATGATGTCAATGATATGCTTATGCTATGAATATGAGATGTGTATGATGTCGTATGTGAAAAGTGGTGATGAGGGTGTTAGAATGTATTTTCTTGTTCCATTGCAATATACTTGCTGAGTGATGAACTCACGCTTGTGTTTATGTTGTTTTTCTTAGGTACCATGAAACCGGCATGCGGGAAAGGGAGCTAGTCACACGTCATCACTTAGCATCACACATATAAACAATGACATGTTCCTTCCTTTAATTGTGATGGTTAATTTGTGTGCTTGGTTTCCTCTTTTACCTCATTTGGCTCATGAGATGGTTGGAATCTTTATTCTAGGCTTAAACTGCTGCTAGAATCCTTTTTATTGATGATTTAGATGTCATTCTTTATACTATATCCTGTGATCATATTGTTGTTGCTTCAATTCATGGAAAAACAAAGGAGATGCTGCCGAAATTTTCGGTTCTAGCATTTGCTCCTTTGCTGTAATTTATCTTAATTTATGGTATTTAGATGTTATTTAGCCTATGTTTGGTAGCATTCAGGCATGCTAGATGCCGGGGTGTTACAGGGTGCCCAAAGTGTTGTTAACTAACATGCAAGGACCCAAGAAAATTTGGGTACCTAAAATCAAGACCTAACTTGCCTTTGTAAGACCCAACAGGTTTGAATAGAAATTTCAAAACCCAATCTTCTTTTAATTCTCTCCTCTTATTCATATAACCCTCACTAGTCATATTGTCTTCAAACCATAATCATGTCTAACTTATGATAATCATCAAGGAGAACCACATTCTCACCTTTTCAACACAAATAACTTATTAGTTATTTTCAATATAAGAATCGGGTCATCATTTTCTTTTGGTCTACCAACCATTATGACTCATCATTCATATAATTGTTTATCCCAAGCTTACGTCACATCTCTTCAACTCTTATTTCGGCATAGTTAATAAGTGCCTTTCGCACAATCCCTAAGTTACATAGTCAACATCCCCTGTTCATCCAACCAATAAATAATTCTAATCCATACGATACGGTCTCCACTAGTCATATTTCTCAATTATGGATCCCTGACAGACATTTGTCAAGGACAACTTCAACCTTTCATATAATTATTATACATATTCCCATTTCTTTGATTACACATCGATCAAATCATTCCGTCAATCCACAATTTTAATTAACCCATAAGCAGCATAGTCCAACAACCCTCATGTCTTTACACCATCACCTTGCTATAAAAATTCCTCGATCAGAAGATTCTAGACCTTCTCAATCGGGATTAATTCTACAGTTCTCGAACTTCAAATTAATTCCAAAACTCACCACACTTTGCATAAAACACTAATCAACTTTCACTTTAGATCACTTATCATCTCAATCAGTCTTTCTCCACCAACACCTTATCTTAGTTTGCCCTTTAAGTAATTAACAAAATTCACTTTGTCCTCAACAGCAACTTGCTTCATCTCAAGGTTCCAACTACCAATCATAGACTTAACGTTTCTAACATCCTCGTGGGTCACCCACCCTTGACAAGCAGGATATGACCCCAACCTTCAATTAAAACCACAACCCTTAAGCATGAATGAACACCACTAAACATTTTTCTTTCCACAAAATCCAATCATAAATCGCAAGAGTACTCGATTCTTGGATTCCCAAATTTTGACACGCAACTACTCCTCAGCAAATCTCAAGATCTACAACTTCCACGAAGGAAGATGGATGCAAGGAGGAAAACCAAATGATCAACCAAATCCTTTTCAAGTAAAGCCTTAACACCAACAATCCACACAATTTAAGGTTTACATCAAAACTTCATTAAGCTCTCTTGAACTCAAAGAATGGCAAACACAAGAATAAATCGATAACTTTCCCCGTAAAGCAACCAACAAAACCGGGCATCAAAGCTGAAATGGCAACCAAAAGAGGCGCAACACTAAACTCTTCTTCTTTGTCTTCGACCAAAGAAGACAAAACCAACAACCGCCGGAAGAACAATCAGCGAATACTTAATACCAAACACTCTTTCATTGAATCTGACCAACTAAGACCAAGGAAACCAACCCAAACCGATTGTCAGAATGGTAAAAGAAATCCGAAAGGATCTACCACCAACTCTTCTATCTGATTCCAACCAACTTCCCGATCTACGACAGAAAAGATAAGCACTCTCCCCCACGGGAGGTTATTAGTCCTTCGGTGATGGCTCTAACCGGCTACAGTGACAAACCACAATCTTACTACAATCAAAAGAAGGTGACCGAAACCCTTCAGCACCACAACTCACTTAACCACAAATACTCAATTAGCTCTTAACAAATAATAGTAATGGACACCATGCATAAACAAAGCAATTGTCATTCAATCTCAAAGCTTAAATACATATTTAAGCGCAAAGCAATAATACCCATACCCTTTCCTACTGTGCATCAGAGTGTGTCAGGTTTTAGATTAATTATACACTCTACTTCAAATTTTAAATTTATCGCCCTAAGGCCAATTTTAACAAGTAGGAACCTATGCCATGTTTCTACTTTTCCAAGTCACAATTTAGTTTACTCTAGAGTAATCTGCTACATTCAAAGTCCACGGACCTGAAGCCCGCTCTGATACCAACTGTAACACCCCGGCACCTCACTCGTGCCCGAAGTGCTACCAAAACCTAACTAAACTTTTTCACAAAAAGTAAATTTTTTGGCAAGACCTCCCCTGCTAAATGGACATCCACTCAGCAGGCAAAGAGATCAGAATAAGCATAAAAGCACCAATATCAACATGTCATGGAATCAATCAACCATCATGACATGTGAGCAAAATCAACTAAGCATAATATCAATCACCAACAAATAAACTTAACAACAACATGATTACACAATTAATTCGACTAGTTAACAAGTGAATATTCCTCCAATCTGCTAGTTGAGCATGGCATGAATGTGAGTGACGTGGTGCTAATTCCCGACCCGGCGTGTCGTCCTCAAATTACCTAAAACATTAAATAAAACAAGCGTGAGTTCAAGACTCAGTAAAGTGCATCAAATCAACAGAATTAACCAAATTAACATTTTGAATTCAACATCAAGATCATAAAACAATTATTTCACCACCATTTACCTTATTGCATATATCACACACATACCTTATTCGGCCTCTTTCGGGTGAGTCCACGACTCCATCCCAACTCCTTACATTACCATTTACCACAACTCATTATTAAAGATGCAATGCACATGAATGCTCTTTTCTATGCACGTACCGGTACTGCCGAGTGCACACCCGTCGGTGTGCACCCTCATTCCCTTCCATCCCGTGGAAGGTGCCTACTCTTACTGTCTCGCTCCCATTCACCTCGATGAATGGGACTACGAGGTAGGACTTTCGTGTTCACTACATGTGAACAGAGATGCCCGCATCAGAATGGGTCGCCTCTTCCATAATGAATGCACAAATGCAATTAACACAATTAAATTGCAACATTCTTCATTTCTAACCTTATTGCATAGTCATAACCAAATGCATAAACATAGCCATTAACCTTGACATAAGCTTTAGATTCATACACTTAGCATTATCATCACAAGCAACCTCATAAGCATAAGGATAGCATGGCATATTCATCACAAGCGACCTCATAAGCATAAGGATATCATGGCATATTCATCACAAGCAACCTCATAAGCATAAGGATAGCATGGCATATTCCTCACAAGCCAACAATTCACATTCATTTATCCTTTTAGTTGATACACTTGCCTTCTACCCACACAAAGCGATGTGGCGCGAGGTTGAAGCCACCTCCCAAGCCACACCTCCTTAAATAAACATTGCGCAAACAAAGGGCATGAAGCCCTTCTTCGTTTGTCTCAATAAACTCTTCAGGAAGACTCTAGCCCCCAAAGAGGGGAGATGCCTCTCAAGTGTTGTTCTTCACCAGAAATCTACTGTGCAGAATGTGGGAGGGCCAAAGACTCTTTGATGTCTTCGATTTCATTTGGAATGAAATCAGACTCATCTCTACGGAGCCCAGGAGGAGCTGTGGATACGCTCCCTATATCATGCACATGATTGAGCAAGTGACTAAACAACAGTTTGAATGTGATGTTAAGCACACTGGTGTGCAGATTAGGGTGGTTAAAGACATAGGACAGCAAGCCAGTCGGCCTACCACTAGACATGGCGCTTCATCATCAGCTGCTACTCCAGTTGCTCCTTCTACTTCCGATACATCCTCTTCGACAGTCCTTCTAGCATTACAGTCCATCTTTGGTTTGTGCAAAAAGAATGCAGTGGAGGTCAGGAAAAACACCAAGAGGCTAAAGGATATCCAGAGACACCTGAATCTTCCTTGCTCAGATGATGAGGACGATGAAGAAGAGATTGAAGATCCTTTCCTCCCGGCTGCTGCTGAAGAGTCTAGCTCAGAGGACTACGCCGAGGAATCTGCTTCTAAGGAGGACGATTAGATGTTTTTCATACTTGTTCTTGCTTGATCCTTCCTTTTTGGTGTCTTCATGCCAAAGGGGGAGAGAAAAGCTTACTTCCCATCTGTGGTCTTTTGAGAACTTGTGTTGTGTGAACTCTTAGTTGGTTTCTTTGTTTTTTGTTTTGTTGGAACTTATGTTTATGTTAAACGCTAAATGCTTCATGTTGCTTATTATCTCAGTTTCAGTTATTTGCATGAGTTATGATTGAATGTGTGTCTAAAAGTGCTTGCTTTATCATCTGTGTGTGCTTATATGCCATATCATGCATCTTTATATAGCTCTTGTATATTTCCTCGAATGCAAAGATGTAGGGGGAGCTCTCACTATTTTCTCGCTAAAATGTGCATTGAACTTCTACGCAAATTTCTTTTAATGCACATATTTAGGGGGATCTCACTATATCTTATTACATTCTAAATTTACTAATACTCATATCTTTCGTAAACATTAATCGCGTTGTCATCAATCACCAAAAAGCGGGAGATTGAAAGTGCATCTAGGCCCCCTAGGTGTGTTTTGGATAATTAATGACAAATGATTAAGGGACTAATGGGTTCAATGAGTTAATAAATAGGTGAAAGTCCTGTAGCAAGACTATTTACGGACGTTACAACCCTCAAAAAGGCAGAAGAAAGAAACACGATGTCATATTGATGTAATTCACATTTTGTTTGGTCATAGATATACCGTACTATTAAGAGGGATGCAACATAGTCGATCTAGGACAAGTCTCTATGCTCAGATGAATGCGTACTCAATTTTATCGAGAGACACGAGTTGTCATCAATCACCAAAAAGCGGGAGATTGAAAGTGCATCTAGGCCCCCTAGGTGTGTTTTGGATAATTAATGACAAATGATTAAGGGACTAATGGGTTCAATGAGTTAATAAATAGGTGAAAGTCCTGTAGCAAGACTATTTACGGACGTTACAACCCTCAAAAAGGCAGAAGAAAGAAACACGATGTCATATTGATGTAATTCACATTTTGTTTGGTCATAGATATACCGTACTATTAAGAGGGATGCAACATAGTCGATCTAGGACAAGTCTCTATGCTCAGATGAATGCGTACTCAATTTTATCGAGAGACACGAGTCACAACACGCACACCAAGTGGTCTCTCTCTCTATCCTTATTGGATGTTCCGATCCTGTATCGGAAGTTCTGATGTATCTGACTTTCCGGTGTGAATGTTTTGTGCACTCTCTGGACACATCGGACATTCTGATGTATACATTGGATGTTCCGATATGTGCTTGAAAAGTTTAGGGTACTCTCTGGACACTTCAGAAGTTCCGATGTTTTGGTCGGAAGTTCTGATCCATACAAAATCTAAAAAGGGTACTCTCTAGACAGATTGGATGTTCCGATCTGTGCATCGGACATTCCGATGTTAACTTGGAATATTTTCAAAATTGTTTTTTAAAAGTAACTCTCTGGATACATTGGACGTTCCGATCGTGAAAATCAAAAACTCTGATGTACGTGTTTTTGACCGTTAGGGTTAGCTATTTTTTCTGGAAAATTAGACATATTGGATGTTCCGATGACCACATCGGAAGTTCTGATATGTGGCTGAGTGGAGGGATAACGCTAGTTTTTGCCCAATCCTATATATACCCCTCCACCCTCTTAAATGAGGTTAGCTTGTTAGCTGGGTTTCTATTGAGCATTCAATACACTTCTTGAGCTCCCTTTTTTCTTCCTCTCCTCCTTAATCTTAGTGATCAATTAGAGAGTGAGGGTTGAAAGAGATCTAGAACTAAGAGCAAGAGAGAGATATTCACTAAGCATTAGAGATCATCTCCAAGATTGGTTTCAAGTTGCATTCATTACTCTTGGAGTTTGAGAACTCCTAGACGGCTAGCCGTCACTCACGAGCTCTCGAAGATTGTGGGTAGCCATGAGAAGTTGGTGAAGGCCTATTTCCCCTCCGAAAGGGAAGATATCAAAAAGTGGAACCAAACCTCAAGTGTGATCGAGGTTTGGGAGGAAAGGGCTGGAAAAGACCCGGCTCTTTGTGAGCTTCCTCAACGGAGACGTAAGATCACCTCAAGGATCCGAACTCCGAGAACAAGTTCTTTGTCTCCTTGATTTGATTACGATTGTGCAATTGTACTTAATCTCCTTATTTGAGTTCTACTCCAGTTGCTAATCTTGTCTAGTTCATTTACTTTGCCTTATGTTTGATTGGAGTAGAAACTAATCGAAGTTCACTAGATATAGCTGTTTGTTCCCCTGTTACCTGTACTATTTAGATATTCCGATAGTAAATCAGAAGTTCCGATATCATATCGGAAGTTTCGATCCACTTATCGAAAGTTCTGACTTACTTTTCTACTGTGATTAATTTAGTGTAAATTTTAAATAGCTTATTCACCCCCCCTCTAGGCAATTATTACATCTTTCATAATTAGTCCACACACCAGGGACATGCACCTCAGGAATATTGTCCTCCACGTCCGATTGTTCACCATCACGGTCCTCATCCGCACGGTCCTCATCCTCCATCATTGAGACACCACGGAGTGTCGTAACCTTATAAAAAGTGAATGTTGAGCTCAAAAACATTATTAAATATGGTATTGGAGGTTAAAACCATATGGTATGAGGTTTAATTGCGTTTCCGGGCCGTTTCCGGGAGTTTGGGCCTTTCCGGGGGAGTTTGGGCCTAAAAGAAGGGGTTGTGGGTTTTGGTGGGATGGAGTATGAGTCCATTTAGGATTAGGAATCCTATTTGGGGCTGGTAAAAGGGGCTTCCTCTGCCCTTTTTGCGCCCACACCCCCCCTTGTGCGCCCCACACCCCCTCCCCTTGTGCCCTAGCCTCCCCTCCCCCTCCCATTGGCCGTGCGCCCCCTCCCTTTGCCCCTTTGGTCCCCACCTCTCCACCACCTCTCCTCCACCCCCTTGCTGCCCTAGGGTAGCCTCCCCACCCCTGCACCTCGAAGATCCATCCGTTGGAGCGAGGAGCGATCCGGGAGGAGATCTTTTGGGTTTTCGTGCGTCGGGCGAAGGTATGGCCATGGGACTCCTTGGGGTTGGGCTAGGTACTGTTCTAAGGGTCATTATCATGTTTTTAGATCAATTAGTGGTGCTGGAATTGAGTAGATTGGATTAGATCTAGAAGTTACCACGTTCTCTGTTTCGGGCAGCATGAGCAGTCGACCTAGGGTTTGGTTTTTCGCCAATTTAGAGTCGGAATTTGGTCGTACGGCTATTGAAGAAGTTGTAGGTAATTTTAATACCTTTCAGTGGGTATAAAGAACTTTAAATTCCGCCTAGCCGTTTGAAAGTTATGCTTGTTTTACCGAGTGTATTAAAATCTGTGACGGGATTGGAACAGATCACGGTATTTTGTAGATTAAACAACTTTAGAGTCCGAATCAGTCTTTCTGTATACTTAGAAAAAGTTAGGAAATTTCCTAAGCTACGCGAGGATGTACTCGTTTAATTGATTCGGAGTCCCAGAACCCAAGTTATGCCTTTTGGAAGGCTGCTGTCCCGACGGGACAGAACCTCTGTTTTTGGGTTTTGCGAGTAGTTGGCAACGTCGGGGTAGATGAGGGTTTGTGTACTGTTTTGTGGACATGATTGTGAGTGTGTGGTACCTATGTGCAGGTGGTGCGACCCCGGGAGTGCCTTCTACTTCCCGCCAATCCGTTGCCCGTGGTTGAGGCAAGTGTATTGTAATGGATAGCGGTTTGTAGGTTGCTAGTTGAGACTAGATGAACTTGATTATATGATATGATCACTTGCCATGCTTTAATGATTGCCTATGATATGATGAGTATGCTATGATGCCATGTGTTAATGTACAAGTTAATTATGATGTTGGCATATTTGCATACATGGCATGTTACATGGCCCGGGCGGTGAGAAAGTCATAACTAGTCCGGGGAAGGTCGGTGAGAAAGTTATGACTATTCCGGAGAGCCAATGAGTAAGTCCTACATCGTGATTCCATTCACCGCGGTGAACGGAAGCGAGGAGTAGGCACCCTCCATCTTCGGGATGGAAGGGGGGAGAGGGTGCATACCGACGGGTGTGCACTCAACCATACCGGTATGAGTTTCCAAGGAGACATAAGCATCGCATTGCATTGCATACATAATGATGATGATAATGATATGTGATCATGAATGAGATGGTTTACACGATGTGAGATATTATTGCTATGTAATTGTTCTTGTTGTACCATTGCAATATACTTGCTGAGTTTTGAACTCACGCTTGTGTTTTCTTGTTGTTTTAGGTACCATGAGACCGGCATGCGGGGAAGGGAAATAGTCACACTTCCGCACGTAGCTTCACTCATTTGATTCCACAAGTCATTCAATTAGTTTTTGATAATAAACTGCGTGTGATGATTATTGCTTTAAGGTTTAGCTTTGCTATATGAGAGTCTTATTGTTCGTTTGACTCTTGGAGACATTAAATGCTTGAAAGTAGACTTATATTGTCGTTAAGTTTTTAATTATTGCTGTTTTAGCTGTCTCTCTTATTGCCTTATATTGCTTTACTGTGTTGCTCCTTCAAATCATGTTAAAACAAAGGAGATGCTGCCGAAATCTCGGTTTTTAGCATGTGCGCCTTTGCTGGAATTTATGTTTAATTGTGGTATTTAGATGTTGTTTAGCTTATGTTTGGTAGCATTCAGGCATATTAAATGCCGGGGTGTTACAATCATGTCAACTATGTCCTCCACCTCCTCCCCCTCGTCGGCCACCCCCCGCGCCTCCACGACTGCCTCCTCGCCCCCCCCCAATCCCCTCACCACCATGCCAATCTCGTGTCCCCTGTCTCCGGGCTCTCGCCACCTTCATCATCACATTTTTGCATATTTGTTGTCCCCTCCTCCATAATATCTACGCCGACATCACGAACTTTCGACACCAATGGAGCTACTTGGTACCACTGTACCAGCAATATGAGCGGCCAGCCCCGCTTTACGGTAAACCCAACATAGCTCCTCCATGATGATGTCGCATTAATAGGAATCAACTCTACATAAAACAGTGTTGCGCACGACTTACTACTGCTTTAACCCACAGCCGAATAGTCTAGGCATCCAAATTGAACATCCGAGAAATCCACTCCAACAAAGCCATGTATGTCCTATCGCTCGGTCTAGATATGCCCTGCATGACTCTTGAAAATGTTGACAAATCCACTCCATCGGCCCCCTATGCTATCTCCCCATCTCCATAAAATATTTGAAAATACAATTTCTCCGACATGCTGCCTGCAACGTCGGACGGAGAAATTTATCAGTTGTCTACCCTTAAAAACTGCATATCTACATAATATATTATACTTCCTTCAAATTCTACGTCGCAATTTTTGAAAGTCGCTAAGTCGCTAAATCGGTAAGTACCAGAGAGGGGCACTGTTTTTTTGGGCCATTCATAACGTGGATTTCCCCATCATCTTTGCCCAGCGCATGGTGGAATTGGATACCCACCATCGGCATCGGCAAACGGCAACACGACCAACGTTTCTCTCCAAAACTCCGTCGTGGCAACTGAAACCGAAGTGCGATGGCATTTTTCGCTTCCGGAGCAGCCCTTCTCACTCCATCGCTAAGTCGCTATGTCGCTAAGTCGCTAAATCGCTGAGTCGCTAAGTCGTTGAGTCGCTAAGACGCTAATTAATCTAATCACTAAGTCACTAATTAAATTCGAATGAACAAGAAATTTACCCCCGACAGCCTTCTTCCTCCTCTTTTCCTCTTCATCTTCTTCTTCCTCCCCCTCCTTTCTTCTTCCCCTCTTCTTTCTTTCTTTCTTCTCCTCTCCTTTGTTTTTGGTTTTGGCTGGCTGTTGCAACTGGCCGACGTGAGTGGCTGGTCTTAATGGCTACCTATCACCCGTGAGTGGGGCGATTGTCCCTGCTTCGGGTGATAGCAGCCACGGCAGGCCTAAACGCTGCCACGGTAGGTGGCGATCGTCCCACTCATGGGCTATCGCCCCCACTCACGGGGGATAGGGGCCTACATCTGACATTTTGTTTTTCCGTTGATTAATTTTGAAAAAAGATTTAAAATAAATATTAAATAAAAAAATTCTAAGCATTAGTCACCCATGATCCGACGGCCACAAAAAAATTGTAAAATGTCTCGCGGGTTCTGGGCCAGACAAAGGCGCACATAGCTCCCTCCTAGGGTCCAAAGGGCCGGCCAGTATTCACATGGTAATGATCATGCATCGTGCTTGTTAAATGCTGCACGAATCTCAGGACCTAGAAACCCAATCCAGTGGTACAGGCAGGGGCGGAACTAGAGACAAAATCATTGGGGTTGACTACTTTATCATATAAGTGATAACAATTTATTATTCTTACCATTTGCTTGTTATTTGCCTCCCGGTGTCACAAGATTTAGATCAAGGGGATTCACATATACTATATATAGACTAATAGACACTAATTTTTTTTTTAACCCAGTGTAAATTTTTTTTTGACCCGGTGTCCTGTGACACCGGGTATCCCTATGTACTTCCGCCCCTGGGTACAGAAACATGCCAGTTTTGTGGAGATGAGGAGATTATCAACCATATCCTTTTAAGTTGTCCACTTGCAAGATATGTGTGGAATGTTGTCCTGGGGCTGTTTCATAAGTCACTCTTCTAATGCAACAGGTATGTTTGAATTGTGTGGGATAAGATAACGATTTGCTGATGAAACAGCCCCTGGACAACTTATAAGTCACTTTTCTAATGCAAGTTTCATATTTATCTTATCTCACACAAATAGTTTACCTATATCGATTCACTCCTTACAAAAAAATCAATTACATCACTACCTTATGAAAAATCAATTACATCGGGAGGCAAATCCATTATGACCCAATGACTTCTTGCTAAACATAGCACAGAGATAATAAATGACACAAATAGACAATAACAAAAAATGACACAAATAGACAATAACAGTATGAAACCTAAAGCGACCCCAACCATAATTTTTTCTAGATCCGCCCCTCGGTCCCAAGTCCCAACCTGCTAGTGGTAAACAGCTGGGGAAATCAAGGGCGGATTCACCGTGTAAGGACTAGGGTCCTTGGCCCCCACTCAAATTTTAAGTTTAGTTATACCCTTTAAACCTATGACATGTGGGCCCCCAGTCAAAATTGTGAAGAATGCTTTAAGGAACAAGATTGGGGACAAGTTTTTGAGCTATAGCCTCATTTGCTTCGTAGAAAAGGATATGCTAGATACGATCACTAATGAGGTGATCGTTGATCGTTTCCATAAGACAAAAAATCGTCGTGGGAAAAATGCAGTGTATGTGCTAAAAACTTATTCCTTTTCTACGTTTAAAAGATTTCTTTATTAACTTTGTTTATATGGCTTGCACTAACTTTTCTTCTTTACTGGTAATATCGTTATTTAGAAGACATATATCTGTATATTACATTATGATATTGTGGTATCTCAATCGTCTCAAAGTCATTTTGTTCAAAAATTGCAAAGGTTACTTCACTCAGCCTCTAACTTGTTTTACTGAATGGCAAAGTTATTATGAAAGTTATAAGTTACGATTGTTAGTACTTATTACAATGATATAGATGCCCCCACTCAATTTTTGTTCTGCGTCCGCCCCTGGGGGAAATGGTAACCTTACCGTCGCACAAACACCGGCGCTAGTATGAAATGCTTGGTTTGGTGCAAGGGCCAACGGGTTAATGTTTCGGTGCTTATCGAGACATATATAAAATTAAATTTTTTTAAAAAACAATATTTTTTTTATTCAAATTGCAAAAATATGCATCGATTCAAAAAAATAACAAAAATATACCTCTGTCGTCATTTGAAATGGCGACAGAGACTGTTTTATCGTGGATTGAATTTGGCCGACGGATTATTTTGTTGTAGATTCATTTAGTCGACAAGGTTAAGGTCTCTGTCGCCATTTGAATTGGCGACTACATTTTGTAATTTTTTTGAATAAGTATAATTTTGCCATTTGAATAAAAAAGATATTATTTTTAAAAAAAAAACTCTATAAAATTAGTTAAAATCCCACGTGTGCTGCGAACGGATGTCCGAATAATTTTAAAAGATAGAAAATCTTTAAAAAACTAAAAATAAAAAATAATCTTATTTAAAAAATGTAGAAATCTTTTTTTTTTTAAAAAAAAATTGCTCTCGTTGAGACTCGATCTCATGAACTCTTGCTTACTATGCATGCGGTCTAACCAACCGATGATCTCACGAACTGTTGCTTACTACGCATGCGGTCAAACCAACCGAGCCATATGAAAGTTTTTGTGGCTTGATTTTATCTGCCATCTATCTATATTCTAAGAAGCACTAAAAGAATTCACTGTCACTCGGCATTTTAGAAACAAAAGTGTTAATTTTTATAAAAAATTTGAAAATATTTCTAGACGCTACGCGGGCCCATGTGTTGCTACCGGCATAAGGAATACCTAAGAAAACTGATTTTTTTAAAACAAATATTTCTTTTAAAAAGTCTTAAGAAAATGTTAAAATGTTCCTTTTAAAAATTCTTAAGAAAACCGATTTTTTTAAAATTCTGCGCGTTGCCTCGGACGATTTCTGAATTTTAACCAAGAGAACTTTCTTAAAAAAGTTGAGAAAGTAAAAAAAAAATAGAAGTACTGTAAAGTGACGTTAACAAAGATGATAAAATTTTTTCAAAAAAAAGTACGTAGCATTTTGCAATGTAGAAATGCAGGAAAAACGTTCTAACCAGCCGAGCCACCAAAGCTGTGGTAATTTGAATTCACCTACCATCTATATGGTGTGAGGATGAGGTAGGCGGAGGCGAACGAGAAGGGCGATGGGTGACGACCAATCGAGTCGACCAGGGAGAGCGAAATTCTGTAGTTTCTACAACATAAAAAGGGATGCGTGGCTAAGAAGCGGACGGGCAGCCGTACATCACCGAGATTAGTAGTGTATATACATGTAAAATAGTTCTATATCTAGGAGTACGTACTCCCACCTTCAGTATATCACTTAAATGATGTTATTATATCTTTTTATCTTTTTAAGTATACTCTAAAACTGATTATAGGATACTCCAAAGTAAGTTCCACAAAAAAATTTATAAAAGTCCACTCATGGGGTGTTTGGTAGAGCTCCAGCTCTACTAGATTCGTGAATCTGGTGGAGCTGGGTATTCCTAGCTCCACCAAATCTGTGGAGCTGGAGTTGTGGGTATATTAAGAGTGTTTAGACGGATTATCTTGTTTACATTTTAGAATAAAAATATAAAATTAATTCACTTTATTTTAACCTACAAATTTCAGATATGAGGTGGAGCTAGAGGTGGGCATTTGGGCCGGGCTCTTTTGGGCCGGCCCGAAGCACGATGGGATGGCCCGGTGCAAAGCACGGCACGACGCGATTCCGTCTTGGGCGGACCGCACTCAATCGTAGCTCGGGCCGTGCGGGCCGAACCAGGGCACGACGAGCAGACTGCAACACGAATGGGCATGAAATCACGAATTAAGGCCTAAAAGTTGGCAGATATTGTTGATTTAGGGTATCTTCAAGCATTGCATTTATATTTGATATTTTGTTGATGTGATTAGTCTCTTATGTAATTAAAATAGGTAGTTTAGTAGTAGTGAAGGTGCTTTATTTTTTTACTCGTCACAATAGTGAAAATGGGTCGAACTGGTACGGCACTGACGCAGCGACCTGCAGCGCAAATAAATTTGGGCTTGGGCTTGCCAAAGGCGACTCGGGCCAACACTGCCCGGCACGGTGGGCACTGTTATGAATAGCACTTGTATTCATCATGAGGCCAATGGGCCAATATATATACATGTACATAAGAAAAGGAATAGGACTCCAAGTATGTATACAAGGAATATGACTCTATCTCTAACACCCCCCCCTCAAACTCATGGTGGATCTACAACACTGAGTTTGGAGAGGAAAAAGTGATGATAAGCTCTAGTCTGTGTCTTCGTGAAGAAATCTACTAACTGGAGCTCTGAAGGCACATACTGAAGAGCAACAACCCGATCCTATACCTGTGTCCTCATGTAAGAAGCATCAACACCAATATGCTTGGTGAGTTCATGCTTCACTGGATCTCGAGCAATGCTGATAGCCCATGTACTGTCAGATAAAAGAGGAGTCGGTGTAGAAACGGAAACACTGAAATCCTCAAGCAACCACCGTAGCCACGTAACCTTTGCTGCAAAAGAGCCATAGCCCGCAACTCAGCCTCAGCACTCGAACGAGAAACTGCTGTCTGCTTCTTAGTCTTCCAAGCAATGAGAGAACCACCAAGAAAAACACAGTAAGCAGAAAGGGACCGACGATCAGAGTGATCACTAGCCCATGTAGCATCAGAGTATGCCTGGAGCTGTAAAGAGCTGGAGCGTGGAAAGAAAAGACGGCGAGAGATGGTTCCACGAAGATATCGTAGAACACGAAGAAGATGACTATAGTGGAGCTGAGTGGGAGCAGAAACGAACTGACTCAAGATATGGACTGGATATGAAATGTCAGGACGAGTGACACCGAGGTAAACAAGACTCCCAACAAGATGGCGATAGCGAGTATGATCCTCAAGAGGTTCACCATCAGTAGGTCGAAGGTGAACATTGAGTTCCATGGGAGTTTCGGCTGTACGCTCATCAGTGAGAGAAGCACGATCAAGAAGATCCTGGATATACTTCTCTTGGGAGAGAAAGAAGTCCTCAGAGGTAGAAGAAACCTCAATCCCAAGAAAGTATCGAAGAGGACCAAGATCGGACATGAGGAACTGCTCATTGAGACGAGCCTTTACAAAGACAATATACTGAGAGTCATCGCCAGTAATGATCATGTCATCAACATATAAAAGGAGAAGAGTCCGACCTTGAGAAGAAGTGTGAACAAAGAGCGCAGGATCATGAGCACTTGTAGAGAAACCAGTTGCAGTGATCACAGAGGAAAAACGCTCAAACCAAGCACGAGGGGCTTGCTTGAGCCCATAAAGAGAGCAACGAAGGCGACAAACCATGCCCTCTGGAACAGAATACCTCGGTGGTGGATGCATATAGACCTCCTCATGCAACTCACCATTCAGAAAGGCATTCTTGACATCAAGCTGAGAGATGGACCACTTACGGATAGAGGCCACATCAAGAAGAGTGCGAACAGTGGTCATGTGAGCCACATGTGCAAAAGTCTCATCATAATCACGACCATGCTCCTGCTGAAAACCACGCGCCACAAGATGAGCTTTGTAGCGCTCAAGAGAACCATCAGAGCGAGTCTTAATCTTATAGACCCACTTGCAAGTAATGGGGCGGACACGTGGAGGAAGTGGAACAAGATCCCACGTGCCGGTGCGCTCAAGGGCAGCAATCTCCTCCGCCATCGCATGCTGCCATTCCTGATGAATAATAGCATCACGGTAAGAAGTCGGCTCGGCCAAAACGGCACCAACAAAGGCAAAGCGCTCAGGAGGCCGAATAGACTGTCGATCGCGAAGAGCATAACGAGGAGGAGACACTGAAGAAGATGGCTCATCAGAAGAAGAAGAAGATGGCACATCAGAAGAGTCCTCGCTGGCGGACGACGAGTATAGTAGAGGGGATAGGGAGAAACAACATCTGAAGAGACCTGGGTAGAAGAGGATGGTGGTGAAGGAACCGGTGATAAAGGAGACGCCGATTGTGAAGGAAAAGTGACAACTGGAGTATCAGGAAAAGTCAGAAAAGATAGTGGCTCAACAAGGGATGTAGGAGAGAAAGAAGAACGAGGGTAGAAGGGACGAGACTCATCAAAAGTGACATCTTGTGAGACCCGTATCTGTCGGCCAACAGGATCCCAACAACGATATCCCTTATGCTCAGCACTGTATCCCAGAAAAACACACTCAACAGACTGAGCAGTCAGCTTGGTGCGTTCACGAGGTGCAAGAAGAACATAGCACACACACCCAAAAAGGCGAAGTCCAGAATAATCAAGAAGCATGCCACAAAGACGCTCAACTGGAATCCCACCCTTCAGAGCAGAAGAAGGTTGGATATTGGTCAAGTAGGTAGCAGTGGAAACAGCCTCAGCCCAGAAGTGAGGTGGAATAGCGGAAGCAAGCATAAGAGCGCGAGCTGTCTCAAGAAGATGACGATGCTTACGCTTAGCCACACCATTCTGAGCATGAGCACCAGGACAAGAAAACTGAGAAAGAGTGCCCTGTGTAGCAAAAAAAGTTCGAAGAGCTCCTGACAGATACTCTCCTGCCGAGTCAGCACGAAGAACACGAATAGGAGAATCAAACTGAGTGTGAATCATGGTGGCAAAAGTTTTATAGATGGATAAAACCTCACTACGAGAGGACATAAAATATATCCAAGTGTGGCGAGAGAAATCATCTATAAAAAGAATATAATATCGATGACCCCCTTTTGAAACAAAAGGAGCCGGACCCCAAACATCAGAGTGAACAAGATCAAAAGGACGTTGTGATATAGAATCACTAGAATGGTAGGGGAGTTGTAGCTATTTGCCAAGCTTACAACCCATACAATGTAAAGAAACGTCACCAAACACAGAGCCTAGAAGCCCACGACGAACCAAAGAAGAAAGACGTGAACCACAAAGATGGCCCAAACAGTGATGCCATTGAGCAAAAATCCCAGTAGAAGAATCAACAGATGCTGAAGCGGTAGAGGAAACAGAAAGACTGGCAGAGGCAGCAGAAGGTAGATGAAGCCAGTCAAGCTCCCAAAGACGCTGAGAGTCATGGCGATGAGGGCAAGTCCCAACTATAGCCCCCGTGCGGCGATCCTAAACACAACAAGAGTCAGAATCAAGAATAACCCGACAACCATGATAAGTAAGTTGGCCTGCGGATATGAGCTGCATGGTCAGTTTGGGAACATAAGAAACAGCAGGAACATGAAAGGAGGACGACAAAAGATTGCCTCGTCCTGCAACAGAAAGAGAAGTACCATCTGCCGATGCCGCATTGGTAGGAGCAACAAGAGGACTAATGGAATGTAGACTCGTGGGATCTGATGTCATATGAAAAGACGCACCAGAATCAAGAATCCATGGTGTGATACCTGATGAGGAAGGTGGTCTCTCAATGAAAGACTGAGTAGCAGAACCAGCCAAACCTGTCTGCGTAGTGGAAGCCATGAGACGCAGTAGCACAAGGATCTCCTGAGTGGAGTCAGAACCAACAGAAGTTTGCTGTGGAGGAGTCCGCTAAGAGGAAATGTCTGAACCTCCATTGCTCTTAGGAGAACGGCCACTTCGACGAGCAAGATTCTTCTTCTTCCGGTAGCAGAAGTGCTCCACATAGCCATTTTTGTCGCAATATGTGCAGTGAAGCCCTCCGCCCCTAGTAGCCAAAACTGGAGTAGGCGCCACCGACGGAGTAGAACGAGGCACCGCCAAGACTGAGGGAGACACCAGCAGACCCGCGTCATAAAGACGAGTCTCCTCAGACGAGTCTCCATTGAAGATAACCGGGCATCGAGGAACAAGAACAGTCCCCGAAGAAAAATCTGCAAACGAAGACATTTTTTTTTTGGACTCAAGACTCCTTGACCAACCTTAATCGGCTGTGAGGTCCGAACGCAAAGTCGCCTTTGCCTTCAAGCTCGAAAGGGAGACGCGGACAACAGCCTGAGGCGACGCGCGGATCCAATCAAGAAGACTCGACGAGAGCCAGCAACATCCAAGACGGCCGGCAACTGATGCGAAGGACGAGCGCAGCAGTCACCTCAACCAAACCGACGGCTTCTTCGGCGGCGGCCCTGCTCCAGCTTCTTCGGCGGCAACAGAGAGCTGCGTGGTCGTCGTCCGAGAGGCCGACGGTAATCCCGACGCGTAAGGAGGCGCGAGCGGCGTCGGGCCAAGTTCGGAGCCGGACGGCCGGCGGCAGCCGGCTGAAGTGGCGTCGAGGCAGGCGCGGAGCGGGCTCCTGGAGGCAGAGAGCTGACTCGGAGAAGGCTAGCTCGGAGGCGGCCAGGCGCACTGCAGAAGGCGGCGCAGAAACTGAGAAGAGGCACACGGTCGGGAGACCGAAAGGCCGGCAGCAGGCAACGGCTTGGATCCGGGCGGATCACACAAGGCGAGCCGGAGGCTGCACGACGAGCGGCGCAACGATCCGGCAGACACACGGCCGGCCGGCCGGGACGGGATTGCGGGACGGCTGACGTGGACGAACGTCGACGACAGAAGAAGAGAGGTTCGGGAGGACGCAAATGCAACGCCCGTAGAAACCCTAACCCTAGAAACCTTGCTCTGATACCATGTTATGAATAGCACTTGTATTCATCATGAGGCCAATGGGCCAATATATATACATGTACATAAGAAAAGGAATAGGACTCCAAGTATGTATACAAGGAATATGACTCTATCTCTAACAGGCACGATGGGCCGTCATGGCACGGCACGGTTCCGGCCCGAAGCACGATGGGCCCGGGTCGGGCCGGCACGACGCCCACCTCTAGGTGGAGCTGGGATCTGGAGCTCTACCAAACAGGGCATTTATAGCATAATTTGTTTATATATACTTCTTTTACATATTGATAAAGGTACATACAAAGAAATAAAGGGCTTCGATAAATTTTTTTCATCCATATCGCATAGGAGTATCTTAGAATTATTATTGGAGTATACCGAAAATCATAAAAGAGTATAATATATTCGTTTAAGTAGTATATTAGATGCGGAGTAGTATATTACTCTTGGACACTCTCCATTTCGTCCGTACCGGTAACAATGGATCTTGACCTCCTTAATCAACCAATTAATCCTTAACTATTGGTTAACAGTCATAGTGTGTCATAGCTCCGGTGCAACATTTGCTTAACAAGGTGCTTATAAGAGGAAAAGTATGTATTAAAAAAAGACAGGCAGAGTATTACGCATCCGATGTCATCAATTCAATAGTTTGATGGCGTATTTGGAACATAGGAGTCACATAGAATTTTCATGAATATTACAAGAGCCAAATCAATTATCAAAAGTCTAAAAAGAGTTCCTCTGTTCTAAACGGGGCTAGCTCTCAAATATTGCAAGAAACTCGTGGTAATGGTGCATAGATGATCCTATGCAAGAGGCGGCGGCGTGGCAGTTATGCTGCTGTACTGGCCTTGCGTTCTTCATTTCATTTCACTGTGTGTTTATTATTCCAATCATGCGTGTGTAATTCCCACCGGCCACTGGCTAGGGGTACTTGAGCGATCTGATCAAGCTACAAATGTTCGATCTAACGCCTGGTGTTATCTTTTAGGTTAGGGTCTATCGAAACGGGATAACCAGACATCTAGATATAGAAAAAAATGATCATTTGAACATCGATGCAATGTACGAAACATAACTTTAGCTATCCATTTTACTTGTAATGTACTAGTTACATGCCCGTGCGTTACTACGAAAAACAAAATTGATAACGAAAAATAAAGATTAAAAAATAAAAAAAATTATTTCACAAGATCAAACATCTATCTTTAACGCTTCGTTTCTTGTGAAAGCTAGTTAATTAAAGCAACGCTTCGTTTCTTGCGTAGGGCAATTAAACAGGGCAATTAAGTAGGGCAATTAAGCAGGGCAATTAAGCAGCAATTAATGACATGGGAAGAACGGACCACTGCCACCAAGTGCTGCTTTAGAATAGTAGAGATTTGTAAAGTCCAATCAGATTATCCCTGTGATCACAAAAAAAAAAATTTGATTACAATACTATGAAAGTATTTTTGAAACATATTTTCGATCTAAATATGTGTTCGATCAAATACAAAACAGTTTTGAGGGCACATTTTCTGGAAAAAAAGCTCAAATATACAACATATTAATCAAAATAGCAAAAATATACAACAAAAAAAATATTACAAAAGTGCCCACTGCTCCCGCCGCGCCACGTGGCGGCCGCCACGCCGTACGGCGGCCGCTACCCCCCACGGCGGCAGCCAGGTGGCTCCGTCTCGCGCTGCCACGTGTCCCCGTATGTTTTTGGATTTTTGTTTGATTATTTCGCGTCGATTTTTTTTAGTTTTCGCTGGTTATTCGACCGGATCTCATTGAAATGCAAATAACTTTCGCTATACAACTCGAAATTTTCGCCAAATCATATGGATTAAGAATATGCTTTGGAATTGTATTTGTAAATATTATTTTTGTACACTGTACCGATAATTTTGTAATACAACATGTAAGTAAAAAACTGTAGATATATACAACAAAAAATAAAAATAGGAAAAATACCGACGGTTCCCGCCACGACCTTTTTTATTTTTGTCTCATTATTTCGCCGATTTTTTGGTGTTTTCTCTGGTTATTCGACCGGATCCGATTGAAATGCAAATACCGATAATTGTGTAATAATTGTTTTGTATACTGTACCAATATTTGTGTAATAATTTTTTTGAGACTTCGTGTAGTTTTGGTCAAAGATGGGCAGATAAATTACTTACGACTATTTAATGGTAAACAACAATGGCATATACCGGACTAAACCTAACATGCCTTAGGGAAAGGGAACAACAAGAAGGGCCCTTGTCGTACATTTTACTGAGTGCAGCGAGGATATTTTCTCTTACGCAATCCTTCAGCTCCTGCCGCCCTGGCGCTAGCTGCCCTCTCACGCTTTCTCTCGCACTCAGCCTCCCTCTCCGCGGCATGGCGCTGCCGTTCGGCCTCCCTCTGTGCACGCATCTGTTCCAGATGCTGCTTGCGCTTCTCCTCCTGATCCTGCTCACACCACTGCTGCTCCACGATAGCCCTTCGAAGCGAGTACTTCCAATTCCACCTCCTTTCCATCTCGAGAGTTTGTTCCGCGTCGTAGAATCGGATGAACTCGCACAGTGGAGGCTGCAATTGGTCACATCACATGGTGTTAGACATATGCAGGTTCGATGCAACACTAAATGCGAGTATGAATATACCGGGGTTCTCCGCCGCAGCCGCATCCCCAGCGTTGGCTCAGAGTCATGGTTGCGGCAACTCCAGTACCTCATACCGTATGTGTATGAGTTGTCTATGGACTGCCGGAAGCGGCAAGGATCCCCGCATAGGCACATGGGGACCTCCGTGCCGTCGGGGATGGTTTCGACAACGCCGTGCCTTGGGGGCGAGGGAAACTCCATTGGTGCTGCTCGTTTGTTTTGCGGGGGATGGATCTCTTTGTTGTATTGGAGCAGTCGTTCGGTTCATGCAATGCTGGGAAGCCAGGAAGGGGGTTAAATAGCCTGAATTGATAAAGCGATAGACTTGAAGCAAGAACGAATCCGCGAGCATCGGATTCGCTGCGGCTCTGCTGTGCTTGGAAGCGACAAATGCATGCGACCTTGTAGGTGGTAGGAGGTGCCGATCCAGGCTTTGGCAGCTATGCTTTGACATGACGACTAAGGCATTCTCTGCCACACATGCAGTTGATGACATGATATGTCCTGCAGGCTTTGCCAGCAGTGCTTTGATAGGACGTCTCAGGCCAATGCAACGAAAGTTTGGATGATGACAACTTAAGCATATTCGGCGTAGTGAAATATCACGTGTGAGTCCATTTTTTCGGAAGAATGCAGCTGATTTGCTCTTGTGTATACTGACTACGGTATTATGAAAAAATATTGTAATTACACCTTCCGTTGTATGTACTTTCGTATAGTTGAAAAGGGCTAAATATAATAGTCGTGGAAAAATATGACAACTTAAGCATATTCGGCCCGCCGTGAAATATCAAGTGTGAGTCCATTTTTTCGGAAGAATGCAGCTGATTTGCTCTTCTGTATACTGACTACGATATTATGGAAAAATATTATAATTACACATTCCGTTGTATGCATTTTCGTGTAGTTGAAAATGGCTAATTATAACGGTCGCGAACAAATATGACAACTTAAGCATTTTCGGCCGGCCGTAAAATAACACGTGTGAGTCCATTTTTTCGAAAGAATGCAGCTAGTTTGCTCTTCTGTATACTGACTACGATATTATGGAAAAATATTGTAATTACACATTCCGTTGTATGTATTTTCGTATAGTTGAAAATGGCTAATTATAACGGTCGCGAACAAATATGACAACTTAAGCATATTCGACCAGCCGTAAGATATCACGTGAGAGTCCATTTTTTCAGAAGAATGCAGCTGATTTGCTCTTCTGTATACTGACTACGATATTATGGAAAAATATTGTAATTACACCTTTCGTTGTATGTATTTTCGTATAGTTGAAAATGGCTAATTATAACGGTCGCGAACAAATATGACAACTTAAGCATATTCGGCCCGCCGTGAAATATCACGTGTGAGTCCATTTTTTCGGAAGAATGCAGCTGGTTTGCTCTTCTGTATACTGACTACGATATTAAGGAAAAATGTTGTAATTACACATTCCGTTGTATGTATTTTCGTATAGTTGAAAATGGCTAATTATAACGGTCGCGAACAAATATGACAACTTAAGCATATTCGGCCCGCCGTGAAATATCACGTGTGAGTCCATTTTTTCGGAAGAATGCAGCTGGTTTGCTCTTCTGTATACTGACTACGATATTAAGGAAAAATATTGTAATTACACATTCCGTTGTATGTATTTTCGTATAGTTGAAAATGGCTAATTATAACGGTCGCGAACAAATATGACAACTTAAGCATATTCGGCCGGCCGTAAAATAACACGTGTGAGTCCATTTTTTCGAAAGAATGCAGCTGGTTTGCTCTTCTGTATACTGACTACGATATGATGGAAAAATATTGTAATTACACCTTCCATTGTATGTACTTTCGTATAGTTGAAAAGGGCTAAATATAATAGTCGCGGAAAAATATGACAACTTAAGCATATTCGGCCCGCCGTGAAATATGACGTGTGAGTCCATTTTTTTCTGAAGAATGCAGCTGATTTGCTGTTCACTACACGGACTACCGTATTATGGAAAAAAAATGTAATTACATCTTCCGTTTAAGTCAGTCCAGAACTTCGTGCAACCAGTATTTAAGTCAGATTAAGCAGCTACTTTGGTTCGAGTTGTTAGGTTCAGAAAGGAGGTTAACTCCTTCCGGGTCCAAGTAAAAATTACGTCCAAAAATAAGTACAACAATACGAAGTCGAATAAGTAATAAGGCAAAATGAATTAACACAGTCCACAACTTCGTGCAAATAGTATTTAAGTCAGATTAAGCAGCTACTTTGGTTCGAGTTATTAGGTTCGGAAAGGAGGTCAACTCCTTCCGGGTCCAAGTAATGATTACGTCCAAAAATAAGTACAACAATACGAATTCGAATAAGCAGCTACATTGGTTCGAGTTATTAAGTCAGATTAAGCAGCAACTTTGGTTCGAGTGGAAGCTCGGCAGAGAGGGGTCCTGACCTCTGGAGAGACTCGAGTATGCAAGAATTTTTAATCTACCTTTCTATTCCATTCGAATATTCTGACCGACATACATATTTGTAGGTGCTCCGATTAATTAGCATTTTTTCTTAATACGGGGATATATCTACCATGTTCGCAACATAGGGTGTTAATTGAATGTAACACATGCGTACGTACATTTCTTCATAACAACTTAATCTGGCTAAGGTAGTGGTATGAACATGATTGAAGGGGGTGCTTGCCTTGCTCTGAGTTTTCTGGTCCGGCGTAGAGGTCAGCGTGCGCGCTGTCTGCAAGGTCGGTACCTACATGAAAGCAAAAACCACAATAAGAAGCGAAATATGTAATAAGGCAAAATAACTTACCAATGTCCGAAAGCCCGCGACACCCATATTTAAGTCGGATTAAGCAGCTACTTTGGTTCGAGTTGTAAAGTTCAGAAAGGAGCTTAACTCCTTTCGGGTCCAAGTAGTGTTTACGTCCAAAAATAATAACAGTCCTTCGCTCAAGCGAAAAATAGTGCGAAATGCATACAAGCGGATGGTCATCGGAGGGTCCAGCACCCCGAGACAGCTCTACGTTCAAGTGGAAGCTCGGTGGAGGGTCCTGACCTCTGGATAGACTCATTGTCCCAGAAAAGGTTGTTATTTTATGCAACAGAATTTTATGGAACTTTTAATCCCTTTCGAATATGATATTATGTGCTACGATTAATTCGTAATTATCAATGAATGCGGGTATATTTTTATGCACATAATAATACATTGAGTCAATATGCGTGTTGCGGCAGCCCGAGGCCACATACGCCCTCGTTATATAGAACCAAACGTCATCACTGTCACGGTAAATTCACGTTTCGTGCATATAATATCATATAGATTACTGCTACAACCAAATCCAGTACATACTATGCTAAGAAAGTAATAGTCATCATTTTCCTATCTTTTTGTGCGCATGTATTTTTAGGTGATACGATTATTTGGTAATTTTTATGGAATGTGGGGATTTATCGACCATTTCGAAATATATGGTGTTTACTGAAAGTAACCCATCCATACATGCATTTCATCAAAAGAACATAAGCTAGGTCAAAGCGTGGTATTCACATGAAAGAAGGGGAAGTGCTTGCCTTGCTCTTAGTTTTCTTGAATGGCGTCGAGGTCGACGTATGTGGTCTCTGCAGTGTCGCTACCTACACGAGAAAAAGACAACAATACAAAGTCACATAAGTAATAAGGCAAAAAAAGCTACTTACATTCAAGTTGTAAAGTTCAGAAAGGAGTTCACCTCCTTTCGGGTCCAAGTAGTGATTATATCCAAAAATAAGAACAGTCCTTCGCTCAAGCGAATAATCGTGCTTAATAAATACAAATCCAACGTTCGAGTGCAAGCTCCACGAGAGGGTCACGACCTCCGGAGGAACTAGAGTCCTGAAGGATGGTGTTTGCTTTATGCAACAAATTTTTAATCTACCTTCATATTCCATTCGAATATTCTGGCCGACATACATATTTGTAGTTGCACCGTTTCATTGCCATTTTTAGTTGCTACGTACATATTTCTAGTTGCTACGATTAATTGCTGATTTATATGGAATGTGGGTATAAATGTACCAGGTTCAAAGTATACGGTGTTTACTGAAAGTAACGTATGCATACATACATTGGTTCATAACAACATAACCTAGGTAAAAATATGGTATGAACATTACTTAAGGAGGTGCTTGCCTTTCTCCAAATTTCGCGGAACAGCGTCGAGGTGGACGTGTGCACTCTCTACAATGTCAGTATCTATACGAAGCAAAAACAACAATCTGAAGTCAAACAAGTAGTAAGGGGAAATAAATATCACGAATGGAATTCAACAAACTATAACAACCCACTAATTAATCTCCAGTTTTTGTGCTCTCCGTTTCTTGCCCTTCTCTTCTAACTCTCAGAGCAAGCACCGCAAAAAGACTGGCTATGCTCTCACACTCTGCTATGCAAGGAGAGCGACGCACCCCCCCTCGTATTTATAGGCGCAAACGTCATCACTGTGAGGTTTACGTAAATCACAATTAGGTTACGCATAACTACCTAATTTATTTTAAATCACGTTAATTACCTCTATTATTAGCTGTAATGTTGATTTTATGCGGCATTGGATTCCCACACGATATAATTTGACGTGACATATCTTGCTATTGCAACCACCGGGCTGCTGTTTCACCCACATTAATGCAGCTTTCGGCGTATAAAGTATCCAGGAAATTGAATTGGTGTCCTTCGGGATCAAGCAACGGACAGGAGGGCGACATTTGGCAGCCGAGGGAGCGTTTGGGGGGAGCGGCGTTGGGAACACACAGCTGCCGCCACCCGCCTGGCAGCGACGAGGAAGGTGGGGCCGAGCGGGAGGCGGGCGAGCGGCGCGAGCCACTGGCTGCCGCCATCCGTCTGTGGCGGCGACGAGCGTGGCCGGGGCAGGGGAGGAAGCGGCTGACGCTGCTGCCCGCCGTCCCATGTGGCGGCTGGCTCATTGTCTTGGCCGTGGCCGCAGATAATGGCGTGCCGTGCGCATTTTTGAAATTTTGTTGACATGTTGTACAATTTTGAAATTTTGTATTACACTTTGTATATTTCGGCATTTTTTTCCCACATTTTCTACGACGTCAGTTTCTTTTCATTTTTGACCGTAGGAAGTTTCGCAGCCTACAAAACCAAACGAAGTAGGCAAGTTGCACACTCCATTAAAAACTCTCGACTCTCGAGTCGTGGGAGACGGCGAAAGTAAAGATATTTAAACGAGGGAGCACATGCCCCCTATTCTACCTTGTTGTCCTGACTACCAATTTCCACACCCTCCTCCCTTCGTCCCCACTCCCCACCAAAGCCTTGGCTGCTTCCCTTGTACCCGCGCGCAGCCAATCCGTGTGTCCGGACGCGGGGATTCATGGACTCTTCCTCTGAGGCGCCGCTATTGCTCACGAGGGGGAGCAACAAGGAGGACTACGAGGAGGGGGGTAAGCGGTGGTGGCCGCGGTTATGCTGCTGCCGTGGTGAGGGATGGTGGAGGGAGGTGTCGGAGGAGGCCGGGCGGCTGGCGGCGCTGGCGGCGCCGATGATCGCCGTGGCGCTGCTGCAGCTGATGATGCAGCTCATCTCGACCGTCATGGTGGGGCACCTCGGCGAGGTCCCGCTCGCTGGCGCCGCCATCGCCAACTCGCTCACCAACGTCTCCGGCTTCAGCGTCCTCGTGAGCTAACGCGACTACCCTACTACTATGTTTTCTTTCCTTCTCTTTTTGTTCACATTTTGCGTGAGGCTTGGGATGGGATTGTTGCGTGGTTGTAGTTAACTAGTACTTGGCTGCGTCCTTATGGGAGATTCCGTTTAGGAGTAGTTACTTACTTACTTGTTTTGATTGGAGCGTGTTTTCTTGATGTTGGCTATGTATTGCCCACGCCCACGCCCACGCCCACGCCCACGCGGTGTTCGTGGGAATGCTCCGTGGCCGTGTTGGCGTACTCAGGTTGGTTGATGTCCGCAAGTCAAATTCATACTAACAAATTACATCAAAAAGGCCCTAATTAAAAGACACGTAAAACGTGATGAGCGATTTACATATGAAAGCTCTTAATTTTGGTGCTCTTTTAGCATTGTTGACTCACCTTAGGTGTTAATTTTGGTGCTCTTAATTTTGTGTGCTTTGGGCGTCAATTTTGTACTTGTGCTTGCACTTTTATGATGCAACTAACTATCTTTGTCGGTCTCAGTTGCTGACTGAACCGTGAACTGATACAATGATGATCTATGCGTTTTGGAGGCTCAAAAAGGCTCGTGTATGAGGCTAGCGTTTTGGTGGCTCAAGGAACACCTTTTAGATTGAAAAGCTTCTCTTTCCAAACAAGATTTTGTTGGTATTAGGGAATACTCCCTCTGTCCCACAAAGAGTGCATTTCTAGAATTTTTAAGACAGATTAGTGTGCAAAGTAAATGACCAATGTGACCCTCATTACTCCATACACAAGCATGCTGGTGCTTCGGTTTCCACAAGCACTTAAATGAGCATGCATACACTTACAGCTGGGCCCTACGGACTAGAAATGCACTCTTTGTGGGACAAAATTTGAACACTAGAAATGCACTCTTTGTGGGACAGAGGGAGTAAGAAACAAGAATATAGACAATACGAGACATGAATTTAATGTAGAAAACTCTCTTGGGATTATCCACGGGCTCACAAGCACAAAGACTTATTTATAAGGGTACAAGAGAGACTTCACGAATGAGTAGAACTTCAAGTTGGAAAAAGAAACAAATCGGATACCCGACTTTGGATCACAGACTCGACACTTATAAGCTGAAACCTCGGTAGAATTGAGATTACTTCCATGGGTCCCATTCCTTTAGGTTTGGCCTTGAACTTTAATTAGTGAGCATAAATACCACAAATACCCTTAACACCCCCTTCAAATGCAAGGTGTATGTAATAGCATTGCATTTGGAAGGGTTGACACTAAAATAGGGAAAATTCAAAGTTCTAGTCTTGAAGTTGTCGTCGTAGCATCCAGCTCTTTGAAAAAGTGTCAAATATCGAATGATCTCCCATTTAGGGTCGTGTGGCAGCCCATATAGCACAAAGTGCAGGGGCTGAGAAAGTTGAGGCAACCAGAAGCAAAGTCGACTGCGATAACATGAAAAGAAGATGATGAAACCGACAAAAATAGAGAGATGTCAAATGAGGCTGAAAAGGGATAGATAGAAGCATGGCAGAGCAGATCGAAGCCCAAGATGATGGCGGTGCCTTGGAAGCTAAGGGCAACGGCTCAGAGAGAAGCGGCGGCATCATAAAGACTTCTACGATCCGTAGTGGCTCAGAGAAGAGCACCAGCTGCTGCCATGTGAAAGAAAGGAGAGCTAGAAAAGCAATCGACTTGACTGACAAGGAATTTGTGGACTCACAATGCATGGACAAACTCAAAGATAGATGCTAAGGACTTGGATGGACACAATAGAAGCACGAGACTGAGAAAGAAAATACTCAAAGGTTAACTAGTAGCAGCAAGCACAAAGGTTCTTGGCCCAAACAGCAATGGCCACACCGGATCCTTACAAAGCATCTAGATTAGCCCGCAAATACTAGAGGGTCTCAGCCCAAATAGTAGCACTAACAGTGGCCCAATATCGGCCCAAATAGTAGCCTGTGCAGCACCAAGAAGAAGGGCAGAAACAACATATCCCTCATCCGAGATGAACACCTCATTGAGGTCGAATAGGGACAGGGCCTGGCTCGGCCGAGCTCGGAGGCCCGGATGCTGCAAAAGGAGTGAGAGCCAGCGGTGGGAGACACAGGTGGAGGCGCCGCTCTCGTGGCCCCTGGGCAAGCAGCATAGGACCTCGAAGAGGCACTCATCCAGCAACGAGTCAAGCGATGGCTGCGGGTGCTGCCTCTGCTTCTTGGTGGCCCTCACGCACTCCGCCGCCACCGTCAGGGGCGGAACTAAATATGATTACCCGGTGTCACAGGATACCGGGTAAAAAAAAATTAGTGTATGTTAGTCTATATATATGTATATAATTATTGTATGTTAGTCTATATATATATATATATATATATATATATATATATATATATATATATAGTATATGTGAACACTTTTGATTTAAATCTTGTGACATCGGGAGGCAAATAACAAGCAAATGGTAAGAATAATAAGTTATTATCATATATATGGTGAAGTGGTGAATCCTGATGATTCTTTCTCTAGTTCCGCCCCTGGCCACCGTGGTGACCGTCGATGCGGCCACCAGAGGCGAGAGGCAACGAGGAGGTTGGCCAACGACTCCTTCCCCCTCATGGCTGCTAGGTGGATCTGGGCCATCTAGCCTCTCCCTTGCTTGATCGTGGAGGAGGCCGGCGTGGTTGAGCATGAAGATTCCCTGTGACGTGACGCACGGATTCGGCACAGATCGAGCTTGAGGACAACGAATCGAAGGACAACGACGACGAAGAGATCCAAATTTGGCGTTTGGCGGTCGGAGCCATGCACGGGATCGGTCGTGGCGGCCTCCCAGCGTCTGGGGCAACGTCGGGACCTTGGATCCGGGTGCAGCTACGCTGGATCCAGCGGAGAACAGGGCAGCGGTGGCCTCCGGGCCTCGTAGAGACGTGGATGAAGACGTTGTTGCACCATCGTAGGTGGCCGCCCCCGGGAGTGGAGATTTCTTCTCCCAGGGGCAGCGGTAGTGGAAGAACGCATGTGGCAGCTATTGTTTTGCAAGCCGCTCTGATACCATGTTAGAAGGAGAGGAGGAGAACAAATGTGAAAGGTTAATTGTATTGCAATAGCCCAAGGGGCAATATATAGAGTACATGGACACAACAAAAGAGTAAACCCTAAAACACTAGGAAATACTACAAATACCCTTAACAATAACTACCCCTAAAATAGGATAATAGAACTGAAATACCGTCAGATCAAAAGTCGAATAGTACATCAAGGTGGGTTTCCCGAATCACTAGAAGGGTATAATTGCAAAGTGGGATAATTCAGGGGGTCTTTTGAAAACATCAGCGGCTTTTAGGGGTTGACTGGAGCCATCTACATTCAATCCAATGGATGATATTGCTACTTATTATTATTATTATTATATTTTTGTACTGGTCCTCATTTGATATGTACCATTGGACTTTAATTCCACTCGGTTATATCGATTTGTCATGTGTCAACACCAGCGTGGGTTGGTACACCGGCAAGGATTGATTATTTAGAAATCTATCTGTCAGGTTGTTTGACATCTTATCTCTTAGTAAGATATTATTTAGATTGATCTTTTCTTTAATTGTTAGAAGAGCCTATATATATGGAGGCCTATTGTAACCATTATTAGTAATCAAAGATGAATAAAAAAGTTGCTAACTTGTATAACAAGGGTCAGGTTGCCGACAAATGATCATGAACTAGCGAGAAGAATAGAGGAACACATACAATGGTCTAGCTGCTCGTAGATATGTGAGAAATGAATAGTTTTTGTGAAGAAAAAATGAAACTTCATGGTATATTCATTTTTGTATCTCACTTGACATAATGCTTTATCTTTGTTATAATAAACCTTTTGTAACTGAAAGTTTTTTGTACCATACATATGTATGTAATTTATGCATTTTATGTACACTTTTCCCATCGTCCACTAATCTTTCTACAAGTGGAAGTGGAAAGAAAGGTCTGGGGGGAAAAATTAACAACATTTTGTAACTAAATGTTTTATGTAATGTAGCCGTTTTTTTCTGCACCTAAACTATCAAAGTATCTAGTTTTTTTTAACGCACTTCTCTCTGTCAATATAGCCTCCTTATCAGCTTTGGAATAGTTGTAACTTGTACTTGATGGGCCAGCATTTCCTCATTGCATAATTGAAACGACTTGATTGGAAAATAAAATACAGGACCGGGACTTTGTTGACAGATAAACACTGACTTGGCAAAACAAGGAACACGATAAGCTGAATTAAAATTATGTATGTCATACTGACTTGATCTTTGTTCACACACAAAAAATGTTTATTTTAATGTTCTGAGTATGCCAATTGAGATTGCTCATATGATTGCACTATGGCAGATAGGGAGTGAGTAGTTCTGTGAGGCTTGTTTACTTCATTAAACAACTGTTATTCTGTCAACGTGTTGAGGAGGCAAATAGAATGTTCAGGACTGTCTGCTGATTCAAAGTGTAGGTGCCAGTGCAGCTCTTCTTAAATGATTTGTTTAATACAGTTATATGTCGTGATATTTGGTACCAAATCTGTACCTTTGTTTCATCTATATATATCCTAATCCGGTTGCTCTTGTGAGCACAAGATCTGAGTTTTAATAAGTTAGAAAAATCTTGTTCGTCCTAGGTGTTAATTGAAACAATGTAGACCCTGAAATTCTTATATGGAACTATGCATATTCTTTTACAATACGAATCTTTGCCTGCACTGCACATGCCTTGCAGTACATGGAGGATCTACTTGTGGTCTTGCATATTTAGTCATCATCATCATTCTAGATAGTCTTTGAGCATTGTCTCTGTGCTTTATCCTGATAGTTTGAGCTTCATTTCCTCCCTTACAATATGTATATGTTTCTTTAGTTTATTACTGATGCAGTTTTCCTTTTAGATTGGACTGGCATCCGGATTGGAAACTATTTGTGGACAGGCCTATGGAGCAGAACAATATCATAAACTATCTTTATATACCTACAGATCCATAATTTTACTTCTTATTGTGAGTGTGCCCATCGCTATTCTATGGGTTTTCATCCCAGAGGTACTTCCTCTCATGGGTCAGGAACCACAAATAGCAACTGAGGCTGGGAAATATGCATTGTGGCTTATCCCTGGTTTAATAGCTTTTTCTGTTGCTCAATGCTTTTCAAAGTTCCTCCAATCTCAAAGCCTAATCTTTCCCATGGTTCTGAGCTCCTTGATAACACTAACTCTCTTCATTCCTTTGTGTTGGTTCGTGGTTTATAAAGTTGGGATGGGTAATGCTGGGGCTGCTTTATCAGTCAGCATCTGTGATTGGGTTGAAATGACTGTTCTTGGTCTTTACATTAAGTTCTCACCTTCTTGTGAGAAAACTCGAGCTCCACTCTCGTGGGAAGCTTTTAAAGGAATTGGCAGTTTTGTGCGGTTGGCTGTACCATCGGCTCTTATGATTTGGTAAGTACATGTTATTCCCTCTTTTTTCAAGCAGATGTTGTTTTAGCCTCCAGCACAGGAAATAAGGTATGCAGGAGGCCTGATTAATTCACCTAATTTTCCTATATTTTGGACACCCAAATTTTGTTCAATACTCCTATGTGCTTATGCACTCATCGATCCATTGTCCTTTACTTGTGGTTTTGGACATTGACATGGTCTCCAATACACACCTTCGACCATTGTTTTTTCTTCTTCTAATTATACGTTAGCAAAAATTGTTAAAATCATAATGATAATGAAGCACTTTTGATGAAAAATCTATTAATGCTATCTTCATGTGACAAATCTAAATAGTTTTATACTTTTATGTGTATTAGTGGTCAAAGTTCTGATAATGATAATGAAGTACTTTCGAGGAAACATTCTATTGTGCATTATACGTGTCTCACCAAAGCCTGAAAGCATATTTAATATGAAGGCAGTAAATACTTTGGCCATTGGATATTGTCCATCAGATAATCAATAACAAATTTCGTACCAAAAACAAATTGGGTGCCATTGAAAGATATACATTCATGATTCATACATTTAAATTTTAAATAAATCAGCTTATTCCCAATAACACTTTGACATGTTTCCTTTCCTCTTATAATGAAAAAGATATCAGTTTATACGTATATTATTTTACGTTAATCCGAAATGTAATTATGTAATCATGACCTCGGTTAAGCCTCCAATTTTGTACCTTTTTCTCCCCAGAAATTAATCTAACTTCCCTTGACGACAGCCTTGAGTGGTGGTCTTACGAGTTGCTCGTTCTGCTTTCTGGGATCTTACCAAATCCAGCACTTGAAACTTCTGTTCTTTCTATATGGTATGCATTAGCAGAACTTCCAATAAAAATTCTTGCATCCCACTATAATGCTTACCAAATTAATGTCCTTTTTAACAGCATATCTACAGTGGTATTGTTGTACAATCTGCCGTACGGTATGGGAACAGCTGCAAGGTGGGACAGTGCATTTATTAAATTATCCTCAAGTTATATCTGTTTCGGCTGACATATTTAACCTAATTCCTGCTATATCCATGGGCCAGTGTGCGTGTCTCAAATGAGCTAGGTGCAGGGAACCCAGAAGGTGCCCGCTTGGTAGTAGGTGTTGCTTTATCTATTGTAATTTGTTCAGCAGTCCTGGTGAGCACAACTCTTCTAGCATTGCGCCACTTTATTGGAATTGCTTTCAGCAATGAGGAGGAGGTTACAAATTATGTCACCAGAATGGTACCCGTGCTTTCCGTTTCAGTTATTACGGACAGCCTCCAGGGAGTCCTTTCAGGTATCCGTATATGTCTTCTACAGGAAAATAATTACTATTTCATATAAAGAAGTAAAGTAGATGATGGGCCTGGTTCGAAACTCTGTGTTTGTTACGTAATAAAAAACGTGTACTAACGAGTATGCTGTATGGGGCAGTTTTTCTGCTAGACATCAGTAATGCAATATGATCAATGGAAATTATTAGGGGTAATCAATTCATCATGCGCTACCATGAAAGAATTATAACTTTGTGATGTAAAAGTGTACAAATTGGCAGAACGATCATAATAAGATGCAGTAAATGATTCCATTTGATAGCAATGCTTTTACCTTACTTCCAGAGATGTGAAAACAATCTATCATTTAAGATGATATAAAAGTCCAGAACAACACACTTGGTTGAAATTTTTTATCCTATGGAAACTTGAGCACTATTGAGGTTATTTGTAATGCTGATGCCTTAATGCTTCATTTTTGCCAGGTGTTTCTAGGGGCTGCGGATGGCAGCATTTAGGCGCCTATGTTAACCTGGGTGCATTCTATCTCATTGGAGTTCCTGTTGCTCTTATTTTTGGTTTTGCAATGCATCTAAGAGGAATGGGGTTTTGGATGGGCATGATAGCTGGTGGAGCCACACAGGTCACTCTCCTATCTGTCATCACTGCAATGACAAACTGGAGGAAGATGGTAAGTTCTTTTTCCACTTTTATATCAAATATATATTTCTTCTCCATAAAGTTTTATTGCTATAATTGATGCTTCTCCTTCTCCACATTTTTTTAGAATTCTCAAAAGGTTTGCGTGCATTTCATTAAGTAGCTTCTCCACAGTAACTCATTGCTATAACTGATGCTCCCTCCGTTTCAAAATATTTGTCCATAGTCTCTTTCAAAATGTTTGCCCATTGAGGAAATCTCTACCCCTACTTCATCTAATAGGGGTATGCATGGTCATTTCTCATTAACTTTTTCTTAGATTTGGTGCTTCCTTGTTATGTGCGTATGGTATGCTATGGACAAATGTTGCGAAACGAAGGTAGTACTTCTATCTAAGGCCTGGAACATTGTTATGACAATGAAGATCTCTGGTGTGATTTTGGATAATAGAGGTCATGCAGAAGAAGGAAAGTGTGCCTGACGCCAAGTTATGGTTTGGGATGTCAAAACATCCGGGTTGTGTATTGCCTCGGAGGGGGTGGGGGTGAATGATAGCCAAAAACCTTTCCCCAAGTATTCTAAGATCCTTTCACTCTAGTAGCTATGAGAAGCTAGGAAGATCAATATCTGAACGAACAGAAAAAATCCTCAAAACCAGTAAAAACCTTCAAGGCCAGTTTGACTGCCCTTACGAGGCCGATTTGACCATTGGCTATAGGGCAGTCTGACCGCAGCCTGCTGTACAGAACCAAAATTGGCATAATTCAAATCCACAAAATGGAACGACTTCCAAACCATAGCTCCAAATCTCATGAAACTTGAAACACCTTCCCTACGACCTCAGGAACCTATTCCAATGAATGATCTCAAGGATCATTGTCAATGTTCCAACCTTTTTCCATTTGAAGGGAAGTTACACCGAAACCTGGCCAAATAACAAACGACTTGCTCATGGGTAAAGGATGGTTGAAGTGACCATGGATCAACTTCCACACATCCTGGCAAGCTTAAGAACAACAAGATTTGATTCCAAAACCGCTAGAGCAAAGAAACGCCCCAATTGCACCCTTATGAAGCAAAAAACCCAAGCAATTTCCGGAACTTCTATGGAGAGTGCCTAGATGGATGAGATATGATCTCTAAAGAGATTTCTCCACCACTTACATGTCCTTGGCACACGGTAAGATCAGGAAGAGTGGAAGTAAGCCATATTCACACTCCCAAGTCCAAGAGCAAGAGCGACACCACAACACAAGAGGCAACATCTTGATGAACTAGAGTGGATCTATTACTATTTGAAGAGAAATGTTCGCAGCCACTCTTTAGGAGAACAAGAGCCACAAGGGCAGCACTACAAAGCACTCTTGCAAAGCCTCACACCTATTACAATACGACAAACTCAAAGGCTCAAGGAATCAGGACACGGCTCTTCATCCCCTCCTTATATGGAGAGACAACCAGCCCCTCCTCTCTCTATTGGACCCTAATCTGAAACCCTACCGGATATAATCCATTTTGCTCATGGGCAAACCCGCAAACCCGACGCATAACGAGTTTTCACTCACGCACCCCCTTGTGCACGCTTTTCAACACATACACCCAAATCCATCTTCACATGATCCGCTATACCTCCACTTGATCCAATTTGTTTTCCACAAGATTGCCCAGACGCTAGGCCGCTTAGGTGGCCGATTGGTTATAAGGGCTAGGTGGGCATGGAAGGAATGTTCAGCAGAAGATGCGAGGGTAGGGAAGCAAACACAGGAGCAACGGCGGTACATGGAGCTCAAAGGTCTATGTGAGTGGTAGGGTGGATTCTCTTCCTCCTCCCTTCTGCTGCTTTTTGGTCGCCTTATGCAATTTGCCGCTGTCATCATGAGCCCTCCCATCATCAACATCGTTGCCCATATCGAGGCCTCCCTCCACCTCATGTTTGTGGCGTATCATTTAAGGAAAAAAATCGTATTTGATACAAGTTTGCACTCGTATTTACAATATGATACAACCGTTTCGAATATTTACAAAAAATCCACTCATCTACGGTTCCTGGTTTACCATCAATGCATCTATAGTACCGCGCATGGGGAACCGGCCATGGCTTCTACCGCAACTGGAGAACCGGCCATGCCATGGCCGGTTTATGGGGTACCATAAATCCATCTATGGTAACCCACAAACCGGCCAAGGCCAAAAATTAATTATTTTTTTTTTTTGCTTTTTTATGAAATTTCAAACCGAGGTCATTCAAAATGCAAATAAGGTATAGTACTAAAAAATGAATGAGACAACTTTCTAAATGTGTGTAAAATTATTTAGATTATGAATATGCAAAAATGTTTTAGTTTTGTTTATTGTGCAACAAACGATGTCCAAGTCACAGTAAATTTGGATTTTTCATAACGGGCTGTTGCTTACTCGGATTTTCGAAAATCGGTTGCTGCGTATTTATGAAATTTAAATTTCATATTTGGTTTAATTAGTTTGGTTAAATTCACTCGCTCAAATTTTATATTTTAATGCTGGAGAATTCGGAGGAACCACCGAATTAATTATTTCCATTTTAATTGCAATAATTCATATCGAAAGCTACGAACCTTGAAATGGGAAAAAATATGTAATTTTTATTACGCTATAAGCGTTCATAATATATCACAAAAAGTATGCGAATTTAAAATGTTAAAATCAAGTTTAGTTAAAGACTATACTCTTTATTACGGTTTAAAACTAAAAGCGGTACCACGTACAAGGAAAATAATAGTCCAACACAGAAAAAACAACGTAGACGTCTAGTGAGTGCATCGATGTCACTTCCCCTTCGCCCATGCCTCTTGTGGGGCTTCTTTGGCACAATGTGCCCTCTCTCGCTTCCTCTCTCTTTCGGCCTCCTCCTCCGCTTCTTTCTTATGTGCCTCCTCGCGGGGGGCATCACGATCCTGCTGTAGCCACCGCCTGAGCTCCTCGTTTCGGTTGGCTTGATCTAGGAGCCTTTGGTCTTCAGGGTTGATCTCCATGTCAAACTACTTCTCAAATTCACACAGTGACGGAGGCGACTGCATAGTACATAAATTAACAATATGTTACGTGAAAATACTATGAAAGACGTATGATTATTACCAACTGGCGATTCTTTAGGCTCTTCTCCGGCGGGTCGAAGGCGTAGTTGCGGCACTTCCATTGCCTCCTCTTCCAAGTTGGAACTTTCCAAGAGCGGACAAGTCTGCATGGATCTCCGCACAGACACATGGGTTCGACAACCCCAGGAGGTAGAAATAGCTCTTGGTACGATAAATTGCGCAGAAAGCCCGAAAGCGCCTCCCTCTTCCTTCGCTTTCCCCTTTCCCTTTCCACTTGCATGCTGTTGGCGTATTCTACACCAGGGTACCCACTCCCTCGCAATAAACGCGGTCGCCGGACGGGCAGGGTGCGCTCGGGCCCCACCACCACGGCGAGCAGTAGGGCCACAAGGTGGTCGCCCAGTGGACAGGTGGCGATCGGGCCACGCCACTGGCGCCAAGAAGGTGGTCGCCGGTGGGCCAGTGGCGATCGGGCCCACGCCAGCTGGCGCCAAGTAAGGTGGTCGCCGGTGGGCGAGATGGCGTCTGAGCCACGCCATCGGGCGCGCCACCCCGAGGCCGCAGCATTAATCGTGGGCATTTAATGTGAATCGTGCGCATTAAATGCAAAACGTGGAGGCTACAGTATGGCGGCGCGCGTTCCCCAGGCGCGCATTAATTGCGGGTGGCGTCACGACGGCACCTCTCCCCTTGACGGAACGGGCGGCGTTGGCAGGCGCAGGGCCCGAGGCAGGGATACTACGGCTATGACAGGCATTAAATGTGTTGTAAGGATAGAGACGGGCGCATTAAATGCCCCGTGGCAGTGTAATGAGTATTGTAGGACTACTGTAACCCACGCTTCTCAGCCAACTCGACTATAAAAGGGAGTTGGGGTGCATGGGAGAAAGGGTTCTGATCCGGGTTCCGAGTTTGGTTCCGTTCTTGAGCCACAACACATGCAATACCAAGAAAAACAGGACTAGGGTTGTTGCAGGTCCAGCTGCCTGTTACATTCGGGAGTGCGGAGAACTTCCGGACGGAGCATGTCAACTTCGAGGTCGCCGACTACGCCTACATGCTGGTAAAAATCCCTAGGCCTGGGGGCCCAATCACGGTGAAGGTGGATAGACTGGAAGCTCTGCGCCAAAGAAATACAAGTAGACTGCCGGCACCACCGCCGGGCGATAAGGACGACAGCCTAGGCGTCCCCTTGGTCAGGGCCCACACTTCGCCCGGACCTTCGGGCGAGGTGAAGGCGGTCCCCGTGGGCGAGGACGGCTCCGGCAAGGTCGTGAAGATCGGCACCGACCTCGGCGCTAAATAGGAAGGCGCGCTCGTCATCTTCCTCCGGTCCAATCTGGATGTGTTCGCTTGGGAGCCATCGGAGATGACCGGGGTCCCTAGGGAGGTGATCGAGCACCGATTGGCAACGCTTCCTGGAGCGCACCCGGTCCGGCAGAATGTCCGGCGGCAGGCGCCAGAGCGGCAGGATGCCATTCGAGACGAGGTGAAAAAACTTTTGTGTGCTAAGGTTGTGCGGGAGGCCGCCTACCCCGAGTGGCTGGCCAACCCTGTGCTTGTAAGGAAGTCCAATGGGAAGTGGCGAATGTGCATCGACTTCACCGACCTCAACAAAGCCTGCCCCAAGGACCCGTACCCCCTGCCACGGATAAGCATTGTTGTCGACTCCACGGCAGGGTGCGAAGCTCTGTGCTTCCTCGACGCCTACTCCGGTTATCATCAGATCAGTATGGCGCGGGAAGACGAAGAGAAGACTGCTTTTGTGACTCCTCTCGGTGTATATTGCTATGTCCGGATGCCCTTCGGGCTAAAGAATGCTGGTTCTACCTATCAGCGGGCCATGCACATTGTGTTCCGGTCCCAAGTGGGGAAGAACCTTGAAGTATATGTTGACGATCTGGTAGTAAAAACAAAGAGGGTTGATGAGCTTATCCAGGACCTAGAAGAGACCTTCGCCCGCCTCAGGAAGTATTGTGTGAAGTTGAACCCCGAAAAATGTGTGTTTGGCGTCTCATCCGGAAAGCTACTCGGATTTCTAGTCTCCAGCCGTGGAATCGAGGTCAACCCGGAGAAGATTGAAGTGATTGAGCGAATGCAACCACCTACCCGGCTCAAGCAACTACAAGGCTCGATCTGTCGCTGGCCTCCCTTGGCCGGTTCATAGCCCGGCTAGGGGAGAAAAGCCGACCCTTGTTCATGCTGTTGAAGAAGACCAACTCATTTGAGTGGACCCCAGAAGCTCATCAGGCGTTCGAAGACTTGAAGAAGTACCTCTCCTCCTCCGGTCTTTGGTCACCCCGAGCCGGCGACAGCTTCTTTGTATGTGGCGACTAGTCCTCTCAGTAGTGAGCCTTGGCCCTGGTGGCGGAACGAGAAGGTGTCCAGCGGCCGGTCTACTACATCAGCAAGGTGCTCCACGACGCGGAAACAAGGTACCCGCAGGCTCAGAAGATGGTGTATGCCGTGCTGGTGGCATCCAGGAAGCTGCGGTACTATTTCCAAGGAAGGAAGATCACGGTGGTCTCCTCCTACCCCCTGCGCGAGATTCTCCACAATCGTGAAGCTGAAGGCCGCATTGCAAAGTGGTTCGTCGAGCTGGGGGAGTTCGGCGTCAAGTTTGCTCCTCGTACCGCCATTAAGAGTCAAAGGTTATCGGACTTCGTCGTCGAGTGGACTCCAACTGAGTTCGAGGCAGATGAGGTCCCCGCGCCCTCCCCTTGGACCCTTTTCTTCGATGGATCCTTCAGGCTCGAAGGCGCGGGGGCTGGGGTCCTCCTGGTCTCCCCGACCGGGGACTTCCTCAAGTACGTGGTCACCCTCGACTTCAAGGCCACTAACAATGTTGCCGAGTACGAGGGCTTGTGAGTCTTCGGGCCGCCGCAGCCATCGGTGTTCGGCGCCTACAAGTGAAGGGCGACTCCCTGCTGGTCGTCAACCAAGCAAGAAAGGACTTCTCCTGTCCTAACCCTGTCATGGCAGCGTACCTGGCGGAGGTCAGAAAAATGGAATGACACTTCGAAGGGTTGGGGTATACCCACATTCCCCGGCGTGACAATCACTTGGCAGACGAGCTCGCGCAGCTCGCCTCGACAAGGGCCCCTGCTCGGCCGGAGTCTTTGAAGAAAGGCTTCGCGGCCGTCCATCATCATGGCCCCCATTTTCGGTGGGAAGATGGTGATCTTTGCCGACCCTCACGGAGAAAAGGTAGCACCGGTGGAAACGCCCGGCCAGGCGGAGTACCCGAGCGACCACCTTGTGGTCGCCGCACTTGACCAGGAAGGCACATGGATGGATCCGATCCTGGCCTACCTGCGGGATCGAGTGTGCCCCGACGATGATGCATCGGCAGAGAAGATAGCGCGAAAGGCCAAGTGCTATACCTTGGTGGGCGGGGACCTGTACCGCCGGGGTAGAAACGGAATTCTTTTGAAGTGCATCACTCGGGAAGAGGGGAGCAGTTTGCTCTCGGATGTCCACGGAGGCGTGTGCGGGAGCCATGTGTCCAGTCGAACGATGGCGGGAAAAGCTTTCCGCCAAGGGTTCTATTGGCCAACCGCCCTCCAGGATGCCTGCGAGCTGGTGAGGAGGTGTGAGGCGTGCCAGTTCCACGCCAAGCAAATCCACCAACCAGCCCAGGCCTTGCAAACTATCCCGCTCTCGTGGCCCTTCGCGGTCTGGGGGCTGGACATCCTGGGCCCGTTCTCGCGGGCCACAGGGGGCTACACCCATCTGTTCGTCGCCATCGACAAATTCACTAAGTGGGTAGAAGCCGAGGCGGTGAGAGCCATTACCGCCGCAGCTGTAGTCAAATTTATGCAAGGGATCTTCACTCGCTTCGGGGTCACCAACCGTATCATCACCGACAACAGCGTAGCGATTCACCGGTAGCGGCTTTCTGAACTTCTGCGAAGAGATGGGCACCAAGGTCTATTTTGCCTCGATTGCCCATCCAAGGAGCAACGGCCAAGTCGAGCGAGCCAATCTTGGCCCGCGTCTTTGAAGGGCCTCAAAACCCGGGCGTTCGATCGACTCCACAAGCGTGGGACCGGTGGACCGAAGAACTCCGGCGGTGTTGTGGTCGCCGCACCACCCCTAAGCCGCCACCGGGAAACCCCTTCTTGGTCTCTGGCGGAAGTCGTTTCTCTCCGAGCTAGAGCTGGGATCACCGCGCGTCATGGCGTTCACGGAAGAGGGTCAGGAGGATCTGCGCCGGGACGACGTCAATCTCCTGGAAGAAGCGCGGGACCGAGCGGCCTCAGACGCCGCGGTACCAAAGAAAGTCTCAGGCGGTACCACGCCTCCCGGGTTAGTAAGAGAACACTAGCAGTGGGCGACCTGGTCTTGCGAAGAATCCAGTCGCATGCCGGGTCGCATAAACTGTCTCCCCAGTGGGAGGGCCCCTTCAAGGTGGTCTCAGTCTCTCGTCCCGGGGCGGTCAGGCTGGCCACTGAAGACGGCAAAGAACTGGCGAACTCACAGAACATAGAGAATCTGCGCAAGTTCTATCCCTGATCGGTTGTAAGTTTTAGGCTCTGCTCCCGAGCCGGTAGGAGTGTGCCTTCCTCTCCTCGGCCTGGGAAAGGCCTCTTGTTTGAAATCAAGTATTCACTTTCTTTATCCAAAGTAATTGTTCTCCCAACTCTCTTTCCGGTCTCTTGCCTACTGTTGGGCAGTGCCAGGGCACTTGCCCTTGGTACCCTATGGCCTTGCAAGAGCCCGGTGGCAAAGGCGGAACCACTAAGTGAAAGCGGCGTGTAGGGGTGGGCGATCGGACGGCTAGTTCAGCACGATCCCCGTCACGGTCATGACACTCCGGGTGTCCCCGTGGGGATCGGCGACTTGAACACCGTTGTCGAAAACCTAAGGCCCTGCCATGACTAACTAAGTGTTCGTTCCCTGGAGGTTACCTGGGTGGCAAAATTTTGCTAAGTCAAAGGGTTCAAGGGAAGTGACTCCCTGGCGCAAGGCCTTAAGTCGTGCTCCCCTTCTGAGTCCTTAAGCGGTCATGCGCTTGTTCATGCGGAACCAGTGGAGTAGAAGTAAAAACAGACACTGGGTGATATAATGGGAAGCTTGTGCTTCCGTTTCATTTAAGTTGATTTGCATCATGGATCTTTACAGGTGGGAACAAAAAAAGAAGAACTACGCTAATGGGGCCTCCTCCTCATCCTCCGCTGCCGCTTCTGCGGCCGCCACGTCTTAATCAACCGGGCCAAGGTCCAGCCTCAGCGCCACGTCTTCCACTTCTTGCCTCCGGTGAGGTTCTCCATCTCGGTATGCGGCAACTTGCTCGGGCGTCTTGGACTCCGCTCCTCCGCGCCAATCACCTTCAATCTCTGGACGGTGGCCGGGATCGGTTGGCGTCCACGGCCGCGGCAAGAAGCAAGACGTATTTCGCCGTGGCCGCCAGAATCGCACGCTGCCCGGGCGCATCGGCGCCGTGGCGGCGGCAAGCGCGTGAGGAAGTCCGCGATCCGGCCGAGGCGAGAACGCGAAGCCGCGGCCGCTCCGCGAGATGGTCGCACTGGCCCCAATGGTAAGGCCGCCACCATCCGGTTGAAGGCATGACGCAAAGCATCCCCATGGTGTTCGCCTCGATCGGCCGATCGCCCTTCTTCGCATCCAGCTCCACGGAGAGCTTCCTCGGCGTGGCGGCGCTCTGCTCGCCGCTCGCTTCCTCAAGTGCAGCTCCAGCCCGCCTCCGTTCGCGCAAGTCCACCTCCTTGCGGGCGGTTGATCTAGACTCCGCCTCGTCGGCACCGCTCCTTGCTCGCCGCCAGACGGTTGTTAAATCTTTGGAGTAGAGCTCGCTAAGAGCCGCCAACAGAGCATCGCGTCTGGCCAGAAGGAATGGAGGCGGTGGGGACTCCGGGTGGGCAAAGGGCCCAGCGTGCACAGGGTGAGCCCGAGCCACGGTGGCGGAGCGACCACTTGGGGTCGACCCCTCAACACGCTCACCGTGGGACTCGGTGCCTCGGGTGGCGCGGCCCTGCTGGCGCTCGATCGATCCTCGGCACAGGCGGCAAGGACATCCGGAGCGAGCACCACGAGAAAGGGAAAAACGATGGTAAGACGCAATTTGAAGGACTTAACCATTTTTTGTGCGTTCGAATAAGTGAGTACCTAGGTGGCGGCCTCGGAAGAGGGCACACTCGGGGTGAGGACCGGCCAGCAGTCTTTGGCGGTGCCGCCACAGTGGCTTAAGTCGGCCCGGGCGGAGAGAGAAGTGCCGCTTCTGAGGTTCCGTGATGGCGGCGTCGTCGTTGGAGTCGGCGGCGGCGGCGGCCATAGCGTCGTTGTTGGAGCCGGCGGCGGTGGCGACGGCAGAAGGAGAGTCGGCGTCGGAGGCTCTAACATCACCACCTCAACGGGGGCGAGGGAGGACAAGGTCGCGCCGGCCGTCGAACTCCCCGCCGCCGTTGAGGAGCTCGCCAAAGAACAGAAGAGCTCTCATGGCCGCTGTGGAGGACCCCGCCGGGCCGAAGCTCAAGAAGACAAAGCGGCGGCGCCAGATTGACCGGGCCGAGAGGCGGGTCTTGAGGAGTCTCACCGCGGCATCGTGCCGATCGGGCGCTCGCCTCGGTCGCCGCCCCTAGTCGCCGGTGGGAGGAGGGTCTCGGATCGTCAGGGGCGCCTTGTGTGTTGTATCGGTCGTTCCCATGGCGTCCATCTTCGGCATAGCGCGGACTATCGCCGCACGCTCCCTGGGCTCTAACCGGCAGAGTGGGAGCGCTCACGGAATGGCGGGGCGAGCTGGCACGCCTACCGCCCATCCACCTGTCGATCGCGGTGGAAGACAAGTTCCCGGCGGCTGACAAAAAACCAAAGAAGAAAAATGCCGTCAGAACCGGAGTTGGCCAAAAAAGAAAAAAAGGGGGGAAAAGGGCGATCAAAGCGTAGCAGTTTACCTCCAGGGATCGTCCGGGTCCCATCATCCTGGCCCATGTATCTTGCCGGCGGCGAGGGCGGCGCAGGGAGGCTAAGCGCCGGAAATGAAGTCGGACAACCATGCCTCGTTAGGCCCCGCCGTCGCATCCGATCGACGCGAGCTAGCATCGTCAAGTTCAGCGTCTCATCGACGTGAGCCCCGATTGGGGTTCTTGATCGCTGGCTCCTTTGGAAGTTCCAGCACTTCGATGCCACTGTCGTCCTCGATGTACACCCACTCCTCGCGCCACGCCCTCCAGTTGGACCGGCAGTCCAGTGGGATGTAGCGCGACGTGGCCCCGTCTCGGAGACGCAGGTGGCAGCTCCCGGGGATGGAGGAGGGGGTGCCGGCGGCGCGAAGGGCGAAAAAGAAGCGGAAGAGGAGGAGATTGGGCAACACTCCCACGAACATTTCGCAGAAATGGGCAAAGATAGCAAGGACAATGGAGTTAGGAGGAAGATGGATGTGGTGAATGGCGTAGAAGTTGAGGACGGAGAAATAGAAGTCTGAAACCGAAGGCAGCAGATCGGCTAGCAGCTGCCATCCCGAAGAAGACGACCTCCCCAGGCTGGCAGCGGGGCGCGACGGTTCCGGGACGAATGCGAAGGGTGCCCGCAGAGACGTGCTTGGAAAGCCTGGCGGCGCCCTCCTCCTCGACAGCCGAAGGGGGGAGGATCGTGGCAGGGGAAGTCGGAGGAGCCATTGAAGGCAAAAGAGCGTTGAAGCGCACCGAGAAAGGAGGAGCAAAGGGCTCTAAGGCGACAAGAAAAGACAAAGAATGAAGGGAGCTGCGGCAGTAAAGCGCGATGATGGAAAAGAACCGCTCCCTCTCCTGGCTGGCCTTTTTATAAGGGCGCGAGGGGAGGCCTGGCGGGAAAATCGAAAAGACGCGGCGGCTCGCAGGTGGGAAACCCAAAAGCCCCATAAAGGGGGGCGTATCCCAAGGCTCGCGAGACGGTTACGGGGCGGGAATAACTGTGCTACCCGCCTTGGGAACCGGAGAAGCCGGAAGATCTTTAAGATGCGGGGCGTGTGGGCATTTAAGGGACCCCACCCGGGAGACTGAACCGTTCCCCGAGAAAAGAGAGGAAAGAAAATGGAAAGTCAGAGGGCGCTCCAGGGTGGGCAGGGGCTCTTGTCGGCGTATTCTACACCAGGTACCCACTCCTCGCAATAAACGCGCGGCCGCCGGACGGGGTGCGCTGGCCCCACCACCACGGCGAGCAAGAGGGCCACAAGGTGGTCGCCCGATGGGCAGTGGCGATCGAGCCACGCCAGCTGGCGCCGATAAGGTGGTCGCCCGGTGGGACAGTGGCGTCAGCCACGCCACTGGGCGCTCAGTAAGGTGGTCGCCTAGTGGATAGGTGGCGATCGGGCCACGCCACTGGCGCCAAGAAGGTGGTCGCCGGTGGGCCAGATGGCGTCTGAGCCACGCCACTGGCACGCCACCCCCGAGGCTGCAGTACCAGAATCAGGGGCATTTAATGTGAATCGTGCGCATTAAATGCAAAGCGTGGAGGCTACAGTATGGCGGCGCGCGTTCCCCAGGCGCGCATTAATTGCGGGTGGCGTCACGACGGCACCTCTCCCCTTGACGGAACGGGCGGCGTTGGCAGGCGCAGGGCCCGAGGCAGGGATACGACGGCTATGACAGGCATTAAATGTGTTGTAAGGATAGAGACGGGCGCATTAAATGCCCCGTGGCAGTGTAATGAGTATTGTAGGACTACTGTAACCCACGCTTCTCAGCCAACTCGACTATAAAAGGGAGCTGGGGTGCATGGGAGAAAGGGTTCTGATCCGGGTTCCGAGTTTGGTTCCGTTCTTGAGCCACAACATAAGTAATACCAAGAAAAGCAGGACTAGGGGTAAACCCTAGCGTCCCCCTTCTTGCAAGCTTCCACCGCGCTCCAGTCTCATCCTCTGGCGATTGCCCCGAAAGCCCCCCCGTCTGAACCTTGCAAGCACCCGATCCGGAGGTGCCTGTTGGCTAGAACGCCGACACATGCCTCGGCATTTTTCCCTCCCTCGTATTTTCCCTTTTCTCATTCCCTTATTTTACCTTTCATTTGGTGAGAATGAAGGCAGGAGGGCATGACCCTTATATAGGCCGATCGACCCATATTGGCCAAGCTGCACTGCCTGTCACGCTTTGACAAAGCTGCACTGCCTGTCACGCTTTGTGAAAGCTGCGCGCCCTATTACGCTTTGGCAAAGCGGCACGCCCTGTCACTATTTGGCAAAACTGCACGACTTGTCACTGCAAAAGGTGATGGATGCTGTTTTCGATAAGTGTCATCGATGGTCTGAATTCACATAAGGTTCTTGATCGCGTTACTTCATTATGGCGAAGTTAAAGTAGTGTACTTTACGGAGCTTCTGCATAATAGAAGTGAAAGGACTGACAACGCTTGTTGTGATTACGAAGATGTCGTAAAACGTTAGCTTTAAATGTTATGGCACGTATGATTAAGTCAGCCCGAAAAGGCAGGTTGCAGCGTGTTGCAGCGTTATGTTGACAACATCTGAAAAAAGCGATGTTGTGTTGGGGTATCCGGTGTTGTGTTGTCTCGTATGGCTTGTAACGACAAATCATATTGAAGACAGTAAATACAGCGTTGAAATGTATATGTTACACATAACATTACAACACAGAAAAAACAACGTTGGAATACAAAGCCTTATCAATGTACATGACGGGTACATGACTAACACATATTATTTTAACAACTCTAGCGATACATGATTAGAACGATCCATAATCATCACTATCTATATATCAATACCCTCATCTTCGAAATACTGCCAGCGGTCACGTTTGCCCTCCTCATCGCTTTGGTAGTCACATGGAAGACACAAGTCGGGGTCTACACCTTTGATGTCCTCTTCTGTGGCAACTTGCTCACGGTTGCAAGCTACGGCTTGAAGGTCCTCTTGTTCTGGCTGTGGGGGTCTGACTGTAGTAATTCATTAGACTGTATGGCAACCTGTTCGAGGCTACTAGATATAGCTTCGATGTCAGTCACAAAGCTGTTGAATTCGTTGGCACATGAACATGTGCCAGGACTAAAGTTGTCTTTTGTAATTTTATTAAGGTCAGATGCGATGCCATCTATTTCTTTGATTCTCCAGGCCAAGCCTTTACTGAGTCGCTCCGGATCCTTGTCCATCTACACATTGGAAGCAATTATATTTCAGCCTAAAAGAGTAGGATTCAAGCATAACTGAAATATACTTCGAACAAAAACATAAAAAAGAAATAGATGACCTCAGAGCCCCCAAGAACCCATCAATATCCATTAGTATATCACTGACCCAACAACATAACAATGTCACTCACCGTACAAAATAACTTTCGTAAATAATACATGTGAAACACGAAGCCGGAATCGAATATTGGAAAAAAGGAAAGCTAAACTACCAGTTCTCCTCTTCACGCTCTGGGTTTTCTCAACTCACTCGCAACTTTCTGAACTCGGAACAATGTCTCACGATTGCCTGATAGAAATGCATGCGGCCTTGTAATTTATAGCGAGAGCGCGAGGGAGAAATGAGGCAGCTGGCGGCACATCAGCGCGCGGGGCGAGGGGCCAAGACAGGAAAGTGGCACGCGGCAGCATTTGCGATCTTAGCGGTGGGAAATGCGGTGGCGATGGCACAGGAGTATTTGGCGGCACATTAGCGTGCGAGGCAATGTGCTGGGACAGGAAAGCGGCACGTGGCAGCGTTCTGTATGATGGGAACTGGAAGCGAAGATGCATCAGCGATGCTTTGGCGATCGCCGACCAGCGATTAGCGGCACATTAGTGCGCGAGGCGAGGGGTTGAGACAGGAAAGCGGCATGCGGCAGCGTTTGCAGCGCGCGGTGGGGGGATGGCTATAGCGCAGCTGCAGCTTGCAGTGGCCTGGCAGTGGTAAGCATGCGTGGCGAGGGGCCGAGATCGGAAAGTAGCACGTGGCGGTTTGTTGTTTGTTTTTGTTGTTGTTGTTTGTTTGTAATAATAATTGCTGTCTTCTCTTGTATTGTTTGGTGCGCAACAAATTTGATGACAAATCAAAGTTATAAATAAGTTTGACATTGACATTACAAAGTACAATAAGTACAACAACTACAACAACATGACTTGTGAACAACAACTAACATACAAATTGACGCAAGGTTGAACGGCCTATTGTGAAAGTGCTTCAACGTCGAGGTGGTGGTGACAAAAAATCATCGTCATCGTCATTTGTATGGTTAGGAGCAACCCCTCTGGTTGAACGTTCTCTTGCATTGTTGCTTGAACAGGACGTGATTGAACGTTGAGGTGGTGGTGACACGAAATCATCATCATCATTGTCATTTCTATGGTTAGGCGCTACCCCTCTGGTTGAACGTCCTCTTGCATTGTTGCTTAAACGGGATGTGCTTGAACGTCGAGGTGGTGGTGACATGAAATCATCGTCGTCACTGTCATCATCATTTGTAATGTTAGGATTAAGCCCTCCTTCGGTGGCTGTTGAAACTCGTGTTGAACTTTCTGCTGCAACTATATTGGGTGGACCTCTACCCCTCCAGTTAGATCCTCTTCTGTGTCTTCTGCACGAACCAGGCATCACACCACCACCAAAGAGCTTATACAGCGTTACGAAATGTGGGATATCTTTGTTCACCAACTCTCTATCATCTGGGAATGACTAACACACAAGACGAGCATACGAATTAGTGAACTAATGGATAACACTAAAAACAGTATTAGGGTGATATCAGCTAGCAAATAATTAACCATAATATGCTCTGCATACTTATCGGACGTCATTAGTACCCTAAGGCTTCTCGTAGAGAAACCTAAAGTAGAAGGGGCTCTGAAATACCGATGACGCCACCCTTGCAAGTGCGCCTTGAGGTCGTCGGAGGTTAGCAGGTTCAGGATAGAGGTTGTTACGTTATGCCTCGATGATGTTGAACACCACTCTTGCAATTTGAACACCACTTGATGTATGTTTTTGTCCTTGAACGGATCATCCTTTCCATCACGCGTAACCTTCAACGTGTAATGAAGCGTTGCGGTACTCATATCAGGTGTCCACGAGAATGCTCCAACCATGGTGAACTGTGGGTGGGATTAAGTCCGGCTGAAAAGACAGTCATGCATGCAAGGTGTTAGTGCGTTGCAGGTAAATTCTAGTCGCCAACGAAGATGACAACTTAAGCCTTTTCGGCAGGCCGTAAAATATCACGTTTGAGTCTAATTCTTTAGAATAACGAAGCTAATTTGCTCTTCGGTGTACGAACTACCATATTCTAGAAAAAATATTGTAATAACACATTGCATTGCATGTAAATTCTGCTAGTGCAAAAGCCCCAAGTATTATAGTCGCCAACGAAGATGATAACTTAAGCCTTTTCGGCAGGCCGTAAAATATCACGTTTGAGCCTAATTCTTTGGAATAACGAAGCTGATTTGCTCTTCAGTGTACGGACTACCATATTCTGGAAAAATATTGTAATTACACCTTGCGTTGCATGTAAATTCTGCTAGTGCAAAAGCCCTAAGTATTCTAGTCGCCAACGAAGATGATAACTTAAGCCTTTTCGGCAGGCCGTAAAATATCACGTTTGAGCCTAATTCTTTGGAATAACAAAGCTGATTTGCTCTTTGGTGTACGGACTATCATATTCTGAAAAAATATTGTAATTACACCTTGCGTTGCATGTAAATTCTGCTAGTGCAAAAGCCCCAAGTATTATAGTCGCTAACAAAGTTTAGAACTTTCAATACACGAAAAAATAAGGGTACTACTGGCCCATACTAACTACTGCCCTCGCTCTCCTCGAATACATGAGGAGAAGGATCCTCCTCACTGGGCTCCTCACTTTTGACGCGAACTGCACCTGCAGCCTGTGAAGGTCTTGGCTCCCCCCGAGCGGCCAAGAACTCATGGAACGACTCTGACTGCATAGCACGGCGCACTAACTTGCGCGCAGTTACTCTGAGCAGTGGACCTCGGCGGCGCTTGACCCTCGCGTCGTCTGGGGTCAACCCTCTACATGGAAGGTCCTCCTGGACTGGGGCTGGCAGTGGTGGGCCTGCCTACTGCGCCTCCTGCACAGGGCCTGGTGGAGGTGGAGCGGCTCCCCGCTGCAACTCCTTCAACTAAAGGATCTCCTGCCTGGCCGCAGCAATATCCCTGTAAACATCCTCGAGCTCACAGGAAATGTGGACATAGGCATCCTCCTCCGCCCGGATGAGTGAACCCATGTGCACAACGGTGGGGTTTGACTCCAACTGTAAGCTCCGAAACCGGTTGTGACTCCCCACCTGATGAGAGGGAAAGAGCCGGTACGGAGTGTCGTCCAACTGGTCGCGATACCTCTCGCCGAAGTGAAGGAGAGCTTGCCTGGCCGCATCCTGCATAGCATCACTAAGCCTCAGCCGCTCCACTGTGAAGTACTGGGGCTGGTCATTCTCCTGATGAGCCCTTGCGAAGATGAGCAGTCTCACTCTCCAACTATTCAAGCAAGAGAGGGGACAGAAACGCAAGGTACTCTGGGTGACGAGTGTAGCCCAGCTCCTGGAGCATCAAAGATAGCTCCGCACAAAATCCTCCCTCATCCGCGGCGAACGAGGTGAATACAAGCATCTACAAAATTTTGAAACAATACAAGGTAAGTAAAACATTTGCAATACAATATAGGACAAGAGCGACATACTAATACAGGCATCTGCAATATGGAAAATTACATGACATAGAGGCCCTAAATGAAGTGATTTTACATTATTAACAGCCCCGATGGCGACGTCCACCTTGCCTTCTCATGAATTCCTCAGGGGTGAAGGCATCTGGGGGATGTGTGGGCCTCCGTCAGATGCGAGGAGGCACATAGGAAAGAAGCGGAGGAGAAGGAGGCCAAAAGAGAGAGGAAGCGAGAGAGGGCACATCGTGCCAGAAAAGCCCCACCAGAGGCATGGGTGAAGGGGAAGTGACCTCGATGCACTCGTTAGACGTCTACGTTGTTTTTTCTGCGTTGGACTGTTATATTGTGACTGTTATTTTCCTTGTACGTGGTACCGCTTTTAGTTTTAAGCTGTAATAAAGAGTATGGTCTTTAACTAAACTTGATTTTAACATTTTAAATTTGCATGGAACATGCTACTTTTTGTGATATATTATGAACGCTTTTAGCGTAATAAAAATTTACATATTTTTTTCCCATTTCGAGGTTCGTAGCTTTTGATATGAATTATTGCAATTAAAATGGAAATAATTAATTCGGTGGTTCCTCCGAATTCTCCAGCATTAAAATATAAAATTTGAGCAAGTGAATTTAACCAAACTAATTAAACCAGATATGAAATTTCAATTTCATAAATACGCAGCAACCGGTTTTCGAAAATCCGAGTAAGCAATAGCCCGTTATGAAAAATCTAAATTTACCGTGACTTGGACATCGTTTGTTGCACAATAAACAAAACTAAAATATTTTTGCATATCCATAATCTAAATGATTTTACACACATTTAGAAAGTTGTCTCATTCATTTTTTAGTACTATACCTTATTTGCATTTTGAATGACCTCGGTTTGAAATTTCAGAAAAAAGCAAAAAAAATAATTATTATTTTTTGGCCTTGGCCGGTTTGTGGGTTACCATAGATGGATTTATGGTACCGCATAAACCGGCCATGGCATGGCCGGTTCTCCAGTTGCGGTAGAAGCCATGGCCGGTTCCCCATGCGCGGTACAAGGCCTTGTCCGGTTCCTGGGGTACCATAGATGCATTGATGGTAAACCAGAAACCGTAGATGAGTGGTTTTTTTGTAAATATCCGAAACTGTTGTATCATATTGTAAATACGAGTGCAAACTTGTATCAAATACGATTTTTCCCTCATTTAAGGAGAAGCCAGGTAGGGGATGCTGAATCGTCGGCAAGATTGCTTACTCCACCACCACCGTTATTGCCGGGCATCGGTACACTCCTCTCTGCTCGCACGGGTCACTCGGGTATGATCTACGGTTTGTTTTGGATAATGTTATATATTGTCGATATTGGGCAGGCCCAATAGCCCACCGTCATACCTCCTTCGCCAGCCCACTAAGCCTATGTTCTTCTTCCTCCTTGCGACCTCCGGTCACGGCCTAGCAATGCGTGTTAGAATGCTAAGTCTTGAGTCTTGAGTCTAGCCTAAGTCATGGTCACAAGTTTAATGTGGAAATTGAGTCATTAGGACTAACCTGGTGAAGAAAAACTCATTAGGGTTTTTGTCGATTAAGATTGAGGTAGTGCGTCGGTGAAGCAGTGGTGCTGAGGAAGGAGACACCGAGATAGATGTTCCTGGTGATGGTGTTGGCCTTCGTCAATCTCGATGCTAGCTTTAGTGGATCGGAACTGTCGGGGAGATGTTGAACTCGAGTGATTGCCGAAACTCAACCGAGTGCCAGCCTCCCCTTATATTGTCTAGCGTCGGTTGACGGGACCAAACCAATTCTGTTGGAATGCTCCCGATCAATGCGCGAGGTGGAGTGAACTTCCCCTGTAATCTCGGAATCGGTTAGGAGCCGGTAGCCAAGATCACATCTAACATTCTCCCACTTGATCATAAGACTAATGACATAAGTTCATGTTGGACCTATCTAACATTCTCACATCTAACATCCTTCATGTCAAAATTAGTGGAAAGAAATTTCTTGGTTTCATACAGCATATCCTCATCACTGCTAGCCAACAAGATATCGTCTACATAAAGTACTAAGATAGTAAATTTGCTCCCCTTAACGTATATACAATTGTCTACTTTATTTTCTTTGAAACCAAAATTTTTTATGGTCTAATCGAACATATGGTACTCGCCGCCGTACATGTTGGCGGTGTAGTGTCGAGGGACATAAAGTCGACCCATGGGGAAGCGCTCGAACGACCACAACTGAAGAAGAAGAGGCATCCTGGTAAGATTGGGGGTCTTGCTTTTCTTCACGCACGTGTCGCAAAGGGCGTGGTACGTCGTCAGGCTTAGCATCGGCAATAGCCCGTGCATGGGCTATCCAACGCGTGTGTACGCTGTCGCCGTGAGTCGACGTGAACATCACTCAGCCGAACAACCAAAGCAGATAGGCCTTAAGGTGCCTAGCAACCTAGTAGTCGGTGGGTTGAGCCGCCATCCGCTGCACCTGTGACAATTGAAAGAGTGTGATATCATGTTAATGTTATGCAAAACTGAAATAACATACTAACATGTACAACCACTAACCTCAAACTGTGCCAACCACCTCCTCGATGGCCTGTGCCTCTTGCCTATCTGTATCTCTGGGTCGACGGCCGCCACCCGGCGAACCGCGCCTCCAAGTCTGCCACCCACCCGGCAGGAGTCACCGAGGGTCCGATCGGTGTCTCGGCGATCGGCAAGCCTGTGAGCATGGGACGTCCCGCAGTGTCACCAGCACCTCCCCAAAGGGAAGGTGAAAAGTGTGCGTCTCCGGCCTCCAGCGATCGACCAAACACGCTATCAGGGAGCCGTCGAACGGAAAACGTCGCGACTGCTCTAGACCATTGTCACCCTTGGCCTGGTCGTCGGGCTCACCTGTGTCAGCAGCTGAACCCTCCACCATGCGTACTAGCGGAAGCAACCAACATGTGCCAACCTATCAAGAAAGAAAAGAGTTGCATCAGTTAAATGTAAGTTATATGAACACAAATTTTACGAACAATGTAACATGTAAATGTACTACAACTAACCTGGTGTGGAAGCGAGGGTCAACGCACTATGCTTTCTTAGGCACACGGATCCGCAGTAGGGGCACCTTCTCATTGCCTTGTGTCATGTGAATGTGCGCACAGTGCCGCACATCCAAGATAAGATCCAGAAGTGAGTCGACCTGCTCCATCCCTGCATGTAAACAATGGAAATATTTATTGCACATTTAAATCAAAAGACATAAGGGTTGAACATAAATAATACTACACAACATATGAAAAACACAACATATATAAATCAAAAGACAAGGATTGAACATACATAATACTACACAACATATGAAAAACACAACATATATAAATTAAAAGCAATGAGTCAATATTACATAACATCCAATGAATGGTCCAGCGTGCATATAATTACATAATTCGATACATATTGATGATACACACATCGCCGAAACACATGACATAGCCACCGCCACGTTTAGAACCTACATGCTACGTGCATTGGTTTGCCTTATGGTCATACTCACCGCACTCAGAACACCTTCTAAGAGGGCCACCAACTTCAGATTCATCCATGTCGTTGCGAATGCGCCTAGTCTATGGACGACCAGACTACCCTTCAGCACACCTCCGCAAGGTTGGATCCGGCAGACAGATGCGCTTATCTCTGTTAATCACAGTGAAATCACCGTGTGCACGGAAATCATAGAACTCACCAGACCAGGTATGGACAACATGATCCTTCAAGTAGAAAGGGGACATGTATTGCGACGTGTTCATCCCAATTTGCCTACAAGCAGCCATCATATGTGAGCAAGGAATATGGAGAAGTTTTGGCTTATTGCAGGTGCATTCACACCATCTAGTGGCCCCTTGGCCTAGATTAATCTCGTATGTAATAACCGCTATGTTGGTTCCCAATCCCTTTTTGCATCGAAGAGTCAACTCAAAGCCGTACTCAGTGATTCTGAAGCGATGCGTCATATGCTGCTGAGCTTTTATGGTTCGTTCCTCCATGTAGGTCATCATCTGCGATCAATATGGTTTTTGCAATGTCGAGGCATGAAGTACAGCTTTCGCATGCCTTTTTTGGAAGTAGGCAACGATGCCGTGCAACATGCCTTTCAGGATGGCCACAAGTGATAGCGGATGGAGACCTCTGATGACCCAATTGTAAACCTCGGTTATATTCGTTGTCATGACACTAAACCTGTTTAACGCATAACAGTTTAGAACAACAACCCCATTTGTTCAGCCGTGATAAATATCTTAATTTACTATACTAACTTGGCGCCTCTAGTGTCATGGAGCAATGCCCACTTCTCTTGAGGCTCCGCCTCTATCCAGTGCGAGAAACATTTTATGTTCCTTGACGTTCGTCTCCTCAGATTAGGAGGATCGAGCTCCTCAAGGGGTATTAGCCTTTTGGGTGGGCAATCGTTCGGCGTAGGTGGTTGCTTCATCTCTTCGATATGTGCACTTGCGTGCTTATCCAATTCGACCAATAGTGCGTTGAACTTACGTGTCTGATTCTGCTTGCATAACCTCTTAAATAGGTTCATTAGTTTCTTACTCTTGAACTACTTGAAGAAATTTGCTCCCAAATGTCTCATGTACCACCTGTTCTGCAAGTCAGGCCATGAAAATAGCTCATCAAGGTCTTCTTGTATAGTCTTAATTGCCGAAAGGATACCTTTGTGACGATCATGAATGATGCACATGTTGGGTCGATCACCAACTACCCCCACCTTTAGATGTCTGAAAAACCACAGCCAGCTATCTAGGTTTTCACCCTCAACAAATGCAAAGGCCAATAGAAGTATGTGGTTGTTCGCATCAACTGCAATGACTGTTAGAATCTGCCCCTTATATTTTCTAGTCAAAAATGTACTATCGACAGAGCAATGGACGGCAGTACTTGAATGACGCAATACAAGGGCCTAATGAAAAAAAACCACGACGAAATATCGAGATCCCATTTTCATTTGCTTCACTTTCTTTGAAAGCGGTGTATGTGCTAGGATTGGTTTGCTTTAATACTTCAAGCACACGAGGTAGGTTGCAATACGAAGTCTCGTATGTGCCAAACCTTTTCTCTAATGCTTTTTTGTTTCGCACGCTAGGCTATCGAGTAGCTTATCTGGTACATAAATGTTCTTAAAATTGCTTTATGAATATACGAACACTTAATATCTGTAGGATCGAAGTATACGAATATAGCAATCAGAGGGGGGGTGAATGATTGTGCAGAAGCTAAAACCAATTCTTGATCTACTAAAAGTTCACCCCAAAACAGAACCAAATAATTGCCTCGTTTTCGACAAAAACAGAATGATAGAGGTTCGGTAAAACGTGAATTCCCGAAGATCCAACCGTCGGAACGATCAGAAATTTGGACACAAGAAACTAGATTCCAATATAAATCAAACCCAAAAAGAATCAGCTCGATCGGACTTATGGATCAAAAGTTATGAGCTTCGCAAGCTTGCTGATCCAGAACTTGACGAGAATCAATCTAATCAAAACATCAAGATTAAACAAGAACGACAAAAGATTGATCAACTAGACTTTGAGAAACACTAGATCAATACCCTAGAGAGGTTTTTGATGGATCAAATCAAGATAAAACTTAAAGAACAAAAACCAATCTAGAACTAGAACAAGCATGCAAACAAGAACCAAAAAGAGAACGTTGAAGCAATGCGGGAACTAGAAGAATTGATATTTATTTCTTTTGTCTAAAATACTCCCATCAAAAGAGTACAAACCCTAAACTTTGAGCCCAAGGCTCTATGCGCCTAGCTCTCCTCAATTCGATGCTCTTCAACAGGAGACAACCCCTCCTATTTAAAGCACCAACCCACAAGGAGTTCTGAATACGATTCCTATTCCCTAGAAGGAATCAGATTCAACACAACTCTACTTGGCCCAACCTGGCCGAGTACAACTCTTGCACGCTGTATGGCAACCCTACCATACTCACGTGACTAACACTTTGCACGCGTATGGCCACTGCCATACTCACGTGACTAACACTTTGCACGTGAATGACCTCCTCGCCATTCTCACGTGACTAACCATTCTTCATGTGCACCATTCTCTTAGCCCGAACGTCCCGCATGACATCCTTGACCACCAAGACCTCGGTTCCTCTGAACCTAGTCCCGAACCTCGGTTCCTCCATGAACCTAGTTCCGGTCCGTCATCGACCACATTCGTCTTCGAGCAATACTGCACATGAACAAACCACAAAACAAATCCGAGCACAAGTCCACGACTTGACTCAATGTCAATCCATGCAACTACTCACATGAGCATTGCATAAAGTCCACTTCAAGCATCATGAAATTCTCACAAATTTCATAATCTCAAAAACAAATCAAAATTCAAAGTCCAAATTTGCACAAACCCTAATCGAGCAAAAAGCCATTCACGATGCACCAAAAATTTGGTGCGCATATGTAAAACTTCTTGTCTTTTAAGAACTTGGTCCCGTAAAAAATGAAACTTACTGTTTCTTGTCAAATTGTCAAACACATGCACAAGCACATTTTGCAAAACCAATTCTAAGTTAATTTTTCAGTTCAAAGCCAATTTTTCAGCACATGATTTCACAATATCCCGCTTCTCAATGATTTTATTGAACATCACGCTAGCAATTAGAGCCGCATTCAAGTTGCAGTGTTTGACAAAAACATTTTCTAGTCTGCATGTGTGCTCCTCCACTCCTGATGCAAATCTATACGTCTCGCACTTCGGCTTATATGCATGAACTCAAAATTCACATCCATCGGTTCTGCATTTCACTGTGTACCTATCTGGCCTGTAGAAGACAACCCCAAACTCTCTCTGCAGTGATAGTGCCCACAGCCTCACTATCAATTTCAATTTAGAATTGTTCGGGAATATTTGATTCACTCGAATGGCATTAGTACCATACTCGCAATGCGACTCATGGCCCCACGAAACTTCCATACCAGCTTTGTTTTGCCTGTTCCATTCATCGGGGATGGGTACCTCTGCTGAGCTAGTACTACTATGCATTTCTTCATCTTCCTCCCCTTCGTCATCTTCGTCGATGCCATCATCAGGCTCCAACATTTCAACATCCTCTTCGGTCGTCACACGGTCCACCCAATCCAAATGATCAACAAGTTGCTCGATCTCCTCCCCTTCATCAGCCCGACCTCTGCGTTTGCTGTATCTCTGTGATCATCCCTCGCTTCTACCTCAACTTCCACCACTGGCTGAACTTGTTCAGCTGTAGCCGATGTGCTGGTCTCGCTCACACCAGTAATATCCACATCTTCTTTAGGGCAAGCCTGCACCAGCATCACACATTCAAGACGAGATACCTTACACCATCTTAACCATTTTTGCCATAATTATGTTCGGTCCACTTTCTTCAACTCTCACATAGCCGGGTTGCCCTTACTATGCGTGAGTAAGATTTGAATGGTAACAGAGTAAACACTTGAATTCAGGGAAAAATATTAGGTTAACCAAAGTTTTATATCACAAATGCTAACACTATCAGGGCATGAGTGCTCAACCATGGTGATCGGAAAGCTGCTTAAATCAACACCATTCTGCCCAGTCTTTATTTCACCATCGCCATAATATACTCTAAATTTCACTGGATCCGACATTACTGCGACGATATAGACAATAAATTTTTAGATAACTACTAACATGTAAAATCAGTACCGTAAATTGAACAACGCTAATGAATTATCCCGCTATCGATACTATTATATTATAACGCACGTGTAACATCACTATTCGCTACTAACATGTAAAATCATTACTGTAAATTGAACAACGCTATAATATTGTAGTGATTTTATATGTTACTGATTCAACAATCCTAAATTTAACAACGCTATAATATTGTACTGATTTTATATTTTAGTGGTTGAACAACGTTAAATTAAACAATGCTAAATTGAACAACGCTAAATATTGTTATATCACTATTAACATATAAACTCACTACTCTAAATTAAACAATATACTAACATGCAACATACTAACATATAAACAACTGATACCCAAACTAACATCACTACTCTAAATTAAAGAATTAAAATCGCTGCTCTAAATTGACGAACGCTAAATTAAACAAAGTTGCAATGTTACCTTTTTTTCTTCTTCTTCCTTCCTCTCTCTCCCTCCTTCCTCTCTCTCCTTCCTCTCGGTCGGCCGGCGACGATCGCCTCGCTCTCCTGGTGGCCTCGCTCTGCTCTGCTACCGCCGAACAAAACAGATCGATCTGTTTTGAGTCGGGTTGTTTTTTACCGAGCATTCTTCGCCACACCGTTTGGCGACAACTAGTAGTCGCCGTACGGTTTGGCGACTACTAGTAATCGCCACACCGTTTGGTGAAGACCGCCTCATTTCCCGTGAAATTAACTAGCCACTGGATAACTACATAATTAGGCAGTAGTTGCCAAACGGTATGGCGACTACTTCTAATTCGTTGTACTATTTGGCGACTACTTCTAATTCGATGTACTATTTAACGATTGGATATTAATTTTGCAAAAAAAAAAAAATCCTGCGTATTAATATCGCAATTGCTATTAAAAAATGTATTATTTAAAAATCGCCAGTCAGACCGCAGCTCGCATTCGCTCAAAACACTCTGGAAAGTTGCAACCACCAACTACAGACAAGTCATACCGACATGGGCCGGTCTAACCACGCCCCAGTTGTTGGTCAGACCGCCCTTTCAGAATTTTGCCTGACTCGATGCAACCTCAACCTAACGACATACACCAACCAGTCTTGGGGCCTGTTTGGATCCATTAGCAGCTAATAGTTAGCTGGCTAATAGTTCCTAGCTAATATTAGCTAGCTAACAATTAGTTGAAGGGTGTTTGGATCCACCAGCTAATATGTGGCTAATAGATGCTATTGTCCAGAATACCCATGCTATTAAATGCTATTGGTGGTAGATACGAAGGGTATTTTGGTTAAATGTCACAATTAGTTGGGTTTGGCTAGCTAATGAGATAACCATTAGCTGAGCACCCAGCTAATAGTTAGCTGATCTATTAGCTAGAGGTGTTTGGATCCACTCCAACTAATTTTTAGCAGCTAACTATTAGCTGCATGGATCTAAACAGACCCTTAATACCCCTAGAAAATGGTCAGACCGCCCCAACACTAAATCTTCTAAACTAATTGTTGTTTTCCAATTACTAATTAGATTGGACATTTGCACATCACACCACAGCAACCACAAACTGGCCCCTAGGTGTTTACTTATGTATTAATTGCTGTTTGGAACCAATTGACTTCCCTGAACCCGCCAGGGCCGGATCCATCGTCCCCGAGTCCACCAGCACCGGAATCTGCTGTCACCAAGGTCGGCACCACCAAATCTGCCCTCGCTCACTCTCCATCGAATCTTTAAAAAGGAGGCTGAACAGGAGGGTGAGGCCAGTCACCCACGGAGGCCGATGGCGAACGACCGACCCATAGAGCATGGATGTGGGAAAGGGGTCAGTGGGGGCGGTGGTTGTGAGGAGAGCCGATGGCCGGTGCAGGAGATGAAGGAAGGGGAATGAGGGGAGGAGAGTGATGGGTGTTTGGGTTGTGGTGGTGCGAGCGAGGCGAAGGGGCGGTGCGGTACGGTGCATGGAGTGGAGGAGGCGGCGGTGCTGGGGAGGAGAGGTGAAGGGATGGAATCCGGGTGAGTAGAGATCTAGAGAGATGGGAAAAGAACGGGCGAAGGAGATAGTAGAGTTGGGTGGTTGGGAGGAACTCATGATAGTACAGAGGGACGGGTGGGAGGGTACGAAGAGAACATACGACCGTCGCTAACTGGAAATAAATTTTATGTAGCAGTGCTGCAAAACGATGGGAGTGCAACATCATTCCGATTCATACCACCTGTCCCCGTATAGCAATCAAGTGAAGGGATCTTTTGATGCAGTTAATGGTGGTAATACGCTGGGGCAGTTAATGTGTTGAGATTGTATTGAGATTGCCGCGTGGGGACAGGTGTCACGAATCGAAATGGTGTTGCACTCCCTTCGTTTTGCAGCACTGCTGCATAAAATTTATTTCCTAACTAACTTATATTTATATGTAGTAGATATTTTCTGATGTTTGCTTGGGCTGGTTATTTGCAGGCTGACAAGGCTAGGGAGAGAGTATTTGAGGAAAGGCTTCCAACACAGGCAGCCCAATTGAGTTGATTAAGTTACGTTTGATTCCATCTTCAATAATTTCCTGCACAACATGTAATTTTTTTCGGAGGTGTTCATGTTACAGGGATTTGAAACCGAATGGCATAGGAATAAGGATGTAGTATTTTTGGCTCAAATAACTGTCCTATCAAATTCGAAAAGACCGAAAATTTGGATGCTATAATTAGTTTTTTGACCTTTTCATTTGAGAAAAGAGAATGCATGATCTGACCCTTGCGGTCCGCTCCAACCAGATTGACGCAGCCCAAATACCGTCTACTAATTCTTTGTGTGTTTATTTTAGTTCCTCTGCATAGGTTGCTGATAACGGCCAAGAAAAGCATGTCTCACAGGTAGTTTATGGTGCTTGGACACATGAAACTAGGCCCGTGCAACCAGAGGTGTTGGCATGCACGCGTGTGGTGAGAGCTCGTACAAGGGGAAGTGCATGCAATGGTTCTCGAGTGGTGCACCGTCTACTAATTCTTTCCTATTTTTTGCTCCATGAAAAAAGGAACCCGAGTGGTGCACAAAAAACAGTCCGATTTGATCTCTAATTCGGCATGCATGCAGAGTTATCTTTGCATTCGTCAAGAGGATTCCTACTTGGTCACATTTCTTGAAGACTAGCCGAGTGCTCCTATGTTGCAACAAAACATAATTAAGATGGTATGACACAAATTGAAACTTAAATGTTTCAGGATTTTTCCCTGCAATTTTTTTTTGCATCGAGGACTTATTTTTAATAACACCAGCCGGTCACTAACCCTAAACCTAACCTTATCCAGGACTTATTTTTTTTATCTCTAATTCGGCATGCATGCAGAGTTATCTTTGCATCTGGCGGCCTCCCTGGCTTCCTTTTTGTCATCCTCCATCGATCCCCTTCACGCACCTATGCCACTGCCATTGCCTCGAGCGGCCTTCCCAACTTCCATTCGCCCTCCTCCGCCGATCCTCCTCACACTCCTACGCCACTGACCGATCCGCCAAGTCCAGCAGCCTTCTTCACTTGTCGGGAGGTAGATCTCCCTCTTACTCTTCTCCACCAATGGCGGCGGCGGCGATGGCGGGTGGTGATATGACGTTGTTGTGTGGGAGATTGGATCCAGCGCCGTAGTGGTGGGAGGAGTCCGAATGCAGTGGTAATGAGGGGACTGAGCTCCTCCCTCTCTCTTTCTGTCTCTCTCCCTCCTTCTCACTCTTGTCCACCGATGGCAATTAGTGGTGGGTGGTGGTGCAGCCTAATCTACATACCCTCACTCTCTAGAATGTGCAACGGTGAACTCGTTAGTGGCGTCAACAGTAGCGGTGGCTCACCGACGGTGGTAAGATTTGGTAGTGAAATGGCGGTGGCACATGAGATTGAGTTGGCTTGATCTCAATGCATAGAGCACGGAACTCGAATTAAACACACGTGAGAAAAGAAGATCTAGGCCTAAAAAACACGGTGATGCAGCGGTGATGCAGTTGGTTTCGAGTTTTACTCACCAAAATGGCGAGGAAGGCGATGGAAAGCTGCCGGCGCGGTGGCTCTATTGCTGGAGATGGAGAGGACAGCTGCAGTGTGTCCGACGCAGTGTGAAACGAGGCGGCGCACGCGATGGTCACCTCGGTTTTTAAAAGGGGTGGCATAGGATTTGGTTACATAGCTCATACACCTGGAAAAAGCCGCGTCTGTGGGTTGGTTAGGAGTTGGGCGTCGGCTTGGGACCGACTGTGTCGTGTGGGAGGGAGAGGCGTTGTGGCTGGGCTAGGCTGTGGCCTGGAGAGAGAGAGAGAGAGAGAGAGAGAGAGAGAGAGAGAGAGAGAGAGAGAGAGAGAGAGAGAGAGAGAGAGAGAGAGAGAGAGAAGCAGTAGGCCAGGAAGGAAATTAGCCCATGAAGGTTTTACAAATTAAATTGATTTTCTAATTTTAGGAAATCGAATAAATACAAATGATCTCGAATAAATAGCAAATGAACTCAGAAAAATCCAAAACAATATAGAAAAATTCCCAGTTAAGCTTTACTTGAAATTTAAATTATTCAAATTAAATCTTTTAACTTTGGAAATTCCTGGTTAAGCTTTAATTAGCGAGAAAAATTGGTGACAATTTTTAGGGCACCTACACTACACAAAGGAATTTTTAAAGAGCGAAAATTGGGATGTTACAAACCTCCCCCCTTAATAGGAATCTTGACCTTTAGATTCATGTTGATTAAAGAAAAGGCTAGGAACTCGGCTTCCAAATACTTTTCGCACTCCCAGGTTGCTTCACTCTCAAAGCGGTTGCTCCGCTAAATTTTTAGAAACTGACGGTCCTGCTCCTGGTGTGTTGGCACATGAAAGACATCGTTAAAGAAGTCAAGCACTCCTACCATTAATTGTGACAACTCCAGCTGATATACAACCTCTTCCCTACGCTTGTAGGGTCGAGGATGCGCCTAGGCGTTTATAAAATTCTAATTGCGAATTCGCTCTAATAAACCCTTATGTCAAAACCTAAATAAATTACAGAAGCGTAAAATACGGTTTGGATAATTAAAGCCTAAATCAACTAGGCTCACTAGTGCACTAACTAAATTAAGTCTCTACACAAGAATTGCTATGTTGATCAAGCAAACTATAGTAAGCAATTCTATATACAATCAAGCAATAGATAAATATGTAATAATGTAAATACTTGAATGTAAAGACACAAGTGACGCACCGAATTTTTACTGTGGTGTTCGTAGACTTGCCAGTTTCCTCTAGTCCACGCTGAGGAAGTCCAACTCACTTTGGACCGGCTCACTCACTTGAGCTTTCCACCTCAAATCCACTCGTGGTACATTTTCACCCCTTCGGGTAGGCTAATCTCCAACCTTCACAAAGTTCACCGGGGCTTCTCACAAACCTTGAGATATCCCGCACATGACGTTCCTATGTCATCTAGGAGGCGGCAAACTCCAAGAGTAAAAGGTTAACCACTCTGCTTGAACTTCACTTAGCGCAACACATGCGCTTTCGCTGACTCCTAAGTGCAACACATGCACTAAGATCCTTTCAATCACATTATAATTGCAACACATGCAATTAGTCTCACTCTTGAGCTAAAAATCCAAATTGAGGTGTGCAACTGTAACACCCCAATTTTTGCTTTTCATAAATTTAAGTGTTATTTTGCACTTTTGTGAATTTTTGGAATTTTCTGGGATTTATTTGGAATTTATTTGAATTTATTCCCTTTTCAAATAATTAAAGAATTTAATTTTGCAAATAAAATTTTGTTGAAAATATTTTATTTGGGTCCAAAATGTCCTAAAACATTTTCTAGAATTTTTCTGAACATTTTGCTATTTTTCTTGAATTAAATGAATTTCTAGAAATTAATCGGATTATTTTAATCGCTGGAAAATCGAGTTGGTTTCACTGTTCAACTGACCGAGTCGGAACCCGAGTCGGACTCGAGCCCGACCTGAGCCGCGTTTGAGCCGGACCTGAGCCCAACCTAACCCTAACCGCGTGACCGTTGGATCTCGATCCAACGGCCACGATTGTGCCACGTCACCCGAACCCGAACCCGACCGAGCCAGCCAATTCACCGAGTCCAAACCCTCGCAACTGTTGGATCTTGATTCAACGGTCCACGTTGTGCCACGTCACCCAATCCGAATTAGATTCGGATTCCGCCGCCGCAGCCGGGTGGACCTCGGTCTCCGCGAGATTCACGGAAGCCGAGGCCCCTATTTATTGCGCCGCCGCCGCCAGCTTGTAGCCCGTTTCCGTGCGCACCCGTAGTCCTAGACCATCACGCCTGAGCCACCGTGGTTGCGCCGCAATCGCTCGCCGTAGTTGGGTTAGGCTTCCGTCGCGGTTCTTTGTTGTTTCCGCCGCCGTCCGCCGTCCTCCGCCGCCACCGAGCACAGATCCGGAACCGCAAGGACGAGACGCGTCGGAGACTACCACTCACCTCGCCGAAGGAGCCCAGTAGCGCCGTTCGCTTGGTCGTCATCCCCAACTCTGATCCGCTAGCGCCGCCGCACGCCATCGCCGTCTCGCGAGCTCCACCAACCGTCCGATCAAGATCCAGCGGCCAGGATTCGTCCACGTCACCGTGGTAAGTTTCACGTGTTATGGTTTTAGATCTAATCTCAGCCATCGGATCTAGATCCAACGGTTTAGATCGCGCCACGTAGCCGTAACTGCACCGTGCTTGGATAGATCTCAGCCGTTAGATCTAGATCGTACGGCTAGGGTTAACCCACGTTGTAGCTTTAGATCAGATCTTGACCGTCCGATCAAGATCGAACGGTCCAGATCGACCGTGTTGTTTCCTAACGCGTGAAACCCAGATCTGATCTGGGCCGTTGATTTTCAAATCAACGGCCGAGATCTAGCCACGTGGCCGGAAGGCTGACCGTCACGGTCAGCGCGATCGCCGCCCGGTCGCCGCTGACGTCAGCGCGTGATGTCAGCGTGGGACCCGCGCGTCAGTGACCGCCGAACCGCACCATGACGTCATGCTAACATCACGGTGGGGCCCAGCTGTCAGCCGTCCTCAGCCGAGCGTGATGACGTTGTCGGCGTATTCCACACCAGAGTACTCGCTCCCCCGCAGTAAGTACGGTCGCCAGATGGATAGGGCGCGTCTAGGCCCCACCGCCGAGGCAGGGGCGGGGCCACCTGGTGGTAGCCAAGTGGACAAGTGGCAATCAGGCCACACCACTGGGTGGCCAGGAAGGTGGTCGCCTAGCGGGCAGCTGGCGATCAGGCCACACCGCCCGGTGACCAGGAAGGTGGTTGCCGGGCGGACAGGTGGCGATCAGGCCACACCGCTGGGCGACCAGGAAGGTGGTCGCCCAGTGGACAGGTGGCGATCCGGCCACACCGCTGGGTGACCAGGGAGGTGGTCGCTCAGCGGACAGGTGGCGATCAGGCCACACCGCTAGGCGACCAGGGAGGTGGTCGCTCAGCGGACAGGTGGCGATCAGGCCACACCGCTGGGCGACCAGGAAGGTGGTCGCCCAGCGGACAGGTGGCGATCCGGCCACACCGCTGGGTGACCAGGGAGGTGGTTGCCCAGCGGACTGATGGCGTGCAAACCGCTTCACTGGCGCACCGCCCCCAAGGTGGATGCACCCGGGTCAAGGGTATTTAATGCGAATCGTGCGCATTTAATACCAGGCGTGGAGGCTGCAGTTTGGCGGCGCGCCTTCCCCAGGCGCGTAATAATTGCGGGTGATGCCACGGCGGCACCTCATCCCCTGACGGAACGGGCGGCATTGGTAAGCATGGAACCCGAGGCAGGAGTGCGACGGCTGCGTCAGACATTGATAGGATACCCGTGGCAGTGTAATGAGGATGGCTTGTAGTATAGGCCTCCCATGCGCCCCCGTCAGCCCAAGTATAAAAGGGGGCCGGGGTGCATGGGAGAGGGGGTTGGCTCTGGGTAGGTTTCATCCTCTCTAGCTAGAACACGAGCAATAGTAAGAAAAGCAGGATTAGGGCTATTACTCTTCGGAGGGCCTGAACCTGGGTAAATGTCTTGCGTCTCCCTATTCTCCTGAGCTTCCCGGTCCTCCGGTCATCTTCTTCCTCCTCTCTCAGGCGATTGCCCCGAAAGCCCCCCGTCTGAACCTCATAAGCACCCGACTCGGAGGTGCCTGTCGGCTAGTACGCCGACAGTGGCGCGCCAGGTAGGGGCTATTGGTGGTTAGATTGCCCTCTTCTTTCGGTTTCCGATCCGGAACTCAGGAAAAGCAGGTGTGGTTGGTTGCATGGCGGAGTCACACTCAAAGCACAGCAATCTGCCCGAGGATAGTGGCGCCGGTAGCCGATCCCGGCGCCCGGGGAAGGAGCTGGGCCCCTCCTCCGCAGAGGGGACGCGCGTGGCTCCGGCGCCCGGGGCCCTGCCCGTCCAGCGACGTCTGGTGCTGGGGGGCGATACTCCCGCGCGGAGCCTTCATGCGGCGCGGTTGCTACTCGATCACCCTCCAGTTCAGCTGGGGGGCGATACCCCAGCCGCTCCGTGGCTGCGGGATATCGCCCACCTAGTTGACGCCGCTCAACAACAGGTTGAGGCGGCAACCCAGCCGGGGGTTTCCGGCAAGAGGCGACAGGGAATGCGCGCGACTGAAGCACAGGGTTCCAGCCGCCACACGGTAGCTTCTCCCGTCGCCAAGGCCCGGGACAAGGGGAAGCGAGCCCTGGCTGCAGCCCCCTCCGGAGCAGAGGGACGTGCACACGCTCCCACTTTCTCCCTCGGTCCCTCCGAGTCGAGGGGAGACCGCGGGGATCTGAGGACTAGCCTAGACGAAAGACGGCTTCAGCACGACGGCGACCTTCGCCATGTCCTCAGGGGGCGCCGCGAGCGTTCGCAGCGCCACGCGCACCCCCGAGGACCCGCTGGTCGACAGGGGGCTTCCCCCTCTGACTCCGGGGAGAGCGTAGACTCGCACTCCTCGACCCCATTCCAGGGTCAAGGGGCTGGCGAGCAACGCTGCTCCCCCTACAATGTTGGATGCCAGGTGTTTTCTCTCCGCCTCCGGCAAGCTGCGTGGCCGGAGAGATTCCGCCCCGCCTCCATCGAGAAGTACGACGGCACCACCAACCCGGAGGAGTTCCTCCAAATATACACCATGGTGGTGCGCGCGGCGGGAGGGTCCGAGAAGGTCATGGCCAACTACCTCCCGACGTCGCTAACGGGCTCCGCCCGGTCTTGGCTACTTAACCTCCCGCGAGGCTCTGTGCGCTCGTGGGAGGAGTTGTGCGACATTTTTGTCGCCAACTTTGAGGGCTCCTACGCTCAACCAGGCGTGGAGGATGACCTCCACGCTCTGGAGCAGACAGAGGAGGAGTCCCTGAGAGAGTTCATCCGGCGGTTCAGCCACTGCCGCAATACGATCCCCCAGATCTCAGAGCAGTCGGTGATCATCGCTTTCCGGAGGGGGGTCCGGGACCAGAAGATGCGGGAAAAGATGGCTACCCGCGTCATCTCAACCACGTCCGAGCTGTTCTCCTTGGCGCACAAGTGCGCCAGGGCGGCCGAAGCTCGAAGTGCACGACGAGACCTTCCGACTCCGGCGACACCGGCACCTCGAAGTCCTCCGACCGCAAGAAGAAGAAGAAGAAGCGGAAGGAGGCCGCCGCTAGGGAGGTCCTGGTCGCCGAGCCGGAATCCAAATCCCGGCGTCGTGATGGTCAGGACCGGAGGGACGAGCGCCGGGACCGGCGCGGCGATCGCAGGGGCCGTCGCTCGCCCCGCTGCGAAGACGATGGCGGCAAGCCCTATTGCCCCATCCATCGAACAAGTGGACACGACTTGGAGGACTGCCAAGTTGTGTCCAAATTGGTGGACAGGCGGCTCAAGAAGCGCTGCGAGAAAGACCGCGGAGACGAAGATGATGAAGATGCGGCTCCGCTAGCCTTCCAGCAGGCGGAGCATACGGTGGCGTTCATACACGGTGGCTCGGCCACCTACTCATCGAACTCGCAGTACAAGCGGGATATGAGGCAGGTGTGTGCCACCGCGTTGTCCTCCAGGGCGAGCCGGCCGCTGAAGTGATCGGAGCAGCCGATTACCTTCAGCCGGGCCGACCACCCGGAGAATACCTCCGGCCCTGGCCATCTTCCGATCGTGGTGTCTCCCACGGTCCGCAATGCGAAGCTGGGGCGGGTTCTTGTCGATGGAGGCAGCGCCATCAACTTGCTGTCTGTTGGGGCGTACCAGGCGCTCCAGATCCCATACGAGGAGCTGCGTTCGGCCCCACTCTTTTACGGAGTTGCCCCGGGGTGGGCCTCTTACCCCTGGGGCAAGTCCGGCTGCCGGTTACGTTCGGAAGTTCGGAGAACTTCCGGACGGAGCTGGTGGATTTCGAGGTCGCTGATTTCGACCTCCCCTACAATGCCCTGCTTGGCCGCCCGGCCCTGGTCAAGTTCATGGCGGTGGCCCACTACGCCTACATGCTGGTGAAGATCCCCGGGCCCGGGGGTCCAATCACGGTAAAGGTGGATAGACTGGAAGCCCTGCGTCTCAGCAAGCAGCTGCAGGATCTGGCTGGCACCACCTGCTTGGCACGCGATAAGGACGACGGCCCGGCCCCCTCCCCGGTCAGGACCCGCGCTTCACCCAGACCCTCGGGGGAGGCAAAGACGGTCCCCGTGGGCGAGGATGGCTCAGGCAAGGTCGTCAAGATCGGCACCGACCTTAGCGCCAAATAGGAAGGCGCGCTCGTCACCTTCCTCCGGTCTAACCTGGATGTGTTCGCTTGGAAACCATCAGAAATGACTGGGGTCCCCAGGGAGGTGATCGAGCACCGATTATAACGCTCCTCGAGCGCACTTGCTCGGCAGAAGATCCGGCGGCAGGCGCCAAAGCACCAGGATGCCATTCGGGACGAAGTGGAGAAACTTTTGTCTGCGAAGGTTGTGCGGGAAGCCAGCTATCCGGAGTGGTTGGCCAATCCCGTACTTGTAAAGAAGTCCAGCGGGAAGTGGCGTATGTGCATCGACTTCACCGACCTCAACAAAGCCTGCCCCAAGGACCCGTACCCCCTTCCGCGGATAGACACTGTTGTCGACTCCACGGCGGGGTGCGAAGTTTTGTGCTTCCTCGATGCCTACTCCGGCTACCATCAGATCAGTATGGCGCGGGAAGACGAAGAGAAGACTGCTTTTGTGACCCCCCTCGGTGTATATTGCTATATCAGGATGCCTTTCGGGCTGAAGAATCTTTGGTGCCACCTATCGAGCCATGCACATTGTGTTTCGGTCCCAGATAGGAAAGAACCTTGAGGTGTATGTTGATGATCTGGTAGTGAAGACCAAAGAGGCCGGCGAGCTTGTCCAAGACACAGGAGAGACCTTCTCCGCCTCGTGAATACTTGTGTAAAGTTGAATCCTGAGAAGTGCGTGTTTGGTGTCTCATCTGGGAAGCTGCTTGGGTTCCTGGTCTCTAGCCGTGGGATTGAGGTCAACCCAGAGAAGATAGAAGCAATTGAGCGGATGCAGCCGCCTACCCGGCTCAAGCAACTGCAGTGCTTGGCTGGCCGGTTGGCCTCCCTTGGCTGGTTTATAGCCCGGCTAGGGGAGAAAAGCCTGCCGCTATTCAAGTTGTTTAAAAAGACCAACTCATTTGAGTGGACCCCAGAAGCACAGCGGTCGTTCGAAGACCTGAAGGTGTACCTCTCCTCCCCCCTGGTGCTGGTCGCCCCCGACCCGGGTGAGCCGCTGCTGCTTTACGTGGCGGCTAGCCCCTCTGTGGTAAGCGCTGCGCTGGTGGCGGAGCGGGAAGGTGTCTAACGGCCGGTTTACTACGTCAGCATGGTGCTACACGACGCGGAAACAAGGTACCCTCAGGCTCAGAAGATGGTATACGCCGTGCTAGTAGCATCGAGGAAGCTGCGCCACTACTTCCAGGGGAGAGAGATCACAGTGGTCTCCTCCTACCCCTTGCGCGAGATCCTCCACAACCGAGAAGCCGAGGGCCGCATTGCAAAGTGGTCAGTCGAGCTGGGAGAGTTCGGCGTCGAATTCGCTCATCTCACCGCGATAAAAAGTCAAAGACTAGCGGACTTCGTCGTCGAGTGGACTCCAGCCGAATCCGAAGCCGATGAGGTCCTCGCGCCCTCCCCCTGGACGCTCTTCTTCGATGGGTCCTTCAGGCTCGAAGGCGCGGGGGCGGGGGTTCTCCTGGTCCCCCGACCGGGGACCTCCTCAAGTACGTGGTCATCCTCGACTTCAAGGCCACCAAAGAACGTCGCGAGCACGAAGGCTTCTTGGGTGGGCTTCGAACGCCGCAGCCATCGGTATACGGCGCCTACAAGTGAAGGGCGACTCCCTGCTGGTCATCAATCAAGCAAGGAAGGATTTTTCCTATCCTGACCCCGTCATGGCGGCGTACCTGGCGGAGGTCAGGAAATTGGAAAGGCACTTCGAAGGGTTGGGGTATACTCACATCCCACGACGCGACAATCATCTGGCGGACGAGCTCGCCCAGCTCGCCTCAACCAGATCTCCTGTGCCGGTCGGGGTCTTTGAAGAAAGGCTTCCGTGACCGTCCATCGCAGCCCCCGTTTCTGGCGGGGACGATGGTGATGCTGCTTCAGCCCTCGCCTCTGGAGGGAAAGTGGTTTCGGTGGAAATGCCCGGCCAAGCGGAGTACCTGGACGACCACCTCGTGGTCGCTGTATTTGACCGGGAAGGCACATGGATGGATCCGATCCTGGCCTACCTGCGGGATCAAGTCTGCCCCGACGATGATGCGTCAGCAGAGAAGGTAGCACGAAAGGCCAAGTGCTATATCCTGGTGGGCGGGGACCTGTACCGCCGGGGTAAGAACGGAATTCTTCTGAAGTGCATCACTCGGGAAGAGGGGAGCAGTTTGCTCTCAGATATCCATGGAGGCGTGTGCGGGAGCCATGTGTCCGGACGAACGATGGCGGGAAAAGCTTTCCGTCAAGGGTTCTATTGGCCAACCGCCCTCCAGGATGCTGCGAGTGGTGAGGAGATGTGGCGTGCGATTCCACGCCAAGCGTATCCACCAACCAAAGATAGGCCCTCGCAAACTATCCCGCTCTCATGGCCCTTCGAGTGCCTGGGGCTGGATATCCCGAGCCTGCTCGCCGGGCCAGGGGGCTACACCTACCTGCTCGTTGCCGTCGACAAGTTCACTAAGTGGGTGGAAGCCGAGGCGGTCGAGATCCATCACCGCGCACTGCGGTCAAGTTCATCCAAGGGATCTTCGCCGCTTTGGGGTCGCCAACCGCATCATCACCGACAACGGTAGCAGATTCACCGCGGCCTTCCTCGACTTCTGTGAAGAGATGGGCACCAAGGTCTGCTTTGCCTCCGTCGCCCATCCACGAAGCAATGGCCAAGTCGAGCGGGCCAACGCGCTGGTGCTGAAGGGCCTCAAGACCCGGGCGTTCGATCGACTCCATAAGCGCGGGGCACGGTGGACCGAGGAGCTCCCAGCTATTTTGTGGTCGCTTCGCACCACTCCCAGCCGGGCCACCGGGGAAACCCCTTTCTTTCTGGTCTATGGCGCGAAAGCTGTTCTCCCTTCGGAGCTGAAGCTGGGATCACCCCGTGTTGCGGCGTTCGCGGAAGCGGGTCAGGAGGATCTGCGCAGAGATGACGTCAACCTCCTAGAAGAGGCGCGAGACCGAGCAGCCCTACGTGCCGCGCGATATCAGCAAAGCCTCAGGCGGTACCACGCCTCCCGGGTCAGCGAGAGAACACTGGCAGTGGGTGACCTGGTCTTGCGGAAAATCCAGTCGCATGCCGGGATGCACAAACTGTCTCCCCAGTGGGAGGGACCCTTCAAAGTGGTCTCAGTCTCTCGGCCTGGGGCGGTCAGGCTGGCCACTGAGGACGGCGAAGAGCTGGCGAACTCGCAGAACATAGAGAACCTGCGCAAGTTCTACCCTTGAACGGTTGTAAGTTCCAGGCTCTGTTCCCCGACCCGCCGGAGCGTGTCTTCCACTCTATGGTTGATCGGGGAAGGCCTTGCATTGAATTTAAATGTTCATTTTCTTTATTCAAAAGAGTTGCGCTTCCTTTCTTGTTTTCGGTTTTTTGCCCTCCGCGGGGCGGTGCCAGGGCATTTTCCCTTTTTTTTTTACCCTGCGGCCGTGCAAAAACTCAGTAGCAAAGGGGGAGCCACTTAGTGAGAACGGCGTGCAGGGGTAGGCGATCGGACGACTGGTTCAACATGACTCCCGGCATGGTCATGACACTCCGGGTGTCCCCGTGGGGGTCGGCGTCTCGAACACCGTGCCCAAAAACCTAAGACCCTGTCACGGCTCACTAAGTGTCCGTTCCCTAGAGGCTATCTGGGAGGCAGAATTTCGCTAAGCCAAAGGGTTCGAAGGGGGTGACTCCCTGGCACAAGCCACTAAGTCGCTGAGCGTCTATGCGCTTTCCCTCCTGGAACTAGTGAAATAAAAAAAAGAGAGACAACACACTCTGGGTGACGAAAAGATAAGCCTACGCTTCTGATTCATTCTTTGAATTGAAATACATCAAGTGTCTTACAGGCGGAAACAAAAGAAAGGGGGGGGGGCTACGCCGCGGGTGGCTCCTCCTCGTCCTCCGCTGCGGCCTCAGCAGCCGCCACATCCTCTTCAGCCGGGTCGACGTCCAGCACCATCACCATGTCCTCCGCGGCCGCCTCCAGCTGAGGATTCCCCATCACCAGTGCGGCGCCACGCGCTGGCGCCCTGACTTCGCTCCTCGCTGCGCCCGATCGCCGATCCCTGGGCGATCGCGAAGGAAAGGAAGATCTGAGGGCTCGGTAGGAACAGGCCCGGGCCCGAGCCTGGCGACAAGCGACAGCGCCGGCCGGCGCTGAGGATTGTCCCCTCCCCTGCTCGTCCGAGGCTCGTCATCTCGCACCGCGCCTACGGCCGCAACACCTTGGCAAATCTGACGCCGGGGGCATCCGGAGCGGGAACCCTAACAAAGGAATGATCATAAGGTACGACCCAAGGGAACCTAATTTTTATATAACATGTCCGTTCCTGGCTTACCTAGGTGGCGGCCTCGGGAAGCGGGGCACGCTCGGGGTGATGACCAGACCCCTGCGTAGCGCTATCAACGCCGGCCCTGGCGGCCTAAGGACCGGAGCCGGCGGCGGAGGAAGAATCGCCGCTGCCGGTGACGGCGGGGGCGCCCGTTCCTCTGTCGTCGAAGTCGGCGGCGGCGGTGGCGGCGGCGGCAGTGGCAGCTGTTGCACCACTGTCGGAGTTGGCAGTGGTTGAGAAGATGTCGATGCCGGAGGGTCCGTTGTCACCACCGACGCGAAGCGAGAGGACGCAGGTCGCGGCCGGTCGTCGGACCCCCCGCCACCACTGACGAGCCCGCCGCCGCAGCAGAAGAAGTCTCGCGCCGCCGCGAAGGATCCCGCCGGCAAGGCCCGGGGAGGCGGGTCTTTGGGGAGGCCTGTTGGCATCATCGTCATCGTCGTCGGAGCGCCTGCGCCTCCCTTGATCGCCACCCCCTGGCCGCCGGCGGGGGGAGCGTCCCTGATCATCAAGGGGGCCCGGCGTAGCACGACGGGTGTGCCCATAGCGTCCATCGACGGCATGGCGTGGATTATCGCCGCGCGCTCCCCCGGTGATAATCGGCAGAGCGGAACTGCGCCGTCCGGGAATGGCGGAACGGGGTGGACAAAACCTAGCTGTGCCATCCACCTGTCGATCATGTCGGGAGCCAGGTTCCCGGCGGCTAGCAACCAAAAAAGAAAAAGAGAAAAGTCCCGGGAAACAGGAACACAGTCAGCACCAGATTCAACCAATAGAGAAGAAGGCCACGGGATAACGCGGGTTACCTCCGGTGATACTCTGGGTCCCGTCGTCTAAGCCCATATCACGCCCGGCGAGGCGACGCGACGGCGCAGAGGCACGACCTCCGGAGATGAAGTCCGGATAACCATGGGCCCTGTCGTGCCCGCCGCCCGCACTGGTCGGGCCAGCTGGCTAGCATCGCCAAGAGCTCGGGCGCCTCGCTCACTGGGCCCCAGCTTGAGGTTGCCGACCGCCGGACGATCGGGAGCTCCAGCACTTCAATGCATTGTCATCCTCGACGTACACCCAATCTCGCGCCAATCCCTCCAACTGGATCGGCGATCCTGTGGGATGTAGCGTGACATGGACCCGCTATAAGCCTCGTGGCAGCTCAGAATAAAGCGAGTTGTTGCCGCCCGCGGCGCGAAGGGTGTAGAAGAAGCGAAAGAGCAGGAGGTTGGGTAGCACTCCTATGAACATTTCGCAGAAGTGGGCGAAGGCGGAGAGGAGGATGACGGAGTTTGGGGGAAGATGGATGTGGTGAATGGCATAGAAGTTAAGAACAAAAAGGTAGAAATCGGAAACCGTGGCGGCCCGGCAAGAAGTGCCACCCGAAGAAAACCACTTCCGGCCGGCGGTGGGGCTCAACTGCGTTCGGCGGATGCGAGAGCCCCGCTGTTATGTTCCGGGAGAGCCTGGTGGCCACCTCCTCCTCGACGGTCGACGAGGGGAGAACGGGAGCCATCGGGCGCAGAAAAGTGTCGGGGCGCGTCGGCGAAGAAGAAGAAGAAGCAGGAAGAATCCAAAGTGGAGCGAGGGGAGTTAGGAGGAGGAAGAACCGCTCCCCCCTTGGTCAGCCTCTTATAAGACTGCAAAGGAAGGCTTGGCGGGAAAACCGAAGGGGCGCGACGGTTCGCGAAAAAGGGAGTTTTGAAACCCCCTAAAGGTGGGAGATCCCAAAGGTTGTGCGGAACGTGCGTCGGTTGCGAGGGAATAGCTGCGCGCCCCGACTCGGGGACCGGAGGAGCCGGAAAATCCTCAAGACTCAGCGGTCCCCCGAAGATCATTTAAAGAAAGAGAGAAGAGGAAAAAGGAATGTTGAAGGTCGAAAGGCGCTCCAGGGTGGCCCTGGGGGCTATTTTGCCAGTATTCCACACCAGTACTCGCTTCCCCAGTAGCACGGCCGAGATGGATAGGGCGCGTCTGGGCCCCACCGCCGAGGCAGGGGCGGGGCCACCTGGTGGTAGCCCAGTGGACAAGTGGCAATCAGGCCACACCACTGGGCGGCCAGGAAGGTGGTCGCCCAGCGGGCAGGTGGCGATCAGGCCACACCACCCGGCGACCAGGAAGGTGGTCGCTCAGCGGACAGGTGGCGATCAGGCCACAACGCTGGGCGACCAGGAAGGTGGTCGCCAATGACAGTGGTGATTCAGCCACACGGCCCGGGTGACCAGGAGGTGGTCGCCAATGGACAGTGGCGATTCGGCCACACCGGGCGACCAGGAAGGTGGTCGCCAGCCGGACAGTGGCGATCCGGCCACACCAGGTGACCAGGAGGTGGTCGCCAATGGATCGATAGCATGCAAACCGCTTCACTGGCGCACCGCCCCCAAGGTGGATGCACCCGGGTCAAGGATATTTAATGCGAATCGTGCGCATTTAATACCAGGCGTGGAGGCTACAGTTTGGCGGCGTGCCTTCCCCAGGCGCGTAATAATTGCAGATGACGCCACGGCGGCACCTCATCCCCTGACGGAACGGGTGGCATTGGTAAGCATGGAACCCGAGGCAGGAGTGCGACGGCTGCGTCAGACATTGATAGGATGTAAGAACAGTGGCAGGCGCATTAAATGCACCCGTAGCAGTGTAATGAGGATGGCTTGTAGTATAGGCCTCCCATGCGCCCCCGTCAGCCCAAGTATAAAAGGGGGCCGGGGTGCATGGGAGAGGGGGTTGGCTCTGGGTAGGTTTCATCCTCTCTAGCTAGAACACGAGCAATAGCAAGAAAAGCAGGATTAGGGCTGTTACTCTTCGGAGGGCCTGAACCTGGGTAAATGTCTTGCGTCTCCCTGTTCTCCTGAGCTTCCCGGTCCTCCGGTCATCTTCTTCCTCCTCTCTCAGGCGATTGCCCCGAAAGCCCCCCGTCTGAACCTCATAAGCACCCGACTCGGAGGTGCCTGTTGGCTAGTACGCCGACAGACGTCACCGCTGACGTCATTCGAGGGGGCCCACATGTCAATGAGACATGTACTCGTGGACCGGGTCCGCGGTGGACCCAAACCGAACCGTGGACCACGTCCATGGACCGGCTGACGCAATAAATCGATTTTTCAATAGAAAAATAATTCGGTGGAAAATCAAACTCCACGCTGACGTCATAATTGGATTTTTCAATATAAAAATAAATGGATTAATTCGGATTATTGATTTATTTGAATTTTGAAACTTCAAACGGTTATAACTTTTGCATTTTAACTCCGATTTGAGTGATTCAAATTTCTAAATTTTTATAAAATTGAGATCTACCTAATGGTGAATTTTATTTAATTTTTGGACCAAAGTTTTTATCTGTGATATTATTTAATTGATTATTTAAACTTTAAACGCTTGTAAGTTTTGTGTTTTAACTCCGATTTTGACGATTCAAATTCCTAAAAATTCATAAAATTATGCTCTCTCTGTTTATGGACTTTATTTATATGTTCGGATACTTTTTGTGTACTGTTTTACTTATTAGTTGCTATTTGCACGCGTTACGAGTAGACGTTGAAGTACCCGAGGGCTTCGAAGGTGAAGTGTTGACCTAGGAGCCAGCCCAAGACCAAGAACAAGTACTCTTTGAAGGCAAGTTGTGCTTTGACTATGTTGATCCCATTTTGAAATTAATTTGATTTAAATTATTGCATGCTAGTTCAATTAGAAAATGCTTTAATTAATTTTGGGAGAATAGTTAGTTGCCTAGTTGCTGTATGCCACCTTGACATAAATGATCGTATGCCATGACCCCATTGTCACTCTAGTTGTGGAGTAAGTAGTTGGACATTATTAAATTGCCAACATGGGTAATTAGACCGATGTAGTATGCTTAGCTTTGCCACGTAGCATGTTTTTGACAATTACATGATAACATTGACTTAATGAGATATGGAACCTGTTTTGAGAAGTGTCATGTGTTATTGATGATGATATTGATGGCACGTGGTGCGTGGTAAATAACTGGGGGTTTGATAAATAGTTTTCGACCGGGGCATGTGGCAAGAATGATCGGGAGGGCCAGTTGTGGCACCAGGAACGTTGATTTGGTTCTTCAGGTAGTCTTGCCCTGGTCACCCTAAGAACTTAACCTTGCAAGCCTTTGAACTGAGTCAAATGTGCAACCACATGTCTGTAATGGGACGGACCTAGTTGATTAAGTTGCTAATAACGTACCTATGGGACCTCAGGGTGTCAACTATACCTTTTGTGTAGTTGTACGGGGGAGCGTACTGGGGCTACGGCCAGGTACCCATCTAACGATTAATTGGCCTAAACTTCGCCTTCGCTAAGAGAAGGGTTAGTGTGCAATAACCGGGGAGGCCCACTTGTGCTATTAGAAGTTTCCGAAAGACTTTGTTACGGATACTCGCCTGTGTGGTGTTTGGCTGTATCTTGTGGGTAAAGTGCATAACCTCTGCAGAGTGAAAAATCTATTCGAATAGCCGTGTCCGCGGCATTGGACATTGCTCGGGAATTACAGTCAAGGGTTAGACTTTCTTGAAAATAACTTGGACTTGGAAAGTTTGGTTGGGTTTAATAATGACGTTGATGGAAATGTGGATTAGGAGTGGGAAAGATGTTCATTTAACTCCTGAAAAAGTTATTGATGTTATACTTGTTTTTACTGCTTTCGAATCTACTTACGCTACTTGTCAAATGCTGTTCTACTGCAAATATACCATGAACCATTCCTTTGTATTAAGCTATGCATGTAGTATATTAGTTTGCATTCTGTGCATGACTTGCTGAGTACCAAGTACTCACCCTTGCCACAATACAACATCAGTTGAAGAAGAGTCTACACCAGCTTTGGAGGAGGAGCTCCAAGAGGAACCGTCTATCTAGGGAGCGAGCCCAGTCAGTTGCCTGTGGTATACTGGATGGCGCCACGAAGTTATCTTATTTTCCGCTGCTGTTATTTCTCTTTTAAGAAGTTTTCGCCCTGCGTGGCGTACATTTGTAACTTGACCTTAAGGTTGAGTAACCAGTTTTGGTTAACTAATTAAAGTACCTTATTATTCGTTGAGTATGACTGTGATATTTACCAATGTTGAGACTGTGTGCACTAGCGTGATCCTGGACTAGTGCGGAATACACAGAGGGTCCGGATTTGCAAATTCGAGTTTCGACAGCAACACATGCAACACCCTCTCAAGAACTCACACTAGCTCAAATACAGTCCTTATATAGCCCCCACTCCAAAATTAGTCGTTGGAGGGGCAAAACCCAGAAAACTCGACAAACGCGGTACTACCGCGAGAAAAATCCCGGTAGTACCAGCCTCTGGCCAACGGCTATAAAACTAGCCGTTGCACAATCAAGTCGGTACTACCACTGGCAAAACTCTAGTAGTACCGCTCCACCAGTAGTACCAGCTCTCAGCCGCGGTACTACCGCGTCAGCAACTCCTCCGAACACTCCGTTCTAGAAAATGGTTAGTCCAATTAGCCCACGTAGTGCCAGCATCAGAAACTCCAGAAAACACCCCATTCTGGAAAACAACTACCACTTCACAAATAGCGGTAGTACCGACCAGCGGTAGTACCAACGCCCATACGGCGGTACTACTGGACTAGTGGTACTACTGACATTTACATTGCGGTAGTGCTGGCAAATCAAAGAAAACCCGATTTTCAACTAAAACCTTTTCTCCAAAACTTCAACAACTATTCTTTGAGCCAAACGGTGATCAACTCAAGATCACACTAAGTTGCAAAACACATTTGCAAAATCTCGCAACCATGATCAAAGAATTTCAACCAAACTTCATCCAATTTGCGAAAACACACTTCGCAAACGCCTTAAAGATTATATTTGCAAGAACGTATTAAGCAAATAAATCCAGGAATCTATGAGATTTATCCTCTTAACCATGTGATGATCAACACGAGACCAAACGGACTTGCAAAAACCATGGTGCAAGTATCACATGCTCTCAAGACCGGAACCTATAGACCTGCCGTTCATTCTCACAACGAACTTGTAAATAAACAATCAAACTATTTTATGCTTGAGCATTCTCTTTTTGCAATATATGCAAAATCCTAGCTCCAAGCAAACTCGAAACCCTTTGCAAAAACACTTTTCGCAAACTACTCAAAGATGTATTTGCAAAAACACATTAAGCAAATAATCCACAAGTTTATGAGTTTGATCCTCCTAGTCGTGTGGTGGTCAAACCATGACCAAACGAACTTGCAAAAACCACAGTGCAAGTATCACATGCTCTCAGGATCGAAACCCATAACTCTCGCTTATTTGCACAATGAACTTAAACCACAGAGCATAAGCTATCTCCCTTTTGCAACACATGCAAATCCATAGCCTCATACAACAACCAAACCAAATTAGAGTAAATGAGCTCTCTAATTGCAACACCTGCTGTCGACGTTTGGTGCCAACAATAAAGAAAATGGGGCGGAGCGCGAGACCTGAGCATGATGGTAAACACTGGGGAGAGGTTTTTAGACAGGTTCAGGATCTCGTAGGAGAGATAATGCCCTACTCCTGTGTTCTTGGGATTATGCGTGTATCAATGGAATGGGGGTTGCTCGAGTGATCCTCTCTCTCTCTCTTCCCTCTCTGCCATCCTTTATATAGCACATGGGAGTAGTTACAAAAGTATACTCTGGACAGTTCCCTCTCTGCTACCTGTGTCCTCTAAAGCTACAAACCGACCCTGCCATATCTCACCTAACTAGGATTCCTTGCCTTTTCCCTGGTGTTTTCTTGAGGCTCAAGCCAATAGCTGTCTACGCCGTTTCTCGCTATTGCCTTCTTCCCTTGGCCCGTCCTGCCTTCATGGGCTTTGTTATCCTTCGGCCCGGAGACACCTAGGGTATAGGTGTTCCACAGCAGCCCCCGAGTGCTTCATGATCGAGTTGCTGCCTCCCGGATGGCGCTCGGACAATGGCATGCCTTTTGTTGAACGCTTCCCGGATTCGGTACGGCGTTCTTGCTTGCTTCTCATTAGTGTCAAGCGGTTTATCCTGCGGGCAAAGAGATCATGAAGAACTCATGGTGCATAGCTTTCAACCTAGCATGGGGTGTATTATGAGGGTTTCTGGTGGTTAACCCCTTTCAGGGTACGGCTCTTGGCCGAGTGGTACCCGCTCCTGACTTGGGGTGTGTAGTGCGTGGTCTAGCGTGGGACATACCAAAGAGTGATCAATCGGCACCTGCGCCTGACTGGTGGTACATAGCTTTTGATATAGCAGGGGGTGTGCCTTGTGACCATAGCCTCAGTAATATCTGACTGCGCATTGCGCATAGCTAGCGTTCGACCCGGCATGGGGTATATTACGAGGGGTTCTGGCGGTTAACCCTTTCAGGGTTTACTCCCGTCGAGTAAGGCTCTTGGCCGAGTGGTACCCACTTCCCATTTGGGGTGTGTGGCGTGTGGTCCAACATGGGACGTACCAAAGAGTGATCAATCAGCACCTGCGCCCGACTGGCGGTACGCAGCTTTTGACCCAGCATGGGGTGTGCCTTGTGACCATGGTCCTCGGTAATTTCTGACTGCGCATTGCGCATAGCCAGCGTTCGACCCAGCATGGGGTATATTACGAGGGGTTGTCTAGTTTTAATCCTGAAGGTACCCAGGTCCGCTTGAAAGTCCTCGGCTATTGGGCCCATCATGGGGCATACCATATCCCGAATTGGGTTGGGACTGAGAACACTGATGCTCAATTGTTCCAAGGCATAGTTGGTGTCCCATTAAGGGACGTGTTTCAGGTCATTTCCAGTCAAAGTGTGGAGACCAAAATGCCTCACCCACTATCGAGCGGGAAATGGCATTGGCTCTTATAAAGATGTAATGGGGCAGACTAAGAGGCCACCTGCCTCTTGTGCTCTTCCCCCAACCGCCCTTCCATCTTGTCTGGACGCCTTCACAGCGATCTCCGCCACCACGCCCTTCAATCCTTCACCGCGGCTGAGCTTTGTCGACCATGTCTTCATCTTCCTCATCCCGTAGTGCCAATGTGCAACCCTCACCCGAGGATTGGGTCGTCTCGGTGACGATGAGGAGGCGTTTGGAGGGGTTGGTCGCTTCAAGAGTTCTCCCTCCCTTGGAGTTGATCCACGCTCACCGCGCCCCTGGCGAAGCCTTCCCCACTCCCCGATTCAACGAGCTCATGGTTTTCGAGGACTTCTTCCAACGGGGGTTCAGCCTCCCTGGCGGCGCTTTTTTCCGCGGCTTGCTCCATCATTATCGGGTCGAATTGGTCAACCCTAACTTTATTCTTCAAATTTCTATTTTCATTCATTTGTGCGAGGCATATCTTGGGATTCGCCCGCATTTTTCCCTTTTCTGCCACTTTTTCTCGTCAAAACCTATCCGAGCAAGAATGTTCCCAAAGTAGTCGGGGGAGCCGGCATTCAGCTGCGCGAGGGGATGAAGAAAGATTACCTCTCTATCCCATTCAAGTCTTCCAACAAGGTGTAACATCCCAAAATTTTGCTTTTCTTAAATTCATGTGTGATTTGGCACTTTGGTGAATTTTTGGAATTTTCTGGAATTTATTTGGATTTATTTGGAATTTATTTGAATTTATTCCATTTTGAAATAATTAAAGAATTTAATTTTGCAAATAAAATTTTGTTGGAAATATTTTATTTGAGTCCAAAATGATCCAAAATATTTTCCAGAATTTTTCTGGAATTTTTCTGAGTCATTTGCTATTTTTTAATGAATTAAATGAATTACTGGGAATTATTTTAAATATTAAATCGCTGGAAATCCAAACCGAGTCGGTTACTGTTCATCCGACCGAGCCCGAGTCAGACTCGAGTTCGAGTCCGACCCGAGCCACGTGACTCGACCGAACCCACTCGGCCGAGCCCTAACCGCGTGACCGTTTGATCTTGATCCAACGGCCACGATTGAGCCACGATTGAGCCACGTCACCGAGCCCGAGCCCGACCGAGCCAGCCAGCTCGCCCGAGTCCGACCCGGACCCAAACTCGCGCACCGTTGGATCGAGATCCAACGGCTGTGCGCGTGCCACGTCACCCTCTCCGTGCCGCCGCCGGACTCCGCCGTCGAAACCGTGTCGACCTCGGTCTCCGTGCGTTTCACGGACGCCGAGGCTGCTATTTAATGCGCCGCCACCACGGTCGTGACCTAGACTTCAGCGCGCACCCGTAGACCTAGACAACGTCGCCGGAGCCGCCGCCGTTCAGCCGCAATCGCTCGCCGGAGTTGCCGTAACGCTCTGCCGCGGTTTTATTTGCGTTAAAATCGCCGTCGTCGTCCTCTGCGCGTTGACCCCAGATCCGGACTCACCGCGGCGAGAGCGCACCGAAGGATCTCTCACCTCGTCGGAGCGCGCCCGGCTTGCCGTCGGCAAGGTCGTCGTCTTCGCGCTGTGAGCGGCCGCCGCAAGCCATCGCGGACCGCGAGCTCTCTCGGCCGTCCGATCAAGATCCAACGCCGAGATCACGCCACGCCATCGCGACGGTGAGATTGCGTTACGATTTCCAGATCTAATCTCGACCATCGGATCTAGATCCAACGGTCCGAAATCAATGCGTTAACCCAAACGCGTCATCACTGGATCTAATCGCGGCCGTTGAATTTCAAATCAACGGTCGAGATTGCGCCACGTGTCGGTAATTTGGACCGACGCGTCGGGCCGCCCACGCTGGCAGGCAGACGCCGACACGCGGGGCCCGCGTGTCGAGGGCCCGCATGTCGGGCCGACCCAGCCAAGCGCCGACGTCACCCATGACGCCACAGTTGGGTCCCACCTGCCACAAGATCGAGGGTCGAGCCCGCCGACGCCAAAGAAGTGACGCCACCCGAGGCGGACCCACCCGCTTGGTCTCACGTGGAGCCGTGGACCGGTTCACCGTGGACCGAACCGCCGTGAGTCGAGCCCATGAGCCGCCGACGCCACCACCAATCAGGAGCTGACACGTGTCCATGCCGACGCAATAATTAATTTCCGAAAAGAAAATGATTTATTAATTTGAAATAATGATTTGATTTTGTTTCAAACTTCAAACGCTTATAACTTTTAAGTGCTTCAACTCCGATTTGAGTGATTCAAATTTCTAAATTTGTATAAAATTGAGATCTACCTAAATATGAATTTTATTTAATTTTTGGACTAAAGTTTTTCTCTGTAAAATTGTTTAAATGATTATTTACACTTTAAATAATCATAACTTTTGCGTCTTAACTCCAAAATTGACGATTCCAGTTTCTAAAAATCCAGAAAATTATGTTCTCTCTGTTTATGGATTTTATTTGGAGTTTTGGGATGTTTTTGCCTAGTGTTTATTTGTGTATTTGCTATTTGCACGCTTTACGAGTAGACGTTGAAGTGCCGGAAGGATTCGAGGGAGAAGTATTGACTCAGGATCCAACTCAAGACCAAGAACAAGTACTTTTTGAAGGCAAGTTGTGCTTTGACCATGTTGATCCTATTTCGAAATCTATTTTGATTTAAACTATTGCATGTTAGTTCAAATAGAAAGATACTTTGTTTAAACATGGGGGTTAGATAAATACCAATTTGCTGTATGACACCTTGATTATTTTAGTATGTGCCATGACCCCTTGTCACCCTAGTTGTGTTTTACTAGTTGGACATTATTAAATTGCCAACATGGGTTTAGACCGTTGTAGTACCTTTGCTTAGAGCACGCACGTGCTCATGACATGATTTTGGGACAATCAAATGTTAATATTGACTTAATGATATATTGAACCTGTTTTGGAAAAGTATCATGTGATGTTGATGGCACATGGTGCTTGGTAATCAACTGGGGTTTTGATAAACGATTTCGGCCAGGGGCATGTGGCAAGAGTAATCAGGTGGGCCAGTTGTGGCATTGGGGATGTTGATTTGGTTCTTCGGGTAGTCTTGCCCTGGTCACTCTAAGGACTTAACCTTGCAAGCCTTTGAACTGGGTCATACTTGCAACCACATGGCTGGAATGGGACGGCCCTAGTTGACTAAGTCGCTAAGGACTCACTTGTGGAGCCTCAGGGTGTCAATTACACCGTTTGTGTGATTGTGCGGGAGCGATCGTGGTCGTGGCCAGATACCCATCTAACGGTGTGTTGGTCCCATACTTCGCCTTGGCTAAGGGAAGGGATGGTGTAGAGCACGAACCGGAGAGGACCACCTGTGTTGTTTGAGGCTTCCGAAAGGCTTTGTTACGGGAACTCGCCTTTGTGGTGTTTGACTGTATCTTGTGGGTAAAGTGCATAACCTCTGCAGAGTTTAGAATCTATTTGAATAGCCGAGTCCACGGTACTGGACAATGCTCGGGAATTACAGTCAAGGGTTAGACTTTCTCAAAAATAACTTTGGTTTGAAAAGTTGGGTTGGTTTAATAATGAAGATGATGGAAATGTGGTTTAGGATGGGGAAAAATGTTTATTAAACTTCTTGAAAAGTTATTTACGCTTTACTTATTTTTTTTTACTGCTTTCGAATCTACTTATATTACTTGTCAAAAGCTGTTTACTGCAAATATACCTTGAGCTATTCCTTTGTACCAAGCCATGCATATAGTATATTAGCTTGCATTCTGTCCATGACTTGCTGAGTACCAAGTACTCACCCTTGCCTCAACACAATATCAGTTGAAGAGGAGATTACGCCAGCTTTGGAGGAGGAACTCCAAGAGGATCCGTCTACTTAGGGATGCGAGCCCGATCGGTTGCACTGTGGTATCTTGGATGGCGCCACGGGTTATTTGATTTTCCGCTGCTATTATTTTTCTCTGAATAAGTTTCGCCTTACGAGGCATACATTTGTAACTTGGCCATAAGGTCGAGTAACCAGTTTGGTTATTTAAATAAAGTACTTTATTGGTATCGAGTGGTATGATTGTGATATTTACCAATGTTAAGACTGTGTGCACTAGCGCGTTCCTGGACTAGTGCTGAATACACAGAGGGTCCGGATTTGCAAATTCGGGGTCCCGACACAAGGGTTGTCACAACGAGTGGTTCTACTGCTCCACCCTCGGCCCCTTTCTTCCCCCTTGCACTAGGATCGCACTTGCCTTCTCAGTTTCTTGGGTGAGTACCCCCCCTTACTACGATATGGACCAGTCACAGACCTCTTGAAGCTTATCGCCGGCCTGAAGGAGAGGGGGCTATACGGGGTCGAAGTTGCCGTCAGTTTCACTCGGCGCCGAATTCAGCCCCTCAAGGAAAGGGTTCACTCGGGGTTTGAGTATGTCGGGAGGGACGACCCTTCACGTGAGACGCCTGAGGCCCTCACCCCCCTGGTGCTTAGGGAGTGGATGAATGACTTCTTCCCTCCAGATACCCAAATTGTGGTCAAAGGTCACGTGGAGCCCTTCAGCTCCGCGTGGCCTCCTCCCGCGGTGAGTGTCTTTGTATTTTTCTATTGTCTACCGATGCTTGATTGGATATTGCTTGACTACGTCTTCTCGCTTTTTGAAGGATCAAATTGCATTCTTCTCTGATGCTCTGATCCCGCCCGTCCCCTGGCTCAGGGACGCCAAGAAGAAGCACCCTGCCAGCCCTTCCGCTGAAGGGTCGGTCGCCGGGGGGGGGGTAGGGGGAGGCTGAGGCCCGAGGGGGTCTCGGATTCCTCGCATCCGACCAGGGGACCTACGATTGCCGAGCCTCTAGCTCAACGCGCCGTGCTGGATATTGGAAAAGGGAAGGAGTTGGCGCCCGTCGAGGTCCGTGAGACGATCTGTGCGGCTAGGGGTTCCACCGTCTGGGAGTCGGTGACCTAGCCCCCAGCACAATCGACCCTCCCCCAAGCCAGGCTTGATGCTTGCTTGGGCCTATCACTGAGTGGTGCTAGCACTCGAAAAGCGCCCATGATGAAGATGAGGAAGTCCGGAAGGTTAGCTTCCCTATTGACTCCAATTCTAATTCTCTGGTTGTATCTCGACTCGTTTATTTCCTCGCAGGGTGCCATCGGTTGTGGTCCCCGTGGACGTCCCAGCCGGGGTTGCGCTTGCGGCCGAAGGTGGAGGCGTTCCCAGTCCGGTGGGGGTGGCCTCACCAACCGCGCTGGCACTGGGAGGTGATGCCGCCGCTCAGGGCCTAGCTAATGAGGTCCTCCCGATCGCTGAGCTCGAGGAAAGCACGGAACTCCCCCCGCTCGGCGGTATTTCTTCTCCGGTAGCAACCGAGGTCGCGTCGGGGCTTGTCCTCGCCCCAGATTCCGCCATCACTCCTCCAGTGGAGGAGGTACCGTGGGATCCGTCGCCCCTCCCAAGGTTGCCACTACGCCTCAGGTGGCGCACTGAGCAAGGCGAGTGGGTGGAGCTTGGCGGCTGGGAGGAGGAAGCGCGCAAGAGGCGGCGTCTTTATGAGCGCGCAGTCGAAGGCGCTAAGCTTATTCAGGTAGATCGGTCGGCTCCCTTCACTGAATTCTAACACTTTTCATTCTCGAGACTGTTTCCCATTGCACTTTAGATGAACTTGGAATGAATTGTGTATGACCAAAACCGCTCTTTTAAGCTTCTTGCTTGAGATGGTTGAATATGGCTTGAGTCAATAAATTTGAAAAGTGCAAAATAGACTAGAGGAAGAGACTGACGCCTAGGAGACCTATGTCGATGGCTCCTAGTCGAGGTTGTGTTTCTCTAGTATAAACTCTCTAAGACTCAAAGGTTTGCGGAAGAGAGTGAAGCTTAGGAAGCCTTTGTCGATAGCTCCTAGTCGAGGATGTGCTTCACTAGGCCTAACTCTCTATACCGTTTTGTGCGCGTTAATCTCAAAAATTTGCATTTAAATGAGCATGAGGTTTCTCTAATGGTCATGTAAATTCCCAAAGTGTTGACTAGGTTGAACTCTAGTATATCCATTTGCTCGTTAGATTGGCTTTGCTTCTAGTCTTGAAATTATGCTAAGTGTTGCTATTGTTGAAATCATGCAAAATTAGTATAACTTCTTTTGAGCTAGTTAGCAAAAATTGAAATATGCTATTGGATATGACTTAGGATGAGATAATCTGAGATTCAGTAGTTTGGTGTCATACTTTATCTAAGTGGTCACTTGCATAATCCTCAAAGCTCTTGTAGGTTGCATTTCATGCAAAAATTGCTCTCTTGATTATATTGCCAAAAGGGGGAGAAAACATAGAAAAGACATCTTAGAGCGAAGAAAATAAAAAAATGCTTTCTCATGATCATGTTGAATAATTGTCCTTGCATTTGGATCATGAGTTATTTTGAGCTTTTTGGAAGATTTCTTGGTTTTTGGAGCTTATATAGAAAAATTGTTTTTTCTTGTGTTGAGATCTAAAACTTTTTGTCATCTACTTGGTCATGGACTTGCTTTCTCTTTAAATTGGACCAAGTATGATTTTTGCAATCAAATTGCTTTTCTTCCTTATTTTCAAACTCAAATTTATGCCTTTTGTGTGGTTTGTCAATATACTCATCAAGGGGGAGATTGAAGGACCACGTGGAGATCCATCCTTATTTTTTTATGAGTATTTGACTTTATTTGAGCAAGGTGTGCTCAGGTTTGAGTTTGATTTGACTCGGAATTGCATGTTTGAATTTATGATAAATGTGGACTAACATGCAGGAAGAAAAAGGTGAGTGTTGTCGGGGATTTGGATATTTTCCACCAGGACCCTTTTGCCCCGACGGCCGATGCCAAACTGACCATGAACGCCCTTGATCGGGATGCCCAAGAAAGGATCTCAAGTGACCCCATGCTCGGCCACGAGCATGCTCGCCAACCCTCAGCAAAACATGTTCGGTTACAGGCTTCGAAGACGAGTACAAGCAACCTTGCTTGGGAAGGCACAGGTTGGTTGTACCGGACCAAGGGAATGCTCGACGATGGCCAAAGGACGTGGTCAACCCACTAACAGGAAGGTGGCGACCAGTTCGCCGGGGACCAGGGAAGTTATGCCAGGCATGGCGAGAATCAAGGATACGTTAAGAACGGCAACAGGCATGATTTTAGGGCTCAGTTACCATATGTAAATGAAGATACTTAGTATTTAATCTCTCCCCTGACGGGGGCATGAAAGAGGAGGAAGAATGACCTCCCGATTACACAAACACCAATACGTAAAACCACTGGAGTAGGGTTATTATCTCCACTGCGAGAGGCCCGAACCAAGATAATCCCTCGTGTCTCCCTGTGCTCGAGCATCCTTCAGACGCCAATCCTTCAAGGGCGAGGGGCCTTGGTTGATCCCTCATTCAACAAGAAAGCTTGGCGGGGGGCTGTTCCCCAATCGTCGACAGCTTGCACCATCCGTGGGGATCGACTGTGTCAAACTCTGTCCGAGAAGTGTCCCCGAAGATGCCGAATTACGAAGATACCCGGGACCTTGGTACTTTCGATGACGTTGAAGACGACGATATGTACTATGCCAATGGTGGCGTGGCTGGTGTGACCGACCCAGATGGACACACCGAAGCCGGGAGCCTTTCCTCGGTGGCTACAGCGCGGGAGCGATTTCTTCACTCTCAACGCGATGCCCTCGAAGATGACGAGGATGATGATTACGATGGGCTCTACGATAGACTGGATATTCTAGACCACATCGAGCTTGATCAAGAGACAGCCCTCATGATCGTCTTACTCCTGCAATGTTAACATGGCAGGAAGTGACGTCGGCCCCGAGATGAAATCCTCGGGGGCTGCTCGTCAGGACCGCTATGAGGTGGCCAGACACCACTTGGAAGCATCCCTAGACAAGACCTTGGCAAGCCTCAGACGCTAAGCTCGTGGAAAACAGGTTTCCAAGCAGGGAGTCACCGCCCACGAGAATTTTGGTGGAAGTCGCACCCCAGAGCATGCACCTACACACCGCCCGAGCTCACCTCCACCCGTTCTTCGGAACCAGGAATAACTGCAAGCCTTAGCGGCGGTCATGCGTGACCTTCGAAACTTCCCCGAGCAGGTAGATTTGGAGGCGATGGGTGTGGTCGTGGTCGAAGATCTGGAAAGATTGACTGCAGAACTGAAGATTTCGAATCCACCCTGTGACGAGGGTGCCCAGAGCGTTTCCCGGGAACACCGGGAGCGCACCCCGATCCGCTCCCACCGAGAGGAGTCTCGGAGTCTTGGTCGGAAGGAACGTTGGATGGTTGACCTACATCACGAGAACTCTAGGAGTAATTCCCGAGCAACGTCGAGATATCGTGGTGCCAGGGGCAAAGAAGTCATTCAGTCACCTGTCCAATACCTCCTCCGTAACCCTCGCAGACAGCTCCCGAGTGGGATCTGACCTCCCCAGATATTCGAACCCTGGGTGGACCCGTTCCTTGATTGGTTGAATGCGGCGAATGACAAAGCTAGCAGCAACACCCACTCCATGCAAACCAGCACTCTTCAATTGATGGATGATGGCCGTAAGCTCTCCGACTTGGTCTCCGTCGGAGTCGGGAGGAGGCTTAGTCCAAGAAACTGATACCATGGGTCTCCGTCCGAAAAAGGCAGGAAGGCACGGCTCGAGGTTAGAGCAGTAAAACCACTCTTAGTGCCAGCCCTTGTTAGAGGATCGGAAGGGAATGGAAAAATAGGATTTTCTCAACCCATCCCGCAATTGAAGGCCTGCACCCCCAACCAGTTTGGGAGCATTCTTGTTCAGGAAAGGCTTGAGGAGAAAAAGATGGCAAAAAAGGCTAAAGTGGGGGTGGATGCCAATGTAGGCTTCGCAGAGATGCATAAAAATAGCAATCTGAAGAATGGAGTTGGGATTGAGGTGGGTCAACTCAATCCCATAATAATGAAGAAGACCACGGAAGAAGGCATTAGAGGGTAAACTAAACCCGTGCCAGAAAAAAGATTCAAAAACGACAACCTCCTCAGGACGAGGGGTAGGGGAAGACACACCCGCCGTTGGGCGAGCACCGATCAGTACAAAGGGAGGAAGGACCCCAACAGAAACTATGGCGTCCAGATGTTCCTCTGTCACAACTGAGATGGCCCAATCTTGTGGCGCGGGCAATGCGTCGGGCGCGGTGGCGGCGAAGGACGCCATTTCGAAGAACAGAGAAAAGAGATGGCAGACGTTGGGCTGAGCGGAGAACCCTAAGAAATGCAACACAAAAAGCAACAGTAGAGAGACGGAGAATGAGGAAAAGAAAGACCACCACTTCCCCTAAAACCGCACTAAATGTGTCATGGGGCGCCGAGGAACCGCCTCCTGGCAGGGAAACCGGAACCTCTTCTCCCGCAAATGGAACAGTGCAGATCTAAAGGCGCATTCCTGATTCGGGTCCAACTGAAAATTTTGGGTCCGGACCAAGTCAAAGCTTCTCGCGTACGCCTCCGATCGGGGCACAAAGGCACCAAAAAGGCAGCGAAGGTGGGACCGGGTGTGATTACCATTGGGCCAGCGTCCTATTGGATGCAATACAGGTGCGCCCCAAGTCGGGCTGATCACCAGCGTCCTATTGGATGCAACTAGGTGCGCCCCAAGCCGGGCTAATCACCAGCGTACTATTAGATGCAACACAGGTGCACCCCAAGCTGGGTTGATCACCAGCGTCCTATTGGATGCAACACAGGTGTGCCCCAAGCCGAGCTGATCACCAGCGTCATATCGGATGCAACACAGGTGCGCCCTGAGTCGGGCTGATCAATAGCGTCCTACTAGATGTATTCTCAGGTGCGCCCCAAGTCGGGCTGATCACCAGCATCCTATGGGATGAGGACCAGGTGAACTCTCGGGGTACGCCGAGTCAGGTCTGACCCCTAGCATTTTAGCTAGCACATCCCTACGACGGTCAAACGCTGAGGTCCCATCACAAGGAAGGTACCCTAAGATGTCTAAGAGGTAAGTCGAGTCCTTTGCAAACTCCTTGCTTGCCACCAAGCACTCGGATGAAGTAAGCTAGGGACCAATGGGCCGCATCCTCCGAGCAGGAACAAAAAATCAAGGGCAACTCGATTGCAAAGCACTAGGGGGCTACTGTGGAGGATATACGGATCGAGTGCACACATGAAGGTCTAAGAAGACCACGTGAAAAAGGAATGTACATCTTGTAGATTTTACTTCGCCATAACTAAAAGAAGAGATTGTAACCATAAGGGAAGCTATCCTAGATAAGGAAGGATATGATTCCTTTACTTGTAATCAACTCGGACTCATGCTCTAGTAACCGAGTTGGACTCCTTCCCCCTCCCTGTATATAAGAGGGGCGGGAGGACCCCAAGAAGAGACACATAATCCCAGAACATAGGACTAGGGTATTACCTCTAGCGTCGAGGGCCTGAACCTGTATAATTCCTTGTCTTGTGTTACCATCGAGATCCTGATCCAGTGCCTTGCCCCACAAATTCACACCCCCTAAGATTATTGCCGACACCAAACATCGACACCAAGGCCCATGTATTCTCGGACTAGAAAAGTGACATCACTTGTTTGGTAGATTCCCATTGACTCGAAAGGTATTTGGAGATGAGCCTGGATCCGTTAGAAAGAGGACGACGAAAACTTTCAAACAAATACTCATAGACCCCGAACACCCTTGTGGATCAAAAGTTATGGTCATTTTGAGTTGGTGCTGTCTCGGAGGCCGAATCCGAGTTGATCTTGTGCACCGGAAGAATTGGCTTCATGCTTGACATTTGGGAGTCCTTCTCCTTGGTTCCTAAGGACAATAAAATCATCACAAGGATTAAATAGTATTCCATCCATTAAAATTTTTGTATGCAACCCGAGGAACGCATTCACTTGGTAATTGAATTGACGTGCATGAGCTCGAGTAATTGGTCCTTGTATTACATCATTGGTTTCAACGTGATGTGTAGGCATGGCCGTATCCATGGAAGTGATGTTCTCATCACTTCTCCAAGATTGACTTGAGACTCAACTATTTCCAGCTCAAAATCCGGCCAGAGGATATTTAGAAGACTACATTTACTACTCGCTATGGTTTGTATGAGTACATAGTGGTCTCTTTTGGACTCACCAATGCACCTGCCACATTCATAAATATCATGAATAAAGTGTTCATTGAGTACTTGGATAAATTTATGGTGGTGTTTATTGATGACATCCTCATTTACTCCCGGAGTGATCAAGAACATGAGCTTCACTTGCGCATGGTGCTCGACAAGCTTCGCGAGCATCAGTTGTATGCGAAGTTTAGCAAATGCGAGTTCTGGCTCAAGGAAGTGGAGTTTTCGGGCCATGTGCTCTCTAAAGGAGTTGTGATTGCTTCGAGCAAGGTACAAGATGTGCTCGCTTGGGAGCAGCCTCGAACTGTTCCTGAGGTCTGAAGTTTTCTTGGACTTGCTGGTTATTATCAGCGGTTCATTGAAAATTTCTCCAAGATTGCTAAGCTAGTGACTAAATTACTCAAAAAGGAGAAGTTTGAGTGGTTGTCAACTTGCGAGGCTAGTTTTCAAGAATTGAAGTGGAGACTCACGATAGCTCCAATACTTGTTCTGCTTGACGTGTATAAGAACTTTGACGTGCATTGCTATGCATCCCGTCAAGGTCTCGGATGTGTGCTTATGCAGGAAGGTAAAGTCATGGCTCATGCTTCATGTTAGTTGAAGTCTCACAAAATCAATTGCCCAACTCATGATTTGGAGCTAGCTACTGTCATTCATGCTCAAGCTATGGAGGCATTATCTCATTGGAAATCGCTACGAGATATATATCAACCACGAAAGATTCAAATACTTTTACACCTTACCAGATCTAAACCTGAGATAGCGAAGATGGTTGGAGCTGATCAAGGATTATGATCTCGGTATTCATTATCATCCAGGTAAAGCAAATGTGGTACTGATGCCCTCAGCCGCAAGCTACGCACTGTTAACGCCTTGATTGTGGTTAGTTAACCTCAGTTACTAGATGAATTCTGCCGACTCAATCTAGAAGTGGTTGAGAAAGGGTTTGTTGCAGCTTTAGCCTTGCAGCCCACTTTTGAGTCTTAGATCAAAGCTACTCAGCTTAAAGATGCATAAGTAGCTGAGATCAAGCGCAGGATGGAAGAAAGTGCGTCCTTGGGGTTTCCTGAGAGGTCTGATGGACTGATCATGCGTGGGCAACAAGTGTATGCTCCAAATGATCAAGAAATCAAAGAAACGATCTTGAAAGAAGCCCACGAAACTTCTCTTTCAATCCACCTAGGGAGTATAAAAATGTTCCAGGATCTCCAAAAAAGATTTTGGTGGCCTGGCATGAAAAGGGACATCACAGCATACGTTGCCATTTGCGACGTCTACTAGCGTGTGAAAGTGTAGCACCAGCATCCTGCGGGATTGCTCCAACCCTTGAAGATCCCTGAGTGGAAATGGGATGAAGTCGGTATGGACTTCATCACTGGTCTACCGAAGACACCGACCGGCCATGACTGTATTTGGGTGATTATTGACTGGTTAACGAAAGTCGCACATTTCATACTGGTGCATACCACCTATAAGCTTTGTAACATCCCAAAATTTGCTTTTATTAAATTTATTGAGTTATTTGAATTTTTGGAATTTTCTGGAAATTATTTGGATTTAATTTGAATTAACTCCCTTCTTGAATTATTTAAATAATTAAAAGTTTCAACTAAAATTTTGTTGGAAATATTTTATTTGAGTCCAAAATGTCTCAAAGTATTTTCCAGAATTTTTCTAGAATTTTTCAGAGCATTTTGCTATTTTTCTTGATTTATTGGAATTACTAGAATTATTTTTGTCGACGATTGGAGAACGGGCTCCCGCCGAGCTTACTTGTTGAATGAGGGATCAACAGGGGACCCTTTGTACTAGCAAGGGGGAACGTCCGAGTGATGCCAAGACGGGAGAGACAGGCGGTGTTTATCCTGTTCGGGCTTCTCACCGCCGAGATAACAGCCCTACTCCAGTGTATTGTGTTTATGTTGGGTCAAAAAAGGTCCTCCCTCATAGGTGTTTTCGGGAGGATTAAATACAGAAGCTCATGTCATACAAAAGGTAACTACCCCCTATATTTACACCATGCGTCCATATCCGTAGTGCCCACGATCTGTAGCCCATGATCTGCGCGTCATTTTGAATTTTTAATGCACCTGCCCTTGATTTCCGGCTGATTGGCTGCCACTTTCCTTTCTAATGGTTTGATCGAGTCCCCCGACCATTCATCCGGGCATCCGCGTGGTCCTTACGAGCATGGTTGCTCGTGGCCGCCCGGTATGGTCGTGGGCGATCGGGTAAGCATGTACGCTCGGGTGTTGTGTTGTTCGGACGCCCTTCCGAGCATCTTCCGATGGTGCCGTATGGTCGGCACCTTCAGGACCTTCTGGGGGTACAATGGTCTTTTCAGCGAATAGTAAATCCCCGACAGCTAGCCCCCGAGGTTCAAGTGGGGAGCCGTCTGGCCTCGGGCTTCCCCTTGGGCCTAAAAAGACTCGAAGGGGGGATTCGGTTCTAGTAGCAATGTTTGCTCGTGACACACGACTGTCTCACGACATGGAGCGGGCTTGTCGTCATGGAGCGAGCGTCGACTTGCTCGTCACCCAAACGACCATGCCGCGGAAGCGCAGTGTCAAGTTACTTTGGTTCCTTCTCCAAGAAGCTTCTTTGTAACGGTAACGCAGTTTCTTGGGAGACGTGCATTTACTGGGCAGTTTCACCATAACGGACATGTGCCATTTCGCGAAAGGTCGCGGTGGTGTTAAATGCGTCTTTTCATGGGCCTTTTTAACCCCGATCAGCGCAAGAGACAAAGCTACTTCACGTTTTGCTCAATTTCGCCCAGATTCTCCCCAAGGGACTTAGCGCCCTTTGCGTCCTCCTCCTCCCCACAGTAATGGCGCGTTTCGGTGTTAGTCAAATGAACCGAAGGAGGCTCCAGGCGCTTGTGGACGACGGTCATGTCGACCCGAACACCGCTCGAGCGCCCGAGAGCGAGGAGGCACTAGCGCCGTGGGAGGGAGAAATCGTCTCCTACGAGCTATACGCCGTTAACGGGCTTCGCTTGCCTGAGAGTGAGTTCCTCGTCTCCGTGCTCGCCTTTTGCGGGTGTGAGATTTCTCATCTTAACCCTAACTCTATTCTTGCCCTCACGATCTTCTCCCACCTTTGCGAGGCGTATGTGGGCGTGACGCCTACGGCCAGCCTCTTCTTCCACTTCTACTCTCCTTTCCGCACTGGTGGGAATACCCCCGCCGGTTGCGTCTACCTTCGCCTTCGGCCCAACCGTCCATACGAGTACCCCCTTCTTTCCTTGAGGGACTCGGTATCGGGCTGGGCCGACCTCTGGTTCTACCAGAAGAAGGCGGAGGGGAGCCAGCTGAGCTACACCGGGGAGGTCACCCTACTGCTGAGACAGCGCGCCCACCCGTGCAGCCCGAGGAAGAGCGAATCCTCAGGACCATCAGTGAGCTCACCCAGATGGGGCTTACTGGTCGGGACATTGCCTGGGACTTCACCTTCAACCGGGTGTCCCCTTTGCGGTGTCGGGAGCATCCATTCTTCGAGGTGACTGGGTGGCAAGACATCACCCGCGAGGACGACGCAGGTATGTCCCTTGGACCCTCTTTTGGCCTTCGTCGTTGCCCGAGTGTTGGTCTGATTTTTTACTCCTTGTTCGCATTGTAGCTCCGAGGATGGATTGGGTCGAGGAAAGGGTCACCGAGATGTTCGGCGCCCTGAAGGAGAACGAGCTGAAGCCCGACCGCCAGTTCCCCAAAAATGTCTTCGACCGCAGTGATGCGGTAGGTATTCCTGTTTTGTTTTTTGCTCGAGAAACACATCCCGAGCTTGCCTTACTTGGTTTCTGTTCACAGGAGAAGGTCGCCCTTGAGCTCGCCGTGTCGGAAGCCGGTCCGATGCCCCAAGGAGATACCCCGACCAGGGGTTCTCGCAAGAATGCAGCGGATCGAAGCCGCTGACCTTCTATTTCGCCTCCTCCCGCCAGGCGCTCAAAGCGCTAAGCCTCGTCCAAACCTTTGACCAAGCACCACCTGGAGTACGCCGACTGGAAGAAGGTAAGGAACTCCGACAGTGGTTTGCTGGTTTCAAGCAGAAGAAGCCGGAGCTGATGGGTCGCTTGCAACAGCTGGCCGAAGAGGCGAAGAAGGCCGAGGAGGCGGCCAAGTCCACCGCGAGCAAGGAGCAACTGGAGGAGCAGATCAAGGCCCTCCAGGCTTGGCTTGCACAGGTGGTCGAGGACCCTACCGAGGAGGAAGACACCTTCGTCCTAGTCGGGAGGAGCCAAAGGTCGACGCCTCGTCCGACCTTGGCGCTGGAGGGGGCCGACATGGACGAGGTTGACCCTATGATGGCAAGGGCCAGTGATGCCGCCGCGGAACGCACCGAGGCCGTCGCCGAGGCCTACGAGGCCGCCGCGGGCAAGGCACCCGGGGCCCAAAGCGAGGAGACCGAGGACGAGGGCGCTCGTATGGTGGAAGGTAATCCTCGCGTAGTCCCGTTGTTTTTGTTCTTCTTGCGATTTTCCGAGCTAACCCCACTCCGCTTGGCATGGGCGTGATAGCTCGGCTGTTGTCCTTGGATTTCCAGCAGATGGCTGAGTGGATTCTCGACTCCGCAGTTGATGCCGAGCTGGAGCGCATCGCCGACTTGGTGATGGGTGAGGACTCGGAGGAACCACCGCGGGCTGAACTCCCAGAGGCTTCCGAGCATCCTCCTGCGGCCACCGAGCTCCCTTTGGCCGCAGAGGAGCAAGGCTCGCAAGGGACCGAGGAAGCTATGGCCTTGGTCCCTTACGAGGGGACGAGCGCGACGCCGAGTACGGGGGAGACTCAGGAGGCATACCCTGAGGCCCAAGAGTTGGTTGCTCCGGACCAACCGCCGTTGGCCGGGGGCCAAGGAGCGGATCCTAGCTCGGCGGGTCTTCAAGGGGCAAGCCCTAAAGCGGAGGCTGCAGACAATGTTCAGACCCCGAGCGTGGAGACCGAGCTGGGGGATGATCGCCACGAGTTGCAAACCCTGGGGGAATTTCATCCTCAGGGCGAGCGGGTCCCGGAGGTCGAACGTCCTCAGGGGTTGATCGAGGGGGAAGCCGCCCTTGCCCTCCTGGGTACATCGGGTGCCCAAGAGGAGCAAGGCCCCTGCCTGAGAGATGCGCCTGCTCGGGGCGAGGACGACCCCGCTTGGGTCAATCCGTTCTTCCGAGCTGGTGCGACCGACCGCCAGAGGCTCCAGGACAAACTGGTCAGCCGTGCTCTCTTGGTGAGCTTTCCGCTTTTATGACGTACTTTGCCCTTTCTTTTGTGTCGAGGCTCTTAAGGTGGTTTAATCCTTCTTTCTATCCATAGTTCACTGCCAAGACCATGGAGGACATCGAAGCCTCCACTGTCTCTGCAGAGGAGTTCTTGGGGTACCATCGCGAGCAAGATGCTAAGATCGTTGATCTTGAGCGTCGGATCTTCGATGTGCATGCCGCCGACCAGAAGGAGCTGGAGTTGTCGAAGGGCTCCGTTGCCGAGCTTCGGGACCAACTCTCCCAAAGCGAAACGGCGAAGTCCACCTTGGAACTAAGGTGTGCCGACCTTGAGGAGGAGTTGGGGAAGCTTCGGCAGGAAGTCCCCGACCTTCGGCGCGCCGTGCAAGAAGCTCGGGAGCGCGAGGGTGCTCAGCTCAAGGAGGCGCAGCGCCTTCGAGAGAGCGCTGCAGCTCGGTGGAAGGTCTTGGATCTCGAGGCCGAGCTCGATTCAATTAAGGAAGAGCTTGCTGTCCTCCGGGCCGATCGTTAGGGCCATCCGTAGATATCCTTCTGTAGATGTTTTTCCTTTTTGCTTCTTCTCGATCTGTAAACTTTTGTGTAAAACTTTGAAATAGAAAAGGTTTACCTTGTCCTCTTTCTCCTTTATTTTGAATGCCCTTATGCTCGTTTGAAGGTCGTTCTGCAAAAGGGAAGGCAACCATGGGAGAGAACAAGAGTAAAACTTGAAAAAAGGCATACGGTTAGCCCTAACGTACGAGCCCCTGCTATGGACAAAAGGTCGTGCACGTAGAGTTGCGAGCACGGGTTTGTTCATAGGAGATTTTGAAAAGTTTCACTCGCGCCTGTTCGTAGACGATCAAAATTGCCACTAGTCCTGGTTATGAATTTAGATCGTGCGCGCACAGCGCTTTCGCTCGTCGCGCGGCCGAGTCGTGCTTCTAGTTTGCGAGTGTAGCCGCGCGTGTGATTTGAAGCAAACGGGCACAGCGGCGTTAATGCTCGTGATGGACCACCGAGCCCAGGTTGGAGCCGAGCTTGAATCGCCGGTGAGGATGTCTGTGCGTGATCATTCATGTAGCGAAGAACTACTGCGAAAGGGGATCAACACGAGCAGACAGCCTACAGGTTTTCGAGCTTGGTTCCAAGGGGGATGGTACACATGCATTGTTTACTATGCTCGTTCGCTGTGCTTCGAATGTAGAGCGAAGTGTTTGGGGTAAGAAGAGGTATGCTACGAAAGAATCGATTTTTTACTAAGGGCAACGCGAATGACGCAAAAAATAGATACTTGAGTTTGAAAAGGTGCTCAAACATAGAACTTACGCAATTGATCAATGTTCCAGGTTACAGATATGACCGTGTAGGGTCCCTCCCATCTAGGGGCTAGCTTGTTGGCTTTTGACAGGTCCTGAACCCGTCGTAAGAGCAAGTCGTCGACATGCAGGGTCCTTGGTTGAACTGATTTGGCCGCGTTCCTATGAAGTGCTTGTAGGTAAACCGCGAACCGGAGTAACTCTAGTTCTCGTGTCGCCTCCGCGAGGTCTAGGTCAACGAGCCGCTCGATTTCCTGGTCGACGGAATCGACCAGCTGCACCCTTGGGAAACCCAGCACAGCTTTTGCAGGCAAAACGGTCTCTGCACCGTAGACGAGTTGGAATGGGGTTTCACCCGTGGCCCGACTTGCGGCAGTGCGAATCGACCAAAGAACAGAGGGTAGCTCGTCCACCCACTCCTGTTTGTGCTGGCTAAGGTTCTTAAAGATCCTCTTTTTTATGCCTTGGATTATCTGCCCATTTGCTCGTTTGGCTGCCCCATTGCTCTACGGATGTGCCACAGAGGTGAAGCAGACCTTGGTCCCGACCTCCTCGCAGTAAGCTTGGAACAATTCACTAGTGAATTGAGTTCCATTGTCTGTGATAAGACGGTTGGGTATCCCAAACCGAGTTACCACATTGCTTTGGAGGAACCTCTTGGCCGTTTGGGCCGAGATGGTCGACATGGGCCGGCCTCTATCCACTTGGTGAAAGTGTCGATGGCCACGAGCAAGTACTTGCAGCCTTTCCGACCTCGGGGAAAAGGCCCGAGGATATCGAGCCCCCAGGTCGAAAATGGCCACGAAAGTGGGTTGGTTTGCAGCGCATACGCTGGTTGGTGGACTTTGCGGGCATGAAACTGGCATGCTCGACAAGTTGTCACGATTAACCGAGCGTCCGCCAAGGCCGTTGGCCAATAATAAACCAATCGGAAGGCTTTGCTCACGAGCGTTCTGAATGACGAATGAGCTCCACACATTCCTTCATGGATATCCCGAAGAAGGTACTGGCCCTCTTCCTGGGAGACACACTTGGAGATGATTCCTAGTGCGCCTTTGCGGTATAGGTTGCCTTCAATCAGTATGTACTGAGAAAACCGCCTTGAAAGCCGGGAACACTCGGCTTCTTCCTCGGGCAATGTGCCGTGCGCGAGGTATTGGACGAATGGCGTCATCCAACTTGTGTTTTGCTCGAGAAGAGAGACTGTACCGCCAGTCTCTGGTGCCTCCTCTACAGAGGGAATGGAGGGCTTGTGCAGGTGCTCAACGAGCACCCCCGCGAGAGCGGTAGTTTGGGAGGAACCGACCTTTGATAATTGGTCGGCCAGGGTATTGTCCTTCCTGGGGATGTAGAGTACCTCGAAATTCTTGAAGTACTTCTCCATCTTCCTTATTTCGACCAGGTAAAGCGCCATTGAGGTATCGAAACACTGATACTCCTTATTTACCTGGTTTACGACCAACTGCAAATCGCCCTTCACAGTTAGTCATTGGACTCCGAGCGATCTGCATGCTCGTAGTCCGGCCAAGAGGCCCTCATATTCCGCTGCATTGTTGGAGGCAGCAAAGTGCAGCTGAATGGCGTATTGTAACTTCTCTCCTTCTGGGGAAAACAGCACAACACTAGCCCCCGAGCGTTCGTATGCTCGGGACCCGTCGAAATACATAGTCCAGTGATTTTCCCTAGACCTGGCAGGCTCGTTCGTTGACAGAGCTGGAGCCGACCATTCTGCTACAAAGTCCGCCAGGACCTGGGATTTGATCGCTGTGGAAGCCAAAAATAATATTTCGAACTCGGCAAGCTCCATAGCCCACTTTGCTATACGACCACTAGCATCTTGGTTTTTCAAGATCTCCCTGAGCGGAAAGTTGGTCGGGATTACAATCTTGTGTACTTAGAAGTAATGGCGCAGCTTTCTAGAAGCCATTAGTAGTGAGTACAAGAGTTTCTGGACCTCAGGGTAACGCTCCTTTGGTCCATGTAGTACTTCACTAACATAGTAGATGGGTCGTTGGACCCCATCCCTTTCAACCGCTAATACCGCGCTTACAGCTTGCGGGGTTGCCGCTAGGTATAATAGCAAGTTTTCCTCCGTTTTGGGGGTGACCAGGACGGGTGGCTTGGACAGGTACTGCTTTAGTTCCTCAAAGGAACGATTAGCTTCCTCCATCCATGAGAAACCGTCGTGTTTGCGCAGGGCTTTCAAGAAGGGTAACCCTCGCTCACCCAGCCGAGAAATGAAACGGCTCAAAGCGGCCATCCGACCGGTCAAGGCCTATACCTCCTTCACGCATGTGGGTGGTCTCATGTTTTCAATGGCTTCAATTTTCTCTGGATTTGCCCCGACGCCCTGTGGACCGACCATATAACCGAGCACCTTCCCAGCTTTTACACCGAAAACGCATTTTTCTGGGTTCAATTTTATTCGATGCTTATTGAGGTAATAAAATGTTTCCTCTAGGTCGGCGACATGATTTGGAGCGAGCTTGCTCTTGACAACTATGTCGTCTACATAGACCTCCAGGTTCCAGCCTATTTGATCCGCAAAGTTTTTCTACATGAGGCGCTGAAAAGTTGCTCCAGCGTTTCTCAGACCGAAGGACATGGTCGTGTAGCAGAATGTCCCAAATGGGGTGATAAAGGAGGTCTTCCCTTTGTCTTCACGGGATATGCTGATCTGATGATATCCCGAATAAGCATCCAGGAAGCTCACAACTTGTGACTCCGCCGTCGCATCGACCAATTGGTCTATGCGAGGTAGCGGGTAGTTGTCCTTTGGGCACGCGGCGTTCAGTCCTGTGTGGTCGACACATGTGCCACTTGCCTCCTTTCTTCTTGACTATGATTGGGTTGGCCAGCCACTCCGAGTGCTCGACCTCTCTGATGAAGCCGGCTTTAAGGAGTTTGTCGAGTTCTTCCTGGATGATCGCCTGTTTTTCCAGGGAGAATCGTCTGAGTTTTTGTCGCACTGGTTTTTTATCAGGCCGAACTGCTAGCCTGTGCTCGATCACCTCCCTTGGGACTCCGGGCATGTCGGATGGTTCCCAGGCGAACGCATCTGGATTTACTCGGAGGAAGGTGATGAGCTCGAGTTCCTATTTGGGATATAAGGAAGACCCCAAATGCACGACCTTGGCGGGTTCCGACTCGTTGAGCAGAACGGCCTTGGTCTCTCCTCCGGGCTGGAGGGCAACTCTGGGCCGGGGGTGCTTCGGCTCTTGGTCGGGGCCACATGTAGGCAGTTGGCCGACCATGTCCAATGCCCTCTCATCGCAACTTAACGCGGACTTATGGCTCCCCCTTACGGTTATGACCCCATTGGGTCTAGGAACCTTTAGGCATTGATACGCGTGGTGCGTGGCGGCCATGAATTTGGCCAAAGCTGGTCTGCCGAGAATGACATTGTAGGCCGATTCGAAGTCGACCACCTCAAAGGTGATCAATTCTTTATGGAAGTTGCTCGGACTGCCAAAGGTGACAGGCAGAATGACCTGGCCCAAAGGTTTGATCGAGGTGCCCGGGACTATCCCAAAGAAGGGAACCGATATTCTTTTGATCTTGGAGCGAGGGATCTGCATCTCGTCCAAAACCTTGGCGGAAATTAAATCCAGGGAGCTTCCGTAATCTATGAGGACCCGGCCAACGACAGTGTTTGCTGATGGTCGGGCTCACGACCATCGGAAGCTTCTGTGGTTTCACTACTACAAAACTGCACATAGGAGACGCCTATCAGTGGCGGTTTGTTTGGAACCGCCACTAATAGAAATATCAGTGGCGGTTTTGTGATGCCTTAGAGCGTCAGAGCGATTCTAGGGTTCCTTTTTCCTGGTTTTGTTTCGGGAGAGGAATGAAGGATTTGTCGGGGGATGAAATAATTGAAGTTTATCCGGCGTATTAATATTAAATTTGGAGTTGTCGGGCTAGAAACAGTGGGCCGAGGAAAACCTGGGCCTGGGCTGCGAATCCCCTCCCCACCTCTCTCTTTTCCCTAGTGGGCCGGCCCACCATATAAAAGGGTGTCACCCCCCAAAAGCCCTAGGCGCCCCCTTCCTCCTAGCAGCCACACCACCCCTCCTCTTCCTCCCCTTGCGTGGTGGCTCAAGATCCACCGCGAGCGAAGGAGCAAGCGAGAAAAGGATCCGTTGAGGCGTGGAGGGCGAGCAGATTTCCGTTCGGGGAATCGTCGCGGCGTTTTAAGTGGGTTCTCAAGGGAGAACTCAAGGTAAAATTTCCAATATTTTACCCCTGTTTTACCTAGGGATTAGGAGTGTATTAGATCTGGTGGTGAGTGATTTAGATGGATCTTGATGGGGGAGAAGGGTAGATGTTCACGTGGTGCTGTTTTTGGAAGGTGAGATTGTGCAGCACGGATTGTTTCGTGTTTTACGTGGCATAGACGATTTGTCCTGCACAAACCTATAACTAGAAAGTTGTAGATAAAGTCGAGATCTAGCTTCCGTATTTTTTAAGAATTTTTGGGGCGTGGGTCTGAGAGTTATCGCTGTTGCAAGATGACGGACAGAATCTGGAAACAGATTTTGTCCACTGTGTTGGACGTTTGTTTAGGCATATTTAACAGTGGAATTGAAATTTGTGATCTTCATGAAAGTTGTAGATCTCGTCAATATCTAGCTACTGTAATTTTTTTGTATTTTTATGATCTGTATAAAAAAAGATACGAAATTGTGAAGAGAGGGTGCTGCTGTTTGACCGGACAGATTGGGGTTTTGGCGCTTAAGAAGGAGGCAGGGATTAGGAAGCGTGTGTTCGAGTTGTGTGATCATTTGTGATGTCGCTATGTACTGAAATAATACTTGTACAGGTGGTGCCCCTTCTGGGCGCAACTAGGTTCGTCATCCACGTTGGTAAAGGCAAGTGGAAGTAGCGGTCTTGCTAAACTATAACTCGCTATTTGTTTAGTCTTCAATATAAACCTTAATTGCAGCACACCTACATGGTTTAACTACTTGTTTATGAGATTACAATATCCTATCCTGCCGTGTGAGGTGGTTGTTTGGCTTTTGAATCATGAGTCCGAATGAAGAAAGATGTTGTTTGCAAGATGAATTGTGGAGATATTCTATCTCAATGATGTTCGCATTCTATCCATGTTATTTGATGGTATGCAAGCATGTGAATTCAGAGTGGGAAGTTATGAATGTATTTATGCATGAAGCATTAACTGCATAATCATGCATTGGAAGTTTGTCGGCCTTGGCGTCTTGGCGACCGTGCTGTACAACACCGTGTGTTCCCGAAAGGGCACGGTGAGGAGGATCATGGCATAAGCATGTGCACAATCATATGCATTTTATTGAGGTTGTGTGGACTCTATAATGTGGTATTGGACATGAGGAATTTGGTATGCTAGTTTCTTTGTGGCTGTGTTATTCGTTAGAAGTTGTTCCGCTTTTGAGATTACCCAATCTCACCCCTTGTTATTTTGTTGTTTTCAGGTAGTTCTCGCGAGTCGTAAGCTTGAAGGGTGGGCTTAGTAGCACAATCAACCCTCTGGGGTCATCACGAATCACATGGACTAGTGCATTTAATAATTCATTAGCTTGCTGAAATTTTATTAATCATAGACCTGTTGATGTCCTCTTTGGAGCTGTTTTACGTTTATGTTTGTTTTCTGGTTGATTTAGATTTGTTATCTCTAGTATTGATGCTTTTATGTTATTCCTGTTTATAATGGTTATTATGAATCTTGTTGTCGCTTCCGTTTTGTCCTAATTTTAGGAGAGATGTGTCGAAATTTTCTTGTACGACAGTTTAGATTTGTAGGGTGTTACTGATTGGTATCGAGCGGGCTGTAGGTCCTTGGAATGTCTATTTTTAGTGTCATACTATAGGATACAACTAAAATGTGATGTGGAATAACTTAGAAACATGGCCTAGGTTTTAACTAAAATTTTGTCATAGGATAGCAACATTAAAACTTGTGTAAGTGGAATCACTAATTTAAAATTTGACACACATGGATGCACAGTAGGAAAGGGTATGGGTATCGTTGCCTTATGCTTAAAGGTTGAATTTAAGCTTTGTTGTTGAATGCTACTTTTGATGATGTATAATGCTATATTTATGATAGATTTGATTGAGTTGCTTCATTTGTGATAAAGTGTGGTTGTGGTGCGAAGGGTTTTGGTCACCTTTTGTTTGTAGTGATTGTGGTTTGACGGTGTGGCGGGTAGAGTCACCAGAAGAACTATTATACCCTGTAGGGAAAGAGTACTTATCCGTGTCTATCGTAGATCGGGTAGTGACTGGAGTCAAATAGAAGAGGTTGGTGATGGATTCCTTCGGATGTTCTTTACCGTCTTTGTGATCGGTTTTGGTTGGTTTTAGGTATGTGGTTGGTTCGAAACCGAGGAAAATGCTTAGTTTTGAGCACTCGCTGATTTGTCCTTTTGGCGGTTTGTGGTTTTGTCTCCTTTGAGTGAAGACACAGAAGAAGAGAGTCCTACGTTGCGCGTCTTTTGGTCACAATTTTGCTTTGGCACCTGATTTATTGTGATGGATGCGTTGGGAGGAAATTTACGTGGTTGTTGTTTCCCAGATTTTTTTAAAAAAGAAGGGGTTGGAGTTTCTCTGTTGCAGATCAAAAATTTGGATGGAGCTAAGTTTGAATCTTTATCGGAAAATTTTAGTTGGACATTTGGTCTTCCCTTTTGCATCCGTCTTCCTTTGTGGAAAGTGTAGGTTTTGGATTTCTTGAAGAGTTTTGGCTACTATGATTGGACATTTGAGGTCGAGCTCTCTTGCATTTATGTTTGGATTTTGCTTTTCTTCCTTGCACGAAAAGAAGAAATTTTTATCGGTGTTTGTTCTTGATCTAGAACTGTGTTTGTTTTTAATGTTTGGGATTGCCTCCTGTTTGTCAAGGGTAGGTGACCCATGGCGGTGTTTAGAAATTTTATGTACGTATTCGTAGTATGTAACAATGTGGTTTATGGAATGATGTACTTCTATGTTAATTTGTGAGTTGAATCAATTAAAATGTAATTGTTATCTTTAGCTTGAGATTAAATAAACTTCTAGTATTGTAGATTGCTCTATAAGCGAAAATGATTGAATGTGTTAATGTGCATGCTTAGGATTTATTGCATTATTTTAATGTGCCCTTGACCATGGACAATGTTTAAAGCTTTAAATCTTGATGCGTAGTTAGAACATTACGATGATGTAAACTCTTTGTGAAGGTAATAGAAAATTAGTGGGTTATTTAGAGACATTTTAATATAAGGTCGGTAGAACAATTTAATTGTAATGGTGGACTACGATATTGTTAAAGAAACCATCTTTGGTTGTTTAAAGATGTTCTAATTTAATCGTGTTGGCTAGTGACTTTAACTTGGAAATTGATTAGAGTTGATATTTATGGCGTTGCAAACTATTAGTAGATTCGGAAGTATGCGATTGCTTTCCAATAATGCTAGTATCGATATCAATTGGGAAGACATAAGTTTTGCCATTGCCGTAAGAGCTTTGTGATGATTTCACCTATTCAGTTCACTTTAAAAAAACGCTGGAGTATGTCTTGGAGTGGCAATTTTACTATAACCCGTGTATAGGGTAGCTAAAAAAAATTAAATTTAATTTAGCGTTGTTGTTATAAGAGCTTTGGATGGCTTAAATTATTCAATCTATTTTACATAGTTGGAGTATGTTGTGTAGTGACAGTTTGTCATAGCCTATGGATAGGGTAACTAAAAGCAATGTTGTTGTTTTACAATTATGCCAATTATTGATATTGATGACTTAGTAGTGGTGGTTGATTAGATTAATTGTTGAAAACCTTTGTTAAAATGGTGGAAATTGTAACATGTTGTGATGGAGTGAATCGAGGATAGTTAGCATGGCGGCGTGATTTTGTCCTTAATAAATGTATGTTTTAAACTTCTATTTATGATTGGTGCCTTGTTGAGATAATATTTACTTGTTGAGTCATCTTTTAGGTGAATAAATTTCCATTGTCGAGATGTTGGCCAGCGTATGTGGTATGGAATTTATAGGTTCATCATCTTTGAAAGACTTGTTGAAGCTCGCCTTTCAAATTTAGAATATGATGATATAGGTTAGGCTGCTCAGTGGGGATCTTGATGAGGTAGTGTTGGTTGGATGTGTTTTTGATAAGCCTTTGTGAACTTTATTTATAATTGTGGAAAAGGTAATAAGAGTAAGAATTTGTTGTGTAGTTGTTGTTAAATCTGATGGGCCTCAATGAGTAAATAGGAATATTGAAATCTAAATGGTAAGGGTAGTGGAATGCTATAGATGGCGGGAGTTATGCTGAACTTATGTTTAAAAATTCATATGGATTGGTTTGTTTGTTTGATATTTGGGTTGAATACTTTCGGTCAAAGTATTCTTTGTCTTGTGTTTGAGTTTCCCTAAACTTAGAATGATTACGCCAAATGTGGGTTAATTTAGAGGCTTAAAACAAGGATAAAAGAATGATTAACCTTGAAGTAATTTGTGGAGATTTTGGAATGTTATTCTATTAAATATCGTCATTCATTCATCTTTGATAAGAAAACTAGCTTAAGTTATGAATCGACATTTATGCTCAAGGATGTATGCTTTATTGTGTCCGTAGTTTTCAAGGTCGAGTTATCGGTTGCATTGTTGATCAAAAGAAGTAGCTAATCAATGTAAGATTTGGAACTTCATGATCTGGAAATATTTGTATTTCTATTTTGGGCTAGAGTTGTGTTGTGGTGTGAGGTGTTTGGCAGTTTTGTTTAAGAGACAATTCTTAGTTTGTGACATAAATGATATTCGTGGTTGAAACAATTTTTACGTTGGGAAGTGAGTTTGGTTCCTTTTTAAGGAAAAGAGATGGTGGTTGTGTGGAAGCATTTAATTCCTTGATCGGTTTCTTTTTACGAATGGCTCGGCCTTGGATAAAAGTGAGATGATTTGTTTTGGTAAAAGTGAAATGCATTTGCGAGAAGACTTTCGCGGTGTTTCTCTTTTGAATAGAGCTTCTCCCCGAAGAAATTTTTTTTGGTGTTTTTGGTTCTATGGAGTTCCTCTTCCAAGTTGAGTTCCCGTGTATGTGAATTTTAGCCCTTTGGTTTAAAGATGGTGATTGTCGTTCGTTGTGTTAGTGAGAATTAAGATTTCTTTTACGTTCAAGCTTGGGGGTAAGAAAATGAATGTTTATGTTATGGTTGAGTATATTCAAGGATTGTACTCCTTGCCACAGTCCTTGGGTGGAAGAATGTGAAGGCGAAAACCTTCTTACAAGGGAAAACTAGTGTGGAGTCGCTGATCGTAAGTAGTTTAAAAGTGAAGAGTAAAGGAAGGTTGTGTATGACTCAATTCAAACCTTTTTGGAGAATTGTTTTCATTGATGTGTTCCTCGGTGGGGTTGCTTAATTTAGTAGTGGACAACTTGGAAGTTGCGAGTAATTACATTAATTTTTGGAACTTTTGTCATTGGAGTTCGGCGAGTTTGTGTCAACCGTAGTGATTGTGTTCGGTTGTTATTGTTTCTGCAGTTCTGGACCACTGGTTGTAAAGTAGGCTATCTCTGTCGTTGGTAAGGGTGGATATTGGTTATTTTTGTAAAGATCAATCACTTGTAGGAGATAGGAGTTTGTGTTTGGGTTGATTTAGAGACTTACCTAGGCGTTGTGTCTCACATGGTTCGCGTCGTCGAGAATCTGACAACTGTAGTAGAGGAGTTGAGATTGGAATGCGGAGTTTCGCGATCGGGTTGAAGAGAGAAGTGGGAGTTGAGATTCGGATCGATGCAGATTCACCTAATAGGTGTCCTTTTTAATAGGGAATAGTTCGTGTTAGTGTCCAATGAAAGATTTGTGGACCAATTAGTGCAGCGGGATGCAACTTGGGAACTTGAGGACCAGATGCGGAAGAAGTATCCTACACTTTTTGAGGATGCTGAAGGTGAAGTGTTGATTACTATTTTGCCTTCCTTTTTTTTAAGGTTTCGTAGCAAAGAGGAGTAGATTAGGGGCGAATCCTTTTAAGAGAGGAGAATGTGATGCCTTAGGCGTCGAGGCGATTCTAGGGTTCCTTTTTCCTGGTTTTGTTTGGAGAGGAATGAAGGATTTGTCGGGGATGAAATAATTGAAGTTTATCCGGCGTATTAATATTAAATTTGGAGTTGTCGGGCTAGAAAGCAGTGGGCCGAGGAAAACTGGGCTGGGCTGCGAATCCCCTCCCACCTCTCTCTCTTTTCCCCTAGTGGGCGGCCCACCATATAAAGGGTGTCACCCCAAAAGCCCTAGGCGCCCCCTTCCTCCCCTAGCAGCCACACCACCCCTCCTCTTCCTCCCCTTGCGTGGTGGCTCAAGATCCACATGAAAGCTTGAAGCAAGCGAGAAAAGGATCCGTTGGCGTGGAGGGCGAGCAGATTTCCGTTCGGGGGAATCGTCGCGGCGTTACAGTGGAGTTCTCAAGGGAGAACTCAAGGTAAAATTTCAATATTTTACCCCTGTTTTACCTAGGGATTAGGAGTGTATTAGATCTGGTGGTGAGTGATTTAGATGGATCTTGATGGGGAGAAGGGTAGATGTTCACGTGGTGCTGTTTTGGAAGGTGAGATTGTGCAGCACGGATTGTTTCGTGTTTTACGTGGCATAGACGATTTGTCCTGCACAAACCTATAACTAGAAAGTTGTAGATAACGTCGAGATCTAGCTTCTGTAATTTTTCAGAATTTTGGGGCGTGGGTCTGAGAGTTATCGCTGTTGCAAGATGACGGACAGAATCTGAAACAGATTTTGTCCACTGTGTTGGACGTTTGTTTAGGCATATTTAACAGTGGAATTGAAATTTGTGATCTTCATGAAAGTTGTAGATCTCGTCAATATCTAGCTACTGTAATTTTTTTGTATTTTTATGATCTGTATAAAAAAGATACGAAATTGTGAAGAGAGGTGCTGCTGTTTGACCCGGACAGATTGGGGTTTTTGGCGCTTAAGAGGAGCAGGGATTAGGAAGCGTGTGTTCGAGTTGTGTGATCATTTGTGATGTCGCTATGTACTGAAATAATACTTGTACAGGTGGTGCCCCTTCTGGGCGCAACTAGGTTCGTCATCCACGTTGGTAAAGGCAAGTGGAAGTAGCGGTCTTGCTAAACTATAACTTCGCTATTTGTTTAGTCTTCAATATAAACCTTAATTGCAGCACACCTACATGGTTTAACTACTTGTTTATGAGATTACAATATCCTATCCTGCAGTGTGATGTGGTTGGTTGGCTTTTGAATCATGAGTAAGAATGAAGAAAGATGTTGTTTGCAAGATGAATTGTGGAGATATTCTATCTCAATGATGTTCGCATTCTATCCATGTTATTTGATGGTATGCAAGCATGTGAATTCAGAGTGGGAAGTTATGAATGTATTTATGCATGAAGCATTAACTGCATAATCATGCATTGGAAGTTTGTCGGCCTTGCGTCTTGGCGGCCGTGCCGTGAACACCGTGTGTTCCTGAGAAAGAACACGGTGAGGAGGATCATGGCATAAGCATGTGCACAATCATATGCATTTTATTGAGGTTGTGTGGACTCTATAATGTGGTATTGGACATGAGAATTTGGTATGCTAGTTTTCTTGTGGCTGTGTTATTCGTTAGAAGTTGTTCCGCTTGCTGAGATTACCCAATCTCACCCCTTGTTATTTTGTTGTTTCGAGGTAGTTCTCATGAGTCGTAAGCTTGAAGGGTGGGCTTAGTAGCACAATCAACCCTCTGGGGTCATCACGAATCACATGGACTAGTGCATTTAATAATTCATTAGCTTGCTGAAATTTTATTAATCATAGACCTGTTGATGTCCTCTTTGGAGCTGTTTTACGTTTATGTTTGTTTTCTGGTTGATTTAGATTTGTTATCTCTAGTATTGATGCTTTTATGTTATTCCTGTTTATAATGGTTATTATGAATCTTGTTGTCGCTTCCGTTTTGTCCTAATTTTAGGAGAGATGTGTCGAAATTTTCTTGTCTGACAGTTTAGATTTGTAGGGTGTTCTGATTGGTATCGAGGCGGGCTGTAGGTCCTTGGAATGTCTATTTTTAGTGTCATACTATAGGATACAACTAAAATGTGATGTGGAATAACTTAGAAACATGGCCTAGGTTTTAACTAAAATTTTGTCATAGGATAGCAACATTAAAACTTGTGTAAGTGGAATCACTAATTTAAAATTTGACACACATGGATGCCTGAGTAGGAAAGGGTATGGGTATCGTTGCCTTATGCTTAAAGGTTGAATTTAAGCTTTGTTGTTGAATGCTACTTTTGATGATGTATAATGCTATATTTATGATAGATTTGATTGAGTTGCTTCATTTGTGATAAAGTGTGGTTGTGGTGCCGAAGGGTTTTGGTCACCTTTTGTTTGTAGTGAGGTGTGGTTTGTGGTGTGGCGGGTAGAGTCACCAGAAGAACTATTATACCCTGTAGGAAAGAGTACTTATCCGTGTCTATCGTAGATCGGGTAGTGACTGGAGTCAAATAGAAGAGGTTGGTGATGGATTCCTTCGGATGTTCTTTACCGTCTTGACGGTCGGTTTTGGTTGGTTTTAGGTATGTGGTTGGTTCGAAACCGAGGAAAATGCTTAGTTTTGAGCACTCGCTGATTTGTCCTTTTGGCGGTTTGTGGTTTTGTCTCCTTTGGTGAAGACGAAGAAGAGTCCTACGTTGGCGTCTTTTGGTCACAATTTTGCTTTGGCTTTGATTTATTGTGATGGGTATCGTTGGGAGGAAATTTACGTGGTTGTTGTTTCCCAGATTTTTAAAAAAGAAGGGTTGGAGTTTCTCTGTTGCAGATCAAGCTGGATGGAGCTAAGTTTGAATCTTTATCGGAAAATTTTAGTTGGACATTTGGTCTTCCCTTTTGCATCCGTCTTCCTTTGTGGAAAGTGTAGGTTTTGGATTTCTTGAAGAGTTTTGGCTACTATGATTGGACATTTGAGGGTCGAGCTCTCTTGCATTTATGTTTGGATTTTGCTTTTCTTCCTTGCACGAAAAGAAGAAATTTTTATCGGTGTTTGTTCTTGATCTAGAAGCTGTGTTTGTTTTTAATGTTTGGGATTGCCTCCTGTTTGTCAAGGGTAGGTGACCCATGGCGGTGTTTAGAAATTTTATGTACGTATTCGTAGTATGTAACAATGTGGTTTATGGAATGATGTACTTCTATGTTAATTTGTGAGTTGAATCAATTAAAATGTAATTGTTATCTTTAGCTTGAGATTAAATAAACTTCTAGTATTGTAGATTGCTCTATAAGCGAAAATGATTGAATGTGTTAATGTGCATGCTTAGGATTTATTGCATTATTTTAATGTGCCCTTGACCATGGACAATGTTTAAAGCTTTAAATCTTGATGCGTAGTTAGAACATTACGATGATGTAAACTCTGTGAAGGTAATAGAAAATTAGTGGGTTATTTAGAGACATTTTAATATAAGGTCGGTAGAACAATTTAATTGTAATGGTGGACTACCGATATTGTTAAAGAAACCATCTTTGGTTGTTTAAAGATGTTCTAATTTAATCGTGTTGGCTAGTGACTTTAACTTGGAAATTGATTAGAGTTGATATTTATGGCGTTGCAAACTATTAGTAGATTCGGAAGTATGCGATTTGCTTTCCAATAATGCTAGTATCGATATCAATTGGGAAGACATAAGTTTTTGCCATTGCAGTAAGAGCTTTGTGATTATTTCACATATTCAGTTCACTTTAAAAAAAAGGCTGGAGTATGTCTTGGAGTGGCAATTTTGCTATAACCCGTGTATAGGGTAGCTAAAAAAAAATTTAAATTTAATTTAGCGTTGTTGTTATAAGAGCTTTGGATGGCTTAAATTATTCAATCTATTTTACATAGTTGGAGTATGTTGTGTAGTGACAGTTTGTCATAGCCTATGGATAGGGTAACTAAAAGCAATGTTGTTGTTTTACAATTATGCCAATTATTGATATTGATGACTTAGTAGTGGTGGTAGCGATTAGATTAATTGTTGAAAACCTTTGTTAAAATGGTGGAAATTGTAACATGTTGTGATGGAGTGAATCGAGGATAGTTAGCATGGCGCGTGATTTTGTCCTTAATAAATGTATGTTTTAAACTTCTATTTATGATTGGTGCCTTGTTGAGATAATATTTACTTGTTGAGTCATCTTTTAGGTGAATAAATTTCCATTGTCGAGATGTTGTGGCATTATGTGGTATGGAATTTATAGGTTCATCATCTTTGAAAGACTTGTTGAAACACTGCCTTTCAAATTTAGAATATGATGATATAGGTTAATTTGCTCAGTGGGGATCTTGATGAGGTAGTGTTGGTTGGATGTGTTTTTGATAAACCTTGTGAACTTTATTTATAATTGTGGAAAAGGTAATAAGAGTAAGAATTTGTTGTGTAGTTGTTGTTAAATCTGATGGGCCTCAATGAGTAAATAGGGAATATTTAAATCTAATTGGTAAGGGTAGTGGAATGCTATAGATGGCGGGTGTTATGCTGATCTTTTGTTTAAAAATTCATATGGATTGGTTTGTTTGTTTGATATTTGGGTTGAATACTTTCAGTCAAAGTATTCTTTGTCTTGTGTTTGAGTTTCCCTAAACTTAGAATGATTACGCAAATGTGGGTTAATTTCGAGGCTTAAAACAAGGATAAAAGAATGATTAACCTTGAAGTAATTTGTGGAGATTTTGGAATGTTATTCTATTAAATATCGTCATTCATTCATCTTTGATAAGAAAACTAGCTTAAGTTATGAATCGACATTTATGCTCAAGGATGTATGCTTTATTTGTAAAGTAGTTTTCAAGGTCGAGTTATCGGTTGCATTGTTGATCAAAAGAAGTAGCTAATCCAATGTAAGATTTGGAACTTCATGATCTGGAAATATTTGTATTTCTATTTTGGGCTAGAGTTGTGTTGTGGTGTGAGGTGTTTGGCAGTTTTGTTTAAGAGACAATTCTTACGGTTGTGACATAAATGATATTCGTGGTTGAAACAATTTTTACTGTTGGGAAGTGAGTTTGGTTCCTTTTTAAGGAAAAAGAGATGAGTGGTTGTGTGGAAGCATTTAATTCCTTGATCGGTTTCTTTTTACGAATGGCTCGGCCTTGGATAAAAGTGAGATGATTTGTTTTGGTAAAAGTGAAATGCATTTGCGAAGACTTTGTGCGGTGTTTCTCTTTTGAATAGAGCTTCTCCCGAAGAAATTTTTTTGGTGTTTTGGTTCTATGGAGTTCCTCTTCCAAGTTGAGTTCCGTGTATGTGAATTTTAGCCCTTTGGTTTAAAGATGGTGATTGTCGTTCGTTGTGTTAGTGAGAATTAAGATTTCTTTTACGTTCAAGCTTGGGGTAAGAAAATGAATGTTTATGTTATGGTTGAGTATATTCAAGGATTGTACTCCTTGCCACAGTCCTTGGGTGGAAGAATGTGAAGGCGAAACCTTCTTACAAGGGAAAACTAGTGTGGAGTCATTGATCGTAAGTAGTTTAAAAGTGAAGAGTAAAGGAAGGTTGTGTATGACTCAATTCAAACCTTTTGGAGAATTGTTTTCATTGATGTGTTCCTCGGTGGGGTTGCTTAATTTAGTAGTGGACAACTTGGAAGTTGCGAGGTAATTACATTAATTTTTGGAACTTTTGTCATTGGGTTCGGCGAGTTTGTGTCAACCGTAGTGATTGTGTTAGGTTGTTATTGTTTCTGGATTCTGGACCTGGTTGTAAAGTAGGCTATCTCTGTCGTTGGTAAGGGTGGATATTGGTTATTTTTGTAAAAGATCAATCACTTGTAGGAGATAGGAGTTTGTGTTTGGGTTGATTTAGAGACTTACCTAGGCGTTGTGTCTCACATGGTTCGCGTCGTCGAATCTGACGAAGCGTAGTAGAGGAGTTGAGATTGGAATCACGGAGTTTCGCGATCGGGTTGAAGAGAGAAGTGGGAGTTGAGATTCGGATCGATGCAGATTCACCTAATAGGTGTCCTTTTTTAATAGGGAATAGTTAGTGTTAGTGTCCAATGAAAGATTTGTGGACCAATTAGTGCAGCGGGATGCAACTTGGGAACTTGAGGACCCAGATGCGGAAGAAGTATCCTACACTTTTTGAGGATGCTGAAGGTGAAGTGTTGATTACTATTTTGCCTTCCTTTTTTTTAAGGTTTCGTAGCAAAGAGGAGTAGATTCGGGGACGAATCCTTTTAAGGAGGGGAGAATGTGATGCCTTAGGCGTCGGAAGCGATTCTAGGGTTCCTTTCCTGGTTTTGTTTCGGGAGAGGAATGAAGGATTTGTCGGGGATGAAATAATTGAAGTTTATCCGTATTAATATTAAATTTGGAGTTGTCGGGCTAGAAGCAGTGGAGGAGAAAACACAGGCACATTGCGAATCCTCCCCACCTCTCTCTCTTTTCCCCTAGTGGGCGGCCCACCATATAAAAAGGGTGTCACCCCCAAAAGCCCTAGGCGCCCCCTTCCTCCCCTAGCAGCCACACCACCCCTCCTCTTCCTCCCTTGCGTGGTGGCTCAAGATCCACAGCCAAGCGAAGGAGCAAGCGAGAAAAGGATCCGTTGAGGCGTGGAGGGCGAGCAGATTTCCGTTCGGGGAATCGTCGCGTTTTAAGTGGGTTCTCAAGGGAGAACTCAAGGTAAAATTTCAATATTTTACCCCTGTTTTACCTAGGGATTAGGAGTGTATTAGATCTGGTGGTGAGTGATTTAGATGGATCTTGATGGGGAGAAGGGTAGATGTTCACGTGGTGCTGTTTTGGAAGGTGAGATTGTGCAGCACGGATTGTTTCGTGTTTTACGTGGCATAGACGATTTTTCCTGCAAAAACCTATAACTAGAAAGTTGTAGATAACGTCGAGATCTAGCTTCTGTAATTTTTTCAGAATTTGTGGGGCGTCGGTCTGAGAGTTATCTCTGTTTCAAGATGACGGACAGAATCTGGAAACAGATTTTGTCCACTGTGTTGGACGCTTGTTTAGGCATATTTAACAGTGGAATTGAAATTTGTGATCTTCATGAAAGTTGTAGATCTCGTCAATAGCTAGCTACTGTATTTTTTTTTTATTTTTATGATCTGTATAAAAAAGATACGAAATTGTGAAGAGAGGGTGCTGCTGTTTGACCCGGACAGATTGGGGTTTTTGGCGCTGAAGAAGGGAACGGGGATTAGGAAGCGTGTGTTCGAGTTGTGTGATCATTTGTGATGTCGCTATGTACTGAAATAATACTTGTACAGGTGGCGCCCCTTCTGGACGCAACTAGGTTCGTCATCCACGTTGGTAAAGGCAAGTGGAAGTAGCGGTCTTGCTAAACTATAACTCGCTATTTGATTAGTCTTCAATATAAACATTAATTTCAGCACACCTACATGGTTTAACTACTTGTTTATGAGATTACAATATCCTATCCTGCATTGTGATGTGGTTGTTTGGCTTTTGAATCATGAGTAAGAATGAAGAAAGATGTTGTTTGCAAGATGAATTGTGGAGATTTTCTATCTCAATGATGTTCGCATTCTATCCATGTTATTTGATGGTATGCAAGCATGTGAATTCAGAGTGGGAAGTTATGAATTTATTTATGCATGAAGCATTAACTGCATAATCATGCATTGGAAGTTTGTCGGCCTTGGCGTCTTGGCGAAATGCGTACAACACCCGTGTGTTCACGAGAAAGGGCACGGTGAGGAGGATCATGGCATAAGCATGTGCACAATCATATGCATTTTATTGAGGTTGTGTGGACTCTATAATGTGGTATTGGACATGAGGAATTTGGTATGCTAGTTTCTTTGTGGGTGTGTTATTCGTTAGAAGTTGTTCCGCTAGCTTGAGATTACCCAATCTCACCTTGTTATTTTGTTGTTGTTTCAGGTAGTTCATGAGTCGTAAGCTTGAAGGGTGGGCTTAGTAGCACAATCAACCCTCTGGGGTCATCACGAATCACATGGACTAGTGCATTTAATAATTCATTAGCTTGCTGAAATTTTATTAATCATAGACCTGTTGATGTCCTCTTTGGAGCTGTTTTACGTTTATGTTTGTTTTCTGGTTGATTTAGATTTGTTATCTCTAGTATTGATGCTTTTATGTTATTCCTGTTTATAATGGTTATTATGAATCTTGTTGTCGCTTCCGTTTTGTCCTAATTTTAGGAGAGATGTGTCGAAATTTTCTTGTACGACAGTTTAGATTTGTAGGGTGTTACAGGTTTTTTAGCTCAAACCGGTGCCAGGATCATCAGTGACGGTTTTTATTTCGAACCGCCACAGATAACCGAGTATCAGTGGCGGTTTTTGGTTAGAACCGCCAGCGATACTTGAGCACTATCGGTGGCGGTTCTAACCACAAACCGCCAGCGATACTCGATTATCATGTGATTGAATAAACCGCCAGCGATTAGGAACTATTTGTGGCGGTTCAATGTAAAGCAAATCGATAATGGGCGTATTTGTGGCGGTTTTATGTTAGAACCGTCGCGGAATCTTGTTATCGTGGCGGTTTTTGATAGAACCGCCACTGATAACTATAGTTACCTAATTTGAGTGCTCTAAATTTCAACTAAGTGCTTGATTTTACCATGACATGGATACTTCAAACCTCAACTAAGTGCTTGATTTTACTATGACATGGATACTTCAAATTTCAACTAAGTGCTTGATTTTACCATGACATGGATACTTCAAATTTCAACTAAGTGCTTGATTTTACCATGACATGGGTACTTCAAACTTCAACTAAGTACTTGATTTTACCGTGACATGGATACTTCAAACTTCAACTAAGTGCTTGATTTTACCATGACATGGGTACTTCAAATTTCAACTAAGTGCTTGATTTTACTATGACATGGATACTTCAAATTTCAACTAAGTGCTTGATTTTACCATGACATGGATATTTCAAACTTCAAATTTCAACTAAGTGCTTGATTTTACCATGACATGGATACTTCAAACTTCAACTAAGTGCTCTATTTTACCATGACATGGATGCTTCAAACTTCAAATTGGGAGCACTTAGTTAAAATTGGGAGCACCCATGTCATAGTAAAATCAAGCACTTAGTTGAAATTTGAAGTATCCATGTCATGGTAAAATCAAACACTTAGTTGAGGTTTGAAATTTGAAGTATCCATGTCATAGTAAAATCAAACACTTAGTTGAGGTTTGAAATATCCATGTCATGGTAAAATCAAGCACTTAGTTGAAATTTGAAGTACCCATGTCATGGTAAAATCGAGCACTTAGTTAAAATAGAGCATGACAAATTCAGAGTATGAGAATACTAAAATTAGTGTTCGGGTCCTTTGTGGGGTTAAGGGGAGGGGGACACGTTATATTTCAAATGTGATCATGCCAACACTACGGTACTAGATCACATAAGAACTCTGAAGTTAAGCGTGCTTGGGCTGGAGTAGTACTAGGATGGGTGACCTCTCGGGAAGTGCTTGTATTTGCATTAAAATCGGTGGTAGAACTCATTAGTTAAGCGTGCTTAGGTGAGAGTAATACTAATTAGGATGGGTGAGGGGTGACATCTTAGAAAATATCTTCATTTTGTGTTAAAACTGCCGGAATATTAAATATAATTATTTGTGGCGGTTTTTCTTCAGAACCGTCACAAATAATGCATTATCAGTGACGGTTTTTCTTTGGAACCGCCACTGATAATATTATCAGTGGCGGTTCAAAACCGCCACTGATAATCTTCGATTATCAGTGGCACTATATCAGTGGCGGTTCAAAAAACCGCCACTGATGGCAGTTACGAACCGCCACTGATGTCTATTTTTCTAGCAGTGTTTGGTCATTCCAAGGGGACAATCATCCTTGGAGAATGTAAGGGATAGCTCGGACCACTTGAGCTCTTGTACAAGAGGTTTTCCCTGGGTAACATGGTGTACCTCCCGCGCGGCATCCTTCAGATCTCGTCGAGATTTGTAGGCGGAGGAGCCCCTGAAGATAACCGCGATGTGGTTCTGGGGTTCTTCATATTCCATGTCCTCGTCCTTGTCCTCGATAGGTTGTTTGCCTTTGCTATTTTCGCCCTGTTCTGGGAGCGACGGCATGGGACCTTTGCCGCTGTAAAATTGCTCCAAGCGATAGGTCCATGTTCGGCAATTCCGCAAATCATGCCCGTATGCCTGATGGAGGGAACAGTAGAGGCCGCCCCGTTGCTCTGCTGGGTCGCCTCGATTGCGGGGCTGGTTCTGTTGTCCTCTGCCCCGAGCATTAAACCCCCGGCGCTGTGGCTGGGATGCTCAGGGCTGCTGCTGTTCTACCGCAGCGACTATGCCCGGCGAGGGTTGTTTCTTCTTCTTCTTCTTGATCTTTTTGTCCACAGAATTCGAGCCTTTTTTGCTGGCGGAGGTTTCCAATCCGGGCTGAGGTGGTAGCTTTCCATCGTCCAGCATCTTCTTCCACTGGACGGCCTCATCGGCATTAGCATACCTGTCGGCCATGCGGAAGAGCTCGTTGGCCGTTAGGTCTGGATGGATTTCCAGGTCCTTCGTGAAACGCACGTCTCGTACCCCGAGCTTGAAAGCCCAGACAACGGCCTCGTCCGATATGTTCGGGATCGAATTTCGGACTTGGATGAACCTCTGGACAAACTGTCGCAGGGTCTCACCTTCCGTTTGAATCAGACACTCGAGTTCACACTCTTTTCTTGGGCGAATGTAGCAGCTCTAGAAATTTGCATGGAGTGCTGCACTGAGCTGGCCCCAAGATCGTATGGATCCTTCTTTTTTGTTGAAGAGCCAAGTGCGAGCAGCCCCATCCAGGACCGTTGGGAGATAGTTCGCCATTACCCCCTCATCGCCTCCAGCAGCCAGGATAGCGGTGGTATAGATTGAGAAAATTCGTCCGGGTTCTGGGTCCTGTTGAATCTCACAATATGCCCGGGCTTAAACTTGTTCGGCCCCGTCACGCTCCGAAGAGAGCTCGTGAAGGCCTGACAACCAAAGCTCAGGGTCTCATGGTGGTATCCTCGGTCGTGAAGGTCTTTACGAGCGTCCCCCGTCCATCGCCCCATGCGCGGGCCAAGCCTTGAGAAGACTTCGCAAGGACAGTGTGCTGACGACCGTTCGGTTGTGGAGCGTTTGGAACGCTCGTAATCCGGGTGGATGTAAGCATGTCATTTCGAGGTAGCTTGGGAGTTGCTCCGAGGTTTCTCGCGGACCGGATTAGCTGTCTGGGGCATTCTCCGAGCATGGCTCCGAGATTCATCCCTGTGTGAGCGGACAGGGGTATGCCCTCGATGGTCCCGGGAAACACTCCGGGCATCCTGGTCGCGAGGAGGATCCGAGACCTTCAGGTCTGCGGCAAGCCTCTCTAGATCCTCAGCTACGACCATGCCTACGGCCTCTAAGTCCAGTTGATCGGGGAAGTTGCGGAGGTCACGCACGACTGCCGCCAAAGCCTGTAGATGTTCTCGGTTCTGGCGGACGGGCGGCGGAGAGCTCCGGCGGCGTTCTGGGACGCGGTCGGGGGTACGACACCCACGGGAGTTTCCCCGGGAGGAGTTTCTTTCCCTGGAAACCCGCCTCTCTCTCTCTTGGCGGTGTATGCTCGCAAGGGTCTTACCCAAGGACGCTTCCAGGTGGTGCCTGGCCGCTTCATTGCGGTCGCGCTTAGCAGCCCCCGAGGATTCCACCTCGGGCCCGACATGGCTCCCAGCCATGTTAACATGGCGGGAATGAGACGAGCGTGAGGGGGACATCATCGTATCTCTTTGGGATGCTGTCTCACAGTCGAACTCGATGTAGTCCGGTATGTCCAGACCATCATAGAGTCCGTTATAGTCATCCTCGTTGTCACTGAGGGCAACACACGGAGAATGGAGGGCCTGTTTTCGTGCTCCGGATTCTGGGGTAAAGCTCCCAGACTCGGTATGGCCCGTGGGATCGGTCATGCCGGCCACACCGTCGCCGGCGTAGTACATGTCATCATCATCAACGTCGTTGAAGGCACAGAGACTCCGAGTATCTCCCGAATTTGACATCCTCGAGGATCCCAATTCGCACGGGAATCACACTATTAATCCCCACGGACGGCGCCAGCTGTCGACGATTAGAGAACGTGCTCCCACCGAGCTTACTTGTTGAATGAGGGATCAACAGGGGACCCTTTGTACTAGCAAGGGGGAACGTCCGAGTGATGCCAAGACGGGAGAGACAGGCGATGGTTATCCTGTTCAGGCTTCTCACTGCCGAGATAACAGCCCTACTCTAGTGTATTGTGTTTATGTTGGGTCAAAAAAGGTCCTCCCTCGCAGGTGTTTTCGGGAGGATTAAATATAGAAGCTCATGTCGTACAAAAGGTAACTACCCCCTAGATTTACGCCATGTGTCCATATCCGTAGTGCCCACGATCCGAAGACCATGATCTGCGCGTCATTTTGAATTTCCGGTGCACCTGCCCTTGATTTCTGGCGGATTGGCTGCCACTTTCCTTTCTAATGGTTTGACTGAGTCCCCCGACCATTCATCTGGGCATCCGCGTGGTCCTTACGAGCATGGTTGCTCGTGGCCGCCCGGTATGGTCATGGGCGATTCGGTAAGCACGTACGCTCGGGCGTTGTGTTGTTCGGACGCCCTTCCGAGCATCTTCCTGTGACACCACGGAGTGTCGTAACCTTATTTAGTGTGCATGATGAGGTCAAAAACATTATGAAGTGTGGAATTAAGGTTAAAACCATAGGGTATGGAGGTTAATAGCGTTTTCGGGCCGTTTCCGGGAGTTTAGGCCTTTTCGGGGAGTTTTGGGCCTAGGGGAAAGGGTTGTGGGCTTTGGTGGGATGGAGTATGAGTCCATTTAGGAGTAGGACTCCTGTTTGGGCTGGTAAATAGGGGTTCCCCCTGCCCTAGCTTGCGCCCCAAACCCCCCTTGTGCGCCCCCTACCTCCCATAGTGCCCTTGTGCGCTCCCACCTCCCCTCTCCCTCTTGCCGTGCGCCCCCCATTGCCCCCATTGCTCCCCACCTCTCTACCACCTCTCCTCCTCCCCTTGCAGCTCTAGAGTAGCCTCTCCAACCCTGCACCTCGAAGATCCAACCATTGGAGCGCTCCGCGACGAGGAGATCCGGTGGATTTGGAGCGAGGAAGGAGATCGCGCGAACCGGGAGGAGATCCATTGGGTTTTCGTTCGTCGGGCAAATGTATGGCCATGGGAATCCTTGGGGTTAATCTAGGTACTGTTCTAAGGGTCATTATCATGTTTTTAGATCAATTGGTGGTGCTGGAATTGAGTAGATTAGATTAGATCTTGAAGTTGCCACGTTCTCTGTTTCGGGCAGCATGAGCAGTTGACCTAGGGTTTGGGTTTTCGCCAATTTAGATTCGTAATTTGGTCATACGGCTGTTGAAGAAGTTGTAGGTAATTTCAATACCTTTCAGTGGGTATAAAGAACTTTAAATTCCGCCCTGCCGTTTGAAAGTTATGCTTATTTTACCGAGCGTATTAAAATCTGTGACGTGATTGGAACAGATCACGGTATTTTGTAGATTAAACAACTTTAGAGTCCGAATCAGTCTTTCTGTATACATAGAAAACGTTAGGAAATTTCCTAAGCTACGCGAGGGTGTACTCGTTTAATTGATTCGGAGTGCCAGAACTCAAGTTGTGCCTTTTGGAAGGCTGCTGTCCCGACGGGACAGAACCTCTGTTTTTGGGTTTTGCGAGTAGTTTGCGATGTCGGGGTAGAAGAGGGTTTGTGTACTGTTTTGTGGACATGATTGTGAGTGTGTGGTGCCTATGTGCAGGTGGTGTGACCCTAGGAGTGCCTTCTACTTCTCGCTAATCCGTTGCCCGTGGTTGAGGCAAGTGTATTGGAATGGGTAGCGAGTTGATATTTGTTTGATTGGTTGAGATTAAAATTGAATACCTGATATGTTCACATGCCATGCCTTAATGATTGCCAATGATATGATGAATATGTTTATTATGTTATGATGCTATGTGTTAATGTACAAAGTTTTTTATGATGTTGGCATATTTACATACATGGCATGATACATGGCCCGGGCGGTGAGAAAGTCATAACTAGTCCGGGGAAGGTCGGTAAGAAAGTTATGACTATTCCGGAGAGCCAATAAGTTAGTCCTACATCGTGATTCCATTCACCGCGGTGAACGGAAGCGAGGAGTAGGCACCCTCCATCTTCGGGATGGAGGGGGGGAGAGGGTGCATGCCGACGGGTGTGTACTCAACCATACCGGTATGAGTTTCCAGGAGATATGTGCATCGCATTGCATTATATGAGGATGTTATATGAGGATGATTTATGATGATGTCAATGATATGCTTACACTATGAATATGAGATGTGTATGATGTTGTATGTGAAAAGTGGTGATGAAGGTATTGGAATGTATTTTCTTGTTGCATTGCAATATACTTGTTGAGTGATGAACTCACGCTTGTGTTTATGTTGTTTTTCTTATGTACCTTGAAACTGGCATGCGGGAAAAAGGGTTTAGCTACACATCTACACGTAGCTCCACACAAATTAGACAGTGTTATCATTTGGAGTCATGATAATGAAAGTATTGCCATGAAACTTGGAGAATTGCTTAACTGTGTGCTCGGTCTTACTATTTGATTCGTTTAGCTCATGAAGTGGTTGAATGCTTTATCCTGGACTTATATTGTTGCTATGTCACATGTTATTGCTGTTTTAGATGCTTTCCAGTATGATATAACTTGTGATACTTTGTTGTTGCTCCGAATCATGGAAAAACAAAGGAGATGCTGCCGAAATTTTCGGTATTAGCATTTGTTCTTTTGCTGTAATTTACTTGTAATTGTGGTATTTAGAGGTTGTTTAGTCTATGTTTGCTTAGTCTATGGATTTTCGCGGATTGTTCCGTATGCGGTGTGTGGTTTTGTCTTCCTTGGTTGAAGACGAAGAATAGGAGTCTACTAGTGTTGCGCTTCTTTTGGGCGCCTTTCCAGTTTTGATGCTTAGTTTTTTGATTGCTTTATAGGGAAGAAGCATTCAATTTATTCCTGTGTTTGTCTTTCTCCGAGGTTAAAGGAGTTATCATGGTGTTATGCCGACACTGGCCGTCAGTGAAGTTACGTGGCTTTGTAGGAGTAAGTGGTGTTTGATTCCGGTATTTTACTGGTTTAAGAAATCATCTTTGAAGAACCCTTCTTATTTCGTGAAAGTTTGGGGTTTGGTGTTAAGGTTTTATTTGCAAAGGTTTTGAGCGCTTGGTTCCCTATCGAGAAAAATTGTCTTTCAACCATTTTCCTCTATGGGAGTCCTTGAGATTTAAAAAGTGTTTTGGAGAATTCCTGTTGCATGACCAAGTTTGGGTTTGTCTCATTGCAATTTTGAGAGTCAAGTTTCCTTATGAATTTTGGGATGAGCTTTAAAACTAAAATGCTGCAAACAAAGTAAGTAGTCTTTTGACTGAAATCGTTTGTCCCTAGTAAGAATTGTTGTTTAGCATGTTATGTAGCATGTACCAATGTGGTTTATGGGATGACATATTGCTAAGTTAATTTGTGAGTTGAAACAATTCAATGCGGTTGTTACCTCTAGCTTGAAAATAAATAGACTACTAGTGTTGTAGTTTGCTCTTAGCGAGAATGATTAAATGTGTTAATGTACATGCTTAGAATCTGTTGCTTTGTTATAAAAAAAATGCTTATGACCCCCGATTATGTTTAAAGTTTTAAACCCTGATGCATAGTTGAAACATTAAGATGATGTAGACTGCTGTTATTGTTAAAGAAACTTTGCTGGTTGTTTAAAGATGCTCTAATCTAATGGATTAATAGAGAAATTTAATCGTGTTGCCTAGTGACTTTAATTTGGAAGTTGATTAGAGTTGCTATTTACGTTGTTGCAAACTACTAGTATATTTGGAAGTATGCAGTTGTGTCTCTACAATGCTAGTATTGATATCAATTGAGAAGACATAAGACTTATTGTTAACGATGTTGTTAAGGGCAGTGTTAATGCTAGTATTCAATCTATTTTAAATAGTGGAAGTATGTTGTGTGGTGGTAATTTGTTATCACCTATGTATAGGGTAGCTAAAAGTAATGTTGTTGGTTGATGATTATGCCCTTTTGTTGTTGTTGATAACTAAGTAGTGGTGGTAACTGTTTAGATTACTCGTTGGAAAACCATGGTTAAAATAGAGGAAAATTTTAACATGTTGCGACGGAGTGAGCTTTGGATAATTAACATGATAAATGATCTTATCCTTAATGAAAGTATAACTTAGAGTTTCACTTACGAATTCTTCCCTGTGGAGATAATATTTACATGTTGAAGTCGTTGTTTAACTGAATAAGGTTCGGTTGTCGAGACGTGAATATATAGGAGGTATGAAATTTATATGTTGATCTTGCTGAAAGATTTGTTGAAGTACTATGTTTCAAATTTAGAATAAGAAGTATTATGATTCGGTGATCCGTGGGGATCATGTCAATATAGTCTTGGTTGGGTGCCTTTTTGATAAGCATCATAAACCCTAATTAAAAGTGTTGGGAATGGTAACTAGAGGAAGAATTTGTTGTGAAGCTTTTGGTTTAATTGTGTTGGGGCTTCTCAGGGAGTAAATGGTGATTATTGAAGTCTTTAATGGAAAGCGTAGTGGAGTACTAGAGATGGTTCTTTTTATGCTAAGCTTGTGTTCAAAAGCTTTTGGACTGGTTTGGTTGTTTGCCATTTTGGTTGAAGGGTTTTCGGTCAAGCTGTTCCATATGTTGTGTTTCAGAGTTTCCCTAAAACTCGTAGAAATTGGTGCCAATCTTTGGTTTTGGCGAATTTGTTTAGTTTGTGTTGTGAGTATGAGTTGACACCCAAAAGTCTTTGAGTGGATCGAGCTCTTTCGCGTTCTCACTGAATTACCTTTGTAATAAATACTTAAAAGGAAGCAGATGGTCATAATGGGTTGTGTTGGAAACTTTTGAGTTAAGCCCTTGATGTGTAACTCTATTTGGCTAGAGTTGGAGTCATTTGGAAAATGTGTCTGGTGTGCGGATGTTTCACAAGTCTGGATTTTTATGAATGTTTCATAAGTGAATTTGGTTAGTGAAGAGTTTTCTTTTGGGATTGAGTTTCCCTCTCTTTTGATAAAATTTCTGGCGGTTGTTTGTGCAGATGTTTAACTTTGGAGCCGATGTCTTTTTTTTCCAAATGTTGATTTTGGTTAAAACGCGATGTTTTGCGAGTTTAGCTTTCTATCATGGGTGGGTTTTGAGACGATGTGGTGCCTTACTGTTAACTATACTGCCGTCATAGTTTATATGAATTAGCACAACTCTCGATGTTATTCGAAATTTATTCATGTGATGCCGAGGAAGAAGTCGTCATGTGAATGACTATTCAGCAGTGTTGTTACATGATGAAGGAATGGTGAAAAGTAAACATGACATCGTTTTTAAATGTTAAATGATAAAAGAGTCGTTGAGCCAGGTCGGTGAGAAAGTCATATATGGAGATATGACTAATCCGGAGTGCTCTTGAAGAGTGTGCATTTATGTTATGAAATGAGATTTCCCTTGCTTTCTAGTATGAAAAGAAACAATGAAGAATTTCTGGTATGTTGGTTGTGGTGTAGGGGATTTGCGTTTCCTTTGTGTGTTGGCATAGGAAATTAAAATGTGTGCTCTTTGGATGTTGCCGGATCCTTTCCAAAGTGGTTTTAGCGCTTTGGGGTTTGAGTTGTTGTAGGTGGACCATTTGGGTTCATGATTATGGTTGAGCTCATTCAATGATTGTACTCTTTATCGTGGTCTATTGAGTGGAAGGTTGTGTATGACTCAATGCAAACCTTCTTGGAGAATTGTGTTGTTGAGATGTTCCTCGGTAGGGTTGATTAAATTATTAGTGGACCACTTGGTGGTTGCTAGTGATCGCTTTTCCTTTTGAAGTGTATTGGATCTTTTGTCGTTGGGCAAGAAGCGAGTTGTGTCAACCGCAAAGGAACGTTCGGTCGTTTATGTTGAGTAAAGTTCTCGCAAGTTTTGATTGCGAGTTATCGTTAGAGCTGTTGGTCTTCGAACCTAGGCGTCCTGTCATCGAGTCTCGATCAGTGTAAATTCTAGTGGTTTTATTTAGAGAAGCGACCTAGGAGTTGAAGTCTCGTGGTGGCGAGCTTTGCCCAAAGCTCTTTTCTTCAGGTTTGAACCGCGAAGATTAGATCTCCGTGTGTTGTTGGTGTGGCGTAGTGGCATGTCTTCGATTCGAGGTCGAATCCTGTTGAAGGGGGGAGAATGTGACACCACGGAGTGTCGTAACCATATTTAGTGTGCATGGTGAGGTCAAAAAAATTATGAAGTGTGGAATTAAGGTTAAAACCATAGGGTATGGAGGTTAATAGCGTTTCCGGGCCGATTTCGGGCCGTTTCCGGTAGTTTGGGCCTTTCCGGGGAGTTTTGGGCCTAGGGGAAAGGGTTGTGGGCTTTGGTGGGATGGAGTATGAGTCCATTTAGGAGTAGGACTCCTGTTTGGGCTGGTAAATAGAGGTTCCCCCTGCCCTAGCTTGCGCCCCAAACCCCCCTTGTGCGCCCCCCACCTCCCATAGTGCCCTTGTGCGCCCCCCCACCTCCCCTCTCCCTCTTGCCGCGCGCCCCCCATTGCCCCCATTGCTCCCCACCTCTCCACCACCTATCCTCCACCCCTTGCTGCCCTAGGGTAGCCTATCCACCCCTGCACCTCGAAGATCCATCCATTGGAGTGCTCCGCGACGAGGAGTCCGGTGGATTTGGAGCGAGGAAGGAGATCGCGCGAACCGCGAGGAGATCCATTGGGTTTTCGTTCGTCGGACGAAGGTATGGCCATGGGAATCCTTGGGGTTGATCTAGGTACTGTTATAAGGGTCATTATCATGTTTTTAGATCAATTGGTGGTGCTGTAATTGAGTAGAATAGATTAGATCTTGAAGTTGCCACATTCTCTGTTTCGGGCAGCCTGAGCAGTTGACCTAGGGTTTGGGTTTTCGCCAATTTAGATTCGGAATTTGGTCGTACGGCTGTTGAAGAAGTTGTAGGTAATTTCAATACCTTTTAGTGGGTATAAAGAACATTAAATTCCGCCCAGCCGTTTGAAAGTTATGCTTGTTTTACCGAGCGTATTAAAATCTTTGACGTGATTGGAACAGATCACGGTATTTTGTAGATTAAACAACTTTAGAGTCCGAATCAGTCTTTCTGTTTACTTAGAAAAAGTTAGGAAATTTCCTAAGCTACGCGAGGGTGTACTCGTTTAATTGATTTGGAGTCCCAGAACTCAAGTTGTGCCTTTTGGAAGGCTGCTGTCCCGACGGGACAGAACCTCTGTTTTTGGGTTTTGCGAGTAGTTTGCGATGTCGGGGTAGAAGAGGGTTTGTGTACTGTTTTGTGGACATGATTGTGAGTGTGTGGTGCCTATGTACAGGTGGTGTGACCCCGGGAGTGCCTTCTACTTCTCGCCAATCCGTTGCCCATGGTTGAGGCAAGTGTATTGGAGTGGGTAGTGAGTTGATATTTGTTTGATTGGTTGAGATTAAAATTGAATACATGATATGTTCACATGCCATGCCTTAATGATTGCCAATGATATGATGAATATGTTTATTATGTTATGATGCCATGTGTTAATGTACAAAGTTATTTATGATGTTGGCATATTTGCATACATGGAATGATACATGGCCCGGGCGGTGAGAAAGTCATAACTAGTTCGGGGAAGGTCGGTGAGAAAGTTATGACTATTCCGGAGAGCCATTGAGTAATTCCTACATTGTGATTCCATTCACCGCGGTGAACGGAAGCGAGGAGTAGGCACCCTCCATCTTCGGGATGGAAGGGGGGAGAGGGTGCACGCCGACGGGTGTGTACTCAACCATACCGGTATGAGTTTCCAGGAGATATGTGCATCGCATTGCATTACATTGCATTGCATTATATGAGGATGTTATATGAGGATGATTTATGATGATGTCAATGATATGCTTACACTATGAATATGAGATGTGTATGATGTTGTATATGAAAAGTGGTGATGAAGGTATTGGAATGTATTTTCTTGTTCTATTGCAATATACTTGCTGAGTGATGAACTCACGCTTGTGTTTATGTTGTTTTTCTTAGGTACCTTGAAACCGACATGCGGGAAAAAAGGTTTAGCTACACATCTACACGTAGCTCCACACAAATTAGACAGTGTTATCATTTGGAGTCATGATAATGAAAGTATTGCCATGAAACTTGGCGAATTTCTTAGCTGTGAGCTCGGTCTTACTATTTGATTCTTTTAGCTCATGAAGTGGTTGAATGCTTTATCCTGGACTTATATTGTTGCTATGTCACATGTTATTGCTGTTTTAGATGCTTTCCATTATGATATAACTTGTGATACTTTGTTGTTGCTCCGAATCATGGAAAAACAAAGGAGATGCTACCGAAATTTTCGGTATTAGCATTTGTTCCTTTGCTGTAATTTACTTGTAATTGTGGTATTTAGAGGTTGCTTAGTCTATGTTTGGTAGCATTCGGGCATATTAAATGCCGGGGTGTTGCACTTCCGATGGTGCCGTATGGTCGGCACCTTCAGGACCTTCTGGGGGTACAATGGTCTTTTCAGTGAATAGTCAATCCCCGGCAATTCTAAAGAATTAAAAATGAAAAAGGAATTTCAGAAAACCCTAACGGGTCTAGCCGTGCGGACCGGACCCGTTAACCCGCACGTCCGACCTATTAGTCGCGACCCGACCCGCGACCAAACCCTAGCCACCATGATCGCGCACTGTTGGATCTGCATCCAACGGTTGAAATTCTAACGCGTAATCACGTGCTGCTGATCGTTGGATCCGAGCCGGTTGGATGCCCCAGATAGCGTCGCGTCACCCAATCCGCATGTAACACTCCGACACCTATTGTGCCCAGAATGTCACCACGAGAACAGCACTAGCAACCAGATATTCCATAAAGAATTAAATTACATCACTACACTTTCTAGTTACTCAGAAATTCGGCAGCATGTCCTCTATTTTTCCATGGTTAAAAGCATCATTAATCAATTCATACCACAATAGCATAAGAGATGACAACTACAACATGATACATAAGGTTTTCAACGGCAATTCAAACCAAGGATATAAATTTAAACTTCGCATGAACCAACACAGAGTGAACAAATAATCATAGCAACTGATACGACATAAACCATGTTTAGTTCAATAAAATAAACCACCACCACTATGGAAAGGGTATGAAATTGTCTATTTAAGTGGTGCTAAGTGAAGACGTGAATCTAGCACCCCTTCCCAAATGCTCTGATCATGGTAGCTAAAAAAACATTAAACAACAAGCGTGAGTTCATCACTCAACAAAGTGTATTGCAATGGAACAAAATAATAACAGTTAACATACATACATTATGCAGGTCACAAACCATGCATACAATTCGTAAAAACTTCTCATTCATATTCTCATTTATGCAATGCAATGCATCTTGCCTCTTTGCTTAGCACATACCGGTATTGCTGAGTGCACACCCGTCGGTGTGCACCCTCTTTCCCTTCCATCCCATGGAGGGTGCCTACTCTTACTGACTCGCTCCCATTCACAACTGTAGATGGAACTACGAGGTAGGTCTTTCTCAGTGGCGCTCCGGATTAGTCATAACTTTCTCACCGATCTTACCGGATTAGTTATGACTTTCTCACCGACCTGGCCTGTCCTCATGTTATGAATGCACCAATGCAATTAACATAGATCAATTGCAACTAAACTCATTTCTAACAACTTGCATAACCATAAGTTAAATACATGATCCACAACAATGCTCACATCCATTACTTAACATTCATATTCATCTAATCAATTTCATGAATAAGAGAGGTAGTAACCCGACAAAAGGATTTCTATCGTGAGGGTGAAGCAAAACAATGAGCATTCATTCATTCTCACACATCATGCATCACAACACACTTGCCTTTAAGCTCTCAAAACGGTGTGGCGAGAAGTTGATTCCACTCCTGGGGTCACACCACCTACAAATAAATACATACCACTCAAAAACATGCCAATAAAGCAGCACAATACTCATAACTACATCGGTTTCGCGACCCACTCCTAAATCCCAAAAAACAATAATATGTCCAAACAGGACAACAGCATTCTAACGATCATAATTTGAGTTTAACAGCTCCAAATCAAGTAAATGAATACATTTTCTCAAAGTACAGGAAATTTCCCATCTTTTTCTAAGTATTTGAAAATTCTCATTCGGCTTCTAAGTTCCTCTAATCAGCAGATGAACTCAGATTCTATGATTCGCGATGCAGATTGGACAACGCTCGGTAAAAAGGCCATAACTTTTAAATGGATGAACGAAACTTAGTGATTTCAGTCTCCAATTAAAGATAATTCAATTATCAACAACTTTTGCAACAGCCGGGCACCCATAAAATGCCTCTAACATTTTCAAAATCGCGCCCGAAGTCAGAACTCTAATCTACCTGAGAATATAATGCCATCTCAGATCCAGTTTTCTTCAAATCTAACTAGTTGCAGCACACCATTGGAGGCTATTAGCACTAGATTTACCCACTAGAACAATACCTAATCCACCCCAAAAACACCCCATCAGCATACCTATCCTTTACGAATCGAAAACCCGACAAAAGTCTCCTCCCGGCCTCGATCGTCCTCTGTGAAATCATGTGCTGAAAAATTGGCTTAGAATTCAATTTGCAAAATGTGTTTGTGCATGTGTTTGACAAGTTGACAAGAAATAGTGTATCTTTTTCTTGTGCCGAACCAAATTCTCAAAAACAGAGAGTTTCTCTTTTGCGCCGGACCAAGTTTTTGGGTCTGCCGTGGACGTACTTTTGAGCTCATGAGCCGGACTCAATTTTCCAAGAAACCAGTAAGTTTTGCATGTACGTCGGACCAATTTCTTTGATCAGTCGTGAACGGATTTTTGAGGATTGATTTCGCATGTACGACGGACTGATTTCTTTTAGTTTGTCGTGAACGTGTTTTCGCCGGAATGATTTCTTCTTGAAACCGAGACTTTCACTTGTACACCGGACCGATTTTGTTGGTCCGTCGTGAATGGTTTTTTGAGTGACTTTTTCATGTGTACGCCGGACCATATTTTTTGGTCTGTCGTGAATGCGTTTTTGCTCGATTAGGGTTTTGAGCAAAATTGGAATTGTGTTTGATTTGTTTTTGAGATTATGAAATTTGTGAGAATTTCATGATGCTTGAAGTGGACTTTATGCAATGCTCGTGTGAGTATTTGCATGGATTGATGTGAGTCAAGTCGTGGACTTGTGCTCGGAATTGTTTTGTGGTTTGTTCATGTGCAGGTATTGCTCGAAGACGAACGTGGTCGATGACGGGACCGGAACTAGGTTCATGGAGGAGCTGAGGTTCGGGACTAGGTTCAGGAGGAACTGAGGTCTTGGTGGTCAAGGATGTCATGCGGGACGTTCGGGCTAAGAGAATGGTGCACATGAAGAATGGTTAGTCACGTGAGAATGGCAGGAGGTCATTCGCGTGCAAAGTGTTAGTCAGGTGAGTATGGCAGGTGGCCATACGTGTGCAAAGTGTTAGTCACGTGAGTATGGTAGGGTTGCCATACGCGTGCAAGAGTTGTACTCGGCCAGGTTGGGCCAAGAGGAGTTGTGTTGAATACATACTCCTTCTAGATTAGGAATTGTATTCAGAACTCCTTGTGTTTTGCTCCTTTAAATAGGAGGGGTGTCTCCTGTTGAAGGGCATCAATTGGAGCTGAGCGCATTGAGAGCCTCAAGCTCAGTTTTAGGGTTTGTACTCTTTTGATGAGAGTACTTTAGACAAAAGAAATAAAGATCAATTCTTCTAGATCCTTGCGTGCTACTGATGCAGCGTTGCTACAGTGTTTCCTGTTTTGGTTCTTGTTTGCATGCTTGTTCTTTTCTAGATTGGTTTTTGTTTTTTGAGTTTTATCTTGATTTGATCCATCAAAACCTTTCTAGATAATTGATTTAGGGTTTCTCTAAGTTTAGTTGATTAAACTTTTGTCGTTTCTGTTAAACCTTCAAGTTTACGTTAGATCAATTCTCGTCATCTTCTATCACAGCAAGTTTGCGAGGTTCATAACTTTTGATCTGTAAGTCCGATCGAGCTGATTCTTTTTGGGTTCAATGCGTGTTAGAATCTAGTTTCTTGTGTCCAAATTTCAGATCGATCCGACGGTTGGATCTCCAGGAATTCGCGTTTTACCGAACCTTTGTCATTCTATTTTTGTCGAAAACGAGGCAATTATTTGGTTCTGTTTTGGGGTGATCTTTTAATAGATCAAGAATTTGGTTTTATCTTCTGCACAATCATTCACCCCCTCTGATTGCTATATTCGTATACTTAACCGGTGATTAGATTAATGGATCGTTATTCGACAAAACCATGTGTGTTCGATGGTGTTGATTTTCAGTTTTGGAAGGCCAAGATGGAGGTGTTCATCCAAGCACAAGGCTTCACAATTTGGGCGAAGGTCTACAAGCCATATGAAGTCCCTGCAAACGACAACGTCAACGACACCAATCGCACACATGTTGAAGCAAACAGCAAGGCGCACAACTTGATCATCCAAGATTTGGGACGCAACGACTTTGACCGTGTGATCCATCTCAAATCCGCATATGAGGTATGGAAATCTCTTTGTGATTACCATGAGGGTTCTAACACTATTAAAGAGGTTAGTCAAGATCTTTACAAAAAAGAATACATGCGATTTGAGATGAAACCCGGTGAGTCGCTAGATGACTTCTTTGCACGTTTCAATGAAATTCTTAGTAATCTTCGTGCTGTTGGAGTTAGCTTTGATGATGCTGCTAATGCTAGACAATTGCTTGGTGCTTTAGACATGTCTATTTGGGAGATGAAAGTTACATCCATTAGAGAATCTACTGTCATGAGTACACTTACATTAGATGTTCTGTATTCTAAATTGAAAACTCATGAGTTGGATGTTCTTGCAAGGAAAGGTAATATTAAATCAATTGCTTTGATCTCTAACCCTAACATGTCAAATGCAAATTCTTCTTCTACCTTTGCCCTGTCCTCCGTGTCTTCTTTAACAGATGAGCAAATTGAAGAATTTCCTGAAGAAGACTTGGCACTACTCTCTTCTCGTTTTAACAAAGCCTTGCAGAATGTGAGAATGAGAAAAAGAGGTGGTCCTCCAAGGTGTTACGAGTGTGGTGATCTCAACCACATGAGATCAAATTGTCCAAAGCTTGTAGGTAAAACATAAAAGGAGGAGAAGGACAACGACAGAAGATATGAGAAGAAAAGGTTCTCTTCAAACGACAGGAAAAAGAAGAGCTTCATCAACCGCAAAGTGGTTCATCGAGTTCTTTCCGCTCTTGAACAAGTCAATTTGAGCGATGTGGACTCGGAGAGCAGCGAGGACGATGCAACTCTAAGCAAACATGACTTGACAGGGTTGTGTCTCATGGCAAGCAGCAAGGATAGCTTCACCGAGGACGATCAAGATAGCGACTTCAATGAGGTAGATCCTTCTTATGATGAATTAGCTATTGCTGTTGCTCGTCTTGGAAAATTGCTTGACAAACGTGATAGAAAAATTAAGAAACATGATATTCTTGTGGAGTCATTGAATGCTGAAATTGCTAGACTTAAGACCTTGATTCCTGATGATGATACTTGCAAATCATGTGACTTAATTTACAATGAGCTCACCATGCTTAGGAAAGAACATGCTCTTCTGTTACATCTAAATGAGAAAAATGAGAAACGTGTTAAAAATGCTAGCTGTTCCACTGATGAATTACATGGTTCAACTTCTTGTTCTAAATGCTCAACTCTTGAATTGAAGTTAAAAGATGCAAATGCTAGGGTTTCTCAAATAACTGATAATCTGCTTACACATGAGGTTCTTCATGCTCTACTTGTCGTAAACAGAAAGAGAAGGTTGATAATCTTTGCAATAATTGTTTAACTCTTGCCAAGAAAGTTGATTACTTGCAAAGTTCTTTGGAACGATTCACTAATGGCAAGAAAAGATTAAACATGATTTTGGATCAATCTAAGGTTAGCTCAAACAAGAAAGGTTTAGGTTTTGATCTTCATACGTCATTTGAAACTAAACCTTGCACTGTTGTTCATGCTCCTCGCAATGACAAAATTGAGATTCTCAATGAACGTAAAAAGATTGCTTTTAAATCTGCTGGTTTTCTTTCTTCTACTATGATGAATGCAAAATGTGCTTCTACTGTTAAAGCAAAACCTCATGTTAAGTACACTTGCACTCATTGTGGTAGAGATGGACATCTAGTAGATTTTTGCTTTAGACTAGCCAAACAAGAAAAGAAAGAAAGGACTAAGGCTAGGTCTAATTTCAAACAGGCACGTTTCATTTCTCATTATGTGCCTAGGGTGAAGCAAACACCTTTTGTTGCTAAAGACACGAGAAAGGGCAAATCTGATTTTATGCATAAGAATACTCGTGTTGTGCCTACTTTGTTGCGTCGTGTGTCTCAGTACTGGATTCCCAAAAATCTAAGTTCTAACCCCAGTACTGAGACCTCTACATGTTTTGCTATGTAGGCTTCTCGCGCGAGGAAGGAGAACATATGGCTAGTGGATTCCGGATGCTCACGCCACATGTCCGGTGATAAAAATTGGTTCTCCTCCCTCACTCGTGCATCTCGTGCTGAAAGTGTTACTTTTGGAGATGCTTCTTCCTCTTCTGTTGTGGCAAAAGGTACAATAAAGGTAAGTGTCAAGTTTATGTTCAAAGATGTCGCTCTTGTTGAAAATTTGAAATATAACTTGCTTTCTGTCTCACAAATGCTTGATGAAGATCTTGAGATAAGCTTTAAGAAAAATGAATGCAAAGTGCTAGATGCTTCAGGTGATCTTGTGTTCAAAATTTCTCGTTTTGGAAGAGTATTTAAAGCTGATTTTGATGCATCACCTTCTTCTAAGCATAGGTGTCTAATTGCCAATGTTTCTAAAGATTTATTCTTTTGGCATCGTAGACTTGGTCATGTTGGTTTTGATCATCTTACTCGTGTAAGTGGTTTAGATCTCATATGTGGCTTGCCTAAGCTTAAGGGTGATAGCAATCTAGTATGTTCTTCTTGTAGACATGGTAAGATGATTGCAGGTTCACATCCACCTCTTACCATGGTGATGACAAGCGCTCCAGGACAGCTTCTACATCTTGATACAGTTGGACCATCTCGAGTTCAATCCTTTGGAGGCCAACGGTATGTGCTTGTGATTGTTGATGATTTTTCTAGATACTCTTGGGTGTATTATATGGCATCTAAGGATGAGGCTTTTAGTCATTTTAGAAGTCTTGTTCTTAGGCTTTCTGTTGACCATCCAGGAGCTCTCAAAGCTATTAGAAGTGATAATGGAACTGAATTCAAAAATGCTTCCTTTGATCTCTTTTGTGCTGAAAAAGGAATTGATCATCAATTTTTATCTCCTAGAGTGCCTCAACAAAATGGTGTAGCTGAAAGGAAAAATAGAACGTTAGTTGAAATGGCTAGAACTATGCTAGATGAGCATCACACTCCTAGAAATTTTTGGGCTGAAGCGATTTCAACTGCTTGTTATGTTTCAAACCGTGTGTTTCTGAGATCAAAATTGGGTAAGACTCCATATGAGCTTCGGTTTGGACATAGACCTTCTGTTTCTCACTTTCGAGTTTTTGGATGCAAATGTTTTGTCTTGAAATCTGGAAATCTTGATAAATTTGAAGCTAGATCAACTGATGGCATTTTTCTTGGATATCCTGCTCATACTCGAGGCTATCGTGTGCTTGTTTCGGAGACTAACAAAATTGTGAAAACTTGTGAAGTTACTTTTGATGAGTCTAGTCCAGGCACTAGTCTAAGTGATGCAGGTACAGACGCATATGTTCAGGGGGAGAAAATCTTTGAAGATAATGATGATGTTGAAGATGAGGTCTTGACTCTTCCTAATGCACAACAAGCTGTAGCACCTTTGGCACCTACTACTACATCACCTACAGCTAACCATCCTCAAGCTACAACATCATCTGTACATGCTGAAAATGAAGAAGGAGAAGGAGAAGTCTCAAAAGCCAATGCTCCCTTGCACATTCAAAAAATGCATCCATCTGAACAAATGATTGGAGACCTAAATGAGAGAGTCACTCGATCCAGGTTTAGTCATTCTGACACTCATGCTCATTCTGCTTTAGTTGCTTCTTTTGAACCCAAAGATATATCTCATGCATTATCTAACAAATCTTGGATCAATGCCATGCATGAAGAATTAGAGAATTTTGAACGAAATAAAGTTTGGAAACTTGTCTCACCACCTCCTGATTTTAATGTTATTGGAACTAGATGGGTTTTCAAAAATAAACAAAGTGAGGATGGTGTTCTTGTTAGAAACAAGGCTAGATTGGTTGCTCAAGGTTACACTCAAATTGAAGGCTTAGATTTTGATGAAACCTTTGCTCCTGTTGCTAGAATTGAAGCCAATAGAATCCTTTTAGCATTTGCTTCATCCAAAGGTTTCAAATTGTATCAAATGGATGTGAAAAGTGCTTTTCTTAATGGCTACATAAATGAGGAGGTTTTTGTCAAGCAACCACCTGGTTTTGAAAATCCAAACTTTCCAAATCATGTGTTCAAACTATCAAAAGCTTTGTATGGTTTGAAACAAGCCCCTAGAGCATGGTATGATAGGCTAAAAACTTTTTTACTTGAAAGGGGGTTTTCAATGGGAAAGGTTGACAAAACTCTCTTTTTAATCAAGCAAGGCAATGATCAACTATTCGTTCAGATTTATGTTGATGATATTATCTTTGGTGGTTCCTCTCATGTTTTAGTGTCTGAGTTTTCAGAAACAATGAGGAAGGAGTTTGAGATGAGTATGATGGGTGAGTTGACATACTTTTTGGGATTTCAAATCAAGCAAACAAAGGATGGTACTTTTGTGCATCAAAGCAAATACACAAAAGACTTGTTGCATAGATTTGGGATGGAAAACAGCAAACCAATCATGACACCCATGGAGGGCGCTTGCACACTTGATCCGGATGAATATGGTGAGCCGGTTGATCAAAAGGAATATAGAAGCATGATAGGTTCACTTTTGTACCTCACTGCATCAAGGCCGGATATACAATTTGCTGTGTGCTTGTGTGCTCGTTTTCAAGCTTCCCCACGTGCTTCACATCGACAAGCTGTCAAGCGAATTTTCAGGTATCTTCATGGAACTCAAGATTTTGGCGTTTGGCTTTCTGCTTCCTCATGCATTAGTTTAAGAGCCTTTTCTAATGCTGATTTTTGAGGATGTAGAATTGATAGAAAAAGTACATCTGGTACATGTCATTTCTTGGGCAATTCTCTTATTGCATGGTCATTTAGAAAACAATCTTCTGTTGCACAATCAACTGCTGAATCTGAATATGTGGCTGCTGCTAGTTGTTGTTCTCAAATTCTTTGGATAGTAGCTACACTTAAAGATTATGGGGTTAATTTGGACAGTGTTCCTCTTTTGTGTGATAACACTAGTGCAATTTGCATTGCTAAGAACCCCGTGCAACACTCTAGAACAAAACACATTGACATCAGATTTCACTTTCTTAGAGATCATGTTGAAAAAGGCAACATTGTGCTTCGTCATGTGGATACTGAACATCAATTGGCAGACATTTTCACAAAACCTTTGTCTTCTTCTCGTTTTGCTTTTATTCGGGAGAACTTGGGATTGTTCATCCAATGTGTTTGTTTTGAGGGGCAGTTTCCTTGCCAAGTTCTTTCACTTGATAAGCTCACTTTATCATATTTCTTTATATGTTATGTAATTGAGCTAATATATGATAATATAATTGTCTCACTTGAACTAAAAATGACATTGTGGAATTCCATGGACTGATTGCCTATAGCTAAATACTCTGTGATATCTCACTCTTCTAGGCTTGATATTGAATCCTCTTGACAAATTTGGGCTATGAAGCAAGTGTGGTTTCAAATTTACTCTTTCATAAGACCTTTTAATCACTTTTGCATGTTTATAATCAAAGAAAAATGAAAAGAAAAGGGAATCAATAAAAAAAGGGTTGTTAAAAGCAAAAGCCTCAAGTTATGAGCATCAGGATGCTTTCCCTACAAGATAAGATGTATGCTTCAAGCATGCCATTCCCTCAAAAGACAAGATGTATGCTTCAAGCATGCCACTCCAAGGAAATAAAAGAAGTATGCTTCAAGCATGCCACATGCTTTTCTTGTTTAAAGATTAAATTGGTCCACTAGATTGGAGTTGAAACTACTTGCTCGCCCTGATTTGTTATTTGCTTCAACTTTGAGCCTTTGTTTTTCTACTAAAGGTTTTGCTTAGTACTTGGCTATAGTTGACTGAATTGAGGTTGAGATGCATGCCATTCCCTAACTTGCTAAAATCACATCAAGATCATGTATTTTGCATGTTATGTGATATATAAGGTTATATGATCGAATGAGCTCATCTTTTCCTATCTTGGCACTCCCTTGTTTCTCCTTGTGAAATCTTTGCTACAGGAAAAATTTTGAACCTGTTCTCTCTTTTGTACTCTTGATGAATCCATTGTCAAAGGGGGAGAAATTTGGGAATCGTTGAAAAGTTTAAGGAAAAAGGGGGAGAAGAAAAAGGGGGAGTTGTTTTTGGAAATTTGAGAATTTTGGGAGAAGTTTGGAGAATTTTGAAATTTTTGGGCACATTGCACATTCACACACATTTTCCTTCTCAGGGGGAGATTTTGTTTTGCATTTTGGTTAAAGGGGGAATTCTGTGTTTTCTCTTTTTGCTCCTTGATCCTTTGGATTTCAAAATCTTTTGTAAAGTGAATGCCAAATGTTCAATTCTAAGTGGTGTTGCCAATGTTTTCATCAAGGGGGAGATTGTGAAATCATGTGATGAAAAATTGGCTTAAAATTCAATTTGCAAAATGTGTTTGTGCATGTGTTTGACAAGTTGACAAGAAATAGTCTATCTTTTTCTTGTGCCGGACCAAATTCTCAAAAACAGAGAGTTTCTCTTTTGCGTCGAATCGATTTTGTGTTTCTTGTAGGACCAAGTTTTTGGGTGCCGTGGGCGTGCTTTTGAGCTCATGAGCGGACTCAATTTTCCAAGAAACCAAGTAAGTTTTGCATGTACGTCGGACCAATTTCTTTGGTCGATCGTGAACGGCTTTGAGGATTGATTTCGCATGTACGACGGACTGATTTCTTTTAGTCTGTCGTGAACGTGTTTTCGCCGGAATGATTTCTTCTTGAAACCGAGACTTTCACTTGTACACCGGACCGATTTTGTTGGTCCGTCGTGAATGGTTTTTTGAGTGACTTTTTCATGTGTACGCCGAACCATATTTTTTGGTCCGTCGTGAATACGTTTTTGCTCGATTAGGGTTTTGAGCAAAATTGGAATTGTGTTTGATTTATTTTTGAGATTATGAAATTTGTGAGAATTTCACGATGCTTGAAGTGGACTTTATGCAATGCTCGTGTGAGTATTTGCATGGATTGATGTGAGTCAAGTCGTGGACTTGTGCTCGGAATTGTTTTGTGGTTTGTTCATGTGCAGGTATTGCTCGAAGACGAACGTGGTCGATGGCGGGACCGGAACTAGGTTCATGGAGGAGCTGAGGTTCGGGACTAGGTTCAGGGAGGAACTGAGGTCTTGGTGGTCAAGGATGTCATGCGGGACGTTCGGGCTAAGAGAATGGTGCACATGAAGAATGGTTAGTCACGTGAGAATGGCAGGAGGTCATTCGCGTGCAAAGTGTTAGTCACGTGAGTATGGCAGGTGGCCATACGCGTGCAAAGTGTTAGTCACGTGAGTATGGTAGGGTTGCCATACGCGTGCAAGAGTTGTACTCGGCCAGGTTGGGCCAAGAGGAGTTGTGTTGAATACATACTCCTTCTAGATTAGGAATTGTATTCAGAACTCCTTGTGTTTTGCTCCTTTAAATAGGAGGGGTGTCTCCTGTTGAAGGGCATCAATCGGAGCTAAGCGCATTGAGAGCCTCAAGCTCAGTTTTAGGGTTTGTACTCTTTTGATGAGAGTACTTTAGACAAAAGAAATAAAGATCAATTCTTCTAGATCCTTGCGTACTCTGATATCGCATTGCTACGTTGTTTCCTGTTTTGGTTCTTGTTTGCATGCTTGTTCTTTTCTAGATTGGTTTTTGTTTTTTGAGTTTTATCTTGATTTGATCCATCAAAACCTTTCTAGAGAATTGATTTAGGGTTTCTCTAAGTTTAGTTGATTAAACTTTTGTCGTTTCTGTTAAACCTTCAAGTTTACGTTAGATCAATTCTCGTCATCTTCTGTCACAGCAAGTTTGCGAGGTTCATAACTTTTGATCTGTAAGTTCGATCGAGCTGATTCTTTTTGGGTTCGATGCGTGTTAGAATCTAGTTTCTTGTGTCCAAATTTTAGATCGAGCCGACGGTTGGATCTCCGGGAATTCGCGTTTTACCGAACCTCTGTCATTCTGTTTTTGTCGAAAATGAGGCAATTATTTGGTTCTGTTTTGGGGTGATCTTTTAATAGATCAAGAATTTGGTTTTAGCTTCCGCACAATCATTCACCCCCCTCTGATTGCTATATTTGTATACTTCGATCCTACATCCTCCAAGCGCCGAAATCACTGGATCTCCTCGGTTGCAAAGCTTCCAAACGGGGAGATCGAGGGAAGAGGAGGTAGAAGGAGGGGTGGCAGCATTGGAGGGGGTGGGGGCCCTAGCTAGTACCAGCTAGGGGAAAGGGGGCCCAAGGGAGAGGGAGGGGGCGTGCGGCCAATGGGGGTGCGGCTTGGGAGGGGAAGGGGGTGGGGGCACATGGAGGGAGGGGTGGGCTAGGGTTAGGCAGGTTTGCTGCCCCCCACAAGGCCCAAAACCCCCCACTGAAGGCCCAACCTCTCCCGAAAAGCCCAAAACACAATCCCCCAAGGCCCAAACTGTCCCGGAAAAGCCCAAACACCCTGAAAGGCCCAAAAACACGACATAAACTCTTACCGTAATGTCACATTCTCTCCCCTTAACAGGATTCGACCTCGAATCCTAGACGCGCCACTACACAACAACCAAAATGAAAGGAGCTAAGTTTCACTTTTCATACCTGATAAGAATAACTCTGGGTATTGCTCGCGCATGCGAGACTTCAATCTCCCTGGTCGCTTCTCTCTCTGACTAAAGCCACTGGAACTACACTGATCGAGACTCAATGGCAAGATGCTTAGGTTCGAAGACCAACGGCTCTAATGATAGCTCGCAATTGAAATCCCACAGAACTTTTCTCTTCTAGCAATCACCTCGCACCCAAGGCAGCGACTTAGAAAGATCTAAGAGATAGGCCAACAGGAACCAAAACACACCACTATCGCAAACGGTGTGACGTAGATCAGACTAAACTTTCGTTGGGCACTAACACAAACAATCCTCTTTTAAACCAAAGACACCCTTTTTAGGTGAGTTTGGTATCAAACTGAAATCTCAACTCCCACTTCTCTCTTCAACCCGATCGCGAAACTCTACATTCCAGTCTCAACCTCTCTACCACAGTCATCGTATTCAGGACGACGCGAACCAAGCGAGACACATCACTCTAAGAAAGTCTCTAAATCATTTCTCTCCAAAACACCAATACCATCTGCTTGAACAATCGGTGTTATAACCTTGTACCCCTAGGAACCAAAACACAGACTCCTATCCCTTGCAAAAGATTGATCTTTTACAAAAGGACCAATACCCACCATTACCATCGAAAGGAATAGCCTACTTTATAACCAAGGTCCTTAACCCACAAAAACATTAACAACCGAACAATTCACTTCGATTGACACAATTGCTCATAACCCAGCGACAAAAAGATCCGATACCATTCGAAAAAGTAACGCAATTACCAACAACTTCCAAGTGGTCCACTACTAAATTCATCAACCCTACCAAGGAACACATCAACGAAACAATTCTTCAAGAAGGTTTGAATTGAGTCATACACAACCTTCCATTACTCTTCACTTTTAAACTAATTACGATCAACTACTAGCAACACATAATAACTTAGGCCATTAACGGTTAACACTAGATTTCTCTTTCTAAGAAGGTCTCGCCCTCACATTCTTCCACTCAAAGGACCAGGACAAAGAGTACAATCCTTTAATATACTCAACCATATAACATAAATATTCATTTTCTTATCCCAGGCTTGAACACAAAATAAATCTCAATTCTCTTCAACAACTTTGACCACTTTTAACATCTTAAAATAGAAACACCGAGATTTACCTCGGGGAGAAACTCCATTTTAAAAGAGAAACACCATGTAAATCTTTTACAAATGCATTTCACTTCTACCAAAGAAGATCATCTTAGTTCCACCCAAAGCCAAGAATTTTGAGAAAGTGAAAACCGATCAAGGCATCAATCACTTCCACACAACAACCATCTCTTTTTCTTAAAAGAAAGCGGGACTCACTTCCCAACAGAAAAACTGCTTCATCCATGAACATCATTTATGACACAACCAAAAGAATCACCTTTAAGAAACACTCTCAAACACCTCACACAACAAACACAATGTGAATCATGTGATGAAAAATTGGCTTGATCTTGTGCTGAAAAAATGGTTAGGATTAATCTTGCAAAATTGCTTGCATGAAGGACCAAACATTCAAACATCCAAAAACAGAGACTTTGCATTTGCGCCAGACCAAACATCCAAAAAACAGTGAGTTTCGCATGTATGACGGACCAAATTTTTTGGTCTGTCATAAACGTGATTTTGATGCTTTTACGCTTGTACAAGAAATCTCGTTTTTCCCATGTATGACAAACCAAATTTTTTGGTCTGTCATACACATGCTTTTGGCGAACTCGTTTTTCCCATGTATGACAAACCAAATTTTTTGGTCTGTCATACACATGCTTTTGGCGAACTCGTTTTTCCCATGTATGACAAACCAAATTTTTTGGTCTGTCATACACATGCTTTTGGCGACCTCGTTTTTCCCATGTATGACAAACCAAATTTTTTGGTCTGTCATACACATGTTTTTTGGCGCCGAACCTAAGTCTCATAAAACCAAGCGTAGTGCATGTATGACGGACCAAACTTTTAGTCCGTCATAAACGTGCTTTTCGGCATGAACTGATTTCTTTGCCGGGTTCGAAGGCATGTGTGTGACGGACCAAAACTTTGGTCCGTCATGAACGTAAGTTTCTGGAATTTGTATTTGGGTGGTTTTGAGTACTGTCTTTGGATGTTTTTGTGCACGGTTAAGGGTTTTGAGCTAATGTGGACTTTATGCAATGCTCGTGTGAGTATTTGCATGAACTAATGTTGAGTCAAGTCGCGGACTTGTGCTCGGATTTGTTTTGTGGTTTGTTCATGAGTAGGTATTGCTCGAAGACGAACGTGGTCGATGACGGGACCGGAACTAGGTTCATGGAGGAGCTGAGGTTCGGGACTAGGTTCAGGGAGGAACTGAGGTCTTGGTGGTCAAGGATGTCATGCGGGACGTTCGGGCTAAGAGAATGGTGCACATGAAGAATGGTTAGTCACGTGAGAATGGCAGGAGGTCATTCGCGTGCAAAGTGTTAGTCACGTGAGTATGGCAGGTGGCCATACGCGTGCAAAGTGTTAGTCACGTGAGTATGGTAGGGTTGCCATACGCGTGCAAGAGTTGTACTCGGCCAAGTTGGGCCAAGTAGTGTGTTGGATACAGATTCCTTCTAGGGAATAGGAATTGTATTCAGAACTCCTTGTGGGTTGGTCCTTTAAATAGGAGGGGTTGTCTCCTGTTGAAGGGCATCAAGCCTTGAGCAAGTTTTAGGGTTTGTACTCTTTTGATGAGAGTACTTTAGACAAAACAAATAAAGATCAATTCTTTCAAGATTTTTGCGTGCTACAGTAACCACGTTGCTACAGTGTTTTTCTGTCTTGGTTCTTGTTTGCATGCTTGCTCTAAATCTAGATTGGTTTTTGATCCTTTAGTGTCATCTTGATTTGATCCATCAAAAACCTTTCTAGGGTATTGATTTAGAGTTCCTCAAAGTCTAGTTGATTAAACTTTTGTCGGTTCTGTTAAAACTTTCAAGTTTACGTTAGATCAATTCTCGTCAAGTTCTGGATCAGCAAGCTTGCGAAGCTCATAACTTTTGATCCATAAGTCCGATCGAGCTGATTCTTTTTGGGTTCGATTCGTACTGAAATATAGTTTCTTGTGTCCAAATTTCAGATCAATCTAACGGTTGGATCTTCGGGAATTCTCGTTTTACCAAACCTCTGTCATTCTGTTTTTGTCGAATACGAGGCAATTATTTGGTTCTATTTTGGGGTGAACTTTTAGTAGACAAGAATTTGGTTTTAGCTTCCGCACAATCATTCACCCCCCCTTTGATTGCTATATTCGTATACTTCGATCCTACAAGTGGTATCAGAGCAAGGTTTCTCTAATCTATCTTAACCGGTAATTAGATCAATGGATCGTTATTCGACAAACCCATGTGTGTTCGATGGTGTTGATTTTCAGTTTTGGAAGGCCAAGATGGAGGCGTTCATCCAAGCACAAGGCTTCACAATTTGGGAGAAGGTCTACAAGCCATATGAAGTCCCTGCAAATGACAACGTCAACGACACCAATCGCACACATGTTGAAGCAAATAGCAAGGCGCGCAACTTGATCATCCAAGGTTTGGGACGCAGCGACTTTGACCGTGTGATCCATCTCAAGTCCGCATATGAGGTATGGAAATCTCTTTGTGATTACCATAAGGGTTCTAACACTATTAAAGAGGTTCGTCAAGATCTTTACAAAAAAGAATACATGCGATTTGAGATGAAACCCGGTGAGTCGCTAGATGACTTCTTTGCACGTTTCAATAAAATTCTTAGTAATCTTCGTGCTGTTGGAGTTAGCTTTGATGATGCTGCTAATGTGTAACACCCCATAAATCTAAACTGTTGTACAAGAACAGATCGACAGCATTTCCCCTAAAACAGGATAGTACGGAAGCAATTCGAATAGGAATAATATCACGACATCAAAACTAGAGACAACGAGTCTAATTCAACCAGGTATTAACCATAAATAAAACACATCTATAAAGGGACAACCATAAACGAGAACAAGTTTAAAGGGAACAACAATAGGTCTAAATGAAATAAAATTGCATCCAACTAATGAATTATTTAAAACACTAGATCATGTGAGTCGTGATGACAACAGAAAATTTATTGTGTTGCTAGCCCACCCTTCATGCTTACGACTCACGTGCGCTACCTGAAAACATCTGTAGGATCGAAGTATACGAATATAGCAATCAGAGGGGGGGGGGTGAATGATTGTGCGGAAGCTAAAACCAAATTCTTGATCTATTAAAAGTTGCACCCCAAAACAGAACCAAATAATTGCCTCGTTTTCGACAAAAACAGAATGACAGAGGTTTGGTAAAACGAGAATGCCCGGAGATCCAACCGTCGAAACGTTCTGAAATTTGGACACAAGAAACTAGATTCCAATACGAATCGAACCCAAAAAGAATCAGCACGATCGGACTTACGGACCAAAAGTTATGAGCTTCGCAAGCTTGCTGATCCAGAACTTGACGAGAATCAATCTAATCAAAACTTCAAGATTAAACAAGAACGACAAAAGATTGATCAACTAGACTTTGAGAAACACTAGATCAATACCCTAGAGAGGTTTTTGATGGATCAAATCAAGATAAAACTTGAAGAACAAAAACCAATCTAGAACTAGAACAAGCATGCAAACAAGAACCAAAACAGAAAATCTTTGTAGCGACGTGGTTCTTGTAGCAAAAAATCTTGGAAGAATTGATCTTTATTTCTTGTCTAAAATACTCTCATCAAAAGAGTACAAACTCCTAAAACCAAGCTCAAAGCTTGATGCTCAGCTCTACTTGGTGCCTTTCAACAGAGACCCCCACCTATTTAAAAGCACCAACCCACAAGGAGTTCTCACGATTCCTATTCCTAGAAGGAATCCGTGATCCAACTCAACTCTACTTGGCCCAACCAGGCCGAGTAAACTCTTGCCAGCGTATGGCAACCCTACCATACTCACGTGACTAACACTTTATGCAGCGTATGACCACCGCCCTCACGTGACTAACACTTTGCACGCGAATGACCTCTGTCATTCTCACGTGACTAACCATTCTTCATGTGCACCATTCTCTTAGCCCAACGCCCCGCATGACATCCTTGACCACCAAGACCTCGGTTCCTCGAACTGAGTCCCGAACCTCAGTTCCTCCATGAACCTAGTTCCCGGTCCCGTCATCGATCACATTCGCCTTCGAGCAATACACCGCACATGAACAAACCACAAAACAAATCCGAGCACAAGTCACGACTTGACTCAATGTCAATCCATGCAACTACTCACATGAGTATTGCATAAAGTCCATTTCAAAAGAAGCATCATGAAATCATTACAAATTTCAAATTCACATTCAAAATTCAAATCCAAATCGCTCAAAACCCTAATTGAGTTTAAAACGGCATTCCACGCGGACAAACAAAGTTGGTCCGCTGTATAAGAAAAGTTTCTGTTCCAAGAAGCCAACCAAATGCGAAAAACACGCTCAGCGGACAAACAAAGTGGTCCTTGTACATGCAAAATGGCCATGAGCTCAAAACAAGTTCACAACGGACCCCGAAGCTTGTCCGGCGCAAACGCAGCGTGCTGGTTTCACAAAAGTAAAACCCTAGAAAAGTCCATTCACGACGGACAAAAGAATTAGTCCGTTGTACATGTGAAAAATCTTGGTTCCAAGAAATTATCCAAACCGAAAAAGCTTGTTCACAACGGACCAAGAAAACTGTCGTTGTACATGTGAAAATGACTTCGTCATGGCCATGGGCTCAAAAACATGTTCACAACAGACCCAAAAACACCGTCTGCCGCAGATGGGAAACTCTTGCTTTCTTGAGAACTTTGTCCTGGCGCTACGCGTAACTACTCGCTTTCTTGTCAAATTGTCAAAACACATGAACAAACACATTTTGCAAATTCAAATCTAAGTTAATTTTTCAGTTCAAAGCCAATTTTTCAGCACATGATTTCACAATCTCCCCTTGATGAAAACATTGGCAACACCACTTAGAATTGATCATTTGGCATTCACTTTGCAAGATTTTGAAATCCAAAGGATCAAAGACCAAAGTAAGAAAACACAAAATCCCTCTTTGACCAAAATGCAAAACAAAATCTCCCTGAGAATGAAAATGTGTGTGAATGTGCAATGCGCCCAAAAATTTCAAAATTCTCCAAACTTCTCCCAAAATTCTCAAATTTCCAAATACAACTCTCCCTTTTTCTTTAAACTTTTCAAAGAAAGATTTCCAAATTTCTCCCCTTTGACAATGGATTCATCAAGAGTAAAGAGAGAACAGTTCAAAATTTTTCTTGAAACAATGATTTCACCAAGAGAAACAAGGGAGTGCCAAGATAGGAAAAGATGAGCTCATTCGATCATATAACCTTATATATCACATAATATGCAAAATACATGATCTTGATGTGATTTTAACAAGTTAGGGAATGACATGCATCTCAACCTCAATTTAGTCAACTATAGCCAAGTACTAAGCAAGATCTTAGCGTTAAAAAAAAGCAAGACTTTAAAAATTGAAGCAACTAACAACTTAGGCGAGCAAGTAGTTTCAACTCCAATCTAGTAGACCAATTTAATCTTTAAACAATAAGTTGCATGTGGCATGCTTGAAGCATACTTCTTTTATTTTCTATGAGTGGCATGCTTGAAGCATACATCTTATCTTTGAGGGAATGGCATGCTTGAAGCATACATCTTATCTTTTTAGGGAAAGCACCCTCAAGCACATAACTTGGAGGTTTTTTGCTTTAACAACCCCTTTTATTGATTCCCTTTTCTTTTCATTTTTCTTTGATTATAAACATGCAAAAGTGATTAAAAGGTCTTATGAAAGAGTAAAGTTGAAACCACACTTGCTTCATAGCCCAAATTTGTCAAGAGGATTCAATATCAAGCCTAGAAGAGTAAGATATCACAGAGTATTTAGCTCTAGGTAATCGCCCAGTGGAAATTCCACAATGTCATTTTTAGTTCAAGTGAGACAATTAGATTATCATATATTAACTCAATTACATAACATATAAAGAAATATGATAAAGTGAGCTCATCAAGTGAAAGAACTTGGCAAAGAAACTCCCCCTCAAAACAATCCCATTGGATGAACAATTCCAAGTTCTCCCCGAATAAAAGCAAAACGAGAAGAAGACAAATGTTTTGTGAAAATATCTGCCAATTGATGTTCAGTATCCACATGGTGAAGCACAATTTTGTCTTTTTCAACATGATCTTTAAGAAAGTGAAATCCAATATCAATATGCTCAAGAAAAGGGATTACTCAAGAGGTGGCACGAACCAAATCAAATCAACATCCTCCAAAGTCAACATCAGAAAAAGCTCTTAAACTAATCCATTAGGAAGCAGAAAGCCAAATGCCAAAATCTTGAGTTCTATGAAGATACCTGAAAATCCTTTTGATAGCTTGTCGATGTGACGCACGTGGGAAGCTTGAAAACAAGCACACACAAGCACGTGGGAAGAGTCTCTCATGTAAACCTCTAATTATCTCGTCCTCAACAGCATTATCATCATCTTTATGAACAAAGACACTCTCCCCCTGAACATATGCACTTGTACCTGCATCATTTGAACTAGTGCCTTTTGCGAAAACAGAAGTGGAAGAAGCATCTCCAAAGGCAACACTTTCGATGAGATGCACGAGTGAAGGAGAACCAAATCTTATCATGAACATGAAGTGAGCATCCGAAATTCACTAGCCACATGTTCCCCTCCTCGCGTGAGAAGCCTACATAGAAGGCAGAAGTGTCGAGGTCTCGATCTGGGGTTAGAAATAAGATGTTTAGGAATCCAAAGATCTGAGACACACGACGGACAACATTAGGCACAACACAAGCAAATTTTATGCACAAAATCAAATTTGCACATTCCGTGTTTCTAGCAACAAAAGGTGCTTAGATCACCCTAGGCACGTAGTGAGAAGCAAAGCGTGCTCTTCGAAATTAGACCTAGCCTTAGCTCTTTCTTTCTCTTTTGTTGTTTGGCTAGTCTAAAGCAAAAATCTACTAAATGTCCATCTCTACCACAATGAGTGCAAGTGTATTTAACAGATGTTTGGCTTTAGAAGTAGAAGCAACATTTGCATTCATCATAGTAGAAGATAACACTCTTGAGACTTAAAGACAGGTTTTCTTAGGCTCATTGACAATTTCAAATTTTCCTGTCAATTGTTTTAACCTGGGAGCATGTGATTTATGATGAGCATAAGAATCAAAACCTAAACCTTTGTTATGAGTGCTGACTTTTGATTGATCCAAAATCATGTTTAGGTTCTTCTTTCCTTTAGTGAAACGTCTAATGATTTGTCCAAGTAATCAACTTTTCGAGAAAGAGTTAAACAATTATTGCAAGGAACATTCACTTTTCCTTTTTGCTTACGACATGTTGAGCATATGAAAGAACCTCATGTGTAAGCAGATCATCAATTGAGAAACCCTAGCATTTGCATCTTTTAATTTTAATTCAAGAGTTGAGCATTTAGAACAAGAAGTTAAACCATGCAAATCATCGGTGAAACAGCTAGCATGTTTAATATGTTTCTCATTTTCTCACTTTCAGATTAATTTTCTCAATCAAGGAAGCATGTTCTTTCCTAGCCGAAGTAAGCTCATTCCAAATTAAGTCACATGACGGTTTGCAAGCATCATCATCAGGAATCAAAGTTTTAAGTCTAGCAATTTCAGCATTCAATGATTCAACAACAAAATCATGTTTCTTAATTTTCTTGTCACGTTTATCAAGCAATTTACCAAGACGCAAATAACAAGCAATAGCTAATTCATCGTAAGAAAGGATCTACCTCATTGAAGTCCCATTTGTCATGATCGCCCTCGGTATGAAGTCGCCGCTTTTGGCCATGAGACACAACCCCGTCCAACTCATGCTTGCTTGGAGTTGCATCATCCTCGGGCCGCTCTCCGAATCCACATCGCCTCAAATTGACTTGTTCAAGAGGCGGAAAGAACTCGATGGACAACTTTCACGGTTGATGAAGTTCTTCTTCTTTCTATCACTTGGAGAGAACTTCTTCTTCTCTTTTCTTCCGTCGTTGTCCTTCTCCTCCATGATGCTTTACTTGCAAGTTTTGGGACAGTTTGGGACGAATATGGTCGAGATCACCACACTCATAGCATCTTGGAGGATCACCACCACCTCTCTTTCTCTTTATCACATTTTGCAAAGCTTTGTTAAAGCGAGAAGAGAGTAGTGACAAGTCTTCTCGGGAATTGCTCAACTGTTCATCGGTAGTGAAGACAAGAAAGATAGAGCAAAACTTGACGACACTATTATGAGATATGCTAGATTGAGATGTCAAAGCAATTGATTTATGATCATTTTTTCTAGCAAAAACATCTAATTCATGAGTTTTCAACTTAGAATAAAGAACATCTAAAGTAAGTGTACTCATGGTAGTAGATTCTTGTATAGATGTTACTTTCATCTCCCCACACCGACATGTCCAAAGCACTAAGCAATTGTCTAGCATTAGCAGCATCATCAAAGCTAACTCCAACAGACGCAAATTGCTAAGAATCTTATTAAAACGTGCAAAGAAGTCATCTACCGACTCACCTGTTTCATCTCAAATCGCATGTATTTCTTTTTTGTAAAGATCTTGACGAACCTCTTTAATAGTGTTAGAACCCTCATGGTAATCACAAAGAGATTTCCATACCTCATATGCAGATCAAGATGAATCACACGATCAAGTCGCACGTCCCAAGCCTTGGATGATCAAGTTCTGCGCCTTACTATTTGCTTCAACATGTGCGCGATTGGTCCAGCGTTGATCGTTGCAGGGACATCATATGGTTTGTAGACCTTCTCCCAAATTGTAGAAGCCCTGTGCTTGGATGAACGCCTCCATCTTGGCCTTCAAAACTGAAAATCAACACCATCGAACACACATGGTTTTGTCGAATCAACGATCCATTGATCTAATCACCGGTTAAGATAGATTAGAAAACCTGCTCTGATACCACTTGTAGGATCGGCGTATACGAATATAGCAATCAGAGGGGGTGAATGATTGCGCGGAAGCTTAAAACCAAATTCTTGATCTATTAAAGTTCACCCCAAAACAGAACCAAATAATTGCCTCGTTTTAGACAAAAACAGAATGACAGAGGTTTGGTAAAACGAGAATGCCGGAGATCCAACCGTCGAAACGTTCTGAAATTTGGACACAAGAAACTAGATTCCAATACGAATCGAACCCAAAAGAATCAGCTCGATCGGACTTACGGACCAAAGTGTTATGAGCTTCGCAAGCTTGCTGATCCAGAACTTGACGAGAATCAATCTAATCAAAACTTCAAGATTAAACAAGAACGACAAAAGATTGATCAACTAGACTTTGAGAAACACTAGATCAATATTCCTAGAGAGGTTTTTGATGGATCAAATCAAGATAAAACTTGAAGAACAAAAACCAATCTAGAACTAGAACAAGCATGCAAACAAGAACCAAAAGCAGAAAAATACTGTAGCGACGTGGTTTCGTGTAACGCATAAAAATCTTGGAAGAATTGATCTTTATTTCTTGTCTAAAATACTCTCATCAAAAGAGTACAAACCTAAAACCAAGCTCAAAGCTTGATGCGCCAGCTCTACTTGGTGCCTTTCAACAGAGACACCTATTTAAAGCACCAACCCACTAGGAGTTACGAATACGATTCCTATTCCTAGAAGGAATCCGTGATCAACTCAACTCTACTTGGCCCAACCCAGGCCGAGTACAACTCTTACTGCACGTGTGGCAACCCTACCATACTCACGTGACTAACACTTTGCAGCGTATGACCACTGCCATACTCACGTGACTAACACTTTGCACGCGAATGACCTCCTGTCATTCTCACGTGACTAACCATTCTTCATGTGCACCATTCTCTTAGGCCCAACGTCGCGCATGACATCCTTGACCACCAAGACCTCGGTTCCTCCTGAACCTAGTCCCGAACCTCGATTCCTCCATGAACCTAGTTCGGTCCGTCATCGACCACATTCGTCTTCGAGCAATACTGCACATGAACAAACCTAAAACAAATCGAGCACAAGTCCACGACTTGACTCAATGTCAATCCATGCAACTACTCACATGAGTATTGCATAAAGTCCATTTCAAAGAAGCATCATGAAATCATTACAAATTTCAAATTCACATTCAAAATTCAAATCCAAATCGCTCAAAACCCTAATTGGCGAAAACGATTCACGACGGACAAACAAAGTTTGGTCCGTTGTATAAGAAAAGTTTCTGCTCCAAGAAGCCAACCAAACGCTGAAAAACACGCTCACAACGGACAAACAAAGTTGGTCCGCTGTACATGCAAAAATGGCTTCGGCCATGAGCTCAAAACAAGTTCACAACGGACCCAGGAAGCTTGTCCTGGCCAAACGTACGCCTTCGGTTTCACAAAAGTAAAACTCCTAGAAAAGTCCATTCACGACGGACAAAAGAATTAGTCCGTTGTACATGTGAAAATCTTGGTTCCAAGAAATTATCCAAACCGAAAAAGCTTGTTCACAACGGACCAAGAAAAATCAGTTGTACATGGAAAATGACCCGGTCATGGGCTCAAAACATGTTCACAACAGACCCAAAACACATCCCAGTCAGATGGGAAACTTAATCGCTTTCTTGAGAACTTTGTCCGGCGCTACGCGTAACTTACTGTTTCTTGTCAAATTGTCAAAACACATGAACAAACACATTTTGCAAATTCAAATCTAAGTTAATTTTTCAGTTCAAAGCCAATTTTTCAGCACATGATTTCACAACATCAATACAGCAAGTAGTGAGATTGGGTAATCTCAGCAAGCGGAACAACTAATACAAATAAAACATCCACCATATATCTATCATTCCACATTCCTCATATACAATACCACATCAAAGAGTCCACATTCCTCATATACAATACCACATCAAAGAGTCCACACCACTTCAGTAAAATGCATATGATTGATGCACATGCTTATGCCATGTTCCTCCTCACCGTGCCCTTTCTCAGGAACACACGGTGTTGTACCGGTACGGTCACGCAAGCTGGCGTCGACAAACTTCCAATGGATGATTATGCAGTTAATGCTTCATGCATGAATTCATTCATAACTCCTCCCACTGAGTCCACATGTTTGCATATCATCATATAGCATGGATAGAAAACAAATATCATAGAGATGAAATGTTTAGACAATTCATCTGGTAAACAACATCCTTCTTCACCTTACCTCAAAGCAAGTGATTAAACCATGTATGATTGCTGTAATTGGAGTTTATAATGAAGGCGAAGCAAACAACAATGTATAGCTTAACAATACAACTACTTCCACTTGCCTTTACCGACGTGGACGATGAACCTAGTTATGCCCAGCGGTGGCACCACCTGAACAAACATTATTTCAGTACATAGTGACATCACAATTCATCACACAATTCAAACACACGCTTCCTACTCCCCGTTCCCATTTAAACGCCAAAAACCCCGATCTGTCCGAATCGAACAGCAGCACCCTCTCTTCCCAATTTCGTATCTTTTTTTCTACTATTCATAAAAATACAAAAAAAATACAATAGCTATATATTGACAAGATCTACAACTTTCATGAAGGTCACAAATTTCAATTCCACTGTTAAATATTCCTAAACAACCGTCCAACACAGTGGACGAAATCTGTTTCCAGATTCTGTTCGTCATCTTCCAACAGCGATAACTCTTAGACCGACGCCCCAAAAATTCTGAAAACATTACAGAAGCTAGGTCTCGATGTTATCTACAACTTTCTAGTTATAGGTTTTCGCAGAAAAAATCCGCGCTGCACAATCTTCCCTTCCAAAAACAGCACCACGTGAACATCTACCCTTCTCCCCCATCAATATCCATCCAAACCACTCACCACTAGATCTAATACACTCCTAATCCCTAGGTAGAACAGGGGTAAAACATTGGGAATTTTACCTTGAGTTCCCCCTTGCGAACCCACGAAGAACGCGCGACGATCCCCGTAACGGAAATCTGTTCGTCCTCCTCGCCTCCACGGATCCTCTTCTCGTTTTCTCCTTCGCGTTTCGCGGTGGATCTTGAGCCACCACGCAGGGGAGGAAGAGGAGGGGGTGCGGCTGCTAGGGGGAGGAAGGGAGGTGCCTTAGGGTTTGGGGGGAGGGGGCGCCACTTAAAGGGGGAGGTGGTCCGGCCCACCAAGGCATGGGGAGGAGAGGGGGAAAAAGGAATTCCCGGCCCAGGCCCAGGTTGCCTCAGCCAGTGAAACTAGCCCAAAACTCCAATTTTTAATATTAAATTGCCGCATAATCTTCAATTATTTCATTCCTCGACAAAACCCTCTTTCTTTCCGGAACAACCAAGAAAGAAAACCCTAGGATCGCTCTCAAATTCTAGGGCATCACAATCTCCCCACCTTAAAAGGATTCGTCCCCGAATCTAAGACACACCAAAATCAACAACAAAGTCCCCAAGGGACAAAAGACTTCTTTGCAACACAAAACATTCACACAAAGACTCAAACCGGAATAAACGACAAGCGAGTTCTCAAAACCAACACTAGCGAGAAAATGTTGATTTAGCTCAACAGAGTGCAACCTCTCACGATTCCACCTTCACTTCAATTCCCAAATAGACCATGAAAGAAAACGGTCTCGCACTCCTTATTCCAACCACTCTCCAGAAGAAAACGGTGCAGTCTCTAGAACCCTCTTCATCTCCCACGCACAAACGTGTTTTCACACCACAACCCCTCTCGTGGTTCGCGTATTCAAGACGACGACAAACGAGGTGAGACATACACTCCAAGACCACCAGCTATTTGAACAAACGAGGTTAGAACCTTGCAAAAAAATTGATCTTCAACAAAAAACCAATACCCAACACTACCACCAAAAGGAAAGGCCTACTTTACAACCAGGGTTCTTAAACCCGCAAGAGACAGTAACAACCGAACAAAATCGCTATGGTTGACACAACCTCGCTCAACCTCAGCGACAGAAAGGTCCAATACACTCTGAAAAAGAAAAACAATTACTAGCAACCACCAAGTGGTCCACTAATAATTTAAACAGCCCCACCTAGGTACACATCAATGACCCAATTCTCCAAGAAGGTTTGGATTGAGTCATACACAACCTTCCTTTACTCTTCACTTTTAAACTGCATTACGATCATCTACTAGCAACATCTAATATCTTATGTCATTACCAACCCACACTAAATTCCTCTTTCTTAGAAGGTTTCGCCTCGCATTCTTCCTTTCAAAGAATCAGAACCAAGGGTAGAATCATTGAGGAAGCTCAACCAAGACCCATGATCCCCAAATGATTCACATCCAACAACTCGAACTCCAAAGCGCTAAAAGCCACTTTGGAAAAAATTCGGCAACAACCCCAGAGTACTCATTTTATTTTTCCTAAGCCAAATGCAAAGAAAGCTTAGATCTCTTACACCACAACCAACATATCGAGAAGATATTCATTCTTACTTCCCGTACTAGAAGGCAATTGAAATCTCGATTCAGGACATGCATGCAACTTTCCAAGAGCACTCCGGATTAGTCATATATCCATATATGACTTTCTCACCGACCTGGCTCAACGACTCTTTTATCATTTAACATCTATAGACAATGTCATGTTTACTTTTCACCATTCATTCATCATGTAACAACACTATCGAATAGTCATTTACAAGACGACTTTTTCCTCTGTAACACATGAATAAAACTCGAATAACACCGAGGATTGCGCTAATTCATATAAACTATGTCGGCAAAGCATAGTTAACAAAGAAGGCACCACATCATATCAAAACCCACCAATGATAGAAAGCTAAACTTGCAAAACATCGCATTTTAATCAAAATCAATATTTTGGAAAAGAACATCGACTCCAAAGTCAAACATCTGCACAAACAACCGCCACAATTTTTTTTTTCTCGAAAGAAAGGGAAATTCATTCCCAAAAGAGAACTCTTCACTAACCAAATTCACTTATGAAACACTCATATAATCCACCTTTTTGAAGCACTCGCAAATGTCACACACATCATGCAAATAAATCCAACTCTAGTCAAAAAGAGTTACAAATTAAATCTCAAGAATTTCCAACACAACCCACTATGTCCATCTGCTTCCTTTAAAATTAATTCCAAAGATAATTCGGTCTGAACGCGAAGGGGCGCGATCCACTCAAAGACTTTTGGGTGTAAATCCATACTCATAGTGCAAACTAAACAAGTTAGCCAAATCCAAAGGTTGGCATTAATCACTCTGAGTTTTAGGAAACTCAAACACAACAGAAGAAACACTTCGACAAAAAGTATTCAACCAAAATAGCAACCAACCAAACCACCCAAAAGGTTTTAGACATAGGCTCAGGATGAAAGCCACCATATCTAGTATTCCACTATACTTACCATTTAAGCATTCAATATACACTATTTACTCATCGAGAAGCCTCAATATAATTCAACCAAAAGCTACATAACCAATTCTTTCTCTAGTTACCTTTCCCAACATTTATAAATACAGTTTATGATGATTAACAAAACGTCTTCCATTCTATACTACCTCATCATGATCCCCACAGACAACACATCATATATCAATGTATTCTATATTTCAAACATAGTACTTCAACATATACTTAAGCATGATCAACGTATCAATTTTATACCATCCATACATCAACATCTTGACAATTAAAACTTGTTCAATCAATAAAATGACTTCAACCAATAAGTATTATCTCTACAAGATAAAATTCGTAAACAGGATTCTAAGACATGCATTCTTTAAGGTTAAAATCTTGCATCATTATTGTTATCCAATGTTCATCCCATCACAACATGAACTCGACATAATTCCACAGTTTTACACTTTTCTCTATTGGATCAATGGTTTCCAACAATTAGCAACCCTACCAAGTCATCAATAACAACAAATGGGCATAAACATCAACCATCAACATTACTTTTGGCTACCCTATACATAGGTGATAACAAAATTACCACCACACAACATACTAGTGGGTTGCAACAACGTAAATAGCAATTCTAATCAACTTCCAAATTAAAGTCGCTAGTCAACACGATTAAATTTTCTCTATTAATCCGTTAGATTAGAACATCTTTAAACAACCAGCAAAGTTTCTTTAACAATAACATGATCTACCTCATCTTAATGTTCTAACCATGCATCGGGGTTTTAAACCTTTAACATTATCGGGGGTCATTAGCACTTTTAAAGCAAAGCAACAGATTATAAGCATGTACATTAACACATTTAATCATCCCCACTACAGGGTACTCTACATCACTAGAGGTTCATTTAATCTTAAGCTAAAGGTAACAATTACACTTAATTGATTCAACTCGCAAATTAACTAAGGAGTACATCATTTCTATAAACCACATTGTTACATACTACATAACATGCTAAACAACAATTTCCACTTTTAACAAGTAATTTCAGTCAAACGAATACTTACTTTATTTGCAGCATTTTTTTTTCTTTTAATACTCAACCAAAACTCACAAAGAAGCTTGACTCTCAAATTTGCAATAGGACATGACTCCAAAACACATTTCAATCTTAAAGACTCCCACCGGAGGGAACCAAGCGATCAAGTAAACCTTTACGAACAAAGGCACAAAACATAAATTGATACAACTTAACTTTTTACACACGCTTCAATAACTTCTTTTAAACTCAGAGCAATACACACAAGAACCAAAAGCTATACCTTTCTTTGCAAGGCAACCAACTAAACAGGTGTCAAAGTCAAAAAGGCGACCAAAGACGCACAACACAAAACTCCCCTTCTTTGTCTTCACCCAAAGAAGACAAAACCAAGAAACACCGAAGGCACACTCCACGAAAATCCAAATTCCAAACACTTTTCTTCTGATTTCAATCAACTAAAACCAAAAAAACCAACCAAGACCGACCTTCAGAACGATAAAGAACATCCGAAGGAATCTACCACCAATCTCTTCTATTTGACTCCAGTCAACTACCCGATCCACGACAGAAAGGGTAAGCACTCCTCCTACAGGGGTTAATAATTCTTCGGTGATGGCGTTAACCGGCCACACCATCAAACGACACCATTACTTTGAACACTTAGAGGTGACCGAAACACTTCGGCAACACAACCCCACTTCCTCACAAATGAAGCAACTCAATCAAATCCATCATAAATATAGCATTATACAACATCAAAAGTAGCATTCAACATCAAAGCTTAGATACAATATTTAAACGGAAAGCAACGGTACCCATACCCTTTCCAACTGTGCATCCATGTGTGTCAGATTTTAAATTAGTGATTCCACTTACACAAGTTTTAATGTTGCTATCCTATGACAAAATTTTAGTTAAAACCTAGGCCATGTTTCTAAGTTATTCCACATCACATTTTAGTTGTATCCTATAGTATGACACTAAAAATACACATTCCAAGGACCTACAGCCCGCTCTGATACCAACTGTAACACCCCATAAATCTAAACTATTGTACAAGAACAGATCGACAGCATTTCCCCTAAAACAGGATAGTACGGAAGCAACTCGAATAGGAATAATATCATGACATCAAAACTAGAGACAACGAGTCTAATTCAACCAGGTATTAACCATAAATAAAACACATCTATAAAGGGACAACCATAAACGAGAACAAGTTTAAAGGGAACAACAATAGGTCTAAATGAAATAAAATTGCATCCAACTAATGAATTATTTAAAACACTAGATCATGTGAGTCGTGATGACAACAGAAAATTTATTGTGTTGCTAGCCCACCCTTCATGCTTACGACTCACGTGCTCTACCTGAAAACATCAAAACAGCAAGTAGTGAGATTGGGTAATCTCAGCAAGCGGAACAACTAATACAAATAAAACATCCACCATATATCTATCATTCCACATTCCTCATATACAATACCACATCAAAGAGTCCACATTCCTCATATACAATACCACATCAAAGAGTCCACACCACTTCAGTAAAATGCATATGATTGATGCACATGCTTATGCCATGTTCCTCCTCACCGTGCCCTTTCTCAGGAACACACGGTGTTGTATCGGTACGGTCGCGCACGCTGGCGTCGACAAACTTCCAATGCATGATTATGCAGTTAATGCTTCTTGCATGAATTCATTCATAACTCCTCCCACTGAGTCCACATGTTTGCATATCATCATATAGCATGGATAGAAAACAAATATCATAGAGATGAAATGTTTAGACAATTCATCCGATAAACAACATCCTTCTTCACCTTACCTCAAAGCAAGTGATTAAACCATGTATGATTGCTGTAATTGGAGTTTATAATGAAGGCGAAGCAAACAACAATGTATAGCTTAACAATACAACTACTTCCACTTGCCTTTACCGACGTGGACGATGAACCTAGTTACGCCCAGCGGTGGCACCACCTGAACAAACATTATTTCAGTACATAGCGACATCACAATTCATCACACAATTCAAACACACGCTTCCTACTCCCCGTTCCCATTTAAACGCCAAAAACCCCGATCTGTCCGAATCGAACAGCAGCACCCTCTCTTTCCAATTTCGTATCTTTTTTTATACTGTTCATAAAAATACAAAAAAATTACAGTAGCTATATATTGACTAGATCTACAACTTTCATGAAGGTCACAAATTTCAATTCCACTGTTAAATATTCCTAAACAACCGTCCAACACAGTGGACGAAATCTGTTTCCAGATTCTGTTCGTCATCTTCCAACAGCGATAACTCTCAGATCGACGCCTCAAAAATTCTGAAAAAATTACACAAGCTAGGTCTCGACGTTATCTACAACTTTCTAGTTATAAGTTTTTGCAGGAAAAATCATCTATGCCACGTAAAATGCGAAACAATCCGCGCTACACAATCTTCCCTTCCAAAAACAGCACCACGTGAACATCTACCCTTCTCCCCCATCAAGATCCATCCAAACCACTCACCACCAGATCTAATACACTCCTAATCCCTAGGTAGAATAGGGGTAAAATATTGGGAATTTTACCTTGAGTTCCCCCTTGCGAACCCACGAATAACGCGCGACGATCCCCGTAACGGAAATCTGTTCGTCCTCCTCGCCTCCACGGATCCTCTTCTCGTTTTCTCCTTCGCGTTTCGCGGTGGATCTTGAGCCACCACGCAGGGGAGGAAGAGGAGGGGGTGCGACTGCTAGGGGGGAGGAAGGGAGGTGCCTTAGGGTTTGGGGGGAGGGGGCGCCACTTAAAGGGGGAGGTGGGCCGGCCCACCAAGGCATGGGGAGGAGAGGGGGAAAAAGGAATTCCCGGCCCAGGCCCGGGTTGCCTCAGCCCAGCGGAAACTAGCCCAAAACTCCAATTTTTAATATTAAATTGCCGCATAATCTTCAATTATTTCATTCCTCGACAAAACCCTCTTTCTTTCCGGAACAACCAAGAAAGAAAACCCTAGGATCGCTCTCAAATTCTAGGGCATCACATAATGCTAGACAATTGCTTGGTGCTTTAGACATGTCTATTTGGGAGATGAAAGTTACATCCATTAGAGAATCTACTATCATGAGTACACTTACATTAGATGTTCTGTATTCTAAATTGAAAACTCATGAGTTGGATGTTCTTGCAAGGAAAGGTAATATTAAATCAATTGCTTTGATCTCTAACCCTAACATGTCAAATGCAAATTCTTCTTCTAGCTTTGCCTTGTCTTCCATGTCTTCTTTAACAGATGAGCAACTTGAAGAGTTTCCTGAAGAAGATCTGGCACTACTCTCTTCTCGCTTTAACAAAGCTTTGCAGAATGTGAGAATGAGAAAGAGAGGTGGTCCTCCAAGATGCTATGAGTGTGGTGACCTCAACCATATTCGCACAAATTGTCCTAAGCTTGCAGGAAAAACATCAAAGGAGGAGAAGGACAACGACAGAAGGAATGAGAAGAAAATGTTCTCGTCAAATGATAGGAAGAAGAAGAGCTTCATCAACCGCAAGGTGGTTCACCGAGTTCTTTCCGCTCTTGAACAAGTCAATTTGAGCGATGTGGACTCGGAGAGCAGCGAAGATGATGCAACTCCAAGCAAGCATGATTTGATGGGATTGTGTCTCATGGCAAGCAGCAAGGATAGCTTCACCGAGGACGGCAATGACAGCGACTTCAATGAGGTAGATCCTTCTTATAATGAATTAGCCAATGCTGTTGCCCGTCTTGGAAAATTACTTGACAAACGTGATAGAAAAATTAAGAAACATGATATTCTTGTGGAGTCATTGAATGCTGAAATTGCTAGACTTAAGACATTGATTCCTAATGATGATATTTGTAAATCATGTGACTTAATTTACAATGAGCTCACCTTGCTTAGGAAAGAACACGCTCTTCTGTTGCATCTAAATGAGAAAAATGAGAAACATGTTAAACATGCTAGCTGTTCCACTGATGATTTGCATGGTTCAACTTCTTGTTCTAAATGCTCAACTCTTGAATTAAAATTGAAAGATGCAAATGCTAGGGTTTCTCAATTGGTGATAATCTGCTTACTCATGAGGTTCTTTCATGCTCTACTTGTCGTAAATGTAAAGGGAAGGTCAATATTCCTTGCAATAATTGTTTAACTCTTGCTAAGAAAGTTGATTACTTGCAAAATTCTTTGGAACGTTTCACTAATGGCAAGAAAAAGTTGAATATGATTTTGGATCAATCTAAGGTTAGCACAAATAAGAGAGGTTTAGGTTTTGATCCTTATGCCACATATGAAACTAAACCTCGCACTGTTGTTCAGGCTCCTTGCAAAATTGAGTTATCTAATGAGCCTAAGAAAATTGCTTTTCAATCTGCTGGTTTTTTATCTTCTACTATGATGAATGCAAAATGTGCCTTTACTATTAAAGCTAAACATCATGTCAAGTACACTTGCACTCATTGTGGTAGAGATGGACACTTAGTAGAATTTTGCTTTAGATTAGCCAAACAACAAAAGAAGGAAAGAACTAAGGCTAGGTCAAATTTCAGCGAAGCACATTTTTATGCGCCTAGAGTGATGAAAACACCTTCTGTTCCTAGAAACATGGGAAAAGGCAAATCTGAATGTGTGCATAAAAGTTATCGTGTTGTACCTACTGTTGTGCGTCCTGTGTCTCAGTACTGGATTCCCAAAAATCTCATTCCTAACCCGATCGAGACCTCGACATGTTTTGCTATGTAGGCTTCTCGCGCGAGGAAGGAGAACATATGGCTAGTGGATTCCGGATGCTCACGCCACATGTCCGGTGATAAGAATTGGTTCTCCTCCCTCACTCGTGCATCTCGTGCTGAAAGTGTTACTTTTGGAGATGCTTCTTCCTCTTCTGTTGTGGCAAAAGGTACAATAAAGGTAAGTGACAAGTTTATGTTCAAAGATGTGGCTCTTCTTGAAAATTTGAAATATAACTTGCTTTCTGTCTCACAAATGCTTGATGAAGATCTTGAGATAAGCTTTAAGAAAAATGAATGCAAAGTGCTAGATGCTTCAGGTGATCTTGTGTTCAAAATTTCTCGTTTTGGAAGAGTCTTTAAAGCTGATTTTGATGCATCACCTTCTTCTAAGCATAGGTGTCTAATTGCCAATGTTTCTAAAGATTTATTCTTTTGGCATCGTAGACTTGGTCATGTTGGTTTTGATCATCTTACTCGTGTAAGTGGTTTAGATCTTATACGTGGCTTGCCTAAGCTTAAGGGTGATAGCAATCTAGTATGTTCTTCTTGTAGACATGGTAAGATGATTGCAGGTTCACATCCACCTCTTACCATGGTGATGACAAACGCTCCAGGACAGCTTCTACATCTTGATACAGTTGGACCATCTCGAGTTCAATCCTTTGGAGGCAAACGGTATGTGCTTGTGATTGTTGATGATTTTTCTAGATACTCTTGGGTGTATTTTATGGCATCTAAGGATGAGGCTTTTAGTCATTTTAGAAGTCTTGTTCTTAGGCTTTCTGTTGACCATCCAGGAGCTCTCAAAGCTATTAGAAGTGATAATGGAACTGAATTCAAAAATGCTTCCTTTGATCTCTTTTTTGCTGAAAAAGGAATTAATCATCAATTTTCATCTCCAAGAGTGCCTCAACAAAATGGTGTAGTTGAAAGGAAAAATAGAACGTTAGTTGAAATGGCTAGAACTATGCTAGATGAGCATCACTCTCCTCGAAATTTTTGAAATTTGAAGCGATTTCAACTGCTTGTTATGTTTCAAACCGTGTGTTTCTGAGATCAAAATTGGGTAAGACTCCATATGAGCTTCGGTTTGGACATAGACCTTCTGTTTCTCACTTTCGAGTTTTTGGATGCAAATGTTTTGTCTTGAAATCTGGAAATCTTGATAAATTTGAAGCTAGATCAACTGATGGCATTTTTCTTGGATATCCTGCTCATACTCGTGGCTATCGTGTGCTTGTTTTGGAGACTAACAAAATTGTGGAAACTTATGAAGTTACTTTTGATGAGGCTAGTCCAGGCACTAGTCCAAGCGATGCAGGTACAGGCGCATATGTTCAGGGGGAGAAAATCTTTGAAGATAATGATGATGTTGAAGATGAGGTCTTGACTCTTTCTAATGCACAAGTAGAACCAGTTGATCGTGCTATAATTGACATGGAAGAACCACCTTGCGAAGCTATCAAGAAGTTGGCAATTGGAGAGGTGAAACCTCAAAACATGGAACCTAACCCAGGCACTCAAACCCGGAGTATCCGGACTGAAACCCGGAGTATCCGTACTGATCCGGAGTCTCCGGGTCCAATACCGGATACTCCGGATGGTGGTGCTTCAGGCGATGTTCCGTCTTCGTCCAAGCAAGCTCAAGATGGTTCAAATGTTTCTCAAAATGACGAGGAACCCATTCAAGCTTCAAACTCAACCGTACCTCACCCAAGAGTTCATCAAAGTGTTCAAAGGGATCATCCGGTCGACAACATACTCGGAGACATCTGCAAGGGAGTATCTACTATATCTTGAGTTGCAAATTTTTGTGAATTTTACTCGTTTGTATCTTCTCTTGAGCCTCTTAAGGTAGATGAAGCACTCGAAGATCAGGATTGGGTGATGGCTATGCAAGAGGAGCTAAATAACTTCAAGCGAAATCAAGTTTGGGAACTTGTTGAGAGATCTAAGCAAAATATCATTGGTACGAAGTGGGTCTTCCGTAACAAACAAGACGAGCATGGAATCATGACGAGGAACAAAGCTCGATTGGTTGCTCAAGGCTACATACAAATCGAAGGTTTGGACTTCGATGAAACATATGCTCATGTAGCTAGACTTGAGTCTATTAGAATATTACTTGCTTTTGCTACTCACCATGATTTTAAGTTGTATCAAATGGACATGAAAAGCGCCTTCCTAAATGGACCACTCTCTAAGTTGGTCTACGTCGAGCAACCACCCAGTTTTGAAGACCCCAAACATCCAGACCGTCTACCTACTACATAAGGCCCTATACGGACTCAAGCAAGCACCAAGGGCATGGTTTGAGTGTCTACGAGATTTTCTCCTCGGACAAGGTTTTGTAGTCGGAAAGGCCGACCCTACTCTCTTTACTAAGCACATTGATAATGATTTATTTGTGTGCCAAATATATGTCGATGACATTATATTTGGATCTACTAATGAACATTTGTGTAAAGAGTTTAGCAAGATAATGACTAAAAGATTTGAGATGTCCATGATGGGAGAGTTGAAGTTCTTCCTCGGTTTTCAAGTCAAACAACTCAAAGAAGGAACATTCATTTGCCAAACCAAGTACATCAAGGACATGCTCAAGAAGTTCGGAATGGAGGACGCCAAGCCTATAAACACACCCATGCAAGCCAATGGGCATCTTGACCTCGACAAAGAAGGTAAACCGGTCATCCAAAAGGTATATCGTTCGATGATCGGTTCTCTCCTTTACCTTTGTGCATCTAGGCCCGATATTATGCTCAGCGTTTGTATGTGTGCACATTTTCAAGCCGCTCCTAAAGAGTGCCACATGGTGGCCGTTAAGAGAATCTTAAAATATTTAGTGCGCACTCCTCACTTTGGACTTTGATATCCGAAAGGATCCTCCTTTGAATTAGTTGGCTATTCCGATGCGGATTATTCCGGTTGCAAAGTGGATAGAAATAGTACCTCGAGGACTTGCCAATTTTTGGGTAGGTCCCTAGTCTCATGGTCCTCCAAGAAACAAAATTCCGTGGCTCTATCCACCGCCGAAGCCGAATATATTGCTGCCGGGAGTTGTTGTGCCCAATTGCTTTGGATGAGACAAACGTTAAATGATCATGGCCTATCCTACAAAAGTGTTCCACTATTGTGTGATAATGAGAGTGCCATAAAGATTGCTAACAATCCCGTCCAACACTCCCGTACAAAACACATTGATATTCGCCATCACTTCCTAAGAGACCACTCAACCAAAGGCGAAATTGATATCCAACACGTGAGCACAAATAATCAATTAGCCGATATTTTTACCAAGCCTCTTGATGAGAAAAGGTTCTGCCAATTGAGAAGTGGTTTAAATATCTTGGATTCTCGTAACGTGGCTTGAGAAGTGCTCACATCTTGTTTGATGAGTGGAAAAGAATTTCAAAATCTTGTTGATCTTTTTCTTTGAATTTATTTTGTGTGTTTATTTCTTGTTCCTTAGATCATGTCATTACTATGTGACTATAACTTGATTGCTTGTTTGTTCGCTAGTCACATAGTAAGTGGACTCTCTAGGGTATCTTTCGTCCCTTCTTTTCCTCCGAAATCTAGATCCTCCTTGCATCTCTACTTTCTTCCCGAGCAGAGGAACCCGGAGTATCCGGGGTTTTGATCCGGAGTGTCCGGATCAACCGGAGTCTCCGGACTAAAGGTCCGGACTGTCCGGGTTGGGCGGTTCGGGTTTAACCCAAAACTCCCGCGCGGTTACTCATTTCTATTCCCATTTCCACCCGCCTCTCTCTCTCTCTCCCATTCTCATCTTTGGCAAGGGTGGTTCCCCTTCCTCCTCCTCCGTCCCAGTGTGCTAAGGATCTCCTTCTCCTTCTTGGATTTGTGGATCTAAGGTGAGGTTGTCTTCCTTGGTTGTCTCTTTCCCGAGTTGGTCGCATTTCCCCTCATTCTTGGGCACCTCTCTCTTCTTTGGCTTGTCTAGGGTGCGCCACAACGTCGTCAATCGGCCCTCAAGATCGGGAAATCTTCATCCCCTCACCCGCGTTCTTCATTTCAAATTTCTTGTGGTGAGTTCAATTTCTTTGCCCGATCCCGCGTATTTTCGTTAGATTTTGTCTCTCTCTACACCTGGATCATCATCTTAGTGGTAGAGATCATTTGCATGTCGCTTTTGTATTGGATTTCTCGGATTCCATCTCGCCTTACGTGCTTTCTAGCACATCCGGAGTATCCGGTATATCCGGACTATCCAAACTAAATATCCGGTCTTCGGGTTATGTGCTTCGGCTAGACTGTGATTCATTTCCTTTTCTGAGTCGCTTTGCGGCTAATTCCTTTCTTGTATCCTATCTGGTTAGATGGATCCTACCCAGGGCAGTTCTGGTGGCGGCGACCCTCCCAAGGACTCACCTCCTCACTCTCCGCCGTCGAAGAAGCAGAGGCACGCTGTGGCCAAACAGCCTACATCGAAAGGTCCCCGACTTCCTAGTGCCACTCCTGCTCCTTCTCAGCAGCCTCAGCCTGATCCAGATGTGCACCCAGTGGATGCCCATGCCAGATTGCGTGATCAGAAATGAAGAGATTTTCGGCAATCAGGGCATTTCATCGGACCTTTGGCCAAGGCCAAGCCAGTAAGGAGATACCCTGGGCCAGTTAACCCAATGCGCATCATTGACTATCGGACTGGCTCAGGTAAAGGCAAGGCAATAGTTGAGAACAAGAACAAGGATCCATTGGAGTTTCACCAGGATGACTATGTGGATCGTCCCTTTTGGAATAGGTTCCAGTCAGACTATTATGAGACGGTGCTCTATCCTCTTGAGAACCCTGTGGTAAGAATGAAGACCATTGACTGGGACTACATGGCAGGAGCTGAGAATGATGTGTTTGATCAGGTTATCCAGATTTGTGAGCAGCAGCAGATCAAGAATGTCATGGCCTTCAAGTATGATTGGAACATTGATCTAGTCATGCAGTTCTATGCTACGCTTTACTTTGACAAGAATGAGGAAGCCATCTGGTGGATGACAGATAGTGTCTGGTATGTGGCTAACAAGAAGAGGTTTGCCAGAGTGCTCAACCTCAGATTGGATGATAGGAGTCCTAAGTTACATGCTAAGAAAGTGATGACTCCTGATCAGATTGAGGCTCTATATGAGACCTCTCAGAGCTTCACAGTTGGCACCATCAATGGTTTGAAGGATGTGCCAGCTGTGCTCTACAGGCTGCTTCGAGTCACTCTTTGGCCCAAGGAGGGAGATGCGTCTGCCATTGGTTCCTTCGGAAGGAACTTGCTTTTTCACCTTGTTGAGCGCTCCCACCCGTTTGATATTGTTGATTTCTTGTGGGAGACTATGAGGCAGAACGCATAGAGTAACATGAGAAGCTGCAGTTATGCACCTTTTGTGATGGTGCTGATTGCTAATGTTAGTGGGCTCAAGTTCATCAGAGATGTGGAGCACCTGTCCTACAAGGTCCGACCTCCTTCTGCACCTCCAGCAGTCGTAGGGCCTACTGCTAGGTCTCCCAGAGGTCGTAGGCCCATCCATCCAGGAGCCAGCTCATCCTCCGCTCTGGCTACTTCCTCAGCTGTCCCCTCTGATCCATCATCTACCTCTAGCAGCACGCTATAGAAGATGATGAAACACATCTTCTGTCTTTGTCGCGATATCTCCACTCAGCAAAAGGAGCTTCGCAGGGAGGTTAAGAAGAACGTCAAGGGGATTGAAGACATTCGTCGCCATCTTGGTGAGGCGCTCTCCCCCAGTGACTCTACAGGATCTTCAGAGGAGAGCGGTGAGGAGTCGTCCGTCAACAGGCTATTTGGCATTGTCTCCTCTCCACCTTCAGCGATTGGCAGTGGCAACGGCAGTGGCGGATCTGAGTATGCGGGTTCTTGCGATGACGAAGACGACGAGTGATCTCTCTTGCCCTCCTCCTTTTGGTGTCTTGATGCCAAAGGGGGAGTGATTTCTATTAGTCGTTGTCTTTATCTTAGTTGTGGATGTTGTGGTTATTTTTGTTATGCTTTTGTCGTCGTGGATCTTGTTATCTTATTAACTTTCGTTGTGGATCTTGTTTATCTACTTTGGTTTATTGTGTTATGATATTATGCTTGATTATTGTCTTGATCATTCCTATAATCTGTGATTCCCCGAATGCAAAGATAGAGGGGGAGCTCTTGCAATTTCTCGCGAAATATGTGCATTTGTTTTACCTCAAAATTTTCCAATGCACACATTTAGGGGGAGCTCCACTATATATTTGGTATTCAAAAAGTTAAGTCAATCTCTTATTATATCTAAATTGCATTTAATTGTGTTGTCATCAATTCTCCAAAAAGGGAGAGATTGAAAGTGCATCTAGGCCCCTTAAAAAAGGTTTTGGTGATTAATGATGACACAATTAAAGAGATCTAATGTTTTTACTAGAATTGATGCAGATATCGAGAACATATTGCTATCGGAATGCGATTGGACGCCCCTACAAATGTTCAAATTTGAAAATATGGCATCAAGAAAAGAATTGTAATTTTCATATTTATTTGAGTTTTAAGGACAGTCGTACTATTAAGGGGGTACGCTGGGAAATCAATCTTAGGATGATCATGTGCTCAAAGATCAATCTTGCATTGGAATTAGCACCTAAATACTTGCATTCTCCCAAAAACTGTTTTTCAAACCGAGCTGTCTAACCCAGAGTGTCCGGATATTTTATCCGGAGTATCCGGATTGAGTCCGGAGTATCCAGACAAAAGTCCCGAAGTGTCCGGGTTACACCCTTCGGCCAAAAGTGCTCTATAGCCTATCCGGAGTATCCGGATTAAAATGTTCGGATAGTCCGGACTGTTCGAAATAGAGGGCAACGGCTAGTTCTCAACTTGACATATTTAAGCCTCCTCCCTCTCCCAATGGCTAGACATCCATTCAAGCTCATTCATTGCTAAGTCTAGCTCTCTCTCACTCATTCAATACACTCTTTAGAGCTCAAGCTTCCTCCTCCATTAATATGAGTGTGGATTCAAATCATTGTGAGGAAAGGAAGTAGATTCAAGTGCTAGGTGCATTCATTCCCACTTTCGAGCACTAGTTCATCCTTCAAGCGATTTCTTGGGGTATTGTTACTCTTGGAGGTTGAAGGTCTCCAAGACGACTAGGAGTCACCAGGAGCAACCAAGACTTGTGGTGTGCCCCGGTCGTTTGTGTGACACCACGGAGTGTCGTAACCTTATAAAAAGTGAATGTTGAGCTCAAAAACATTATGAAATATGGTATTGGAGCTTAAAACCATATGGTAGGAGGTTTAATTGCGTTTCCGGGCCGTTTCCGGGAGTTTGGGCCTTTCCGGGGTAGTTTGGGCCTAAAAGAAGGGGTTGTGGGCTTTGGTGGGATGGAGTATGAGTCCATTTAGGATTAGGAATCCTGTTTGGGGCTGGTAAAAGGGGCCTCCCCTGCCCTTATTGTGCCCCCATCTGCCCTTGTGCGCCCCACACACCCCCCCTTGTGCCCTAGCCTCCCCTCCCCTCCCTCTCCCTTTGGCCGTGCGCCCCCTCCCCTTTGCCCCTTTGCTCCCCACCTCTCCACCACCTCTCCTCCACCACTTTTTACCCTAGGGTAGCCTCTCCACCCCTGCACCTCGAAGATCCATCCATTGGAGCGAGGAGCGAGGAGCGATCCAGGAGGAGATCTATTGGGTTTTCGTGCGTCGGGCGAAGGTATGGCCATGGGACTCCTTGGGGTTGGGCTAGGTACTGTTCTAAGGGTCATTATCATGTTTTTAGATCCATTGGTGGTGCTGGAATTGAGTAGATTGGATTAGATCTAGAAGTTGCCACGTTCTCTGTTTCGGGCAGCATGAGCAGTCGACCTAAGGTTTGATTTTTCGCCAATTTAGAGTCGGAATTTGGTCGTACGGATGTTGAAGAAGTTGTAGGTAATTTCAATACCTTTCAGTGGGTATAAAGAACTTTAAATTCCGCCCAGCCGTTTGAAAGGTATGCTTGTTTTACCGAGCGTATTAAAATCTGTGACGTGATTGGAACAGATCACGGTATTTTGTAGATTAAACAACTTTAGATTCCGAATCAGTCTTTCTTTATACTTAGAAAAAGTTTGGAAATTTCCTAAGCTACGCGAGTATGTACTCGTTTAATTGATTCGGAGTCCCAGAACCCAAGTTATGCCTTTTGGAAGGCTGCTATCCCGACGGGACAGAACCTCTGTTTTTGGGTTTTGCGAGTAGTTGGCAATGTCAGGGTAGATGAGGGTTTGCGTACTGTTTTGTGAACATGATTGTGAGTGTGTTGTACCTTTGTGCAGGTGGTGCGACCCCGGGAGTGCCTTCTACTTCCCGCCAATCCGTTGCCCGTGGTTGAGGCAAGTGTATTGTAATGGATAGCGGTTTGTAGGTTGCTAGTTGAGACTAGATGAACTTGATTATATGATATGATCACTTGCCATGCTTTAATGATTGCCTATGATATGATGAGTAGGCTATGATGCCATGTGTTAATGTACAAGTTAATTATGATGTTGGCATATTTGCATACATGGCATGTTACATGGCCCGGGCAGTGAGAAAGTCATAACTAATCCGGGGAAGGTCGGTGAGAAAGTTATGACTATTCCAGAGAGCCAATGAGTAAGTCCTACATCGTGATTCCATTCACCGCGGGGCGGAAGGGGGGAGAGGGTGCATACCGACGGGTGTGCACTCAACCATACCGGTATGAGTTTCCATGGAGACATGAGCATCGCATTGCATTGCATACATAATGATGATGATAATGATATGTGATCATGAATGAGATGGTTTACACGATGTGAGATATTATTGCCATGTAATTTTTCTTGTTGTACCATTGCAATATGCTTGCTGAGTTTTGAACTCACGCTTGTGTTTTCTTGTTGTTTTAGGTACCATGAGACCGGCATGCGGGGAAGGGAAATAGTCACACTTCCGCACGTGGCTTCACTCATTTGATTCCACAAATCATTCAATTAGTTTTTTAGAATAAACTGCGTGTGATGATTATTGCTTTAAGGTTTAGCTTTGCTATTTGAGAGTCTTATTGTTCGTTTGACTCTTGGAGACATTAAATGCTTGAAAGTAGACTTATATTGTTGTTAAGTATTTAATTATTGCTGTTTTAGCTGTCTCTCATATTGCCTTATATTGTTATACTGTTGTTGCTCCTTCAAATCATGTTAAAACAAAGGAGATGCTGCCGAAATCTCGGGTTTTAGCATTTACTCCTTTGCTGTAATTCACCTTAATTCATGGTATTTAGATGTTGTTTAGCTTATGTTTGGTAGCATTCAGGCATATTAAATGCCGGGGTGTTACAGTTGGTATCAGAGCGGAATATGTATTTTAGTGTCATACCTTAGGTTGCAACTAAAATATGATATGGAATAACTTAGAAACATGGCTAAGGTTCTAACTAAAACTTTTTCATAGGATAGCAACATTAAAACTTGCAAAAGTGGAATAAGTAATTTAAAATTTTGACACACTTGGTTGCATAGTAGGTTGGGGTTTTGGTTCATCATTGCATTGCGCTTGATTACTTAATGAAGAATATGTCTATGATGATGTTTGATCTTTGTTCTTGATTATTTGATGTTGTGTTTATGTTTATGGGTTTGGATGGCTGTCTGTCTGTAGCAGCTATGCCGAGGGGTTGAGGCCGTGGTCGCCGTGGCCGTGGAGGCCAGGGGCGAGGTTCTCAGGGAGTTGCTGAGTCCGTAGCTGAGGGTAGCGCTTTGCTCAATGCTCATGGGCCAGCGCAGGAGGAGCTCCCGGCGGCACAGTCAGGGGCGGAGGTACCCGTCGCCAATGCGGATTTAGTCCAGGCTCTGCAGAGGGAGATTCAGGAGCTGCGCCAGCAGTTGCGGGCAGCCCCTGCTGTTGTGCCTCCCCCTGCAGCGGCCCCAGTTGTTGCCCCCGCTGTGCCGGAGCCGAGGATAAGTCTCCGGGAGTGGATGTCCCTCCGTCTTGACACTTTTGACAGAGCGGGCACGCCGATCCAGTCCGCAGATTGGCTGAGGTACATGGAGAGGCAGTTTGAGGTCCTAGAGTTGACCTCGTTTCAGAGGGCTCGCTTTGTGGCTAATTCAGCTGAAGGGCCAAGCTGATATCTGGCGGGAGGGGATTCTAGCTGCTAGAGCCCCCGATCTTGACTTTGTGGCTCGCTTTCGAGCCAAGTTCTACCCAGAGTCTTTCCTTGAGCGGATGGAGCATACTCTGACGGCTCTTTCCCAGGGAAAGAGGTCGGTGATAGAGTATGAGGTGGAGTTCAACAGCGTGGTGCGCTTCTTGCCGGCTGTGGCAGCCAACGATTGGGAGAAGGCAAGGAGGTTCCGTCGAGGCCTCAACCAGGAGTTCAGAGTTGTCATGGGGGCGACTGTCCCTCGTGACTTCTGCTCCGTGGTGGAGCAGGCGAAGGGCATGGAGCTCGAGTTGGAGCTCTCCCGGGATAGGCAGAACCCGGGTGGTTCAGGGGTTCCTGCGGCCCCAGGCGGGGGCCAGATGAGGACCTTTGGTGGAGGTGGTGGGTCTTCTCAGCGACCCACCTTCAAGAAGTTCAAGGGGGGACAGGGCTCCTCCTTAGGGGCTAAGATGAGGCCGCCTCAGTCGTCTTCCTCGTGAGAAGCTGTTCGTCCTGTGCCCAGGCAGGGCATGATGTGTTTCAAGTGCAGTGGTGAGCACCGTGCTTCAGAGTGTGGTTGGACCTGGAGTTGCAACCACTGTGGCAAGCCCGGCCACATGGGACGAGTCTGCCGGATGAATCCCGGTAGCATCATCAAGTGGGAGACGGTGCCTTCTCCTCCCACTCCAGTGGCGTCTTCCAAAGGTTCGGTGCACATGATGGCGGCTCCTGCTCCTCAGCCGCCCTTTGCGTGGGCACCACTAGCAGCGTACTGGTGCCCGCAGCCATCTGCTCCTCCTTAGTTGCCTCCTCCGCCCCCAGCTTTGTTGGGGCATCAGCCGGGTGTTGGGGCTCCTACTGTCCCGGCGCCACCAGGAGTGTACGCCTTGCCGAGCGCCGAGTCAGCCGAGCATCCAGAGTTGGTTTCAGGTACCTTACTTGTGGATTCAGTTGATGCCCTTGTTCTGTTCGATTTCGGAGCATCCTATTCCTTTGTGTCGTCTGAGTTTGCTAGTAGAGCTAAGTTGGGAGTACAGCGGATCTCTGAGTCTGTGATAGTCAGTTCTCCTGGGGGTTTGATTGCTAGTTCTTTGGTTTGACCCAGTTGCACCATCGCCTTTGATGATGAGGTTTTCTTTGCCAATCTTATGGTGATCCAGTTGGCTCCTTTTGATGTCATTTTGGGCATGGACTGGTTGCATCAGTACCGTGCCAAGATCTGTTGCTTTTGGAGGACGGTTACCTTGCAGGCCCCGTCAGGGGTAGAGTTGACCTTTCAGGGTTGTTTATCTTCCAGTTCCGTCTTTGCTTTGGCTAGTCTGTTTTCTGGTCACCGTTTGAGGCAGTTGGGTTTCCTCATGGCTTTGTCTGAGAAGCCATCTTTTTCAGTTTCCATTGAGGAGATTCCTGTAGTGAAGGAGTTTGTTGATGTGTTCCCTGATGAGTTGCCTGGTCTACCTCCCGTGAGGAATGTGGAGTTTCGTATTGATCTTGTTCCCGGCAGTCGACCTATTTCTATCTCTACATACCGCTTGGCTCGTCCTTTTCAAGATGAGTTGAAAAAGCAGTTGGAGGATCTGTTGGCCAAGGGCTTTATTCGGCGTAGCGTTTCACCATGGGGAGCACCCGTTCTCTTCGTCTCGAAGAAGGATGGAAGTTGGCGCATGTGCATTGATTATCGTGCTCTTAATCAAGTGACAGTCAAGAACAAGTATCCTTTGCCTCGCATTGAGGATCTGTTTGACCAACTGAAGGGAGCAAAGGTGTTCTCCAAGATTGATCTTGATCGGGTACAATCAGATCCGTGTGAGGGAGCAGGACATTGAGAAGACTGCTTTCTCCACTAGGTATGGGCATTATGAATTTAAAGTTATGTCTTTTGGACTAACTAATGCACCTGCTGTCTTTATGGAGGCGATGAACAGTATGCTACACAAGTACCTTGATGAGTTTGTGGTAGTGTTCATCGATGACACTCTGGTTTACTCTAAATCAGAAGAGGAGCATGAGCGACATTTGAGGCTTGTGCTGAGCACCTTGAGGGAGAATCAGTTCTTTGCTAAGCTGAAAAGGTGCGAATTCTAGATTTCAGAAGTGGGTTTTCTTGGCCACATCATCAATCCAGAGGGCATATCCGTAGATCCTAGCAAAGTCTCAGCAGTTTTGGATTGGAAGAGGTCTTCCAATGTCAAAGAGGTGCGTAGTTTCCTTGGGTTAGCTGGCTACTATCGGCGTTTTGTGCAGGATTTCTCTATCATTGCCAAGCCACTTTTGCAGCTGACTCAGAAGGGGATGAAATTCCAGTGGACTGCAGAGTGTGAGCACAGTTTCTACACTTTGAAGGAGAAGTTAGTGACTGCTCCTGTTCTTACCCTTCCTTAGCCTGGGAAGCGCTTCACTGTTTATTCAGATGCTTCTCGTTTGAGACTTGGTTGTGTGCTCATGCAAGATGGCAAGGTGATTGCTTACGCATTGAGGCAGCTGAAAAAGCATGAGCAGAACTATCCCACGCATGATCTTGAGCTAGCCGCTGTGGTGTTTGCATTGAAGATATGGAGGCACTATCTGTATGGTGAGTCTTGTGATATCTTCACTGATCACAAGAGCCTCAAGTACATCTTTACTCAGAAAGATTTGAACTTGAGGCAGAGGAGGTGGCTAGAATTGATAAAGGACTATGACCTCACTATCCAGTACCATCCGGGTAAGGCAAATGTGGTGGCTGACGCTCTCAGTCGCAAGACAATGCCCCCTGTCGTTGATTGTCTTGTTGCTGATTTTGAGCGATTGAGAGTCTCCTACTGCTTTGTCGGGACCGTGCAAGCTGAGACTCAATTGATTCTTGAGTCAGCGATTCCCGAGCGTGTGCGGGAGGCACAGCAGCGTGACTGTTTGCTCCAGCAGATGAGGATGCGCCTTGAGGATGGCAAGACTGGAGACTTTACCGTTGATGATGCGGGAGCTTTGAGGTTTCAGGGTCGTCTGTGCGTACCTCATAAATCCCAAATGAAAGAGGATATTCTGAAAGAGGCTCATCGCACCCCGTACACGGTCCATCCTGGGGAGACCAAGATGTACAGGGACTTGAAAAAGAATTTCTGGTGGAAAAGGATGAGAATGGATATTGCCAAGTATGTGGCGTCTTGTGGGATTTGTCAGAAGATCAAGGCTGAGCACAAGCGTCCTGCTGGTCTGTTGCAGCCATTGGAGATTCCTGTGTGGCCGTGGGATGACATCTCCATGGATTTCGTGGTTGGCCTACCTCGTACTCCACGAGGGAAGGATGCTGTTTGGGTTGTGGTGGACCGTCTCAGCAAGTCTGCGCATTTCATTCCTATCCGCACTACCAATTCAGCGAGCGATTTGGCTCCCATCTATGTGCGGGAGATTGTGAGACTGCATGGTGTATCCAAGACCATTATCTCTGATCGGGATGCGAAAATTGTATCAAAATTCTGGGAGAGTTTGCAGAGTGCTTTAGGTACACAGTTTTGCCTTAGTATTGCTTTCCACCCTCAGACGGATGGGCAGTCTGAGCGTACCATTCAGACTTTGGAGGACATGCTCAGGGCCTGTGTGATGGCTTGGAAAGGTAGCTGGGAAGATCATTTTCTATTGGTAGAGTTAGCGTATAATAACAGCTATCATTCCAGCATCCGGGCTGCTCCTTATGAGGTACTGTATGGCCGGAAGTGCAAATCGCCGCTGTGTTGGGATGCTGTTGTGACACCACGGAGTGTCGTAACTTTATTTAATATGCTTGATAAGGTCAAAAACATTATAAAATGTGGAATTAAGGTTAAAACCATACGCTATGAGGTTTAATCGCGTTTCCGGGGTTTTGGGCCTTTCCGGGGGAGTTTGGGCCAAAGAGAAGGGGTTGTGGGCTTTGGTGGGAAGGAGTATGAGTCCATTTAGGACTAGGAAACCTGGTTGGGCACGGTAAAAGGGGCTCCCCCAGCCCCTTATGCGCCCCACCTATCCCCTTGGGCGCCCACAAGCACCCCCCTTGCCCTAGCCGCACTCCCCTCCCCCTTTGGCCGTGCGCCCCCTCCCCTTTGCCCCCTTGCCTCCCCAACTCTCCACGACCTCTCCTCCACCCCTTTCTGCCCTAGGGTAGCCTCCCCACCCCTGCACCTCGAGGATCCATCCATTGGAGCGAGGAGCGAACCGGGAGGAGATCCATTCAATTTTCGTGCGTTGGGCAAAGGTATGACCATGGGAATCCTTAGGGTTGGTCTAGGTACTGTTATAAGGGTGTTTATCAAGTTTTTAGATCAATTGGTGGTGCTGGAATTGAGTAGATTAGATGAAATCTAGAAGTTGCCACGTTCTCTGTTTTGGGCAGCATGAGCAGTCGACCTAGGGCTTAGGTTTTCGCCAATTTAGATTCGGATTTTGGTCATACGCCTGTTGAAGAAGTTGTAGATAATTTCATTATCTTTCAGTGGATATAAAGAACGTCCAATTCCGCCTAGCAGTTTGAAAGTTATGGCTGTTTTACCGAGCGTGTTAAAATCTGTGACGCGATTGGAACAGATCACGGTATTTTGTAGATTAAACAACTTTAGAGTCCAAATCAGTCTTTCCCTATACCTAGAAAAAGTTGGGAAATTTCCTAAGCTACGCGAGGATGTACTCGTTTAATTGATTCGGAGTCTTAGAATCTGAGTTATGCCTTTTGGAAGGCTGTTGTTCCGACGGGACAGAACCACTGTTTTTGGGTTTTGCGAGTAGTTGGCAATGTCGGGGTAGATGAGGGTTTGCGTACTGTTTTGTGGGCTTGATTGTGAGTGTGTGGTCCCTTTGTGCAGGTGGTGTGACCCCGGGAGGGCCTACTACTTCTCGCCAATCCGTCGCCCGTGGTTGAGGCAAGTGTATTGTAATGGATAGCGATTTGTAGGTTGCTAGTTGAGACTAGATGAGATTGATTATATGTGATGATCACTTGCCATGCTTTAATGATTGCCATTGATATGATGAGTATGTTTATCATGTTATGATGCCATGCGTTAATGTACAAGTTGATTATGATGTGGCATATTTGCATACATGGCATGATTACATGGCCCGGGCGGTGAGAAAGTCATAACTAGTCCGGGAAGGTCGGTGAGAAAGTTATGACTAATCCGGAGAGCCAATGAGTAAGTCCTACATCGTGATTCCATTCACCGCGGTGAACGGAAGCGAGGAGTAGGCACCCTCCATCTTCGGGATGGAAGGGGGGAGAGGGTGCACACCGACGGGTGTGTACTCAACCATACCGGTATGAGTTTCCATGGAGACATGAGCATAGCACCGCATTGCATACATAATGATATGTGATCATGAATGAGATGGTTTACATGATGTGAGATGTTATTGCCGTGAAATTGTTCTTGTTGTACCATTGCAACATGCTTGCTGAGTTTTGAACTCACGCTTGTGTTTTCTTGTTGTTTTAGGTACCATGAGACCGGCATGTGGGGAATGGAACTAGTCACACTTACACACGTAGCTTCATTCAGTTTATTCCACAAGTCATTCAATTAGTGTTTGATAATAAATTGCGTGTGATGGTTATTGCTTTAAGGTTTGGCTTTGCTTATGAGAGTCTTATTGTTCGTTTGGCTCTTGGAGACATTAAATGCCAGAAAGTAGACTTATATTGATGTTAAGTCTTTAATTATTGCTGTTTTAGTTGTCTCTCATATTGCCTTATATTGCTATATTGTTGTTGTTCCTTCAAATCATGTTAAAACAAAGGAGATGCTGTCGAAATCTCGGTTTTTAGCATTTACTCCTTTGCTGGAATTTACCTTAATTCATGGTATTTAGATGTGGTTCAGCCTATGTTTGGTAGCATTCAGGCATATTAGATGCCGGGGTGTTACAGCTGTGGGCGAGAGAGCAGTTCTTGGACCAGATTGGGTTCAACAGACTGTTGATCGCGTGGCGGAGGTACGGCAGAATCTTGTTCCAGCGCAAAGCCGACAGAAAAGCTATGCTGATGTTAGGAGGCGAGATTTGGAGTTTGAGGTGGGTGATAGCGTACTCTTGCGATTATCTCCCACCAAGGGTGTGGTTCGATTTGGCACCAAGGGAAAGCTTAGTCCGAGGTATGTTGGGCCATTTCCTATCATCGCCCGAGTTGGTAAGCTGGCCTATCGTCTAGAGCTACCGGAATCCATGCAAGGTGTGCATAATGTGTTCCATGTCTCGATGTTGAGGAAATACTTGCATGATTCGGAGTTGGTGGTTCCATTGGAACCATTAGTGCTTGAGCAGGACCTCACCTTCGAGTCCCGTCCTGTGGAAATTCTGGGAACTTCGGAGCGAGTGATGAAGAATAGGACGCTCAAGTTTGTCAAAGTCTTGTGGTCACATCAGACCGAGAGAGAGGCGACTTGGGAGCTAGAGTCTCGCATGCGCGAGAAGTATCCCGATCTTTTCGCCTCAGGTATGTGATGTGAAACCTAGCTATCTTCGGTTTTGCTGGGTTGCGTTTTGGTGCGTTTTAGATTCGAAGTCAAATCCTGTTGAAGGGGGGAGAATGTGACACCACGGAATGTCGTAACCTTATAAAAAGTGAATGTTGAGCTCAAAAACATTATGAAATATGGTATTGGAGGTTAAAACCATATGGTAGGAGGTTTAATTATGTTTTCGGGCCGTTTCCGGGAGTTTGGGCCTTTCCGGGGGAGTATGAGTCCATTTAGGATTAGGAATCCTGTTTGGGGCTGGTAAAAGGGGCCTCCCCTGCCCTTATTGCGCCCCCATCTGCCCTTGTGCGCCCCACACACCCCCCCTTGTGCCCTAGCCTCCCCTCCCCTCACTCTCCCTTTGGTCGTGCGCCCTCTCCCCTCTACCCCTTTGCTCCCCACCTCTCCACCACCTCTCCTCCACCCCTTGCTGCCCTATGGTAGCCTCTCCACCCCTGCACCACGAAGATCCGTCCATTGGAGCGAGGAGCAATCCAGGAGGTGATCTATTGGGTTTTCGTGCGTCGGGCGAAGGTATGGCCATGGGACTCCTTGAGGTTGGGCTAGGTACTGTTCTAAGGGTCATTATCATGTTTTTAGATCCATTGGTGGTGCTGGAATTGAGTAGATTGGATTAGATCTAGAAGTTGCCACGTTCTCTGTTTCAGGCAGCATGAGCAGTCGACTTAGGGTTTTGTTTTTCGCCAATTGAGAATCAGAATTTGGTCGTACGGCTGTTGAAGAAGTTGTAGGTAATTTCAATACCTTTCAGTGGGTATAAAGAACTTTAAATTCCGCCCATCCGTTTGAAAGTTATGCTTGTTTTACCGAGCGTATTAAAATCTGTGACGTGATTGGAAGAGATCACGGTATTTTGTAGATTAAAAAACTTTAGAGTCCGAATCAGTCTTTCTGTATACTTAGAAAAAGTTAGGAAATTTCCTAAGCTACACGAGGATGTACTCGTTTAATTGATTCGGAGTCCTAAAACCCAAGTTATGCCTTTTGGTAGGCTGCTGTCCCGACAAGACAGAACCTCTGTTTTTGGGTTTTGCGAGTAGTTGGCAATGTCGGGGTAGATGAGGGTTTGCGTACTGTTTTGTGGATATGATTGAGAGTGTGTGGTACCTTTGTGCAGGTGATGCGACCCCGGGAGTGCCTTCTACTTCCCGCCAATCCGTTGCCCGTGGTTGAGGCAAGTGTATTGTATTGGATAGCGGTTTGTAGGTTGCTAGTTGAGACTAGATGAACTTGATTATATGATATGATCACTTGCCATGCTTTAATGATTGCCTATGATATGATGAGTATGCTATGATGCCATGTGTTAATGTACAAGTTAATTATGATGTTGGCATATTTGCATACATGGCATGTTACATGGCCCGGGTGGTGAGAAAGTCATAACTAATCTGGGGAAGGTCGGTGAGAAAGTTATGACTATTCCGGAGAGCCAATGAGTAAGTCCTACATCGTGATTCCATTCACCGCGGGATGGAACGGGGGAGAGGGTGCATACCGACGGGTGTGCACTCAACCATACCGGTATGAGTTTCCAAGGAGACATGAGCATCGCATTGCATTGCATACATAATGATGATGATAATGATATGTGATCATGAATGAGATGGTTTACACAATGTGAGATATTATTGCCATGTAATTGTTCTTGTTGTACCATTGCAATATGCTTGCTGAGTTTTGAACTCACGCTTGTGTTTTCTTGTTGTTTCAGGTACCATGAGACCGGCATGCGGGGAAGGAAAATAGTCACACTTCCGCACGTAGCTTCACTCATTTGATTCCACAAGTCATTAAATTCGTTTTTGAGAGCAAACTGCGTGTGATGATTATTGCTTTAAGGTTTAGCTTTGCTATTTGAGAGTCTTATTGTTCGTTTGACTCTTGGAGACATTAAATGCTTGAAAGTAGACTTATATTGTCGTTAAGTCTTTAATTATTGCTGTTTTAGCTGTCTCTCATATTGCCTTATATTGCTATACTGTTGTTGCTCCTTGAAATCATGTTAAAACAAAGGAGATGTTGCCGAAATCTCGGGTTTTAGCATTTACTCCTTTGCTGTAATTCACCTTAATTCATGGTATTTAGATGTTGTTTAGCTTATGTTTGGTAGCATTCAGGCATATTAAATGCCGAGGTGTTACAGTTTGTGAAGGCAAGTCTCGCCTCCGGAAAGAAAGAGACGCTAAGTGAAGTCGGCGAGTGCATTTGTGCAACACCAGGAGGAAAGTGGGTTGAAAAAGACCCCGGCTCAAGTGTGACCGAGCCACCTCAACGGAGATGTGGGATTCCCTTCAAGAATCCGAACTTCGTGTAACACCCCATAAATTTCAACTATTGCATAAGAAAAATTCGACAGCATTTCCCCTAAAACAGGACAATACGGAAGCAATTCAAATAGGAATAATATCACGACATCAATACTAGAGACAACGAGTCTAATTCAACCAGGTATCAACCATAAGTATAACACATCTCTAATGGGACAACAATAAACGAGAACAAGTTTAAAGGGAACAACAATGGGTCTATATGTAATAAAATTGCATCCAACTAATGAATTATTTAAAGCACTAGTTCATGTGAGTCGTGATGACACCAGAAGATTTATTGTGTTGCTAGCCCACCCTTCATGCTTACGACTCACGTGAGCTACCTGGAAACATCAAAACAGCAAGTAGTGAGATTGGGTAATCTCAGCAAGCGGGACAACTAATACAAATAACACATCCACCATATATCTAGCATTCCACATTCCTCATATCCAATACCACATCAAGGAGTCCACACCACTTCAGTAAAATGCATATGATTGTGCACATGCTTATGCCATGATCCTCCTCACTGCGTTCTTTCTCAGAACACACGGTGTTGTACTGATTTGCCGCAAGACATCAAGGCCGACAAAACTTCCAATGCATGATTATGCAGTTAATGCTTCATGCATGAATTCATTCAGAATCTCCCACACTGAGTTCACATGTTTGCCTATCATCTTATAGCATAGATAGAAAGCAAATAACATTGAGATGAAGTATTTAGACAATTCATCAGGTAAACAAACATCATTCTTAACATTACTCATGATTCATAGCCAAACCACAACATCACAATGCTAGTCAAGATATTGCAATCCTCAAAGCAAGTGATTAAACCATGTATGATTGCTATAATTGGAGTTTATAATGAAGGCGAAGCAAACAACGATGTATAGCTTAACAATACAACTACTTCCACTTGCCTTTACCGACGTGGACGATGAACCTAGATGCGCCCAGCAGTGGCACCACCTGAACAAACATTATTTCAGTACATAGCGACATCACAATTGATCACACAATTCAAACACACGCTTCCTACTCCCCGTTCCCATTTAAGCGCCAAAAAACCCCGATCTGTCCGGATCGAACAGCAGCACCCTCTCTTCCCAATTTCGTATCTTTTTTATACTGTTCATAAAAATACAAAAAAATTACAGTAGCTAGATATTAACGAGATCTACAACTTTCATGAAGGTCAAAAATTTCAATTCCGCTGTTAAACATGCCTAAACAACCGTCCAAAACAGTGGACGAAATCTGTTTCCAGATTCTGTTCATCATTTCCAACAGAGATAACTCTCAGACCGACGGCCCAAAAATTCTAAAAAAAATACAGAAACTAGGTCTCGACGTCATCTACAACTTTCTAGTTATAGGTTTTTGCAGGAAAAATCGTATATGTCACGTAAAACACGAAACAATCCGCGCTGCACAATCTCCCCTTTCAGAAACAGCACCACGTGAACAACTACCCTTCTACCCCATCAAAATCCATCCAAATCAAACACCACCAGATCTAATACACTCCTAATCCTAGGTAGAACAGGGGGTAAAAGATCGTGAATTTTACCTTGAGTTCTCCCTTGTGAACCCACGAAGAACGTGCGACGAACACCAAATCTGAAAATCTGCTCGTCCTCCACACCTTCTCGGATCCTCTTCTCGATTTTCCCTTCGGGTTTCATGGTGTATCCTTGAGCCTCCATGCTGGGAAGAGGGAGGAGGGGGCGGCTGCCAGGGGGTGGTGGGAGGAGGTGCCTAGGGTTGCAAGGGGCACCACCCCTCTTGAGGGAAAAGTGGGCTGGCCCACTAGGGCGTGGGGAGGAGGGGGTGGGAAGGGGAATTCCCGGCCCAGGCCCAGGTTTCCTCGGCCCAAAGACTCCAAATTTAATATTAAATTGCAGCCTAAAACTCAATTATTTCATCTCCCAACATTTCCTTCATTCTTTCCGAAACCGAAAGAAGAGAGAAAAAAACCCCTACGGTCACTCCCAAATTCTAAGGCATCACACTCTCCCCTCCTTAAAAGGATTCGTCCCCGAATCTTCCTCCTTTAACTACCGATTTTAAACAGGAGAAAGGAAGACAAAAGATAAATACGTCTTACCCCCAGCATCCTCAAAACGTAAAGGATACTTCTTCCGCATCTGGTCCTCAAGTTCCCAAGTTGCCTCTCGCTCAGATTGATTGGTCCACAGAACTTTTACATATCTGATGGTTCTCCTCCTCATGACTCGTTCTGAAGAGTCCAAAATTCGAAGTGGATGGCACTCCAAAGTTAAATTTTGCTCAACCGTAATTGGCTCCAGATCAATCTTATGCTCTGGGTCATGGAGATATTTCCGTAGCATAGAAACATGGAAGACATCATGCACTCCTCTCGAAGAGTCTGGCAACTCCAGACGGTATGCCAAACTGCCCACTCGAGCCACCACTGGGAATGGACCAATGTACCTCGGGCTAAGCTTGCCAGTGGTACCAAAACGAACAACACCCTTTGATGGAGATACCTTGAGGAGAACTTGATCACCCACCGAAAATTCCAAATCTCGCCTTCTGTTATCGGCATAACTCTTCTGACGGCTCTGGGCGGCCAGGAGGTTCCGCCGTATCTCTTGCACCTTCTTGAAGGTCTGTTGAACCCAATCCGGACCCTGCAATGATTTTTCACCAACTGTATCCCAGCAAAGCGGGAAAACACACTTTCGACCATAAAGCGCTTCGAATGGGACCATTCGAATACTAGCCTGGTAACTGTTATTGTAGGCAAACTCTACCAAGGCCAAGTGATCCTCCCAACTTCCCTTCCAAGAAAGAACACACGCTCGAAGCACGTCCTCTAGAGTATGGATGGTCCGCTCAGACTGGCCATCTGTCTGAGGATGAAAAGATGTGCTGAGAGAGAGTTTTGTTCCCAAAGCACTATGCAAGCTCTGCCAAAACAGGGACACAAATCTAGTGTCTCGATCGGAGACAATCGATTTAGGCACACCATGAAGCCTAAGCACTTCCTTCATGTACAAGGGAACTAGATCTGGTGCCGAATTGATCGTCTTCATTGGAATAAAATGTGCGGACTTAGTGAGTCTATCCACAACCACCCAAATGGCATCTCTACCTCGCGGTGAGCGGGGTAACCCAATCACAAAGTCCATAGTGATGTGTTCCCACTTCCATTCCGGAATTTTCAATGGCTGTAACAGATCGGTAGGTCTCTTATGCTCAGCTTTTACCTGTTGGCACACTCCACAAGAAGCCACATAATTGGCAATATCCACCCTCATCCTCTTCCACTAGAAACTCTGTTTCAAATCCCGATACATCTTGGTCTCGCCAGGATGAACGGAATACGGAGTCCTATGGGCTTCCCTTAGAATGTCCATCTTCACATCCGATTTTTGAGGCACACAAAGACGGCCTCTAAACCGAATAGAACCATGCTCGTCTACACTGAATTCCCGAGGTTTCCCCTCTGAAATCCTCCGCCGAACCTCCTAAAGCAAACGATCCTGCAACTGAGCCTCATGCACTCGCTCGGGTATGCAAGACTGAATGATCATCTGAGTCTCATCTTGCACAACCTCAGCAAAACAGTAAGTGACCTGTCCTCTTTCCAACTCTGCAACCAAGGGCAAAGCAGTCTTGGGGACACCCGTTCTACTCAAGGCATCCGCCACGACATTAGCCTTGCCGGGATGATACTGGATCGACACATCAAAGTCCTTTATCAATTCCAACCACCTACGCTGCCGTAGATTCAACTCCCGCTGGGTGAATATATATTTGAGGCTCTTATGATCAGTGAAAATATCACAAGACTCCCCATAAAGATAGTGCCTCCATAATTTCAAGGCAAAAACCACATCGGCTAACTCGAGGTCATGGGTGGGATAATTCTGTTCATGAGTCTTCAACTATCTTGAAGCATAAGCGATGACATAGCCTTCTTGCATGAGCACACAACCCAAACCAATCCTGGAGGCATCTACATACACTGTATAACGCTTGCCACTCACAGGTAAGGATAAAATAGGTGCATTGACCAGTTTGCTCTTTAGCGTCTGGAAACTAGCCTCACATTCCTCGACTGATGAAAGGAACCCCTTCAGTGTGAGCCTTGTCATCGGTTTAGCAATGATAGAAAAATTGTGCACGGTTACCGATAATAACCTCGCCAACCCAAGGAAACTCCCGATTTCCGTCACACTAGACGGTCTTCACCATCCAACCACAAGAAGAACATTCTTTGGGTCAACTGTGATACCACTTTGGTTGATGACATGCCCAAGGAAACTCACCTCCGACAACCAGAAGGCGCACTTCTTGAGTTTGGCATAGAATTGATTTCTACGAAGAGCTTCCAAAACTAGACCGAGATGTACGGCGTGCTCCTCCTCGGACTTCGAGTAGACAAGAATGTCGTCAATGAAGACGACGATAAAGACGTCAAAATATTCATGGAGCATCCTGTTCATGGCTTCCATAAAGACGACAGGAGCATTCGTTAGTCCAAAAGACATGACTACGAACTCAAAATGCCCATACCTCATGTTGAAAGCCGTCTTTTCAATATCCTCCTCCTTAATCCGCAACTGATGATACCCAGATTGCATATCGATCTTGGAGAATACTTTGGCACCCCTCAATTGATCAAAAAGATCATCAATACGAGGCAATGGGTACTTGTTCTTAATGGTAACTTGATTGAGCGCACGGTAGTCCACACATAACCGCTTGGTGCCATCTTTCTTCTCCACGAACAAGACTGGGGCCGCCCAAGGAGACGAGCTCACTCTAATAAACCCCTTAGCTAGGAGTTCATCCAATTGCCTCTTCAACTCAACTTGTTCTATTGGAGCCATCCTAAGACGGGTTTTATAGATTGGCCTCGTACCAGGAACAAGATCAATGCGGAAAATAGTCTCCCGCTCTGGGGGCAATCCCGGAAGCTCACTGGGAAACACATCTAGATAACGGCAAACTATAGCAATGCCCTCCAAACTCTTCTCTTCCTCTCGACCCTCAACCATGGACCAGAGGACCCCTGATTTCAACATCTGGGAGCTTGGGAATAGCTGACACAAAAAGGAGAGGGAGTACCGCATAGCGCTCCCTTGGAAAATTAACTCTTGCCCAGAAGGAGCATGCAAAGTAACTGTCCTCCAAGCACAATCAATCACCGCTTGGTACTGAGATAGCCAGTCCATGCCAAGAATGACATCGAATGGCTCCAAAGAAATCACCACCAAATTCGCCACGAACTCCTCTTCAGCTAGCAGAAAGTGACAGCCCTGACAGACACTCGAACTAGAAATCAAGCCTTGTGGTGCACTAACCACCACGGAATCATCCAAGCTCTGTACTGACAGACCAGCCCGAAAAACAAAATCCACAGAGACAAACGAGTAGCTAGCGCCAGAGTCGAACAACACATTGGCAACCACAGAATTAACAGAAATAGTACCTATCACCACATTGCCACGATCCACTTCCCCCGAAGAGGGCAAAGCGTGGACTCCCAAGGTAATTTGAGATGGGGTAGCCCTCGCCTCTGGATAAGTTAGCGCAGGGACCCACGGCGAAACCCCGGAAGAAGACGGCGGTGGAAACTGGGGCATCCAGTAAGTCCCTGGCGATGGTGCATGGTAGAACGAAGGAGTCGAAGTAGGCGTCAGGAGGTACTGCAGGGTAGGGGCTGATGGCAACATATGCATCACGCCTCCCTGACGCTGTCCGCCTGGTGAGGATGTCACCGGCTCCCAACGCAGCTTGCCGTTGGGGTTCTTCCTACACACCGCATCCTTGTGATCCTCCCGACCACAGATGGTGCACCTTCCCTTCCATGAGCACTCGCTGCGGCGATGGGAATCGCCACAACGAAAACATAGCATTCCCAAGCCAGGAGTGACGATGGCACGGTATTGGGGCGCACCTCCCCCTGAGGTGTGCTGCTGAGCAGGACGGCCACCATAGGGCTGGTGACGATAGTTCTTCCCCTTCTTGCTCCAAGTACCAGAGGATTGGCCCTTCTTTTCTGGAGGGCCCCTAACCTGCTCTCCCATGGCAGGTTTGCGATGCTCTTCGGTGTAGTTCAGCTGCAGCTCTACACCAAGAGCTTGTTCAACCATTGTCCAAAAATCAACAATGGGAAAAGCGCCCAGCCTATGACGAATGGCAAGACGGAGTCCCTGCCTGAACCGCCTGGCCTTCTCCACCTCATCACGTGCCACATGGGGCACAAAAACGTATGATCTGGTTGAAGCCAACCTCGTACTCCACCACAGTCTTCTTGTCTTGGGTGTACTGTCCCAAGTCAATCTGCATCTTGTCGAGGAAGGTGGCGGAAAAGAACCGACGCCCAAAATGGTCGAACAAACTCCTCCCAAAAGAAGTCCCCCGGCGCGCCCCTCGAGGACAGCACACCCCTCCACAAGATTTGGGCTTCTCCCTTCAAGAGCTGTGCTACAAAGCGGACACGATCCTGCGCCGCCACCTCAAAAGCGTCCAGCTGCAACTCCATAAAGGACAGCCAATCCGCCGCCTGGATCAGAGTGCCCGCACCATCAAAGCTGTCTAGCCTCAGTCCAACCCACTCTCGCAGCTTGATGCCACCGCTGCCGCTTCCCACAACCGCACAAAGTGCTACAATCGCGCCACGTTAGGGGCGGCTCAGGCGCCCTGCCTCAAGACTCCGCAACTCCTCCTGCATCGCTCTCATGGCGGCCACTAATTCCACCGAAACACCACCCTCAGCCTGGGTAGGTTCGGCTGCCTCCGACGGCTCGGGAGCGTTCCCACCCGAACGATTCACACAAGGCGTCTTTGGTGGCATACTTTACCCAAACAAGCCGCAAACAAACAATCACTCCAATAAAAACATAATCAAAATCACCAACAATTAATCAATAAATATAGCCGAACATACGCATGCCATGCAATGTAGCCCATCCCATCATAATAGTGCAAGTGTGTCAATTTTAAAGTTTATTATCCTATGGCAATTTTAAAACTTAAACCTAAGCAATGTTACTAATTTCACACAGCAAAATTTTAGTTCATGCTAGAATCTTTTCCTAAATTCATACACCAAGGACCTAAAGCCCGCTCTGATACCAACTGTAACACCCCATAAATCTCAACTGTTGCACAAGAAAAATTCGACAGCATTTCCCCTAAAACAGGACAATACGGAAGCAATTCAAATAGGAATAATATCACGACATCAATACTAGAGACAACGAGTCTAATTCAACCAGGTATCAACCATAAGTATAACACATCTCTAATGGGACAACCATAAACGAGAACAAGTTTAAAGGGAACAACAATGGGTCTATATGTAATAAAATTGCATCCAACTAATGAATTATTTAAAGCACTAGTTCTTGTGAGTCGTGATGACACCAGAAGATTTATTGTGTTGCTAGTCCACCCTTCATGCTTACGACTCACGTGAGCTACCTGGAAACATCAAAACAGCAAGTAGTGAGATTGGGTAATCTCAGCAAGCGGAACAACTAATACAAATAACACATCCACCATATATCTAGCATTCCACATTCCTCATATCCAATACCACATCAAGGAGTCCACACCACTTCAGTAAAATGCATATGATTGTGCACATGCTTATGCCATGATCCTCCTCACCGTGCCCTTTCTCAGGAACACACGGTGTTGTACTGCAGACGGCCACAAGACATCAAGGCCGACAAAACTTCCAATGCATGATTATGCAGTTAATGCTTCATGCATGAATTCATTCAGAATCTCCCACACTGAGTTCACATGTTTGCCTATCATCTTATAGCAAAGATAGAAAGCAAATAACATTGAGATGAAGTATTTAGACAATTCATCAGGTAAACAACATCATTCTTAACATTACTCATGATTCATAGCCAAACCACAACATCACAATGCTACTCAAGATATTGCAATCCTCAAAGCAAGTGATTAAACCATGTATGATTGCTGTAATTGGAGTTTATAATGAAGGCGAAGCAAACAACGATGTATAGCTTAACAATACAACTACTTCCACTTGCCTTTACCGACGTGGACGATGAACCTAGATGCGCCCAGCAGTGGCACCACCTGAACAAACATTATTTCAGTATATAGCGACATCACAATTGATCACACAATTCAAACACACGCTTCCTACTCCCCGTTCCCATTTAAGCGCCAAAAAACCCCGATCTGTCCCGATCGAACAGCAGCACCCTCTCTTCCCAATTTCGTATCTTTTTTTATACTGTTCATAAAAATACAAAAAAATTAAAGTAGCTAGATATTAACGAGATCTACAACTTTCATGAAGGTCAAAAATTTCAATTCCGCTGTTAAACATGCCTAAACAACCGTCCAAAACAGTGGACGAAATCTGTTTCCAGATTCTGTTCGTCATCTTCCAATAGAGATAACTCTCAGACCGACGGCCCAAAAATTCTAAAAAAAAATACAGAAGCTAGGTCTCGACGTTATCTACAACTTTCTAGTTATAGGTTTTTTCAGGAAAAATCATATATGTCATGTAAAACACGAAACAATCCGCGCTGCACAATCTCCCCTTTCAGAAACAGCACCACGTGAACAACTACCCTTCTACCCCATCAAAATCCATCCAAATCAAACGCCACCAGATCTAATACACTCCTAATCCTAGGTAGAACAGGGGGTAAAAGATCGGGAATTTTACCTTGAGTTCTCCCTTGTGAACCCACGAAGAACGTGCGACGAACACCAAATCTGAAAATCTGCTCGTCCTCCACACCTTCTCGGATCCTCTTCTCGATTTTCCCTTCGGGTTTCGCGGTGTATCCTTGAGCCTCCACGCTAGGAAGAGGGAGGAGGGGGTGGCTGCCAGGGGGTGGTGGGAGGAGGTGCCTAGGGTTGCAAGGGGCACCACCCCTCTTGAGGGAAAAGTGGGCCGGCCCACTAGGGCGTGGGGAGGAGGGGGTGGGAAGGGGAATTCTACTGTGCCCAGGTTTCCTCGGCCCAAAGACTCCAAATTTAATATTACATTACAGCCTAAAACTCAATTATTTCATCTCCCAACATTTCCTTCATTCCTTCCGAAACCGAAAGAAGAGAGAGAAAACCCCCTACGGTCACTCCCAAATTCTAAGGCATCACACTTCGGTAAAAAATCCGTGGTCTTTTCTCTTTCTTTATTCTCTAGCTAAGTTTATGTTGTCTTGATCCTGCGGAGCCCCGATCTACTTGTGTCTTTTGTTTGGTTTCAGATCTGTGCTTGCTTAAGGTACTTGATTACAATTAGAACCTTTTCATTCAGGTAGCTTGTTGCTAATCTGTGTAGATTTATTTTCTTGTTCTGCTCGAGCTGGTATATTCGGAGTATCCAGATAAATACCCCAAATAATCCGGACCATCCGGAATATCCGGACAAATCATCCGGAGTCTCTGGGTTGACCTGCTCGGGTGTATTTAATTCCGCTGCAATTTTTAAGTTATGCATTCATAGGCTATTCGAATAGTTTGAACTCCGATCCGTTCAAGTAGTGTCCAACGTAGTATGCCCAAACCCTCAGGCAACCGGCTGGGGGTTAAGAACGACCCTCTAAGCGTTAGTACTTTCGACGTTGGCCCGGCAGAGATCCACAGGCGACGTCTCCACCTCACCTGCAGCAATGGACAATCCGGTTGAGTACAAAGAGTGTACTCACACAATAGTATAAGTTATGCATTGAGTCTTACTTACATGAGGTTGAAATCTTACATCATGATTGTTATCCATTGTTCATCCATCACAACATGTATCGACATAATTCCACAGTTTTACACTTTTCTCTATTGGATCAATGGTTTCCAACAATTAACAACACTACCAAGTCATCAATATCAATTATTTGCATAATTTTTTTTAAAACCGCAACATTACTTTTAGTACCCTATCCAAAGTGATGCGCACACGGGTGCCCGATCTTCCGGTGAGGGGATAACTTTGATTTGGTGGAGGATGACTTTGACGATCCGGCTACGAACCACGCAAGGATAAGCGCCCGCAATCGCTAAACCACACTCCTAGTTGTTATCAACCATGCCAAGACACGGATGACCTGACCATGAAGGTCTATTCTTGCAAGCAACAGAAGAACTAGCAAGAACAAGAATAAACCACACACATGAACTGAGGTTCTGAACTTGTTTACTGCTGCTCTAGCCGAGTCAGGAGAACAAGGTTAAAGTTCCACACATGGGGGCAACTAAACTTAACAAAACCTAAGGAAAATAAGATGGATCTGGTCCAAGATACATATACCCACGAGTTGGCTGCTAGGGGGGCTCTTACACCACTTTAAGTTACATGGGAACTCAGCCCAACAATAATGGTGGCGCAGCAACCGAAGAGTCTGAGACAGCCGGAGTGTTTTGCTTGCTGTGATTAACTCGCGTGGAATTTTAAAGTGAGACTGGATCCATTGGAAAGAGGACGAAATTATCTTTTGATCAAGTATTGACACGCCCCAATCGGAGTCCGTTTGAATTCTCTAGGTCCATTTGAATTCAGACTGGTCATTGAAGGTCGAGTTGAGCTCTTTTGCTTTCCCACCTTGCATGTTGACTTGGTTGGACGAAAATTGATTCCCTTGCTGATCCTTGCCATGGTTCCTAAGTATGAGAATATTATTAGGTAGCAGTCTATCCTCAAAAGTAAAATTATGCAACCCGAGAAACGAGTTCACCTGTTGATTTAGCTGCCGTGCACGTGCCCTTGTGATATGACCTTGTAACACCCCGGCATTTACTATGCCTGAATGCTACCAAACATAAGCTAAACAACATCTAAATACCACAAGTTACCATAAATTCCAGCAAAGGTACATATGCTAAAAACCGAAATTTCGGCAGCATCTCCTTTGTTTTAACATGAATTAAAGGAGCAACAACAGTATATCAATGTATGGATTATGAGAGACAACTAAAAACAGCAATAATTAACGACTTAGCAACAATATAAGTCTAGTTTCAAACACACAATGACTCCAAGGGTCAAACGAACAATAAAACTCTCATATAGCAAAGCTAAACCTTAAAGCAATAATCATCACACGCAATTTATTATCAAACTAATAGAATGACTTGTGGAATCAATATGGTGAAGCTACGTGTGGGCGCGTGACTATTTCCCTTCCCCGCATGCCGTTCTCATGGTACCTAAAATAACAAGAAAACACAAGCGTGAGTTCGAAACTCAGCAAGCATATTGCAATGGACAACAAGAACAATATCATTGCAATAACATCTCCCATCATATATATCATCTCATTCATGAACACTTAACAATATCATCATCATTATGTATGCAATGTAATGCAATGCTCATGTCTCCTTGGAAACTCATACCGGTATGGTTGAGTACACACCCGTCGGTGTGCACCCTCTCCCCCCTTCCATCCCGAAGATGGAGGGTGCCTACTCCTCGCTTCCGTTCACCGCGGTGAATGGAATCACGATGTAGGACTTACTCATTGGCTTTCCGGATTAGTCATAACTTTCTCACCGACCTTCCCGGACTAGTAATGACTTTCTCACCGCCCGAGCCATGTAACATGCCATGTATGCATTTATGCCAACATCATATTTAACTCACATATTAACACATGGCATCATAACATATTAAACATGCTCATCATATCATTGGCAATCATAAAAGCATGGCAAGTGATCATATATCATGTAGTCAATTCCATCTATTCTCAACAAGCAACCTACAAATCGCTATCCATCACAACACACTTGCCTCAACCACGGGCAACGGATTGGCGGGAAGTAGAGGGCACTCCCGGGGTCGCACCACCTGCACATAGGTACCACACGCTCACAATCATGTCCACAAAATAGTACGCAAACCCTCATCTACCCCGACATTGCCAACTACTCGCAAAACCTAAAAACAGAGGTTCTGTCCCGTCGGGACAGCAGCCTTGAAAAAGGCATAACTTGAGTTCTGGGACTCCAAATTAATTAAACGAGTACATCCTCGCGTATCTTAGGAAATTTCCCAACTTTCTCTAGGTATATGGAAAGACTGATTCGGACTCTAAAGTTGTTTAATCTACAGATTACCGTGATCTATTCCAATTACGTCACAGATTTTATCACGCTCGGTAAAACAGCCATAACATTCAAACGGCTGGGAGGAATTTAACGTGCTTTATACCCACTGAAAGATAATGAAATTATCTACAACTTCTTCAACATCCGTACGGACAGATTCGGATTCTAAATTGACGAAAACGCAAACCCTAGGTCGACTGCTCATTCTGTCCCAAAAACAGAACGTGGCAACATCTAGATCTAATCAAAATTACTCAATTCCAGCACCACCAATTGATCTAAAAACTTGATAAACACCCTTAGAACAGTACCTATATTAACCCCAAGGATTTCCATGGACATACCTTTGCCCAACGCACGAAAACCCAATAGATCTCCTCCCGGTTCGCGCGATCCCCTTCCTCGCTTCCAAATCCACCGGATCTCCTCGTCGCGGAGCGCTCCAATGGATGGATCTTCGAGGTGGTGTGGTCAATAACTCACCTAGGCGCAGCAAGGGAGGTGGAGAGGTGGTGGAGAGGGTGGTGGCGCAAGGGGAGAGGCTTGGGGGAGGTGGAGGCGCCCAAGGAGGAGGTGGGGAGGTGTGGGAGGCGGCTAGGGCACTTGGGGGCGCAAGGGGCAGGGGGAGGACACCCAAAAGGGCAGGGAAACCCCCCTTTAACCAGCCCTAAGCCCCTTTCCTAATCCTAAATGGATTCCCACTCCATCCCACCAAAGCCCACAACCCCCTCTTTAAGGCCCAAACTCTGAAGGCCCAAAACCCCGGAAACGGCCCGACAACACTATTAACCTCCATACCTTATGGTTTTAACCTCCCATATCATATTTCAATATGTTTTTGACCTCATCATGCACCTTTTATAAGGTTACGACGCTCCGTGGTGTCACAACACTTCAAAAGGGCCAAAAACGCGAGTAAACCTCAAGCCGAAAAGTTTTATTCTCTAATTTCACATTTTATAATGTCACACCATACCGTAGTGTCACAGACCTTGCATAGGGAATGGTGGAGTTGAGGTCATGGGTGCATCCGGTATAGTGATGTCCTCATCACAAAGGCTATAGCAAATTGTCACTACTGAACATGCTCCAACTATTTAAAACAAACTGAATGAGTTGGACCATCACAACGCTCTTACCACAACCACTAAACCTATGTCTTCCCGACTGACATCGGTACTAGCATTATAGGAACACATATGCAAACTTCCAAATATACTAACAGTTCGCAACATCATAAATAACAACTCTAATCAACTTCCAAGTTAAGGTCATCAACACGATTAAGTTTCTCTATTAACATGTTAATTTAGAACATCTTTAAACAACCAACCAAGTTTCTATAACAATGTTAATGGTTTACATCATCTTAATGTTCTCACTATGCATCAGGGTTTAAAACTTTAAATATTATCGGGGGTCATAGGCACTTTTATAGCAAAGCAACATATTCCAATCCTGTACATTAACACGTTTAATCATTCCCACTATGGGGTACTCTACATCACTAGACGTTCATTTAATCTTAAGCTAAAGGTAACATTACATTTAATTGATTCAACTCGCAAATTAACTAAGGAGTACATCATTTCCATAAACCACATTGTTACATACTACATAACATGCTAAACAACAATTTTCACTTTTGACAAGTAATTTCAGTCAAACGAATACTTACTTTATTTGCAGCATTTTTCTTTTAATACTCAACCAAAACTCACAAAGAAGCTTGACTCTCAAAGTTTCAATGGGACATGACTCCAAAACACATTTCAATCTTAAAGACTCCCACAGGAGGGAACCAAGCGATCAAGTAAACCTTTATGGACAAAGGCACAAAACATAAATCGACACAACTTAACTTTTTGCACACGCTTCAATAACTTCCTTTAAACTCAGAGTAAGACGCACAAGAACCAAAACTATACTTTTTTTTGCAAGGCAACCAACAAAACCGGTGTCAAAGCCAAAAGGCGACCAAAAGACGCACAACACAAAACTCTTCTTCTTTGTCTTCACCCAAAGAAGACAAAACTAAGAAACACCGAAGGGACACTCCACGAAAATCCAATTCCAAACACTTTTCTTTTGATTTCAATCAACCAGAGCCAAGAAAACCAACCGAAACCGACCGTTAGAACGGTAAAGAGCAACTGAAAGAATCCACCACGAACTCTTCTATTCGATTACAGCCAACTATCCGGTCTATGACAGAAAGGATAAGCACTCTTCTCCCACAGGGATTAATAGTTCTTCGATGATGGCTCTAACCGGCCACACCGTCAAACCATACCCTTACTATGAACAAAAAGAGGTGAGCGAAACCCTTCGGCACCACAACCCCACTTTATCACAACAACAAGAACAATTCAATTATTTATCTTTTGCATTATCAAATGAAGCATTCAACATCAAAGCTTAAATACAACATTTAAGCGTAAAGAAACGATACCCATACCCTTTCCTACTGTGCATCCATGTGTGTCAAATTTTAGATTAGTTATTCCACTTTTTCAAGTTAAAATGTTGCTATCCTATGACAAAATTTTAGTTAAAACCTAAGCCATGTTTCTAAGTTATTCCACATCACATTCTAGTTGTACCCTATAGCATGACACTAAAAATACACATTCTAAGGACCTACAGCCCGCTCTGATACCAACTGTAACACCCCGGCATCTAGTATGCCTGAATGCTACCAAACCTAGACTAAACAACATCTAAATACCATAATTTAAAGTAAATTACAGAAAAGGAATAAATATTAACTGAAAACTTCGGCAGCATCTCCTTTGTTTTTTCCATGAATTGAAGCAACAACAAAAAGATCACAGGATATATGAAGGATCGTTATTTTTGATCCAGTTGATTTTGATGATGAGTATTTGAAAAAGATTTGAAACCAGTTTGATATTTCGACAAGATTTATTTTTTGGTTTCTTTATTTGAAAAGATCTGAAATCAGTTTGATTATTTGAAAAGCTTTTTCATTTTTGCAAAGGTTTTTGTTCGTGTTTTGAAATCGTGTTCTTAGAATATTTAATGCAATGCACTCCTGTGAGTGGTTGCATGGTTTAATGTGAGTCAAGTCGCGGACTTGTGCTCGGAATCGTTTTGTGGTTTGTTCATGTGCAGGTATTGCTCGAGGGCGAATGTGGTCGATGACGGGACTGGAACTAGGTTCATGGAGGAACCGAGGTTCGGACTAGGTTCAGGGGGAACGAGGTCTTGGTGGTCAAGGATGTCATGCGGACGCTCGGGCTAAGAGAATGGTGCACATGAAGAATGGTTAGTCACGTGAGAATGGCATGAGGTCATTCGCGTGCAAAGTGTTAGTCACGTGAGTATGGTAGGGTTGCCATACGCGTAAGAGTTTTACTCGGCCAGGTTGGGCCAAGTGGAGTTGTGTTGAATACATGCTCTTTCTAGGATTAGGAGTGGGAATCCTTTTAGGATTAGGAATCCTTCTAGGATTAGGACTCCTTCTAGGATTAGGTGTGTTTGCCTTCTTTAAATAGAGGGGTTGCCTCCTGTTGAAGGCAATCAAGCTTTGAGCAAGCTTTAGGGTTGTACTCTTTTGTTTGGAGTATTTTAGACAAAAGAAAGGAGAAATAAAGATCAAGTTCATCAAATCTTTCGGCGAGCTAGCTACAATTCTAGTTAGATTTATTCTCGCCATCTTCTGGAATAGTAAGCTTGCAAAGGTCATAACTTTTGATCCGTAAGTCCGATTGAGCTGATTCTTTTTGGGTTTGATTCATATTGGAATCTAGTTTCTTGTGTCCAAATTTCAGATCTATCGGACGGTTGGATCTCCGGGAATTCGCGTTTTACCAAACCTCTATCATTCTGTTTTTTTCAAAAACGAGGCAATTATTTGGTTCTATTTTAGGGTAAACTTTTAGTAGATCAAGAATTTAGTTTTAGCTTCCGCACAATCATTCACCCCCCCTCTGATTGCTATATTCGGTCCTACAAGTGGTATTAGAGCAGGGCTCTACTAATCCATCTTAACAGGTGATTAGTAAATGGTAAGTTATGGCAACAGAGAAATACTCGAACAAACCGCCAATCTTCGATGGCACAGACTTCCCCCACTGGCGGATCCGGATGACTGCATATCTTCAAGCTCAAGGTAACGCGATTTGGCGCAAGGTAAAAATTTCGTACGAGCTTCCTTCTAATGATGATATTGATAAAATCGAGTTTGAAAAAGATGTTGAAAACAATAATAGAGCTAGAAACATATTGCTTCAAGGACTTGCTAGAAAAGAATTCGATAGAGTCTGTCATTTACTCACTGCTCATGAAATTTGGAAATCTCTTCAAGATTATCATGAGGGTACTGACTCTGTAAAAGAAGCTAGGCAAGATCAATTTAAAAAGGAATATACTAGATTTGAAATGAACTCGAGAATCTCTAGATGATTGTTTTGCTCGCTTTAATGTAATCTTAAACAATCTTAGAGTTGTAGATGTAAAGTACATCGACTCTGAAAATGCTAGACATTTCCTATCATCTCTTGATCTTAAAATCGGCAAATGAAAGTGATCGCTTAGGGAAGCTCACAAGATGAGTGAAATGACTTTGGATAAACTTTATTCTAGTCTCAAGACTTTTGAAATAGACATTGTTTCAAGAACTTCCAATGATAACTCTATGGCTCTTAATGCTAATTCTTCATATGATAATGCTACTAGTTCTTCATCATCATATTCCATTATCGCCTTTGAGTGCTCTTAGTGATGAACAGCTAGATCAAATACCGTAAGATACACTTGCTCTTCTTTCCAAGCGTGTCAATGCAGCGTACATGAGATCAAGGGAGAGAAGAGGAGCCTCCATCCACTGCTACAATCAAGGCAAGGCAGGGCACATCCGTGCTAACTGTTTCAAGAACAAAGATAGAGAGGAGAAGGAGCAAAGCAACTCCTCCAAGTCCTTCCAGCCAAGAGAGAGCAAGGATAAAAATAAACAACGAACAAAGAAGATGCTCAACAAAGTCTTCGAGGCAATTGGTCGCTTAGACTTAAGCGACATTGATGACTCAACTGAAGATGAGAAGGAAGCGAAGCAAACGAAGCTGAATGAGAAGGATCTCACCGGACTATGCTTCATGGCAAAAGGGAACACTAGTGATTCTAGTAACAACAATAGCACCTCCAGCGACGGTGATGAGGTAATGCCTTCGTATGATGAGCTTTGTGAAGTTTTAGTCATATTGAGAAAATCTTTAAGAAAATCTTCACTCAAAAATAAAAGCTTAGAAAAAGATCTATCCATGCTAAAATCTGAAAACTTTGATCTTAGAAATTCAAATTCTGAAAATATTTGCGATACTTGCTTAGATCTCAAATTTGAAATTAAGTCACTAAAAGAGGAACATGTGATTAAACTAGAACAAGTTTATGCCGAACAATTGAAAAATGAAAAACTTGTGAAAAATATTGGTTGCTCTACTGATAGTTTACATGATCAAATTGCTTGCTCTATTCTTGAGTTGAAATTAAAAGATGCAAATTGTAGAGTTACCCAATTAACAAATGACATGTTCACTCATGAAATTAACTCGTGTTCAAATTGCCAGAAACAGAAAGCTAAAATTGACACTCCTTGTGATAATTGTTTAACTCTTGCTAAGAAAGTTGATTACTTGCAAAATTCTTTGGAACGTTTCACTGATGGCAAGAAAAACCTAAACATGATTTTGGATCAATCAAAAGTCAGCACTCAAAACAAAGGTTTAGGTTTTGATTCTTATGCTCATCATAAATCACATGCTCCCACTATTGTCAAAACACTTGAAAGTGGAAAATTTGAAATTGTCAATGAGCCTAAGAAAACTGTCTTTAAATCTGGTGGTCTTTTATCTTCTACTATGATGAATGCAAAATGTGCTTCTACTGTTAAAGCAAAACATCATGTTAAGTACACTTGCACTCATTGTGGTATAGATGGACATATAGTAGACTTTTGCTTTAGACTAGATAAAAAACAAAATATAGAAAGGTTTAATGCTAGGTCTAATTTCCATGTGCACGTTTCATTTCTCATTATGTGCCTAGGGTGATGCAAATACCTCTTGTTGCTAAGAACACGAGAAAAGACAAATTTTCTTTTATGCATAAGAATGCTCGTGTTGTGCCAAGCTGTTGTGCGTCGTGTGTCTCAAGATCGATTCCTAAACATCTTATTTCTAACCCCATGCATCGAGACATCGACACTTTCTGCTTCTATGTAGGCTTCTCACGCGAGGAAGGAGAACATATGGCTAGTGGATTCCGGATGCTCACGCCACATGTCCGATGATAAGAATTGGTTCTCCTCCTTCACTTGTGCATCTCGTGCTAAAAGTGTTATTTTTCAAGATGCTTCCTCCACCTCTGTTTTCGCAAAAGGCACTAGTCCAAATAGTGCAGTGCAGTGCATATGTTCAGGGGAGAGTATCTTTGTTGATGAAGATGATGATGATGCTGTTGAGGATGAGATAATTGGAGTTTGCTGTGTGCTTGTGTGCTCGTTTTCAAGCTTCCCCGCGTGCTTCACATCGACAAGCTATCAAGAGGATTTTAAGGTATCTCCGTGGTACTCAAGATTTTGGCATTTGGCTTTCTGCTTCTTCACGCATTAGTTTAAGACCTTTCTCTGATGCTGAATTTGGAGGATGTGGAATTGATAGAAAAAGTACATCTGGTTCATGCCACTTCTTGAGTAATTCTCTTTCTTGGACACATTGACATCAGATTTCATTTTCTTAGAGATCATGTTGAAAAAAGAGCTATTGAACTAAAATTTGTTGATTCGGGTGCTCAGCTTGCTGATATTTTCACTAAACCGCTTGATTTTTCTCGTTTTGCTTTCTTACGCGGTGAACTTGGGATCATTCATCCCCATGGGTTGATTTGAGTGGGAGTCTTGAGTTTATCTCTTTTTGGGTTACTGACTTTGGTTCCTAGAAGTGATTTTTTTATAAGTGGTATTTTGAGTTTACACCTCAAGTAAAAACCCCTGTTTACATTGCATCATGTAGTACAAAGCTTTGGTGATTATTCTTGTGCATATAGCCAAGTTAATGCTCAATGCTTTACTTATCACTAAAAGGCTAAAATAATGCAATTTGAGATGCTTTTCGAGAATATTTTGGCTCTTGCTCATTATGGTATTGCATTTGTGAAATAGGCTTAAAAGTTTCTTGTCATCTGTTGAAAGGCTAGAGCTGATTAGAAACTATATGTGAGTTTTTTGTTGGACTTCAAATGATCATTATGAGTCTCAAGCAAAATCAGTGTTTTAATGTTAAAAGCAAGTTGAAAAAGATGCAAGCAAAAGCTACTTGGCTAAACACAAGTTTAGTACAATGTGCAGCTTCCTTGCCAGGGATTTAAATGCAAAAGATGCAAGAAAAGGCTACTTGTCTAAACAAAAGTTCAGAACGATGTGAAGCCACTTGCCAATTTAAACTGAGAAAGATACAAGAAAGAACTACCTACTCATACACAAGTATGGGCTAGTGTGCAGTTACTTGTCATCCCTGTTGATCACAAAGCAAAATTGTCAAACTTGCTAAAAGAGAAAAAGGAAATTCAAATGGTTGAAAAAGGCTTGAGACAAATATTAGTGAATTTGAAAGTCTCTCTATTGTCGGGACCCCGAATTTGCAAATCCGGACCCTCTGTGTATTCAGCACTAGTCCAGGAACGCGCTAGTGCACACAGTCTTAACATCGGTAAATATCACAATCATACCACTCGATACCAATAAAGTACTTTATTTAAATAGTCAAACTGGTTACTTGACCTTATGGTCAAGTTACAAATATATGCCTCGCAAGGCGAAGCTTATTCAGAGAAAAATAATAGCAGCGGAAAATCAAATAACTCGTGGCGCCATCCAAGATACCACAGTAACCGATCGGGCTCGCTTCCCTAAGTAGACGGATCTTCTTGGAGTTCCTCCTCCAAAGCTTGTGCGATCTCCTCTTCAACTGGTATTGTATTGTGGCAAGGGTGAGTACTTGGTACTCAAGAAGTCATGCAATGAGAATGCAAGCTAATATACTATATGCATGGCTTGGTACAAAGGAATAGCTCAAGGTATATTTGCAAGAAATGACATTTGAAAAGTAATGTAAGTAGATTCAAAGCGTAGAAATAAGTAAAGCATAAGTAACTATTCAAGAAGTTTGGTAAACATCTTTCCCATCCTAAACCACATTTCCATCAACTTCATTATTAATCTAGCCCAACCTTTCAAACCAAAGTTATTTTTGAGAAAATCTAACCCTTGACTGTAATTCGAGCGATGTCCAATACCGCGGACACGGCTATTCGAATAGATTCTAAACTCTGCAGAGGTTATGCACTTTACCCACAAGATACAGTCAAACACCACAAAGGCGAGTTCCCGTAACAAAGTCTTTTGGAAACTTCTAACAATACAAGTGGTCCTCCCCGGTTATTGCGCACTAGCCCTTCCCTTCGCTAAGGCGAAGTCTAGGCCAATCAACCGTTAGATGGGTACCTGGCCTCAGCCCGATGCGCTCCCCGCACAACTTACACAAAGGGTGTAGTTGACCTCCCGAGGTCCCACAGTGCGTTATTAGCAACTTAGTCAACTAGGTCCGTCCCATTACAGACATGTGGTTGCACGTTAGACCCAGTTCAAAGGCTTGCAAGGTGAAGTCCTTAGGGTGACCAGGGCAAGACTACCCGAAGAACCAAATCAACACTCCCAATGCCACAACTGGCCCACCTGATTACTCTTGCCACATGCCCCGGTCGAAAACTGTTTATCAAACCCTAGTTGATTACCATGCACCACGTGCCATCAACATCACATGATACTTTTCCAAAACAGGTTCAATATGTCATTAAGTCAATATTAACATTTGATTATCCAAAATCATGTCATGAGCACGAGTGAGTCTAAGCAGTATACTACAACGTTCTAAACCCATGTTGGCAGTTTAATAATGTCCAACTAGTAATCCACAACTAGGGTGACAAAGGATCATGGCACATACTTAAATAATCAAGGTGTCATACAGCAAATTGGTACTTATCTAACCCCCATGTTTAAACAAAGTATTTTTCTAATCGAACTAGCATGCAATAGTTTAAATCAAAATAGATTTCGAAATAGGATCAACATGGTCAAAGCACAACTTGCCTTCAAAAAGTACTTGTTCTTGGTCTTGAGTTGGATCCTGAGTCAATACTTCTCCTTCGAATCCTTCCGGCACTTCAACGTCTACTTGTAAAGCGTGCAAATAGCAAATACACGAATAAACAATAGGCAAAAAGTGTCCAAACATCCAAATAAAATCCATAAACAGAGAGAACATAATTTTATGAGTTTTTAGAAACTGGAATCGTCAAATTTGGAGTTAAGACGCAAAAGTTATGATTATTTAAAGTTTAAATAATCAATTAAATAATTTTGCAGAGAAAAACTTTAGTCCAAAAATTAATTAAAATTCATATTTAGGTAGGTCTCTGTAGGATCGAAGTATACGAATATAGCAATCATAGGGGGGGTGAATGATTGTGCGGAACCTAAAACCAAATTCTTGACCTATTAAAAGTTCACCCCAAAATAGAACCAAATAATTGCCTCGTTTTCGACAAAAACAGAATGATAGAGGTTTGGTAAAACGAGAATTCCTGGAGATCCAACCGTCGAAACGATCTGAAATTTGGACACAAGAAACTAGATTCCAATACGAATCGAACCCAAAAAGAATCAGCTCGATCGGACTTACGGATCAAAAGTTATGAGCTTCGCAAGTTTGCTGATCCAGAACTTGACGAGAATCAATCTAATCAAAACTTCAAGATTAAACAAGAACGACAAAAGATTGATCAACTAGACTTTGAGAAACACTAGATCAATACCCTAGAGAGGTTTTTGATGGATCAAATCAAGATAAAACTTGAAGAACAAAAATCAATCTAGAACTAGAACAAGCATGCAAACAAGAACCAAAACAGAAAAATCAGTAGCGACGTGGTTATCAGAGTACGCAAAAATCTTGGAAGAATTGATCTTTATTTCTTGTCTAAAATACTCTCATCAAAAGAGTACAAACCCTAAAACCAAGCTCAAAGCTTGATGCGCTCAGCTCTACTTGGTGCGTTTCAACAGGAGACCCCCCACCTATTTAAAGCACCAACCCACAAAGAGTTCTGAATACGATTCCTTTCCCTAGAAGGAATCCGTGATTCAACTCAACTCTACTTGGCCCAACCAGGCCGAGTACAACTCTTGCACGCCGTATGGCAACCCTACCATACTCACGTGACTAACACTTTGCACGCGTATGGCCACCGCCATACTCACGTGACTAACACTTTGCACGCCGAATGACCTCCCGCCATTCTCACGTGACTAACCATTCTTCATGTGCACCATTCTCTTAGCCCGAACGTCCCCGCATGACATCCTTGACCACCAAGACCTCGGTTCCTCCTGAACCTAGTCCCGAACCTCGGTTCCTCCATGAACCTAGTTCCGGTCCCATCATCGACCACATTCGTCTTGAGCAATACCGCACATGAACAAACCACAAAACAATTCCGAGCACAAGTTCACGACTTGACTCAATGTCAATCCATGCAACTACTCACATGAGTATTGCATAAAGTCCACTTCAAAAGAAGCATCATGAAATCATTACAAATTTCAAATTCACATTCAAAATTCAAATCCAAATCGCTCAAAACCCTAATTGAGCGAAACGATTCACGACGGACAAACAAAGTTGGTCCGTTGTATAAGAAAAGTTTCTGTTCCAAGAAGCCAACCAAACGCGGAAAAACACGTTCACAACGGACAAACAAAGTTGGTCCGTTGTACATGCAAAATGGCTTCGGTCATGAGCTCAAAACAAGTTCATTACGGACCCAGAAGCTTGTCCGCGCAACGCATACGCCTTCGGTTTCACAAAAGTAAAACCCTAGAAAAGTCCATTCACGACGGACAAAAAGAATTAGTCCGTTGTACATGTGAAAATGACTGGTCATGGGCTCAAAAACATGTTCACAATGCAGACCCAAAAACATCAGTCGCAGATGGGAAACTTCTTGTTTCTTGAGAATTTTGTCCGGCGCTAATGCGTAACTTACTGTTTCTTGTCAAATTGTCAAAACACATGAACAAACACATTTTGCAAATTCAAATCTAAGTTAATTTTTTCAGTTCAAAGCCAATTTTTCAGCACATGATTTCACAATCTCCCCCTTGATGAAAACATTGGCAACACCACTTAGAATTGAATCATTTGGCATTCACTTTACAAAAGATTTTGAAATCCAAAGGATCAAAGACCAAAGTAAGAAAACACAGAAATCCCCCTTTGACCAAAATGCAAAACAAAATCTCCCCCTGAGAAGGAAAATGTGTGTGAATGTGCAATGTGCCCAAAAATTTCAAAATTCTCCAAACTTCTCCCAAAATTCTCAAATTTAACAACTCTCCCTGTTTCTTTAAACTTTTCAATGATTTCCAAATTTCTCCCCCTTTGACAATGGATTCATCAAGAGTACAAAAGAGAGAATTTGTTCAAAATTTTTCCTGAAACAATGATTTCACAAAGAGAAACAAGGGAGTGCCAAGATAGGAAAAGATTAGCTCATTCGATCATATAACCTTATATATCACATAACATGCCAAATACACGATCTTGATGTGATTTTAACAAGTTAGGGAATGACATGCATCTCAACCTCAATTCAGTCAACTATAGCCAAGTACTAAGCAAAACCTTTAGAAGAAAAACAAAGGCTCAAAGTTGAAGCAAATAACAAATCAGGGCGAGCAAGTAGTTTCAACTCCAATCTAGTGGACCAATTTAATCTTTAAACAGTAAACTGCATGTGGCATGCTTGAAGCATACTTCTTTTATTTCCTTGGAGTGGCATGCTTGAAGCATACATCTTGTCTTTTGAGAGAATGGCATGCTTGAAGCATACATCTTATCTTTTAGGGAAAGCATCCTGAAGCTCATAACTTGAGGCTTTTGCTTTTAACAACCCTTTTTTATTGATTCCCTTTTCTTTTCATTTTTTTTGATTATAAACATGCAAAAGTGATTAAAAGGTCTTATGAAAGAGTAAAGTTGAAACCACACTTGCTTCATAGCCCAAATTTGTCAAGAAGATTCAATATCAAGCCTAGAAGAGTAAGATATCACAGAGTATTTAGCTATAGGCAATTAGTCCAGGGAATTCCGCAATGTCATTTTTAGCTCAAGTGAAACAATTAGATTATCATATATTAGCTCAATTACATAACATATAAAGAAATATGATAAAGTGAGCTCATCAAGTGAAAGAACTTGGCAAGGAAACTCCCCCTCAAAACAAACCCATTGGATGAACAATCCCAAGTTCTCCCCGAATAAAAGCAAAACGAGAAGAAGACAAAGGTTTTGTGAAAATTTCTGCCAATTGATGTTCAGTATCCACATGATGAAGCACAATATTTTCTTTTTCAACATGATCTCTAAGAAAGTGAAATCCAGTATCAATATGCTCAAGAAAAGGGATTACTCAAGAGGTGGCACGAACCAAATCAAATCAACATCCTCGAAAGTCAACATCAGAAAAAGCTCTTAAACTAATCCATGAGGAAGCAGAAAGCCAAATGCCAAAATCTTGAGTTCTATGAAGATACCTGAAAATCCTTTTGATAGCTTGTCGATGTGAAGCACGTGGGAAGCTTGAAAACAAGCACACACAAGCACGTGGGAAGAGTCTCTCATGTAAACCTCTAATTATCTCGTCCTCAACAAAGATTATCATCATCTTTATGAACAAAGACACTCTCCCCTGAACATATGCACGTGTACTGCATCATTTGAACTAGTGCCTTTGTAAAACAGAAGTGGAAGAAGCATCTCTAAAGGCAACACTTTCAACATGAGATGCACGAGTGAAGGAGAACCAAATCTTATCACTGAACATATGAAGTGAGCATCCGAAATTCACTAGCCACATGTTATCCCTCCTCGCGTGAGAAGCCTACATAGAAGCAGTGTCGAGGTCTCGATGCTGGGTTAGAAATAAGATGTTTAGGAATCGATCTTGAGACACACGACGCTAACAAGAGGGCATAACACGAGCATTCTTATGCACAAAGATAGATTTGTCTTTTCCGTGTTCTTACCAACAAAAGGTGTTTGCATCACCTAGGCACATAATGAGAAACAAAGCGTGTCTTTCTGAAATTAGACCTAGCCTTAGTTTTTCTTTCTTTTGTTGTTTGGCTAGTCTAAAGCAAAAATCTACTAAATGTCCATCTCTACCACAATGAGTGCAAGTGTACTTAACATTATGTTTTGCTTTAACAAAGAGAAGCAACATTTGCATTCATCATAGTAGAAGATAAAAGGCCAGCTGATTTGAAGACAATTTTCTTAGGCTCATTTGAAATCTCAAGTTTGTCATTGCAAGGAGCATAAATAACAGAGCGAGGTTTAGTTTCATATGAAGCATGAAGATCAAAACCTAAACCTTTCTTGTTTGAGCTAACCTTAGATTGATCCAAAATCATGTTTAATCTTTTCTTGCCATTAGTGAATCGTTCCAAAGAACTTTGCAAATAATCAACTTTCTTGGCAAGAGTTAAACAATTATTGCAAAGATTATCAACCTTCTCTTTACATTTCACGACAAGTAGAGCATGAAAGAACCTCATGTGTAAGCAGATTATCAGTCAATTGAGAAATCCTAGCATTTGCATCTTTCAATTTTAATTCAAGAGTTAAGCATTTAGAACAAGAAGTTAAACCATGCAAATCATCAGTGGAACAGCTAGCATGTTTAACATGTTTATCATTTTTCTCATTTAGATGCAACAGAAGAGCATGTTCTTTCCTAAGCAAAGTAAGCTCATTGTAAATTAAGTCACATGATTTGCAAGCATCATCATCAGGAATCAAGGTTTTAAGTCTAGCAATTTCAGCATTCAATGACTCCACAACAAAATCATGTTTCTTAATTTTCTTATCACGTTTATCAAGCAATTTACCAAGACGAGCAACAGCAATAGCTAATTCATCGTAAGAAGGATCTACCTCATTGAAATCATTTGTCATGATCGCCCTCGGTGAAGTCGCTGCTTTTGGCCATGAGACACAACCCCGTCAACTCATGCTTGCTTGGAGTTGCATCATCCTCGCGGCTCTCCGAATTCACATCGCTCAAATTGACTTGTTCAAGAGCGGAAAGAACTCGATGGACAACTTTGCGGTTGATGAAGTTCTTCTTCTTTCTATCACTTGGAGAGAACTTCTTCTTCTCTTTTCTTCAATCGTTGTCCTTCTCCTCCCTTGATGCTTTACTTGCAAGTTTTGGACAGTTTGGACGAATATGGTCAAGATCACCACACTCATAGCATCTTGGAGGATCACCACCACCTCTCTTTCTCTTTATCACATTTTGCAAAGCTTTGTTAAAGCGAGAAGAGAGTAGTGACAAGTCTTCTTCTCGGGAATTGCTCAACTGTTCATCGGTTAGTGAAGACAAGAAAGATAGAGCAAAACTTGAAGCAGCACCATTATGAGATATGTTAGATTGAGATGTTAAAGCAATTGATTTATGATCATTCTTTCTAGCAAAAACATCTAATTCATGAGTTTTCAACTTAGAATAAAGAACATCTAAAGTAAGTGTACTCATGACAGTGGATTCTCTAATGGATGTAACTTTCATCTCCCAAATAGACATGTCTAATGCACCAAGCAATTGTCTAGCATTAGCAGCATCATCAAAGCTAACTCCAACAGCACGAAGATTACTAAGAATTTTATTGAAACGTGCAAAGAAGTCATCTAGCGACTCACCGGGTTTCATCTCAAATCGCATGTATTCTTTTTTGTAAAGATCTTGACGAACCTCTTTAATAGTGTTAGAACCCTCATGGTAATCACAAAGAGATTTCCATACCTCATATGCGGATCGAAGATGAATCACACGATCGAAGTCGCTACGTCCCAAGCCTTGGATGATCAAGTTGCGCTTTACTATTTGCTTCAACATGTGCGCGATTGGTGTCGTTGACGTTGTCGTTTGCAGGGACATCATATGGTTTGTAGACCTTCTCCCAAATTGCGAATCCCTGAGCTTGGATGAACGCCTCCATCTTGGCCTTCCAAAACTGAAAATCAACACCATTGAACACACAAGGTTTTGTCGAATAATGATCCATTGATCTAATCACCGATTAAGATAGATTAGAAAAACCTTGCTCTGATACCACTTGTAGGATCGAAGTATACGAATATAGCAATCAGAGGGGGGGTGAATGATTGTGCGGAACCTAAAACCAAATTCTTGACCTATTAAAAGTTCACCCCAAAATAGAACCAAATAATTGCCTCGTTTTCGACAAAAACAGAATGATAGAGGTTTGGTAAAACGAGAATTCCTGGAGATCCAACCGTCGAAACGATCTGAAATTTGGACACAAGAAACTAGATTCCAATACGAATCGAACCCAAAAAGAATCAGCTCGATCGGACTTACGGATCAAAAGTTATGAGCTTCGCAAGTTTGCTGATCCAGAACTTGACGAGAATCAATCTAATCAAAACTTCAAGATTAAACAAGAACGACAAAAGATTGATCAACTAGACTTTGAGAAACACTAGATCAATACCCTAGAGAGGTTTTTGATGGATCAAATCAAGATAAAACTTGAAGAACAAAAACCAATCTAGAACTAGAACAAGCATGCAAACAAGAACCAAAACAGAAAATCCGTGAGCGACGTGGTTATCAGAGTACGCAAAAATCTTGGAAGAATTGATCTTTATTTCTTGTCTAAAATACTCTCATCAAAAGAGTACAAACCCTAAAACCAAGCTCAAAGCTTGATGCGCTCAGCTCTACTTGGTGCGTTTCAACAGAGACCCCCACCTATTTAAAGCACCAACCCATTAAAGAGTTCTCGAATACGATTCCTTTTCCTAGAAGGAATCCGTATCCAACTCAACTCTACTTGGCCCAACCAGGCCGAGTACAACTCTTGCACGCCGTATGGCAACCCTACCATACTCACGTGACTAACACTTTGCACGCGTATGGCCACCGCCATACTCACGTGACTAACACTTTGCACGCGAATGACCTCCTGCCATTCTCACGTGACTAACCATTCTTCATGTGCACCATTCTCTTAGCCCGAACGTCCCGCATGACATCCTTGACCACCAAGACCTCAGTTCCTCCTGAACCTAGTCCCGAACCTCAGTTCCTCCATGAACCTAGTTCCGGTCCGTCATCGACCACATTCGTCTCGAGCAATACCTGCACATGAACAAACCACAAAACAATTCCGAGCACAAGTTCACGACTTGACTCAATGTCAATCCATGCAACTACTCACATGAGTATTGCATAAAGTCCACTTCAAAAGAAGCATCATGAAATCATTACAAATTTCAAATTCACATTCAAAATTCAAATCCAAATCGCTCAAAACCTAATTGAGCGAAAAACGCATTCACGACGGACAAACAAAGTTGGTCCGTTGTATAGAAAAGTTTCTGTTCCAAGAAGCCAACCAAACGCGGAAAAACACGTTCACAACGGACAAACAAAGTTGGTCCGTTGTACATGCAAAATGGCTTCGGTCATGAGCTCAAAACAAGTTCATTACGGACCCGAAGCTTGTCCGGCATAAGCGTCTGCCACGGTTTCACAAAAGTAAAACCTAGAAAAAGTCCATTCACGACGGACAAAAAGAATTAGTCCGTTGTACATGTGAAAATGACTTCGGTCATGGGCTCAAAAACATGTTCACAACAGACCCAAAAACACTGTCCGTCGCAGATGGGAAACTTACTGTTTCTTGAGAATTTTGTCCGGCGCTAATGCGTAACTTACTGTTTCTTGTCAAATTGTCAAAACACATGAACAAACACATTTTGCAAATTCAAATCTAAGTTAATTTTTCAGTTCAAAGCCAATTTTTCAGCACATGATTTCACAGTCTCAATTTTATACAAATTTAGAAATTTGAATCACTCAAATCGGAGTTGAAACGCAAAAGTTATAAGCGTTTGAAGTTTTGAAATTCAAATCAATTATTAAACCGATTTATTAAATCATTTTCTTTTTCGAAAAATCATTTATTGCGTCAGCAGGGACACGTGGCAAAGATCGATTGGTCTGGCGACGTCACCGTCCCATGGACTCGGTCCACGCTCGGCTCGGGTCTACCGTGGACCGGTCCACGGCTCACGTGTCGCCGACATGTGGGCCCACTCGGGTGGCGTCATCGGCCCGGCGTCGGCGGGGCTCGACCGCAGTGGCGGCAGTGGGACCTACCGATGGCGTCATGGGTGGCGTCCGCGGTCGCGATCGGCCGACACGCTGGCCCGGCGTGTCGATGGCCACGCGCCTTCGGCGTGGTGCGGCGGTTCGGCTCCCTGGACACGTGGCACGATCGTAGCCGTTGGTTTGAAAACCGACGGCTAGGATTGGATTTGGGCCTCCAGTGCTTGGGCGCACGGGTTGATCTGGGCCGTTGGATCTTGATCTAACGGTCCAGATCCAATCTAGCCTGGTGCAGCTCCCGCTACGTGGCACGACCTAAGCCGTTGGATCTAGATCCAACGGTTGAGATTAGATCTAGGATTTTCAACGGGGAACTCACCGAGGGTGACGTGGCGCGATCTGAGCCCTTGGATCTTGATCGGACGGTTGGTGGAGCTCGGGGTCGGCGATGGCTTCACGGCGAAGTCGTGGCTGCCGGCGCTGAGGACGGCGACCACACGAACGGCGTTTGGGACGTGCTCCGGCGAGGTGAAGGGTCTCTTCGGGTGCGCCTGGCTTCGTGGGTTCGATCCGGGGTCAATGGCGGCGAGGGACGGCGGCGGCGGAATCAAGCAAAACCACGGCGGAGGGATGCTATGACTCGGCGAGCGATTCCGGCGGATCTACGGCGGTGAGGCTCGGTGAGGTAGGGCTGAGAGTGGGGGGGGTCACGGCGGTCCTCGGTACCACCAAGTATTTAAATGCCCTCGGCATGCGCAAGACGGGCGGAACCCTAATCCTACGCGGCGACAGCGGCGGAGGAGTCCGGCTCGACTCGGCGGGGACGATGACGCACGGCCGCCCACGTGGCACGATCAACGGCCACGATCGGCGTGACGCGATCGGATCCGTACGGATTCGGCCAAGCGATGACGGAAGATCCTGACCGTTGGATCTTGATCCAACGGTTGGGATCGATTAGGTTTTGGAGTTGGTTTGGTCGAGTCACGTGGCTTGGGTCGGACTCGAACTCGAGTCTGACTCGGGCTCGGTCGGATGAAACGATTTGACCCGACTTGAATTTCCAGCGATTTAATATTTAAAATAATTCGATAATTCATTTAATTCATTAAAATAGCAAAATACTCGGAAAAATTCCAAAAATTACGGAAAATATTTTAGGAGTATTTGGGACTTAAATAAAATATTTCCAACAAAATTTTATTTGCAAAATTAAATTCTTTAATTATTTCAAAATGGAATAAATTCAAATAAATTCCAAATAAATCCAAATAAATTTCAGAAAATTCCAAAAATTCACCAATGTGCCAAATCACACATGAATTTAAGACAAGCAAAATTTTGGGGTGTTACAAACCTCCCCTTAATAGAATCTCGTCCCGAGATTCAGGGCTAACTAAGGAATAGGTTTGGAAACTCTTTCCTCAATTCCTCTTCGCTCCCAAGTCGCTCGCTTTCTTCATGGTTGCTCCACTTGAACTCTCTAAACGGGTTGACTTATTTCTAGTCTCTCGATCCATAGTGTCCAAAATCTTCACGGGATGCTCCTTGTAAGTCAAATCCTCTTGCAACTCAATTAACTCTAGCGGTGTCTGTTTCTCAGAACTGGAGACACTTCTTCAATCGGGACACATGGAATACATCATGCACTCCTGCTAACGATTGTGGCAACTCCAGTTGATAAGCAACTTCACCTCTGCGGCTCAAAATCTTAAATGGTCCAACATAACGGGGTGCGAGTTTCCCTTTGGCATGGAACCTCTTAACTCCCCTGAGAGGCGTAACTCTGAGGTATACAAAGTCGTCTGGTTCAAAACTCAAATCCTCGCGACGATTGTCAAGATAACTCTTCTGTCGAGATTGGGCGATCTTCAACCTTTCCCTAATCATGGCGATCTGCTCTTCAGCCTCCTGAAGAATATCAGGCCCAAAGACACGGCGCTCGCCGGTCTCATTCCAATTCAATGGCGTCCGACATGGTCGTCCATACAAAGGCCTCAAAAGGTGACATCTCAGAACTAGCCTGATAACTATTGTTGTAATCGAACTCGGCATACGGCAAACTCTTATCCCAAGAGGTAGCATAAGCCAATGCACAAGCTCTTAACATATCCTCCAGAATCTGGTTGACTCTTTCGCCTGTCCATCCGTCTGTGGATGATAAGTCAGATCTTGAAGTTCAAACGGGTTCCCATGGCTTCATGCAACTTATTCAGAACCTTGAGGTAAATTGGGTACCTCTGTCTGATACAATCCTCTTTGGCACTCCGTGCAAACAGACAATCTGATCATGTACAATTCGCTAATTTATCTCCGAGTAAGTGGTCTTCACGGGGATAAAATGGGCTACTTTGGTCAAACGATCCACTATAACCCATATGGAGTCATAACCTCCTTGAGTCTTAGGCAAACCGTAATGAAATCCATTCCGATTTCCTCCCACTTCCACTCGGTATTTTCAGCGGCTGTAGTAATCCCGCTGGTCTCGATGCATTGCCTTGACTCTTCCGGCATACGTCGCACAATGCAACATGCTCGGCGACTTCACGTTTCATACTCGGCCACGAGAATCTTTCCTTCAAATCTGATACATTTTGGCGCTCCAGGATGAATTGAGTACTTGGAGTCGTGGGCTTCCTCCAAAATCAGTTGCTTTAACTCCTTCTTGTTAGGCACACAAATGCGATCCTTCATCCACAACGTGCCTTGCTCATCCAACTTGAAGTCCTTTGCCTTGCCTTCTTCCTTGATGGACTTGATCCTGCGGATCTTGTCATCATCCCTCTGTCCTTCTCGGATCGATCCTCTAGGGTAGGCTTTACTTCTAATGCGGCCAAGAATCCGCTAGGTACAACCTCAATCTTCATTTTCTGAAGATCCTCACATAACTCATCCTGAATTGTGGCTAGCAACGTACTCACGGTATGGCTTTTCCGACTCAGAGCATCGGCTACTACGTTGGCCTTCCCGGGGTGGTAATGGATCCCAACATTATAGTCCTTGATCAACTCTAACCATCTCCTCTGCCTCATATTCAGATCCGACTGGGTGAATATGTACTTAAGGCTCTTATGATCCGTATATACTTCACATCTGTTTCCGATCAGATAGTGACGCCCTATCTTCAAGGCATGCACTACGGCAGCCTAACTCTAGGTCATGTGTCGGATAATTTTCCTCATGCGGCCTCAATCGCCTTGATGCATAAGCGATTTACCTTTCCATTCTGCATCAACACACATCCAAGTCCTTGGCGCGATGCGTCACAATAAATATCGAAGCTTTGAGCAACATCCGGTAGAACTAACACCGGTGCTGATGTCAATCGCTTCTTCAGCTCCTGAAATCCTTTCTCACATTCTGGCGTCCAGGCAAACTTCTTTTCCTTCTTCAGCAATTGCGTAAGAGGTTTCGCAATTGTCGAGAAGCCTTCGATGAAACGGCGGTAGTATCCTGCCATTCCAAGGAAACTCCGAATCTGGGTCACAGTCTTTGGCTGCTCCCAATGTAACACAGCTTCTACTTTGCTTGGATCTACGGCGACTCCTTCTGCGGTCATTACATGTCCAAGAAACTCCACCTTGTCCTTCCAAAAATCACACTTGCTGAACTTGGCGAAAAGTTGCTGTTCCCTCAGCTTTTCCAAAACTCGCCTTAAGTGTTCGGCATGTTCATCCTCTGTCTTGGAGTAGATTAGGATATCATCTATGAACACGACGACAAACTTGTCCAAATATTCCATGAACACCTTATTCATCATATTCATGAAATAGGCTGGCGCATTCGTCAGTCCAAAGGACATAACTGTAAACTCGTAATGTCCATATCTTGACGAGAATGCAGTCTTCGGAATATCTTCTGATCGGATCTTCAACTGATGGTATCCCGATCTAAGATCAATCTTGGAGAAAACTCCGGCTCCTCTCACCGATCAAACAAATCATCAATCCTGGGTAGCGGATACTTATTCTTCACGGTGACTTCATTGAGTGCACGGTAGTCGATGCACATCCTGAAACTTCCGTCCCTTTTTCTTGACAAACAAAATCGGTGCTCCCCACGGCGACTAACTCGGTCGATAAATCCTTTCTCCATTAACTCTTCTAGCTGTTTCTTCATCTCAACCAACTCCTCGGTGGACATCCGATAGGGTCTCTTTGCTATCGGTCTTTGTACTGTACAAGCTCTATCACAAACTCTATGTCCCCTGCCTCGCGGCATACTGTAGATCTTTAGGAAAAACATCTGGGTACTCATTCACTCTTTGAGACATCCTCTATGCTGATTGCCTTGGTACTGTTAACCATCAACTGTCCATCTCTAATCGCAGTGGCTTGAAATTCCACTTTCTTCCCACACGGGCTCTCAATCGAGATAGTCCTTCGCCCACAATCCAATACAGCCTTGTGCTTGGATAACCAATCCATTCCCAAAATAACGTCTAAGGTCCGGGTCTCCAAAATAATAAGGTTTGCTAGGAACTCTATTCCATCTATTAGTATTCTCACCGGAACATCCTACTTTCGCTCGGAGTTCGGAACTGTGGGTTTGAACTAAAAGCATGCATCTAAGTCTTGCAATCCTCAAATCATTTCTAGTAGCAAAGCCTTGCGAAACAAACGAATGCGAAGCTCCAGAGTCAAACAAAATTGCAGATCGAGTTAACAAGTAACTTACCCAAGACTGACGTCCGTAGCATTCTGCAGTGCATCCGTGGTGACATGGTTGACTCGGCCTCTCACCACCGTCTGGGATGTGGCTCCTGGTGCTGGCGTCCTCGCTGGTGTGGTTCCTAGATTGAAGCGAATCGGGGTCACTCCTGCTGTCTTCTTTGGACAAGCTGTTGGCAAAGTGTCCCGGCACGTTGCGCTTGTAGCGGCCTCATCGTTCCTTGCCGATCGCTCGAGTAGCGTTTCTAGCAGTGGGCTGGGTCCGTAGTTCGATTGGCAGGTCTTGGTCTTGGGGATGGTGTCCTTGTTGCATTCGTGGTTGAAATCAAGAATTGATTTGGTGCAACTCTCAGCGCCGCTATGCGTTCCTGGCGTGATCCTTGTCGTTGCATCCTGCGCTTCCTGTTCTCATCCAGTTCCTTGCGCTTGTCCTCAAGAATAAGCGCCTTATTCACCACTCTTGGAAATCTGGAAAGGTGTGGGTGATCAATCCTACTTGCAATCCCGAGTTAAGTCCCTTCATAAAACGAGACTGCCTGGCTTTATCCGTCGCTACATCCTCAAAGCGTAGCGTGCTAGCTGTGTGAACTTGTTCGTAGTCGGCCACCGGCCGATTACCTTGCTTGATGCTCTGAACTCCTCCTTCTTAAGGTCCATGATTCCCTCAGGCACGTGATCTTGTCGGAATGCAAATTGTGAATTCTTCCCAAGTGATATCTTGAGGGTTCTCTTGCGTGGCACAGAAGTTCTCCCACCATTCTACGGTTGTCCCTTCCAGTTGATGAGAAGCGAGAGTACCTTCTCATTTCCTATGCATTGAGCTATGTGTAGCTTCCTCTCGATTGATCTTAACCAATCATCGGCCTCCAATGGATTGGCATTCCCAGAGAAAGTGGGTGGGTGAGTTCTCATGAACTCGACACTTTGTATTCTGGCGTGGTCCCCGATTAACTTGATTAGCAATGGCCTGAGCAAAGGACGTGTTGCATTTGTTGCATCATAGCATGCATCAATCGAGTCTGGGCAGCAAGAAAAGCTCCAAATTCTGCACATCCGTGGCGGTGCTGGTGCTCCTCATTGGGGTTTTCTCTGGCGAGAACCGCTTCCATTGCCTCCAAAGTTTCCACGGGTATTCACCATCTGGCCGATTTGCTCTAGGTTTAGAGATGAGAGGGAAACAAGAATAGACAAGTAATATGGAACTTATGCGGGGCGAAAGGTGTACTTTAAGGTCCAACTTTATTATTGATATTAATAACTTGGTATGGTTGCTTACAATGCCTAAGGGCCTTGCAACACATAATGCACACTCAAAGAAACAAATGAAAATCCAAATCGAACTAACACCGAGTCCGACGCCTAAAGGGTGACTCTTTATTCTATGACGCGACTCGGCGAAGGAGTCTCACTATAGAACCTATGCTCACTCATCGAGAAAACCTCCACGGCCTGGTACGGATGTCGCGGCATAGGCGCGAAACGATTGCCATGTCCAAAGAATCGTGTCCTCTATGGTAGTCGAAGAAGCGGTCCTCATCGAGATCCGACTCCTCTGGATCCGGCTCGTGTAGCTCGAGCATCGCTCTGGTCCAGTCCGTACAAAGTCATCTCCAACTCGCCAATCCTTCGCAGAAGGTGTGCCACATACTCTTGAGCTTCCCGCCATCTGCTTTTTCTCTCGTGATCTCCTTGCGGGCCTTCGTAGCTCCTTGCTTGTATTATCTAGTACATCCTCTTGGGCGACAACAAATCGTGCCAAGCGTGTAACCGTGGCATCCTCATCTGAATCGCCGGGTCAAGAAGGTTGTCGCTGCACGGATGATAACGGAACACCGTGCTCTCAATTCTCTGGCGTAGATACGGGTAATGTGCCGCATTGCTCGTCGTGATACTTCTTGGATACCCATCTGCATTGTAGATCTCCGGCAAAGCAGTGTATCGAGCGATTGCCTGGCCCTTCTTCCTAGCAGGTACCTCAATCTTTACGTCACAAGCCTTGATCAATCCCGCTTGTCTGATCACTTCTACTTGGTATTGGGGCTTCTCAAAATCTCCGAGAATTTGTAGCATATGCCAAAGTTCCGCGGCGTGACCAACTCCTAGATCAACGTAGTTGAACTCTTCCTCCATCTGTCACAAGAGTGCTCACGTAAGAACTCGGAATTTTTAAAGTGTGACAAGGTAAGGGAAAATTTCAGCAAGAGACAAGAAAAGAGGGAAGGGGATAAGTCGAGATGTCATTTCTTATCTTGACAAACTTTTAGCTTTAGAAAATAGGTTTTATCCTCACTACGACCATTCTAGCTTAGGGTTGAGCCTACGGTCAAACCTGGCTCTGATACCACCTCTGTCGGGACCCCGAATTTGCAAATCCGGACCCTCTGTGTATTCAGCACTAGTCCAGGAACGCGCTAGTGCACACAGTCTTAACATCGGTAAATATCACAATCATACCACTCGATACCAATAAAGTACTTTATTTAAATAGTCAAACTGGTTACTTGACCTTATGGTCAAGTTACAAATATATGCCTCGCAAGGCGAAGCTTATTCAGAGAAAAATAATAGCAGCGGAAAATCAAATAACTTCGTGGCGCCATCCAGTATACCACAGGCAACTGATCGCTCGCTTCCCTAAGTAGACGGATCTTCTTGGAGTTCCTCCTCCAAAGCTTGTGCGATCTCCTCTTCAAGCGGTATTGTATTGTGGCAAGGGTGAGTACTTGGTACTCAAAGAAGTCATGCACGTAATGCAAGCTAATATACTATATGCATGGCTTGGTACAAAGGAATAGCTCAAGGTATATTTGCAAGAAACAAGATTTGAAAAGTAATGTAAGTAGATTCAAAGCGAGAAATAAGTAAAGCATAAGTAACTATTCAAGAAGTTTGGTAAACATCTTTCCCATCCTAAACCACATTTCCATCAACTTCATTATTAATCTAGCCCAACCTTTCAAACCAAAGTTATTTTTGAGAAAATCTAACCCTTGACTGTAATTCCCGAGCGATGTCCAATACCGCGGACACGGCTATTCGAATAGATTCTAAACTCTGCAGAGGTTATGCACTTTACCCACAAGATACAGTCAAACACCACAAAGGCGAGTTCCTCAGAACAAAGTCTTTTGGAAACTTCTAACAATACAAGTGGTCCTCCCTGTTATTAAGCACTAGCCCTTCCCTTCGCTAAGGCGAAGTCTAGGCCAATCAACCGTTAGATGGGTACTGGCCTCAGCCCAGACGCCTCCCGCATAACTTACACAAAGGGTGTAGTTGACCTCCTGAGGTCCCACAGGTACGTTATTAGCAACTTAGTCAACTAGGTCCGTCCCATTACAGACATGTGGTTGCACGTTAGACCCAGTTCAAAGGCTTGCAAGGTGAAGTCCTTAGGGTGACCAGGGCAAGACTACCCGAAGAACCAAATCAACACTCCCAATGCCACAACTGGCCCACCTGATTACTCTTGCCACATGCCCCGGTCGAAAACTGTTTATCAAACCCTAGTTGATTACCATGCACCACGTGCCATCAACATCACATGATACTTTTCCAAAACAGGTTCAATATGTCATTAAGTCAATATTAACATTTGATTATCCAAAATCATGTCATGAGCACGTAGCAGGTCTAAGCAGTATACTACAACGTTCTAAACCCATGTTGGCAGTTTAATAATGTCCAACTAGTAATCCACAACTAGGGTGACAAAGGATCATGGCACATACTTAAATAATCAAGGTGTCATACAGCAAATTGGTATTTATCTAACCCCCATGTTTAAACAAAGTATTTTTCTAATCGAACTAGCATGCAATAGTTTAAATCAAAATAGATTTCGAAATAGGATCAACATGGTCAAAGCACAACTTGCCTTCAAAAAGTACTTGTTCTTGGTCTTGAGTTGGATCCTGAGTCAATACTTCTCCTTCGAATCCTTCCTAAGACTTCAACGTCTACTCGTAAAGCGTGCAAATAGCAAATACACGAATAAACAATAGGCAAAAAGTGTCCAAACATCCAAATAAAATCCATAAACAGAGAAAACATAATTTTATGAGTTTTTTAGAAACTGGAATCGTCAAATTTGGAGTTAAGACGCAAAAGTTATGATTATTTAAAGTTTAAATAATCAATTAAATAATTTTGCAGAGAAAAACTTTAGTCCAAAAATTAATTAAAATTCATATTTAGGTAGGTCTCAATTTTATACAAATTTAGAAATTTGAATCACTCAAATCGGAGTTGAAACGCAAAAGTTATAAGCGTTTGAAGTTTTGAAATTCAAATCAATTATTAAACCGATTTATTAAATCATTTTCTTTTGAAAAATCATTTATTGCGCCAAATAGGACACGTGGCAGCACCGATTGGTCTGCTGACGTCAGCCGGTCCATGGACTCGGTCCACGCTCGGCTCGGGTCTACCGTGGACCCGGTCCACGGCTCACGTGTCGCTGACATGTGGGCCCACTCGGGTGACGTCATCGCTGACGTCAGCGGGGCTCAGCCCACGGTGCTGACAGGTGGGACCTACCGATGACGTCATGGGTGACGTCACGGTGCGGTCGCTGACACGCTGGCCGGCGTGTCGCTGGCCACGCTGCCTTCGCGTGGTGCGGCGGTTCGGCTCCCTGGACACGTGGCACGATCGTAGCCGTTGGTTTGAAAACCGACGGCTAGGATTGGATTTGGGCCTCCAGTGCTTGGGCGCACGGGTTGATCTGGGCCGTTGGATCTTGATCTAACGGTCCAGATCCAATCTAGCCTGGTGCAGCTCCCGCTACGTGGCACGACCTAAGCCGTGGGATCTAGATCCAACGGTTGAGATTAGATCTAGGATTTTCAACGGGGAACTCACCGAGGGTGACGTGGCGCGATCTGAGCCCTTGGATCTTGATCGGACGGTTGGTGGAGCTCGGGGTCGGCGATGGCTTCACGGCGACGTCGTGGTCGCCGTGGCCGAGGACGGCGACCACACGAACGGCGTTTGGGACGTGCTCCGGCGAGGTGAAGGGTCTCTTCGGGTGCGCCTGGCTTCGTGGGTTCCGGATCTGGGGTAAATGGCGGCAGGGGACGGCGGACGGCGGCGGAATCAAGCAAAACCACAGCGGAGGGATGCTACGACTCCGACGAGCGATTCCGGCGGATCTACGGCGGCTGAGGCTCGGTGAGGTAGGGCAGAGAGTGCGCGGGGTCACTGCGGTCCTCGGGGTACCACCCAGTATTTAAATGCCCTCGGCATGCGCGCACGAGACGGAACCCTAATCCTACACGGCGGCGACGCGGCGGAGGAGTCCGGCTCGGACTCGGCGGGGACGATGACGCACGGCCGTCCACGTGGCACGATCAACGGCCACGATCGCGTGGACGCGATCGGATCCGTGCCGGATTCGACCGAAGCGGTACGGGAAGATCCTGACCGTTGGATCTTGATCCAACGGTTGGGATCGATTAGGTTTTGGAGTTGGTTTGGTCGAGTCACGTGGCTCGGGTCGGACTCGAACTCGAGTCTGACTCGGGCTCGGTCGGATGAACAGTACTTGACCCGACTTGAATTTCCAGCGATTTAATATTTAAAATAATTCCCAGTAATTCATTTAATTCATTAAAAATAGCAAAATACTCGGAAAAATTCCAAAAAAATTCTGGAAAATATTTTAGGGTATTTGGGACTTAAATAAAATATTTCCAACAAAATTTTATTTGCAAAATTAAATTCTTTAATTATTTCAAAATGGAATAAATTCAAATAAATTCCAAATAAATCCAAATAAATTCCAGAAAATTCCAAAAATTCACCAAAGTGCCAAATCACACATGAATTTAAGAAAAGCAAAATTTTGGGGTGTTACATCTATGCTCATGATAGATTTCTTTTTCGCTTTGGCAAAATCTGTTTATGACATTTTACTTGTTTGCTCTAATTTGCTTATGCAATAACTATTCTATGTGTTAGAGCCTCCATATTCTCACAATTTGCTTTCTCATTGGATAATTTGATACAAAATAAGAAAGTTCTCCTAAAAACTCTTCAAATGCTTTACTTTGATATATACCTTGAATATACTTCAAAGCTTGAGATACTGCATTCATTAAGGGGGAGTTTTGAGATCTTGATGACTATTTTGTCAAAAAGGGGGAGAACAAGTCAAGGAGGTTTTTGAATTGGGATTATTTGGTCTTTTGGTTCTTGCTCAATCTCTTGTCAAATCTTATATTGTGTTTTGTCAAATTACTCATCAAGGGGGAGATTGAAGGATTGTTATTTTTGATCCAGTTGATTTTGATGATGAGTATTTGAAAAAGATTTGAAACCAGTTTGATATTTCGACAAGATTTATTTTTTGGTTTCTTTATTTGAAAAGATCTGAAATCAGTTTGATTATTTGAAAAGCTTTTTGATTTTTGCAACGGTTTTTGTTCGTGTTTTGAAATCGTGTTCTTAGAATATTTAATGCAATGCACTCCTGTGAGTGGTTGCATGGTTTAATGTGAGTCAAGTCGCGGACTTGTGCTCGGAATCGTTTTGTGGTTTGTTCATGTGCGTATTGCTCGAGGGCGAATGTGGTCGATGACGGACTGGAACTAGGTTCATGGAGGAACCGAGGTTCGGACTAGGTTCAGGGGAACTGAGGTCTTGGTGGTCAAGGATGTCATGCGGGACGTTCGGGCTAAGAGAATGGTGCACATGAAGAATGGTTAGTCACGTGAGAATGGCATGAGGTCATTCGCGTGCAAAGTGTTAGTCACGTGAGTATGGTAGGGTTGCCATACGCGTGCAAGAGTTGTACTCGGCCAGGTTGGGCCAAGTGGAGTTGTGTTGAATACATGCTCTTTCTAGGATTAGGAGTGGGAATCCTTTTAGGATTAGGAATCCTTCTAGGATTAGGACTCCTTCTAGGATTAGGTGTGTTTGCCTTCTTTAAATAGAGGTTGCCTCCTGTTGAAGGCAATCAAGCTTTGAGCAAGCTTTAGGGTTGTACTCTTTTGTTTGGAGTATTTTAGACAAAAGAAAGGAGAAATAAAGATCAAGTTCATCAAATCTTTCGGCGAGCTAGCTACAATTCTAGTTAGATTTATTCTCGCCATCTTCTGGAATAGTAAGCTTGCAAAGGTCATAACTTTTGATCCGTAAGTCCGATTGAGCTGATTCTTTTTGGGTTTGATTCATATTGGAATCTAGTTTCTTGTGTCCAAATTTCAGATCTATCGGACGGTTGGATCTCTGGGAATTCGCGTTTTACCAAACCTCTATCATTCTGTTTTTTTCAAAAACGAGGCAATTATTTGGTTCTATTTTAGGGTAAACTTTTAGTAGATCAAGAATTTGGTTTTAGCTTCCGCACAATCATTCACCCCCCCCCTCTGATTGCTATATTCGGTCCTACAATATAGCATAATGAATGACATCCAAATCATCAATAACGAGGGTTCTAGCAACAGAATATGTCTAGAATAACGAATTCAACCATCTCATGAGCCAAACGAAGTAAAGGATGTAAACAAGCACATGAACAAATCATAATCCTAATTTCACCACACTAAATTCACGATCACAAATCCGTAAGGTAAAAATTGACTAATTGTGTGGAAATTATGTGATGATGTGCCGCTAAGCCCCTTTCCCACATGTCGGTGTCAAGGTACCTAAGAAAAACAATATAAACACAAGCGTGAGTTCATCACTCAGCATGTATATTGCAATGGAATAAGAAAATACATTCCAATACCTTCATCACCACTTTTCACATACAACATCATAAACATCTCATATTCACAGTGTATGCATCTCATTGACATCATCATATATCATCATCATATAACATCATCATATAATGCAATGCAATGCACATGTCTCCTGGAAGCATATACCGGTATTGCTGAGTGCACACACGTCGGCGTGCACCCTCTTCCCTCTTCCATCCCGTAGATGGAGGGTGTCTACGCATCGCTTCCACTCACCACGTGGGTGGAATCACGAGGTAGGTCTTACAACCATGGCGCTCCGGATTAGTCATAACTTTCTCACCGACCTTACCGGACTAGTTATGACGTTCTCACTGACCAGGCTAGCTTTCATGCCATGTATGCAACATATGCCATATACATAAACATCTTGCATCAAATTGAACTAAACATGGCATAGCATCGTAATAGTCCATTTTCATCATAACATAGGCAAGCACTAATCATGGCAAGATATCACAACATGCAAGCAATTTGCATCTAGTCACAACTAGCAACATACATTACACTACCCATTACAATACACTTGCCTTAACCTCGGGCGACGGATTGGCGGGAGGTTGAGGGCACTCCCGGGGTCACACCACCTGCACAAACATACCACACACTCAAAACGTGCCCCCAAAACAGTACGCAAAAGCTCGTCTACCCCGACTTCACAAACTACTCCCAAAATCGAAAAACAGAGATCTGTCCCGCTAGGGTAGCAGACTTCAAACTATCATAACTTTAGTTCTAGGACTTCGAATCTATTAAACGAGTGTTCGGAATTGGACGTTCTTTATGTCCACTGAAAGGTATCGAAGTTATCTACAACTTTCTCAACAGTCGGCCGACCAAATTCCGACTCTAAGGTCGCGAAAAACTCAAACCCTATGTTGACTGCACAATCTGCCCGAAGCAGAGAACGTGGCAAACTCTAGTTTTCATCTAATCTACCCAATCACAGCACCACCACTTGATCTAAAAACATCCAAATTCCCTCTAGCATAGCCCCTAGATCAACCCCAAGAACTAGCCCTAGTCATACCTTCGCCCGACGAACGATGAACCAACGAATCTCCTCCCGGTTCACGCGATCTCCTTCCTCGCTCCAAATCCACCGGATCTCCTCGTCGCGGAGCGCTCCAATAGTGAAAACAGAGGGATGGCGAGGTGAGGGACTCCCCTAGGGCAGCAAGCAGGATGGGAAGGAGGTGGAGGGGGTGGTGGCGCAAGGGGAAGGAGGTGGGGGGCGACGCACCAAGGGAGAGGGAGGGGAGGGGGCGGCTACCAAGGGGAGGAGGTGGGGGCTGCTAGGGCAGCAGGGGGGCACCAAGGGCCTCATGCTGCCCCCCTCTCCCCTCATGGGCCAGAGAGCCCCACTTTTGGCCCACGGGGGGGTCCCCCCCTAAGGCCCAACATGCCCCGGAAAGGCCCAAACTCCCGAAATCGGTCCGGAAACACGATTAAACGGCAAAACGTAAAGTTTTAACCTCCATTTACACATTTTATAATGTTTTGACCTTCCGTAGTGTCACAAGCGCAATTCTGCCTCAATTGCTTCTTTCCATTTGATCCAATCTGAGCGCTTTTGGCACTCTACCATGGACTTTGGTTCTTTATTTAGATCAAGAGTTTTAGCAATTTTTTATGAAAAATATATGTCAACAATTGTAGCATTTCTTTTATACAACTCTCCCAAATCTACATAATTAGTGAAATTTTCTTCATTAATTTCTTCCAGCATCTTGTGATTTCCATCAGCGATGGAGTCTAGGTGGTGACATTCTAGCATTAGATTGTGCGTGCAAATATTCGTTGGGGTTACCATCTTCATGATGGCTCACTTTAGGAATTTTCTTAGTAACAGGTTGAGCTTCTTCCACTATCATGAGTAGTGTTCTCATTTTTTTGGTTCTCTATTTCTGTAGATGTCTTTGCAGAATTGAGTCCTATGTGCCCGGAGACTCCCTCTCTTCTTATCATGAGAGGTAAGAGTGGATTCAATATCCTTCTGGGTATTGAAGGACCATGTGGAGGTCCATCCTTATTTGTGATGAGTATTTGACCTTATTTGAGCAATGTGTGCTCATGTTTGAATTTGCTTTGAATTGGAATTCAAAAGGAAGCAATTTGAGTTGTGTTAGCTTCTTGTGGTACTACTAGCCTATGGCTGGCGGTAGAACCGTCTGATGAATGAGACATGCTTAATTGTGAGCATTTGTGATGATTATTGGACTATGCTATTTGATGGGTTTTCCTTGTATTTGATGGTTGCAGGACGACGGTGCTAGGTCATGGTGAGGCGGAGAATGACTGGGACTAGGCGAGGTGCGTCGGAGGTCCAGACGATCGAAGATCGCCGGAAGATGATCGGAGATGGAGTCCGAGCAAGTCAAGAAGACAAGGAAAGGCGATGATACTAGTTAGATGCCACGAGGATAGATGAGGGCCGTTGGAGCACGGTCTAGTTGATAGGTTAGCGGGTTTAGGTAGTATGCTTTGCAAACCGTGCAAGAAAACCCATTATATGTGTAGGGTTTTGGGTTGCCCTTGCATGGTTGTGTGAGAGGGTTAATCCTAGCCCTTGGTGGAGTGCTCTAGGGTTGAGGGACTCATCAAAGGATAGTAGGTGGCCCAAGAGTAGTATAAATAGAGGGGGAGGGGTGTCCTCCCACGCTTGAGGGTTTGAGATGCTCATTTGAGCTTTGCCCACATGAAGTGAGGCTTTCTAAAACCTCCATCTAGCAAATACAAATATTTTATTTAATATTTTTGTGAATTTAAATTGCACATTTTAATTATGTCTTTACTTTATGCAATTTAAATTTAGCGTTTACTTTCCCGCATTTAAATTGCCGCGATTTACTTTCTCACGATTTGGATTTGCCTCTCCTCCTTCTAAATGGTGCTGATCAAGGATGTCTTGAGGGTGCTCATTTGGTTTGACATCTCTCTGGCACCCTAGGATAGACTAGGGATCAATTCTATATCATGTTGCAAATCTGTCCTGAACTTGTTTTTCGCATAGCAGCCAGTCTTTGATTTTTAGAAAAATCTAGATTAATCCTTTTTGGGTGATTCTTATTGGAGAAGGTGCAAAACTCATATTTCCACCTCTAAAAAAATTGTGGAGTCCACTGGTTGCACGTTTGGGCACTATGCGGTGAAAATCGAGCCCCAAACTTTTGATCGAAGTTCCTGATTGTATGTAATGATTCATTTTTCCTGATTATTCTACAAGGCTTTTTGAGGTGATTTTTTGTGGAGTATTTTATGACTCAATTTCTCACAGGGATAAAAATTTCCAAAAAATTTAGGGCAACAGAAATTCACGAACCACCTATTCCAAGTGAGGATAATTCCTAAAAAATCTGCTTTTGCTTTTCTAAAAGAGACTTTGTTGATTTGGTTTGATCTCTTTTCGAAAAGTAATGTTTGAATTGATTCCTTTTTGTTTGAACACTTGAAAACCAGGTTGGTGATTCAAAAATCCCTCACATGTTTCATGGTTCTCATCCATGCAAGCTAGGGGTACACATAGTTCTCTAGTTGTTCCAGTTTTTGCATGTTAGAAAATTTGAGGAGCACCGGTCTGAAGAAAAATCTTTCGGGTCTTTCAGATTTTCCTTACGGGATTGTTTGGAGTATTTTGATTGGGGGAAATTTTTATTTGGGATCATTCATCCCCCACTGATAGCCATCTCGATCCTTCAGGTATTTCCACTCTTTTTGGTGTGTTAACTGCATGTATGAGATTTTCACTCTCTTATAAACAATGAAGGCATTAGACAGATTATTAGTTATTTGTTACATATTTATTATCCTTCAAACTTCAATTTGGATTCTTTGGTGTGTGTAGGTCAAAGAACTGAATGTCTGTGACGTTTCAATTATTTCCTTGTATTCTTTATTGTGGTATTTTTCTTCCTCTAATGTCAGGAAATCGTCCTCATCAAAAATATAGTCAGCATACTAAGCCATATACAAATCCCTTGTCCTACGCTCTAGGTATTTAGTAATTGACGGAGATTCATAACCTACATAGATCCTCAACTTCTGGTGCGGAGTCTATTGTTGTATGATGTGATGGTGAGATTTGCATATATATACAACACAACCAAATTTTCATATATGAGAAATACTTAATTCTTTTCCACGCACTATCTGTAAAGGAAAATTTTCATGGTATGCAGTTGGTCTGAGTCTAATTAATACAATGGTGTGCAGCACTGTGTGGCCCTAACAGCTAGTGGGTAGCCTACTTTCTACAAGAGTAGTATAGCAATAAGTTTTATTCTTTTAATTACTAACTCTGCAAGGCCATTTCCAAAGTCTGACGGGCTTTTTCGGCCTATGGGCTCCTCTCGCGCATGGGCTGTGATGGCCCATAGGGCCAATTCGGCCCGCGTGGGATGCGATGGTCCAATGCACTATATAGACAATCTACTGTATAAGTTATCTTTGGCCAATCTATTATAGACAGTTATATTATGGGCACCCAAAAATATGAATCGAACCTCACTCGTGCATTGGACTAGAGGTGATGTAACATTGGGTGTCCCGATCTTTCAATGAGAATGATAACCTTCGATTTGGGTGGAGACGACTTTGACGATCCGACTACAACGTACAACGACGATTGCGCCTTAGCAATCGCTAAACCAACTCCAGAGGGTTATTGGCCTTGCCGTGGGCACGATCAACCTGATTACGAAGATCAATTCCTGCAAGCAATCGAAGAACAAGCAAGAACAAGGCAAAATCAATCTAAAATTGCAAATATAGATGAAGTATAGAAAAAGTTGGGGTTCCGATACAAGGAGCTTGTTAGGCGGCCGTTGAGCATGTCTAAAAGACTCAAAATAGCAGCAAAAGGCTAAACTATTAAATAACCAAAACCCAAGTTATTTTGGAGGACTCCCTAGCTATATATAGGAGAAATAGGAGGCAAAAACCGTGCTGGGGGCGTCCAAAAGACATCCATGGCCGAGTAGGACTCCTATTCCAAGTTTGACTCGGATTTGGAAAAATGACCGAACTTGTTTTGCAGATTCCCGTTGACTCGTAAGGAATTTAGACCTAAGGCCAGATCCGTTGGAAAGAGGACGATGAAACCTTTCACACCAGTACTCATAGACCCCAAACACCCTTGTGGATCAAAAGTTATGGTCGTTTTAATTTGGTGCTGTCCTAGAGGCCGAATCCTAGTTGAACTTGTGCACCGGAAGAATTGGCTTCATGCTTGACGTTTGGGAGTCCTTCTCCTTTGTTCCTAAGGACAATAAAATCATCACAAGGATTAAATAGCATTCCATTCATTAAATTATTTGTATGCAACCTGAGGAACGCATTCACCTGGCAATTGAATTGACGTGCACGAGCTCGAGTAATTGGCCCTTGTATTACATTGTTGGTTTCAATTGGGTTTGTAGGCATGGCCGTATCCATGGTAGTGATGTCCTCATCATCCTCCCCTTCTTGCATTTGAGTTGTCCTCGACTCAAGTTCATCATCTTCTCCCAAGTATGGCTTTAGATTTGATAATTGAGTTGACAGGCTCGAGCTCGAGTCAATGGTCCTTAAACCAACGAAGATGTAGAAGGATGGCCAAGGTGGGGGCCGATGAAGATATGCAGATGGAGTAGAGGATGCCATAAAGTGTCGCCAATTTAATGGTCCTGGCCAAGGTGGGGGCCGATGAAGCCATGCAGTTGATATAATTGCGGCAACACTTGGTGATGACCATATGTATGCATTGTTAGTTCTGTCCATGATGAGCATGGTCTCATCAAGAGGTGACACCCAAACTCTACTCAAGTGTATGCTCATTGCCACCAAAAGTCCCATGCACAAAATATTAACCAGATGGCCCTCACTCAAATAGATTTCAGCCACCCAATTGCATCGCACACACTTACGCATCCAAGAGAGTTCTGATTCCTTTCCGAGAAACCATACCGGGATTGAAACCAACCCTTCTGGGCATAGCACCCACCGATCACCTCATGACCTTGGTATCACCCACACCCACTGAGGGGTGTGCGTCGTAATAAACAAGAAATGACTGTCGCTTATGTCCACATGTCAGGCGGTTGAGAACAATTCTGGGTACCAGGATATGTGGCTGGTGCTAGTTCCCAAGATCAAACCCTAGCGCCCACATATCCCACGTTCGAGAAATTTCATCACACATACACACATCTAAGCATTGACATAGCATAATAGTAAACTAAAGAGCTATTACAACTACTTAATATGACAAGTACACGGCTGATCGGCCAAATAAAACAAACAAAAGTAAAATACGACAGAATAAACTCTTAAACCAAAAGTAGGGATAGCGGTATGTCCATCCAAAACCCAGAGACAACCGATTAGGAAGAGACCTAGTTCATCTGTCCAAGCAGTCGTCGAACCCTGGTGCGAAGTAAAAGTCATCAGGGACATCATCTATACCTTCACCTAAATATTGTAAGTTAAGTAACGTGAGTACACGTATGTACTTACAATACTTTAGTGTACGGGAATAAATGTACATGCAAGGTTAGTCCAAAGGGATAAGCTTCTACACTAAGTTTATTTTCATCATAAAGCAAGTTTTATTTGCGAGAGAGTAGTACATCAAACGGTATCGAAATTTATAGTGAGCATTTGATATGAAACTAAAAATAGTAAATAAGGCTTAATTCCATCATTTCATGACCCTCCATGACCATGAACAGCGAATAAATCATAGCCAACCTTGGCTTAAGAATACACCAATTCGTCACAATACACTTTCCAAAATCTTTGCAAAAACAAAGTTGTACTTGACATTACTGTCCCAAGTTCCTCATGACCGTGAGCCTGGCTAATTAATTAGATTTTTATCTCTACAGACAGTGTACATTGTACCCACATCACACATTCTAGCAATCATGTCAATTTGCCTCGCGATACCTATGGTACCCGATTTGCTTGATTGCGACGAAACCGTTCAACTAGTTAGAGCCTAACCTTTCACCAGCCCATTAGGTATCTCATCCCCACATAGCTATATGTGGGATACCTGAGATGGGGGTCCCGCGAGTGGGGCCTACACCCGACTGGGCCGAAGGTGGAGCAGTAGGCCCAGAGCCTGGAAGCGCCATGATGGGCCCGGGGGATGGCCCGACTTTTTCCCCAAGGCAGCTCGCCGATCCTTCAGCGAAGCTTCGTGCCACGTCCAAACAACCCATCAAAAGCAAAGCATGCGGCATGACATTGGCAGAGCCTGCAGGCGTCGGAACCTGGCGGAGTGGCAGGCACGGGTCGGGGAAGGCACGACCACATCCCCTGGATGTAGTGGGGCCTAGTCGATAAGAGACAAAGTACGTACTCATGAAGCCACCATGTTCAGGGCCAGGTGGCGCCCATTTTGTGGCATATCCTTCCCCTAGTATATAAAGGGGGGGGAAAGAAAAAAGGGGAGGCTCATATATCCAAGAACACAGGACTAGGGTATTATCTCCTCCGTGAGAGCCCGAACCTGTCTAAAAAGAGATCGCCCTCGCATCCTTTGTTACCATCTAGCTCAGATCTCGCACGAATCCCCTAGAATCACAAATCTCATTGCCGGCAAAATCGATCGTCGACAGTTGGCGCGCCAGGTAGGGGGTTGTGTCAAGATCTCCGTCGAGCCTCATGGCTGCGACGAGCGGAGTCTCCACAGTCTTCTTCTCGGGTCAGGTTTTCCGCTTCGGAAGCCTGACCTTCATCTCCAACAGCCTCGGGAACCTTTTCCTCTCTGAGGAGGCCGCACTGGAGGGCCGCGACGCCTTCGGCGAGCCATCATCACGACTTCCACGCTGATCGGGAGGTCCCCCTGTCTCGTGCTCTAAAGCACCGAGTAGGGGACCGAAGGTCCGATCCTGCCATGGAGTCGGACTCATGGGCGCCAAGACACGAATGGTGGGGGTTCTCACCGCCAAACCACTCGGCACTTCCGAGTGCCTGGAGCTATCCTCTTCAGGCTCGCCAACCTAACCGGCCGAGTCAGAAGAAAGCCTAGAGAGTTGCTGGAATTTCCGTAGAGTCTGTATAATCTAGGGCTCACGGGCGGATTCGCAGCAACGCCTCGACACTTCGACCGCCGCCGACTTGGAAGGTGGCCGAACAACAGAACCGGACGCGCGGGCGCGTGCTCTGCGGGACCGCGCCCGTGGCATCAATGAAGACATTCTGCAAGCCAAGATGGGGGACCAAGTGGTCTTCCGTACTCCACAGCAGAATATCGTCGCCTCCAAGACGCTCCTCGATACCTTGAGCCCTATGCTGGGGCCGGGCGATCCAGCCACCCCGATCGTGGCCCAAATAAAGGCCATGGTGACGGCAGCAACTATCCAGCAGGCCCAGACCGACCAGCCGGCAAAGGAGCGGTCATGCGGTCCAGTGTGGACCTAGACGGCCAGCAGGCGGTCAGGTCGGGAAGCTCCCCGCCAGGGACGTCATGTTCCTCCCCGCAGAGACAACTTGTGACACAGCATCAACCGCGACCTCCGTTCCGACCTCGACGCCAGGCGCCGTGACCGAGAAAGGGAGGAGCAACACTGCCATGCTGACGAGTATGAACATTACGGCATCCTTCCACGAGATCGCGAAGCACGCCAGGTGCGATCCCCTCCATGTCGATCACCGCCCGGGGGTTGCCGCGGGGTCATAGAAGGGGTTCGCGCGTTTACCCCTCACCTACGCCGAGTGGTTTGGCCTGATGGGTTTAATCCCAAGGGCATCACTAGGTTTGACGGTGAGAGAGACCCGGAGGCTTGGTTACAGGTGTGTGCTTTGGCGGTCAGGGCTGCCGGGGGGGATCAAAAAGTAATGGCAAATTACTTACCGGTTACCCTCTCGCCCCTGGGCCAAGCTTGGCTCACTGGACTCCCAGCGAACTCTATAGATTCCTGGGGAGATCTGAGTGAGCAATTTATTTCAAACTTTCAAGGCACGTACGAGTGCCCGGGCACCCCTTGGGACCTCTATCAGCTGCACCAAAAGAGGAACGAGTCCCTCCGGGAGTTCGTCAAGCGCTTCATGCACAGGAAAAGCACTGTTCGGGATGTCACGGATGTGGTTGTGATAGCTGCCTTCAAGAAGGGAGTCAGCGACCCTGATCTCATCAAGAAGATGTCTCGGAAGCCACCAACGTCGGTTCGTGAGCTGTTCGCCCTAGCGGACCGCTACGCTTCAGCCTCTGAGGCCTTGGCGAAACGGCATGACGAGGGGAAGGGTCAGGCCGAGCCCCCCCCGGCGGAAGGAAAAGAAGCGCAAGGGTGAAGAGCTAGTGGCAGTCGTTGAACCTACTCACCCTCGCGCCCTCAAAGAGGACGGATATGACAAGGTGATGAACTCGCTTTGCCCCTTTCATCCAAAGGGGAGACATGCCGCCAAGGACTGATTCACTTTGAAGAGATTTGCCTGGGAGAGCAAGAATCAGGCTGGACAAGGTCCAAGTGGACATGCCACCAAGCCGCCTCCCCCCGAAGCCGAGGAAGACTATCAGGAAGTCGATCTTGAGCTTAACTACATATTTGGGGGTTCGGCTGCGCATGAGTCCAAGCGGAACCAAAAGCTTACCGCCTGAGACATCAACGCAATAGAGCCGGAGACCCCCCAGTACGTACGGTGGTCCGAGGTCATGATAACTTACGACCGCTCGGATCACCCAGATCGAGTCCCATTCCCCGGTAGATATCCGCTTGTCTTGGTGCCCGTTGTCCGCGGCATCAAGCTCAAGAGGGTATTGATTGACGGTGGAAGTGGGCTCAATATCCTCTTTATCAAAACTCTTGACGACATGGGAATTCCACGGTCGGAGCTTAAGCGCGGGTCATCGCCTTTTCACGGTGTCATACCCGAAACGTCCGCGACACCACTCGGACAAATCACTCTGCCGGTCACTTTCGGTGCAAGAGAAAATTACCGGACAGAGAACCATGGCTTCGAGGTGGCTGATTTCGCGATAGCATATCATGCCATCTTAGGGAGACCAGCGCTAGCCAAGTTCATGGCAGTGCACCACTATGCGTACCTGACACTGAAAATGCCAGGGCCGAGTGGTATTATCGCTTTACGCAGTGATATCAGCGATCTTTTTCTGTGATGTGAGAGCTGCGAGATGGCCGAGTCCCTGGAGGCGCGAGCAGGTCGGGAGAGGATTCGGCAAGAGGCGGATTCCGACAAGCCAGAAGGAAGCGTCCCTGCCCGCAAAGCGCCGAACCCTGGGATTGGTCCCAAAGAAGATACCAAGAGAATTACCCTCGACCCGTACAATTTGGCTCAAACGGCCTTGATCGGGACAGGGCTCGGAAAGAAATAGGAGGACGCGCTCGTCACCTTTCTGCGGGCAAACAAAGACGTCTTTGCCTGGAAACCGTCGGACATGCCCGGAGTCCCCAGGGAGGTGATCGAGCATGCGCTGAACGTAAATAAATCGGCCAGGCCGGTCAAGCAAAGGATACGACGGTTCGCCCAAGACCGCTGAGAGGCCATCAGGGAGATCACAAAACTGCTTGCCGTAGGTTTTATCAAAGAAGTGTATCATCCCGACTGGTTGGCAAACCTTGTACTCGTTCAAAAGAAGAATAAAAGTTGGCGCATGTGTGTTGACTATACCGACCTCAACAAGGCTTGCCCAAAAGATCCCTTTGGTCTACCCCGCATCGATCAAGTGGTGGACTCAACGGCTGGATCTCAACTACTCAGTTTCCTGGACGCCTACTCAGGCTATCACCAAATCCGGCTTCGAGAGGAGGATTGTTGAGAAGACTTCGTTTATCACTCCATTCGGAGCATATTGCTATGTCACCATGCCGTTTGGGCTGAAAAACGCTGGCGCAACTTATCAGCGCACGATACAGCGGTGTTTTCACCATCAGCTCGGACGCAACATAGAGGCATATGTGGATGATGTAGTGGTTAAAACACAGACCAAGGACAGTCTCACCTCCGATCTGGCCTAGACGTTCGCAAGTTGTAGGACCGAATATAGCAATCAGAGGGGGTGAATAAATAACAATCCTTCACAAGTCTAAGGGCGTTCCGGATGAGGCTAAACCCTGAGAAGTGCGTTTTCGGAGTTTCTTCCGGGAAACTACTCGGGTTCATTGTCTCTCATCATGGGATCGAGCCAAACCCAGAGAAAATCGGGGCCATCATGAGGATGGCCCCACCTACCAACCAGAAAGATGTTCAAAAACTTACCGGCTGCATGGTAGCGCATGGCAGGTTTATCTCCCGGTTGGGGGTTCGGGGGATGCCTTTCTTCAAGCTCCTCAAGAAGCAGGACCGTTTTGAATTGACGGCAGAGGCACAGCAAGCCTTCGAAGAACTCAAGGTGTTCCTCTCCACCCCTCCAATCCTAGTCTCGCTGGTGCCAGGTGAACTTCTCCTGCTTTACATAGCGGCAACAACTCATGTAGTCAGTGCCGCGATAGTTGTGGAGCGGGAAGAGTCTGGACACCGCTACGGCGTACAACGCCCGGTTTATTTTGTCAGCGAAGTACTGGGCGAATCCAAGACGCGATATCCTCAAGTTCAGAAGCTGCTGTACGCAATTTTGATCTCGTCGCGGAAGCTGAAGCATTATTTCCAAGGGCACTCGATTTCAGTAGTGACTTCTTTCCCCGTGGGAGAGGTCCTCCATAATCGAGAAGCTACTGGGAGAATCTCAAAGTGGGCGGCCGAGCTTGGAGCCTTCGACATCTCGTTCAAGCCGCGCACCGCCGTCAAGTCCCAGGCTTTGGCTGACTTTACGGCCGAGTGGACTGAATCCCAGGCTCCCCGCATGAAAAAAGAGCCGGAGTATTGGACAATGCACTTCGACGGATCTCTCATGCTCGGCGGGGCTGGGGCGGGAATTCTCCTCGTCTCGCCGAAAGGCGATAGGTTGAAGTACGTCCTTCGGATTCACTTCACGGCCTCGAACAATGCCGCAGAGTACGAGGCGCTCATCCACGGGCTCCGCATCGCCACATCGCTCGGAATCCGACGACTAGCGGTTCGCAGTGACTCCCAGTTGGTGGTGAGCCAAGTACAGAAGGACTGGTCGTGCGTCGATCAGACTATGACGGCGTATTGCCAGCAAGTCTGAGAATTGGAAGGAAAGTTTGACGGTCCGGAGCTGGTCCATGTTCTCCGCCGCAATAATGAAGCAGCCGATGAGTTGGCTAAGATGGGAGCCACTCGGGCAGAGGTCCCGAGTGGTATCTTCGTCCAGGATCTTTACGAACCAACTGTTGCAAAACGATGGGAGCCAAGTACGGATCCTGAGACCGGAGTCCTGCTCATTAACCCCGACTAGACGGCCCCATATCTGGATTATCTCCTGAAGGACAAACTTCCAGAGGCAACCGCTCTGGCCGAGCGCGTCTCCCGACAAGCCAAATCCTATGTGGTGGTTGGCGAGGAGCTCTTTCGGAAGAGCACCTCAGGTGTCCTCAGGCGGTGCATTTCGAAACAGGTGGGAAGAGACCTGCTCAAAGAAATCCACTCAGGGATGTGCGGCCATCACGCGGCGTTAAGCGCCTTGGTTGGGAAAGCCTACCGCCAGGGCTTCTTTTGGCCTACCGCGGTGACGGATGCTAAGGAGATCATTCGAACTTGCGAGGGCTGCCAGTTCTATGCAAGGCAGACACACTTGCCAGCACAGGAGCTGCAAACTATCGCCATCTCTTGGCCCTTTGCGGTCTGGGGGCTCGACTTAGTCGGCCCACTCAAGAAGGCGCAAGGTGGTTTCGCCTACCTTTTCGTAGCCATTGACAAGTTCACCAAGTGGATCAAAGCTAAACCAGTCACCACGATCACTGCGCTTAAGGCCAAGGAGTTCTTCCAGGATATCGTGGTCAGATTCGGAGTTCCCAACCGGATCATTACAGACAACGGTACCCAATTCAGGAGTGAAGAATTTCAAGAGTGGTGCGAAGGCGTCGGAATCAAGATTTGCTTCGCCTCGGTAGCTCATCCACGAGCAATGGGCAGGTGGAGCGAGCTAATGGCTTAGTCCTCTAGGGCCTCAAGGCCAGGGTCTTCGATCGCCTCAAACCATACGCTGCCCGATGGGTGAAAGAGTTACCGTCGGTACTCTGGGGACTCAGAACCACTCCCGGTAACAGGCGGGCAAACTCCCTTTTTCCTAGTTTATGGTGCAGAGGCGGTTCTGCCGACTGAACTAGAATTCGAATCCACGAGGGTTCGGAATTACAAGGAAGCCGAGTCCGAGGGGAGCCGAATGGTAGAGCTTGATCAACTCGAGGAGGCTCATATATCCAAGAACAAAGGACTAGGGTATTATCTCCTCCGTGAGAGCCCGAACCTGTCTAAAAAGAGATCGCCCTCGCATCCTGTGTTACCATCTAGCTCAGATCCCGCACGAATCCCCTAGAATCACAAATCTCATTGCCGGCGAAATCGATCGTCGACAGTTGGCGCGCCAGGTAGGGGGTTGTGTCAAGATCTCCGTCAAGCTTGATGGCTACGACGAGCGGAGTCTCCACAGTCTTCTTCCCGGGTCAGGTTTTCTGCTTCAGAAGCCTGACCTTCATCTCCAACAGCCTCGGGAACCTTTTCCTCTCTGAGGAGGCCGCGCTGGAGGGCTGCGAGGCCTCCGGCGAGCCATCGTCATGACTTCCGCGCCGATCGGGAGGTCCCCCTGTCTCGTGCTCTAAAGCACCGAGTAGGGGACCGAAGGTCCGGTCCTACCAGGGAGTCGGACTCATGGGCGCCGAGACACGAATGGTGGGGGTTCTCACCGCCAAACCACTCGGCACTTCCGAGCGCCTGGAGCTATCCTCTTCAGGCTCGCCAACCTCACCGGCCGAGTCAGAAGAAAGCCTAGAGAGTTGCTGGAATTCCCGTAGAGTCTGCGTAATCGAGGGCTCGCGGGCGGATTCGCAGCAACGCCTCGACACTTCGGCCGCCGCCGACTTGGAAGGTGGCCGAACAACAGAACCAGACGCGCGGGCGCGTGCTCTACGGGACCGCGCCCGTGGTGTCAATGAAGACATTCTGCAAGCCAAGATGGGGGACCAAGCGGTCTTCCGTACTCCACAGTAGAATACCGTTGCCTCCATCCACCTTGAGCCCTATGCTGGGGGTGGGCGATCCAGCCGCCCCGATCGTGGCCCAAGTAAAGGCCATGGTGACGGCAGCAGCTATCCAGCAGGCCCAGACCGACCAGCCGGCAAAGGAGCGGTCACGCGGTCCAGCGTGGACCCAGACGGCCTGCAACCGGTCAGGTCGGGAAGCTCCCCGCCAGGGACGTCATGTTCCTCCCCGCGGAGACGACTTGCGACACAGCATCAACCGCGACCTCCGTTCCGACCTCGACGCCAGGCGCCGCGACCGAGAAAGGGAGGAGCAACACCGCCATGCCAACGAGTATGAACGTTACGGCATCCTTCCACGAGATCGCGAGGCACGCCAGGTGCGATCCCCTCCACGCCGATCACCGCCCGGGGGTTGCCGCGGGGTCATAGAAGGGGTCCGCTCGTTTACCCCTCACCTACGCCGAGTGGTTTGGCCTGATGGGTTTAATCCCAAGGGCATCACTAGGTTTGACGGTGAGAGAGACCCGGAGGTTTGGTTATGTAACACCCTACAAATCTAAACTGTCATACAAGAAAATTTCGACAGCATCTCCCCTAAAATTAGGACAAAACGGAAGCGACAACAAGATTCATAATAAACATTACAAACAGGAATAACATAAAAGCATCAATACTAGAGATAACAAGTCTAAATCAACCAGGAAACAAACATAAACGTAAAACAGCTCTAAAGAGGACATCAACAGGTCTATAATTAATAAAATTTCAGCAAGCTAATGAATTATTAAATGCACTAGTCCATGTGATTCGTGATGACCCCGGAGGGTTGATTGTGCTACTAAGCCCACCCTTCAAACTTACGACTCGCGAGAACTACACGAAAACAACAAAATAACAAGGGGTGAGATTGGGTAATCTCAGCAAGCGGAACAACTTCTAACAAATAACACAGCCACAAGAAAACTAGCATACCAAATTCCTCATGTCCAATACCACATTACAGAGTCCACACAACCTTAGTAGAATGCATATGATTGTGCACATGCTTATGCCATGATCCTCCTCACCGTGCCCGTTCTCAGGAACACACGGTGTTGTACGGTCTTGCAGATCGCGCCAAGGCGTCGACAAACTTCCAATGCATGATTATGCAGTTAATGCTTCATGCATAAATACATTCATAACTTCCCACTCTGAATCCACATGCTTGCATACCATCAAATAACATGGATAAAATGCGAACATCATTGAGATAGAATACCTCAACAATTCATCTTGCAAACAACATCTTTCTTCATTCTTACTCATGATTCAAAAGCCAAACAACCACATCACAATGCAGGATAGGATATTGCAATCTCATAAACAAGTAGTTAAACCATGTAGGTGTGCTGCAATTAAGGTTTATATTGAAGATGAAACAAATAGCGGGTTATAGTTTAGCAAGACCGCTACTTCCACTTGCCTTTACCGACGTGGATGACGAATCTAGTTGCGTCTAGAAGGGGCACCACCTGAACAAGCATACTTTCAGTATATAATAACACCACAATTGATCACACAACTCAAACACGCAATTCCTACAACCCGTTCCCCTTTTCCAACACCGAAACCCCGATCTGTCCGGATCGAACAGCAGCAACCCCCATTCTCTTTTTCGTATCTTTTTTTCTAAAGAACATAAAAATATGAAAAAATTACAGGAGCTAGATATTGACGAGATCTACAACTTTCCAGAAGATCAAAAATTTCAATTCCACTGTTAAATATGCCTAAACAACCGCCCAACACAGTGGACGAAATCTGTTTCCAGATTCTGTTCGTCATCTTCCAACAGAGATAAATCTCAGTCCGACGGTCCAAAAATTCTGAAAAAAATACAGAAGCTAGGTCTCGACGTTATCTACAACTTTCTAGTTATAGGTTTTTGCAGGAAAAATCATCTATGCCACTTAAACTGCGAAACAATCCGCGCTGCACAATCTTCCCTTCCAAAAACAGCACCACGTGAACATCTACCCTTCCCCCCCATCAAGATCCAACCAAACCACTCACCACCAGATCTAATACACTCCTAATCCCTAGGTAGAACAGGGGTAAAAGATTGGGAATTTTACCTTGAGTTCCCCCTTGCGAACCCACGAAGAACGCGCAACGATCTCCGTAACAGAAATCTGTTCGTCCTCCTCGCCTCCACAGATCCTCTTCTCGTTTTCTCCTTCGCGTTTCGCGGTGGATCTTGAGCCACCACGCAAGGGGAGGAAGAGGTGGAGTGGGGGCTGCTAGGGGGAGAGGGGGAGGCGCCCTAGGGCTTGGGGTGGGGGAGGTGGGCCGTCCCACTTAGGGCGTGGGGAGGGGGAGGTGGGAGAAGAATTCGACCCAGGCCCAAGTTTTCCTCGGCCCACTGTTTCTAGCCCGTAAACTCCAAATATAATATTAATACGCCGCATAAACTTCAATTAATTAATTCCCCAACAATTTCCCTCATTCTTTCCGAAACAACAGAGAAAGAAAAACCCTAGGATCGCTCTAAAGTTCTAGGGCATCACATTCTCCCCTCCTTAAAAGGATTCGTCCCCGAATCTTCTTCTTTTAGCTACAGACCTAAAAGGAAAAGGAAGGCAAAAGGTAAACCACGACTTACCCCCAGCGTCATCAAATAGCGTAGGGTACTTCTTCCGCATCTGGTCTTCAGGTTCCCAAGTTGCCTCCCGCTCAGACTGATTGGTCCACAAATCTTTCATTGGACTCTAACACGAACTATTCCCCTATTAAATAAAGAACACCTATTAGGTGAATCTGCATCGATCCGGAATCTCAACTCCCACTTCTCTCTTCAACCCGATCGCGAAACTCCGCATTCCAATCTCAACTCCTCTACCACGCTCGTCGCATTCGACGACGCGAACCATGTGAGACACAACGCTCTAGGTAAGTCTCTAAATCAACCCAAACACAAACTCCTATCTCCTACAAGTGATTGATCTTTTACAAAAGAACCAATATCCACTCTTACCAACGATAGAGATAGCCTACTTTACAACCAGTGGTCCGTAAATCTGCAGAAATAATAACAACCGAACACAATCACTACGGTTGACACAAACTCGCTCGAACCCAAATGACAAAAAGTTCCAAAAATTAATGTAATTACCTGCAACTTCCAAGTTGTCCACTACTAAATTAAGCAACCCCACCGAGGAACACATCAATGAAAACAATTCTCCAAAAGGTTTGAATTGAGTCATACACAACCTTCCTTTACTCTTCACTTTTAAACTACTTACGATCAATGACCCACTCTAGTTTTCCCTTGTAAGAAGGTTTCGCCTACACATTCTTCCACCCAAGGACTGTGGCAAGGAGTACAATCCTTGAATATACTCAACCATAACATAAACATTCATTTTCTTACCCCCAAGCTTGAACGTAAAAGAAATCTTAATTCTCACTAACACCACGAACGACAATCACCACCTTTAAACCAAAAGGCTGAAATTCACATACACAGGAACTCAACTTGGAAGAGGAACTCCATAGAACCAAAAACACCAAAAAAAAAATTTCTTCGGGGAGAAGCTCTATTCAAAAGAGAAACATCGCGAAAGTCTTCTGCAAATGCATTTCACTTTTACCAAAACAAATCATCTCACTTTTATCCAAGGCCAAGCAATTCAGAAAAAAGAAACCGATCAAGGAATTAAATGCTTCCACACAACCACCATCTCTTTTTCCTTAAAAGGAACCAAACTCACTTCCCAACAGAAAAAATGTTTTAACCACAAATATCATTCATGCCACAACCAGAAGAATCGTCTCTTAAACGAAACTCACAAACACCTCACACCACAACACAACTCTAGCCCAAAATAGAAATGCAAATATTTCCAGATCATGAAGTTCCAAAACTTACATTGGATTAGCTACTTCTTTTAATCAACAATGCAACCGATAACTCGACCTTGAAAACTACGGACACAGTCAAAGCATACATCCTTGAGCATAAATTTCGCATTCATAACTTAAGCTAGTTTTATTATAAAAGACGAATGAATGACGATATTTAATAGAATAACATTCCAAAATCTCCACAAATTACTTCAAGGTTAATCATTCTTTTGTCTTTGTTTTAAGCCTCGAAATTAACCCATATTTGTCAGAATCATTCTAAGTGTAGGGAAACTCAAACACAAAGACAAAGAATACTTTGACAAAAAGTATTCAACCCAAATATCAAACAGACAAACCAATCCATATGAATTTTTTTTTTCATAAGTTCAGCATAACTCCCGCCATCTACAGTATTCCACTACCCTTACCATTTAGATTTCAATATTCCCTATTTACTCATTGAGAAGGCCCATCAGGATTTAAAAACAACTACACAACAAATTCTTACTCTTATTACCTTATCCACAATTATAAATAAAGTTCACGGTGCTTATCAAAAACACATCCAACCAACACTACCTCATCAAGATCCCCACGGAGCAGCCTAACCTATAACATCATATTCTAAATTTGAAAGGCAGTGCTTCAACAAGTCTTTCAGCATGATGAACCTATAAATTCCATACCACATACGCGTCAACATCTCGACAATGAAAATTTATTCACCTAAAAGATGACTCAACAAGTAAATATTATCTCAACAAGGCACAAATCGTAAATAGAACTTTAAAACATACATTTATTAAGGACAAAATCACGCGTCATGCTAACTATCCATGGTTCACTCCATCACATGTTACAATTTCCCCCCATTTTAACAAAGGTTTTCAACAATTAATCTAAACAGTTACCACCACTACTAAGTCATCAATATCAATAATTGACATAATTGTAAAACAACAACATTGAATTAAATTTAATTTTTTTTTAGCTACCCTATACACGGGTTATAGCAAAATTGCCACTCCAAGACATACTCCAGCTTTTTTTTTTTTAAAGTGAACTGAATAGGTTAAATCATCACAAAGCTCTTACGGCAAAGGCAAAAACTTATGTCTTCCCAATTGATATCGATACTAGCATTATTGGAACACAACTGCATACTTCCGAATCTACTAATAGTTTGCAACGTCATAAATATCAACTCTAATCAATTTACAAGTTAAAGTCACTAGCCAACACGATTAAATTAGAACATCTTTAAACAACCAGCATGGTTTCTTTAACAATATCGGTAGTCCACCATTACAATTAAATTGTTCTACCGACCTTATATTAAAATGTCTCTAAATAACCCACCAATTTTCTATTACCTTCACAGTAGTTTACATCATCTTAATGTTCTAACTACGCATCAAGATTTAAAGCTTTAAACATTGTCCATGGTCAAGGGCACATTAAAATAATGCAATAAATCCTAAGCATGCACATTAACACATTCAATCATTATCGCTTATAGAGCAATCTACAATACTAGAAGTTTATTTAATCTCAAGCTAAAGATAACAATTACATCTTAATTGATTCAACTCACAAATTAGCTTAGAAGTACATCATTCCATAAACCACATTGTTACATACTACGTAACACAGACATAAAATTTCTAAACACCGTCATGGGTCACCTACCCTTGACAAACAGGAGGCAATCCCAAACATTAAAAAAACAGTTCTAGATCAAGAACAAACACCGATAAAAAAATTTCTTCTTCTCGTGCAAGGAAGAAAAGCAAAATCCAAACATAAATGCAAGAGAGTTCGACCTCAAATGTTCAATCCTAGTAGCCAAAACTCTTCAAGAAATCCAAAACCTACACTTTCCACAAAGAAAGATAGATGCATAAGGGAAGACCAAATGTCCAACCAAATTTTTCCGATAAAGATTCAAACTTAGCTCCATCCAGCTTGATCTGCAACAGGAGAAACTCCAACCCCTTCTTTTAAAAAAATCGGGAAACAACAACCACGTAAATTTCCTCCCAACGACAGTCCATAACAATAAATCAGGTGCCAAAGCAAAATTGTGACCAAAAGACGCATAACGTAGAACTCTTCTTACGTGTCTTCACTCAAAGGAGACAAAACCACAAACCGCCAAAAGGACAATCAGCGAGTGCTCAAAACTAAGCATTTTCCTCGGTTTGAACCAACCACATACCAGAAAACCAACCAAAACCGACCGTCACAAGACGGTAAAGAACATCCGAAGGAATCCATCACCAACCTCTTCTATTTGACTCCGGTCACTACCCGATCTACGACGATCCACGGATAAGTACTCTTTCCCTACAGGGGTTTAATAGTTCTTCGGTGGTGACTCTACCCGGCCACACCGTCAAACCACAGCCTCACTACAAACAAAAGGTGACCGAAACCCTTCGGCACCACAACCTCCCTTATCACGATAACAAGAACAACTCAATCAATCATCTCAAAATCATAGTAACATACATTATCAAACGTAGCATTCAACAACAAAGCTTAAATTCAACCTTTAAGCATGAGGCAACGATACCCATACCCTTTCCTACTGTGCATCCATGTGTGTCCAATTTTAAATTAGTTATTCCACTAACACAAATTTTAATGTTGCTATCCTATGGCAATTTTTTTTTAAAGTATAACCTAAGCCATGTTTCTAAGTTATCCCAAATCACATTTTAGTTGAACCTATGGTATTTCACTAAGTTCATACACCACGGACCTGAAGCCCGCTCTGATACCAACTGTAACACCCTACAAATCTAAACTGTCATACAAGAAAATTTCGACAGCATCTCCCCTAAAATTAGGACAAAGCAGGCGACAACAAGATTCATAATAAACATTACAAACAGGAATAACATAAAAGCATCAATACTAGAGATAACAAGTCTAAATCAACCAGGAAACAAACATAAACGTAAAACAGCTCTAAAGAGGACATCAACAGGTCTATAATTAATAAAATTTCAGCAAGCTAATGAATTATTAAATGCACTAGTCCATGTGATTCGTGATGACCCCGGAGGGTTGATTGTGCTACTAAGCCCACCCTTCAAACTTATGACTCGCGAGAACTACCTGAAAACAACAAAATAACAAGGGGTGAGATTGGGTAATCTCAGCAAGCGGAACAACTTCTAACAAATAACACAGCCACAGTAAAACTAGCATACCAAATTCCTCATGTCCAATACCACATTATAGAGTCCACACAACCTCAGTAGAATGCATATGATTGTGCACATGCTTATGCCATGATCCTCCTCACCGTGCCCTTTCTCAGGAACACACGGTGTTGTACGGTCTTGATCGCGCCAAGGCGTCGACAAACTTCCAATGCATGATTATGCAGTTAATGCTTCATGCATAAATACATTTATAACTTCCCACTCTAAATCCACATGCTTGCATACCATCAAATAACATGGATAAAATGCGAACATCATTGAGATAGAATACCTCAACAATTCATCTTGCAAACAACATCTTTCTTCATTCTTACTCATGATTCAAAAGCCAAACAACCACATCACAATGCAGGATAGGATATTGCAATCTCATAAACAAGTAGTTAAACCATGTAGGTGTGCTGCAATTAAGGTTTATATTGAAGATGAAACAAATAGCGGGTTATAGTTTAGCAAGACCGCTACTTCCACTTGCCTTTACCGACGTGGATGACGAATCTAGTTGCGTCCAGAAGGGGCACCACCTGAACAAGCATACTTTCAGTATATAATAACACCACAATTGATCACACAACTCAAACACGCAATTCCTACAACCCATTCCCCTTTTCCAACACCGAAACCCCGATCTGTCCGGATCGAACAGCAGCAACCCCCATTCTCTTTTTCGTATCTTTTTTTCTAAAGAACATAAAAATATGAAAAAATTACAGGAGCTAGATATTGACGAGATCTACAACTTTCCAGAAGATCAAAAATTTCAATTCCACTGTTAAATATGCCTAAACAACCGCCCAACACAGTGGACGAAATCTGTTTCCAGATTCTGTTCGTCATCTTCCAACAGAGATAAATCTCAGTCCGACGGTCCAAAAATTCTGAAAAAAATACAGAAGCTAGGTCTCGACGTTATCTACAACTTTCTAGTTATAGGTTTTTGCAAGAAAAATCATCTATGCCACTTAAACCGCGAAACAATCCGCGCTGCTCAATCTTCCCTTCCAAAAACAGCACCACGTGAACATCTACCCTTCCCCCCCATCAAGATCCAACCAAACCACTCACCACCAGATCTAATACACTCCTAATCCCTAGGTAGAACAGGGGTAAAAGATTGGTAATTTTACCTTGAGTTCCCCCTTGCGAACCCACGAAGAACGCGCAACGATCTCCGTAACGGAAATCTGTTCGTCCTCCTCGCCTCCACAGATCCTCTTCTCGTTTTCTCCTTCGCGTTTCGCGGTGGATCTTGAGCCACCACGCAAGGGGAGGAAGAGGTGGAGTGGGGGCTGCTAGGGGGAGAGGGGGAGGCGCCCTAGGGCTTGGGGTGGGGGAGGTGGGCCGTCCCACTTAGGGCGTGGGGAGGGGGAGGTGGGAGAAGAATTCCCGGCCCAGGCCCAAGTTTTCCTCGGCCCACTGTTTCTAGCCCGTAAACTCCAAATATAATATTAATACGCCGCATAAACTTCAATTAATTAATTCCCCAACAATTTCCCTCATTCTTTCCGAAACAACAGAGAAAGAAAAACCCTAGGATCGCTCTAAAGTTCTAGGGCATCACAGGTTACAGGTGTATGCTCTGGCGGTCAGGGCTTCCGGGGGGATCAGAAAGTAATGGCAAATTACTTACCAGTTACCCTCTCGCCCCTAGGCCAAGCTTGGCTCACTGGACTCCCAACGAACTCTATAAATTCCTGGGGAGATCTGTGTGAGCTATTTATTTCAAACTTCCAAGGCACGTACGAGCGCCCGGGCACCCCTTGGGACCTCTATCAGCTGCACCAAAAGAGGAACGAGTCCCTCCGGGAGTTCGTCAAGCGCTTCATGCACAGGAAAAACACTGTTCGGGATGTCACGGATGCGGTTGTGATAGCTGCCTTCCAGAAGGGAGTCAGCGACCTTGATCTCATCAAGAAGATGTCTCGGAAGCCACCAACGTCGGTTCGTGAGCTGTTCGCCCTAGCGGACTGCTACGCTTCAGCCTCCGAGGCCTTGGCGGAACGGCATGATGAGGGGAAGTGTAACACCCCAATTTTTTCTTTTCATGAAATTAAATATTATTTTGCACATTTGTGAAATTTTGGAATTTTTTGGAATTTATTTGGATTTATTTGGATTTAATTTGAATTTATTCCATGTTGAAATAATTAAAGAAATTAAATTTTCAAATAAAGTTTTGTTGGAAATATTTTATTTGAGTCCCAAATGTCCTAAAATATTTTCCAGAATTTTTCTGGAATTTTTCTTAATATTTTACTATTTTTCTTGAATTAAATGAATTACTGGAAATTATTTTAATTATTAAATCGCTGGAAAAATCGAAACGGGTCCAGTACTGTTCATCCGACCGAGTCCGAGTCAGACTCGAACCCTACCCAAGCCACGTCTGAGCCGGACCAGTTCACCCGAACCCTAATCCGTGGACCGTTGGATCCAGATCCAACGGTCAAGATCGTCCTGTACCGGTTCAAGCCGAGACTGGGCCGGATCCGATCGCACCCACGCGATCGTGACCGTCGATCATGCCACGTGGGCGGCCCACTGTCGTCGTCTCCGCCCGAGTCCGAGACGACTCCTCCGCAGCGCCGCCTCCGAGTTCTGTTAGGGTTTCCGATTTGCGCGCACGTCGAGGCCGTATTTAAGGCTTGGACCCGTCCCCAAGAATCGTCGTTTGACGCCCCACCTTTTGCCCCAAGCCACGCCGCCCGAGCCGCCGTCTTTGCTGAGGAATTGCTCCCGTAGTAGGGTTAGGGCTTCGCTTCGGGTTCGTGCGCACGCCGCCGCCGTCAAGCCGTCTCCGCCGTGTTGGAGCCCGGATCTGGAACCGCAAGAGCAAGGCTGTAACACCCCAAAATTTTGCTTTTCTTAAATTATTGTGTGATTTGGCACTTTGGTGAATTTTTGGAATTTTCTGGAATTTATTTGGATTTATTTGGAATTTACTTGAATTTATTCCATTTTGAAATAATTAAAGAATTAAACTTTGCAAATAAAATTTTGTTGGAAATATTTTATTTGAGTCCCAAATACCCTAAAATATTTTCCAGAATTTTTCTGAGTCTTTTGCTATTTTTAATGAATTAAATGAATTTCTGGGAATTAATTTGAATATTTAATCGCTGGAAAATGCGAGTGGGTTTGTACTGTTCATCCGACCGAGCCCGAAGTCGGACTCGAGTCCGAGTCCGACCGGACCGACCGAGTCGCGGTGAACCCAACCGCGTCGACGCACTTAACCTGCGGAACCGTTGGATCAAGATCCAACGGCCGAATTCACTCGGACCCGACCGAGCCGTATCCGACCTGAACCCGTTCGCCCGCATGAGCGTGGCCGTTGATCGCGGCACGTGGACGGTGGCGGTTCATCGTCTCCCTCCGAGTTGCGGCCGGACTCCGCCGCCGCGTAGATCTAGGGTTCCGCCTCTGGCACGAACGCCGAGGCAATTTAAGGCCCGGGTCACACCCCGAGGTCGGCCCTGACCTTGCGCACCCGTAGCCCCTACTCACCAAGGCAGAGCCGTCGCCGTTTAGCCGCGATAGCTCGCCAGAGCTGCGCCGCCGCCGCCACGGTTTTGCTTCATCCCGCCACAACCGCCCCTCACCCACCGTTGAGCCTGGATCCGAATCCCTGCATCGAGACGCACTGCGGAGCCAACTCATCTCGCCGGAGGAGCCCCGGCGCCACGGGAGTGGTCGTCGTCTCCGTCTCCGGCTGCTGCAGCTCGCGGCGTCGCCATCGACCTCGCGAGCTTCAGGCGCCGTCCGATCTTGATCGCGCGGTTGAGAGTGAGTTCACGTGTTTCCAAACCCGATTAGATGCGGATCGTTGGATCAAGATCCAACGCCCACGATCATCACGCGTCGCGTAGCGGCGCCAGAGGGTTAGATCTGGACCGTCCGATCTAGATCGAACGGCCCATGATCATCGTGGTGGTTTTCAATGTGTTAACCTGGAACTAATCACGCGGCCGTTGATTTTCAAATCAACGGACACGATCGCGCCACGTGTCCAGGGAGCCGAACCACCGCGCCACGCGGGCGTGCGCGTGGGTCACTGACACGCCGGGCCCGCGTGTCAGCGACAGCACCGTGACGTCATCGGTGGGTCCCACTGCCAAAGACTGTGGCCGAGCCCGCTGACGTCAGCAATGACGTCACCCGAGTGGTCCCACCTGTCAGCGACACGTGGAGTCGTGGACCGAGTCCACGGTAGACCCGAGCCGAGCGTGGACCAAGTCCATGGACCGGCTGACGTCAGCAGACCAATCAGAGGCTGCCACGTGTCCTCGCTGACGCAATAATTAATTTTCGAAAAAGAAAATGATTTATTAATTCGAAATAATGATTTCAGATTTTGTTTCAAACTTCAAACGCTTATAACTTTTGCGTTTCAACTCCGATTTGAGTGATTCAAATTTCTAAATTTGTATAAAATTGAGATCTACCTAAATATGAATTTTATTTAATTTTTGGACTAAAGTTTTTCTCTGTAAAATTATTTAATTGATTATTTAAACTTCAAAATGTTATAACTTTTGCATTTTAACTCCGAATTTGACGATTCCAGTTTCTAAAAATTCATAAAATTATGCTCTCTCTGTTTATGGACTTTATTTGGATGTTTGGATGTTTTTGTCTACTGTTTTATTCATTGGTTGCTATTTGCACGCTTTACGAGTAGACGTTGAAGTGCCGGAAGGATTCGAAGGAGAAGTATTGACTCAGGATCCAACTCAAGACCAAGAACAAGTACTTTTTGAAGGCAAGTTGTGCTTTGACCATGTTGATCCTATTTTGAAACCTATTTTGATTTAACCTATTGCATGCTAAGCTAAATTAGAAAATACTTTATTTAAATATGGGGGATTAGATAAATACCAATTTGCTGTATGACACCTTGATTATTTAAATATGTGCCATGACCCTTGTCACCCTAGTTGTGGATTACTAGTTGGACATTATTAAATTGCCAACATGGGTTTTAGACTGTTGTAGTATACTGCTTAGACCTGCTACGTGCTCATGACATGATTTTGGACAATCAAATGTTAATATTGACTTAATGATATATTGAACCTGTTTTGGAAAGGTATCATGTGATGTTGATGGCACGTGGTGCATGGTAATCAACTGGGGTTTGATAAATAGTTTTTCGACCGGGGCATGTGGCAAGAATAATCAGGTGGGCCAGTTGTGGCACTGGGAATGTTGTTTTGGTTCTTCGGGTAGTCTTGCCCTGGTCACCCTAAGGACTTAACCTTGCAAGCCTTTGAACTGGGTCTAACGTGCAACCACATGTCTGTAATGGGATGGACCTAGTTGACTAAGTTGCTAATAACGTACCTGTGGGACCTCAGGAGGTCAACTACACCCTTTGTGTAAGTTGTACGGGGGAGCGTACCGGGGCTGCGGCTAGGTACCCATCTAACGGTAGATGGGCCTAAACTTCGCCTTCGCTAAGGGAAGGGTTAGTGTGCAATAACCGGGGAGGACCACTTGTATTGTTAAAAGTTTCCGAAAGACTTTGTTACGGGAACTCGCCTTTGTGGTGTTTGACTGTATCTTGTGGGTAAAGTGCATAACCTCTACAGAGTGTACAATCTATTCGAATAGCCGTGTTCGCGGTAATGGACATCGCTCGGGAATTACAGTCAAGGGTTAGATTTTTCTCAAAAATAACTTGGACTTGAAAGTTTTGGTTTGGTTTAATAATGATGTTGATGGAAATGTGGACTAGGATGGGAAAGATGTTTATTAAAATCCTTGAAAAGTTATTTATGCTATACTTGCTTATACTGCTTTCGAATCTACTTATGCTACTTGTCAAATGCTGTTTACTGCAAATATACCTTGAGCTATTCCTTTGTATCAAGCCATGCATATAGTATATTAGCTTGCATTCTGTGCATGACTTGCTGAGTACCAAGTACTCACCCTTGCCACAATACAACACCAGTTGAAGAGGAGACTACACCAGCTTTGGAGGAGGAGCTCCACGAGGAACCGTCTACTTAGGGAGCGAGCCCAGTCAGTTGCCTGTGGTATACTGGATGGCGCCACGAAGTTATCTTATTTTTCCGCTGCTATTATTTCTCTCTTAATAAGTTTCGCCCTGCGTGGCGTATATTTGTAACTTGACCATAAGGTCGAGTAACCAGTTTGACTATTTAATTAAAGTACTTTATTAGTATCGAGTGGTATGATTGTGATATTTACCGATGTTAAGACTGTGTGCACTAGCGCGTTCCTGGACTAGTGCTGAATACACAGAGGGTCCGGATTTGCAAATTCGGGTCCCGACAGAGGTGGTATCAGAGCCAGGTTGACCGTAGGCTCAACCCTAGCTAGAATGGTCGTAGAGAGGTTAAAACCTATTTTCTAAAAGCTAAAAGGTTGTCAAGATAAGAAATGATATCTCGACTTATCCCCTTCTCTCTTTTCTTGCCTCTTGCTGAATTTTTCCCTTACCTTGTCACGATTTAAAAATTTCGAATTCTTACGTGAGCACTCTTGTGACAGATGGAGGGAGAGTTCAACTACGTCAATCTGGAGGTTGGTCACGCCGCAGAACTTTGGCATATGCTACAGACTCTCGGAGACTTTGAGAAGCCACAATACCATGTGGAAGTGATCAGACAAGCAGGATTGATCAAGGCTTGCGACGTGAAGATTGTGGTGCCTGCTAGGAAGAAGGGCCCAGGCAATCGCCCGATACACTGCACTGCCAGGAGGTCTACAATGCAGATGGGTATCCAAGAAGTATCACGACGAGCAATGCGGCACATTACCCATATCTACGCCAGAGAGTTAGAGAGCACGGTGTTCCGTTATCATCCGCGCAGCAATAACCTTCTTGACCTGAAGGCGATTCAGGATGAGGATGCCATGGTCACACAGTTGGCACGACTTGTTGTCGCCCAGGAGGATGTACTCGATGATACAAGCAAGGAGCTACAGAAGGCCCGCAAGGAGATCACGACAGAGAAGAACAGATGGCGGGAAGCTCAAGAGTATGTGTCACACCTTCTGCAAAGGATTGGAGAGTTAGAGACGGCATTGTATGCACCAGAGCCAGAGCCAATGCTCGAGCTGCACGAGCCAGACCCGGAGGAGCCGGAGCTTGAGGAGGACACTGCTTCTTCGACTACCACAGATGACACGATTCTTTGGACATGGCAATCGTTTCGCGCCTATGCCGCAGCATCCGTACCCAGGCCGTGGAGGTTTTCTCGATGAGTGAGCGTAGGTTCTATAGTGAGAATCCTTCACTAAGTCGCGTCATAGAATAAAGAGACACCCTTTAGGCGTTAGACTCCAGTGTTAGTTCAATTTGGATTTTCATTGCTTGCTGAGTGTGCAGTATGTGTTGCAGGCCTTTAGGCATTGTAAGCAACCATACCAAGTTATTGATATCATTAGTTAATAAAGTTGGACCTTAAAGCTACACCTTTCGCCCCGCATAAGTTCCATATTACTTGTCTATTCTTGTTTCCCTCTCATCTCTAAAACCTAGAGCAAATCGACAGATGGTGAACACCCGCGGAAACCTTGGAGGCAATGGGAGTGGTTCTCGCCCAACAGAAAACCCCAATGATGGAGCACCAAAGACCGCCATCGATATGTAGAATTTTGGAGCATTTCTTGCTGCTCGCATACGATTGATGCATGCTATGATGCAACAGATGCAACACGTCACTGCTTAGGCCACCGCTAATCAAGTCAATCAGGGACAACGCCAGAATACAAGACTGTCAGAGTTCATGAGGACCCATCCACCCACTTTTTCTGGGAATGCCAATCCGTTGGAGGCCGACGACTGGTTAAGGTCAATTGAGAGGAAGCTACACATTGCTCAATGCATAGGAAATGAGAAGGTACTCTACGCTTCTCATCAGTTGGAAGGAGCAGCCGCCGAATGGTGGGAGAACTTCTGTGCCACGCAAGTGAACCCTCAGGACATCACTTGGGAGGAGTTCACAGCTGCATTCCGTCAGTATCACGTGCCTGAAGGAATCATGGATCTCAAGAAGGAGGAGTTCAGAGCACTGAAGCAAGGTAATCAGCCTGTGGCCGAATACCTGAACAAGTTCACACAGCTTGCTCGCTACGCACCTAAGGATGTAGCGACAGATAAAGCCAGACAGTCTCGTTTCATGAAGGGACTTAACTCAGGACTACAGGTGGGACTGATCACCCACACTTTTCCAGATTTCCAAGAGTTGGTGAATAAGGCGTTTATTCTTGAGGACAAGCGCAAGGCCCGGATGAGAACAGAAGCGCAGGATGCAACAGCAGGATCACGCCAGGAACGCAATAGCGCTGAGAGTTGCACCAAATCAATTTTTCAGATTCCACCGCAGAATACTACAAGGACACCGTCACGGCACCAAGGCCCGTCAATCGTAACTATCGGACCCCAGCCCAGCTAAACGCCGCTCGAGCGATCGGCAAGAAACGATGAGACGCTGCTACAATCGCAACGAGCCAGGACACTTTGCCAACAGCTGCCCAAAGAAGACAGCAGGAGTGACCCGATTCGCTTTAATTTGGGATCCACACCAGCTAGGACGCCAGCACCAGGAGCCACACCCCAGACCGTGGTGAGGGGCCGAGTCAACCATGTCACCGCAGATGCACTGCAGAATGCTACGGACGTCGTACTGGGTAAGTTGCTAGTCAACTCAGTACCTGCTTGATTTTGTTTGATTCTGGAGCTTCGCATTCGTTTGTTTCACAAGGCTTTGCTGCTAAAAATGATTTGGAGATTGCAAGACTTAAATGCATGCTTGTAGTTCAAACCCCTGGTTTCGAACTCCGAACGAAAGTAGGATGTTCTGGGGTGAGAATACTAATAGATGGGATAGAGTTCCTAGCGAACCTTATTATTTTGGAAACCCAGACCTTAGATGTTATTTTGGGAATGGATTGGTTATCCAAGCACAAGGCCGTATTGGATTGTGGGCGAAGGACTATCTCGATTGAGAGCAGTGTGGGAAGAAAGTGGAATTTCAAGCTACCACCGTTAGAGATGGACGATTGATGGTTAACAAAGACCAAGGCAATCAGCATAGAGAATGTCCCAGTAGTGAATGAGTACCCAGATGTTTTTCCTGAAGATCTACCTGGTATGCCGCCAGACAGGGACATAGAGTTTGTGATAGAGCTTGTACCTGGTACAGCACCGATAGCAAAGAGACCTTATCGGATGTCCACCGAGGAATTGGTAGAGATGAAGAAACAACTTGAAGAGTTAATGGAGAAAGGATTTATCAGACCGAGTTTGTCATCGTGGGGAGCACCAGTTTTGTTTGTCAAGAAGAAGGACGGGAGTTTCAGGATGTGCATTGACTACCGTGCACTCAATGAAGTCACCGTGAAGAATAAGTATCCGCTACCCAGGATTGATGATTTGTTTGATCAGCTGAGAGGAGCCGGAGTTTTCTCCAAGATTGACCTAAGATCGGGATACCATCAGTTGAAGATCCGATCAGAGGATATTCCGAAGACCGCATTCTCGTCAAGATATGGACATTACGAGTTCTGATTATGTCCTTGATTCGACGAATGCGCCAAAGATATTTCATGAATATGATGAATAAGGTGTTCATGGAATATTTGGACAAGTTTGTTGTTGTGTTCATTGATGATATCCTAATCTACTCCAAGACAGAGGAAGAACATGCCGAACACTTGAGGCGAGTTTTGGAAAAGCTGAGGGAACAGCAACTCTTCGCCAGGTTCAGTAAGTGTGATTTTTGGAAGGACAAGGTGGAATTCCTCGGATATGTAATGACCGCAGAAGGAGTCGCCGTAGATCCAAGCAAGGTAGAAGCTGTGTTACATTGGGAATGTACCAAGATCGCGTGACCCAGATCCGGAGTTTCCTTGGAATGGCAGGATACTACCGCCGTTTCATTGAAGGCTTTTCGACAATTGCGAGACCTCTTACGCAATTGCTGAAAAAGGAAAAGAAGTTTGCATGGACGTCAGAATGTGAGAAAGGTTTTCAAGAACTGAAGAAACGATTGACATCAGTGCCAGTGTTAGTTCTACCGGATGTTAATCAAAGCTTTGATATTTATTGTGACGCATCGCGCCAAGGACTTGGATGTGTGCTGATGCAGAATGGAAAGGTCGTCGCTTATGCATCAAGGCAGTTGAGGCCGCATGAGGAAAATTATCCGACGCATGACCTAGAGCTAGCTGCCGTAGTGCATGCCTTGAAGATATGGCGTCACTATCTGATCGGGAACAGATGTGAAGTGTATACGGATCATAAGAGCCTTAAATACATATTCACCCAGTCGGATCTGAATATGAGGCAGAGGAGATGGTTAGAGTTGATCAAGGACTACAATGTTGGAATCCATTACCATCCTGGGAAGGCCAACGTAGTTGCCGATGCCTTGAGTCGGAAAAGCCATACCGTGAGTATGTTGCTGGCCACAAGTCAGGATGAGTTATGTGAGGATTTCCAGAGAATGAAGATTGAGGTGGTACCTAGCGGATTCTTGGCCGCATTAGAAGTAAAGCCTACCCTAGAGGATCAGATCCGAGAAGGACAGAAGGATGATGACAAGATCCGCAGGATTAAGTCCATCAAGGAAGAAGGCAAGGCAGAGGATTTCAAGTTGGATGAGCAAGGCACGTTATGGATGAAGGATCGCATTTGTGTACCGAACAAAAAGGAGCTGAAGCAGTTAATTCTAGAAGAAGCCCATGACTCCAAGTATTCAATTCACCCAGGAAGTGCCAAGATGTATCAGGATTTGAAGGAAAGATTCTGGTGGCCGAGCATGAAGCGTGAAGTTGCCGAGCTTGTTGCATTGTGCGATGTATACCAGAGAGTCAAGGCAATGCATCAGAGACCAGCAGGACTGTTGCAGCCGCTGAAAATACCTGAGTGGAAGTGGGAGGAAATCGGAATGGATTTCATTACCGGTTTGCCTAAGACTCAAGGAGGTTATGACTCCATATGGGTTATAGTGGATCGCTTGACCAAAGTAGCTCACTTTATCCCCGTGAAGACCACCTACTCGGGAGATAAATTAGCAGAGTTGTATATGACCAGGATCATCTGTTTGCACGGAGTGCCAAAGAGGATTGTATCGGACAGAGGTACCCAATTTACCTCCAGATTCTGGAATAAATTGCATGAAGCCATGGGAACCCGTTTGAACTTCAGTACAGCCTATCATCCACAGACGGATGGACAGACCGAAAGAGTCAATCAGATTCTGGAGGATATGCTAAGAGCGTGTGCATTGGCTTATGCTACCTCTTGGGATAAGAGTCTGCCGTATGCGGAGTTCAGTTACAACAACAGTTACCAAGCAAGTTTGCAAATGTCACCATTTGAGGCACTGTATGGTCGACCCTGTCGGACGCCATTAAACTGGAATGAGACCGGCGAGCGCCGTGTCTTCGGGCCTGATATTCTTCAAGAAGCTGAAGAGCAGATTGCCATGATTAGGGAAAGGTTGAAGATAGCCCAATCACGACAGAAGAGTTATGCTGACAACCGTCGCCGGGATTTGAGTTTTGAACCAGAAGACTATGTATACCTCAGAGTTACGCCTCTCAGGGGAGTTAAGAGGTTCCATGCCAAAGGAAAACTTGCACCCCGTTATGTTGGACCATTTAAGATTTTGAGCCGCAGAGGCGAAGTTGCTTACCAGCTAGAGCAACCGCAGTCATTAGCAGGAGTACATGACGTATTCCATGTGTCCCAGTTGAAGAAGTGTCTCCGAGTTCCTGAGGAACAGACACCGCTAGAATCAATTAAGTTGCAAGAAGATTTGACTTACAAGGAGCATCCCGTGAAGATTTTGGACACTATGGATCGAGAGACCAGAAATAAGTCAACCCGCTTCTGTAGAGTTCAGTGGAGCAACCATGCAGAGAGCGAAGCAACTTGGGAGCGCGAAGAGGATTTGAAGAAAGAGTTTCCAAACCTATTCTGTAGTAAGCCCTGAATCACGGGGACGAGATTCTATTAAGGGGGGAGGTTTGTAACACCCCAAAATTTTGCTTTTCTTAAATTATTGTGTGATTTGGCACTTTGGTGAATTTTTGGAATTTCCTGGAATTTATTTGGATTTATTTGGAATTTACTTGAATTTATTCCATTTTGAAATGATTAAAGAATTAAACTTTGCAAATAAAATTTTGTTGAAAATATTTTATTTGAGTCCCAAATACCCTAAAATATTTTCCAGAATTTTTCTGGAATTTTTCTGAGTCTTTTGCTATTTTTAATGAATTAAATGAATTTCTGGGAATTAATTTGAATATTTAATCGCTGGAAAATGCGAGTGGGTTTGTACTGTTCATCCGACCGAGCCTGAGTCAGACTCGAGTCCGAGTCCGACCCGGACCTGACCGAGTCGCGGCTGAACCCAACCGCGTCGGACACACCCTAACCCTGTGAACCGTTGGATCAAGATCCAACGGCCGAATTCACTCGGACCCGACCGAGCCGTATTCGACCCGAACCCGTTCGCCCGCATGAGCGTGGCCATTGATCGCGCCACGTGGACAACGGTGGTTCATCGTCTCCCTCCGAGTTGCGGCCGGACTCCGCCGCCGCGTAGATCTAGGGTTCCGCCTCGGGCACGAACGCCGAGGCTATTTAAGGCCCGAGTCACACCCCGAGGTCGGCCCTGACCTTGCGCACCCGTAGCCCCTACTCACCAAGGCAGAGCCGCCGCCGTTTAGCCGCGATAGCTCGCCGTAGTTGCGCGCCGCTTCGCCACGGTTTTTGCTTCATCCCGCCGTCAACCGCCGTCCCGACCACCGTTGAGCCTGGATCCGTAATCCCTGCATCGAGACGCACGCGTGAGCCAACTCATCTCGCCGGAGGAGCCCAAGCGCCACGGGAGTGGTCGCCGCCTCCGCCTCTCGCCGCTGCAACTCCGCTGCCGCCATCGACCTCGCGAAGCTCAGGCGCCGTCCGATCTTGATCGCGCGGTTGAGGTGAGTTCACATGTTTCCAAACCCGATTAGATCCGGACCGTTGGATCAAGATCCAACGGCCCCACGATCATCACGTCGCGATAGCGGCGTCGGGCCAGAGGGTTAGATCTCGGACCATCCGATCTAGATCGAACGGCCCATGATCACCGTGGTGGTTTTCAACGTGTTAACCCTGGAACTAATCACGCCGTTGATTTTCAAATCAACGGACACGATCGCGCCACGCGTGTCCAGGGAGCCGAACCACCGCGCCACGCGCGGCGCGGCGCTGCGTGGAGTCATCGACACGTCGGGCCCACGTGTCGGGCCGACGACAGCACCGTGGCGTCACCCATGACGCCATCGGTGGGTCCCACACAAGACTGCGGTGAGCCCGCCGACGCCAAGAATGACGTCACCCGAGTGGTCCCACCTGTCAGCGACACGTGGAGTCGTGGACCGAGTCCACGGTAGACCCGAGCCGAGCGTGGACCAAGTCCATGGACCGGCTGACGTCAGCAGACCAATCAGAGGCTGCCACGTGTCCTCGCTGACGCAATAATTAATTTTCGAAAAGAAAATGATTTATTAATTCGAAATAATGATTTCAGATTTTGTTTCAAACTTCAAACGCTTATAACTTTTGTGTTTCAACTCCGATTTGAGTGATTCAAATTTCTAAATTTGTATAAAATTGAGATCTACCTAAATATGAATTTTATTTAATTTTTGGACTAAATTTTTTCTCTGTAAAATTATTTAATTGATTATTTAAACTTCAAAATGCTATAACTTTTGCATTTTAACTCCGAATTTGACGATTCCAGTTTCTAAAAATTCATAAAATTATGCTCTCTCTGTTTATGGACTTTATTTGGATGTTTGGATGTTTTTGTCTACTGTTTTATTCATTGGTTGCTATTTGCACGCTTTACGAGTAGACGTTGAAGTGCCGGAAGGATTCGAAGGAGAAGTATTGACTCAGGATCCAACTCAAGACCAAGAACAAGTACTTTTTGAAGGCAAGTTGTGCTTTGACCATGTTGATCCTATTTTGAAACCTATTTTGATTTAACCTATTGCATGCTAAGCTAAATTAGAAAATACTTTATTTAAATATGGGGGATTAGATAAATACCAATTTGCTGTATGACACCTTGATTATTTAAATATGTGCCATGACCCTTGTCACCCTAGTTGTGGATTACTAGTTGGACATTATTAAATTGCCAACATGGGTTTTAGACCGTTGTAGTATCTCGCTTAGACACACTCGTGCTCATGACATGATTTTGGACAATCAAATGTTAATATTGACTTAATGATATATTGAACCTGTTTTGGAAAGGTATCATGTGATGTTGATGGCACGTGGTGCATGGTAATCAACTGGGGTTTGATAAATAGTTTTTCGACCGGGGCATGTGGCAAGAATAATCAGGTGGGCCAGTTGTGGCACTGGGAATGTTGTTTTGGTTCTTCGGGTAGTCTTGCCCTGGTCACCCTAAGGACTTAACCTTGCAAGCCTTTGAACTGGGTCTAACGTGCAACCACATGTCTGTAATGGGACGGACCTAGTTGACTAAGTTGCTAATCACGTACCTGTGGGACCTCAGGAGGTCAACTACACCCTTTGTGTAAGTTGTACGGGGGAGCGTACCGGGGCTGTGGTTAGGTACCCATCTAACGGTTGATTGGCCTAAACTTCGCCTTCGCTAAGGGAAGGGTTAGTGTGCAATAACCGGGGAGGACCACTTGTATTGTTAAAAGTTTCCGAAAGACTTTGTTACGGGAACTCGCCTTTGTGGTGTTTGACTGTATCTTGTGGGTAAAGTGCATAACCTCTGCAGAGTGTACAATCTATTCGAATAGCCGTGTCCGCGGTAATGGACATCGCTCGGGAATTACAGTCAAGGGTTAGATTTTCTCAAAAATAACTTGGACTTGAAAGGTTGGGTTTGGTTTAATAATGATGTTGATGGAAATGTGGACTAGGATGGGAAAGATGTTTATTAAAATCCTTGAAAAGTTATTTATGCTATACTTGCTTATACTGCTTTTGAATCTACTTATGCTACTTGTCAAATGCTGTTTTACTGCAAATATACCTTGACCTATTCCTTTGTATCAAGCCATGCATATAGTATATTAGCTTGCATTCTGTGCATGACTTGCTGAGTACCAAGTACTCACCCTTGCCACAATACAACACCAGTTGAAGAGGAGACTACACCAGCTTTGGAGGAGGACCTCCACGAGGAACCGTCTACTTAGGGAGCGAGCCCAGTCAGTTGCCTGTGGTATACTGGATGGTGCCACGAAGTTATCTTATTTTTCCGCTGCTATTATTTCTCTCTTAATAAGTTTCGCCCTGCGTAGCGTATATTTGTAACTTGACCATAAGGTCGAGTAACCAGTTTGACTATTTAATTAAAGTACTTTATTAGTATCGAGTGGTATGATTGTGATATTTACCGATGTTAAGACTGTGTGCACTAGCGCGTTCCTGGACTAGTGCTGAATACAAAGAGGGTCCGGATTTGCAAATTCGGGTCCCGACAAAGGCGCGTCGGACCGCACCATCCACCTCGCCGGAGACCCTCGGAAACGCCGCACGGAAGGTCGCCATCCTCGTCTCCGGTAGCCCGAGCCCCGCCGCGCCGCCATCACCCGCGCGAAGCTTCTGGACCGTCCGATCCCGATCGAACGGCAGCGGTGAGTCACGTGCTTCCAAACCCGATTAGATCTGGACCGTTGGATCAAGATCCAACGGCCCACGATCACCACGTGCCGTAGCAGCGTTAACGTAGGGTTAGATCTTGACCGTCCAATCTAGATCAAACGGCCCACGATCACCGTGTAGTTTTCAACATGTTAACCCTGGATCTAATCGCGGCCGTTGATTTTCAAATCAACAGACACGATCGTGCCACGTGTACCCTGGCCGCGCCGCACACACGCGAGCGCGTGTCTCTGACACGCGGGGCCCGCGTGTCAGCGGGACAGCAGAACCGCACCATGACGTCATCGCTGACGTCACGGTGGGGCCCGCTTGTCAGTAGCGTCGTCGAGCGTGGTGACGTCAGTGCTGACGTCATCCAATGGGTCCCACCTGTCAGCGACCCGAGCCGTGGACCGAGTCCACCGTGGACCGAGCCAAGCCGTGGGCTGAGCTCATGAGCCACCGACGCCACCACCAATCAGGAGCCGACGCGTGTCAACCATGACGCAATAAATGATTTACCGAAAAAGAAAATGATTTAATAATTCGGTTTAATAATTGATTTGAATTTCAAAACTTCAAACGCTTATAACTTTTGCGTTTTAACTCCGATTTGAACCATTCAAATTTTTAAAAATTCATAAAATTCAGATCTACTCAAATATGAATTTTATTTAATTTTTGGACTAAAGTTTTTCTCTATAATATTATTTAATTGATTATTTAAACTTTAAATAATCATAACTTTTGTGTTTTAACTCCGATTTGAGCGATTCCAGTTCCTAAAAATTCATAAAATTATGTTCTCTCTGTTTATGGATTTTATTTGGATGTTTGGACACTTTTTGCCTATTGTTTATTCGTTTATTGCTATTTTGCAAGCGTTACGAGTAGACGTTGAAGTGCCCGAAGGCTTCGAAGGAGAAGTGTTGACTCAGGATCCCGCTCAAGACCAAGAACAAGTGCTCTTTGAAGGTAAGTTATGCTTTGACCATGTTGAACCCATTGTTGAAATTAGTTTGATTTAAATTATTGTACGCTAGTTTAAGTAACAAATGCTTTAATTACTTTTGGGGAATTAGATAAATGCCAAATTGCCTTATGACACCATGGTTAAACAATTGTATGCCATGACCCCTTGTCACCCTAGATGTGGATTACATAGTTGGACATTATTAATTTGCCAACATGGGTAATTAGACCGTTGTAGTTCAATGCTTAGACCTGCCACGTACACATGACATGATTTTGGATAATTAAATGCTAATGTTGACTTAACGAGATATGGAACTTGTTTTGGAGAAGTGTCATGTGTTGTTGACGATGTTGATGGCACGTGGTGCATGGTAATCAACTGGGGTTTGACAAATAAATTTGGACCGGGGCATGTGGCAAGTAATGATCAGGTGGGCCAGGTATGGCATTGGGAAGGATGATTTGGTTCTTTGGGTAGTCTTGCCCTGGTCAACTTAAGGACTTAACCTTGCAAGCCTTTGAACTGGGTCAATCGTGCAACCACATGTCTCAGAATGGGACGGACCTAGTTGACTAAGTTACTAATAACTTGCTTGTGGTACCTCGGGGTGTCAACTACACCCTTTGTGTAGCTTGAAAGGAGCGTGCAGTCTTTGAGGCATGGTACCCGTCCAACGGTATGTCGGTCCCATACTTCGCCTTTGCTAAGGGAAGGGATGGTGTAAGGCAAAAACCGGGGAGGTTCACTTGTGTAGTTAGCGGTTTCCGAAAGGCTTTGTTACGGACACTCGCCTTTGTGGTGTTTGACTGTATCTTGTGGGTAAAGTGCATAACCTCTGCAGAGTGTAAAATCTATTCGAATAGCCGTGTCCGCGGTATTGGACATCGCTCGGGAATTACAGTCAAGGGTTAGACTTTCTTGAAAATAACTTGGACTTGAAAGGTTGGGTTTGGTTAAATAATGAAGTTGATGGAAATGTGGTTTAGGAATGGGAAGGGTGTTGATTAAACTCTTGGAAAGGTTATTTATGTTATACTTGTTTCTACTGCCTTCGAATCTACTTATGCTACTTGTCAAATGTTGTTTTACCGCAAATACACCTTGAGCTACTCCTTTGTACCAAGCCATGCAAATACACCTTGAGCTACTCGAAGAGACGGATGATCGCTCAAGAGCGGTGACATCCCATTTATAGGCCGTGCATAGTTCCGGAGTCGAGGCGACGCCATTTAAAGACACAGAAGACGAAACAACGCCGCGATGCTGCCAATGTCCTCGAAGCACGAAGAAGATCAACGTGTGTCAGGCGCCGTTCCGACGTAATCTGAACGGAACGAAGGGACATATCGCCAGGCACGTGTCAGGCGCGGTTCAAATTAAGTTGTCCTTCCCGCGGAGTGGGCCCAATTAAGCGGATGGTGACCTCATGAGCTTGGGGGCTAAACCACTCAGCCAGGAAGCCGCAACATGGTTCCTGACGCTCGAGGACGAGGATATTTCGGACACCAACCACTCGGAAAAGCATGCCTGGGGCGAGAAGGTCACAAACTAAGTTCCGACTCTCGAGGGCTGAACCACTCGGCCAGAAGGGTAGCAAATGCTGTCCCGAGTGCTACTCAAAGTCCCGACGCTCGAGGGCAGAACCACTCGGCCAGAAGGGTCGCAAAAGCTATTTAACCCGACAAAGTACAAATGAGGCAAGTCATATGAAAACTTCGAACAGCGCCTTACACAAGAGTCAACATTTGACACGAAGGGGTACATCAAAGTCAAAATTCAAGATTCTCTAACAAGGCCTGTGATGTACCGATGACCTCTTCGAGCAGTGCGTTGGCCTTGTCTTCATCACAGGCAAAACCCTCTTTGACAGCTTCAAGGTCAACCCTTGGATAGTGAGATTTGATCACAGCCAACGCCTGGTTCGCACTCATGGTCGCCGACTCCTTTGCATAAGCTTTGATCCTGTCGGCTCCACCCGTGAGAAGCGGAACAGCGTCATCCTCCTGGCCTGGTTCGGCTCCTTCGATACGCAGAAGATGCAGAACTAGCTCGCAGGCGACGCGTAGCTCTGTGTGGCTTTGTTCGACAGCGACTATCTTCCCCTTGTATTCTGCACCAAAGCCAAGCTGCCGCTAAAGAACACACCCAGCGCCAAGCACGTTCAATTCAAACCAAGAGAGCTTACCCTCCAACTCTCGCTGTGTCTTCTCCAAGCCAGCTCGAGTTTCGAGGTTAGAGCTTTCTGAAGCCTCCAGTCGTGCCCTCAACTCAGTGATGGTCGAGTCGCGTTCTGAAACACGAGGTCGCCGTCATTTTTCCCAGCTACTTAAGAAAGTGTCCATAAAAAACCCAGGGAGGAATCTTACCTTCGAGCGTATGCTCAAGCTCTGCTTTTGCCTCTCGGAGCGTCATGCACTGGGTCTCCAGCCCGTGGACCTCTCTCCATCTGTCGCCGCTAATCTCGTTGACCTTGTCCTGATACTTCTGGTGCTCCTTGAGCTTGGGGAGCACCTTCCGAAAAAACCGCGACCTCTACTCCGAGCGCTCTCCCATGTCCTAGGCGACATGGCAGAGTTTCAGGTGGGGGCCAGCATTCCCTGATGATAACAGACTAAAGAAAGACAGAAAACTCACCCTGACGAGCGTGCTACACCTGACGGAGAGCTCGTAAAGCTCCGTCCAAGCCGCTATCTCCGCTTCCTCGTCCTCCTCCATCCCTTTCCAGTCGGAACCCCCCTCGCACCACACGGTCCGATTCGGGGGCTTCGGCAGAGAACCGAGCGGTGGTGGCTCTCAGTGCACCTCCTCCACTTCGAGAGGCGAAGCCGGGTCAAGCTCATCGACTGCCGGACCACTCGATGGCTCAGCGGTCGGGCCAGCAGCACGAGGTGGCGACGCCCCAGCTACCGAAGGAGACGGTGACCTAGCCGACGAGGGGGGGTCCCCCTTGGAGAAGCCGGCTCTGGGGGCTCCTTTTCAGGAGACCCCTCCACTGGGACGTCCATAGTAGGAGTCCTGAATTGACAAAAAGGAAACGTCTCAGCACAGGTAAGAACAAAAAGACAAGGATTGCTCGAAAGAATACCTCCTGGATTTTTTAAACTTCATCCCAGGCTTCATCCGAGTCCCAGCACAGCTCGGAGAGGAGCCCGACCCGGCACCAGTAGTTGGGGTTGCCCCTGAGACAGAGGGCTGCGGCTCTGCGCCTTGTGACCTGGGGACACTGGAGGTCGAAGGCCCGGCCGGCGAGGGATCAGCAGCCTCCTCCGCCGATTGCCGGTGCAGCTCATCGGCCGAAGTGTCAGCCGCTCGCTTGGCCTGAACATTCCTCAGCCTAGAGAGGCCGACGATTGGAGTGTTAGAAAAGAAGGACTCACATTCCTGAAAGATGAACGATTGCACGTTGTCAGAATCACACATCAGGCAAAAATCATGGGACAGCTTCTCGAGAGAGTGGGACACTCACAGGAGGGGGAGGGTTCACCGCCGAGAATTTGTGAGGGCAGCCCCTGTTGGTAATCTCAGTGCCAGGCGCGAAGAAGTCAACCACCCGCGTCGCCAATGCATCTCTCGATAGGGACGTGCTTGTCTCCCGGGTGGGATCCTGAGTCCCGCCGTACTGGAACCCCAAGTGGATTCTCTCCTTTAAGGGTTGCACCCGGCGCTTCATAAAGCTGATCGCGATCCCGGGGCCTGACAGCCCCCGACTCTTCACATCATTAATCCACGCCAGAAGCTCGGCGACTTGGTTCGACCCACCGCCATCTGGGGCATCACTCCAGCATCGAGAAGCTTTAGGGGCGCGGCCAGTGAAAGGGGCGAGAAAAGGATCAACATTTGCACAATAGAACCACTCCCGCCTCCAACCTTTAAGGGAAGTCTTGAGGGGGATGGCGAAGTAATGTTTCTTCAAGCCCTCTCGCAGCTGAAGTCCGACGCCCCCAATGACGCTGGGAGCAGCCCGGTTCGGATGAGGCATGAGCAGGAAGAGGGAGCGAAACAAGTGAAAATGAGGACGTATCCCAAGATACGCCTCGCAAAGTTGAACGAAGAGAGCAATGTGAAGAATGGAGTTGGGATTCAAATTGATCAGCTCGATCTCATAAAAGTGAAGGAGCCCTCGGAAAAAGGTGCTCCCAGGAACGCTAAATCCCCGCCAAAAGAAGGACTCGAAGACCACGATCTCATTATCCAGGGGTAGGGGGTAAGGATCACCTGCGGCGGGACGGGCAGAGATCAACTCCAGCAGAGGGATAACGCTGGCCGCGACCAGCTCCTCCAGGCGGGACTCCGTAGTAATGGAGGTCTTCCACCCCGCGTTCGCCGGACCAGCGCCATCCTCCGACGACAACGAAGAAGAGGAAAAAGAAGAAGACACCTCGATGAAGGAGACCTTGTGGGAGCAACCACCGAGAATCTTGGGCGCGAAACTAGAAACCCTAGGTCGCCCAGATCGCCAAAAGAGATTCGAAGATTTCTCAGCCGTGGTGGGGGAGGGGCAAAGATGTCTTTACCCCAGCAAGGTTTTCCTCATTTATAAGAAATGAGCCTCAATTTTCGCCTTACGGCGGGAAAAGCAAGGGCTTCCGAGCTCGATTCTGGGCCAGATCTAGGGCACGCCCCATGTTGGGCCAAGAGGTGTGTTGCGCAAAACGCGACCAGGTGTCAAGTCTGGTTCGAAGTTTGGGATAAAGTGCACCCCATGATGGGCCTGAACGCCGGCCGCCACGGAAGATTGGGGCCGGGCATTTTCCGAACATCCTCCAGCGGTATGCTCCATAATTTGGGGTCAACTGCTGGTCGCTGCTGTATAGCGGGATCGGGTATCGTGGGAGGATTTTTACTAACACGGTCTTGAGAATGCGCTCCATGAGAGTCTGAAGCAGTGCGCTGTCAATGGGCACAGGCATTACACTATATGACCAAGGTATGCCCCATGAGGGTCAGCTAAGCGACAAGCCGGTTGCCGCGCACCGTAAACGGGCGCGGGTACCACTCGGCCATGAGCCAAAAGACTATGGTACGCCCCATGAGGGTCAGCTGAGCGATAAGCCAGTTGCCGCGCACCGTAAATGGGCGCGGGTACCACTCGGCCATGAGCCAAAAGACTATGGTACGCCCCATGAGGGTCAGCTGAGCGACAAGCCGGTTGCCGCGCACCATAAACGGGCGCGGATACCACTCGGCCACGAGCCAAAAGACTATGGTACGCCCCATGAGGGTCAGCTGAGCGACAAGCCGGTTGCCGCGCACCGTAAACGGGCACGGGTACCACTCGGCCCCAAGCCAACCAACCACGGTGGCCTTACTTAACAAGTTCTTTACAATCTTTTTTCCCACAAAATCTTTATGACAGTATAAAAGGAGGAAATCCGATCCTAAAGCACTTGGGGGCTACTGTGGGATGCCTGAGATGGGGGTCCCGCGAGTGGGGCCTACACCCAACTAGGCCGAAGGCGGAGCAGTAGGCCTAGATCCTGGAAGCGCCATGATGGGCCCGGGGGATGGCCCGACTTCTTCCCCAAGGCAGCTCGCCGATCCTTCAGCGAAGCTTCATGCCACGTCCAAACAACCCGTCAAAAGCAAAGCATGCGGCCTGACATCGGTAGAGCCTGCAGGCGCCGGAACCTGGCGGAGTGGCAGGTGCGGGTCGGGGAAGGCACGACCGCATCCCTTGGATGTAGTGGGGTCCAGTCGATAAGAGACAACGTACTTACTCATGAAGCCACCATGTTCAGGGCCAGGTGGCGCCCATTTTGTGGCATATCCTTCCCCTAGTATATAAAGGGGGGAGAAAAAAGGGGAGGCTCATATATCCAAGAACACAGGACTAGGGTATTATCTCCTCCGTGAGAGCCCGAACCTGTCTAAAAAGAGATCGCCCTCGCATCCTATGTTACCATCTAGCTCAGATCCCGCACGAATCCCCTAGAATCACAAATCTCATTGCCGGCGAAATCGATCGTCAACACTATAACTCTTCCAAGAAGGGGAACCTAATGTTGTATTGAAATGTTTTTGTCCCAATGCCTCGGTGAAGGGAGCACCCTTACTACTTCGGCCTATCAAAATGCAAGGCTAAAATCTAACTAATTTACTAAGCTAAGGCTATCCCATACTAGCACATGTGGTTGCACTTTATTTACTCGAGTGATAGCATCAAGTTTGGTCCTTAATTTGACTCAGGTGAGGATCTCCCCCTATCTACACACGAGATTCCTCCTCACATCTCAAGTATAACAAACATCTCGCCCGCATCTAAATCATAAGTTTTTCGTTTGAATTTTTACTAAAATACTTGAAGATCTGAACTCTAGTTCCAAACCTTTAATATTTTCCTAAGACAAATTAAGATTGTAGCTCAACATTTAAATGGCCTTCTAAATAAGCATGGCTAAGCATATACATGATATATCTCGCAATAAACACCCATGGTGACATTAACTAATGTCTAAACCATAAAACTAACATTACAACAATAAGTAAACTAGTGTCAAGGTGAGGGTAATACATTCAAATAGAAAGTATTGACTAGTTCCTGCAACATAGCAAGTTAAACCGAGCATACACGCATGCATATATGGTTTGACAAATCAACATAAACTTGGTAAAAATAGTGGGACCAGCATGGTCGCTGGAGGGTGCTTGCCTTGCTGCTCATAGTCTGGCACATAGTCTGGATCGTTGGTGAGGTCATTGTCAACGATTTTAGCAACGTCGGCATCTACACTTCGTTCGAAAAGCACAGCAAATAACGAATAACAAGTTTTTAATTAAGGGAGAAAGAAGTCAATTGTAAAACCAAATTGAAATGTACTAAATAAGATGTGGGTGGTTTTAGGATTTCAAAGTTATCATTTTGTGCAAGCTAGTTCCATTAGTCCTTTGTTCATGATTTGGTCCTTTTTATATTATTCGGCCAAAAGACAAACTCTAGGTTCATTCTAAGGCGTGACTTCTTGATTCTTAAGTATATGTTATTGTTATTCCTTGAATTCAGGAAGATAAAATTATAATTATGTATGAGAATAATTATGAATTCAAGAGGCTAAAATTATTTGGGTTCATTAGTGCAAAGCATTTCTCATGGGTCTAGGCATAATGGAACCTACTAAGGTACTTTAAACCTAGGATTATGCTACCATTACAGTGCTCCATTTTATGATTTTTCAATAAGTTGGGCTTTATGTCAAAGGTTTTAGAGACTATTTTCATTATTTACTATTATTTCATATTTTTGACATTATTTGACACTTCCTAAGTCATAAACATGTGTAAACAAAGCATAAAACCTAAATGTTTTTTTATAAACAGAATGAGCATCATTTTTAAAGATCATAGGATGTGGTTTCACTGAATTTGAAATTAATTTGCATAAGTTATGAACATTTGTATTTGTTAATGCATTGAAATTAGCCTATTTAAGCATTTGATACAAACCAAGTCCAACTCTAAATATTTTTATATATTGGGAGATCTTATGATCTCAGGAACAAGATAAAATTTACATCATTATTTTTGGAGTTGATTTGTGAAAATTTTACATAGTACATATTCTAGGCCTATAGCTTAAATTTGAGCTCATTTACTGTACAGTGACTAAAACTAAAATATTTTTGGATATTCAGAATCTACATGAATTTAGAGACTTGCCTCACTAAATTTAGAGTTTTCTAGCAAAAGTTATAAGCACTTGAATTCAATTAATTTCATAAAATACCCTCAAAATCGAAAATATGCTTTCTAACTTCGAGAGCGTATTTTTCCACTTTGTGGGATTTTGAATTAAACTGCCAGATGATAGCATGGTCCCAGACATCAGCTGGCACGTGAGCATGTGTCTTTGATAGACCAACCCCACCTGTCAATGATAGTGAACAGGGGAGGAAGAAGAGGGCTCGCTGGCGACGAGATGAAGGCCGACGTGGTCTGGCCGGTGGCTCGGTGGGCATCTGGGAGCCGAGGGGGTCCCAGGGCACCAACTGATTGCGATCATGCAGCGACGAGGAAGGCTAGTGGTGGAGAGGGGCGGTGCAAAGCGGCGTCCGTGGCCGTGGGCGAGAAAGAAGGCCTTTCGGGCTCAGATGGGTGCGGGGTGAGCATGAGGGGGTGGAGAGGAGCTATAATACCCCATAAATCTAAACTGTTGTACAAGAAAAATTCAACAACATTCCCCCTAAAATAGGACAATACGGAAGCAATTCATAAAATCAAGGTCCATGATAAGCAATTCAAATAGGAATAATATCACGACATCAAAACTAGAGACAACAAGTCTAATTCAACCAGATATCAACCATAAACATAACACATCTCTAATGGGACAACCATAAACGAGAAAAAGTTTAAAGGGAAAAACAATGGGTCTATGTGTAATAAAATTTCAGCCAACTAATGAATTATTTAATGCACTAGTTCATGTGAGTCGTGATGACACCAAAAGATTTATTGTGTTGCTAGCCCACCTTTTCATGCTTATGACTCACGTGCGCTACCTGGAAACATCAAAACAGCAAGTAGTGAGATTGGGTATTCTCAGCAAGCGGAACAACTAATACAAATAACACATCCACCATAAATCTAGCATACCACATTCCTCATATCCAATACCACATCATAGAGTTCACACAACTTCAGTAAAATGCATATGATTGTGCACATGCTTATGCCATGATCCTCCTCACCGTGCTCTTTCTCAGGAACACACGGTGTTGTACCGGTACGGTCGCGCACGCTGGCGTCGACAAAACTTCCAATGCATGATAATGCAGTTAATGCTTCATGCATGAATTCATTCAAAATCTCCTACACTGAGTTCACATGTTTGCCTATCATCTTATAGCATGGATAGAAAGCAAATAACATTGAGATGAAGTAATTAGACAATTCATCAGGTAAACAACATCATTCTTCACCTTACTCATGATTCATAGCCAAACCACAATATCACAATGCTAGTCAGAGTATAGCAATCATATAAGCAAGCAATTAAACCATGTATGGTTGCTGTAATTGGAGTTTATAATGAAGGCGAAGCAAACCAACGATGTATAGCTTAACAATACAACTACTCCCACTTGCCTTTACCGACGTGGACGATGAACCTAGTCGCGCCCAACAGTGGCACCACCTGAACAAACATTATTTCAGTACATAGCGACATCACAATTGATCACACAATTCAAACACACGCTTCCTACTCCCCGTTCCCATTTTAAGCGCCCAAAAACCCCGATCTGTCCGGATCGAACAGCAGCACCCTCTCTTCCCAATTTCGTATCTTTTTTTCTACTGTTCATAAAAATACAAAAAAAAATACAGTAGCTAGACATTGACGAGATCTACAACTTTCATGAAGGTTAAAAATTTCAATTCCACTATTAAGTATTCCTAAACAACCGTCCAACACAGTGGACGAAATCTGTTTCCAGATTCTGCTTGTCATCTTCCAATAGCGATAACTCTCAGACCGACACCCCAAAAATTCTGAAAAAATTACAGAAGCTAGGTCTGGACGTTATCTACAACTTTCTAGTTATAGGTTTTTGCAGAAAAAATCATCTATGTCACGTAAAATGAGAAAAAAATCTGCGCTGCACAATCTCCCCTTTCAGAAACAGCACCACGTGAACAACTACCATTCTACCCCATCAAAATCCATCCAAACCAAACACCACCAGATCTAATACAGTCCTAATACTAGGTAGAACAGGGGGTAAAAGATCAGAAATTTTACCTTGAGTTCTCCCTTGAGAACCCACGAAGAACGCGCGACGATCCCCAAAAACGAAAATCTGTCCCTCCTCCTCGCCTCCTCGGATCCTCCTCTCGAATTTTCTTCGCGAACCGCGGTGGATCCCCGAACCACCACGCCGGGAAGGAGAAGGGGAGTGGGCGGCTACCATGGGGAAGGAGGTGGCTGCCAAGGGGGTGGCGCCCTAGGGTTTTGGGAGGGGGTGGCGCCACCTAAAGGGGCCGGCCCACCAAGGCATGGGGAGGGGGAGGTGGGAAGGGAATTCCCGGCCCAGGCCCAGGTTGCCTCAGCCCAGCTAAAACTAGCCAAAAACTCCAATTTTTAATATTAAATTGCATCATAAAACTCAATTATTTCATCTCCCAACATTTCCTTCATTCCTTCCGAAATCGAAACAAGGGAGAAACCCCCCCCCCTACGGTAACTCCCAAATTCTAAGGCATCACAGGAGCTGGATGCACTACCTCGGTGCGGCAGATAATAGCCAAGGTGGCTTGCCGATGTGCGGTCGGAGGTGAAGAAGTCGAAGTGGTCATGACGGTGGTGCAGTCGGCATGAAAGATCGAGATGGTGATAAAAGGGGTGGGGTGAATGATCCCAAATTAAAATTCCCCCACCTACTGGATAAGTAGAAACCAACCAAAAACTTAAGCACAAAAAAGAGAAAGCAAAAACTCACAGCTCAGACTAGGAGCGGCACTACTGGCTTCTGAGGGCGATAGTGCTGATTTTGCGGTACTACCGCTCCTCAAGGGCGGTAGTGCCGGTCTGATGAACAGAGCAGGAAACAGCATGGGCTCAAGACAAAAAATGATGGATCTTTTGATCTACTAGTCCAAAACTCATGAAACATGGTAAGCACCTTCTCAACGGGGTTTGGAACTTGTTCCAACCATCAATCTATAGGATTAACGTCAAAGTTCCTACCTTTCTTGAATCAAAGGAAGTGTGCACCAATAAGAGACAGAAACTAAAATCTATGATCTAGACTTGCTCGTGGGGTTTTGATGATCAAGATCATCTTGGATATCCTCCCACTTATCACTGCAAGCGAGAGCACAAGAAGAGTAACCTCCAAACGCGATCTAGAAAGAAATCTTCATGTAAGAACAAAAAGATCGGTTTCTCACAAAAACGAAGCCAAATTTGCCTAGAGGATTGGGATATAATCAGAGAGAAGATTGATCCAATCAATCATTCATCTTCGGCAAGAAGAAGCAAAAGCAACTAGAAAGAGGGGAGGCAAATCTACATTGCGTAAATGTAAATTGCGAGAAATTAAGTGCAGAAAGTAAATACTAAATTTAAATTGAGAAATGTAAATATATAATGTACATGTGGTATTTAAATTTAGAAGTAGGGGAATAATTTTTTCTTTCTTTGAGAGGAAGGTTTACAAACCCTCACAACAAGTGGACAAAGCTCAAAGGAGCACGCAAAACCTTCAAAGAGCGAAGGCTACCCCTACCCCTCTATTTATAGTCTTCATGAGCCATCCTCAACCCTTGGATGAGTTGCTTCAGTCCTAAGCAACCTCTCCTAGGGTCAGGATGGACTTCACACTCATACCCTTTTGGCTAACCCGAAACCCACAAACAATCTAGTTTTATCCGTTAAGCTACCTTGAAAGCTACTCTATCCTCTAAACTGTGATCCAACGGCTCTCCTTGATCCAAGTAGCTTCAAGATAGCATCCACATGGATCCCTTGCCTCCTTGGCTTGTAATAACTGTCTACGGTCATCTTTCGGCGATCCCCGATCGTCTAGACCTCTGGCACCACTCACCTAGTCCCAGCCATCCTTCACCTCACCATGACCTCGCACCGTCATCCTGCAACCATCAATGACAAGGAAACCCATCACATAGCAATGTCCAACACATATATGCAATAATCATCCAAGATCAAAAATCAAATTATGCTTCGCAGCAAATGTCGGTACTACCGCCCATTTGGGGTCCGTAGTACCGCTGGCCGGCACTACCACTCCCTAGAGGCCGGTAGTGTCGTTCTTGCTAACACCCGTGCCAAGTCCCTCTCTGAAAATAACTACCACGCCTTTGGGCCGGTAGTGCAGCTCGATCGGCACTACCGCCCCTAGAGACCGGTACTTTCGCTTCGCATAATTGTAGGATCGAAGTATACGAATATAGCAATCAGAGGGGGGTGAATGATTGTGAGGAAGCTAAAACCAAATTCTTGTTCTATTAAAAGTTCACCCCAAAACAGAACCAAATAATTGCCTCGTTTTCGACAAAAACAAAATGACAGAGGTTCGGTAAAACGCGAATTCCCGGAGATCCAACCTTCGGCTCGATCTGAAATTTTGACACAAGAAACTAGATTCTAACACGCATCGAACCCAAAAAGAATCAGCTCGATCGGACTTATAGATCAAAAGTTATGAACCTCGCAAACTTGCTGTGACAGAAGATGACGAGAATTGATCTAACGTAAACTTGAAGGTTTAACAGAAACGACAAAAGTTTAATCAACTAAACTTAGAGAAACCCTAAATCAATTCTCTAGAAAGGTTTTGATGGATCAAATCAAGATAAAACTCAAAGAACAAAAACCAATCTAGAAAAGAACAAGCATGCAAACAAGAACCAAAACAGGAAACACTGTACCAACGCGGTTACTGTAGCACGCAAGGATCTAGAAGAATTGATCTTTATTTCTTTTGTCTAAAGTACTCTCATCAAAAGAGTACAAACCCTAAAACTAAGCTTGAGGCTCTCAATGCGCTCAGCTCCGATTGATGCCCTTCAACAGGAGACACCCCTCCAATTTAAAGGAGCAAAACACAAGGAGTTCTGAATACAATTCCTAATCTAGAAGGAGTATGTATTCAACACAACTCCTCTTGGCCCAACCTGGCCGAGTACAACTCTTGCACGCGTATGGCAACCCTACCATACTCACGTGACTAACACTTTGCACGCGTATGGCCACCTGCCATACTCACGTGACTAACACTTTGCACGCGAATGACCTCCTGCCATTCTCACGTGACTAACCATTCTTCATGTGCATCATTCTCTTAGCCCGAACGTCCCGCATGACATCCTTGACCACCAAGACCTCAGTTCCTCCCTGAACCTAGTCCCGAACCTCAGCTCCTCCATAAACCTAGTTCCGGTCCCGTCATCGACCACGTTCGTCTTCGAGCAATACCTGCACATGAACAAACCACAAAACAATTCCGAGCACAAGTCCACGACTTGACTCACATCAATCCTTGCAAATACTCACATGAGCATTGCATAAAGTCCACTTCAAGCATCATGAAATTCTCACAAATTTCATAATCTCAAAAACAAATCAAACATAATTCCAATTTTGCTCAAAACCCTAATCGAGCAAAAACGCATTCACGACAGACCAAAAAATATGGTCCGGCGTACACATGAAAAAGTCACTCAAAAAACCATTCACGACAGACCAACAAAATCGGTCCGTTGTACACGTGAAAGTCTCTGTTCCAAGAAGAAAACATTTCGGCGAAAACACGTTCACGACGGACTAAAAGAAATCAGTCCGTCGTACATGCAAAATCAATCCTCAAAAAGGCCGTCCACGACTGACCAAAGAAATTGGTCCGACGTACATGCAAAACTTACTGGTTTCTTGGAAAATTGAGTCCGGCACAAAAACATTTGAAAAACACGTTCACGGCGGATCAAAAGAAATTTGGTTTGGTGCAAACGTGCCACGCTCGGTTTAAAAAACAACTTGGTCCAACACGAAACCCTACAAAAACACATTCACGCCGGACTAAAAAATCAGTCCGGCGCAAACGTCCATCTCTCGGTCACTTCAGCAAATTTGTCCAGTGCACAAGCTCAAAACCATGTTCACGACGGACAAAAAAATTGATCCGGCGTGCACATAAAAACAGGCCTTCAAAATGCGTTTATCAATGGACCAAAAAATTTGTCGGGCGCAAATGTAAGGAATTGATCCGGTGCAAACATGTCCAAACGCATGTTCACAGTAGACCAAAAATTCGGTCCGTCGTAGCCTCGAGAAATGATCCGGCGCAAAAGCGAAACATACTGTTTCTTGTCAAATTGTCAAACACATGCACAAGCACATTTTGCAAAACCAATTCTAAGTTAATTTTTCAGTTCAAAGCCAATTTTTCAGCACATGATTTCACAATCTCCCCCTTGATGAAAACATTGGCAACACCACTTAGAATTGAACATTTGGCATTTGCTTTACAAAAGATTTTGAAATCCAAAGGATCAAGGACCAAAAAGAGAAAACACAGAATTCCCCCTTTGACCAAAATGCAAAACAAAATCTCCCCCTGGGAAGGAAAATGTGTGTGAATGTGCAATGTGCCCAAAAAATTCAAAATTCTCCAAACTTCTCCCAAAATTCTCAAACTTTTCAACGATTCCCAAATTTCTCCCCCTTTGACAATGGATTCATCAAGAGTACAAAAGAGAGAACAGGTTCAAAATTTTTCCTGTAGCAAAGATTTCACAAGGAGAAACAAGGGAGTGCCAAGATAGGAAAAGATGAGCTCATTCGATCATATAACCTTATATATCACATAACATGCAAAATACATGATCTTGATGTGATTTTAGCAAGTTAGGGAATGACATGCATCTCAACCTCAATTCAGTCAACTGTAGCCAAGTACTAAGCAAAACCTTTAGTAGAAAAACAAAGGCTCAAAGTTGAAGCAAATAACAAATCAGGGCGAGCAAGTAGTTTCAACTCCAATCTAGTGGACCAATTTAATCTTTAAACAAGAATCGCATGTGGCATGCTTGAAGCATACTTCTTTTATTTCCTTGGAGTGGCATGCTTGAAGCATACATCTTGTCTTTTGAGGGAATGGCATGCTTGAAGCATACATCTTATCTTTTAGGGAAAGCATCCTAAAGCTCATAACTTGAGGCTTTTGCTTTTAACAACCCTTTTTTATTGATTCCCTTTTCTTTTCATTTTTCTTTGATTATAAACATGCAAAAGTGATTAAAAGGTCTTATGAAAGAGTAAAGTTGAAACCACACTTGCTTCATAGCCCAAATTTGTCAAGAGGATTCAATATCAAGCCTAGAAGAGTGAGATATCACAGAGTATTTAGCTATAGGCAATCAGTCCATGGAATTCCACAATGTCATTTTTAGTTCAAGTGAGACAATTATATTATCATATATTAGCTCAATTACATAACATATAAAGAAATATGATAAAGTGAGCTTATCAAGTGAAAGAACTTAGCAAGGAAACTCCCCCTTAAAACAAACCCATTGGATGAACAATCCCAAGTTCTCCCCGAATAAAAGCAAAACGAGAAGAAGACAAAGGTTTTGTGAAAATGTCTGCCAATTGATGTTCAGTATCCACATGATGAAGCACAATGTTGCCTTTTTCAACATGATCTCTAAGAAAGTGAAATCTGATGTCAATGTGTTTTGTTCTAGAGTGTTGCACGGGGTTCTTAGCAATGCAAATTGCACTAATGTTATCACACAAAAGAGGAACACTATCCAAATTAACCCCATAATCTTTAAGTGTAGCTACTATCCAAAGAATTTGAGAACAACAACTAGCAATGACCACATATTCAGATTCAGCAGTTGATTGTGCAACAGAAGATTGTTTTCTAGATGACCATGCAATAAGAGAATTGCCCAAGAAATGACATGTACCAGTTGTACTTTTTCTATCAATTCTACATCCTCCAAAATCAGCATCAGAAAAGGCTCTTAAACTAATGCATGAGGAAGCAGAAAGCCAAATGCCAAAATCTTGAGTTCCATGAAGATACCTGAAAATTCGCTGACTTGTCGATGTGAAGCACGTGGGGAAGCTTGAAAACGAGCACACAAGCACACAGCAAATTGTATATCCGGCCTTGATGCAGTGAGGTACAAAAGTGAACATATCATGCTTCTATATTCCTTTTGATCAACCGGCTCACCATCTTCATCCGGATCAAGTGTGCAAGCGCTCTCCATGGGTGTCATGATCGGTTTCTTTGTTTTCCATCCCAAATCTATGCAACAAGTCTTTTGTGTATTTGCTTTGATGCACAAAAGTATCATCCTTTGTTTGCTTGATTTGAAATCCCAAAAAGTATGTCAACTCACCCATCATACTCATCTCAAACTCCTTCCTCATTGTTTCTGAAAACTCAGACACTAAAACATGAGAGGAACCACCAAAGATAATATCATCAACATAAATCTGAACGAATAGTTGATCATTGCCTTGCTTGAGTAAAAAGATAGTTTTGTCAACCTTTCCCATTGAAAACCCCCTTTCAAGTAAAAAGGTTTTTAGCCTATCATACCATGCTCTAGGGGCTTGTTTCAAACCATACAAAGCTTTTGATAGTTTCAACACATGATTTGGAAACTTTGGATTTTCAAAACCAGGTGGTTGCTTGACAAAAACCTCCTCATTTATGTAGCCATTAAGAAAAGCACTTTTCACATCCATTTGATACAATTTGAAGCCTTTGGATGCAGCAAATGCTAAAAGGATTCTAATGGCTTCAATTCTAGCAACAGGAGCAAAGGTTTCATCAAAATCTAAGCCTTCAATTTGAGTGTAACCTTGAGCAACCAATCTAGCCTTGTTTCTAACAACAACACCATCCTCACTTTGTTTATTTTTGAAAACCCATCTAGTTCCAATAACATTAAAATCAGGAGGTGGTGAGACAAGTTTCCAAACTTTATTTCGTTCAAAATTCTCTAATTCTTCATGCATGGCATTGATCCAACATTCGTCAGATAATGCATGAGATATATCTTTGGGTTCAAAAGAAGCAACTAAAGCAGAATGAGCATGAGTGTCAGAATGAATAAACCTGGATCGAGTGACTCTCTCATTTAGGTCTCCAATCATTTGTTCAGATGGATGCATTTTTTGAATGTGCAAGGGAGCATTGCCTTTTGAGACTTCTCCTTCTTCATTTTCAGCATGTACAGATGATGTTGTAGCTTGAGGATGGTTAGCTGTAGGTGATGTAGTAGTAGGTGCCAAAGGTGCTACAGCTTGTTGTGCATTAGGAAGAGTCAAGACCTCATCTTCAACATCATCATCATCTTCAAAGATTTTCTCCCCCTGAATATATGCGTTTGTACCTGCATCACTTAGACTAGTGCCTGGACTAGACTCATCAAAAGTAACTTCACAAGTTTCCACAATTTTGTTTGTCTTCGAAACAAGCACACGATAGCCTCGAGTATGAGCAGGATATCCAAGAAAAATGCCATCAGTTGATCTAGCTTTAAATTTATCAAGATTTCCAGATTTCAAGATAAAACATTTGCATCCAAAAAATCGAAAGTGAGAAACAGAAGGTCTATGTCCAAACCGAAGCTCATATGGAGTCTTACCCAATTTTGATCTCAGAAACACACGGTTTGAAACATAACAAGCAGTTGAAATCGCTTCAGCCCAAAAATTTCTAGGAGTGTGATGCTCATCTAGCATAGTTCTAGCCATTTCAACTAACGTTCTATTTTTCCTTTCAACTACACCATTTTGTTGAGGCACTCTAGGTGATGAAAATTGATGATCAATTCCTTTTTCAGCACAAAAGAGATCAAAGGAAGCATTTTTGAATTCAGTTCCATTAACACTTCTAATAGCTTTGAGAGCTCCTGGATGGTCAACAGAAAGCCTAAGAACAAGACTTCTAAAATGACTAAAAGCCTCATCCTTAGATGCCATAAAATACACCCAAGAGTATCTAGAAAAATCATCAATAATCACAAGCACATACCGTTTGCCTCCAAAGGATTGAACTCGAGATGGTCCAACTGTATCAAGATGTAGAAGCTGTCCTGGAGCGTTTGTCATCACCATGGTAAGAGGTGGATGTGAACCTGCAATCATCTTACCATGTCTACAAGAAGAACATACTAGATTGCTATCACCCTTAAGCTTAGGCAAGCCACGTATGAGATCTAAACCACTAACACGAGTAAGATGATCAAAACCAACATGACCAAGTCTACGATGCCAAAAGAATAAATCTTTAGAAACATTGGCAATTAGACACCTATGCTTAGAAGAAGGTGATGCATCAAAATCAGCTTTAAATACTCTTCCATAACGAGAAATTTTGAACACAAGATCACCTGAAGCATCTAGCACTTTGCATTCATTTTTCTTAAAGCTTATCTCAAGATCTTCATCAAGCATTTGTGAGACAGAAAGCAAGTTATATTTCAAATTTTCAACAAGAGCCACATCTTTGAACATAAACTTGTCACTTACCTTTATTGTATCTTTTGCCACAACAGAAGAGGAAGAAGCATCTCCAAAAGTAACACTTTTAGCATGAGATGCACGAGTGAGGGAGGAGAACCAATTTTTATCACCGGACATGTGGCGTGAGCATCCAAAATCCACTAGCCATATGTTCTCCTTCCTCGCGCGAGAAGCCTACATAGCAAAACATGTCGAGGTCTCAGTACTGGGTTTAGAACTCAGATTTTTGGGAATCCAGTACTGAGACACACGACGCACAACAGTAGGCACAACACGAGAATTTTTATGCACAAAATCATATTTTCCTTTTCTCGTGTTCTTAGCAACAAAAGGTGTTTGCATCACCCTAGGCACATAATGAGAAACAAAGCATGCCTGTCTGAAATTAGACCTAGCCTTAGCTTTTTCTTTCTTTTGTTGTTTGGCTAGTCTAAAGCAAAAATCTACTAGATGTCCATCTCTAACACAATGAGTGCAAGTGTACTTAGCATGAAGTTTTGCTTTAACAGTAGAAACATATTTTGCATTCATCATAGTAGAAGAAAGAAAACCAGCAGATTTAAAAGCAATCTTTTTAGGCTCATTAAGAATTTCAATTTTGTCATTGCAAGGAGCATGAACAGCAGTGCAAGGTTTAGTTCCAAATGAAGCATGAAGATCAAAACCTAAACACTTCTTATTTGAACTAACCTTTGATTTATCCAAAATCATGTTCAAATTTTTCTTGCCATTAGTGAATCGTTCCAATGAATTTTGCAAGTAATCAACTTTCTTAGCAAGAGTTAAATAATTATTGCAGGAAGCATCCACTTTTACTTTTTGCTTGCGACAAGTTGAGCATGAAAGAACCTCATGAGAAAGCAGATTATCAGTCAATTGAGAAACCCTAGTATTTGCATCTTTCAATTTTAATTCAAGAGTTGAGCATTTAGAACAAGAATCTGAACTATGCAAATCATCAGTGGAACAGCTAGCATGTTTAACATGTTTCTCATTTTTCTCATTTAGATGCAACAGACGAGCATGTTCTTTCCTAAGCAATGTGAGCTCATTGTAAATTAAGTCACATGATTTGCAAGTATCATCACTAGGGATCAAAGTCTTAAGTCTAGCAATTTCAGCTTTCAATGATTCAACAATGAAATCATGTTTCTTAATTTTCTTGTCACGTTTGTCCAGCAATTTTCCAAGACGAGCAACAGCAATAGCTAATTCATCATAGGAAAGGTCTACCTCATTGAAGTTGCTGTCGTGATCGTCCTCGGTGAAGCTATCCTTGCTGCTTGCCATGAGACACAACCCCGTCAAGTCACGCTTGCTTGGAGTTGTATCGTCCTCGCTGCTCTCCGAATCCACATCGCTCAAATTGACTTGTTCAAGAGCGGAAAGAACTCGGTGGACGACTTTGCGATTGATGAAGCTCTTCTTCTTTCTATCACTTGAAGGGAACTTCTTCTTCTCTTTTCTTCTGTCGTTGTCCTTCTCCTCCCATGATGCTTTACCTGCAAGCTTTGGACAATTTGATCTCATGTGGTTGAGATCACCACACTCATAGAACCTTGGAGGACCACCTCTCTTTCTCATTCTCACATTCTGCAAAGCTTTGTTAAAGCGAGAAGAGAGTAGTGCCAAGTCTTCTTCAGGAAATTCTTCAATTTGCTCATCTGTTAAAGAAGACACGGAGGACAGGGCAAAGCTAGAAGAAGAATTTGCATTTGACATGTTAGGGTTAGAGATCAAAGCAATTGATTTAATATTACCTTTCCTTGCAAGAACATCCAACTCATGAGTTTTCAATTTAGAATACAGAACATCTAATGTAAGTGTACTCATGACAGTAGATTCTCTAATGGATGTAACTTTCATCTCCCAACTAGACATGTCTAAAGCACCAAGCAATTGTCTAGCATTAGCAGCATCATCAAAGCTAACTCCAACAGCACGAAGATCACTAAGAATTTTATTGAAACGTGCAAAGAAGTCATCTAGCGACTCACCGGGTTTCATCTCAAATCGCATGTATTCTTTTTTGTAAAGATCTTGACGAACCTCTTTAATAGTGTTAGAACCCTCATGGTAATCACAAAGAGATTTCCATACCTCATATGCGGATTTGAGATGGATCACACGGTCAAAGTCGCTGTGTCCCAAACCTTGGATGATCAAGTTGCGCGCCTTGCTGTTTGCTTCAACATGTGTGCGATTGGTGTCGTTGACGTTGTCGTTTGCAGGGACTTCATATGGCATGTAGACCTTCTCCCAAATTGTGAAGCCTTGTGCTTGGATGAACGCCTCCGTCTTGGCCTTCCAAAACAGAAAATCAACACCATCGAACACACATGGTTTTGTCGAATAAGGATCCATTAATCTAATCACCGGTTAAGATAGATTAGAAAAACCTTACTCTGATACCACTTGTAGGATCGAAGTATACGAATATAGCAATCAGAGGGGGGTGAATGATTGTGCGGAAGCTAAAACCAAATTCTTGGTCTATTAAAAGTTCACCCAAAAACAGAACCAAATAATTGCCTCGTTTTCGATAAAAACAGAATGACAGAGGTTCGGTAAAACGCGAATTCCTGGAGATCCAACCGTCATCTCGATCTGAAATTTGGACACAAGAAACTAGATTCTAACACGCATCGAACCCAAAAAGAATCAGCTCGATCGGACTTACAGATCAAAAGTTATGAACCTCACAAACTTGCTGTGATAGAAGATGACGAGAATTGATCTAACGTAAACTTGAAGGTTTAACAGAAACGACAAAAGTTAAATCAACTAAACTTAGAGAAACCCTAAATCAATTCTCTAGAAAGGTTTTGATGGATCAAATCAAGATAAAACTCAAAGAACAAAAACCAATCTAGAAAAGAACAAGCATGTAAACAAGAACCAAAACAGAAACACCGTGAGCAACGATTCTTGTAACAACGCAAGGATCTAGAAGAATTGATCTTTATTTCTTTTGTCTAAAGTACTCTCATCAAAAGAGTACAAACCCTAAAACTAAGCTTGAGGCTCTCAATGCGCTCAGCTCCGATTGATGCCCTTCAACAGGAGACACCCCTCCTATTTAAAGGAGCAAAACACAAGGAGTTCTGAATACAATTCCTAATCTAGAAGGAGTATGTATTCAACACAACTCCTCTTGGCCCAACCTGGCCGAGTACAACTCTTGCACGCGTATGGCAACCCTACCATACTCACGTGACTAACACTTTGCACGCGTATGGCCACCTGCCATACTCACGTGACTAACACTTTGCACGCGAATGACCTCCTGCCATTCTCACGTGACTAACCATTCTTCATGTGCACCATTCTCTTAGCCCGAACGTCCCGCATGACATCCTTGACCACCAAGACCTCAGTTCCTCCCTGAACCTAGTCCCGAACCTCAGCTCCTCCATGAACCTAGTTCCGGTCCCGTCATCGACCACGTTCGTCTTCGAGCAATACCTGCACATGAACAAACCACAAAACAATTCCGAGCACAAGTCCACGACTTGACTCACATCAATCCATGCAAATACTCACACGAGCATTGCATAAAGTCCACTTCAAGCATCATGAAATTCTCACAAATTTCATAATCTCAAAAACAAATCAAACACAATTCCAATTTTGCTCAAAACCCTAATCGAGCAAAAACGCATTCACGACGGACCAAAAAATATGGTCCGGCGTACACATGAAAAAGTCACTCAAAAAACCATTCACGACGGACCAACAAAATTGGTCCGTTGTACACGTGAAAGTCTCTGTTCCAAGAAGAAAACATTTCGGCGAAAACACGTTCACGACGGACTAAAAGAAATCAGTCCGTCGTACATGCAAAATCAATCCTCAAAAGGGCCGTTCACGACTGACCAAAGAAATTGGTCCGACGTACATGCAAAACTTACTGGTTTCTTGGAAAATTGAGTCCGACACAAAAACATTTGAAAAACACGTTCACGGTGGATCAAAAGAAATTTGGTCTGGTGCAAACGTGCCACGCTCGGTTTAAAAAACAACTTGGTCCAACACGAAACCCTACAAAAACACGTTCACGCCGGACAAAAAAATCAGTCCGGCGCAAACGTCCATCTCTCGGTCACTTCAGCAAATTTTTCCAACGCACAAGCTCAAAACTATGTTCACGACGGACAAAAAAATTGATCCGGCGTGCACATAAAAACAGGCCTTCAAAATGCGTTTATCAACGGACCAAAAAATTTGTCTGGTGCAAATGTAAGGAATTGATCCGGTGCAAACATGTCCAAACGCATGTTCATAGTAGACCAAAAATTCGGTCCGTCGTAGCCTCGAGAAATGATTCGGCGCAAAAGCGAAACTTACTGTTTCTTGTCAAATTGTCAAACACATGCACAAGCACATTTTGCAAAACCAATTCTAAGTTAATTTTTTAGTTCAAAGCCAATTTTTCAGCACATGATTTCACAATAATCAAGAGGTAAACCAGATACAACCACATGCCAGCACTACCACTGCTTGGGTCCGATAATGCCGTAGGTCAGTACTACCGCCCCCTAGGGCTGGTAGTGCCGTCTAAGATAGACACAACTCAAATTGCTTCGATTTGAACTCTAGATCAAATCAAACTCAAACCTAAGACCACCTTGCTCAAATATGGTCAAGTACTCGTCACAAACAGGAATAGACCTGCACATGGTTTTTCACGGCGGGAGTTGCAATCAAAGCAGGGAGAAGGCTTAAGGGACCAAGAAGTGATAGAAACAACGGTCCCGATCTTTCGATGAGAAGGATAAATCTCGACTTCTATGGAGAGTCAACGTTAGCGGCCCGACTACAACCGTCCAGGACGTTGCGCCTTAGCGACCGATACACCAACTCCAGAGGGTTATTGATCACGTCGGTGTGTGATCAACCTGACCACGAGGGTCTGGGTTCCTGTAAGCAATTGAAGAACTAGCAAGAACAAGATAACAAGCAATCTGAAATTGCGAATATGAATATTTAATTTCCAAATTGAAATTTGGAGTCTTGCAATTACGTGCGGTCTAATCGACACGCGTTTGCACGGACAGTAGCAAAAGCTAAACTGATTTACAAAGCAAAACTCAAGTCTCTTAGGTGGCCTATTGCCTCATTATATAGTGGAGGGATGTAGCCAAAAACTAAACACTAAGCAAGGTGGTACTAAACTTGTAGTCATGCAACTTGGCATTCGTGGGCCGGTGGAGGGAGGAAGTGGTGCAACACTTCATGGGCCGGCCTAAGAAGGAGTGGTGCCATGATGGGCCTTAGTGCCTCCTTGGCCCATCATGGTTGGGCCTCCTTGTTTCAACATGTTCTGGCCCGTGGGCCTTGGCACCTCGTTGGCCCATCATGGTTGGTGCCTCCTTCTTTCAACATATTCTGGCCCATGGGCCTTGGCGCCTCCTTGGCCCATCATGGTTGGTGACTCCTTCTTTCAACATGTTTGGGCCCATTTTGATCTGGTATTGTATCGGCACTTCTACATAATTTGTGAGCAGCATGTTGACCATTTGCTAGCATGCACGAGCTCGTATAATTGGTCCTTTCATCATTTCCTCTTGACGTGTAGGTGTCGGCGTGGCTGCATCGAAAAGAGTGATGTCCTCATCAAGAAGCAGCTTCATGCATGTGGAATTTGAATGGCAAGCTCACTAGAGGAAGAATAGCTAGGAGGCATGCTCGCTGGCCTCATCCCCGAGATTGGAATGTTCTCGGCAATGGGGCCGAGGTAGGGTGAGTTGGGGCGACCCGAGAAGCTTCGATGACTTAAATATGAGGTGTGGATGGAGCTGGCGAGGCAGTTGAATCGACGAGTACATCTGGTCATAGCTGCGTGGCACAACGCCCGTGCTGCATGGGCAGATAGAGGAAGGAGGGAGGTGGTGTGACGTTTGTAGATGGCCAAATGGGCAACTTGTGCATGGATGGGGAGGCAACACGACGCGATGGCGTGATGGTGGCCAAATGGCATTTCGTCGAGCGCTCTATGTGCATACTGTAGCAACGCCAGAGTTCCCTTTTCGGCTTGGCTTCTTGTAACTATCCAAAAGTGGTTCTACATGATTTAAAAAAATTCTGGAAAAATTTGTGATGATAGCCCAATGAATGAGGTTTCTAATGTCCTTAGTTTCACTCAGTTTACTATTGTAGTTTTCAAATTAAAATTCTTGCAATATTTCTGAGCTTTATTTGAATTTTTAAGGCACTTTAGTAATGTGCTAAAAATGTGAAAAAATTATATTTATTCACGTATGATATTGTCATATTTAATAAAATTATTTCTCAGGTTGTGTTATTTAAAGTTTTTATAAGTTACTTTCTAATGCCCTAAATTAGATAAAAAGAATTTTAAATGTAAGAAATAATTCTTAAATCAAGTAAATCCAGTAGAGAATACAAAATGCATTAGTAAGCATGCTTAATCACTCTACATCATTTTTTGTATTTTTCTCAAGGTGTTACACATATAGACAACCGGTTAATTGTATAAGACTATTATAGACAACTATATAGACAATCTACTATATAAGTTGTCTTTAGCATGTCTATAAATGACATAAAGGTATTGTTTGCACCAAAATTCGATATGTATTGGAATCGGTCTAAGACGGAGAAGATATGGAAAAGAAATCGGGAAACGAATTGGAGAAAGAGACCGTTTCTAAAAGGGAAGAAAATCGGATAAGAGGCCGATACGGATAAAGGTACCGTATCCATGCACAACTCGGATCGGTCAGGCGTGTTATAAAAGGAGGAGGGCGTCAAGTAAAGAAATAATCAATTCCAACAACACCTACTTTTACAAGCCTTTTCTTTTTACATTGCTTTAGCTTTATAGATTTCTCTGCAAGTCGACGGAATCAACATAGCTGCGCATCGCCGATTGTTGATTTTTGCCGATTTCACCCAGGTTTGATTTGCTTCGTTTTGTTGCGCATCGCCTTCCCGAAGCCGATTTTACCTTATATCCGGGTCAACTGTAACCGGTTGATCTAGTTATCTCCTAATCGGTCCTTGCCGACTAGCGAAAAGCCGATAGATCCTTGTTCATCGGCTTTGGTCAAATTACAAACTCTACCTTGTCAATTTCAGGTCAAATTGACTGGCACGCTCTGCAAACCCGGTGTTTGTCTTGTGTGTTCGAGGCTAAAGACCCTACTTCACGTTTTTAGCGCGAACATATTTTGGCACGCCCGGTGGGACACAAAAAGAATGTCGTCAACCGACAAGCCCGCGGTCACCGCCGATATCAACACCGATGCCATAATCGCGCCTCAGATGGCCGATTTAACCCCTGAGCAACGGAAAGAAATCGAAGACCGAAAGGCGGCTCTGGAGGAAATGATGCTACGATGCTTCCAGAAAACACGCCGTGGCGTTACTCAAAAGATTGCACTCCCAAGCATCAATCCTATCGGAGATCCGTCATCTGAATCGGTAAGCCGATACGCACCCGCTCAAGCCGATTTATCAAGTATGATCGAGCAATCTGTCCATCACGCATTGATTAACCAGTCATCGGCTCTAGTATCCACATTAAAGCCGATGATAGAAAATAGTGTGAAAACGATTGCTCAGGAATTAGCTGCGTCTGGAAACCTGCTAGATCCACCACAAACCATCCCTACGTACCCAGTATATTCTATAACGCCTAACACCAACACAGTAAACGTGTCAGCTCGTGCACCTATTATGATGCCAACTCAACCTACTGTTTTGAAACCAAGCATACAGAGAGATGGATTCACACACTACCATGGGCACACGGATGGGGCCAAAATAGACACATCAAATCAGTTAGATGGGCCCTCCAATAGCATTGGGATATCGGCTTATCAGCCGATCGAAACAGGTCAGGTTCCGCAGTCACGGGGAGCCACAACCATGAAACAAGCGCCATATAGAGTAGTGCCGTACGCACCCATACCCGATGCATTAGGTTTTAATCGTGATTATGGCACAGTGCCAAGACCTCCTGAGGTGCGATTTGGACAAAGACCCGAGTTTGCACTCGGGGGGCAGGGCACGAACAATGAAAATTGGCAATGTCCGGCTGCACCACAAGCCGACAATGTTAATTGGGCAGAACAAATCGCCAATGTTTTGAGAGAACAGTTCGGTTTACAGCCCAGAGGAAGGGTAATCGGCTATAGGAAGCCGTATCCCGATTACATAGACCGAATGCCATACCCCCACAACTTTAGGATACCAGACTTTGCTAAATTCTCAGGTGATGATTCTGTTACCACAATTGAGCATATCGGACGGTTCATGGCTCAATGTGGGGAGGCCGCATGATCCGATGGGTTAAAAATTAGATTGTTCCCTTTATCATTGTCTGGCACTGCATTCACTTGGTTCACAAATCTACCACCTAATTCAGTTCATATATGGAACGATTTAGAAAGCCGATTCCATGAGTACTTCTTTTCGGGAACTATGGAGCTTAGGATTTCTGATCTTAGTTCAGTCCGGCAATACTGGCGAATCGGTCTCTGATTATATCAAAAGGTTTCGGGGCGTACGAAATAGGTGCTACAGTGTAACATTACCCGATGATCAGTTGGCCGATTTAGCGTTCCAGGGATTAATCCCTCCATTGAAAGAGAAATTATCGGGCCAAGAGTTCCCCGACTTAGGCCACCTACTCCATCGCGTATCGGCACATGAGAGCCGGTATGCAGAAATCAAAGGGTTTAAAGATAGATTTAAACCGAACAGCAACGAAAAGGCCAAAATAAACATGGTAGAATACAATTCGAGCGACACCTCTGAGGACGAAGCAGAGGTGAACATAGCCGAGTGGGCCAAAGGTTCTAAAAAGCCACTCGTATGCTCTCTACTTAAGCCGACAAAGAATAAGTTGAAGTCAAGTACTCGTATGATGTGTCAAAGTGTGACAAGATATTTGATTTATTACTACAAGAAAAACTCATAAGGTTACCAGAAGGGCACATCATACCATCGGCCGAGGAAATTAAAAAGCGAAGGTATTGCAAATGGCATCATTCATTCTCCCATAACACTAACGATTGCAATATTTTTCGACAACAGATTCAATCGGCCATCGCCGATGGCAGGCTAAAATTTGCGGAAGAATCGGCTATGCAGATAGATATGAGCCCTTTTCAAGTCAACATGGTTCAATGTTCACGAAAAGAAAAGAGGCCTACGGAAGAAGATAAGCCGACTAAGGGAACTGTATCACGAGATGAGATGGTGCAGATTACTATCGGTTCTATACAAATAGAAGCCGATAGGAATGGACAAAACTCAAGAACGGTAAAACCAAGAGGGGACTTGGAGGTCGGTAAATGGTATCGGGCTGAGAGGGCTCCAAGAAAAGCCGATTTCAAACCAAAGCCGACCTTCTCACAACTCCTAGGGAAATATGAAAGGATAAGTCGGAGGTGTGACACTCAACACCACCAGAATCCTCATCGACTAAGGCAAAAGAGGGACGAGCATTGGCGGCCAGATATGTCATGTCGGCCAACTACTGAAGAAGAGAAACATCGACAATGTCCCTTTTGGCGCTTTCTTTGGGAGAAAGGGATGACCTTACCAACAGTTGTGTCTTGTCCTATGCAACACTCATCTGTATATCGGCCAAACCGGTCTGTAAAAGATAGGTTGTCTAGACCGATATACAATCATCCAGATATGAGAAGCAGTAGGCCGATCCATGAAAGGTTGTCAACATCAGAGCGAGGCGAGTCCTCCCAAAATCAGGAACTATCGGCTAACACAGGTAGAATGGAATCTGACAGCGAGATGAGCAATTTAGCTGGGAAAATACGAAAGCCGATAGAACCTAAACCTAGGTGGTGCCCTCCAGGTCTCAGCAAATCACAACGCAGAAGGCTTCAGCGATTGAAAACACAAGAAGAAAGGGAGGCCGAAAAGGAGAGCGAGAGGGATCGGATGTTCAACAAGTTAAGACTGGTACCAATTTTGAAAAAGGAATGGAGAAAGAAGGAACAAATCGATAGTGATTCAGACCAATCGATTGAATCCGATTCTCCGATGATCCGGGATGATACACCACCGATGGATATAAACATGGTATTCGCTCTACCTGCCGAGTTCAAAATCGAAGAATCGGCTGAAGAAGTGTTCGCCCAATTATGCCTCGGAGCACCAGACGCTGTGTTCGAAAAGCCACAAGACATGCATCGGCATCTGAAACCATTATATCTGAAAGGGTATATTAATGGCCGGCCGATATCTCGTATGTTGGTCGATGGCGGGGCAACAGTCAATCTAATGCCGTTAAGTACTTTCAGAAAACTGGGTAAAGCCGATGAAGACTTGATCAAAACCAATATGGTGCTAAATGACTTCACGGGAGACCCAACTGAGGCTAAAGGCGTAATGGTGTCAGAACTGACAGTCGGTAATAAAACTTTGCCGACTGCATTTTTTGTGATTGAGGCCAAAGGCAATTACAGCGTGCTCCTCGGGCGGGACTGGATCCATGCCAACTGCTGTATACCATCAACTATGCACCAAAAATTGGTGCAGTGGAACGATGATACAGTAGAAGTCGTACCGGCCGACACATCGGCTCATATCGCCATGGCTAGCCCTGACACCAATTGGCCACACGAAGAAGCCGAATGTATATCAGGGAAAGCCTTGGACAATTGCGATTTTATCTGCGTTGAGAAGTCAGGATTCAAGCCGATCAGCGTTAAACCCAACACGTTTGATCGGATGACGAAGTAGTAAGAAGATGGAGCACAAGACACTAGCAAAGCTACAGGAAAGGGCAAGAAGTTATCGGCAAAAGAATACTGAAGAAGTTGTTGAGGATTTTGAAGAGGAAAGAAAAGGGTTAGGATTTATCACGATTTGCTCGAAGAAGTCAACATTGGGGAAGGTGATAATAAAAGACCAACGTTTGTAAGTGCCAAACTAGAACCCAGTTATAAAGCAAAATTGGTCGAAATACTCAAGAAATATAGAGATTGCTTCGCGTGGGAGTACTACGAAATGCCAGGCTTAAGCCGACAGCTAGTTGAGCATCGGCTACCAATAAAACCTGGGTATCGGCCATTCAAACAGTACCCTAGGCGATTTAATCCTACATTGTATGACGCTATAAAGGAAGAAGTAGGACGATTGCTAGAGGCAAAGTTTATCCGGCCTTGCCGATACGCTGAATGGGTCTCAAACATCGTCCCTGTGAAGAAGAAAAATGGCAAACTTAGGGTATGTGTCGATTTTAGAGATTTAAACAAAGCTACACCAAAAGACGATTACCCGATGCCTATAGCCGATATGCTTATCGATGCTGCATCTGGGAATAAAATCATAAGCTTTTTGGACGGGAACGCCGGATACAATCAGATATTCATGGCCGAAGCCGATATACCCAAGACGGCTTTCAGATGTCCGGGAGCTTTAGGGCTATATGAATGGAAAGTTATGACCTTCGGTTTAAAAAATGCCGGTGCTACTTATCAACGTGCTATGAACCATATTTTCCATGATTTGATCGGCAATACTGTGGAAATATACATTGACGATGTAGTAGTAAAATCCAAAGAAGACTGGCAACATTTAGCCGATTTGGAAAAGATGTTCGAAAGCACAAGGTTGCATGGGTTAAAAATGAACCCTCTCAAATGTGCTTTCGGGGTATCGGCTGGGCAATTTCTTGGGTTTACGGTGCATGAAGGAGGAATTGAAGTAAACGAAGCCAAAGTAAAAGCCATAGCCGATACTAAACCGCCGACAAGCAAAAAGGAGTTGCAGGTATTGATTGGAAAAATCAACTACTTGCGACGTTTCATCTCAAACTTGTCAGGGCGTATTCGTGCTTTCACACCGCTGCTGAAAATTAAAGACAACCTAGAGTTCAAATGGGGAGCCGATCAGCAAAAAGCCTTCGACGACATAAAAAGTTATCTGATGAGTCCACCAGTATTGACCGCACCAAAACACGGTATACCTTTTAGACTATATATATCGGCTGAAGGTGATTCGATTGGAGCAGTTTTAACACAAGAAGCCGATAGGAAGGAACGAGCAATATTTTACTTAAGCCGACGTCTTCTAGATGCAGAAACCAGGTATCCCCTAGTAGAAAAATTATGCTTATCATTGTATTTTGCTTGCACCAAGTTAAGACATTATATGCTAGCTTCCAAATGCGTTATAATATGCAAAACCGACGTAGTTAAATACATATTATCGGCGCCAATCCTGCGGGGTCGGCTTGGTAAGTGGGCATATGCCTTAACAGAGTTCGAGTTAACCTATGAGTCGGCTAAATCTGTGAAGGGACAAGCTGTGGCCGATTTTATCACAGGAAGTGAAACATTAGTAGGAACAACTAGTGTAACTCCTTGGCAGCTGTATTTTGATGGGTCTGTTTGCCAAGAAGGCGAAGGTATCGGTGTGATATTAGTTTCACCTAGGAAACAGGAGTATGACTTCATGTATCGGTTACATAGCCGATGTTCAAATAACCAAGCAGAGTACGAAGCATTACTAAGGGGCCTACAATTGTTAGAAAGCATCGGAGTGAAAGACGTCGAAGCTTTTGGAGACTCAATGTTAATCGTACAGCAAGTCAGAGGAGAATACCGATGCAACGACGGTGCGTTAACTCAGTACTTACATCAATGCATCCAGATCATCGAGATGTTCACTACATTTTCCATAGAACATATCCCCAGAGAAGCTAATAATAAAGCAAACCGATTGGCGTAATGTGCATCAGGATACAAGATTGAAAGCCGACAGGGACCAATCGAGCTAAACGTTTGGCCGATTTTATGTGTTCACCCTGTCGACTGGAGAACAGAGATAAGGGTTATTTGTCAGATCCAGCCAAGCCGACCGAGCAGAAGGTCAGGCGCAAAGCACTCAAATATGTTCTACTAGAAGACGTATTGTACTTTCGGACTATGGAAGGTTTGTTATTAAGATGTCTGGGAGCCAAAGAGGCCAAAGTGGCGATGGGTGAAGTCCATGAAGGCATTTGTGGATCGCATCAATCGGCTCATAAGATGAAATGGATACTGAGACGAACAGGGTATTTTTGGCCGACGATGTTAGAAGACTGCTTCAAATATTATAAAGGATGCCAAACGTGTCAAAAGTTTGGTAACATACAGTCAGCACCAGCATCGGCTTTACATCCGATCATCAAGCCATGGCCATTTAGAGGATGGGGTATAGACATAATCGGCCAGATATTTCCGTCATCCAGCAAAGGACATAAATTTATCCTTGCAGCCACGGATTATTTCTCAAAATGGGTTGAGGCCGTACCACTCAAGAAGGTTACTAGTAAAGAGCTGATCGATTTTGTAAACGAACACATCGTCCATCGGTTTGGGATTCCACAAACAATCACTACTGATCAGGGTACCGTGTTCATGTCCAACGATTTCAAAGGTTTTGCGGAAAGTCTTGGGATAAAATTACTCAACTCTTCCCCTTACTACGCTCAGGCCAACGGACAGGCCGAATCGTCAAACAAAACATTGATAAAGCTGATAAAAAGAAAAATTGAGGAAGAGCCAAGGAGATGGCATTCAACGCTATCGGAGGCTTTATGGGCTTATCGGCTATCTCATCACGGATCAACTAAATTGTCACCCTTTCAGTTGGTATACGGACAAGAAGCCGTTTTGCCCGTTGAGATCAACATCGGCTCAATAAGGCTACACGAGCAAGATAAGGTATCAGCCGATGAATACAAACAGGCGATGCTGGACAATCTAGATGATTTGGCTGAACTAAGGCTGATCACGCTAGATCGGCTTAAAAGGAACAAAGAGATGGTTGCCAGGTCATACAATAAAAAAGTGATTTTTAAATCATTCAATCAAGCCGATTTAGTATGGAAAACCGTGTTACCGATTGGGTCTAAGGATAATTGATTCGGCAAATGGTCTCCAACATGGGAAGGGCCTTATAAGATCAATCGGCCGGTTGACGGGAATTCATATATACTGGAATCCTTAGAAGGGTTCGTCCTACCTAAAGCGATCAATGGAAAGTATCTGAAGACATATCACCCAAGCATATGGGTCGGGTCCTAACTACAGAGAGGAAGACATAAGGATCAATGACAAGCACATGCATATAAAATCGGTCATACAGCCGACCGAGTCAGTTTAAAACATCCACAGATTAAAAGTTTACAAAATCAGATGCACAGCCGATCAAGCAAGAGTTCAAAAGACGTCATCTCAAGTTTAAAAGCAATATTACAGAGATTGGCCACAATTGATCAGTAAATCAAAGATTAGTGTAGTCCCGACCCGGGCAAATGGGCTCCCAAAGCCGATAGTGCAGCTGCCGCCCTACCGATGGTAGCTTGAATGCTGTCTATTAATTGTTGATCAGCCCCTGCATCGCCCGGAACTGGGACTATTTTGGCCGATTGGGTTTTGACTTGTGCAAAGACCTCGCCAATCTTCTTCCTCTGGGCGGCCAGTGAAGATGTAGATTCTGTAATGCCAATCTGGCATTCTGCAAGTTCTTTTGTGACCAAGGCCAACTGTTCTTCAAGTTTGATCTTGGTCGACTCCAGCTCTTGAGCCCTGCTCTTGGCCGATTTTAGCACGGCAGTACCCTGGTCAAATGCACTCTTTCGAGACTTGGCGTCCGCTATGAGCTTGTCCAAAATCTCTTGATCGGCTTGTTGAGCCTTCCTCTGTTCAACCCTCAGCTTGGCTGATGCTACGTCCTGCCGACGAGTGTCCAAGTGGCATACCTCTAGCAGTGCGTTCATAGCCGCAGGAGGAAGATCGGCTTGCACGGCCGCCATAGCATTCCTCAGAGGTTGCGTATTGGCCAGAAGAGCTGCCTCCGGCTGCAACACTTCATCAAGAAGACGATTGAGTCGCTCCTGCATACCCGGCGCAGCGGTAACAGCAGCCGATGCTGGAGCAGAGGCCGCTATTATACGTTGGATATCGGCCGGGTAATCATCGGTGGCCACAATCTCCGGGTCGTCAAGTTCGTCCAAGGAAAAGCCTAAAAGATCGGCTAAGTCCATCGATGGAGCCGGTCCGTATGGTGCTTTGGAGGTGACGAAGCGGATGGCGGAGCAGGAGCCAAAGCTGGCAAGACAACCACGTCCGTCTGAGTTTTCTCTGCATCGGCCTCTAGCAGTTGGACGGAGGGGGTTTCCTGAAAAATATTTTCACGGTAAGATCAAAAAAGATAAGATAAATCAAGGATAAGGGTCGAAGCTAACCGCAGTAGCCGATCCGGTTGGGGATGATGCTGCATCACGGCCTGCGGGTTTTGGGGATCGCTTGATGACGACTCTACGGCTCTTCTTCTCTGAAAATTATAAACATGGGGTTAGCCGACAGCAAGCATGAAGACTACCTACAAAAGAAGTCTGAACAGAATTGACGTACTTTTGGTGCGCTGGACGGCAAGATCAGACAGTGATGGGCTATTGACCCCCAACGTGCCAGAAGATAAACCGGCAAGAGGGGTCGATGACCTTTGCCGTTTTGAGCGATCGTCGGCCGATGCGGCTTGCGCTGGGGTTGATCTCTTGCTGGTCTGAAAAGGGTAAAAATATGGTTAAGCCGATGAAAATCTTATTTCAATAAAACATCAAAATGAAAATACCTCTAAAGACGAGTTAGCATCACTCGAACTCGAGCTAGACCCAGCGACAGTCTCCGTCGGCTCTCGAAAGCCAGGAAGAAAAGAGGACAGGACCTCGGGAATGGTACGCCTCCGCAAGAGTGCCTCAGCTATGGAAGCCCACCATGTGGTAAATTGGCCCGATCGACGTGTGTTTAACACGAGGAATGGCAAGTCTACCACATGGAGTTCATCGGCTAGCTCGATAATAAGTTCCGCCGCAGTGATGTTAGTAACTTTGTTTCGTGGCTTAATCATCCTAAGCAGAGGAAAGCAAGGAATGGTTTGTCCGAAACCCAGCTGGCGTGCATAAACTGAAGGATGATAGAACTCATAGGTCGGCTGAAATGTTCTATTTCGAGTACTTAAGCCGACATGGAGGATGCAAGGAGAAATCAGCAGGGGAAGCAGATCAAGAGTAGATTGGGGCATTAGAGAGCTATCAGAATTTAAACGAAGAAAAGAAGGCCACGGGAGATCGGCTAATTGGCTATACGAAAAGAAATCTCTACGGTTAAAAGAGGCTTGGTTAAGATTTAGGAAAAAGGACAAGTATTTATGAAAGCCGGCAGGAGAGATTTTTTGTTCGTCAGACGAACACATGATGAATTTTTCGCCTGGGGATCGGCTAGGTTGAAATACAGGGATGGCGCCCTCAGGAAAGTCTTCCGTTGGGAAAGCCGATTCTTCCGAAGGGTCCGGGATAATGAGGCGGCCAAAAACACAGTAAAGCCAAATCTGGATAAACCAAAGAGGGCCGCCAACATTACCCACGACATAGGAACCATTGCCAGTGAAAAGCCGACTCCGGATGATATGCATCATATGGTATACGGCGCCCAGCAAGGACTTCCCTAAAGCTAGCCGATGACCCATAACTAGTTGCTCCGACATAAATTGATAGACCTGGGTTGGTCCTAGGGAAGCGCCACAGAAGAGGAATCGGTCTAACCATAAGTTGATGAAAGCTACGTGTTCTTCATCTGATACAGGGCCGGTTACTTTGTTGTTATTTTGGATATATCTAGACCAACCTTCTCCCTTTTTTCTGGTCAATTTGTACTGAGGTTTACCACTAAAAGCCGATATTTGATCTCCATCAGGCCTAAGACAACATAATTCAGCCATGTCTAGAAGGGTTGGGCCGATGGGACCGGTTGGGAAAAAGAAGGCGTTAAAAGAGTCCGACAAAAAATAGCAGGCAGCGGCTACTAAAGATTCGTTGGGCTCTGGGGCAGCTAAGGACATGGGGATACACTCAGCAATGCCCATACCCTCCCACTCCGCTCTCTTTTGGGCCGATACTCTAATATACCAGGACCTCCAGCCCTTGAGAGCTGTCGGCCAAGCCCTAAAACTTTTTGACCACTCATTGATATTATAACCAGGAGCCGATAAAGGGAGTCTAGGGATCTCATCTCCAATGACAGTATCGGTTTCTATGGTTCCTATTGGACCTAGGAAGTACTGATGATCGCTATCCGGGATCGGAACAAGTACCTGAGATGCATCCATTTCAGCCGATGATATGAGAAGAAGGGGTTGAAGCGGAGGAAAGCCGATTTCAAGATGAACGAAAGCACGCCAGGGTGAAAATGACCGCAAGGGGGGACCTCATATTTATACCTCGATGAAAAGGTGAAAAGGCGGGAACAGTTGCTGCATTAAAAACGCACCGAGAGCATTACGGCGCCATTAATGGGGGAGTTACCGAGGAAAATCTTAAACGTTAAGCCGATCACGGAGAAAAGCGAAAGATTTTTGAAAGATAGCAAGCTACCTTTCAAAAATGGGGGGCATATGTTTGCACCAAAATTCGATATGTATTGGAATCGGTCTAAGACGGAGAAGATATGGAAAAGAAATCGGGAAACGAATTGGAGAAAGAGACCGTTTCTAAAAGGGAAGAAAATCGGATAAGAGGCCGATACGGATAAAGGTACCGTATCCATGCACAACTCGGATCGGTCAGGCGTGTTATAAAAGGAGGAGGGCGTCAAGTAAAGAAATAATCAATTCCAACAACACCTACTTTTACAAGCCTTTTCTTTTTACATTGCTTTAGCTTTATAGATTTCTCTGCAAGTCGACGGAATCAACATAGCTGCGCATCGCCGATTGTTGATTTTTGCCGATTTCACCCAGGTTTGATTTGCTTCGTTTTGTTGCGCATCGCCTTCCCGAAGCCGATTTTACCTTATATCCGGGTCAACTGTAACCGGTTGATCTAGTTATCTCCTAATCGGTCCTTGCCGACTAGCGAAAAGCCGATAGATCCTTGTTCATCGGCTTTGGTCAAATTACAAACTCTACCTTGTCAATTTCAGGTCAAATTGACTGGCACGCTCTGCAAACCCGGTGTTTGTCTTGTGTGTTCGAGGCTAAAGACCCTACTTCACGTTTTTAGCGCGAACAGGTATATTACAAATTATTATCATCTATTATACTGCAAAAATCCTACTAATTGCGTTACACGGCCAGCTAATAATTGCATGCTGTGAACACCACTTTGGCTTCAATAAGTTGTGGTCTTGTCACCGATTCCGATTAGACGGCCTTCGCTGCCGACTTTCACTACATTGATAATAACTACTCTATATGGGTAGAGAATATACGGTATACTTTATTCGATAATTTAATGAAACATTTCAAATTGTATAATTTAGCGCATTTTGTTATAGATCACAAAACCTTAGCTATGCTAAGAAATTTAGAACAAAATTCTAGAATTAAGAAATATACTTCTCAGTAGTGCTGGGAGTATGGGTCGGGCTGGTCGGGCTGGCACGAGCACGGCCCGAAAAAAAGGCCCAAAACCCGACCTGGCACGAATGGCAGATGGGCCGTGCCAGCCCGGCCCAAAACCCATGTCCGTGCCGCGCCTTAAAACATGGCACGCCATGCTGCCAGGCACGGGCCGATGCGCCGTGCCGTGCTTGGGCTGACCCGGCACGGAAATAGCCCATACTCCCAGCACTGGCCCTGACGGTGGATGCTCTTTATGTCTAACCATTCCAAAAATCCCGAGCCGGTCTCCCGATCCCCATTTCCCGAGCTCCCACCTCCTCGATCCCTAACCCTAGCGAAAAGTGATGGTGAAGGCACGGGCGATTTCCTCTAGATCTGGGGCGCGGGCGACGACGACGGTGCGAGTGTGACACTACGGAATGCTGTGACATTATTTAATGTGAATGTTAAGGTCAACAACTTTATGAAATATGGTATTGGAGGTTAAAATCATATGGTAGGAGGTTTAATTGCGTTTCCGGGAGTTTGGGCCTTTCCGGGGGAGTTTGGGCCTAAAATAAGGGGTTGTGGGCTTTGGTGGGATGGAGTATGAGTCCATTTAGGATTAGGACTCCTGTTTTGGGCTGGTAAAAGGGGCTCCCCCTGCCCCCTTGTGCACCCCAACCAGCCATTGTGCGCCCCCACCCCTCCCCTTGTGCCCTAGCCTCCCCTCCCCTCCCTCTCCCTTTGGCCGTGCGCCCCCCTCCCCTTTGCCCCTTTTCGCCCCACCTCTCCACCACCTCTCCTCCACCCCTTGCTGCCCTAGGGTAGCCCCTCCACCCCTGCACCTCGAAGATCCATCCGTTGGAGCGAGGAGCAAGGAGCGATCCGGGAGGAGATCTATTGGGTTTTCGTGCGTCGGGCGAAGGTATGGCCATGGGACTCCTTGGGGTTGGGCTAGGTACTGTTCTAAGGGTATTTATCATGTTTTTAGATCAATTGGTGGTGCTGGAATTGAGTAGATTGGATTAGATCTAGAAGTTGCCACGTTCTCTGTTTCGGGCAGCATGAGCAGTCGACATAGGGTTTGGTTTTTCGCCAATTTAGAGTCGGAATTTGGTCGTACGTCTGTTGAAGAAGTTGTAGGTAATTTCAATACCTTTCAGTGGGTACAAAGAACTTTAAATTCCGCCCAGCCGTTTGAAAGTTATGCTTGTTTTACCGAACGTATTAAAATCTGTGACGTGATTGGAACATATCACGGTATTTTGTAGATTAAACAACTTTAGAGTCCGAATCAGTCTTTCCATACACTTAGAAAAAGTTAGGAAATTTCCTAAGATACGCGAGGATGCACTCGTTTAATTGATTCAGAGTCCCAGAAACCAAGTTATGCCTTTTGGAATGCTGTTGTCCCGACGGGACAGAACCTCTGTTTTTGGGTTTTGCGAGTAGTTGGAAATGTCGGGGTAGATGAGGGTTTGCTTACTATTTTGTGGGCATGATTGTGAGTGTGTGGTCCCTATGTGCAGGTGGTGTGACCCCCGGGAGTGCCTTCTACTTCTCGCCAATCCGTCGCCCGTGGTTGAGGCAAGTGTATTGGAATGGGTAGCGGGTTATTGTTTGCTATATCGGTTGTGATTGAAATCTCGTATATGATATGTTCACATGCTATGCTTTAATGATTGCCAATGATATGATGATCATGCTTACTATGTTATGATGCCATGTGATGATGTACAAGTGATTTATAATGTTGGCATGATTGCATACATGACATGTTACATGGCCCGAGCAGTGAGAAAGTCATAACTAATCCGGGGAAGGTCGGTGAGAAAGTTATGACTATTCCGGAGAGCCAATGAGTAAGTCCTACATCGTGATTCCATCCACCGCGGTGTGGGGAAGCGAGGAGTAGGCACCCTCCATCTTCGGGATGGAAGGGGGGAGAGGGTGCACACCGACGGGTGTGTACTCAACCATACCGGTATGAGTTTCCAAGGAGATATGAGCATCGCATCGCATTGCATACATAATGATGATGATAATGATTTGTGATCATGAATGAGATGATATACATGATGTGAGTGGTTGTAGCCATGTAATCGTTTTTGTTGTACCATTGCAATATACTTGCTGAGAGATGAACTCACGCTTGTGTTTATGTTGTTTTCTTAGGTACCATGAAACCGGCATGCGGGAAAAAGGGGTTTAGCTACACATCTACACGTAACTCCACACAAATTAGATAGTGTTATCATTTGGAGTCATTATAATGAAAGTAATGCCATGAAACTTGGAGAATTGCTTAACTGTGTGCTCGGTCTTATTATTTGATTCGTTTAGCTCATGGAGTGATTGAATGCTTTATCCTGAACTTATATTGTTGCTATGTCACTTGTTATTGTTGTTTTACATGCTTTCCTTTATGATATAACTTGGAATACTTTGTTTTTGCCCCGAATCATGGAAAAACAAAGGAGATGCTGCCGAAATTTCGGTTTGTAGCATTTACTCCTTTGCTGTAATTTATCTTTATTTATGGTATTTGGAGGTTGTTCGGTCTATGTTTGGTAGCATTCGGGCATATTAAATGCCGGGGTGTTACAGTTGGTATCAGAGCGGGCTGTAGGTCCCTGGAATGTGTATTTTTAGTGTCATGCTATAGGGTACAACTAAAATGTGATGTGGAATAACTTAGAAACATGGCTTAGGTCTTAACTAAAATTTTTTCATAGGATAGCAACATTAAAACTTGCAAAAGTGGTATAACTAATCTAAAATTTGACACACAATGGATGCACAGTAGGAAAGGGTATGGGTATCGTTTCTTTACGCATAAATTGTGACACTACGGAATGGTGTGACATTATTTAACGTGAATGTTAAGGTCAAAAAACTTTATGAAATATGGTATTGGAGGTTAAAACCATATGATAGGAGGCTTAGTAGCGTTTCCGGGCCGTTTTCGGGTCGTTTCCGGGGTTTTGGGCCTTTCCGGGGGAGTTTGGGCCTAAAGGAAAGGGTTGTCCGCTTTGGTGGGATGGAGTTTGAGTCCTAATAGGAGTAGGAGACCTGGTTGGGGGCCTCCCCCAGCCCCTTTAGGCGTTCACCCCCTGCCCTTGCGCCCCCACAAGTCCTAGCCGCCCCCCCACACCTCCCCACCTCCTCCTTGTGGCGCCTCCACCTCCCCCATTGCTCCCCATTGCTCCACCACCTCTCCACCACCTCTCCTCCTCCCTTGCTGCCCCTAGGGGATTTCTCCACCTCCACACATCAAAGATCCATCCGTTGGAGCGCTCCGCGATGAGGAGATCCGGTGGGATTGGAGCGAGGAAGGAGATCGCGCGAACCGGGAGGAGATCTTTTGGGTTTTCGTGCGTTGGGCAAAGGTATGGCCATGGGAATCCTTGGGGTTGGTCTAGGTACTGTTCTAAGGGTGTTTATAAATTTTTTAGATCAATTGGTGGTACTGGAATTGAGTAGATTGGATTAGATCTAGAAGTTAACACGTTCTCTGTTTCGGGCAGCATGAGCAGTCGACCTAGGGTTCGGTTTTTTGCCAAATTAGATTCGGAATCTGGTCATACGGACGTTGAAGAATTTTAGATAATTTCGTTATATTTCTGTGGATATAAAGAACGTTAAATTCCGCTAAGCCGTTTGAAAGTTAAGGCTGTTTTACCGAGCGTGTTAAAATCTGTGACGTGATTGGAACAGATCTAGTATTTTGTAGATTAAACAACTTTAGAGTCAGAATCAATCTTTCCCTATACCTAGAAAAAGTTGAGAAATTTCCTAAGCTACGCGAGGATGTACTCTTTTAATTGATTCGGAGTCTTAGAACCCGAGTTATGCCTTTTGGAAGGCTGCTGTCCCGACGGGACAGAACCTCTGTTTTTATGTTTTGTGAGTAGTTGGCAATGTCGGGGTAGATGAGGGTTTGCGTACTGTGTTGTGGACATGATTGTGAGTGTGTGATACCTATGTGCAGGTGGTGCGACCCCGGGAGTGCCTTCTACTTCCCGCCAATCCGTTGCCCGTGGTTGAGGCAAGTGTGTTGTAATGGATACCGATTTGTAGGTTGCTTGTTGAGAATAGATGGAATTGACTACATGATATATGATCACTTGCCATGCTTTAATGATTGCCAATGATATGATGAGCATGTTTATTATGTCATGATGCCATGTGTTAATGTACGAGTTAAATATGATGTTGGCATAATTGCATACATGGCATGTTACATGGCCCGGGCGGTGAGAAAGTCATAACTAGTCCGAGGAAGGTCGGTGAGAAAGTTATGACTAATCCGGAGAGCCATTGAGTAAGTCCTACATCGTGATTCCATCCACGTGGTGTTTGGAAGCGAGGAGTAGGCACCCTCCATCATCGGGATGGAAGGGGGGAGAGGGTGCACATCGACGGGTGTGTACTCAACCATACCGGTATGAGTTTCCAAGGAGACATGAGCATTGCATTGCATTGCATACGTAATGATGATGATAATGTTATGTGTTCATGAATGAGATGATATACATGATGTGAGACATTATTGTCATGTTATTATTCTTGTTGTCCATTGCAATATGCTTGCTGAGTGATGAACTCACGCTTGTGTTTATATTGTTTTCTTTTAGGTACCATGAATCCGGCATGCGGGGAAGGGAAATAGTCACACTTCCACATTTAGCTTCACTCTTTTGATTTCACAAGTCATTCAATTAGTGTTGATAATAAATTGCGTGTGATGATCATTGCTTTAAGGCTTAGCTTTGCTAAATGAGAACCTTTTCGTTCGTTTGACTCTTGGAGACATTATATGTTTGGAACTAGACTTACATTGTTGCTAAGTCGTTAATTATTGCTGTTTTAGATGCTTTCCATTATGATATAACTTGTGTTACTGTTGTTGCTCCTTCAATTCATGTTAAAACAAAGGAGATGCTGCCGAAATCTCGGTTTTTAGCATGTGCGCCTTTGCTGGAATTTATGTTTAATCATGGTATTTAGATGTTGTTTAGCTTATGTTTGGTAGCATTCAGGCATATTAAATGTCGGGGTTTTACAGTTGGTATCAGAGCGGGCTGTAGGTCCTTGGAATGCGTATTTTTTTAGTGTCATGCTATAGGGTACAACTAAAATGTGATGTGGAATAACTTAGAAACATGGCTTAGGTCTTAACTAAATTTTGTCATAGGATAGCAACATTAAAACTTGCAAAAGTGGTATAACTAATCTAAAATTTGACACACACTAGATGCACAGTAGGAAAGGGTATGGGTATCGTTCCTTTACGCTTAAATGTTGTATTTAAGCTATAATGTTGAATGCTTCATTTGATAAAGCATGTTGCTATGTCCATGAGATAAATGATTGAATTGTTCTTGTTATTTGTGATATAGTGGGTTGTGGTGCCGAAGGATTTCGGTCACCTCTTTTTGTTCATAGTAAGGGTGAGGTTTGACGGTGTGGCCGGTTAGCGCCATCACCGAAGAACTATTAACCCCTATAGGAGAAGAGTGCTTACCCTTTCTGTCGTAGATCGGGTAGTTGACTGGAGTCAAATAGAAGAGTTTGGTGGTGGATTCCTTTGTATGTTCTTTATCGTTCTATGTTCGTTCTTGGTTGGTTTTCTTGGTTTTAGTTGATGGAAACCAAAAGAAAAGTGTTTGGTATTGGATTTTCGCGGATTGTTCCGTATGTGGTGTGTGGGTTTGTCTTCTTTGGTTGAAGACGAAGAAGAGGAGTCTAGTGTTGCGCTTCTTTTGGGCGCCTTTCCAGTTTTAATGCCTAGTTTGTTGATTGTTTTATAGGGAAGAAGCATTCAATTTATTCCTATGTTTGTCTTTCTCCGAGGTTAAAAGAGTTTTTGCGGAGTTGTGCCAAACCTGGCTGTCAGAGCTGAAGTTCTGTGGCTTTGTAGGAGTAAGTGGTGTTTGATTTCGTCATTTTACTGGTTTGAGAAATCATCTTTGAAAAATCCTTCTTGTTTCGTGAAAGTTTGGGGTTTGAGATTAAGGTTTTATTTGAAATGGATTACTTGGTCGCTTGGTTTCCGTTAAGAAAATTGTCTTTCAACCATTTTCCTTTATGGGAGTCTTTGAGAATGAAAAGTGTTTTGGAGAATTCCTTTTGCATGACCAAGTTTGGGTTTGTCTCATTGCAATTTTGAGAGTCAAGTTTTCTTATGAACTCGGGATGAGCTTTAAAACTAAAATGTTGCAAACAAAGTAAGTAATCCTTTGACCGAAATCGTTTGTCCCTAGTAAGAATTGCTGTTTAGCATATTATGTAGCATGTACCAATGTGGTTTATGGGATGATGCATTGTTAAGTTAATTTTTGAGTTGAAACAATTCAATGCGGTTGTTATCTCTAGCTTGAGAATAAATAGACTACTAGTGTTGTAGTTTACTCTTAGCGAGAATGATTGAATGTGCTAAAGTACATGCTTAGAATCTGTTGCTTTGCTTTAAAAGTGCTTATGACCCTTGATAATGTTTAAAGTTTTAAACCCTGTTGCATAGTTGAAACATTAAGATGATGTAGATTGCTGTTATTGTTAAAGAAACTTTGCTGGTTGTTTAAAGATGCTCTAATCTAATGGATTAATAGAGAAATTTAATCGTGTTGCCTAGTAACTTTAATTTGGAAGTTGATTAGAGTTGCTATTTACGTTGTTGCAAAATACTAGTATATTTGGAAGTATGCAGTTGTGTCTCTACAATGCTAGTATTGATATCAATTGAGAAGACATAAGACTTTTTGTTAATGATGTTGTTAAGGGTAGTGTTAATGTTAGTATTCAATCTATTTTAAATAGTTGGAGTATGTTGTGTGGTGGTAGTTTTTGTTATCACCTTTGAATAGAGTAGCTAAAAGAAATGTTGTTGGTTGATGAACATGCCCATTTGTTGTTATTGATGACTAAGTAGTGGTGGTAACTGTTTAGATTACTCGTTGGAAAATCATGGTTAAATAGAGGAAAATGTTAACATGTTGCGATGGAGTGAGCTTTGGATAATTAATATGATAAATGGTCTTATCCTTAATGAAAGTATAACTTAGAGTCTCACTTACGAATTCTTCCCTGTGGAGACAATATTTACATGTTGAAGTCGTTGTTTAACTGAATAAGGTTCGGTTGTCGAGACATGAATATATAGGAAGTATGAAATTTATATATTGATCTTGCTGAAAGATTTGTTGAAGTACTATGCTCCAATAGAGAATAAGAAGTATTATGATTCAGTGATCTGTGGGGATCATGTCAATATAGTATTGGTTGGGTGCATTTTTGATAAGCATCATAAACCCTAATTAAAAGTGTTAGGAATGGTAACTAGAGGAAGAATTGCTATAAGCTTTTGGTTTAATTGTGTTGGGGCTTCTCAGGAGTAAATAGTGATTATTGAAGTCTTTAATGGAAAGCGAGTGGAGTACTAGAGATGGTTCTTTTATGCCGAGCTTGTGTTCAAAAGCTTTTGGACTGGTCGGTTGTTTGCCCTTTTGGTTGAAGGGTTTTCGGTCAAGATGTTCCATATCTTTGTGTTTGAGTTTCCTAAAACTCGTAGAAATTGGTGCAAATATTTGGTTTTTGCTAATTTGTTTAGTTGGTGCTATGAGTATGGATTTACACCCCAAAAGTTTTTGAGTCGATTACGCCCTTCGGCGTTACCGAATTATCTTTGGAATTAATTTTAAAAGGAAGCAGATGGTCATAAAGGGTTGTGTTGGAAACTTTTGAGTTAAGCCCTTGATGTGTAACTCTGTTTGGCTAGAGTTGAGTCATTTGGAAAATGTGTCCGGTGTGCGGATGTTTCACAAGTCTGGTTTTCATGAAAGTTTCATAAGTGAATTTGGTTAGTGAGGAGTTTTCTTTGGGATTGAGTTTCCCTCTCTTTTGATAAAATTTATGGCGGTTGTGTGTGCAGATGTTTGACTTTGGAGTCGATGTTCTGTTCCAAAAGGTTGAGTTTGTTTTTGCGAGGTGTTGCAAGGTTAGTTTTAAATGGATGATGGGTTTTAACACGATGTGGTGTTTTGTTGTTAAAGTTGTTGCCGTCATAGTCTATATGATTTAGCGAATCATCGGTGTTATGTGTATTTCAATCATGTGATACCGAGGAAGAAGTCTTTTTGTGAATGACTTTTCGGTATTGTTGTTATATGATGAATGAATGGTGAAAAGTAAACAAGACATCGTGTATAGATGTTAAATGATAAAAGAGTCATTGAGCTAGGTCGGTGAGAAAGTCATATATGGAGATATGACTATTCCGGAGTGCTCTTGAAGTATGTGCATTCATGTCATGAAACGAGATTTCCTTTGCTTTCTAGTATGAAAAGAAAAGAATGAATAATTTCTGGTGTTGATTGTGATGAAGGGATGTGTGTTTCCTTTGCATTTTGGCTTAGGAAATTAAAATGAATACTCTTTGGTTGTTGTCGAATCCTTTCCAAAGTGGTTTTAACGCTTTGGGGTTTGAGTTGTTGGATGAGGGCCACTTGGGTTCATGTTATGGTTGAGCTCACTTAATGATTGTGCTCTTTATCGTGGTCCTTTGAGTGGAAGGTTGTGTATGACTCAATGCAAACCTTCGTGGAGAATTGTGTCGTTGAGGTGTTCCTCAGTAGGGTTGATTACATTTTGAGTGGACCACTTGGTGGTTGCTAGTGATCGTTTTTCCTTTTGAAGTGTATTAGTGCTTTTGTCGTTGGGCAAGAAGCGAGTTGTGTCAAACCGCAGGGGAAAGTTCGGTCGTTTCTGTTACGCGAGTCTTACGGATCCTGGTTAAAGTAGGTTGTTCGTTCTGTGGTAATCATAGAGCGTTGTGTCTCTCCTGCTTCGCGTCGTCTTGAGTACATGGAACCACAGAAGGGAGGTTGGTACCGTGTTTTTCTGGAGAGTAGCCTGAGTTAAAGGGATCGAGCACTTCAGTGCAAGGGAATGCTTAGAACGAGGAGTATGAGACCGTTTTCCTGCGTGGTCTGTTTGGGATTTTATCCTATCACTTGGGTCATGCCGAGGCCTTATTTGAGTGCTTTGTGTTTCAATGTTGAGTAAAGTTCTCGCAAGTTTTTGATTGTGAGTTATCTTTAGAGCTGTCAGTCTTTGATCCTTAGCGCCTTGCCTCTGAGTGCTGGCTGGTGCAAGTCGTAGGGGCTTCTAAGCGGGTTCTGAGGTGTGGACCATAACTCCCTTTGATTTGATGATTTGCGAACTGGCGTGTCTCGGATTCGGGGTCGAATCCTGTTGAAGGGGGGGAGAATGTGACACTACGGAATGGTGTGACATTAATTAACGTGAATGTTAAGGTCAAAAAACTTTATGAAATATGGTATTGGAGGTTAAAACCATATGATAGGAGGCTTAATAGCGTTTCCGGGGTTTTGGGCCTTTCCGGGGGAGTTTGGGCCTAAAGGAAAGGGTCGTAGGCTTTGGTGGGATAGAGTTTGAGTCCTAATAGGAGTAGGAGACCTAGTTGGGGGCCTCCCCCAGCCCCTTTAGGCGTTCACCCCCTGCCCTTGCGCCCCCACAAGTCCTAGCCGCCCCCCCCCACACCTCCCCACCTCCTCCTTGTGGCACCTCCACCTCCCCCATTGCTCCCCATTGCTCCACCACCTCTCCACCACCTCTCCTCCTCCCTTGCTGCCCCTAGGGGAGTTCTCCACCTCCACACATCAAAGATCCATCCGTTGGAGCGCTCCGCGATGAGGAGACCCGGCGGGATTGGAGCGAGGAAGGAGATCGCGCGAACCGGGAGGAGATCTATTGGGTTTTCGTGCGTTGGGCAAAGGTATGGCCATGGGAAACCTTGGGGTTGGTCTAGGTACTGTTCTAAGGGTGTTTATCAATTTTTTAGATCAATTGGTGGTACTGGAATTGAGTAGATTGGATTAGATCTAGAAGTTGCCACGTTCTCTGTTTCAGGCAGCATGAGCAGTCGACCTAGGGTTCGGTTTTTCACCAAATTAGATTCGGAATCTGGTCGTACGGACATTGAAGAAGTTGTATATAATTTCTTTATCTTTCTGTGGATATAAAGAACGTTAAATTCCGCTAAGCCGTTTGAATGTTATGGCTGTTTTACCGAGTGTGTTAAAATCTGTGACGTGATTGGAACAGATCAAGGTATTTTGTAGATTAAACAACTTTAGATTCCAAATCAGTCTTTCCCTATACCTAGAAAAAGTTGGGAAATTTCCTAAGCTACGTGAGGATGTACTCGTTTAATTGATTCGGAGTCTTAGAACCCGAGTTATGCCTTTTGGAAGGCTGCTGTCCCGACGGGACAAAACCTCTGTTTTTAGGTTTTGCGAGTAGTTGGCAATGTCGGGGTAGATGAGGGTTTGCGTACTATTTTATGGACATGATTGTGAGTGTGTGATACCTATGTGCAGGTGGTGTGACCCCGGGAGTGCCTTCTACTTCCCGCCAATCCGTTGCCCGTGGTTGAGGCAAGTGTGTTGTAGTGGATACCGATTTGTAGGTTGCTTGTTGAGAATAGATGGAATTGACTACATGATATATGATCACTTGCCATGCTTTAATGATTCCCAATGATATGATGAGCATGTTTATTATGTTATGATGCCATGCGTTAATGTACGAGTTAAATATGATGTTGGCATAATTGCATACATGGCATGTTACATGGCCCGGGCGGTGAGAAAGTCATAACTAGTCCGGGGAAGGTCGGTGAGAAAGTTATGACTAATCCGGAGAGCCATTGAGTAAGTCCTACATCGTGATTCCATCCACGTGGTGTTTGGAAGCGAGGAGTAGGCACCCTCCATCTTCGGGATGAAAGGGGGGAGAGGGTGCACATCGACGGGTGTGTACTCAACCATACCGGTATGAGTTTCCAAGGAGACATGAGCATTGCATTGCATTGCATACGTAATGATGATGATAATGTTATGTGTTCATGAATGAGATGATATACATGATGTGAGACATTATTGTCATGTTATTGTTCTTGTTGTCCATTGCAATATGCTTGCTGAGTGATGAACTCACGCTTGTGTTTATATTGTTTTCTTTTAGGTACCATGAATCCGGCATGCGGGGAAGGGAAATAGTCACACTTCCACACGTAGCTTCACTCTTTTGATTTCACAAGTCATTCAATTAGTGTTGATAATAAATTTCGTGTGATGATCATTGCTTTAAGGCTTAGCTTTGCTACATGAGAATCTTTTCGTTCGTTTGACTCTTGGATACATTATATGTTTGGAACTGGACTTACATTGTTGCTAAGTCGTTAATTATTGCTGTTTTAGATGCTTTCCATTATGATATAACTTGTGTTACTGTTGTTACTCCTCCAATTCATGTTAAAACAAAGGAGATGCTGCCGAAATATCAGTTTTTAGCATGTGCGCCTTTGCTGGAATTTATGTTTAATTGTAGTATTTAGATGTTGTTTAGCTTATGTTTGGTAGCATTCAGGCATATTAAATGTCGGGGTGTTACATAAATGTTGTATTTAAGCTTTGATGTTGAATGCTTCATTTGATAAAGCATGTTGCTATGTCTATGAGATAAATGATTGAATTGTTCTTGTGGTGGTGATAAAGTGGGGTTGTGGTGCCGAAGGGTTTCGGTCACCTCTTTTTGGTTCATAGTAAGGGTGTGGCTTGACGGTGTGGCCGGTTAGCGCCATCACCGAAGAACTATTAACCCCTTTAGGAGAAGAGTGCTTACCCTTTCTGTCGTAAATTGGGTAGTTGACTGGAGTCAAATAGAAAAGTTTGGTGGTGGATTCCCTCGGATGTTTTTTATCGTTTTGTGGTCGGTCTTGGTTGGTTTTCTTGGTTTTAGTTGATGGAAACCAAAAGAAAAGTGTTTGGTATTAGATTTTCGCGGATCGTTCTGTATGCGGTGTGTGGTTTTGTCTTCCTTGGTTGAAGATGAAGAAGAGGATTCTAGGGTTGCGCTTCTTTCGGGCGCCTTTCCAGTTTTGATGCTTAGTTTGTTGATTGCTTTATGGGAAGAAGCATTCAATTTATTCCTGTGTTTGTCTTTCTCCGAGGTTAAAGGAGTTATTGCGGTGTTATGCCAGACCTGGCTGTCAGGGCTGAAGTTCTGTGGCTTTGTAGGAGTAAGTGGTGTTTGATTTAGTTATTTTACAGGTTTAAGAAATCATCTTTGAAGAACCCTTCTTGTTTCATGAAAGTTTGGGGTTTGGTGTTAAGGTTTTATTTGCAAAGGTTTAATTGAGCGCTTGGTTCCCTATCAAGAAAAAAAATTTGTCTTTCAACCATTTTCCTCTATGGGAGTCCTTGAGATTTAAAAGTGTTTTGGAGAATTCCTCTTGCATGACCAAGTTTGGGTTTGTCTCATCGCAATTTTGAGAGTCAAGTTTCCTTATGAATTTTGGGATGAGTTTTAAAACTAAAATGCTGCAAACAAAGTAAGTAGTCTTTTGACTGAAATCGTTTGTCCCTAGTAAGAATTGTTGTTTAGCATGTTATGTAGCATGTAGCAATGTGGTTTATGGGATGACGTATTGTTAAGTTAATTTGTGAGTTGAAACAATTCAATGCGGTTGTTACCTCTAGCTTGAAAATAAATAGACTACTAGTGTTGTAGTTTGCTCTTAGCGAGAATGATTAAATGTGTATACATGCTTAGAACATGTTGCTTTGTTATAAAAAAATGCTTATGACCCCCGATTATGTTTAAAGTTTTAAACCCTGATGCATAGTTGAAACATTAAGATGATGTAGACTGCTGTTATTGTTAAAGAAACTTTGCTGGTTGTTTAAAGATGTTCTAATCTAATGGATTAATAGAGAAATTTAATCGTGTTGACTAGTGACTTTAATTTGGAAGTTGATTAGAGTTGTTATTTACGTTGTTGCAAACTGCTAGTATATTTGGAAGTATGCAGTTGTGTCTCTACAATGTTAGTATTGATATCAATTGAGAAGACATAAGACTTATTGTTAATGATGTTGTTAAGAACATTGTGCTGATCTAACTTATTAAATCTAATTTAATGGTTGGAGTATGTTGTGTAGTGACAATTCTGTTGCAACCTATGTGTAAGGTAGCTAAAAGCAATGTTGTTGATTGATGATTACGTAAGGAATTGATATTTGTGCTTTGGTAGTGTTGTTAATTGTTGGAAACCATTGATCCAATAGAAGAAAAGTGTAAAACTGGGGTATTATGTCGAGTACATGTTGTGATGGGATGAACAATGGATAATAATCATGATGCAAGATTTTAATCTTAATGAATGCATATCTTAGAATCCTATTTACAAATTTTATCTTATAGAGATATTACTTATTTGTTGAAGTCATTTTATTGATTGAACAAGTTTCAATTGTCAAGATTTTGACGTATGGATAGTATAAAAATTGATACGTTGACCTTGCTCAAGTAACTGTTGAAGTACTATGTTTGAAATATAGAATACGTTGTTATATGATTTGGTGATCCGTGGGGATCATGTCATTGTAGTCTTGGTTGGTTGCCTTGTGATAAGCATCATAAACCCTAATTAAAAGTGTTGGGAATGGTAACCAGAGGAAGAATTTGTTGTGAAGCTTTTGGTTTATTTGTGTTGGGGCTTCTCAGGGAGTAAATAGTGATTATTGAAGTCTTTAATGGAAAGCATAGTGGAGTACTAGAGATGGTTCTTTTTATGCTGAGCTTGTGTTCAAAAGCTTTTGGACTGGTTTGGTTGTTTGCCTTTTTGGTTGAAGGGTTTTCGGTCAAGGTGTTCCATATCTTTGTGTTTGAGTTTCCTAAAACTCAGAGAAATTGGTGCAAATATTTGGTTTTGGCTAATTTGTTTAGTTGGTGCTATGAGTATGGATTTACACCCCAAAAGTTTTTGAGTCGATCGCGCCCTTTCGCGTTTGCACTGAATTATCTTTGGAATTAATTTTAAAAGGAAGCAGATGGTCATAAAGGGTTGTGTTGGAAACTTTTGAGTTAAGCCCTTGATGTGTAACTCTGTTTGGCTAGAGTTGGAGTCATTTGGAAAATGTGTCTGGTGTGCGGATGTTTCACAAGTCTGGATTTTTATGAATGTTTCATAAGTGAATTTGGTTGGTGAAGAGTTTTCTTTTGGGATTGAGTTTCCCTCTCTTTTGTTAAAATTTATGGCGGTTGTTTGTGCAGATGTTTAACTTTGGAGCCGATGTTTCTTTTTTTCCCAAATGTTGATTTTGGTTAAAACGCGATGTTTTGCGAGTTTAGCTTTCTATCATGGGTGGGTTCTGAGACGATGTGGTGCCTTACTGTTAACTATGCTGACGTCATAGTTTATATGAATTATCGCAACTCTCGATGTTATTCGAGATTTATTCATGTGATGCCGAGGAAGAAGTCGTCATGTGAATGACTATTCGGTAGTGTTGTTACATGATGAAGGAATGGTGAAAAGTAAACATGACATCGTTTTTTTTAGATGTTAAATGATAAAAGAGTCATTGAGCCAGGTCGGTGAGAAAGTCATATATGGAGATATGACTAATCCGGAGTGCTCTTGAAGAATGTGCATTCATGTCATGAAACGAGATTTCCCTTGCTTTCTAGTATGAAAAGAAAAGAATAAATAATTTCTGTTGTTGGTTGTGGTGAAGGGATTTGTGTTTTCTTTGCGTTTTGGCTTAGGAAATTAAAATGAATACTCTCTGGTTGTTGTCGAATCCTTTCCAAAGTGGTTTTAGCGCTTTGGGGTTTGAGTTGTTGGATGAGGGCCACTTGGGTTCATGTTTATGGTTGAGCTCACTCAATGATTGTGCTCTTTATCGTGGTCCTTTGAGTGGAAGGTTGTGTATGACTCAATGCAAACCTTCGTGGAGAATTGTGTCGTTGAGGTGTTCCTCAGTAGGGTTGATCCAATGATTAGTGGACCACTTGGTGGTTGCTAGTAATTGCTTTTTGTTTTTGAAGAGTATTGGATCTTTTGTCGTCGATCTTAGAGTGTTGTGTCTCACTTGGGTTGCATCGTCTTGAATACGACGAACCACAGTTGAGAGGTTGAGACGTGAATCACTTTTGTGCGTGGGAGCAGAAGATAGATCTAGAAGTTGGTACCATGTCCTTCTGGAGAGTGGCTTTGGTTAAATGGATCAGGCACTTTAGTGCCAAGGAATGCATGGAATGAGGAGTGTGAGACCGTTTTATTTCGTGGTCCGTTTGGGACTTTAACCTACCGCTTGGGTTGTGCCGAGGCCGTATGTGAATGCTTTTGTGTTTCAATGTTGAGTAAGAATTCTGGCAAGTTTTGAATGTGAGTTATCTTTAGAGTCATCGCCTTGATCCTTAGCTCCTTGCCTCTGAGTGCTGGCTGGTGCAAATCGTAGGGGCTTCGAAGCGGGTTCTGAGGCGTGAACCATAACTCCCTTTGATTTGGTTGTTTGGGAAGTGGCGTGTCTCGGATTCGGGGTCGAATCCTGTTGAAGGGTGGAAGAATGTGACACTACGGAATGGTGTGACATTATTTAATGTGAATGTTAAGGTCAAAAACTTTATGAAATATGGTATTGGAGGTTAAAACCATATGGTAGGAGGTTTAATTGCGTTTTCCGGGAGTTTGAGCCTTTCCGGGGGAGTTTGGGCCTAAAAGAAGGGGTTGTGGGCTTTGGTGGGATGGAGTATGAGTCCATTTAGGATTAGGACTCCTGTTTTGGGCTGGTAAAAGGGGCTCCCCCTGCCCCCTTGTGCGCCCCAACCAGCCATTGTGCGCCCCCACCCCTCCCCTTGTGCCCTACCCTCCCCTCCCCTCCCTCTCCCTTTGGCCGTGCGCCCCCTCCCCTTGCCCCTTTGATCCCCACCTCTCCACCACCTCTCCTCCACCCCTTGCTGCCCTAGGGTAGCCTCTCCACCCCTGCACCTCGAAGATCCATCCGTTGGAGCGAGGAGCGATCCGGGAGGAGATCTATTGGGTTTTCGTGCGTCAGGCGAAGGTATGGCCATGGGACTCCTTGGGGTTGGGCTAGGTATTGTTCTAAGGGTTTTATCATGTTTTTAGATCAATTGGTGGTGCTGGAATTGAGTAGATTGGATTAGATCTAGAAGTTGCCACGTTCTCTGTTTCGGGCAGCATGAGCAGTCGACCTAGGGTTTGGTTTTTCGCCAATTTAGAGTCGGAATTTGGTCGTACGGCTGTTGAAGAAGTTGTAGGTAATTTCAATACCTTTCAGTGGGTATAAAGAACTTTAAATTCCTCCCAGTCGTTTGAATGTTATGCTTGTTTTACCGAACGTATTAAAATCTGTGACGTGATTGGAACATATCACGGTATTTTGTAGATTAAACAACTTTAGAGTCCGAATCAGTCTTTCCATATACTTAGAAAAAGTTAGGAAATTTCGTAAGCTACGCGAGGATGTACTCGTTTAATTGATTCGGAGTCCCAGAACCCAAGTTATGCCTTTTGGACAGAACCTCTGTTTTTGGGTTTTGCGAGTAGTTGGCAATGTCGGGGTAGATGAGGGTTTGCGTACTATTTTGTGGGCATGATTGTGAGTGTGTGGTCCCTATGTGCAGGTGGTGTGACCCCCGGGAGTGCCTTCTACTTCTCGCCAATCCGTCGCCCGTGGTTGAGGCAAGTGTATTGGAATGGGTAGCGGGTTATTGTTTGCTATATCGGTTGTTATTGAAATCTCGTATATGATATGTTCACATGCTATGCTTTAATGATTGCCAATGATATGATGATCATGCTTACTATGTTATGATGCCATGTGATGATGTACATGTGATTTATAATGTTGGCATAATTGCATACATGACATGTTACATGGCCCGGGCGGTGAGAAAGTCATAACTAATCCGGGGAAGGTCGGTGAGAAAGTTATGACTATTCCGGAGAGCCAATGAGTAAGTCCTACATCGTGATTCCATCCACCGCGGTGTGGGGAAGCGAGGAGTAGGCACCCTCCATCTTCGGGATGGAAGGGGGGAGAGGGTGCACACCGACGGGTGTGTACTCAACCATACCGGTATGAGTTTCCAAGGAGATATGAGCATCACATCGCATTGCATACATAATGATGATGATAATGATATGTGATCATGAATGAGATGATATACATGATGTGAGTGGTTGTAGCCATGTAATCGTTTTTGTTGTACCATTGCAATATACTTGCTGAGCGATGAACTCACGCTTGTGTTTATGTTGTTTTCTTAGGTACCATGAAACCGGCATGCGGGAAAAAGGGGTTTAGCTACACATCTACACGTAGCTCCACACAAATTAGACAGTGTTATCATTTGGAGTCATTATAATGAAAGTAATGCCATGAAACTTGGAGAATTGCTTAACTGTGTGCTCAGTCTTTTTATTTGATTCGCTTAGCTCATGGAGTGGTTGAATGCTTTATCCTGGACTTATATTGTTGCTATGTCACCTGTTATTGCTGTTTTAGATGCTTTCCTTTATGATATAACTTGTGATACTTTGTTGTTGCCCCGAATCATGGAAAAACAAAGGAGATGCTGCCGAAATTTCGGTTTTTAGCATTTACTCCTTTGCTATAATTTATCTTTATTTATGGTATTTAGAGGTTGTTCGGTCTATGTTTGGTAGCATTCGGGCATATTAAATGCCGGGGTGTTACAGCGAGACCATGGTCCGACGATGGTGTCGGTGACGAGACGAGATGGGATCGCGGACCAGCAATGGCACCAGGCGATGGTGTAGGCCGTGCGGCCTCCTTGATGTCCTCACCCTCTCCAACGAAGGTGATCCCCTCCAGTCCTCCACCTTTGCGGCCACAACCTTCAGGTCAGGTATGCTTTTTAACTTTGTTAGTTGTGATTTGCTCCTATTTGCCCCTGATGCATTGATTTCTCTCATTGTCCATGCGCATGACTCCTTGACTCCTCTTCCTCCTCTAGACCTATACGGCTATGCAGATTACCTCTGCTGCCTTTCTTTGAGAATCGAATTCTTCATCTACTGCTGAGTGCTGTTAAATGCAAGGACGCAACTATCCGTTGCGCGGTGGTCGCTTGGTTGGTGCTCGTCTATTCTATTCGATTTGCATCTACCTATAAATGCATTGCTGCCTTGCTGATTCTTCTCTAGTTCTCTGAGTTCTCTAGTCTCAAACTCATCACTTTTCAATTTTCCCTCTCCAGTCTCTAGTGTGAGTGACTGAGTGTGCGATGAGCCGATGAGGAACATGTAACACCCCATAAATCTAAACTGTTGTACAAGAAAAAAAATTGACAGCATTTCCCCTAAAACAGGATAATACGGAAGCAATTCATAAAAACAAGGTCCATGATAAGCAATTCAAATAGGAATAATATCATGACATCAATACTAGAGACAACAAGTCTAAATCAACCAGGAATCAACCATAAACATAACACATCTCTAAAGGGACAACCATAAAGGAGAACAAGTTTAAAGGGGACAACAATGGGTCTAGGTGTAATAAAATTTTAGCCAGCTAAAGAATTATATAAAACACTAGTTCATGTGAGTCGTGATGACATCAGAAAATTTATTGTGTTGCTAGCCCAACCTTCATGCTTACGACTCACGTGCGCTACCTGAAAACATCAAAACAGCAAGTAGTGAGATTGGGTAATCTCAAAGAAGCGGAACAACTAATACAAATAAAACATCCACCATATATTTAGCATTCCACATTCCTCATATACAATACCACATCAAAGAGTCCACACCACTTCAAGAAAATGCATATGATTGATGCACATGCTTATGCCATGTTCCTCCTCACCGTGCCCTTTCTCAGAACACACGGTGTTGTACTGCAGACGGCCAAGACGCCAAGGCCGACAAACTTCCAATGCATGATTATGCAGTTAATGCTTCATGCATGAATTCATTCATAACCTCTCCCACTGAGTCCACACGTTTTCATATCATCATATAGCATGGATAGAAAACAAATATCATAGAGATGAAATGTTTAGACAATTCATCCGGTAAACAACATCATTCTTCACCTTACTCTTGATTCATAGCTAAACCACAACATCACAATACCAGTCAAGATATTGCAATCCTCAAAGCAAGTGATTAAACCATGTATGATTGCTGTAATTGGAGTTTATAGTGAAGGCAAATCAAACAACAATGTATAGATTAACAATACAACTGCTTCCACTTGCCTTTACCGACATGGGCGAAGAACCTAGTTACGCCCAGCAGTGGCACCACCTGAACAAACATTATTTCAGTACATAGCGACATCACAATTCATCACACAATTCAAACACACGCTTCCTACTCCCCGATCCCATTTAAACGCCAAAAACCCCGATCTGTCCGGATCGAACAGCAGCACCCTCTCTTCCCAATTTCGTATCTTTTTTTCTACTGTTCATAAAAATACAAAAAAATTACAGTAGCTAGATATTGATGAGATCTACAACTTTCATGAAGGTCAAAAATTTCAATTCTGCTGTTAAATATGCCTAAACAACCGTCCAACACAGTGGACGAAATCTGTTTCCAGATTCTTTTCGTCATCTTCCAACAGAGATAACTCTCAGAATGACGGCCCAAAAATTCTGAAATAAATACAGAAGCTAGGTCTCAACGTTTTCTACAACTTTCTAGTTATAGGTTTTTGCAGGAAAAATCATCTATGCCACTTAAACCACGAAACAATCCGCGCTGCACAATCTCCCCTCTCAGAAACAGCACCACGTGAACAACTACCCTTCTCCCCCATCAAATTCCATCCAAACCAAACACCACCAGATCTAAAACACTCCTAATCTTAGGTAGAACAGGGGGTAAAATACTGGAAATTTACCTAGAGTCCTTCCTCGAGAATCCACGGAAAGCACGCGATGAACCCCGAATCTGAAATCTGCTCGTCCTCCACGCCTCCACGGATCCCTTCTCGCTTTCTCCTTCGCGGTTCGTGGTGGATCTTGAGCCACCACGCAGGGGAGGAAGAGGAGAGGGTGGCGGCTGCTAGGGGGAGGAAGGGGAGGCGCCCTAGGGCAAAGGGGGGAGGTGGTGGGCCAAAGGGGAGGGGCGCCACTTAAAGGGGGGGTGGTGGGCCGGCCCACCAAGGCATGGGGAGGAGAGGGGGAAAAAGGAATTCCTACCAGGCCCAGTTGCCTCAGCCAATGGAAACTAGCCCAAAACTCCAATTTTTAATATTAAATTGCCGCATATTCTTCAATTATTTCATTCCCCGACAAAACCCTCTTTCTTTCCGGAACAACCAAGAAAGAAAACCCTAGGATCGCTCTCAAATTCTAGGGCATCACAGAACAAGAAGCAAGTTCCAACAAAGGGGGCAGGGCCGGCACCGCCTGGGCGTAATGTCGGGACCCGAATTTTCAAATCCGGACCCTTTGTGTATTTAGCACTAGTCCAAGATCACGCTAGTGCACACAGTCTCAACATATTGAAGGGAATATGCCCGAGAGGCAATAATAAATTGTTTATTATCTTATTCCATGTTTATAATAGATGTTTATTTCTCATGCTAAAATTGTATTAACCGGAAACGTTGATACATGTGTGTGTAATAAACAAACAAAAGGTTCCTAGTAAAGCCTCTCTTTTAAACTAGCTCGTTGATTAACTGATGATCAAGGTTTCCTGATCATGAACATTGGATGTTGTTAATAACGGGGTCACATTATTAGAAGAATGATGTGATGAACACACACCCAAGTTGGTATAGCAAATTCGATCAAGTCATTAAAGTTTGTTGCTGTACTGAACATATACAAAATAGCTCTTTTCCTTAGACCATGAGATGATGTCAATCACTAACTCCGGAAGAGTACTTTGATGACATCAAACGCCACTCCGTAACACGGTGACTATAAAGATGGATTTGGGTACTATGAAAGTATTAGTTGAGGCTCATGCATCAAGAGTGGGATTTGTCCATCCAGGATGACGGAGAGATATACTGGGCCCTCTCGGTGATATCACATTGACATCGCTTGCAAGCACGTGACTAGGTCACAAGAATGTCATATCACGGAACGAGTAAAGAGTACTTATCGGTAACGGATCAAACTAGGTATAGTTGATACCAATGATCGGATCTCGGATAAGTAATATATCGCGAGACAAAAGGAATTGGTTATGTTGGTTTTGGTTCACACGATCACTAGTTCATCGTTGAGTAAGTGGGAGTCATTATGGATCTCCAGATCCCGCTGATGATTATTGATCAGAGAGGTGTCTTGATCATGTCCATTTTATTCACGAACCGTAGGGTGACACACTTAAGGTTCATCGACGCTTTTGAGTGGATACGGAATACCGGAGAAAAGTTTGGACAGCACCGGAATAGTTTCGGGATATCAGAACATTCACATGAAGAGAATGGAGAGTCCATTCACATGGAGAGTCCATTCACATGAAGAGAATGGAGAGTCCATTCACATGGAGAGTCCATTCACATGGAGAGAATGGAGAGTCCATTCACATGGAGAGTCCATTCACATGGAGAGAATGGAAAGTCCATTCACATGGAGAGTCCATTCACATAGAGAATGGAGAGTCCATTCACATGGAGAGTCCATTCACATGGAGAGAATGGAGAGTCCATTCACATGGAGAGAATGGAAAGTCCATTCACATGGAGAGTCCATTCACATGGAGAGAATGGAGAGTCCATTCACATGGAGAGAATGGAGAGTCAACTCACTCCTATAAAAGGGAGGGTGGAGCTCCTCTCTCATGACTAATCTCCATGACCCTTTGGTTGGTCTTTTCTCCTTCCTCCTGCTGTTCCACCTTTCAAGCGAGCTTGGCTTAAGCGCCGCTGAAATAGTTTCTCCACCACCACCACTAAGTCGTAGTGTTGTTGGAGTTTCCCGTGGATCCTCTACTTCCGCTGCCTACCGGATCGAGGGATTGAGGTCGCCGTTGTTCCGCACGTGTGACCAAGTACGGAGGCGCCGCCGCTTGTGGCGCCATCTTCGCGACTTTGAAGTCGGGCGTGTACCTCTACTTCAACCACGTTTGTTTGCGGGAACGTTATTCCCGCCGGGTTCTACGAGGGTGAGTCCTTCAAAACCGCTTACTTGCATCTCCTAGATATGATCTTGGTGTTTGGTTGCATTCGTAGGGAAAATTTTTGTTTTCCATGCTTCAAACCCTTCAAAGGGTATCAGAGCCGTGTCTATGCGTAGATGTTTTGTACGGTTTAAAACACATGTGGATGTGGGCGTTGATGATAATGTTATTGCATACTTTCGTGTATTTTGGATCATGGTGGCATAGTGGGATTAGAAGCGGCCCGGACTAACCTTACATGTCCTCGCACATGAGACTTGTTCCACGCCGACATGCAACTAGTATTGCATAAGTGGCTTTATGGTGTCTGTTTCTCCTACTATAGTCATGATCTAATTTACAACGGTTTGCTAATAATGTTTTTATCACCGTTGTGGTTCTTGTTCGTAGGTAAGAACAGTTTTTCCTAGAAAGCCCAAAACCACGTAAAATATGCAAAAAAAATAAATTAGAGGCGTCTAACTTGTTTTTGCAGGGCTTGTGATGTGATATGGTCATTGATACAAAGATTGTTGTATGAAATGAAATTTATTGTAAATTTAAACAACCGGCAGGAGCCATTTGGTTGTTTTTTTTTCTTTTATGGCCTGCGTGCTAAGCATATGTCCATGTGATATATTGTAATGGAGGAAGACAATCAAGATGGCAGCATCATGGACCTTGGTGCCATGCCGGTGGAATGATGGAGATCATACCATGTCGCACAAGATGGAGATCAAGTGCTGAAAGGACCATATCATATCACTTTATTCATGCATGTGATGTTAATCCTTTTATGCATCTTATTTTTGCTTGGATATGATCACGTCGATAGCACTATAAGATGATCCCTCCAAATTAATATCAAGATAATAATGTGTTCTTCCATAGTATGCACCGTTAAGAAAGTTCGCTGCTTCAAGCACCACGTGATGATCGGGTGTGATAGACTCTACGTCGCATACAACGGGTGTAAGCCGATTTACACAAGCAAATACTTTGGTTCTACTTGGCGAGCCTAGCATGTACAGACATGGCCTCGGAACACGAACCGAAAGGTAAAGCATGAGTCATATGGATGATATGATGAACATATTGATGTTCGCCTTTGAAACTATGCCGTTGCACGTGATGATCGGTTTCGGTATAGTGAATTTGGTTCGTGTAATCACTAAAGATGACTAGAGGGATGTTGTTTTTGAGTGGGAGTTCTCGTAGTAATTTTGAATTAAACTTGAACTTAATCTATTATGAACTTAGTCTAATTAACTTTGCAAATACGTTGTAGATGGCACCACCTACTTTCAATTTCAATCTGTTCATGGAGAAAGAGAAACTAGCCACCAACAAGAGCAACTTTACCAATCGGGCCCTTAACTCGAGGATTCTCTCACGCTGCTCAAAGGAGCTATGTGCTTGATGCGCCAGCTGGGTGCCCCGCCTCACGATGATGGCCCCGAGGAGGAGAAAAATGTTTTCTTGACTCGCAAGGAGGACCACAGTCTAGTTCATCATGCGGCATTTTGTACGGCCTTGAGCCTGAGCATAAAACGCTTTGAGCACAAAGCAATGCTTTTGATACAATGAGAGAGTTGAAAATGATCTTCGACACCCATGCCGCAAGAGAGAGTTATGAAGCTTGAGAAAAGTTCTTTAGCCGCATGATGGAGGAAAACAGCTCCATTAGTGAGCACGTACTCAAAATGTCTGGCACGCCGATAAACTCATAGCTTTGGGAATAACGATCCCCATTGAGCTAGGAATTCATCGTGTTCTCTGGTCCTCGCCACCAAGCTACAAGAGCTTTGTGATGAACTACAACATGCAGGGCATGAAGAAGTCTCTCCAGAGCTTCTATCAATGCTGAAAGCTCTGAAGTAGAGATCAAGAAGGAACATCAAGTGTTGATGGTCCATAAGAACACCAGTTTCAAGAAGAATGGCAAGAAAGGCAAGGCTAAGGGTAACTTCAAGAAGAAGGGCAAGTCTGTTGCCACATCTGAGAAGAAGACCAAGGCTGGCCCTAAGTCGAGCATCTTGAATGTTTTTACTGCAAGGGCACTGGGCACTGGAAGCGCAACTGCCCAAAATATCTGGCTGATAAGAAGGACGGGAATGTGAACAAAGGTATATATGATATACATGTTATTGATATGTACCTTACTAGTACTTGTCGGGACCCGAATTTGCAAATCCGGACCCTCTGTGTATTCAGCACTAGTCCAGGATCACGCTAGTGCACACAGTCTCAACATAGATGAATATCACAATCATACACAGCGGAATAGTAAAAATAACTCAATAATAGAATATAAACTATTGAGCGACCTTAAGGTCAACCTTACATTTGTGAAACCCTGACGGCTTCAACTCCAAATAAGCAGCAGCGGAACGAAGAACATCGGTGAATCCCATCAATACGCCACAGGCAACTGACAGGGTTCGACTCCTAGATAATCGCCTTCACTAACTTCTTCTTCTTCGACGATGTAGACTTTTGCTCACTGGTGATTGTTTGTTTGCAAGGGTGAGTACATAAAGCACTCAAGCAAGTCATGCACGAATGCAAGTCTAATAGCTATATGCATGGCTTGGTACAAAGGAATAGCTCAAGGTATATTTGCAAAGAAATGACTTTTTTGAAAAGTAATATAAGTAGATTCAAGCGAGAAACAAGTAAAACATAAATAACTTTTCAAAAAGTTTAATAAACATGTTCCCCATCCTAAACCACATTTCCATCATTTCCATTAAACCCACCCAACTTTCCAAATCCAAGTTATTTTTGAGAAAATCTAACCCTTGATTGTAATCCCGAGCATTGTCGATCAAGTGGACTCGGCTATTCGAATAGGTTTTACACTCTGGCAGAGGTTATACACTTTACCCACAAGATACAATCCACTCACCACGTCCACCGTGAATCGCCATACAAGAGTATGCGAATAAGCGATCATAACAAAGCCTTTGGAAGCCTCAAACAACACAGGTGGTCCTCTTCGGTTCAGTGCTCTACACCATCCCTTCCTTAGCCAAGGCGAAGTATGGGACCAACACACCGTTAGATGGGTATCTGGCCACGCCACGATACGCCCCCGCACAATCACACAAACGGTGTAATTGACACTCGAGGCTCCACAAGTGAGTCCTTAGCGACTTAGTCAACTAGGGCCGTCCCATTCGACCATGTGGTTATGCACGTATGGCCCGATTCAAAGGCTTGCAAGGTTAAGTCCTTAGAGTGACCAGGGCAAGACTACCCGAAAAACCAAATCAACATCCCCAATGCCACAATGGCCCACCTGATTACTCTTGCCACATGCCCTGGCCGAAAACTATTTATCAAACCCAGCTTGATTACCATGCACCACGTGCCATCAACATCACATGATACTTTTCCAAAACAGGTTCAATATATCATTAAGTCAATATTAACATTTGATCTTCCAAAATCATGTCATGAGCACGTAGCAGTGTCTAAGCGATACTACAACGGTCTAAACCCATGTTGGCAATTTAATAATGTCCAACTAGTAAACCACAACTAGGGTGACAAAGGGTCATGGCACATACTTAAGTAATCAAGGTGTTTTATAGCAAATTGGTATTTATCTAACCCCCATGTTTAAACAAAGTATCTTTCTAATTGAACTAGCATGCAATAGTTTAAATCAAAATAGATTTCGAAATAGGATCAACATGGTCAAAGCACAACTTGCCTGGCCCTTGCAAACTTTACTGTCTTTTACTCTTTATCCTTGATCCTTGGTCCTCGATCTTCAACTTCCACTTTCTTGATCCTCACTGCTCGAACGATTTCGGACGACGCCGCCTAACGATTAAAGAAGAAGCAAATACAAACCAATTCAAAAGGCAAATCAAGTAAACTCCAAATTAAGAACGAACAGCATTGGGCACAACGGCTTGGGAGAGATTTGGGAACTCGAACGGATTAGATCGAAGAGTTGACAAAAGAGAACGGGCTTCGGCAAAACACCGAAAAGGAAAGATTAATAATCGGAAAGAAAGAATAATATTCGAAGAATATTTCTTCCGAAGTTATTATCTTGATTGGACAGATAGCGACATATGGGCTCTCGATCTATAGATCGGGTCCATACGGATATGTTAGTTATGATGAACTAAACCGATTCGAAGTTGACTTTTGTTGACCGAACGGACACAGTCAAACAAAAGAGAGACGGATAGATCGGGCATAGGGGTATGACAGATGGCCAATGGTCTATCAACCAAGTCCACGAAGGAATTCTCGATTAATGGCAGATTAGGTTTTCAGGGATAAGACAAGACAAGTGTCTTACCACGGTTGAAACAACGGGAAAGATTGCAAAGATAACAACGCGGCTCATGATAAACTTAGTTCATCAAACCGGTCTTCGGTTAGGGTTTTGATTCGGCTTGAAGATGATATGACGATGAGTAGGCTCACGTCATGATGATAGAACAGGTGAAGGCATCGCACTAGGGTTTGTGCAAGAATACACACATGCGATGACAACGAGGCGAAGAGAGCCAATCGTTAACGATGAAACGTTAACGATGGAACGTTAACGATGAAACGTTAACGGTGGAACGTTAACGCAGCAGGCGTTAGCGGCAAAGCGTTAACGGAGAAACGTTGCGGCAAACGTTAACAGCGGGCGTGCGAAACATTAGCGGAGGCGTTAACGCAGCGCTAAGCGTTTAAACGTTAATGGAGGAACATTAACGGAGCGTTAATGACAAAACGTTAACGGCAAGACGTTAAGCGGAGCGTTAACGGCGAGTATTGCGGTGAAACATTGTCGGCAAAAGCGTTAGCGGAGGAACGTTAACGCACGTTAACGGAAGAATGTTAACGGGAAGCGTTAGCGGCGCGTTAACGCAACGTTAACGGCGAACGTTAACGGAGCGTTAACGACAAACGTTAACGGCAAAACGTTAACAGGGAAACGTCAACGGCGAACGTTAACGGAGGAGTGTTAACGGCAGATCGTTAACGACGGAGCGTTAAACAATGATAGGAGACTTCATGAAGCGAAGTAGCGACCGTCGATAACGACATGGACGCGACAAAACGCTACCAAGGGCGGCTAACCGGTGCGCGAACGGCACGCGGCTAGGTTGAAAGACGACGGTTTAGGTGAATCGGGCTTCTCGGCAAATGGAGGCCAAAAGAACTCTAAAGATGGACCAAAACAGTACATGATGATCCTCCGGACGCGACAACACGGCCAGAGTGAACCAAAATAGCTGGCGTCAAAAGGCGCGCGACGGCAACAAGCGGTGGCCTAAATATATAAAAAAATTCGGAGGATGGGATGGCAAAGGAGAATGTCTACTGCGTAGAACGGCGAGACGATCTCAGCGGTATAGGCGGATTTTGCGGCGCCCTTCGGATTAATCACAATGGCGATTAACGGGTTTCGGATCAAAACTTTGACGGCTATAACTTCTAGAATAATGATCGAACTTAACGAAATTTGACCGAGAGCTAGATGGGACCAAGAGGCACACCGTGACGCAGGTGGCTCGAAGAAATACCTTCTGGAACAGCGGGGACGCGCGAGGAAGTTTGCTGGAACGTGAACGGAGAAATTAATTTGCGGCGCCAAATCCAGAGGGCAAAACCTTGGGGCAAGATATGCATCCTGTAGAGGACATCCCCAGGAGTCTACACAAAAAATTTCACCGTCAAACTCGAAAAATTGAGGGAGTTATGGCCTCGGCAAGATTCGAGATTGAAACGGCCGTAACTTTTGATCCCGTGGACCAAATTGGCTGAATTTTGGACAGCAAGTAGATGGTACCTTGTGGCACACCACGGAGAAGACGGATCTCGAAAAGAGTCGACGAGTTGCCCGGGACGCGGCTCCAAAGTTCGGCCGATGTTGGGCGACGTTCGGGCGACATTGGATGGATCTCGGAGTTTTGGAGATGATCCGGAGGTTGTATATCCGTGGGAGAGGTCTAGGGGCACTTATATAGGTTTGGGGAAGAGGCTAGATCAAGAAAATCAAGTTTGGACGCGTTTGGAGGTGTTTGGGTCGGTTTGGGCATTTTCCCGAGCACTTGGTGTGCGCTCGGATCCTGGAGTCGACGTGGCAGCGCTGGGCGCGACAAGTGGCAGCGTGGGCGCAGGTCGGCGCACTGGCTCTGGGCCAAAGGCCACAAGCAGGTGGGCCGTGGAGGCGAGGCCCAGGCGGGCGTGGGGTGCGGGGGAGAGAGAAGGATTTGGCCCACTGCAATTTTCGGAATTTCCCACCAATTTATGAATAAAAACAATTCCAATAAATCAAATAAATCACTAGAGGCAATAAAAATACCCGAAAAATTCTAGAAAAATTCCAGAAAATATTTTGAGATATTTCCAACTCAAATAAAATATTTTCAACAAAACTTTATATAAACTTTTTCAAATAATTAATTAATTTCCATAAAAGGGCTTAATACAAATCGATTCCGAATAAATCCAATAAATAGCAAACGAGCTCCGAAAAATCTCAAAAATTACAGGAAAACTTCTTGAAGCACAAGGAATCCAAATAAAATTAAATAAATTTTATTTGATGTTTAGAATAATTAAATTAAATTGTTTTAGCTTTTAGAAAATTCAAATCAAGTTTTATAAACGCGAGAAAATCAACGAAAATTTTTGGGAAGCTAAACTAAACCAAAATTTTTGAAAACCCAAATTTTGGGATGTTACAAATCTACCCCCCTTAACAGAATCTCGTCCCCGAGATTCAGGGCTGACTATAGAATTAGGTTCAGGAGGACTCAACACTTGAGCTTCTTCAAACTTCCGAGCAACTACACACTGGACAGGGGTCGCTTCTGAACAAACGCTTGGTAACATCCAAAATTTTGCAGGCTGCTCCTTGCTGATGAGATCCTCTTACAAGTCCACTGACTCCAGTAACCGCTTTTTCGCCACGAGGCACTTCTTCTACGGAAAATCTTGATACTAACTTTGTCGGAAATCTTGAACATCTTACGCACTCATGCCGGCGCTTCGTAACTCCATTGATAGGCTCCTTGCTTCTGTTCCTAAACACTTGATTTTCTGCTTCTTCTAGAAATTGGACAAGCTGTATCTGACAACAAAGCTTATATGCAATTACGCGGTCTTTATCAAGACTTGGATAGCATTAGGTTGGTCCGGCACTATCTTTGTCGGCTTGATTCTTCAAAGACATTGAAAACTCTGTATCAACTGAATACTCCTTAACAATTCACTTTACGCAAGTGTCTCGGTAGGGGTAGGATTAGGATTGAAGTGGGCGGTATAACACCTTTTCTCCTAGGACAACTATTATCAAAGTGTCCCGGCTCATTGCATCCAAGCAACACTTGACCGACATCCATTGGCTTTCTCGACATGGTACTAATCTTGGTAGGGTAGAGCTGAGATCGATGCGATCGGTGATCACTTTCTTTTGAGGGCGATGATTAGAGAAATATCTGGTCGACAGGTGCAACTCTAGAAACCAGCTTCTTCCTTGAGAACTTTTCACTAGGTTGATGTTATGGAAACTCTAACTATCGGCGAAGCAGGTGAAGGTGTCTCTAACAAAGTCTGAGCAAGATGGCAACTAAATTGTTGAGGGTACTCCTCATTCGCTAAGTGGTCCTTCTTGACAAACTTTCTCGACGCTATGTGGTCTTCCAATTCCTTGCACTCATCTTTCAGGTCAAGGTCTTGTTAATCAACTCTTCTTGCTTCAACTGACTCCTTAAGCAAGTTGCTTCCATAGTCTTACCACTCACTTTTTGTGTTATAATCTTTACTGATGTAATTTTCTGGGATGATCATGGCTTTCGAAATGGCTTGATCTTTCTGTGGCATTCCTTAACAAATGACCTGACTCGCCACAGTGGTAACATGAACGTTTGGGTCATCGTGCTGGGTTGATGAGGCATTCTCTAGGCCAATGACCTCATTTATCACACAAGAAACAATTCCATGGTGACCAAGTATTACTGATTTCTTGAGGTAGATGGATAGGGTTGACATGTTTCCTCTTCTTTTCTTCACGTGGCACAGCTGGTGCGGATGACAATCCTTCTCTTTTCGCTAACTCTTGAGCAATGACAGCTCGAAAATCTTCTTGCCGATCTTTGAGTCACGGTCACTATTGGATCTAAGGGACATTGAGTGGGCAATGATCACGACCTTCGCAAAGATAGCGGTGATATTGCGCATAGGACATTCTCGGGTAAATGGCTTCCTTCATATGGAACAATTGATTGCATGTTCATCAAAGATGGTATCCTATTTCTCCACATCGGATGCATGCACGGTCCTCTAACTTGTTTGGTTGACAACACTTCAAAGAACAGTGTCAGGTATGGTATTAGGTGTAGGGGTTGTACTCTTCTCGAACTCGCGGTAGTCACACTATCATCCGATGACGCAACAAAGCGAAGAAGGCGGTGGCAATTTCCAACCAAGTGATAGTATGTCCATCTTCCGAGGTGGCGTAGAAACCTCTCTTCCAGGCTAATGCATCTCCTTCTAAGCCCGACAAGTAGCATAGGGGACCTTCTCTCATCTTCACATTGTACCCAAGCAAGCTTCTCTTCTATGACACGGCCATATTTCTCCGTCTTTGAGAGTGGCTAATCCATCAAACGTGGGTGGTTACAAACTGATCCAAGTGTCGAATTGTCACGGTTGGTACGGTGGGCGGTTGTTGGTCACAATCGCTTTAACACCGACTCCACTAGTAGCAATCGAATCGACTTGAATCGCCTCAAGTAATCTGTAGTCGGTCCTTTCCATCTTTTGTCCACTCCAGGTTTTTAGGTAAGAGGGAAAAGCATAGATGAGGTTCAAGAATCCTATTGCAGGGGAGCAGGTTTAACCCAAAAACTTGTACAAACATTATTAAGAACTTGGTATGGTTGCTTATCCAAGCCTAAAAGCTATGCAACGCATACTGCACACTCAGCAATAAAGAAAGATCCAAATTCCTAATCACACCATAATCTAGCGTCTAAAGGGTAACGCTCCTATCTTAAGGGACGTGACTCTCACACATGAGTCTCAACTTACTACTAAGCACTGGTTCTTCAAGCTTCTAGAACACTTCATCGATCCACTTCTCTTCGAGCTCGACGATTCCTTACTTCACGATCTTCAGGGTTGACGGCGACATCCAGTGCTTTCTCCTTAAGTGTGAAACATCGTTAACTATTCGGAACAACTCAGGTAAGATTTCCATTTAAATCGGTGGGAAGGATAGAAATTTCAGCAAAGGGGAAAGAATGGAAGAGTAAGATAAGTCAAGAACGTATTATTCTTTCAAGTTAAATTTTCTCTTTAGAAAATAATTTTGAAGCTCCTAAAGACGGCCAATCTATCTAAGGTCAAGACCTACAGTCAGTATGGCTCTGATACCACCTCTGTCGGGACCCGAATTTGCAAATCCGGACCCTCTGTGTATTCAGCACTAGTCCAGGATCACGCTAGTGCACACAGTCTCAACATAGATGAATATCACAATCATACACAACGGAATAGTAAAAATAACTCAATAATAGAATATAAACTATTGAGCGACCTTAAGGTCAACCTTACATTTGTGAAACTCGACGGCTTCAACTCCAAATAAGCAAAGAATGAACGAAGAACATCGGTGAATCCCATCAATACGCCACAGTGCAACCGACAGGGTTCGACTCCTAGATAATCGCCTTCTCACGGAACTTCTTCTTCTTCGACGATGTAGACTTTTGCTCAATGGTGATTGTTTGTTTGCAAGGGGTGAGTACATAAAGCACTCAAACAAGTCATGCCTGTAATGCAAGTCTAATAGCTATATGCATGGCTTGGTACAAAGGAATAGCTCAAGGTATATTTGCGATGTTGACTTTTGAAAAGTAATATAAGTAGATTAAAGCAGTAGAAACAAGTAAAACATAAATAACTTTTCAAAAAGTTTAATAAACATTTTCCCCATCCTAAACCACATTTCCATCATTTCCATTAAACCAACCCAACTTTCCAAATCCAAGTTATTTTTGAGAAAATCTAACCCTTATTTGTAATCCCGAGCATTGTCGATCAAAGAAGTGGACTCGGCTATTCGAATAGGTTTTACACTCTGCAGAGGTTATACACTTTACCCACAAGATACAATCCACTCACCACGTCGGTAGTGAATCGCCATACAAGAGTATGCGAATAAGCGATCATAACAAAGCCTTTCGGAAGCCTCAAACAACACAGGTGGTCCTCTCCGGTTCGTGCTCTACACCATCCCTTCCCTTAGCCAAGGCGAAGTATGGGACCAACACACCGTTAGATGGGTATCTGGCCACGACCACGATACGCTCCCCGCACAATCACACAAACGGTGTAATTGACACCTGAGGCTCCACAAGTGAGTCCTTAGCGACTTAGTCAACTAGGGCCGTCCCATTCCAGCCATGTGGTTGTACGTATGGCCCAGTTCAAAGGCTTGCAAGGTTAAGTCCTTAGAGTGACCAGGGCAAGACTACCCGAAAAACCAAATCAACATCCCCAATGCCACAACTGGCCCACCTGATTACTCTTGCCACATGCCCCGGTCGAAAACTATTTATCAAACCCCAGTTGATTACCATGCACCACGTGCCATCAACATCACATGATACTTTTCCAAAACAGGTTCAATATATCATTAAGTCAATATTAACATTTGATCTTCCAAAATCATGTCATGAGCACGTAGCAGGTCTAAGCAGTATACTACAACGGTCTAAACCCATGTTGGCAATTTAATAATGTCCAACTAGTAAACCACAACTAGGGTGACAAAGGGTCATGGCACATACTTAAGTAATCAAGGTGTTTTATAGCAAATTGGTATTTATCTAACCCCCATGTTTAAACAAAGTATCTTTCTAATTGAACTAGCATGCAATAGTTTAAATCAAAATAGATTTCGAAATAGGATCAACATGGTCAAAGCACAACTTGCCTGGCCCTTGCAAACTTTACTGTCTTTTACTCTTTATCCTTGATCCTTGGTCCTCGATCTTCAACTTCCACTTTCTTGATCCTCAGCTCGTTCGAACGATTTCCGGACGACGCGTCTAACGATTAAAGAAGAAGCAAATACAAACCAATTCAAAAGGCAAATCAAGTAAACTCCAAATTAAGAACGACGACATTGGGCACAACGGCTTGGCAGGAGAGATTTGGGAACTCGAACGGATTAGATCGAAGAGTTGACAAAAGAGAGAACGGGCTTCGGCAAAACAAGAAAAGGAAAGATTAATAATCGGGAAAGAAAGAATAATATTCCGAAGAATATTTCTTCCGAAGTTATTATCTTGATTGACGAGATAGCGACATATGGGCTCGATCTATAGATCGGGTCCATCTGGATATGTTAGTTCGCGATGAACTAAAGCCGATTCTCGAAGTTGACTTTTGTTGACCGAGCGGACACGATCAAACAAAAGAGAGACGGATAGATCGGGCATAGGGTATGACAGATGGCCAATGGTCTATCAACCAAGTCCACGAAGGAATTCTCGATTAATGGCGATTAGGTTTTGAGGATAAGACAAGACAAGTGTCTTACCACGGTTGAAACAACGGGAAAGATTGCAAAGATAACAACGCGGCTCATGATAAACTTAGTTCATCAAACCGGTCTTGGTTAGGAGTTTTGATTCGGCTTGAAGATGATATGACGATGAGTAGGCTCACGTCCATGATGATAGAACAGTGAAGGCATCGCACTAGGGTTTGTGCAAGAATACACATGCGATGACAACGAGGCGAAGAGAGCCAATCGTTAACGATGAAACGTTAACGATGGAACGTTAACGATGCGAAAGCGTTAACGGTGGAGCGTTAACGCAGAAAGGCGTTAACGGCAAAGCGTTAAGCGTTTAACGACGAAAGCGTTAACGCGGGGCGTGCGAAACATGCGGAGGCGTGCGGCGCGAAGCGTGCAGCGAACGTTAATGGAGGAACATTAACGGAGCGTTAATGACAAAGCGTTAACGGCAAGAGCGTTCAAGCGGGCGTTAACGGCGAGTGTTAACGGTGAAACATTGTCGGCAAAAGCGTTAGCGGAGAGGCGTTAGCAGGCGTGCGGAAGAATATTGCGAAAGCGTTAACGGCGAACGCAGCGGCGTTAGCGGCGAACGCGAGCGTGCGACAAGCGTTAACGGCAAAGCGTTAGGGAAGCGTCAGCGGCGTTAGCGGAGGAGTGTTAACGGCGGTCGTTAACGACGGAGCGTTAAACAATGATAGGAGACTTCATGAAGCGAAGTAGCGGCCGTCCGATACAGCGACATGGACGCCGACAAAACGCTACTAAGGGCGGCTAACCGGTCGCGCGAACCGGCGGCAGGCTAGGTTGAAAGACGCAGTTTAGGTCGAATCGGGCTTCGGCAAAGCGGAGAACAAAAGAACTATAAAGATGGAAAAAAACAGTACAATAAGATCCTCCTGACGCGAAAACACGGCCGGAGCGAACAAAAATATGCGGCGTCAAAGCGGCGACGCAGCGACGGCAAGCGGTGGCCTAAATATATAAAAAATTCGGAGGATGGGATGGCAAAGGGAGAATGTCTACTGCGTAGAACGCGGCGAGACGATCTCAACGGTATAGGCGGATTTTGCGGCGCCCTTAGGATTAATCACAAGCGGCGATTAACGGGTTTCGGATCAAAACTTTGGACGGCTATAACTTCTAGAATAATGATCGGAACTTAACGAAATTTGACCGAGAGCTAGATGGGACCAAGAGGCACACCGTGACGCAGGTGGCTCGAAGAAATACCTTCTGGAACAGCGGGGACGCGAGGAAGTTTGCTCCTGGAACGCGATCGAGCGGAGAAATTAATTTGCGGCGCCAAATCCAGAGGGCAAAACCTTGGGGCAAGATGTGCATCCTGTAGAGGACATCCCCAGGAGTCTACACAAAAAATTTCACCGTCAAACTCGAAAAATTGAGGGAGTTATGGCCTCGGCAAGATTCGAGATTGAAACGGCCGTAACTTTTGATCCCGTGGACTAAATTGGCTGAATTTTGGACAGCAAGTAGATGGTACCTTGTGGCACACCACGGAGAAGACAGATCTCGAAAAGAGTCGACGAGTTGCCCGGAACGCGGCTCCAAAGTTCGGCCGACGTTGGGCGACGTTCGGGCGACATTGGATGGATCTCGGAGTTTTGGAGATGATCCGGAGGTTGTATATCCGTGGGAGAGGTCTAGGGGCACTTATATAGGTTTGGGGAAGAGGCTAGATCAAGAAAAATCAAGTTTGGACGCGTTTGGAGGTGTTTGGGTCGGTTTGGGCATTTTCAGAGCACTTGGTGTGCGTCTCGGATCCGGAGCGACGTGGCGGCAGCGTGGGCGCGACAAGTGGCGTGGGGCGTGGGTGTGACTGGCTCGGCTGGGCGGCCAGCGAGGTGGGCCGGCGCGTGGAGGCGAGGCCCAGGCGGGCGTGGGGTGCGGGGGAGAGAGAAGGATTTGGCCCACTGCAATTTTCGGAATTTCCCACCAATTTATGAATAAAAACAATTCCAATAAATCAAATAAATCACTAGAGGCAATAAAAATACCCGAAAAATTCTAGAAAAATTCCAGAAAATATTTTGAGATATTTCCAACTCAAATAAAATATTTTCAACAAAACTTTATATAAACTTTTTCAAATAATTAATTAATTTCCATAAAAGGGCTTAATACAAATCGATTCCGAATAAATCCAATAAATAGCAAACGAGCTCCGAAAAATCTCAAAAATTACAGGAAAACTTCTTGAAGCACAAGGAATCCAAATAAAATTAAATAAATTTTATTTGATGTTTAGAATAATTAAATTAAATTGTTTTAGCTTTTAGAAAATTCAAATCAAGTTTTATAAACGCGAGAAAATCAACGAAAATTTTTGGGAAGCTAAACTAAACCAAAATTTTTGAAAACCCAAATTTTGGGATGTTACAGTACTCGCAGTAGCACCTGGGTATTTGATACCGGTTCGGTTGCTAACATATGTAACTCGAAACAGGAGCTAAGGAACAGGAGACAACTAGCAAGGGATGAGGTGATGATGCGCGTCGGCAATGGATCAAAGGTTGATGTGATCGCCGTCGGGACGCTACCTATCCAATTACCATCAGGATTAGTTATGAACCTAAATAATTGTTATTTGGTGCCTGCGTTGAGCATGAACATCATATCTGGATCTTGTTTAATGCGAGACGGTTATTCATTCAAGTCTGAGAACAATGGTTGTTCAATTTATATGAATAATATCTTTTATGGTCATGCACCTGAGAAGAATGGTTTATTTATTTTGAATCTTGATAATAGTACACATGTTCATAATGTGAATGCCAAAAGAATTAAGTTGAATGATGATATTGCTACATATATGTGGCATTGCCGCTTATGTCATATTGGTGTTAAACGATGAAGAAGCTCCATTCGATGGACTACTAGAATCACTTGATTATGAATCATTTGAAACATGTGAACCATGCCTCATGGGCAAGATGACTAGAACCCCGTTTTCCGGTACACTGGAGCGGGCAACCGACTTATTGGAAATCATACATACCGATGTGTGTGGTCCAATGAGTGTGTCGGTAGCGTGGTGGATATCGTTACTTCGTTACTTTCACGGATGATTTGAGTAGATATGGATATATTTACTTAATGAAATACAAGTCTGAAACATTTGAAAAGTTCAAAGAATTTCAGAGTGAAGTAGAAAATCATCGTAATGAAAGATCAAATTTCTACGATCCGATCGTGGAGGAGAGTATCTTAGTTACGAATTTGGCACACACATGAGACAATGTGGAATAGTTTCACAACTCACTCATTTGGAACACCACAGCGTAATGGTGTATCCGAGCGTCGTAATCGTACTTTATTGGATATGGTTCGATCTATGATGTCCCTTACAGATTTGCCACTTTCATTTTGGGGTCATGCACTAGAAACAATGCATTCACTTTAAATAGGGCACCATCTAAATCCGTTGAAATGACACCGTATGAATTATGGTTTGGCAACAAACCTAAGGTATCATTTCTAAAAGTTTGGGGATGCGATGTTTATGTGAAGAAACTTCAACCTGATAAACTCGAACCCAAAGCGGAAAAATGCGTCTTCATAGGATACCCTAAAGAAACAATTGGGTACACCTTCTATCACAGATCCGAAGGCAAGGTTTTCGTTGCCAAGAATGGATCCTTTTTGGAGAAAGAGTTTCTCTCGAAAGGTGTGAGTAGTAGGAAGGTAGAACTCGACGAGGTTATTGAACCTTCTCTTCATGGAATGGCAAGTGCAGCAGCGCCGGAAGTTGTTTCGGAGTTAACTTCACCAAATGAAGAGGGAACTAATGATAAGGATCATGAAACTCCGAAAGAGAACACTACCGCACCTCGCAGGTCAATAAGAGCGCATAATGCTCCTGACTTTTATGTTCCTACTATGAATGTCATGGTAGTTGAGAATGATGACCCTGCGACGTATGATGAAGCGATGATAAGCCCAGATTCCGACAAATGGCTAGAAGCCATGAAATCCGAAATGGGATCCATGTATGAAAACCAAGTATGGACTTTGGTGGACCTACCCAATGACCGCAAGGCCGTTGAGAACAAATGGATTTTCAAAAAGAAAATAGACGCTGATGGTAATGTGACCGTCTATAAAGCTCGACTTGTCGCAAAGGGTTTTCGACAAATTCAAGGAGTTGACTACGATGAGACTTTCTCACCCGTAGCGATGCTAAAGTCTGTTAGGATTATGTTAGCAATTGCTGCATTTTTCGATTATGAAATTTGGCAGATGGATGTAAAACCGCGTTCCTTAATGGAAACATTGAGGAAGAGTTGTATATGATACAACCCAAAGGTTTTGTTGATCCTAAGGATCTTGATAAGGTATGCAAACTTCAGCGATCCATTTATGGGTGAAGCAAGCATCACGAAGTTGGAATCTCCGTTTTGATGAGGTAATCAAAGGTTTTGGATTTGTCCAAACTTACGGAGAAGCTTGTATTTACAAGAAAGTGAGTGGGAGCTCTATAGCATTTACGATATTATATGTGGATGACATATTGTTGATTGGAAATGATATAGAACTTTGAAAAGCGTAAAGATTACTTAAACAATGAAGTTTTCAATGAAGGACCTTGGTGAAGCGGCGTATATTTTAGGCATCAAAATCTATAGAGATAGATCGAGACGCTTGATTGGGTTATCGCAAAGTACATACCTTGACAAGATTCTAAAGAAGTTTAGAATGGACGAAAGTAAGAAAGGGTTCTTACCTATGTTGCAAGGCAAGACGTTGAGTAAGACTCAGAGTCGGCTATAGCGAGAAGATAGAGAAGTAATGAATAAGATTCCCTATGCTTCACCATAGGCTCTATCATGTATGCTATGTTGTGTACAAGACCGGATGTGGCACATGCTATTAGTTTGACTAGCAGGTACCAATCTGATCCAGGTTTGGAACAACTGGACAGCGGTCAAGAATATCTTTAAGTACTTGAGAAGAACTAAGGATATGTTTCTCATATATGGTGGTGAAGAAGAGCTCGTCGTAAAGGTTACGTCGGCGCTAGTTTCGACATCGATCCGGATGACTCTAAGTCACAAACCGGGTATATTTTTGAAATGAATGGAGGAGCGGTGAGTGGAGGAGTTCCAAGCAATCGGTGGTGGCGGGATCTTCAACAGAGGTGAATATGTTGTCGCTTGAAGCGTACAGAAGCGATTTGGATGAAGATGTTCATATCCGAACCAGGTGTGGTTCCGAGTGCGTTGGACCCAATGGTTATCTATTGTGACAACAATGGTGACATAGCCAATGCTAAAGAACCAAGGTCACACAAGAATTCCAAGCATATTAAGCGACGGTTTCACTCCATCCGTGAACATGTCAAGGATGGCGATGTAAAGATTTGCAAAGTGCACACGGATCTGAATGTGGCAGACGTGTTGACTAAAGCTCTCCCAAGGGCAAAACATGATCAGCACGAGAACTCAATGGGTGTTAGATTCATCACAATGTAATCTAGATTATTGACTCTAGTGCAAGTGGGAGGAGAAGGGAATATGCAGAGAGGCAATAATAAATTGTTTATTATCTTATTCCATGTTTATAATAGATGTTTATTTCTCATGCTAAAATTGTATTAACAGGAAGCGTTGATACATGTGTGTGTAATAAACAAACAAAAGGTTCCTAGTAAAGCCTCTCTTTTAAACTAGCTCGTTGATTAGCGATGATCAAGGTTTCTGATCATGAACATTGGATGTTGTTAATAACGGGGTCACATTATTAGAAGAATGATGTGATGAACACACACCCAAGTTGGTATAGCAAATTCGATCAAGTCATTAAAGTTTGTTGCAGATCTTGAACATATACAAAATAGCTCTTTTCCTTAGACCATGAGATGATGTCAATCACTAACTCCGGAAGAGTACTTTGATGACATCAAACGTCACTCCGTAACACGGTGACTATAAAGATGGATTTGGGTACTATGAAAGTATTAGTTGAGGCTCATGCATCAAGAGTGGGATTTGTCCATCCAGATGACGGAGAGATATACTCTGGGCCCTCTCGGTGATATCACATTGACATCGCTTGCAAGCACGTGACTAGGTCACAAGAATGTCATATCACGGAACGAGTAAAGAGTACTTATCGATAACGGATCAAACTAGGTATAGTTGATACCAATGATCGGATCTCGGATAAGTAATATATCGCGAGACAAAAGGAATTGGTTATGTTGGTTTTGGTTCACACGATCACTAGTTCATCGTTGAGTAAGTGGGAGTCATTATGGATCTCGGATCCCGCGATGATTATTGATCGAGAGGTGTCTTGATCATGTCCATTTTATTCACGAACCGTAGGGTGACACACTTAAGGTTCATCGACGCTTTTGAGTGGATACGAATCTGGAGAAAAGTTTGGACAGCAGGAATAGTTTCGGGATATCAGAACATTCACATGAAGAGAATGGAGAGTCCATTCACATGGAGAGTCCATTCACATGAAGAGAATGGAGAGTCCATTCACATGGAGAGTCCATTCACATGGAGAGAATGGAGAGTCCATTCACATGGAGAGTCCATTCACATAGAGAATGGAGAGTCCATTCACATGGAGAGTCCATTCACATGGAGAGAATGGAAAGTCCATTCACATGGAGAGTCCATTCACATGGAGAGAATGGAGAGTCCATTCACATGGAGAGAATGGAGAGTCAACTCACTCCTATAAAAGGGAGGGTGGAGCTCCTCTCTCATGACTAATCTCCATGACCCTTTGGTTGGTCTTTTCTCCTTCCTCCTGCTGTTCCACCTTTCAAGCAGTAGCTTAAGCGAAGCCCATTCTTGAAATAGTTTCTCCACCACCACCACTAAGTCGTAGTGTTGTTGGAGTTTCCGTGGATCCTCTACTTCCGCCCCGCTGGATCGAGGGATTGAAGGTCGTCGTTGTTCCGTGACGTGTGACCAAATGCGAGGCGCTGCCGTTTGTGGCGCTCATCTTCGCGACTTTGAAGTCGGGCGTGTACCTCTACTTCAACCACGTTTGTTTGCGGGAACGTTATTCCCGCTTTCGGTCTACGAGGGTGAGTCCTTCTGAAACCGTTTACTTGCATCTCCTAGATATGATCTTGGTGTTTGGTTGCATTCGTAGGAAAATTTTTTGTTTTCCATGCTTCGAAACCCTTCACATATACCATAATCATACTCAACGAAATAGTAAAGTACTTTATTGAAAGGGAAATATAACCAGTTGCTCGACCTTATGGTCAGGTTACAAAAGTACGCCTCGCAGGGCAAAGTCTTAATAAAATAACTTGCAGCGGAAAATAAAGAAACACGTGGCACCAACCAATATGCCATAGGCAACTGACTGGGCTCTTCCCCTAGTTCGTCGGCTCCTCCTGGAACTCCTCTTCCAAGGCTGGCGTTGATTCTTCTTCAACTAATGTTTGTGTTGTGGCAAGGGTGAGTACTTAAAGCACTCAGCAAGTCATACACAGAATGCAGTCTAATATTCTATATGCACGGCTTATTCCAAGAATAGGCTAAAAGGTTTATTTGCAGCAAAACGACATTCACAATATCAATAATAGATTGAAAGCGGTAAAACAGTAGTAACTTTCATAAACAATTTCACAAGTAAAGCATTTATCATCCTAAAGCAAATTCATCATTTTCAACACCAAGTGTACATAAACCAAGTTCATTTTCATAAAGTCTAACCCTTGACTGTAATCACCGAGCAGTGTCCAATACCGTGGACTCAGCTATTCGAATAGATTTTACACTCTGTAGAGGTTATACAATTTACTCACAAGATATAGTCATCCACCACAAAGGCGAGTATCCATAACAAAGTCTTTTGGAAGCTTCTAACTCCACAGGTGAACCTCCCCGGTTATCGAACACTAACCCTTCCCCTAGCAAAGGCGAAGTTTAGGACAACGAATCGTTGGACGAGTACCTGGCCGCAGCCCCGGTACGCTCCCCCATACAACTACACTAAAGTATAGTCGACACCCAGAGGTACCACATGCAAGTTATTAGCAACCTACTCAACTAGGTCTGTCCCACTCCAGACATGTGGTTGTATGAAGAACTCAGTTCAAAGGCTTGCAAGGTTAAGTCCTTAGGTTAACCAGGGCAAGACTACCAAATTAGCAAAAACCAAAATGACTCTTCCGGTGCCACTCCTGGCCCACCATAACAATCTTGCCACTTGCCCCAATCTAAATCATTTTATCACCCCGGTTGATTACATCACACCATGTGCCATCAACATCATCAACAACACATGTAGCAATTTCTAAAATCATGGTACATCTCTCATTAAGTCATGATTAATTTTTGACATTCAAAATTATATCAATAACACGATTGTATGGCTAAGCTGGCTAATTACGGTCTAATTAACCCACGTTGGCAAAATATTAGTGTCCAACTATTATTCCACATCCTAGGGTAACAAATGATTCATGGCAAACAATTATTATCGACAAGGTGGCATACTCAATTAGGTCATGATGGAGCCGTGATGGCAATATGGGTGTCCCGATCTTTCGATGAGAAACACACGATCGATTTGTTAGAGTCGACTTTGACGATCCGACTACACCGTACGACGACGATGCGCCTTAGCAATCGCTAAACCAACTCCGGTTATTGATCTTGCCGTGGCACGATCAACCTGAACACGAGGTTCAATTCCTGCAAGCAAATCAAGAACAAGCAAGAACAATAGGATAAGCAATCTGAAATTGCGGATAAAATCGAAGCGAAACAAAGTGGAGTCTTATTGACGATCTTGACAAGGTGGTCAGCCCAAAGACAACTGAGAATCAAGTTTGCACTTGGCTAAACTAATCAAATAAAACCCAAAACCTTAAGGAGCCGATGTCCGGCTATTTATAAGAGGTAGGGGCGTGGGAAACACGTCCAAAGCGATGAGGATACCAACTACAACTCTATTACAAGGCCCAAAGCCCAAGTCTTCTCGATTTGGAAAAGTGACGCCAATTGTTTTGCAGATTCCCGCTGACTCGACGGAATTTGGGGACGGGGTCGGATCCGTTGGAAAGAGGACGTCGAAACCTTTCCAACCAGTACTCATAGACCTCAAACACCCTTGTGGATCAAAAGTTATGGTCGTTTGAAGTTGGTGCTGTCCCGGAGGCCGAATCCGAGTTGAACTTGTGCACCGGAAGAATTGGCTTCATGCTTGACGTTTGGGAGTCCTTCTCCTTGGTTCCTAAGGACAATAAAATCATCACAAGGATTAAATAGCTTTCCATTCATTAAATTATTTGTATGCAGCCCGAGGAACGCATTCACCTGGTAATTGAATTGTCGTGCCCGAGCTCGAGTAATTGGCCCTTGTATGATATTGTTGGTTTCCATTGGGTTTGTAAGTATGGCCGTATCCATGGTAGTGATGTCCTCATCAGGTCACATAACTATTCCTGAAATTATTCAAAAGTATTTTAATTAATCTAGCATGCAATAATTTAAATAAACATAATTTCAAAAGTGGGATCAATATGGTTAAAGCATAACTTGCCTTCAAAAAGTATTGGTTCCTGGTCTTGAACTTGCTCCTGGGTCAAAACTTCTCCTTCGAAGCCTTCGGGCAGTTCAACATCTACGCGTATCGGATAAATAAACAAAAAATAGGGGAAAAACTCATGTCCAAAAATTAAATAAAATTAACCATTAAATATAGCTCAATTTTATAAAAATTTAGAAATTGGAATCACCTCAATCGGAGTTAAAACGCAAAAGTTATAACTGTTTGAAGTTTAAAAATCAATTAAAAGAATAAACCGAATTAATTCATTTATTTTTCTATTGAAATATCCGAAATATGACGTCAGCACGCATTTTGGATTTCGGCCGAATTATTTTTCTAAAGGAAAATCGATTTATTGCGTCATGCTTGCGTCATTCGGTCCATAGACCTAGTCCATGGCTCGGGTCGGGTCCACGGTGGACTCGGTCCACCGAACCACGTGTCACTTACATGTGGGACCCACAGATGATGTCAGCTGCTAACGTCAGCGTAGCTCGATCGAACGGACTGATACGCGGGCCCCACCATGACGTCATGATGACGTCACGGATGACGTCATCGCATGGTGCGCCCAGCCACTAACATGCAGGCCCTTGCTGATGTCACACATGACGTCAGCGACAACCGGGCATCACCCACGCGAACCACGCCGTTTTGGCTCCCACACACGTGGCACGATCTGGGACGTTGGTTTGAAATCCAACGGTCCAGATTAAATCTAACCTCACCCGTTTTGGGTTAACGCGATCGATCTGGACCGTACGATTTAGATCGGACGGCTGAGATTGGATCAAGTTCACCGCGTCGCTGCGGGCGACGTGGCATGACTCGGAGGTCGACACGTGGCGTGATCTATACCGTTCGCTACGGATCGGACGATCACGATTACATCTTGCACTACAACGTGACCCTAATCTAACCGTTCAATCTAGATCTAACGGTCACAATCCAATCTAGCACGGTGCATTAAAGGACTACATGGCTTAATCTAGTGTGTTGGATCTAGATCCAACGGCTGATAATAGATCTACACAGTAACACAGAAACTAACCCTAACCGTACGATCTAGATCTAACGGCCTTGTAGGATCGATATATGCAAATATATCAATCAGAGGGGGTGAATGATTGTGCGGAAGATAAAACCAATTTTTTGATCTGCTAAAAATTCACCCCAATTTGGAATCAAATAATTGCTTCGTATCCAACAAAAACAGATTAGATGCGTTCGGTAAATTGTGAATTCCCGGAGATCCATCCATTGGATCGATCTGAAATTTGAACATAAGAAACTAGATTCCAATACGATTTAGCTCAATTGGACTTACGGATCAAATGTTATGAACCTCGCAAGCTTGTTGTGTCAAAATATGACAAGAATTGATCTAACCAAAACTTGTAGATTAAACAAGAATGACAAAAGATTAACCAACAAAACTTTGAGGAACTCTAAATCAATGCCTTAGGAAGGTTTTGGATGGATCAAATCAAGAAGAAACTCAAACAAATAAGATTGACAATGAATCAATCTAGAACCAGAACAGATGAGCAAACGAACACTCAAAACAGAGAATACTATAGCAACGCATGCACTGTTGCTTCGAGATTACTGTAGCATGCAGAGGGTCTGGATGGAATTGATCTTTATTTCTTTTTGTCTAAAATACTCCCATCAAAAGAGTACAAACCCTAAATCCAAAGCACACAAAGCTCTGCCCTAAATCCAAAGCACACAAAACACCATTTAGAACTGATCATTGGCATTCACTTCACAAGAAAAGTTTTTGAAATCAAGAAGTTCAAAATCAAAAGCCAAAGTGAAAAACACAAAATCCCCCCTTGACAAATATGCAAAGTGAAAAGCTCTCCTACATGAAAAATGTGTGTGTGAAAGTGCAATGTGCCAAAAATTCTTCAAAAATTCTCCCAAGATTCTCCAAAATTCTCCCCCTTTGACAATGGATTCATTAAGAATGCAAAAGAGAGAACAATTTTTTTTTTATGTACTGAGCATTATAAGTCATTCACAAATGAAATTCATCTCCAAGTCATACTATCCAAGATACTTACACCCTCAAATCTACACATAGAAAATGTAGAGTAAGCACAACTAGAAATCAAGTTCTATTAACGATTTTTGCACGGCATGATCTCCCTTCCTCAACTATCTCAAAACCTGAAAACAATGAATTTTTTTGTGCACTTCATTGGTGCTTGAAAAGCTGAATTTTTGATTGATTGCAACTAAATATAAAGATGCAAGGAATTATATGCAACATCAGCCTTACTTTTCAACCATGCCAAGCAATGAGCTTAAGGTTTCATGGTTTCGGTCATACACAACTTCTTCCAAGTTCATATCAAAGTGCAATGATAAGCAGTCTCGTAAAGAAGAAGTGCGACAATGCATAACCTTGATCTTGCATCTATCAAATATCACTTTTTGAGCTTTCAGCTCTTTAAATTTGAAAACTTTCACATTGAGTACCTTTTTGAGCAGGATCAAAATAGCCAAGAAAGTTCAACCATGACAATATTTAATTTAAGTCGTTATCGGGGATTGGGTGATTCCCTTAATTACCATACTGCCACACGACCGGTCTCATCCCGGCCCCGTGCACCTCGGAGGTTGTCCCCGAAGGTGTGGTCGAGCACTGATGCTCGACTTGCCCGTACGGTACGAGCCCCCTTGGTGCGGGCTCCTTTCCTATTCGGCGTGAGCTCGTTGCTTGGCCAGTGCCCGAGCATGTTGCTCGGGCTCACCTACTCGGGCTGGTGTCAAATCAGCTCGGCCCGACCCCGAGCTCCGGACACATGGTCGGGGGGTCAAGACTAACGGTCAAGGCGATAATCACGCAACTTCGGGGGATCATTGCGCCAAAGACGCAGGTGTGGCGGAGAAGTAGGATTCGGTTGCGACCACATTGGACATGGTCAGACGTGCACGGAGTGGGCCGTAACCGAATCGATACTCTTGTAAATTATAAATACCTCCCGAACATGAGAGGGAGGGACGGGCATTGGAAGAGAGACACATTGAGACAGATACGCACGCAATATACACTAACGTTGGAGTAGGGTTATTATCCCCTTGGTGAGAGGCCCGAACCAGGATAAATCCCTGTGTCATTCTTCGAGTGTGGTCGATTTGGTGAGACCGTGCATCCTTCGGAAGCCACCCTTCACGCAAGAAGGGGACAGAGTTGATCCCCTAATTCAACTAAGTAAGCTCGGCGGGGACCTTCTCCCCAATCGTCGACAGTTGGCGCCGTCCATGGGGATCGACGGTTCCTTTCATGAAGAATCCCTGAGGATGCCGAACTCTCAGGACCACCAGGATCTCTGCACCTTCGGAGATGTTGGGGATGAAGATCTGTATTACGCCAGCGGTAATGTCGCTGGTGTCACTGACCCCGAAGGTCATACCGAGCCCGGGAGCTTTTCCCCGGTGGCCGCCGCACAAGAGCAGTTCTTTCGCTCTCAGCGCGACGCCCTCTCGGGTGACGAATATGACGGGCTCTATGACAGCTTGGATATTCCAGACCATCTCGAGCCCGATCAAGAGACCATGTCGCGGGGGGACACTGTAATGTTGCCCTCGCGGTCCTCACAATCCCGCAACGTCCACATGGCAGGAGGAGGTGGACATCCCGAGGATGAACCCTCAGGAGATACCCACCTCCAACGCTACGAAGTGGCCAAGAATCACCTGGAAGCGTCGTTAAACCGTACGCTGGCAAGCATACATCGACAGGTCCGTGGTAGCCCAGGCGCAAGGGCCGGGACCAATGCTCACGATAGTTCCAGCGAGTACGGGACCCCAGAACTCAGGCGCACCGGCCCAGCTCGTTGCCCCTCGTTCTCCCGAGCGGGGAGCATCTTCGAGCCTTAGCCACGGTCGTGCGAAACCTTAGAGAGTTTCCCGAACATGTGGATTTGGAGACTATGGGAGCCGTCGTGGCGGACGATCTCGAGAAAATCATCGTCGGCATGAAGATGGTAGAGGCATCACGCGAAAAGAAAACTCGAAGCACTTCCCGATGATATCAACACCGCCGTGACCCTGTCCGTTCCCACCTCGGTAACTCTCGTAGCCATGCCCGGGATGACCGACGGGAACGTGGTCGGTATCGCGAGGATTCTTGGAGCGGTTCCCGGACAGCCCCGTGAGACCACGAGGGTGCTCGGCGCAATCAGAGCCTGACATAATACTCTTCCTCAGGCCACTCCCCTTCTCACCGACCTGGGGAAGTCTTCTCCCACCTGGGTCCACGGATCGAGGGGTCAAGCGATCGTGACCGTTATGACCGCCACGTCTGCGATGAACGTCATGACAGTCCCATCTTCGGGTGTCGGGCATTCGCGGCGTCCCTCCGGCGAGTGGCATGGCCGAGCAAGTTCAAACCGGTTCACATCGAAAGATTCAACGGGACCCATAATCCCGATGAGTTCCTCTCGATCTACACCACTTCCATTCTGGCTGCTGGCGGGGACGAGGGAGTCATGGCTAACTTCCTGCACACAGTACTGGATGGCCCAGCTCGGACCTGGCTCTTCAACCAAAAGGAGGGTTCCATCCGGTCTTGGGGCCAACTGAGCAGTGCCCTCCGGCCGAACTTCCAGAGCTGCTACGTCCGTCTGGGCAAGGAGCGCGACCTCGAATGCCTAATCCAGACAGAAGGCAAAACCCTACGCCAGTTCGTCCAGCGATTCATGCAGGTACGGAACTCCATCCCGAGCATCTCGGACGAGGCCGTGGTTCATGCATTTAAGTTCGGGGTCCGAGATGTTCGTTTCACACAGGATCTTGAGATCCATCCAGACATCACGGCCAACGAGCTGTTCCGTATGGCCGACCGGTACGCCAACGCCGATGAGGCGGTCCAATGGAAGAAGATGCTGGACGAGGGCAAGCTACCACCTCAGCCCGGTTTGGAAGGTTCTATGAGCAGGAAGAGTGTGAGCTCGGTTGAAGAGAAGATCAAGAAGAAGAAGAAGAAAAAGCCCACCGCTCCGAACATGGTCGCGGCTGTCGAGCAACGTCAGCGACCAACCTCGCAGGCGCGCAAAGGTTCAGGCGCGAAGGGGAAGGGACGACCGCCCCAACGTCGCGACGACCAAGGTCGAGATGACCAGGAACGCGGCGACCAGCGTGACCAACCCAGCAGCCACTTCTGCCCGCTCCATTAGGCGTACGGGCATGACCTCCGCAACTGTCAGACGTAGACTTTTCGCATGGAAGAGTTCTACAATGACAAGGGCCCCATGCCCACTCTCCCGGAGCATGGAGAGGGAAGCAAGGGCAAGCAGCCCACCGGCGAGTTAAAAGAGGCAGCGCGGGAGGTCCATCACGTCACTCAGGGCAAGCCCCCTGTCCAGCAGCTCAAGTGGTCCGAGCTGCCCCTTACTTTCTCCAATGACGACTGTCCCTTGGGAATGACCAAGTCTCAGAGACTCCCAATGGTCGTGAGCCCCACCATTAACAACACTGTCGTAGGGCGGGTGCTCGTCGGCTGTGGGAGCTCCTTGGATCTCATATCCGCCAGGGTCCTGGACGAGATGCAAATCCCTCATTCCAAGATCAAGAGCATTGTAGTCCCGTTTTACGGGATAGTTCCAGGCACCTCGATCAAGCCGCTTGACCAAATCGTCCTTCCTGTGACGTTCAGCAACCCGAGCAACTTTCGAACGGAATTGATCACTTTCGAAGTAGTCGATTTCGTGTCGACCTACAATGCCATCATCGGCCGACCGGCACTCTCTAAGTTCATGGCCGCCACGCACCACAGGTACCAGTGCTTGAAGGTACCAGGACCCGGGGGTGTGACCTCGGTTAAGGGGAGCCAGAAAGCAGCCATGAATTGCGATGAAAGGGCGCTCGACATGGTTGGGCAGCTGCCCCAACGTGGGCCGGATCAAGAGCCAAAGAATTCCCGGCCAAAGACTACCCTCCAACCCGGAGGAGAAACTGTAGGATCGAAGTATACGAATATAGCAATCAGAGGGGGGGTGAATGATTGTGCGGAAGCTAAAACCAAATTCTTGATCTATTAAAAGTTCACCCCAAAACAGAACCAAATAATTGCCTCGTTTTCGACAAAAACAGAATGACAGAGGTTCAGTAAAATGCGAATTCCTGGAGATCCAACCGTCGGAACGATCTAAAATTTGGACACAAGAAACTAGATTCCAATACGAATCAAACCCAAAAAGAATCAGCTCGATCGGACTTATGGATCAAAAGTTATAAGCTTCGCAAGCTTGCTGTTTCAGAACTTGACGAGAATCAATCTAATCAAAACTTCAAGATTAAACAAGATCTTCAAAAGATTAATCAACTAGACTTTGAGAAACTCTAAATCAATACCCTAGAACGGTTTTTGACGGATCAAATCAAGATGAAACTCAACGATCAAAAACCAATCTAGAATTAGAACAAGCATGCAAACAAGAACCAAAACAGAAAACACTGTAGCGACGTGGTTACTGTAGCACGCAAAAATCTTGGAAGAATTGATCTTTATTTCTTGTCTAAAATACTCTCATCAAAAGAGTACAAACCCTAAAACCAAGCTCAAAGCTTGATGCGCTCAGCTCTACTTGGTGCCTTTCAACAGGAGACCCCCCACCTATTTAAAGCACCAACCCACAAGGAGTTACGAATACGATTCCTATTCCTAGAAGGAATCCGTATCCAACACAACTCTACTTGGCCCAACCTGGCCGAATACAACTCTTGCACGCGTGTATGGCAACCCTACCATACTCACGTGACTAACACTTTGCACGCGTACGGCCACCTGCCATACTCACGTGACTAACACTTTGCACGCGAATGACCTCCTGCCATTCTCACGTGACTAACCATTCTTCATGTGCACAATTCTCTTAGCCCGAACGTCCCGCATGACATCCTTGACCACCAAGACCTCGGTTCCTCCTGAACCTAGTCCCGAACCTCAGTTCCTCCATGAACCTAGTTCCGGTCCCGTCATCGACCACATTCGTCTTGAGCAATACTGCACATGAACAAACCACAAAACAAATCCGAGCACAAGTCTACGACTTGACTCAATGTCAATCCATGCAACTACTCACATGAGCATTGCATAAAGTCCACTTCAAAAGAAGCATCATGAAATCATCACAAATTTCATAATCTCAAAATCAAAATCAAAATTCAATCTCAAAATCACTCAAAAACCCATTCACGACGGACCAAAAATTTGGTCCGGCGTATGTAAAACTTCTTGCTTTTCAATAACTTGGTTTGGCACAACAACCTTCAAAAACACATTTACGACGGACCAAAAAAGTTGGTGCATGGTACATGGGAAAACGAGGTTGTCAAAAGCATGTTTACAAAGGACCAAAAAGTTGGTGCATGCGTGCATGGGAGAATGAGGTTGTCAAAAACATGTTTACAAAGGACCAAGAAAGTTGGTGCATTTGTACATGGGAGAATGAGGTTGTCAAAAGCATGTTTACAAAGGACCAAGAAAGTTGGTGCATTGTACATGGGAGAATGAGGTTGTCAAAAGCATGTTTACAAAGGACCAAGAAAGTTGGTGCATTGTACATGGGAGAATGAGGTTGTCAAAGCATGTTTACAAAGGACCAAGAAAGTTGGTCCGTCGTAGATGGGAAACTTCTTGCTTTTTTAAGTTTGGTCCGCGCCAAAGCGAAACTTACTGTTTCTTGTCAAATTGTCAAAACACATGAACAAACACATTTTTGCAAATTCAATTCTAAGCCAATTTTTCAGCACATGATTTCACAATCTCCCCCTTGATGAAAACATTGGCAACACCACTTAGAATTGAACGTTTGGCATTCACTTTACAAAAGATTTTTAAATCCAAAGGATCAAGGACCAAAAAGAGAAAACACAGAATTACCCCTTTGACCAAAAAGCAAAACAAAATCTCCCCCTGAGAAGGAAAATGTGTGTGAATGTGCAATGTGCCAAAAAATTCCAAAATTCTCCAAACTTCTCCCAAAATTCTCAAATTTCCAAAAACAACTCCCCCCTTTTTTTTTCTCCCCCTTTTTTTTAAAACTTTTCAATGATTCCCAAATTTCTCCCCCTTTGACAATGGATTCATCAATAATACAACAGAGAGAACAGGATCAAAATTTTTCCTGTAGCAAAGATTTCACCAGGAGAAACAACGGGGTGCCAAGATAGGAAAAGATGAGCTCATTCGATCATATAACCTTATATATCACATAATATGCAAAATATATGATCTTGATGTGATTTTAACAAGTTAGGGAATGACATGCATCTCAACCTCAATTCAATCAACTATAGCCAAGTACTAAGCAAAACCTTTTGTAGAAAAACAAAGGCTCAAAGTTGAAACAAATAACAAATCAGGGCGAGCAAGTAGTTTCAACTCCAATCTAGTGGACCAATTTAATCTTTAAACAGTAAACTGCATGTGGCATGCTTGAAGCATACTTCTTTTATTTCTTTGGAGTGGCATGCTTGAAGCATACATCTTGTCTTTTGAGGGAATGGCATGCTTGAAGCATACATCTTATCTTTTAGGGAAGGCATCCTGAAGCTCATAACTTGAGGCTTTTGCTTTTAACAACCCTCTTTTATTGATTCCCTTTTCTTTTCATTTTTCTTTGATTATAAACATGCAAAAGTGATTAAAAGGTCTTATGAAAGAGTAAAGCTAAAACACACTTGCTTCATAGCCCAAATTTGTCAAGAAGATTCAATATCAAGCCTAGAAGACTAAGATATCACAGAGTTTTTAGCTATAGGCAATCAGATCAGGGAATTCCGCAATGTCATTCTTAGTTCAAGTGAGACAATTTAGATTATCATATATTAGTTCAATTATATAGTATATAAAGAAATATGATAAAGTGAGCTCATCAAGTGAAAGAACTTGGCAGAGAAACTCCCCCTCAAAACAATCCCATTGGATGAACAATTCCAAGTTCTCCCCGAATAAAAGCAAAACGAGAAGAAGACAAAGGTTTTGTGAAAATGTCTGCCAATTGATGTTCAGTATCCACATGATGAAGCACAATGTTGCCTTTTTCAACATGATCTCTAAGAAAGTGAAATCTGATGTCAATATGTTTTGTTCTTGAATGTTGCACAGGGTTCTTAGCAATGCAAATTGCACTAGTGTTATCACACAGAAGAGGAACACTATCCAAAATAACCCCATAATCTTTAAGTGTAGCTACTATCCAAAGAATTTGAGAACAACAACTAGCAGACCACATATTGATTCTGATTGATTGTGCAGCAGAAGATTGCTTTCTAGATGACCATGCAATGAGAGAATTTCCCAAGAAGTGACATGAACCAGAAGTGCTTTTCCTATCAATTCTACATCCTCCAAAATCAGCATCAGAAAAAGATCTCAAACTAATGCATGAGGAAGCGAAAGCCAAATGCCAAAATCTTGAGTTCCATGAAGATACACGAAAATCCTTTTGTGACTTGTCGATGTGAAGCACGTGGGGAAGCTTGAAAGCGAGCACACAAGCACACAGCAAATTGTATATCGGCCTTGATGCAGTGAGGTACAAAAGTGAACCTATCATACTTCTATATTCCTTTTGATCAACCGGCTCACCATCTTCATCCGGATCAAGTGTGCAATTGCTTTCCATAGGTGTCATGATTGGTTTGCTGTTTTCCATCTCAAATCTATGCAACAAGTCTTTTGTGTATTTGCTTTGATGTACAAAGGTACCATCCTTTGTTTGCTTGATTTGAAATCCCAAAAAGTATGTCAACTCACCCATTATACTCATCTCAAACTCCTTTCTCATTGTTTCTGAAAACTCAGACACTAAAACATGAGAGGAACCACCAAAGATAATATCATCAACATAAATCTGAACGAACAGTTGATCATTGCCTTGCTTGAGTAAAAAGAGAGTTTTGTCAACCTTTCCCATTGAAAACCCCCTTTCAAGTAAAAAGGTTTTTAGCCTATCATACCATGCTCTAGGGGCTTGTTTCAAACCATACAAAGCTTTTGATAGTTTGAACACATGATTTGGAAACTTTGGATTTTCAAAACCAGGTGGTTGCTTGACAAAATCCTCCTCATTTATGTAGCCATTAAGAAAAGCACTTTTCACATCCATTTGATACAATTTGAAACCTTTGGATGCAGCAAAAGCTAAAAGGATTCTAATGGCTTCAATTCTAGCAACAGGAGCAAAGGTTTCATCAAAATCTAAGCCTTCAATTTGAGTATAACCTTGAGCAACCAATCTAGCCTTGTTTCTAACAACAACACCATCCTCACTTTGTTTATTTTTGAAAACCCATCTAGTTCCAATAACATTAAAATCAGGAGGTGGTGAGACAAGTTTCCAAACTTTATTTCGTTCAAAATTCTCTAATTCTTCATGCATGGCATTGATCCAAGATTCGTCAGATAATGCATGAGATATATCTTTGGGTTCAAAAGAAGCAACTAAAGCAGAATGAGCATGAGTGTCGGAATGAATAAACTGGATCGAGTGACTCTCTCATTTAGGTCTCCAATCATTTGTTCGAGATGGATGCATTTTTTGAATGTGCAAGGGAGCATTGGCTTTTGAGACTTCTCCTTCTCCTTCTTCATTTTTAGCATGTCTGAGATGATGTTGTAGCTTGAGGATGGTTAGTTTGTAGGTGATGTAGTAGTAGGTGCCAAGGGTGCTCTGACTTGTTGTGCATTAGGAAGAGTCAAGATATCATCTTCAACATCATCATTATCTTCAAAGATTATCTCCCCCTGAATGTATGCGCTTTGTACTGCATCACTTGGACTAGTACTGGACTAGCCTCATCAAAAGTAACTTCACAAGTTTCCACAATTTTGTTAGTCTCCAAAACAAGCACACGATAGCCACGAGTATGAGCAGGATATCCAAGAAAAATGCCATCAGTTGATCTAGCTTCAAATTTATCAAGATTTCCAGATTTCAAGACAAAACATTTGCATCCAAAAACTCGAAAGTGAGAAACAGAAGGTCTATGTCCAAACCGAAGCTCATATGGAGTCTTACCCAATTTTGATCTCAAAAACACACGGTTTGAAACATAACATGCAGTTGAAATCGCTTCAGCCCAAAAGTTCCTAGGAGTGTGATGTTCATCTAACATGGTTCTAGCCATCTCAACCAATGTTCTGTTTTTCCTTTCAACTACACCATTCTGTTGAGGCACTCTCGGTGATGAAAATTGATGATCAATTCCTTTTTCAGTACAAAAGTGATTAAAAGAAGCATTTTTGAATTCAGTTCCATTATCACTTCTAATAGCTTTGAGAGCTCCTGGATGATCAATAGAAAGCCTAAGAACAAGACTTCTAAAATGACTAAAAGCCTCATCCTTAGATGCCATAAAGTATACCCAAGAGTATCTAGAAAAATCATCAACAATCACAAGCACATACCATTTGCCTCCAAAGGATTGAACTCGAGATGGTCCAACTGTATCAAGATGTAGAAGCTGTCCTGGAGCGTTTGTCATCACCATGGTAAGAGGTGGATGTGAACCTGCAATCATCTTACCATGTCTACAAGAGGAACATACTAAAATGCTATCACCCTTAAGCTTAGGCAAGCCACGTATGAGATCTAAACTGCTTACACGAGTAAGATGATCAAAACCAACATGACCAAGTCTACGATGCCAAAAGAATAAATCTTTAGAAACATTGGCAATTAGACACCTATGTTTAGAAGAAGGTGATGCATCAAAATCAGCTTTAAAAACTCTTCCAAAACGAGAAATCTTGAACACAAGATCACCTGAAGCATCTAGCACTTTGCATTCATTTTTCTTAAAGCTTATCTCAAGATCTTCATCAAGCATTTGTGAGACAGAAAGCAAGTTATATTTCAAGTTTTCAACAAGAGCCACATCCTTGAACATAAACTTGTCACTTACCTTTACAGTACCTTTTGCCACAACAGAAGAGGAAGAAGCATCTCCAAAAGTAACACTTTCAGCACGAGATGCACGAGTGAGGGAGGAGAACCAATTCTTTTTACCGGACATGTGGCGTGAGCATCCGGAATCCACTAGCCATATGTTCTCCTTCCTCGCGCGAGAAGCCTACATAGCAACAAAACATGTCGAGGTCTCGATCTTGGGGTTAGGAATGAGATTTTGGGAATCCAAAGATCGAGACACACGGACAACAAAAGAGGCACAACACGATAATTTTTATGCACAAAATCAGATTTACCTTTTCCCATGTTTCTAGGAACAGAAGGTGTTTTCATCACTCTAGGCGCATAAGGAGTAAAATGTGCTTTGCTGAAATTTGACCTAGCCTCAGTTCTTTCCTTCTTTTGTTATTTGGCTAGTCTAAAGCAATAATCTACTAAGTGTCCATCTCTACCACAATGAGTGCAAGTGTACTTGACATGATGTTTAGCTTTAACAGTAAAGGCACATTTTGCTTTCATCATAGTAGAGGATAAAAAACCAGCAGATTGAAAAGCAATTTTCTTAGGCTCATTAGATAACTCAATTTTGCAAGGAGCACGAACAACGGTCACGAGGTTTAGTTTCGTATGTGGCATAAGGATCAAAACCTAAACCTCTCTTGTTTGTGCTAACCTTAGATTGATCCAAGATCATGTTCAACTTTTTCTTGCCATTAGTGAATCGTTGCAAAGAGTTTTGCAGGTAATCAACTTTCTTAGCAAGAATTAAACAATTATTGCAGGGAACATCTATTTTTCCTTTTTGCTTGCGACAAGTTGAGCATGAGAGAATTTCATGTGAAAGCAGATTATTAGTCAATTGAGAAACCCTAGCATTTGCATCTTTCAGTTTTAATTCAAGAGTTGAGCATTTAGAACAGGAAGTTGAACTATGCAAATCATCAGTGGAACAGCTAGCATGTACAACATGTTTCTCATTTTTCTCATTTAGATGTAACAAAAGAGCATGTTCTTTTCTAAGCAAGGTGAGCTCATTGTAATTTAAGTCACATGATTTGCAAGTATCATCACTAGGAATCAAAGTCTTAAGTCTAGTAATTTCAGCATTCAATGATTCAATAATGAAATCATGTTTCTTAATTTTCTTATCACGTTTGTCAAGCAATTTTCCAAGACGAGCAACAGCAATAGCTAATTCATCATAAGAGGGATCTACCTCATTGAAGTCATTGCCGTGGTCGTCCTCAGTGAAGCTATCCTTGCTGCTTGCCATGAGACATAATCCCATCAAATCATGCTTGCTTGGAGTTGCATCATCTTCGCTGCTCTCCGAGTCCACATCGCTCAAATTGACTTGTTCAAGAGCGGAAAGAACTCGGTGAACCACCTTGCGGTTGATGAAGCTCTTCTTCTTCCTATCATTTGACGAGAACCTTTTCTTCTCATTCCTTCTGTCGTTGTCCTTCTCCTCCTTTGATGTTTTTCCTGCAAGCTTAGGACAATTTGTGCGAATATGGTTGAGGTCACCACACTCATAGCATCTTGGAGGACCACCTCTCTTTCTCATTCTCACATTCTGCAAAGCTTTGTTAAAGCGAGAAGAGAGTAGTGCCAGATCTTCTTCGGGAAAGTCTTCAAGTTGCTCATCTGTTAAAGAAGACATGGAAGACAAGGCAAAGCTAGAAGAAGAATTTGCATTTAACATGTTAGGGTTGGAGATCAAAGCAATTGATTTAATGTTACCCTTCCTGGCAAGAACATCCAACTCATGAGTTTTCAGCTTAGAGTAAAGAACGTCTAATGTGAGTGTGCTCATGGTAGTAGATTCTTGTATAGATGTTACTTTCATCTCCCACACTGACATGTCCAAAGCATTAAGCAATTGTCGAGCATTTTCAGCATCAGTGTAGCTAACTCCAACAGCACGAAGATTGCTAAGAATTTTATTGAAACGTGCAAAGAAGTCATCTACAGATTCACTAGGTTTCATCTCAAAACGCATGTATTCCTTTTTGTAAATATCTTGGCGAACCTCTTTGACAGTGTTGGAACCCTCATGGTAATCACAAAGAGATTTCCATACCTCATATGCGGATTGAAGATGAACCACACGATCAAAGTCGCTGCGTCCCAAGCCTTGGATGATCAAGTTGCGCGCCTTGCTATTTGCTTCAACATGTGTGCGATTGGTGTCGTTGACGTTGTCGTTTGCAGGGACTTGGTATGGCTTGTAGACCTTCTCCCAAATTGTGAAGCCTTGTGCTTGGATGAATGCCTCCATCTTGGCCTTCCAAAACTGAAAATCAACACCATCGAACACACAAGGTTTTGTCGAATAACGATCCATTAATCTAATCACCGGTTAAGATAGATTAGAAAAACCTTGCTCTGATACCACTTGTAGGATCGAAGTATACGAATATAGCAATCAGAGGGGGGGTGAATGATTGTGCGGAAGCTAAAACCAAATTCTTGATCTATTAAAAGTTCACCCCAAAACAGAACCAAATAATTGCCTCGTTTTCGACAAAAACAGAATGACATAGGTTCAATAAAATGCGAATTCCTGGAGATCCAACCGTCGGAACGATCTGAAATTTGGACACAAGAAACTAGATTCCAATACGAATCAAACCCAAAAAGAATCAGCTCGATCGGACTTATGGATCAAAAGTTATAAGTTTCGCAAGCTTGCTGTTTCAGAACTTGACGAGAATCAATCTAATCAAAACTTCAAGATTAAACAAGATCTTCAAAAGATTAATCAACTAGACTTTGAGAAACTCTAAATCAATACCCTAGAACGGTTTTTGACGGATCAAATCAAGATGAAACTCAACGATCAAAAACCAATCTAGAATTAGAACAAGCATGCAAACAAGAACCAAAACAGAAAACACTGTAGCGACGTGGTTACTGTAGCACGCAAAAATCTTGGAAGAATTGATCTTTATTTCTTGTCTAAAATACTCTCATCAAAAGAGTACAAACCCTAAAACCAAGCTCAAAGCTTGATGCGCTCAGCTCTACTTGGTGCCTTTCAACAGGAGACCCCCACCTATTTAAAGCACCAACCCACAAGGAGTTACGAATACGATTCCTATTCCTAGAAGGAACTGTATCCAACACAACTCTACTTGGCCCAACCTGGCCGAATACAACTCTTGCACGCATATGGCAACCCTACCATACTCACGTGACTAACACTTTGCACGCGTATGGCCACCTGCCATACTCACGTGACTAACACTTTGCACGCGAATGACCTCCTGCCATTCTCACGTGACTAACCATTCTTCATGTGCACAATTCTCTTAGCCCGAACGTCCCGCATGACATCCTTGACCACCAAGACCTCAGTTCCTCCTGAACCTAGTCTCGAACCTCAGTTCCTCCATGAACCTAGTTCCGGTCCCGTCATCGACCACATTCGTCTTCGAGCAATACCTGCACATGAACAAACCACAAAACAAATCCGAGCACAAGTCTACGACTTGACTCAATGTCAATCCATGCAACTACTCACATGAGCATTGCATAAAGTCCACTTCAAAAGAAGCATCATGAAATCATCACAAATTTCATAATCTCAAAATCAAAATCAAAATTCAATCTCAAAATCACTCAAAAACCCATTCACGACGGACCAAAAAATTTGGTCCGGCGTACATGTAAAACTTACTGTTTTTCAATAACTTGGTTTGGCACAACAACCTTCAAAACACATTTACGCATGCACCAAAAAAGTTGGTCCTGTCGCATATGGGAAAACGAGGTTGTCAAAAGCATGTTTACAAAGGACCAAAAAGTTGGTGCATGTCGTACATGGGAGAATGAGGTTGTCAAAAACATGTTTACAAAGGACCAAGAAAGTTGGTGCATTTGTACATGGGAGAATGAGGTTGTCAAAAGCATGTTTACAAAGGACCAAGAAAGTTGGTGCATTGTACATGGGAGAATGAGGTTGTCAAAAGCATGTTTACAAAGGACCAAGAAAGTTGGTGCATTTGTACATGGGAGAATGAGGTTGTCAAAAGCATGTTTACAAAGGACCAAGAAAGTTGGTCCGTCGTAGATGGGAAACTTACTGTTTTTTTAAGTTTGGTCCGGCGCCAAAGCGAAACTTACTGTTTCTTGTCAAATTGTCAAAACACATGAACAAACACATTTTTGCAAATTCAATTCTAAGCCAATTTTTCAGCACATGATTTCACAGAAACCAAAGCAGTTCCCTTGTGCGACGCAGAACCAGGTAAAGTCGTGCACTTGGGAACTTCTCTGGACCCCAAATAGGAACTCGGGCTCGTGACCTTCCTCTGGAAGAACGCAGACGTATTCGCCTAGGAACCGTCCGACATGCCCGGAGTCCCAAGGGAGGTCATCGAGCACAGGATAGCGGTTCGTCCTGATAAGAAGCCTGTGCGGCAGAAGCTCAGGCGCTTTTCCCCAGAAAAACAAGCTATTATCCGGGAAGAGCTGGATAAGCTCCTCAAGGCCGGGTTCATATGAGAAGTCAACCATTCGGAATGGCTAGCCAATCCGGTCATCGTAAAGAAAAAGGGAGGCAAATGGCGCATGTGTGTGGACCATACGGGTCTGAACGCCGCCTGCCCCTAAGACAATTTCCCGCTACCTCGAATCGACCAGTTGGTCGACTCGACAGTGGAGTCCCAAGTGATGAGCTTTCTGGACGCCTATTCGGGCTACCACCAGATCGGCATATCACTTGAAGATGAGGAAAAGACCTCCTTCATCATGCCGTTTGGCACCTTTTGCTACACGACCATGTCTTTCGGTCTTAGGAACGCTAGAGCAACCTTCCAGCGCCTTATGCAGAGGACCTTCTCGGACCAAATAGGCCGAAACCTGGAGGTCTATGTAGACAACATAGTAGTCAAGAGCAAGATTGCCTCGGGTCATGTTTCCGATCTAGAGGAGATCTTCTGTAACCTCAATAAACATCGAATAAAGCTCAACCCAGAGAAATGTGTGTTTGGTGTGAGGCGGGGAAAGTGCTCAGCTACATGATCAGACCGCAAGGCATCAGGGCGAACCCGGAGAAGATCGAGGCTATCGAGAGCATGCGACCACCCACGAGTGTACGGGAGTTCCAGTCTCTAACCGGAAGGATGGCGGCTCTTAGCCGCTTCATTTCCCAGCTCGGCAAGCGTGGGTTGCCTTTCTTCAAAGCACTCCGCAAGCACGACGGTTTTGTTTGGACCGAGGAAGCAGACAAGTCTTTTGAGGAACTGAAACGATACCTAATGAAACCTCTGGTCCTGACTACCCCGAGATCAGGCGAGGTCCTGCTGCTATACTTGGCCGCTACACCACAGGCTGTAAGCGCCGTGCTAACGGTGGAAAGGGACGGGGCGCAACGACCGATCTATTACATTAGCGAGGTCTTGCACGGGACTAAGGAACGTTATCCGGAGGTCCAAAAGCTCATGTATTCACTGCTCGTGGCCTCCAGGAAGTTACAACACTACTTTCAAGCCCATAAAATTCGGGTCCCGACTAACTTCCCACTCAGGGAGATCCTGGGAAACCAAGATGCTAGTGGTCAAATAGCGAAGTGGGCCATGGAGCTCGCCGAGTTCGAGATTGAATTCTCGGCCCGCACTACGATTAAATCCCAGGTCTTGGCAGATTTCCTGGTGGAATGGACGAATCCCGCTCCGCCCAAGGTCGATCCCGACCAATCCGAGCAAGGTCGCTGGGTCATGTACTTTGACGGCTCCCGAGCTTACGAGCGCTCGGGGGCTGGAGTCGTCCTAGTATCCCCGCATGGAGAGCAACTCTAGTATGCCCTCCAACTGCATTTTGCTACGACAAACAACGCGGCAGAATACGAAGGCCTCTTGGCCGGGCTACAAGCATGCAAATCGCTCAGGGTCCAGCGGCTCACCGTCAAGGGTGACTCCCAATTGGTCGTCACCCAGGTTAACAAGGAGTATCAGTGTTCTGATAACTCAATGGCGCTTTACCTGGCTGAAGTTAGGAAGATGGAGAAGTACTTCAAGAATTTCGAAGTACTCTACATCCCAGGAGGGAAAATTCCCTGGACGACAATGTCTCAAAAGTTGGTTCCGCTCAACTCCCTGCCCCCGCAGGGGTGCTCCTTGAGCACGTAAGCAAGCCCTCCATTTCCTCTATAGAGGAGGCACCAGAGATGCACGATAACGTTTCCTTCCTCTAGCACAGTGCGAATTGGATGAGGCCATTCATCCAGTATCTCGCACATGGGACACTGCCCGAGGAAGAAGCCGAGCACTCCCGACTCACAAGACGGTCCGCACCATACAGACTGGTCGAGGGCACCTTGTACCGCAAAGGAGCACTTGGAGTCCTCTCCAAGTGCATCACCCAGGAAGAAGGCGAGTACCTTCTCAGGGACATCCATGAAGGAATGTTCGGAGCTCACTAGTCCTTCATAATGTTAGTGGGCAAAGCCTTCCGATTGGGATATTACTGGCCAACGGCCCTATCCAATGCTCGCTCAATAGTGACCTCCTGCCGGGCATGCCAGTTTCATGCCCGCAAGGTCCACCAGCTAGCATATGCGCTCCAAACAATCCCGTTGACATGGCCATTCTCGGTCTGGGGAGTCGATATTGTAACGCCCGTGTTTGTAATTAAGCTTAATTAGGCTAACTAAGGGTGGATTAGTGCTCTGTAAAGTTTCCAGTTTGGATTTGGAGTTATTTGCCCTTGAATTCGGTTTTGTCGTTTCGTTGATCGTTTTCCCCGATTGGAGTCTCAGAATCCGAAATCAGGTGAAATTTAAAATCAAGAGAGCTAGATCCCAAACCTAAGTTTTAAAACCTTTATTAGGACCCCTCGAACCTATTCCATTAGTCCTCAAGTTAGTTGATTGGAGAACCATCGCAAAAACTATAAACATTTCTGAGTTTTCTGCTGCCGGGCGGCAAGATCAAGCGATTTGCTGCGGTACTACCGGCCAGAAGCGGCAAGATCGCCTCAACAATGATCGCGGCCGTGCGACAAGTTTTGGTCCTGTGCTCGTGTTTATCTCTTTGCCTCGGTTTGCGTGCACGTCCCAGCTCTTTAATAACACCAGGGAGCACCTCCTCTCCCTCTCCTCTCTCATTTCTCCTCCTCTCCTCCTTCTTCTTCCTCTCTTCTCCTTCCTCTCTCTCCATTGGAGCTCTCTCCTCCTCCTCGCCATTTCCAACTGGTTGGAGCTCCAGGAGGCCGAGTGGAAGCGAGAGCAAGGGTGGAGAAGCGTCTCCAAGCAGTCAAGGAGCTTCACACGAGGTAGGTGCTACAGTTAAACCTAAACCCTAGGTGTAGATGCAAACCCTAGCTCTTCCTTGGCTTGTAATCGTTCTTTACGTCCTAGTTAAACCCTAGAAGCCCAAGTTGTGGGTAGGATCGTTGTCTTCCCGAGTGGCCAAACCTAGGTCAAAGTTAGAAGAAACTTTCCGCGTGATCGATTAGTTTCGGAAACCTTGATCTACGCATCGTTGGACTCATTCGCTGCAAACGCCTTTTCTTGAATTTTTGGAGCCCTTCCTTTTGAAACCCTAGCTCCGGAAAGTCAGGAAAATGACCCGCGAATATGTTCTTAGAGTCTCGAAGGTCGATTCCTGCGGAAGAATCGAGTTTGAACTCGATTCGGGGCGAGAATCGGATTCGGAGAGTATATTCGGGTTTTCGAGTTTTAGAAGTCGATCAGTGTGTCTCTAAGGTCCTAGTTAGTATTTCGATCTCGTAGGACCCTAGTGCATTTTTGGGCCTTGTGCGCGTGTTGCGAAATCCGTCTTCTGTAGGATTTGCAGAAGTTGCCCTTTGGGCATTCGGAGCGATTCCGTGTTCTGAAGTCCCAAAGCTCACAAGTTTAGCGCGCGTAAGTCCCTGATGCCGTAGAGAACCCGTTGCCGCGAGAAAACTCGAGTTTCGACACATTCTGTGTCGAAATCCATTTTCGCGTCTTTATCGGGAGAGAAATGATCCGAAAAGTGAGATTTGAGCAAACGAACTCGAAACTTGATGAAACCTGCGTGAATAGGTCCCATGGGTCCCCAGGAACCTATCCATACATGTACGTCGAAGTTCCAGGGTTTATTGCGCGAAATCTCATTTTTGGGATTTTGGACTCGGGGAGAGCGGCACTACCGCTAGTGTGAAGGCGGTACTGCCGGTGGGTCCGGCACTACCGGATTTAGAACGCCGGTAGTTATTTTTCAGAGAGCGACCCATTTCGGTTCCCGGCCAGCGGCACTACCGCCAACGATGGGTCTTGCAGATCGCGGCCAGAGCGATTACCGCTCAATCAACGGCAGATCGCCGGCCTGGGAGAAAGTTTAGAATTTCCTTTCCGTCTAGGTTCTCGTTTTCCGTTTTCGCTTCTTTTTGGATTTTGATTGCTTCTTTGCCTATTTTGATCGATGATTTTGGGTCTCGTTGCTTTTCGTGTAGACGTAGACGCTTCGATCGTCGCCGACGATCCCGACTACGTCCCGGAGACCGATTTCACCGAAGAGCAAACAGGTAAGCGCCTCCTTGACCATTTTGAATCCCATATTTGCAAATTCTTATTTTTGATTGCCAAAACTATTATGCATGCTCATAAATTTATTAAAAGTGATAATTTGTGGGAAGCAGTAGTTAAGCCGAAAATTGTTGGATTACCTCAATTTAATCTGAATATACAATCCTTGATAGACTTAGGAATAATTTAGACACGTTAGTAAGTGTCAGAGGGTATTAAAGAATAATAGTCGCATGTGCTTAGTTCAGCAGTAGAATTGGTTGCAGGAGATCATGATGTTCTTATTCATAAACTCCTGGAACTATAGGATGGGTGAAGGGTGTCAGGTTGGAATTGGAGGTTTTGGGGTTTTGTTGGAAAAAGGGAATGGTTGCGTGAGTAAAATGGAAAAACTTGGAGAGTTTAGACCGGGCGAGATGTTTGGTGGTTCGGAGTTGGTGGTATTTGACCGGGTAGTGGTTCCGGTTGGTAGGCTGGTTTCAGGTTCGGATTGGTTGTCAGGCCGTTGGCTAGTTTGGAGTGGATTGGTCTCAGTTGGTCCCTTGCTATGGGGAGGTTGAGGGCTAGTGTGTGCTCGGCGGGGCCGCTAGTGCCGATCCTCTGTGGCCATAGCAAGTGGGTTTGGAAGATCTCGCCTGAGTCACCCTAAGGACCGAACTTGGTGCTATTTACTGGGTATAATTCGTGCAACCACATGTGCCAGTATGGGATGGCCTCAGCCTAGTACGGGGAAAAGGGATCTGACCCTGCATTATTGGAGGGCAAAGAGGATTGGATGCACTTGTGGTGTCGGTGCATTCTAGGGACTTTCTTGTCGAGGCATCGAAGGAAAGCTTACCCAATACAACGGTAATGCCGACTACAGGGAGGTCGTGGGCTAGTGGGTGCCTATGGGAACCACTGGCGGCCTCTGTGGCTATAGTTAGGAATGCACGTTACCGGGCCGGTGCAGGATTAGAACTCCAATCTCTCGAAAGGTTCCGTCACTGTCTAGCAAATCGGGTACTTCGGTATCGCGAGGCATGGATGACATGATTGCTAGAACGTGTCATGTGGGTACGATGTCTGATCTCTGCAGAGATAAATAAACTAATCGATTAGCCGTGCTCACGGTCATGAGCAGCTTGGAAAGTATTATCAAGTATAGATTTCGGGTCTGGGTTGATTTCTGAAAAATGGGTTTCGAGGTTGGATCGTGTTGGTTGGGTGTGTGTTTGGATCTTGGGTTCGGAAAAGGTGCGGGTGGATGGCTGGTTTGGTGGAAAGAATGGTCGGGTGTTGATTTGGTTAATGGTTTATCTATTATTAATTGTTTGAAATGTTTTCTTCAGCTTCTTTTGTAAAAATGCGAATGTGAATCTATTATCATATTGTAAACAAAATCTGCTTTGTGCTCAAAAGACTAGTGTAGTAACCTGTTATTCATTGTTTTAACCTGCATGTTATATGTATACATTCCATACACTAAAGTCTTGCGAGTACATACGTGTACTCACCGTTTGCTCTAACGGACTTTGGTCAGAAGGAGAAGAAGCAGGTAATGATGCAGATGTTCCAGACGAGTCGCAGTTCACTGATTGAGGCCAAGAAAATTTGCTAAGTCTTGTTATGGTGGTTTGAGTGTCTTGAAATCACCACTTGTCTCCTTCACTTGATTTCCTTCTCTTTGTGGTGCTGATTTGCTCCATAGCTTGTCTCTTGTATCCATGCTTGGGCCATCATTCCTGAGTATCAAAATAACAACTTGAATTAGGCAATATCAAATCTTTAGCAAAATTAATACCATCCCCGAGGAATGAAAGTATCTGATAATTGATTTGATGAACACGAGCTCTAGCGAGTGGTCCTTGTATTGTTGAAGGAGTAGTAACAGGTGTTGACGTTGATGTAGTGGGTGTAACAGTTGTGGAGATGTCCTCATCAAAATCGGATCAGAGTGTTATTTGAACTAGATTGTAAAGTTTAGAAATGATATATCTGGTTATATGGTTTAGGATGCTGAACATACTTTCGATCAAAATTCGAGGTGTTATATGTGTTGAGATAAAACAAGACTCTTAATCCAGACCGTTAAGATATCATTGCACTTTATCTCATTGTGGCGAATTCGAATCTCTCTAATATGTTTTCTTAATATAAATATACATTTATTGTAAAAAAAATCAATCTAATAAGAAAGAAAATTTTTATCTCTCTATATTATGTTTTTCATGATTATGATGACTTCAATGGCGTTATATTTGATCTACTGCTGTCGTTGTCCTTTCATAACTTCCAATAAAGAACGATCGGCTGCTGACGCATTGTGCCTCCTGCATGGCAGGTGCGGTTCCGTCCGCCACGCGCCAGATGTCCCACACGCAATTCATCGAGCACCTCCGCCGCGCCGCCCGCCCCCGCGACGGCGAGGCCCTGCACGCCTGGGCGCTCAAGTCCGGCGCCGCCTTTCACGCGCCCATCTCCAACTCCCTCATCACCTTCTACTCCTCCCTCCCGCGCCCGCTCCTCCTCGCCGCCTTCGCCGTCTTCGCCGACATTCCCGGCGCCGCCCGCGACGTCGCCTCCTGGAACTCCCTCCTCAACCCACTCTCCCACCACTGCCCCCTCGTCGCGCTCTCCCACTTCCGCTCCATGCTCTCCTCCTCCACCGTACTCCCGTCCCCGCACTCCTTCGCCGCCGCCTTCACCGCCGCCGCCCGCGCTCACTCCGCGTCCGCCGGAGCCGCGGCCCATGCTCTCGCGTGCAAGCTCCCCTCCGCCATTTCCAATGTGTTCGTCTCCACCGCCCTGCTCAACATGTACTGCAAGCTGGACCTAGCCCACGACGCCCGGACGGTGTTCGACGAAATGCCACACCGCAACGCGGTGTCCTGGACCGCTATGGTGTCAGGGTATGCTGCAGAGAAGTGTTCCAAGGAGGCGTTCGAGCTCTTCCGGCTGATGCTTTTGGAGTGCCCGTTGGAGAAAAATGAGTTCGTTGCCACAGCAGTTCTTAGCGCTGTTAGCGTTCCATTGGGTTTGCCCCTGGGAGTGCAGCTGCATGGTCTGGTTGTGAAGGATGGGTTGGTGGGGTTTGTGTCTGTGGAGAATTCTCTTGTTACGATGTATGCGAAGGCTGAGTGTATGGATGCAGCATTGCATGTCTTTGAGTCGTCGAAGGAGAGGAATTCGATTACTTGGTCAGCGATGATCACCGGGTATGCGCAGAATGGGGAGGCAGAGAGTGCAGTTAGGATGTTCTCGGACATGCATTCTGCCGGGTTCTCACCAACGGAGTTCACCTTTGTTGGGGTACTCAATGCGTGTAGTGACGTGGAAGCATTGGCGGTAGGAAAGCAAGCACATGGTTTGATGGTGAAGCTTGGGTTTGAGGTGCAGATGTATGTGAAGAGCGCACTGGTGGATATGTATGCCAAGTGCGGCTGTATTGGTGATGCGAAGGAAGGGTTTGATCAGTTGTATGAGGTTGACATCGTCCTTTGGACGGCGATGGTTGCCGGGCATGTGCAGAATGGGGAGCATGAGGAAGCCTTGACGTTGTATGCCAGGATGGACAAGGAGGGCATTACACCCAGTAACTTGACTGTAGCTAGTGTTCTTCGAGCATGTGCTGGCCTTGCAGCATTGGAGCCAGGGAAGCAATTGCACACACAAATCTTGAAGTATGGGTTTGGTTTGGGGGCTCCTGTCGGAAGTGCCTTGTCTACTATGTATTCAAAGTGTGGGAACCTTGAAGATGGCATGGTAGTCTTCAAAAGGATGCCTGATAGGGATGTTATTGCATGGAACTCGATCATTTCTGGTTTCTCACAAAATGGGTGTGGCAAGGGCGCACTGGACCTGTTTGATGAGATGAAGCTAGAGGGCACTGCACCTGATCATATAACATTTATTAATGTATTGTGTGCTTGTAGTCACATGGGCCTAGTTGACAGAGGATGGATTTATTTTAGGTCAATGACCAAAGACTATGGTTTAACTCCTAGGCTGGATCACTATGCTTGCATGATTGATATTCTTAGCCGAGCAGGGATGCTGAAGGAAGCAAAGGACTTCATAGAGTCAATTACTATTGACCATGGAACATGCTTGTGGCGTATAGTACTAGGAGCATGTCGCAGTTTACGGCATTTTGATGTTGGATCATATGCAGGTGAACGTCTGATGGAATTAGGTACTGGGGACTCCTCAGCGTATATATTATTATCAAACATCTATGCATCCCAGAGAAAGTGGAATGATGTTGAGCGGGTGAGACATTTGATGAGAATCCGAGGAGTTAGCAAAGATCCAGGATGTAGCTGGGTTGAGCTTAACAGCCAAGTTCATGTGTTTGTTGTTGGGGAACAGCAGCATCCTGAGGTGGAAAATATAAATGCTGAGTTGAGAATGCTAGCTAAACACATGAAGGATGAAGGGTACTGTCCAACATCGAAGCTATCATTCAATGAACAACTGGATGCATTGAGAGAATCTCACGAAGATCAATTGGAATTGATATCAGCAGCTTATAGCTGACATCCCAAAAGACAATAAAAGTAAGTACCTGGACTGTTTCCACTATGATGGTCAAGTCTTTGTCCTTGTGGGCAGCTTTGTGCTTTGTCCTTGTGGTCTTTGTGGACAGCTTTTAGACTAGCTTTAGGACTAGCATCTTAGACTACTTTAGGACTAGCATCTTAGACTACTTTAGGACGGCATCTTAGACTAGCATCTTAGCATATGCTTGGCTGCCCTGGCAGCTATAAATATGTAACCCCAACCCCTCAGGTTGGCATGGCATTGTGTGAGGAATAAACCAGAAAAATTGCCCCAACTCCTATTGTCATCCTATCTCAATGATAGTAAGAATCGTGCTACTAACAAGTGGTATCAGAGCCGTTCTTTCTTGCAGCCTAAACATCTCTTGCTCATCTCCTTCCCACGCTCCTCCTCGCTCAAAGAAGCGGCGTGATCACAATGCAAGTTTCGCTCACCCTTCATCTTACGAGCGATGAGCAGCTCGTCTGAGGCAGCTTCTTCCCCTAGCAGCAGCCCCCCACTAGCGCGCCATGTCAGAAGGACAGTCTCAGCGCTCGGTCGCCTCGAGCGCGCGCAGCCGGCAGGAGGCCGAAGTTGCCGCGGCAGAGGACCGCGAGCGAGCAGCAGTAGAGACTGCAGCGACGGCGGCAAGGGCGGAAGTCGGGCGCGGCGGAATCGGCAAAGCAAGAGCGGCGAAGCAAAGAACCATGATGCCAAGGCGCGGCAAAGAAAGCTTCGAGGCTCTGCGGCGATAGCTCCAGCGGCTCTGCCGGCCGACGGCGGCCGACAGCAGCTCAAGCGAGAGAGGAGGCAAGTGGCGAAGCGGCGATGGCGATTGCCCACCCTCATGAGCGATAGGAGCCCAGGCAGCGCAGACGCGCCGGCAGAGCTCCGGCGGGACGGCGGCGGCGATCGCGCCCCGGCAGAGCTCGGACGGCCAAGCGGCGATCGCGCTCCCGGCAGAGAGGCGGCTGGCCGACGGAGATCGTGGCCCTTACAGCGGGCGCGCTCTCCTCCCTGACCGATACCATGGTCACCGCGGGCCCCAGGCCATTATCGTGGACATCGGCCCGTAGTGGGTGGCCTACCCTCACCAAGACCAACTATGTCGAGTGGGCGCGGTGATGAGGATAAGGCTCGAGTGCGGCACATGTGGGAAGCGATCCGTCTGGCGGCGTCGACTACGACGAGGATCGACGGGCGCTGGATGCCCTCATCGCCGCTTGATCCGCTCGAGATGCGATTCACGCTTTCCAAGAAGCGGATCGCCAAGGAGGCTTGGGATGCCATCGCCGCAAGACGCATCGGCGGCGGCCGCGCCGCAAGACCACACTGCAGGCGCCGCAAGGAGTGGGAGAACCTGGCCTTGAGGCGGTGAGGATGTTGATGATTTTGCTCTCCGCCTTAACACTCTACTACAGAAGATGGTGCAGTTCGGTGACGACACCTACGATGAGGAGAGAGCCATCGAGAAGCTCTTCCGTTGCATCCCCGAGAAGTACAGGCAGATCGCTCGCTCAATCGAGTCTCTATTGGACCTCTCCACGATGTCGATCGAAGAGGCAATAGGTCGTCTCAAGGTCGTCGGCAATGACGAGCCACGCCTCTCTCGGGGCCTATCACCATTGGCGGGAAGTTACATCTCACTCGGGAGCAGTGGGAGGCTAGCCAGGGTGACGGGAAGAAGGGGAGTCCTCTGCCGCGACAGCGGTCGCAGCACGCTAAGCCGCGCAAAGGCGCGCGGACACGCGGTCAGGGCGCGAGGGCGTGCCAAGGGCGACACCGCGAGGCGCCAGGCGGCGCCCGCAGCAAAAGCGCGACGAGGCGACTCTGCCACAAGCGTGGCAAGCAGCCATTGGGCCAAGGAGTGTCGCCCGACCACGGCGTGGCAGTCCACGCGTCGCACAAGTGGAGGAAGAAGAGCCGGCTCTGCTCTAGCAAACGCAAGCATCGAGCTATCTCCGGCGCATCGGCGCAGCCGAATCTCCTCCACCTTGATGAGCGAGAGCACACGCCTTCCTTGGCGGCAGCTCAGCCGATGACAAGATCGGCGGGTGGTACCTGGAAACCTTTGGCGCTACCCATCACATGACCGGTCGACGGAGTTCTTCACCGAGCTTGACTCTAACGTCCGAGGCTCGTCAAGTTTGGGGGCGCCTCCGGCGTGGAGATCCAGGTGTCGGCTCCGTCATCCTCACCGCCAAGTCTGGTGAGCACAGGCTGCTCACCGGAGTCTACTACATCCCCGCGTTGAGGAACTCTATCATCAGCTTGGGACAGCTGGATGAGAATGGTTCGGGTGTGCTAGTAAAGAACGGAGTCATGAGGATTTGGGATCGCCATCGACGCCTTCTTGCCAAGGTACCCAGAGGCACCAATCGACTCTCCAACCTCAACGTGCAGGTGGCACAACCCCTTTGCCTCGCCGCTCGTCGGTCGGCGAGGCGTGGCGATAACGCAGCGCCGGACACCTTCGCCGAGGCTGCAGGCGACTTCGGTGCCAAGGAGATGGTACGAACTGCCGTGTCTCGACCACGTGGAAGCGATTCTGCGACATCTGCAGAATAACGGCGAAGCGGCGGCTCCTTTCCCAGCAGTCGAACTTCCGAGCCAAGGAGCGGCTCGAGCTCGTGCACGGGGACCTGTGTGGCCCGGTGACACCGGCCACACCGGGAGGACGACGCTACTTCCTGGCCGCTGTCGGCGACCTCACCCGCTACATGTGGGTAACGGTCCTCGCGGCAAGGGAGAGGTGCGGAAGCCATCAGCGCCGCAGTCGCCGCGGAGGCAGAGCGCGTCGCGAGTGCGTGTCTTCGCGATCGACCGACAACGGGCGCGAATTCACGGCGGTGAGTTCGTGATCGTATTGCGGCGGATGAGGGCATTCAACGCCACTATTCCGCGCCCGTCTGACCGCAGCGAGAATGGCGTCGTCGAGCGGCGTGTCGAGGCGGTTGTGGGGATGGCTCGGGCCCTCCTCAGCGAGAGGATGCGGCTATTCTCTGGGGAAAGCGATGGTAGCGGCGGTCTACATCCTCAACCGCCGCCCACCAAGGCTCTCAACGGCGGGGCGCCGTGACTGAGGCTGGCAACGCAGGCAAGCCGGCGGTCTCTCACCTACGGGTTTTCGCGCCTCGCGTTCGCCAAGGAGCTTGGACATGTTGGCAAGCTCGATGGCGAGAGCACTCCGAGTGTTTATCGATTCTGCGGAGGGCTCGAAGGCCTACCGCATTCTCGACCCAAAGACACAGCGTGTGCGCACGGCGCGCGACGTTGTGTTCAACGAAGGGCGAGGATGGGCGTGGGACAAGGCAGTTGACAATGGCTCGACTCCGACGTACGACGACTTCACCATTGAGTACGTCCACCGAGGAGTCGGGGAGTAGGCAAGACCTCTTCGTCGAACGCGCCTACCCAGTCCCGAACCCCACGAACTCGGCGCGCCCGCTACTCCACCAACGGTTACCCCTCCAGCACGCCCTCTCCGACACCACCAGGTCGACCCACGGCCGGTGGAGTTCGTTACTCCACTCTCCCACGACGAGGAGCGCATCGACGCGTACTACGACGGCGAGCCGTTGCGGTATCGTACGATGGAGGACCTTCTCGGCGACCAGCCGGTGCCAGGACTGGTGCCTCACGATCTGGAGGCGCAGTTGCATCTTGCGTGCGACGATGGTGAGCCTCGGTCTTCGCAGAGGCGAAAGACACGCGGCATGGCGTCTTGCGATGCAGACGGAGATGGATGCGGTTAAGAAGAACCGCACCTGGGAGCTTGCCGATCTTCCCGTGGTCACCGCGCGATCACCCTTAAGTGGGTGTTCAAGGCGAAGAGGATGAAGCCGGCGCCATTGTCAAACACAAGGCTCGCTTGGTGGCACGTGGTTTCGTGCGGCGAGGAGGATCGACCGACGATGCCTTCGCTCCGTAAGCACGGTTGGAATCCGTCGACTCCTCCTGACCGTGCTTTCGGGAGAGGGCGGAGTTCACCACATGGACGTCAAGTCGGCATTTCTAAACGGAGATTTGAAGGAAGAGGTCTACGTGCACAGCCACGGGATTTGCGATCCGGCAAGGAGGGCAAGGTCTTTGCGTTTGCACAAGGCTCTCTATGGCTTGCGGCGGGCACCAAGGGCATGGAATGCCAAGTTAGATTCCACGCTCAAGGGATGGGCCTCGAGCAAAGCTCGCCTGGCGACCATCTACCGGCGGGCCAATGGAGGAAATGCCTGTGGTGGGTGTCTACGTCGACGACTTGGTGATCACCGGCACCAAGGATGCGGAGGTGGCGGTATTCAAAGAAGAAATGAAGGCCACCTTCCAAATGAGCGACACAGGGCTTCTCTCCTTCTACCGGGGATCGAGGTGCACCAGGGCGACTCCGGATGTCACTTCAACAGATCGCTTACGCCCGGTAGCGTCGTTGAGCTAGCCGGGCTCGCGATTGCAACCCGGCTCCCACTCCGATGGAGGAGAGGCAAGCGAGCCGAGCGACAAAGACCTGAGAGGAGGTGGGCGCTACACAAGATCGGGCGCCTTGTGGGGAGCCTCGCTACCTCACCCACACACTGGCCGGACTTGGCATTCTCCGTCGCCACGTTAGCCGGTTCATGCAAATGACCGACAACGGAGCACCGTAAGGCGGTGAAGAGGATCATCCGCTACGTTGCGGGGACTCTCGATCACGGTCTCCACTACCCGAGGTGCCCTGGGCGGCACACGTCGAATGCGGCAGCGACCACGCCGGCGGCGTTGACACCAAAGAAGAGCACGAGCGGGATGCTCTTCTTTCTAGGCAAGTGTCTCGTCGGTGGCGATCGGTGAAGCGAAGGTGGTGGCCCTGTCGGTTGTGAGGCCGAGTACATAGCGGCCTCCACCTCGCAACTCAGGCTCTCGGCTCGCCGGATCGCTTGGTGATCTCCTCGGCGAAGCGCCAAAGACGGTGGAGCTCGGGGTGGGCCGACAAGTCCGCTCTAGCCCTGGCAAAGAACCCCGCTTTTCATGAACGGAGCAAGCACATCCGGGTGAGATATCATTTCATCAGAAGTTTTGGAGGAAGGAAGCATCAAGGCAAGCTACATCAACACCAAGGACCAGCTTGCGGATTTGCTCACCAAGCCCCTTGGGAGGATCAAGTTTGTTGAGCTACGCTCTAGGACCGGGATGGTCCAACTTTCCCACAAGACGACGGACAAGACTTAGGGGGAGATTGATGGTCAAGTCTTTGTCCTTGTGGGCAGCTTTGTGCTTTGTCCTTGTGGTCTTTGTGGACAGCTTTTAGACTAGCTTTAGGACTAGCATCTTAGACTACTTTAGGACTAGCATCTTAGACTACTTTAGGACGGCATCTTAGACTAGCATCTTAGCATATGCTTGGCTGCCCTGTCAGCTATAAATATGTAACCCCAACCCCTCAGGTTGGCATGGCATTGTGTGAGGAATAAACCAGAAAAATTGCCCCAACTCCTATTGTCATCCTATCTCAATGATAGTAAGAATCGTGCTACTAACACACTAGACGTCAGAATAGAGAAGAAAACTAATAATTGTGATGTAAAATGTTTGTGGCAGTATTTATATTTGAATACGTTTTGTGCAAAAGACTTTAATTGGAGTTTATTAGCTTATATAACTCAGCGCCATTAGAAATTTTTAGAAATTTTCAAATTTTAATTCTCTTGTTGTGGTATTACAAAAATTCTACATGATATCCTTTGCCCATTAAAATTTCTGTTTGGCCTTATACTTTGCTTAAGCCCTGTTTTCCAGTGCTTACCATACCTAGATATTTAAAAGGATCTCTCATGGACTTCTGCAGCCCCAATTGTCCTGGAGCTACATTCTAGTAGTTTTCTTTTGTTCTTTGGGATTTCCTGGGCTCAAACGAATTTCGTCGCGAAATATTGAAACAAATAGAGCTGCTTGATGTAAACTTCCAATTCTCCGCCATTAATTTTGCTAAGTTGGCATTTCTATGAGCTGAGTTCTCTTATGTTAGCTTGTGCAAATATTGTTTTTGCATTGCATTAATGAAGCACATATCGAGTCTTTGTGTGACGTATCATTTTAATATATTTCTTTCCATGCAAATTGTTGTGTATTCTTCGGGTAGTTCCTACATATCTACACAAACACAATATACCCATTGCCGCACATCATGATGTTCACTTTCGCTAAGTTAAACAGATAGGTTAGCAGCATTGAAAGCATAGTATATGGACGTGGAATGGACTTGTGAACTAAGCAATGTCATAGTACATACTTGGAGCTATGTAACCGCGCTGTTCTACATGCTTGGAGCAATCTAACCCTGAATGTTCTCTTCAACATCATCCCACAAAAAATGATACTAGAGCTATGAAGTGATTAGCAACCCAACAATAAACATGTTAATCAGCGTCATACTTAGAGCTATGCAACCATCACTGTTATCTACAATATCTTCTTGCAAAAAAGAGTAAATTGCAGAAAACCCCATGCTTTTCTCCCACATGTATCTGCGATCCCCAGTTTTAAGCAAATGAGTCACTTAACACCATCTTATCTGCACAAAATTGTCATTTGCTAAGATTTAAACATTTTCAGTTCACATGGTATGCCACATCACGTTCGAGTCCTTTGTGGTGCTGCCCGCTCTCTTTCAGAAGGAAAAAGTGCAAAAAGCCTTGCAAAATTTCTATGGCTATTCTGGTCCAAAGGCAGCTTGGGAAGCGAGCTCCATGGTATCGAGTCTCGACAGAGAGGGCATTTAACACATGGAATGTGCCAGCAGCAGGACTAGAAAATTAAAACAACAAATTCAGGAAGGGATGTAATGTGAAGTGTTGTAGCATCCACGAGAACTAAAAATGGTTAAAAGTGGGACAAAGTGATAATTTTATGCTATATAGATGGGGTTAATTGATTCGTTTGCATAGACCTGGGCCGAACTGACACGTGGGAAAAAAAAAATGGGGCTTTGTGCAATTTACCTGCAAAAAATGATACTAGAAATATTAGGTGAAGATTTTCCACCCCAACAATAGACACAAAGAAGTATTTTCCATTGTTTAATGGAGGCGAAATGATCCTTATATATATGCCATCAAGAACTAATGCACCACATCTATATACTATGAATGTTAAATTGAATGTAAATGTCCCCTGTAATAGCATGCAAATGCGCATGGTCCCCTGTTGCACAAATGTCAAAATGCAAATTAAGTAATGCTAGTCGAACAGATCATGATGGATTGATGGTCTTAGCGGTAAGTTATTTTCCTGGGCTCTGTTTCAGCTTGCTAGATCTCTTAGAACATGTTAAAACCTGATGATCTTTTAGATACCAACATTCTCATATAAATTCATACCTGTAAAAGGTTAATTTTCTTAGAAATTTATTGATGTTTGTAACTGCAACGAAATGACCAATCATTGAATTGGCACATGTTTCATAATTTTTATCCTCACTTGACAAATAAATCAAAAACTATGTTTATTCCATAAAAGATTTGCTAATCATAATTTGTAAATATGCCACTACTTTCTTAGAGACATAGGTGAGAATTTTCCCGTGTATATAAAAGGAGTTTTCAGTGATCCTATGTGGCCAGGTTTGAAGAAATTTCAGGCTTTTGTTAGAATGTCTTTACAAGCCTGAGTTGCATTGTTGCATCAAATACTTAATTTTGTTATTGTGCTAGTCTTTAATTTTGTTTTCTTACCACTGTGCACTTACAGAGTCACGTGTTCATATGCAGGTGTAAAATAAGCAAATTTTATGAACACAGCTTAGTGTTTCAGCCATACCTACATAATTAACGAAAATGTAACACGTGCCCAAAGTAAGAACTAGCAGAGCGTAAAGAAATTTTCAATTGGTTGATTGGTCATTTCCCTTACTTGAGAGTGCTAATTACAATGTCATGCTTTTCTCAGATGACATATCCTCTTGGTGTCATAATCCATTGACAAATGTATCATTGCAAGCACACGAGGTTTGATGTGTAGATCATGGTTGAAGAATTATTGTGATTGTTTTGTGTGCTATGACTGGGAAGGCTCAAAATATATCTTGTTCCTCCCATGAACATAAGGGTTGATTTTAACGCAATTTGCCGAATATTGGATACTTTTGCTATTTTTAACGGTGATTGGAATCCTTGTGCGCTATGGTGCTCAAAACAAGATGATATCTGCACAGTGATTTCCTATTGCCATGTGCTGCAGAACTGCATCTCAAATGTGACGAGACATTACGTGGTGGTCCTAATAGCCACATGCTGCAGAACTGCATCTCAACTAAGGTGTGACATTACTGCAGGTCATGTTGCTCTTTGTATAGGAATTCAAATTGCCCATCATGCTACAGTTTAGACATGGAAACTGAATACAACGGCAGATTATAGTCTGAAACCTGTGGCAAGCTGAATTGGTCAAACAGATATATCTTGTGCCAGACGTTGAGGTAATACTGACATACCACTTGATCAACACATGGAGGATGATTCTGCTTCATGGGCGTGTCATGACTTGGGTGTATCCTGTTTGGTCGGCATATTATTAGCTCTTCAAAACTCACAAGTGAGGAATATAAGGCACAGGTGCTACTGAAATATTGCGATGAGGTCTTTACCATTTAGATCTTACCTGCTATATGAAGACTACATGTAGTACCAAAGCTATGTGTTTTCTGGTGGAGAGTTGTCACTGGTCACTACCACCCTACTGGTTTCTGCTATCCTGCATTATGCCCATTTTCGAGAGAGGCGGCAGTTTGCTCGGTCAATGTATATTGAGTGGATCTTCTGAAGAGACTACCCTCCATGCGCTGGTGTAATACGCGCATGCTCTATTCTGGGTGGCTCTGAAAAACAAGCTAGATGTTAGAGCTTAAAATGCTAAAAGTTGGAAAGCGGATCTGGTGATGTTGGTGGGCTGTTTTGTACATCAAGAGGAACTTCCTGGCATTATCATGTGCATGTGAAGTATCCTTATTCAAGGGGGGTGATCTAATGCAAGGTGGTGACAGCTTCATGATTGAGTACTTCATTCGCATGAACCAGGGTGACACATTTCTGGCATTGGAGTTGGCACGGTCACCTTTCATCATGGATCAGGATAAGCAGGCAGAGATACGGACAGGACCTGCAATAGCTAGCATGTATGGAGGCTTAAACTGACAGAGCTTGGAAGTGGCATCATTCCTAGATATGCTAAAGGCTAATTTTTTTATTGCTAAAGTCTGGCAAAATATGGATATTAGTCAGTGTTGAGTAATGAATTCACTGGGTTTCACTTTCAGTTTCTTGCAGCTAATCTGGCAGCTCATGTGCGTGCCACTGCCAGAGAAGCGTTCATCTGCTTGGATGCATGTATCTGAGTCGATGCTTTCGCAGAATTCTCCCGGTCCTTTCTGACTGAGATGATTATACTTCCTGACTAATGCTCTTGCTTCCTGGTCCCAGAAAAAGAAATTGCGCTTAAACATGATCGTCCAAACTGATTTATGAAGATTCCACGTATAATCCACCCATCACAGAACCTGACTGTGATGCATGACTTTACACATTGGATGCATGGCTTTTGTTAATGCTGGCACAGTAGGGGGAGAATGTGGAATTTTTTTTAATAATCTATATTTTATTCGAAATTGCAAAAGTAAACGTCGTCTGGAAGAAATTACACAATTATACGTCTATCGCCTGTTCAACGAGCGATATAATATTGTCGCTGGTCAATCGGGCGACATGAGACCGCTCGTGTCTCTGTCGCCCGTTACACGGGCGATATGCCTATATTGCCTGATGAACGGGCGAGTGATTAAAAATCCCCCGATCAACAGGCGACATAAAGGGTGCGGGGTTTATGTCGCCCGATCAACGGGCGACAGACTTATTTTATAAAGTGCCGCGCGCGCTCGGTCGGCAGAAGCGGCAGAAGAAGCGAGAAGAGGAGAAGAGAAAAGAGGAGAGAAAAAAGAGAAGAAGAGAGAAAAGAGAGAGAAGAAGAGAGGGGAGGGAAGAAAAGGAGAGCGCGATTTTTGAGTCTCTGCAGTTTATTTTTAGGTATTTTCTCGTTCTTTATTTTTTGTATTTGTAGATCCAGAAAATCTAGTTAGATGTAGATAGATTTAGCAAACCTAGTCCCTAGTTAGATGTAGGTAGACATAGCATATCTAGATGTAGTAAATCTAGTTAGATGTAGGTAGATCTAGCAAATCTAGTTTGATGTAGGTATGAACTACTCGTTTTAAATTTTTTAGCAGTAAATTATGATTAAGTAGAAATGATTTTAGATCTAGGTTTTTTGTGCGTTGATATATCGAATGTAGATGCTTTGGACGGATAGAAGTATTCATTTCTTAGGAATGTAGTTGGGTACATATAGCGAAAGTAGTTTGATGTACATCGAGTAGAAATTAATCGTAGAGAATGTAGTTAGAGTAGTTGTTTAATTTTTTAGTAGTAGATCTAGCGAATGTAGATATTGTATACCGATACGAATACATCCATATATATATATTCAATTCTTACGAATGTAGTATTGCAGAGATAGCGATTGTTACAAACCTAGATATGTGTTGTTAGGAATGTAGTTAATTTTTGTACGAATAAATATGTATTTTTGTAGCATATAGATGTACCAAAGTTGGGAGTCATACTATTTTTTACGGAAAGTAATTATTCGTGGGTGAATGAATGGATTTGCAGATATGGCAGAACGAGTTCTATTTAGAATATATTATGGCGAAGGGGTTGTAATGTATGGTTCGGAGGGTGCGGATCTAAGTAACTTTCAGTATGTGGACAGAAGTTTGAGTAGGGTCGAAGAGCGCACATTTTCTTCAGTGTTGAAGTGGTTGTATTATACTTTTCGGATGGAAGAAGAGAAGTGGCACCTGAAGGTATTTTGCCTCTGTAGTATGCAGAACAATCCATTTTGTTGGGAGCTAGTTGAGTTGAAAGGAACTGCATCGTGGAGATCATATGTGAGGGGGACAGAGGAACGGGGATGGAACCAGGTGCTTTTAGTGCAAGCATATGGTCGGGATGTTGCCCCCCAGCAGCAGCCGGACGGTGGTGAGTGTAGTCAGGCTCAAAATGAGTTAAGTTTGGTGACACCGAAATTGGGGGATCTAGCCGTGAGCAGTACATTCAGACATGCAACGAAGACGTCATTTGCCAAAGTGGTGAACAATCTAAATTTGGGGAGGACGAAGAAAATGTTGGATAAGTAGCGCGGGGACTAGTAGACGAAGGTGAGAAAATTGATGAAATAACAGTTAGGATGGAAGAGGAAGACCGTGAGTACGGCATAGCAGAAGTGGAAGACGACGATGAGTCGGATGAGGAAGATGGAGGTATGGAGCCGCCTGTGCCAGCCGAGTGGAGCACGCATCAATTTGAGAGGTTGGTTGTTAATGAAAGCAACGACATACGTTGGCAGTACAGCGACAACGAGGTTAGGCCTGACAGTATGTACGCGACAAAGGAGGCTGTGCAGGATGCTGTGAAAGATTGGGCCTTATCATTAAGAAGGACTTTCAGGGTTAAGAAATCCACCCCGACCTGCTACGACATGGTGTGTGAGATCCATGCGTGTCCGTGGAGAGTGCACGCGTACAAGCCGAAGTGGGGCACCCATTGGTTATGCTCGAAGGTTGAGCAACACAGTTGTATGATTGAGGAAACAATGATGGCTCACAGGAACCTGTCATCTGGGTTTGTCGCAAACATCATGTACGCAGAGATAGTGGAGAACCTGACTTATGAGCCCTGTGCTATTATCCGAGCTATCGAGAACAGATATCAGTACACAATTAGCTATGGGAAAGCATGGAGGGCGAAGCAGAAGGCCTTAGAAATGAGGTTTGGGAAGTTTGAAGATTCATACCACAATCTGCCCGCACTGCTTAGTTGCATTCAGGGAAGAAATCCCAGCACTTACTATGATTATCAAGATTGTCCGTCAATCAAGTGGCCAACTAAAAGGCATCTGAGGAGAGTGTTCTTCGCATTCGGAGCTTGCATCAAGGCATTCTATCACTGTCGTCCATTGCTGTGCGTGGACGGCACATTCTTGACCGGGAAATACAAAGGGCAAATATTGACAGCTGTGGGCGTTGATGGAAACAACTAGATTCTGCCTGTTGCATTCGCCTTTGTAGAAAGCGAGAACTATGAGAGTTGGCTATGGTTCCTGCGGAACTTGAAGATGGGGGTGGTCAAAACTCATCAAGATGTGTGCGTCTTTGCCGCAGCGAGCATCTTTGAGTACGCTTAGTGCGATCAACCAGTTGCAAACAGGGGCAGAGGAGCCATTTCCATGGCCTGACTTGTAGAGCTGATGGTGCATGAGGCATTTGGGCGCAAATTTCTACAAGCAATTCAGGAACAAGGAACTCATGAACATGTTCAAAAGACTATGTAAGCAGAGCCAGGAGAGCAAATTCCGGACTCTGTGGAAAAATATCGATGAGCTGACAAGAAAACACAAAGAGGAGCAGGCGAACAAGACTACTGCCAGCGAAGGACACGATGAGGCGGAGCCTCTTTCCCCCCTACCAACAGAAGATGACGCGACTAATCATTATGGAAGGCAAAGGCCAATCAAATGTTTCTCAAACTGGATCAAGCACGAACCGAAGGAAAAGTGGGCACTGTTACATGACACATATGGTGCCAGATACGGTGTGATGACCAGTAACTTTGCAGAAGTTTACAACTGGGTAATGAGAGGGATGAGGTGTCTCCCATTGGTGGGAATTGTTGAGGGAGTGCTGCGGGGCACAACCAAGTACTTCGTCGACAGACATCAAGCTGCACAGATAGTGCTGAGAGATGAGAAGCTCCTGTACTCCTCCATGATCAGTAAATACATGGAAGAGAAGAGTCAGAAGGCGGCCAAGCATAGAGCTATAAAATTTGGTGCACGAACACTGCGCTTCGAGGTGATCTGTAAGGATAAAGGACGGCGTGGAACCAACCAGAAGGTTGTCATCAAGGAGTGCATATTACAGGATCTTTGCAAATGCTCGTGTAACAAGCCCCACCTTTTGCACAGGCCGTGTTCTCATGTGATAGCCGCATGTGCTTTATTTGGAATGCAACCTGGTACCTATCTATCTGAATATTTCAGGAAGGAAAGGGTGATGGCAACTTGGAGCGAGGAGCTTTATGGTTACGGTGTTATGGGTTCTTTCACCACAACTCCTAGTGCTGATGAAAGGTTCTGGGTCCCAGATTTTAATGCAGGTAGATGGAAAGCAGGGCGTCGGAAGACAAGACGTATCAGAAATGACATGGATGAGTCAGAAGCTGGCAAGCGCGTGAAGAAATATTCATTGTGCAAGGAAACATGACATATGTTCAAGAATTGCCATGCACAAAACGAAGAAGATGAAGGAGGAGATGGCAATCCGACGGTGGCGGGTGGATCGTCCTGTGCGAGGAGTGCTGCACGACGCCAACGTACCACATGAGAAGCAATTTAATCGCAATTTAATCGATGTGCTGTGTGTTGTGTGAACCCTGTGTGTAAGCCTGTTGCATGTGGCTGTGAGTGTTGTGGATTTTTTTTTAAATAATACTTTTTTTAAACTGAATTGCGTTTTTAATATACGGAATAAAAAATTTGCAAAAATAATATGCCGTCGTCGAACGGTATGGCGAATACCCTATTTTCGCCGAACCGTGCGGCGAACACCCTATTTTCGCCACACCGTTCGGCGAAAATAGGTTAATTGCGCTATTAAACTGCCGCACGGGAATCAATGGTATTTTCGCCACACGGTGTGGCGAATACCCGATTTTAAGCCAAGCGGTGTGGCGAACATGATTTTCGCCAAACCGCACGGCGAAAATAGGTTGTCGCCGACGGTGTGGCGAAAATAGCTCGATAAAAGCGGCCAGAAGCGGATCGATCGATCGATCGATCTGTTCGTTCAAATTACCGTGAGAGAGAAGAAAAGGGAGGAGGCCTGCCGGCCGGAGAGAGGGAGAGAGAGAGAGAGGGAAGGAGAGAGGGAGAGAGAGGAAGAGGAGAAGAAGAAGAGGAAGAGGAGAAGAAGAAGAGGAGGAGGAGAAGAAGAAGAGGACGAGAAGAAGAAGAAGGAGGTAACATCGCATCGCCATTTCGTTTAATTTCCTGTTTTTTAATTTTGAGTAGCGATATAGAGTAGTGCAATCTAGAGTAGCGATTTAGATCAATGCAATCTAGAGTAGCGATATAGATCAATGCAATTTACAGTAGCGATATAGATCAGTGCAATTTAGAGTAGCAATTCTAGTTCTTTAGTTTAGAGTAGCAGTTTTAGTTATTTAATTTACAGTGGTGATATTAGTTTGCATATTTAAATGTTTTGAAATGTACAGTAATGAAATTTAGTTATTAGCATTGTTGAAGAAATCATTAATCGGTAGCTAATTGGTCGACCTAGGATTAACTGAACAAATCGGTCAATTATTGAAAAAGTGATTAATCCCGTTTTATCGATCGGTCGGCCACGCTCTATCACCGTAAACTTAAAAAATGGAATCTTTAGGTCTTCGATCACGAGCCAATCGGCCGATTAATCGGGTAAGGCCCGATTTTTTATTAACATTTATCAAATAGACATATTAGACAAGCTCTATAATATTATACGAATATAGTATCGATAGCGCGGTACTTAATAAACGCGGTAGGGACGGAAGAATAAATTATGTCTATGTCTATGTAAATCATGATGATGTCGGACCCAGTGAAATTCAGGGTATATTATGGCGATGGTGAAGTAAAAAATGGGCAGAATGGAGTGGATTTAAGCTGCTTTGCGGTCACCATGGTCGAGCACTTGTCCCCCGATACTGTTAGCATTCGTGATATAAAACTTTGGTTGACCCAATTTTTTTCCCTGGATCCAAGTGTTTATTCTGTTAGCATCCAAATCGTATACACGCGTAGCAAGGGTGACCCGGCTGTGTGGGAGTTGAAGACAGTAGATCGAACACAGTTGTGGCAGAAATGGTTAAGATGGTGCAAGGGATCTAGCCTCGATTGTGTGATGCTGGTGCAAGCTTGCCCTAGGGAAGAGGTGAGTACTACTGGTGTGAGCGAGAGCAGCACATCGGCTACAGCTGAACAAGTTCAGCCAGCGGTGTCGGTTGAGGCAGCAGCAGCGGGGGATGATCACATGGATGCAGCAAGCGCAGAAGGTCGGGCTGATGAAGGGGAGGATATCGATCAACTTATGGATCAATTGGATTGGGTGGACCGCATGGCGACAGAAGAGGAAGCCGTGAGTGACCATGTGTGGTGCTCCCAATGGTTTATGATAAGTTATTGACAAAGGAAAGTTTTTGTGTTGAGTAAATGTTGATTTGAAACTGAGTTTATAAGTTTTGGTTGATGAAAATGTGAAAGCGGCAGTACCGGAGTTGAAATCCCGGTAGTGCCAGAGGAGCGGCAGTACCGGAGGTTAGAGTCCGGTAGTGCCGGATGAGCGGTAGTACCGCTAGTGAGAGCGGATGCTTTTTTCTAGAAAGGTGCAAAAAGTTGATCTTTGGAATTTTGGCTAAGTCCCAGTTGAGCGGCAGTACCGGAGTTGAAATCCCGGTAGTGCCGGAGGAGCGGCAGTACCGGAGGTTAGAGTCCGGTAGTGCCAGATGAGCGGTAGTACCGCTAGTGAGAGCGGTTGCTTTTTTCCAGAGAGGTGCAAAAAGTTGAGGGCTGGCATTGTGGCTAAGTGTCAGGTGGCGGCGATGCAAGCGGCTAAAATGCAGATCTTGCCGGTGAAGCGGCAAGATGGTGGCGGCGATCACGCAAGTGTAAAAGCGGTAGTGCCGGTTTTGTCGAGTTTTGATGAATTTGTTGGTTTTGATTATTTGATGCATGCATAATGTTAGGGTACGAACATATGTGATGCATCATGATGTTTTTGAGATAATGTGAGTCAAGTGAGAAAGACTTGTGCTCGGAAAAGTTTTTTTTTCGTTTATTGATGTGCAGGATCAGGTTCGATGTAGGTCAGCGACGACCAGGACTAGGCTCAGGGAGGAGGTGAGGTCCGTGATGGTAATGATGTCGTGAGGATGCATTGAAGAGGATCAAGGTGCATGATCAATGAATGGAGTTGAGACGATTCAATGCGGGTCGCAAGCTAGGTGGTCCGACAGGAGTTCGGATGCATAAAGACTTGGACGGTTGAGTCGGGTGTGTGTTGGACTCGAGTCAGACTCGAGTCGGATGTGTGTTGGCCTTGTAATGTGGTCAAGGCTGGTGGATCTTATATAAAGAGGTTCTAGGGGTTTAGAACCTAAAGGTTTTTTAGGGTTTTAACAAGAGAGAAAGTTTTTAGGGTTCTAACTTTTGAGGAGTTAGGGTTTGGTGCTGTCCTCTTTCTATGAAGGGTTGTGTAATCCATCAAAAGGAGTAAAGGATCAAACTTTGGGCAATCTCCGATGTCAATTCATGTTTGCTCTTGATTTTCTTTCTTGCTTTTGGTTGTTTCTTTCAATCTTGTGATTTGAGTTGTTCTAGCCCAAGTGATTCTTAAATTAGATTGCTAGAACATCAAGGATCATCACGTGATTGATTTGGATCCTTTCTATTGGTCCGTTTGATCGAATTTTCAGTTTTTAGGGTTTTGCTCGGTTCTTACCTCTTAGTAGATCAAACTGAAATTCGTGATCTTTTTGCATCCAATTTCTTTAATCTTTGATTGGGTTAGAACCTAGATAGTCTAAGGAAACTACGTTCAAAATTTGGGATCAATTGGATCAACGGATCAAAAGTTATGCATGTTTTTCGTTTTTGAAATCGTGCTGATTTTTACTGTTCACGTGACCTGCGGTAGTACCGCTTCAGAGCAGCGGTAGTGCCGCCCGAGACTGAAATTTTTTGAAAAATTTTGGTTCCTTGATTAAGGCTTTGTGTAGGTTCTTTTTGGTGCTTCTACTAGGTGATTAAAGTCATATTGAACTAGTAGAATGACTTTCCGCTGCGAAGAGGGTTTGAATTCGTTAATTTGCAAAAGTCGGTTGAATTTTTATTCGGCGCCTATTCACCCCCCCTCTAGTCGCCATATCCGTTCCTACAAGCCGAAATGTTGGACCCAGTCGATACCATCGGCGAAGATGATGACCGGGAGGAAGATGATGAAATGCATGGTAGTACTCGCTCAGCGGAGGTACCCATCCCCGATGAATGGAACAGGCAGAACAAAGCGGGTATGGAAGCTTTGTGGGGCCATGACTCGCATTGTGAGTATGGTATTGGTGCCATTCGGTTGAATCAAATGTTCCCGAACAATTCTGAATTGAAGTTGGCAGTGAGCTTGTGGGCACTATCGCTGCAAAGAGAGTTTCGGGTTGTCCTGTCTAGCCCAGATAAGTACACAGTGAAGTGCGTAATCGATGGTTGTGAATTTCGAGTACATGCCTACAAGCCGAAGTTTGAGACGTATTGGATTGCATCAGGAGTGGACGAGCGCACATGCAGACTAGAAAATGTTCTTGTCAAACACCGTAACTTGAATGCGGCTGTAATAGCCAGCGTGATGTTTAATGAAATCATTGAGAAGCGGGATATCGAGTGTTCGTATATTCAGAAAGCAATGTTACGAACATTTAAGTATCAGATAAGCTACTCCATGGCCTGGCGTGCGAAGCAGAAAGCATTAGAGAAGAGGTTTGGCACATACGAGGCTTCGTATTGCAATCTACCCGTGTGCTTGAAATCAAGCAAACCAATCCTGGCACATACACCGCTTTCAAAGAAAGCGGTATGCAAATGGGATCTGTACATTTCATCGTGCTTTCTTTTCATTGGGGCCTTGCATTGCGTCATTCAGGTACTGTCGTCCATTGCTTTGTGTTGATGGCACATTTTTAACTGGAAAATACAAAGGGCAGATTCTAACAGCCATTGTAGTTGATGCGAACAACCACATACTTCCATTGGCCTTTGCTTTTGTTGAGGGTGAGAATCGGGATAGCTGGCTGTGGTTTTTCAGACATTTGAAGGTGGGGGTAGTTGGTGATCGGCCCAACATGTGCATCATTCATGATCGTCACAAAGGTATCCTTTCGGCAATTAAGACTCTACAGGAGGACCAAGATGAACCATTTTCATGGCACGACCTGCGAGCAGGTGGTGCATGAGACATTTGGGTGCCAATTTCTTCAGGCAGTTCAAAAGCAAGAAACTGATGAATCTGTTTAAGAGGTTATGCAAGCAGAATCAGGAACGTAAGTTCAACGCGCTATTTGCCGAGTTGGATAAGCACACCAGTGCGCATATCGAAGAGATGAAGAAGCAACCACCTACACTGAACGAATGTCCACCCAAAAGGCTAACACCCCTTGGGGAGCTCGATCCTCCTAATATGAGGAGACGAACGTCAAGGAACATTAAGTGTTTCTCGCACTAGATAGAGGCTGAGCCTCTAGAGAAGTGGGCATTGCTCCATGACACCGGAGACGCCAGGTTAGTATGGTACATTAAAATATCAAAACAGCGCTAAACAATTTGGCCTGTTGTTCTAAACTGTTTTGCGTTGAACAGGTTTGGCGTGATGACAACGAACATAGCCGAGGTTTACAATTGGGTCATCCGAGGCCTCCGTCCGCTTCCGCTTGTGGCCATCCTTGAAGGCATGTTGCACGGCATCGTTAGCTACTACCAAAAGGCATGCGAAGCGGTACTTCATGCCTCCACATTGCAAACGCCCGTATTGTTCGCGGATGATGACCTACATGGAGGAACGAACCATGAAAGCTCAAGAAGATATGGTGCGTAGCTACGGGTCACCGAATACCGCTTTGAGGTGACTCTTCGTGCAAAAGGGGATTGGGAGCGGACACGGTTATTACACACGAGGTTAATCTAGGCCAAGGGGCATCTGGATGGTGTGAATGCAGCTGCAATAAGCCAAGACTTCTCCATATTCCTTGCTCACACGTGATGGCTGCTTGTGGGCAAATTGGGATGAACACGTCGCAATACATGTCCCCTTTCTACTTGAAGGATCATGTTGTCCATATCTGGTTGGGTGAGTTTCGTGGTTTTCGTGCACACGGTGATTTCACTGCGATTAACAGAGATGAGGGCATCTGTTTGCCGGATCCAACCTTGCGGAGGTGTGCGGAAGGGCAGTCTGGTCGTCCACAGACTAGGCGCATTCGCAACGACATGGATGAATCTGAAGTGGGTGGTCCTCTTAGGAGGTGTTCTAAGTGCGGCGAGTATGGCCACAAGGCAAACCAGTGCACGTAGGGTGTAGATTCTGAAAGTGGTGGTGGCTATGTATCAAAATATGTTATTATATGCACGTTGGATGTCTTTTATTGTAATATTGACGCGATGGGGTGTCTTTTATTCATATATGTTGTGTCTCTCACATGTTGTGTACTTTTATTTATGTTCACCCCTTATGTCTTTTATACATATATGTATTGTAATATTGACGCGATTGGTTGTCTTTTATTCATATATGTTGTGTCTTTTATTCAAATATGTTGTGTTTCTCACATGTTGTGTACCTTTATTTATGTTCAACCCTCATGTCTTTTATTATTATACGTTGTGTACTTTTATTCATATATGTCGTGCTTGCCGTACGTTGTGTAGTATGATTTATGTTGAAACATTTCTACGTGCAGGGATGGAGCAGGTCGACTCACTCCTGGACCCTGTCTTGGATGCGCGGCACCGTGCGCACGTCCACACGACAGAGGGGAATGACAAGTTGGCCTTACTGCGGATTCGTGTGCCTAATAAGGCATGGTGTGTTGACCCTCGCTTCCACACCAGGTTAGTTGAAGTACTTGTACATGTTCCATTGTTCGTACAAAGTGTTCATTACATTCAATTGATTAAACTATGTTGTTCCTCGCTAGGCTGGCACGTGCCGGGCTGCTTCCGCTTGTCCGCATGGTGGAGGGTTCAGCTGCCGACCCGGCTGAGCACGACCCCCAGGCGCAGGGTGATGACACGCAGCGGTCGCGGCGTTTCCCGTTCGACCACTCGCTGTTAGCGTGTTTGGTCGACCGCTGGAGGCCGGAGACGCAAACTTTTCACCTGCCTTTCGGGGAGATGACGGTGACGCTGCAGGACGTCGCCATGCTCACTGGATTGCCGATCGCTGGGGCAGCGATCGGCCCCTCGGTGGCTCATGCTGGGTGGGACGCGGACTTACTGCTGCGCTTCGCCGGGGTCGCGGAGGTCGACCCACAGATACCGGTAGGCGAGAAGCACGGGCCATCGAGGAGGTGGTTGGCATAGTTCGAGGTTAGTGATTGTACATATTACTATGTTACTCCAGCTTTGCATAGCATTAACGTGATATCACACTCTTTCAAATGTCGCAGGTGCAGCGGATGGCGGCCCAGCCCACGGACTACCAGGTTGCTAGGCACCTTGAGGCCTATCTGCTTTGGTTGTTCGGCTGGGTGATGTTCACGTCGAGTCACAGCGACACCGTGGACGCGCGTTGGATAGCCTATGCACGGGCTATTGCGGACTCGGAGCCTGACGACGTACCGCCGGTATCCTGGGGTTCGGCGGTTCTTGCTTCCACGTACCGCGCCCTTTGCGACGCGTGCGTGAAGAAAGGCAGGAGCTCCAATCTGACCGGGATGCCGCTTCTTCTTCAGCTTTGGTCATTCGAGCACTTCTCCGTGGGTCGACCCCATGTCGACCCTCGGCACTACACCCCCGACATGTACGGCGGTGATGCGCTGGACCGACCGACGATGGGCTCGCTCTGGACCAGGCGACGGGTACATGTTCTTACTCATTAATTGAATTGTAATTTCAATGCCATCTGCTTACAGTTATTTCTACTCTATTGCAGCCACAGTGGGCAGGTGTCCAGGTACGTGCGGCGTACCTCTCCTTCACGGAGGCCTTCGACCACCTGAGTGACGCGCATGTCGTCTGGGACCCCTACAGCGACGAGCGTGTAGGAGAGAGAGCTGCGGGGGGGCTGTCGATGCTCTGCGACAGGGACTAGGCTTACTGGTTGACGAGGAGGAAGCTCGTCTTCGACGTCTTCGTTGAGGACTACGGGCCGCACCGAGTCCTCAGGCAGTTCGGACTACGCCAGGTGGTCCCTGTTCCTTTTGGGGAACGCGTGCCAGCGAAAGTGCACTCGTGAGTTACTCGCCACTGCAGGTATGCTAAGTGCTTACGACATATTTGTAGTAATGAGGTCTTTTGTGCATGTACTCCACCCAGGGACCCAAGAAGGCCATGGTGACCTTGCTGCAGAGGATGGCGCCGTGGCTTGCGCTGTGGGAGGGGGCGCTGGACGACGTTGCCGAGGAGGTCGCGCCCTACGACCCCTCCTCCTACCAGGAGTACTTGTCCTGGTACGTGCCCCGGACCCGTACTCGTCTGCTACGCGAGGAGCAGCCGGCCCAGGTGTTTGCTCCTAGCATCGCAGACTTGTACTCGAGCCACGCAGGACTGGCACTGCACCAGATGGTAAGTCTCGTTGTATTTTTACTCATTAATGCAATTGTAATTTCAATGCTATGTCGTTATGTTTATCGTTTGTTTGTACGTGATAGGTGGACGAGGCAAGGGGCTTGCAGCAGCATGCCACTGACTTTCTGACTAGGCTACAGCAGGGGATCACTTTCACACCGCAGCAGCTATCAGAGGCCATGGGGCATGTGGAGCTGCACTCCCGACGGATCGTGGAGATTGGTGCTGCTTGGCAGGCCCCAGCCCCGACTGTTTCGGCTGGCACCTCGTCTAGGCCGCCACCTGGGCTCAGCTCCTCGACACCACCTTCTCGACCACCACTACAGCCAGGGTCCAGCTTCCACACCCAGGTGCCTCCAGCTCCAGGCACGGCTAGAGGATCCAGTTGGCAGACGCCAGCACGCGGGCCTACCATGGTCCCCACACCCGGTAAGCCGATAAACATTCAGTTGATCCCGTTTCGAATCTAATCTTCTCACTACAATTAAATGTTAATGTCTGTACTGTAGGCCTCCTAGGACATGCCTCTACTTCGGACAACCAATTAGGGCACGGCGTCCCTGACTACTGGACCGATCAGTTCTTCGTAGGGGCTCCGTTCACGCAGCCTCCTCCAGCCACGCAGCACACGCCGCCTCCTCCAGCCACGCAGATCACGCAGCTTCGTCCAGACCCGTTGCCTCCCCGCCTGCGTGTCCCGCCGGTTCGGTACAGCCCTTCGGACTACGGCCAGGCGGGACCCTCGCGGGTGCTTCGCCCACGACCTCTCGACGATGCACCCCCTTCGGCGCGTCGGCAAAGGAGAGCTAGGGGTCAGGGTCAGGATCCACCACCGGGGGGTGATCAGGCTTAGGATTTGCGTTATTTTTGGGTACTTTGTCCTATTATGTTTTACCATCTATTTTGTGTACTTTCTCATATACGTGGTCTATTATATATTTCTGTCATCTTTAGTCATATCAACCGCGTGTCATTATTGCTTTTTCAGCTTTTGTCATATTAACTTTTCCAGCCTTTATCATTTCATTTGCATAATGCTGCCAAAATCCGGCTATGGCAGAGATTCCCTGTATAAAGCTGTGGGCATAGCCACGCTCATGTCATCAGAAGCTGCAGAAGCATCCGATGCTCGTGGATTTGAAATACTCTGAAGTCCGCGAGACTCTCCTTTGGCTACCCCTTCGCCAGCTCTTTATAAACCCACCGAGGGAGGGATATGTGCATCACACAGCCAGAACTTCCATAAACTTTAGTCTGTTTTCCCCACACACACACACAGTAGGCCACGATGTCGTTCTACCGTCGCCTCTTCAGCAAGCGAAGGCTAACCCCCCAATACCCGGATGAGAGTAGCGTTGACGCCCCAGTTCTGCCGGAGTTGCCACGCCCGAAATGTGACTGCAACCTGGTAGCGAAGGTTACGCAGTCTACGCACGGAGATACGGCCTCCCGCGCTCACTACTGTTGTGCCCGCGGCTTCGGGGTAAACCAAATGATGTCCATACCCTAATTACGGTAACAGTACCATTTCATGCATCGTTATTTGTTTTTTTAGGACGAGGACCGTTGTTGCTTTTTCCAATGGATCGACAGGCCGGAACGACGTGACTACGGATTTCTCTACAACTGCCACGACGCCTACCCCACTTCGCCTGAGAACTTCACACGGTGGGAGAGGCCGCCGGGATATGTCCCCTACCTAGATCGACCGGAGTTAAGGGCCGGTGGGCAAGGGACGAACCAATCGGTGAGTTTCACGTGCCTCATGTTTCAGCTACAATGTACCCATTCTAAATCAGTTCATCGCATACAGGACTTCAAAAAGAAGTTTACAAAATGGCTCAAGTCAAGGCAAGAAAATCCTCCTCAGGGGCCAACGCAAAGCCAGGAACTGTGCGACCACGGCCTCCAGGCAGTGGTTGATACCGGCGACAAGGATCTAGCGGACAGAAGATTCTACCAGTGCCCTTTGTCCGAGGATGCATGGTGCTGGTACTTCAACTGGGTGGACCCGGAGACGTACCACCCACATCTCAAACTTTCCGTATTTGATAACTGGGGAGAGCAACCCTCGCCGTGGTGCTACTACCTCCCAGAAAAGCCGGACCCCGAGTACGCATACGGTATTCTCCAACCACCACAGCGGGTATACTGCATTGACTGCAGGGCACGTTTTCGGTTGTACCACAAGAAGCCCAACACACACCTCCTGGACCATATCGTGGAGTGCGAGCCGAAACAGAGGAGGTGTCTCGGCAAGTCTCCGGAAGGGCAAGAGGGTTCGTCCTCTCGAATGGTACGGGATAAGGGGAATCAGCCGGCCGAGGTCCGCAGTACGCAACAAATCCTTGACGCATTACAAAGGCCATCCGGCAACCCTGGTGGTATTAACATAGGGGGCGCCGGAAATTGAGATGGCATGCCCATATGGGAGGGCAGGACTCCACAGATGCACACAAACAAGTTACTTCTTACACCCCAGAGACGTATGACATAGGCTACCCATTCGGCGACAGCTGGGAGCACTGCGCACGGCCATGGAGCTCTTTCATAAAAGAGATTGAGCGGTGTCCAAGAACAAATCGCACAAGATTGACAGGTGATGTAATATGTAGAGAATGTATGGCATCATTCCCACTCTACGAACATAGGCGGAACGATCACTTGTTCCACCATTACAATCAGTGTTTTTGGCACTTCTCCTAGCAATGTCGTCACTGTTGTAATATCCGTTGTATCTGCCGTACTAAGGTTGAGTTTGCGTACTAAGATTGCTGGTTGCATCTACATGCTTTTGTTATTGTCCTTTATCATATATCAAAGAGCCAATCTGCGGTATTCGTGCAGAAAAATACATTCGAACGTGACATTTTACAGGCTGCTGAAAAGGCTTAAAAGTTATGGTTGACAATAGTATTTAGGGTTTTTGCGGCGGTATATGTTAGCGGAAACAAAGGCGTAGATGAAATATTTTTCCATAATATGGTACTCCATATATCAAAGAGCCAATCTGTGGTATTCGTGCAGAAAAATACATTCGAACGTGACATTTTACAGGCTGCCGAAAAGGCTTAAAAGTTATGGTTGACAATAGTATTTAGGGTTTTTGCGGCGGTATATGTCAGCGGAAACAAAGGCGTAGATGAAATATTTTTCCATAATATGGTACTCCATATATCAAAGAGCCAATCTGCGGTATTCGTGCCGAAAAATACATTCGAACGTGACATTTTACAGGCTGCCGAAAAGGCTTAAAAGTTATGGTTGACAATAGTATTTAGGGTTTTTGCGGCGGTATATGTCAGCGGAAACAAAGGCGTAGATGAAATATTTTTCCATAATATGGTACTCCATATATCAAAGAGCCAATCTGCGGTATTCGTGCCGAAATAATTTACATCCTACCGAAAGTGCTTCAGTATTTAAATAGGGTATTGATACCTACTTATTTTTGCATAAATGGAACATCCAACACTATATGAATATGTTATAATTATTTTATAATTTTTGGAGCCATGTTTTGTATATTTTCGCCATCTGGTATGGCGACTACATATTTTCGCCACATGGCTTGGCGAATACTATATTTTCGCCAGTTGGTACGGCGACTATCTATTTTCGCCGTACCGTGTGGCGAACACCCTATTTTCGCCACACGGTACGGCAAAAATACCCTAACCCAAGGTTGACAGACATTAATAGCGCAATTAACCTATTTTCGCCGAACCGTGTGGCGAAAATAGGGTGTTCGCCGCACAGTTCGGCGAAAATAGGGTATTCGCCGTACGGTTTGGCGACAGCATATTATTTTTGCAAATTTTTTATTCCGTATATTAAAAACGCAATTCCGTTTAAAAAAAGTATTATTTAAAAAAAAAATTCGAGTGTTGTGCATTGAAAAATTATTGTAACTGTTTCATTATATTTATGATGCTTAAACAATTTTACGTTCGTGTTTGTTTGAACACATTGTTGAGAGACACCTATAGTATTCGGACGCTTTCCTTTCTATATGTTTTTCAATTGTAACTCAAAATTTTTGATTTACAGGTATGGCTGACCAGGCCGGAGATGAGGAGTGGCCCTTTGGGTTGCTAGATCGGGTCATTGACGGTCATCACCGTGCCCACTTCGCCACTGCTTTTCCAAAGGAGGGAGGCGATCCTGTGCAGCTCGGCGTCCTTCGACCGAGGACACCGCAGTACGGTTGGGAGATCGATCCTCGTTGGATCCTCAGGTAACATATTACAATTTAGATTTCTTAATATGTTTGTGGTAGTATAGTTACTGGTGTTGTACTGATATAAATTACATGTTTTTTCTTTCGTAGGCTTCGAGCTTCAGGATTGCTGCCTTTCGCCCGGATGGTACAAGATGTGGGTCGCCGGTTCCCGTTCGACAGGTCCCTGATCACCGCTCTGGTGGATTGGTGGAGGTCGGAGACACACACCTTCCACCTACCCGTCGGGGAGATGGCGATTACTCTGCAGGACGTGTCGTACCTGCTCGGCCTCCCGATCGCCGGCGACGCTGTGGTGCCCCAGGACGTCGACCATGCGTGGCGCACGCAGCTACTTCAGCGGTTCGATGGTGTGCTACCACCACCTGGGTACCATGGCTTCACCGGCACACACGGTCCTACGCTGCGGTGGCTTCGACAGTTCGTGGTACGCAACTAGACTTTGAAAAAATAAGTGCTCTTCAATTACAGCTTAGAATAACATGTAATATGTGATCTTCTATTTTGCAGCCTTCGCAGATCGTCGAGCCGGCGGACGAGTACAGGGTCAGCCGCCACCTGGAGGCGTACCTGCTGTGGCTGTTCGGCTGGTGCTTGTTCACGAGCTCCCATGGGGATAGCGTGGACAGGCACCTTGTCCAGTTTGCGAGGGAGATAACGGACACACCACTTGACGACGTGCCGTAGTACTCCTGGGGGTCCGCTGTCCTCTGCAGCACGTACTGGGCCCTCTGCGACGGGTGTACCCGGGTCAGCGACGAGTCGACCTTCGGTGGATGCCCGCTGCTGGTACAGTTGTGGGCATACGAGAGGTTCCAGATCGGGCGGCCCGACATGGACCTACGGCCTGTTGAGCCTATAGGCGATGGCGACGTCGACGGTCCGACCATGGGCACCATCTGGTGCCACCGACGGGTAAGATATTGCAACTGAAAGTTCGGTACTATTGCTTCAACATTTGTGAATACTAACGGTAACATTCTGTTGTCACTGCAGCCTAGGTGGGTCAGCGGCCGACGCCAGACACTCAGCGCAGTCTGCCGTGTGATGGGGCGGCGCTGCCGACCATACGCGAGACGCGGCGTACTGGCGCACACGGCGGTTCCTGGTGTTCGACGTCCAGGTTGAGGCCTACGCTGTCCATCGTGTGATGAGGCAGTTCGGCCTACGACAGGAGTTCCCAATGCCGGCCGGCCGTCTGCTCCCACACGTCGCCCACATGTAAGTTCCCTCGATCGATATTCCATAATTACTATCGTGTGTTGCCATCTAATATTTGTACATTCATTTCTGATCCATAGCCAGACTAGGAAGGGGGTGCATGGGGCCACCCCCTGGCACGTACGGATGGCGCCATGGATCGAGGAGTGGGCCGGAGCCCTCAAGGACGTCCATGCTGACGATGCGTCGTACGACCTGGAGACGTACCAGGCGTACCGACAGTGGTTCACCTCTCGCACACGTGTGCGCCTGGTATGCGTCGACCCGGATCCTCCCAGGCACGTCCCCGGACCAAGAGACACGTATCCCGCGCATACGGACGCGGCTCTGCACGCTGCGGTACGTTGTATCTGATATACGATTAACCATTTGATATCTGTGCTATCTAATTTGCGATGTTTTTTTCAGACTGACATGCTAGGCCGGTTCTACGAGGAGTCGTCGAGGATGCTCTTGCGATTGACCGACGGCCTGCGGGTGAGCAGAGAGGACGTTGCCAGCTTGCTCGGTAGGTTTCGGGACGGCTCCGCACGCGCCCTCTAGTTGGCTGGATCACCCTTGCCTCGTGGTGTGGTCCCCGACGTGCCGCTCGGGCCAGGGAGGGGACCTGCGGCTGGTGCAGCCTTCCACACCGGAGGTGCTTCTTCCTCACACCGCGGTGCAGCCTTCCACACCGGAGGTGCTTCTTCCTCACACCGCGGTGCAGCCTTCCACGCTGGAGGTGCTGGAGGTGTGTGCTGCTTCATGTATTGCATTCACTTTTCATGCTTTGCACTCACCAATTGACGGGTCTTAACATTTCTTCACTTCGTACAGGTGCTGGAGGTGTCCATGCACCGTGGTGCCGCCTGCTGCTGATGACTACGACGGGCGGGGTGATGATGATGAGGACTACGAGGACGACACCGTGTTGAGGTACCTCGTTGATCCACCCGCAATTCAGCTTGGTACCGCAAAGCAGCAGTGGGCGCCACGACCGACGCAGTGGCAGACGACACCGCCACCACCACCGACCCAGCCTGGGTCGTCGTAGTGGGCGCCGCCACCTCCACCGACGCAGGTTGGACCGGTGCAGTAGCAAACACCCCCACCACCACCGGTGCAGGCTGACTAGCCTGTGTACGCCACACCTCCAGCGAGACCACAGAGGGCCCACCGCCCGCCGACGCAGCTGATGTACTCCCGGAGTCAGATTCAGAGGAGGACTACACACCAGCGAGGAGGCGTGTGACACTACGGGATGGTGTGACGTTATAAAATGTGAAATTTGAGGTTAAAACTATACGGTATGAAGTTTAATCGCGTTTCGGGCCGTTTTCGGGAGTTTGAGCCTCTCCGGGGCGATTTGGGCCTTAGGGGGGAAACCCCCATGGGCCGAGGGTGGGATTTCTTGGCCCATGAGGGGGAGGAGGGCAGCACAAGGGGCTTCTTGCGCCAGCTCCCCCTCCTCCCTTCATTGTGCGCCCCCCTTCATCCCTCCTCCTAGCTGCCCCCATCTCCTCTCCCCCATTGCGCCACCACCCTCCCCTCTCCTCTCCACCATCCTTGCTGCCCTAGGGGAGCCCCTCACCTCACCAACCCGCTGTTTTCACCATTGGAGCGCTCAGCGACGAGGAGATCCGGTGGATTTGGAGCGAGGAAGGAGATCGCGTGAACCGGGAGGAGATTCGTCGGTTCATCGTTCGTCGGGCGAAGGTATGGCTAGGGGAATCCTTGGGGTTAGTCTAGGTGATGTGATAGAGGGTATTTGGATACTTTTAGATCAAGTGGGGGTGTTACAAGGCGCCCCGAAGAGGGGCTGGCACTAGTTCCTTTTATGTTTAAGTGTTCGTAGTTTTTTTTTTGTTTTTTTTTGTTGACAGTTTCGATCATGGCGGTGATTGTTGGTACTATGTTATATTTTACCATCTATTTTGTGTACTTTCTCATATTACGTGGTGCTACTACCTCCCAGAAAAGCCGGACCCCGAGTACGCACACGGTGTTTTTCAACCACCACAGCGGGCATTCTGCATTGACTGCAGGGCATGCTTTCGGTTGTACAACAAGAAGCCCAACACACACCTCCTGCACCATATAGTGGAGTGCGAGCCGAAACAGAGGAGGCGTCTCGACAAGTCTCCCGAAGGGCAAGAAGGTTCATCCTCTCGAAGAGAAAGGGATAAGGGGAAGCAGCCGGCCGAGGTCCGCAGTACGCAACAAATCATTGACGCATTACGAAGACCATCCGGGAACCCGGGTGGTATTAACATAGGGGGTGCCGGAAATCGGGATGACATGCCCATATGGGAGGGCAGAACTCCACAGAATGCACACAAACAAGTTACTTCTTATACCCCAGAGATGTATGGCATAGGCTACCCATTCGGAAGCAGCTGGGAGCACTGCGCACGGCTATGGAGCTCTTTCATAAGAGAGATTAGGCGGTGTTCGAGAACAAATCGCACAAGATTGACGGGTGATGTAATATGAAAAATATAAAAATAAGCTGAAGAGTGGACATGCTAGCTGATAATTAAACATATCGTGTAATTTCGAAAACTGGAGCGTTGCATGTTTCCTCGTGAATTGCGCACGTGATGCTTCCATCTATGAATTTCTCTAGATTAATCAGAGACCTCTGGTTGACCCATCAGATAATTTCAAGTGGCTCAGTAAGAACAAGTACAATAGTAAAATTTTCTACAAATTAATAATAAATTAAAAGCCAGTTTGTAATAAATGTCTCGAAAAGTTGTCTCTAGATGTTTTGTAATAATTATCTCATCTTGCCAATTATCTTTACTTTTCTTACTCTTACATATAAACCAAAACTGATGTATACAAACTATACAAACTGAAAACAATAGTTTTATTGTACATACGCTAAAGGAGAGGCAGATTCCCATTAGTTTCATTTGATTTGACTCGTCGTCCGAGCCTCCTGAATTAATTAAGCAGCCAGTTCAGAACATTCCTAGCAAGTACAGTATGTAAGTCATCTTGGTCAGCAAGTAAGTTGGCCAGTTCGGGTCTTCAAATTACATACGTCTAGTGACTATGTACGTACTTATGCGGAATTTCTGTTACTATGACAGTGACTGCATGCCGAGCTGATCCAAACATAGTTATTTCCTCATTTCTGTCGTGGCCGCCAAGCAATCTGAAAACAGACTTGAAGTACTCCTATACATAAACCATGCAACTTAACTCTACAAGAAAACGCAGCATACTCGGACAACAGAAATCCTAACTCCATTAGTGAGGAAGGGTGTTGTACAGTTAAGTTAGCTTGGATTTGCTGGTTTGCAGTTAATTAATTTGTTACTCATGGGGAGAAGCAAGAAGAAGCCCGCTTCTGGTTTCTGGTCTGCCGTGGCGTCCTGGCTGTCAAGCTTTCGGGCTCCTAAGGCGGCGAGCTCTGCCGGCCGCGCCGGTTATGATCCGGCGGACGGAATGGTCGCGGCGGCTAAACATTTCTCCAGCGCTCACAAGATAAGCTTTGGCTAGTTGACAAACGCCATGCTTGTACATATCATTATTACTGCTTTTATCAGAAGAAAAAAGCAGTGCATGTATTAGTTTTACATTGATCAAGTCATTTTTACCCGTGATTTTTTTCGGTCTGTCATGTTCGAAACCTTCCTTTTTGACGTGAAGTACCAAGCGAAATTCCTATATGCATATAATGCCAGTTGCATAATCAGTGATTAGTATGCATATGTACAACATTGACATCATATCCATACAAGTTCATAGTACATTAATATATATGAATTAGTTTATACAGCTGGCCTATTGGCCGGTTTAAGGTTTGCAGTGGCAATTCAATGGTTGACAGGATGCCTTTTACCCAAGACAACTGATAAGGAATAACCCTAGAAGAGCTCGTTAGTAAAGTCTCCATAACTGCGCCAAGCTCGGGAACTTTGGTTTCTTCGTTCTCTGAATATAATCAATAGCAAGATTAAGTATAGTATGTACTTGCAAGATTTGTAGTGTATCAAAATTATAGATAAATGCAGGCTATATCAATTGAAAGGTTTTATGGTTATTTCGCATAAAGCAAGATTGAATTGTAAATACCGAATAGTAAATTGTAAACGAAAAATTTCATAAGAGCAATTTGACTGTTAAGTAAATAACAAATATGTAAGCATAAGGTAACAACCCACAGTCTTCCATGAATGTGAGCAACAATTCGTCCATTGCCAATACATGGCATAACCATTTCTTTACCAACGCATGGCATAAATGAAGAAGAACGCGGTATGCTACTCTAGCACAAATTAAAATTTCTACCGCAAACTAGAAAAGCTACTCGCAAGAAGGGGATCATAGATCAATTACCACTAGACACGTAGTTGCGTAATCCTTCGCACGACGTTGTAGTGGATCATTCTCGGCGTGGATCATCCTCGCCACGGATCGCCCTCGCCGCGGTCGTCTTCTCCATGCCGCAGTAGCAGCAGCGTCACCACAGCAGTCCACACATCTGGGGATGGAACGCCGTGCGTCAGCGTGCAAGCACCATGTCGCTCGGTAGGGGCAACGAGAGGTGGAGGCTAGGGTTCTGGACGAAAGATGTGTTCTGCACTCAGCCTCCTCCCCTCCTTATATAGCCACGAGGTGAAACCCTAGGCGGTCAAGGCCCATCTACGCGCTAAGCCCACGAGGTCCATTAATTACGGATCCAATCCGAATTAATGCGTCCCAGCCCGTTAAGTGTGTGACCTTGTAGGTTCATGCGCATTTGGACATAGATTCGGAAAACCTTTTTCTAATCCAATAGTCGGTAGCGGCTCCTTGCCGAGCATGCCAACTCACAAACGCATATGATCAAAGTAATGATGTAATAATCCCTTTGCCAAACTATATGAAGATAGAACTCAAGGCGAGAAACATGTCATCCTTTGACAGTTCAATCCATCTCTCGTATCCGTGATATATTAATAAGTTGTGATTGACTTCTTAATCACGGCATGGCCATGCACTTCCTTAATCATATCACACGAGTGACCTAGACATATATCTCAGTTGCATTGGAGTGGCAAATTCCATCTTGACTGCTCACTTCCCTCTGCATATTTCATAGTAAACATGAAAGCTACCTTTATAACTATCCAATTAGGAAATAATGTTTGGTAACCTCAAGGTAAACTATTACATATGTAGGGATTGTGACAATCTCAGGTCTAAGGATCATACATCTACTATGTATGAGATACACTGATGACATATAAGAATGTAACATTCTCGTAGTGTCCCATTGCGGGTCTATCTAACATCGATCAATACATGCGCTGATCTATTCATCGTTGTCCTATACGATGATACCCAATCAGAGATACTTACAGAATTATATCAATGAGTAGAGAGTTTCATAAGCAAGTCACATACTTGCTGATCAATATAATGATATACATTCATTGGACCAATAATCATATTATTATTCATAAACATAGTCATGTTACAATCATCTATATGACTGCCTCAAGGGCATAACACTAACAATCTCCCATTAGTAGCAACTGAACTGACTTGAACTGCCTCGGAATCACTGCTGTAGTTGGTCCTTTCCATCTGTTGACCACTCTAGGGTTTAGTTAAGAGGGAAAAGCAAATATAAGGCTCAAGAATCCTATTGCGGGGAGCAAGTTTAACCCAAAACTTATACAAACATTATTAATAACATGGTATGTTTGCTTATCCAAGCCTAAAAGCTATGCAACGCATACTGCACACTCAGGAATCAAGGAAGATCCAAATTAACCTAAGCACACAATATTCTAGCGTCTAAAAGGGTAACACTCTTTTCTTAAGAGATGCGACTCTCACACACGAGTCTCAACTGGCTACTAAAGCACTAGTTCTTCAAGCTTCTAGAACACTCCATTGATCCACTTCTCTTCGAGCTCGATGATTCCTTACTTCACGATCTTTAGGGCTAGCAGTGACACCCAGTACTTTCTACTTAAGTGTGAAACTCGTGGACTATTTAGAACGACTCAGGTAAGATTTCCATTTAAACCAGTGAGGGAAGATAGAAAGTTTAGCAAATGGGGAAAGAATAGAAGAATAAGATAAGTTAAGAACTTATTATTCTTTCAAGTTAAATTTTCTCTTTAGAAAATAATTTTGAAGCTCCTAAAGACGGCCAATCTATCTAGGGTCAAGACCTACACTCAGTATGGCTCTGATACCACCTCTGTCGGGACCCGAATAAGCAAATTCGGACCCTCTGTGTATTCAGCACTAGTCCAGAATCACGCTAGTGCACATAGTCTCAACATAGATGAAATATCACAATCATACGCAGCGGAATAATAAAAATAACACAATTATAGAATATAAACTATTGAACGACCTTAAGGTCAACCTTACATTTGTGAAGCCTTAACGGCTTCAACTCCAAATAAGCAGCAGTGGAATGAAGAACGTTGGTGAATCCCATCAATATGCCACAGGCAACTGACAAAGTTCAACTCCTAGATATTCGCCTCTTCATGGAAATCCTTCCTCTTCGAAGATGTAGGCTTCTCTTCAACTGATGATTGTTTGTTGCAAGGGGTGAGTACATAAAGCACTCAGCAAGTCATGCACAGAATCCAAGTCTAATAACTATATGCATGGCTTATTCTAAGTAACAGGCTTCCAAAATGATGTCACTGACCCATTGCAAGTCTAAGCACACTAATACGCTCTATCTAACCCATGTTGGCAATTTATTAGCTACCAACTATTAATCAACAATCCTATAGTGACAAATGAATCTTGGCCTACAAATAGTGACAATGTGACAATAACAAATAGGTTGATTACCTAATCCCAAATTAATTGAAATCAGTTTAACTTAAACTAGCATGCAATAATTTGAAACAACATAATTTCGAAACATGGGATCAATATGATCAAAGCACAACATGCCTGGCCCTTCCTATTTTTACTGTTCTTTTCTCTTTATCTTTGATTCCTATATCTTCGATCTTCATCTTCTACTTTCTCGATCTTCAGCTCCTTAGAATGATTTCCGGAAGACGCCTAACAATAAAGAATCACAAATACAACAAAACTCAAAAGGCAAATCAAGTAAACTACAAATTAAGAATGAATAGCATTGGCACAACGGCTTGGATGAATTTAGGAACTTGAATGGATTAGATCGAAGATTAGACAAAAGAGAAGAAGCTTCCGGAGAAACACCAAAAAGGAAAAGACTAATAACTGAGAAAGAAAGAATAATATTCCAAGGAATATTTCTTCCGAAGTTATTATCTTGATTGGACATACAATGACATATGGGCTGTCGATCTATAGATCGGGTCCATAAAGATATGTTAGTTCACAATGAACTAAGCTGAGGCTCGATGTTGACTTTTGTTGACTAAACAGATGCTCAGTCAAACAAAAGAGAGATAGATAGATAGACTAGATCTGGGTACACGGGTACAACATATGGCCAATGGTCTATCGACTACGTCCACGACTGAATTCTAGGTTAATGGCCGATTGATGCTCAGTGATAAGACATGGGCGGATGGGATCGACATCCACTTCAATCTGATATGGGGTTCAGTCAAACATCGATGAGGACACTCGACGATGACAAGGCGGTGACGACGTGTAATATGACAGAGCACAAATATCTTAGTATGGTTGACACAACGAGAAAGATTGCAATGATGGCAACATGGCTCGCGATGAACTTAGTCCATCGAACCGATCTTAGATTAAGGTGTTGGTTCGGTTTGGCAAATGATGAAAGGATGAGGCTGGCTCGAAAGGGATGGGGTTAGATCACAATAAGGCGATAGAAGAGGTGATGACATCGCACTAGGGCTTTGCCTGCAAGCACACATGCGATGACAACGAAGTGATGAGGGTAGAGCGTTAACGATGAAGCGTTAATGGTGCAACGTTAACAATGAAACGTCAACGGCGAAACATTAATGGCGGAGCATTAACGGCGGAATGTTAACGGTGGAACGTCAACGGCGAAACGTTAACGGCAGAACGTTAACGGCAAAAGTGAACCGATGACTGGACACTCATGAAATAAGGTATCAGCCGTCGGTGCAACGACATGGCCGCGATGAAATGCTACCAAGGATGGCTAACCAAAACAGGATCTGATACTGAAGTACTAGATCGAAAGACGACGGTTTTAAACCGGAACAAGGCTCTGACGACAGACGGAGACCAAAAGAACTCTAAGGATGAACCACAACAGTAAATGATGACCCACCGGACACGACAACAGGGCCGAAGTGAACTAAATTGGGTGGCGACAAAAGACGGCGTGTGGCGGCGGCAAAAAGACAGTGTCGATAAATAAAAAAAATTGGAGGATGGCACAGCAAAGGGGGAATGTTCATCACATAGAACACGATGAGACGAACTCAACGGTATAGGCGAATTTTGCGGTGATCCAACGTATTGATCACAAATTGCCGACGAACAACTTTCGAAGCTAATGTTCAGACGGCCATAACGTTTAGAATAATGCACAGAATCTAACCAATTTTACAGAGAGCTATTTGGGACCGTAATGCACAAAGTGACATGAGCGGAATTGAGTTTTACCTTCTGGATCAACGGGGAACGTGTGAGGAAGTTTTCAGCTGTCTGCAACGCAGTCTGATCGGGGAAAAGAATTTTTCTATGCAAATACCGAGGACAAAACTGTGAGTTAGGATGAGCATCATGTAGAAGACATCAATATGAGTCTACAGTAAAAAAATTACGGTCAAACTCGCTAAAACGAGAGAGAACGGGCCTCGGCAAGATTTGAGATTGAAACGGGCATAACTTTTGATTCCTTGGGCGGAATTGTGCGACATTTTGAGGGCAGACAGATGGGACATCATGGCTCACCATGACATAGACAGACATCCTTGCTTGGGGACTGGGCCTGTTTGCCAACTGAGCTCGGTTCTAGGACCGCGAGCGGTTGGTCTTTTGGAGTATCCCCCTCGAAAGCATGAAGCGTCTCGGCGATGACGTCGTCGGCCTGGGCCTCTCCGAGTTCCTCGGGCTTGGCTTCCGCGACCTGTACATCCTCGATCGAGTCGACTTCGATGATGACATGGGGGATCCATGCCTCAGTTGCGTGGGCGCCCTCAGTCGTGCCTTACTCAGGCATGACTTCCTCCGACGCCACGACTTCGGCAGCCCGAGCAAGCTCTCTCTATTACAGAATTGAGTACGTCATCAACCATGGCTTCAAAATCCCATATTTTCCTACTAGCTATTGCGCCCACAATAACAATGTAGGGTTAGCACAGCATCTAAAAAGAGACCAAGAGGTAGAGAGTGGAAGCTTACCTTGCCCGCGGGGTCCTTGGACTCCGCCACGATGGCTCGGGCTGTGGCCAGGAGCTTGGCCATTACTTTAGCTGCCTGGCTGGCCCTCGCCATCCTGGAATCGACCTCCTCTAGGTTGACCTCCATCAGGGTCGCCGCTGAGCGCCCTTGCGCCGCGCCCGATGACCTTCGACGCCTTGTGGTCAGAGGCGCCAAGTCTTCCTCCTCCTCATCCTTGGGCTCTGGCGCCGAGCCCGAGTCCACGCACGCAAGCTCAGCCTGGAGGGCGGCGATTTGGCCCTCCAGTTCCTCCTTCCGCACGGGTCCCTTCGCCGCGGCCACCGCCTCCATCTTCTCCCTCTCGGCGAGCTGGTGCAAATGAGCCATCAGCTTCGGGTTTTTCCTAGTATGCTCGACTATCCACAGCTTTAGCTCTCTTACCTCCCTCCGATCGGCGTACTCCAAGTGCCGCCGAAGGGGAGTCCTGCTCGAGATGGCCCGCCTCTTCGGGCGCCTGGGAGGGGACGGCGATGGCGATGGCGACCGACCACATCGCTTGCAGCCCGCCAACCTCTTGGTCCTGGTACTAAGGGTGGGGGCCCCGAGATTGTCCGACAGTGGCTTGATCGCTGCCACTGCAGCCTCGAGGGCGACCTTCTCCTGTCAAATAAAAGCAAACAAGTTTGTTAGGAGAGTGTTTGGATGTTGCTTCCCGAGCTCGGTGCGCTTGGGACGGTGTTCCCCGAGCATGGCCTGCTCAGGACGGAATACCTCGAGCGCAAGCATGGGATTACTTACCGCTTCGCCCCGATTGAGCACATTGCTCGGGACCTGGCGACCGACCTCGAGCTCCTTGCCCTTGGGGGTGCCGAACATCTTAGCAACCCTCTTGTCCACCCAGATCTTGAGCGGGGCTGAGTTTCGACTAAGGAGAATAGTAAGCACTGGAAGCAATGGTTAGCAGGATAAAAAGCTTGGTCTCGAGACATACCTAAGTTGGATTCCCGGGTGAAGTTTTGCCACCCGATAATCTCGAAGAAGGGGTGGTCCCTCCTCCTGAGGGGCGCCACCCGGTTTTAGAGGTAATCCCGGGCGATGTCCTGACCAGTGAGCCCCAAATTGGTGAGCTCACTGATCGTCATGAGCACCTATTCCTCCTCGGCTTGCACCGGAGGTCAGGGCGTCTCAACACTCAGAGCTCTTGCTCTAGTGTAGCAGAGGGAGCTCCCCTCTACCTTCTTGAGGTAGAACCAAGCATCGGCCCACTCCGCCACCGAGTCCTTCAGCGTGATGCTCGGGAACCCGTATGGCCGGTTGGGTCGAAGCCGGAAATAGACGCAACTGGCCGGAGAAGCCGTGCTGGTGCGGAACAAGGAGTAGAAATGAAAGAAGAGTGTAACACCCCGGCATCTAGTATGCCTGAATGTTACAAAACATAGACTAAACAACATCTAAATACTACAAATAAGGATAAATTACAGCAAAGGTGCAAATGCTAAAACCGAAAATTTCGGCAGCATCTCCTTTGTTTTTCCATGAATTGGAGCAACAACAATAATAAGGCATGATATAGCAAGATAAGAAACATCTAAAATAGCAATAATAATTGGTATAGTATCACTTATGTCTAAAATAAAGAATTCAACCATTCCACCAATTATAACATAGCAAACGATGATCTTAAGTTCAAAACCAAACCATACACCAAAATTGCATGGCACTAATCATTATTATCATGCCCCCAATTGATTAAACTTTCTAAGAGTGTGAAGCTACGTGTAGAAGTGTAACTAATGCCATTTCCCGCATGCCGGTTTCATGGTACCTAAAAACAACAGAAAACACAAGCGTGAGTTCATCACTCAGCAAGTATATTGCAATGATACAAAAACAATCACAACTCACATGCATACTCAATGCCATTCACATAACCTGAGAATCAACTCATGAACTTCATTTATGCTTTGATAAACACCATCATAAACATCTCAAATAAACATCTTCATATGCATCTCATAGAACGTCATAATCATCTCATAAGCCACTTCATTTATGCAATGCAATGCAATGCAATGCCATGCCATGCACATATCTCTCTGAAGCACATACCGGTATTGCCAAGTGCACACCCGTCGGCGTGCACCCCCTTTCCCCTTCCATCCCGTATATGGAGGGTTCCTACTCTTACTGACTCGCTCCCATGCACAACCGTGGATGGGACTACGAGGTAGGTATTTCGTGTTCACTACGTGTGAACACAGAGGCCCGCATCAGCATGGGACGTCTCTTCCATTATGAATGCACATATGACATAAACATGTAAAGATTGGCATAAACATTTAATACAACGCAATTGTGATCAATATGAAATCATGTTCATCATGTCATATGCAAACATCAATCATGGCAAGTTAGTATGTCATGTAATCACATTGCACCTAAGCAAGTCTAGAAATTCATACAACACACAACTCATTCCAATACACTTGCCTTAACCGCGGGCGACGGATTGGCGAGAGGATGAGGGCACCCCTGGGGTCACACCACCTTAGCCCGACGAACGAAGAACCGATGAAAACTCCTCCCGGTCGGCCGATCTCCTTCCATGCGCCAATCCCGCCGGATCTTCTCTTCGCGGAGCTTCCCAACGGCGAGGACAACGGTATGGAAGGCGTGGCAGCAATGGGAGGGGTTGGAACTCGCCTAGGGCCGGCTAGAGGAGGTGGAGGAGGAAGGGGAAGGGTGGAGGCGCAAGGGGGTGGAGGGGGGTGGTGGCTAGGGTTGTGTGGGGAGGTGGAGGGGCGCATATGGGGAGGGGGGCGCACCAAGGGCTAGGGCAGCAGGGTTGCTGTCCTAGTCCACCTCCACATGGCCCAATTGTGTCCCACCTTCGACCCAAATAGACCCCCTGTAACACCCCAAAATTTTGCTTTTCTTAAATTCATGTGTGATTTGGCACTTTGGTGAATTTTTGGAATTTTCTGGAATTTATTTGGATTTATTTGGAATTTATTTGAATTTATTCCATTTTGAAATAATTAAAGAATTTAAATTTGCAAATAAATTTTTGTTGGAAATATTTTATTTGAGTCCAAAATGATCCAAAATATTTTCCAGAATTTTTCCGAATTTTTCTCGAGTCATTTGCTATTTTTAATGAATTAAATGAATTATCGGGAATTATTTTAAATATTAATTGCTGGAAAATCCAACTCGGTCAAGCATCGTTCATCCGACCGAAAGTCGGACTCGAGTCCGACCCAAGCCGATTGACTCGACCGAACCCACTCCTAACTCCTAATCAATCCCAACCGTTGGATCAAGATCCAACTACCGAGATCCGTCCGACCAGCACCGAGCCGTGTCAGGACCAGGACCGGCCGCGCCGCGATCGTGGCCGTTGGTTGTGCCACGTGGACGGCCACGATTGCGTCGTCTTCACCGAAGTCCGAAGCTGGACTCGCCGCCGCGCCGCCGTAGCAAATTAGGTTTCCGTCTAGGCACGAACGCCGAGGCTATTTAAAGCGTGAGACGTCCCCGAGGTTGCCCTCATCCTTGCGCACTCCGCTTCCTCGAGCCATCTACTTTGAGCCGCCGCCGTTGAGCCGCAATCGCTCGCCGGAGTTGTCTCTTCCTCCGCCGCGGTTTGCGCCGTTTTCGCCGTCGTCGTCGTCTTCCGCCGAGACGGAGCCCAGATCCGGAGTCCCCGCGACGAGACGCACCCGAAGGGAGGTTTCATCTCGCCGGAGCAGCCCCGTGGCGCCGTAGCTGTGGTCATCGTCTCCAGCTCCGTCAAGCCGCGCCGTGAAACCATCGCCGTCCGCGAGCTCGGAGGACCGTCGAGATCAGATCGAGCGGTTGAGGTGAGATCACGTGTTCCAAACCCGATTAGATTCGGGACCGTTGGATCAAGATCCAACGGTTCACAATCGCCACGCGTCTTTGCAAAGGCGATTATAGGATTAGATCTGGACCGTCCGATCTAGATCGAACGGCCCACGAGCATCGAGTAGTTTCAACGTGTTAACCCTGGATCCAATCCGCCGCTTGATTTTCAAACCAACGGCCGAGATTGCGCCACGTGTCGGGAAGTTGGACCGACGCGGCCAGACGCGTCTGGCGTGACGGCCGACAGCGTGTCGGCGGCTCGGCGAACCACACCATGACGTCACACCGACGCCATGGCGGGCCGCTGTCGCCAAATGCCCCGGTGCAGGCCGACGCCAAGAATGACGTCATCTGTAGGCCCACATGTCGATCCACGTGAGCCGTGGACCGAGTCCACCGTGGACCCGAGCCGAGCGTGGACCGAGCCCATGGACCGGTGACGTCAGCAGGCCAATCGAGGCTGCCACGTGTCCATGCCGACGCAATAATTAATTTCCGAAAAGAAAATGATTTATTAATTCGAAATATTGATTCAAATTTAGATTCAAACTTCAAACGCTTATAACTTTTATGCGTTTCAACTCCGATTGAGCGATTCAAATTTCTAAATTTGTATAAAATTGAGATCTACCTAAATATAAATTTTATTTAATTTTTGGACTAAAGTTTTTCTCTGCAAAATTATTTAATTGATTATTTAAACTTTAAATAATCATAACTTTTAACGTTTTAACTCCAAATTTGTGATTCCAGTTTCTAAAAATCCAGAAAATTATGTTCTCTCTGTTTATGGATTTTATTTGGAGTTTTGGGATCTTTTGCATAGTGTTTATTTGTGTATTTGCTATTTGCACGCTTTACGAGTAGACGTTGAAGTGAGGAGGGATTCGAAGGAGAAGTATTGACTCAGGATCCAACTCAAGACCAAGAGCAAGTGCTTTTGAAGGCAAGTTGTGCTTTGACCATATTGATCCTATTTGAAATCTATTTTGATTTAAACTATTGCATGTTAGTTCAATTAGAAAGATACTTTGTTTAAACAAGGGGTTAGATAAATACCAATTTGCTATATGACACCTTGATTACTTAAGTATGTGCCATGACCCTTTGTCACCCTAGTTGTGGTTTACTAGTTGGACATTATTAAATTGCCAACATGGGTTTAGATCGTTGTAGTATAACGCTTAGACTGCTACGTGCTCATGACATGATTTTGGATAATCAAATGCTAATATTGACTTAATGATATATTGAACCTGTTTTGGAAAAGTATCATGTGATGTTGATGGCACGTGGTGCATGGTAATCAAGCGGGGTTTGATAAACGATTTCGGCCAGGGGCATGTGGCAAGAGTAATCAGGTGGGCGGTGTGGCATTGGGAGTGTTGATTTGGTTTGGGTAGTCTTGCCCTGGTCACTCTAAGGACTTAACCTTGCAAGCCTTTGAACTGGGTCATACTTGCAACCACATGGCTGGAATGGGACGGCCCTAGTTGACTAAGTCGCTAAGGACTCACTTGTGGAGCCTCGAGGTGTCGATTACACCTTTTGTGTGATTGTGCGGGAGCGTATCGTGGCCGTGGGCCAGGTACCCATCTAACGGTGTGTTGGTCCCATACTTCGCCTTGGCTAAGGGAAGGGATGGTGTAGAGCACGTACCGGAGAGGACCACCTGTGTTGTTTGAGGCTTCCGAAAGGCTTTGTTATGATCGCTCATTCGCATACTCTTGTATGGCGATTCACGGCTGACGTGGTGAGTGGATTGTATCTTGTGGGTAAAGTGCATAACCTCTGCAGAGTGTAGAATCTATTTGAATAGCCGAGTCCACGGTATTGGACATCGCTCGGGAATTACAGTCAAGGGTTAGATTTTCTCAAAAATAACTTTGGTTTGAAAAGTTGGGTTGGTTTAATAATGAAGATGATGGAAATGTGGTTTAGGATGGGGGAAAAATGTTTATTAAAATTCCTGAAAAGTTATTTATGCTTTACTTATTTCTACTGCTTTCGAATCTACTTATATTACTTGTCAAAAGTTTCTTTCATAAATATACCTTGAGCTATTCCTTTGTACCAAGCCATGCATATAGTATATTAGCTTGCATTCTGTGCATGACTTGCTGAGTACCAAGTACTCACCCTTGCCTCAACACAATACCAGTTGAAGAGGAGACTACGCCAGTTTCGGAGAAGGAACTCCAAGAGGACCCGTCTACTTAGGGATGCGAGCCCAGTCAGTTGCCTGTGGTATACTGGATGGCGCCACGAAGTTTATTTGATTTTCCGCTGCTATTATTTCTCTTTTAATAAGTTTCGCCTTGCAAGGCATATATTTGTAACTTGGCCATAAGGTCGAGTAACCCTTTGATTATTTAAATAAAGTACTTTGATAGTATCGTTTGGTATGATTGTGATATATACCGATGTTAAGACTGTGTGCACTAGCGCGTTCCTGGACTAGTGCTGAATACACAGAGGGTCCGGATTTGCAAATTCGGGGTCCCGACAGAGGTGGTATCAGAGCCATACTTGACTGTAGGCTCAACCCTAAGCTAGAATGGTCGTAGTGAGGATAAAACCTATTTTCTAAAGCTAAAAGTTTGTCAAGATAAGAAAGGACATCTCGACTTATCCCCTTCTCTCTTTTCTTGTCTCTTGCTAAAATTTTTCCTTACCTTGTCACAATTCAAAAATTCCGAGTTCTTACGTAAAGCACTCTTGTGACAGATGGAGGAAGAGTTCAACTACGTTGATCTAGGAGTTGGTCACGCCGCGGAACTTTGGCACATGCTACAAACTCTCGGAGATTTTGAGAAGCCCCAATACCAAGTGGAAGTGATCTGCAAGCAGTGATTGATCAAGGCTTGTGGCGTGAGGATTGAGGTACTGCCAGAAGAGGGGCCAGGCAATCGCTCGATACACCGTGACCGCTAGAAGATCTACAATGCAGATGGGTATCCAAGAAGTATCACGACGAGCAATGCGGCACATTACCAGTATCCACGCCAGAGAGTTGGAAAGCACGGTGTTCCGTTACCATCCGCGCAGCGATAACCTTCTTGACCCGAAGACGATTCAGGATGAGAATGCCATGGTTACAAAGTTGGCACGATTCGTCGTCGCCCAGGAAGATGTACTAGATAATACAAGCAAGGAGCTACAGAAGGCCCGCAAGGAAATCACGACAGAGAAGAACAGATGGCGGGAAGCTCAAGAGTATGTGGCACACCTTCTACGAAGGATTGACGAGTTGGAGATGACTTTGTACGGACCAGACCCAGAGCCAAGATTGAGCTACGAGCCAGATCCAGAGGAGTCGATCTCGATGAGGACACTGCTTCTTCGACTACCACAGATGACATAGTCGCTGGACATGGCGATCGTTTCGCGCCTATGCCGCAGCATCCGCACCCAGGCCGTGGAGGTTTTCTCGATGAGTGAGCATAGGTTCTATAGCGAGACTCCTTCGCCGAGTCGCGTCATAGAATAAAGAGTTACCCTTTAGGCGTTATATTCCAGAGTTAGTTCGATTTGGATTTGCTTTGTTTCTTGAGTGTGCAAGATGTGTTGCAAGGCCCTTAGGCATTGTAAGCAGCCATACCAAGTTATTAATAATAAAGATGGACCTTAAAGTTACCCCTTTCGCCCGCATAAGTTCCATATTACTTGTCTATTCTTGTTTCCCTCTCATCTCTAAACCTAGAGCAATCAACAGATGGTGAACACCCGTGGGAATTTTGGAAGCAATGGGAGTGGATCTCGCCCAATGTAAAACCCCAATGATGGAGCACCAAAGACCGCCACAGGATGTGCAGAATTTTGGAGCATTTCTTGCTGCTCAGACCCGATTGATGCATGCTATGATGCAACAAATGGCACGTCATCGCTCAGGCCATCGCTAATCAAGTTAATCAGGGACCACGCGAGAATACAAGGCCGCCGAGTTCATGAGGACTCACCCACCCACTTTCTCTGGGAATGCCAATCCATTGGAGGCCGATGATTGGTTAAGATCAATTGAGAGGAAGCTACACATAGCTCAATGCATAGGGAATGAGAAGGTACTCTACGCTTCTCATCGGTTGGAAGGAACCTTGAATGGTGGGAGAACTTCGTGCCACGCAGAGAACCCTCAAGATATCACTTGGGAGGAGTTCACGGCTGCATTCCGACAGATATCACGTGCTGAAGGAATTATGGACCTTAAGAAGGAGGAGTTCGAGCCTTGAAGCAAGGTAATCATGGCCGACTACGAACAAGTTCACCACAGCTAGCACGCCACGCACTTTGAGGATGTAGCGACAGATAAATCTAGGCAGTCCTCGTTTCATGAAGGGACTCAACTCAGGATTGCAAGTAGGGTTGATCACCCACACCTTTCCAGATTTCCAAGAGTTGGTGAATAAGGCGCTTATTCTTGAGGACAAGCGCAAGGAACCGGATGAGAACAGAAGCGCAGGATGCAACAAAGAAGGATCACGTCGAGGAACGCATAAGCGCTTGAGAGTTGCACCAAATCAATTCTTGATTCCAACCACGAGAATGCAACAAGGACACCATCCGCACCAAGACACGCCAATCGTAACTACCAAACCCCGGCCCGCTAGAAACACTACTCCAGGCAACAACAGGAACAGTGAGACGTCACATAACCGCAACGAGCCAGACACTTTGCCAACAGCTTGTCCAAAGAAGACAGCAGAGCGACCCTGGCCGCTTCAATCTAGGAACCACCCAGCTAGGACGCCAAGACCAGGAGCCACACCCTGCACCGTGGTGAGAGGCCGAGTCAACCATGTCACCGCAGATGCACCGCAAAATGCTACTGACGCCGTAGACCGGGTAAGTTACTTGTTAACTCAAGACCTGCAATGCTTTGTTTGACTGAGCTTCGCATTCGCTTTGTTTCGCAAGGCTTTGCTACTAGAAATGACTTAAGGATTGCAAGACTTAAGTGCATGCTTTTAGTTCAAACCCTGGTTCGAACTCCGAACGGAAGTAGGATGTTCCGGGTGAGAATACTAATAGATGGAATAGAGTTCCTAGCAAACCTTATAATTTTGGAGACCCGGACCTTAGATGTTATATTGGGAATGGATTGGTTATCCAAGCACAAGGTGTATTGGATTGTGGACGAAGGACTATCTCGATTGAGAGCCCGTGTGGGAAGAAAGTGGAATTTCAAGCCACTGCAGATTAGAGATGGACAGTTGATGGTTAACAGTACCAAGGCAATCAGCATAGAGGATGTCCCAAGAGTGAATGAGTACCCGATGTTTTTCCGAAGATCTACCAGGGTATGCCGAGACAGGACATAGAGTTTGTGATAGAGCTTGTACTGCACAAAGACCGATAGCAAAGAGACCCTATCGGATGTCTACCGAGGAGTTGGTAGAAATGAAGAAACAACTAGAGGAGTTAATGGAGAAAGGATTTATCAGACCGAGTTCGTCGTGGGGAGCACCAGCTTTTGTTTGTCAAGAAGAAGGACGGGAGTTTCAGGATGTGCATTGACTACCGTGCACTCAATGAAGTCACCGTGAAGAATAAATATCCGCTACCCAGGATTGATGATTTGTTTGATCAGTTAAGAGGAGCCGAGTTTTCTCCAAGATTGATCTCGAGATCGGGATACCATCGATTGAAGATCCGATCGAGAAGATATTCGAAGGCGCATTCTCGCCAAGATATGGACATTACGAGTTTACTGATTATGTCCTTTGGGCCGATTTAATGCGCCACTTATTTCATGAATATGATGAATAAGGTGTTCATGGAATATTTGGACAAGTTTGTCGTCGTGTTCATAGACGATATCCTAGTCTACTCCAAGACAGAGGATGAACATGCCAGAACACTTAAGGCGAGTTTTGGAAAAGCCGAGGAACAGCAACTTTTCGCCAAGTTCAGCAAGTGTGATTTTTGGAAGGACAAGGTGGAGTTTCTTGGACATGTAATGACCGCAGAGGGAGTCATTGTGGATCCAAGCAAAGTAGAAGCCGTGTTACATTGGGAGCAAACAAGGCGTGACCTGCATTCGAGTTTCCTTGGAATGGCAGGATATTACCGCCGTTTCATCGAAGGCTTTTCGACAATTGCGAAACCTCTTACGCAATTGCTGAAGAAGGAAAAGAAGTTTGCATGGACGCTTGAGAATGTGAGAAAGGATTTCAGGAGTGAAGAAGCGATTGACATCGACACGGTGTTAGTTCTACAGGATGTTGCTCAAAGCTTCGATATTTATTGTGACGCATCGCGCCAAGGACTTGGATGTGTGTCTGCAGAATGGAAAGGTGCTTATGCATCAAGGCGATTGAGGCCGCATGAGGAAAATTATCCGACACATGACCTAGAGTTAGGCTGCCGTAGTGCATGCTTTGAAGATATGGCGTCACTATCTCGATTGGAAACAGATGTGAAGTGTATACTGATCATAAGAGCCTTAAGTACATATTCACCAAATGGATCTGAATATGAGGCAGAGGAGATGGTTAGAGTTGATCAAGGACTATAATGTTGGAATTCATTACCATCCCGGGAAGGCCAACGTAGTAGCCGATGCCTTGAGTCGGAAAAGCCATACCGTGAGTGCGTTGCTAGCCACAAGTCAGGATGAGTTATGTAAGGATTTTCAGAAGATGAAGATTGAGGTTGTACCTAGCGGATTCTTGGCCGCATTGGAAGTAAAGCCTACCCTAGAGGATCAGATCCGAGAAGGACAAAAGGATGATGACAAGATCCGCAGGATTAAGTCCAAAATGGAGGAAGGCAAGGCAAAGGATTTCGAGTTGGATGAGCAGGGCACGTTATGGATGAAGGATCGCATTTGTGTGCCTAACAAAAAGGAGTTAAAGCAGCTGATTTTGGAAGAAGCCCATGACTCCAAGTACTCGATTCATCCTGGAAGCGCCAAGATGTATCAGGATCTGAAGGAGAGATTCTGGTGGCCGAGTATGAAACGTGAAGTTGCCGAGCATGTTGCATTGTGCGACGTATGCCAGAGAGTCAAGGCAATGCATCGAAACCAGCCAGGATTGCTACAGCCGCTAAAAATACCTCGAGTGGAAGTGGGAGGAAATCGGAATGGATTTCATTACCGGTTTGCCAAAGACTCAAGGAGGTTATGACTCCATATGGGTTATAGTGGATCGCTTGACTAAAGTAGCCCATTTTATCCCCGTGAAGACCACTTACTCGGGAGATAAATTAGCAGAGTTGTACATGATCAGGATTGTTTGTTTGCACGGAGTGCCAAAGAGGATTGTATCGGACGAGGTACCCAATTTACCTCAAGGTTCGGAATAAGTTGCATGAAGCCATGGGGACCCGCTTTGAACTTCAAGATTGGCTTATCATCCATGCAGACGGATGGGCAGACCGAAAGAGTCAACCAGATTCCGGAGGATATGTTAAGAGCTTGTGCATTGGCTTATGCTACCTCTTGGGATAAAAGTTTGCCGTATGCCGAGTTTAGTTACAACAATAGTTATCGAGGCTAGTTCTGAGATGTCACCTTTTGAGGCACTTGTATGGTCGACCACTGTCGGACACCATTGAATTGGAATGAGACCCCGTGGCCGTGTCTTTGGGCCTGATATTCTTCAAGAGGTGAAGAGCAGACGCCATAATTAGGGAAAGGTTGAAGATAGCCCAATCTCGACAGAAGAGTTATCTTGACAATCGTCGCCGGATTTGAGTTTTGAACCGTAAGACTTTGTATACCTCGAGTTACGCCTCGGGGGAGTTAAGAGGTTCCATGCCAAAGGGAAACTCGCACCGTTATGTTGGACCATTTAAGATTTTGAGTCGCAGAGGTGAAGTTGCCTACCAATTGAGTTGCCACTGATCGTTGGCGAGGAGTGCATGACGTATTCCATGTGTCCCGATTAAAGAAGTGTCTCCGAGTTCTCGAGGAATGCAGACACACTGAGTCAATTGAGTTGCAAGAGGATTTGACTTATAAGGAGTATCCCGTGAGGATTCTGGACACAATGGATCGAGAAACTAGAAACAAGTCAACCCGTTTCTGTAGAGTTCAGTGGTGCAACCATGAAGAAAGTGAAGCGACTTGGGAGCGCGAAGAGGATTTGAAGAAAGAATTTCCAAACATATTCCTTTAGTAAGCCCTGAATCTCGGGGACGAGATTCTATTAAGGGGGGGAGGTTTGTAACACCCCAAAATTTTGCTTTTCTTAAATTCATGTGTGATTTGGCACTTTGGTGAATTTTGGAATTTTGGAATTTATTTGGATTTATTTGGAATTTATTTGAATTTATTCCATTTTGAAATAATTAAAGAATTTAAATTTGCAAATAAATTTTTGTTGGAAATATTTTATTTGAGTCCAAAATGATCCAAAATATTTTCGAATTTTTCCGAATTTTGAGTCATTTGCTATTTTTAATGAATTAAATGAATTACTGGGAATTATTTTAAATATTAATTGCTGGAAAATCCAACTCGGGTCAAGTACTGTTCATCCGACCGAGTCGGACTCGAGTCCGACCCAAGCCAGTTGACTCGACCGAACCCACTCCTAACCCTAATCAATCCCAACCGTTGGATCAAGATCCAACGGCTGAGATCCGTCTACCTGCACCGAGCCGTGTCGGACTCGCACCCGGCCGCCGCGCGATCGTGGCCGTTGGTTGTGCCACGTGGACGGCCACGATTGCGTCGTCTTCACCGAGTCCGAGCTGGACTCCGCCGCCGCGCCCGCCGCCGTAGCAAATTAGGTTTCCGTCTAGGGCACGAACGCCGAGGCTATTTAAAGCGTGAGACGTCCCCCGAGGTTGCCCTCATCCTTGCGCACCCGTTTCCCCGAGCCATCTCGCCTGAGCCGCCGCCGTTGAGCCGCAATCGCTCGCCGGAGTTGTCTCTTCCCTCCGCTGCGGTTTGCGCCGTTTTCCGCCGTCGTCCGTCGTCTTCCGCCGAGAAGGAGCCCAGATCCGGAGTCCCCGCGACGAGACGCACCCGAAGGGAGGTTTCATCTCGCCGGAGAAGCCCCGTGGCGCCGTAGCTGTGGTCATCGTCTCCAGCTCCGTCAAGCCAGCGCCGCCGTGAAACCATCGCCGTCCGCGAGCTCGGAGGACCGTCAGATCCAGATCGAACGGTTGAGGTGAGATCACGTGTTCCAAACCCGATTAGATTCGGGCCGTTGGATCAAGATCCAACGGTTCACAATCGCCACGCGTCCGTAGCAAAGGCGATTATAGGATTAGATCTGGACCGTCCGATCTAGATCGAACGGCCCACGAGCATCGAGTAGTTTCAACGTGTTAACCCTGGATCTAATCCGCGCCGTTGATTTTCAAACCAACGGCCGAGATTGCGCCACGTGTCGGGAAGTTGGACCGACGCGTCGGCCAGACGCTGGCCGCCGCGCCGGGACGCGTGTCAGCGGCTCGGCCGAACCACACCATGACGTCACACTGACGTCATGGCGGGGCCGCTGTCGCCAAATGTCGGCAGGCCGGCGTCGGCAAGAATGACGTCATCTGTAGGCCCACATGTCAGTCACGTGAGCCGTGGACCGAGTCCACCGTGGACCCGAGCCGAGCGTGGACCGAGCCCATGGACCGGCTGACGTCAGCAGGCCAATCAGAGGCTGCCACGTGTCCATGCTGACGCAATAATTAATTTCCGAAAAAGAAAATGATTTATTAATTCGAAATATTGATTCAAATTTAGATTCAAACTTCAAACGCTTATAACTTTTGCGTTTCAACTCCGATTGAGGCGATTCAAATTTCTAAATTTGTATAAAATTGAGATCTACCTAAATATAAATTTTATTTAATTTTGGACTAAAGTTTTCTCTGCAAAATTATTTAATTGATTATTTAAACTTTAAATAATCATAACTTTTATGCTTTTAACTCCAAATTTGACGATTCCAGCTTTCTAAAAATCCAGAAAATTATGTTCTCTCTGTTTATGGATTTTATTTGGAGTTTTGGGATCTTTTTGCATAGTGTTTATTTGTGTATTTGCTATTTGCACGCTTTACGAGTAGAGCGTTGAAGTGCTGGGAGGGATTCAAGGAGAAGTATTGACTCAGGATCCAACTCAAGACCAAGAGCAAGTGCTTTTGAAGGCAAGTTGTGCTTTGACCATATTGATCCTATTTGAAATCTATTTTGATTTAAACTATTGCATGTTAGTTCAATTAGAAAGATACTTTGTTTAAACAAGGGGTTAGATAAATACCAATTTGCTATATAACACCTTGAATAATTAAGAATGTGCCATGACACATTGTCACCATAGATATCCTAAACTAGTAGGACATAATTAAAATGCCAACATGGGTTTAGATCGTTGTAGTAACGCTTAGACTCGCTACGTGCTCATGACATGATTTTGGATAATCTTATGCTAATATTGACTTAATGATATATTGAACCTGTTTTGGAAAAGTATCATGTGATGTTGATGGCACGTGGTGCATGGTAATCAAGCGGGGTTTGATAAACGATTTCGGCCAGGGGCATGTGGCAAGAGTAATCAGTGGGCAGGTGTGGCATTGGGAGTGTTGATTTGGTTTTTCGGGTAGTCTTGCCCTGGTCACTCTAAGGACTTAACCTTGCAAGCCTTTGAACTGGGTCATACTTGCAACCACATGGCTGGAATGGGACGGCCCTAGTTGACTAAGTCGCTAAGGACTCACTTGTGGAGCCTCAGGTGTCGATTACACCTTTTGTGTGATTGCGAGGGGAGCGTATCGTGGCTGTGGCCAGGTACCCATCTAACGGTGTGTTGGTCCCATACTTCGCCTTGGCTAAGGGAAGGGATGGTGTAGAGCACGTACCGGAGAGGACCACCTGTGTTGTTTGAGGCTTCCGAAAGGCTTTGTTATGATCGCTCATTCGCATACTCTTGTATGGCGATTCACGGCTGACGTGGTGAGTGGATTGTATCTTGTGGGTAAAGTGCATAACCTCTGCAGAGTGTAGAATCTATTTGAATAGCCGAGTCCACGGTATTGGACATCGCTCGGGAATTACAGTCAAGGGTTAGATTTTCTCAAAAATAACTTTGGTTTGAAAAGTTGGGTTGGTTTAATAATGAAGATGATGGAAATGTGGTTTAGGATGGGGGAAAAATGTTTATTAAAATTCCTGAAAAGTTATTTATGCTTTACTTATTTCTACTGCTTTCGAATCTACTTATATTACTTGTCAAAAGCTGTTTACTGCAAATATACCTTGAGCTATTCCTTTGTACCAAGCCATGCATATAGTATATTAGCTTGCATTCTGTGCATGACTTGCTGAGTACCAAGTACTCACCCTTGCCTCAACACAATACCAGTTGAAGAGGAGACTACGCCAGTTTCGGAGAAGGAACTCCAAGAGGACCCGTCTACTTAGGGATGCGAGCCGGTCAGGTTGCACGTGGTATGGATGGCGCCACGAAGTTTATTTGATTTTCCGCTGCTATTATTTCTCTTTTAATAAGTTTCGCCTTGCAAGGCATATATTTGTAACTTGGCCATAAGGTCGAGTAACCCTTTGATTATTTAAATAAAGTACTTTGATAGTATCGTTTGGTATGATTGTGATATATACCGATGTTAAGACTGTGTGCACTAGCGCGTTCCTGGACTAGTGCTGAATACACAGAGGGTCCGGATTTGCAAATTCGGGGTCCCGACACCCCCAAGGCCCGAACTCCCCCGGAAGGCCCAATTCCCCTCCGGAAAGCCTAAATTCTCCCCCGGAAAAGCTCAAACTCACAGAAAAGGCCCAAAAATATGACACCAAAGTCGTACCTTAATTCCGACATCGAAAATGACTCATACCATCATTCCGTAGTATCACATTCTCCCCCCCTAAACAGGATTCGACCCCGAATCCGAGACGCGCCGCTTCGCAAACGACCAAAACGAAGAGAGCTAAGGTTCACTTCTCAAAACCTGCTCAGAAGCCCCTACGATTTGCACTAACCAGAACTCAGAAGCAAGGAGCCAAGGCTCGAAGACTGACGGCTCGAATGATAACTCACATTCAAAACTTGCCAAACTCTTACTTAACACTGAAACACAAAGCACGAACACAAGGACTCCAAATGTCCCCAGCAATTGGATAAATTCCCAAACCGACAACGAAGGAAAACGGTCTCACACTTCTCATTCTATGCATTCCTTGGCACTAAAGTGCCTGATCCCTTTAACCAAAGCTACTCTCCAGAAGAACACGGTACCAACCTCTCTACTGTGGTTCGTCGTATTCAAGACTACCCACTGTTTGAACAATCGGGGTTAAAACCTTGCAAAAGATTGATCTTTTATAAAGGACCAATACCCACCACTACCACCAAATGGAAAAGCCTACTTTATGACCAGGGTCCTTAAAACCCGCAAAACAAAAACAACCGAACAACCCACTTCGGTTGATTCAACTCGCTCATAGATCAGCGACAAAAGATCCAGTACACTTCGAAAAGGAAAAACAATTACTAGCAACCACCAAGTGGTCCACTAATAATTTAATCAACCCTACCGAGGGTCACATCAATGACACAAGTCTCCAAGAAGGTTTGAATTGAGTCATACACAACCTTTCTTTACTCTTCACTTTTAAACTATTTACGATCAACTACTAGCAACACTTAATAACTGAGATCATTAACAACCCACACTGGATTTCTCTTCCTAAGAAGGTCTCTCCCTCCTGCTCTTCCACTCCAAGGACTAGAACAAAGAATACAACCATTGGTGTCGGTGTTTCGTGCACTGGCAATACGAATTTTTGGTTAGTGGGGGTCGCGCGCTCCCTCTCCTCGAATGGTTGACTTGGGAAACCATGGATTTATACTGGTTTGGGCTGAATGTCCCTACTCCAGTTCATGCTTGTTGGAATTTATTGCTTTGCGAGGGGAACAAGGGGTTATAGACGAGGCAGGGGTTCGATCGACCGATCTCCCTTGCGCCCGATTGGTTTTTTTTTGTTCTCTTGCTTGATTTTTCGTCCTCGGAGTCCTGCCCCCCTTATATAGTCGGAGGTGGTAGGTTACATGGGAGTTTGGAGAGAAAAAGGAGGGGGTACTGCGCGCCTTGGAGTCTGGTCTTCTGTCTTGTCGTCCGACCGGGCTCCGCCTAACCCCACGCGGGGTTGGTAGTCCCGCAGCTGGGGGTCTTCGGCCGTGCTGACAAGGTGACGCACTGCTCCTTACAAACGTCAGCTCCGACAGTTAATTGTATTTGACCTGAGCTAGGCCTCGGGAGAGGGCGCTCTCCTCCGTGATGTGTCGGTGATGATGGGACTGGGGCCTGATTTCATGGCACGTCCTCTGATACCCTCGGGAAGGGACCACCTACCCTGGTACGGACGCCAGAGGACGTCGCATACGTGGGGTAGTTGGCCTGACGTCAGCGCGGGTCTTGAACACTCGACCGCTGGTGGAGCCGACCGACCGCGCGCTCCGACCTAAGAGGTCGGAGGCAGCCGACCGCCTGGGGCTGGTTCTAAACAGGGCCGGACCCACTCTTTAAGGCCCACGGGCCTCTTGCCAGAACTGGGCCTCTAAGAAGGTCAGCCCGCTCGTGGTTCCGGGCTGATGGGGGTACCCATGGTATATGTACTCGTCAGTAGCCCCCGAGCCCCCGTGCCGGGGTCGATCGGGAAGATCCGGCCGGTGCAGCCTGTAGGGGACTGCCTTTGGCCGGAGTAGCGGGGTGCGCGCGAGCGCACCCGGTGGGTGTAGCCCCCGAGCCCCCGAGCGGGTCGGAGAGCCGGTCGGGGGGCTAACCCAGTCGAAGGCGACCCACCGTCCGGGAGGTCGGCGGGATTCGGCCATGCGCTTGCCTCATTAGCCGTGTTTGGCCGAAGGGTTCGGCAGGCGCGAAGCGCATCTTGGTGGGTAGGGATGAAAACGGATCGGATACGGACGGATAATAACTTTACCATATTTGTTTTCATATTTTTTTTCGGATTCGAATACGGATACGAATAGTCCGGATACGGATACGAATAATATCGAATACGAATACGGAGCGAATACGAATCGAATCGGATACGGTCACAGATATTTATCGGAGCACAATAACCCCTTAGATTGAACATAAAAAATCAATGAAAATACGATAACCCTTATATATACTATAGATAGCTCGAGTAACATGATAGACCACCATCTAATTTTTTTTTAGCTTTTTACCATGCATATTATATAATAATTAATAACACATCATTTACATTCAAAACATCACACAAGTCATCTCTCATTCCCAATTCATCATTCAGATTCCTAGCTTACTCATCCAGAATAACATAATGTTTAGACAAAAACTCCATAGACAAGTGGTTTAACACGTAATAACAACATAATGTTTAGCTGGTAGATAAAGTGCTAACTGCTAAGTCTAGTATGTTCTACAAGGAAAAGGCCGTGCTATACAAAAAAGGTGGCACGGCAGACCCAACAGCTCCTAGCGGCAACATACCTCGTGATCTTGATCCACATCTGCAAACAAAGAAAAGAATAGTATCCATTATGCATGGTTCTATGTGAAGTTTCATGAAGCTCACACAAATGACACAGTGCTATACAAAAGAGGTGGCACGGCAGACACACCACAATCATCTAACAAGCAAGTGCTTGGACGACCCGATCAAGTGCGAAGGATCTTAATGTATATCTTTCAAGTTTCAACGATGCACTGGGGCACATTGTTGACATGGTTTCAAGTTTCAAGTTTCAACAAGAATTGATGCAGCTTGGAAATGTATTGTTAACACTTTCAAGTTTCAAGTTTCACCATATCAAGATCTATTGCAGGACCAAGCAATATATGTTTATTGCAGACCAAGCAAACATAACCAAGCAAACATACAGAGTGTGAAGATAACCAACAATCATTCCCATCTGGCCATCTCTATGTTTATATGTTTAAGAACATGGCCTGTAAAAACATACAGAACATAACCAAGCAAACATACAGACTGCATAAGAACATGGCTGTAAGATCGCATAAGAACATCTGCATCGCAAACATACAGACTATGTTTATATGTTTTTGAATTCTATGTTTTAACTGCATAAGAACATGGCAAATTGATAGTATTGTTGGCTTGTTGCAATGTTGCCTTGCCGGTCATTCCCATCTCTGAAAACCGAGTGCCCCACCATTCCATTCACATCAAGAATTTTCAGAGAGAGAGAGAGAGATACCTGAGTGGCTGGGTTCCTGAAACCGCCGGTGGAGACTACCATCGGGAGGACGACCGCCAGTCGCCAGGGGGGACGACCGCCAGCCGCCAGGGGGGACGACCACCGTGGGGAGACACAAGACGAGGGCGGCGCAAATCTGGAGGTGGCGGGAAGGATGGGCGGCGCCGGACTGTGGGGCGGCAGGCGGCTAAGCAGGCAGGACGGGCGGCGCCGGAGGGAGAATGGACGGGCGGCGCCGGACTGGGGGGCGGTGTGGGGAGACTGCGAGTAGATCCGGAGGGGGCGGGACCGCAGCGGTAGCCGGCAGGTGGGGCGCCGGAGGGAGAAGGGACGGGCGGCGCCAGGGACAGACCGGACGGGCGTCGTCGGGGGGAGACTGTACGGGCGACGCCGGCCGGTGGGGCGGTGGCCGGTGGGGGGTAGATCCGGATTTGAGGAAGAACAAATGAAGAGAGACTCCAATCCCAGGAGGCCCAGGACCCATGCAGTTCCCACTTCCCCCGACTCCAGCCTCCAGGTTGAGTGGTTGACCGGTTCACCGGATATCCGATGGCACTGTTCATCGGATAATCCGGATCCGTATTCGTATCCGTCGGATACTGCGTTACCGAATCCGTATCCGTATCCGGAAAAAAAATATCCGTATCCGTATCCGTATCCGAAACTATCCGAAAAATATCCGATCCGAAACTATCCGTATCCGAAAATATTAGGATCGGTCGGAAACTATCCGATCCGTTTTCACCCCTACCGGTGGGTGTAGCCCCCAAGCCCCCGAGCGGGTCGGAGAGCCGGTCGGGGGGTTAACCCAGTCGATGGCGACCCACCGTCCGGGAGGCCGGCGGGATCCGGTCGGCGCAGCCTGTCCGTCAGTTGTGTCGGCCGGAGGGCTGGGTGCGTGCAAGCGCACCCGGTGGGTGTAGCCCTCGAGCCCCCGAGCGGGTCGGAGAGCCGGTCGGGGGGTTAACCCAGTCGAAGGCGACCCGCCGTCCGGGAGGTCGGCGGGATTCGGTCGGCGCAGCTTGCCTGTTAGCTGTGTCGGCCGAAGGGCCCGGGTGTCGCGAAGCGCACCGGTGGTGTAGCTTCGAGCGGTCGGAGAGCCGCTGGGGTTAACCTGATCGAAGGCGACCCGCCGTCCGGGATGTCAGCGGGATTCGGTCGGCGCAGCTTGCCTGTTAGCTGTGTCGGCCGAAGGGCCCGGGTGCGCGCGAGTGCACCCGGTGGGCGTAGCCCCCGAGCGGGTCGGAGAGCTGGTCGGGGGGTTAGCCCGGTCGAAGACGACCGTTTATGTTATAGTTGGTCGGACTCTTGGTCGGCCACGATCGTGGGGACCTAGAGTCGGGTGAGCGAACGTGCGTTTACCTACGTCGGTTTGAACGCCGTGCTCATGCGAGCTGCTAACGGGCAATCCGAGTGGAACCTTGGTGATCTCCCTCGGGGGGGGATCATCTCCAAGCGGACGTGAATCCCGGCGCGGGCGTCCGGCCCACTGTGTGGGACGTTCCATGAAAACCTTTCCTTACTTGATCCCGTATCGGGCTACCGGGTCGTCCGCCGACCCGGAGCACGGCTGGCCGCCACTCATCGATGAGTTCCGCAGGAGAGTGTGAGGTATGGTCTCGAATGCAGGCCAGGGTGATTGGGTCATCCGCCGACCCAACTGGAGGCCCTCTGGGAGCTCATCCTGGTCCGCGCCTCGCTCTGTTTTACGTGCTGGGGCGGCTTTAGTTCCAATCGACTGGACTTGGCCTTCGTAACCCTCAGCACGGTGCCGGGCCTCGGGTGCGAGCCAGAAGGCATTCTCCTACCCCAAGGCCGGGCGACCCAATGGGCCGTTCATACCTTTTTCGGGGCACCTTGGCCCGTTACGCCCGGCGGAGTCTGTGAAGCTTCGTGGCGCGAGGCGGTTGTCCTGTCAGAGCATTTAATGCTCAGTGGAGATTAAAAGAATTGCGGTACGTTACCAGCGGTTGTGGCGGAGGCGTCAGTCAAACGGTCGGCGAACGCGTCGGTTCGCGTGAAGGGGCGCTGGTTGGGGCGAAGAGGTGTCCGTTCCCGCCCGGTGCCTATAAAAGGGGGCAAGGGAGGCGCGAGGAGGGACGCGCTCGCTCGTGCTTTCTGCAAAAAGAGAAAACTAGAAGAAAAAAGCTCCTTGCTTCCTCTCCTCTCGCCTCGCCTCCTCGTTGGTTTTCGGTGATGTTGTGGCCTCCTTGCTCGCTGGCGCCCGGCCGCATCCTCAGGTTGGAGAGGAAGGGGTTCCTTCCCCCGCAGGACGAGTCGCGGTGGAGGGTGCCGGTGGGGGCTACGGCCCCTGCGCCGGGCAACGGAGAGATCGTTGCACTTGCCTCCTTCTACGAGCGCGAGTTCGGGCTACCCCTCCACCCATTCGTCCGCGGGCTGCTACACTTCTACCGGGGGGAGGTGCACCACCTGAACCCAAACGGCGTCCTCCACATCGCGATCTTCATCATGCTGTGCGAGGCTTTCTTGGGGATTGAACCCCACTGGGGGCTCTGGAGGCACTTCTTCTTGGCGCGGCTGCCGTCGGATGTGGCCACTCCCCTCGGCGGCCTAGCCATCCAACTGCATGGTGGCCGCAAGCCGGGCTACATCGACGTGAAGTTGCCGTCATCGAACCGGGGGTGGCACAACGAGTGGTTCTACGTCCAGAACCCGGGTAGCAGCGCCCCGGCCTTCACCGGCAAACTGCCTGAGCCGGGTCCCCACTGGGGTTGGGGTCCCGAGGCGAGGGACAAGAAGAAGGTGAAAATCATCATCGAACAAATCAGGGGTCTGAAGGCGCGGGGCCTGACGGGCGAGGTGGTCGTCCATGCGTTCATGGAGAGGCGCATTCAACCCTTCCAGGATCGGGTGCACCCCATGTTCAGGTACGCCGAGACGTCCGACCCCATGAGGTCGTATGCGGCGGAGCTCCCGGGGTCGGAGCTTTTTGCCCGAGTATCAGCGGTCGTCCGCGTGGGCGACACCGAGGCGGCGGGCGGGGTCCCCGTGCCGTTCTCGGCGCAGAACCCGCCGAACCTAGTAGGTCGGACAGCGCCTACCTTTCTGACTTCTTCCCCTCACTCTTCCCTCCGCTAATCCGAGTGTGCTTCCGTAGGGGCTCGGCGGCATGACCTCCCGGGCCCTTTTACCGGGAGAAAAGGAGGCGAGAGCTGCGGCGCTGGCCATTGTGGATCAACATGATGCCGCCCGCCGGGTGCGCAGGGAGGAGAAGAAAGCCGCGGCGGCGCGGAAGAAAGAGGAGCGCGCGGCCTGGGCCGCGCAAGGCGAGGAGGTCTCCGACACGACCTTGAGCGATGGCGACGAGGAGTCGACCTCGGGCGAGAGCAGCGAGGGCGCCGGGGGCGACTCGAGCGGCTCTGGCTAGGGTTCCGACCAAGAGGTCGGTTCCCCCGAGCCTCAAGAGGACGCTCTGAGCTCGGGGTTCCTCCTGAGGAGACGGAGAGCCCCTACGCCCCTACGCGGGGGTCCGACGAAGAGGGCGCGTCAGTCGGCACGCGTCCGCTCGATGCGGTAAGTGACTCGTGTGAATCATGTGATGAAAAATTGGCTTGATCATGTGATGAAAAATTGGCTTGATAATGTGCTGAAAAATTGATTAGGTTTAATCTTGCAAAATTGCTTGCATAAAGGGCCAAACATTCAAACATCCAAAAACAGAGACTTTGCATTTGCGCCAGACCAAACATCCAAAAAACAGTGAGTTTCGCATGTATGACGGACCAAAGTCTTTGGTCTGTCATAAACGTGATTTTGATGCTTTTACGCTTGTTCAAGAACTCGTTTTTTTCCCATGCATGACGGACCAAATTTTTTGGTCCGCCATACACATGCGTTTTGGCGATCTCGCTTTTCCCATGCATGACGGACCAAATTTTTTGGTCCGCCATACACATGCTTTTTGGCGATCTCGTTTTTCCCATGCATGACGGACCAAATTTTTTGGTCCGCCATACACATGCTTTTGGCGATCTGTCCGGCGTGAATGGCTTTTTGCTCGATTAGGGTTTGTGCAAATTTGGACATTGAATTTTGATTTGTTTTTGAGATTATGAAATTTGTGAGAATTTCATTATGCTTGAAGTGGACTTTATGCAATGCTCATGTGAGTAGTTGCATGGATTGACATTGAGTCAAGTCGTGGACTTGTGCTCGGATTTGTTTTTTGTTTGTTCATGTGCGGTATTGCTCAAGACGAATGTGGTCGATGACGGGACCGGAACTAGGTTCATGGAGGAACTGAGGTTCGGGACTAAGTTCAGGAGGAACTGAGGTCTTGGTGGTCAAGGATGTCATGCGGGACGTTCGGGCTAAGAGAATGGTGCACATGAAGAATGGTTAGTCACGTGAGAATGGCAGGAGGTCATTCGCGTGCAAAGTGTTAGTCACGTGAGTATGGCAGGTGGCCATACGCGTGCAAAGTGTTAGTCACGTGAGTATGGTAGGGTTACCATACGCGTGCAAGAGTTGTACTCGGCCAGGTTGGGCCAAGTAGAGTTGTGTTGGATACGGATTCCTTCTAGGGAATAGGAATCGTATTCAGAACTCCTTGTGGGTTGGTGCTTTAAATAGGTGGGGGGTCTCCTGTTGAAAGGCACGAAGCAGAGCTAAGCGCATCAAGCCTTGAGCTTGGTTTTAGGGTTTGTACTCTTTTGATGGGAGTATTTTAGACAAAAGAAATAAAGATTAATTCTTCTAGTTCCCGCATTGCTTCAACGTTCTCTTTTTTGTTCTTGTTTGCATGCTTGTTCTAGTTCTAGATTGGTTTTTGTTCTTTAAGTTTTATCTTGATTTGATCCATCAAAAACCTCTCTAGGGTATTGATCTAGTGTTTCTCAAAGTCTAGTTGATCAATCTTTTGTCGTTCTTGTTTAATCTTGAAGTTTTGATTAGATTGATTCTCGTCAAGTTCTGGATCAGCAAGCTTGCGAAGCTCATAACTTTTGATCCGTAAGTCCGATCGAGCTGATTCTGTTTGGGTTTGATTCGTATTGGAATATAGTTTCTTGTGTCCAAATTTCAGATCAATCTAACGGTTGTATCTCCAGGAATTTGCGTTTTACCGAACCTCTATCATTCTATTTTTGTCGAAAACGAGGCAATTATTTGGTTCTGTTTTGGGGTGAACTTTTAATAGATCAAGAATTTGGTTTTAGCTTCCGCACAATCATTCACCCCCCCTCTGATTGCTATATTCGTATACTTCGATCCTACAAGTGGTATCAGAGGAAGGTTTCTCTAATCTATCTTAACCGGTGATTAGATCAATGGATCGTTATTCGACAAAACCATGTGTGTTCGATGGTGTTGATTTTCAGTTTTGGAAGGCCAAGATGGAGGCGTTCATCCAAGCACAGGGCTTCACAATTTGGGAGAAGGTCTACAAGCCATATGAAGTCCCTGCAAACGACAACGTCAACGACACCAATCGCACACACGTTGAAGCAAATAGCAAGGCGCGCAACTTGATCATCCAAGGCTTGGGATGCAGCGACTTTGATCGTGTGGTTTACCTTCGATCCGCATATGAGGTATGGAAATCTCTTTGTGATTACCATGAGGGTTCTAACACTGTCAAAGAGGTTCGCTAAGATATTTACAAAAAAGAATACATGCGTTTTGAGATGAAACCTAGTGAATCTGTAGATGACTTCTTTGCACGTTTCAATAAAATTCTTAGCAATCTATGTGCTGTTGGAGTTAGCTACACTGATGCTGAAAATGCTCGACAATTGCTTAGTGCTTTGGACATGTCAGTGTGGGAGATGAAAGTAACATCTATACAAGAATCTACTACCATGAGCACACTCACATTAGATGTTCTTTACTCTAAGTTGAAAACTCATGAGTTGGATGTTCTTGCCAGGAAGGGTAACATTAAATCAATTGCTTTGATCTCTAACCCTAACATGTCAAATGCAAATTCTTCTTCTAGCTTTGCCTTGTCTTCCATGTCTTCTTTAACAGATGAGCAACTTGAAGAGTTTCCTGAAGAAGATCTGGCACTACTCTCTTCTCGCTTTAACAAAGCTTTGAATAGTGTGAGAATGAGAAAGAGAGGTGGTCCTCCAAGATGCTATGAGTGTGGTGACCTCAACCATATTCGCACAAATTGTCCTAAGCTTGCAGGAAAAACATCAAAGGAGGAGAAGGATAACGACAGAAGGAATGAGAAGAAAAGGTTCTCGTCAAATGATAGGAAGAAGAAGAGCTTCATCAACCGCAAGGTGGTTCACCGAGTTCTTTCCGCTCTTGAACAAGTTAATTTGAGCGATGTGGACTCGGAGAGCAGCGAAGATGATGCAACTCCAAGCAAGCATGATTTGATGGGATTGTGTCTCATGGCAAGCAGCAAGGATAGCTTCACCGAGGATGGGAATGACAGCGACTTCAATGAGGTAGATCTTTCTTATGATGAATTAGCTATTGCTGTTGCTCGTCTTGGTAAACTGCTTGATAAACGTGACAAGAAAATTAAGAAACATGATTTTCTTGTGAAGTCATTGAATGCTGAAATTGCTAGACTTAAGACATTGATTCTTGATGATGATACTTGTAAATCATGTGACTTAATTTACAATGAGCTCACCTTGCTTAGGAAAGAACACGCTCTTACATTTGCATCTAAATGAGAAAAATGAGAAACATGTTAAACATGCTAGCTGTTCCACTGATGATTTGCATAGTTTAACTTCTTGTTCTAAATGCTCAACTCTTGAATTAAAATTGAAAGATGCAAATGCTAGGGTTTCTCAATTGACTGATAATCTGCTTACTCATGAGGTTCTTTCATGCTCTACTTGTCGTAAACAGAAAGGGAAGGTCAATATTCCTTGCAATAATTGTTTAACTCTTGCTAAGAAAGTTGATTACTTGCAAAATTCTTTGGAACGTTTCACTAATGGCAAGAAAAAGTTGAACATGATTTTGGATCAATCTAAGGTTAGCACAAACAAGAGAGGTTTAGGTTTTGATCCTTATGCCACATATGAAACTAAACCTCGCACTGTTGTTCAGGCTCCTTGCAAAATTGAGTTATCTAATGAGCCTAAGAAAATTGCTTTTCAATCTGCTGGTTTTTTTTATGATGAATGCAAAATGTGCTTCTACTGTTAAAGCCAAACTTCATGCTAAGTACACTTGCACTCATTGTGGTAGAGATGGACATCTAGTAGATTTTTGCTTTAGACTAGCCAGACAGCAAAGGAAAGAAATGACTAAGGCTAGGTCTAACTTCAGAAGAGCACACTTTGCTTCTCACTATGCGCCTAGAGTGTTGAAAACACCTTCTGTTCCTATAAACATGAGAAAAGGAAAAGCTGATTTTGTGCATAAAAATTCTCGTGTTGTGCCCTCTTGTTGTGCGTCGTGTGTCTCAAGATCTTTGGATTCCCAAAAATCTCATTCCTAACCCGATCGAGACCTCGACATGTTTTGTTGCTATGTAGGCTTCTCGCGAGGAAGGAGAACATATGGCTAGTGGATTCCGGATGCTCACGCCACATTTTCGGTGATAAGAATTGGTTCTCCTCCCTCACTCGTGCATCTCGTACTGAAAGTGTTACTTTTGGAGATGCTTCTTCCTCTTTTGTTGTGGCAAAAGGTACAGTAAAGGTAAGTGACAAGTTTATGTTCAAGGATGTGGCTCTTGTTGAAAACTTGAAATATAACTTGCTTTCTGTCTCTCAAATGCTTGATGAAGATCTTGAGATAAGCTTTAAGAAAATGAATGCAAAGTGCTAGATGCTTCAGTGATCTTGTGTTCAAAATTTCTCGTTTTGGAAGAGTCTTTAAAGCTGATTTTGATGCATCACCTTCTTCTAAGCATAGGTGTCTAATTGCCAATGTTTCTAAAGATTTATTCTTTTGGCATCGTAGACTTGGTCATGTTGGTTTTGATCATCTTACTCGTGTAAGTGGTTTAGATCTTATACGTGGCTTGCCTAAGCTTAAGGGTGATAGCAATCTAGTATGTTCTTCTTGTAGACATGGTAAGATGATTGCAGGTTCACATCCACCTCTTACCATAGTGATGACAAACGCTCCAGGACAGCTTCTACATCTTGATACAGTTGGACCATCTCGAGTCCAATCTGTTGGAGGCAAATGGTATGTGCTTGTGATTGTTGATGATTTTTCTAGATACTCTTGGGTATACTTTATGGCATCTAAGGATGAGGCTTTTAGTCATTTTAGAAGTCTTGTTCTTAGGCTTTCTATTAATCATCCAGGAGCTCTCAAAGCTATTAGAAGTGATAATGGAACTGAATTCAAAAATGCTTCTTTTGATCACTTTTGTACTGAAAAAGGAATTGATCATCAATTTTCATCTCCTAGAGTGCCTCAACAAAATGGTGTAGTTGAAAGGAAAAATAGAACGTTGGTTGAGATGGCTAGAACCATGTTAGATGAACATCACACTCCTAGAAACTTTTGGGCTGAAGCGATTTCAACTGCATGTTATGTTTCAAACCGTGTGTTTTTGAGATCAAAATTGGGTAAGACTCCATATGAGCTTCGGTTTGGACACAGGCCTACTGTTTCTCACTTTAGGGTTTTTGGATGCAAATGCTTTGTCTTGAAATCTGGAAATCTTGATAAATTTGAAGCTAGATCAATGGATGGCTTTTTCCTTGGATATCCCCTGCTCATACTCGTGGTTATCGTGTGCTTGTTTTGGAGACTAACAAAATTGTGGAAACTTGTGAAGTTACTTTTGATGAGGCTAGTCCAGGCACTAGTCCAAGTGATGCAGGTACAGACGCATATGTTCAGGGGGAGAAAATCTTTGAAGATAATGATGATGTTGAAGATGAGGTCTTGACTATTTCTAATGCACAACAAGCTGTAGCACCTTTGGCACCTACTACTACATCACCTACAGCTAACCATCCTCAAGCTACAACATCATCTGTACATGCTGAAAATGAAGAAGGAGAAGGAGAAGTCTCAAAAGCCAATGCTCCCTTGCACATTCGTAAAATGCATCCATCTCGAACAAATGATTGGAGACCTAAATGAGAGAGTCACTCGATCCAGGTTTATTCATTCTGACACTCATGCTCATTCTGCTTTAGTTGCTTCCTTTGAACCCAAAGATATATCTCATGCATTATCTGACGAATCTTGGATCAATGCCATGCATGAAGAATTAGAGAATTTTGAACGAAATAAAGTTTGGAAACTTGTCTCACCACCTCCAGATTTTAATGTTATTGGAACTAGATGGGTTTTCAAAAATAAACAAAGTGAGAATGGTGTTGTTGTTAGAAACAAGGCTAGATTGGTTGCTCAAGGTTACACTCAAATTGAAGGCTTAGATTTTGATGAAACCTTTGCTCCATGCTAGAATTGAAGCCATTAGAATCCTTTTAGCTTTTGCTGCATCCAAAGGTTTCAAATTGTATCAAATGGATGTGAAAAGTGCTTTTCTTAATGGCTACATAAATGAGGAAGTTTTTGTCAAGCAACCACCTGGTTTTGAAAATCCAAAGTTTCCAAATCATGTGTTCAAACTATCAAAAGCTTTGTATGGTTTGAAACAAGCCCCTAGAGCATGGTATGATAGGCTAAAAACCTTTTACTTGAAAAGGGCTTTTAATGGGAAAGGTTGACAAAACTCTCTTTTTACTCAAGCAAGGCAATGATCAACTATTCGTTCAGATTTATGTTGATGATATTATCTTTGGTGGTTCATCTCATGTTTTAGTGTCTGAGTTTTCAGAAACAATGAGGAAGGAGTTTGAGATGAGTATGATGGGTGAGTTGACATACTTTTTGGGATTTCAAATCAAGCAAACAAAGGATGGTACTTTTGTGCATCAAAGCAAATATACAAAAGACTTGCTACATCGCTTTGGGATGGAAAACAGCAAGCCGATCATGACACCCATGGAGAGCACTTGCGCACTTGACCCTGATGAAGATGGTGAGCCGGTTGATCAAAAGGAATATAGAAGCATGATAGGTTCACTTTTGTACCTCACTGCATCAAGACCGGATATACAATTTGCTTTGTGTGCTTGTGTGCTCGTTTTCAAGCTTCCCACGTGCTTCACATCGACAAGTTTGTCAAAAGGATTTTCGTATCTTCATGGAACTCAAGATTTTGGCATTTGGCTTTCGCTTCCTCATGCATTAGTTTGAGATCTTTTACGATGCTGATTTTGGAGGATGTAGAATTGATAGGAAGAGCACTTCTGGTTCATGTCACTTCTTGGGAAATTCTCTCATTGCATGGTCATCTAGAAAACAATCTTCTGTTGCACAATCAAGCTGCTGAATCTGAATATGTGGTCTTTGCTAGTTGTTGTTCTCAAATTCTTTGGATAGTAGCTACACTAAAAGATTATGGGGTTAATTTGGATAGTGTTCCTCTTTTGTGTGATAACACTAGTGCAATTTGCATTGCTAAGAACCCCGTGCAACACTCTAGAACAAAACACATTGACATCGATTTCACTTTCTTAGAGATCATGTTGAAAAGGCAACATTGTGCTTCATCATGTGGATCTTGAACATCAATTGGCAGACATTTTCACAAAACCTTTGTCTTCTTCTCGTTTTGCTTTTATTCGGGGAGAACTTGGGATTGTTCATCCAATGGGTTTGTTTTGAGAGGGAGTTTCTTTGCCAAGTTTTTTCACTTGATGAGCTCACTTTATCATATTTCTTTATATGTTATGTAATTGAGCTAATATATGATAATCTAATTGTCTCACTTGAACTAAAAATGACATTGAGGAATTCACTGGGTGATTGCCTATAGCTAAATACTCTGTGATATCTTACTCTTCTAGGCTTGTTATTGAATCTTCTTGACAAATTTGGGCTATGAAGCAAGTGTGTTTTCAGCTTTATTCTTTCATAAGACCTCTTAATCACTCTTGCATGTTTTACAATCAAAGAAAAAGAAAAGAAAAGGGAATAAAAAAGGGGTAGTTAAAAGCTAAAGCTTCGAGTTATTTGCTTCAAGCATGCTTCCCTTAAAATGGTTAAGATGTATGCTTCAAGCATGCCAATCCAAGGAAATAAAAGAAGTATGCTTCAAGCATGCCACATGCAGTTTACTGTTTAAAGATTAATTTGGTCTACTAGATTGGAGTTGAAATCACTTGCTCGCCTGCAGTTGTTAGTTGTTTCAATTTTTGAGCTTTTGTTCTTCTACTGAGATCTTGCTTAGTACTTGGCTATAGTTGACTGAATTGAGGTTGAGATGCATGTCATTCCCTAACTTGTTAAAATCACATCATGATCATGTATTTTACATATTATGTGATATATAAGGTTATATGATCGAATGAGCTCATCTTTTCTATTTTGGCACTCCTTTGTTTCTCATTGTGAAATCATTGCTGCAAAAAGAAAAATTTTGAACAAATTCTCTCTTTTGTACTCTTGATGAATCCATTGTCAAAGGGGGAGAAATTTGGGAATCGTTGAAAAGTTTAAGAAAAAGGGGGAGAAGAAAAAGGGGGATTTGTTTCTGGCATTTTGTGAGAAGTTTGGAGATTTTTAGGAATTTTGGACACATTGCACATTCACACACATTTTCCTTCTCAAGGGGAGATTTTGTTTTGCATTTTGGTCAAAGGGGAATCTGTGTTTTTCTCTTTTGGTCCTTGATCTTTGGATTTCAAAATCTTTTGTAAAGTGAATGCCAAATGTTCAATTTATTTAGTGTTGCCAATGTTTTCATCAAGGGGGAGATTGTGAATCATGTGATGAAAAATTGGCTTGATCATGTGATGAAAAATTGGCTTGATAATGTGCTGAAAAATTGATTAGGTTTAATCTTGCAAAATTGCTTGCATAAAGGGCCAAACATTCAAACATCCAAAACAGAGACTTTGCATTTGGCGCCACCAAACATCCAAAAACAAGTGAGTTTCGCATGTATGACGGACCAAAGTCTTTGGTCTGTCATAAACGTGATTTTGATGCTTTTACGCTTGTTCAAGAACTCGTTTTTTCCCATGCATGACGGACCAAATTTTTTGGTCCGCCATACACATGCGTTTTGGCGATCTCGCTTTTCCCATACATGACGGACCAAATTTTTTGGTCCGCCATACACATGCTTTTTGGCGATCTCGTTTTTCCCATGCATGACGGACCAAATTTTTTGGTCCGCCATACACATGCTTTTGGCGATCTGTCCAGCGTGAATGTCTTTTTGCTCGATTAGGGTTTGTGCAAATTTGGACATTGAATTTTGATTTGTTTTTGAGATTATGAAATTTGTGAGAATTTCATGATGCTTGAAGTGGACTTTATGCAATGCTCATGTGAGTAGTTGCATGGATTGACATTGAGTCAAGTCGTGGACTTGTGCTCGGATTTGTTTTGTGGTTTGTTCATGTGCAGGTATTGCTCGAAGACGAATGTGGTCGATGACGGGACCGGAACTAGGTTCATGGAGGAACTGAGGTTTGGGACTAAGTTCAGGAGGAACTGAGGTCTTGGTGGTCAAGGATGTCATGCGGGACGTTCGGGCTAAGAGAATGGTGCACATGAAGAATGGTTAGTCACGTGAGAATGGCAGGAGGTCATTCGCGTGCAAAGTGTTAGTCACGTGAGTATGGCAGGTGGCCATACGCGTGCAAAGTGTTAGTCACGTGAGTATGGTAGGGTTACCATACGCTGGCAAAGAGTTGTACTCGGCCAGGTTGGGCCAAGTAGAGTTGTGTTGGATACGGATTCCTTCTAGGGAATAGGAATCGTATTCAGAACTCCTTGTGGGTTGGTGCTTTAAATAGGTGGGGGGTCTCCTGTTGAAAGGCACCAAGTAGAGCTAAGCGCATCAAGCCTTGAGCTTGGTTTTAGGGTTTGTACTCTTTTGATGGGAGTATTTTAGACAAAAGAAATAAAGATTAATTCTTCTAGTTCCCGCATTGCTTCAACGTTCTCTTTTTTGTTCTTGTTTGCATGCTTGTTCTAGTTCTAGATTGGTTTTTGTTCTTTAAGTTTTATCTTGATTTGATCCATCAAAAACCTCTCTAGGGTATTGATCTAGTGTTTCTCAAAGTCTAGTTGATCAATCTTTTGTCGTTCTTGTTTAATCTTGAAGTTTTGATTAGATTGATTCTCGTCAAGTTCTGGATCAGCAAGCTTGCGAAGCTCATAACTTTTGATCCGTAAGTCCGATCGAGCTGATTCTTTTTGGGTTTGATTCGTATTGGAATGTAGTTTCTTGTGTCCAAATTTCAGATCAATCTAACGGTTGGATCTCTGGGAATTTGCGTTTTACCGAACCTCTGTCATTCTGTTTTTGTCGAAAACGAGGCAATTATTTGGTTCTGTTTTGGGGTGAACTTTTAATAGATCAAGAATTTGGTTTTAGCTTCCGCACAATCATTCACCCCCCCTCTGATTGCTATATTCGTATACTTCGATCCTACAGCTCGTCTATCTTCCGTCGCGTCCTCCGCCCGAGTCATTCCACGTTGCTCCTGACTGGTTGTCGTGTGCAGGGTCTACTCGAGCGCGGGGGTGGTGCTGAGCCTGACCTCTGGAGCGAGGGGTGCTATCTCCCTGTCCCCAACGGCGAGGGCCGTGTCGACGGTCGCTCGGCGCGGAGGCCCGGCAGGTGTCGCCCCCGCGGCGGGGCCGACGGGCGTGGAGGTGGTGTCGCCGACGGGGGGCCCGTTGGGCCCGACGGCCACCGGGACGCCGGTCGGGGGGCCTGCTGGGCCCGCTACGCTTTGCGACGCCGGTCGAGGGGATTGAGGAGGTTCTTCTGCCCCACCGCCGGGGGAGCCACCGGTTGGCGCGATCCGACCGTCGCAAGAGACCCTGCGACGGATTATCGAGGACGCTCCGAGCGGAGCGGCCCGGGTGACGATCGAGGTCAGGTCGGACTCTTTGGGTCGGTCTCCGGAAGGGCAGGCCGTCGGGACAGCGCAGCCGGAGCTCACCGTGGAGTCCATCCCCGTGCTGACCTGGGCGGGCAGCGGCCCGTCCAGAGAGTCGTTGCTCGTCTTGGACGATGCGGCGGAGTTCCACGACTGGACGGCTCTGGAGGAGAGTGAGAGGAAGGTCGAGAACGAGATCGGCCAGATCCGCAAGGATCTTCTCCTCGCTCTCGAATCCTCCTCCAGGGCGATGGACATTGTTATCGGGGAAGCCCGCTCGGCCGGGTCGGTAAGGTCAAGAAAACCTTTCCCTCGCAATTTTTAGATCGGAATTGCGGTTGACCGGGCAGGTGGTTTCTTGTAGCGTCTGCAGGCCCGGGCGTCGGAGAAGTCAGGCTTCCTACGACGTATGGACGGTCGGAGGGAGACCGCCGAAGAAGAGCGCGACCGATTCGGGGTGATGTTGCGCGACGCTCAGGGGGTGCTTGCCGCCGAGCGAGAGAGGGCCACCGTCGCCGGTCGGAGGTTGGAGGAAGTCGTCGGGTCGCTTCAGGAGGCTCAGCGGCTGGCACAGTCTTTGAGCGATGAAGCGGCTGGGGCCAGGTCTGCCCAGGCGGAAGCCGAGAGAGCCAGGGCCTCGGTGGTTAGCACGGAGGAGTTTGCTCGGGCGGAGGCCGCCCTTTACCTGGACGGGTGTGAGTCGGCCCGGAGGGAGGCCGACCAACTGCGAGCCGAGCGAGACCTCGCTCGGGAGGAGCTAGCGTTAGCAAGAGCGCTCGCCGATCGTGCAGCGTCCGACTGGGAGGCGCGCGCCAAGGCCGAGGAGGAGCTTCGCGCCAAGGAGGCTTCCGTGGCTGGTGAGTTGTCCGACCTCTTAGTGGTCATTGCAATGGGCGTCTTTTGACGCTGTTTTGCCCTTTCAGAGCTGTAGAAGAATCTTGGCGAAGCCATGGAGTCGCGAAGGTTGGCGGCGAAGGAACGAGATGCGGCGGTCACATCGCGGGATGTGGCCCTGTCGGCCCAGCAGATAGCGGAGAAGGACGCGGCCGATGCGACAGCCGAGCTGACGACCCTTCGGGGGGTCGGCCAGGCCGTCTGCGACCGGTTGCTAGGGCTTACCCCGGGCCCGAGCTCCCTTTCCGTCCTGCTGGAGGGGGTTCCGGAGCACGTCGAAGCTTCGGTGCGGGAGGCAGCGATGCTCGGCGCTTCCTCGGCACTGGTCAATGCCATCTCCTATTACGATGGCATCGACCTTGAGACGGTTGGGAGCGGGATTGCCGTGAACCGAACCGACGAGGAGGTCAATGGGTTCGAGGCCCAGGTCGAGCCGTACGCCCGGGAGATCGCCGAGCAGATCTCGCCGCGGAGTGTCCTCCACCGAGAGGGGGGAGACGATTAGTTTTTGTGTTTTGCATTGGTGGGGTGTTAGAAAAAATAATGTAATGAACAGTTAAAGTTGCTAATGACCAGTTTCCCCTTGCTCATCCCGTGTCTCTTTCATGTGATGAACATTTTACGATCGTAGCCAAAGGACCCGCGGGGGCATCCCGAGAGCGTGGGTGTTGTGTGGATCACATTCGAGGGAAACACAGGATGAGACTAGGACTTAGAGCACTCACTTCGTAGAGAAGAGGTGTTTCCGACCGGCGTCGGGTCGCCCGGTTCGGGTAATTTCCTTCTTCCACGAAGTGTCACTTCGAAACCGTAGCCGCAGGGGCGTAGGCCGTAGCACTTTGGGTCGAAAAGGTTACCACGAGGGAGACTGTTCGGTCGGTCGGGTCGCTGACCTAAGTCAAAGTACCTCCGACCGTCCTCGGCTTTCCTTGCTCGGGTCGCAGGGGCGTAGGCCGTAGCACTTTGGGTCGAACGAGTTTCCGCGAGGGAGACCTTTCGGTCGGTCGAATTACTGACCCAGGTTCGGTCGGTCGGGTTGCTGACCTAAGTCGAAGTACTTCCGACCATCCTCGGCTTTCCTCGCTCGGGTAATTTCTTTCTTCCGCGAAGTGCCACTTTGAAACCGTAGCCGCAGGGGCGTAGGCCGTAGCACTTTGGGTCGAAAGAGTTTCCGCGAGGGAGACCGTTCGGTCGGTCGGGTTACTGACCCAGGTCACTGACCCGTGTGGTCATAAGTAGCCCCCGAGTGGTGCGCAGGGGCTGGGGTGTAGTCGCCGCGTACCACTTTGAGCTCCGGGGAAGAGACGTGTGAAAAACGGAAGGGAGTCTTTGGGATTAGATTGTCTTAACTTTTTGGAGGGCCGCGCTGCGGTTGGAACTAGTGCTGGACGCTTCGAATTCCGCCCCCGCAGTTACTCAATCTTCCTCACGCTGCGCGCCCTGGGGTATAAAAGGAGGCGCGGCGGGGCCCTTTTTGATTTGTGCCAGACTCCTTAGGACTGCTATGGATGATCGCTTCACTAGACTCCTTAGGGAGTCTGCCGCAGACGCGAAGGAGGCCTGGCAGAAGATCATGGCCGACGTGGAAGCTGGCGCTGTCGTCTGGGACGCCAGGCGGGTCGACGCCCTGATCGCGGTTGTCCCTCACCTTCGGGTGGTGAGGGCGGCGCTAATTGAGGCGTTGACCGAGCGGCACCATGTGTCGTTCAGCTGGATCGGCGGGTGCCTGGAGTAGCCTCACCACGATCGGGGCAGGCTGCATCCGCTGGGGGGACTAGTGTTCCCCCCTTTATGTAAATGAATAAAATAAAAAGTTTGCTTATCCAGCTTTTTCTTTCTGTTTTGCTAATTTTCCTTCTGTTCCACGGGCTTGCCTTTGGGAAACGTGCTTCGACGATCATAGCCTCTAGGGACCGCAATGGGTCAAGCGTAGGTCGGGGGCAGCGTTAACGCGAACTCACGCGGGAGAGTGGTTGCTCCGACCAACTGCTGGTCACTTTTGCACACATAGTCTCTGCGACCCGTAGGGCACTATTTCGGGACCTCTGCCGCCGGGGCGTAGGTCATAGTGCTCAGGACCAAAAAAAAGGCACAAAAGAGGGGAAAAATAGACACTCGGTCGGAGGACCGACCGTCGTGATTTCTTGGTTTTTTGGAATTTCTTGAGCGGTACAAGGAGAAGGGAGGTTTTCTAAGGATAAAACCTTCTCAAAGTTGCCGACCTCGAACAACCGGCCGCGAACCAGTCGACTGTGGTACCGCCGTAGTGTTTGCTGGTACTTGGCCGACCGCAGGACGGCGACGTCTCACGCTTCGTCGAGTTGATTGAGGTCATCCTGCTGCGCCTCCGACCCCCGGGCGTCGTCGTAGGCCTGTACTCTTGGGGCGCCATACTCGAGGTCGATCGGGAGGACGGCCTCCGCTCCGAACACCAGGAAGAATGGCGTGAATCCAGTCGACCGTGTAGGCGTGGTCCGCAGACTCCAGAGAACGGGGGGCAGCTCGGCCGCCCACCGTCCCGCGAATTTCTTCAGTCGACTGAAGATTCGTGGCTTGAGCCCTTGGAGAATCATGCCGTTGGCACGGGGGTGCGCAACCGCTGCCCAGTCGACGCGGATGTTGAAGTCATCGCAGAATTCGAGGAACTCCTTCCCCGTGAACTACGTTCCGTTGTCGGTGATGATAGAGTTCGAAACCCCAAAGCGGTAGACGATGTCGTGGAAGAAGCTTGCCGCCTGCGCGGAGGTGATGGTCGCCAGCGGCTTGGCCTCTATCCACTTCGTAAACTTGTCTACGGCGACGAGCAGATGAGTGAAACCTCCGGGCGCCTTTCTGAAGGGTCCGACCAGATTGAGCCCCCAGACCGCGAAGGGCCATGTGATGGGGATCGTATGCAGGACTTGTGCCGGGAGGTGCGTCTGCCTGGTGAAGAATTGGCACCCTTCGCAAGTGCGGACAATCTGCGTAGCATCAGCCACAGCGGTCGGCCAGTAGAAGCCTTGTCGGAAGGCTTTTCCCACCAGGGACCGTGGCGCGGCATGGTGCCCGCAGACTCCGCCATGGATGTCGATCAGCAAGTGCCTCCCTTGATCGGCCGGGATGCACTTCTAGAGGATCCCGGAGGGGCTCCTCTTGTAAAGGATCTTCTCGACCAGGACAAAGGACTTGGCCCGTCGAGCGAGGCGTCGAGCCTCAGTGGAGTCGGCGGGGAGCGATCCGTCTGTCAACCGGTCGATGAAGGGTTGCCTCCAGTCGGACTCGACGTTCAGCAGGCTAGGGTCCGACCCAGGCGGCTGTGCGTCCGACCGAACGTCGGTCGGAGCATCCGCTTTCAGAGGGTCGGCTGTGTCCCCAGCGGTAGGATCCAACCGGATGGACGGTTTGTGGAGGTCGGAGAGGAAGACTCCAGGAGGGACCGGGCCTTTGCTAGAGGTGAGGTTGGCAAGGGAGTCGGCTTCTCCATTGTAGCGTCGGTAGCTATGGTGAAGTTCGAATCCCTTGAACCTTTCCTCGAGCTTGCGGACCTCCAGGCAATAGGCCGCCATACGAGCGTCTCGAGGCTCCGTGGCCTTCATAACTTGGTCGACGACCAGCTTGGAGTTACCGTGGACGTACAGCCGCCGAGCGGCAAGGTCAGCGGCGATCCGGAGGCTGTTGACGAGGGCCTCGTATTCGGCGACATTGTTGGTTGCGTCGAAGGGCAGTCAGATGGCGTACAGAAGCTTGTTGCCGAGAGGGGAGACAATGACGACCCCCGCACCAGCCCCGTTCTTAGTGTAGGACCCATCGAAGTACATCGTCCAGTACTCGGGGTCCTCGACCATCGGCAGGACTTGTGCTTCGGTCCACTCAGCGACGAAGTCAGCCAGGACTTGCGACTTGATCGTCGTCCTGGGGACGTACGATATGTCGAGGCCATTGAGCTCGAGAGCCCACTTGGCGATCCTTCCGGTGGCGTCGCGATTGTGGACGATTTCTCCGAGGGGTGACGAGGTCACCACGGAGACGGGGTGCCGGTCGAAGTAGTGCACCAGCTTCCTCTTTGTGATGAGCACCGAGTACAACAGCTTTTGTACCTGCGGATACCGAACCTTTGTTTCGGAGAGTACTTCGCTGACGAAGTAAACCGGCCTCTGCACCTTGAAGACGTGGCCTTCCTCTGCTCGCTCCACAACAAGCGCCGCGCTGACGACTTGGGTTGTGGCGGCGATGTAGAGGAGCAAGGGCTCTTGTGGTTCCGGGGCGACCAATACTGGAGGTGAAGTCAAGAATGCGTTCAGTCGACTGAGGGCTTCCTGAGCTTCTTGGGTACAGCAGAAGCGATCGGATTTCTTCATCAGCTTGTAAAGTGGCATCCCGCACTCGCCGAGGCGAGACACGAAGCGGCTTAGAGCCGCGAGACACCTCATCAGCCTCTGGACTCCCTTCGGGTCGTTGATCAGCCCCATCCTCATGATCGCAGAGATCTTGTCGCGGTTGGCTTCGATGCCGCGCTCGAAGACGATGAAGCTGAGCAGCTTTCCCTTCGGGACCCCAAAAACGCATTTCTCGGGGTTGAGTTTTATGCGCCGAAGGTTCGCAAAAGTTTCCTCCAGGTCGGTGACGAGGTTGTCATCCTTCCTGGTCTTGACAACGATGTCGTTGACGTAGGCTTCGATGTTACGGCCTATTTGGTCGGAAAAACACGCTTGCATACATCGTTGGTATGTAGCGCCCGCGTTCTTTAGACCAAATGGCATCGTGACGTAACAGTACGAGCCATACGGAGTGATGAAGGAGGTCGCGAGCTGGTCGGACTCCTTCATCGCGATCTGGTGGTAGCCCGAGTAGGCGTCCAGAAAGGAAAGGGATTCACACCCAGCGGTGGAATCTACAACTTGGTCGATACGAGGCAATGGGAACGGGTCTTTCGGACAGGCCTTGTTGAGCTTGTGTAGTCAACACACATTCTCTATTGCCCGGATTTTTTCTTTACAAGGACGGGATTGGCGAGCCTCTCGGGGTGACGCACTTCCTTTACAAAACCAGCGGCAAAAAGCTTGGCGATCTCTTCCCCAATGGCCCGGTGCTTTTCTTCGTCGAAACGGCGCAAGCGCTGGGCGACCGGCCTGGAGCCTGGTCGGATGTTCAAGGAGTGCTCGGCGGCTTCCTTCGGAACTCCCGGCATGTCCGAGGGTCTCCAGGCAAAGACGTCCCGGTTTGCTCGGAGGAAGTCGACGAGCGCGCTTTCCTATTTGGTAGGGAGAGCGGCCCTGATCCGTACGGTCTTGGCGGGATCCTCGGGATCGACCGCGACCTCCTTCGCGTCCTCCGCAGACTTGAAGGAGCTTGGCCCCGACCTGCTGGAGTCGGGGGCGTACTCGGGGGCCCTTTCCTGGAGACGGGCAAGCTCGGCGGAAGCGACGACTACCGAGGTCATCTCACAACTGCTCTGCTCGCAGTTGTAGGCGAGCTGAAAAGACGAGGCCACGGTGATGACGCCCTGTGGCCCCGGCATCTTCAGCTTGAGGTAGGTGTAGTTGGGGACCGCCATGAACTTGGCGTAGCATGGCCTCCCGAGGATGGCGTGGTAGGAGCCGGGAAAGTCCACAACCTCAAAGGTGAGGTTCTTGGTGCGGAAGTTGTCCGGGCTCCTGAAGGTGACGGGCAGGTCGACCTGTCCGAGCAGATGGGCCTGTTGGCCTGGGACGATGCCGTGAAAAGGCGCCTTGCTCGGCCGGAGGGCGGAGCGAGGGACCCCCAGGGCGTCTAAGGTCTCAACATACATGATGTTGAGGCCGCTGCCGTCGTCCATGAGCACCTTGGTCAGGTGCTTCGTCCCCACGATGGGGTCGACGACGAGCGGGTAGCGCCCCGGATGCGGGACGTGGTCGGGGTGGTCGGTCCGATCGAAGGCGATCGGGCACTCCGACCACCGCAAGTAGCTGGGCACGGCGGGGGTTGCCGTGTGAACTTCGCGGTATGCGAGCTTCAACCGACGCTTATCGGCGTAGCATGCCGTCCCACAGAAGATCATGAGGCAACCGTCGAGTTGTGGGAACTCGTCGGTCGTCTCGTCACCCGTTGCCCCGGCGTCGGGCGCCGGGTCGCGCTTCTTCCCCTTGCCCCGCGATGTCGTGGGGTTTCCGAAAAGAAACCGCTTCAGGACTTCGCAGTCCCGGTACTTGTGTTTGACGGGATAGTCATGGTTCGAGCACGGACTATCCATCAACTTCTCGAAACGGTCGGGCGCCTGCCGAGCCTGCTGCATGTTAGGGCGGTCGGCAGCGGCGACCATGCGGCCTTCACGGCCTTGCTTCCCCTTCTGTTTCTTCTTGTCGGAGCGATCGGAAGGGGCGCCGACCTCGGAGCCGGACGCTTTGTGGGCCACCTTCCTTTCGAAGATGGCCCCCACGGCCTCCTCGCTGGAGGCGTGGTTGGTGGCGATGTCGAGGAGCTCCTTGGTGGTCCGGGGCTTCGCGCAGCCCAGCTTGTGGACCAGAGCCTCGCAGGTAGTGCCGTAAATGAACGCCCCGACGATGTCGGCGTCGCGGATGTCGGGGAGCTCGTTGCACTACTGGGAGAAGCGGCGGATGTAGTCCCGGAGGGTTTCCCCCGGCTGCTGCTTGCAGCTCTTCAAATCCCAGGAGTTGCCAGGGTGTTTGTACGTGCCCTGGAAGTCCCGACGAAGAGGTTCGTCAGGTCGGCCCAACTCCCGATAGTGTCCGCGTGTAGGTACTCGAGCCAAGCTCGGGCAGAGTCCGCGAGGTAGATGGGGAGGTACTGGATGATGAAGAAATCATCTGTCGCTCCCCCCGCCTGGCAGGCGAGCCGGTAGTCTTCCAACCAAACACTGGGGTTCGTTGCCCCTGTGTATTTGGCTATATTGACTGGGGCCCGAAACCTGGCCGGGAAATCGGTATTGCGGATGGCGCGGGTGAACGCCCACGGTCTGGGGCCATCGGGACCCGGATCGCGATGGTCGCGCCGCCCGCTGTCCGCAACCTGCGATGATGCAGCTGCGTCGGCGACTCTCCTCCGTGCCTCGAGGGTGGCGCGAAGATCGCGGTTGTCCCCCAGGCGGTGGCGCATCGGAGTGCGTGACGCCTAGGGGAGCTCGTGATGCGGGGCCGTTCTCGCCGGGCTCTGATGACCCTGCGAAGGGGAGTGGCCCGGGCGGCCCGAGGAGATGCCCGAGTGTCGGGAACCGGAACCCTAGGCGTGGTGTACGACAGCACGCTTCACCAGCCCCCAAAGGTTCTGGTATGTGGCCTTGGCGTCCGGGTCCGTCGGCTCGGGCTGCCCACAAAACAGCATTGCTGCTGCGGCGACGTTTTGGTTGGCGTGGGGGAAGAACGGGAGGTCGTCCGTTCCCCCAGCCAACTGGTGATGGACCTGGCGTGCACGCGCGCGCGCGCCAGAGGCCATCAGTGGCTCGGGCTGACGTCGCAACAGGTCGGCCTGGAGTTTGTCGAGCTCGGCCTTACGGGCATCCAGCTCCTCGCGCTGATGTTGGAGGTTAGCGAGGCGAGCCTGGAGGCCCGCGTCGTCCTCTCGGCGGGACCCATCCCCCCACACTTCGTCGCGCGGGAGGAGGGTTCCAGGAGTTGCGGGGGTGGCGGATGGCTCCGTCGCGCCCGCCATGTTGCACTCGCGGGAGTACGCCCTGCGCGGAGGGTGCTCTCTGTCGGAGCTAGAGCCGTGGCTGGAGGAGTCCCCCAGCAAGTCGTGCAGGGAAGTCGGCATATAGCCAGTCATGGCCACGAGACGAGAGCCCGTGGAGGGCAGGACCGTCGTCGTTCGTGGTTCGTACATAGCGTCACCAGAGGGGACTCCGATACTTGGTGAGCCTGCCTTCGAGGCCCGCGCCGGGGCCTCGAGGCGGAGATTGCCGAGAATATCGGCGACTGCGCCCAAGCTCTCGGAGAAGACCTGGTCGCGGACTACGGCGGGGACGAGCACGAGCTCTCCTGCCGCCGTAGCGATGAAGCCGAGGGTGCCGAAGCAGATCCAGCCCCTCGGTGCCGGTGCGCCGTCAATGCGCGAGGGAGAAGCCATCGAGGATTAAAAAGGTGGGAATCCGAAGAAGGAAGTGATGATGACGCGCGAGCGCCCCTACCTGGCGCGCCAACTGTCGGTGTTTCATGCACCGGCAATATGAATTTTTGGTTAGTGGGGGTTGCGCGCTCCCTCTCCTCGAATGGTTGACTCGGGAAGCCAGGGGTTTATACTGGTTTGGGCTGAATGTCCCTACTCCAGTTCGTGCTTGTTGGAATGTATTGCTTTGCGAGGGGAACAAGGGGTTAGAGACGAGGCAGGGGTTCGATCGACCGATCTCCCTTGCGCCCGATTGGTTTTTTTTGTTCTCTTGCTTGATTTTTCGTCCTCGGAGTCCTGCCCCCCTTATATAGTCGGAGGTGGCAGGTTACATGGGAGTTTGGAGAGAAAAAGGAGGGGGTAATGTGCGCCTTGGAGTCTGGACTTCTGTCTTGTCGTCCGACCAGGCTTCGCCTAACCCCACGCGGGGTTGGTAGTCCCGCAGCTGGGGGTCTTCGGCCGTGCTGACAAGGTGACGACCGCTCTGCATTTAACGTCGCCCGGCAGTTAATTGTATTTGACCTGAGCTTGGCCTCGGGAGAGGGCGCTCTCCTCCGTGATGTGTCAGTGATGATGGGACTAGGGCCTGATTTCATGGCACGTCCTCTGACACCCTCGGGAAGGGACCGCCTACCCTGGTACGGACGTCAGAGGACGTCGCATACGCGCGGGTCTTGACCACTCGACCGCTGGTGGAGCCGACCGACCGCGCGCTCCGACCTAAGAGGTCAGAGGCAGCTGACCGCCCGGGGCTGGTTCTAAATAGGGCCGGACCCACTCTTTAAGGCCCACGGGCCTCTTGCCAGAACTGGGCCTCTAAGGAGGTCAGCCCGCTCGTGGTTCCGGGCTGATGGGGGTACCCATGGTATATGTACTCGTCAATTGGGTAAGGTCAATCACAAACCATGAACCCAAATTGATCCACACACAACCACTCGAACCCCAAAGCGCTAAAAGCCACTTTGGAAAGAATTCGGCAACAATCAAAGAGTACTCATTTTATTTTCCTAAGCCAAATCGCAAAGGAAACACACATCTCCTATACCACAGCCAAAATACTAGAAGTTATTCATTATTTCTCTTCATACTAGAAAGAAATAGACATCTCGATTCATGACATGAATGCAAACTTTTCAAGAGCACTTCGGATTAGTCATATTTCCATATATGACTTTCTCACCAACCTGGCTCATCGACTCTTTTATGATTGAATAAACATAAACAATGTCATGTTTCCTTTTCACCATTCATTCACCATGTAACAACAATACCGAGTAATCATTCACCAAACGACTACTTCCTCGGTATCACATGTTTGAAACACACATAACATCGACGGTTGCGCTAAATCATATAACTATGACGGCAACACCGTTAACAAAGAAACACCACGCCAGGTCGTAACCCACCATCAATTGAAAACTAACCTTGCAAAACCTCGCATTCTAACCAAAATCAACATTTTGGAAAAGAACATCAACTCCAAAGTCAAACATCTGCACACACAACCACCACAAATTTTCTCAAAGAGAAAGGGAAACTCATTTCAAAAGGGAACACTTCACCAACAAAATCACTTATGAAACATTCATAAAATCCACCTTTTGAAGCATTTGCAAACAACACACACATTTTTCAAATAACTCCAACTCTAGCCAAATAGAGTTACAAATTGAATCTCGAGAATCTCCAACACAACCCACTATGTCCTTCTGCTTCCTTTAAAATTTATTCCAAGGATAACTCAGTGTGAATGCGAAGGACCACGATCCACTCAAAAACTTTTGGGTGTAAATCCATACTCACAACACAAACTAAACAAATTAGCCAAAACCAAAGACTGGCACCAATTTCTACGAGTTTTAGGGAAACTCTGAAACACAACATAAAGAACACCTTAATCGAAAGAAATCAACCAAGATAGCAAACAACCAAACCAGTCCAAAAGGTTTTAGACACAAGCTCAGCATGAAACCCACCATATCTAGTATTCCTCTATACTTACCACTTAAAACGTTCAATATTCACTATTTACTCATCGAGAAGCCCAACATAATTCAACCAAAAGCTACATAACCAATTCTTTCTCTAGTTACCTTTCCCACCACTTATAAATAAAGTTTATGATGATTATAAAAAAAAACATCCAACCAATACTACCTCATCATGATCCCCAAAGACCAACACATCATATAACAACGTATTCTATTTTTCAAACATAGTACTTCAACAGATACTTGAGCATGATCAACCTACCAATTTTATACAATCCATACGTCAGTTTCTCGACAACCAAAACTTACTCAATCAATAAATGACTTCAACACATAAATGTTATCTCTACAAGTCAAAATTCGTGAGTAAGAATCTAGGATATACATTCATTAAGAATAAAATCCTACATCATGATAATTATTCATGGTTCACTCCATCACAACATGTTACAATTTCCTCCATTTTTAACCATGGTTTTCAACAAGTAACCTAAACAATTACCACCACTACTAAGTCATCAATATCAATAAATGGGCATACTCATAAAACAACAACACTTGCTTTTAGCTGCCTGTCCATAGGTTATAACAAAATTGCCACTACACAACATACTCCAACTATTAAATAAATTTAATAAGTCAGACCATCACAATGCTCTTAACAACAATATTAACAACAAAACCTATGCCTTCTCAATTGACATCGATTCTAGCATTGTAGGGACACAACTGCATACTTCCAAATATACTAATAGTTTGCAACAACATAAATAGCAACTCTAATTAACTTCCAAGTTAAAGTCACTAGCCAACACGATTAAATTAGAACATCTTTAAGCAACCAGCAAGGTTTTTTTAACAATAACAGTAGTTTACATCATAATAACGTTATGACTATGCATCAGGGTTTAAAACATTAAGTATTATCGGGGGTCATAGACACTTTTAAAGCAAAGCAACAAATTCTAAGGCTGTACATTAACACATTTAATCATTCTCACTAAAGAGTAATCTACAACACTAGAAGTTCGTTTAATCTTAAGCTAAAGCTAAAAATTACATTTAATTGATTCAACTCACAATTTACCTTAGGAGTACATCATTTCCATTAATCACATTGTTATTGTCGGGGATTGGCTATCTGGCAAAAATACCACGATACCCCGTGAAAGGCCAAGCCCACCGACCAAACAATACTGAAAGAAGATGCTCGGGGGCGTGAAACGAGCATCCCTCCTCCTCCCACGAGCGTAAGCATCCGCACCTTTTACTCACGGTCACATCAAGCACCACCCGCACGAGCAAGCATGCTCGTAGAGACCACGACCTACCCAGGTATTTGGTCGGTGGGCCCAGCGAGCACTACGAGGAAGGAAGGAGGCAACCAATCAGCCAAAGATCAAGGGAAATCTTACCCGAAATTCAAATAGTGCGTGAATCAAGGACGGCGGATCGCAGTTATGAGTGCGTAGCGCGATCCCAGGAGGTAGTTACCTTCTTTGTATCTCTAGTCGTAGTATTTAAACCCCCCTGAAGATCTGTAACAGGGAGGGACCCCCAAAATAGAACACAATACATTGGAGTAGGGCTATTATCTCGGCGGTGAGAGGCCCGAACCAGGATAAACCACCGTGTCCCCCTTTCTCCCGACCTGGCATCGCTCAAACGACCTCCTCGATCCATACGACGGGGCTCTGTTGATCCCCCATTCAACAAGTAAGCTCGACGGGAGCCCGTTCTCCAACCGTCGACAGCTGGCGCCGTCCGTGGGGACGACAGCTTGATTCCCATGCGGATCAAGATCCTCGAGGATGCCGAACTCGGGGGATACTCGGAATCTTTGTGCCTTCGACGACGTCGAAGACGACGACATGTACTACGCCGGCGACGGCGTGGCCGGTGTGACCAATCCCATCGGTCACATCGAGTCCGGGAGCTCTTCCCCGGACCCTGGGATGCGAGGGCAGATCCTTCGTTCCCCAGACATTACCCTCGGAGACCACGAGGATGACTATGACGGACTCTACGATGGCCTGGACATACCGGACGACCTAGAGTTCGACCGAGAGACTGCATCTCAAGGGGATACAATGATGTCCCCATCGCTTTCATCTCGCTCTCGTCACATCAACATGGCCGGGAGCCGTGCCGAACCCGGGGAAGGATCCTCGGACGCTACCAAGCGCGACCACTACGAGGCGGCCAGACTCCACCTAGAGGCGTCTTTGGGAAAGACCCTCGCGAGCATACGCCGCCAGGCAAAAGGGAGGCGCGCTTCCGCGGAAAGGAACTCTCGCGAGTACCGAACCCCCGATCGCGCCCCGGAGCGCCGCCAAAGCTCACCGCCGCCAATTCACCAGAAACGAGAACGGCTACAGGCCTTGGCGGCGGTCGTGCGCGACCTACGCAGTTTCCCCGAGCAAGTGAACCTAGAGGCCGTGGGCAAGGTCGTGGCCGAAGATCTGGAGAGGCTTGCCGCCGAGCTGAAAGTCTCGGATTCTCCCCGCGACCGGGATGCCCGGAGTGTTTCCCGGGACCATCACAGACGCTCCCCCATGCGCTCGCACAGAGATGAATCTCGGAGCCATGCTCGGAGATCGCCCCAGACCGCTAACCTGATCCGGGAAAAGCCCCAGAACAGTTCCAGAGCAACCTCGGAGCGACACCTCTACAATCGTCCGGATTACGAGTGTTCTGAACGCTCCACGACCAAGCGGTCGTCGGCACGACCGTCGCATGAAGTCTTCTCTCGACTCGGCCCACGTACGGGGCGTTGGGCGGAAGACCCGCGCGAAGGCCGCTATGACCGAGGGTTTCACCGCGAAACCCCAAGCTTCGGTTGCCAGGCCTTCACGAGTTCCCTCCGGAATGTCGCATGGCCGAACAGGTTCAAGCCCGGCCACATCAAAAGGTTCAACGGGACCCAGAACCCGGACGAATTTCTCTCAATATATACCACCGCCATCCTCGCCGCCGGAGGCGATGAAGGGGTGATGGCGAATTATCTGCCGACGGTTCTGGACGGAGCTGCTCGCACATGGCTCTTCAACCAAAAGGAGGGTTCCATACGATCCTGGGGGCAGCTCAGCACCGCGCTCCGAGCAAATTTCCAGAGCTGTTACATCCGCCCAGGAAAGGAGCGCGACTTGGAGCGCTTTGTCTGACGGGCGGAGAAACCTGCGACGATTCGTCTGTGAGGTTCATCCAGGTCCGGAACTCGATCCCGAACATATCGGACGAGGCCGTCGTCCGAGCCTTCAAGTTCGGGGTACGGGACGTGCGCTTCACGCAGGACCTGGAGATCCATCCGGATCTAACGGCAAACGAGCTCTTCCGAATGGCTGATCGGTACGCCAACGCGGATGAGGCCGTCCAGTGGAAGAAAATGCTGGACGGCGAAAGTCGCCACCTCACCGGGCTAGAAACCTCCGCCAGTAAAAAGGTCTCGAACTCCGTGGATAAGAAGATCAAGAAGAAGAAGAAAAAGCAGCTCCCACCGGGAATGGTTGCCGAGGTGGAACAACAACAGCCCGAGCAAACCCAGCTTGCACCGGGGGTTTAACGCTCGGGGAAGAGGACAACCACACAGGACTCGCAACCGAGGTGGCCAGGCAGATCAACGGGGCGACCTCTACTGTCCGCTTCACCAGGCGCACGGGCACGACCTACGGAATTGCCGAACGTGGACCTACCGCCTGGAGCAGTTTTACAGTGGTAGGGGTCCCATGCCGTCGCTTCCAGAGCAGGGTGAAAACGGCAAGGGCAAGCAGCCCGTCGAAGAAAACGAAGATGGCATGGAATATCAAGAACCACAGAACCACATCGCGGTTATCTTCGGGGGCTCCTCTGCCTATAAATCTCGCCGGGACTTAAAGGACGCTGCGAGGGAAGTGCACCAAGTCACCCAAGGTAAGCCGCCAGTGCAGCAACTCAAATGGTCTGAGCTGTCCCTCACTTTCTCCAAGGACGATTGTCCCTTTGGAATGACCAAACCGCAGAGGCTTCCGATGGTCGTGAACCCCACCATCAGCAATACCGTCGTTGGTCGGGTCCTCATAGACTCCGGGAGCTGTTTGGACCTTTTGTCAGCTAAGGTTTTGGACGAGATGCAGATTCCTCATTCCAAAATCAAAAGTGTAGCCGTGCCCTTCTTCGGGATAGTCCCGGGCACCTCGATCAAACCTCTGGGGCAGGTCGTTCTGCCCGTGACTTTCGGCGGCCCAAGTAACTTCAGAATGGAGCTAATCACCTTCGAGGTGGTAGACTTCGAATCGGCCTACAACGCCATCCTCGGCAGGCCGGCCTTGGCCAAGTTCATGGCCGCCTCGCACCACGCGTATCAATGCCTGAAGGTTCCCGGACCAAACGGAGTCATAACCGTAAAAGGGAACCACAAGTCCGCACTCAATTGCATTTAAAGGGCGTTGGATATGGTCGGTCGATTACCCACTCGCGGTCCCGACCAAGAGCCAAAACATTCCCAACCTAAACTTGCCCTCCAACCTGGAGGAGAGACCAAAGTCGCTCCGCCAACGAGTCGGAACCGGCCAAAGTCGTGCATTTGGGATCTTCCTTAGATCCCAAATAGGAACTCGAGCTCATCACCTTCCTCCGGGCAAGCTCGGATGCGTTCGCCTGGGAACCATCCGACATGCCCGGGGTCCCTAGGGAGGTGATTGAGCACAGGCTAGCAGTTCAGCCTGACAAAAAACCAGTGCGACAGAAACTTAGACGCTTTTCCCCAGAAAAACAGGCAATCATCCGGGAGGAACTCGACAAACTCCTAAAAGCTAGCTTCATCAGGGAGGTCGAATACTCCGAGTGGATAGCCAATCCAGTCCTGGTCAGAAAGAAAGGAGGCAAGTGGTGTATGTGCGTCGATCACACGGGTCTAAACGCGGCATGTCCGAAAGACAACTACCCGTTGCCTCGTATAGATCAATTCGTCGACGCAACGGCGGGGTCGCAAACCATGAGCTTCCTAGACGCTTATTCAGGCTATCATCAGATCAGCCTGTCGCGCGAAGATGAAGAAAAGACATCCTTCATCACCCCGTTCGGTACCTTCTGCTATACGACCATGTCTTTCGGTCTGAGAAATGCGGGAGCGACCTTTCAACGCCTCATGCAGAAAACTTTCGCAGACCAAGTGGGTCAAAATTTGGAGGTCTATGTCGACGACATAGTTGTAAAAAGCAAGAGCACTTCGGATCACGTTGCTGACTTAGAAGAAACCTTCTGTAACCTCAGTAAGCATCGAATAAAGCTAAATCCAGAAAAATGCGTGTTCGGTGTGAAAGCTGGCAAGGTGCTCGGCTACATGGTCGGACCACAAGGCGTCGGGGCAAACCCGGAGAAAATCGAAGCCATTGAGAACATGAGGTCGCCCACGTGCGTGAAGGAAGTGCAAGCTCTGATAGGGAGAATGGCCGCTTTAAGCCGGTTCATTTCCCGGCTGGGAGAGCGAGGACTACCCTTCTTTAAAGCCCTCCGAAAGCACGATGGCTTCACATGGACAGAAGAAGCTGACCACTCATTCAAAGAACTAAAACGGTACATTTCTAAACCGCCCGTCCTCGTCACACCTGCAGCAGGGGAAGAATTGCTACTATACCTGGCGGCAACCCCGCAGGCGGTAAGCGCGGTATTAGCAGTAGAGAGAGGTGGTTCCCAACGACCTATCTATTATGTCAGCGAAGTACTTCATGGACCAAAGGAGCATTACCCTGAGGTCCAGAAGCTACTGTACTCATTGCTGATGGCTTCCAGGAAGTTGCGCCACTACTTTCAAGCACACAAGATCATGGTACCGACCAGCTTCCCGCTCAGGGAAATCCTGAAAAACCAGGACGCCAGTGGTCGCATAGCCAAGTGGGCAATGGAGCTCGCCGAATTCGAGATAACCTTTTCGGCCCGCACGGCGATCAAGTCACAAGTCCTCGCTGACTTCGTGGCAGAATGGTCGGCTCCAGCACCACCAGCCAGCGAAGCCAACGGTTCAAGGAAAGACTCCTAGACCTTGTATTTCGATGGATCCTGAGCATATGAGCGCTCGGGGGCTGGCATCGTCTTGGTCTCCCCGGATGGAGAGCGACTTCAATACGCCATCCAACTACATTTCACCGCGACCAACAACGCGGCGGAATACGAAGGCCTCTTGGCCGGACTTCGGGCGTGTAAATCGCTAGGAGTCCAACGGCTCACTGTGATGGGCGATTCACAGTTGGTCGTGAACCAGGTCAACAAGGAGTATCAGTGTTCTGATACCTCAATGGCGCTGTACCTGGCCGAAGTAAGGAAGATGGAGAAATACTTCAAGAATTTTGAGGTAATCTACATTCCCAGGAAGGATAATTCCCTGGCCGACCAAATGTCTAATGTCAGTTCCTCTCAAACTACCGCTCCGGCGGGGGTGCTTATCGAGCACCTATATAAGCCCTCCATTCCCTCTGAAGAGGAGGCACCAGAGACCGACGGTAGGGTCTCCTTCCTCGAGCAAAGTGCAAATTGGATGACGGCATGGGACGTTGCCCGAGGAAGAAGCCGAGCGTTCCCGGCTAACAAGGCGATCTTCTCAGTACAAACTGATCGAAGGTGACCTATACCGAAAAGGCGCATTAGGAATCCTTTCCAAAGGCTCTCAGAGGAAGGCCAATACCTTCTTCGTGATATCCATGAAGGAATGTGCGGAGCTCACTCGTCTTCGTAATGCTTGTGAGCAAAGCCTTCCGATTGTTACTCTTGGCCTACGGCCTTGACGGATGCACGGTCAATCGTAACGACTGCCGAGCATGCCGATTCCATGCTCGCAAAGCCCGCCACCAAAGATACGCCCGCAAACCATACCGCTGCGGGCCGCTTCGACCTGGGGGCTCGACGTCCTTGGACCTTTCCCCCGGGGGCAGAAAGGCTGCAAGTATTTGCTCGTGGCCATCGACACTTTCACTAAGTGGATAGAGGCCGAGCCCGTCTCAACCATCTCGGCCCAGGCGGCCAAGAGGTTCCTCCGTAGCAATGTGATAACTCGGTTCGGGATACCCAGCCGTCTCATCACGGACAATGGAACCCAGTTCACCAGTGAACTATTCCAAAGTTACTGCGAGGAGGTCGGGACCAAGGTCTGTTTCGCCTCTGTGGCACATCCACAGAGCAACGGAGCAGCCGAACGAGCAAATGGGCAGTTAGTGCAGGGCATAAAAAAGAGGGTCTTCAAGAGCCTCAACCAAAGACAGCAAAGAAGTGGGTTGATGAACTTCCCGCCGTTCTTTGGTCCGTCTCAAGACCACGACGAAGTCGAGCCACAAAGTAAACGCCTTTCCAACTCGTCACGGTGCGGAAGCCATTCGCCGCCAAATCGTGCTAGGTTCCCCAAGGGTGCGGCTGATCGATTCCGGCCGATCAGGAGGTTGAACGCCTCCTCGACCTAGACCTCGTCGGCTAACACGTGAACGCGCCGCTCCACCGCGATTTACCTACAAGCTCTTCGTGAGGCACGCGGCCAAGTCACCGACCAAGGTCCCTGCAAATTGGTGACATGGTCTTACGAAGACTTCAAGACCTGTCGAAAGCCAATAAGCTAACCCCAAGATGGGAGGGACCCTACACGGTCGTGTCCACAGCACGCCCGGGGGCTGTTCGCCTCGCGATGGAGGATGGTCGGGAGCTCGCCAAAGACTGGAACATTGATCAACTACGTAAATTTTACGTTTAGACGCGTACCCCTATCTCGCGCCCCTTGCGTTTTTTCCTATAAAACATTTCTTTTCCTGCTCATTTTTTATCCTCGCTTTGTCGAACGAGCATCATCGTCTACCAGCACTGCGGACGAGCTTATCCGACGAATATGTGCGCACCATTCCCTTTGGCCCCGTACGGATGCTCGCCCACTCGATCACTTTCCACAAGAGCTCTTCATCAGTATGCGTGGTCGATCGCGAGCATCCATCTAAGCCCTGGCTCAAGAACCACTCGGGTATGGTGGCTCCACGTATTGTTGGTTTAAAGCTCGTCTACTCTACGCACGTAACAATGCTCACGCTCATACTTCTCTCAACGCAATCGGCCTGTTTAAATCGTTCAAAAATCGTTACGATCAAAGTATCCCTTAACTTTCCCATGAACAAACTCGTGCTCGCATCAGTAAGGGCACAACCTTTGTCCATGGCGGGGGCTCCGTTTGATAGGAATGTTCCGTCCTTTTTTCAAGGATATTTGCTCGTATCCGTGTTATATGCTCTCATGCAGGGACTTGGTCTTTTTTCTGCGGAACCAGGATCGTGCGAGCATACATTGAAAGCGGACTCGAGAAAAACAGGCAAGGACCCAAACATCTGTGAATTTTACTCATTTAACCCAAAAAATTGTTTCCTTTTTACAGGATTTGCAAGAGCAAAAAAGGGAAAAAGAAGAGCTAAGTCCTATGCTCGGCCTGGATGGCAGCGAGCTCCTCCTTAAGGGAGTCGACCTCTGCCTCCAGGTCCAAAACCTTTCGCCGAGCAGCGCGACCTTCAGCCGCGCTGTCCCGAAGGCGTTATGCCTCCTTGAGCTGGGCCTCTTCGCGCTCCCGAGCTCGCTGAAGGTCGCCACGCAGGTCGGGGACCTCCTGCCGCAGCCTTCACTGGGCCTCTTCGAGCTCGGCAAGACACTTCTGTTCGGCGTTTCTTCGCTTTCGCTCTCAAAGAGCTGGTCCCGAAGCCCGACGATGAGGCTCTTCGCCAACTCCAGCTCCTTCAGGTCGGCCTCGCGCACCTCGGAGACCAGACGCTCGAGATCAGCGATCTTGGCATCTTGCTCACGATGGTACGCCCAGAACTCTTCTGCTGGAACTGCGAAGGTGTCGATGTCTGTAACACCCCAAAATTTTGCTTTTCTTAAATTCATGTGTGATTTGGCACTTTGGTGAATTTTTGGAATTTTCTGGAATTTATTTGGAATTTATTTGAATTTATTCCATTTTGAAATAATTAAAGAATTAAACTTTGCAAATAAAATTTTGTTGGAAATATTTTATTTGAGTCCCAAATACCCTAAAATATTTTCCAGAATTTTTCTGGAATTTTTCTGAGTCTTTTGCTATTTTTAATGAATTAAATGAATTACTGGGAATTATTTTAATTATTAAATCGCTGGAAAATGCGAGTGGGTTTGCACTGTTCATCCGATCGCGTTCGAAGTCGACTCGAGTTCGAGTCCGACCGAGCCACCGACTCGACCAAACCACGCTCGAACCCAAACCCACGGGGACCGTTGGATCGAGATCCAACGGCCATGATCGACCGACCCGACCCGAGCCAGAAACCGACCGACCGGCCGCGCCCGCGGCGATCGTGGCCGTTGATCGCGCCACGTGGACGGTCCACCGTCATCGCCCTCGTCCGACCAAGGCTGGATTCCTCCGCCACGCCGTGCATTCGATTAGGTTTCCGCCTGGCGCGACGCCGAGGCTATTTAAAGCCCGGTCACGCCCGAGGTTGGCTGCTCCGTGTGCACCCATTGCCCTAGCCGCCGCCAGTAGCTCATCAAGCGCCGCAATAGCTCGCCGTAGTTGGGCTTGCGCGGCGTTTGATTTCGTGCACGCATGCCGCCGCTGAAGCGCCTCGCCGCCACCGAGCACGATCTAGAACCCCAGTGACGAGACGCACCAACCGGAACCACCCACGTCGCCGGAGGAGCCCCCAAACGCCGCATCAAGTGTCATCGCCTCGATTCCGCCACCGCCGCCGCAGACGCCATCGCCGCCTCGCGAAGTTTGGCTACCGTCCGATCAAGATCGCACGGCTAGGATCTCGCCACGTCACCCGTCGGTGAGATCTCGCTTTGAACTCAGATCCAATCCCGACCGCTGGATCTAGATCCAACGGTCCGAAATCAATGCGTTAACCCAAACGCTGTAAACACTAGATCCAATCCGCGTCGTTGAATTTCAAATCAACGGCCGAGATCGAGCCACGCTGGCCGGGAAGTTGGACCGACGCGGCCGGGCCGCCGCGCGTGACGCCGACACGCCGGGCCCGCATGTCGCGCCCGCCAAATCGCACCATGACGCCACGCCGACGTCATGGCGGGCCCGCATGTCGGGCCGTTGTCCCAGCTGAGCGCCGACGCCGCCAGCCGACGCCACCGAGGCGGACCCACATGTCAGCGACACGTGGATTCGTGGACCGAGTCCACGGTAGACCCGAGCCGAGCGTGGACCACGTCCATGGACCGGCTGACGTCAGCAGGCCAATCAGAAGCTGCCACGTGTCCTTGCTGACGCAATAATTAATTTCCGAAAAAGAAAATGATTTATTAATTCGAAATAATGATTTCAGATTTTGATTCAAACTTCAAACGCTTATAACTTTTGCGTTTGAACTCCGATTTGAGTGATTCAAATTTCTAAATTTGTATAAAATTGAGATCTACCTAAATATGAATTTTATTTAATTTTTGGACTAAAGTTTTTCTCTGTAAAATTATTTAATTGATTATTTAAACTTTAAATAATCATAACTTTTGCATTTTAACTCCAAATTTGACGATTCCAGTTTCTAAAAACTCATAAAATTATGTTCTCTCTGTTTATGGATTTTATTTGGATGTTTGGACACTTTTTGCCTATTGTTTATTTGTGTATTGCTATTTGCACGCTTTACGAGTAGATGTTGAAGTGCCGGAAGGATTCGAAGGAGAAGTATTGACTCAGGATCCAACTCAAGACCAAGAACAAGTACTTTTTGCAGGCAAGTTGTGCTTTGACCATGTTGATCCTATTTTGAAACTTATTTTGATTTAACCTATTGCATGCTAGTTCAATAGAAAAATACTTTATTTAGATATGGGGGATTAGATAAATACCAAATTGCTGTATGACACCTTGATTATTTAAATATGTGCCACGACCCTTGTCACCCTAGTTGTGGATTACTAGTTGGACATTATTAAATTACCAACATGGGTTTTAGACCGTTGTAGTATACTGCTTAGACACATATGCGTGCTCATGACATGATTTTGGACAATCAAATGTTAATATTGACTTAATGATATATTGAACCTGTTTTGGAAAGGTATCATGTGATGTTGATGGCACGTGGTGCATGGTAATCAACTGGGGTTTGATAAATAGTTTTCGATTGGGGCATGTGGCAAGAATGATCAGGTGGGCCAGTTGTGGCATTGGGGATGTTGATTTGGTTCTTCGGGTAGTCTTGCCCTGGTCATCCTAAGGACTTAACCTTGCAAGCCTTTGAACTGGGTCTAACGTGCAACCACATGTCTGTAATGGGACGGACCTAGTTGACTAAGTTGCTAATAACGTACCTGTGGGACCTCAGGAGGTCAACTACACCCTTTGTGTAGGTTGTACGGGGAGCGCATCGGCCGAGGCCAGGTACCCATCTAACGGTTGATTGGCCTAGACTTCGCCTTAGCTAAGGGAAGGGTTAGTGCGCAATAACCGGGGAGGACCACTTGTATTGTTAGAGGTTTCCGAAAGACTTTGTTACGGGAACTCGCCTTTGTGGTGTTTGACTGTATCTTGTGGGTAAAGTGCATAACCTCTGCAGAGTGTAGAATCTATTCGAATAGCCGTGTCCGCGGTATTGGACATCGCTCGGGAATTACAGTCAAGGGTTAGATTTTCTCAAAAATAACTTGGACTTGAAAGGTTGGGTTGGATTAATAATGATGTTGGAAATATGGATTAGGATGGGAAAAATGTTTATTAAACCTCTTGAATGGTTATCTATGCTTTACATATTTCTACTGCTTTCGAATCTACTTATACTACTTGTCAAATGCTGTTTACTGCAAATATACCTTGAGCTATTCCTTTGTACCAAGCCATGCATATAGTATATTAGCCTGCATTCTGTGCATGACTTGCTGAGTACCAAGTACTCACCCTTGCCACCATACAACACCAGTTGAAGAGGAGACTACACCAGCTTTGGAGGAGGAGCTCCAAGAGGATCCGTCTACTTAGGGAGCGAGCCTGGGTTGCTGTGGTATACTGGATGGCGCCACGAAGTTATTTGATTTTTCCGCTACTACTATTTCTCTCTTAATAAGTTTCGCCCTGCGAGGCGTATATTGTAACTTGACCATAAGGTCAAGTAACCAGTTTGGGTATTTAAATAAAGTACTTTATTAGTATCGAGTGGTATGATTGTGATATTTACCGATGTTAAGACTGTGTGCACTAGCGTGTTCCTGGACTAGTGCTGAATACACAGAGGGTCCGGATTTGCAAATTCGGGGTCCCGACAGAGGTGGTATCAGAGCCATACTGACCGTAGGCTCAACCCTAGCTAGAATGGTCGTAGTGAGGATAAAACCTATTTTCTAAAGCTAAAAATTTGTCAAGACAAGAAATGACATCTCGACTTATCCCATTCCTTCTTTTCTTGTCTCTTGCTAAATTTTTCCTTACCTTGTCACAATTAAAAAAAAAAATTCCGAGTTCTTACGTGAGCACTCTTGTGACAGATGGAGGAAGAGTTCAACTACGTTGATCTGGGAGTTGGTCACGCCGCGGAACTTTGGCATATGCTACAAACTCTCGGAGATTTTGAGAAGCCCCAATACCAAGTGGAAGTGATCAGACAAGCGGGATTGATCAAGGCTTGTGACGTGAAGATTGAGGTACCTGCTAGGAAGAAGGGCCTGTGCAATCGCTCGATACACCGTGACCGCCAGAGGTCTACAATGCAGATGGGTATCCAAGAAGTATCACGACGAGCAATGCGGCACATTACCCGTATCTACGCCAGAGAGTTGGAGAGCACGGTGTTCCGTTATCACCCGCAAAGAATAACCTTCTTGACCCAAAGGCGATTCAGGATGAGGATGCCATGGTTACACAGCTTGGCACGATTTGTTGTCGCCAGGAGGATGTACTCGATGATACAAGTAAAGAGCTACTGAAGGCCCGCAAGGAGATCACGACAGAGGAACAGATGGCGGGAAGCTCAAGAGTATGTGTCACACCTTCGCGAAGGATTGACGAGTTGGAGATGGCTTTGTACGGACGAGCAGCGAGCGATTGAGCTACACGAGCCGATCCGAGGAGTCGATCTCGATGAGGACACGGCTTCCTCGACTACCACAGATGACACGATTGCTTTGGACATGGCAATCGTTTCGCGCCTATGTCGCAAAGACCCGCACTCCAGTGCCGTGGAGGTTTTCGATGAGTGAGCGTAGGTTCTATAGTGAGACTCCTTCGCCGAGTCGCGTCATAGAATAAAGAGTCACCCTTTAGGCGTTAGACTCCAATGTTAGTTCGATTTGGATTTTCATTGTTTGTCGAGTGTGCAGATGTGTTGCAAGGCCCTTAGGCATTGTAAGCACCATACCAAGTTATCAATATTAATAATAAAGTTGGACCTTAAAGTTACACCTTTCGCCCGCATAAGTTCCATATTACTTGTCTATTCTTGTTTCCCTCTCATCTCTAAAACTTAGAGCAAATCGATGAGATGGTGAATACCCGCGAAACTTTGGAGGCAATGGAAGTGGTTCTCGCCAATGTAAAACCCCAATGATGGAGCACCAAAGACCGCCAATCGATATGCAGAATTTCGAGCTTTTCTCGCTGCCTGCACTCGCTTGATGCATGCTATGATGCAACAAATGCAAAACGCCACCGCCAGGCCACGCTTAATCAAGTCAATCGGGACAACGCCGTAATACAAGACTGCCGAGTTCATGAGAACTCACCCACCCACTTTCTCTCGGGAATGCCAATCCATTGGAGGCCGATGATTGGTTAAGATCAATCGAGAGGAAGTTACACATAGCTCAATGCATAGGAAATGAGAAGGTACTCTACGCTTCTCATCGCTTGGAAGGAACAACCACGAATGGTGGGAGAACTTCGTGCCACGCAGAGAACCCTCAAGATATCACTTGGGAAGAGTTCACACTGCGTTCCATCAAGATCACGTGCCTGAAGGAATCATGAACCTTAAGAAGGAGGAGTTCAGAGCATCAAGCAAGGTAATCAGCCGCTGGCCGACTACCTGAACAAGTTCACACAGCTAGCACGCTACGCACTGAGGATGTAGCGACAGATAAAGCTGCATACCTCGCTTTTATGAAGGGACATAACTCAGGATTGCAAGTAGGATTGATCACCCACACCTTTCCAGATTTCCAAGAGTTGGTGAATAAGGCACTTATTCTTGAGGACAAGCGCAAGGAACCGGATGAGAACAGAAGCGCAGGATGCAACAAAGCAAGGATCACGCCAGGAATGCAATACCGAGAGTTGCACCAAATCAATTCTTGATTCTAGCCACAAAATGCAACAAGGACACCGTCACCATGCACCAAGACCCGTTAGTCAAAACTACTGCACCCCACCCCGCTAGAAACGCTGCTCGAGGCAAAGAAGGAACAAAGTGAGACGCTGCTACAAGCGCAACAAGCCAGGACACTTTGCCAACAGCTTGTCCAAAGAAGACAGCAGAGTGACCCGATTCGCTTCAATCTAGGAACCACCCCAGCTAGGACGCCAAAGACCAGTGAGCCACACCCTGCATCGTGGTGAGAGGCCGAGTCAACCATGTCACCGCAGATGCACCGCAGAATGCTACTGACGTTGTAATCGGGTAAGTTACTTGTTAACTCGATACACTGCAAGCTTTGTTTGACTCTGGAGCGTCGCATTCATTTGTTTCGCAAGGCTTTGCTACTGGAAATGATTTGAGGATTGCAAGACTTAGATGCATGCTTTTAGTTCAAACCCCTGGATTCGAACTCCGAACGAAAGTAGGATGTTCCAGGGTGAGAATACTAATAGATGGAATAGAGTTCCTAGCGAACCTTATTATTTTGGAGACCCAGACCTTAGACGTTATTTTGGGAATGGACTGGTTATCCAAGCACAAGGCCGTATTGGATTGTGGACGAAGGACTATCTCAGTTGAGAGCCCTTGTGGAAAGAAAGTGGAATTTCATGCCACTGCCGTTAGAGAAGGGCAGATGATGGTTAACAGTACCAAGACAATCAGCATAGAGGATGTCTCAGTAGTGAATGAGTACCCAGATGTTTTTCCTGAAGATCTACCTGGTATGCCGCCAGACAGGGACATAGAGTTTGTGATAGAGCTTGTACTGCACAAAGACCGATAGCAAAGAGACCCTATCGGATGTCCACCGAGGAGTTGGTAGAGATGAAGAAACAGCTAGAGGAGTTAATGGAGAAAGGATTTATCAGACCGAGTTCGTCGCCGTGGGGAGCACCAGTTTTGTTTGTCAAGAAAAAGGACGGGAGTTTCAGGATGTGCATTGACTACCGTGCACTCAATGAAGTCACCGTGAAGAATAAGTATCCGCTACCCAGGATTGATGATTTGTTTGATCAGCTGAGAGGAGCCGGAGTTTTCTCCAAGATTGATCTGAGATCGGGATACCATCAGTTGAAGATCCGATCGTAAGATATCCAAGATCGCATTCTCGCCAAGATATGGACATTACGAGTTCTGATTATGTCCTTTGATCGACGAATGCGCCAAAGATATTTCATGAATATGATGAATAAGGTGTTCATGGAATATTTGGACAAGTTTGTCGTCGTGTTCATAGATGATATCCTAATCTACTCCAAGACAGGAGGATGAACATGCCGAACACTTAAGGCGAGTTTTGGAAAAGCCGAGGAACAAAGAACTTTTCGCCAAGTTCAGCAAGTGTGATTTTTGGAAGGATAAGGTAGAATTCCTCGGACATGTAATGACCGCATGAAGGAGTCGCCAGTAGATCCAAGCAAAGTAGAAGCGGTGTTACATTGGGAGCACCAAGATCGCGTGACTCAGATCCGAGTTTCCTTGGAATGGCAGGATACTATCGCCGTTTCATTGAAGGCTTTTCGACAATTGCGAAACCTCTTACGCAATTGCTGAAAAACGAAAAGAAGTTTGCATGGACCCAAGAATGTGAGAAAGGATTTCAGGAGCTGAAGAAGCGATTGACATCGGCACCGGTGTTAGTTCTACCGGATGTTAATCAAAGCTTTGATATTTATTGTGACGCATCGCGCCAAGGACTTGGATGTGTGCTGATGCAGAATGGAAAGGTTGTCGCTTATGCATCAAGGCAGTTGAGGCCGCATGAGGAAAATTATCCGACGCATGACCTAGAGTTAGGCTGCCGTAGTGCATGCCTTGAAGATATGGCGTCACTATCCGATCGGAACAGATGTGAAGTGTATACGGATCATAAGAGCCTTAAGTACATATTCACCCAGTCGGATCTGAATATGAGGCAAAGGAGATGGTTAGAGTTGATCAAGGACTACAATGTTGGAATCCATTACCATCCCGGGAAGGCCAACGTAGTAGCCGATGCTCTGAGTCGGAAAAGCCATACCGTGAGTACGTTGCTAGCCACAAGTCAGGACGAGTTATGCCAGGAATTTCAGAAAATGAAGATTGAGGTGGTACCTAGCGGATTCTTGGCCGCATTGGAAGTAAAGCCTACTCTAGAGGACCAGATCCGAGAAGGGCAGAAGGATGATGACAAGATCCGCAGGATTAAGTTCATCAAGGAGGAAGGCAAGGCAGAGAACTTCAAGTTGGATGAGCAAGGCACATTATGGATGAAGGATCGGATTTGTGTGCCTAACAGGAAGGAGTTAAAGCAACTGATTTTGGAAGAAGCCCATGACTCTAAGTACTCAATTCATCCCGGAAGCGCCAAAATGTATCAGGATTTGAAGGAAAGATTCTGGTGGCCGAGCATGAAGCGTGAAGTAGCCGAGCATGTTGCATTGTGCGACGTATGCCAGAGAGTCAAGGCAATGCATCAGAGACCAGCAGGATTGCTACAGCCACTAAAAATACCTGAGTGGAAGTGGGAGGAAATCGGAATGGATTTCATTACCAGTCTGCCTAAAACTCAAGGAGGTTATGACTCCATATGGGTTATAGTTGATCGCTTGACCAAAGTAGCCCATTTTATCCCCGTGAAAACCACTTACTCGGGGGATAAATTGGCAGAGTTGTACATGATCAGGATTGTCTGTTTGCACGGAGTGCCAAAGAGGATTGTATCGGACAGAGGTACCCAATTTACCTCAAGGTTTTGGAATAAGTTGCATGAAGCCATGGGAACCCGTTTGAACTTCAGTACAGCTTATCATCCCCAGATGGATGGACAGACCGAAAGAGTCAACCAGATTCTGGAGGATATGTTAAGAGCTTGTGCATTGGCTTATGCTACCTCTTGGGATAAGAGTTTGCCGTATGCCGAGTTCAGTTACAACAATAGTTATCAAGCTAGTTTACAGATGTCACCTTTTGAGGCCTTTGTATGGTCGACTTCGCCGGACGCCATTGAATTGGAATGAGTCCTGCGAGCGCTGTTTGTTCGGGCATGATATTCTTCAAGAGGTGAAGAGCAGATTGCCATGATTAGGAAAGGTTGAAGATCGCCCAATCACGCAGAAGAGTTATGGCCGACAACCGTCGCCGAGACTTGAAGTTCGAACCGTAAGATTTCGTGGTATCTCGAGTCACGCCTCGTGGGAGTTAAGAGGTTCCATGCCAAAGGGAAACTCGCACCCCGTTATGTTGGACCATTTAAGATCTTGAGCCGCAGAGGCGAAGTTGCTTATCAGCTGGAGTTGCCACAGTCGTTAACAGGAGTACATGACGTATTCCATGTGTCCCAGTTGAAGAAGTGTCTCCGAGTACCTGAGGAACAAACTCCGCTAGAGTCAATTGAGTTGCAAGAGGATTTGACTTATAAGGAGCATCCCGTGAAGATTCTAGACACTATGGATCGAGAAACTAGAAATAAGTCAACCCGTTTCTGTAGAGTTCAGTGGAGCAATCATGATGAAAGCGAAGCGACTTGGGAGCGCGAAGAGGATTTGAAGAAAGAGTTTCCAAGACTATTCTGTAGTGAGCCCCTGAATCTCGGGACGAGAGATTCTATTGGGGGGAGGTTTGTAACACCCCAAAATTTTGCTTTTCTTAAATTCATGTGTGATTTGGCACTTTGGTGAATTTTTGGAATTTTCTGGAATTTATTTGGATTTATTTGGAATTTATTTGAATTTATTCCATTTTGAAATAATTAAAGAATTAAACTTTGTAAATAAAATTTTGTTGGAAATATTTTATTTGAGTCCCAAATACCCTAAAATATTTTCCAGAATTTTTCTGGAATTTTTCTGAGTTTTTTGCTATTTTTAATGAATTAAATGAATTACTGGGAATTATTTTAATTATTAAATCGCTGGAAAATGCGAGTGGGTTTGCACTGTTCATCCGACCGAGCCCGAGTCAGACTCGAGTTCGAGTCCGACCCGAGCCAGCCAACTCGACCAAACCACGTTCGAACCCAAACCCACGGGGACCGTTGGATCGAGATCCAACGGTCATGATCGACCCGACCCCGACCCGAGCCGTGTCTGGACCGGACCCGGTCACGCCCGTGCGATCGTGGCCGTTGATCGCGCCACGTGGATGGTCCACCGTCATCGTCCCCGTCCGAATCCGCGCCGGATTCCTCCGCCGCCTGCATTCGATTAGGTTTCCGTCCCGGGCGCGGACGCCGAGGCTATTTAAAGCCCGGGTCACGCCCCGAGGTTGGCCATTCCCGTGTGCACCCATTGCCCTAGCCGCCGCCGCTCGTAGCTCACCGACGCGCTCGCAATAGCTCGCCGTAGTTGGGCTTGCGCGCGTTTCGGTTTCGTGCACGTTCCGCCGCCGTTGAGCCGCCTCCGCCGCCACCGAGCACAGATCTAGAACCCCCAGGACGAGACGCACCAACCGGAACCACCCACGTCGCCGGAGGAGCCCCCAAACGCCGCATCAAGTGTCATCGTCCTCGATTCCGGCCGCCGCTCGCCGCCGCACGCCATCGCCGCCTCGCGAGCTCTGTCAGCCGTCCGATCAAGATCGCACGGCTAGGATCTCGCCACGTCACCCCGTCGGTGAGATCTCGCTTTGAACTCCAGATCCAATCCCGACCGTTGGATCTAGATCCAACGGTCCGAAATCAATGCGTTAACCCAAACGCGTAAACACTAGATCCAATCCGCGTCGTTGAATTTCAAATCAACGGCCGAGATCGAGCCACGCGTCCGGGAAGTTGGACCGACGCGGTCAGCGCCGTTCGCGCGTGACGCTGACACGCTGGGCCCGCATGTCAGCGGCCCGGCCAAACTGCACCATGACGTCACGCTGACGTCATGGCGGGCCCGCATGTCAGCGGTTGTCCCAGCCGAGCGCTGACGTCAGCAGTGACGTCACCCGAGGCGGACCCACATGTCAGCGACACGTGGATTCGTGGACCGAGTCCACGGTAGACCCGAGCCGAGCGTGGACCACGTCCATGGACCGGCTGACGTCAGCAGGCCAATCAGAAGCTGCCACGTGTCCTTGCTGACGCAATAATTAATTTTCGAAAAAGAAAATGATTTATTAATTCGAAATAATGATTTGATTTTGATTCAAACTTCAAACGCTTATAACTTTTGGCGTTTGAACTCCGATTTGAGTGATTCAAATTTCTAAATTTGTATAAAATTGAGATCTACCTAAATATGAATTTTATTTAATTTTGGACTAAAGTTTTTCTCTGTAAAATTATTTAATTGATTATTTAAACTTTAAATAATCATAACTTTTGCATTTTAACTCCAAATTTGACGATTCCAGTTTCTAAAAACTCATAAAATTATGTTCTATCTGTTTATGGATTTTATTTGGATGTTTGGACACTTTTGGCCTATTGTTTATTTGTGTGTTGCTATTTGCACGCTTTACGAGTAGACGTTGAAGTGCCTGGGAAGGATTCGAAGGAGAAGTATTGACTCAGGATCCAACTCAAGACCAAGAACAAGTACTTTTGCAGGCAAGTTGTGCTTTGACCATGTTGATCCTATTTTGAAACTTATTTTGATTTAACCTATTGCATGCTAGTTCAATAGAAAAATACTTTATTTAGATATGGGGATTAGATAAATACCAAATTCTTTGTATGACACCTTGATTATTTAAATATGTGCCACGACCCTTGTCACCCTAGTTGTGGATTACTAGTTGGACATTATTAAATTACCAACATGGGTTTTAGACCGTTGTAGTATAACGCTTAGACTGCTATGCGTGCTCATGACATGATTTTGGACAATCAAATGTTAATATTGACTTAATGATATATTGAACCTGTTTTGGAAAGGTATCATGTGATGTTGATGGCACGTGGTGCATGGTAATCAAGCGGGTTTGATAAATAGTTTTCGATTGGGGCATGTGGCAAGAATGATCAGTGGGCCATTGTGGCATTGGGGATGTTGATTTGGTTCTTGGGTAGTCTTGCCCTGGTCATCCTAAGGACTTAACCTTGCAAGCCTTTGAACTGGGTCTAACGTGCAACCACATGTCTCAGAATGGGACGGACCTAGTTGACTAAGTTGCTAATAACGCACTGTGGGACCTCAGGAGGTCAACTACACCCTTTATGTAGGTTGTGCGGGGAGCGCATCGGCTGAGGCCAGTACCCATCTAACGGTTGATTGGCCTAGACTTCGCCTTAGCTAAGGGAAGGGTTAGTGCGCAATAACCGGGAGGACCACTTGTATTGTTAGAGGTTTCCAAAGACTTTGTTACGGAACTCGCCTTTGTGGTGTTTGATTTGTATCTTGTGGGTAAAGTGCATAACCTCTGCAGAGTGTAGAATCTATTCGAATAGCCGTGTCCGCGGTATTGGACATCGCTCGGGAATTACAGTCAAGGGTTAGATTTTCTCAAAAATAACTTGGACTTGAAAGGTTGGGTTGGATTAATAATGATGTTGGAAATATGGATTAGGATGGGAAAAATGTTTATTAAACCTCTTGAATGGTTATCTATGCTTTACTTATTTCTACTGCTTTCGAATCTACTTATACTACTTGTCAAATGTTGTTTACTGCAAATATACCTTGAGCTATTCCTTTGTACCAAGCCATGCATATAGTATATTAGCCTGCATTCTGTGCATGACTTGCTGAGTACCAAGTACTCACCCTTGCCACCATACAACACCAGTTGAAGAGGAGACTACACCAGCTTTGGAGGAGGAGCTCCAAGAGGATCCGTCTACTTAGGGAGCGAGCCCAGTCAGTTGCCTGTGGTATACTGGATGGCGCCACGAAGTTATTTGATTTTTCCGCTGCTACTATTTCTCTCTTAATAAGTTTCGCCCTGCGAGGCGTATATTGTAACTTGACCATAAGGTCGAGTAACCAGTTTGGGTATTTAAATAAAGTACTTTATTAGTATCGAGTGGTATGATTGTGATATTTACCGATGTTAAGACTGTGTGCACTAGCGTGTTCCTAGACTAGTGCTGAATACACAGAGGGTCCGGATTTGCAAATTCGGGGTCCCGACAATGTCCTCCATAGCCTTCGCAGCAAACTTCTAGCAAAAAAGGAAGGAAAGTCAAAAAGAACCTCCAGAAGATTGCTCGCCTCATGGGAAAAGATAGAAGCAAAGGACTTACCAGAAGAGCCCGGCTGACTAGTTTGTCCTGGCCATGGTGATCGGTAGCGCCAGCTCGGAAAAAGGGGTTGACCCACGCAGGGCCATCTTTATCCGGAGCTGGCGCGTCAAGACCTTGCCCCTCCTGAGCACCCGGTGCTCCCAGGAGGGCAACGGCGTTTCCTCCCTCGACCAACCCCAGGTCGCCCTGAGGTTGGACTCCCACGTCAACAGGCGGCTCATGGCCGCCTTCCTCCTGTTCGGCCGCTGCGCTCGGGGGCTGGACGCCGACTGCAAGCGCTTCCGCCCCTTGCACCTCCGCGGCCGGAGGCGATTGGTGCTCCACGACCGGAGACGATTGGTCGAGGACGACCACCTCCGGCCCGTGGTCCGCGGCTGGAGGCAGCTGGTCGGTCACGACCACTTCCTCCCCTTGGTCCGCGGCTGGAGGTGGCTGGTCGATCACGACCGCTTCTCCCCCTTGGTCCGCAGCTAGAGGCAACCGGCCGGGCAAAGAACCGGCTCCTCTTCTTGGCTCGCGGCCAAGGGCCGTGGATCGGGAGCCACCACCCCTTGACCATCAGAGCCCGTCGCCTGGGCCTCGCTTGCGCCTGCCCCTTCGCAGGGGACCAGGGCCAAGACTTCCTGGTCCTGGGCCCCCTGCGGCTCTTGCTCCTCCGCGGCTGGAGCAGGTTCCACGTCCGCTGAGGGAAGCTCGGGCCCCGCCGAGGGAAGCTCGGACTCCGCTGAGGGCGCAGCCGGCACCGACTCCTCCTCCTTCTCGGCCATCACTAGGTCGAAGACACGGTCGAGCTCGGGGTCAACTGCAGAGTCGATAATCTCCTCAGCCATTTGACGAAAGTCCAAGAGCAACCTCCGAGCTATTACGCCCACACCAAATGGAGTGGGGTTAGCCCGGAGAAGAAAAAATGCAAGACAAGAATGAAGAAATCAAACAAGAGGACGAAGCGGAGCTTACCTTCCGCCCGGCGAGCGGCGTCATCCTCCTCGGCCTCCTCACTGCGGGACACGGGCGTCCTACCCGAGGCGGCCTCATAGGCCTCAGCGACAGCCACGGCGCGATCTTCCGCGGCACCGCTGGCTCACGCCATCGCCGGGTCGACATCGTCCATGTCGACCTCTTCCAAGGCGGAGGTTGATCGGGAAGTCGACCTCCTGCTCCTCCTGACAAGAGCGTAGGCTTCCTCCTCCTCTTCCTCCTCCTCAGGGTCCTCGACCACCTGAGCGAGCTGGTCCTGGAGAGCCTTGATTTTTCTCTCCAGTTGCTCCTTGCTCGGGGGGGACCTGGCCTCCTCCTCGGCCTTCTTCGCCTGCTCGGCGAGCTGTTCTAGTCGGCCCATCAGCTCCGGCCTCTTCCGTTTGAAGTCATCAAACCAGATTCGAAGCTCGCTTACCTCCCGGCGGTCGGCATACTCAAGGTCTGGCGTGGGAGTCCTGGTCGAAGCTCGGCGCTTCGACCGCTTGGCGCGGGGAGGCGAGGCGGATGCTTGGCGACCTCGACCCGCCGACCTCTTGCGAGAACCTCTGGCTGGGGTGCTGGCTTGCGGCAGCACCGTGGCGCTCGACATGGCAATATCGAGGGCGACCTTCTCCTGCAAACAGAAATAGGGAGAAATAAGCTCAGAAAACATGCCCTCGGGCGGAAGCAAAAAGACGTACTTACCGCGTCGCCGCGGTCAAAAACGTTCTTGGGGATCTGACGATTGGGCGTCAGCTCCTTCTCCTTCGGGGCGCCGAACATCTCGGCGACCCTCTCATCAACCTACCCATCCTCTGAGTCGCGTACGACCAAGGGTTAAAAAAAAAAGTAGCGCCAATCACCAGGAAGCAACAGTGGTTGGGGAAGAGGTTCAAAAACATACCTGAGTTGTCCTCACGGGTGAGGTCATGCCACCCGGTCACCTCAAAGAAGGGGTGCTCGCGGCGCCTCAGGGGGGACACCCGGTTGAAGGTAAAATCTCGGGCGATGTCCCGACCAGTGAGCCCCATCTGGGCAAGCTCGCTGATCGTCCTGAGCACCCGCTCTTCCTCAGGCTGCACGAGCGGGCGCGCCGTCTCGGTAGGCGGAGCGTCCTCCCTAGTATAGACCAACTGGGACCCCTCCGCCTTCTTCTGGTAGAACCAGAGGTCGGCCCAACCCGACACCGAGTCCTTCAAAGCAACGAGAGGGTACTCGTATGGTCGGTTGGGCCAAAGACGAAGATAGACGCAGCCGGCGAGACCATCCCGGCCGGTGCAGAAGGGGGAGTAGAAGTGGAAGAAAAGGCTGGCGGTAGGCATTACACCCATGAACGCCTCGCAAAGATAGGAGAAGACCGCAAGGGCGAGAATGGAGTTGGGGTGGAGATGAGAGATTTCGCACCCGCAAAAGGCAAGCACGGAGGCGAGGAAGTCGCTCTCGGGCATGCGGAGCCCGTTGACGGCATACAGCTCGTAGGAGACGATCTCCGCCTCCCGCAGCACCGGCGCCGCGTCACTCCCAGGCGCTCGGCCCGAGCTGGGGTCGACGTAGCCCTCGTCCGTGAGCACCTGGAGCCTCCTACGGGTCATCTGGCTAACCTTGAAACGCGCCATGGCCAAAGGAGGAAGGAGAACGAAAAAGGGTCTTGGGCGCTAGGGCTCCTAGAAGATTTTTGGCCGAAGATGAGCAAAGAAACACAGTGTACCTCTCCCGGCGGACAGGGTTAAAAAGGCAGCGAAGAGACAGATTAAAATCGCCACCCACTCATGTGGCGACACCTGCCCGGTAACGGCGCACTTTCTGAGAAACTGCCGTACCGTTACAAAGAGGCTTCTCAGAGAAGGAACCTCAGGACAACCGAATGACGCGCCCGCGCGGAGCAAGCGCGCGGCGAATAAAAAGGTCGGCTCCCGACGTAAAATGGTCGTAAACCACGACCAAAAGAAATTCAATCCCCCCTTTTGAGTCTTCTTAGGCTTAAGGGGAAGCCCGATGGTTCCCCGCTTGAACCTCGGGGGCTAGCTGTCGGGGATTGGCTATCTGGCAAAAAGACCACGACACCCCCGTGAAAGGCCAAGCCCACCGACCAAACAATACTGAAAGAAGATGCTCGGGGGCGTGAAACGAGCATCCCTCCTCCTCCCACGAGCGTAAGCGTCCGCACCTTTTACTCACGGTCACATCAAGCACCACCCGCACGAGCAAGCATGCTCGTAGAGACCACGACCTACCCAGGTATTTGGTCGGTGGGCCCAGCGAGCACTACGAGGAAGGAAGGAGGCAACCAATCAGCCAAAGATCAAGGGAAATCTTACCCGAAATTCAAATAGTGCGCGAATCAAGGACGGCGGATCGCAGTAATGAGTGCGTAGCGCGATCCCAGGAGGTAGTTACCTTCTTTGTATCTCTAGTAGTAGTATTTAAACCCCCCCTGAAGATCTATAACAGGGAGGGACCCCCAAAATAGAACATAACATACTGGAGTAGGGCTATTATCTCGGCGGTGAGAGGCCCAAACCAGGATAAACCACCGTGTCCCCCTTTCTCCCAACCTGGCATCGCTCGAACGACCTCCTCGATCCGTACGACGGGGCTCTGTTGATCCCCCATTCAACAAGTAAGCTCGACGGGAGCCCGTTCTCCAACCGTCGACAGCTACATACTACATAACATGCTAAACAACCATTTTCACTTTTGACAAATAATTTCAATCAAATGACTACTCACTTTATTTGTAGCATTTTCATTTTAAAACTCAACCAAACTTCACAAAGAAGCTTGACTCTCAAAGTTGCAATAGGACATGACTCCAAAACACACTTCAATCTTAAAGAATCCCACAAGAGGGAACCAAGCCATCAAGTAAACCTTTATGGGCAAAGGCACAAAACTTAAATCGACACATCTTAAGTTTTTGCACGCAACTTCAATAACTTCTGTTAAACTCAGAGTGAGACACACAAGAACCAAAATTATACCTTTCGTTGCAAGGCAACCAACAAAACCGATGTCAAAGCCAAAAGGCGACCAAAAAGTCGAAGCACTAAACTCCTCTTCTTCGTCTTCAACCAAGGAAGACAAAACCACAACCCGCCGAAGGATCAATCCGCGAAATCCAATACCAAACACTTTTCCTTGGTTCCAAACCGACCGCCAGAACGGTAAAGAACATACGATGGAATCCACCACCCAACTCTTCAATTTGACTCCAGTCAACTACCCGATCTACGACAGAAAAGGTAAGCACTCCTTCCCCACAAGGGGTTAATAGCTCTTCGGTGATGGCTCTAACCGGCCACACCGTCAAACCACACCCTTACTATAAACAAAGAGAGGTGATCGAAACCCTTCGGCACCACAACCCCACTTTATCACAATACCAAGAACAATTCAATTCAATTCTTTCATAAGTATAGAAACATACATTATGAAAGATAGCATTCAACATCAAGGCTTAAATACAACAATTAAGCATAAAGCAATGATACCCATACCCTTTCCTACTGTGCATCCATGTGTGTCAAATTTTAAATTAGTTATTCCACTTACGCAAATTTTAATGTTGCTATCCTATGGCAAAATTTTAGGTATAACCTAAGCCATGTTTCTAAGTTATTCCACATCAACAACAATAATAAGGCATGATATAGCAAGATAAAAACATCTAAAACAGCAATAACAATTGGTATAGTATCACTTATGTCTAAAATAAGGAATTCAACCATTCCACCAATTATAACATAGCAAATGATGATCTTAAGTTCAAAACCAAACCATACACCAAAATTGCATGGCACTAATCATTATTATCATGCCCCCAATTGATTAAACTATCTAAGAGTGTGAAGCTACGTGTAGAAGTGTAGCTAATGCCCTTTCCCGCATGCCGGTTTCATGGTACCTAAAAACAACATAAAACACAAGCGTGAGTTCATCACTCAGCAAGTATATTGCAATGATACAAAAACAATAACAACTCACATGCATACTCAATGCCATTGACATAACCTGAGAATCAACTCATGAACTTCATTTATGCTCTCATAAACACCATCATAAACATCTCAAATAAACATCTTCATACGCGTCTCATAAAACGTCATAATCATCTCATAAGCCACTTCATTTATGCAATGCAATGCCATGCACATATCTCTCTGAAGCACATACCGGTATTGCCGAGTGCACACCCGTCGGCGTGCACCCCTTTCCCCTTCCATCCCATAGATGGAGGGTGCCTACTCTTACTAACTCGCTCCCATGCACAACCGTGGATGGGACTACGAGGTAGGTATTTTGTGTTCACTACGTGTGAACAGAGAGGCCCGCATCAGCATGGGGCGCCTCTTCCATTATGAATGTACATATGACATAAACAAGTAAAGATTAGCATAAACATTTAATACAACGCAATCATGATCAATATGAAATCATGTTCATCATGTCATAGGCAAACATCAATCATGGCAAGTTAGTATGTCATGTAATCACATTGCACCTAAGCAAGTCTAGAAATTCATACAACACACAACTCATTCCAATACACTTGCCTTAACCGCGGGCGACGGATTGGCGAGAGGATGAGGGCACCCCTGGGGTCACACCACCTTAGCCCGACGAACGAATAACCGACGAAAACTCCTCCCGGTCGCCCGATCTCCTTCCACACGCCAATCCTGCCGGATCTTCTCGTCACGGAGCTTCCCAACGGTGAGGACAACGGTATGGAAGGGCGTGGCAGCAAGGGCAGGGGTTGGAACTCGCCTATGGCCTGCTAGAGGAGGTGGAGGAGGAAGGGGAAGGGTGGAGGCGCAAGGGGGTGGAGGGGGAAGCGGCTAGGGTTGTGTGGGGAGGTGGAGGGGCGCATATGGGGAGGGGGGCGCACCAAGGGCTAGGGCAGCAGGGTTGCTATCCTAGTCCACCTCCACATGGCCGAATTGTGTCCCACCTTCGACCCAAATAGACCCCCCAAGGCCCGAACTCCCCCGGAAGGCCAAATTCCCCTCCGGAAAGCCCAAATTCTCCCCCGGAAAATCCCAAACTCACAGAAAAGGCCAAAAAACATGACACCAAAGTCGTACCTTAATTCCGACATCGAAAATGACTTATACCGTCATTCCGTAGTATCACAAAGAGGCTGGCCGTGGGTAAGACGGTGATGAACCCCTCGCAGAGGTGTGAGAAGAGGGAAAGAACGAGGATGGAGTTAGGGTTGAGATTGGTGACCTCGCATTCGTAGTGAGCGAGCACTGACTCGAGGAACTCGCTCTCGGGCATGTGAAGCCCATTGACGAAGTACAGCTTGCAGGAGACGATCTCTCCCTCCTGCGGCTGCGACTCCTGCTCATTGCCCACGACCCTCCACGATCCCTCGTCGAGGTAACCGAGTTCGATGAGCAACTCGAGTCTTTGTTGGTTGGACTTGCTCACACCGAATTTCACCATTGGAGCAAGGGGGAAGATCGAAAGGAAAGATTAAGGCAAAGGGCGAGAATTTCACGAATTTCAGATGAAGAAGGTGGATGGAGAAAGCCCTTGCTGCTGCTTAAATACGCTGTTTGGGGGTAAGCGAAAAGGTTTTTCCCGCTGTTACGTTCGTGAAGCCCTAAGGGCACGAGCTCAGGCGAAGAGCTCGATAGTCCCAAATCGACGTGTGGACACGCGGTTTCCAAAACTATCCCGTTATGGAGCGGTTCCTAAAGAAAATGTCCTGCGCTACCGCCGCCAGGCTTCTCCAAGAAGGAACCACAACAACCCCTCACATTCTCTTACCCGAGCTTACCTTAGTCGCGGGCCGGGCTGTTTGCTCATCCATAGGAAAGGTTTGATTGGATGCTGCAGTAGCGGTTCGCTGTAAGATTCCAATCCCTCCATTGAGTCAGTAGGCTCAAGGGGAAGGCCCTTTCGAGTAGCTCCCTACTTGAGCCTCGGGGGCTAGCTGTCGGAGATTGGATAGTTTCCATAATTACCATAGTGACCTGACAGTCAGTTCTGGACCATGTGTACCCTCGAAGAACGTTCCCGAGGCTTGCCCGGCCGATGCGGGCTCCATGCTCGGCTACGATATCCAGTCACGGGGCCCGAGCATAAGTGCTCGGGACATATTCGGGCTCGCTCGGCTCTAGCTCGTCCGGAGGCTGCGTGGTTGGATGGCCGTAAGTCGACAGTTATACCAGAATAGCGATGATCGTGCCACTACGTGGGACCGTTGCGCCCATGATAGGAACGTGGCATAGATTGAGGAATCCGTTACAACCATGTTAGCCGCGGCAAAATGTCCAAGGTTTGAAAACAACAAAATATCTCGGTAGTCTATAAATACCTCCCATGCATGTACGAGGAGGGACGACGATGAAAGAGGAAAATACCTATACACAGAATATATTATCACCAAGCTGGAGTAGGGTTATTATCTCCCTAGTGAGAGGTCCGAACCAGGATAAATCACTGTGTCGTTCTCTGAGTGTGCCTTGTCCCAGGAAAACGAGCATCTTCCGGAAGCAACCCTTCACATAAGAAGGGGACAGAGTTGATCCCCCAATCAACTAAGTAAGCTCGGCGGGGGCCTGTTCCCCAATCGTCGACAATGGTAGTTATAAACCTGCAATAATGGATTCCCTTAATCAGTATTGACATGGGATCCATGACAACCGTAGATGATGGTTAAAATCATAATGCTAGACTAGGTATAATCGTTTATTACTTGCATTTACTTAGCACTACTTTAGAAAGATACTGGTGCTAGATACACCCACACCCACTTTTGTTTATGAATTTTCTAAAGGTTAATATTGACAGTAAAGGATATTGATATTTTAATAAAAATAAAATTAAAACTATGATTTCAGCATGGATGATTATTGGCAATAGCTAGTTGTACAAGGTTTAACTTGTACATAGATAGGGGGAGATTTATCGCCCAAGTCACATTAAGGATCGAACTAATATGTTGTTTTCATGCCAAGATAACATACAACCATGAGAGTTGGTATGTGACAGCCTTAACTTACTAAGTTATTTAAAACTAAGCTTTGCATATTGGTAGGCTGTAGTAGTACAGGCATTCGGGGTAAGTTTTCTCGAAGGAACATCCAAACCGAGGTGATTTGGAACCAAAGTTTACTGATACAACGGTGTACGCCTAGCTATGGGGAGAAATGGTTGTTGTTTATTGAGCTCAAAATATTTATGATTTATGTGATTGTTTATTTCTACCATAGCAAGGATTTTACATCACCGGGCTAGTGCAAAGTTAGCTTTAAATAATGTAACAGTTATGTATGATCTCTTTTGCAGCATACCAAAGGAAGTGTGTTAATTAAGCTTTACAAAAATAGATAATCATTCTTTATAGGTAAAGCAGTACACCTCTGTATAGTGTAAAACTAATCGATTAGCCACGCTCGCGGTAATGAGCACTTGGTAAAGTCATCACATAGTTAGATGTTTACTATTTTCATAAAATTGGGACAAACGATTTAGAAATGAACATTCTTATTATTCTTCTTTTATGTTCATTTAACTGTTGCCATACTTGCGTTGAACGTTTTATTTCTCACGAAGGGCTATGAGTAATTTGTTACATTTCTATAATTTACTACTTGTTATTTTAGTTACACTTCAAATTATTTTAATTTCATTCATGCTTTCAATTCACTATTCAGTATTTACAATTCAAGCTTCAGCTTTATGCAAAATAACCGTAGCAACCTTTCATTTGATTCAGCTTCCATATAATTAGGATTTGTAAAAGTCTTGCGAGTACTTTTGTACTCAACCTGCATTATTATTGTTTTTATGTAAAGAAACAGATTTCCCCGAAGGCATTTACGCTAACGCAGATTACGAGTTTAATGATGACAATTCCTTCTAAGATTTCACCTTGTCTATTGCTTGTGGAAAACTGGGCTTAGCTGGCATACAACAAGATGAAAATTTTCCACTGTTGCTTTATTTTTGGTTATGTAAGATTATGTATAAGACTTCCACTGTAATAAAATTATATAACTTTTGTATGGCTGTGTTTTCAAATTGTATCAGGTGCTAGCTATTGATCATGAGACTAGCACAGTATGCACTTTAGAACCTTTTTTTATGTTGCACTGTAGCATAAAAGGGAAGGTCTCGCATATATACTGTGTGTTGCCGAGGGTGTGTCAATCCTTAAGGGGGTGAGTGTATACTCCATGTAACACCCCGGCATCTAGTATGCCCTGGATGTCACCAAACATGATAGACACAGCATCTAAATGGCACAAATAAAGGTAAATTACAGCAAATGTGCAAATGCTAAAACCGAATATTTCGGCAGCATCTTCTTTGTTTTCCCATTATTTGAAGCAACAACAACAATATCTCAAGATATATCATAATGGAAAGCATCTAAAACAGCAATAGCAGGTGACATAGCAGTAATATAAGTCTAGCATAATGAATTTAACCACTCCATGATCTAAAACGAAGTAATGGATGTAAACAAGCACACGAGCAAACAAAATCCTAGTCTCATCACACTGAATTTATTATCACAACTCCGAATGGTAAATATTGTCTAATTGTGCGAAAATTATGTGATGATGTGCCGCGAAGCCCCTTTCCCGCATGCCGGTGTCATGGTACCTAAAAACATCATAAACACAAGCGTGAGTTCATCACTCAGCAAGTATATTGCAATGGTACAAGAAAATACATTTCAATACCTTCATCACTACTTTTCATATTCAACATCATACACATTTCATATTCACCTTGTATGCATCTCATTGACATCTTCATATAACAACATCATATAACATCATCATATAATGCAATGCACATGTCTCCTTGAAGCACATACCGGTATTGCCGAGTGCACACCCGTCGGCGTGCACCCTCTTTCCCCTTCCATCCCGTAGATGGAGGGTGCCTACTCCTTGCTTCCATTCACAACTGTGGATAGAATCACGAGGTAGGTCTTACTCAATGGCGCTCCGGATTAGTCATAACTTTCTCACCGACCTCACCGGACTAGTTATGACTTTCTCACCGTCCTAACCAGTCCTCATGCCATGTATGCAAATATGCCATAAACATAAATAACTTGCATATAAACACAAACTAACCATTGCATGGCCTTATAACAAACCATTTTCATCATGTCATAGGCAAACATCAATCATGGCAAGTTAGCATATCATGTAATCATATTGCACCTAAGCAAGACTAGCAAACATACAACACAACCCATTCCAATACACTTGCCTTCAACCGCAGGCGACGGATTGGCGAGAGGATGAGGGCACTCCCGGGGTCACACCACCTGCACATAGGTACCACACACTCAAAACGTGCCCTCAAAACAGTACAAGAACGATCCCCTACCCCGACTTCGCAAATCACCCCTAAAACCCGAAAACAGAGAATCTGTCCCTACGGGACAGTAGCCTTCGGAAGGCCATATCCCGGGCTTAACAACTCCAAATTAGACAAACGAGTACATTTTCTCAAAGGTTAGGAAATTTCCTAGCTTTTTCTAAGTATTGGGAAAAACTGATTCGGCCTTTAAAATTGATTAATCTACAGATCAACACGATCTGTCCCAATCACGTCACAGTTTTGAACATGTTCGGTAAAATAGCCATAACTTTCAAACGGATAATCTGAATTATACGTTCTTGGTGTCCACTGAAAGATATTGAAATTATCTACAACTTTCTCAACAGGTGGCCGCCAAATTCCGAATCTAAAATTGTGAAAACTCGAACCCACGTCCAATCTGCTTGAAACAGAACACCATGCAAACTTTAGTTTTCATCGATTCTATCAATTTGCAGCACCACCTATCGATCTAATAGCACCAAAACCCCCATTAACACAACACCTAATCCACCCCAAGAGTTTCCCATCTCCATACCTTAGCCCGACGAACAACGATCCGACGAAAACTCCTACAGGTCGCCCGATCTCCTTCCACGCGCCAATCCCGCCGGATCTTCTCGTCGCGGAGCTCCCCAACGATGAGGAAAACAGATTGGAAGGGCGTGGAAGCAAGGGGTGGGGGTGGAGATCGCCTAGGGCCGGCTAGAGGAGGCGGAGGAGGAAGGGGAAGGGTGGAGGCGCAAGGGGATGGAGGGGGGGCTAGGGTTGTGTGGGAGGTGGGGGCGCACAAGGGGAGGAGGCTGATGCATGGGGGGATTTTGCTAGAAGTTTCTCTCCCATGGGCCCAAAAACTCCCCCACCAATGGCCCACTTCATCACCCTAAGGCCCAAATAACTCCCGCTAGGCCCAAACTCCCCCGGAAGCCCAAATTCTCCCCCAGAAAGGCCCAAACTCACGAAAAAGGCCCAAAAATATGATTCCAAAGTCGTACCTTAAAATGACTCATATCGTCATTCCGTAGTGTCACACTCCAGCCGGTTAATGCGAAAGCTGTGGAATGGTGATGGGATCAATCCCACATTGCTTGTATAAAGTGTCGGCTTACTAACCAACAGGCACCCTAAGACTGGGTGCTTGAGAGATTCGGACTGGGGGCTTTTGTGGCAACCGCTCCAAAGACAGGAAGAACGGGATGCTGGAGGCAAGCAAGAAGACAGTCGAGTTTACCCAGGTTCGGGCCCTCCACAGGAGTAATGACCCTAGTCCTGCTTGGTGGTTTCCTCTGAGTTCAAGGTTCTTACAAGGCTGGGGAAGAAGACCCTCTCAGGTTCTGCCAACCCAATAATCAACAACCTTCTCCCATGCATCCTAGCTCCCTTTTATACTCGGGCTGGCTGAGGCGCATGGGGCTTACAAGCTTGCGTAAAGCAAGCGTCTGACACGTTACTACAGTGCATTTAATGCACCCGTCATACTCTCTTACATCACATTTAATGTCTTGTCCTAACTGACTTAGACTTCGCCTTGGGCCCCGCCTGTCTGTCACCCCTGCATGCTCCGCCAGGAGAGAGGGGATGTCGATTCGGCGCCACCCATCATTAATGCGCGCCTAGGGAAGACGCGCCGCCATACCACAGCCTTCACACCCTGCAATTAATGCGCACGTCTCGCATTAAATATCCTTGACCCTTCGCCCTGTGAAAGTACGACACGGGTTGATTCTTGGGAACTACGCCCGAGGTGTGGCCTGGCGCCACTGCCCTCTTGGCGAGCACCTTTGCTGTCGCCACAGGAGTGGCTCGACGCCACTGCCCCTGGCGAGCACCTTCGCTGTCGCCCGAGGAGTGGCTCGAACGCCACTGCCCTTGGGCGAGCACCTTCGCCGTCGCCCAGGAGCGGCTGAACGCCACTCGCCCCGGCGAGCACCTTCGCTGTCGCCGAGGAGTGGCTCGAGCGCCACTCGCCCCTGGCGAGCACCTTTGGCTGGTCGCCAGGAGTGGCTCGACGCCACCGCCTCTGGCGAGTACCTTTGGCTGGTCGCCCGAGGAGTGGCTCGAACGCCACTCGCCCTCTGGGCGAGCACCTTGGCTGGTCGCCCCGAGGAGTGGCCTGAACGCCACTGCCCTCTTGGCGACAAGATTTAATGCGGCCACAGGTACCCCCGCTTAATACGCCGACAAGAGCCCGGCCCACCCAGAGTGTCTTTATTCTTTCTTTTTCTTCGTCGAACGGTTCAATCTCGGGTGGGGCCTATAAATGCCCACGCACGCCGCGGTCTTTAAAAACTTGCCTCTTTTTCCGGTCCCGAGGTGAATATCGCGTTGCTTCGTGGCTTTGTGGGACGTGCCCACTTCCTTGAAAAATGCTTTGGTTTTCCCGCATCCGAACCGCGCGTCTCTTCGACTTTTTCCCGCCAGCTCTCCTTGAATTCTTATAAATAAGCGGCGACGGGGGCATGTTCCCGTTTTAAGCTTTCGCCTCTGCTCCTTCTGCCTTAGCTTCTTTTACTGCTTTAGCTGATTCGATGGCCTCTCCGACTTCGCCCTCCCTCCTTCAAGCTGTGGAAGAGAACGCCGCCGCTAAATGCTCCAAGGTGACGCTCATGGCGCTCTCAAGATGCGGCCGGCTGCCGCTCCTCACCGCCGATCAGGAAGTCATCTTCTTTGTGCAGGCGATGATGGCGGGCTTGGTCTCGCCCATCTCGGACTTCTACATCGCCGTCCTCAACTTCTATGACATTCACAACATCCACCTTCCCCCTAACTCCATTGTGCTCCTCTCCGTCTTTGCCCACTTCTGTGAGATGTTCATAGGGGTAATGCCCAATCTCCTCCTTTTCCGCTACTTCTTCTCGCTCCGCGTCAGCCAGGGCTCCAGCATCTCCGGGTGCTGCCATCTGCGACTTAGAGACGGGGCCGTTGCGCGCTATATTCCAATGGAGAACCGATCCTGGTGGAAAATGTGGCGCGACGAATGTTTGTACGTTGAAGACGATAAGCGGCATTGAAGCTCGGGGCTTCCTAACGGAGTGGTGGGCAGCAAATCTGATCGGGATCTTCGGTCGCCGATACGCCCGAGCTACTTGCAATGTTGGCTCGGGTTGATCGGCTGCGGACAGCGGGGCTGACCGGAGGCATGGTTCTCCGGGACTTTGTGTCCCGGAGGATTAGTCCTTTGCGCCGCCGCCACCGTCCAGCCTGGCACTATCTGGGCGTGGATGACGGGACTCGGACGATTCCTGGAGGTGAGCTTTTATACCTTCCTTCTTCATCATCATCATTCTTTCATCATTCATTTTTTTTTTTGTGTCAGCCGTGGGAAAGCTGGACGCCGCACAGATCGCTTCCTGGATGGGGCGACTGGGCCAGTTGAGCGACGTTCCACCCTTCCCCGAGGCTGCGCTTCCACTCTGCGACATGCAGCCTCGGGATCGGGCGGAGATCGTCAAGGCGATGCCCAAGATGGACGCCATGGGGACGCCCATCATCGTCCATCAAGGGCCCCTGATAATCGCGGCACTCCTACAATGGCGACCAGAGGAGGAACAAGCGTCCTGCCGACGACATCGCCCCCATCGAACGCCCACCGACCACGGCTATCGTGGCCATCTTCGTCGGCCACGATTAGTCTCAGCGACCCGCCATCGGGACTTCCTCTCTGGCGAGGGCTCTTCATCAACGTCCGCGACGCTTCCGCCTCCGCCACCATCGCACCTGGCCAGTTCGCTGGCGCCGGCTGACAGCCGGCGCGCCTTCCCCATCACCGCCACCGCCGGCCGGCTGACCGCCGAGCTGATGGCCGACCGGCCCGGCAATGCGGCTCCGTCGCCACATACCGGCGGCCGATCCGGCGGCGCCGATGGCGGACCAGCCAAAGATCCTCCGCGTACCCATCACCACCACCAGCCGACCCGCCACTAGCTGCGGTGGCAGACCTGCTGATTGACGCTACGCGCTCGGTGGAAGCGGTCCTCGCCTCGCCGCCACCGAGGCCGCGGTGCCTCGAGGGGGCTGGCTCTCCCTGCAGAGTGCTCGGTTTCGAGGCCTCGGCCAAATGCAGTCCTTGAAACACAAAAGGGACGGTAAAAATTTTAGCCTTCGAATGGAGCCTTACCTTTGCTTGCTTTTGCTTGTTCCAGGGCACACTTGAGCATCGCTCTGGCCGCTTCCCGGCCGAGGCTGGTAGCGGGCGGGGCTGCGGCTGATCCGCCAGACGAAAGAAGCCGGCGATCGGCATGCAAACCGGCCCCAGCGGCTGCCTGTCTGCAGACCCGAGGCGCTGGGCCACACTCCGGATCCTCCGCGGACTGTTCCTCGGCTGACGCAGATGCTGGCCGCCCTTGATGGCTCTACTCCCCACACCAGCCTACCGCTTTGTCGCCGAGCAGTAACGTGGCCGACGCCATCGAGATCGCCCGAGGTGGTTGATTTACATGTCGAGTGGAAAGGAAGGAGCGGAGCTGGTGGGGAGCGGAAGCGGGGGCCACCTGCGTCGGCTGAAAGCTCATGGAAGAGCTCGCGCGGCGCAATGACGACCGCACCAGTCCGAAGCGGGACACTTCGCGGATCTGAGGTACGCACGACCGGATGGAGGATACCGCTTCCATCGGGGTTGGTGCAGCAAGCGCCAACCGGAGCAGAAGCCCGGCGACTACGCCTACGCACCGATCGGATCGCGGACTTTCACCACCGGCTTCCCGCCCATCGGCCGCCGTCCACGGAAGGACGCGCAGCGATGGCGGTGCTCTCGCGGCGTCGTTTTATGGCGTGCCGCGCGTCCAAGGACGCCAACTTTGATCCTACGCCGTGCCGTCCGTGATTGAAGGAGGCTGGTGAGGCGAGGCGGTGTGCGTCGGGCGCCACGCCGCCGCTCAGTTGGAGATAGTCAACCCCGCACTGAAGAAAGCGTGAAGACTTGGCATGGGCGTCGGACGCCCTTTGCGGAAAACCCTGCAGTAGCAGCCGCAGTGGCGGACGAGGAGGAAGAAGGATAGGATAGCCTAGACCCTTCTTCCCTTTCTCCTTTCTTTCTTTCTCTTTTTAACTTGCTGTCCTGCAACAACTTTTGTAAAGCACTTTCATGGAATAGACATGACATTTTTTAAACCTATTCAGAAATGTTTAACTTTTCTAATTAGCCTTCCACTCCATCTTGATCACAAGATTAACTTGAGTGCTCTTTGCTCGGCTTAAGGCTTAGAAGGAAAAAAAGAAGGGAGTAAAACACCCCTTGTGTCCTGCGATTCTTTTCGTTGCTTTCTGATCCTGCAGCGACACGTACCTCGTGGCCTCGTGAAGCGGGCACGATGTAAGACGTGCCAGGATGTAGGCTTTTGATAGCAGTGTTTAAATCGCTTGCAGGGGACACCGAGTGTCATGGCAGTGCTGAGCTGAGTTCAAACCAGCCCAATTGCCCAATCTCGTTTCGGCCGCCTCTGAGAATGGTCTGCCTTTGCCATCGGCGCTCACAGGTGGCGGACTTCAGAGGACGTCGAACACTTTGCCATAAAACATGAACTGTAAAAGGCATGAAGTAGCTGCTAAAAACAACAGGCGTAATACTTAATTTCGAACAGGTGTTCCCGGCTATTAGTCGACCTGAGACATGATTCGGCCAGGCGCGAGGAACAAAACTCGAAACTTACAACCGCTTCAAGGGTAGAACTTGGCGAGTTCTCTATATTCGAGTTCGCGATTCCTCCTCGCCCTCAAGTGGCCAACCGACCGCCCGGTCAGATCGAAACCACCTTAAAGAGGCCCTCCCAGGGAGACAATTTGTGCAACCCACTGTGGCCCGAATCTTCGCAAGACCAGGTCGCCATGCCCGGTGTTCTCTCACCGAGAGGCGGGCGTGGTATCTCCCGAGGCTTTAACGTCATACCGAAGCGGCCGCAGGGCATACGATCCAGGCTTCTTCCGAGAAGATTGGCGTCCGTCTTGGCGCATCTCTTCACGATCTTCTTCCGCAAACGCAGCAACGCCACAGCGACCCAAATGTCAATTCTGAAGGGAGACGACCTCCGCCTCAGTAAACCGTGAAAGAATGGAGTCTCTCCGGTAGCCGGTGGGAGTGGTCCGAGTGACCACAACACCAGGGAGTTCTTCAACCCACCGTGAGCCACGCCGAGTGAAGTCGATCAAACGCCCGAGTCTTGAGGCCCTTCACACTGGGCATTGGCTCGCTCAACTTGGCTTCTTGGATGGGCAACGGAGGCAAAGTAGACCGTGCCCATTTCTTCGCAAAAGTCGTAAAAGCGGCGCCGGTGAAGCTAGGCGCCATTGTCGGTGATGATACGGTTGGCGACCCCGGCGGCGAAGATCTCGCATGAACTTGACGCAGCTGCAGCGGTAATGGTTCACGGCTTCAGCTTCCACCCACTTGGTGAACTTGTCAATGGCGACGAGCAGATGAGTGTAGCCTCCTGTGGCCCGGCGTGAACGGACCCAGGATATCGGCCCCAGGCCGCGAAGGGCCATGAGAGCGGGATGGTTTGCGGAGCTTGGGCTGGTTGGTGGATTTGCTTGGCGTGGAACCGCACGCCGCATCTCCTCACCAGCTCGCAAGCATCCTGGAGAGGGCCAATAGAACCAGGTGGCGTGAAAGCTTTTCCCACCAGGTTCGATCGGAAAAATGGCTCCCTGCACGCCTCCATGGATATCGGAAAGCAAATACTTCCCTCTTCCCGGTGATGCACGAAGAACTCCGTTCCACCCGTACAGGTCCCCATCTACCAGGGTGTAGCGCTTGGCCTTCAAGCGCTATCTTCTCGGCCGACGCATCATCGTGGGGCATACTTGATCCGCGGTAGGCCAGGATCGGGTCCATCCATGTGCCTTCCGGTCAAGCACGGCGACCACAGAGTGATCGTCCGGGTACTCCGCAGCCAAGCGTTTCCACCCAGTGCCACTTTTCCTCCTGGCAACGCCGTCAGCGGCGCCACCATCGCCCCACCGTAAACAGGGGGTTGCGATAGGCAGCGCGTCGCCCATCCGAGGTGAGGCTGAAGCAAAGATCACCATCCTCCCCACCAGACGGCGAAGTGAGATGGGCCGGTTTCCGCGAAGCCTTTCTTCAAAGACTCCGACCGAACAGGGCTCTTGTCGGCGAGCTGAAGCTGAGCTCGTCAGCTAAATAATTGTCGCCGGGGTATGTGTGTATACCCTAGCCCTTCAAGTGTCTCTCCATCTTTCTAACCTCCGCCGTAAGCTGCCATGACGGGATCAAGCAGGGTGAAGTCCTTCCTTGCCTGGTTGATGACCAGACAAAGAATCGCCTTTAATCTGTAGGGGATGCCGATGGCCGCGCTGACTCGAACTCACCAATAATCCTTCGTATTAGCAACATTGTTGGTAGCTTTAAAGTTCAGTTGACTATATACTTGAGGGGTCCCGTCGGTCAGAAGACCAGGAGGAACCCGGCCCAGCCTTCGAGCCTGAAGCGATCCATCGAAGAGGAGCGCCCAAAGCGTGGGCAGGGACTTCCTTATCTTCCCCATCTCGCCGGAGTCCATTCAACAATGAAGGCTTTGCATTGGGGTATCTTCCCCAACAAGAAGCGCCGGGTTGGACCAGGTGAACTCCGGCTTGGATGCGGCTCGCGCCCTCCCGCGCCTTGAAGGACCGGTGGCCGACTCCCTTCTTACCGGGAGCCGAGATCGGCCGGGCGCTGCTTCTGGAGGCGCTGCCAGCGATGAGATTCGCCATACCGGATGATCTTCGGATTCTTGCAAACTCCTCCAAAAGGAATGGAAGAAAGGAACGATCTAACCACTAAGCCCCTACCGCGCGCCAGCAGCCAAAACACTAACAGGCACCCTAAGGCAAGATTGCTTGAGAGATTCTGGGGGCTTTTGGGCAACCGCCTCCAAAGACGGAAGAACTGGATGTTGGAAGCAAGCAAGAAGACAATGAGTTTACCAGGTTCGGGCCTCACAGAGTAATGACCTAGTCTGCTTGGTGGTTTCCCTCGAGTTCAAGGTTCTTACAAAGGTCGGGGAAGAAGACCCTCTGTTCTGCTAACCCAATAATCAACAACCTTCTCCCATGCATCCTAGCTCCCTTTTATACTCAAAATTTGGTGGCGCATGGGGCTTACTAAGCGTAAAGCAAGCGTCGACACGTTACTCTGGTGCATTTAATGCACCGTCATACTCTCTTACATCACATTTAATGTCTTGTCCTAAGCGACTTAGACTTCGCCTTGGGCCCCGCTGTCTGTCACCCTGCATGCTCACTTGGAAGAGGATGTCGATTCGGCGCCACCCATCATTAATAATGCGGCGCTTAGGGAAGGCGCAGCCATACCACAGCCTTCACACTGCAATTAATGCGCACGTCTCGCATTAAATATCCTCTGACCCTTCGCCTCAGAGCAGCACGACACGGGGTTGATTCTCTGGGAACTACGCCCGAGGTGTGGCACGGCGCCACTGTCCTCTTGGCGAGCACCTTTGCTCGTCGCTTGAGGAGTGGCTCGACGCCACTCCCTGGCGAGCACCTTGGCTGTCGCCCGTAGAGTGGCTGAACGCCATCCCCTTTGGGCGAGCACCATTCGCCGTCGCCCAGGAGCGCTCGAACGCCACCTCGTCCCCGGCGGCACCTTGGCCTGGTCGCCGAGGAGTGGCACAGCGCCACCTGTCCTGGCGAGCACCTTGGTAGTCTGGTCGCCAGGAGGCTGGGACGCCACCTCGCCCCTGGCGAGTACCTTGGTGGTCGCCGGAGTGGCACGACGCCACCGCCTGGGCGAGCATTTGGCTGGTCGCCGGATGGCAACGCCACCTCCTCTTGGCGACGATGACTTAACGCGGCAGTGGGTACCCAGCTTAATCCCGACATAAAGTGAGTTGTAGTGGTATATAATGCATGTTTGGTCTAAATATGGCACCTCCGGATTAACCTTTTTACACGAAACGAGAATGAAAGTATAAGTGTGTGCTATGTATACATAGGCCCATCCCATAGTAGGCTGAGCCATAAGTGAAGTTTGGACTGGTGTGTTAAAGTCGGTGAACCAAAAAGCTCACTGAACGGCTTGAAATAAACTAGAACCCGGTTTGAAATTACTCGAGTGATTCTTATCAAAACCCGTAAGAAATTAAGGTGTTCAATTGTGATGATGAATCATTAACCTTCATGAATTGTACTTTAAACTTGAAAAATGAATGCTCTAGATTGGACCAAATCGTTTTTTAGCAAAATATTAAACATAGATGGCCACGAACCACTTTGGCCGACAAAATGTCCGTCCCTGGTGTGACACTATGGTTTGGTGTGACGTTATAGAAGGTGAAACTAGAGAATAAAACCTTTCGGCTTAGGGTTTTCTCGCGTTTTTGGGCCAGTTGAAGTGTTATGTCGCCACGGAGTGTCGTAACCTTATTTAACGTGCATGATAAGATTAATAACATTATGAGATGTGGAATTAAGGTTAAAACTATAGGATATGGAGGTTAATAGCTTTTCCGGGGCGTTTCCGGGGTTTTGGGCCTTCCCGGGGGAGTTTGGGCCTTGGTGGGCTTTGGTGGGATGGAGTAGGTCTCCGTAACGGACTAGGATTGGGTGTGGGGGCTGGTAAAAGGGCTCCCCACCAGCCTTTTGGGCGTGCTCCCCCTGCCCTTGGGCGCCCCCACCTCCCCCTCCTAAGCCCTAGCCGCCACCCCTCTCCCTCTCCCTCTTGTGCGCCTCCACCTCCCCCTTTGCCCCATTGCTCCCCACCTCTCCACCACCTCTCCTCCACCCCCTTGCTGCCCTAGGGTGGTCTCCACACCTCTGCACTTTGTGGATCCATCCGTTGGAGCGAGGAGCGTGGAGCGAGGAGCGATCCGCGAGGAGATCTATTGGAGATTCGTTCGTTGGGCAAAGGTATGATCATGGGGATCCTTGGAATTGATCTAGGTACTGTTCTTAGGGTGATTATCAAGTTTTTAGATCAATTGGTGGTGCTGGATTGGAGTTCTTTGGGTTAGATCTAGACGTTGCCACGTTTCTGTTTTCGGGCAGATTGAGCAGTCGGGCTAGGGTTCGAGTTTTCGTCGATTTAGTATCCGAATCTGTCCGTACGGACTTAAAAGAAGTTGTAGATAATTTAATTATATTTCCGTGGACATAAAGAACGTTACAATCCGATCAGCCGTTTGAAAGTTATGGCCGTTTTACCGAGCGTGTTAAAATCTGTGACGCGATTAGAACAGATCGTAGTAATCTGTAGATTAAACAATTTTAGAGTCCGAATCAGTCTTTTCGTATAACTAGAAAAAGGTAGGAAATTTCCTAAGCTTCGCGATGGTGTACTCGTTTAATCGATTTGGAGTCCCAGAACTCAAGTTATGGCCTTTGCAAGGCTGCTGTCCCGCCGGGACAGAACCTCTGTTTTTAGGTTTGCAAGGAGTGGGCAATGTCGGGTTAGATGGGGATTTGTGTACTATTTTGTGGGCATTATTGTGAGTGTGTGATGCCTATGTGCAGGTGGTGTGACACCGGGAGTGCCCTCTACGTCCCACAAATCCGTCGCCCGCGGTTGAGGCAAGTGTGTTGTAATGTATAGCGGATTGTAGGTTGTTTGTTGATATTGGGTGAAAGATTGAACACTTGCTATGCTCACTTGCCATGCTTTCTGTTTTCCAATGAAATATTGAGTATGATTATCATGGTTCGATGCCATGTGTTTATATTTGTCATGATGAGTTGCCATATGTTTATGTACATGTGAAATATGATAATTGGCATAGTTGCATTCATGACATGTTACATGGCCCGGGCGGTGAGAAAGTCATTAACTAATCCGGGAAGGTCGGTGATGTAACGCCCGTGTTTATAATTAAGCTTAATTAGGCTAACTAGGTGTGGATTAGTGCTCTGTAAAGTTTCCAGTTTGAATTTGGAGTTATTTGCCCTTGAATTCGGTTGTGTCGTTTCGTTGATCGTTTTCCCCGATTGGAGTCTCAGAATCCGGAATCGGGTAAAATTTAAAATCGTGAGAGCTAGATCCCAAACTTAAGTTTTAAAACCTTTTTCAGGACTCCTCGAACCTATTCCAATAGTCCTCAAGTTAGTTGATTGGAGAACCATCGCGAAAACTGTAAAATTCCCGAGTTTTCTGCTGCCGGGCGGCAAGATCCGCACTTTTGCTCGCAGTACACGGCCGAGCGGCAGATCGCCGCTTCCGGGCGGTACGCCGGCCGAGCGATGTGTGTTTTGGTCCTGTGCTCGTGTTTATCTCTTTGCCTCGGTTTGCGTGCACGTCCCAGCTCTCTTATATGTCTGGGAGCACCTCCTCTCCCTCTCCTCTCTCATTTCTCCTCCTCTCCTCCTCCTTCTTCCTCTCTTCTCCTTCCTCTCTCTCCATTGGAGCTTTCTCCTCCTCCTCGCCATCTCCAGCCGGTTAGAGCTCCGGGAGGCCGAGTAGAAGCAGGAGCAAGGGTGGAGAAGCGTCTCCAAGCTGTCAAGGAGCTACACCCGAGGTAGGTTTTAAAGTTGAGCTTAAACCCTAGGTGCAGATGCAAACCCTAGCTCTTCCTTGGCTTGTAATCGTTCTTTACGTCCTAGTTAAACTCTAGAAACCCTAGTTGTTGTGGTGCATAGTCGTTTTCCGTGTGGTTAAACCTAGGTCAAGGGTAGAAGAACCCTTCCGCGTGATCGAGTAGTTTCTGTAACCCTGATCTACGCTTCGTTGGACTCATTCGTTGCAAAGAGTCATTTCTGGAGTTCCGGAGTCCTTCCTCTCGGAACCCTAACTCCGGGAAGTCGGGGAAATGACCTGCGGATGTTTTCTTAGAGCCTCGTAAGTCGTTTCTTGTGGGAGAATCGAGTTTGAACTCGATTCGGGACGAAAGTTGGATTCGGAAAGTATATTTAGGTTTTCGAGTAGTAGAAGTCGAATAGCATATTTCGGAGGTTCCAATCAGTAGTTAGATCACGTAGGACCTTAGTGTTCTAGCGGGCCTAGTGCGCGTGTTGCGAAATCCGTTTCCCGAAGGATTTGCAAAAGTTGCACTCTGGGCATTCGGAGCGATTTCAAGTTCCGAAGTCCCAAAGCTCGCAAGTCTAGCGCACTTAAGTCCCTAGAGTAGTAGAGAACCCGTTGCCGCGATGAAACTCGAGTTTCGACACCCTCTGGGTCGAAATCCATTTTCGCGCTGGTATCGGGAGAGAGAATGATCCGAAAAGTGAGATTTTGAGCAAATGAACTCGAAACTTGACGAAACCTGCGTGAATAGGTCCCATGGGTCCCCAGGAACCTATCCATACATGTACGTCGAAGTTCCAGGGTTTATTGCGCGAAATCTCATTTTTGGGATTTTGGACTCGGGGAGAGCGGCACTACCGCTAGTGTGAAGGCGGTACTGCCGGAGGGTCCGGCACTACCGGGTTTAGAGCGCCGGTAGTTATTTTCCAGAGAGCGACCCATTTCGGTTCCCGGCCAGCGGCACTACCGGGAAATCCAACCGGTACTGCCGGCCAGAGCGGCACTACCGCCCAATCAACAGCGGTACTGCCGGCCTCTGGGAGAAAATTTAGAATTTCTTTTTCCGTCTAGGTTCTCGTTTTCCGTTTTCGCTTCTTTTTGGATTTTAATTGCTTCTTGCCTATTTTGATCGATGATTTTGGTCTCGTTGCTTTTCGTATAGACGTAGACACTTCGAACGTTGCCGACGATCCCGACTACGTCCCAGAGACCGATTTCACCGAAGAGCAAACAGGCAAGCACCTCCTTGACCATTTTGAATCCCATATTTGCAAATTTTTATTTTTGATTGCCAAAACTATTATGCATGCTCATAAGTTTATTAAAAGTGATAAATTGTGGGAAGCAGTAGTTAAACCAGAAATTGTTGGATTACCTCAATTTAATCTGAATATGCAATCCTTGATAGACTTAAGAATAATTTAGACACGTTAGTAAGTGTCAGAGGGTATTAAAGAATAATAGTTGCATATGCTTAGTTCAGCAGTAGAAGTGGTTGCAGGAGATCATGATGTTCTTATTCAAAAGCTCCTGGAACTATAGGATGGGTGAAGGGTGTCGGGTTGGAATTGGAGGTTTTGGGGTTTTGTTGGAAAAAGGGAATGGTTGCGTGAGTAGAGTGGAAAAACTTGGAGAGTTTAGACCGGGCGAGATGTTTGGTGGTTTGGAGTTGGTGGTATTTGGCCGGGTAATGGTTCCGGTTGGTAGGCTGGTTTCAGATTCGGATCGGTTGTCAGGCCGTTGGCTGGTTTGGAGTGATTTAGTCTCAGTTGGTCCCTCGCTATGGGGAGGTTGAAGGCTAGTGTGTGCTCGGTGGGGCCGCTAGTGTCGATCCTCTGTGGCCATAGCAAGTGGGTTTGGAAGATCTCGCCTGAGTCACCCTAAGGACCGAACTTGGTGCTATTTACTGGGTATAATTCGTGCAACCACATGTGCCAGTATGGGATGGCCTCAGCCTAGTACGGGAAAAGGGATCGACCTGCATTTTGGAGGGCAAAGAGGATTGGATGCACCTGTGGTGTCGGTGCATTCTAGGGACTTTCTTGTCGAGGCATCGAAGGAAAGTTTACCCAATACAACGGTAATGCCTACTACAGGGAGGTCGTGGGCTAGTGGGTGCCTACGGGAACCACTGGCGGCCTCTGTGGCTGTAGTTAGGGATGCACGTTACCGGGCCGGTGCAGGATTAGAACTCCAATCTCTCGAAAGGTTCCGTCCTTTGTCTAGCAAATCGGGTACTTGGTATCGCGAGGCATGGGTGACATGATTGCTAGAACGTGTCATGTGGAGTACAGATGTCTGATCTCTGCAGAGATAAATAAACTAATCGATTAGCCGTGCTCACGGTCATGAGCAGCTTGGAAAGTATTATCAAGTATAGATTTTGGGTCGGGGTTGACTTCTGGGGAAAATGGGTTTTGAGGTTAGATTGTGTTGGTCAGGTGTGTGTTTGGATCTTGGATTCGGATAAGGTGCAGGTGGTTGGTCGTTTTGGTGAAAGGAACGGTTGGATGGTTGATTTGGTTAATGGTTTATCTATTATTAATTTTTTGAAATGTTTTCTTCAGCTTCTATTGTAAAAATGCGAATGTGAATCTATTATCATATTGCAAGCAAAATCTGCTTTGTGCTCAAAAGACTAGTGTAGAAACCTATTATTCATTGATTTAACCTACATTTTATATGTATATATTCCATACACTAAAGTCTTGCGAGTACATACGTGTACTCACCGTTTGCTCTAACGGACTTTGGTCAGAAGGAGAAGAAGCAGGTAATGATGCAGATGTTCCAGACGAGTCGCGATTCATTGCTGCAGCCGATTCATTGGGCTTAGCTGGGTTTCCTTTCAGTCAGTTGCCTGAGGGTGGAGGCACACTGCGTGTTCTTCTTTTGGAGTTTCCGCTGGCGTTGGAGGATTCTTTTGGACTTGTGCTCGGCTGTAAGCCGAGACTTGTAAAGTTAAACTATTGTAATAACGTTACCTTTCATGTGTAATATATTTACTCTTGCATAGTTGAGACCTGTCTTGTATGACAACGCGTGGGTACTGGGCTACTGATCCAGGGAACCAGTACAATGCACGCGGTTGCGGGAAGCTCGAGTTGGGATCAATCAGTTGGCATGTACACTCCTCACGAGTTTTGCCGATTAATTGGCCCCAATCCGAGTACGGAGTTGGTTTAGCGGTCAGGAGACGTTACGGGTTGCATTAGTCTTCTGACCGATGCAACAGTAATGACCTGCATCGCTAATCTGATTCCGGAGCCCCCACAAGAGGTGGTATCAGAGCTATGCTAAAACTGAAAGGATAAATTAGATCGCTAGATAATAGAACTTAGGAATGAGTTTTCCCAGGTGAGCTATTTTAACTTAGTATTCTTAATTGTGAAATGGTAGAATGCTAGCCTTTTCCCCTCTATAGTTTTTTTTTTCTCTTCTAATTTCGAATCTTCAAAGTGAATTTCCTCTTAGCTGATTTTCAAACCTTGTTTTCTGGGACAGGAGTGAAGTAGGAAAATGGGATTCATTCTATTCCCTTTCTCACTCAAAACCTAAAGATAGAGTTTGGGGAAGTCTTACCTATTCAACAGTTAGTTACTCGTTGTATAAGGACAAGATTAAGGCTTCGGGCTGTGGCTTTCGCAGTTGTTTTGTGTGGTAGTTGCTTGGTTTCCTCTCTTTTGGTTTGTCTCCGTTAAGGTGTTGCTAACTAGTTCTTTTCTTGCTTTTAGATGTCGGGACGTTGGGAACCTCGTTTCTACACGTGTGCTATCCTAGAGGGTTCTGTTCAGGCCACCCTTTGGGAGATGATGCGCCGTGTTGGGTTCACTGAGCCACCAGAGTTTATGATCTCAAGCGCTGGACTTAGCCCAGCATCCTCTCTTTATGTGGCAGAGGTCACCATTCGAGGTCGTCTTGCAGGAGAGCAGACACGTCTCTACTATGGCACAGCTCCAAGTCCTCTCGCAGCATTGCTAGATGGGGCGTATATGGCAATCCTTCGACTCCGTTTCGACCTTCTCGAGCTGTCGCAGATGTTTCCGGGTTGTCCCTCTCGTGAGCCGGACGGCCAGGCAAACCTCTATGCACAGGTGAATCCGTAGATGGATATAGTGAAGCTTGGCAGGTTGGGTACGTGCGAGTTGTTGATGTGTACTGCTTCGCCGGGACGAGCTTCTGGTCGCTCGCCGTCGTATTTCCGAGCTAGAGAGCCATATGGCACCGTTTGTCAACCATGGCTTCTTCACCACTGAGATGATCTACGGGGAGCACGATGAGCTTGAGCCGGCAGAGGAGCTTCCTCGCCCTTATGGATCCTACCGTCGGGTCTCCCGCAATGCCAGGATGTCCGTGCGAGGCAGCAGCCGCCGTCGCGTCTCAGCTGTGCGCCCTGGAGCCTCGTCGAGTGCAGCACCGGGTCGTAACCTCGTCTTTGGCGGTCGTGAGTACGAGCTGATGTACCCGGTGGAGTCATCTACTTCTTCTGCAGCTCCAGGCCCTTCCGATGCTCCTGCCGAGAATGGTGGGGATGTGTAGACCTGGATTTTAGGAGTCCTCTGTGTAATAGGTAGTACTGAAGCTCGCTTTTGTCGTAGATACGAGCTGGCTGGTGATGTACTTTTGCTGTACAGAGGTTAGGTGGGAACTTATGTTAAGTGGGAGTGATGATGTAATATGAATCAGCTGTAGCGCGCAAGGGAGTGCCTTGTTGTCGTCCTTAAATATATCGTGTATGCAATCCTTTCGCTGCAATGCATGCTTCATTGCCTGGTATTGCTGCGAATCTTATTAAATGCATATGAATCCTGCAGTAATCCCGTTGTGTCGTCTCATTTCTGGTATGGCACCTGTTGTTCACATTGTTGAACCTTGTGTTAAGCAGGATGCCGAGGAGACGGCCAGTCCGTGCGATTATGGCCGAGGGTACGGCGCGAGATGAACCGAACCCCTCACTTTGTGATCCGCCGCAGCAGGGATCCCATAGCCATGTTTCGCGGCATTCTAATGATTCGATGGCGTCGCCAAGACATGGACGTCAGGAAGCGCAGAGTGAGGAATTACCTCCTCCTCCGTCCATGGCCCAAGTACTGGTGATGCAGACTCGTTTACTCGAGAGATTGGTGCAGAATTCGGAGAATCTGGGTGCCGTTGCTTTTGGAGGTGTGGCAGCGATGCAACCCTGCACTGCCGTGGCAGAGTTCCAACGGACTCGCCACCGAATTTCTCCACGGCCATCGATCCTTTGGACGCGACGACGGCTCGCGACATTGAAGATAAACTTGAGTTGGCTAGGTGCACGGATGACGAGAAAGTCCAATATGCTGCACATTATCTCCAAGGAGCGGCAGCAGCATGGTGGAACAGTTTTAAGACTATTCGCCCTGTTGGACAAGTTACCACTTGGGCAGATTTCAAAGAAGCTTTTAAATGCGATCCATATTCCCTCCAGCTTGATGGAGATAAAGAAGAGGGAATTTTATAATTTGAAGCAAGGGTCCATGTCCGTTATGGACTATCTGCATAAGTTCAATTACCTAACTCGTTATGTCGCTGATGAGATTCCGAGCGAGGCCCGGAAAACTGCTTGGTTCCGGGAGCATTTGAATGATGAAGTTAAACATTCGCTCGCAGCTCTTGATTTCCCAAATCTCCAAGAGCTAGTGGATAAGGCGATTCGGGTGGAAGACAGTGCAAAGGCAGTTGCAGAAAATTGAAAACGGAAGTGGCTGGCCCAAAAAGCAGCCGGTGCGGGCCCGTCAAGGTCTCGCCCTGGGAAGGCTGTCAGTGTTCAGTCCATCACTTCTCCTCCAAAACCTCAACGACCTGTTCCTCGTGCCTCCCAATCTGCGGTTCAATCCCATAACCGCGGTGGGCAGATGCAAGGAGGACAGCAAAGGGGGACGCCGCTTTCATGCTTTGCATGTGGACAGGTTGGCCATTTTGCCAATGTTTGCCCTCATCGTCGACCCCTACCGACTCGCCCTTCAGCTCAAAGCGCTCCGGTTCGTCCTCAAGCTCCTGTTAGTGGACGTGGTGGTCATCAGGTTGGCCGAGCGGGTTCTCGTTCTGCGCAGAGTCCTGCTCTGGGTCGTCTTAATTTGGTAACAGCGGAGGAAGCAAGTAATGCACCAGATGTGGTCCTCGGTATGTTTCTTGTGCATTCAGCTCCTACTGTGGTTTTGTTTGATTCGGGAGCTTCCCATTCCTTTGTGTCTTCAAGGTTCGTTAAGGATCAAGGGATTAAGACTAGTTTGCTAGGCAATTACATGTTAGTTCATTCCCCTGGCTCAGTCCTTCGGGCTCAGTGTATTTGCCTAGGAGTCCCGATTGAGATTGAACGAGTGCGATTTAGTGGAGATCTGATTCAGATCGATACACCTGGACTTAATGTAATCCTAGGGATGGATTGGTTATCTAAGAACCAAGGACGTATCGATTGTGCCGAACGTTCCATTTCCTTGGTGAATCCAGATGGCATCCAAGTCAAATTTAACTCCAGCCCGTTATCGGTGCAAAAGCCCTCTCTTCATTCCTTGCCTATTCTTGAGATGGGACAAGTACCGGTTGTCTGTGAGTATCCCGATGTTTTTCCTGAAGAATTGCCGGGATTGCCTCCAGACAGAGACTTGGAGTTCATTATAGATTTGCTACCTGGAACAGCACCAATATCCAAGCGCCCTTACCGGATGCCCTCAGATGAGTTGATCGAACTCAAGAAGCAACTCAAGGAGCAGCTAGCAAAGGGTTTACTCTTGGACTTGTGCTCGGCTGTAAGCCGAGACTTGTAAAGTTAAACTATTGTAATAACGTTACCTTTCATGTGTAATATATTTACTCTTGCATAGTTGAGACCTGTCTTGTATGACAACGCGTGGGTACTGGGCTACTGATCCAGGGAACCAGTACAATGCACGCGGTTGCGGGAAGCTCGAGTTGGGATCAATCAGTTGGCATGTACACTCCTCACGAGTTTTGCCGATTAATTGGCCCCAATCTGAGTACGGAGTTGGTTTAGCGGTCAGGAGACGTTACGGGTTGCATTAGTCTTCTGACCGATGCAACAGTAATGACCTGCATCGCTAATCTGATTCCGGAGCCCCCACAGGTGAGAAAGTTATGACTAATCCGGAGAGCCAATAGAGTAAGTCCTACATCGTGATTCCATCTACCGTGGGTTGTGGAAGCGAGGAGTAGGCACCCTCCATCTTCGGGATGGAAGGGGGGAGAGAGTGCACACCGACGGGTGTGTACTCAACCATATCGGTATGAGTTTCCAAGGAGATATGAGCATTGCATTGCATTGCATTGCATATACAATGATGATGATTTTGTTAAAGTGTTCATGATTGAGATGATATACATGATGTGAGATGTTATTTTCTATGATATCGTTATTGTTGTCCATTACAATATGCTTGCTGAGTTTCGAACTCACGCTTGTGTTTTATGTTGTTTTTAGGTAATTTGAGATCGGCATGCGGGAAAAAGGGCTTTAGCTACACTTCTACACGTAGCTCCACCATCATAGTCTATGATTAATCACTTGGAGACATTATTTTAAGAGTTGTGCCATAAAGTTAATGTATGGTTTAATCTAGCATGCTTGTGATCCCTTATTTGCTTCGTTATAGTTTATGAAGTGGTTGAGCGTGGTATTATTGGCGTAGTTTGATGATACATCCATTTATGTTGATGTTGTAGATGTCGTGTGCTATGATATATCTTGCCATGATATTGATATTGTGTTAATTCATGGAAAAACAAAGGAGATGCTGCCGAAATATCGGTTTTTAGCATATGTACCTTTGCTGGAATTTATGTTTAAATGTGATATTTAGTTGTTGTTTAGCTTATGTTTGGTAGCATTCGGGCATATTAAATGCCGGGGTGTTACAGTTGGTATCAGAGCGGGCTGTAGGTCCTTGGAATGTGTATTTTTAGTGTCATGCTATAGGGTACAACTAAAATGTGATGTGGAATAACTTAGAAACATGGCTTAGGATTTTACTAAAATTTTGTCATAGGATAGCAACATTAAAACTTGCAAAAGTGGTATAACTAATCTAAAATTTGACACACATGGATGCACAGTAGGAAGGGTATGGGTATCGTTGTTTACGCTTAAATGTTGTACTTAAGCCTTGTTGCTAAATGCTATATTTGATATAGTACGTTGCTATGTCTATGAGATAAATGATTGAATTATTCCTGTTGTGGTGGTAAAAGTGGGGTTTTGGTGCCGAAGGGTTTCGGCCACCTCTCTTAGTTCATAGTAAGGGTGAGGTTTGACGGTGTGGCTGGTTAGCGCCACCACCGAAGAACTATTGACCCCTGTAGGAGAAGAGTGCTTATCCTTTCTGTCGTTGATCGGGTAGTTGACTGGAGTCAAATAGAAGAGTTAATGGTGGTTTCCTTCGTATGTTCTTTGCCGTTCTGACGGTCGGTGTTCTTTGCTTTTCTTGGCTTTAGTAGATTTGAATCAAATGAAAAGTGTTGGGTTTTCGCGGATCGTTCCGTATGCGGTGTGTGGTTTTCTCTTCCTTGGTTGAAGACGAAGAAGAGGAGACTAGTGTTGCGCTTCTTTTGGGCGCCTTTCCAATTTTGATGCCTGTTGATTGCATTATGGGGAACAAGCATTCAATTTATCACTGTGTTTGTCTTTCTCTGAGGTTAAAGGAGTTATTGCGGAGTTGTGCGGCACTTTGTCAGGGCTGAAGTTACGTGGCTTTGTAGTAGTACGTGGTGTTTGATTTACGTTATTTCTTGGTTTAAGAAATCATCTTTGAAAAACCCTTCTTGTTTCGTGAAAGATTGGGGTTTGGTGCTAAGGTGTTATTTGCAAAGGTTTATTTGATCGGTTGATTCCCTCCAGTGGGAGTCTTGGAGATTGAAAAGTGTTTTGGAGAATTCCTTTGCATGACCAAGTTTGGGTTTGTCTCATCGCAATTTTGAGAGTCAAATTTTCCTTATGAACTTAGGATGAGTTTTAAAACTAAAATGCTGTAAACAAAGTAGTCTTTTGACAAAAATCGTTTGTCCCTAGTAAGAATTGATGTTTAGCATGTTATGTAGTAGGTAACAATGTGGTTTATGGATTGATGTGTTGCTAAGTTAAATTTTGAGTTGAATCAATTCAATGTGATTAATATCTCTAGCTTGAGAATAAATAGACTACTAGTGTTGCAGTTTACTCTTAGCGAGAATGATTAAATGTGTTAATGTACATGCTTAGAATCTGTTGCCTTGCTTTAAAAGTGCTTATGATCCTTGTTAATGTTAAAAGTTTAAACTTTGATGCATAGTTAAAACATTAAGATGATGTAGACTCTTGTTATTGTAAAAGAAACTTTCTTTGGTTGTTAAAGATGTTCTAATCTAATGGATTAATAGAGAAATTTAATCGTGTTGACTAGTGACTTTAATTTGGATGTTGATTAGAGTTGCTATTTATGTTGTTGCAAACTACTAGTATCTTTGGAAGTATGCAGTTGTGTCGCTATAATGCTAGTATTGATATCAATGGAGAAGACATAAGACTTATTGTTAATGATGTTGTTAATGGTAGTGTTAATGCTAGTATTCAGTCTATTTTAAATAGTGGGAGTATGTTGTGTGGTGGTAATTTTGTTATCACCTATGTATAGGAGTAGCTAAAAGTAATGTTGTTGGTTGATGATTATGCCCATTTGTTGTTATTGATGACTAAGTAGTTGTGGTAACTGTTTAGATTATTCGTTGGAAAACCATGGTTAAAATAGAGGAAAATTTTAACATGTTGCGATGGAGTGAGCTTTGGATAATTAACATGATGTACAATTTCATCCTTAATGAATGTATGCCTTGGAATCCTAGTTATGAACTTTGTCTTGTAGAGATAATATTTACATGTTGAAGTCGTTGTTTAACTGAATAAGGTTCGGTTGTCGAGACGTGAATATATAGGTGGTATGAAATTTATATGTTGATCTTGCTGAAAGATTTGTGGAAGTACTATGTTTCAAATTTAGAATAAGATGTATTATGATTCGGTGAGCCGTGGGGATCTTGTCATTATAGTCTTGGTTGGGTGCCTTTTTGATAAGCATCATAAACCCTTATTAAAAAATGTTGGGAATGGTAACTAGAGGAAGAATTTGTTGTGAAACTTTCGGTTGAATTGTGTTGGGGCTCCTCAGATAGTAAATAGTGATTATTAAAGTCTTTTAATGGAAAGCGTAGTGGAGTTCTAGAGATGGTTCTTTTTATGCTGAGCTTGTGTTTAAAAGCTTTTGGGTGGTTTGGTTGTTTGCCATTTTGGTTGAAGGGTTTTCGGTCAAGGTGTTCCTTATCTTTGTGTTTGAGTTTCCCCAAAACTCGTAATGTTTGGTGTCGACCTTTGGTTTTGGCGAATTTGTTTAGTTCGTGTTGTGAGTTTGGATTTACATCCAAAAGTTTTTGAGTCGATCGCCCCCTTTCGCGGTAGCACTGAAATATCTTTGGAAATAATTTTAAAAGGAAGCAGATGGGCATAAAGGGTTGTGTTGGAAACTTTTGAGTTAATCCCTTGATGTGTAACTCTATTTGACTAGAGTTGGAGTCATTTAGAAAATGTGTCTGTTGTGCGGGTGTTTTACAAGTCTGGATTTTTATGAATGTTTCATAAGTGAATTTGGTTAGTGAAGAGTTTTCTTTTTGGATTGAGTTTCCCTCTCTTTTGATAAAAATTTATGGCGCTTGTGTCTGCAGATGTTTGATTTTGGAGTCGATGTTCTGTTCCAAAGGGTTGAGTTTGATTTTTGCGAGGTGTTGCAAAGCTAGTGTTAAATCGAAGATGGGTTTTCACACGATGTGGTGTTTTGTTGATTAACGATGTTGCCGTCATAGTTTATATGAATTAGCGCAACTCTCGATGTTATTCGAGATTTATTCATATGATACCGAGGCAGAAGTCATCATGTGAATGACTATTCGGTAGTGTGGTTACATGATGAGGGAATGGTGAAAAGTAAACATGTCATCGTTTTTACATGTTAAATGATAAAAGAGTCGTTGAGCCAGGTCGGTGAGAAAGTCATATATGGAGATATGACTAATCCGGAGTGCTCCTGAAGAGTGTGCATTTATGTCATGAAACGAGATTTCCCTTGCTTTCTAGTATGAAAAGAAGCAATGAACAATTTCTGGTATGTTGGTTGTGATGTAGAGGATTTATGCTTCCTTTGTGTTTTGGCTTGGATGTTGCCGAATTCTTTCCAAAATGGTTGTTAACGCTTTGGGTTTGAGTTGTTGTGTGTACACTTGGGCTTGATAGCTAAGTGTTTTTGTGTGAGGGCGAGACCCTCTTAAGAAAGGAACCAATTGTGGTTTGGTAAGGTTTTCGATCCTAGCTTGGGCTAGGTGTCGAACCTTAGTGGTATAAGGGTGGTTTGTGATGGAGGTTGATGATGTATGGGTTTAACCTTTGCTAAGAGTAGCGATGGGTGGAAATGAAGTTGACGGTAGATCGGTGATAATTGCCCTGCCGTGAGCAGTTGTCTTCACTAGTTGTTTTTTGGGTTTGAGTCTTGCCTGGGAAAGGATGGAATAAAATGTTAGTATGATCGTGTATCGGAAGGGCTAGTGTGCCTTAATGAGTTATTCCCCTCGATGGAAACTTTCGGGAATGAAGAGAGGTCGTTAAAGGAATTGTGACTTCCTTTGATTATATCATGTTGAGTTTATTGCAGTGTGTAGTCAGGTAGGTTGTGATAGAAGTGTGAGGTGTTTGTCGTGAGGATTCGAGCGTTTTGGGTTGTTGAAGCCCTTCGAGGTTGAAACGCAGATTCTGTTTGGGATTTGAATTGAAAGTCGAACTGTGAGCGGTTGCCCTTAGTTGAGCTAGATCAACACTTTTTCTTTAAGTGTTGGTTTTGAGAACTCGTTTGTCGTTTGTTCCGGTTTGAGTCTTTGTGTGAATGTTTTATGTTGTAAGGAAGTCTTTTGTCCATCGGGGACTTTGTTGTTGTTTTTGGCGTCCTTCGGATTCGAGGTCGAATCCTGTTGAAGAGGGGAAGAATGTGACACTATGGTTTGGTGTGACGTTATAGAAGGTGAAACTAGAGAATAAAACCTTTCGGCTTAGGGTTTTCTCGCGTTTTTGGGCCGGTTGAAGTGTTATGTCGCCACGGAGTGTCGTAACCTTATTTAACGTGCATGATAAGGTTAATAACATTATGAGATGTGGAATTAAGGTTAAAACTATAGGATATGGAGGTTAATAGCTTTTCCGGCGTTTAAGGCGTTCAGGGGTTTTGGGCCTTCCCAGGGAGTTTGGGCCTTGGTGGGCTTTGGTGGGATGGAGTAGGTCTCCGTAACGGACTAGGATTGGGTGTGGGGGCTGGTAAAAGGGCTCCCCACCAGCCTTTTGGGCGTGCTCCCCCTGCCCTTGGGCGCCCCCACCTCCCCCTCCTAAGCCCTAGCCGCCACCCCCTCTCCCTCTCCCTCTTGTGCGCCTCCACCTCCCCCTTTGCCCCATTGCTCCCCACCTCTCCACCACCTCTCCTCCACCCCCTTTCTGCCCTAGGGTGGTCTCCACACCTCTGCACCTTGTGGATCCATCCGTTGGAGCGAGGAGCGAGGAGCGTGGAGCGAGGAGCGATCCGCGAGGAGATCTATTGGAGATTCGTTCGTTGGGCAAAGGTATGATCATGTGGATCCTTGGAATTGATCTAGGTACTATTCTTAGGGTGATTATCAAGTTTTTAGATCAATTTGTGGTGCTGGATTGGAGTTCTTTGGGTTAGATCTAGACGTTGCCACGTTTCTGTTTTCGGGCAGATTGAGCAGTCGGGCTAGGGTTCGAGTTTTCGTCGATTTAGAATCCGAATCTGTCCGTACATACTTAAAAGAAGTTGTAGATAATTTAATTATCTTTCCGTGGACATAAAGCACGTTAAAATCCGATCCGCCTTTTGAAAGTTATGGCCGTTTTACCGAGCGTGTTAAAATCTGTGACGCGATTGGAACAGATCGTAGTAATCTGTAGATTAAACAATTTTAGAGTCCGAATCAGTCTTTCCGTATAACTAGAAAAAGGTAGGAAATTTCCTAAGCTTCGCGATGGTGTACTCGTTTAATCGATTTGGAGTCCCAGAACTCAAGTTATGGCCTTTGCAAGGCTGCTGTCCCGCCGGGACAGAACCTCTGTTTTTAGGTTTGCAAGGAGTGGGCAATGTCGGGTTAGATGGGGATTTGTGTACTGTTTTGCGGGCATTATTGTGAGTGTGTGATGCCTATGTGCAGGTGGTGTGACACCGGAGTGCCTCTACGTCCCACAAATCCGTCGCCGGGTTGAGGCAAGTGTGTTGTAATGTATAGCGGATTGTAGGTTGTTTGTTGATATTGGGTGAAAGATTGAACACTTGCTATGCTCACTTGCCATGCTTGCTGTTTTCCAATGAAATATTGAGTATGATTATCATGGTTCGATGCCATGTGTTTATATTTGTCATGATGAGTTGCCATATGTTTATGTACATGTGAAATATGATAATTGGCATAGTTGCATGCATGACATGTTACATGGCCCGGGCGGTGAGAAAGTCATTAACTAATCCGGGAAGGTCGGTGAGAAAGTTATGACTAATCCGAAGAGCCAATAGAGTAAGTCCTACATCGTGATTCCATCTACCGTGGGTTGTGGAAGCGAGGAGTAGGCACCCTCCATCTTCGGGATGGAAGGGGGGAGAGGGTGCACACTGACGGGTGTGTACTCAACCATACCGGTATGAGTTTCCAAGGAGATATGAGCATTGCATTGCATTGCATATACAATGATGATGATTTTGTTAAAGTGTTCATGATTGAGATGATATACATGATGTGAGATGTTATTTTCTATGATATCGTTATTGTTGTCCATTACAATATGCTTGCTGAGTTTCGAACTCACGCTTGTGTTTTATGTTGTTTTTAGGTACTTTGAGATCGGCATGCGGGAAAAAGGGGTTTAGCTACACTTCTACACGTAGCTCCACCATCATAGTCTATGATTAATCATTGGAGACATTATTTTAAGAGTTGTGCCATAAAGTTAATGTATGGTTTAATCTAGCATGCTTGTGATCCCTTATTTGCTTCGTTATAGTTTATGAAGTGGTTGAGCGTGGTATTATTGGCGTAGTTTGATGATACATTCATTTATGTTGATGTTGTAGATGTCGTGTGCTATGATATATCTTGCCATGATATTGATATTGTGTTAATTCATGGAAAAACAAAGGAGATGCTGCCGAAATATCGGTTTTTAGCATATGTACCTTTGCTGGAATTTATGTTTAAATGTGATATTTAGTTGTTGTTTAGCTTATGTTTGGTAGCATTCGGGCGTATTAAATGCCGGGGTGTTACACCTGGTGGCACCAGAAAATCCAGAATCCCCGTTATCTCCATCGTTCTAGTCAGCACAAGTGACTTGAGAGAGAGAGAGAGAGAGATTTGCATGTTGGTATACGGCACAAACAAGATAGGTAAGCGTGCGCATGAAAGGTAGGAGACACTACCAGGGAACAGTGCAACACAAGCGGTTCGTAAGCGCTTTCACAAGCGGTTATGGAACCGCTTGTACGCAACCGAGAGTGATACCCAGAGGGTATCACTCGTGGTTCCACGAACCGCTTGTGGTGCCGCACCACAAGCGGTTCGAAAGGCGTCCGGGAGCGCAGTGGAGCAGCCACGTGGAGGCAAATCACAAGCGGTTGGTGTTACCAACCGCTTGTAGAGCCCCTCCACCTTTGGTGGCAAGAGATGCCACGTGTGCTCTCTCCACAAGCGGTTGTTGTTACAAACCGTTTGTGGAGACGTTGTAACCATTTCAGATTTATGCTTTCCAATATGAAATTTGGCAATTAAATTAAATACAACTACGAGTTTATTTCAGCATAATTAAATATATATTATAATTGAGAAAAACATTAGTTTGTTTGCACAAATAGTATGAACTTATAATGTATTTACAAATTAAATGCATATATACACACAAGTTTTACAATACATGAAATGATGAGCACAAGCAAACGTTTTACAACTTTCGAAGAGTACAAATGTGGGGGCTCCGGAATCAGATTAGCGAATCAGGTCATTACTGTTGCATCAGACTGGAGATTAATGCAACCTGCGACGTCTCCTGACTGCTAAGCCAAATCCGTACTCGGATTGGGGCCAATTAATCGGCAAGACTCGTGAGGAGTATATCTGCCAATTGATTGATCCCAACTCGAAGCTTCGCAATCAAGGCGTGCATAGTAATCTTGGTTCCCTGGATCGAGCCCAAGACCCACGCGTTGTCATGCAAGACAGTCTCAACTATGCAAGAGTAATTATATTACACCGTAAAGGTAACGTTATTACAATAGTTTAACTTTACAGGTCACGGCTTACAACGAACAAGTCCAAAAGAAACACCGGCACCAGCGGAAACACCAAAAGAAGAACACGCGGTGTGCCTCCACCCAGGCAATCGGCTGGATGATAACCCAGCTAAGCCTCAGCAGAATCGTCGGCGTCGCCAACGAATCGCGACTGCCTGGTACATCTGCGTCATTACCTGCTTCTTCTCCTTCTAACCAAAATCCGTTAGAGCAAACGGTGAGTACACGTATGTACTCGCAAGACTTTAGTGTATGGAATGAATACATATAAAATGCAGGTTGAAACAAAGAATAACAGGTTATTACACTAGTCTTTTTGAGCACAAAGCGGATTTTGCTTACAATATGATAATAAATTCACAATCGCATTTTACGAAAGAAATTGAGTGAAGAAAACTTTTCAAACAATTAACAATATACCAGCGATTAACCAAACCAACATCCAACCATTCCTTCCACCAAACCAGCCATTCACCCGCACCTTTTGAACCCAAGATTCAAACACACACACACCCAACCAACACGTTCCAACCTCGAAACCCATTTTTCCAAAATTAACCCAGACCCAAAATCTATACTTGATAGTACTTTCCAAGCTGCTCATGACCGTGAGCACGGCTAATCAATTAGTTTATTTATCTCTGCAGAGATTGTACACTGTACCCACATGACACGTTCTGGCAATCATGTCATCCATGCCTCGCGATACCGAAGTACCCGATTTGCTAGACCGTGACGGAACGTTTCGAAAGAATTGAGTTCTAATCCTGCACCGGCCCGGTAACGTGCATCCCTAACTACAGCCACAGAGGCCGCCAGTGGTTCCAATAGGCACCCACTAGCCCACGACCCCCCTGTAGTAGGCATTACCGTTGTATTGGGTAAACTTTCCTTCGATGCCTCGACAAGAAAGTCCCTAGAATGCACCGACACCACAGGTGCATCCAATCCTCTTTGCCCTCCAATAATGCAGGGTCAGATCCCTTTTCCCCGTACTAGGCTGAGGCCATCCCATACTGGCACATGTGGTTGCAATTTATACCCAAGTAAATAGCACCAAGTTCGGTCCTTAGGGTGACTCAAAGTAGATCTTCCAAACCCACTTGCTATGGCCACAGAGGGTCGGCACTAGCGGCCCCACCGAGCACACACTAGCCCTCAACCTCCCCATAGCAAGGGACCAACTCAGACCAGACCACTTCAAACCAGCCAACAGCCTGACAACCAATCCGAACCTGAAACCAGCCTTCCAACCGGAACCACTACCCGGCCAAACACCACCAACTCCGAACCATCAAACATCTCGCCCGGTCTAATCTCTCCAAGTTTTTCCATTTTACTCACGCAACCATTCCCTTTTTCCAACAAAACCCCAAAACATCCAATTCCAACCTGACACCCTTCACCCATCCTAGTAGTTCCAGGAGTTTATGAATATGAACGTCATGATCTCCTGCAACCAATTCTATTGCTGAACTAAGCATATGCAACTATTATTCTCTAATACCCTCTGACACTTACTAATGTGTCTAAATTATTCTTAAGTCTATCAAGGATAGCGTATTCAGATTATATTGAGGTAATCCAACAATTTTCGGCTTAACTACTGCTTCCCACAAATTATCATTTTTAATAAATTTATGAGCATGCATAATAGTTTTGGAAATCAAACATAAGAATTTGCAATTATGGGATTGGAAATGGTCAAGGAGGCGCTTGCCTGTTTGCTCTTCGGTGAAATCGGTCTCCGGGACGTAGTCGGGATCGTCGGCGACGTTCGAAGCGTCTACGTCTACACGAAAAGCAACGAGACCCGAAATCATCGATCAAAATAGGCAAAGAAGCAATCGAAATCCAAAAAGAAGCGAAATCGAAAAACAAGAACCTAGACGGAAAAAGAAATCTTAATTTTTCTTCCAGAGGCCGGCAGTACCGTCTACTGTTGGGCGGTAGTGCCGCTCTGGCCGGCAGTACCGGCTACTGTAGCCCGGTAGTGCCGCTCTCCAGGGATCCAAAAAGGGTTGCTCTCTGGAAAATAACTACCGGCGTCCTAAGCCGGCGAAGGTTTGACCCTCCGGCGATCGCCCTTGCCCAGCGGTAGTGCCGGCCACCTCGAGACCAAGTTTCCAAAAATTGAGATTTTACGCATTAACTCCCGGAACTTCGACATAAGTGCATGGATAGGTTCCTGGGGACCCATGGGACCTATTCACGCAGGTTTCGTCAAGTTCCGAGCCTGCTTTGCGAAAAATTGCACTTTTCGGATCCTTTCTCTCCCGAAAATGACGCGAAAACGGATTTCGACCCAAAAGGTGTCGAAACTCGAGTTTCTTCGCGGCAACGGATTCTCTACGACTCTAGGGACTTATGTGCGCTAGACTTGTGAACCTTGGGACTTCGGAACTTGAAATCGCTCCGAATGCCCAGAGTGCATCTTTTGCAAATCCTTCGGAACGACGGATCCGCAACACGCGCACAAGGCCCAATAGAACACTAGGGTCCTACGTGATCTAACTACTGATCGGGAACTCCGAAATGTGCTATTCGACTTCTACTACCCGAAAACCTAAATATACTCTCCAAATCCGATTCTCGCTCCGAATCGAGTTCAAGCTCGATTCTTCCGCAGGAATCGACTTACGAGGCTCTAAGAAAACATCCGTAGGTCATTTCCCGACTTTCCGGAGCTAGGGTTCCAAAAAGAAGAGCTCCGAAAATTCAAGAAAAGGCGTTTGCAGCGGATGAGTCCAACGATGCGTAGATCAGGGTTACCGAAACTACTCGATCACGCAGAAGGATTCTTCTACCCTTGACCTAGGTTTAACTTCTTGGAAAACAACCATGCACCACAAGAACTAGGGTTTCTATGGTTTAACTAGGACGTAAAGAACGATTACAAGCCAAGGAAGAGCTAGGGTTTGCATCTCCACCTAGGGTTCAAGCTCAACTTTAAAACCTACCTCGTGCGAAGCTCCTTGACTGCTTGGAGACGCTTCTCCACCTTTGCTCTCGCTTCCACTCGGCCTCCTGGAGCTCCAACCAGCTGGAAATGGCGAGGAGGAGGAGAGAGCTCCAATGGAGAGAGAGGAAGGAGAGGAGAGGAAGAAGGAGAAGGAGAGGAGGAGAAATGAGAGAGGAGAGGGAGAAGAGGTGCTCCCTGGTGTTTATTAGAGGCTAAAACGTGCACGCAAACCGAGGCAAAGAGATAAACACGAGCACAGGACAAAACTCAGCCGCTCGGCCGATACCGCCGGAAGGCGGCCAGTCTTGCCGCTAGTACCGCAGTGGCGAGAAGATCGCCGCCGCGGCAGTAAAACTCAGGGAAATCGTAGTTTTCGCGATGGTTCTTCAACCAACTAACTTAAGGACTATTGAAATAGGTTCGAGGGGTCCTATTAAAGGTTTTAAAACTTAGGTTTGGGATCTAGCTCTCACGATTTTAAATTTCACCCGATTTCGGATTCTGAGACTCCAATCGGGGAAAACGATCAACGAAACGACAAAACCGAATTCGAGGGCAAATAACTCCAATTCCAAACTGGAAACTAAACAGAGCACTAATCCACACCTAGTTAGCCTAATCAAGCTTAATTACAAACACGGGCGTTACAACAAAGGTGGTGATCTTGAGATCATTTCTTGCGTGCATCACTTTTTGCGTCCATAGACGAAGATCCCGTAAGTTCACCTGTCCTTATTGAAGGACAATCTCTCCATCCTTTTGCATAGAACTCGCCTCTGGGGATTATAATCTCATCGACAATGAAGCCAATAAGTTGTTCTTGGACTGCTTCTACCCAATGCGAAGGGATCACACCTGTCTCATTAATGTCGGGCTACAAAAAGAAAGAAAGAAATAAATCTTTGAATACGTGAAGTATAAGTGTATTAAGAAATTTGTTTTTAACACACGCACCTCGTTGTCCAGTCGTCGCATATCGCCGTGGGTAAGATTTTGCATGTAGAGGCACACATAATAGCCACATAAGTTGTTTCCGGCCAATTGCTGTAGAACCTGGAGTGATTTGTTTGAAAAGAATGCAATTAATTATTGAGAAGATAAATTTGTACGCCATATATATTCTTTAATTGATATTTTGTAGTACGTACTCGAGTGCTCAGTTGCACTATGAATTCATTCCTAGAACTCTTTCCTCTATACTTCGTTCGGAATGTGGCGAATGCCCTGTCATGCGTTATTATATGAATAGTAATTATGAGTATTCGAAGTACTTAAATATATGTAGGTTGGCATCTCAATATTACCTGTTTAGAATATCAATGACAAACTGAAAATCTTGCTGTGGTTTTCTTCTTGAGTCTTGCACAATGATCTTCGCACTATCGACATTGATAATAAGTAGGATCCAGTGAAACCTATTATATATATGTATTGCAACATATATGTAATTAGTCATATTATGAATGTCTTGAAGAAGGATAAATGAGAGGTTGTGTGATGACATGTATATATACGTACATGAAGTTGAAGGGCAAAAGTATGTGCGGTTTGTAGTACTGTTCTGAAAGAGCTTTCAGAATGTATTCTTCAACTTCTTTTGGGTTGGCTTTACATGTAGTCTCGTTGACAATTAATGGATCGATGAAGCCAATGTCGAAGATAGTCTCTATTCTACATCGTTGTATCTCCATTCTACATACAAAGGGGATGAGTTATTAGATTTTCCAGCTTGAACTACGGCGAAATTAACACATATATATGGTAAACTCAATGATTAGCTGGAAGTACTTACAGACACCAGCAGCTCATTAGAGACACGTTGACGGCGTCTCGATGGTAAAATTGGTACAAGTCCTCGAATTCCATCCATATCAGTTGATCCCCATGACAGAAATCTATCTCTTTTATATGGACGGGGAACATTGTTCTTCCTTGAGCGGATTGTTCCATGTACCATTCATGAAATTGTCGCATCTTGGTTGGCAGATCCTTTATCTTTTCCGGTGCAACCAACTCCTGGCCCAGCTTATATGGCCACCTGACCTCTGCCATTGGAAGATTATCTGATGCTCCCATAGCTGCAGCGAAAGATAGCCCCGACTCTCTCAAGAATTCGTCTAGTTGGTGATCTTGGGCTTTCTTGTTAGCTGCCACCGCCTTCTTAGCCCGTTTCCCTTTCAATGCAGACTTCACTATTGTGCGTTCATAGTTAGTCGAGGCAGGAAGAGGTGCTGCACGGCATGTCTCAAAGTGGGTTGCAGCTTTCGGATCAATTTGCGCCTTGGGAGGTGGCATCTTTGATGCGAAGTGTGTCTCAATTTCCTTTCGAACTGTTTCTTGTGTCTCCTCAGCCGTCATGTCGTATGCCCTTTTCGGAGGTTCCTTGGCTGACTGTGTTGACGACTGGGCCTTCTTGGTACAGGGTAGCATCGCAAAGATCTTGCCCCTTCGCATTTCTTGGAGTTTCTTCCTTGGAGGAGATTGTGGAGCTGGGCTTTCTTGGGCAGGAGGTGGAGCCGAGCTTTCTTGGGCAGGAGGTGGAGCCAGGCTTCCTTGCGCAGGAGGTGGAGCCGGGCTTCCTTGGGCAGGCGGTTGAGTTGATGTAGGAGGAGGCGGGTTTTGTTGTTGCGGAGAGGTCACATCCAATTGTTCGATTTCTATTGTTGGAGAGGTCACCTCCATGGTCTTTGGAAATATGATGTACGTTTTTCGCCAGAGGATGATTCCGTGGAGGGCCTGTCCAAGCTTGGTGATGTCGTCCCCTCCATCAATCTCGAGCAGAAGATCTTCATAGCCGCTCGACACCTCCTCCACCGTGACCTTCGAGTAACCTGGCGGTATCTCTTTGGAATGGAAAAGCTGGCCCGACTCCACCGGGTACGCCACGCCATATGCCACCTTGGTGGAGAGGTTATGCACCTGAACGTGTAGCTCACACTCTCGGCGAACTTTGATCTTTGTCACTTGTGTACTGTCCTAGGTCAGGCACCAGTACCATGTGAGTAGGGAGTGGGGCGGCGTTGGACGCGCAGCTACTCCGTCGCGCGGAGGTGGGCGGGCTAGCGGTATTGGTTGTACCGGCTCCCTGAAGTTTACCGAGTGCCGCCTGTAGCTTTTGCTCAATAATCTCTCCTATGCTTTCCTGAGTTGCTCTGAGCTCCCTTTGCAGTAAGTTGTATTTGTATGCCTCTCTTCTTTTGCTTCTTGACCGGCTCCTGTACGTATCGGCATCTTTGGAGAAACCGTACTTCCATGGCACGGACGATCCCATTCCTCTTGTCCGTCCTGGGTGCTCAGGGTTTTGAAGTGCATGCGTGAGCTCGTCGTTCTCCCTATCTTTTACTAAGGAACATGAGCGAGACATGTCGGTAGCTTGAACAATTCTATTTCCAACATCCTCCGCTCCCGGTGCCATCAACAAGCTACCGTCCTCTACAAGGGCCCCTCCGTGAGCCATGAACCAATTCCGCAGGTGGAAGTCCCAATCAGCAGTAGCAGGCGTGATATTCTTGGCCATTAGTTCTTCCTCCCGCTTCTCCCATTTAGGTATAGCCTGAACATAACCACCGGTGCCAAGATGGTGGTGGTATTTCTTCTTCCCAGCGTTGATCTTGTTCTGAAGGCTCGCGGCGTGTCCTTCCTCTGAAAAATTGTATTCTTCAAATGCATCCCAGTGATCCGCCAGCTTGGGATGTTGGTTGAAATCTGGCCTTTCTCCCTTCTTGACATACTTGTTGTTCAGGTGAACTTTCCACGATTGAAATTGGGTTGCCATTTTCTTCAAAGTGTATCTCTTAACCTTGTTCTCGTATCCTTCAGTAAATTTGAAGTTCTCCTTGATATCTTTCCAAAGGAGCTCCTTGGTTGCTTGGGAAACTTCAGGCCATTTATTGATGCTAATTGGGACATGATCCCTAACGTGGAAACCACATGCGTTGTTAAACGGGCCTACTGCAGAAAGAGGGGCAATTGGCTTCCCGTCATTGTCGACGTTGGTGAAAACAAACTTCGTAGTAGGCTTCTTGTTAGCACCTCGATTGGTTTGGGTGCTCAATGTACCGGGCTGAAAATGGACAGAGATGTGAATTTTTCATGTCAGAGCCATTTATATTAATTGGTTAAATACGATTAAAGTGTTTGTCGTGGCATTACCTCGCTTCCCTCATCGTCCGCTGCATCACCGGATCCACCGGCTGCGTCGTCGACAATGTTCGGGTCACCGGATCCACCGGCTGCGTCGTCGACAATGTTGGCATCACCGGCAGCGATCACATCTAGCAAGAACTGTTCTTCCATGTCGAAATTAGGAGCATCACGCCCTGGTGTCGCCATCTATCTAATTATGGAAAAAATATGTATATGTATGAAAAATTGTTTAAGCATATCAATGTATTTATATGTATATGTATGAAAAATTGTTTAAGCATATCAATGTATTTATATGTATATGTATGGCGAATTGTTTAAGCGTATCAATGTATTTATATGTATATGTATGGCGAATTGTTTAAGCATATCAATGTATATCAATGCATATCAAAGCATATCAATGTATATCAAAGCATATCAATGTATTTAAGCATATCAATGTATATCAATGCATATGAAAGCATATCAATGTATATCAAAGCATATCAATGTATTTAAGCATATCAATGTAAATCAATGCATATCAAAGCATATCAATGTATATCAAAGCATATCAATGTGTTTAAGCATATCAAAGCATATCAATGTATATCAAAGCATATCAATGTATATCAAAGCGAATTGTTTAAGCATATCAATGTATATCAAAGCATTTTTCTTGTGGGCATTTTGTCGAACACGTTGTGGGCAGCGAGAAAAAGAGGGGTGTTTGCATTGGAGAAGGCTAACCTAGGCCCTTCAGGTGGTGGAGGAGGCGATGGCGACGTCGCAGACCATGGCGCGGTGGCGGAGGTGTCGACGGCGAGCTTGGCTATGATGGCGCTGAAGGTGGCAGTGGCGAACTCGGCTGCAATGGCGCGGGGACTTAGAAAATTTTTGAGTTGAGTCTGTGATGAGCGGGAAAAGGGAATTTATAAGTGCACCTTTACAAGCGGGTCGTAATACCAACCGCTTGTAGAAGCACCTCTACACGCGGTTCTTAATATAAACCGCTTGTACAAATGGCCCTCTACAAGCGGTTCGTAATACCAACCGCTTGTAGATACTTAAGACCGCAGCGAGGCAGGGACCTCTACAAGCGGTTGGTAATACGAACCGCTTGTAGATGCTTACGACTCAAAAAGATTTGATGCCGTCCATGCTTGACAAATATCTTCCTCCCCCCTGGCTAGCGAGTGGCGCTCGAGCGTGGACCTAACCTGCGACTGCGGGTTCGAGTCCCGCTCGCGCCCTCGCAAATTCTTCTTTATTTAATGGACCTCTACAAGCGGTTTGTAATACCAACCGCTTGTAGAAATGGACCTCTACAAGCGGTTGGTAATATGAACCGCTTGTAGATGCTTACGACTCAAAAAGATTTGATGCCGTCCATGCTCGACAAATATCTTCCTCCCCCCTGGCTAGCGAGTGGCCATTGAGCGTGGACCTAACCTGCGGCATCTCGGGTTCGAGTCCCGCTCGCGCCCTCTGCTACTTCTTTATTTTTTTCTCTTTTTTTAATGCATTCCAAAATTATTTAACCCATTCAAGAATTGTTTAATACATTCAAAAATTATTTATTCCTTTCAAACATTGTTTAATGCATTTAAATATTAGTAAGTGCAATAAAAAATTAGTAAGGCCATTCAAAAATTATAAGTCCATTCAAAAATTGTTTAATGCATTCAAAAATTAGTAAGGCCATTCAAAAATTATAAGGCCATTCAAACATTGTTTAATGCATTCAAAAATTAGTAAGGCCATTCAAAAATTATATTCAAAAATTAATGATCACTTTGTCTTTACAAGTGTTCCTTCGGCGTGATCGTGACGTACGTAAGGAGCATCGATTTCTATTACATTTAGGACATTTATGTCGACATCTACCGCAAAGGGAGGGAGCTCGTCGAACTGATTATATTCTTCCTCGTCTGTGACGTCCTCAACACCAACAATCCTTCGTTTGCCATGGAGAACCACGTGTCGCTTTGGCTTACTACTGCAATCCTTTTGCTTCTCCCTGTGCTTCTTTGGTTTGCTTGACATGTCCATTATGCAGAAGACTTGTCTCACATCGTTGGCAAGGACGAATGGTTCGCGCCTATAGCCAACTTCTGTCAGGTCGACGGTTGTCATGCTGTATTTGTCGATCTTCACACCGCTTGAAGTCAGTTTGACCCACTGGCACTTAAACAGAGGGACCTTCAATGGTCCATAGTCGAGCTCCCATATCTCTTCTATGTAACCATAATATGTGTCCACATTGCCTTTGTTGTCAGTGGCGTCTATACGGACACCGCTGTTCTGGTTGGTGCTCTTAGTATCCTGCCATTTTGTGTAGAAGGTGTAACCATTTATCTCGTATCCCTGAAATGTGACAATTTCACTAGATGGCATCCAAGCCAAGCGCTGCAACTGTTCATTTTCTGACCCGTTGACAAGGATGTAGTTTTGTAACCAAGCACCGAAAGTATCCATGTGCCTCACTGTGATCCAATCCTCGGACCTCCCTGCGAATTCGCGGCGTAGAATACTCTTATGCTGAAGGACGTACGGGGCCACTAGGGTTGATTGTTTTAGAACAGTGAAATGTGCTTACTTAAAGGTTAGGAGATCATTGCATGCAATTGTTTTCCGTCCTAGTGTCCCTTTTCCCCGTAGTCTCCCCTCATGGCGTGATATAGGGACACCAATGGGATGTAGATCCTCAATGTAATCCAAACAAAACTCAACCACCTCCTCGGTCCCATAACCCTCCGCAATGCATCTTTCGGGACGTGAACGGTTACGGACATACTTCTTTAGGACTTTCATGTACCTCTCGAAAGGAAACATGTTGTGCAAAAACACGGACCCGAGAATACCTATCTCTTTCACAATGTGAACAGTGAGATGAATCATAATATCAAAGAATGTAGGAGGAAAGATCATCTCAAGGCTGACCACACTCTGTACCACGTCATCTTGTAGCTTACTTAGCTTATGTGGATCGATGACCTTCTGCGAAACCGCGTTGAAAAAGGTACACAGCTTTATGATTGTCACCCGGACCCACTCAGGCAAACTACCTCTCACAGCCACTGGGAGCAACTGTGTCATCAATACAAGACAGTCATGAGCTTTCAGGTGTACGATTTTATTCTCTTTCATGTTTATGAGTCTCTTCACATTTGACGAGTATCCTGAAGGGACCTTCACACTGTTCAAGCACTCTATCATGCTTTTTTTCTCTTCTTTGCTTAGAGTGTAACTCGCGGGATTTAGGTAATGTCCTTTCTCTCTCTTTTCTGGATGTAGACGATCCCTCAGTTCCAAAACTTGTAGGTCCTTCCGAGCTTGTAGTGTATCTTTCGATTTGCCGTACATATCCAAGTATCCTAGTAGGTTCAAGCAAACATTCTTCGTGATGTGCATGAAGTCAAGTGAGTGACGGATCTCCAAAACTTCCCAATATGGCAAGTCCCAAAATATTGATCTCTTCTTCCAGATGGGTGCCTGACCTTCCTCGTTCGGGACAGGATTGCTTCTAGGACCCTTTCCAAACACTATTTTAAGATCTTTTACCATGGCAAACACACGTGCCCCACTACGATGCTCAGGCTTATCACGATGGTCTGCTTTCCCATCAAAATACCTTCCTTTTTTCCGCAATGGATGCCTCTTTACAAGAAACCTACGATGGCCCATGTACATAATCTTTCGAGAGTTTTTCAGGTACAAGCTGTCGGTTTCATCTAAGCATTGCAAGCATGCTTTATATCCTTTGGTAGTATTCCCAGACAGGTTGCCGAGCGCGGGCCAGTCGTTGATTGTTACGAACAACAGTGCATGTAGGGTGAAATACTCCCTCTTATACTCATCCCATACCCGTACACCATCCTCCCACAACTTTACAAGATCTTCCATCAATGGTTTCAGATAGACATCGATGTCGTTTCCAGGTTGCTTCGGCCCTTGGATCAACAATGGCATCATGATATATTTTCGCTTCATGCACAACCAAGGAGGAATATTATACATACATAGTGTAACAGGCCAAGTGCTATGGCTACTGCTCAGGTCACCAAAAGGATTCATACCATCGGTACTCAACCCAAACCTTATGTTTCTCACCTCATTTGCAAAGTCTGGGAATGTTCGATCGACTTTCCTCCACTGGGACCCATCAGCGGGGTGCCTAAGCAACCCGTCATCCTTACGTTCTTCTTTGTGCCAACGCACCATCTGGGCATGCGTTTTGTTAGCAAAAAGACGCTTTAATCGGGGGATCACAGGGAAATACCACACCGCCTTAGCAGGAGGTCTCTTCTTCTTACACTCCCCATCTATTTCACCTGGGTCTTCACGCTTCGTCTTGTAACGTGATTCTTTGCACACTGGACAAGCATCCAAATCCACATACTCATTACGATATAGGATACAATCGTTATGACATGCGTGTATCTTCTGTACTTCTAATCCCAAAGGACAGATGACTTGCTTGGCTTCATATGTAGATTCAGGCAGTGTGTTATCTTCTGGAAGCAGATTCTTTATGAGTGATAACAATTCATTCAATCCCTTGTCTGACACACAATTTCTGGCCTTCCATTGCATTAAGTTCAGTGTCGTACGGAGCTTCATGTGGCCCCTCCCACAGTCTGGGTACAAAGGTGTCCTGTGGTCGTCTACCATGCACTGAAACTTCTCGAATTGTCTTTCATCTGTGTAGTCCCCCTCTCCATCACGCAGCATCTGGTCTAGCTCATCATCACCAAGATCGCCGACTGTATCTTCCACAGAACAATATTGTGTTGCATCTGGCATACTGTTGAATACCTCTTCTTCTTCACCATCTTCTTCATCGTCTTCCTGACTGCTCCCTTGTACTTCGCCATGCTTGGTCCAATAGGTGTAGTTTGGCATGAAACCTCTCGTGATCAAATGGGTCATAACCTGAAAGCGTTGGGAGTGCTCCTTCTCATTCTTGCAATCTACGCACGGACAACATATGACGCTGTCTGGAGGCAAGAATGCAACAGCGGCATCAAGAAATGCCTTCACGCCATCAATGAACTCTCTGGAGCGACGGTTCGAATTGTACATCCATTGCCGGTTCATCTACACAAAGATCTAATTTTCAGATACCTTCAAAGATCTTTCACTAAAGTGTTATTTATAATATCATTTTTATTTTTCATAAATAACATTGTAGGAAAATTCCATTCCAAAGTACTTTGACAAGTATTTAGAAAAGCCATTGTTTCCATGTTTTGGCTATTATCAACGGTAATAATTAATATGCTTATTTTATATATGCATGTTATATAGTTACATTTGTAATTAAAACTACTCAAACATGTTGTTAGTTTTATAGTTGTACAAGACATAATCGAAAAGAAATTAATAGTTAATGCGTTACTTTTAATTAATACCGTGGCAAGAATTTATATGCCATATATTTTGCGATGGAGGGAGTGGTTTTTCAAATTTTTCCTTATCCTTCTACCTTTTTAACTTAATTTAACTAATCATTTTGTCCCTTTAATTTTTTTTCTATTTTATTTCATAAAACATTAATAATTTCCTTCCAAACCTAGATCTACTATTGTTACATTGAAGGGAGGAGTGTCATATTAAAGATTGTAAAGCTAACAACTTTTGTAAAACAACTCCCTACAATTCAACATGGTCTTACCTAAAATTAAAGTTATAGAGTGAGATGGAAGAGAATGAGTGTTACATTAAAGATTCTAAACCTAAGAACACTTTTAGAGAAAACAACTACCATATTTCATCATGATCTTGCCTAAAATTAAACTTATGGAGTGAGCTAGCAATAAAAACCTTCAACAATCAAAATTAATTTTTCTCCACATTAAATGCAAAAGAAACAACAATATCTTGGTGAGAAGGATGGTAGCATGGTGTTACTAACCTTGATTCACTTAATTTGAAGCTAAATCATGACCTTCAAAAATTTGGACAGCACCTCCCCCCAAGAACAGTGCCAGACCCTTCCCTGTTCATGTCTACGAGCTCGCGATCGGGGTGGGAGGACGAAGAGTTTAAATGGTACCGCTTACAGAAGTGGTTTGATATACCAACCGCTTCTAAATATATAACTCTACACGCGGTTGGGATATCAAACCGGTTATGATAATTCAGAATCGATTTGGGAAACGAACCGCTTGTGATAGTTGCTCAACACAAGCGGTTGGTGTTACCAACTGCTTCTGGAAACCCTCTCCCCACCGTTGCTCATGAACCGCTTCTGGTGCGAAGACCAGAAGCAGTTCGCACCTAACCGCTTGTAATAGCCCGCTTGTGATGCCCAGTTCTGTAGTAGTGAGAAGAGCAGTAGTATCTCACGAATTTCTTATCCGCAAGACACATGCACATGCTCTGACCCTGATCAAAGGGCAAGGTTCTTTCTTTCAAGAAACAATAATAATAATAATAATCTATCCAGAGCTTTCTTATGGTTTGGGTTGATCTAACGCTTTAGGATCGATGCCTCTGTAAAAGGCAACACAATCCGGAAGATGCTCTCAGGGGGTTGTGTTGTTCCTGCTGGCTGCAGCTGTCCAGCATGCACAAAGCGTATTTGCTCATGTAGTCATGTGATGATCGATGCCGTCCTTGCCTTGCAAGCCATATTGAGATGTCTAGCAAGCTTCTTTCGTGTTTGTGCTGATAGTTTTCTTTTCAAACTTGTTGTTTCATTATCTACATGTTACTCTCTTTTTTTCGCGTAGCTTTTCTTTTCTGGTTAGAACATTATCTGGTGTGTACAAAAGCTCAAATTTTTCTGTTTGTTCTTGTCATTGGAATGAAAAATGGATCTTCAGCATTTTCTCATTAAATTCTGGTTCCCGGGGTATATTGCAACTTTTCGCTAAGCCGACGACACTGAAGTCCAATCTCTCTAATCACCTTACACTCCTCTTACAACCAAGTTATTTTTTTTCTCTGGTAGTGTGATTTTCAAACAATAAATATAATTTTTACTAGTTTAAATTGAAACATTAACATGTTTAAAAAGATATATAATCAGCGACTAGACCAACTAAATACTCGAGCCCAAAAATTTACTCCACTTCCCAAATGGCAAAAACAAGAATACCAAAGTCTGAAATATCTTGCCGTATGATTGCTAAGTCATATTAACCTTCCTAAAGCGGAGGAATTGGCGAGCGCAGAGGTAGGATTGGCAGAAATACCCATGGGTCTGGGTCTGGGTCTGAATCTGGACCCACGAGTATTTATGGTCGGGTCCGGGTCCGGGTATAGATATAGACCCGTGGGTACAGTAGACCCGTACCCGAAAAACCTGTCAAGTAGGTCCACTACCCAATTCGTCCGGTCGTCCAGTCTGTCCAGACTCCAGAGGGCATCTGATCGGACCGATCCCACCAATTCCCCATCTCTCGCTCGCCCAATCGCCCATCCTCAGCGGCTCAGCCTCAGTCCACACGACCACAAAATCTCAGCCTCTGAGGTCACAAACCCTAGCCGCCATCCCCAAACCCTCGTCGCCCCGAAGCGGCGACCGGCGAGGCCACCGGCAATCTCAGATTCTCCAAGTCATCCCTGACCCGATCGACTGACCCAGCGATCGCGCCCCCACCGGCCGACCCGAAGCGACGACCGGCGAGGCGTCACTCCGACCCCGACTCCCCAAGCCCTGGATCGATCGCCCCGCGATCCCGAGCCCCGGATCCACCTCCCGCGACCCCGACCCCGACACCGAGCCCCGGATCTACCTCCTGCGACCCCGACCCCGATCACGACCTAGCCCCGGATCGATCGCCCGCGAGGTATGGCCCTTCGATTTGCTGTGGTTTCAGATGATTCTGCTATGCTAGTCTAGTTTTGATGCGATTGACCTCTGTTGCGATGCAATCGTGGCTTGATGCGATTGACCCTTGTTGCGATGCTGTGGTAGTCTAGTCTAGATGTTGATGGTTATTGGTAGTTTTGCCTTTACATGCCATGGACCCAAACCGAACCTTTCATATGTAATTTCTTTGAGAATACATCTACTGTGTAGGTAACTTTTTCTCCTCATGGTATGCGTTTACAGCTCTAGAAACCATGCTTTCTTGAAGTACCCAGCATCATTGTACACTCATGAGGGGCTTGCAAGCTTGGCCTTTGCAAACTGTTTGAAAACTTAGCTCTCTTTATTCTAGCATGGTTTGTGCCATTTGAAATCTTTTAACTTGCAAGAACAATACACCACTGAAGGTTTGCTGTCTTGCTGAGCTTTTCTATTCAGCGCAAATTCCATTTGATAGGACATAGTCGATTCGTAACCTGTGTTCCTCTAGTGATAAAGATTTTAGTCTTGACTCGGAGTGGAATATCTGGATACCTTGCTTTAAGTTGCACTGTTAGTAATTAATCCCCATTAACTCTCCCTGCCCCATCCTGGTATTTTTGTTGGCTTGCTTAATTACCATACTAATCAGTACCATGTATGTATCTGTACAAACACATGCACTTACTTCTAAGCAAATTTAACTAGCCAGACACATACATGGAGGATATCTAGGACAGACGGATTAACAAGCCTGGTCATATCATGATTGATCTGCAATGGGCTAAGGCAACCCCGTTGCTAAATGTGTCGACCCTATTGACAGTGCCATATCTGTTGATGTAGTTGCTGCATATATGCACTGCACATCAAAGTGGGGTTGGGGTTGGTGTTTCTAGCTAGCCAAGGACTAGTTTTCTTGTGAGCGTCTCCATGGAAGAATTCGGGTCCGGGTACCTATCGGGTCTGGGTTCAAAGTTAGACCCGCGACTGACTTCGTGTCCGGGTCCAAGTCCAAACTTCGGGTCTCGGTTCCGAGTCCACGGAGGTTGGACCCGGAGGTACCCAGACCCGTTGCCATCCCCACGCGGAGGCCATCCACACGCCCGATTTTTCGAAAAGGCCCTTGGAGATGTCGGAAATATGTGTGCGGCTACATCGCATGAGCCAGTGTATAGGCATCTACCGGATGTTTTTGTCTTAAATAACATCCAAATTTTATACCGTAGGATTAAAAATCCAACTGTTAGATCAAATCATATGATCGGATGTAATCGATACTTCCGAATCTCAACAATAATCCAATACTTCTAGATTTGGGTGATTTCAGTAAACAAAACATCCGAATGATGTTTATCAAATCCCATACAATTACAACTTATAAGTAATAACCATGTACAAACTCAGTCAGACATGAATGGAAAAAAAACAACTATGTTATCGTCGGCTACTTTTACTCAAACATCTGTGCTCTCGGGCCGGCTAACAATGCCGGCATGCCCGAGCAACGCCCAGAGGACGGTAACGAACTCGCCGCCGCGGCGGAGCGACTTGGCATGCGCTGTAACGTTCTCCGACGGTGCGAGGTAAACGATGAGCTCCGCCCAGAACTCGGCCAGCACCCTCCAGACCACCTCCTCGTCCCCGACCTCCTCGGCCAGCTGCCGCCCGAGCTTGGCCGCTTTCCTCAGCGTCTCGTTCATGCTACCGCCGAGGCACGTCGCCGCGCGCTCGTACCGTACCACTGGCCCGGCGCAGCGGGTGAGCACCCTCGTCGCCTCGTCCACCACACCGTCGTAGAGCTCCTCCGTCCACGCGCGGTGGTCCGGCAGGAGTTCCGGCTTCAGCGCCACTAAGTAGGCGCAGTACCGCGACAAGCGTGTTGCGACGACCACCGTATCGTTATCTCCGTCGCCGTCAGTGTCGTGTTTTCCGTGAGCTCCCTCGAACCGCTTGATCTCGAGTAGCCTGGTTGCGACATGCCACACAAGGATCTGCTCGGAGATGCTTCTCTCGCCACTGCCGTCGTCGGCGCCGATTCGGCAAGCCCAGAGGAGCTTCTCGGCGACGCCTTTACGGTGCAATGACAGCACGCCGTTTCCGAGCGTTCCCTGGTTTGTCCTCAGTGTGGCGATGATGGCCGACTTGACAGCCGCCGGCACGGCGACCGATGTCTTCGCGATCCGGTCGACCTGCTGGGAGACGCAGCCGCAGTAACACAACCGGAGCTGCAGGACGGACGTCTGACCGAACCGGTCGTCCCAGCGCTGGATGGCCTTGAGCCGGAGCACGCGGCCGACCTTGCCTCGAGTCCATGGCGACTTGCGCCAAGACGGCCGCCGCGCGTACTCGCAGAATGTGGACACCTTGATCCAGTCGGAGCAGACGTAGGTGGCAATCTCCCACCCCTCCGTAAATACGATGGCGACAATGAAGGAGACGGTGACGAGCACGTCGAGGCCGACGATCACGTGGAACACGGTGTCGTGGTCGTGCAGGTAATTCCTGAGGATCTCGTAGTCCACGGCGAGCGCTGTGCCGCGGTTCGTCATGTCGTGCACGATGGTGCCGCCGGCCGCAAGGCAGCTGATCCACGTGGCGAGCACGAGGATCGAATTGAGCGCTGGAAAACACCACCCGCTGGCGTAGAAAACGGTGAGCTTGGAGTAGAGGAAGTCGGCGAGGAAGGACAGCTCGGTCTCGATCACGTGGAACGCCCTCTCGGGGCTCCCACTGAGGAGGCCGTCCTGCACGAACGCCAAAGCACGGCTTGAGCCTGCCTCCGCCAGGGGGCACCCGACGAACCTCCGGAGCTGCAGCTTGAAAAGGGCAAAAGACAGGGAGGTATCCTTGATCTGCGGGTAAGACGCGAGGAGCGGGTCGCCTGCGGAAGACATCCGCCATATCCGGTCCACGGTGACGACATGCCCGGCGTCGACGGGCATGGACGACGGAGATGTCCGGGCAATGCGGTACCCCTGTGGCCTTGCCTCGATGTGCAGCTTCTCTTCGCCCATTACCAAGTATGGAGGCACCTGGGCATCGTCGTCTTGGCCGCCTTCTCCTCCTTGGTCTTGCCCATAGAGTTGCTTCATGTAGTCGGCAACGAGGTAGGCGTTGAGGCCAACGGCGAAGGAGTTCTTGGCTAGCTCGGCAGCGATGAGCCGGTGGATGAGCTTGAGAAGGCTGAGCACCCACAGCCACAGAAGCACGCCGGTGAGCTGCGGACTCCCGGCAGCTCCACTGCTGCTGATGATGAGGAACGCCACCCAGCCCATCCGCGCCAGCTGCTCGACAGAGGGCCGGAACTTGCTGCCCCCGTTGGCGCTGCCGCTGATGGTCGACGAGGACGATTTGGCCGTGTCGATGGTGTTGCGAAGGATCTGGAGGAAGACGGTCCAGGCGAGGAGGAGGGGCACGCGCGCGGCGTTCCATTTGGCGGAGGCGGAGACGGCGTAGGAGACGAGGGGGAGGAAGAGGGTGGAAGCTGCCCAAACAAAGAGGCGGAGGGCCGGGTGGCCGGATCGGCGGCGGTAGGAGCTGATAACGACGAGGAGGGCAAGGAGGACGATGCTGACGATGGCCGCAATCTCCATGAGGAGCAGGTTCAGGAGACTCGTGGCCATGGCGATCGCTCGCTAGTTCGATCACTCTTCTCCTAGCTAGCCAGCAATGAGCCAATTAGGAAGCCAAGCGTGTACAAGATGCCGTTGTTTCATGTATATTACGTGCATGTAAACGGTGGCTAAGTTGCACGCAGGTGGATGCATGCATGGCAGAAGAAGGTTGGACTACAAGTCAAGTAAAAGACAGAATTCAATTCTATCCTTTGGGTGCAAAGTGAAACAACTCACAGCTGATCCGGCATCCATCACACGTGTGGACCGGATACAGTACATGCAGGTTGGACGCATGGGTGGTTCCTGCATTTGGGCCATTAAATGTGCTTTACATTTTGTTGTATGGAAGAGGATAACTTACATGGTTGAAAATATCTTTCTTTATATATACACAGCTAAAAAATAGCATATAGGTGACACTCTATTTATGACGATTTTTGTGGAACCGTTGTAAATAGAATTATCAGTGACGGTTTTAAAGTTCAAAATGGCGGAAAGACTATCACTACTACAGAACCGACCTTTGATACTGGCCCATCAGTACCGGTTGGACACAAACCGGGACTGATAGTTACAACAGTCCCGGTTCAACAGCTACAGGGCTTTGGGGGGAGATCAGTACCGGTTGGTGGTACCAACCGGTACTGATGGTCTAACATCAGTACCGGTTCGTGTCACGAACCGGTACTATCTAGCGGTTCAACGGCTACAGGGCTGCGGGGGGAGATCAGTACCGGTTAAAGGCACCAACCGGTACTGATGTAGAGTCATCAGTACCGGTTGGTGCCTTTAACCGGTACTGATCTCCCCCGCAGCCCTGTAGCTGTTGAACCGCTACTAGTGAGCCCCTAGCTAAATAGTACCGGTTCGGGTCACGAACCGGTACTGATGTTAGACCATCAATACCGGCTGGTGCCTTCAACCGGTACTACGTCCCAATTTAATCTTCTTCTTCCTCCCGCTCTCTGCCAGACCAAGAACATTTCAGCGCGCGACAAGAACAGTGGAGCTTCGGCCAAGAGCTTCAAGGGAGGGGAGGAGCTGCCCAAATTTCAAATTTTTGGTCATTTTACACGCAACCAAGGTAACTAAGGTTAGTAACATAATTCCTCACTACATTTGGTGTTAAATGGAGCCTCTTCTTTGCTTGAATTATGAAGAAAATTTGATATTTTCACATGATCAATGAAAGATTATGAATGTAAAGATCTAGCTCGATCTTTTCAAGTAGGATACAAAAACTTGTTGTGTAAGCTTAGAATTTGCTTGGATTATAATGTAGCTCGCATTTAAGGTGTGGATCTAGCTCAAATTTACTTTTTAGTTCCATCGATCGATGAAGGATAGGGTTTGGTTGCACGTAGTTGGGGAAATTAAGGTTGTGTTTGTTTAGGTCTTTGGAGGAGAAGGCTCTTTGGAGCTAGAAGAAGCTAGGCGGCTCTTTGGAGCTGGAGGCTGGAGCTGGAAGAGACTTGATGAAGGGGATGGCAATTTTTTGTAAATAAGATCAAGTTGCAAGGGTACCAGGGAAGTTGGATTTTCAGAAGCTCCAGCCAGCCCGAGAAGCATCGTTTTCCTTGCTTCTCTCGTGTAGTGCAAATTGGGCTGGAGCTTCTCCTCTCCAGCTAGCTGAAAAATTACTGTTTGTTTTGGCTTGTGACTTATGAAGGCCTAAAAGCCAAATAAGAAGGCCTAAAAGCCAAATAAGCCTAAGCAGAAGCCTAAACAAACACAGCCTAAGAATGGTACATGGAAATCATGGAGTTTGGGATCTTCAAATGGCAATAGTTATGTGGAAAAGAAAAAATTTAAATTCATTTGTGAATTACAATAATATCATAAATATAAATGGCTTTATAGAAAATATAAAATGAGTTCAAAATTTGAGAAAAGTTTTCAAAAAAGAGTTTTCAAAATTTGAGCAAAGCTGTCGTGAAATTTGTTCAGAATTTTGAATCTAGACTATGATCAACCAATTCTTTTTGTAGGTTGAAAAAATTTGTGTGAGTTTATATTTTGCTTGCATTATTATTTAGCTCGAATTGAATGTGTGGATCTAGCTAATATTTAGGTTTTGGTTCCATCGATTGATGAAGAATTTTGAATCTAGATTTTGATTGACCAATTCTTTCAGTAGGTTGAAAAAATTGTCAAGTATGAATACCGGAGCAAATAATCATTTTATAGAAAAATATGTAATGAAATATAGTGCCTTTAAAAACATGTAATGAAATAAAGTCATTTTAAAAATATAGTTGTCTTGATTTGGATTTTGGGAAATATTCAACAATTCATTATCGAAAAATGAGCTAACAGTTACCTTGATGTAACATAATGTAGATGGACCGGCAATGGATGTACATGGACCGGCAATGGATGTACATGGACCGACGCTCCCCGGAGTTCTTACAGGGTTTGCAAGATTTTCTTCGTGCGGTCGATGCATACACGACATCAGGCTACATATGTTGTCCATGCATAGACTGCAAGAATGAGAAGGAGTGGCCAAAATCCAGCCACCTTCACTTCCATTTGCTCGCAAGAGGTTTCATGTCAAACTATACCTATTGGACCATGCACGGTGAAGAAGAGATTATACATGAAGACAATGAAGAAGAAGAGGCGGACAACAATATCCCGGATGCTAGCCAACACGGTTCTTTCGAAGATACATTGGGGGAGTTTGGCGATGATGACCTAGACCAGATGCTGCTTGATGGAAATGGAGAATACATCGATGAAAGACATTACGAAAATTTTCAGCGCCTATGGGAGGACTACAGAACACTGTTGTACCCAAACTGCAGACAGGGCCATAAAAAGTTGCATACCACACTAGAACTAATGCAATGGAAGGCGACTAATGGATTGTCTGATAAGGGATTTGACGAGTTATTATGCCTCATCAAGAAGTTACTTCTAGAGGGGAACACACTACCGAAAAACTATGTACGATGCCGAACAAGTTGTCTGCCCTTAGGGGTTGGAGGTACAAAAGATACATGCATGTCGTAACGATTGTATCCTTTATCGCAATGAGTATGAGGATTTGGAAGCTTGTCCGGTGTGCAAAACTTCGCTGTATAAGACCAGGCGTGATGACCTAGGTGAGGTAGAGGGGCAGCGTAAGAAGAAGAGACCCCCTGCTAAGGTGGTGTGGTATTTCCCTATAATACCCCGGTTGAAGCATTTATTTGCGAACAAAGCGCATGCCCAAATGATACACTGGCACAAAGATGACCGTAAGGATGACGGAAGGCTAAGGCACCCTGCTGATGGCTCCCAGTGGAGGAAAGTCGATAGAACATACCCGGACTTTGCTGAGGATTCAAGGAATATAAGGTTTGGATTGAGTACGGATGGGATGAACCCGTACGGCGAGATGAGCAGCAGTCACAACACTTGGCCCGTGACTCTATGTATCTACAACCTTCCTCCTTGGCTGTGTATGAAGCGAAAGTACATTATGATGCCGTTGCTTATCCAAGACCCGAAGCAACCTGGAAACGACATCGATGTGTACCTCAAACCGTTGGTTGAAGATCTGCTAACATTGTGGAACGATCGTGTACGTGTATGGGATGAGTACAAAAGAGAGCACTTCATTTTACGTGCATTGCTATTCGTAACCATCAACGATTGGCCTGCACTTGGTAACCTGTTGGGCCTATCTATCAAAGGATATAAAGCCTGCATCCACTGCTTAGAGGAAATGGACAGCAAGTACCTAAAGAATTCTCGAAAGGTTGTGTGTATGGGCCACCGTAGGTTCCTCCATACGAAGGACCCGTTAAGGAGGAAGGGTGAGAATTTTGATGGGACAGAAGACAAAAGTAAGAAGCCCCTGCATCGCAGTGGGGCGCTTGTATTTTCTTTGGTAAAGGATCTGAAACTAGTATTTGGAAAAGGTCCTGGTAGAAAAGCTGTCCCGACGGAACAAGGTCACACGAAGCCCATTTGAAAGAAGTCAATATTTTGGGACTTACCTTACTAGAAAGACTTAGAGGTCCGCCACTCACTGGACTTCATGCATATCACAAAAAATGTCTGCGTGAACCTGCTAGGCTTCCTAGATATGTACAGAAAATCAAAAGATACACTTCAAGCACGAAAGGACCTACAGCTACTGGGAATCAGGAACGACCTACATCCGGAAAAGAGAGCGGAAGGACAGCATTACCTTCACCCCGCGAGCTACACTCTGAGCAAGGAAGAGAAAACAACATGATTAAGGTCTTGAACAGCGTGATACTCCTCGAACATAAGGAGACTCATAAACACAAAAGAGAATAAAATCGTACACATAAAATCCCATGATTGTCACGTGTTGATGACACATTTGCTCCTAGTGGCAGTGTGAGGTATTCTGCCAGACTGGGTACGAGGGACAATCATAAAGTTGTGTTCGTTCTTCAACGCGATGTCGCAGAAGGTCATCGAGCCGAATAAAGTATCTAATATGCATGATGACATGGTCAATAGTTTGGTTAGCCTTGAGATGATCTTCCCTCCATCATTCTTTGATATTATGGTCCATCTCATGGTCAACATTGTTAAAGACATAGAAATTCTCGAACCCGTATTCCTCCACAATATGTTCTCTTTCGAGAGGTACATGGGCATTGTCGACGTTTGGTGTTGGTAATAATCTTAGGGGGTGTGAATTTGTGGGGCAAGGCGCTGGATCAGGATCTCGATGGTAACACAAGACAAAGAGTTAGACAGGTTCAGGCCCTCAGTGGTGGAGGTAATGCCCTAGTCCTGTGTTCTGGGATTATACGTATGTGTGTTTGATTGGATGCGACGTGTTCTGTTGCTCCCCTTTGTCTAAGGCTCCCGTTCCCCTTTATATAATCAGGGGTACTGGGTTACATGGAGGAGTCCTAGTCCGATACAAGGAGGCAATTCTAGTCAGTTGCTAGATTTGTTCCCATGTCCGGCCATGACGTGTACTACAGGATTACAATCATGCTTTCCTCATCGTTAGGGGACTCTATCTCTTCCCCCTTTCGCGGCACAAGCCGTCGAGGGTTCAAGTGTCCCGCTTCCATGCAAATGGCTCGTCCTGCCCTCTGTCGGGTGCCTCTTTGTTACCCGTCTTCAGGGTACCCGGGGACCGTATACTCCACAGTAGCCCTCGAGTGCTTTATAGTCGAGTTGCTGTTGCCCTGGTCGCCTCCCGTTGAGTCATGCTCTACTACCGAGTGCTCCCAGTTTGTTGCCGATGCATCCGACTGGCATTGGAGTTGGATGCCGAGTGTTCCGTTTCATGCAAGGAGACTGTGAAGAACTCTAAAGCTCCTCATTGAATTACCCGAGTGGTACTCGGCTCAACTCAGTTGAAAACTGGCAGTCGGTCCAGCATGGAGCGTTCCATTACCTGGAAAGAATTTTGGCGAGTGGTATCCATGCCCGTCTATTGCGGTACACGGCTTTTGACCCTCACTGAGCACGTTGGAGGACTTGACCCTCGTCGTTCGGCCCACTGGAGTGCAGAAAGGACAACACTGGCTCGGAGCCTTGACGGAGTGGAACATGCGTTGCTATCGGGACCCGAATTTGTAAATCCGAAACCCTCTGTGTATACTGCACTAGTCCAGGATCACGCTAGTACACACAGTGGCAACAAAATTGACATATCATTCCATTCATCGAATTAACTAAGAAAGTAGCAAATAGCAACAACGGACCTTATGGTCAAGTTTACATAACTGTGCCTTAAGGGCTTAAGAAACAAATAAAACTCTTGCAGCGGAAATAAAATAACTTGGGTCATACGACATGCCACAGGCAATCGTCTAGGGAGCGCCATCCTAGTTCACGTAGTCTTCATAATACTCCTCCTCGTAGAATTCTGTATTTCCCTGTTCTTCTTCAGCAACTGATCAACAAAGGCATAAAGTCGTGAGTACAAAAGTACTCAGCAAGCCGTAGAGAATGATGCAAATAATGTACGGCTTGACAAAGGATAGTCATATGGTTATTTTGCAGAAAGCAATAACTTGATCATAAATACAATAAATAGATTCAAAGCATATTTGACAAAGATAATAATAACCGGTAAATCAATGGTAAATAACAACACAAGATTGGAGAGGCATCACCCATCACCAACTAGATCACCATCAACCATTGAACTCAACAGCATTAACAATTTGACATTGAAAACAATAGTGAACTCCCCATTCGCTTCCAACAATACCATCCTTCAACAATTCCTGAAAACTCTATACCCTGTGTGAAATCCCCAGGCATGTCCATGACCGCGGACACGGCTATTCGAATAGTTTATCACACACTCTGCAGAGGTTGTACAGCTTTACTCACAAGACATGATCATCTCTTTAGTGCCCTGCGCAATTAACACACTTCCTTTGGTGTGTGGCAGAGAGATCACGACAAGGCCTTTACAATGCTTTGTCTAAACCCAGTAATGCCCACTAAGGTTTCACCCCTCAGGGCCCCCTCTTGCGCCATGTGAGTCTACCCGTCGATCCCGGAACCCACACAACCACAACAGTACTTAAGTATAAACACTGCAAATTAATTAGCCAGGTCTGTCCCATACCAGACATGTGGTTGTACGATTAAGCCCAGTTCAATGGTGCACAAGATTAAGTCCTTAAGTATACTCAGGCAAGTCAACAACATCCCAATTGTGCTAACAACACCCCCTTTACTGCACGATCACTTGCCCGAGTGAAAACAACTTTGTGTAACCAATACCAATGGCACACCCCACCATGGTACAACAAATTTTACAACAGTGGCTACCTGCCACGATTCCATAACTCATTAAGTCAATGTTATTAATTTATCATGTGACATGAATCCCATCGTACAACTAAGCATGGCTAAGCATAGTTACGCTAACCCAATGTTGGTACTACAATTTGTCCAACTAGTAAACAATCCAACCTAGGGTGACAATGGATACATGGCAGTTCAACAATGCAAGGTAGCATAATGACAATCAGGTGTATAACTACTCCCATTAAAATAATACTTGTAAACAAATAGCATGCAATTGTATGAAACAAAAATATTTTTGAAAGCATAGGTCAAACATGGTCAAGGACTATGACTTGCCTTGTTGATCAACTACTATTGCTGCGTCTTGATCTCCGAATCCTGCGCTCGCTCCCTGGGAATCAACATATATCGGAAAAGAATGCAATAAAAACAAATAAATATCAAAACATAAATTAAACAATACCAAAAATTAAAATAAATGGCTCTAGAATGTAGAGCTCGATTTTACAAATTTTTAGAAATTTGAACGGGCTCAATCGGAGTTCGTATGAGGGAGAACGGGCTCTCGGAAGTTTCAAAAATCAGAAAAAAAGAAAAGGCTATTTTCTTGAATTATTTTTCTAAAGGAAAAGGGGTTTATTGCGTCATCACTGACATCATCTAGGGTTCGGGTAGACTGGGTCTACGGCTCGGGATTAGATCCAGGGTTAACACGTGGAAAACTACACGGTGATCGTGGGCCGTTCGATCTAGATCGGACGGTCCAGATCTAACCCTACGCTAACACTGTTACCGCACGTGATGATCGTGGGCCGTTGGATCTTGATCCAACGGTCCGGATCTGATCTGGTTCCTGGGTTTGGGGGAGAACGTGGGCTCACCGTGTGCATTCGATCTTGATCGGACGGCTGTCCGAGTTCGCGAGGTTGATGGCGACACGGCGGCGCTGGCCTGGCCGAAGACGAAGACGGCAACCTCCCGAACGGCGTTCGGACGCGATTCCGGCGAAGTGAGTTGGCCTCCCGGGTGCGCCTTGGCCTGGGCTTCTCGGATCTGGACTCAACGGTGACAGGAGACGGCGGATGACGACGGAGAGGACGAAAAACCGCGGCGGAGGAGTGCTACAACTCCGGCGAGCGATTGCGGGCGCGTCAGGGGCACTGCGGCGGCGACGGCTAGGGCAACGGCTGCGCAAGGTCAAGGTGGTCCTCGGGGTGTGATCCGGGCATTAAATAGCCTCGGCTTCCGCGTGGAATCCGGAAACCTAGAACCACACGGCGGCGGGCGCGGCGGCGGAGTCCGGCTCGGATCCGGCGGGGACGACGACGGTCGACCGTCCACGTGGCGCGATCAACGGCCACGATCGCACGATCGAAACCGGATTCGGTCCGGTTACGACTCGAACCGGTACGGGACGATCTTGACCGTTGGATCCCGATCCAACGGTCGGGATCGATTAGGGTTAGGAGTAGGTTTGGTCGAGTCAACTGGCTCGGGTCGGACTCGAGTCCGACTCGGGTTCCGACTCGGTCGGATGAATAGTACTTGACCCAACTCGAATTTCCAGCGATTTAATATTTAAAATAATTTCCAGTAATTCATTTAATTCATTAAAAATAGTAAAAGACTCAGAAAAATTCCAGGAAAATTCTGGAAAATATTTTGGATCATTTTGGACTCAAATAAAATATTTCCAGCAAAATTTTATTTGCAAAGTTTAATTCTTTAATTATTTCAAAATGGAATAAATTCAAATAAATTCCAAATAAGTCCAAATAAATTCCAAAAAATTCCAAAAATTCACCAAAGTGCCAAATCACACATAGATTTAAGAAAAGCAAAATTTTGGGGTGTTACAGCGGGCCGTCGCGCGGGCTGAGCGGGCCGAGGGAAGCACTGGGGCGGCGACGCGTGGCGCCTGGTGGACCGGGCTGGGCTGGCGGAGATTTAGCCCACGAGGCGATTTAGGGTTTTAAAATCATTTTCTAAATATAGAAAATTCCAGAAAATCGAATAGAAGAAAATAAATTCAGAAAAATCCCAAAAAATACAGAAAAATTCCTTGAAGCATAAGGAACCTAGCAAAAATTGTAAATCTTGGATTTGATGCACAGAATAAATAAATAAAATCTTTTGGTGTTTAGAAAATTCTAATTAGGCTGGAATTATTTCGGGAAAGAATCCAAATGGTTCTATTTGACTTTGAAACTTTGCAAATGCTCAAAAATTGGGATGTTACAGTTGCTTCTGCAGTCTTGATCTTCTCCTCAAGAACACCAAACTGCGCCTGTGTCCTTGTACAATACTCTGCAAACAAAGCAGGTCGTTAGCCAAATTACTCTGAAAGCCACGAAAACAAAAGAATGCAAAGCACGTACCCTCCAGTTCTCGCATCAACCTCTCCAGGTCATTTTTAGCCTAGAATTCCCTGCCCTCCAACGCTTTGAGAAACTCCATCGACACCTTGAGCTGCTCCTCCGATGCTTTGAGAAACTCCATCGACACCTTGAGCTGCTCCTCCGATGCTTTGAGCTGATCTTGGAGCTTCGCAAGGACTGAGTCCTAAGCTAAAGAAGCAGAAAAGGTCAAAAGAGGGACAGCCAACTGTAGCAAAAAACTATCGAAGAAATATTTACCTTGGAGGGAGCCGGATACATCTAGTTTCTCCAAGCACAAGGAATGGACCTTGGCTCGAAGTCCTAATAGCTCGGCTTGGCGCTCGACCTCGACCTCATTGCACGCCTTAACCTCTCGGAGGACTTGCCGGAGGAACTCTGACTTCCTCTCGGAGCAGTCTCCCAGGCTCTGAAGATGACAAGAAGAGATGAAGAAGATGCATTGCTAAAGACAATAGAAGGAAGGGATCCAAAGACTTACCCGAATCAATCAGGCGTAGTGGACAGTGTGCTCAAGAAGCTCCTCCCTTTCCTTCTCCTCTACCTCATCATCAACATTCTCCCACTCTTCCGCCCTGCTGGACCATGCGGCTCGGAGGAGAGGCGGCTTGGAGCGTGGGAATGATCGCGCCCCTCGAGGAATCTCCTCCACTCGAGGGGAGGAGCAAGTGGCAGGCTCTTGGACCTTTGGACCTGGGGGCGACCCTGAATGTGGATGAGGCGGCGAGGAAATGGGCGCCGATTTGAGGCCGGCTTAGGCATCCTCGGGCACTCGGCGAGGGCACCTTGTCCTGACCGGGGACATCCCCAGGGTCGGCCTCTTGAGAAGTCCTAGTCGGTGTGCCAACAGGAACGTCATCGAACAATTTCCTGACAGGATGGGGAAATCTGAACACGATACAATGAAAACAAAAGATAAGAGTTAAGGGGGGAAAACTAACCTAGTGGACCTCCTTATCTTCAGCCCAGACCCCTTCCGAGTGGATGAGCCACTAGCGGAGGGGCCCAGCTGTGGACCAGACCTAGAGGCTTGTGGCCTTGATTGCACCGGGGGCTGGCCTGAGGGCCTCGGAGCCTGCGATGCAGAGTGCATCGGGAGCTGGTTCGAAGGCTCCCAAATTGTCGGGCCACCAGTCGAGCTGCTAGTTGAGGCCCGGGGACTTGAAGGTCTTTTGGTCATTGGCCCTTTCCCTTTCTTCACACTCGACTCCTCGGTAGAGGGGCTAGCAGGCCGCTTCAGATCCGCCCCTAGGTACAGAGGGTAGTCACGGAGTGGGGCGGCAGAAAAGAAGGCCGCTCGATCCTGCAGGTAACAACAAGCACCTGGTCAGTAAAAGGCCACTGAAGAATTGCAGGTTAAGTTCAGGGGTTACCGCAGGAGGGTGGTGCTTCACGTTAAATGACTTTGGGCACCCCTTGGTATTAATATGAGTCACTCAGTTGCCAGTTGAACACCTAGTGCGGAACTGGTTCTGGCGCCTCTCGAGTGAGGTCGCTTCTCCGTGATATTCGAACCCCAGATGGAATCACTTCTTTAGGGGTTGCACTTGACGGACGGCAAAACTGGAGGCAATATAGACCCCGTGCAGGCCATCCTCCTTCAGCTTGCTGATTATTTCCAGAAGCTCCTCGACTTGGTCCATGTCACAAGATGGGGGTGTCAAGGACCAGGAGGGCGAGACAACGGGCTTGCGGCCAGAAAAAGGAGGGAGGGAAGGATCAGGATTGGCGCAATAGAACCATTCCTGGTGCCAACCCTTGTTGGAGGTTCTGAAAGGGATGGAGAAGTAAGATTTCTTCAACCCATCCTGAAATTGAAAGCCGGCACCCCCGATCACTTTGGGGGCGCTCTTGCTTGGAAAAGGCTTGAGAAGAAAAAGATGGCGGAAAAGGCTGAAATGGGGGGTAATGCCAATATAGGCTTCGCAAAGGTGGACAAAGATAGAAATATGAAGAATGGAATTGGGATTTAGGTGAATCAATTCAATTCTGTAAAAGTGAAGAAGGCCGCGGAAAAAAGCGCTGGCAGCGAAACCAAATCCGCGCTGGAAAAAGGATTCAAAGACAACTATCTCCTCAGGGCAGGGGGTAGGAAAATACTCACCCCCGGTCGGGTGCGCCAATCAGTATCAGCGCCGGAAGAACTCCAGCGGTGACCATCTCCTCTAGGCGCGCCTCCATTGTCGCCGAGACAGCCCAATCCTTGGATGAAGGCAGCGCTCTAGCATCTTCGGAGGGAATGGAAGACATCCTGGATGTGGTGATGGCGCAGAGTCTATAGCGTGGTGACGGTGAACCCTAGCAAAGAGGATGCGGCGCGAAGATTGAAAACAAAAGGGTGAAGGTGTGAAATGGAGTGTGACTCCTTGTTTACGCCACAGGCCGTATTTACGCGGGAGGCGGCGCTAGGGTTTTTGCCTTTTGGCGGGAGAGGTGTTTCGGCTTCTGTGCAGACATTTGGGCTCGAACGATTTCTCGGTTTGGGTCTGGTTTGGGTCTGGATCCGATCCAGTTCAGAGGGAACACTGAAAAGAGGTGACAATTTGCCTAGAGGGGGGTGAATAGGCTAATTGAAAATTTAAACAATTTAAAGCAGCGGAAAAAGGAACGTATATTCCGATCTAGTATCGGAGCTTCCGATATCTTCGGAACTTCCGAGATCAATTCGGAATATTCGATACACTCTGATCAAGTAGACTCAAGATTAGGACAAGCAATTTGAACTACTTGTTCTCAGCAAATGAAATAAGCAACAAAGTAAATTCACGTGACTAAAAAGACGAAAAGAGACAAGTTGGGACACAATAATTTGTTTTCCGGAGTTCGGATCCTTGAGGGGATCGTACGTCTCCGTTGAGGAGGCTCCAAGGAGCCGGGTCTCTTCCAACCCTTTCCTCCCAAACCTCGGTCGCACTTGAGGCTTGGTTCCACTATTTGGTTCCTTCCCTTTCGGAGGCGGAGCCGGCCTTCACAAACTTCTCACGGCGTCCCACAATCGTTGGGGGCTCGTGAGCGACGCCTAGCCGTCTAGGAGTCCTTCAACCTCCAAGAGAAATAAATGCACTTGAATCTCGATCTTGGAGAGGTTCTCTACTTTCTCAAGATGAATAACAACTTAGCCCTTGACTTTCAATCACACTTGACAAACTCTCACTCACTAAATGATCCCTAAGATCAAGGAGGAGAGAAAGCTCAAATAATGCTCTAGAGAATGCTCAAGAAGCTCAAGTAAATAGCCCAAGCAAGTGTGTACCCAGCAAAAGGAGTGGGAGAGGAGTATTTATAGTTTTGGTTCAAAACTAGCCGTTATCCTCGCACTCAGCCACTCTTCGGAATGTCCGAAGCATACTTCGGAACATCCGAAGAGTGCAAATTACCAGAACTTGGAAAGCTTCCAACGGTCGAAAAACTACAGACATCGGAATGTCCGATAGCAACTTCGGAACATCCGATGTCACCCAGAGAGGGAACCAAGCTAAACAACACTAAGTCCTCATCGGAATGTCCGAAAATAGACATCGGAACATCCGAACAAAACAGAGAGTTCCCAAACAGGAAAACAACCACTTCGGAACTTCCGAAGAAGCAACTTCGGACAGTCCGAACCAAACAGAGAGTTCCCAAACAAGAGAACAACAGGCATCGGAACATCCGATGTACCACATCGGAATGTCCGACCCTAGAAGAGCACAACGGACTAAAGCACAACTACACTTCGGAACTTCTGAAACATCGGAATGTCCGATACGACATCGGAACATCCGACTTGATCTTTAACACAAACTTCATTCCGAAGCGAGAGAGGACACTACTAACTCTTGAGAGACTCGACTAAATTCATCTTGAGTGAGGAAACCATCTCTAAGTCAATTTCAATGCATCCCTCTTAATAGTACGGCAATCCTATGACTTTAAAAAATCGAAAGTTACAAGCTCAAATACCGTTTTTCTTACTCAACGTCACTAGGGGATACTTCACGTACATAGACGATCTCTTCTTGAAGCATTTACCTGTTCATAAACTAGTTGAACACATTAGTTTCTTTAATCGTTTGTCATTAATCACCCAAAACACTTTTAGGGGGCCTAGATGCACTTTCAAACACTCTAAGTTGGATTACCAGCTGTACACCACAAACGACGGGTCAAGCCGCGATATGCCCCATGTTGGGCTACGGGCTACGTGTCATGATAGTTGGGTACAGTTATCATTAGGCCAAAGTCTATTCAAGCTATAATGCGCCCCAAGATGGGCTGATCTCCAGTATCCTAATGGATATAGCTACGGTGCGCCCCAAGATGGGCTGATCTCCAGTATCCTAATGGATATAGCTACGGTGCGCTCCAAGTTGAGCTGATCGCCAGTATCTTAATGGATATAGCTACAGTGTGCTCCAAGTTGAGATGATTGCCAGTGCCCTAATGGATATAGCTATGGTGCGCTCCAAGTTGAGCTGATCACCAGTATCCGGATGGATATATCCATTGTGCACTCCAAGATGGGCTGATCACCAAGGTCCCAGTAATTATATTGGGTATTACTCGTGATATGCCCCATGTCGGGCCGATTGCTGGTTGTTACAAAGCGGAATCAGATGTCATGGGTTAATTCTGAATAATAGGTTTCGAGGGTATGCCCCATGAAGGGCTATTAGCTGTGCATCATGGCAGTTGGATATAATTACCACCCGGCCAAAACTTATTCAAATTAAGGTGCACCCCAAGATGGGTTGAACACCAGTATCTTAATGGCTGTATTAAGTATCTCTCAGGATTCCCGACCGGCGGAGCTCTATCGAGTTCTTCGCAATCTCCCTACCTGCAACAAAGCACTCAGCATAAAAAGGAGAACCAGTCGGGAAGTTGCATCAGGAACTGGGAAGCACTCGGCATGAAGCAAGACTCGGCTGGCTGCAACCAGAAAGATGGCGACTCGATTGCAAAGCACTCGGGAGCTACTCTGGAGTACATGGACCCTAGGTACCTACACAACGGGCCACAAAGACTCACCAAGATGGGATGTCCCAGAACAGCTATAAGGGATCGGGCATCACCCGGACCCTCACCGTCGTGTCCTACAAGGAAGGACAAAATAGGGTAACTAACCCTTGTTAGGAAAGATACGATTGTATCCTGGAGATAGGATCACCATCTTGTAACCGATTAGGAATCTACCCTGTAACCGACTTGGATCCCTCAGCCTTCTCCCTATATAAAGATGGCGAGGGGTACGGGACAGAAAAAAAGGCAGACACAATACGTGAGAAGCATTCTACTCATAATCCCAGAGCGCAGGACTAGAGTATTACCTCCACCGTCGAGGGTCTAAACCTGTATAATCCCTTGTCTTGTGTTACCATCGAGTTTGGATCCAGCGCATAGCCCCATATAGATTATTGCCGACAACAAATGTTGACATCATCAATATGTGCACCTCCCACAACTAAGGTCCTAACTGTAATGAGGTTAAAATAGAGAAATTTTCCTATATTCCAATTCTATATACAATTTTCCTATGTGGCAGTGGCACATACAGGATAAAAATAGAGAGGATGCTAGTACGAAGCTGTCATTAAGGCGGGACTAGCAAAAACATATTTAAATATTATGTGCAATCCAAATTAATACATATATCGATGAGCAACAAAGTTAAAATAGCAAACAATTAAAGATAATATCTTAATAATAGATGGTGCATTTTAAAAGCTAAAAAATATGTACAAGTAGCAATCTTAATAACAGAGTTAACTAAATTAAGTAATACATGTAACACCAGAGATAGTAGAAGGGTACATAGGTGCGACAAGCGGAGCCGGCGCTCTAACCCCATCGCGCCCCAATGGTAGGTCCGCCACTGCTGTGTGAGTACTTGGATCAAAGGATTGGCAACATAGAGCTCATCAGGATGGTACAAAAATAGAGAAATTTTGGACGGTTATGATCCTATACAAATTTTCATATATATGGGTATTTTGAATCAAAGGATTGCTAACACTGGTGATTCATAACTTTTCTCTTATAATTCCTATAAAATCTGATGAAACTTTGGGGGGAAATAAATATGAAGACTAACCTGAAAATTATCCTTTTGAGTCTTGTTCGAGACAACTCTTTTTCCTTTTTTTTTTGGCCGGATATGATTGGATTTAGGATGAAGACCATCCACAAATAATTTCAAATTTTTTTTGATGTGTTTTGACCATTTTTTTGGTCGGTTCAAAATGTGCCGAAATTTCGGAAATTTCGGCCGAAATTTCGGATTTCCCGGTAGAAAAAAACCGGATTTGAAATTTAAATTTTAGATTTCATCCGGATTTCATTTGAATTTCCGAAATCTCGCTGAGATTTTGGATTTCAGGCACCTCTGAGGTTTATTCCAAAACGAGATTTGTATCCGTGGGGGCCTAACGTCCTGATGATTTTTCAATGTCTCTAGCACAATCCAATTAACTCTGAAAACATCTTTGTTTATTCCTTTAAAGCACCCAAGCACATCTTCAATTTGTACCTTCATTCACACAAAACACAAACAGTACTAACTACCATATGTGAGGTCTGCATATCATCCCTCCCTCTTCCCCACAACTCTGTTCTCCGAATCCCCACATAATTTCGGAGCAAAGAGGGATCTACTGCATATTTTATCCAAACTTATTGATGCAATAGGCTTTTCTTTTTTTTTTTGAAATTTTCGTACATAAGCTTCTGGCAGCATTCATTTCGAACCCACAAATCGCACAATTATTTTTCAGGCAGATGCCTTCATAAGCCCCATGACCTTCTTCACAGCCTGTCTGTCCATTACGCTGGCCATCCAAGTCTTCACTTGTGGAAATTCGTCGAGCACTGATGCATATGGGGTAGCCAGCAAGTGGTAAAGCATAGGAAAATGGCTAATGTCTGCTAGGCTGACGAAATCGCCAGCTAAGTACTTGAACTTGGATAAGCGTTCCTCGTAGACTTCCATGATTTTCTTCAGTTTCTCCAGATTTTCTTCAATAGCTTTTACGTCGCCCTTTCCGCCCATGTAAACAGGGACAATGAGGGCTTGGAAGATGATTGGCAGCATGACCCTGTCAAATTGCTGGGACTCAACATCAAGCCACACATCCACCATTGCAGAGTCGGAGAGGTTGCTTTCCCTTAGTAGGTCTGACGATCCTTTGCGAAGTATATACTTCGAAATTGCTCGTGATTCTGTCAAAATACAATTTGTTTTAAGTGCGCAGCAGTCAAGAGAAAATGATGAAGCCTAAATTTTAAATGTTTGCGGGTATCAATTTACGATTTGCTTGCTCCATTTTATAGCATGATCTTGTTTCGAATTGTAGCGCTCTACGAAATCAGTGGTCCATTTAACCAGTATCACCGTTCTTATGCTCCTGGTGGTAAACATGTACATGTAAACAGACGTATTGCAAAATATACATTACCCTCTAGTATTTAATTTTGAAAAATGCACCGAATTGATTATATGAAAGTGATCAACATAATAATATTAGCATCTTGTCCTCAAAAACAGTAAAAGGATAATCTACAATTTAAAACCAGTACACTCAATTTGGAGTAGCTTGGACCTGCAATGGACTAGACTGTGTGCCATGTATATTGTCAAAGGGCATTGACGAAACACAGAAATTTTCAATCCATCGAAGGGCTAATACGTAGTCCAAGCCGGATTTTATAATACAAGAATTATTTACCATAATTAATTATTTAACTACTACAACATTTCATAAGAATTAATTTGTATGATAAAAGAAGTGGAATTGCTAACTTTTGATTGGAGTTCCTACATCCTTGAATAAGTTAGGGTTTGATCACTTTGTTAATTACTTTGCAGTCTCATTTCCTTTCCTTTTCATTTTTTGTTCGTTTTTTGAGAATCGCTGTCTCAGTTTCTCATCCTACCTTTGTTTAACTTATCTACGGACGCTTACCCAACGCAAGTAATGTACTACAGCTCCTACTTTTATATCACACCAAGCAATGAAGGAGGAATACTATTTATTGTCTTACCGAAAAGAATCAGATCGCCATCCTGGAACGCTGGGACCTGACCGAAGGGCTGCATGCAGATAGATAGAAAGGAAAAAAAAAGAGCAGTTTAGAAAACAAAAAGGACTGTACTACCAATCAACTCTTGCAAAAAGTCCATGTAAGTCTTCATACTTGAATCTTCTCAAAACCACTTAATTACGTAACCAAACTAATCTTCACACCACCGGTGCTTATAATAATTAGCTATGGTTTTGTCATGATAGCGCTAGTGTAGCCAGTTTCATTACTTCTTGATGCAGAGGCCGGGGATTTAATCTTCCATTGTCTAAAAAAGCCAGTTTCATTACTGGATGAGCTAGCACGAATGGAAGAAAAACACCCCTTTATTTCTTCACAATATCTTTGGAAATTATTTGAATTCAAACATAATATCTTTGATGGAAAATAGAAAACGCAAAAATTGTTTTTTGTATATAGGATTTGAATCCACAACCTCACGCTTTCAAGGCGCCTGCCTTAACCACCAATGCACATGTGCCTTCCTGCTATGGTCATGGTTGTGATTCATTTTATACTTGACTTCAAATATTTGTCTAGAAGGAACAAGCTAACCTCGTGCACAGGCTAAAACATACTTCCCTGGTTACTACCTCCGATTCAAAATAGATATACGAAGGACACATGATTTTCTGGAAGAAAGGATTGACATCCATGCATGATCTCCAATATATACCCTTCACCGTTACTTTTGAACTTATATGTTAGTAAAAGATAAAAAATAATATTATGATCGAGAGTATTTTGATGACAAATCAACCAAGAGATGTGTTTCTATACTCTCCCTCCTAATACAAGTTGCACAAATCTTGAAGCAAACGAATGGGTAAGTAATCATCATCTACCCTTCATTCATGCTTTAATATTTGTGCAACTTTAAAAAGGAAGAGCATAGAAGCACCTCTCACCAACTAATATTATTTTCATTTGGCTAATGTAAACACTTTTATTCAGTCAATTTTAAAAAAATAATTTCACGTATTTAAAACATATATCTATTTAAATAGTAATGGAGGGACTACAACATCTTTTTTTTTTTAATGCCATTTTGCTCGTTTGGCTTGGCGTGTCATCCAAGTAGCTTTTAATTTGATACCGCCCAGTAGCATAACCAATATATTTGTGAACTGGTAATAGGGATGGGCAAAGATTTATAGGCTCACCTTTTGGTGGGTGCTGTCTCACTTTGTTGGTCAATTTGGTTACATCGGAATGACATGGTTTTTGATAAAATAAAAAAAAATTCTAATCTATATTGCAGGTTATCTTTATGTGTATCAGTTGGTTACGCTCATGGCATATGCTGCAATCTCAGGAGGGCAAGGCTGTGATATCTTTAGGATACAGATTGTTAGAAATGGTACTCAGGGACATCTTCTTTAAGCATGGGTGGAGAATTAGTAACAGACTATGTACGGATTGAGACATTTAGTTTCAAATTTAATTTGGCCTATTGCAAATTTTCTACAGAATTTTTATTTTTCTTCTATGGACAGCTGTTTAGCTGTATCTTTGTAATAATTATTTGGATATATACATCTCATGATGCAGAATTGCAGAGACCGAGAGATTTAACCTTCCATTATCTAAAAAAACAAAAAATACATACTCATAGGCAGAGACGACAGCATACATTACGGGCAACATGCGCTGGGCACTTGTGCTCGCCGGTGTTGAAGTCGATAGGCACCACCTCATACTCCGCTCCGACCTCCTCCAAGCACACCAGAACGCGCGCCACATTCCCCGCCATTGGCAGGCCGTAAACCTTCACTGGTGCCATTGATCCTTCCTTGGGAAATATGGATTGTGTGGTGTCTTAAAGACACAAAGGTGAGGCTTAATTTATAGCGAGTTCGATCGGCTAGCTGGTGGTCAACTCATGGGGATTTTGCGTAGATTAATTAAAAGTACCTTACCAATCAAGTATCTAATTAAATTTCTACCTTGCTGGAAAATTGTCAGGCTTCGGTAGTACTTGGCAACCGAGCAGAAGTTACCCGAGATTATATAATGTGCGCTAGTTGGCCACCGCTCACGGAAGCTGTTAGGACCCTAGCTAGCCACTGACAGTAGTTGAACACTAGACAGATACGCGCGCTACGCTGCGCCGGATAAATTTTGATAGAGTACTCAGATTCTAAAATACATTTAGTGAAAGCATTCTGATATGTTTGAATAGAAAGAAATAAAAAAAACAAGAAACACGCATGCCATAATAGTATACTTGGCATATCATTGAGAATATGTACACACCAACCTAAAATGGCGGCAAAAGGCCTTTATGGGGTGTGTTGAATTTCTGGCGACATATGACACCTGTAATGCGCTCTTTTATTTCTAAACTGCAATTTTGGCATTTTAATATGTTAGGTTTTAATCTGGTAGTGCCAAAACGTAAAAGCTTAATATTCTCAAAAACATAATTTGAGATCCAGACCAAGAGTTGAACCAAGAAGTACATCAGTATAGAATTTATAAGCATAAGCAGTTAACACCATCGTAAGCAAGATGGTTTAGAGAAAACGTATCTCTTATAGCGAGGTAGCAAAAGTTGGAGCAACAAGAAGCGTACCAAATAGCTAAATGCTAGGCAAACCTGAAAAACATAAGCAAATGTTAATTTACATAGGCAGTACAGGAGTTTAGATCATAACCGACATCAAGCACCCTGGTTAAGCAAGAAAACACTTGTAAATGATATGTGGTGATAGCTAGCATTTGTAACTCCGACAGCATGTGAAAAACAGCCAGGAAAAAATATGGTGCTGGGAGATGCAGCAGAACCATTCTAGGTAAAGCGATAAACAGAAAAAGGCATAGTCATTATTGGCTAGGAGCTAGGATCTCCAGTCAATAAAGAGCAAACACCTATTCCAACTTTGTATTGAACTCGAGTAATCAACACATTTTGAGGCAGGAAACAAAGAACTGCAAATGTAGTTATGTTTTTTTCTATGTTTAGTACCCTATTTTTTCTTTCTTAACCATATGCAGTAGCATAATTAACAGAAAATCCAAACAAAATATTGTTCCAATAAGAGAGACTGATATAAAGAAAAAGCTATAACCTGCAAGCAATTAGATTGGGAAGGCCTCAAATTTCTCTCAAAAACTATAGGACAAATGATAGACACAAGAATTTTATGAAGTAGCTTTCATTATAGCCAAAATACTGAAATTGGAACAATAAAATATTATGATCGTCAACCATAATAGGAAATTATGGAGTAGAATCAAATAATTAGTGATAAATTAAGTGCAAAAGGAGAGTAAATTATGCAGCTAATTTTTTCAGGGGCTATGATTTTGGAATTCTGCAACAATTTTGAAGGGGAACTGTGGCTAGTCAAAAGAAGCCATGTCTTAAAAGCTAAGTACATAAATAGAACAGGGAATGAAAAGAATGTTCAAAACATTTTCAATTGTTTGACAATGCCACACTGAGCTAGAGAAAATGAAACATTTTATGCTATTTGCGAACAAAAGACACACACACACACACATACACAAAATATATTTCATCGCAGACTGCTCCCTAGCTACCACATCAAAATTATAAAGGCCCAGCTTATATGCGATAGAGTGCATGATAAGGCATGGATTAGCGTTGCTTGTAGAGACGTCCACAATTGATAATGTAAGTCATGGATCAAGAGGGTCACATAAGAACCGATAGCGACGATTAAATGGGGGAAAGAACACTGCTGCTTTTTTTTCCTTAGAGGTAGTACAACCCATGCTTTTCATATTTTCTACATGTAAACTAACAAATGGGCAGCTTTTTCTCACGAATCCACACCAAATGGATTTAGTGCAAGCTAACAACACAATCCATTAACTATAGAAGGAACATTTGTATACATTGGTTCATACCAAATTTTTTTTACGAAATAACTATATGAAACCATAGTTTTCATATTGTACTATATTCCAAATTTGCCAGACAAATTAGCTGAACCAATCAAACCAGGCCATCACTACCAACATACATCATAACGGGAATATTATAGCCTGGTAGCACCAGGCTGGGAGGGATTAGGTTTTTCGGTCTAGCCTGTTAAGCCTAGGCAGGCCCTAGGCACCGGTTGGGACAAATATGCTTGGATATAATTCTTTTATAACTTCAGTAGTTTAAGACTTTTAAGTATTAGCTCTCTCCTGTTTAGTCTCTTTAGACGTGATATATATAACCAGCTTTTCAAAATTAGCCATGATGATTGAGCCATACCCTACAAAGGCTGCTTTTGTTTTAATACCTGCAGAACTAACTATGATGCATCAAATGCAAACAGTATGGTATGGCTCCCAACGAAACAGTTTTCATTCTTTGCAACCACCTATTCAAGGACCGGGGTGCATGAAACTCTTATCACTATGAAAGGTAGCACAATTGTACAATATACTAATTGAGTTGGGCATTTGACCCTTCATAGAATTGTTACAAAAAAAAGTGCAAATGACACTGATTTGTGCTATGATATGCATATTAGGTGTAATTGTTTATATCCAGTAAAGTAGGTAACCTTTCAAGAGATAAGGTTAGCATAAACAGAAAGATAAAACAAAGAAGAAAACGAACACTCCTAAGTTTGAGATTGAAATGATAGAAAAGAGTAGCAGTAGGAGTGTTTGCATTGCAACCTTAGTATAAAACCTTGGTTCCCGATAATGTGTTGGATTCACTTTCCTTTTTGAGTCTCCAGATTGATGGAAACAGGATTCCCTAAAGATGACATAGCCACCAACTTTTAACCATTTTACCATTATTTCTACCAGCTTCTCAATCTACAGTAAGAGATAAAAGTTAGAAAAACTCATGAGACACAAAATAAAAACATATCCCAGTTTAACACATGCCAACAACAAATTTAACTCATCTAGGCAACTTTTGCAATTCAGGTTTCTCAACTGAGGTTCATTGTATAAGAACTATTGAAAAGCACAATAAAGGATCACTATGGGCCTTAAATTTAATTGCTTATTTATTCAAGGAGTGAAACAAAATATCCAGGTTCATAAGTATTGCCTCCTCATTACCTCCTCATCTGAAAGACACATCAGTAGCCAGTTTGAAAATATCAGATCGATGGAGTTATCTTCAATCATCAGGTTGGGAGATGTAACATCAGCACACATAAAGGATGCATTCTTGTAGTGACCATTAATGATTTAATTCTGCAAGAATAAAATATATAAAAATAAGTTAATGAACCAGGCATGGCATGCGAGTGGAGATTAAAAGAAGGTCACTGTATTTCAGCTACCAAACATGTTTAGAAAAAACAGAAGCAATTTTTAAATGTTAAGACCTTCTTAATCACACTTTCAATGAAATCCGCTGCAAGAACATGCCCAAATTGTTTTAGCTTGATTCTCCAAGAAAGCGACCTATTCCAAAGCACCAAGCTCCAAGACGGATTTGCCTTCATATGGAGGAAGTAAAGATAGTATCTCAGAAGGAGGGCGTAACCATATGAAAATGGTACCACAAGTCCGGGAAAAACATGTTCTAATATGCAAAAATCGTGACAACTCAATATAGGGAACTACGTATTGTTCAAGCCCTTGGCATCTGTAGGAGAGATCCCACACAACTCAATATAGGGAACTTCTCCGTGTGAAGGCAGGCAAGCAGGCCGTCCATCAAGGAGAGATCCCACATAACAAAAAAGAGAAGAAAAAGAAAGCAAAAATCCTCCAATAGCATGGAGATCACAATAAAGGAAATACAAATAATCCCCCTTTGATGATATGATACGTGATGTTCTTCTCTCTTCCCACGTCTTCTCTCATCATCTTGATTTCTTGGTCTCGCGATTCCGGGGTGTGTACTCAGGGTCACTGGGCCTCGATGGTGCGGGAGAAGACTGAGGACGGGACATTAACATAGCACTGCAAAACATGTGGAGGATGAGGTTATCCCTGTATTAGAACTTGAGGCTGCATATAATATTATTTTTGTTCTCAAGTTTAAAGTTGAATGAAACAACCGTTGAATGTATATAGTTGCAATTTGCAAAAACCATGACAAAAGATAAGAACTATGTGCGATTTATGATAGGTTATTTTTTATGAATCATGATTGAAGAACACATAAATCCAGAACTTATGAATATTCAAATATCATATCATATCATATATACACATAAAGTGTATCTGCATCATACCTATGGCCAATGACAAACCGGATTATGATCCCCTTCTCTTCTTCAAGTTTTTTTTCGTTTTCTGGACCGGCATGTGCAATTCCACTGCATAGCCTTCTACGAAGTAACGCGCTACGCTGCGCCGGTGATAAGAATAATCTCTGAGAATAAATAGAGCACAAAATGGTTAAGGAATCATAGTTCACACGCAACACATATAATCAATTGACACAAAAGCCTATCTAATGAAATATGGAAACCAAATAAGTAGCCTAGTAGCATGACTAACCAAAAGAATTGGGTTGAGTCTCCACAAACAAATTCATTACTTGGAGGTTTAGCTGCTGCTATTGCTGTCTTATGGTGTGTTGTGTGGGAAGAAATCTTAGCGTTGCAGTATTGATCTTCAGCTGTTGCCTATTTTCTGAGTGCATATAAAAGCGGGAGCTTCTTTTAATTTTAAGAAAAAATTATACACTAATTCTAATAACGGAAAAACAAAGCACGGCATGTCATGCCCACCAATCTCATTTGTCTATTCTATTGCATCCTCCTCATCACACAGTTTTGGAAAACCTGCAAAAAAACAAAATGACACAATGGTCTATGCATACATAGCTATAGCTTATAGCGAATAAAAACAGCAAATCCCCAAATCGGAAGGGTGAACGGTACACTGGATTGATATTTGCTAGTATCCCTTAATCTGAATTCTTAAGCCTATAATTAATCTCAATCTGTAACTGAATAAAATTGTAAAGCAACACCAAGAACAATGATAGTTACCTATAAATAGCAGAGATTCCAAATTGGAATAGGCTGTGAGACTATCATATTTAGCGTCCTTTTCCTGTTGAAACCAGTAAGGTAATCTGACCCCTCAAACTCAAATGGCTATAAAGAATCAACGCATCCATTTCGCTTCCAAAGAAATAGAAGTGTCAGCTATCTGGTGATAGTTCATATATAAATGTATACAACCGCCTCAATCAGACCAGTCACACATACGTGAATTGACAGTGGAAAGTATGATCAAGACACTAACATGTATCCTCAGGATGAAACCCTACCCCCAATCAGCTAGACAACCATTGCAGGCGCTGGCCTCGCTCTTGTATACAACCAAATGGCAGACCGCAGTGATAAAACAAATAGGGCAAATCGCGTAAGAAGCTAAATATTACGAATACTAATGTATCAGCAAAAGAACCTTACTTCGATGTCCTGATCTGCAAAAGAAAAGATAAGAAAATGAGGAATGAAACCATGTTAGGCTTTTGAATCCTGGGTCATCAGAGATACCAAACACCTTCAATGTGTCAATACGGTCAAGTCTACAAAAAGAACACCGCAAAATCAATGAGGTAATCAAAGATTGGAAAGGATATGGAGGGAGAACGACTGCCACTTCGAGGGCTCTGCGAGTAAGTCGATGCGGGTGCGGGGAAAGGGCGGGGGGCGACGGCGGCACGGGTGGGGAGACGACTGTAGACGAGCGGACGAGGCGAGGCGATGGACAGGGACGGGGGCGAAGTCGGCGCGGGTGCGGGGAAAGGGCGGAGGGCGACGGCGGCACGGGTGCGGAGGCGACTGCGAGCGAGCGGAGGAGGCGAGGGCAGGCAAGGTTTCGGTGCGGATGTGCGAGGAGGCAACCTGGGCCACGTGGAGGGTTTTGCTGGGGGAGAATTGGTGCTGCTTCACGGGCCGGCGCCGCTTCACGGGTCGGGCCTCGCGGACGCGTGGGCAGGCGGATGGGCGCCGACCGAAGAGATGGACGGCTGGGAAAATCCAGGCGACGTGGCCTGGCCGAGAGCCCGCGTTTGTGTCCCTCTATAGGATAGTTAATATTTGAAAAGAAGAAGAAGAGCATTTGTACATAGTTGCTGTCCGAGCAAGTACAGTGACAGATACTCCACTGCTAAGAAATATACGATGGTTTAGAATTTGCGTAGTTTTGACCACTAATATATAAAAAAAACTATTTAGATTAATCATAGGAAATAGTACATTATGGGATGTGCTTTCAGAATATAATGCTTTTATACTTTTAACTAACATATTATTATTATTATTATTATCAAAATTGATAGTCAAAGTTACTTACGCAGACTATCTTATCCAAGCGTCATATATTGTTGAACTGAGCGAGTGTAATACAAAGAACTTATACAACGGCACATTGATAGAGACAGAGTTCCTTGACCATGAACAAAGGAACAAACAGATATTGGAAGAGTTCTTTGTCCATGAAGAAAGGAAAAGTGATTACTGAACTCTTCTTTTTTGAGAGAGTGATTACTGAACTCTTAGTTGACAAAACACTTCCTTCGTTACTAAGTGTCTGTTGTTTCAAACATCGACGCGGTATCAAATATACACCTTTCACCATTAATTTTTTTAGTTAATATAATGGTAAAAATTATAAACAATAATATTGCGGTATTCTTTTTCATCAAAAACATACTAATATTATTTTCATGTCACCATTTCATACTAATAGTAACTAGCATATAAATGAAAAACATATAAATAGTAGCTTGTCTTCTGTTCCCTTAACATACATGTACTAGTCCAGTATACTAGCTAGTTCATGGATGCTAGTTCGAGTCCAGAAATATGACTATTTGTTTTAGCCATCAGATTCATTACAGAGGAGACATCCATGTTCAGGTCACAACGTCTGGTTCCTCCCATGAATCAGGTGATCGTTTCGTTATTTATTAGTTATTTACCCAATGGGGTTCATCCCTTTTCTGATTTAGTTTTACTTGCATGCCAACATGCCATAGGATCTTCAGCGTAATTTTCTTTCTAACGTAATTGATAAACTAGGCCTTAAAGATAAAATCTGTACAAATTTTCTGTTACGCGCAAGATCTACCTTGGCCTTTTCGTACGCCCTGGTCCCCGGACGGAGCCCTGGACGATCGGAAGTGGAGGATGTGATCGCCGGCGTTGCGCGCGGCTTGGATACAACGGCTGTTGTCGGAGCCACCGCCTTAGCTTTGGTTTTGTGGCATCAAATCAGGTATGCCTTTTCTCTGTTTATTTCTCTCTATATATAAGGTTATCAATGCTATAACAAACTTTCCTAAAGATAGAGATCTGAAGGATCTCTACCAGGAACCCACACACGCGGAAAACTAAAGACCGAATCCAACAAGGAAAGAATTAGTATTCTAAATCAAAGCTTTCCTAATTACCCTTCTTCCTATAATAAATCTGATCAAAGGTATTGCGCATAACATCACTCCCCCCCTGAAAAACAAGCTTGTCCTCAAGCTTAAGGTCCAGAAAAGAGCGACGAAGAACTGTAGCGTTTGCCCAGGTGGCTTCATCTTGCGGTTCACCGGCCCAGTGAACTAGAAATTGCCGCTTGCCGTGGAAGAAACGTTGGGCCAACAATTGATAAGGTTCCCGTGGAGCGTCGGGCGGAATGGTTGATCCGATGTCCGGAAGTGCTGGGACGTCGCTTGGAGGATCGCCGTTGAATTGCTTCAAAAGGGAGACATGAAAGATATTGTGGATGCGAGTATCCTGGGGCAATTGCAAGCGGTAGGCGACAGGACCAATCCGAGCAGCTATTTGGTATGGTCCAAAGTAACGTGCGGCCAGCTTGTGGGAAGATGTATCACGGGCTGACAGCTGTCGGTGCTGCTGCAGGCGAAGCCACACCCAAGCACCTGGCTGAAACTCCACTTCTCGATGTTTGGTATCATAGCATTGCTTCATGCGATTCTGTGCTGTGGAGAGATGAGCTCGGGCTTGATCCAATAGAGCATCACGACCCACCAACTGACAATCCACCGCGTCAATGGTTGTCATGCCTTGTTGATATGGCAGTAAGGCAGGGGGTTTACGACCATATACCAACTCAAAGGGCGACATCCGGTGAGCAGAATGAAAGGATGTATTGAAGCAGAATTCGGCCCAGGGAAGCCATTTTGCCCATGAAGAAGGATTCTCCATTGCAAGGCATCTGAGATACATTTCTATGGTCCGGTTGACCACCTCGGTTTGACCGTCCGTTTGCGGATGGTAAGCTGTGGAGAAAAGGAGGGCAGTCCCGCTGTGCTTGAATAAGTCCTGCCAAAATGCACTGAGAAAAATAGGATCGCGGTCGGAGACGATAGAGTCCGGAATGCCGTGTAAGCGTACCACCTGATCAAAGAAAATGGATGCTACTGCTGCTGCTGTGGTTGGCCTGGTAAGAGCCATAAAATGGGAATACTTGGAGAGCCTGTCGACCACCACCAAAATTGCTGTCTTGCCACCTGACTTGGGAAGGGCGGTTATAAAATCCATGGAAATGTCGGCCCAAACCTGCTGTGGAATAGCAAGGGGTTGTAGAAGACCTGCCGGAGACAGGGTGCTTGATTTATTCCGTTGGCAGACAAGGCATTGCGCCACATAAGATTCCACTGTCTTGCGTTGAGCAACCCAATAAAAGTCTGCCTGAATGCGATGTAGTGTTTTCTGCACCCCTTCGTGAGTAAGATCATGAACAGAAGCAATGATCAAGGTTACTAATGGGGAGCTGGCTGGAACGAAGAGACGTTTGCCGCGATAAACCAAACCATCCACTACCCGCCATGGTGCGCGTTGGTGACTAGATTGGTCGGCCTCCTTGCTATTAGAAGAATCCCCGACGAAGGCGCCCACTGATGAGGTCTGGGCTGAACTAGAAGATGTGCGGTTTGCTGCAACCTGTGTCGCGCCGGAGGAAGTGAACTTCTCCTGTAATTGCCGAACCTCTGGATGTTGACGTAGCTCTTGAAGCCACTCAGTTCTAGTGAGTGCTACTGGAAGAGATAGTGCCGCGCAGGTGGGTTCGGCCGGATGGATGCGGGAAAGGGCGTCTGCCACCACATTTGTTTTGCCTGGCTTGTATTCAACACGGAAATCAAATCCCATAAGTTTGCTCAACCAATGCTGTTGTGGTGGGGTGACTAGGGCATGTTCCAGTAAATATTTGAGACTGCCATGATCGGTGCGAACGATGAAGGACTGCCCCCATAGATAGGGTCTCCAATGACGCACAGCCTTAGATAACCCAATGAGCTCACGCTCGTAGGCGGCGAGCTTGGTATGCCGAGCAGCCAATTGTCGGCTAAAATACGCAATAGGATGACCATGTTGCTGCAGAACGGCGCCAATGCCGGTACCCAAAGCATCGCACTCGACCACGAACGGTGAAGCGAAGTCGGGCATTTGCAAGACCGGGGCGGACATCAAGACGTGTTGTAATTGAGCAAAGGCCGCATCAGCCCCAGAAGTCCATTTGAAGTTTTGGTGGCACAATAATGCCGTTAGAGGCGCGGCTAAGGATGCATAATCCTGAATGAATCTCCGGTAATAACCCGTGAGGCCTAAAAATCCTCGTAAGGCCGTTACAGATAATGGTGTTGGCCAGGATGCAATTGCCTGTAGCTTGGTTGGATCGGCGGCCACTCCATTGCCGGATATGATGTGTCCCAAGTAACCAATGGACTCTTGCGCAAAGGCGCATTTGGATTTCTTCAAAAAGAGTTGGTGATAGCGGAGACGGTCCAGAACCAGACGGAGATGGATGCAATGGTCTTCTTCCGTGCGGCTATAAATCAGGATATCGTCGAAAAAGACCAGAACAAATTTGCGAAGGAACTCCTGTAGAATCTCATTCATGAGGGCTTGAAACATGGACGGGGCATTCGATAGCCCAAATGGCATGACAAGAAACTCATAATGGCCATGATGTGTGCGGAATGCCGTCTTCTCAATATCAGTTTCATGCATGCGGACTTGATGGTAACCCGAACGGAGATCAAGCTTGGAGAAGTAGGTAGCATGTCGGAGTTCATCAAGCAGTTCTTCAACCACCGAAATAGGAAACCAATCCTTAACGGTCTTGGCATTGAGTTCGCGATAGTCCACGCAAAATCGCCAGGACCCATCAGCCTTCTTGACAAGCAAAACCGGGGAAGAAAAGGGGGATCGACTAACTCGAATGATGCCCTGTTGTAGCATGGTGGTATATTGGCGCTCAATCTCATCCTTCTGGCGGTACGGGTAACGATAGGGTCAAACCACTACTGGGTCTGTGCCGGCTGTCAATCGGATGCGATGGTCACAGGGCCTTGCCGGTGGCAGCCCTTGAGGTTCAGCAAAGATGTCTTCAAACTGGGAAAAAATATCCTGCACAGGGGCTGACTTGGTCTCGACCGATTGAAGCATGTGGGACTGTCGCTGTTTTTGAATACCCTGAAGCCGTATCTGCTGTTCTTGGAATGTAAAGGTCATAGTGAGTGTGTCAAAATTCCATTGAATGTCGCCGAGCGTGCGTAGCCATTGGACGCCTAGGACCACCTCAAAGCCATCCAAGGGAATGATGAGGAAAGGAGCAGTAAATGTGGTAGACTGGATGGTGAATTGAGTCTCTGGAATCACCCCAAGGCAAGGGAGATGGTTGCCGCCGGCCACAAGGACCTGTTGCGGCGGCCCGGACACAGGCGTCCATGACCCCGGAAGAGCCGCTGTCCCACTAATGAAGTTGTGGGTACTTCCACTGTCAATGAGAGTGAGTAGGCTACGACCCTGTAGGTGGAGCTGCACTTGCATGGTGACGCCGTGCTTCGGAGCGCGAACGGCCATGAGTGACAGGGAAGGTTCTTCCTCGTCCAAGACCGTATCAGGCGTGATTTGGCCCGCATCCTCATCGTCCTGAAGTTCTAGATGAAAGAGGCGTTTGCAGCGACGACCCCTTGTGTAAACTTCATCACAATTGTAACAAAGGCCTTTGGCACGACGATCGGCCAGCTGATCCGCACTGAGACGCAGGCGAAATGGTGAAGAGCTGTGCTGAGAGCTGGATGTTGGAGCAGTCGGTTGTCCCGATCGGCCAGGAGCGCTGGAAGCCGAGCTCGCTGGAGCAGAGATGGTGCTCTTGTTTTCTCCCATGTGTCCCCCGGATGCAGTTGTTGTTGGATTGAAAGTCGTGCCCGTAGAGGAAAACGTAGGCCGACTGTTAGGCGGCCGAAAACGACCGGTGGAGTTCATCCCCAACTGAGCTGCTTCGGCGAGCCAGGCGTCTTTCCGGTTCTCGGCCTCCCTGGCAAACCCAATGGCTTCGGTTAAGTCTCGTGGTCTGTCCCTTCGTACATCCCCAGCCAAGGCGACGGAGAGCCCCGCGGTGAATGTTTCAATCTGGTCTTGGCGACGCATACTCGGAGTGCGCGCGAGCAGGCGTTGAAATTCTTTCGCATATGCATCCACGCGCAAACTACCCTGCTTCCAGTTAACCAAATCGCCAAGAGGGCCCATACTCGAGGAGAGAGTGAACCGGCGGGCGAAGGTCTAGTGGAAATCGTCCCAGTGGAGGGAACGTTCCTCCAATTGCCAGTTATCGAGTACCTCGAGAGCTTCACCCCGTAAGTGGATGCCAGCAACTGCTACCCATTCCTCAGATGGAATGCGATGGAAACGGAAGAAGCGCTCACATTGCCGCAGCCATCCTAGAGGATCGTCCGTCCCGTCGTACTCGGCGAGATCAAAGTGAGGTGGACGAGGAATCCAGCGCCGATCCACCTCCTCAAAACGGTCGAACCCCCTCTGACACCGATGAAAACCCTCGTGGCCGCCCTGAGGACCGGTGAGCAGTCTACCATTGGAACCGGCGGGCGGCTGCTCCCCTGAGTCTGCTTGTCCTGTTTTGTGGCTCCCGCTGGGCAAGACGGAGTGTCCGGTTTCTCTGTTTGCTTGGATGTTGCTCAGAATTTCCTCCAGGAGGCGGTGGGTTTCTTTCCCGGCGAGTTCCAGTGCCGCGACCCGCTCTTCCAGCGATGGTGTGGAGGTCATCGTCTGGCCCGCAAGTGGAGAAGAACCGCCAGAAGGAGCTGGCGTCGCCACAGGCGTAGGATGAAAATCTAATACCAAGTTGTTACGCGCAAGATCTGCCTTGGCCTTTTCGTACGCCCTGGTCCCCGGACGGAGCCCTGGACGATCGGAAGTGGAGGATGTGATCGCCGGCGTTGCGCGCGGCTTGGATACAACGGCTGTTGTCGGAGCCACCGCCTTAGCTTTGGTTTTGTGGCATCAAATCAGGTATGCCTTTTCTCTGTTTATTTCTCTCTATATATAAGGTTATCAATGCTATAACAAACTTTCCTAAAGATAGAGATCTGAATGATCTCTACCAGGAACCCACACACGCGGAAACTAAAGACTGAATCCAACAAGGAAAGAATTAGTATTCTAAATCAAAGCTTTCCTAATTACCCTTCTTCCTATAATAAATATGATCAAAGGTATTGCGCATAACATTTTCACTTATCAGCAAATAAATATGTACCTTGCTTAGCAACTTTTCTATGTAAAAATATCTTACAAAGAGGCATTCAGTGGGAAATTCTAGCAAGTTCTTCCCATGGAAGAACTAATTCACTTATTTGGGATAATTATGTAGACACCTTCACAGCAGAGTAAACAATTTATCCCCATATGTGTTTTTTTTTTTTGGAAAAGCGGTTCCTACTGCTTGTTGACTATCTAGGTTGGTGACCATTTGTAAAACGAGGTAAGATGAAACACACAATCATCAATTTATTCCAAATAGAACTCCATTATCGGTTCACTGTTCTAACATGGGTTTGGGAGATCACACAATCGTTAATTTCTCTGAATTTTTCGACATTTTGAACTTTTATTTACTGTATTTGAGTTTTGAGATATAAAATAGATGCAACTATATGCCCCTTGCTATATACAAGACATAATTAATTGAGAGTTTGAGGAGGATGGACCGAAACTTGAATATACAAAATCCATTTTGACTGGTTTTCGCGACTATGTTTCCAAATGACGATAAACGATTTGGGCCTTTTTGGAATCCAATAAAAAAAGATGAGCTTTGGAATATTCCAATTCTATATGAAATTCTCTCACCATGGTTGCGTACCTAGAATTGAATTTAATTCAATCAATTGAGATCAAAATCTTATTCTAGTTGAATTTGATTCAAGATCATTCAAAATCCATTTTTTCTTGTTGGGTGTCATTTGGAATTCTACAAGACTGTGGGCCCATCTATTCACTTAGGTCCGCCAATGTGCAAAAAGTAGCTTTTCTACGCGCTGAATCACCTCCAACAAGTTTCAATCAATTCGTGAAAAATTTATGATGTGAACACGAGGTTGAAATTCCAAATCCCAAACTTTTATGAAAGAGCCGTGCTGTTATGCTTTTCCTTTTAATACAAGTTGCACAAATCTTGAAACAAGCGAAGGGGTAAGTAATCACCATCTATCATTCATTCATGTTTTAATAGTTGTGCAACTTTTAAAAAGAAAAGCATAGAAGCACCTCTCTTTATGAAATCATTCTCTACGAGGTTGTGGGAGCCACCTATGCACCTAGGCCCACTAATGTGCACAAATTAGCTTCTCTACGCACTAAATCATCTCCAACAAATTCTAGGTGGCAGCCAAACAGCTACATCCTTGGAATTGACTTCTTATTCCAAATTTCCAGGCCAAACGGGGTGTTATATGCATATATTTGGATTAATGGATTCGTAACTTAGAGCCTGTTTGGAATTGAGGAAATTAAAATGGTGGAATTTTGAATAATCCTAGTCATATTGATTTTGTTAGAGAAGTGTTTCTATGCTTTCCCTTCTAATACAAGTTGCACAAATTTTGAAGCAAACGAAGGGGTAAGTAATTCTCATCCACCCTTCATTCATGCTTTAATATTTGTGCAACTTTAAAAAGGAAGAGCATAGAAGCACTTCTAAAGGAAGAAACAATTCACGACTAAATTCTTACAATTTGTACAAAATCCAAGTGAACTATGAAGGAAAATAAGCATAAAGACTAACCAGATGGAAGGTATTCTTTGGGTCTTCCGTGAGACAAATCTATTTTCAAATTCCTTTGTTTCTTATCGCTCATCAAACACTTCATTATATTTTCATTTGTTTCGTATGCTATACACTTGCATTTCTATACCTTTTTAGTACCTTTCATGTCCCTATATATATTTCCACGTACGTCATCCTTATGTTAATTCCAAATGGGACCATGGAAGTCCTCTTAGATTATTAAGGAAAATAAACAAGAGGCCTGGCTTCATGGAGATTTCCCTGATGTTTTTCTGAACCAATCACCTCTTTGGAATAATTTATGTGTTTTTTGTTTATCATCTTTTTCCAGTTCACTGGAAACATGATGCTTTTCATTACCAGCTTCGTGAACAGGAACAAACGGCGATTGCCATGCGAGGCCTTCATGTGATGTATCCCTCCTCCCCAAATTCAGGCACCATTCAGAGTTTTGCTAGGAACCAGCCGGTTTCTTATTACACACTAAATAGTGTCTATGTGAAGCTATTTTTCCCAGGATATGCATATTAATGATTATTTAGTATGTTTGAAACATTTAAACCTTATAAAACTCAAGAAAAAACCAACCCCCAAAAAACTGTCGATATTTTCCCCAAAACTGATTGGTTTCTGAGATAGGATCAGCTCCAGGATTTTGCCAGCTCCGGTTTCCAAAACGTACTTCTCTCTAGAACCCTCTCAGCGCACTGTGTAAGCGGCAGATAGCATTATAGAACCTACATCTCTGCCTGATGCACCAACCTATTTCTTTTTATACGCATGCATTCCGGCCATAGTCCAGTACATTTATGCTATTTTGGTAAAGGATCTCAGCCATTCCAAATAAAATCTACGACAGAGATTTTACCGAAAGGACTCTTACCAACACCATCTAGAAACAACTACAGATAAATTCTACCTCATAATTTCGACTGGGGTAAAGAGGTAGACATGCAATACGTCCTTTATCTCGCTTATTCAACAAATAACATGCATGTTCCTGCGAAGGATAAAATCGATGCAAGCTAGAGCTGCAATTTCAATTTAGGCGGATGGCATCTTCATAAGCTGTGTGACCTTCTTCACGGTCGGCCTGCCCATTATTTCAGCCATCCAGGCCTTCACATGTGGATATGCATCAAGCACTGACGCGTGAGGAGTACCCAACAGGTAGTAAATCGTTGGGGAATGGCTGACATCTGCAAGGCTAACGAAATCCCCAGCTAAGTACTTGGACTTGCACAGACGCGCCTCGTAAACCTCAAGGGCTTTCTTCAGTTTCTCTAGATTCTCCTGGACAACTTTCATGTCGGTTGTTCCGCCCAAGAAAACTGGGACGATGAGGCACTGGAAAATGATGGGCGACATAGCGCTGGAAAAATGTTGGGACTCGACTTCAAGCCAAACATCCACCATTGCAGACTCGGCGAGGTTGCTTTCCCTTAGCAAGTCCGATCCACCTTTGCGAAGCACGTACCTTGAGATCGCACGCGACTCTGATAAGATACAATTTGTCATTTGTGCGCAACAGTCGAGAGAACATGATAAGTAAAATTGCTGTATGATTGTTGACTTCAAGGCACATGATGATGTACACACTTATTTTATAGTGATCATGTTTTGAACTTATCCGTTCGATCGCAAGTATCGCACACAATTTGCGTCTAACTAATAATATTCTATGTTACGCCAGGCAGTTTCCTCTTTCAGTTTGTATTAACACACGAATGTACTAGAGGAGTTGGCATATTGCTATGTAATAGTAAAGATCACGCGAGCTAGAAAATAACATCGATGTGTTGATGACATGTGGTCATATGGCCCACTTTTCATTCTCATACCGGATATTATTTTTGAATTTATACATCTCGTTTTGATCAGTAACAGGCAAGTTTTCACCACACAGTAATATTGTTTGAGCTTTTTTTTTCTATAATACTTCCTCTAGTTGAAAAAAGGTGATGTCCAATATATCTTTCTAAAAATTTGAATTGCCCCATACGAAAATGATATGTGTGTATTTATCTCAGAAAATATTACAGTTTTGTTCTGATTCAAGACATCTCAAAATAGAAACGGTTGTTAAAGTTGCGTTTTCTAGATTGTGTACGTCAGTGTATAAATGTCACTTTATTATGACAGGAGGTGACAGTAGAAGTTGTTAAGTATAGCCTAATGACTGTTAATATGTGCTGAGTAAACACTAAATTAGCTAGTCGGAAAGAGACGATGAGTTTTGACTTCGTTGATTAACAGCCTCGCTTGTCATCTTACCATTATCTCTACTATTCTAAAGCAGCACTTGGTGACAGTGGTCCGTTCTTCCCACGTCATTAATTGCCGCTTAATTGCCCTGCTTAATTGCTCTACGCAGGAAACGAAGCGTTGCTTTAATTAGCCAGCTTTCGCAAGAAATGAAGCGTTAAAGATAGATGTTTGATCTTGTGAAATAATTTTTTTTATTTTTTAATCTTTATTTTTCGTTATCAATTTTGTTTTTCGTAGCAATGCACGGGCATGTAACTAGTCTAACTTAATTATCGTCACACGCCTACCACGCCTACCATGATGCAAGTAATATATTATATCGTTACAGGTACACTATCTTTTAATCATATATCACACCAAGCAAAGCAACATTGAGTACTATCTCACCGAAAAGAGTCAGATCGCAATCCTCGAAAGCTGGGACTTGTCCAAAGGGCTGCAAGCAGACAGAGAATAAAAAATGATTTGAGATTCAACGAAATATATATAGAAGGAGTAGAATCGCTAATGACGAGAAATGTGCAAGGAGCTTGCTATGTACACAGCACAGATCAGATCTTTGCGTAATTAGATCCCTATAATTAAGCTCTTCTGCATTACTCGGTTTAACTTCCTGTACGGAGAGGACACAGCCTATAACTATTGTATACTTAAACTCACCTGGCTTTGAAATTCACGTAGGCTAGCTAATAATTCATTGTTTCCGCGGTTAGTGTCAAGGATGTGTTTGATTGATAGAAAGATATTGAATGAGACAGGATAGTCTTATACCATTTAGTTCTATTATTATTTTAAGTGAATAAAATGGTTCAGTATATATAGAAAATACTTCTTAAATTTATATCATTTAGTTCAGAATGGGATGGTTCTATTCAAACAATCAAACACGATTTTCTTCTTAAACCATCTTATATTGCACGTACCACTTGGTACAAATAACCAAACACACCCAAGAAAACATGCTGATATTTCGCACTAACGATCTCAAGTACTGAAGAATGGTAGCTCGCTACCAGCCAGGGGCATATGAGAAGAGAGGTGACCACATACGTTGCGGGCGACATGCGCCGGGCTCTTGTGCTCGCCGTTGGGCATGTCGACAGGCACTACCTCGTACTCCGCTCCGGTCTCCTCCAGGCACACAAGGATGCGCGCCACGTTCGTCGACATCGCCGGCCCGTACACCTTCACCGGCGCCATTTTCCTGACTGGGTTGTTCACCCTTCTAGGCGCGCAGACGAAGGTAGGAGGCTAATATGTGGGTGGTGCCGTGTGTGTTACGAGGAGAAGGCGCGTGGGATAGCGTTGTAGCGAATTAAGCTGCTGTGTCAACTCATGGGGGCCTGCATAAAATATACATGATCATGTCCTAGCCTACTCGGAAAGCAATTGAAACTTGGCACTCTCTAGCTAGTCTGTAAAACGATGAAAAATCGCGGACTTGGAAGCAAGCAGTGCTCGAAGGGACATTCACTACTACAGAACAAACAATAGGCGTCGGCCCATCTGTGTTGGTTTTTTGCGAACCGACAGAGATAAAGATTTTGTGTCGGTTCTAAAACTCAAAATGGCAGGAATCTTATTTGTGTCGGTTTGTAACTACAACCGACACAAATAATTATGTATTAGTGTCGGTTTATAATTGAAACCGACACAAATAGTATTTGTGTCGGTTTGTATATGGAACCGACACAGATATAAAATTATTAGTGTCGGTGTTAATCACAAACCGACACAAATAGTTTCCCAAGTATTAGTGTCGGTTTGTAATTGGAACCGGTACAAATAAATCATTATTTGTGTCAGTTGTAACAATAACCGACACAAATAAGTAAAATTTGTGCCGGTTCCGTTTACGAACCGACACTAATACGCCCCCCTATATAACCTGCTACTCGCAGCTCCTGCTCCATTCCCGATCAGTTCTTCGTCCCCGACAGCAAACTCTTCCTTCTTGCCTTCTTGCTCCATTGATTGCATTTGCTGCATTTTGAGTGTTTGTACCTCCTCTAGTTGTTCTAAGGTGAATAATTTCTTCTCCTCTCTTGATATGTGGTGTTCTAGATGCAATTTAATGTTTAGAATTTGTACAATTAAGGTTAATTTATATGTAGGTTTAGATTTAGTTTGTTTTAATTGGTGTAGCATTTTGTAGATGATGAATTTATTACCTAGCTTGATATGTAGCTTAGTTTTGTATAATGTAGCTTAGTTTTAATTATATAATGTATAGCTTAGTTTTATATAATGTAATTTCTTCTCCTCTCTTGATATGTAGCTTAGGTTTATATAATGTAGATTAAAATTATGTCAATCTATTATTGTTAGCTAATTAATTATTATCAAACATATATTAAATTTTAATAAGCATTGATTTGTAATGATCTAGTTGAAATTTAATGTTTACATCTGATTCAATTAAGATTAAATTATATGATCTAGCATTTTGTAGATGGTGATTTTGTTTTTATTGATATAGCATTTTGTAGATGTTGAATTTATTACCTAGCTCCATTAGATGAAGTTTTGCTTAGTTTTATATACTGTAGATTAAAATTATGTCCATATATTATTGTTAGCTAATTAATTATTATCAAACATATATTAAATTTTAATAAGCATTGATTTGTAATGATCTGGTTGAAATTTAATGTTTACATCTGATTCAATTAAGATTAAATTATATGATCTAGCATTTTGTAGATGTTGATTTTGTTTTTATTGATCTAGCATTTTGTAGATGTTGAATTTATTACCTAGCTCCATTAGATGAAGTTTTGCTTAGTATTATATAATGTAGATTAAAATTATGTCTATCTATTATTGTTGATCAAGTTGAAATTTAATGCTTACATCTAGTTCAATTAAGGTTAATTTATATGTGGTTCAAATTAAAGGTTTATTTTGATAATCGTTTATGTTAATTAATCGTAGATGGACCGGAGATGGATGTACAAAGTGCATCGTTACAGTCGAGAATACATCGATGGCGTCTCTACTTTTCTAAGATTCGCTGAGGAGGACAAGTTGCAAAAGAAAAAGGAATGCATACATTGTCCATGTATTGATTGCAAGAATCAGAAGATGTTTTCAGACAAAAAACATATCCACTTGCACTTGATTCGAAGGGGTTTTTTTACCTGGATATACACATTGGACAAGGCACGGTGAAGAAGAGATCATACATGAAGGGGATAACGTCATCAACGACGGAGCTACCAACATGGTATCTGACATCGGTTCCGGATCCGATGAGGATAGGTTGCTCGTGGATGATGACAATAATCTGGCTCAGATGTTGCGTGATGCAGAAGGGAACTACACTAGTCAGAAAGAGTTTAATCAATTCCAATGTTTGATGGAGGACTCGGACAAACCTTTGTTCCCGGGTTGTAAGGAGGAATACACAAAGTTGCACACCGTGCTTTCACTACTAAAATTGAAGGCAAGCAATGGTTGGTCCGATAAAAGTTTCACGGCGTTGTTACATCTCTTGGCGGACATGCTTCCAGAGGGAAACGTATTGCCTGAAACCACATATCTTGCAAAGAAGGTTGTATGTCCATTGGGATTGCAAGTAGAAAGAATACATGCATGTCCAAACGACTGTATACTCTATCGCAAAGAGTATTCAGACATGCATGTATGTCCGGTATGCAAATCATCAAGATACAAGCGGAAGAGTGATGACAGCAATGTTAGCGAGGTGAAGAAAGGACCTCCTGCTAAAGTGGTATGGTATTTGCCAGTAATCCCTCGGTTGAAGCGTTTATTTGGAAACAAAAAGCACGCCAAATTGTTGCGATGGCACTCGGAAGAGCGTAAGAGGGATGGAAAGCTGAGACACCCTGCTGATTCTGCCCAGTGGAGAACCATCGATAGGCTCTTCAGGAACAACTTCAGAAATGAACCTAGGAATATAAGGTTTGGATTGAGTACAGATGGAATGAATCCTTTCGGTAATATGAGTAGCATTCATAGCACTTGGCCCGTGACTCTCTGTATCTACAACCTTCCTCCTTGGTTGTGTATGAAACGAAAGTACATTATGATGTCGCTGCTTATTCAAGGGCCGAGACAACCTGGCAACGATATTGATGTATACCTGCAACCATTGGTGGAAGATCTTCTGATACTATGGAATGAAGGTGTGCATGTATGGGATGAGTACAAACGGGAGTACTTCACTCTACATGCATTATTGTTTTGCACCATCAATGATTTTCCTGCCCTAGGTAACTTATCTGGTTGTACTATAAAAGGGGCCAAAGCATGTCCACAGTGCTTGGATGAAACAGAAAGTGTGTGGCTACAGAACTCAAGAAAAACTGTATATATGCGTCACCGTAGGTTCCTTCGAAGGAATCACCCCTACCGCAATATGAAGAAACAATTTGACGGAACAAAGGAGAACGGTTTAGCTCCAAGGCCTCGTCGTGGGGAAGAAGTATATGATATGGTTAAGGATATTAATGTTGTACTTGGAAAAGGTAGTAATAATACTTCAAGATCCCGAACTGAGAAGACCACGTGGAAGAAGAGATCAGTATTTTGGGACTTGCCCTATTGGAAAGACTTAGAAGTTCGACACTGCATCGATGTTATGCACGTAGAGAAGAATGTATGTGACAGGTTGATTGGTCTTTTATTGGATATTCGTAGCAAAACCAAGGATGGACTCAAGTCACGAAAGGACCTAGAAGATATGAAAATCAGATCCGAGCTACATCCTCAAGATACCGGGTTGGGCCGACTTTATCTACCCCCAGCTTGCTACACTCTATCCAAGAAAGAGAGAACAGAACTTTGCAAGTGCTTACATGGTGTGAAAGTTCCGTCCGGTTATTCCGCAAACATCAAAAAACTGGTCTCGATGAAAGATTTGAAGTTAAATGGAATGAAGTCTCATGATTGCCATGTGATGATGACACAAATGCTTCCTGTTGCAATTAGAGGTATTTTGCCTGACAAAGTCCGAGAGACAATAATGAGGTTATGTTTCTTCTTTAACGCAATTTCACAGAAGGTCATCGATCCCGTTGGACTATGTGAACTGCAGGATGATGTGGTCAAGACTCTCTGCCAACTAGAGATGTATTTTCCTCCATCATTTTTTGATATCATGGTCCATCTCATTGTTCACCTTGTGAATAAGATAAAGATATGTGGCCCCGTATTCTTGCATCAGATGTACCCGTTTGAGAGGTACATGGGAGTACTGAAGAAATATGTACGTAATCGATCTCTACGAGGGAATTTGTATTGTAGAAGGTTATGCAACCGAGGAGGTTATCGAAGTTCAAGCCGATTACATGGACAACGTCGATCCGGTTGGTGTGCCTGTATCTCAACATGAGGGTAGGCTAGCCGGGAAAGGGGTCATCGGAAAGAAATCAATAAATACTTACGATCATGTTTTGTTCGAACAAGCACATTTCACAGTCTTGCAACAATCAGTTGAGGTGTCCTCGTATATGGACTTGCACAAGGATGAGCTACGGAGGTAAAACCAAGGACGATCAGAGGTTTGGATAACAAAAGAGCACAACCGTTTGTTCAATCATTGGTTTAAGGAACACATGACTGGGAAAGAAACGAATGTTACGTTGAGGTGGTTGGCAAAGGGGCCATCAGGTACAATCGTGACATGGCAAGGATACGATATAAATGGGTATACATTTTACACTAGAGCTCAAGATAGCAAAAGCACTTACCAAAACAGTGGTGTTCGCATAGATGCTTATGACAAAGATAGGCAAGAAGAAGAGCAGCTTCTATGGGTTCATAGAGGAGATTTGGGAGCTCGACTATTGTATCTTCAAGATCCCGATGTTTCGGTGTCGTTGAGTCCAACTCCCAAAGGGTGTGAAGGTGGACAAGTATGGCTTCACTATTGTGAATACTGAACATGTTGGATACACAAATGAACCATTCGTACTAGCGAAGCAAGTAGCACAAGTCTTCTATGTAATCGACCCGGCAGATAAAAAGCGCCATGTTGTTCTTCACGGAAAAAAAGGATCGTCGGAGTTGAGAATGTCGTGGATGAGGACGAGTACAACCAGTTTGACGAGTTGCCACCTTTCGTAGATGGAAGCATTAGGCTAGAGGAAGAAACCACTGAGGAAGAAGCTACCTATCATCGCGATGATCATGAAGAAGGGCAAATTGTGAAAGAAAATTAGCTAGGAGTAATGTCAATGTGATGTAAAAAAATATAATATAAATATGATGTCAAATATATGCATTTATGTGGACTTTTAGTTGTTTTTCTCATGTTGATTACAATTTTAGGATATTTTTATAATATAAAAAAAGCTAGAAATCCTATCTTTTAAATAAATTATATACGTATTATATATTTATATGGACTTTTAGTTATTATTATCATGTTGATTTCAATTTTGGGATATTTTTAGAATATAAAAAATTAGGAATCCTTCCATTTTATATTAATACACTGAAAAGATTACAATTTTAGTTATTATTCTCATGTTAATTACAATTTTAGAATATTTTTATAATATCAAAAAAACTAGGAATCCTAGATTATAAAAAAAGTATATACCTATTATATATTTATATAGACTTTTAGTTATTATTCTCATGTAGATTACAATTTTAGTATATATCCTAGCTTATAATATAAAAAACTAGAAATCCTACCTTTTAAATAAGATATATAGCTATTATATTAATGCATTTTTAGTGCCGGTTTTAGTATGGAACCGACACTAAAACTATTGTCTGTGTCGGTTGTAATATGGAACCGACACTAAAACTATTTTTTTTGTCAGTTCGTAGTTTCAACCGGCACAATTATTCATATTCAGTGCCGGTTTTAATATGGAACCGACACTAACATGTATTTTGTGTCGGTTGTTTATTAAACCGACACAAATACTCCCGCACCCTTTGAGTCCTATCGCAGTATACATACCTCCACGACGTGCCCTTGAACCCTAAAACCTAAGTCCCTCCACGCCGTGCCCTTGGACCCTAAACCTAAGTCCGTCGCCCCCGTCCGCGTCCGTGTCGCCGCCCACGCCTTCGCCCCCAGGCACCGTGCACGCCGCTTCGGAACCGGCCCACGCCGCCGAGCGCCGACGCCGACTTCGAACGCCACCCACGCCGCCCGAGCGCCGACGCCGACTTCGAACGCCACCCACACCGCCGAGCGCCGACGCCGACCCCCGAACGCCACCCACGCCGCCCGAGCGCCGACGCCGACCCCTGGACGCCACCCACGCCGCCCGAGCGCCGACGCCGACGCCGACCCCTTGCTCCTCCTCCCCTCAAGCTGCCTCCAGGCCGACGCCCTCCCCAGCCCTCTTGCCTCCTTCCATTGGTAAGCACTCTGTGATTTAGTGACAGTAGTATGGATGACTGAAGCTTTGTGGATGCAATTAATATATTGCCTTGCATGGAAATATGATCAATGTTATTTAGTGGCCATGGGGTTGTGGATGAGATCATATTGTTGATTAAATTTGCATCTGTTGAAAATTTGACCTCTGAGCTTTTGAGTTCATCATGGTAAATATGTTTATTTGTATTAGTAGTATAGAATGTGTCTTATGCCTTGGCATGACCAGATTCACAGTGATGTTAGTGATGGTGTGAAGTGGAAATGGCCTCATTTGAGCTTCTGTAGTACTAGTCTTCATAGGCTTATTTTAATGCTACGTTTATCTTAATACCATGTGATTGAGTGTGTATAAGTTAGAATCTGGTTCTTATATATGCATGGATGTTTGGTTAATAAGATGATTAAATTCTAAAGAGGAGGATTAGTATTGTTACAATTTTTAAATCTGGAATTGATGGTTTATATGCTCATGTTCAATTTGGGTTGTATCAAATCCATTCATATATGCTACTGCATTCTTTTTGTAGAAAGTGGGATTACTAGGGCATGCAACCATGCTATTTGGATAGGTGTAGAATTCAAAGACCACGTGGAAATGGATAGTTCTATGCTTAAGAAAATGTGCTCAATCTTTGCATTAATTTCCTAATGAATTCATAAATGGAGTGCTACCACAGAAAAGGGGCTGTATGACTATCATTTGTATTTGTGTATGATTACTACCTGTACTTATTGTTTTTTAAGTTGGCAGTACAGTCTGAGTGGACATAACCATACTTTATTCTAGCTATATGATGCATCTTTTGGCTTTCTTTCTTCTATTTAATTGTGATTCTTATTTATTCAGTATATGTTATGTTTCAGTATTCGAGGATTAGAATATGCTATGTCAATGCTTCAATGTTTTCTTCTTATTTTTCTTTTATTGCTCGATGATGCAAATTGGGTCAAATGATGGATTGAACAATTAAAGTTGTGAATTAGGCCTTGAATCAGTAGACATTGTCGGGACCCCGAATTTGCAAATCCGGACCCTCTGTGTATTCAGCACTAGTCCAGGAACGCGCTAGTGCACACAGTCTTAACATCGGTATATATCACAATCATACCAAACGATACTATCAAAGTACTTTATTTAAATAATCAAAGGGTTACTCGACCTTATGGCCAAGTTACAAATATATGCCTTGCAAGGCAAAACTTATTGAAAGAGAAATAACGTGGAAAAATCAAATAAACTTAGTGGCGCCATCCGGTATACCACGCAACGATCGGGCTCGCATCCCTAAGTAGACGGGTCCTCTTGGAACTCCTCTTCCGAACCGGCGTAGTCTCCTCTTCAATCGGTATTGTGTTGAGGCAAGGGTGAGTACTTGGTACTCAAAGCAAGTCATGCACGTAATGCAAGCTAATATACTATATGCATGGCTTGGTACAAAGGAATAGCTCAGGTATATTTGCAAGAAATGCTTTTGACAAGTAATAAAAGTAGATTCGAAAGCAGAGAAATAAGTAAAGCATAAATAACTTTTCAGGAAATTTAATAAACATTTGCCCCATCCTAAACCACATTTCCATCATCTTCATTATTAAACCAACCCAACTTTTCAAATCCAAGTTATTTTGAGAAAGTCTAACCCTTGGATTGTAATTCCCGAGCATTGTCCAGATCTGCAGTGGACTCGGCTATTCAAATAGATTCTACACTCTGCAGAGGTTATGCACTTTACCCACAAGATACAATCCACTCACCACGTCACCGTGAATCGCCATACAAAAGTATGCGAATGAGCGATCATAACAAAGCCTTCTAAGCCTCAAACAACACAGGTGGTCCTCTCCGGTTCGTGCTCTACACCATCCCTTCCCTTAGCCAAGGCGAAGTATGGGACCAACACACCGTTAGATGGGTATCGGCCACACCACGATACGCCCCCGCACAATCACACAAACGGTGTAATCGACACCCGAGGCTCCACAAGTGAGTCCTTAGCGACTTAGTCAACTAGGGCCGTCCCCATTCCAGCCATGTGGTTGCAAGTATGACCCAGTTCAAAGGCTTGCAAGGTTAAGTCCTTAGAGTGACCAGGGCAAGACTACCCAAAACCAAATCAACACTCCCAATGCCACAAGCGGCCCACTGATTACTCTTGCCACATGCCCTGGCCGAAAATCAGCTTATCAAACCCCGCTTGATTACCATGCACCACGTGTCAACATCACATGATACTTTTCCAAAACAGGTTCAATATATCATTAAGTCCATATTATCATTTGATTGTCCAAAATCATGTCATGAGCACGAGTGTGTCTAAGCAAAGATACTACAGCGGTCTAAACCCATGTTGGCAATTTAATAATGTCCAACTAGTAAACCACAACTAGGGTGACAAAAGGTCATGGCACATACTTAAGTAATCAAGGTGTCATATAGCAAATTGGTATTTATCTAACCCCATGTTTAAACAAAATATCTTTCTAATTAAACTAGCATGCAATAGTTTAAATCAAAATAGATTTCAAATAGGATCAACATGGTCAAAGCACAACTTGCCTTCAAAAAGTACTTGCTCTTGGTCTTGAGTTGGATCTGAGTCAACACTTCTCCTCGAATCCTTAGCACTTCAACGTCTACTCGTAAAGCGTGCAAATAGCAAATACCCAATAAACAATAGGCAAAAACATCCCAAAACTCCAAATAAAATCCATAAACAGAGAGCGTAATTTTCTGGATTTTTAGAAAGCTGAATCGTCAAATTTGGAGTTAAAACGCAAAAGTTATGATTTATTAAAGTTTAAATAATCAATTAAATAATATTACAGAGAAAAACTTTAGTCCAAAAATTAAATAAAATTCATATTTAGGTAGATCTCAATTTTATACAAATTTAGAAATTTGAATCGCTCAAATCGGAGTTGAAACGCAAAAAGTTATAAGCGTTTGAAGTTTGAATCTAAATTTGAATCAATATTTCGAATTAATAAATCATTTTCTTTTTCGGAAATTAATTATTGGCGCAAGATGGACACGTGTCGCCCTCGATTGGCTGGTCGACGTCCCGGTCCATGGACTCGGCCCACGCTTGGCTCGGGTCCACGGTGGACTCGGTCCCACGACTTCACGCCTCATCGACATGTGGGCCCCACCGCCGCCGCTGGGTTTCACGCGACGCTGATCGTGGTCGACACGTGGGCCCTCTCGACTCGCGGGTCCCGCGTGTCGAGACACGCCCCACGCGTGCGGCGCGGCCGAAAGACACGTGGCACAATCTCGGCCGTTGATTTGAAAATCAACGGCCCGGTGATTGGATCTAGACCTCTCGCTCAAAACTACACGGTTGATCCGGCCGCTCGATCTAGATCGGACGGTCCAGATCTAACCCTAAAGCTACAACACAACTAACCACGACCGTGCGATCTAAATCTAACGGTTGAAACCTAATCGAGACGAAGCAAGAACGGCGACGCGTGGTTCACCTCGCGGCGTTGGATCTCGATCCAACGGTGCACCGAGCTTCGCGGACGACGATGGCTCGCGGCGGCGTTGCGGCTGCCGGCCGAGACGGCGACCACCCTAACGGCGCCGGGCGTCTCCGGCCAAGTGAGTGCACCCAGAGGGTGCGCCGACGCAAGGTTCTCGATCCGAGCTTGAAGGCGGCGAGGATGACGAACGGCGCCGGAAACGAAGAAAACCACGCGGCACTCCCCAAACTCCGGCGAAATCGCGAGGCGACGGGCGGCTTGGGCGTTGGAACTTAGGGCAATAGGCGCGACACTAACGGCGATCCTCGGCGATAACCCACGCCTTAAATGGCCTCGGCGGCGTGCACAAAGCGGAAACCTAATCGGTCACGCGGCTATGCGCGGCGGCGAGTCCGGCTCGGCCACGGAAGACGACGCAATCCCAGCCGCCCACGCGTCACGATCAACGGCCACGATCGCACGGCGCGATCGGTCCGGTCCTGACGCGCTCGAACTGCACGGGCGGATCTCGGCCGTTGGATCTTGATCCAACGGGATCAATTAGGTTTTCAAGTTGGTTCGGTCGAGTCAATCGGCTCGGTCGGACTCGAGTCCGACTTCGGTCGGATGAACAAGATACTTGACCCGAGTTGGATTTTCCAGCGATTTAATAATTAAAATAATTCGAAATTCATTTAATTCATTAAAAATAGCAAAAGACTCGAGAAAAATTCCAGAAAAATTCTGGAAAATATTTTAGATCATTTTGGACTCAAATAAAATATTTCCAGCAAAATTTTATTTGCAAAATTAAATTCTTTAATTATTTCAAAAGGAATAAATTCAAATAAATTCCAAATAAATCCAAATAAATTCGAGAAAATTCCAAAATTCACCAAAGTGCCAAATCACACATGAATTTAAGAAAAGCAAAATTTTGGGGTGTTACAAACCTCCCCTTAATAGAATCTCGCCCCGAGATTAGGGCTTACTAAAGGAATAGGTTTGGAAATTCTTTCTTCAAATCCTCCTCGCTCCCAAGTCGCTTCACTTTCTTCATGGTTGCTCCGAACTCTCGTAAACGGGTTGACTTGTTTCTAGTTTCTCGATCCATTGTGTCGAGTAATCCTCACAGGATGTTCCTTATAAGTCAAGTCCTCTTGCAACTCGATTGACTCTAGCGATGTCATTCTCTCGGGAACTCGGAGACATTTCTTCAAGCCAGGACACATGGAATACGCCGTGTACTCGCTTAACGATTGTGGCAACTCGGTGGTAAGCAACTCGCCTCTGCGGCTCAAAATCTTAAATGGTCCAACATAGCAGGTGCGAGTTTCCCTTTGGCATGGAACCTCTTAACTCCCCGAGGCGTAACTCGAGGTATACAAAGTCTTCGGTTCAAAACTCAAATCTCGGCGACGATTGTCAAGATAACTCTTTTGTCGAGATTGGGCTATCTTCAACCTTTCCCTAATCATAGCGACCGCTCTTGACCTCTTGAAGAATATCAGGCCCAAAGACACGGCCGCCGGTCTCATTCCAATTCAATGGCGTCCGACAGGTCGACCATACAAAGGCCTCGAAAGGTGACATCTCAGAACTAGCCTCGATAACTATTGTTGTAATCGAACTCGGCATACGGCAAACTCTTATCCCAAGAGGTAGCATAAGCCAATGCACAAGCTCTCAACATATCCTCCGAATCTGGTTGACTCTTTCGGTCTGTCCATCCGTCTGTGGATGATAAGTCACATCTTGAAGTTTAAACGGGTTCCCATGGCTTCATGCAACTTATTCCGTAACCTTGAGGTAAATTGGGTACCTGTCCGATACAATCCTCTTTGGCACTCCGTGCAAGCAGACAATCCCGATCATGTACAACTCGCTAACTTATCTCCCGAGTAGGTGGTCTTCACGGGATAAAATGGGCTACTTTGGTCAAGCGATCCACTATAACCCATATGGAGTCATAACCTCCTTGAGTCTTGACAAACCGGTAATGAAATCCATTCCGATTTCCTCCCACTTCCACTCAGTATCTTGGTTGTAGCAATCCTGCTGGTCTCTGATGCATTGCCTTGACTCTCTGGCATACGTCGCACAATGCAACATGCTCGGCAACTTCACGTTTCATGCTCGGCCACCAGAATCTCTCCTTCAGATCCTGATACATCTTGGCGCTTCCAGGATGAATTGAATACTTAGAGTCATGGGCTTCTTCCAGAATCAGTTGCTTTAACTCCTTTTTGTTAGGCACACAAATACGATCCTTCATCCACAACGTGCCTTGCTCATCCAACTTGAAGTCCTCCGCCTTGCCCTCCTCCTTGAGCGGACTTAATCCTGCGGATCTTGTCATCATCCTTCGGTCCTTCTCGGATCTGATTCTCTAGGGTAGGCTTTACTTCTAATGCGGCCAAGAATCCGCTAGGTACTACCTCAATCTTCATCTTCTGAAAATCCTCACATAACTCATCCTGACTTGTGGCTAGCAACGTACTCACGGTATGGCTTTTCCGACTCAGAGCATCGGCTACTACGTTGGCCTTCCCGGGATGGTAATGGATTCCAACATTATAGTCCTTGATCAACTCTAACCATCTCCTCTGCCTCATATTCAGATCCGATTGGGTGAATATGTACTTAAGGCTCTTATGATCCGTATATACTTCACATCTGTTTCCGATCGATAGTGACGCCATATCTTCAAAGCATGCACTACTAGCTAACTCTAGGTCATGTGTCGGATAATTTTCCTCATGCGGCCTCAATCGCCTTGATGCATAAGCGGCGACCTTTCCATTCTGCATCAGACACATCCAAGTCCTTGGCGCGTCGTCACAATAAATATCGAAGCTTTGAGCAACATCCGTAGAACTAACACCGTGCCGATGTCAATCGCTTCTTCAGCTCCTGAAATCCTTTCTCACATTCCGCGTCCCATGCAAACTTCTTTTCCTTCTTCAAAGAATTGCGTAAGAGGTTTCGCAATTGTCGAGAAGCCTTCAATGAAACGGGCGGTAGTATCCCGCCATTCCAAGGAAACTCGAATCTGGGTCACAGTCTTGGTACTCCCAATGTAACACAGCTTCTACTTTGCTTGGATCCACTGGCGACTCCTTCTGCGGTCATTACATGTCCAAGAAACTCCACCTTGTCCTTCCAAAAATCACACTTGCTGAACTTGGCGAAAAGTTCTTTGTTCCTCAGCTTTTCCAAAACTCGCCTTAAGTGTTCGGCATGTTCATCCTCTGTCTTGGAGTAGATTAGGATATCGTCTATGAACACGACGACAAACTTGTCCAAATATTCCATGAACACCTTATTCATCATATTCATGAAATAGTGGCGCATTCGGCCCAAAGGACATATAGAACTCGTAATGTCCATATCTTGGCGAGAATGCGATCTTGGAATATCCTCCGATCGGATCTTCAATCGATGGTATCCCGATCTCAGATCAATCTTGGAGAAAACTCGGCTCCTCTTAAGCGATCAAACAAATCATCAATCCCGGTAGCGGATACTTATTCTTTACGGTGACTTCATTGAGTGCACGGTAGTCAATGCACATCCTGAAACTCCGTCCTTCTTCTTGACAAACAAAACCGGTGCTCCCCACGGCACGAACTCGGTCTGATAAATCCTTTCTCCATTAACTCTTCTATTTGTTTCTTCATTTCTACCAACTCCTCGGTAGACATCCGATAGGGTCTCTTTGCTATCGGTCTTTGTACCGTACAAGCTCTATCACAAACTCTATGTCCTCTGGCGGCATACAGGTAGATCCTCGGGAAAACGCCTGGTACTCATTCACTACCGGACATCCTCTATGCTGATTGCCTTGGTACTGTTAACCATCAATTGTCCATCTCTAACCGCAGTGGCTTGAAATTCCACTTTCTTCCCACACGGCTCTCAATCGAGATAGTCCTTCGTCCACAATCCAATACAGCCTTGTGCTTGGATAACCAATCCATTCCCAATATAACATCTAAGGTCCGGGTCTCCAAAATTATAAGGTTTGCTAGGAACTCTATTCCATCTATTAGTATTCTCACCGGAACATCCTACTTCCGTTCGAGCTCGGAACCAGGGGTTTGAACTAAAAGCATGCACTTAAGTCTTGCAATTCTCAAGTCATTCCTAGCAGCAAAGCCTTGCGAAACAAACGAATGCGAAGCTCAGTCAAACAAAGCTGTGCAGTCGAGTTAACAAGTAACTTACCCAAGATCGACGTCCGTAGCATTGCGGTGCATCTGCGGTGACATGGTTGACTCGGCCTCTCACCACGCGATGCAGGGTGTGGCTCTGAGTCTTTGGCGTCCTAGCTGGGTGGTTCCTAGGTTGAAGCGAACTGGGGTCGCTCCTGCTGTCTTCTTTGGACAAGCTGTTGGCAAAGTGTCACGGCTCGTTGCGTTGTAGGCGTCTCCTTCCTTCTTTTGCCTGGGTAGCGTTTCTAAGCGGGGCTGGGGTTTGGTAGTTACGATTGGCAGGTCTTGGTGCTTTGGGATGGTGTCCTTGTCGATTGCGTGGTTGGAATCGAAGAATTGATTTGGTGCAACTCTCAAGCGCTGCGCTCCCGACGTGATCCTTCTTTGTTGCATCTGCGCTTCTGTTCTCATCCGGTTCCTTGCGCTTGTCCTCAAGAATAAGCGCCTTATTCACCAATTCTTGGAAATCTGGAAAGGTGTGGGTGATCAACCCTACTTGCAATCCCGAGTTAAGTCCCTTCATAAAACGAGACTGCCTGGATTTATCTGCCGCTACATCCTCGGTGCGTAGGCGTGCTAGTGTGTGAACTTGTTCGGTAGTCGGCCACCGGTGATTACCTTGCTTGATGCTCTGAACTCCTCCTTCTTAAGGTCCATGATTCCTTCAGTACGTGATCTTGTCGAATCATTGTGAACTCTTCCCAAGTGATATCTTGAGGGTTCTCTGCGTGGCGAAGTTCTCCCACCATTCGGTAATTTCCTTCCAACTGATGAGAAGCGTAGAGTACCTTCTCATTTCCTATGCATTGAGCTATGTGTAACTTCCTCTCGATTGATCTTAACCAATCATCGGCCTCCAATGGATTGGCATTCCCAGAGAAAGTGGGTGGGTGAGTCCTCATGAACTCTATGACCTTGTATTACGGCGTGGTCCCTGATTAACTTGATTAGCAGTGGCCTGAGCAGTGACGTGCTGCATTTGTTGCATCATAGCATGCATCAACTGAGTCTGGGCAGCAAGAAAGGCTCCAAAACTCTGCATATCAACTGGTGGTGCTGGTGCTCCATCATTGGGGTTTTCTGCTGGGCGAGATCCACTCCCATTGCTTCCCAAGTTTCCACGGGTGTTCACCATCTGTCGATTTGCTCTAGGTTTAGAGATGAGAGGGAAACAAGAATAGACAAGTAATATGGAACTTATGCGGCGAAAGGGGTAACTTTAAGGTCCAACTTTATTATTAATAACTTGGTATGGCTGCTTACAATGCCTAAGGGCCTTGCAACACATCTTGCACACTCAAAGAAACAATGAAAATCCAAATCGAGCTAACTCGAGTCTAACGCCTAAAGGGTGACTCTTTCTTCTATGACGCGACTCGGCGAAGGAGTCTCACTATAGAACCTATGCTCACTCATCGAGAAAACCTCCACGGCACAGATGCAGGTCTTTGTGGCATAGGCGTAACGATCGCCATGTCCAGCAACTATGTCCTCTGTGGTAGTCGAAGAAGCGGTGTCCTCATCGAGATCGACTCCTCTGGATCTGGCTCGTGTAGCTCGAGTAATCTGGCTCTGGAGTGCGTCCGTACAAAGTCATCTCCAACTCGTCAATCCTTCGTAGAAGGTGTGCCACATACTCTTGAGCTTCCCGCCATCTATTCTTCTCTGTCCGTGATCTCCTTGCGGGCCTTACGTAGCTCCTTGCTTGTATTATCTAGTACATCCTCCTGGCGACGACAAATCGTGCCAAGCGTGTAACCGTGGCATCCTCATCCCGAATCTCCTTCGGGTCAAGAAGGTTATCGCGCGGATGGTAGCGGAACACCGTACTCTCAATTCTCTGGCGTAGATACGGGTAATGTGCGCATTGCGGCGTCGTGATACTTCTTGGATACCCATACTGCATTGTAGATCTCCGGCAAAGGTGCTGTATCGGGCGATTGCCTGGCCCTTTTCCTAGCGGTACCTCAATCCTCACGTCACAAGCCTTGATCAACCCCGCTTGTCCGATCACTTCTACTTGGTATTGGGGCTTCTCAAAATCTCCGAGAGTCTCAGAGCATATGCCAAAGTTCCGCGGCGTGACCAACTCCCAGATCAACGTAGTTGAACTCTACCTCCATCTGTCACAAGAGTGCTTTACGTAAGAACCAGGAATTTTTAAATTGTGACAAGGTAAGGGAAAATTTCAGCAAGAGACAAGAAACTATAGAAGGGGATAAGTCGAGATGTCATTTCTTGTCTTCACAAATTTTTAGCTTTTAGAAAATAGGTTTTATCCTCACTACGACCATTCTAACTTAGGGTTGAGCCTTACAGTCAAGTATGGCTCGATACCACCTCTGTGGGGACCCCGAATTTGCATATCCGGTACCTCTGTGTATTCAGCACTAGTCCAGTATCGCTCTTGTGCACACTGTCTTAACATCGGTATATATCACATTCATTCCAAACGATACTATCAAAGTACTTTATTTAAATAATCAAAGGGTTACTCGACCTTATGGCCAAGTTACAAATATATGCCTTGCAAGGCAAAACTTATTGAAAGAGAAATAACGGCGGAAAAATCAAATAAACCGTGGCGCCATCCAAAGATACCACAGGCAACTGACCGGCTCGCATCCCTAAGTAGACGGGTCCTCTTGGAACTCCTCTTCCGAAATCGGCGTAGTCTCCTCTTCAACTGGTATTGTGTTGAGGCAAGGGTGAGTACTTGGTACTCGACAAGTCATGCACAGAATGCAAGCTAATATACTATATGCATGGCTTGGTACAAAGGAATAGCTCAGGTATATTTGCGAAATGTGACTTTTGACAAGTAATAAAAGTAGATTCGAAGTAGAAATAAGTAAAGCATAAATAACTTTTCAGGAAATTTAATAAACATTTGCCCCATCCTAAACCACATTTCCATCATCTTCATTATTAAACCAACCCAACTTTTCAAATCCAAGTTATTTTCGTAAAAGTCTAACCCTTGATTGTAATTCCGAGCATTGTCGATGCTGTGGACTCGGCTATTCAAATAGATTCTACACTCTGCAGAGGTTATGCACTTTACCCACAAGATACAATCCACTCACCACGTCGGTAGTGAATCGCCATACAAGAGTATGCGAATGAGCTATCATAACAAAGCCTTTCGGAAGCATCAAACAACACAGTTGGTCCTCTCCGGTTCGTGCTCTACACCATCCATTCCCTTAGCAAAGGAGAAGTATGGGACCAACACACCGTTAGATGGGTATCTGGCCACAGCCACGATACGCTCCCCCGTACAATCACACAAACGGTGTAATTGACACCCTGAGGCTCCACAAGTGAGTCCTAGCGACTTAGTCAACTAGGGCCGTCCCATTCCAGCCATGTGGTTGCAAGTATGACCCAGTTCAAAGGCTTGCAAGGTTAAGTCCTTAGAGTGACCAGGGCAAGACTACCCGAAAAACCAAATCAACACTCCCAATGCCACAACTGGCCCACCTGATTACTCTTGCCACATGCCCCGGTCGAAATCGTTTATCAAACCCCGCTTGATTACCATGCACCACGTCCGTCAACATCACATGATTCTTTTCCAAAACTGGTTCAATATATCATTTAGTCCATATTATCATTTGATTGTCCAAAATCATGTCATGAGCACGGCGTGTCTAAGCAGCATACTACAACGGTCTAAACCCATGTTGGCAATTTAATAATGTCCAACTAGTAAACCACAACTAGGGTGACAAAAGGTCATGGCACATACTTAAGTAATCAAGGTGTCATATAGCAAATTGGTATTTATCTAACCCCCATGTTTAAACAAAATATCTTTCTAATTAAACTAGCATGCAATAGTTTAAATCAAAATAGATTTCGAAATAGGATCAACATGGTCAAAGCACAACTTGCCTTCAAAAAGTACTGGCTCTTGGTCTTGAGTTGGATCTGAGTCAACACTTCTCCCTCGAATCCTTAGGCACTTCAACGTCTACTCGTAAAGCGTGCAAATAGCAAATACCCAATAAACAATAGGCAAAAACATCCCAAAACTCCAAATAAAATCCATAAACAGAGAGAGCGTAATTTTCTGGATTTTTAGAAACTGGAATAAATCAAATTTGGAGTTAAAGCATAAAGTTATGATTTATTAAAGTTTAAATAATCAATTAAATAATATTACAGAGAAAAACTTTAGTCCAAAAATTAAATAAAATTCATATTTAGGTAGATCTCAATTTTATACAAATTTAGAAATTTGAATCGCTCAAATCGGAGTTGAAACGCAAAAGTTATAAGCGTTTGAAGTTTGAATCTAAATTTGAATCAATATTTCGAATTAATAAATCATTTTCTTTTCGGAAATTAATTATTGCGTCGGCATGGACACGTGTCGACCTCGATTGGTGGTGGCGTCGGCCGGTCCATGGACTCGGTCCCACGCTTGGCTCGGGTCCACGGTGGACTCGGTCCCACGACTTCACGTCTCATCGACATGTGGGCCCCACCGCCAATTTGCCGGTTTCACGACGCTGCGATCGTGGTCGACACGTGGGCCCTCTCGACCGGGTCCCGCTGCGTGTCGAGACACGCTCCCCAGCTGTGGCGCCGAAAGCACACGTGGCACAATCTCGGCCGTTGATTTGAAAATCAGCGGTCGATTGGATCTAGACCTCTCGTTCAAAACTACACGGTTGATCCGGGCCGTTCGATCTAGATCGGACGGTCCAGATCTAACCCTAAAGCTACAACACAACTAACCACGGCCGTGCGATCTAAATCTAACGGTTGAAACCTAATCGAGAGCAAGAACGGCGACGTGGCCTCGCCTCGTCGTTGGATCTCGATCCAACGGTGCACCGAGCTCATGACGACGATGGCTCGCGGCGCGGCGTTGCCGGCGCCGAGGCGGCGACCACCCTAACGGCGCTGGGCGTCTCCGCCAAGTGAGTGCACCCAGAGGTGCGCCGACGCAAGGTTCTCGATCCGAGCTTGAAGGCGGCGGAGGATGACGAACGGCGCCGAAAGCGAAGAAAACCACGGCGGCACTCCCCAAACTCCGGCGAAATCGCGAGGCGACGGCGGCTTGGCGTTGGAACTTAGGCAATAGGCGCGCACACGAAGGCGATCCTCGGCGATAACTCCACGCCTTAAATGGCCTCGCAGCGTGCACAAAGCGGAAACCTAATCGGTCACGCAGCGGCTATGCGGCGGCGGAGTCCGGCTCACACGGAAGACGACGCAATCCCAGCCGCCCACGCGTCACGATCAACGGCCACGATCGCGACGGCGCGATCGGTCCGGGTCGACGCGCTCGAATCGACGGCGGATCTCGGCCGTTGGATCTTGATCCAACGCGGTTGGGATCAATTAGGTTTTCAAGTTGGTTCTGGCCGAGTCAATCGGCTCGGTCGGACTCGAGTCCGACTTCGATCGGATGAAACGATTACTTGACCCGAGTTGGATTTTCCAGCGATTTAATAATTAAAATAATTCCCAGTAATTCATTTAATTCATTAAAAATAGCAAGACTCAGAAAAATTCCAGAAAAATTCTGGAAAATATTTTAGATCATTTTGGACTCAAATAAAATATTTCCAGCAAAATTTTATTTGCAAAATTAAATTCTTTAATTATTTCAAAAGGGAATAAATTCAAATAAATTCCAAATAAATCCAAATAAATTCCAGAAAATTCCAAAAATTCACCAAAGTGCCAAATCACACATGAATTTAAGAAAAGCAAAATTTTGGGGTGTTACAGACATCCATGCTACAAATTGTTTAATTCCTATCTTTTAAATAAATTATATACGTATTATATATTTATATGGACTTTTAGTTTATTATTATCATGTTGATTTCAATTTTGGGATATTTTTAGAATATAAAAAACTAGGAATCCTTCCATTTTATATTAATACACTGAAAAGATTACAATTTTAGTTATTATTCTCATGTAACTAAACAATTTTAGAATATTTTTATAATATCAAAAAAACTAGGAATCCTAGATTATAAAAAAAGTATATACCTATTATATATTTATATAGACCTTTTAAATAAGATATATAGCTATTATATTAATACCTTAAACTGCATGATTAGGAAGGTAAGGATTCAAGGCCTTCTTTACATAGTTAATTGTTTAGTTCAAATGAGATAAACTTGACCCAGGTGTAGATGAGGTAAGAGCTAGTCTCTAGCATTGCTACACCAATTGCCTGAGAGCACTACCAATCATTGGACTTTCTCTTAACCTTGTATGTACAAAATAACTCTTAACTTACCTTCTCTTAAATTTGCTTCTCTTAACTTTCTTTCTCTTAAATTCTATATCAATAGCTTCATCAACAACAGATGGAGGGGACCCTGAGCCTAACTCCGAGTAGGAGCCCGAGCGAAGCCCGACTAGCTTCCTCAACATCCACACATCGGACAAAGTTTACTTTGCCCTTGATGTCGCGGTAGCAAGGCGTCATGGACGAGGGCAAACAAAGAAGCCTCAAGGCCGACATGTTATCTCGAACATATCGAGACTAGGGCTCCTAGTTCACCACAAGCGTGATTTCTAAATATAAATCAACTTGCAGGTGCATCGTAAGGGATAAAGTGCCAATCATCTATCAGGACTGGCATAAAGTGCCCGCCGCCACAAAAGAGGACCTTTGGACAGAGCTGAAACAAAGCTTTGAATTCCCCGAAGGAGTCGAGAACCTCGTGCGTCGGGATGCCTTGATGACCATGGGTACCTGCTGGAAGAACTTCAAGACCCGGTTGAACTGCAAATATGTGAAGAAAAACCAGTCGGCCATTACGGACTATCCGAAACTGGAACCATACTGGGATGAGTTTGTGGCGATGAAGTCCAATGAATCAGCAATGAAGTCAAGTGAGGATCACAAACAGATCTCCAGAAAGAACATTCATCCCCACAGACTTGGCACGGGTGGGTACGCGGGAAAAATTCCCCAATGGGAGAGGCAAGAAGCAGAGGCCTCTCAATCGATTGGCAGAAGCCCCTTGTTTGAACTACCAAAGCGAGTCAAGCACTATGTGTTAGCAAGGGCAACTGTCACTTCTGGTGGGGGCTTGTCCTTCAAAACTAATGAAGACGAAGCGATGTCCCAAAGAATCCAAGAGTTGTCCGTCCAGGCTATAGAAGGCTATTTCATTCCAGATAGGGAGAAGGATGCACTTACCGTGGCCTTAGTAACCAAAGAGCACCCTGGTCGGACACGGGGTGTTGGGGCTAAGGTACCTTGGAGCAAGGGATTCCCTGATCACACCAACTCTTACAAGAGTCGGAAGAGAGCAAAAGAAGAGCGTGCCGAATATGAACGAGAAGTAATGGAGCAAGAAATGCTTCGGGATTTACAAGGCACAATACAAGAACAAGTACAAAGACAAGTACAAGGAACCATGAGCCATGCAGAAGTCAGGAACATTGTTCTCCCAAGCACCTCGCGCCATTGCAGCAGTTACGCATCCACACCACTGCCAGATGATGCATTAGCCCGTTATCCCGTGGATGACATACAACAACCAACACCGTGCCAGCTCAATATTCCTGTCATGAACATATGTCTTGGTCACTATGAGGCATGGCTTATCCGTGCCAAGTAGGGGGTGTTTTGCACAACTCCCCAATCGCGCCCGGATACACAAAGGTCGAAGTGGACAAGGTACTTCCGTAGTTCACCGACATGATGTTGGAAATGCCCGGAAATGATGAGGTGACAACTCTAGGGACTGCAGTGCACACGTTCATTCAGTGGCGCAAGCGTGACATTGTCCTCGACCTTCAAGTGCTAGCCTTTCCTACATTAGATGTTCCGGAGTCGTCACCAGCACTCCAGTGTCAAGTGTCACCAGCACCCCAGTGTCAAGTGCCCCGCCACCGTGACAAAGATCGGATATTCCATCATTAGATGTTCTGCCAGAGATACGTGAAGAACATAATGTCTATCCTACAAAGAAATTGAAAAGGAGGCGAGCCAAGTCGAACACATCAGGTGACGCCAAGACTGAACATGATGTTGTGCTTAAACAATATAAGGGCAAATCGAAATCAGACGGACAAGATAATGTACAAAGACTGAAATTCGAGATGGGGAAGCCTTTTGTGACCCAAAAAATGTTTGATACCCTAACATTAATGATGCAAAGATTGCATACGTGGTACATGGAGCGGTCCAACCAGGACGTACTGCCGAAGTCAGTCATTGGAGTTTTTAAAGATGAGCATTTTCACCATGGGGATGGGTGCTTCCTAATTGAATTCGACAACTTGCATAACTTGTACTACCAGGATGCTCTCGACGTGTCTCTTTTGAGATGTTAGGTACTGTAAGTATGAATTACATAAATTGTTGTCTACATTAATGTAGTTCCGATAAATGCAATGTCAAACTTCTTTATTATGTAGGTACGAGACCATTGAATTAAGGAAAACGCAAGCACTTAGTGTAGGGTTCCTCGACCCAGGAATAGTTTGTGAACCTATAGTCCGAGGAACACCAAATGAGGTCGAGGAATACGTATATAATACTTTCATTAAACTTCAAGAGAAGGAATTGATACTTTTACCCTACAACTTCAAGTAAGTGGTTCACTAGCTAGTTATATTACTCGATGTTGTTCCTTACTCATTGTGATCTTAGCACAATGACTGTATTACCTGTGTGTGTAGATTCCATTGGATGCTCATTGCCATTGCACTCGATAAGAGCAAAATGGTTGTACTTGATCCCCTGGATAAAGATGTAGAACTTTACAAGGACATGACAAATATACTACAGAATGCCTTTAAAAGATATTGTCAAAAGAGCATGAGATACCGCCCATTCCAAAAGTCCCTCTCAATGCGTACTAAATTCCTGGTACGTACACATTATTTCTATATCGCATTTTGTAGTAAATGACTCGTTTCGTGACATTGTAGTTTATCTATTCTTTGTAGTGTCACAAACAGTTGCAAGGCACAAATTTATGCGGATATTTTGTCTGCCAATACATGCAGGAAATCTTAGGTTCTACATTAGTAGACAATGACGTAGAGGTTTGTCATGCTAACAACGCAAATTGATTCATACCTAACGATAGCTACGAAAGCTCACATTCATTTTTTTCTACTTATAGCGCCTAAAATTGCCTACGGATAGACTGCACCATAAAGAAATCAAAGCCATTCAGGGACAACTCGCCTGGTTCATCATGAGTCAAATCATTAACAAGAATGGCGAGTTTCATGACCCTGACAACAATGACCCAGTCTTCTGTACTAATCTGGAACGAATCGTGTCTCCATCAGTACAAAGTGTGATGATGTTTCATATTTTTCCCTGAAACAGTTGGTGCAATGTAGAATGATGTACGCATGGTTTTCTATCATTTAATTTATTTGGTTCTGAATGAGATGGTTCTTTTATGATAAAGCGTCGTAGATTTGGGCCTCGTGGAGCTCTTGAGGCCTCGTGTCCCTAAACCCTTGCGCTGCTCTTCCTCCATTCATCCCCCTCGCATCGTCGATCCAGCTTGCAGATGTGGTGATAAGCGATAACCATTCTTCATCTAAACTAATAAAAAGAGAAGTTTACCCTTCTTATTGGATCGTCCAACAGCTCTTCGGTCCAACTCCCTCATTCGGCCCATTCGTCGCTCGTCAACCCTAGCTACTCGCTATCCAGCTCAAGCCACCGCCCTGTGCCTCCTTCAATTCTCTCGCCGCACACGCGCCCTATAGCCACCGCCGCCTCCCTTCTCACGCGCCTCTTGCATTCACTTTCAGCATGGTGGAAGTAGTGAGGGTGTTAGTGATATTTTTTTATTAATGTTTTAAGGGTTTATATGTGATAGAAGCATTTCCTTAGGCTATTTTTGTCCACAAGTAACATTCAGCATGGTGGAAGTAGTGAGAACTGAGAAATCAATAATCAAATTGTCAGATCATCTTACGCGATAGCATGTCATATAGAAAAGGATCTTGGGTGAATTGGATTCCCCAAGCACACCGTTCCTTTTATGTGCTACTGCCTTAATCCACTTCTTTAGTTTTAGAAATGTCTTTACTGGCTGTGAATACCACCCATCTGTCATTTAGTAGAAGTTGTAGAGATATCAAGGCCTACATTACCAAATTTGGGCATCAAATTCTTTAGCATGCTATACTGTTTGTAGCAGTCCATATAGGCAAATTCAGAATTGCAAAAATCAACAACTGTATATGCTGCCTATTTGTGTAAGAAAATTTCATGTATGGAGCATTTGTTGGATACAAATTTACCATAGAGGCTTGGAGCACAGGAATGTCCTCCCAGCTATTGGATTTAGACTTACATGGCTTAAATTAGGAGAGGTTAACCCATCATATAATAAACCATGATTTGATCTGAACTAAACCGTGAATGCAACTATTTGCTTGATTTGGTTATGGAGTAGATGATGATGACCAATTGTTTTATTTGGTTAGGGTGGCCGATTCATTGATTTTTTAATAAAATGCGACCAATTGCTTCATTTGGTTGTGTTAATTAATTGTTTTATTTGCCTGATTGCCAAATAGTGGATTTGATGCTTGCTGTTTGATCGTGTAAACTGTAGATGATGCAAAGTGTAGTTGCACAACAGTCTGTTCTCTTATTAAAAGATCAAATATGCATTAATACAACCATTTAGAAAATATGTGGTTCTGTATTAATATAATCAAGTACCAACCAAGGATCGGGAACAAATGGAAATGAAATTGCAAGATCACTTGAAAAAAAATGGTGGACTGAACAAAATGGCACAGAAGTTTAAGGTTATGGTGAAATACATTGCAAGATCACTGGTCTTTAGCATCATGCTTATGTTTTTACTATATTCGATGAATTTTGTACTTCTGTTTATTCCTAATAAAATAGTGAGTGTGTACTTTGAATAAATTTTACTTTACTGTTCTGGCTCCAATATTACTTGTTTTTGTTAACTCACATATGTTGTTATAGGTGAACTGCTGACACCTCGTCCTATCCTTCTTGTAACACCCCGGCATTTAATATGCCTGAATGCTACCAAACATAAGCTAAACAATCATCTAAATACCACAATTTACCATAAATTCCAGCAAATGTACATATGCTAAAAACCGAGATTTCGGCAGCATCTCCTTTGCTTTAACATGAATTAAAGGAGCAACAACAGTATAGCAATAAGGCAATATGAGAGACATCTAAAACAGCAATAATTAGAGTCTTAACGACAATATAAGACTATCATCAAGCACTTAATGTCTCCAAGTGTCAAACGAACAATAAAACTCTCATAAAGCAAAGCTAAGCCTTAAATCAATTAGCATCACACGTAATTTATTATCAAACTAATAGAATGACTTGTGGAATCAATATGGCGAAGCTACGTGTGGGCGTGTGACTATTTCCCTTCCCCGCATGCCGTTCTCATGGTACCTAAAACAACAAGAAAACACAAGCGTGAGTTCGAAACTCAGCAAGCATATTGCAATGGACAACAAGAACAATATCATGGCAATAACATCTCCCATCATGTATATCATCTCATTCATGAACACTTAACAATATCATCGTCATTATGTATGCAATGTAATGCAATACTCATGTCTCCTTGGAAACTCATACCGGTATGGTTGAGAACACACCCATCGGTGTGCACCCTCTCCCCCCTTCCATCCCGAAGATGGAGGGTGCCTACTCCTCGCTTCCAAACACCACGGTGGATGGAATCACGATGTAGGACTTACTCATTGGCTCTCTGGATTAGTCATAACTTCCTCACCGACCTTCCCGGACTAGTTATGACTTTCTCACCGCCCGGGCCATGTAACATGCCATGTATGCAATTATGCCAACATCATATTTAACTCGTACATTAACACATGGCATCATAACATAATAAACATGCTCATCATATCCTTGGCAATCATTAAAACATGGCAAGTGATCATATATTATGTAGTCAATCTCATTTATTCTCAACAAGCAACCTACAAATCGCTATCCATTACAACACACTTGCCTCAACCACGGGCAACGGATTGGCGGGAAGTAGAAGGCACTCCCGGGGTCACACCACCTGCACATAGGCATCACACACTCACAATCATGTCCACAAAATAGTACGCAAACCCTCATCTACCCCGACATTGCCAACTACTCGCAAAACCTAAAAACAGAGGTTCTATCCCGTCGGGACAGCAGCCTTGCAAAAGGCATAACTTGAGTTCTGGGACTCCGAATAAATTAAACGAGTACATCCTCGCGTAGCTTAGGAAATTTCCCAACTTTCTCTAGGTATATGGAAAGACTGATTCGGACTCTAAAGTTGTTTAATCTACAGATTACCGTGATCTGTTCCAATTACGTCACAGATTTATGCTCGGTAAAACAGCCATAACTTTCAAACGGCTAGGCGGAATTTAGCGTTCTTTATATTCACTGAAAGATAATGAAATTATCTACAAGTTCTTCAACATCCGTACGGACAGATTAGGATTCTAAATTGATGAAAACGCAAACCCTAGGTTGACTGCTCATGCTGTCCCAAAACAGAAACGTGGCAACATCTAGATCTAACCCAAATTACTCAAATCCAGCACCACCAATTGATCTAAAAACTTGATAAACACCCTAAGAACAGTACCTAGATCAACCCCAAGGATCCCCATGATCATACCTTTGCCCGACGCACGAGAACTCCAATAGATCTCCTCGCTCCTCGCTCCTTGCTCCTTGCTCCTCGCTCCTCGGATGGATCCACGAGGGTGCAGGGGTGGGGAGACCACCCTAGGGAAGCAAGGGGGTGGAGGAGAGGTGGTGGAGAGGTGGAGAGGGCAAAGGGGGAGGCGCACGGCACAAGGGGAGGAAGGTGGGGGGCGCACCAACCTGATGGGGCGCAAGGGGCAGGGGGGAAAGCCTTTTACCAGCCTCCACACCCAATCCTAATCCTAAAAGGATTCCCACTCCATCCCACCAAAGCCCACAACCCCCTCTTTAAGGCCCAAAATCCCCCGGAAAGGCCCAAAACCCCGAAAACGGCCCGGAAACGCTATGAACCTCCAAACCCTATGGTTTTAACCTTATTTCCACATCTCATACTGTTTTTGACCTTATCATGCACGTTAAATAAGGTTACGACACTCCATGGTGTCACATTCTTCCCCCCTTCAACAGGATTCGACCTCGAATCTAAATGCACCAACATGCAACCCAGCAAAACCGAAGATAGATAGGTTTTCACATCACATACCTAAGGCGAAAAGCTTGGGATACTTCTCGCGCATGCGAGACTCCAGCTCCCAAGTCGCTTCTCTCTCGGTTTGATGTGACCACAATACTTTAACGAACTTGAGCGTTCGGTTCTTCATCACTCGCTCCGAAGTCCCCAGAATTTCCACAGGACGGGACTCGAAGGTGAGGTCCTGCTCAAGCACTAATGGTTCCAACGGAACCACCAACTCCGGATCATGCAAGTATTTCCTCAACATCGAGACATGGAACACATTATGCACACCTTGCATGGATTCCGGTAGCTCCAGACGATAGGCCAGCCTACCAACTCGGGCGATGATAGGAAATGGCCCAACAAATCTCGGACTGAGCTTGCCTTTGGTGCCAAAACGCACCACACCCTTGGTGGGAGATACTCGCAAGAGTACGCTATCACCCACCTCAAACTCCAAGTCTCGCCGCCTCACATCAGCATAGCTTTTCTGTCTGCTCTGTGCTGCGAGAAGGTTCTGCTGAACCTCCGACACGTGATCAACAGTCTGCTTAACCCAATCTGGTCCAAGAACTGCTCTCTCGCCCACGGCATCCCAACAAAGTGGCGATCTGCACTTCCGTCCATACAGTACCTCATAAGGAGCAGCCCGGATGCTGGAATGATAGCTGTTATTGTAAGCAAACTCTGCAAGAGGCAAATGATCTTCCCAGCTACCTTTCCAAGCCATCACACAGGCCCTGAGCATGTCCTCCAAAGTCTGGATGGTACGCTCAGACTGCCCATCCGTCTGAGGGTGAAAAGCGGTACTAAGGCGAAGCTGCGTACCTAAAGCACTCTGCAAACTCTCCCCAGAACTTGGAGACGAACTTCGCATCTCGATCAGAAATGATGGTCTTGGGTACACCATGCAGTCTCACAATCTCCCGCACATAGATGGGAGCCAAGTCGCTCGCAGAATTGGTAGTGCGGATAGGAATGAAATGCGCAGACTTGCTGAGACGGTCCACCACAACCCAAACAGCATCCTTCTCTCATGGAGTACGAGGTAGGCCAACCACGAAATCCATGGAGATGTCATCCCATGGCCACACAGGAATCTCCAATGGCTGCAACAGACCGGCGGGACGTTTATGCTCAGCCTTGATCTTCTGACAGATCCCACAAGACGCCACATACTTGGCAATATCCACCCTCATCCTTTTCCACCAGAAATTCTTTTTCAAGTCCCTGAACATCTTGGTCTCCCCAGGATGGACCGTGTACAGGGTGCGATGAGCCTCTTTCAGAATGTCCTCTTTCACTTGGGATTTCTGAGGCACGCACAGACGACCCTGAAACCTCAAAACTCCCACATCATCAACGGTAAAGTCTCCCGACTTGCCATCCTCAAGGCGTTTCCTCACCTGCTGGAGCAAACGATCATGCTCTTGTACCTCCCGCACACGCTCGAGAATCGCTGACTCAAGAATCAATTGAGTTTCAGCTTGCACGGTCCCCGCAAAGCAGTAGGAGACCCCCAAATGCTCAAAATCAGCAACAAGACAATCAACAACAGGGGGCACTGTCTTGCGACTGAGAGCGTCGGCCACCACATTTGCCTTCCCCAGATGATACTGTATGGTGAGGTCATAGTCCTTTATCAACTCTAGCCACCTCCTCTGCCTCAAGTTCAAATCTTTCTGAGTAAAGATGTACTTGAGGCTCTTGTGATCAGTGAAAATATCACAAGACTCACCGTACAGGTAATGCCTCCATATCTTCAATGCAAACACCACGGCGGCTAGCTCAAGATCATGTGTGGGATAGTTCTGCTCATGCTTTTTCAGCTGTCTCGATGCATAAGCAATCACCTTGCCATCTTGCATGAGCACACAACTAAGTCTCAAACGAGAAGCATCAGAATAAATATTGAAGCGCTTCCCCGGCTCGGGAAGGGTAAGAACAGGAGCAGTCACTAACTTCTCCTTCAAAGTGCAGAAACTGTGCTCACATTCTGCAGTCCACTGGAATTTCATCCCCTTCTGAGTCAGCTACGAAAGTGGCTTGGCAATGATAGAGAAATCCTGCACAAAACGCCGATAGTAGCCAGCCAACCCAAGGAAACTACGCACCTCTTTGACATTGGAAGACCTCTTCCAATCCAAAACTGCTGAGACTTTGCTAGGATCTACAGATATGCCCTCTGGATTGATGATGTGGCCAAGAAAACCCACTTCTGAAATCCAGAACTCGCACTTTTTCAGCTTAGCAAAGAACTGATTCTCCCTCAAGGTGCTCAGCACAAGCCTCAAATGCCGCTCATGCTCCTCTTCTGATTTAGAGTAAACCAGAATGTCATCGATGAACACTACCACAAACTCATCAAGGTACTTGTGTAGCATACTGTTCATCACCTCCATAAAGACAGCAGGAGCATTAGTTAGTCCAAAAGACATAACTTTAAATTCATAATGCCAATACCTAGTGGAGAAAGCAGTCTTCTCAATGTCCTGCTCCCTCACACGGATCTGATTATACCCCAACTGAAGATCAATCTTGGAGAACACCTTTGCTCCCTTCAGTTGGTCAAACAGATCCTCGATGCGAGGCAAAGGATACTTGTTCTTGACTGTCACTTGATTAAGAGCATGATAATCAATGCACATATGCCAACTTCCATCCTTCTTCGAAACGAAGAGGACGGGTGCTCCCCATGGTGAAACGCTACGCCGAATAAAGCCCTTGGCCAACAGATCCTCCAATTGCTTCTTCAACTCGTCTTGGAAAGGACGAGCCAAGCGGTATGGAGAGATAGAAATAGGTCGAGTGCCTGGAACAAGATCAATGCGAAACTCCACATTCCTCACGGGAGGTAAACCAGGCAACTCGTCAGGGAACACATCAACAAACTCCTTCACTACAGGAATCTCCTCAATGGAAACTAAGAAGATGGCTTTTCTGACAAAGCCATGAGGAAACCCAAATGCCTCAAACGGCGACTAGAAAACAAACTAGTCAAAGCAAAGACGGAACTGGAAGGTATACCACCCTGAAAGGTCAACTCTACTCCTGACGGGGCCTGCAAGGCAACCGTCTTCCAGATACAACAGATCTTGGCACGGTACTGATGCAGCCAGTCCATGCCCAAAATGACATCAAAAGGAGCCAACTGGATCACCATAAGATTGGCGAAGAAAATCTCATCATCAATGGCAATGGTGCAACCCGGGCAAACCAAAGAGCTAGCAATCAAACCCCCAGGAGAACTGACTAGCACAGACTCAGAAATCCGCTGAACTCCCAACTTAGCTCTACTAGCAAACTCAGACGACACAAAGGAATAGGATGCTCCGGAATCAAACAGAACAAAGGCATCAACGGAATCCACGAGCAGAGTACCTGAAACCACCTCTGGATGCCCGGCTGACTCGGCGGTCGGTAGAGCGTACACTCCTGGTGGCGCCGAGACAGTAGGAGCCCCGACTCCCGGCTGATGCCCCAACAGAGCTGGGGGCGGAGGAGGCAACTGAGGAGGAGCAGACGGCTGCGGGCACCAGAAAGTCGCTGGTAGCGCCCACGCAAAGGGTGGCTAAGAAACAGGAGCAGCCATCATGTGCATCGATCCTTTGGAAGACGCCGCTGGAGTGGGAGGAGAAGGCACCGTCTCCCACTTGATGATGCTACCGGGATTCATGCGGCAGACTTGTCCCATGTGGCCGGGCTTGCCACAGTGGTTGCAACTCCCGGTCCAACCACACTCTGAAGCACGGTGCTCACCACCGCACTTGAAGCACTTCATGTCCTGCCCAGGCACAGGACAAACAGCCGCTCGCGAGGAAGACGACTGGGGCGGCCCCATCTTAGCCCCTAAGGAGGAGCCCTGTCCTCCCTTGAACTTCTTGAAGGTGGGTCGCTGAGAAGACCCACCTCCTCCACCAAAGGTCCTCTTCTGGCCCCCGCCTGGGGCCACAGGAACCCCTGAACCACCCGGGTTTTTGTCGGGACCCCGAATTTGCAAATCCGGACCCTCTGTGTATTCAGCACTAGTCCAGGAACGCGCTAGTGCACACAGTCTTAACATCGGTATATATCACAATCATACCAATCGATACCATAAAAGTACTTTATTAAAGTAATAAAACTGGTTACTCGACCTTATAGCCAAGTTACAAATATATGCCTCGTAGGGCGAAACTTATTCGAGAGAAAAATAATAGCAGGAAAATCAAATAAACTTCGTGGCGCCATCCATTATACCACAGGCACCGGCCAGACTCGCATCCCTAAGTAGAGCGGGTCCTCTTGGAGTTCCTCCTCCAGCTAGCGTAATCTCCTCTTCAAGCTGGTATTGTGTTGAGGCAAGGGTGAGTACTTGGTACTCAAAGAAGTCATGCCTGAGTAATGCAAGTCTAATAGCTATATGCATGGCTTGGTACAAAGGAATAGCTCAAGGTATATTTGCGAAATGACTTTTGAAAAGTAATATAAGTAGATTCGAAAGCGAGTAGAAACAAGTAAAACATAAATAACTTTTCAAAAAGTTTAATAAACATTTTCCCATCCTAAACCACATTTCCATCATTTCCATTAAACCAACCCAACTTTTCAAATCCAAGTTATTTTGAAAAGTCTAACCCTTGTTTGTAATTCCGAGCATTGTCGATCACAGTGGACTCGGCTATTCAAATAGATTCTACACTCTGCAGAGGTTATGCACTTTACCCACAAGATACAATCCACTCACCACGTCGGTAGTGAATCGCCATACAAAGAGTATGCGAATGAGCCGATCATAACAAAGCCTTTCGGAAGCCTCAAACAACACAGGTGGTCCTCTCGATCGTGCTCTACACCATCCCTTCCCTTAGCCAAGGCGAAGTATGGGACCAACACACCGTTAGATGGGTACTGGCCACAGCCACGTCACGCTCCCCGTTACAATCACACAAGCGGTGTAAGCTGACACCACTGAGGCTCCACAAGTGAGTCCTTAGCGACTTAGTCAACTAGGGCCGTCCCATTCCAGCCATGTGGTTGCAAGTATGACCCAGTTCAAAGGCTTGCAAGGTTAAGTCCTTAGAGTGACCAGGGCAAGACTGCCCGAAAAAACCAAATCAACACTCCCAATGCCACACTGGCCCTGATTACTCTTGCCATATGCCCGGTCGAATCATGTTTATCAAACCCAGGTTGATTACCATGCACCACGTGCCATCAACATCACATGATACTTTTCCAAACAGGTTCAATATATCATTAAGTCCATATTAGCATTTGATTATCAAAATCATGTCATGAGCACGTGCGTGTCTAAGCGACATACTACAGCGATCTAAACCCATGTTGGCAATTTAATAATGTCCAACTAGTAAACCACAACTAGGGTGACAAGGATCATGGGCACATACTTAAGTAATCAAGGTGTCATATAGCAAATTGGTATTTATCTAACCCCAGGTTTTAAACAAAGTATCTTTAATTGAACTAGCATGCAATAGTTTAAATCAAAATAGATTTGAAATGGGATCAATATGGTCAAAGCACAACTTGCCTTCAAAAGCACTTGCTCTTGGTCTTGAGTTGGATCTGAGTCAACACTTCTCCCTCGAATCCTTCCGGCACTTCAACGTCTACTCGTAAAGCGTGCAAATAGCAAATACACAAATGAACACTATGCAAAAAGATCCCAAAACTCCAAATAAAATCCATAAGAGAGAACATAATTTCTGGATTTTTAGAAAGCTAGAATCGTCAAATTTGGAGTTAAAGCATAAAGTTATGATTATTTAAAGTTTAAATAATCAATTAAATAATATTTCAGAGAAAAACTTTAGTCCAAAATTAAATAAAATTCATATTTAGGTAGATCTCAATTTTATACAAATTTAGAAATTTGAACCACTCAAATCGGAGTTGAAGCATAAAAGTTATAAGCGTTTGAAGTTTGAATCTAAATTTGAATCAATATTTCGAATTAATAAATCATTTTTCTTTTGAAATTAATTATGTGCGTCAGCATGGACACGTCGCAGACTCACGATTGGCTCTTGGCGTCGGCCGGTCCATGGGCTCGGTCCACGCTCGGCTTAGGTCCGCAGTGGACTCGGTCCTGACTCCCGCTGAGATCGACATGTGGGCCCTTTCGGGTAGCGTCATTCTTGGCGTCGGCGGGGCTCGACCACGGTCTGGCGATTGGGTCCCCACCGATGGCGTCATGGGTAGCGTCCGGCTCGGCCCGACTGCACGGGCCCGCGTGTCGGTGACCACTGCCAACAGCGTGGGCGCGCAGTTCCGGCTTCGGGCTGCATTAGCACAATCGTGGCCGTTGGTTTGAAAATCCGGCCGGTGGGATTGAGTTTGGCCTCATGTGCTTGGGCGCCGCGTGATAAGTGGGCCGTTGGATCAGATCAGCGGTTGGGATTAGATCTAGGATTTTCAACGGGAAACTCACCCAGTGGCGTGGCACGCGTCGGGCCTTTGGATCTTGATCGGACGGTTGGTGGGCTTCGGTCGGCGATGGCTTCACGGCGGAGTTGCGGTGCCCGTGGCGGCGACCACCCAAACGCAGCGGTTGGGGCGTGCTCGGCGAGATGGAGGGTGTCTTGGTGCGCTGGCCGGGAGTTTGAATCGCAGGGTCAATGGCGGCCCGGAGGGCGGGCGGCGGCGAGGCAGAGGCGTGGTGGCGCTTCACGCAGCTTACGGCGAGCGATTCAGCGAACCTCACGGCGCTAGAGCTCGGCGGGTTAGGGGCAGAAGTCTTGGCGAGTCACGGCGGTCCTCGGTAATGCGATCAGGGCATTAAATAGCCGGGGCGTGCTGGCGGAGCCCCCAATCGATCCCGGCGGCGCGCGGCGAGTCCGGCTTTCGATTCTGGGAAGGCAGCGAAATCGTGGCCGATCCGCGTGTCGCGATCAACGCTACGATCGCCGCAGTAGCGATCGGGTCCGGTCCGAGCGGCTTTCGGTCGAAGTCAGGCGGATCTGGTAGTTGGATCTTGATCCAACGGTTGGGATCGATTAGGGTTAGGAGTGGGTTCGGTCGAGTCAACTGGCTCGGGTCGGACTCGAGTCCGACTCGGTCGGATGAACAGTACTTGACCCGAGTTGGATTTCCAGCGATTTAATATTTAAAATAATTCCCAGTAATTCATTTAATTCATTAAAAATAGCAAAAGACTCAGAAAAATTCCAGAAAAATTCTAGAAAATATTTTGGAACATTTTGGACTCAAATAAAATATTTCCAACAAAATTTTATTTGCAAAATTAAATTCTTTAATTATTTCAAAATGGAATAAATTCAAATAAATTCCAAATAAATCCAAATAAATTCCAGAAAATTCCAAAAATTCACCAAAGTGCCAAATCACACATGAATTTAAGAAAAGCAAAATTTAGGGATGTTACAAACCTCCCCCCCTTAATAGAATCTCGTCCCCGAGATTCAGGGCTTACTAAAGGAATAGGTTTGGAAATTCTTTCTTCAAATCCTCTCGCTCCCAAGTCGCCGCTTTCTTCATGGTTGCTCCTTTGAACTCTACAAAAGCGGGTTGACTTGTTTCTAGTTTCTCGATCCATTGTGTCTAGAATCCTCACGGGATGTTCCTTATAAGTCAAATCCTCTTGCAACTCAATTGACTCTAAGCGGTGTCTGTTCTCGGGAACTCGGAGACACTTCTTTAATCGCCAGGACACATGGAATACATCATGTACTCCACCTTAGCGATTGTGGCAACTCTGGTGATAAGCAACTTCACCTCTGCGACTCAAAATCTTAAATGGTCCAACATAGCAGGTGCGAGTTTCCCTTTGGCATGGAACCTCTTAACTCCCCCGAGGCGTAACTCGAGGTATACAAAGTCTTAGTTCAAAACTCAAATCTCGGCGACGATTGTCGACCATAACTCTTACATCGAGATTGGGCTATCTTCAACCTTTCCCTAATTATGGCGTCTGCTCTTGACCTCTTGAAGAATATCGAGGCCCAAAGACAGCTCGCCAGGTCTCATTCCAATTCAATGGCGTCAGACATGGTCGACCATCTGATGCCTCAAAAGGTGACATCGTAAAGCCCCAGCTGATAACTATTGTTGTAACTAAACTCGGCATACGGCAAACTTTTATCCCAAGAGGTAGCATAAGCCAATGCACAAGCTCTTAGCATATCTTCCGAGAATCTGGTTGACTCTTCCGGTCCATCCGTCGTGCATGGATGATAAGTATCTTGAAGTTCAAGCGGGTCCCCATGGCTTCATGCAACTTATTCCGGAACCTTGAGGTAAATTGGGTACCTGTCCGATACAATCCTCTTTGGCACTCGTGCAAACAAACAATCTGATCATGTACAACTACCTAACTTATCTCCAGGAGTAAGTGGTCTTCACGAGGGATAAAATGGGCTACTTTAGTCAAGCGATCCACTATAACCCATATGGAGTCATAACCTCCTTGAGTCTTGACAAGCCGGTAATGAAATCCATTAGATTTCCTCCACTTCCACTCAGTATTTTCAGGTGGGCGTAGCAATCCCGGTCTCGATGCATTGCCTTGACTCTCGGCATCGTCGCACAATGCAACATGCTCGGCAACTTCACGTTTCATGCCGGCCACGAAATCTCTCCTTGAGATCTGATACATCTTGGCGCTTCAGGATGAATCGAGTACTTAGAGTCATGGGCTTAACTTCCGAATCGATTGCTTTAACTCCTTTTGTTAGGCACACAAATCACGATCCTTCATCCATAACGTGCCTTGCTCGTCTAGCTTGAAATCCTTTGCCTTGCCTTCCTCCATTTTGGACTTAATCCTACGGATCTTGTCATCATCCTTACATCCTTCTCGGATCTGGTCCTCTAAAGTAGGCTTTACTTCCAAGGCGGCCAAGAATCCGCTAGGTACAACCTCAATCTTCATTTTAAAATCCTCACATAACTCATCGACTTGTGGCTAGCGTACTCACGGTATAGCTCTTCCGACTGAGCATCATTTACTACGTTGGCCTTCCCGGGATGGTAATGGATTCCAACATTATAGTCCTTGATTAACTCTAGCCATCTCCTTTGCCTCATATTCAGATCCATTGGGTGAATATGTACTTAAAACTCTTATGATCCGTATACACCTCACATCGTTTCCAATCGATAGTGACGCCATATCTTCAAAGCATGCACTACGGCTAACTCTAGGTCATGTGTCGGATAATTTTCCTCATGCGGCCTCAAGCGCCTTGATGCATAGCGGCGACCTTTCCATTCTGCATCGGCCACACATCCAAGTCCTTGGCGCGTCGTCTGGCACAATAAATATCGAAGCTTTGAGCAACATCGGTAGAACTAACACGGTCTTGATGTCAATCGCTTCTTCGACTCCTGAAATCCTTCCTCACATTAAGGCGTCCATGCAAACTTCTTTTCCTTCTTGGCAATTGCGTAGAGGTTTCCCAATTGTCGAAAAGCCGATGAAAGCAGCGGTAATATCCTGCCATTCCAAGGAAACTCGAATCTGGGTCGGTCTTTGCTCCCAATGTAACACGACTTCCACTTTGCTTGGATCTCTGGCGACTTCTTCTGCGGTCATCACATGTCCAGAAACTCCACCTTGTCCTTCAAAAATCACACTTGAACTTGGCGAAAAATTCTTTGTTCCCTCGACTTTTCCAAAACTACTTTAAGTGTTCGGCATGTTCATCCTCATCTTGGAGTAGATTAGGATATCGTCCTATGAACACGACTTACAAACTTGTCCAAATATTCCATGAACACCTTATTCATCATATTCATGAAATAAGCCGAGCGCGTTAAATCGGCCCAAAGGACATAGCGTAAACTGCGTGAATGTCCATATCTTGGCGAATGCGGTCTTGAATATCTTACGATCGGATCTTCAAGCGATGGTATCGATCTCGAGATCAATCTTGGAGAAAACTCGGCTCCTCTTAAGCGATCAAACAAATCATCAATCACAGGTAGCGGATACTTATTTTTCACGGTGACTTCATTGAGTGCACGGTAGTCAATGCACATCCACGAAACTCCGTCCTTCTTCTTGACAAACAAAGCGGTGCTCCCACGGCGAAACTTGGTACTGATAAATCCTTTATCCATTAACTCTTCTATTGTTTTCTTCATCTCTACCAACTCCTCGGTTGACATCCGATAGGTCTCTTTGCTATGAGTCTTGTACCAGTACAAGCTCTATCACAAACTCTATGTCCTGTCGCGGCATACGGGTAGATCTTCGGAAAAACATCGGGTACTTATTCACTCAGGACATCCTCTATCTTGATTGCCTAGTCTGTGTTAACCATCAGCATCCATCTCTAAGCTGCGGTGGCTTGAAATTCCACTTTCTTCCCACACGGGCTCTCTTGAGATAGTCCTTCGTCCGCAATCAGTCTGACCTTGTGCTTGGATAACCAATCCATTCCCAATATAACATCTAAGTGCAGGTCTCCAAAATTATAAGGTTTGCTAGGAACTCTATTCCATCTATTAGTATTCTCACCCTGAACATCCTACTTCCGTTCGGAGTTCGAACAGGGGTTTGAACTAAAAGCGTGCACTTAAGTCTTGCAATTCTCAAGTCATTTCAGTAGCAAAGCCTTGAAACAAGCGAATCTAAGCTCAGTCAAACAAAGCTGCTGCTGATGCTTGAGTTAACAAGTAACTTACGATCTGACGTCCGTAGCATTTTGCAATGCATCCATGTGACATAGTTGACTCGGCCTCTCCTGATGCAGGTGTGGCTCACAGTCTTTGGCGTCCTAGCTGGGTGGTTCCTGATTGAAGCGAACGGGAGTCGCTCTGTTTATCTTCTGGACAAGCTGTTGGCAAAGTGTCTGGCTCGTTGCGATTGTAGCGTCTCTCAGTTCCCTCGACTGCACAGGTAGCGTTTCTGAAGCGGCTGGGGTTTAGTAGTTCGATTGGCGGGTCTTGGTGTGGATGGTGTCCTTGTTGCATTCTGTGGTTGGAATCAAGAATTGATTTGGTGCAATTCTCAGCGCTTTATTGCGTTCCACGGCGTGATCCTTCTTTATTTGCATCCTGCGCTTCCCTGTTCTCATCCAGTTCCTTGCGCTTGTCCTCAAGAATAAGCGCCTTATTCACCAACTCTTGGAAATGCTGGAAAGGTGTGGGTGATCAACCCTACTTGCAATCTGAGTTAAGTCCCTTCATAAAAGCAGGTATGCAGGATTTATGTCGCTACATCCTCAAAGGTGCGTGGCGTGCTATTGTGTGAACTTGTTCGTAGGTCGAGCCTTGGTTGATTACCTTGCTTGTGCTCTGAACTCCTCCTTCTTAAGGTCCATAATTCCTTCGAGGCACGTGATGCGTCGAATCGGTGTGAACTCTTCCCAAGTGATATCTTGAGGGTTCTCTGCGTGGACGCGTTCTCCACCATTCGGCCCATTTGTTCCTTCCAAGCGATGAGAAGCGTAAAGTACCTTCTCATTTCCTATGCATTGGGCTATGTGTAAGCTTCCTCTCAATTGATCTTAACCAATCATCGGCCTCAATGGATTGGCATTTCCGGAAGAAAGTGGGTGGGTGAGTCCTCATGAACTCCTTGTATTCTGGCGTGGTCACGATTAACTTGATTGGCGTGCCTGGCGGTGGCGTGCTGCATTTGTTGCATCATAGCATGCATCAACCGGAGTCTGAGCAGCAAGAAATGCTCCAAAATTCTGCACATCCAGTGGCGGTGCTTTGGTGCTCCATCATTGGGGTTTCTGTTGGCGAGATCCACTCCCATTGCTTCCAAAGTTTCCACGGGTGTTCACCATCTGGCCGACTTGCTCTAGGTTTAGAGATGAGAGGGAAACAAGAATAGACAAGTAATATGGAACTTATGTGGGCGAAAGGGGTAACTTAAGGTCCAACTTTATTATTAATAACTTGGTATGGTTACAATGCCTAAGGGCCTTGCAACACATTGCACACTCACAAACAATGAAAATCCAAATCGAACTAACTCGGAGTCTAACGCCTAAAGGGTGACTCTTTCTTCTATGTGTGACTCGGCCGAAGGAGTCTCACTATAGAACCTATGCTCACTCATCGAGAAAACCTCCATACATCACAAGAGTGCTTTACGTAAGAACTCGGAATTTTAAATTGTGATAAGGTAAGGAAAAATTTCAGCAAGAGACAAGAAAAGAGAGAAGGGGATAAATCGAGATGTCATTTCTTGTCTTCACAAATTTTTAGCTTTAGAAAATAGGTTTTATCCTCACTACGACCATTCTAGCTTAGGGTTGAGCCTACAGTCAAGTATGGCTCACGATACCACCTCTGTCGGGACCCAATTTGCAAATCGGACCCTTCATGGTATTCAGCACTAGTCGGAACGCGCTAGTAATACTGAGTCTTAACATCGGTATATATCACAATCATACCAATCGATACCATAAAAGTACTTTATTAAAGTAATAAAACTGATTTACTCGACCTTATAGCCAAGATTACAAATATATGCCTCGTGAGGCGAAACTTATTCAGAAAAATAATAGCAAAAATCAAATAAACTTCGTGGCGCCATCCATTATACCACGAACTGGCCCAGTCTGCATCCCTAAGTAGACGGGTCCTCTTGGAGTTCCTCCTCCGAAACTGGCGTAATCTCCTCTTCAACTGGTATTGTGTTGAGGCAAGGGTGAGTACTTGGTACTCAGCAAGTCATGCACAGAATGCAAGTCTAATAGCTATATGCATGGCTTGGTACAAAGGAATAGCTCAAGGTATATTTGCAGTAAACAGCTTTTTGAAAAGTAATATAAGTAGATTCGAAAGCAGTAGAAACAAGTAAAACATAAATAACTTTTCAAAAAGTTTAATAAACATTTTCCCCATCCTAAACCACATTTCCATCATTTCCATTAAACCAACCCAACTTTTCAAATCCAAGTTATTTTCAGAAAGTCTAACCATTGTAATTCCGAGCATTGTCGATCACAGTGGACTCGGCTATTCAAATAGATTCTACACTCTGCCCGAGAGGTTATGCACTTTACCCACAAGATACAATCCACTCACCACGTCGGTAGTGAATCGCCATACAAGAGTATGCGAATGAGCGATCATAACAAAGCCTTTCCGGAAGCCTCAAACAACACGGTGGTCCTCTCGTACGTGCTCTACACCATCCCTTCCCTTAGCCAAGGCGAAGTATGGGACCAACACACCGTTAGATGGGTACTGGCCATGCCACGATCACGCTCCCAGTACAATCACACAAGCGGTAATCGACACCTGAGGCTCCACAAGTGAGTCCTTAGCGACTTAGTCAACTAGGGCCGTCCCATTCGACCATGTGGTTTGCAAGTATGACCCAGTTCAAAGGCTTGCAAGGTTAAGTCTTAGAGTTGATCAGGCAAGACTACCCGAAAAAACCAAATCAACACTCCCAATGCCACACGGCATTTTTGATTACTCTTGCCATATGCGATCGAAATCATTTTATCAAACCCGATTGATTACCATGCACCACGTGCCATCAACATCACATGATACTTTTCCAAAACAGGTTCAATATATCATTAAGTCCATATTAGCATTTGATTATCCAAAATCATGTCATGAGCAAATGCTTGGTCTAAGCGACATACTACAACGATCTAAACCCATGTTGGCAATTTAATAATGTCCAACTAGTAAACCACAACTAGGGTGACAAGGGATCATGGCACATACTTAAGTAATCAAGGTGTCATATAGCAAATTGGTATTTATCTAACCCCGAGGTTTAAACAAAGTATCTTTCTAATTGAACTAGCATGCAATAGTTTAAATCAAAATAGATTTGAAAATGGGATCAATATGGTCAAGCACAACTTGCCTTCAAAAAGCACTTGCTCTTGGTCTTGAGTTGGATCTGAGTCAACACTTCTCCCTCGAATCCTTCCGGCACTTCAACGTCTACTCGTAAAGCGTGCAAATAGCAAATACACAAATGAACACTATGCAAAAGATCCCAAAACTCCAAATAAAATCCATAAACAGAGAAGAACATAATTTTCTGGATTTTTAGAAACTGGAATAAGTCAAATTTGAGATTAAAAGCATAAAAGTTATGATTATTTAAAGTTTAAATAATCAATTAAATAATATTTCAGAGAAAAAACTTTAGTCCAAAAATTAAATAAAATTCATATTTAGGTAGATCTCAATTTTATACAAATTTAGAAATTTGAACCACTCAAATCGGAGTTGAAGCATAAAAGTTATAAGCGTTTGAAGTTTGAATCTAAATTTGAATCAATATTTCGAATTAATAAATCATTTTCTTTTTCGGAAATTAATTAGTGTGCGTCCAGCATGGACACGTGGCAGCTCCTGATTGGCTCTGGCGTCGGCCAGGTCCATGGGCTCGGTCCACACTCGGCTTAGGTCCACCGTGGACTCGGTCCGCCTCACGTGAGGCGACATGTGGGCTCGGGTGGCGTCATTCTTTGACGTCGTGAGGCTCGGCCACGGTGGCGACAGGTGGGTCCCCGCAGGTAGCGTCATGGGTGACGTCCGCGTCTGCTCGACCACGCGGGCCGCGTGTCGAGTGACCCACGCCGCTGAAGGCGCGGCAGTTCGGCTTCCTGGGACGCTGGCACAATGTCGTGGCCGTTGGTTTAGTCAGAAGCTAGGTGGGATTGAGTTTGGCCTCATGTGCTTGGGGCGCGCGTGATCGATCATGGGCCGTTGGATCTAGATCGCGGTTGGGATTAGATCTAGGATTTTCAGCGGAAACTCAAGCGTGGCGTGTACGATCTGGGCCTTTGGATCTTGATCGGACGGTTGGTGGAGCTCGGGGTCGGCGATGGCTTCCATGGCGAGTGCGGCTGGCCCCGAGGGCGCGACCACCCAAACTGGCGGTTGGGCGTGCTCGGCGAGATGGAGGGTGTCTTGGTGCGCCTGGCCAGGGGTTTGAATGGGTCAATGGCGGCGGAGGGCGGGCGGCGAGAAGCGAGAGCAAGGACCGTGGTGGCGCTTCACGCGCAACTACGGCGGCGATTCCGCGAACCTCGGCGGCTAGAGCTCGGCGGGTTAGGCAAGAAGCGCGCGGGTCACGGCGGTCCTCGAGTACGATCGGGCATTAAATAGCCAGGGCGTGCTTTCGGCGAAGCCCTGTCGATCCGCAATGGCGCGCACTCGTGCGAGTCATTCGGTCTGAAGACGACGAAATCGTGGCCCGTCCCACGTGTCGCGATTAACGCGACGCGATCGCCTTGCGCGATCGGGTCCGGTCCGAACGGCTTTCGGTCGAGGGTCGGCGGATCTCGATTGGATCTTGATCAGCGGTTGGGATCGATTAGGGTTAGAGTGGTTGGTCGAGTCAACTGGCTCGGTCGGACTCGAGTCCGACTTTCGGTCGGATGAACATTACTTGACACGAGTTGGATTTCCAGCGATATAATATTTAAAAAAAATCCCAGTAATACAATTAATAAATTAAAAATAGCAAAAGACTCAGAAAAATTCCAGAAAAATTCTGGAATATATTTTTGAACATTTTGGACTCAAATATAATATTTCCTAAAAAATTTTATTTGTAAAATTATATTATTTAATTATTTCAAATTTGATTAATTTCTAATATATTCCAAATAAATCCTAATAAATTCAGAAAATTCCAAGAATTCACCAAAGTGCCAAATCACACATGAATTTAAGAAAAGCAAAATTTTGGGATATTACAGTTTGCTTATCCGGAAAGCTCCAACTCGAGCTCCATGCCCTTCGCTGCTTCCACCACGGAGGCGAAGTCACGAGGACGATCGCCCCCATGACAACTCTGAACTCTGATTGAGGCCCATACGGAACCTCCTTGCCTTCTCCCGATCATCGGCCGCCACACGGCACGTAAGCGCACCACGCTGTTGAACTCCACCTCATACTCGCCACCGACCTCTTTCCTGGGAAAGAGTCGCCGAGTATGCTCCATCCGCTCAAGGAAAGACTGCAGGTAGAACTTGGCTCAGGCGAGCCACAAAGTCCTCCTGTGGCTGGACCAAGATCGGGGCTCTAGCGACGTAACCCCTCGCACGGATATCGCCTTGGCCTTTGGTGAAAGGCCACAAAGCGAGCCCTCTCGGGCCGAGGTCAACTCTAGGACCTCAACCGCCTCTCCATGTGTCGCAGCCAATCTGCGGACTGGATCGGGCGTGCCGCTCCGTCAAAAGTGTCAAGACGGAGGGACATCCACTGGAGACTCATCCTCGGCTCCAGACGGCCAGGGCAACAAGCTGGAGCCAACTGCAGGGAGGCACAACAGGGCTGCATGGCCGGGCGCAGATCTGAATCTCCCTCTGCAAAGCCTGAACTAAATCCTCATTGGCGACGGTACCTCCGCCGATCGTGGCTGAAGCTCCTCCTGAGCTGGGCCATGAGCGTTGAGCGAAACGCTACCCTCAGCAACAGACTCCGCAACTCCCTGGGAGCCTCGCCCCTGGCCTCCACGGCCACGGCGTCCACGACCTCTACCCCTCGGCATGGCTGCTTTAGACAGACAACCATCCAACCACATAAATAAAAGCACAACATCAAATAATCAAGAACAACGATCAACCATCATCATAGGCATAATCTTCATCAAATAATTAAGCGCGATGCAATGATGAACCAAAACCCCATCCTACTGTGCAACCAAGTGTGTCAAATTTTAGATTAGTTATACCACTTTAGCAAGTTTTAATGTTGCTATCCTATAACAAAATTTTAGTTAAGACCTAAGCCATGTTTCTAAGTTATTCCACATCATATTTTAGTTGCAACTTAAGGTATGACACTAAAAATACATATTCCAAGGACCTACAGCCCGCTCTGATACCAACTGTAACACCCCGGCATTTAATATGCCTGAATGCTACCAAACATAAGCTAAACAATCATCTAAATACCACAATTTACCATAAATTCCAGCAAAGGTACATATGCTAAAAACCGAGATTTCGGCAGCATCTCCTTTGTTTTAACATGAATTAAAGGAGCAACAACAGTATAGCAATAAGGCAATATGAGAGACATCTAAAACAGTAATAATTAGAGTCTTAACGACAATATAAGACTATCATCAAGCACTTAATGTCTCCAAGTGTCAAACGAACAATAAAACTCTCATAAAGCAAAGCTAAGCCTTAAATCAATGAGCATCACACGCAATTTATTATCAAACTAATAGAATGACTTGTGGAATCAATATGGTGAAGCTACGTGTGGGCGTGTGACTATTTCCCTTCCCCGCATGCCCTTCTCATGGTACCTAAAACAAAAAAAAACAAGCGTGAATTCGAAACTCAGCAAGCATATTGCAATGGACAACAAGAACAATATCATGGCAATAACATCTCCCATCATGTATATCATCTCATTCATGAACACTTAACAATATCATCGTCATTATGTATGCAATGTAATGCAATGCTCATGTGTCCTTGGAAACTCATACCGGTATGGTTGAGTACACACCCGTCGGTGTGCACCCTCTCCCCCCTTCCATCATGTATATCATCTCATTCATGAACACTTAACAATATCATCGTCATTATGTATGCAATGTAATGCAATGCTCATGTCTCCTTGGAAACTCATACCGGTATGGTTGAGTACACACCCATCGGTGTGCACCCTCTCCCCCCTTCCATCCCGAAGATGGAGGGTGCCTACTCCTCGCTTCCAAACACCACGGTGGATGGAATCACGATGTAGGACTTACTCATTGGCTCTCCGGATTAGTCATAAGTTCCTCACCGACCTTCCCGGACTAGTTATGACTTTCTCACCGCCCGGGCCATGTAACATGCCATGTATGCAATTATGCCAACATCATATTTAACTCGTACATTAACACATGGCATCATAACATAATAAACATGCTCATCATATCCTTGGCAATCATTAAAACATGGCAAGTGATCATATATCATGTAGTCAATCTCATCTATTCTCAACAAGCAACCTACAAATCGCTATCCATTACAACACACTTGCCTCAACCACGGGCAACGGATTGGCGGGAAGTAGAAGGCACTCCCGGGGTCGCACCACCTGCACATAGGCATCACACACTCACAATCATGTCCACAAAATAGTACGCAAACCCTCATCTACCCCGACATTGCCAACTACTCGCAAAACCTAAAAACAGAGGTTCTGTCCCGTCGGGACAGCAGCCTTGCAAAAGGCATAACTTGAGTTCTAGGACTCCGAATCAATTAAACGAGTACATCCCCGCGTAGCTTAGGAAATTTCCCAACTTTCTCTAGGTATATGGAAAGACTGATTCGGACTCTAAAGTTGTTTAATCTACAGATTACCGTGATCTGTTCCAATTACGTCACAGATTTTAACACGCTCGGTAGAACAGACATAACTTTCAAACGGCTGGGCGGAATTTAACGTTCTTTATATCCACTGAAAGATAATGAAATTATCTACAACTTCTTCAACATCCGTACGGACAGATTCAGATTCTAAATCGACGAAAACGCAAACCCTAGGTCGACTGCTCATGCTGTCCCAAAACAGAAACGTGGCAACATCTAGATCTAACCCAAATTACTTAAATCCAGCACCACCAATTGATCTAAAAACTTGATAAACACCCTAAGAACAGTACCTAGATCAACCCCAAGGATCCCCATGATCATACCTTTGCCCGACGCACGAAAACTCCAATAGATCTCCTCGCTCCTCGCTCCACGCTCCACGCTCCTCGCTCCTCGCTCCTCGCTCCTCGGATGGATCCACGAGGGTGCAGGGGTGGGGAGTCCACCCTAGGGCTGCAAGGGGGTGGAGGAGAGGTGGTGGAGAGGTGAAGAGGTGGAGAGGGCAAAGGGGGAGGCGCACGGCACAAGGGGAGGAAGGTGGGGGGTGCGGCTAGGGCCAAGTGGACAAAGGGGAGGCGCACCAACCTGATGGGGCGCAAGGGGTAGGGGGGAAAGCCTTTTACCAGCCCCCACACCCAATCCTAATCCTAAAAGGATTCCCACTCCATCCCACCAAAGCCCACAACCCCCTCTTTAAAGCCCAAAATCCCCCGGAAAGGCCCAAAACCCCGAAAACGGCCCGGAAACGCTATGAACCTCCAAACCCTATGGTTTTAACCTTATTTCCACAGCTCATACTGTTTTTGACCTTATCATGCACGTTAAATAAGGTTACGACACTCCGTGGTGTCACACTTCTAAATAGAGATGGTGAAAGTTTAGATAATGTTAGAGGAAGAATCAGTGGGGATCATCTTTGAGGTCTTTAATTTCGTTGTTCTGCAATTCTGTCATTTAGCTTTTGCTGCTATATATACTAAGTTATATTTATTTTGGTGGTGCCATATTAAGGAACAATGCGTGACAAGTTTTAAATGTTTGTTAATCTTGCATGCTTGTAGTATACCATTGTCCCCAATTCGGTGGGGATCATATTAAGGGACAATGCATGACACGGGTACATGTGGTGGTGCCATATTTTGCAAGGCACAAAAGGTTTGTTAATCTTGCATGCTTGCAGTATAACAATGTCCCCAATTCTGTCATTTAAATGTTTGCCACTTATGAGACACCGGTACATGTGGTTTGGAAGACACGGGTACATGTGGCGTGATCGTGTTGTGACTGATTTGGCATTGCTCAATATTGCTCAATGACTCATGTAGTTGATCATTACTCAATAGTGCTGTCTATCCCCGTCTTGTGACTGATTTGGCATTGTGTTTCTCTCTACTTTGTGATCATGTTGCTTCAGAGGGCATGGCTAGCAGTATTCCTGAGGCTAGCCACAATTCCGATTTTTATTTTTTCAGTTTAGTTATCATTTGTGTCGGTTCTTAAAAGAAACCGACACTGATATGTATATTTGTGTCGGTTATTGGCTTGAACTGACACTAATATGGTTTATATTAGTGTCGGTTCGTAGATTTAACCGACACTGATTGTTGAATATTAGTGTCGGTTTGTTATTAGAACCGACACTGATATTCAAATATTTGTGTCGGTTTGTGATTAGAACCGACACTGATAATATTATTTGTGTCGGTTTATAAACCGACACTGATAATGTCCGATTATTACTGTCGGTACATCTGTGTCGGTTGGAAAACCGACACTAATGTCGGTTTCAAACCGACACTAATGAACATGTCCGTAGTAGTGATTGTTTTTTTTTTCTACTAGAGGGGATAAATAGGAGCCAACAATATCAAATCTTTTTGTAAAATATTTTTCCTAATCAAAATCACAACTATATTGCTCAAATAGCTGTGAATGACAGAGCCTAAGCACCTACAATGAATTCTCCATGAAAAAACAATCAAAATGAACGTAATGATCGAGAGGTTCGGACGGTCAACCATGCATAGACACAAGGGGTGGTCAGCGGTCCAGTGTAACCTCTCGACAAAATCAACGCAACAGCAAGAGACAGAAACTTGCACAACATTCAAACATAAGTTTTAAATGACTTGAAATTTGGACCAAACCTGGATCATAACTTTAGTAATCTAAAACAACAAGAGTTCGTGAGAGAACATAAGACAGTTGGACTTTTGGCTTTTAAAGTTATGCTGTGCCAAATTAAACCGGTTTCAAACCACAAAATGCCCTAACTTTCCAACTAGAGCACCAAACAAAATGAAACTTGGCACACACTAAGATCAAGGCCCCAGGAAGCTATTGCAACAAGAGTTTCTCCAAGTGGTTGATAAAGTTGTGACCTTTTCTCACTTGGGCACGAGAGGAACCAAAACCGTGCATGCAAAGCCATGAAACGGTGATTGAGACGAGCTCCTAGGAGGAATCAAGCCAAAGTGATTAAGGATGGTTCCCATACGTCCTAGCAAGCTAAAATCATAGCAACAACCAATCCAAAAGCCCTCAAGATCAAAACCTCTAAACATCCTTATGCTATGTCATGGATAAATGTTTACCATATGTTGAGTTTAGTTATAATAACAGTTACCAAACAAGTTTGCAAATGTCATCACTTGAAGCATTGTATGGTCGCTCTTGTCGTACCCTGTTGAATTGGAATGAGATAGGAGAGCATCTTGTCTTTGGACCTAAGATTCTTAAAGAAGCTGAAGAGCGGGCTGCCATGACAAAGAGAGCTTAAAGATTGCCTAGTCGAGATAGAAGAGCTATTCTTATAATCATCATCGCGAATTAAGTTTTGAGCCCTATAATTTTGTGTATCTAAGGGTTACCCCTCTTAAAGAAGTTAAAAGGTTTCACGCTAAAGGGAAGCTTGCACCCATATATGTTGGTCCGTTTAAAATCTTGAGCCATAGAGGAGAGGTTGCTTATTAGTTGAAGTTACCACAATCGTTAGTAGGAGTGCATGATGTGTTTCATGTGACTTAGTTGAAGAAGTATTTTTGAGTGCCAGCAGAGCAAACACCGTTGGAGTCAATTGAGCTGCAAGTGGATTTGACTTATAAGGAGCCATCGATAAAATTTTTGGATGTAGCTGATCACAGGACCTAGAAGAAGTCAGTGTGTTTCTGTAGCATGTAGTGGAGCAACCATTCAGAGAAAGAAGCTCGTGGGAGCGTGAAGAGGAGCTACAGTTATAGTTTCTTCCTTAGTTAGCCATGAATCTTAAGGTCGAGATTCTATTAAGGGAAAGGTCTGTAACATCCCAAATTTGCTTTAGTTGGATTTATTGTGCATTTCCTATTTTTGAGAATTTTCTAGAATTTATTTGGGTTATTTGGAATTTATTTGAATTAGGCCTTTTTCTAAAAAAATAATTAAAAGTTTGAAAATTTTATATATAAAATTTGGTTGAAAGTATTTTATTTGAGTTCCAAATGCCATGAAATATTTTTCAGAATTTGTTTTAGAATTTTTTTGTGTATTTTTGCAATTTATTTTGGCTTATTCAGATTTCTGGAATTATTTTAATTGAAAAATATCAGAAAATGCCTACAACCCCATTTGGTTCCGAACTCGCTCAGGCCCCGTGTAACAACCCAATTTTCTAGGCCGTTTGAAAATTCCTTAAACCAGGGTTTTAATAGGGCGATAATGTCATTTCAACTCATTCATCCTCATTGCATGTCATTAATTTTTTTTATTTTATTTCATACGCATCGGTCCAATAATAATAATAATTTTTTTTTGTTTTAAATCGTAACGCGTTACAAATATTTAGCATATTGAAATTTTATTACAAAATCCTGAGCACAAATTTATTTTTTTTAAAAAAAATAATAAAATTATGAGTAGCAATAAAAAAAATATATAGATTATTGCCCTTGATCTTCTCTATTTGTTTTTACCAACTAAAGAGAAAAGGGGGAGAGCATTCATACATGACGACAACATCCATTTAATTGCACACTATACTTTCCCCTCACTGCCATTTCCATTCTTTTACCCGTAGCAAAACCCAAGCTCAGGCAGCAGCCATTGAATGGCCTTACCTGCTCCCTCCCCTCATTATTTTCTTCATTCACCATAGCCACCATACGCAGCGCACACACAAACAACACATGTGTTAAATCCTCTTCCTTCCCTCCACCCAACACTACAGGAATCCGTATTATTTTCGTCGGCCTAAAATTATTTTCGTCGGCTCTCTTCAAGCCGACGATTATGGACCAAATTTTCGTCGGTTTTAGGTTAGTTTTCGTCGGTTTAGATGAAGCCGACGAATATACCTTCTATTTTCGTCGGCATAAAATTAGCCGATGAAAATATATTTATATTTTCGTCAGTTTAGACAGAGCCGACGAAAATACTTTTACATTTTCGTCGGCTTGTGCGCTGGCCGACGAAAATCGGGGGATATAATGCACTAACAAAATTCCGACCTCAGCTCCCACCGCCGCATCTGGATCTAGCCCTCACGTCCTCCGCGCCCGCCGCCCCCGACCTTCGCGCCCATCCCTTCGCCGCGCCGCCCCGACCTCCGCGCCCCTCCGCCGCGCCGCCCGGCCCTCTGCGCCCGCCACCTCGACCTCTGCGCCATGCCGTTCGCACCCTCCGCCGGCCGCCGGCCCTCCGCGCCCCTCCATGTCCGCCGAGGAGCAGGCGCCTGCGTCGCCCGTGCCGTCGCCGGCGCACCCCACCTATGACCTCAAGGTCGTCATTGCGCTCGCCCTCTCAGAGGACGCCGGCGACCAAGGTATGTGCTCATGTACTTCATCGCTGAAATGATGCGCTGGCTCGGGTGTGCGTCGGCCGCCGCGTCGTAGGCTCACGCGCCGGTTGCTGCGGTTGAGGCCGTGCGGTCGTCGGAGGACTGGCACAGGAGGAGGCTGCGAAACGGGAACGAGAGGCGGAAGGCGAGGGGCGGAGGAGGCGCGGGAGGCGCCCTTGCGGCAGGTGGAGGGGTTGCTGGGGACGTGTGGTGCACGTGCACCCCGGAGATACCGTTCACAGCCGAGGCGTCGTCGGTGGACTGCGTCATGGCGCGGCACCAGACGGTGGCGAGTACGGGCCGCCACGGGGAGGCAGAGAGGCGGCACAGAAAGGTATTGCCTTACTAATTTCTCCTCGTTTCTTGCGGATTTAGTTCTGTAGGTGAGAGTAGCTTGAATCTGTCCATACTAAAATTTTAATCTTTTCGTAGGATGTCATCGTGTGTTAGTGTTGTCAAATTTAGTTGCGCTTCATGTTCATCCGTTCCCAAATCTTTGTTGCTTGTTGCAAAACCCAGCATTTGCACTTGCTTTCTTCTGAAACCAACTGAATTTCCATAGTGTTATGTCGAATTGACCCGTGACTGCTCGGTAACAGAGGCCCGGCGCTCCTCGGACTCGTAGGGTCACCATGCGGGAGCACATGTCTTCGTCATTCATGGACTCGCCGCCACGCCTTAACATGCCGTTCCTTGATGCCGACCAACCTTCAGGTCGCCACCGCCATATGAGTAGTGGAATCCGCCACTCTCACGTCGGGATCGAGGAAGAGGTACAATGCAGCATTTGATCTACGCCTTCTCTGTTGCCAAACCTTACCAATAAAACTTTACAATGTGGCTAGCCTTCTCGTTGATACTTGATAGGTTGTTTCTGCTTACGAATACTTCTCATAGGTAGTTAGCGGTTCATGCTGATTTGGCTGGTTTGTTTAGAATGTCACATGGTACCATCATCTTGAGATGTCTTAAGTAAAAGGATCCTTAGAGTTCTGTACAATAGTATAGACAACTATTGTCTGTATATTTCTCTATATCATCTAAAAACAAAACTAAAGATAATGGAACATGAGAGCTTGTGATAATGGAACATGGGTCATAAATAGATACTTTAGGTGAAGCATATGGGTCATAATAGATACGTTTGGTGATAATGTTTTGAACAAGACTCTTCTGCTTTTTTTATTGATGTACATCTGTCAGTATGATAATGTTGTAACTGTTTATTAACACCTTCAAGGGATGTGTCTTGTTTGGCCACCATACCAACTAATGTGAAAGCTGAAGCAACCTTTATTGCTAAGGAGGATGGTGTCATCGCTGGAATAAGCCTAGCATATATGATACTTAACCAAGTTGATCCGTCGTTGAAGGTAGCTCCATTGTATAGTTTCCCCAATTTGATCCGTCGTTGAAGGTGCAATTTGGTAAAATATATGGTAAATGCCTAAACAACTATTTTATTTTGTAGTAGTTAAAATTTGGAAGTTGTGTTAACTCTGTAAATCTAATTATTTATCCCATTTTCATTCTTTGTGTTAAGGGTTGTGCTCAATTTCATGCAAAGAAATGTTCCTCCTTTTTCCAGATGGACTCAAAATTTGCTTCCTGTTTACTTTAGGGCCCTAGTTATGCCACGGTATTTGAAAAATCACTCATGTGCCCCTTACATAGTTTTCCTGTTATGTACAGCACACGCATATCAATTTCAGATCTGATGATAATTGGCAAAGTCTGATTCTCATATGTGAAATTTCAGTAAACCTTCTTATTTGTTCTAGATCATGTCCTTGTCATTTGCTCCTCCCAGATCAATTTATTTATATTACGTTATACCCGCTTGTATGTTGCTTATGTGAGAATGACTGTTGATCAGTTCTTGGAGAAGGAAAATCTTGCACTTCCTGTTGAGGTACAATTTAGTGATTGCATATACCATCTAAAAGACGTAACTCTGCAGGTATTTACTCATATTTCAGTGGTTCACTCTTTTTTTCAGTGTGATTTATTTGCTCTACCAGTATACCTATTTACTTGCAGAAAAGGCATTTATTTAGCATTACGCGTATGTTCTTGAAAAAAACAAAATAAAGAGAAATCAAAGTGCATAACTCTTGACATTGAATATATTTTATGAACCAGGTTGAGACAAGGACACTTGAGGAAGTTAAAGATTTATTGAAGTATGCCGATGGGAACAAGACTTCATTAACCCGTACAATGTTGGATAATATGGTTGTCCCTCTTCCAAACGGGGATATAGATGTATCAGTGCTCAAAGATGCAGTTCAGTTGATAACTGGTAGATTTGAAACTGAGGTATGAAACTTTGCAAAGCTTAACATTTCCTTCATGTCTGTAGTGATGTTTCCCTCCCCCGCTTTGGAAATGTTTTTGTAGTGTGAGCACTCGCAATTACTTCCGTTGATCTTTTCAACTTGAGTATCTTGGTATTGCTCTATTCTTGTCTTGTATACTTTCATTTTTCAAATTAGGATAGATATGATGTGCAAGTAAGCAAAAAAGTTTATTTCTCGGTTAACTTTTTAGCAATAACTGACGAATTACCTTTTGATAGGTTGTATAATGATTTGCTTGTTTCAATGCTGTTTTGTTGAAAGCAATTGGTTTCGTGTGTCATGCATGTCTAACACAAGAGCTTGCTGCATTCGTTCGTAACACTTTCTACTTAGTGGGTGGCCTTAATTGTCTGCTATGCAGGTGATGTTCCCATTCTGCAATGCAAAAAGGACAATTTGTACCATGTCATATCCATAGTCATTTGTTATTAATAACTAATCATGCCGTAATGTGCATGTTCTAGTGTGACATCAAGGCTGCCACTGCATATGGTTTGCACAGTTCCCAGATATCAGACATTACACTTGTTTTTATGGATTGAAAATATTTTCAATATGTGTAAGTACTACTGAGTAGTGACATCTGACATGAACCTAGGAGGGTCTCTAGGATTACCGTTATCCATATATAATTATTAGGTTTCAGTATGTGCATCATATTCAGTTTTTCCATATATTTACAGATCCTTGTTTTCAGATAATCACAACAATGCGGACACTCTACCAAAAGTGCAAGCTGGTCCATGGTGATTTGAGTGAATACAACATTCTTTATTTACTGATCGTCGGTTTTGCCCTTAACCGACGAAAATAATATGGATTCCTGTAGTGCAATCTCCAGCAAGAGCACAAAATCGGTCCCTGCATGTCATACCAAATTGTTGCCCATCATCCAAGCATTCCATTCATGTCATTGAATCAAACATTCAAGCAAGATGATCATACATGCAAGCCACACATACACGCATACACACGGTGAAGGAGAAGAAGCAGCATGTCGGCGGGTGCTTGCAGCATGTGGAGGCACGGTTAGAAGATGTGGAGGCGCATTGCTCAACTCGGTGTACCTGGAGCAAAGCGTGGTGGTGCGGCCCGGTGCAGTACACAGCTGGCGGCCACGGCGCCGGCGAGCGCAGCGCGGCAGGCCGGTGCGTGACGTGGCAGCACCCATTGCCGGCGGCAGCGGGCCAGTGCGCCTGGGAGGGGGAGAGGCCTACGGGCCAGCTAGGTGGGAGAATGTCGGACCGCGGAATAACATCTCCGAAATCCTCTATGTATTTTGTACTAGTTCAGGAAATGCTAGTACACACAGTAGAAATAAAACTATAGCATATCCAGCGTTCTTTATTAAATAATAAATATTCAAAGTTACAAATGAAATGGCGCGCAGGCCAACGAATAAATAAACGAATAAATGAAACAGCCGAAAATTAAGATAAATAGATAGAACCCAATTAATTGCCACAGGCAATCGACTGGCCTAGTCCAACTGGTCCTCACCATCGTGGTACTCCTCCTCTAAAGTGGTAAAGTAAGCAAGGGTGAGTACATACGTACTCAGCAAACCACACCGGAAATGCAATATAAATGTACGGGTAATCAAGGATGGCAATATGGTTTAATTGAGCATAAAGCAACAGTTTAATAACATTTTCAATAATTTTAAAAGACATACTTTATTCCAAAAATCAAATCTATACAGTTTTAACTCAGAAATCTCTCCTGGAAATGGCTAAGTTATACCCATGATGGACTCCCTCCATCCAACATCGTTTTTCTGAAAACCAAATTTTAATTTACTAAAGTCTAATCTGAAAATGGCTTGCTCAGCATGCCCATAACCGCGGGCGCGGCTAATCGATTAGTTTGACACTCTGCAGAGGTTGTACAACTTTACCCACAAGACATAATATTTCCCTTTTATGTCAACACACTTCCTTTGGTGAGTGACAGAGAAAATTATGACAAGGCCCCTGTATTAAAATCATACACGTAGTCATGCCCGCTAAGGTTTCACCGCTGAAAGACTCCCTCTATTCAGAAGCCCCCTTTTGCGCCGAAGTGGCAGCATCTCGCTTTCACCACACCACTACCCCCATATGGCATGACTGTCCATGAAATGATTTAATAAGGATAGCCATGTCTGTCCCATTCCAGACTCATGGTAGTACGGTTAGGCTTTACATTCAGCGAGACTCAGACCGGTCCTTAATTGACTAGGCGAGACTGTTCCACAAACCCAGAACCATGACCTCACCACTTTCCAACCAATTCTCGCCCGGTCTAAGTCATTTTCATTTTAACCATACTAATCTCCACATTGATACTAACATTGATTACTATAAGTTTCCAAATGAACATGTATCATTTTGGCATAAAGTTCCCCAAAATTCCCTAAGTTAAGTCCTATACATGGCTAAGCAATGTCTAACTATTACCATAGTCATAAATCATATTATTACTAAGGTTACAAGTGTATCGGAATTCAAATGTCAAAGGTCGCATGTCGAAATTGGGTATAGCTATCATTTAAAACTAGGTCGGAAATTAATGTCTATAATAAATAAGCATGCAATAATTGTAAATACAACATACAAGTTCATAAAACTGGGAGCAATATGGTCAAGGGGGTGTGACTTGCCTGGTTCGACGAGTTGCTGCTCGAAATCGTCGTTCGGGAACTCCTCGGTCTCTCCGTAATCTACGCGCGAAAAACAAACAAATTCAAATAAAGTCCAAACGAATTCAAATAAACACAAATTGAATTTCAAACTAGCACTAAACTAAAGTTTGAGGTTTTTAATGAATTTAGGAAGAAGAACGGAGCCAAACGGAGTTCGAACGGGCGAAAACGGGCTCCCGGAAGTTTAAAAACAAATAAAACGGGTTTTCTGGAATTTTCTGGAATTTTTAAATCATTTTTAAAAAGAAAAACCGAATTTTCCGCGTCATGCTGACGTCAGCGGCTCTTTTTCAGATTTTTGAAAATCATTTTTTTTCTTTTAAAACGGCTGACAGGTGGGGCCACCCGGGCGTGAACCGCGTCCACGCGTGGCCGTGGACCACGCTCGTCTGCAGCGCCGCGAGGCGAGCGCCAGCGTGGCGAGCAGGTCGGGTAGCCTTGTGTGGCGGCCGGAGGGCGAGGCGGCGGCGGCGAGGAAGGCGGAGCCCGGCGGGCGGAGTCGGGCGGCCCAGCGGGGCAAGGGCCTTGGCCAGGCTCGCCGGAGTCGAGGAAGGAGGCGGCGGTGGCGGCAGCTGGAGGAGAGCGGAGGGAGAGAGAGAGGGGGAGAGGCACGAGAGGAGAGGGGGTCCCGGGGGTTTTTTATAGGGGAAAAGGGCGGCGCGGGGCGGCGAATCTGGCGTGGGATTCGCGCTGCCGCGGAAGAAGCGGCGGCGACAGGGGACGCGGCGGCGACGCGGCGCGGAGAAGGCGGGCGGCGGTTGGAGCTGGCGCGGGCGCGGGCTTGAGCGCGGGAAGGAGGAGGAGGAGCCGGGCGTTACAAATCTACCCACCTTAAAAAAGAATCTCGACCCTGAGATTCGGGCTGGCTAGCAAAAGAGTTGGGGATACTCGGACTTTAGCTCCTCTTCTTTTTCCCATGTAGCTTCCTTTTCTGAATGATGACTCCACTGAACTTTGCAGAAGCGGATGGTCTTTCTCCTCATGACATGTTCTACAGTCTCAAGAATCTTGATCGGATGCTCTTTGTAAGTCAAATCTTTTTGGATCTCGATATCATCCAACTGTGCTTGCTCAGTGGGAACTCGAAGGCATTTCTTCAACTGTGATACATGAAACACATCATGCACTCCTGCTAGCGCTGGCGGTAAACTCAACTGATAAGCAACTTCTCCTTTCCTGGACAGTATGGGGTATGGGCCCACATACCGTGGTGCTAGCTTCCCTTTATTTCCAAAGCGTTTTACGCCTCTAAGGGGAGTGACCCTGAGATACACATGATCACGTGGCTCAAAAGCTAGCTCTCTTCGGCGAGTGTCCGCATAGCTTTTCTGCCTAGATTGAGCTATCTTGAGTCTATCTTGTATAAGCTTGACTTTCTCTTCTGCCTCATTCAGAATACTTGGACCGAACAACTGTCGCTCTCCAACTTGATCCCACAAGAGCGGAGTTCTGCATTTCCTTCCATACAGCGCTTCAAATGGTGACATCTTCAAGCTGGCTTGATAACTATTATTATATGAAAACTCAGCGAATGGAAGACACTTGTCCCAACTGGCTTGATAGTCCAACGCACAAGCGCGCAACATATCTTCCAGTATCTGATTCACACGCTCGGTTTGTCCATCTGTTTGAGGATGGTAAGCTGTACTGAAATTCAGTCGAGTTCCCATGGCTTCATGTAAACTTTTCTAGAAACGTGAGGTAAACTGACTACCTCGATCTGAGACTATCTTCTTAGGAATTCCATGCAAACACACAATCTTGGTTATGTAAAGTTCTGCTAGTTTATTTCCTCCATACCTAGTGTTCATCGGTATGAAGTGGGCTACCTTGGTGAGACGGTCCACAATTACCCAAATGGAGTCATAATTTGTTTGGGTTTTAGGGAGTCCGGTGATGACATCCATTCCAATTTCTTCCCATTTCCACTTTGGGACTGCCAATGGCTGTAGCAAGCCTGCTGGTCTCTGATGTTCTGCTTTCACCCTCTGACAAACATCACAGCGAGCAATGTACTCTGCAATTTCTCTCTTCATGCTAACCCACCAGTATTTTTTCTTCAAATCCTGATACATTTTTGTACTGCCGGGATGAATAGAGAATGGCGACTCATGTGCTTCCTGAAGAAGTATCTCCTTTATCTCCTTGTGATCCGGCACACACAACCTATTCTCGAACCATATAACACCTTGTTCATCCTCTGAAAATCCTGGGGACTTTCCTCTTCTCATATTCTTCTTAATTTCTTGGATATCAGCATCTTCTTTTTGAGCTTCTCTAATCTGATCTCGAAGTGTGGGTTTTACTTCAAGTGCATTCACTGATCCGTGAGTGACAATCTCCAAATTCAACCTCTTCATCTCCTGGCATAGCTCGGGCAACCCTTCTCTAACACTGATCATGTTGACGTGGCTTTTTTTGCTCAATGCATCAGCTACCACATTGGCTTTCTCTGGATGATAATGGATACCAATATCATAATCCTTAATCAACTCTAGCCATCTTCTTTGTCTCAAATTGAGCTCGGTCTGAGTGAATATGTACTTCAGACTCTTATGATCCGTGTATATTTCGCAACGATTACCGATGAGGTAATGTCGCCAAATCTTCAAAGCATGCACAATCGCGGCCAGTTCTAAGTCATGAGTAGGATAGTTGCTCTCATGAGGCTTCAACTGCCGTGATGCATATGCTACCACTTTTCCTTCTTGCATCAGTACACAACCTAAACCTTGCCGTGAGGCATCACAATAAATCACAAAGTCCTTATGAATATCGGGTAGGATCAGGACTGGTGCTGAGACAAGTCTTTTCTTTAGCTCTTCAAAGCTTTTCTCACATGATTCTGTCCATTCAAACTTTTTCTCCTTCTTCAAGAGTTGAGTCATTGGACGTGCAAGTTTGGAGAAACTCTCTATAAATCTCCGGTAATATCCAGCTAATCCCAGAAAGCTTCTGACTTTGGAGACAGACTTGGGCTGTTTCCATCCCATCACTGCTTCTACTTTGGCTGGGTCCACTGCTACTCCACCTGCGGATACAATGTGTTCAAGAAATCCTACTTCCTTCAGCCAAAACTCGCACTTGCTGAACTTGGCGTACAGCTGGTGATCCCTGAGCTTTTCCAATATTAATCTCAAGTGTGTCTCATGCTCCTTCTCATCTCTAGAATAGATGAGAATATCATCAATGAACACCAACACAAATTTATCCAGAAATTCCATGAACACCTTATTCATCATATTCATGAAATAGGCTGGTGCATTGGTCAACCCAAATGACATAACGGTGAACTCATAAAGTCCATACCGAGTGGTGAAGACTGTCTTAGGCACATCTTCAGGTCGGATTTTTAACTGATGATATCCTGACAGAAGATCTATTTTGGAGAAGACACCTGCTCCCTTTAGTTGATCGAACAAGTCGTCGATCCTGGGCAAGGGGTACTTATTCTTAATGGTGACCTCATTAAGAGCTCTATAATCCACACACATTCTCATACTACCATCCTTTTTCTTGACGAAAAGAACAGGTGCACCCCAAGGTGATGAACTTGGTTTGACATATCCTTTGTCTTGCAGCTCACAAATTTGCTTCTTTAATTCAGCTAATTCATTTGCGGGCATTCTGTACGGCCTCTTTGAAATTGGGGCGGTACCAAGGACGAGGTCGATTATGAACTCAATATCCCGGTCTGGAGGCATACCGGATAAACCCTCTGGAAAGACATCAGGATATTCTTGTACGATTGGCACTTGCTCTAAACTTAAGCCCTTGAGCTTATTGAGACTGACTTGCTTCTCCCTACTGTTCTTGGACTCGAACTCGACCTTGATTCCATCTTCATTGGTGAGTTCAATAGTCCGGTTGAAGCAATTAATTCGGCCTTTATTCTTGGTTAGCCAATCCATACCAAGGATCACATCCAAGTCCTGGGACTGCAAAACTATTAAGTTTGCTAGGAATGTCACTTCCTCTATGATCAAAGGAATTTTTGGGCAAATGGAGCTGACCCTTACTTCTAATTCAGGGGAGCTGACTATCATGGGATTAGCAAGAGGAAAGGCGGCTATCCCATGCTTACCCACAAATCGACTAGCAACAAAAGAATGTGAAGCTCCAGAGTCAAATAAAACTGGTGTTGGGACTGAATTTACGAGGAACGTACCGACGACCACATCCGGAGCATCCTGGGCTTCCTCTGCCGTGATATTGTTGACACAGCCTCATTTGCGGCATCGGCTTATTCTTTGGAAGGGTTGAAGGGTTGGGTCTGGCCGGTGCTGGTGCTAGCATGGCTCTCTTCTTAGGGCACTGATTTGCAAAATGTCCCATCTCATGATAGTAGTAATACTGGACTCCCGCCGCAGTCTGTGTAGTCCTCTGGATCTGATTGCCTGCCGGGGCTGGAGGTGGCCTGAAGTTGGGGTTGGCGGGGCGCTGCGGTGCCACTAATGCCCTAGATGAAGAAGGAACCTGAGGTCTGACATACTGCGGAGGCTGCGGCATCGCGGTGCGAGGCTTGGGGTGTCCTCCGAGATTGTTTCTCTGGAAAGCCATTCTTCTCTTGCGGCTCTCCATCTCCTGATGCTTGCCTTCCTGGCGAATAGCCTTGTTGACTAACTGCTGAAAGTCAACATAATCATGAGATCTGGTGAGCGCCAATTCATCATTCAGTCCTTCAATGAAGCGCTCCTGCTTCGCTTCATCGGTGGCTACGTCTTCCGGAGCATATCTAGCCAGATGATTAAACTTGTATAAGTATTCCGTCACAATGCGTCCTCCCTGACGCAAGGAACGGAACTCCTTCTTCTTGAGTGCAATGACGCCCGAAGGGATGTGAGCTCGGTGAAAAGCTCGCACAAAGTCATCCCAAGTGATAGCCCGAGCGTCCCGGTGAGTAACTCGAAAGTTGTCCCACCACTCAGCAGCATGTCCATTCAGCTGATGAGAAGTCAATAAGACTCGCTCTCGATCACTACACTGAATGATGTCCAATTTCTTCTCAATGGTCCTGAGCCAATCGTCCGCATCAAGAGGCTCAACGCTGCTAGAGAACACCGGAGGCTGGGTTCTCATGAATTCTGGCAACTTGTTCTGCTGGTGATGCTGGGGAGTGGCGGCTTGAGCATTCTGATTATTGTTGATACTTTGCGCTAATAGTTGAATAAGCTGATTCTGATTCTCCATCATCTGATACCAGGTGGGTCCATCTGCGAGAGGAGGGGGCAATCCTGGCGAAGGGGGACTGTTGGCGTTGCTACGAGTGTTCACCATCTGACGGTTGATGACAAGATTTAGAAAAAGGGAGGAATAGAGTTCTACCCAAAAACCCCCCACACAAGCAATAAAACTCCAATAAACTCTAAATATAAACGAACGAATGAATCAAATCTTTATTAAACTTCTAGCAAAAGATGGCGCTTGTTTACAAGAAGTAACGACAGCACGCACAACGAAAGAAACATCGTCTAAAGCTATCTAAAGAGGAAACTAATCCTGCTGAGGTCCACGGAACTGGCTTAAATAAGTCTTCTTGTCGCCGGTCTTCCTTTTTTTCGGGACGTGGACAGGCTCCGAGTGCTCTGAAGTCTCTCCCTGGACGGACGAACCCTCATTGCCGGCCTTGTACATGGCCAGCTCCTCCTGCACTTCGCGAAGCTTCTGCTGGGTCGTCAACAGCTCGTCAAGGGTGTCCTGGTAGTTTTCGTCCATAGCCTTCGTGAGCACCGTCTGTCGAAGCAAAACGGTGGAGCTGGTCGTCGTAGGCGGGCGAAAGGCACTATACGAGCTGCACTTATACTTGATGGGATGGTAGCGAAACTCAGAGGGCTTCAATCGCGCCTCATAGAGTCTCCCCATCGTCCGTACTGCATCACGAGCTGCGTCCTGGATGCCCGTGGCGAAGGTGTCTCTCATTATTGGAGCCTCATAGATATGGGAGATGGTCCTGCCGCGGTCCTGAGCGTAGATGTGAACTTCGACTCTCCATTGATCCTGTGCGAACGTCCGTGTCCGGAAGCCGTGGTAGACGGGTCTCTCTGTGAATCCGAGGAATTTGGCCATATCCAGCAAAATCCTAGTCCAGCTCTCCGTGTACAGTCCGTACGACACTGTAGTCAGAATCTCAGCCATCTACAAATTTTGAGAAGGAGATGACTTAGAAATAAATTTTTATAAACCGAAGGGGTTGAGTGAAAAAGGGAGTAAGGAGTAAAAGTTTTCGAAATTATTTATCTTTTAAAATATAGTCCTTATGTTTGAACCATGGCTATGACCTACAGTCGATAAGGCTCTGATACCATCTCTGTCGGACCCCGGAATAACACCTCCGAAATCCTCTATGTATTCTGTACTAGTCCAGGAAATGCTAGTACACACAGTAGAAATGAAACCATAGCATATGCAGCGTTCTTTATTAAATAATAAATATTCAAAGTTACAAATGAAATGGCGCAGGCCAACGAATAAATAAACGAATAAATGAAACAGCGGAAAACGAAGATAAATAGATAGAGCCCAATTAATTGCCACAGGCAATCGACTGGGGGCACGGCCTAGTCCAACTGGTCCTCACCATCGTGATACTCCTCCTCTGAAGAGGTAAACTAAGCAAGGGTGAGTACATACGTACTCAGCAGACCACACCGGAAATGCAATATAAATGTACGGGTAATCAAGGATGGCAATATGGTTTAATTGAGCATAAAGCAACAGTTTAATAACATTTTCAATAATTTTAAAAGGCATACTTTATTCCAAAAATCAAATCTATACTGTTTTAACTCAGGAATCTCTCCTGGAAATGGCTAAGTTATACCCATGATGGACTCCCTCCATCCAACATCATTTTTCTGAAAACCAAATTTTAATTTACTAAAGTCTAATATGAAAATAGCTTGTTCAGCATGCCCATAACCGCGGGCGTGGCTAATCGATTAGTTTGACACTCTGCAGAGGTTGTACAACTTTACCCACAAGACATAATATTTCCCTTTTATGTCAAAACACTTCCTTTGGTGAGTAACAGAGAAAATTATGACAAGGCCCCTGTATTAAAATCATACACGTAGTCATGCCCGCTAAGGTTTCACCGCTGAAAGACTCCCTCTATTCAGAAGCCCCCTCTTGCGCCGAAGTGGCAGCATCTCGCTTTCACCACACCACTACCCCCATATGGCATGACTGTCCATGCAATGATTTAATAAGGATAGCCAGGTCTGTCCCATTCCAGACTCGTGGTAGTACAGTTAGGCTTTACATTCAGCGAGACTCAGACCGGTCCTTAATTGACTAGGCGAGACTGTTCCACAAACCCAGAACCATGACCTCACCACTTTCCAACCAATTCTCGCCCGGTCTAAGTCAATTTCATTTTAACCATACTAATCTCCACATTGATACTAACATTTATTACTATAAGTTTCCAAATGAACATGATATCATTTTGGCATAAAGTTCCCCAAAATTCCCTAAGTTAAGTCCTATGCATGCCTAAGCAATGTCTAACTATTACCATAGTCATAAATCATATTTTTACTAAGGTTACAAGGGTATCGGAATTCAAATGTCAAAGGTCGCATGTCGAAATTGGGTATAGCTATCATATAATAAATAAGCATGCAATAATTGTTAATACAACATACAAGTTCATAAAACTGTGAGCAATATGGTCAAGGGGGTGTGACTTGCCTGGTTCGACGAGTTGCTGCTCGAAATCGTTGTTCGGGAACTCCTCGGTCTCTCCGTAATCTACGTGCGAAAAACAACCAAATTCAAATAAATTCCAAACGAATTCAAATAAACACAAATTGAATTTCAAACTAGCACTAAACTAAAGTTTGAGGTTTTTAATGAATTTAGGAAGAAGAACGGAGCCAAACGGAGTTCGAACGGGCGAAAACGGGCTCCCGGAAGTTTAAAAACAAATAAAACGGGTTTTCTGGAATTTTCTGGAATTTTTAAATCATTTTTAAAAAGAAAAACCGAATTTTCCGCGTCATGCTGACGTCAGCGGCTCTTTTTCAGATTTTTGAAAATCATTTTTTTTCTTTTAAAACGGCTGACAGGTGGGGCCACCCGGGCGTGAACCGCGTCCACGCTGCGGGTCGTGGACCACGCTGCAGCATCGCCAAGACGGAGCGCTCCCAGGGCGCAGCGAGCAGGGCGGGCGCACGCGCGAGCGCGGGCGCGCCGAGGGCAGGGGCGAGGCGGAAGACGGCGGCGGGCGAGGGAAGGCGAGCCGGGCGGCGGGCGGTGGAGTCGGCGGCGGGACGGCTGGCCGGGCTCGGGCCGGAGTCGAGGAAGGAGGCGGCGGCGGTACTGGAGGAGAGCGGAGGGAGGGAGGGAGAGGGGAGAGGCACGAGAGGAGAGGGGTCCCGGGGTTTTTATAGGGGAAAGGGCGGCTGGCGGCGAATCTGCCGCTGGATTCGCGCGCTGCGGAAGAAGCGGCGGGCAAGGGGACGCGCGGCGACGCTGCGCGAGAAGGCGGGCGGCGGTTGGCGCTGGCGCGGGCGCGGGCTTGAGCGCGGGAAGGAGGAGGAGGAGCCGAGCGTTACAGAGAAGAATGGGAGGAAGAGAAAGAAGAAATGGCAAATGGAAGCTGCTATGGAGAAGAAAGGAGAATGGGGAAAAGAAAAAGAAGGAAGCCAGGAAGAGGCCTCGGCCGGAAGGAAGAGAAGAAAAGAGCATCTCAGCTTGGAAGAGAAAAGAAAGGGAAGACGAAGAATAGAAGGAAAAAAATAGAGGGAGGAGAAAAATATAGAAGAGAAAAGGAGAAGAAGAATAAAGGGAAAAAAGTAGAGAAATGAAAAGAGAAAGCAGATGGTGCCAGTTGCCTTTTTATATGTATGGATTAATTATGCGTGTCATCTCATTTCATAACCATAGCATATGCATGTATGTGTAGTAAATTTAGATGATGTTTCATAATCGGAAATAATCATCTGTTATATTTTAATTGTGTGGTATAACGTAAATAAATAGATAATAGTTTGTTAGTTCATACAAATATTTCCGATGATGAGGAATAGTATGTTTAATTGATTGGTAGATGAAAAGATATTTAATTGTATGAATCTTTGGATCACATGCAAATATTATAAGTGCCACAAGATAGTAAGATGTGACTGGTATGTTAAATTTGTGAGACTATTACTTTCAAGTTGGCTTGGTGGCTGATGTAGGATGATGAATAGATAATATTCCAGTGATCAATTGAGGTGTTCTAGTTGTCGGGCAATTATGTGATTAATCAGATAGAAGTCAATAAGATTGAAATTTAGGATTTACGAGTCATGGGGGCCGGTGGTTGATCTATATAATTGTGTTGCATCGGTTGAATTCCCTCACTTAGATTGAGTTGTATTTATGTGATGATGGATTAATCTCATGATTAATTAATAGTTGTGAGTTATTTAAGTTGCACATGAGCACTTGGATTGGGTGTCTTAATGAGGGTCCTGAGTTAAATTAATGAAGGCTTAGCAATTGAATTCATAGCACGCAATGAAATTGCAACAGCATGCAATTGGAGAATGAGTCACATGTGCTAATTTATGGGATGAGGTGCTCTCAATATAAATTAATATGTATTTGAATATGAGATGAAAAAGATGGTGCACATATGACTACATTATCAGGTATCATGTGTGATTAATGAGTGTATACCGGTAAGATCGATCACGATCTATTAAATGACGAATGTGCAACTAAATCGGGGATTGAGCCTGAATGTTAGATAATTTAAGTGCACCTAGGTTGGTGGAAATCTCCTCTCAAGGTAACAGTGATGGCTGCAAGATTGTCTATGGATAGATTTTCTAAACACAAAATGAGATGGTCGACTTACGTAATTATGATGCATCGGTGATAATTATCCATATCAAATAAGCGGTAGTCAAAGAATATTAAACTGATCCTAGTAGTATGCATATTGTTAAATTGATGCTTCCTTCACAAGGTAAATTTGGTAGAGGTTATGCCGCGTATTTAATCGGTGGATGTGTACCATTTAAGCAACACATGTGCATACTACTAGGATCAGTTTAATTTTTAAATGATAGTTTGATGAACCTTATGTGAAGAATATATGAGCACTTGGTGGTGGATTATTAATTGAATTGGTGCAACATATGAATTGGAGAATGAATTTTATGGTTGATTATTAATTGGATTGGAGCATCACACAAATTGGAGGGTGAATCGTACGTGCTAGGATATGAGACTTAACCATTAGATAGAAGGTCTATACTTTTATTTTGGATTGGAAAATGTATGATAATGGGTCAATTATGGTGATATAAATATGACTGATGAATGGATTACATACATTGTGAGCTAATGGAATGAGTACATGTGTGAACGATCAGTAGGCTATTAGATAATGAATAAGTTATCTAGAAGCCTCATGTGAATATTGCGCAGTTGCATATGTTTATATTGGTGGAATTTTGATATGTATGATCATAGATTTCTAAAGTGGGATTATTACAACTAGATTGTTAGCACTAGAGTAAATAGCCTAGTAAAGTATGATTATTGGAATGGTTCATGATCGCATACAATTAATTTAGCGAGTATTGTACCGTTACAGGATGGATTGTGTAAATGGAACGTCATGCGACCAGTTAATAGAAAAGAGGCAATTAATTAATTGGATGATTCTTTAATTCATACTTTATGAGTTTGTGAGTAGGGAGCAACGTTAGAGAAATTTTCGTAGTACGTCATGATTGTCAAATAAGTGGGACCGCCTCTGCTCTGGGCATTGGTAGTTGTAACACCCCGGCATTTAATATGCCTGAATGCTACCAAACATAAGCTAAACAACATCTAAATACCACAATTAAACATAAATTCCAGCAAAGGCGCACATGCTAAAAACCGAGATTTCGGCAGCATCTCCTTTGTTTTAACATGAATTAACACAATATCAATATCATGGCAAGATATGTCATAGCACACGACAAATAAAACATCAACATAAATGGATATATCATCAAATTACGCCAATAAAAGCATGCTCAACCACTTCATAAGCTATAACCAAGCAAATAAGGAATCACAAGCATGCTAAATTAAACCCTACATTAAGTTTATGGCACAACTCTTAATATCATGTCTCCAAGTGATTAATTATGGACTATGATGGTGGAGCTACGTGTAGAAGTGTAGCTAGACCCCTTTTTCCCGCATGCCGATCTCAAAGTACCTAAAAACAACATAAAACACAAGCGTGAGTTCGAAAACTCAGCAAGCATATTGTAATGGACAACAAGATCATTTACAAGACAATAATACCTTACATCACATATAATATCTCATACTTGAGCACATAACAACATCATCATTATTAAATATGTATTGCAATGCAATGCAATGCAATGTTATGCTCATATCTCCTTGGAAACTCATACCGGTATGGTTGAGTACACACCCGTCGGTGTGCACCCTCTCCCCCCTTCCATCCCGAAGATGGAGGGTGCCTACTCCTCGCTTCCACAACCCACGGTAGATGGAATCACGATGTAGGACTTACTCTAATGGCTCCCCGGATTAGTCATAACTTTCTCACCGACCTTCCCGGATTAGTTAATGACTTTCTCACCGCCCGGGCCATGTAACATGTCATGCATGCAACTATGCCAATTATCATATTTCACATGTACATAAACATATGGCAACTCATCATGACAAATATAAACACATGGCATCGAACCATGATAATCATACTCAATATTTCATTGGAAAACAGCAAGCATGGCAAGTGAGCATAGCAAGTGTTCAATCTTTCACCCAATATCAACAAACAACCTACAATCCGCTATACATTACAACACACTTGCCTCAACCGCGGGCGACGGATTTGTGGGACGTAGAGGGCACTCCCGGTGTCACACCACCTGCACATAGGCATCACACACTCACAATAATGCCCGCAAAACAGTACACAAATCCCCATCTAACCCGACATTGCCCACTACTTGCAAACCTAAAAACAGAGGTTCTGTCCCGGCGGGACAGCAGCCTTGAAAAGGCCATAACTTGAGTTCTGGGACTCCAAATCGATTAAATGAGTACACTATCGCAAAGCTTAGGAAATTTCCTAACTTTTTCTAGTTATACGGAAAGACTCATTCGGAATCTAAAATTGTTTAATCTACAGATTACTACGATCTGTTCCAATCGCGTCACAGATTTTAACACGCTCGGTAAAACGGCCATAACTTTCAAACGGCTGATCGGATTTTAACGTGCTTTATGTACAAAGAAAGATAATTAAATTATCTACAACTTCTTTTAAGTCCGTACGGACAGATTCGGATTCTAAATCGACGAAAACTCGAACCCTAGCCCGACTGCTCAATCTGCCCGAAAACAGAAACGTGGCAACGTCTAGATCTAACCCAAAGAACTCCAACCCAGCACCACCAATTGATCTAAAAACTTCATAAACACCCTAAGAACAGTACCTAGATCAAACCCAAGGATCCCCATGATCATACCTTTGCACAACGAACGAATCTCCAATAGATCTCCTCACGGATCGCTCCTCGCTCCACACTCCTCGCTCCTCGCTCCTCGCTCCTCGCTCCTCGCTCCAACGGATGGATCCACAAGGTGCAGAGGTGTGGAGACCACCCTAGGGCAGCAAGGGGGTGGAGGAGAGGTGGTGGAGAGGTGGGGAGCAATGGGGCAAAGGGGGGGTGGAGGCGCACAAGAGGGCGAGGGAGAGGCGGTGGCGGCTAGGGCTTAGGAGGGGGAGGGAGAGGGGCGCACCAAAGCTGCATGGGGCGCAAGGGGGCTGGGGGAAGCCCCTTTTACCATCCCTCAACACAATCCTAGTCCGTTACGGAGACCTAATCCATCCCACCAAAGCCTACCAAGGCCCAAAACTACCCCGGGAAGGCCCAAAACCCCGAAAACGACCCGGAAACGGCCCGGAAAAGCTATTAACCTCTATAACCTATAGTTTTAACCTTAATTCCACATTTCATACTGTTATTAACCTCATCATGCACGTTAAATAAGGTTACGACACTCCGTGGTGTCACAACACTTCAAACGGCCCAAAAACGCGAGTAAATCTCAAGCCGTAAGATTTTCTTCTCTAATTTCACATTTTGTAATGTCACACCAAAACGTAGTGTCACATTCTTCCCCTCTTCAACTGGATTCGACCTCGAATCCGAAGGACACCAAAAACAACTACCAAGTCCCCAAGGGACAAAAGGCTTCTCAGCCGCAAAGGCTCCATCAACCCAAAACGCTCGAATCCTCACGACAAACATTTCGCACTTCTATCACAACCAACCTGACTACCACACTCCATCAAACTCAATCATGACACATAATCCCATCTCTTCCAATTATTTGACCCTTTTCACAAAGAATCAAAATTAACTAATGTCAGCTACGTACATAGCCTTCATCGACAAAACTTTTCTTTTCTTCCACAAACCACACTACACTTTCATTCTACCCCCTCCCAGGCATAACACACACCCAGGGACAACTAGCTACGACAAAGTTCACGACAGATCACTATATTTCAAATTATCATCACTTTTTAACAATCCAACCATATTCTCAAAAAGGTTTGGACCGACATCACCAACTTCCAACATGACCACCCTTCGAACCACAACCAGAGTTCTACGCCTAGCCCAAGGTAGAGCTGTAAATTATTACCAAACCTCAACTGGTTCTTTTCCTATGAGGGTCTCGCCCTCACACTTTCTCACTCAAAAACTACCAAACCCATGAGTATAATCCTCCATTATGCTCAACAATTCCATAGACATTTCTATTCACATCTCAAACGAGAATGCCAACAAAGAGCAACTCCCTTAGTCGGATGAACCACATTCATCAACTCGAACCCAAAACACAACAAATCACTTGGAACAAAGGTTTGACAACCTCGAAAGATCACTCGATCTTTTTTCCTAAGTCAAGTCGCAAAGGAAAAACTCCAATCTCAAATCAATGCGATACATCTCGCATCGGGGACCACTCAAACAAAAAGAGAGACTCCACACAATTCTTTGTCAGAAATTCTCAACAATCAATGACAACTCGACTCACTTTCACCACAGCCAAGCATCTCATAAAAACGACATTGTGGAAGAGAAAACCGATTCTCAAACCAATCGAAAGAATCCACAACCGCCATAATAATTCTCAAGGAAACGAGGAAACCCAATCCTCTTACAACAAAGCCAAATGCCAGGAACTCTTCACTCTTTCTTTTCATGCTAAAGAGCAAATGGAAATCTAGATTCATGACATGAATCCAAGCTTTTTGAGAGCACACCGGATTAGTCATATTTCCCTATATGACTTACTCACCGACCTGGCTCAACGACTCTTTTATCAATAGACATCTATAAATGATGTCATGTTTCCTTTTCACCATTCATTCATCATGTACAACGCTACCAAATAGTCATTCACAAGACAACTTCTTCCTCTGCATCACATGATTAAAACTTGGATAGCATCGATGATTGCGCCCAATCATAAAACTATGAGGGGAACACCATTAACAGGAAAACACCACGTCATACATAACCCGTCGACAATTGAAAGCCAAATTTGTAAAGCATCGCGTTTTAACCAAAATCAACATTTTGAAAGAGAACATCAATTCTCAAAGAGAAATGGGAGACTCATTTTCCCAAAATGAGAACACTTCACCAACCCGAATCACTTATAAACATTCATAAAATCCACCCTTTTGAAACACTCGCAAACACCACATGACCTTTTCCAAATAAATCCAGTTCCAATCAAATAGACTTACAAATTAAATCTCAAGAATTTTCAACATAGCCCACTATGTCCATCGGCTTCCTTTTTAAGATTTACTCCAAGTATGCTTCAGTGCGAACGCGAAGGAGCGCGATCCACTCAAAGGCTTTTGGGTGCAAAATCAAACTCATAGCATAAACGGAACAACTTAGCCAAAACCAAAGATGGGCACCAACCTCTACGAGTTTTAGGGAAACTCGAAAATGCAACATAAAGAACACCTTGACCAAAATAAAACATTTAACCAAGATAGCAAACCACCAACCCAGATCAAAAAGGTTTTATACACAAGCTCGGCATGAGACTCACCATAACCAGTGTCCCACTATCCTTAACATTTAAGCATTCCATAATCACTATTTACTTATTGAGAAAACCCATCTTAAATCAATCCATACTACCTCCTCAAGAACCCCACAAACCAACACATCATAAAACAACGTATTCTATATTTCAAACGTAGTACTTCAACAGATACTTAAGCATGATCATCCTATCAATTTTTATACCATAAATACGTCAACATCTTGACAATCAAAACTTATTCCATTAACAAATGACTTCAACATACAAATAGTATCTCCATAAGACAAAGTCGAAAAATATGATCCTAAGATACACCTTCTTTAGGATACAATTCTATATCATGCTAAAATATCCATGGTTCACTTCATCGCCACATGTTATAATAATCTCTATTTTACAATGGCTTCCAAAAAGTAATCTAAACAATTACCACCACTACTAAATCATCAATATCAATAAATAGGCATAATCATAAAAACAACTACATTGTTTTTAGTTACACTATCCATATACCATAACAAATTGTCACTATACAACATACTCCAACTATTAAAATAAATTTAATAGGTTAGACCATCCCAATGTTTTAGCAATATCATAAACAGCAAAGCCTATGTCTTCACAATTGACATCGATACTAGCATCGTAGGAACACAGCTGCATACTTCCAATTATACTAATGGTTTGCGACAACATAAATAGCAACTCTAATCAACTTCCAAATTAAAGTCACTAGTCAACACGATTAAATCTCTCTATTAATCCATTAGATTAGAACATCTTTAGACAACCAGCAAAGTTTCTTTAACAATATCAGCAGTCTACATCATCTTAATGTTTTAACTATGCATTAGGGTTTAAAACTTTAAACATATTCGAGGGTCATAAACACTTTCAAAGCAAGGCAACAGATTCTAAGCATGTACATTAACATATTTATTCATTCTCATTATAGGGTAATCTGCAACACTAGAAGTTCATTTAATCTTAAGCTAAACACAAATATTACTTTTAAGCGATTCAACTCACCAATTAACTTAAGAACAAATCATTTCCAATAACCACATTGTTACATACTACATGACATGCTAAACAACCATTTTCACTTTTGACAAACAGGATGCAACTCCACTTTTAAGGACAACCACAACTCAAGAACCGTAAGCGAACAACGATAGACAATTTCTCCTTTTCCAGGCAAGGAAGAAAACAAAACTCTAACAGAAATGCAGGAGAGTTCCACTCTCAAGTTCCCAAATTTGCCCACAAAACTCTTCAAGAAATCTCAAGATCCATACTTCCAAGAAGGAAGAAGGATGCACTAGGGAAAACAAAATGTTCAACCAAACCTTTTCCGATAAAGTTACAAAACTTAGCTCCATCCAACCTAAGGTCGGCACTAGGATAACTTCAACTCTTTTCTCAGATAGGGAGGACAACAACCACATATGTTTCCTCCCTAAGACAATTCACAATAACCAAAGAAACCGGTGTCAAAGCAAAGGCGACTAAAAAGGCGCAACTCTAAACTCTTCTTCTTCGTTTCCAACCAAGGAAGACCAAAAACCACAAATCGCATACGGAATGATCCGCGAAAAAACCAATACCAAACATTTTTCTTTTAATTTCCATCAACTAAAACCAAGAAAACCAACCAAAACCAACCGTCAGAACGGTGAAGAACATACGAAGGAACCCACCACCAAACTCTTCTATTTGACTCCCGTCAACTACCCGATCTACGACAGAAGGGGTAAGCACTCTTCTCCTACAGGGGTTAATAGTTCTTCGGTGATGGCGCTAACCGGCCACACCGTCACACTTCACCCTTACAATGAATAAAGAGAGGTGACCGAAACCCTTCGGCACCACAACCCCACTTTAACATAATAACATGAACAATTCAATTCAATTCTTTCATAAACATAGCAACATACATAAACAAATGTAGCATTCAACATCAAGGCTCAAATACAACATTTAAGCGTAACGCAACGATTCCCATACCCTTTCCTACTGTGCATCCATGTGTGTCAAATTTTAAATTACTTATACCACTTTTGCAAGTTTTAATGTTGCTATCCTATAACAAAGTTTTAGTTAAGACCTAAGCCATGTTTCTAAGTTATTCCACATCACATTTTAGTTGTACCCTATAGCATGATACTAAAAATTCACATTCCAAGGACCTACAGCCCGCTCTGATACCAACTGTAACACCCCGGCATTTAATATGCCTGAATGCTACCAAACATAAGTTAAACAACATCTAAATACCATAATTAAACATAAATTCCAGCAAAGGCGCACATGCTAAAAACCGAGATTTCGGCAGCATCTCCTTTGTTTTAACATGAATTAACACAATATCAATATCATGGCAAGATATGTCATAGCACACGACAAATAAAACATCAACATAAATGGATATATCATCAAATTACGCCAATAAAAGCATGCTCAACCACTTCATAAGCTATAACCAAGCAAATAAGGAATCACAAGCATGCTAAATTAAACCCTACATTAAGTTTATGGCACAACTCTTAATATCATGTCTCCAAGTGATTAATTATGGACTATGATGGTGGAGCTACGTGTAGAAGTGTAGCTAGACCCCTTTTTCCCGCATGCCGATCTCAAAGTACCTAAAAACAACATAAAACACAAGCGTGAGTTCGAAAACTCAGCAAGCATATTGTAATGGACAACAAGATCATTTACAAGACAATAATACCTTACATCACATATAACATCTCATACTTGAGCACATAACAACATCATCATCATTAAATATGTATTGCAATGCAATGCAATGCAATGTTATGCTCATATCTCCTTGGAAACTCATACCGGTATGGTTGAGTACACACCCGTCGGTGTGCACCCTCTCCCCCCTTCCATCCCGAAGATGGAGGGTGCCTACTCGTCGCTTCCACAACCCACGGTAGATGGAATCACGATGTAGGACTTACTCTAATGGCTCTCCAGATTAGTCATAACTTTCTCACCGACCTTCCCGGATTAGTTAATGACTTTCTCACCGCCCGGGCCATGTAACATGTCATGCATGCAACTATGCCAATTATCATATTTCACATGTACATAAACATATGGCAACTCATCATGACAAATATAAACACATGGCATCGAACCATGATAATCATACTCAATATTTCATTGGAAAACAGCAAGCATGGCAAGTGAGCATAGCAAGTGTTCAATCTTTCACCCAATATCAACAAACAACCTACAATCCGCTATACATTACAACACACTTGCCTCAACCGCGGGCGACGGATTTGTGGGACGTAGAGGGCACTCCCGGTGTCACACCACCTGCACATAGGCATCACACACTCACAATAATGCCCGCAAAACAGTACACAAATCCCCATCTAACCCGACATTGCCCACTACTTGCAAACCTAAAAACAGAGGTTCTGTCCCGGCGGGACAGCAGCCTTGAAAAGGCCATAACTAGCGTTCTGGGACTCCAAATCGATTAAACGAGTACACCATCGCAAAGCTTAGGAAATTTCCTACCTTTTTCTAGTTATACGGAAAGACTCATTCGGACTCTAAAATTGTTTAATCTATAGATTACTACGATCTGTTCCAATCGCGTCACAGATTTTAACACGCTCGGTAAAACGGCCATAACTTTCAAACGGCTGATCGGATTTTAACGTGCTTTATGTCCAAGGAAAGATAATTAAATTATCTACAACTTCTTTTAAGTCCGTACGGACAGATTCGGATTCTAATTCGACGAAAACTCGAACCCTAGCCCGACTGCTCAATCTGCCCGAAAACAGAAACGTGGCAACGTCTAGATCTAACCCAAAGAACTCCAACCCAGCACCACCAATTGATCTAAAAAATTCATAAACACCCTAAGAACAGTACCTAGATCAAACCCAAGGATCCCCATGATCATACCTTTGCACAACGAACGAATCTCCAATAGATCTCCTCGCGGATCGCTCCTCGCTCCACGCTCCACGCTCCTCGCTCCTCGCTCCTCGCTCCAGCGGATGGATCCACAAGGTGCAGAGGTGTGGAGACCACCCTAGGGCAGCAAGGGGGTGGAGGAGAGGTGGTGGAGAGGTGGGGAGCAATGGGGCAAAGGGGGAGGTGGAGGCGCACAAGAGGGAGAGGGAGAGGCGGTGGCGGCTAGGGCTTAGGAGGGGGAGGGAGAGGGGCGCACCAAAGCTGCATGGGGCGCAAGGGGGCTGGGGGAAGCCCCTTTTACCAGCCCTCAACACAATCCTAGTCCGTTACGGAGACCTAATCCATCCCACCAAAGCCTACCAAGGCCCAAAACTCCCTCGGGAAGATTTGGTTCCTCAAGGAACCCTCTTTGGACAAAAGTCAAAATTTGCTTTAAAAAAGTCCCCAAATTTTCAAAAATCTTTGTAAAAATATTGTACTATGTATTTCAAAAGGTTTTACAAGCTTGCAAAACGAAAATCTCTATTTTGGAAACTAATTTGGCCAAAACAATTGTGTTTAACTCAAAAATGCCTATTCTATGCCTATGATTAGATTTTCGCATTCAAGTTGGATTTCATTGTTTTCATAAGTGGTCATGGCTTCTAAAAGTATTTCAAATCCTTCAAGCCATGAGAGTTCAATGGCCAATGAAATCCAAGATGATGTTGCACTTTGATGTCTTCATAAAATTTGTTTTCTTTTTTATGCCTCAAAGCACATTTCACTAAAATCGTGCTAAAAGAAATTTTCATTCAATGCAAAAGTTGTTAATTTGTCCAAAGTTGGTTTCCTAAAAGTTTCAAATCATTTGGACTTCATTTGAGCAAATTTTGAAAAAGCTTGCTTTTCGGTCTGCCAAGGGCGGTACTACCACACCTGTACGGCGGTAGCACCGGACTCACAGTACTATAGGCACTGTGTGTGCGGTAGTACTGGTCTGACTAGGCAAAACTTTGAAAAATTTCAGATTTTCAAAATTGGTTTTGGGATATCTTTTGATTGGATGTTTTCATTTTTAAATGTTCTTTTTGGAAAAGATTCTTGTAATCCCAAAGTTTCTTTGTGCTAATTTTCAAATATTTTAAAAATTATTTAAAGTTGTTTTAAAGTGGTATGAGTCTAAGTATTCAATTGAATTGTTGGGTGGATATGTCCGAGTCTAATTGGAAGAAAGCCAAGGCCGCAAACCTCACAAAATCAATGGAAAAGGCAACAATGGATCCTTTCGTGTAAGTTGTACAACAGGCAGCATGAATTCTTTACAATTTTAAAAGGCACATATGTATCGTAGTTGTACTTCTCATTCATCGTTTGTCCGTGTCGCCTTTTATACCGTACAAGTACGAAGGCTAACATAGGCAACGAACCGAACTGTATGTGCCACATATGTTTACTCGTTTTCTACGTCGTGCAATACAACGATTCCATATGCGCCATCTATCTTCTCTCATTTTCTACAACATTAAATGTCAATTCAAGTTGCAATATATTCAATCTCACAAAAAAAATCACCATATATATCCGCTTACCTTTATTCTAATGTGAAATGTTCTTTTAGTTCACAACGATGACACAATACCAACACATATACTATACAATTATTCTTTATAGAAGGATCGTGGCAAACTTCAGTTTTTCATAAAATCATTTTGGCATAATACACAAGAAAAAAATAATCGCGAACTCAATTCTTACTAACAATATCCCATTTTCTGTAAACATTTCCCTACTTTACTAATTGTTATTTCCAAAAAATTTTGCTTCCATAATTTTTTTATTTTAAAATACAAAATCGACAGAAAACCCTCCCAACACTATTTCCAACAAAAATACAAATTTGCTCTTTGTCAATATTTAAAATGGCAACGATATTAATAGAGAGGTCAATCTGTCATTTTTTAAAATTGGCATATTATTTGTATAATGTTTTATTTTTAAATATTTTTAAAAAAAATTCAGCCTTATGAAATATCTTCTCGTGTAGTCTTCTCTGTAGGCGAATGAGGTACGAATGGTCCTATTACACATTACTACAAAAAGGTTTATATTAGATGCCTCATCACAGACGGTTTCGATAAACCGTCTATGATAAGAAATATCAAAGACGGTTCTAAAGTGCAACCGTCAATGACAACATCACAAACGGTTCTAACGTGCAACCGTCAGTGATATACAACAATATCATAGACGGTTTTAGTATAAAACCGTCTGTGATGACTCCTGTAGCCATCACAGACGGTTCTATTTAAAAACCGTCTATGATATACAGCAATATCACAGACGGTTTTTAAATAGAACCGTGTGTGATGGCTACAGGAGTCATCACAGACGGTTTTATACTAAAATCGTCTATGATATAAATGCACATCACATACGGTTTTAGCTAAAAACTGTCTGTGATCCCACCCCTATAATCCTCACTCTATTGTGGAATTGATGTGGTATTGTGTAATTTAGCTAAGTCTATACATTGCCATGACTTGGATACTACAAATTTTAACTAAGTGCTCAATTTTACAAATTTTGGTTAAGTGTTCAATTTTACCATGACTTGGATGCTCCAACAATTTTACCATGACTTGGATGCTCAATTTTACCATGACTTGGATGCTTCAATTTCGAGCATCCAAGTCATGGTAAATTTGAAGCATCCAAGTCAAATTAAAATTGAACACTTAGTTGAAATTTGGAGCATCCATGTCATGGTAAATTCGAAGTATGAGAATATTAAAATCAGTTTTTGGGTGCTTTGTGAGGTTAAGGGGAGGGGGACACGTTATATTTCAAATGCGATCATACCAACACTACAGTACTAAATTAGTTAAGCGTGCTTGGGCGATCGAGAGTAATACTAACTAGGTAAGAGCAATACTAACTAGAACGCGTTATGTTTATTAGTAGTGTTGAATCAGTGTCGGTTACGCATATCACAGGTGGTTCTTATATCACAGACGGTTCTTGGCTAGAACTGTCTGTGATAACAGATTATCACAGACGGTTCGTGAATAGAACCATCTGTGATAACCTATTATCACAGACGGTTTATAGATAGAACCGTTTGTGATGTGTATTTTCACAGTATGCAACGATTATTACTTACGCATAATTACAGACGGTTCGAAAAACCGTATGTTTTTCTGCAGTAGTGGCAGGCAAATCCCCCTTCCCCTGATCGTTTAAGTACTACTGAAATAATTATCCCATTCGTGTCGTCGGTGTAGCCTTTTTCGCGATCTTATCCATGCTAACCAAGGAAACTCCGTGACACAACGATTTCGTGTCATGGTGTGATCGACAGCAGGCAGATGCAACGCACCTTGTGGCGCTAGCTGCAAGTCGACCACGTTGCTATCGAAAGCACTAGCACACATGGTCTACCGTGCGTCAACTCACTGCAACAAGATGGAAATTAACAGCTACACAAATCGATCGACTACATCGTGACAGTGCAGTGTTGGGAATCACTTCACTTCCTAGATGTGCTTGACACACACCTCCACACACCACTTCCGGAAAAAAAACTCATCCATTGTCTCAAGGAAAAAGAAAACCACACTACTTCTGAAATTTTCTGGTCCCTCGGTCATATAAAATAGGGCCAGTGGGGCACTACACCATGCGTACCACACCTTGTAGATATTGTCGTCGTGGTCGTCTTCTCACTGGGTAGTGGCGAGCATGTCGACGCCCGTGAAGGTGTTCGGGCCGCAGGGGTTCGCGAACGTGGCGCGGGTGCTCGTGTGCCTGGAGGAGGTCGGCGCCGGCTACGAGATCGTCAACGTCGATGTCCCGGCCGGCGAGCACAAGAGCCCCGAGCACCTCGCCCGAAATGTAACCTGAATTTCTGAACTCTCTCTTTCTGGGTCACGGGGTGTTTCTTTTCTCCTGTCATTGTCATCAGCTCTTAGAAGTGATTATATATAGTTGATCTCGTTAACTGGTTTGTACTTGTGTCTTTCTCGCAGCCGTTCGGGCAAATCCCGGCTTTCCAGGATGGCGATCTCGTACTCTTTGGTAAACTTCACTTGCAATTCTGTAGCTAATATCCACGGTTCGAGTCCTAACGAGAAACTTGTAAAGATTTTTAACTGCAAAGCTACTCAAACTTTCCGAATGAAGCTGTTCTTCTGGTTGAAATGGGGTTCGCGATTTTGTAGCATAGTTCACAAGGGAGGAAAATTAATTAGGTGTCTAGTGTGGAAGGCGCCAAATAGGGAAGGTATTGCAATTTTGCTTTTGTCAGATGTCGAGAAAACATTAATTAACACCTTAACACTTTCAGTGTTTCCTGAGATATACCTCCAATCGAACCCATCAAAAGAGAGCTTGCATAAATTTAAGCATAACTGGTTTCCAGCCATCAAACTATATATAATATGATCCATAGACCGTATGGTAATTTTTTACACTAGTTCATTCGTGCTTGATAATAATTACTGGCTTTAATTTGGGGTTCATGAACTTGTGTATTCTCAGAGTCACGCGCCATCGCAAAGTACATGCTTCGTAAGCATAGGACCAGCGAAGTTGACCTGTTGAGGGAAGGAGATCCGAAAGAAGCGGCAATGGTGGACGTGTGGACAGAGGTCGAGGCGCAGCAGTACGGCCCCGCCCTCGCGCCTATCGTGTACGAGTGCCTCATATACCCTCGCCTGCGTGGAACGCCGACGAACCAGGACGTCGTGGACGAGAGCGTGGAGAAGCTCAAAAAGGTGCTCGAGATCTACGAAGCGCGTCTATCGAAGCATGAGTACTTGGCTGGAGATTTCATCAGCTTTGCTGATCTCAACCACTTCTCCTATACTTTCTACTTCATGGCGACCCCTTACGCGTCTCTGTTCGACCTGTACCTGTAACACCCCGGCATTTACTATGCCTGAATGTTACCAAACATAAGCTAAACAACATCTAAATACCACATTTAACATCAAATTCCAGCAAAGGTGCATAGACTAAAAACCGAGATTTCGGCAGCACCTCCTTTGTTTTATCATGAATTTAAGAAACAGCAACAATATAGCATTATATGGCAATAAGAGAAACATCTAAACAGCAATAAATAAAGTCTTAACGACAATAAAAGACTAACATCAAGCTCTTAAAGTTCCAAGTGTCAAACAAACAATAGAACTCTCATTAACCAAGCTAAGACTTAATTTAAAGGCCATCACACGCAATTTATTATCCAACTAAATGAATTGACTTGGGGAAACATTAAGGTGAAGCAACGTGTGAGAGTGTAGTATTCACTTTCCGCATGCCGCTTCTCATGGTACCTAAAACAACAAGAAAACACAAGGGTGAGTTCGAAAACTCAAAGAAGCATACCGCAATGGACAACAAGCATAACAACAAGTCAATAACATCTTTCAAGATGTATAACATCTCATTCATGAATACTTATCAATATCATCATCAATTTGTATCGCGATGTAATGCATTGCTCGACCCTCTGGAACCTCATACCCAGGTATGGGAAAGTACACACCGTCGGTGTGCACCCTTTCCTCCCTTCCATCCCGAAGATGGAGGGTGCCTACTCGCTCCAAACACCACGTGGATGGAATCACGACATAGGACTTACTCAATGGCGTTCCCGGGATTAGTCATAACTTTCTCACCGACCTTGCCGGACTAGTTAAGACTTTCTCACCGCCCCTCGCCCTATCTCATGACATGCATGCAACCATGCCAAATATCATATTCAATTCACATATTAACACATGGCATCATAATATGTTAAACATGCTCATCATATCATATCAATCATTAAAACATGGCAAGTGGACATATATCATGTAGGCAATTCCATCTAATTTCAACATGCAACCTACAACTTGCTATCCATCACAACACACTTGCCTCAACCACGTGCAGCGGATTGGCGGGAAGAAGAGGAACTCCCGAGGTCACACCACCTGCACATAGGCATCACACACTCACAATCATAACCTCAAAACAGTACACACGCCCTCATCTAACCCGACATTGCCAACTACTCGCAAAACCTAAAACAGAGGTTCTGTCGGCGGGACAGCAGCCTTACAAAAGGCATAACTTGGAGTTCTGGGACTCCAAATCGAATAAGCAGTACACCGTCGCGAAGCTTAGAAATTTCCCAACTTTCTAGTTATAGGGAAAGACTGATTCGGACTCTAAAATTGTTTAATCTACAGATTACCACAATCTGTTCCAGTTACGTCACAGATTTTTAGGCGCTCGGTAAAACAGCCATAACTTTCAAACGGCTGATCGGAAATTAACGTGCTTTACGTCCACGGAAAGATAATTAAATTATCTACAACTTCCTAGAAGTCCGTACGGTCTGATTCGGATTCTAAATCGACGGAAACTCGAACCCTAGTTCGACTGCTCAATCTGCCCGAAAACAGAAACGTGGACAAGTTTAGATCTAACCAAATTACTTCAAACCAGCACTCCTCATTGATCTAAAACTTGATAAACACCCTAATAACAGTACCTAGATCATCCCCAAGGATCCCCAAGATCATACCTTTGCCCGGCGCAAAACTCCAATCAATCTCCGCGAATCTCCATGGAATCGCTCCTCGCTCCACGTTCCTCGGCCTCGCTCCTTGCTCCTCGCTCCTCGCTCCACAGGGATGACTCCACAAGGTGCAGGGTGGGGAGGCCACCCTAGGGCAGCAAGGGGTGGAGGAGGTGGTGTGGAGGTGGAGGAGAGGAGGGAGTCTTATGACGGTTTTGGGGAGCTAGGGCTTAGGGAGGAGGAGGAGAGGCAGAGGGGAGGTGGGGCGCAAGGGGCTGAGGTGGGGCTCAAGGGGCAGGGGGAGCCCCTTTATCAGCCCTCAACCCAATTCTAGTCCGTTACGGAGTCCTAATCCATCCCACCAAAGCCCACCAAGGCCCAAAACTCCCGGAAGGCCCAAAACTCCTGAAAACGCCCGAAACGTTATTAACCCCCGATCCTTATGATTTTAACCTTATTTCCACATCTCATACTTGTATTTAACCTTATCATGTTCAAAAATTAAGGATACAACACCCGAGGTGTCACATTCTTCCCCCTTCAACAGGATTCGACCTCGAATCTAAACATCCAATCTGAAACCAGCCAAGAAACCAAAGACACTAGGTTTTCACATCACATACCCGAGGTGAAAAGCTCGGGATACTTCTCAAGATGCGAGATTCCAGCCTCCCAAGTCGCTTCTCTCTCGATGCTGATGTGACCACAGGACCTTGACAAACTTAAGCGCCCTGTTTCTTCATCACTCGCTCCGACGTCCCGAATTTCCACAGACGGACTCGAAGGTGAGGTGCAAGAAGCACTAATGGTTCCAATGGAACCACCAACTCGGATCATGCAAGTATTTCCTCAACATCGAGACATGGAACACATCATGCACACCTTGCATGGATTCCGGTAGCTCTAGGCGATAGGCCAACCTGCCAACTCGAGTGAGGATAGGAAAAGGCCCAACATACCTTGGGCTGAAGCTTTCTTCGTGCCAAACGCACCACACCCTTGGTGGGAGATACTCGCAAGAGTACGCCCACCTCAAACTCCAAATCTCGGCGAGTCCTCATCAAGATAGCTTTTACATGCGCTCGGTCAGAGCCGCGAGAAGGTTCTCAGAACCTCCGACACGCGATCAACGATCCGCTGAACCCAATCCGCCCAAGAATAGCTCTCGCCCACAAAGATCCCAACAAAGCGGCGACTCTGCACTCTCCCCGCCATAAGGAAGACCTCATAAGGAGCACCGGATGCTGGAATGATCATTATTGTAAGCAAACTCTGCAAGGGCAAATGGTCTTCCCAGCTACCCTTCCAAGCCATCACACAGTGCCCCTGAGCATGTCCTCCAAAGTTTGGATGATACGCCGTGATCGCCCATCTCTGTCTGAGGGTGAAAAGCGTACTAAGGCAAAGCCGCGTGCACTCAAAGCACTCTGCAAACTCTCCTAACTTGAGACGAACTCGATCCCGATCGAGATAATGGTCTTGGGTACACCATGCAATCTCACAATCTCCCGCACATAGATGGGAGCCAACTCGTCGCTGAATTGGTCGTGCGGATGGGAATGAAATGCGCGACTGGCTGAGGCGGTCCACCACAACCCAAACAAAGCATCCTTCCCTCGTGGAGAGCAGGTAGACCAACCACGAAATCCATGGAGATGTCATCCCATGGCCACACAGGAACCTCCAATGGCTCGCGGCCAGTGGACGCTTATGCTCGACCTTTGATCTTCTCGCAAATCCCACAAGACGCCACAAACTTGGCAATATCCACTCTCATCCTTTTCCACCGAAATTCTTCTTCAAGTCCTCAGACATCTTGGTCTCTCAGGATGGACCGTGTACGGGTGCGATGAGCTTCTCTCGAGAATGTCTTCTTTCACTTGAGATTTCGGGGCACGCCTGACACGCCCTGAAACCTCAAAACTCCGCATCATCAACGGTAAAGTCTCCGACTTGCCATCCTCAAGCGTTCCTCACCTTTGGAGCAAGCGATCATGTCTTCTTGTGCCTCCCTTTGCAGCTAAAGGAATCGCCGACTCAAGAATCAATTGAGTTTCGACTTGCACGGTCCCACAAAAGCGGTAGGAGACTCCCAACCGCTCAAAATCAGCAACAAGACAATCAACAGGGGCATTGTCTTGCGGTAGAGCGTCGGCCACCACATTTGCCTTCCCGGATGATAATGGATAGTGAGGTCATAATCCTTATCAATTCTAGCCACCTCCTCCGCCTCAAGTTCAAATCTTCCCGAGTAAAGATGTACTTGAGGCTCTTGTGATCGATAAAAAATATCACAAGATTCGCCATAAATAATGCCTCCATATCTTCAATGCAAACACCACGGCGGCTAGCTCAAGATCATGCGTGGGATAATTCGCTCATACTTTTCAGCCTCAAGCATAAGCAATCACCTTGCCCTCTTGCATGAGCACACACCCAAGTCCCAACCGAGAAGCATCGAATAAATGCAAGGAACGCTTCCCGGATTCGGAAGGGAAAGAACAGAGCGATCACTAACTTCTCCTTCAGCTCGTGCTCACACTCACTCCGATCCTTTGGAACTTCATCCCCTTCTCGAGTCGGGCTAGAAAGTGGCTTGGCAATGATAGAGAAATCCTGCACAAAACGCCGATAGTATCCAGTAACCCAAAGGAAACTACGACCTTCTTTGACATTGGAAGGCCTCTTCCAATCCAAAAAGCTGAGACTTTGCTAGGATCACCGATATGCCCTCTGGATTGATGATGTGGCCAAGAAAACCCACTTACGAAATCGAACTCGCACTTTTCACAGCAAAGAATTGATTCTCCTCAAAGGTACTCAAAGACAAGCCTCAAGTGTCGCTCATGCTCCTCTTACGATTTAGAGTAAATCAGAATGTCATCGATGAACACTACCACAAACTCATCAAGGTACTTGTGTAGCATAATCTTGTTCATCGCCTCCATAAAACAAAGACATGAGCATTAGTTAGTCCAAAAGACATAACTTTAAATTCATAATGCCCATACCTAGTGGAGAAGCAGGTCTTCTCAATGTCCTGCTCCTCACGGATCGGTGTACCTCGATGAAGATCAATCTTGGAGAACACCTTTGCTCCTTGATTGGTCAACAGAATCCTCGATGCAGGCAAAGGATACTTGTTCTTGGCATCTTGATTAAGAGCACGATAATCAATGCACATACGCTAACTCTCCATCCTTCCGAGGCGAAGAGGACGGTGCTCCCTATGGCGAACGCTACGCCGAATGAAGCCTTTGGTCAATGAATCCTCCAACTGCCTCTTCAACTCGTCTTGAAAAGGTCGAGCCAAGCGGTATGGAGAGATAGAAATAGGTCGAAAGTGCCAGGAACAAGGTCAATCTAAACTCCACATTCCTCACGGGAGGTAGACCAGGCAACTCGTCAGGAACACATCATGAACTCCTTCACTACAGAAATCTCCTCAATGGGAATCGAGGAAGATGGCTTCTCAGACAAAGTCATGAGGAAACCCAATAGCCTCAAGCCAGAAAAACAAACTAGTCAAAGCAAAGACGGAATCGAGGGTATACCACCTGAAAGGTCAACTCTTCACGGACGGGCTCGCAAGGAAAGCTGCTTCCGAAACAACAGATCTTAGCACGCGATCGATGCAGGCAGTCCATGCCCAAAATGACATCAAAAGGAGCCAATCGGATCACCATGAGATTGGCAAAGAAAACCTCATCACAAATGGCAATGGTGCAACCAGGGCAAACCAAAGAACTAGCAATCAAACCCCAGGAACCGACTAACGGACTCGTAAATCCGTTGAACTCCCAACTTAGCTCTTCTAGCAAAATCCGACGACACAAAGGAATAGGATGCTCAGGAATCAAATAGAACAAAGGCATCAACGGAATCCACGAGCAGAGGAATAAACCACCTCTGGATGCCCGGTGACTCGGTCGGTCCCGGCAAGCGTACACTGGTGGCGGGCCGCAGAAGGAGCCCCGACTCGGTGATGCCCCATCAAGGCTGGGGGCGGAGGAGGCTGAGGAGGAGCAGACGGTCAGGCAGTGGGCACGATCTGTGGTGGCGTACGCCAAAGGGTGGCTGAAAGCAGAGGAGCAGCCATCATGTGCACCGATCCTCTAGAAGACGCCGAGTGGGAGGAGAAGGCACTGCCTCCCACTTGATGATGCTACAGGGTTCATCAGTGGATTTCGCCCCATATGGCCGGCTTGCCCACAGTGGTTGCAACTCCGGTCCAACCACACTCTGAAGCACGGTGCTCACCACCGCACTCGAACGATCCGCGAAAATCCAATACAAAACACTTTTCTTTTGGTTCAGCTCAACTAAAGCCAAGAAAAACAGTAAACCGAATCGACGGCAGAGAACATCCGAAGGAACCACCATCAACTCTTCTATTTGACTCAGTCAACTACCCGATCAAGGATAGAAAGGATAAGCATTCTTCTCCCGAGGGTTAATAGTTCTTCGGTGATGTAAGCCACACCGTCAAACCTCAGTTACTATGAACCAAAAAGAGGTGGACCGAAACCCTTCGGCACCACAACCCCACTTTTATCACCACAACAGAACAACCCAATCATTTATACAGACGGACTGCAACTCCTCTGGGAGCTCCGCCTGGCCTCCACTGACCCCACGTCCACGGCCTCTACCCTTGGCATGGTAGCTGGGCAGACAACTATCCAAACACGAGAACATAAACACAAAATCACACAATCAAGATCATAGATCAAACATCATCATAAGCATATCCTTCATTAAATAATTGGCTTAATGCAATGATGAACCAAAACCCCATCCTCATCGTGCAACCAGGTGTGTCAAATTTTAGATTAGTTATACCACTTTTACCAGTTTTAAGGTTGCTATCTTATCACAAAGTTTTAGTTAAGACCTAAGCCATGTTTCTAAGTTATTCCACATAACATTTTAGTTGTACCCTATAGCATGACACTAAAAATTCACATTCCAAGGACCTACCGCTTCGATACCAGCTAACACCCGGCATTTACTATGCACAGATATGTTACCAAACATAAGCTAAACAACATCTAAATACCACATTTAACATCAAATTCCAGCAAAGGTGCATAGACTAAAACCGAGATTTCGGCACCTCCTTTGTTTTATCATGAATTTAAGAAACAAAGAACAATATAGCATTATATGGCAATAAGAGAAACATCTAAACAGCAATAAATAAAGTCTTAACGACAATAAAAGACTAACATCAAGCTCTTAAAGTTCCAAGTGTCAAACAAACAATAGAACTCTCATTAACCAAGCTAAGACTTAATTTAAAGGCCATCACCATCGCAATTTATTATCCAACTAAATGAATTGACTTGAGGAAACATTAAGGTGAAGCAGCGTGAGAGAGTGTGACTATTCCACTTTCCATGCCGCCTCATGGTACCTAAAACAACAAGAAAAACACAAGGGTGAGTTCAAAACTCCGGCAAGCATACCGCAATGGACAACAAGCATAACAACAAGTCAATAACATCTTTCGCATGTATAACATCTCATTCATGAATACTTATCAATATCATCATCAATTTGTATGCGATGTAATGCATTGCTCGACCCTCTGGAACCTCATACAGGTATGGGAAGTACACACCCGTCGGTGTGCACCCTTTCCTCCCTTCCATCCCGAAGATGGAGGGTGCCTACTCGCTTCCAAACACCACGTGGATGGAATCACGACATAGGACTTACTCAATGGCGTTCGGATTAGTCATAACTTTCACCGACCTTGCACGGACTAGTTAAGACTTTCTCGCCCTCGCTCTATCTCATGACATGCATGCAACCATGCCAAATATCATATTCAATTCACATATTAACACATGGCATCATAATATGTTAAACATGCTCATCATATCATATCAATCATTAAAACCTGGCAAGTGGACATATTTCATGTAGGCAATTCCATCTAATTTCAACATGCAACCTACAACTTGCTATCCATCACAACACACTTGCCTCAACCACGTGCAGCGGATTGGCGGAAGAAGAGGGAACTCCCGGGTCACACCACCTGCACATAGGCATCACACACTCACAATCATAACCTCAAAACAGTACACACGCCCTCATCTAACCCGACATTGCCAACTACTCGCAAAACCTAAAACAGAGGTTCTGTCGGCGGGACAGCAGCCTTGCAAAAGGCATAACTTGAGGTTCTGGGACTCCAAATCGAATAAACGAGTACACCGTCAGCTGAAGCTTAGGAAATTTCCCAACTTTTTCTAGTTATAGGGAAAGACTGATTCGGACTCTAAAATTGTTTAATCTACAGATTACCACAATCTGTTCCAGTTACGTCACAGATTTTTAGGCGCTCGGTAAAACAGCCATAACTTTCAAACGGCTGATCGGAAATTAACGTGCTTTACGTCCACGGAAAGATAATTAAATTATCTACAACTTCCTAGAAGTCCGTACGGTCTGATTCGGATTCTAAATCGACGGAAACTCGAACCCTAGTTCGACTGCTCAATCTGCCCGAAAACAGAAACGTGGACAAGTTTAGATCTAACCCAAATTACTTCAAACCAGCGCCTCCCATTGATCTAAAAACTTGATAAACACCCTAATAACAGTACCTAGATCATCCCCAAGGATCCCCAAGATCATACCTTTGCCCGAAGCGCAAAACTCCAATCAATCTCCGCGAATCTCCTCGCGAATCGCTCCTCGCTCCACGTTCCTCGCTCCTCGCTCCTCGCTCCTCGCTCCACGGGATGACTCCACAAGGTGCAGGGGTGGGGAGGCCACCCTAGGGCAGCAAGGGGTGGAGGGGAGGTGGTGTGGAGGTGGAGGAGAGGGAGGGGGTGCGCACGGTTTTGGGGGCTTGGGCTTTGGGGTGGGGGCGGGAGGAGAGGGGCGCAAGAGGGGGTGGTGGGGGCGCAAGGGGCTGAGGTGGGGCGCAAGGGGCAGGCAGGAGCCCCTTTTATCAGCCCTCAACCCAATTCCTAGTCAGATTACGGAGTCCTAATCCATCCCACCAAAGCCCACCAAGGCCCAAACTCCCGGGAAGGCCCAAAACCAAAATCAGCCGAAAGCGGCCGGAAACGTTATTAACCCCCGATCCTTATGATTTTAACCTTATTTCCACATCTCATACTGTATTTAACCTTATCATGTTCAAAAATTAAGGATACAACACTCCGAGGTGTCACAGTACCCTCATGTGAAAGCGTGGTGGGAGAAGCTGCTAGCAAGGCCGTCGATTAAGAAGCTCACTGCAAACATACCTACAAAGTTTTAGTTGCAGCAAGTTAAGTGTCTAATGTTTGGACCAGACTTTCTGCTGTATATTGTACTCCATGTGTGCAGCTTAGTATGTGCACCTTATTCCAATAAATTGGCTGCAGAATTGCACACGCGTGCAATCTGGCGGTCGATCGAGTATAATTGGCTTCTCCTCGGGCATCTTTGTTTGGCTCACTCTCTCGTAGTCTCGTGCCTCTTGGTGACGTTGGCGCAAATTCATTTGAATGCATGGTCTGTCAAAACAGCTTCTGTAAGAATCAATAATCGACCGATATTAAAATATTATTGATCAATATGCTGCGATTATCGACAGGTTTTGGAAGAAAATCGGCAGCGAAGGAAAAGTGGAGAAAAAATTGTAGAAAATTACAAAAATTTCGGCATAACCTTTGCTATATTTTAAACAATCTCAAGTTGTAAACTAAGTATATTGTAGTGGCTCAGTTACAGAGTCCAGCCCATTATATCCCGGGTCATCGGGTGAATGAAGCACGGCCCATGTTTCATCCGAAGCAGAGCGGTGCAAACAAAGCATTGCTTCGCCCGAACATACGACGCGGAGCGAAGCAGAATAGCGGCAAAGGCAGCGAAGAAAAGCACCCTCGCAGTCCACGAAGATACACCCGACAACACAATCAAATAAATCTGACACCCTGCAAAAAGAAAAAAGGAAAACGACAAGACCCTGTCAGGACCGGTCGGGAAGAGTAAAATGGGACGCGCACGAGGGGACAGCTTCTCCATGTTCCCCTCCTATAAAAAGAGAAGAAAGAGGCCACAGAAAAAAGGACACACCCCGGTGGTCATAACCACAACACTGGCGCCGTCCGTGGGGAGCGGAAGAAGGTGAAGCTCACCAATCTAGACGACGAACACGTTTTCCAAAAACCATGCCACCAAAGAAGGGAGCAGGGGCAGCGTCTAAGGAGACGTCGCCGACGGGAGCAACGGCGACGGCTGGAGCGAGCGGATCCAGACGATCCACCAGGAGCCGATCGCGCGGACAACTTCAGCTCCTGAACGAGGAGGATCGCGTTTTGGCTCCAGCAACAACAAGGGAAGCTCCAGGGGCGCCACCTCCACAAACTCCGGCGACGGCGCGCAAGCGCGCCCCCAAACGGCGTCCTCCAACTGCAGGTGTACATGCTTCGACGATGGGAGGAGACATAGCAGAAGCCTCAACCCCGGCTAAATGCCGCCAAGTCGGCAAAGGGCGAAAAGGGGGCTTCGAAGGGGGGACCGGGAGTCAGGAGGCGATCGACCCCAACATACAAGCGCTGATGGAGGCCAACGAAAGGCTTATGGCCGAAGTAAAACGTTTGCAGGAACAACAAGAATGGAGGTGTGAGGAATCTCAAGATTACTGACCCAAGCCGGAGGTATCTTCTCCAAAGATACATGAGAACGGAAAGGGAGGAAAGCGACTTGAACCCTCTCGGCGTCAGGCTTCGAACAAAAAGGTGGCCCTCACCGGGAAGCTTCAAACTCCCCGCAGTAAAACCGTATGATGGCAAAACCAACCCAAGGGAATTTCTTCGCGTCTACGACACGGCCATGGAAGCTGCTGGAGGCGATGACGATATTAAAGCCAAAGGATTGCTATTGGCGTTGGAGGGGATAGCCTTGTCCTGGTATTCCTCCTTGGAGCCAAATTCTATCACCAATTGGCCGCAACTCCGGGCGAAACTCGAAGGCAATTTTCAAGGCAACGTTGACGGGATTAAAGAGGAAAGCGACCTATTTGCAATTAAACAGCGTGAAGGCGAAACCCTAAAGAGCTATTTCCAGCGATTTTCTCGAATCAAGTGCCAAGTTCGAGGGGTTAGCGATACAACCATAATCAACGCCGCGCGTTTTGGGTTGCGAAGGGGGCCGTTGGCGGAGAGACTTGCACGCAAGGAAGTACACTCCGTGGAAGAGCTATTTGCAAAGATGAGGGAATACGCCAGGGCGGATGAAGATCATCTCCGGAGAGAGGATGGGCCACTGCGAGAAACAGAAGAGATGGGCCCATGCAAGAGGGACCGGAGGAGAGATCCTCCTCCGAGGGCCGCGGCGAAGGAACGGCGCACAGAACCAGCCAGAAGAGACAAGGGAAGGAGAATCCACTATGTGGAAAATCAGGCGAATCAAGGAGGGTTTGGAGGACAGCGAAAATGGAGTTCGCCAATGGAGCAGGGGAGGCCAAAGGGAGGAATCCATTTGGATAGTAAGGAGGAGCAAAGCCGAAAATGGTATACCTGTGAATATCATGGCGACAACAACACGCACGACACTGCACATTGCAAGGTAATTGAAGGCTATCGTCGCTTTGAAAGAAAGCGAAGGGACGCGGGGGTTCATCCCCCAGTGCCGGCGTCACCCCCAGCCGAGCACCGGCCTCCTCCTCCTCCCCCTCCCGGAGGAGTAAATCAGCTCCGACGCGTAATCAACGTTATTGCCGGGGGCTCCTCCTCACACCTCTCGTCGAAAAGGAAAAGGAAGGCTTACGCAAGGCAAATTAACCACGTAGGACTTAGCCCGGTCGGCTCCGCCCCGAAGGAACTTGAACCAATCACTTTTACACAAGAGGACGCAGCGGGAGTGCATTTCCCACATCAAGACTATTTGGTCGTAATGACGATTATCGCCGAGTGCGAAGTTCGTCGAGTGTTGATTGACGGGGGAAGTGCTGCGGACATTCTGTCGGCAGAGGCTTTTCGACAAATGATGATACCCCGCGATCGACTGAAGAAGTCGGAGGTACCATTGGTGGGCTTTGGGGGCCACACAGTTAACACCCTCGGACAAGTGGAGCTGGAGGTCACCTTCGCAGCGTCACAGAGTCAAATATCCAACCTAGTCACATTCGACGTAGTGGATATACCCTTCCAGTATAACGCCATCCTCGATCGGGGATCGCTGATGGCCATGGCAGCAGTTATCCACCACGGATTCCTGTGTATGAAGATCCCGTCAGGGAGTGGCGTTATCACGGTCAAAGGAGACCAAGCCCTCGCCAGGAAAATAGACATGGAGAATCCCTCTCAGGTTAGGTATGTTCGTACCACCGAGCAGGACCTGACAACAATGCCTCGTGGAAAATGGCTCCCCAAACCGCAGCCCCAGGGTGAAACAAGGCGGGTGCCCCTTCACCCAGGAGGAGAGAGGATTATAACTCTTAGCGCCACCCTCACCCCCAGCGAAGAAAAATACTTAATGCAGCTTCTCCAGGAATACGAGACAGTATTCGCGTGGGGACCGGAAGACCTTCCGGGGGTTAAAAGGGAAACAGTCGAGCACGCCTTGGCAATCAGCGAAAGTGTCAAGCCGAAGAAGCAGAAGCTCCGGAAGCTCTCCATTGAGAGGCAAGCTGCAGCCAAGGCGGAGGTGGTGAAGCTCCTCCAGGCGGGAATCGTACGAGAGGCGGTCCATACGGAGTGGTTGGCCCATGTGGTCCTGGTCAAAAAAGCCAGCGGGGCTTGGAGGATGTGTATCGACTTCACCGACCTCAACAAGGCGTGCCCTAAAGATGACTTCCCCCTCCCCCGCATCGATCAACTCGTTGACTCAACCTCTGGGTCAGAAAGGATGAGTTTCCTTGATGCTTATTTCGGGTATCACCAAATCTATATGCGGAAGGAAGACGAGGATAAGACGGCGTTCATCACCCCCTTCGGCACGTACTGTTTTATTCGGATGCCGTTCGGTCTCAAAAATGCAGGTGCTACCTTTGCACGTCTTATCGCCAAGGTCTTCGCGAACCAATTAGGAAAGAACGTGGAAGCATACGTCGATGACATCATCGTTAAAAGCGAGAAGAAGGAAGACCATTTAACCGATCTCAGGGAGACGTTCAACAGCCTGAGAGCTGAGAGGATGAAGCTCAACCCGAACAAGTGCGTCTTCGGCGTAGATGCGGGAAAATTACTAGGATTCCTGGTGTCACAACGGGGCATCGAAGCGAACCCCGAGAAGATAAGAGCCATCCAAGATATGGCCCCGCCCAAGAATGTGAAAGAGGTGCAACGTTTAGCAGGGAGGCTTGCCGCCCTCAACCGCTTCCTTCCTAAGTCCGCGGAGCAGAGTCTACCCATCTTCAAAGCACTGCGATACAGCGGCACTTTCGCTTGGACAGAGGAATGCCAGCTCGCCTTCGACAAATTGAAGCAAAACCTTATGGAGGTGCCAACCCTACGAAGCCCGAAGCAAGGCGAAGAGCTTTTATTGTATTTGGCAGCAAGCCCTCGGCTGTCAGTGCAGTACTGGTACAACCGCAAGGCGCAAAGCAACAACCAATCTACTTCGTCTCCGAGGCATTGCAGGGGGCGAGGTTGCGATACACGGAAATGGAGAAGCTGATGTATGCGTTGCTAATGGCATCCAGGAAGCTTCGCCATTATTTCCAAGCTAACCGTATCAAGGTACCAACGGCATACCCCCTTAGCTCGATGTTGACCAATAGGGAGAGCACGGGACGCATCAGTAAATGGGCGGTCGAACTAGCATCTTTTGAGTTGGGGATAATACCGCGTACTGCCATTAAGAGTCAGGTTTTGGCCGAGTTTGTGGTAGAATGGATGTCTCCAACCTTCGAAGATGAGAGGATCCCGGTGGTATGGACCATCAATTCGGATGGATCGTGGGGAGTAAAGGGAGCTGGGATTGCAGCAATAGTGAGAGCCCCGGGGGGGGGAGCTGGCTGAATTCGCGGCAAGAATTCAATTTCCCTCGACTAACAACATGGTGGAGTATGAAGCACTTTTGCTGGGGCTACGAAAGGCAAAAACCATGGGAGCAAGAAGAGCTATCTTGCAGACTGATTCAAAGTTGGTCCAAGGACAAATTTCCAAAGAATATCAAGTAAAGGACGAGCAACTCCACAAGTATGTGGAAGCAGTTCGTGCACTAGAAAAAGGCTTCGAGGGGTTCACTGTCCTCGCTATTCCAAGAGCCCAGAATACAAGAGCAGATGAACTGGCAAAGATCGCTGCGAACGGAGGGACCACGCCACCTGCTTTCTTCGAGGAGCTCCAAGCCGCCTCAATTTCTTTGCATGTGAATGTAGTCACCAGAACGAGGGGTGAGGACTGGAGAAGTGAAATGTACGACTACCTTCTTACAGGGACGCTACCCCATGACGAAGCATCTTCAAGGCGTGTGGAAAGGCGAGCAAAGAAATATGCCATAATAGAAGGGTTGCTTTTTCGTAATGGGCTCTGCGCTCCATGGCTTCGTTGCATTTCACGCGAAGAGGGGATACAAGCCCTACAAGAGGCGCACCAGGGGACCTGTGGAGCACACCAAGCCCCAGAAGCCTCGCTGGAAAGGTCTTTCGGATGGGATTCTATTGGCCTTCGGCGCTGAAGGACGCGGAAGAAGTGGTCCGGCATTGCCACGCATGCCAGTGGATGTCGAGGCAGAAGAAGGCCCCACCCAGCGAGTTGCATCCGATACCGCCAATCTGGCCCTTCGCCAAGTGGGGAATGGATATAGTGGGAGCATTGCCCAAAGCTCGAGCGAGTCTTTAGTTCGTGATCGTCGCGATTAACTATTTCTCTAGGTGGATCGAAGCGGAGCCGGTGTCGGGGATCACGGCTGAGGCGACGGTAAAATTTCTGTGGAAAACAATCATATGCAGGTACGGGGTCCCTTTCCAAATCGTCACCGACAACGGGTCTCAATTCGACTCCCGGAGGTTCAAAGAGTATTGCGAAAATATCGGGATAGAGATCTGTTTTGCTTCGGTCGGACACCCACAGTCGAACGGGGCTGTTGAAAGAGCAAATGGATTGATCCTCGACGGCATTAAAAAAGACTCCATGATTCTGCCAAAGGTTCATGGCCGGACGAGCTCCCCAATGTTTTATGGGCCCTTCGAACATCGACCTCGCGGGCGACGAAATTCTCTCCATTTCGACTCGTATTTGGAGAAGAAGCCGTTTCCCCCGCCGAGATACAAGCCAAATCGCTTCGCGTGATTAAAGCTCCGGCACAAGAAGATATAGAGGATACTTGCGACCTGAGGGAGGAATAGAAACTTCAAGCCCTGAACACCATACAAGCATACACGAAAGCCTCAACCCGAAGTTTCAACAAGAAGGTCCAGAAACGAAGCCTAGCCCCCGGAGACATGGTACTAAAGAAAGCTGCTCCAGCCTTTGCCAAGCTGGAAACGACATTGGAAGGACCATATGTCATCCAAGAATCTACGACAAAAGGGGCGCATAAGCTCGTTACGCTGCAAGGCAAGGAGGTGCCAAGAACTTAGAATACGGACGCTCTGAAGAAGTTCTACCCGTAGGTTGAAAAAAAAAAGGAGAGGTGTGTGTGTGTACGAAACTGAGTTTCCATCAATAAAGAAGAAAAAGTCCCCCTCAAGCAAAGATTTCGGCTGATGCCACTTAGGAGCTTACGAACGCTTGGTCGGGCCAAAGCCCCACCCGTTCCTCCGCTCAGAGACGCCAGCGACCTCGCCGGGTAGGAGCTTACGAACGCTTGGTCGGGCCAAAGCCCCACCCGTTCCTCCGCTCCGGAGACCCGCAGCCTCGCGCCGGGTAGGAGCTTACGAACGCTTGGTCGGGCCAAAGCCCCACCCGTTCCTCCGCTCCGGAGAGGTCAACTGCCCACCCGTCCAACCGTCCTCAATGCCCGGGGCTACGATCCAAGACGGATGTGGAAAAATTAGGCGCAAGCTTAACCCTCCCCCAAATGAGCTCCCACGGCCCGGGGCTCAGCCCCGAGAGGAACTTAACAAGCGATGAGTTAAGCTTGTACTTTGCTTCGACCCTCCAAGGAACCCAAGGTTCTGCCCCAAGCCCACGGCTAAAAGCCCCTGGAAAAACCCCAAAAACAGGCCGGCAACCATGACCCCGTCCTGTTCCATGTGTAATCGGAACCCTCAGATCCCTAGACAATAACGACCGCTGGAACAATGCGACACGACAAGCTTCAAAAATATATATATGTGTATATATATATCAACACGGATGATCACGTTGCTGATCCAAGTCTCGAGAATGAAGCAGGAACGGCAAAAGGAGATAAAAGAAGCGGTATAGAAGATGATATTCTTCTTATATATCGGTATCACCGAAAGTAGGGTCCATTACATATACATCCACTATTACTCGTCGTACGCACGGTGTACTGCTGCAACAAGAGCGTCCGTCACCTCGTAGAGCTGCGGGAACGCCGCCACCAGAAGGTGAACGCCTGAAATGTCGCGAGCAATGGCCTCCTCCCGCGCCAACTCTTCCAGGACCAAATCATATTCCAGCCAGAGCTCATCTACTTCGTTGACCAACGCTGGTGGGGGTGGCGGAGCCTCGTCGCCGAAGTTAAAAACCAAGGGGGGCGCCTCGTCGTCGGCAGGGAGTGGAGCTTGGCCATCCATCTTGGAGGATTGGGCGCTAAGAGGAGCTGCCAGGAAGAACAAAGTGTGCAGGGAGAGAGAGAATGCTCGAGGGGACCCTAAACGATGCTGTCGTTATGCGTATATACACCACGGAAGCAAATGGGTTCGAGGAACCAAGTAAATATCAACTCAGGAGCCGAAGACGAGAAGGCGGAAAGTCTGAAGTAAATGCAACACGATAATCCAAAGCGTTTACATTCCCAAAGCCAGTGAAGGATATAGCGATAATGCGAGAAGCAGGCAGACTAAGTGGATGGCGGTTTTCCCGCCCCCTTCGCTAACTCGACCATCGAAGCCCGAGCACGACGCACTGATTCCTTCGCAACACTATCGCCATACTGCCTCCAAAAATCTGACATAAAGCTCGAGGATAACCGGGATGCAGCAGCGGAGGGCTTCACAGATGGAAGGTCACCAAACCCGGGCGAAGATGCAGAAGCGGAGGAAAAACCAAAATGTTCGCGAACATGCGTGCACCCCTTCGCCTCCAACAATTGAGCAGTCTTCACAGAGCCTAGCCTCGCGCAGTAATCGCCGAAGGTCAACGCCGAGTCCCCGAAAATCTTAGTAGACTTTTTGAGAAAAGAAATAGCTTCCAGGTGTGAAGGGGGAATGCGGCTCGGAGGTGCGTTGATGCCAAATCGAGGAAGCTGTTGCAAAAAGGCCTCAGTCGCTCCATGAACTGCGGAAGCGATGGAGTCCATTTCCTTCCGAATTGCTTCGTAACTCTCCTCTGCACATTGAGCGTCGCGAAGGTGCATCTGAGCCTCGCCCCGCGCCGTCGCGAGCTGAGAAGGAAACTCCTCTGCTTGCTTCTTTAGCATATTCTTGGCCTCATCCGCCACAGCCAAGAGGCCCTTTAACTCTTCTATGCGATCTTCTTTCTTTTTCTCATTCCGCTCGGCCGCTAAGCGAGCCCGTTCTTCTTCGGCCAAGCAGCTCCGCATCATGGAAATAGCCCCTTCAAGTTCGGCGTTCTTCGCCGCCAAATCCTGGCTTTGTTCTGCCTCGACTTGGGCCCTAGCCAAGGACTCACTAGAGCTGCGGAGCGCCTCTGACAAATGGGCCTTCTCCGCCTCCAGCTCCTCTACTCGCTTCTTAGCCGCCTCGCAATACTGAACCCCTTCGTTGAATTTATCAAAATACGCCCGAAAGCGACGAACCATCTCTGAAGCCACGACAGCCCCCTGTAAAAGAGACATCACGGGGTGAGGAAGCTGCCAGCAGGAACACAGAGATAAATGAAAACAACAGAAATAAATAAACACCTTCAGATGATGGTCCATTGACATCTCGCAAAGGGCAAGATCGTTAACCTCCCCAAATAAATTTATGGATTTGCTATAAGGAGAAAAGGCGGCACGCATTTTCTTCAGAGTGGGGTCCGCAGCTGTCCCTCCTCCGAAATCCGAAGCCACAAAATTTGACAGATCAAACCTGACGAAGGAGGAACCAGAGCTGCCCCCAGGGGTCGACTGACGCGAAGATAAAGCCCCTCCGCCTAAGGAAGGAGCATCCTGGGGAATAGCACCCGCGGGGATCATACCCCCTTCCTTCGTGTGAGCCAGAGAAACCGGACGTATCTCGCCCCGGTCCTGCTCTGATGGCTCTAAAGTTTTCCCCGCCTCCACGCCATCACCCCCTGCACTAGCTTCGTCAAGCCCTAGAGAGACATCATATCCTAACGAGCTGGCGGGAAAAGTATCAAGAGTAAGACCTTCTGCCCCTACGGGGGTATCGGGAGTAGAAATGTTTAGCTGAAGGTCGCGAGCTTCGGCAGCCCGCCCGAAGGAGCGCAAATTCCCTCCGCCACCACGCCAGCCACATTTCCAGGCGATCCTAGCGCATCCTCCATGACCGAAGTATCACCTTCATCGTCGCCAACCAAATCAACAAGATCGACACCAGGAATGGCCAAGAAAGAATATCCAGGAGATTATTCCCCGTCAGCTTGCTTACTCGCCAAAGAAGTTGGAACAGGGACCGGAAGTGTCATATCTGACGAAACCGGAACGAGGGCAGTCTCAGGCAATCCCACTTCGGAGGCAGGGACCGGGGTCCGGGAAGGAGCGAGGGGCTCAGCCCCAACTGAAGAATGTAGCCCAGCCATAGCATCACGGCCGGGCGGAGAACTCGAAGCAAGAGGTGTCCTTGGGGATTCAGTCTCGTTGATCGCCGGCAATGTTCCAGAAGGTCCCGCGGTACAAACCAGGTCGGATGGAGCCGGCGGTGACAGAGACGTGGCGGCAATAGATTCAGAGGAATCACCTTCGTCGCTGGACTCCTCGTTCCAGTCCGCCTCCTCATCGCCATCGTCTTCTGAGCCTCCGCTTCCACCGGAGGTATTGGTGGCCTAAGGTGGCGCAAGACGAGTCAATCTCGCTCGCTTCGCGGGACGAGGGGAACCCGCTGATCCTCTGGGATGAGGAGCGGCTCGAAGCCCCCATTCAGCGAAGCGAGAGCACCGTCTGGCCCCAATGGCACTCATAGCAGCCTCGTATTCGGCCATCTTGCACGGACCAAGGAGTCCACGAGCCAATTTTTCCGCGGCTCCGCGCCCTAACTCCTGCACCCCTTCGGGCCGGACCACGGAGATATCCCCCCCGGGGGACCAGTCCAAAGTAACTGCGGGGTTCCTCGCTAGAGGATCGATGCGACATAAACAATACTTTTCCACCAAGTCGCGCATAGAGCTTTGGTGTCGAAGGGCCCTCAGGAAATTGAGCAATCGGGCCTCCTCTGCAGTCGCGTCCCAATTCGGCGAGCGGATAGTCCTCACAGACCCCAGGGAAGTGCGAAGGGGGGAGTCCGAGCCATCTAGCTCCTGGTAGTACCACCGGTGCATCCAACCCGACTCCCATTTACCCTTAGCGGCAGCCACGGGGATCTCTTTGGCCAAAGATCTCTTCGTCTGGAAGTTTAAGGAGCCGAAGCAAGATCGGTGGTCCTCCTCTCCAACCCGATGAAATTTAGGCTGCCAAAATGCATCCTCTATAAGAGAAAACAAACGGCCAGTCAATTTGAATCCGCCGGCTCGAAACGCCCAATCTAACACCGCCATCCGGACGATAGCATTCGGAGTGAGTTGCGAAAGCTCCGCTTGAAAGGCCCGCAATATGGATCCCACTAGAGGGGAAGCAGGGAATCGAAGCCCGGCTTCTAAGAAGGCGGCAAACACGACCGCCTCCGTGGCTCGTGGACGGGGGACTTCATCCGCACCGGGAGAACGCATAGATATGCGGGCTATGCCGAAGTTCCGGGCCATAAGATCTGGCTCGTCGGAAGTCAAGATAGAGCGTCCCAGGGAGGGGGACAAAGCTCCAGCGTCCCTCTCGCTTAAAACCAATTTCGCCCGAGGGGCGCGTCGAGGACCCATTGGATGGGAAAGGTTAACGAAGAGGGAGAAGAGGATGGAGCTAGGAGGAGCCAAATATGCCAGAAAGCTTAGTGGAATAAGCCCAATGAAACCCCCCACTACTATCCTTAGCCTCTATCAAAAGGAAACCGCTTGTCTTCTATAAACCGAAAAAGAGGGCCCTCCTTCGTACACCCGAACAGCCAATGGATAATACTTGGGCTTCGAATATCATTGCTGAGGAAAAGATGAAATCAATCCGCAGCCATGCGGGGCTACTGTAGTGGCTCAGTTACAGAGTCCAGCCCATTATATCCCGGGTCATCGGGTGAATGAAGCACGGCCCATGTTTCATCCGAAGCAGAGCGGTGCAAACAAAGCATTGCTTCGCCCGAACATACGACGCGGAGCGAAGCAGAATAGCAGCAAAGGCAGCGAAGAAAAGCACCCTCGCAGTCCACGAAGATACACCCGACAACACAATCAAATAAATCTGACACCCTGCAAAAAGAAAAAGGAAAACGACAAGATCCTGTCAGGACCGGTCGGGAAGAGTAAAATGGGACGCGCACGAGGGGACAGCTTCTCCATGTTCCCCTCCTATAAAAAGAGAAGAAAGAGGCCACAGAAAAAAGGACACACCCCGGTGGTCATAACCACAACACATATAGCAATAATATGTCAACAAATAACATTTCATTTCAATAACATTTGCAACTCAAAGGTCCGAAAAGTCCACATTTCAATAACATTTATTTCAATACCGTGGCATATGATATTTGAAATCAATATTTCCTACCGAAATGAATGTTCGCACTTGGTATAGCTTCGTCGTCCTTTCATTGTCGTACATATGATATTTGGACCTACATGAAAACTATGTTAGTGAAACATTAAGTTGCAATGAAATAAAACATACAAATGAAATATTACCTTCGAGGCTACGGGTAGTATTGTTGCGTGTACACTTGGTTGGCCATATTGTACTCCTCGGTGGACATCATCACCAATCCTCGTGTAGTTAGCAAGTCCGCCTTATATTCGTGCCAGTTTTGCCCTGTCCATGGGCTAGTCGTTTACCATTGTTGGTAAAACATGCCATAAAATTCGGGATCTTGCCACTCATAGACCCATTGGGTGGGAGGTTGTGTACGACCATCCGGGATGGCATAGTCGTAGTCGCCATGTGAGCCATAACTCCCTTGCTTCTTTGTGATGATGTACGAGCTAGAGCTATCATGCGGTGCATCATGGCTATGCCGATGGTCCTTTTCCTTTCCAACAGTAGTAGCCCTTTGTGATTGAGGAGCGCTATGGTCTTTGTCCTGTGTGGCATGAGTGTAACATCCTAATTTTTGTTTTTCTTGCATTTATTATGCCTTTTGAATTTTTGAGAATTTTTTATAATTTATTGGAATTACTTTGAGTTTATTTGAATTAAGTCTCTTGTTAAACATATTAAATAATTTGAAAATATTAAATAAAATTTTATTGAAAATATTTTATTTGGGTTCAAAATATCTCAAAATATTTTTCAAAATTTTTCTGGAATTTTTAGTATTTATTTTGGTCTAAAACTAATTTTTGGAATTCTTTTAAAAGAGAAAATTCTAAAAATTCTTTTAAACCCTAAATAAGTAGAGCCCATCTGCTCCAACCTATTCACCCATGCAAAATCTAAACCTAATTCCACCGACCATTAGATCTTGATCTGAAGGTCGTGATCTCTCTGTGTAGCCGTGCGTTGTCAACCGCTGGATTGTCGCCACATGGATGGTCGAAGTCTGTCACTGTAATGGCCGCACCCCAAATCCTGGGTCGTTTTTGTTGTTCGAGCCGCCTATTTAAAGCACGGATGCGTGCATTAAATTTACTGTTCTTTGCTGCCTCGTTTGCCCCACTCGTCATAGCTGTTCAAGCTACCGTCACATCAGGATTGCTCATCGTGGTTCGTGATGTGCCGCTGCAGTTAATTGTCGATTTCATTGCCGTTAGCCGGTCTTTGCCGCGCTGGAGGTCACCATTGGGTTCGCCATGAGAAGTTCGTCTAGATCCGCACAAACTCGGAGCAAAGCCTTCGAGGAATCACCGTCTCACTGGTCATCTTCTTCGTGTCCGGTGGAACCTCGCTGCAGTTTGCCACCGTCACATTTTGTGCAATCTCTATCGTTGGATCTTCATCGTACGGACTAGGTACAGCCACGTGTCTTGAACTCGTAGCATCTCGCTGTTGATCCACCGTAGTGTAGATTAGATCTTAGCCGTTGGATCTGGTGTGTGCACGGTTGTGATCGCCTCATATGGACAAGATGTTAGTCTACCACATATCTCGCCATTGTCATCATTGTAAGCAATCATGGACATTCAAATCAGAACGTACGGCTGTGATCGCTTGGACATTCAATTCAGAACGTACGGCTGTGATCGCTTCACGCACCGAACCAGTAGCGAGCTGCCACGTGTTACATGTGAACCGAGGAGTGACTGGCTGCATCGGTCGTGATAACATTAGTAATGACATCACGGTGGCTGAACCCACCTATCAGTGGCTTTGTGCCATAGACCAAGTCCACCATGGACTCGACAACGTTCGTGGACCCGGTTTATGGATTGTGGGCCCACATGTCAACCTAATAAAGGATTTTTTCGAATAGATTTATTTCATTTAACTTGATTTATGACATCATTAGTGATGTCATGATTATTTTTTGTTTAATAGAAAATTTATTTCAGCTGAAAATCCAAAATCGTAGTGACATGTGTTAGCCTCTGATTCGTCCACATGTCGGATGATGCCAGCAGTGACATCATAAATAGGAATTTCCAAAGAAAAATTATTCAACCAAAATTCTATTCGGTGATGGTATCATCATGATGTCATAGTTATTATTTTCCAGTATAAAAATAATTTAATTAATTCAGTTTTATTCTTTTTATTGTATTTTAAAATTTTAAATTGCTCGCTTGCTCATACGAACTCCAATTGTGATGATTATAGAGCCTAAAAATTTGTAAAATCATGCTCTATTTAACGGTGAATTTTATTTAATTTTTGGAGTTGATGTTGCTCTCTATTATTGGTATTTATTATTTATTTATTCGTTATGCGTAGACGTTGAAGTACCTAAGGGGTTCGAGAGTGCAATATTGATTCAAGAGCAAGGTCCAAAGCTGAAGCAAGAGCTTTTCTACGGCATGCTGTGCATTAACTATATTGATCCCATATTTCAAAATTTACATTGATTTAAATTATTGCATGCTAATTCAAATAAAATGTGATTTCAATTAATTTGGGATTAGTTAATCAACCTAATTGATGTATATCTACATTGTCATTTGTATGCCATGTTCATTTATCACCTTAAGTTCATTTAATGTTAGTTGAATGTTATTAAATTGCCAACATGGGTTACTAGATCGTGACTAGTATGCTTAGAAATTCAAAGTTAATATTGATTAATAGAATATGCAATGTGTTTCTAAAATAGTATGCCATGTGTTGCTACACGATGATATTGATATGTAGAGGCATGTGTTGTTGACTTGTTGATGGCATGTGTTGCACAATAATCAACAATGGTGGGAAATGATTTGGACTGAGGCAAGTGGCAAGAGTTTGTATGCCATGGTCAGCCTGTGTGGCAATGGTTGATGAGTGTAAGTGAGGGTTGCATGCTAAATATTGAGTATTTGAATATCTTGCCTTGGTCAATTAAGTACTTAACTTTGCAAGCCTTTGAACTTGATCAAACATACAACCACATGTTTGAAATGGGACAGACCTAGTTAAGTAAGTTACTTATGTCTTAGCATGTGATACCTCAGGGTAATAGTCACAGAAGGGGGGATATAGGGGGAGGATGTCTGTGTGCATGCTTGACGTTGATCCAATGGTATATCAGTCTTATACTTTGGCTCTGTGTGAAGGAAGGGACAGTGAAGGCAATACTGGAGATGTGTAAGGATAGAAGTTTCTGAAAGACATTGTTATGATCACTCATTAGCATACTCTTGTATGGCAAGTCACGATAGACGTAGTGAGTTGATTATATCTTGTGAGTAAAGTGTATAGCCTCTGTAGAGTGTGACAGACCTATTCAAATAGTCGTGTCTGTGGTATTGGACAATGCTTGAGAATTACATTCAATTGTTAGATTTTAAAAAATCAACATGGGAATGGGAGGTTGTGTGTCGGGAACCGAATTTGCAAATCCGGACCCTCTGTGTATTCAGCACTAGTCCAGGATCACGCTAGTGCACACAGTCTCAGCATAGATGAAATATCACAATCATACACAGCAGAATAGTAAAAATACTCAAATATAAAATATAAACTATTGAACGACCTTAAGGTCAACCTTACACTTGCGAAGCCTTGATGGCTTCAACTCCAAATAAGCAGCAGCGGAACGAAGAACACCGGTGAATCCCATCAATATACCACAAGCAACTGATAGGGTTCGACTCCTAGATAATCGCCTTCTCACGGAACTTCTTCTTCTTCGACGAGGTAGACTTCTGCTCACTGGTGATTGTTTGTTTGCAAGGGGTGAGTACATAAAGCACTCAGCAAGTCATGCACAGAATGCAAGTCTAATAACTACACGCATGGCTTATTCCAAGTAACAGGCTGAATGGTTATTTTGCAGAAAAGCAACAATCACAAATAAATTAATAGATTTTAAAGCAGTAAAACAAATAATGACAGTAATAGATTTCACAGTTATTTCACAAGTAAACCATTCCACATCCTTAAACATTTATCACTTTTCCATAGGCAAACTGCCTCCAAACCCAAGTTCAATTTTGAGAAAAAGCTAACTCTTAACTTTAATCCCCGAGCATTGTCCAATACTGCGAACTCGGCTATTCGAATAGATTTTACACTCTATAGAGGTCATACACTTTACCCACAAGATACAATCAACTCACCACGTCAGCCATGAATTGCCATACATGAGTATGCGAATGAGTGATCATAACAAAGCCTTTCGAAAACTTCTAACTACACAAGTGAACCTCTCTGGTTTTTGCCATACACCATCCCTTCCCTTAACAAAGGCGAAGTATGGGACCGACATACCGTTGGATGGGTACCATGCCGCAGCCCTGGTACGCTCCCCCTTCAAGCTACACAAAAGATGTAGTTGACACCCTGAGGTACCACATGCAAGTTATTAGTAACTTACTTAACTAGGTCCGTCCCATTACATACATGTGGTTGTATGATTGACTCAGTTCAAAGGCTTGCAAGGTTAAGTCCTTAGAGTGACCAGGGCAAGACTTACATCAATACTCTCAAAGAAATCCATCTCACCATTACTCATACATATATCATGTTTCAAACATTCCCAACTGCCAAACTGGCTCACCATAATTCTTGCCACTTGCCCCAGTCTAAATCATTTTATCACCCCAGTAGATTATTGCGTAACACAATGCCAACAACAACTCAACATCCTTGAAGAAGCACGAAGGCCTCCGCATATCAACATCATCGTATCACCAACACATCACACCATTTCAAAAGACATTGCATATTCCATTAATCAATATTGGCATTTGTATTTCCAAAACGATGTCGAAGGTACGTTGCATGGCTAAGCAAACTACTGACGGTCTAAATAACCCATGTTGGCAAAGTATTTAGCTACCAACTATTAATCAACAATTCTAGGGTGACAAATGAATCATGTCATACAATCATTATAGGCAAGGTGGCGATAACAAGTAGGTTGATTATCTAATCCCAAATTAATTGAAATCAGTTTAACTCAAACTAGCATGCAATAATTTGAAACAACATAATTTTCGAAAATGGCATCAACATGGTCAAAGCACAACTTGCCTGGCCTTTGCAATTTTTACTGTTCTTTACTCTTTATCCTCGATTCTTTATCCTCGATCTTCAATCTTCACTTCCTTGAACTTCGGCTCATTCGAGCGACTTCTGGACGACGCGTCACACGATAAAGAAACACAAATACAACTAAACTCAAAAGACAAATCAAATAAACTCCAAATTAAGGACAAATAGCATTGGGCACAATGGCTTGGAAGAATTTAGGAACTCGAACGGATTAGATCGAAGAGTTGACAAAAGAGAACGGGCTTTCGGGAAAACACCGAAAAGGTAAGGATTAATAACTAGGAAAGAAAGAATAATATTCCGAAGAATATTTCTTCTGAAGTTATTATCTATATTGGACAGGTAGTGACATATGGGCTCTTGATCTATAGATCGGGTCCACAAGGATATGTTAGTTCACAATGAACTAAACTGATTCTCGAGGTTGACTTTTGTTGACCGAACGAACACAGTCAAACAAAAGAGAGACGAATAAATCGGGCACAGGGGGATGACAGATGGCCAATGGTCTATCGACCAAGTCCACGAATGAAGTCTAGGTTATTCGTAGATTGATTTTCAGGGATAAGACATGACAATTGTCTTACCACGATTGAAATAACGGGAAAGATTGCAAAGATAACAACGCGGCCCACGATGAACTTAGTTCATCGAACCGGTCTTAGGTTAGGGTTTTGATTCGGCTTTCAAGATGATATGACGATGAGACTAGGCTCACATCATGAAGGTAGAGAAGATGAAGGCATCGCATTAGGATCTGTGCATGAATGCACGCATGCGATGACAACGAAGCGATGAGAGCCAAGCGTTAACGACGAAGCGTTAACGACGAAGCGTTAACGACGAAACGTTAACGGAACGTTAACGGCGGAGCATTAACGGCGGAACGTTAACGGCGAACGCGAAGCGACGGAACGTTAACGGCGAAACGTTAACGGTGGAGCGAAGCGACAGCGGGATGCTCACGGAACAAGGGGGTAGAGACCGTCGGTACAACAACATGGCCGCGACCAAGGAAGGCTAACCGAAACGCGAACCGGTAACAACGGGTTAAGCCGAAAACGACAGTTTTAAGACGAAACCGGGTTCGACAGCAAACGGAGAGCAAAAGAACTTCAAGGATGGATCAAAATAGTACATGATGATCCACCGGACGCGACAACACGGCCGGAGCGAGCTGAAATAGCCGGCGTCAAAAGGCGGCGTGCGGCGACGGCTAAATGGCGGCCTAAATATATAAAAAAATTCCGGAGGATGGGATGGAAAAGGAGGAATGCCTACCACGTAGAACGCGGCGAGACGAACTCAACGGTATAGGCGGATTTGCAGCACCCATCCGGATTAAGCACAAACTGCCGATTAACGGGTTTCGGATCTAAACTTTGGACGGCCATAACTTCTAGAATAATGATCAGCACTTAACGAAATTTTACCGAGAGCTAGATGGGACTAAGAGGAATACCGTGACATAGGTGGCTCGGAGATTTACCTGCTGGAACAGCGGAGAACGCGTGAGGATGATTGTCGCTGTTTGAAACGCAGTTTGATCGGGGAGAAAATATTTTTCTGCACAAAATTCAAAGATCAAAACCATGAAGAAAGATGTGCATCATGTATAGGACATACCCAAGAGTCTACAAAAAAAATTTCACGGTCAAACTCGAAAAATTGAGGGAGATATGGCCTTAGCAAGATTTGAGATTGAAACGTCCATAACTTTTTATTCCTTAGGCCAAATTGGCTGAAATTTGGAGGGTAAACAGATGGGACATCATGGCTCACAATGGTGAAGACGGATCTTTAAAAGAGTCGACGAGCTGCCCGAGACACGGATCCAAATTTCGGCCATCGTCGGGCGGCATCCGGACTTCTCGGCGGCGGCTCGGACGTTTCGGGAGATTAATCTGTGGTTGTGGTCATGGGGGAGAGCCATGGTAGGTCTACAAAGGTTAGGGGAGGCGGCTAGGTCAAGAAAAATGAAGTTTGGAGGAGTTTGGGTCGGAATGGGCATTTAACCGAGCATTTGGAGTGCGTCCCGCATGTCTGGGCGACGTGGCGCAACGTGGACGCTCGGATCGCGATCCAGCGGCTGCAGCGAGGCGGCGACGTGGCGGCCCGGATGCGTGACGCGCGGGAGATGGCCTGGCCCAGCTTGGCCATGCGCGCCGCCCGCGCGGGGCGAGCGGAGCGGGCCGCGCGGAGGTGGGCCGAGGAGCGCGGAAAGGAGGCCGGCGGCTGGGGCGCAGGCCCGGCTAGCGAGCGGGCTGGCGGGAGGAGAGAGAGGAAGATTAAGCCCAATGGAAAAATAGGATTTTCCAACCTTTTTCCAATAAAAATAAATCCAACAATTCAAATAATTCATTAGAGGCAATACAAATACCAGAAAAATTATAGAAAAATTAAAGAAAATATTTTGAGACATTTTGAACTCAAATAAAATATTTTCAACAAAAATTTATATAAACTTTTAAAATATTTAATTAATTTCAATAAAAGGGCTTAATACAAATCAATTTTAAATAAATCCGATAAATAGCAATCGTGCTTCGAAAAATCTCAAAAATTACAGAACAATTTCTTGGAACACAAGGAACCCAAATAAAATTAAATTAATTTTATTTAAAATATAAAATAATCAAATTAAATTATTTTAGCTTTTAGAAAATTCAAATCAAGCTTTATAACGCGAGAAAATCAACGAAAATTTTTGGGAAGCTAAACTAAACCAAAATTTTTTTTGAAAACCCAAATTTTGGGATGTTACACTGTGTGCCATTGAGAATGATAAAATTGGTTAGCTGTGTGCCAATGAATCTTGAAAAATAAATAAGAAATTTATTTAGTAATGGTATTTGATTTACAATCATTTCAATCTATACATGTTAATCATTAGTAAAAGTTGCTTGGTGCAAAATAACAACTTCATCCATTCATTTGGAATAAGTCATGCATATAGTTAATAGACTTGCATTCTGTGCATGACTTGCTGAGTGTTTTATGTACTCACCCCCTTGCAACAATCCAAACAATAGTTGAGGAAGAGTCTATGCCAGCTCTTGAGGAAGATTTCCAGGAGGAGTTGAATAATTAGAGTGTGAGTCGTGCCAGTTGCCTGTGGCAAGTTGATAGGTTTCTACGAGTCTTCTTTTTCACTATAGTTTACTAAATTTTAGAGTCTTTGTCCTACGTGGCATATTATTGTAAGTTGACCATAAGGTCAACCAAATAGGTTATATTAATAGAAGAAATATTTACTATTATTTCACTGTGTATGATTGTGATATTCCATCTATGTTGTGACTGTGTGCTCTAATGTGATCCTAGACTACTGCTGAATACACAGAGGGTCCGGATTTGCACATTCAGGTGCCAACAATGAGTGTATTGGAACTCTCCTATAAATTTTATAAGACACTATCCTTATGAGCGAAAACTGAGAGGGATCGAGGCATCGTTATTGGGCTCACCGCCATTGCTGTTAGACTTGGAGCTGTTATCATTGGACTCTTCGTACGGCGGGCTCCAACAGTTCTTGGGAGTGCTATAAGTCAAGTCATCACTCTCAACATCTGTGGGACACTTTCCCTTTCCTTTGGAGGAAGCTTGAGAGATAGGAGTACATGAACCTCCCCCTCCACGGTATCAACAAAGCGCGATGATAGAAAATTCTCTAAGGCTATCCATTGCAAGAACTCGTCCTTGTGATGAAGGAAATTGTCTAAAAATATGTAGTTTGTTCCAAAGTGAGTAGCATTCTACTTGATCAACTTGCCCCCAATATGCTTATTCATCATAGTATGAAGCTTCAAATGGTTGTACGGCCATCAAGATATTTTTCTTGCACTCTCAATGATAGAGGCGTGGTCAAGAAACTAACCAATCTGTTTTAGCATCAAATTAATTATGTAGGTCACACAGGGCTGCCACATGATGCCGTGGTGCTTTCTGTATGATGAGCCTACATGCATTCTTGTAGTCGGCACCATTGTCTGTGATAATCTGTGTAATCTTTCTCAAGCCCACCTTGTTGACCACTAAGGCAATTTTCTGTGTTAAAAGACAAAATGAAAACCTCCATTACATAATGCATACTTGCAATACATTCCATAAAGAGGAGCATTGAAAGCAAGTACCTTGCTTAAATACGAGGCATCCTGAGTTAGACCAGTCATATCCACTTACTTGTGGAAGAACATGGTGCCATTGCAGTATACCATGAAATTAATGATGCTCATACATGTTGGCCCAATCCAAGAATCACACATTATTGTTATGCCATATGTACATCATTCATTCTTGAACTTTGCCATCTTCTCCCTATGTCTGCTTAGTTAGCGTCAAAATATTTTCCATCTATATCTCTCCCATTTAGAGACAGGACACCTTCACCTGCAAATGTGAGATATTAATCAGCATACAAATGAACGAAAATTTGAAAGCTCACTTACTGTAACACCCCGGCACTGAGTGTGCACAGAACGTCACCAAAGGATAGAAGACTAACAACTAAATAGCAATAGTATAAATAAATTACAGCAACAACATTAATAATTTAAATGAAATTTCGCCAGCATGTATCCTCTTTAACTAAGTTCTAAGCATCAACAATAGAATAGTTGTAACACCCCAAAATTTTGCTTTTCTTAAATTCATGTGTGATTTGGCACTTTGGTGAATTTTTGGAATTTTCTGGAATTTATTTGGATTTATTTGGAATTTATTTGAATTTATTCCATTTTGAAATAATTAAAGAATTTAATTTTGCAAATAAAATTTTGTTGGAAATATTTTATTTGAGTCCAAAATGATCCAAAATATTTTCCAGAATTTTTCTGGAATTTTTCTGAGTCTTTTGCTATTTTTAATGAATTAAATGAATTATTGGAAATTATTTTAATTATAAATCGCTGGAAATTCAACTCGGGTCGAGTACTGTTCATCCGACCGAGTCGGAACCCGAGTCGGACTCGAGTCCGACCCGAGCCACGTGACTCGATCAAACCAACTCAAAACCTAATCGATCCCAACCGTTGGATCAAGATCCAACGGTCAGGATTTTCCCGTACCGCTTCGGTCGAATCCGGCCCGGATCCGATCGCGCCCACGCGATCGTGGCCGTTGATCGTGCCACGTGGACGGCTGTGCGTCGTCGTCTCCGCCGAGTCCGAGCCGGACTCCGCCGCCGTGGAAAACTAGGTTTCCGTCTCGGGCACGAACGCCGAGGCTATTTAAAGCCCGGGTCACGCCCCGAGGTTGCCCTCATCCGCGGCGCACCGTGTCCTCGAGCCATCTCGCCTGGCTGTCGCCGCTTTGCCCGCACGAGCTCGCCGTAGTTGGAGGAGGTGACCGCCGCGCGGTTTGTAGATTTTCGCCGTCGTCCGTCGTCTTCCGCCGAGAAGGAGCCCAGATCCGGAGTCCCCGCTTCGAGACGCACCCGAAGAGACCACCTACGTCGCCGGAGCGACCCCGCAGCGCCGTCGGGCTCGTCGTCGTCTCCGTCTCCGGTTGCTGCAGCTCCGCCGCGTCGCCATCGACCTCGCGAGCTCTGTGCGCCGTCCGATCTTGATCGTGAGGTTGAGGTGAGTTCACGTGTTTCCAAACCCGATTAGATCTGGATCGTTGGATCAAGATCCAACGGCCCACGATCGCCACGTGCCGAAGTAGTGTTATTATAGGATTAGATCTGGACCGTCCGATCTAGATCGAACGGCCCACGATCATCGAGTAGTTTCAACGTGTTAACCCTGGATCTAATCGCGGCCGTTGAATTTCAAATCAACGGACGAGATTGCGCCACGTGTCGGGAAGCCTGACCGTCGCGGTCAGCGCCATCCACGCGCGCGTCGGCAGGACGCCGACACGCGGGCCAGCGTGTCGAAGGGCCCACCTGTCCGATGCGGGGTGAGCCCCGCTGACGTCAGCGATGACGTCACCCGAGTGGTCCCACATGTCAGTCTCACGTGGAGCTGTGGACCGGGTCCACGGTAGACCCGAGCCAAGCGTGGACCGAGTCCATGGACCGGCTGACGTCAGCCAACCAATCAGAGGCTGCCACGTGTCTAGGCTGACGCAATAATTAATTTCCGAAAAAGAAAATGATTTATTAATTCGAAATAATGATTTCAGATTTTGTTTCAAACTTCAAACGCTTATAACTTTTGCGTTTCAACTCCGATTTGAGTGATTCAAATTTCTAAATTTGTATAAAATTGAGATCTACCTAAATATGAATTTTATTTAATTTTTGGACTAAAGTTTTTCTCTGCAAAATTATTTAATTTATTATTTAAACTTTAAATAATCATAACTTTTGCGTCTTAACTCCAAATTTGACGATTCCAGTTTCTAAAAACTCATAAAATTATGTTCTCTCTGTTTATGGATTTTATTTGGATGTTTGGACACTTTTTGCCTATTGTTTATTCGTGTATTTGCTATTTGCACGCTTTACGAGTAGACGTTGAAGTCTGGGAAGGATTCGAAGGAGAAGTATTGACTCAGGATCCAACTCAAGACCAAGAACAAGTACTTTTTGAAGGCAAGTTGTGCTTTGACCATGTTGATCCTATTTCGAAATCTATTTTGATTTAAACTATTGCATGCTAGTTCAATTAGAAAAATACTTTGTTTAAACATGGGGGTTAGATAAATACCAATTTGCTGTATGACACCTTGATTATTTAAGTATGTGCCATGATCCCTTGTCACCCTAGTTGTGGATTACTAGTTGGACATTATTAAATCGCCAACATGGGTTTAGACCGTTGTAGTACACTGCTTAGACCTGCTACGTGCTCATGACATGATTTTGGACAATCAAATGTTAACATTGACTTAATGATATATTGAACCAGTTTTGGAAAGGTATCATGTGATGTTGATGGCACGTGGTGCATGGTAATCAACTGGGGTTTGATAAATTTTTCGGCCAGGGGCATGTGGCAAGAGTAATCAGGTGGGCCAGTTGTGGCATTGGGAGTGTTGATTTGGTTCTTCGGGTAGTCTTGCCCTGGTCACCCTAAGGACTTAACCTTGCAAGCCTTTGAACTGGGTCTAACGTGCAACCACATGTCTGTAATGGGACGGACCAAGTTGACTAAGTTGCTAATAACGTACCTGTGGGACCTCAGGAGGTCAACTACACCCTTTGTGTAAGTTGTATGGGGGAGCGTACCGGGGCTGAGGCCAGGTACCCATCTAACAGTTGATTGGCCTAAACTTCGCCTTAGCGAAGGGAAGGGTTAGTGCGCAATAACCGGGGAGGACCACTTGTATTGTTAGAAGTTTCCGAAAGACTTTGTTACGGGAACTCGCCTTTGTGGTGTTTGACTGTATCTTGTGGGTAAAGTGCATAACCTCTGCAGAGTTTAGAATCTATTCGAATAGCCGTGTCCGCGGTATTGGACATCGCTCGGGAATTACAGTCAAGGGTTAGATTTTCTCAAAAATAACTTTGGTTTGAAAGGTTGGGCTGGATTAATAATGAAGTTGGTGGAAATGTGGATTAGGATGGGAAAGATGTTTATTAAATTCCTTGAAAAGTTATCTATGCTATACTTGCTTTTACTGCTTTCGAATCTACTTATGTTACTTGTCAAATGCTGTTTACTGCAAATATACCTTGAGCTATTCCTTTGTACCAAGCCATGCATATAGTATATTAGCTTGCATTCTGTGCATGACTTGCTGAGTACCAAGTACTCACCCTTGCCACAATACAACACCAGTTGAAGAGGAGACTGCACAAACTTCGGAGGAGGAGCTCCAGGAGGATTCGTCTACTTAGGGAAGCGAGCCCAGTCAGTTGCCTGTGGTATACTGGATGGCGCCACGAAGTTATTTGATTTTCCGCTACTATTATCTTTCTCTGAATAAGTTTCGCCTTGCGAGGCACATATTTGTAACTTGACCATAAGGTCGAGTAACCAGTTTGACTATTTAAATAAAGTACTTATTTAGTATCGAGCGTGTTCCTGGACTAGTGCTGAATACACAGAGGGTCCGGATTTGCAAATTCGGGGTCCCGACAATAGTAGCACATGGGATAATGAAAGATGATAACAACTATGTAAATCAAATAATTAAAACCTTCTCATGACATGAACGATAAGTCTTAACCACGAATGAAGGTTTACGAGATAAATATTTAACCCATACCAACCAACATGACATACTCAATGACATAATTCCATAAAAGAAGCTAACACAAGACATTTAAATACACAGATGTCTAATTGTGTGATGCTAAGTGAAGTGATGATGTTAATGCCCTTTCCATATGCCGATCTTAAGTTACCGAAAAAAACATTAAACACAAGCGTGAGTTCATAACTCAGCAAAGTGCATCATACTAATTAAGGAAACAAAGCATAACATATAATCTGGAAACATAAATCATGCCTTACAACCATACATGGAGATACATAACTTGAAATAATCCATCATATCTCTACATTCATGCAATGCATCATGCTTGCTCATAAATGCACCTTTCATAGCATATACCGGTATTGCTGAGTGCACACCGTCATGCAATGCATCATGCATGCTCATAAATGCACCTTTCATAGCAAATATCGGTATTGCTGAGTGCACACCCTTCGGTGTGCACCCTCTCATTCCCTTCCATCCCGTGGAAGGGCCTACTCTTACTGACTCGCTTCGATCCATCCCTGTGGATGGGACTACAAGGTAGGACTTTCGTGCTCTTACGTGTGAGCACAGAGTCCCCATCCACATGGATCGCCTCTTCCATCATGAATGCATTTATGCAAATGACATGAACAATTTTCAAATTCCATTCTTTTCCAACATTTGCGTAGTCATAACCAAATACATAAACCTTAGCTTATCCTCACATACATAAATTATCATTCATAATAAACTAATCAAATTCATGAGTATAAACATGGTAGCAAAACATATAAATTCCATATGCCGCAAAACAATGAGCAACCAATTCACTACCAAAACATCAATCACCACAATGCACTTGCCTTTAACCTCACAAAGCGGTGTGGCGAAAGGTTGATGCCACTCCTAGGTTTACACCACCTAAAAAAAGATGCATTCCACTCAAAATCATACCAACAAAGCAAGCACAAAACGTAAAATGACATCGATCCTACGACCAACGCCGAAACCCTGAAAACCAGAATTCTGCCAAACGGAGACAACAGACTTCAAACAACCAGAACATGAGTTTTACAACTCCAAATCAAGTAAACCAGTACATTTTCGTAATCCATAGAAAATTTCTCAACTTTTCTTAGTATTGAGAATATTATTCAACCTCTAAATTGCTCTAATCTACAAATTACCACATGTGTTGTCAGCCACAAAACAAATTGGATAGCCTTCGGTAAAATTTGCACAACATTCAAATGGATGAACAAAACTTTATGATTTCAGACTGTATTGAAAGATAATTCAATTATCTACAACTATCACAACAGTCGTCCCCCTAAGAAACGTGTAGGAACGTGTATGGCAATCAGAGGGGGGGTGAATGATTGTGCAGAAGCTAAAACCAAATTTTTTGATCTATTAAAAATTCACCCCAAAACGGAACCAAATAATTGCCTCGTATTCGACAAAAACAGATTGACAAACGTTCGGTAAAACACAAATTTCTGGAGATCCAACCGTCGGATCGATCTGAAATTTGGACACAAGAAACTAGATTCCAATACGAATCGAACACAAAAAGAATCAGCTCTCTCGGACTAACGGATCAAAAGTTATGTACCTCGCAAGCCTGCTGTGACAGAAGATGACAAAAATTAATCTAACCAAAACTTTAAACAAGAACAATAAAAGGTAGATCAACTAAACTTTGAGTAACCCTAAATCAATACCGTAGAAAGGTTTTTGATGAATCAAATCAAGATAAAAACTCAAGGAACAAAAACCAATCTAAAACCAGAACAAGCATGCAAACAAGAACCAAAACATAAAACACTGTAGCAACGTCACTACGTCAGGATGGGCCTATAGTAACACGCATATGTGCTACTATAGCTCAAAAAAAGTGTTACTGAGTTCTATTGCAACATATTTGTTTAGTGTTACTATAGCCTATGTTGCTATAGAAGGGTCTATTGTAACATGTAACAAGTGTTCTTGTATATAAAAAAAGATGTTGCAACCATGCTACGGCAACATGTATCAAATGTGTTGCTATAGACTGCAGTAACACCTTTTTTTAGGAAGAGCAACATAGTAACGCGTGTTGCCATAGACCCTAGTAACACCTTAATTTTGCTAAAGCAACATAGTAGCATGTGTTTCTATAGACCCTAGTAACACATTTTGAGATACAATAATTGAACTTAGTAACACCCTTTTTGAACGACAGCAACACAATGTTGAGCTCCTAAAATAAATTTAAATATCTTTATTATTTTCTTATTTTTTTGTGAATGTATAAATTAAAATTGTTTCATAGAATATCTTTTGATAAACATAACACATTGTACAATATAAAACACAAATGACCATAAGTGCAACAATCATAACATATTGGTGCTTTCAACTCATCACCTAAACTACTAGTTCTTTTCTCAACTTCTGCACGGGCTGTCGTCTCTTCAGCAATAATTGTTTTAAGTATGTCCAACTCCAGCTGCAGGTTTAATATATCTTCTGTGTTCCTCATAAAGCCCTCATCAGAACAATCTTCCAGCGTTGCAGGTGCATGAGAATCACACTGGTGTAATGTTGATGAAAGTTTCTGTCCATATGATACAAAGCATAATGTCAGATTCTGACTTTCCCCATTGCCACAATGGATAGCCTAACTGGTGTAGAACGTAAGAACATAGATCAGTTCAGAAGCTATTGCTCATACCTCAAATACATAGGAATATTCCTCCCTCTTTGAGCCTTTGATGGTACTTAATTCTTCTTAAGAACAACTATTTCCCTGTGAAGTAACGTTCTTACTTAAAAAACAGAAATTTTAACAACGAAAAAACTCATGGTAATGCTATTTATGTAACTCACAACCTAACACATATCCTAGAGCATTTCTCTGATATCCAGCACATCAAATATCATCTATGCAGCAGACACCACAAAAGCATGATGCAAGCAAAATGCATTGTTTTTAATTCTTAAATATTTAAGCATAGCACTTGAAAATTAAAAAGTCAAAACTAAAATGCATAAAAAGGGACCTCCTAAACAAGTCTCATAAAAAGTTTGCCAACTTGAATGTTATAATGGGAGAACCCTCCCAATGATACAGCTCAGGATCAGCATGTCTGTGCGAACAATTCAAGTGACTTTGTTGTAGACTAGGCGTTTAGCATTGTTTTACAAGCCTCAGCATCTCAGTTTTATATAAATTCTGTTTCTACAGAACAAATAACAGATAGATATAACTTTAGCAAACTCACAAAGGAAATATGGAATTATGGACCAACAGGATGAACTAGTTAAACAGGGCAACGGTATGCATATTCAGGAAGATAGAAAAGGATGGCCAGATATCTTCTACATCAACTAAAAGCTGAGCGTGTATCTAACTCAAGGTGACGCTTCCATATTGAACCACGGTTGTCGAATCACAATTTGCTTCTGACCTAACATGCGAAAACCAGCTTTTTAACCTAGCATGGGAACCAGATTCTGAACTTAGTACTGGTACTACTGCGGACTCTTGCACTAAATGAAAAAATTAGAAAAACTGTTATCTTAAAAAGTAAAAGGCAGGTTTTAAAAAATGGGTACAAGGAAGAACAGATTCCTATCTAATATGGCTAAATCATACACCAAAGCCACGCAAAGCACTACCAGGAAGATCCTACCAATTGGTGTAGACAATATCACTCTCAAATGCAATTCAACATCAAGAGGCAATATTCCGTAAAAAGTGCATTGCTATAGCATTTCCATTGCCCTGAGAAGATAGATAAAACAAAAACTTCTAATGAGTTACAACTTAGAAGCCTCAAATCAAGATTAGAAATGTGTGCTTGTTTAGTTGCTTATGTCAATTCTTGCTAACCAAAGTTAAATTTCCTAACATGAACTATGAAGTTCAAACACATCGAAATATTTCTGTTTTCTGATTAAACTGTGAATTAATCAGTGTAGTAATACACAAATTCATTTATTGCTCGTGTACTGTGGAGTACTGGAATTAAAACACTAGCACTCATGGTTAATTTTACGAAGATGCCTCAATTCACTATGGCAGAACTAAGTTAAGAACATCACAACCATGATGCAACTGTCATTTTATCTTAGGCTTTTTTTGGGTGGTTCTGTTTGTGCAGGTAGTAGTGGTTCAGGCACTAGCATCCCTAATCAGCTAACACTATACCTTTGATTTGACAATGCAAGATTGTTATTTTGTTACTCAGTATTCACAAAGCAAATCCAACGAAAATTCCCGCCTCATATATAACATGTGCTGGTAGGTTCAATGAGTACTCTACCAATGCTTGTTCTTGGCACCTTGCCCCAACCAACCATCGGGAAATGCAGGATCAAATTTGAGAATGATTATTTTGCAGCAAGAATTTATGTTACCAATCTAATGTATTTGAATCTCCCAGCCAGCAACAGGCAAATTTGGTAACATTACCCAGTAACAATAGTTCCTGCTACGTCAATAACCTTGCCATTCTCTTCATTGCCAAACATATGACTCGAATATACCAAGGGAAGATACAGTATGGGGAAAAATCTGGTAATGGCAAAATGGGGGAAAACTGGTAATGGCAAAGCTAGATAGCTAATTTACCAATCATGACAAGCACTAAAATCAGACACACTACAAATAGGTTTTGTTGTCAAAATAATTGCCGCCATGCATATCGAACAACCTAACCTCCGTTTCATGAAAAGCACAATGGAAGCCTACCAAATAGCAATGTACTAGTTACAGACCACCAGTCTGTACACAAATCACATAGATGCATGAAGGCAGGCTAGATATAATCAGTTTTAACAAACAAACAGCAAAATACAGAGTACAAATTAGACCTCGTCCTCGCCATTGATGCCAAAATTCACGCTCAAGCAACCAAACTAGCAAATATCTCGTCATCGCAACCGTAATTGACTTCCAGAATAACACAATCACGACAAAATCCATGACATAAACCTGTGATCTGCGCCACACCAAGAACCCAAGCACAGCAAGATCTCATTCACCGCATCACCAATTCACGCGCCATACCGAAACTTAGCAGCAAAAGGAGTTAAGGGTCTAAGTTTATCCTCACCTCTTCCAGAGGTCGCGCTGGCCCTTGGCGGGGATAATTCACCAGAGCCGGTCCATCTGCGCGCATAGGCCCTGGATCTGCGCCATCTCCCGCCGCACCTCCTCGGCGGCAACCGGGTCCCCAGAGCCGCCGCCCCCAATGAGCGGCGCTGAGGTGTAGGAGGACGATGTGGGCGTCGAGGCAAGGCGCTCAACGCGGGTCAAGCCATCGCGGGCCAAGAGCAGCAGCCGCCGGGCGCTCTGGTACATCTTCGACAGCGTCGCGCCGCTAGCGCCAGAGAAATCCATCGCCGCCGAGGTCGGTCTCGTCGGGATCCAGGAGGAGAGGAGGATTTACTTTCTTGTTCCTTTTTATTCTTTCTTTTTTTGTATGTTTGATAGGGCATGAGCGGTAATTCAGTAATTACATAAGTTAAATACGTTCGATTCAGGTCGTGATCGTGTCGAAGTGCAAGTAGATTGACATTTTTTCTTGACAACTTAAATCTTTGTTAATTAGGCAGCATACGAAACTTAATAGTTCATAATTTATTGTCTGAGTGCAGCTTGTGATACACACACACACACACGAACGGGCGATCTTGGGCATATGCATCAGATACAATTACATTGTTGCGATGTATTCACTAATTTCAATTGATCTTCCTTTCTTGTGAATCTTGGTATCGGATTGAAACAACTGAACATTCAGCAGTTCTGAGATTTTTACCGAGAAATAAAAGGGGATTAATAGTGAGTGGAATCCAGGAAGCACGCCGATTTCTAGAATATATGCTGCATATTGCAATTAAGTCATGTGTTACAGTGTGCCTCTATATCTGTTGCTGCAGTATTATTCTATAACACATATTCACACCTTACAACCATGTGTTACACTGTTCCTCTATAACACATTATGTGTTGCTGTTGTAGTTTCCTGCAACATTTTTCACAACTCATTAAGTATGTGTTACAACATGTCTTTGTAACACAAATTATATGTTACTACAAAATCTCTTTGTAACACATTGTTCAATGTGTTACGCGAATGTGTTACAAAAGATATGTTTTGTAGTAGTGCGTGTGCACTGTAGCTCCGCGATTACTGTAGCACGCAAAGGATCTGGAAGAATTGATCTTTATTTCTTTTTTTCTAAAGTACTCCAATCAAAATAGTACAAACCCTAAAGCTCTAACTGATGCCCTTCAACAGGAGACAACCCCTCCTATTTAAAGGAGCAAAACACAAGGAGTCTTGAATACACTTCCTACTCCTAATCCTAGATGGAGTATGTATTCAACACAACTCCACTTGGCCCAACCTGGCCAAATACAACTCTTGCACACGTATGGCAACCCAGCCATACTCACGTGACTAACAACTCTTGCACGCGTATGGCCACCATGCCATACTCATGTGACTAACCATTCTTCATGTGCACCATTCTCTTAGCCCGAACGTCCCGCATGACATCCTTGACCACCAAGACCTCAGTTCCTCCCTGAACCTAGTCCCGAACCTCAGTTCCTCCATGAACCTAGTTCCGGTCCCGTCATCGACCACGTTCGTCCTTGAGCAATACCTGCACATGAGCAAATAAGAAACGAATCCGAGCACAAGTCCATGACTTGACTCAAAGTCAATCCATGCAGCTAATCACACGAGCATTGCATAAAGTCCACTTCAAAACAAGCATCATGAAATTCTCACGAATTTCATAATCTCAAATTCAATTCCAAAATTGGTCAAAACCCTAACCGAGCAAAAGACCATTCACGCCGGACCAAACATCGGTCCGGCGCAACTCACGACGGACCAAAAAACTCGGTCCGGCGTACATGCAAAACTTACTGTATTTGAGAAATTGGGTCCGGCGTAAAAACGTTTGAAAACACGTTTATGACAGACCAAATGAAATTTCGTCCGGCATAAATAGAAAACTTACTATTTTTAGTCTAGCGCATATACAGAAACAAACCTCAAAAATCCGTTCACGACGGACCAAAAATTTGATCCGACGTGCATGTAAAAACAGGCCTTCAAAATGCGTTCACGGCGGACCAAGGAATTGGTCCGGTGCTAATGCAAAAAGATGGTCCGGCGCAATTGCTTTGCAACTTTGGTCCGGCGCCAAAAGGGAAATTTGGTCCAGCGCAAAAAGGTCCAAACGCACGTTCACGGCGGACCACAAATTTGGTCCGGCGTAAACACGAAAAATGGTCCAGCATAAAATGAGAACTTACTGTTTTCTGAAACTTTTGTCCGGTGTGAAAAAGAAACTTTCAAACTTGGTCCGGCGCAAACACAGCGAAACCAAAATCAAAGTGCTTCGATATTTCAAAACCACTTCAAATCCAAACTCAAACAGAATAAAAACCATGTCAAATACTCATCATCAAAATCCATGGATCACATCATGATCCTTCAAAATGAATCTAAAATTTTCTAAATCTAGTTCTAACAGAGGGAACTATTCTGCTTGAGAACACCAAAAAATAGCCATGAGATTAAATCACCCAAACAACTATTTCCCCCCAACTCTAAACTAGCAAACCTCCTCTAAACAACCCTAAACATAGCCAATCAAACCCCCATGGAACCCAAGAACCCTTACCTTCCGGAGATCACCAAGAACACCAGCGAACACAGGCCTGAATTCTCTAGTCTCCCCTCGGATTGCACAACACCTTCTCTCCCGCAACACCAAACTCCGATGAAACCTCACCGAAGGCTAGAGAATCCTTGAGGTGGCACAAGGGAGGATGCACCACATCAACGGGAAGGGGGGGCGCCAAGATCAAGGGTGGGGAGGGCGTGGGAGAGAGAGGAACGTGGGGGAGGGGGAGACGTGAGAGAGGGAGGCGCAGGGGAGAGTGGGGGCATGGGAGAGGGAGGGTGCTGGTGGGTGGTAGCTGGGAAGGGGGGAGGGGGCGCATGGAGGGGGAGGGGAGGATGGGCTAGGGTTTGGGGAGTTCCCTCCTCGCAAAAGGCCCAAAAACCCTCCCACCTAAAGCCCCAAAACACCACCAAAGGCCCAAAACAACACCCACAACCCCCTAAAATGATCCAAAATAGGTCCACACCGACCCAAACCTCCAACTGGGTCTCCTTAACCTAGAAAATGAAATTGCGATATTACACTTACCCCATTTTTGAGTTTCCCTCAGGGCACTAACAAAGTAGGGATTATCTTCTTTTCTCACCGCGATACCAGCCGTGTGGAAAAATTTGCCCAAGCTGAGCCAATAACTTGCTTTGCATTCCTTTCCTTTTGTGTCCATTGTCCAGCGTCAATCCTCGTTTGCACAGGGCCACAAGCCCTACAAAGGTTGTAATCCTCCACGGCTGGTCTTTCCCTTTGCGACAAACTCTGAAACATCCTCGACAACACACTATCGCCCCCTCCACTACCACCACCGTGCTCATACTTATCACCTGACCGACTAATAAATTCTGCCTCCGCTCTAGAGGCAGCCATGGCATGTTGGAGTTGGTCCTCCTCATCAGTATCACTCGTGTACTCTGCATATGTACTTCTCCTCAACGGGGAATCTGTACCTGTTGCTTCCTTTCGGAGCCTCTCATCCCTCTTTCCTTTCCTATTATTCATCCTTTCTAGCTTACGCTGAAAGTACTTGTGAACCTCCTTGGGAACTTGACTACAATGGGCGACATTCATACCGCATCCTGCTAAGTGTGCTTCGATCAAGTTGAACAGCCCCATTTCTTCTCTTGGTGACAGTACTTGCATCGAAATACAATCCCCATATTATCACCATTCTCCCACACAACATCCCCTAGTCTGCTATCTGCGAATACAAAACACCAATAAGTCAGCATGCATGCGTTTACGTAATGTTCCAGTCATACATATGCTTACCTCATACCAATTGAAACATGATAAAACTAAGCGATCAAACATAATAGAAGTATAATCATATATATCGATCTATACCTTTTATTGCAACAAAAATACAGCTTCTGCACCTAATCTATTTAAGGTGGATTTCACACCATTTTTCAGAATGTGAAAGCTTTCTAAATTATAATGCATGCATGCCTGTCTTCACCTTGTATTGATATATGCATATTAGGAATGAATACACCAAGAAAAAGTTTCACTGGAAAATACAAAGAACATCATAATGGAAATAAAACATCTTGCAATTAATTAGCAGGACATGCTACTAGGCTTAAAGAAAATGACATTAATTAGGGTTTATTACAACGTGCTTCAACATGTTGTATATGGTTCGAGAAAAATATTAGGTTTTGATCTTGTATTCAAACCATACATAAAGCAGCCATACTTAAATCATAAGAACTTACAGTGCTATTGTTTCGCCGATAATCTCCAAATTTGAGCCGAAAATAGCTGGAAAATTGAGCTGTCACTACCGATAATCGAAAGCTAACCAAAAAATCGAGCTTTAGTGTGATAATCAAGCTTACCGCTCAATAATCCAGATCACAGCGGCGAAAAACACCCTGTCAGAGGCAGATCTGGCCAGAGTCACCACTGAGGAGTTTGGGAGGGAGCTCTAACATTATTGGAAGGGGATTGCCCGGTCGAAGAGGCCGGGTGGAGCATTAAATACGTGCAAATGCTTAGTGGGCCAAATGGGCTAGGAATTGTGCAGCATGCATTGTTGCCTATTTTGTCATTTTCAATTTTGTAAATTTGTAATTTGGTCTAAAACTTCTCTCATATTCAATTTTTTTTTAAATTTCACCTCAGATGACACAAAGATACTAACATTAATTTTTTGGAACTTCTGGATAACTTTTTCCAATTTAATTTTTTGAATTTGAATTTGAATTTCAACGGTTTTTTGTGCAATCTCGATAAGCGTGATTATCCATAATCACACGATTATCGTCTATAATTCAACGCTGCTCAGTATGTACATATTTGCATCAAAGAGCTGTTAGAGGCGAAGCCAGTACAGTCCAAAGCCTCGGGTAGAGCCAACTGTTCTAAGCTGATTCTTGAGTTTTTAAGAGTTTTTAGTGTTCTCGGGCTAGGTTTTCTCAGATCTTAGGCCATGCTTTGGATGACATGAGACCTGGCTCTACCCATGAGAGCTGCCATGCATGTTGTTTTGAGAATTTTGTGAATGTCTCAACGTCATTTCATCTACCGAAGCTTACGGACGTTCGAACTGCCAGGGAGTATTAGAAGATGATTTGGCTCCGGAGTCCTTTTGTGACACTACAGAATGTCGAGACTTTATAAAATATGAAATTAGAGATTTGTGACATTATAAAATGTGAATTTGGAGATTTAAACTTTACGCTATGAAGTTTAATCGTGTTCCGGGCCGATTTCGGGAGTTTCGGGCCTTTCCGGGGAAGATTGGGCCCAAGGGAAAGAGTCATGGGCTTTAGTGGGATGATGTTTGGGCCCATGTGGGAGTGGGGGGCCAGGTTGGGCGCCACCCCCTGCCCTTTGGTGCGCCCAAACCTGCCCTAGCCGCCCCCACTTCCTCCTCTTCCCCCCAAGCTAGCCGCCACCCTCCCCCTTGTGCGCCACCCTCCTCCTCCCTCCTCTCCACCTCACCACCCTTGCTTCCCTAGGGAAGCCTCTCCACCTCACCACCCCGCAGATCCGTCCATTGGAGCGCTCCGTGACGAGGAGATCCGGTGGATTTGGAGCGAGGAAGGAGATCGCGCGAACCGGGAGGAGATCAGTTGGTTCTTCGTTCGTCGGGCGAAGGTATGGCCACGGGAGTCCTTGAGGTTGGTCTAGGTACTGTTCTAGGGGTTGATATCATGTTTTTAGATCAATTGGTGGTGCTGTAATTGGGTAGATTAGATGAAATCTAGAGTTTGCCACGTTCTCTGTTTCGGGCAGAATGAGCAGTCGAACTAGGGTTTGAGATTTCGCCAATTTAAAGTCAGAATTTGGTCGTCCGTCTGTTGAAGAAGTTGTAGGTAATTGAAATACCTTCAATTGGACATAAATAATGCTTAATTCCGATCAGCCGTTTGGAAGTTATGCTCGTTTTACCGAGCGTGTTCAAAACTGTGATGAGATTGGAACAGATCACGGTATTCTGTAGATTAAGCCAATTTAGAGGCCGAATCAGTTTTTCCATATACTTAGAAAAAGTTAGGAAATTTCCTAAGCTACGCGAGGATGTACTCGTTTAATCAATTTGGAGTCTTAGAACTCAAGTTATGCTCGTTGGAAGTCTGCTGTCCCGACGGGACAGAACATCTGTTTTTGGGTTTTGCGAGTAGTTTGCGAAGTCGGGGTAGAAGGGTGTTTGCGTATTGTTTTGTGGGCATGATTTTGAGTGTGTGGTGCCTATGTGCAGGTGGTGTGACCCCGGGAGTGCCCTCTACTTCTCGCCAATCCGTCGCCCGTGGTTGAGGCGAGTGTATTGGAATGGGTAGCGGGTTGTAGGTTGCTAGTTTTTGATGAGTTGCAATTGAATATATGATATGTTCACATGCCATGCTTTAATGCTTGCCTATGACATGATGAACATGGAATCATATTGATTATGATTGTGTGGTATTTAATGTTTATGCCAATATTTACATGTTTATGTCATATGTGCATTCATAATGGAAGAGGCGTCCCATGCTGATGCGGGCCTCTGTGTTCACACGTAGTGAACACGAAAGACCTACCTCGTAGTCCCATCCACGTGTGTGCATGGGAGCGAGTCAGTAAGAGTAGGCACCCTCCATCTACGGGATGGAAGGGGAAGGAGGTGCACGCCGACGGGTGTGCACTCAGCAATACCGGTATGTGCTTCGTGGAGATATGAGCATTTGCATTGCATACATGATGATGATGAAATGAGTACAATGATGTTGAGACATGAGTATGATATGGTATATGCAACTATGACTTGTTCATGATATTGATCATGGTATGTAGTGATGAAAACGTTGAATTGTTCTTGTTGGTCCATTGCAATATACTTGCTGAGTGTTGAACTCACGCCTGTGCTTTCTTGTTGTTTTAGGTACCATGAGACCGGCATGCGGGGAAGGGAACTAGTCACACTCCTACACGTAGCGTCACACATGTGTTTCCATAGTTATTCAGTTGGTGTTTTGATAATAAATTTAGTGTGATGCAAACTGGTTTATGGTTTAGTCTTGTGTTCTGAGAGCCCTTCTGTTCGTTTGGCTCATGGAGACTTTAAATGCTTAAAGTTGGACTTATATTGCTGTCATACCACTATTTATTGCTGTTTTAGATGTCTCATTTATTGCCATACATTGCTATGATATTGTTATTGTTTCAATTCATGTTAAAACAAAGGAGATGCTGTCGAAATTTCGGTTTTTAGCATTTGTGCCTTTGCTGTAATTTGTCTTTATTTATGGTTATTAGGTGATGTTTAGTCTATGTTTGGTAGCATTCAGGCATACTAGATGCCAGGGTGTTACACCTTTGTCATCAGCATGAGCCAGTGTTAGACAACCTCGCTATCGAATAGTCTGGGGTTGCCTAATAGATCTAGAGTGGAGAACAGACAGAGAGGGAGAGACACAGAATATAAGGAGGAACTGATCTACTTTATTGCTTGTACGTGTAAAATGGGGGGACCCCTGCCTCCTATTTATAACCTACAGTCAGAGTTTCGGTAAGAGTCCACAAGGGCCACGACGGGTCGAGGTTCTTAACACTCCCCCTTGGACCCTCTACCGCGAGATGCATGTGCCTCATCAAAACGCCGGAAAAACCCAGTGGGAAAAATACTTGGAGAAAGAGTACATAGCATACGCTTGCTGTGTTGCAAGGATTGCCTCATTAAAACCTTATGTAAGAAAACTTCAATGAAAAACATACTAAGGAAAAAGAGTACAATCCACCCAAACTTCAATGTTAATCTTCTAGATTCACGTTGGGTACTCAAACTTCATTCTCGAGATTTATGTAGGAGAATGTGAAAATTCTCCCCCTGAAATCTGCACTTCTATAAGTCTCATCATCCCGATTCCTCTAACGCACCTTTCAAAAGAAGATGCTGGGAGTGACTTAGTGAATAAATCTGTGAGATTTTCACACGACTTAGTATGCAGTATCTTGACTTCGTTCATCTTATGCATTTCATGAGCATAAAAGAACTTGGGGTTGATATGCTTCGTGAGGTTACGTTTCACATATCACATTTGCACTTGAGCAACACAAGCTGCATTATCTTCATAGATGATAGTGAGGGTTTGTTCCATGTTCAAGCCATGTGACTTCTGGATGTGGTGAACCATTCTTTGAAGCCATGCACATTCTCGGGAGGCTTCATACAAGGCAATGATTTCCGAGTGGTTTGTCAATGTCGAGACAAGTGTCTGCTTAGACGACTTCCAAGAGATTGTTGTTTCACCACAAAGAAAAACATACCCGGTTTGTGAGTTGCCAATATGCGGGTCCGATAGGTACCCAGCATTGGCATAACCAACCAAATTCAATTCAAGGTTTCTTCTTTAGAACAAGCCAAGATTTTTGCTTCCTTGGAGGTAACGGAAGATGTCCATCACCCCTTTCCAATGCCTTTTGGTGGGTTCTGCACTGTACTGTGCTAGCAAATTCATGGCGAACGCAATGTCTGGCCTAGTGCTATTCGCAAGGTACAGGAGCGCTCCAACTGCACTCAAATACGGGGATTCCTTTCCCAGGACTTCCTCCCCATCTTCTCTAGGCCTGTATGGATCTAGGTCTGCTTGAAGTGATCTTCCGACCATTAGGGTCTTTACAGTGTATGCCTTTTCAAAACCAAATCTCTCCAACACTTTCTGCGTGTAGGATAATTGGTGTACCAAGATTCCACATTGGACGTGTTCAAGCTGCAAGCCTAAACAGAACTTGGTTTTACCCAAGTCTTTCATTTCAAACTCATACTTCAAGTATAAGCATGCTTCTTCAATTTCTTCATCCGTCCCAATGATGTTCAAGTCATCTACATAGACGGAGATTATACAAAGTCCATTCGGGGATCGTTGTATACACACACATGGACAATCTCCGCTATTCGTGTAGCCTTTCATGCAGAGAAAGTCACTCAAGCAATTGTACCATATTCTTCCTGACTGCTTCAGTTCATATAGTGATTTCTCTAATTTCACACTGTATAGGTTTATGTTTGCTCTATTTTGGTTTGGGATAGGGATACCTTTCGGTACTTTCATGTATATCTCCGAATCCAAGTAAGTTTCCATATAAATATGCTGTGACTGTTGGGGAACGCGGTATGCTACTCTAGCACAAATTAAAATTTCTACCGCAAACCAGAAAAGCTACTCACAAGAAGGGGATCATAGATCTATTACCACTAGACGCGCAGTTGCGGAATCCTTCGCACATCGTTGTAGTGGATCATTCTCGGCGTGGATCGTCCTCGCCGTGGATCGTCCTCGCCGTGGATCGTCCTCGCTGTGGATCGTCGCCGCGGATCGTCCTCGCCACGGATCGTCCTCGCTGCGGATCATCCTCTCCACACCACAGTAGCAGCAGCGTCACCACAGCAGTCCACACGTCCGGGGATGGAACGCCGTGCGTCGGTGTGCAAGCACCGGGTCGCTCGGCAGGGGCAACAAGAGGAGGTGGCTAGGGTTTCTGGCGAAACACCTCTAAACCGCACGAAAGTCTGTACTGCGTCCAGCCTCCTCCCCTCCTTATATAGCCACGAGGTGAAACCCTAGGCAGTCAGGGCCCATCTACGCGCTAAGCCCACGAGGTCCATTAATTACGGATCCAATCCGAATTGATGCGTCCCAACCCGTTAAGTGTGTGACCCTGTAGGTTCATGTGCATTTGGACATGGATTCGGAAAACCCTTTTCTAATCCAATAGTCGGTAGTGGCTCCTTGCAGAGCATGCCAACTCCCAAACGCATATGATTAAAGTACTGATGTAATAATCCCTTTGCCAAACTATATGAAGATCGAACTCAAGGCGAGAAGCATGTCATCCTTTGACAGTTCAATCCATCTCTCGTATCCGTGATATATTAATAAGTTGTGATTGACTTCTCAATCACGGCATGGCCATGCACTTCCTTAATCATATCACACAAGTGGCCTAGACATATATCTTCGTTACATTGGAGTGGCAAATTCCATCTCGACTGCTCACTTCCCTCTGCATGTTTCATAGTAAACATGAAAGCTACCTTTATAACTATCCAGTTAGGAAATAGTGTTTGGTAACCCCAAGGTAAACTATTACACATGTAGGGAATATGACAATCTCAGGTCTAAGGATCATACATCTACTATGTATGAGATACACTGATGACACATAAGAACGTAACATTCTCGCAGTGTCCCATTGTGGGTCTATCTAACCCATGTTCTTCAACATGCGTCCACAATGTATTGATGATATCTCCATATCCCATGATCTATGAAACATGATCATCGAACAATACATGTGCTGATCTATTCATCGTTGTCCTATACGATGATATCCGATCAGAGATATTTATCGAATTATATCAATAAGTAAAGAGCTTCATAAACAAGTCACACACTTGTTGATCAAAATAATGATATACATTCATTGGACCAATAATCATATTATTATTCATAAACATAGTCATGTTACAATCATCCATATGATTGCCTCAAGGGCATAACACTAACAGTGACAACATCCATTAGCTTCATTCTCAACTTCAAGTTGATTGCCATTGAGATCAGATATCTAAAGGTAATTCCTCACATGACCGGAGAATAGGTTTCTTCATAATCAATCCTGGGACGTTGAGTGAAACCTTGAGTGACAAGCCTTGCCTTGTACCTTACAACTTCATTATTTTCATTTCTCTTTCGAACATAAATCCATTTGTGACCTACGGGGTTTATATGGGGAGGCGTGCAGCACACAGGCCCAAACAGCTCTCTTTTGTTCAGAGAGACTAACTCTGCGGTGATTGCCTTCTTCCATTCTTCCCAATCGAGCCTTTTCTCTTCACAAATCCCACTCGGGCGAGACCTGAGAGAGCGACTCACCGCGACCCTCGGACGAGGCAAGGGCCGACGAGCGAGCGGTGCTCAGCGCGACACTCAGGTGAGGAGAGAGTGACTCACCGTGACGCTCAGGCAAGAAAAGTACGACATAACTAGTGAAAGGATAGGCAGTAAGAGCAAACCTGCAATGCCCTTGTTTTCAACACATGTTCCAAGTGTGTCTCCATCAAGATTTTAAATCACGATGTTTGCAGCTTCGCATTAAGGTCTCAAAAAACCTACAGTAGCTATCGCTAACTATCCTTCATCGCATTTTTAATATTTAAAAAATAATAAATATATATAATATAAGTCACCTTCAAACAAATCATAAAATCATAGTACTTTAAAAAATATTAATATTTGAGTAGTGCTCTAAAGTATTAATGTTTGAGCAATGCTTATATACTCCCTCCCAATATAAGTTGCACAAATCTTGAAACAAGCGAATAGGTAAGTAGTCGCCATCTACCCTGCATTCATGCTTTAATTTTTTTGCAACTTTTAAAAAGAAAAGCATAGAAACACCTCTCAGTATTTTTACAATAAGATTATGAGTCAAGTCTGGAACAAACAAACATGCTAATACATATCAATGACCATAATTGATAAGTATATCACTATGTTCTTAACGATAAGTACTTAATCACTAAAAATATATGAATGATAGATTATTGAAAAAAGGCACTATAAGATCTTTTACAGAGTTTTCTCATAGTTCATGCTTATAAAAGATATATCTGGCCTTACAGTAATGTTGAATATCAAAATAGGCCCAACATTTTGGCCATAGATAACTATATAAGATAGCACAACTATTGCTAGCTGCAAACTACATCATATAGCAGAGCTATTGCTAACTATAGCGGTTGTAGCTGATATAGCGGAATATTAGTCTATAGCTTCACGTTTAGGGTAAAAAAAACTATGAAGTAACTATAACATACTATTTAGAACACTAGTCACCACCAGCTTTGTCTTTAGTAGCTGCATCGTGCAATATGAACAATGAAAATCATGAAAGTAGCTCAGAGAGGGAGAGCGTAGGGAAAGGGGTGACATGGGCCCATCGTGTAAGAAAGATCTTTTACTCGGTGATTTTCCTAACAACGTTTTTTTTCAAACTGGGGTTAAGTCACACTATTGCTCAGACCTAGTGTTTTCTGCAACTCAGGTCAAAATATCTAGGGGTAAATGTAATTACTCTACCTTTAAATCCTACCAATACTAAACCATAAACCATGACTGAGGTATTTTTCAATAACCAAAGAGCCAACTTCTTTGACTGTAGATATTACAGGATATATCATAGAACAGTAAATGGTCACTTACTGGCCCACAATTGAGGAAATTTTTTTACAAGATCTTGCTAAGTGGCTTAATCTAGATATGAATAGAAACAAACCTTCAAGTGTTCTTTCAGTGGGAAATTAACAAGCGTAAACACCTTGGTTACCTGCAAAAAAAATAGAAGTAACAGTTTCATATAGTAAGCTCCACTACTCTTGATTTTCAAGACAGGCAGAGGGCATAGTGAGAAGTATAACACAAGTACCAACTCAAACAAAATAGGCCATCCAACATTAAGTACTTAAAAGGAAATAAGATTTACATAATCCAGTTGAATACACATTATATAAGCAAACTTTTTTATTTTACTTCTGAGCAACTTTCCAAGCAAAAAAAGCTCTCTCCCCATTGGCACCTACACAAAAATCAGTGTTTACCTTTTGTTCAAGACAACTGAATGTACATAATATAAGCAAACCTTTAGGTTTTTCTTGGAAGCAACTTCCCAAGCAAACAGCTCTCTCCCCATAGACACCTACAAAAAGCCAGTGTGTTTAGAACTTTATATGCTATTTAGAACAAATTGCGAGCTTCCTAATAAGAAGCCATTGAAATAAGCAACAAGAGAATGCAAAAAGAGGATTTTTTTTAAAATAATAATATTTTAATCAATATTTACAGAAATAATATGCCGAAAATAAAAATAGCAAAACTACCCTCCTATGTCCATTTGAATTGGCGACAGGGTCCTGTCGCCATTTGAATTGGCGACAGGGGCCTGTCGCCATTTGAAACGGGTCGTGCTTGAATGTCCTAGGACGGGGAAAATTCCGATTTTACCCCCTGTCGCCATTTGAAATGGACATAGGAGCTCCTATGTCCATTTCAAATGACGACAGGACTCCTATGTCCATTTCAAATGGCGACAGGACCCTGTCGCCAATTCAAATGGACATAGGAGGGTAGTTTTGCTATTTTCTTTTTCGGCATATTATTTCTGTAAATTTTGATTAAAATAATATTATTTAAAAAAAATTCGCAAAAAGAGTGTCTCTTTTCTTATGAAAAGGATCAGCGATCGAAAAGTTAATGCATCCTCAGCAGCCTCTAAGCACACGAGTTACTTGCCCTGTTGTAAGATAAATTTTAAAGAACATGACAAAGACTACGGGTCAGGACATCCCTTTAAGTGACATTTACTAATAATGGTTATACGATCATAAGTCAGGACATGAGTAAATACAATGGCAAATATCGTGAACTGCATGATCAGTAGAAATCATAGGATCAATTCAGGTGGATATTATTTGCTCGTGGTAATTGTCAAAGAGCAAAGCACCTTTTTTTTTTTCAAGAACACGCAGGAGAATTGTGTGTCATTGCATTAAGATTAGGAAGAAGTTCAATACAAACCAATGGGCATGTGTAACAGATTAAACCTGCAAACATAGCCACGGGAACGACCCACCAAGAAATCTAAGCTCCTGTTAAAGAATTAAATTTGCGACCTAGGCTACCTATGCCACTATCCCTGTCAAAGCACCTCCATGCACTTTGCTCCGGCCAACCTCCATTGGCCATACTACCCCTGAATCAAATGGACAAATAAGAGGCTCTATTTTGAAGAGTATAGGAGTATACCTAAATACTTATAAATTTACAAGTAGTCATATTAACTTTCAAAAAAATATTTAAATTATTTTTCCCGAACCCCATGGGGATCCCTAAGGGGAGGAAATAAATTCTATGCAACGGTGTTGTATATCATGGGTAGGTCCCCGTAAGCCAAAGAATGCACCTGTAAAACAGGGGGGAAAAGTTTGAACCAACAGGACCAAATACTTGGTGTGAAAACACACAAGAAAATTAACAATTAAGAAAAATATCTCCATTTTAAAAAAAAAAAAGATTGGGGTTTCAAAATGTAGGATGTTAGTGGAAATTGACCTAAGGGTGTTCACTACGACGTATACATTCATCAACTCCAACAACAAGGAAATATTTTTTTTTCCAAACAACCAAATCTTTTATCCCAAATAAGTTAAAATAGACTAGAATAAAACCCAATCAAAATTTTTTTAAAAAAACTGAACCTTCAATCTTCTTGGATCATATTTTCAATACATGAATCACTACCATCAATGCACTACCGTCCGTCCAACAATACCAATTCTTTAGATACATTCTAATCCCTAAAGCTACGTCATTCTCAACCTCACCTCAAGCTCCGCTTCCTCTTGTGGTTTTGAGATAACTTAAAATTCCAGTAAGCAGCAATGCCTGAGTGTCTTCTGTTAGAGATGTCCAATCCATCTCAACTACCACCATGGTACACACGCGGCCCCGAAATCAGAATACCATCCACAGTTCAGAGCTAACCCTGCTTAGGTATTCCACAAGAAGCATCAACCACCGTTTCCGTTTTATGCAGCCAAACACGAAATCTCATCCCACCCAATACAGTGGCATTTTAACACGGTCAAGCAAAGCATGTACCTACACCGACATCACTGCAGGATTTACTTGGTCGCACATCCACGATGCATGTTGCCAGAACAAACAGGCATACGGCCAAACAACACATGCAACACACATGGCAAGTAAAGGAGAAGAAACATATGGACATAGCAGGCAGATCATAAGACTGTTTAACAAAGGATGAAAAATCAACATCACAACTTTTAAGGACCTCAAGTCTTTCAAAATGGGTGCATTCCAGTTCCCACCACCAGGTGGCCAAAATATGCGCGCTGGGATTTTCCAGCAGTTAGATCAAAAGCTGTCAAAGACTGTTTTTCCTTGCTAAACCTAGAGATATGGAACCCATACCATAAGAATGAAATACTTAAGAAGATAATATAATTGTCTCGTGGATTGGACCCTGTTAAACCAGAGTGAATTAAAATGTCTAGATCTCTTTTATTAAACTGTAAAATGAATTGCCTCCTCAAGAGAAGTCTACAGCACCATGTCCTCTAAAGATGACGTGGCTTCCTTCAGGTACGCAATGAGCTCGGCACGCTCCTGCGGTTTCTTCAGACCAGGGAAGACCATCTTGGTTCCAGGAATGTACTGCACATGATAACAACAAATTCAGTTTGTGTTACCAAGAGACCACATATGAGTGGAACTACAATAATCCAAAGGTAAAAATGCAGGCTAAATTTCCTGTAAAAAAAGCATGCTAAATAGCGAAGGCATGTTTTATGCTAATTACATGCAGGGAAACCATTTAATAGGGCACCTACCAGAATATGGACCATGGATTCTTCGTAAAAGAAGCTTACATCTCAAAGTAAACAAGACTCAGAAGGTCAAAATTGCTGTCTACGAAGATAGCTTGACTAGTTATAATTATGCAACAATGAAATGGCGACGCAAGACAGATGGTCGTTGCGCAAGAGACCGTAGGTGTTGTTTAATGATAATAACAACTTACAAACTTCGCATAAAGTAAAGTAAGCTAGGGCTTATTTCAGTGATTGCTCAAGTAGAATATAAGTTATGACCGGATCAAGTCAACGTCAATAAATACATTTTTCCCTTCAACGACTCGTTGCAAGTCTGCAAACCCGTCGTTCTTTTTAATTTCACAGGCCCCACCAGACGAATTAAGTTCGCAGCAGGTAGTAGTCGCTGCATATGTAACACTGAACATGTCTAGTGCATACTCGAAATGTTATGCTAGCACGACCTCAGGTCACCTCAAATTTGATCAATCTATTCTCAGCTAATGAACCATTTAGAAACTTGCATTATTAGTTGCACCTGGTATTTAATAACTTTGCGCTAGGTGTACCCCCGAAACAATTACGCAACAATGAGATGGCGACGCAGGACAGATGGTCGTCGCGCAAGAGACCGACGGTGTTGTTTAATGATAATAACAACTTACAACCTTCGCATAAAGTAAAGTAAGCTATTATAAATCTCAGAGGGGCTTATATATTTCAGTGATTGCTCAAGTAGGATATAAGTTATGACCGGATCAAGTCAATAAATACATTTTCCCTTCAACGACTCGTTGCAAGTCTGCAAACCCGTCGTTCTTTTTTAGTATTTCACAGGCCCCACCAGATGAATTTAGTTTGCAGCAGGTACTTGTCGCTGCATCTGTGGATTGCTCAATGTTCAGAGTCACGGGTTCTTAAGTCTTGCTATTTTTTTACCTCTCCTTGGGCCACAGGGGTTGGTGCTCTGCAGCAGCAGCACGGCTCTATAAATACTGCCATTGCAGAACTGGGTTCATCAAACGCAGACATGTCGCCGGTGAAGGTGTTCGGCCGGGCGATGTCGACGAACGTCGCGCGCGTGCTGGTCTGCCTGGAGGAGGTCGGCGCCGAGTACGAGCTGGTGACCGTAGACTTCCTCGCCGGCGAGCAGAACAGCCCCGAGCACGTGGAGCGAAATGTAACCGAATTTTCTTGTCCTTTTTTCTCCGAACATTCAACTTCTTCCATCTTTTGTGTCAGTTTCCGTGGTAAAATCATATAGAAAATACCAGACAGATGCATCTCCATGTTTCATGAGTACGTAGTGGATGATGATTGTGAGCTGCGACGTTTTCTTGCAGCCGTTTGGAAAGATCCCTGCTCTCCAAGATGGTGATCTCGTCCTGTTCGGTGAGTCAGCACGGAGGACCCGTCACTATCTGTCTCGTGTGTCATGTTCATTGCTAATATTTTAAATGAATTTGCGAGTCTTCAGAGTCGCGCGCTATTTCGAAATATGTTCTTCGCAAATACAAGTCAAGTCAAGTCGACCTGTTGAGGGAAAGCAACATAAAAGAAGCTGCCATGGTGGATGTATGGACTGAAGTAGAAGCCCAACAGTATCACCCTGCCCTTTCACCTGTTGTCTACGAGTGCATCATATTCCCCATCATGCGCGGAATCCCTACTAACCAAAGTGTCGTCGACGAGAGCTTGGAGAAGCTGAAGAAGGTGCTCGAGACTTACGAGGCTCACCTGTCAAAGAACAAGTACCTGGCTGGGGATTTCATTAGCTTCGCTGATCTGAATCATTTCCCTTTCACATTCTACTTCATGGCAACTCCGTATGCATCTGTGTTTGACTCGTACCCTCGTGTGAAAGCTTGGTGGGAGGACTTGATGTCAAGGCCGTCCATCAAGAAGATAAGCGCGAATATGCCCACCAAATTCTAGCCCTCCGATTAGTGTTACGTGTGGAACTGGAATTGGCTACGAAAAAAATAAATGCTATGTATCGTACTGATAAATCAATTGTCTTATTCTGATAAATTATTGCTGGACTTGTATACTAGTGCAGCAAGCACTGACATAAGTTATGGTCCTACTGGATATATCACGTTTTTTTGTCTAAGCAAAACGCCATATATGGATTGGTGATAACTTCAGTCAAATAATAGTTTCTCCGGAAAATCTGACAAGATACGCATGTATATATGTTACAGTATAGGTAGTAGATTGCCTATGTTTTGTAGACAGTTTAAATTTGAGCAATGCTTCTATGCTTTTCCTCCCAATACAAGTTGCACAAATCTTAAAGCAAACGAAGGGGTAAGTAATCCTCATCTACCCTTCGTTAATGCTTTAATATTTGTGCAACTTTAAAAAAGAAGAGCACAAAATCACCTCTCTTTAAATTTTTGGATAAACTAGCAAGGTATGAATGTGTAATCACGTGCGCATCATCCTTAAAGCATCAAACGATCAACTGTTACTCATGTAGAATCATAACCAAACCGAGTTTTGGGCAAACCAGTAATAAAGTATATACCAATTTTTTCTCACTTCTATTCCGGAATCTCGAGGGGGCTAAAGTAGAACGGTTGGTCTCTAATGCCCTACCTTTACTTTCTGGTATACGTCACACTAGCCAATGTATTCGGAGACCTCACGTTTTAATCTTTGACCATTATAATCTTTCCTTCAGATCCTCCACTACTACAGAAATGAACATCAAAAGCGGTTCTTTTTCGTCATAGGGTCGCTTTTGGTGGTGATACAAAGTCTTTAGACAGTGACGAGGAGACGCTATCATATTAGGTTTTCACCTAATATAAATATGGTATCATCACAATCGGTTCTAGCTTAGAACCGATTGTGATGTGCCCATCATCACAATCAGTTCTGAGCTAGAACGTCATGACTACCCACTCAAATAATCCTAAGGCACCTTGGTATCAAAAGGCTATCTTAGGGATATTGACTTTTGCCATAAATATTTGATTGTAACTGGCATTGCTATCAAGAAAACTGATAATCTTATTCCCAGATGTAGCGTCAATGAGCATATCAACGATAGGCATCAGATATTCATCTTTGGGCTAGCTTTATTTAGATCTCTGAAATCGACACACACCCTGAGTTTGCTATTTTTCTTCATAATAGGAACAATATTGGAAACCCATTCAATGTATCGGTAAGGCCTGATAAACTTAGCTTCCAATAATCGCTCAATCTCTTCTATTATTTTATCATATGTGTTTGGATTAAATCATCTATGGGACTATTTAAATGGCCTATACCCTGATTTTATTAGTAGCCAATGCTCAACTAAGTGTCAACTTAAACCAGACATCTTATGATACTCCCAAGCAAAGAAATCTTTATAATCTCTTAAAAGCTTGACCAAATTTTCTTTATATTATACCATTGACCTTGAACTAACAAAAATTAGCCTTTTCCTGTCACAATTGCCAATATCGACTTCTTCTAATAGGTTTGAAGATGTAAAACCTTGACCTAACTTTTCAATTTCATCAAAGTCTTCAATGGTTTTGTAACTATCCGTTGTTTGCCGATATCTTCGCATTTTGTCTTCCAAGGTTTTTATTGTTGATTTGGACTTCATCAGCGTAGTATTTCATTTGTTTGATCAAGCATACTCGGCCTTACATTAACCAGAACAAATCTTGTTTTGTTGATGCAGATGATATCACAAACTTTGAGAGTTTTGCCCGATATGCATTCAACCCCCATCATATTGCCAATTTGCCTCTGCACTGGCCATAGCTATGTAAATCGATGTGTTAACTTGAACCACTTCAACCTTGTCCCCATCATACTAGATCAGCATCTAGTGCATAGTTGATGGGATACAACAATTTGCATGAATCCAATCTCGACTGAGTAGCACGTTGTAACCCCCTTTGGCATCTACTACAAAAAAAGGCAGCCAACAATATTTTGCTGCCGACCGTGAGCTTTATCACCATGACCCCCTTTGCTTCAATAGCATCTCTAGTGAAGTCATTCAAAATCATATTGGTCTTAATGAGGTCTTCATCGGATTTTCCTAGATTTTTACAAATAGAATAGGGTATTAAGTTGATAGTTGCACCTCCATCTACCAACATCCTTGATATCAGCTTACCATTAATATGAACTTTCATATATAATGGGCTGAGATGCCAATGATTATCTTGTGGCATTTCAAAGACTGCATCGAGCAATCCTAAACATAATTGAGCAAAAGTTTCTTAGACCGATGTAGTGCTTACCTTGAATTCAACTCACAAGGTGAACAACATGTTGATGTCTACTGGAGGTGGAGACTCATCACACATCATAGGGGAGTCTAAATCATCGGCTAAGTCAAATTCATCCTCAACCGGTTCTTTCCTCCTCCATTCTTTTTTATCAATTTTGATCGAATGAATCTCATTAAAGCTTTCATCACTTTCCCTTTCTTTCTCGGCTTCCCTTATTTCTAGAGTCCTTAGTCATTGAAGTCTCCACGACTGAGATCGACTTAAGCCTGGAGGACACCATCTCAGTTTTGGTTCAATTAGATTTCATATTTTACCAGCCTGATCCAAAATAGTCGTAGAATTGGACTCTTCATCCCAATTTGCTTGTTCTAGACTACATCATTGGCTCCTCCGCAAATTTCAGTCAACCATCTTCTATGGCCGATTGTATCTGCTGGCAAAAAATATTGCAATCATTAGTGTTATGAGAAAAATATTGATGTTGTCTGCAATGCCTTTGTTTTTTTAATCTCATCAGCTAATGGTAAAACATGACCTTCAAGCAGTCATATTATTTTCTCTTGCAACAATAAGTCAAAAATATGATCACTTGGTCACATTAAAGGCATACTTTACTTCCGACTTATTCTTAGTTGGCTTAAGCCACAAGCAGATTAAGGCCCTGTTTGATTTGGTTGGAGCTTTTCTAAAAAGTAACTTTTAGCTGGGCTACATGGCTGCATGGCTAAATGGTTGGGCTGAAGAGGTTTGGTGTTTAGCAGTCTAGCTTTTCAGTATAAGATTTTAGGTGTGAGGGATGCAGGTGGGGAATGAGGATGATTGGGGTGCAGTTTGGGATCTTATACTTTGTGAGAAGGGGTAATTTTCTTCGAACTCTAGTGGTAAAGTCATAACCCCAACCCACCGGACCCGTAGGAAGCTACCTCAGTCCAGCTTTTGGCTTTTAGCTTCTTCCAGTACAAATGGGCTGCTAGTTTCTAGCTTCTGGCTACAAAAAAGCTAACCATTTGGAACAACTTCTGGCTTTTAGAGGACAAAAGCCGAAGCTGAAGCCATTCCAAATAGGACCTAAGAACTTCTTGATTCCTTTAACCCACTCGGCTATATTTACTTCAGCCTCTTCGTCGTTGGATGAATTGTTTGACTCATACTTGATGAGAGTGACCTTAGCCTTTTCCTTGTCCTTATTATTTTCGAATATATCCTTCAAGCCCTTATTATCAAAGAAATAGCTTTCTTGAGCCAATGTTTGATGTAAGAGGTGACTTAAGTCAGTGAACTCCTACTCGCTGAATTTCTCTTTCAACGGGGGTATCAAACCTTGGAAAGCTAAATCGGCTAACCGATTATCAAGTAGGATAACAACAAAACACTAATTCCTAACCTCCCTAAACTACTTAACATACTCAATTACCGATTCACTAAACTTCTGTCGAACAGAACTTAAATCTAAAATTCTAAGTTGTAGACTTCCATATAAAAAGTATTCATGGAATCGGCTTTCCAAATCAATCCAAGAATTGACTGAATTCGGGGGTAATGTAGTAAACCATGTAAAAGATGCACCTAATAGTGATAATGGGAACAATTTCACTCTTAAACCATTGGACTGAGCTGCTTCACCGCGATAAAACACCCAATATGTTTCAAAGTAGTGGTGGAACCATCCCTTGAGAAATTCACAAAATCAGGGACTCTAAAGTTATTAGGATACATAATCCAATCAATGTAGCCAGGATACAGCTTCTGCTAACTTGTAACCATTCCTTTTAGTTGTATGCCAAATTGGTTCCGCAATACTGTGGTTATTTGATCGGCCCAATCAGCTATATTGGCTTATGGTAGCAGTGGTTGAGGTGTTTTCCAACAATGATCATAGCTGGCATGTTGCCCTCGAGTGCAGACTCAGTTTGGTAGGGCAACTGGGTTGGCTGTGATTGATGTGGGTGATCATGGCCAATGTGTTTTCCTTCCATACGTCAGCTTCAATTGCGGAATAAATGGCTCCGAGCATTTCACAACCTTATATGGGCTCGGATCCCTTTACGGAATCAGATCACTATACTGTGGGTGCCCCAAAGGTTTACTTAGCTGAGAAATCGGTTTTGAGTATATATAAAAGTGAGTCGATGGTGGTAAGTTGGCCTATGAGTCCAACTTGGCGCCATTGGTGTGTGCTCGGTAATGAGCACTTGCGCTAGGATTATGTCGGAGGAGCCGCCCAGACTGTCCTCGGGTTATTTGAAGACTCGGTCGACCCCATCGGATTTGGAGGCTAACAACGGACCGCCGAAGGTGCTTGCAGTGTTAGCACCCAAGCCCAATTGAGACAACGGTGAGACCCTTCGAATACTTCGACAACAATCCCGGTATTCCCCCGGTATGCGACCCAAAGCTCGCCCAGGATCCCCACATACCGGTTTCCAATGCCATATCAGCTCAATTTGCATAAAGGGGGCAACGAACTCGAAACCCCACAACCAAGGTACGCAACGCGGAAGCACAACAACAAACTCACACACGCACAAAGACAAAACCCGACAAGGAGCACGAACAACATCAACAACAACCTGACAACCACCCAGCACAGAGACAACGAACGAGATAAGCGAGAGCACAAAAGAACATTAAAGATTTGCATAAAAGTAGCCAAGGTCCGAGTGTAGACATAACATAGTTTAAACCAGCTGTACAACAAAAGCTGACACACACTACTGGACTACCAAAAGTACGACTCTTGCGGAAGTGTCCTGCCCCTGAACGCTTCCGGGCGCAAGTGGCGACGCCGGTAGCCTCTACTCGGTGCCTCGCCCGGTCACCGAGAGGCAGTATGGACAGAACTCACATCCGTCCGGATCCTCACCTGAAAACCACAAAGCAAAAGCATGAGTACAGAAGGTACTCGAAAGACTTACCCGTGGTCCATATATGACCGATTCGAAAGAATATGCATTTGGATGTAGCAAGGAATAAGCTTACGGTAAAAAGTGCGGAAAATCTTATCTTTGTTACACAATTACATTTCACTACTCCATTTACAAATTTATAGCACTTGTAGACAACACCTATTACTAGAGTGGAATCTAAAACGTTACAATTAAAGTAAAGCAAGTAACCTTAGAAACAGGTATCACCACCATATCCATCCATTATCAAGTTCAAGTTATTACTACGCTGAAATGTCGGATGACGCGAGCGTGCTCATATCCGAGAGCGCGGCAATTCGAATCGCTTATTCACCCTGCAGGGGATCATCAATCGCACGACATGTGCCACAAGAAACCTCATGTCAACCCTCCTCCCATCCATACCAACCCGTTGGGGCATCTTCATGCCGTCCGAGCACCTAGCACACCCTCGAGCGGCCCAAGCCCGGCTTGGCCCTCGAGGGTCGGCCTAAGCCTCGCCCTCAACCTCGTCCAACCGCATGAGGGCATGGCCCATCGAATGGCATGCGATGAAAGAATAGCTTACCGTCCCATTCCGGCATGCGACCAACAAAGTGTGCTCGATCAACATGGCAAACAACGGATCGGTCCTCAACCGACACGGTCGAGACTACCACACTTGAGTCTCCACACCCAAGTGAACCAACCTCTCGCCCGGTCTCATTTCAATTTCCATTTTCTCCTCTCAACCATAACCATAACAATTGCAACTAAGTAGTTGTGAAGTGTAACAATCTCAAGCGATGGAACCATCCATCACTTGGCCCGTACCCGACACCTAGGCCAAACTATGCATGGACTCATATAATTACCCATAAACTAGCTCCAAGGGAGATGTTTAACAAGTCCCAAGGAAGATAAGTGCAGCAATTAGGTTCTACCTTCAATTCCCCAACTCGACTCCTAATGCATACTCAAGCATCCGATAAGCAGTTCATTCACAAAAATAGGATTACAATAGGGTTGAATATGCTTAGGTGCTTGCCTTGTGCTTCTGCTTGAGTATCAACCACCACTTGCTCCTCGGCAATCACATCGACCACGGCCACGTCAGTCATCGCGGTCTCGTTCTCTACACGGACAAAATTAATGAATGAGATGCATGTAATGCAGATGATAAGAAATACAAGTGCATTCCCCCGCCAAAACAGCACAACCGACGAGCACTTCGCGAGTAACAGATCAGCCAACCCAGACAGTCCGGGTTTAACCACCGGACAGTCCGGATAAGCCGAACACTCCGGACAACTTGTCCGGACACTCCGAACATGGCGCATTTCGCCCAATGACCCAAGGAATTGGAGTGGTTTCCGAGTTCTATGACACCACGAGAACCCGATCTACAACTTTCCTACACACGGCCAAGCAGGAGAAGCCCCGAGCTAGCCTAAACACGACGAAACGAAGCCCACTTCTAAAAATCTAAACCAAAACTTAATCCAACACTTAGAATGACATCATCTACCCCCGATCTCTCACCCTATACCCAAGCATTGCCTAATCCACCCCGAAAATCCAACCACACACCTACAAACCCTAGCATTCCCAATGTTGGCCCCCAAAACACCCAATCTACAAAACCTAGCCCCCAAGTGCTCCTAGAATCCCAAGAATCAAAGAACCACTCCAAGAAGAAACCTTACCTTCAAGAAGGATGAAGGGAAGGAGAGGAAACCACGTAAGGGAAGGAGGACACCGGCTTGGATAGGAACTTGAGGACACCAGTGTTGGGGAAGTCACCGGGGAGGAGCATGGGAGGACGCCGGAGTCACCGGAGATGAGCTCGGGGTGGAGTAGAGGCGCAAAAGGGTGGAAAGCACGGTGGGAGGAAACGAATGAAGAAGAAGCCACGAAATGGGACTTTTATACACAACCCCCGCACAGTCCGTACTCTCCGGACAATTAGTCTGGATACTCCGGGTTGGGGTGTTCGGTCAACCCAATCCAGACACTCCGGACATTCCGGGTTAGGGCTTTCGGTAGACCCAGTTCGGATACTCCGGATGGTTCATCTGGATACTCCGGGTTATATCCGGACATTCCAGATATTTAATCTGGATACTCCGGATTTCCCAGAATTTTTGAAATTAGGGCCTTGATAAACCCTCCCCCCTTAATGGAATCTCGCCCCGAGATTCAGAACAAACGCATAGGCAGAATAGAACGTAGATGGACAGCACGGTCGCGCACTAATCCATATGCCTTGAACTGCGAAGAACTGTACACTGGTACTTACATGTCATGGAAGAACTCGGGATATTCGGTCCTCAAACGATATTCGGGCTCCCAAGTGGCTTCATCTTCAGTGTGATTACTCCACTGAACCTTGTAGAACTTGAGAGTCCGTCGACGGGTCTTGCGTTCAGCTTCATCCAAAACCCGAATAGGACGCTCTTGGTAAGACAGATCCGGTTCAAGTAGGACTTCGAGTTCGTCCACCTCCAGTGACTCGAAGGGAGTACGGAGGCATTTCTTCAATTGGGATACATGGAAGACACTGTGGACCATCGCTAGAGAAGGAGGAAGCTGCAGCTGATATGCCACTTGACCGCGCCTTGCAAGGATCGGACAAGGCCCTATGTAGCGAGGCGCCAATTTTCCTTTAACTCCGAAACGACGGGTGCTCCGGAGAGGAGATACTTTCAGATAGACATAATCACCAACCTCGAAGGAGAGAGGTCTCCTATGGCGGTCAGCATAGCTCTTCTGCCACGATTGTGCTACCCTCAGATTCTCTCGAATGGTCTTCACCTTCTCTTCCGCAGCTTTAACCACGTCAGGTCCAAAGAATGGTCGTTCTCCACTCTCGGACCAGTTCAGGGGTGTCCGACAGCTACGACCATAGAGTGCTTCGAAAGGAGACATTTTGATGCTGGTTTGGTAGCTGTTGTTGTAAGCAAACTCAGCATACGAAAGACATTCATCCCACTTCTTCCCATAAGACAAAACACAAGCCCTCAACATATCCTCAAGGACCTGATTGACCCTCTCGGTCTGGCCGTCAGTTTGCGAATGATATGCTGAGCTGTGGAGTAGCTTGGTGCCCAATGCCTCATGCAAGATTTTCCAGAATCGAGAGACGAACTGAGGGCCTCGATCTGAAACTATCCGCTTTGGCACTCCATGCAGGCATACAACTCGGGAGGTGTACAACTCCGCATACCTCTTGGTTGGATAGGTGGTGCGAACAGATAGGAAATGAGCGGACTTTGTCAACCGGTCGACTATAACCCAAATCGAGTCATGACCCGAAGAAGTTGTTGGTAGTCCGGTGATGAAATCCATTCCAATCTCTTCCCACTTCCAACTTGGAATGGGCAGCGGCTGAAGAGTACCGGCTGGCTTAAGATGTTCCGCCTTCACCCTTTTGTAGACATTGCATTCAGACACATAGCGGGCAATCTCGCGCTTCATGCGAGTCCACGAAAACCGTTTCTTCAGGTCTTGGTACATTTTGTTGCTGCCCGGATGAATTGTGAGCAAGGAGTTGTGGGCTTCATCGAGAACCCTTTTTTGCAATTCTTGGTTCTCGGGGACGACCAAACGCTCACCGAACCATAAAGTTCCACGGTCATCAAGATGGAAGTCAGTGGCTTGGCCGGAACTCAATTTGCTGCATATTCAGGCAACATCACTGTCCTCCTTTTGAGCTTCCCTAATCTGATCCAACAACATGGAATTCAATTCCAGATTAGCCAAAAACCCTTCTTCGACCATTTCTAAGTTGAGTTTCTGGAATTTGGCACAGAGCGTGGCACTTTAGGGTTGAAGAGTGAGGCAATTGTATCGAGCCTTGCAACTCAACGCGTCAGCCACCACATTGGCTTTTCCCGGGTGGTAATGCACTTCCAAGCTGTAGTCTTTGATCAACTCAAGCCATCTTCTTTGCCTCATATTCAGATCTGCCTGAGTGAAGATGTATTTGAGACTCTTGTGATCGGTATAGACATTGCACTTATTCCCAAGGAGATAGTGGCGCCAAACTTTTAAGGCATGGACCACTGCAGCAAGCTCCAAGTCATGAGTTGAGTAGTGCTCTTCATGGCGTTTCAACTGCCGAGATGCATAGGCGACAACCCGGCTTTCTTGCATAAGCACGCAGCCAAGGCCGACACCTGATGCATCACAATACACATCGAACGGCTTGTGAATATCAGGTTGGGTGAGGACAGGAGCTGTAGTCAGGCGCTGCTTCAGAGTTTGGAATGCTTGCCCACAGCCCACTGACCATTTGAATTTCGCACCTTTCTTCAGTAGCTCGGTCATGGGTTTGGCAATCTTGGAGAAGTCCTTATGAAGCGGCGATAATAGCCGGCAAGTCCAAGGAAACTACGGACCTCTGTGACAGTGTTGGGCTGTTCCCACTTGAGAACATCTTGCACTTTACTAGGATCAACAGCGACGCCTTGCTCAGAGAGGACGTGTCCCAAGAAAGATACCTCCTTCAGCCAAAACTCGCACATGCTAAACTTGGCATAAAGACGATGTTCCCAGAGTCGCCCGAGAACTATGCGAAGATGTTTTGCATGTTCTTCCTCATTGGCTGAATAGATGAGAATGTCATCAATGAAAATGACCACAAAAGAATCGAGCTCCTCCATAAAGATGGAGTTCATGAGGTACATGAAGTACGCCGGTGCATTCGTCAGACCGAACGACATGACGGTGTACTCATATAGGCCATAACGAGTAGAGAAGGCTGTCTTCGGGATATCCTCGGCCCGAATCTTGATCTGATGATACCCAAGCCTCAAGTCAATCTTGGAGAATACCCGTGCACCAGCAAGCTGATCAAAGAGGATGTCGATCCGAGACAGAGGGTACTTGTTCTTGACAGTGACTGCGTTCAGCGGTCGATAATCAACACAGAGTCAGAGGGAGCCATCCTTCTTGGTCACGAAGAGAGCTGAGCAGCCCCAGGGCGAGGAGCTCGGACGAATGAATCCCTTGTCCATCAGTTCCTTCAGCTGAGTCTTCATCTCGGCCAATTCATTTAGCGGCATTCTGTACGGCCGCTTGGAAACTGGAGCAGTTCCGGGCTGAAGCTCGACTACGAACTCAATATCCCGATCGGGCGGCATCCCTGGCAGTTCCACTGGAACACATCTGGGTATTCCGAAACCACGGGAATGGACTTTAGCTCCTCAACTTCAGTGCCGTTCAAGGAACAAAGAGCGGTCTCGCCATCATCGAGAAGTAGAGTTAGCACGTCGCCCTTCGGTCCCTTAAGCGAGATGGAACGACGAGAACAATCTAGAACGGCCTGCTACCGTGTGAGCCAATTCATGCCCAAGATGACATCCATCCCATGAAGATCAAGGAGCAGCAGGTTGACGAGGAAGGGAACCCCTAGGATTTGCATAGTGGCTTTTTGGACCACTTGATTAACAATAATCCTTGAACCTGGTGCTTCAATTAGGAATGAGGTGTGGCTGCAACTCACTTTCATTTGATGTTGCACGACAAAATCTTTGCTAATGAAGGAATGGGAAGCCCCCGAGTCAAATAACACCCTAGCAGCATGTCCCCCAATGCACAACGTACCAGTCAGCACAGTGGCGTCCTCGGGAATCGCCTCAGCATCAACGTAGTTGACTCGGCCACGGTTTGGCGCAGGAAGTGGAGGTGGTGCAGTCGCGCCTTGAGGTCTCGGGGCGTTGGAATTATTGCCCCTTCTTGGAAAGGGACAATCGCGGATGAAATGCCCCGCACACCCACAGTTGTAGCATGGGCCCGGTCCAGATCTTGTCACCACTCGTACTCTCGGTTGTGGCTGCGGAGGTCGAGGAGCAGCAACAGGAGGTCTGGCCATCCTAGCCGGCAGGGAAGGCGCAGGAACAGGGACCCTCGGTGGTGGAAAAGTAGTCTGGGCCCGCTGTGAACTACTACCTGCTGCAAATTGTACCGCCCTCTTCCGCTTCTTCTCATCTTGATGGCTCCTCATCTTGTGCCCCATGGTGATCGCCTGACTCACCAAGGCATTGAAGTCGGGGAAGTCACAAACAGCGAGCTTATCTTGCATCTTTAACGTCAATCCATTCATGAAGCGATCCTGCTTCTTCTAATCAGTGTCAACTTCCTCCGGCGCATATTGAGCCAAGTAATTGAACTCTCGCGAGTAATCCATCACGAACTTGCTCAACTGTTGGAGGGCAAGAAACTTCTGCTTCTTGATATCCATGAGTCCCTTCGGGATATGGTACGCCCGGAAGGCCTCACGGAACTCCGCCCAGGTCACCTGGTGACTGGCAGGCTGCATGACCATGAAGTTAGCCCACCACGCTACAGCAGGGTCCTGAAGTTGCTGCGCCGCGAAGGGAGCCTTCTGAAGGTCCTCACAGTGGATAAGAGCAAAGTTCTGCTCTATCGTGCGCAGCCAATCGTCGGCCTCCAACGGATCACTGGCCCTGGAGAAAGTCGACGGCTGAGTGTGTAAGAAATCCAGGTAGCCATTTGGTCGGCCTCGCCCTTCGTCGCGGCCACCTAGAGCGGCTTGATTTTGGACCAACATCTCCAAAATCCTGTTAGTGGTTTGCTGGTTCTGCTCCGATCGCATTAAGACATCCAGCAGGTTGGGTGGAGGAGGCGGATCGCCATGGCCAGGCTGCGATCGCCCAGCACCATCATCACCTCCCGTAGTCCTATGCGTCCTCATTCTGTCGTTAACCAAAGTCAAACGACAAGAGTTAGACTCCACATGGAAGGGATAGGTCTTAAATTTGGCACAACCTCTAACCGAACCCAATTTAGACCGTAGCACCTCAAACTGACTCCTACTTTAGATTGTAGTACTCCGCAATGGAGTCCTACAAGTCTAACATACCCAAAACCCAACTCATGATGCAAAATGACATGGCACATGCATGATATGACATGAGATGCACGGTTCCAACGCAATCCTTTCTCCCACACTCACCATATATAAACATAGGGCGGGATATAAGCACTGCCTTCTACCTAATGCATTACGCAAGTCCTATTCAATCCCTAATTGGTCGCCAAGTTTTGGGTTCGTCTTCATGCACCTTGCTCTGATACCAGCCTTGTCGGAGGAGCCGCCCAGACCGTCCTCGGGTTATTTGAAGACTCGGTCGACCCCATCGGATTTGGAGGCTAACAACGGACCGCCGAAGGCGCTCGCAGTGTTAGCACCCAGGCCCAATTGAGACAACGGTGAGACCCTTCGAATAACTCGACAACAATCCCGGTATTCCCCCGGTATGCGACCCAAAGCTCGCCCAGGATCCCCGCATACCGGTTTCCAATGCCATATCAGCTCAATTTGCATAAAAGGGGCAACGAACTCGAAACCCCACAACCAAGGTACGCAACGCGGAAGCACAACAACAAAATCACACACGCACGAAGACAAAACCCGACAAGGAGCACGAACAACACCAACAACAACCTGACAACCACCCAGCACAGAGACAATGAACGAGATAAGCGAGAGCACAAAAGAACATTAAAGATTTGCATAAAAGTAGCCAAGGTCCGAGTGTAGACATAACATAGTTTAAACCAGCTTTACAACAAAAGCTGACACACACTACTGGAATAGCAAAAGTACGACTCTTCCGTAAGTGTCCTGCCCCTGAACGCTTCCGAGCGCAAGTAGCGACGCCGGTAGACTCTACTCGGTGCCCCGCCCGGTCACCGAGAGTCAGTATGGACAGAACTCACATCCATCCGGATCCTCACCTGAAAACCACAAAGCAAAAGCATGAGTACAGAAGGTACTCGCAAGACTTACCCGTGGTGTATATATGATCGACTCGAAAGAATATGCATTTGGATGTAGCAAGGAATAAGCTTACAGTAAAAAGTGCAGAAAAGCTTATCTTTGTTGCACAATTACATTTCACAACTCCATTTACAAATTTTATAGCACTTGTAGACAGGACCTATTACTAGAGTGGAATCTGAAACGTTACAATTAAAGTAAAGCAAGTAACCTTAGAAACAGGTATCACAACCATATCCATCTATTATCAAGTTCAAGTTATTACTACATTGAAATGTCGGATGACGCGAGCGTGCTCATATCCGAGAGCGTGGCAATTCGAATCGCTTATTCACCTTGCAGGGGATCATCAATCGCACGACATGTGCCACAAGGAACCTCATGTCAACCCTCATCCCATCCATACCAACCTGTTGGGGCATCTTCATGCAGTCCGAGCACCTAGCACCCCCTCGAGTGGCCCAAGCCTGGCTTGGACCTCGAGGGTCGGCCTAAGCCTCACCCTCAACCTCGTCCAACCGCATGAGGGCATGGCCCATAGAATGGCATGCGATGAAAGAATAGCTTACCGTCCCATTCCGGCATGCGACCAACAAACTGTGCTCGATCAACATGGCAAACAACGGATCGGTCCTCAACCGACACGGGTGAGACTACCACACTTGAGTCTCCACACCAAAGTGAACCAACCGCTCGCCCGATCTCATTTCAATTTCCATTTTCTCCTCTCAAATAACAATTGCAACTCAGTAGTTGTGAAGTGTAACAATCTCAAGCGATGGAACCATCCATCACTTGGCCCGTACCCGACACCTAGGCCAAACTAAGCATGGACTCATATAATTACCCATAAACTAGCTCCAAGGGAGATGTTTAACAAGTTCCAAGGAAGATAAGTGCAGCAATTATGATCTACCTTCAATTCCCCAACTCGACTCCTAATGCATACTCAAACATCCGATAAGCAGTTCATTCACAAAAATAGGATTACAATAGGGTTGAATATGCTTAGGTGTTTGCCTTGTGCTTCTGCTTGAGTATCAACCACCACTTGCTCCTCAGCAATCCCCTCGACCACGGCCACGTCAGTCACCGCGGTCTCGTTCTCTACACGGATAAAATGCATGAATGAGATGCATGTAATGCAGATGAAAAGAAATACAAGTGCATTCCCCCGCCAAAATAGCACAACCGGCGAGCACTTTGCGAGTCACACATCAGCCAACCCGGACAGTCCGGGTTTAACCACCGGACAGTCCGGATAAGCCGGACACTCTGGACAACTTTTCTGGACACTTCGGACATGGCACATTTCGCCCAATGACCCAAGGAATTGGAGTGGTTTCCGAGTTCTACGGCACCACGAAAACCCGATCTACAACTTTCCTACACGCGGCCAAGCCGGAGAAGCCCCGAGCTAGCTCAAACACGATGAAACGAAGCCCACTTCTAAAAATCCAAACCAAAACTTAATCCAACACTTAGAATGACATCATCTTCCCCCGATCTCTCACCCTATACCCAAGCATTGCCTAATCCACCCCGAAAATCCAACCACACACCTACAAACCCTAGCATTCCCAATGTTGGCCCCCAAAACACCCGATCTACAAAACCTAGCCCCCAAGTGCTCCTAGAATCCCAAGAAACAAGGAACCACTCCAAGAAGAAACCTTACCTTCAAGAAGGATGAAGGGAAGGAGAGGAAACCGCGTAGCGGAAGGAGGACACCGGCTTGGATAGGAGCTTGAGGACACCAGGGTGGGGGAAGTCACCGGGGAGGAGCACGGGAGGACGCCGGAGTCACCGGAGATGAGCTCGGGGTGGAGGAGAGGCGCACAAGGGTGGAGAGCACGGTGGGAGGAAACGAATGAAGAAGAAGCCACGAAATGGGACTTTCATACACAACCCCCGCAAAGTCCGGGCTGTCCAGACAATTAGTCCGGATACTCCGGGTTGGGGTGTTCGGTCAACCCAATCCAGACACTCCGGACATATAATCCGAACATTCCGGGTTAGGGCTTTCGGTAGACCCAGTTCAGATACTCCGGATGGTTCATCCGGATACTCCGGGTTATATCCGAACATTCTGGATATTTAATCCGGATACTCCGGATTTCCCAGAATTTTTGAAATTGGGGCCTTGACTGATTACGTGGCAAGATTATAGTCAACTGGGTCAGCATTAGAGTTAGGATCAAAATCGATGGTTTAGGATCGACTATTGGCCTGAAATTTTGCATATTTGGCGCTACCGAGTAAACTGGATAATTTGGCAGCATTTTGCATCGAGTTCAGTAAATTTCCTGCTGATACCAGCCCTTGAGCTAAAGCTTTTATACTGTTAGCTATCATCAGCTTAAGCATTGTAACCAGAGCTGATGATTGATTAATCAAAGCATGATACATAGATTGATAAATCATATCAGATAATTCAGCCTAGCAGGCATGTATCAGCTTACCGCCCTGTTATGTGATGCATTTGCAACTGGCGTGTAGTCGAAGAAATTGACAATCGGAAGCACAATCTTCTGAATAATACCACATCGAGTCTTCTGATAGCAATTTAACATCATCTCCTCGAGTGCTCCTTTTTGATCTTGAATATCTCTGCGTTGCTTTGGTGTTAAATCGTCCATTGTTGGGACGATTATGGCATCAAAGACAACATCAAATGGTGGAATTACTTTCGTGATGAAGACATCGGGTCCCACTGGGTGTGCTAAAAGTTTTTTAGCACCAAAAAAGAGCCAATCGGCTTCAACACATGTGAATGCCAGGTTCAAGAGGGTGCAGGCGTGCCAACCGATTTGATCCTGCAATCGACAAGATAGATCAAAACAGCTATTAACCAATTGGATTAGCTTTTAATCAATAGTTCCAATTAAAACAAAGATCTCAACTAATTGAGTTTTGTAATTGGAAAGATAGATCTAAACATATATTACAGCCAATTTGATGATAGATAAAGATCTATTTTCTCCGAAGAAGGCGATGCACAACAAAATCGGTATGTAAAATAAATTGGGATGATTGGTGTAAGTCGACAATGACCAAATTCGGCGATGCACAACTTTATTGATCGAAAACAAATTACAAAGCTAAAGAACTAAATGTAGTAGATACAAAGTTGTTTGTTTTGTTGTTGTATTTTGATTTTGCCTGGACAACCCCTGTTATAGCACGTTGGCCAAGAGTATCCTTTTGCAACTTATCAAAATACATAATTCGTATTGGCTTTAACTTAATTCGTATTGGCTTTAACCTCCAGGAGTTAAATTCCACTTTTGAGCCAATGTCAGTTAGGACCCTTATCCTTGTTTAACTCTCCTAAATCAGATATACCAACCAAATTCTGGTGCCCACAGATGGATTGCAAACTCTTCGTGCTAATATCTTTTTTTCACACTGTATGTTTTGTGGGAATGTTTGGGCTTGAGAGTCTGTCGGGACCCGAATTTGCAAATCCGGACCCTCTATGTATTCAACACTACTCCAGGATCACGCTAGTGCACACAGTCTCAACATTGGTAAATATCACAATCATACACAACGATAGTAATAAAGTACTTTAATTAAAATAACCAAACTGGTTGCTCGACCTTATGGTCAATTTACAAGAGTACGCCACACAGGGCGAAAACTTATTAAGGAAATAAAATGCAGCAGAATAAAAGCATTATCGTGGCGCCATCTAGTATACCACAGGCAACTGACTGGGCTCGCTCCCTAACTAGACGGCTCCTCCTGAAGTTCTTCCTCCAAAGCTGGCGTCGCTTCTCCTTCAACTGGTGTTGTATTGCGGCAAGGGTGAGTACTTGGTACTCAGCAAGTCATGCACAGAAAGCAAGCTAATATTCTATATACATGGCTTAGTTCAAAGGATAAGCCAACAGGTACATTTGCATTAAAACAGCATTTAGCAAGTAGCATAAGTAGATTCGAAAGTAGTGAAAAGTAAGGACAGCATCAATAGCTTTTCCAGGGGTTAAGAAAACACTTTTCCTTTCCTAATCCACATTTCCTTCAACGTCATTATTTAACCCAACCAAACTTTTCAAGTCCAAGTTGTTTTCATGAAAGTCTAACCCTTGACTGTAATCCCCGAGCAATGTCCAATGCCGCGGACACGGCTATTCGAATAGATTTTACACTCTGCAGAGGTTATGCACTTTACCCACAGGATACAGTCAAACACCACAAAGGCGAGTGATTGTAACAAAGCATTTCAGAGACTGCAAACCACACAAGTGAACCTCTCCAATTTTTGCCATACACCATCCCTTCCCTTAATAGAGACAAAGTCTGGGACTGACATACCGTTGGACGGGTACCATGCCATAGCACTGGTACGCTCCCCTTTCAAACTACACAAAAGGTGTTGTTGACACCCCGAGGTACCACATGCAAGTTATTAGTAACTTACTCAACTAGGTCTGTCCTATTGCGAACATGTGGCTGCACGCTTGACTCAAATCAAAGGCTTGCAAGGTTAAGTCCTTAAGATGATCAGGGCAAGACTACCCGAAGAACCAAAACGACATCCCCGGTGCCAATCATGGCCCACCACATCATTCTTGCCACTTGCCCCGATCCAAATCTATTTATCAAACCTAGTTGATTACCATGTACCACGTGCCATCATCAATCACAACACATGTTACCTTTCCAAAACAGGTTCAATATCTCATTAAGTCAATATTAACATTTGATTGTCCAAAATTATGTCATGTGCACGTAGCAGGTTTAAGCAATGTACTACAACGATCTAAATACTCCATGTTGGCAATTTAATAATGTCCAAGTAATATCCACAACTGGGTGACAAGGGTTCATGGCACATAATTAAATAGTCAAGGTGTCATACTACAAATTGGCATTTATCTAATTCCCAAACATAATTAAAAAAATTGCTAATTGAATTAGCATGCAATAATTTAAATTAAATTAATTTCAAAAATGGGATCAATATGGTCAAAGCATAACTTGCCTTCAAAAAGTACTTGTCCTTGATCCTGAGCTGGCTCCTGGGTCAACACTTCACCTTCGAAGCCCTCGGGTACTTCAACGTCTACTCGTAATGCGTGCAAATAGCAATAAATAAATAAACAGTACATAAACATTACTCAAAAATTCAAATAAAGTCCACAAACAGAACGAGCATGATTTTACAAATTTTTAGAAATTTAAATCGCCAAAATGGAGTTAAAATGCAAAAGTTATAACTGTTTAAAGTTTAATGAATCTATTAATTAATTATAAACAGAAAAAATTTCATAAACAAAAATTAATTAAAATTGATATTTAAGTAGATCTAAATTTTATAAAAATTTATAAATTGGAATCGTTCAAATCGGGGTTAAAACGCAAAAGTTATAAGCGTTTGAAGTTTGAAAATTCAAATAAATCAATAAACCGAATTAATTCATTTATTTTTCTATTGGAAAATCAATTTATTGCGTCAGCAGGACACGTGGACCAATCGGGAGCGGCCACGTCACCTCGGGTCCATGGACCCGGCGCACGGCACGGCTCGGTCCACCGTGGATCCGGCCCATGGGAACATGTCTCACTGATAGGTGGACCCCTCGGGTGACGTCAGCGTGACGTCACCGCGCCTTGGCCACACGGAACTGACATGCGGGCCCCACCCGTGACGTCAGCATGATGTCACAGATGACGCCATGGAGCCGTTGGGCCAGCCGCTGACATGCGGGCCCTACGTTGACGTCACCGCTGACGTCAGCGACGACCGGGCGCGTCCGTGTGGACCGCGCCGGTCCAGCTCCCGAGCACGTGGCACAATCTGGGCCGTTGGTTTGAAATCCAACGGTCCAAATCGGATCTAAAACCGCACGTTGCGAAGCAACGAGGTTAACGCTAACCGTCCGATCTAGATATAACGGCTGAGAACCAATCTAGGCACGGTGCAGTTACGACTACGTGGCATTATCTAAGGCGTTGGATCTAGATCTAACGGCTGAGAATAGATCTAAAGATTAACACGTGAGGCTTATCCGCGGTGACGTGGATGAATCCTGGCTGTGCGATGAAAATCCAACGGCTGAAAATCTTCGAGGTCTCGACGATGTCCACGGCGGAGCTCGGCGGCCGGAGACGAAGACAATGACGAGCCCAACGGCGTTGCGGGCGTGCTTCGGCGAAGTGGATGGTGCTTCCAGGTGCGGCTCGTCGCGGCGGTTCCGGATCTGGGCACCAACACGGCGGAGGATGACGGACGACGGCGGAAACGGTGAGAAACAGCGGCGGAACGCAGCTCCAACTACGGCGAGCTCTAGCGGGCGAACGGCGGCGGCTCAGGCGCGAAGGTCTAGGGCTACGGGTGCGCGCGAAAGAGGGCTATACGGTGGTGGTGGCGGCGCTTTAAATAGGGCCCTCAGCTTCTGTGAAAATTGCGGAAACCGAGGCCCACTCGGCGGCGACGGCGGAGTCCGAAAGGGACTCGGATTGAGCGACGTGGCGCAACGGTGGCCGTTGGATCAAGATCCAACGGTGCACGCGAATGGGTTTGGGTCTGGTCGGTCCGGCTCGGGTCGGACTCAAGTCAGACTCGAGTCTGGCTCAGGTCGGATGAACAGTGCTAACCCGATAGATTTTCTAGCGATTTAATACTTTATTTAATTTCTATAAATTCAAATAAATCGAGAAAAATAGCAAATAAATCAGAAAAAAATTCCAGAAAAATTCTGGAAATTACTTTGAAACATTTTAGACTCAAATAAAATATTTCCAACAAAATTTTATTTGTAACTTTTAATTCTTTAATTATTTCAAAAAGGAATAAATTCAAATTAAATCTAAATAAATTCCAGAAAATTCCAAAAATTCTCAAAAATGCAAAATTTCATTTAAATTCATGAAAAGCAAAAATTGGGGTGTTACAGAGTCGAGATGCATCCTGGACAATGCACAACTTACTACAATATATATGCTCTTGTAGTTTTTCCCATTAACTATGTACAACATTACATCACTAAAGCGCACCTGAATAGCTGGATGCCCATCTTATTTAGCCCACTTAGCAACTTTTGGTGCATGGACGTCGAGATGAATCAATTGGGCGTGTTATTTACTTATGGCTGGTCAGTGTTTTTGGTATTTCATGGCATTTCTGAAGGTGACGTTGCACATATGAAACACCAAAAAACTGTGACCATCCCCCAGTAAAGAACATGCCCGATTGATTCATCTTAAGGTCTATGTGCCAAAATTTCATGAGGGGCTGAAAACGATGGCCATCCGGTTGTTCATGTGTGCTTCAGTTATGTAATATTGTACAAAGTTAGCGGGGAAAAAATGCAAGGACAGAATATGACAGTAAGTTGTGCGTTGTTCATGATGCATCTCAACTCTCGAGCCTAGACATTCCATCAAGACATACTCATATCACAGACGATTCTTTAGAAAACCCGTCTATGATACATCTCATATCATGGACGACTGAGACTATGAACCATATGTGATAATAGACTAGCACATACAGTTCTTGATACAAACCGTTTGTGATAATAGGATATCACAGATGGCCTGCGTAAAGAACTATCTGTGATAGTTGTTTCACAGATGGTTCAGAAGCCATTTGTGGTGCACCATTATTATCACTGACACATGCTTACAGACGGTTCAGAAAATCATCACAAATTTTTGAAACTTGTAAGATTACCTTTTCTGTATGTAGTAGTGTACATTCATATCATTGTACATTTCAAATAATTTTTACTACTATATAATCTTTACTACTTGAAAAGAACTTATTTATGGTGGTAGATCACTCTCTCAACTCCTCGTTCCACTTGCATACAAAATCTCTAATAAAAACAGAAAAAATAAGCTAAAAATAAACAAATTCTACCTCCTTAAAAATTCTGTAACAAAAAAAAAAAGCGTAACTCTAAGGGGCGCGTGACAAAGATGAGGGTGCGGAGGCGCAACGTAGCCGAGCACTGAGGCGGAGCTGAAGGCATAGGCTAGACAGGCCAATGATGACAATACTATCTCGACGTGGTGGGGATAATTTGATATTCTTTTTATGCATAGCAAAACATAGACATTCAGCTAGTTAGAAAATGTAATAGTCAAAAGGAAGATTGTTTCAATGTCCTAAACGACTAGTAAAAGAGAGGAGAGGAATTATAACTTTCAACGTGCTTCATACAACTTACAAGCCAGAGGAAGTGAGGAACACAATCCAAGACTCCAAGTGTAACACATTCAATATAGTTTCGGATATGTAAGAATCAAGTAAAAATGCAGATTACATTCTCTCACTGTGACAAATCCCGGTAGACTCAGGCGGCCAAACTAACTAGCGCAGTCATCCAAGGTGCTGCAGTGCTGGATCTGTCCCTGACTATACGGACGATAATTTTTCTAGCTATGTCAATTAGTCACCAAACTATGTATGGTTCCATTTCGATCATGAAGCTACCGCACCTTAAGAAAGCATGCGTTTGATTATCGTCTCTGACAATTTTTAATGGCCTCTGTTGTCTTCCCAATTAAGAAATATAGGAGCAGTCCATCTTTTTGTTGGAATTAATTTCAGAATTAATTCAATGAAATGAAAGAAGTAAAAGGGGTCTCTAGTTAGGGGTGTGGGACTTTACTCTAATATTACTTAGAGGTGGAAAACTAACATATACAGGGAGCTTTTGTATGGTCTATAGTATGAGTTGGTGGCAAGGCTAGAGGTACACATGGTTGGTTTTGTTAAGCTATGAACACACACACAAGCATAACACGCATTTCACATGTTTATCGCTTGATTTGTGATGATGCGTGACCTTGACCGAGATGTGCTAAGTGTACTAAACCTTTTGCCACGTGTACCAACTATGTCACATCATGTTACACCTAAACTGCCAACATGGTGACGGTCTTAGTGAGACACACATTCTCATGCGGTTAGGCCATTTGCCCACGGTGCAAGATTCCAGGGGTGTTTTCTAGGGTCGTGGCAGTTCAATTTTCGTAACGCTAAGGTCTCATGCGACGGGTTTGGTTCACGCACCTTCATAAGGAAGATGTTCCTATATGTGAAAGGCAGCAACAAAAAACCAATGTCATCTCAACTTCCTCTGGCTCTCTCTGGTTACTCCAATGCTTGCTGGCACCCTTCATTCTGTTCCTTCGCCCGTCTTGCAACGTACGTGAGGGAGAGCAGTATCTATGATCTGACGCTGGTCATTGGTGACCTACATGGGAGACTGGCGATCAGGTTTATGGGAAGCACTATACCACACGGCTGCTCGTCTTCATCTCCGACCATTGCATCGCTCCTATGCAGTTTCCTATTCTTCACCAAGCCCACTGTAAGTATCTTAGATCGACTATTTGTTGGTCCAAGCGATTTTTCTTTGTGATTAAATTGTCGAGAATGCATGCACGATAATATTGTATACATCTATGTATTGGTTGGGCTTTCTAGCATGTGTAGGCATACCTCCTTTACTAGCATGTTATGTATTCATTGAATATTTGCTAGCTGCTAGTAGTCTTATCGTAGACAGAATATTTAACTTCATGTTTTTATTGCATAACTATGGAATTAAATTAACGTTAGGCCATCTTAATTTTCAAACAATCTAGAAACTTAAGTTAATTGATATTGCACAATCATCCGATGTAGTGAAGCCTGAGAGGTTCTAAGGAGAGAACATCATGAGGTGGAAGACACGGGCCAAATGTTGGCTAATGTTGATGAACCTGTGGTGGGTGATAGTCCCATGAGCCCCATCACTATTGAGCAGCAGCATGATTATGAGCTAAACAATGACACTTGTCTTGCTGCCTACTATCGCTGCTCTCATATTTACATACACCTCACCAATGCTGCCAGTTTGTGGGAGGTCCTAGAGCACAAATATGCGGTGTTATATATGCAAGCTATATGTTAATGAGCAGTGCCATGGCTTCAGAATGGTGGATAGCCTTTCTATAGTGGACTAGGCTCCTGAGCTCCAGCTCCTAGTGGGAGAAATTGGGCATTTTGATTGCACTCTTCCAAATAAGTTTGTGGCCGGTGTTATAATTGCCAAGTTACCTCCATCGTGGAGGAACTTTGACACAACCATAAAGCATAATAGGGAGATTGATCATAACTCTTGGTGTTGAGGACAGGCAAAAGCAAAGGATGCCTCTCGTCTCTAATAGAAAGGCACATTCAATGTGGATTTTGTCAACGGTAAATCTGGTGGGGGAAGAACAAGAATAATGGAAAAACCAAGCAAACTAGGTTTAAAAAGAGGACCTTACTTGCTTTTTGTGCTGTAAGCCTAGCCATATGGCTAGAAAATGCCATCAGCGCATGAGAAGAAATTGTCGAGACCTTCCCTACTGGCGTGAAATACGAATGTCTCATGTTCATAGTGTACTAGTCCCATGATCAGTGGTCAGTATGTACATTTACAATATTGTCATCACATCCATACTGAAGATTATAAATTCATTAAAGTAATAATGTTCTTTCAATACGGTCATAGTGACCAATTAAAATGCAATAGAAGATACAAAAGTCTAGCAATATGCCTTTCCTAAACTACCACAAGCAACTAACAAAGAGTAAACCTTAGAAAAGCTCATTGGTATAATGCTTGTAACCTGTGGTGAAGTGTATCCTCAAGGACATTGCTTTCTTCGACCATTGAACCAACAATTTAAGCAAGGTTGTTTACTTTTGTACTTAGCAAGACTTGTAGTGTATCGCAAAAGTATAGTAAATGCATGCTATGTCAAGAGAAAGGCTACTAAGTCTGTTTGTGTAAGTTATGATAACTTGAATACTTGATTAGGAAATGTATCATCCTAAATAGGAAGTAAGTGCAAACCAAGTTCAAACTCAATTATTTTTATAGACGCAGGGGCTTATGATTTTAGGAGATTTTAGAAACAAAGTTTACCCACTTTTTTGTGTTAATTTGCAATAGTTGCTAACATTTGAATTTTAAATTAATGGAGAAATAACCTAAATAGGACCTTAGTTAAAACTGAGACTAAACTCAAATATTTTTTTTTTGTAGAAATGGGAATCTTATGACTTTAGAAGGGTTTAGCTGTTTATTTCATCGAATTTGGAGTTTGTTTGTAAAAATTTTATATAGTGAATATGCTAGGTTTCAATCAAATCTTGAATTCAAATTTTGAACCGAGGTTAAACTTTACATATTTTTGCAAAATCATAAATTTCAAGATTTTATAAAAAATGAGAAACTATTTTGACTAAATTTGAAGCTCATTTGCAAAAGTTATAAGCATTTGAATTTATGTTCTAAAAATCCCAGAAAATAGCAAAATATGCTTTCCAAAAGTGAATACTTTTTTCTCTTTTTCTCAAATTTTCCCTAATTTTTCATTTATTTACTGTCACTAACATGTGGGGTCCACATGTCAATGACCCACGTAGTAATAACTATTCAAATTAAGTTTTAAACCTACTAGGGTCCATATGTCATAGACTCATTAACTAAAACTAGGTTTAATTAGGGTTAATGATAAATCTGATGCCTACATCCCACATGTCATACACTAAGCAAAAGCGAGAGAGCCCGGGGTACCTGACAGGTGGTTCCCACATATCGTGACCTGAGAGCAGAGCCAAGGAGAGAGGTGCTCACCGGTTGTGAACAACGGGCGATCATGCTCTAGCAATGGTCTGGTGGCAAGAGGGGAAGTTGGTGATGCTTGTGGAGGCATCGGTGGCAGTTGACAGTGAATGAAGATGGCCATCAGTGAGTGAGAATCAAAAGTGCTTAAGATCAAGAAAGCAAGGGGAACAATATACGGGGTCAAGGAGCCCATTTTTGTACCTTTATGCACCGGGGAGTGGTCGTGAAGCTCTATCATCAATCACCGAGGCCGAGGAAGAAGGTGATTACAACCGCACTAATTCAGGTGAACTATAAGCTGCAACCAAGATAGGGAACAAGCTCAAAGGGAAGGTGCTCTGGATCGAATGAATCGCCGGATGAGCTAATTGGGCTCGACTACTTAGGAGGCTTCTTTGTGGCAATGGAATTCATCGGAGTGCAATGGTGCTGGGCTTGGGGCAGAGGTAGCAAGAGGAGGTGGGAGGGCGATTCGGATCCTTTGCCTTTGTTTGTAAAAATGCACGGTGCATTTTGACCTGGGAGAATAAAAAAATTAAAAAAAAAATTGCTACAGTATTTTCGAAAATATCTGTGAGATTTAATAAAATCTAGTTTAAAAATATGAATTTCAATCAAAATATCTTAAATTTCAATGAAATTTACCAAAATCTCAAATACTGTAGCAATTTAATTTTTTTCTAGATTTTTTTATTCTACCAAATCAAAATGCATCATGCATTTTGACAAACAAAGACAAAGGATCCGAATGGAATTTGAGGGAGACAAGGGTGGCCAAGGGATCCTTAAATAGATCTCAGGGATGTAACACCCCGGCATTTATTATGCCTAAATGCTACCAAACATAGACTAAACAACAACATAATATCACAATTTATCATAAATTACAGCAAAGGAGCAAATGCTATAAATCGAAATTTCGGCAGCATCTCCTTTGTTTTAACATGAATTAACACAATGTCAATATCATGGCAAGATATATCATAGCACACGACATCTAAAACATCAACATAAATGGATTTATCATCAAAGTATGCCAATAATACCATGCTCAACCACTTCATAAGCTATAACGAAGCAAATAAGGAATCACAAGCATGCTAAATTAAACCATACATTAAGTTTATGGCACAACTCTTAATATCATGTCTCCAAGTGATTAATCATAGACTATGATTGTGGAGCTACGTGTAGAAGTGTAGCTAAACCCCTTTTTCCCGCATGCCGATCTCAAAGTACCTAAAAACCACATAAAACACAAGCGTGAGTTCATCACTCAGCAAGTATATTGCAATGGAACAAAAGAACAACTTACATTGCAACAACACACAACATGTTTATCATCTCATTCATAATCACATATCTTTATCATCATCATCATGTATGCAATGCGATGCGATGCTCATATCTCCTTGGAAACTCATATCGGTATGGTTGAGTACACACCCGTCGGTGTGCACCCTTTCCCCCCTTCCATCCCGAAGATGGAGGGTGCCTACTCCTCGCTTCCACAACCCACAGTAGATGGAATCACGATGTAGGACTTACTCTATTGGCTCTCCGGATTAGTCATAACTTTCTCACCGACCTTCCCGGATTAGTTAATGACTTTCTCACCGCCCGGGCCATGTGTCATGCCATGTATGCATATATGCCAACAACATAGATAACTTGTACGTGATAACATGGCATCATAACATAGTGAGCATATTCATCATACCAACGGCAATCATTAAAGCATGGCAAGCTCACATATCATGGAAACAGTTGCATTTAAACAAGGCAAACAATCAAACCACATGCTACCATTCCAATACACTTGCCTCAACCACGTGCAACGGATTGGCGGGAAGTAGAGGGCACTCCCGAGGTCGCACCACCTGCACATAGGTACCACACGCTCACAAACAATACCACAAAATAGTACGCAAACCCTCATCTACCCAATTACTCGCAAAACCTAAAAACAGAGGTTCTGTCCCGTCGGGACAGCAGCCTTGCAAAAGGCATAACTTGGGCTCTGGGACTCCGAATGAAATAAACGAGTACATCCTCGCGTAGCTTAGGAAATTTCCCAACTTTCTCTAGGTATAAGGAAAGACTGATTCGGACTCTAAAGTTGTTTAATCTATAGATTACCGTGATCTGTTCCAATCGCGTCACAGATTTTAATACGCTCGGTAAAACAGTCATAACTTTCAAACGGCTGGGCGGAATTTAACGTTCTTTATATGCACGGAAATATAATGAAATTATCTACAACTTCTTAAAAGTCCGTACGGTCAGATTCGAAATCTAAATTGGATAAAACAGGAACCCTAGGTCGACTGCTCATGCTATCCCAAAACAGAAACGTGGCAACGTCTAGATCTAACCCAAATTACTCCAATCCAGAACCACCAATTGATCTAAAAACTTGATAATCACCTTAAGAACAGTACCTAGATCAATCCCAGGGAACCCTATGATCATACCTTTGCCCGACGAACGAAAACTCCAAGGATCTCCTCGTTCCTCGCTCCTCGCTCCTCGGATGGATCCACGAGGATGCAGGGGTGGGGAGGCCAGCCTAGGGCAGCAAGGGGGGTGGAGGAGAGGTGGGGAGGTGGAGAGGTGGAGAGGAGAGGGCAAGGGGGGGGGCGCACGGCCATGAGGGGGAGGGAGAGGGGAGATGGCGGCTAGGGCCAAGGGGTAACACATGGGGGGGCACAAAGGGGCAGGGCTGGGCGCACAAGGGCAGGGGAAGGCCTTTTACCAGCCCCCCACAAGGAATCCTAGTCCTAAATGGACTCATACTCCATCCCACCAAAGCCCACAACCCCCTCTTTAAGGCCCAAAATCCCCCGAGAAGGCCCAAAACCCCGAAAACGGCCCGGAAATGTTATAAACCCCCAAACCTTATGGTTTTAACCTTATTTCCACATCTCATACTGTTTTTGACCATATCATGCACGTTAAATAAGGTTACGACACTCCGTGGTGTCACAACACTTCAAACGGCCCAAAAACGCGAGTAAACCTCAAGCCGAAAGGTTTTAATCTCTAATTTCACATTCTATAATGTCACACCATACCGTAGTGTCACAAGGGAAGGGTGGCTTGGCGTGGTGCCTGTGAGCTCGGTGTGACGGACAACCAAAATAGGACAACACCAGCGAGGTTCAGGATTTTCCAGCGGTTCCAAACTTTGAACCGGCCGAATCATCGAGATCTCGGCCAAATTGAACCGGCCGAAAAATGGTTCAAAACACGTCAAAAAATTTTGAAAATTTTTTTGGATGGTCCTCACACATCACTAATGTTCCCATAAACATTTGAGATGATGATCAAGCATGAGGAATTTTTAACAAATCTAACAGTGGTAAAGTCGTGATAAAAACCGTATGTAAAATCAGTTTTTGATTTTCAAATGTAACAAATGAACTTCAAGTCATTTGAAAAGTTTTATATATGTTCCTATGTATTAAAAAAGTCAACCCTCAACAATTCAACAATCAAATTTTAAAACTATGCTTCAGTAGGAACCTTCTCGCTGTCAAATGCCTGTGGAACATAAAGCATGTACAAAACTTAAGTTGTAAATCTTATTTTAAAATGTACACATAATACCTATTCACGAAATCTCATTTTTCATGGAATATCGTTTCCATATGAATAGAAGGTATATGTACGTAATAGTAAGTATGAGACTGCAATAATGTCATTAGGAAATATATTACATACATATATGTACGGAGATAAAAAAAATAACAACGTAGCATGAAACCAAGTCTAAGGAGGAGAAAGATCAATGCAATATCGTTTATTACTTGCCTCCCAGATTAAATGAATCGTGAAGACATTAGGTGCTTGATGGACTTGCATGTGATGCAGTTGCCACAAATGAATGAAATAAGTTCATAAGTTGGACATATAGTACTCGTTAAGTTGGACCATTGTGGTTCATGCCCTGTGATCACGTACCCAGTTCATTAATAGCTTGACGTTGGACCATTTCAATTAGTTTCATTGCACGCTTGGTTGGAAAGTAAACTCTACTGTCCAGATGCTAGTAAAAAAATTAATGAATTTCTTGAAGCAAGTTTGGCACACTAGAAAATTTTCTATGTATTAAAAAAGTTCAAACCATTTTATAAATTTTTGAAAATTTTTGTGAATAGTCCTAACACATCCATAATGTTCCCATAAAATTTTCAGATGATGATCAATCTTGAAAATTTTTAAAAAATTCAGACAGTCCTAACCGACAAATTGAAACGACCAAAAAATGGTCAAAAAAATGTAAAAATTTTTTGAATTTTTTTGTGGATGATCTTGACCCTAAATTCAATGAAATCCAATGCACAAAAATTAAAATCCGACAAAAAAACACGAAATTTCGGCCGAAATCGTCGAGATCTCGCCGAGAAATCCGAGATTTTGATTTTTTTTCAAAAAAAATTATCCGACCGGGATTTTGAATCTCGGAGGGGTCGGAAATCCGAAATCTCAATTTGTATCATGTTCTAAAGTACATGGATTCGGTAGTGGTGGCAGTGAGAAATGATGGTTCAACAGAGACAGGCAACCTAGTAGTGTATTGAGTCTGCTCGATCGGGCACGGGCGACATTGGCAGACAGAGCAAGTACCGAAGCATAGCAAGGCATGCCTGTGCCATGGCAGGGCTAGGCAGAGCGGGAGGCCACCGCAGCAGGCTTCACGTGGCTCAGTGGTGCAGCGATAAGATGGTGGATTGGTGGTAACGTGGAGAGGAAAGCCTGGCTAGGGCGTGTGCTGGCTCGTTCGTGGCTACTATGCTTTTCTTGTAGAAAAAACAGCTTTTCCCAAAAGGCACTTTCCACATGAGGGTTTTCTGATTTTTGTTTTTATTATTCATTTACAGTCAAAGATTCCAAATTTTGATTGAGCTAACAGACTAAGTAAAACTTTTTTAAAAATTTTTATGGATGATTCTTAGATAATACTATTGCTCCCATAAAAACTACAGAAGATGATCAAGCCTGTGAAGTTTTATAAAAATAAAACAGTGCTTGTGTTCTTTTTAGGGTTTGCTGTTTTTTATTTTTCCACATGCACCAAATAAATTCAAACTTTTCTAAAAATTTTTAGAGATGATTTGAAGACTATTTAGGACTTATACAAATTTTTTCAAACTTTTTTATGATTCAAAACTGAAGTTTCTAAGGTCTTTCTAGGTTAATTGAAATACATATTTATTAATTAAAAAATTCCAAAAATTCGAATTAAATGCCAAAATTCAAAATAAGACCAAATGCAATTCATATGCTTGTATTCCAATTTCGTAAATTTTTGGAATGTTACAAACCTATCCCGCATAAACAAAATCTTGTCCCCAAGATTTGCTAGGCTCTAGGAAAAAGGTAGGGAAATTCTTTTCTAAGACGATATTCCCATTCCGATGTGGCTTCATCTTCTATATGGTTACTCCACAAAATTTATAGTGTTTTAATGGTGCGGTTGCGAGTCCTTCATTCAACTTCTTCTAAGATGCGAGTGGGATGTTCTCGATAAGAAAAATTGGGTTGTAAAGCGATATTTTCTAGCTAGGTTTTCTCTATTGAAATTTGGGGGCATTTCTTGAGTTAAGATACATAAAGACATCATGGACATCTGAGAGTTGAGGTGGCAATTCTAATTGGTACTCCATCTCGCCTTTCTTGTCAAGGATGTGGTATGGTCCAATATATCGAGGCTCCAACTTCCATCGAACTTGGAACCGACAAAGTGCGCACAATAGTGAGACCTTAAGATACACATGATCATGATCTCAAAGCTTAGTTCACGTCGATGATGGCCGGCGTAGCTCTTTTGACGTGATTGGGCTTCTTTCAATCGACTCCTTATCACATCAATTTGCCGCTGGCATTCATGGATTAGGTCCGGGCCAAAGAATTGCTTTTCACCAACCTCATACCAGAAAGAGAGGTTCGACACTTTCTCCCATAAAGTGCTTCAACTGGATAGATTTTTTTGACTTGACTAGAAGCTAGCGTTGTAAGAAAACTCGGCGAATGCCAAGCTCTTCTCCCAAATTGTGCAATAGGTCAGTGCACATGTTCTCAACATGTCTTCCAAAATTTGGTTGGTCCTTTCATTTAACCTTTGATCTGTGGATGGTATGATGTATTAAAATTTAATTCAGTCCCCATGAAGCAATGTCGGCTTTCCCAAAACCAAGAGTTGAATTGATAACCTCGATTAGAGACTATTGTTGTGGGTATGCCATGCAAATGGAAAATGTTGTTCATATAGGGTTCAACAAATTTATGTCCTTGATGGGTGATCTTGACTGCTATAAAGTGGGCTACTTTAGTTAACCTGTCAATGATAACACATATAGAATTATTTTCTTTTTGGGTCTTGGGCAATCTAGTAATGAAGTCCATACCAATGTCATCCCATTTCCACTCAAGGATTTTTAGAGGTTGGAGAAGTCTAGCCGGTCATTGGTATTCAGCTTTGACTCATTTAGATACGTCGCAAATAGCAACATATGCGGTGACATCCTTCTCATGCCGGGCCACCATCATTATTCCCAGAGATCTCGATACATCTCTGTACTCTCAGGGTGAATAGAGAGTGGGGAGTCATGCGCTTCCTTGAGGATAAGCACATTAATTATATGATTATTTGGGAAATAAATTTGCCATTCATGCATAATCATCCTATCAGAATTATCGGTGAAATTTGACTCTATACCAATCTTCAACTTATCCTTGATTTTAGTAATGGCATCATCTTCATGTTGAACGGCCTTTATTTGAGTTCTTAGGGTCAATTGCGGGTCATGTTTAAATCATTCGCATCAAAACCTCTTTGAAAATCTTGCCTTTCAGTTAAGAGCAACACTACCTGCCCCTTAGGGGTGGTACTACCGAAGGTGCGGTAGTACCGCCCACAAAAGGGTGGTAGTTATTTAACATAAGGCATTGATTTTGAGCTCCTCAGTGGTCGGTACTGCTGCATGTTGGGAGCAGTACAGTCAGGCGAGTAGCAGTACTGCTGCTAACACGGTGGTACTTATTTTACAGAAAGCATGCATTTTGTGCCTGGCCCTGAGCGTCACTACTGACGGGTCGTAGCCGTACTATCAGGATAGCGATAGTATCACCCCAATAACCCCAGTACTTGTTTTCTAGAAGAGCCAATTTTTGCCTCATTTCAAAATGTAGCACTACCAGGCCTAACAGGTGGTAGTGCTGGACCTAGGGGCGGGTGAGTAATGGTCACTGACCTAGTGCATTAAATGCACTAGGTCTACCATTGTAGCTCTGACCGGCATTATCGGCCCTTATAGGACGGTAGTGCCCGACTCGGTGATTTTTTTTTGGAAAAAGCCTCCAATGGCTAGTTTCTTTGTGGGGGGTAATAAATACTGGCACCTACATGAAGGGTTGGTTGGTGACCATATTATATATACATTCTAAGCCCTTGCAATTCTCTCTACTCTTTTGTGCATTCAATTCTCAAAATTATGAGTTGTGGAGAGCAATTTGGGTGCATTGCATTAATTGGTCCATTAGAAGCACTCATCACCTTCAAGCAAGCATCAAGTCTATTGTCTTGGAGGTTGCCGCTTCATAGACCGCTTGGAGGCATGGAACCGGTGATCTTCTTAAAGGAGATTGTGAGAAGGCCCAGTTGATTGTGAAGGCAAGGAGCTTGCCTACCCAGAGCGTTGAAGAGCTACCACGAGTGATCGAGAGAAGGCTCATTTGTGCAAGGAGCCATCTTGAGTGGATCAAGCTTCCTCAACATGGATTAGGGGAGACAGGCAAGTCTTCGAGACCATGGGATAAATTTTGTGCTCACCTCTTGTGGTTTGCTTTCTCCTATTCAATTTGTGCAATTTACTTTTCTAGTTTACTTAGCTCTTGATCATCTTGCTAGAATTGTGTAATTTCCTTAGGCTTAGCTTGTAGGTGCACTTTAGTGAAACCCAGAAGTTTTAGGCCTTCATTGTTAAAATTCTCTATTCTAGGGCTACTTGTTAAATTATTATTATTAGAGCCAAGAATTTTAAAAACCTCCTATTCACCCCCTTTAGTCGGTTATCCTTGATCCTACAAGTGGTAGCATATCTTGGTCTCACATTTGAGACTTTACTATCTAAAGAGAAAAGGATGGCTAGTGAGGGGGTTTCCATAGGCAAGGCACATTTCTTTGATGGCATGAATTATACGTATTGGAAAATATGCATGACCATTTTCTCAAGGCCATGGGCCTGAGCGTATGGAGAATTTTTTGTGAGGGTTTCGCCATGTCACTTGATCCCACATCCACAATTGATCAAGATGAGTGAAATGCCAACCTCAATGCTCAAGCGATGAATGCTTTGTTTGGAGCCTTGAACACAAATGAGTTCAATTGCATGAGCAATCTATAGACGGCTCACAAAATACACGAGGGCACATCCGTGGTCAAGGAGGACAAATTACATATGATCTGGATCAAGTATGAGAGTTTCTTTATATTGCCCCATGAAAATATCACCGAGATGTATTCATGACTAAATAACATAGTGAATGAACCTAAGTGTCTTGGGGGTTCACTAACCGATCTCAATGTTCTTTGTAAGATGCTCAAGGCTCTATCGGACAATTATGGATGTTGGTGACGCTCTTCCTCAACTCACCTGAGTAGGCGAAAATAACACCAACCGCACTCTTGGGCAATCTCATCACAAATGAGTTGTACAAGAAGGATAAGGAGGAGCTCTTGCAGCAAATTTCTTCCAAGAAGAAGAAGATTGTTTTCAAGGCAAAGGCAGAGTCAAGCGAGGAGATGCTTGATTACTTCGAAGATGACATCGAGGAGGAGATGGCTCACTTCATGAGGAGGATGAGAAGGTTTATGAAGAGGCGCTCAAACTCTAGTGCTCCTCATAAATTCAAGAAAGGGCAACACTCAAGCATCAATCGCTTTGCCAACATTTGATGCTTCGAGTGTGATGAGAAGGGGCACATTGCCTCAAATTGCACCAAGAAGAAGGAAGACAAGGTCAAGTAATCTAAGAAGAAGGATGACAAGGCAAGGAGAAGCTCTTCAAGAAGCTTCACAAGGACGGCAAGGGTGAGTCTCACATTGGGTAGTGGGATTCTGAAGAGGGATATTCGGATTCTGACTCCTCCGATGAGGGCATTCCTTCCAAGAATAAGGTTTTTGCTGGTGTGGCGGAATCCATCCGCCAGGTTGTTGTTTTTTGGTCTCTCTTCTTCGATTTCCTGCCCTCTCTCTTTTATATGGAGGGAAGGGGACATGCATGCACTGGTTGGCTCCTTTCTTAACATACCCTACCGCCAAGCTACAGGCTTTGCCCATGGTCTTCTAATCCTTCTCTTCCACCTGTCCCTAGCCTGGGGCTAGTTTGGCTCTACGTGGCGTTTTTTGTTCTTGCTTTACACTTTTACCCTTTCATTTTGTTCTCACCCCAAGGGTCTTAGTGGAACTTCACATGCCCTAGGGTCCAGGACTCGCCTGACAGCGTCAGGAGTTCCCCTGTAGCTCTGGCAGGGTGTCAGGTTTGGGCAGGTCCCACCTTGGCAATCCTTACGGGAGACGGAGGAGGCGAGTTTCCTCCGCCGACTTTCCTCCACTGCCCTTCTGGTGGCTTTGGATTCCTTCCGAGTCTGATTATTTTTTATTGTATGCAATGGGCTTCCTTCGCCGCTTCGCTCAGAGTATCGCCTCCAGGGGCAAGCAGTTCTTACTCTTCTCATAGGAGAGGGGATAGGTATATCGGACATATTCCCTCGACCCAAACGGAGAGGTGGGCCGTGCTTCGCTTGCCAAGGAGGGTGGGCTCATTGGGCCTACAACAGCTGGGTCACCATCAAGGAGGCTTCATCGCCTTTCGTCACTCCACTTTGCCTTATGCCAAAAGGATATAAGGTAAATACTAATGATGATGATGATCCCTCTTATGATGAGCTCCTAGATATGGATTTAAATGAGTATCTTGGCAAGGAGAAAGCTAAACATAAGGCTTTCATAAGAGAATTCACTTCTCTCAAAGCATCTTATGATAAACTTAACGGTGCTCATGAGACTCTCCTTCTCTAGGACCATTCTAAATCAAAAATTGATGTTGTAGTCTATTGTGATCTTGATTCTATGCCTAGAGTAAATGATTCTTGATGCACTATTTCAAAATCAAGCATAGCTACTTCATATAATGAGTTGCTTGCCATGCCTTCTATTTCATGCTCTAGCTCACTTTCTACTAAATAGCAACTTAATTATTGAGAAAAATGAGCTCAAGGAGCAAGTGTTCAAGCTAAGTAAGAGCTTGGATAGGTGTTTCAAGGGTAAGTAAACACTTAGTAAAATTTTGAGCAGACAACGTTGCTCGTACAATAAGGAGGGACTTGGGTTCGTGTGACACCACGGAGTGTCGTAACCTTATAAAAAGTGAATGTTGAGCTCAAAAACATTATGAAATATGGTATTGGAGGTTAAAACCATATGGTAGGAGGTTTAATTGCGTTTCCGGGCCGTTTCCGGGAGTTTGGGCCTTTCCGGGGAGTTTGGGCCTAAAAGAGGGGGTTGTGGGCTTTGGTGGGATGGAGTATGAGTCCATTTAGGATTAGGAAACAGGTTTGGGGCTGGTAAAAGGGGGCTCCCCTGCCCTTCTTGCGCCCCCACCCCTTCCTTGTGCGCACCACACCCCCCCATTGGCCCTAGCCGCCCCACCCCCTCTCCTCCCCTTTGGCCGTGCGCCCCCTCCCCTTGCCCCTTTGCTCCCCACCTCTCCACCACCTATCCTCCACCCCCTTGCTGCCCTAGGGTGGCCTCCCCACCCCCTGCACCTAGAAGATCCATCCGTTGGAGCGAGGAGCGAGGAGCGTTCCGGGAGGAGATCTATTGGATTTTTGTGCGTCGGGCGAAGGTATGGCCATGGGACTCCTTGGGGTTGGGCTAGGTACTGTTCTAAGGGTCATTATCATGTTTTTAGATCAATTGGTGGTGCTGGAATTGAGTAGATTGGATTAGATCTAGAATGCCATGTTCTCTGTTTCGGGCAGCATGAGCAGTCGACCTAGGGTTTGGTTTTTTGCCAATTTAGAGTCGGAATTTGGTCGTATGGCTGTTGAAGAAGTTGTAGGTAATTTCAATACCTTTCAGTGGGTATAAATAACTTTAAATTCCGCCCATCCGTTTGAAAGTTATGCTTGTTTTACCGAGCGTATTAAAATCTGTGACGTGATTGGAACAGATCACGGTATTTTGTAGATTAAACAACTTTAGAGTCCGAATCAGTCTTTCTGTAAACCTAGAAAAAGTTAGGAAATTTCCTAACCTACGCGAGGATGTACTCGTTTAATTGATTCGGAGTCCCAAAACCCAAGTTATGCCTTTTGGAAGGCTGCTGTCCCGACGGGACAGAACCTCTGTTTTTGGGTTTTGCGAGTAGTTGGCAATGTCGGGGTAGATGAGGGTTTGCGTACTGTTTTGTGGACATGATTGTAACACCCAAATTTTTGCTTTTCATGAAATTAAATATTATTTTGCACATTTGTGAATTTTTGAAATTTTCTGGAATTTATTTGGATTTATTTGGATTTTATTTGAATTTATTCCATTTTGAAATAATTAAAGAAATTAAATTTTCAAATAAAGTTTTGTTGGAAATATTTTATTTGAGTCCCAAATACCCTAAAATATTTTCCAGAATTTTTCTGGAATTTTTCTGAGTATTTTACTATTTTTCTTGAATTAAATGAATTACTGGAAATTATTTTAAATATTAAATCGCTGGAAAATCAATCGGGTCGAGTACTGTTCATCCGACCGAGTCGGAACCCGAGTCGGACTCGAGTCCGACCCGAGCCAGTCGACTCGACCAAACCCGCTCCTAACCCTAATCGATCCCGACCGTTGGATCGGGATCCAACGGTCCGGATTGGACCGCATCGGTTCGAGCCCGAGTCCGGTCGGACCTGTTTGCGCGCAAGCAATCGTGGCCGTTGATCGCGCCACGTGGATGGCTACCCGTCGTCGTCTCCACCGAGTCCGAAACGGACTCCGCCGCCGCGCCGTAACCGAACTCGGTTAGGGTTTCGCGTTAAGCGCGGAAGCCGAGGCTATTTAAAGCGTGGGTGGTCGTCCGAGGTTCGCCTCAGCCGTGCGCACGTGTTGCCCTAGCCACCGAGCCCCAGCCGCCGTAGAATCGCCGGGATTCCTCGCCGAAGTTCGCAAGGACGCCGCCGCGGTTTTTGCACCCTTGCGCCGCCGTTAAGCCGTCTCCGCCGCACCTAAGCCCGGATCCGAGATCCCCAGGTCGAGCTGCATCGGATAGGACCACGCGCCACGTCGGAAGGCCCTCGGAGCGCCGTTGCCCGTGTCGCCGTCCCCAACTCCGGTGACCTCGAGCCGCCGCGCCGCCATCGACGTCTTCGAGCTTCCACAGCCGTCCGATCAAGATCGAACGCACGCGGTGAGCCCACATTCTCCCCCAAACCTTGGAACCCAGATCAGATCTGGACCGTTGGATCAAGATCCAATGGCCCATGATCACCACGTGCCGTAGCAGCGTTAACGTAGGGTTAGATCTGGACCGTCCGATCTAGATCGAACGGCCCACGATCACCATGTAGTTTTCAATGTGTTAACCCTGGATCTAATCGCGGTCGTTGATTTTCAAATCAACGGACACGATCGTGCCACGTGTACCCTGGCGCGCGCGACACATGCGGCGCGTGTCTCGACTGCGCGGGGCCAGCGTGTCGGGACAGAACCGCACCATGACGTCATCACCGACGCCACGGTGGGCCCGCTTGTCGATGGCGTCGTTGAGCGCGGTGACGCTGGCGTCGATCTTGGCGTCATCCAAGGGGTCCCACTGTCGGCCGACCGAGCCGTGGACCGAGTCCACCGTGGACCGAGCCAAGCCGTGGGCTGAGCCCATGAGCCGGCTGACGTCAGCCAGCCAATCAGGAGCCGACGCGTGTCACCCATGACGCAATAAATAATTTCCGAAAAAGAAAATGATTTAATAAATTCGGTTTAATAATTGATTTGAATTTCAAAACTTCAAACGCTTATAACTTTTGCGTTTCAACTCCGATTTGAACGATTCAAATTTCTAAAAATTCATAAAATTCATATCTACTCAAATATGAATTTTATTTAATTTTTGGACTAAAGTTTTTCTCTGTAAAATTATTTAATTTATTATTTAAACTTTAAATAATCATAACTTTTGTGTTTTAACTCCGATTTGAGCGATTCCAGTTCCTAAAAATTCATAAAATTATGTTCTCTCTGTTTATGGATTTTATTTGGATGTTTGGACACTTTTTGCCTATTGTTTATTCGTGTATTGCTATTTGCACGCTTTACGAGTAGACGTTGAAGTGCCGGAAGGATTCGAAGGAGAAGTGTTGACCCAGAGCCATTTCGGGACCAAGAACAAGTACTTTTTGAAGGCAAGTTATGCTTTGACCATGTTGATCCCATTTTGAAACCTATTTTGGTTCAAATTATTGCATGCTAGTTTAATTTAGAAAATGCTTTACTTAATTATGGGTAATTAGATAAATGCCTAATTGCTATATGACACCTTGGTTAATTATATATGTGCCATGACCCCTTGTCACCCTACTGTGGATTACTAGTTGGACACTACTAAATTGCCAACATGGGTTTGTAGATCGTTGAAGTATACTGCTTAGACCTGCTACGTGCTCATGACATGGTTTTTGGACAATCAAATGCTAATATTGACTTAATGATATATTGAATCGTTTTGGAAAGGTATCATGTGATGTTAATGGCACGTGGTGCATGGTAATCAACTGGGGGTTTGATAAATAGCTTTTGACCGGGGCATGTGGCAAGAACGATCGGGTGGGCCAGTTGTGGCACTGGGAATGTTGGTTTGGTTCTTCGGGTAGTCTTGCCCTGGTCACCCTAAGGACTTCACCTTGCAAGCCTTTGAACTGAGTCAATCTTGCAACCAAATGTCTGTAATGGGACGGACCTAGTTGATTAAGTTGCTAATAACGTACCTGTGGGACCTCAGGAGGTCAACTACACCCTTTGTGTAAGTTGTACGGGGAGCGTCTGGGGCTGCGCCAGTACCCATCTAACGGCTGGTTGGCCTAAACTTCGCCTTAGCTAAGGGAAGGGTTAGTGTGCAACAACCGGGGAGGACCACTTGTGCTGTTAGAAGTTTCCGAAAGACTTTGTTACGGGAACTCGCCTTTGTGGTGTTTGACTGTATCTTGTGGGTAAAGTGCATAACCTCTGCAGAGTGAAAAATCTATTCGAATAGCCGTGTCCGCGGTATTGGACATCGCTCGGGAATTACAGTCAAGGGTTAGACTTTCTCAAAAATCACTTGGACTTGAAAGGTTGGGTAGGATTAATAATGATGTTGATGGAAATGTGGATTAGGATGGGAAAGATGTTTACTAAACTCCTTGAAAAGTTATTGATGTTATACTTGTTTCTACTGCTTTCGAATCTACTTATGCTACTTGTCAAATGCTCTTACTACAAATATACCTTGAGCTATTCCTTTGTATCAAGCCATGCATATAGTATATTAGCTTGCATTCTGTGCATGACTTGCTGAGTACCAAGTACTCACCCTTGCCGCAATACAACACCAGTTGAAGAAGAATCTACACCAGCTTTGGAGGAGGAGCTTCCAGAGGAACCGTCTACTTAGGGAGTGAGCCCAGTCAGTTGCCTGTGGTATACTGGATGGCGCCACGAAGTTATCTTATTTTCCGCTGCTATTATTTCTCTCTTAATAAGTTTCGCCCTGCGTGGCGTATATTTGTAACTTGACCATAAGGTCGAGCAACCAGTTTGACTATTTAATTAAAGTACTGTATTAGTATCGAGTGGTATGATTGTGATATTTACCGATGTTAAGACTGTGTGCACTAGCGCGTTCCTGGACTTGTGCTGAATACACAAAGGGTCCGGATTTGCAAATTCGGGTCCCGACAGAGGTGGTATCAGAGCCATACTGACCGTAGGCTCAACCCTAGCTAGAATGGTCGTAGAGAGGTTAAAACCTATTTTCTAAAGGTTAAAAGTTCGTCAAGATAAGAAATGACATCTCGACTATTTCCCTTCTCTCTTTTCTTGTCTCTTGCTGAATTTTTCCTTACCTTGTCACGATTTAAAAAAAATTCGAGTTCTTACGTGAGCACTCTTGTGACAGATGGAGGGAGAGTTCAACTACGTCGATCTGGAGGTTGGTCACGCCACGGAACTTTGGCGTATGCTACAGACTCTCAGAGATTTTGAGAAGCCACAATACCAAGTGGAAGTGATCAGACAAGAAGGATTGGTCAAGGCTTGTGACGTGAAGATTGTGGTACCTGCTAGGAAGAAGGGCCCAGGCAATCGCCCGATACACTGCACTGCCAGGAGGTCTACAATGCAGATGGGTATCCAAGAGGCGTCACGACGAGCAATGCAGCACATTACCCGTATCTACGCCAGAGAATTGGAGAGCACGATGTTCCGTTATCATCCGCGCAGCAATAACCTTCTTGACCCGAAGGCGATTCAGGATGAGAATGCCATGGTTACACAGTTGGCATGACTTGTTGTCACCCAAGAGGATGTACTCGATGATACAAGCAAGGAGCTACAGAAGGCCCGCAAGGAGATCACGACAGAGAAGAACAGATGGCGGGAAGCACAAGAGTATGTGTCTCACCTTCTGCAAAGGATTGGAGAGTTAGAGACGGCATTGTACGCACTAGAGCCGGAGCCAATGCTCGAGCTACACGAGCCAGACCCGGAGGAGCCGGAGCTTGAGGAGGTGTAACACCCCAATTTTTTCTTTTCATGAAATTAAATATTATTTTGCACATTTGTGAATTTTGGAATTTTCTGGAATTTATTTGGATTTAATTTGAATTTATTCCATATTGAAATAATTAAAGAAATTAAATTTTCAAATAAAGTTTTGTTGGAAATATTTTATTTGAGTCCCAAATGCCCTAAAATATTTTCCAGAATTTTTTTAGAATTTTTCTGAGTATTTTGCTATTTTTCTTGAATTAAATGAATTACTGGAAATTATTTTAAATATTAAATCGCTGGAAAATCGAGTCGGGTCAAGTACTGTTCATCCGACCGAGTCGAACCCGAGTCGGACTCGAGTCCGACCCGAGCCACGTGACTCGACCGAACCCACTCGGCCGAGCCCTAACCGTGTGACCGTTGGATTCAGATCCAACGGCCACGATTGAGCCACGTCACCCTAGCCTGAGCCCGACCGAGCCAGCCAGCTCGCCCGAGCCAGACCCGAGCCCAAACCCCCACACCGTTGGATCTTGATCCAACGGCTGTGGTTGAGCCACGTCACCCAATCCGAGTCGCCGCCGCCGCAACGGAGTGGGCCTCGGTTTTCGTGCGTTTCACGGACGCCGAGGGCCCTATTTATTGCGCCGCCACCCGTGTCGGGACCGCCACTTCATTGCGCACCCGTAGCCCTAACTCACCTCGCCTGAGCTGCCGTGGTTGCGCCGCTAGAGCTCGCCGGAGTAAGGAGAAGGAGCTGCCGCGGTTTTCGTCGAATTCCGCTGCCGTCCACCGTCCTCTGTCGCCGTTGACCCCAGATCCGGGACCGGGAGGTCAAGACGCATCCGGGAGTCCAACTCACCTCGCCGGAGCGCGCCTGAAACGCCGTCGGCTAGGTCGTCGTCCCCTGCGCCGGTGACCCAGCGCCGCCGCTCGCCATCGCCGGACTTCGAGCTCTGCCAGCCGACGGATCTTCATCAAGCGGTCCAGATTGCGCCACGTCACCGTCGGTAAGATCCCGTTCCAAAATCCCAGATCCAATCTCGACCGTTGGATCTAGATCCAACGGTCCAGATCAAACGCGTTAACCCAAACGCGTGAGTCCAGATCTAATCTGGGCCGTTGATTTTCAAATCAACGGCCGAGATTGCGCCACGTGACGGGGAGCTTGACCGCCGCGGTCAGCGCACCCGTGCGTGTGACGCTGACACGCCGGGCCCGCGTGTCAGCGACGCGACCAAACCGCACCATGACGTCACGCTGACGTCATGGCGGGCCCGCACGTCAGCGGCCACCCCAGCCGTGTAGTGACGTCAGCGATGACGTCACCAGTGGGTCCCACCCGTCAGCACCGTGGGCTGAGCCCCGCTGACGTCAGCAATGACGTCACCCGAGGGGGCCACCTGTCAGTCGCACACGTAAGCCGTGGACCGAGTCCACGGTGGACCAAGCCGTGGGCTGAGCCCATGACCCGGCTGACGTCAGTCGCGCAATCAGAGGCTGCCACGTGTCACTGCTGACGCAATAAATAATTTCCGAAAAAGAAAATGATTTAATAATTCGGTTTAATAATTGATTTGAATTTCAAAACTTCAAACGCTTATAACTTTTGCGTTTCAACTCCGATTTGAACGATTCAAATTTCTAAAAATTCATAAAATTCAGATCTACTCAAATATGAATTTTATTTAATTTTTGGACTAAAGTTTTTCTCTGTAAAATTATTTAATTGATTATGTAAACTTTAAATAATCATAACTTTTGTGTTTTAACTCCGATTTGAGCGATTCTAGTTCCTAAAAATTCATAAAATTATGTTATCTCTGTTTATGGATTTTATTTGGATGTTTGGACACTTTTTGCCTAGTGTTTATTCGTGTATTGCTATTTGCACGCTTTACGAGTAGACGTTGAAGTGCCGGAAGGATTCGAAGGAGAAGTGTTGACCCAGGAGCCAGATCAGGACCAAGAACAAGTACTTTTTGAAGGCAAGTTATGCTTTGACCATGTTGATCCCAATTTGAAACCGATTTTGGTTCAAATTATTGCATGCTAGTTTAAATTAGAAAATGCTCTACTTAATTATGGGTAATTAGATAAATGCCTAATTGCTGTATGACACCTTGATTACTTAAATATGTGCCATGACCCCTTGTCACACTAGTTGTGGATTATTAGTTGGACATTACTAAATTGCCAACATGGGTTTGTAGATCATTGTAGTATATGGCTTAGACCTGCTACGTGCTCATGACATGATTTTGGACACTCAAACGTTAATGTTGACTTAATGACATATTGAACCTGTTTTGGAAAGGTATCATGTGATGTTGATGGCACGTGGTGCATGGTAACCAACTGGGGTTTGATAAATAGCTTTTGACCGGGGCATGTGGCAAGAATGATCAGGTGGGCCAGTTGTGGCATTGGGAATGTTGTTTTGGTTCTTCGGGTAGTCTTGCCCTGGTCACCCTAAGGACTTCACCTTGCAAGCCTTTGAACTGAGTCAATCTTGCAACCACATGTCTGTAATGGGACGGACCTAGTTGATTAAGTTGCTAATAACGTACCTGTGGGACCTCAGGAGGTCAACTACACCCTTTGTGTAAGTTGTACGGGGGAGCATACCGGGGCTGCGGCCAGGTACCCATCTAACGGTTGGTTGGCCTAAACTTCGCCTTAGCTAAGGGAAGGGTTAGTGTGCAACAACCGGGGAGGACCACTTGTGCTGTTAGAAGTTTCCGAAAGACTTTGTTACGGGAACTCGCCTTTGTGGTGTTTGACTGTATCTTGTGGGTAAAGTGCATAACCTCTGCAGAGTGTAATATCTATTCGAATAGCCGTGTCCGCGGTATTGGACATCGCTCGGCAATTACAGTCAAGTTTAGATTTTCTCAAAAATAACTTGGACTTGAAAGGTTGGGTTGGATTAATAATGATGTTGATGGAAATGTGGATTATGATGGGAAAGATGTTATCTTATTTTCCGCTGCTATTATTTCTCTCTTAATAAGTTTCGCCCTGCGTGGCGTATATTTGTAACTTGACCATAAGGTCGAGCAACTAGTTTGACTATTTAATTAAAGTACTTTATTAGTATCGAGTGGTATGATTGTGATATTTACCGATGTTAAGACTGTGTGCACTAGCGCGTTCCTGGACTAGTGTTGAATACACAGAGGGTCCGGATTTGCAAATTCAGGTCCCGACAGGAGGACACTGCTTCTTCGACTACCACAGATGACACAGTTGCTGGACATGGCGATCGTTTCGCGCCTATGCCGCAGCGTCTGTACCCAGGCCATGGAGGTTTTCTCGATGAGTGAGCGTAGGTTCTATAGTGAGACTCCTTCGCCGAGTCGCGTCATAGAATAAAGAGTCACCCTTTAGGCGTTAGACTCCAGTGTTAGTTCGATTTGGATTTTCATTGCTTGCTGAGTGTGCAGTATGTGTTGCAAGGCCCCTAGGCATTGTAAGCAACCATACCAAGTTACTATTGATTAAAATAATAAAGTTGGACTTTAAGTTACACCTTTCGCCCCGCATAAGTTCCATATTACTTATCTATTCCTGTTTCCCTCTCATCTCTGAAACCTTGGAGCAATCGACAGATGGTGAACACCCGCGAAAACCTTGGAGGCAATGGAAGTGGTTCTCGCCCAGCAGAAAACCCCAATGATGGAGCACCAGCACCGCCAGTTGATATGCAGAATTTCAGAGCTTTTCTTGCTGCTCAGACTCAGTTGATGCATGCTATGATGCAACAGATGCAACACGTCACTGCTCAGGCCACTGCTAATCAAGTTAATCAGGGACAACGCCAAAACACAAGACTGTCAGAGTTTATGAGGACTCATCCACCCACTTTCTCCGGGAATGCTAACCCATTGGAAGCCGTTGACTGGTTAAGGTCAATTGAGAGGAAGCTACACATTGCTCAATGCATAGGAAATGAGAAGGTACTCTACGCTTCTCATCAGTTGGAAGGAACAGCTGCCGAATGGTGGGAGAACTTCTGTGCCACGCAAGAGAACCCTCAGGACATCACTTAGGAAGAGTTCACAGCTGCATTCCGTCAGTATCACGTGCCTGAAGGAATCATGGACCTCAAGAAGGAGGAGTTCAGAGCACTGAAGCAATGTAATCAGCCGGTGGCCGAATACCTGAACAAGTTCACACAGCTTGCTCGCTACACACCTGAGGATGTAGCGACAGATAAAGCCAGACAGTCTCGTTTCATGAAGGGACTTAACTCAGGACTGCAGGTGGGATTGATCACCCACACCTTTCCAGATTTCCAGGAGTTGGTGAATAAGGCGCTTATTCTTGAGGACAAGCGCAAGGAACTGGATGAGAATAGGAAGCGCAGGATGCAGCATCAGGGATCGCGTCAGGGAGCGCAGCAACGTTTGACGGTTGCGCCAAATCAGTTTTTCAGATTCCAGCCGCAGAATGCAACCAGGACACCGCCACCAACACAAGGCTTTGCTGCTAAAAATGATTTGGAGATTGCAAGACTTAAATGCATGCTTTTAGTTCAAACCCCTGGTTCCGAACTCCGAACGAAAGTAGGATGTTCTGGGGTGAGAATACTAATAGATGGGATAGAGTTCCTAGCGAACCTTATTATTTTGGAGACCCAGACCTTGGATGTCATTTTGGGAATGGAATGGTTATCCAAGCACAAGGCCATATTGGATTGTGGACGGAGGATTATCTCAGTTGAGAGCCCGTGTGGAAAGAAAGTGGAATTTCAAGCTACCGCTGTTAGAGATGCACAGTTGATGGTTAACAGCACCAAGGCACTCAGTATAGAAGATGTCTCAGTAGTGAATGAGTACCCAGATGTTTTTCCTGAAGATCTACCTGGTATGCCGCCAGACAGGGACATAGAGTTTGTGATAGAGCTTGTACAGTACAAAGACCGATAGCAAAGAGACCTTACCGGATGTCCACCGAGGAATTGGTAGAGATGAAGAAACAGCTTGAAGAGTTAATGGAGAAAGGATTTATCAGACCAAGTTCGTCGTCGTGGGGAGCGCCAGTTCTGTTTGTCAAGAAGAAGGACGGAAGTTTCAGGATGTGCATTGACTACCGTGCACTTAATGAAGTCACTGTGAAGAATAAGTACCCGCTACCCAGGATCGATGATCTGTTTGATCAGCTAAGAGGAGCCGGAGTTTTCTCCAAGATTGATCTGAGATCGGGATACCATCAGCTGAAGATCCGATCAGAAGATATTCCGAAAACTGCATTCTCGTCAAGATACGGACATTATGAGTTTACTGTTATGTCCTTTGGTTTGACGAATGCGCCAGCATATTTCATGAATATGATGAATAAGGTGTTCATGGAGTATTTGGACAAGTTTGTTGTTGTGTTCATAGATGATATTCTAATCTACTCCAAGACAGAGGATGAACATGCAGACCACTTGAAGCGAGTTTTGGAAAAGCTGAGGAGCTGACTCTTCGCCAAATTCAGTAAATGTGATTTTTGGAAGGACAAGGTGGAGTTCCTCGGACATGTAATGACCGCAGAAGGAGTCGCCGTTGATCCAAGTAAAGTAGAAGCTGTGTTACATTGGGAGCAGCCGAAGACTGTGACCCAGATCCGGAGTTTCCTTGGAATGGCAGGTTACTACCGCCGCTTCATTGAAGGCTTTTCAACAATTGCGAGACCTCTTACGCAATTGCTGAAAAAGGAGAAGAAGTTTACATGGACGCCAGAGTGCGAAAAAGGATTCCAAGAACTGAAGACGAGATTGACATCAGCACTAGTGTTGGTTCTGCTGGACGTCAATCAAAGCTTTGATATCTATTGTGATGCATCGCGCCAAGGACTTGGATGTGTGTTGATGCAGAACGGAAAGGTTGTTGCCTATGCATCAAGGCAGTTGAGGCCGCATGAGGAGAATTACCCGACACATGACCTAGAGTTAGCTGCCGTAGTGCATGCCTTGAAGATATGACGTCACTATCTGATCGGGAACAGATGTGAAGTGTACACGGATCATAAGGGCCTTAAGTACATATTCACCCAGTCGGATCTGAATATGAGGCAAAGGAGATGGTTAGAGTTGATTAAGGATTACAATGTCGGAATCCATTATCATCCCGGAAAGGCTAATGTGGTGGCCGATGCCTTGAGTCGGAAAAGCCATACCGTGAATATGTTGATAGCCACGAATCAGGATGAGCTATGCCAGGAATTTCAGAGAATGAAGATTGAGGTGGTACCTAGTGGATTCTTGGCCGCACTGGAAGTAAAGCCTACCCTAGAAGATCAGATTCGGGAAGGACAGAAGGATGATGACAAGATCCGCAGGATTAAGTCCAAAATGGAGGAAGGCAAGGCAAAGGACTTCAAGCTAGATGAGCAGGGCACGTTATGGATGAAGGATCGGATTGGTGTGCCCAACAAAAAGGAACTAAAGCAACTAATTTTGGAGGAAGCCCATGACTCCAAGTATTCAATTCACCCAGGAAGTGCCAAGATGTATCAGGATTTGAAGGAGAGATTCTGGTGGCCGAGCATGAAGCGTGAAGGTGCCGAGCATGTTGCATTGTGCGACGTATGCCAAAGAGTCAAGGCAATGCATCAGAGACCAGCAGGATTGCTACAGCCGTTGAAGATACCTGAGTGGAAGTGGGAGGAAATCGGAATGGATTTCATCACCGGTTTACCCAAGACTCAAGGAGGTTATGACTCCATATGGGTTATAGTGGATTGCTTGACCAAAGTAGCCCATTTTATCCCCGTGAAGACCACTTACTCAGGGGATAAGTTAGTAGAGTTGTATATGACCAGGATCGTCTGTTTGCACGGAGTGCCAAAGAAGATCGTATCGGATAGAGGTACCCAGTTTACCTCGAGGTTCTGGAATAAGCTACATGAAGCCATGGGAACCCGTTTGAACTTCAGTACAGCCTATCATCCACAGACGGATGGACAAACCAAAAGAGTCAATCAGATTCTGGAGGATATGTTAAGAGCGTGTGCATTGGCTTATGCTACCTCTTGGGATAAGAGTTTGCCGTATGCCGAGTTCAGTTACAATAATAGTTACCAGGCTAGTTTACAGATGTCACCTTTTGAGGCACTGTATGGTCGACCCTGCCGGACGCCATTAAACTGGAATGAGACCGGTGAGCGCCGTGTCTTCGGGCCTGATATTCTTCAAGAAGCTGAAGAGCAGATTGCCATGATTAGGGAAAGGTTGAAGGTAGCCCAATCACGACAGAAGAGTTATGCTGATAATCGTCGCCGGGATTTGAGTTTTGAACTAGAAGACTTTGTGTATCTCAGGGTTACGCCTCTTAGGGGGGTTAAGAGGTTCCATGCCAAAGGGAAACTTACACCCCGTTATGTTGGACCATTTAAGATTTTGAGCCGCCGAGGCGAAGTTGCTTACCAGCTGGAGTTGCCGCAGTCGTTAGCAGGAGTACATGACGTGTTCCACGTGTCCCAGCTGAAGAAGTGTCTCCGAGTACCTGAGGAGCAGACACCGCTAGAGTCAATTGAGTTGCAAGAAGATCTGACTTACAAGGAGCACCCCGTGAAGATTCTGGACACCATGGATCGAGAAACGAGGAACAAGTCAACCCGTTTCTGCAGAGTTCAATGCAGCAACCACGTGGAGAGTGAAGCAACTTGGGAGCGCGAAGAGGATTTGAAGAAAGAGTTTTCGAACCTATTTCCTTAGTTAGCCTTAAATCTCGGGGACGAGATTCTGTTAAGGGGGGAGGTTTGTAACACCCCAATTTTTGCTTTTCATGAAATTAAATATTATTTTGCACATTTGTGAATTTTTGAAATTTTCTGGAATTTATTTGGATTTATTTAGATTTTATTTGAATTTATTCCATTTTGAAATAATTAAAGAAATTAAATTTTCAAATAAAGTTTTGTTGGAAATATTTTATTTGAGTCCCGAATGCCCTAAAATATTTTCGAATTTTTACGAATTTTTCTCGAAAGTATTTTACTATTTTTCTTGAATTAAATGAATTACTGGAAATTATTTTAAATATTAAATCGCTGGAAAATCAATCGGGTCGAGTACTGTTCATCCGACCGAGTCGGAACCCGAGTCGGAACCCGAGTCGGACTCGAGTCCGACCCGAGCCAGTCGACTCGACCAAACCCGCTCCTAACCCTAATCGATCCCGACCGTTGGATCGGGATCCAACGGTCCGGATTGGACCGCATCGGTTCGAGCCCGAGTCCGGTCGGACCCGTTTGCGCGCAAGCAATCGTGGACGTTGATCGCGCCACGTGGATGGCTACCCGTCGTGGTCTCCACCGAGTCCGAAACGGACTCCGCCGCCGCGCCGTAACCGAACTCGGTTAGGGTTTCGCGTTAAGCGCGGAAGCCGAGGCTATTTAAAGCGTGGGTGGTCGTCCGAGGTTCGCCTCAGCCGTGCGCACGTGTTGCCCTAGCCACCGAGCCCCAGCCGCCGTAGAATCGCCGGGATTCCTCGCCGAAGTTCGCAAGGACGCCGCCGCGGTTTTTGCACCCTTGCGCCGCTGTTAAGCCGTCTCCGCCGCACCTAAGCCCGGATCCGAGATCCCCTGGTCGAGCCGCATCGGATAGGACCACGCGCCACGTAGGAAGGCCCTCGGAGCGCCGTTGCCCGTGTCGCCGTCCCCAACTCCGGTGACCTCGAGCCGCCGCGCCGCCATCGACGTCTTCGAGCTTCCACAGCCGTCCGATCAAGATCGAACGCACGCGGTGAGCCCACGTTCTCCCCCAACCACGGAACCCAGATCAGATCCGGACCGTTGGATCAAGATCCAACGGCCCACGATCACCACGTGCCGTAGCAGCGTTAACGTAGGGTTAGATCTGGACCGTCCGATCTAGATCGAACGGCCCACGATCATCGTGTAGTTTTCAACGTGTTAACCCTGGATCTAATCGCGGCCGTTGATTTTCAAATCAACGGACACGATCGTGCCACGTGTACCCTGGCGCGCCGCGCTGCACGCGGCGGCGTGTCTCGACTGCACGCGGTCCGCGTGTCAGCGGGACAGCAGAACCGCACCATGACGTCATCACTGATGTGTGGCCCGCTTGTCAGTAGCATCGTTGAGCGTGGTGACGTCAGTGCTGACATCATCCAAGGGGTCCCGCCTGTCAGCGACCCGAGCCGTGGACCGAGTCCACCGTGGACCGAGTCCACCGTGGACCGAGCCAAGCCGTGGGCTGAGCCCATGAGCCGGCTGACGTCAGCCAGCCAATCAGGAGCCGACGCGTGTCACCCATGACGCAATAAATAATTTCCGAAAAAGAAAATGATTTAATAAATTCGGTTTAATAATTGATTTGAATTTCAAAACTTCAAACGCTTATAACTTTTGCGTTTCAACTCCGATTTGAACGATTCAAATTTCTAAAAATTCATAAAATTCATATATACTCAAATATGAATTTTATTTAATATTTGGACTAAAGTTTTTCTCTGTAAAATTATTTAATTTATTATTTAAATTTTAAATAATCATAACTTTTGTGTTTTAACTCCGATTTGAGCGATTCCAGTTCCTAAAAATTCATAAAATTATGTTCTCTCTGTTTATGGATTTTATTTGGTTGTTTGGACACTTTTTGCCTATTGTTTATTCATGTTTAGCTATTTTCACGCTTTACGAGTAGACGTTGAAGTGCCGGAAGGATTCAAAGGAGAAGTGTTGACCCAGGAGCCAGCTCAGGACCAATAACAAGTACTTTTTGAAGGCAAGTTATGCTTTGACCATGTTGATCCCATTTTGAAACCTATTTTGGTTCAAATTATTGCATGCTAGTTTAATTTAGAAAATGCTTTACTTAATTATGGGTAATTAGATAAATGCCTAATTGCTATATGACACCTTGGTTAATTATATATGTGCCATGACCCCTTGTCACCCTAGTGTGGATTACTAGTTGGACACTACTAAATTGCCAACATGGGTTTGTAGATCGTTGAAGTATACTGCTTAGACCTGCTACGTGCTCATGATATGGTTTTTGGACAATCAAATGCTAATATTGATTTAATGATATATTGAATCGTTTTGGAAAGGTATCATGTGATGTTAATGGCACGTGGTGCATGGTAATCAACTGGGGGTTTGATAAATAGCTTTTGACCGGGGCATGTGGCAAGAACGATCGGGTGGGCAGGTTGTGGCACCGGAATGTTGGTTTGGTTCTTGGGTAGTCTTGCCTGGTCACCCTAAGGACTTCACCTTGCAAGCCTTTGAACCGAGTCAATCTTGCAACCACATGTCCGTAATGGGACGGACCTAGTTGATTAAGTTGCTAATAACGTACCTGTGGGACCTCAGGAGGTCAACTACACCCTTTGTGTAAGTTGTACGGGGGAACGTACCGGGGCTGCGGCCAGGTACCCATCTAACGGTTGGTTGGCCTAAACTTCGCCTTAGCTAAGGGAAGGGTTAGTGTGCAACAACCGGGGAGGACCACTTGTGCTGTTAGAAGTTTCTGAAAGACTTTGTTACGGGAACTCGCCTTTGTGGTGTTTGACTGTATCTTGTGGGTAAAGTGCATAACCTCTGCAGATTGAAAAATCTATTCGAATAGCCGTGTCCGCGGTATTGGACATCGCTCGGGAATTACAGTCAAGGGTTAGACTTTCTCAAAAATCACTTGGACTTGAAAGGTTGGGTTGGATTAATAATGATGTTGATGGAAATGTGGATTAGGATGGGAAAGATGTTTACTAAACTCCTTGAAAAGTTATTGATGTTATACTTGTTTCTACTGCTTTCGAATCTACTTATGCTACTTGTCAAACGCTATTTACTGCAAATATACCTTGAGCTACTCCTTTGTATCAAGCCATGCATGTAGTATATTAGTTGCATTCTGTGCATGACTTGCTGAGTACCAAGTACTCACCCTTGCCGCAATACAACACCAGTTGAAGAAGAATCTACACCAGCTTTGGAGGAGGAGCTTCCAGAGGAACCGTCTAATTAGGGAGCGAGCCCAGTCAGTTGCCTGTGGTATACTGGATGGCGCCACGAAGTTATCTTATTTTCCGCTGCTATTATTTCTCTCTTAATAAGTTTCGCCCTGCGTGGCGTATATTTGTAACTTGACCATAAGGTCGAGCAACTAGTTTGACTATTAAATTAAAGTACTGTATTAGTATCGAGTGGTATGATTGTGATATTTACCGATGTTAAGACTGTGTGCACTAGCGCGTTCCTGGACTAGTGCTGAATACACAGAGGGTCCGGTTTTGCAAATTCGGGTCCCGACAATGATGGTGAGTGTGTGGTACCTATGTGCAGGCGGTGCGACCCCGGGAGTGCCTTCTACTTCCCGCCAATCCGTTGCCCGTGGTTGAGGCAAGTGTATTGTAATGGATAGCGGTTTGTAGGTTGCTAGTTGAGACTAGATGAACTTGATTATATGACATGATCACTTGCCATGCTTTAATGATTTCCTATGATATGATGAGTATGCTATGATGCCATGTGTTAATGTACAAGTTTATTATGATGTTGGCATATTTGCATACATGGCATGTTACATGGCCCGGGCGGTGAGAAAGTCATAACTAATCCGGGGAAGGTCGGTGAGAAAGTTATGACTATCACTACAGGATATCCTATTACTGCTAGCGCTACAACTGCTTAGAAAAAATAAAATTGAATGTGGTAGTGCTGCTTCAAATAAAATTTTATTTCAAAAGCAGTATAACCGTCTAGAAAGGTTCAAATTGTTAGCAGTGGTACCGCTATGAAAGAGTTGTATCATCGCAAGCAGACAGACCGCTTTGAAAAATTATTTAAGACGGTAGTACTGCTTGGAATACCTGTTTGGGCATTTGGCGGGAGGACGAAAATTTTGGCGCACATATTTTCTCAGCCACACGCCCAGCGCGCGTCCCAACTCCCAACATCTCCCACGCAGCCAGGCTAGCCAGCCATTACCGCTTGCTTTTACTCTCGCGAAAATCCCCAAAGCCCCAAATCGCCAAATCCCCAAATTCGCCAAAATCGCCAAATCCCCAAATCGCTCACCTCACCTCCAATCTGAGAACCCGATTCTTCAGTTTATCTAAGAGCTTCTAGGCAGTGGTGGAGGGAGGAGAGGGGCGGCGTGACATCAACCAACGCTGGATGCAAGGGGCGTCGCATCTGGGAGCATGCAGCGGCATTAAGGGCAGGGCCGGGCCGAAGGGCAAGGACGGCTGAAGGACAAGCCGGCGCCTCCTCTTGGATCATCTCCTAGGCGTCCCCTCCTTGAGCATCTCCTCTTGAGGCGGCTGAAGGACAGGGCGCCCCATCTGTTGCTGTGAAGGGGGCAGAGCAGCGACGAAGAAGCCGCTTGAGCCGAGGTAATGTTCTTGCTTTTGATTTTCTGAGTTCATTCACTGGTCTACAAAATGAGGCTTTTGTGTTTGATCTAGATACTTGATGGTTGGATCTGCAGAGGGTGAAAACTTAATTTCGTTGATTACACTGAATTAGTTTCTATGGCTGAGCTTGTGTAGCAAACTGATTTACTAACTGGAAATTCCATTCTACTTCATTGATTTTTGTATAGAAGGTAAACTGATACAAAAGAAATCAGCAGTCACAGGGTTGAGAATAGCATGTTCAATGATTCTGTTTGCATCAACAACAAACATTAGGATGGAAATGAATAGAAGTTCCATGTGGTGGGATTTGATCAACCCCAGGCCAACCAGAATAGTCAATGACCTAGGTCAGGAATAAAGACGATCAAGTTAGCCTTCTTCTGAATTTGAATCATAATTCAACAATACTTTCTTAAATTGCTAATCTCCAACTAAAAACTAAACACAGATAAGGTGATATTCAGTCTCATTTGATGGTATATTAAAAAAAGAGGAGGTTGTATTTAACCATGTCATTTCCAAAATTTGTGGGTAAGTGTATAGTTGCTACGTTCTAGATGATGCCCACAAGGATATAGATGGACAGACTCCAGAAAACAAATACAACCATTTGTGCTGTGTAGTAGATTATTGCAACAATGATTAACATTATTTAATTAGATGAAATTTCGCCTGCACCGAATTATTTTTGTTATGTATTGGTTTCTTCACTATACCATATTGAGTTGTCTTTGAGCATGGTTGTTAGATTTATGTTCACACAAATCAGTTGGCAGTCCGATTTATATTAGTGCTGTATATAATACTAAATTTTGCATGGCATCATTGAAGTTTTATCTTTTTCTTTAATATTTTTATGTTGAATACAAGGAATAACTTTTTGCTGAAGTATTTTTCTAAGAAAATCTTTTATCTTTGGTATGCAAAGAGTGCTACTAGACTATGGTTGTAAAGTGTTTCCAAAATTTGTTGAACAGAATGGATGAAGCTCGACAGCCGTTATCTAGAAAAATCCCAATTCCTTCAAGCTGAATCAATCCCTATAGGATGATTATCATTATTCGGTTGGTGGTTTTGGGGTTCTTTTTGCACTACTGAGTGATGCCTCCAGTGAATGATGCATTTGCTTTATGGAATAGAACATTAACAGGGAAAACATGATCAAAACAGATTCACCGCACTGATATGGAACAAATTATGAAGCAAAAATACAAGTCAAAGAGAAAAAAAACAGATAAAATTATTCTTCTAAGCATTAGCTACCCTAAACATCATAACTGACTACTACAAACAAACCTTCGGGTGATTCCTCTATAACCACTTTCACAGAATTAGTCACTTGCTTTGTTGCACCTGGAGACAAGAAAGGTAAGCAGGTCTTAGTATTAAAAAGAGAACAGGCAAACCTGCCATTAGTTCCACCCAATACTAACAACTAGAGTTCATAATAGAAACTATATTAGGGGAAAAGAAAGAAGTTCAGAATGGCAAAATATTAAATGGACAGAGCACTATGGTGGGAAAATATGGCCAGAATTCGATTGCGCTGATATGAAAACAATTCATGAGGTGCACCCTAAATGAAAATTGGGCAATGGAAGGGTTCAGTCCCTGATACAGGAGCATTACAAAATGGCTCATAATATATAAATTGATCTAATTTATGTATCTATGAATAAATTAGCACAGTTCCTTTTACTTACAGAAAGTACAAGACAAGCAAATGCTCCAAGGGGCTCTAAAGAGTACTCAATAAATTCAACAGACCTAATCAAGCTCAGAAAATATGGAAGTACGCAAGTTACACAGAGCTACACCTACCCATAGATTATCCTAGAACATTTTTTGCATTACAAGAGAATGACAGGATGCCTTGGTAGAATATTTGTCACACCAAATTATTTTCCATGGATATGTACTACACCAAATTCTACCTTGGAAGAAAATTTATTAAACCTCATATGACAGGATGCCTTGGAAGAAAATTTATTAAACCCCATATGGCAGATAGTAATTAGCTGTGACTAAGATATGCTACTAGCTCCTTGCTATTGAATGTTGATAACTACTACCATGTAGGCGTTGATGCACACAGCACACTTGCATTTATGCATGTACTAGTATCAATTAGTGCTAGCCTTTTATTGTGTGCACCATCAATAACCATAAGCACGGAATCAACTAGAACTAGCAACTTCCTTTTCTTACGAAAGCCATAACTTTTGATTTGCAACTTCAATTCATGAATGGTTTTTGTTGGTAGCTTGCCAACGATGAGGGGAGCAGAATGATTTATGTTTCACCAGACAAACTGAGTGTAGCAAAAGGTTCTGCACATCTTTGCTATAGTCGTTTGTTCTACAGTAAAAATGCAAGAAAGATGTAAAATCCGGTAGCAAGTCCTTTTAGAGTACTTGCTCCCACTGGCTGTTAGAAAGATTTTACCTGAAAATGTTAGTGCGGCATTGATTCGTGTTAGTAACTTTTTCAAGAAAATGTTCTCTCGTGTAATCCGGGTGAGCGATATGGAGGACTTAGAATGTGAAATTGCAGAGACATTATGCCTTCTAGAGAAGATCTTTCCACCATCCTTTTTTGATATCATGGTGCATCTCATGGTCCATCTTCCATCTGAGGCAAGAATTGCGGGGCCTGTCCAATACCGCAACATGTATCCTATAGAAAGGTACATTAATATTATAGAATAGTTAATTTTCCTAATATTTTCTTAATAGACTTGTATATAATTAATTTATGTAAAACATTGTATAGATTTTGGTTAAGGTTGAAGGGATATGTTCGAACAAGAAGTCTTCCAGAAGGGTCAATTGCTGAAAATTATGTGTTTGATGAGAGTATGACATTTTGCTCTCGCTACTTGCATGGTTGTGAGACTAGATTCAATCACCAAGGTAGGAACAATGATGGCCATGGCAGTGACTTACCAAATGGCTCCTCCTACTTCAACTATACTGGACGTGCATTGGTTGGGAAGTGCACAGTTACACTTGACCAGCAAACCTGGCTTCAAGCTCATAGATATGTCTTATTTAATTATGAGCACATTGAGCCATATCTGATGTATGTTCTCAAACTAATTTCAATCAGTTTTTAGTATCGGTTAGACCACATCTATAACTATTTTCTTACTTAGATTATATATGCAGACAACATTTGGACTATCTTTCTTCAATTGGTCATCGAAAGAAGCATGAGAGAGAGCGCATACATCACACGACATTTCATGAGTGGTTTAGGTTGCATGTAAGTTATGAAATGATATTTGAATTATAATCTCTATACACAATTTGGTATTAACTTTATGAATAATTTGTATTTACTAATGTTAATAGGTGAATGACTTATTACAACAGCGTGAAGACGTACCAGAGGAGATTCGTATATTGGCTAGTGAGCCTTTTATGGTTGCAAAAAAATACAGTAGCTATTCAATAAATGGATATAGTTTCCACACAAAAAGTTATGATGATGGTAGGCCTATTCAAAATAGTGGAGTTGCCATTGTTGCAAAAACTAGTAGTTTTTCTAGTTCGAAGGATCAAAATCCACAAATGGGAGATGTAACATACTATGGTGTCAGAACAGAGATACTTGAGTTAGATTATCATAGGAAGGGCAGCATTGTTTTGTTTAAATGTGACTGGATTGATGTTCGTCAAAAGGACAAGTGGGTAAAAACCGATAAGTTTGGAATCACCACAGTGAACTTTAGCCATTTATTTCATAAGGGAGAAGCTATCGATGAACCATACATTTTAGCATCACAAGCAACTCAAGTTTATTATGTACAAGATCCTGTTGATAAAGATTGGCATGCTGTCATTCAATCAAGGCCTAGGGACATATACGACATGTCTACATGGGAAGAAATTGAAAATGCAACAGGAATTGAAAATGCAGCAGAAATACCTGGCTTGAATGTTGATGTGGACAGGCAATTAAGTGTCCATGAGGGTTGTAATAACTGTGAAAGACAAGATATTGATGGTGTGATTGTTGGTCAATCAAATGCTAAGATAGGGAAGTAAGATACTACACGCTGTTTTGAATTTTTACAAATCATGCACTTAGTTGATTGCATTTTAATTTTTGTATGTTCTTCTATGCTAACAATGGATTGAGTTAATTGCTAACCAATTGCATATAAATATGTTATGCAGTCCAAAGTATGGCAAACAACGGAACAGGAAATGATGGTCATTTACGAAATGAGTACGAGGAGGAAAGGCGAGCAAGAATTGCTAGGAACAATGAGGCATTGAAAGCCGTCAGGCTTCAACGGCCTACAAATATTATGGCTGCTCTATCTAAAAGAACAAGAAAGGTTAAATGCTATACTAATTTTGTCGGGGATTGGATAATTCCCCTAATTACCATAATGCCACGACGGCCGAGCTCGTCCCGACCTCGGGCACCTCGGAGGTTGTTCCCGAGGATGACCCAAGGATGGTCGAGCACCGCTGCTCGGCTTGCCCGTTCGGTGCGAGCTCCTTGCCCGTTCGGTACGAGCTCCTTCCCCGTTCGATGCGAGCTCGTCCCGACCTCGGGCACCTCGGAGGTTGTTCCCGAGGATGACCCAAGGATGGTCGAGCACCACTGCTCGGCTTGCCCGTTCGGTGCGAGCTCCTTGCCCGTTCGGTACGAGCTCCTTCCCCGTTCGATGCGAGCTCGTCCCGACCTCGGGCACCTCGGAGGTTGTTCCCGAGGATGACCCAAGGATGGTCGAGCACCGCTGCTCGGCTTGCCCGTTCGGTGCGAGCTCTTTGCCCGTTTAATGCCCAAGCACGTTGCTCGGGTGAACTTGCTCGGGTCGGAGTCAAATGAGCTCGGCCCAAGCTCGAGCTCTGGCTGCGTGGTCGGAGGGTTGCGACTACTTGATTCTGGCGATAATCGCGCCACCACGAAGGACCATTGCGCTCATGACTCGGACGTGGCGTAAATGTAGGATTCGATTCACGACCATGTCGGGCACGGTCCAAGCGTGCATGGCGTGGGCCGTGAATCGACACGATACCCTTTGTAAACTATAAATACCCCAAATATTGGAGGGAGAGGGGAGACAAAAATTAATACATATACAATACACACTCTGTTTGGAGTAGGGTCATTATCTCGATCATGAGAGGCCTGAACCAGGATAAAATCCTTGTGTTTATGCATTCTAATTGACCGTCTCCCACGTCTTCGATGCTACACCTTCGGTAGAAAGGGGTTTTGGTTGATCCCCCATTCAACAAGTAAGCTCGGCGGGGGCCTGCTCCCCAATCGTCGACAGCTGGCGCCGTCCGTGGGGATCGACGGATTCTTTGCCAAAGGGATCCCGAAGGCGTCATCTTCCACATCCGATGACCGATACTACACAATTTATGATGATGTGAGATATGTGAAAAGAGTTATTTTCCTCAAACAAAACTGTGCTTAGCAGAATTGTTTCTGTTTTTGCGCTGAGCAAGTTCTTCGCTCGGGAGCAAGTTTCATCCCTTTGCCCGAGCAGGCTTTTCGCTCGGATCTGTGCAGAGTAAATTTTTAGCTCGGACGCGTGTTATTCACATCGGGCGGGCATTGCGCTCGGGAATTGATCTTGTTATATCTTGGAAATTGCTCTTATCCCCCGAGCATGTTTTTCGCTCGGGGACTGTTTGTTTTCCGCGCCGAGCACGTACTTCGCTCGGGCGCGAGTGTCTGTCTTCCTCCGAGCATGTTCTTCGCTCGGGGACTGTTTGTTTTCCGCGTCGAGCACGTACTTCGCTCGGGCGCGAGTGTCTTCCTCCGAGCATGTTCTTCGCTCGGAGATCGCTTTGTTTTCGCGCCGAGCACGATTTCGCCGGGCGCGAAGTGTCTGTCTTCCTCCGAGCATGTTCTTCGCCGGACTGTTTGTTTTCCGCGCCGAGCACGTGCATTTCGCCGGCGAGTGTGCTGTCTTCCTCCGAGCATGTTCTTCGCCGAGTTTGTTTTCCGCCCGAGCACGCATTTCGCTCGGCGCGAGTGTCTTTCTTCCTCCGAGCATGTTTTTCGCCGGGGACTATTTGTTTTCCGCCCGAGCACGTGCCGGCTCGGCGCGAGTGTCTGTCTTCCTCCGAGCATGTTCTTCGCCGGATCGCTATTTGTTTTCCGCGCCGAGCACGTACTTCGCTCGGGCGCGAGTGTCTGTCTTCCTCCGAGCATGTTCTTCGCTCGGGGACTGTTTGTTTTCCGCGCCGAGCACGTACTTCGCTCGGGCGCGAGTGTCTGTCTTCCTCCGAGCATGTTCTTCGCTCGGGGAGTGTTGTTTTCAGCGCTGAAAGCACGTGCCGGCTCGAGCGCGAGTGTGTCTTCCTCCGAGCATGTTCTTCGCTCGAGGCTGATTTGTTTTCGCGCCGAGCACGTGCCGCTCGGGCGCGAGTGTCTATCTTCCTCAGAGCATGTTCTTCGCTCGGATATTGTTTTCCGCGCCGAGCACGTGCCGGCTCGGGCGCGAGTGTCTGTCTTCCTCCGAGCATGTTCTTCGCTCGGGGACTGTTTGTTTTCCGCGCCGAGCACGTACTTCGCTCGGGCGCGAGTGTCTGTCTTCCTCCGAGCATGTTCTTCGCTCGGGGACTGTTTGTTTTCCGCGCCGAGCACGTACTTCGCTCGGGCGCGAGTGTCTTCCTCCGAGCATGTTTTTCGCTCGGGGACTCTTCCTGTTCCGCGCCGGGCACGAGCTGCGCTCGGGCGCGAGTCTCTTCCTTCGAGCACGCGTTACGCTCGGAGACGGTTGGTATTCCGCGCCGAACACGCTCTGTGTTTGGGCACAGGTCCTTCCAGTTTAGTTTCCCTGGATGTCTGGTCCATATCCAGGATGCGGCAGCTCGAGCCTGGCTCGTCTGTCAGTTCCTCGAGCATTAGACCCATGCTCGGGATGTGGCTATGTGAGTCCGCTCGCAATCCGCTAGTAGCCTAGGCGTCTGATCCATGCCTAGTTTCCCTGGGCATCTGATCCATGCATGGGATGCGGCAGCATGTGTTTGTTCACAGTCTGCTAGTTACCTTTATCCTAGGCGTCTGATCCATGCCTAGTTCCCCTGTGTATCTGATCTATGCATGGGATGCGGCAGCATGTGTTTGTTCACAGTATGCTAGTTATCTTTATGTTAGGCATCTGATCCATGCCTAGTTTCCCTGGGCATCTGATCCATAATCAGGACGAGGATCGACCGCGTTTTAATTTCTCGAACAGTGCAGCTCGTGTCGAGCATTTTTTTCCCCTGAGCATGGTTCGCTCGTGATGTGATAGTGTGAGCCTGCCTCATCTATCAATTCCTTTTCCTGGTAATTGCGTGCCCAGATGATGAGGTAAGTGCTTCACCATCAAGAATTCAATCCCTCCTTGGACTTCTCAGTCTCAAGAAGATGACCCATCTCACTTGAGCCTCGGGGACTAGCTGTCGGGGATTGGATAATTCCCCTAATTACCATAATGCCACGACGGCCGAGCTCGTCCCGACCTCGGGCACCTCGGAGGTTGTTCCCGAGGATGACCCAAGGATGGTCGAGCACCGCTGCTCGGCTTGCCCGTTCGGTGCGAGCTCCTTGCCCGTTCGGTACGAGCTCCTTCCCCGTTCGATGCGAGCTCGTCCCGACCTCAGGCACCTCGGAGGTTGTTCCCGAGGATGACCCAAGGATGGTCGAGCACCGCTGCTCGGCTTGCCCGTTCGGTGCGAGCTCCTTGCCCGTTCGGTACGAGCTCCTTCCCCGTTCGATGCGAGCTCGTCCCGACCTCGGGCACCTCGGAGGTTGTTCCCGAGGATGACCCAAGGATGGTCGAGCACCGCTGCTCGGCTTGCCCGTTCGGTGCGAGCTCTTTGCTCGTTTAATGCCCAAGCACGTTGCTCGGGTGAACTTGCTCGGGTCGGAGTCAAATGAGCTCGGCCCAAGCTCGAGCTCTGGCTGCGTGGTCGGAGGGTTGCGACTAACGGTTACGGCGATAATCGCGCCACCACGAAGGACCATTGCGCTCATGACTCGGACGTGGCGTAAATGTAGGATTCGGTTACGACCATGTCGGGCACGGTCAAACGTGCATGGCGTGGGCCGTAACCGACACGATACCCTTGTAAACTATAAATACCCCCAAATATTGGAGGGAGAGGGGAGACAAAAAATTAATACATATACAATACACACTACGCTGGAGTAGGGTCATTATCTCGATCATGAGAGGCCTGAACCAGGATAAAATCCTTGTGTTTCTGTCTGTTCTAATTGACCGTCTCCCACGTCTTCGATGCTACACCTTCGGTAGAAAGGGGTTTTGGTTGATCCCCCATTCAACAAGTAAGCTCGGCGGGGGCCTGCTCCCCAATCGTCGACAAATTTGTATTTACTTTTTGAGCTGATCCATTGTGTTTATTTTTATGTAAGCCATTGTATTTATTTTTAGTGCACATGTGATTCAATGTAGGCTACGATACAAGCCACTAATGCTAGGCATAGATCCATCTTGAATGCCCGTGAAAAGGCTCCTCTACTACGGAAGCACGCTTTCACTAACTATGAAAGAATGGATGATGTTGATGCTAGCTGTGATGTTCGTGTTGAAGAGCAACAAATCCTATATGATATTGAAGGGCCTCCTAAACGACGAAGGTGCACACGCATCAACAATGAGGAAGGAGAAGATATCAACGAAGATCCTAATTATGATGTTCAGGACAAAGATCAACAAATCCATGATAATGAAGATGAAATATTGAATGCAGGTAAAGTGACATAAACAATTATTATGTTGCTGACATTATGCACAATGGATTGAGTTAATTGCTAACCAATTGCATATAAATATGTTATGCAGTCAAAAGTATGGCAAACAACGGAATAGGAAATGATGGTCCTTTACAAAATGAGTATGAGGAGGAAAGGCGAGCAAGAATTGCTAGGAACAATGAGGCATTGAAAGCCGCCAGGCTTCAACGGCCTACAAACATTATGGCTGCTCTATCTAAAAGAACAAGAAAGGTTAAATGCTATACTAATTTGTATTTACTTTTTGAGCTGATCCATTATGTTTATTTTTATGTAAGCAATTGTATTTATTTTTAGTGCACATGTGATTCAATGTAGGCTACGATACAAGCTACTAATGCCAGGCATAGATCCATCTTGAATGCCAATGATGTTCGTGTTGAAGAGCAACAAATCCTACATGATATTGAAGGGCCTCCTAAACGACGAAGGTGCACACGCATTAACAATGAGGAAGGAGAAGATATCGACGAAGATCCTAATTATGATGTTCAGGATAAAGATCAACAAATCCATGATAATGAAGATGAAACATTGAATGCAGGTAAAGTGACATAAACAATTATAATGTTGCTAACATTATGCACTTTATTGGTTTAATTATAATGTAGCACATTAGTTGTAGAGCCAACAAAGAAAAGGAAAGGACGAGGGCACACTGTGAAGCATGACATTTGGAGTAGGAAGGAGAATGAACCAAGAATTCATGTTGAATGCAATGAGAAGAAGCAACCCATTGGAGAGCAAGCTGCACCACTAGCCAATTTCGTATCCACAATTGTGAGGTCAGGAATACCTCTATCCTCCACAAATTGGTTTGAAGTTGACGAACAAAAGAAGGTTGACCTTTGGGACATAGTGCAGGTCAATTTTCTTTCTTGAAATCCATGTTCATGCATTGCAAACTATGCCTATTTACCTTTGACAAAATTGGTGTCCACTGATTTTTGTAGTTATTTTTTGATGTGAGTGATGACCTTCAAGATTGGGTTATGAAACAAGCTGCGATGAGGTGGAGGAATTTCAAATGTGAAATAAAGAAAATTTACTTTGAACCAAACAAAGACTTAAGCGATGAACAGCTTTTTGAAATGGAGATTGATAAGAGAGTGCCCAAATCTGATTGGATATGGCTTGTGCAATATTGGAGAACAACCCAGAGCGAGGTATAATCCATGTCTAATGGCAAGAACATAGTTTTCATTCATCATTATTATTAAATTATTCTATCAACCTCTTAGGCTCGTAGTGAAATTGGAAAAGCAAATAGCGCAAAGATGATTATGACTCATACCACTGGAAGCAAGAGCCTTGCTCAGGTTGCAGATGAATGGGTACTAAATGTTTCAATAATTCAATAGACAAAGCAATTTTTTTTACTCGTAACTGATTTTAATACATTAATGATTTGTAGTTGAAAGAGTATGGCTACAAGCCAGCTAGGCATGAAGTGTTTATCAAAGCACATACTCGAAAAGATGGAAGTGCACAAGTAGAAGCTGAATGCATGATTGTAAGTGATCTAAAATGAATGTTTATTTGTGCACTTTCAAGTTTGTGTATTTATTAAAGTTATGCGCTTTCTCTAAAATCAGGACAAAATCAATGAGACTTGTGCCAACAAACCAGAGCTAGCTACAAAAACCATTCAGCAAGGAGATCTTTTCAGCAAATTATTTGGGAAGGAAAAGCGAGCACGTGTTCGTGCTATTGGTGTGGGGCCGACACCTCAAGACCTAAAAATGGCGGGGGTACGTAAGTGTTCCTCCACAAAACTTCAACTAGCTATGTGTGCAAAGCTTAGAGCTGAAAATGAGAATGTGATTTTGAGAGAGCGCTTGGATGGCCACGAAGAGAAATTATCAAAAGTACTACAAGAAATGGTAGAATTGAAGAAATCGATTGCTTTAGCACAGTCCACAGAAAATGCTGAACCTAATAACAATCGTGCATCAAACAATCACGCATCAAACGCTCCAATACAGGTGATTCTTGTTGTGTACCTACTGCTACATATTGGGCTAATAACTATTTGAACTGATAATGAATTATCCATATATTTGTATGAACTATTATAGGATATGAGATGCCAAAGTCATGAGAGTGGTGATAGGTCAATTCCTAATGAGATAAGGCTTCCACATAATGAGGTATATTCTTATTGTTTTATGATATGCACAACAATATATGACATGCCTTTAACTAAAAGTTAGCTTTGTTTGTGTATAGATAATTCGAAAGAAGGCTGTTGTGCAACATGATATACCAAGTGCTAATCAAGGGGTACTAGTCATTTGTTATATGTGTTTTTGACAAAACTGCATGCTTGAAGGTAGCTAATTTCCAATTCAAACTAACTTTTAGGGTGGAAGGGAGGTTATTTTGATCTCAATTGTAGGGCAATATGTTCAAGTAGCTAAGACTACTATCCAAAGAACGTCTCGAAGTGCTATTGTTGGAGGTACTCCTCTTGGGCCTGAGTATTGCGAGGTGGTTGTCAACTATGTGCTAAAAAAGAATGCCCCATTGCCTCGACCATACAAGAATGTCACAAAAATGGGTGATGCTCAAGGGCATTCCATCGCATGGCCATATGAAAGGGTAATCCATCTTCTCTAGTGTTTTCACTCTAATTATAGAATGATATAAAATTAAGCCAAAAAAACTATCAATTTGTAGATGGAAGATGATGTTGGAGTTGGTGGTGGTTCAAGTCATGGAGAAACAAATCATGCTCGTGGTACTAAATGTATCCTCTAACTGAAAAAGATCCTTACGGAATTTGTAACAAATTCATCTTTTTATATGCAGGCGGAAGACACAAGGGAAAATGTTAGGATGGACTACATTAGTTAGCAGCTACTTAGAAAGTTAACGCAGCTTAATAGATCATACTTTTGGTGTAAACATACAAGCCATATGAGTATGTTTCCTAGTTTCTTCTTTTGCAGGTAGTTACCAAAGTGATGCAAGACTGGAGTCAAAGTGTTCCTAAGTTGTACTTTTAGTTTACTAAATGCTAGGATGGACTACATTAGTTAGCAGCTACTTAGAAAGTTAACGTAGCTTAATAGATCATACTTTTGGTGTAAACATACAAGACATATGAGTATGTTAATGTCTATGACAAAGGAGTAGACCTTGCATTTTGTTTATATTTTTGGTGATGTATGTTTATGTGTTATAGTATAGTGAAATTTATGTATATTACTACTTGGATGGAGATATTCTTGATGCTTCCCCTGTTCGTCACTCTATCCGCAGCCCAACATCAAGCTATGTTGATCCAAGCATTCCAGGTATGCAGTACTACAAAAGTATATATATTATATATTATTTATTCATGATTATGAGTCATCCTGTATCTAAATTGTGATACACGTATTAGCCAGCATATGCTATTAATGGATTTATTGTCAACGCAAGATTTCCAACACATGTATCGTATTGGAATTAGCATTGTACTTTTGCTAATTTTGTTCTGTGTGATTCTTCAGAAGCTCTTTCTTCTATAAGCATCATGTAATTATTTGATTGTTATACATTTAACTCGAAATATGTTATAGCAGGCACATGATCTTTGTTTGGTACTTACTAATATGTGGTCTAGAATATGATGATTGCTAGATTTTTTTTAGCCCATGGAGTAACGATTTCCCTATGATTGACATGGCAAGGCAAATGGAGGTTACCAGCATACAATTGCCTTATTACTTACTTCAGCCTTCAGGTATGCAGTCTATCACTATTTCATTGTCCTTGTGAGAAGATGGACATATAACCATTTCTTAATTGGGTTCACATCCTATATGATGAACTTTCCTAGAGACAAGCATAGATAATAAGCAATTGTCATCTACGAAATGCATATGCAAGACTCAGTTCATTGTTCTGTTGAGCAATGAATTAGAATTTTTGTTATTGAACCTGTTATTATCACTACAAGTTAATGTTTTTTTTGGTTGGCAACCTTTTTAGATTTCTCTACTCACATTGTGTCCCATTCAAGTTCTTGATGGTACAATGTTTAGTGGTGATATTTGTATGTATTGACCCATTACTTTTGTGTGTATTTGGATGAATAGCTGAATGAACGTTGCATAGCAGTATCGATCCAGTTGTTTAGTTTAGAACTGATTATTGATGGGATCTTGGCAGTCAACCTTATACCCTAGGTTCAAGTTTTTGGTCTTTATATGTGCTGGTGCTGAAAGCTCTATTTTAGGGTTTAAGACGTGGATAGCTGTGTAAATATGGATAGCTTGTGGCTTATTCAATTCTCTTTTCGCTGCTCTCCAATGTTGAAAATTTTGGCAGTAAATGGCATAATCAGTGAAATCGGTGAATGATGCTCTGAAGGTTTGAACTTTTTGTTAGCAAATAGCATAGCTTGCAGCTCCTTGCTTAGATCTTGTGTGTTCGCAGTTGCACACAGCCATGATTTGTTACTTCAGCTATAAATATCCGAGCAGCAGGATACAGGTTCTTCCATTGCAATGATACAGGTTTTCTTTGATACTATCCAAAACTATCACATTGCATGATTTATCGACAGTTCATTAATATTTGTCTACTGTGCAGTTAATGAATATGGTTCCATCACAGGACTGACACTGGTGATGCAGTTGCGAATTGTGATGATATTTTTGTATTTTGAACATGTACTACTTATATAAGTTGTTAAGGCCTCAAGGGCCCTAAATATTCTATCTAATGTTTTCTTGGAGAAATCATGTTGTTAGGAAGCAATGTGGCGCAATAGTGTTATATTTCTGTCATCAGGTGACCCATTTTGTCGTCTGTTCGCAAAGTGTCCAGCGTGATTTTTATAGAGATATATCAGTGCTGCGAAATTTTGTAGTGAAGCTGTCGAACCCATCATGATTGAAGTTAAATCGTTCCACATTTTGTTGTTATTGGGAACATCACTAGTTATGAGCCTGCAATTAGGTGCTAGAATTACAATTCAGGATGGCTTGCAAAATTTCTATTTTGTACGCTAATGTATTTTTTTTCTTGATGTTGTGTGCCTGGTTAGTGCCCTCAGCATCTAAATTAACGTTGAATTGGCTACAGAACTGCACTAGAGAACCTGAGCATAAATATAATACCCTATTGATTTACAAATCGAACCATTGAAGTGAGGCTGTCACCTTAGTAGCATGTTTATACTCTGCAGTGCTATTGCTTAGACAATTCTATTGCTTGTTATCCTTTGTTCAATCGATGCTTCATCCGAAACAGAACTTCAGCTATGAAAACTTGAAGTGAGACACCGTGTGATAACAGTTCTACAAACTGACTCTGTGATGTGAATGTTATCCTGTAAGCTTTTTCATTGCTTCTTTGTAAATAGAAATCCTTTCTGAATTACCAGTTTATCATTGCTTCTGACTCTGATATACAAGTGGTGTTATTATATTTCTTGGTGCTGATGAATTTTGATTTTTAATGCAGAAAATGGAACAAGAGAAGCTGGAGAAGCTCGCATGCAAGGTATGCAAACACACCATTGCTCTTAACCACTGAATTGTGCTGTGCCCGTTGACGTTTCATTGGCATAATTTTTCTGTTCTCTTGATGCCTTGTGTGGGACATTATGTTGTCTTTTACGTAAAATTATGTATGTGTAATGAGGCAACGTTATTAGATATGCATGTTTTGACCTTGCTAAATACGAGCACACTGTATTTGTTTCTGGGCTTGGTCATGAAACTGTTGAAGTTCTTGCTCTTACAAGAGATGAGAAAAACTTGTAGGGTCCCAGCCCAGGAGAGCAAGCTTCATCAACCCCAAGCTCTGCAGTAAGTGATGTGAAGGCCGGAGGCGGCTCAACAGTGTCAACATCTGCTGGTGTGTCGACCGACAAGAATAGGAACTATGCTGTCCTGGCTGGCACAGTTGCTGCCGTGAGTACCATGATGTTGTTTTTTAATTTTACATTTATTTTGAATTTTTTTGCGTGGCTAGGATTTTTATCCCTATCTTTTCCAAATAGCAATAGGGAATATTTCCCAATGGTGTAGCTGAAATTATACTAAATGTAATGCCATTGTTTTATGGTACAATGTGTGGTCCATGTTGTTTGCACACCCTTTTAATACTTAATGGTCATGTGCATCTTTGCAGCTCTTCCTGATGAAACGAGGAGGCGAAGAGATTTATGTAGGTCCACTAGGACGACACTCATGTGAATTGATCAGATATTTTGAGGTACGAAAAGAGCACAGAAAAGAATTGTATGTACCCATCTATATGCAGTTTTGCACTGAACAAACATGGTATTGAGTTGCTTTCATTTTGTCAAGGCAATTGAAGGTGTCAGCAAGATAAGAGATGGCTATATTCCTTCAACATGGATGCTGGAAGAGACTAGCACAGTGCAGGAACAGATAACTGGCGTTAACTTCAGTCAAGTATATAAGGATTCTGAACTATATCGGTAGGTCCCTAGTTGGTGGTTGAGCTATGGTTCATAGTACAATGATCGAAGACTCAAGAAACTGTAGACCTATCTAATTTTGATGTAATCTCTGAAATCTAATATTTGAATTCGGGGAAGCAACAATCAATATCTTCTTCAGTATGTTTAAACTATGAGAGGTGTTTTCATGATTTTCTTTTTAACATTTGCACAAACATTAAAGTATGAATTGAAGTTAGATGGTAATTACTTATCCCTTTGTTTCTTTTATTGAGAGGGAAAGCATGTTTAATTTTTACCCTTTAGGGTAGATCACTAAACTGCAAAACAAAAGACTATTTTCGAACATGTCCCAGTACCAAGGCTCCATATTACTAGAATGTCAATTTACTCTATTGCAATTGATGTTTCAATATCTCTGAGAAAGATGATAGACCAAACAATGTATAAAAATGTGCAGTAATATTTTTTTCAACTTTGTTGCATTTCAGGAGGAACAAAATTTTGATAAAGGAGCTAAGCACACCTCCTGAAGATTCAAGTGACCTATCCTTTCCGACGCAATACTCCCAGACCTTCCTCACACAATGTTTTGCTTGCCTGTGGAAGCAAAGTCTGTCATATTGGAGAAATCCCCCATATACTGCTGTCAAGTACTTCTACACCATACTAATTGCACTGTCGTCTGGAACAATGTTCTGGGGCATTGGATGCTTTTGTCTAAAGGCCATATATGAATGCTTTTGTCTAAAGGCCAGAGAGTAGACTTATAAATCCATCTGTCTTTTGGTAGAATATGCTTGATGATGTACCATGCAAGACATGCATCAAAACTCTTGTATGCTATTGCTTGGATATTTTTGGTGGTATGCATGGTGATGTAACATCAAAACTCATGTATATATTGTTGCTTGGCTTTGGGTATGGAAGAATATGAAAGATTTGTTATGTGAATTATTCTTTTACATCTGATTTTATCAAATTGTTGAGTTGCTATCATTGTTATAGCTGATTGTTGACAACGGATGCATGCATGCTAATGCATCATCAATTATTATTGCAAGCAGTACATATGTGCTTAGGATTAGTTTTCTTGATTGTGGGTTATGCCTAATCACATGCAGTATTACAGCTTGCAATTATCTTTCCATGCAGTGGTGGCGCTTTGAAAGGTTTAAACATTGCCAGCACTAGTACTGCTAGGAATTCAATATTACAAGCAGTCGTACCACTTGGAAAGCATTCCAAGCAGTAGTACCACTTTAGATACTATTCCAAGCAGCAGAATGGAAAGCAGTAGCTATTAAAATTCAAAGCGGCTCAGCTGCTTGTAAAACCAGCTATTGGAAGCGGTCTTACAGCTTGTAAATCCATGTTTTCCTGTAGTGTATTCCGGAGAGCCAAAGAGTAAGTCCTACATCGTGATTCCATTCACCGCGGTGAACGGAAGCGAGGAGTAGGCACCCTCCATCTTCGGGATGGCAGGGGGGAGAGGGTGCATACCGACGGGTGTGCACTCAACCATACCGGTATGAGTTTCCAAGGAGAAATGAGCATCGCATTGCACTGCATACATAATGATGATGATGATGATATGTGACCATGAATGAGATGGTTTACATGATGTGAGATATTATTGCTATGTAATTGTTCTTGTTGTACCATTGCAATATGCTTGCTGAGTTTTGAACTCACGCTTGTGTTTTCTTGTTGTTTTAGGTACCATGAGACCGGCATGCGGGGAAGGGAAATGGTCACACGTCCGCACGTAGCTTCACTCATTTTGATTCCATAAGTCATTCAATTAGTTTTGATAATAAACTGCGTGTGATGATTATTGCTTTAAGGTTTAGCTTTGCTATATGAGAGTTTTATTGTTCGTTTGACTCTTGGAGACATTAAGTGCTTGAAAATAGACTTATATTATCGTTAAGTCTTTAATTATTGCTGTTTTAGCTGTCTCTCATATTGCCTTATATTGCTTTACTGTGTTGCTCCTTCAAATCATGTTAAAACAAAGGAGATGCTGCCAAAATCTCGGTTTTTAGCATGTGCGCCTTTGCTGGAATTTATGTTTAATTGTGGTATTTAGAGGTTGTTTAGCTTATGTTTGGTAGCATTCAGGCATATTAAATGCCGGGGTGTTACAGTTGGTATCAGAGCGGGCTGTAGGTCCTTGGAATATGTATTTTAATGTCATACCTTAGGTTGCAACTAAAATATGATGTGGAATAACTTAGAAACATGGCTTAGGTTCTAACTAAAACTTTGTCATAGGATAGCAACATTAAAACTTGCAAAAGTGGAATAAGTAATTTAAAATTTTGACACACTTGGTTGCACAGTAGGTTGGGGTTTTGGTTCATCATTGCATTGCGCTTAATTATTTAATGAAGATTATGTCTATGTGTTCTTGATTATATGATGTTGTGTTTATGGTTATGTGATCGGACGGTTGTCTGTCTGTACCAACCATGCCGAGGGGTAGAGGCCGTGGTCGCCGTGGCCGTGGAGGCCAGGGGCGAGGTTCTCAGGAAGTTGCGGAGTCTGTAGCTGAGGGTAGCGTTTCGCTCAATGCTCTTGGGCCAGCGCAGGAGGAGCTCCCGGCGGCACAGTCAGGGGCGGAGGTACCCGCCGCCAATGCGGATTTAGTCCAGGCTCTGCAGAGGGAGATTCAGGAGCTGCGCCAGCAGTTGCGGGCAGCCCCTACTGTTTTGCCTCCCCCTGCAGCGGCCCCAGTTGTTGCCCCCGCTGTGCCGGAGCCGAGGATGAGTCTCCGGGAGTGGATGTCTCTCCGTCTTGACACTTTTGACGGAACGGGCACGCCGATCCAGTCCACAGATTGGCTGAGGTACATGGAGAGGCAGTTTGAGGTCCTAGAGTTGACCTCGGTTCAGAGGGCTCGCTTTGTGGCTTTTCAGCTAAAGGGCCAAGCTGATATCTGGTGGGAGGGGGTTCTGGCTGCTAGAGCCCCCGATCTTGGTCCGATCACCTGGGAGGACTATGTGGCTCGCTTCCGAGCCAAGTTCTACCCAGAGTCTTTCCTTGAGCGGATGGAGCATACTCTGATGACTCTTTCCCAGGGAAAGAGGTCGGTGGTAGAATTGTTGAGGAACGCGGTATGCTACTCTAGCACAAATTAAAAAAATTTCTACCGCGCAACCAGAAAGCTACTCGCAAGAATAGGATCATAGATCAATTACCACTAGATGCGCAGTTGCGGAATCCTTCGCGCGTCGATGTAGTGGATCGTTCCCGCTGCAGTCGTGGATCGTCCTCGCCTCGCCGTGGATCGTCCTCGCCTCGTCTGGCCGCGGATCGTCCTCACACGCCGTAGTCGCAGCAGCGTCACCACAGTAGTCCACACGTCCAGGGATGGGACGCCGTGCGTCAGTGTGCAAGCACCGGATCGCTCGGCAGGGGCAGCGAGAGGAGGTGGCTAGGGTTTCTGGCGAAACACCTCTAAAATGCACGGGAGAGTGTGTGCTGCGTCCAGCCTCCTCCCATCCTTATATAGCCACGAGGTGAAACCCTAGGCAGTCAGGGCCCATCTACGTGCTAAGCCCATGAGGTCCATTAATTACGGATCCAATCCGAATTAATGCGTCCCAGCCCGTTAAGTGTGTGATCCTGTAGGTTCATGCGCATTTGGACATGGATTTGGAAGACCCTTTTTCTAATCCAATAGTTGTTAGCGGCTCCTTGCAGAGCATGCCAACTCCCAAACGCATATGACTAAAGTACTTATGTAATAATCCCTTTGCCAAACTATATGAAGATCGAACTCAAGGCGAGAAGAATGTCATCCTTTGACAGTTCAATCCATCTCTCGTATCCGTGATATATTAATAAGTTGTGATTGACTCCTCAATCACGGCATGGCCTTGCACTTCCTTAATAATATCACACGAGTGGCCTAGACATATATCTCCGTTACACCGGAGTGGCAAATCCCATCTTGATCGCTCACTTCCCTCTGCATGTTTCATAGTGAACATGAAAGCTACCTTTATAACTATCCGGTTAGGAAATAGTGTTTGGTAACCCCAAGGTAAACTATTACACATGTAGGAAATATGACAATCTCAGGTCTAAGGATCATACATCTACTATGTATGAGATACACTGATGACACATAAGAATGTAACATTCTCGCAGTGTCTCATTGTGGGTCTACCTAACCCATGTTCTTCAACGTGTGTTCACAATGTATTGATGATATCTCCATATCCCATGATCTATGAAACATGATCATCGATCAGTACATGTGCTGATCTATTCATCGTTGTCCTATACAATGATATCCGATCAGAGATATTTATCGAATTATATCAATAAGTAAAGAGCTTCATAAACAAGTCACACACTTGTTGATCAAAAGAATGATATACATTCATTGGACCAATAATCATATTATTATTCATAAACATAGTCATGTTTCAATCATCCATATGATTACCTTAAGGGCATAACACTAACAAGAATATGAGGTGGAGTTCAACAGCGTGGTGCGTTTCGTGCCGGCTATGGCAGCCGACGATCGGGAGAAGGCAAGGAGGTTCCGTAGGGGCCTCAACCAGGAGTTCAGAGTTGTCATGGGGGCGACTGTCCCTCGTGACTTCTGCTCCGTGGTGAAGCAGGCGAAGGGCATGGAGCTCGAGTTGGAGCTCTCCCGGGAAAGGCAGAACCCGGGTGGTTCAGGGGTTCCTGCGGCCCCAGGCGGGGGCCAGAAGAGGACCTTTGGTGAAGGAGGTGGGTCTTCTCAGCGACCCACCTTCAAGAAGTTCAAGGGGGGACAGGGCTCCTCCTCAGGGGCTAAGATGAGGCCACCTCAGTCGTCTTCCTCGCGAGCAGCTGTTCGTCCTGTGCCCGGGCAGGGCATGATGTGTTTCAAGTGCGGTGGTGAGCACCGTGCTTCAGAGTGTGGTTGGACCGGGAGTTGCAACCACTGTGGCAAGCCCGGCCACATGGGACGAGTCTGCCGGATGAATCCCGGTAGCATCATCAAGTGGGAGACGGTGCCTTCTCCTCCCACTCCAGCAGCGTCTTCCAGAGGTTCGGTGCACATGATGGCTGCTCCTGCTCCTCAGCCGCCCTTTGCGTGGGCTTCACCAGCAGCTTACTGGTGCCCGTAGCCGTCTGCTCCTCCTCAGTTGCCTCCTCCGCCCCCAGCTTTGTTGGGGCATCAGCCGGGTGTTGGGGCTCCTACTGTCCCGGCGCCACCAGGAGTGTACGCTTTGCCGACCGCCGAGTCAGCCGGGCATCCAGAGGTGGTTTCAGGTACTCTGCTCGTGGATTCCGTTCATGCCTTTGTTCTGTTTGATTCCGGAGCATCCTATTCTTTTGTGTCGTCTGAGTTTGCTAGTAGAGCTAAGTTGGGAGTTCAGCGGATTTCTGAGTCTGTGTTAGTCAGTTCTCCTGGGGGTTTGATTGCTAGTTTCTTGGTTTGCCCGGGTTGCACCATTGCCATTGATGACGAGGTTTTTTTCGCCAATCTTATGGTGATCCAGTTGGCTCCTTTTGATGTCATTTTGGGCATGGATCGCTGCATCGATCGTGCCAAGATCTCAAGAGTTTACGAAGACGGCTGCCTTGCAGGCCCCGTCAGGGGTAGAGTTGACCTTTCAGGGTGGTATACCCTCCAGTTCCGTCTTTGCTTTGGCTACTCTGTTTTCTGGTCGCCGTTTGAGGCAGTTGGGTTTCCTCATGGCTATGTCAGAAAATCCATCTTCTTCAGTTTCCATTGAGGAGATTCCTGTAGTGAAGGAGTTTGTTGATGTGTTCCCTGACGAGTTGCCTGGTTTACCTCCTGTGAGGAATGTGGAGTTTCGTATCGATCTTGTTCCTGGCACTCGACCTATTTCTATCTCTCCATACCGCTTGGCTCGTCCTTTTCAAGACAAGTTGAAAAAGCAGTTGGAGGATCTGTTGGCCAAGGGCTTTATTCGGCGTAGCGTTTCGCCATGGGGAGCAGCCGTTCTCTTCGTCTCGAAGAAGGATGGAAGTTGGCGCATGTGCATTGATTATCGTGCTCTTAATCAAGTGACAGTCAAGAACAAGTATCCTTTGCCTCGCATTGAGGATCTGTTTGACCAACTGAAGGGAGCAAAGGTGTTCTCCAAGATTGATCTTGATCGGGTACAATCAGATCCGTGTGAGGGAGCAGGACATTGAGAAGATCGCTTTCTCCACTAGGTATGGGCATTATGAATTTAAAGTTATGTCTTTTGGACTAACTAATGCTCTCGCTTTGTCTTTATGGAGGCGATGAACAGTATGCTACACAAGTACCTTGATGAGTTTGTGGTAGTGTTCATCGATGACATTCTGGTTTACTCTAAATCAGAAGAGGAGCATGAGCGGCATTTGAGGCTTGTGCTGAGCACCTTGAGGGAGAATCAGTTCTTTGCTAAGCTGAAAAAGTGCGAGTTCTGGATTTCAGAAGTGGGTTTTCTTGGCCACATCATCAATCCAGAGGGCATATCCGTAGATCCTAGCAAAGTATCAGCAGTCTTGGATTGGAAGAGGCCTTCCAATGTCAAAGAGGTGCGTAGTTTCCTTGGGTTAGCTGGCTACTATCGGCGTTTTGTGCAGGATTTCTCTATCATTGCCAAGCCACTTTCGCAGCTGACTCAGAAGGGGATGAAATTCCAGTGGACTGCAGAGTGTGAGCACAGTTTCTGCACTTTGAAGGAGAAGTTAGTGACTGCTCCTGTTCTTACCCTTCCTGAGCCAGGGAAGCGCTTCACTGTTTATTTTGATGCTTCTCGTTTGGGACTTGCTTGTGTGCTCATGCAAGATGGCAAGTTGATTGCTTACGCATTGAGGCAGCAGAAAAAGCATGAGCAGAACTATCCCACGCATGATCTTGAGCTAGCCGCTGTGGTGTTTGCACTGAAGATATGGAGGCAATACTTGTATGGCGAGTCTTGTGATATCTTCACTGATCACAAGAGCCTCAAGTACATCTTTACTCAGAAAGATTTGAACTTGAGGCAGAGGAGGTGGCTAGAATTGATAAAGGACTATGACCTCACTATCTAGTACCATCCGGGTAAGGCAAATGTGGTGGCTGACGCTCTCAGTCGCAAGACAATGCCCCCTGTCGTTGATTGTCTTGTTGCTGATTTTGAGCGATTGGGAGTCTCCTACTGCTTTGCGAGGACCGTGCAAGCTGAAACTCAATTGATTCTTGAGTCAGCGATTCCCGAGCGTGTACGGGAGCCACAGCAATGTGACCGTTTGCTCCAGCAGGTGAGGATGCGCCTTGAGGGTGGCAAGACTGGAGACTTTATCGTTGATGATGCGGGAGTTTTGAGGTTTCAGGGTCGCTCAGGCGCACTCGTAAATCCCAAGTGAAAGAGGACATTCTGAAAGAGGCTCATCGCACCCCGTACACGGTCCATCCTAGGGAGACCAAGATGTACAGGGACTTGAAAAAGAATTTCTGGTGGAAAAGGATGAGAGTGGATATTACCAAGTATGTGGCGTCTTGTGGGATTTGTCAGAAGATCAAGGCTGAGCATAAGCGTCCCGCTGGTCTGTTGCAGCCATTGGAGATTCCTGTGTGGCCATGGGATGACATCTCCATGGATTTCGTGGTTGGCCTACCTCGTACTCCACGAGAGAAGGATGCTGTTTGGGTTGTGGTGGACCGTCTCAGCAAGTCTGCGCATTTCATTCCTATCCGCACTACCAATTCTACGAGCGACTTGGCTCCCATCTATGTGCGGGAAATTGTGAGACTGCATGGTGTACCCAAGACCATTATTTCTGATCGGGATGCGAAGTTTGTCTCCAAATTCTGGGAGAGTTTGCAGAGTGCTTTGGGTACACAGCTGCGCCTTAGTACTGCTTTTCACCCTCAGACGGATGGGCAGTCTGAGCGTACCATCCATACTTTGGAGGACATGCTCAGGGCCTGTGTGATGGCTTGGAAAGGTAGCTGGGAAGATCATTTGCCATTGGCGGAGTTTGCATATAATAACAGCTATCATTCCAGTATCTGGGCTGCTCCTTATGAGGTACTGTATGGCCGGAAGTGCAGATCGCCGCTTTGTTGGGATGCAGTGGGTGAGAGGGCAGTTCTTGGACCTGATTGGGTTCAGCAGACTGTTGATCGCATGTCGGAGGTTCGGCATAACCTTCTTGCAGCGCAGAGTCGACAGAAAAGCTACGCTGATGTGAGGAGGCAAGATTTGGAGTTTGTGGTGGGTGATAGCGTACTCTTGTGAGTATCTCCCACTAAGGGTGTGGTTTGATTTGGCTCCAAGGGAAAGCTTAGTCCGAGGTTTGTTGGGCCATTTCCTATCATCGCCCGAGTTGGTAAGCTGGCCTATCGTCTGGAGCTACCGGAATCCATGCAAGGTGTGCATAATGTGTTCCATGTCTCTATGTTGAGGAAATACTTGCATGATCCGGAGTTGGTGGTTCCATTGGAACCATTAGTGCTTGAGCAGGACCTCACCTTTGAATCCCGTCCTGTGGAAATTCTGGGGACTTCGGAGCGAGTGATGAAGAACAGGACGCTTAAGTTTGTCAAGGTCCTGTGGTCACATCAGACCGAGAGAGAGGCGACTTGGGAGCTGGAGTCTCGCATGCGCGAGAAGTATCCCGATCTTTTCGCCTCAGGTATGTGATGTGAAACCTAGCTATCTTCGGTTTTGCTGGGTTGCATTTTGGTGCGTTTTAGATTCGAGGTCGAATCCTGTTGAAGGGGGGAAGAATGTGACACCACGGAGTGTCGTAACCTTATAAAAAGTGAATGTTGAGCTCAAAAACATTATGAAATGTGGTATTGGAGGTTAAAACCATATTGTAGGAGGTTTAATTGCGTTTTCGGGCCGTTTCCGGGAGTTTGGGCCTTTCCGGGGGAGTTTGGGCCTAAAAGAGGGGGTTGTGGGCTTTGGTGGGATGGAGTATGAGTCCATTTAGGATTAGGATACAGGTTTGGGGCTGGTAAAAGGGGGCTCCCCTTCCCTTCTTGCGCCCCCACCCCTTCCTTGTGAGCCCCACACCCCCCCATTGGCCCTAGCCGCCCCACCCCCTCTCCTCCTCTTTGGCCGTGCGCCCCCTCCCCTTGCCCTTTACTCCCCACCTCTCCACCACCTCTCCTCCACCCCCTTGCTGCCCTAGGGTGGCCTCCCCACCCCCTGCACCTCGAAGATCCATCCGTTGGAGCGAGGAGTGAGGAGCGTTCCGGGAGGAGATCTATTGGGTTTTCGTGCGTCGGGCGAAGGTATGGCCATGGGACTCCTTGGGGTTGGGCTAGGTACTGTTCTAAGGGTCATTATCATGTTTTTAGCTCATGATGGGATTATTCAACAAAAAATTTTTAAAAAAATGTGAAGTTTGAGAAAAATAAGCTTTGTAGTGCATGTAAAGCTGGCAAACAAGTTGTTAGCTCTCCTCTTTCAAAGAGTATCATGTCCACTTCTAGACTATTATAGCTTTTACATATGGATTTGTTTGGCCCAACAACCTATAAGAGCATCGAGGGAAATTCTTATTGTTTGGTTATTGTAGATGACTACTTGAGATTTACTTAGATTTTCTTTCTACATGAAAAATTCGAGGCCCCCGACTTTTTCAAAAGCTTTGCAAAAAAGGCTCAAAATGAATTTGATTTTAAAATCAAGAAAATTCGTAGTGGCAATGGTTTCGAGTTCAAAAATACAAAAATTAAGGATTTTTGTGATGAACTTGGAATAAAACATGAATTTTTCGCTACCTATACTCCAGAGCAAAATGGAATGGTAGAACAGAAAAATCGAACACTAATTGAAATGTCAAGGATAATGCTTGATGAGTGTAATACTTCCGATAGTTTTTGGGCAGAAGCTATTAATACCACTTGTCATGCCACAAAGCGTCTCTATTTGCATCGACTCTTGAAAAAAGACCTCTTATGAGCTTCTTGTTTGTCGGAGACCGGACATCTCTTATTTTTGCATTTTTGGTTGCAAGTGTTTCATTTTGAAAAAGGGTGTTCAGCTCTCCAAGTTTTAAAGCCGTTGTGATGAAGGTTTTCTACTTAGTTATTCTTCTAGTAGTGGCTTATTGTGTCTTCAACACAATTTCTAGTTTAGTTGAAGAAACTTGATGTTCAATTTGATGAGACTTACGGCTCTCTAGAAGAGCAAGAAAATTTGGATGATGTAGGTGATGAAGCCTTAAAACAAGCCATGAAGAATATTACAATTAGAGATGTTCAGCCAAAAGAAGAAGATCAAGATGCTCCACCATCTTCTAGACAAGTTAAATCTTCTACTTCCGCTACACCAAGTCAAGTTCAAGCAATTGAGATGGAACACAAGGTGGATGATCAAGATCAAACTATACATCCAAGGATGCACAATCAAATCTCCAAGGATCACCCAATTGATCAAATATTGGGTGACGTTAGTAATGGTGTTCAAACTCAGTCTCGTATCGCTTCTTTTTGTGAACATTACTCTTTTGTGTCTTCTTTTGAACCAACTCATGTAGATGAAGCTTTAAGCGATCCGAATTAGGTGAACTCAATGCATGAAGAATTCAACAACTTCACCCAAAATGTTGTTTGAACACTTGATGAAAGATCCAAGGACTGCAACGTCATAGGCACAAAATGGGTTTTTCAGAACAAGCAAGATGAAAATGGTATTGTGGTAAGAAACAAATCAAGGTTAGTTGTACAAGGTTTTACCCAAATCGAAGGTTTGGATTTTGGTGAAACCTTTGCACCCTAGCAAGATTAGAAGCCATTCACATCTTACTAGCTTTTGCTTCCTGCTTTAATATTAAGCTATTTCAAATGAATGTGAAGAGTGCATTCTTGAATGGATAAATATCTAAATTGATATTTGTAGAACAACCTCCTGATTTTGAGAATCCTAAAAATCCCAATCGTGTGTACAAACTCTCTAAGGTGCTATATGCACTCAAACAAGTTCCTAGAGCATGGTATAGGAGCGACTTAGAGATTTTCTAATTTCAAAAGGATTCCAAATTGGGAAGGTTGGCACAACACTCTTTACTATAATAATTGGTGGAGAATTCTTTCTTTATCAAATTTATATTGATGATATTATATTTGGTTCTGCTAATGAAGAAATTTGCAAAGAATTTGGTAATATAATGTCTAGGGAATTTGAAATGTCCATGATTGGGGAGTTGAGCTACTTCCTTAGAATACAAATCAAGTAACTCAAAAATGAAACTTTCATGAGCCAAACCAAGTACGTGAGGATCTACTCAAGTGGTTTGACATGGAGGATGCAAAACATATCAAGACTCCCATGGCATCCAACGGGCATCTAGATCTCAATGAGGGAGGTAAACTGGTAGATTAAAGCTTTATCGTTCTACCATTGATAGTTTGCTTTATCTTACCACATTTAGGCCCGATATCGTGTTTAGTGTTTCATGTGCGCATGCTTTTAAGCTTCTCCAAAAGAGTGCCATTTAGTATCCATTAAGGGAATTATAATATATTTAAAGCATTCCTCTAATATATGCATGCGGTATCCTAAAGATGCTAAGTTTGATTTAATTGGATATTCGGATTCGGATTTTGTGGGTTGTATAGTGGATAGAAAGAGCACATCGAAAATTTGTCAATTCCTTGGTAGATCCTTTATTTCTTGGTTTTCTAAGAAACAAAATTCTATTGCTCTATCTACCGTCGAAGCTGAATACAATTCCATTGGTAGTTGTTGCGCTCAATTACTTTGGATGAGGCAAACATTGATGGATTATGGTATAAATTTCAAAAGTGTTCCTCTTTCGTATGATAATGAAAGCACTGTCAAAATAGCCAACAATCCGGTCCAACACTCGAGAACCAAACACATAGATATTCGCTATCATTTCTTAAGGGATCATGTGACAAAAGGTGATATCGTTATTAGCCACATTACAACCGAAGATCAATTGGCGGATATTCTCACCAAACCTTTAGATGAAGCTCGGTTTTGCAAGTTGAGGAATGAATTAAATGTCATATATTTCTCAGATGTTGTTTGAACTTATGCACCATAATTGCATTTTAATTGATGTTTATTTGCTCTTATTCAAATTTCTTGTTTCTTGAAGTTGGCAACACATTAAGGGGGAGTATTATACCTTGTTCATGTATACTACATCCCAAAAATGTGAAAATATCAACTAAGTGCAAATTAATCTTCAAAAGAGGATAATAGATTATACTAAATCAAAACTATTTTGTCATGCCTTATTTTGGTCATATACAAAATTCCTTGCGAAAAATTCACTTATAAAAAAACTATTTATATCTCTCTCTTCTAAATTCTTAAAACTAGCTAAAACTATCTCTTGTCTTGAAATAAAAGTCAAAAGGCATTTAGAAATGTTTTGTCTCTCAAACTGTCTCAAAATCCAAAATTCGGTCTATATTGACCTAATAAAGGCACTTCCTGAGTCATCACTCTTAGAACTAGAATCTTGATATTTCTAGTGCTCTAAAAGACTTTTTTTACTTAAACAATTAAATTAATTTGGTTCTTAAGGTTTTTGAGTTCTTTGTCTTTCAAAAAGTTGCTTTGAAAGCTCCAAAAGTATATTTTGACTAAAAACTATTTTGATTTGTGTTCCTAGAAGTTTGTTTTAGTTGGAAATGCTCAAATATGTTATTCACTATGTTATGATAACATATGAGCTATTTCGCAGCTCTTCGTCTTTGCTCTCTGTTAACCTAGTTAGAGCCGGCACTACCAGAGGCCATTTCTCGGTAGTACCACCTTGGCCGACACTACGGATCTGTAACACCCCAGCATCTAGTATGCTTGAATGTTACCAAACATAGACTAGTCAACATCTAAAAAAACCACAAATAAAGATAAATTACAGCAAAGGAGCAAATGCTAAAACCGGAAATTTCGGCAGCATCTCCTTTGTTTTTTCATGATTTGGAACAACAACAAAATACCACATGATATATCATAATGGAAATCATCCAAAGCAGCAATAACAGGTAATAATGCAGCAATTTAAGTCTAGCATAATGAATTTAACCACTCCATGAACCAATACGAAGTAAAGGATGTAATCAAGCACATGAACAACTCATAATCCTAGTTTCGTCACACTAGACACATGATCACAACTCCTAAAGGTAAATATTATCTAATTGTCTGGAAATTATGTGATGAAGTGCCGCTAAGCCCCTTTCCCGCATGTCGGTGTCAAAGTACCTAAGAAAAACAACATAAACACAAGCGTGAGTTCATCACTCAGCAAGTATATTGAAATGGAGTGGAAAGAACAATTCTGTAACACCCCGGCATCTAGTATGCCCGAATGCTACCAAACATAGGCTAAACAACACCTAAATACCACTAATAAAGACAAATTACAGCAAAGGCGCAAATGCTAAAACCGAAAATTTCGGCAGCATCTCCTTTGTTTTAACATGATTTGAGACAATAGCAATAACAGGCAAGTAACATAATATCATAAGATATCCAAAGAAGCAATGTAAATGGATATGGCAACAACATAAGGCAATATTATCAAGTTCAACCACTCCATAAACTATAATGAAGCAAATATGTGACTCAAATTTTGAGTCATGATCTTAATAATAGTGCCATGAATCTTGGTGTATGGATTAAATTGTGTGGTCGGGTCCCGTATTTGCTTCGTTATAGTTTATGGAGTGGTTGAACTTGATAATATTGCCTTATGTTGTTGCCATATCCATTTACATTGCTTCTTTGGATATCTTATGATATTATGTTACTTGCCTGTTATTGCTATTGTCTCAAATCATGTTAAAACAAAGGAGATGCTGCCGAAATTTTTGGTTTTAGCATTTGCTCCTTTGCTGTAATTTGTCTTTATTAGTGGTATTTAGGTGTTGTTTAGCCTATGTTTGGTAGCATTCGGGCATAGTAGATGCCGGGGTGTTACAAATTCAATGCCAACGTCATTACATACCATGCTTAACATCATGATCAAATCATAATCTCATCTACAACATCATAGCCATGACAAAGCACATTGTACACAACTCATTATCATCATCATGTATGCAATGCAATGCAATGCACATGTCTCCTGGAAGCATATACTGGTATTGCTGAGTGCACACCCGTCGGCGTGCACCCTCTTCCCCCTTCCATCCCGTAGATGGAGGGTGCCTATTCCTCGCTTCCATTCACCACGGTGGATGAAGTCACGAGGTAGGACTTACTCATTGGCTCTCCAGATTAGTCATCACTTTCTCACCGACCTTACCGGACTAGTTATGACTTTCTCACCGACCGGGCCAGATCTCATGCCATGTATGCGATTATGCCATAAATACAACAACTTGCATCAGACTAAACTAAACATGGCATAGCATCATAATAATCCAATTTCATCAGAACATGGGCAAGCACTAATCATGGCAAGTTATCACAACATGTAATCATGACAAGATAGCACATCATGTAAACAATTTGCACCTAGTCACAATTAGCAACATACAACACGCTACCCATTACAATACACTTGCCTTAACCTCGGGCGACGGATTGGCGAGAGGATGAGAGCACTCTCGGGATCACACCACCTGCACACACATGCCACACACTCAAAACGTGCCCCCAAAATAGTACGCAAAAGCTCGTCTACCCCGACTTCACAAACTACTCCCAAAACCGAAAATAGAGAATCTGTCCCGCCCGGACAGCAGACTTCAACTTATCATAACTTGAGCTCTAGTTCTCCAAATCGATTAAACGAGTAATTTATCGCAAAGCTTAGGAAATTTTCTAACTTTTTCTAAGTATTGGGAAAAGCTGATTCGGAATCTAAAATTGTCTAATCTACAAAACACTACGTTCTGTCCCAATTACGTCATAGATTTGAACATGTTCAGTACAACGACCATAACTTTCAAACTGCTGGGCAAAATTGGACTTTCTTGGTGTCCAATTAAATGTATTGAAGTTTCCTACAACTTCCTCAACAGGCAGCCGACCAAATTCCGAATCTAAAATCGCGAAAACTCAAACCCTAGGTTGAGTGCACAATCTGCCCGTAACAGAGAACATGGCAAACTCTAGATTTCATCAAATCTACCTAATCACAGCACCACCTCTCGATCTAAAAACATCAAATCAACCTCTAGATCATCACCTAGACCATCCCCAAGGATTACCCATACCATAACTCTGCCCGACGAACGCCGAAACCTCTCCTCCCGGGTTCCCCGATTGTCTTACTCGCGCCGGAACCGCCGGATCTCCTCGTCGCAGGGCTTCCCGATGGAGAGATCAGCAGGATGGCAAGGTGGGGAGCTCCTCTAGGGCATCAAGGGGGGTGGAGAGGGGAGGGGTGGTGGCGCAAGGACGAAGGAGATGTGGGCGCCATGGGGGAAGGGGAGGGGAGAGGGAGGTGGCGGGTAGGATGGGGGAGGTGTGGGGCGCATGGGGCATGGGGAGGGGGCGCATGGGGAAACCCTAAGGGGAGGGTGGCCGGATTTCCCCTCTCATGGGCCAAAAACTCCCCCACCAACGGCCCACTTCATCCCCCCAAGGCCCAAATCGGCCCGGAAAGGCCCAAACTCCCGAAAACGGCCTGAAAACGTGATTAAACCTCATACCGTATAGTTTTAATCTCCAATTTCATATTTTTATAATGTCACGACAATCCGTAGTGTCACATTCTTCCCCCCTTCAATAGGGTTCGAGCCCGAATCCGAGACACGCCACTTCGCAATCAACCAAACCGAAGGGAGCTAAGGTTCACGTCTCCGAACCCGCTTAGAAGCCCTACAATTTGCACTAGCTAACACTCAGAAGCAAGGAGCTAAGGCTCAAAGATTGACGGCTCTAAAGATAACTCACAGTCAAAACTTGCCAGAATCTTGCTCAACTTTGAAACACAGAGTACAAACATAAGGACTCAGAACATCCCAAGCAAAAGGATAACTTCCTAAACAGACAACGAAGGAAAATGGTCTCATACTCCTCATTTCTATGCATTCCTTGGCACTAAAGTGCCCGATCCCTTTAACTGATGTTTCTCCCCAGAAGAACACGGCACCAACCTCTAGAACCCTCTTCAGCTCCCACGCACAAAAGTGCTTTCACACCTCAACCTCTCAACTATGGTTCGTCGTATTCTAGACGACGCGAACCAAGAGTGACACAACACTCCAAGATTACCAACTGCTAGAACAATCGGGGTTACAACCTTGAGGAAGATTGATCTTTCACAAGAAGCCAATACCCACCACTACCACCGAAAGGGAAAGCTTACTTTGAAACCAGGGTTCTTAAAACCCGCAAGAACAGTAACAACCGAACAATCTGCTTTGATTGACACAACCCGCGCATAGCCCAGCGACAGAAAGATCCAATACACTTCGGAAAGGAAAAGCAACTGCTAGCAACCACCAAATGGTCCACTAATAATTTAATCAACAAGGAGAAGACCCCTACCGAGGGACGCATTGACGAAGCAATTCTCTAGGAAAGTTTGAATTGGGTCATACCCAACCTTCCTTTACTCTCCACTTCCAAACTAGTTACGATCAACCACTAGCAACGTCTAATATCTTAGGTCATTACCAACCGACACTAGATTTCACTTTCTTAGAAGGTCTCGCCCTCACATTCTTCCACTCAAAGGGTACAATCGTTGAGTAAGCTCAACCATAAGCCATGAACCCAAATGATCCCCATGCATAACTTTGAGTCTAATGCACTACAATCACTTTGGAAAGGATTCGACAACAACCAAAGAGTATTCATTTTAATTTCCTAAGTCAAGATGCAAAGGAAACACAAATCTCCTACACCATAACCAACATACCAGAAATTCTTCATTGTTTCTTTTCATACCAGAATGAAATGGAAATCTCGATTTATGACATGAATGCAAACTTTTTCAAGAGCACTCCGGATTAGTCATATATCCATATATGACTTCCTCACCGTCCTGGCTCATCGACTCTTTTATCATTAAACATCTATAAACGATGTCATGCTTCCTTTTCACCATTCATTCATCATGTAACAACAATACCGAAAAGTCATTCATCAAAAGACTTCTTCCTCGGTATCACATGAATGAACACCAATAACACCGATGATTGCGCTAAATCATATAACTATGACGGCAACATCGCTAACAGCAAAACACCACGTCGTGTCAAAACCTACCATCCATTTAAAGCTAACCTTGCAAAACCTCGTGTTCTAACCAAAATCAACATTTTGGAACAGAACATCAACTCCAAAGTCAAACGTCTGCACACACAACCGCCACAAATTTTCTCAAAGAGAAAGGGAAATTCATTTCCAAAAGGGAACACTTCACCAACAAAATCACTTTTAAAACATTCATAAAATCCACCCAATTGTAACACCCCTTTTGAAGCGCTTGCAAACACCACACATTTTTTTTTCAAATAACTCCAACTCCCGCCAAAAGAGTTACAAATTAAATCTCAAGAATTTTCCAACACAACCCACTATGTCCATCTGCTTCCTTTAAAATTTATTCCAAAGACAATTCAGCACGAACGCGAAGAAGCGCGATCCACTCAACAACTTTTGGGTGTAAATCCATGCTCATAGCACAAACTAAACAAATTAGCCAAAACAAAAGATTGGCACCAATCGCTATGATTTTTAGGAAAACTCGGAAACACAACATAAGGAACACCTTGACCGAAAACCCTTCAACCAAAATGGCAAACAACCAAACCAGTCCAAAAGGTTTTAGACACAAGCTCAGCATGAAACCCTATACTTACCTTTTAAACATTCAATATTCACTATTTACTCATCGAGAAACCCCATCATAATTCAACCAAAAGCTACATAACCAATCTTCCTCTAGTTACCTTTCCCAACACTTATAAATAAAGTTTATGACGATTATCAAAAGTCAACTGACCAATACTACCTCATAATGATCCCTACAGACCAACACATCATATAACAACGTATTCTCTATTTCAAACATAGTACTTCAACAGATACTTAAGCATGATCAACCTATCCATTTTTATACCATCCATACGCCAACATCTTGACAATTGGAACTTGTTCAATCAATAAATGACTTCAACAAGTAAATATTATCTCTACAAAGCAAAGCTCGTAACTATGATTCTAAGACATACATTCATTAAGGATAAAATTCTACATCATGTTAATTATCCATGGTCCACTCCATCACAACATGTTACAATAACCTCCATTTTTAACAAGGATTTTCAATAATTAATCTAAGCAATTACCACCATTACTAAGTCGTCAATATCAATAATTTGCATAATCATCAATCAACAACATTGCTTTTAGCTACCCTATACATAGGTTACAACAAAATTGTCACTACACAACATACTCCAACTATTAAATTAAATTTAAGAAGTTAGACCTTCACGAAGCTCTTACAATGCCATCAAACAACAAAACCTATAACTTTCCAATTGGCCTCGATACTAGATTTTTAGGAACACGACTGCGTACTTCCAATCATGCTAATATTTTGCAACAGCAAGAATAGAAACTCTAATTAACTTCCAAGTTAAAGCCACTAGCCAACACGATTAAATTTCTCTATTAACCCATTAGATTAGAACATCTTTAAACAGCCGGCAAGGTTTCTTTAACAATATCAGTAATTTACATCATCTTAATGTTCTAACTATGCATCAGGGTTTAAACTTTAAACATTAACAAGGATCATAAGCATTTTTTTTAAAGCAAAGCAACAGATTCTAAGCATGTACATTAACCCATCTAATCATTCTTGCTACAGAGTAAACTACAACCCTAGTAGTCTATTTATTCCCAAGCTAAAGATAACAATCACATTGAACTAATTCAACTCACCAATTAACTTAGCAATACGTCATTCTATAAACCACATTGTTACATACTACAAAAAATGCTAAACGACAATTCTCACTAATGACAAATGATTTCAGTCAGAAGACTACTTACTTTGTTTGCAGCATTATCTTTTTAAAACTCAACCAAAGTTCAGAAAGAAACCTGACTCCCAAAGTTACAATGGGACAAGACTCACACTGGATCATGCAAAAGATCTCCAAAACACGTTTCAATCTTAAAGACTCCCACGGGAGGGAACCAAGCGATCCGATAACCTTTACGGAGAAAGGCACAAAACATAAATCGACACATCTTAAGTTCTTGCACACAACTTCAAGAACTTCTTTTAAACTCAGAGTAAGACACGCAAGAACAAAACAATACTTTTCTTTGCAAAGCAACCAACAAGACCGGCGTCAAAGCCAAAAGGCGACTAAACAGACGCAACACTAAATTCTTCTTCTTCGTCTTCAACCAAGGAAGACAAAACCAAGAAACACCGAAGGGACACTGTAACACCCCGGCATCTAATATGCCCTGGATGTCACCAAACATAGACTAAACAACATCTAAAAACCACATCTAAAGGTAAATTACAGCAAAGGAGTACATGCAAAAACCGAAAATTTCGGCAGCATCTCCTTTGTTTTTCCATGGTACGGAGCATCAACAATAATATCACAAGTTATATAATAATAGGAAGCATCTAGGAAGCATCTAAAGCAGCAATAATAGGCGATTTAGCAACTATTTAAGTCTATCATAATGAATTTAACCACTCTATGATCTAAAACAAAGTAAATAATATGACCAAGCACACAAAAAAGTCATACTCCAAGTTCTCAACGCATTAACTTATAATTACAACTACGAATGGCAAAATTGCGTATATCTTAATGACTGAAACTTTGTGAAGATGTGCCACTAAGCCCTTTTCCCGCATGTCGGTTTCATGGTACCTAAAAACAACATAAAACACAAGCGTGAGTTCATCACTCAGCAAGTATATATTGCAATGGGTCATACAGAGCAATTCAAATATTATCATCACTACATAACAAACTCAACATCATGATCAAGTCATACTTCATATGCAACATCATATTCATGTCTCAACCTCATCGAGATCATTTCATCATCATCATCATGAATGCAATACAATGCAATACAATGCACATGTCTCCTCGAAGCAAATACCGGTATTGCCGAGTGCACACCCGTCGGCGTGCATCCACGTCCCCCTTCCATCCCCTAGATGGAGGGTGCCAACTCCTCGCTTCCACTCACCGCGTGGGTGGAATTACAAGGTAGGTTTTACATCCATGGCGCTCCGGATTAGTCATAACTTTCTCACCGACCTTACCGGAATAGTTATGACGCTCACCAACCGGGCCAAGTTTCATGCCATGTATGCAACATATGACATAATCATTAACCATAAACCTTTGCATAGCATCTTAACATACCCTTTTTATCATATCATGGCAAATACCAAGCATGGCAAGATAGCATAACATGGAAACAATTGCATCTAGTCAAGACAAGCAAACAAACCACATGCTACCCATCCCAATACACTTGCCTTAACCTCGGGCGACGGATTGGCGGGATGAGGAGGGCACTCCCGGGGTCACACCACCTGCACATAGATGCCACACAATCACAACGTGCCCACAAAACAGTACGCCATTGCCCATCTACCCCGATATCGCGAACTACTCTCGAAAACGAAAAACAGAGAATCTGTCACCCTGGGACAGCAGACTTCAAACTATCATAACTTTAGATCTAGGACTCCAAATCGATTAAACGAGTACATCCTCGTGTAGCTTAGGAAATTTTCTAACTTTTTGTAAGTATATGGAAAAGCTGATTCGGATTCTAAAGTGGTTTAATCTACAGAATACCGTGATATGTTCCAATCTCGACACAGTTTTGAACACGTTCGGTAAATCGAGCATAACATTCAAACGGCTAGGCGGAATTGGACGTTCTTTATACCCATTGAAAGGTATTGAAGTTACCTACAACTTCTTCAACAGGCAGCCGACCAAATTCTGAATCTAAAATCGCGCAAACTCAAACCCTAGGTCGACTGCACAATCTGCCCGAAACAAAGAACGTGGCAAACTCTAGTTTTCATCTAATCTACCCAATCACAGCACCACCACTTGATATAAAAGCATCAAATAGACCTCAAGAACAGTACCTAAACCATCCCCAAGGATCACCCATGCCATACCTCAGCCCGAAGAACGACGAACGCCGAATTCCTTCCTCCCGGGCTCCCCGATCGCTTTCCTCGCGCCGGAACCGCCGGATCTCCTCGTTGCGGAGCTTTCCGAGGGGAAGATCAGTGGGATGGCGAGGTGAGGGGCTCCCCAAGGGCATCAAGGAGGGTGGGGAGGTGGTGGACGGGGTGGTGGCGCAAGGGGAGGGGAGGGGAGGCGCACGGCAAGGGGCAAAAGGGGTGTGGCGGCTATGGGAGGGAGAGGAGGAGGTGGGGCGCATGGGGGAGGGTATGGGGCGCCCTAGGGCAGGTTGGCAGCCCCCTCCTCCCCACATGGGCCAAGGAGGCTCCACCTAAGGCCCAAAAAGATCCCCCCAAGGCCCAAACTCCCGAAATCGGCACGGAAACGCGATTAAACGGTATAACGTAAAGTTTTAACCTTCATTTTTCACATTTTATAAAGTCACATTCTCTAATTTCACCTTTTACGGTGTCTCGACATCCCGTAGTGTCACATTCTCCCCCCTTAAATAGGATTCGACCTCGAATCCGAAGAACGCTAAAATCAACAACAAAGTCCCCAAGGGACAAAAGACTTCTCTGCAGCACAAAACATTCGCACAAAGACTCAAACCAGAACAAACGACAAGCGAGTTCTCAAAACCAACACTTGGTGAGAAAATGTTGATTTAGCTCAACATAGTACAACCTCTCACGGTTCCACCTTCACTTCAATTCCCAAACAGAATATGCGTTTCAACCACAAAAGGCTCCATCAACCCAAAACGCCCGAATCCTCACGACAAACACTTCACACTATTATTACAACCAACCTGACTACCACACTTCATTAAACTCAACATAACACAATCAAAGCGAGTCACAATTCGTTTAACGACCTCTCTACATTCCCGAGAATTTCCATCGAAAGGAATAACTCATTAAGGCACATTTTCCCTTCCGATACACGATCATGCATTTCATTCCATCCTCTCCCAGGAAAGTCTCAAACCCAGAGACAACTAGTTAAGACAATTGCTCACGGCAGGATAATTATCACCGAACTCCCGTCAACTTCACTTCTACCCATCGATACTCTTAATAAAGGTTAAACCCATACATCATCAACCTCCATCACAGACCACCCTTATACCACTAAGGTTCGACACCTAGCCCCAAGCTAGGATCGTAAAACCTTACCAAACCACAATTGGCTCCTTTCTTAAGAGGGTCTCGCACTCACACAATAACACTTAGTAATCAAGCCCAAGTGTACACCTATTTCGCATACTCAACCATAAACCAAGAACATTCATATCCTCACTCCCATCTATAGAGCAAAAGAAGTACAATTCTTTTGAACCCAAGTGGACCACATACGATAACTCAAATTCAAAGCGTTAACAACCACTTTGGAAAGAATTCGGCGACATCCAAGGAGCATTCATCATTTTTTTTTCCAAGCCAAATCGCAAAGGAAGCACAAATCCCCTACACCACAACCAAAATACCAGAAATTCTTCATTCTTTCTTTTCGTACTAGAAAGAAATGGACATCTCGATTCATGACATGAATGCAAACTTTTCAAGAGCACTCCGGATTAGTCATATATCCATATATGACTTTCTCACCGACCTGGCTCAACGACTCCTTTATGATTAATTATGCATAAACAATGTCTCGTTTTCCTTTTCACCATTCATTCATCATGTAACAACAGTACCGAATAGTCATTCACCAAATGACTTCTTCCTCGATATCACATGATTGAAACACAATTAACATCGAAGGTTGCAGTAACTCATATAGACTATGACGGTAGCATATTTAACAGTAAAACACCACGTCGCATCACATCCCACATCAATTGAAAACTGAACTTGCAAAATATTGCATTTCAACCAAATTCAACATTTTGGAAGAGAACATCAAAATTTCAAGTCAAGCATCTGCTCCCACAACTGTCACAAATTTTCTCAAGGAGAGGGAAATTCATTTTCAAAAGGGAACACCTCACTAACAAAATCACTTTATAAAACATTTATAAAATCCACCTTTTTGAAGCACTCGCAAACATCACACACATTAAGCAAATAAATCCAACTATAGTCAAAAAGAGTTACAAATTAAATCTCAAGAGTTTCCAATACAACCCACTATGTCCATCTGCTTCCTTTAAAATACTGATTCCAAAGATAATTCAGTGCGAACGCTAAGAAGCGTGATCCACTCAACAATTTTTTTTGGGTGTAAAAATCCATACTCATAGCACAAACTAAACAAATTCGCCAAAACCAGAGATTGGCACCAATTTCTACGAGTTTTAGGGAAAACTCTGAAACTCAACATAAGGAACATTTTGACCAAAAGCATTCAACCAAGATAGCAAACAACCTGTGACACTACGGAATGGTGTGACATTATAAAATGTGAATGTTGAGGTTAAAAACATTATGGAATATGGAATTGGAGGTTAAAACCCTACGGTATGAGGTTTAACCGCGTTTCCGGGCCGATTCCGGGAGTTTGGGCCTTTCCGGGGGAGTTTGGGCCTGAGGGAAAGGGTCGTGGGCTTTGGTGGGAAGGAGTTTGAGTCCAATTAGGAGTGGGAATCCTGGTTGGGGGCCTTCTCCCTGCCCTTTTGTGCGCCCCACCTCAGCCTTGTGCGCCCCAACCCCCCCACTTGGTGCCCTAGCCGCCACCCCCACCTCCCCCTCTCCCTTGCTTGCGCCCCCACCTCCCCCTTGATCCCCATTGCGCCACCACCACTCCACCTCCCTTGCTGCCCCTACGGGAGTTCTCCACCTCACCAACCCGAAGATCCATCCGTTGGAGCGCTCCACGATGAGGAGATCCGGTGGATTTGGAGCGAGGAAGGAGATCGCGCGAACCGGGAGGAGATCTGTTGGGTTTTCGGTCGTCGGGCGAAGGTATGGCCATGGGAATCCTTGGGGTTGGTCTAGGTTCTGTTCTAAGGGTGATTATCACGTTTTTAGATCAATTGGTGGTGCTGGAATTGAGTAGATTAGATGAAATCTAGAAGTTGCCACGTTCTCTGTTTCGGGCAGCATGAGCAATCGACCTAGGGTTTGGGTTTTTGTCAATTTAGAATCGGAATTTGGTCGGCCGCCTGTTAAAGAAGTTGTAGGTAATTTCAATACCTTTCAGTGGGTATAAAGAACGCGTAATTCCGATCAGTCGTTTGAATGTTATGGCTGTTTTACCGAGCGTGTTAAAATCTGTGACGTGATTGGAACAGATCACGGTATTTTGTAGATTAAACAACTTTAGAGTCCGAATCAGCTTTTCCATATACTTAGAAAAATTTAGAAAATTTCCTAAGCTACACGAGGATGTACTCGTTTAATTGATTCAGAGTTTTAGAACCCGAGTTATGCCTTTTAGAAGGCTGCTGTCCCGACGGGACAGAACATGGCTTAGGTCTTAACTAAAATTTTGTCATAGGATAGCAACATTAAAACTTGCAAAAGTGGAATAAGTAATTTAAAATTTGACACACTTGTTTGCACAGTAGGAAAGGGTATGGGTATCGTTTCTTTACGCTTAAATGTTGTATTTAAGCTATGATGTTGAATGCTTCATTTGATAATGCATGTTGCTATGTCTATGAGATAAATGATTGAATTGTTCTTGTTGTTGTGATATAGTGGGGTTGTGATGCCGAAGGGTTTTGGTCACCTCTTTTTGTTCATAGTAAGGGTGTGATTTGACGGTGTGGCCTGTTAACGCCATTACCGAAGAATTATTAACCCCTGTAGGAGAAGAGTGCTCACCTTTTCGGTCGTAGGTCGGGTAGTTGACTGGAGTCAAATAGAAGAGATTGGTGGTGGATACCTATGGATGTTCTTTACCGTTCTGACGGTCAGTTTGGTTGGTTTTGTAACACCCCGGCATTTAATATGCCCGAATGCTACCAAACATAGACTAAGCAACCTCTAAATACCACAAAATCAAGTAAATTACAGCAAAGGCACTAATGCTAAAAACCGACATTTCGGCAGCATCTCCTTTGTTTTAACATGAATTGAAGGAAACACAATAGGATAGCAATATAAGGCAATATGAGAGACAACTAAAATAGCAATAATTAAAGACTTGAAAACAATATAAGTCTAATTCCAAGCATTCAATGTCTCCATGCGCCAAATGAACAATAAGACTCTCATAACGCAAAGTTTTACCATAAAACAATAAGCATCACACTTAGTTTATTATCAAAACCCAATTGAATGACTTGTGAGACGAATGAGTGAAACTACGTGTAGAAGTGTGACTATTTCCCCTCCCCGCATGCCAGTCTCATGGTACCTAAAACAACAAGAAAACACAAGCGTGAGTTCAACACTCAGCAAGCATATTGCAATGGTACAAAAGAACAATTACATGGTTATAACAAATCACATCATGTAAATCATCTCATTCATGATCACATCATGTAAATCATCTCATTCATGATCACATATCATTATCATCAACATTATGTATGCAATGCGATGCTATGCTCATGTCTCCTTGGAAACTCATACCGGTATGGTTGAGTACACACCCGTCGGCGTGCACCCTCTCCCCCCTTCCATCTCGAAGATGGAGGGTGCCTACTCCTCGCTTCCAAACACCGCGGTGGATGGAATCACGATGTAGAACTTACTCATTGACTCTCCGGAATAGTCATAACTTTCTCACGACCTTCCCCGGACTAGTTATGACTTTCTCACCGCCCAAGCCATGTATCATGCCATGTATGCAAACATGCCAACATCATAATTAACTTGTACATTAACACATGTCATCATAACATAATAAGCATACTCATCATATCATTGGCAATCATTAAAGCATGGCAAGTGATCATATCATATAATCAATTTCATCTAGTCTCACTAGCAACCTACAAACCGCTGTCCATTACAATACACTTGCCTCAACCACGGGCAACGGATTGGCGAGAAGAAGAAGGCACTCCCGGGGTCACACCACTTGCACATAGGTACTACACACTCACAATCATGTCCACAAAGCAGTAAGCAATCCCTCTTCTACCCTGACATCGCAAACTACTCGCTAAACCCAAAAATAGAGGTTCTTTCCCTTCGGGACAGCAGCCTTCCAAAAGGCATAACTCGGATTCTAAGACTCCGAATCAATTAAACGAGTACATCCTCACGTAGCTTAGGAAATTTCCTAACTTTTTCTAAGTATATTGAAAAGATGATTCGGACTCTAAAGTTGTTTAATCTACAAAATACCGTGATCTGTTCCAATCACGTCACAGATTTTAACACGCTCGGTAAAACAGCCATAACTTTCAAACTACTGATCGGAATTATGCGTTCTTTATACCCACTGAGAGGTATTGAAATTACCTACAACGTCTTCAACAGGAAGCCGACCAAATTCCGACTCTAAATTTACGAAAACCCAAACCCTAGGTCGACTGCTCGTGCTGCCCAAAACAGAGAACGTGGCAACTTCTAGATTTCATCAAATCTACTCAATTCCAGCACCACCAATTGATCTAAAAACGTGATAACCACCCTTAAAACAGATCCTAGACCAACCCCAAGGATTCCCATGGCCGTACCTTCGCCCGACGCAGGAAAACCCAACGGATCTCCTCCTGGTTCGCGCGATCTCCTTCCTTGCTCCAATCCCGCCGGATCTCCTCGTTGCGGAGCGCTCCAACGGATGGATCTTCGAGGTGATGAGGTGGAGAACTCCCCTAGGGGCAGCAAGGGAGGTGGAGAGGTGGTGGAGCAATGGGGAACAATGGGGGGGCGCATGGCAAGCAAGGGAGGTGGAGGTGGAGGTGGGGCGGCTAGGGCATAGAGGGGGGAGGAGGGGGCGCAACCAGCAGGAGTGGGCGCCCAATATGGGCAGGAGGAGGCCCCCAAACAGGCCTCCTACTCCTAAATGGACTCAAACTCTTCCCCACCAAGGCCCACGACCCTTTCCACTAGGCCCAAAACTCCCCCCGGAGAGGCCCAAATACCCGGAAACGGCCCGGAAACACAAATTAACCTCATACCGTATGATTTCAACCTCCAATTTCACATTTCATAATGTTTTTGACCTCAACAATCACATTATATAAGGTTTCGACACTCCGTGGTGTCACAGGTTTTCTTTGTTTTACTCGATCGAAATCAAAAGAAAAGTGTTTGGTATTTGATTTATCGCGGATTGTTTCGTAGGCGATTTGTGGTTTTGTCTTCCTTGGTTGAAGACGTAGAAGAAAGGTTTTGTGTTGCGCATCTGTTGGTCGCTATTTTTGCTTTGACACCGGTTTTGTTGGTCATTACGGGCTGTCTTCAGGAGGAAACTTTTGTGGTTGTTGTTCTCCCTATCTAAGAAAAAGTGTTGGAGTTTCCCCTTGTGCAGGCCCTGAGTTGGTGGAGCTAAGTTTGAATCTTTTATCGGAAAAGATTTAATGGACATTTGATTTTCCCTGGTGCATCCTTCTTCCTTCTTGGAAGTATAGATTTTGAGATTTCTTGAAGAGTTTTGTGGGCAAATTTGGGAATTTGAGAGTTGAGCTCCCCTGCATTTCTGTTGGAGTTTTGTTTTTCTTCCTTGCTTGGAAAGGAGAAATTTTCTATCGGTGTTCATTCTGGTTCTTGAGTTGTGGTTATCCTTAAAAGTTGAGTTGGATCCTGTTTGTCAAGAGTTCGTGCCCCATGAAGGTGTTTAGAAAAGTTTATGTCCGGGCTATGTAGTAGGTAACAATGTGGTTTATGGAATGACGTGTTGCTAAGTTAAATTTTGAGTTGAATCAATTCAATGTGATTATCATCTCTAGTTGGAGAATAAGTAGACTACTAGTGTTGTAGTTTACTTTGTAGCGAGAATGATTAAATGGGTTAATGTACATGCTTAGAATCTGTTGCCTTGCTTTAAAAGTGCTTATGATCCTTGTTAATGTTAAAAGTTTAAACCTTGATGCATAGTTAGAACATTAAGATGATGTAAATTAATGATACTGTTAAAGAAACCTTGCCGGTTGTTTAAAGATGTTCTAATCTAACGGTTTAATAGAGAAATTTAATCATGTTGACTAGTGGCTTTAATTTGAAAGTTGATTAGAGTTGCTATTTATGTTGTTGCAACCTACTAGTATATTTGGAAGTTTACAGTTGTGTCTCTACAATGCTGGTATTGATATCAATTGAGAAGACGTAAGACTTATTGTTAATGATGTTGTTAAGGGCAGTGTTAATGCTAGTATTCAATCTATTTTTAAATAGTTGGAGTATGTTGTGTGGTGGTAATTTTGTTATAACCGATGTATAGGGTAGCTAAAGGTAATGTTGTTGATTGATGATTATGCAAATTATTGATATTGACGACTTAGTAGTGGTGGTAATTGCTTAGATTAATTGTTGAAAAAAAATCCTTGTTAAAAATGGAGGTTATTGTAACATGTTGTGATGGAGTGGACAATGGATAATAATCATGATGCAAGATTTTAATCTTAATGAATGCATATCTTAGAATCCTATTTACGAATTTTATCTTGTAGAGATATTACTTTTTTGTTGAAGTCATTTTATTGATTGAACAAGTTTCAATTGTCAAGATTTTGACGTATGGATAGTATAAAATTTATAGGTTGACCATGCTCAAGTAGCTGTTGAAGTACTATGTTTGAAATATAGAATATGTTGTTATATGATTTGGTGATCCGTGGGGGTCATGTCAATATAGTCTTGGTTGGGTGCCTTTGTGATAAGCATCTTAAACCTTAATTAAAAGTGTTGGGAATGGTAACTAGAGAAAGAAATTATTATGTAAATCTTGTTAAATCCGGTTGGACTCTCTTGATGAGTAAATAGTGATTTTTGAATGCTTAAATGGTAAGTGTAGTGGAATATAAGTTATGGTGGGATTCATGCTGAGCTGGTGTTTAAAACCCTTTCAACTGGTGTGGTTGTTTGCCATTTTGGTTGAATGCCTTCGGTCAAGGTATTCCTTGTGTTGTGTTTTCGAGTTTCCCTAAAACCCGTAGCTATTGGTGCCAATCTTTGGTTTTGGCTATTTTGTTTAATTTGTGTTATGAGTACGGATTTACACCCAAAAGATTTTGAGTGGATCGCGCTCCTTCGCGTTCACCCTGAATTATTTTTGGAATAAATTTTAACGAAAGCAGATGGACATAGTGGGTTGTGTTGGAAACTCTTGAGATTTAATTTCTAACTCTTTTTGACTGGAGTTGAATTTATTTGCATAACGTGTGTGGTGTTTGCAAGTGCTCCAAAAGGTGGTTTTTATGGATGTTTCATCGATGATGTTGTTAGCAAAGTGTTCTCTTTTGGGATATGAGTTTCCCTTTCTTTTAAGAAAAAATATGTGGCGGTTGTGTGTACAGATGTTTGACTTTGGAGTCGATGTTCTTTTCCAAAATGTTGATTTTGGTTAAAATGCGATGTTTTGCAAGTTTAGTTTTCAAATTGACGTGGCTTCCTATACGATGTGGTGTTCTTATTAATGGTGTTGCCGTCATAGTTTATATGAATTTTGCAGCCATCGATGTTAATTGTGTTTCAATCATGTGATACTGAGGAAGAAGTCTTTTGGTGGTTGACTATTCGGTATTGTTGTTACATGAAGAATGAATCGTGAAAAGGAAGCATGACATTGTTTATAAATGTTTAATGATGAAAGAGTCGATGAGCCAAGTCGGTGAGAAAGTCATATATGGATATATGACTAATCCGGAGTGTTCTTGAAAAATGTGCATGCATGTCATAAATCGAGACTTCTATTTCTTTCTGGTATGTTGGTTGTGGTGTAGGAGATTTGTGTTTCCTTTGCATCTTAGCTTAGGAAAAATAAGATGAGTACTCTTTGGTTGTTGCCGGATTCTTTCCAAAGTGGCTTTTAGCGCTTTGGAGTTCGAGTTGTTGTATGTGGATCATTTTGGGTTCATGGGTTTTGGTTGAGCTTACTCAATGATTGTACCCTTTGTTCTGATTCTTTGAAAGGAAGAATGCGAGGGCGAGACCTTCTAAGAAAGGAAAATTTAGTGTGGGTTGGTAATGACCTAAGATATTAGGTGTTGCTAGTGGTTGATCGTAACTAGTTTGGAAGTGAAGAGTAAAGGAAGGTTGGGTATGACCCAATTCAAATTTTCTTGGAGAATTGTCAGTGAGGTGTTCCGCGATAGGGTTGATCAAATTATTAGTGGACCACTTGGTGGTTGCTAGTAATTGCTTTCTGTTTTTGAACAGTATTGGATCTTTTGTCGCCGATCTTTGAGCGTGTTGTGCCAACCGAAGAGGAATGTTCGATTGTTGTTGAATTTGCGGTTTTCAGAACCCTGGTCATAACGTAGGCTTCTCCTTTCGGTGGTAGTGGGGTGGGTGTTGGTCTTGTTGTAAAAGATCAGCATGTAACCCCGTTGGTTCGAGCAGTTAGTAATCTTAGAGTGTTGTGTCTCACTGGGTTTGCGTCGTCTTGAATACGACGAACCACAATTGAGAGGTTGAGATGTGAAGCACTTTTGTGCGTGGGAGCGGAAGATAGATCTAGAAGTTGGTATCATGTCCTTCTGAAGAGTGGCTTTGGTTAAAGGGATCGGGCACTTTAGTGCCAAGGAATGCATGGAATGAGGAGTGTGAGACCGTTTTATTTCGTGGTCTGTTTGGGACTTTAACCTACCGCTTGGGTTGTGCTGAGGCCGTATGTGAGTTATCTTTAGAGCTGTCAGTCTTTGATCCTTAGCTCCTTGCCTCTGAGTGCTGGCTGGTGCAAATCATAGGGGCTTCTAAGCGGGTTCTAAGGCGTGAACCATAACTCCCTTTTGATTTGGTTGTTTGCGAAGTGGCGTGTCTCGGATTAGGGGTCGAATCCTGTTGAAGGGGGGAAGAATGTGACAATATGGAATGGTGTGACATTATAAAATGTGAATGTTGAGGTTAAAAACATTATGGAATGTGGAATTGGAGGTTAAAACCCTACGGTATGAGATTTAACCGCGTTTCCGGGCCGATTCCGGGAGTTTGGGCCTTTCCGGGGGAGTTTGGGCCTAAGGGAAAGGGTCGTGGGCTTTGGTGGGAAGGAGTTTGAGTCCAATTAGGACTGGGAATCCTGGTTGGGGGCCTTCTCCCTGCCCTTTTGTGCGCCCCACCTCAGCCTTGTGCGCCCCCACCCCCCACTTGGTGCCCTAGCCACCACCCCCCACCTCCCCCTCTCCCTTGCTTGCGCCCCCACCTCCCCCTTGCTCCCCATTGCGCCACCATCTCTCCACCTCCCTTGCTGCCCCTAGGGTAGTTCTCCACCTCACTAACCCAAAGATCCATCTGTTGGAGCGCTCCGCAACGAGGAGATCCGGTGGATTTGGAGCGAGGAAGGAGATCGCGCGAACCAGGAGGAGATCCGTTGGGTTTTCGGTCGTCGGGCGAAGGTATGGCCATGGGAATCCTTAGGGTTGGTCTAGGCTCTGTTCTAAGGGTGATTATCACATTTTTAGATCAATTGGTGGTGCTGGAATTGAGTAGATTAGATGAAATCTAGAAGTTGCCACATTCTCTGTTTCGGGCAGCATAAGCAGTCTACATAGGGTTTGAGTTTTCGTCAATTTAGATTCGGAATTTGGTCGGCCGCCTGTTGCCGAAGTTGTAGGTACTTTCAATACCTTTCAGTGGGTATAAAGAACACGTAATTCCGATCAGCCGTTTGAATGTTATGGCTGTTTTACCGAGCGTGTTAAAATCTGTGACGTGATTGGAATAGATCACGGTATTTTGTAGATTAAACAACTTTAGAGTCCGAATCAGCTTTTCCATATACTTAGAAAAAGTTAGGAAATTTCCTAAGCTACGCGAGGATGTACTCTTTTAATTGATTCGGAGTTTTAGAACTCGAGTTATGCCTTTTGGAAGGCTGCTGTCCCGACGGGACAGAACCTCTGTTTTTGGGTTTAGCGAGTAGTTTGCGATGTCGGGGTAGAAGAGGGATTGCTTACTGTTTTGTGGACATGATTGTGAGTGTGTGGTACCTATGTGCAGGTGGTGTGACCCCTGGGAGTGCCTTCTACTTCTCGCCAATCCGTTGCCCGTGGTTGAGGCAAGTGTATTGTAATAGACAGCGGTTTGTAGGTTGCTTGTTGAGACTAGATGAAATTGATTATATGATATGATCACTTGCCATGCTTTAATGATTGCCAATGATATGATGAGTATGCTTATTATGTTATGATGCCATGTGTTAATGTACAAGTTAATTATGATGTTGGCATGTTTGCATACATGGCATGATACATGGCCCGGGCGGTGAGAAAGTCATAACTAGTCTGGGGAAGGTCGGTGAGAAAGTTATGACTATTCCGGAGAGCCAATGAGTAAGTCCTACATCGTGATTCGATCCACCGCGGTGTTTGGAAGCGAGGAGTAGGCACCCTCCATCTTCGGGATGGAAGGGGGGAGAGGGTGCACGCCGACGGGTGTGTACTCAACCATACGGTATGAGTTTCCAAGGAGACATGAGCATAGCATCGCATTGCATACATAATGATGATGATAATGATATGTGATCATGAATGAGATGATTTACATGATGTGATTCGTTATAGCCATGTATTTGTTCTTTTGTACCATTGCAATATGCTTGCTGAGTGTTGAACTCACGCTTGTGTTTTCTTGTTGTTTTAGGTACCATGAGACCGGCATGCGGGGAAGGGAAATAGTCACACTTCTACATGTAGTTTCACTCATTCGTCTCACAAGTCATTCAATTGGGTTTTGATAATAAACTAAGTGTGATGCTTATTGTTTTATGGTTTAGCTTTGCGTTATGAGAGTCTTATTGTTCGTTTGGCACATGGAGACATTGAATGCTTGGAATTATACTTATATTGTTGTCAAGTCTTTAATTATTGCTATTTTAGTTGTCTCTCATATTGCCTTATATTGCTATGCTATTGTGTTTCCTTCAATTCATGTTAAAACAAAGGAGATGCTGTCGAAATGTCGGTTTTGAGTATTAGTGCCTTTGCTGTAATTTACTTGATTTTGTGGTATTTAGAGGTTGCTTAGTCTATGTTTGGTAGCATTCGGTCATATTAAATGCCGGGGTGTTACACAACCAAACCAGCCCAGAAGGTTTTTAAACACCAGCTTAGCATAAATGCAATCATCTCTAGTATTCCACTACGCTTTCCATTAAAGACTTCAAAATTCACTACTTACTCATTGAGAAAATCCAACCGGATTTAACAAAATTTACATAACAATTTCTTTCTCTAGTTACCATTCCCAACACCTTTAATTATGGTTTATGATGCTTATTAAAAAGGCACCCAACCAAGACTACATTGACATGATCCTCACGGATCACCAACTCATAATACATCTTATTCCAAGTTTGAAACATAGTATTTCAACAAATCTTTCAGCATGATCAACCTATAATTTTTTTTATACCATCCATTCATCAACTTTTCGACAATCGGAACTGATTCAATTAATCAATGACTTTCAACATGTAAATATTATCTCTACAAGACAGAGTTCATAACTATGATTCTAAGACATACATTCATTAAGAATAAAATTCTACATCATGTTAATTATCCATGGTTCACTCCATCACAACATGTTACAATAACCTCCATTTTAACAAGGATTTTCAACAATTAATATAAGCAATTACCACCACTACTAAGCCATCAATATCAATAATTTGCATAATCATCAATCAACAACATTGCTTTTAGCTACCATATACATAGGTTGCAACAAAATTGTCACTACACAACATACTCCAACTATTAAATTAGATTTAATAAGTTAGACCATCACGACGCTCTTAAAGCAACAATAAAACTTATATCTTTCCAATTGACATCGATACTAGCAATATAGGAACAGCACTGGATACTTCCAAATATACTAATAGTTTGCAACATAAAAAAATAACGACTCTAATCAACTTCCAAATTAAGGTCACAAACCGACATGATTAAATTTCTCTACTAACACGTTAAATTAAAACGTCTTTAATCAACCAACAAGGTTTCCTTAACAATATCAGTAGTTTAAAATTTTAAACATTAACAATGTTCAGCTACACATTTAATAAATGGGGCGTACTACCTCACTTCAAAATAAAGTAACAAACTCTAAGCATGTTCATTAACACATTTGATCATTCTTGCTATAGAGTAATCTACAACACTAGAAGTTCATTTAATCTTAAGCTAAAGATAAAAATTACGTTTAACTAATTCAACTCACCAATTAACTTAGGAGTACATCATTTCCATAAACCACATTGTTACATACTACATAACATGCTAAATAACCATTTTTCACTTTTGACAAACAGGATGCAACTCAACTTTAAAGATAACCACACCTCAAGAACAAGAACGAACACCGATAAACAATTTCTCTTTCCAGACAAGGAAGAAAAAAACAAAACTCCAACAGAAATGAAGGAGAGCACAACTCTCAAATTCCCAACTTAGATAGCCCAAAACTCTTCAAGAAATATCAAGATCTATACTTCCAAGAAGGAAGAAGGATGCACCAGGGAAAACCAAATGTTCAACTAAATCTTTTCTGATAAAAGATTCAAACTTAGCTCCACCAACTCAAGGTCTGCACAAGGGGAAACTCCAACACTTTTTCTTAATCAGGGAGAACGACAACCACATAAGTTTCCTCCCAAAGACAGCCCACAATAACCAACAAAACTGGGTGTCAAAGCAAAAATTACGACCAAACGACGCGCAACTCAAAACTCTTCTTCTTCGTCTTGAACCAAGGAAGACAAAACCACAAACCGCCTATGGATCAATCCGCGAAAATCCAAGACCAAACACTTTTCTTTTGATTTCAATCGACTAAAAACCAAGAAGACAAACCAAAACCGACCGTCAGAACGGTGAAAAGCATCCGAAGGAAACCACCATCAACTCTTCTATTTGTCTCCAGTCAACTACCCGATCTACGATAGAAAAGGTAAGCACTCTTTCCCCACAAGGGGTTAATAGTTCTTCGGTGATGGCTTTAACCGGACATACCGTCGAACCACACCCTTACTATGAACAAAAGTGGTGACCGAAACCCTTCGGCACCACAACCCCACATTATCACCACAACAAGCACAATTCCATCATTTATCTCATAGACATAGCAACATGCATTATCAAATGAAGCATTCAACATAATCACCACAACAAGCACAATTCCATCATTTATCTCATAGACATAGCAACATGCATTATCAAATGAAGCATTCAACATCAAAGCTTAAATACAACATTTAAGCATAAAGAAATGATATCCATACCCTTTCCTACTGTGCATCCATGTGTGTCAAATTTTAGATTAGTTATTCCACTTTTGCAAGTTTTAATGTTGTTATCCTATGACAAAATTTTAGTTAAAACCTAAGCCATGTTTCTAAGTTATTCCACATCACATTTTAGTTGTACCCTATAGCATGACACTAAAAATACACATTCCAAGGACCTACCGCCCGCTCTGATACTAACTGTAACTCCCCGGCATCTAATATGCCTTGGATGTCACCAAACATAGACTAAATAACATCTAATAACCACATCTAAAGGTAAATTACAGCAAAGGAGTACATGCAAAAACCGAAAATTTCGGCAGCATCTCCTTTGTTTTCCCATGGTACGGAGCATCAACAATAATATCACAAGTTATATAATAATGGGAAGCATCTAAAGCAGCAATAACAGGCGATATAGCAACTATTTAAGTCTATCATAATGAATTTAACCACTCCATGATCTAAAACGAAGTAAATAATATGACCAAGCACACAAATAAGTCATACTCCAAGTTCTCAACGCATTAACTTATAATTACAACTACGAATGGCCAAATTGCATATATCTTAATGAGTGAAACTTTGTGAAGATGTGCCACTAAACCCTTTTCCCGCATGTCGGTTTCATGGTACCTAAAAACAACATAAAACACAAGCGTGAGTTCATCACTGTCGGGACCCCGAATTTGCAAATCCGGACCCTCTGTGTATTCAGCACTAGTCCAGGAACACGCTAGTGCACACAGTCTTAACATCAGTAAATATCACAATCATACCACTCGATACTAATAAAGTACTTTATTTAAATAGTCAAACTGGTTACTCGACCTTATGGTCAAGTTACAAATGTATGCCTCGCAGGGCGAAACTTATTAAGAGAGAAATAGTAGCAGCGGAAAATCAAATAATTTCGTGGCGCCATCCAGTATACCATAGGCAACTGACTGGGCTCGCTCCCTTAGTAGACGGATCCTCTTGGAGCTCCTCCTCCAAAGCTGGTGTAGTCTCCTCTTCAACTGGTGTTGTATTGTGGCAAGGGTGAGTACTTGGTACTCAGCAAGTCATGCCTGAATCTTGAGCTAATATACTATATGCATGGCTTGGTACAAAGGAATAGCTCAAGGTATATTTGCGATAAAGACATTTGACAAGTAACATAAGTAGATTCAAAGCAGTAGAAACAAGTATAGCATAGGTAACTTTTCAAGGAGTTTAATAAACATCTTTCCCATCCTAATCCACATTTCCATCAACATCATTATTAATCCAACCCAACCTTTCAAATCCAAGTTATTTTTGAGAAAATCTAACCCTTGACTGTAATTCCCGAGCGATGTCCCATACCGCGGACACGGCTATTCGAATAGATTCTACACTCTGCAGAGGTTATGCACTTTACCCACAAGATACAGTCAAACACCACAAAGGCGAGTTCAGTAACAAAGTCTTTCGGAAACTTCCGACAATACAAGTGGTCCTCCCGGTTATTGCACACTAACCCTTCCCTTAGCTAAGGCGAAGTTTAGGCCAATCAACGTTAGATGGGTACTGGCCTCGGCCCAGACGCTCCCGTACAACTTACACAAAGGGTGTAGTTGACCTCTGAGGTCCCACAGTGCGTTATTAGCAACTTAATCAACTAGGTCCGTCCCATTCTGGACATGTGGTTGCACGTTAGACCCAGTTCAAAGGCTTGCAAGGTTAAGTCCTTAGGGTGACCAGGGCAAGACTACCCGAAGAACCAAATCAACAACCCAATGCCACAACTGGCCCACCTGATTATTCCTGCCACATGCCCCGGTCGAAAACTATTTATCAAACCCCAGTTGATTACCATGCACCACGTGCCATCAACATCACATGATATCTTTCCAAAGCAGGTTCAATATATCATTAAGTCAATATTAGCATTTGATTGTCCAAAATCATGTCATGAGCACGTAGAAGGTCTAAGCAGAATACTCCAACGGTCTAAAACCCATGTTGGCAATTTAATATTGTCCAACTAGTAAACCACAAGTAGGGTGACAAGGGGGTCATGGGCCATATTTAAGTAATCAAGGTGTCCTCTGACAAATTGGTATTTATCTAATTCCCCAAATCTAAATAAAGTATTTTCTAATTGAACTAGCATGCAATAGGTTAAATCAAAATAGGTTTCAAAATAGGATCAACATGGTCAAAGCACAACTTGCCTTCAAAAAGTACTTGTTCTTAGTCTTGAGTTGGATCCTGAGTCAATACTTCTCCTTCAAATCCTTCCGGCGCTTCAACGTCTACTCGTAAAGCGTGCAAATATCAAATACACGAATAAACAATAGGCAAAAAGTATACAATCATCCAAATAAAATCCATAAACAGAGAGAACATAATTTTATGAATTTTTAAAAACTGGAATCGTCAAATTTGGAGTTAAAACGCAAAAGTTATGATTATTTAAAGTTTAAATAATCAATTAAATAATTTTACAGAGAAAAACTTTAGTCCAAAAATTAAATAAAATTCATATTTAGGTAGGTCTCAATTTTATACAAATTTAGAAATTTGAATCACTCAAATCGGAGTTGAAACGCAAAAGTTATAAGCGTTTGAAGTTTGAAACAAAATTTGAAATCATTATTTCGAATTAATAAATCATTTTCTTTTTCGGAAATTATTTATTGCATCAGCCTGGACACGTGGCAGCCTCTGATTGGTCTGGCGGCGTCACCGGTCCATGGACTTGGTCACGCTCGGCTCGGGTCTCACCGTGGACTCGGTCCACGGCTCCTCGTGTCAGCAGCGGTGGGTCCCCCTCGGTGGCGTCGCTGCGGCGTCGTGAGGCTCGACCACCGCTGACAGGTGGGACCGGCTGGCGTCATTCTTGGCGTCGGCGCTCATTGGGAGACGGCCCGACATCTTGAGCTGCCATGGCGTCGGCGTGGCGTCATGGTGCGATTTGGCCGGCCGTGACATCGCGGGCCGCGTGTCGGCGTCACTGCACGCAGCGTGGATGGCGCCGACGCGCGGTCAGCCTTCCGGACATGTGGCGCAATCTCGGCCGTTGATTTGAAATTCAACGGCCCAGATTATCGAGTCTCACGCGTTTGGGTTAACGCGTTTGATCTGAACCGTTGGATCTAGATCCAGCGGTCGAGATTGATGTGAGATTTTGGGCGGGATCTCACCGTCGGGTGACGTGGCGTGATCTTGGACCGTGCGATGGAGATCCAACGGCTCGGCGCTCGCGGATAACGATGGCGGCGGCGGAGCGAGCCACCGGAGGCAACGACGAGCAAGCGGCGCCGGGTCTCTCGGCGGAGTGAGAGGTACCGCAGGTGCGCCTTGGCTTGGGGAGTCTCGGAGGCCCAGGCTCGGCCGCGGCGAAGAAGGCAGCGGCGGCGAGCAAGCAACAACCGCGGCGGGAGAGAGGGGACTCGGCGAGCAATTGCGAGGTGACGGCGGCGGATAAGGCTCGGGAGTTGGGGAAGACGATGCGCCGCAGGTCGAGGCGATCCTCGAGCAACGATCCACGCCTTAAATCTGCGGCGGACGTCGAGATTCGCTCGGTTTCAGCGGCGGAACGATCTGGCGGCGAAGTCCGTTCGAACACGATGAGATAGCGTGGGCGCCACGATGGCCATCCACGTGGCGCGATCGGCGCCGAGATTGGCTCGGCGCGGCCGTGACTAGCGCGGATTGATCCTGGCCAGTTGGATCTTGATCCAGCGGTTGGATCGATCACGAGTTGGAGTTGGTTCGGTCGAGTCAGCTGGCTCGGGTCGGACTCGAGTCCGACTCGGTCGGATGAACAGTACTCGACCCGATTGATTTTCCAGCGATTTAGTATTTAAAATAATTTCCAGTAATTCATTTAATTCATTAAAAATAGCAAAATACTCAGAAAAATACCAGAAAAATTCTGGAAAATATTTTAGGGTATTTGGGACTCAGATAAAATATTTCCAATAAATCTTTATTTGCAAAATTAAATTCTTTAATTATTTTAAAATGGAATAAATTCAAATAAATTCCAAATAAATCCAAATAAATCCCAGAAAATTCCAAAAATTCACCAAAGTGCCAAATCACACATAGATTTAAGAAAACAAAATTTTGGGGTGTTACAAACCTCCCCCCTTAATAGAATCTCGTCCCCGAGATTCAAGGCTTACTACAGAATAGGCTTGGAAACTCTTTCTTCAAATCCTCTTCGCTCCCTAAGTCGTCGCTCTCTTCATGATTGCTCCTTTGAACTCTCTGAAGCGGGTTGACTTATTTACGGTCTCTCGAACCATAGTGTCCAAAATCTTTACGGGATGCTCCGTGTAAGTCCAATCTTCTTGCAACTCAATTGACTCTAGCGGTGTCTGTTCCTCAGGTCCTCGGAGACACTTCTTCAATCGAGACACATGGAATACGTCATGTACTCCTGCTAACGCATCGAGGCAACTCCGGTGATAAGCAACTTCGCCTCTGCGGCTCAAAATCTTAAATGGTCCAACATAGCGGGTGCGAGTTTCCCTTTGGCATGGAACCTCTTAACTCCCCTGAGAGGCGTAACTCTGAGGTATACAAAGTCTTCTGGTTCAAAACTCAAATCCCGACGACGATTGTCAGCATAACTCTTCTGTCGTGATTGGGCGATCTTCAACCTTTCCCTAATCATGGCAATCTGCTCTTCAGCCTCTTGAAGAATATCAGGCCCGAAGACACGGCGCTCGCCGGTCTCATTCCAATTCAATGGCGTCCGATAGGGTCGACCATACAGTGCCTCAAAAGGTGACATATGTAAACTAGCTTGGTAACTATTATTGTAACTGAACTCGGCATACGGCAAACTCTTATCCCAAGAGGTAGCATAAGCCAATGCACATGCTCTTAACATATCCTCCAGAATCTGGTTGACTCTTTCGGTCTGTCCATCCGTCTGTGGATGATAGGCTGTACTGAAGTTTAAACGGATTCCCATGGCTTCGTGCAACTTATTCCAGAACCTTGAGGTAAATTGGGTACCTCTATCCGATACAATCCTCCTTGGCACTCCGTGCAAACAGACGATCCTGATCATATACAACTCTGCTAACTTATCCCCCGAGTACGTGGTCTTCACGGGGATAAAATGGGCTACTTTGGTCAAACGATCCACTATAACCCATATGGAGTCATAACCTCCTTGAGTCTTAGGCAAACCGGTAATGAAATCCAATCCGATTTCCTCCCACTTCCACTCAGGTATTTTCAGCGGCTGTAATAATCCTGCTGGTCTCTGATGCATTGCCTTGACTCTCTGGCATACGTCACACAATGCAACATGCTCGACAACTTCACGCTTCATGCTTGGCCACCAGAATCTTTCCTTCAAATCCTGAGACATTTTGGCGCTTCCAGGATGAATTGAATACTTGGAGTCATGGGCTTCCTCCAAAATCAGTTGCTTTAATTCCTTCTTGTTGGGCACACAAATCCGATCCTTCATCCATAACGTGCCTTGCTCATCCAACTTGAAGTCCTCTGCCTTGCCTTCCTCCTTAATGGTCTTAATCCTGCGGATCTTGTCATCATCCTTCTGTCCTTCCCGGATCTGGTCCTCTAGGGTAGGCTTTACTTCCAATGCGGCCAAGAATCCGCTAGGTACCACCTCAATCTTCATTCTCTGGAAATCCTCACATAGCTCATCCTGACTTGTGGCTAGCAACATGCTCACAGTATGGCTTTTCCGACTCAGAGCATCGGCTACTACGTTGGCCTTTCCAGGATGGTAATGGATTCCAACATTGTAGTACTTGATCAACTCTAACCATCTCCTCTGCCTCATGTTCAGATCCGACTGGGTGAATATGTACTTAAGGCTCTTATGATCCGTGTATACTTCACATCTGTTTCCAATCAGATAGTGACGCCATATCTTCAAGGCATGCACTACGGCAGCTAACTCTAGGTCATGTGTCGGATAATTTTCCTCATGCGGCCTCAACTGCCTTGATGCATAAGCGACGACCTTTCCATTCTCGTGACAAAGACACATCCAAGTCCTTGGCGCGATGCGTCATAATAAATATCAAAGCTTTGAGTAACATCTGGTAGAACTAACACCGGTGCTGATGTCAATCGCTTCTTCAGCTCCTGAAATCCTTTCTCACATTCTGACGTCCATGCAAACTTCTTCTCCTTTTTCAGCAAATGCGTAAGAGGTCTCGCAATTGTCGAAAAGCCTTCAATGAAACGGCGATAGTATCCTGCCATTCCAAGGAAACTCCGGATCTGGGTCACGGTCTTCGGTTGCTCCCAATGTAACACAGCTTCTACTTTGCTTGGATCAACGGCGACTCCTTCTGCGGTCATTACATGTCCAAGAAACTCCACCTTGTCCTTCCAAAAATCACACTTACTGAACTTGGCGAAGAGTTGCTGTTCCCTCAGCTTTTCCAAAACTCGCCTCAAGTGTTCGGCATGTTCATCCTCTGTCTTGGAGTAGATTAGGATATCATCTATGAACACAACAACAAACTTGTCCAAATATTCCATGAACACCTTATTCATCATATTAATGAAATATCTTTGGCGCATTCGTCGATCCAAAGGACATAATCAGAAACTCGTAATGTCCATATCTTGGCGAGAATGCGATTTTGAATATCTTACGATCGGATCTTGGTGATGGTATCCCGATCTCAGATCAATCTTGGAGAAAACTCCGGCTCCTCTCGGCTGATCAAACAAATCATCAATCCTGGGTAACGGTACTTATTCTTCACGGTGACTTCATTGAGTGCACGATAGTCAATGCACATCCACGAAACTCCCGTCCTTCTTCTTGACAAACAAAGCGGTGCTCCCCACGGCGACGAGCTCGGCCTCGATAAATCCTTTCTCCATTAACTCTTCCAATTTGTTTCTTCATCTCTACCAACTCCTCGGTGGACATCCGATAGGGTCTCTTTGCTATCGGTCTTTGTGCAGGTACAAGCTCTATCACAAACTCTATGTCCTGTCTGGCGGCATACCAGGTAGATCTTCGGGAAAAACATCTGGGTACTCATTCACTCTTGAGACATCCTCTATGCTAATTGCCTTGGTCTTGTTAACCATCAAGCTGTCCTTCTCTAACGGCGGTAGCTTGAAATTCCACTTTCTTTCCACACGGGCTCTCGGTGAGATAGTCCTTCGTCCACAATCCAATACGGCCTTGTGCTTGGATAACGATCCATTCCCAAAATAACGTCTAAGGTGCAGGGTCTCCAAAATTATAAGGTTCGCTAGGAACTCTATTCCATCTATTAGTATTCTCACCGGAACATCCTACTTTCGTTCGGAGTTCGGAACCAGGAGTTTGAACTAAAAGCATGCACTTAAGTCTTGCAATCCCCAAATCGTTTCTAGCAGCAAAGCCTTGCGAAACAAGCGAATCTAAGCTCGAGTCAAACAAAATCCAGGTGCAGTGCGAGTTAACAAGTAACTTACCCGATCACGACGTCAGTAGCATTCTGCGGTGCATCTGCGGTGACATGGTTGACTCGACCTCTCACCACGATGCAGGGATGTGGTTCTGGTGCTGGCATCCTAGCTGGGGTGGTTCCCAAGTTAAAGCGAATCGGGTCACTCCTGCTTTGTCTTCTTTGGACAAGCTGTTGGCAAAATGTCACGGCTCGTTGCGATTGTAGCGGCGTCTCACTTGTTCCTTCGATTGCTGGAGCGGCGTTTCTAGCGAAGTGAGTGCAGTAGTTCGATTGGCGGGTCTTGGTGCTTTGGTGACGGTGTCCTTGTAGCATTCTGTGGCTGGAATCTGAAAAATTGATTTGGTGCAACTCTCGAGGCCATTGGCGTTCCACTGGCGTGATCCTCTTTGTTGCATTCTGCGCTTCTGTTCTCATCCAGTTCCTTGCGCTTGTCCTCAAGAATAAGCGCCTTATTCACCAATTCTTAGAAATGCGGAAAGGTGTGGGTGATCGGTCCTACTTGTAGTCTGAGTTAAGTCCCTTCATGAAGCGAGGCTGCGGCTTTATCTGTCGCTACATCCTCGGTGCGTAGCGTGCTAGGCTGTGTGAACTTGTTCGAGGTAGTCGACCCTTTGGTGATTACCTTGCTTGATGCTCGAACTCCTCCTTCTTAAGGTCCATGATTCCTTACGGCACGTGATAATCTGACTAAACGCAGCTTTGAACTCTTCCCAAGTGATATCTTGAGGGTTCTCTTGCGTGTACGAAGTTCTCCCACCATTCAATGTTGTTCCTTCCAACTGATGAGAAGCGTAGAGTACCTTCTCATTTCCTATGCATTGAGCTATGTGTAGCTTCCTCTCAATTGACCTTAACCAATCATCGGCCTCCAATGGATTGGCATTCCCGGAGAAAGTGGGTGGGTGAGTCCTCATGAACTCTGACAGTCTTGTATTCTGGCGTTGTCCCTGATTAACTTGATTAGCAGTGGCCTGAGCAGTGACATGTTGCATTTGTTGCATCATAGCATGCATCAACTGAGTCTGAGCAGCAAGAAATGCTCCAAAATTCTGCTTATCCAGTGGCGGTGCTGGTGCTCCATCATTGGGGTTTTCTGCTGGGCGAGAACCACTTCCATTGCCTCCAAGGTTTCCACGGGTGTTCACCATCTGTCGATTTGTTCTGGGTTTTAGAGATGAGGGGGAAACAAGAATAGACAAGTAATATGGAAATTATGCGGGGCGAAAGGTGTAACTTTTAAGGTCCAACTTTATTAATGATATCAATAACTTGGTATGGCTGCTTACAATGCCTAAGGGCCTTGCAACACATACTGCACACTCAGCAAACAATGAAAATCCAAATCGAACTAACACTGGAGTCTAACGCCTAAAGGTGACTCTTTATTCTATGACGCGACTCGGCGAAGGAGTCTCTCTATAAAACCTACGCTCACTCATCGAGAAAACCTCCACGGCCTGGGTACGGATCTTTGCGGCATAGGCGCGAAAGCGATTGCCATGTCCGGCAAGCTGCGTCATCTGTGGTAGTCGAAGAAGCGATGTCCTCATCGAGATCGACTCCTCCGGATCTGGCTCGTATAGCTCAAATCTTGGCTCTGCAGTTACGGTCCGTACAAAGCCATCTCCAACTCGTCAATTCTTCGCAGAAGGTGTGACACATACTCTTGAGCTTCCCGCCATCTGTTCTTCTCTGTTGTGATCTCCTTGCGGGCCTTCTGTAGCTCCTTGCTTGTATCATCGAGTACATCCTCCTGGGTGACAACAAGTCGTGCCAACTGTGTGAACATGGCATCCTCATCCTGAATCGCCTTCGGTTCAAGAAGGTTATTGCTGCGCGGGTGATAACGGAACACCGTGCTCTCCAACTCTCTGGCGTAGATACGGGTAATGTGTCGCATTGCTCGTCGTGATACTTCTTGGATACCCATCTGCATTGTAGACCTCCTGGCAGTCACGGTGTATCGAGGCGATTGCACAGGCCCTTCTTCCTAGCAGGTACCACAATCTTCACGTTACAAGCCTTGACCAATCCTGCCTGTCTGATCACGTCCACTTGGTATTGCGGCTTTTCAAACTCTCCGAGAGTCTGTAGCATACGCCAAAGTTCCGCGGCGTGACCAACCTCCAGATCGACGTAGTTGAACTCTCCCTCCATCTGTCACAAGAGCGCTTACGTAAGAACTCGAAATTTTTAAATCGTGACAAGGTAAGGAAAAATTCAGCAAGAGACAAGAAAAGAAAGAATGGGATGAGTCGAGATGTCATTTCTTATCTTGACAAATTTTATTCTTTTAGAAAATAGGTTTTATCCTCACTACGACCTTTCTAGCTAAGGTTGAGCCTACGGTCAGTATGGCTCTGATACCACCTCTGTCGGGACCCCGAATTTGCAAATCCGGACCCTCTGTGTATTCAGCACTAGTCCAGGAACACGCTAGTGCACACAGTCTTAACATCGATAAATATCACAATCATACCACTCGATACTAATAAAGTACTTTATTTAAATAGTCAAACTGGTTACTCGACCTTATGGTCAAGTTACAAATGTATGCCTCGCAGGGCGAAACTTATTAAGAGAGAAATAGTAGCAGCGGAAAATCAAATAAATTCGTGGCGCCATCCAGTATACCACAGGCAACTGACTGGGCTCGCTCCCTAAGTAGACGGATCCTCTTGGAGCTCCTCCTCCAAACTGATGTAGTCTCCTCTTCAACTGGTGTTGTATTGTGGCAAGGGTGAGTACTTGGTACTCGGCAAGTCATGCACGAATGCAGGCTAATATACTATATGCATGGCTTGGTACAAAGGAATAGCTCAAGGTATATTTGCGAAATGACATTTGACAAGTAACATAAATAGATTCGAAAGCGAGAAACAAGTATAGCATAGGTAACTTTTCAAGGAGTTTAATAAACATCTTTCCCATCCTAATCCACATTTCCATCAACATCATTATTAATCCAACCCAACCTTTCAAATCCAAGTTATTTTTGAGAAAATCTAACCCTTATTTGTAATTCCCGAGCGATGTCCCATACCGCGGACACGGCTATTCGAATAGATTCTACACTCTGCAGAGGTTATGCACTTTACCCACAAGATCTGATCAAACACCACAAAGGCGAGTTCAGTAACAAAGTCTTTGAAACTTCTAACAATACAAGTGGTCCTCAGGTTATTGCACACTAACCCTTCCCTTAGCTAAGGCGAAGTTTAGGCCAATCAACCGTTAGATGGGTACTGGCCTCGGCCGATGCGCTCCTGTACAACTTACACAAAGGGTGTAGTTGACCTCCTGAGGTCCCACAGTGCGTTATTAGCAACTTAATCAACTAGGTCCGTCCCATTCTGAGACATGTGGTTGCACGTTAGACCCAGTTCAAAGGCTTGCAAGGTTAAGTCCTTAGGGTGACCAGGGCAAGACTAGAAGAACCAAATCAACATCCCCAATGCCACAACCGGCCCACCTGATTATTCCCGCCACATGCCCGTCGAAAACTATTTATCAAACCCCGCTTGATTACCATGCACCACGTGCCATCAACATCACATGATATCTTTCCAAAGCAGGTTCAATATATCATTAAGTCAATATTAGCATTTGATTGTCCAAAATCATGTCATGAGCACGTAGTGAGTCTAAGCAAAGATACTACAACGGTCTAAAACCCATGTTGGCAATTTAATAATGTCCAACTAGTAAACCACAACTAGGGTGACAAGGGGTCATGGCACATATTTAAGTAATCAAGGTGTCATACAGCAAATTGGTATTTATCTAATTCCCCAAATCTAAATAAAGTATTTTCTAATTGAACTAGCATGCAATAGGTTAAATCAAAATAGGTTTCAAAATAGGATCAACATGGTCAAAGCACAACTTGCCTTCAAAAAGTACTTGTTCTTGGTCTTGATTGGATCTGAGTCAATACTTCTCCTTCAAATCCTTCCGGCACTTCAACGTCTACTCGTAAAGCGTGCAAATAGCAAATACACGAATAAACAATAGGCAAAAAGTATCCAATCATCCAAATAAAATCCATAAACAGAGAGAACATAATTTTATGAATTTTTAGAAACTGGAATCGTCAAATTTGGAGTTAAAACGCAAAAGTTATGATTATTTAAACTTTAAATAATCAATTAAATAAGTTTACAGAGAAAAACTTTAGTTCAAAAATTAAATAAAATTCATATTTAGGTAGGTCTCAATTTTATACAAAATTAGAAATTTGAATCACTCAAATCGGAGTTGAAACGCAAAAGTTATAAGCGTTTGAAGTTTGAAACAAAATTTGAAATCATTATTTTGAATTAATAAATCATTTTCTTTTTCGGAAATTAATTATTGCGTCAGCCTGGAAACGTGGCAGCCTCAACCTCATCGAGATCATTTCATCATCATCATCATGAATGCTTCTTGTGCAACATCATATTCATCTGCTGACGTCAGCCGGTCCATGGACTTGGTCCACGCTCGGCTCGGGTCTACCGTGGACTCGGTCCACGGCTCCTCGTGTCACTGACAGGTGGGTTCCCCTCGGGTGACGTCACTTCGGCGTCGGCGAGGCTCAGCCCAGCCCGGCAGTGGGACCAGCTGGCGTCATTCTTGCGGCGTCGGCGCTCGGCGGGACGGCCGGCCCGACATCTTGAGCCCGCCATGACGTCAGCGTGACGTCATGGTGCAGTTTGGCCGGGCCGCTGACATGCGGGCCCCGCGTGTCAGCGTCACACGCACGCGCGCGTGGACGGCGCTGACCGCGGCGGTCAGCCTTCCCGGACATGTGGCGCAATCTCGGCCGTTGATTTGAAATTCAACGGCCCAGATTAGATCTGAGTCTCACGCGTTTGGGTTAACGCGTTTGATCTGGACCGTTGGATCTAGATCCAACGGTCGAGATTGGATCTGAGATTTTTGGACGGGATCTCACCGTCGGGTGGCGTGGCGTGATCTTGGACCGTGTGATGGAGATCCAACGGCTCACAGCGCTCGCGGAGGACGATGGCGGCAGCGGCGAGCGAGGCCACCGGAGATGAAAGCGACAGCAGCCCGACGACGCCGGGTCTCTCCGGCGGAGTGAGAGGTACCGCAGTGCGCCTTTGGCAGGGAGTCTCGGGCCCAGGCTCACCGCGGCGGAAGACAGCGAGCAGCGCGAACGAAGCAACAACCGCATGGCGGGAGAGAGGGGACTCGGCGAGCAATTGCGAGGTGACGGCGGATAAGGCTCGGGAGTTGGGGAAGACGATGCGCGACGGGTCAGCGATCCTCGAGCAACGATCCACGCCTTAAATACCGGCGGACGTCGAGATCGCTCGGTTTCAGCATGGCGGAGCCGTCTGAGCGGCGAAGTCCGTTCGAACACGGTGAGATAGCGTGGGCCTTACGATGGCCGCCCACGTGGCGCGATCGACGGCCGAGATTGGCTCGAACGCGGCCGTGACTAGCGCGGATTGATCCTAACCGTTGGATCTTGATCCAGCGGTTGGATCGATCTAAGTTGGAGTTGGTTCGGCCGAGTCGGTGGCTCGGTCGGACTCGAGTCCGACTTCGGTTCCGACTTCGGTCGGATGAAACGATACCGATTGATTTTCCAGCGATTTAATATTTAAAATAATTTCCAGTAATTCATTTAATTCATTAAAAATAGCAAAATACTCAGAAAAATACCAGAAAAATTCTGGAAAATATTTTAGGGTATTTGGGACTCAAATAAAATATTTCCAACAAAACTTTATTTGCAAAATTAAATTCTTTAATTATTTTAAAATGGAATAAATTCAAATAAATTCCAAATAAATCCAAATAAATCCCAGAAAATTCCAAAAATTCACCAAAGTGCCAAATCACACATAGATTTAAGAAAACAAAATTTTGGGGTGTTACAATCACTCAGCAAGTATATTGCAATGGGTCATACCAAGCAATTCAAATATTATCATCACTACATAACAAACTCAATATCATGATCAAGTCATGCTTCTTGTGCAACATCATATTCATGTCTCAACCTCATCGAGATCATTTCATCATCATCATCATGAATGCAATGTAATACAATGCACATGTCTCCTCGAAGCAAATACCGGTATTGCCGAGTGCACACCCGTCGGCGTGCACCCACGTCCCCCTTCCATCCCGTAGATGGAGGGTGCCTACTCCTCGCTTCCACTCACCGCGTGGGTGGAATCACGAGGTAGGTCTTACATCCATGGCGCTCCGGATTAGTCATAACTTTCTCACCGACCTTACCGGAATAGTTATGACGTTCTCACCGAACGGGCCAAGTTTCATGCCATGTATGCAACATATGCCATAATCATTAACCATAAACCTTTGCATAGCATCTTAACATACCCTTTTTATCATATCATGGCAAATACCAAGCATGGCAAGATAGCATAACATGGAAACAATTGCATCTAGTCAAGACAAGCAAACAAACCACATGCTACCCATCCCAATACACTTGCCTTAACCTCGGGCGATGGATTGGCGGGCTGAGGAGGGCACTCCCGGGGTCACACCACCTACACATAGATGCCACACAATCACAACATGCCCACAAAACAGTACGCCATTGCCCATCTACCCCGATATCGCGAACTACTCCCAAAAACGAAAAACAGAGAATCTGTGCCCCCTAGGACAGCAGATTTCAAACTATCATAACTTTAGATCTAGGACTCCGAATCGATTAAACGAGTACATCCTCGCGTAGCTTAGGAAATTTCCTAACATTTTCTAAGTATATGGAAAAGCTGATTCGGAATCTAAAGTGGTTTAATATACAGAATACCGTGATCTGTTCCAATCTCGACACAATTTTGAACATGTTCGGTAAATTGAGTATAACTTTCAAACGGCTAGGTAGAATTGGATGTTCTTTATACCCACTGAAAGGTATTGAAGTTACCTACAACTTCTTCAACAGGCGGCCGATCAAATTCCGAATCTAAAATCACGAAAACGCAAACCCTCGGTCGACTGCACAATCTGCCCGAAACAGAGAACGTGGCAAACTCTAGTTTTCATCTAATCTACCCAATCATAGCACCACCACTTGATCTAAAAGCATCAAATAGACCTCTATAACAGTACCTAGACCATCCCCAAGGATCACCCATACCATACCTCAGCCCGAAGAACGACGAACGCCGAATTCCTTCCTCCCGGGCTCCCCGATCGCTTTCCTCGCGCTGGAACCGCCGGATCTCCTCATCGCAGAGCTTTCCGAGGGGAAGATCAGCGGGATGGCGAGGTGAGGGACTCCCCAAGGGAAGCAAGGAGGGTGGGGAGGTGGTGGAGGGGGTGGTGGCGCAAGGGGAGGGGAGGCGCACGGCAAGGGGCAAAAGGGGTGTGGCGGCTATGGGAGGGAGAGGAAGAGGTGGGGCGCATGGGGGAGGGTATGGGGCACCCTAGGGCAGGTTGGCAGCCCCCTCCTCCCCACATGGGCCAAGGAGGCTCCACCTAAGGCCCAAAAAGATCCCCCAAGGCCCAAGTTTCCGCGGAAAGGCCCAAACTCCCGAAATCGTCCCGGAAGCGCGATTAAACGGCATAACGTAAAGTTTTAACCTTCATTTTTCACATTTTATAAAGTCACATTCTCTAATTTCACCTTTTACGGTGTCTCGACATCCCGTAGTGTCACAAACACTCAGCGAAAATCCAATTCCAAACACTTTTCTTTTGATTTCAATCATCCAAAGCCAAGAAAACCAACCAAAACCGACTGTTAGAACGGTAAAGAGCAACTGAAAGAATCCACCATGAACTCTTCTATTTGACTCAGACCAACTACCCGGTCTACGACAGAAAGTATAAGCACTCTCCCTACGGGAGGTTAATAGTCTTTTGGTGATGGCTCTCACCGGCCACACCAATACCCACATAACATTACTACAAACAATAGAAGGTGATCGAAAACCTCCGGCACCACAACCCCACTTTATCAAACATATAGCAACTCAATCAAATCTATCATAAATATAGCATTATACATCAAAGCTTAGATACAATATTTGAGCGGAAAGCAACGATACCCATACCCTTTCCTACTGTGCATCAGAGTATGTCAAGTTTTAAATTAGTTAACCAAACTATTTCAGATTTTAAGGTTATTGCCCTAAGGCCAAATTTTAACAAGTAAACCTATGACATATTTCTACTTTTCCAAGTCAATATTTTAGTTTACTCTAGAGTAATTTGCTACATTCACATTCCACGGACCTAAAGCCCGCTCTGATACCAACTGTAACACCCCAGCATCTAGTATGCTTGAATGTTACCAAACATAGACTAGTCAACATCTAAAAAACCCACAAATAAAGATAAATTACAGCAAAGGAGCAAATGCTAAAACCGGAAATTTCGGCAGCATTTCCTTTGTTTTTTCATGATTCCGAGCAACAACAAAATACCACATGATATATCATAACGGAAATCATCCAAAGCAGCAATAATAGGTAATAATGCAGCAATTTAAGTCTAGCATAATGAATTTAACCACTCCATGAACCAATATGAAGTAAAGGATGTAATCAAGCACATGAACAACTCATAATCCTAGTTTCGTCACACTAGACTCATGATCACAACTCCGAAAGGTAAACATTGTCTAATTGTGTGGAAATTATGTGATGAAGTGCTGCTAAGCCCCTTTCCCGCATGTCGGTGTCAAAGTACCTAAGAAAAACAACATAAACACAAGCGTGAGTTCATCACTCAGCAAGTATATTGAAATGGAGTGGAAAGAACAATTCAATGCCAACATCATTACATACCATGCTTAACATCATGATCAAATCATAATCTCATCTACAACATCATAGCCATGACAAAGCACATTGTACACAACTCATTATCATCATCATGTATGCAATGCAATGCAATGCACATTCTCCTGGAAGCATATACCGGTATTGTTGAGTGCACACCCGTCGGCGTGCACCCTCTTCCCCCTTCCATCCCGTAGATGGAGGGTGCCTATTCCTCGCTTCCATTCACCACGGTGGATGGAATCACGAGGTAGGACTTACTCATTAGCTCTCCGGATTAGTCATAACTTTCTCACCGACCTTACCGGACTAGTTATGACTTTCTCACCGACTGGGCCAGATCACATGCCATGTATGCGATTATGCCATAAACATAACAACTTGCATCAAACTGAACTAAACATGGCATAGCATCATAATAATCCAATTTCATCAGAACATGGGCAAGCACTAATCATGGAAAGTTATCACATGTAATCATGACAAGATAGCACATCATGTAAACAATTTGCACCTAGTCACAATTAGCAACATACAACACGCTACCTATTACAATACACTTGCCTTAACCTCGGGCGACGGATTGGCGAGAGGATGAGGGCACTCCCGGGATCACACCACCTGCACACACATACCACACATTCAAAACGTGCCCCCAAAACAGTACGCAAAAGCTCATCTACCCCGACTTCACAAACTACTCCCAAAACCGAAAACATAGAATCTGTCCCGCCCAGACAGCAGACTTCAAATTATCATAACTTGAGCTCTAGGTCTCCAAATCAATTAAACGAGTACATCATCACGAAGCATAGGAAATTTCCTAACTTTTTCTAATTATTGGGAAAAGCTGATTCGGAATCTAAAATTGTCTAATCTACAAAACACTACGTTCTGTCCCAATTACGTCACAGATTTGAACACGTTCGGTAAAATGACCATAACTTTCAAACGGCTGGGCAGAATTGGACGTTATTGGTGTCCAATTAAAGGTATTGAAGTTACCTACAACTTCCTCAATAGGCGGCTGACCAAATTCCGACTCTAAAATCGCAAAAACTCAAACCCTAGGTCGAGTGCACAATCTGCCCGAAACAGAGAACATGACAAACTCTAGATTTCATCAAATCTACCGAATCACAGCACCACCTCTCGATCTAAAAATATCAAATCAACCTCTAGATCAGCACCTAGACCATCCCCAAGGATTACCCATACCATACCTCTGCCCGACGAACGACGAACGCCGAAACCTCTCCTCCCGGGTTCCCCGATCGTCTTCCTCGCGCCGGAACTGACGGATCTCCTCGTCGCGGGGCTTCCCGATGGAGAGATCAGCGGGATGGCAAGGTGGGGAGCTCCTCTAGGGCAGCAAGGGGGGTGGAGAGGGGAGGGGAGGGGTGGTGGCGCAAGGAGGAAGGAGATGGGGGCGCCATGGGGGAAGGGGAGGGAAAAGGGAGGTGGCGGCTAGGATGGGGGAGGTGTGGGGCGCATGGGGCTTGGGGAGGGGGCGCATGGGGAAACCCTAAGGGGAGGGTGGCAGGATTTCCTCTCTCATGGGCCAAAAACTCCCCCACCAACGGCCCACTTCATCCCCCCAAGGCCCAAATCAGCCCGGAAAGGCCCAAACTCCCGAAAACAGCCCGAAAACGTGATTAAACCTCATACCGTATAGTTTTAATCTCCAATTTCATATTTTTATAATGTCACGACAACCCGTAGTGTCATAGGATCGCTGCAAGTGATACTGCCGCCCGAGTCTTGTGGGACAGTTAGAAGGAGTTACTCAGTGAGCGGCAGTTTCTATCTCTCTTCTCTCTTTTCTACCCGACTCCACCCTTTTCCCCTATTTCTTCTCTAGTTCTCTCTCTCTCTCTCTCTCTCAAAACCCAAGAGCAAAAATCCTCAAATCTTCAGCCAACTCTTTAGTGCTCTGTACAATATTTAAGCTCTTGTGATTCTCCCACAAATGGTGACCCTCTCCCCCTTCTCTCATTAAAATTTCTTGCCCTAGGTTACTTTATCCATTTTAGGGATTAATCGAGAATGTAGTGCATATGAGAATGCTCTGTTCAAATCCTTGTTGAAATTGTGTGGATTACGATGACTAATATTCATCTCCTGGATTTCAAGTGCCCGATCCACATTTAAAAGGAAATTTGAACAATCCTTTTGGACTTTAACTGTCCAATGCTATCTCCCGTGTTGTGGCCATGCATGGCCGGCACTACCGGGCTCTTCGAGCAGTAGTGCCACCTCTGCACTATTGGCACGAGTGCAGTAGTACAAGTTAATGGTCATTTTCCAAACTTGGCTATACACCTATTCCTTCTCCATCAAAGCCTTATTTGTTTCCCTTTGCTTATTTTTTTTCTATTCCTTGGATTCTAGACGATGCTGAGGACAAAAAATCCCTCGAAGGCTCCTGTTACTCGGGGCGGTGGAGTGGTAAGGAAGTCCACAAGAGGGTGAGGAGTTCCCACTCCCGCTACTAATAGTGAGAGTAGTGCTAGTTCCTTCACCATCGCTCTAAGGAACATAGAGGGAAGAACAAACTGTTGAAATGGAGGTCATGGGAAGATCCAGCTCTAGAAAAAGGAAAGGAGCCTGCAGTTGACCCTGAATCTGAGGATGAGGAAGAAACAGAAGATGAGGAAGTAGAGGACGAAGATGAGAGTGAGGATGAAGAGATGCCTGATGTCGGGGTTTTAGGCATGATCCCTCTCAGATCAAAGGGCACAAGTATTTTTCTCTTAGAGGAGAAAATTAGTACCTCTTGCCCCGTGATGCCACCGACCCAAGATTATATTCTCTTTTCCAGCATAAGGTCTTGATCAAATCTACAAGGATAAAAAGTTTGTAAATCAGAGATGGGTTTGTTGGAATCATATCAGGGATTAACCTGATTTTGTGGGTATCCCTGAGCTTTTTGGAGGTGCGGGTTTGTATCATTCTCTCAGGAGGAGATTTGATTATGCGGATGAGATCATCAAACAGTTTTATGCCACAATCTTCATTCCTGACACTTTCGATTTGATCACTTGGATGACAGGGTCCCAGACTTTCACTGCTACCAAGGATGAGTTCGAGCATGCCTTGGGCATTTTTCGCAGTGGATTCCTGTAACACCCCATAAATCTAAACTGTTGTACAAGAACATATCGACAGCATTTCCCCTAAAACAGGATAGTACGGAAGCAATTCGAATAGGAATAATATCACGACATCAAAACTAGAGACAACGAGTCTAATTCAACCAGGTATTAACCATAAATAAAACCCATCTATAAAGGGACAACCATAAACTAGAACAAGTTTAAAGGGAACAACAATAGGTCTAAATGAAATAAAATTGCATCCAACTAATGTATTATTTAAAACACTAGATCATGTGAGTCGTGATGATAACAGAAAATTTATTGTGTTGCTAGCCCACCCTTCATGCTTACGACTCACGTGCGCTACCTGAAAACATCAAAGCGACAAGTAGTGAGATTGGGTAATCTCGAGCAAGCGGAACAACTAATACAAATAAAACATCCACCATATATCTATCATTCCACATTCCTCATATACAATACCACATCAAAGAGTCCACATTCCTCATGTACAATACCACATCAAAGAGTCCACACCACTTCAGTAAAATTCATATGATTGATGCACATGCTTATGCCATGTTCCTCCTCACCGTGCCCTTTCTCAGGAACACACGGTGTTGTACCACTGATCGCCACGCCAAGGCGTCGACAAACTTCCAATGCATGATTATGCAGTTAATGCTTCATGCATGAATTCATTCATAACCTCTCCCACTGAGTCCATACGTTTTCATATCATCATATAGCATGGATAGAAAACAAATATCATAGAGATGAAATGTTTAGACAATTCATCCGGTAAACAACATCATTCTTCACCTTACTCTTGATTCATAGCTAAACCACAACATCACAATACCAGTCAAGATATTGCAATCCTCAAAGCAAGTGATTAAACCATGTATGATTGCTGTAATTGGAGTTTATAGTGAAGGCGAATCAAACAACAATGTATCGATTAACAATACAACTGCTTCCACTTGCCTTTACCGACGTGGGCGAAGAACCTGAGTTACGCCCAGCAGTGGCACCACCTGAACAAACATTATTTCAGTACATAGCGACATCACAATTCATCACACAATTCAAACACACGCTTCCTACTCCCCGATCCCATTTAAACGCCAAAAACCCCGATCTGTCCGGATCGAACAGCAGCACCCTCTCTTCCCAATTTCGTATCTTTTTATCTACTGTTCATAAAAATACAGAAAAATTACAGTAGCTAGATATTGACGAGATCTACAACTTTCATGAAGGTCAAAAATTTCAATTCTGCTGCTAAATATGCCTAAACAACCGTCCAACACAGTGGACGAAATCTGTTTCCAGATTCTGTTCGTCATCTTCCAACAGCGATAACTCTCAGACAGACGCCCCAAAAATTCTGAAAAAAATACAGAAGCTAGGTCTCGACGTTTTCTACAACTTTCTAGTTATAGGTTTTTGCAGGAAAAACCATCTATGCCACTTAAACCGCGAAACAATCCGCGCTGCACAATCTCCCCTTCCAAAAACAGCACCACGTGAACATCTACCCTTCTCCCCATCAAGATCCCTCCAACCCACTCACCACCAGATCTAATACACTCCTAATCCCTAGGTAGAACAGGGGTAAAAGATTGGGAATTTTACCTTGAGTTCCCCCTTGCGAACCCACGAAGAACGCGCGACGATCCCCGTAACGGAAATCTGTTCGTCCTTCTCGCCTCCACGGATCCTCTTCTCGTTTTCTCCTTCGGCGTTTGGCGGTGGATCTTGAGCCACCACGCAGGGGAGGAAGAGGAGGGTGCGGCTGCTAGGGGAGGAAGGAGGCGCCTTAGGGTTTGGGGAGGGGGCGCCACTTAAAGGGGTAGGTGGGCGGCCCACCAAGGCATGGGGAGGAGAGGGGAAAAAGGAATTCCCGGCCAGGCCCAGTTGCCTCAGCCAGTGAAACTAGCCCAAAACTCCAATTTTTAATATTAAATTGCCGCATAATCTTCAATTATTTCATTCCCCGACAAAACCCTCTTTCTTTCCGGAACAACCAAGAAAGAAAACCCTATGATCGCTCTCACCATTCATTCATCATGTAACAACACTATCGAATAGTCATTTACAAGACGACTTTTTCCTCTGTAACACATGAATAAAACTCGAATAACACCGAGGATTACGCTAATTCATATAAACTATGTCGGCAGCATAGTTAACAGTAAGGCACCACATCATATCAAAACCCACCAATGATAGAAAGCTAAACTTGCAAAACATCGCATTTTAACCAAAATCAATATTTTGTAAAAGAACATCGACTCCAAAGTCAAACATCTGCACAAACAACCGCCACAATTTTTTTTTCTCGAAAGAAAGGGAAATTCATTCCCAAAAGAGAACTCTTCACTAACCAAATTCACTTATGAAACACTCATATAATCCACCTTTTTGAAGTACTCGCAAACGTCACACACATCATGCAAATAAACCAACTCTAGTCAAAAAGAGTTACAAATTAAATCTCAAGAGTTTCCAACACAACCCACTATGTCCATCTGCTTCCTTTAAAATTAATTCTAAAGATAATTCAGCGCGAACGCGAAGGGGCGCGATCCACTCAAAGACTTTTGGGTGTAAATCCATACTCATAGTGCAAACTAAACAAGTTAGCCAAAACCAAAGGTTGGCATTAACCACTATGAGTTTTAGGGAAACTCTGAAACACAACAGAAGAAACACTTCGACAAAAAGTATTCAACCAAAATAGCAACCAACCAAACCAGTCCAAAAGGTTTTAGACACAGGCTCAGGATGAAAGCCACCATATCTAGTATTCCACTATACTTACCATTTAAGCATTCAATATACACTATTTACTCATCGAGAAGCCTCAATATAATTCAACCAAAAGCTACATAACCAATTCTTTCTCTAGTTACCTTTCCCAACATTTATAAATACAGTTTATGATGATTAACAAAACGTCTTCCATTCTATACTACCTCATCATGATCCCCACAGACAACACATCATATATCAATGTATTCTATATTTCAAACATAGTACTTCAACATATATTTAAGCATGATCAACGTATCAATTTTATACCATCCATACATCAACATCTTGACAATTAAAACTTGTTCAATCAATAAAATGACTTCAACCAATAAGTATTATCTCTACAAGATAAAATTCGTAAACAGGATTCTAAGACATGCATTCATTAAGGTTAAAATCTTGCATCATGATTGTTATCCAATGTTCATCCCACCACAACATGAACTCGACATAAATCCACGCTTTTACACTTTTCTCTATTGGATCAAAGGTTTCCAACAATTAACAACACTACCAAGTCATCAATAACAACAAATGGGCATAAACATCAACCATCAACATTACTTTTGGCTACCCTATACATAGGTGATAACAAAATTACCACAACACAACATACTAGTAGGTTACAACAACGTAAATGGCAATTCTAATCAACTTCCAAATTAAAGTCGCTAGTCAACACGATTAACTTTTCTCTATTAATCCGTTAGATTAGAACATCTTTAAACAACCAGCAAAGTTTCTTTAACAATAACCGCAGTCTACCTCATCTTAATGTTCTAACCATGCATCAGGTTTAAAACCTTAAACATTATCGGGGGTCATAAGCACTTTTAAAGCAAAGCAACAGATTATAAGCATGTACATTAACACATTTAATCATCCCCACTACGGGGTACTCTACATCACTATAGGTTCATTTAATCTTAAGCTAAAGGTAACAATTACACTTAATTGATTCAACTCGCAAATTAACTAAGGAGTACATCATTTCTATAAACCACATTGTTACATACTACATAACATGCTAAACAACAATTTCCACTTTTAACAAGTAATTTCAGTCAAACGAATACTTACTTTATTTGCAGCATTTTTTTTTCTTTTAATACTCAACCAAAACTCACAAAGAAGCTTGACTCTCAAATTTGCAATAGGACATGACTCCAAAACACATTTCAATCTTAAAGACTCCCACTTGAGGGAACCAAGCGATCAAGTAAACCTTTACGAACAAAGGCACAAAACATAAATCGACACAACTTAACTTTTTACACACGCTTCAATAACTTCTTTTAAACTCAGAGCAATACACACAAGAACCAAAAGCTATACCTTTCTTTGCAAGGCAACCAACTAAACAGGTGTCAAAGTCAAAAAGGCGACCAAAGACGCACAACACAAAACTCCCCTTCTTTGTCTTCACCCAAAGAAGACAAAACCAAGAAACATCAAGGCACACTCATGAAAATCCAAATTCCAAACACTTTTCTTCTGATTTCAATCAACTAAAACCAAGAAAACCAACCAAGACCGACCTTCAGAACGATAAAGAACATCCGAAGGAGTCTACCACCAATCTCTTCTATTTGACTCCAGTCAACTACCCAATCCACGACAGAAAGGGTAAGCACTCCTCCTACAGGGGTTAATAATTCTTCGGTGATGGCGTTAACCGGCCACACCATCAAACCACACCCTTACTATGAACAAAAAGAGGTGACCGAAACACTTCGGTAACACAACCCCACTTCCTCACAAATGAAGCAACTCAATCAAATCCATCATAAATATAGCATTATACAACATCAAAAGTAGCATTCAACATCAAAGCTTAGATACAATATTTAAACGGAAAGCAACGGTACCCATACCCTTTCCTACTGTGCATCCATGTGTGTCAAATTTTAAATTAATGATTCCACTTACACAAGTTTTAATGTTGCTATCCTATGACAAAATTTTAGTTAAAACCTAGGCCATGTTTCTAAGTTATTCCACATCATATTTTAGTTGTATCCTATAGTATGACACTAAAAATACACATTCCAAGGACCTACTGACCAGCTCGATACCAACTGTAACACCCCATAAATCTAAACTGTTGTACAAGAACATATCGACAGCATTTCCCCTAAAACAGGATAGTACGGAAGCAATTCGAATAGGAATAATATCACGACATCAAAACTAGAGACAACGAGTCTAATTCAACCAGGTATTAACCATAAATAAAACCCATCTATAAAGGGACAACCATAAACTAGAACAAGTTTAAAGGGAACAACAATAGGTCTAAATGAAATAAAATTGCATCCAACTAATGAATTATTTAAAACACTAGATCATGTGAGTCGTGATGATAACAGAAAATTTATTGTGTTGCTAGCCCACCCTTCATGCTTACGACTCACGTGCGCTACACGAAAACATCAAAAGCGACAAGTAGTGAGATTGGGTAATCTCGACCAAGCGGAACAACTAATACAAATAAAACATCCACCATATATCTATCATTCCACATTCCTCATATACAATACCACATCAAAGAGTCCACATTCCTCATGTACAATACCACATCAAAGAGTCCACACCACTTCAGTAAAATTCATATGATTGATGCACATGCTTATGCCATGTTCCTCCTCACCGTGCCCTTTCTCAGGAACACACGGTGTTGTATGCAGATCGCGACGCCAAGGCGTCGACAAACTTCAATGCATGATTATGCAGTTAATGCTTCATGCATGAATTCATTCATAACCTCTCCCACTGAGTCCATACGTTTTCATATCATCATATAGCATGGATAGAAAACAAATATCATAGAGATGAAATGTTTAGACAATTCATCTGGTAAACAACATCATTCTTCACCTTACTCTTGATTCATAGCTAAACCACAACATCACAATACCAGTCAAGATATTGCAATCCTCAAAGCAAGTGATTAAACCATGTATGATTGCTGTAATTGGAGTTTATAGTGAAGGCGAATCAAACAACAATGTATCGATTAACAATACAACTGCTTCCACTTGCCTTTACCGGCGTGGGCGAAGAACCTAGTTACGCCCAGCAGTGGCACCACCTGAACAAACATTATTTCAGTACATAGCGACATCACAATTCATCACACAATTCAAACACACGCTTCCTACTCCCCGATCCCATTTAAACGCCAAAAACCCCGATCTGTCCGGATCGAACAGCAGCACCCTCTCTTCCCAATTTCGTATCTTTTTATCTACTGTTCATAAAAATACAGAAAAATTACAGTAGCTAGATATTGACGAGATCTACAACTTTCATGAAGGTCAAAAATTTCAATTCTGCTGCTAAATATGCCTAAACAACCGTCCAACACAGTGGACGAAATCTGTTTCCAGATTCTGTTCGTCATCTTCCAACAGCGATAACTCTCAGACAGACGCCCCAAAAATTCTGAAAAAAATACAGAAGCTAGGTCTCGACGTTGTCTACAACTTTCTAGTTATAGGTTTTTGCAGGAAAAACCATCTATGCCACTTAAACCGCGAAACAATCCGCGCTGCACAATCTCCCCTTCCAAAAACAGCACCACGTGAACATCTACCCTTCTCCCCCATCAAGATCCATCCAAACCACTCACCACCAGATCTAATACACTCCTAATCCCTAGGTAGAACAGGGGTAAAAGATTGGGAATTTTACCTTGAGTTCCCCCTTGCGAACCCACGAAGAACGCGCGACGATCCCCGTAACGGAAATCTGTTCGTCCTTCTCGCCTCCACGGATCCTCTTCTCGTTTTCTCCTTCGCGTTTCGCGGTGGATCTTGAGCCACCACGCAGGGGAGGAAGAGGAGGGGGTGCGGCTGCTAGGGGGGAGGAAGGGAGGCGCCTTAGGGTTTGGGGGGAGGGGGCGCCACTTAAAGGGGTAGGTGGGCCGGCCCACCAAGGCATGGGGAGGAGAGGGGAAAAGGAATTCGGCCCAGGCCCAGTTGCCTCGGCCAGTGAAACTAGCCCAAAACTCCAATTTTTAATATTAAATTGCCGCATAATCTTCAATTATTTCATTCCCCGACAAAACCCTCTTTCTTTCCGGAACAACCAAGAAAGAAAACCCTATGATCGCTCTCAAATTCTAGGGCATCACAATTCCCTCAAATCCATGATGATCCTATTCTGAGCCTGAACGCAATCACTGACTTTTATGATCCAGCTAGAGGAGCAAAGCCCAGAAAGCTTGCAGGACTTCACCTCCAGCCTGGCATGAACAACAAGATCATAAGAGTCACAATTCATCCCAAGAGTGGGAATTTCGATGAGATCAGGGGTTATGCCTGGAACTTGATGGCTAATATAATGTAGAGAAAGAAGTTCGATGTTGTGAACTTGATAATGAGGGAATGGGAAAGTCTGCACGTGAGTGGGGTAAAACCATTTACTTCACCTCTTACATTATGGCCCTGATCAGGGGAAATACAGGGTATAATGGTCGTTTGCCCACTCTCACAAGCCCCGAATTTCTCCTCCTCAAGTATTGCATCACATCGCCTAGCAGCACCACGCCAAGCTTGAGAGAGAGCAAGCCCAAGCTCAAGAGAAGGCTTGAATAGTAGCAGCACCTGCTTTAGATGCTTTCCTAGCTAGTCTCACCACCTTGGCTCGGACATGATGGGACAGTTCTCCACCATGATGAGTCAGCTCACTCAGATGCATGATTATCAAACTCAGACTCGTCAGTTGGTTGAGGACATCAGGCGGCATGTGGATGGGATTGGAACGACTATTGATCAGCTGCGTGATGAGTTGCTTCCCATCACCTATCGTTGTTTCAGTTGTGGTCGTAGTCATGGCCGTGATGCTCCTCCTCCCACCTATCATCGTTCGGAGTGCCCTCTTTTAGTACTTGATGCCAAAGAGGGAGAAGTCAAGGGGAGGAAGTAGTCAAGTGCTTCTTTTGTTGAGGATTAACTTATGTACTTTATTTATAATATTTTTATGTAAGCTTTTGAACTTCATGTTATGTTGCTACTTTGGATCATTTTTATGCATTCTATCTCTTGTGGTTGTAATGACTTGTTGGATGTTTAATGTTTATGTTTAATGTTTTTAAATACTTTTAGTTATTTAAGTTGTGGTTTGGATCCAGTTGAGCACATTATTTATATTGCTTATATTGTTTATTGTTGATTCCTCATATTGCATTATTCCTCTGTTCCAATATATAGTCAAAACTCTGCCAAAATTTACACAATCCACATACGTGCATAAATTTCAACTCACTATTCTCGTGCGCACAATTAGGGCAGCTTCAACTGTACATTGTGCTTAAAATGGCATCTTGCTCAAAATCTTATTTACCTTCTCTTCAAGAAAGTAAAATGACATTTTAAAGAAAATAACCCTTGAGTAAACAATTTACTTAATAATATTGTGTACTCAAAATAAATTTTAAACTCTCTATTTATACAAGGGTTATCATCAATTACAAAAAGGGGGAGATTGAAGCATCTAGGCCCTCAACTTCACATTGTTTTGGTAATTAATGACAATCAATGTAATATCGCAGATCTTTGTCTAGGATTAAAGAAAGTCGTAGATGGGGGATTGGGCCAGTAGTGGCCTATTTAGGGGGTTTTTTTGGGGGTGAGTTTGGTCCCTTATGCAAGGGAATATTCCCTAACCCTAGCCCCACCTACCCCTCATCTCCCCTTGCGCCCCCTCATCTCCCCTTGCACCTACTCCTCTCCCTCCTTGGCAGTAGCCACCTCCTCCTCTCTCCCTAGTGCCCTTCCTCCCTCCAAACCACAAATCCCCCTTCCTCTCCGTGCTGTAAGATTCAAGGGATATTTGAGTTCGTCGTCAGGCTCATCTATCTCCGGGAAGGTAATTTATTTTAAGGGTTCCTTTGGGGTTTGGGTGGCTGCAAATAGGAGTGGATTCGATAGTTTTGCTGGTTCTTAGGGTTGGGGTTAGACCTGATGTTTGATCTAAATTCGTAGCACTTTCACTGCGTTCGGGCAAAATAGATTGCTGTTTTGGGAAACGATTAAGGGTACACTAGACTCGTTTCCAAAGGAGACAGATGTTGTAAAAATTGTAGATCTTTGTCTTATATTTAATAAGAGACCAGGATCATGAAGTTTGGATCAGCCATTTAAAAGTTATGGCTGTTTTGTTGAAGGCTGTTTGAAAACTGCCGCTACTGACAGCACCTGCGGGAATTTGAAATTTAGGGCTAGTTAGAGGCCGAATTAAATTTTATCAATAATTAGAAAAAGTTGGAAAATCCTGTAGATCATGAAAATATCCTCATTTACTGAATTTGGAGTTGTAGAACTGTAACACCCCGGCATTTAATATGCCCGAATGCTACCAAATATAAGCTAAACAACATCTAAATACCATAATTAAACATAAATTCCAGCAAAGGCGCACAAGCTAAAAACCGAGATTTCGGCAGCATCTCCTTTGTTTTAACATGAATTGAAGCAACAACAATAATAACATGTCAATGTGGCATAACGAACGATAGCAATAACATGATCAAATGGAAAAACAGCCACCATACCACTAAGGATATAAATTCTATCCATCACATGACAAATATGGACTAATCAATTACTCATAACGACCAACGAATCATCGAAACCATAGTTTAGTTCAATGAATTAACAATAACCATAAGGGAAGGAACATGTCATTGTTTAAATGTGTGATGCTAAGTGATGACGTGTGACTAGCTCCCTTTCCCGCATGTCAGATTCATGGTACCTAAAGGAAAACAACATAAACACAAGTGTGAGTTCATCACTCAGCAAGTATATTGCAATGGTACAAACATAAACAATTCCATAGCAATAATATCTCACATCATGTAAACCATCTCATTCATGGTCACATATTATCATCATCATCAATATGTATGAAGTGCATTGCGATGCTCATGTCTCCTTGGAAACTCATACCGGTATGGTTGAGTACACACCCGTCGGTGTGCACCCTCTCCCCCCTTCCATCCCGAAGATGGAGGGTGCCTACTCCTCGCTTCCGTTCACCGTGGTGAATGGAATCATGATGTAGGACTTACTCATTGGCTCTCCGGAATAGTCATAACTTTCTCACCGACCTTCCCCGGATTAGTTATGACTTTCTCACCGCTCGGGCCATGTATCATGCCATGTCATGTATGCAAATATGCCAACATCATAATCACTCTTACATTAACACATGGCATCATAACATAGTAAGCATATTCATCATATCATTGGCAATGATTAAAGCATGGCATGTGATCATATCATATATCCAATTTCATCTATTCTCAACAAGCAACCTACAAACCGCTATCCATTACAATACACTTGCCTCAACCACAAGCAACGGATTGGCGGGAAGTAGAAGGCACTCCCGGGGTCGCACCACCTGCACATAGGTACCACACACTCAAAATCATGTCCACAAAACAGTACGCAAACCCTCATCTACCCCGACATTGCCAACTACTCGCAAAACCCAAAAACAGCGGTTCTGTCCCGTCGGGACAGCAGCCTTCCAAAAGGCATAACTTGGGTTCTAAGATTCCAAATCAATTAAACGAGTACATCCTCGCGTAGCTTAGGAAATTTCCCAACTTTTTCTAGTTATAAGGAAAGACTGATTCGGAATCTAAAGTTGTTTAATCTACAAAATACCGTGATCTATTCCAATCACGTCACAGATTTTAACACGCTCGGTAAAACAGCCATAACTTTCAAACGGCTGATCAGAATTTAACGTTATTTATATCCACGGAAAGATAATGAAATTGTCTACAACTTCTTAAACATCCATACGACCAAATTAGGAATCTAAATTGGCGAAAAACCGAACCCTAGGTCAACTGCTCATGCTGTCCGAAACAGAGAACGTGACCAACTCAAGAATCCATCTAATCTAATCAAATCCAGCACCACCAATTGATCTTAAAACTTGATAAACACCCTTAGAAAATTACCTAAACCAACCCCAAGGATTCCCATGGCCATACCTTTGCTCAACGCACGAAATCTGAATGGATCTCCTCCCGGTTCGCTCCTCGCTCCTCGTTCTTCGCTCCTCGCTCCAATGGATGGATCCTCGAGGTGCAGGGGTTGGGGAGGCCACCCTAGGGCAGCAAGGGGGTAGAGGAGAGGTGGTGGAGAGGTGGGGAGCAAAGGGGAGCAATGGGGGAGGTGGAGGCGCATGCAAGGGAGAGGGGGATGTGGGGTGGCGGCTAGGGCAAGGAGGGAGAGGTGGGGGCGCCCAAGGGGCAGGGTGTGGGGCGCAAGGGGGCAGGGGGAGGCCTTTTACCAGCCCCCCACACCTGTTCCTAATCCTAAATGGATTCCCACTCCATCCCACCAAAGCCCACAACCCCCTCTTTTAGGCCCAAACACCCCCGGGAAGGCCCAAAACCCCGGAAACGGCCCGGAAACGCTATTAACCTCCATACCCTATGGTTTTAACCTTAATTCCACATCTCATAATGTTTTTGACCTCATCATGCACCATTTATAAGGTTCCGACACTCCGTGGTGACACATCACTTCATAAGGCCCAAAAACGCGAGTAAACCTCAAGCCGAAATGTTTTATTCTCTAATTTCACATTTTATAATATCACACCATACCGTAGTGTCACAAGAACTTAAGTTATGGTCGTTTGAAGTCTGCTATCCCGATTGGCAGCAGATTGGTTTCAGGGTTTTGGAGTCGGGCGTAGGTTCAATGTTGTTTTATGTTTTGTGTTTCCTGTGGTGGCATGATTTTGAGTTGTATGCAACTTATTTCAGGTGGTGTGACTCCAGGAGTGGCTCCAACCTCACGCCACTCTGCTACTCGTGGGTAAAGGCAAGTGCGTCGTATAGAATGATGTTAGGGTGGTTGTTGTTTGCATAATGAATTGCTACCTAGCTGTTATAAATATTTGTTATGTCTTGTTACCATGTGTTTCTCACAATAGTATGATTAGGGTGATGTGAATGTTATGTTTTGGGTATGAGAATATGTCAATGCTTATATTATGATACATCTATGAGAATGTTGGAAAAGAATGCAACTTGGAATTTAATTCATGTCATTTGCATATGTGCATTAATGATAGAAGAGGTGACCCATGTGGGGTCTTTATGCTCACACATAGTGAGCATGAAAGTCCTACCTCGTAGTCCCATACACAGGGATGGATGGGAGCGAGACAGTACGAGTAGGCCCCTCCACGGGATGGAAGGGAATGAGAGTGCACACCGATGAGTGTGCACTCAGCTATACCAGTATACGCTATGTGATGTGCATTATGAGCATGCATGATGCATTGCATAAATGAGGAGAAGTAATTGTTAAATTGGTGTGTTCCTCCTGTATGGTTACAAAACATGAGGTAAAATGCTATGATTTATGCTTATGTATTGTTTTCATGGTATGATGCACTTCGCTGAGTTTTGGACTCACGCTTGTTTATTTAAATGTTTTTTAAGTACCTTGAGCTCGGCATTTGGGAAAGGGATGTAGAATCATCTTTGCATGTGAAATCGTTTAATTTAGACAACCACATATTTGAGCTTAATGCAGTAGTTTCCGTCTAGTGGTTTGTTTCGTTGATTATACTTTGTTTATGTCTAGATAATGAATTGTTTCAAGTTGGTGGATTGTCATCTTAGCTTTGTCCTGTCAATTATTGTTCTTGGCGTTTAGTGCTCTTTCGTGGTTGAATTAATATATCTGTTAGGCTCATTATTGTTACCTTCCATTCTACTTCATTGTTGTTATATTCTAGTTGTTGCGTAGAACTCTTTTGGAAAGGATTCATGCTGTCAAAATTTATTTTAATGTTAGTGTTCTTGCTGGAATTTATTCTGTAAATGGTTATTAAGTTGTTAATATTGCTTGTTGTTGTGACATTCTGGGCACACTATGTGCCAGGGTATTACATGTTGTTGGCATTTCTGTTTCGATTTTGGCTTGCTAACTATCTGTCATGGTTGCTTTATTTCGTAGTACCAATGTAAGCAGGTTTAGAGTTGTTAAGGTTATATTTCTGTAACACCCCGGCATTTAATATGCCTGAATGCTACCAAACATAAGCTAAACAACATCTAAATACCACAATTAAACAAAAATTCCAGCAAAGGCGCATATGCTAAAAACCGAGATTTCGGCAGCATCTCCTTTGTTTTAACATGAATTGAAAGAGCAACAACAGTATCACAAGTTATATCATAATGGAAAGCATCTAAAACAGGAATAACATGTGACATAGCAACAATATAAGTCCAGGATAAAGCATTCAACCACTTCATGAGCTAAACGAATTAAATAATAAGACCGAGCACACGGTTAAGCAATACTCCAAGTTTCATGGCAATACTTTCATTATTATGTCATTGTTTAAATGGGTGATGCTAAGTGATGACGTGTGACTAGATCCCTTTCCCGCATGTCGGATTTATGGTACCTAAAAGAAAACAACATAAACACAAGCGTGAGTACATCACTCAGCAAGTATATTGCAATGGTACAAACATAAACAATTACATAGCAGTAATATCTCACATCATGTAAACCATCTCATTCATGGTCACATATCATCATCATCATCAATATGTATGCAGTGCAATGCGATGCTCATGTCTCCTTGGAAACTCATACAGGTATGGTTGAGTACACACCCGTCGGTGTGCACCCTCTCCCCCCTTCCATCCCGAAGATGGAGGGTGCCTACTCCTCGCTTTCGTTCACCGCAGTGAATGGAATCACGATGTAGGACTTACTCATTGGCTCTCCGGATTAGTCATAACTTTCTCACCGACCTTCCCGAACTAGTTATGACTTTCTCACCGCCCGGGGCATGTAATCATGCCATGTATGCAAATATGCCAACATCATAATTAACTTGTACGATAACACATGGCATCATCATGGATAACTTGTACATTAACACATGGCATCATCACATAATAAACATATTCATCATATCAATGGCAAACATTAAAGCGTGGCATGTGAACATATTATATATTCAAACTTCAATCTCAATCAATCAAGAACCTACAATCCGCTACCCATTCCAATACACTTGCCTCAACCACGGCGACGGATTGGCGAGACGTAGAGGGCACTCCCGGGGTCATACCACCTGCACATAGGTACCACACACTCACAATCGTGTCCACAAAACAGTACGCAAACCCTCATCTACCCCGACATTACCAACTACTCGCAAAACCCTAAAACAACGGTTCTGTCCCGTCGGGACAGCAGCCTTCCAAAAGGCATAACTCGGGTTCTAAGACTCCGAATCAATTAAACGAGTACATCCTCGCGTAGCTTAGGAAATTTCCCAACTTTTTATAGGTATAGGGAAAGACTGATTCGGACTCTAAAGTTGTTTAATCTACAAAATACCGTGATTTGTTCCAATCACGTCACAGATTTTAACACGCTCGGTAAAACAGCCATAACTTTCAAACGGCTGGGCGGAATTTAAAGTTATTTATATCCATGGAAATATAATGAAATTATCTACAACTTCTTCAACATCCGTATGACCAGATTCCGAATCTAATTTGGCGAAAAACCAAACCCTAGGTCGACTGCTCATGCTGCCCGAAACAGAGAACGTGGCAACTTCTAGATCTAATCCAATCTACTCAAATCCAGCACCACCAATTGATCTAAAAACTTGATAAACACCCTTAGAACAGTACCTAGCCCAACCCCAAGGATTCCCATGGCCATACCTTCGCCTGACGCACGAAAACCCAATAGATCTCCTCCCGGTTCGCGCGATCTCCTTCCTCGCTCCAATCCCGCCGGTTCTCCTCATCGCGGAGCGCTCCAACGGATGGATCTTTGAGGTGTGGAGGTGGAGAACTCCCCTAGGGGCAGAAAGGGAGGAGGATAGGTGTTGGAGAGGTGGTGGAGCAATGGGGAGCAATGGGGGAGGTGGAGGCGCCACAAGGAGGAGGTGGGGAGGCGTGGGGGGGCGGCTAGGACTTGCGGGGGTGCAAGGGCAGGGGGGTGCACGCCTATAGGGGCTGGGGGAGGCCCCCAACCAGGTCTCCTACTCCTATTAGGACTCAAACTCCATCCCACCAAAGCCCACAACCCTTTCCTTTAGGCCCAAACTCCCCCGAAAAGGCCCAAACTCCCGGAAACGGCCCAGAAACGCAAATTAACCTCATAACGTATGGTTTCAACTTCCAATTCCATATTTTATAATGTTTTTGACCTTAACATTCACATTTTGTAATGCCACAATCTCTAATTCCACATTTTATAAAGTCTCGGCATTCCGTAGTGTCACAATTTCATTGTTTTTCCTTATGTTTATCTCTTAGTTGGTGCTTAGTAATTGATTAGAATGTTTAAGATGTTGCTGAAATTATATTTGAATTGTTTTGTTAATCATAGATGAATTGCTTACTAAGAGTATGATATTTGGTTTGTGTTTTAGTGGCTTAAAAGTCTTATGTTATCGCTGAACTTAATTACTAGAATTTCATTCTAGTTGTTTTTATGCATACTGATGTTGATCTTTAGGTTGTTTAGATATTTTATGCTCATGTTTGTGACTCAAAGTTTATTGTTAGAAGTGATTTGATGAGTAGAATACTTGCTGATTTTGTAGTATAATTTTAGCATCTGTTAGCGTTTGAGCTTGTAGTAGTAACATTCAGGGCACATGACGTGCCAAGGTGTTACAATCAATATTTGTGGACTAACATTTTGCTTTGAGTGTGTAAAAGGTGCTCGGTCCCCATCAACGGATACAAAAGCAACAGCATGAGTCCCTACTCGAAGTCAAGCTCAAGATCAAGGTATAAAGATTAAGGATCTTTTTATACCATTTTGCCAATCTCAGTGTTTGGAGAGGGATCGGGTTGCTAGGATAGATGCCGTACTATTAAAGTGGACTTGATTAGTAGCGTGAAAATAAGTGCATCCAAATGGCTTAATTAATGTGATAAACTCATGTTTAAATCATTCGTACCAAAACCTCTTTGAAAATATTGCCTTTCAATTAAGAGCGGCACTACTGGCCGATTAGGGGCGGTACTATCGGAGGTGCGGCAGTACCACCTAAAAAAGGGCAGTAGTTATTTAACATACATCATTGATTTTGAGCTCCTCGGTGGTTGGCACTACAGCGTGTTGGGAGCGGTACTGTCGGGTGAGCAACAGTACCGCCCCTACCATGGCGCTACTTATTTTACAGAATGCATGTATTTTGTGCCTAGCCCCTAGCGGCACTACTGGCAGGTAGGAGCGGTACTATCGGGAGAGTGGTAGTACCGCACCAATTACCCCCGTACATGTTTTCTAGAAGAGCCTATTTTTGCCTCATTTCAAAATGCGGCACTATCTGGCCTAACGGGCAGTAGTGCCGGACCTGGGGTAGGTGAGTAACAATCACTAACCTAGTGCATTAAATGCACTAGGTTTGCCATTGGAGCTCTAGCTAGCACTACCAACCCTCAGAGGTGTAACACCCCGGCATTTACTATGCCTGAATGTTACCAAACACAAGCTAAACAACATCTAAATACCACATTTAACATCAAATTCCAGCAAAGGTGCATAGACTAAAAACCGAGATTTCGGCAAAGACTCTCCTTTTGTTTTATCATGAATTTAAGGAACAGCAACAATATAGCATTATATGGCAATAAGAGAACCATCTAAAACAGCAATAAATAAAGTCTTAACGACAATAAGAGACTAACATTAAGCTCTTAAGGTTCCAAGTGTCAAACAAACAATAGAACTCTCATTAACCAAGCTAAGACTTAATTTAAAGGCCATCACACGCAATTTAATATCCAACTAAATGAATTGACTTGGGGAAACATTAAGGTGAAGCAACGCGGTGAGCGCAGACTATTCCCCTTTCCCGCATGCCGCTCATGGTACCTAAAACAACAAGAAAACACAAGGTGAGTTCGAAACTCAAAGAAGCATACCGCAATGGACAACAAGCATAACAACAAGTCAATAACATCTTTCATCATGTATAACATCTCATTCATGAATACTTATCAATATCATCATCAATTTGTATGCGATGTAATGCATTGCTCCCCGACCCTCCGAACCTCATACCGGTATGGGAAGTACACACCCGTCGGTGTGCACTCTTTCTCCTCCCTTCCATCCCGAAGATGGAGGGTGCCTACTCGCCTAAACACCACGTGGATGGAATCACGACATAGGACTTACTCAATGGCGCTCCGATTAGTCATAACTTTCACCGACCTTGCCGACTAGTTAAGACTTTCTCACCGCCGCTCTATCTCATGACATGCATGCAACCATGCCAATTATCATATTTAATTCACATATTAACACATGGCATCATAATATGTTAAACATGCTCATCATATCATATCAATCATTAAAACATGGCAAGTGGACATATATCATGTAGGCAATTCCATCTAATTTCAACATGCAACCTACAACTTTGCTATCCATCACAACACACTTGCCTCAACCACGGCAACGGATTGGCGGGAAGAAGAGGGAACTCCCGGGGTCACACCACCTGCACATAGGCATCACACACTCACAATCATAACCTCAAAACAGTACACACGCCCCCATCTAACCCGACATTGCCAACTACTCGCAAAACCTAAAAACAGAGGTTCTGTCCCGGCGGGACAGCAACCTTGCAAAAAGCATAACTTGAGTTCTGGGACTCCAAATCGAATAAACGAGTACACCGTCGCGAAGCTTAGGAAATTTCCCAACTTTTTCTAGTTATAGGAAAGACTGAATCGGACTCTAAAATTGTTTAATCTACAGATTACCACAATCTGTTCCAGTTACGTCACAGATTTTTAGGCGCTCGGTAAAACAGCCATAACTCTTCAAACGGCTGATCGGAAATTAACGTGCTTTACGTCCACGGAAAGATAATTAAATTATCTACAACTTCCTAGAAGTCCGTACGGTCTGATTCGGATTCTAAATCGACGGAAACTCGAACCCTAGTTCGACTGCTCAATCTGCCCGAAAACAGAAACGTGGACAAGTTTAGATCTAACCCAAATTACTTCAAACCAGCGCTCCAATTGATCTAAAAACTTGATAAACACCCTAATAACAGTACCTAGATCAAATCCAAGGATCCTCAAGATCATACCTTTGCCCGATGCACAAAACTCCAATGAATCTCTCGACCGCTCCTCGCTTCCACGTTACTCGCCTCCGCCTCCCGCCTCCGCCTTCCACGGGATGACTCCACAAGTGCAGGGGTGGGGAGGCCACCCTAGGGCAGCAAGGGGTGGAGGGGAGGTGGTGTGGAGGAGGAAAGGGAGGGGGTGCGCACGGTTTTGGGGGCTAGGCTTAGGGAGGGGAGGGAGGAGAGGGGCGCAAGAGGGGAGGCGGGGGCGCAAGGGGCTGAGTCGGGGCGCAAGGGCAGGGGAGCCCTTTAACAGCCCTCAACCCAACCTAGTCCGTTACTGAGTCCTAATCCATCCCACCAAAGCCCACCAAGGCCCAAAACTCCGGAAGGCCCAAAACCCTAAAAACAGCCCGGAAACGCCCGGAAACGTTATTAACCCCGATCCTTATGATTTTAACCTTATTTCCACATCTCATACTGTATTTAACCTTATCATGTTCAAAAATTAAGGATACTTTACACTCCGAGGTGTCACATTCTTCCTTCAACAGGATTCAATCGAATCTAAACGCACTAACATTAAACCTAAAGAAACCAAAGACAGCTAGGTTTTCACATCACACAACCGGAGGCGAAAAGTTCGGATACTTTCACGCATGCGAGATTCCAGCCCCAAGTCGCTTCTCTCGGTCGATGTGACCACAGATCTTGACAAACTTAAGGCCCTGTTCTTCATCACTGCCTCAAGTCCCTGCACTTCCAGACGGAATCGAAGGTGAGGTCCTGCTCAAGCACTAATGGTTCCAATGGAACCACCAACTCGATCGTGCAAGTATTTCTTCAACATCGAGACATGGAACACATCATGCACACCTTGCATGGATTCCGTAGCTCTAGGCGATAGGCCAACCCGCCAACTCAAGGCGAGGATAGGAAAAGGCCCAACATACCTTTGGACTGAAGCTTTCCTTTCGTACAAACGCACCACACCCTTGGTGGGAGATATCGCAAGAGTACGCTTATCGCCCACCTCAAACTCCAAATCTCGCTGCCTCACATCAAGATAGCTTTTCTGCCGCTTCAGGTCGAGAAGGTTCTCGCCAACCTCCGACACGCTGATCAAACATCGCTGAACCTAATCCGCCCAAGAATAGCTCTTCGCCCACAAAGATCCCAACAAAGTGGCGATCTGCACTTCCGACCATACAAGACCTCATAAGGAGCAATGGGACGCTGGAATGGTAGCGTATTGTAAGCAAACTCGCAAGGGGCAAATGGTCTTCCCAGCCTACCCTTCCAAGCCATCACACAGTGCCCCCGAGCATGTCCTCCAAAGTTTGGATGGTACGCCAGATGCCCATCCTGTCTGAGGGTGAAAAGCGGTACTAAGGCAAAGTCACTCCAAAGCACTCGCAAACTCTCCTAACTTGAGACCTAACTCAAGCATCCCGATCGAGATAATGGTCTTGGGTACACCATGCAATCTCACAATCTCCTCGCACATAGATGGGAGCCAACTCGCCGCTGAATTGGTCGTATGTGATGGGAATGAAATGCGCAGATTTGCCGAGACGGTCCACCACAACCCAAATACAGCATCCTTCCTCGTGGAGAACGAGGTAAACCAACCACAAAATCCATGGAGATGTCATCCCATGGCCACACAGAATCTCCAATGGCTGCAACAGATCAAGGGACGCTTTATGCTCAGCCTTTGATCTTCGACAGATCCTACAAGACGCCACATACTTGGCAATATCCACTCTCATCCTTTCCACCAGAAATTCTTCTTCAAGTCCTCAGTATCTTGGTCTCTCCAGATGGACTGTGTACGGGTGCGATGAGCTTCTCGAATGTCTTTCACTTGAGATTTCGGGCACGCAGACGCCCCCGAAACCTCAAAACTCCCGTGATCATCAACAGAAAGTCTCCCGACTTGCCATCCTCAAGGCGCTTCTCACTGGGCCGGAGCAAACGATCATGCCGCCGTGCCTCCCGTGACACGCCGGGAATCGACTCAAGAATCAATTGAGTTTCAGCTTGCACGGTCCCCGCAGCGTGAGGAGACTCCCAAACGCCAAAATCAGCAACAAGACAATCAACAACAGGGCATTGTCTTATGCATCGAGAGCGCGGCCACCACATTTGCCTTCCCGGGATGATATCGATAGTGAGATCATAATCCTTTATCAATTTAGCCACCTCCTCCTCGCCTCAAGTTCAAATCTTTCGAGTAAAGATGTACTTGAGGCTCTTGTGATCAGTGAAAATATCACAAGACTCACCGCATGTAATGCCTCCATATCTTCAATGCAAACACCACGGCGGCTAGCTCAAGATCATGCGTGGGATAATTCCGCTCATGCTTTTTCAACCGCCTCAAGCATAAGTAATCACCTTGCTCCTCTTGCATGAGCACACACCCAAGTCCCAACCGAGAAGCATCGTATAAACAAAGGAAGCGCTTCCCCCAGGAAGGGTAAGAACAGAGCAACACTAACTCTCCTTCAAAGTGCAGAAGCCGTGCTCACACTCGCACCATCGAACTTCATCCTTTGTGAGTCACCGTGAAAGTGGCTTGGCAATGATAGAGAAATCTGCACAAAACGCCGATAGTAGCCACCAACCCAAGCTGAAAACTACGCTGACCTCTTTGACATTGGAAGGCCTCTTCCAATCCAAAATTGCCGAGACTTTGCTAGATCTACAGATATGCCCTCTCGGATTGATGATGTGGCTAAGAAAACCCACTTCAAATCCGTAACTCGCACTTTTTCAGCTTAGCAAAGAATTGATTCTCCTCAGTACTCAAAGACAAGCCTCAAGTGTCGCCATGCTCCTCTTTCTCGATTTAGAGTAAATCGATCGTCATCGATGAACACTACCACAAACTCATCAAGGTACTTGTGTAGCATAACGTTTCATCGCCTCCATAAAGACAAAGAGGAGCATTAGTTAGTCCAAAAGACATAACTTTAAATTCATAATGCCCATACTAGTGGAGAAAGCGCCTTCTCAATGTCTCGCCCTCACACGGATCTCGATTATACCTCGATCAAGATCAATTTTGGAGAACACCTTTGCTCCTTCGCTGGTCAAACAGATCCTCGATGCGAGGCAAAGGATACTTGTTTTTGACTGTCCACTTGGTTAAGAGCACGATAATCAATGCACATACGCTAACTTCCATCCTTCTTCGAGACGAAGAGGACGGGTGCTCCCATGGCGACACGTTACGCCGAATGAAGCCTTTGGTCAGATCCTCCAATCGCTTCTTCAACTCGCCTTGAAAAGGTCGAGCCAAGCGTATGGAGAGATAGAAATAAATGAGTGCTTCGGAGCAAGATCAATACGAAACTCTACATTCTCACAGAGGTAGACCGTGCAACTCGCCGTGAACACATCAACGAACTCCTTCACTACAGAAATCTCCTCAATGGGAATCGAGGAAGATGGTTTCTCGTGACAAAGTCATGAGGAAACCTAACAGCCTCAAACGCCTAATTTAAAACAAACTAGTCAAAGCAAAGACGGAACCGAGGGTATACCACCAAAAGGTCAACTCTTCACGGACGGGGCCTGCAAGGCAACTGCCTTCCGTAAACACAGATCTTAGCACGCATCGATGCAGCCACCCATGCCCAAAATGACATCAAAAGGAGCCAACTGGATCACCATGAGATTGGCAAAGAAAACCTCATCATCAATGGCAATGGTGCAACCAGTGGCAAACCAAAGAACTAGCAATCAAAACCCCAGAGAACTGATTAACACGGACTCGTAAATCCGAACTCCCAACTTAGCTCTACTAGCAAACTCCGACGACACAAAAGAATAGGATGCTCCGGAATCAAATAGAACAAAGGCATCAACGGAATCCACGAGCAGAGTACCAAACCACCTCCGATGCCCGCCGACTCGGGCGCTCGCAAAGCCGCACACTCGGTGGCGCCGAAAAAGGAGCCCGACTCCAGCTGATGCCCCAACAAGGCCGGGGGCTGAGGAGGCAATCGAGGAGGAGCAGACGGCCGCGGCACCAAGACGCTGCCGGGTGGCGCCCACGCAAAGGGCTGAGAAACAGGGCAGCCATCATGTGCACCGATCCTCCGAAGACGCTACCGAGTGGGAGGAGAAGACACCGCCTCCCACTTGATGATGCTACCGGGATTCATCCAGACTCGCCCGCATGGTCGCTTGCCACAAAGCTGGTTGCAACTCCTGGCTCCAACCACACTCAAGCACGGTGCTCACCACCGCACTCGTAACCATCCGCGAAAAATCCAATACAAAACACTTTTCTTTTGGTTCAGCTCAACTAAAGCCAAGAAAACAATAAACCGATCACGTAACGGCAGAGAACAACCGAAGGGAACCACCATCAACTCTTCTATTTGACTCCACCAACTACCCGATCATGGACAAAAGGATAAGCACTCTTCTCCTACAGGGGTTAATAGTTCTTCTGATGGCGCAACCGCCACACCACAAACCTCACCGTTACTATGAATTAAAAAGAGGTGACCGAAACCCTCTAAGACCACAACCCCACTTTTATCACCACAACAGAACAATCCAATCATTCATACAGTATTGCATTCGCACTCTCGGGAGCCTCGCCTGCCTCCACGGCCACGGCCCACGGCCTCTACTCTCAGATGGCTGCTTAGATGACAACCACCCAAACACCAAAGCACACAATCAAGATCATAGATCAAACATCATCATAAGCATATTCCTTATCACATAATCAAGCGATGCATTGATGAACCAAAACCCATCCTATCAGGCAACCAAGGTGTCGATTTTAGATTAGTTATACCACTTTTACAAGTTTTAACGTTGCTATCCTATAACAAGGTTTTAGTTAGAACTCAAGCCATGTTTCTAAGTTATTCCACATCACATTTTAGTTATACCCTATAGCATGACACTAAAAATTCACATTCCAAGGACCTACCAGCTCGCCTGATATAATCAACACCGCATTTACTTATGCCTGAATGTTACCAAACACAAGCTAAACAACATCTAAATACCACATTTAACATCAAATTCCCAGCAAAGGTGCATAGACTAAAAACCGAGATTTCGGCAGCACTCTCCTTTGTTTTATCATGAATTTAAGGAACAGCAACAATATAGCATTATATGGCAATAAGAGAACCATCTAAACAGCAATAAATAAAGTCTTAACGACAATAAGAGACTAACATTAAGCTCTTAAGGTTCCAAGTGTCAAACAAACAATAGAACTCTCATTAACCAAGCTAAGACTTAATTTAAAGGCCATCACTCGCAATTTAATATCCAACTAAATGAATTGACTTGGGAAACATTAAGGTGAAGCAACGGTGAGCGTGTGACTATTCCCTTCCCGCATGCCGCTCTCATGGTACCTAAAACAACAAGAAAACACAAGGGTGAGTTCAAAACTCGAAGCATACCGTGCAATGGACAACAAGCATAACAACAAGTCAATAACATCTTTCATCATGTATAACATCTCATTCATGAATACTTTATCAATATCATCATCAATTTGTATGCGTATGTAATGCATTGCTCCTGACTCTGGAACCTCATACCGTATGGGAAGTACACACCCGCCGGTGTGTGCACTCCTTTCCTCCCTTCCATCCCGAAGATGGAGGGTGCCTACTGCCTCCAAACACCACGTGATGGAATCACGACATAGGACTTACTCAATGGCGCCCTGATTAGTCATAACTTTCACCGACCTTGCCGGACTAGTTAAGACTTTCTCACCGCCCTCGCCTCTATCTCATGACATGCATGCAACCATGCCAATTATCATATTTAATTCACATATTAACACATGGCATCATAATATGCTGAACATGCTCATCATATCATATCAATCATTAAAACATGGCAAGTGGACATATATCATGTAGGCAATTCCATCTAATTTCAACATGCAACCTACAACTTGCTATCCATCACAACACACTTGCCTCAACCACGTGCAACGGATTGGCGGAAGAAGAGGGAACTCCGGGTCACACCACCTGCACATAGGCATCACACACTCACAATCATAACCTCAAAACAGTACACACGCCCCATCTAACCCGACATTGCCAACTACTCGCAAAACCTAAAAACAGAGGTTCTGTCCCCGGCGGGACAGCAACCTTGCAAAAAGCATAACTTGAGTTCTGGGACTCCAAATCGAATAAACGAGTACACCGTCGCGAAGCTTAGAAATTTCCCAACTTTTTCTAGTTATAGGAAAGACTGAATCGGACTCCCAAAATTGTTTAATCTACAGATTACCACAATCTGTTCCAGTTACGTCACAGATTTTAGGCGTTCGGTAAAACAGCCATAACTTTCAAACGGCTGATCGGAAATTAACGTGCTTTACGTCCACGGAAAGATAATTAAATTATCTACAACTTCCTAGAAGTCCGCAATGGTCTGATTCGGATTCTAAATCGACGGAAACTCGAACCCTAGTTCGACTGCTCAATCTGCCCGAAAACAGAAACGTGGACAAGTTTAGATCTAACCCAAATTACTTCAAACCAGCGCCTCCAATTGATCTAAAAACTTGATAAACACCCTAATAACAGTACCTAGATCAAATCCAAGGATCCTCAAGATCATACCTTTGCCCGATGCACAAAACTCCAATGAATCTCCTCGCTTCCCGCCTCGCCCACGTTACTCGCCTCGCCTCGCTCTCGCCTCGCTCCACGGGATGACTCCACAAGGTGCAGGGTGGGGGGAGGCCACCCTAGGCAGCAAGGGGTGGAGGGGAGGTGGTGTGAGGTGGAGGAAAGGGAGGGGTGCGCACGGTTTTGGGGGGCTTGGGCTTTGGGGTGGGGGTGGGAGGAGAGGGGCGCAAGAGGGGGAGGTGGGGGGCGCAAGGGGCTGAGTTGGGGGCGCAAGGGGGCAGGGGGAGCCCCTTTTAACAGCCCTCAACCCAATCCTAGTCCGTTACGGAGTCCTAATCCATCCCACCAAAGCCCACCAAGGCCCAAAACTCCCCCGGGAAGGCCCAAAACCCCGAAAACGGCCCGGAAACGGCCCGGAAACGTTATTAACCCCCGATCCTTATGATTTTAACCTTATTTCCACATCTCATACTGTATTTAACCTTATCATGTTCAAAAATTAAGGATACGACACTCCGAGGTGTCACAAGAGGATGGTAGTGCCGGACTCAGCGATTTTTCTGGAAAAAGCCTCCTACGACTAGTTTCTTTGTAAGGGGTTATAAATACCCTCCACCTGTATGAAGGGCATAGTTGGTGACCACATTGAAGACATTCTAAGGCCTTGCAAATCTCTCTACTCTCTTGTGCATTCAATTCTCAAAATTGTTAGTTGTGGAGAGCAATTTGGGTGCATTGCATTAATTGAGCCATTAGAAGCACTCATCACCTTCAAGCAAGTGTCAAGTCTATTCTCTTGGATGTTGCCACCTCCTAGATGGCTTGGAGGTATGGAACTGGTGATCTTATCGAACAAGATTGTGAGAAGGCCCGGTTGATTGTGAAGGCAAGGAGCTCGCCTACCCGTAGTGGGGAAGAGCTACCATGAGTGATCGAGGGAAGGCTCATCTGTGCAGGGAACTAGCTTGAGTGGATCAAGCTTCCTCAACGTGGATTAGGAGATACTGGCAAGTCTCTAAGACCATGGGATAAATTACGTGTTCACCTCTTGTGGTCTGCTTTCTCGTATTCAGTTTGTGCAATTTGTTTTTCTATTTTACTTAGCTCTTGATCATCTTGCTAGAATTGTGTAATTTGCTTAGACTTAGCTTGTAGGTGCAATTTAGTGAAACCTAGAAGTTTTAGGTCTTGATTATTAAAATTCTCTATTCTATGTCTACTTGGTTAAATTATTGCAATTAGAGCTGAGAATTTTAAAAACCTCCTATTCAAGCCCCATTAGTCAGTTATCCTTGAAACTACACATAGTCCTTGATCAACTCAAACCATCTTCCTTGCCTTAGGTTCAGATCCAATTGGGTGAAGAAGTACTTCACACTCTTATGATCGGTATAAACATCACACCATTTTCCAATGAGGTAATAACGCTAGATCTTCATGAACCACGACTAATAATTCCAAGTCATGAGTGGGGTAATTCACCTCATGAGGCCGTAATTGGCGAGAAGCATAAGCCAAGAATTTGCCCTCTTGCATTAGTACACAACCAAGGCCATGTTGTGATATGTCACAATAAACGTCAAAGCTTTTATGAATATCAGGCAATACGAGCACTTGGGCTGTAGTTAGCTTCTTCATTAGCTCTTGAAAGATTACATCACAGTCAGATGACCACTCAAACTTTTTTCTTTCTTGAGAAGTTGAGTTATTAGTCTTGCAATTTTGGAGAAGTACTCAGTAAATCGGTGAAGTATTCGGTTAATTTGAGGAAACTTCAAACTTGACAAATAGTTCGAGGTTGATCCTAGGCTATCACATCATGAACCTTACTAGGGTCCACTGCAATTCCTCCTTCAGATAAGCATGCCCAAGGAAAGCAACATCTTTAATCCAGAACTCACATTTCTCGAATTTGGCATAGAGTGCATGCTTTCGAAGTTTTTCGAGAACTGTGTGAAATGTTGTGCATGTTCTTCTGCATTCTTGGAATAGATGAGAATATCATCAATGAAGACCACCAAGAACTTGTCCAAATACTCTGTGAAAATCTTATTCATGAGATCCATGAAACTTGCCAGAGCATTGGTAAGCTCAAAAGACATTACGGTATATTCATATAAATCATAATGGGTGGTGAAAACAGTCTTTGAAATATCAGCAGGCATCCTTAGTTGGAATTATCTAAGTCTTAAGTCAATCTTTGAGAAGACACGTACACAAATCATCAATCCGTGAAGTTGATATTTATTCTTCATGGTGACTTCATTAAGAGATCAATAGTTTACACACATGCGTAGACTATCATCCTTCTTGACAAAAACATGGGGCTTTCTAATGGAGATGAGTTAGGATGAATAAATCCTTTGTCCAATTGCTCCTTGAGTTGTTTCTTCAATTCAACCAATTTGTCTGGAGGCATACGATAAGGACGCTTGGATAAAAGTGTTGTCTCTGGCATCAAATCAATGACAAATTCCATGTCACGATCCAGAGCCATTCTCGGCAATTCTTCCAAAAACACGTTGGGGTATTCACACACCATAGGCACTTGGCTAAGCCATGTGACCGTAATGGAGTTGAGAAATGGCTGCTGAATTGAGGTGCCATGGATGGATGAAAATTCAACTTGAATTATGTCTAAGTTAACGAGAGATCCGGATAGGTTGGCACAATCTATGTGACCTATGTGCTTAGACAACCAATACATCCCAAAGATTACATCTAGGCCTGGGGTTTCTATCAAAATAAGATTAGCATAAAATACTACCCATTAATTTCAGTATCAATCTTTAAACATATCTTAGTTGTCTTCATAGTTGCCCCAGTGAATAGATCATTTTAGCAGGCAGAAGGTTGGTTTTAATGTTTTGTAGCTTAGAAATTTTCTTGGATATAAATGAATGGGATACTTCCGAATCAAATAATACCATGGTATGTACTGAGTGCATAAGGAATGTACCCAACACTACGTTGGGTGCGTCATGTGCCTTCTTGGCAGTTATGTGATAAAGGCAACCACGATCGAAGCCTTGAGTTGGAGCAGGAGCTAGCCTAGATACTTGCTAGCCTTCCAGAACTTGGGGACGACTATGGGATCACTTCTAGACTCCTAGGGGTTGACAACGATCCAGTGCAGGTTCTTCTTGGGGTAAACGTTAGCCAAATACCCACACTCACCACAATTGTAGTAGGTGGCATTGGATGCCTGGTTTTGAGTACCAGAAGGCTGCTCGGCCCGATAAGGTGGCCGAACTGAAGGTGACTGACGGTGAGGTGCTTGCCCTGATACCGATGAGGTTGAGGTATGGGTGAATGAACATTGGAAAGCCACCACACATGCGGCCTTGGTGGACTTGTGCTTGCTGATTTTTGCACCATCCACTTCCGCTTGCGGCTCTCCATGACTGCACGAGTGTTGTACTCTACCTGGACAGCCTTGTCCTGTAGAGACTAGAAGTCATGGATGTCGTGGACAATGAGAGCCCACTTAATCTCTTCATTCAAGTACTCTCGAAAGTGCTTGATCTTTCTTGCCTCATTGGATATCTCAAAGGCAGCATAACAGGATAAATAGTTGAAGTGATAGAGATATTCCCTCACCATAATCCCACCTTGATTCAACTCTTGGAACTCTCGTTTCTTTATCTCCACAATGCTTGCTGGAATATTAGCCTGCCAAAAGGATTCCTTGAAGGCCGTCCAGGTGATGACCTGGCCTTTAGGGACCAATGCTTGGTGACTATCCCACCAAGCTATTGTAGCTTAGGGACCAATGCTTGATGACTATCCCATCAAGCTGTTGTAGCTCCTTGCAGTTGATAAGATGCATATAGCACCTTCCCGGCCCGGTCATCACATTGTGTGATGACCAACTGTTCCTCAACAGAGCAGAGCCAATCATCAGCATTGAGAGGGTTTGACAATGCTGAGAATGTGGGAGATTGAGTTCTCAAGAACTTGCCCAACTTGGACTGGTGAGGGGCGTCACCATTCCCACCTCTCGCGGCAATTGCACCACGGTTGGTGATGTTCTAGACAAGCTGTTGAAGCTGAAGGGCATTTGTTTGGCACTCTTGCTTGATCATGTCAAGCACTTGCACCATTGTTGGTGGTCTCGGCAGCTCCTCTTCATTAACAGCTTCATGAGGATTTGAAGTAGGAGGTGATTACCGTGCTACTAAGAAGATGTGGTTCCAGTAGCCGGATCAAAGGGGTAGGCCAAGATAGAGCGAGAATACCACCCCATGGAGATTACGAGTCATGGGGGCCCTTGTTCCTCATGAACTCACTAACAGACTTGGTCATAGCCATTATGCAACATGTCATCCATTCATAAGATATAATGATATGTTAATATGGGTTAGTTGTCTTGCAAGGTAATGTTCTTCTATTCATTAAGAATTCATAATAAAAGGTTCTCATAGATTAAGGGTCTCCATCATGAAAACCTTAACATAGGGTCAAGTATTTCACGAAAGTTCCACGGAAAGTACTACAATAGAAATTACAACAAAACAAAGTTCAGCAGGTACAAAATATCCAAATATTAAGCTAGTACAGAAAGGTTCTAAGATCCTATTGGTCTAACCTAATGCACTCCTGGCCCTAAGGACACTATCCTTCATGGTTCGTTCAGGTCTAGAAGCGGTGCAATCTCACCCTCTTTAAGAGTGACTAGGATGCGAGGAATTGACTCAGCACCAGCATAGGCATTCCTTCGAGTATGGTGTCTCCTAGCTTCAACACAGGTGCTTCCTTGAGGATGACCACTTTGGTGGTTGACCCCCTTTCTCTAGGGCGATATCCTCTGGAGTAGTGGTGGGGGCAAAGAGTGGAATGCGTAGCCCGCACTAGTACTCCTCAAAAGAGGGGTTTGGCTCAGGAAGTTCCTCAACTTCGGCTAACATGGTGTCCTCCCATAGAGTAGCTTTGAGTGAAGACTGCTAGCAATGGCCCATGGAGTGATGCCATTCTCTAAGGTCGCAATCCACTTGTGAGCTTCAAAAGTCTCCTTGAAAAGATAGCGAAGGTAGCTATCCAATGACCTCACCAAGCTAGCTAGGTGCGCAAAAGGGGCACATGGCTCTATGTGAATGGCCCGGTAGATGTTGTTGATTTCACCTGTGGGACGTGACGGGTAGAAGTAAAACATCCCTACCGTATCAAGGAGATCGTGGCAGAGGTAGACGATGACCACGTATGTCTGTCTTAGAGTGACACACAAATGCAAAACCCTTTTTCATAGAATTTGAGGGATGGCTCCATGGCTTGCTTGCCATGGATCATCATCTCAGCCATGAACTCCACTGACGCTTCACCTAAAGGTGTGGAATAGGCAGAGTAGATTGTGGTTGTGTGAAGCTCAATTAACTCATCATGATCCACAGGGTGGTAGGGCGCCCTCCTTATAGGCACTGGTCCTATAACATGGCTACCAACGGGTCAACATCTACAAGATTTTATCATGGCATATATTATTGTAATGACAGGTTAGAGAGAGAATTTAAAGCATATTTTATGGGGCAATTTTCTTGGTACCAAAGGTTTTTATTATAACTTGAATTATGCCATTACATTATCTTAAAGATACATGTGGCATACAAGCTAGGTGACTAGCATACAACGTAGAAAAATAAAATTCAACCCTAGGGTTCTACTCGGATCTAGAGAAATGAGACTCTGCCAACTCTGGCTTGGAATCCCTATACACGACCCATGAATTATGAACTGACGGTGAAGGTGGTGGAGATTCTCCAGTGTAGACTACTCCGAGGTTTTGAACTGGAGGCGGAGGTGGTGAAGACCCACTAAACTCAAATATCTTCACATTCTGAGCCTGTGGAGAGAATGGAGAATCTCTAGCTGCAGCGGGGCTGAAGTAGCGTAGGTAAGCCTAACGATTGCCAGTACGGTGACATCTTGGTTCTGTTACTTCTAGAGGTGATGATGGCTCGGGTGTTTGTTGCGATGGAGGTGATGGTGAAGCTGCAAGTGCTGGGGTGATGCCCTAAGGTCATGCCTGTTATCATATCAAATGAGCATTATACTCACGGATGTAAGCATTCATATTGATTCCATGAAACTCACACATTTGAGTAGGTGTTTGCTCCTGCTCCTTGGGTAGAAACATCTTTGGTGAAGCTTTTGATGCCTTATGAAATGGTACATAACTTGGCTTCCTAATTTGGTGGTGACATATTCGTGGGCTGTGTAGCCGACCACTTGGCCCAGAAAAGTGTTTTTGGCATAAAAAAGGAGGATATCTCCTTCATTCAAGGCTCCTAGTGAATTCCAAAACGAGATCGGTCCAATTGGCATTGCCGGCCATCTTTAAGCAATTAAAGGAAAATGTTAGAAATTTGAATAAGAATATGGGTAAGGAGAGAGAATTCATATGAAGAATATTGGTAACAGCCATACTACCTATAAGGTCTTTCTACAGTCAGTATAGCTCTGGTACCAATGCTATCAAGATCCTCCCTTCTAGAGTGGAATACCGAGAAAGTCTCATGTGCACATTGTGATCGTAGATAACTGACAGGAAGTAACTGTGATCATAGGCACACTGTGATCATGTGCACACTGGAATACCTATGGTTTACTGACAATATGATCATAGGCAACTGACAAGAAGTAAACCATAGAAAAAAAACATCGTCATATTCCCCATAACCTGCGGTGAAGTACACATCCTCAGGGACATCCTTTCTTCGCCCACTGAACCAACAATTTAACCAAGGTTGTGTACTTTTGGACTCAGCAAGACTTAGTGTATCTCAAAAGTATAGTAAATGCAGACTATGTCAAGAGAAAGGTTACTAAGTCTATTTGCATAAGTTATGATCACTTGAATATTTAATTAGGAAATGTATCATCCTAAATAGGAAGTAAGTGCAAACCAGGTTTAAACTCAATTATTTTTATAGAGGCAGATGCTCATGATTTTAGGAGATTTTAGAAACAAGTGTTACCTTTTTTTTAGTTTAATTGCAATAGTTACCAACATTTGAATTTTGAACAGAAGGAGGACTTTAGAAGGGTTTGAAATTTTTTTCCTTCAATTCTGAAGTCTGTTTGTACAAATTTTATGTAGTGAATATTCTAGGTTTTCATTCAAATTTTGAACAGAGGTCGAACTTTAAATATTTTTTGCATAATCAGAAAGTTCATTATTTTAGAAAAATTTAGAAACTGGATCGACTAAATGTGGAGTTAAATACCCCAAAATTCTCAAAATAGGTTTAAATTATACTTTATTTGCATTTTATGATTTTTCTGAATTTTTTTTGGATTTTTTCGAATTTATTTGGTTGAATTTCGAAAACTTTCCTTTTTTGGAAGGTTTCGCCGGTCAGGCGCTTTCCTTTTCCGGCCGTTACGCCTCCCTCCTCCCCTCGCGCCCGCCACGCGAGGCCGCCACGCGCCCTCGCCCGCGCCTCACCCGCATTGCCGCCTCCCTCGCACGCCCACGCCTCGCCGCGTTCGCCGCTCGCGTAGCCGCCTCCCGCTCGCCGCCAGCGCCCCCGCACAAGTGCGCCACGCCACTATGCGTCTTCCCCACCTGCACCTCTGCCATGGTAGAGCTGAGCTCCGCTTGTGACCGCTGTCCCCTCGCCGCCCTAGCCCCGTAGGGCACTCCAACTTCGCCGCTGCTCACGCCGCCCTCGCTCCGAGCCCCACGCCGCCGTTCCGTCCCATCGCCGCGAGCCCCACTCAGTCCCCTTTGAAATCATCAAGCCGGCGACTTCACCGCGCCTCGCCGGCTATTTAAACCCTCCCCGGCCTCCATTTATTGCTCCCCGAGATCGCCTCTACCTCCTCTCCAGCTTCCCCTCTCGCTCCCTCACTCCCGTGCCTTCCCCACGCCCTTCATCTCCCTCTCCGGCCGGACACTGCCGCCAGCCCGCCCAGCCGCCGCTCGGTCTCCCCGAGCCGTGCCCTAGAATCCAGGGTAAACCCCTCTCCCCTTTCCCCAATATCCCGTGCGCTGCCATACCCTCTATCGCGTTTTTCCCCGTCGTCTTCTCCGCCTCCGGCACCCCGCTCCGCCTCGCGCCGCCCGCTCCGGCCACGCCCACCCCCGTGTCGCTAACAGGGCAACCCCACTTGTCAGCCCCCTCTCTCTCACTCTCTGTGCCGCGGCCCCACCCGCCATTTACCCTCCCCCTCTCTCCCTCTCACGCCGTCGCCGCCCGGGCCTGCGCATCAGCGCGGCCTGGCCGCCAGTTTTGGCTGGCCCAGTAGCTCCCCCGCGCGCACTCATTTCTTGGGCCAAATCTGGTTTTGGCGCGGCCCAAATAAACAGTAGCCTTTTTCATTTTTTTCCTTTGGATTTTAATTTCCAAAAATCGTATTAAATCATTTAAATACCCAAAAATACCCAGAAATCCTAGAAAATCCAAAAATAGCCCAAAATACATATTTCAAACCCTTTCGAGCCACTGAGTTCAAAAATGACCTCCGTTTCGCCAAACTAAGTTTCCAACACTCTGAAAACACCCCTCCAACCCATTTCCGGCTATTTTCTCTCTCAGTTTTCTCTTTTCTTTTCTCTTCTTTCTTTTTGTATTATTTATTGTTTATCTTATGGTGATTATTTACGCTAGAACCGACGTCCGAGCAGTACCAGCTTCAGGAGCAGACACAGGAGCAGGAGCAGTACTTGGAACAGGAGCCGGACGAGCGTGAAGCCGAGTACGACTACACCAACTCCGAACTAGGGAATCCCTCCGCCTCGCAAGGCAAGCCACACTCCATTGATCATTTTGAACCAATATTGTCTAAAATAATTAGCAGTTATTTTCCACCGCATTATTTCCGAATTATATGTTGAAATAACACGAAGTTGGTATGTTCGAATGACATGATAGCTAGTTAATGCCAAAAAAGGCTCATGGAACTTCCTTGAAAAATATTGAACCCCAATAATCCTTTGTAACCCTAGAAAATCACTATTGTCAGTATTTGGCTAGATATTTCTAGTATAGTTAATTAGTACATTTTAAAGAAAACATGAAATGTTGATGGTATGTTGGTTTGGAATGTTTATGAAATGTTGCGGTCTGGGGGACAATATTGGGCTAACCACCGCATGGGTGTTAGTCTGATCCCCGGCCGAGGATTAATACCAAGGTATGAACGGATGGTGGTACTTTGGATACCAGGGATTGTGGAACGTAATGGTTGGTCTATGACGAAGTAAGGACTTACAACCTTGGGCAAAGTAAATAACTTAAGAAATCGTTCAACCACAGGTTGGGCCGGTCAACTTCGTTGGCTTGACTCAACGTAGCTCGGTACATTGTACTTTCCCTGTAATATCTATAGGAGCAGGGTTACCTTCCCGGTGTGGGAGATGGTCCGGGGTTATGGGGGTGGAATGGAAATGTGCACAAGAAAAGTGTGGCATTACGGGTTCACAACGGTAGGTGTCCACACTAAGCAGGATCGCGAACTCCACTCTGGCCAGTGGGGACCCCGGGTTAATGTGGACCGAAACTCTACCGGATAGGGGCTAAAGGGGAAAGATCCAACGAAAAGCTATGATAACCTCGATCCGGCCGCATGCATAAAAGTTGCATGTTAATCGCGTGGCATTAACGATCATGGAATCTTGTGGGTAAAGCTGAACACCTCTGCAGAGTGAATTAAATGGTATTCGAATATGCCGTGCTTCCGGTAAATGAAGCTGAGTTAAATGGGGTGACTCCCGAACCTAAGCTCAAGTAGTTTTTGGATTAACAAGTATGGAAGTAGATAACTTTGGAAACACCCCCCCTTATTCATATTATTATTATGGTTTGTGTTTTAAATGAAATGTCAAATATTATGAAAACTTGCATACACCAAATGAGACATATGGCTATCTCTTGTTATCCTTTGCATGTGGTAATCAGGTTTCACTGTGTGGCTTGTTGTGTACGTTGTAGTACTCACTCTTGCTTAATTAACCCATTTTAGAGTATCAAGATGCTGGAGAGTTCCAAGAAGTCGTAGATGGCGACACCGTGTGGTTTTAGTCTCGATCTTCGCTCAAACTGCCTGTGGAGTGGTTTTGTGTTGTAAAGACTATGATTTGTGCTTGCCGCGCTATTGTAAACTCTGGTCATTAGGCCTTACTTTGCTTAAAACTGTTTCTTTTGGATGTTAACCTGGTAATGTACATTTGGTTCCCTACGGTTAATCTTCCTGGGTAATCGTAGTGGTAATTAAGTGGCCTCCCTGAAAAGGGCGGTCCGTCACAAGTGGTATCAGAGCCTAGGTTTGACCGTAGATTGAGACCCTAGGTGGGCTTAGGAATCTTTTTGCAAAAATTATTTAAACTTATAAACAAAATGAGATTGTGAAAATATAAGTATTATTGCTGTCTTCTTTTACCTCTTTCTACCTTAACTCTCCTAGAGTTTTTACTTTCCGGTTTTATTTTAAGATTTCTCTTTCTAACTTACTTCAAATTTCGTGTTGATCGCAGATGGTTCATCGTACCTACCCGGACCCGAGTGTTTTTGGTGGATGGGCCGATCTGCTTTGGAGGATGATACAGCAAGTAGGAGCAGAAGATGAGCACCGCCCCGAGTTCCATACACAAGAGATGCTCCGGGACGAATTTCGTTGTCAATGGATGGCATGGGTCGAACTGCCGCCCCTACCACTCCGCTCAGGTGTCCCTCGACGATTTGTGGGAAGACAGCTCTACGAGTCTGCAGCAATTCAGGATGCCGCCCGCCAAGCAGTGCACTATCTTCGAAGCCACTTCGAAAGGGAACTTGATGACACCCAGTTTCAACTGATTCCCCAGATTTGTGACGAGTCCCAAGGAATTGGTATCTCCTTCCCTCTTGATGAGGCAGACCCGAGGATCGAGGAGACCTCTGACGATGTGTTGTTGATGGAACGCCAGTACAACCGCGTGCTTCAAGAGAACAAGGAACAACATGAGCATCTACATCAGATGTGGGATTTGGTGGATCAACAAGAGGGTCAGCTAAATCAGCTCCAAGCCCAGGTGGACCAACTGGTCAATCAGATAATGCAGATTGATCTTATTCAACAGCCAGTCGGACCCCCGGAAGAAGAGCCCTCGGTGGATGGACCTTCAATGATAATCGACAACCCGCCGCCCCCAGATGTCACCATGGAGGATGAGGAAGACCCCGAAGAACGCTTCTTCTACGGCCCCGATGAAGGATGGAACCCCTAGACTGCCAAGATCGTTAAGATTTGATGTAACCCCTTTTATGTATTAGAACTATTTATTTTGGTATTGTAATATAGGTGGTACCCTACCTTGAAATGGTATGGTGTACAACCTATGGCTTGTAAGACAAACTATGATCCCTACCCTCATACTTTGATTTCAGTAATGTATCGGGATTAACCCTACCTACCTCAAAGTATTCTCCCTCCCTTTTCATCTAAGCCCTCATCTATTCATTCTAACCTTATCTAGAAATCTTAACTCCCACTTACCTTTCACTTCTCTTAAAACACTGCTGCAGGCCGAAAAGATCATCTGAAACAACCATGGTGAGACCCAATTTACGAGGAAACAACAGCGAAGAAGGCAACTCCAACGCTGAACAGACCAGTTTGGCTCAAGTAATGGCCATGATGGAACGAAACCGATATGAGGCAGAAAAACATCAAACCCAGCTAATGGAAAGAGTCCTAGAACAGCTAGCAGCAAGGCCTCAAGGATTCCCCCAGGGAAACCACAACGGACAAGAAGGCCACATTGGAGGAACCAAGTGGTCCGATTTCCAGAAATCTCGACCACCTATCTTTTCAACACCAACAGAACCCCTAGCCGCAGACGACTGGATCCGCGACATAAAAAGGAAGCTAGATACCATCCAATGCTCGGACAAGGAGCAAGTGTTGTTTGCCTCACACCAGCTTCAAGGACAAGCAGCAGCCTGGTGGATGAATTATCAAGCCACCAAGAACGAGCAAGATATTCCATGGCTCGAATTCGAGGAAGCATTCCGCAAAGCTCACATCCCGGCAGGACTGATGGCTTCCAAGAGAAGAGAGTTCCTAGCCCTCCGGCAGGGAGGTCGAACCGTTATGGAATACCTTCAGCAATTCAACCAGTTAGCTCGCTACGCACCAACTGAGGTAGACTCTGAAGCAAAGAAAATGGAAAGATTCTCTGAAGGATTACAGAAGAACCTAAAGTTCCATATCGCAGCCCTAGAATTTAGGGACCTGTCAACGATGGTCGACAAGTTAATGATGATAGAAGAAGCTAGAAATGACTTGGAAGACACCCGGAAAAGGAGAGCCCAGCAGATAAGGTTTCAGGATCCCAACCAACCCAGAGGGAGAGCTCCAGCTCCTATACCCGGGTTTCCTTCTAAAAGAAAAGCAGTAGGAGGATTCCGACCAGTTCCTGCTCAAAGCCAACCAGTAGTAGTAAAATGTTTCAAGTGTGGTGGAAATCATTACTCCAATAACTGCACCAAGAAGACTACGGGTTGTTATCACTGTGGTCAGGAGGGACACTTCAAACAGAATTGCCCAAGGAAGAATCAACCAGCTGAGGTGGCCAGATCACAAGTGACAGCAGCTTCAGGAAACCGTCAACCAGCAGCCTACCAACCGCAACCACAGCAACAGGGGATACTGCAAGGTAGGGCACCCGCCAGAAGCGAAGGAAGCTCCAACCCAAACAACTCCAGAAACTTCCAAGGCAGGATCAACCACATGTCAACTGAGGATGCTGCAGCCGCCGCCGACATGATTATCGGTAAATTTCGAGTCCAATCTCAGATAGCTTTGATATTATTTGATCCTGGAGCAACCCACTCTTTTATTTCAATGGCTTTTGCATGCAAGCATGGTTTTCCGTATTTACCGTTACAAAACCCTTGTGCGTTTCAAACGCCGGGCAATAGATTAATGGCTCGATATAAGAGCGAGAAGTTAGAAATAGTACTTCAAGGAATTAAGTTTACAGCTGAGCTGTTGCTATTAGAGATAAACGGACTGGACGTCATCCTGGGAATGGATTGGCTGTCCAAACATAAAGCAACATTGGATTGTGAAAAGAAGTTGGTAACAGTTATCAACAATGAAGGGCAATGGGTAACCGTAAGGACCAACCCCGATTTGGAAAAGGGCAAAAGAAGAAGCCTTAATGCCATAACCCCAACCATAGACCAAGTACCCATTGTTCGGGAATACCCAAACGTTTTCCCAGAAGAATTACCAGGAAGACCCCCAGACAGGAGCATAGAGTTAACCATAGAACTGGCACCAGGAACAGTACCGGTCACCAAGCGCCAATACCCAATGTCGGTAATGGAATTAAGAGAACTCAAGAAGCAACTGGACGAATTATTGGAGAAGGAATTTATCCGATCAAGCATATCACCATGGTCCTTTCCAGTCCTATTTGTCCCTAAGAAAGATGGAGGCGTAAGACTCTGCGTGGATTACAGAGCGCTGAACGCCGCAACCATAAAGAATAAGTATCCCTTACCTCGAATTGACGACTTATTCGATCAACTCAAAGGAGCTAGGATTTTCTCGAAGATAGACTTAAGGACCGGATACTATCAGCTGAAAGTCAGAGAACAGGACAGGGAAAAGACAGCTTTTACCACCCGATACGGACTGTATGAGTTCACAGTGGTCCCATTCGGACTCACAAACGCCCCAGCTTATTTTATGAACTTGATGAATCAAGTATGTATGGACTATCTAGACCGATTCATCGTAGTGTTTCTAGATGACATACTGGTTTACTCAAAAACAGAAGAAGAGCATCAAGAACATCTGCATCTGATTCTAGAGAGACTCAGGGAACATCAATTGTATGCCAAGTTCTCCAAATGTGACTTTTGGATGAGAGAAATTGCGTTTCTGGGACACATCATCACCGAAGAAGGAATGAAAGTGGATCCAGCAAAGGTAGAAGCAGTGATGGAATGGGAGCAACCCACGACAGTAAAGGAAATTAGAAGTTTCCTAGGACTAGCTGGATATTACCGAAGATTTATTGAAGGTTTTTCCAAAATTTCCAAGCCACTAACCCAACTTCTCAAAAAGGATAAGCCTTATCGGTGGACAGAAGAATGTGAGAAGAGTTTCCAGACTTTGAAGACGAAATTAACCTCAGCACCAGTACTTGTACTTCCTGATCCAAGCAGGGAGTTTCAAATCTACTGTGACGCATCAAAACAAGGATTAGGCTGTGTTCTAATGCAAGACGGGAAAGTAATTGCTTATGCTTCCCGACAATTAAGACCCCATGAAGAGAACTACCCAACTCATGACATGGAATTAGCTTCAGTGGTGCATGCACTTAAGATCTGGAGGCATTACCTATTGGGAAATCACTGCGACGTATTCACCGATCACAAAAGCTTGAAGTATGTGTTCACTCAACCGAACCTGAATATCAGACAAAGAAGGTGGTTAGAACTAATCAATGATTTCGACTTAGAGATACAATACCACCCCGGAAAGGCTAACGTGGTAGCAGACGCGCTAAGTAGAAAATCTTGTCACCACATAGCCATGACAACAGACATCTCACAACAGCTGCAATTTGAAATGGAATGTCTGAACCTACAGATAGTGGAGAAAGGATTTTTAGCCTACATTACAATTCAGTCAGACCTACTCAGTCAAATCAAAACCGCCCAGCAAGAAGATGGAGAAATCCAACAATACCGCAAGGAAGTGAGTACAAATGGACCGTCGGAATTCTCGGAAGATGGACAAGGCATAGGTACGATTCCGTGATCGTGTATGTGTTCCCAATAATAAAGATATAAGAGGATTGATTTTGACAGAAGCTCACTCATCTCAACTCACCATGCACCTAGGCAGCACGAAGATGTACAATGATTTAAAGGGTGAATATTGGTGGAAAGGCATGAAGAAAGAGATAGCCGAGCACGTACTGTGTTGTGACGTGTGCCGTAAGGTTAAGATCGATCATCAGAAAACAGCTGGAATGTTACAACCCTTACCGATCCCTGAATGGAAGTGGGATGAGATCGGAATGGACTTTATCACAGGATTACCCAAAGCACAACAAGGATTTGATTCTGTATGGGTAATAATTGACAGACTGACTAAAGTAGAACATTTCATACCAGTCAAACAGACCTATGGCAAGGATAACCTAGCAGAGCTATACCTAACACAGATAGTCAAATTGCATGGAATTCCCAAAAAGATTGTGTCAGACCGAGGAGCCCAATTCACGTCAAAATTCTGGAAGAGTCTACATGAAGCCATGGGGACAGACCTGAACTTCAGTACAGCCTACCATCCACAGACTGATGGACGGACAGAAAGAGTCAACCAGATACTGGAAGATATGTTGAGAGCCTGTGCCCTGACATACGGAGCATCTTGGGTCACTTGTTTACCATTTGCAGAATTTTCCTACAATAACAGTTATCAGGCCAGTCTACAAATGGCACCATTCGAAGCACTTTATGGGAGAAAATGTAGGACCCCACTAAACTGGACTGAGGTGGGAGAAAAACAGTTATTAGGGCCACAGATTGTTCATGATGCAGAAGCCCATGTAAGGATCATCAGGGAAAACTTAAAGATAGCACAAGGACGACAGAAGAACTATGCAGACATAAGGCGAAAGGATATCAGTTACCAAGTTGGAGATTTTGTGTATCTGAAAGTAACACCATTTAAACCTGTGCATAGATTTCAGATCAAAGGAAAATTGGCACCGAGATATGTTGGACCATATAAGATCATAAGTCGAATTGGAGAGGTAGCCTACAAACTGCAGTTGAGTCCTGAACTGTCACGAGTGCACAATGTATTCCATGTGACACAATTAAGGAAGTGTCTTCGACAACCCATAGAACAAGTGCCGTTAGAAGAAATTGACCTACAGAATGATCTGACCTATACAGAGGAACCAGTCAGGATTATTGAGACAGTTGAAAGGAAACTTCGAAACAAAGATGTCAGAGTCTGCCGGGTATTATGGAAGAATCACACGCTCACAGAAACCACATGGGAAAAGGAGTCGGAATTGCAGCAGAATTTTCCCAACCTCTTTCCCCAAGCGGAATGAATCTCGGGGACGAGATTTATTTTAAGGGGGGTAGGTTGAAATACCCCAAAATTCTCAAAATAGGTTTAAATTAGACTTTATTTGCATTTTATGATTTTTCTGAATTTTTTTTGGATTTTTACGATTTTATTTGGTTGAATTTGGAAAACTTTCCTTTTTTGGAAGGTTTCGCCGCTCAGGCGCTTTCCTTTTCCGGCCGTTACGCCTCACTCCTCCCCTCGCACCCGCCACGCGAGGCCGCCATGCGCCCTCGCCCGCGCCTCGCCCGCGTTGCCGCCTCCCTCGCACGCCCACGCCGCCTGCAGTCGCCTCCGCTTCCGCCGCCCCGCACAAGTGCGCCACGCCACTGTGCGTCTTCCCCACCTGCACCTCTGCCATGGCAGAGCTGAGCTCCGCCCGTGACCGCTGTCCCCTCGCCGCCCTAGCCCCGTAGGGCACTCCAACTTCGCCGCTGCTCACGCCGCCCTCGCTCCGAGCCCCACGCCGCCGTTCCGTCCCATCGCCGCGAGCCCCACTCAGTCCCCTTTGCAATCATCAAGCCGGCGACTTCGCCGCACCTTGTCGGCTATTTAAACCCTCCCCGGCCTCCATTTATTGCTCCCCGAGATCGCCTCTACCTCCTCTCCAGCTTCCCCTCTCGCTCCCTCACTCCCGTGCCTTCCCCACGCCCTTCATCTCCCTCTCCGGCCGGACACCGCCGCCAACCCGCCCAGCCGCCGCTCGGTCTCCCCGAGCCATGCCCTAGAATCTGGGGTAAACCCCTCTCCCCTTTCCCCAATATCCCGTGCGCTCCCATACCCTCTATCGCGTTTTTCCCCGTCGTCTTCTCCGCCTCCGGCACCCCGCTCCGGCCATGCCCACCCCCGTGTCGCTGACAGGGCAACCCCACTTGTCAGCCCCCTCTCTCTCACTCTCTGCGCCGCGGCCCCACCCGCCAGTCACCCTCCCCCTCTCTCCCTCTCACGCCGTCGCCGCCCGGGCCCGTGCATCAGCGCGGCCTGGCCGCCAGTTTGGGCCGGCCCAGTAGCTCCCCCGCGCGCGCTCATTTCTTGGGCCAAATCTGGTTTTGGCGCGGTCCAAATAAACAGTAGCCTTTTTCATTTTTTTTCCTTTGGATTTTAATTTCCAAAAATCGTATTAAATCATTTAAATACCCAAAAATACCCAGAAATCCTAGAAAATCCAAAAATAGCCCAAAATACATATTCCGGACCCTTTCGAGCCATTGAGTTCAAAAATGACCTCCGTTTCGCCAAACTAAGTTTCCAAAATTCTGAAAACACCCCTCCAACCCATTTCCGGCTATTTTCTCTCTCAGTTTTCTCTTCTTTCTTTTTGTATTATTTATTGTTTATCTTATGGTGATTATTTACGCTAGAACCGACGTCCGAGCAGTACCAGCTTCAGGAGCAGACACAGGAGCAGGAGCAGTACTTGGAACAGGAGCCGGACCAGCGTGAAGCCGAGTACGACTAGACCAACTCCGAACTAGGGAATCCCTCCGCCTCGCAAGGCAAGCCACACTCCATTGATCATTTTGAACCAATATTGTCTAAAATAATTAGCAGTTATTTTCCACCGCATTATTTCCGAACTATATGTTGAAATAACACGAAGTTGGTATGTTCGAATGACATGATAGCTAGTTAATGCCAAAAAAGGCTCATGGAACTTCCTTGAAAAATATTGAACCCCAATAATCCTTTGTAACCCTAGAAAATCACTATTGTCAGTATTTGGCTAGATATTTCTAGTATAGTTAATTAGTACATTTTAAAGAAAACATGAAATGTTGATGGTATGTTGGTTTGGAATGTTTATGAAACGTTGCGGTCTGGGGGACAGTATTGGGCTAACCACCGCATGGGTGTTAGTCTGATCCCCGGCCGAGGATTAATACCAAGGTATGAACGGATGGTGGTACTTTGGATACCAGGGATTGTGGAACGTAATGGTTTGTCTATGACGAAGTAAGGACTTACAACCTTGGGTAAAGTAAATAACTTAAGAAACCGTTCAACCACAGGTTGGGCCGGTCAACTTCGTTGGCTTGACTCAACGTAGCTCGGTACATTGTACTTTCCCCGGAATACCTATAGGAGCAGGGTTACCTTCCCGGTGTGGGAGATGGTCCGCGGTTATGGGGATGGAACGGAAATGTGCACAAGAAAAGTGTGGCATTACGGGTTCACAACGGTAGGTGTCCACAGTAAGCAGGATCGCGAACTCCACTCTGGCCAGTGGGGACCCCGGGTTAATGTGGACCGAAACTCTACCGGATAGGGGCTAAAGGGGAAAGATCCAACGAAAAGCTATGATAACCTCGATCCGGCCGCATGCATAAAAGTTGCATGTTAATCGCGTGGCATTAACGATCATGGAATCTTGTGGGTAAAGCTGAACACCTCTGCAGAGTGAATTAAATGGTATTCGAATACGCCGTGCTTCCGGTAAATGAAGCTGAGTTAAATGGGGTGACTCCCAAACCTAAGCTCAAGTAGTTTTTGGATTAACAATTATGGAAGTAGATAACTTTGGAAACCCACCCCCCCCCTTATTCATATTATTATTATGGTTTGTGTTTTAAATGAAATGTCAAATATTATGAAAACTTGCATACACCAAATGAGACATATGGCTATCTGAAAGGACCAACGATGTCGCCTAGAGGGGGGGTGAATAGGCGGATTAAAAAATCGTAGCGGAATTAAAGCAGGCCGAGCTGGTCAACCCGGAGTCTCCGGGTTTTGGTCCGGATACTCCGGCTTGTCCGGAGTGTCCGGTCTTGTGTCCGGACTCTCCAGGTTAGCTGGCTCGGGAGCGCAAATAAGACTACTCTAGTAAGCACAATAAACCACTAGAAAAAGATAGCAAGAACAACCTAGAACAATTGCTAGTAAGGATTTGAATTAAAGCTAGGCAAAGAGCTAGATCTAACTTTACAAATTCAAATCCAAATAAGCAAGACTAGGAAGTAAAAGAGAATAAGAGAGACACAAATTTTCACCGAAGTTCGGGTTCTTGAAGGGAACCCTACGTCTCCGTTGAGGTGGCTCGGTCGCACTTGAGCCGGGGTCTCTTTCAACCCGCTTTCCTCTCGGTGTTACACAAATGCACTCGCCGGCTTCACTTCTTGTCTCTTTCCTTTCGGAGGCGAGACTCGCCTTCACAAACGACCGGGGCTCACCACACGCGTTGGTAGCTCCCGGTGACTCCTAGCCGTCTAGGAGACCTTCAACCTCCAAGAGTAATAATGCCCCGAAGAATCGCTTGGAGGATGAACTAGTGCTCAACAACTAGAAATGAATGCACCTAGCACTTTGCTTCTTCCTCTCCTCACCAAAATGGATCAACAACCAAATCTAATGGTGGGAGGAAGTATGAGCTCTATTGAATGCTTGGAAGAGGTTAGGAGTGGCTTGAATGCTGCAATGAATGAGCTCAATAGAGAATCTAGCCGTTGGAGGGGAGTGGAGGCTTTAAATAGTCTTTTTGAAAACTAGCCGTTTGTCCCCTTTTTGAACTGTCCGGAGACTCCGGACAATTAACCCGGAGACTCCTGGTTGTCCGGACTCTCCGGACAAAATGTCCGGACACTCCGGACTATCTGGAATTCGTTTTGCCCGAGAGGGTTAACCCGGAGACTCCGGACCAAATGTCCGGATACTCCGGACTGAGTCCGGATACTCCGGACTTAGTGTCCGGACTCTCCGAGTCAACTGGCTCGGTTTGAAATCCAGTTTTTGGAAAATGCAAGTGTTTGAGTGCTAGTTTGAATGCAAATTTTGATGTTGAGCACATGCACATCCTAAAATTGATTTTCCGTCGCATCCTCTTAATAGTACGGCTATCCTTAAGACTCAAAGCAATATAAAAATTACAAGTCTTCGTCTTGATGCCGTTTTGTCGAAATTTGACGCACTTAGGAGTGTTCAATCTTGTTCCAAGCTAGAAGTGATCTTGATAACTGCATTATTCTTGGTTGAAGCATTAGATCACTTTAATTGTGTCATCATTAATCACCAAAATAAAATAAGGGGCCTAGATGCACTTTCAATCTCCCCCTTTTTGGTGAATTGATGACAACACAATTAACAGCAAATAAAAGGATATGAAATTGACTTTAGCAATTCAAAAGAAAGGTGGAGCTCCCCCTAAATGTGTGCATTAGAAGTATTGAGTGGAATCAAATGCACATATTTAACGAGAAATAACCGAGAGCTCCCCCTCAAACATTTGCATCAGAGAATACATCACAAGTAACTGAAAGCAATCCATGCATAAAATAAGCAATAATGTCATTACATGGAAAGAGAACGACTAACAGAGTTTACGACAGCATAACACAATAATGAGAAGCAACGCAAAACAAGATCACGAGCGACAGCAAACAAAAGGGACAACTAAGGAAACGACTCTAAGGAATCACTCCCCCTTTGGCATCAAGACACCAAAAGAGGGAGGACACGAGAAATCACTCGTCGTCGCCTTCGTCGTCGGACGCTGAATACTCGCTGTCAGGATCATCAACAGGAGGAGGAGGAGCAGCAGAAGAGGTGATGCCGAAAAGCTGATCTGCGGAAGTGGCATCGCTACTCTCCTCGGAAGACCCGGAGGAGTCGCTGGGAGAGACTGCCTCGCCATTGTGGCGGCCGAAGCCGCGACGGTCCTCACCATTCGTCCTCATCCCCCCGCTCATCTCCTTCTGCCTGGTGGAGATGTCGCGGCACAGACAGAAAACATGCTTCAACATCCTCTGAAGCACGCTACTCGAAATCTCAGTCTGCTCAGAAGGGGTACCCGAAGGCACAGTAGGAGCCGGAGCCGGAGCAGACGTAGAACTCGAGGCACGACCGCGTCGAGTCCTAGGAGGAGTAGGACCAGGAGCAGCGGGAACAGCTGAAGCAGACGGAGGACGAACTTTGTATGAAAGGTGCTCCTCGTCCCTGACAAACTTGAGACCGCTGACAGATGTGATCAAGGCCATCACAAAAGGAGCATAACTGCAGCTGGCCATGTTGCTCTGCGCGTTCTGCCTCATCGTCTCCCAAATGAAATCAGCAATGTCAAACGGATGAGTACGCTCAACCAGGTGATATAGCAGGTTCCGTCCATAGGAACTGATGGCAGAAGCATCTCCCTCCTTGGGCCAAAGAGTGACCCTCAGCATCCTGTTGAGCACGGCAGGCACATCTTTTAGACCCTTGAGGGTCCCCACTGTGAAGCTCTTCGAAGTATCATACAAGGACTCAATCTGCTCGGGAGTCAACACCTTCTTGTCATGAAGCTTAGGACTGTCATTGTACCGAAGGCTGAGGACTCTAGCAAATCTCTTCTTGTTGGCCTTGTACCACACCCTATCTGTCATCCACCAAATGGCATCCTCAGTCTTGTCATAAAACAGGGTGGCGTAGAACTGCATGATTATCTCGTTGTTCCAATCACACTTGAAAGACATGATGTCTTTCACCTCATGCAGCTCACAAATCTCAAGAACCTGAGCGAAGACTGGATGCTCAGCAGCTGCCATATACTCCCAGTCGATGGTCTTCATCCTGACCACTGGGTGCTCAAGTGGGTAGAGGACCGTCTCATAGTAGTCTGACTGAAACCGGTTCCAGAACCGGCGGTCCACATACTCGTCTTGATGGAAGTCGAGCGGATTCTTCTTTCTGTGCTCAACTATAGCCTTGCCCTTGCCTGAACCTGTCCTGTAGTCAATCACTCTCATGGGGTTGACTGACATAGGATACCTCCACACGGGCTTGGCCTTGGCGAAGGGACCAATGAAATGACCCGAAGTGCGAAAGTCCTTTCTCTTCTGATCCCTCAGCCTAGCATGAGTATCTGCAGGATGCTCATCTGGATCGGGCTGAGGCTGAGCGGAGGACGGAGCCTGAGGCTGAGACTGCTGCTGCTGCTGCTGAGACTGCTGAGCTGGAGGCTGGGAAGAGGATTGGACAGGAGGCTGCTGAGCAGATGACGTCCCAATGCTCAGTCCACCCCTTCTCTTTGCCACGGCGTAACGCGGCCTCTTGGGTGCCGGACGAGCAGACGGTGAACTGGAGGGACTGTCAGGAGACGGAGGGTCCCTCGGCAGATCACCACCACCACCAGCAGAAGACCCCTGAGAAGGATCCATCTGACCAGACAAAGTGAGAGAAAAGGATTAGCCGCGAGGCGACTTGAAATTCAGCGAGAAACAAATTTTGGCCGAGCCACCCAACCCGGAGAGTCCAGACAAAATGTCCGGATACTCCGGATTGCATCCGGAGACTCCGGACCAACCCGGAGACTCCGGACCAAAAGTTCGGATACTCCGGATGTGCCAGAAATCGCGCACGGGCGCGCCAAAATTGGGGAATCCAATCACCGCAACAACTCGAAAGGAATCTAGATTGTCTCAATAAAGTAGGAATGAAGTCTAGGACACAATCTAGCAAAAGATTTCGCGGGATTAGGGCACGGAATTGAACTCACCTCAAGAGATTTGAAACGAAGAACACGGGTGAGATAGGGTGAACGATTCTCCGATTCTTGAGGGCCAAAGGAATAGAAACCACGTCCCCTAGAAATAGGAGAGAAAGAAGAGGCCCTAAGATGAGAAACGAAATCAATCCCGAAAGGAAAAACGGTAGGGCACCAAGATTCTTACCAAGATCTCCAAACCGAGGGAAAGGAGGAGTCCAAGAGCCCTTGGAGATGGAGATGAGGGAAGGATCAAGCCCTAGCCACAAGACAATCACGGGAGAGGGAGAGACGCACGGTGGGAATAGGAAAAAGAAACTGAACCGCGCGGGATTTTTGGGGTTTAACCGACCGCCCCAACCCGGAGACTCCGGACTCCAGTCCGGATACTCCGGTCCAACCCGGACACTCCGGACAAAATGTCCGGAGACTCCGGGCTAACCCGGAGAGTCCGGATAGAAAACCGGATACTCCGGGTTCCCCAACTCGGTTAGGAGAAAGGGAAACCGCACGAAGAATCTAGGAATTTGGCGGAATGAGAGGGAGAAAGAGACCCTAAGATGTCAACTTGATATATGACCAGCGAACAATTAAACAAGCGAACTATGGTCACATAGCAAATGACGAGATCGAAGGATCAAAAAGCCAAAAACACAGGATAAATTCAGAGAAAAAGATGAATAAGTTTTTGAAATTCATTTTTCATTCACCAACCAATATATGAGCACTTATCAAGCCACGTTACGAGAATCTAGAATATTTAGACCACTTCTCAATTCACAGAACCTTTTCTCGTCAAGGGGCTTGGTGAAAATATCGGCTAATTGATCATTTGTACTCACATGTTGGATATCAATTTCGCCTTTGGTTGCGTGATCTCTTAGGAAATGATGGCGAATATCTATGTGTTTTGTACGGGAGTGTTGGACGGGATTGTTGGCAATTTTTATGGCACTCTCATTGTCACACAGTAGTGGAACACTTTTGTAGTTTAGGCCATAATCACTCAAGGTTTGTCTCATCCAAAGTAGTTGGGCACAACAACTCCGGCAGCCTATGTATTCGGCTGCAAGTGGATAAGGCTACAGAGTTTTGTTTCTTGGAAGACCACGAGACTAGAGACCTACCCAAGAATTGGCAAGTCCCCGAGGTACTCTTCCTATCCACTTTACAACCGGCATAATCCGCATCGGAATAGCCAACAAGTTCAAAGGAAGATCCTTTCGGATACCAAAGTCCGAAATGAGGAGTGTGCACTAAGTATCTCAAGATTCTCTTAACGGCCACCATGTGGCACTCTTTTGGAGCGGCTTGAAACCGTGCACACATACAAACGCTAAGCATGATATCGGGCCTAGATGCACAAAGATAAAGGAGAGAACCGATCATCGAACGATATACCTTTTGGATGACCGGTTTACCTTCTTTGTCGAGGTCTAGATGCCCATTGGCTTGCATAGGTGTCTTTATAGTCTTGGCGTCTTCCATTCCGAACTTCTTGAGCATGTCCTTGATGTACTTGGTTTGACAGATGAAGGCTCCTTCCTTGAGTTGTTTAACTTGAAAGCCGAGGAAGAACTTCATTTCTCCCATCATGGACATCTCAAACCTTTTTGTCATAATCTTGCTAAACTCTTTACACAAATGCTCATTAGTAGATCCAAATATGATGTCATCGACATATATTTGGCATACAAATAAATCATTATCAATGTGTTTAGTAAAGAGAGTAGGGTCGGCCTTTCCGACTACAAAACCTTGTCCGAGAAGGAAATCTCGTAAACACTCGAACCAAGCCCTCGGTGCTTGCTTAAGTCCATAAAGGGCTTTGTGTAGATAGTAGACGTGGTTCGGGTGTTTTGGATCTTCAAAGCCGGGTGGTTGCTCGACGTAGACCATCTCGGAGAGTGGTCCATTCAGGAAAGCGCTCTTCACGTCCATTTGATAAAGCTTGAAATCATGGTGAGTAGCAAAGGCAAGTAATATTCTAATGGATTCAAGCCTAGCTACTGGAGCATATGTTTCACCGAAATCCAAACCTTCGATTTGAGTGTACCCTTGAGCAACCAAACGAGCTTTGTTCCTTGTCACGATTCCATTCTCATCTTGCTTGTTCCGGAAGACCCATTTTGTGCCGATCACGTTTTGATTTGGTCTTTGGACAAGCTCCCAAACTTGATTTCTCTTTAAATTGTTGAGCTCCTCTTGCATGGCCATCACCCAATCCGGATCATCAAGCGCTTCTTCTACCTTAAGAGGCTCAAGAGAAGACACAAACGAGTAAAATTCACAAAAATTTGCAACTCGAGATCTAGTAGATACTCCCTTGTGAATGTCTCCGAGAATGTTGTCAACTGGATGATCCCTTTGAATGCTTTGATGAACTCTTGGGTGAGGAACAGTTGAATTTGGAGCTTGAATGGGTTCTTCATCTTGGGATGCGTTGGAACCATCTTGAGCTTGAATGGACGAGGAGGGAATATCACCTGAGCCTGACCCATCCGAAGACTCCGGTATTTGACCCGGACACTCCGGACCAGTCCGGACACTCCGGGTTTCAGGCCGGAGACTCCGGGTTGGGGTGCTCGGGTGAGATTCCAGATTTTGAGGTCTCACCTCCCCAATTGCCATTTTCTTGATAGCTTCACAAGGAGGTTCTTCCCTGTCAATCACGGCACGATCAACTTGTTCTATTTGAGAACCATTAGTCTCATCAAAAGTTACGTCACGCGAGATTTCAACGACACCGGTGGTATTGTTGAAAACTCGGTACGCATAAGCATTAGTTCCATAACCAAGTAAGAAACCTTCATCTACTTTAGGAGCGAATTTAGAAGACTTAGCCTTTTTGTTAAGGATATAGCATTTACTCCCAAAGACTCGAAAGTAGGAGACATTTGGTTTCTTCCCGGTGAGCAACTCGTATGCCGTTTTCTTCAAGATCTTGTGAAGGTAGAGGCGGTTGGAGCTGTGGCATGCGGTATTGATGGCTTCCGCCCAAAAGCTATCGGAAACCTTGTACTCGTCAAGCATCGTCCGCGCCATCTCGATGAGGGTTCGATTCTTCCTCTCGGCTACCCCATTTTGTTGAGGAGAATAGGGAGCCGAGAATTCGTGCTTGATTCCTTCTTCATCGAGATACTCCTCCACGCCTATATTCTTGAACTCGGTACCATTGTCGCTTCGAATTCTCTTGATCTTCACTTCAAATTCATTTTGAGCTCTTCTCATGAATTTCTTTAACGTCACTTGGACTTCTCCCTTGTCATGCAAGAAAAACACCCAAGTGAATCGAGAAAAGTCATCAACAATAACCAAACCATACTTACTTCCCCCGATGCTTATGTAAGCTACAGGACCGAATAAGTCCATGTGGAGCATTTCCAACGGTCTTGAGGTCGTCATCACATTCTTGGCGGGATGAGAGGCACCAACTTGCTTGCCCGCTTGACAAGCGCTACATACCCTATCTTTCTCAAAGACAACATTGGTTAGTCCAAGGATGTGGTTGCCTTTGATGAGTTTGTGAAGGTTCCTCATACCGACATGGGCTAGTCGGCGATGCCATAGCCAACCCATGCTAGATTTAGCCATTAAGCACGTTTCAAGATTAAGTCTATCCGTATTGAAGTCTACGAGATAGAGCTTACCCTTCAAACGTCCCTTAAACGCTGTTGAACCATCAAGCCTCTTAACGACTTCCACACCCTTTTCATTAAACAAACAATTGTAACCCGCTTCACACAATTGTGCAACGGACAACAAATTGTAGCTTAATGAATCAACAAGTAAAACATTACTTAAGTGGAAATCATTTGAGATAGAGATTTTACCCAAACCAATTACTTCTCCCTTTCCATTGTCTCCAAAGACAATGCTTTCACTATTTGATCCATTTTCATCCAAGTGGGCGAACATTGCCTTTTCTCCGATCATATGATGCGTGCAACCGCTATCCAAAATCCAACTCGTTCCACCGGAGATATAGGCCTACAAAACCATATTTAGTTTTTGCTCTTTGGTACCCAAACTTGGTTAGGTCCACGCACATTAGCAACTAGAGATTTTGGGACCCAAATGGAGCGAACGATAGGAGCATTCTTTGGCTTACGCCCAATATGACATGCAACTACACGACCAAGGTTAGTTTTCTTAAGCACGTATGAAGCAAAGAACTCGGAGTGAGCCTTGTGCTTGGATGTTCCTTCGCCTTTCACAAAATGAATCGGCTTGCTTAAAGGAGCAACCACGATGTTGCTCTTTTTGCCCTTAGGCGGAACATATCCAAGCCCATGCTTCTTAGGATTACCTTGGCGCTTACCGAGATACTCCTCTAAACCTTTGCTAGCCTTGTAGGACTTTTGAAGTCCATCTTCAAGCATCCCTTTAAGCTTCTCATTCTCATGAGCCAAGACTTTCAAAGTCTCACGGTTAGTAGCACAAGTAGCAACATCAATATTATAACATCTAGCGCATCCGTTGCTACTTGAAGGCATGGAAACATTGGAGTTGTTAATTGAGGATGAAGCATTATTCGAGAGATCAACAAGCTTCACTTCAAGAGACTTGTAAGCATCCATTGCTTGAGCAAGTTGCTCTATGAGTGAAGCATTGGTGATCTCAAGACTAACTATTTCATTCTTAGTCAAATTTGAGTTTTTGACTAAGTCCTCATTTTTCTTTCTCTCAAAAGCTAGGCTTTTCTCTAGCTCAAGATTCTTTTCCTTTTCAAATATAAGGAGATCCTCTTGAGCTTCAAGAGTAGCCTCCTTTTGTTCTACAACTTCCTCCAATTTTTCAATGTCTTTAAGTAGCAAGTCTAGTTTTTCAATATCAAAGTCATTCATAGACTTAAATGCTACTTCATCGTTATCACTATCACAATCATCTAAGCCATAATCAACAATAGAGTGAATGGGGCTCTTAGATGATACCTTGTGCCCCTTTGCCATGAGGCAAATAGGAGCATCTCCTTCGCCGTCGCTTAGGTTGTCAAAGAGACCCTTTGACTTAGTCGGTGGTGTGGCAATGGCGACGGTGGCAAGTCCTCCTTCATTGTCGGAGTCGGATTCGGACTCGGACTCGGAGTCGGAGTCGGAGTTCCACTCCTTGCCGATGTAAGCATGACCCTTGCCCTTGTATCTCTTGCTCTTGTCCTTGTCTTTCTTCTTGAACTTGTCCTTCTTGAAGGGCTTGTCTTCCTTCTTTTCTTTGTGAGGACACTCGGCAATGAAATGACCGGGTTCCCCACACTCATAGCACTTTCTTGAAGAGTGCCGCCCTCTTGATTTGTTGCCGAAGCCCTTGGAGTGACTTCTCGACTTGTAGCCCTTCTTCTTCAAGAACTTGTTGAATCTTCTTACGAGCAAGGCCATATCTTCATTTGTCAAGGGGCCGCTCGACTCTTCTTCATCGTTTGAGCTCTCTTCGGCTTCTTGTGCCACTTTGACGGCCTTCAAGGCGATGCCCTTCTTCTTGCCGGACTTGAGCTCCTCCACCACCTCCGCTTCCTTGACCATCATCTCATCCGTCATCAACCGGCCAATCACATCATGAGGAGTGAGAGTGTCGAAGTTTGGCCGGTCGCGGATGAGTTGCACAAGATTGCGGTTGGTGGGGGTGATCACTCGAAGGATGATCTTGACAATTGCTTTGTCGGTGAGCTCGGTGCTTCCAAGTCCTTTAGCTTGATTTACTAGAACCATCAAGCGATCAAACATCTTGGTGTAGCACTCTCCTTCTTCCAAAGTGAATCGGCTTAGTTCTCCAATGATAAGCTCGATCTTGGATTCACAAACACTTGATACACCTTCATGAGATACCATCAATCTTTCCCATATATCCTTGGCATTGTCAAGGCCATCGACCCGGTTGAATTCGGAGTCGCTCAAAGCATTGAACAAGGCATTAACGGCCAAGTCGTTGAAGTGTTGAGCTTTGTCTTCCTCGAAGGTGAGATTGTTGGGGTTTGCGGGCTTGAAACCTGTTTCAACAATCTTCCAAATGCAAGGGTGAAGTGATCTCAAATGAATCTTCATCTTGTGTTTCCATGCCGCATAGCGAGTGCCATCGAAATGAGGCGCTCGACCAGACGAGACGGAAACATAAGATGAGGAGTTTGAGACTCCAAAGGAGGAATAATCTAAAGGAATTGCAACCCCTATACCGGAACCCGTGGCCTTGTCTTGGGCATGGGTTTCGGTAACTTTCTCTATGTCCGACATCTTTGTTTCTCCAAGCGGTTAAGCCAAAATAAAGGAGATTTGGCTCTGATACCAATTGAAAGGACCAACGATGTCGCCTAGAGGGGGGGTGAATAGGCGGATTAAAAAATCGCAGCGGAATTAAAGCAGGCCGAGCTGGTCAACCCGGAGTCTCCGGGTTTTGGTCTGGATACTCCGGCTTGTCCGGAGTGTCCGGACTCTCCGGGTTAGTTGGCTCGGGAGCGCAAATAAGACTACTCTAGTAAGCACAATAAACCACTAGAAAAAGATTGTGATACTACGGGATTGCATAACCTTAGAAAGCATGAAATTTGCAATTAGAACCCTACGGTCTGATGTTTTAACGCGTTTCGGGCTGTTTTCGGGCTTTTTGGGCTGCTCCGGGGATGGGCTGCTCCGGGGATGTGTTGGGCTTGGGGGAACTTTCTTGGGCTGGTTGGTGGGGCTTGTTTGGCCCATGTGGGGGTGAGGAGGGGGAGTTTTCCTGCTTCCCTAGCCCCTTCCCCTCCCCATTTGCGCCGCACCCCCTTCCCCCTCCCACCTCCTTGTCTCCTCTCCTCTCTAGCCTTTCCTCTCCCTCACCTCCACCTCTCCCACTCCACCAACCCTTGCTGCGTCGTCTCCACTGCCACGCCGTGCCGTGGTGCTGTCCTCGCTAGTGGGATGATCCGCGACGAGGAGAGCCGGTGGGAGGAGGAGATCGGGTGGAGATCGCGCGAGGAGAAGCGGTTGTTTTGCGATTCTTCAAGAAGGTAATGGGGGAACCTTGTGGGGTAGATCTTATGCTGTTGTAGAGGGGGTTTTCCATGTTTTTGGATCATGGGAGGTGCTGCCATGGGGTAGAATTGATGAAAACTAGAGTTGTACTCACGTTTTGGTTCGGGCAGATTGGGAACCCGAACTAGGGCAGGCGTTTTCGCCAATTTAGAGTTTGAATCTGACCGTACGGACTTTTAGGAAGTTGTAGATAATTTCATTATCTTTCCGTGCATATAAAGAAAGTTAAAATCCGCCCAGCCGTTTGGGGAGATATGGCTGTTTTACCGAGCGCTGTCAAATCTGTGACGAGATTGGGACAGTTCGTGTTCAACGTTAGATTAAACAACATTAGAGTCCGAATTAGTCTTTCTCTATAACTAGAAAAAGTTGGGAATTTTCCTAAGCTATGCGAGGATGTACTCGTTTATTCAATTTGGAGTCCTAGAACAGAAGTTATGCCCGTTGGAAGGCTGCTGTCCCGACGGGACAGATTTGCTGTTTTCTGATTTTAGGAGTTGTGTTAAGTCGGGGTAGTGGGTTCTATGTGTGCTGTTTTGTGGACTCGATTTGAGTGTGTGGCACGTGTTTGCAGGTGGTGTGCCTTCGGGAGTGCCCTCAACCTCTCGTCACTCCGTTGCCCGCGGTTGAAGGCAAGTGTGTTGTGTGGATTGTATGCTATATGTGTTGCTAGTTGTGCTTCATAGTATTTGGAATAGATAACATGTTGTCTTGCCATGAATTACATGTATTGCTTGATATGAAGCCATTATGCCATGATTTAAATGTACTTATTGTTGATAAGCGGATTACACGCCATGTGATGATATGCAATACTCCTATACATGGGTACGTTGTTGTCCATTTTGCATACATGGCATACTTTCATGGCCGGCCGGTGAGATAAGTCATAACTATTCGGGAGGGTCGGTGAGAACCGTTATGACTAATCCGGGGCTATTCTTGAGTAAGACCTACATCGTGATTCCATCCACCGTGGTGAATGGAAGCGAGTGATAGGCACCCTCCATCTTCGGGATGGGAGGGAAAAGGGTGCATGCCGACGGTGTGCACTCAACCATACCGGTATGAGTTTCCAAGGAGACATGTGCATTGCATTGCATTGCATTAATGAAATATGTATATGATGATGTTTATGAGATGACGATGTGAATACTTATGAGTTGCTCACGAGATGAATACATGGATGCTTAAAAGAGGTTTGGAATGCTAACCATGTTGTGTTATGATGTGCTTCTGGAGGTTGGTGATGATGGTTTGTTGACTTGATCTTTGTTTTTCCATTACAATACACTTTGCTGAGTTTTGAACTCACGCTTGTGTTTTATGTTGTTTTTAGGTACCTTGAGATCGGCATGAGGGAAAAGGGAATAGTCACACATCTCCACGTAGTTCACGCAATTGATTCCACAATGGAATCATTTGGAGTCATGACAATGAACTTAATGTGATACCATTGATGTTTATGGTTTAGATGTGTGCTAGGATTGCCTTATTCGTTTCATTTGGCTAATGATGACTTTGGGATGCTTAAAGTGGACTTATATTGCTTCCGTGTCACTTATTATTGCTGTTTTAGATGTTTCATATTATGTCATATTCTGCTATGCTATTATGGTTGCGCAAGATCATGCTAAAACAAAGGAGATGCTGTCAAAATTTCCAATAATTCAAACTGATTACTTGCTGTAATTTACCTTAAATTATGGTATTAATTGCTGTATGGTCTATGTTTGGTGGCATTACGGGCTTACTAGAAGCCGGTGTTACTGATTGGTATCGAGGCGGTTTGTAGGTCCCTGGAATGTGTATTTAGTGTCATAACTATAGGTTCAACTAAAATATGAAGTGGGATAACCTAAAAACATGGCTTAGGTTTTACTTAAAACTTTGCCATAGGATAGCAACATTAAAACTTGTGTAAGTGGAATAATTAATTTAAAACTTGACACACTCTGTTGCACAGTAGGAATGGGTATGGGTACCGTTGCTTTACGCTTAAATGTTGTATTTAAGCTTTGATGTTGAATGTTACATTTGGTAATATATGTTGCTATGTTTATGAAAGAATTGATTGTGTTGATACTTTTGAGATTATGTGGGTTGTGGTGCCGAAAGGGGTTTCAGTCACCTTCTGTTTGTAGTAATGTTGGGTTTGACGGTGTGGCCGGTTAGTGCCATCACCGATGGACTTTTAACCTCCTGTTGGGAGAGTGCTTATCCTTTCTGTCGTAGATTGGGTAGTTGGTTGGTTTTTGGTTGGTTGAAATAAAAGAAAAAGTATTCGGTTTTGGATGCTCACCGATAGTTCTTTTGGTGGTTTTGGTTTTGTCTTCTTTGGTTGAAGACAAAAGAAGAATTTAGGTTGCGCCTCTTTTGGTCGCCTTGCCAACTTTGACGCCCGACTTGTTGTTTACCTTATAGAGAAACTTATAGATTGATTCTTGGGTTACCATTCTCCAACTTGAAAAGAAGTTATTGAAGTTCCGATGAAAAATCTAAGTCGCATGGATTTAGGTGTCAAGGTTTTGTCGGAAAGGATATGGTTGATCGGTTGCTTTACGGAGAAAGTTTTCAATTTATTCTTGTGTTTGTCTTTCTCCGAGGTTTAAAAGAGTTATTGTGGTGTTGTGCCAGACCTTGTTGTCGGGGCCTAAGTGGTGTTTGATCGCAATGATGACTTGCTTGGGAATTCATCTTTGAAAAAAAACCGTTTGTTTCGTGAAAGTTTGAAGTTTGGGGTTATGGCCTTATCTGAAAAAAAAAATGGTTAATCGTCGGGTTTTCCCTCTTGCAACCATCTTCCTTCGCGGAAGTTGTTGATCTCGAGTTGTGGAGTAGTTGCGTGTCTGCATTTGGGAATTTAAGAGTTGACTTCTCTTGTGATTTATGGTTGAGCTTTCCGGAAGGAAAGGTGTTTTGAGTGTTGTTCTTTTCTGGAGCAATTATGGTTTCCTTAAGAGTTGGGTGCGTGATTCACGCGGATGTTTAAGAAGTTAAGTGCATGACGAGAAGTTAGAGTTTTCGGATGATATGAGCTGGTGGTTCGGTTAAAGTGAATTGTTGTTTGTTTAAAGATAAACTAAAATATAGTGTTGATAAGAGATGATTAAACGAGACGTCAGGTGATCCAAGGTGAAAGTTGATTAGTGGTGTGTGCAAAGTGATGCGGGTTATGGAATCTAATGGATGTTTGAGATTAGTTAGCATATAATGTCTCGGTTGATGAACTTGTTATAGCAAGAAGATGGTGTGAAATTCTGCCTATTGTAGCTGGTGGAGTCGATTAATATTGTGGATCGACAATATGACTTAAAATACGTGTAATCAATTAATGAGGATATATGGAATGATTGTAGGAAAGGTTGAATTATTCTTGACAGATGTCTGTTTGGGATACGTATTTATGAGGGATGTCTAGTGGAGATCGTGTCGCGTGGTTAGTATTAATTGTTGGTGGAATGAACGGGTGATATGGAATATGTGACTTAGGGATTATTCCCAGGGTAATTGTTGATTACACCGGAATAATTGTAAAGAGATGTGTGCTACGCTTGGGATAATAAGTTGCATGAATAATGGTTCGTCATGGTTAGTAGACCAAAAGAAGTTGTTGATATGCGTATTATGTTGGATTAACTGATAAGTTAATTGTGCTGGAGTTGTGAGAACGTGGTTCTCCCTGTTGGTTGTCATACGGTAGATATGGTCTACGGTTCGTTGGTAATATAATCAATTGTGGTTATATGAACAGTGAAAAGTGATTTTATCAAGAGCAGATGTTGTAGCTTGTGTGCAATGATGTTGGACTTCGGGATTTGGGTGATTATGACATCCGTATTGGCTAAGAGTATTGGAATGCGAGTAATGGTGGGATTTGAGTCGAACTTTCTTTTGAAGGTTTACGGATTCAAATGAATGTATAAATTTTCTGGGAGTGCCTCGCTTTGTTTAGGCGTCTTGATTAGTGTGCAATAAAATCTTCCTCGATTAAGTGGCATTTTGTCAAGTTACAAACTTGACTCCGATGATTGGAAATATGGATGAAAGAGTAGTATTTGAAGTAACCGGCTTATGGGTTCCAAATGTGGTGTGGTTTTGAACCATGCCAATCTTTGGGTTTGGGCTAATCTGTTTAGTCTATGCTATGAGTTTGGGTTAACACCCAAAGCGTTGGAGTGGGACGCTCTCTTTAGCGTTCAACTGATTTATCTTTGGTAATCCTGGAGTTAAGCGCTTAAATTGTAATTCTATCGTGACTAGAGTTGGATTGATTTGGGAAACGTGTGTGGTTTTTGCGAGCATTTCAAAAAGGTGAATCTTATGATTGTTTCATAAGTGTTTTTGTTGGTAAAATGTTCCCTGCTGGGAATGTGTTTCCTTTCTCTTTAAGAGAATTGGTAGCGGTTATTAGGCGTAGATGTTTGATTGGAGAGTTGATGCTATCTTCTGTTATTGGCCTTGGTTAAAATGCGATGTTTTGCGCGCATTGTGTGCAGTGGTTGTTGGGTTGTGATGAGATATGGTATTTTTCAGTTAACGCCGTCGTAGTTTATGCGAATTTGAGCAACCATCGATGTTGTTGGTGGTCAATCAAGTCTCTTTGTGAATGGTTAATGGGTATCGTGGTTACATGACGAATAAATGGTGAAAAAAGATTCATGACATCGTTTTTAAGCATAAAAGAGTTGTTGAGCCAGGACGGTGAGAAAGTCATATAGAGACATATGACTAATCCGGAGTGCTCTTGAAGAATTCGCATTCGTGTTATGAATCAAGATTTCCATTGCTCTCTAGCATGAAAAGGAATGAATGTATAAATGCTGGTATTTTGGTTATGTTATGCAAGGGATTTGAGTTTCCCTTTCTCTTCGAGAGTTTTTGTGGCAGTTCTCTTCCAAGATGTTGATTTTGGTTAAAATGAAAAGTTTGGCTGTGGTGAAAGCGAGTCGAGTTGTCTTTAGTTGTTGAGAACTTCCGTCAAGAGAATTGTGTGGAGTCTTTATTTGTTTGAGTGCTCCCGATCACGGGTGTATCGCGTTGATTGGAGATTTGAGTTTTCCTTTGCGGCTTGACTTAGGAAAAGCAAAAGGGTGGTCTTTCAATGTTATCAGGATTCTTTCCAAAGTGATTTGTGGCGCTTTGAGGTTCGAGTTGTTGTATGTGGTCTACTTGGATTCAAAAGAATCGTACTTCTTTTGCACTATTGATAGGAGCGAGAATAAGAAGGGCCTCGGGTTATTGTTGAGTATAATCTAAGAGCTATACTCGTGGGCTTCGTTGTTTGTGTGAATGGTTTGTGAGGCGACATCCTCTTGGGAAAAGTGCCAATTGAGATTTGGTAGTGAGTTACGGTCCTAACTTGGGCTAGGTGCTGGACATTAGTGAGGGTGGATGATGATGGAGATTGTTGATGTCGTGATTTGAATTTGGTTGAAAGTATCGTTGGGTGGAAGCAAATGTTATAGAAATTGTGATGTAAAATGCTTTGTCGTGGACATTGTCTTAGCTTAGACGTCCCTGGGTGTGCGTTATGCCTGGAGAGGATAGAATGAAAAGTGTAATGTGGTTGGCGCTTGAAAGGAAAGTATGGTTGATGTAGGCTATGAGCGAAGATGACATTAGTAAATTTTGATTCCTTGCGAAAAGGGGTCAAATAATTGGAAGAGATGGGGTTTTGCGTAAATGGTCTTTTGGGGGTTCAAGTTTGGAACCTCGGTTGACCGTTTTAATACTAATGATGAAAAAGGGATGTGTTTCAAGATGATTGTATCATTCGGAGTTTGTGAATCATGATAGAGATTGAAGTAAATGAGGAATCATGTCAAGTTGTGCTTAGCTAAGCTAAGTCAAGTCACTCTTGTCAATAGATGGATTTGGAGAATTGAGTTGTCGTTGCTACTGTTTGAGTCTTTGCATGGGTGTGTTGAGTTCGCAAAGAAGATGAGTCCCTAGTGGGCATGGTTTTAGAGTTGACGTGTAAGATTCGAGGTCGAATCCAGTTAAGGGGGGAAGAATGTGATACTACGGGATTGCATAACCTTAGAAAGCATGAAATTTGCAATTAGAACCCTACGGTCTGATGTTTTAACGCGTTTCGGGCTGTTTTCGGGCTTTTTGGGCTGCTCCGGGGATGTGTTGGGCTTGGGGGAACTTTCTTGGGCTGGTTGGTGGGGCTTGTTTGGCCCATGTGGGGGTGAGGAGGGGGAGTTTTCCTGCTGCCCTAGCCCCTTCCCCTCCCCATTTGCGCCGCACCCCCTTCCCCCTCCCACCTCCTTGTCTCCTCTCCTCTCTAGCCTTTCCTCTCCCTCACCTCCACCTCTCCCACCCCACCAACCCTTGCTGCGTCGTCTCCACTGCCACGCCGTGCCGTGGTGCTGTCCTCGCTAGTGGGATGATCCGCGACGAGGAGAGCCGGTGGGAGGAGGAGATCGGGTGGAGATCGCGCGAGGAGAAGCGGTTGTTTTGCGATTCTTCAAGAAGGTAATGGGGGAACCTTGTGGGGTAGATCTTATGCTGTTGTAGAGGGGGTTTTCCATGTTTTTGGATCATGGGAGGTGCTGCCATGGGGTAGAATTGATGAAAAACTAGAGTTGTACTCACGTTTTGGTTCGGGCAGATTGGGAACCCGAACTAGGGCAGGCGTTTTCGCCAATTTAGAGTTTGAATCTGACCGCACGGACTTTTAGGAAGTTGTAGATAATTTCATTATCTTTCCGTGCATATAAAGAAAGTTAAAATCCGCCCAGCCGTTTGGGAGATATGGCTGTTTTACCGAGCGCTGTCAAATCTGTGACGAGATTGGGACAGTTCGTGTTCAACGTTAGATTAAACAACATTAGAGTCCGAATTAGTCTTTCTCTATAACTAGAAAAAGTTGGGAATTTTCCTAAGCTATGCGAGGATGTACTCGTTTATTCAATTTGGAGTCCTAGAACAGAAGTTATGCCCGTTGGAAGGCTGCTGTCCCGACGGGACAGATTTGCTGTTTTCTGATTTTAGGAGTTGTGCGAAGTCGGGGTAGTGGGTTCTATGTGTGCTGTTTTGTGGACTCGATTTGAGTGTGTGGCACGTGTTTGCAGGTGGTGTGCCTTCGAGTGCCCTCAACCTCTCGTCACTCCGTTGCCCGCGGTTGAAGGCAAGTGTGTTGTGTGGATTGTATGCTATATGTGTTGCTAGTTGTGCTTCATAGTATTTGGAATAGATAACATGTTGTCTTGCCATGAATTACATGTATTGCTTGATATGAAGCCATTATGCCATGATTTAAATGTACTTATTGTTGATAAGCGGATTACACGCCATGTGATGATATGCAATACTCCTATACATGGGTACGTTGTTGTCCATTTTGCATACATGGCATACTTTCATGGTCGGGGGTGAGATAAGTCATAACTATTCGGGAGGGTCGGTGAGAACCGTTATGACTAATCCGGGCTATTCTTGAGTAAGACCTACATCGTGATTCCATCCACCGTGGTGAATGGAAGCGAGTGATAGGCACCCTCCATCTTCGGGATGGGAGGGAATAGGGTGCATGCCGACGGGTGTGCACTCAACCATACCGGTATGAGTTTCCAAGGAGACATGTGCATTGCATTGCATTGCATTAATGAAATATGTATATGATGATGTTTATGAGATGACGATGTGAATACTTATGAGTTGCTCACGAGATGAATACATGGATGCTTAAAAGAGGTTTGGAATGCTAACCATGTTGTGTTATGATGTGCTTCTGGAGGTTGGTGATGATGGTTTGTTGACTTGATCTTTGTTTTTCCATTACAATACACTTTGCTGAGTTTTGAACTCACGCTTGTGTTTTATGTTGTTTTAGGTACCTTGAGATCGGCATGAGGGAAAAGGGGAATAGTCACACATCTCCACGTAGTTCACGCAATTGATTCCACAATGGAATCATTTGGAGTCATGACAATGAACTTAATGTGATACCATTGATGTTTATGGTTTAGATGTGTGCTAGGATTGCCTTATTCGTTTCATTTGGCTAATGATGACTTTGGGATGCTTAAAGTGGACTTATATTGCTTCCGTGTCGCTTATTATTGCTGTTTTAGATGTTTCATATTATGTCATATTCTGCTATGCTATTATGGTTGCGCAAGATCATGCTAAAACAAAGGAGATGCTGTCAAAATTTCCAATAATTCAAACTGATTACTTGCTGTAATTTACCTTAAATTATGGTATTAATTGCTGTATGGTCTATGTTTGGTGGCATTCTGGGCTTACTAGAAGCCGGGGTGTTACAAAGATAGCAAGAACAACCTAGAACAATTGCTAGTAAGGATTTGAATTAAAGCTAAGCAAAGAGCTAGATCTAACTTTACAAATTCAAATCCAAATAAGCAAGACTAGGAAGTAAAAGAGAATAAGAGAGACACGAATTTTCACCGAAGTTCGGGTTCTTGAAGGGAACCCTACGTCTCCATTGAGGTGGCTCGGTCGCACTTGAGCCGGGGTCTCTTTCAACCCGCTTTCCTCCCGGTGTTGCACAAATGCACTCGCCGGCTTCACTTCTTGTCTCTTTCCTTTCGGAGGCGAGACTCGCCTTCACAAACGACCGGGGCTCACTACACGCGTTGGTAGCTCCCGGTGACTCCTAGCCGTCTAGGAGACCTTCAACCTCCAAGAGTAATAATGCCCCGAAGAATCGCTTGGAGGATGAACTAGTGCTCAACAACTAGAAATGAATGCACCTAGCACTTTGCTTCTTCCTCTCCTCACCAAAATGGATCAACAACCAAATCTAATGGTGGGAGGAAGTATGAGCTCTATTGAATGCTTGGAAGAGGTTAGGAGTGGCTTGAATGCTGCAATGAATGAGCTCAATAGAGAATCTAGCCGTTGGAGGGGAGTGGAGGCTTTAAATAGTCTTTTTGAAAACTAGCCGTTTGTCCCCTTTTTGAACTGTCCGGAGACTCCGGACAATTAACCCGGAGACTCCTGGTTGTCCGGATTCTCCGGACAAAATGTCCGGACACTCCGGACTATCTGGAATTCGTTTTGCCCAAGAGGGTTAACCCGGAGACTCCGGACCAAATGTCCGGATACTCCGGACTTAGTGTCCGGACTCTCCGAGTCAACTGGCTCGGTTTGAAATCCAGTTTTTGGAAAATGCAAGTGTTTGAGTGCTAGTTTGAATGCAAATTTTGATGTTGAGCACATGCACATCCTAAAATTGATTTTCCGTCGCATCCTCTTAATAGTACGGCTATCCTTAAGACTCAAAGCAATATAAAAATTACAAGTCTTCGTCTTGATGCCGTTTTATCGAAATTTGACACACTTAGGAGTGTTCAATCTTGTTCCAAGCTAGAAGTGATCTCGATAACTGCATTATTCTTGGTTGAAGCATTAGATCACTTTAATTGTGTCATCATTAATCACCAAAATAAAATGAGGGGCCTAGATGCACTTTCACTATCTTTTGTTATCCTTTGCATATGGTAATCAGGTTTCACTGTGTGGCTTGTTGAGTACGTTGTAGTACTCACTCTTGCTTAATTAACCCATTTTAGAGTATCAAGATGCTGGAGAGTTCCAAGAAGTCGTAGATGGCGACACCATGTGGTTTTAGTCTCGATCTTCACTCAAACTGCATGTGGAGTGCTTTTGTGTTGTAAAGACTATGATTTGTGCTTGCCGCGCTATTGTAAACTCTGATCATTAGGCCTTACTTTGCTTAAAACTGTTGCTTTTGGATGTTAACCTGGTAATGTACATTTAGTTCCCTACGGTTAATCTTCCTGGGTAACCGTAGTGGTAATTAAGCGATCTCCCTGAAAAGGGCGGTCCGTCACATGGAGCTCAATTGTAAACGTTATAAGCATTTGAATTTTGTAAGTTATAAAAATCCCAAAAAATAGTAAAATACATTCTTCAATGGTGAATGCATATTTCTCTTTTTCTCCTATTTTTCCGATTTTCCATTTATTTCCAGTCACTACATGTGACCCACTTAATAATAATGGCTCGAACTAAGTTTACAATCTACTGGAGTTCACGTGTCATATACTCATGCAAAACATGCAAGAATATATACATACAAAAAGCAGTACAAGACATGCAACAAAATAATTCGTAATGAAAGGCGAAGGGGATTTGACATTTGCTGACAACGCCATCACGCGCGGTCCAGCACGTGTTTTACATTTGGAACCAAAGCGAGAGCGGCGCTTCAGTCCTCGCACAAACCGCGTGCCTCTCGTGATAAAGCTCTTTAGAGGATCATCCGCGTGCATGGTCTGTTACCAGCTAGTAGCTTCTAGATGGCAACAAAGCCATGTCAGTTCAGTCAGTCTCCGGAAAAAAAGCTCAAATATACATCATACAAATCAAAATAGCAAATATATACAACAAAAAAATAAATTTTCAAAATTGCCCACCGCTCCCGCCGCGCCACGTGGCGGCCGCCACGCCAAGACGGCGTCGCCACACCCCATGGCGGCAGCCCTGGCTGCCGCCACCCCCACGGCGGCAGCCAGGTGGCTCGCCTCGCGCCGCCACGTGTCCCCAATTTTTTTTTGATTTTTTATTATTTCGTTGAATTTTTTTAGTTTTCAGTAGTTATTCGACCGGACATTGAAATGCAAATAACTTTCGCTAGACAACTCCAAATTTGATAAGAAAAGTTTATAAGTTTTCGCCAAATCATACGGATTAAGAATATGCTTTAATTGTATTTTTAAATATTATTTGTGTACACTCAGATCGATAATTTTGTAATACCTTTTTAATTTCGTATTCTTGTTTGAGTCTATTTTACCTTTGTGGAATAGTAGTATCTTTGTTGTATTTTAATGCTAATACAACACCCGGCTGAATAGATTATCTATAATACCGTCTCATATGGCAGTTATTTATAGTACATTATTATATTATGTAAAAATAACTCATACAATAGATTATCTATAATACCGTCTCATTCTCTTTTTTCCTTCTTTGGTTTATTCCGTATCACTTAAAATTTAGTGGAATGTTAGACTTGACCACTGTATAGGACATTACCGGCTGTCATTCGCGTCCATATTCGAGCGGTTTGCTCTGTTAGTCGGTGGGGAAAACGGTTTTATATACAACATGTAAATAAAAAACTGTAGAAATATACAACAAGAAATAAAAATATAAAAAATAGCGACGGTTCCCGCCACGACCTTTATTTATTTTTGTCTCATTATTTCGCCGAATTTTTTTTAGTTTTCTCTGGTTATTCGACCGGATCCGATTGAAATGCAAATACCGATAATTGTGTAATATTTTATTTGTACACTGTACCGATAGTTGTGTAATAATTTTTTTTGAGACTTCCTGTAGTTTTGGTCAAAGATGGGCAGATAAATTAATTACGTACGGCTTACGAATGGTAAACAACAGTGGCATATACCGGACTAAACCTAACATGCCTTAGGGAAAGGGAACAACAAGAAGGGCCCCTTGTCGTACATTTTACTGAGAGCAGCGAGGATATTTTCCCTTACGCAATCCTTCAGCTCCTGCCGCCCTGGCCCTAGCTGCCCTCTCACGCTTTCTCTCGCACTCAGCCTCCCTCTCCGCGGCATGGCGCTGCCGTTCGGCCTCCCTCTGTGCAAGCATACATTCCAGGCGCTTGCGCTTCTCCTCCTGATCCTGCTCACACCACTGCTGCTCCACCATAGCCCTCCGATGCGAGTACTCCCGATTCCGCATCCTTTCCATCTCGAGAGTTTGTTCCGCGTCGTAGAATCGGATGAACTCGCACAGTGGAGGCTGCAATTGGTCACATCACATGGTGTTAGACACATGCAGGTTCGATGCAACACAAAATGCGAGTATGAACATACCGGGCTTCTCCGCCGCAGCCGCATCCCCAGCTTTGGCTCAGAGTCGTGGTTGCGGCAACTCCAGTACCTCATACCGTACGTGTATGAGTTGTCTATGGACTGCCGGAAGCGGCAAGGATCCCCGCATAGGCACATGGGGACCTCCGTGCCGTCGGGGATGGTTTGGACAACGCTGTGCCTTGGGGGCGAGGGAAACTCCATTGGTGCTGCTCGTTTGGTTTGCGGGGGATGGTTCTCTTTGTTGTATTGGAGCAGTCGTTCGGTTGATGCAATGCTGGGAAGCCAGGAAGGGGGTTAAATAGCCTGAATTGATAAAACGACAGACTTGAAGCAACAACGAATCCGCGAGCATCGGATTCCTTTGCAGCTCTGCCTGTGCTTGGAAGCGACAAATGCATGCAGCTTTGTAGCTGCTAGGGAGGTGCCAGTCGGGCTTTGGCAGCTATGCTTTGACATGACGACTAAGGCATTCTCTGCCACGCATGCATTTGATGACATGATATATCCTGCAGGCTTTGCCAGCAGTGCTTTGACAGGACGTCTCAGGCCAATGCAACGAAAGTTTGGATGATGACAACTTAATGGATAATTATAATAGTCGCGGAAAAATATGACGACTTAAGTATATTCAGCCCGCTGTGAAATATCACGTGTGAGTCTATTTAGGAATAATGCAGCTGATTTGCTCTTACGTAATCGACTACGATATTATGGAAAAATATTGTAATTACACCTGCCGTTGTATGTACTTTCGTATAGTTCAAAAGGGCTAAATATAACGGTCGCGGAAAATTGCATGTACTACGTCTTTACGAGTATTAAAATGGAATGAAGTTGTTAAATTAACTCTTCGTATGTTGTGTTGGTGTATCCGGTGTTGTGCCGTTTCGTATGGCTTGTAACGACAAAAGATATTAAAGGCGGAAAATACAACGTTGAAATATATAAGTTACGACATAACATCACAACACGGGAGAAACAACGTTGGAATACCGTACATCGCCAACGTACATGACGGGTACATGACTACTACATATTATTTGAACAACTCACGCAATCGATTAGAACTTTCCGTAATCATCACTATCTGCATCAATACCCTCCTCTTCTAAAAACCGCCAATGGCCGCGTTTGCCCTCGTCATCGATCTCGTAGTCACATGGAAGACAACGATGGGGTCTACACCTTCGGTGTCCTCCTCTTTGGCAACGAGCTTAGTGTCCTCTTGTGGTGGCTGTGGGGGGTTTGACTGCAGCAATTCGTTAGATTGTATGGCGACATGTTCGAGGCTACTAGCAATAGCTTCGATGTCAAGAATAAAGCTGTTGAATTCGTTGGCGCTTGAATCGCTGTTGCCGGATGAAGTTGTCTTTAGCAATTTTATTCAGGTCACCGCGATGCCATCTATTTCTTTGATTGTCCAGGCCCAGCCTTTCTTGAGCCGCCCGATCCTTGTCCATCTACACATTGGAAGCAATTATATTTCAGCCTAGAAGAGTAGGATTCAAGCATAACTGAAATGTACTTCGATCAAAAACATAAAAAAGGAACAGATGGCCTGAAAGCCCCCAAGAAGCCATCAATATCCATCGTACTTCGCTGACCCAACAACACAACAATGTCACTGACCGTCGAAAATAAATTTCATAAATAATACCTTTGAAACACTCGCGTTGTGGGTTGAACTCAGTCGCAACTTACTGAACTCACTCACGATTGCCCGATAGAAATGCATGCGGCGTTGTACTTTATAGGGAGGGCACAAGGGACAAACAAGACAGCTGGCGGCACAGCAGCGCGCGGAGCGAGGGTCCAAGACAGTAAGCAAGACGTGGCAGCGTTTGCAATGCGCGGTGGGGGGCCTGGCTGTAGCTTCGGTGCATCTGGTACTGCGTCACGTGGAAGCGTTTGCAGCGCAATGGGAGGGGTATGGCCGAAGCAAAGCTGCAGCTCGAAGTGTCTGGTAGTGCCCATCCCCTCCGCTTATGCACATCGACTTAGGCGACGGCCAGACAGAAAGCGCATATTCGGCCGTAGTAAAATATCACGTGTGAGTCAATTTTTCGGAAAAATGCAGCTGATTTGCTCTTCTCTATACCGACTACGATGTTATGGAAAAACATTGTAATTACACATTCCGTTGTATGTATTTTCGTGATACTTGAAAAGGGCTAATTATAACGGTCGGCGCAAAAATATGACAACTTAAGCACATTCGCCGTAGTGAAATATCACGTGTGAGTCTATTTTTTGGAAGAATGCAGCTGATTTGGTCTTCTCTAATACGACTACGATATTATGGAAAAATATTGTAATTACATATTCCGTTGTATGTATTTTCGTATAGTTGAAAATGGCTAATTATAACGGTCGGCGCAAAAATATGACAACTTAAGCATATTCGGCCTAGTAAAATATCACGTGTGAGTCAATTTTTGGAAGAATGCAGCTGATTTGCTCTTCTCTATACTGACTACGATGTTATGGAAAAACATTGTAATTACACATTCCGTTGTATGTATTTTCGTATACTTGAAAAGGGCTAATTATAACGGTCGGCGCAAAAATATGACAACTTAAGCACATTCGCCGGCCGTGAAATATCACGTGTGAGTCTATTTTTCGGAAGAATGCAGCTGATTTGGTCTTCTCTATCGACTACGATATTATGGAAAAATATTGTAATTACATATTCCGTTGTATGTATTTTCGTATAGTTGAAAATGGCTAATTATAACGGTCGCGCAAAAATATGACAACTTAAGCATATTCGGCCGGCCGTAAAATATCACGTGTGAGTCAATTTTATCGCAAGAATTCAGCTGATTTGCTCTTCTCTATACTGACTACGATGTTATGGAAAAACATTGTAATTACACATTCCGTTGTATGTATTTTCGTATACTTGAAAAGGGCTAATTATAACGGTCGCGCAAAAATATGACAACTTAAGCACATTCGGCCGGCCGTGAAATATCACGTGTGAGTCTATTTTTCGGAAGAATGCAGCTGATTTGCTCTTCTCTATACCGACTACGATATTATGGAAAAACATTGTAATTACACATTCCGTTGTATGTATTTTCGTATAGTTGAAAATGGCTAATTATAACGGTCGCGCAAAAATATGACAACTTAAGCACATTCGGCCGGCCGTGAAATATCACGTATGAGTCCATTTTTTCGGAAGAATGCAGCTGATTTGGTCTTCTCTATACTGACTACGATATTATGGAAAAATATTGTAATTACACATTCCGTTGTATGTATTTTCGTATAGTTGAAAATGGCTAATTATAACGGTCGCGCAAAAATATGACAACTTAAGCATATTCGGCCGGCCGTGAAATATCACGTATGAGTCCATTTTTTCGGAAGAATGCAGCTGATTTGCTCTTCTCTATACTGACTACGATGTTATGGAAAAACATTGTAATTACACATTCCGTTGTATGTATTTTCGTATACTTGAAAAGGGCTAATTATAACGGTCGCGCAAAAATATGACAACTTAAGCACATTCGGCCGGCCGTGAAATATCACGTGTGAGTCTATTTTTTCGGAAGAATGCAGCTGATTTGCTCTTCTCTATACTGACTACGATATTATGGAAAAATATTGTAATTACATATTCCGTTGTATGTATTTTCGTATAGTTCAAAATGGCTAATTATAACGGTCGCGCAAAAATATGACAACTTAAGCATATTCGGCCGGCCGTGAAATATCACGTATGAGTCCATTTTTTCGGAAGAATGCAACTGATTTGCTCTTCTCTATACTGACTACGATGTTATGGAAAAACATTGTAATGACACATTCCGTTGTATGTATTTTCGTATACTTGAAAAGGGCTAATTATAACGGTCGCGCAAAAATATGACAACTTAAGCACATTCGGCCGGCCGTGAAATATGACGTCTGAGTCTATTTTTTCGGAAGAATGCAGCTGATTTGGTCTTCTCTATACTGACTACGATATTATGGAAAAATATTGTAATTACATATTCCGTTGTATGTATTTTCGTATAGTTGAAAATGGCTAATTATAACGGTCGGGCAAAAATATGACAACTTAAGCATATTCGGCCGGCCGTGAAATATCACGTATGAGTCCATTTTTTCGGAAGAATGCAGCTGATTTGCTCTTCTCTATACTGACTACGATGTTATGGAAAAACATTGTAATTACACATTCCGTTGTATGTATTTTCGTATACTTGAAAAGGGCTAATTATAACGTCGGCGCCAAAAATATGACAACTTAAGCACATTCGGCCGGCCGTGAAATATCACGTGTGAGTCTATTTTTTCGGAAGAATGCAGCTGATTTGGTCTTCTCTATACTGACTACGATATTATGGAAAAATATTGTAATTACATATTCCGTTGTATGTATTTTCGTATAGTTGAAAATGGCTAATTATAACGGTCGCGCAAAAATATGACAACTTAAGCACATTCGGCCGGCCGTGAAATATCACGTCTGAGTCTATTTTTTCTGAAGAATGCAGCTGATTTGCTCTTTAGTCCGTTACGCACATACGTTTGACGAAATTAAAACCTATACATTTCATGTTTACCACGGACCAAATATCAACTTTGTCACGTATGTCACGGACCAAATTGAATGGTCTGCAGTAACTCGCATTTTTGGAGGTCTTCATGTGCTGCAATCATTTTTTGGTCTACATGAAAGTTGTAGAGAATTCCAAGACGCAACTTTTTCATGTCGACAAGTTTTTCATTTGAGCAACAGAAAAAATCAAAGAAAATCGGAAAGGTAAATGCATTTGGCGTCGGACCAAAAATTGTTCGCGACGGACCCTTCTGTAATTCTCGATTTTGGAGATTTTCCCGTGCTCTAATCATTTTTTGGTGTACACGAAAGTTGTAGATAATTCCAAGATTCAACTTTTTCATGTTGACAAGTTTTTCATTTGAGCAATATAAAAAATCATAGATAATCGGAAAGGTAAGTGCATTTGCGCCGGACACCAAAAACTGTTCGCGACGGACCCTTCTGTAATTCACGATTTTGGAGGTCTTCTTGTGCTCGAATAATTCTTTGATCTACATGAAAGTTGTAGAGAATTCCAAGACGCAACTTTTTCATGTTGACAAGTTTTTCATTTGAGCAACATAAAAATCAAAAGAAATTTGACAAGTTTGAATGACATAGATTAAAGAAGTTAACATAAGTCTCATACAACACGATCTAGTTCCCCTTCCTCTTCCCCTGCGTCCCCCTACCACGACGTTCTTGGTTATCGTAGTCCGACGGTGTGAAATTTCTGGGCGCTTGGGGACACGTGAATCCAGCCGCTGCTTATTGGACCTAACCCGTGCATCTCGCGTTCAGTCCGAATCGCGACAGGGCGGACAGTCTGACGACGCGCCATTGTGGATGCCCCATGCAGCCATCGATCGTCTGCATGGTACCCTGATGCGCGTAGTACGTCCGAAGGCTGCTGCTCCTGCCAGTTCGATCCACCGGCCTCCTCGGGGTTACTGGGACGCGATTCCAACCCTAGGGATTGCAAACACGTCGTCGCGAGCAAATCAGTGAATGTAGCCCCGGATCCCATAAGGTCATCGTACGCCCTCGACACGCCCTCCCATGTTTGTTGATCTTTGGAGGGGGTACTAAAAGACTCTGCGGCAATGATGGGGACGGTGACATGTTGATGTGTACTCCTCCTTGAACGCTTGCCCCGACACCTATTTCAACGCACCCGCCTCCATGGCCCCGGCCGCTCTCATGGCTCGGGACCGGGAGGAAGTCGATGCTCGGGTGGGTCTTGCTGCCGAGGAGCCACAGGCGCTGCACGCCTATCCATGGACATGCTCCTCATCGTGGGCTCGGTGCGGGCGGCGCCTCGTACGGTACATCCTCGTAATCACGTTGGGTAGACGGTCTATGGCCACCAACATCTCTGACCGCATTTCTTATGCGGTGGCCCGTGCGGCGAAGAAGGTTCCGTAAAGCGATTGCTTGATTGACGTTGCCGCTCTGTGGATCGCGTGAGGATCTCGCCCGCTGGTCATGCATGTACTCCGCCTCACGCCTCTGCAAATTAATACGTATGGAATGTTTAATTGGGTATATCCCCGTTTTTAATATGTGATAGGTGCGATCCGTGCCCGGTGTGTGCATGCGCTCTGCATTCTCAAAGATAGCCATGTTGCACCGGCATCGCCACACCCTCGTCTAGGAGCACCGCCTGTGCGAGGTCTGTACGGTCGAGGTACCCAAGTGTGTCCGTCTCGTGGGCTGCGCTGATGGGTTCCAGACGTCCTCGGTGGCCATCGAGTTCCACCTCTCAATATGCCTGGCTATTCCGTGCGACCCGATTGTAGTTGTGCCTCGATGTACTCCTCCTGCGGATCAATCCAACACGTTATTAATGGTTTCCACAGTAAGCGTGAAAGTAATGTGACATGTAGAGACATACCCATGGGAGCTTTCGGAGTCTGTCGGAGGCGGTGGAGGGAAAGACTGCCGGTACCCAAATTGGCGCTGAACGCAGCGCTCGAGAGTATGGCTCAACGGCACTCATGCACAGGAGGAAGCATTTCGTCATCCAATACCGAGGCTCCGTGCACAGATTGGAGATACGGCCTCCGACGCAACCTCCGTCGCGCCTGGTGGAAAAGGGATCCCACGTGACCTGCGGCCCGATGTCGTGAAGTCTAGGTCCCCCACGAGACGAGGGTAGGAGCCGCGCTGATTCCTGGGCCCATCGGAGTCTGCCATGCATCCATTTGTAACCCAAGGTTGGCCTTGCGAGTGGATGCACGTTAGCTTCATCGACGGGCACTGGGTAGTACCGCGTTGACACTCTTGGTCGCGCTATGGGTAGGTACGACCAGGACCACAACTGTAGAAGCAGGGGGCACCCTCCCATTATTGAAGTTGGCTGTGACCGGCGGCAGGCCGCACACATCTCGCGATATGTGTCTGCGAGAACTGCCGAGCCCCAATTTGTAGAAGTCGGTGCTGCATCTTCGCACTCGCTCGGCTAATTCGAGCGACCCAAACGAGGTGGGGGCAACGGAATCACCATTTCCGCTTGTAAATAAAATTCCTGCAAGGAGGAAATAGAGGTACACCTCGAAATGCCTATTTATCTGACCAGTTTCAGCGTTTTCAGTACATGGTCCAGCCTCCTTGAGACTGTCGAGACATGTGAAAGAGACTCACGATCACGATTCCCGTGTACGTTGTGCCAAACCTGCATCGAAGAAAATCACATGTTAGGAAATCACGTTAGCTCCCAGATAAGTGCGGTCGGTGTGCTTTCACATTTATTACCTTTCCTCTACATAGTTCTTCCATGCCTCTTTGGAGGGCTTGCGCACTACGAGGGGTTTACCGGAAAGTGGAAGGCCAAATAACATGGCGACATCTTTCAGGGTCACCGTCATCTCGCCGAAGGGGAGGTGGAAAGTATGTGTCTCCGGACGCCATCTGTCGACCAACGCGGTGATAAGGGCCCCGTCCAGTCTAGGCATCGGGGTCCACTGGTCCCTTCCTTCGTAGGTTCCTTCGTAGGCTCCACGCACCATAAATGCGAAAGCTAACAGGCCCGTCCGTCCCAGGCCGTATATGAACTGAGGGTCCAATCTCTTGATGTTACGGGAGCCACGCATGCGGAGAGTGTTAAGCTGCAAGGACAAAGCAAGTAAACGTACTGAGCATAACGAAAGGTGCGTACGCTTGCGATACGTTACGACAGTGTAGTAATGACGTTACCGTCTGGCCGGAGGCCCACTTCCGGGCCCTGTGGTCGTCATCATACTTCGATCGCAACAGCTCTGGCAACTCCATCACAAGCCTGCATAATCTCCAGGGAATGAAACAATGAAATACAAAAAAATAACATCATAAGAAATTTGAAAACCACTGTACATACCCAAAGAAATTTAGGTTCATAAATTACATAACTGAAATTTCACGAAGAGAATGCAAAAGGAAGGTAGTAGGAAGATGTTGCATGTCTAATGCGTATAGTTGAAATATTACATTGGACAACATCACCCTCTGCTTTGGGCAGCTTCTACGGTCATGCCCTCTGGTCATAGATGCGGCGGCGCTGAAGGCCATCGTCTCGGCTGAGACGCATCCATGTCACCCTCAAACCGCGCGAACGCTGGTCTACCCGGCGATCGCGCCTTTAGTGTGGGGTACGGGAGCCACGTAGGGGTTCGGAGGTCTTGTAGTTGTTGCCGACGTTGAACGGTTCGAAATGCCCGTCCATGTTGCTCTAACGGCATCCATACGGTAGTACGGTGTGACATATTGTGTGCCGTCGTTGCCCCCCATGTCACGGCACGCTGCTAGCACGTGCGAGCAGGGGATGTGCTCTAGGCGAGGCTTGTTGCATGAGCAGGTCGCCTCATAAGGGCCGAGCTGGCATCTCTGGTTTGTGTCCCCCGCGGAGTATCCCGAACGGTGCTTGCGCTTGCACTCGACGAGAAAAATGTTCTGCGCAGGGTCCATCATGCGCGTGCGGTGGAATTGAGCTTTCTGCCTACGACGCTGTAACAAAGCCTCGACACGGGGAGCGAAGGTTGAGCCGCAGTTGTACGCCGCCCTTTGCCGATCAACAAAGTATTTCGCGGTCCTAAAAAATGTGAGCTCAATGATTGAGCAAATGGGTAGGCAACGAGCCCCCCGCAGCACATTGTTGTACGACTCGGCGAAGTTCGTCGTCATGATGGAGTATCTGCAGAAGAGAAGCATACCGCTTAGGTGGAAAAGAGTGCTGTCAAATGATGTGCTACCGTGCTAGAGAGGGCATTATCTTACCGAGCACCATTTGTGTCGTGCGCCCAGGCCCATCTCTCGGCGGGTTTACGAGCTATCCATTGAGCGAATGTCATCTTGCGCCGTACGGAGACCTCCGAGCCACCAATTACCTGTGTGCCCTCCGTGGTCTCTTCCGCCACCAGTTCCTTTGAGCGCTGCTCACCGGTTAAATATCGTATCGAACTTGGCGCAGCTTGGTTTTGCTTGCTTAGGGTTTTGAATTTCTTTACCATGTTCTTGTTCCTGCTCATGGTGTTCATGTTAGCCCCAAGGTTACGCATGCACCATCTACGCCGAACGCCTCTCCACCGGGCAATGGCAATCTTCATCCTCCGCCATTCTATCGAGGGCGCTCAGCAGCCCTGCATTACGGTCCGACACGACGCACACACCGGGCCTATCCCGCACCACACGGTCTTCACCAGGGGCGGGGAACAGAACCGGTGTCGTTGCTTTCGCCCTCAACCACGGCGAAAGCCGGCGTAGTAGCCGGTTGTTTGCATCGGCAGCTAGGGCGGTGAGTAGGGTGCCATTGTATCTTCGAGACGTAGAAATGTCCCATCCACGCATATAACAGACGGCGATTGCTGAATGCCGTGATGCACGGACGAACGCCCGAACACCCCGAGGAGGTAGTAGTGTTCGGAGCGATCGCTCCATCGGGAAGCCGCAGGTTCGACAAAGAATAGCATATTCGGAGCCCGGGTTTGTTGCAGCTATCCGCCTTAGTAGTCGTGGAGCCCAATTGAATGACTCCATAAAACTACCAAACAGCATTTTCAAAGCCATCTGCTTTGCTCGCCAAGCTTGCAAGTAGTTTATGGACATCCTCGTCTGCTCGCATCTTAGCAATTATGGTTGCGGCCTGAGGCTAATGTCGGCCTTCAAAGACGTCTAACAAGATTTGCGCGATGAATCTTGATTTCACCACACCGCTTGTGTTCCGAACAAGCGCCTCTGTGCATGTGTGCGGTGTGTACCGAGTTATAACGAAATGGTGCTGATGTTTAGGGCGGTTCGCACGAACATAGTATTCGCACTGCTGCCCTTTCTTACATTTAAGCTCGAAGCAGGTCTGGTCCGAGCGAGTCACACGGTGGTCACGCCGGTCAAGACTGCTGTAATTAGTGCAGAAGTGCATCGCTTCCTCCTTTGTGGCAAACTCCTGCTCGAGTTCTATATCGCTATGGTCTTGCCCACGCCTAGAAATATCCTCCAAGCGGGCCAGAACACAGTCGGCCGGGTTCAGCAAGTGCAAAAATGCGATTGCTGGCCCCGGGTCCTCATCTTCGTCAGGACCGTCACCATAAGTAGGGTGAGGGTCATCCGCTAGGGCATCCGCATCAACCTCAGGGACGGGCGCATCCATCTCGCCAGTCCCTGCCAAGCCCCCTTGAGCGGGGACTTGCTGCGAGCTCATCGCAATTTCCTCTTCGGGCTCGGGTTGTTCGTCCACATTGACCCCCACGTCCTCCTCCTGGGCTCGGCTCGTCCCTGCCTCCCCAGCGGGGGTGCGAGGGACCAGCTTCACGTGAACACCTAGTGCGAACCCTTCCTCAGGCGGCCTTCTCCATGTAGAATCGCCAGCACTCGTTCTACGGAGCTCGAATAGGCTGTACACGTAAAGCAAGCTATTTGGCACTACATGGGGCCTAACCCCATCTACCACGAGCTTGTACAACGTACGGTCAACACTAAGAGCGCGTGCAGCCGCTCTTGCTACTGTACGTAACTCTATCGGTGGATTCTGATTGTCTCTATGTGTGCACAATTATGCATGCTGACAAATGGGCCCTGCAATTTTTCGGGCTCCCCCCCATGCCATATATGAAGCGGGATCGCCATCGAGGACTGTAGAAATACATAATTGTAGTCAACAATAAATGCACACACGCACCGCTAACATCTTAAAACGTATTGTCATTACTCAAATTTTAATTACGAAAGCATTAATGTTATGGTTACGTACAGTTGAAATGTATGCCAACATATAATTATGTATATGTTATATAACATACTAGCACAAGACATATGCAGTTTATTAAATCCTAAAACCACATTCCACACTCATAATATCATGTAAAGTACTACTAGCAGCATGCATGCATACATTTCATCATAACAACATAAGTTTGGTAAAAGCGTGCTAGCAGCATGATATAAGGGGAGATGCTTGCCTTGCTCTGAGTTTTCTGGAACGGCGTCGAGGTCAACGTGTGCGGTCTCTGCAGTGTCGGTACCTACACGAAGCAAAAAGAACAATAAGAAGTCCAATAAGTAATAAAGGAAAACTTCCGCCCACCAATATTTAAGTCGGATTAAGTGGATACTTTGGTTCGAGTTGTAAAGTTCAGAAAGGAGGTCAACTCCTTTCGGGTCCAAGTAGATATTACGTCCAAAAAAACAGTCCTTCGCTGGAGCGAATCATCATGCGAAATAAATACAGTGGAACGTTCGAGCAGAAGCTCGGCAGAGGGTCCTGACCTCTGCAGAGACTCCTTTCGGGTCAAAAAAATTAAGTCAGATTAAGCAGCTACTTTGGTTCCAGTTATTAGCTTCAGAAAGGAGGTCAACTCCTTTCGGGTCCAAGTAATGATTACGTCCAAAAATAAATAGAACAATACGAAGTCGAATAAGTAATAAGGCGAAATGACTTAACAAAGTCCAGAACTTCGTGCCACCAATATTTAAGTCAGATTAAGCAGCAACTTTGGTTCGAGTAATTAGGTTCAGAAAGGAGGTCAACTCCTTTCGGGTCCAAGTTGTGATTACGTCCAAAAATAAGTACAACAATACGAAGTCGAATAAGTAATAAGGCAAAATGAATTAACACAGTCCACAACTTCGTGCAAACAGTTTTTAAGTCAGATTAAGCAGCTACTTTGGTTCGAGTTATTAGGTTCAGAAAGGAGGTCAACTCCTTCCGGGTCCAAGTAATGATTACGTCCAAAAATAAGTACAACAATACGAATTCGAATAAGCAGCTACTTTGGTTCGAGTTATTAAGTCAGATTAAGCAGCAACTTTGGTTCGAGTTATGCAACGTTCGAGTGGAAGCTCGGCAGAGGGGTCCTGACCTCTGGAGAGACTCGTGTATGCAAGAATTTTTAATCTACCTTTCTATTCCATTCGAATATTCTGACCGACATACATATTTGTAGGTGCTACGATTAATTGGCATTTTTTCTTAATACGGGGATATATCTACCATGTTCGCAACATAGGGTGTTAATTGAATGTAACGCATGCGTACGTACATTTCTTCATAACAACTTAATCTGGTTAAGGTAGTGGTATGAACATGATTGAAGGGGGTGCTTGCCTTGCTCTGAGTTTTCTGGTCCGGCGTAGAGGTCAGCGTGCGCGCTGTCTGCAAGGTCGGTACCTACATGAAAGCAAAAACCACAATAAGAAGCGAAATATGTAATAAGGCAAAATAACTTACCAATGTCCGAAAGCCCGCGACACCCATATTTAAGTCGGATTAAGCAGCTACTTTGGTTCGAGTTGTAAAGTTCAGAAAGGAGCTTAACTCCTTTCGGGTCCAAGTAGTGTTTACGTCCAAAAATAATAACAGTCCTTCGCTCAAGCGAAAAATAGTGCGAAATGCATACAAGCGGATGGTCATCGGAGGGTCCTGACCTCTGGATAGACTCATTGTCCCAGAAAAGGTTGTTATTTTATGCAACAGAATTTTATGGAACTTTTAATCCCTTTCGAATATGATATTATGTGCTACGATTAATTCGTAATTTTCAAGGAATGCGGGTATATTTTTATGCACATAATAATACACTGAGTCAATATGCGTGTTGCGGCAGCCCGAGGCCACGTACGCCCTCGTTATATAGAACCAAACGTCATCACTGTCATGGTAAATTCATGTTTCGTGCATATAATATCATATAGATTACTGCTACACACAAATCCAGTACATACTATGCTAAGAAAGTAATAGTCATCCTTTTCCTATCTTTCTGTGCGCATGTATTTTTAGGTGATACGATTATTTGGTAAATTTTATGGAATGTGGGGATTTATCGACCATTTCGAAATATATGGTGTTTACTGAAAGTAACCAATCCATACATGCATTTCATCAAAAGAACATAAGCTAGGTCAAAGCGTGGTATTCACATGAAAGAAGGGGAAGTGCTTGCCTTGCTCTTAGTTTTCTTGAATGGCGTCGAGGTCGACGTATGCGGTCTCTGCAGTGTCGCTACCTACACGAGAAAAAGACAACAATACAAAGTCACATAAGTAATAAGGCAAAAGCTTACCACGGTCCGGACCTTTGTGCCACCAATATTTAATGCTGATTTATCACCACTTTGGTTCGAGTTATTAAGTTCGTAAAAGAGGTCAACTCCTTTCGGGTCCAAGTAGAGATTACGTCCAAAAAACAGCTTCTTTGCGAAGCGAATAATCGTGCAAAAAAGACGGTCCGATGATCATCTGAGGCTCCTCGCCCGAGACAGTTCAACATTACCTCGGCAGAGGGTCGGACCTCTGCATACACTCATGGTCCCAAAAAGATGTTATTTTATGTTGTACTAGCTACTAGAAATTTTTATTCAATTAGAATCTTCCTACTTACGTACACATTTCATGTTCGTTGTAACAAAGTAAAAAATTTATACATAGCCAACAAATGAAAGGTCATTTCATTTATCTATCTTCTTTTGCGGCACATGAAATAACACCTCTCCAACGCATCTTTCGACAACAAAGACGGGCCGTGCACGCTCAGAATAACACCGAACACCAAGAGAAAACCGGCGTCTTCTACTTATACGTAAAACCTCGATTAAATGTCGACGCTCCTTATCCCGTACAAATGGTCTGCAACAAAAAGATACACACATAAATACTCCTCACCATAATATAACCTTACCGCCCATACCAAAAACAAATGGAGTACCAAAACCTTTCAATACAACTGTACAGGCAAGAACCCGCAAAGCCTAATAGCGAAGCAAGCGAGCAGCGCGAAGGGAGGGAGAGCACTACAAAGCCACAAGCAATGGAGTGAAGAGAGCCTTCACATTACAGCGTGAGTAGAGCGACGGACGCCCTGCCTTATATAGAAGGGGACGTCATTACTGTGACGTTTAGAATAATCGCGATTATCTTATGCATAACGTTATCATTTATTTATAATAACGGTATTTAGCATTATTATTAGTCGTAATTTACAATTTCTGCGGCATTGGATTCAGACACGAATGACTTGACGCGACTCATCACCAACCAGCTGCTGTTCATACACATGCACGAGCCGAAAGCAGTCCAAAGTGCATGCATGATTGAAGCAACCGGCCAAATTTCTCGTGGGGGGGCCTGTGAGGAGGGAGGCCAGGGCGTGGGCACCTGGCTGCCGCCATGCCCTACGGCGGCAGCCAGGCTGGCAGGGGGGCGGGCCGGGGCGTCCGGGGCGTGCGACGACGACACCTGGCTGCCGCCGTAGGGCATGGCGGCAGCCAGGGCAGGGACCATGCGGCGTGGCGGCCGCCGTGCGGCGTGGCGGCCGCCACGTCAAATTTGAAATTTATTTTTTTTAGTGTATAATTTTGAAATTTGTATTTCAAAGTTGTATATTCAAGCATTTTTTCCGTCAGTCTCCATCTTAAAGCAAGTTGGGCTCGAAAAAAATTTAAAAGAAATTTTTTTTTGCTTCTCTCTCCAAAAGAAGTAAACGATAGACCGAGGCAAAATGGGGTGACGAAATGAAGACAACAGCCGTTTTGGTTTCCTGAGTCAAACTAAGCGATTCCTAGTCACGTAAGCAGCGTAGAATATATGTTCTCCGTATATATTTTTTTGAATGAAAGCAGTAGGTAATGTATTATGTGTTGGAAATGTGTGCAATATTTTAATTCCAGATTTTACTAGGAGACAAATATCACAGATAAATAGTGATACACACAGTAAATCTAACAGCAAGCTACACATTGTACTTACAAACATATATATATATATATATATATATATATATATATATATATATATATATATATATATATATAGCATATTTGGTGCAAACCCTCTTTACTGTGAAAACTCCGTGAAAACTCCGTGTAAAAATTTTGAAAAATTCTCAAAAAATTACCATACATAAAGGAGGTGTGATTCTACAACCCTGTAAAATTTGAAGACAAAAATCAATTGCATTTGGAAGATATAAAAAAGACAATTTCAGTATGAATAGTGATTTTTCACTATTTAGCACTATTCATTTTGCAATTTGTCTTTTTCATATCTTCCAAATGCAATTCAGTTTTGTCTTCAAATTTTACAGGGTTGTAGAATCACACCTCCCCTATGTATCGTAATTTTTTAAGAATTTTTTACAACTTTTACACCTGGTTTTCACGGAGTTTTCATGGTAAAGGGGGTTTGCACCAAATATGCTGCATATATATATATATATATATATATATATATATATATATATATGATTGAGTCGAACGATCACGAACGCCTTACAGCTATGCTTGCTGAAGAATTGGAAGCAGCGCAGTGTAGATGCGAGTTGACGATGAGGAAGAAGCAGAGCTGTCATACCAAGCGCCGCCAGAAACCTTATTGCCGCCCCGTGCAGGTGAACTCTGCGGCAATGGCTCGGAGATACTGCTTACCTTCCTTCACGGTGCACGCCGAGGAGGAAGGCCAGCGAGGTTCAACCGCTCAACACACCAGTACAGAGTTCAGAGAGGAGCAGGAAGAATGGAGGAGAAGTTCAGTGTATCAAGCCTGGACGTCTCCAGGTGTTTATATACACATGCACCAGTAACTGACATAGTAATGTGACTAGTAACTGACTGCTTAATGTCGGCAGTTACTAGTAACGGGCTGCATAATGTTGACAGTTACTAGAATATTTAAATTGCATTTAAACAGAATGTATGAATAGAGAGATAATTGCAAGATTTAGCAAAACAAAAGGTGAACTTAAAACTCCAGGAGACACACTACGAAAATACGCGGATTTTCACGCGAAAATATGCGAAATACGCGCGCGCGTGCGTGTGTGTGTTTAGCCAGTATTCACCCTATGCCATCCTCATGCCAAGTGTCACATTAATCAAGAGGTGAAAAAGACTCCTCCTTTTAAATTGCCCTTTCTCCACTTGGCTAGGCAATATGGTACTAAATCATGCATGCTATGGAATTAAGGAAAATGGGCCACCCATGGGCCAATTTCCAACATTATGTACAAAGTTTAGAATTAAAAAAGAACATAGCCTAGCCTGGGAAAAAGATCAAGATAAAGAGTCTAGCTAATTAAATAAGCTTTGCTTATGTTGCTCTTTTACGTGATGCGCATGAAGAGAGAGCTCATTTTTAAAAAAACTTTTCCAGTTTGGTATACTCCGAGCAATACTCTTTTAAATTCCATCATTTCTTTATTTACAGATTTTTCAAGATGTAATAATAATAATTTCCATGTAGAAGATAGTATCAAAGTTGTTCTTGAAACGTCTAGTCTTTAGAATAATATCATGTGCATTGTCCCAAAAAAAAACTCCAATAATATTTCAGCATGCGGCACTAAAAGAGCAATTGAAGAAAAGATGATTTGATGTCTCCACAGTGACGATGTCCAAGCTCCCACAGTGACCATAGCAATACTTCTAAAGGAATTGCTATATTTCATAATGTATTTCCACCTGAATGAACCTTGAATTCTTGAGCAATGAGGGATTTTATCCTATAATAGGTTGACCAAATCAGACTCGCCCATGGTATGTCATGTCTATTATAAAATTTGCGAAGATTTTTAGATAAAAGTGCCTCATTCTAAGTTTGTAGTTCAGTAACACGAAGACCCCCCCTGTTTTTTGGTCGGCAAACCTGCTCCCATGCAGCTAGATTATTCCCCGTTTGTTGAGATCAGAGCCATGCCATAGACAGTGTCTTCTTCCTCTATCAAAATTGTTCATCATTGTTACTTGAATCTCAATGAGCACATGTAGTAAGTTGGAAGGGCTAACAAAACAGAGCTAATCATTTGTAATCGTCCATGAACATTGATTGGAACCAAAACATATTTGTTATAATTTACCTTCATATCTGAAGAGGTATAGAAGGAACTTAGAATTGCCTTCAAGCACATGAGCTGCCTAGCATTTGCCTCCATAATTATTAGTGTATCATCAGCATACTAAATGAAGGGGAAGTCATTATCCAAGGAAGAAGAGACCAACATAGTAAAAACTCCACGTTCGTATGCCTTGTTAGTAATTAATTGCAAAATATCAACTGCCAATACAAATAGGAGGGGTAATAGTGAATCACCTCGTCAAACTCCTCTCTTGCATTGCATTTGTTTCCCGCAAACTCCATTTAGTAAAAATTTTGATGTGCTAGAGTTGAGTAAAAGCTTTATCTAATTTATCCATCTTTCAAGGAAACCCATATTTTGCATTACATCAATAATGACATAATGTTCCACTGTATCAAAATCCTTTTCAAAGTCTAACTTTACGATTATAATCTCATTCTTGGATTGTTGCAATTGGTAAATATACTCAAAAGCCCATGCTAGGCAATTATATATTGTTCTATTTCTGATGAATCCATATTGGTTTTTAAGAACTAGTTGTAGAATTATATTTTGTAGCTGGTCTACTAGTAATTTTGTCAAAAATTTGAGACTGGAATTGAGCTAGGATATTGGTCTATAATCATTTACACCTACTTTTTTTGGGACTAGAATAATATGAGAATTAATAATGCTTTGCTATTGTACCCTCTTATCATAGGAATCCTGGCAGTCTGTAAACATCATACTTAATAATGTACTAGCATCTTTGATGAAGAGACCATGAAAATCATCTGACCCTGGAGCTTTATCAATAAGCATTGTCTTTACTAGTTTATCAATTTCTTAATTGGAAAACCTTTCTCTGTGTGTGTGCAAAAACATGCACCGAATTGATCATCTCTTGCAAGTTAAAGAGCATAGTTGGCAAAATAGTTGTTCCCAACCTATCTCTGAAAGAATTCCATAGAACATCCGCTTTTTCATTGCATCCAGTAACAACAGAATCAGCAGATATGATCAATTGAGTGATTGTATTTCTTCTGTAATTCTCAGTGGCTAAGGCATGAAAGAATTTCGTATTTTCATCCCTAAGTTTCATCCAATGAATCGTGCATCTCTTTTGCCAATACATTTGCTTATAGTGAAGTAAACAAAGAATATGTTTCTTTAAAAAAGATCTCAAATTTTACTCTGGTGTACTCAGATGCCGTTGTTCTTCAAGCCCATCCATAGTATTAATCACCATGTTACAATGTGAGATTATGATAGATAGGTCAGAGATACGCTTACTCCAAACTTTCAGTCCATGTCGTAGTAATTTGAACTTCGCTGAGAGAATCAAGTCGGCACTGTTGAGGTGACATGGCCTATTCCAGTAATATGAGACAGTGTCAAAGAACCCTGGGTGTTTTGTCCAATAATTCTTAAAATGGAATATGTTTGCTTTTGGGATAGAGGTTTGAATAGAGACCACACATGGAAATGATCAAAGATATTTCTAGTGAGTGATTTGACTATTGCTTTAGGATAAGTTAATGTCCAACTCACAGAAGTAAAGAACCAGTCCAACTGCTCAAGAAGTGGGGTTTGTTGCATATTAGTCCATTGAATGAGCGTCCTTTAAGAGGGAGCTCAATTAGGCCCAGTTGGCTAATAACTCCATTGAATATGAAAATGTCATTCATATTACCTCCACTCTTGTTGTGATTCTGTGTTGAGCAAATAAAGTTGAAGTCCCCAATAATAAGCCAATTATCATCATTTGAAATTTGCAAGTTCTGAAGCCAATTTATGAAGATGGTACGTTCTTGGCTATCACATGGCCCATAAACACAGGTTAGAGTCCAGATTTCTAAAGAATGAACTGAAGTGAATTTTATTGTTAGGGCAAATTGCAAATTGTGAATCATTTGACCAGAGAGAATGGAGCTATTCCATATAATCAGGATGCCTCTAGAAGTACCATTTGATTGAGAGTAAACAAAATGACCAAACCGCCTTGGGCAAAATTTTCTTATATAAAAGCTATCAAAACTTTCCTTTTTAGTTTCCTGTAAGTAACATTACATGCACTTTCATCTATAATATCTCTCAAAGAGTGCTATTTATCAGCTGAGTTTATTACTATGATGTTCCAACAAAGAATATTCCAATTACGATGCATTTGGTTCAGTGATTAATATGATAACCGAAGGACTATGGTAGAGGTATTGCAAAGCATCACTCCATATTACAAAGTAACATCATATAAAAGAATCAAATCTGTCATGAGGAAACTGAAATTGAAGAAGGCAATCTAGCCCTTTATTTTTCATAAAATCTGACTGAAAAGGACATGACAAAAACTCTTTATGTATGCTATTCTGATTGGAGACAGCGAGTAATCTAACAAAGGGAGTCAAAATGACAAATAACCAAAGTATACTGCTATTAGTATCAAGGATCAACCAGCAGGAGCTAGGAGTATAACCAAAAGTTTGTAGACTGCAAACTGACTAAAGATAAAATAGTTACTTAAACTTGTAGTTTTATTACAGTTTATACAATAAACGTGTAATTTTATAAAATGTACGCTTTTCTTTTAGCCAGGTTTTGTCGCCTTTCTCGCTGGAGTCAAACCTAAGCCAAGAACGTGTCTTGTATGGTATTGAAAGCAAATTAAGATGTCGTTGGACAGATCCAACGGCTAAGATTGACTGTTTTCGCTTAATCTACCTCTCGTCATTGTTAATGCACTAATCTTAATAAGTCCTGACTGTCATGTTTGACACGGATCACGGATTAATTACATCGACTTGACCGACCAAGCGCAGCACGAAACGAAGTCGACGAGCGCGTATGAACGAGAGTATGAGACTATAGACTTACGACGCGCACCTATGACCTTGCACGGTTAAGTTTGGCTCCGAACGTACGATTAATTAAGCGAAACCGACCGTGTGAGCTTGAAAATAACCTTTGACCCGTCGCTCTCTCCCGGGCAAGCAAAGTCGCGATCCGCGCCTCACGTTTCTTGAGCCTACCCACATTCCTCACGTTTAACCGTTTATATATCTCCCCCACCAACCGGCCCCTGCAAAGCTAGCTTCGCGCGCTCCCGTCCATGGACTGCACAGTCACAGACCAGCTGAACTCGGAGCCTTCTTGCAGCAGCTCGCCGGCGGCTATGCCGAACTTGGAGGAGGTCACCGGCGACTCGGAGTCCGACTCGGCAGCCGACGGCTCGTCCGTGGACGCCGACGATGGCGACGCCGAGTCGTGCAGCGGCGGCGACGACGGCGGATCAATGGAGCTGCAGGGAGCCGTCGTGTCTTGGGAGTGCTTCTGGGTGACAGAGCAGAGTGCGAGCGCGGCGCGGCACGTGGCGGCGGTCGGCGGCGGCGATGCCGGTATTTGCACGGTGGCGGAGGATGCCGCCGCTGGAGACGCCGAGAGCGATAGACTCTTCTGGGAGGCTTGCATTGCCCATGGCTACTAGCTAGATAGCTATGTACGGATCGATCGATCCATGAACGGAAGGCTCAATTTAATTGCTCTTCTGTTCATCTGGCTAGCTTATTGCGGTATGAACACTGTTACAGGAATATATATTATTATCGGTTCTTTTTCGTCATCACTATCGATTTTAATAGCAACACAAAGTCTTTAGACATTGATGAAAAGACTCTATCACAATCGATTCTCACGCGACAGTAGAGGTGAGCACATGGGTTGGGCTCTTTTTGGGCCGGCCCGAAGCACGATGGGATGGCCCGGTGCAAAGCACGGCACGGCAGGGCCGGCACACAACTGTAGCTCGGGCCGTGCTGGGCTCGGGAACCGGGCACGACGGGCGGCACGGCACGGCACGAACAGGCACGAAATCACGGATTAAGGCCTAAAAGTTGGTAGATATTATTGATTCAGGGCATCTTCAAGCATTGCATTTATGTTTGACATTTTGTTGATGTGATTAGTCTCTTATATAATTAAAATAGGTAGTTTAGTAGTAGTGATGTGTTTTATTTCTTTGCTCATCACAATAGTGAAAATGGGTCGGGCCTGGGCCGGCACGGCACGAAGCGCAAATGGGCCGGGCCTGGACTCGTCAAAGGCTAGTCGGGCCGGCACGGCCCGGCACGGTGGGCTGTCGTGGCAGGGCACGGTTCCGGCCCGAAGCATGATGGGCTCGGACCGGGCCGGCACGACGCACACCTCTACGCGACAGTAATAATCAATCATCACAATCGATTTTGTAACTAAAACCGATTGTAATACTAGTACATCTGTATCGGTTTTGAAGTAAAACCGTGTCATTTTTAAATAAAACTGATTGTAATACTAATACATCTATGTCGGTTTTTAACTAAAACCGATTGCAGTACTAATACATCTGTGTCGGTTTTTAATTAAAATCGATTAGAATACTAGTACATCTGTGTTCGTTTTTAACTGAAATCGATTGTAATACTAATACATCTTGTCGGTTTTTAACTGAAAGCGTGCGGCGGGGCCGTCCGGCCACAGTGAGGCGGGAACCTCAAAAGCTTCCGATCACAAGAAGAAGAAGAAGCGCAAAGAGGCCGGCGCCGGAGAGATCCTAGTCGCTGAGCCGGAGGCCAAGCCCCAGAGGCGCGACCGCCGGGACAGGAGGGGTGATCGCCGAGACCCGCGTGGCGACCGCCGTTCGCCCCGCCGAGAAGACGGGGGCAGACCTTACTGCCCCATCCACAGGACCAATAGACATGATCTGGCGGATTGCCAGGTCGTGTCCAAGCTGGTGGAGTAGCGGCTTAAGGAACGCCGCGAAGATGACCGCGACGACGCGGGTGAAGACCCTGCTCCGTCGACCTTTCAGCAAGCGGAGCACACGGTGGCGTTCATTCATGGTGGCTCCGCCACCTACTCTTCAAACTCACAGTACAAGCGAGAGTTGAGGGAGGTGTGCACCACCGTACCAACCCCCGGGGCGAGCAGGCCACTGAAATGGTCGGAGGAGCCGATCACTTTCAGTCGAGCCGACCACCCAGAGAGCACCTCAGGCCCGGGCCATCTTCCGATCGTGGTTTCTCCCACGGTCCGAAATGTGAGACTCGGGCGTGTGCTTGTTGATGGAGGAAGCTCCATCAACCTTATGTCAGTTGGGGCGTTCAAGGCACTCCAGATTCCTTATGAGGAGTTGTGCCCGGCCCCTCTCTTCTACGGAGTTGCCCCTGGGGTAGGCTTGACGCCCCTGGGACAAGTCCGGCTGCCTGTCACCTTCGGAAGTGTGGAGAACTTCCGGACTGAGAAAATCAACTTCGAATCGCCGACTTCGACCTCCCCTACAATGCTTTGCTTGGCCGACCAGCTCTGGTCAAGTTCATGGCGGCCACGCATTATGCCTACATGATGGTGAAGATCCCTGGGCCTAGGGGCCCAATTACTGTGAAGGTGGATTGGCTGGAGACCCTGCGCCTCAGCAAGCAGGTGCAGGACCTGGCCAGCACCACCTGCTCGTCCCGAGGCGAGGACGACTGCCCAAATCTCCCCCCGGTCAAGGCCCGCGCCTCACCTGGTCCCTCGGGTGAGGTGAAGGCGGTCCCCGTGGGCGAGGACGGTTCTGGGAAGGTCGTGAAGATCGGTGCCAACCTCAGCACCAAATAGGAAGACACGCTCGTCACCTTCCTCCGGTCTAACCTAGATGTGTTCGCCTGGGAAACATCTGAAATAACCGGGGTCCCTAGGGAGGTGATTGAGCACCGATTGGCAACGCTCCCTGGAGTGCACCCAGTCCGGCAAAAAGTCCGGAGGCAGGCACCAGAGCGGCAAGATGCCATTCGGGATGAGGTAGAGAAAATGTTGCAGGCAAGGATTGTACGGGAGGCCGCCTACCCCGAGTGGCTGGCTAACCCTGTACTCGTCAAGAAGTCGAACGGGAAGTGGCGGATGTGCATCGACTTCACCGACCTCAACAAAGCCTGCCCCAAGGACCCGTACCCTCTGCCGCGAATAGACATTGTGTCGACTCCACAGCAGGGTGCGAGGTCTTGTGCTTCCTGGACGCTTACTCCGGCTACCACCAGATCAGCATGGCGCGCGAAGACGAAGAGAAGACTGCTTCTGTCACCCCTCTGGGCGTGTACTGTTATGTCCGAATGCCATTTGGGCTCAATAACGCTGGTTCAACCTACCAGCGAGCTATGCATACTGTATTTCGGTCATAGATTGGAAGAAATCTTGAAGTGTATGTTGATGACTTGGTAGTGAAGACCAAAAAGACTGCTAGGCTTGTTGAAGATCTAGAGGAGACTTTCTCCCACCTCCGGCAGTATTGCTTGAAGCTGAATCCTGAGAAGTGTGTGTTCGGTGTGTTGTTTGGAAAGCTGCTTGGGTTCCTCGTTTCCAGTCGTGGAATCGAGGTCAACCCGGAAAAGATCGCGGCCATCGAGCGCATGCATCCACCCACACGGCTCAAGCAAGTGCAGTGCTTAGCTGGTCGCCTGGCCTCTCTCGGCTGGTTCATAGCCCGGCTGGGGGAAAGGAGCCTCCCCTTCTTCAAGCTGTTAAAGACGACTAACTTTTTCGAATGGACTACAGAAGCACAACAAGCACTCGAAGATTTGAAGAAGTACCTCTCCTCCCCTCCAGTACTAGTCGCCCCCGAGCCGGGCGAGCCGCTGCTGTTGTATGTAGCGGCCAGTCCGGCGGTGGTGAGCGCGGCACTGGTGGCGGAGCGGGAAGGCGTCCAGCGGCCAGTTTACTACGTCAGCAAAGTGCTGCATGATGCGGAAACAAGGTACCCGCAAGCCTAGAAGATGGTGTATGCCGTGCTGGTGGCATCCAGGAAACTGCGGCATTATTTCCAAGGAAGGGAGATCACAGTGGTTTCTGCCTACCCCCTGCATGAGATTCTTCACAATCGTGAAGCGGAGGGTCGCATTGCCAAGTGGTTTGTGGAGCTGGGGGAGTTTGGCCTCAAATTCGCCCCCTGCACTGCAATCAAGAGTCAAAGGCTGGCGGAGTTCGTCGTCGAGTGGACTCCTGCCGAACCTGAAGCTGAAGAAACCCCCGCGCCCTCCCCCTGGACACATTACTTCAATGGCTCCTTCAGGCTTGAAGGCGCGGGGGCTGGGGTCGTCCTGGTTTCCCCAACCAGAGACCTCCTCAAGTACGTGGTTGTCCTGGACTTTAAGGCCACCATCAACGTTGCTGAGTACGAAGGCTTACTAATGGGACTTCGCGCCGCCACAGCCATCGGTGTTCGGCGCCTGCAAGTCAAGGGCAACTCGCTGCTAGTCGTCAACCAAGCGAGAAAGGAGTTCTCCTGCTCTGATCCTGTCATGGCGGAGTACTTGGCAGAGGTCAGAAAGATGGAGCGACACTTCGACGGGCTGGGGTATACTCATATCCCCCGGCGCGACAACTACTTAGCGGACGGGCTCGCACAGCTCGCCTCGACAAGATCCCCTGTTCCGGTCGGAGTCTTTGAAGAAAGGCTTCCGCGACTGTCCATCGCAGCCCCCGTTTCTGGTGGGGACGATGGTGACGCTACTTCAGCCCTCGTTCCGGAAGGGAAAGTAGTACCGACGGAAATGTCTGGCCAGACGAAGTACCCGGACGATCACCGAGTGATCGCCACACTTGACCGGGAAGGCACATGGATGGATCCGATCCTGGCCTACCTTGCGGGATCAAGTGTGCCCCGACGATGATGCATCAGAAGAGAAGATAGCGTGAAAGGCCAAGTGCTATACACTAGTGGGCGGGGACCTGTACCGCCGGGGTAGAAACGGAATTCTTCTGAAGTGCATCACTCGGGAAGAGGGGAGCAGTTTGCTCTTTGATATCCATGGAGGCGTGTGCGGGAGCCACATGTCAAGTCGAACGATGGTTGGAAAAGCTTTCCGCCAAGGGTTCTATTGGCCAACCGCCCTCCAGGATGCTTGCAAGCTGGTGAGGAAGTGCGAGGCGTGCCAGTTCCACGCCAAGCAAATCCACCGACCAGCCCAATCTCTGCAAACCATCCCGCTCTCATGGCCCTTTGCGGTCTGGGGGCTGGATATCCTGGGCTCGTTCCCGCGGGCCACAGGGGGCTACACCCATCTGTTCGTCGCCATCGACAAGTTTACCAAATAGGTGGAAGCCGAACCAGTAAGGGCGATTACCGCCGCTGCTGCTATCAAGTTCATGCAAGGAATCTTCAGCCGCTTCGGGGTCGCCAACCGCATCATCACCGACAATGGCACACAGTTCACTAGCGCTGCCTTCTTGGGTTTCTGTGAAGAAGTGGGCACCAAGGTTTATTTTGCCTCGGTGGCCCACCCAAGGAGTAATGGCCAAGTCGAGTGGGCCAATGCGCTGGTGCTAAAGGGCCTCAAAACCAGGGCATTTGATCGACTCCATAAGCGCTGAGCCCGGTGGACTGAAGAGCTCCCGACAGTTTTGTGGTCGCTCCGTACCACTCCCAACCGGGCCACTGGAGAAACTCCCTTCCTCTTGGTCTACGGCGCGGAAGCTGTCTTGCCCTCGGATCTGGCCTTGGGGTCACCACGCGTCGCAGCATTCACGGAGGAAGGCCAGGAGGATCTGCGCCGAGAGGAAGCCAATCTCCTGGAAGAGATGCGAGACCGTGCAGCCCTACGTGCTGCTCGGTACCAGCAAAGTCTCAGGCGGTACCACGCCGCCCGGGTCAGCGAGAGAACACTAGCAGTGGGCGACCTGGTCTTGCGCAGAATTCAGACGCATGCCGGGTTGCACAAACTGTCTCCCCAGTGGGAGGGCCCCTTTAAGGTGGTCTCAGTCTCTCGCCCCGGGGCGGTCAGGTTGGCCACTGAAAACGGGGAGGAGTTGGCGAATTCCCAAAACATAGAGCTTCTGTGCAAGTTCTATCCCTAAAAATGGCTGTAAGTGCATAGCTGTGTGCCCCAACCAGCCGGAGTGAGTTTCTCTCTCCTCGGCTGGTCGGGGGAAGCCTCTGTTTAATTAAATGCTCAGTTCTTGTTCAAAGCAGTTGTCATCTTCGTTCTCTTTTTTCTGGTTTGCGCCCTGGTGGGCCGTGTCCGCGTAGTCGCCCTCGGTACCTGGCGACTCTCTGAAACCTCGACGGTAAATGTGGAACCACTGGATGAGCGCAGCGAGCAGGGATGGGCGATCGGGCGGCTAGTTTGGCACGGTTCTCAACACGGTCGTGACGATTCGGGCGCCCCCGTGTGAAACAACGACTTAAACACCGCTACCGAGAGCCCACTACCCTGCCACGCCTCACCAAGTGTTCAGTCCCAAGAGACCACGAGAGTAGCTAATTTCACCAAGTCCTAGGATCCTGAGATGGCGATGTCTCGGCACGAAGGTCTAGAACCCTGCATCCCGGCTAACCTTTAAAGTTTGCGGTTGCCTGTTCGCTTATGCAGAACCAGCAAAGTGGGGCGCGCGGACAAGCATTGAAAGCATAAGACATGTAAAGGTAAACATGTGCATTCAAGAGTAAGGGCTAATTTGCAGGAGTTGTTTACAAATAAAGACTAAATAAAAGACAAGAAAATCTAAGGCAAGGGCCTTCACTCCTCGCCCGCCGCGGCTTCTGCGGCCCCCTGGTCCTCTTCCGGAACACCGTCCAGCCCAAGGGCCACGTCCTCGGCCACCGCCTCCAGCACCGGGTTGACCATCTCAAGCTGATCGGCGACCTGCTCGGCGGCATCGTGGACCTGCGCCTCAGCGCTGGCCCAGTCCCCTTCCACCCCCTGGATGACGCCCAGGGAGTCAAAGTTGGCGTCCCGGCTGACGCAGCACGCCAACACGTATTTCGCCGTGGCTGCCACGACTGCGCACCCTTCTTGGCTGGATCGCGTGGCTAAGGCGGCGGGCATGAGGGTGAGGAAGTCGGCGACACGGCCCATGCAGAAGGCATAGTGCCGTGCCCTCTGCTCGAGGGGGGCGGCTGCTCCAGCCCAAGCGGTGCCAAGCTGGCCACCATCCGGTCGAAGGCGGGGTGCAACATGGAGGTGGTCTCGGCCTCAGCAAGGAGCCGATCACTTCTCTCCGCGTCGCACTACCTGGTGAGCGCCTCGACCCGGAGGGCTCCATGCGTCCTCTCCTATTGCAGCTCCCGCTCCAGCTGCTCCGCCTAGCCACGCCAGTCCTGCGCCTCCTTGCGAAGGTAGTTGATCTCCGCGGCGGCCTCTGTCAGCCTCTCCTTGCTTGACTCAAGGCGACTGCTCATGCTGGAGTGCAGCTCGCTGAGGGCGGCCAGCAGGGCGTCCGCGTCCGCCAAAGGAACCGAGGCGGTAGAGGGCTCCGGAGTGGGCTGCACGCCCAACATGCCTCCGGCCGGCGCGGTGGTCGTCCCCGTGGCGGCCACTTGGCGGTCGATTCCATCGCCCCGGTGCTCGCCCACGTCAACCAACACTATCACGGCTGCTGCGGTTCCCTAGTCGCCTCCGGCTGGGGCACTTGAAGTGGTCACCCTGAAAAAGGTAAAGAGAGGGTAAGCCTCTCAAGTTAAAAGAATTTAATGGTTCTTTCGTGCTTTGGTTTAAGTACCCGGCAGGAGGTCTCCTGAAGCGAGGCGCGGCCGAAGCGAGATTAGGCCCCCCTCGCGGCGCCGGTAGCAGCGGGGGTACGGCTCAGGCGGTCGGGCGCAGCGGAAGGACCGGGAGTCGGGCAGACGACCTGCGCGGCAGTCAAAGTGAAGAACTGGGGCTGGCGGATCGACCGGCGGCGGTGGTGGTAGAACCTACGCAGCCGGTGCAGGCAGAAGAACTGGGGCTGGCGGATCGACCTGCGGCGGCGGCGGCGGAGGAAGGATCAGTGCCGGCGGAGCTATGGTCGGAGCAGCGTCAACATCAACCACCTCGACGGAAGCAGTTGGAGTTGCAGCTGCGGCCGCCGTAGAGCTCCCCGCCCTGGTGGAGCCTCGTGGGGCGGTCGACGTTGCCGCGTCCCCTGACGAGGCGCAAACCCTCTTGGGGCTGGCGCTAGGGGCGTCGTCGTCAGCAGGGAGTTTGTCCCTTCCCTGGTCGCCGGCTGGGGGAGGGTCTCGGATCGTCAGGGCCCTTGGGCGTGGCGTCTTCACCGGTCCCGTGGCGTCCATAACGGGCATGGCACGGGTGATCGCCACGCGCTCCCGGGGCTCCACGCGGCAAAGCGGGAGTGCACCCGCCGGGAAAGGCGGGACGACGCTGGGGGCGCCCAGTTGCCCCATCCAGGTGTCGACTTTCGAAGTGGATAAGTCCCCTGTAGCTGTTAGCAAGTAAAAAAGAAAAGAAGAGTGTCTTCAACTCGGCAACAGTTGCCAAAATCACCAAGAAGGAGAGACAAGAAGCCTACCTCCAGAAACCGTCCGGGTTACGTCATCAAGGCCCGTGTACTGCCAGGCCGGGCGGGCACGGCGGCGCAGGGGGCTAATCCTCCGAGAAATGAAGTCTCAGAGAACCATACCTCCCGTCAGGCCCGCTGTCCGCAGCTGGTCCACGCGGGCCAGCATCGTCCGGAGCTCGGGCGTCTCGTCGACCTGCGCTCCCCAGGTGGGGTTGCTGACCGCCGGCCTGGTCGGCAACTCCAGGACCTCTATGCCGCTGTCGTCCGCGACATAGAGCCAATCGTTGCGCCAGGTCTTCCAGTTGGACCTGAGATCCAATAGGATGTAGCGCGAAGCTGCGCCGTCTCGGACGCGAAAGTGGCAGCACCCCGACGGGATGGAAGGATCCCTGGCCGTGCGCAGGGCGTAAAAAAAGCGAAAGAGGAAGGTTGGGGGCCACTCCCACGAACATTTCACAGAAGTAGGCGAAGACAGCAAGGAGGATGATGGAGTTGGGAGGAAGATGAATGTTGTGGATGGAATAGAAGTTGAGGACGGAAATGTAGAAGTCAGAAACTGGCGGGAGTAGGCCCGCCAACATCGCCCAGCCGAAGAAGATCACTTCTCCTGGGTGGTATCCGGGCGCTGTGGTCCCGGTGCGGACGTTGAGGGAGCCGCCGGAGATATACCAGGAAAACCTCGCGGCGTCTGTTTCCTCGACGGTCGATGGCGGGAGCAAAGGTGCCGGAGGTGCCATCTGGGCAAAGGAGGCAATGTGCAAGCAGGAGACAGTTCGCAAGAAGGACGGTTGAAGGCTCAGCGGATGAATGAAACTGAAAGAAAGAACCGCTCCACCCGTGCCAACTTATATATATAGGCACACGGAGAGGTAATCTGGCGGGAAACCCGAAGCGTCGCAGCAGCTCTAAGGCGGGAAGCCCAAAAGGCTGCCAAAGCATGGGCATGCTTCCCAAAGGTCTAGCGTCGGTTACGAGGCGAGGGCGGTTGCATGTTTCGCCTTAATACCCAGAAACGGCTGCGGGCATTTAAAGCTGCGGCGTTACGTGGGCATTTATGATGGACCCACCCGGGAGACCGAACTATTTTCCAAAAAGGGTCAAGAGCGCTCCCGGGTGGGCCCAGGGGCTACTGTCGGTGTATTCTACACCAGGGTGCCCACTCCACCACAGTAAAGGTGATCGCCCAGCGGACAGGTGGCGTTCAGGCCACGCCGCTGGCGGTCAGGAAAGGTGATCGCCCAGCGGACAGGTGGCGTTCAGGCCACGCCGCTGGCGGTTAGCAAGGTGATCACCAAGTGGACAGGTGGCGTTCAGGCCATGCCGCTGGCGGTCAGTAAAGGTGATCGCCCGGCGGACAGGTGGCGTTCAGGCCACGCCGCTGGCAATCAGTAAAGGTGATCGCCCAGAGGACAGGTGGCGTCCAAGCCACGCCGCTAGCGCTCAGAAAGGTGATCGCCCAGCGGACAGGTGGCATCCAGGCCACACTGCTGGCTCAGTTCCCAAGGCCACCTAGTGGTCTGTGCCACCGCACAGAGGGTCAAGGGCATTTAATGCGTATCGTGCGCATTAAATGGAGGTAATGAAGGCCACAGTGTGACGGCGCGTGTTCCCAACGCGCGCATTTATTGCAGATGACATCATGGCGAAATCTCCCCCCTGGCGAAGCGTGCGGAGCCGGCAGGCACACGGGTTCCGAGGCCGGGGCAAAGTCGGCTGTGTCGGAAGCATTAAGTGCAGCTCAAGTATAGTGACAGGTGCATTAAATGTGGTATGGCAGTGTAATAAGAGGGGTACACCGATGTAAGTCCCCCATGCGCCCCAGCCAGCCCAAGTATAAAAGGGAGCCAGGGTGCATGGGAGAAGGGGTTCGAAGATATTTTTCGGGTGGAGGATTTTAGTCTCCCCCAAGAACACAAGCAAGAACACCCAGACAGGACTAGGGATATTACTCTCAGGAGGGCCCGAACCTGGATAAACCTCAGCGTCTCCTTGCAAGCTTCGGCTGATCCCTTTCCTCCATCTCTCAAGCAGTCTCCACGAAAGCCCTCCGTTTGAACTTCATATACACCCGATTCGGAGGTGTCTGTTGGCTCTTACACTGACACCTTCCCTTAATGTAGCAACCACATGTAGCTAGAATTCACCATTTTACTTATATTATTGTGCGAGTACACTCTTTGTACTCAATCAGATTGCCCACTTGCTGCAAGTGAGGATGAGGTGCTGCCCGGAGAATTTTACCAGGCAAATTTCGACAACGCTAGTGGCTAGATGCACGTTCTTGCTTCCAGTTGGTTGCTTGAGGGTTTGGGGCATACCACGATAGCCTTTTGCTTTTGTTTTATGTTTTTCGCGGCCACTGTGATGTAATAACACTAACAGAGAAACTATTCTACGGTATACCATTCCAACGGTACACCACTGAAACTCATGAAACTTGTGAAATTTTACGGTGAAACTCATGAAACTTACCACTAAAAACTGATGAAACATGAAACTCATGAAACTAAACACTGAAACTCATGAAACAAATGATTGAAACTAATAAAACTCAGGCAAACCCTGGTATACCTTTCCAACAGTATACCGTTGGGTAGTCATACTCTAACACTAAATATGTCGTTTGGACAGTAGTCCTAACTTTTGTATGTAAATATGCTTATGTTTTCGCTATTTGTGTATGTGTTATGTGTCAACTATTGGATGGGAATGCGCGTGTTGGTTAACTATCTTGGGACCAACATGGGCATGTTGACGGAGCACCCAAGGTTCCTTTGATTTACCTTAGCTACATTCGGGTGAATCAGCGGAGTCCCAGGGGTGGCTCCCCATAGGCTTGATATTAGAGCCATACTGATTGCAGGTTAGAACATAGCATGGCTGACTAGCTTAGAACTTTTTTTGAGTCAAAATTATTTTACTTATCAAATAATTTCAAAACTGATAGTAATGTGAATTTCCTTTATTTCTTACTCATCTTAGTTCTATACCTCATCCTTATGTTCATTTGACTTTGCAAAATAATTTTCTGACTCATCTTTTCTTTTCCAATATGATAGATGAGCTACGGACGATTGGTTTTAGTCATACATGCTGAAGATGTAGAGAGTCATCCTTCCCTCCTTCGGGACATGATTTGAAGGGCCAACTTCACCTATGCACCCAAGTATGCAGTGTATGGCCGTACACTAGGATCGGGATTGGAGACCTACACCGCCACAGTCCACATCATCGCTCGGATGGTGACTAGGAGCATTCCCTATCACTTCCAAGCGAGGGGGACATCCATTGGGATGGCCATTCAAGTGGTGGCGTATGTCATCATGTGCCATCTCCGCCATAATCTACGGGAGTTGATCGAACCCCCGTACCGCTACTTCCCACAACGAGGGCCGACCGGCGAAGCTAATAATGTTGCTGAAATTGAGCTGGGAGAAGACCCTTCGATTCGTTAGTTCGCGGGCTTGGTCCATGCCATGGACCGGGCTCATCGTTGTGTTGTCCACGAGCTATGGGAGACTCGCGCCCGTCTCCATGCAGCTTAGGGGCATCTCCACCACCTTGTCCAGATCAACCTTGTGCCACGGGACACATTGTATGGGCACAACTCCACTACACCCCACAATGCCGCCCCGCCCACCTTCCAGTTCTCACATGTGCCGGGGGTGGAGGCACAACATTTTACCAATCATTGTGCATGCATCAACTCACCAAATGCGATGTGTTGTCGTGTTTAGGGGTTAATTGGGGACCCCAGGTCTTATTTAGGATCTCCACAGCGTCTCACCAACCCATTGGACCCTGAGGACACCGGATCACTGGGATACCATCTTTTAATTTCTCGATGGATTTCTTAGGGACATTTGAGTTGTCCTGGTCGAGCTCATCATGGATAATATGTAGGGATGAGCTGGACCATTTTAAAATAATGTGATAGGTTATGTTATGGGACCTAAGCTAAGTACTTGAATTCTGAAATTCTCATTCCTAGCTATCGCCATTAGCCTACGGGCTATGTACTTGTGTGATTGCGTTGGAAAACTGTTATTTGCTTTCGTGGATGTTATTGTGGCTCAAGGGCCTTCGTATTTTGTTGTTTTATGGAAGTGATGCATGTTTTCTTGCTGCATACATGTAGAATCTTATAAGTGTAGCTTGCTATCCAGATTTTTTTCAATTTCCATGTTATTGTTGCTCTCTTGCTTCTTGATGCTAACTTTGGTTTGGAAACAGGATGACGGGAGATACCACCTGTTCCCAAACTCAGCATGAGGCGAGGTTGCACCCCGTGGGCTCCCAACAAGCTAAGGATCAAACTCAGAATGTTAATCATGACAACCCAGAGTCCTCTCACTGACAAAATCAGCACCATCCTCGCGCGGAGGAGGAACTTCCACCACCTCCGACAATGGCCCAAGTTCTTGTCCTAATTGAGCAAAACAGGCAGGATCAAACCTTGATCTTGCAACAAATTGCTCGCAACACGTCCGCTGCCTCGGGACCTTTCCGAGGAAGTACATGATGATTCTTCACACGAGTTCTTCATGTTTTTCTGCTTCTAGCAAAATGTATATAAGCTCGAAGTACTTCTGGTACTTGGCATGCCAATACTATTACAATAGTAAACTTATTTTAGGGTGGAAGGTGTATAATGTCTTGTTGATCATTTTAGCATTAGTAACTTTCTAGTTATAAAATGTAAATTCAGTGACAAGGTTGACGCAGCCGCCGCTATTCTCCCATGCTAAGGATCCACTTGAAGCAGATGACTAGTTTTGGACCATTAAGCACAAGCTTGCTATCACTCAATGTCCAGACCATGAGAAGGTCCTCTATGCTTCTCATCAACTCGATGGAGCAGCGTGCACATGGTGGGATAGTTTCACCGCCATGCAACCCGTCGATCACATCATCACGTGGGTAGAGTTTCACACAGCTTTCCATGAGGCTCATGTTCCCACGGGTGTCATGGCCATTAAGAAGCAAGAATTCCTCACTTTGAAGTAAGGTGGCAAGTCCATCATGAAGTACCTTGATGAGTTCAACTACTTGGCTTGATACGCTTTGGATGATGCCTCCAATGATGAGCGTAAGCAAGAGCTTTTTATAGATGGACTTTTTGAGGAATTACAGCTGGAGCTTGCTACCCACGACTTCCGCAACTTCCAACAGTTGGTCAATAAGGCCATAGTGGTGGAAGAGAAGTGGGGAAACCTAGAGGAGTCGCGAAAGCACAAGCGAGCTGCACAGATTGCAGCAAGCAACAGCTCGCAGCCTATTGTGCGCCCTCAACATCCAAACTTTCAAGCTCTGACACCTCCAAAAGCTCTAGTATTTGTTGCTCGTCCATCGCAGCAAAGCTTTCCACAAAACACCGATGAACATCAGCAAGGAGGTAGCACCCAAGTCCGCCTGACTCTTGTTTGCTTCTAGTGCAAACAGTCTGGGCACTTTGCGCATCAATGCCCACAAAGGAACCAGTCAATATTGGGGGTCTGACCCACTAATACGCCTAGAGCTGCACCACCACCACCACAACCAGTGCCTCCAAGACCCGCATCGGCACCACCGCGTGGTCGTATCAACCATGTTACTGTCAAGGAAGCTCAGAATGCACCGAATGTGGTGTTGGGTACGCTTCTTGTCAACTCTTACCCAACTACCGCATTATCTGATTCCAGAGCATCCCATTCATTCATCAAAGAAAAGTTTGCTGCACATAATGGGTTTCTTATACAATCAATGCATCCACCACTTCTCATCAAAGCCCTGGAATCGGAGTTGAAAACCGATTGAATCTGCCGAGAAGTAAGAATTGAAGTTAATGGGGTAGAGTTCCTAGCTGATTTGATAGTGTAACACCCCGGCACCTAGTATGCCACGAATGTCACCCAAACGATACTATAAGCAACCAATAACACATATTTCAAAATAAATTACAGCCACTACGCTAATTGCTTAACCGAAATTTTGGCATCATATCCTTTGTTTTTCCATGGTTTCAAGCATCAACAATATTAACATATCAAGATAGCATAATGGACTACAACAATAACATGTCAATCTAGGTTTTCAGCAATTAATCAAGTCTCAAGCACAATTTAACAATCTCATAATCAATGAGGAATAACGATAAAACCAAGCACACGATATAACATGGTCCAAGCTTAGCTGTAACACCCCATAAATCTAAATTGTTGTACAAGAACAGATCGACAGCATTTCCCCTAAAACAGGATAGTACGGAAGCAATTCGAATAGGAATAATATCACGACATCAAAACTAGAGACAACGAGTCTAATTAACCAAGTATTAACCATAAATAAAACACATCTATAAAGGGACAACCATAAACGAGAACAAGTTTAAAGGGAACAACAATAGGTCTAAATGAAATAAAATTGCATCCAACTAATGAATTATTTAAAACACTAGATCATGTGAGTCGTGATGACAACAGAAAATTTATTGTGTTGCTAGCCCACCCTTTATGCTTACGACTCACGTGCGCAACCTGAAAACATCAAAACAGCAAGTAGTGAGATTGGGTAATCTCAGCAAGCGGAACAACTAATACAAATAAAACATCCACCATATATCTATCATTCCACATTCCTCATATACAATACCACATCAAAGAGTCCACATTCCTCATATACAATACTACATCAAAGAGTCCACATTCCTCATATACAACACCACATCAAAGAGTCCACACCACTTCAGTAAAATGCATATGATTGATGCACATGCTTATGCCATGTTCCTCCTCACCGTGCCCTTTCTCAGGAACACACGGTGTTGTACGTCTTGATCGCGCACGCTGGCGTCGACAAACTTCCAATGCATGATTATGCAGTTAATGCTTCATGCATGAATTCATTCATAACTCCTCCCACTGAGTCCACATGTTTGCATATCATCATATAGCATGGATAGAAAACAAATATCATAGAGATGAAATGTTTAGACAATTCATCCGGTAAACAACATCCTTCTTCACCTTACCTCAAAGCAAGTGATTAAACCATGTATGATTGCTGTAATTGGAGTTTATAAGGAAGGCGAAGCAAACAACAATGTATAGCTTAACAATACAACTACTTCCACTTGCCTTTACCGACGTGGACGATGAACCTAGTTACGCCCAGCAGTGGCACCACCTGAACAAACATTATTTCAGTACATAGCGACATCACAATTCATCACACAATTCAAACACACGCTTCCTACTCCCCGTTCCCATTTAAACGCCAAAAACCTCGATCTGTCCGAATCGAACAGCAGCACCCTCTCTTCCCAATTTCGTATCTTTTTCTACTGTTCATAAAAATACAAAAAAATTACAGTAGCTATATATTGACGAGATCTACAACTTTCATGAAGGTCACAAATTTCAATTCCACTGTTAAATATGCCTAAACAACCGTCCAACACAGTGGACGAAATCTGTTTCTATATTCTGTTCGTCATCTTCCAACAGCGATAACTCTCAGACCGATGCCCCAAAAATTCTGAAAAAATTACAGAAGCTAGGTCTCGACGTTATCTACAACTTTCTAGTTATAGGTTTTTGCACGAAAAATCATCTATGCCACGTAAAACGCAAAACAATCCGGGCTGCACAATCTTCCCTTCCAAAAACAGCACCACGTGAACATCTACCCTTCTCCCCCATCAAGATCCATCCAAACCACTCACCACCAGATCTAATACACTCCTAATCCCTAGGTAGAACAGGGGTAAAATATTGGGAATTTTACCTTGAGTTCCCCCTTGCGAACCCACGAAGAACGCGCGACGATCCCCGTAACGGAAATCTGTTCGTCCTCCTCGCCTCCACGGATCCTCTTCGCGTTTCACGGTGGATCTTGAGCCACCACGCAGGGGAGGAAGAGGAGGGGGTGCGGCTGCTAGGGGGGAGGAAGGGAGGCGCCTTAGGGTTTGGGGGGAGGAGGCGCCACTTAAAGGGGGAGGTGGGCCGGCCCACCAAGGCATGGGGAGGAGAGGGGGAAAAAGGAATTCCCGGCCCAGGCCCAGGTTGCCTCAGCCCAGCGGAAACTAGCCCAAAACTCCAATTTTTAATATTAAATTGCCGCATAATCTTCAATTATTTCATTCCCCGACAAAACCCTCTTTCTTTCCGGAACAACCAAGAAAGAAAACCCTAGGATCGCTCTCAAATTCTAGGGCATCACATTAGCGCAATAAAGTAAAACATCACAACTATGAATGAGGGTGTGTAGTTGTCTAGATGAGTGCAACTAAGTGGAGACGTGACGCTAGCTCCCTTCCCCGTATGCCGAACTCATGGTACCTAAAAACAACATCAAACAACAAGCGTGAGTTCATCACTCAGCAAAGTGTATTGCAATGGAATAAAACAATAACAATACTCACTAACAACATCATTAACATCTCATAATACATCATCACATGCATCTCATAAACATCTTCATAAGCATCTCATAAACATCTTCATAAGCATCTTGTAAACATTTCCATTCATGCAATGCAATGCACATGTCTCTTTTCTTAGCACAAACCGGTATTGCCGAGTGCACACCCGTCGATGTGCACCCTCTTTTCCTTCCATCCCGTGGAGGGTGCCTACTCTTACTGACTCACTCCCATTCACAACTGTGGATGGAACTACGAGGTAGGTCTTTCTCAGCGGCGCTCCAGATTAGTCATAACTTTCTCACCGACCTTACCGGATTAGTTATGACTTTCTCACCGACCTGGCCTGTCCTCATGCCATAATGCACACATGCCATAAACATGAATAAACTTGCATATGCACTCAATTCAACAATTGCATAACCATAATTAGATACATAATCATCCTCACATCCATAACATAGCATTTCATAATTATCTAATCAATTGCAAGAACAATTCATAGTAAAGCAACACATCATAAAGTTGAATTGCAAATATATCAATTCATATGGCCACCAAGCCATATTCACCACAACACACTTGCCTTCAACCGCGTGCGACGGAGTGGCGAGATGTGGAAGGCACTCCCGGGGTCACACAACCTGCACATAGGTATAATACACTAACAACATGCCCACAAAACAACACAAGAACTATCGGCTACATCGACTTTGCAACCCACTCTTAAAACCGGAAAAACAGAGAATCTGTCCAACGGGACAGTAGGCTTCCAACAAGTGTATCTTGCATTCTAAAAATCCAAATCAGGTAACCGAGTACATTTTATCGAACCTTAGGAAATTTTCCACCTTTTTCTAAGTATACGCAAAAACTGATTCGGCCTCTAAAATCCTCTAATCTAAAGTAGAACACAATCTGTCCCAATCACGTCACAGATTGGACAGCGCTCGGTAAACAGACATAACTTTCAAACGGCTTGTCGGGACCCGAATCTGCAAATTCGGACCCTCTGTGTATTCTGTACTAGTCCAGGATCACGCTAGTACACACAATCAAACAGGGTTAAATATCACATCCATACACAGCGGAAATAATAATAAAGTACTTCAAAGCATTAATATAAATTGTTGCAAGACCTTAAGGTCAACTTACAATATTCAGCCACGCAGGGCTTACCATAACAAAAGTAAATAATCGGCAGCGGAATAAAGAGCGCTTATGACTCCCATCAATATGCCACAGTGCAAATCGACAAGGTTCAACTCCTAGATAATCCGCCTGCTCGTGGAACTTCCCTTCTTCAAGTTGTAGTCTTCTCTCAATCGATGATTGTGTTGAAAGCAAGGGTGAGTATACAACATACTCAAGAAGTCATGCACAGATGCAATCCTATTACTATATGCATGGCTTCTTCCAAAGGAAGGGATTAAGTGGTTAATTTGCATCAAACAAATGCTTTGTTTTTGATTAAATAATCTTAATAGATTCAAAAGTCAGAAACCTTATTATATAATAAGTCATCAATCTCTTTCAATAGTTTGTACAAAGCCTTAAATCACTTTAGCAATTATCTCTCGCATACAGCCTACCCATTCCACATTTTATTTTAAAAGATCTAACCTTTAACTGTAATCCTGTTAGCGATGTCCAATACCGTGACTCGGCTATTCGAATAGTTTGTACACTCTGCAGAGGTTATACACTTTACCCACACGATATAGTTAAACACCACATGGGCGAGTAACCATAACAAAGTCTTTCCGAAACTCTATCCTCGCATGCGCACTCTCCCGGTATAGTTCCCCGCCCCTTCCTTGGCGGAGCGGAAGTACAGTGGCTAACGATACCGCTGAAGAGATGTAAGACCAATCCTGCAAACACTACACCCTTCTTTCCACATTTACAGATACAAAACCACCTCGAGGTCTCACATGCTAAGACTTCTAATCGTACTCAACTAGGTCCGCCCCATTACATACATGTGGTTGCATGATTGGCCCAGCTTCAAAGGCTTGCAAGGTTAAGTCCTTAGGGTGACTGTGGGCAAGACTACCCAAAGTTCACAAAACCAAATTCAATCAACATCTCTCCATGTGCCACATCGGGCCCCCCATTCATCACTTGCCACTTGCCACGGTCCAAATATTTTTCCACCCAGCTTTGATTATTGTGCAATACATGCCAACAATAATACTGGCTTACCATGTAGAACCAAAAGGTACCTACACTTCACATCATCACGGCAAGATTACACCGATTCCAAAATTCATTCCAGATATCATTAGTCAATATTATTTTGCCATTTGAAATACATTTCACGAAGCATGGCTAAGCAACTATTCACGGTCTAGCCTCCCGTGTTGGCACAATATTAACATCCAACTAAATAAACCAACTTAAGGTGACAATGGATACATGGCATACAAATATTATCATCAAGGGTGGAATTAACAATTAGGTTTATTAACTATTTTACCCAAATTAAATTAATTCATTTTAATCAACATAGCATGCATAATTTAAATCAAAATACATTTCAAAAACTAGGAGCAATATGGTCAAAGCACAACTTGCCTTCGTAAAACAGAGAGTCTTGGTCTCGATCTTGATCTTTGGTCCTGAGCTTCGCCTGATGCTGTCACACAACTCGACGCTCACGTGAGCAACAAAGAACCAAATAAACACGCAAAACAACGCATAAACACACATTCGAAAACAATGCTACAGATCAAACTTGCTTACAATCCCCATGCAAATTCTAGATAAATATTTTAGTATTTTCTAAGATTTATAAAATTTATTCTGGAATTTTTGGACATATAGTTTAAGAGCTACAAAATGCGTAATTTTGGACATTCCGCAAATAATTTAGCAGTACAGATTTATTCATAAAATTTCATAAAATTATCAGAAAGGTACTAATTTGTACTAATTAACAAAATGTGTCGCGATACCATTCGGACTTAGAAACTAATTTGTAGCGAAAAGACAAAATTCGCAAAACTGGAAATCAACACATCTAACTCAACCTTTACTAGTCATGCATGGTACTGCTCACGCGGTTTCTACCACGAGCACTTCTTCTCGCTATGCAATGGGCTACTTTTGATAAGATTCAACAAGTATGTATATATATATCTATATACGCATACATGCAAATAGAAGGTTGCACTAGCGAATCGATCTAATATATATGCAGTAATAACCAACTATAGCCACGTATGTATATATACATGCGACTAATATGAAAACATGCATGCGCCAAATGAGTAATTATATATGTATATATGCATCTGCTTGACCAAAAATCTACATCCAATCGGCCAATCTATATATGCACGTATGTATATATATACATCTACAAACACAAATACACATGTACTAGATCAACCGATCAATGCAATGTAATGCGCGGTGAAATAGAAAATAAAGAAAATACCTGGACGATGCGCAAGCAAATGCAGTAACGCTTGGGCGCAGGAAGAAGGCGGTGTGACCGGAAGGGGTGCTCAAGAATGTAGACGGGCGCGGGCGATGACGACGACGGAAGAGCGCGAGGTCGCCAGACGCAGCGGCGGCGGGATTAGACGTAGTTTGCCGCCGAGTCAAGAACGGCAAATGCGCGATGCGACGGATAAACGGCATCGCGACGATGTTACGGCTGGCGATGAAGACAACGGCGGTGACAGATACGGATTTGGCATAGATGGCAGCATCGGGCCACGGCGAGACGGCGGCGAAGTGATGTAACCGTGGCGACGACATTTGGCGGGCGACGATGACGGCGCCGACCACGGGCGGCGGTGGATAAAGAATCATGGCGGCGGTCATTTGACAAGCAAAGGCTGGGCCAAATCCTGCTTGAGATGGAACCAACAGGAGATATGAGGAGAGGATGAAATGGAAGAAGGGAAGACTTGGCCAAAATGAGAAGGAGCACTATCCGGAAAATAAAATGGTTGGAAATGAAATGAGAAGGGAAGACCGCATGGAAAGGAAAATAAAGAGGCAAAACTACCGGTTCAAGCGCATGAGTAGGGGAAAACGGCTCGAGGATGAAACGCAGAAATCACGCACGCTGCTTGCAATGGAAACGGCCGGAATTCATGAGTGCAAGTACAGTGAGGGAACTCAGCTTTAATTAAAATGCTCATGTGTGCGCTGCATTGAAAGGGCAACATTTGTAGGCAGAGCGCTTCACTAGCAACACATGAATTATTGCGAGAAATGGAATGACTAGAGGAGAAACGCTGTGGACACACAGACACATGCACATGAGTGGTCGGAAAACCAAACGCCAAGTATTCGTGGCATTAAAAGGATCGCCATGTATGTCTTCATGCATACCATCTGTAAGAGGAGCCGAAACTACCGATACAAAATGGAGAAACGGCCAGAACTTTCACCGCTAGATAATTGGAAACGTAAGCTTAGTATACACGTATACATTCAAAACACGCTGAGAGAAAAAACAGAGTGGTTCCAAAATCTAAAAAAATCCTCTAAAATACTAGGAACTATTTGGGACTTAACAAAGTTGGTTTCATGATTTTTCGACGTAGATTTTTCAGAAAATCTTTTCAGAGATCGACACTTGTACGATTTTTGTAAAATCCACGATTTACGTTATAGCAAAGGGTGTTTTTCAAAATATTTGAAGCGTTAACACTCACTACCAATTATCTTAATTATCAACAAAATTTTAAATTTTACGCTTATTCGAAAATGCCTGATCTTTATTTAATACGATTAGTTCAATAGACTTCCATCCGAATTAACAGCGAGGACTTTAAATAATTTCTGAAAAATTCAAATAAACCCAGAAACACACTAATTAAATTAAAAGAAAATTTTGGGATGTTACACGGCTCAACAGAATTTAACGTTTTTGGTGTCCAATTAAAGGAAATTGAATTACCTACAACTTTCATAACATCTGGTCCCCCAGAAAATGATTCTAAAATTCGATAAATCGTGCCCGAAGTCAAACCCCTAATCTGCCCGAGAACAGAACGCCAAAACAGATCTAGTTTTCTTCAAATCTATCTAATTGAAACACACCAAAAGAGACTCTTAGCACTAGATTGCCCCATTAGAACAATACCAAATTGACCCCAAGCATTTTCCATCAATGTATGTGACACTACGGAATGGTGTGGCATTATTTAATGTGAATGTTAAGGTCAAAAACTTTATGAAATATGGTATTGGAGGTTAAAACCATATGGTAGGAGGTTTAATAGCGTTTCCGGGCCGTTTCCGGGAGTTTGGGCCTTTCTGGGGAGTTTTGGGCCTAGGGGAAAGGGTTGTGGGCTTTGGTGGGATGGAGTATGAGTGCATTTAGGATTGGGAATGCTGTTTTGGCTGTTAAAAAGGGGGCTCCCCCTGCTGCTATGCGCCCCACCCCCCTCTTATGTGCGCCCCCTTCCCCTCCCTCCTTGCCCTAGCCGCCACCCCCCACCTCCCCCTCTCCCTTGTGGCCGTGCGCCCCCTCCCCTTGCCCCCTTTGCTCCCCACCACTCCACCACCTCTCCTCCACCCATTGCTACCCTAGGGTAGCCTCCCCACCCCTGCACCTCGAAGATCCATCCGTTGGAGCGAGGAGCGAGGAGCGTTCCGGGAGGAGATCTATTGGGTTTTCGTGCGTCGGGCGAAGGTATGGCCATGGGACTCCTTGGGGTTGGGCTAGGTACTGTTCTAAGGGTCTGTTTGCGCTAAAAACGTGAAGGAAGGTTTTCAGCCTCAAACACACAAGACAAACACCGGGTTTGCAGAGCGTGCCAGTCAATTTGACCTGAAATTGACAAGGTAGTTTGTAATTTGATCAAAGCCGATAAACAAGGATCTATCGGCTTTTCGCTAGTCGGCAAGAACCGATTAGGAGGTAACTAAATCAACTGGTCACAGTTGATCCGGATACAAGGTAAAATCGGCTTCGAGAAGGCGATGCGCAACAAAACGAAGCAAATCAAACCTGGGTGAAATCGGCTAAAATCAACAATCGGCGATGCGCAGCTATGTTGATTCCGTCGACTTGCAGAGAGATCTATAAAACTAAAGCAATGTAAAAGAAAAAGGCTTGTAAAAGTAGATATGTGTGTTGTTGGAATTGATTGATTTCTTTGCTCGACGCCCTCCTTCTTTTATAACACGCCTGACCGATCCGAATTGTACATAGATACGGTGCATTTATCCGTATCGGCCTCTTGTCTGATTTCCTCCCCTTTTAGAAGCGGTTTCCTTCTCCGAGTCATTTACCGATTCCTTATTATATGAATACTTCTTTCCCGATTCAGACCGATTTCAATGCACGCTGAATTTTGGTGCAAACATATGCCCCCCATTTTTGAAAGGTAGCTTGCTATCTTTCAAAAATCCTTCGCTTTTCTCCGTGATCGGCTTAATGTTTAAGATTTTCCTCGGTAACTCCCCCATTAATGGCGCCGTAATGCTCTCGGTGCGTTTTTAATGCAGCAAGAATCGCTCTCGCCTTTTCACCTTTTTCACCGAGGTATAAATACGAGGCCCATGCGGTCATTTTCACCCTGGCGTGCTTTCGTTCATCCTGAAATCGGCTTTCCTCCGCTTCAACCCCTTCTTCTCATAGCATCGGCTGAAATGGATGCATCTCAGGTACTTGTTCCGATCCCAGATAGCGATCATCAGTACTTCCTAGGTCCAATAGGAACCATAGAAACCGATACTGTCATTGGAGATGAGATCCCTAGACTCCCTTTATCGGCTCCTGGTTACAACAACAATGAGTGGTCCAAAAGTTTTAGGGCTTGGCCGACAGCTCTCAAGGGCTGGAGGTCCTGGTATATTAGAGTATCGGCCCAAAAGAAGGCGGAGTGGGAGGGTATGGGTATTGCTGAGTGTATCCCCATGTCCTTAGCTGCTCCAGAGCCCAATGAATCTTTAGTAGCCGCTGCCTGCTATTTTTGGTCGGACTCTTTTAACGCCTTCTTTTTCCCAACTGGTCCCATCGGCCCAACTCTTCTAGACATGGCTGAATTATGTTGTCTTAGGCCTGATGGAGACCAAATATCGGCTTTTAGTGGGAAACCTCAGTACAAATTGACCAGAAAAAAGGGAGAAGGTTGGTCCAGATATATCCAAAATAACAACAAAGTAACCGGCCCTGTATCGGATGAAGAACACGTAGCTTTCATCAACTTATGGTTAGACCGATTCCTCTTCTGTGGCGCTTCCCTAGGACCAACCCAGGTCTATCAATTTATGTCGGAGCAACTAGTTATGGGTCATCGGCTAGCTTTAGGGAAGTCCTTGTTGGGCGCCGTATACCATATGATGCACATCATCCGGAGTCGGCTTTTCACTGGCAATGGTTCCTATGTCGTAGGTAATGTTGGCGGCCCTCTTTGGTTTATCCAGATTTGGCTTTACTGCGTTTTTGGCCGCCTCATTATCCCGGACCCTTCGGAAGAATCAGCTTTCCCAACGGAAGACTTTCCTGAGGGCGCCATCCTGTATTTCAACCTAGCCGATCCCAGCGAAAAGTTCATCATGTGTTCGTCGATGAACAAAAATCTCTCCCGGCTTCCATAAGTACTTGTCCTTTTTCTGAATCTTAACCAAGCCTCTTTTAACCGTAGAGATTTCTTTCGTATAGCCAATTAGCCGATCTCCGTGGCCTTCTTTTCTTCGTTTAAATTCTGATAGCTCTCTAATGCCCCAGTCTACTCTTGATCTGCTTCCCCTGCTGATTTCTCCTTGCATCCTTCACGTCGGCTTAAGTACTCGAAATAGAACATTTCAGCCGACCTATGAGTTCTATCATCCTTCAGTTTATGCACGCCAGCTGGGTTTCGGACAAACCATTCCTTGCTTTCCTTTGCTTAGGATGATTAAGCCACGAAACAAAGTTACTAACATCACTGCGGCGGAGCTTATTATCGAACTAGCCGATGAGCTCCATGTGGTAGACTTGCCATTCCTCGTGTTAAACACACGTCGATCGGGCCAATTTACCACATGGTGGGCTTCCATAGCTGAGGCACTCTTGCGGAGGCGTACTATTCCCGAGGTCCTGTCCTCTTTTCTTCCTGGCTTTCGAGAGCCGACGGAGACCGTCGCTGGGTCTAGCTCGAGTTCGAGCGATGCTAACTCGTCTTTAGAGGTATTTTCATTTTGATGTTTTATTGGAATAAGATTTTCATCGGCTTAACCATATCTTTACCCTTTTCAGACTAGCAAAAGATCAACCCCAGCGCAAGCCGCATCGGCCGACGATCGCTCAAAACAGCAAAGGTCATCGACCCCTCTTGCCGGTTTATCTTCTGGCACGTTGGGGGTCAATAGCCCATACATGCGATCTTGCCGTCCAGCGCACCAAAAGTACGTCTAGTTCCATTTTCCATCAAATGAAGTTTCATGCTTGCTGTCGGCTAAACCCATGTTCGTCTTTTTAGAGAAGAAGAGCCGTAGAGTCGTCATTAAGCGATCCCCAAAACCTGCAGGCCGTGATGCAGCATCATCCCCAACCGGATCGGCTACTGCGGTCAGCTTCGACCCTTGTTCTTGATTTATCTTTGTCTTTCTTGATCTTACCGTGAAAATATTTTTCAGGAAACCCCCTCCGTCCAATTGCTAGAAGCTGATGCAGAGAAGACCCAGACAGACGTGCTTGTCTTGCCAGCTTTGGCTCCTGCTCCGCCATCCGCTTCGTCACCTCCAAAACCTGCTTCTGGCCCGGCTCCGTCGATGGACTTAGCCGATCTTTTAGGCTTTTCCTTGGACGAGCTTGATGACCCGGAGATTGTGGCCACCGATGATTACCCGGCCGATATCCAACGTATAATAGCGGCCTCTGCTCCAGCATCGGCTGCTGTTACCGCTGCGCCGGGTATGCAGGAGCGACTCAATCGCCTCCTAGATGAAGTGTTGCAACCGGAAGCGGCTCTTCTGGCCAACACTCAACCTTTGAGAAATGCGATGGCAGCCATGCAGGCCGATCTTCCTCCCGCAGCTATGGACGCATTGCTAGAGGTATGTCACTTGGACGCACGCCGGTTGGATGTGGAGTTGGCCAAAATAAGGGTTGATCAGAGGAAGGCCCAGCAAGCCGATCAACAGCTCTTGGATAAGCTTATAGCAGATGCCAAACATCGGAAGAGCATATTTGATCGAGGAACTGCTACACTCAAATCGGCCAAAAGCAGAGCTCAAGAGTTGGAGTCGACCAAAATTAAACTTGAAGAACAGCTGGCCTTGATCACAAAAGAACTTGCAGACTGCCAGATCGGCATCACAGACTCTTCTTCCTCACTGGCTGTTCAGAGGCGGGAGATTGGCGAGATTTTTGCGCAAGTCAAGACTCAATCGGCCAAAATAGTTCCAGTTCCGGGTGATGCAGTGGCCGATCAACAACTTATAGATGGTGTCCAAGCCACTATTGGCAAAGCGGCAGCGGCCCTATCGGCTTTGGGAGCCCATTTGCCCGGGTCGGGACTACATTAGACTTTGATTTACTGATCAGTTGTGGCCAATCTTTGTAATATTGCTTTAAACTTGAGATGACGTCTTTTGAACTCTTGCTTGATCGGCTGTGCATCTGATTTTGTAAACTCTAATCTGTAGATGGGTGTTTAAACTGACTCGGTCGGCTGTATGACCGATTTTATATGCATGTGCTTTTGTCATTGATCCTGATGTCTTCCTCCCTGTAGTTAGGACCCGACCCATATGCTTGGGTGATATGCCTTCAGATATTTTCCATTGATCGCTTTAGGTAGGACGAACCCTTCTAAGGATTCCAGTATATATGAATTCCCGTCAACCGGCCGATTGATCTTATAAGGCCCTTCCCATGTTGGAGACCATTTGCCGAATCGATTATCCTTAGACCCAATCGGCAACACGGTTTTCCATACCAAATCGGCTTGATTGAACGATTTTAAAATCACTTTTTTATTGTACGACCTGGCAACTATCTCTTTGTTCCTTTTAAGCCGATCTAACGTGATCAGCCTCAGTTCAGCTAAATCATCTAGATTGTCAAGCATCGCCTGTTTGTATTCATCAGCTGATACCTTATCTTGCTCGTGTAGCCTTATTGAGCCGATGTTGATTTCAACGGGCAAAACGGCTTCTTGTCCGTACACCAACTGAAAGGGTGACAATTTAGTTGATCCGTGATGAGATAGCCGATAAGCCCATAAAGCCTCCGATAGCGTTGAATGCCATCTCCTTGGCTCTTCCTCAATTTTTCTTTTTATCAGCTTTATCAATGTCTTGTTTGACGACTCGGCCTGTCCGTTGGCCTGAGCGTAGTAAGGGGAAGAGTTGAGTAATTTTATCCCAAGACTTTCCGCAAAACCTTTGAAATCGTTGGACATGAACACAGTACCCTGATCAGTAGTGATTGTTTGTGGAATCCCAAACCGATGGACGATGTGTTCATTTACAAAGTCGATCAGCTCTTTACTAGTAACCTTCTTGAGTGGTACAGCCTCAACCCATTTTGAGAAATAATCTGTGGCTGCAAGGATGAATTTATGTCCTTTGCTGGATGACGGAAATATTTGGCCGATTACGTCTATACCCCATCCTCTAAATGGCCATGGCTTGACGATCGGATGCAAAGCCGATGCTGGTGCTGACTGTATGTTACCAAACTTTTGGCACGTTTGGCATCCTTTATAATATTTGAAGCAGTCTTCTAACATCGTCGGCCAAAAATATCCTGTTCGCCTCAGTATCCATTTCATCTTATGGGCCGATTGATGTGATCCACAAATGCCTTCATGGACTTCACCCATCGCCACTTTGGCTTCTTCGGTTCCCAGACATCTTAACAACAAACCTTCCATAGTCCGAAAGTATAATACATCTTCTAGTAGAACATATTTGAGTGCTTTGCGCCTGACCTTCTGCTCGGTCGGCTTGGCTGGATCTGACAAATAATCCCTTATCTCTGTTCTCCAGTCGACAGGGTGAACACATAAAATCGGCCAAACGTTTAGCTCGATTGGTCCCTGTCGACTTTCAATCTTGTACCCTGATGCACATTGTGCCAATTGGTTTGCTTTATTATTAGCTTCTCTGGGGATATGTTTTATAGAAAATGTAGTGAACATCTCGATGATCTGGAGACATTGATGCAAGTACTGAGTTAGCGCACCGTCGTTGCATCGGTATTCTCCTTTGACTTGCTGTACGATTAACATCGAGTCCCCAAAAGCTTCGACGTCTTTCACCCCGATGCTATCTAACAATTGTAGGCCCCTTAGTAATGCTTCGTATTCTGCCTGGTTATTTGAACATCGGCTATTTAACCGATACATGAAGTCATACTCCTGTTTCCTAGGTGAAACTAGTATCACACCGATGCCTTCGCCTTCTTGGCAAACAGACCCATCAAAATACAGCTGCCAAGGAGTTACACTAGTTGTTCCTACTAATGTTTCACTTCCTGTGATAAAATCGGCCACAGCTTGTCCTTTCACAGATTTAGCCGACTCATAGGTTAACTCGAACTCTGTCAAGGCATATGCCCATTTACCAAGCCGACCCCGCAGGATTGGCGCCGATAATATGTACTTAACTACATCGGTTTTGCATATTATAACGCATTTGGAAGCCAGCATATAATGTCTTAACTTGGTACAAGCAAAATACAATGATAAGCATAATTTTTCTACTAGGGGATACCTGGTTTCTGTATCTACAAGACGTCGGCTTAAGTAAAATATTGCTCGTTCCTTCCTATCGGCTTCTTGTGTTAAAACTGCCCCAATCGAATCACCTTCAGCCGATATATATAGTCTAAAAGGTATACCGTGTTTTGGTGCGGTCAATACTGGTGGACTCATCAAATAACCTTTTATGTCGTCGAAGGCTTTTTGCTGATCGGCTCCCCATTAGAACTCTTGGTTATCTTTGATTTTCATCAGCGGTGTGAAGGCCCGAATACGCCCTGACAAGTTTGAGATAAAACGTCGCAAGTAGTTGATTTTCCCAATTAATACTGCAACTCCTTTTTGCTTGTCGGCGGTTTAGTATCGGCTATGGCTTTTACTTTGGTTTGGTTTACTTCAATTCCTCCTTCATGCACCGTAAACCCAAGAAATTGTCGGTAGATACTCGAAAGCACATTTGAGAGGGTTCATTTTTAACCCATGTAACCTTGTGCTTTCGAACATCTTTTCCAGATCGGCTAAATGTTGCCGCCTTTCTTTGGATTTTACCACTACGTCGTCAATGTATATTTCACGATCGCCGATCAGATCATGGAAAATATGGTTCATGGTACGCTGATAAGTAGCACCGGCATTTTTTAAACCGAAGGTCATAACTTTCCACTCATATAGCCCTAAAGCCCCCGGACATCTGAAAGCCGTTTTGGGTATATCGGCTTCGGCCATGAATATCTGATTGTATCCAGCGTTCCCGTCCAAAAAGCTTATAATTTTATTTCCAGATGCAGCATCGATAAGCATATCGGCTATGGGCATCGGGTACTCGTCTTTTGGTGTAGCTTTGTTTAAATCTCTAAAATCGACACATACCCTAAGTTTGCCATTTTTCTTCTTCACAGGGACGATGTTTGAGACCCACTCAGCGTATCGGCAAGGCTGGATAAACTTTGCCTCCAGCAATCGTCCTACTTCTTCCTTTATAGCATCATACAACGTAGGATTAAACCGCCTAAGTACTGTTTGAATGGCCGATACCAGGTTTTATAGGTAGCCGATGTTCGACTAGTCAGCCGGCTTAAACCTGGCATTTCATAATACTCCCATGCAAAGCAATCCTTGTATTTCTTGAGTATTTCGACCAACTTTGCTTTATAAGCTGGTTCTAATTTAGCACTTACAAACGTTGGTCTTTTATTATCACCTTCATCACCTTCCCCAATGTTGACTTCTTCGAGCAAATCGGCAGAGGTAAATCCTAACCCTTTTCTTTCTTCTTCAAAATCCTCAACAGCTTCTTCGTATTCTTCTTGCCGATAGTTCCTGGCCTTTTCCTGCAGCTTTGCTAGTGTCTTGTGCTCCATCTTCTTACTACTTCGTCTGTCCGATCAAACGTGTTGGGTTTAACGCTGATCGGCTTGAATCCTGACTTCTCAACGCAGATAAAATCGCAATTGTCCAAGGCTTTCCACGATATACATTCGGCTTCTTCGTGTGGCCAATTGGTGTCGTGGCTAGCCATGGCGATATGAGCCGATGTGTCGGCGATGCGACTTCTCTTGTATCATCGTTCCACTGCACCAATTTTTGGTGCATAGTTGATGGTATACAGCAATTGGCATGGATCCAGTCCCGCCCAAGGAGCACGCTGTAATTGCCTTTGGCTTCAATAACAAAAAATGCAGTCGGCAAAGTTTTATTACCGATCGCCGCTCGACACCATTACGCCTTTAGCCTCGGTTGGGTCTCCCGTGAAGTCATTTAGCACCATATTGGTTTTGATCAAGTCTTCATCGGCTTTACCCAATTTTCTGAAAAGTACTTAATGGCATCAGATTGACTGTCGCCCCGCCATCGACCAACATACGAGATATCGGTCGGCCATTAATATACCCTTTCAGATATAATGGTTTCAGATGCCGATGCATGTCTTGTGGCTTTTCGAACCGGCCTGGTGCTCCGAGGCATAATTGGGCGAATACTTCTTCAGCCGATTCTTCGGTTTTGAACTCGGCAGGTAGAGCGAATACCATGTTTATATCCATCGGTGGCGTATCATCCCGTATCATTGGAGAACCGGATTCGATCGATTGGTCTGAATCACTATCGATCTGTTCCTTCTTTCTCCACTCCTTTTTCAAAGTTGGTACCGGTCTTAACTTATTGAACATCCGATCCCTCTCGCTCTCCTTTTCGGCCTCCCTTTCTTCTTGTGTTTTCAATCGCTGAAGCCTTCTGCGTTGTGATTTCTCGAGACACAGGGGCACCACCTAGGTTTAGGTTCTATCGGCTCGTATTTTTCCAGCCTAAATTGCTCATCTGTTGTCGATTCCATTCTACTGTGTTAGCCGATAGTTCCTGATTTCGGGAGGACTCGCCTTGCTCTGATGTTGACAACCTTTCATGGATCGGCCTACTGCTTCTCATATCTGGATGATTGTATATCGGTCTAGACAACCTATCTTTTACAGACCGATTTGGCCGATATACAGATGAGTGTTGCATAGGACAAGACACAACTGTTGGTAAGGTCATCCCTTTCTCCCAGCAAAACTGCCAAAAGGGACATTGTCGATGTTTCTCTTCTTCAGTAGTTGGCCGACATGACATATCTGGCCGCCAACGCTCGTCCCTCTTTTGCCTTAGTCGATGAAGATTCTGGTGGCGTTGAGGGTCACACCTCCGACTTACCCTTTCATACTTCCCCAGGAGTTGTGAGAAGGTCGGCTTTGGTTTGAAATCGGCTTTTCTTGGAGCCCTCTCAGCCCGATACCATTTACCGACCTCCAAGTCCCCTCTTGGTTTTACCGTTCTTGAGTTTTGTCCATTCCTATCGGCTTCTATTTGTATAGAACCGATAGTGATCTGCACTGTCTCGTCTCGTGATACAATTCCTTTAGTCGGCTTATCTTCTTCCGCAGGCCTCTTTTCTTTTCGTGAACATTGAACCATGTTGACTTGAAAAGGGCTCATATCTATTTGCATAGCCGATTCTTCCGCAAATTTTAGCCTGCCATCAGTGATGGCCGATTGAATCTGTTGTCGAAAAATATTGCAGTCGTTAGTATTATGTGAAAACGAATGGTGCCATTTGCAATACCTTCGCTTCTTTATTTCCTCGGTCGATGGTATGACGTGTCCCTCCGGCAACTTTATGAGTTTTTCTTGCAGTAATAAATCAAATATCTTGTCACATTTTGACACGTCATATGAATACTTGATTTCCGCCCTATTTTTCGTCGGTTTGAGCAGAGAGCATACGAGTGGCTTTTTAGAACCCTTGGTCCACTCGGCTATGTTTATTTCTGCTTCGTCCTCGGAGGTGTCGCTTGAATTGTAATTCACCATGTTTACTTTGGCCTTTTCATTACCGTTTGGCTTAAATCTATCATTAAATCCTTTATTTTCTGCATATCGGCTTTCATGTGCCGATACGCGATGGAGTAAGTGGCCTAAGTCGGGGAACTCTTGGCCCGATAATTTCTCTTTCAATGGAGGGATCAATCCTCGGAACGCTAAATCGGCCAATTGATCATGGGTAATGTTACACTGTAGCACCTATTCCGTACGCCCCGAAACCTCTTGATATAATCAGAGACCGATTCGCCGTACTTCTGTCGGACTGAACTAAGATCAGAAATCCTAAGCTCCATAGTTCCCGAAAAGAAGTACTCATGGAATCGGCTTTCTAAATCGTTCCATATATGAACTGAATTAGGTGGTAGATTTGTGAACCAAGTGAATGCAGTGCCAGACAATGATAAAGGGAACAATCTAATTTTTAACCCATCGGACTGTGCAACCTCCCCACATTGAGCCATGAACCGTCCGATATGCTCAATTGTGGTAACAGAATCATCACCTGAGAATTTAGCAAAGTCTGGTATCCTAAAGTTGTGGGGGTATGGCATTCGGTCTATGTAATCGGGATACGGCTTCCTATAGCCGATTACCCTTCCTCTGGGTTGTAAACCGAACTGTTCTCTCAAAACATTGGCGATTTGTTCTGTCCAATTAACATTGTCGGCTTGTGGTGCAGCCGGACATTGCCAATTTTCATTGTTCGTGCCCTGCCCCCCGAGTGCAAACTCGGGTCTTTGTCCAAATCGCGCCTCAGGAGGTCTCGGCACTGTGTCATAATCATGATTAAAACCTAATACATCGGGTACGGGCGCAAAAGGTTCGACGTACGGCACCACCCTATACGGCGCTTGTTTCATGGTTGCGGTTCCCCGTGACTGCGGAACCTGACCCTTTTCGATCGGCTGATAAGCCGATAATCCGATGCTATTGGAGGGCCCATTTGACTGATTTGATGCGTTTATCTTGGCCCCATCCGTGTGTCCATGGTAGTGTGTGAATCCATCTCTCTGTATGCTTGGTTTCAAAACCGTAGGTTGAGTTGGTACCATAATAGGCGCTTGAGACGACACGTTTACTGTGTTGGTGTTAGGTGTTATGGAATATACTGGGTACGTAGGGATGGTTTGTGGTGGATCTAGCAGGCTTCCAGACGCAGCTAACTCCTGAGCAATTGTTTTCACACTATTTTCTATCATCGGCTTTAATGTGGATACTAGAGCCGATGACTGGTTAATCAATGCGTGATGGACAGATTGCTCGATCATACTTGATAAATCAGCTTGAGCGGGTGCGTATCGGCTTACCGATTCAGATGACGAATCTCCGATAGGATTGATGCTTGGGAGTGCAATCTTTTGAGTAACGCCACGGCGTGTTTTCTGGAAGCACCGTAGCATCATTTCCTCCAGAGCCGCCTTTCGGTCTTCGATTTCTTTCCGTTGCTCAGGGGTTAAATCGGCCATCTGAGGCGCGATTATGGCATCAGTGTTGATATCGGCGGTGACCGCAGGCTTGTCGGTTGACGACATTCTTTTTGTTGGTCCCACTGGGCGTGCCAAAATATGTTTGCGCTAAAAACGTGAAGGAAGGTTTTCAGCCTCAAACACACAAGACAAACACCGGGTTTGCAGAGCGTGCCAGTCAATTTGACCTGAAATTGACAAGGTAGTTTGTAATTTGATCAAAGCCGATAAACAAGGATCTATCGGCTTTTCGCTAGTCGGCAAGAACCGATTAGGAGGTAACTAAATCAACTGGTCACAGTTGATCCGGATACAAGGTAAAATCGGCTTCGAGAAGGCGATGCGCAACAAAACGAAGCAAATCAAACCTGGGTGAAATCGGCTAAAATCAACAATCGGCGATGCGCAGCTATGTTGATTCCGTCGACTTGCAGAGAGATCTATAAAACTAAAGCAATGTAAAAGAAAAAGGCTTGTAAAAGTAGATATGTGTGTTGTTGGAATTGATTGATTTCTTTGCTCGACGCCCTCCTTCTTTTATAACACGCCTGACCGATCCGAATTGTACATAGATACGGTGCATTTATTCGTATCGGCCTCTTGTCTGATTTCCTCCCCTTTTAGAAGCGGTTTCCTTCTCCGAGTCGTTTACCGATTCCTTATTATATGAATACTTCTTTCCCGATTCAGACCGATTTCAATGCACGCTGAATTTTGGTGCAAACAGGGTCATTATCATGTTTTTAGATCAATTGGTGGTGCTGGAATTGAGTAGATTGGATTAGATCTAGAAGTTGCCACGTTCTCTGTTTCGGGCATCATGAGCAGTCGACCTAGGGTTTGGTTTTTCGCCAATTTAGAGTCGGACTTTGGTCGTACGGCTGTTGAAGAAGTTGTAGGTAATTTCAATACCTTTCAGTGGGTATAAATAACGTTAAATTTCGATCAGCCGTTTGAAAGTTATGGCTGTTTTACCGAGCGTGTTAAAATCTGTGACGTGATTGGAACAGATCTCGGTATTTTGTAGATTAAACAACTTTAGACTCCAAATCAGTCTTTCCATATACTTAGAAAAAGTTAGGAAATTTCCTAAGCTACGCGAGGATGTACTCGTTTAATTGATTCGGAGTTTTAGAACCCGAGTTATGCCTTTTGGAAGGCTGCTGTCCCGACGGGACAGAACCTCTGTTTTTGGGTTTTGCGAGTAGTTGGCAATGTTGGGGTAGATGAGGGTTTGCGTACTGTTTTGTGGACAATATTGTGAGTGTGTGGTACCTATGTGCAAGTGGTGTGACCCCGGGAGTGCCCTCTACATCTCGCCAATCCGTCGCCCGTGGTTGAGGCAAGTGTATTGGAATGGGTAGCGGGTTGTAGTTTGTTTGATTGATTGAGATTGAAATTTGAATATATGATATGTTCACATGCCATGCTTTAATGTTTGCCATTGATATGATGAATATGTTTATTTTGTGATGATGCCATGTGTTAATGTACAAGTTATCTATGATGATGCCATGTGTTAATGTACAAGTTATTCATAATGTTGGCATATTTGCATACATGGCATGATACATGGCCCGGGCGGTGAGAAAGTCATAACTAGTCCGGGGAAGGTCGGTGAGAAAGTTATGACTATTCCGGAGAGCCAATGAGTAAGTCCTACATCGTGATTCCATCCACCGCGGTGTGGGGAAGCGAGGAGTAGGCACCCTCCATCTTCGGGATGGAAGGGGGGAGAGGGTGCACACCGACAGGTGTGTACTCAACCATACCGGTATGAGTTTCCAAGGAGATATGAGCATCGCATCGCATTGCATACATAATGATGATGATAATGATATGTGATCATGAAGGAGATGATATACATGATGTGAGTTGTTGTAGCCATGTAATTGTTTGTGTTTGTACCATTACAATATACTTGCTGAGTGATGAACTCACGCTTGTGTTTATGTTGTTTATTTTTTTTAGGTACCATGACACCGACATGTGGGAAGGGGCAATAGCTACACATCTTCACGTAGTTCCAGTCACTTTTACCAACTTTGAGTCATGATCATATTAATCGTGCCATGAACTAGGTGTATGGAATAATTTTAGTGTGTTGTTGATCCTCTTTGCTTAGCTATAGATGTTGGTGTGGTTGGATTTGGTTTAATTGGTTTATGATGATGTTTATCCATTTTATTGCTGATTTAGTTGTCTTATGCTATGATATATGTTGCCATGATGTTGCTATCCCTTTAATTCATGTTAAAACAAAGGGGATGTTGCCGAAATTTCGGTTTTTAGCATGTGCGCCTTTCCTGTAATTTATGTTTAATTATGGTATTTAGATGTTGATTAGTCTATCTTTGGTAACATTCGGGCATATTAAATGCCGGGGTGTTACAATGTACCTCTTCTTGATGAACCAAACGAACGACGAACTTCGCCTCCTCCCGGCCCGATCTCCCTCCACTCGCCGGAATCGCCGAATCGCCTCGGATGGATGGCTCCCAAACCGAGAGATCGGGGGAAGGGAATGGAACTAGCTCCGGCTAGGGGTGGTGGGACGTGCAAGGAAGGGAGGGGAAGGGGTGGCGCAAGGGGAGAAAGGGCAAAGGGGGGAGGCGCAAGGGGGGAAGGGGGTGGAGGATAGGAGGGGGAGGAAGTGGGGGAAGGGGGTGGCACCCAAGGGGAGAAGGCTAGGGTTTGCTGCCCCAAGCACCCCCTCTTGGGCCCAAACCAGCCCACTTAGGCCCAAACCATCCCACTAGAAGCCCAATTTCAAACCCCTAAGGCCCACAATTTCCCCGAAGAAGCCCGAACACCCTGAAGGGCCCAACATTATGAAATAACTCGTAACGTAACGCCACAAACTTTATTGTCACATTCCATAGTGTTACATTCTCTCCCCCTTAACATGATTCGACCTCGAATCCAAGACACGCCACTACACAAACAATCAAAGCGAGTCACATCTCTTATAACAACCTCTCTACCACCAAAACACCAATGGTATCTTGTTAATAACTAGGTTTCTAGACATGGCCCCCCAAAACCAAGAAAACACTGGTTCTCAACTCTTGCAATTGACTGCCCTTTTTAATCGAACGGACCATTACCGAGAAATGCCATCGAAAGAAATAACTCACTAAGGCACAACTACCTAACCAATCTGCAATCACGCTACAATTTCATTCTATCCACTCCCAGAGACAACTAGCTAAGACAGTTGCTCATGACAGGACATTTATCAACAGAATTACTATCACCTTCACTACCACCCATCGATACTCTTAATAAAAGTTTGAACCCAGACATCATCAACCTCCATCACAATCCACCCTTATACCACTAATGTCCAGCTCCTAGCCCCAAGCTAGGACCGTAAAACCTTACCAAACCACAATTAGTTCCTTTCTTAAGAGGGTCTCGCCCTCACATATTAACACTTAGTAATCAAGCCCAAGAGTATACATATTTCGCATACTCAACTGTAAACCATGAACCCAATTGATCCACAGACATCAATTTGAATCCAATGCGCTAGCATTCACATTGGAAAGAATTTGACAACATCCAAAGAACATTCATTTTTTCTTTTCATACTAGAAAACAATGGAAATCATAGTCCTTTTGAAGTGCTCTTTCATCTTCCATCTTGGGGTGCAATTGCGTGCTCAAGATCTCGTCGAGAACAGCTTTCCCTTTGACGAACCTTTCCAAGTCACCTTTTAATTTTGTGACTTGCTTCTTGAGCACTTTGTTTTCCTCTACAAGGTTTGCATCTAAACACATAGAGGGTCTAGAAGCAACATCATTAGAGCAACAAGGCAATAAATCATCGCTAGAAGTGGATATGCTATTATTAGATGAATTGCAAGTAATAGAATTTGAGCATTGTAATTCATCTACTAAATTGCATTGAATTGCAATATCAACAGTAGGCTTAGTGAATTCCTTGAGGAGTTTTTCATGGTTTTCTTTAAGAAAATCATAGTCCTTTTGAAGTGAGTCATGCTCCAACTTCAAAAGCTTATATTTTTGTTTCTCCTTCCCAAGAAATTCATTCAGCTCCTCTAGCATATTAAATAATTCATCATATGAGGGCTCACCTTCATCTTTGCTATCGCTTGCCTCATTTTTACCTTTCTCCATGAAGCAACAAATTCTTGATGGGAGTGAATATTCGTCGTCACTTGAGACGAAATTTGAGGCGTCTTCATTTGATGTAGAAGTGGAGGATTTTTCTACCGGTGTCTCGTCCTCAATGCAATCCTCATTTGATGTGGATGATTCAAATTCATCTTGAAGCTTAAACAACATCGGATGAGAACTTGGGAGGTTGCATATGAGATTGAAAATTTCTACGCTCACAAAACTAAAAATAGCATTAGTAGCTTGAGCGTCGAGATGTAAGCATTTCTCTTCTCCTTTACTTGGAGCAATTTCGTTCAAAAGAAGAGAAAAGCCTACATCTACGATCCACCAAATTTGGGGGCTCATTGATTTAAAATGCGAAATCATAAATAATTTCCAATTATCATAATTTGAGCCATCTAGCACAAGTGGATCGTGAGAGTGCACTAAACCTCTAGTAGCCATCCTTTTTACTCTCTAGACAGTTAAGCCTAATATGAGAGTGACCGTGGCTCTGATACCACTTGTTGGGTCGAGGATGCGCCTAGAGGGGGGTGAATAGGCGATTATAAAAATTTCATCTCTACGACTAATCGAGATACGCCTAATCAACCCTATGTCAAAACTTAAATAAATTACGGAAGCGTAAACTACGGTTTTGACAATTAAGGCCTAAATCAACTAGGCTTACTAGTGCACTAACTAAATTATGTCTCTACGCAAGAATTGCTAAGTTGATCTAACTAGCAAAAATAAGCAATTCTAAAGACAATCAAGCAATTGATAAATATGCAATAATGTAAATGTAACACCCCGGCACTTAGTATGCCACGAATGTCACCCAAACGATACCGAAAGCAACCAAAAACACATGTTTAACAATAAATTACAGCACCTACGCTAATAGTTCAAACCAAATTTCGGCAGCATATACTTTGTTTTTTCATGGTTTGAAGCAACAATTATAACATCATAACACAACCCACTATGTCCATTTGCTTCCTTTAAATATTGATTCCAAAGATAATTCAGTGTGAACGCGAAAGAGCGCGATCCACTCAAAAACTTTTGGGTGCAAATCCATACTCATAGCATAAACTAAACAAATTAGCCAAAATCAAAGATTGGCACCAATCACTCCAAGTTTAGGGAAACTCTGAAACACAACATAAGGAATACCTTGACCGAAAGCATTCAACCAAAATAGCAAACAACCAAACCAAACTCATTCATGCATGTTGGAAACTCTTGAGTTAAGCATTTAATTTGTAACTCTATTTGACTAAAGTTGGATTTATTTGGAAAATATGTGTGGCGTTTGCGAGTGCTTCAAAAGGTGGATTTTATGAATATTCATAAGTGATTTTGTTAGTGAAGTGTTCTCTTTTGGGAATGAGTTTCCCTTTCTCTTTGAGATAATTTGTGGTTGTTGTGGGTGCAGATGTTTGACTTGAGAATTGATGTTTTCTTCCAAAATGTTGATTTTGGTTGAAATGCGATGTTTTGCAAGTTTAGCTTTCAATTGATGGTGGGTTATGATACGATGTGGTGTTTTACTGTTAATTAGCGCAACCATCGATGTTATTTATGTTTCAATCATGTGATAAAGAGAATGGAGTCTCTTTGTGAATGATTATTTGGTATTGTGGTTACATGGTGAATGAACGGTGAAAAGGAAACATGACATCGTTTATATATATTTAATCATAAAAGAGTCGCTGAGCCAGGTCGGTGAGAAAGTCATATATAGATATATGACTAATCCAGAGTGCTCTTGAAAAGTTTGCATTCATGTCATGAATCGAGATTTCCATTGCTTTCAAGTATGAAAACAAAGAATGAAGAATTTCTGGTATTTTGGCTATGGTATAGGGGATTTGTGTTTCCTTTGCATTTTGGCTTAGGAAAATAAAAATGAATGTTCTTTGGATGTTGTCGAATTCTTTCCAAAGTGAATGTTAGCGCATTGGATTCAAATTGATGTGTGTGGATCAATTGGGTTCATGGTTTATGGTTGAGTATGCTAAAGATGTATACTCTTGGGCTTGATTACTAAGTGTTAATATGTGAGGGTGAGACCCTCTTAAGAAAGGAACCAGTTGTAGTTTGGTAAAGGTTTTACGATCCTAGCTTGGGGCTAGGAGCTGGACATTAGTGGTATAAGGGTGAATTATGATGGAGGTTGATGATGTCTGGGTTCAAACTTTTATTAAGAGTATCGATGGGTGGTAGTGAAGATGACAGTAATTCTGTTGATAAATGTCCTGTCGTGAGCAACTGTCTTAGCTAGTTGTCTCTGGGATGAGACTTGCCTGGGGGTAGATAGAATGAAATTGTAGCGTGATTGCAAATTGGTTAGGTAGTTGTGCCTTAGTGAGTTATTTCTTTCGATGGCATTTCTCAGTAATGGTCCATTCGATTAAAAAGGGCAATCAATTACAAGAGTTGAGAACCAGTGTTTTCTTGGTTTTTGAGGGTCATGTCTAGAAACCCAGTTATTAACAAGATACTATTGGTGTTTTGGGGGTAGAGAGGTTGTTATAAGAGATGTGACTCGCTTTGATTGTTTGTGTAGTGGCGTGTCTTGGATTCAAGGTTGAATCCTGTTAAGGGGGAGAGAATGTAACACTATGGAACATGACAATATAGTTTGTGGCCTTACGATACGAGTTATTTCATGATGTTGGGCCTTTCAGGGTGTTCGGGCTTCCCCAGGGGAATTGTGGGCCTTGGGGGTTTGAAATTAGGCTTCCGGTGGGATGGCTGGGCCTAAGTGGGCTGGTTTGGGCCCAAGAGGGGGTGCTTGGGGAAGCAAACCCTAGCCTTTCCCCCTTGGGCGCCACCCCCCTTGCGCCTCCCCCCTTTGCCTCTTCTCCTTTCCTTGCGCCACCCCTTTCCCCTCCCTTCCTTGTGCCTCTCACCACCCCTAGCTGGCCCTAGTGCCATTCCCTTCACCCGATCTCTCCGTTTGGGAGCCATCCATTCGAGGCGATCCGGCAATTCCAGCGAGTGGAGGGAGATCGGGCCGGGAGGAGGCGAAGTTCGTCGTTCGTGTGGTTCATCAAGAAGAGGTACGTTGATGGGAAGTTCTTGGGGGTGGATTAGGTACTGTTCTAATAGGGAATCTAGTGCTAAGAGTCTCTTTTGGTGTGCTGCAATTAGATAGATTTGAAGAAAACTAGATCTGTTTTGGCGTTCTGTTCTCGGGCAGATTAGGGGTCTTACTTTGGGCACGATTTAGAGAATTTTAGATTCGTTTTATGGTCAGCCGGCTGTTACGAAAGTTGTAGGTAATTCAATTACCTTTAATTTGATGCTAAAAACGTTAAATTCCGTTCAGCCGGTTAAGAGTTATGGCTGTTTTACCGAACGCTATCCAATCAGTGATGTGATTGGGATAGACTATGTTCAACTGTAGATTAGAGTATTTTAGAAGCCGAATCAGTTTTCGCATATACTTAGAAAAGGTGGGAAATTTCCTAAGTTTCGAGAAAATGTACTCGTTTACCTGATTTGGAGTTGTAGAACTCAAGTTATGTATGTTGGAAGCCTGCTGTCCCATTGGATAGATTCTCTGTTTTTCGGGTTTTAGGAGTGGGTTACGAAGTCGATGTAGATGATTGTTCTTGTATTGTTTTGTGGGCATGTTTTTTTGAGTGTATTGTACCTATGTGCAGGTGGTGTGACCCCAGGAGTGCCCTCAACATCTCACAACTCCGTCTTGCACGGTTGAAGGCAAGTGTATTGTGGTGAATATGGCTTGGTGGCCATATAAATTGATATAGATGTGATTCAATTTTATGATGTGTTGCTTTACTATGAATTGTTCTTGCAATTGACTAGATGATTATGAAATGCTATGTTATGGATGTGAGAATGAATTATGTATCAAATTATGGCTATGTAATTGTTGAATTGAGTGCATATGCAAGTTTATTCATGTTTATGGTATGTGTGCATTCATAATGGAAGAGGCGATCCATTCTGTTGCGGGCCTTTGTGTTCACACATAGTGAACATGAAAGATCTACCTCGTAGTCCCATCCACATTGGTGAATGGGAGCGAGTCAGTAAGAGTAGGCACCCTCCACGGGATGGAAGGGAAAGAGGGTGCACACCGACGGGTGTGCACTCGGCAATACCGGTATGTGCTAAGCAAAGAGACATGTGCATTGCATTGCATGGATGAAAAAGTTTATGAAGTTGTTTTATGATATTTTAATGAAGATGTTTTATGAGATGTTAATGAAGATGTTTCATGTGATGTTAGTGATGATGCTAATGAATATTGTTATTGTTTTATTCCATTGCAATATACTTTGCTGAGTGACGAACTCACGCTTGTTGCTTAATGTTTTTTTAGGTACCTTTAGTTCGGCTTTTGGGAAAGGGAGCTAGACACACGCCTTCACTTGGCATCACCCGAATAGAAAATCTCATACCCATGTGACAGTTGTGATGGATTACTTTATTGAACTGGATCTGGTTTATGACATATCATTTGCTATGATTAATTGTTCCTTCCGTATTGGTACATGAAACATTTGAGATTATAGTCTTGGCTTGATCTGATGCTGAAATTAGTTTTACTCATGCTATGGATGTCCTCTATTTTGCCATTGTGTTATGATGTTATAATTGTTGCTTCAAACCATGAAAAAAACAAAGTATATGCTGCCGAAATTTGGTTTAAACTATTAGCGTAGGTGCTGTAATTTATTTTTAAACATGTGTTTTTGGTTGCTTCCGGTATCGTTTGGGTGACATTTGCGGCATACTAAGTACCGGGGTGTTACAGTAAATGCTTGAAAGTAAAGAGACAAGGACACACCAATTTTTTATCGTGGTGTTCGGAGACTTGCCGGTCTCCCCTAGTCCACGTTGAGGCAAAATCCAACTCACTTTGGACCGACTCCACTCCGGAGCCTCCACCTCGAATCCACTCAATAGTTTTTCACTCTTTCGAGTAGGCTCAACTAGAACCTTCACAAACTTCGCCCAGGGCTTCTCACAAAGCTCGAGAGCTCCCATGCACGACGCTCCTACGCCGTCTAGGTGGCGGCAACCACCAAGAGTAACAAGTTGAGCACTCCGTTCAAGCTTCACCTAGCGCAACACATGCGCTTCTGGTGACTCCTACATGCAACACATGCACTAGGATCCTCTCAATCACACTCTAGGTGCAACACATGCAACCTAGCCTCACTCTTGAGGTCGAAAACCAAATTGAGGTGTGCAACACATGCAACACCCTCTCAAGAACTCACACTAGCTCAAACACACTCAAGGGTGCAGCAACCACTAGCAAATGCCCCCAAGGGGTCCTTTTATAGCCCACATGCCAAAACTAGTCGTTGGGGGGGCAAAACTGCCATTTTTCAGCCAAAACCGGCACTACAGGCCTCATAGGCCTGGTAGTGCCACCCTTGATGTCAACAGTCAGCTAACGGCTATATTCCCAGCACTACTGCAGGCATACGCCTGGTAGTGCCGCTCGTGCAGCAGTACTAGCCCATCTGAGCGGTAATGCTGGCCTTAGGGCACACTAGAAAAATACCTCTTCTGGAAAAATAACTACCGGCATATTAGGGCCGGTAGTACCGCTGCCATAAGTGGTACTGTCGGCCTCTGTGGTACTACCGCCCTACTACATTCGATAGTGCCGGCCTCAAGAGAAAAACTAGATTTTTGCTATAATCTTTTCTCCAAAAAAACTTAACCAACAATTCTTTTAGCCATAAATGTGATCAACACATGATCACTCCCAGTTTACAAACATATTTCAACAACTCAACTCATACTCAAAGAATTTCAACCAAACTCCAAACAAGTTTGCGAGAACACATTTCGCAAACAATTCAAAGATATATTTGCAAAAACGTATTAAGCAAATAAATCCCGAAGTCTATGAGGTTTATCCTCTTAGCCATATGATTGGTCAAGCCATGACCAAACTGTCTTAAAGAAACCATGGTGCAAGAATCACATGCTCTCAGGATCGAAACGTATAGACCTCCCATTCATTTGCACAACGAATATGCAAATAACAATTAAATCATTTCACGCTTGAGCATCCTCGCTTTGCAACACATACTAAACCCTAGCCCTAAGCAACCAAATCAAACTCAATTTGCTTGAGCATCCTTGTTTACAACACACCCAAAACCTAGCTCCAAACAACCAAATCAAAACAATTTAAATGCATGAGCTCTCTAATTTGCAACACATGCAATTCTCTAGCTCCATGCCACTTAAACGCAAATTGCTTGAAATCTTCTCCTTTTGCAACCCATGCAAATCTTAGTTCCAAGCAATACCAAACAAACTCAAATAAGGATTTTGTTTTTAAGAAGAAACATGAGGTTCAACAATTTGCAACACATACAAAAAATGAACTTCATGCAAAAGCCAACGCATTAGCTCGTCCCGTTTGCAACACATGCAAGTCAGAGCTACTATGCGAAAAACCAAAGCATATGCTTGTCCTATTTGCAACAAATGCAAATAAGAGCAATATGCCAACAAAACCAAACACGAGCTTCACCAATTCGCAACACATGCCAAATGGTTAGCTCCATGCAAAATCCAAATGAGAAGAACACTTTTGAGATCAAGTGAACACGGGATTGAGATCACCAACTCATGATGAAGCTCAAACTAAATATTCAGTCCTTCTTAATAGTACGGCACTAAAATACTGGACACAAAGCTAGTAAACATCCTTAGCCTATATAGTTATACCTTTGCGCCGTCGTATGCTAGCGATCTCCTTTGGGGTTTTAATGATCTTTGATCATTTTGCTTCTCCCTGGGATCATCACCTAGCTCCCTTGAAGTCTTTATGATTCACGATTATCTTCTCTTCAAGAGTGTCACCCAGCTCTACTTCTCTTCTCCGGGATCATCACCCAATTCTCACAACATCTTGTTCATCTCCTCTTGATGAACCATTTCATATTTTCAACTTTTGGATCTAACCCTATTTCATCACAACTTATAGAAAATGGTTAATCCAAACACATGGTTGTCTCAATCATCTCTTGCACTCTATTAACCCATAATGGATGCCACTTATATCGATTGAGCACAACCTTAATCAATTTAATGAACTAAATATGTCTTAAGCACAATGATGCAACACATGCTTCATTATACTTAAGAACTATCTATTTGTCCTTGATTAATCAAGGAACAGCATCAACACATGTTGAAGTGTTCATTATTGATTAAAACAACAAATGAACTCAGTTTAAATTTTTATTTAAATTGATATGTTTCAATGTATTGTTCCTTTATATATGAAGTGAAGAATAAATCAATACTAATGAAACTTGAAGTTAAAGCTTGAAATCCCCCTAAATATGTGCATCCATATAATATATGGATTGGAAAACATAATGCACATTTTGTGGTTTAAGCAATGGAGAAATTCATTCTTTAACTTGAATCCAAAGTATGCAATAGATAATAAAATGAATGCGCACATATACTTTGGGTTTTTTATTTTCCATCCAAATATGAGACTACTAACAATAAACTCAATAAGCATGTTAGTCTCATTTAAAGATTAGGTTTGTCATTAAATAAGATTAAGTATTAATCTAACATCAATCACCAAAATCAATAGAGTTTGAACTTACAAACGGCTAGTTACGAAGAAAAATCAAACAACTAGGCTAGAACAGTAAAAAATTCGCTGGGATCTGGCCTGTGGCCAAAAGGCAGAGATGTGTCGATGTGCCTTCACCACCTGGACTCGATTCCTAGAACTAGCTCAGGTGCCCACTGCCTTCTTGACTTTTTTCTTGAATCATCTTATACATGTACCATTTAGTACAGGCAACCAAACACATCCTCAGTGAATTCCAAGTGCCAAAGTTCCTGACAATTTTTTTAAGAAAGATATTGGTCGGTTAGCTTTACCCACAAAGTTCATAGGGGCCGCGCTCATGAAATGTTTCCAATAAAATGGTCGCTAACTTTACTTCCCACACACGCAAGTACACTTTGCATACGCAGCGACTTCAAATTAAGAACAAAATTAAGCAGTTTACTAAAGAGCCAACAAACTAAAGAATCAACTTGCAAGTGACAGCTCAATAATCTACTGCTATTATATAGCTTTAACTAGTTGGTGCATGTAGCGTGAATCCGTGATGGCTCATGGCTTTGCTGATTATAAATGAACTAATGTTATGTATTGGTGCAGCACTCAAATACAATCACTACAGGAAAATTAAGGGGCAGGATTAGTTTCCAAAAAAAAATTAAGGGGAAGGATTTATTTATTTATTGACCGATGACCATCGATTCTATTACGTACTTACCCACATGATCACTTCCAGTCAATCCGCGGCAAAACCTTCGTTTTCTGACGCCACAATTTCTTGCCATATGGTTGGAAATTAGAGGGCATGCGTGCGTTTGTCACGGTGTCAGTTCTTCGCCTGGACTATTCCGAAAAGGACAGAAAGTACGTACGTACGTTCTTGGTCAGTGCTCCATTCCAAAGAAAAAATTGATCCACGAGTTTGACATTAACGGAAATTAATGACGATTAAAAATGGAGGGAAAGATCTTAGAAATTGTTTAGAACATAGCAATTGAGGCCCAACGATTAGTAAAACACAAGTAGTATTTCAATGCATCACTCTATTGATATAAGTTACATAAATCTTAAAGCAAACGAATGAGTAAATAACTACCGTTTACCTTTTATTTATACTTTAATATCTATGTAACTTTCAAATACACCTAATAATCCCGTTTTCTTTTAAGAGTATGTTTGAATGTAGGAATTTCATGGGAATTTCACATGAAAATATTGAAGTGCCGTGGGAATTGAGAAAAATTATTGCATTCTAAACAGGGCCATGATATTGAAGAATAATTTGAAACATGCATATCTGGAAGGTAACTAATGCAGGGAGTGATTTTCGGAATGGCAATTGACCATCCATATTGAACGATGAATAATACGGTATACGACAAAGCCTAGGGGGCGAGAAACAGAGTCACATAGGAAGCTGTGGCTTTTTTCTCTGCTCACTGATCACCCTTTTTGGACCCATCTATGTAAGCACAGAAGATGTTACACGAGATATGGACATGCTCAAAATATTGATGTGGAGACTGCTGTTCAGAAGAAGAAAAAAACAGCGAGAAAACATGTTCTTCGTTGGATTGCCCGCCCCAATTGTCTGGAATCATCTTGACTCCTGATTGTGCGCATCAACACTTAACTGGGATTTTGCAATTTTTTCAAAAACAAACTTCGATTTTCTCACTTGGGGTCGTCAAATCGTGCATCATTATCACGAAACATGTTTAGCTCGCACATGGTTCCAGTGTTTACACAATATCAGGAATCAAGGAACAGTTGCAAACGACGGCATAACTAAGCTATTTTTTTTCTTGCTATGCATACAGCTCCATATGCTGTGAAATGGCGAACAGGCACACTGGCTGTACTTGTGTCAACAATGGAAACACTGTTGAGTGCTCACAAATATTCCAGTGGGTGAACAATACAGCATATCTGCAAGATAACTGCAGCACAATTCATCATATACTTGCATCATTCACTTTACCTTGTCATGATAGTCATGAGATGGAAAATTCATCTTACACATCACATAAGCAGGCTTCAAGCCCTCTCTGGACACCATCCAGTATACTACATTATAAACAAGAAAAAGAGATCCTCTCAGATGAGTGCTTTCATTATTCTATCCTCAAGAAAATTTCCTTCGTGTGCACTGAGAGTTGGCAATCAGCCTAAAGTTTGGATGCCTGCTCATCCCCAGAATATCCTTTCAGCCATGTCTTGTGGATGTGCGTTAGCACGAAGCCCTCAGGGGTTTCAGGCTGAGATCAGAAAAACAAAAATAACATCGTTAAAAATATGTTTTATGAGCTTATGCAAACACACCCATTGCAAAGGATATTCATACGCATAGGAGACTGGTTTCCCCTTTTTAGCTGAACCGAAAGGATTTACCTTTACATTCAGTGCAAGACTTGTCAGACAGCACGCCCGCACATCACCTGGAAGTAGTAGTGTTAAACATTCAAACGAGAATTACTTACCCAAAACAACAACAAAAATAAATATTGGGGATGTGCCAAAATAATTATAGACATGACGAAAAAACTGAAACTAGCATTTGAAAGCCACATTCCACAGGGTGTCTGCTCTGTTATCTGTTAGATAAAATCAGAGAGAGAACAAGGCATGCTAATAGCTGATATATCACATATCTGCAAGGGCATCTTAACCAAAAACATAGAAAAGAGAGAACATGTTCAATCAGGTACACATGGAGATCCAGAAATACCACCCATATTCATAACTCTCAAGTTCAATAGAACCATATTGAAGAGCTTGCAGCACAATTTTCTTTTGAAATCAGATTTTTTTTTTTTTTGACCAAGGGTGATTGTTTCACTCACACCTCCAGCTGACCTAGGGGGATCAACATGGGTAGCCAGGTGCGCCTCCCTCAGTGTTTCCCACCGGAACACGTCCAGCACTGATGTATGTAGTTAGGGGGATCAACATGGGTAGCCACGTGCGCCTTCCTCAGTGTTTCTCAGAGGAACACGTCCAGCACTAATGCATGTAGTTAGTTTTATACATTCTAAGCTCTATATGACCTACTACAGAATGAAAATTATGAAACGATAGCAACTTATTGTAACAAATTAGGCTGCTCTATGAAAGTTCTTCTATTTATTCATACTACTGTATAATATGGACTGGAGTAACATAGTGTACTTCTGACACACTCAACTATACAATTGTCACCATAACCTGCTAAAATTAATGAAAACATGAATGATAGATCAAGAGTTCTAAGCTAAACTTGCAAGCTGAAAGTGGTTCCAGAATTGGTAAGTGAATATCTTCTTTAAAATAAACTGGACAAGAACTGAAATAGCCAAGGTGCTAAGATGATTATTTCCATCTTTCTAACACAATTTTTTTTATACCTGCAAAGTTCAAACCCTCCACAGCACACTCACAAAACCAATAGTCAAACTCAATATGGTCCTCTTTCAGTATTTTGGCCCTGTCATAACATATGTGTTATGTCCCCTTGCCAACGCCGATAGCCGTGGCGTGAGATCGACCAAGATCGACTACCGTGGCGCGAGATCGACCAAGAGCATCGGAGGAAGGGAGAGGGAGTCGAAGAGAAGGAAGAGAGACAGAACAAGAGATTTTCATTCAAAAGCAAGTCTGTCTGTTACAATCCGCATTCCCCTCTTTAATAGGACTCCTCTCTCCCTCTTACATGTGGGACCACACATCTTAAGACTCTACAGCTGAGTACTTGAACTACTGTAAGTTGAAGCTCCATTTGGTTTTGGTGATTGGTTTAGATTAATAATTAATTTTTGTTTAATGACAAATCTAATCTTATTGAGACTAACATGTTTATTGAGTTACATTCAATAGTCTCATATTTGGATAGAAAATAGAAAACCCAAGGTATGTATGCATATTCATTCTAGTATTAATTGCATACTTTGGATTCAAGTTTAAGTTTGAATTCTCCATTGCATTAACCACAAAATGTGCATTATGTTTCCAAATTCATATATTACATGGATGCACATATCTAAGGGGAGTTCACACTTGAACTTGATGTATCGATGTATTGATATATTCTTTACTCCATATAGAAAGGATCAATACATTGAAACATATCAATTTAAATGAATGTTTAAATTAAGTTCATTTGTCTCCTAATCATCAAAGGACATTTCATCATGTGTTGATGGTGTTCTTGTGATCGATTAAGGACAAATGGAAAGTTCATGAGTATTATGAAGCATTAGTTGCATCATGTGCTCAAGACACATATAAATTCATTGAATTGATTTAGGTTGTGCTCAATCAATGTAAGTGGTATCCATTATGTGTTAATGGAGTGCTTAGATGATTGAGACAACCATGTATCTTGGACTAACCATTTTCATAAGTGATGAATGAGCCAGGTTAAGTCCAAAGATGGTTGAGATGATAAAAACGGGATAAGGACGACATCATGAGGTGATGGACGTCAAGAGGAGATCCCGGAAAAGAGATAAGAGAGCCAGGGTGACGATCCCAGGGGAACAAAATGATTGAAGATCATAAAGACCCCAAAGGGGATGGCTTGCAGCGGCTAAGGTATAACTAGATAGGCTAAGTATTTTCCTAGCTTTGTGTCTAGTTTTAGCGCCGTACTATTAAGAGGGGTTGAGTCTTTGCTTTAAGCTTCATCATGTGTTAGTGATCTCAATCACGTAGTCACTCGAGCTCTAATCTTATTTGAATTTGGTTTTTGCTTAGAGCTAACCATTTGGCATGTCTTGCGAATGGGTGAAGCTCGTGCTTGGATTTTGCATAAGCTCTATTTGGCATTTGTTGCAAATAGGTCAAGCTTATGCTTGAAGTTTTCGCATTGAGCTTTGATTTGCATTAGTTGCAAATAGGATAAGCTAATGCGTTGGCTTTTGCATGAAGTTCATTCTTTTCATGTGTTGCAATAGATGAAGCTTCATACTTTGCATTTTGTTTTTCAAACAAAATCTTATTGCGTTTATTTGGTATTGCTTGGAGCAATGTTTGAACGGGTTGCAAAAGGAGAGAGCTCAAGCAAATATTTGGTTTAGTGCATGGAGCTAGAAAATTGCAGGAGTTGCAATTAGAGAGCTCATGCACTCCGATTCGATTTGGTTTGATTTTTGGGATGAGGCTATGGATTTGCAAGTGTTGCAAAAAGAGAGAGAGCTCATTCCTTGTGGTTTGATTGTTTATTTGCGAGTTCATTATGCGAATAAACGGGAGGTTTATGGGTTCCGGTCCTGAGAGCATGTGATACTTGCACCGTGGTTTCTGCAAGTCCGTTTGATCGTGGTTTAACCATCACATGGCTAAGAGGATAAACCTTATAGACTCCGGGATTTATTTGCTTAATACGTTCATGCAAATATAATCTTTGAGACGTTTGTGATGTGTTTGTCGCAAACGATTTGGAGTTTGGTTGAATTCTTTGAGCATGGTTTAGAGCATCTCCAGCAGAGCCCCTAAACCAGTCCCTAAACCTTAAAATAGGGAGTGTAGTAAAAAAAACAGATCCAACATGGCCCCAACTCAAGCCCCTAAATTAGGAGGCCCCTAAATTTGCCTCCTCAGCCCCAATTCCCAGGGAGCCCCAACTCAAGCCCATAAATTAGGAGGCCCCTAAATTTGCCTCCTCAGCCCCAATTCCCAGGGACACGAGTACATCCCCTATTATTGAAGACAGAGAAATACATAAGAGGCTTCGAGATGATCTTATTGAGCATTAGTGGGCAATTCACAGCGCTTCGTAGTTTGATTCATTGTTCGGAGTTTCTATTTATCTATTTACCTATTTATCATGTTTTGAAAATTTTAAATTTAAATTTGAAATATCATGTTTTTAAATTGTAAATGTTAATATGCTTATGTTTTATGTATTACAAATATTTTTGATTGAATTTTAGTGGTGTCAAATGAAGATTATACATAGCGGATATGTCAAAATAGGAGAAAAAGTAAAATAGGGGCTGAGATTTAGGGGTTGTTGCTGAACATGTGCTCTGAAAACAGGGCCCCAAAAAATAGGGGGAGTCCCTAAATCCAAAATAGGGACCCTGTTTTAGGGGCCCTTGCTGGAGATGCTCTTAGTGGTGTTGCAAAAGTGTTTTGCAACTCAGTGTGATCGTGGTTTGATCACCTTTTGGCTCAAATAATAGTTGTTGAAGTTTCGGAGAAAAGGTTGGAGTTTAATCCATGTTTTCTCTGTTTTGCCGGCACTACCGCAGTAATAATGCCGGTAGTACCGCGAGGTCAGCAGTACTGCCGTATGGGCGTCGGTGCTACCGCTATTTGTGAAGGGTACTTGTTTTCCAGAATCAGGTGTTTTTCTAGAAGTATTTGAAGTCCGACACTACTGCAGGTTTATTAGCGGTACTACCGTAGGTGCGGTAGTACCGGAGTTTTAATAGCGGTACTACCGTAGGTGTGGTAGTGCCGGGATTTGTTGTGCGGTAGTTATTTGCCAAAAGCTCGCTTACACCGGACCAAGTTTTCGGTCCGACGCAAATGAGTTTTTCTGAAGTTTGAGGCCGGCACTACCGTTGTGTAAAGAGCGGTACTATCGGGGTTGCGGTAGTACCGGGTTTTTAGTGCCGGTACTTATTTTCTAGAGAGGTGTTTTCTGGAGTGTTTCTGAGTTTTTGGAGTCCGGCACTACCGCTGGTGTTATTGCGGTACTATCGGGTTTGCGGTAGTACCTGATTTTGAATAGCGGTACCTTTTTACCAGAACGGTGTGTTAAGGTTATTCTTTGGAGGCAGCGATCGCAAGTTGAGAACGGTACTGCCGGAGAAGCGGTACTACCGGGCTTTTGCCTGCGGTAGTACCGGGTTTGCTGTGTAACGGCTAGTTTTATAGCCGTTGCCCTGAGTGCGGTAGTACCGCAGTTTTGCCGCCAGTACTACCGCAAATGCTGATTTTTCAGGGTTTTGCCCCTCCAATGGCTAGTTTTGGAGTGGGGGCTATATAAGACCCCCTTGGGGGGCATTAGCAGAAGAGTTGATGCACTCTTGAGTGTTCTTGAGCTTGGTTTGGGTTTGTGGGAGGGTTTGCATGGTTTTGCTTCTTCCCAATTTGGTTTTAAGCTCAAGAGTGATCCTAGTTGCATGAGTTGCATCTAGTGAGGATTGAGAGGACCCTAGTTGTATTGGTTGCACTAGGTGATCACCGGAGTCGCGGAGGTGCGATCGGTGAAGCTTGAGTGGAGTGCTCAACTTGTTACTCTTGGAGGTGGTGGCCTCCTAGACGGCGTAGGTGCGTCGTGCGCGGGAGCTCTCAAGGTTTGTGAGAAGTCCCGGCGAAGTTTGTGAAGGTTGGTGCTTAAGCCTACCCGGCGGGGTAAAAAGCAACAATTAGTGGATTCGAGGTGAAGGCTCAACTGCTCAAGTGAGTTGGATTTCCTCAACGTGGAGTAGGAGAGAAGTCTCCGAACCACAGTAAAAAGTATCCTCTCTCTTGTCTCTTTTACTTTCAAGCATTTACTTTATTACAATATTATCAATTGCTTGATTGTGAATAGAATTTCTTAGTGTAGCTTGCTTGATCAACCTAGCATTTCTAGTTAGAGACATAATTTAGTTAGTGCACTAGTAAGCCTAATTGTTTTAGACTTTAATTGTCAAAACCTTAGTCTTCCGCTTGCGCATAATCTTTGTGTAGGTTTTGACATAGGGGTTATTAGAGACGATCCTCGATTAGTGAGTAGAAGTTTTTTAAATCGCCTATCCCCCCCCCCCCCCGACGCATCCTTGACCCTACAACTACTCGATGTAACACACACATAGCACACCGTATGCTGTCCGAAAATACCTCTTCCTGAACTATATTAGCTATCTGAACAATGTTTCCTTTCTGAACTCAAGCGGTCATCCTAGTCGTCACATTGCACAGGTGTTACAATATGACATGCTTTTAGTTCAATTCCCATGCCAAGCCATTACAAACTATAAACTGCAGCATGTAACCTCTGACTGGAAATTGGCAGAGAAAAACAGAAAAGAGTCCACAATTCAGATTTGTAGCTCTACTTTCTCCAACTGGATGAACCACTTGATATTTGCAAAAACATATAGGCCCAGTTCGTTTCAGCTTCTGGATTATGGATTCTGGATTATGGGAGAAGCTGCTTCTGATTATGGGAGAATCAGGCCGAGTTAACTATGACTTCTAGGTTTCGGACCGAGCTGGCAAGAATCAGTAAGAATCTGTGAGAATCAGGTTTCGCATGATTCTCGATTCTATTCGTAAAACAACCGATTCTCGGAGAAGTCGTCCGTAATCCTCCTGTTCGGCAAATAATCCGCTTTTTTAAAGCGTATTCGCTCGTGTTTAAACGAACGGGGCCATAAGGATATGACCATGCACTTTTGCAAAGCACCTTTTGAATCTATGGTCATTTTTATCAACTAATGTTTAGCATCTACATATGTAGTAAAGGGGTTCTCTTGTGAAATAAAGATATACCACCTTTGTGCTATAACAAACTCAAAAACTATGTTCTGGCTGAATATTAGAATAGAAAGTTATACAACAGTCTGCTCTGCAGATTTATAGTTGTACTCTCTGTAGCACCGACACGTAAGTTTGGTGCTGTATCGGTGTCCGACACATGTCCGATAAGGATACGATACCGATACACCACTCGACATGTATTGGACAATTAGATAGCTAAAATAAATGATTTTAATGTTCGACACGGTTTCAATACTTCATTGACACGTATTCAACACATGATGACACAACCGAGCCCAACTCAGCAACTTAAAGGGTAACCCTAGCCACCTAAAAGGAACAAAATACCAACATCAAGGCTCAATTGTGGAACCATGTTGATGTTCTAGATAAGGGTGGTCCGTCTAGAGAAAATGTGAAATAGAGATGCAAGTATTGCAATATGTTGGTATTATAGCTACTACGGAGTTAAAGTGCACTTGCTGAAAATTACTAATGGTGATTGATAGATATATCCTAAGGTGACGGTACCTATTTTTGCTCAGCTTAAAAGTGAAATTGCAAAGGTTGAGGTGCATATTCACGCATTACATTATTTCAGTTTGGTAAGCACGTAGAAAAATAGAGATTAAGGTCCTATTTGGCATAGCTCCAGATCCTAGCTGCACCTCAGATCTGAAATTTGTAGGTTAAAATAAAGTGAATTAAGTTTATATTTTTATTCTAAAATGTAAACAAAATGACCCATCTAAACACTCTTAATATATCCACAGCTCCAGCTCCACAGATTTGGTGGAGCTAGGAATACTCAACTCCACCAGATTCGTGAATCTGGTGGAGCTGGAGCTCTGCCAAACACCCCCTAATACATATGTGTATTATTATTATCTCTACTATTCTAAAGCAGCACTTGGTGGCAGTGGTCCATTCTTCCCACGTCATTAATTGCCATTTAATTGCCCTACGCAAGAAACGAAGCGTTGCTTTAATTAGCCAGCTTTCGCAAGAAACGAAGCGTTAAAGATAGATGTTTGATCTTGTGAAATAATTTTTTTTATTTTTTAATTTTTAATTTTTGTTATCAATTTTGTTTTCGTAGCAACGCACGGGCATGTAACTAGTTTAAATATATATAGCAGTGTCGCCGTGTCGGTATTTTTGGAAAAATGGCGAATTTCGTGTCGGTATCGTGTCGTGTCGACGTATCCGTGTCCATGCATCATAGGTTGTACTTTCTTCAACTAGATGAACTAATCACTATTTGCAAAACATATAAGGATATGTCTAACGAACAGCCAATGAAAGCTTCTGAAACTGGTAAGTACTGTTGCAAAGTGCCATATGATATAATCATTTTCATGAACTATTGTTTGGCATCCACACATTGAGTAATGGGGTTCTCTTGTGAACTGCAGATATACTACAACACATAGCAAAATAAAAAAATTGTAAATGGCACAATGTACAACAAAATTATCAAGATAAACTTCTGCTTGAGCAAGGCAAAGTTGGGCAAAAAGATAGTAAAATTTGAACAAATTGTATGCAACAGCACAAGTAGCTAATTCAGTTATTCCGCAGAGTTCTAAGTATGCAACAGCACAAGTAGCTAATTCAGTTATTCCGCAGAGTTCTAAGGACTCACCTTCTAACTCCCACAAGTCAAATCTCACCAGCCAACTGTTTGAACCAGTCTGTGAGATAATAAGTCTGTCCACCCATGCTCGGTATTTTTTCCCTTGTTTGTCACCGTAACATGAACCCAATGCATCAATGGATGCATGAAGCGAATGTTCAAGCCCAGCAGGATGAATAATTACACCATTTGCATGCTAACACACAGAGTAAATAAATAGGAATTAGTTTGAAAACTCAATAACACAATAATAAGGAATTACTATGTGCATTTTCCAACAAAAATATAACATTTCTCAAAATTATAATGCTCTAGGAATTGTTTAAATAGATATAAATGCAAGGGGAAGAAATACTCTTTACCATATATTAGCTACGAGTTATATGCCAATGAAACAGGAGAGATAGAAAAGATTTTTGACAAGTCACAAAAGTTAGCCAAATTATTTAATATTAAAATCAAAGTGGGAAGCAATGTACTTACAGTGATGTTTTTGAAGTACTGTATAACTGAATCAGACTTTGGAACCTCAGCCCTAAGCCACTTCTCATAGAGAACATATAACTTGACAACGGCATCCGTAGGCTTGAAAGAGTCCTCCTTAACATAAGGGAACTCCACATCTCTTGGAGAAACATTAGGTCCTAGCTTGAAGTGTCCAATAGCTTGAATAATACCAGCAGCACACCTCTCAGTTGCATGAATTATCTTAGGATTATCCTTTGCATTTTCTTCATACCACTGAAGTAGTTCCTCTTGGGCATTGCTGACCTAAACATTTTAAGACTTTGGAGTTGCAGTAAACTCATATTCATTCAGGTATAACTTTGCTAGATACTTCATGTATTGTATACTGACCATGACACCATGTACACCAGGGATGCTGAATAATTCTGCATCATTACCAGAGTCACCGCAAACAAGAGTGTTGTTGGGTGGTTTTCCACATGAGCTTAACTTCTTGAGCAAATATGCAAGTGCCTGACCCTTTCCAGCCCCTTGAGGTAATATATCAAGGTCCTGGCCACCACTGTATATTATTTTCACATCTAGCTGTTTACAAGAAATAGAGCAGTTAATCATAATATGAACTCAAAACATACGTGTTTCTTAACAAGAAATTGCCCAAAACCAAAACACAATAACATCAAAATACATGCTGCCTCACCCCACGTTTCTCCAACTTCTCAGAGAGAGAATTTATCACATCCTGAGCACCCTTCTTGTCAACATAAAAGCTGACCTTATGCGGACGCTGTTCTGTCTCCGACTGTATCCATGCAAATGTAGGACAATAAAGCGCTATTTAGTAGCCATCAGAATGAACATAATTTAAAAGAGCAACCGCGCAAGTAATCGAACATGCCTGAAGCTTCAGCTCAGAAAATTTAGTTGTCTCCTCAACAACAATACTCCTGTCCCACTTATTATTCAGATATTCTTCCCAGCCATCATCAGGAACCATTGCCTCACCATATGTTATCTCAGTGCCCACAGACATGATAGTGATGTCTGGAGTTAGCATAGGCTTCTCTTTCCTCAATTCCTTATACAGAGTAGGCGACCTTCCGGTGGAAAAGACAAGTAGAGAATCCTGACAGTAAACAGACTCCCACAGGGCACCAAACCTAAGCAAGGACAAGTTCTCTGCATCATGATGATCAACCTGCAAGGTTGAATTCGAAAAGATTAAACATTAACAGGACATACAAAAGGCCATAATTAGCTCTAGAAAATGCAAGCTATATGCTGAAAGACACACACACCATTGTATGGTCGAGATCTGAAACAATCATAAGACGTGCAGAACCATTGAGCTTATCCATTTTAGCAACCTGCAAACATGGTTGTGAGCTTGAGAAGAATTAAGATTACAAGGCAAGATTTTTGGTAAAACATTAAAAAAGTACTTTAAGTTTGTTTTATGCCATTGTCGTCATTACCAAATTGAGCACTGAGATTTTCACAACCAGCCAAAGTAGCAAGTGAAATAGTTGCTAAATGGCATATGGGAAAAAGTGATAATTTGTAATTTTTTTGTTACTCCTAATGTCTCCATTTGAATCACAATGCCAACTCGTATGCTGCATATCGTGAATAGTCATGAGACACTTCTTTAGAAAGTAAACATTCAGTATTACACTCAAATTTGTCCAGGCATGCACTCGAGAAAGCATATTAGATTCTTTTCTGGTGAGAAAACGTTGGCATATACCAAAATACATCGTCCTCCAGTTTTATGAGAAAATTTTCCATCAAAAGCTCAATCAGTACAACAAAATAACAAAGCAAATTCACTGCAATTTTATTTATTTATTTTTGTCTTTTGATACTGCTAAGCCACTATAGTCAAGGTTATCATGTCACAGCCTCTAAAATATTATCCCGCATGTTCAGTCCAAACGGGAGAGGTGTCCCCGAGGGCTTGACTCATCCAATCAAAGAGGGAAAAGACAAAAATGCACAAGGAAATTTAGAATTACAAAATTCTCTGAAGAAACTCCAAATATCCAGCCAGCTTTATTTCCAAGCACTGATTTTTGACCGGACAGCGCAAAATGCGTAGTGAACGGCACAAGGCTTCTGCATATCACGGCAGAGGCTAGACACAACCTGTCAATAGGTGTTGGACTACACCATCCTAGTATCTTCATAGCACTAACATTTTGGACGACCAAAAGATCATGCTTCTAACAACACGTATACGGTATAACCCTGCACGGTAATGGAATCAAATAGGGAGAACGCGACAACGAAATGATCAGTAATGGAATAATCAATTATTCCATCAACTTTGAGACATGGCGTGACAAATGCACATTAACTATAGCCGCTTTTTTTTGGTAACCAGAAGAAAACCTGACGCGTGTCAATGAGGACATGATTCTTGCTCCATTAAATAAAGTTAATATTTTGTCTTCGGAAAAAAATTAAAACTGAATAAGAACACAGGCACCTCTCTAGTGTCTCCCTTCTTCACAGCTGCGCAATAATTGCCATCCAATTCCCAAATCTCATAACAAATGCATAAGCACCGATCGCACACGCAAGTCCAAGGGACTGAAACCCACCAGCAAATTCGATAATTCAATCAGAAATGCGTGGGTTAGCGAAGAAATGCTAGGGCGGGGGGCAAGAATCATCAGAACTAACAGCAAGAAGTCTGAATTAAGAATCAAGAAACACCCCCCCCACCCCCCCACCCCCCAAAAAAAAAACAATAAAGAAACCAAGCATAACGCCAGGATGAAATCCCGATGACGGCAGAAACCGATCTAGCAGAGGGAGCAGGCGGGGGAGAGGAGGAGGAGGGGTCGGAGGGGAGAGGCGGGGGGCGGTTGCTCTCACCTGCGACGTGCGGTGGCGGAGTGCGGGGTGGCGCGGCGGGGATGGATGGGTTGAGAGGGAGCGTGCGGAGGGAAGGAGAGGGGTGGGACGATGCGGGAGTGGGATGGGATGGGATCCCAATTTGTTGGCCGTTGTTTCGGGCGAGCGCCTTTTCTTTTCTTTTCTTTTCTTTCGGTGTTGCGGCTCCTTTCGCTCTCCTCCCGAATTTGGATGGCTCCCTACAATCGGCACATCGGTTTGTGCCACCCGAGATTCGATGCCTCCCAGAAGAACAGCCAATCATGAGAAAAGCCAAATTCTGAGAGACTTTTGGAACACGAGAAATCGAAGACGCGGTAACAGGGCAAACTTACGAATTAGATGTCATGGATATTGTGATTTTACGAGAATTAAAAACGTAGGAATTGTATGAAACTGTTGTTTGGATGCTTTACATGGATTTTGAGGGAAACTTTTTCCTTAGTAAGAGTGCGAAGAGGCAAGAGTTGCCTTGACTTCTCAAAGGAATTTTAACAAGGAGCTTGAGGTCATATTTAGAATCCTTCAAAACTGAAGAAAAGAAAAGTTTCAAATAGGAATTTCTTAAACTATTCCTACGTTCCAAAGGCTCTCATAGGAAAAATTCCCTTGGGATCTCGATCCTACAAGCTCCCCAAAAATTCCGTTGTTCGAGAAGGGCCCTCGGTGTGAGGACTCCATTGGACCCAATGAATTTCGTAGAGCAACACGACTAGGGCTCGGACGTCCGACGGAAAGCTTTTCATCGGAGGCATCGTCGCAACATTTGTAATCATTGCTTGCAACAAAATGTAATAAATTTATTGTAGCTTTGTAACATTTCTTTGCAATGTATGCAACAAAATGTAACTATAGTTGCACTAAAAAATTTATCTGACGTATGATCACAAGCAATTTCGTATATCTTAAGGAATTGCTAATTTGAGGATTTCCTCAACAAATCATCCTCTTGTTATGACAAGTGACAGCACCTTATTCCTTTCCCAATTTCCTTCTCTCTCAAAGGCCCTCTTATCAGTTATCACGACACTTACTGTTATCCCCTTCATCGCCCGTTCCCTTCTCCTCAAACTCAAAATAGTTTTTGGTTTTTAAATTTCCCCCTAAGTTTTTTAATCGAAACTTTTTGAACCTAAAGTATTTTTAATCAAAACTTTTCAAATAGAAAGTTTTTTAATCGAAAGTTTTCAAAGTTGAAACTTTCTAATTTAATAATTTTTTTATTTAGTTTTTTCTAGATGAAACTTTCTAATTTAAATTTTTTCAAAACTTTTGATTTGAAATTTTTTAAGTTGGGACTAATTTCCTCCACCTCTCTTCCTTCCCCTCTAATAAAAAAATTTTAAATTAGAAAATATTAACATTGAAAATTTTTAAATATGTAGTTTCAACTAAAAAATTCAACTCAAAATTTTTAAGCCAAAAAATTTAAATTTAAAAATAAAAGTTTCAACTCAAAAAATTTTAAATTAGAATATTTCAACTCAAAAGTTTTAACTCAAAAAATTTTAAATCGAAAAGTTTCAACACAAAAAAAATTAAATATAAAGTTTAAACTCTGAAAACTTTTAATTCATAAATTTTTGGTTTGAAAACATTCGATTAAAATAATTTTTGGTTTGAAAAGTTTCAATTCAAAAACTTTCGAAAGTGGTTAAAGAAATACTTTTTATTCAAAAACTTTAGGGAAAATTTTAAACACAAAAACTATTTTGAGTTTAAAGGGAATGGAATGGGGGAGAAAAAGAGGATCGCACCAAGTGTAACGGCAAGAGAGCTTTTGAAAGGAAAGGGAAGTGGGGGAAGCAAGAAGATAGCGTCATCAAATTAACAATTCTGGGTTAACTTTGTAGAAAACTGAAGGGCCAAAAAGGTGACTAGATGGGGCTGAATAGGAGCCAAATAAAATCCCCTCTACAAATTTAAACCACTAAGAGAATAGATCGAATAAGTTGTAAAATATGAAAAGTTGAGGTCGAATGAACAGTACGCCGACCTGGAGATCGGATGAACAATGTTCGATGGACAGTACCCCCTAGAGGTCGGTGAACAGTACCCCGACCAATGTGATGTCGGATGAACAGTGCTCGGTGAAACAGTGTTGGGGTGAATAGTAAAATCAGCACGATCTTAGAAAACAAAATTCCGATATTACTTTTGATGGGCTGATCCAAAATCCGTGAAATTTTGTGTGCACCTTACTATGGATGTCAGGAACATATTCTAACCTTCAATCGCAAGGATTGATGTTAGGATCTGACCTTTTTCTAGTTTGGAGAAGGTTACATCAAAGAACTGGATCTTAACAAAAACTCATGCCGCGCTTGCTCGTGGGGTTCTGTTAATCAGAATAAACTTGAATAACCTCCCACAAGTCACAGCAAACAAAAACACTAGAGAACAATCCTTTAAACAGACAGGAACACAATCTACAAGAATATTTCTTCTTTCAAGCACAAAAGATCGGTTTCTTGTAAGAACTGAAAAGAAAATGTTGTAGATTGCTAAGATGAGTACGCATGATATATAGAAAATTCATCTAGTAATCTTTCATCCTTCGCACAAAATCCAAAAGCACTTAGAAGGAGGAGAGACAAATCTAAAATGCAAAAAGTAAAGATGCAAGAACTAAAATAAATTTCAAAATATAAAAACTAAATTTTGCAACATTTGGAGGAGGATTTCCAAACCCACATAATCTGGTGGGCAAAGCTTCTTTCAAGCAACCAAAGAATCCCCTCTTACAAGCTTTGGGTGGGGGCATACCCCCACCCCTCTATTTATAGCATACTGGGAGCAATATCCACCGTTGGTGACCTTCTTGTCCCTCAACAAGCCTCATCAATGGTTCAGATTTACTCCCACTCTTCACCCTTAGATGACCTTCTTGTCCCTCAACAAGCCTCACAAAGGGTTCAAATTTACTCCCTGAATACACACATGGGCTAACCCGCAACCCAACACCGTAACGGGTTTTATCCACATATCCACATACTAACTTAACTACTACTCAGCCTGCGAACCCTTGACCCAACGATCCTCCTTTGCTTGAATATAGTTCAAGTTAGCATCTCAACCATCCACTTGTCCTAGTTCGCAGCCACTCCCCGGCCTCAATCATTTTCTAGCGACACCTTGATAGTTTGGACCTTCATAGCATTGCTCAAAATGATAAACAGTAATCAGTAGAGCAAACACAAAACTAAAGATTCCATCTTAGTTTAACTCCACTTAAGGGTGCCCCGACCTCTTAAGAGCCGACCTGGCAAGGTCCCAACCTAGTAAGGCTTCGACCTCTAGTCGTGGGCTACCCAAGGCAACTCAAATTGCTCCTTCTAAAGCAAACTCAAACCTGAGCACCAAATACTCAAAACACAGCCAATTACTCATCACACACAAGAGTAGACCTCCACATGGTCTTTCAATCTCCCCCTTGATGAGTATATTAACAAACCTCGAAAAGGCAGAAGTTGAGTTTGAATAAAAAGAATAAAGCAATTTGATTGCTAAGTCATACTTGTTCCAAACGCAAGAGAAAGCAAGATCATGACCAAGTAAGCTAAGATAAAATTTAGAGCAACTCAAGAGAAAAAACAAGTTTTCCACGAAAGCTCTAAGAATCAATAAAAATCCACAAAATCTCAAATTTCGCTCATGATCCAAAAATAAGAACAATTTTTCATTAAGATCATGAGAGAGCAATTTTTTTAAAAAAAAAATCTTCCCACCAAAATACATTTTCCACGTTTTCTCCCCCTTCTGGCAATATAGGCATCAAGAGAATAATTTTTGGATGAAATGCAACCTAAAGAGATTTGAAGATTATACAAGTGACCACTTAGTCAAAGTATGACACCAAGCTGCTTAATTTCATATTATGTGTAATAGCCCAAAATTGATTGATAGCTAATTTGTTCATGGCATGCTCATATCATTCATATTAGTGGCATGATTAACACTTAATTAAGACTTTATAAATGCTAGCATCATTTTAGTTAAATGAGTATGAATTTATAACGTTCATGACACCTTAAACTACTACCCATTTATACCTATGCTTCATCCACCCATAACCTATGATATGTGGACCATACTATCAAGAGAGAGGGAGAGAAATCTGCACACACCTACTCCACTTTTCTCACTTTACCTACTCCATACCCACTTCCTTACCTCTCCTTGACATGTGGGAAGTGGTGAAGTGGGGCAACTATATAAGCCTTTGCCTTGGTTTCTCCTCCCTCATTCACCTCATTTCCTGCACACTCAACCAGAAATCTGCACCCAAGGAGAGAGCAAGAACCCCCTCACTCTCTCCCACACTCTTCTCTTTTTTTTTTTTGAGAAAAACACACTCTTCTCTTTTGACCCTCCAAAATCCCTCCAAAAACTTGGTTTTGGCTTGTGCATGTCACACCATCTCAAAGCCAAGATCAAGAGCTTCAAATCCATCCAAATGGATTTTTGATGCTCCAAGTATTGGGAAGTTCTAAGCATTTCTCTCCATGTTCTGAAAATTGGTTCTTTGAAACTCATTCCTTTCCTCTCCTTGCATTCCATCATCCCTATTGGATCGGGCCATGCATGTCGCATTGAAGCTTGAGGAGGAGGGCTAGTTGCTGTTGCAATCACGAGCAAGCGAGGTCGCCACAATCTGCACGAGCAAGGAGGAGACGAACCGCAAGAACCGACGTGGAGACACCATTCTTCATCCTCTCGACGAATCGACTTCCACCAATCGCAAGAATAACCTTGTAGTGGTAAGGTTCCACCTTATTCCCTTTTCTTGAAGTGTAGGAGCACAATGCACCCATACCTATTTTCGGACAGAGAAGCCCAGCCCGGATAGTCTGGACTTTCATTCGGACACTTCAGGTACGTCAATGCGAAGTGGAGAGCTGAAACAGAGAAACCCAGCCCAGATAGTCCGGGGTTTCATACGGACAGTCTGGATAACCCGGATAGTCCGGGGTTTCATACGGACACTCCGAATGGGTTGGAAAGCTGAAACCGAGAGGGTCTGCTCGGACATTCCGGGCCAAAACTCGGATACTCCGGACTCAATTAGATAAAATATTTCTCATATGCATGCTAGGATTAGGAGTATAATCATGATGCATCTCATGCGTGATTGAGCATGTTCTCGTGTTGTTAATTTATTGTTTGGTTCTTAATTGGTGTTCTTTTGAAATTGGATTTTCTCGTTAGGTGTCGATGCTTCGGAGGACAACCCGGAGTACGATATCATATTCGACGCCCCAGACGAGCAACAAGGCACTAAATCCACTACCTTAACTCCTTGAACATGTTGCTTCCGTATTTGCAATTATGGTTTGAAGATATATTTACAAGTTGCATGCTTACTTTCAAATTATACCTATGTTGGGTAGAATGATTAGTTATTGCCATGTTGATGTGAAATCCACCTTACTTTGTTCCTTTCACCTTCCATTGTCGCCCTAGGTGGTTGGTTTATTATTATGTATGGGTTCATACGAAGTGCTTAGCCATGCTTAGAACACCGTTAGAAAATGCGATAGATGGACTTAGCCCATCAGTCGCAATGATCAAAGAATTATAATGATGATGGTGGTTTGAATGGTGATTAGTGAGTAGCAAAGTTGGCTAAGGACTTTAAGAACTAAATCCTGGTGCCGTCTCACAAGTAACTATCGTGCGAACCACACGCCATTTATGGGACCGATTTAACCAAGTACTTGTGCATGGCTAGGGGTATTTAAACCACGTGCACTCGGAATTCCTTGAGCTTGGTAGAGCATCAAGCAAGGTCCGCACGAATTCCTCGAAGTTTGTGGAGTGTTGGGAATGTCCTTCGAAATCCCTCAAACTTTGTGGAGTTGGGGATGTTTAGTAACGGGTGTACTCCTTGGTCCACACACACAGAGCACTAGGCACGCGGGATCAAGGGTCACAGTCACCCCAGTGGTTTAAATGCACTATCATGCATACTGGAAAATGGTTCTGTCACGTTTACCTCTGCCAGCACATCAAAGGAATTGTGCTCATAGCTTGGCTTACGAGTGTGGCGTGTCGTGTGGGTAAAGTTGTACCTCTGCAGAGTTAAACTATTCGAATAGCCGCGTCCATGGTCAAGGACGATTGCTTGTTGTTGTTAGCCACCAGGCGAGTATTAAGGACTTGGTAAGATGTTTGGTGTGGGAAAAGTCCCATGAGTATTGGAGTACTCATGGGAGGTACTTCACGAGTATTGGAGTACTCGTGGAAGGAGTCTCGCGGATATTGGAGTATCCGTGAGCATTGGTGAACACGAGCGTTGGACTCGTGGTTTGGAAAAATGCTCAGAGGCATAAAAAGGATATGGTTATGATGACATTACATTATGTATTAGATTTTGTAAAGGTTTACCAAATGGCGATTTCAATCTATACAAGTCTATGATTTTACTCAAGTGTTGCTTTATGCTGAAATTACCTATTGCCTTCTGTTCGCGCCAAAAACGTGAAGGGGGTTCTAGGCCTCGAACACACAAGACAAACACCGGGTTTGCAGAGCGTGCCAGTCGATTTGACCTGAAATCGACAAGGTAAAATTTGTAATTTGATCGAAGCCGATAAACAAGGATCTATCGGCTTTTCGCTAGTCGGCAAGAACCGATTAGGAGATAACTAGATCAACTGGTTACAGTTGATCCGGATACAAGGTAAAATCGGCTTCGGGAAGGCGATGCGCAACAAAACGAAGCAAATCAAACCTGGGTGAAATCGGCTAAAATCAACAATCGGCGATGCGCAACTATGTTGATTCCGTCGACTTGCAGAGAGATCTATGAGGCTAAAACAATGTAAAAGAAAAACTTGTAAAAGTAGATGTGTTGTGTTGTTGGATTGATTCTCTCTTCGCTTGGCGCCCTCCCCCTTTTATAACACGCCTGACCGATCCGAGTTGTACATGGATACGGTGTATTTATCCGTATCGGCCTTTTATCCGATTTCCTTTCCTTTCTTAGAAACGGATTCCTTTTCCGAGCCGATTACCGATTCCTTTCTGTACGATACTTCTTCTATTTTTAGACCGATTCCAATACATACCGAATTTTGGTGCAAACATATGCCCCCCATTTTTGAAAGGTAACTTGTTATCTTTCAAAAATCCCTTCGTCTTTTCTGTGATCGGCTTTGTCGTTTAGGATTCACCTTGGTAACTTCCCCCATTAATGGCGCCGCAATCTTCTCGGTGCGTTTTCAATGCAGCAACTGTTCCCGCCTTTTCACCTTTTTCACCGAGGTATAAATATGAGACCCCCCTGCAGTCATTTTCACCCTGGCGTGCTCTCGTTAATCCTGAAATCGGCTTTCCTCCGCTTCAACCCTTCTTCTCATAGCATCGGCTGAAATGGACGCATCTCAGGTACTTGTTCCGATCCCGAGATAGCGATCATCAAGATTTCCTAGGTCCTATAGGAACCATAGAACACGATCTTGTCATCGGAGACGAAATCCTAGACTCCCTTTATCGGCTCCTGGTTACAACATCAACGAGTGGTCTAAAAGTTTTAGGGCTTGGCCGACGGCTCTCAAGGGTGGAGGTCTGGTACATTAGAGTATCGGCCCAAAGAGAGCAGAGTGGGAAGGTATGGGCATTGCTGAGTGTATCCCTATGTCCTTAGCTGCTCCGGAACCCAACGAATCTTTAGTAGCTGCTGCCTGCTATTTTTGGTCGGACTCTTTTAATGCCTTCTTTTTCCCAACCGGTCCCATCGGCCCAACCCTTTTAGACATGGCCGAATTATGCTTGTCTTAGGCACGATGTAGAACAAATATCGGCTTTTAGTGGGAAACCTCAGTATAAATTGACCAGAAAAAAGGGAGAAGGTTGGTCTAAATACATCCAAAATAACAACAAAGTAACCGGCCCTGTATCGGATGAAGAACACGTAGCCTTTATCAACTTATGGTTAGACCGATTCCTCTTCTGTGGCGCTTCCTTAGGACCAACCCAGGTCTATCAATTTATGTCGGAGCAACTAGTTATGGGTCGTCGGCTATCCTTAGGGAAATCCTTGCTGGGCGCCGTATACCATATGATGCATATCATCGAGTCGGCTTCTTGGGCAATGGTTCCTATGTAAATCGGTAATGTTGGCGGCCCTCTTTGGTTTATCCAGATTTGGTTTTACTGCGTTTTTGGCCGCCTCATTATCCCGGACCCTTCAGAAGAATCGGCTTTCCCAACGGAAGATTTTCCTGAGGGTGCCGTCCCTGTATTCCAACCTAGCCGATCCCCAGGGGAAAAATTCACCATGTGTTCATCCGATGAACAAAAAATCTCTCCTGCCGGCTTCCATAAATACTTGTCCTTTTTCTTGCATCTTAACCAAGCCTCTTTCAACCGTAGAGACTTCTTTTCATACTGATCAATTAGCCGATCTCCGTGGCCTTCTTTTCTTCGTTTAAACTCGACGACTCCCTAATGCCCCAATCCACTCTCGACCTGCTTCCCTGCTGATTTCTCCTTGCATCCTTCACGTCGGCTTAAGTACTCAAAGCAGAACATTTCAGCCGACCTATGAATTCTATCATCCTTCGCTTTATGCACGCCACTGGGTTTTGGACAAACCATTCCTTGCTTTCCTTTGCTTAGGATGATTAAACCACGAAACAAAGTAACCAACTCTACCGCGGCGGATCTTATTATTGAGCTAGCCGATGAACTCCATGTGGTAGACTTGCCATTCCTCGTGTTAAACACACGTCGATCGGGCCAATTTACCACATGGTGGGCTTCCATAGCTGAGGCACTTTTGCGGAGGCGTACTATTCCCGAGGTCCTGTCCTCTTTTCTTCACGGCTTTCGAGCCGACGGAGACCGTCGCTGGGTCTAGCTCGAGTTCGAGCGATGCTAACTCGTCTTTAGAGGTATTTTCATTTTGATATTTCATTAGAATAAGATTTTCATCGGCTTAACCATATCTTCTACCTTTTTCAGACTAGCAAAAGATCAACCCCAGCGCAAGCCGCATCGGCCGACGATCGCTCAAAACGGCCAAGGTCATCGACCCCTCTTGCCGGTTTATCCTCTGGCACGTTGGGGGTCAATAGCCCATCACTGTCTGATCTTGCCGTCCAGCGCACCAGAAGTACGTCCAGTTCCATTTTCCACTAAATGAAGTTTCACGCTTGCTGTCGGCTAAACCCATGTTCGTTTTTTTTCAGAGAAGAAAAGCCGTAGAGTTGTCATTAAGCGATCCCCAAAGCCTGCAGGCCGTGATGCAGCAGCATCTCCAACCGGATCGGCTACTGCGGTTAGCTTCGACCCTTGTTCTTGACTTAAATTTGTCTTCCTTGATCTTATTGTGAAAATATTTTTCAGGAAACCCCTTCCGTTCAGTTGTTAGAAGCCGATGCAGAGAAGACCCAGACGGACGTGGTTATCTTACCAGCTTTGGCTCCTGCTCCGCCATCCGCTTCGTCACCTCCAAAACCTATTTCTGGACCGGCTCCGTCGATGGACTTAGCCGATCTTCTAGGCTTTTCCTTGGACGAGCTTGACGACCCAGAGATTGTGGCCACCGACGACTATCCAGCCGACATTCAACGTATCATTGCTGCCTCTGCGCCAAAGATCTGCTGCGATCCATCTTGAACCGGGTATGCAAGAGCATCTCAATCGTCTTTTGATGAAGTGTTGCAGCCGGAAGCAGCTCTCATCGCCAATACACAACCTCTGCGAAATGCTATGGCGGCCGTGCAAGCCGATCTTCCTCCGCCGCTATGAATGCACCGCTAGAGGTATGTCAATTGGACACTCGTCGGCAGGGCGTGGCATCGGCCAAGCCGAGGGTTGAACAGAGAAAAACCCAACAAGCCGACTCAAGAGATCTTGGACAAGCTCATAGCAGATGCCAAGTCTCGAAAGAGTGCATTTGACCAAGGTATCTGCGGCGAAATCGGCCAAGAGCAGTGGCTCAAGAGCTGAGTCGACCAAGATCAAGCTTGAAGAACAGTTGGCCTTGGTCACAAAAGAACTAGCAGAATGCCGATTGGTATTACGGACTCTACATCTTCACCGCCGCCCAAAGGAGGAAGATTGGCGAGGTCTTCGCACAAGTCAAGACTCAATCAACTAAAATAGTCGAGTTCCGAGGCGATGCAAGGGCTGATCAACAATTGATTGATAGTGTCCAGGCTACCATTGGTAGGGCGGCAATGCGCACTATCGGCTTTGGGAGCCCACTTGCCTGGTTCTGGACTTCCTTGAAGGCAACTCTTGAACTTGGTGCTGTATCGGCCATGTATCCGATTTTTTTGTAAACTGTGGTGGTTGAATGTTTGACTGACTTGGTCGGCTGTAGGACCGATTTTATATGCATGTGTTCTTGTAATCGATCTTTACTGTTCTTCTTTATGTAGTTATGACCCGACCCATATGCTTGGGTAATACGCCTTTAGATATTTCCCATTGATTGCCTTAGGTAGGACGAACCCGTCTAAGGTTTCCAATATATATGAATTTCCGTCAATCGGTCGATTGATCTTATAAGGTCCTTCCCATGTTGGAGACCATTTGCCGAATCGATTATCTTTAGACCCGATCGGCAACACGGTTTTCCACACTAAATCGGCTTGATTAAATGTCTTAAAAATCACCTTTTTATTATACGATCTGGCAACCCTCTCCTTATTCCTTTTAAGCCGATCTAGCGTGATCAGCCTTAGTTCAGCCAAATCATCTAGATTGTCAAGCATCGCCCGTTGGTATTCATCTGCTGATACCTTATCTTGCTCGTATAGCCTTCATCGAGCCGATGTTGATCTCTACGGGTAAAACGGCTTCTTGTCCATATACCAATTGAAAGGGTGACAATTTAGTTGATCCGTGATGAGATAGGCGATAAGCCCATAAAGCCTCCGATAGCGTTGAATGCCATCTTCTTGGTTCTTCCTCAATTTTTCTTTTTATCAGCTTTATCAACGTCTTGTTTGACAACTCGGCCTGACCGTTGGCCCGAGCGTAGTAAGGGAAGAGTTGAGTAATTTTATCCCAAGACTTTCCAAAAACCTTTGAAATCGGCTGGACATGAACACAAGACTGATCGGTAGTGATTGTTTGTGGAATCCCAAACCGATGGACGATGTGTTCATTTACAAAGTCGATCGACTCTTTACTAGTAACCTTCTTGAGTGGTACAGCCTCAACCCATTTTGAGAAATAATCAGGGCCGCAAGGATGAATTTATGTCCTTTGCTGGACGTCGGAAATATCTGGCCGATTATGTCTACACCCCATCCTCTAAATGGCCATGGCTTGACGATCGGATGCAAAGCCGATGCTGGTGCTGACTGTATGTTACCAAACTTTTGGCACGTTTGGCATCCTTTATAATATTTGAAGCAGTCCTCCAACATTGTCGGCCAAAAATATCCTGTTCGCCTCACTCCATTTCATCTTATGGGCTGATTGATGTGATCCACAAATGCCTTCATGGACTTCACCCATTGCTACTTTGGCTTCCTCGGTTCCCAGACATCTTAATAACAAACCTTCCATAGTCCGAAAGTACAATACGTCTTCTAGTATAACATATTTGAGTGCTTTGCGCCTGACCTTTTGCTCGGTCGGCTTGGTTGGATCTCGACAAATAATCCCTTATCTCTCGTTCTCCAATCGACAGGGGTGAACACATAGAACCGCCAAACGCTTAGCTCGATTGGTCCTCGTCGGCTTCCGATCTTGTACCTCGATGCACATTGTGCCAATCGGTTTGCTTTATCATTAGCTTCTCCGGGGATATGTTCTATGGAAAATGTAGTGAACATCTCGATGATCTGGAGGCACCGATGCAAATCTTGGGTTAGTGCATCATCATTGCATCGGTATTCTCCTCGACTTGTTTGTACAATTAACATCGAATCTCCAAAAGCTTCGACGTCTCTCACTCCGATGCTATCTAACAGCTTGTAGACCCCTTAGTAATGCTTCGTATTCTGCTTGATTATTTGAACATCGGCTATTTAGCCGATACATGAAGTCATACTCCTGCTTTCTAGGTGAAACTAATATCACACCGATGCCTTCGCCTTCTTGGCAAACAGACCCATCAAAATACTGATTGCCAAGGAGTTACACTAGTTGTTCCGGCTAATGTTTCACTCCTGTGATAAAATCGGCCACACTTGTCCTTTCACAGATTTAGCCGATTCATAGGATAACTCAAACTCTGTTAGGGCGTATGCCCATTTACCAAGCCGACCACGCAGGATGGGCGCCGATAATATGTATTTAACTACATCGGTTTTGCATATTATAACGCATTTGGATGCCAGCATATAATGTCTTAACTTGGTGCAAGCAAAGTACAATGACAAGCATAATTTTTCTACTAAGGGATACCTGGTTTCTGCATCTAGAAGACGTCGGCTTAAGTAGTATATTGCTCGTTCCTTCCTATCGGCTTCTTGTGTTAAAACTGCTCCAATCGAATCACCTTCAGCCGATATATATAGTCTAAAAGGTATACCGTGTTTCGGTGCGGTCAATACTGGTGGACTCATCAGATAACCTTTTATGTCGTCGAAGGCCTTTTGCTGATCGGCTTCCCACTTAAACTCTTGGTTATCTTTAATTTTCAGCGGTGTGAAGGCGAATACGCCCCGACAAGTTTGAGATAAAACGTCGCAAGTAATTGATTTTCCCAATCAACACCGCAACTCCTTTTACTTGTCGGTGGTTTAGTATCGGCTATGGCTTTCACTTTGGTTGGGTTTACTTCAATCCCTCCTTCATGCACCGTAAACTCCAAGAAATTGTCCACCGATACTTCAAAGCACATTTGAGAGGGTTCATTTTTAACCCATGTAACCTTGTGCTTTCGAACATTTTTCTCAGATCGTCTAAATGTTGCCAGTTTTCTTTGGATTTTACCACTACGTCGTCAATGTATATTTCCACAGTATTGCCGATCAAATCATGGAAAATATGGTTCATAGCGGCGTTGATAAGTAGCACCGGCATTTTTAAACCGAAGGTCATAACTTTCCATTCATATAGCCCTAAAGCCCCCGGACATCTGAAAGCCGTTTTGGGTATATCGGCTTCGGCCATGAATATCTGATTGTATCCGGCGTTCCCGTCCAAAAAGCTTATGATTTTATTCCCAGATGCAGCATCGATAAGCATATCGGCTATGGGCATCGGGTACTCGTCTTTTGGCGTAGCTTTGTTCAAATCTCTAAAATCGACACATACCCTAAGTTTGCCGTTTTCTTCTTCACAGGGACGATGTTTGAGACCCACTCAACAGATCGGCAAGGCCGGATAAATTTCGCCTCTAGCAATCGTCCTACTTCTTCCTTTATAGCGTCATACAACGAGGGTTAAACCGCCTAGGTCTTGTTTGAACGGCCGATATCCAGGTTTTATAGGTAGCCGATGTTCAACTAGTCATCGGCTTAAACCTGGCATTTCATAATACTCCCACGCAAAGCAATCCTTATATTCCTTGAGTATTTCGACCAACTTTGTTTTATAATTGGGTTCTAATTTAGCACTTACAAACGCGTTGGTCTTTTGCTATCCCTTCCCCAATATCGATTTCCTCAAGGAAATCGCGTATGAATCCTAACCCCTTTCTTTCTTCTTCAAAATCTTCAATGACTTCTTCAGATTCTTCCCGCCAATAGCTCCTTGCCTTTTCCTGCAGTTTCGCTAGTGTCTCGCGCTCCATCTTCTTATCACTGCCTGTCCGATCAAACGTATTGGGTTTAACGCTGATCGGCTGAATCTGATTTCTCAATACAGATAAAATCGCAATTGTCCAAGGCTTTTCACGATATGCATTCGGCCTCTTCGTGTGGCCAATTGGTGTCGAGGGCTAGCCATGGCGATATGAGCCGATGTGCCTACCGGTACGACTTCTCTTGTATCATCGTTCCACCGCACGATTTACGGTGCATAGTTGATGGTATACAACGATTAGCATGGATCCAATCCGCCCAAGGAGTACGCTGTAATTGCCTTTAGCTTCAATCACAAAAACGCGATCGGCAAAGTTTTATTACCGATCGCCGCTTCGACACCATTACGCCTTTAGCCTCGGTTGGGTCTCCGTGAAGTCATTTAGCACCATGTTGGTCTTGATTAAGTCTTCATCGGCTTTTCCCAATTTTACGAAAGTACTTAACGGCATCAGTTGACCGTCGCCCGCCATCGACCAACATGCGGGATATTGGTCGCCATTAATGTATCCTTTTAGATATAATGGTTTCAAATGCCGATGCATGTCTTGTGGTTTTTCAAACACGTCACGGTGCTCAGAGGCACAATTGGGCGAACACTTCTTCACCGATTCTTGATTCACGAACTCGGCAGTAAAGTGAACACCATGTTTATATCCATTGGTGGCGTATCATCTCGGATCATCGGAGAACTGGATTGAACCGATTGATCTGAATCACTATCGATCTGTTCCTTCTTTCTCCACTCCTTTTTCAAAATCGGTACCGGTCTTACCTTATTAAACGTCCGATCCTCTCACTCTCCTTTCGGCTTCCCTTTCTTCTTGTGTTTTTAATCGTTGAAGCCTCTGCGTTGCGACTTCTTTGAGACCGAAGGGCACCATCTAGGTTTGGGTTCTATCGGCTTTCTTATCTTTCCACTAAATTGCCCATTTCACAGCCGATTCCATCCTTCTTGCGTTAGCCGATAATTCCCGATTTTGGGAGGATTCGCCTTGTTACGATGTTGACAACCTTTCATAGATCGGCCTTCGCTCCTTACGGGACGATCGTGTATCGGCCTGGACAACCTTGTCTTTTCTGATTGGTTTGGCCGACATGTAGATGAGTGTTGCATAGGACAAGATACAAGCTGTTGGTAAGGTCATCCTCTCTCCCAAAGAAATCGCCAAAAGGACATCGTCGATGTTTCTCTTCTTCATGTAATCGGCCGATGTGGCATATCGGCCGCCGACGCTCGTCCCTCCTTTTGCCTCGATCGATGAAAACACCGGTGTTGTTGAGGGTTATACCTTCGACTTATCCTTTCATATTTCCCGGGAGTTGTGAGAAGGTCGGCTTTGGTTTGAAATCGGCTCTTCTTGGGGCCCTCTCATTTCGATACCATTTACCGACCTCTAAGTCCCCTCTTGGTTTCACCGTTCTTGAGTTTTGTCCATTTTTATCGGCTTCTATTTGTATAGAACCGGCGGTGATCTACCTTGTCTCGCCTCGTGATACAATTCCCTTAGTTGGCTTATCCTCTTCCGCAGCCTCTTTTCTTTCGTGAACATTGAACCATGTTGACCTGAAAAGGGCCCATATCTATCTGCATAGCCGATTCTTACGCAAACTTTAACCTTGCCATCGGTGATGGCCGATTGGATCTATTGTCGAAAAATATTGCAATCGTTAGTGTTATGAGAGAACGAATGATGCCATTTGCAATACCTTCGCTTTTTAATTTCTTGGCCGATGGTATGATGTGCCCTTAGTAACCTTATGAGTTTTTCTTGTAGTAATAAATCAAATATTTTGTCACACTTTGACACATCATACGAGTACTTGATTTCCGCTTTATTCTTTGTCGGCCTAAGCAGAGAGCATACGAGTGGTTTTTTGGAACCTTTGGCCCACTCGGCTATGTTCACTTCGCCGTCGTCGAGGTGTCGCGAATCGTAATCTACCATGTTTACTTTGGCCTTTTCATTGCCGCTTGTCCTAAACCTATCTTTAAACCCTTTGCTTTCTGCATATCGGCTTTCATGTGCCGATACGCGATGGAGTAGGTGGCCTAAGTCGGGGAACTCCTGCCACGACAACTTTTCTTTTAATGGAGGGATTAACCCTTGGAACGCTAGGTCGGCCAATTGATCGTCGGGTAATGTTACATCAGTAGCACCTATTCAGACGCCCAAATCTCTTGATATAATCAGAGACCGATTCGCCAGATTGCCGGACTGAACTAAGATCGAAATCCTAAGCTCCATAGTTCCTAAAAGAAGTACTCATGGAATCGGCTTTCTAAATCGCTCCATATATGAACTGAATTAGGTGGTAGATTTGTGAACCAAGTGAATGCGGTGCGGATAATGATAAAGGAAACAACCTAATTTTTAACCCATCGGATCGTGCCGCCTCCCCACATTGAGCCATGAACCGTCCGATATGCTCAATTGTGGTAATAGAATCATCACGAGAATTTAGCAAAGTCCGTATCCTAAAGTTGTGGGGGTACGGCATTCGGTCTATGTAATCGGGCACGGCTTCCTCAGAGCCGATCACTCTCCCTCTGGGTTGTAAACCGAACTGTTCTCTCAAAACATTGGCAATTTGTTCTGCCCAATTAACATTGTCGGCTTGTGGTGCAGCCGGACACGGCCAATTCTCATTGTTTGTGCCCTGCCCCCCGAGTGCAAACTCGGGTCTTTGTCCAATTCGTACCTCAGGAGGTCTTGGTGCTGCGGCATAATTGTGATTAAAACCTAATGCATCGGGTATGGGTGCGAAAGGTTCGACGTATGGCACCACCCTATATGGTGCTTGTTTCATGGTTGTGGCCCCTCGTGATTGTGGAACCTGTCCCATTTCGATCGGCTGATAAGCCGATAACCCGATGTTATTGGAGGGCGCACTTGATTGATTTGATGCGCCTATCTTGGCTCCATCCGTGTGCCCATGGTAGTGTGTGAACCCATCTCTCTGTATGCTTGGTTTCAAAACAGTAGGTTGAGCCGGCATCATGATAGGTGCTTGAGCCGACACGTTTACTGTGTTGGTGTTGGGTGCTATGGAATATACTGGGTACGTAGGGATGGTTTGTGGTGGATCTAGCAGGCTTCCAGACGCAGCTAATTCTTGAGCAATTGTTTTCACACTATTTTCTATCATCGGCTTTAAAGTAGATACTAGAGCCGATGATTGGTTAATCAATGCGTGATGGACAGATTGCTCGATCATACTTGATAAATCAGCTTGAGCGGGTGCGTATCGGCTTACCGATTCAGATGTTGAATCTCCGATAGGATTGATGCTTGGGAGTGCAATCTTTTGAGTAACGCCACGGCGTGTTTTCTGGAAGCATCGTAGCATCATTTCCTCCAGCGCTGCCTTTCGATCTTCGAGTTCTTTCCGTTGCTCAGGGGTTAAATCGGCCATCTGGGGCGCGATTATGGCATCGGTGTTGATATCGGCGGTGACTGCGGGCTTGTCGGTTGACGACATTCTTTTTGTGTCCCACCGGGCGTGCCAAAATATGTTCGCGCCAAAACGTGAAGGGGGTTCTAGGCCTCGAACACACAAGACAAACACCGGGTTTGCAGAGCGTGCCAGTCGATTTGACCTGAAATCGACAAGGTAAAATTTGTAATTTGATCGAAGCCGATAAACAAGGATCTATCGGCTTTTAAGCTAGTCGGCAAGAACCGATTAGGAGATAACTAGATCAACTGGTTACTGATTGATCCGGATACAAGGTAAAATCGGCCGGAAGGCGATGCGCAACAAAACGAAGCAAATCAAACCTGGGTGAAATCGGCTAAAATCAACAATCGGCGATGCGCAACTATGTTGATTCCGTCGACTTGCAGAGAGATCTATGAGGCTAAAACAATGTAAAAGAAAAACTTGTAAAAGTAGATGTGTTGTGTTGTTGGATTGATTCTCTCTTCGCTTGGCGCCCTCCCCCTTTTATAACACGCCTGACCGATCCGAGTTGTACATGGATACGGTGTATTTATCCGTATCGGCCTTTTATCCGATTTCCTTTCCTTTCTTAGAAACGGATTCCTTTTCCGAGCCGATTACCGATTCCTTTCTGTACGATACTTCTTCTATTTTTAGACCGATTCCAATACATACCGAATTTTGGTGCAAACACCTTCCTTGATGTATCAACCTCATGTAAGTAGGATTCAATGCATAACTTATACTGTTGTGTGAGTACACCTTTTGTACTCAATTGGATTGTCCATTGCTGCAGGTGAGGTTGAGACGTCACCTATGGATCCTTATCGGGATGACGTCCCCAAATGCTAACGCTTAGAGGGCCTTTCTTAACCCCACCCAGTTGCCTGAGGGTTGGAGCGTACTACGCTGGACACATGCTTTTGTCGTTTATGCTTTATTCCGCTGCTTGTTAATGTAAAACTTTATGTATGTCATTGTGAACTACGGTATCACTTTTGGTATGTAAAATACAACTGTTTAGGTTTCCGTTAATGTGTATGAGATGTGATCCAAACTGTTAAGCATTGTCGCACGTGTTGGAGAACTTTCCTGGGACCAACACGGGCATATATGCGGGACACCCGAGGTTCCCTTGATTTACTTGAGCTGTGAGATACAAGTGAGTGAATCAATGGAGTCCCGGGGACGATTCCCCACAGGCTTGGTATTAGAGCTCTATACGGACTGTAGGTTAGAACGGAACGACTACCACCTGTTTAGGACTTGTTTTGGGTCGAAATTATTTTCATATCTAGTAATTTCAGAACTGCTATTGCTGTGCATTCCTTTATTCCTTACCCATCTTAGTTCTATATCTCACCCTTGTATTCATTTGATTTAGCAAGTGAATTTTCTAACCCGTCTTTTCTTTTTCAAATGATAGATGAGTTATGGACCTTTGGTTTTGGTTACCCGCGCTGAGGATGTAGAAGGTTTCCCTTCCCTCCTTCGGGATATGCTGTGGAGGGAAAACTTCACATATGCACCCGAGTACGTGGTGTACAGGCGCGTATTGGGACCCGGACTGGAGACCTACACCGCTGCAGTCCATATCATCGCCAGGATGATGACGGGGAGTGTTCCCTATCACTTCCAGGCACGGGGGACATCCATTGGGATGGCGATCCAAGAGGTGGCCTACGTTGCCATGTACCATCTTCGTCATGATCTACGGGAGCTGATTGAGCCCCCGTATCTCTACTTCCCACAGCGAGGACCAACGGACGCCTTCAACTACGTTGTGGAGATCGAGCTAGGAGAAGACCGATCCGTTCGCCAGTTGGCGAGCTTGGTCCGTACCTTGGATCGGGCTCATCGATGCATGATTCACGAGCTATGGGAGACTCGTGCCCATCTTCACGCCGCCTAGGGCATCTTCAGCACTTGGTTCATATCAGCCTGGTGCCAAGAGATGTGTTGTATGGACACAATTCTACTTCGCCTCACAACGCAGTCTACCCACTTTCCAGTTTCCAAGCGTGGCATGGGTGGAGGTGCCACAATTCATTCGCAGCCGCGCGCGCATCAATTCGGTGAATACGACACGTCATCGTGTCCAGGGATTACCGGGGGGGCGCTACCTTACTTAGGACCCCCGCAGCGTCTTACTAGCCCCTTGGACCCCGATGACACGGGATCACCGGGATACCATCTCTTAGCAGAGTTTCCCAAGCGCTTCCTTAGAGACATTTGAGTTGTCTCAGTCGGGCTCGTCGTGATCCCTATGTAGGGATGAACTATTTTAATTCGAAGTTATGTAATAGACTATGCCGTGTAGCTTAGGCTGAGTACTTTTGTGATCATCTTGGAACCTTGTTGTCATTTCGTGGATGTTGTTGGAGCTTATGAACTTCCGTATTTGAATGCTTTATGGTTATGGTGTATGTTTTCTTGCTGCATGTATGTGGATTGTCATGTTTGTATCTTGCTGTTTAGAATCTCAATTTCCACATTCTTGTGGCTCTTTTGCTCAATGTTGTTAATTCTGGTTTGGCAACAGAATGGCAGGAGCTACAACTCGATCGCAAGCTCAGCGCGAGGCGAGACCGCACTCCGTGGGCTCCCAAGCTGCTGAAGAGTTGGCTCAGGGTGTTGTCCACGATCGCCCGAAGTCTTCTCAAAGGCAGACTCAGCCTTCCCCTCAAATGGAGGGGGAACTTCCACCACCTCCAACCATGGCTCAAGTTCTCGCTATGATCGAGCAAAACCGGCAGGATCAGACGTTGATCTTGCAGCAGATCGCTCGCAATACCGTCATTGCCCCGGGCCCTTTCCGAGGTGCTAGCGGGGGAGGACATCATGTCGTGGGTGGGCTCGGCGAATTCCTTCGCACGTAGCCTCCGTTATTCTCCCGAGCAGAAGATCCACTTGAGGCCGACGATTGGCTTCGGACTACTGAGTGCAAGCTCGCAATCGCTCAATGTCCGGACCATGAGAAGGTCTTCATGGTCGATGAATGCCCTGGACAGAGACAAAACAAAATGAACAGAACGAGGAAGACAGAAAGCTCAAATGGTAAAGGACAAAAAATAAACGAGCGCGTGTTTCTTAGAAAAAGCACGATAATTCGTCCCTACCAGCCCCCGCTGTGAACGAAGGTCATGCACCTAAATTGCAAGCACGAGCTCGTGCATAGCAGAGTTAGGAAAGAATCGTGCATGTCCTCACCTCATGAGCTAACGCCATTTCTCCGAGTTGCGAGCATGGGTTAAGTCACGAAAGGAACAAGCGCGCGACTCCATCCCCCCATGCGTCTTGACCCATGCCCCTAGTTTGTGAGCATAGTTTCAGCAAGGATGGGGAAAACGTGTGTCTTGACTGATAATGCTTGTGGCCACCGAGCACGCGTAGGTCGAACTAGAGCTCTGGACCGTCCAAGAGGGTGTCCGTGTGTGATCGTATCTTGCAGCGAAGAGCTACTACGAACAATGATCGGCTTAAGTAGACTGAAACCTCTGGAGGTGAGTTTAGTGACCCAGCATTGGTGCCCGTGCATTCGTCATTAAGAGAGTGAGATTGGAGCGTATGTTCTTGCCCACACATGCTCATTCTGTCGTCAAGATCGTGAGGAGGATAGTTTGCCCTTGTGCGAGGCTAGGTTGGCTTACCAATAGGCAAGGACTTTGGGACATTCACAAGATCTTGGGAAGAATGGAACTCACGGAGGTGAAAAGAACCAAATTTTTTATAGGGTAAAATCCGCTGATCTTGCGTAAAACAATGCAGTAATAAACAAACTAAACATAAAACTTACGTAGTTGATCGATGTTCCAAGTGCTAGCGAGCTCTCGACCATCCTCCATCGCTAGGCGAATAGTCCTCGGGCGTGTTGCTGAGACGACCGTGAATAGACCGTCCCACCTGGGGGTCAGCTTGTTAGCTTTGGACAAATCCTGAACTCGACGTAAGACAAGATCGCCAACTTGCAAGGTCCTTGGTTGAACCGACTTAGCCGTGTGCCTACGAAGAGCCTGTAGGTAAACCACGGATCGTAGCAAAGCCCGTTCGCATGTTGCCTCGGTGAAGTCTAGGTCCAGGAGACGCTCGTCTTCCTGGTCGATGCTATCGACCAGGTGCACCCTTGGGGAACCCATAATGATCTCAGCGGCTAATATAGCCTCTACACCATATATGAGTTGGAACGGGGTTTCACCCGTGGCCCGACTTGTCGTGGTGCAACCGACCAAAGGACGGAAGGGAGCTCATCCACCCATACCTGCTGATGCTGGTTGAGGTTCTTAAAGACCCTCTTTTTTTATCCCTTGGATAATCTGACCGTTTACTCGCTCGGGCACTCCATTGCTCTATGGATGTGCCACAGAGGCGAAACAAACCTTGGTCATGATGTCCTTGCAATAGGCTTAAAACAGTTTGCTGATGAACTGGGTGACGTTGTCCGTGATTAGGCGGTTGGGGATCCCAAAGCGCGTCACCACGTTATTGCAAAAAAACCTCTTGGCTGCCTAGGCTGAGATGGTCGATACAGGTTCGGCCTCAATCCACTTGGTGAAAGTGTCGATAGCCACAATCAACTACTTGCAGCCTTTCTGGCCCTAGGGGAAAGGTCCGAGAATATCGAGCCCCCAAGCCGAGAATGGCCTGAAAGCATAATAGTTTTAAGCGCGTATGTTGGTTGATGGGCCTTGCGAGCATGAAACTGGCATGCTCGGCAAGTCATCACAATCGACCGAGCATCGGCTATGGTCGTAGGCCAGTAATAACCCAATCAGAAGGCTTTGCTCACGAGCGTCCTGAACGACGAGTGAACTCCACACATTCCTTCATGGATATCTTAAAGAAGGAACATGCCTTCTTCTTGAGAGATGCACTTGGAGAGGACTCTTAGTGCTCCCTTGCGGTACAGGGCGCCCTCGATCAGTTTGTACAAAGAGGATCGCCTTATAAGCCGGGAACGCTCGGCTTCTTCTACGGGCAATGTCCCATGCGCGAGGTACTGGATGAATGGCGTCATCCAGTTCGCACCCTGCTTGAGAAGAGAGACTTCGCTGCCAACCTCTGGTGCCTCCTCTACAGAGGGAATGGAGGGCTTGTTCAGGTGCTCAACAAGCACCCCCACCAGAGGGGCAGTTTGAGAGGAACCGAGCTTTGATAATTGGTCGGCTAGGAAATTGTCCTTCCTGTGGATGTAGAGTACCTCGAAGTTCTTGAAGTACTTCTCCATTTTCCTCACTTCGACCAGGTAAAGCGCCATTAAGCTATTAGAACACTGATACTCCTTGTTGACCTGGTTGATGACCAACTGCGAATCGCCTTTCACAGTGAGCCATTGGACTCCAAGCACCTTGCATGCTCGTAGCCCGGCCAAGAGGCCCTTGTACTCTACCGCGTTATTGGTCGCGGCGAAGTGCAATTGAATGGCATACTGGAGTTGTTCTCCCTGCGGGGGATCAATACAACACCAGCCCTCGAGCATTCATATGCACGAGACCCATCAAAGTACATGGTCCAATGACCTTCAGATCTATCGATCTCAATAGCGGGTGGCGCTGGATTCGTCCACTCGGCTACAAAGTCTACCAAGACCTGGGACTTGATCGCCGTGCGAGTCGAGAATTGGATTCTTGAACCTTACCTTCGCTCTCCCCTCGTATATGAACCTTGGTGTGTCAACAGATGGAAGCCATCAATTTACAAGAAGATTTGACATATAAAGAGCATCCGGTCAAGATATTAGACACTACGGATCGTGAAACAAAAAACAAATCAACCCGCTTCTGCAGGGTCCAGTGGAGTAATCATTCAGAAAGTGAAGCGACTTGGGAACGCGAAGAAGAGTTGAAGAAGGAGTTTCCGAACCTATTCTCTAGTTAGTCTCGAATCTCGGGGACGAGATTCTGTTAAGGGGGGGAGGTTTGTAACATCCCAAAAATTTCTTTTAATATATCTAGTGTGTTTCTAGGATTAATTGTAACTCTCCGAAATTTACTTGGAATCCTCGCGAGTAATTTGAATTCAAGTTTGTTGGACTAATCGTATTAAATAAAGATCAGGCATTTTCGAATAAGCATAAAATTTAAAATTTTGTTGATAATTAAGATAATTGGTAGACGAGAGTGTTCGCTTCAAATATTTTCGAAAAACATGCTATATAACGTAAGTCGTTGATTTTACAAAAATCTGAACAGTGTCTGATTCACTAAAAGATTTTTTTACGAAAAATCTATACGTCGAAAAATCACGAAACCAACTTCGTTGGGTTCCAAATAGTTCCTAGTATTTTAGAGGAATTTTTTGGATTTTTAGAACCTCTCTGTTATTTTTTTTTCTCGACATGTTTTGAGAACATGTGTGTGTATATACATACGCCACTTTCTGTCGCCATGAGGCACGTCATGAGGCATATACATATATACACACTAATTGTTAAGTACCAATGCCATTACCATTACTTCTTTTCAGCCGTTTCTCCTGCCGTTCTCCCAGCCGTTCCTGTGGGGGCTCCGGTCTTTGTAACAGTAACTCAGAAACTCACTGTTGCGAAGGACTGTAATTAACGCAACTCGTCAATAATCCAGTTACTAATTACAAACCGTACCCGGTTTGGGGCCAATCGATCAGCACGACACACTCCGTTGGTGGTCATATGCTAAAGGATTGATTCCAACCCGAGCTTCCCCGAGTTATGTGTCTAGTGCTAGTTCCCTGGATCCGTAGCCTAGCACCCACATATGTTCACAATAAGTTGCATCAAGAATCAAGCTTAAAGTATTAGTTGTATTAATACTGGTTAGATTACAACTATTGGTTACAAGAAAAGCACATAGCCGATTGGCTAAAAAGCAAAATAGGAGAAACAAAACCGCAACAGCGGTAGCGGTATGCCTTCCCATACCCAGAGAGGCAACCGATCGGGGCGAAAGTCCCGGATAACCGACAGACTCGACACCCGCCTCGAAGAACTCGACGAACGACGCGCCTTCACTGCTTTTGACGCCATCTTCTATGCATGTTGTTAATATAGAGCAAACGGTGAGTACACGTATGTACTCGCAAGACTTTAGTGTATGGAAATAATAATGTAAATGCAGGTTATAACCATGGAATCAGGTTTCTACACTAAGTCTATTTGAGCACAAAGCAAGATTTATTTGCAATAATCTAATAGATTCTAAACATTCGAATTTATAAAGCAGTGGTAAAGAAATCATTTTTGTTGCAAGCAATAAATATATCAATTGATCCATAAACCAAATTCCCAACCATCCAATTTCACCAACCGAAAACCAACTAACCTACCTTACCAAAACCATTTCCAAAAACCAACTTCCAACCAAACTCAATAACCAAACCAGCTCCTAACCAAGTCCAACCAAATCCATTTCCGAGACCGAACCAAGACCAGACCTGAACCAACACCAGAAATTCTATACTTGATAGTACTTCCCAAGCTGCTCATGACCGTGAGCACGGCTAATCGATTAGTTTAATATATATCTCTGCAGAGAGTGTACACTTTACCCACATGACACATTCTAGCAATCATGTCAACCATGCCACGCGATACTCACGTACCCGTTTTGCTAGACTGTGACGAGACCTTTCGATAGGTTAGGATTTAAACTTTGCACCAGCCCGGTAATGTGCATCCTTGCTACGGTCCCAAGAGGATGTCCACTAGTGGTCTTTACAGGCACCCACTAGCTTTACTGGCCCATGCCTCCCCCATAGTAAGCATTACCGTTGTATTGGGCAAACTCCCCATCGATGCCTCGACGAGGGAGCCCCTAGAACACACCGACACGGCAGATGTGTCCAACTCTTCCGCCGCCTAATGATGCAAGACTCAAATCCTTTCCAATGTACTAGGCCAGGGCCATCCCATACTGGCACATGTGGCTGTACTGTTTGACCCAGTAATAGCATCAAGTTCAGTCCTTAGGGTGACTCAGGCGAGATCCTCCAAACCCACTTGCTATGGCCAAAGAGGATGTCCACTAGTGGTCCCTACGGGCTCCCACTAGCTTTACTGGCCCATACCTCCCCATAGCAAGGGACCAAACCAAACCAAGCCTCAGGCTTGCCATCCAATCCATAAACATTCCAAACAAGCCCCTGGCTTGTGATCCATTCCATTCCAACCATCCATCCGAATCAACCAAACCAAACTAAATTCCAAATCACCAATCACCAACATCTCGCCCGGTCTAAATACTCCTTTTCCATTTTTCCAACAACACCAATCCAACCATTTCCCAAACCAACACCTAACTCCGAACCATCAACCAAATCCAACCGAACCGACCAATTCCAAGAAGAATTGTAATTGATTGTGTCGAGACATCATACAGTACATTCTACAGCATAGCTAAGCACATGCAGATACTTCTCGTTATTACCCAACTGACATTTATTTTTATGTCTACGTTCTTTAGCCTAAGGTTCATCAAGGTTCACGACTCAATTAAGATTAAGGAAATCCATCAAATTAGGTCTAACTACCAAATTTTTCCCACAACTAGCATCTTTACTGAACATACACGCATGCATAATAGTTTTGACAATTGAAAGTAGCATTTGCAAGTATAGGGTCAAAATGATCAAAGGAGGTGCTTGCCTGTTTGCTCTTTTAACAAGGTCCAACCTGGAACGAAGTCGGAATCGTCGTCTACCGAATCGCCAACGCCTGACGAAAAGCAATAGAAACAATCAACGGCGAATCAAACCAGACGAATAAGAACCAAATACAAAAGCGAATCAAATCCGAGAGACTAAGATCAAAAGAGCTTGAAAAAGAGGTTTTAAACTTCTCAGCTCACATCGGCAATATCGACACACAAGTCCCAGTAGTATCGTTCAATCAAAGACCGACCTTACGGCAGTACTGCCGATCCCCGGTAGTACCGTACCATCGGGACGATAATGTCGACGGCTGAAAACTAAAACAGAAAGCTTTCTGGAAAATACTGCCTTAACGTTGCCCACAGTACTTCTACTCAAGTAGTTGTACCGGCCCCATACAACAGCAGTACCGGAATTTCAAAGGCCGAGATCAGCGCACTTGGAATATAGCTACCGGCTTGTTTCACGCAGTATTACCAAATGGGGTGGAAATACCGGATCCAAACATCGGCAGCGCCGCGGCTCCAAAGGCTGGAAACAGCTCACTCTGAAAACAACTACCAGCGTTATAGTCATAGTACTACTGCTCAGGCAGCGGTACTGAGACTATCACGGCGGTAGCGCCGGTATTCCAGAAAGGGCCGGAATGCGAGAAAGGGGTTTTCGCTCAAACGGGATCGGAACTCAGGTACGAGCGCCAGGTCACGGTCCTAACAGCGCCAGGAACACAACTAACCTGGTACCAACCGGTTCTAAGCTCGTTTGATCGATTTACCACTTTCCGATTCCGAGCACAGAAACTTTTGCCCAAAAACGGTTTACGAAAAAGGAAGAACCAACGAAAACGATCCAAATGGGGAGGGAAGCGACCTAACACGAAACCGAGAAAACGAGAACTTAAAGAGAAAAAGGAAAATCCGAACTTCTCCCTAAGTCCGGCAGTACCGGCGGTAAACCGGCGGTAGTGCCGCCCTTACGCCCGGCAGTACCGGCCATTAAGCCCGGTAGTGCCGCAGGTCAGGGATCGAATTGGGGTGCTCTCTGGAAAATAACTACCGCCGCCTAAGCCCGGTAGTGCCGCTCCCTCCCGGCAGTACCGCCCTTACCCAGCGGTAGTGCCGGCCACCACGAGGCCAAGTTCCCAAAAATTGAGATTTTACGCATTGACCCCCGGAACTTCGACGTAAGTGCATGGATAGGTCCCTGGGGACCCATGGGACTTATTCACGCAGGTTTCACAAGTTCCGAGCTCGCTTTGCTAAAAAAATCACTTTTCAGATCCTTTCTCTCCCGACACCGACGCGAAAATGGATTTCGACCAGAGGGTGTCGAAACTCGAGTTTCATCGCAAGAACGGGTTCTCTACTACTCTAGGGACTTAAGTGCGCTAGACTTGTGAGCTTTGGGACTTCGGAACTTGAAATCGCTCCGAATGCCCAGAGTGCAACTTTTGTAAATCCTTCGGAAAACGGATTTCGCAACACGCGCACTAGGCCCGCTAGAACACAAAGGTCCTACCCGTCTGAAAACTAGTCTACGAACTCGATGCACGAAGATCAAACTTATAGAACTCGAAAACCCTAAATAATCCCGAATATCGATTCTGGACCCGAATCGAGTTCAAACTCGATTCTTCTGCGAGAATCGACCTTCGTGGTATGGGACATATTCGTGAGTCGCCCTCTCGGCATTTCCGGAGCTAGGGTTTCAATGGGAGGTTTCCGGAAATTCGAGGAACGGCTTCTTAAGGCGAATAAACCCAACAAGGAGTAGATCAGGGTTTTCGAAATGAATCAATCGCGTAAAAGAAATCTTCTAACCCTAATCTAGATCTAGCGACTCGATGAATCATCGATCTACTACCCGATCTAGACTTTCTAGGGCTAAACAAGCGAGAAAAGAAAAGAGAAAAGGAGGGTGGAAGCTAGGGTTTGCATCAAACCTTAGGGTTTGAGCTCAAACTTCGAATCCATCGGTTGGGAGACTTCTTGGAGGCTTGAGGATGCTTCACCACTCCTCAAGGCTTGCTCTTCTTGCTCCTTGGGAGCTCCACTGGCCAGCATAGAAGGAAGGAGAGGAGGAGCTCGGGTTGGAGAGGAAGAAGAGAGTGAGAGGAAGAGAGAGAGAGTGAGAGAGGGCAAATGAGAGAGTGAGAGAGAGGAGGAGACTCTCCCCTCTGGATAAATACGAGAAAGGGAGGGCCAGGGCAACGTGGAGGAAGGAGATTGGTCAACAACCCCTACACCCGTCGCTCGGCCGGCAGTACCGCTCCTCGGCGGTAGTGCCAAGACGACGCGCAGCATCGCCCTAGCCGTGATGCCGCCTCTGCAAAGAAACTCCAAGTTCTTCTTCGCGATTCTTCTCCAATCTTCGGAATTGATCCTTGGGGATCTAAGGAAAGGGTTTAAGGATCTCAAAGAGAAGTTTTGGGGTTAGGCTTACTAACGACTTCAGAGGATTTCGACCGGACTCGAAACTCAGAGTTTCAGGTCAAAATCGATCGGAACGACTCTAGCGAATCGAAAAAAAACAATCCGAAAACAAATAACTCCAAATCAAGATCCAAAAATCAAATCAAAGCACCAATAAACACTCAATTAGCTTAATTAAGCCTAGTTAAACTTAATTACAAATTCAGGATGTTACAATCCTACCCCCCTTATAAAAATCTCGTCCTCGAGATTTGCCAAGCTCGGCAAAAGGAGGAAGGAAACTCAATCCTGAGAAATCTTCACACTCCCAGGTGGTTCCGTCCTGGGCGTGGTTGCTCCATTGGACTTTGGTCAACTCAATGATGTGACTGGGAATATAGCGCACCGCATCATCAAGGACACAAACATAACGTTCACAACTGATAGATTCAGCTAGAAAACCGTCACGTCCAAAGGAGTAAGTTTGGTGGGACTCTGAAGGCACTACCTCAGTTACAGCACACTAAATTCATCGGTTATCATCAGAACTGAGGCAGAAACTCAGGCTGAGAAGTTACCCCACTTATCTTCACTTAAGAAGATTTGGTGTGGACCAATGCATTACAGTGCTAGCATCCCACGAACGTGCAATCATTTAATTGCATCACAAGTTGAGACCTCTGGCGAACGAAATCGTCAACACTAAGGTCCAACTCGCGGCGACGATTACTCAGAAAGGTTACGACTCCAGGTAGCGATTCAATATTAACTCAGGACTGCATCAGGAACAATCTCTACAATTCTTCAATGAAGTTTGTCGGTATTTTCCAAAAATATCTATACTGGGCACATACCCAACACCAAAAGAGAGTGGGGATATGGCTCGTGCTGATCGAAATCAGGAGAAAATAATTGATTTGGCGCCAACCGGTCCAACTAAAGGAATAGCACGATCAACACAGTCGATGCTCTCCTAGTCCTTGAACTCTGGTTCAAATCAAGGATTACATCGAATCTTAGGTATATCCGAATCATTCACTACGGGAATTAACTTCCCTGATGAATAATAAGAATTCTCCTAGACAACGTGCTAAGTCCCGAAATTGTGTCAGGCGATTAGATTAACGTCTCATTGCCTAGACAACAATTGTCAACTTCCATTTGCACAGAACTCGAGATCGAGGGCGATTAAGAAGCTCCAGAATCAACCAAGGTCATCGCAAGAGCTGAATGTACGGGAAATATACCAAGCACTACACTAGACGTGTAGCTTAACTTTTCACCGCCAAAGTTTGGCCGACAACGACTAAGATTACGGGCTGAACAAGACATGGCGACCACTTTGATGTCCTTGCGCTTCATCGACGAAACTTTGCCAGGCGATCCGGGGCACTCGGATCTTGAAGACAATTTATCGCAGTCGTAAGTTCGGACAATCTCTGGGTGGAATGACCTTTCCCACGACGTGCGTAACGAGTGAACGTGACCATCCGGCCTTGTCTCCCACTAAATCACCTTTCACGGTTAGAAAACTGAACCGCAGATGAAGAAGGTTGAAAAACACTTCCTTGGGATTTTAAGTATGGAGACACAACCGACTATGCTTAAGCGATTGGTTTCACAAGACGACTCCAAAGGATTAGCGCTTGCTAACCTCTAGGCCAATCACCTTCGCTTTCGGCTTTCTGGGCTGCCCGCGTTGTCCTCAACGCGAGTCGCTCTTGATCAACACTTGCATGTTGGGGATATCGTGAGTTGCAGTGAAAACTTAATCTCCTCAATGAGATGCTCCCAAAAGAGAAAGATCTTCTGGCCTTCACTCGTAATCTCATCTACGACAAAGCGGGCCAGGTAATTGAACTCGTGGAGGTAGTCCATAACTGGCATGGACTTTTACTTGAGATTAAAACTCTCGCTTCTTTGCCTCCAATAAGCTAGAAGATAGTGGGCAGCATCTTTGCACCTAGAACTACATCTACACACCTCGTGAGATCGAGCTAGGGCTCATTGTCACGAAGTCAATCGTCGACAACCAAAGGATCTCGTGTCGACGAAAGAGTTCAGCGATCAAACTATTGGAACCCAAACAAATGAGATCTTATCGTGCTTAGCCGGCTCATTTGTGGCTTCCTTAAATAGAACCACACGCTAAGAGTGCACACAAGGAGTAACTCTTCGGCATTTAGTTGCACACAGAGCCAAACAATTTATGCGCAACATGACAACCAAGAGTCGAGGCAAAAGCGGAACAAGATCCGCACATGGGCATTCACCTTGAACCGAATCGGATAAGAGTAAGTAAATGCAAGGATAACCCGACAAAGCGATAGAATCGAGGCGATAACTTAGTACGTCAGTATGCATAACAAAGAGTTAATTTACAACCATCATCTACCGCCATCACACACTCCCATAACATTCTTTACAATGCAAAGTAAAGAAGCAGAATGCTCAAATTTACAACAAAATGAGCACTAGAACTACCTTTCCTTATAATGAACATTTAGGGACAACCAGGCTCTTCAGGCTTAGGGACGAGCGACGAACGGACAGTTCCGGGCATAGTGTCCTGGTCGACCACATGCAAAACAAGTGAATGTGGTAGCTCGGCCCCGATTTCTAGAAATTTCCCCCTCGCGGTTGAGCGATCGAGCCGCTTGTGGAAAAGGACGTGGAGGAACAGGCGGTGAAGCTGAGGCAGCTGGCATCATCAACAAGTACTCGTTACCGAAGATGATGTTCGCCGCGATTCACACTTGAGGAGGCACTGGGATAAGTCGTCGCTGAGCGAGATCCACTACTTCCCACTGGCGCACGAGTGCGACGAACGACTCGACGGTAAGTTCCATACGGTTGCGGGAGTTCCTCTGCTGGCTCCGGGGCATCACACTCCCCGTACACGATTTCTGAGGTGAAAAGGCCGTGATCGAGGAATGGAGCCATATGACTTTCGAGCACAGAGACACGACGACGAGCAGACAACAGCTCATCCCGAAGATGTCGAAGGTATTGGTCAAGGATTCCCGTTAGTCTGATCTGCCAGGCAGAAGCAGGGTCCATCGACGCATCCAACGTCACATAGATGCTCTCCGAGCTGTCCGGCTCAAGAGAGGGACAGTTGGGGAACAACTGAGCCATCTCGGGAAGATCATGACGGAGACGAAAGATGGCAACATAGGCTCCGTCAAGCACTGCAGCTAGCGGACTAGAAGCCAAACCGACATAACGACGAGTCTGCTCCCCACCATGGCGACCATGGATAGACACTTCCGCCGCAAACAGCGAAGAAGCTGGGCTGGTCCCGGCGCGTGAGATTAGATACTCCGGCCGCTCTGAAAAGCCAGCAAGACGTATCTGAAAGGCCCAACGATGTCGCCTAGAGGGGGGGTGAATAGGCGGAATAAAATTTACGCAGCGGAATAAAAACACCCGAGCAGGTCAACCCGGACTGTCCGGTATTTGGTCCGGATACTCCGGCTTGTCCGGAGTCTCCGGTATTGGGACCGGACTCTCCGGGTTAGGCTCGGGGCGCAACAAAAACTACTCTAGCAAGCACAATAAATTACTAGAAAAGGAAGGCAAGAACAACCTAGACAATTGCTTAGAAAGGATTTGAATTTAAAGCTAAGCAAAGAGCTAGATCTAACTTAACAAATTCAAATCCAAGGAGCAAGACTAGGAAGTAAAAGAGAGAGAGAGACGCGATTTTCACGAAGTTCGGATTCTTGAAGGGAATCTACGTCTCCGTTGAGGTGGCTCGGTCACACTTGAGCCGGGTCTCTTTCAACCCGCTTTCCTCGGTGTTGCACAAATGCACTCGCCGGCTTCACTTCTTGTCCCTTTCCTTTGAGGCGAGACTCGCCTTCACAAACGACAAGGGCTCACCACACAAGTTGGTAGCTCCGGTGACTCCTAGCCGTCTAGGAGACCTTCAACCTCCAAGAGTAAAAGTACCACGAAGAATCGCTTGGAGGATGAACTAGTGCTCAACAACTAGAAATAAATGCACCTAGCACTTTGCTTCTTCCTCTCCTCACCAAAAGAATCAACAACCAAATTAATTGGTGGGAGGAAGTGAGGCTCTATTGAATGCTTAGAGATGGTTAGGAATGGCTTGAATGCTGCTATGAATGAGCTCAATAGAGATCCTAGCCGTTGGAGTGGAGTGGAGGCTTTAAATACCCTTTTTGAAAACTAGCCGTTACTCTGCTTTTGAGCAGCCGGAGTGTCCGGACAAATAACCGGAGACTCGGGTTATCCGAGACTCCGGACCAAATGTCGGATACTCGGACCAGTGAAGCGAGGCAGAGAGGTCCAACCGGAGACTCGGACCAAATGTCGGATACTCGGATTGAATCCGAGACTCAGTTTGGAAACCGGAGACTCCGGGTTACCTGATTCAGTTTTAATTTGAAACTTTTCAAAACCAAATGTAGGAGTGCTAATTAGAGATGCACGATAAATGATGTTGAGCACATGCACATCCTAAAGTCGATTTCTCGTCATACCCTCTTAATAGATACGGCTATCCTTAAGACACAAATAAATAAAATTATTACAACTTTGGTCTTGATGCCGTCCCTTTTGATTTTAAGTAGTTGTAGGGGCGTCAATGTCGTTCCAAGCTCGATAAGATCTCGATCTCTGCGGTATTCTTGGATAAAACATTAGATCTCTTTAATTGTGTCATCATTAATCACCAAAACAAATTGAGGGGCCTAGATGCACTTTCAATCTCCTTTTTGGTGTATTGATGACAACACAATCTTGACAAAAATAAAAGGATATGAAATAGACTTTAGCAAATCGAGATAAAATGGAGCTCCCCCTAAATGTGTGCATTAGAAGAATTGAGTGGAATCGAATGCACATATTTAACGAGAAATAAACCGAGAGCTCCCCAAACACAGGAGAGAATACAACACAAGTATCTCAAGACAAATCATGCATAAATGACATTATGAGGAATAACAGAGTTCTCGAAACACAAAACAAGTCCACTAGCGACAGCAAACAAGAAAAAAGGGCGACTAAGGAAAACGACTCTAAAGAATCACTCCCCTTTGGCATCAAGACACCAAAAGGAGGAGGACACGAGGAGATCACTCGTCGTCCGCCTTCGCCGCCAGACGCTGAATACTCGGAGTCAATCTGAGGAGGAGGAGAAGCGGTAGAAGAAGTGATGCCAAGCAGTGATCTGCGGAGTGGCATCGCTACTCTCCTCGGAAGACCGGAAGAGTCGCTAGGAGAAATCGCCTGCGCCATTGTGGCGGCGGATGCTCGCGGATGTCTCGACCATTCTTCTTGATCTGCTGCTCATCACCTTACTGGCGGAGATGTCACGGCAGAGGGAGGAAGACATGCTTGAGCATCCTCGAAGAGTGCCGCTCGGGACCTCGATGCCTTTCGGAGAGAGCAGGAGGAGGCACAGCGAGGAGAGCAGACGGAGGTGGAGGTGAAAGCGACCACGACGAGTCCTCGAGGAAGCTGGACCAGGGCGGTGAAGCGGAAGGAGGCGAAGGAGGTCGAACCTTGTAAGCAAGATGCTCCTCATCTCGACAAACTTGAGACCGCTCACGAAGAGATCAAGGTCATCACAAAGGGTGCATAGCTGCGGTGGCCATGTTGCTCTGCGCATTACGCCTCATCGTCTCCCACATGAAATCGACAATGTCAAACGAGTGGGTGCGCTCGGCGAGATGAAACGACAAGTTCCTTCCATAGGAACCGATGGCGAAGCATCTCCCTCCTTGGGCCAAGAGTGACCCTCAACGGCTGTTGAGCACGGTGGAACATCCTTGGACCCTTGATGGTCCCAAGCGTGAAGCTCCTCGAGGTGTCATAAAGTGACTCAATCTCCTCGTGATCATCACCTTCTTGAAGTGAAGCTTTGAAATTTGTCGTTGTATCTGAGATTGAGGACTGCGCAAACCTCTTCTTGCTAGCCACATACCAAATCTTATGCATCATCCACCAAATGGCCTCATCATTCTTGTCAAAGTACAAAGTGGTATAGAATTGCATGATAACCTCATTGTTCAGTCATACTTGAATGCCATGAGATTCTTAATCTGATGCAGCTCACAAATCTCAATGATCCGAGTGAAAGCTGGATTGTTAGCTGCTGCCATATACTCCCAATCAATGGTCTTCATCACGACCCTTTGGGTGCTCAAGTGGGTATAGGACCGTCTCGTAGAAGTTCGATCAAACCGGTTCCAAAACGGCGGTCCACATACTCATCCTGGTGAAGCTTCGAGAGGATCCTTCTTTACGTGCTCGACAATAGCTTTTCCTTTTCCAGATCTGTCCGATAATCGATGATCCTCATTGGATTCACAGACATTGGGTAGTTCCACACAGGCTTGGCCTTGGCTAGAGGACCAATGAAACGCCCGGAAGCACGAAACTTCGCTCCTTTTACGATCCACGAAGCCTGGCATGAGTATCTGCTGGATGCTCATCTGGATCGAGTGGCGAGGAGGAGGAGACAGGCAGTCTGACCAGCCCGATGCTAGCTGGCCTCGAGGTCGGAAGTGGGTCTTTTGGCCACTCCAATCCTTTGCTTTGCGGAGGCCGCGGAGGAGGACGAGCCCTGAGCGGGATCACCGCCACCAGGCGGCGGTGAGGAGGATCGCTGCTACGGAAGGCTGCGGAGGAGGATCCATCGACGAGATAGAGCGAAAGAATAGAATTAGCCGAGAGGCGACAAGAAAAGCGAAGAAAGGAACCTGGCGAACCAACCAACCGGAGAGTCCGGACAAAATGTCCGGATACTCGGATTGCATCCGGAGACTCGGACAAAAAGGTCGGACACTCCGGATTGGCTGAGCATACGCAGGCGCATGAGATTTGGGAAAACAACCCCAAAATGGCACGAAACGAATCTAGAGTGCCTTAAGGAAGAACAACAAAAGACTAGGGCACAATCTAGAAAGGGAATTTGTGAGTTAGGGCACAAAGCGGAACTCACCTCAAGATGAATTGAGAAATCAAGAATGCGGGTGGGTTAGGATTGAACGAAACTCCGATCTTGAGGGCAACGACGAGACAAGCTAGCCCTACGAGAGATGAAACACACGGAGAAGCCCTAAGAACCGAGAAATTGAACCAAACCCGAAAGAAAAGGTTAGGGCAAAAGAGATCCTTACCACAATCTCCAAACCAAGAAGGAGAAGGAGTCCAAGATCCCAAGAAGATGGAGGAATCCACGCCCTAGCCTTGAGAGACACACGGGAGAGGGAGAGGCGCACGAAGGAAATAAGAAAAAGAGAAAACCGCGCGGGATAAGGGGGTTTAACCGAACGCCCCAACCGGAGACTCGGATTTTCAGTCAGGAGACTCCGCCCAACCGGAGAGTCAGGACAATTAGTCCGGAGACTCCGGACAGTCCGGAGATTCCGGATTGAATACCGGACAGTCCGGGTTGCTCAGCTCGGTTAGGAAAGGAATTTTTCAAGGGAAGCTTCGGAGACCCGCGGAGAGAGATAGAGAGGAGTCCTAGGGCATCCATCCACCATGTGACTAGCTAACAATCAAGCAAACAGGCTATAGTCACATGGCAATGATGCGATCCGAGGATTAAGAACCAACAACACAAGATAATTTCAAAGAAAAAGATAAATAAGGTTTTGAAATTCATTTTTCATTCACCAACCAATATGAGCACATGTCAAGCCACGTTACGAGAATCTAAGATATTTAGTCCACTTCTCAATTCACAGAACCTTTTCTCGTCAAGGGGCTTGGTAAAAATATCGGCTAATTGATCATTTGAGCTCACATGTTGGATATCAATTTCGCCTTTTGTTGCGTGGTCTCTTAGGAAATGATGGCGAATATCAATGTGTTTTGTTCTGAGTGTTATGCAGGATTGTTGGCAATTTTATGGCACTCTCATTGTCACACAAAAGTGGAACGCTTTTGTAGGAAAGGCCATAATCACTCAAGGTTTGTCTCATCCAAAGTAGTTGGGCACAACAACTCCGGCAGCTATGTATTCGGCCGAGTGGATAAGGCTACGAATTTTGTTTCTTGGAAGACCACGAGACTAGGGACCTACCCAAGAATTGGCAGGTTCGAGGTACTTTTCCTATCCACTTTACAACCAGCATAATCCGCATCGAATAGCCAATAAGTTCAAAGGAGGATCCTTTCGGATACCAAAGTCGAAATGAGGAGTGTGCACTAAGTATCTCAAGATTCTCTTAACGGCCACCAAGTGGCACTCTTTGGAGCGGCTTGAAACGTGCACACATACAAACGCTAAGCATAATATCGGGCCTAGATGCACAAAGATAAAGGAGAGAGCCGATCATCGAGCGATATACCTTTTGGATGACCGGTTTACCTTCCTTGTCGAGGTCTAGATGCCCATTGGCTTGCATAGGTGTCTTAATTGGTTTTGCATCTTCCATTCGAACTTCTTGAGCATGTCCTTGATGTACTTGGTTTGGTGATGAAAGTTCCTTCCTTGAGTTGTTTGACTTGAAATCCGAGGAAGAACTTCAACTCACCCATCATGGACATCTCAAACCTTTTGGTCATGATCTTGCTAAACTCTTTACACAAATGTTCATTAGTAGATCCAAATATAATGTCATCGACATATATTTGGCATACAAATAGATCATTATCAATATGCTTAGTAAAGAGGGTAGGGTCGGCTTTTCCGACTATAAAACCTTGTTCCAGAAGAAAGTCTCGTAGACACTCGAACCATGCCCTTGGAGCTTGCTTAAGTCCATAAAGTGCCTTGTGAAGGTAGTAAACGTGGTTCGGATGTCTTGGATCTTCAAATCCAGGTGGTTGCTCGACGTAGACCATCTCGGAGAGTGGTCCATTTAAGAAGGCGCTTTTCACGTCCATTTGATACAGCTTGAAATCATGGTGAGTAGCAAAGGCAAGTAATATTCTAATAGATTCAAGCCTAGCTACTGGAGCATATGTTTCATCGAAATCCAAACCTTCGATTTGAGTGTACCCTTGAGCAACCAGACGAGCCTTGTTCCTTGTCACAATTCCGTTTTCATCTTGCTTGTTTCGGAAGACCCACTTAGTGCCGATGACGTTTTGCTTGGGTCTTTTGACAAGCTCCCAGACTTGATTGCGCTTGAAGTTGTTCAGTTCCTCTTGCATAGCCATCACCCAATCCGGGTCTTCAAGTGCTTCATCTACTTTAAGAGGTTCAAGAGAGGAAACAAACGAGTAAAATTCACAAAAATTTGCAACTCGAGATCGAGTGGATACTCCCTTGTTAATGTCTCCAAGTATGTTGTCGACCGGATGATCCCTTTGAATGCTTTGATGAACTCTCGGATGCGGTACAGTTGAATCCAAAGCTTGAATAGGGCCTTCATCATCTTGGGTGGCATTAGAACCATCTTGAGCTTGAATGGACGAGGAGGGAATATCGCCCGAGCCAGACCCATCCGGAGACTCCGGTATATGACCCGGAGACTCCGGACCAATCCTGACACTCGGGTTTCAGTAGGAGACTCCGGGTTGGGTGCAGGTGAGATTCCAAACTATGAGGTCTCACCTCCCGATTGCCATTTTCTTGATAGCTTCACAAGGAGGTTCTTCCTGTCAATCACAACATGATCCACTTGTTCTACTTGAGAACCGTTAGTCTCATCAAAAGTTACACGCGAGATTTCAACGACACCGGTGGTATTGTTGAAAACTCGGTACGCATAAGCATTTGTTCCATAACCAAGTAAGAAACCTTCATCTACTTTAGGAGCAAATTTAGATGACTTAGCCTTTTTGTTAAGGATATAACATTTACTCCCAAAGACTCGAAAGTAGGAGACATTTGGTTTCTTCCCGGTGAGCAACTCATACGCCGTCTTCTTCAAGATCTTGTGAAGGTAGAGGCGGTTGGGTAATGGCTTGCGGTATTGATGGCTTCCGCCCAAAAGCTGTCAGAAACCTTGTACTCGTCAAGCATCGTCCGCGCCATCTCGATGAGGGTTCGATTCTTCCTCTCGGCTACCCCATTTTGTTGTGGAGAATAGGAGCCGAGAATTCATGCTTGATTCCTTCCTCATCAAGAAACTCCTCCACGCCAATATTCTTGAACTCGGTGCCGTTGTCGCTCCGGATTCTCTTGATCTTGACTTCAAACTCGTTTTGAGCTCTCCTCATGAATTTCTTCAAAGTCACTTGGACTTCTCCTTTGTCATGCAAAAAGAACACCCAAGTGAACCGAGAAATCATCAACAATAACTAAACCATACTTACTTCCCCCAATGCTTATGTAGGCGACCGGACCAAACAGATCCATATGTAGCATTTCCAACGGTCTTGTGGTCGTCATTACATTCTTGGCGGGATGGGAGGCACCAACTTGCTTGCCGGCTTGACAAGCACTACAAATCTGTCTTTCTCAAAGACAACATTGGTTAGTCCGAGAATGTGGTTGCCTTTAACGAGTTTGTGAAGATTCCTCATACCAACATGGGCTGGTCGGCGATGCCATAGCCAACCCATGCTAGATTTAGCCATTAAGCACGTTTCAAGATTAAGCCTATCCGTATTGAAGTCTACGAGATAGAGCTTGCCCTTTAAACGCCCTTTAAAGGCTATTGAACCATCAAGCCTCTTAACGACATCCACACCCTTTTCATTAAACAAACAATTATAGCCCGCTTCACATAATTGTGCAACGGACAATAAATTGTAGCTTAATGAGTCAACAAGCAACACATTATTTAATTGAAAATTGCTTGAGATAGAAATTTTACCCAAACCAATCACTTCTCCCTTTCCATTGTCTCCAAAGACAATGCTTTCACTATTTGATCCATTTGCATCCAAGTGAGCGAATATTGCCTTTTCTCCGGTCATGTGGTGCGTGCAACCGCTATCCAAAATCCAACTTGTTCCACCGGAGATATAGGCCTACAAAAACATATTTAGTTTTTGCTCTTTGGTACCCAAACTTGGTTAGGTCCACGCACATTAGCAACTAGAGATTTTGGGACCCAAATGGAGCGAATAATAGGAGCATTCTTTGGCTTGCGCCCAATATGACATGCAACTACACGACCAATGTTAGTTTTCTTAAGAACATATGAAGCAAAGAACTCGGAGTGAGCCTTGTGCTTGGATGTTCCTTCGCCTTTCACAAAATGAATCGGCTTGCTTAAAGGAGCAACCACGATGTTGCTCTTTTGCCCTTAGGCGGAACATATCCAAGCCCATGCTTCTTGGGATTACCTTGGCGCTTAGAGATACTCCTCTAAACCTTTGCTAGCCTTGTAGGACTTTTTGAAGTCCATCTTCAAGCATCCCCTTAAGCTTCTCATTCTCATGAGCCAAGACTTTCAAAGTCTCACGGTTAGTAGCACAAGTAGCAACATCAATATTATAACATCTAGCGCATCCATTGCTACTTGAAGGCATTGAACTATTGGATTTGTTAATTGAGGAAGAGGCATTATTCGAGAGATCAACAAGCTTCACTTCAAGAGACTTGCAAGCATCCATTGCTTGAGCAAGTTGCTCTACGAGTGAAGCATTGGTGATCTCAAGACTAACTATTTCATTCTTAGTCAAATTTGAGTTTTTGACTAAGTCCTCATTTTTCTTTCTCTCAAAAGCTAGGCTTTTCTCTAGCTCAAGATTCTTTTCCTTTTCAAATATAAGGAGATCCTCTTGAGCTTCAAGAGTAGCCTCCTTTTGTTCTACAACTTCCTCCAACTTTTCAATGTCTTTGAGTAGCAAGTCTAGTTTTTCAATGTCAAAGTCATTCATAGACTTAAAAGCTACTTCATCATTATCGCTATCGCAATCATCTAAGCCATAATCAACAATAGAGGGAATTTGGCTCTTAGATGATACCTTGTGCCCCTTTGCCATGAGGCAAATTGGAGCATCTTCGTCTCCGTCGCTCAAGTTGTCGAAGAGGCTCTTCGACTTTGTCGGTGGAGTAGCGATGGCGACGGTGGCGAGTCCTCCTTCATTGTCGGAGTTGGACTCGGACTCGGACTCGAGTCGGAGTCGGAGTTCCACTCCTTGCCGATGTAAGCATGACCCTTGCCCTTGTACCTCTTGCTCTTGTCCTTGTCTTTCTTCTTGAACTTGTCCTTCTTGAAGGGCTTGTCTTCCTTCTTTTCTTTGTGAGGACACTCGGCAATAAAATGACCGGGTTCCCACACTCATAGCACTTTCTTGAAGAGTGCCGCCCTCTTGATTTGTTGCCGAAGCCCTTGGGTGGCTACAGGCTTGTAGCCCTTCTTCTTCAAGAACTTGTTAAATCTTCGACGAGCAAAGCCATATCTTCATTTGTCAAGGGGCGCTCGACTCTTCTTCATCGCTTGAGCTCTCTTCGACTTCTTGCACCACCTTGACGGCCTTCAAGGCGATGCCTTTCTTCTTCTTGGGACTTGAGCTCCTCCACTACTTCCGCTTCCTTGACCATCATCTCATCCGTCATCAACCTGGCCAATCACATCATGAGGAGTGAGAGTGTCGAAGTTTGGCTGATCGCGGATGAGTTGCACAAGATTGCGGTTGGTGGGGGTGATCACTCGAAGAATGATCTTGACAATTGCTTTGTCGGTGAGCTCGGTGCTTCCAAGTCCCTTTGCTTGATTCACTAGCACCATTAAGCGATCAAACATCTTGGTGTAGCACTCTCCTTCTTCCAAAGTGAATCGGCTTAGTTCTCCAATGATAAGCTCGATCTTCGATTCACGAACACTTGATACACCTTCATGGGACACCATCAATCTTTCCCATATATCCTTAGCATTGTCAAGGCCATCGACTCGGTTGAATTCGAGTCGCTCAAAGCATTAAACAAGGCATTGGCGGCCAAGTCGTTGAAGTGTTGAGCTTTGTCTTCCTCGGAGGTGAGATTGTTGGGGTTTGCGGGCTTGAAACCTGTTTCAACAATCTTCCAAATGCAAGGGTGAAGTGATCTCAAATGCATCTTCATCTTGTGTTTCCATGCCGCATAGCGAGTGCCATCGAAATGAGGCGCTCGGCGACGAGACGGAAACATAAGATGAGGAGTTTGAGACTCCAAAGAGGAATAATCTAATGGAATTGCAACCCCTATACTGAACCAGGAGGCTTTCTCATGGCCATGGGTTTCGGTAACCTTCTTCTATTCGACATCTTTGGTTCTCCAAGCGGTTAAGCCAAAATAAAGGAGATTTGGCTCGATACCAATTGAAAGGCCCAACGATGTCGCCTAGAGGGGTGAATAGGCGGAATAAAATTTCATGAATAAAAACACCCGAAAGCAGTCAACCCGGACTGTCCGGTATTTGGTCGGATACTCCGGCTTGTCCGGAGTCTCGGTATTGGGACCGGACTCTCCGGGTTAGGGGCTTTCGAGGCGCAACAAAAACTACTCTAGCAAGCACAATAAATTACTAGAAAAGGAAGGCAAGAACAACCTAGACAATTGCTTAGAAAGGATTTGAATTTAAAGCTAAGCAAAGAGCTAGATCTAACTTAACAAATTCAAATCCAAGGAGCAAGACTAGGAAGTAAAAGAGAGAGAGAGAGACGCGATTTTTCACCGGGTTAGGATTCTTGAAGGAATCCTACGTCTCCGCTGAGGTGGCTCGATCACACTTGAGCCGGGTCTCTTTCAACCCGCTTTCCTCCGGTGTTGCACAAATGCACTCACGGCTTCACTTCTTGTCCCTTTCCTTCGGGAGCGAGACTCGCCTTCAAACGACCGGGCTCACCACACAAGTTGGTAGCTCCCGGTGACTCCTAGCCGTCTAGGAGACCTTCAACCTCCAAGAGTAAAAGTACCACGAAGAATCGCTTGGAGGATGAACTAGTGCTCAACAACTAGAAATAAATGCACCTAGCACTTTGCTTCTTCCTCTCCTCACCAAAAGAATCAACAACCAAATTAATTGGTGGGAGGAAGTGAGGGCTCTATTGAATGCTTAGAGATGGTTAGGAATGGCTTGAATGCTGCTATGAATGAGCTCAATAGAGATCCTAGCCGTTGGAGTGGAGTGGAGGCTTTAAATACCCTTTTTGAAAACTAGCCGTTACTCCTGTTTTTGAACAGGCCGGAGTGTCCGGACAAATAACCCGGAGACTCCGGGTTATCCGGAGACTCCGGACCAAATGTCCGGATACTCCGGACCAGCTGGAACTGAGGCAACCGAGAGGTCCAACCCGGAGACTCCGGACCAAATGTCCGGATACTCCGGATTGAATCCGGAGACTCCGGGCTGGAAACCGGAGACTCCGGGTTACCCAGTTCGGTTTTAATTTGAAACTTTTCAAAACCAAATGTAGGAGTGCTAATTAGAGATGCATAAATGATGTTGAGCACATGCACATCCTAAAGTCGATTTCGTCATACCCTCTTAATAGTACGGCTTATCCTTAAGACACAAATAAATAAAATTATTACAACTTTGGTCTTGATGCCGTCCTTTTGATTTTAAGTAGTTGTAGGGGCGTCCAATGTCGTTCCAAGCTCGATAAGATCTCGATCTCTGCAGTATTCTTGGATAAAACATTAGATCTCTTTAATTGTGTCATCATTAATCACCAAAACAAATTGAGGGGCCTAGATGCACTTTCAGTATCATATCCCAAAGGGTTGCTTGTGCAGATCCCTCCAAAATCGCGCTGGTGAAAAAGCACGGCTCCCAACGACCAGACATCTAAAAATAAGGAAAAGACACAGTTAGCAAGACCTTATATGGACAGGATTCAACCAACCCCTTAGGAGAACCCAAGCAAGCAACACCCAAGCACATCAATTCCTATTTCCTTAAGCTTAATTTCAACTCGATACGTATCTAATTCTTGGAAGTGGATAAGTCTTCCAAAGGCTATCTCGCAGGGAGATAATTCGGAAGGGATGAGAAAGCAAGAGCTCTAAACCAGTCCTTAGCTCCTTTAGGTTTTAATTTCTTTTATAAAGACGCTTTATGTTTTAAACCTATTTTCCTTGATTTGAATGGCGGAAGGAGAAGAATAAACTCATTTTTTTTTACCACCATTATTTTTCAAAGAAAACACTGTTTGAAGTTTCAGGGGAATCCAAGTCATTTTGAAGAATAAATCAGATAAGAGGCTACAGATGGACGAGATCAGAAATCTACATTTTCGCAATTAAGAGTTTTATAGCCAACAAGATTTTCAGATGAAAATTTATCCTTACATCTATCGACCAGTCTATCTAGGCTTTCCCTACAGTCGAACAGCCTGCTCTGATACCACCTGTCGTGGGGGCTCCGGTCTTTGTAACAGTAACTCAGAAACTCACTGTTGCGAAGGACTGTAATTAACGCAACTCGTCAATAATCCAGTTACTAATTACAAACCGTACCCGGTTTGGGGCCAATCGATCAGCACGACACACTCCGTTGGTGGTCATATGCTAAAGGATTGATTCCAACCCGAGCTTCCCCGAGTTATGTGTCTAGTGCTAGTTCCCTGGATCCGTAGCCTAGCACCCACATATGTTCACAATAAGTTGCATCAAGAATCAAGCTTAAAGTATTAGTTGTATTAATACTGGTTAGATTACAACTATTGGTTACAAGAAAAGCACATAGCCGATTGGCTAAAAAGCAAAATAGGAGAAACAAAACCGCAACAGCGGTAGCGGTATGCCTTCCCATACCCAGAGGCAACCGACTGGGGGCGAAAGTCCCAGATAACCGCACAGACTCGACACCCGCCTCGAAGAACTCGACGAACGACGCGCCTTCACTGCCTTTGACGCCATCTTCTATGCATGTTGTTAATATAGAGCAAACGGTGAGTACACGTATGTACTCGCAAGACTTTAGTGTATGGAAATAATAATGTAAATGCAGGTTATAACCATGGAATCAGGTTTCTACACTAAGTCTATTTGAGCACAAAGCAAGATTTATTTGCAATAATCTAATAGATTCTAAACATTCGAATTTATAAAGCAGTGGTAAAGAAATCATTTTTGTTGCAAGCAATAAATATATCAATTGATCCATAAACCAAATTCCCAACCATCCAATTTCACCAACCGAAAACCAACTAACCTACCTTACTAAAACCATTTCCAAAAACCAACTTCCAACCAAACTCAATAACCAAACCAGCTCCTAACCAAGTCCAACCAAATCCATTTCCGAGACCGAACCAAGACCAGACCTGAACCAACACCAGAAATTCTATACTTGATAGTACTTCCCAAGCTGCTCATGACCGTGAGCACGGCTAATCGATTAGTTTAATATATATCTCTGCAGAGAGTGTACACTTTACTCACATGACACATTCTAGCAATCATGTCAACCATGCCACGCGATACTCACGCACTGCTTTGCTAGACTCGTGACGAGACCTTTCGATAGGTTAGGATTTAAACTTTGCACCAGCCCTGGTAATGTGCATCCTTGCTACTGGCCCCAAGAGGATGTCCACTAGTGGTCTTTACAGGCACCCACTAGCTTTACTGGCCCATGCCTCCCCCATAGTAAGCATTACCGTTGTATTGGGCAAACTCCCCATCGATGCCTCGACGAGGGAGCCCCTAGAACACACCGACACGGCAGATGTGTCCAACTCTTCCGCCGCCTAATGATGCAAGACTCAAATCCTTTCCAATGTACTAGGCCAGGGCCATCCCATACCGGGCACATGTGGCTGTACTGCTTGACCCAAGAATAGCATCAAGTTCAGTCCTTAGGGTGACTCAAAGAGATCCTCCAAACCCACTTGCTATGGCCAAAGAGGATGTCCACTAGTGGTCCCTACGGGCTCCCACTAGCTTTACTGGCCCATACCTCCCCATAGCAAGGGACCAAACCAAACCAAGCCTCAGGCTTGCCATCCAATCCATAAACATTCCAAACAAGCCCCTGGCTTGTGATCCATTCCATTCCAACCATCCATCCGAATCAACCAAACCAAACTAAATTCCAAATCACCAATCACCAACATCTCGCCCGGTCTAAATACTCCTTTTCCATTTTTCCAACAACACCAATCCAACCATTTCCCAAACCAACACCTAACTCCGAACCATCAACCAAATCCAACCGAACCGACCAATTCCAAGAAGAATTGTAATTGATTGTGTCGAGACATCATACAGTACATTCTACAGCATAGCTAAGCACATGCAGATACTTCTCGTTATTACCCAACTGACATTTATTTTTATGTCTACGTTCTTTAGCCTAAGGTTCATCAAGGTTCACGACTCAATTAAGATTAAGGAAATCCATCAAATTAGGTCTAACTACCAAATTTTTCCCACAACTAGCATCTTTACTGAACATACACGCATGCATAATAGTTTTGACAATTGAAAGTAGCATTTGCAAGTATAGGGTCAAAATGATCAAAGGAGGTGCTTGCCTGTTTGCTCTTTTAACAAGGTCCAACCTGGAACGAAGTCGGAATCGCTGCTCACCGAATCGCCAACGCTTTAAAAGCAATAGAAACAATCAACGGCGAATCAAACTGCATTTAATAAGAACCAAATACAAAAGCGAATCAAATCCGAGAGACTAAGATCAAAAGAGCTTGAAAAAGAGGTTTTAAACTTCTCAGCTCACATCGGCAATATCGACACACAAGTCCCAGTAGTATCGTTCAATCAGCAGCACCGACCTTACGGCAGTACTGCCGATCCCCGGTAGTACCGTACCATCGGGACGATAATGTCGACGGCTGAAAACTAAAACAGAAAGCTGCGAAAATACCGCCTTAACGTTGCCTACAAGATTTCTACTCAAGTAGTTGTACCGCCCCATACAACAAAGACGATCGGAATTTCAAAGGCCGAGATCAAGACTTGAATATAGCTACCGCTTGTTTCACGCAAAGATACCAAATGGGGTGGAAATACCGGATCCAAACATCGGCAGCGCCGCGGCTCCAAAGGCTGGAAACAGCTCACTCTGAAAACAACTACCAGCGTTATAGTCATAGTACTATCGCCAGTGCAACAGATCGAGACTATCACGGCGTAGCGCCAGATTCCGTAAAGGGCCTAATGCGAGAAAGGGGTTTTCGCTCAAACGGGATTGGAACTCAGGTACGAGCGCCAGGTCACGGTCCTAACAGCGCCAGGAACACAACTAACCTGGTACCAACCGGTTCTAAGCTCGTTTGATCGATTTACCACTTTCCGATTCCGAGCACAGAAACTTTTGCCCAAAAACGGTTTACGAAAAAGGAAGAACCAACGAAAACGATCCAAATGGGGAGGGAAGCGACCTAACACGAAACTGAGAAAACGAGAACTTAAAGAGAAAAAGGAAAATCCGAACTTCTCCCTAAGTCCGGCAGTACCGGCGGTAAACTGGCGGTAGTGCCGCCCTTACGCCCGGCAGTACCGGCCATTAAGCCCGGTAGTGCCGCAGGTCAGGGATCGAATTGGGGTGCTCTCTGGAAAATAACTACCGCCGCCTAAGCCCGGTAGTGCCGCTCCCTCCCTAGCATCGCCCTTACCTGCAGTAGTCTTGGCCACCACGAGGCCAAGTTCCCAAAAATTGAGATTTTACGCATTGACCCCTAACTTCGACGTAAGTGCATGGATAGGTCCTGGGGACCCATGGGACTTATTCACGCAGGTTTCACAAGTTCCGAGCTCGCTTGCTCAAAATCTCACTTTTCGATCCTTTCGCCCGATACCGACGCGAAAATGGATTTCGACCCAGAGGGTGTCGAAACTCGAGTTTCATCGCGGCAACGGGTTCTCTACTACTCTAGGGACTTAAGTGCGCTAGACTTGTGAGCTTTGGGACTTCGGAACTTGAAATCGCTCCGAATGCCCAGAGTGCAACTTTTGTAAATCCTTCGGAAAACGGATTTCGCAACACGCGCACTAGGCCCGCTAGAACACAAAGGTCCTACCCGTCTGAAAACTAGTCTACGAACTCGATGCACGAAGATCAAACTTCTAGAACTCGAAAACCCTAAATAATCCCGAATATCGATTCTGGACCCGAATCGAGTTCAAACTCGATTCTTCTGCGAGAATCGACCTTCGTGGTATGGGACATATTCGTGAGTCGCCCTCTCGGCATTTCCGGAGCTAGGGTTTCAATGGGAGGTTTCCTAAATTGAGGAACGGCTTCTTGAGGCGAATAAACCCAACAAGGAGTAGATCAGGGTTTTCAAATGAATCAATCGCAGAAAAGAAATCTTCTAACCCTAATCTAGATCTAGCGACTGATGAATCATCGATCTACTACCCGATCTAGACTTTCTAGGGCTAAACAAGCGAGAAAAGAAAAGAGAAAAGGAGGGTGGAAGCTAGGGTTTGCATCAAACCTTAGGGTTTGAGCTCAAACTTCGAATCCATCGGTTGGGAGACTTCTTGGAGGCTTGAGGATGCTTCACCACTCCTCAAGGCTTGCTCTTCTTGCTCCTTGGGAGCTCCACTGGCCAGCATAGAAGGAAGGAGAGGAGGAGCTCGGGTTGGAGAGGAAGAAGAGAGTGAGAGGAAGAGAGAGAGAGTGAGAGAGGGCAAATGAGAGAGTGAGAGAGAGGAGGAGACTCTCCCCTCTGGATAAATACGAGAAAGGGAGGGCCAGGGCAACGTGGAGGAAGGAGATTGGTCAACAACCCCTACACCCGTCGCCGGGCAGCATCGCTCCCTCGAAGCGGTAGTGCAAGACGATCGGCAAGATCGGCCCTAGCCGGGCAGATCGCCGCCTCCGCAGCAAAACTCCAAGTTCTTCTTCGCGATTCTTCTCCAATCTTCGGAATTGATCCTTGGGGATCTAAGGAAAGGGTTTAAGGATCTCAAAGAGAAGTTTTGGGGTTAGGCTTACTAACGACTTCAGAGGATTTCGACCGGACTCGAAACTCAGAGTTTCAGGTCAAAATCGATCGGAACGACTCTAGCGAATCGAAAAAAAAAACAATCCGAAAACAAATAACTCCAAATCAAGATCCAAAAATCAAATCAAAGCACCAATAAACACTCAATTAGCTTAATTAAGCCTAGTTAAACTTAATTACAAATTCAGGATGTTACAGTTCCTCTGCTGTACGTCCTTCCTTAACTAGCCACGCATGCCGTCCTCAAGCAACGTATGAAACCGTGACGAGTGAACATCCAGCCATTTCCATTCTTCATTTCCTCCATGCGTTTCCATTCTTCATTCCTTCCCAGCAGTTTCCTATCCTGAATGCAAGCGCCAGGTTACTAGGCTTCAATGGCTAGTTCTCCATTTTAGCTTTGCCTTGCGAATGCAGTACAGAGCCAAAACAAATATATACAGAAGTTCTAGCCGCACCATTCTAGTGAGTATTTTCTTTGGTTGCTATTCCTTCGTCTCCGGTGGCGAGCGCTCCAGCGAGTTCTGGAACAGCCATTGACATCGCCGCCGTCGTCATCGCCATTAACGTCGTCGTCTACATCGTTACCGTCGTGTACGCCGCCGTCGTCTACGTCGTCGTCGCCGTTGTCGTAGCCGTGTACGCCGCCTTCGCTGTCGTCACCGTCACCGCTGCTGTCGTCACCATCGCCTTCCCCTGCGTCGCCACCGTCGTTGCTACTACCGATCGGTAGTATTTCTTTTCTTTCACGCATGCTCTATCTTTACTGATCGGTGGATCTCGTCGTGTATTTACACGTGTGTATAAATATTAGTATGTAAGCACGCCCACGTATATGTTAGGTCGCACGCTGGTGTATATATATATATATATATATATATATATTTCTACTAGAGGTTAGAACGTATATATATGTATATAAATACTTGTTAGGCGCATGCATATTTCTAGATTAGTCGTTACGTGTATATATATGTGTATATATATATATATTATTTATTATTGTGTATAAGCCAAACCAGTACGTACATGAAGACCTCCCACGCCGAACAGTACCATGCAAGGCTAGTAAAAGTTAAGTTATATGTGTTTATTTCCGGAAATTGCGAATTTTGTCTTTTTCGCTACAAATTCGTTACAAGTCCAAATCGCTTACAACAATTTTTTTTAATTAGTAAAAATTAATACCTTTCTATGATAATTTTATTAAAATTTTATAAACAAATTTATACTGTTAAATTATTCGCGGAAGGTCCAAACTTACGAATTTTGTAGCTCTTAAACTGTATGTTCAAAAATTCCAAAATAATTTTTATAAATCGTAGAAAATGCTATACTAATTATCTAGAAATTTGATTTGTAGATTATAAGCTAGTTTGATTTGTAGTATTTTTCTTAGTGCGTGTTTATACATTGTTGCGAGTATTTATTTGGTTCTTTATCTGCTACGCGTAGATGACGAATTGTGTGACACTGTCGGAAGTGAGGATGAGGACCAAGAACAAGATCTAGACCATAACCAGCTGATCTTTGAAGGCAAGTTGTGCTTTGACCATGTTGTTCCTAGTTTTTGAAATTGTATTTTGATTTAAATTATGCATGCTATGTTGATTAAAATGATTCATTTAATTTGGGTAAATTATTTAACCAACCTAATTGCTAATTCCACCCATCATGATAATATTTGCATGCCATGTATTCCACTGTTCCCATAAGTTGGGTTTATATAGTTGGTTAATATGATCGTGCCAACACGGGAGGCTAGATCGTGAATAGTTGCTTAGACATGCTTGCGTGAAATATTTTTCAAGAGCAAAATAATATTGACTAATGGTATATGGAATGAATTTGTGGAAATGGTGTAATCTTGACAAATGAAGATGTGAAGTGTAGGTACCTTTGTGGTTCTACATGGTAACTGATATTATTGTTGGCATGTGTTGCACAATAATGGAACAGGGGTGGGAAAAGATTTAGTCTAGGGCAAGTGGTATGAGGCTTTATGCCAGGTGGGCCTTTATGGCACAGATTTTGAGATAATAGCCTTTGCAGCAATGGGATGAGTGATGTGAGAAGATTTGTGTCAGGGATTGTGAGAAGGATGTCTTGCCCTAGACAGTTAAGGACTTCACTTTGCAAGCCTTTGAACTGGGCCTTACATACAACCACATGACTGGAGTGGGACGGTCTTAGTTTAGTAGGATTCTGAAATCTTACCTTTGATACCTCAGGGTGACAGTTACGTCGGGGTAACTGTGTGGGGGAGCGTACTGGAGCTACGGCTTGGTACCCTATCCAACGGTGATTGTCGGTCCTACACTTCGCTCCTTCGTGGGGGGAAGTGGTAGTGAAGGCAATACCGGAGAGGGTCATAGGTGGAGATCGAGGTTTTCGAAAAACTTTGTTATGATCACTCATTCGCATACTCTTGTATGACGATTCACGGTTGACGTGGTGAGTTGATTATATCTTGTGGGTAAAGTGTACAACCTCTGCAGAGTGTGTCAAAACTATTCGAATAGCCGAGTCCACGGTACTGGACAAAGATTGGGGATTACAGTCAAGGGTTAGATTTTCCAAAATAAAAATGTGGGAATGGGTGGCTATAGGCCAGAGATAATTGCCAAAATGATATAGGGCTTTGTGCCAAACTGCTTGAAAAGAGATTGATAACTTATTATATAATATGATTTAATTGCTTCTAAATCTATTAAGAGTATTTAACAAAAGCAAAATGCTATTTAATGCAAAATAACCACTTAAGCCATTCCTTTGGAAGAAGCCATGCATATAGTAATAGAACTGCACCTCTGTGCAAGACATGCTGAGTATGTTGTATACTCACCCTTGCTTCCAACACAATCATCAGTTGAGGAGAAGACTACAATTTCAAAGGAGGAGAAGTTCCACGGGGAGGCAAACGTCTAGGAGTTGAACCTTGTCAGTTGCCTATGGCATATTGATGGGAGTCACTGACGTTCTTCGTTCCGCTGCTGTTTATCTACTTGAGTTGTTGTAAGCCCTGCGTGGCAGACTATTTGTAAGGTGACCTTAAGGTCTTGTAACCAGTTTATTTAATGTTTGAAGTATTTTATTATTAATTCCACTGTGTATGATTGTGGTACTTCATCCCTGTAATTACTGTGCGCTAGCGTGATCCTGGACTAGTGCAGAATACACAGAGGGTCCGGATTTGCAGATTCGGGTCCCGACACCTGTCGAGGATGGCATTGTAGGCTGACTCAAAATCGACCACCTCGAAGGTGATCATTTCTATCTAGAAATTGCTCAAACTGCCGAAAGTCATGGGCAACACGACCTGACCGAGAGGCTTGACCGATGTGCCCGGTACGATCCCATAGAAAGGGACCGCTATGCTCTTGATCTTTGAACGAGGGATCTGCATCTCGTCCAAGACCTTGGCAGAGATCAAGTCCAAAGAACTCCCGCAGTCGATAAGCACCCGCCCCACTGTAGTGTTGCTAATGGTCGAGCTTACAACCAATGGGAGTTTCTGTGGCTTGGTCATTTCAAGTGGACAATTGTCCTTAGAGAAGGTGAGGGACAGCTCGAACCACTTGAGTTGCTGCATGGGGAGTTTGCCCTGAGTGACATGATGCACTTCCCACGCTGCCTCCTTCCGGTCACGATGAGACTTGTAAGAAGAGGAGCCCTCGAATATTACTGTGATGTGATTCTAAGGTTCCTGATAGTCCATGTCATCATCTTCTTCGGCGAGTTATTTGCCCTTGCTATTCTCACCCTGCTCCGGGAGTGTGAGCATAGGACCTTTGCTGTTATAAAACTGCTCCAGATAGAAAATCCAAGTTTGGCAATTCCAAAGGTCGTGCCCATACGCCTGGTGGAGCGGGCAGAAGTGATTGCTTGGCGGAGCTACTCGATCATCGCAACCCTGGCCGTCGCAACGCTGGGGAGGTCGTCCCCTGCCTCGGGCGTTAAGTCCTTTGCGCTGCTGTAGGGGTGCTCGAGACTGTTGTTGCTCCACCGCAGCGACCATGTTCGGCGTGGATTGCTTCTTTTTCTTCTTTTTTATTTTCTTCTCCACAGAGCTCGAATTCTTCTTGCTCGTGGACCCGTCCACCCCGAGTTGAGGTGATAGCTTGCCTTCATCCAGCATCTTCTTCCACTGGACTGCCTCATCGGCATTCGCATATCGGTTGACCATACGGAATAACTCATTGGCCATCAGGTCGGGATGTATTTCCAGATCTTGTGTGAAACGGATGTCCTAGACGCCAAACTTGAAAGCCCAGACAACTGCTTTGTCCGAGATATTCGGGATTGAGTTCCGCACCTGGATGAACCTCTGGACGAACTATCGCAAAGACTCACCCTCTGTCTGGATCAAGTGCTCGAGATCATGCTCTTTGCCCGGACGGATGTAGCAACTCTGGAAGTTTGCTCGGAGCGCGGCACTAAGCTGCCTCCATGAGTGAATTGACCCCTCTTTTGGTTGAAGAGCCAAGTCCGTGCGGCTCCATCAAGGACCATCGGGAGGAAGTTAGCCATAGCTCCCTCATCTCCCCCTGCTGCCAAGATCGCAGTGGTGTAGATCGAGAGGAATTCATCCAAGTTCTGAGTCCCATTGAACCTCTCGATGTGGTCGGGCTTGAACTTGCTTGGCCACGAGACATTGCGGAGAGAATATGTAAATGCCCGACACCCGAAGACCGGAGCATATCGGCGATCTGTCCTAGTGTGATGGTCGCTGCGACCGTCGCTGTACTGGCACCCGACATGAGGGCCAAGCTGAGAGAAAACTTCTCGAGGCTGGTGCGGTGGAGTTCGTTCCATCGTGGAGCGTTCGGTATGCTCGCGATCATGATGAGCGTACCTCGAATACCTTGAGGTTTCTTAGGAATCTCTCCGAGCATCCACGCGATATCGATCATTCCTCCTACGACCTTCCCGAGCAAGGCTCCGAGACTTATCATGACGGGAGCGGATCAGGGGGGGCGAATCTCCCTCCGGTCGCGCCTCTCTTCAAGAGACCTCCTGCCGGGTACTTAAACCAAAGCACAAAAAACCGTTAAATTCTTTTAACCTGAGAGGCTTACCCCTTTTTACCTTCTTCAGGGCGACCACCTCAAGTGCCTCAAATGGGAGGCGATCAGGAGCCGCGAGCTGTGTGATGGGGCCGGCTATGTGGACGAGCCCCAGGGCGACGCGAGTGACCGCCAAGTGGCCGCCACAGGGCGACCATCGCACCGATCGACGGCGAGTTGGGCATGCAGCCCACTCCGGAGGCCTCCAACACTTCAGTTCCGTCGGCGGACGCGGACGCTCTGCTGGCCGCCCTCAGCGAGCTGCACTCCAGCATGAGCAACCGCCTTACGATGAGCAAGGAGAGGCTGAAGGAGGCCGCCGAGGAGATCAGCCGCCTCCGCAAGGAGGTGCAGGACTGGCGCGGCCAGGCGGAGCGGCTGGAGCGGGAGCTGCAGCAGGAGAGGGTGCAAGGAGCCATCTGCGTCGAGGCGCTCACCATGGAGCGCGACGCGGAGAGGAGTGACCGGCTCCACGCAGAGCTCGAAACCACCTCTATGCTGCGCCCCGCCTTCGACCGGATGGTGACCAGCCTGGCACCGCTAGGGCTCGAGCAGCCGCCCCCTATTGAGTAGAGGGCACGGCACTATGCTTTCTGCATGGGCCGTATCGCCGACTTCCTCACCCTTATGCCCGCCGCCTTAGCCACCTGGTCCAGTCAAGAAGGGCGTGCAGTCGCGGCGGCCACGGAGAAGTGAAGACCCTTGGCTTAGCTTTTCTTGTCCTTTGTTTTGCCTTCTTTTGTAAAAAACTCCTGCAAGTTAGTCCTTACTCATGAATGTACGTGCTTCCTTTTACATGTCTTATGCTTGAATGTTTGTCCGCACGCCCCACTTTGCTGGTTCTGCATGAGCGAACAGGTAGCTGGATGCTTTATCGGTTAGTTGGCAAGCAGGGTTCGAGACCCTCGCGCCGGAATACCGCCATCTCAAGACCTTGGGACCTTGCGAAATTAACTACTCTCGCGGTCTCTTGGGACCGAACACTTGGTGAGGCGTGGCAGGGTAGTAGGCTCTCGGTAGCGGTGTTTAAGTCGACGGTTCTCACGGGGACACCCGGAGCGTCATGACCGTGTTGAGAACCGTGCCAAACCAACCACCCGATCGCCCATCCCTGCTCGCCGCGCTCACCCAGTGGTTCCACTTTTACCGTCGAGGTTTCAAAGAGTCACAAGGTACTGGGGGGCGACTACGCGAACATGGCCCACCAGGGCGCAAACCAGATAAAGAGAACGAAAATGATAACTTCTTTGAATAAAAACCGAGCACTTGATTAATTAGAAGCTTCCCCCGACCAGCCAAGGAGAGGAAAACTCAGTCCGGCTGGTCGGGGTACACAATTCTGCACTTATAGCCATTTTTAGGGATAGAACTTGCGCAGAAGCTCTATGTTTTGGGAGTTCGCCAACTCCTCCCAGTCTTCAGTGGCCAACCTGACCGCCCCGGGGCGAGAGACTGAGACAACCTTGAAGGGGCCCTCCCACTGGGGAGACAGTTTGTGCAACCCAGCATGCATCTGAATTCTACGCAAGACCAGGTCGCCCACTGCCAGTGTTCTCTCGCTGACCCGGGAGGCATGGTACCGCCTGAGACTTTGTTGGTACCGGGCAGAGCGCAAGGCTGCACGGTCTCGCATTTCTTCCAGGAGATTGGCTTCCTCTCGACGCAGATCCTCCTGGCCTTCTCTGCGAACGCCGCGACGCGCGGTGACCCCAAGGCCAGCTCCGAAGGTAAGACAGCTTCTGCGCCGTAGACCAGGAAGAAAGGAGTTTCTGGTGGTCTACTGGGGTGGTGCAATGACCACACATCGGGGAGCTCTTCAGTCCACCGGGCTCCACGCTTATGGAGTCGATCAAACGCCCTGGTTTTGAGGCCCTTCAGCACCAGCGCATTGGCCCGCTCAACTTGGCCATTACTCCTTGGGTGGGCCACGGTGATGATGAACTGTGTGCCATTATCGGTGATGATGCGGCTGGCGACCCTGAAGCGGATGAAGATTCCTTGCATGAACTTGACTGCGGCGGCGGCGGTAATGGCCCTCACCGCTTCAGCTTCCACCCATTTGGTGAACTTGTCGATGGCGACGAACAGATGGGTGTTTAGCAGACCACGAAGGGCCAGGATATCCAGCCCCCAGACCACGAAGGGCCACGAGAGTGGGATGTTTAGCAGAGCCTGGGCTGGTCGGTGGATTTGCTTGGCGTGGAACTGGCACGCCTCACACTTCCTCACCAGCTCGCAAGCATCCTGGAGGGCGGTTGGCCAATAGAACCCTTGGCGGAAAGCTTTCCCAACCATCGTTCGACTGGACATATGGCTCCCGCACACACCTCCATGGATATGAGAGAGCAAACTGCTCCCCTCTTCCCGAGTGATGCACTTCAGAAGAATTCTGTTTCTACCCCGGCGGTACAGGTCCCCGCCCACCAAGGTATAGTACTTGGCCTTTCGTGCTATCTTCTCTACTGACGCATCATCGTCGGGGCACACTTGATCCCGCAGGTAGGCCAGGATCGGATCCATCCATGTGCCTTCCCGGTCAAGTGTGGCGATCACTCGGTGATCGCCCGAGTACTTCGTCTGGCCAGACGTTTCCACCGGTACTACTCTCCCTTCCGGAATGAGGGCTGAAGTAGCATCACCATCGTCCCCACCAGAAACGGGGGCCGCGATGGATGGTCATGGAAGCCTTTCTTCAAAGACTCCGACCGGAACAGGGGATCTTGTCGAGGCGAGCTGCGCGAGCCCGTCCGCCAAGTAGTTGTCGCGCCGGGGGATATGAGTATACCCCAGCCCGTCGAAGTGTCGCTCCATTTTTCTGACCTCTGCCAGGTACACCGCCAAGACAGGATCAGAGCAGGAGAACTCCTTTCTTGCCTAGTTGATGACCAGCAGGGAGTCGCCCTTGACTTGCAGACGCCGAACACCAATGGCTGCGGTGGCGCGAAGTCCCGCCATCAAGCCTTCATACTCAGCAATGTTGTTGGTGGCCTTGAAGTCCAGGACGACCACATACTTGAGGAGGTCTCCGGTTGGGGAAACCAGGAGGACCCCAGTCCTCGCGCCTTCGAGCCTGAAGGAGCCGTCGAAGTAAAGTGTCCAGGGGGAAGGCGCGGGGATCTCTTCAGTTTCAGACTCGGCAGGAGTCCATTCGACGACGAACTCAGCCAATCTTTGACTCTTGATTGCAGTGCGGGGGGCGAATTTGAGGCCGAACTCCCCCAGATCACGGCCCTAACTGGATCCGCCCGATCCTGGTTGTTGAACCTTCCGCGAGGATCGATTTCCTCGTGGGAAGGATTGTGCGACGTTTTTGTCGCCAACTTCTAGGGGTCCTACGTACAGCCGGGCGTGGAAGAGGACCTCCACGCCCTTGAGCAAAAGAAGGGGGAATTGTTGCAAGACTTTGTTCAGCGCTTTAGCCACTGTCGCAACACGATTCCCCGAATTTCGGAACAATCGGTCGTCATCGCCTTTCAAAGGGGCGTGCGGGACACCAAGATGCGGGAGAAGCTGGCTACCCACGACATCACCACTACCTCGAAGCTCTTCTCTCTCGCACACCGATGTGCGAGGGCAGTGGAGGCTAGAGGACCCGCACCAACCCCCGTAGTGCCCCGAGGAAAGGATGAAGCCGGCCCTTCGCGGGACCACGACCAAGAAGAAGAAGAAGCGCGACGCGGACGAGACCAGGCGGGTCTTGGCCGCCGAGCGCCCTCGCCGGGACAACCGGCCTAAAAGACGCGATCGCCCTACCCGGCAGGATGATCGTCCCGGGCAGGGGCACGATCTCCCTACACGGCGAGATGACCATCCTGAACATGGGCGTGATCGCCCCGACTGGCGAGATGACCGCCAAGCGCATCGTCCCGACGGCCGTGAAGGAGACGGGGGCAAATCCTTCTGCCCCATTCACCAAACCCACTCGCACGACATGGCGCGTTGTCCAGTCGTGAGCGAGATTGTGGAGCAGCAGCTGAAGGATCACCACCCCCGGCGAGACAAAGACGAAGATTCCGCCCCGTTGGGATTCCAGCGGGCGGATCGAATAGTGGCGTACATCAATGGTGGGTCCGCCACTTATCCCTCCAACATGGCCTTCAAGCGGCAGTGGAGGGAAGTGTACGCCGCGGGAACAAGCTCAGGCACGTGCCGAATGCTGAAGTGGTCGGAGGAGCCGAACACCTTCAGTCAGGCCGATCATCCTGAGAGTACTGTCGGCCTAGGTAGCCTTCCGCTCGTGGTCTCGCCCATGGTCCAGAATGTGAAGCTGGGTCGGGTATTGCTAGACGGAGGGAGTGCAATTAACCTCCTGTCCGAGCGGGCCTTTATCAAGCTCCAGATCCCCCTCCAGGAGATGGAGCCCGCTTTGCCCGTTTTCGGCATCGCCCCGGGGGATGGCTTGATGCCCCTGGGATGGGTGCGCCTTCCCGTCACCTTTGGGAAGGAAAGCAACTACCGCACGGAGATGGTAGATCTCGAGGTCGTCTCCTTCGACCTCCCGTTCAACGCCTTGCTTGGTCGACCTGCTTTGGCCAAGTTCATGGCGGTAACCCACTACGGCTATGCGGTGGTGAAGATTCCGGGACTCGCCAGTCCCATCACCATCCAGGTGGATAAGACGGAAGCCCTACGCTGCCACAAGGATGCGATGGATGTGGTTGGCGCCACATGCTCTGGCCATAATGAGGTAGCATCCCCCGGTGCCCCTCAGGCGGAGAACCGCACCTCACTCACCTTGGCTGGTGACCTGCAAGCGGTGCCCCTGAGGGAGGGCGAGCCCGGGAAGAGCGTCTCCATAGGCTCCAGTCTTAGCGCCAAATAGGAAGACGCGCTCGTCACCTTCCTCCGATTTAATTCAGACGTGTTTGCATGGCACCCGTCCGAGATGACCGGGGTTCCCAGGGAGGTGATCGAGCACCAATTGGCAACGCTGCCCGGCGCGCGGCCTATCCGGCAGAAAATCCGGAGACAGGCCCCCGAGCGGCAAGACGCCATCAAGCAGGAGGTAGAAAAACTTCTGAGCGCAGGGATTGTTCGTGAGGTCTCTCACCCTGAGTGGCACGCCAACCCTGTACTCGTAAGGAAATCCAATGGGAAGTGGCGGATGTGCGTCGAATTCACTGACCTCAACAAGGCCTGCCTGAAGGACCCTTACCCACTACCTCGGGTTGATCTCATCGTCGACTCGACCGCAGGCTGCGAATTGCTATGCTTTCTGGATGCGTACTCCGGGTACCACTAGATTAGCATGGCCCCTGGAGACGAAGAGAAGACCACGTTCGTCACCCCTATGGGCGTGTATTGTTATGTCAAAATGCCATTCGGGTTGAAGAACGCGGGTTCAACCTACCAGCGCGCCATGCACACCATGTTCCGTTCCCAAGTTGGGCGCAACCTGGAGGTGTATGTGGTCCACCTGGTAGTGAAGACCAAGAAAGGCGAAGGGATCATTGAAGACTTGGAGGAAACCTTCGCCAACCTCCGGAAGGGCGGACTAAAGCTTAACCCTGAGAAATGCATGTTCGGGGTGCCTTCCGGTAAATTGTTAGGGTTCCTCGTATCCAGTCGTGGGATCGAGGCTAACCCCGACAAGATAGCAGCAATTGAACATATGAAGCCGCCCACTCGACTCAAGCAAGCTCAGTGCTTGGCGGGTCGATTGGCCTCCCTCGGGCGTTTCATCGCCCGGTTGGGAGAAAGAAGTTTGCCTCTTTTCAAGCTACTCAAGAAGACCAACCATTTCGAATGGACAGAGGAAGCTCAACTGGCCTTCGAAGACTTAAAGCGGTACCTCTCCTCTCCGCCAGTACTGGTCGCCCCACAGCCTGGCGAGCAGTTGCTTTTGTACATAGCTGCGACCCCTGCGGTGGTAAGCGCTATGCTGGTGGCGGAGAGGAGTGATGTTCAAAAGCCGGTTTACTTTGTCAGCAAGGTGCTGCATGATGTGGAAACTCGATATTCGCAGGCCCAGAAGATGTTGTACATAGTCCTGGTGGCATCCAGGAAGCTGCGCCATTACTTTCAGGGGCGAGAAGTGGTGGTTGTTACGGCCTACCCATTGAGGGAGATTCTCCACAACCGGGAAGCGGAATGCCGTATCGCCAAGTGGTCGGTGGAGCTTAGGGAGTTCTGCCTCAAGTTTGTCCCCCGCATCGCCATCAAGAGTCAAAAGCTGGCGGAGTTCATTGCGTAGTGGACTCCTGCCGCCTTGGAGAATGAAGAAAACCCCGTGCCTCCCCCCTGGATGCTATTCTTCGACGGATCTTTCAGGCTGGAAGGTGCGGGGGCTGGGGTGGTCTTGATCGCCCCAACTGGGGACGTCCTCCGGTACGTAATCGCCCTTGACTTCAAGGCCACTAACAACATTGCAGAGTACGAAGGGCTACTAGCATGACTGTGCGCCGCTGCATCTTTGGGAATTCGACGCCTTCAAGTGGAGACTCTCTGCTGGTGATCAACCAGGTGCGCAAGGAATTCCAATGCTCTGACTCGGTCATGGCCGCCTACCTATCGGAAGTTCGGAGATTGGAGCGTCGCTTTGATGGACTGGGTTTTACCCATATTCCTCGGCGAGACAACCATCTGGTGGACGAACTGCTCACTGGCTTCGCCGTCGGTCGGTTATTCCAACCGGAGTCTTTGAAGAAAGGTTATCTCAGCCATCCGTTGTGATCCCCGGCGAGGGTGGAAACGACGCTGAGAGCCCGGTTGAAGAATCCCTGGGAAAGTCCCCTCCACCGTCCACTGCCACCCCTGTACAAGGTAGGAGCAGTGGGGTGTGTCCAGTAGGGGCCTTCGAAGGAGAGTTTCTGCAAGCTGCCACCGTTGCACCTGAACAAGGCATGCGCGGTGGTACAACTCCGACCCAGGACCTCATGAGAGGACCTTGTCGGCCACCTGTCGTAGCCCCTGAACAAGGTAGGAACGACAGTGCTTTTCCGGTCAGGGCCCTTGGAGGAGGACCCATATGACTGTCCGACGCCGCCCCTGTCCTTGGGGGCCGCGACGAAGGTGTTCTTCCGATCGAGGGCTGCAAAGGGTGTCCACCTCGATCATCCATTGTCGCCCCCGGGTTTGATGGGGACAATGGTGCTGGTGTCTTAGCCCCCGATGTCGGCGCGGCAGTCGCCCGACATCGGCGAGTGGCGTTCTGTTCCCGACGGTGGCGAGTGGCCTGGGGCCCGCCTTTCCGGGACAGAGAGCACCGGCCCCGCTACGGCGGCGCCAAGGGAAACGCTCGCCCAAGTGGAGTACCTGTGTGACCATCTGGTTGCCACACTTGGCAGGGAAGAAGCATGGATGGCCCATATCCTGACCTTCCTGCAAGACCAAGTGCTCCCCGACGACGATGCTGCAGCCGAGAAGATCGCACGAAGGGCTAAGTGCTACACTCTGGTAGGCGAGGACTTGTACCGCCGGAGTCGAAATGGTCTTCTGCTGAGGTGCATCACTCGGGAAGCGGGGAGTTCTCTACTCTCCGAGATCCATGCAGGCGTGTGCGGATGCCATCTATCCGGGCGGACGCTCGTCGGCAAAGCATTCCATCAAGGATTCTACTGGCCCACAGCCCTCTAGGATGCCTGCGAGCTGGTAAGACGATGTACTGCATGTCAATTTCATGCCAGGCGCACACATCGCCCCGCCCAGGCTCTCCAGACGATACCCCTCTCATGGCCGTTCGCGGTCTGGGGCTTGGACATTCTGGGTCCGTTCCCACGGGCCCCAGGAGGCTTCACCCACCTGTTCGTCGCCATCGACAAGTTCACTAAGTGGATTGAAGCTAAAGCAGTGCACGCCATTACGGCCCCTGCCGCTGTCAAGTTCATCCGCGGGATCTTCAACCGTTTCGGGGTCGCCAATTGAATTATCACCGACAATTGCTCACAGTTTACCAGTGCAGGTTTTCTGAGCTTCTGCGAAGAAATGGGCACCAAGGTGTGCTTCACGTCGCGCATCCCAGGAGCAATGGCCAAGTGGAGCGCACTAATGCGTTGGTACTGAAGGGCCTCAAGATAAGAGCATTGGACAGACTCCAGAAGCGAGCGGCATCGTGGATAGAAGAACTCCCTGCTGTGTTGTGGTCCCTCCACACCACACCAAGCCGGGCGACTGGCGAGACGCCGTTCTTTCTTGTCTATGGTGCCGAAGCCGTTCTTCCCTCCGAACTGACGTTCGGATCCCCGCGGGTGGCGGCCTTCACAGAGGAAGGCCAAGAGGATCTTCGGCGAGAAGACGTCAACTTGTTAGAAGAGGCAAGAGACCGGGCCGTAGTTCGGGCCGCCCGGTATCAGCAAAGTCTCCGACGCTACCACGCCTCTCGAGTCAGCCAGAGGACGTTGGTGGTGGGAGAACTAGTGCTGAGAAGAATTCAAGCGCATGCCGGTCGCAACAAACTGTCCCCCACTTGGGAGGGGCCCTACAAGGTAATCTCAGTGTTGCGACCAGGCGCCGTTCGATTGGCGACGGAGGAAGGCCAAGAGCTGGCGAACTCCCAGAACATCGAGCTGCTGCGTAAATTCTACCCCTGAAGATGTAAATGCTTGGTGACCGAAGACCAGCTGACGCGTAGGGGAGTGTTTGGCTTCAAGAGCATTTTTGCTTTGATCTTTCCATTCCTTTCCTGCCCATACCAAGAAAAACTGTATGTTGCCATGGTCGCCCCTGGTTCTGGGCTATATTGGTTGTTCCCTGCTTGACGGATGGTGGCTTCCGGCGCCTAAGTCGTACAAAGTCGGGCGACCAGGGGTTGCGCGCGGCCTGGTCTCGTAAGACGGCCAGCTCTGCCGACACCGCTAAGTCCCCCGCCCCTGGCTCCCCTGTTTCCTTACACACAGCCCCGCAAAACGTAATTCCAGGTCACTTCGAACGTAAGTCCAATTAACTTTAGAGCCACGGCGCACCACGCGCGGGGACTTAGTGTGAAGTTTCCTTTTTTGTGCTGAACGATTACTTCGGGTGCCTAAGACGTACAAGGTCGGGCGACCAGGGGTTGCGCGTGGCACGGTCTCGTAAGACGGCTAGCTCCGCCAACACCTATAAGTCCTCCGCCCCTGTTTCCCCCCGTTCCCTTATACGCAGCCCTGCGAAGTTTAAATCCGAAACACGAAAAAGTCTAAATCCCCCCAGAAGAAAGCATATGCGAAGGAAAGAGGGTATGGCTCCACCGTGCCTCGAAACTCCAGCTTCATCAGAGGACATCCCTTAATAGGCGCTAACTAATGAGTGGCTTTGTTTGTAGCAAGCTGTTTCATTACGGCGATAAGGTACCCTGGACATTTTTCGGCGAGCACGTTCAACTTCGACAAACAGTTCGGGAGCTGGTCGTCCATCATCGAAATTAAGCAATATGCGCAAGCAAAGTTGGCAAGCAAGAAGGTAACATGAAATACTTTAATGGTGTCCAACATCGAAATTAAGCCAGCAGCCTTCGAAAGGCTACTGGTCGTCGACACCGCCGCCGCGTCCCCGCTGCTCGCACTCGCTGCCCCTGCCTCCGGCCGCCGGTCGAGGTTCTGGGGCTGAACCTGCATCAGCCCGGCGACAAACTCCGCACCCTCCTACACGCGTTTTCGCGCCTCCGCCTTGTCTCCCTCAATGCCCCCCATCGTCGCTAAGGCATTGAAGGAAGCGTCGCGGCTGGCGCAGCACGCCAGCACGTAGGAAGCTGCCCCGATGGCCACTGCCCGCCCCTCGATGGCCGAACGCTCGGCAAGGGCGGCGGGCAGGTTCTGGAGGGCCTCCGCAACCCGGTTCACCCCCGCAGCGTACTGCGCAGCGGTGGACTCCTGCGGAGGCGCAAGCACCACACCGAGTGGCGCCAAGCTCACCCTCATGCTCCCGAAGGCGTGGCGGAGCGTGGCGGTGATGTTGTGGAGCACCCGCTGGTGCTCCGCGGCAGCACTGTCTCGCATTGCATCGGTTGCCCGGGCCCGGACGACCGAGGAGGCGTTCTCCCGAGCCAAGGCCGCCTCGGTCCTCTCCTCCTCCCGCAAAGTGGCCAACTGCTGGGGGTACCACGCTAGTTGGGCCGCGGTCGTGGCGAGAAGGGTACCCATACCCGTCTGCACTCGCTGAAGATCCGCGAGCACTCGGGTATGATCCGGACCCTGGGTTGGAGGAGCGAGCTCTGCAGGAGCGGTAGGGGCATCGCTTGGGCCACCCGATGAAGATGTCCCGATCCGGCAGTGTGAGGCACCGCTTGGGACTGGATCTACTGAACAATTTGCATTCGTAGGGCGCATCGGAAGGCGAACCCCGACGCCGGGAGGGTGACTGAACGAGGGCGCGCGGGCACCGCATCGCCCGACTCTGGGAGTACCGGTGAGAGGAGCCGCCCAGATCGTCCTCAGGTTATTAGAAGGTTCAGTCGCCCCAATCGGAGTTGGAGGCTAACAAAGGATCGCTGGGACCGCTCGCGGTGTTAGCACCCAAGCCCAATTGAGACAGACTTCGAAACCCTTCGAATAACTCGACGACAACCCCGGTATTCCCCCGGTATGCGACCCAAAACTCGCCCAGGATCCCCGCATATCGGCTTCACTGAGATATCAACCCAATTTGCATAAAGGGGCAATGAACTCGGAATCCACAACCCAAGTACGCAACGCGGAAGCAAGCCAACCAGCAACTACGGCATGAAGACAGAACCCAGACAAAACGCCAACAAAACAACCCACACCCGACAACCACCAACACAAAGGAACAAAAGCACAACGAGAGCGACACAAATGCATAGAAGATCAGCACGAAGGCAATCAAGCGTTCTGAAGAACACAACACAGATTAACTAGTCTAAACAACAAAAGGATTTACGATCTATCAACTAAACCCAAAAGACAAGCATCTCCAGAAGTGTTCTACCTCTGAACACTCCCGGGCGTGTACAACGACGGTAGCCTCTACTCGGTGCCCCGCCCGGTCACCGATAGGCAGTAGGGGCAGAACTCACACCCCACTGGATCCTCACCTGCAAAACCACAACAGCAGAAGCCTGAGTACGGAAGGTACTCGCAAGTCTTAACCGTGGTCCATATATGACCAACTCCAATAGGATATGCAATTGGATGTAGCAAGGAATAGGCTCAAGGTAAACTGTTGCTGAATTGCTTATCATTTGTTGTTTAGTTACTCGAACTACTCAAGTCACAATTTTAATGCGGTTATAACAGCGTCTACCACTAAATGAAGTTAACATCTAACAATTCACAACAATTATTCCACATTCGCTTCGAGCTCAAGCCCGACGGCGAACTTCAGTTCAAGTTATTACTACGTGTAGTAACAGCTGACCAAGCGTGCTCATATCCGAGAGCGCGGCAATTCAAATCGCTTAATTAACCCTGCAGGGAAGCATTGACCGCACGACATGTGCCACAAAGGAACCTCATGTCAACCCCCTCCGATGCATACCCATTCGTTGAGGCATCTTCATGCGGCCCGAAAACCTAGCACCCCATCGAGCGGCCCAAGCCCGGCTTGGCGCTCGAGAGCCGGCCTAGGCCTCGCCCTCAACCACGTCCAACCGCATGAGGGTATGGCTCATCGAACGGCATGCGATGAAAGAGCGGCTTACCGTACCATAATTGGGCATGCGATCAACCTAATGGTGCTCAGCCACAGTTAAACATCGGATCGGTCCTTAGCTGACTCAGGCGGGACTACCACATTGGGGTCTCCTTACCCAAACGTCCAACTCTCCCGCCCGGTCTCCAATTTCAACCATTATTTTCTCAGAAGTAACCCATTGCAACCCAATACTTGTGAAGTAAATAACCTCAAGCGGTGGAACCTTCCACCACTTGGCCCAACCCGACTTCTAAGCATACTAAGCATGACACAATTAATACCCATAATCTAGCTTCAACGGAGGTGTTCGACAAGTATGAAGGAGTGTATGTGCAACAATTAGGATTTAATCCTATCCCACAATTCAATTCCTAATGCAATACGTAATTCACAATTAAGCCATTGATTCGAAAAAAATAGTTACACAGGGTTCAAGATGCATAGGTGCTTGCCTTGTTCTTCTGCTTGCGGGTCGGTGGTAGCTGGCTCTCCGGTAGCACCCTCAGTCACCGCGGAGTTAAGTCCCGCGGGATCGCTCTCTACACGGGTACAATGCATAAATAAGATGCATGCAATGCATATGAACGAAGTACAATTGTAAAACCCCCAAGTAATAGCTCAACTGACGGAAATCCCGCGCGAGAGACAGACCAGCCAGTCCGGATAGTCCGGATAATTTATCCGGACAGTCCGGATAATCCGGACACTCCGGGCCTTTTGTCCGGATACTCTGGACCAGGAGCATTTGGTCCATCACGACCTAGGGATGGAAGTCCTACCACTCTCTACGGCTTCACAACGACCCGATCTACGACTTTTCTACACCTTGCACGGTCGAAGAAGCTTCGAGCTAGCCCAAACCTCGAGAAAACGACGCTAGCTAGAGTAAACCCCAACCAACCTATTTTAGCTCTCGGGATGGCATCATTGCTACCCGATCTACCACCCTAGCACCCACATTCACCAACCCAAGTCCCAAATCCAACCCAAGAATCACCACACCTCAAAACCCTAGAACTCCAAAGTTCATCCCCAACTCCCAAATCTAAATCCAAACCCTAACCCCACAATGGCTGGCTCTAGAACCCAAGAAACCCACGAATCAACTCCCGGAAGGGACCTTACCTTCGAGGAGGAGGAAGAGGAAGGAGTAGCCGGGTAGAAGAAGGAGAACACCGGCTTGGGGAGGAGCTTGAGGACGCCGGGGAGGAGCCACGGAGATTCACCGGCCGGTGGGGAGTCACCGCAGTGGAGCTCGGGGTGGAGGAGTCGCCGGAGTAGAGGAGAGCAAATGGGTGGGAAGAGAAATGTGGTAGGGAGCCAAGAAACGGACACTTATATTCTCACCCCGACAAATCCGGACACTCCGGACAATTAGTCCGGACACTCCGGGTTGGGGTGTTCGGTTGACTAACCCGAATACTCAGGATATTTAACCCGGACACTCCGGGTTAAGGCGTTCAGTTGGACCCAGGCCGGATACTCCGGAGGTTTTATCCGGATACTCCGGGTTGTATCCGAACATTCCGGGCATTAAATCCAGATACTCCGGACTTCCTAGGAATTTTGAAATTCAGGGCCTTGACAAACCCTCCCCCCTTAAGGGAATCTCGCCCCGAGATTCAGAACAAGTGTATAGGCGGAATAGAATGAAAATGGACCGGACAGTCGTGCTCTAATCGATATGCCCCTCATTGCGAAAGATGGTACACTAGTACTTACATGGCATTGAAGAACTCAGGATACTCGGTCTTTAGGCGATCCTCGGGCTCCCAAGTAGCTTCATCTTCAGTGTGATTGCTCCACTGAATCTTGTAGAATTTGAGCGTTCTCCTCCGAGTCTTGCGTTCCGCTTCTTCCAGAACCCGAATCGGATATTCTTGATAGGACAGATCCGGTTCAGGCGTGACTCCTAGATCATCCACTTCAAGTGACTCGAAAGGAATACGGAGACACTTCTTCAATTGAGAGACATGGAAAACATCGTGAACCATCTCAAGCGTGGAGGGAAGCTCTAGCTGATACGCCACTTGACCTCGCTTCGCAAGGACCCGGAATGGTCCTATGTATCGAGGTGTCAGTTTTCCTTTAATCCCAAACCGACGAGTGCCTCGAAAAGGAGATACCTTCAGATAGACGAAGTCGCCAACGTCGAAGGAGAGGGGTCTCCTACGGCGATCAGCATAACTCTTCTGTCGGGACTGTGCTATCCTCAAGTTCTCCTGAATGGTGCTCACTTTTTCTTCCGCCTCCAAGACTAGTTCAGGTCCAAGAAATGAACGCTCCCCGCTCTCGGACCAATTCAGAGGTATCCGACAGCTACGACCATACAGTGCCTCAAAAGGGGACATTTTGTTGCTGGTTTGGTAGCTGTTATTATATGCAAACTCGGCATACGGGAGACACTCCTCCCATTTCTTCCCATAGGACAGTACGCATGCCCTCAGCATATATTTGAGGATCTAATTGAACCTCTCGGTCCGGCCGTCAGTTTGAGGGTGATACGCTGAGCTGTGGAGTAGCTTCGTGCCCAGTGCTTCATGCAGACTTCCCTAGAATCGAGAAACAAACTGAGAGCCTCGATCTGAAATTATCCGCTTGGGTACTCCATGAAGACATACGATCCGCGAGATATACAACTCCACATATCTCTTGGTAGGGTAATTGGTGCGGACAGCTAGGAAGTGTGCAGACTTTGTCAACCGGTCGACGATCACCCATATCGAGTCGTGACTCGAAGAAGTTAGAGGCAAGCCGGTAATGAAGTCCATACTAATCTCTTCCCACTTCCAACTCGGAATGGGTAGCGGCTGAAGAGTGCCAGCGGTTTGAGATGTTCGGCCTTTACCCTTTTGCAGACATCACACTCTGACACATAGCGAGCAATCTCGCGCTTCATACGAGTCCACCAGAATTGCCGCTTCAAGTCCTGATACATTTTATTGCTGCCCGGGTGGATCGTAAGCAAGGAATTGTGGGCTTCATCAAGGATCCCCCGTTTTAACTCTTCATCAGCGGGAACGACTATGCGCTCGCCGAACCACAAGCTTCCTTGATCATCCAGACGGAAGCCAGGAGCTTGACCAGACTTCAAGTTATTGTGGATTTGGGTAACACCCTCATCCAACTTTTGAGCCTCTCGAATCCGATCAAGCAATGTGGACTTCAATTCCAAATTAGCCAAGGTCCCTTCTTCTATCATTTCCAAGTTGAGCTTTTGAAACTCAGCACAGATGGTAGCACTCCAGGGTTGAAGAGTGAAGCAATTGCACCGAGCCTTGTGACTCAACGCGTCTGCCACCACATTGGCTTTTCCCGGGTGATAATGTACCTCCAGAGTGTAATCTTTGATCAACTCAAGCCACCTTCTTTGTCTCATATTCAAGTCTGCCTGAGTGAAAATGTACTTGAGGCTCTTGTGATCGGTATAGACATTGCACTTATTCCCCAGGAGATAGTGGCGCCAAATCTTCAAGGCATGGACCACTGCAGCAAGCTTCAGATCATGGGTTGGGTAGTGCTCTTCATGGCGCTTTAGTTGCCGAGACGCATAGGCAACAACCCGGCCTTCTTGCATAAGCACACAACCAAGTCCGATGCCAGATGCATCGCAATACACATCAAACGGCTTGTGAATATCAGGCTGGGTAAGAACTGGAGCTGTAGTGAGGCGCTGTTTCAGAGTTTGAAATGCCTGCTCACATCCCACTGACCACTTGAATTCGGTGCCCTTCTTCAGTAACTCTGTCATGGGCTTGGCTATTTTAGAGAAGTCCTGAATGAAACGGCGATAATAGCCAGCCAGCCCAAGGAAACTGCGAACCTCCATGACAGACTTGGGTTGTTCCCATTTGAGCACATCCTACACTTTTCTTGGGTCAACGGCTATGCCTCGCTCGGAAAGGACATGCCCCAAGAAAGATACCTCTTTCAGCCAGAACTCGCACTTGCTGAACTTCGCATACAAGCGGTTTTCCCGAAGTCTCCCGAGAACGATGTGAAGGTGCTTGGCATGATCTTCCTCGTTGGCTGAATAAATGAGGATGTCATCGATGAAGATGACGACAAAGGAATCCAGCTCTTCCATGAAAATGGAGTTCATGAGGTACATGAAATACGCCGGCGCGTTCGTCAAACCGAACGACATGACGGTGTACTCATACAACCCATATCGGGTGGAGAAGGCAGTCTTCGGGACGTCCGGATCTTGATCTGATGGTACCCGAGTCTCAGGTCAATCTTAGAGAACACCCGTGCACCAGCAAGCTGATCAAACAGGATATCAATCCGAGGCAGGGGGTACTTGCTCTTGATAGTGACAGCATTCAAGGGACGGTAATCCACGCAGAGGCGAAGTGATCCGTCCTTCTTGGTCACGAATAGAGCCGAGCAGCCCCAAGGTGAGGAGCTCGGGCGAATGAAGCCCTTATCCATCAACTCCTTTAGTTGCTTCTTCAACTCGGCCAATTCATTGGGTGGCATCCGGTACGGCTGCTTGGATATGGGAGCAGTACCGGGCTGAAGCTCCACCACGAATTCGATGTCCCGATCAGGTGGCATTCCCGGTAATTCTGCTGGGAATACATCCGGGTACTCAGACACCACTGGAACGGACTCTATCTCCTCGATTTCAGTACCATTCAGGGAACAGAGGGTGGCCTCATCAAGAAGTATCGTCAGCCAACCGCCCCTTGGTCCCTTAAGTGAGATGGTGCGGCGTAAACAATCAAGGATGGCGTGTTGGCGCGTCAGCCAATTCATGCCTAGAATGACATCCAATCCCCGAAGGTCAAGAAGTAGAAGATTAACCGTGAAGGGAACCCCTTGAACTTGCACCGACACCCTTTTAACTACTTGATTCACTACAATCTTTGACCCCGGCGCCTCAATAAGAAACGGAGTGGCGCTGCTACTCACTCTCATTCGATGGTGCATGGCGAACTCCTTACGAATGAAAGAATGAGATGCCCCCGAGTCAAACAATACCCTAGTAGAAAGCCCATTAATGTAGAACATACCCGTCAGCACTGTGTTGCCCTCTGGAATCTCCTCAGCATCAACGTAGTTGACGCGGCCACGAGCTGGCGCTGGAAGTGGAGGTGGTGCAGTCGCGGCTGGAGGCCTTGGGGCGTTGGAGTTGATGCCCCGCCTTGGAAATGGGCAGTCTCTGATGAAATGCCCCGCACGCCCGCAGTTGTATCATGGGCCCGGTCCAGAGCCTGTCACCACTCGTACCCCCGGCTGTGGCTGTGGGGGTCGAGGAGCAGCAACAGGGGGACGAGCCACTCCAGCCGGTAGGGAAGGCACAGAAACAGGGGCCCTCGGTGGTGGAAGAGCAATCCGGGCCCGTTGTGAACTGCCTGTTGAGTACGACACCACCCTCTTCCGCTTCTTCTCATCTTGATGGCTTCTCATCTTATGCTCCACAGTAATTGCTCGACTCACCAAAGCATTGAAGTCGGCGAAGTCACAGACTGAGAGCTTATCCTGCATCTTCGCCGTCAGTCCATTCAGAAAGCGATCCTGCTTCTTCTGATCGGTGTTGACTTCCTCCGGCGCATACTGAGCCAAATAATTGAACTCTCGTAAGTAATCCATCACTGACTTGCCCAGCTGCTTGAGGGCAAGGAACTGCTGCTTCTTGATGTCCATGAGTCCCTTCGGGATGTGATAAGCCCGAAAAGCCTCACGGAACTCCGCCCAGGTCACCTGATGACCGGCGGGCTGCATCACCAGAAGGTTGGCCCACCATGCACCAGCTGGGCCCTGAAGTTGCTGCGCCGCGAATGGAGCCTTCTGAAGATCCTCGCAATGAATAAGCGCAAACTTCTGCTCCATGGTGCGCAGCCAATCATCAGCCTCCAACGGGTCGCTGGCCCGAGAGAAAGTCGGCGGCTGAGTGTGGAGAAAATCCAGATAGCCATTGGGCCGGCCTCGTCCTTCACCACGGCCACCTGGAGCGGCTTGGTTCTGGACAAGCATCTCCAAAATCCGGTTGGTGGTCTGCTGGTTCTGCTCCGAACGCAGCAATACATCCAGCAGGTTGGGAGGAGGAGGCGGATCACTACCGCCAGGCTGCGATCGCCCAGCGCCATCATCACCTCCCATACCGCCGCGGGTCCTCATTCTATCGTCAATCAAGGAAGACAACAAGAGTTAGACCCACACGGAGGGGACAAGCCTAAATCTTGGTAAACCCGCGAACAACCCCCAAGTCAGACTGTAATACCCCGCAATGGAGTCCAACAAGTCTAACACACCCAAAAACCAACTCATGATGCAAGATGGCATGGCACATGTATGATATGACATGAAATGCACGATTTCCAACGTAACCCACAATTACTATTTATACATATAGGGCGGGGTATAGGTACTAACTTCTACCTAATGCATTATGACAGTCCTAATCAATTCCTTAAGTGGTCGTCGAGTTTCAGGTTCGTCTTCATGCACCTTGCTCTGATACCAGCCTTGAGAGGAGTCGCCCAGATCGTCCTCAGGCTATTAGAAGGTTCAGTCACCCCAATCGGAGTTGGAGGCTAACAAAGGATCGCTGAGAGCGCTCGCGGTGTTAGCACCCAAGCCCAATTGAGACAGACTTCGAAACCCTTCGAATAACTCGACGACAACCCCGGTATTCCCCCGGTATGCGACCCAAAACTCGCCCAGGATCCCCGCATACCGGCTTCACTGAGATATCAACCCAATTTGCATAAAGGGGCAACGAACTCGGAATCCACAACCCAAGTACGCAACACGGAAGCAAACCAACCAGCAACTACGGCATGAAGACAGAACCCAGACAAAACAACCCACACCCGACAACCACCAACACAAAGGAACAAAAGCACAACGAGAGCGACACAAATGCATAGAAGATCTGCACGAAGGCAACCAAGCGTTCTGAAGAACACAACACAGATTAACTAGTCTAAACAACAAAAGGATCTACGATCTATCAACTAAACCCAAAAGACAAGCATCTCCGGAAGTGTTCTGCCTCTGAACACTCCCGGGCGTGGACGACGACGGTAGCCTCTACTCGGTGCCCCGCCCGGTCATCGATAGGCAGTAGGGGCAGAACTCACACCCCACTGGATCCTCACCTGCAAAACCACAACAGCAGAAGCCTGAGTACGAAAGGTACTCGCAAGTCTTACCCGTGGTCCATATATGACCAACTCCAATAGGATATGCAATTGGAGGTAGCAAGGAATAGGCTCAAGGTAAACTGTTGCTGAATTGCTTATCATTTGTTGTTTAGTTACTCGAACTACTCAATTCACAATTTTAATGCGGTTATAACAGCTTCTACCACTAAATGAAGTTAACATCTAACAATTCACAACAATTATAACACATTCGCTTCGAGCTCAAGCCTGACGGCGACCTTCAGTTCAAGTTATTACTACGTGTAGTAACAACTGACCAAGCGTGCTCATATCCGAGAGCGCGGCAATTCGAATCGCTTAATTAACCCTGCAAGGAAGCATTGACCGCACGACATGTGCCACAAAGGAACCTCATGTCAACCCCCTCCCATCCATACCCATTCGTTGAGGCATCTTCATGCGGCCCGAAAACCTAGCACCCCATCGAGCGACCCAAGCCCGGCTTGGCGCTCGAGAGCCGGCCTAGGCCTCGCGCTCAACCACGTTCAATCGCATGAGGGCATGGCTCATTGAACGGCATGCGATGAAAGAGCGGCTTACCGTACCATAATTGGGCATGCGATCAACCTAATGGTGCTCAGCCACAGTTAAACATCGGATCGGTCCTTAGCTGACTCAGGCGGGACTACCACATTGGGGTCTCCTTACCCAAACGTCCAACTCTCCCGCCCGGTCTCCAATTTCAACCATTATTTTCTCATAAGTAACCCATTGCAACCCAATACTTGTGAAGTAAATAACCTCAAGCGGTGGAACCTTCCATCACTTGGCCCAACCCGACTTCTAAGCATACTAAGCATGACACAATTAATACCCATAATCTAGCTTCAACGGAGGTGTTCGACAAGTATGAAGGAGGGTATGTGCAACAATTAGGATTTAATCCTATCCCACAATTCAATTCCTAATGCAATACGTAATTCACAATTAAGCCATTGATTCGCAAAAATATAGTTACACATGGTTCAAGATGCATAGGTGCTTGCCTTGTTCTTCTGCTTGCGGGTCGGTGGTAGCTGGCTCTCCGGTAGCACCCTCAGTCACCGCGGAGTCAAGTCCCGCGGGATCGCTCTCTACACGGGTACAATGCATAAATAAGATGCATGCAATGCATATGAACGAAGTACAATTGTAAAACCCCCAAGTAATTGCTCAACTGATGGAAATCCCGCGCGAGAGACAGACCAGCAAGTCCAGATAGTCCGGATAATTTATCTGGACAGTCCGGATAATCCGGACACTCCGGGTCTTTTGTCCGGATACTCCGGACCAGGAGCATTTGGTCCATCACGACCTAGGGATGGAAGTCCTACCACTCTCTACGGCTTCACAACGACCCGATCTACGACTTTTCTACGCCTTGCACGGTCGGAGAAGCTTCGAGAAAACGGCGCTAGCTAGAGTAAACCCCAACCAACCTATTTTAGCTCTCGGGATGGCATCATTGCTACCCGATCTACCACCCTAGCACCCACATTCACCAACCCAAGTCCCAAATCCTACCCAAGAATCACCACACCTCAAAACCCTAGAACTCCAAAGTTCATCCCCAACTCCCAAATCTAAATCCAAACCCTAACCCCACCATGGCTGGCCCTAGAACCCAAGAAACCCACGAATCAACTCCCGGAAGAGACCTTACCTTCGAGGAGGAGGAAGAGGAAGGAGTAGCCGGGTAGAAGAAGGAGAACACCGGCTTGGGGAGGAGCTTGAGGACGCCGGGGAGGAGCCACGGAGATTCACCAGCCGGTGGGGAGTCACCGCAGTGGAGCTCGGGGTGGAGGAGTCGCCGGAGTAGAGGAGAGCAAATGGGTGGGAAGAGAAATGTGGTAGGGAGCCAAGAAAACGGACACTTATATTCTCACCCCGACAAATCCGGACACTGCGGACAATTAGTCCGGACACTCCGGGTTGGGGTGTTCGGTTGACTTACCCGGATACTCCGGATATTTAACCCGGACACTACGGGTTAAGGCGTTCGGTTGGACCCAGGCCGGATACTCCGGAGGTTTTTATCCGGATACTCCGGGTTGTATCCGGACATTCCGGACATTAAATCCGGATACTCCGGACTTTCCAGGAATTTTGAAATTCAGGGCCTTGACAACCGGGGTAGAAGAAGATGCCGCAGGAGGCGGCATCAAAACTGTTGGCACCATCGGGGCCGGCGCCACCTCCGGGGCAGTGGTCGTCGGCACCCCGGAGGTGAAGCCTACTCCCCTAGTGTTGCAAGAGGAGTAGCGGGCATGGCGCTGTTGGAAGCGTCGCCCGAAGTGTGGAGCCTCTTCGGATCCGTGGCCGGGGAATCGTCGGTCATTGGGCGTTTCCCAGCGACGCGATCGTCAGTGGCCGTAGGATCCCTGATCACCAAAGGACCCCTGTGGTACCACCGCAAGACCGGTGGGGTCCATTGGTGGAAACCCCCTGGTAATCTGGTTCCGCTCCACGGGGTCCATATCGGCTAGAGGCCGGACCCCCTCGAAGAACACCAGATCACCAGCAGGGACTAGGAGCAACTCCTTCACCCATCGCATGAGGAGGGAGTTGGTCAGATTTTCATCGCCTGATAAAAAAGGAGAGAAAGGTCAAAAGGCGAAGATAAAAAGAAGAAGCTGTATGTACCAAAGAAGACAAAGACTTACTGCCCGGGTACATCCTGGTCAGGTCGTCGTTGCCCGTGTAGTGCCACGCCGGGCGAACACGGAGGTGCAGGGGGTTGATCCTTTGGGACACGTAGTCCCGAACTACCAGCACCCCAGTTAGGCCGGCGTCCTGCAGATGTTGAATGCGGTTCGCCATGGCCCGGAGCTCGGCTGTCTCTTCGATAGCCGCATTCCAGTCCTCATTCCCCTCCGCCGCGGCGGATGGAATGGCGAGGACGTTTGCACCACTGTCGCCGGCTACGTACAGCCAGTCCTCCCTCCATGCCCTCCAGTTCGATTTTTGCTGGAAGGCAATGTAGTGGGGGACCATCCCGTCGCGAAGCCGGAAGTGGCAACTCACGGTGACCTCCCCATCGCTAGTGATACGGAGGGAGTAGAAGTACCGAAAAAGGGGGAGGCTGGGCTTCACCCCCACAAACATCTCACACAGGTGTGCGAAGACGGCGGGGATGACAATGGAGTTGGGGGAAAGGTGGAGATGGTGCACTCCATAGAAATGGAGGACCATGAGGAAGAACTAAGAGAACGGCGGGGCTAGGCCCGCCGCAAGAGCCCACCCAAAGAGCACGATCTCCCCGGGCTCGGGCCTGGGAGATCGCGTCCCGCGGCGAAGCCGGAGGGTTCCCTCCAGCGCCATATGCGATAGGGACCGTATCGTCGCTAAGTTGGGATGGAGGAAGGACTACCATTTGCAAGAAGGAAGGAAGGGGAGACTGCAAGTAAAAGCGTCAAGATTCAAGAGGAAGCGTGGAGGACTCCTAGGCTGGGGAGGCATATATATATATATGTGTGCTCCCCCCCGGCGGTTCGTGAAAAGGATTAATCATGAGCGCCGCTTCGGAAACCGCAGAAAAGGTAGCTGAAGCGGAAGAGTCGGAGGCGGTTTGGTACCCTGACACAATAATGGTGGACCCCTCCCGAGACAGCCAGTCTTTTACTATAACGAGTGAAAGACTGGCACATCTCACGAAGGGCCCAGGGGCTACTGTCGGCATATTCTACACCGGGGTACTCTTCCCGCCCTCAAAAAAGGTATGGAGGGCCCCACGTGGCTGCGTGGCGAGCAGCGCTCCTAAGCCCTCCTCGCAGGGCGAGGAGGCCCACGTGGCAACGTGGCGAGCAGCGCTCCTAAGCCCTCCTCGCTGGGCGAGGAGGCCCACGTGGCTACGTGGTGAGCAGTGTCCAAGAGCCCTCCTCGCGGAGCGGGGAGGCCCACGTCACAAGACGAAAGGGTGAAGAAGGCTTCGCCCCGGAAGCCTCCCGTGGGGCGTGGTGTTAGGGCATTTAATGCGGGGCATGGCGCTAGGCCCCTTTTCCTGACATGCTACAACTGGCCTGTTGTGGGAACCGCACAGCCCTGATGGCTCGTGGTGTAGCGGCACAAAGAAGGAGGCCCCGAGATGGGATGGCATTAATGAAATGTAATTAATGAGCCGTGTAGCGGCGTAGTTTTGTCCCCCCACTTGCCCAGGCCGACCAGGTGTATATAAGGGCGGATGGGTGTACGTGAGAGGGGGACAACGACGAGGGAGAGAACACCAACGACGAGGGAGAGAACACCGACGACGAGAAAGAGAAAGACGGCACGAACGAGAGCTTTGGTTAAGATTAACAAAGACCTCAGACAGGATGTAGGGCTATTACCCGCCTAGGGGGCCCGAACCTGAGAAAATCAAGTGTGTCCACTGTTTATCTTCTCCGGGACGGCGAGGAGAGAGTGACCGTATTACATCTCCGCTAAGCACACCCCCAAACCGAACTAAAACCTCCCTCGCGGGAGGATCCTGTCGTAAAAAACGCCGACACCAAGTTAGCCATCCTTTATAATAAGCCTTGCATATAGTTACATAGTTATATTTACAACTTGTTGACTACTCCATGTGCTCACCCTTGCAATAAAACTCACTCAATTGGTGAAGAAGAGGAGTCAAACCTGCTTTGGGGGGAGGAGTATCACGGAGAAAACGACTATTAGGATTCGAGCACCAGTCGATTGCCTATCGTAGGTTGATGGATCACATCGGTGTTTATTTGTTCTTCCACTAAATTATTTATTTAGTATCTAAGCACTCGTGGCGTAATAAAGTGTAAACTCGATTATAAGGTCAAAACACTTATGTTCTTATTAAATATAGTTTGTTTATTCTTATTCCGTTGTGCATAGAGATGATATTCTGTCGATATTGTCACTGTGCGAACTAGCGTGATTCTATATTGGTGTAGTATACACAGAGGATCCAAATTTGTATATTCGGGTCCTAACACCTAATGCCACAAATGGTCGCTGCAAGATGTCCCCTCCTAACATACTTCCAATTAAGTCAAAACTGCTTTTGTCATCTTCTTTGTAGGATGTTACATGTTCACAAAATAGACTTTTACATGCATATATATAGCTAGAAGCCGCGAGGTTGGGTAGCGGTCAATGGGAAGATGCCGGAGGGGAGAAGTTTGGGGAGCACGGTGACAGGAAGGAAGGGGTGGTGGAGACGGGTAACTGGTGAGCATGACGCCGGGGGATAGCGTGGCACGACTAATGCGTCCTGTCCTAGTTGTAAACTATGTTTGTCTCGTTTTCTTGGATCATTCACTTTGCTTCAACAATCAACCAAGTCCTAACACTAGAATAAATTCAGGCTTAGTCCCGTTGGAGATAAGAGCGAAAAACTCCCACAACTTAGTTGTATGATGATTCAGATTAAAACCAAACAATGTTACGAAACATATAAATTATGACCAGTCAATTTATCATGTTGAGAGCCCATCACTCCATCTTAATGAAGATTTTTTTAAAAACAAGAAACTGCGTTGACAAGCAATCCCAATCACATCATCAAGAAATAAGGCCAGGTTGTCTTCAGAAAAAAGAGAGAAATCAGGCCACATGTGCTTAAGGCGCAACCACATGCATGCCCACGGCCTTCCAGAATCTAGAGCGAGCCCTCCTCTGCCGTCTCGCCTGCTCTGTTTCCTCCTCCCACATGGAAAGGTGTAGCAAATGCGAGCGAGCTAGAGGCAGATGAGGAGGTGAGCATGACAGCAAGGGATGGCACGCGTGCGACCAACATAGTTGTGTCCTAGTTTTAAACTATGTTCACCTCGTTTAACTTCAACTGGATCATTCATGTTGTTTCAAAAATCGACCAAGTCCTAACCCTAGACTCAATTCAGGTTGGTCACCGTTGGTGTCTATCGAGCAAAAAGCTCACGCGATTTGATTGTATGATTCATATTTAAATCAAATAACATGAAGAAACATGGAATTGTAATTCGAATAAACATGGAAATTAAAAATTAGTTAAATTTATTGTGTCATTCGAATGTATTTGTCTTTAAAAAAGAGTTAAAAAAACTAATTTAAAATTTAAAAATATTAATTTATTAGCTTTCGTGAATTTCCAGGAAATAATCCAATTTTTTGGATTTTTCTAGAAGTTATTTATGATTTTCTAGGATTCTCCCTGAATTTTCTATATTAAATTTTTTTTTTTAGAAATTAAAAAGTAATTTTATGTGCCAAAAATTAAGTTGGGAGTAATTTTCTCCAGTTCAAAAAAATGTCTTAGGGAATTCTTGCGAATTTTTACTATATTTTTTAACTTTATTTGGTATTTTCTAAAAACTATTTGGATATTTTGGAATTATTTAAATAATAAATCAAACAAAATTTCTTTAATCCACTCGGGCCAAATTCCTATTTTCCCGGCCCATCTACTTTTTTTTGGGACCATTTCTATCTGTTTGGTCCGGTCCGTTTTTCTTTTTCTTTTTTTTCCGCACGGCCTGTGTTTTCTTTTAGAAAAATAAATTCGACTAAAATCCAAAGATCCTTTGCTGAGGTCATCATTGCTCATGCTTACTTCATAAAAACAAATGTTCTATAGAAAGAAAATTCCAAATATCCCTGCAAATGTCATAGTGACGCCAAAATTTAGAATTTCCTTTAGAAAGAAAATTCCAAAAATCCCTAAACGATGTTTTCTTTTTCTTTTTTCTTGAATTAAATCTTTCGAGAGCTCGTTCTCCTCTGTTATAACTCCAATTGACTCCACTATTTCTCCTAAATTTATCTAAAATCTTAAACTCCTTATTTATTCCATTTATTTTATTTTATTTCAATTTTATTTGAATTTGACTATTTTCGCATTTAGATTTCGGAGTGCTGGAAGATTACCAATTCGATGATCCAAAGCACCACTACTTTACCAAGCCAAGTTACAGCCATGATCATGTTGATCCCAGATTTTAAATTTATATTTTAATTTAAATTATTACATGCATAAATTTATTCTGAGTAATTTAAATGGATAGTTATTCCTAATTGTCATGACCACATTTGACATTGGAATCCTTATACCTTTTGTAACCTTAGTTAAAATCTTACTGGTTTGTACACTAATATGGTATTAACTATTGCTTTGTAGCAAATAGCTTAGACCCAATTTTAGGAATTTGGGGATTTGAGCCAAACAAATACTCTTTTGAGATAAAAGCCATTCCTTAGCCTCAGTGTGCCATAGAATGTTATGAAAATGATATAGTTCAAAGCAAAGTGAAAAATGTGATTTAGACTATACGATAATAGTTGTTAGGTGGATATGCCATGATTCTGGGTTGTGATAAGCTCACCTAGTTATTTAAGAACCAGTATGTGATCTGCTGATTGCAAAGCATATACGTGCTATCACAAGTCTCATATGGGATATACTTGGCTAACTAATTTGCAATGTTCCAATGTTGGTTGTGCCATTTGGTTGAATGTAGGTCTCGGTTTAGATTCGCACATGGCACATGAGAGGCTTTTGATTTGGTGGTGTAACCCTATTAGTGGTGGAATATAAGTGAGCATGACTGCTTGGGATGGCACTTTTGTAAAGACCTTATCATGGTCTCTCTATCGCATACCAAAGGTAATGTGAGAATATCTTGGCAACAAGAGATAATCATATCTTGTAGGTAAAATTGTACAACCTTTATAGAGTGTGTATGAGCATGCTGATGGCTTAGACTTTGGTTTTCAAAATTAGTTTCAGTAAAATGGTTTGTAGATGGAGGGGGTTCCATCTGGAAATTTTTGGATGAACTCCGGATTGGATCTCGTGTTGAAATTGGTTTAGAAATCTATTTTACTATATTTATTAGGCTTTCGAAATTACTTATTGTATTCAAAATGTTACTTTATGCTCAAGATAACCCTATTATACCTTCCTTTGATATACTTACTTTAATACCGCATTTCAAGTGTAACTTGTAGAGTACTCTATGTACTCACCTTGCTATATCGGCTGTTTTTAAGAAGAGGAGGACTTCTTCATAGATGAAGATCTCGATAACTAGGTGTCGACGATTGATTTCGCCGGCAATGAGATTTGTGATTCTTGGGGATTTGTGCGGGATCGGAGCTAGATGGTAACGCAGGATGCAAGGGCGATCTCTATCTTTTAGATAGGTTCGAGCTCTCGCGGTGGAGATAATACCCTAGTCCTGTGTTCTTGGATCTATGAGCCTCCTCTTTTTCTCCTCTCCCCCTCTTTTTATACTAGGGGGAAGATATGCCACACAATGGGCGCCACCTGGCCCTGAACATGGTGGCTTCATGAGTACGTACTTTGTCCCTTATCGACTGGGCCCCGCTACGCCCAGGGATGCGGTCATGCCTTCCCCGACCCGCTCCTGCCACTCCGCCAGGTTCCGGCGCCTGCAGGCTCTGCCGATGTCAGGCCATCTGCTTCGCTTTTTGACGGGTTGTTTGGGCGTGTCACGAAGCTTCGCTGAAGGATCGGCGAGCTGCCTTGGCGAAGAAGTCGGGCCACCCCCCGGGCCTGTCGTGGCGCTTCCAGGTTCTGGGCCTACTACTCCGCCTTCGGCCCAATTAGATGCAGGTCTCACTTGCGGGACCCCCATCTCAGACATCCCACAGCAGCCCCCAAGTGCTTTAGGATCGGATTTCCTTCTCTTATCCTGTCATAAAGATTCTGTGGGAAAAACAGATCGTAAAGAACTTGTTAGGTAAGGCCACCGTGGTTGGTTGGCTCGGGGCCGAGTGGTACCCGCGCCCGCTTACGGTGCGCGGTGATCGGCTTGCAAAGCTCGACCGACCCTCATGGGGCGTACCTTGAATAAGTTGTTTGGCTCGTGGCCGAGTGGTTCCCGCGCCCGTTTACGGTGCGCGGCAACTGGCTTGTCGCTCAACTGGCCCTCATGGGGCATACCATAGTCTTTTGGCTCGTGGCCGAGTGGTACCCGCGCCCATTTACGGTGCGCGGCAACTGGCTTGTCGCTCAGCTGGCCCTCATGGGGCGTACCATAGTCTTTCGGCACATGGCCGAGTGGTACCCGCGCCCGTTTACGGTGCGCGGCAACTGGCTTGTCGCTCAGCTAGCCCTCATGGGGCGTACCATAGTCTTTCGGCTCGTGGCCGAGTGGTACCCGCGCCCGTTTACGGTGCGCGGCAACTGGCTTGTCGCTCAGCTGGCCCTCATGGGGCGTACCATAGTCTTTTGGCTCGTGGCCGAGTGGTACCCGCGCCCGTTTACGGTGCGCGGCAACTGGCTTGTCACTCAGCTGGCCCTCATGGGGCGTACCATAGTCTTGGCTCGTGGTCGGGCGGTACCCGCACCCGTTTACGGTGTGCGGCAACCGGCTTGCAAAGCTCGATCGACCCTCATGGGGCATACCTTGGTCATAGAGAGTAATGCCTGTGCCCATTGACGGCGCACTGCTTCAGACTCTCATGGAGCGCATTCTCAAGACCGTGTTAGTAAAAACCCTCCCACGATACCCGATCCCGCTATACAGCTACGACCGGCAATTGACCCCAAATTATGGGGCATACCGCTGGAGGGTGTTCGGAAAGTGCCCGGCCCCAATCTTCCGTGGCGGCCGGCGTTCAGGCCCGTCATGGGGCGCACTTTATCCCAAACTTCAAACCAGACTTGACACCTGGCCACGTTTTGCGCGACACAGCTCTTGGCCCAACATGGGGCGTGCCCTAGATCTGGCCCAGAATCGAGCACGGATGCCCTTGCTTTTCCTGCCGTCAGGCGAAAATTGAGACTAATTTCTTGTAAATGAGGGAAACCTTGCTGTGGTAAAGACATCTTTGCCCCTTCCCCACCGCAGCTGAGAAATCTTCGAATCTCCTTTGGCGATCTGGGCGACCTAGGGTTTCTAGTTTCGCGCCCAAGATTCTCGGCGGTTGCTCCCACAGGGCCTCCTTCATCGAGATGTCTTCTTCTTCTTCCTCTTCTTCGTCGTCGGAGGATGGCGCCGGTCTGGCGAACACGGGGTGGGAGACCTCCGTTACTACAGTGTCCCGCCTGGAGGAGTTGGTCGTGGCCGGCATTATCCCTCCGCTGGAGTTGATCTCCGCCCGTCCCGCCGCAGGTGATCCTTATCCCCTTCCCCTGGATAACGAGATCGTGGTCTTCGAGTCCTTTTTTTGGCGAGGATTCAGCGTTCCTGGGAGCGCCTTTTTCCGAGGGCTCCTTCACTTTTACGAGATCGAGCTGATCAATTTGAATCCCAACTCCATTCTTCACATTGCTCTCTTCGTTCAGCTTTGCGAGGCGTATCTTGGGATACGTCCTCATTTTGACTTGTTCCGCTCCCTCTTCCTGCTCAAGCCTCATCCGAACCAGGCTGCTCCCAGCGTCATTGGGGGCGCCGGACTTCAGCTTCGAGAGGGCTTGAAGAAACATTACTTCGCCATCCCCCTCAAGACCTCCCTCAAAGGTTGGAGGTGGGAGTGGTTCTATTGTGCAAATGTTGATCCTTTTCTCGCCCCTTTCGCTGGCCGCGCCCCTAAAGCTTCTCGATGCTAGAGCGATGCTTCGGATGACGGCGAGTTGAACTAGGTTACCGAGCTTCTGGCGTGGATTAACGATCTGAAGAACCGGGGGCTGTCGGGCCCCGGGATCGCGATGAGCTTTGTGCAGCACCGAGTACAACCCTTAAAGGAGAGAATCCACTTGGGGTTCCGGTACGGCGGGACTCGGGATCCCACCCGGGAGACAAGCACATCCCTATCGAAAGATGCACTAGCGGCGCAGGTGGTTGACTTCTTCGTGCCTGGCACTGAGATTACCAACAGGGGCTGCCCTCACAAATTTTCGGCGGCGAACCCTCCCCCTCCTGTGAGTGTTCCACTCTCTCGAGAAGTTATCCCATGATTTTTGCCTGATGTGTGATTCTGACAACGTGTGATCGTTCCTCTTTCAGGAACGTGAGTCCTTCGTTTCTGACGCTCCGGTCGTCGGCCTCTCTCGGCTGAGGAATGTTCAGGCCAAGCGAGGGGCTGACACCTCGGCCGATGAGCTGCGTCGGCAATCGGCGGAGGAGGCTGATGATCCCTCGCTGGCCGGGCCTTCGACTTCCAGCGTCCTCGGGTCACAAGGCGCAGAGCCGCAGCCCTCTATCTCGAGGCCCGGCTGGCAGTGCGAGTCGAGGCTCCTCTCCGGCAGTCTTTGGGACTCGGATGAAGCCTGGGATGAAGTTTAAAAAATCCAGGAGGTATTCTTTTGGGCAATCCTTGTCTTTTTATTATTACCTGTGCTGAGATGTTTTCCTTTTTGCCGATTTAGGACTCCTACTATGGATGTCCCAATGGAGGGGTCTCCTGAAAAGGAGCCCCCGGAACCGGCTTCTCCAAGGGGGACCCCCCGTCGTCGGCCAGGTCATCGTCTCCCTCGGCAGCTGGGATGTCGCCACCTCGTGCTGCTGGCCCGACCGCTGAGCCATCGAGTGGCCCGGGAATCGACGAGCTTGACCCGGCTCTGCCTCCCGAAGTGGAGTAGGTGCATCGAGAGCCACCGCCGCTCGGTCCTCTGCCGAAGCCCCCGAATCGGACCGTGTGGAGCGAGGGGGGCTCCGACTGGAAAGGGATGGAGGAGGAAAAGAAGCTGAGATAGCTGCTCGGATGGAGCTTTATGAGCTCACCGTCAGGTGTAGCACGCTCGTTAGGGTGAGTTTTCTGTCTTTCTTTAGTCTGTTATCATTAGGGAATGCTGGCCCCACTGAGACTACGCCTCGCCGCCAGGACATGGGAGAGCGCTCGGAGCAGAGGTCGCAGTTTTTTCGAAAGGTGCTCCCGAAGCTCAAGGAGCACCAGAAGTATCAGGACAAGGTCAACGAGATCAGCAGCGACAGATGGAAAGAGGTCCACGGGCTAGAGACCCAGTGTATGACGCTCCGAGAGGCAAAAGCGGAGCTTGAGCATACGCTCGAAGGTACGATTCCTCCCTGGGTTTTTTGTGGACTCTTTCTTAAACAGCTGGGAAAAATGACGGCGAGCTCGTGTTTCAAAACGCGACTCGACCATCGCTAAGTTGAGGGCACGACTGGAGGCTTCAGAAAATTCTAACCTCGAAACTCGAATTGGCTTGGAGAAGACACAGCGAGAATTGGAGGGTAAGCTCCCTTGGCTTGAATTGAACGTGCTTGGCGTTGGGTGTGTTCTTCAGCGGCAGCTTGGCCTTTGGTGCAGAATACAAAGGGAAGGTAGCCACTGTCGAACGAAGCCACACGGAGCTGCGCGTCGCCTGTGAACCAGTTCTGCATCTTCTGCGTATCGAAGGAGCTGAACCAGGCCAGGAGGATGACGCCGTTCCGCTTCTCTCAGGTGGGGCCGACAGGATCAAAGCTTACGCAAAGGAGTCAGCGACCCTGAGTGCGAACCAGGCGTTGGCGGTGATCAAATCTCATTATCCAAGGGTTGACCTTGAAGCTGTCAAAGAGGGTTTTGCCTGTGATGAAGATAAAGCCAACGCACTGCTCGAAGAGGTCTCCGATACATCGCAGGCCTTGTTAGAAAATCTTGAATTTTGACTTTGATGTACTCCTTCGTGTCAAACGTTGGCTCTTGTGTGAGGCGCTGTTCGAGGTTTTCATGCGACTTGCCTCACTTGCACTTTGTTGGGTTAAATAGCTTTTGTTACCCTTCTGGCTGAGTGATTCTGCCCTCGAGCGTCGGGACTTTGAGTAGCACTCGGGACGGCATTTGCTACCCTCCTTGCCGAGTGGTTCAGCCCTCGAGCGTTGGGACTTAGTTGGTGACCTTCTCGCCCCGGGCATACTTTTCCGAGTGGCCGAGTGGTTCAGCCCCCAAGCTCACGTGGTTACCCTCCGCATAATTGGGCCCACTCCGTGGGAAGGCCAACTTAATTTGGACTGCGCCTGACACATGCCTGGCGATATATCCCTTGGTTCCGTTCAGATTGCGTCGGAACGGGGCCTGACACAAGTTGATCTTCTTCGTCCTTCGAGTAAATTGGCAGCCTTGCGGCGTCGCTTCGTCTTCTGCGTTTTTAAATGGCGTCGTCTCGACTCCGGAGCCATGCACGGCTTATAAATGGGACGTCACCGCCCTTGAGCGATCGTCCTTCTCTTCGAGTCTTCTTCCCCTCCTTCCTCCCAGCTTCCCTTCATGTCTAACACGAGGAGGTTCGTTGGCCCCTACGCGGCATTTTTTCGCCAGCGGTTCTTCGGACTGCTCTTTAGCTGGGAGGAAGCGGAGTTCTGGGAGGAGCACGACTTCGCCGTGCTGGAGGCGGAGGAGGAGGAGGGGGCCGCCAGGGACGCCGCCGCTGTGGCCGCCTTGCTTGAGGTGGCCCCGGGGCTCCACGAGGTGGCCGAGATCATCACAGAGATGGTCGGGCGCGAGCGCCGCGACGACCTAGCCGTTAGGGCTCTTGTCCGCCTTATACCACCCCTTTGGGTGGTTGAGGACGAGATCCTGGCAGCACTGGGCCGTGCGCGTCGTGTCTGACCTCGACGACCCCGCCCCCGGGCCTCCCAGTGGCAGCACCCACCGCAGCAGCAGCTCCGGCTCCTCCAGTTGCAGCAAGAAGATCGGTGGCAGTTGCCGCCCTTCTACCCCTCTTCTTTTTTTTAATGAGAAAATGAAGAAAAAAAAAGTTAGTAATGTAAATTACTGTCGTCATGGAATGTAAATCGGCGCCCCTTTGCTCCTCCAAGTTTGAGCGTTTTTCTTTGAGTGGTTTATGCTAGTCGATAGCTCCAGCTCCCGCAGCGGGGTGCTGGAGGGCCGAATTTTTATCAACTACAGTTTAGTGACCCCGATTTCGGTTCAACGAAACCGTTGGAGTATCGAGCGCCATTCCCGAGTGGTTGGTAGCTTCTTTTAGCTTAGTCCTTTCTAACTCGTGCGCTAGTGCGGACGTTCATATATTGCCGCTTGATGCGATCTCATATTTGAACGTGCATGTTCATGCATTCTATGCCGGCACGGCTTAGGTCAGACGATACGCTAGTATAGCGATAACCACTCGGGATTAATCGGGTCACTTAGTCAAAACCGATCAAAGTACTAGACAGTCGGGAGCTTTATTCAATGCACGGGAGCGAGATACATAACTTATGCGTAGAAGCGACGTAGCTGTTCGGCGTTCCAAGTATTCGCCAGGACCTCGCCATCTTCCCGCCTGAGTCGATAGGCACCCAGCCGGACCGTCTCCTCTACAATGTACGGACCTTCCCAAATTGGAGAGAGCTTGTGCTCACTTTTCTGGTTCCTCCTGAGGACCAGATCCCCTTTTGAAAAGGCTTTGCTTCTGACATTGCGAGAATGGTAACGCCGAAGTCCCTGGAGGTACTTAGCCGACTGGATGGCTGCAACGTTTCGAGCCTCCTCGAGTTGATCAAGCTCTACCATTTGGCTCCCCTCGGACTCGGCTTCCTTGTAATTCCGAACCCTTGTGGATTCGAACTCTAGTTCGGTCGGCAGAACTGCCTCTGAACCGTAAACTAGGAAAAAGGGAGTTTGCCCAGTTGCCCGGCTGGGAGTGGTTCTGAGTCCCCAGAGTACCGACGGTAGCTCTTTCACCCATCGGGCAGCGTATGGTTTGAGGCGATCGAAGATCCTGGCCTTGAGGCCCTGGAGGACTAGGCCGTTAGCCCGCTCCACCTGCCCATTGCTCCGTGGATGAGCTACCGAGGCGAAGCAAACCTTGATTCCGACACCTTCGCACCACCCTTGAAACTCTTCACTCCTGAATTGGGTGCCGTTGTTTGTAATGATCCGGTTGGGAACTTCGAATCTGACCACGATATCCTGGAAGAACTCCTTGGCCTTAAGCGAAGTGATCGTGGCGACTGGTTTAGCTTCGATCCACTTGGTGAACTTGTCGATGGCCACGAAAAGGTAGGCGAAACCACCTTGCGCCTTCTTGAGTGGGCCGACTAAGTCGAGCCCCCAGACCGCAAAGGGCCAAGAGATGGGGATAGTTTGCAGCTCCTATGCCGGCAAGTGTGTCTGCCTTGCATAGAACTGGTAGCCCTCGCAAGTTCGAACGATCTCCTTGGCATCTGTCACCGCTGTAGGCCAAAAGAAGCCCTGGCGATAGGCTTTCCCAACCAAGGCGCTTGACGCCACGTGATGGCCGCACATCCTCGAGTGGATTTCTCTGAGCAGGTCTCTTCCCACTTGTTCCAAAATGCACCGCCTGAGGACACCTGAGGTGCTCTTCCGAAAAAGCTCCTCGCCAACCACAACGTAGGATTTGGCTTGTCGGGAGATGCGCTCGGCCAGAGCGGTTGCCTCTGGAAGTTTGTCCTTCAGGAGATAATCCAGATATGGGGCCGTCCAGTCGGGGTTGATAAGCAGGACTCCGGTCTCGGGATCCTTAGTTGGCCCCCGTCGTTTTGCAACGGTTGGTTCGTAAAGATCCTGGACGAAGATACCGCTCGGGACGTCTGCCCGAGTGGCTCCCATTTTAGCCAACTCGTCGGCTGCCTCATTATTGCGGCGGAGGACATGGACCAGCTCCAGGCCATCAAACTTGCCTTCCAATTCTCGAACTTGCTGGCAATACGCCGTCATAGTCTGATCGACACACGACCAGTCCTTCTGTACTTGGTTCACCACCAACTGGGAGTCACCGCGAACCGCCAGTCGTCGGATTCCGAGCGATGTGGCGATGCGGAGCCCGTGGATGAGCGCCTCGTACTCTGCGGCATTGTTCGAGGCCGGGTAGTGAATCCGAAGGACGTACTTCAACCTGTCGCCTTTCGGCGAGACGAGGAGAATTCCCGCCCCGGCTCCACCAAGCATGAGAGATCCATCGAAGTGCATGGTCCAATACTCCGGCTCTTCCTCCATGCGGGAAACTTGGGATTCAATCCACTCGGCAGTAAAGTCGGCCAAAGCCTGGGACTTGACGGCGGTGCGCGGCTTGAACGAGACGTCGAAGGCTCCAAGCTCGGCCGCCCACTTTGAAATTCTTCCGGTAGCTTCTCGATTATGGAGGACCTCTCCCACGGGGAAAGAAGTCACTACTGAAATCGAGTGCCCTTGGAAACAATGCTTCAGCTTCCGCGACGAGATCAAGATCGCGTCATGCCAGCCTTTCCGAACTTGAGGATATCGCGCCTTGGATTCGCCCAGTACTTCGCTGACAAAATAAACCGGGCGTTGTACGCCGTAGCGGTGTCCAGACTCTTCCCGCTCCACAACTATCGTGGCACTGACTACATGAGTTGTTGCCGCTATGTAAAGCAGGAGAAGTTCACCTGGCACCGGTGAGACTAGAATCGAAGGGGTGGAGAGGAACACCTTGAGTTCTTCGAAGGCTTGCTGTGCCTCTGCCGTCCATTCAAAGCGGTCCTGCTTCTTGAGGAGCTTGAAGAAAGGCATCCCCCGAACTCCCAACCGGGAGATAAACCTGCCAAGTGCTACCATGCAGCCAGTAAGTTTTTGAACATCTTTCTGGCTGGTAGGTGGGGCCATTCTCATGATGGCCCCGATTTTCTCTGGGTTTGGCTCGATCCCGCGATGAGAGACAATGAACCCGAGTAGTTTCCCGAAAGAAACTCCGAAAACGCACTTCTCAGGGATTAGCCTCATCTGGAATGCCCTCAGACTTGCGAACGTCTCGGCCAGATCGGAGGTGAGGCTGTCCTCGGTCTGTGTTTTCACCACTACATCATCCACATATGCTTCTACGTTGCGTCCAAGCTGATGGTGAAAACACCGTCAGATCGCTACCGATAAGTTGCGCCAGCATTCTTCAGCCCAAACGGCATGGTGACGTAGCAATATGCTCCGAATGGGGTGATAAACGAAGTCTTCTCGCAATCCTCCTCTCGAAGCCAGATTTGGTGATAGCCTGAATAGGCGTCCAGGAAACTGAGTAGTTGAGATCCAGCGGTGGAGTCCACCACTTGATCAATGCGGGGCAGACCAAAGGGATCCTTCGGGCAAGCCTTGTTGAGGTCGGTATAGTCAACACACATGCGCCAACTTTTATTCTTCTTTTGAACGAGTACAGGGTTTGCTAACCAGTCGGGATGATACACTTCTTTGATGAAACCTGCGGCTAGCAGCTTGGTGATCTCCTCCCTGATGGCTTCTCGGCGGTCTTGGGCAAACCGTCGTAACCTTTGCTTGACCGGCCTGGCCGATTCGTTTACGTTCAGCGCGTGCTCGATCACCTCCCTAGGGACTCCGGGTATGTCCGACGGCTTCCAGGCGAAGACGTCTTTGTTTGCCCGCAGAAAGGTGACGAGCGCGTCCTCCTATTTCTCCCCGAGCTCTGTCCCGATCAAGGCCGTTTGAGCTAAATCGGACAGGTCGAGGGTGATTCTCTTGGTATCTTCTCCGGGACCAATCCCAGGGTTCGGCGTCTTGCGAGCAGGGACACTTCCTTCCGTCTTGTCAGAATCCGCCTCTTGCCGAATCCTCTCCCGACCCACTCGCGCCTCCAGGGACTCTGCCATCTTGCAGCTCTCCTTGTCACAGGAAAAAGACTGCCTTATATCACCGCGTAAAGCGATAATACCACTCGGCCCTTGCATTTTCAATGTCAGGTACGCATAGTGGGGCACTGCCATGAATTTGGCCAGCGCTGGTCTCCCCAGGATGGCGTGATATGCCGTCGCGAAATCAGCCACCTCGAAGCCAAGGTTCTCTGTCCGGTAATTTTGCTTGCACCGAAAGTGACCGGCAGAGTGATTTGTCCGAGTGGTGTCGCAGAAGTTCCGGGTATGACACCGTGAAAAGGCGACGACCCGCGCTTAAGCTCCGACCGTGAAATCCCCATGTCGTCAAGAGTCTTGACAAAGAGGACATTGATCCCACTTCCACCGTTAATCAATACCCTCTTGAGCTTGATGTCGCGGACAACGGGCGCCAAGACAAGCGGATATCTGCCGGGGAATGGGACTCGATTTGGGTGATCTGAGCGGTCGTAAGTTATCGCGACCTCGGACCACCGTACGTACTGGGGGGGTCTCCGGCTCTATTGCGTTGACGTCTCGGGCGGTAAGCTTTTGCTTCCGCTTGGACTCGTACGTAGCCGAACCCCCGAATATGTAGTTAAGCTCGAGATCGACTTCCTGATAGTCTTCCTCGGCTTCAGGGGGAGGCGGCTTGGCGGCATGTCCACTCGGACCTTGCCCAGCCTGCTTCTTGCTCTCCCGGGCAAATCTCTTCAAAGTGAAGTAGTCCTTGGCGGCATGTCTCCCCTTTGGATGGAAGGGGCAAAGCGAGTTCATCACCATGTCATACCCGTCCTCTTTAAGGGCGCGAGGGGGAGCAGGTTCAGCGACTGCCACTAGCTCTTCACACTTGCGCTTCTTTTCCTTCCGCCGGGGGGGGGGGCTCGGCCTAATCCTTCCCCTCGTCAAACCGTTCCGCCAAGGCCTCGGAGGCCGAAACGTAGCGGTCCGCAAGGGCGAACAGCTCACGAACCGACGTTGGTGGCTTCCGAGACATCTTCTTGATGAGATCAGGGTCGCTGACTCCCTTTTGGAAGGCAGCTATCACAACCGCATCCGTGACGTCCCGAATAGTGCTTTTCCTGTGCATGAAGCGCTTGACGAACTCCCGGAGGGACTCGTTTCTCTTTTGGTGCAGCTGATAGAGGTCCCAGGGGGTGCCCGGGCGCTCGTACGTGCCTTGGAAGTTCGAAATGAATTGCTCACACAGATCTCCCCAGGAATCTATAGAGTTCGCTGGGAGTCTAGTGAGCCAGGCTTGGCCCAGGGGCGAGAGGGTAACCGGTAAGTAATTTGCCATTACCTTCTGATCCCCCTGGCAGCCCTGACCGCCAGAGCGTACACCTGTAGCCAAGCCTCCGGGTCCCTCTCACCGTCAAACCTAGTGATGCCTTTGGGATTAAACCCATCAGGCCAAACCACTCGGCGTAGGTGAGGGGTAAACGCGCGAACCCCTTCTATGACCCCGCGGCGACCCCCAGGCGGTGATCGACGTGGAGGGGATCACGCTTGGCGTGCTTCGCGATCTCGTGGAAGGATGCCGTAGCGTTCATACTCGTCGGCATGGCGGCGTTGCTCCTCCCTTTCTCGGTCGCAGCGCCTGGCGTCGAGGTCGGAACAGAGGTCGCGGTTGATGCTGTATCGCAAGTCGTCTCCGCGGGGTGGGCCATGATGTGTCTGGTGGGGAGCTTCCCGACCTGACCGGCTACTGGCCGTCTGGGTCCTCGCCGGACCACGCGACGGCTCCTTTGCCGGCTGGTCGGTCTGGGCCTGCTGGATAGCTGCCGCCGTCACCATGGCCTTTACTTGGGCCACGATCGGGGCTACTGGATCACCCGCCCCCAGCATAGGGCTCAAGGTATCCAGGAGTGTCTTGGAGGCGACGATATTCTGCTGTGGAGTACAGAAGACCGCTTGGTCCCCCATCTTGGCTTGCAGAATGTCTTCATTGACACCATGGGCGCGGTCCCGCAGAGCACGAGCCCGCGCTTCTGGTTCTGTTGCTCGGCCACCTTCCAAGTTGGCGGCGGCCGAGGTGTCGAGGCGCTGCTGCGAATCCGCCCGCGAGCCCTCGATTACGCAGACTCTACGGAAATTCCAGCAACTCTCTAGGCTTTCTTCCGACTCGGCCGGTGAGCTGGGCGAGCCTGAAGAGGATAGCTCCAGGCGCTCGGAGGTGCCGAGTGGTTTGGCGGTGAGAACCCCCACCATTCGGGCCTCGGTGCTCATGGGTCCGACTCCCTGGCCGGACCGGACTTTCGGTCCCCTACTCGGCACTTTAGAGCACGAGACAGGGGGACCCCCCGATCAGCGCGGAAGTCGTGACGATGGCTCGCCGGAAACCTCGCCGCAGTACCACGCGGTCCCCTCAGAGAGGGAAAGGTTCCCGAGGCCGTTGGAGATGAAGGTCAGGCTTCCGAAACGGAACACCTGACTCGGGAAGAAGACTGTGGAGACTCCGCTCGTCGCAGCCATCAAGCTTGACGAAGATCTTGACACAAGGCCCCTACCTGGCGCGCCAACTGTCGACGATTGATTTCGCCGGCAATGACATTTGTGATTCTTGGGGATTTGTGCGGGATCGGAGCTAGATGGTAACGCAGGATGCAAGGGCGATCTCTATCTTTTAGACAGGTTCGGGCTCTCGCGGTGGAAATAATACCCTAGTCCTGTGTTCTTGGATCTATGAGCCTCCTCTTTTTCTCCTCTCCCCCCTCTTTTTATACTAGGGGGAAGATACGCCACACAATGGGCGCCACTTGGCCCTGAACATGGTGGCTTCATGAGTACGTACTTTGTCCCTTATCGACTGGGCCCCGCTACGCCCAGGGATGCGGTCGTGCCTTCCCCGACCCGCTCCTGCCACTCTGCCAGGTTCCGGCGCGTGCAGGCTCTGCCGATGTCAGGCCACCTGCTTCGCTTTTTGACGGGTTGTTTAGGCGTGTCACGAAGCTTCGCTGAAGGATCGGCGAGCTACCTTGGCGAAGAAGTCGGGCCACCCCCCGGGCCTGTTGTGGCGCTTCCAGGTTCTGGGCCTACTACTCCGCCTTCGGCCCAATTAGATGCAGGTCTCACTTGCGGGACCCCCATCTCAGACATCCCACACTAGGCCGCTGTCCAAGATGATTAATTGTGGCAGATCCACTGGGCCCTACTACTTTTGTTTTGTCTTCCACCGCTGTCATTGTAGTTGCCTTACAAACCATATATTATAAACTTTAACAATTAATTAGATATATTTCGTATGATATGGTACTGTATCATCTTTGTATTACTATGTATTAGCTTTTCCTGAACTAGTACATAATACACAGAGAATTCGGAGATGTTACTCCCTGGTTTGTCATTTATCCTATCTACCTGAGTGCCTTTTTTAGACATGTTTGATTCTCATGATTATAAAAACATAGGAAATGGAAAAAAAAACGCATAAATAAGATACAAATACATATTGAAAGCTGAGGAGTGGAAAAATAAGGTTGGAGTGAATATTTTATTCCTTTTGAATTCATATGATTTCATAGGAATGCTACAGTACATAAGGAATTCGACTGATCGATTTTATTAAATCAAATGCAGTTAGCATGCAAAATTATATAAAAATAGGATGTTTTTTCGTTGGAATTTCTTGAATTAAAAGAGACCCTCAACAAGAAACTACATTGACAAGCAATCTGATTACCAAAAACCCAGTCGTATGATAAAGACATCCGGGCAGGTCCAGGCACGGTTAGCGATTTCGACGATTTTTGATTGAAAATTGTGAATTTCGACAATATCAAGCCCTCTCGAGAATACAAATCGGCGAGAAAACTGGGGCAAATTCAAATTTAATTTCAATAAATTTCAAAAATTTGGAAAAATTAAACCAAAAACTCTCTAAAATATTACTAGTTTTGTAACCTCTGGGATAAAAATTGGCTGAAAAATAAAAAAATTTGACTGTTTTGCCCCACAACAGATAGTATAAAATTGAAAAAGCAAAAAAAAAAAAAAAAAAAAAAAACAGTGCTGGCCAGACCACAGTGCCTAGGCCCAATAGCTCGCCTGGCCCAGCATTATTTTTCGCGTGTTTATAACGCCTGTGTGAGCATCAACAAACTTGTGAAAGAACATGGTGCCATTGCAGTATAATATGAAGTTGATAATGCTCATACGCATCGGCTTATGCTCATTCTTGGACTGGGCCGACACGTATGAGCATTATCAACTTTATGTTATACTGCAACGGCACTATGTTTTTCCATAAGTCTGTTGATGCTAACATAGACGTTATAAACTCGTGAAAAAACAGCGCTGGGCCGGCCGAGCTATTGGGGTTAGGCACTCTGGTCCAACCCTGCACTGTTTTGTTTTGTTTTTTTGCTTTTTCAATTTTATACAATCGGTTGTGGCGCAAAACAGTCTAAACATTTCGATTTTTCAACCAATTTTCATCCCAGTGGTTACAAAACTATTAATACTTATTTTAGAGAGTTTTTAGTTAAATTTTTCCAAAATTTTTAAATTTAAATTTACCCGATTTTCTTGCCGGTTTGTATTCTCGAGAGGGCTTGATATTGTCGAAATTCACGATTTTTGATGGAAAATCGTCCAAATCGCTAACCCTGGTCCAGGTGCACCCATGACGTAACCACGCACGCGCCCACCCTTCCGGAGTCCAGAGCGCGCCCAACGAACCCCCCTCCCCCCACTAGGATGGAACTGGTACGGATATTTTCCGACCGACCGACCGACCGAATTGATTTGGATGATGATTTGGATAGTTTCACAGATATCCAGTTGATTTCTCGGATAAGGATATGGATATAGATAATTTACATGGATACGGATATGGAACACTGATTATCCGATGGAAACGGAATATCCGAGTTTTTGTTCGGATAATATCCGAATATGATATACGGATATTATCCGAATAACACGTTTCAGAATAACACATTAACAATTTAACATGTTTCACTGTTTCAGATATTAGGGTCTGCATTGGATGACAAGATATAATGTGTTTATGTGTGCTAGATGCTAATTTGGAGATATTTGGGTAAAGGTGGTACAGAAATTGGCAAGTGACGTTTCAGGAGGGCTACTTAGGATTCAGCAGCATATGCCAGCTGCAAATCATTTGGTTCAATTATTGCAATAGGGTACATTGTTACTCACAGAGTCACATGTATGACAAGCTAGGGATAAAAAGGCAAAAAAAAAACATACAAATATATTTCTTTTGGAATTTTGAATTTAAATTTGGATCAATTTTGGAAAAAAAAACTAAAATTGGATTTTAAAATATCCGACTAATATTATTCGTATCCATATTGATTCCGATCCGTATTCGATCTGTATTCGTAACCGATAATATCCTATATAATTCGTATTCGATTCTGTATTCGACACTATTCGTTTTTGATTCTGTATTCGATAAAAAATACGAATACGAATATGAATAAGACGATATTCGACCGTATCCGATCCGATCACATCGTGACCCTCCACCCCCGGGGTCTGTCCGTCCACCACGGCTCCTCCGTTTCCTCCTCCCACACATATTCCGCCGCGCCGCCTCACCCCAACTCGAGTCGAGCTCTATAAATCCTCGCACCAAACTCCCGAGGAATTCGCCACAAAACCCACCGCCGAAGCCAAGAATCGAATCCAACCCACCCAACGGCTGCCGCCATGATCCTCCGCATTCGCAGCCGCGACGGCACGGACCGCATCACGGTGCCGGACCCGGCCTCCGCCACCGTCGGCGACCTGCAGCGCCTCATCGCGGCGCGCGTCACCGTGCCCGTCCCGCTCCAGCGCCTCTCCCTCGACCCGGCCCTCCTCCTCCCCGCAGGAGCTGCCGCTGCCGCTCCGACGCGGCTCCTCTCCGACCCGGCCACCCCGCTGGCGTCCCTGCACCTCGCCAACGGCTCCTTCGTCTACCTCTCCTACTCGCCCGACGCGCGCTCCTCCCAGCCACCGCCGCCCAAGGGCTTCAACCCCGCCGGCACCTTCGGCAAGAAGATGACCATGGACGACCTCATCGCGCGTCAGATCCGCGTCACCCGCCAGGAGGCACCGCTCTGTGCCGCAGCCTCCTTCGACCGCGACGCCGCCAACACCTTCCAGCTCTACGTCGCCGAGGCGCTCGCCTTCGCCGTCAAGCGGGCGGGCTTCCTCTACGGCCGCGTCGACGCCGACACCAAGGAGGTGTTCGTCGACTTCATCTACGAGCCGCCGCAGCACGGCGCCGAGGACGTCGTCCAGCTGATGCGGGACGCCGACGAGGAGGCCCGCGTCGATGCCATCGCCGAGGGGCTCGGGATGCGGCGGGTGGGGTTGGTGTTCACACAGGCCGTCGGGAGGAAGGCGAGTGAGACGGGAGAGTACACCATGTCGAGCCGGGAGGTGGTTCAGGCCGCCGAGCTGCAGGCGGAGGGCGGGATCCCGGAGTGGGTCACCGCCGTGGTGAAGCTGGAGGTGGGGGATGATGGCTCCGGGGATGTGCACTTTGAGGCGTTCCAGATGAGTGAGATTTGTGTGAAGCTGTTTAAGGACGGAGTGCTGGAAACGGAGGTTGGGGATGCCGACGATCCCCGGCTGTCAAAAATGCGCAAAGAGGTGGTGGCTGGGGGAAAGGATACTATGGAGGTGGACAATGACTTCTTTCTCGTGCCCGTCAAGATCTCTGATCACCAGGTATGCTTTTTTTTATTCAATTGCATAGTTATAAACTTTTAAGTTGGTGAATTAAGTGGGCTAAAAAGAAAAAAAGCGAACTTGAGGTGAAAATAGGACATGTACGGTTTGAATTGGATATGGTTTGGTTGAAGAGGCGACAAATTTAGGTGATCAAAGCAGATATCTATTTGTTTGTTGTTGTGTTGTTGAATTTAGTGGCAAAAACTCAACCTTTTAAACGAACCAAGCCAATGTGCGCTTGAATTGGATGCCATGAAACTTAAGAGTTAGTGACATTGTAGATGTACAGCATGAGTTACATGTAAATTTGTCCATTCAATGGCAAGATCTTAACCTTTTTGTTAACAATAGTGAATGATTTACTTGCAGTTGGTTAATTCGTTATTCATGAGTTATTTGTTTCCTGCAAAGTCAGTATGCTTCCTGTTAATTAAAACATGCCATTTTTATTTAAGGCAGCTTATGTTGTTTTGAAAAATTGAACCTAAGGAATGATATATGAGTTTTTCCCCTTCTGTTAGGACTGTTGACCACAATAATTTACAGTTTCAGTTAAGAGTTAGGATTAGATGGCAGACATAGTCTTTTCAAAGAACAGTAATTGAGCACACTACATGATTATTAGTAGAAAAAAGAATGTCTGATTTGAGATTTCAGTGCGATGCTTGAAGTGATTCAACCTAGTTCATAGATACGGATGAATCCATGAATGGCAGATTAGATTTGTATTCTTATTATCAACTATGGAATTGTGGTTTGGATTAGATGTGATTATATTCATTTTATATCTCAGTGGTAGAGTCAAGGGTTGATATTTAGTGCTTAGGAACCTGGCTAGTGAGTGAAATTCACAACGTTGGGAGATAGTGAGGTGACAAGGATTTTTAGTTCTAGTATATTTGATGTAAAAACATTTCTTTTATAAGGAAGAGACTTGGGGGGAGGCCTCTGCCATGCTGTATAGAGATGTTAGGAATGAGCTAATTTTCGAAAGTATAAGTCATAAAAACAGAGGGTTTCTTTGATTGTGTTATGTTTTTAGGAAAAATGCGATGTCAGTGTATCAGCTAACAATCACAAGATAACTGTTCTGGTATGTACTGCTTTACATGTAGAATTGTGTTTACAAAAATGTTGGATGTGAGCCTGTAGAAGAAAGGGAAAATTGACATCTATGACTTGGTGTCAGTGTTATCCTAGGCGTTAGGCGGGCAGTGGCATGCCGCCTAGCGCCTAGGCCGACTAGGCACTCAAACAGCAACAACCACCAGCAGCAGCATTGCAAGCAGCCAGGATCCACAGCAGTACATAGCAGCAGCAGCAGCAGCAGCAGCAAGCCAGCAACCAGCAGCAGCAGCCACAGCCGCAGCAAGCACCAGCAGCAGCCACAGCCGCAGCAACCACCAGCAGCAGCACCACCAATCCACCATTCAGTCATTCAGAAGCATAAATCAGCAATTCAGCATTCAACAATATCACAATTCACAAGCAGGGCACAAGCATCCCTTCCATTGGCAGCAGCATCCAGCGCAAGCAAAGCACAAGCACATCCACAGAGGCACAGACCACAGCAGAGCGAGCAAGGGGGTACATGTTGCCTAGAGTCTGGAGTAGAGGAGGTTGAGGGCTGAATACGGGGCGGGGAGGCAGAGGAGGATTTCGGTGGCAGGGAGGTCGAATCCGACGGCTTGATGCCTTGATTCGGAGCGTGGAGGTCAAATTAAGCTGGGGCCAACGGCGGAGGGGAGGATTCCTGTCGGCGGCGATGTTGCTTTGGCCATTGGCGGTGAATGGCGAGGTGGCGACGTGGGGCAGGGGGCGAGGCGCCGACACGGCTTCCCAACCCCAACTCTAAGTCGAAAGGGATTTGGCAGCCTACCCAGTCGCACCTTTTCTACGTCGAGTCCCCGCCCAGGACGCAGCTACCTCCAGTCGGCTGCCTACGCGTCGACTCGTCGCCTAGTCACCACCGTGCCTAGCTTCGCCTGGCCGCCTAGAGCCCACCTGGCACCGGCCTAGGCGCTTCGCCGCCCAGGCGACCGATTCTTGGCTAATCACAGCGGATGGCAGCCGATGAGCGCCTAGGCGGCCGTCTCGGCGAACACTGCTTGGTGCGCACTTAAAGGTTTTTTCCCCTCAAATATTCTATGGATCTAGCTTTAAAAGGAATACCAGAATCTCCATCTTAAGGGATCTACCTTTTAAATGCTCTACAATCTTACATTTTGATCGAATTCTTGATTCCCTACCTTCGGTGGAATGAAACCAAAAAGGGGAACCAAAGGTTGCAATATGACCTCGATGCGAATTTTTAACAATGAAACATCTGCAATTTTACATTATTCCTAAACTTTATGGCTAGTCTCCAAGTGAAAGTTTTAACAATGAAGGAAAGTATCAGAATGTTGCATTCACATGAGTTTTATGTAATGGGGAGATATCTAGTGCACAAGTGCAAAACCTTTTGGTTTAGGCATTGAATTAACATAAAATTCCCCAAAAAATATTCTAAGACCTATGTAATATACCATGCCAGATTGTAGGATCCCAAATTTATTGAACTTGCTAAACACTTGTAATTGTGAGCGAGTTTCTTCTTCTTTTGTTTGCCAACAGACTAGACATACAATTCTCACTAGAATCATGCAAAAAGTATGTCATGCTATATATTTTAATCAAGCAGTTTTGTATGGTCACAGTTAATTGAATACTACAATTCTCACAATTTTGCCATGGTAAATTACAGATGGTGAAATTATTGTAAGTTGCATCTCTGATTCCCAAATAAACAGCACATATTTGTTTTTGATGAGATGCTAAACTTAGCATCAACAGGGTTTCAGCTTCTTGATCAGTTACTGTTCCATTTATCCTATTGTGACCACATCAACATAATTCCACCCGGGGAATAGGGGAAATGGTTCATCGCACCGTTTTTGTTTTAGTTGATTGTACATAATACTTTTTACCCCGTTTGATGCGCTAACAATGTGTCTGCTTTTTTATCTACAGGGGTCACTCTCAATGGGCTTTCCTATAGAAAACCGTGGAAGTCCTATAACAATGAGTGCACTTAGGAGCCACCTGGAGCGTACGAAGCATCTGCCATTTGTTAAGCGGATCTCCGACTTCCACTTGCTTCTCCAGGTTGCTAGTTTTCTAGATGTAAAAGCAGATGTTCCTGCCATCGCTGCATGCGTAAGAAACCAAAGCAAGATACCTGAGGGCTACCAGCTTCTGATCGAGACCTTGGCTGGTCAACCATAATGTACCATAATGTGGTTTCTGAAAACAAGGCGTGGTGATGTTTAATTTACTAGCATATCATGTGTAACTTATGGATGACTCAGGTGTTTTAAGCATTGTTTAATTCAAATGTGCTTAGCTTTGCGCAAACGCAACATATTTCTTTATGTGATGCTGAATCTCGTCCTACGCTTGACTGAAACCCAAGTCTTCTTGAGTGAGGATGCATTACCTGGAGCTGGAGGGGAAACAACGTTGATGTTTGCGTGCCATGGTGGAACCCTGCTAGAAACTGTCATAATATGTATCTTGTTATGCATGCGTTGCTTAGTTCAAGTACAGTTGAAGCTTGAAGGGTAATAATTGTTATGATATGGTTAGAGTCTGTCACTGTATGGAAAGACTATCTATTAGTGGACGAATCCGAATTAATCTTCAGGGGTTCTCTACTATATATAATAAAGAGAGTTTTTCTCCTACATTGTGTGTGCTTATACTTGCGCTCTTTCTTCTGTCCGTGTGATTATATTGGAGATCAATCTAATAAAAAGAGAGTTTTTCTCCTACATTGTGTGTGCTTATACTAGTGTCGTTGATTGGTGTGGGTGTACGATCTTGTTTCACAACACGCTATCAGTACGAGTGCTCTTCAAAGCTAATCGAAGCAGCTGGATCACTGGTCGTGCCGCGAGACCAGTATCATTGATGGCATCTTGGTGTTCACCGTCGAGAACGGCATCCTCCGAGCCGAGCTGTCCGGTGAGGACAAAGGGACCAGCGAGTCATCACTGCATGCACCCGCTTGCGACGCCGTGGAGCGGCTCGACACTACTACACAACAGGCAATCCTTGCCGTCAGATCACTGCCGGTTGGACTAGAGCCGTCAGTGATAAAATATCACTGCCGGTTCATAAGAACAACTGCCAAGGAAACGCATCACTACCGGTTTGGATAACCAACCGGTAGCGATAACACACTATCACTGCCGGTTTATACCCAAACCCGGTAGTGACGTATCACTGCCGGTTGTAAGTAGAACCGGTAGTGATACTGCAACTTTTACTACCGGGTGTATTCTTTAACCGGCAGTGATATGTATTTTCCCGCACATCTGAATTTTCCCGCGCAATCTGACCTTATGATTGCCGATTCTGCGCAGAGCCGGCAGTGATAAAGTATTTATATGGGTGCTCCAAAATTTAACTAAGTGTCCAATTTTGGAGCACTTAGTTAAATTTTGTAGCACCCAAATCATAGTAAATTCGAAGTATAAGAATACTACCATTAGTGTTCGGGTGCTTTGTGAGGTTAAGGGGAGAGGGACGCGTTATATTTACAAATGTGATTATACCAACACTACGGTACAGATCATATAAGAACTCTGAAGTTAAGCGTGCTTGGGTGAGAGTAGTACTTGGATGGGTGACCTCTTGGGAAGTGCTCATATTTGCATTAAAATTGACGGCAAAACTTATTAGTTAAGCGTGCTTAGGCGAGACTAATACTAACTAGGATGGGTGAGGGTGACCTCCTGGGGAAATCTCTTTTTTTTTGTGTTAAAACTGTCAGAACAGTGCTTAATTCGCTTGGGTGAGAGTAGGATGGGTGACCTCTTGGGAAGTGCTCATATTTGCATTAAAATTGACGGCAAAACTCATTAGTTAAGCGTGCTTAGGCGAGACTAATACTAACTAGGATGGGTGAGGGTGACCTCCTGGGGAAATCTCTTCGTTTTGTGTTAAAACTGTCAGAACAGTGCTTAATTCGCTTGGGTGAGAGTAGGATGGGTGATCTCTCGGGAAGTGCTCATATTTGCATTAAAATTGGTGGCAAAACTCATTAGTTAAGCGTGCTTAGGCGAGACTAATACTAACTAGGATGGGTGAGGGTGACCTCCTGGGGAAATCTCTTCGCTTTGTGTTAAAACTGTCAGAACAGTGCTTAATTATCACTGCCTATTCCAGAGTGAGCCGGCAGAGATATCTATCATCACTGCCGGTTCCAGAGCCGGCAGTGATAATCCCGAGTATCACTACCGGCTCCCATAACCGACAGTAATGGCGTTTTGGACCTGGCAGTCGCCGCCTTCGTCACGCACGTCAACAGCCCGCTCGTGCTGGTGACCAATAGGGCCGGCCCTAAGGGGGGCAGGGTGGGCCGCCGCCCCGGGCCCCCAAACTCAAGGGGCCCCAGGTGTATACATGTATACATATCTTGTACGTACTCTGGTCCAGGCGACATGAAAAGGGTTCCACAAATTCCACAGACGGCTGGCGGCTACGACGCTACGTTGGCACGTTGCTTCGCTTCCTGAAGACATGCACTACGGGCAGCCGGCTGGCGGCTAGACGTGTACTTCAATACTTCAGTACGTCTCTTGATTATCCAATATCCATGATCCATTAGTACTTCAGTACGTCTTGACGTCTTCATCATATATTCATGATCCTGATCCATCCATGATCCATCTGCTAGGCGATACGCAATAGCACGTAATTAATTATTTAATTCTACTGTACGTCTTGATTAGCACGATCGATCGGTGCTGCATGTTAAATTTCTCGCCGATCGCCTATTCGCAGACCGGCTAGACTGCAATTCGCCTGGACAGACTGCAATTCGCCGATCGCCGATTGCTTCATACCATATATTGAACTGTCGATCGCTTGGACTACAATTCGCTATGATCGTCCCTAATCCAAGGTATAGAATATTAATCTTCCCGAATCTCTTTTCCCTATTAGTCTTGCACTATTCTTCTGATATTTATGATCCAAGAAATTGGGATAATCTTGATAATAAAGCAAGAGACATATTAGTTGAGAAAGGGCTTATAAGAGAGGAAGGTATGGAATTCCCTCTAGATGATGCCTCAAGACATTTTGCATATGCTCATTATTTTAGAAAATTAAGCAATGGAGAGGTACATGATAGAAAATGGCTAGTTTATTCAAAGCATGTTGACAAAGTTTTTTTACTTCTGCTGCAAGATCTTTAAGTCTAGCACTAATAAGAGTCCGAGTTCCTTAGCACATGATGGATATATAAATTGGAGGCATATTAGTGAGAAGCTTAGAGAACATGAAAATAGCGTTGAGCATATTAGTAATATGAACAAGTGGAATGAATTGAGGACTAGACTACAGAAAGAGGAAACTATTTACATTTGTCATTTCATTAACTTTAAAGTGTTCTATAGAAGTAATTTTTGTGCATCGAATATTAATTTCTTCTATGATGTGGGCTTATAAGACTATATATATATATATATATATATATATATATATATATATATATATATATATATATATATATACATATATGAAAAGGTGAATAGGGCCTCCATATAAGTTTTCGCCCAGGGCCCCAAAATGCCAGTACCGGCCCTGGTGACCAACGCCGGCCTCGTCGAGCCACTCGCCAACTACGCCCAAGCGGCGCTCGCGCCAGAGCTGTCGCTGGCAAAGTCAATGAGCTAGCATGCAAATGCATCCATCCAAGATCCATCCATGCATCTCGCCGGTATCAAGCTTGCACGAGGGTGAGCTACGTGCACAAGCTTTGCATTCTTGCTTGGGCAGCACCATCTTCAATCAGTAAAGCATGCTTGTGGTTTCCCATGCACGTGGTGAGCTACCCGTACAAGGCCGGCACGACGACGGACTTTGTGTTCCGGGTGTGCAACGCGATGGGACAAGTGGCATTTGCGTACGCGGGGCATGGCGTGGTGATGGAAATCCAGGCCGATCCCGTCCACGCCGACCAAGCCGTTCAGAGCCGACATGTGCAGTGGCGGAGCCAGAAATTTCTAAAGGAGAGGGTCTAAGAATGAAGTGAACCTCTATTAATATTTGATATTCAAAGTTTAATATATAGTAAGTAAAATATGTAACACTTGTAACTTGCAAGGAATTAGGGAACGTACCACTTATTATTTCACAAGAGGCGATAGTTGATATCTACGTGTCCTCATGTTCTGAAAATGCTGTAAAATATCTTCTATATCTATCTTTGCAAACACATCTCACTCAATATAGCAAATCATGAGATCATTCAGCCAGTCGTCACTTATTTTATTACGTAAATCTGTCTTAATAATCTTTATTGCTGAGAAAGCCCTTTCAACTGTAGTTGTACCCACCGGTAAAATAAGTGCAAATTCAATCAGTCGATAAACCAATGGATAAACCACGTGCTTCTTTGTTTCAACCATCTTCACAGCAAGAGTAGCAAGATCATCAGAACTTGAGAATTTGTCTCTTCTTATATCAATAAGAAACAAGTGAAGTTGTTCTTGTAGAACTACACGATCAGTTGCCAAGAAATCATCATAATATATCTCTGAGAGTCGAATACGACATGATCAAAGTTAGAAAATGAATCTTTTGGGTTTAGACAAGCAATGCACTTCAAAAGCTCTGTAGATGTTTCATTGAACCGACTATTTAATTCAGTAGCAAGTGAATCAATCACAATAAGAAAAATATCAACATAATAATAATGATAATAAGTGACAAATTGCTTTTCGTGTCTCATGTGACCTCTAGCATGCTTTTGATCTTCCATATTTGGCATTAAAATTTCTGATGTAACACAGAACCTCTTTACTTCTTCCAACAACGTTTCCCATCCATTTTCCCTAAACGTTTGCAAGCGAGCTTTCACACTAGATAGAAGCATTATTGCATTATGTCGTGGGGGCTCCGATCTTTGTAATAGTGATTCGGGTACTCAGTGTTGCGTCGGACTGGAATTAACGCAACCCGTCAGTAAACCAATCACTAATTACAAACCGTACCCGGATTGAGGCCAATCAATCGGCACGACACACTTGTCGCGTTGTCATATGCCAAATGATTGATTTCAACCCGAGCTTCCTCGAGATATGTGCCCAGTGCTAGTTCCCTGGATCAGTAGCCTAGCACCCACATATTTCCATGGTAAGTCGCATCAAAACATCTACATTAACAAAATGGTTACAGTAGTACAGGTCTGATTACATCGAGATAGTAATACAAGAAAGAAATTCTGCCAAATGGCTACAAGAACTAAAGAGAGACTTAGAGTATAGCAACGGCAGCAGAGTGCCTTCCCAAACCCAAAGGCAGTAGCTGAGTTGTGACCGAGAGAAAACCTAATCTACAGCTGCAAAACCCGACGATCTCTGAATCGAAGCGATCCTCGCCTAGCTCGCCTTCTTCTCACTTGACTCTGTCTTCTGAGCTTGGTAATCAGTTTTAAAGCAAACGGTGAGTACACGTATGTACTCGCAAGACTTTAGTGTTTGCAAGTATAATAAGTATGCAGGTTAATCAATGAAAAAGGCTGCTAATCCAGTTCAGAGTTGCATAAAGCTAAATTTATTTGCAATAGAATAATAGATTTCAGAAGATGCTCAATTTACAAAAGCAATTGATAAAGAATGTAATTCAATACATAATTGTATAATTCATTCAGTATCCACATTCATCACCTTCCGATTTCAACCAACGATCAATCCGAGAAACATCTCGCAGATAATATTCAAACCACCATCCAGCAATTCCTCAAGTCACATTGATTCAATCAATTCACCACCAAAACTTCATCCAACTCAGCCCAAAAAGGATTTCCGGTTTCAAAACCATTTTCAAAAGCAAACCAAAAATACTATACTTGACAATAATTATCCAAGCTGCTCGTGACCGTGAGCACGGCTAATCGATTAGATTTATTCTCTGCAGAGATTGTACACTTTACCCACAAAACACACTCTAGCAATCATGTCAACCATGCCACGCGATATGAAACGTACCCGTTTTGCTAGACTGTGACGGAACTGTTCCACTTGCGAGTTTCTAGTCTTGCGTCAGCCCCGGTGAAGTGCACCCCTTTCTATGGCGGGTGATCAGCCCCACACACAAAAACAATTACAACTTTGCGATGGTTTATGATTACCGTCCATCGCCTCACAACCCATAGCAAGGCCCTCACCGTTGTAACGGTACCATATTGGGACGGTATACTCCAACACCTGTGCGAGGTGAGGGAGACCCTTAGACAAAGACCAAAGACGCTTGACTGGCCCAACTACTTCGACCTACCATGGCGCAAGACCAGTCACTCACTCCTGTACTACGTTCAGGTCATCCCATACTAACACATGTGGTTGTACGATTTGACTCAGTTAACAACATCAAGTTCAGTCCTTAGGGTTGCACAGACGAGACCTCCACCCGTCCGTCCGGCATAAAACCACCTTTCACCTTTTTCCTTTTTCTCTTTTTACCAACATAGCTTTTTCCACCAAAACCACCATTTCAAAATCCTAATTAAGTTTCCAAAAGAATTTGATTGACTGAGTCCACCGATCAACAATCAATTGTACTAACGCTGGGCTAAGCATATGCAATTATTAGACATATAACCCAATTGACACTTAATACGGTGTCTACCATTATCCTAGGGATTTACAAGGATCACAACGTAACTGATAATCGAGGAAAACCATTCAATCCAGGTTTAACTACCAATGCCCACAATCTATCATTTGTACCAATTCTAAAGCATGCATAATAGTTTTGGCAATTCAAATTAAATTTGCAAATATGGGATCAATATGGTCAAAGGAGGTGCTTGCCTGTTTGCTTTGTACTGATTACACTTCCGGGAACGCGAACGAGATCCGCGCAGGCGCCCACCACCGCGTCAACGTCTACGCGAACGAGCGACAACAAAACGACAACAAAACGATAAAACTCGAAACAAACAGGGCGAACAAGAATCAAATAAGACAATTATGAAGCAAGGACAACAACTAAACCAATCGGAGAAACAACGGAGAAAAGGGACTAAAGGAGACCTAATTCGGTCAGTGAAGTCGGCAGTACCGGCGGTACAACCCCGGTAGTGCCGCCCTCAAGCCCGGTAGTACCGGCCACCGGGCCCAGTAGTGCCGGCGACCGACGACCCAAAAGGGCGCTCTTTGGAAAAAAGGTACCGGCGTTAAACACGCGGTAGTACCGGCCAGGGAGGGCTGTAGTGCCGGATTCCCAGAGACCAAAGGTGGAGCTGACTGGAAATTAGCTGCCGGCGTTGTGGTTACGGTAGTGCCGCTCGGGCGGCAGTACCGGCCCCATAACGTCGATAGTGCCGACCTTAGGGAGAAATTAGGGTTTCGCACAATGGGATTTTGCGCAAACGGATTCGAAACTTCGCGACGATCACATGGTTAGGTTCCTAGTGATGCCAGGGACCCATCCATGCAGGTCTCACCAAGTTTCGAGTTCGTTTAACCTAATTCCATTTTTTCAAAGTCGATAACCCTAATTACCGTTAGAATACGACTTTTGACCCAAATCAAGTCCAAACTTGATTCTTTTCGCGAGGGTCGACTTCTAACGACATCCGATATATTCTAGAGTCATATCCTCGGCTTTTGGAGCTAGGGTTCAAGGAAAACTCCAAAACTCGAGAGTTTGACTCGGCTAGCGAACAAATCCAATAAAGTCCGAATCAGGGTTTTCGACTCGATCTTTTTCCAGAACTAGAACCACTAGGGCACTAAGAACCAATACGAGTCACTCTCGGAATTTTTGGAGCTTCGAAACTCGAAGATACTCCAAAAAGTTCGATAGTGCACTTTTCGCAAATCGAATCGAAATGAAGGATTCGCGTCTAACGTATTAATTCTTTTTGGACGTAAGGGTTCCACAGGGCCTATCTCGCACTCAAAAACTCTTTGCATGACGATCGAACCATCCGAACTCAAAACCCTCAATTGGAACTAAATTCGATTCCAGATCCGGATTGAGTTCAAACTCAAATCTTTTCGCAGGTATCGAACTCAGACAACGTCAGATATACTCGAAGGTCAATTTCTCGACTTTCCGAAGTTAGGCTTCAAAGGTACTCCAAAAATTCGGGAAAATGACTTTTGGGCGAATAAATCCAATAGAGTACCGATTAGGGTTTTCAGATCGAATCGTCCACGCTAACTTATTCTACTGAGCTAACCTAGGTCTAGCAACATAGAAACACGTCGATGCACTTCTAGGGTTAGGGTTTCAAGACTAAACCAAAAGAGAAACTAATAGAGAAGAGAGGGGGACTTAGGGTTTAGCTCAAAACCTCGGGGATCGAACTGGAACTCGATTCCTCCGGTCTTGAGGCTGCTCCAGGGCTTGAAGAAGATCCTCCACGTCTCGCGGCTTCTCCTCTTGCTGCTCCTTGAGCTCCACATGCACCAGAGGGGAAGAGGGAGAGAGAGAACTGAAGGGAGAGAGAGAAACCAAGAGAGAGAGGGAAATGGAGAGGGAGAGGGAGGGAGAGAGCTCCTGAGGGGGAGAGAACGAGTGAGGGAGTGAGGAGAGTGAGGGGTGAGCCAGCTGGGGTTTTAGAGGAGAGGAAGGATCGAGAAGAGAGCTGAGGTGGCTGGGCAACGGGCAGCGACGGCCGCTCCAACTCCTGCCCGCACGACTCGGCCGGCAGTACCGCTCCTACCGAGCGGTAGTGCCGCCCGACCGGCAGTACCAGCCCTGATCGGCGGTACTGTCGCTCCTGCAGCAAAACTCCGAGTTACTTCGCAAACTTCTCTCCAATCTTTGGGTTTAACCTCGGGAAACTTAAGGGAAGAATTTTGGGACCTCAAAGGAAGGTTTTAGGACTTAGGCTCCTACGGATTTCGGAAGATTTCGACCGGCTTCGAACTCAAAGTTTCGAAACAAAATCAGTCGAAACTACTAGAACAACGAAACACTGACACAACCAAAACCAACTAAGGGCCAAATTAAGATCCAATAGCACTCAACACACAAACAAGCACACAATTAGCTTAATTAAACTTAGTTAATCCTAATTAATCTTAATTACAAATTCCAGGATGTTACTGTTCCACCCCCCTTATAAAAATCTCGTCCTCGAGATTTGCCAGACTCGGCAAAGGAGGAAGGAAATTCACCCAGAGAAATCTTCACACTCCCAGGTGGTTTCGTCCTGGGCGCGGCTGCTCCATTGGACTTTGGTCAACTTGACGATGTGACAGCGGATATAGCGCACTGCATCATCAAGGACACAAACATGATGTTCGCAAAAGATAGATCCGACTAAGGATCCATCATGTCCAACAGGGTTAGGGCAATGGGATTATGAAGATACTTCTTCAGCAATGGCACACGGAATACACTAGGTACCTTCGATGATCAAGAGGGTATCTCCGAAAAGGAAAATTCGGTACGATTCGACGCATTTCGATGCCATCATCCCACGAACTCACAATCGCCAGACGCCACACCAGTTGAGACCTCCAAGAATACGAAAACGTCAACTTTGATGTTCAAATCGCGACGACGATTGCCGAAAAAGTGATCGATTGATTGACCACCGGACCGATTCAGAGATTAGAATGATTAGCACAATCGATGCTCTCCTGATCCATTGAACGCTGGTTCATACCAAGGATTACATCGAACCCTAGGTATCTATTCAAATCATTCGCTACGGGAATTAACTTCCCTGATGAACAATAAGAATTTCTCCTAGGCAAAGGTGCTAAGTTCCAAAATGGCTCTAAGCAGCAAGGACAAAAAGATGTCAATCTGATTGCTTAGTCCGCGGTCCTCAACTTTCGTTTGCACAGAACTCGAGAGTTAGAACGATTCAGAAGCTTCAGATTCAACCAAAGCCATTGCGAAAGCTAAACGTACGGGAACGTACCGAGTACTACACCAGACGCATAGTTTGTATCTTCAGCTGTCACAAAGCTAAGCTAACAACGGTTAAGGCTCTAGGCTGAATAAGACTTGAGCAACCACTTCGACGTCCTTAGCGTCCACTGATGGAACTTTGCGGACAATTTGGGGCACTCAACGCAGGTCGTAGGTTCAAACAGTCTTTGACACGATAGACCTTTCTCACGACAAGCGTAACCAGTTAATTTAGCCATCCGGTCTTGTCTCCCACGGGATCACCTTTCCGCGGATAGAGGACTAACCCGCAGATAGGAAAGGTAAAAAAAACATTCCCTCGGGATCTTAAACGTGGAGAAACAACTGATCGAGCGTTAGCGGCTGGTTTCGCACGCGACTAGGAAAGATCGGCACTCACTGACTTCTAAGCCAACCACCTTCGCTTACGGCTTTCCTGGACTGCCTTTGCGCTGTCTTCAATGCGAATCGCTTTTTCGGCTAACATTCGCATGCTGGGGATATCGGAAGTTGTGAGTGAAAACTTAATCTCCTCATTGAGATTTTCCCGAAAGAGAAAGGCTTTCCGGGTTTCACTCGGAACCTCGATTACGGCATAGCGGACCAGGTGATTGAACTTGTGGAGATAGTCCATAACTGACATGGACCCTTGCTTGAGATTAAAACTCTCGCTCCTTAATCTTCAACAAGCTAGGAGGATACGTGCTGCACAAAAGATTCCACTGAAATCTTTACAGATAACGACTTGGCTAGGTGGACAAATAGTTTTAAGGCTATTCCACCACACAGCAGCAACACCTTAAGGACAGAATGCAGCAAATCGCACTTTCTCATCGTCTGTGCACTTCACGAGATCGAGTTTGGACTCAAAGTCGCTAAGCCAATCATCAGCATCCAAAGGATCGGCTACTGACGAAAAACTCAGCGGACGAGTTCGCTGGAACTGCAACAGACGAGATCTTGGATGCATAGCTGCCAAACTATCTGAAATTGCAGCCTTGGAACTCTCTGCACTTGGCACCAGCCTTTCTAGCAGAAAGTCTGCGTGGTCAGGACATGTGCTACGAAGAGAGAAGACTGCAATTCTACCTTCAGTGCTTCTTGCCAAACTTGCGATCCACTGGAACCACACAATGGCGTGCTAAAATACTGAGCTTCAAAGTTTGCGACTCCCGAGTGCGGCAAAACAAAACGCACTGGATTCGACACTTCAACAGCTCGATCGTGGCGTCCTTGAACAGGGCCACTCGCCAACGGTGCACTCTTGGCATCTCGTTGCACACAGGTGCCAAACCATTATGCGCAACCAAATGACCAAGCTCGAAGGCAAAGCAGAATCAAACCTGCACCTAGGACTTGCATTCGAAACAAAAGCAATCTGAGAATGCAATTACAAGGATAGATTTGCCATTGCAATAGATTTTAAAGATGATAACTTAGTACAGCCTAGCGTACCACATTAGGTTAATTTACAACCATCATCCACAACCATCGCACAATCCCAATAGGTTCTTTACAAGGCAAAAGTACAAAGGCAACTGGCTCAAATTTACAACAAAATGAGCACTAAAACTACTTTCCCTCATAATGAACATTGGGGTTGAACTGGCTTTTCAGATTCCAGATCAGGCAACAAACGGACAGTCTCTAGCAATGTGCCCCTTCTGGCGATAGGCATAGCAAGTGACTGAAACAGCTCGGTCCCGGGCTCCAGAAGTTCTTCTTTTGTGACTACGCGACTGAGCCACTTGAGGAGAAGGACGAGGAGGAGCAGGCGGCGAAGCTGAATCAACTGGCATCATCAATAAGTACTCCTGGTTCTTGAAGATGATGTTTCGCCCGCGATTCACACTCGAGGATGCGCTGGGATAAGTCATTGCAGAGCGAGACCAAGTGCTTTCCACTGGCATCCGAGTGCGACGAGCAACCCGACGGTAATTACCATACGGTTGCGGAAGTTCCTCTGATGGCTCAAGGGCATCATGCTCCCCGTACACGATTTTCTGTCGTGAAGAAGCCGTGATTGAGGAGTGGCGCCATATGGCTCTCAAGCACAAATTTACGGCGATGAGCAGACAACAGCTCATCCCGGAGACGTCGAAGATATTGGTCAAGGGGCCCCACTAGCCTGATCTGCCAAGCAGACGCAGGATCCATTGACGCATCCAACGTCACATATGTGCTCTTCGAGCTGTCCGACTCAAGAGAGGGACAGTTGGGAAACAACTGAGCCATTTCTGGAAGATCATGACGGAGACGGAAGATGGCAACGTAGGCTCCGTCAAGCACTGCAGCTAGCGGACTGGAAGCCAATCTGACATAACGACGAGTTGGCTCCCCACCATGGCGACCATGGATAGACACTTCCGCTGCAAACAGCGAAGAAGCTGGGCAGGTTCCGGCGTGAGAGATCAGATACTCCGGTCGCTCCGAAAAACCGGCAAGCTGTATCATCTCCCAGAGGGCTACTTGAATAGAACCCTCCAAAATCGCGCTAGTGATATAGCACAGCTCCCAACGACCTGACATCCAAGAATGAAGAAAAGACACAGTTAGCAAGACCTTATGTGGATAGGATTCAACCAACCCTCAAATGAACAACCAACACCCACCAAACACGCCTAACACACCAACTCCTATCTCCTTACCTTAACTTCTACTCAATACGTATCTAGCATTTGAAAGTTGATGAGTCTTCCAAAATTTATCTCGCAAGGAGATCGTTCAAAGGAGATAAGAAACAAGACCTTTAAACCAATCCTTAACCCTTCAGGTTTTAACTTTTCTTTTGTCAAAATGCCACAGGTTTCAAAAGTTACTCCCAAAATTTTGAATAACGAAAGGAATAGAATAACTCATTTTCCAGACCTCTTTTTTTCCAGAGAAACCGCTGTTTGAAGATTAAGGTAAGTCCAAATCATTTTGAAGAATAAATAAGATAAGGAACTACAGACAGAATAGATCAGCAATCTACATTTTCACAATTAAGAGTTTTATAGCAAACATACTTTTTCAGAGAAAAGCATGCCCTTAGTCTTATCGACCCATCTATCTAAGCCTTCCCTACAGTCGACAACTCGAATCTGCTCTGATACCACCTTGTCGTGGGGCTTCGGTCTTTGTAACAGTGATTCGGGTACTCAGTGTTGCGTTGGACTGGAATTAACGCAACCCGTCAGTAAACCAATCACTAATTACAAACCGTACCCGGATTGAGGCCAATCAACCGGCATGACACAATCGTCGCGTGGTCATATGCCAAATGATTGATTTCAACCCGAGCTTCCCCGAGATATGTGCCCAGTGCTAGTTCCCTGGATCAGTAGCCTAGCACCCACATATTTCCATGGTAAGTCGCATCAAAACATCTACATTAACAAAATGGTTACAGTAGTACAGGTATGATTACATCGAGATAGTAATACAAGAAAGAAATTCTGCCAAATGGCTACAAGAACTAAAGAGAGACTTAGAGTACAGCAACGGCAGCAGAGTGCCTTCCCAAACCCAAAGGCAGTAGCTGAGTTGCGACCGAGAGAAAACCTAATCTACAGCTGCAAAACCCGACGATCTCTGAATCGAAGCGATCCTCGCCTAGCTCGCCTTCTCCTCACTTGACTCCGTCTTCTGAGCTTGGTAATCAGTTTTAAAGCAAACGGTGAGTACACGTATGTACTCGCAAGACTTTAGTGTTTGCAAGTATAATAAGTATGCAGGTTAATCAATGAAAAAGGCTGCTAATCCAGTTCAGAGTTGCATAAAGCTAAATTTATTTGCAATAGAATAATAGATTTCAGAAGATGCTCAATTTACAAAAGCAATTGATAAAGAATGTAATTCAATACATAATTGTATAATTCATTCAGTATCCACATTCATCACCTTCCGATTTCAACCAACGATCAATTCAAGAAACATCTCGCAGATAATATTCAAACCACCATCCAAAAATTCCTCAAGTCACATTGATTCAATCAATTCACCACCAAAACTTCCTCCAACTCAGCCGAAAAAGGATTTCCGGTTTCAAAACCATTTTCAAAAGCAAACAAAAAATACTATACTTGACAATAATTATCCAAGCTGCTCGTGACCGTCAGCACGGTTAATCGATTAGATTTATTCTCTGCAGAGATTGTACACTTTACCCACATGACACACTCTAGCAATCATGTCAACCATGCCACGCGATACGAAACATACCCGTTTTGCTAGACTGTGACGGAACTGTTCCACTTGCGAGTTTCTAGTCTTGCGTCAGCCCCGGTGAAGTGCACCCCTTGCTATGGCGGGTGATCAGCCCCACACACAAAAACAATTACAACTTTGCGATGGTTTACGATTACCGTCCATCGCCTCAGAACCCATAGCAAGGCCCTCACCGTTGTAACGGTACCGTATTGGGAAGGTATACTACAACACCTGTGCGAGGTGAGGGAGACCCTTAGACAGCACCAGCACATCGGTGACTTTCCAACTACTTCGACCTACCATGGCGCAAGACCAGTCACTCACTCCTGTACTACGTTCAGGTCATCCCATACTAACACATGTGGTTGTACGATTTGACTCAGTTAACAACACCAAGTTCGGTCCTTAGGGTTGCACAGACGAGACCTCCACTCGTCCGTCCGGCATAAAACCACCTTTCACCTTTTTCCTTTTTCTCTTTTTTACCAACATAGCTTTTTCCACCAAAACCACCATTTCAAAATCCTAATTAAGTTTCCAAAAGAATTTGATTGACTGGGTCCACCGATCAACAATCAATTGTACTAACGCTGGGCTAAGCGTATGCAATTATTAGACATATAACCCAATTGACACTTAATACAGTGTCTACCATTATCCTAGGGATTTACATGGATCACAACGTAACTGATAATCGAGGAAAACCATTCAATCCAGGTTTAACTACCAATGCCCACAATCTATCATTTGTACCAATTCTAAAGCATGCATAATAGTTTTGGCAATTCAAATTAAATTTGCAAATATGGGATCAATATGGTCAAAGGAGGTGCTTGCCTGTTTGCTTTGTACTGATTACACTTCCAGGAACGCGAACGAGATCATGGCGCCCACCACCCAACGCGTTCACGCGAAGAAGAGCGACAACAAAACGATGAAACTCGGAACAAACAGGGCGAACAAGAATCAAATAAGACAATTAAGAAGCAAGGACAACAACTAAACCAATCGGAGAAACAACGGAGAAAAGGGACTAAAGGAGACCTAATTCGGCTAGTGAAGTCGGCAGTACCGGCGGTACAACCCCTGTAGTGCCGCCCTCAAGCCCGGCAGTACCGGCCATGGGGCCCGGTAGTGCCGGCGGCCGATGACCCAAAAGGGCGCTCTCTGGAAAAAAGGTACCGGCGTTAAACACGCAGTAGTACCGGCCAGGGAGGGCGGTAGTGCCGGATTCCCAGAGACCAAAGGAGGAGCTGACTGGAAATTAGCTGTTGGCATTGTGGTTACGGTAGTGCCGCTCGGGCGGCAGTACCGGCCCCATAACGTCGGTAGTGCCGGCCTTAGGGAGAAATTAGGGTTTCGCAAAATGGGATTTTGCGCAAAAGGATTCGAAACTTTGCGATGATCGCATGGTTAGGTTCCTAGTGATGCCAGGGACCCATCCATGCAGGTCTCACCAAGTTTCGAGTTCGTTTAACCTAATTTCTCCAAAAAGCTCGATAGTGCACTTTTCGCAAATCGAATCGAAATGAAGGATTTGCGTCTAACGTATTAATTCTTTTTGGACGTAAGGGTTCCACAGGGCCTATCTCGCACTCAAAAACTCTTCGCACGACGATCGAACCGTCCGAACTCAAAACCCTCAATTGGAACTAAATTCGATTCCAGATCCGGATTGAGTTCAAATTCAATCTTTTCGCAGGAATCGAACTCAGACAACATCAGATATATTCGAAGGTCAATTTCTCGACTTTCCGGAGTTAGGGTTCAAAGGAACTCCAAAAATTCGAAAAAATGACTTTTGGGCGAATAAATCCAATAGAGAACCGATTAGGGTTTTCAGATCGAATTGTCCATGCTAACTTATTCTACTGAGCTAACCTAGGTCTAGCAACAAAGAAACACGTCAATGCACTTCTAGGGTTAGGGTTTCAAGACTAAACCAAAAGAGAAACTAATAGAGAAGAGAGGGGGATTTAGGGTTTAGCTCAAAACTTCGGGGATCGAACTGGAACTCGATTCCTCCGGTCTTGAGGCTGCTCCAGGGCTTGAGGAAGATCCTCCACGTCTCGTGGCTTGTCCTCTTGCTGCTCCTTGAGCTCCACATGCACCAGAGAGGAAGAGGGAGAGAGAGAACCGAAGGGAGAGTGAGAAACCAAGAGAGAGAGGGAAATGGAAAGGGAGAGGGAGGGAGAGAGCTCCTGAGGGGGAGAACGAGTGAGGGAGTGAGGAGAGTGAGGGGTGAGCCGGTTGGGGTTTTAGAGGAGAGGAAGGATCGAGAAGAGAGCTGAGGTGGCCGGGCAACGGGCAGCGATGGCCGCTCCAACCCCTGCCCGCACGAATAGTATTGTATCAAAGACAAAAAATTTCCATGAAAATTGGACGTCCTAGCAATTCTGTAGACTGTAGACGGTAGACCAATCACATCACATCAAGTTTTAATCATTAGTTATGTTTTGTCTCATAACTCATCTCATGTAATCATTTAAATAAAATGGATTGAATAATCAATGACTAAATGATGTTTCGTACACTACTAAGAGCCATGCAAAATAGTTTGGAGCAAGTCTCAAATATAACTAGTGCCGTAGTGCGGGCGCAAGAAGTCCCGGAGAAACAACTCAACAAGCAATCGCGAGTAGTCGTAGACGTATCATGTACGTACCAGTAGCCAGTATGAGTTCGTAGAATCTCGCACGGAGTCTCGTGCCGTCTCTGCGCTCGCGGCATCGCATGGAGTCGTGTCGCGATCGGCCACCGCCAGAGTCACACGCACAGCCGCAGCAGAAGGCGAGACGTCAGTCGATCGATCATTTGGGCTTTGGTCTTTGGGCGTTTAGCCTTGACGCCACAAGCCCACATATACTCAATGGCTTTTGCATGGGCTGACGGGGTGGGCCCAGGCCCCATTACGCCCCCTGGCTCCGCCCCTGGCCATGTGCTACTTCCGCGTTGCACTTGCCAGGTACTGGACTTTCAGCTGGGATGTCAGCAACATCATGATCGTGGCGCTGCAGCAGCCGCCATGAATCGTCACCGGGGCCAACATGATGGTGGTCATACACGCCATGGGAAGCTCCTTAGATCGATCAAAATAGTTTGCCTGTATTAATCTGTACTGCATCGAATTTAGCCGGTAACATACGATTAATTCTACTACAGGCTATACGTAAATTCGTGGCAAGTAAGTTAATCGCATTTGAATAAGTTATTAATTCATTAGATTAATTTCCCTAATTTCCTATATTATTTTCATAATCTAAAATTTGGAAAATTAGGGTTTCTTTGATGCTATTCATAATAGATCCTAGAAATTGGATTTTAGGTATATGGACTTCCGAATTTTGGCAAATTTATTTAGCACATATTGTGTAACATCCCGAGTTTTGTAATTAAGCTTAATCAAGCTAATGAAGTGTAAATTAGTACTCTGATTTGTTTTCGATTCTTAATTTTGAGTTATTCGCTTTCAATTCTCTTTTGTCATTTCATTCAATCGTTTTTCCCGTTTGAAAACCTCGAATTTGGATTTTGGTGGAAACTCCATTTAGAAGGAGTTAGATCTAAAAACTAAGTTCCAAAACTATCGTTAGGGTCCCCCGAGCCTACCCAAAAGACCCCAAGTCGATTGATCAATCACCGAAGCAAAGCCATGTAAGTTCTAGAGTTTTCAGCCCTAGAGCGGCAGTATCGCGAGCATAAGCCCGGTATTGCCGGCCGAGTGGCAGTACCAACCGTCCCGGGCGGTACTGCCGGATTCTGCTTCTTCCAGCGCGGGCGATGCACACGTCACGCTCACGTTGCCGGCCTTGTTCCCACATCGCCTTGCCCCCGCCCAAAAAGCCAGGGGAGAGCTTCCCTAGCTCCTCCACTCTCCCATTCTTCTCCTCCTCCTCTCCCCCTTGCTCTCCTTCTTCCTCTCCTCCTCCATTTCTTCCTCCTCCTGACCTCCCTCCTCCGTTGCGCTTTCTGGCCAGTTGGAGCTCGTGTGGAGCAAGGAGAAGCAAGAGCAAGCCCCTAGGAAGCTTCATAAGTTCCTAGCAAGCTCCTCAAGTGGTGGATTCGAAGTTTGAGCTCAAATCCTTAAGGTTTGGTTCAAACCCTAGCTTCTCCTCATTTCTTCCTTTTTCATCCTTTCGATTTAGCTCTAGAAACCCTAGTTCTAGTGGTAGAGTATCATTTAACTAAGTTGCTAGACCTAGGTTAAGCTCGTAGAAACTAGTTAGTGCGATCGATTCGATCCGAAAACCCTAATTGCCATTTTGGACGGGTTTAATCGCCCAAAAGTCATTTTCTTGCGTTCTTGGAGTTTCCTTTGAAACCCTAATTTCAAGAACCATGAAAACGACATTCGATTATATCCGGAGTCACCCAAGTTCGGTTCTCACGAAAAGAATCGAGTTTGAACTTGATTCGGGTCGGAAATCGAATTTTGGAGTTAATTAGGATTTTCGATGTCAGAAAGGTGGGAACTAGTTTCACCATGCTCAAAACCTCAATTAGGTAGTGTAGATAAAACCTTAGTGCCATAAGAATTCTATTACCACAAAGAAAATCGAATTGGACTCCTTTTGAAGTCGGAATCCAATTTTCTGTCATTTTCGTATTTCATAAGTGAATTCGAGCAAATGAGCTTGAAACTCGTCGTGGCCGACGTGGATGGGTCCCTAGAATCGCTAGGAACCTAGTCACGTAACCCTCTTGGAGTTTCGAACTCGATTGCGCGAAAAAAACCAATTTTGAAAACCTAGATTTTCTGCAGACCGGCACTACTAACGTTATAAAGCCGGTACTGCTGCCCGAGCGGCACTACCGCGGCTATAACGCCGGCAGTTATTTTACAGAGAGCGTTGCTTTTGGCCTCTAGAACCTCGGCACTACCACATTGTAGGCCGGTATCGCCGCCCGAGCGGCACTACCGGGGTTACAACGTCGGTAGCTATTTTCCAGAGCATGATAGTAGTGGCCTTTGGAGGCCGGCACTACCGGTGTTTGGGGCCGGTATTGCCGCCCGAGCGCAGTACCGTGGCAACACTCCAGTACCTTTTTTACAAAGAGCACCCATTTTGGTCACCGGTCGTCGGCACTACCGCCGGTGCAGGTCGGTACTACCGGACTGGCGGTACTACCGGGCATTATGCGCCGGTACTGCTGGCATGAGCTGTTGCTTTGTGAGACCCTCACTTTTATGCTACAGTGCAAAAATAAAAGCAAGGTTCTAATGTGCATACTGTGCTAGTTCCATGATCAGTAGCTAGCACGCACAAACACAATTTGAAATCACAACCATGCAAAAGATTCATATTTTATTTCAGCGGAAGTATTGTTAAAATTATGACCGACGAGGTCAACTAAATATAGCAGAAGAAACAACTGTCTTGTAGTGTGCCACATAATCCGCAGGCAACTGACAAGGTAAAGCCTTAGAAAGAACTGTCGTTAATAATCCCGTAATCCTGCGTCAAAGTAAAGTTCATCGAGATACCTGCATCTTCACCTAAAATCAACAATGATAGCAAGGGTGAGTACATTTTGTACTCAGCAAGACTTGAGTTGTGTGTTTGGAATGCAGGCTGATCCTAGAGTAAAGCTTCTACGGTTATTCTTTGCTTAGAGCCAAATTGAAATATAGATACTGAATAGTAGAGTGAAAGCGAAAATTATAAAGGTAAATAAATGAGTAAAGTAACAAGTATGTACTTAAATGTAATAATAAGAGATAGATAACTCACAGCCCTTCGTGAATCAAATGTAACAAAATACCCACATTCCTTCGTGAGTAGAATGTAACAAAATACCCACATTCCTTCGTGAGTGATAAAACGTCCATTCCCATTATAACTGTAATCAATTTAATTTTGCCAAGCACAAGGCACAACAACTGAATTCAACCTTGCCAACGAAATGTCAAGTATTGAATCATCTGTAAGGGTAAGCTTGCCAAATCATTTTATAAAACAACTAACTAGTGTTAGTCCGCCAAGTCATCCATGAACGTGGATACGGCTATTCGAATAGTTTTAGACTCTGCAGAGTTTGTACAGCTTTACCCACAAGAAATGTTCTCCCTTTTTGCTAGGCCATTAACACACTTCCTTTGGTGTGCCGCCAGAGAGTTCATTATGAAACTGTTCGATTACTTGAACCTAATTTTGCACCAGCGACGGTGTTTAACCCTGACTATGGTTGGAAGCAGAAGTATATATAATAAAGTAATGATGATCATCAGGAGCCATGGCTCAAAAGAATAACGGAGCTGTAGCTCGGTTAGAATAATATTAACATTAAGAATATTATGCCCCAATTCATAATTAGGCGTACACCGTACTTCTGCCTACCAAAGTGCAAAGCTAGTTCCAAATAATTTAATAAGTCAAGGCTGCCCCATCCCAGCACTTGTGGATGTACGGTTATACTTGGATCATGCAACACTACGTTCGGTCCTTAAAGTGACATGGGCGATACTCCACACTATCTACGTGCATTATTAATTGCACTTCCGGCTATTGCCAATAATCACCCACGTCAAAATCATAGTTTTATTTTCAGAAAGAATAAAATATCAAAAATCACAATGTTCCATCAGGTTCAAGATTAAAGTTCAACATGTCCAAAATTTTAGTTTCATTGCGAACAGTATAACCCGCTGTTCGTGTTCCCAATCTAAAGCAGGGCTAAGCATATGCAAGTAATAATCGAATATACCCATTTTGTGTGTCCATCATTAATCTGGGGTTTCATCTATCACTACTGATTAAGGAAAACCATCAATGAAGGTTATATCTACCATTCTTCCCATAATATAGCAGTGTATACAAAATATAGCATATGCATGCAAATTTTATTTTAACTCTTCTTGTTGAAGGAAAAATAGGATCTACATGAGTGCTTGCCTTGCTATCCATTGTTTTCAGTGATGAAGTCGTAGATGTGATGTTGAAGTCGTCGACGACGAAGTCTTGAGACGTCGGATTCTACACGTCGTATAACGGAAAAGACAGCAAATAGCAAATAACACTTTTAATAAGGGCAAAAGGAAATCAGATGGGAAATCAAATAAGCAGTCATTACATAAAACAAGCATGGGTCATGGTTTAGGGTTTCAAGGCCGTATGAGCGAACGTACTACTTTTACGTTGTAGTCTTATTACCGGTTAATGGTTTGAAGGTCGCATCGCATACAACATCTATTCCTTATGATTCATTCTATTTTATTTTACGAATTCAAGAAGCTAAGATTGTGAATTTAAATATGTTAAATTTCGAATTCAAGAAGCAAAAATTGTTTGGATTAATAGAAGCATACATTGGTTATAAGTTTCTCAAACTTTACTGTTCAGAATATACCTTTCTTGCAACTTTATTACTAATGGGTTTTGCTTTATTAGAATTTAGATACTAAGCAAGATGAAATAAGAATATTTTTCTATATTACTGCAGATCATATCCTAAAGACCATTTTTAAGCTATTCTTCACAAAATTTGTATTTAGACGAGATGTTTTACGGGCTACCGAACAGGCTTAAATGATCACAAAAGTAACGCTAATCGGATCAAGTTTCATTTTAAGTTTGCAACTATACTATACATGTTCTTTTACTCATTTTTCTGACATTAGCTGAGGATGTCTTTAAGAATGTTTTAGGGTTGATTCAACGATATTTGGCTTTTATCCGAGATGTTTTCTGTATAACTGATCACCAAGGCCTAACATAGATTTAGCTCAAATCTGCACAAACATAACATATTTTTACATAACTAACAAGGGTATTATTGAAATGGGGCAATGATATTTCTGTAATGCTGACTTAGTTGTGAGATTTTACGCGAGGGTTAAATATGTGTAGAGAGTAAATAGAGATAAATATTGAACTAATCATAATTTAATTAACTTAAGGTATTGACATTGAACTAGAGATTAGTAAATTAGTTATGCCCTATATGGCCGAGCAGTTGATTTACATTAAGAGCCTATTATACAACTAAACTATAAAGCTTCCAAGATTTAGCCAATCAAGTATCCTACTGGTTCATGTTATTTTATTATAATCGAAGAATCATCTTACGTCAGATCAATTCATTAGACTAGCTTTCCTATCCTTACATTTAACATTTAGACTAATTTGCAACACCTTATGAGAGGGTATATACACGTTTGCATAATTAGAGTAGAGATCATTTGAGCTATGGTTTGACCTGAACCAAGGTGATGTTACTGAAAGTGAACATTAATCGAGTTAGCTGGCCTCCAATATGTCAATTAAAAGTTTACAAGACTTGCTAGTTTGCTTAACTGGTTCAAGGAGGAAACAACTAATCAAGATGCTTAAGACTGGAGGTGGTAACTAAACTAAGTGTGTTAATTGCACTAAACACATTCATGACTTGTAAGCACTTACCCTTCATTTGCTTTGGACCAACTTAACTGAATACTAATCGACTTGGTCCCACCTGCCATTAGTCAAAGGAGACCAACTGAGATTGGTTTGCATTTGATCCCATTGATCAGCTAGGAAATAGAACCAAAACAAAGAGAAGGCTGAACAGAGAAGAGCAGGGTCGTGCAGGGGCCTACGGCGGCAGCTCTGGTGCGCTTGGCCGGAGCGAGAGGAAACCAAGGCCGGCTGGTATCAGTCGGCTTGGCCAAGACTACACTGATCCTCCTCGATCGCTCCTTGATGCAGGGCATGGAGACAACGACGTGAGCTGTGGGTTGCTAGTGGTGATCAAATAATACTTAAATAGATGGAGAAGGTCACAGGGTGAGAATGGCAGTGAAATGGCAAGAGGTACCTTAATTGAAGTATGGAGCAACTTATATAGGCGTTAAGAGGCGGTCGGCACAGGGTGTAGACAAGAAGAGCAAAGACGCCAGCTGGTTAGCAACTAGAGGCTTCGGCTGAATTTCTTGCCGTGGCAGTGAAGACCAAAGAAACTTCAGCGGTATTCTTTGCCGTGGTAAGGCCTGGTCAAGACGGTACTAGTTTTGTGCTCTGCCGTGGCAGTGAACCAAGCTACTACCTCTTGTCGTGGCAAGGAAAAAGGCAGGGAGAAGTGAGCTATGGCTGCACGTTTGATGTTCCAACTGCATGCATAAACTTAGAGCTTTGACAAGCAACTGGGTCTAGGAATTAATGACAGTGCAGTGATATGAATTGGAAACAAGGTATCGCCTGGCCAAAAGGTGGCAATAGTATTTGAATGCAAGATTGGAAATGGTGGGTGTGAAATTAGGCTCCAGCGCATGGATAAAGAAGGGAGTAGGAGATTGAAGAAAAAGAGAAATGAAGAGGGAGGCGGTTCCTACAGGGTTTGATCAAGCAAGAAGAACGGCGGCCGATTCGGGCATGCTCTGGAGTTTTCCTCGGTGTCCATCACCGCGCAGGGCATGACGAAGGCAGGAGCTGGCAGCAGTGGTGTCAGAGGCGTCCTTAGGGCATGAGAATTGCGGCGGGAAGCGACAAAGAATGAGGCGGTGCAAGGAGATTTTTCCGGCTGGGTGCAAGGGAGCAGAGAACAGAGGTTTGAACGGGGTCTGAATGGCGGCCAAACTTGATTTTCTTGATTGAGCTCAGAGAGAACCGAGAGGAGTCCAGTGGCTTGGTTCAAACGGTCACAGGCAAGGTGACGCATCTCATTAATGGCACTTACTTGCATTGGTTTACATTTGTCTCTTGACTAGATGTGAATGGCAGCAAAGAAATCTAGTGGCCTGATCCTCTGCTTTGCCGAGAGAAGAGAAGAAGAATGAAGAAGAAGAGGTAGTGACTAACATGTGGGACCATAGACGAAGAAGGGCCCACCTGGCAAGCAGCAAATGGAATTCCTTTCCTATGGTCGGCAGGGTTAATTAATTGGCTGGGCCCACCAGCAAGTTGTGGTGAAGAAAACTTCGTTTTCCCCTCCAAGACAGTATGGGACAACACAGAGCAGTCGCAATTAATTTAGTGCCCAAAGCGTCGATCTAATTTTTGAAACTTTTTACTAAGTTACCACGTTAAGTTATCTACCTACTGTAGAAATTTGGGATTAAAATTCGCTGTATATATTTTATTAAAATTCTGACAATCAAGACTGTACAGAAAATTGAATTCGAAAAATACTTTATTTGAGAGCTTTAATGTACTTAATAATTTTTTTATATTTTTACACAAGGTTTTTAATCAAGTCAGGGATATACTATAAAAATTTCAAATCCAAATTCATAGTATTTATTTTCTAAGAATTCTTTTACTATGTTTTGCAGAATTCCAGGATTGAAAAGATTAAATGAGAATAAATAGTAAAACCAGTTATTTATTTTTGTAAATTTTCGTGGACAATGATAAGGTTAAGGAGAGCTCATGGTAAAAATCTTAAGTGTTGGAAAGGTCTAGGAATTTCTACAAAATTCTGACAAAGGTTGGTGTCGACGATCGGTTTCGCCGGCAATGAGATTTGTGATTCTAGGGGATTTGTGTGGGATCAGAGCTAGATGGTAACACAGGATGTAAGGGAAATCTCTCTTTTTAGATAGGTTCGGGCTCTCACGGCGGAGATAATACCCTAGTCCTGTGTTCTTGGATATATCAGTCTCCCCCTTTTTCTTCTTCCTTCCCCCTTTTATACTAGGGGAAGGATATACCACAAAACGGGCGCCACCTGGCCCTGAACATGGTGGCTTCATAAGTACATACTTTGTCTCTTATCGGTTGGGCCCCACTACGTCTTGGAGAGGTAGTTGTGCTTTCCCCGACCCGCGCCTGCCACTCCGTCAGGTTCCGGCGCCTGCAGGCTCTGCGAATGTCAGGCCACATGCTTCGCTTTCGACGGGTTGTCTGGGCATGGCACGAAGCTTCGCTGAAGGATCGACGAGCTGCCTTGGGGAACAAGTCGAGACATCCCCTGGGCCCATCATGGCGCTTCCGGGCTCTGGGCCTCATCGCTCGCCGGCCCGATCGGAGTATAGGCCCCACTTGCGGGACCCCTATCTCAGGCATCCCACAGCAGCCCCCAAGTGCTTTAGGATCGGATTTCCTCCTCTTATCCTGTCATAAAGATTATGTGGGAAAAAAGATCGTAAAGAACTTGTTATGTGAGGCCACCGTGGTTGGTTGGCTCGAGGCCGAGTGGTACCTGCGCCCGTTTACGGTGTGCGGCAACCGGCTTGTCGCTCAACTGACCCTCATGGGGTGTACCATAGTCTTTTGGCTTATGGCCGAGTGGTACCCGCGCTCACATAAAGGCGCTGGCGATCGCTTGTCGCCACCGACCCTCATGGGGCGTACCATAATCTTTTTGGCTCATGGCCGAGTGGTACCCGCGCCCGTTTACGGTGCACGACAACCGGCTTGTCGCTCAGCTGACCCTCATGGGGCGTACCATAGTCTTTTTGGCTCGTGGCCGAGTGGTACCCGCGCCCGTTTACGGTGCGCGGCAACCGGCTTGTCGCTCAGCTGACCCTCATGGGGCGTACCATAGTCTTTTTGGCTCGTGGCCGAGTGGTACCCGCGCCCGTTTACGGTGCGCGGCAACCGGCTTGTCGCCACCGACCCTCATGGGGCATACCTTGGTCATACAGAGGAATGCTCGTGTTCGCTGACGCCAAGACCGCTTCAGACTCTCATGGAGCGCATTCTCAAGACCGAGTTAGTAAAAATCCTCCCACGGTACCCAATCATGCTAAGGAGCAGTGACCAGCAATTGACCCCAAATTATGGGGCATACCGCTGGAGGATGTTAGGAAAGTGCCCGGCCCCAAACTTCCATGGCGGCCGGCGTTCAGGCCCATCGTGGGGCGCACTTTATCCCAAACCTCGAACCAGACTTGACACCTGGTCGCGTTTTGCGCGATTCAGCTATCGGCCCAACATGGGGCGTGCCCTAGATCTGGCCCAGAATCGAGCACAGAAGCCCTTGCTTTTCCCGCCGTAAGGCGGAAATTGAGGCTCATTTCTTGTAAGTGAGGTAAACCTTGCTGGGGTAAAGACGTCTTTGCCCCTCCCCCTCCATGGCTGAGAAATCTTCAAATCTCCTTTGGCGATCTGGGCGACCTAGGGTTTCTAGTTTCGTGCGCAAGACTTTCGGCGGTTGCTCCCGCATGGTCTTCCTTCATCGGGATGTCTTCTTCTTCTTCCTCTCCTCCGTCGTCGTCGGAGGATGGCGCTGGTCCGGCGAACACTGGGTGGGAGACCTCCATTACTACGGAGTCCCGCCTGGAGGAGTTGGTCACAGCCGGCGTTATCCCTCCGCTGGAGTTGATCTCCGCCCGTCCCACCGCAGGTGATCCTTATCCCCTACCCCTGGACAATGAGATCGTGGTCTTCGAGTCCTTCTTTTGGCGGGGATTTGGCATTCTTGGGAGCGCCTTTTTCCGAGGGCTCCTTCACTTTTACGAAATCGAATTGATCAATTTGAATCCCAACTCCATTCTTCACATTGCTCTCTTCGTTCAACTTTGCGAGGCGTATCTTGGGATACGTCCTCATTTTGACTTGTTCTGCTCCCTCTTTTTGCTCAAGCCTCATCCGAACCGAGCTGCTCCCAGCGTCATTGGGGGCGCCGGACTTCAACTGCGAGAGGGCTTGAAGAAACATTACTTCGCCATCCCCCTCAAGACTTCCCTTAAAGGCTGGAGGCGGGAGTGGTTCTATTGTGCCAATGTTGATCCTTTTCTCGCCCCTTTCACTGGCCGTGCTCCTAAAGCTTCTCGATGCTGGAGTGATGCCCCAGATGGCGGCGGATTGAGCCAAGTCGCCGAGCTTCTGGCGTGGATTAATGATCTGAAGATTCGGGGGCTGACAGGCCCCGGGATTGCGATCAGCTTTGTGAAGCGCCGGGTGCAACCCTTAAAGGAGAGAATCCATTTGGGGTTCCAGTACGACGGGACTCAGGATCCCACCCGGGCGACAAGCACGTCCCTGTCGAAAAATGCATTGGCGGCGCGGGTGGTTGACTTCTTTGTGGCTGGCACTGAAATTACCAACAGGGGCTGCACTCACAAATTTTCGGCGGCGAATCCTCCTCCTCCTGTGAGTGCCCCACTCTCTCGAGAAGCTGTCCCATGATTTTTGCCTGATGTGTGATTCTGACAGCGTGCGATTGTTCCTTTTTCAGGAACGTGAGTCCTTTTTTTCTGACGCTCCGGTCGTCGGCCTCTCTCGGCTGAGGAATGCTCAGGCCAAGCGAGCGGCTGACACCTCGGCCGATGAGCTGCGCTGGGAATCGGCGAAGGAGGCTGCTGACCCCTCGCTGGCCGGGCCTTCAACCTCCAGTGTCCCCGGGTCACAAGGCGCAGAGCCGCAGCCCTCTGTCTCAGGGGCAGCCCCGACTGCTGGTGCCGGGTCGGGCTCCCCTCCGAGTGGTGCTGGGACTAGAATGAAGCCTGGGATGAAGTTTAAAAAATCCAGGAGGTATTCTTTCGGGCAATCCTTGTCTTTCTATTATTACCTATGCTGAGATGTTTTTCCTTTTTGCCGATTCAGGACTCCTACTATGGACGTTCCAGTGGAGGGGTCTCCTGAAAAGGAGCCCCCGGAACCGGCTTCTCCAAGGGGGACCCCCCCTCATCGGCTAGGTCACCGTCTCCTTCGGCAGCTGGGGCGTCGCCACCTCGTGCTGCTGGCCCGACCGCTGAGCCATCGAGTGGCCCGGCAGTCGACGAGCTTGACCCGGCTCCGCCTCCCGAAGTGGAGGAGGTGCATCGAGAGCCACCGCCGCTCGGTCCTCTGCCGAAGCCCCCGAATCGGACCGTGTGGAGCGAGGGAGGTTCCGACTGGAAAGGGATGGAGGAGGACGAAGAAGCGGAGATAGCTGCTCGGATGGAGCTTTACGAGCTCACCGTCAGGTGTAGCACGCTCGTCAGGGTGAGTTTTCTGTCTTTCTTTAGTCTGTTATCATTAGGGAATGCTGGCCTCCACCTGAGACTCTGCCCTGTCGCCTAGGACATGGGAGAGCGCTCGGAGCAGAGGTCGCAGTTTTTTCGGAAGGTGCTCCCCAAGCTCAAGGAGCACCAGAGGTATCAGGACAAGGTCAACGAGATCAGCGGCGACAGATGGAAAGAGGTCCACGGGCTAGAGACCCAGTGTATGACGCTCCGAGAGGCAAAAGCGGAGCTTGAGCATACGCTCGAAGGTAAGATTCCTCCCTGGGTTTTTTGTGGACTCTTTCTTAAGTAGCTGGGAAAAATGACGGCGAGCTCGTGTTTCAGAACGCGACTCGACCATCGCTGAGTTGAGGGCACGACTGGAGGCTTCAGAAAGTTCTAACCTCGAAACTCGAGCTGGCTTGAAGAAGACACAGCGAGAGTTGGAGGGTAAGCTCCCTTGGCTTGAATTGAACGTGCTTGGCGCTGGGTGTGTTCTTCAGCGGCAGCTTGGCCTTTGGTGCAGAATACAAAGGGAAGATAGCCACTGTCGAACGAAGCCACACGGAGTCGCTGGCGTCGCTGCGAATCCGATTCGCATCTTCTGCGTATCGAAGGAGCCGAACCAGGCCAGGAGGATAACGTCGTTCTGCTTCTCTCAGGTGTGGCCGACAGGATCAAAGCTTATGCAAAGGAGTCGGCGACCCTGAGTGTGAACCAGGCGTTGGCGGTGATCAAATCTCACTATCCAAGGGTTGACCTTGAAGCTGTCAAAGAGGGTTTTGCCTGTGATGAAGACAAAGCCAACGCACTACTCGAAGAGGTCTCCGGTACATCGCAGGCCTTGTTAGAGAATCTTGAATTTTGACTTTGATATACCCCTTCGTGTCAAACGTTGGCTCTTGTGTGAGGCGCTGTTCGAAGTTTTCATGCGACTTGCCTCACTTGCACTTTGTTGGGTTAAATAGCTTTTGCTACCCTTCTGGCTGAGTGGTTCTGCCCTCGAGCGTCGGGACTTTGAGTAGCACTCGGGACGGCATTTGCTACCCTTCTGGCCGAGTGGTTCAGCCCTCAAGCGTCGGGACTTAGTTTGTGACCTTCTCGCCCCGGGCACGCTTTTCCGAGTGGCTGAGTGGTTTATCCCCCAAGCTCACGTGGTTACCCTCCGCATAATTGGGCCCACTCCGCGGGAAGGCCAACTTAATTTGGACTGCGCCTGACACATGCCTGGCGATATGTCCCTTCGTTCCGTTCAGATTACGTCGGAACGGGGCCTGACACAAGTTGATCTTGTTCGTACTTCGAGTAGATTGGCAGCCTTGCGGCGTCGCTTCGTCTTCTACGTTTTTAAATGGCGTCGCCTCGACTCCGGAGCCATGCACGGCTTATAAATGGGACGTCACCGCCCTTGAGCGATCGTCCTTCTCTTCGAGTCTTCCTCCCCTCCTTCCTCCCAGCTTTCCTCCATGTCTAACACGAGGAGGTTCGTTGGCCCCTACGCGGCGTTTTTTCGCCAGCGGTTCTTCGGACTGCTCCACCGCTGGGAGGAGGCGGAGTCCTGGGAGGAGCTCGACTTCGCCAATCTGGAGGCAGAGGAGGAGAACGGGGCCGCCAGCGACGCCGCCGCCATGGCCGCCTTGCTGGAGGTGGCCCCGGGGCTCCACGAGGCGGCCGAGATCATCACAGAGATGATCGGGCGCGAGCGCCGCGACGACCTAGCCGTTAGGGCTCTCGTCCGCCTTATACCACCCCTTTGGGTGGTTGAGGACGAGATCCTGGTGGCGCTGGGTCGCGTGCGTCGCGTCTGACCTCGACGACCCCGCCCCCGGGCCTCTAGGCGGCAGCACCTACGGCAGCAGCAACAGCAGCCCCAGCTCCACCGGCAGCAGCAGGAATATCGGCGGCAGTTGCCGCCTTTCTCCCTTTTTTTTAGACGAGAAAATGAAAAAAGTTAGTAATGTAAATTACTGTCGTGATGGAATATAAATCGGCCCCCTTCTGCTAAAGTTTGATCGTCTTTCTTTGAGTAGTTTACACTAGTCGATAGCCCCAGCTCCCGCAACGAGGTGCTGGAGAGCCGAATTTTCATCGACTAGAGTCTAGTGACCCCGATTTCTGTTCAACGAAACCGCTGGAGTTTCGATCGTTATTCCCGAGTGGTTGGTAGCTTCTTTTAGCTTAGTCTCTTCTAACTCGTGCGCTAGTACAGACGTTCAGATATTGCCGCTTGATGCGATCTCATATTGAACGTGCACTTTCGTGTATTCTGTATCGACATGGCTCGGATCAGACGATACGCTAGTATAGCGATAACCACTCGGGATTAATCGGGTCACTTAGTCAAAACTGATCAAAGTACTAGACAATCGGGAGCTTTGTTTAATGCATGGGAGCGAGATACATAACTTATGCGTAGAAGCGACATAGCTGTTCGGCGTTCCAAGTATTCGCCAGAACCTCGCCATCTTCCCGTCTGAGCCGATAGGCACCCGGCCGAACCGTCTCCTCCACAATGTACGGACCTTCCCAGATTGGAGAGAGCTTGTGCTCACTTTTTAGGTTCCTCCTGAGGACCAGATCTCCTTTCGAAAAGGCTCTACTTCTAACATTGCGAGAATGGTAACGCCGAAGTCCCTGGAGGTATTTGGCCGACTGGATGGCTGCAACGTTTCGAGCCTCCTCGAGTTGATCAAGCTCTACCATTCGGCTCCCCTCGGACTCGGCTTCCTTGTAATTCCGAACCCTCGTGGATTCGAATTCTAGTTCAGTCGGCAGAACCGCCTCTACACCGTAAACTAGGAAAAAAGGGAGTTTGCCCAGTTGCCCGGCTGGGGGTGGTTCTGAGTCCCTAGAGTACCGACGGTAACTCTTTCATCCATCGGGCAGCATATGGTTTGAGGCGATCGAAGATCCTGGCCTTGGGCCCTGGAGGACCAAACCATTGGCCCGCTCCACCTGCCCATTGCTTCGCGGATGGGCTACCGAGGCGAAGCAAATCTTGATTCCGACGCCTTCGCACCACTGTCTGTAATGATCCAGTTGGGAACTCCGAATCTGACCACGATATCCTGGAAGAACTCCTTGGCCTTAAGCGTAGTGATCGTGGCAACTGGTTTAGTTTCGATCCACTTGGTGAACTTGTCGATGGCTACGAAAAGGTAGGCGAAACCACCTTGCGCCTTCTTGAGTAGGCCGACTAAGTCGAGCCCCCAGACCGTAATGGGCCAAGAGATGGGGATAGTTTGCAGCTCCTGTGCCGGCAAGTGTGTCTGCCTTGCATAGAACTGGCAGCCTTCACAAGTTCGAACAATCTCCTTGGCATCTGTCACCGCTGTAGGCCAAAAGAAGCCATGGCGATAGGCTTTGCCAACCAAGGCGCTTGACGCCGCGTGATGGCCGCACATCCCTGAATGGATTTCTCTGAGCAGGTCTCTTCCCACTTGTTCCGAAATGCACCGCCTGAGGACACCTGAGGTTCTCTTCTGAAAAAGCTCCTCGCCAACCACCACATAGGATTTGGCTTGTCGGGAGATGCGCTCGGCCAGAGCAGTTGCCTCTGGAAGTTTGTCCTTCAGGAGATAATCTAGATATGGGGCCGTCCAGTCAGGGTTAATAAGCAGGACTCTGGTCTCGGGATCCTTACTTGGCCCCCGTCGTTTTGCAATAGTTGGTTCGTAAAGATCCTGGACGAAGATACCAGTCGGGACCTCTGCCCGAGTGGCTCCCATTTTAGGCAACTCATCGGCTGCTTCATTATTGCGGCGGAGGACGTGGACCAGCTCCAGACCGTCAAACTTTCCTTCCAATTCTCGGACTTGCTGGCAATACGCCGTCATAGTCTGATCGACGCACGACCATACCTTCTGTACTTGGCTCACCACCAACTGGGAGTCACCGTGAACCGCCAGCTGCCGGATTCCGAGCGATGTGGTGATGCGGAGCCCGTGGATGAGCGCCTCGTACTCTGCGGCGTTGTTCGAGGCTGGGAAGTGAATCCGAAGGACGTACTTCAACCTATCGCCTTTCGGCGAGACGAGGAGAATTCCTGCCCCGGCCCCGCCGAGCATGAGAGATCCATCGAAGTGCATGGTCCAATACTCCGGCTCTTCTTTCACGCGGGGAGATTGGGATTCAGTCCACTCGGCCGTAAAGTCGGCCAAAGCCTGGGACTTGACAGCGGTGCGCGGCTTGAACGAGATGTCGAAGGCTCCAAGCTCGGCCGTCCACTTTGAGATTCTCCCAGAAGCTTCTCGATTATGGAGGACCTCTCCCACGGGGAAAGAAGTCACTACTGAAATCGAGTGCCCTTGGAAATAATGCTTTAGCTTCCGCGACGAGATCAAAATTGCGTACAACAGCTTCTGAACTTGAGGATATCGCGTCTTGGATTCGCCCAGTACTTCGCTGACGAAATAAACCGGGCGTTGTACGCCGTAGCGGTGTCCAGACTCTTCCCGCTCCACAACTATCGCGGCACTGACTACATGAGTTGTTGCCGCTATGTAAAGCAGGAGAAGTTCACCTGGCACTGGCGAGACTAGGATTGGAGGGGTGGAGAGGAACACCTTGAGTTCTTCAAAGGCTTGCTGTGCCTCAGCCGTTCATTCAAAACGGTCCTGCTTCTTGAGGAGCTTGAAGAAGGGCATCCCCCGAACCCCCAACCGGGAGATAAATCTGCCAAGCACTACCATGCAGCCAGTGAGCCTTTGAACATCTTTCTGGCTGACAGGTGGCGCCATCCTCATGATGGCCCCGATTTTCTCCGGATTTGGCTCGATCCCGCGATGAGAGACAATGAATCCGAGTAGTTTCCCAGAAGAAACTCCGAAAACACACTTCTCAGGGTTCAACCTCATCCGGAACGCCCTTAGACTCTCGAATGTCTCGGCCAGATCGGAGGTGAGACTGTCCTTGATCTGCGTTTTAACCACTACATCATCCACATATGCCTCTACGTTCCGTCCGAGCTGATGGTGAAAACACCACTGTATCGCGCGCTGGTAGGTTGCGCCAGCGTTTTTCAGCCCAAACGGCATGGTGACATAGCAATATGCTCCGAATGGAGTGATAAACGAAGTCCTCTCACAATCCTCCTCTCGAAGCCGGATTTGGTGATAGCCTGAGTAGGCGTCCAGGTTACTGAGTAATTGAGTTCCAGCAGTGGAGTCCATCACTTGATCAATGCGGGGCAGACCAAAGGGATCTTTTGGGCAAGCCTTGTTGAGGTCGGTATAGTCAACACACATGCGCCAACTTTTATTATTCTTTTGAACTAGTACAGGATTAGCCAACCAGTCGGGATGATACACTTCTTTGATGAAACCCGCGGCAAGCAGCCTTGTGATCTCCTCCCTGATGGCCTCTCGGCGGTCTTGGGCGAACCGTCGTAACCTTTGCTTGACGGGCCTGGCCGATTCATTTACGTTCAGCGCGTGCTCGATCACCTCCCTGGGGACTCCGGGCATGTCCGACGGCTTCCAGGCGAAGACGTCTTTGTTTGCCCGCAGAAAGGTGACAAGCGCGTCCTCCTATTTCTCCCCGAGCCTTGTCCCGATCAAAGCCGTTTGAGCCAAATCGGACGGGTCGAGGGTAATTCTCTTGGTATCTTCTCTGGGACCAATCCCAGGGTTCGGCGCCTTGCGAGCAGGGACGCTTCCTTCCGGCTTGTCGGAATCCGCTTCTTGCCGAATCCTCTCCCGACCCCTCGCGCCTCCAGGGACTCGGCCATCTCGCAGCTCTCCTTGTCGCAGGAAAAAGACTGCCTTATACCATCGCGTAAAGCGATAATACCACTCGGCCCTGGCATTTTCAATGTCAGGTACGCATAGTGGGGCACTGCCATGAACTTGGCCAGCGCTGGTCTCCCCAAGATGGCATGATATGCTGTCGCGAAATCAGCCACCTCGAAGCCAAGGTTCTCTTTCCGGTAATTTTGCTTGCACCGAAAGTGACCGGCAGAGTGATTTGTCCGAGTGGTGTCGCAGAAGTTCCGGGTATGACACCGTGAAAAGGCGACGACCCGCGCTTAAGCTCCGACCGTGAAATCCCCATGTCGTCAAGAGTCTTGACAAAGAGGACATTGAGCCCACTTCCACCGTCAATCAGTACCCTCTTGAGCTTGATGTCGCGGACAACGGGCGCCAAGACAAGCGGATATCTGCCGGGGAATGGGACTCGATTTGGGTGATCTGAGCGGTCGTAAGTTATCGCGACCTCGGACCACCGTGACGCATCGGGGGTCTCGGCTCTGTGCGTTGACGTCTCGGGCGGTAAGCTTTGCTTCCGCTTGGACTCGTCTGTGACGAACCCCGAATATGTAGTTAAGCTCGAGATCGACTTCCTGATAGTCTTCCTCGGCTTCAGGGGGAGGCGGCTTGGCGGCATGTCCACTCGGACCTTGCCCAGCCTACTTCTTGCTCTCCCGGGCAAATCTCTTCAAAGTGAAGCAGTCCTTGGCGGCATGTCTCCCCTTTGGATGGAAGGGGCAAAGCGAGTTCATCACCATGTCATACCCGTCCTCTTTAAGGGTGTGAGGGGGAGCAGGTTCAGCGACTGCCACTAGCTCTTCACACTTGCGCTTCTTTTCCTTCCGCCGGGGGGGCTCGGCCTGATCCTTCCCCTCGTCAAGCCGTTCCGCTAAGGCCTCGGAGGCCGAAACGTAGCGGTCCGCAAGGGCGAATAGCTCACAAACCGACGTTGGTGGCTTCCGAGACATCTTCTTGATGAGATCAGGGTCGCTGACTCCCTTTTGGAAGGCAGCTATCACAACCGCATCCGTGACATCCCGAACAGTGCTTTTCCTGTGCATGAAGCGCTTGACGAACTCCCGGAGGGACTCGTTTCTCTTTTGGTGCAGCTGATAGAGGTCCCATGGGGTGCCCGGGCGCTCGTATGTGCCTTGGAAGTTTGAAATGAATTGCTCACACAGATCTCCCCAGGAATCTATAGAGTTCGCTGGGAGTCTAGTGAGCCAGGCTTGGCCCAGGGGCGAGAGGGTAACCGGTAAGTAATTTGCCATTACCTTCTGATCCACCCCGGCAGCCTTGACCGCCAGAGCGTACACCTGTAGCCAAGCCTCCGGGTCCCTCTCACCGTCAAACCTAGTGATGCCCTTGGGATTAAACCCATCAGGCCAAACCACTCGGCGTAGGTGAGGGGTAAACGCGCGAACCCCTTCTATAACTCCGCGGCAAGCCCCGGGCGGTGATCGACGTGGAGGGGATCGCGCTTGGCGTGCTTCGCGATCTCGTGGAAGGATGTCGTAACGTTCATACTCGTCGGCATGGCGGCGTTGCTCCTCCCTTTCTCGATCACGGCGCCTGGCGTCGAGGTCGGAACGGAGGTCGCGGTTGATGCTGTGTCGCAAGTTGTCTCCGCGGGGTGGAACATGATGTGTCTGGCGAGGGGCTTCCCGACTTGACCGGCTGCTGGCCGTCTGGGTCCTCGCCGGACCACGCGATGGCTCCTTTGCCGGCTGGTCGGTCTGGGCCTGCTGGATAGCTGCCGCCGTCACCATGGCCTTTACTTGGGCCACGATCGGGGCTACTGGATCATCCGCCCCCAGCATAGGGCTCAAGGTATCCAGGAGTGTCTTGGAGGCGACGATATTCTGCTGTGGAGTACGGAAGACCGCTTGGTCCCCCATCTTGGCTTGCAGAATGTCTTCATTGACATCACGGGCGCGGTCCCGCAGAGCACGCGCCCGCGCGTCCGGTTCAGTTGCTCGGCCACCTTCCAAGTCAGCGGCGGCCGAAGTGTCGAGGCGCTGCTGCGAATCCGCCCGCGAGCCCTCGATTACGCAGACTCTACGGAAATTCCAGCAACTCTCTAGGCTTTCTTCTGACTCGGCCGGTGAGCTGGGCGAGCCTGAAGAGGATAGCTCCAGGCGCTCGGAGGTGCCGAGTGGTTTGGCGGTGAGAACCCCCACCATTCGTGCCTCGGCGCTCATGGGTCCGACTCCCTGGCTGGACCGGACCTTCGGTCCCCTACTCGGCACTTTAGAGCGCGAGACAGGGGGACCCCCCTATGGCGCGGAAGTCGTGACGATGGCTCGCCGGAAACCTCGCCGCACTGCAGCGCGGCCTCCTCAGAGAGGGAAAGGTTCCCGAGGCCATTGGAGATGAAGGTCAGGCTTTCGAAACGGAAAACCTGACCCGGGAAGAAGACTGTGGAGACTCCGCTCGTCGCAGCCATCAAGCTTGATGAAGATCTTGACACAATCTCCTACCTGGCGCGTCAACTGTCGACGATCGGTTTCGCCGGCAATGAGATTTGTGATTCTAGGAGATTTGTGTGGGATCAGAGCTAGATGGTAACACAGGATGTAAGGGCGATCTCTCTTTTTAGACAGGTTCGGGCTCTCACGGCGGAGATAATACCCTAGTCCTGTGTTCTTGGATATATCAGTCTCCCCCTTTTTCTTCTTCCTTCCCCCTTTTATACTAGGGGAAGGATATACCACAAAACGGGCGCCACCTGGCCCTGAACATGGTGGCTTCATAAGTACATACTTTGTCTCTTATCGGCTGGGCCCCACTACGTCTTGGAGAGGTAGTTGTGCTTTCCCCGACCCGCGCCTGCCACCCCGTCAGGTTCCGGCGCCTGCAGGCTCTGCGAATGTCAGGCCGCATGCTTCGCTTTCGACGGGTTGTCTGGGCATGGCACGAAGCTTCGCTGAAGGATCGACGAGCTGCCTTGGGGAACAAGTCGAGACATCCCCCGGGCCCATCATGGCGCTTCCGGGCTCTGGGCCTACTGCTCCGTCTTCGGCCCTGTCGGGTATAGGCCCCACTTGCGGGACCCCTATCTCAGGCATCCCACAGTTGGTCAAGGATAGGGTTTCACATTTTAACTTATCATATCCTTTTGTAAATGAGTTCACATCCACTTTTGACCAGCCGAGGGTGACTTCTAGGGTATTCTAAGGTTATCCAAAATTTACTTTGGTAATTTTAATCTTTTACCATTTTACCATTTTACAATTTCTCCTTTTCTTTCTTTTCGAAATTCCGATAATCATTTTCAATCAATCAACAATTCACTAAATGCACATAAAATCAAGAAATGCAACAAGAAAGTAATTACACATTTTTAATATTTTATTTTATCCTTTTATAAATTTTGAGGATGTTACATGCTTCCAAATCTTTTCGTTCTCTTTTAGCTTCAATTTTTTGGATTCGATTTATTCTTCTAATTGGTTCTCGTTCGCCTGGTTTTGATTCATCATTCTTCGTTCTTATTGTTTTCACCAGACGTTGGCGGTTCCGTAGGCGCCGATCCTGATTACGTTCCAGTGTCGAACTTTGTTGAAGAGCAAATAGGCAAGCACCTCCTTTGACTATTTTGTTCCTATAATTGTGAATTCTAATTTGAATTGTCAAAACTATTATGCATACGTGTATGTTTAGTAAAGACGCTAGTTGTGGGAAAAATTTGGTAGTTAGACCCGAATTGGTGGATTTCCTTAATCTTAATTGATCTATGAAGCTTGTTGAACCTTAGGCTAAACCTGGACATAAACATGAATGTCAGATGGGCAATACTAAGTAGTATCTGCATATGCTTAGTCACGTTGTAGAATGTATTGTAAGATGTTACGATTCCATCAAATGATTCTCACATGGAAATGGTTAGTGGTTTGGATTTGGTTCAAGGTTCGGTGTTGAATATGGGTTTGGGAAATAGTTGTGTGAGTGATAGTGGAAAAAGGAAAAGGAGTATTTAGACATGGGCGAGATGTGTGGTGGTTGGTGGGTCAGAATCTGGCTGGAATGGTTGGTTTGGTTTGGTTGGAATTGGTTGTGGAGTACAAGGAGGAGCTTGTACGTTGGTTAGATACAGTTATCATACAAGCAGGAGCTTGTTATGGTTGGCCTTGCTATGGGTAGGGCGTGGGCTAGTGGGAGCTCCATGGGGCTGCTAGTGAACAACCTCTATGACCATAGCAAGTGGTTTTGAAAGATCTTGCCTGAGTCACCCTAAGGACTGAAATTGATGATATCACTGAGTCAAACAGTGCAACCACATGTCCTAGTATGGGATAGCCTTGGCCTAGTAAATTGGGAGGGATCTAACCTCGCACTATTAAGCGGCAAAAGAGTTGGACACACTTGTGGTAGCAGTGTGTTCTAGGGAACTCCCTCGTCGAGGCGTCTAGTGGGAGTTTGCCCAATACAACGGTGAATGCCTAGCTATGGGAGGGCGAGGGCGATGTGACGCAACTCCATCGTGAGCACAGTGGGTGCGGTCTAGTAACCCCTGTTGCCATAGCCGGAATGGACATTACCGAGCTAGTGCAAGGGATAAATCCTAACCCTTTGAAAGGTCTCGTCACAGTCTAGCAAAATGGATACGATGAGTATCGTGTAGCATGGTTGATATGATTGCTAGAATGTGTCATGTGGGTAAAGTGTACAACCTCTACAGAGATAAATAAACTAATCGATTAGCCGTGCTCACGGTCATGAGCAGCTTGGGAAGTATTGTCAAGTATAGAATTTCGAGTATTGGTTCTGGTGTTGGTCATGATATTGGTTTCAGTTTTGGTTTGGTTTTGGGACAATGGAAATGGTTGGAATCTTGGTTCAGGAAAACGGTCGGCATGGTGAATGATCACTAGGTGTTGGAAAATGGAATGGTATATTTAATGGCTACTGGAAAATGGAATGGTTGGATAATGATATTATGGTTCAATTGTTATATGCTTATTGATTACATCGAAATGTTCTCTTTACACCTGCTTTACAAATTGCGAATGTTTCGAACCTATTATGTTATTGCAAATAAATATGGCTTTATGCTCAAACGGACATAGTGTAGAAACCTGCATCCTTTGTCATAGCTTGCATCTATATATTTTTTACATACACTAAAGTCTTGAGAGTACATTCGTGTACTCATCGTTTTCTGTAACAAATTTTGGCTAGAAGAAGAAGGTAGTGGAGAAGACCTCGAAGAACCGCAGTTCACGTCTGAGTTCGACGATTTGGTTTAGGATAATCTGGGCTTCCTTCCCAGTCAGTTGCCTTTGGTTGTTGAGGCACACTGCATGGTTTCATTTTAGACTTCCGCTGTTAATTGTTCCTCTCTTTGGGAATGTAATCGGCAATGTGGCCATAAACTGTAATATTAACTAGCAGTAACAGCTTTACCTTTCAGATGTGAATTATTTACTCCTGTATGGTTGCGATGTGTCTCGAATGACAATGTGTGGGTGCTGGGCTACTGATCCAGGAAACCAGTACTAGACACACGGTTACGGGAAGCTCGAATTGGCTTCAATCGATTGGCACAAGCACTCAAGTCGGGTAGCTGCTGATCAATTGGTTCCAATTCGAGTACAGTTTTAGTGAAGCATACGAAATTCTTGTGGGTTGCGTTAATTGCTAGTCCAACACAATAGTAAGAACCCAGATTGGTAATCTAATACTGGGGCACCCACAAGATGTGGTATTAGAGCTATACATGGATGGAAGGAAACCTTAGCTAGTCAGTAGATAGGCATAGGGATGAGTCCTTTCCTCCAATGTTTATTCTAATACAAACTCCTATTTGAGAAAAGGGTAGAATGCTGTTTCTTCCCCCTATAGTGTCTTCCCTGATTGCAAAATTTCAAAATGAATTTACCTCTTCCTCGGACTTCAACTGTTGATTTTCTTGGGTGAGAGGAAGTGGTGAAACGGGATCTATTATAACCTTTGCTTATTCAAAATCAGGAATAGAATTTTGGGGAGACCTTGTCTAATTCAAAAGGCTAGCTAAGTATTGAGTATTGGTTAAAGTTAAGGCAGCTAAGTTTCGGTCCTTTGTTGTTTTGTTTGTTGCGTTTTCCCTACCTATTCTGGATACTGTCCAATTAAGGTCTTGCCAACCTGTGTCTTTCATTATTCTTAGATGTCTGGATGCTGGAAGTCGTGCTACTACACTCGCGCTATCCTAGAGGGCACGGTTCAGGCTGCCCTATAGGACATGATGCGCCATGCTGGCTTCACTGAGCAGCCGGAGTATCTGATCTCGTGCGCCGGTACCAGCCCAGCCTCCTCTCTCTCTTCGTTGCGGAGGTCTCCATCCGTGGACGTCACGATGGGGAGCAGACTCGTACCTTCTACGGTATGGCCCCGAGTCCACTCGTGGCTGTACTGGATGGGGCATATGTCTCAATCCTCCAACTTCACTTTGACCTCCTGTAGATGGCCTTGCTGTTCCCCACCTGTCTCTCACGTGAGCCGGACAGCCAGGAGAACATCTACGTGGCGGCAGATGAGTCGACGGGTCCATCACTAACCTGGCACATTGGGCTTGTTTGATCCCTCGACTGCTATCTTCTGCGTCTTCGTGATGAGCTGTTGCTCGCTCGTCGCCACATCTCCGAGCTAGAGAGTCAAATGGCGCCTTTCATCAACCATGGCTTCTTCACCATAGAGATCGTGTACGGGGAGCATGACATTCTCGAGTCGGCGGAAGGGCTTCCACGCCTGTATGGCTCCTACCGCCGGGTCGTCAGCCGTCATAGGATGTCCGTGAGAGGCAATAGACGCTGCGTCTCGGCATTGCGCCCTAGTGCTTCCTCGAGCACGGAGCCTGGACAAAACATCATCTTCGGCGGGCGCGAGTATGAGCTGATGTACCCTGTTGAGCCGTCTATGCCCCCTGCAACTCCGGATGCTTCTGATGCCCCCGCCGAGAATGGTGGTGATGCTTAGGTCCCTGTGGAAGCAGTTAGTATTGAAGCTCGCTTTTGTTGTAAATATGAGCTAGCTGGTGATGTACTTTTGTTGTACAGGGTTAAGTGGGAACTTGCGGTAGTGTGATGATGATGTAACTTAACTCTAGTTGTAGCACGAAATGGACATGCTAAGTTGTCATCCTTAAATCCACCGCAATTGCATCTTGTTCCTGTAATGCACTTTCGGTTGCTTTGTGAATCCGTGCAATGTCCATCATGTCCTTTCTCGTTACTCGACTGCAACTGTTGCACATGTTGCTTAGCCTTTGCATGAAATAGGATGCCGAGGATACGGACAGTTCGAGCACTTAGGGCTAATGGTGCAGCTCAAGATGAGCAGAACCCAGCTGGAGTAGTGCCGAATCCGGTGTTCCCCGATCCGCCACAGCCGGGATCCCAAGGGCAAGGGACCCAACATTCCAATGCATCGGTGGGTGGAACCGAAGCTTCTCATAGTCGGCATGATGCCTAGAGTGAGGAATTACCGCCTCCTCCGTCGATGGCCCAGGTGCTAGTCATGCAGACTCGCCTGCTGGAGCGATTGGTGTAGAGCATAGAAAATGCCGCTGCCTACGGTGGTATGGCAGCGATGTAGCCCCAGTCTCGTTTGGCCGAGCTCCAGAGAACGCGTCCACCGAGTTTCTCATCGGCTACAGACCTGCTGGACGCTGATGATTGGCTGCACAACATTGAGTGCAAACTCGATCTCGTGAGGTGCACCGACGAGGAGAAGGTGCAGTATGCTGCATACTATCTCCAGGGAGCCGCTGCAGCCTGGTGGGACAGCTACAAGGCAATCCATCCCCCTGGCCAAGTTACCACCTAGGAAGGCTTCAAAGCAGTGTTTCGCGTAGTCCACATTCCCTCAAGCCTGATGGAGATAAAGAAGAGGGAATTCTATAACCTCAAGCAAGGATCCATGTCGGTCATGGATTACCTTCATAAATTCAACTACTTGGCTCGCTGTATCGTGGATGAAGTCCCGAGTGAGGCCCGGTGAGTTGCTCTATTTCGGGAGATTCAGGGCCTTCTAAAGAAATAGGTTCGGAAACTCTTTCTTCAAATCCTCTTCGCGCTCCCAAGTTGCTTCACTCTCCGCGTGGTTGCTCCATTGTACTCTGCAAAAACGGGTTGACTTGTTTCTCGTCTCTCGATCCATTGTGTCCAGAATCTTCACGGGGTGCTCCTTGTAAGTCAGATCTTCTTATAGCTAATTTGACTCTAGCGGTGTCTGTTCCTCAGGTACTCGGAGACACTTCTTCAGCTGAGACACGTGGAACACGTCATGCACTCCTGCTAATGATTGCGGCAACTCTAGCTGGTAAGCAACTTCACCTCTGCGGCTGAGAACCTTGAATGGTCCAACATATCTCGGCGCGAGTTTTCCCTTGGCATGGAATCTCTTAACTCCACTGAGTGGCGTGACCCTGATATACACGAAATCTTCTGGTTCAAAACTCAGGTCTCGGCGACGGTTGTCAGCATAACTCTTCTGTCGTGACTGGGCTATCTTCAATCTCTCCCTGATCATGGCAATCTGTTCTTCGGCTTCTTGGAGAATATCTGGCCCAAAGACACGGCGTTCACCTGTCTCGTTCCAATTCAACGGTGTTCGACAAGGTCGACCGTATAGTGCTTCAAATGGCGACATTTGCAAACTTGCTTGATAGCTATTGTTGTAACTGAACTCGGCGTACGGCAGACTCTTATCCCAAGAGGTAGCATAAGCCAATGCACAAGCTCGTAGCATATCTTCTAGAATCTGATTAACTCTTTCTGTTTGCCCATCTGTCTGCGGATGATAGGCTGTACTGAAATTCAAACGGGTCCCCATGGCTTCATGCAGTTTATTCCAGAATCTTGAGGTAAACTGGGTACCTCTGTCCGATACAATCTTCTTCGGCACTCCATGCAAACAGACGATCCTGGTCATATACAACTCAGCTAACTTATCTCCCGAATAAGTGGTCTTTACTGGAATAAAATGGGTGAACTTAGTCAAACGGTCCACTATAACCCATATGGAATCATATCCTCCTTGAGTCTTCGGCAAACCGGTAATGAAGTCCATTCCGATTTCCTCCCACTTCCACTCAGGTATCTTCAACGGCTGTAGCAATCCTGCTGGTCTCTGATGCATTGCCTTGACTCTCTGGCATATGTCGCACAGCGCAACATGTTCGGCAACTTCACGCTTCATGCTCGGCCACCAGAATCTTTCCTTCATATCTTGATACATCTTGGCACTTCCAGGATGAATGGAATATTTTGAGTCATGGGCTTCTTCTAAAATCAACTGCTTCAGCTCCTTCTTGTCCGGCACACAAATGCGATCCTGCATCCATAACGTGCCTTGCTCATCCAACTTGAAGTCCTCTGCCTTGCCTTCCTCCATGTTGGACTTAATCCTTCGGATCTTGTCATCATCCTTCTGTCCTTCTCGGATCTGATCCTCCAGGGTAGGCTTCACTTCCAATGCTGCCAAGAATCCTTCTGGTACGACTTCAATCTGCATTCTCTGGAAATCATCACATAGCTCCTCCTGACTTGTGGCTAACAACATGTTCACAGTATGGCTCTTCCGACTCAGAGCATCGGCAACTACGTTGGCCTTCCCGGGATGGTAATGGATTCCAACATTGTAGTCCTTGATCAACTCTAACCATCTCCTCTGCCTCATGTTCAGGTCTGACTGGGTGAATATGTACTTAAGACTCTTATGGTCCGTGTATACTTCACATCTGTTTCCAATCAAATAGTGACGCCATAACTTCAAAGCATGCACTACGGCAGCTAGCTCTAGGTCATGTGTTGGATAATTCTCCTCATGTGGCCTCAACTGCCTTGATGCATAAGCGATGACCTTCCCATTTTGCATCAGCACACATCCAAGTCCTTGGCGCGATGCGTCACAATAAATGTCAAAGCTTTGATTAACATCCGGTAGAACTAACACCGGCGCTGATGTCAATCGTTTCTTCAGCTCTTGAAAACCTTTTTCACACTCTGGCGTCCATGTAAACTTCTTCTCCTTTTTCAACAATTGCGTAAGAGGTTTCGCAATTGTCGAAAAACCTTCAATGAAACGGCGATAGTAACCTACCATTCCAAGGAAACTCTGGATCTGGGTCACGGCCTTCGGCTGTTCCCAATGTAACACAGCTTCTACCTTGCTTGGATCAACGGCGACTCCTTCTACGGTCATTACATGTCCGAGGAACTCCACCTTGTCCTTCCAAAAGTCACACTTGCTGAACTTGGCGAAAAGTTGCTGTTCCCTCAGCTTTTCCAAAACTCGCCTCAAGTGCTCTGCGTGTTCATCCTCTGTCTTGGAGTAGATTAAGATATCATCTATAAACACAACAACAAACTTGCCCAAATATTCCATGAACACCTTATTCATCATATTCATGAAGTAGGCTGGTGCATTTGTCAAACCGAAGGACATAACTGTAAACTCGTAATGTCCATATCTTGACGAGAATGCGGTCTTCGGAATATCTTCCGATCGGATCTTCAATTGGTGGTATCCCGATCTCAGATCAATCTTGGAGAAAACTCCGGCTCCTCTCAACTGATCAAACAAATCATCGATCCTGGGTAGCGGGTACTTATTCTTCACGGTGACTTCATTGAGTGCACGGTAGTCAATGCACATCCTGAAACTCCTGTCCTTCTTCTTGACAAACAAAACTGGCGCTCCCCACGGCGACGAACTCGGTCTGATAAATCCTTTCTCCATTAACTCCTCAAGCTATTTCTTCATCTCTACCAATTCTTCGGTGGACATCCGGTAAGGTCTCTTTGCTATCGGCGCGGTACCAGGTACAAGCTCTATTACAAACTCTATGTCCTTGTCTGGCGGCATACCAGGTAATTCTTCAGGAAAAACATCCGGATACTCATTCACTACTGAGATATCTTCTATGCTGATTGCCTTGGTACTGTTAACCATCAACTGTCCATCTCTAACGGCGGTAGCTTGAAATTCCACTTTCTTTCCACACGGGCTCTCAACTGAGATAGTCCTTTGTCCACAATCCAATACGGCCTTGTGCTTGGATAACCAATCCATTCCCAAAATAACATCTAAGGTCTGGGTTTCCAAAATAATAAGGTTCGCTAGGAACTCTATCCCATCTATTAATATTCTCACCCCAGAACATCCTACTTTCGTTCGGAGTTCGGAACCAGGGGTTTGAACTAAAAGCATGCATTTAAGTCTTGCAATCTCCAAATCATTTTTAGCAGCAAAGCCTTGAGAAATAAACGAATGCGAAGCTCCAGAATCAAACAAAATCGCAGGTACTGAGTTAACAAGTAACTTACCCAGTACGACGTCTGTGGCATTCTGCAGTGCATCTGCGGTGACATGGTTGACTCGGCCTCTCACCACGGTCTGGGGTGCTGCTCCTGGCTGTGCTATCCCTCAGTTGGCTCCTGGTGCTGGCGTCCTGGCTGGTGTGGATCCCAGATTGAAGCGAACTGGGGTCACTCCTGCTGTCTTCTTAGGACAACTGTTGGCAAAGTGCCGTGGCTCGTTGCAGTTGTAGCAGCATCTCACTGTCCCTTGTTGACTACCTGAAGCGGCGTTTCTGGCTGGGGCTGGAGTCTGATAGTTCTGATTGACGGGTCTTGGTGCTGGTGACGGTGTCCTTGTAGCATTCTGTGGCTGAAATCTGAAAAACTGATTGGGCGCAACCCTCAAACGTTGCTGTGCTCCCTGACGCGATCCTTGATGCTGCATCCTGCGCTTCCTGTTCTCATCCAGTTCCTTGCGCTTGTCCTCAAGAATAAGCGCCTTATTTACTAACTCTTGGAAATCTGGAAAGGTGTGGGTGATCAGTCCCACTTGCAGTCCTGAGTTAAGTCCCTTCATAAAGCGAGACTGTCTGGCTTTATCTGTCGCTACATCCTCAAGTACGTAGCGTGCAAGCTGTGTGAACTTGTTCAGGTACTCGGCCACCGGCTGATTACCTTACTTCAGTGCTCTGAACTCCTCCTTCTTGAGGTCCATGATTCCTTCAGGCACGTGATACTAACGAAATGCAGCTGTGAACTCCTCCCAGGTGATGTCCTGAGGGTTCTCCTGCGTGGCACAGAAGTTCTCCCACTATTCGGCGGCTATCCCTTCCAACTGATGAGAAGCGTAGAGTACCTTCTCATTTCCCATGCATTGAGCAATGTGTAGCTTCCTCTCTATTGACCTTAACCAATCATCGGCTTCCAACGGATTGGCATTCCCGGAGAAAGTGGGTGGGTGAGTCCTCATGAACTCTGATAGTCTTGTATTCTGGCGTTGTCCCTGATTGACTTGATTAGCAGTGGCCTGAGCAGTTTCATGTTGCATCATAGCATGCATTAACTGAGTCTGAGCAGCAAGAAAAGCTCCAAAATTCTGCATGTCAACTGGCGGTGCTAGGTGGGGTGCAGGTGCTCCATTGTTGGGGTTTCCAGCTGGGCGAGAAGCACTGCCATTGCCTCCAAGGTTTCCGCGGGTGTTCACCATCTATCGATTGCTCCAAGGTTTAGAGATGAGAGGGAACAAGAATAGACAAGTAATAGGAAAAACTTATGCGGGGGAAAAGTGTAACTCAAAATCCAACTTTATTATTAATAATAGTAATAACTTGGTATGGTCGCTTACAATGCCTAAGGGCCTTTCAACACATACTGCACACTCAACAAACAATGAAAAACCAACGCATCTAAAGGGTGACTCTTATTCTATAACGCGACTCGACGAAGGAGTCTCAACTTTAACGACTACGCTCACTCATCGAGAAAACCTCCACTGCCTCCTTCCCGCTCGGCGTAGTTGTTCTTCATCATCATCTGCCAAAAGACGAAAAGAACTCAGCAAGGGGTATGAACAAGGAAGAAAAGGGGTAAGTCGAGAATTCATTCATTATCTTGACCAACTTTTAGCTTTAGAAAATAGGTTTTATCCTTACTACGACCATTCTAACTATGGGTGAGCCTACGGTCAGTATGGCTCTGATACCACCTCTGTCGGGACCCGAATCTGCAAATCCGGACCCTCTGTGTATTCAGCACTAGTCCAGGAACGCGCTAGTGCACACAGTCTCAACATTGGTAAATATCACAATCATACCACTCGATACTAATAAAGTACTTTAATTAGATAATCAAACTGGTTGCTTGACCTTAGGGTCAAGTTACAAATATACGCCACGCAGGGCGAAACTTATTAATAGAGAAATAATAGCAGCGGAAAAAGTAAGATAACATCGTGGCGCCATCCAGTATACCACAGGCAACTGACTGGGCTCGCTCCCTAAGTAGACGGTTCCTCTTGGAGCTCCTCCTCCAAAGCTGGTGTAGACTCCTCTTCAACTGGTGTTGTATTGCAGCAAGGGTGAGTACTTGGTACCAGCAAGTCATGCACAGAATGCAGCTAATATACTACATGCATGGCTTAATACAAAGGAGTGGCTCAAGGTATACATGCAGTAAAACAGCATTTGACAAGTAGCATAAGTAGATTCAAAAGAAATAGAAACAAGTATAAAATCAATAACTTTTCAAGGAGTTTAGTAAACATCTTTCCCATTCCTAATCCACATTTCCATCAACATCATTATTAAACCAACCCAACCTTTCAAGTCCAAGTTATTTTTGAGAAAGTCTAAACCTTAAATGTAATTCCCGAGCGATGTCCAATACCGCGGACACGGCTATTCGAATAGATTTTACACTCTGCAGAGGTTATGCACTTTACCCACAAGATACAGTCAAACACCACAAAGGCGAGTTTCCGTAACAAAGTCTTTCGGAAACTTCTAACAGCACAAGTGGTCCTCTCCGGTGTTGCACACTAACCCTTCCCTTAGCAAAGGCGAAGTTTAGGTCAATCCATGTCGGGACCCCGAATTTGCAAATCCGGACCCTCTGTGTATTCAGCACTAGTCCAGGAACGCGCTAGTGCACACAGTCTTAACATTGGTAAATATCACAATCATACCACTCGATACCAATAAAGTACTTTATTTAAATAACCAAATTGGTTACTCGACCTTATGGCCAAGTTACAAATATATGCCTCACAAGGCGAAACTTATTAAAAGAGAAATAATAGCAGCGGAAAATCAAATAACTTCGTGGCGCCATCCAGTATACCACAGGCAACTGACTGGGCTCGCTTCCCTAAGTAGACGGATCCTCTTGGAGTTCCTCCTCCAAAGCTGGTGTAATCTCCTCTTCAACTGGTGTTGTATTGAGGCAAGGGTGAGTACTTGGTACTCAGCAAGTCATGCACAGAATGCAGGCTAATATACTATATGCATGGCTTGGTACAAAGGAATAGCTCAAGGTATATTTGCGATGCTTGACATTTGAAAAGTAATATAAGTAGATTCGAAAGCAGTAGAAATAAGTAAAGCATAAATAACTTTTCAAGAAGTTTAGTAAACATTTTCCCCATCCTAAACCACATTTCCATCACCTTCATTACTAAACCAAACCAACCTTTCAAATCCAAGTTATTTTCAGAAAGTCTAACCCTTGACTGTAATTCCCGAGCATTGTCCAGTACCGTGGACTCGGCTATTTAAATAGATTCTACACTCTGCAGAGGTTATGCACTTTACCCACAAGATACAGTCAAACACCACAAAGGCGAGTTCCCGTAACAAAGCCTTTCGGAAGCCTCAAACAACACAGGTGGTCCTCTCCGGTTCGTGCTCTACACCATCCCTTCCCTTAGCCAAGGCGAAGTATGGGACCAACACACCGTTAGATGGGTATCTGGCCACAGCCACGATACGCTCCCCCGTACAATCACACAAACGGTGTAATTGACACCCTGAGGCTCCACAAGTGAGTCCTTAGCGACTTAGTCAACTAGGGCCGTCCCATTCCAGCCATGTGGTTGCAAGTATGACCCAGTTCAAAGGCTTGCAAGGTTAAGTCCTTAGAGTGACCAGGGCAAGACTTCCCGAAGAACCAAATCAACATCCCCAGTGCCACACTGGCCCACCTGATCATTCTTGCCACAAGCCCCGGTCGAAAACTATTTATCAAAACCCCAGTTGATTACCAAGCACCACGTGCCATCAACATCACATGATACCTTTCAAATAAATTTTCAATATATCATTAATTCAATATTAACATTTGATTGTCCAAATTCATGTCATGAGCACGTAGCAGGTCTAAGCGATATACTACAACGGTCTAAAACCCATGTTGGCAATTTGATTATGTCCAACTAGTAAACCACAACTAGGGTGACAAGGGTCATGGCACATACTTAAATAATCAAGGTGTCATACAGCAAATTGGTATTTATCTAACCCCCATGTTTAAACAAAGTATCTTTCTATTTGAACTAGCATGCAATAGTTTAAATCAAAATAGATTTCGAAATAGGATCAACATGGTCAAAGCACAACTTGCCTTCAAAAAGTACTTGCTCTTGGTCTTGAGTTGGATCCTGAGTTAATACTTCTCTTCGAATCCTTCCTAAGACTTCAACGTCTACTCGTAAAGCGTGCAAATAGCAAATACACAAATAAACAATAGGCAAAAAGTGTCCAAACATCCAAATAAAATCCAAAAACAGAGAGAACATAATTTTCTGGATTTTTAGGAACTGGAATCGTTCAAATCGGAGTTAAAACGCAAAAGTTATGATTATTTAAAGTTTAAATAATCAATTAAATAATTTTTCAAAGAAAAACTTTAATCCAAAAATTAAATAAAATTCATATTTAGGTAGATCTCAATTTTATACAAATTTAGAAATTTGAATCACTCAAATCGGAGTTAAAACGCAAAAGTTATAAGCGTTTGAAGTTTGAAACAAAATCTGAAATCATTATTTCAAATTAATAAATCATTTTCTTTTTCGGAAATTAATTATTGCGTCAGCATGGACACGTGTCGGCTCTGATTGGTGGTGACGTCAGTAGGCTCATGGGCTCGACTCACGGCGCGGTTCGGTCCACAGTGGACCGGTCCCACGGCTCCATGTGAGACCGACAGGTGGGACCCACTGTCGGTCGCGGTCTCACGCAAGCGGTGTCGTGTGGGCCCCTCGACATGCGGGGCCCGCGTGTCGTGACACACGCCACACGCAGCGTCTGGCCCGACGCGTCGGTCCATCTCCCGACACGTGGCGCAATCGCGCCGTTGGTTTGAAAATCAGCGGCGGATTGGATCCAGGGTTAACACGTTAAAACTACTCGATGATCGTGGGCCGTTCGATCTAGATCGGACAGTCCAGATCTAATCCTATAATAGCACTGCTACGGCACGTGGCGATTGTGAACCGTTGGATCTTGATCCAACGGTCCAGATCTAATTGGGTTTGGAACACGTGAACTCACCTCAACCGCACGATCAAGATCGGACGGTCCACCGAGCTTCGCGAGGTCGATGGCGACGGGCGGCGCTGCAGCCACCGGAGACGGAGGCGACGACGAGCCCGACGGCGTTTGGGGTTGCTCGGCGAAGTGAAGGGTCTCTTCGTGCGCGTCTCGTCACGGATTCCGGATCTGGCTCCTTCGGCGGAAGACGACGGACGGCGGCAGACCGAATCGAGCAAAAACCGCGGCGGAGTGGCGCTCAACTATGGCGAGCTCGCGACGCGAATAAGCGGCGGCTCAGGCGAGATGGCTCGGGGGAACGGGTGCGCAAGGATGAGGGCAACCTCGGGGCGCGATCCGGGCATTAAATAGCCCCGGGAGGCGTGCTCAGGGCGGAGCCCTAGTCGATTCTGCGCAAGACTCGGCGGCGAGTCCGGCTCGACTTCGGCGGGAAGACGGCACGTGAACCGTCCCACGTGTCCAGATCAGCGGCCCCGATCGGACCGGGCGCGAACGGGTTCGGTCGGACACGGCTCAACCGCTACGGGCGGATCTCATCCGTTGGATCTTGATCCAACGGTTGGGATTGATTAGGTTTAGGAGTGGGGTCGGTCGAGTCACGTGGCGCGGGTCGGACTCGCCCTCGAGTCTGCCTCGGGCTCGGTCGGAGGACCAGGACTTGACCCGAGTTGATTTTCCAGCGATTTAATATTTAAAATAATTCCCAGTAATTCATTTAATTCATTAAAAATAGCAAATGACTCAGAAAAATTCCAGAAAAATTCTGGAAAATATTTTGGATCATTTTGGACTCAAATGAAATATTTCCAACAAAATTTTATTTGCAAAATTAAATTCTTTAATTATTTCAAAATGGAATAAATTCAAATAAATTCCAAATAAATCCAAATAAATTCCAGAAAATTCCAAAAATTCACCAAAGTGCCAAATCACACATGAATTTAAGAAAAGCAAAATTTTGGGGTGTTACAATCCACCGTTAGATGGGTACCTGGCCGCAGCCCCGGTACGCTCCCCCGTACAACTACACAAAAGGTATAGTTGACACCCAGAGGTCCCACAAGTACGTTATTAGCAACTTAATCAACTAGGTCCGTCCCATTACAGACATGTGGTTGCACGTTTGACTCAGTTCAAAGGCTTGCAAGGTGAAGTCCTTAGGGTGACCAGGGCAAGACTACCCGAAGAACCAACACAACGTTCCCGGTGCCACAACTGGCCCACCCGATCATTCTTGCCACATGCCCCGGTCGAAAACTATTTATCAAACCCTAGTTGATTACCATGCACCACGTGCCATTAACATCAGATGATACCTTTCCAAAACAGGTTCAATATATCATTAAGTCAATATTAACATTTGAGTGTCCAAAATCATGTCATGAGTGCGTAGCAGGTCTAAGCATTATACTACAACGGTCTAAATTCCCATGTTGGCAATTTAGTAATGTCCAACTATTTAATCCTCAACTAGGGTGACAAGGGGTCATGGCACATATTTAAATAACCAAGGTGTCATACAACAATTTGGCTTATATCTAATTTCCCATAATTAAATAAAGCATTTTCTAATTAAACTAGCATGCAATAATTTAAACCAAATTAATTTGAAATTGGGATCAACATGATCAAAGCACAACTTGCCTTCAAAAAGTACTTGCTCTTGGTCCTGAGCTGGCTCCTGGGTCAACACCTCACCTTCGAAGCCTTCGGGCACTTCAACGTCTACTCGTAAAGCGTGCAAATAGCAAATAATAAATAAATAGTAGACCAAAAGTGTCCAAACATCCAAATAAAGTTCATAAACAGAGAGAACATAATTTTATAAATTTTTAGAAACTGGAATCGTCAAATTCGGAGTTTAAATGCAAAAGATACAAGCATTTAGAGTTTAAAATAATCAATTAAATAATATTACAGAGGAAAACTTTAGTCCAAAAATTAAATAAAATTCACCATTAGGTAGATCTCAATTTTATACAAATTTAGAAATTTGAATCACTCAAATCGGAGTTAAAATGCAAAAGTTATAAGCGTTTGAAGTTTGAATCAATTTCTGAAATCAAATATTCGAATTAATAAATCATTTTCTTTTTCGGAAATTCATTTATTGCGTCAGCATGACACGTGTCAGCTCCTGATTGGTCCACGTCAGCCCTGATGACGTCAGCACCGGCCGAACCCCATGGTGACGTCAGCATGACGTCATCATGCCACGTGGCACCACCCGGGTGCTACCACGTGTCCTGGTCTACGGACGCGGTCCACGTACACGGCTCGGTCCACGTACACGGCTCGGTCCACGGTGGCTCTGGTCCACCGGACCGGCGTCACTGACAGGCGGGCCCGCCCTGTCAGCGGCTCGGGTTCACGTCTGCGTGGGCGTGGCTGACACGTGGGCCCTCTGACACGCGCGCCCAGCGTGTCAAAGACACGCGCCCTCGCGCGTGGGCGCGGTTATGGCACACGTGGCGCAATCTCGCCCGTTGATTTGAAAATCAACGACGCGGATTAGATATAGGGTTTATGCGTTTGGAATAACGCGGTGAATTTGGGCCGTACGATCTAAATCGGACGGTCGAGATTGGATCTAATGCGGTGCAACGCGTGCTACGCGACTGGATCTAAGCCGTTGGATCTAGATCCAACGGTTGAAAATAGATCTAGGGTTTACAATGGAAATAACGTACGGCGACGTGGCCGAACGTGGGCCGTTGGATCTTGATCCAACGGTCCAGATCTAATCTGGAGGGTTAGGGTTTTGGGAACACGTGGCTTACCGCGGCCGTTTGATCTTGATCCGACGGTGCACAGAGCTCGCGGGCGGTGATGGCGTCGCGGCGGAGCTGGGTGGCTGGAGGTGGTGACGAAGACGAGCCCGACGGCGCTTGGGGGCGTCTCCGGCGAGGTGAGTTGGCTCCACGGGTGCGGCTCGTCGCGAGGACTCCGGATCTGAGTTCCACTGCGGCGGAGAACGGCGAACGGCGGCGGGGCGAGGCAATGACCGTGGCGGAGGAGACCGCTAGCTACGGTGAGCAATAGCGGGTCGACAGCGGCGGCTAGGGCTAGGGCACCTGGGGCAAACGACGCACGAGGTAAAGGCGAACCTCGGGCGCGAGTCCAGGCATTAAATACCAGCACGGACACCGAGATCCCCGCGGAATCCGCGGTGAAACCGGTACGGGCGGCGGAGTCCGACCCGGACACAGCGAGGGCGACGTGGCACGCGCACAGCCGTTGGATCAAGATCCAACGGTGCAAGGGTTTGGGCTCGGGTCTGACTCGGGCGAGCTGGCTGGCTCGGTCGGGCTCGGGCTCGGGTGACGTGGCTCAATCTCGGCCATTCGATCTTGATCGGACGGTCGAGAGGGTTAGGCTCGGTTGGGTTCGAGTCGGACTCGAACTCGAGTCTGACTCGGGCTCGGTCGGTGGAACAGTACAAACCCACTCGCCAATTTCCAGCGATTAAATAATTCAAATTAATTCCCAGAAATTCATTTAATTCATTAAAAATAGCAAAACACTTAGAAAAATTGCAGAAAAATTCTGGAAAATATTTTGGAACATTTTGGACTCAAATAAAATATTTCCAACAAAATTTTATTTGCAAAGTTAAAATCTTTAATTATTTCAAAATGGAATAAATTCAAATAAATTCCAAATAAATCCAAATAAATTCCAGAAAATTCCAAAAATTCACCAAAGTGCCAAATCGCACATAAATTTAAGAAAAGCAAAAAAATTTTGGGGTGTTACAACCTCAGTGAAGAAATCAAGCACTCACTCGCAGCCCACGACATTCCCAACATGCAAGTGTTGGTCGACAAGGCAATCCGAGTGGAGGATAGCGCCAAGGCAGTTGCCGAGAGCCGGAAGCACAAGTGGTTGGCCCAGAAGTCAGCTGGTGCCGGTTCCTCGAGACCGTGCTCTGGGAAGGTCATTAGCGCCTAGTTAGTTGCTTCTCCACCACCGAGACCCCAAGGATCAGTTCCTCATGCCCCTCAATCCGCGATTCAATCTTATAACTGTGGTGGGCAGCTGCAAGGAGGACAGAATTGAGCGACTTTGCTCAAGTGGTATGCGTGTGGTGAGGTGGGACATTTTGCAAATGTCTGCCCGCATAGACATCTTTCTCTAACCTGTCCCCAAGCTCAGAGTGCCCCAATCCGTCCTCAAGGTCCTGCTAGTGGACGTGGTGGTCACCAAGGAGGCCGATCTGGTCCCTGCTCAGCGCAGATTCCTGGGCGAGGACGTCTCAACCTGGTGACAGCAGAAGAAGCAAGCAATGCACCAGATGTGGTACTTGGTATGTTTCATGTGCATTCCACTCCTACTATGGTTTTGTTTGATTTGGGATCTTCTCATTCCTTCGTGTCCTCAAAATTCATTAAGAGTCAAGGAATCGAGACTAGTTCTCTAGGCAATAGCATGCTAGTTTACTCTCCCGGCTCAGTCCTTCGAGCTCAACGTGTTTGCCTGGGAGTCTTGATTGTGATTGAAGGAGTAAAGTTTAGTGGCAACCTAATCCAGATTGGCACACCCGGACTCGATGTAATCCTAGGCATGGATTGGTTGTCCAAGAACCAAGGATGCATCAATTGTGCCAATTGTTCTATTTCTCTGGTGAATCCTGATGGCATTCAAGTCAGTTTTTTCTCCAGTTAGTCAGCCGCACGAAAGCCATCTCTCCAATCTTTTTCTGTTCTAAAGATGAGCCAAGTGCCAATAGTCTGTGAGTACCCCAACGTCTTTCCTGAAGAGTGGCTGGGATTACCCCCAGACAGAGACCTGGAGTTCATCATCGACTTGTTACCTGGAACTGCACCAATTTCCATGTGACCGTATCGTATGCCCCTGGATGAATTGTTCGAGCTCAAGAAACAACTCAAGGAAAAGCTAGAGAAAGGTTTTATCTGTCCTAGCTCATCGCCGTGGGGTAGTCCAGTGCTCTTCGTTAAGAAGAAGGATGGTGGTCTACGGATGTGCGTCGACTACCAGTCATTGAACGAAGTCACCATCAAGAATAAGTATCCTCTTTTGCGGATTGATGATCTATTCAATCAATTTAGTGGAGCACAAGTCTTTTCCAAAATCAACTTGAGACTCGACTACTTCCAACTCAAGATCCGACCGGAGGATATCCAGAAGATTGCCTTGACCACCCGCTGCGGATTGTATGAATACACCGTGGTTTCCTTTGGACTCACCAATGCACTTGCCACATTCATGAATCTCATGAATAAAGTATTCATGGAATACTTGGACAAATTCATGGTGGTGTTCATTGATGATATTCTTATCTACTCCAAAATTGAGCGAGAACATGAGCTTCATTTGCGTATGGTGCTCGACAAGCTCTGTGAGCATCAGTTGTACGCCAAATTCAGTAAATGCGAGTTCTGGAACAAAGAAGTCATGTTTCTGGGACATGTTCTTTCTGAAGGTGAAGTTGCTGCTGATTCGAGCAAGGTGCATGATGTGCTCGCCTGGGAGCAACCCCAGACTATTCCTGAGATTCGGAGTTTTCTCGGTCTTGCCGGTTACTATACGCGGTTCATCAAGAACTTCTCCAAAGTCGCAAAGCCGATGACTGAACTACTAAAAAGGAGAAGAAATTTGAGTGGACATCAGCCTGTGAGGCTAGCTTCCAGGAGTTGAAGCGAAGACTCACAACTGCCCTAATCCTTGTTTTGCCTGATATACATAAGAGCTTTGATGTGTTCTACGACGCTTCCCATCAAGGTCTTGGATGTGTATTGATGTAAGAAGGCAAAGTTGTAGCATATGCTTCGCGTCAACTAAAGCCTCATGAAGCCAACTATCCAACTCATGATTTGGAATTAGCGGCAGTAGTTCACGCTCTTAAGTTGTGGCGTCATTATCTCATCGGGAACCGATGTGAGATATACATTGACCATAAGAGCTTGAAATACTCTTTACTCAACCAGATCTGAATATGATGCAACGCCGATGGTTGGAGCTAATCAAGGATTACGATATGGGAATTCATTATCATCCAGGAAAAGCTAACGTGGTAGCAGATGCCCTCAATCGCAAGCTACACACTGTGAATACTTTGACACTCATCGATCAACCTCAGCTACTGGATGAGCTTCAGAGACTCAATTTGGAATCAGTTGAAGAAGGGTTTGTCGTAGCTCTTGCCCTACAACCGACACTTGTGTCTCAAATCAAAGCCGCACAACTTAAGGACGAGAAAGTGGTTGAGATTAAGCATGATCTGAAAGAAAGCACATCCTTGGAGTTCTCGAAAACTGCTGATGGAATGGTCATGAATGAGCGGTGAGTCTACGTCAATGACGTCCATGAAATCAAGCAAGTGATCTTGAAAGAAGCTCACGAAACTCCTCTTTCTATCCACCCTGGAAGTACCAAGATGTATCAGGACCTCCGTGAAAGTTTCTGGTGGCCTGGTATGAAAAAGGATATCGCTATGTACGTTGCCATTTATGACATGTGCTAGCGTGTAAAGGCAGAGCATCAGTGTCCCGCAGGATTGCTCCAACCCTTGAAGATTCCGGAATGGAAGTGGGATGAAGTAGGCATGGACTTCATCACTGGTCTGCCAAGGTCAACAAACAACCATGACTCCATATGGGTGATTGTGGACAGCTTGTCGAAGGTGGATCACTTCATTGCAGTTCACACCACTTATAATGGAGCCAAGCTTGCAAAGCTTTACCTGAACCACATCGTTAGAATTCATGGTGTCCTTAAGGTCATCGTGTCTGACCGTGGATCCATATTTCACGTCACGGTTCTGGAAAAACCTTCATGAACTTCTCAAAACCAAGCTGTCGATCAGTACAGCGTACCATCCTTAGACCGATGGGCAAACCAAGAGAACAAATCAAATCCTAGAGGGCATGTTGAGAGCTTGCGTGTTGTCATACTTTAACACCCCGGCATCTAGTATGCTTGAATGTCACCCAATAAAGACTAAACAACATCTAAATACCACAATTTAAGATAAATTACAGCAAAGGCACAAATGCTAAAACCGAAAATTTCAGCAGCATCTCCTTTGTTTTATCATGAATTGAAGCAATAGCAATAACAAGGCAAGTCATATCATAACATAAGACATCTAAAGCAGCAATATAAATGGATATAACATCAACATAAGTCAATAATACCAAATCCAACCACACCATAAACTATAGCGAAGCAAATAAGGAACACAAGCACACAATTTAATTCATACACCAAGTTTCATGGCACTTATTATGATCATGACTCAGGTTGATAAATCTGCCTAAAGGTGTGGAGCTACGTGAAGATGTGTAGCTAATGCCCCTTCCCACATGCCAGTGTCATGGTTCCTAAAACAACATAAAACACAAGCGTGAGTTCATCACTCAGCAAGTATATTGCAATGGACCATAAAGAACAATTCAATGTTAACATCACTACATACCATGCTCAACATCATGAACAAGTCATAATTTCATATACAACATCATACTCATGTCTCACTATCATTGTACTCATTTCATCATCATCATGTATGCAATGCAAATGCTCATATCTCCTCGAAGCACATACCGGTATTGCCGAGTGCACACCTGTCGGTGTGCACCCCGTTTCCCCTTCCATCTCGTAGATGGAGGGTGCCTACTCTTACTGACTCGCTCCCATGCACAACTGTGGAAGGGACTACGAGGTAGGTCTTTCGTGTTCACTACGTGTGAACACAGAGGCCCGCATCAGCATGGGACGCCTCTTCCATTATGAATGCACGTATGACATAAACATGTAAAGATTGGCATAAACACTTAATACAACGCAATCATGATCAATACGAAATCATGCTCATCATGTCATAGGCAAACATCAACATGGCATCATATCATAAAGCAATTTGCATCTAATCAAGTCTAGCAACATTCAACACGCTACCCATTCCAATACACTTGCCTTAACCGCGGGCGATGGATTGGCGAGAGGATGAGGGCACTCCCGGGGTCACACCACCTGCACAAACATACCACACACTCAAAACGTGCCCCCAAAATAGTACGCAAAAGCTCGTCTACCCCGACATCACAATCTACACCCAAAACCGAAAAACAGAGGATCTGTCCCGCCCGGACAACAGATTTCAAACTATCATATCATGAGTTCTAGGACTTCAAATCAAGGAAACAAGTACACCATAGCGAAGCTTAGGAAATTTCCTAGCTTTTCCTAAGTATTGGGAAAAGCTCATTCGGAATCTAAAATTGTCTAATCTACAAAACACTACGTTTTGTCCCAATTACGTCACAGATTTGAACACGTTCGGTAAAACGACCATAACTTTCAAATAGCTGGGCGGAATTGGACGTTCTTGGTGTCCAATTAAATGTATTGAAGGTATATACGACTTCCTCAACAGGCGGCCGACCAAATTCCGAATCTAAAATCACGAAAACTAAAGCCCTAGGTCGAGTGCACAATCTGCCCAAAACAGATAATTAAGAAACATCTAGTTTTCATCCAATCTACCAAATCACAGCACCACCACTTGATCTAAAAGAATCATATCAACCTCTAGAACAGAACCTAGACCATCCCCAAGGATCACCCATACCATACCTCTACCCGACGAAAGCCGAACGCCGAAATCCTTCCTCCCGGGTTCCCCGATCGTCTTCCTCACGCTGGAACCGCCGGATCTCCTCATCGCGGAAGTTTCCGAGGGGAAGAAGAGCGGGGTGGCAAGGTGAGGGGCTCCGCTAGGGCATCAAGGAGGGTGGGGAGGGGTGGAGGGGGTGGTGGCGCAAGGGAAGGGGATGGGAGGCGCACGGCTAGAGGGGCAAGGTGGGGGGCGACTAGGTTGGGAGAGGGGGGAGGGAGGCGCAAGGGGGAGAGGTGGGTGTGTGGGAAGCCCCCTTGCTGCCCTAATCCCTCTCCCACTTGGGCCAAGGGCCTGCCACCTCCGGCCCAAGAAGTTTCCCCCAAGCCCACAATTCCCCCGGAAGGCCCATTTTCCCCGAAAACGGCCCGAAAGCACGATTAACCTTCATAACTTATAGTTTTAACCTCCGGTTTCATATTTTATAAGTTTCGACCATTTGTAGTGTCACATTCTCACCCCCTTCAACAGGATTCGACCTCGAATCCAAGACACACCACTACGCAACCCAGCAAAACAAAAGATAGCTAGGTTTCACATCTCATACCTGAGGTGAAAAGCTCGGGGTACTTCTCGCGCATGTGAGACTCCAGCTCCCAGGTTGCTTCCCTCTCAATCTGATGCGACCACAAGACTTTGACAAACTTGAGTGTCCTGTTCTTCAACACTCGCTCCGAATTCCTCAGAATTTTCACAGGACGGGACTCAAAGGTGAGGTCCTGTTCAAGCACTAATGGTTCCAACGGAACCACCAACTCTGGGTCATGCAAGTATTTCCTCAACATCGAGACAATGAACACATTATGGATCCCTTGCATTGACTCCGGTAGTTCCAAGCGATAGGCCAGCTTTCCAACTCGGGTGATGATAGGAAATGGCCCAACATACCTTGGACTGAGCTTTCCTTTAGTGCAAAACCGTACCACACCCTTGGTGGGAGATATTCGCAGGAGCACACTATCACCCACCGCAAACTCGAGATCTCGCCTCCTCATGTCAGCGTAGCTTTTCTGTCTACTCTGAGCTGCAAGGAGGTTCTGCCGTACCTCTGCCACTCGATCAACAGTCTGCTGAACCCAATCCGGTCCAAGGACCGCTCTCTCTCCCACTGCATCCCAACAAAGCGGCGATCTGCACTTTCGGCCATACAACACCTCATACGGGGTAGCCCGGATGCTGGAATGATAGCTGTTATTATAAGCAAACTCTGCCAGAGGCAAATGATCCTCCCAACTACCCTTCCATGCCATCACACAAGCCCTGAGCATGTCCTCCAGTGTCTGAATAGTACGCTCAAAGTGCCCATCCGTCTGAGGGTGAAAAGCGGTACTAAGACGAAGCTGTGTACCCATCGCATTCTGCAAACTCTCCCAAAACTTTGAGACAAACTTCGCATCCCGATAAGAGATAATCGTCTTGGGTACACCATGCAGTCTCACAATCTCCCGCACATAGATGGGAGCCAACTCACTCGCTGAATTGGTAGTGCGGATAGGAATGAAGTGCGTGGACTTGCTAAGACGATCCACCACAACCCAAACAACATCCTTCCCTCATGGAGTACGAGGTAGGCCAACCACAAAATCCATAGAAATGTCATCCCAAGGCCATACAGGAATCTCCAATGGCTGCAACAGACCAGCGGGGCGCTTGTGTTCAGCCTTTATCTTCTGGCAAATCCCACAAGACGCCACATACTTGGCGATATCAACTCTCATCCTTTTCCACCAGAAATTCTTTTTCAATTCCCGGTACATTTTGGTCTCCCCAGGATGGACCGTGTACGGGGTGCGATGAGCCTCTTTTAGAATATCCTCTTTGACTTGGGATTTATGAGGTACACAAAGGCAACCCTGAAAGCTCAAAACTCCCACATCATCAACGGAAAAGTCTCAAGTCTTACCTTCCTCAAGGCATTTTCTCACCTGCTGGAGCAACCGATCATGCTGTTGCGCTTCCCGCACATGCTTGGGGATCGCTGACTCAAGAATCAATTGAGTTTCAGCTTGCATGGTCCCCGCAAAGCAGTAAGAGACTCCCAACCACTCAAAATTAGCAACAAGACAATCAATGACAGGGGGCATTGTCTTGCGACTAAGAGCGTCAGCCACCACATTTGCCTTGCCCGGATGGTACTGGATAGTGAGGTCATAATCCTTTATCAATTCCAGCCACCTCCTCTGCCTCAAGTTCAAATCTTTCTGAGTAAAGATGTACTTGAGGCTCTTGTGATCAGTGAAGATATCACAAGACTCACCATACAGAAAATGCCTCCATGTCTTCAATGCAAACACCACAGCGGCTAGCTCAAGATCATGAGTGGGATAGTTCTGCTCATACTTTTTCAACTGCCTCGATGCATAAGCAATCACCTTGCCATCTTGCATGAGCACACAACCAAGTCCCAAACGAGAAGCATCAAAAAAGACTGTGAAACGCCTCCCAGGCTCGGGAAGGGTATGAACAGGAGCAGTCACCAACTTCTCCTTCAAAGTGCAGAAACTGTGCCCACACTCTGCAGACCACTGAAATTTCATCCCTTTCTGGGTCAACTGTGAAAGCGGCTTAGCAATGATAGAGAAATCTTGCACAAAATGCCGATAGTATCCAGCCAACCCAAGGAAACTACGCACCTCTTTGACATTGGAAGGCCTCTTCCAATCCAAAACTGCTGAGACCTTGCTAGGATCTACAGATATGCCCTCTAGATTGATGATGTGGCCAAGAAAACCCACTTCTGAAATCCAGAACTCGCACTTTTTCAGCTTAGCAAAGAACTGATTCTCCCTCAAAGTACTCAACACAAGCCTCAAATGCCGCTCATGCTCCTCTTCTGATTTAGAGTAAACCAGAATGTCATCGATGAACACTACAACAAACTCATCAAGGTACTTGCGTAGCATATTGTTCATCACCTCCATAAAGATAGCAGGAGCATTAGTTAGTCCAAAAGACATAACTTTAAATTCATAATGCCCATACCTAGTGGAGAAAGTAGTCTTCTCAATGTCTTGTTCCCTCACCCAAATCTGATTGTAACCAGACTGAAGATCAATCTTGGAGAACACCTTTGCTCCCTTTAGTTGGTCAAACAGATCCTCGATGCGAGGCAATGGATATTTGTTCTTGACTATCACTTGATTAAGAGCACGATAGTATACGCCAACTTCCATCCTTCTTCGAAACGAAGAGGACGGGTGCTCCCCATGGTGACACACTACGCCGAATAAAGCCCTTGGCCAACAGATCCTCCAACTGCTTTTTCAACTCATCTTGAAAAGGACGAGCCAAGCGGTAAGGAGAGATAGAAATAGGTCGAGTGCCCGGAACAAGATCAATACGAAACTCCACACTCCTCACTGGAGGCAAACCAGGCAACTCATCAGGGAACACATCAGCAAACTCCTTCACCACAGGAATCTCTGCAATTGCTAATGAAGAAGATGGCTTCTCTAAAATTGCCATGAGAAAACCCAACTGCCTCAAACGGCGACCAGAAAACAAACTAGCCAAAGCAAAGACAGAACTGAAAGGTATACCACCCTGAAAGGTCAACTCCACTCCTGACGGGGCCTGCAAGGTAACTAACTGTCTTCCAGAAGCAACAGATCTTGGCACGGTACTGATGCAACCAGTCCATGCCCAAAATGACATCAAAAGGAGCCAACTGAATCACCATAAGATTGGCAAAGAAAACCTCATCATCAATGGCAATGGTGCAACCCAGGCAAACCAAAGAACTAGCAATCAAACCCCCAGGAGAACTGACTATCATAGACTCAGAGCTCCGCTGAACTCCCAACTTAGCTCTACTAGCAAACTTAGACGACACAAAAGAATAGGACGCTCCGGAATCAAACAAAACAAAGGCATCAACTGAATCCACAAGCAGAGTACCTGAAACCACCTCTAGATGCCCGACTGGCTCGGTGGTCGGCAAGGCGTACACTCCTGGTGGCGCCGGGGCAGTGGGAGCCCCGACATAAGGCTGATGCCCCAACAAAGCTGGGGGCGGTGAAAGCAACTGGGGAGGAGCCGTCGGCTGCAGGCACCAGTAGGCCGCCGGGGGTGCCCAAACAGAGGGCGACGGGGGAGCAGGGGCCGCCAGCATCTGCACCGAACCCCTGGAAGACGCCGCTGGAATGGGAGGAGAAGGCACCGCCTCCCACTTGATGATGCTACCGGGATTCATCCTGCAGACCTGTCCCATGTGACCGGGTTTGCCACAGTGGTTGCAGTCCTCGGACCAACCACACTCCGCAGCACGGTGTCCACCCCCGCACTTGAAACAGATCATGCCCTGCCCTGGCGCAGGACGAACAGCCACCCGCGAAGAAGTGGACTGGGGCGGCTTCCCCTTGGCCCCTGAGGAGGAACCCTGTCCCCCCTTGAACTTCTTGAAGGTGGGTCGGTGAGAAGACCCACCTCCTCCACCAAAGGTCCTCTTCTGGCCCCCGCCTGGGGCCGCTGGAACCCCTGAACCACCAGGGTTTTGCTTATCCCTGGAGAGCTCCAACTCGAGCTCCATGCCCTTCGCCTGCTCCACCACGGAGGAGAAGTCACGAGGGACAGTCGCCCCCATACAACTCTGAACTCCTGGTTGAGTGTAACACCCCGGCATTTAATATGCCTGAATGCTACCCAACATAAGCTAAACAACATCTAATTACCACATTTAACATAAAATTCCAGCAAAGGCGCATATGCTAAAAACCGAGATTTCGGCAGCATCTCCTTTGTTTTAACATGAATTGAAGGAGCAACAACAATATAACAATATAAGGCAATATGAGAGACATCTAAAACAGCAATAATTAGAGTCTTAACGACAAAATAAGACTATCATCAAGCACTTAATGTCTCCAAGTGTCAAACTAACAATAAAACTCTCATATAACAAGCTAAACCTTAAAGCAATGATCATCACACGCAATTTATTACCAAACTAATAGAATGAGTTGTGGAATCAATATGGTGAAGCTACGTGTGGGCGTGTGACTATTTCCCTTCCCCGCATGCCGTTCTCATTGTACCTAAAACAAAAAGAAAACACAAGCGTGAGTTCGAAACTCAGCAAGCATATTGCAATGGACAACAAGAACAATATCATGGCAATAACATCTCCCATCATATATATATATCATCTCATTCGTGAACACTTAACAATATCATCATCATTATGTATGCAATGTAATGCAATGCTCATGTCTCCTTGGAAACTCATACCGGTATGGTTGAGTACACACCCGTCGGTGTGCACCCTCTCCCCCCTTCCATCCCGAAGATGGAGGGTGCCTACTCCTCGCTTCCAAACACCACGTGGATGGAATCACGATGTAGGTCTTACTCAATGGCTCTCCGGATTAGTCATATCTTTCTCACCGACCTTCCCGGATTAGTTATGACTTTCTCACCGCCCGGGCCATGTAACATGTCATGTATGCAATTATGCCAACATCATATTTAACTCACATATTAACACATGTCATCATAACATACTAAACATGCTCATCATATCATTGGCAATCATTAAAGCACGGCAAGTGATCATATATCATGTAGTCAATTCATCTATTCTCCACAAGCAACCTACGAGTCGCTATCCATTACAACACACTTGCCTCAACCACGTGCAACGGATTGGCGGGAAGTAGAAGGCACTCCCGGGGTCGCACCACCTGCACATAGGTATCACACACTCACAATCATGACCACAAAACAGTACGCAAACCCTCATCTACCCCGACATTGCCAACTACTCGCAAAAACCTAAAAACAGAGGTTCTGTCCCGTCGGGACAGCAGCCTTGCAAAAGGCATACTTGAGTTCTGGGACTCCGAATCAATTAAATGAGTACATCCTCGTGTAGCTTAGGAAATTTCCCAACTTTATCTAGGTATAAGGAAAGACTGATTCGGACTCTAAAGTTGTTTAATCTATAGATTACCGTGATCTGTTCCAATTACGTCACAGATTTTAACACGCTCGGTAAAACATCCATAACTTTCAAACGGCTGGGCGGAAATTAACTTTCTTTATACCCACTGAAAGGTAATGAAATTATCTACAACTTCTTCAACATCCGTACGACAAGATTCGGATTCTAAATTTGCGAAAACGTGAACCCTAGGTCGACTGCTCATGCTGTCCGAAAACAGAAACGTGGCAACATCTAGATCTAATCCAAATTTCTCAATCCCAGCACCACCAATTGATCTAAAAACTTGATAAACCCCCTAAGAACAGTACCTAGATCAACCCCAAGGGTTCCCATGATCATACCTTTGCCCGACGTACAAAAACTCCAATAGATCTCCTCGCTCCTCGCTCCTCGGACGGATCCACGAGGAAGCAGGGGTGGGGAGGCCACCCTAGGGCAGCAAGGGGGTGGAGGGGAGGTGGAGAGGTGGAGAGGAGAGAGCAAGGGGGGGCGCACGGCCAACACAAGGTGGTGGAGGGCGGCTAGGGCAAGGAGAGGTGGAGGGGGCGCACTTCAATGGGGGGTGGGCGCACCAAGGGCAGCAAGGCCCCCTTTTACCAGCCCCTACTCTGAATCCTAGTCCTAAATGGACTCTTACTCCATCCCACCAAAGCCCACAACCCCCTCTTTAAGGCCCAAAATCCCCCGGAAAGGCCTAAAACCCCGGAAATGGCCCGAAAACGTTATTAACCACCATACCCTATGGTTTTAACCTTATTTCCACATCTCATACTGTTTTTTACCTTATCATGCACGTTAAATAAGGTTACGACACTCCGTGGTGACAAATCACTTCAAAAGGCCCAAAAACGCGAGTAAACCTCAAGCCGTAAGGTTTTATCCTCTAATTTCATATTTTATAATGTCACACCATACCGTAGTGTCACATTGAGGCCCCTACGGAAGCTCCTCGCCTTCTCCCTATCATCAACTGCCACAACTGGCATGAAGCGCACCACATTATTGAACTCTGCCTCATACTCTACCACCGACTTCTTTCCCTGGGAAAGAGTCATTAGAGTGTGCTCCATCCTCTCAAGGAAAGACTCTATGTAGAACTTGGCTCGGAAGCGAGCCACAAAGTCCTCCCAGGTGACCGGTCCAAGAGTGAGGGCTTTAGAAGCCAGAACCCCCTCCCACAAGATATCCGCTTGGCCCTTCAGCTGAAAGGCCACAAAGCGAGCTCTCTGGACCGAGGTCAACTCCAGAACCTCAAACTGCCGCTCCATGTACCGCAGCCAATTTGCGGATTGGACCGGCGTGCCCGCTCCGTCAAATGTGTCAAGACGGAGGGACATCCACTCCCGGAGACTCATCCTCGGCTCCGGCATAGCAGGGGCAGCAACTGGGGCCGCTGCAGGGGGAGGCACAACAGCAGGGGCTGCCCGCAACAGCTGGCGCAGCTCCGGAACCTCCCTCTGCAGAGCCTGAACCAAGTCCGCAGTTGCGGCGGGTACCTCAACCCCCGACTGTGCTGCCGGGACCTCCTCCTGCGCTAGCCCATGCGCATTGAGCGAAGCGCTCCCCTCAGCTACAGACTCAGCAACTCCCTAAGAACCTTGCCCCTGGCCTCCACAGCCACGGCGACCACGACCTCTACCCCTCGGCATGGCTGCTACAGTCAGACAACCATCCAATCACATAGTCATAAGCACATCATCATAAAAGCAAGAGCAAAGATCAAACATCATCATAAACATAGTCATAATCAAATAATCAAACGCGATGCAATGATGAACCAAAAACCCCATCCTACTGTGCAACTAAGTTGTCAAATTTTAAATTACTTATTCCACTTTTGCAAGTTTTAATGTTGCTATCCTATGACAAAATTTTAGTTAAAACCTAAGCCATGTTTCTAAGTTATTGCACATCATATTTTAGTTGTATCCTATAGTATGACACTAAAATACACATTCCAAGGGCCTACAGCCCACTCTGATACCAACTGTAACACCCTGGCATCTAGTATGCCTGAATGTCACCCAACAAAGACTAAAAAACATCTAAATACCACAATTTAAGATAAATTGCAGCAAAGGCACAAATGCTAAAACCAAAAATTTCGGCAGCATCTCCTTTGTTTTATCATGAATTGAAGCAATAGCAATAACAAGGCAAGTCATATCATAACATAAGACATCTAAAGCAGCAATATAAATGGATATATCATCAACATAAGTCAATAATACCAAATCCAACCACACCATAAACTATAGCGAAGCAAATAACGAACACAAGCACACAATTTAATTCATACACCAAGTTTCATGGCACTTATTATGATCATGACTCAAGTTGATAAATCTGCCTAACGGTGTGGAGCTACGTGAAGATGTGTAGCTAATGCCCCTTCCCACATGCCGGTGTCATGGTACCTAAAACAACATAAAACACAAGCGTGAGTTCATCACTCAGCAAGTATATTGCAATGTACCATAAAGAACAATTCAATGTTAACATCACTACATACCATCCTCAACATCATGAACAAGTCATAATTTCATGTACAACATCATACTCATGTCTCACTATCATTGTACTCATTTCATGACGTGCCCCCAAAATAGTACGCAAAAGCTCGTCTACCCCGACTTCACAAACTACACCCAAAACCGAAAAACAGAGGATCTGTCCCGCCCGGACAGCAGACTTCAAACTATCATATATTGAGTTCTAGGACTCCAAATCAAGTAAACGAGTACACCATAGCGAAGCATAGGAAATTTCCTAGTTTTTCCTAAGTATTGGGAAAAGCTGATTCGGAATCTAAAATTGTCTAATCTACAAAACACTACGTTCTGTCCCAATTACGTCACAGATTTGAACACGTTCGGTAAAATGACCATAACTTTCAAACGGCTGAGCGGAATTGGACGTTATTGGTGTCTAATTAAAGGTATTGAATATATCTACAACTGCCTCAACAGGCGGCCGACCAAATTCCGAATCTAAAATCACGAAAACTAAAGCCCTAGGTCGAGTGCACAATCTGCCCAAAACAGAGAATTAAGAAACATCTAGTTTTCATCCAATCTACCCAATCACAGCACCACCACTTGATCTAAAAGCATCATATCAACCTATATAATAGAACCTAGATCATCCCCAAGTATCACCCATGCCATACCTCTACCCGACGAACGACGAACGCCGAAATCCTTCCTCTCGGGTTCCCCGATCGTCTTCCTCGCGCCGGAACCGCCGGATCTCCTCGTCACGGAGCTTTCCGAGGGGAAGAACAATGGGGTGGCGAGGTGAGGGGCTCCCCTATGGAAGCAAGGAGGGTGGGAAGGGGTGGAGGGGGTGGTGGCGCAAGGAGAGGGGAGGCGCACGCTAGAGGGGCAAGGTGGGGGGGGGCTAGGTTGGGAGAGGGGGGAGAGAGGCGCAAGGGGGAGAGGTGGGCGCATGGGAAGCCCCCTTGCTGCCCTAATCCCTCTCCCACTTGGGCCAAGTGCCTCCCACCTCCGGCCCAAGAAGTTTCCCCCAAGCCCACAATTCCCCCGAAAGGCCCATTTTCCCCAAAAACGGCCCGAAAGCACGATTAACCTTCATAACGTATACTTTTAACCTCTGGTTTCACATTTTATAAGTTTCGACCTTCCGTAGTGTCACACTTACAACGTGAAGTGGGAGAAGTGTTCAGCCTTTGCTGAATTCTCATACAACAACAGTTATTAGACAAGTCTCCAGATGTTGCCATTTGAAGCACTTTACGGAAGAAATTGCCGAACTCCTCTATTCTGGTCTGAAGTCGGCGAAAGACAGTTCTTTGGCCCTTCTGTGATCCAAGAGGCCGATGATCATGTCAAGTTGATCAGAGATCGGCTGGATGAAGCCCAGTCCAGGCAGAAGAGCTATACTAATAATCGTCGCCGCGAGTTGAGTTTCGATGTAGACGACCTTGTCTATCTCAAAGTCTCGCCGTTATGTGGCACCCGACGATTTTGAGTTCGTGGGAAGCTAGCGCCACGATACATGGGTCCGTACCACATTCTTGTGAAAAAAGGTGAAGTCGCATATCAGCTGGAACTTCCACCTCAGCTTCCGAGGTACACGACGTCTTCCACGTGTCGCAGATGAAGAAATGTCTTCAAGCCCCCACAGAACTTAGTCCTCTGGAAACGATTGATCTTTAGCCTGATCTGTCGTACTGCGAGCATACCATTAATGTACTCGAAGAAGCCGAGCGTCATACTCGCAATCAAGTCATCAAGATGCTCAAGGTCTAGTGGAGCAATCACACCCAGGACGAAGCCACCTGGGAGCGTGAAGATCGTCTTAGAGCTGAGTTCCCCTCCTTCTTCAGTGAGTCCGGCTAATCTCGAGGACGGGGTTTTTCTAAGGGGGGGTGGGATTGTAACATCCTGAGTTTTGTAATTAAGCTTAATCAAGCTAATGAAGTGTAAATTAGTACTCTGATTTGTTTTCGATTCTTAATTTGGAGTTATTCGCTTTTGAATCTCTTTTGTCGTTTCATTCGAACGTTTTTCTCGTTCGAAACCTTGAATTTGGATCTTGGTCGAAACTCCATTTTGAAGGAGTTAGATCTAAAACCTGAGTTCCAAAACTATCATTAGGGTCCCCCGAGCCTACCCAAAATACCCCAAGTCGATTGATCAATCATTGAAACAAAGCCGCGTAAGTTCTAGAGTTTCTAGCCCTAGAGCGGTAGTACCGCGGGCATAAGTCCAAGATCTTGTCGGCCGAAGCGACAGTACCCGGCCCAGAGTGGTCTTGCCGGACTGCTTTTTCCTTCACGAGCGTCGCCAAATCGCCTGACGTCGGCCAGCCCTGCTCGGCGTCGCCTTGCCCCCACCCAAAAAGCCAGGGGAGAGCTTCCCTAGCTCCGCCCCTCTCCCATTCTTCTCTTCCTCCTCTCCCCCTTGTTCTCCTTCCTCTCCTCCTCCATTTCTTCCTCCTCCTGAGCTCCCTCCTCCCTTCCGCTTTTCGGCCAGTTGGAGCTTGTGTGGAGCAAGGAGAAGCAAGAGCAAGCCCCTAGGAAGCTTCATAAGTCCCTAGCAAACTCCTCAAGTGGTGGATTCAAATTTTGAGATCAAATCCTTAAGGTTTGGTTCAAACCCTAGCTCCCCCTCATTTCTTCCTTTTTCATCCTTTGGATTTAGATCTAGAAACCCTAGTTCTAGTGGTAGAGTATCATTTAACTAAGTTTCAAGACCTAGGTTAAGCTCATAGAAACTAGTTAGCTCGATCGATTCGATCTGAAAAACCTAATTGCCATTTTGGACGGGTTTAATAGCCCAAAAGTAATTTTATTGCATTCTTGGAGTTTCCTTTGAAACCTTAACTTCAAGAACCATGAAAGTGACATTCAATTATATCCGGAGTCACCCAAGTTTGGTTCTCACGAAAAGAATCGAGTTTGAATTCGATTCGGGTCGAAAATCGATTTTTGGTGTTAATTAGGATTTTTGAGGTCAAAAAGGTGGGAATTAGTTTCGCCAAGCTAAAAACCTCAATTACGTAGCGTAGATAAAACCTTAGTGCCGTAAGAATTCTATTGCCGTAAAGAAAATATAATTTGGACTCCTTTTGAAGTTGGAATCCGATTTTTCTTCATTTTCGTATTTCATAAGGTCAAAATGGTGAATTCGAGAAAATGAGCTTGAAACTCGTCGTGGCTGATGTGGATGGGTCCCTAGCGTCGCTAGGAACTGTCGGGACCCCGAATTTGCAAATCCGGACCCTCTGTGTATTCAGCACTAGTCCAGGAACGCGCTAGTGCACACAGTCTTAACATCGGTAAATATCACAATCATACCAATCGATACCATAAAAGTACTTTATTAAAGTAATAAAACTGGTTACTCGACCTTATAGCCAAGTTACAAATATATGCCTCGTAGGGCGAAACTTATTCAGAGAAAAATACTAGCAAATGAAAATCAAATAAAGTGGCGCCATCCAAAGATACCATGCAAGCGATCGGCTCGCATCCCTAAGTAGACGGGTCCTCTTGGAGTTCCTCCTCCGAAACTGGCAATCTCCTCTTCAACTCGGTATTGTGTTGATAAGGGGTGAGTACTTGCATCAAAGTCATGCATGTAATGCAAGCTAATATACTATATGCATGGCTTTGGTACAAAGGAATAGCTTAAGGTATATTTGGCAGAAACAAAGATTGACAAGTAATATAAGTAGATTAAAGCAAAAACAAGTAAAGCATAAATAACTTTTCAAGAAGTTTAAGTAACATTTTTCCCATCCTAAACCATATTTCCATCATCTTCATTGTTAAACCAACCCAACTTTTCAAATCCAAGTTATTTTCAAAAATCTAACCCTTGACTGTAATTCCCGAGCATTGTCCAAGACCGTGGACTCGGCTATTCAAATAGATTCTACACTCACAGAGGTTATGCACTTTACCCACAAGATACAATCCACTCACCACGTCGCCGTGGAATCGCCATACAAAGAGTATGCGAATGAGCCGATCATAACAAAGCCTTTCTAAGCCTCAAACAACACAGTGGTCCTCTCCGTACGTGCTCTACACCATCCCTTCCCTTAGCCAAGGCGAAGTATGGGACCAACACACCGTTAGATGGGTACTCCGCCAGCCACGATACGCCCCCCGCACAATCACACAAACGGTGTAATCGACACCCTGAGGCTCCACAAGTGAGTCCTTAGCGACTTAGTCAACTAGGGCCGTCCCATTCCCCCATGTGGTTGCAAGTATGACCCAGTTCAAAGGCTTGCAAGGTTAAGTCCTTAGAGTGACCAGTGGCAAGACTACAAAAACCAAATCAACACTCCCAATGCCACACCGCCCACCCGATTACTCTGCCATATGCCGGTCGGCTTAAATCTGTTATCAAACCCCGCTTGATTACCATGCACCACGTGCCATCAACATCACATGATACTTTTCCAAAACAAAGGTTCAATATATCATTAAGTCCATATTAGCATTTGATTATCCAAAATCATGTCATGAGCATGAAAGTGTGCTCCAAGCAAAGATACTACAACGATCTAAACCCATGTTGGCAATTTAATAATGTCCAACTAGTAAACCACAACTAGGGTGACAAGGGATCATGGCACATACTTAAGTAATCAAGGTGTCATATAGCAAATTGGTATTTATCTAACCCTGTGTTTAAACAAAGTATCTTTCTAATTGAACTAGCATGCAATAGTTTAAATCAAAATAGATTTCAAATGGGATCAATATGGTCAAAGCACAACTTGCCTTCAAAAAGCACTTGCTCTGGTCTTGAGTTGGATCCCCGAGTCAACACTTCTCCTCGAATCCTTCCTAAGACTTCAACGTCTACTCAGAAGCGTGCAAATAGCAAATACACAAATGAACACTATGCAAAAGATCCTAAAACTCCAAATAAAATCCATAAAACAGAGAGAACATAATTTTCTGGATTTTTAGAAACTGGAATCATCAAATTTGGAGTTAAAACGCGAAAAAGTTATGATTATTTAAAGTTTAAATAATCAATTAAATAATATTTCAGAGAAAACTTTAGTCCAAAAATTAAATAAAATTCATATTTAGGTAGATCTCAATTTTATACAAATTTAGAAATTTGAACCACTCACGGAGTTGAAACGCAAAAAGTTATAAGCGTTTGAAGTTTGAATCTAAATTTGAATCAATATTTCAATTAATAAATCATTTTCTTTTCGGAAATTAATTATTAAGGCGTCAGCATGGACACGCGGGCAGCCCCCTGATTGGCCTGCTGACGTCACGTCCATGGCTCGGTCCACACTCGGCTTGGGTCCACCGTGGACTCGGTCACGGCTCCACGTGAGATCGACATGCGTGGGCTTCACCGGTGACGCCATTGCCGACGTACCGGGGCTCACCACGCGACAGGTGGGTCCCACCGATGACGCCATGGGTGACGCCACGCGTGCTATTGTCGCCGACACGCTGGCCCCGCTGCGTGTCGCTGACTGACGCACGCCAGCGCCGTGGGCGACTGCCTCCGGCTTCGACGCCAGTGGCACAATCGTGGCCGCTGGTTTGAACCACTACCGGGATTGAGTTTGGCCTCATGTGCTTGGGGCGCACGTGGATCGATCGTGGGCCGCTGGATCTAGATCCAACGGTTGGGATTAGATCTAGGATTTTCAACGGAAACTCACCGGCGACGGTGGCACGATCTGGGCCTTTTGGATCTTGATCGGACGGCTGGTGGAGCTCGGGTCGGCGATGGCTTTCACGCGAGTTGGTGGCCGCCGGCCGAGGACGGCGAACACCCAAACTGGCGGTTGGGGCGTGGCGAGATGGAGGGTGTCTTCGGTGCGCTGGCCGGGGTTTTGACCGGGGTCAATGGCGGCGGAGGGCGGGACGGCGCATGTAGGCGAGGCAAGGCCGTGGTGGCGCTTCCACGCAATCGGCTGAAAGCGATTCCGCGAACCCTACGCGGTTAGAGCTCGGCGGGTTAGGGCAAGAAGTGCGCGGGTCACGGCGGGTCTCGGTACGATCCGCATTAAATAGCCCCGTGAGGCGTGCTTCGGCGAGCCCACCTAATCGGCACGGCCAAGGCACTTTGGCAAGTGAGTCCGGCTGGTTCTGGAAGACGACGAATCGCGGGCCGCCCACGCGGTCGCGATCACGCCACGATCGCGACGGCGCGATCGGGTCCGGTCCAACACCGCCTTGGCTTGGAAGTCAAGGCGGATCTCACTGGCTGGATCTGATCCAACGGTTGGGATCGATTAGGGTTAGGAGGGTTCTGGCCGAAGTCAACTGCGGTCGACTTTCGAGTCCACTTCGGTCGGATGAACAGTACTTGACCCGAGTTGGATTTTCTCCAGCGATTTAATATTTAAAATAATTCGATAATTCATTTAATTCATTAAAAATAGCAAATGACTTTAAAATTCGAGAAAAATTCCGAAAATATTTTGGATTATTTTGGACTCAAATAAAATATTTCCAACAAAAATTTATTTGCAAAATTAAATTCTTTAATTATTTCAAAATGGAATAAATTCAAATAAATTCCAAATAAATCCAAATAAATTCCAGAAAATTCCAAAAATTCACCAAAGTGCCAAATCACACATGATTTTAAGAAAAGCAAAATTTTGGGATGTTACAGGAACCTAGTCACATAACCCTCTCGGAGTTTTGAACTCGATTGCCCAAAAAAAACCAATTTTGAAAACATGTATTTTCTGCAGACTAGCGCTACCGACGTTATAAAGCCGATACTGCCGCCCGAGCGGCACTATCGCGGCTATAACATCGGTAGTTATTTTCTTGAGAGCACTGCATTTGGCCTCTAGAAACTCGGCACTACTGCCATTGTAGGCTGGTATTGTCGCCCGAGCGGCACTACCGGGGTTACAACATCGGTAGCTATTTTCCAGAGTGTGCTAGTTGTGGCCTTCAAAGGCCGGCACTACCGGTGTTTGGGGCCGGTACTACCGCACGAGCGGCAGTACTGTGGGCAACACTCCGGTAACTTTTTTCCAGAGAGCACCCATTTTGGTCACCGGCCGTCGGCACTACTATTTCGAATTGCAAATTCTGTTTCGAATTGCCAAAACTATTATGCATGCGTGTATGTTCAGTAAAGATGCTTGTTATGGGAAAATTTGGTAGTTAGACCCGAATTGGTGGATTTCCTTAATCTTAATTGATCTGTGAACCTTGTTGAACCTTAAGCTAAACCTGGACATAAACATGAATGTTAGATGGGTAATAATAAGTAGTATCTGTATATGCTTAGTAATGCTGTAGAATGTATTGTAAGATGTTACGATTCCATCAAATGATTCTCTCTTGGAAATGGATAGTGGTTTGGATTTGGTTCAAGGTTCGGTGTTGAGTATGGGTTTAGGAAATGGTTGTGTGAGTTATAGTGAAAAATGGAAAAGGAGTATTTAGACACGGGCGAGATATGTGGTGGTTGGTGGTTCGGAATCTGGCTGGAATGGTTGGCTTGGTTTGGTTGGAATTGGTTGTGGAGTACAAGCAGGAGCTTGTACGTTGGTTGGATATGGTTATCATACAAGCAGGAGCTTGTTATGGTTGGCCTTGCTATGGGGAGGGCGTGGGCTAGTGGGAGCTCCAAGGGGCCGCTAGTGACCAGCCTATGTGACCATAGGAAGTGGTTTTGGAAGATCTCGCCTGAGTCACCCTAAGGACTGAAATTGATGATATCACTAAGTCAAACAGTGCAACCACATGTCCTAGTATGGGATAGCCTTGGCCTAGTAAATTGGGAGGGATCTAACCTCGCACTATTTGGCGGCAAAAGAGTTGGACACACTTGTGGTAGCGGTGTGTTCTAGGGAACTCCCTCGTCGAGGAGTCGAGTGGGAGTTTACCCAATACAACGGTGAATGCCTGGCTATGGGGAGGGTGAGGGCGATGTGACGCAACTCCATCGTGAGAACAGTGGGTGCGGTCTAGTGACCCCTATCACCATAGCAGGAACGCACATTACCGGGCTAGTGCAAGGGATAAATCCTAACCCTCTAAAAGGTCTCGTCACAGTCTAGCAAAACGGATACGATGAGTATCGCGTGGCATGGTTGACATGATTGCTAGAATGTGTCATGTGGGTAAAGTGTACAACCTCTACAGAGATAAATAAACTAATCGATTAGCCGTGCTCACGGTCATGAGCAGCTTGGGAAGTACTGTCAAGTATAGAATTTCGAGTATTGGTTCTTGTGTTGGTCATGGTATTGGTTTCGGTTTTGGTTTGGTTTTGGGACAATGGAAATGGTTGGAATCTTGGTTCAAGAAAACGGTCGACATGGTGAATGATCACTAGGTGTTGAAAAATGGAATGATATGTTTAATGGCTCTTGGAAAATGGAATGGTTGGATAATTAGATTATGGTTCAATTGTTATATTCTTATTGATTACATTGAAATGTTCTCTTTACACCTGCTTTACAAATTGCGAATGTTTCAGACCTATTATGTTATTGCAAATAAATCTGGCTTTGTGCTCAAAAAGACTTAGTGTTGAAACCTGCATCCTTTGTCATAGCATGCATCTATATATTTTTTCCATACACTAAAGTCTTGCGAGTACATACGTGTACTCACCATTTGCTCTAACAAATTTTGGCTAGAAGAAGAAGGTAATGGAGAAGTCCTCGAAGAACTACAGTTCGTGTCTGAGTTCGACGATTTGGCTTAGGATCATCTAGGCTTCCTTCCGAATCAGTTGCCTTTGGGTGTTGAGGCGCACTGCATGGTTTCATTTTGGACTTCTGCAGTGAATTGTTCCCCTCTTTTGGAATGTAATGGGCAATGTGTCCATAAACTGTAATATTAATTAGCAGTAACAACTTTACCTTTCAGATGTGAATTATTTACTCCTGTATGGTTGCGATGCGTCTCGAATGACAACGTGTGGGTGCTGGGCTACTAATCCAGGGAACCAGTACTAGACACACGGTTGCGGGAAGCTCGAATTGGCTTCAATCGATTGGCACAAGCACTCAAGTCGGGTAGCCGCCGATCAATTGGTTCCAATCCGAGTATAGTTTTAGTCAATCATACAGAATTCTTATGGGTTGCGTTAATTGCCAGTCTAACGCAACAGTAAGAACCCGAATTGCTAATCTAATATCGGAGCCCCCACAAGAGGTGGTATCAGAGCTATTCATGGCTAGAAGGAAACCTTAGCTAGTCAGTCGATAGGCATAGGTATTAGTCCTTTCCTCCAAAGTTTATTCTGATACAAACTCCTATTTGAGAAAAGGGTAGAATGATGTTTCTTCCCCTCTATAGTGTCTTCCCTGATTGCAAAATTTCAAAATGAATTTACCTTTTCCTCGGACTTCAACTGTTGGTTTTCTTGGGTGAGAGGAAGTGGTGAAACAGGATCTATTATAACCTTTGCTTATTCAAAATCAGGAATAGAATTTTGGGGAGAGCTTGTCTAATTCAAATGGCTAGCTAAGTATTGAGTATTGGTTAAAGTTAAGGCAGCTAAGTTGTGGTCCTTTGTTGTTTTGCTTGTTACATTTTCCCTACCTATTCTGGATCCTGTCCAATTAAGGTCTTGCTAACCAGTGTCTTTCGTTATTCTTAGATATCTGGACGCTGGGAGTCGTGCTACTACACCCGCGCTATCCTAGAGGGCACCGTTCAGGTTGCCCTATGGGACATGATGCGTCGTGCTGGCTTCTCTAAGCAGCCGAAGTATCTGATCTCGCGCGCTGGTACCAGCCCAGCCTCCTCTCTCTTCGTCGCGGAGGTCTCCAACTGTGGACATCACGATGGGGAGTAGACTCGTAACTACTATGGTATGGCCCCGAGTTGACTACTTGTCCTTGCCATGGCTCTGTTTTTATTTTTCCCTAGCATTATTGCATATTTTTAGGTGTATTGTAATTTATTTTTTTGTTTGTTTAGTAATTTCAAAAATTGCTTGGTAATCAACAGAAAATCATGAAAATGCTAGGAAAATCCTAGAAAAGTCCACGTAGAAGTTGGGAGCCTTGTGTCTCTGAGTTTATCATCTTACATAATTTCCTATTGAAATTTATTTTCCTGCTTATAGTAATTCTGAAAATTGCTTAAATAATTAGCAGAAAATTATGAAAATTGCTAAAAAAATTCTGAGAAATTTTAGACAATTATCTACTGAATTGATATAGACTAAGCTTTACTGATTGAAGAGTGAGCATGCAATACTTTGATTTTACCTGTGGTAAAAATTATTTTGCATAAATAGAAATATGATATGTTAGACATCACAAAGTGAAAATTATTTTGTTTGCTCGGAATGGCAACAATTAGCTTACCCGAGCAATGAACCCTAAGATTAAAATGATAGCTAGGTCTTTCAGAGCTATTATATCCCACCCTAAAGCTGGTACCCTTGCTCTTCCCTAAGCCGCCAAATGTACGGCCTTGTACTTCCTGCGACCATTTTCATATGCACTTGAAGGTCATATATTTTGATGAAAGAGGATCAACAAGTACTTTTGAATTCCTTGAAGGACAAAATATATAACCATCAAAGATCCGTCATGTTGCCAAAAACACAACACGAAAGGACCCTCTCTCACTCTCAGGAATTTAAAGGCTATGGCAACATATAACTTTACCATGCATTATGCTTGTCATCGAACTAACATTATGTAACCAGAAAGTTACCAATGCTAAAATGATCGACAAGATATTTTGCATCTTACACCCCAATATGAGGATGCTGTTGTGACAGTATCATCATGCCAAGTACCAGAAGTACTCCGAGCTTACATGCATTGTGCTAGAAGTATAAAAATATGAACAACTCCTGGTGAAGAATCATCACGTATTTCCCAATGGGAGTTATGCAATACTTGAAGCATATGCAAATGCTCAGTAGGCTAGCAATAACCATGGCCGTAGAAAGAGCCAAAGGAAAAAAAAGGGAGAAGTGGAAGTGTAACAAATTAGATATGGAAAGAGGCAATTTATAGTGGATGAGTAAAGTTAAAGGCTAGGGGCTCCCAGAAGGAAAATTAAGCTAAATAAGGCTGCAATCCCTGAATAATCATGTTTTAGGTATGGATGCACTGGCCATTGGTTGTGTAACTATCGCATCCCGAAGTATGTGGTAGACCATTACACTAAATCCACTGAAAAGTCTAATAAGACCCGGGGAAATAATGTCATGTCATACTTCACTGTACAATCTATTGTTGACACGGATGCTAAAAAGTATGATGATATGCTAAAGACGAACGCGGTATGCTACTCTAGCGCATATTAAAATTTCTACCGCATAACTAGAAAGCTACTCGCAATAAGTGGATCACAGATTAGATTGCACAGTTGCGGAATCCTTCGCGCATTGATGTAGTGGATCATTCTCGGCGTGGATCGTCCTCACCACGGATCGTCCTCACCACGGATTGTCCTCGCTTCGGATCGTCCTCGCCACGCTGCAGTAGCAGCAGCGTCACCACAGCAGTCCACACGTTCGAGGATGGAACACCGTGCGTCGGCGTGCAAGCACCGTGTTGCTCGGCAGGGTAAACGAGAGGTGGAGGCTAGGGTTTTGGATGAAAATCTACCTCACACCAACCTTTCTCCTCTCCTTATATAGCCACACAACGAAACCATAAGCCAGGGCCCATCAGCGCGTTAAACCCACGAGGTCCATTAATTACGGATCCAATCCAAATTAATGCGTCCCAGCCCGTTAAGTGTGTGACCCTGTAGATTCATGTGCATTCGGACATAGATTCAGAAAACCCTTTTTCTAATAAAATAGTCAGTAGCGACTCCTTGCAGGGCATGCCAACTCCCAAACGCATATGATCAAAGTACTCATGTAATAATCCCTTTGCCAAACTATATGAAGATCGAACTCAAGGCGAGAAGCATGTCATCGTTTGACAGATCAATCCATCTCTCGTATCTGTGATATATTAATGTTGTGATTGACTTCTCAATCACGGCATGGCCATGCACTTCCTTAATCATATCACATGAGTGGCCTAGACATATATCTCCGTTACACTGGAGTGGCAAATTCCATCTTAACTGCTCACTTCCCTCTGCATGTTTCATAGTAAACATGAATGCTACCTTTATAACTATCCGGTTAGGAAATTGCATTTGGTGGCCCTAAGGTAAACTATTACACATGTAGGGAATGTGACAATCTCAGGTCTAAGGATCATACATCCGCTATGTATGAGATGCACTGATGACATATAAGAATGTAATATTCTCGCAGTGTCCCATTGCGGGTCTATCTAACCCATGTTCTTCATCATGCGTTCACAATGTATTGATGATATCTCCATGTCCCATGATCTATGAAACATGATCATCGATCAATGCATGCGCTGATCTATTCATCGTTGTCCTATACGATGATACATGATCAGAGATACTTACAGAATTATATCAATGAGTAGAGAGTTTCATAAGCATGTCACATACTTGCTGATCAATATAATGATATACATTCATTGGACCAATAATCATAATATTATTCATAAACATAGTCATGTTACAATTATCTATATGACTGCCTTAAGGGCATAACACTAACATATGGCTCTTAAAATTATTGAGTTCGAGAGTCCTAGAAGGACACAGGACTCATATGGAGACCTGGATTAATCTCCTAAGTACTCCTTCACTTTGCTAAGTCATTATCACATATTCCTTACAAGTCTCTTTATCAGTTTAGATCTAGTTTCTGAATGAATAATTGGTCTACGCTCCTGTTGAGTGATTATATTTAAAAAATTAAGTAAACACCTATTTCCCAGATGTTTGATTAATTGTGATATGTTTGTTCTATATTCTACATTTTGTTCCTGATGCAACAATTGTCTGATTATTAAGTCATGCTTTTAATATAGAACATGGTATAATTCAATGACGGAGGAAGAAATCCGTTTAGAAGATAGTTATACTACACTAAGTGATCTAAAAATATTATGACTATCGTCAGAAGCGATGCTCTTATAGTTGGCACTGGAAGAATGCCATGTTATACCCTAAGCCAAGTCGTACTCACTTAAGTTTTAAAGACATTGGTTTGAATAGTTCCCTTCTGCAGACAGAGTAAGAGGATGGTATAGAATACCTACTCATATCTAAGTTTAATGGGTACAATAAATGTGTGGTTGAAAAACTTTCTTCCTTGTCCTCTGGGTTATACTATGCACATATAAAACCTGACATTGCGATAAAAACCTAGAAATATTTAAGATCTAGTAGATCGACTGGGTAATCTTGAGTTGAATATTATGAAAAAATAATTATTAATTATGCTGGCCATAGCATAAAGACTTTCCTAGACCTGAAGATTTCTTATGCCCCATTTGTGCTATAGGGAAACTTATAGTTAGATCTTCTTACCTAAATGTTAGGGAAGAATCACTAAATTTTCTAGAGAAAATTTGAAGTGATATCTGAGGACCTTTTTCAGACCCTGTTGGGCCCTTTCAGATATTTTATGGTATTGATAGATGCTTATACTAGTTGGTCCTATATATGTCTCTTATCTATTAGGAACCATGCTCTTCCAAAATTAATTGCCCAAATTTTAAGTTAAGAGCCTCCTTTCCAGAAGAAAGGATCAAGTCTATTCAGAAGGACAATGCTATCAAGTTTACCACAAAAGCATTTAATGATTATTGTTTGGCTCTGAGAATTAATGTAGAACATTGAGTACCTCATGTCCACACTTTAAAATGGCCTTGCAGAGTCATTATTAAAGGAATAAAATTTATTGCTTGGCCACCTTTGTAGAATAGTAGGCTACCCACCAATTATTGCGGCCACAACTGCATAGCGCGGTATTAATTCAACTCAGATCAACTGCATATTATGGAATTTTCCCATTGCAGATCTGCGAAAATTTGGTTGTGCTGTATATGTGCCAATCTCTCCACCACATCGTACCACCATGGAACCTCACCGGAAGTTGGGAATATATGTAGATTATGAATCTCCGTCAACTATTAAACACTTAGAGCCTATGACAGGGGATCTGTACACGTAATTGATATGCTGATTGTACTAAGGACACTTTTCGGCATTATGGGGAGATAAGTACCACATTAAAGAATGCCGAGTCCTTCGTTCCACGCACTAAAAAGATCGAACTTGAAGTTCGGTGGGTAATAATTCTGCAACAAATAAGCTAATAATATGCCAAATGCCTTCACTAATCATAAGGGAGTGGAAAGATCTCAATACCTGTAGTATATGCTCTCATATAGCTGTAGTATATGCACCAGAAAGAGTGAAAATATCCTGGAAGGATATTGAACCCACTCTTGATCCTCATGATAAAATGAGGGGGAGGCCTCCAGGTGCAGGGGACCCAATTCCGTGGAGACGTCCGCAGATAAAGAGAACTAAACAAATGAGAACACTACCCATGACAATGGAAGAATCTCAACCTGTTGTTGAGAAAATCCCTAAAGTGAACCATCTAGAAGATGGTAACATCCCTGAAGTGATCCATCCTGAAGATAATAACCTCAGCGTATATTTTTGTGCACAATCCAATGTTGGGAAGTCGGAACACCCAGACTTCATCATTGTGGGAAATCACGTGGAGCTGGAGAGAAATTAGTAAAGAGATATCCCTGAAGTGATGCAAGAGAATTGTATATAGAGGCTACAATTCTCGACATATTTTGCCTCTAAAATTGGTAAAACCTGGATCCAGAACCAAAGTCCATGGCAGAGTGCCAGAAGTGTTCATATAGGGTCAAATGAAAAAGCAATTGAGGCAGCGCTCGCTTAATAAGAGAAAAGTTCTTGGTCCTGTTGACTGAACATTTTCTGAAGTGTTCTCTGTAGGAACAAATGGATTTTTCATCCTAAAGAGATATGAAAATATCCAGGTGATGAGATATAAAGCGAGGCTTGTAGCATAAGGATTCAGCAGAGGCCCATCATCGATTACGATCAAACATGTTCTCCTGTAATGAGTGGAATAACATTCTGAAATTTAATATTAATGGCAGCAAGCTTAAAACTTATCAATATAGTTGATGGATGTAGTGACTGCATATTTATATGGATGACTGGATATGGATATTTACATGAGTCCCTGAAAGAGTCAAAGTTCCAGATCCTAATAATCGCAACATGTATAGCGTTAAATTGAAGATATCGTTATACGGATTAAACAGTCGGGGAGAATATGGTACAACCGACTTAGTAAGTTCCTCCTGAAGAAGGAATATTATCCCTATAGGAATATTGTCCCTGTGTGTTCATAAAGAAATCCCAAAATGGATTTTTGTGTCATCTCAATATATTTTGATACTTTGAATGTCATCGAAACCATAGAGGAATTGAAGGAAGCAAGTACTTACAATACGATGGAGTTTTGAGATGAAAGATTTGGGTAAAATCAAATATTGCTTAGGCCTGCAGCTAAAGCATTTCCCTGAAGGAATTTTTGTACACTAGTCTATACCAAGAAGGTATTAGAAATATTTAATATGGATAAATCTCATCCTTTGAAAATCCTCATGGTTGTGAGATCCCTTGAAGTGGATAAAACCCCTTTTTCAGACCAAGGAAGGAAAATGAGAAAGTCTTTTGGACTTGGAGTCCCATACTTATGTATCTTGTGAATTACACAAGGCCTGATATTACATTTGCAATAAATTTACTAGCATGAAACAGTATAGTCCCAACCAGAAGATATTGGGCTAATATCAAGACTTTACTCATATACCTCTAAGGTACCCAAGATCTTGGATTGTTTTTCGTCAAGAACCAAGACTTAGACATGGTGCAAAATATGGATGTTGGCTATCTGTCAGATCCCCACAGTGCCAAATTTAAGACTCGTTTTTGTATTTCTCTATGGTGGTACAACCATTTATTGGGGGTCTTTTAAGCAGACTGTGGTAGCTAATTCTACCAACCACTTAGAGATTATAGCCTCACATGAGTGTGTGTCGGGACCCGAATGTGCAAATCCGGACCCTCTGTGTATTCAGCACTAGTCCAGGATCACGCTAGTGCACACAGTCTCAACATAGATAAATATCACAATCATACACAACGGAAAAGAGAAATAACACAAATATAGAATATAAACTATTGAATGACCTTAAGGTCAACCTTACACTTGTGAGGCCTTGACGGCTTCAACTCCAAATAAGCAGCAGCGGAACGAAGAACATCGGTAAATCCCATCAATACGCCACAGGCAACTGACAGGGTTCGACTCCTGGATAATCGCCTTCTTACAGAACTTCTTCTTCTTCGACGATGTAGACTTTTGCTCACTGGTGATTGTTTGTTTGCAAGGGGTGAGTACATAAAGCACTCAGCAAGTCATGCACAGAATGCAAGTCTAATAACTATATGCATGGCTTATTCCAAATGACAAATTTGAATGGTTATTTTGGCAGAAAGCAACAATCACAAATAAATATAATAGATTGTAAAGCGATAAAACAAGTAATAACGTAATAGATTACGGTTATTTCACAAGTAAACCATACCACAACCTTAACGATTATCACTTTTCCACAGGCAAAGCGCCTCCAAACCCAAGTTCATTTTCATGAAAAGCTAACCCTTGATTTGTAATCCCGAGCATTGTCGATGCAGTGGACTCGGCTATTCGAATAGGTTTTACACTCTGCAGAGGTTATACACTTTACCCACAAGATACAATCAACTCATCACGTCAGCCGTGAATCGCCATACAAGAGTATGCGATTGAGCGATAATAACAAAGTCTTTCGGAAGCCTCTAACTACACAAGTGGACATCTCCGGTTTTTGCCCTACACCATCCCTTCCCTTAGCTAAGGCGAAGTATGGGACTGACATACCGTTGGATGGGTAACATGCCGCAGCCCTGGTACGCTCCCCCTTCAAGCTACACAAACGGTGTAGTTGACACCCCGAGGTACCACAAGTAAGTTATTAGCGACTTAATCAACTAGGTCCGTCCCATTACAGACATGTGGTTGTACGATTGACTCAGTTCAAAGGCTTGCAAGGTTAAGTCCTTAGAATGACTAGGGCAAGACTACCCAAAGCACCAAAACGATTTCCCCGGTGCCAACCATGGCCCACCAGCTCATTCTTGCCACTTGCCCCAGTCTAAATCATTTTATCACCCCAGTTGATTATTGCGCAACACAATGCCAACAACAACTCAACATCCTTGAAGAAGCACTAAGGCCTCCGCATATCCACATCATCGTGTTGGCAACACGTCACACCATTTCAAAATACATTGCATATTCCATTAATCAATATTGACATTTGTAATTCCAAAATGATGGCACTGACTCGTTGCAGGTCTAAGCAGACTAATACGTTCTATCTAACCCATGTTGGCAATTTATTAGCTACCAACTGTTAATCAACAAACCTAGGGTGACAAATGAATCATGGCGTACAACTATTATAGACAAGGTGGCAATAACAAGTAGGTTAAATACCTAATCCCAAATTAATTGAAATCAGTTTATATCCAACTAGCATGCAATAATATAAAACAACATAATTTTCGAAAAGGGCATCAACATGGTCAAAGCACAACTTGCCTGGCCCTTGCAAACTTTACTGTCATTTACTCTTTATCCTTGATCCTCGAGCTTCAACTTCCACTTTCTCGATCCTCAGCTCGTTCGAACGACTTCCGGACGACACGTCTAGAGATAAAGAAACACAAATACAACAAAACTCAAAAGACAATTCAAATAAATTCCAAATTAAGAACGAACAGCATTGAGCACAACGGCTGAGATAAAATTAGGAACTTGAACGGATTAGATCGAAGAGTTGACAAAAGAGGATGGGCTTTCGGAAGAACACCGAAAAGAGAAAGATTAATGACTGGGAAAGAAAGAATAATATTCCGAAGAATATTTCTTCCGAAGTTATTATCTTGATTGGACAGACAAGTACATATGGACACTCGATCTATAGATCGGGTCCATAAGGATATGTTAGTTCACAGTGAACTAAACTGATTCTCAAAGTTGACTTTTGTTGACCGAACGGACACAGTCAAACAAAAGAGAGACGGATAGATTAGATCGGGCACAAGGTTATGGCACATGGCCAATGGTCTATTGACCAAGTCCACGAATGAATTCTCGATTAATGGCAGATTAGGTTTTCAGGGATAAGACAAGACAAGTGTCTTACCACGATTGGAACAACGGGAAAGATTGCAAAGATAACAACGCGGCTCACGATGAACTTGGTTCATCGAACCGGTCTTAGGTTAGGGTTTTGATTCGGCTTTGAAGATGATATGATGATGAGACTAGGCTCACGTCATGATGATAGAACAGATGAAGGCATCGCACTAGGGTTTGTGCAAGAATGCACGCATGCGATGACAACGAGGCGAAGAGAGCCAAGCGTTAACGATGGAACGTTAACGGCGAAATGTTAACGACGGAGCATTAACGGTGGAACGTTAACGACAGAGCGTTAATGGTGAAACGTTACCGGCAAAACGTTAACGGAGGAACGTTAACGACAGAACGTTAACGACGGAGCGTTAACGGTGAAACGTTAACGCAAAACGTTAACGGAGGAACGTTAACGACGAAACGTTAACGACGAAATGTTAACGGAGGAACGTTAACGGGGAAACGTTAACGGAGGAGCGTTAACGACAGAGCGTTAATGGTGAAACGTTAATGGTAAAACGTTAACGGAGGAACGTTAACAACGAAACGTTAACGGCGGAGCGTTAATGACGGAGCGTTAACGGTGGAACATTAACGGCAACAGGTAACGGAGGAACGTTAACGGCGGAGCGTTAACGGCGGAGGTCAAACAATGATAGGATACTCATGAAGCGAAGTAGCGACCGTTGGTACAACGACACGGCCGCGACAAAACGCTACCAAGGACGGCTAACCGGTGCACGAACCGGCGGCACGGGCTAGGTTGAAAAATAACAATTTATGGCCGGCACCGGGCTTCTCGGCAAACGGAGACCAAAAGAACCTTAATGATGGACCAAAACAGTACAAGATGATCCTCCGGACGCGACAACACGGCCGGAGTGAACCAAAATAGCCGGCGTCAAAAGCGGCAGCGGCGCAACAAGCGGTGGCCTAAATATATATAAAAAAAATTCCGAAGGATGGGATGGCAAAGGGAGAATGTCTACTGCGTAGAGCGCGGCGAGACGAACTCAACGGTATAGGCGGATTTTGCGGCGCCCCTCCGGATTAATCACAAACTGCCGATTAACGGGTTTCGGATCAAAACTTTGGACGGCCATAACTTCTAGAATAATGACCGGAACTTAACGAAATTTGACCGAGAGCTAGATGGGACCAAGAGGCACACCGTGATGCAGGTGGCTCGAAGAAATACCTTCTGGAACAGCGGGGAACGCGCGAGGAAGTTTGCCGCTGTCTGAAACGCAGTCTGATCGGAGAATTTATTTTGTTGCGCCAAATCCAGAGGGAAAAACCATGAGGCAAGATGTGCATCACGTAGAGGACATCCCCAGGAGTCTACACAAAAAATTTTACAGTCAAACTCGAAAAATTGAGGGAGTTATGGCCTCGGCAAGATTCGAGATTGAAACGGCCATAACTTTGATCCCATGGGCCAAATTGGCTGAATTTTGGACAGCAAACAGATGGTACCTTGTGGCACACCACGGCGATGACAGATCTCGAAAAGAGTCGACGAGCTCCAAAGTTCGGCCGACGTTGGGCGACATCCGGAGGACATGGGGTGGTTTTCTCGGTTTTGGGGGAGATCCAAGGGGTGGCACCTGCGTGGGAGAGGTCATGGGAGACCTACTAGGGCTGGTGTGGCGGCTAGGTCAAGAGAAATCAAGAAAACACGAAAAACGGGTCTTGTGGGCATTTTATCGAGCACTTACCGTGCATGAAACGGACTAGGGCGGCGTGGGCCAACGGGAGGGCGACATGTGACACTACAGTATGGTGTGACATTATAGAATGTGAAATTAGAGAATAAAACCTTTCGGCTTGAGGTTTACTTGCGTTTTTGGGCCGTTTGAAGTGATGTGTCACCACGGAGTGTTGTAACCTTTTAAATGGTGCATGTTAAGGTTAAAAACTTTATGAAATATGGTATGGCAGGTTAAAACCATAAGGTATGGAGGTTAATAACGTTTCCAGGCCGTTTCCGGGGTTTTGGGCCTTCCCGGGGGAGTTTGGGCCTTAAGTGGGCTTTGGTGGGATGGAGTAGGTCTCCGTAACGGACTAGGATTGGGTGTGGGGGCTGGTAAAAGGGCTCCCCACCAGCCCTTGGACGTTCACCCCTGTCCCTTGTGCGCCCTTCCCCCCCACTTGCCCTTTTCCTAGCCGCCTCCCTCCTCCCTTGGCCGTGCGCCTCCCCCTCCCTTTGCCCCATTGCTCCCCAACTCTCCACCACCTCTCCTCCACCCCCTTGCTGCCCTAGGGTGGTCTCCACACCTCTGCACCTTGTGGATCTATCCGTTGGAGTGAGGAGCGAGGAGCGAGGAGCGAGGAGCGATCCGCGAGGAGATCTATTGGAGATTCGTTCGTTGGGCAAAGGTATGATCATGGGGATCCTTGGGTTTTATCTAGGTACTGTTCTTAGGGTGTTTATGAAGTTTTTAGATCAATTGGTAGTGCTGGGTTGGAGTTCTTTGGGTTAGATCTAGACGTTGCCACGTTTCTGTTTTCGGGCAGATTGAGCAGTTGGGCTATGGTTCGAGTTTTAGTCGATTTAGAATCCGAATCTGTCCGTACGGACTTAAAAGAGGTTGTAGATAATTTAATTATCTTTCCGTGGACATAAAGCACGTTAAAATCCGATTAGCCGTTTGAAAGTTATGGCCGTTTTACCGAGCGTGTTAAAATCTGTGACGCGATTGGAACAGATCGTAGTAATCTGTAGATTAAACAATTTTAGAATCCGAATCAGTCTTTCCGTGTAACTAGAAAAAGGTAGGAAATTTCCTAAGCTTCGCGATGGTGTACTCGTTTAATCGATTTGGAGTCCCAGAACTCAAGTTATGGCCTTTGCAAGGCTGCTGTCCCGCCGGGACAGAACCTCTGTTTTTAGGTTTGCAAGTAGTGGGCAATGTCGGGTTAGATGGGGATTTGTGTACTGTTTTGCGGGCATTATTGTGAGTGTGTGATGCCTATGTGCAGGTGGTGTGACACCGGGAGTGCCCTCTACGTCCCACAAATCCGTCGCCCGCGGTTGAGGCAAGTGTGTTGTAATGTATAGCGGATTGTAGGTTGTTTGTTGATATTGGGTGAAAGATTGAACACTTGCTATGCTCACTTGCCATGCTTGCTGTTTTCCAATGAAATATTGAGTATGATTATCATGGTTCGATGCCATGTGTTTATATTTGTCATGATGAGTTGCCATATGTTTATGTACATGTGAAATATGATAATTGGCATAGTTGCATGCATGACATGTTACATGGCCCGGGCGGTGAGAAAGTCATTAACTAATCCGGGAAGGTCGGTGAGAAAGTTATGACTAATCCGGAGAGCCATTAGAGTAAGTCCTACATTGTGATTCCATCTACCGTGGGTTGTGGAAGCGAGGGGTAGGCACCCTCCATCTTCGGGATGGAAGGGGGGAGAGGGTGCACACCGACGGGTGTGTACTCAACCATACCGGTATGAGTTTCCATGGAGATATGAGCATAACATTGCATTGCATTGCATTGCAACACATTTTTTTTAATGATGATGATGTTGTTATGTGCTCAAGTATGAGATGTTATATGTGATGTGAGGTATTATTGTCTTGTAAATGATCTTGTTGTCCATTACAATATGCTTGCTGAGTTTTCGAACTCACGCTTGTGTTTTATGTTGTTTTTAGGTACTTTGAGATCGGCATGCGGGAAAAAAAGGGATCTAGCTACACTTCTACACGTAGCTCCACCATCATAGTCCATAATTAATCACTTGGAGACATGATATTAAGAGTTGTGCCTTAAACTTAATGTATGGTTTAATTTAGCATGCTTGTGATTCCTTATTTGCTTCGTTATAGTTTATGAAGTGGTTAAGCGTGGTATTATTGGCGTAACTTGATGTTATGTCCATTTATGTTGTTGTTTTAGATGTCGTGTGCTATGATATATATATCTTGCCATGATATTGAGATTGTGTTAATTCATGGAAAAACAAAGGAGATGCTGCCGAAATATCGGTTTTTAGCATATGAACCTTTGCTGGAATTTATGTTTAATTGTGGTACTTAGATGTTGCTTAGCTTATGTTTGGTAGCATTCGGGCATATTAAATGCCGGGTGTTCTGATTGGTATCGAGCGAATTTGTAGGTCCTTGGAATGTGAATTTTTAGTATCATGCCATAGGGTACAACTAAAATATGATGTGGAATAACTTAGATGTTGCTTAGCTTATGTTTGGTAGCATTCGGGCATATTAAATGCCGGGGCATATTAGAAACATGGCTTAGGTTTCAACTAAAACTTTGTCATAGGATAGCAACATTAAAACTTGCAAAAAATGGTATAACTAATCTAAAATTTGACACACACTGGATGCACAGTAGGAAAGGGTATGGGTATCGTTTCTTTACGCTTAAATGTTGTATTTAAGCTTTGATGTTGAATGTTTCTTTTGGCAATGCATGTTGCTATGTCAATGATATATGTTGTGGTGATAAGAGTGGGGTTGTGGTACCGAAGGGTTTCGGTCACCTCTTGTTGTTTATAGTTAGGGTGAGGTTTGTGGTGTGGCGGTTAGCGCCATCACCGAAGAAGCTGTTAACCCCTGTAGGAGAACAGCGCTTACCCTTTCGGTCGTAAATCGGGTAGTTGATTGGAGACGAAAAGGAAGAGTTAATGGTGGTTTCCTTCGGATGTTCTTTGTCGTTCTGACGGTCGGTGTTTGTTGCTTTTCTTGGCTTTAGCTGTTTTGAACCAAATGAAAAGGTGATGGGCTTTCGCGGATCGTTCCGTATGCGGTGTGTGGTTTTGTCTTCCTTGGGTGAAGACGAAGAAGAGGAGTCTAGTGTTGCGCTTCTTTTGGCGCCTTTCCGCTTTTGATGCACATTAATTGCTTTATGAAGAACAAGCATTCGATTTATTCTGTGGTTGTCTGTCTCCAAGGCTAAAGGAGTTTTGTTCGGAGTTGTGCCGGACACTTGTCAGTGGCTGAAGTTACGTGGCCGTAGTAGTAAGTGGTGTTTGATTTCATCATTTCTTGGTTTGAGAAATCATCTTTGAAAGCCTCTCTTGAGTCGTGAAAGTTAGGGGTTTGGTGTTAAGGTTTTATTTGAAAAGGTTAATGGAGCACTTGGTTCCCTTTTGAGAAAAGTTGTCTTCCAACCAGTTTCCTCTATGGAAGTCTTTGAGATTGAAAAGTGTTTTGGAGAATTCCTTTGCATAACCAAGTTTGGGTTTGTCTCATTGCAATTTTGAGAGTCAAGTTTCCTTATGAATTTGAGATGAGTTTTAAAACTAAAATGTTGTAAACAAAGTAAGTAGTCTTTTGACTGAAATCGTTTGTCCCTAGTAAGAATTTATGTTTAGCATGTTATGTAGTAGGTAACAATGTGGTTTATGGATTGATGTGTTGCTAAGTTAAATTTTGAGTTGAATCAATTCAATGTGAGTAAAATCTCTAAGTTTGAGAATAAATAGACTACTAGTGTTGTAGTTCACTCTTAGCGAGAATGATTGAAAGTGTTAATGTTTATGCTTAGAATCTGTTGCCTTGCTTTAAAAGTGCTTATGATCCTCGTTAATGTTAAAAGTTTAAACCTTGATGCATAGTTAAAACATTAAGATGATGTAAACTGCTGATATTGTTAAGAAGCTTTGCTTGGTGTTTAAAGATGTGCTAATCTAACGGATTAGTAGAGACTAGTGACTTTAATTTGGAAGTTGATTGGAGTGGTTATTTATGTTGTTGCAAACTACTAGTATATTTGGAAGTATGCAGTTGTGACCCTTCAATGCTAGTTTTCAATCTATTTTAAATAGTTGGAGTATGTTGTAATTTTGTTATCACCTATGTATAGGGTAGCTAAAAGTAATGTTGATCGGTTGATGATTATGCCCATTTGTTTTTATTGATGACATAGTAGTGGTGGTAGTTGTGTAGAATACTTGTTGGAAACCATTGACTAAATGGAGGGTGTTGTAACCTGTGGTGATGGAGTGAACCATGGATAATTAACCCGATATAGAGTTTTATCCTTAATGAATGTATGCCTTGGAATCCTAGCTATGAACTTTGTCTTGTAGAGATAATATTTACATGTTGAAGTCGTTGTTTAACTGAATAAGGTTCGGATATCGAGACGTGAATAGATAGGAGGTATGAAATTTATATGTTGATCTTGCTGAAAGATTTGTGGAAGTACTATGTTTCAAATTTAGAATAAGAAGTATTATGATTCGGTGATCCGTGGGGATCATATCATTATAGTCTTGGTTGGGTGCCTTCTTGATAAGAATCATAAACCCTTATTAAAAGTTTTGGGAATGGTAACTAGAGGAAGAATTTGTTGTGAAGCTTTTGGTTGAATTGTGTTGGGGCTCCTCAGGGAGTAAAAAGTGATTATTAAAGTCTTTTAATGGAAAGCGTAGTGGAATTCTAGAGATGGGTCCTTTTATGCTGAGCTTGGAATTCAAAGCTTTTGGCCTGGTTTGGTTGTTTGCCATTTTGGTTGAAGGGTTTTCGGTCAAGGTGTTCCTTATGCTGTGTTTCAGAGTTTCCCCAAAACTCGTAATGTTTGGTGTCGACCTTTGGTTTTGGCGAATTTGTTTAGTTCGTGTTGTGAGTTTGGATTTACATCCAAAAGCTTTGAGTCGATCGCGCCCTTCGGCGTTCAAGACTGGATTATCTTTGGAATTAATTTTAAAAGGAAGCAGATGGTCTTAAAGGGTTGTGTTGGAAACTTTTGAGTTGAGCCCTTAATGTGTAACTCTTTTTGGCTAGAGTTGGAGTTGTTTTGAAAATGTGTGTGATGTTGCGAGTGCTTCAAAAGGTGGACTTTATGAAAGTTTTACAAAGTGATTTTGTTAGTGAGGTGTTCCCCTTTTGGGAATGAGTTTCCCTCTCCTTGAGGAAGTTCGTGATGGTTGTGGGAGCAGATGCTCGACTTGAAATTTTGATGTTCTTTTCCAAAATGTTGAATTTGGATGAAATGCAATGTTGTGCAAGTTCGATTTTCAACTGATGTGGGGTCTTTTACGACATGGTGTTTCTTGTCAACTATGCTGCCGTCATAGTCTATATGAATTTCCGCAACCTTCGATGTTAATTGTGTTTTCATCATTTGATATCGGGAAGAAGTCATTTGGTGAATGACTATTCGGTGCCGTTGTTACATGATGAATGAAGGGTGAAAAAGGAAAATGAGACATTGGTTATGCATAATTAATCATACAGGAGTCGACGAGCCAGGTCGGTGAGAAAGTCATATAAGGATATATGACTAATCCGGAGTGCTCTTGAAAAGTGTGCATGCATGTCAAGAATCGAGATGTCCATTTCTTTCTAGTATGAAAAGAAAGAATGAAGAAATTATGGTATTTTGGTTGTAGTGTAGGGGATTTATGCTTCCTTTGTGATTTGGCTTGGATGTTGCCGAATTGTTTCCAAAATGGTTGTTAACGCTTTGGGTTTGAGTTGTCGTGTGTACACTTGGGGTTGATACCTAAGTGTTTTGTGTGAGGGCGAGACCCTCTTAAGAAAGGAACCAATTGTGGTTTGGTAAGGTTTTTCGATCCTAGCTTGGGGCTAGGTGTCGAACCTTAGTGGTATAAGGGTGGTTTGTGATGGAGGTTGATGATGTATGGGTTTAACCTTTACTAAGAGTAGCGATGGGTGGAAGTGAAGTTGACGGTAGATCGGTGATAATTGCCCTGCCGTGAGCAGTTGTCTTCACTAGTTGTTTTTGGGTTTGAGTCTTGCCTGGGAAAGGATGGAATAAAATGTTAGTATGATGGTGTATCGGAAGGGCAAGTGTGCCTTAATGAGTTTTCCCCTCGATGGAAATTTTCGGGAATGTAGAAAGGTCGTTAAAGGAATTGTGACTTCCTTTGATTATGTCATGTTGAGTTTAATGGAGTATGGTAGTCAGGTTGGTTGTGATAGAAGTATGAAGTGTTTGCCGTGAGGATTCGAGCGTTTTGGGTTGATGGAGCCCTTTGTGGTTGAAACGCAGATTCTGTTGGGGAATTGAAGTGAAGGTCGATTTGTGAGGGGTTGCCCTTAGTTGAGCTAGATCAACACTTTTTCTCTATGTGTTGGTTTTGGGAACTCGTTTGTTGTTTGTTCCGGTTTTAGTCGTTGTGTGAATGTTTTGTGCTGCAGAGAAGTCGTTTGTCCCTTGGGGATTTTGTCATTGATTTTGGCGTCCTTTAGATTTGAGGTCGAATCCTGTTGAAGGGGGGGAGAATGTGACACTACGGTATGGTGTGACATTATAGAATGTGAAATTAGAGAATAAAACCTTTCGGCTTGAGGTTTACTTGCGTTTTTGGGCCGTTTGAAGTGATGTGTCACCACGGAGTGTCGTAACCTTTTAAATGGTGCATGTTAAGGTCAAAAACTTTATGAAATATGGTATGGCAGGTTAAAACCATAAGGTATGGAGGTTAATAACGTTTCCGGGCCGTTTTCGGGGTTTTGGGCTTTCCCGGGGGAGTTTGGGCCTTAAGTGGGCTTTGGTGGGATGGAGTAGGTCTCCGTAACGGACTAGGATTGGTGTGGGGGCTGGTAAAAGGGCTCCCCACCAGCCCTTGGACGTTCACCCCTGCCCCTTGTGCGCCCTTCCCCCCCACTTGCCCTTTTCCTAGCCGCCTCCCTCCTCCCTTGGCCGTGCGCCTCCCCCTCCCTTTGCCCCATTGCTCCCCAACTCTCCACCACCTCTCCTCCACCCCCTTGCTGCCCTAGGGTGGTCTCCACACCTCTGCACCTTGTGGATCCATCCGTTGGAGCGAGGAGCGAGGAGCGAGGAGCGATCCGCGAGGAGATCTATTGGAGATTCGTTCGTTGGGCAAAGGTATGATCATGGGGATCCTTGGGTTTGATCTAGGTACTGTTCTTAGGGTGTTTATGAAGTTTTTAGATCAATTGGTGGTGCTGGGTTGGAGTTCTTTGGGTTAGATCTAGACGTTGCCACGTTTCTGTTTTCGGGCAGATTGAGCAGTCGGGCTAGGGTTCGAGTTTCGTCGATTTAGAGTCCGAATCTGTCCGTACGGACTTAAAAGAAGTTGTAGATAATTTAATTATCTTTCCGTGGACATAAAGCACGTTAAAATCCGATCAGCCGTTTGAAAGTTATGGCCGTTTTACCGAGCGTGTTAAAATCTGTGACGCGATTGGAACAGATCGTAGTAATCTGTAGATTAAAATCCCTTTTTTTAATGATGATGATGTTGTTATGTGCTCAAGTATGAGATGTTATATGTGATGTGAGGTATTATTGTCTTGTAAATGATCTTGTTGTCCATTACAATATGCTTGCTGAGTTTTCGAACTCACGCTTGTGTTTTATGTTGTTTTTAGGTACTTTGAGATCGGCATGCGGGAAAAAAAGGGATCTAGCTACACTTCTACACGTAGCTCCACCATCATAGTCCATAATTAATCACTTGGAGACATGATATTAAGAGTTGTGCCTTAAACTTAATGTATGGTTTAATTTAGCATGCTTGTGATTCCTTATTTGCTTCGTTATAGTTTATGAAGTGGTTAAGCGTGGTATTATTGGCGTAACTTGATGTTATGTCCATTTATGTTGTTGTTTTAGATGTCGTGTGCTATGATATATATATATCTTGCCATGATATTGAGATTGTGTTAATTCATGGAAAAACAAAGGAGATGCTACCGAAATATCGGTTTTTAGCATATGAACCTTTGCTGGAATTTATGTTTAATTGTGGTACTTAGATGTTGCTTAGCTTATGTTTGGTAGCATTCGGGCATATTAAATGCCAGGGTGTTACACGACACCTGGCCGTGGGGATGGGTGGCGGCGCTCGGCGCGTGGTGGCGTGGTGCACCAATGCGAGGCGCTGCGGCGTCTTGTGAGGGCGAAGCGGCGGGGTGGGGCGCGCCAGCGGAGGGGCGACGCAGCGTGGAGGCGGCCGGTGGCGGGGTGGGCGGCGGGAGGAGAGAGAGGATTTGGCCTGCTTAAAAGCCGGAATTTCAAATCTTTTCCAAATAAAAAAATTCCCCAAATCCAAATAAATCATTAGAGGCAATAAAAATACCAGAAAAATTCTAGAAAATATTTTGAGACATTTTGAACTCAAATAAAATATTTTCAACAAAACTTTATATAAACTTTTCGAAATAATTAATTAATTTAAACAAAAAGGCTTAATACAAATCGATCCCGAATAAATCCGAAAAATAGCAAACAAGCTCCGAAAAATCTCAAAAATTACAGAAGAACTTCTTGGAACACAAGGAACACAAATAAAATAAAATAAATTTTATTTGAGGTTTAGAATAATCAAACTAAATTGTTTTAGCTTTTAGAAAATTCAAATTAAGCTTTATAAACGCGAGAAAATCAACGAAAATTTTTGGGAAGCTAAACTAAACCAAAAATTTTTGAAAACCCAAATTTTGGGACGTTACAAATCTCCCCCCCTTAACAGAATCTCATCCCCGAGATTCAGGGCTGACTATAGAATTAGGTTCAGGGGGACTCAACTCTTGAGCCTCCTCAAACTTCCAAGCAACTGCACACTGGACAGGGGTCGCTTCTGAACAAACGCTTGGTAACATCCAAAATTTTGCAGGCTGCTCCTTGCGGATGAGGTCCTCTTACAAGTCCACTGACTCCAACTATGTTTGCTTTTCGGGCACAAGGCACTTCTTCTGCAGAAAATCTTGATACTAACTTTGTCGGGAAATCTTGAACATCTCCTGCACTCATCTTGGCCGACGCCGGCAACTCCATTGATAGGCTCCTTGCTTCTGTTCCTGAACACTTGATTTTCTGCTTCTTCTAGAAATTGGACAAGCTGTATCTAACAACAAAGCTTACTTGCAATTACGCGGTCTTCAACGAGACTTGGATAGCATTCCGGTTGGTCTGGCACTATTTTTGTCGGATTGATTCTTCAGCATTGACTAAAACTCTGTATCAACTGAATACTCCTTCATAGTTCACTTTCTGACGCAAGTGTCTCGGTAGGCGAGGGACTAGGGTTGAAGTGAACAAGTATAACACCTTTTCTCCTAGGACAACTATTAGCAAAGTGTCCCGGCTCATTGCATCTGAAGCAACACTTGACTGACATCTATTGGTATCCTCCTGATGTAGCACTGGTATTGGTAGGGGTAGAGCTGAGATCGATGCGATCAACGGTGATCACCTTCTTCTGAGAGTAGTGGTTAGCAAAATTTCCTGGCTGATGACAAGCAAAGCAAATTCTAGACAGCAGGCTTCTTCCTTGAGAACGTTTCACCGGGTTGGTGTTATGAAAAATCTGACCATCAGGGCTAAGCACAGGTGAAGGTGTCTCTAACAAAGTCTGAGTAGTCTGGCAACTGAGTTGTTGAGGGGCACTCCTCATTCGCTGTTGCGGTTGTCCTTCTTGACAAACTTTCTAACGCTTGCGGTGGTCTTCCAATTCCTTGCACTCATCTTTTAGACCAAGAGTCTTGTTAACCAATTCCTTTTGCTTCAACTGATTCTTTGAGCAAGTTGCTCTCGTAGTTTTACCACTCACTTTTAGTATTACAAACTTTACTACAGTAATTTCTGGAATGATCATGGCTTCAGAAATTGCTTGATCTTTCTGTGGGCATTCCTTAACAAACTGACCTAACTCACCACCACTACTACAGAATGACACATTACTATCGCTTCATCTGTGTCGGTTCTAAACTTTTGACTTCAGAACCGATTGTGATAAGCATATTCCATTTGGAAATCTTAGTAACAGGTTATCACAATCGGTTCTGAGAGAGAACCGATTGTGATACGATAATAATCCCAATCGGTTCTAGATAAGAACTGATTGTGATAATAATTTTGTTATCACAATCGGTTTTTTATCTAAAACCGATTGATTGTAATAAGTAGGTATTAGCACAATCGGTTTTGGGAAGAAACCGATTGTCCTGAGCACAGGGGTTATCATAATCAGTTCTTTTCTAGAACCGATTGTAATGAGATGGTATTATCATAATCGGTTTTGGGAAGAAACTGATTGTGATGAGCACAGGGGTTATCACAATCAGTTCTTTTCCAGAACCGATTGTGATGATTTTTTGGCAACACCATTAGGTGCAACCAAGAACAGTTCATTAGAAACATAGTTTTTGTGAGATCCTCCACTCACACATTTCCCCTTCAGGGAAGAAGAAAAAAACAAACTCCAACACAGCCCGCTCTGCTAGAATCCCAACACAGACCTCTTGTACCCTTCATTCATGCTTTAATATTTGTGCAAAACTTGTATTTTCGGACGATGAGCGATCTGATCTGCTAGAATCCCAACTCGCGGTTCAACTCTTAGACAATTTATATAGACACATGTAGTGATGCAAATTATATATAACATTATAGTAGCATGCATGCAGCAGATAATAATAATATATATACCATTCCCCACATTATACTTGTTTTTTTTTATCAATAGGACATGAAACATTTTGACTTGGAACAACAGAACATTAGAAAGATACAATGCACAAAAATATAAAAGAGATTCAAAATAGAGTGTAAAGGCAGCCGAATAGACTTCATCTGCACTAGGCCAACAACCCTAATATATTAAACAAGCTGTATTTCATTACAATATATCACCACATCCATTGTTTATAATTAGTAAAAATATAAAGGGGGATTGCATTACACCTAATATATTAAATTTACGACTCGCGGCTCTGGCCCGAGTAACCCGAGTCAACCGAGTCATCCGAGTGACCTGAGTCACCCGAGTCGCCAGAGTCGCTGGAGACTACGCGGACTAGTGATGGTTCATCCTCCGATGATGAACCCGATCTAGACAACGCGCCGGTCCCTATGGTGATCGGCGCGTAGTACTCCGCCTCCTTCTCCTCCTCCTCCTCCTCCTTCTCCTCCTCCTCCTCCTCATCATCGTCGTCGTCGTCCCCCTCGTAGTCGTCGTCCTCCTCCTCCTCCTCCTCGTCGTCGTCGTCATCTCTGGGGCGCTTCCTGCTGCCTTTGGAGGCGCCCGGATGGGGTGAGGCGCCGGGAGGGACGACGGGAGACAGGTGGGGCGCTGGCGCCACGCCGGAGTGAGGCGCCGGAGGCTGAAGCGGCGCTGCCGGCGGCACTGGAGGATCATACGGTGACTCCACCGTGGAGTCAGACCTTGCCAGAGAAGGAGGGGGCGCTGCCATTGCTGCGGTCGAAAGGAGAAGTCAGACCTTGCAGAGAAGAAAGGAGCTACATGAAAGAGTAGAAAGGAGCTATATGCATGGAGAGCTATATGAAAGAGAAGAATGGAGCCATTGCTGCCATTGCCGGAGGAGTCAGACCATGTAGCAGAGAAGAAAACGAGATCAGACCTTGCCGGAGGAATGGAACGCGATCAGACCTTGCCCGAGTACTACCGATGATCAGAAAGGAGCTATTTGAAAGGAGTTATATGTTTGAATGGTCAAATTGGCGGGGAAGCCGAGGGGGTCGATTAATATCCGTGTCGGTTCATATCCCGAACCGACTGTTTTGACTTAAGTTATTGCAGTCGGTTCTTCTTGAGAACCGACACAGATACATTATATGTGTCGGTTCTATAAAGAAACCAAGCGATGTTGAGAATCAAATTATCACGATCGGTTTTACATATAGCGGCGGTGATAACTAATTAATCACAAACGGTTCTTCTATAGAACCGATTGTGATGAGGCTCGCTAGGTTTTATATGTACCGTCTGGACTCGGGAATGAACTTATTAACTCTCGTCGAGTTAGTTCGCTAGGCGATTTCTCTATTATCTAGCCTATCTTACCTGTGGCTTTATTCAAAAGGTGGGCCCCATTCCTTCGAATCCCTTCAATGTTGTATTAACGTACATTATTCGATTTTGATTTGGTCTCATTAGCAGAGTGTATGGTGGAGGAGATCGGTGCGTTGAAGGTCTCCGTTAATTGAAACCCTAGCTAGCTTGATCAGGAGCTAGATTTCCCCTCGTTTGTGGTTTTCCTCGAAAGGTGACCATCATTAATTCTTAGAAATCTCTTCAATATTGCAGTAGGACTTAAATTAATTTTTTTATTTGGTGAATGTGTACATTACATGTCATAATTGTTTTAATATAATTAATATGATCAATTATATATAATAGTTAATTAGGCTGCATAACCTATGCGTCTCCCGTTCGAGGGTGCTTGTTTATAAGTATGCTAAAATGGCATATTTATAAATAAGCAGTCTCGAATTGTCCACGTTTTTTTGGACAGTTCGAGGATATGTGGCTCGGGCAAGTTCCTAAGCTGTTGTACAAACTGTAGTGAAAGTTTCGGCAGCATCTCCCTGGCCAGTGTTCTCCGAATACACATCCTCTTGACATGTTGTCGATACGTGTATTTGGAGAACAGCGGGAAGATCTTTGCCAAATTTCTCTAAAGTTTGTACAACATCTTAGGAACTTGCTCGAACCACATATCCTCGAATGGGATTAGGACCTAACCTACTTAGAGATTAGGAGTCATCATTGGTACGTACGTACTTAGTCGGTCTACAGATATACGTTTCTTTAAGATCATTCAACAAAAAAACTTTGTTTTCGGGTTCAACCCTTCTTTTATTTCATTGATTAGGGCATTATTAATTTATTGTTTGCGGTTTACTTGTAGATGGACCGTGAAGAATGGATGTATCACAAAAGCCGTGTGAGTGCTGAATTTCAGAGGAGAGTTAAGGAGTTCATAAGAATTGCAGAAGAAGATATGGTTATGAGGGGTGTAAAGTTCATATATTGTCCTTGTATTGATTGCACCAATCTCAGGAGATTTAACAACTCAGCTCAAATTGAAGGGCATTTGATTCGACGTGGCTTCGTGAGGAATTACACGTGTTGGATCCATCATGGGGAGATAGGTAGTACCTGCGTGCTACATAGCGAAGACATGCTGGAAGCCGATCACGAGTCGGAGCGTGATATGTTTGATGATGATAATTTAGATCAAATGTTGCGGGATGTGGAGGGAAATTACACGGAAAGAGAGTTCGAAAAATTTAAAAGCTTGATGGATGACGATGCCAAACCATTGTGTAGGATCGAAGTATACGAATATAGCAATCAGAGGGGGGGTGAATGATTGTGCGGAAGCTAAAACCAAATTCTTGATCTATTAACAGTTTACCCCTAAACAGAACCAAATAATTGCCTCGTTTTCGACAAAAACAGAATGATAGAGGTTCGGTAAAACAAGAATTCCTGAAGATCCAACCGTTAGATTGATCTGAAATTTGGACACGAGAAACTAGTTTCCAATACGAATCGAACCCAAAAAGAATCAGCTCGATCGGACTTACGGATCAAAAGTTATGAAACTCGTAAGCTTGCTGTGACAGAAGATGACGAGAATTAATCTAACCAAAACTTCAAGATTAAACAAGAACGACAAAAGTTTAATCAACTAAACTTAGAGAAACCCTAAATCAATTCCCTAGAAAGGTTTTGATGGATCAAATCAAGATGAACCTCAAAGAACAAAAATCAATCTAGAACCAGAACAAGCATGCAACCAAAAACCAAAACAGAGACACTGTAGCAACGCGGTTACTGTAGCACGCAAGGATCTGGAAGAATTGATCTTTATTTCTTTTGTCTAAAGTACTCTTATCAAAAGAGTACAAACCCTAAAACTAAGCTTGAGGCTCTCAATGCGCTCAGCTCCAATTGATTCGATTGATGCCCTTCAACAGGAGACACCCCTCCTATTTAAAGGAGCAAAACACAAGGAGTTCTGAATACAATTCCTAATCTAGAGGAATATGTATACAACTCCTCTTGGCCCAACCTGGCCGAGTACAACTCTTGCACACGTATGGCAACCCTACCATACTCACGTGACTAACACTTTGCACGCGTATGGCCACCTGCCATACTCACGTGACTAACACTTTGCACGCGAATGACCTCCTGCCATTCTCACGTGACTAACCATTCTTCATGTGCACCATTCTCTTAGCCCGAACGTCCTGCATGACATCCTTGACCACCAAGACCTCAGTTCCTCCCTGAACCTAGTCCCGAACCTCAGCTCCTTCATGAACCTAGTTCCGGTCCCGTCATCGACCACGTTCGTCTTTAAGCAATACCTGCACATGAACAAACCACAAAACAATTCCGAGCACAAGTCCACGACTTGACTCACATCAATCCATGCAAATACTCACACGAGCATTGCATAAAGTCCACTTCAAGCATCATGAAATACTCACAAATTTCATAATCTCAAAAACAAATCAAACACAATTCCAATTTTGCTCAAAACCCTAATCGAGCAAAAACGCATTCACGACGGACCAAAAAATAAGGTCCGGCGTACACATGAAAAAGTCACTCAGAAAACCATTCACGACGGACCAACAAAATCGGTCCGGTGTACAAGTAAAACTTACTGTTTTTAAGAACTTGGTCCCAAGCAAAAAACCTTCAGAAGCACATTTACGACATACCAAAAATTTGGTCTGTCGTTCATGGAAAAAACGAGGTTGCCAAAAACATGTGTATGACAGACCAAAAAATTTGGTTTGTCATACATAGGAAAAACGAGGTCGCCAAAAGCATGTGTATGACAGACCAAAAAATTTGGTTTGTCATACATGGGAAAAACGAGGTCGCCAAAAGCATGTGTATGACAGACCAAAAAAATTGGTTTGTCATACATGGGAAAAACGAGGTCGCCAAAAGCATGTGTATGACAGACCAAAAAATCTGGTTTGTCATACATGGGAAAAACGTTATTTCTTGAACCAGCGTAAAAGCATTAAAATCACGTTTATGACAGACCAAAAAGTTTGGTCCGTCATACATGCGAAACTCACTGTTTTTGGATGTTTGGTCTGGCGCAAATGCAAAGTCTCTGTTTTTGGATGTTTGAATGTTTGGTCCTTCATGCAAGCAATTTTGCATGATTAATCCTAACTAATTTTTCAGCACAAGAACAAGCCAATTTTTCATCACATGATTCACAATCTCCCCCTTGATGAAAACATTGGCAACACCACTTTAGATTTGAACATTGGCATTCTCTTTTTAAAAGATTTTGAGTTCCAAAGGATTAACACCAAAACACAGAACCTCCCCCTTTGACAAAAAGGCAAAACAAAATCTCCCCCTGAGAATGAAAATGTGTGTGAATGTGCAATGTGTCCAAGACTTCTCCCAAAAAGCTCAAATTTCAAAAAAAACTTTTTCCCTTTTTTCTTTGAACTTCTCAAATATTCCCAAAATTTCTCCCCTTTGACAATGGATTCATCAAGAGTACAAAAGAGAGAATTTGTTCAAAATTTTTTCCTGCAGCAAAGATTTCACAATGAGAAACAAGGGAGTGCCAAGATAGGAAAAGATGAGCTCATTCGATCATATAACCTTATATATCACATAACATGCAAAATACATGATCTTGATGTGATTTTAACAAGTTAGGGAATGACATGCATCTCAACCTCAATTCAGTCAACTATAGCCAAGTACTAAGCAAAACCTTTAGTAGAAAAACAAAGGCTCAAAGTTGAAGCAAATAACAAATCAGGGCGAGCAAGTAGTTTCAACTCCAATCTAGTGGACCAAATTAATCTTTAAACAGTAAACTGCATGTGGCATGCTTGAAGCATACTTCTTTTATTTTCTTGGAGTGGCATGCTTGAAGCATACATCTTGTCTTTTGAGGGAATGGCATGCTTGAAGCATACATCTTATCTTTTAGGGAAAGCATCCTGAAGCACATAACTTGAGGGTGTTTTTTTTGCTTTTAACAATCCCTTTTTTTAAAACTAATTCCCTTTTCCTTTACTTTTTCTTTGATTGTAAACATGCAAAAGTGATTAAAAGGTCTTTTGAAAGAGTAAAGCTGAAAACACACTTGCTTCATAGCCCAAATTTGTCAAGAAGATTCAATATCAAGCCTAGAAGAGTAAGATATCACAGAGTATTTAGCTATAGGCAATCAAACCAAGGAATTCCGCAATATCTTTTTTAGTTCAAGTGGAACAATTTAGATTATCATATATTAGCAAAATTACATAATATATAAAGAAATATGATAAAGTGAGCTCATTAAGTGAAAGAACTTGGCAAGGAAACTCCCCCTCAAAACAAACCCATTGGATGAACAATCCCAAGTTCTCCCCGAATAAAAGCAAAACGAGAAGAAGACAGGTTTTGTGAAAATGTCTGCCAATTGATGTTCAGTATCCACATGATGAAGCACAATGTTGCCTTTTTCAACATGATCTCTAAGAAAGTGAAATCTGATGTCAATGTGTTTTGTTCTAGAGTGTTGCACGGGGTTCTTAGCAATGCAAATTGCGCTAGTGTTATCACACAAAAGAGGAACACTATCCAAATTAACCCCAAAATCTTTAAGTGTAGCTACTATCCAAAGAATTTGAGAACAACAACTAGCGTGACCACATATTCAGATTCAGCAGTTGATTGTGCAACAGAAGATTGCTTTCTAGATGACCATGCAATGAGAGAATTTCCCAAGAAGTGACATGAACCAGAAGTGTTTTTCCTATCAATTCTACATCCTCCAAAATCAGCATCAGAAAAAGATCTCAAACTAATGCATGAGGAAGCAGAAAGCCAAATGCCAAAATCTTGAGTTCCATGAAGATACCTGAAAATCCTTTTGACAGCTTGTCGATGTGAAGCACGTGGGGAAGCTTGAAAACGAGCACACAAGCACACAACAAATTGTATATCCGGCCTTGATGCAGTGAGGTACAAAAGTGAACCTATCATGCTTCTATATTCCTTTTGATCAACCGGCTCACCATCTTCATCCGGATCAAGTGTGCAAGCGCTCTCCATGGGTGTCATGATTGGCTTGCTGTTTTCCATCCCAAATCGATGCAACAAGTCTTTTGTGTATTTGCTTTGATGCACAAAAGTACCATCCTTTGTTTGCTTGATTTGCAGTCCCAAAAAGTATGTCAACTCACCCATCATACTCATCTCAAATTCGTCCCTCATAGTTTCTGAAAACTTAGACACTAAAACATGAGAGGAACCACCAAAGATAATATCATCAACATAAATCTGAACGAACAGTTGATCATTGCCTTGCTTAAGTAAAAAGAGAGTTTTGTCAACTTTTCCCATTGAAAACCCCTTTTCAAGTAGAAAGGTTTTTAGCCTATCATACCAGGTGGTTGCTTGACATAAACCTCCTCATTTATGTAGCCATTAAGAAAAGCACTTTTCACATCCATTTGATACAATTTGAAACCTTTGGATGCAGCAAAAGCTAAAAGGATTCTAATGGCTTCAATTCTAGCAACAGGAGCAAAGGTTTCATCAAAATCTAAGCCTTCAATTTGAGTGTAACCTTGAGCAACCAATCTAGCCTTGTTTCTAACAACAACACCATCCTCACTTTGTTTAGTTTTGAAAACCCATCTAGTTCCAATAACATTAAAATCTGGAGGTGGTGAGACAAGTTTCCAAACTTTATTTCGTTCAAAATTCTCTAATTCTTCATGCATGGCATTGATCCAAGATTCGTCAGATAATGCATGAGATATATCTTTGGGTTCAAAAGAAGCAACTAAAGCAGAATGAGCATGAGTGTCGAATGAATAAACCTGGATCGAGTGACTCTCTCATTTAGGTCTCCAATCATTTGTCTGAGATGGATGCATTTACGAATGTGCAAGGGAGCATTGGCTTTTGAGACTTCTCCTTCTCCTTCTTCATTTTCAGCATGTACAGATGATGTTGTAGCTTGAGGATGGTTAGCTGTAGGTGATGTAGTAGTAGGTGCCAAAGGTGCTACAGCTTGTTGTGCATTAGGAAGAGTCAAGACCTCATCTTCAACATCATCATTATCTTCAAAGATTTTCTCCCCCTGAACATATGCACCTGTACTTGCATCACTTAGACTAGTACCTGGACTAGACTCATCAAAAGTAACTTCACAAGTTTCCACAATTTTGTTAGTCTCCAAAACAAGCACACGATAGCCTCGAGTATGAGCAGGATATCCAAGAAAAATGCCATCAGTTGATCTAGCTTCAAATTTATCAAGATTTCCAGATTTCAAGACAAAACATTTGCATCCAACAACTCGAAAGTGAGAAACAGAAGGTCTATGTCCAAACCGAAGCTCATATGGAGTCTTACCCAATTTTGATCTCAAAAACACACGGTTTGAAACATAACAAGCAGTTGAAATAGCTTCAGCCCAAAAATTTCTAGTAGTGTGATGTTCATCTAACATGGTTCTAGCCATCTCAACCAACGTTCTGTTTTTCCTTTCGACTACACCGTTTTGTTGAGGCACTCTAGGTGATGAAAATTGATGATCAATTCCTTTTTCAGCACAAAAGAGATCAAAAGAAGAATTTTTAAATTCAATTCCATTATCACTTCTAATCGCTCTAAGAGCTCCTGGATGATCAACAGAAAGCCTAAGAACAAGACTTCTAAAATGACTAAAAGCCTCATCCTTAGATGCAATAAAGTATACCCAAGAGTATCTAGAAAAATCATCAACAATCACAAGCACATACCACTTGCCTCCAAAAGATTGAACTCGAGATGGTCCAACAGTGTCAAGATGTAGTAGCTGTCCTGGAGCGTTTGTCATCACCATGGTAAGAGGTGGATGTGAACCTGCAATCATCTTACCATGTCTACAAGAAGAACATACTAGATTGCTATCACCCTTAAGCTTAGGCAAGCCACGTATGAGATCTAAACCACTTACACGAGTAAGATGATCAAAACCAACATGACCAAGTCTACGATGCCAAAAGAATAAATCTTTAGAAACATTGGCAATTAGACACCTATGCTTAGAAGAAGGTGATGCATCAAGATCAGCTTTAAATACTCTTCCAAAATGAGAAATTTTGAACACAAGATCACCTGAAGCATCTAGCACTTTGCATTCATTTTTCTTAAAGCTTATCTCAAGATCTTCATCAAGCATTTGTGAGACAGAAAGCAAGTTATATTTCAAATTTTCAACAAGAGCCACATCTTTGAACATAAACTTGTCACTTACCTTTATTGTACCTTTTGCCACAACAGAAGAGGAAGAAGCATCTCCAAAAGTAACACTTTCAGCACGAGATGCACGAGTGAGGGAGGAGAACCAATTCTTATCACCGGGCATGTGGCGTGAGCATCCGGAATCCACTAGACATATGTTCTCCTTCCTCCCGCGAGAAGCCTACATAGCAAAACATGTCGAGGTCTCAGTACTGGGGTTAGGAATGAGATTTTTGGGAATCCAGTACTGAGACACACGACGCACAACAGTAGGTACAACACGATAATTTTTATGCACAAAATTAGATTTGCCTTTTCCCATGTTTCTAGGAACAGAAGGTGTTTTCATCACTCTAGGCGCATAAGAAGTAAAATGTGCTTTGCTGAAATTTGACCTAGCCTCAGTTCTTTCCTTCTTTTGTTGTTTGGCTAGTCTAAAGCAAAAATCTACTAAGTGTCCATCTCTACCACAATGAGTGCAAGTGTACTTGACATGATGTTTAGCTTTAACAGTAAAGGCACATTTTGCATTCATCATAGCAGAAGATAAAAAACCAGCAGATTGAAAAGCAATTTTCTTAGGCTCATTAGATAACTCAATTTTGCAAGGAGCCTGAACAACGGTCACGAGGTTTAGTTTCGTATGTGGCATAAGGATCAAAACCTAAACCTCTCTTGTTTGTGCTAACCTTAGATTGATCCAAAATCATGTTCAACTTTTTCTTGCCATTAGTGAAACGTTCCAAAGAATTTTGCAAGTAATCAACTTTCTTAGCAAGAGTTAAACAATTATTGCAAGGAATATCGACCTTCCTTTTACATTTACGACAAGTAGAGCATGAAAGAACCTCATGAGTAAGCAGATTATCAGTCAATTGAGAAACCCTAGCATTTGCATCTTTCAATTTTAATTCAAGAGTTGAGCATTTAGAACATGAAGTTGAACCATGCAAATCATCAGTGAAACAACTAGCATGTTTAACATGTTTCTCATTTTTCTCATTTAGATGCAACAGAAGAGCGTGTTCTTTCCTAAGCAAGGTGAGCTCATTGTAAATTAAGTCACATGATTTACAAGTATCATCATCGAGGAATCAATGTCTTAAGTCTAGCAATTTCAGCATTCAATGACTCCACAAGAATATCATGTTTCTTAATTTTTCTATCACGTTTGTCAAGTAATTTTCCAAGGCAACACTGACATTGGCTAATTCATCATAAGAAGGATCTACCTCATTGAAGTCATTTGTCATTCTTTGTCCTCGGTGAAGCTATCCTTCGCTTGCCATGAGACACAATCCCATCAAATCAAGCTTGCTTGGAGTTGCATCATCTTCGCTGCTCTCCGAGTCCACATCGCTCAAATTGACTTGTTCAAGAGCGGAAAGAACTCGGTGAACCACCTTGCGGTTGATGAAGCTCTTCTTCTTCCTATCATTTGACGAGAACCTTTTCTTCTCATTCCTTACATCGTTGTCCTTCTCCTCCTTTGATGTTTTTCCTGCAAGCTTAGGACAATTTGTGCGAATATGGTTGAGGTCACCACACTCATAGCATCTTGGAGGATCACCTCTCTTTCTCATTCTCACATTCTGCAAAGCTTTGTTAAAGCGAGAAGAGAGTAGTGCCAGATCTTCTTCAGGAAACTCTTCAAGTTGCTCATCTGTTAAAGAAGACATGGAAGACAAGGCAAAGCTAGAAGAAGAATTTGCATTTGACATGCTAGGGTTAGAGATCAAAGCAATTGATTTAATATTACCTTTCCTTGCAAGAACATCCAACTCATGAGTTTTCAATTTAGAATACAGAACATCTAATGTAAGTGTAATCATGATAGTAGATTCTCTAATGGATGTAACTTTCATCTCCCAAATAGACATGTCTAAAGCACCAAGCAATTGTCTAGCATTAGCAGCATCATCAAAGCTAACTCCAACGACGAAGATTACTAAGAATTTTATTGAAACGTGCAAAGAAGTCATCTAGCGACTCACCGGGTTTCATCTCAAATCGCATGTATTCTTTTTTGTAAAGATCTTGACGAACCTCTTTAATAGTGTTAGAACCCTCATGGTAATCACAAAGAGATTTCCATACCTCATATGCGGACTTGAGATGGATCACACGGTCAAAGTCGCTGCGTCCCAAACCTTGGATGATCAAGTTGCGCGCCTTGCTGTTTGCTTCAACATGTGTGCGATTGGTGTCGTTGACGTTGTCGTTTGCAGGGACTTCATATGGCTTGTAGACCTTCTCCCAAATTGTGAAGCCTTGTGCTTGGATGAACGCCTCCATCTTGGCCTTCCAAAACTGAAAATCAACACCAACACACATGGTTTTGTCGAATAACGATCCATTAATCTAATCACCGGTTAAGATAGATTAGAAAAACCTGGCTCTGATACCACTTGTAGGATCGAAGTATACGAATATAGCAATAAGAGGGGAGGTGAATGATTGTGCGGAAGCTAAAACCAAATTCTTGATCTATTAAAACTTTACCCCAAAACAGAACCAAATAATTGCCTCGTTTTCGACAAAAACAGAATGATAGAGGTTCGGTAAAACAAGAATTTCTGAAGATCCAACCGTTAGATTGATCTGAAATTTGGATACGAGAAACTAGGTTTCAATACGAATCGAACCCAAAAAGAATCAGCTCGATCGGACTTACGGATCAAAAGTTATGAACCTCGTAAGCTTGCTGTGACAGAAGATGACGAGAATTAATCTAACCAAAACTTCAAGATTAAACAAGAACGACAAAAGTTTAATCAACTAAACTTAGAGATACCCTAAATCAATTCTCTAGAAAGGTTTTTATGGATCAAATCAAGATGAACCTCAAAGAACAAAAACCAATCTAGAACCAGAACAAGCATGCAACCAAAAACCAAAACAGAGACACTGTAGCAACGCGGTTACTGTAGCACGCAAGGATCTGGAAGAATTGATCTTTATTTCTTTTGTCTAAAGTACTCTTATCAAAAGAGTACAAACCCTAAAACTGAGCTTGAGGCTCTCAATGCACTCAGCTCCAATTGATTCGATTGATGCCCTTCAACAGGAGACACCCCTCCTATTTAAAGGAGCAAAACACAAGGAGTTCTGAATACAATTCCTAATCTAGAGGAATATGTATACAACTCCTCTTTGCCCAACCTGGCCGAGTACAACTCTTGCACGCGTATGGCAACCCTACCATACTCACGTGACTAACACTTTGCACGCGTATGGCCACCTGCCATACTCACGTGACTAACACTTTGCACGCGAATGACCTCCTGCCATTCTCACGTGACTAACCATTCTTCATGTGCACCATTCTCTTAGCCCGAACGTCCCGCATGACATCCTTGACCACCAAGACCTCAGTTCCTCCCTGAACCTAGTCCCGAACCTCAGCTCCTCCATGAACCTAGTTCCGGTCCCGTCATCGACCACGTTCGTCTTCGAGCAATACCTGCACATGAACAAACCACAAAACAATTCCGAGCACAAGTCCACGACTTGACTCACATCAATCCATGCAAATACTCACACGAGCATTGCATAAAGTCCACTTCAAGCATCATGAAATTCTCACAAATTTCATAATCTCAAAAACAAATCAAACACAATTCCAATTTTGCTCAAAACCCTAATCGAGCAAAAACGCATTCACGACGGACCAAAAAATATGGTCCGGCGTACACATGAAAAAGTCACTCAAAAAACCATTCACGACGGACCAACAAAATCGGTCCGGTGTACAAGTAAAACTTACTGTTTTTAAGAACTTGGTCCCGAGCAAAAAACCTTCAGAAGCACATTTACGACATACCAAAAATTTGGTCTGTCGTTTATGGAAAAAACGAGGTTGCCAAAAACATGTGTATGACAGACCAAAAAATTTGGTTTGTCATACATGGGAAAAACAAGGTCGCCAAAAGCATGTGTATGACAGACCAAAAAATTTGGTTTGTCATACATGGGAAAAACGAGGTCGCCAAAAGCATGTGTATGACAGACCAAAAAATTTGGTTTATCATACATGGGAAAAACGAGGTCGCCAAAAGCATGGGTATGACAGACCAAAAAATTTGGTTTGTCATACATGGAAAAAACGAGGTCGCCAAAAGCATGCGTATGACAGACCAAAAAATTTGGTTTGTCATACATGGGAAAACGTGATTTCTTGAACAAGCGTAAAAGCATCAAAATCACGTTTATGACAGACCAAAAAGTTTGGTCCGTCATACATGCGAAACTCACTGTTTTTGGATGTTTGGTCTGGCGCAAATGCAAAGTCTCTGTTTTTGGATGTTTGAATGTTTGGTCCTTCATGCAAGCAATTTTGCAAGATTAATCCTAACCAATTTTTCAGCACAAGATCAAGCCAATTTTTCATCACATGATTCACACATTGTTTTCAGGTTGCAAAGGGGAATACACCAAGTTGGGTTCGGTCCTTGCATTGTTTGAACTGAAGGCAAAACACCGTTGGACAGATACAAGTTTCAATGCACTTTTAATACTTCTATCGGATATGCTTCCAGAGGGAAACGAGTTGCCAACAAGTATTTATGAAGCGAAGAAGCTATTATGTCGCATGGGAATGGAAATAGAAAGGATACATGCATGTTCAAATGATTGCATACTATACCGCAACGTCCATAAGGATCTGCGCATTTGTCCTGTTTGTGGTGTACCCCGATACAAACAAAATGAGAAGCGTAATGACAAGAAGCGTAAGAACCGAATTGACGACGGTGAAGATGTGAAAAAAGGGGCACCAGCCAAGGTGTTGTGGTATTTGCCCATCATTCCCCGTTTAGAGCGGTTATTTGCAAATCCTAAAGAGGCAAAATTGTTGCGTTGGCATTATGAATCTCGAAAGGAAGATGGCAAGTTGAGACATCCCGCTGATTCGGCTCAATGGAGAAACATTAATTGGCAACATGAGGAGTTTGGTGCCGAGATGAGGAACATAAGATTTGGATTGAGTACGAATGGTATTAATCCGTTTGGTAATATGAGCAGTCGACACAAGATTTCTGGCCGCTTTTGTTGTGTATCTACAATTTGCCTCCTTGGTTATGCATGAAGCGGAAGTATATCATGATGTCGTTGCTAATCTCAGGACCCAAACAGCCGGGTAATGATATTGATGTGTACCTATCACCACTAATTGAGGATTTGGTAAAATTGTGGAATGTGGGGGTTGAGGTGTGGGATGCATACAAAAGGGAGAACTTCACCCTACGGGCTATGATATTTTGCACCATAAATGATTTTCCAGCCCTTGGTAATTTGGCGGGCTATAGCACGAAGGGAGCCAAAGCTTGTCCAATTTGTGAAGAGGACACTGATAGCTTGTGGTCGCCGACCGAGGAAAACGGTGTACATGGGTCACCGAAGGTTTCTACCCGAAGTCATCGATATCGTAAGATGGATGACAAATTTGATGGAAAGAGGGAAGTTCGTGCAGCCCCGTGACCTATGGTGGAAGGCAAGTATATTCACGCATAGAGGATATCGATGTTCAGTATGGTAAGAGCCGTAAATCTGTTCGTCCTAGGACCATTTGGAAAAAGAGGTCGATATTTTGGGACTTACCATATTGGAAGGAGTTAGATGTCCGTCAATGTATTGATGTCATGCACGTTGAGAAAAATGTTTGTGATAATTTGGTAGGCATCCTGCTGAACATACCTGGGAAGACCAAGGATGGTGTGAATGCTCGCCGCGATATGACCTACATGGGGATCAGGCCCAAGCTTGCAGTGATGGAGGAGGATGGAAAAGGGTCGTACATCCCCGCTGCATGCTACACCTTATCCAAGAAAGAGAAAGAAGACCTTTGCAAGTGTCTCCACGATATTAAAGTTCCATCGGGCTACTCATAAACATTAAGAAGCTTGTGTCTATGGATGATTTGAAGTTGTTCGGTATGAAGTCCCACGACTGTCATGTCTTGATGACCCAAATGCTCCCTGTTGCAATCAGAAATATCCTACCAGATGACGTCAGATTGGCAATCACGAAGCTATGCTATTTCTTCAATGCGATTTCATGCAAGGTTATTGATCCCGATATACTGGACAACTTACAGTGAGGTGGTGCAGACTCTTTGTCGACTTGAGATGCATTTCCCATCGTTCTTCGACGTCATGGTCCACCTCGTTGTTCACCTTGTTAGAGAGATTAAGATTTGTGGACCCGCATTCCTGCGTTATATGTATCCGTTCGAGAGGTACATGGGTATATTAAAGTCATACGTGAGGAATAGGTCGAAGCCTGAGGGTAGTATTATTGAAGGTTATGGGGTGAAGAGGTTATTGAGTTCTGCGTGGACTATCTAGGTAAAAGACAACCGATTGGTGTTCCTATATCTCGTCATGAGGGCAGACTTGGTGGCAAAGGGACCATTGGGTCAAATCTAATGAGCCCACAATTTGATATGTACTGTAAAGCGCATTTCACAGTCTTGCAACACAATGTGAAGTTCATCCATACATCCAACAACACAAGTTGATATTACGGGAAGAGAATCCACTTATGTATGAGCTTTCCATCACACGAGAACACAACGATCGATTCCTCACATGGTTCAAAGAAAAGGTGAAGGTCTCCGTTAGTACCGAGGATGTCAAATGGTTGGCTGACGGACCAAGATTTAATATCTGAGACATGGCAAGGTTACGATATTAATGGCTACACATTTTATACTGAAAGTCAAGATGCAAAGAGTACAGTGCAAAACAGTGGTGTGAGCATAGATGCTTTGTCCGATGATCACTCAATTAGAGGATCGTCAACTGCAATGAACTGTTACTACGGGATGATCGAAGAAATATGGGAGCTCGACTACGGAATATACCAAGTTCCATTATTCCGATGTAAGTGGGTGAGACTTCCTCACGGAGTTAAGGTCGACAAGACAGGTTTTACAATTGTTGATCTGAATAGACTGCCTCTGAGAGATGAACCGTTCGTCCTTGCAAAGCAAGCAACTCAAGTTTTCTACGTGCGTGATCCGGCCAATCCGAGGTTGCACGTCGTACTTCATGGCAAGAGGAGGATTGTTGGAGTTGAAAATGTCGTAGATGAAGAAGAGTACAACCAATTTGATGAAACACCTCCATTTGCAGATGGGGCATGTCTTAGCGGTGACGACGGCACACATGGAACACATTACATGCGTGTAGATCATCAAGAAGGGTTGTATTTTAAATAAATTAAGTTGTAAGAATTCCCTGTATAATGTAGCATTTTGTAGAATATATATGTAAAATGGATCTTATAGTATAGCAAATTTGAAAAAGATTTGACTTTTCGACTCTTTTGAATGAAGACTCTATTTTAAAAAAATTATAAATTGGATCATAGTCATCACAATCGGTTCGTTTAGGAAACCGACACAGATAGTTTAATTGCGATCGGTTTTTTTAAAGAACCGACACAGATACTACACATATTGCGATCGGTGTTTTTATAGAACCGACACAGATACTCCACATATTGCGGTCGGTGTTTTTATAGAACCGACACAGATACTCCACACAGAACCAACACCGTGATAAATCCCAGAACATTTTCATTTCAGCGCGCACACTCACTTCATTTCGGCGCGCACTGATTTCGTTTCAATTCATTCCACAACCCTAGCTCGACCACCTCCCCCACCGGCGCCTCCCCTCGGCTCCTCCCCAGCGCCTCCCCATCGGCTCCTCCCGTGGCGCCTCCCCTCCGGCTCCTCCCACACCCTAGCTCGACCACCTCCCCATCGGCGCCTCCCCCTCCGGCTCCGCCCACACCCCCCCGGCTCCTCCCCATTGGCGGGTACCAGTGGGCGCCTCCCCGATGCCTCCCCTCGGCTCCTCCCCCATCGGCGCCTCCCCATCGGCTCCTCCCCCCATCTGCGCGTCCCCATGGGCTCCTCCCCATTGCCGACTCGGTTCGGCAGATGTAAGATGCATTTGGTTTGTGGGCTGTAATTGGTTGTAAATAGCTCGATGATGATTGCTTCAAAATGAGGCTTAATTAATCTGATCATTAAAGGAACTTGCTAGACCTAGAACAACACTGCTCTTAGCTGACAATTTGGTGCCACTTGCTCTTAATGCATTGTTCTAGGGTCAGAGCAGTGCTGTGCTTATTCCTTTATGCTCTTAGCTGACAATTTGGTGGCACTTGCTCTTAATGCATTGTGGTAGGGTTAGAGCAATGCTATATTCATTACGTGCTATCTTTGTACTTGTTGTTTTACGTGCTAGAGCAAAGGTCTTTGTTCTAGGGTTGTAATCCTAAAATTTTTAGATGTAATAGCCGGTGATATATTGGCCATCTAGAAGTTGGACGGCTAATTAATTTAGCAACCCTTCTATAGCAATCTGAGAGCAATCCACCTCGGCTAATTAATTTTATCAACCCTTCTATAGTAATTTCCTTGCATTATATTCTCATTGCAATTTGAAACCTGTAACACATGCTATATTATCGCACTTTATTATCGAGTTTAGTTGCGTAACCTATGCGTCTCCCGTTCGAGGGTGCTTGTTTATAAGTATGCTAAAATGGCATATTTATAAATAAGCAGTCTCGAATTGTCCACGTTTTTTGGACAGTTCGAGGATATGTGGCTCGGCCAAGTTCCTAAGCTGTTGTACAAACTCTAGAGAAAGTTTCGGCAGCATCTCCCTGGTGTTCTTCGAATACACACCCTCTTGACCTGTTGTCGAGACATGTATTTGGAGAACGGCGGGAGATGTCGCCAAATTTTCTCTAGAGTTGTACAACGACTTAGAACTTGCTCGAACCACATATCCTCGAATGGGATTAGGACCTAACCTAATTAGAGATTAGGAGTCATCGTTAAATGCGCACGTGCTTAGTCGGTCTCTGAGATAGACATGTGAATTGCTTTCTATTATGTGAAATTTGAATTGCTTTCTCTCATGAAGTTTAGGTTTGACATATACGTACTTACTTCGAAATGTCGCAAAGAGAGAGCACCGGCTCAACGCCAGAGAGAGAAGAAGGTCCTGCTACCCCATCGAGGAAGGTTAGAAAGGGCAGAGGACCGAATAAAGGAGCCACAGGGAGAACGCCGCAAGTGCTCCACTTCAATGCCATGGGGGTTTGCACGGGTCCTAGCAAGTTTAAGGGGCGCTACTCCTCTTTTCTCGGCCAATTGGTGAGGGAGCGAGTGCCGATCACAATTAAGGACTGGAGGAAGGAAGTAAGTGACGAGCAGAAGAACCGACTGTGGGACGAAGTTAAGGGAAAATGGATTATACCAGAGGAAAATGAAATCAATGCGAGACGGTATGCCTTGAAGAGAATGGGTGTGGCTTTGAGGCATTTCAGGGTCACCATGCATGCTGAGTTCGTGTTGAAAAACCGTACTCCCTTCCAAAGGTATCCATTTGTTACACCCGAGGTTTGGGAGGAGTTCACAAGGATGAGGAATACGCCCAAGGCGGATGAGCTGAGAGAGAAGAATATCGCTATACAGAGGCGTAACACACACGCGCATCACCTCGGTTCCGGTGGGTATGTCGGGAAGAAGGCAGAGTGGGCGCGACTAGCGGAGGAGTGTGCAACCTCTGGGACAACGATGCCTTACTCCCACATATGCGAGGAGCGGGCACGCGACTGGGTATTAGTGAGGACGAAGAAAACCTCGACGGCCGATTGTCATTCCAAACCCCGCGACCGCACAGATCGTCACGACCATCGTAAGATATCTAACATAGTACATTAATTGCATATTATATTCCCATTGTATTTTAGCAATAATTTATATTTGCGACCTGCAGGAGGAGGTAAGCCTGTAGAAAGAGCAAGGAGCATTAGAAAGCCAAGGGTCAAGGGAGATCCTGTGTTCGGCAATCGGGAAGCCCGATCATAAGGGGCGGGTGCTTGCCGCAGGTGCGGGGTATACGAAGAGGTCCTTCTTTGTAGAGGAGAGCGCTTCCAGTGCCAGGGCAAGATCATGGGAAGCACGTGAGGCGCGGATTAGGGCGCAGATGAAGGAGGAGTTGAAGGAGGAGTTAAAGGCTGAGATGATGGCTGAGATGATGGCGATGTTCTCCCAGAATCAGATTCCTCAACCATCGCCTATGCTACGCCCTAGCAGCTGCGCTTCCAATAAGGAAGTGTGCATTCCACACCTCAAGGTAATAACTGTTTCAGACCAAAAGGTACATGAGTAAACTTAACAAAGATTATGATGAAGATGTTGATCACTTCTTGCAGGGTCCTGCCAAGTGCCAGCTAGTCCTGATCGACGACGGAATACACATTGAGGCTGTTCGCGGGGTTGCATTTCCAAGCAAGGAGGATGACACGGTGCATGGTATACCTTTGGGGATGGGCTACATGAGGGTGCAGGTGGACTATGTCCACGATGTTTACATGTCTCATGCCCTGGAGTTCCCCCCGAACGAAGATATCACCACTCTCGGGCAAGCACGGATGTCGTTCATCAAGTGGCCCGCGACGGGTGTCGTAGTGCAAGCACCTCCTCCTCCTGCATCGCTATCGCTGGTACTATCGCTCTGCTGGTACTATCGCTGGTACTACTGCTGCTCATCGCTAATCTTGCATCGCTCTGGTCTTTGCTCCTCGCTACTATTGTTGATGCACTGCTTCCTGTTATTTCTATCTGCTAATCGCCGCAGCTTCTCCTGCCATCTTTGCATGCTGCTGCTGCTGCTCCTGCTACTACTCCTGCTGCTATTGCTGGTCCTACTCCTACTACTACTGCTCCTGCTCCTGCTGCACATGCTCCTGCCCCTGCTACACAACCTGCACCTACGCCTGCAGCTGCACCTCCTGCACTAACGCCTACAGCTACAAATGCTGGTGTGCAGGTGGTGCGCAAAAGGACTTCTACCACGCTGACGAAAGATACAAAGCAGAATTCAGAGAGTCCATCCGTGAAGAAGGCAAAGTTGTCAGAGGACACAGAGCACCCTGATGATCACAAGCGGTACATACATGGAAAGCCCTTTCTCCCAAGCCAAGAATTGAATTCTTTGGGCTTGTTCACTCGCCACCTACATGGATGGTACATCGATAGGTCACATGAGGACGAGACTCGCCACGATTTCGTAGTGAAGTATCGAGGGGGCCAATTCCACCGCAACGAGGATGGGACCTTCGATCGATTTGAGGATCTCAGACTTTATGTACAGCTTGAAAGCCGTCGATATTTCTACCATACGATCCTGGACGCTGTGAGTCTCGCACCATACTCAATCAGATGACTATTTAATGATTTTGTATTATATTTTTTAACAATTGACATGAATTGCAGGATCATGAGGCAACGAGCCGTGACGGGTCGACACCCTATCGGATTTGTCGACCCCGAGATGGTGTCTGCGACCATGGCTAAGTATCAATCGGAGTTCCTAGCAGGATACATCAAGCAGGCATTGCATGACGAGGCAAAAAGGGACTTCATTCTCTTCCCATACCACCAGGAGTATGTACTACTATACAATTCAATTACATGTACACACTTCAACCTTGTATTAACTTATTCTCTTGCATTGTGTACCGTTTAATAAGCAACCATTGGGTTCTACTTGTGGTTGTTCCGAGTCAAAACAAGGTCTACACGTTGAACTCACTCGAAAATAGACCGATGGACTATGCGATCGAGCCTGTTTTGCAGAAGTAAGTACATTCCTCTAACCTAACACTTTACATATTGAACTACGTTAGGTATTTTTAACCTCAATGGCATCTCTCCCAATGTATAGGGCTTTCATGTCTTACGTTGCTGAACGTGGCCGACACAATGATAAACAAGGCACCAAACTCGAGTGGAAGCGCTTCAAGGTACAAGTGTCTATCATAGGATTTTTTCCTGACACCTATTTTTAATTCGTCTCCTAATTTAAGTTTCTTTGTTAACAGTGTCATCAACAAGGGTGCGCTGATCTCAGGCGGCTTTTACGTGATGCATCACATGCTCATTTTGGTTGGTCGCTCACATCTTTTTCCTAAGGTATAGAGCAGATTATTTGCACTACTGTCTATGTGATATTTGTTTACAAGCATAATACTATCAGCATGTTTTAGTTCCAATTTAAGACTTAAATATATTAGTGCACTACTATCTATTTTGCAGGACCTTGATATCATCCGGAAGAGCCTAACCAACGCTGATCTCAAGAAATTAGGAGACCATTTATGCCAGTGGTACTGGACAGAAGTTATAACGGATGATGGTAGATATAGAGACCATTCAAGCAAATACTAGTCCATAAAGTTTAAACAAAATTTATCTGAATGTGAATGTGATCTGTTACAGATTGTAAACAATATTAATTTTAATGTAATGTGTGTAGATTATGATGTATATGTTCTGTGATATTGTGGAAGTGGATTGTGATGAATGTGTCATATTGTCAATGCGAGGCCATTTTCAGACGATGGACAGTAACATCATCACAATCGGTTCTTTGTTGGAACCGATTGGGATAGGTACAGTATCACAATCGGTTCTTACTGGAACCGATTGGGATATCTTTATTATCGCAATCGGTTTGCATAAAGAACCGATTTTGATAATATTCTTATCCCCATCGGTTTAAAAAACCGATTGTGAAAAGGTAATAATTTGAATCGGTTCTAAAAAAGAACCGATTGTGATATTATACTTATCCCTATCGGTTTCAACAAAAAACCGATTGTGATAATGTAATCATTTATATCGGTCTAAAAAAGAACCGATTGTGATATTACACTTATCGCAATCGGTTGTAAGAGGAAACCGATTGTGATAAGTGTAATATCACAATCGGTTCCTAAAAAGAACCGAAAGTGATAATGTATTATTAGTGTCGATTAAAAACCGACAGTGATATATATACCTTATCACTGTCGTTGGACTTTGTATCGCCACCAAAATCGACTGTGATGACCAAAAAGAACCGATTGTGATGTACGGATCTGTAGTAGTGCACAGTTGTGACATGAATGTTTGGGTCATCGTGCCGGGTTGATGGGGCATTCTCTAGGCCAATGACCTCATTTATCACACAAGAAACAATTCCATGGTGACCAAGTATTACTAATTTCCTGAGGTAGATGGATAGGGTAGACATGCTTCTTCTTCTTTTCTTCACGTGGCACAGCTGGTGCGGATGACAATCCTTCTCTTTTTGCTAACTCTTGAGCAATGACAGCTCAAAAATTCTCTCGCTGATGCCGAGTCATAGCGGTCACTACTGAATCCAGGGAACATTGAGATGGGCAGTGATCACGGCCTTCGCAAAGATAGCATGTGATGTTGCACATAGGACATTCTCCGGGTAAATGGCTTCCTTCACAGCTGGAACAATTGATTACCTGTTCATCAGCAGTGTGTCCTATTTCTCCACAACGGATGCATGCACGGTCTTCTGATTTGTTTGGTTGACAACACTTCAAAGAACAACATCTCGGTATGGTATTAGGTGCAGGGGTTGTACTCTTCTCTGAACTCGCGGTAGTCACACTATCTTCTAATGACGCAACAAACTGACGAAGGGCAGTGGCAAATTCCAATCAAGTGATAATATGTCCATCTTCCGAGGTGGCGTAGAAACCTTTCCTCCAGACTAATGCATCTCCTTTTAACTGGCAAGTAGCATAGGGGACATTCTCTTCATCTTCACATTACACCAAAGCTAGCTTCGCTTTTATGACACAAAGCCATATTTCTGCGTCTTTGAGAGTTGCTGATCCATCAAACGTTGGTGGTTACAAACTGATCCAAGTGTTGAATTGTCACGATTGGTGCAGGGGATAGCTGTTGGTCACCGTCTGCTTTAACACTGACACAGGTAGTAGCAACTGAACTGACTTGAACTGCCTCAAAGTTACTGCTGTAGTTGGTCCTTTCCATTTGTTGATCACTCCAAGGTTCAGGTAAGAGGGAAAAAGCATAGGTGAGGTTCAAGAATCCTAGTGCAGGGGAGCAGGTTTAACCCAAGAACTTATAAAAACAACTAAAAACTAGGTATGGTTGCTTATCTAAGCCTAAAAGCTTTGCAACACATACAGCACACTCAACAATCAAGAAAGATCCAAATTCCTAAGCACACAATAATCTAGCGTCTAAAAGGGGTAACACTCCTATCTTAAGAGACGCGACTCTCACACATGAGTCTCAACTTACTACTAAGCACTGGTTCTTCAAGCTTCTGGAACACTTCATCGATCCACTTCTCTTCGAGCTCGATGATTTCTTACTTCACGATCTTCAGGGTTGACGGCGACATCCAGTACCTTCTCCTTAAGTGTGAAACATCGTTAACTATTCGGAACAACTCAGGTAAGATTTCCATTTAAATCAAAGGGAAGGATAGAACTTTCAGCAAAGAGGAAAGAATCGAAGAATAAGATGAGTCAAGAATGTATTATTCTTTCAAGTTAAATTTTCTCTTTAGAAAATAATTTTGAAGCTCCTAAAGACGGCCAATCTATCTAAGGTCAAGACCTACAGTCAGTATGGCTCTGATACCACCTCTGTCGGGACCCGAATGTGCAAATCCAGACCCTTTGTGTATTCAGCACTAGTCCAGGATCACGCTAGTGCACACAGTCTCAACATAGATAAATATCACAATCATACACAGCGGGAAAGAGAAATAACACAAATATAGAATATAAACTATTGAATGACCTTAAGGTCAACCTTACACTTGTGAGGCCTTGACGGCTTCAACTCCAAATAAGTAGCAGCGGAACGAAGAACATCGGTGAATCCCATCAATACGCCACAGGCAACTGACAGGGTTCGACTCCTAGATAATCGCCTTCTTACGGAACTTCTTCTTCGACGATGTAGACTTTTGCTCACTGGTGATTGTTTGTTTGTAAGGGGTGAGTACATAAAGCACTCAGCAAGTCATGCACAGAATGCAAGTCTAATAACTATATGCATGGCTTATTCCAAATAACAGGCTGAATGGTTATTTTGCAGGAAAGCAACAATCACAAATAAATATAATAGATTGTAAAGGAGTAAAACAAGTAATAACAGTAATAGATTCCACAGTTATTTCACAAGTAAACCATACCACAACCTTAACCAGTTATCACTTTTCCACAGGCAAACTGCCTCCAAACCCAAGTTCATTTTCATGAAAAGCTAACCCTTGACTATAATCCCCGAGCATTGTCCAGTACCGTCGACTCGGCAATTCGAATAGGTTTTACACTCTGAAGAGGTTATACACTTTACCCACAAGATACAATCAACTCATCACGTCAGCCGTGAATCGCCATACAAGAGTATGCGATTGAGCGATCATAACAAAGTCTTTCGGAAGCCTCTAACTACACAAGTGGACCTCTCCGGTTTTTGCCCTACACCATCCCTTCCCTTAGCTAAGGCGAAGTATGGGACTGACATACCGTTGGATGGGTACCATGCCGCAGCCCTGGTACGCTCCCCCTTCAAGCTACACAAACGGTGTAGTTGACACCCCGAGGTACCACAAGTAAGTTATTAGCGACTTAATCAACTAGGTCCGTCCCATTACAGACATGTGGTTGTACGATTGACTCAGTTCAAAGGCTTGCAAGGTTAAGTCCTTAGAGTGACTAGGGCAAGACTACCCAAAGCACCAAAACGATTTCCCCGGTGCCAACCATGGCCCACCAGCTCATTCTTGCCACTTGCCCCAGTCTAAATCATTTTATCACCCCAGTTGATTATTGCGCAACACAATGCCAACAACAACTCAACATCCTTGAAGAAGCACTAAGGCCTCCGCATATCAACATCATCGTGTTGGCAACACGTCACACCATTTCAAAATACATTGCATATTCCATTAATCAATATTGACATTTGTAATTCCAAAATGATGGCACTGATTCGTTGCAGGTCTAAGCAGACTAATACGTTCTATCTAACCCATGTTGGCAATTTATTAGCTACCAACTGTTAATCAACAAACCTAAGGTGACAAATGAATCATGGCGTACAACTATTATAGACAAGGTGGCAATAACAAGTAGGTTAAATACCTAATCCCAAATTAATTGAAATCAGTTTATATCCAACTAGCATGCAATAATCTAAAACAACATAATTTTCGAAAAGGGGATCAACATGGTCAAAGCACAACTTGCCTGGCCCTTGCAAACTTTACTGTCCTTTACTCTTTATCCTTGATCCTTGATCCTTGATCCTTGATCCTCGAGCTTCAACTTCCACTTTCTCGATCCTCAGCGATAAAGAAACACAAATACAACAAAACTCAAAAGACAATTCAAATAAATTCCAAATTAAGAACGAACAGCATTGAGCACAACGGCTGGGATAAAATTAGAAACTTGAACGGATTAGATCGAAGAGTTGACAAAAGAGGACGGGCTTTCGGAAGAACACCGAAAAGAGAAAGATTAATGACTGGGAAAGAAAGAATAATATTCCGAAGAATATTTCTTCCGAAGTTATTATCTTGATTGGACAGACAAGGACATATGGACACTCGATCTATAGATCGGGTCCATAAGGATATGTTAGTTCACAGTGAACTAAACTGATTCTCGAAGTTGACTTTTGTTGACCGAACGGACACAGTCAAACAAAGGAGAGACGGATAGATTAGATCGGGCACAAGGTTATGGCACATGGCCAATGGTCTATCGACCAAGTCCACGAATGAATTCTCGATTAATGGCAGATTAGGTTTTCAGGGATAAGATAAGACAAGTGTCTTACCACGATTGGAACAACGGGAAAGATTGCAAAGATAACAACGCGGTTCACGATGAACTTGGTTCATCGAACCGGTCTTAGGTTAGGGTTTTGATTCGGCTTTGAAGATGATATGACGATGAGACTAGGCTCACGTCATGATGATAGAACAGATGAAGGCATCGCACTAGGGTTTGTGCAAGAATGCACGCATGCGATGACAACGAGGCGAAGAGAGCCAAGCGTTAACGATGGAACGTTAACGGCGAAATGTTAACGACGGAGCATTAACGGTGGAACGTTAACGACGGAGCGTTAACGACAAAGTGTTAATGGTGAAACGTTACCGGCAAAACGTTAACGGAGGAACGTTAACGACGGAGCGTTAACGACGGAGCGTTAACGGTGAAACGTTAACGGCAAAACGTTAACGGAGGAACGTTAACGACGAAACGTTAACGACGAAACGTTAACGGAGGAACGTTAACGGGGAAACGTTAACGGAGGAGCGTTAACGACAGAGCGTTAACGGTGAAACGTTAATGGTAAAACGTTAACGGAGGAACGTTAACAATGAAACGTTAACGGTGGAGCGTTAACGACGGAGCGTTAATGGTGGAACGTTAACGGCAACAGGTAACGGAGGAACGTTAACGGCAACAGGTAACGGAGGAACGTTAACGGCGGAGCGTTAACGGCGGAGGTCAAACAATGATAGGATACTCATGAAGCAAAGTAGCGACCGTCGGTACAACGACACGGCCGCGATAAAACGCTACCAAGGACGGCTAACCGGTGCGCGAACCGGCGACACTTGCTAGGTTGAAAAATAACGATTTATGGCCGGCACCGGGCTTCTCGACAAACGGAGACCAAAAGAACATTAATGATGGACCAAAACAGTACAAGATGATCCTCCGGACGCGACAACACGGCCGGAGCGAACCAAAATAGCCGGCGTCAAAAGGCGACGCGCGGCGACGGCAAACGGTGGCCTAAATATATATAAAAAAAATTCTGGAGGATGGGATGGCAAAGGGAGAATGTCTACTGCGTAGAGCGCGGCGAGACGAACTCAACGGTATAGGCGGATTTTGCGGCGCCCCTCCGGATTAATCACAAACTGCCGATTAACGGGTTTCGGATCAAAACTTTGGACGGCCATAACTTCTAGAATAATGATCGGAACTTAACGAAATTTGACCGAGAGCTAGATGGGACCAAGAGGCACACCGTGACGAAGGTGGCTCAAAGAAATAACTTCTGGAACAGCGGGGAACTCGCGAGGAAGTTTGCCATTGTCTGAAACGCAGTCTGTTCGTAGTCTGATTGAAGAATTTATTTTTCTTCGCCAAATCCAGAGGGCAAAACCGTAAGGCAATATGTGCATCATGTAGAGGACATCCCCAGGAGTCTACACAAAAAAATTCACGGTCAAACTCGAAAAATTGAGGGAGTTATGGCCTCGGCAAGATTCGAGATTGAAACGGCCATAACTTTTGTTCCCGTGGGCCAAATTGGCTGAATTTTGGACAGAAAACATATGGTACCTTGTGGCACACCACGGCCATGATGGATCTAAAAAAGAGTCGACGAGCTGCCCGGGACGCGGCTCCAAAGTTCGGCCAACGTTGGGCGACATCCGGAGGACATGGGGTGGTTTTCTCGGTTTTGGGGGAGATCCAAGGGGTGGAACCTACGTGGGAGAGGTCATGGGAGACCTACTAGGGCTGGTGTGGTGGCTAGGTCAAGAGAAATCAAGAAAACACGAAAAACGGGTCTTGTGGAGATTTTATCGAGCACTTACCGTGCATGAAACGGACTAGGGCGGCGTGGGCCAACGGGAGGGCGACACCTGGCCGTGGGGGGGCTGGGCTGGCCGGTGTTTCTGGGCGCGTGGTGCAGCCTGGGCCGCGAGGCGCTGCCGGGGAGGGCGACGGCGGGGTGGGGCGCGGCCAAAGTGAGGGGCGACACACAGGAGGCGGTCTACCGGGCGGGTGGGCCGGCGGGAGGAGAGAGAGGGATTTGTCCCAAGCGAAAATCCGGAATTTCCAATCTTTTCCAAATAAAAAAAATTCCCCAAATCCAAATAAATCATTAGAGGCAATAAAAATACCAGAAAAATTCTAGAAAATATTTTGAGACATTTTGAACTCAAATAAAATATTTTCAACAAAACTTTATATAAACTTTTCGAAATAATTAATTAATTTAAACAAAAAGGCTTAATACAAATCGATCCCGAATAAATCCGAAAAATAGCAAACAAGCTCCGAAAAATCTCAAAAATTACAGAAGAACTTCTTGGAACACAAGGAACACAAATAAAATAAAATAAATTTTATTTGAGGTTTAGAATAATCAAACTAAATTGTTTTAGCTTTTAGAAAATTCATATTAAGCTTTATAAACGTGAGAAAATCAACGAAAATTTTTGGGATGCTAATCTAAACCAAAATTTTTTGAAAACCCAAATTTTGGGACGTTACAAATCTCCCCCCTTAACAGAATCTCGTCCCCGAGATTCAGGGCTGACTATAGAATTAGGTTTAGGGGGACTCAACTCTTGAGCTTCCTCGAACTTCCAAGCAACTACACACTGGACAGGGGTTGCTTCTGAACAAACGCTTGGTAACATCCAAAATTTTGCAGGCTGCTCCTTGCGGATGAGGTCCTCTTACAAGTCCACTGACTCCAACTGTGTTTGCTTTTCGGGCACAAGGCACTTCTTCTGCAGAAAATCTTGATACTAACTTTGTCGGGAAATCTTGAACATCTCCTGCACTCATGCTGACGCTTCTGGCAACTCCATTGATAGGCTCCTTGCTTCTGTTCTTGAACACTTGATTTTCTGCTTCTTCTAGAAATTGGACAAGCTGTATCTGACAACAAAGCTTACTTGCAATTACGCGGTCTTCAACGAGACTTGGATAGCATTCCGGTTGGTCTGGCACTATTTTTGTCAGATTGATTCTTTAGCATTGACTGAAACTCTGTATCAACTGAATACTCCTTCATAGTTCACTTTCTGACGCAAGTGTCTCGGTAGGCGAGGGACTAGGGTTGAAGTGAACAAGTATAACACCTTTTCTCCTAGGACAACTATTAGCAAAGTGTCCCGGCTCATTGCATCTGAAGAAACACTTGACTGACATCTGTTGGTATCCTCCTGATGTAGCACTGGTATTGGTAGGGGTAGAGCTGAGATCGATGCGATCAACGGTGATCACCTTCTTCTGAGAGTAGTGGTTAGCAAAATTTCCTAGCTGATGACAAGCAAAGCAAATTCTAGACAGCAGGCTTCTTCCTTGAGAACGTTTCACCGGGTTGGTGTTATGAAAAATCTGACCATCAGGGCTAAGCACAGGTGAAGGTGTCTCTAACAAAGTCTGAGTAGTCTGGCAACTGAGTTGTTGAGGGGCACTCCTCATTCGCTGTTGCGGTGGTCCTTCTTGACAAACTTTCTGACGCTTGCGGTGGTCTTCCAATTCCTTGCACTCATCTTTTAGACCAAGAGTCTTGTTAACCAATTCCTTTTGCTTCAACTGATTCTTTGAGCAAGTTGCTCTCGTAGTTTTACCACTCACTTTTGGTATTACAAACTTTACTGCAGTAATTTCTGGAATGATCATGGCTTCAGAAATTGCTTGATCTTTCTGTGGGCATTCCTTAACAAACTGATCATGGCTTCAGAAATTGCTCGGGCGCTGGTCGGCGCAGGTGCGCCAGCGAAGACGCTGTGGAGGGCGAGCGTCGGCTGGGTGGACGCGGCCCAGGCGGAGGGGCGACGCGCGCGTGGAGGCGGCCCAGCTGGCGGGGTGGGCCGGTGGGAGGAGAGAGAGGGATTTGGCCCAAGCGAAAATCCGGAATTTCCAATCTTTTCCAAATAAAAAAAATTCCCCAAATCCAAATAAATCATTAGAGGCAATAAAAATACCAGAAAAATTCTAGAAAAATTCTAGAAAATATTTTGAGACATTTTGAACTCAAATAAAATATTTTCAACAAAACTTTATATAAACTTTTCGAAATAATTAATTAATGTAAACAAAAAGGCTTAATACAAATCGATCCCGAATAAATCCGAAAAATAGCAAACAAGCTCCGAAAAATCTCAAAAATTACAAAAGAACTTCTTGGAACACAAGGAACACAAATAAAATAAAATAAATTTTATTTGAGGTTTAGAATAATCAAACTAAATTGTTTTAGCTTTTAGAAAATTCAAATCAAGCTTTATCAACGCGAGAAAATCAACGAAAATTTTTGAGAAGCTAAACTAAACCAAAAATTTTTGAAAACCCAAATTTTGGGGCGTTACAGTGTGTTTGGCTGAGACGTGTAATTAACTATATCCAGGACTCATATGGTTTTAATACCGTCGTTACCCCTACGATTATCTATGAAGATAATAAATACTTGTGCTACACAAAATGCAAATGAGTTATGTAAAGAGCAATATCACGATGTATATTGCTCCAAAAATTTTCTATCCTCATGAAGTCCAAAAGAATAGTGAGGTAACAATATTACAAACTAAATCATGTGAAAATATAGCAGATTTGTTCACTAAGTCCTTGTTAAAATTATTAGCATTGGAATGAAATGACTTAGAGATATGCATAGTTTAGGAGGAGTAAACCCTGAATCATAACCCCTTTTGCTCGATCCTAAAGATCATAGTTTATATCCTGAAGATTATAAGTTGTGCTCTTTTTTCCTTCGTGAGTTTTTGTGACACTACGGAATGTCAGACTTTATAAAATGTGAAATTAGAGATTGTGACATTATAAAATGTGAATTTGGAGATTTAAACTTTACACTATGAAGTTTAATCGTGTTCCGGGCCGATTTCGGGAGTTTTGGGCCTTTCCGGGGAAGATTGGGCCCAAGGGAAAGAGTCGTGGGCTTTAGTGGGATGATGTTTGGGCCCATGTGGGAGTGGGAGGCCAGGTTGGGCGCCACCCCCTGCCCTTGTGTGCTCCCCACCTTGGAAACCCTAGCCGCCTCCCTTGCCTCTCCTCTCCTTGCCTCCACTCTTCCCTAGCCGCCACCCCTAGCCGTCCCCTTGCGCACCACCCCTCTCCTCTCCTCTCCTCTCCACCACCCTTGCTGCCCCTAGGGGAGTTCTACACCTCACCACCCCGCAGATCCGTCCATTGGAGCGCTCCGCGATGAGGAGATTCGGTGGATTTGGAGCGAGGAAGGAGCGCGAACCGGGAGGAGATTTGTCGGATCTACGTTCGTCGGGCGAAGGTATGGCTAGGGGAAACCTTGGGTTTGGTCTAGGTACTGTTCTAGGGGTTGATATCATGTTTTTAGATCAATTTGTGGTGCTGTGATTGGGTAGATTAGATGAAAATCTAGAGTTTGCCACGTTCTCTGCTTCGGGTAGATTGTGCAGTGGACCTAGGGTTTGAGTTTTCGCCAATTTAGAGTCGGAATTTGGTCGTCCGCCTGTTGAAGAAGTTGTAGGTAATTGAAATACCTTTAATTGGACGTAAAGTATGCTTAATTCTGATCATCCATTTAAACGTTATGCTCGTTTTACCGAGCATGTTCAAAACTGTGATGAGATTGGATCAGATCACGGTATTATGTAGATTAAACCACTTTAGAGGCCGAATCAGTTTTTCCATATACTTAGAAAAAGTTAGGAAATGTCCTAAGCTACGCGAGGATGTACTCATTTAATCAATTTGAAGTCTTAGAACTCAAGTTATGCTCATTGGAAGTTTGCTGTCCCGACGGGACAGAACCTCTGTTTTTGGGTTTTGCGAGTAATTTGCGATGTCGGGGTAGAAGAGTGTTTGCGTACTGTTTTGGGGGCACGTTTTGAGTGTGTGGTATGTTTGTGCAGGTGGTGTGACCCCGGGAGTGCCCTCATCCTCTCGCCAATCCGTCGCCCGAGGTTAAGGCAAATGTATTGGAATGGGTATCGTTTAGATTGTTGCTAAACTTGATTGGATACAACTTGCTTTATGATATGATGCTAAGAATGATGTTTTCCTATGACATGATGAACATGATTTCATATTGTTTATGATTGTGTGGTATTTAATGTTTATGCCAATATTTACATGTTATGTCATATGTGCATTCATAATGGTAGAGGCGTCCCATGCTGATGCGGGCCTCTGTGTTCAAACGTAGTGAACACGAAAGACCTACCTCGTAGTCCCATCCACGTGTGTGCATGGGAGCGAGTCAGTAAGAGTAGGCACCCTCCATCTACGGGATGGAAGGGGAAGGGGGTGCACGCCGACGGGTGTGCACTCGGCAATACCGGTATGTGCTTCGTGGAGATATGAGCATTTGCATTGCATACATGATGATGATGAAATGAGTACAATGATGTTGAGACATGAGTATGATATGGTATATGCAACTATGATTTGTTCATGATATTAATCATGGTATGTAGTGATGAAAACGTTGAATTGTTCTTGTTGGTCCATTGCAATATACTTGCTGAGTGTTGAACTCACGCTTGTGATTTCTTGTTGTTTTAGGTACCATGAGACCGGCATGCGGGGAAGGGAACTAGTCTCACTCCTACACGTAGCGTCACACATGTGTTTCCACAGTTATTCAGTTGGTGTTTTGATAATAAATTTAGTGTGATGCAAACTGGTTTATGGTTTAGTCTTGTGTTCTGAGAGCCTTACTGTTCGTTTGGCTCATGGAGACTTTAAATGCTTAAAGTTGGACTTATATTGCTGTCATACCACTATTTATTGTTGTTTTAGATGTCTCATTTATTGCCATACATTGCTATGATATTGTTATTGTTTCAATTCATGTTAAAACAAAGGAGATGCTGCCGAAATTTCGGTTTTTAGCATTTGTGCCTTTGCTGTAATTTGTCTTTATTTATGGTTATTAGGTGATGTTTAGTCTATGTTTGGTAGCATTCAGGCATACTAGATGCCGGGGTGTTACAGTTTTCCTGAAGTTTTCTCACATGAAGGCTTCTAATGAAGCAACTAGTGTAACACAGAATGCGGGTGCCATGTACTCTTTTCTCCATCCATTTTTTCCCATTGGGTTTTGGGAGGAGTTTTTAATGAGACATGTGCATTAGCGGTATTCACCCAAAAGGGGAGTGTTATGATAAATGGTTAGAGTTCCTGCCCTATATGGAAGGACTCTATCTATTGGTGGGCGATTCCGAATTAATCTTCAAGGGGTCTCCACTATATATATAGGGTATTGCCTTGTACAGAGAGATCATTAATCTAATAAAGAGAGAGTTTTCCCCTACATTATGTGTGCTTATACTTGCGCTCCTTCTTCTACCCGTGTGATTATATTGGAGTGCCATTGATTGGTGTGGGTGTACGATCTCATTTCACAACAATAATATCTTAGTTGGGGCCAATATATTGTTACTGGTTTACGCTAATGTCGTCCGTCTTGGAGAAGTATTTATTTTATACTGAAAATACATTTATGAAGTCTTGCTAACATCAGCACCAAAAAGGAATTTTGGCCGAAATATTTTTCTACGCAAAATACAATTATGATGCCACATGACATCACGGTGACACATGGCCTAATCCAATGTTGACATGTGTCACTGCGGTTTTGAATTTTCAAAAAAATTAAATTTCTACTAGAAATGGTAATTATAACGCCACTACTAACATCATAACCTAATTAAATTAAATAAATATTTTTCTAAAAATCCGTATTAGATTGATATGTGGGCCCACGGTCTATAGACCGGGTCCATAGATCTACCCAAGTCCACGGTGGACTTGGTCTCATTGCTGACTTCATGGCTAACGTCATCACGATCCGGCGCGGCTGGTGACGCCTCGGCTTCTGTGCATACATGTGGCGGCTTGCTACCGGCTCAATGCGTGGCACGATTTGAACCATACAGTTCAAAATCTACGGCTTGGGTTGCTTAGAATTGTGACTATGACAGTGCCACATGGCAGAGTAACACCATATCCACATGGATCAATCTACGCCACTCATCTTGAGATTCAACAGCTGAGATTGATCTAATATACGGTGATGAGATGCGAACACGTGGCTCAATCTAGATGCTTCGTAATGAATCTAATGGTTGAGATTCCACGATGAGGACCAGGGCGGCAAAGGCTTACCGGACGTGAAGACGAAGGGTTCTCGGCGGCGTTTCCTCGTCGAGGTTGCTTCAGAACTACGTGAATCCGATGTATCAAGAGATGACGAACTCAACTGTGCCCTTAAACTCAACGGAGATGCAACGACGATGAAGATCCAAGCAAAGAATGCGGTAGCACTCCAACTCTAACGATGAATTGCGGTTGAACCACAACGACTCGAGCTTTGAGGCTTGGGGCAATGTGCATGGCGTGAAATGGAGATTACGGGCGGGGCATTCAAAGCATCTAGGTGGTTGTGTCAGGCGTAGATTCCACAGTGTAACTGATGCGACGGCGGAGTCTAGAGACAATATGGTGAGGTTAACGTGGCTTAATCTCAACCGAACACGTGTCATGCGATCAACGGCTCTGGGAGCTAGTATTACGCGGTAGCAGATCAGCTGTTCGATCGCGATCGAATGATCCCCCTGCTAGGGTTCCGCGAGGTCATGGGCTTGGATCGAGTTGGGCAGGCGAAGGAATGTGTCGGGCTCAGATCGATGGGTTTTTGGCCTAATAGGCCATAAACTATTTGATGGATTTTCTAATTAAAAATAATTCAAAAAAATATATTTATCCAAAATAAATTGTAAAAGTATCAGAAAAATTTCAAAAAATCTAGAAAATATTTTGAGACATTTTGAACTCAAATATAATATTGCAACAAAAACTTTATTTGAAATGTGTAAATTTAATTAATTCAAATTAATTCTAAATAAATCCATATAAATTCCAAACAATTCTCAAAATTTCAAAGGCACAATAAATGCAAGAAAAGCAAAAATTGGGATGTTACATAGGAACACCACGTGCCGGAGTGTTAGCGCCGACTACGCATTTTTAGGCGAAGAAGGTGTGGTGGCAAGGGTTTCAAGAATTCCAAATTCCAATGGTGTCTCATAACCCTAAAACCAGCACCCCTCTTTTTATATAGACATCCCATAATATGTCTCTACATTAGAGACCCATTAGAAACTCGAAGCCCATCATAATTCATATCACCATCCGAATTAAGTCCCAACCTTTTAAGATAGGTTCACGTATACTTGAACATGGCTTGAGTACTCTTACTCAACCATTAATCGATAGCGATCCCTAGCTGAACACGTCGACTCTCAAGTATATATAAAAATCGCATCGGACGAACCTTAACAATTCTTAATTATATGCATTTCCCTTTGCTTCATGATATCGGTCAAATTCAAGGCGAGTATTCGCCATCCCTGTTTAGATGGCTCAACCACTATTTCTCAATTACTTGACTCGGAATCCCTGACTACAGATAATTCTTTAACCATGAGTAGTATGGCCATGTATTTATAGAATCCGACCACTCGAGAGGCTTAGAGATATCTCTCCCGTTGTATAGAGGCAAATCCCATCTTGATCGACCATGCCTCGCAGCATGCTTCACAACAAACCCGAAAACCACATTTATAACTTCTCATTTACGAAGTAGCGTTTGGCAACCCCTAAGTAAGTCATTACACATCTCGAGTATATGCGTCAACCTCGAGTCTAAGAATATAGTATATGTTGTGGGCCCAACAAACCCACCCCCTCCGGCAGGCGAAGCAAGGACCCCACCTCTGCCCGGTTCAAGCAAAACTGAAGCACAACAAACAAAAAATAAAGCGCGGAGTACAAGTTGAGGGCATGTGGGGCGGAAACCAGACTAAACAAGTACACAGGCGAAGCAATGAGCCGGAGAAACACAAGAATCCAAGGAAAAGGTCTCCCTTCGTGGCTTCTCGTGAACATGGCCGACAGGAGGGACAGCCGAACCTGCCGCCCTGTCAGGACCCGCAGAAGGACATCAGGTAATGTCAGGTTGATCTAGAGCCACTGGGCACATGTAATCCCATTAAAGCCCTTGGAGAGCAAATGAGACAAAGGGACAAGAATGTAAAGCATGTAGAAAGGCGCTACGTGGTAACCATCCGGCCCTTCGCCGGGGACAGGTGGTGGCAAATGGTTGTAAAGCCACTGGAAAAGAACCTGAGATCCCCTGTCAGGGCTGGTCGAAAAAAGATCCGCCCCTACATGTGTTTGGGGTGATCCCTCCATTCCCATCCGATAAAAAAAGGAAGGAGGGGTGTCCGAGAAAAGGGGAGGGATTCGAAGTTCACACACATATTCTAAGATCTCGAGCTTGACGATTTGAGAAAGAATTCTATTCGCGCGGCGCATGCCGCCAATAGAGGCGCCGTCCGTGGGGATCTAACAGCTATGTGAAGCCATTGCTCTCCATCCAGCACGAAGAACAAATCTTTTGCTGCCATGCCACCGAAGAAGGGAACGGCAATAGAATCTAGAGAAGCCGCGGCGATGACAGGAGCAAAAGGATCAAGACGATCTGCGAGGTGCCAATCCTGCGATCAACCCCAACTCCTTGTCGGTGAGAATCTGCCATCAGCCTCGGTGGAAGCAAGGGGGACATTAGGAGCACCACCTCAATAGACCCCGGCAACAACACGCAAGCGCACCCACAACACTAGAGGAGAATGTAGCGGAAGCGTCAGCTCGCCCGGCCCACCGCCAAGTTGTCCATGGGGGCGAAGAGGCCCTCAAGGAGGGGACCAGAACCTAGGGGGCGCTCGACCCCAGCATGCAGGCATTGATGGAGGCCAACGAAAAACTCATGGTGGAAGTGAAGCGCCTGCAAGAGCAACAGGATCGAAGGCGCGATGAATCGCAAGAAGAAAGTCCAAGCCGCGAGGTGTTCTCTCTAGCATACCTGGGAGCCTATAGGGATGAAAATGATCCAAACCCCCTCGGAATCTGGCTTCAGGCAAGAAGATGGCCCTCTCCAAGGAGCTTTAAGTTCCCCACCATCAAACCGTATAATGGTAAAATGAATCCTAGAGAATTCCTCCGCGTCTACGACACGGCTGTGGAGGCCGCCGGGAGAGATGATGATATCAAGGCCAAGGGGCTTTTGCTAGCGCTCGAAGGAATAGCCCTGTCCTGGTACTCTTCACTGGAGCCGAGTTTGATTGCAAACTGGCCGCAGCTCCGCGCTAAACTGGAAGGCAACTTCTAGGGCAATTTTGACAGAATGAAAGAGGAAAGTGACTTATTCGCGATCAAACAACGCGAAGGAGAGACTCTCAAATGCTACTTCCAGCACTTTTCCAGAGTCAAATGCCAGATCCGAGGAGTCAGTGATACCACCATCATCCACGCGGCGCGTTGTGGACTTCGAAGGGGACCATTGGCGGAGAGGCTTACTTGCAAGGAAGTACGCACCGTGGTGGAGCTCTTTGCCAAGATGAGGGAATATGTACGAGCAGAGGAAGATAACCTCCGAAGGGAAGACAGGCCACGACGCGAGCCTCTAGGATGAACCCCACGTAAAAGGGACCGAGAAAGGGAACTCCCGCCTAGGGCCAAAGCGAAGGACCGACACCCAGATTCTGATGGGACAGACAGGGGAAGGAGGATTCACCATATTGATGAGCGAGGAGATCAGCGAAGCGGCGGAGGGCGACGGGCGGAGCTGCGAAGGTGCCTCCCCCTGGGCGGGAAAAGCAGGACATGGAACATCGAGTGATTCGCAGGGAGGAGCAAGACGGGAGGCGATACCTCTACGAGTACCATGGGGAGAATAACACCCACGATACTGTTCACTGCAAAGTAATTAAGGGATATCGACGCTTTGAGGTGAAGCAAAGGGAAGTCGAGACACACCCTCCACCACCAGCACCACCTCCTGCTGAACGTCCACATTTCCCGCCTCAAGGGGGGGTAATCACCTTCGCCGTGTAATCAACGTCATCGCCGAAGGCTCTTCATCACACCTTTCATCAAAAAGGCAGAGAAAGGCCTACACAAGACAGATTAATCACATTGGAATTAACCCAATCACCCCCGCACAACTGAAGCTCGAGCCGATCACCTTTATGCAAGAAGATGCGATGGGGGTGCATTTCTCGCACCAAGATTCCTTGGTGGTAACCACCGTCATTGCTGACTGCGAGGTGCGCCAAGTGTTGATAGATGGGGGGAGTACAGCAGACATCTTGTCTGCAGAGGCTTTCCGTCAAATGATGATCCCTCAGGACCGGCTGAAAAGGTTGGAGGTGCCGCTGATGGGCTTCGGGGGAAACGTAGTCAGCACCTTGGGTCAAGTAGAGCTGGAGGTCACCTTCGCCACGTTGCAAGTTAGTGCTGCAAGTTGCATCACGTTTGATGTGGTCGACAACCTTTCCAATACAACGCCATCCTGGGTCGAGGATCAGTGACTGCCTTGGGAGCTGTTGTTCATCATGGATTCTTGTGCATGAAGATTCCCTCTACCAACGGCGTTGTTACGGTGCGGGGGGACCAGGCGCTCAGACGAAAGATAGATATGGAGAACCCCCCAGGTCAAGCAAGTTTGCATTATGGAGCAAGACCCTACATTGGTGCAGCATAGCAAATGGCTCCCCAAACCACAACCTCAACGGGATACGAAGCAGGCGGTGCTCCGGCCAGGCGGAGACAAAACCGTGACTCTCAGTGCAACGTTATCCCCCGATGAGGAGAAATGCTTGATACAGCTCCTTCAAGAGTACGAAGATGTGTTCGCATGGGAACTACAAGATCGCCCCGGAGTTAGCAGAGATACCATTGAACACTCCCTAGCCATTGCACCAGGCGCGAAGCCAAAGAAATAGAAGCTCAGAAAGCTCACCGTAGAAAGACAGGTCGCTACAAGAGCGGAAGTGGCCAAGTTGCTTCAAGCGGGAATTGTACACGAAGCTCTCCATTCGGAGTGGTTGGCCAACGTGGTCTTGGTCAAGAAGCCTAGCTGAGCTTGGAGAATGTGCATTGACTTCACCGACTTGAACAAGGCTTGTCCCAAGGATAACTTCCCCTTGCCCCGCATCGACCAACTCGTCGATTCTACCTCCGGGTCAGAAAGGATGAGCTTCCTCGATGCCTACTCTTGCTATCAAGTGTACATGCGAAGGGAAGATGAGGATAAGACGGCATTCATTACACCCTTCGGCGCGTACTGCTTCGTACGGATGCCGTTCGGCCTCAAGAATGCTGGTGCCACCTTCACATGGTGTTGGGGAACATGGTATGCTACACTAGCACAAATTAAAATTTCTACCGCAAACCAGAAAAGCTACTCGCAAGAAGGGGATCATAGATCTATTACCACTAGACGCGCAGTTGCGGAATCCTTCGCACGTCATTGTAGTGGATCGTTCTCGGCGTGGATCATCCTCGCCGCGGATCGTCCTTGCCACGAATCATCCTCACCGCGGATCGTCCTCGCCGCGGATCGTCCACGCCACGGATCATCCTCCCTTCGGATCGTCCTCGCTGCGGATCGTCCTCTCCACGCCGCAGTAGCAGCAGCGTCACCACAGCAGTCCACACGTCCGGGGATGGAATGCCGTGCGTCGGTGTGCAAGCACCGGGTCGCTCGGCAGGGGCAACGAGAGGAGGTGGCTAGGGTTTCTGGCGAAACACCTCTAAACCGCACGAAAGTGTGTTCTGCGTTTAGCCTCCTCCCCTCCTTATATAGCCACGAGGTGAAACCCTAGGCAGTCAGGGCCCATCTACGCGCTAAGCCCACGAGGTCCATTAATTACGGATCCAATCCGAATTAATGCGTCCTAGCCCGTTAAGTGTGTGACCCTATAGGTTCATGCGCATTTGGACATGGGTTCATAAAACCCTTTTTTATAATCCAATATTCGGTAGCGGCTCCTTGCAGAGCATGCCAACTCCCAAACGCATATGATTAAAGTACTGATGTAATAATCCCTTTGCCAAACTATATGAAGATCGAACTCAAGGCGAGAAGCATGTCATCCTTTGACAGTTCAATCCATCTCTCGTATCCGTGATATATTAATAAGTTGTGATTGACTTCTCAATCACGGCATGGCCATGCACTTCCTTAATCATATCACATGAGTGGCCTAGACATATATCTCCGTTACATTGGAGTGGCAAATTCCATCTTGACTGCTCACTTCCCTCTCCATGTTTCATAGTAAACATGAAAGCTACCTTTATAACTATCCGGTTAGGAAATAGTGTTTGGTAACCCCAAGGTAAACTATTACACATGTAGGGAATATGACAATCTCAGGTCTAAGGATCATACATCTACTATGTATGAGATACACTGATGACACATAAAAATGTAACATTCTCGCAGTGTCCCATTGTGGGTCTTTCTAACACATGTTCTTCAACATGCGTCCACAATGTATTGATGATATCTCCATATCCCATGATCTATGAAACATGATCATCGAACAATACATGTGCTGATCTATTCATCGTTGTCCTATACAATGATATCCGATCAGAGATATTTATCAAATTATATCAATAAGTAAAGAGCTTCATAAACAAGTCACACACTTGTTAATCAAAACAATGATATACATTCATTGGACCAATAATCATATTATTATTCATAAACATAGTCATGTTACAATCATCCATATGATTGCCTCAAGGGCATAACACTAACACATGGCTCATCACCAAAGTCTTCGCTAATCAGCTGGGAAGGAACGTTGAGGCTTACATTGACGACATCATTGTAACTTCGGCACGGTAATCAACAGCCAGTATACTTCATCTATAAGGCCTTACAAGGAGCGAAGCTACGATACTCGGAAATAGAAAAATTAGCATATGCTCTATTGATGGCCTCCAGGAAGTTGCGGCATTACTTTCAAGCTAACCGTGTCAAAGTACCAACTGCATACCCCCTCGGCTCCATGCTGTCCAACAAAGAAAGCACTGGGCGTATTAGTAAAAGGGCGGCCGAGCTCGCACCCTTCGAATTAACCATAGTGACACGCACCGCCATCAAGAGACAGGCTTTGGCCGATTTTGTGGCAGAAAGGACTTCGCCGGTACCCGGGGAGGATGATACGACAACAATGTGGTTCATCAATTCCGACGGGTAGTGGGGCGCGAGCGGAGCAAGGATAGCCGCAGTAGTGATGGCTCCCGCAGGTGAAAAGGCCGAATTCACAGCAAGGCTGGACTTTCCCTCAACTAATAATATAGCAGAATATGAAGTGCTCCTGCTAGGGCTTCAAAAAGCGAAAACCATGGGAGCAAAAAGGGCTATACTGCGCACCGATTCAAAACTTGTCCAGGGACATACTTCCAAAGAATATCAAGTGAAGGATGAGCAACTTCAAAAATATGTAGAAGCAGTCCGGGCGATGGAGAAGGGCTTCGATGGGTTCTCCATCCATACGATACACAGGGCCCAAAACAAGAGAGCAGACGAGCCGGCAAAAGTTGCAGCTGCCGAAGGGGCTTTACCATCTACGGTGTTCTTCGAGTTGCTTCGAGCCCTATCTGTCTCCCCTCAAGTAAATCTCATAACCCGGGGAGTCAATGAAGACTGGATAAGTGAAATATACGACTACCTCCTCGATGGGGCCCTTCCCCATGATGAAACTCATGCCAAACAGTTGGAAAGACGAGCAACCAAGTACGCCATAATTGATGGGTTTTTGTTTCGTAGTGGCCTTTGCGCCCCATGGCTTCGTTGTGTATCATGGGAAGAAGGAATAGAGGCCCTGCATGAAGCTCATCAGGGGAGTTGTGGAGTGCATCAGGCTCCCCGGAATCTCGCGGGAAGAGTGTTCAGAATGGGACTCTACTGGCCTTCGGCGCTCCAGGATGAGGAGCAACTGGTCCGACATTGCCATGCCTGCCAGTGGATGACCAAGCAAAGACCCAATACCTCCGGTTTGGCCCTTCACCAAATGTGGAATCGACATCGTCGGTGCACTCCCCCGAGCTCGAGGCAACCTCCAGTTCATGGTCATCGCAATTGACTACTTTACTCGCTAGGTCGAGGCAGAGCCAGTGGCGAGAATTACGGCGGATGCCATAATTAAATTTTTTTGGAGGACCATCATCTGCAGATATGGAGTCCTGTATAAGATCATCACGGACAATGGATTCCAGTTCGACTCTAAAAAATTTCGTGACTACTGTGAAAGTGTTGGGACAAAGATCTGCTTCGCCTCGGTAGGCCATCCACAGTCAAATGGAGCTGTCAAAAGAGCAAATGGCCTGCTCCTCGAAGGCATCAGGAAGAGACTCCATTGTTCGGTGAAGGGTTCGTGGCCCGATGAGCTCCCTCATGTCTTGTGGGCCACTCATACTTCTACATCATGAGTAACTGGATTTTCCCCGTTCCGGCTTATCTTTGGAGAAGAAGTAGTTTCCCCTACCGAAGTCCAATCCAGATCCCTCTGCATAATCAGAGCTCCTGCTCAAGAAGGGGTGCAGGTGACGGGTGATCTAATGGAAAAGCAGAGACTCCAAGCTTTAAGCGTCATGAGAGCTTACGCGAAGGCTTCGATCTGGAGTTTTGACAAAAAGGTCTGAAGATGAGACCTAGCTCCCAGAGACATGGTGCTAATAAAGGCAACCCCTACCTTCGCCAAGCTGGAAACAACATGGGAAGGGCCATACATCATCCAAAGCTCAACTGCGAAGGGCACCCACAAGCTTGTAACTTTAGACGGCGAGGAAGAACCGAGGACTTGGAACACTGACGCACTTAAGAAATTTTATCTGTAATTGCTGGAAGAAGGCGAAGCCGGCTATCAATAAAGCGAAGAAAGAGTTTACAGTTGAAGACTATCTTGTTAAGGTTCAGGACCGGAAAGAAGTCCCTTCGCTCCGAAGACCCGTAGCTTCGCGCCAGGTAGGACTTAATGGACGCTTGGTCGGGCTAACGTCCCACCCGTCCCTTCACTCCGAAGACCCGTAGCTTCGCGCTGGGTAGGACTTAATGGACGCTTAGTCGGGCTAACGTCCCACCCGTCCCTTCGCTCTGAAGACCCGTAGCTTCGCGCCGGGTAGGACTTAATGGACGCTTGGTCGGGCTAACGTCTCACCCGTCCCTTCGCTCCGGATACCCGTAGCTTCGTGCCGGGTAGGACTTAATGGACTCTTGGTCGAGCTAACGTCCCACCCATCCCTTCGCTCCGGATACCCGTAGCTTCATGCCGGATAGGACTTAATGGACGCTTGGTCGGGCTAACGTCCCACCCATCCTTTCGCTCTAAAGACCCGTAGCTTCGCGCCGGGTAGGACTTAATGGATGCTTGGTCGGGCTAATGTCAATGTCCCACCTGCCTCCTCTGGAGACCCGTAGCTTCGCGCCCGGTGGGAACTTGCGGAATGTATGACTAAGCTAATGCCCCATCCTTCCCCTCACAGCGAAGGCCCGTTATATGAGACCAGGAAGAAAGTTACGAGGAAATATGGCCAGGCTAATGTCCTAAAAGGCCCTCCATAATGCGTCGAACAAGCAAACATACATGCTGCCGAATTGGGGGGATAAAGCAAGAGGCGCATCGCCTCAAAAGAAAAATACAAGAAAGATCAGAAGCGTTTCTTAACAAACAAAACGATTAAACTAAAAGTCCCACAACAATTTTATTACAAACGGTGATATTGAAGAACAAAAGTCTTCACCTATAAGCCTAAGCATCGTGCGAGCGCCTCACCGCCTCGAGGAGGGCATCCTTCGCTTTGAAAAGCTTGGGGACCACCTCAATCATCAACACGTAAACATTAGCGATGTCGCGGGCGATGGCCTCTTGTTCGGCAAGCTCCTCCATGGCACGGTCGAACTTGATCCAAAGCTCGGCTTCGTCCATGACGGCCGCCGGTGGGACGTCATCCCCGAAGCCGAAGACAAGGGGGAAGGCCCCTTCCTCCGTGGGAATCGGGGCATCGTCGGCCATCTGACGAGAGTCCCTGAGCTTAGAAATGGCCAGACGAGACAAGGCTAACGCAAGGAGCTCAAAAGCCTGCAAATGTTTAGGGGCCGGTGAGTAAACCAGAAATACTCTAGACGGTGACCCCCCTATATATACAACCCATGAAGGGAAGTCGAGGAGCCTAGAATTAATGCAGGGATTTGAGGAGCCTCCTCGACTTCTGATCGCCATGGGCAGCGAATACAAACGTATGTGCCTGCGCCACTCGATGTCACCTACTTTGCTAGTGATGCTCGGCAAAAATGCAAAATGAAAATAAAAAGATTAACACACATTATAATTGCCCAATCCTGATAGTATCCACACCGTTGAACATTAAAGCGCGCAAAAATTTCTTACATAGAGCCAACAAAAGACTTAAACAGAAGATAGAAGAAGAGGGTTACGACGAAAGTTGCTTCTCCTTGCCCTTTGCTTCGCTTGGCTTAGCTACGGGTTTGGAAGCATTCATCGCAGTGCGGGCCCAAGTACAGACTCCCTTGCTACCCCTTCTCCATGCTGTTTCTAGAAGTCAGAAATGAAACGAGAAGCTAACTGTATCGCAACGGAAGAGGGTTTCCCGACCGACGGGAGGTTAGCAAACCCTGGTTGCGTTGGCGCTGCGGGGACGGCTCCAAAGTGCTCACGAACATGAGCACAACCCTTCGCCTCCAGGAGCTGAGCAGTTTTAAGGGACCCCAGCTTTGCGCAATGATCACCGAAGGCCACGGCGGAAGACCCGAGCAACCCGGCGGAGGTTTGAAGGAATTTGATAGCTTCAGAATCAGACGAGAGGATGCGACTTCGGCTCGAACTGGCCTCAATCCCCAAGCGGGGGAGTTACTGTAGAAAGGTGTCTGTTGCCCCTTGGATCCCTAAAGACAAAAACTCCCGCACCTTTTGAATTTGTTCACAACGTTCCTCCGCCCGCTTGGTGTTATTAAAACGCATCCATCTTTTTTCTTATCATTCTGTTCCACCACAGCGCGAGCTTCCTCCGCAATGCTCAGGCTCTTCCTCATCGAAGATACGGCATCCTCGAGCTTGGCATTTTGGGCTGGCAAATATTGACTCTGGGATAGCTCGCTCTGCACCTTCGCTAAAGTTCCAGTGGATATCTGCAGAGCCTCCATCAATCGGGCCTTCTCAACCTCTAGCTCCTCCACACAATTTCGGGCCATTCTATGCTGATCAACAGCTGCATTGTGTCGGCCCTGAAGGTCCCAATTTCGACGGATTATCTTAGATGCCACAATGGCCCCCTTGAAAGAGAGATCCAAGGAAGCCTCGCACAGCCGGAGGTCATGAAGACCTTCAAAGAGAGCCACAGAATCCTTGAATGGGTGAAAAGCCTGCCGCATTTTTCTTAGAGTGGGGCCTGAAGCAACGCCACTCTCAAAGTTCCAGGTCGACAAATTTGATAAATCAAACCTAAAAGGAGGTGGTTTGGGCCGAACCCCAGAATTCGACAACTCTGGGGATGGATCCCCATTACTTGTGGATGAAGAACTTGCAGAAGCAACGATGGGGGGCTCAAGGCTCCCTGCTCTGACGGGAGCCATTGCTGCAGCGGGCAACTCAGTAGGGGCTGGTTCGGGAGCTACAGCGCCCTCGCCACTTCTACGCCATCCCCTCCTACGCACGCGCCATCAGACCTCAATAAATTAACGCAGCCAAAAGACCCCCGGGGGAAGGTTTCAGGAGTCGAACCTTCAGCCCCCAAAGGGGTATCCTGAGCGGTGACTTCCACCCGGAGATCGCGCACCTCCTCGGTGGGGGGGATAGTAGCCTCTCCAAGAACGACCAGCGCCTCCGTCGTTGGGGGGTCAACCCCCCCCTCCCATGCAGGATTGGAGGCACCCTCCGGTGGACCAAAAATCTCCTTAATGATTAGGTTGTCCCCTTCCTCATCATCCTCTAGGTCGCTAAGATCTACTCCAGGGATATTCAAGAACGAATACCCGGGAGACTGCTCCTCACTCGGGCCAGTGCCCGGAGTCATATCTGGAGGACCCGGTGCGGTGGAAAACTCCGCCGCTGCAAAGGTGGGCTGCCCCTCCGCTAGGCTCGGGCCGAATGCAGGACCCGGGGCACGAGGTGGCACTGACGGTTTCCCCGTTGAGGTAATGGGCGGTGCCTTAGCAAGATCCTCGCCTGGATTGGGATCGGAAGTGTTGGGCGAAACCGAAGACCTTGCGGCTACGGTAACAGGTGATAATTTAGAGGGGCCTGCGCCGGAAATAGGGTCAAGAGCGGACGACGTGATGGGTGGTATCACTACCATGGAGGCAGATGAATCACCCTCTTCGCTCATCTCTTCATCGTCCAAACTGTCGTCATCATCATCTCCGCCCAAGTCCTCACTCCCACAAGTGGAAGCAATCGCTTGGAGCGGAGCCGCCCGAGTTAGCCTAGCCCGCTTCAACAGTCGGAGTGAACCAACTGCCCCCAGAGGGGTGGGGGCAACCCGGAGCCCCCACTCAAAAAAACGAGTGTTCCTAGCGGCCCTGACTGCATCCATGGTCGCCTCATACTCTGTTGGTTTACAAGGCCCGAGCAACCCCCACGCCAGCTTCTCGGCCGCACCACGCCCAAGATTCTGAGCCCCTTTGGGCCTAACTACAGATACCGTACCTCCGGATGACCACTCCAAGGTTACGGTCGGATTCCTCGCTAGGGGCTCTACTCGACAAAGACAATATTCTTCAACCAAATCCTGCATCGTACTTTGGAGCTGAAGAGCCTTTAGGTACTCAAGAAGCCTCGTCTCCTCCGCATTCGCACTCCAATTTGGAGATCAAATAGCTTGAACAGGGCCCATGGAGGTTCGAAGAACGGAATCCGGGCCATTAAGTACTTGATAATACCATCGCTGCATCCATCCCTACTCCCATTTTCCTTTGGCGGCCGCCACTGGGATCTCCTTCACCAGCGATCTCTTCGTCTGGAAATTTAAGGAGCTAATGCAAGATCTTCAGTCCCCATCCCCGGCCTTGTGCTGTTTGGGCTGCCAGAATGCATCTTCAATAAGGGAAAACAGATGCCCGGTCAGCTTGAATCCGGCAGGGCGGAACACCCACTCCAACACCGCCAATCGCATTATGGCATTGGGCGTAAGCTGTGAAAGTTATGCTCGAAAGGCTCGCAGCACAGATGCTAACAGAGAAGTGGCGGGCAACCGAAGACCCGCCTCCAAGAACGCAGCAAACACCACCGCTTCATTCGGTCGCGGCTGGGGAGTCTCCTCATCATCAGGAAGGCGCATAGAGAGACGTTGTAACATCCCAAAATTTGGGTTTTCAAAAATTTTTGGTTTAGTTTAGCTTCCCAAAAATTTTCGTTGATTTTCTCGCGTTTATAAAGTTTGATTTGAATTTTCTAAAAGCTAAAATAATTTAATTTGATTATTCTAAAACTCAAATAAAATAAATTTAATTTTATTTGGATTCCTTATGCTTCAAGAAATTCTTCTGTAATTTTTGAGATTTTTCGGAGCTCGTTTGCTATTTATTAGATTTATTCGGGATCGATTTGTATTAAGCCCTTTTATTGAAAGTAATTAATTATTTAGAAAAGTTTATATAAAGTTTTGTTGCAAATATTTTATTTGAGTTCAAAATATCTCAAAATATTTTCTAGAATTTTTCGGAGCTCGTTTGCTATTTATTGGATTTATTCGGGATCGGTTTGTATTAAGCCCTTTTATTGAAATTAATTAATTATTTGGAAAAGTTTATATAAAGTATTGTTGCAAATATTTTATTTGAGTTCAAAATATCTCAAAATATTTTCTAGAATTTTTCCAGAATTTTTCGGGTATTTTTATTGCCTCAAATGATTTATTTGAATTTTCGGAATCGTTTTTATTCGAAAATGCCACGTGTCGCCACCACAGTGCGCCACGTGTCAAGAGTCCGGCTGGTGAACGCAAACTGCTCGGTAAAATGCCTACAAGGCCCGTTTTTGCTCGAAACACGTCCAAATTTTTTTTGCTTGACCTAGCCGCCACCCCTAACCTTTGTAGACCTCACACACATCCCCAAGACCTCAGATCAATTTTCTAAAATTCCAAAACCGCCGCGAGAAGCTCGGATGTCGCTCCACACGTGTCCCAGGCAGCTCATCGACTATTTTCAAGATCCGTCTTTGCCATAGTGTGCCACAAGGTACCATCTGCTTGCTGTCCAAAATTCAGCCAATTTGGCCCATGGAATAAAAAGTTACGGCTGTTTCAATCTAGAATCTTGCCGAGGCAGTATCTCCCTCAATTTTTCGAGTTAGGTGCTGAAATTTTTTGTGTAGACTCTTGTGGATGTCCTCTACATGATGCATATCTTGCCTCATGGTTTTTCCCTCTGGATTTTGCGCAGAAAATTCTTTTCTCCGATTAGACCGCGATCAGATTGGGTTTCAAACAGCGACAATCATCCTCGCGCGTTCCCCGCTGTTCCAGAAGGTAATTCTTCGAGCCACCTACGTCATGGTGTGTATCATGGTCCCATCTAGCTCTTGGTCAAATTTCGTTAAGTTCCGATCATTATTCCAGAAGTTATGGCCGTCCAAAGTTTAGATCCGAAACCCGTTAATTGGCAGTTTGTGATCAATCCGTAGTGGCGCCATAAAATCCGCCTATATCGTTGAATTCATCTCGCCGCTTTCTACGTGGTAGACATTCCCCCTTTGCCATCCCATTCTCCGAAATTTTTTTTATATATTTAGGCCACCGTTTAGCCGTCGCCGCGCATCGCCTTTTGACGCCGGCTATTTTAGTTCGCTCCGGTCATATTGTCACGTTCAATGGATCATCATGTACTGTTTTGGATGATTCTTAGAATTCTGTTTGTCTCCGTTTTCCATCGGAGCCCAATTTCGGCCTAAAATCGTCGTCTTTGACCTAACCGTTGCCGCCGGTTCGCGTATCGGTTAGCCATCCTTGGTAGCGTTTTATCGCGGCCACGTCGTTGCACCGACGGTCGCTGATGAGGACATCACTACCATGGATACGGCCATGCCTACAAACCCAATTGAAACCAACAATGTAATACAATGGCCAATTACTCAAGCTCGCGCACGTCAATTCAATTGCCAGGTGAATGCGTTCCATGGGTTGCATACAAATAATTTAATGAATGAAATGCTATTTAATACTTGTGATGATTTTATTGTCCTTAGGAACCAAGGAGAAGGACTCCCAAACATCAAGCATGAAGCCAATTCTTCCGGTGCACAAGTTCAACTCGAATTCGGCCTCCAGGATAGCACCAACTTAAAACGACCATAACTTTTGATCCACAAGTGTGTTTGGGGTCTATGAGTACTGGTTTGAAAGGTTTCGTCGTCCTCTTTCAAACGGATATGGCCCCATGTCCAAATTCCTTACGAGTCAACGGGAATCTGCAAAACAAGTTCGGTCATCTTTCCAAATCTGAGTCAAACTAGGAATAGGACTCCTACTCGGCCATGGATGTGTTTTGGACGCCCCTAGCACTGTTTTGGCCTCCTATTTCTCCTATATATAGCTAGGTAGTCCCCCAAAATAACTTGGGTTTTGGTTATTTGATAGTTTAGCCTTTTGCTACTATTTTGAGTCTTTTAGACGTGCTCAACGGCCGCCTAACAAGCTCCTTGTATCGGAACCCCAACTTTTTCTATACTTAATCTATATTTGCAATTTTAGATTGCTTTTGCCTTGTTCTTGCTTATTCTTTGATTGCTTGTAGGAATTGATCTTCGTGATCAGGTTGATCGTGCCCACGGCAAGGTCAATAACCATCTGGAGTTGGTTTAGCGATTGCTAAGGCGCATCGTCGTTGTACGTTGTAGTCGGATCGTCAAAGTCGTCTCCACCCAAATTGAAGGTTATCATTCTCATCGAAAGATCGGGACACCCAGTGTTACATCAGTCGCTACCTTATTTCATGAGTATCCTATCATTGTTTGACCTCCGCCGTTAACGTTCCACCATTAACGTTCGCCTTAACGTTCATCGTTAACGTTCCACCGTTAACGCTCTGTCGTTAACGTTTCGTCCATACGTAGATGAGTTTTGGCTGGTACAACCACTCTATTGTCAACTTCTAATAAACGTGATTGACCCAATTCTGGATCATCTTCTGGAATCGTATAACTGTCAAAAGTGAGTGACTGTTCATCGGAACTGTTATAGTCCGAATACTCATAAGGTTGGGTCGACGCCCGCCTCCCCCCAAACTTTACTTGCAAGTTTCCCCGCCGCAATAGAAAGGAATGCTGTCACCGGGGTGGGTGAACCCTCATAGATATCAGGTGCCCACATATATAGAGTCAAAAGATAGATTGAGTCCGAGGGAGAGGGGGGTTTTCTTGGGGCTCGAGAGATTGAATAGATAGGGCCCCACAAGTTGTTAATTCGCCGCTGGGGAATTCACACAAAAGGGAAGGACTTATTCTCAACGAAAAAAGTGCTCTCTGAACCGAACGTGAAAGTTGTTTTCCATCAGACGGCTGTTCACGTAACTCCACTCTCGGCTTGGATTATATATCCATTTGGTCCGCTCTCGGCCAGCTATCGCTTCGGGTCGAAGCACTAAAAGAAAAGGACCGGGAAACGCGGCGGCATAGGAACCACGGGAACCCAGAAAGACGATGTACGGGATACGGGATCCTCGCAGTAGGCTGGACCAAAATCCAGCCGAGAGAGGGCAGCCTTTAGAAGCAACAGGTTGGGAAACCAAGAGAAGGCTTCGCCTTTTCTTATCTTCTTCCCGGCGATGTCACATCAGTCTGAATTCAGTTCAGTCCATTTGCTTAACACATGCATGTCCAAAGAGATGGCGATGACAGTCTCTCTCTGTCAAATCTCGATTGTGTGGGTGTTCAGTCTACCGCTCATGTTCACGTTCTCAAAATCCGGCTTTCGTTGGAAAAACCAACGCCGACGTCAAGATCAGTCTCCTTTCTCTAAAAGGGAGCAGAGCAACAGAAGTGAAGAAGAATACGCCTGCTTGAGAATGCCCTCTTGTTGTTCTCGAAAGATGGAGGGGGGGGCTGATTTCACTAAGGAAAGGAACTGAACTAATGGACGAGGAGGAAGAGAATATAGAAAAATTTCCGACGCTTTTTATGGGTCCAAAGATTCTTTCGCAAAACAATCCATCTTTTTCTGGTTTATCGGTTTTATAATGAAAAGTGCTCCAGTCATCCTAGCATCAAGTACTGTAGATACTGGTGTGAAAAACCTTCTATGTCGTCAACAACTAGGCCTATCATAATTAACCCAAGAACCTGTTTGCAGCCGATTACGATAATGGAGTCATACCCAAACTTTAGGAGCCACAACCCACCATTTTCCCTTCCTTGCTTATGGTTTGCTGTCCTCGGGAATGGTATCTCCTTGAACAAGGTAGCTGTGTCACATATATTCCGTTAATGGGCGGTGCTACTTTTTGGTATAGAATTGGACAAGCAACTTCTTTGCCGAAACTACTACTTCAAAGAACTCCCTTTTATTGCAATCCCCCTTCTCTCGAGCTTCAGCTTGACCAGAAAGAACTCCTATTTGGCCTATTAGAGTCAGCTCCATACCTGACGACTCCCCTCCCTCCCCTAGCTTGAGGAAGAAAGAAAAGCAACTCCTCAAGCAGTGCCAGATGATGATAAAATAGCGGCGCATCCTTCTTTTGAAAAGTGACCAAACGGGACTTTTCAGCATAGTATCAGATGCCTGATTTTTATAGTTAGGATCTTAACGTTCCACTGTTAACATTCCGCCGTAAACTTTCACCGTTAATGTCCCACCGTTAACGCTCCACCATTAACGTTCCGTCGTTAACATTCCACAGTTAATGTTCCGCCGTTAACGTTCCGCCGTTAACGCTTGACTCTCATCGCTTCGTTGTCATCGCATGCGTGCATTCATGCAAGAGCCCTAGTGCGATGTTCTCATCTTCTCTATCATCATGACGTGAGCCTAGTCTCATCGTCATATCATATTCAAAGCCGAATCAAAACCCTAACCTAAGACCGGTTCGATGGACTAAGTTCATTGTGAGCCGCGTGGTTATCTTTGCAATCTTTCCCGTTGTTTCAATCGTGGTAAGACACTTGTCTTGTCTTATCCCTGAAAACCTAATCTACCATTGACCTAGACTTCGTTCGTGGACTTGGTTGATAGACCATTGGCCATGTGCCATAACCTTGTACCCGATCTAGTCTATCAGTCTTCTTCTCTTTTGTTTGACTGTGTCCGTTCGGTCAACAAAAGTCAACTTTGAGAATCAGTTTAGTTCATTGTGAACTAACATATCCTTATGGACCCGGTCTACAGATCGAGCGCCCATATGTCATTTATGTCCCATCAAGATAATAACTTCGGAAGAAATATTCTTCGGAATAATATTCTTTCTTTCCCAGTTATTAATCTTTCCCTTTTCGGTGTTTTTCCGAAAGCTCGTTCTCTTTTGTCTAACCTTCGATCTAATCCAATCAAGTTCCTAAATTCATCCAAGCCGTTGTGCCAATGCTGTTCGTTCTTAATTTGGAGTTTATTTGAATTGTCTTTTGAGTTTTGTTGTATTTGTGTTTCTTTATCGTTAGACGTGTCGTCCGGAAATCGTTTTACGGGCTGAAGATCAAGGAAGTGAAGATCGAGGATCAAGAATCAAGGATAAAGAGTAAAGAGCAGTAAAAGTTGCAAGGGCCAGGCAAGTTGTGCTTTGACCATGTTGATCCCATTTTGAAATTAATTTGATTTAAATTATTGCATACTAGTTCAATTAGAAAATGCTTTAATTAATTTTGGGAGATTAGTTAATTGCCTAGTTGCTGTATGCCACCTTGACATAAATAATTGTATGCCATGAACCCCTTGTCACCCTAGTTGAGGATTAAGTAGTTGGACATTATTAAATTGCCAACATGGGTATTTAGACCATTGTAGTATAATGCTTAGACCTGCCACGTATACATGACATGATTTTGGACAATTATATGGTAACATTGACTTAATGAGATATGGAACGTGTTTTCGAGAAGTGTCATGTGTTATTGATGATGATGTTGATGGCACGTGGTGCATGGTAATCAATTGGGGGTTCGATAAATAGTTTTCGACCGGGGCATGTGGCAAGAAATGATCGCGTGGGCCAGTTGTGGCATCGGGAACGATGATTTGGTTGTTCGGGTAGTCTTGCCCTGGTCAACCTAAGGACTTAACCTTGCAAGCCTTTGAACTGAGTCAATCATACAACCACATGTCTTTAATGGGACGGACCTAGTTGAGTAAGTTACTAATAACTTGCATGTGGTACCTCGGGGTGTCAACTACATCTTTTGTGTAGCTTGAAGGGGGAGCGTACCTGGGCTACGGCATGGTACCCATCCAACGGTATGTCGGTCCCATACTTCGCCTTTGTTAAGGGAAGCGATGGTGTATGGCAAAAACCGGAGAGGTTTACTTGTGTAGTTAGAAGTTTTCGAAAGGCTTTGTTATGATCACTCATTCGCATACTCTTGTATGGCGATTCACGGCTGACGTGGTGAGTTGATTATATCTTGTGAGTAAAGTGTATAACCTCTGCAGAGTGTAAAATCTATTCGAATAGCCGAGTCCACGGTACTGGACAATGCTCGGGGATTACAGTCAAGGGTTAGTTTTTCTCAAAATTGAACTTGGGTTTGGAGGCAGTTTGCCTGTGGAAAAGTGATAATTGTTTAAGGATGTGGAATGGTTTACTTGTGGAATAATTGTGAGATCTATTACTGTCATTATTTGTTTTACTGCTTTATAATCTATTATGTTTATTTATGATTGTTGCTTTTCTGCAAAATAACCATTCAGCCTGTTACTTGGAATAAGCCATGCATATAGTTATTAGACTTGCATTCTGTGCATGACTTGCTGAGTGCTTTATGTACTCACCCCTTGCAAACAAACAATCACCAGTGAGCAAAAGTCTACATCGTCGAAGAAGAAGAAGTTCCGTGAGAAGGCGATTATCTAGGAGTCGAACCCTGTCAGTTGCCTGTGGCGTATTGATGGGATTCACCGATGTTCTTCGTTCCGCTGCTGCTTATTTGGAGTTGAAGCCGTCAAGGCCTCACAAATGTAAGGTTGACCTTAAGGTCGTTCAATAGTTTATATTCTATATTTGTGTTATTTCTCTTTTTCGCTGTGTATGATTGTGATATTCATCTATGTTGAGGCTGTGTGCACTAGCGTGATCCTGGACTAGTGCTGAATACATAGAGGGTCCAGATTTGCACATTCGGGTCCCGACAGAGGTGGTATCAGAGCCATACTGATTGTAGGGCTTGACCTTAGATAGATTGGCCGTCTTTAGGAGCTTCAAAATTATTTTGTAAAGAGAAAATTTAACTTGAAAGAATAATACATTCTTGACTTATCTTATTCTTCCATTCTTTCCTCTTTGATGAAAGTTCTATCCTTCCCTTCGATTTAAATGGAAATCTTACCTGAGTTGTTCCGAATAGTTAACGATGTTTCACACTTAAGGAGAAAGTACTGGATGTCGCCATCAACCCTGAAGATCGTGAAGTAAGAAATCATCGAGCTCGAAGAGAAGTGGATCGATGAAGTGTTCCAGAAGCTTGAAGAACCAGTGCTTAGTAGTAAGTTGAGACTCATGTGTGAGAGTTGCGTCTCTTAAGACATGAGTGTTACCCTTTTAGACGCTAGATTATTGTGTGCTTAGGAATTTGGTCCTTCATTTATTGCTGAGTGTGCAGTATGTGTTGCAAAGCTTTTAGGCTTGGATTAGCAACCATACCAAGTTCTTAATAATGTTTGTATAAGTTTTGGGGGTTAAACCTGTTCTCGCCGCAATAGGATTCTTGAACCTCATCTATGCTTTTTCCCTCTTACCTGAACCCTGGAGTGGACAAAAGATGGAAAGGACCGTCCGCAGCTGTGATTCCGAGGCAATTCAAGTCAGTTCAATTGCTACTACTAGTGTTAGTGACAACACAGATAGTGACCAGCAGCTGTCCACTGTACTAACCATGACAACTCAAAACTTAGATCAGTTTGTCACTACCCAAACTCAGCTTATGCAGACAATGAGGCAACAGATGAATGTTATCAGCACCAAAATCAATACCTCTACAAATGAAGCCACAACCTTTGGTTCACAGTCAAATTTGCCTTGTTCAGGAAGACCAAACCACCCACGTTTGATGGATCAGCCACTCTCAAAGATGCAGAAATCTGGCTTCGTGTCATAGAAGAGAAGCTGGCTTTGGTGCAATGCGAAGATGAAGAGAAGGTTCCCTATGCTACATGCCAGTTAGAAGGAGATGCATTAGTCTGATGGAGAGGTTTCTACGCCTTCCCCGATGATGGACATACCATCACTTGGTTAGAGTTTATCATCGCTTTTCATCGGATCCTTACTTCGTCAAAAGACAATGGAACCACAGTAAGGCCAAGGAAGAATGGAACCCCTGCACTCGATATCCTACCTGGATGTTGTTCATTGAAGTGTTGTCAACCAAACAAATCAGAAGACCGTGCATGCATTCAATGTGGAGAAATAGGACACACTGCTGATGAACAGGTAATCAATTGTTCCAGCTGTGAAGGAAGCCATTTACCCGGAGAATGTCATATGTGCAACATCACATGCTATCTTTGCGACAGCCGTGATCACTGCCCATCTCAATGTTCCCTGAATTTGGTAGTGACCGCTGTGACTCGGTATCAGCGAGAGAATTTTCGAGCTGTCATTGCTCAAGAGTTAGCAAAAAGAGAAGGATTGTCATCCGCACCAGCTGTGCCATGTGAAGAAAAGAAGAAGAAGCATGTCAACCCTATCCATCTACCTCAGGAAATCAGTAATACTTGGTCACCATGGAATTGTTTCTTGTGTGATAAATGAGGTCATTGGCCTAGAGAATGCCCCATCAACCCGGCATGATGACCCAAACATTCATGTTACAACTGTGGTGAGTTAGGTCATTGTGTTAAGAAATGCCCACAGAAAGATCAAGCAATTTCCGAAGACATGATCATTCCAGAAATTACTGCAGTAAAGTTTGTAACACCAAAAGTGAGTGATAAGACTACGAGAGTAATTCACGTAAGGAGTCAGTTGAAGCAAGAAGAGTTGGTTAACAAAGGCCTTAACCTAAAAGATGAGTGCAAGGAATTGGAAGACCACCGCAAGCGTCGGAAAGTTTGTCAAGAAGGACCACTGCAACAGCGAATGAGGAGTGCCCCTCAACAACTCAGTTGCCATACTGCTCAGATTTTGTTCGAGGCACTTTCACCTATGCTTCGCCCCGATGGTCAGAGTTTCCATAACATCAACCTAGTGAAACGTTCTCAAGGAAGAAGCTTGCTGTCTAGAAATTGCTGTGCCTGTCGTCAACCAGAACATTTTGCTAACCACTGCCCTCAGAAGAAAGTGATCACTACGGATCACATCGATCTCAGCTCGACCCCTACCAAGACTGGTGCTACATCATGTGGAAGCCAGCAGATGTAAGTCAAGTGTTACTTCAGGTGCAATGAGCCGGGACACTGCTAATAGTTGTCCTAGGAGAAAAGGTATTATACCTGCCAACTTCAATCCTAGTCCTTCACCTACCGAGACACTTACGCCCGAAAGTGAATTGTGAAGCAGTTCAAGATGAAGCCATGCCGCAAGCGCCAGCAAAAGTCATGTCAACCACATTATGACTGATAAAGGTTAGGAGGCATCAGATGTTGTACTGATCAAAAGTCATATGTGATGCAGAATGTTGGAGGTTAAATTGTTCCTTGTCAAGATTAAGTTTTTGATAAAGCTCATCACCTTGGAAACCATGCTTGAGATGCTTATACCTGGAATTAAATTAGTCACCCAAGCGAAAGGTGGTTTTTGGTCTATGGTTAGAGATGTAGTCAATTAAGGGAAGTTAAAGTGTTCCGAGATAAAGGTGCTATCGGGTTACCTTTAGTATACCTGAGACAGCTGAGGACCATCCATTCCTTTATGATTGAGTCAAGAAGATGGATGTGCCATCACATCGGAGGAAAGAGTTGCTGCGTGTGCTTAATAACTAACAAAGGATAATTGTCTACCTGAAGAATTACTCTAGCCACCGCAGTGTACGCCAGCCAACCAATACCATTATCCCAATAATAGTTGAAGCTTGAGTTCAATATGCATGAGTACCTAGTTGAAATGGAGTTTAAGTCAGTACTGGAGAATCAAGCCAACAAGGATAGTGCCAGACCAACAGGAATGCCGTTCAAGTCTTGATGAAGACCGCATAATTGCAAGTAAGCTTTGTTGTCAGATACAGCTTGTCCAATTTCTACGAGAAGCCGAAAATCAAGTGTTCAGGAACAGAAGCAAGCGTGCCTATCAATGGAGTTACCAGAAACGTCAGCATGAGTGCATGAGATGTTCAAGATTTTCCGACAAAGAAGGTATCAAGATTTTCCGCAGAAGAAGTGCCTTCTTGTGCTAGAGAAGCAGACACAATTGGAGTCAGTGGACTTGTAAGAGGATCTCATCCGCAAAGAGCAGCCTACAAAATTTTGGATGTTATCAAGCGCTTGTTCAGAAGTGACACTGTCCAGTATGCAGTTGCATGGAAGTTTGAAGAAGCTCAAATGTTAAGTCCCCTGAATCTATTTCTATAGTCAGCCCTGAATCTCGGGGACGAGATTCTGTTAAGGGGGGAGGTTTGTAACATCCCAAAATTTAGGTTTTCAAAAAATTTTGGTTTAGTTTAGCTTCCCAAAAATTTTCGTTGATTTTCTCGCGTTTATAAAGCTTGATTTGAATTTTCTAAAAGCTAAAACAATTTAATTTGATTATTCAAAACCTCAAATAAAATAAATTTCATTTTATTTGGATTCCTTGTGCTTCAAGAAATTCTTCTGTAATTTTTGAGATTTTTCGGAGCTCGTTTGCTATTTATTAGATTTATTCGGCATCGATTTGTATTAAGCCCTTTTATTGAAACTAATTAATTATTTGGAAAAGTTTATATAAAGATTTGTTGCAAATATTTTAATTGAGTTCAAAAAATCTCAAAATATTTTCTAGAATTTTTCGGAGCTCCTTTGCTATTTATTTGATTTATTCGGGATCGATTTGTATTAAGCCCTTTTATTGAAATTAATTAATTATTTGGAAAAGTTTATATAAAGTTTTGTTGAAAATATTTTATTTGAGTTCAAAATATCTCAAAATAATTTCTAGAATTTTTCCAGAATTTTTCGGGTATTTTTATTGCCTCAAATGATTTATTTGAATTTTTGGAATCGTTTTTATTCGAAAATGCCACGTGTTGCCACCACAGCGCGCCACGTTGGTAGCGTTTTGCCTAAAACCGTCGTCTTTGACCTAGCCGTTGCCGCCGGTTCGCGTATCGGTTAGCCATCCTTGGTAGCGTTTTATCGCGGCCACGTCGTTGCACCGACGGTTACTACCTTGTTTCATGAGTATCCTATCATTGTTTGACCTCCGTCGTTACCGTTCCACCTTTAACGTTCACCGTTAACGTTCATCGTTAACGTTCCACCATTAACGCTCCGTCGTTAACGTTTCGCCGTTAACGTTCCACTGTTAACATTCCGCCGTTAACGTTTCACCGACAATGTCCCACCGTTAACGTTTCACCGTTAACGCTCCACCATTAACGTTCCGTCGTTAACATTCCACAGTTAATGTTCCGCCGTTAACGTTCCACCGTTAACGCTTGACTCTCATCGCTTCGTTGTCATCGCATGCGTGCATTCATGCAAGAGCCCTAGTGCGATGTTCTCATCTTCTCTATCATCATGACGTGAGCCTAGTCTCATCGTCATATCATCTTCAAAGCCGAATCAAAACCCTAACCTAAGACCGGTTCGATGGACTAAGTTCATTGTGAGCCGCGTGGTTATCTTTGCAATCTTTCCCGTTGTTTCAATCGTGGTAAGACACTTGTCTTGTCTTATCCCTGAAAACCTAATCTACCATTGACCTAGACTTCGTTCGTGGACTTGGTTGATAGACCATTGGCCATGTGCCATAACCTTGTACCCGATCTAGTCTATCAGTCTTCTTCTCTTTTGTTTGACTGTGTCCGTTCGGTCAACAAAAGTCAACTTTGACAATCAGTTTAGTTCATTGTGAACTAACATATCCTTATGGACCCGGTCTACAGATAGAGCGCCATATGTCATTTATGTCCCATCAAGATAATAACTTCGGAAGAAATATTCTTCGGAATAATATTCTTTCTTTCCCAGTTATTAATCTTTCCCTTTTCGGTGTTTTTCCGAAAGCTCGTTCTCTTTTGTCTAACCTTCGATCTAATCCAATCAAGTTCCTAAATTCATCCAAGCCGTTGTGCCAATGCTGTTCGTTCTTAATTTGGAGTTTATTTGAATTGTCTTTTGAGTTTTGTTGTATTTGTGTTTCTTTATCGTTAGACGCGTCGTCCGGAAATCGTTTTACGGGCTGAAGATCAAGGAAGTGAAGATCGAGGATCAAGAATCAAGGATAAAGAGTAAAGAGCAGTAAAAGTTGCAAGGGCCAGGCAAGTTGTGCTTTGACCATGTTGATCCCATTTTGAAATTAATTTGATTTAAATTATTGCATGCTAGTTCAATTAGAAAATGCTTTAATTAATTTTGGGAGATTAGTTAATTGCCTAGTTGCTGTATGCCACCTTGACATAAATAATTGTATGCCATGAACCCCTTGTCACCCTAGTTGAGGATTAAGTAGTTGGACATTATTAAATTGCCAACATGGGTATTTAGACCGTTGTAGTATAATGCTTAGACCTGCCACGTATACATGACATGATTTTGGACAATTATATGGTAACATTGACTTAATGAGATATGGAACGTGTTTTCGAGAAGTGCCATGTGTTATTGATGATGATGTTGATGGCACGTGGTGCATGGTAATCAACTGGGGGTTCGATAAATAGTTTTCGACCGGGGCATGTGGCAAGAAATGATCGCGTGGGCCAGTTGTGGCATCGGGAACGATGATTTGGTTGTTCGGGTAGTCTTGCCCTGGTCAACCTAAGGACTTAACCTTGCAAGCCTTTGAACTGAGTCAATCATACAACCACATGTCTTTAATGGGACGGACCTAGTTGAGTAAGTTACTAATAACTTGCATGTGGTACCTCGGGGTGTCAACTACATCTTTTGTGTAGCTTGAAGGGGGAGCGTACCTGGGCTACGGCATGGTACCCATCCAACGGTATGTCGGTCCCATACTTCGCCTTTGTTAAGGGAAGCGATGGTGTATGACAAAAACCGGAGAGGTTTACTTGTGTAGTTAGAAGTTTTCGAAAGGCTTTGTTATGATCACTCATTCGCATACTCTTGTATGGCGATTCACGGCTGACGTGGTGAGTTGATTATATCTTGTGAGTAAAGTGTATAACCTCTGCAGAGTGTAAAATCTATTCGAATAGCCGAGTCCACGGTACTGGACAATGCTCGGGGATTACAGTCAAGGGTTAGTTTTTCTCAAAATTGAACTTGGGTTTGGAGGCAGTTTGCCTGTGGAAAAGTGATAATTGTTTAAGGATGTGGAATGGTTTACTTGTGGAATAATTGTGAGATCTATTACTGTCATTATTTGTTTTACTGCTTTATAATCTATTATGTTTATTTATGATTGTTGCTTTTCTGCAAAATAACCATTCAGCCTGTTACTTGGAATAAGCCATGCATATAGTTATTAGACTTGCATTTTGTGCATGACTTGCTGAGTGCTTTATGTACTCACCCCTTGCAAACAAACAATCACCAGTGAGCAAAAGTCTACATCGTCGAAGAAGAAGAAGTTCCATGAGAAGGCGATTATCTAGGAGTCGAACCCTGTAAGTTGCCTGTGGCGTATTGATGGGATTCACCGATGTTCTTCGTTCCGCTGCTGTTTATTTGGAGTTGAAGCCGTCAAGGCCTCACAAATGTAAGGTTGACCTTAAGGTTGTTTAATAGTTTATATTCTATATTTGTGTTATTTCTCTTTTCCGCTGTGTATGATTGTGATATTCATCTATGTTGAGACTGTGTGCACTAGCATGATCCTGGACTAGTGTTGAATACACAGAGGGTCCGGATTTGCACATTCGGGTCCCGACAGACGTGCCACACCATTTTCTCTCGCTAAAATGTCGAGTTCATCAGAATTCAGAAGAGAACGCCCTAAAACTGGAGACAACGCCGCAACATCCTCCCTACTTAGAACCAGCTTCATCCGCGGAGCACGCCGAGGACCCATAAACAGGAGGGTTGACGGCGACAGAAGAGGAACAGAACAAGTGGGAAAAGAAAACCAGGAGGCGCGAGATGAAAAAGATTCGGGAAAGTGCCTCTTTTCCATCGGCCACCATGCTTATAAGAAGAACCCTCAGCCCCCAGCCATAGATTCACACACGTGGCACCTACCGCGCAGAGAGAAAAGACGTGCGAACGTGGCCAAGAAGTTGGGCAGCTATGGCGCTCGGTCCGAGACGTCATAAATAGCCCAGACACCCGGTCGCCAAGGATAGGACAGCCAGTCACACAAGCCAACCCTTCCGTACCTGGCAATACAGAACCCAATACCAAGAGCGTTGAAAAAGATAAACGGCCACAACCTACCCCAAGCGGAAGAGAAACGCAGAATGGACCTCACTCCGCATGCCTAGTAGGGTAGGTGGGAATTTGGACCTTTTCGTGACATTGCTGAGGGTGGTGCAAGACCAACCCGCAGCCATGAGGGGCTACTGTCGTGGGCCCAACAAACCCACCCCCTCCGGCAGGCGAAGCAAGGACCCCACCTCCGCCCGGTTCAAGCAAAGCTGAATCACAGCAAACAAAAAATACAGCGTGGAGTACAAGTTGAGGGCGTGTGGGGCGGAAACCGGACTAAACAAGTACACAGGCGAAGCAATGAGCCGGAGCAACACAAGAATCCAAGGAAAAGGTCTCCCTTCGTGGCTTCTCGTGAACATGGCCGACAGGAGGGACAGCCGAACCTGCCGCCTTGTCAGGACCCGCAGAAGGACATCAAGTAATGTCAGGTTGATCTAGAGCCATTGGGCACATGTAATCCCATTAAAGCTCTTGGAGAGCGAATGAGACAAAGGGACAGGAATGTAAAGCATGTAGAAAGGCGCTACGTGGTAACCATCCGGCCCTTCGCCGGGGACAGGTGGAGGCAAATGGTTGTAAAGCCACTGGAAAAGAACCTGGGATCCCCTATCAGGGCCGGTCGGAAAAAGATCCGCCCCTACATGTGTTTGGGGCGATCCCTCCATTCCCATCCGATAAAAAAAGGAAGGAGGGGTGTCCGAGAAAAGGGGAGGGATTCGAAGTTCACACACATATCTAAGATCTTGAGCTTGACGATTAGAGAGAGAATTCTGTTCACGCGGCGCATGCCGCCAACAGTATACATATTGGATATGAGATCAAACTGATGATAAGTAAGATTACAACGTTTTCGCAGTATCTGAAGGTGGGTCGATCCAACACCATATTATCTAACATGTGTCCATATTATTGGTTTGATATCTCCATATCATAACCTGTGAAACATGGTCATCAACCAATACATATGCTAGTCTATCCATATGTATCCTCGTATATTTATCGACTAAGGATCACTTTAGAATATTTAGCACAAAGTCATATATAGAATTTCACAAACAAGTCACATACTTGCTAATAAATAATAATGATGTACATTATTCAGGGAACAAAATAATAATCTCTATGCATATCTCCGACACATTCAAACTTACACATTATGCTGCTGCGACAAAATTCTCGTAGCATCTTGCACGATGGACGAAAGAGTCTCGTAATTCGTCACGTCATCTGCACTGCCAGTGAGAAGTATTGCCGTTTCCAGTTCCTTCATGTCTTTCAGGGCATGTTGCAATTTCTCGGCAATGTTGTTGTTGTTGAAGTCTTCGATGTAGTCTGGATTTTTTCGCATCACCCATGAACATAACTTTGTCACTGTCTTGATTATTACTAGGTAATCATCAGCTGGCCGGCCCTTTTCTTCCAAAATATCAACTGAGTGGCCCTTGCACATTTCTATTATCTCCTTCAGCTTCTCCACAAACTTGTCCCTGGAAAGTCCAATCTGATTAAGCGCGGTATCAAAATCGAAGTCTCCGATGTAGTCTGGATTGTTTCGCATCACGCATGAACATAACTTTGTCACTGTCTTGATTATTACTGGGTAATCATCAGCTGGCCGGTCCTTTTCTTCCAAAATATCAACTGAGTGGCCCTCGCACATTTCTATTTTCTCCTTCAGCTTCTCCACAAACTTGTCCCTGGGAAGTCCAATCTGATTAAGCGCGGTATCAAAATCGAAGTCTCCGATGTAGCCTGGATTGTTTCGCATCACCCATGAACATAACTTTGTCACTGTCTTGATTATTACTAGGTAATCATCAGCTGACAGGCCCTTTTCTTCCAAAATTTCAACTGAGTGGCCCTTGCACATTTCTATTATCTCCTTCAGCTTCTCCACAAACTTGGCCCTGGGAAGTCCAATCTGATTAAGCGCGGTATCAAAATCATGTGCACTGATCATCAGTTTGTCACATATCTCGTTGGTGAGGCCTAAGAAGGCTGCCAGAGTTTTTATTCTACCACGACCAATTTGAGCAGGAGGCGGCTGATTTTGGCAATTGTCACCGTGAATGTTTCTGTTTCGCCTGCCAGAAATAACCAAATTGTAATAGTAGCGAAGTACTTGTGTTAGTATTCCTTGAGCTGGCCCCTGATTGTGCCGCGTCCTGGCTGCGCCCTGGTTGCGCCCTGGCTGGCCCCTGGTTGTGCCCTGGTTGCTTCTATTAGCAAATGATGAAGAGTCGATGCAGGGGAATAGAAACGACAGGGCTCTTTGAGCTGGGGTCTGGTTGTGCTGTGGAGGATCCGACTCGTTTATGTTTGCTTCTGGAGCAATATCGCATATAATTTCGAGCACCTGCCATGCCCAAAACAAAAAACAGTGAAAAGATGAACTAGCATGTATTAGCTACCGTATTTCAACGCCAATGTTATATCAGGTCAGACAAAGTGTGAGCAGGTGTTGGCGTCGAAAACGTGACGAAGGATTAATCGGCAATCAGCACACGCAAATGCCAAGTTTATATTGGGTGAGGGCATGCCAGCCAATTTAATCTTGCAATCGGCAAAAAAAACAATGTGATTTGAACGGCCGTTAAGCCAATTTCAATTACGATATGATCTAATCTAATCAGCTATCCAAACCGATTAGACGAAGAGTAAATGATAGATCTAAACAGCCCGATAGAGCTGATAAGACAAAGATAAAGGTAGATTCTTCTTGAAAAAGGCAATACACAATAAAATCGAAGAAAAAACAGACCTAGGTGGTGTAAGTCGACGAAACCAATAATCGGCGGCATGTAACTTTATTAATCAAGCGAATTACAAGGGAAATATTACAAGTCTAAAATTCTACTCCTAGTCAACGAAAAGTAAAGTAAAAAGTAGAGCCAATTGGTTGATTGTCTATTATGTGTCCTCTCTACAATGCCCATCCTCTTCCTTTGTAGTGCTTAGACCGATTGTGCCTCCCTCGGACTCCAATATGATACATCTCGTATCGGCCTCGATCTTCCCAAAATAATCGATCAGGTTTATCTTAATTTCATATCAGCCGTAACCTTCCAAAAAAATATCTTCTTTAACCATTTCATTTCCATTTTACCTCAAAATTTACCAATCATTATCAATATTTGCCAAATCGGCCATGCGTCAAATCTTGGTGTCAGCAGCAAGATTTCTAATTTTAGGTGTCACTAAGTTCTATGGAAATTCAAGAACAGGTAATAATGCCAGGTCAATGTTAGCAAACTATAGTGAAGTTCTAAAACTACGAAAATGTTGAGTTGGTTAAACTTATACGTGTTACACCTGCCTAGTTCTAGAGAAAAAACACTATCATATAAAATAAAATTGGATTAACAAATCATACGAAAATGCAGCAATTTGCTTATTCATATTACCAGATTTAGAATGTAAAAGGAAAAACCGACGAAAAACCGAACAACTACAGATCAAACTAAGTTTGCTCTAAAAAAATAAATAAAGCTCAAACTAAGAAATAAGGAGACCGCCGGCAGGCAGTAACTAACACAACCACGAGACACAAACTAATTAAAGGCTAGACTCTAATAAAAAAGGGACAAGAACAACATCAGCAAGAACACCGGGAGTGGGTATTTATATTTAAGCTTACCTCGTGCAGATTTGTTTTTACTGATTGGAGACGGAGACGCTCCGCTTCCCCTTCAGCACTGGAATTTGCACAAAATTGCGTCAATATTTGTGCTATGGCGGTTCTATATAATACATTGTTTGCATCTTTAAGCATATCTATTAGCTGCTGAACAACTGAATATGTTATCGGCGTGCTGCTATTCATGATTGTCGTACAATTGGTCTTACTGTCGATCGCCAACATTGCCAGTGCTTTCCCGGCTGTCTTCCTCAGTTCACCGTCATTATCACGATTGAAGAACAGGCGCTTCAGCAAATTGATGAATCCATCCACGGTATTACGCCCAACGGTATCTCTGATGGACTTATCCAAAGCTAGCTTTGTAAAGATCTTTGTCGCTGGAACCTTTAACTTTTTGTACCCGGGGTCATCTGTTAAGATTGAGCTGATCTTCACTGCTAACCCATCCTCATAAATCTTTTGGCGTATCATTATGTTGGTTTGATATGTCCCGCTAGCAAGCACGCTTACCACTTCCAGTGATTTTTCGGTTATTTCCATCATGGTACCATCATCGCTGACGATCTTGTACACTTCATTACTGATTGGTGCTATGATATTGGAGAAGAGTCCCATGGAGTTGTATATCTCTGTGCAGTTGTCTGGATTACCAGCAAGCCTGGCTAGAATCGACAGGCCATGGATAATGAGAGGTTTGCTTTCTGCTCCATTGCCAGTAGCTGGTGTTGAAATCCTCGTCAAATAGGGGTCAATCAAGGATGTTATGGACTCTGTTGCTCTGGATATGTCAGCAAGGCACAAGTTGCCAGCAAGATGTGCTACAATTTGTGCGATGCTTATCTTGGTCTTTTGATCAATGCGGCTCTTTGAGCTCACCATGTCAAGCAGCCTGGCAATACACTCTGGTGAGGATTGAATCTGGGAAAGTGCTCTTGCCTTATGGGCACCTTGGGATGTCAAGGTATGAAGCACCAGAACTGCAGACACGCGGTCTTCACTGTACTCAGATTTTATCAAGTCTGCTGCGAAGGACACCAGGTTACTATTGATGGTAGCTAACACCCCTTTTTTTATGCTTGTGCTCATGGTTCTGGCGATATACTTGTCGATCAATTGTCTCTTGTCCTTTACAAAATGATACTCCGTGCTCACTTGGTCTGCAAGTTCAAAACGATACCGCATAAGGACCAACCACAGGATGAATAATCCACCTTGGGCAAGCACCAGAGCATACAAGAAGATGAGTGAAGGCATCACGTTCTCTTTCCTGGGGTCAGCACTGTTGATCCCGGACCAATGATGCCTGTTAAGGACAACGAGACGAAAGATGGACAGAGCGATGCAGGTTAGCCCTGCGACCAGCGGAACTACAAGGATTAATAATGCTAATGAGGCTGCTACTGAGGCTATACTGACTATGATCTCCCTTGTAGTTCCGAATGCCACCATGATGTAGTACCAGAAGTTCCGGCCAGTTGCTTGGCCAGTCAACGGCCTTCCTCGACCCCATGACTGCTCTGTAATCAATTCGAGGAATGCAGGAGGAACTTGATTGAAATATTCCGCCTCAGGATTTACATTTAAGCTCGCGATCCTGTTGCCAAGTAGCATAAAACTTGTCAGTCAATTTATTGAAAAATGAATAACTATTCAAGAGTTCTCTATTGAGGAGGAGTTAGGTCTTATGTATATTTTTTAATCTTTTCTGTACGAATACGGTAAAACCAGTTCATGTTTAGACATTGAATTTTGGCTATTACTCTTACTAGTCATTAGGCCCCCTATACCTGCACGGGCTAGAAATTTTAAATAATGTTATCCTTTTGAAAATAGGATAGTGTTTTTTCACTATATGTATTACTTCATCAACTGTTCATGTTTGCGTTGGTGGTATTTTCTCCGGTCTTGTAGTGGATGTATAGTGACGGCCACCAAATTCCCTGGCAAGCCTACATCGCATCGTCAGACAATATAATTTTTGTGTTGGGTTTAATAATTCTGCTAGGAAAAAGCTAATTCCCCTGTTAGGTACGGGATAACCATCAACGAAAAAAGCAAAAAAAGAAAGAGAGAATGCTCCTTAGGGGCCTTTGGATACAAGATTTTTGACATTTTAGCCTCAATTCAAATTAATAAAAGAATAAGGTTGCAAATAAAAGAATTAGCCTCTGTCAAGTCTTCTACGAAGTAAATGTCATCTTTCATTGAGATTGCACCTTGAGCATCCCACTCTTCTTCACTGATACATCCCTCCAAGATGACATCTCTTGTAGTAGCCACAATACCTATCAATGTGACCTCTATAGACAGTTGAAACACACACCTCGCCAAAAATGGTAGAAGGATCTTAACGTAATTTTTATTTTCTCGGGGGGTTTTATTAAAAAAATAGGCTGGCTGGGAGTTTGACAGTGAATTCGCGTTACCACAGGGTTCTTTTTGCAAAAACAACTAGTGGAGGATCTGTTTGTGATTATACGGAACTACGGTGCAAAATTATTGTTGGAAGGACCTAGATATAACAAAAATGGTAGGAGGATATTAACGTAATTTTTGTTTTCTTAGGGGGTTTTATTAAAAAAAATAGGCTGGTTGGGAGTCTGACGGTGAATTTGCGTTACCACAGGGTTCTTTTTGCAAAAACAACTAGTGGAGGATCTGTTTGTGAATATACGAAACTACAGGGTCTTTTTTGCAAACTTACTGGTGGAAGGACGGTGGAAGGACCTAGATATAATTTTAGATTTTACAAAAATAACTAGTGGAGGACCCGTTTGCAAAGTTACCGGTGGAAGGATCTGGAGGTAATTTCGAATTTAGGGGGCCTCCTTGTAAAAATGGTCACATGGCATGGCTGGCTGGTCTTGAATCTCTTTCGCTTTAATAGATACTAGGTTAATAAGCGCGGCGCAAGTCGCGCGCGTGAAGGAAAAACAAACTTGAATTGGCCATAGGAAATTTTTGGAGAAGCTGAAAATTTTCAAAGAAAAAAGAGGTCGAGATGTATTTTGGAACAAGAGACAACCTCATGCAGTGGTATAACAACAGTGGAAGGGAAGGTTTAGCACAATATAGGGGCAGGTCAGTTTTTGGCTGTTCAGAACTTGAGATGTTATACAGAAGCAATAGGACATGGCCTAATCTTTACAGCTAGGCGTTTCACGTTTCTCCTCTGAAACTCTAAAGGATTTGTATAGGCACGCAATGTATCTGATGCTATCTTGTTGACCCTGCCTACCTATGAAGGATCTTTACTCTGCAACATTGAATTATACTGAACTATGCTCTAGAAAGGAGAAACGGCTTGGATTACACTGAACTATGCTCCATTTCAGTGTTGTGTTTTTTCAACACTCATCTAAACATTTTTTTTTTGAATTTTCTTCTCGAGAACATTAGCTTTGATTGATCTCTCTAGGAAACACTTCTGAGGAGATACGAAATGGGACCATAGGATAAGAATCACTAGATGACGTTAAGACATACAAAAATATAATGCACCATAAAATTTCTCTTAAAATAATAGTCAAGGTTTAAAATCTCGTTTTGAGTCAAATCTCGGAAGTTCCCAAAATCCGAAATTTCGGTGATATTCGGAAATTTCGGACAAAATCCGGACGAATTGCAAAAACCAAATTTCAAATCCGGTTTTTTTTCAACCGGGAAATCCGAGATCTCGGCCGAAATCACCGAGATCTCGGGCGAAATCACCGAGATCTCGGCCAAATTGAACCCGCCGAAAAATGGTCCAAAATACGTCAAAAAATTTTGAATTTTTTTTTTTGGATGGTCCTGACACATTACTAATGTTTCCATAACAATTTGAGATGATGATCAATCATGAGGAATTTTTTAAAAATGTAACAGTGGTAAAGTCATCGTAAAAACCGTATGTAAAATCAGTTTTTGATTTTTGAAATGTAACAAATGAACTTCAAGTCATTTAAAAAGTTTTATAATATGTTGTTGCTTCAAGCCAAATACTTGTGAGGTAATTGCATATTTGCATGAGGTGTCCAAATTCCAAAACAAATCACATACAATGTTCAAATCACATCTTACCTAGCTATATTCTATATTCAGCATGCTAGTTACAATGAATCATATCTAATTTGGTAATAGAATCAAATCAATTCAGGCTGATATTATAAGAATCATTCGGACCAAAAAAATTTGCTTACGACAAAATCTCGCTTAATCTACCCGAGATCTTGCTTAATCTGACCGAGATCTCGCTATCCACGGCTGAGATGCGCCGCTGCACCGCCGTCGGTGGCCGGAGATGGCTGGAGATTGTGTCTAGGCGACTCAGCTCTACTCGGTGAGTGAGAACAAAGTGATGGTTTGCTATATGAGCCCGTGAGCCATCGCCAATTATTGCTTTTGTGAATAACATAAGACCCAATCTATAAATACATGCCTTCATTACTTCAAAACAGGAAACAAGGCTTGGTGCAGCTGGTTAGTGGCGTTGGATAAGACTTAATTTTATGTGTGTTCAACCTTTTCTTTGAAAATAAAAAATAGTTCAAACTACTTTAGAAAATTTTGAAATTTTTTGTGAATGGTCCTAACACATCCATAATATTCCCATAAAATTTTCAGATGATAATCAATCTTGAGAAATTTTAAAAAATTCGGACAGTGCAAACCGACAAATTGAACCGGCCAAAAAATGGTCAAAAACACATCAAAAATTTTAGAAATTTTTTGTGGATGATCTTGACCCTAAATACAATCAAATACAATGGACAAAAATCAAAATCCGGTAAAAAAAAACCCCGAGATCTCGCCGAGAAATTCGAAATCCGAATTTTTTTTGAATTTTTTGAATTTTCCGGAATTTTGAATCTCGGAGGGGTCCGAAATCCGAGATTTCGGATTTCAGTCCGAAATTTCAATCCTTGGGCAGGTCAGTTTTTGGCTGTTCAGAACTTGAGATGTTATACAGAAGCAATAGGACATGGCCTAATCTTTACAGCTAGGCGTTTCACGTTTCTCCTCTGAAACTCTAAAGGATTTGTATAGGCATGCAATGTATCTGATGCTATCTTGTTGACCCTGCCTACCTATGAAGGATCTTTACTCTGCAACATTGAATTATACTGAACTATGCTCTAGAAAGGAGAAACGGCATGGATTACACTGAACTATGCTCCATTTCAGTGTTGTGTTTTTTCAACACTCATCTAAACATTTTTTCTTTGAATTTTCTTCTCGAGAACATTAGCTTTGATTGATCTCTCTAGGAAACACTTCTGAGGAGATACGAAATGGGACCATAGGATAAGAATCACTAGATGTCCTTAAGACATACAAAAATATAATGCACCATAAAATTTCTCTTAAAATAATAGTCTTTCATTTTTTTTCGTCCCCGTATTTATCTATATCTTTTTCTAAATATACCATAACTTTTTTTAGAGGAAATACGCCATAAGAGGAGTGCTAATCTGAACTTACTTACCTGGTAGTTTGTATGAAGACGATAACCGTGATGACCCAGAAATCAGCCCTCTGTAGAGAACCGGAGAAGTGCCCAAGCAGGACGACGGTAGAAAAGACTAAGACGAGTGTGCCGAGCCCCGAGGCAAGGATCTGCACGAACAACTCGGATACCATGCACATGTTAAGCGGCAGCTCTGGTACCTGGTACGAGGGCGTATCCCCGCTCGCTGCCCGTTCCAGGCCGAGCCCTCGAGCACCTTGCAGTTGGACGGACTCCCGCAGAACGGCTACCAGTTTGGAGACGGCCGACACAAAAAGGACTTCCGCCATTCCCTGTTCTAGCTGTTGCACACTTGCACTCGGATCCGACCAAGCTAGCACCTTCTCCTCGTCGATGAACTGTTCTAATCTTCCAGATCCATGTCGTCTATGGGTTCTACAATCACGTACACAGAGATAACTACTGTATACATATAAATGGCTAGCGATTTTGGTGACGCACCTACTCCATTGACGCACCTACTCCCATTGACCATGGACCTCTATTATCAATCAATCCCTTCATTAAAGTTGGGAGACTGGGAGCCCTCCACGTCACTTCCCCACGATTTTCCAAGAAAGCGCCTCTATTTCCTTTAAATTACATATAGGTACTTGCATATTACAAAAAGGATCTTTACGAATTTTTGTGAGGGTAAGAAAAACGCTTCCAAATAGCGTTTAGGTCCCTCATTCGTTGCTTTACGGAAAATAACTCCCGTTAAATTAAAATCTCGAAAAAGCCCTTTTCTAATTTTTAGGGTAGCGCTCAGATCCAAAAAAATAACAAACAGATCCCCGCTCCTTACGTTTAGGTCCTTTCTCCGTTTTTCCCGGAAAAAAATATTTTCGCCAATAGAAATATGTGTATAGTTCTATCTCTAAACTTTTTTTCCAACTCGATCTCTAATATTTGCCGAAACACGTGTTATTACCCGGTTAGCACATAGAGTGAAAGACCCATAGAGTGTTACTTGACAAAAGAAGGTTGGCATCTCTAATATTTTCCGAAATATGTATTATTATCCGGTTAACATATAGAGTGAGAGACTCTCCAAAAAATTATAAAATACATCCAGTCCATTTTTGTCGACGATTGGAGAACGGGCTCCCGTCGAGCTTACTTGTTGAATGGGGGATCAACATAGCCCCGTCGTACGAACCGAGGAAATCGTCCGAGGTCGGGAGAAGAGGGACACGGTGTTTATCCTGGTTCGGGCCTCTCACTACCGAGATAATAGCCCTACTCCAGTGTATTGTGTTCTATCGGAGGGTGTCCTTTGTTACAGATCTTCAGGGGGGTTTAAATACTACACCTAGAGATACACAGAAGGTAACTACCCCCTGGAATTACGCCACGCAGTCATACTCGCGATCTGCCGCCCTTGATCTGCGCGTTATTTGAATTTCAGGTATGATTTCCCTTGATCTTCGGCTGATTGGTTGCCACCTCCCTTCCTCGTAGCATTGACCGAGTCCACCGACCAAGTACCTGAGTATGACGTGATCTTTATGAGTATGCTTGCTCGTGGTCGTTTTTGGAATGGTCATGAGTAAAGGGGCGGACATGTATGCTCGGGAGGTATGATGCTCGTTTCGCACTCCCGAGCATCCTCTGTCGGCATTGTATGGTCGGCGGGCTCAGGATCTCCCGAGGGTACCGTGGTCTTTTGTCAGATAGTCAATCCTCGACAGCTAGCCCCCGAGGTTCAAGCGGGGAACCATCTTTGCTCGGGCTTCCCCTTGAGCCTAAGAAGACCTGAAGGAGGGATTGAATTTCCTTTGGTCGTGACCTACGACCATTTTATATCGGAAGGCGACCTTTTTGCCCGCCGCGTGTTCATTCTGTGCTGTCTCGACGTTTGGTTGTTTTTTGGTTCCTTCTCCGAGAAGCCTCCCCGTAACGGTAAAGCAGTTTCTTGGAAAGTGCGCTTTCGGGCGCTTTTCCACCAGATTGGGGCGGGATCCAGGCCCCGGCAGAGTAGGTCAGAGCGGGCCTGGTACCGAAAGTCTACTAAAATTCTAAGAAAAATTATTGAAAACAGATATTTAATCTAAGATCAGCTAGTCCAGCCCGGGGCTTTGGCCACGGCTAGCTCCGCCCCTGACCGTATTGGACAGGTGTCGCTATGCGATAGGTGGTGGCTCTTGTCGTACCCCTTCGCAGCCTTTTTAACTCTGCTCGCTGGGAAAGGACGGGGCTATTGCGCACTTGCTCGTCCTCGGCCAAAACTTTCCAAGAGCCTCAGAGCCCAAGAACCTTCTTCGCCCTCCTTCTTCCTTCGGTCATGGCACGCTTCGGGGTTAGCCAGATGACCCGGAGGCGGCTCCAGGTGCTCACGGACGAGGGGTACGTCGACCCAAGCTCGGGTCGAGCGCTGGGCGACCCGGCCAGACCGCGGAGGGAGAGATCGTCTCTGCGAGTCAGACGCCGTCAACGGGCTTTGCTTGCCCGAGAGCGAGTTCCTTGCCTCCGTGCTCGCCTTTTGCGGGTGCGAGATCTCTCATCTCCACCCTAACTCCATTCTCGCCCTCGCGGTCTTCTCTCACCTCTGTGAGGCATTTGTGGGCGTGATGCCCACCGCCAGCCTTTTCTTCTACTTCTATTCTCCCTTCCGCACCGGCCGGGATGGTCCCGCCGGCTGCGTTTACCTTCGCCTTCGGCCCAACCGACCATACGAGTACCCTCTTGTTGCTATGAAGGACTCGGAGTCGGGTTGGGCCGACCTTTGGTTTTATCAGAAGAAGGCGGAGGGGTCCCAGTTGGTCTATACTGGGGAGGCCTCCCCGCCTGCTGAGACGGCGCGCCCGTCCGTGCAGCCTGAGGAAGAGCGGCTGCTCAGGACGATTAGCGAGCTCGCCCAAATGGGGCTCACTGGTCGGGACATTGCCTGGGACTTTTCCTTCAACCGGGTGTCCCCCCTGCGGCGCCGCAAGCATCCTTTCTTCGAGGTGACCGGGTGGCAGGACTTCACCCGCGAGGACAACGCAAGTGCGTTCCTCGAGCACTTTTTCAAACATCGTTGCTTCCTGGTGATTGGCGCTACTTTTTCTTCTAACACTTGGTCGTGTTGCAGCCAGAGAGCCAATTTGGGTCGAGGAGAGGGTCGCCGAGATGTTCGGCGCCCTGAAGGAGAAGGAGCTGACGCCCAATCGTCAGATCCCCAAGAACGTTTTTGACCGCAGCGACGCGGTAAGTACTTTTGTGAAGGATCGTTATTTTTGATCCAGTTGATTTTGATGATGAGTATTTGAAAAAGATTTGAAACCAGTTTGATATTTCGACAAGATTTATTTTTTGGTTTCTTTATTTGAAAAGATCTGAAATCAGTTTGATTATTTGAAAAGCTTTTTGATTTTTGCAAAGGTTTTTGTTCGTGTTTTGAAATCGTGTTTTTAGAATATTTAATGCAATGCACTCCTGTGAGTGGTTGCATGGTTTAATGTGAGTCAAGTCGCGGACTTGTGCTCGGAATCGTTTTGTGGTTTGTTCATGTGCAGGTATTGCTCGAGGGCGAATGTGGTCGATGACGGGATTGGAACTAGGTTCATGGAGGAACTGAGGTTCGGGACTAGGTTCAGGGGGAACTGAGGTCTTGGTGGTCAAGGATGTCATGCGGGACGTTCGGGCTAAGAGAATGGTGCACATGAAGAATGGTTAGTCACGTGAGAATGGCATGAGGTCATTCGCGTGCAAAGTGTTAGTCACGTGAGTATGGTAGGGTTGCCATACGCGTGCAAGAGTTGTACTCGGCCAGGTTGGGCCAAGTGGAGTTGTGTTGAATACATGCTCTTTCTAGGATTAGGAGTGGGAATCCTTCTAGGATTAGGAATCCTTCTAGGATTAGGTGTGTTTGCCTTCTTTAAATAGAGGGGTTGCCTCCTGTTGAAGGCAATCAAGCTTTGAGCAAGCTTTAGGGTTGTACTCTTTTGTTTGGAGTATTTTAGACAAACGAAAGGAGAAATAAAGATCAAGTTCATCAAATTTTTCGGCGAGCTACAATTCTAGTTAGATTTATTCTCGCCATCTTCTGGAATAGTAAGCTTGCGAAGGTTATAACTTTTGATCCGTAAGTCCGATTGAGCTGATTCTTTTTGGGTTTGATTCGTATTGAAATCTAGTTTCTTGTGTCCAAATTTCAGATCGATCGGACGGTTGGATCTCCGGTAATTCGCGTTTTACCAAACCTCTATCATTCTGTTTTTTTTCGAAAACGAGGCAATTATTTGGTTCTATTTTGGGGTAAACTTTTAATAGATCAAGAATTTGGTTTTAGCTTCCGCACAATCATTCACCCCCCCTCTGATTGCTATATTCGGTCCTACAAGTGGTATCAGAGCCAAGTTACGATCCTGGGACCTGTGGGTTATGGGCCCACCACGCTTCCGCTGCGCAAAACCAAATTCTTGATCTATTAAAATCTGGCAAATGAAAGTGACTGCTTTTAGGGAAGCTCACAAGATGAGTGAAATGACTTTGGATAAACTATATTCTAGTCTCAAGACTTTTGAGATGGACATTGTTTCAAGAACATCCAATGATAACTCTATGGCTCTTAATGCTAATTCCTCTTCATATGATAATGCTACTAGTTCTTCATCATCATATTCCATTACTGCTTTGAGTGCTCTTAGTGATGAACAGCTAGATCAAATACCAGAAGATACACTTGCTCTTCTTTCCAAGCGTGTCAATGCAGCTTACATGAGATCAAGGGAAAGAAAAGGAGCCTCCATCCATCGCTACAATCAAGGCAAGGCAGGGCACATCCGTGCTAACTGTTTCAAGAACAAAGATAGAGAGGAGAAGGAGCAAAGCAACTCCTCCAAGTCCTTCCAGCCAAGAGAGAGCAAGGATAAAAATAAGCAACGGACGAAGAAGATGCTCAACAAAGTCTTCGAGGCAATTGGTCGCTTAGACTTAAGCGACATTGATGACTCAACTGAAGATGAGAAGGAAGCGAAGCAAACGAAGCTGAAAGAGAAGGATTTCACCGGAGTGTGCTTCATGGCAAAAGGGAACACTAGTGATTCTAGTGACAACGACAACACCTCCAGCGACGGTGATGAGGTAATGCCTTCGTATGATGAGCTTTGTGAAGTTTTAGTCATATTGAGAAAATCTTTAAGAAAATCTTCACTCAAAAATAAAAACTTAGAAAAAGATCTATCCATGCTAAAATCTGAAAACTTTTATCTTAGAAATTCAAATTCTGAAAATATTTGTGATACTTGCTTAGATCTCAAATTTGAAATTAAGTCTCTAAAAGAGGAACATGTCATTAAACTAGAACAAGTTTATGCCGAACAATTAAAAAATGAAAAACTTGTGAAAAATATTGGTTGCTCTACTGATAGTTTACATGATCAAATTGCTTGCTCTAAATGTTCTATTCTTGAGTTGAAATTAAAAGATGCAAATTGTAGAGTTACCCAATTAACAAATGACATGTTCACTCATGAAATTAACTCGTGTTCAAATTGCCAGAAACAGAAAGCTAAAATTGACACTCCTTGTGATAATTGTTTAACTCTTGCTAAGAAAGTTGATTACTTGCAAAATTCTTTGGAACGTTTCACTGATGGCAAGAAAAACCTAAACATGATTTTGGATCAATCAAAAGTCAGCACTCAAAACAAAGGTTTAGGTTTTGATTCTTATGCTCATCATAAATCACATGCTCCCATTGTTGTCAAAACACTTGAAAGTGGAAAATTTGAAATTGTCAATGAGCCTAAGAAAACTGTCTTTAAATCTGGTGGTCTTTTATCTTCTACTATGATGAATGCAAAATGTGCTTCTACTTTTAAAGCAAAACATCATGTTAAGTACACTTGCACTCATTGTGGTAGAGATGGACATCTAGTAGACTTTTGCTTTAGACTAGCTAAACAACAAAAGAGAGAAAGGTTTAATGCTAGGTCTAATTTCAGACAGGCACGTTTCATTTCTCATTATGTGCCTAGGGTGATGCAAATACCTCTTGTTGCTAAGAACACGAGAAAAGACAAATCTTCTTTTATGCATAAGAATGCTCGTGTTGTGCCAACTGTTGTGCGTCGTGTGTCTCAGTACTGGATTCCTAAACATCTTATTTGTACCGAGACATCGACACTTTCTGCTTCTTCACGCATTAGTTTAAGACCTTTCTCTGATGCTGAATTTGGAGGATGTGGAATTGATAGAAAAAGTACATCTGGTTCATGCCACTTCTTGAGTAATTCTCTTTCTTGGACACATTGACATCAGATTTCATTTTCTTAGAGATCATGTTGAAAAAGGAGCTATTGAACTGAAATTTCTTTGATTCGGTGCTCGACTTTGTCGATATTTTCACTAAACCGCTTGATTTTTCTCGCTTTGCTTTCTTACGCGTGAACTTGGGATCATTCATCCCCATGGGTTGATTTGAGGGGAGTCTTGAGTTTATCTCTTTTTGGGTTACTTGACTTTGGTTCCTAGAAGTGATTTTTTTATAAGTGGTATTTTGACTTTACACCTCAAGTAAAACCCTGTTTACATTGCATCATGTAGTACAAAGCTTTGGTGATTATTCTTGTGTATATAGCCAAGTTAATGCTCAATGCTTTACTTATCACTAAAAGGCTAAAATAATTCAATTTGAGATGCTTTTCGAGAATATTTTGGCTCTTGTTCATTATGGTATTGCATTTGTGAAATAGGCTTAAAAGTTTCTTGTCATCTGTTGAAAGGCTAGAGCTGATTAGAAACTATGTGTGAGTTTTTTGTTGGACTTCAAATGATCATTATGAGTCTCAAGCAAAATCAGTGTTTTAATGTTAAAAGCAAGTTGAAAAAGATGCAAGCAAAAGCTACTTGGCTAAACACAAGTTTAGTACAATGTGCAGCTTCCTTGCCAGGGATTTAAATGCAAAAAATGCAAGAAAAGGCTACTTGTCTAAATAAAAGTTCAGAACAATGTGAAGCCACTTGCCAATTTAAACTGAGAAAGATACAAGAAAGAACTACCTACTCATACACAAGTATGGGCTAGTGTGCAGTTACTTGTCATCCCTGTTGATCACAAAGCAAAATTGTCAAACTTGCTAAAAGAGAAAAAAGAAATTCAAATGGTTGAAAAAGGCTTGAGACAAATATTAGTGAATTTGAAAGTCTCTCTATGCTCATGATAGATTTCTTTTTCGCTTTGGCAAAATCTGTTTATGACATTTTACTTGTTTGCTCTAATTTGCTTATGCAATAACTATTCTATGTGTTAGAGCCTCCATTTTCTCACAAATTGCTTTCTCATTGGATAATTTGATACAAAATAAGAAAGTTCTCCTAAAAACTCTTCAAATGCTTTACTTTGATTATATACCTTGAATATACTTCAAAGCTTGAGATACTGCATTCATTAAGGGGGAGTTTTGAGATCTTGATGACTATTTTGTCAAAAAGGGGGAGAACAAGTCAAGGAGGTTTTTGAATTGGGCTTATTTGGTCTTTTGGTTCTTGCTCAATCTCTTGTCAAATCTTATATTGTGTTTTGTCAAATTACTCATCAAGGGGGAGATTGAAGGATCGTTATTTTTGATCCAGTTGATTTTGATGCTGAGTATTTGAAAAAGATTTGAAACCAGTTTGATATTTCGACAAGATTTATTTTTTGGTTTCTTTATTTGAAAAGATCTGAAATCAGTTTGATTATTTGAAAAGCTTTTTGATTTTTGCAAAGGTTTTTGTTCGTGTTTTGAAATCGTGTTCTTAGAATATTTAATGCAATGCACTCCTGTGAGTGGTTGCATGGTTTAATCTTGAGTCAAGTCGCGGACTTGTGCTCGGAATCGCTTTTGTGGTTTGTTCATGTGCGTGTATTGCTCGAGGGCGAATGTGGTCGATGACGGACCGAACTAGGTTCATGGAGGAACCGAGGTTCGGGACTAGGTTCGAGGGGAACCGAGGTCTTGGTGGTCAAGGATGTCATGCAGACGCTCGGGCTAAGAGAATGGTGCACATGAAGAATGGTTAGTCACGTGAGAATGGCATGAGGTCATTCGCGTGCAAAGTGTTAGTCACGTGAGTATGGTAGGGTTGCCATACGCGTGCAAGAGTTGTACTCGGCCAGGTTGGGCCAAGTGGAGTTGTGTTGAATACATGCTCTTTATAGGATTAGGAGTGGGAATCCTTCTAGGATTAGGTGTGTTTGCCTTCTTTAAATAGAGGGGTTGCCTCCTGTTGAAGGCAATCAAGCTTTGAGCAAGCTTTAGGGTTGTACTCTTTTGTTTGGAGTGTTTTAGACAAACGAAAGGAGAAATAAAGATCAAGTTCATCAAATCTTTCGGCGAGCTACAATTCTAGTTAGATTTATTCTCGCCATCTTCTGGAACAGTAAGCTTGCGAAGGTCATAACTTTTGATCCGTAAGTACAATTGAGCTGATTCTTTTTGGGTTTGATTCGTATTGGAATCTAGTTTCTTGTGTCCAAATTTCAGATCGATCGGACGGTTGGATCTCCGGTAATTCGTGTTTTACCAAACCTCTATCATTCTGTTTTTTTCGAAAATGAGGCAATTATTTGGTTCTATTTTGGGGTAAACTTTTAATAGATCAAGAATTTGGTTTTAGCTTCCGCACAATCATTCACCCCCCTCTGATTGCTATATTCGGTCCTACATTTTGTTTGCTCCTGCCTGAGGGCATGTTTCCCGAGCTCATCTCTCCCTGTTTCTGTTTGCAGGAGAAGGTCGCCCTCGAGCTCGCCGTGTCGAGCGCGGAGCCGCTGCCGCAAGCCAGCACCCCAGCCAGGGGTTCCCGCAAGAGGTCGGCGGGTCGGGGCCGCCAAGCATCTGCCTCGCCTCGCGCTAAGCGCTCAAGCGCCGAAGCCGCCAGGGCTCCCCCCACGCGGCATCTCGAGTACGCCAACCGGAGGGAGGTAAGAGAGCTTTGAACCTGGTTTGCTGACTTCAAGCGGAAGAAGCCGGAGCTGATGGGCCGACTGGAACAGCTTGCCGAGCAGGCGAAGAAGGCCGAGGAGGCGGCCAGGTCCCCCCCAAGCAAGGAGCAGTTGGAGAGGAAGATCAAAGCTCTCCAGGACCAGCTCGCTCAGGTGGTCGAGGACCCTGAGGAGGAGGAAGAGGAGGAAGCCGCCTACGCTCTCGTCAGGAGGAGCAGGAGGTCGTCTTCTCGATCGACCTCGGCGCTGGAGGGGGTCGACATGGACGATGTCGACCCGGCAATGGCCCGAGCTAGCGGCGCTGCAGAAGAGCGCGTCGTGGTCGTTGCTGATGCCTATGAGGCCACCGCGGGCAGGACGCCTGTGGCCCAAAGCGAGGAAGCCGAGGGAGAGGACGCTGCTTGCCGGGTGGAAGGTGAGTCTTGTGTGGTTCCTTTGCTGAACTTCTTTGTTTTTGCTTGCGATTTTTCCCGGGCTAACCCCACTCCGCTTGGTGTGGGCGTGATAGCGCGTTTTCGACCAAGTGATGGCCGAGGCCGAGTAGGAGTCGGTACCGGCCATGCTTCCGGAGGAACCTGAGCTTCTCCCGACGGGTGTGAGGCCAACTCCGGCCACGGAGGAGCCAGTCCCGCAAGGGGCCGAGGATCAAGGAGCCATGGCCTTGGTCCCTTGTGAAGGGGCGACCGCGAGAGAGGCCCAGACAACGGGCTCCGAGGGTTAGGGGTCGATTGCTTTCGACCAGCTGCCCCCGACTGCGAGTCAAGGAGAGGAGGTGTTAGCTGCTGCCGTGTAGCTGCCTTCCGCCGCAGGCCAAGGGGAAGAATTGGTCGTCGTTGACCAGCTGCCCCTGGCCGAGGACCGAGGAGAGGAGGTGGTCGTCATCGACCAGTCGCCTCCGGGCGCGGAGCAAGGTCAGGAGGTGGTCGTTGTCGACCGATCGCCTCCGGCCGCAGAGCAAGGAGAGGAGATGGTCGTCGCCGATCCATCGCCTCCGGCCGCGGAGCAAGGAGAGGAGATGGTCGTCGCTGATCCATTGCCTTCGGACGCGGAGCAAAGGGCGGGGATGGTCATCGTCGACCAATCGCCTCCGGTCGCGGAGCAAGGGGCGGGTGCGCTTGTAGTTGGCGTCCAGCCCCCGAGCGCAGCGGCCGAGCAGGAGGATGGCGGCCATGAACCGCTTGTCGTCGCCCTCCTGGGAGCACCGGGTGCCCAGGAGGGGCAAGATCTTGACGTGCCAGCTCGGGACCAGGACGACCCCGCGTGGGTTAATCCTTTTTTCCGAGCTGGTGCAACCGACCGCCAACGGCTCCAGGATAAATTGGTCAGCCAGGCTCTTCTGGTAAGTGCGCTGCTTCTTTCTTTTTCATAAGGCGAACAATCTTCTTGAGGCTTCTTTGACTCTTTTTCTTTTCTTTTTCGCCTGAAGTTCGCTACGAAGGCCATGGAGGACATCGACGCCTCCGCAGTTCCAGCAGAAGAGTACTGGGCATACCATCGCGAGCAAGACGCCAAGATCGCTGATCTCGAGCGTCGAGTCTCTGAGGTGCACGAGACCGACCTGAAGGAGCTGGAGTCGGCGAGGAGCCTCATCGTCGGGCTTCGAGACCAACTCTCCCGGAGCGAGACGGCGCAGAGCACTTCAACGCTGAAGTGTGCCGAGCTTGAGGAGGAGCTGGTGAAGCTACGGCAGGAGGTCCCCGACCTGCACCGCGACATTCAGCGAGCTCGAGAGTGCGAGGAGGCCCTGCTCAAAGAGGCGCAGCGTCTTCGGGAAAGCGCGGTTGAAGGTCGCGCGGCCCGGCGGAAGGTTTTGGACCTGGAGGCAGAGGTTGACTCCCTTAAAGAGGAGCTTGCTGCCCTCCAGGCCGAGCATGGGACTTAGCTTTTCTTCTTTTTTCTTTAGCTCGTGCAAAACCTGTAAAAAACAATCTTTTGGTTTAATGAGTAAAATTACGAATGTCGTACCTTGCCAACTTTGCTCCTGATGCGTGCCTGCTCGAAATCGGCCCTGTAGAGAAAAGATCAGGTCCCTGCACAGGGGCAGATAATACGAACACGAGCAACCAGGTAAAAAAGATAATACGAGCAAAGAATCCCTAGTCAAAAAACTCGGAGAAAAGGATGGAACGTCCCTATCGCACGGAGCCCCCGCCATGGATAAAGGTCGTGCCCCTAATGTTGCGAGCACGAGTTTGTTCATGCGAGAGCTGAGGGAAACTTTGAGCGTAATGTGTTTTTGAACGATCAAACAGGTCGCTCGAGTCGAGAAAGAGGCGCGCGCGAGCACTGTTACGTGCGCGGAGCAAAACGGGCTTAGGCCAACAATACGTAGAGTCACCATACCCGAGTAGGCGCTGTACCGGGCTTTTTAGGGGATGTTCGCGACCGACCACACATACAGCGAAGAGCTACTGTGGAAAGTGATCGGTTGGGCGAGTATCCGGCCGGTGCCCAAGAGGAATGGTGTGTACATACTTGTTGGCTAAGCTCGCTTGCGGGACCGGTAGTCGACGATGCTCGTTTGATGAAGCGAGGACAAAGTCAGAGGTAAAAAGGAAAATATCTTATCGGAAGAAATGCAAAGGGTGTGAGATAGAGATATGCGTATAAACGTAGAATTTACGTAGTTGGTCGATGTTCAGTCTTTGGCGAGCTCGGCCGTCTCTCCCATCGCGAGGCGAAACGGCCCGTAGCGTCTTTGTGGACACGACCATGTAGGGTCCCTCCCACCTCGGGGTCAGCTTATTGGCTTTTGACAGGTCTTGAATTCTTCGTAAGACCATGTCACCAACTTGTAGGGCCCTTGGTCGGACTGACTTGGCTGCGTGCCTACGAAGGGCTTGTAGGTAAACCGCAGACCGGAGCAGCGCCCGTTCGCGTGTCGCTTCGACGAGGTCCAGGTCGAAGAGGCGCTCGCCCTCCTGATTGATGGAATCGATCAATTGCACCCTTGGGGAACCCAGCACAATTTCGGCAGGCAAAATGGCTTCCGCACCGTAGACGAGTTGGAAAGGTGTTTCGCCTGTGGCCCGACTTGTCGTGGTGCGGACAGACCAAAGAACAGCAAGAAGTTCGTCCACCCACTGCCGTCTGTGCTGGTTGAGGCTCTCGAAAACCCTCTTTTTTATGCCCTAAACTAACTGCCCATTTGCTTGTTCGGCTGCTCCGTTGCTCTGTGGATGTGCCACAGAGGCGAAACAGACCTTGGTCCCGACCTCCTCGCAGTAACTTTTGAACAATTCACTGGTGAATTGGGTCCCATTGTCTGTGATGAGACCGTTGGGTATCCCGAACCGAGTTATCATGTTGCTACGGAGGAACCTCTTGGCCGCCTGGGCCGAGATGGTTGATACGGGCTCGGCCTCTATCCACTTGGTGAAAGTGTCGATGGCCACGAGCAAGTATTTGCAGCCTTTTTGACCCCGGGGGAAAGGTCCATGGACGTCGAGTCCCCAGGTCGAGAACGGCCACGAGAGCGGTATGGTTTGCAGGGCATAGGCCAGTTGACGGACTTTGCGAGCATGAAACTGGCATGCTCGACAGGTCGTTACGATCGACCGTGCATCCGCCAAGGCCGTAGGCCAGTAGTATCCCAATCGGAAGGCCTTGCTTACAAGCGTTCTGAACGACGAGTGAGCTCCGCACATTCCTTCATGGATGTCACGAAGAAGGTACTGGCCTTCCTCCTGAGAGACGCATTTGGAAAGGATTCTTAATGCGCCTTTTCGGTATAGGTTGCCTTCAATCAGTTTGTACTGAGAAGATCTCCTTGTTAGCCAGGAACGCTAGGCTTCTTCCTCGGGCAACGTCCCATGCGCAAGGTATCAGACGAATGGCGTCATCCAACTTGCACTTTGCTCGAGGAAGAAGACCCTACCGTCGGCCTCTGATGCCTCCTCTTCAGAGGGAATGGAGGGCTTGTATAGGTGCTCGACGAGCACCCCCGCCGGAGCGGTAGTTTGAGAAGAACCGACCTTAGACATTTGGTCGGCCAGGGAATTGTCCTTCCTGGGGATGTAGATTACTTCGAAATTCCTGAAGTATTTCTCCATCTTCCTTACTTCGGACAGGTAAAGCGCCATTGAGGTATCGGAACACTGATACTCCTTGTTGACCTGGTTCATGACCAACTGTGAATCGCCCATCACAGTGAGCCGTTGGACTCCTAACGATTTACACGCTCGAAGTTCGGCCAAGAGACCTTCGTATTCTGCCGCGTTGTTGGTCGCGGCGAAATGTAGTTGGATGGCGTACTGGAGTTATTCTCCATCCGGGGAGACCAAAACGACGCCAGCCCCCGAGCGCTCGTATGCTCGGGATCCGTCGAAATATAAGGTCCAACGGTTTTCCCTTGATCCAGTGGTTTCACTGGCTGGTGGTGCTGGAGCCGACCATTCTGCCACGAAGTCAGCCAGAACCTGTGATTTGATTGCCGTGCGGGCCAAAAATATTATTTCGAATTCCGCGAGCTCCATGGCCCACTTGGCTATACGACCACTGGCGTCCTGGTTTTTCAGGATTTCTCTGAGTGGGAAGTTGGTTGGTATCATGATCCTGTGGGCTTGAAAGTAGTGTTGTAACTTCCTGGAAGCCATCAGCAACGAATACAGGAGCTTTTGAACTTCAGGATAACGCTCCTTTGGTCCGTGCAGTACTTCGCTGACATAATAGATGGGTCGTTGGACACCATCCCTCTCCACCGTTAGTACTGCACTTATAGCCTGTGGGGTTGCCGCTAGGTATAGTAGCAATCCTTCCCCCGTTGCGGGTGTGATGAGGACGGGTGGTTTGGAAATGTACTGTTTCAGCTCTTTGAAAGAGTGATCAGCTTCCTCCGTCCATGTGAAGCCATCGTGCTTGCGGAGGGCTTTAAAGAAAGGTAGCCCTCGCTCCCCCAGCTGGGAAATGAACCGGCTTAAAGCAGCCATTCGCCCGGTCAAAGCTTGTACTTCCTTTACGCATGTGGGCGGCCTCATATTCTCAATGGCTTCGATTTTCTCTGGGTTTGCCCCAACGCCTTGTGGTCCGACCATGTAGCCGAGCACCTTGCCAGCTCTCACACCGAACACGCATTTCTCTGGATTTAATTTTATTTGATGCTTATTGAGGTTACAAAATGTTTCTTTCAAATCAGCAACGTGACCCGAGGTGCTCTTGCTTTTTACCACTATGTCGTCAACATAGACCTCCAAGTTTTGACCCACTTGGTCTGCGAAGGTTTTCTGCATGAGGCGCTGAAAGGTTGCTCCCGCATTTCTTAGATCGAAAGACATGGTCGTATAGCAGAAAGTACCGAATGGGGTGACGAAAGAGGTTTTCTCTTCGTCCTCGCGCGACAGGCTGATCTGATGATAACCCGAATAAGCTTCTAGGAAGCTCATGGTTTGCGATCCCACCGTTGCGTCGACCAATTGGTCTATGCGAGGCAGCGGATAGTTGTCCTTCGGGCACGCCGCGTTTAGGCCCGTGTGGTCGACGCACATGCGCCACTTGCCCCCTTTCTTTCTGACCAAGACCGGATTGGCCAACCATTCAGAGTGTTCGACCTCCCTAATGAAGCCAGCCTTTAGGAGTTTGTCGAGCTCCTCCCGGATGATCGCCTGTTTTTCTGGGGAAAAGCGTCTAAGTTTTTGTCGCACTAGTTTTTTTGTCAGGCTGAACTGCTAGCCTGTGCTCGATCACGTCCCTAGGGACCCCGGGCATGTCAGATGGTTCCCAGGCGAACGCATTCGAGCTTGCTCGGAGGAAGGTGATGAGCTCGAGTTCCTATTTGGGATCTAAGGAAGATCCCAAATGCACGACCTTGGCGGGTTCCGATTCGTTGAGCGGAACAGCCTTGGTTTCTCCTCCAGGTTGGAGGGCAAGTTTAGGCCGGGAGTGCTTCGGCTCTTGTTCGGGACCGCGAGTGGGTAATTGCCCGACCATATCCAATGCCCTTTCATCGCAATTCAGCGCGGACTTGTGGTTCCCCTTCACGGTTATGACCCCGTTTGGCCCGGGAACCTTCAAGCACTGATATGCGTGATGCGAGGCGGCCATGAACTTGGCCAAAGCCGGCCTGCCAAGGATGGCGTTGTAGGCCGATTCAAAGTCTACCACCTCGATGGTGATTAGCTCCATTCTAAAGTTACTCGGGCCACCGAAGGTCACGGGCAGAACGACCTGGCCCAAAGGCTTGATCGAGGTGCCCGGGACTATCCCGAAGAAGGGTACAGCTATGCTTTTGATCTTGGAGCGAGGAATCTGCATCTCATCCAAAACCTTAGCTGAGATCAAGTCCAAGGAGCTCCCAGAGTCTATAAGGACCCGACCAACGATGGTGTTGCTGACGGTGGGGCTCACGACCATCGGAAGCTTCTGTGGTTTGGTCATTCCAAGGGGACAGTCGTCCTTGGAGAAAGTGAGGGACAGCTCAGACCATTTGAGTTGCTGCACTGGAGGCTTACCTTGGGCGATATGGTGCACTTCCCTCGCAGCGTCCTTTAAATCCCGGCGGGATTTGTAGGCGGAGGAGCCCCCGAAGATAACCGCAATGTGCTTCTGGGGTTCTTGATATTCCATGTCGTCTTCATTTTCTTCGGCGGGCTGTTTGCCTTTGCCATTCTCGCCCTGCTCTGGGAGCGATGGCATGGGACCCCTGCCGTTGTAAAACTGCTCCATGCGATAGGCCACGTTCGGCAATTCCGTAGGTCATGCCCGTGTGCCTGGTGGAGCGGACAGTAGAGGTCGCCCCGTTGATCCACTTGGTCGCCTCGATCGCGGGGCCTGTGTGGCTGGCCTCTTCCCCGAGCATTAAACCCCGTGGCCTTTGGGTTGTTCGGCTCTTTGCTCTCGCGGCCACCATGCCCGGTGGGAGCTGTTTTTTCTTCTTCTTCTTGATCTTCTTATCCACGGAGTTCGAGCCCTTTTTGCTAGAGGAGGTTTCTAGCCCGGGCTGAGGCGGTAGCTTCCCTTCATCCAGCATTTTCTTCCACTGGACTGCCTCATCTGCGTTGGCATATCAATCGGCCATTCGGAAGAGCTCGTTTGCCGTTAAATCCGGATGGATCTCCAGATCCTGCGTGAAGCGCACATCTCGCACCCCGAACTTGAAAGCCCGAACGACTGCCTCGTCCGATATGTTTGGGATTGAGTTTCGGATTTGGATGAATCTCTGGACGAACTGTCGCAGGGTTTCCCCATCCATCTGAATCAAGCGCTCAAGGTCGCGCTCCTTTCCCGGGCGAATGTAACAGCTCTGGAAATTTGCTCGGAGCGCGGCACTGAGCTGCCCCCAAGACCGTATGGACCCTTCCTTTTGGTTGAAGAGCCACGTACGAGAAGCTCCGTCTAAGACCGTTGGCAGATAATTCGCCATCACCCCTTCATCGCCCCCGGCGGCCAGGATGGCGGTGGTATATATCGAGAGGAACTCGTCCGGGTTCTGGGTCCCGTTGAATCTCTCGATGTGGCCGGGCTTGAACCTGCTTGGCCAAGTAACATTCCGAAGAGAGCTCGTGAAAGCCTGGCAGCCGAAGCTGGAAGTTTCACGATGAAATCCCCGACCATAATGGTCTCTCGCTGTCTCGCCCAACGCCCCGCGCGCTGGCCAAGTCGAGCGAAGACTTCGCGGAGGTCGTGGCCGACGCATCGTTTGGTCGTGGAGCGCTTAACGCCGTCAGAATCCGGACGGTTGTAGGTGTGTCGTCTTGAGGTTGCTCGGGAGCTGTTCCGAGGCCTCTCCCGGACAAGGTTAGCGGCCTGGGGCGATCTCCGAGCATGGCTCCGAGATTCATCTCTGTGCGAGCGCATGGGGGAGCGTCTGTGACGGTCCCGGGAAACACTCCGGGTATCCTGGCCGTGAGGAGGATCTGAGACTTTCAGCTCGGCGGCAAGCCTCTCCAGATCTTCGGCCACGACCTTGCCCACGGCCTCTAGGTCCACTTGTTCGGGGAAGCTGCAAAGGTCGCGTACGACCGCCGCCAAGGCCTGCAGCCGTTCTCGGTTATGGCGAACGGGCGGTGGCAAGCTTCGACGGCGTTCTGGGACGCGATCAGGGGTTTGATACTCGCGAGAGTATCTTTCCCCGGACACCCGCCTCTCTTTCGCTTGGCGGCGTATGCTCGCAAGGGTCTATCCCAAAGATGCCTCTAGGTGGAGTCTGGCCGCCTCATAGTGGTCGCGCTTAGCAGCGTCCGAGGATCGTACCTCGGGCTCGGCACGGCTCCCAGCCATGTTGACATAACGAGAGTGGGATGAACGTGATGGAGACATCATCGTGTCCCCTTGAGACGCAGTCTCTTGATCGAACTCCAGGTCGTCTAGTATATCCAGGCCATCGTAGAGTCCATCATAGTCATCCTCGTGGTCTCCGAGGGTAGTGTCTGAGGAACGGAGGACCTATCCTCGCGTTCTAGGGTCCGGGGAAGAGCTCCCGGACTCGATGTGGCCACGCCGTCGTCAGCGTAGTACATGTCGTTGTCTTCAACGTTGTTGAAAACACAGAGATTCCTAGTATCCCCCGAGTTCGGCATCCTCGGGGATCCTGATCCGTACGGGAATCAAGCTGTCGTCCCCACGGACGGCGCCAGCTGTCGACGATTGGAGAACGGGCTCCCGTCGAGCTTACTTGTTGAATGGGGGATCAACAGAGCCCCGTCGTACGAACCGAGAAAATCGTTCGAGCGACGCGAGGTCAGGAGAAGAGGGACACGGTGTTTATCCTGGTTCGAGCCTCTCACTACCGAGATAATAGCCCTACTTTAGTGTATTGTGTTCTATCGGGGGGTGTCCTTTGTTACAGATCTTCAGGGGGGTTTAAATACTACACCTAGAGATACACAGAAGGTAACTACCCCCTGGAATTACGCCACGCAGTCATACTCGCGATCTTCCGCCCTTGATCTGCGCGTTATTTGAATTTCGGGTATGATTTTCCTTGATCTTCGGCTGATTGGTTGCCACCTCCCTTCCTCGTAGCATTGACCGAGTCCACCGACGAAGTACCTGAGTATGACGTGATCTTTACGAGTATGCTTGCTCATGGTCGTTTTTGGAATGGTCGTGAGTAAAGGGGCGGACATGTATGCTCGGGAGGTATGATGCTCGTTTCGCACTCCCGAGCATCCTCTGTCGGCATTGTATGGCCGGCGGGCTCAGGATCTCCCGGGGGTACCGTGATCTTTTCTCAGATAGTCAATCCTCGACAATTTTTTTCCTCGAAAAAAACGTGAATTCGTTTTTCGTCCGCGCGCGCGGCGTGCGCCGCACTTATTGACCTACTCCCTCCATCCTGAAATACTTGTCGTTTTAGAGTTGTCCTAAGTCAAAGTTTTAGAACTTTATCCATAAATAACTTTTAAACCATATGGATTGAACACATAAAAGTTACATAAATAGATTTGTCATCAAAAGAGCTTTCAAATATTATAATTTCAATGCATTTTGTAAATAAAAGGCAATAATTTTTAATGGTTAAAGTTGTATTTTGGAGACCGTGTCGATGTCCAAAACGACAAGTATTTCAAACTGGAGGGAGTAGTTATTATTAGTGGTAGATGGCGTCGTTAATGATGGTTAATCGCTTGGCTAATTAAAGTTGGGTTTTGATCACTGCCTGCTAAGCGATAGATGTATGTGTACAGCGCTCTTAATTTGCTTTGGATCCTGATGAGGGTTAAATGGTTGGTTAAATCCTCCTCCATGAGTTTGTGCATTTTTTCCTGTGAATTTTTGGAGATGAAAAAAAAATAGAAAAAGAGAGATGTTAATTTGGAGTACAATGCAGATGCTGGATTCCCACAATATTTTTGCGGCTAATTCTAGGTTTTTCTTCCGCATCACTGCAGCTGCTGTGAAATGGTAAAATGCGAATCCAGCGTGCCTGTGCGTGTTTTATTTTTTGCGATAGCTACTGCTCCTGCCTTCGCTTCTGTGCTCTTTTGCCTTTCTATTGAGCATGGAACATAATCAAAAGTATTAACGAGTAGTTAGGAGGTCAGCAAACGACAACCGGTGCCAAGATTCCATTGCACATGGCCAGATGGTTGTCACATTAAAGAAGCGGTCTTCTCTTGTTGTTTCTGTTATCCACTAGTTGGCTGTGCCATGTTGTGGACGGCATCTGGGCCGTGACGGTCCGAAGCACGGTAGTCCAGTATGGTTCAAAATCTGGCATGGCACGGGGTTGCGCCGTGCCGTGCTGGCCCGTGTACTGTTCACTAGGCCGTGCCGGTCAAGAAAACGGGTACGACAGGTGGTATGGCCTGGCACGGGGGTTTGGGCAGTGCTCGTGACGGCACAGCACACCGGTAGCACGCCGGCACGGCCAGGCACAGCGGCATACCGACACACCAAGCAGGAGCATCGCCACACGGGCGGCGCCGCCTGCGTGCCATTGTTGTGCCTCGCCGCTCCGCCGCCGAGCGATCGCGCTGCCGTCGTTGCCGTGCATGGCCGCACCTCGGCTTCGCCGTCCGCGCCATGTCTCGACCGCGGCGCAAGACGCCCACGCCATTATCGTCGTTGCCGTGACACGCATCGCGCCTCGGTAGCCTCAATGCGCTCGCCATCGCTGCTGCCGTTGCAGCACTCGCTACGGCCCGCGCCTCGGTCGGGGGAGGAGGGAGAGCCGGAGAGGGAGGGGCGCAGGTGCGGAGTGGCCGGAGCTGGTGGAGGAGGGAGAGGAGGGGAGCCTGGAGGCGTCGCGCGGGGAGGAGGGCGGCCGGGTGCGAGGAAGGAGGATTCGATCGAGCCGAAGCGCCAGCCATTTGTGCCCTGCCATGTGTGCGCACGGAGGCCGCGTCGTTGCGGTAGTGCGCGGTGACGTCACCCATGACGTCACTCGCGGGGCCCGCCTGTCAGGCGCTTTGCGCACAGGCATGGGCCACTGGACCGTGGGTCCCGCGTGTCAGTGACACATGTTCCGTGGACCGGGTCCACGATGGACCCGACCCGAACCGTAGATCAGGTCTATGGACCGGATGACGTAAGCGTGACGCAATAAATCGGTTTTCCTTTAGAAAAATAATTCGGCTGAAATTCAAATTGGTGCCAATGTCATGCTGACGTCATAATCCCGAATTTTCAATAAAAAAATAAATGAGGTAATTCGGTTTATTCTTTTTAATTGATTTTCAAACTTCAAATGGCTATAACTTTTGCATTTTAACTTTGATTTGAGTGATTCTAGTTTCTAAAATTTTGTAAAATTGAGTTTTATTTAATTATGAATTTTATTTGATTTTTGGAGTTGAGTTGTTCCCTATTTTGTATATTTATTGTTGTTTTATCTGGTACACGTAGACGTCGAAGTGCCCGAAGGCTTTGAGGGAGAGGTCCTGACCCAAGAACAAGTCCAAGAGCCAAAGCAAGACCTTTTCCAAGGCAAGTTATACTTTGATCATATTGATCCTACTTTTGAAAATTATGTTGATTCAAACCATTGCATGCTAGTTTTGTTTGAAATGAATTTGACTAATTCTGGGAGTAGCTAAATACCCTAATTGAAGTATGCCACCTTATTGTATATGATTGTATGCCATTAATCGTTTGTCACCCTAGGCTATGGTTTATTAGTTGGACATTATTGTTAAATTGCCAACATGGGAAGGTTAGACCGACAGTAGAGTGCTTAGCCATGCTACGAATTAATGACATGATTTTGGATTATCAAATTTAATATTGACCTAATGAGATGTGGAATGTTTTTATGAGAATGTGACATGTGTTGTGAGTTTGATGATGGCACGTGGTGCATGGTAATTAACTAGGGTGATAAAATAATTTAGACTGAGGCAAGTAGCAAGACTATTTCTGGTGGGCCAAGAGTGACACCTGGGAGGTCGCATTTGGTTTTTGCTGGTTTTTGGTTACTTGTGAACACACTTGGGATAGCCTTGCCTTGGTCAACCTAAGGACTTAACCTTGCAAGAATTTGAACTGAGTTTGGCATTGAAAGTGCATCTAGGCACTTTTGTTGTTTTGGTGATTAATGATAAACGATTAATGACAAACGCATGTAATGTCAATCAATGTAATTGTACAAATGCTTAACTTGGTGCTTAACAAATGACAAACCTATAATATGTTTATATTGTTATGAGACTAACATGTTTATTGCCTAGTTGAATATTAGTCTCATCTATTTTAGTGGAAAATCAATTGGGATGGTTAAGCAAAAATGAGGTATGCAATCTCGGTATTCCTTCCATATTTGTCATTGCATTCTTCTTTAGCAAATGCATATTGAACTCTAAGTAACTTGTTGATTTCATATGTGCACATTGATTCATGTCATAATTGCTTGTGCATATATATATATATTTATTTGAGTTCATTATGTGCTTTGTTTTTAATATGCTTGTGTTAACTAGAGTTAAACTTCATTGCTTCATATTGACTTGGTGCATACATGTCTTAGTTGTGTATCGTCTAATGCACCTCTCTTAGTGAAGTTTAATCTAGAATTGGATCACATTATTTACTCTCCTTCCAAATATTGTTTGCACATGTGTAATTCGTGTATATTATATCATGTGCTTCATTTAAGCAAAGTCTGTGGTCCTTGCCATGATTTAATTGATTCTTCATATTGGCAATTATCTCTCTAGTGCAGTTAGATCAATCATATATTCATCGTAATGCACTTAGCAGAGAATATTTCTATTGTCAAGTGTTTCCATTCATATTGTGCTTCTTGATATGAAACACTTGTTATTATCAATCTATTCAATATATCTTTTAAGCTTGTGGGACTAATATGTTTGCTGAGTGCTTTGATAAGAGTTAGGTCCCAAAGCTGTGTATGATGACCAAGATGGTTTAAAGGATGACAAGCGAGTCAAAGTCAAATAAGACAGCGGTGTCACCAAGAGCTGAGGACTAAGTCAAGAACGACTTGGCGTGAGGATCGTCTTGGTGATGATCGAGGTCAAGGTCGGAGAGGACGAGAGTCTCATGAGGTGAATCGCGTCGAGGTTGACAAGACGAAGGGCGTCATCAATCTTTGTGGAAGCGTCATCATGCACCGTGCATCCGGAAGAAGTCGGCATGTAAGCTTAGTGTAAGACTTAGATTTTGTGTTAAATTTGAGTCTAAGGATTGCCGTACTTTTAAGAGGGATGCAATCGTTGAAATCACTTAGACAAGTCTCAAGTGCTCAAAAGTGGTCTATCCTTGTCTAAGGTTGAGAAACCCAAGTCACACTTTGTTCACCTAGGTGTAGGTGGGTTGGTGTGAGGGTTAGAAGTGTTGGTGTTGCCGGAAAGTGAGGGTTGTAGGTCTCTCTTGGATTCCTTGTGATATCTGATTTTATCCTTTGGGATTTGGGTAGTGAGACCTTGTTAGTTATGTATCCCTCGTTCTTAGCTTTCCGAAAAGTCCGAATTCGTCGAAATCGGAGTCCGGGATCAAAAGTTATGCCCGTTTTCGTCCGGCTGCTGCGTGCTGCCTGGGAGATCCGGAGACTCCGGATTAAATGTCCGGAGACTCCGGATGATCCGGAGTATCCGGACAATCCGGAGTATCCGGATGATCCGGAGTGTCCGGGTTAAATATCCGGAGTCTCCGAGTTGCCCAGTTCGGTCCAAACGGCTAGTTTTTGGGGTTCCTCTATTTAAGGCCCCCTTCTTGCCCACTTCAAAGGAGCCGTTGGGGGATGTTTTGCTGGGTATTAGAAGTGTTCTTTCTGAGTGTTTGAGCCCCCAATACTCCTCCCTACTCCTTAGATCTTAGTAATCCCCTTTTGTGAAGGGTTGGGTAGAGGAGAGAGGTGTTTGGATTGAGGATTGATTTGAGGAGTGGAGCTGGTTCCTTGGTGCTTTGAGGTGTTATTCTTAGTGATCTTGAGCTCCCAAAAGCCCCTCTAACCCTAGATCTTAGTGATCCCTTTTGAGTGAAGGTTTGGGTGTGAGAGTGGGTAGTGATTGGATTGAGTGTGATTAGTGTGTTGAGCACTTGAGGTGGACTCTAAGTGAGTTCTTCGGGAGTATTTGTTGCTCTTGGAGGTTGAGGTCTCCTAGACGGCTAGGAGTTGCTGGTGAGCTTTCAAGCTTTGTGTGGAAGGCCACCGAAGGTTTGTGAAGGTCCGATTCCGCCTCCGCAAGGAAAGGAATCAAAGAAGTGAAGACCGGCGAGTGCATTGTGCAACACTGGGAGGAAGATGGTTGAAAGAGACCCCGGCTCAAGTGTGACCGAGCCGCCTCAACGGAGACGTAGGATCCCCTCAAGGATCCGAACTTCGGGATAAAATCTTCGTGTCTCCTTCCTTACTTCGGTTTCCTCTTTTGCTCATCCGCTTAATTTGCTTTCGATTCTTGTGATTAAATCAATTAGATTGTATCTACTGCATCTATTCTTGCTTGTATCCTTACTTTGTTGCAGTAGAGTAATTCGTATCTCTAGAATCGAAGAAGTGCCTAAGTTTATTGCTATCACTGCTTCCGCCGAACCAGTCAACCCGGAGTATCCGGTACATTGATCCGGAGTATCTGGATATATCGGAGTATCCGGATAATATATCCGGAGTGTCCGGGTTACCTGTCTTGGGCTGAATTGTTTACATTGCAAAACTTAATTATCCCAATTGCTTCCACATTATCTCTGATAGATTAATTTAAATTGGGTATAATTTTGTAATCGCCTATTCACCCCCCCTCTAGGCCGACATCCCGGTCCTTTCAATTGGTTTCAGAGCCAAGTCTCTGATATTTAAGCTTAACCGCTTTAGAGTGTGGATGTCGCTAGACGGGATGGGTGAGCTTGGAGCTAGCATGCCTATTAATAATAATTTGAATGCTCCATCTTCATCCTCTTATGTGCATATTGCTTCCGGTTGGGCACCGTACTTTAATGGTTCTAATTATGGCCCATGGAAGCATAAGATGAAAATGTTTTTGAGATCTATTGATGCTTCTATTTGGAATATTGTAGACAAAGGCTATAGCACAATGGATGATCAAAGTGAAGAAAAGAACGCTCAAGCTTTAGAGGCCATTCTTGGTGTATTGAGCGAAGTTGAGCGGAAGAAGGTGTGCCACCTCAAAAAGGCTCACGACGTGTGGACGCTCATCCAAAAGAATCATGACAAGTCCAAGGTTGATCAAAATGATGATTTACAAATACGGACTTCAAATGATGATCGCTCCACATCAAGCTCAAGTGATGATGAGTCCTCATTACCCTCCACCTTGCCACGTTGCCTCACGGCCTTAGGTAATGATGAGGTAAATGATGAACCTTCCAAAGCTAAATTAATTTCTACAATTAAGGTTCTTCATGATCGCCTTGAGAAGCAATTTAGAAAATCATATGATTTGATAGAAAAACTTGCTTTACTTCAAAAATCACATGATGCTCTAAAATTAGATCATAAAAATTTGCTTCTCAAGGATACCTCTATTAGCAAGGTAGATGTTGGATTGACTTGCAATATTCTTGATGATGTACCATGCTTAGAGTTAAATTCTTGCATGTCATCTAGAATTATAAATTCTTCTCCTTGCAATGAATTGCTTTATATACCTTGTAGCCCAAACGCTAGAGTAGATGTTGCTACTCAATGTAATCTAGTAGATGAATTGTCATGCTCAATTTCAAATTCTAGAGATTCATCTAATAAATGTGCATCCACCTCTAGCGAGTTTTCGCCTTGCAATACTAATAAAATTGCTTCTAGTTCCTCTAGTGCTTGTTATACTAACAATCTTGTAGAGGAAAACAATGAGCTCAAGGCCCAAGTCATTAGATTGGAAAATGACTTGAAGAGGTGCGTAAAAGGAAAAGCTGTTCTCGACGAAATCTTGAGCAAGCCTAGGGCGCCTCAAGATAAGCGAGGACTCGGCTACAACTCCAAGAGGGAGAAGAGAAAGAAGAAGCACAATGCAAGAATGAAGACGATTGTGTGCTTCGAATGCAACAAGAAGGGCCACTTCGCCTCCGTGTGCCCCAATAAAGTGGATAACAAGGACACAACTCCAACCTTGAGGCAAGCCGGCAAGAAGAAAGACAAGAGGAAGAGGCGGTCGAAGCCTACTTGCTTCAATTGTCGGGAAAAAGGGCACATCGGTAAGGATTGCCCTAAAGGTATAATTCCTAAGCCCATCATTAATGCAAATTATTCTTTGTTTAGGAAGGACAAGAATGGCAATTTATTTGCCAAGCTTGTCAAGTCCCCTATGCCCGTTCAAAATGATGATGCTCATTTGCATAGGAAGAGTAAATCTAGAAATGAATTTGCTAAATTCGTTAGGACTCCTAAGCCTACACAAAGCAATTCAAATAAATTGCTTAGGAGAAATAACGATAGCAAAATATTTGCTAGATATACTAGATCCTCTAAGCCAATGCTTAATTTCAATTATCATATGCTTAGAAGAGATCAAACTAGAAATAGTTTTGCAAAGTATCATTGTCCTCCTAAGCCTTTTAATAAAAATGCCAACCTTTTCCCTAGGAGGAATAATTATTGCAAACCTATTTCTAATTGTGTTAGTCAAGTCAATAATGCAAATATTAGGGCCATTTGGGTTCCTAAATCTATGGTGACCAACATTAATGGACCCAACAAAGATTGGGTACCAAAAAGTGCCTAAAAGAATTATTAGGTACTAAGAGATGGATTGGACACTTGCCTTCTCGAGAAGAAAAAGGAACTATCAATTGCAATCGGAGCCAAGCATGAAGATAATCAAGACAATCATGAGCCAATGCCATCTCGGTAACAAGTATTTAAATTGATTATATTATTGCTTCTAGCCTTGTGTAGGTTTAGATGCATTAGTATCATGAAAATCGATTTAATTGCTTGTTAGTAGTACTTGCTCTTGTTTTTAGTATTATTCTCTTATTGCAATCTTGAGCAAGTTTAAAGTGGCACATTTAGGGGGAGTGCTAATTCATATCCATGTGTATCACATCCCTACATGTGCCCATATGTATATAAGTGCATAATATAATTTCAAAATCAACCTTTTAGCCAAAACTCAAAATTTGTGTACTTACTAGAATTCTTTTTGGAAAACTAGTTGAAATTTGTATACAAATGTCTTTGAAATGTTTTCCAAAGGTTTTGGCTTCCCAAAATTCTATTTTGAAAAGAAAATGAGTTTCAAGCCCAAAATCTAGATAGTAGTATCTTGTTTTGGATTTAAACTTATAATTTTCATAGAATTAAAAGTAAAAGGATTTTGAAAATAATCTTAAAGAAAAACTCCTAGAGTTGGTCATTCTTAATATCTTTTGTGTTCAAAAGTATTTCAAAAGACCAACCAAACAAAAGCTATTTACTTTCGAAATTCCCCGAAAATCTTAGTTTGACCTATATCGGTCAAAATATTGCACTTAATGAGTATTGCCATTTGGACCGGATCCTTTGCTATATCTAAGTCCAAAATGGTATTTCAAACTCATACATAAAGTTTCAAATCTCTATCTCTTATCCCATTCTCTTAAGATGGATTTGATTCTTTGTGTTAATTGAATTTGACTTTATTGGTTTTCATTTGGTTCTTCAAAAGAACCTTCTTTGGACAAAAGTCAAAATCTTGTTTAAAAAGGCCTAAGTTTGCAAAAAGGTTTGTAAAACTATCCTACTTTGTATTTGAAAGGTTTTACAAGCTTTGAAAATAAAAATTCCTATTCTAGAAAATATTTTGGCCTAAAACAATTTGTGCTTTAACTCAAACATACCTAATATAGGATTTTGGCTTTCAAATCGGATTCTATTGTTTTTATAAGTGGTCATGGCTTAAAAAATGTATTTCAAATCCTTCAAGCCATGAGGGTTCAATTGTGGATGAAATCCGAGTTGAAATTGCACTTTGAGGACTTTTCGAGTTTCGATTTCATTTTTATGCCTCAAAGCGCATTTCGCCAAAACTGAGTTAAAAGAAATTTTTTTTTTCTTAAAAAGCAAAACTTGTTTCAAAATCTTCAAAATGTCCAAAGTTAGTTCCCTAAAATTTTCAAATCATTTGGACTTCATTTGAATCAAATTTGACTATTTGCAAAAAGTTTCAGTTCAGTCGTGCCAAAGTCGGCACTACCGCACCTGACAGGCGGTAGTACTGGAGGTCAGCACTACCGCACCTGAACGGCGGTAGTACCGGATCCCCTGGCACTACCGGCGTTGTGTGCGCGATAGTGCCGGTCTGGCAGACAAGACTGAAAATTCTGAAAATTTCGGATTTTCGAATTTGGTTTTGGGATATCTTTAATTTGGTACTTCCTTTTTCAAGAATTCTTTTTGGAAAAAGATTCTTGCAATCCCAAAGCATCTTTTTGCACAAATTCAAATGTTTTTGAAAATATTTGAAGGAGTTTACTAGTGGTATCAGTTTTGAAGAGTTATTTGGTTGCAAGGGGATTTGTTCTTTTCAAGTGGTTTCCTTGTACCCCTTTGCTTGTTCTCAAAATTTTTCAGCTCTGATACCTTTCTAAATCTTTGTGATTTAGATTTTCTTGTGTTTGCATTTGCCCTGTTACCTGTTAGTGTTTATTGCTCTGATACCCTTCAAGCTTATCGATTTTCTTTCAAGTGGTATCCTCATTTGTTTGACTCTAAAGCTTTCAAGTTGCTCTTTGATACCCTTAAATGGTTAATTGCTCTGATACTCATCGATTCAATCGAATATCTTTTTTCTTTTGGTATCAATATCTTTGTGATTTGATCCAATAAAAGTATCAAAAGAGCGTTATTCATTTATCGTGTTTCCAAGGGGTTTCATCTTATTTGATTTATCCAATTGGTATCAATGTACTTCAAGTTTCCTACAAGTGGTATATGTTGCCTCTTTGTAGCATTGTTTTGATACCCAAAGTCTTTTGAGTTGGATTCTCCATAAGCTTAAATTGTAAGTTCAATCGCTTAAGAACTCTCTATGTGAGGTTCTTTATGAATTGAAATGCATAAAGAGGAGAAATTCCATTTGAGCATTGTTCGTTAATGAAAATTTCTTTATGCTCTTTCTCGAAAGAAGTTCTTCAAGCATCTCCCTTGAGATAGTTTTTTCAATAGGTGTCTAATTTCTCAAGTGGTATTTGCGTTGGGTTTCTCGCTTAACCCTATTAGGCAAGAGTTTGGATTCTGCAAGAGAATCACGATGTTTATCGTAAAGCCTAATAAAATGAAGTGAGTTATTTGAATTAGTTTCAAATAACCTTGAGATACCTTCCTTTGCTTTGAGCTTTAGTTCTTTCATTTGGTATCTTGGCAAGCCTTTAAAGGATGAAAACTAAGTGAGCTTTTTCATTGCTCCAAGCTTCTAAGTATGTGTTTGGTTGGAGAGCAAGAAGGATGGGATGGTTCCATTCCTGATTTCTGGGATAGAATGGTTCTGATTTTTTGTTTGGTTGCAGGAACAGAACCATTCTAGTTTTTTGTTTGGTTGATGGAATCCATGGGATGGAATGATTCCATCCTTTGTTTGGTTGAGGAACCAGTATGAAGAACATGTTTGTGGTCACCCTCTCTTTCACATGGGTATCTTTACCCTCTCTAGTGACATAGCTTTTCTGTTGTAGCTTCAGACCAATACACAACCGATGCAAACCAGTTCACAACTCAAGCACTTCCACATCTACCTGAAGTACTGAACACACCAGTTCACAACTCAAGCACTTCATTCAATCAAACAAAACATGGATAATACAAACTTGTCAAGCCAAGATCCACGAAATAGCAGCCGATACATTCCAAAAAATCCACAACTATCACATAATGGCAGGGAGCACTTTCCAGATTTCAGTGCTTTGAAATCATACGCACTTTCCAGTGCTTGGACCGCCGCCTGCCGCCTGCTGCCGCCGCGCCGCGCTCATTGGACCGCCACGCTGCCGCTGCTGCCGCCCGGCCGCTGGGACCGCTGCCGCCTGCTGCCGCACCGACGGGAGACGGAAGGGATCGACCAGCCGGGAGGTGGACGGGAGCGCCGCAGGGAACCGGACGGCGGAAGGCCCAGATCCGGATCTGGGTTTGTGTGTGAAGAAATGAGAGGTGAGAAGATACGAGAGGGAGGTGAGAAAAGCCAGGAGGTGAAAAGAGCCCCGCGTCTGGCGTACGTGACGGAGTCAGTGGAATCGGGACAGCTGCGTTCGATAGTTTTTTTGGGACCGAGCCATCCCGCATCTCAACCGAATATTCTTATTCAGGAGCCACTCCATCCCAGTTGTTTTAGAACCAAACGCCTCTAAAAATGGAATGGAGCCATTCCATCCTGTACTATCCTAGCAACCAAACACACGCTAAGTGGAGCTTATCTAGCTAAGTTTTCATTTCATTGAAAGTGCATCCTTTGGCTAAGTTCTTTTAGAGACTGGACTTAATTGTATCTTAGCCTCAAAGTGTTTCTTCTTTTGAATGAATTGAAGTTTTATTGCTAAAAGAGGATTTCAAAATTGAATGTGTTTCAATCCTTCTTGTAAGTTAATATTACAAGATCATCAATTGGTATCTTAAATTTTAAAAAAAAAATGCATGCAAGTAGTACTATCATGCTTATCATATATATCTTGCATATTGTACCTAGACATTATCAAACTAACTTGGGTCAAGTTGAAAGATACTTGTTCCCGGAAATCGTGTGCTTGTCTGTTGATGTTCAAGGTTTCGGAAAAGGTGTCAACTTCGACGGTGAGATGAAGGAAAGGAGTGTAGCTCCAAAGTCCGAGGGATCCGAGGCCGTGCGACTTGACCATGACCGATTCGAACATGCAATAGACAAGAACCGACTGAAGGGACGTATTTCTTTCTGACCATATTTAATAATGTCTTTGTACACCATTATGCTAATTGTCTTAAATTTTAAATGGTGTAATATTTATCATGTTAAGTCTTCCAATTGATATCAATTCTTTCAATCATTATGCATTTCAATTGGTAATTAGATTGCTTTGATACTACTTCAATTGCTTATCAATTGGTATCCTCTCATTGTAAATTGCATTTTCTCTCTATTTAAGTGTCATCTAACTTTTTGCCATATTAGTATGATTGGTATGGATGACACCATGCTTAAGAAGGAGGAAATGTAAGTTGAAGAACACATTAGTAAGAGGTATACCTTACTCTTTAAATTGATCATAAGCATGTAATTCACTTCCATACAGTGGTTGTATGATATTGATAGTTATTATGCTCTGATACACATATTTGCTATATGATCTTTGTCATGATTTAAGCATCTCTTACATTCTTGTGAATCATGACTTTTTTTTAATTGGTATCATCGATTGGTATCTTATTCAATTGTCAAGTTTGAGCTTCACTCATATCTTGTTAATCATGACAACTTTAAATTTTGTTCAATTGGAAATATCAATCACCTAAATCTTGGATATAATTGATATCATATCTTGCCTAGATTTAGGGGGAGCTTAATATCATTGATATCATTGTCTTATTACTAGCTCCTTTGTTTTATTTTGTTCTTCCTAATCTTTTTATTCAGTGTTCAATCTAGAGGGAGAAAATGTTATTCTTTTTGGGATTAATGACAAAGGGGGAGAATTTATGGATTTATCAATTGCCCAATAATCGATTGACAAAAAGGGACAATGAAAAAGAGGGAGAATATTTGTAAGTATGATCTCTTACTCATTCTCCGTGTTCATTTCAATGCTAAATATCTTTATATTGTCCTTTGGTGCATTTGTTAAATCATTTGTCATAAATCACCAAAAAGAGGGAGATTGAAAGTGCATCTAGGCACTTTTGTTGTTTTGGTGATTAATGATAAACGATTAATGACAAACGCATGTAATGTCAATCAATGTAATTGTACAAATGCTTAACTTGGTGCTTAACAAATGACAAACCTATAATATGTTTATATTGTTATGAGATTAACATGTTTATTGCCTAGTTGAATATTAGTCTCATCTATTTTAGTGGAAAATCAATTGGGATGGTTAAGCAAAAATGAGGTATGCAATCTCGGTATTCCTTCCATATTTGTCATTGCATTCTTCTTTAGCAAATGCATATTGAACTCTAAGTAACTTGTTGATTTCATATGTGCACATTGATTCATGTCATAATTGCTTGTGCATATATATATATATATATTCATTTGAGTTCATTATGTGCTTTGTTTTTAATATGCTTGTGTTAACTAGAGTTAAACTTCATTGCTTCATATTGACTTGGTGCATACATGTCTTAGTTGTGTATCGTCTAATGCACCTCTCTTAGTGAAGTTTAATCTAGAATTGGATCACATTATTTACTCTCCTTCCAAATATTGTTTGCACATGTGTAATTCGTGTATATTATATCATGTGCTTCATTTAAGCAAAGTCTGTGGTCCTTGCCATGATTTAATTGATTCTTCATATTGGCAATTATCTCTCTAGTGCAGTTAGATCAATCATATATTCATCGTAATGCACTTAGCAGAGAATATTTCTATTGTCAAGTGTTTCCATTCATATTGTGCTTCTTGATATGAAACACTTGTTATTATCAATCTATTCAATATATCTTTTAAGCTTGTGGGACTAATATGTTTGCTGAGTGCTTTGATAAGAGTTAGGTCCCAAAGCTGTGTATGATGACCAAGATGGTTTAAAGGATGACAAGCGAGTCAAAGTCAAATAAGACAGCGGTGTCACCAAGAGCTGAGGACTAAGTCAAGAACGACTTGGCGTGAGGATCGTCTTGGTGATGATCGAGGTCAAGGTCGGAGAGGACGAGAGTCTCATGAGGTGAATCGCGTCGAGGTTGACAAGACGAAGGGCGTCATCAATCTTTGTGGAAGCGTCATCATGCACTGTGCATCCGGAAGAAGTCGGCATGTAAGCTTAGTGTAAGACTTAGATTTTGTGTTAAATTTGAGTCTAAGGATTGCCGTACTATTAAGAGGGATGGAATCGTTGAAATCACTTAGACAAGTCTCAAGTGCTCAAAAGTGGTCTATCCTTGTCTAAGGTTGAGAAACCCAAGTCACACTTTGTCCACCTAGGTGTAGGTGGGTTGGTGTGAGGGTTAGAAGTGTTGGTGTTGCCGGAAAGTGAGGGTTGTAGGTCTCTCTTGGATTCCTTGTGATATCTAATTTTATCCTTTGGGATTTGGGTAGTGAGACCTTGTTAGTTATGTATCCCTCGTTCTTAGCTTTCCGAAAAGTCCGAATTCGTCGAAATCGGAGTCCGGGATCAAAAGTTATGCCAATCAACCGTTAGATGGGTACCTGGCCTCAGCCCCGGTACGCTCCCCCGTACAACTTACACAAAGGGTGTAGTTGACCTCCTGAGGTCCCACAGGTACGTTATTAGCAACTTAGTCAACTAGGTCCGTCCCATTACAGACATGTGGTTGCACGTTAGACCCAGTTCAAAGGCTTGCAAGGTTAAGTCCTTAGGGTGACCAGGGCAAGACTACCCGAAGAACCAAATCAACATCCCCAATGCCACAACTGGCCCACCTGATTATTCTTGCCACATGCCCCGGTCGAAAAACTATTTATCAAACCCCAGTTGATTACCATGCACCACGTGCCATCAACATCACATGATACCTTTCCAAAACAGGTTCAATATATCATTAAGTCAATATTAACATTTGTTTGTCCAAAATCATGTCATGAGCACGCAGCAGGTCTAAGCAGTTTACTACAACGGTCTAAACCCATGTTGGCAAGTTATTAATGTCCAACTAGTAAACCACAACTAGGGTGACAAGGGGTCATGGCACATATTTAAGTAATCAAGGTGTCATACAGCAAATTGGTATTTATCTAACCCCCAGATTTAAATAAAGTATTTTCTAATTGAACTAGCATGCAATAGGTTAAATCAAAATAGATTTTCAAAATAGGATCAACATGGTCAAAGCACAACTTGCCTTCAAAAAGTACTTGCTCTTGGTCTTGAGTTGGATCTGAGTCAATACTTCTCCTTCAAATCCTTCCCAAGCACTTCAACGTCTACTCGTAAAGCGTGCAAATAGCAAATACACGAATAAACAATAGGCAAAAAGTATCCAATCATCCAAATAAAATCCATAAACAGAGAGAACATAATTTTATGAATTTTTAGAAACTAGAATCACAAATTTGGAGTTAAAAGCATAAAGTTATGATTATTTAAAGTTTAAATAATCAATTAAATAATTTTACAGAGGAAAACTTTAGTCCAAAAATTAAATAAAATTTATATTTAGGTAGATCTCAATTTTATACAAATTTAGAAATTTGAATCACTCAAATCGGAGTTGAAACGCAAAAGTTATAAGCGTTTGAAGTTTGAACAAAATCTGAAATCATTATTTCGAATTAATAAATCATTTTCTTTTTCGGAAATTAATTATTGCGCCACCTGGACACGTGTCATCCTGTGATTGGTCCACAGTGACCTGCTGACGTCAGCACCGAACGGCCTCCATGATGACGTCGGCATGACGTCATCATGCCACGTGGCACCACTCAGGTGCTGCCACGTGTCCGGTCCATGGACTGGGTCCACGGGCGGCACGGTCCACAGTGGACTGGCGCACGGCTTGGTGCGGCCGACATGCGGGCCCGCATGTCAGCGACCCACGTGCGCTTGCACGGTGCGGCGCGCCTAGGCTACGTGGCACGATCGTGTCCGTTGATTTGAAAATCAACGGCCGCGATTAGATCCAGGGTTAACACGTTGAAAACTACTCGATGATCGTGGGCCGTTCGATCTAGATCGGACGGTCCAGATCTAACCCTACGATAACACTACTACGGCCTGAGGTGATCGTGGGCCGTTGGATCTTGATCCAACGGTCCAGATCTAATCGGGTTTGGAAGCACGTGACTCACCGCTGCCGTTCGATCGGAATCGGACGGTCCAGAAGCTTCGCACCGGTGATGGCGGCGCGGCGGGGCTCGGGCTACCGGAGACGAGGACGGCGACCTTCCGTGCGGCATTTCCGAGGGTCTCCGGCGAGGTGGATGGTGCGGTCCGATTCGTCTTGCTCGTGCGGTTCCAGATCCGGGCTTCAACACGGCGGAGACGGCTGATCGGCGGCGGCGGCGACGAACTCCGGTTAAACCCTAACCCTACTACGGCGAGCAATTCCTCGGCCAAGACGGCGGCTCGGGCGGTGTGGCTTGGGGAAAAATGGGCGGCGTCGAACGACGATTCTCGGGGATGGGTCCACGCCTTAACATCGCCGACGCGGCGCGCAAATCGAACTCCTAACCGTGTCCCGCTTCGGCCACGGCGGAGCTCTCCTACCGGGATTCGAACGGAGACGATGGTCGGGGACCGCCCACGTGTCGCGATGAGCGGCTACGATTGCTCACGCGCGACCGGTCCAACCGGACTCGGGCTCGAGCGGTCGCGGTCCAATCCGGACCGTTGGATCCCGATCCAACGGTCGGGATCGATCAAGTTAGGAGTGGGTTTGGTCGAGTCGATCGCTCGGTCGGACTCGAGTCCGACTCGGGTTCCGACTCGGTCGGATGAACAGTACTCGACCCGAGTTGAATTTCCAGCGATTTAATATTTAAAATAATTCCCAGTAATTTATTTAATTCATTAAAAATAGCAAAAGACTCAGAAAAATTCCAGAAAAATTCCGGAAAATATTTTAGGGTATTTGGGACTCAAATAAAATATTTCCAACAAAACTTTATTTGCAAAATTTAATTCTTTAATTATTTCAAAATGGAATAAATTCAAATAAATTCCAAATAAATCCAAATAAATTCCAGAAAATTCCAAAAATTCACCAAAGTGCCAAATCACACATGAATTTAAGAAAAGCAAAATTTTGGGGTGTTACAAACCTCCCCCCCTTAATAGAATCTTGTCCCCGAGATTCAGGGCTCACTACAGAATAGGCTTGGAAACTCTTTCTTCAAATCCTCTTCGCGCTCCCATGTCGCTTCGCTTTCTTCATGATTGCTCCACTGAACTCTACAGAAACGGGTTGACTTATTTCTGGTCTCTCGATCCATAGTGTCCAAAATATTAAAGGGATGCTCCTTGTAAGTCAAATATTATTGCAACTCGATTGACTCTAGCGGTGTCTGCTCCTCGTGTACTCGGAGACACTTCTTCAATCGGGACACATGGAATACGTCATGTACTCCTCGCTAACGATCGTGGCAACTCCGGTGATAAGCAACCGCCTCTGCGACTCAAAATCTTAAATGGTCCAACATAACGGGTGCGAGTTTCCCTTTGGCATGGAACCTCTTAACTCCCGAGAGGCGTAACTCGAGGTATACAAAGTCTTACGGTTCAAAACTCAAGTCTCGGCGACGGTTGTCGGCATAACTCTTCTGCCGTGATTGGGCTATCTTCAACCTTTCCTCGATCACGGCAATCGCTTCTTCAGCCTCTTGAAGAATATCAGGCCCGAAGACACGGCGCTCGCCGGTCTCATTCCAATTCAATGGCGTTCGACAGGGTCGACCATACAGTGCCTCAAAAGGTGACATCTGTAAACTAGTTTGGTAACTATTGTTGGAACTGAACTCGGCATACGGCAAACTCTTATCCCAAGAGGTAGCATAAGCCAATGCACATGCTCTTAACATATCCTCCAAAATCTGGTTGACTCTTTCGGTCTGTCCATCCGTCTGTGGATGATAAGTCATCTTGAAGTTTAAACGGGTTCCCATGGCTTCATGCAACTTATTCCAAAACCTTGAGGTAAATTGGGTACCTCTGTCCGATACAATCCTCTTTGGCACTCCGTGCAAACAGACGATCCCGATCATGTACAACTCGCTAACTTATCTCCCGAGTAAGTGGTCTTCACGGGGATAAAATGGGCTACTTTGGTCAAGCGATCCACTATAACCCATATGGAGTCATAACCTCCTTGAGTCTTAGGCAAACCGGTAATGAAATCCATTCCGATTTCCTCCCACTTCCACTCAGGTATTTTCATTGTAGCAACCTGCTGGTCTCTGATGCATTGCCTTGACTCTCTGGCATACGTCGCACAATGCAACATGCTCGGCAACTTCACGCTTCATGCTCGGCCACCAGAATCTTTCCTTCAAATCCTGATACATTTTGGCGCTTCCAGGATGAATTGAGTACTTGGAGTCATAGGCTTCTTCCAAAATCAGTTGCTTTAATTCCTTCTTGTTGGGCACACAAATGCGATCCTTCATCCATAACATGCCTTTCTCATCCAACTTGAAGTCCTCTGCCTTGCCTTCCTCCTTGATGGACTTAATCCTGCGGATCTTGTCATCATCCTTCTGTCCTTCCAAAAATCACACTTACTAAACTTGGCGAAGAGTTGCTGTTCCCTCAGCTTTTCCAAAACTCGCCTCAAGTGTTCGGCATGTTCATCCTCTGTCTTGGAGTAGATTAGGATATCATCTATGAACACGACAACAAACTTGTCCAAATATTCCATGAACACCTTATTCATCATATTCATGAAATATGCTGGCGCATTCGTCAGTCCAAAAGACATAACTGTAAACTCGTAATGTCCATATCTTGACGAGAATGCAGTCTTCGGGATATCTTCCGATCGGATCTTCAACTGAGGGTATCCGGATCTCAGATCAATCTTGGAGAAAACTCCGGCTCCTCTCAGCTGATCGAACAAATCATCAATCCTAGGTAGCGGATACTTATTCTTCACGGTGACTTCATTGAGTGCACGGTAGTCAATGCACATCTTGAAACTCCCGTCCTTCTTCTTGACAAACAAAACTGGTGCTCCCCACGGCGACGAACTCGGTCTGATAAATCCTTTCTCCATTAACTCCTCTAGCTGTTTCTTCATCTCTACCAACTCCTCGGTGGACATCCGATAAGGTCTCTTTGCTATCGGGCGCTGCACTGTACAAGCTCTATCACAAACTCTATGTCCCCTGTGCGGCATACTGTAGATCTTCTGAAAACATCTGGGTACTCATTCACTACTGAGACATCCTCTATGCTGATTGTCTTGGTACTGTTAACCATCAACTGTCCTTCTCTAACGGCAGTAGCTTGAAATTCCACTTTCTTTCCACAAGGGCTCTCAACTGAGATAGTCCTTCGTCCACAATCCAATACGGCCTTGTGCTTGGATAACCAGTCCATTCCCAAAATAACATCTAAGGTCTGGGTCTCCAAAATTATAAGGTTCGCTAGGAACTCTATTCCATCTATTAATATTCTCACCCCGGAACATCCTACTTTCGTTCGGAGTTCGGAACCAGGGGTTTGAACTAAAAGCATGCACTTAAGTCTTGCAATCCCCAAATCATGACTAGCAGCAAAGCCTTGCGAAACAAACGAATGCGAAGCTCCAGAGTCAAACTAGATCACAGGTGTATCGAGTTAACAAGTAACTTACCCAAGACGACGTCCGTAGCATTCGCAGTTGCATCTGCGGTGACATGGTTGACTCGGCCTCTCACCACGCCTGGGTGTGGCTCCTGGCCGGGCGCCCTAGCTGGGTGGTTCCTAGATTGAAGCGAATCGGGTCACTCCTGCTGTCTTCTTTGGACAATCTGTTGGCAAAGTGTCTGGCTCGTTGCGCTTGTAGCGGCTCTCTTCCTTCTGTTTGCATCGCTCGAGCAGCGTTTCTAGCGGGGTCGGAAGTGCAGTAGTTACGATTGACGGGTCTTGGTGCCGGTGACGGTGTCCTTGTTGCATTTTGTGGCTGGAATCAAGAATTGATTTGGTGCAACTCTCAGCGCTGCTATGCGTTCTCGGCGTGATCCCTGCTGTTGCATCCTGCGCTTCCTGTTCTCATCCAGTTCCTTGCGCTTGTCCTCAAGAATAAGCGCCTTATTCACCAACTCTTGGAAATCTGGAAAGGTGTGGGTGATCAATCCTACTTGTAGTCCTGAGTTAAGTCCCTTCATGAAACGAGACTGTCTGGCTTTATCTGTCGCTACGTCTTCAGGTGCGTAACGTGCAAGCTGTGTGAACTTGTTTAGGTATTCGGCCACTGGCTGATTACCTTGCTTCAGTGCTCTGAACTCCTCCTTCTTAAGGTCCATGATTCCTTCTGGCACGTGATACCGATTTTAATGCACCGTGAACTCTTCCCAAGTGATATCTTGAGGGTTCTCTTGCGTGGCACAGAAATTCTCCCACCATTCGGCGGCTGTTCCTTCCAACTGATGAGAAGCGTAGAGTACCTTCTCATTTCCTATGCATTGAGCAATGTGTAGCTTCCTCTCAATTGACCTTAACCAATCATCGGCCTCCAATGGATTGGCATTCCCAGAGAAAGTGGGTGGGTGAGTCCTCATGAACTCTGACAGTCTTGTATTCTGGCGTTGTCCCTGATTGACTTGATTAGTCGTGGGCCTGAGCAGTGACGTGTTGCATTTGTTGCATCATAGCATGCATCAACTGAGTCTGAGCAGCAAGAAATGCTCCAAAATTCTGCATATCAACTGGCGGTGCTGGTGCTCCATCATTGGGGTTTCTGCTGGGCGAGAACCACTTCCATTGCTTCCAAAGTTTCCGCGGGTGTTCACCATCTGTCGATTTACTCTAGGTTTTAGAGATGAGGGGGAATCAAGAATAGACAAGTAATATGGAACTTATGCGGGGCGAAAGGTGTAACTTTAAGGTCCAACTTTATTATTGATATTAATAACTTGGTATGGTCGCTTACAATGCCTAAGGGCCTTGCAACACATACTGCACACTCAGCAAACAATGAAAATCCAAATCGGACTAACACTGGAGTCTAACGCCTAAAGGGTGACTTTTTATTCTATGACGTGACTCGGCGAAGGAGTCTCTCTATAAAACCTACGCTCACTCATCGAGAAAACCTCCACGGCCTGGGTACGGATACTGCGGCATAGGCGCAAAACGATTGCCATGTCCAGCAACTGTGTCATATGTGGTAGTCGAATATTCAGCAAGAGACAAGGAAAGAGAGAAGGGGATAAGTCGAGATGTCATTTCTTATCTTGACAAATTTTTAGCTTTAGAAAATAGGTTTTATCCTCACTACGACCATTCTAGCTTAGGGTTGAGCCTACGGTCAGTATGGCTCTGATACCACCTCTGTCGGGACCCCGAATTTGCAAATTCGGACCCTCTGTGTATTCAGCACTAGTCTAGGAACGCGCTAGTGCACACAGTCTTAACATCGGTAAATATCACAATCATACCACTCGATACTAATAAAGTACTTTATTTAAATAGTCAAACTGGTTACTCGACCTTATGGTCAAGTCACAAATGCACGATTCAGGCGAAACTTATTAAGAGAGAAATAGTAGCAATGAAAATCAATGAACTTCGTGGCGCCATCCAAGATACCACAGCAACCGATCGGGCTCGCTTCCCTAAGTAGACGGATCCTCTTGGAGCTCCTCCTCCAAAGCCGGTGTAGTCTCCTCTTCAACTGGTGTTGTATTGAGGCAAGGGTGAGTACTTGGTACTCAAGAAGTCATGCAATGCAAAGGCTAATATACTATATGCATGGCTTGGTACAAAGGAATAGCTCAAGGTATATTTGCGTAAAACAAAGATTTAACAAGTATCATAAATAGATTCGAAAGCAGTAGAAATAAGTAAAGCTTAGATAACTTTTCAAGGAGTTTTAATAAACATCTTTCCCATCCTAATCCACATTTCCAACAACATCATTATTAATCCAACCCAACCTTTTCAAATCCAAGTTATTTTTGAGAAAATCTAACCCTTGACTGTAATTCCCGAGCGATGTCCAATACCGCGGACACGGCTATTCGAATAGATTCTACACTCTGCAGAGGTTATGCACTTTACCCACAAGATACAGTCAAACACCAAAAAGGCGAGTTCCCGTAACAAAGTCTTTCGGAAACTTCTAACAATACAAGTGGTCCTCCCCGGTTATTGCACACTAACCCTTCCCTTAGCTAAGGCGAAGTTTAGGCCAATCAACCGTTAGATGGGTACCTGGCCTCACCCAGACGCTCCCCGCACAACTTACACAAAGGGTGTAGTTGACCTCCGAGGTCCCACAGTGCACGTTATTAGCAACTTAGTCAACTAGGTCCGTCCCATTACACACATGTGGTTGCACGTTAGACCCAGTTCAAAGGCTTGCAAGGTTAAGTCCTTAGGGTGACCAGGGCAAGACTACCCAAGAACCAAATCAACATCCCCAATGCCACAACTGGCCCACCTGATTATTCTTGCCACATGCCCTGGCCGAAAAACTATTTATCAAACCCCGCTTGATTACCATGCACCACGTGCCATCAACATCACATGATACCTTTCCAAAACAGGTTCAATATATCATTAAGTCAATATTAACATTTGTTTGTCCAAAATCATGTCATGAGCACGCAAAGCAGTCTAAGCATTTACTACAACGGTCCTAAACCCATGTTGGCAAGTTATTAATGTCCAACTAGTAAACCACAACTAGGGTGACAAGGGGTCATGGCACATATTTAAGTAATCAAGGTGTCATACAGCAAATTGGTATTTATCTAACCCCCAGATTTAAATAAAGTATTTTCTAATTGAACTAGCATGCAATAGGTTAAATCAAAATAGATTTTCAAAATAGGATCAACATGGTCAAAGCACAACTTGCCTTCAAAAAGTACTTGCTCTTGGTCTTGAGTTGGATCCTGAGTCAATACTTCTCCTTCAAATCCTTCCCAAGACTTCAACGTCTACTCAGAAGCGTGCAAATAGCAAATACACGAATAAACAATAGGCAAAAAGTATCCAATCATCCAAATAAAATCCATAAACAGAGAGAACATAATTTTATGAATTTTTAGAAACTGGAATCGTCAAATTTGGAGTTAAAACGCAAAAGTTATGATTATTTAAAGTTTAAATAATCAATTAAATAATTTTACAGAGGAAAACTTTAGTCCAAAAATTAAATAAAATTTATATTTAGGTAGATCTCAATTTTATACAAATTTAGAAATTTGAATCACTCAAATCGGAGTTGAAACGCAAAAGTTATAAGCGTTTGAAGTTTGAACAAAATCTGAAATCATTATTTCGAATTAATAAATCATTTTCTTTTTCGGAAATTAATTATTGCGTCAGTCTAGACACGTGTCATCCTGTGATTGGTCCACAGTGACTGGCCGACGCCAAGATCGAACGGCCTCCATGATGACGTCGGCATGACGTCATCATGCCACGTGGCACCACTCAAAGCCGCCACGTGTCCGGCCCATGGATCGGGTCCACGCGCACGGCCCACGGTGGATCGGGCGACGGCTTAGTGCGGCCGACATGCGGGCCCACATGTCGGCGACTCCACGCGGCGCTTAACGGCGGCGCGCCTAGGCTACGTGGCACGATCGTGTCCGTTGATTTGAAAATCAACGGCCGCGATTAGATCCAGGGTTAACACGTTGAAAACTACTCGATGATCGTGGGCCGTTCGATCTAGATCGGACGGTCCAGATCTAACCCTACGATAACACTACTACGGCCTGAGGTGATCGTGGGCCGTTGGATCTTGATCCAACGGTCCAGATCTAATCGGGTTTGAAGCACGTGACTTCACCGCCGCTGCTCGATCGGAATCGGACGGTCCAGAAGCTTCGCACCGGTGATGGCGGCGCGGCGGGGCTCGGGCTACCGGAGACGAGGACGGCGACCTTCCGTGCGGCATTTCCGAGGGTCTCCGGCGAGGTGGATGGTGCGGTCCGATTCGTCTTGCTCGTGCGGTTCCAGATCCGGGCTTCAACACGGCGGAGACGGCTTGACGGCGGGCGCAAGGCGACGAACTCCGGTTAAACCCTAACCCTACTACGGCGAGCAATTCCTCGGCCAAGACGGCTTTCGGGCGGTGTGGCTTGGGGAAAAGGGGCGGCGTCGAACGACGATTCTCGGGATGGGTCCACGCCTTAACATCGCCGACGTGGCGCGCAATCGGAACCCTAACCATGTCCCGCTCGGTCACGGCGGAGCTCTCCGGCTGGGATTCGGAACGGAGACGATGGCTGGGGACCGTCCACGTGTCGCGATGAGCGGCTACGATTGCTCACGCGCGAACGGGTCCAACCGGACTCGGGCTCGAGCCGATGCGGTCCAATCCGGACCGTTGGATCCCGATCCAACGGCCGGATCGATCAAGTTAGGAGTGGGTTTGGTCGAGTCGATCGCTCAGGTCGGACTCGAGTCCGACTCGGGTTCCGACTCGGTCGGATGAACAGTACTCGACCCGAGTTGAATTTCCAGCGATTTAATATTTAAAATAATTCCCAGTAATTCATTTAATTCATTAAAAATAGCAAAAGACTCAGAAAAATTCCAGAAAAATTCTGGAAAATATTTTAGGGTATTTGGGACTCAAATAAAATATTTCCAACAAAACTTTATTTGCAAAATTTAATTCTTTAATTATTTCAAAATGGAATAAATTCAAATAAATTCCAAATAAATCCAAATAAATTCCAGAAAATTCCAAAAATTCACCAAAGTGCCAAATCACACATGAATTTAAGAAAAGCAAAATTTTGGGGTGTTACATACTATTAAGAGGGATGCAATCGTTGAAATCACTCAGACAAGTCTCAAGTGCTCAAAAGTGGTCTATCCTTGTCTAAGGTTGAGAAACCCAAGTCACACTTTGTTCACCTAGGTGTAAGTGGGTTGGTGTGAGGGTTAGAAGTGTTGGTGGTGCCGGTAAGTGAGGGTTGTAGGTCTCTCTTGGATTCCTTGTGATATCTGATTTTATCCTTTGGGATTTGGGTAGTGAGACCTTGTTAGTTGTGTAGCCCTCGTTCTTAGCTTTCCGAAAAGTCCGAATTCGTCGAAATCGGAGTCCGGGATCAAAAGTTATGCCCGTTTTAGTCTGCTGCGTGTTTGCACAGGGAGATCCGGAGACTCTGGATTAAATGTCCGGAGACTCCGGATGATCCGGAGTGTCCGGGTTAAATATCCGGAGTCTCCGGGTTGCCCAGTTCGGTCCAAACGGCTAGTTTTTGGGGTTCCTCTATTTAAGGCCCCCTTCTTGCCCACTTCAAAGGAGCCGTTGGGGGATGTTTTGCTGGGTATTAGAGGTGTTCTTTGTGAGTGTTTGAGCCCCCAATACTCCTCCCTACTCCTTAGATCTTAGTGATCCCCTTTTGTGAAGGGTTGGGTAGAGGAGAGAGGTGTTTGGATTGAGGATTGATTTGAGGAGTGGAGCTGGTTCCTTGGTGCTTTGAGGTGTTATTCTTAGTGATCTTGAGCTCCCAAAAGCCCCTCTAACCCTAGATCTTAGTGATCCCTTTTGAGTGAAGGTTTGGGTGTGAGAGTGGGTAGTGATTGGATTGAGTGTGATTAGTGTGTTGAGCACTTGAGGTGGACTCTAAGTGAGTTCTTCGGGAGCATTTGTTGCTCTTGGAGGTTGAGGTCTCCTAGACGGCTAGGATTTTCCGGTGAGCTTTCAAGCTTTGTGTGGAAGGCCACCGAAGGTTTGTCAAGGTCCGATTCCGCCTCCGCAAGGAAAGGAATCAAAGAAGTGAAGACCGGCAAGTGCATTGTGCAACACCGGGAGGAAGAGGGTTGAAAGAGACCCCGGCTCAAGTGTGACCGAGCCGCCTCAACGGAGACGTAGGATCCCCTCAAGGATCCGAACTTCGGGATAAAATCTTCGTATCTCCTTCCTTACTTCGGTTTCCTCTTTTGCTCATCCGCTTAATTTGCTTTCGATTCTTGTGATTAAATCAATTAGATTGTATCTACTGCATCTATTCTTACTTGTATCCTTACTTTGTTGCAGTAGAGTAATTCGTATCTCTAGAATCGAAGAAGTGCCTAAGTTTATTGCTCTCACTGCTCGGCCGAACCAGTCAACCCGGAGTATCCGGTACATTGATCCGGAGTATCCGGATATACCGGAGTATCCGGATAATATATCCGGAGTGCCCGGGTTACCTGTCTCGGGCTGAATTGTTTAAATTGCAAAACTTAATTATCCCAATTGCTTCCGCATTATCTCTGATAGATTAATTTAAATTGGGTATAATTTTGTAATCGCCTATTCACCCCCCCTCTAGGCCGACATCCCGGTCCTTTCAGGCATACAACCACAAGTCTGGAATGGGACAGACCTAGCTGAGTAAACTGTAATGTCTAGTCTTTGGTACAGTCGTGGTGGTGTGGGTCCCGGGTGTACGAATGGATTCTCACATGGCGCAAGAGGGGGGGTCCTGTTGTGGTGGTGTAACCCTTCAGTGTTGAAACCTTAGCGAGCAGTACCGGGTCTAGAAGTAGCTTTGAAAAGGCTTTGTTACGGACACTCGCTTTTGTGGTGTTTGGCTATATCTTGTGGGTAAAGTATATAACCTCTATAAAGAGTAAAATCTATTCAAATAGCTGTGTCCGCAGCATTGGACATTACTCAGGGATTACAGTCAAGGGTTAGACTTTCATGAAAATAAACTTGGCTTTTGAAAAACACTTGGGTTGAAATTGTGAACTTGACTTAGGATGTGAAATGCTTTACTTGTGAAACTATTGTGAAATTATTATTGTTATTATGGTTTTATAGTTTTTCCATCTATTATCGTATTTGCGAATGATTGCTTTACTGCAAATGAACCACCTTAGCCTATCCTTTGTAATAAGCCATGCATGTAGAATATTAGAATGCATTCTGTGCATGACTTGTTGAGTGCTCAAAGTACTCACCCTTGCAACAATACAACATCAGCTGAGGAAGAATCATCACCAGTCTGGGAGGAAGAGCTTCAGGAGGAGCCATCGAGCAAGGGAGCGAGCCCAGTCAGTTGCCTATGGCGAATTGGTTGGCGCCATGAAGTTATCTTATTTTCCGCTACAGTCGTTTATTCTAATAAGTCTTAGCCCTGCGAGACGTACTTTTGTAACTTGACTATAAGGTTGAGCAACCAGTTTGGCTTATTTAATTAAGGTACTTTATTATTTCGTTGTGTATGATTGTGATATGTATGAATGTTGAGACTGTGTGCACTAGCGTGATCCTGAACTAGTGCTGTTTACACAGAGGCTCCAGATTTGCACATTCGGGTCCCGACAAGAATCAAGCGTTTCCCATGCGCAGGAAATTCTCATTTCCAACGCTGTCCGTGCACAGAAATGTCTCAGCCAGGTCACCCTACATTGCCTCAGATTTTCCGAGGTCCGACCGGCATCCTACGCAGGCGCAGCGCGGAGATTGGCTAAATCCCGTGCTCCGCATTCTATGCACCGTCATTGGCAATTTCCATGGTGTCGTTCTTTGATTGCGACACGTGTCACCCCGACGTCATTCCGCATTCGTTCGGGGACCATTTCTACAATTTTCACTGAACAAAGCCATTTTTGCAAAAAAAAAAAATATATAATTGCTATACGACTAAGGACTTGTTTGTTTTTGCTTTGCATTCTTTAAAAACTAATTCTTGATTGTAGTTGTAGAGAAGCTGATTTTCAAAAAGCTACAATCTTAAAGCACATATCGAGTGGATTGTGAATTTTAGTGTATATGGGTGGGCTAGATTGTAAGAATTGATTTTTAAAATTGAACTATTTATTTTTTTTATTCAGCTTTGAAAACCAGAATTCAAAATCAAAAACAAAAAGATCCTGATACGATAAAATTTTCTATCCACTTAACTATCGGTCCACCATGTCCCACGTCACAACCATCCATTCCCACCATAGCCAAGGAATGGAATCTCGCCGAGATTTCATGAAATCTCGGACCTCGGACCCCTCCGAGATTCAGAATCTCAGTAAAATTAAGAAAACCCTAAAAAAATTCAAAAAGTGTTACAGTACCTAAAATCTCAGCGAGATCTCAATAAATTTGACCGATATTTGACAAAAACTTGACCGAATTTGGCCAAATTTTGACCCAGGGCGGCCGGCGGGGCCTGATGCGCAAGCTGCCGATGGGGCCTGATGCGCGAGTGGCTAGCGGGGCCTGATGCGCTGGCGGCCGGCTGGGACTGATGCGAGGGCCGAGCGATAGTGTCCCATGCGGGGACAGCCAGTGGGGCCGTGATGCAGCTGCGGGCTGTGGTGCATGGGGCCGCAGTGTGCACGGAGGCGGCCGTGTGCAGCTGCGGGCCGTGGTGTGTAGGGCAGCGGATCCGAAGTGCATGCGGCAGCGAGCTGAGCGATAGTGGCGCATCGGCTTCAGGCCAAAGAAATTTTCCTTTGAAGATGAACTGTGATTGAATTTTTTTTCCGCAACAGTAGATTAGATCAACTGTTAAATTTGTAAGCGGCGAAAAACAATCTTTAGGATTTTAATCACTGTTCGCACGCGATTACTTACGTATGGCTTGTGGTAAGATTGCGTGACACGGGGAGAGCTTAATGCCGTGTAGACTTGACGAATACAGATGATCAACGATTGATCATGTTCGAAGTGTCGATGCGATGTAGATCGATGCCGTGTAGATGATCTGGATCAGCCATGCGTAAAACGATCGTGCTGATAATGTGTTGTAAAACAAGATCGTTCACCTACGCCAATCAACAGCACGTCAATGCAATCATACGAACGGAAGTAGAAACACAAGAATAAGCACACACAATGTAGGGGCAAAGTTCTCTCTTTATTAAATTGAATTTTCTGTACAAGGCAATGCCATATATATAGTAGAGAACCCCTGAAGATTAACTCGGATTTACCCATCAATAAATAAAATCTTTCCATACAGGGACACAGACTCTAACCATATCATAACAAAGGCAAAGCATACCACAATGGATAGCCCTTCAGCCTAGGGGCCAGCCTCTAGCACGCATGCATGGAAAGTGCACCTGTGTCTGGCCTTTGCCCCTCGCGTCATGTCCAGTTGGTGGGCCCCGCGCAATTCAGCTACTCCCTCTGTCTCACAAAGAGTGCATTTCTAGTGTTCAAAATTTGTCCCACAAAGAACACATCTTTAGTCTGTAGGGTCCACCCAAAGCCTATTAATTCCCCTATCTCCATGGCACCCTAAGCTCCTTTGCATGCTTAGTGATTTGGCGCGGAGTAATATCCCACTAAACTTTTGCATGCAGAGCTGTAAATGTATACATGCGCATTTAAGTGCCAGTGGAAACCAAAGCACCAGCACACTTATACATGGAGTAATGAGGGTCATATTAGTCATTTACCTTCCACACTAATCTGTTTTAAAAAACTAGAAATACACTCTTTATGGAACAGAGGAAGTACCTGTCTGCGAAAATGAAGAATCATGCGCTTCACGTGCGCAGGAAATTCTCATTTCCAGGGCTGTCCGTGCACGGAAATGTCCCAGCCATGTCACCCTATGTGCTCAGCATTCTATTCACAGTCGCTGGCAATTTCCATGGTGCCGTTCCGTTGATTGCGACACGTGTCACCACGACGTCATTCCATGTTCGTTCGGGGACCATTTTTACAATTTTCACTGAACAAAGATATTTTTGCAAAAAAAAAAAAGTAGTAATTGCTATACGACTAAGGACCTGTTTGCTTTTGCTTTGCATGCTCTAAAAACTAATTTTGGATCGTGGTTGTAGAGAAGCTGATTTTCCAAAAGCTAGAATCTAAAAGCACATATATAGTGGATGGTCTTGACCCCAATTCCATTCAAATCTGGCCTACAAAAATTGAAATTCGGTAAAAAAAAAGTCTGAGATTTCGGCCGAAATCACTAAAATCTCTCTGAGATTTGAATAGTACTGTAGCATTTTGATTTTTTTTAAAATTTTTTACCCGACTAAGATTTAGAATCTCGAAGAGATCCGAAATCCAAAATCTCACCAGGATTTGGAACCTGCCCACCACACCAACTCTCCCCACGCCACAACAGTCCATTCCCACCCCACCAACACACTCTCTCCAAAGAACAGCAGCGAGATTCGAACATGGAGGGCGTTGAACGGACATGGTTCGCATGCAGTCCTTAAGGGGCTACAACTTAAACAGTTGTGCGTGAGCCGTTGGATCGAAAAGAGGCGGTCCAAATCGATCCAAAAATACGGTAGCGAAAGCAGTGTATCAAAAAGGTACTATACTAGTTACTGTAGCAAATGGGTTTGAACGATCTAAGCCGTTTGTTTGCTCGATCCCACGGTCCATGCTCGTGGGAACTGCTTAAGTTGTAGTCTCACAAAGACTGTCAAGGATCCATGTCCGCGTTGAACAGATGCACAAGTTGGGCAACGCGTACTGTGCTCCGATGAGATTCAAGCCTCTTACCAGGCACACGCGTGAGCCTACGGCCATCACACCATGCCTGGCGAAGTTCGAATTTTTTTTTAAATAATATTTTTTTTAAAATGTATTACAGTATTAATACGCGAAAAATAAAAATTGCAAAAATAACACCTATTCGCCAAACGGTATGGCGAAATAGCTATTTTCGCCGAACGGTATGGCGAAATAGCTATTTTCGCCGAACGGTATGGCGAAATAGCTATTTTCGCCAAACGGTGTGACGACTAATGCCTAATTACGCAGTTAACCGCTTGGTGATAAATTCCACGGGAAACAAGGTTATTATCGCCAAATCGTTTGGCGAAAATAGAGTTGTCGCCATGCGGTACGACGAAAATAGAGTTATAGCCGTACGGTACGGCGAAAATAGAGTTTTCGCAATACGGTACGGCGAAAATAGCTATTATCGCCATACGGTACGGCGAAAATAGCTTCTTCCCCCTAAACTCTGACGACCGACTGTTAACTGCATTTTTAAGCAGTGGTCGCCAAACGGTATGGCGAAAATAGCTATTTCGCCATACCGTTTGGCGAATAGGTGTTATTTTTGCAATTTTTATTTTTCGCGTATTAATACCTCAATTTATTTTTTAAAAATTATTATTTTAAAAAAAAATTCGCGAAGTTCCGGCTTCCTCCGCATCCGAGCCGCCCAACCACGCTGGTGCGGTCGAGATCGCTTCGCTCGCGCGCGAGCACGCGCGACAGCAACTTTCCCCTTCTGGTCCTCACCCGCGCGACTGCGATGACCAACAAATCCCCCAATTCTTCCGATGCTTAGACCACGTCCTCAGCAGGGCAGAGGGCTCCCGAGCAAGGGTCCAAATTTCGGCGAAATTCGGCGAGATCCCGGCGAATCTCGGATTTCGGACCCCTCCGAGATTCAAAATCCCGGAAAATTCAAAAAAATTTAAAAAAATTCAAATCTCGGATTTCTCGGCGAGATCTCGGCAATTTCGGGCGAGATCTCGGCAATCTCGAGCGAGATTTGGTATTTTTTTGCCGGATTTTGATTTTTGTGTATTGTATTTGCTTGGGTTTTGGATCAAGATCATCCACAAAAAATTTCAAAAAATTTTAACATGTTTTTGACCATTTTTTGGTCTGTTCAATATGTCGGTTAGGATTTTCCGAATTTTTTAAAATTTTTCAAGATTGATTATCTTCTGAAAATTTTATGGAAATATTATGGATGTGTTAGGACCATTCACAAAAATTTTCAAAATTTTCTAAAGTGGTTTGAACTTTTTTAATACATAGGGACTTTTCTAGTGCATTGAAACAACAGAGAGAAATGATATATGATACTGTCATTGATAGTTGGAATCAATCTGTGTATGACTATGAGAGAGAAGTGGAGTGGAAACAGTGGTACAAAACCCACTTCAAAATTATTGAATGACATATATTGAAAAACAAAATTTAAAATCTAAGATAACATGTATTTATAAATGGGTACAGTACTACTACTAACTCACCTATGTATATATGGGCGGGAATTCACATATACATGATCAGTGCTCGTATTTATGGCATTGATCTTTTCTTACTGGTCAAAATTCAAAACTGCAGGTGGTTTCAAATAAAGAACCCCCTCAGAACTGCAGGTGGTTTCAAAGAAAGAGCCTCCCTTAATACATAGGAACATACAAATGACTTGAAGTTCATTTGTTACATTTGAAAAATCAAAAACTGACTTTATATACGGTTTTTATCACGACTATACCACTGTTAGAGTTTTTAAAAATTCATCATGATTGATCTTCATCTCAAATTTTTATGGAAACATTAGTGATGTGCTAGGACTATCCAAAAAAAATTTCAAATTTTTTTGACGTATTTTGAACCATTTTTCAACCGGTTCAATTTGGCCGAGATCTCGGTGATTTCGACCAAGATCTCGGATTTCCCGGTAGAAAAAAAACCGGATTTGAAATTTGGTTTTTGCAATTCGTCCGGATTTTGTCCGAAATTTCCGAATCTCGCCGAAATTTCGGATTTCGGGAACCTCCGAGATTTGACTCAAAACAAGATTTGGATCCTTGCTCCCGAGTCCCTCCTGAAGATGCGCGTCGTGGACGATGGATTGGCCATCAGGTACATGTCAGGACAGCCGAGAGGAGGAATAAGACCAGTAAGAAGACGACAGCTAAGAAAACGCTTTGTCGACTTCACTTGAGTAAGGATCAACGGTGGAAGATCGATCTGACCATGGAGACACAACTTTTGATGACCAGATGATGACTACAGTGGAAATCTACAATTAGAGAAACCTTCTTTTATCATTAATCTGAGTTTACCCTGTTCTTTTACCTTTTACAAAGTGCTATGTGAAAACGAGGTCTGTAATTTTGATCAGGTATAAAACCTGGACTCTCTGGAAACAAATGAATCTTATGCATATCCTTACTTTACTTTAGTTGTTAGTTTGTTAGAGTTTGTTAGTTCCTGTTCCTTGCTATGTTTCTGAAGAGTGCTGGAGGTTCTGTGTTAATCGATCGTAGACTCCAATCAATTCCATCTGGAGGTCCTGACAAATTGGTATCAGAGCACAAGTCCATCCTTGGCACGTGGGATTGATCTTCAATCGGCTGATTGGAATAGGGTTTGTTCAACCGTAAAATCCCCTAATATGAAGATTGAAGAGTATATGGATTTCCAAGAAGAGATTGAAAGAATTCAGGTACGGCTAGATGATTTGGAATCTCTTAAATCCGATGTACCTGAGATCAAGAGCATGCTATTGAATAGATCTGTTCCTGTTTCCCATCCGGTGGAGTCCTTCAATTCGTTGGCAGCAGAGAATGGTGAACAACCTCATATCACGTTGGAGGCGACCAGAACAGAAGTAACCAGGGCTGAACCTGGTCTTAACACTTATGATTCGGGACTGTTAGAACCGAGAGGATTGGGTAACAGTGTCTCCTATTTATTCTCCTGCTATTCGTACCTCCTCATATCCATTGCAGATCGGTTCTGGGAGGCCATATGAAAGCTGGACTGGGAACCAGCAAGCAACTACTTATGTTCATCCCACTTTGGCCCAAAGCTATCCAGCAGTCACTTCTCATACCATTACTGGCGCCAACCAAAATCTGCATTACCCCGACGTTCAGGTAATTGACGCACAAAGAAATATCTACGGTGGAGTCAACACTAATGCACATCATTATGCAGAGGCGGTGATAAAAGGTCCCAAGCTGGAATTATCATTATTTTCAGGGGATAATCCTATTGGATGGATAGATCAATGTGAGAAATTTTTTTATATGGCTGGAACCCCGGTTGATCAATGGGTCAATCTGTCTGTGGGTCATTTGATTGGAATTCCATGGCATTCTTTAACCTGTCATCAGTTCAGTGCTTTGGTCTGTGATAGATTTTCAGAAGCGAGTGCTCATGAAGCGGTGGAAAAATTATAAGGGATTAAACATGTGGGATCCATTGGCAAATATATTGATTATTTTGAAAAGTGTGTTGAATTGGTTAAAAAAGAACATCCGTATCTGCAGGAGCAATATGGTATAATATTAGGGGCTGATTGGACATACAATCACAGTCCTATTGAGCTGGATCTGAAGGAGAAAACTTTATCTATCCACAAAAATGGACAATTGATGCATTTTCATGATTGTACTCAACTCACCTCAACTTATTTGTTGAAGGCAGAACAACTGCAAAAGTTGGTTCAGAAAAAGGGGAGAGGATACCTGATTCAAGTCAATCTATGTGATTCATTGGAGAACTCCGAAAAAAGTTCAATACCACCTAAAGTCAGTGAGATCTTGGACAATTTTTCTAATGTTTTCACTGAGAAGGAAGAGCTGCCACCTTCTCTAAAGGCAGGAGCTGAACCACCTAATTTGAGGCCAGTTGGACTTTCTAATGCTCCACCTACCTTTCAAGCTTTAATGAACACCATTTATTCAGAGTATTGGAGGAAATTCGATTGGGTCTTCTTTGATGATATACTGATTTATAGCAGAACTTATCAAGAACATAAGTGTCCATTGAAGATGGCGTTACAGGTACTCAGAAACAACCACCTGATCGCAAAGAAAAGTAAATGTATTTTTGCGGTTTCATCCATCGAGTACTTGGGACATGTTATTAGTCCTGAAGGGGTTTCAACTGATCCAAAGAAAGCGACAGATATTCTTAGTTGGCAAAGACCTAAAAGTGTAACTAAATGGAGAGGCTTCTTGGGATTAACTGGTTATTATCGGGACTTTGTACAAGGCTATGGGCATATTTGTAAACCCTTATTCAATTTGTTGAAGAAAAACAATTTCTATTGGACACCAGAACATACTGAGGCTTTTGAAAAGCTAAAAGAAGTTATGACAACTTGTCCAGTCTTGGTTTTACTTGACTTCACCAAGCCCTTTCACTTAGAAACGGATGTAAGTGGATCAGGAATTGGAGCCGTTCTCATGTAGTCAGGGAAGCCTATTGCATACTTTAGTAAAGCACTGGGAGTTAGAGCTGCAGCTAAGTCCATTTATGACAAGGAGGCAATGGCAATATTGGAATTCTTAAAGAAGTGGAGACATTATTTACTTGGGAGCACAATGATTATTAAAACAGACCAACAAAGCTTGAGATTTATCACTTCTCAGAAGTTAGTAGAAGGGATACAACATAAACTAATGTTAAAATTGTTAGAATTCGATTTCAAGATTGAATACAAGAAGGGTATGCAGAACAAGGTTGCAGATGCTATATCACGCCGAGATCATCTAGTAGCTGACATGGAAACCGGTGCTGCAGTGACATATGTACTGATTCCGGAATGGGTGGAAGATATTAAAGACAGCTATGAAAAGGATACTCATGTGACGAAAATCATCCAGCCTAATAATACTGATTTCAGTTTTAAGTTTAGCCTGGAAGATGAAATCATCAAATACAAAGGGAAAATTTATGCGGGTGAAACACACAATATTAGAGCCAATTTGTTGGATGCATTTCATACATAAGCAATCGGAGACAGGGCTGTCCCATTACCTGGGCTACCTCTGGTGGATGCTGCAGGAAGAATCAAAACGGAACCAATTGGCATTTTAGACCGCAGGATAGTTCCCAGAGAAGGGATATCTGTGACTCAATGGCTGATAAGATGGATGAATTTGCCCGAGTCGGATGCGACCTAGGAGGATGCAACTTATCCAGAAGACCTTCCCAGAATTCACAGCTTGAGGACAAGCCTGTTCTCAAAATGGGGGAATTGTCAGGACAACTGAGAGGAGGAAGAAGACCAGTAAGAAGATGGCAGCCAAGAAAACGCTTTGTTGACTTCACTTGAGCAAGGATCAATGGTGGAAGATCGATCTGACCATGGAGACACAACATCTGACGACCAGATGATGACTACAGTGGAAAACGACAAGTAGAGAAACCTTCTTTTATCATTAATCTGAGTTTACCCTGTTCTTTTACCTTTTACAAAGTGCTCTGTGAAAACGAGGTCTGTAATTTTGAGCAGGTATAAAACCTGGACTCTCTGGAAACGGAAATGAATCTTCCGCATATCCTTACTTTACTTTAATTGTTAGTTTGTTAGAGTTTGTTAGTTCTTGTTCCTTGGTATGTTTCTGAAGAGTGCTGGAGGTTCTGTGTTAATCGATTGTAGACTCCAATCGATTCCATCTAGAGGTCCTGACAGTACATCCCATGGTGAGCTCGCTCCATCACTACTAATCGCCCATCAAACCCTAGCTTCCAGTGTACAACGCAGTGTAGGATTGGTCAACGTGGGAGATTTCTAGTTCGTTAAACTTATCAAGGTATTTAGTCACCTTCATATTGTAACACCCCGGCATCTAGTATGCCCGAATGCTACCAAACATAGACTAAGCAACATCTAAATACCACAAATAAAGGTAATTTACAGCAAAGGAGCAAATGCTAAAACCGAAAATTTTGGCAGCATTTCCTTTGTTTTTTCCATGGTTCGAAGCATCAACAATGATATCACAAATATATCATAATGAAAGATAACTAAAACAGTAATAACATGTGACATAGCAACAGTTTAAGTCCAGAATAATGCATTTCATCCACTCCATGAGCTAAACGAATCAAATAACATGGCCAAGCACTCAAATGACGCAAATCTCAAGGTTTCATCGCACTATTCTTATTATCATGTCTCCAAATGTTAAATGGACTAAATATGTGGAGCTACGTGGAGAAGTGTAGCTAAACCCCTTTCCCGCATGCCGGTTTCGTGGTACCTAAAAACATCATAAAAACAAGCGTGAGTTCATCATTCAGCAAGTATATTGCAATGGAACAAAGGAATGAATACATTGCTACAACACTACATATCATGCTTATCATCATAATCATGCTCATATCCCATTATTTACACATCATCAACATCATGAATGCAATGCAATGAACATGACTCCTCGACGCAAATACCGGTATTGCCGAGTGCACACCCGTCGGCGTGCACCCTCGTCCCCCTTCCATCCCGTAGATGGAGGGTGCCTACACCTCGCTTCCACTCACAACGTGGATGGAATCACGAGTTAGGTCTTACATTCATGGCGCTCCGGATTAGTCATAACTTTCTCACCGACCTTACCGGACTAGTTATGACGTTCTCACCGACCGGGCCAGTTTTCATGCCATGTATGCAACATATGCCATAATCATAAACAATTAATCATTGCATAGCATCTTAACATACCATTTTTGTCATACCATGGACAAATATTAAGCATGGCAAGATCACATAACATGGAAACAATTTACATCTAAACAAGGCAAGCAAACAAACCACGTGCTACCATTCCAATACACTTGCCTTTATCCTCGGGCGACGGATTGGCGGGAGGATGAGGGCACTCTCGGGGTCACACCACCTGCACAAACATGCCACACACTCAAATCGTGCCCCCAAAATAGTACGCAAAAGCTCGTCTACCCCGACTTCGCAAACTACTCCCAAAACCGAAAAACAGAGGCTCTGTCCCAACGAGACAGCTGCCTTCGGAATGCCATAACTTGGGCTTAACAACTCCGAATCAAGTAAACGAGTACATCATCACGAATCTTACGAAATTTCCTAACTTTTTCTAAGTATTGGGAAAAGCTAATTCGGCCTCTAAAATTGCTTAATCTATAGAATACCGTAATCTGTTCCATTCTCGTGACAGAATTGAACACGCTCGGTAAAACAGTCATAACTTTCAAACGGCTGATCGGAATTACACGTTCTTTATGTCCAATTAAAGGTATAGAAGTTATCTACAACTTCTTCAACAGGCGGCCAACCAAATTCCAAATCTAAAATCCCGAAAACGCAAACCCTAGGTCGACTGCTCAATCTGCCCGAAACAGAGAACGTGGCAAACCTAGTTTTCTCCCAAATCTACCCAAAGGCAGCACCACCACTTGATCTAAAAACATCAAAACCACCTAGAGAATAGTACCTAGACCCAACCCCTAGATCACCCATGCCATACCTCTCCAAGAAGATCCGAAACCGAAGAAGTCTTCCTTCTCGCTGGCCGCTCCTTCCTCCCGATCCGCGACGGTTCGCTGAAGATTCCCGAATTTCGGCGATCCTCCGAGCGGGATAGCGAGGAGCACCACGAGAGAGGAAGTTGTGGGGCTGCTAGGAGAGGGGTGGGTGGCATGGAAAGGGAGGGGAAGTGGAGGTGCCATGGGAAAGAGGAGATGGGAGGCTGGGAGGGAGATGAGAGGGGTGGCGGCTAGGGTTTGCAAAAGGGGAGAGGTGGGGGCGCACAAGGGTTGTGGGGGGGCGCATGGCAGGTCATGCTGCCCTCCTCCCCCTCATGGGCCAGGAAACCCCCACCTTTGGCCCAAGTGGGGTCCCCCATAAGGCCCAATTCGCCCTGGAAAGGCCCAAACTCCCGAAATCGGCCCGGAAACGCGATTAAATTTCATAACGTAAAGTTTTAAACCTCCAAATTCATATTTTTATAAAATTTCGACCTTCCGTAGTGTCACACATATTCCCCTGAGTCAAATCCCAGAATTCCCATTTCTTGATGTCCATTTCTCCCTAAGGACATGTGTGCTGTGAAACTGTGACATAAACTCCACTAAGGAGATACGTTGTTCTCCTGTGCGTATTTCACAGTAATTTGTCCACCAAGTTGCGGTTGGACCGGTTAACTGGTATGCTACATATTGCACTTTCTCCCCCTCGGAATAGCCTACGGTATTCAACTTCTTTTCTATCTCTCGAAGTCAACCATCAGCTTCAAGTGGCTCAGTAGCTTTAGCAAATTTAGTTGGGCAAGTTTGTAAGAATTCTCCGAGGCTGACTTTGGCACTATTGGTTGGATGCTAATTTCCGGGAACTAAGCTAGTATGCAATACTTCTATGAATTGGTTCTGGCTCTCGAGCCTTTTTTCAGGAGTTTTCTAAGTACATCAGAACTCGTTCTATTGAATCCTAATTCTTGGGAGTTCTAGCTGTACTAAGGCCCTGTTTGGCACAGCTCCAGATCCCAGCTCCACCTCAGAGCTGAAACTTCTAGACTGAAATAAAATGACTTAAGTTTATAATTTTATTCTAAAATGTAAACAAGATGACCCACTTGAACACTCTTAATATACCCATAGCTCCAGCTCACGGATCTAGTGAAGCTAGGAATACCCAGCTCCACGAATTTGGTGGAGCTGGAGCTCTACCAAACACCCCCTAATATTCCCTCCTGGTGGTGTAGGTTGCCTAGTCTCAAGAGCATTGAGATGGTTTGGATCTTGGGTAGGGCTAGTTTGTTGGTTGTCAACATTGGGCGAATTAGATCTTAACCTAATGATCAAATCTTACTCTCTAACCTCACAATCTGACGTCCTATAAAAGAGAGCATTAATGAGACATAACTTAGTTAATTTTTTACTTTTAGTACAATTTTAGTTCTTGCTGCCCTTCTTATATTTACCTAGAATAATTTCATAAGGAATGGTTGAACATTTACCATTATCAGAACCCATTTATAAGACAAAAGGTCTTATTGTGTATGGAAGGTGAAGATTAACATTTTTAATTTATGACAACATTTCATTGCAAGATGAGAGGTGTTCTTGTAAGTAGAGGCCATTATGGTTTTTGTTTTAAACAAAAGAGAAGACGTCAGATATTATCGCTCTCATTCGTCATTCTATTTCAGAGAGGATTATCTAATGATAAAAGAAGAATAATAACAAAGAGAAAATGAGTATATGGATAATCAGAACCATGGTTATTAAACGTCGTTTAAACGAGAGAACACCGCCGAGCCGAAGAACGTCCGAGCGTTCTGTCGACTCGGCGTAGAACATCCTGGAACGTCGTTCCAACGACGGTGAAACGTCTGGAACGTCCGAATCGGACTAAATGCCCGTTCTAGACCGTTTTATGCGGTGAAATTAGTGAGGTCCTGGTACGTATGGACTCTCATTTGGAGGGGAAACGGATCGGGAGAAATGGATCGAGAGGAATCAGGGAAGCAGGCTAACCCTAGAGCCGCGCTGAACCGAGATCCGTGACCGCCGCTGCCGCTCGCCGCCGCTCGCTGGATCCGCTGGCTGCTGCCGCTCGCCAAAGACAACGCCATGTCATCTCCCTGCCCACGCCGTCGTCGCCGCGCCATCGCCCGCCAGCCGCCAGGTCGGATCCCCCTCTATCTCTCTGTATCTCGTCTCTCTGTCTCTGCCGACGCCCCCTCTAAGCCCCCTCTGTCTCTGTTCAGTCTCTATTTGGTGGGGCTGAGGAAGTCTCCTCTAGTCCTCTTTGTGTCTTAGACTCCCCCTCTGTCTCCTCTAGTCCTCTCTTTGTTCGGCTCCCCCTTTGTCTCTCTTCAACTTGGTAGCCTATTGAATTCCAGAACCGATGCGAATGTTGATGATATACTATTGAATGTTGATTGTAGCCTATTGAATTGATTGTAGAATTGTAGCCGAAATCGAAATGGCAAGTGCAAATGCAAGTTCAAGTGGCAATGGCAGTGGCAGTGCACCTCCCCCTCCCACAAATTATAATCCATTGGATGGTCCTAGTCGAAAGCCGAAGTCCGATGATCCGGGATGGAAGTATGCATATTATGCAGAGCCTAACAAGCGAGAGCTGATCCAATGCAATCTTTGTTAGAGGAAGATAAAAGGAGGAATAAAGAGGGTGAAACAACATCTCGCGGGTGGTTATGGAGATGTGATGAAGTGTCCCAAAACAACCTCATCCATCATGAAAGAGATGCAAGAGGCTTTAGAGAAGGGCAAGAGGGGCAGACCACTGTTTCTAGATGATGAACAAGGTGATTATGTGGAAACAGAGGCATCCAGTAAGGAGTCGGAAGCCTCTAATAGCAATGTGAGTGTCCATCCAAGTTCTGGGACAGCCTCCAAAAAAATGAAGTCGGTAGCATTTAAGTTCAAGGTGCCAGCACCACCAAAAAAACCTATTACTGCTATGCTTCAACGAATGCCCAGAGAGGTTGTTGTGACATTATAAAATGTGAATTCGAAGGTTTAAACTTTACGGTATGAATTTTGGTCGCGTTCCAGGCTTTTTTCGGGAGTTTGGGCCTCTCCGGGGCGAATTGGGCCTTAGGGGGGGAACCCCACTTGGGCCGAGGGGGGGACATTTTGGCCCATGAGGGGGAGGAGGGCAGCAAAGGGGGGCTGCTACGCCAGCCCCTTGCCCATTGCGCCCCCACCTCCAACCCTAGCCGCCCCATCCTCCACCTCTCCACCCCCTTGCCTCCCCCTCCAAGCCGCCACCCTCTAGTCCCCTTGCGCCCCTCCCCTCACCTCTCCACACCCCTTGCTGCCAAGGAGGTCTTCCAACATCGCCATCCCGTGGATCCATCCAACGGGAAGCTCCGCGACGAGGAGATCCGACGATTTCGGCGCGAGGAGGACGAGCGGGGAGCCCGGGAGGAAGGATCTCGGCGTTCGTCGTTCGTCGGGAGGAGGTAAGGCATGGGTGATATTTGGGTTGGGTCTAGGTTCTGTTCTAGATGTCGAATTCATGTTTTTATATCAAGTGGTGGTGCTGCCCATGGGTAGATTTGGGAGAAAGTTTGAGTTGCCACGTTCTCTGTTTCGGGCAGTTGGTGCAGCCAACCTAGGGTTAAGGTTTTCGCATTTTTACAGGCGGAGATAACTTTGATACCTTTAATTGGACATAACGAACGCGTAATTCCGATTAGTCGTTTGAAAGTTATGGCCATTTTACCGAACGTGTTTAAAACTGTGACGTGAATGGAATAGGTCACGGTATTTATTAGATTAAACCACTTTAGAGGCCGAATCAGTTTTTCCCAATACTTAGAAATAGTTAGGAAATTTCATAAGCTTCGCGATGATGTACTCGTTTACTTGATTTGGAGTTGTTAAGCCCAAATTATCGCTTTCCAAAGGCTGCTATCCCGTTGGGATAGAACCTCTGTTTTTGGGTTTTGCGAGTAGTTTGCGAAGTCGGGGTAGATGAGTGTTGGCATATTGTTTTGTGGGCATGATTTTGAGTGTGTGGTATCGTTGTGCAGGTGGTGTGACCCCGGGAGTGCCCTCTGCTTCTCGCCAATCTATCGCCCGTGGTTGAGGCAAGTGTATTAGAATGGGTAGCATGTGGTTTGCTTGCTTGTCTTGATTAGATGCAAAATTATTTCCATGTTATGCTATCTTGCCATGCTTAGCGTTTGTACATGATATGATGAAAATGGTATGTTAAGATGCTATGCAATGATTAATTGTTTATGACTATGGCATATGTTGCATACATGGCATGAAAACTAGCCTTGTTGGTGAGAACGTCATAACTAGTCCGGTAAGGTCGGTGAGAAAGTTATGACTAATCCGGAGTGCCATGGTTGTAAGACCTACCTCGTGATTCCACGCACGTGGTGAGTGGAAGCGAGAAGTAGGCACCCTCCATCTACGGGATGGAAGGGGGAAGAGGGTGCACGCCGACGGGTGTGCACTCAGCAATATCGGTATATGCTTCGAGGAGACATGTGCATTGCATTGCATACATGATCATGATGACTTGTGTTGTGACAATGATATGTGAGCATGATTATGATAATGATGTTATATGAATGATGAGTCGTGAGAAGGATTATGATGTTAGGCATGATGTGGAGTGTGTAGCAATGTAAGTTGTTCTTTTGTTCCATTGCAATATGCTTGCTGAGTGATGAACTCACGCTTGTGTTTTCTTAATGTTTTAGGTACCATGAGACCGGCATGCGGGGAAAGGAACTAGTCACACATCTACACGTAGCTCACGCAATTGATCCCACAATTGAATCATATGGAGTCATGATAATAAACTCACTGTGCTGCAACTTGTTTTATGGTTTAGTTGTGTGCTATAAGTGCCTTATTTGTTTCATTTGGCTCATGATGAGTTTGAATGCCTAAATTGGACTTATATTGCTATCATGCCACTTATTATTGCTGTTTTAGATGTCTCGTATCATGTCATATTTTGCTATGCTATTGTTGTTGCTTAAAATCATGGATAAACAAAGGAGATGCTGCCAAAATTTTTGGTTTTAGCATTTGCTCCTTTGCTGTAATTTACCTTTCTTTGTGGTATTTAGATGATGCATAGTTTATGTTTGGTAGCATTCGGGCATACTAGTGAAGGGAATATGCCCGAGAGGCAATAATAAATTGTTTATTATCATATTCCATGTTTATAATAGATGTTTATTTCTCATGCTAAAATTGTATTAATCAGAAACGTTAATACATGTGTGTTTAATAAACAAAAAGGTTCCTAGTAAAGCCTCTTTTAAACTAGCTCGTTGATTAACCTGATGATCAAGGTTTCCCCGATCATGAACATTGGATGTTATTAATAACGGGGTCATGTCATTAGAAGAATGATGTGATGAACACACACCCAAGTTGGTATAGCAAATACGATCAAGTCATTTAGTTTGTTGCTGTATCAAACACATTAAAATAGCTCTTTCCTTAGACCATGAGATGATGTCAATCACTAATTCCTAAAGAGTACTTTGATGACATCAAACGCGTCACTCCGTGAACACGGTGACTATAAAGATGGATTTGGGTACTATGAAAGTATTAGTTGAGGCTCATGCATCAAGAGTGGGATTTGTCCATCCGTGATGACGGAGAGATATACTGGGCCCTCGGTGATATCACATTGACATCGCTTGCAAAGCATGTGACTAGGTCATAAGAATGTTATATCACGAACGAGTAAAGAGTACTTGTCGGAACGAGATCGAACTAGGTATAGTTGATCGATGATCGGATCCCGACAAGTAAAAATATCGTGAGACAAAGGAATTGGTTATGTCGTTTTACGGTTTACGATCACTAGTTCATCGTTGAGTGAATGGGAGTCATTATGGATCTCGGATCCCGCCGATGATTATTGATCTCGAGAGGAGTCTCAATCATGTCCATTTTATTCACGAACCGTAGGGTGACACACTTAAGGTTCATCGATGCATTTGAGTGGATACGAAACACCGGAGAAAAATATGGGATGCGATAGACTGCTTTGAGTATCGACGAATAGTTTCGGGATATCGGAATAGTTAAAGGGGGTATATGTTAATGTTTGTTAATTAAAAGAATTAACAAATATTAAATCTGAAATAAAAATGTTTATGGGAGAAAACCTTTCATTTTCTTGGGTGGGGTTTTAATGGAAATCAAAGTGGTGTTAATTTGTGAGGTGGAGAGATCACTCACATGAAGAGAGGGAGGGCAAGGGGCAGCCCCATGCGCCGGCCACTCCCACCCTTGGCATGCCTCCTCCTCCTCCTATAAAAGGGAGGGAGGAGCTCCTCTCTTTAGTGTTCATCCATGACCCCTTTGGTTGGTCCATTCTCCTCCTCCCGCCGATCCGTTTTTCGAGCCGTGGCTTGCCGAAGCGCTGCTGAAGTATTTTCACCACCACCACCACTAAGGCTGTAGTGTTGTTGGAGTTTTCCTGTGGATCCACTACTCACGCCTACTGAACGAGGGATTGGAGGTCATCGTTGATCCGCACGTGTGACCAATGCGATACCGCCGCTTGTGGCGCCATCTTCGCGACTTTGAAGTCGGAGTGTACTTCTACATCAACCACGTTTGTTCATGGGAACGTTATTCCCGCTTTCGGCCTACGAGGTGAGTCCTTCAAACCGCTTACTTGCATCTCCTAGATATGATCTTGGTGTTTGGTTGCAATCGTAGGAAAAATTTTTGTTTTCCATGCTACGAAACCCTTCAAAGGTGGTATCGTGAGCCGTGTCTATGCGTAGATGTTTTGTACGGTTTTAAAACACATGTGGATGTGGGCGTTGATGATCATGTTATTGCATACTTTACTGTGTATTTTGGATCATGGTGGCATAGTGGGATTTGAAGCGGCCCGGACTAACCTTACATGTCCTCAAGACATGAGACTTGTTCCACGCCGACATGCAACTAGTATTGCATAAGTGGCTTTAAGTGGTGTCGATTTCCCCACTATAGTCATGATCTAATTTACAACGGTTTGCTAATAATGTTTTTATCACCGTTGTGGTTCTTGTTCGTAGGGTAAGAATAGTTTTTCCTAGAAAGCCCAAAACCACGTAGAAATATGCAAAAATAAATTAGAGGCGTCCTAACTTGTTTTTGCAGTGGCTTGTGATGTGATATGGTCATTGATACAAAGATTGTTGTATGAAATGAAATTTTATTGTAAATTTAAACAAACTAGAGCCATTTGGTTGTTTTTCTTTTATGGCCTGCGTGCTAAATATATGTCCATGTGATATATTGTAATGGAGGAAGACAATCAAGATGGCAAGATCATGGACCTTGGTGCCATGCCTGGGAATGATGGAGATCATACCATGTCGCACAAGATGGAGATCAAGTCTTGAAAGGACCATATCATATCACTTTATTCATGCATGTGATGTTAATCCTTTTATGCATCTTATTTTGCTTGATTATGATCACGCCGATGATAGCACTATAAGATGATCCTCCAAATTAATATCAAGATAATAATGTGTTCTTCCATAGTATGCACCGTTAAGAAAGTTCGCTGCTTCAAGCACCACGTGATGATCGGGTGTGATAGACTCTACGCTCAAGATACAGCGGGTGTAAGCCCGATTTACACATGCAAATACTTTGGTTCTACTTGGCGCAGCCTAGCATGTACTGAACATGGCCTCTAACACGAACCGAAAAGGTAAAGCATGAGTCATATGGATGATATGATGAACATATTGATGTTCGCCTTTGAAACTATGCCGCCTCACGTGATGATCTGGTTTCTAGGTATAGTGAATTTGGTTCATGTAATCACTAAAAATGACTAGAGGGATGTTGTTTTTGAGTGGGAGTTCTCGTATTAATTTTGAATTAACATTGAACTTAATCTATTATGAACTTAGTCTAAATAACTTTGCAAATATGTTGTAGATGGCACCCCCTATTTTCAATTTCAACTGCTCATGGAGAAAGAGAAACTAGCCACCAATGGTAGCAACTTTACCAATCGGCCCTTAACCTCGAGGATTCTCCTCGGCGCCAAAGGAGCTATGTGCTAGAAGCACCGCTTAGGTGACCGCCTACGATGATGCCCCCGAGGAGGAGAAAAATGTTTTCTTGACTCGCAAGGAGGACCACGCTTTAGTTCAATGCGGCATTTTGTATGGCCTTGAGCCCGAGTCACAAAACGCTTTCGAGCACAAAGAATGCTTTTGATACAATGAGGGAGTTGAAAATGATCTTCACACCCATGCATGATGAGAGTTATGAAGCTTAAAAGTTCTTTAGTCGCATGATGGAGGAAAACAGCTCCGTTAGTGAGCACGTACTAAAATGTCTCGGGTACGCCTTGATAAACTCATAGCTTTGGGAATAACGATCCCCATTGAGCTAGGAATTCATCGTGTTCTCCGATCTCTGCCACCAAGCTACAAGAGCTTTGTGATGAACTACAACATGCAGTGGCATGAAGAAGTCTCTCCTCGAACTTCACAATGCTAAAACCGCTGAAGTGGAGATCAAGAAGGAACATCAAGTGTTGATGGTCCAAAAGACTACGAAGAAGAAAGGTAAGTCTAAGGGAAACTTCAAGAAGAAGGGCAAGTCTGTTGCTACATCCGAGAGAAGAAGACCAAGGCTGGCCCTAAGTCGACATCGAATGTTTTTATTGCAAGGGCATCGTAATCGAAGAATCGCCCAAAATATCTGGGTCGATAAGAAGGACGGAAAGTTAGCAAAGGTATATATGATATACATGTTATTGATGTGTACCTTACTAGTACTCGCAGTAGTGCCTGGTATTTGATACCTGTTGCTAACATATGTAACTCAAACAGTGAGCTAAGGAATAAGCGATAACTAGCAAGGGATGAGGTAATGATGCGTCGGCAAGAATGGATCAAAAGTTGATGTGATCGCTGTCGACGCTACCTATCCAATTACCATCGGGATTAGTTATAAACCTAAATAATTGTTATTTAAGTGCGTTGAGCATGAACATCATATCCGATCTTGTTTAATGCGAGACGGTTATTCATTCGTCCGAGAACAATGGTTGTTCAATTTATATGAATAATATCTTTTATGGTCATGCACCAAAAGAATGGTTTGTTTATTTTGAATCTTGATAATAGTACACATGTTCATAATGTGAATGCCAAAAGAATTAAGTTGAATGATGATATTCTTTGCGCATATATGTGGCATTGCCGCTTATGTCATATTGGTGTTAAACGATGAAGAAGCTCCATTCTCGATGGACTACTAGAATCACTTGATTATGAATCATTTGAGACATGTGAACCATGCCTCATGGGCAAGATGACTAGAACCCCGCTTTCAGGTACAATGGAGCGCAACCGACTTATTGGAAATCATACATACCGATGTGTGGTCCAATGAGTGTGTCGTAGCGTGGTGGATATCATAACCGTTACATTTTCACTGGATGATTTGAGTAGATATGGATATATTTACTTAATGAAACACAAGTGCGAAACATTTGAAAAGTTCAAAGAATTTCGTGAGTGAAGTAGAAAATCATCGTAATAAAAAGATCAAATTTCTACGATCCGATCGTGGAGGAGAGTATCTTAGTTACTTAGTTTGGCACACACATGAAACAATGTGGAATAGTTTCACAACTCACTCTGCTGGAACACCACAACAGAATGGTGTATCCGAAGGCCGTAATCGTACTTTTATTGGATATGGTTCGATCTATGATGTCCCTTACAGATTTGCCACTTTCATTTTGGGGTCATGTGCACTAGAAACAACTGCATTCACTTTAAATAGGGCACTATCTAAACTGCCGTTGAAATGACACGTATGAATTATGGTTTGGCAACAAACCTAAGTCATTGTCATTTCTAAAAGTTTGGGGATGCGATGTTTATGTGAAGAAACTTCAACTCGATAAACTCAACCCAAAGCGAAAAATGCGCCTTCATAGGATACCCTAAAGAAACAATTGGGTACACCTTCTATCACGTATCCGAGGGCAAGGTTTCGTTGCCAAGAATGGATCCTTTTGGAAAAGAGTTTCTCTCGAAAGGTGTGAGTAGTAGGAAGGTAGAACTCAATGAGGTTGTTGAACCTTTCTTCATGGAATGGCAAGTGCAAAGAAATACTAAGTTGTTTCTGAGTTGACTTCACCAAATGAAGAGGGAACTAATGATAAGGATCATGAAACTCCGAAAGAGAACACTACCGCACCTCGCAGGTCAACAAGAGCGCTATACTGCCCTCGACTTTATGTTCCTACTATGAATGTCATGGTAGTTGAGAATAATGACCTCGACGATGATGATGAAGCGATGATGAGCCCAGATTCCGACAAATGGCTAGAAGCCATGAAATCCGAAATGGGATCCATGTATGAAAACCAAGTATGGACTTTGGTGGACCTACCCAATGACCGTAAGGCCGTCATGAGAACAAATGGATTTTCAAAGAAAATAGACGCTGATGGTAATGTGACCGTCTATAAAGCTCGACTTGTCGCAAAGGGTTTTACAAATTCAAGGAGTTGACTACGATGAGACTTTTCTCACCCGTAGCGATGCTAAAGTCTGTTAGGATTATGTTAGCAATTGCGCATTTTTCGATTATGAAATCTCGCGAGATGGATGTCAAACTGCGCTCCTTAATAGAAACATTGAGGAAGAGTTGTATATGATACAACCTAAAGGTTTTGTTGATCCTAAGGATGCTAATAAGGTATGCAAACTTCAGCGATCCATTTATGGATCTGAAGCAAGCATCACGAAGTTGGAATCTCCATTTTGATGAGGTAATCAAAGGTTTGGATTTGTCCAAACTTTACGGAGAATCTTGTGTTTACAAGAAAGTGAGTGGGAGCTCTATAGCATTTACGATATTATATGTGGATGACATATTGTTGATAGGAAATGATATAGAACTTTTGAAAAGTGTAAAAGATTACTTAAACAAGAAGTTTTCAATGAAGGACCTTGGTGAAGCGGCATAAGATATTTTAGGCATCAAAATCTATAGAGATAGATCGAGACGCTTAATTGGGCTATCACAAAGTACATATCTTGACAAGATTCTAAAGAAGTTTAGAATGGACGAAAAGTAAGAAAGGGTTCTTACCTATGATGCAAGGCAAGACGTTGAGTAAGACTAGAGTCCAGACAGAAGATAGAGAAAGTAATGAATAAGATTCCTATGCTTCACCCATAGGCTCTATCATGTATGCTATGTTGTGTACAAGACCTGGATGGCACATGCTATTAGTTTGACTAGCAGTACCTGATCCAGGTTTTGAACACTGACTGGCGGTCAAGAATATCTTTAAGTACTTAAGAAGAACTAAGGATATGTTTCTCATATATGGTGGTGAAAAGAAGAGCTAAATCGCAAAGTGTTACGTCGACGCTTAGCTTTGACACTTGATCCGGATGACTCTAAGTCTCAATCCGGTACATTTTTGAAATGAATGGAGGAGCAAAGTGAGTCGAGAAGTTCCAAGCAATCTGTGGTGGCAGGATCTTCAACAGAGGCGAATATATTGCCGCTTCGTATAGGCCAGAAGCGGTTTGGATGAAGATGTTCATATCCGAACTAGGTGTGGTTCTGAAAGTGCTGGACCCGATGGTTATCTATTGTGACAACAATGGTGCCATAGCCAATGCTAAAGAACCAAGGTCACACAAGAATTTCCAAACATATTAAGCTGCCGGTTTCACTCATCCGTGAACATGTCAAGGATGGCGATATAAAGATTTGCAAAGTGCACACGGATCTGACAATGTGGCAGACTTCGCTGACTAAAGCTCTCCCAAGGGCAAAACATGATCAACACCGTAACTCAATGGGTGTTAGAATCATCACAATGTAATCTAGATTATTGACTCAGTGCAAGGGAGATCAGAGGGAATATGCAGGAGGCAATAATAAATTGTTTATTATCATATTCCATGTTTATAATAGATGTTTATTTCTCATGCTAAAATTGTATTAATCGTAAACGTTAATACATGTGTGTTTAATAAACAAAAGGTTCCTAAGTAAAGCCTCTTTTAAACTAGCTCGTTGATTAACTGATGATCAAGGTTTCTGATCATGAACATTGGATGTTATTAATAACGGGTCATGTCATTAGAAGAATGATGTGATGAACACACACCCAAGTTGGTATAGCAAATACGATCAAGTCATTTAGTTTGTTGGTCGTATCAAACACATTCAAAATAGCTCTTTTCCTTAGACCATGAGATGATGTCAATCACTAATTCTAAGAGTACTTTGATGACATCAAACGCGTCACTCAGTAACACGTGACTATAAAGATGGATTTGGGTACTATGAAAGTATTAGTTGAGGCTCATGCATCAAGAGTGGATTTGTCCATCCGGATGACGAGAGATATACTGGTTCTCTCTGATATCACATTGACATCGGCAAAGCATGTGACTAGGTCATAAGAATGTTATATCACGGAACTAGTAAAGAGTACTTGCTCGGTAACGGATCGAACTAGGTATAGTTGATACCGATGATCGGATCCCTTAAAGCAAAATATCGTGAGACAAAAGGAATTGGTTATGTCGTTTTCGTTTACGCGATCACTAGTTCATCGTTGAGTGAATGGGAGTCATTATGGATCTCCGTGATCCCGATGATTATTGATCCGAGAGGAGTCTCAATCATGTCCATTTTATTCACGAACCGTAGGGGTGACACACTTAAGGTTCATCGATGCATTGATGGATAATAAACACCGAGAAAAATATGGACAAGATAGGACTGCTTTCGAGTATCGCTTTAATAGTTTGGGATATCTAATAGTTAAAGGGGGTATATGTTAATGTTTGTTAATTAAAAGAATTAACAAATATTAAATCTGAAATAAAAATGTTTATGGGAGAAAACCTTTCATTTTCTTAAAGTGGGTTTTAATGGAAATCAAAGTGGTTAATTTGTGAGTGGAGAGATCACTCCACATGAAGAGAGGAGGGCAGGGCAGCCCCCATGCGGGCCACCCCACCCCCTTAGCATGCCTCCTCCTCCTCCTATAAAAGGGAGGAGGAGCTCCTCTCTTTGGTGTTCATCCATGACCCTTTGGTTGGTCCATTCTCCCTCCTCCCGCCGATCCGCTTTTGTTTGAGCCGTGGCTTGCCGTAAGCACTGCAAATTATTTCACCACCACCACCACTAAGTCAGAGTGTTGTTGGAGTTTTCAGGATCCACTACTTCCGCCTCCCCACTGGAACGAGGGGATTGAGGTCATCGCTGATCCGCACGTGTGACCAAGTGGGGCGCTGCGTTTGTGGCGCCATCTTCGCGACTTTTGAAGCCTGGGAGTGTACCTCTACATCAACCACGTTTGTTTGCGGGAACGTTATTCCCGCTTTCGGTCTACGAGGGTGAGTCCTTCTGAAACCGTTTACTTGCATCTCCTAGATATGATCTTGGTGTTTGGTTGCAATCGTAGGAAAAATTTTTGTTTTCCATGCTACGAAACCCTTCAACTAGATGCTAGGGTGTTACAGTTGGTATCAGAGCGGGCTTCAGGTCCGTGGTGTATGAACTTAGTGTAATACTATAGGGTTAACTAAAATTTTGATGTAGAATAACCTAGAAACATGGTTTAGGTTATACTTAAAATTTTGTCATAGGATAGCAACATTAAAACTTGTGTAAGTGGAATAACTAATTTAAAATTTAACACACATGGATGCACAGTAGGAAAGGGTATGGGTATCGTTGCTTTACGCTTAAATGTTGTATTTAAGCTTTGATGTTGAATGTTGTGGGATGTCTGAGATGGGGGTCCCGCAAGTGAGACCTGCATCTAATTGGGCCGAAGGCGGAGTAGTAGGCCCAGAACCTGGAAGCGCCACGACAGGCCCGGGGGTGGCCCGACTTCTTCGCCAAGGTAGCTCGCCGATCCTTCAGCGAAGCTTCGTGACACGCCCAAACAACCCGTCAAAAAGCGAAGCAGGTGGCCTGACATCGGCAGAGCCTGCAGACGCCGAAACCTGGCGGAGTGGCAAGAGCGGGTCGGGGAAGGCACGACCGCATCCCTGGGCGTAGCAGGGCCCAGTCGATAAGGGACAAAGTACGTACTCATGAAGCCACCATGTTCAGGGCCAGGTGGCGCCCATTGTGTGGCATATCTTCCCCCTAGTATAAAAAGAGGGGGGAGAGGAGAAAAAGAAGAGGCTCATAGATCCAAGAACACAGGACTAGGGTATTATCTCCACCGTGAGAGCCCGAACCTGTCTAAAAGATAGAGATCGCCCTTGCATCCTGCGTTACCATCTAGCTCCGATCCCGCACAAATCCCCAAGAATCACAAATCTCATTGCCGGCGAAATCAATCGTCGACAGTTGGCGCGCCAGGTTGGGGCCTTGTGTCAAGATCTTCGTCAAGCTTGATGGCTGCGACGAGTGGAGTCTCCACAGTCTTCTTCCCGGGTCAGGTGTTCCGTTTCGGAAGCCTGACCTTCATCTCCAACGGCCTCGGGAACCTTTCCCTCTCTGAGGGGATCGCGTGGTACTGCGGCGAGGTTTCCGGCGAGCCATCGTCACGACTTCCGCGCCGATCGGGGGGTCCCCCTGTCTCGTGCTCTAAAGTGCCGAGTAGGGGACCGAAGGTCCGGTCCGGCCAGGGAGTCGGACCCATGAGCACCGAGGCCCGAATGGTGGGGGTTCTCACCGCCAAACCACTCGGCACCTCCGAGCGCCTGGAGCTATCCTCTTCAGGCTCGCCCAGCTCACCGGCCGAGTTTGAAGAAAGCCTAGAGAGTTGCTGGAATTTTCGTAGAGTCTGCGTAATCGAGGGCTCGCGGGCGGATTCGCAGCAGCGCCTCGACACCTCGGCCGCCGCCGACTTGGAAGGTGGCCGAGCAACAAAACCAGAAGCGCGGGCTCGTGCTCTGCGGGACCGCGCCCGTGGTGTCAATGAAGACATTCTGCAAGCCAAGATGGGGGACCAAGCGGTCTTCCGTACTCCACAGCAGAATATCGTCGCCTCCAAGACACTCCTGGATACCTTGAGCCCTATGCTGGGGGCGGGTGATCTAGTAGCCCTGATTGTGGCCCAAGTAAAGGCCATGGTGACGGCGGCAGCTATCCAGCAGGCCCAGACCGACCAGCCGGCAAAGGAGCCATCGCGTGGTCCGGTGAGGACCCAGACGGCCAGCAGCCGGTCAAGTCGGGAAGCTCCCCACCAGACACATCATGGCCCACCCCGCGGAGACGACTTGCAATACAGCATCAACCGCGACCTCTGTTCTGACCTCGACGCCAGGCGCCGCGACCGAGAAAGGGAGGAGCAACGCCGCCATGCCGACGAGTATGAACGCTACGGCATCCTTCCACGAGATCGCGAAGCACGCCAAGCGCGATCCCTTCCACGTCGATCATCGCCTGGGGGTCGCCGCGGGGTCATAGAAGGGGTTCGCGCGTTTACCCCTCACCTACGCCGAGTGGTTTGGCCTGATGGGTTTAATCCCAAAGGCATCACTAGGTTTGACGGTGAGAGGGACCCAGAGGCTTGGCTACAGGTGTACGCTCTGGCGGTCAGGGCTACCGGGGGGGATCAGAAGGTAATGGCAAATTACTTACCGGTTACCCTCTCGCCCCTGGGCCAAGCCTGGCTCACTGGACTCCCAGCAAACTCTATAGATTCCTGGGGAGATCTGTGTGAGCAATTCATTTCGAACTTCCAAGGCACGTACGAGCACCCGGGCACCCCCTGGGACCTCTATCAGCTGCACCAAAAGAGAAACGAGTCCCTCCGGGAGTTCGTCAAGCGCTTCATGCACAGGAAAAGCACTGTTCGGGATGTCACGGATGCGGTTGTGATAGCTGCCTTCCAAAAGGGAGTCAGCGACCCTGATCTCATCAAGAAGATGTCTCAGAAGCCACCAACGTCGGTTCATGAGCTTCAGCCGAGTTCAGCCTCCGAGGCCTTGGCAGAACGGCATGACGAGGGGAAGGATCAAGCCGAGCCCCCCTGGCGGAAGGAAAAGAAGCGCAAGGGTGAAGAGCTAGTGGCAGCCGCTGAACCTGCTCCCCCTCGCGTCCTCAAAGAGGACGGGTATGACAAGGTGATGAACTCGCTTTGCCCTTTTCATCCAAAGGGGAGACATGCCGCCAAGGACTGCTTCACCTTGAAGAGATTCGCCCGGGAGAGCAAGAAGCAGGCTGGGCAAGGTCCGAGTGGGCATACCGCCAAGCCGCCTCCTCCTGAAGCCGATGAAGACTATCAGGAAGTCGATCTCGAGCTTAACTACATATTCGGGGGTTCGGTTGAGTACGAGTCCAAGCGGAAGCAAAAGCTTACCGCCCAAGACGTCAACGCAATAGAGCCGGAGACCCCCCAGTACGTACGGTGGTCCGAGATCGCGATAACTTACGACCGCTCGGATCACCCAGATCGAGTCCCATTCCCCGGCAGATATCCGCTTGTCTTGGCGCATGTTGTCCGTGGCATCAAGCTCAAGAGGGTATTGATTGACGGCGGAAGCGGGCTCAATGTCCTCTTTGTCAAAACCCTTGACGACATGGGGATTTCACGGTCGGAGCTGAAGCGCGGGTCGTCGCCTTTTCACGGTGTCATACCCGGAACTTCTGCGACACCACTCGGACAAATCACTCTGCTGGTCACTTTTGGTGCAAGGCAAAATTACCGGACAGAGAACCTCAGCTTCGAGGTGGCTGATTTCGCGATGGCATATCACGCCATCCTGGGGAGACCAGCGCTGGCCAAGTTCATGGCAGTGCCCCACTATGCGTACCTGACATTGAAAATGCCAGGGCCGAGTGGTATTATCGCTTTACGCGGTGATATAAGGCAGTCTTTTTCCTGTGACAAGGAGAGCTGCGAGATGGCAGAGTCCCTGGAGGCGCGAGCGGGTCGGGAAAGGATTCGGCAAGAGGCGGATTCCGACAAGCCAGAAGGAAGCGTCCCTGCTCGCAAGACGCCGAACCCTGGGATTGGTCCCGGAGAAGATACCAAGAGAATCACCCTCGACCCGTCCGATTTAGCTCAAACGGCCTTGATCGGGACAGGGCTCGGGGAGAAATAGGAGGACGCGCTCGTCACCTTTCTGCGGGCAAACAAAGACGTCTTCGCCTGGAAGCTGTCGGACATACCCGGAGTCCCTAGGGAGGTGATCGAGCACGCGCTGAACATAAACGAATCGGCCAGGCCGGTCAAGCAAAGGTTACGACAATTTTCCCAAGACCGCTGAGAAGCCATCAGGGAGGAGATCACCAAGCTGCTAGCCGTAGGTTTCATCAAAGAAGTGTATCATCCCGACTGGTTAGCAAACCCTGTACTCGTTCAAAAGAAGAATAAAAGTTGGCGCATGTGTGTTGACTATACCGACCTCAACAAGGCTTGCCCGAAGGATCCCTTTGGTTCGCTTCAGATCGATCAAGTGGTGGACTCCACCGCTGGATCTCAACTACTCAGTTTCCTGGACGCCTATTCAGGCTATCACCAAATCCGGCTTCGAGAGGAGGATTGCGAGAAGACTTCGTTTATCACCCCATTTGGAGCATATTGCTACGTCACCATGCCGTTTGGGCTGAAAAATGCTGGCGCAACTTATCAGCGCGCGATACAGCGGTGTTTTCACCATCAGCTTGGACGCAACGTAGAAGCATATGTGGATGATGTAGTGGTGAAAACACAGACCGAGGACAGCCTCACCTCCGATCTGGCCGAGACGTTCGCAAGTCTGAGGGCGTTCCAGATGAGGCTAAACCCTGAGAAGTGCGTTTTCGGAGTTTCTTCTGGGAAACTACTCGGGTTCATTGTCTCTCATCGCGGGATCGAGCCAAACCCAGAGAAAATCAGGGCCATCATGAGAATGGCCCCACCTACCAGCCAGAAAGATGTTCAAAAACTTACTGGCTTCATGGTAGCACTTGGCAGGTTTATCTCCCGGTTGGGAGTTCGGGGGATGCCTTTCTTCAAGCTCCTCAAGAAGCAGGACCGCTTTGAATGGACGGCAGAGGCACAGCAAGCCTTCGAAGAACTCAAGGTGTTCCTCTCCACCCCTCCGATTCTAGTCTCGCCGGTGCCAGGTGAACTTCTCCTGCTTTACATAGCGGCAACAACTCATGTAGTCAGTGCCGCGATAGTTGTGGAGCAGGAAGAGTCTGGACACCGCTACGGCGTGCAACGCCCGGTTTATTTTGTCAGCGAAGTACTGGGCGAATCCAAGGCGTGATATCCTCAAGTTCAGAAGCTGCTGTACGCGATCTTGATCTCGTCGCGGAAGCTGAAGCATTATTTCCAAGGGCACTCGATTTCATTAGTGACTTCTTTCCCCGTGGGAGAGGTCCTCCATAATCGAGAAGCTACCGAAAGAATTTCAAAGTGGGCGGCCGATCTTGGAGCCTTCGACGTCTCGTTCAAGCCGCGCACCGCCGTCAAGTCCCAGGCTTTGGCTGACTTTACTGCCGAGTGGACTGAATCCCAAGTTTCCCGCATGGAGGAAGAGCCGGAGTATTGGACCATGCACTTCGATGATCTCTCATGCTTGGTGGAGCCGGGGCGGGAATTCTCCTCGTCTCGCCGAAAGGCGACAGGTTGAAGTACGTCCTCCGGATTCACTACCCGGCCTCGAACAATGCCGCAGAGTACGAGGCGCTCATCCATGGGCTCCGCATCGCCACATCGCTCGGAATCCGACGACTGGCGGTTCGCGGTGACTCCAAGTTGGTGGTGAACCAAGTACAGAAGGACTGGTCGTGTGTCGATCAGACTATGACGGCGTATTGCCAGCAAGTCCGAGAATTGGAAGGCAAGTTTGACGGCCTGGAGCTGGTCCATGTCCTCCGCCGTAATAATGAGGCAGCCGACGAGTTGGCTAAAATGGGAGCCACTCGGGCAGACGTCCCGAGCGGTATCTTCGTCCAGGATCTTTACGAACCAACCGTTGCAAAACGACGGGGGCCAACTAAGGATCCCGAGACCGGAGTCCTGCTTATCAACCCCGACTGGACGGCCCCATATCTGGATTATCTCCTAAAGGACAAACTTCCAGAGGCAACCGCTCTGGCCGAGCGCATCTCCCGACAAGCCAAATCCTACGTGGTGGTTGGCGAGGAGCTTTTTCGGAAGAGCACCTCAGGTGTACTCAGGCGATGCATTTTGGAACAAGTGGGAAGAGACCTGCTCAGAGAAATCCACTCGGGGATGTGCGGCCATCACGCGACGTCAAGCGCCTTGGTTGGGAAAGCCTATCGCCAGGGCTTCTTTTGTCCTACAGCGGTGACAGATGCCAAGGAGATCGTTCGAACTTGCGAGGGCTGCCAGTTCTATGCAAGGCAGACACACTTGCCGGCACAGGAGCTGCAAACTATCCCCATCTCTTGGCCCTTTGCGGTCTGGGGGCTCGACTTAGTCGACCCACTCAAGAAGGCGCAAGGTGGTTTCGCCTACCTTTTCGTGGCCATCGACAAGTTCACCAAGTGGATCGAAGCTAAACCAGTCACCACGATCACTTCGCTTAAGGCCAAGGAGTTCTTCCAGGATATCGTGGTCAGATTCGGAGTTCCCAACCGGATCATTACATACAACGGCACCCAATTCAGGAGTGAAGAGTTTCAAGGGTGGTGCGAAGGTGTCGGAATCAAGGTTTGCTTCGCCTCGGTAGCTCATCCACGGAGCAATGGGCAGATGGAGCGGGCTAACGGCCTAGTCCTCCAGGGCCTCAAGGCCAGGATCTTCGATCGCCTCAAACCATACGCTGCCCGATGGGTGAAAGAGCTACCGTCGGTACTCTGGGGACTCAGAACCACTCCCAGCCGGGCAACTGGGCAAACTCCCTTTTTCCTAGTTTACGGTTCATAGGCAGTTCTGCCGACCGAACTAGAGTTCGAATCCATGACGGTTCAGAATTACAAGGAAGCCGAGTCCGAGGGGAGCCGAATGGTAGAGCTTGATCAACTCGAGGAGGCTCGAAACGTTGCAGCCATCCAGTCGGCTAAGTACCTCTAGGGACTTCGGCGTTACCATTCTCACAATGTCAGAAGCAGAGCCTTTTCAAAAGGGGATCTGGTCCTCAGGAGGAACCAGAAAAGTGAGCACAAGCTCTCTCCAATTTGGGAAGGTCCGTACATTGTAGAGGAGACGGTCTGGCTGGGTGCCTATCGACTCAGGCGGGAAGATGGCGAGGTCCTGGCGAATACTTGGAACGCCGAACAGCTACGTCGCTTCTACGCATAAGTTATGTATCTCGCTCCCGTGCATTGAATAAAGCTCCCGACTGTCTAGTACTTTGATCGGTTTTGACTAAGTGACCCGATTAATCCCAAGTGGTTATCGCTATACTAGTATATCGTCTGACCTAAGCTGTGCCGGCACAGAATGCACGAACATGCACGTTCAAATATGAGATCACATCAAGCGGCAATATATGAACGTCCGCACTAGCGCACGAGTTAGAAAGGACTAAGCTAAAAGAAGCTACCAACCACTCGGGAATGGCGCTCGATACTCCAATGGTTTCGTTGAACCGAAATTGGGGTCACTAAACTGTAGTCGATAAAAATTCGGCCCTCCAGCACCCCGCTGCGGGAGCTGGAGCTATCGACTAGCATAAACCACTCAAAGAAAAACGCTCAAACTTGGAGGAGCAAAGGGGCGCCGATTTACATTCCATGACGACAGTAATTTACATTACTAACTTTTTTTTCTTCATTTTCTCATTAAAAAAAAAGAAAAAAAAGAAGAGGGGTAGAAGGGCGGCAACTGCCGCCGATCTTCTTGCTGCAACTGGAGGAGCCGAAGCTGCTGCTGCGGTGGGTGCTGCCACTGGGAGGCCCAGGGGCGGGGTCGTCGAGGTCAGACGCGACGCGCACGGCCCAGTGCCGCCAGGATCTCGTCCTCAACCACCCAAAGGGGTGGTATAAGGCGGACAAGAGCCCTAGCGGCTAGGTCGTCGCGGCGCTCGCGCCCGACCATCTCTGTGATGATCTCGGCCACCTCGTGGAGCCCCGGGGCCACCTCAAGCAAAGTGGCCACGGCGGCGGCGTCCCTGGCGGCCCCCTCCTCCTCCTCCGCCTCCAGCACGGCGAAGTCGTGCTCCTCCCAGAACTCCGCTTCCTCCCAGCTGAAGAGCAGTCCGAAGAACCGCTGGCGAAAAAATGCCGCGTAGGGGCCAACGAACCTCCTCGTGTTAGACATGAAGGGAAGCTGGGAGGAAGGAGGGGAAGAAGACTCGAAGAGAAGGACGATCGCTCAAGGGCGGTGACATCCCATTTATAAGCCGTGCATGGCTCCGGAGTTGAGACGACGCCATTTAAAAACGCAGAAGACGAAGCGACGCCGCAAGGCTACCAATTTACTCGAAGGACGAAGAAGATCAACTTGTGTCAGGCCCCGTTTCGACGCAATCTGAACGGAACCAAGGGATATATCGCCAGGCATGTGTCAGGCGCAGTCCAAATTAAGTTGGCCTTCCCGCGGAGTGGGCCCAATTATGCGGAGGGTAACCACGTGAGCTTGGGGGCTGAACCACTCGGCCACTCGGAAAAGCATGCCCGGGGCGAGAAGGTCACCAACTAAGTCCCGACGCTCGAGGGCTGAACCACTCGGCCAGGAGGGTAGCAAATGCCGTCCTGAGTGCTACTCAAAGTCCCGACGCTCGAGGGCAGAATCACTCAGCCAGAAGGGTAACAAAAGCTATTTAACACAACAAAGTGCAAGTGAGGCAAGTCGCATGAAAACCTCGAACAGCGCCTCACACAAGAGCCAACGTTTGACACGAAGGAGTACATCAAAGTCAAAATTCAAGATTTTCTAACAAGGCCTGCAATGTACCGGAGACCTCTTCGAGCAGTGCGTTGGCTTTATCTTCATCACAGGCAAAACCCTCTTTGACGGCTTCAAGGTCAACCCTTGGATAATGAGATTTGATCACCGCCAACGCCTGGTTCGCACTCAGGGTCGCCGACTCCTTTGCGTAAGCTTTGATCCTGTCGGCCCCACCCAAGAGAAGCGGAACGGCGTCATCCTCCTGTGATGCCTTAGAGCATCAGAGCGATTCTAGGGTTCCTTTTCCTGGTTTTGTTTCGGGAGAGGAATGAAGGATTTGTCGGGGGATGAAATAATTGAAGTTTATCCGGCGTATTAATATTAAATTTGGAGTTGTCGGGCTAGAAACAGTGGGCCGAGGAAAACCTGGGCCTGGGCTGCGAATCCCCTCCCCACCTCTCTCTCTTTTCCCCTAGTGGGCCGGCCCACCATATAAAAGGGGTGTCACCCCCCCAAAAGCCCTAGGGCGCCCCCCTTCCTCCCCTAGCAGCCACACCACCCCTCCTCTTCCTCCCCTTGCGTGGTGGCTCAAGATCCACCGCGAAACGCGAAGGAGCAAGCGAGAAGAGGATCCGTGGAGGCGTGGAGGACGAGCAGATTTCCGTTTCGGGAATCATCGCGCATTTTTCGTGGGTTCTCAAGGGAGAACTCAAGGTAAAATTCCCAATCTTTTACCCCTGTTCTACCTAGGGATTAGGAGTGTATTAGATCTGGTGGTGAGTGATTTAGATGGATCTTGATGGGGGAGAAGGGTAGATGTTCACGTGGTGCTGTTTTTGGAAGGGGAGATTGTGCAGCGCGGATTGTTTCGCGTTTTACGTGGCATATAAGATTTTTCCTGCAAAAACCTATAACTAGAAAGTTGTAGATAACGTCGAGATATAGCTTCTGTAATTGTTTCAGAATTTTTGGGGCGTCGTTCTGAGAGTTATCGCTGTTGCAAGATGACGGACAGAATCTGGAAACAGATTTTGTCCACTGTGTTGGACGTTTGTTTAGGCATATTTAACAGTGGAATTGAAATTTGTGATCTTCATGAAAGTTGTAGATCTCGTCAATATCTAGCTACTGTAATTTTTTTGTATTTCTATGATCTGTATAAAAAAAGATACGAAATTGTGAAGAGAGGGTGCTGCTGTTTGACCCGGGCAGATTGGGGTTTTTGGCGCTTAAGAAGGGAACGGGGATTAGGAAGCGTGTGTTCGAGTTGTGTGATCATTTGTGATGTCGCTATGTACTGAAATAATACTTGTACAGGTGGTGCCCCTTCTGGACGCAACTAGGTTCGTCATCCACGTTGGTAAAGGCAAGTGGAAGTAGCGGTCTTGCTAAACTATAACTCGCTATTTGTTTCGTCTTCAATATAAACCTTAATTGCAGCACACCTACATGGTTTAACTACTTGTTTATGAGATTACAATATCCTATCCTGCATTGTGATGTGGTTGTTTGGCTTTTGAATCATGAGTAAGAATGAAGAAAGATGTTGTTTGCAAGATGAATTGTGGAGATATTCTATCTCAATGATGTTTGCATTCTATCCATGTTATTTGATGGTATGCAAGCATGTGAATTCAGAGTGGGAAGTTATGAATGTATTTATGCATGAAGCATTAACTGCATAATCATGCATTGGAAGTTTGTCGACGCGTCTTGCGATCAAATGCAGTACAACACCGTGTGTTCTGAGAAAGGGCACGGTGAGGAGGATCATGGCATAAGCATGTGCACAATCATATGCATTTTACTGAGGTTGTGTGGACTCTATAATGTGGTATTGGACATGAGGAATTTGGTATGCTAGTTTCTTTGTGGCTGTGTTATTCGTTAGAAGTTGTTCCGCTTGGCCGAGATTACCCAATCTCACCCCCTTGTTATTTTGTTGTTTTCAGGTAGTTCTCGCGAGTTGTAAGCTTGAAGGGTGGGCTTAGTAGCACAATCAACCCTCCGGGGTCATCACGAATCACATGGACTAGTGCATTTAATAATTCATTAGCTTGCTGAAATTTTATTAATCATAGACCTGTTGATGTCCTCTTTGGAGCTGTTTTACGTTTATGTTTGTTTTCTGGTTGAGTTAGACTTGTTATCTCTAGTATTGATGCTTTTATGTTATTCCTGTTTATAATGGTTATTATGAATCTTGTTGTCGCTTCCGTTTTGTCCTAATTTTAGGAGAGATCTTGTCGAAATTTTCTTGTCTGACAGTTTAGATTTGTAGGGTGTTACAGCTTGGTATCAGAGCTGGTGTAGGTCCTTGGAATGTCTATTTTTAGTGTCATACTATAGGATACAACTAAAATGTGATGTGGAATAACTTAGAAACATGGCCTAGGTTTTAACTAAAATTTTGTCATAGGATAGCAACATTAAAACTTGTGTAAGTAGAATCACTAATTTAAAATTTGACACACATGGATGCACAGTAGGAAAGGGTATGGGTATCGTTGCCTTATGCTTAAAGGTTGAATTTAAGCTTTGTTGTTGAATGCTACTTTTGATGATGTATAATGCTATATTTATGATAGATTTGATTGAGTTGCTTCTTTTGTGATAAAGTGTGGTTGTGGTGCCGAAGGGTTTCGGTCACCTTTTGTTTGTAGTGAGGCTGTGGTTTGACGGTGTGGCCGGGTAGAGTCACCACCGAAGAACTATTAAACCCCTGTAGGGAAAGAGTACTTATCCGTGTGCATCGTAGATAGGGTAGTGACTGGAGTCAAATAGAAGAGGTTGGTGATGGATTCCTTCGGATGTTCTTTACCGTCTTTGACGGTCGGTTTTGGTTGGTTTTACGGGTATGTGGTTGGTTGAAACCGAGGAAAATGCTTAGTTTTGAGCACTCGCTGATTTGTCCTTTTGGCGGTTTGTGGTTTTGTCTCCTTTGAGTGAAGACACAGAAGAAGAGTTCTACGTTGTGCGTCTTTTGGTCACAATTTTGCTTTGGCACCTGATTTATTGTGATGGACTGTCGTTGGGAGGAAATTTACGTGGTTGTTGTTTCCGATTTTTTTTAAAAAGAAGGGGTTGGAGTTTCTCTGTTGCAGATCAAGCTGGATGGAGCTAAGTTTGAATCTTTATCGGAAAATTTTAGTTGGACATTTGGTCTTCCCTTTTGCATCCGTCTTCCTTTGTGGAAAGTGTAGGTTTTGGATTTCTTGAAGAGTTTTGGCTACTATGATTGGACATTTGAGGGTCGAGCTCTCTTGCATGTCTGTTTGGATTTTGCTTTTCTCCCTTGCACGAAAAGAAGAAATTTTTATCGGTGTTTGTTCTTGATCTAGAACTGTGTTTATTTTTATGTTTGGGATTGCCTCTGTTTGTCAAGGGTAGGTGACCCATGACGGTGTTTAGAAATTTTATGTCTGTGTTACGTAGTATGTAACAATGTGGTTTATGGAATGATGTACTTCTAAGTTAATTTGTGAGTTGAATCAATTAAAATGTAATTGTTATCTTTAGCTTGAGATTAAATAAACTTCTAGTATTGTAGATTGCTCTATAGCGATAATGATTGAATGTGTTAATGTGCATGCTTAGGATTTATTGCATTATTTTAATGTGCCCTTGACCATGGACAATGTTTAAAGCTTTAAATCTTGATGCGTAGTTAGAACATTACGATGATGTAAACTACTGTGAAGGTAATAGAAAATTAGTGGGTTATTTAGAGACATTTTAATATAAGGTCGGTAGAACAATTTAATTGTAATGGTGGACTACCGATATTGTTAAAGAAACCATGCTGGTTGTTTAAAGATGTTCTAATTTAATCGTGTTAGCTAGTGACTTTAACTTGGAAATTGATTAGAGTTGATATTTATGACATTGCAAACTATTAGTAGATTCGGAAGTATGTAGTTGCGTTCCAATAATGCTAGTATCGATATCAATTGGGAAGACATAAGTTTTTGCCATTGCCGTAAGAGCTTTGTGATGATTTCACCTATTCAGTTCACTTTAAAAAAAAAGGCTGGAGTATGTCTTGGAGTGGCAATTTTGCTATAACCCGTGTATAGGGTAGCTAAAAAAAATTAAAAAAAATTTAAATTTAATTTAGCGTTGTTGTTATAAGAGCTTTGGATGGCTTAAATTATTCAATCTATTTTACATAGTTGGAGTATGTTGTGTAGTGACAGTTTGTCATAGTCTATGGATAGGGTAACTAAAAGCAATGTTGTTGTTTTACAATTATGCCAATTATTGATATTGATGACTTAGTAGTGGTGGTAACTGATTAGATTAATTGTTGAAAACCTTTGTTAAAATGGTGGAAATTGTAACATGTTGTGATGGAGTGAACCAGGGATAGTTAGCATGACGCGTGATTTTGTCCTTAATAAATGTATGTTTTAAACTTCTATTTACGATTGGTGCCTTGTTGAGATAATATTTACTTGTTGAGTCATCTTTTAGGTGAATAAATTTCCATTGTCGAGATGTTGACGCGTATGTGGTATGGAATTTATAGGTTCATCATCTTTGAAAGACTTGTTGAAGCACTTGCCTTTCAAATTTAGAATATGATGATATAGGTTAGGTTTGCTCAGTGGGGATCTTGATGAGGTAGTGTTGGTTGGATGTGTTTTTGATAAGCACTTGTGAACTTTATTTATAATTGTGGAAAAGGTAATAAGAGTAAGAATTTGTTGTGTAGTTGTTGTTAAATCTGATGGGCCTTCTCAATGAGTAAATAGGGAATATTGAAATCTAAATGGTAAGGGTAGTGGAATGCTATAGATGGCGGGAGTTATGTTGAACTTATGTTTAAAAATTCATATGGATTGGTTTGTTTGTTTGATATTTGGGTTGAATACTTTCGGTCAAAGTATTCTTTGTCTTGTGTTTGAGTTTCCCTAAACTTAGAATGATTACGCCAAATGTGGGTTAATTTCGAGGCTTAAAACAAGGATAAAAGAATGATTAACCTTGAAGTAATTTGTGGAGATTTTGGAATGTTATTCTATTAAATATCGTCATTCATTCATCTTTGATAAGAAAACTAGCTTAAGTTATGAATCGACATTTATGCTCAAGGATGTATGCTTTATTTGTGTCCGTAGTTTTCAAGGTCGAGTTATCGGTTGCATTGTTGATCAAAAGAAGTAGCTAATCCAATGTAAGATTTGGAACTTCATGATCTGGAAATATTTGTATTTCTATTTTGGGCTAGAGTTGTGTTGTGGTGTGAGGTGTTTGATGCTTTTGTTTAAGAGACGATTCTTCCGGTTGTGACATGAATGATATTTGTGGTTGAAACAATTTTTCTGTTGGGAAGTGAGTTTGGTTCCTTTTAAGGAAAAAGAGATGGTGGTTGTGTGGAAGCATTTAATTCCTTGATCGGTTTCTTTTTACGAATGGCTTGGCCTTGGATAAAAGTGAGATGATTTGTTTTGGTAAAAGTGAAATGCATTTGCGAGAAGACTTTCGCGGTGTTTCTCTTTTGAATAGAGCTTCTCCCGAAGAAAATTTTTTTGGTGGTTTTGGTTCTATGGAGTTCCTCTTCCAAGTTGAGTTCCGTGTATGTGAATTTCAACCCTTTGGTTTAAAGGTGGTGATTGTCGTTCGTTGTGTTAGTGAGAATTAAGATTTCTTTTACGTTCAAGCTTGGGGTAAGAAAATGAATGTTTATGTTATGGTTGAGTATATTCAAGGATTGTACTCCTTGCCACAGTCTTTGGGTGGAAGAATGTGAAGGCGAAACCTTCTTACAAGGGAAAACTAGTGTGGGTCGCTGATCGTAAGTAGTTTAAAAGTGAAGAGTAAAGGAAGGTTGTGTATGACTCAATTCAAACCTTTTTTTGGAGAATTGTTTTCATTGATGTGTTCCTCGGTGGGGTTGCTTAATTTAGTAGTGGACAACTTGGAAGTTGCAGGTAATTACATTAATTTTTTGGAACTTTTGTCATTTGGGTTCGAGCGAGTTTGTGTCAACCGTAGTGATTGTGTTCGGTTGTTATTGTTTCTGCGGATTTACGGACCCTAGTTGTAAAGTAGGCTATCTCTGTCGTTGGTAAGGGTGGATATTGGTTCTTTTTGTAAAAGATCAATCACTTGTAGGAGATAGGAGTTTGTGTTTGGGTTGATTTAGAGACTTACCTAGAGCATTGTGTCTCACATGGTTCGCGTCGTCGTAATGCGACGAAGCGTGTAGTAGAGGAGTTGAGATTGGAATGCGGAGTTTCGCGATCGGGTTGAAGAGAGAAGTGGGAGTTGAGATTCCAGATCGATACCAGATTCACCTAATAGTTGTCCTTTATTTAATAGGGGAATAGTTCGTGTTAGTGTCCAATGAAAGATTTGTGGACCAATTAGTGCAGCGGGATGCAACTTGGGAACTTGAGGACCAGATGAGGAAGAAGTATCCTACACTCTTTGAGGATGCTGAAGGTAAAGTGTTGATTACCATCTTGCCTTCCTTTTTTAAGGTTTCGTAGCAAAGAGGAGTAAATTCGGGGACGAATCCTTTTAAGGAGGAGAATGTGATGCCTTAGAGCATCGGAGGCGATTCTAGGGTTCCTTTTCCTGGTTTTGTTTCGGAGAGGAATGAAGGATTTGTTGGGGATGAAATAATTGAAGTTTATCCGGCGTATTAATATTAAATTTGGAGTTGTCGGGCTAGAAACAGTGGGCCGAGGAAAACTGGGCCTGGCTGCGAATCCCTCCCCACCTCTCTCTCTTTTCCCCTAGTGGGCCGGCCCACCATATAAAAGGGTGTCACCCCCCAAAAGCCCTAGGCGCCCCCTTCCTCCTAGCAGCCACACCACCCCTCCTCTTCCTCCCCTTGCGTGGTGGCTCAAGATTCACCGCGAAACGCTTGAAGGAGCAAGCGAGAAGAGGATCCGTGGAGGCGTGGAGGACGAGCAGATTTCCGTTTCGGGAATCGTCGCGCGTTTTTCGTGGGTTCTCAAGGGAGAACTCAAGGTAAAATTCCCAATCTTTTACCCCTGTTCTACCTAGGGATTAGGAGTGTATTAGATCTGGTGGTGAGTGATTTAGATGGATCTTGATGGGGGAGAAGGGTAGATGTTCACGTGGTGCTGTTTTGGAAGGAGATTGTGCAGCGCGGATTGTTTCGCGTTTTACGTGGCATATAAGATTTTTCCTGCAAAAACCTATAACTAGAAAGTTGTAGATAACGTCGAGATATAGCTTCTGTAATTGTTTCAGAATTTTTGGGGCGTCGTTCTGAGAGTTATCGCTGTTGCAAGATGACGGACAGAATCTGGAAACAGATTTTGTCCACTGTGTTGGACGTTTGTTTAGGCATATTTAACAGTGGAATTGAAATTTGTGATCTTCATGAAAGTTGTAGATCTCGTCAATATCTAGCTACTGTAATTTTTTTGTATTTCTATGATCTGTATAAAAAAAGATACGAAATTGTGAAGAGAGGGTGCTGCTGTTTGACCCGGGCAGATTGGGGTTTTTGGCGCTTAAGAAGGGAACGGGGATTAGGAAGCGTGTGTTCGAGTTGTGTGATCATTTGTGATGTCGCTATGTACTGAAATAATACTTGTACAGGTGGTGCCCCTTCTGGACGCAACTAGGTTCGTCATCCACGTTGGTAAAGGCAAGTGGAAGTAAGCGGTCTTGCTAAACTATAACTCGCTATTTGTTTAGTCTTCAATATAAACCTTAATTGCAGCACACCTACATGGTTTAACTACTTGTTTATGAGATTACAATATCCTATCCTGCATTGTGATGTGGTTGTTTGGCTTTTGAATCATGAGTAAGAATGAAGAAAGATGTTGTTTGCAAGATGAATTGTGGAGATATTCTATCTCAATGATGTTTGCATTCTATCCATGTTATTTGATGGTATGCAAGCATGTGAATTCAGAGTGGGAAGTTATGAATGTATTTATGCATGAAGCATTAACTGCATAATCATGCATTGGAAGTTTGTCGACGCCAACAGGCGCGATCAAGAGATACAACACCGTGTGTTCACGAGAAAGGGCACGGTGAGGAGGATCATGGCATAAGCATGTGCACAATCATATGCATTTTACTGAGGTTGTGTGGACTCTATAATGTGGTATTGGACATGAGGAATTTGGTATGCTAGTTTCTTGTGGGCTGTGTTATTCGTTAGAAGTTGTTCCGCTTGCTTTGAGATTACCCAATCTCACCCCTTGTTATTTTGTTGTTTTCAGGTAGTTCTCGCGAGTCGTAAGCTTGAAGGGTGGGCTTAGTAGCACAATCAACCCTCCAGGGTCATCACGAATCACATGGACTAGTGCATTTAATAATTCATTAGCTTGTTGAAATTTTATTAATCATAGACCTGTTGATGTCCTCTTTGGAGCTGTTTTACGTTTATGTTTGTTTTCTGGTTGATTTAGACTTGTTATCTCTAGTATTGATGCTTTTATGTTATTCCTGTTTATAATGGTTATTATGAATCTTGTTGTCGCTTCCGTTTTGTCCTAATTTTAGGAGAGATGCTGTCGAAATTTTCTTGTACGACAATTTAGATTTGTAGGGTGTTACACCTCCTGGCCTGGTTCGGCTCCTTCGATACGCAGAAGATGCAGAACTGGTTCGCAGGCGACGCGTAGCTCCGTGTGGCTTCGTTCGACAGTGGCTACCTTCCCTTTGTATTCTGCACCAAAGGCCAAGCTGCCGCTGAAGAACACACCCAACGCCAAGCACGTTCAATTCAAGCCAAGGGAGCTTACCCTCCAATTCTCGCTGTGTCTTCTCCAAGCCAATTCGAGTTTCGAGGTTAGAATTTTCTGAAGCCTCCAGTCGTGCCCTCAACTTAGCGATGGTCGAGTCGCGTTCTGAAACACGAGCTCGCCGTCATTTTTCCCAGCTGTTTAAGAAAGAGTCCACAAAAAACGCAGGGAGGAATCGTACCTTCGAGCGTATGCTCAAGCTCCGCTTTTGCCTCTCGGAGCGTCATACACTGGGTCTCTAGCCCGTGGACCTCTTTCCATCTGTCGCTGCTGATCTCGTTGACCTTGTCCTGATACTTCTGGTGCTCCTTGAGCTTCGGGAGCACCTTCCGAAAAAACTGCAACCTCTGCTCCGAGCGCTCTCCCATGTCCTGGGCGATAGGGCAGAGTCTCAGGTGGGGGCCAGCATTCCCTAATGATAACAGACTAAAGAAAGACAGAAAACTCACCCTGATGAGCGTGCTACACCTGACGGTGAGCTTGTAAAGCTCCATCCGAGCAACTATCTCAGCTTCTTCGTCCTCCTCCATCCCTTTCTAGTCGGAGCACCCCTCGCTTCACACGGTCCGATTCGGGGGCATGGGCAGAGGACCGAGCGGCGGTGGCTCTCAATGCACCTCCTCCACTTCGGGAGGCGGAGCCAGGTCAAGCTCGTCGACTGCCGGGCCACTCGATGGCTCAGCGGTCGGGCTAGCAGCACGAGGTGGCGACGTCCCAGCTGCCGAGGGAGACGGTGACCTGGCCGACGACGGGGGGTCCCCCTTGGAGAAGCCGGTTCCGGGGGCTCCTTTTCAGGCGACCCCTCCATTGGGACATCCATAGTAGGAGTCCTAAATCGGCAAAAAGGAAAACATCTCAGCACAGGTAATAATAAAAAGACAAGGATTGCCCGAAAGAATACCTCCTAGATTTTTTAAACTTCATCCCAGGCTTCATCCGAGTCCCAGCACCGCTCGGAGAGGAGCCTGACTCGGCACCAGCAGTCGGGGCTGCCCCTGAGACAGAGGGCTGCGGCTCTGCGCCTTGTGACCCGAGGACGCTGGAAGTCGAAGGCCCGGCCAGCGAGGGATCATCAGCCTCCTCTGCCGATTGCCGGCGCAGCTCATCGGCCGAGGTGTCAGCCCCTCGCTTGGCCTGAACATTCCTCAGCCGAGAGAGGCCGACGACCGGAGCATCAGAAACGAAGGACTCACGTTCCTGAAAGAGGAACGATCACACGTTGTGAGAATCACACATCAGGAAAAAATCATGGGATAACTTCTCGAGAGAGTGGAACACTCACAGGAGGGGGAGGGTTCGTCGCCGAAAATTTGTGAGGGCAGCCCCTGTTGGTAATCTCAGTGCCAGGCACGAAGAAGTCAACCACCCGCGCCGCCAGTGCATCTTTCGATAGGGATGTGCTTGTCTCCCGGGTGGGATCCCGAGTCCCGCCGTACCGGAACCCCAAGTGGATTCTCACCTTTAAGGGTTGTACTCAGCGCTGCACAAAGCTGATCGTGATCCTGGGGCCCGACAGCCCCCGGTTCTTCAGATCGTTAATCCACGCCAGAAGCTCGGTAACCTGGTTCAACCCGCCGTCATTCGGGGCATCGCTCCAGCATCGAGAAGCTTTAGGGGCGCGGCCAGCGAAAGGGGCGAGAAAAGGATCAACATTTGCACAATAGAACCACTCCCGCCTCCAACCTTTGAGGGAGGTCTTGAGGGGGATGGCGAAGTAATGTTTCTTCAAGCCCTCTCGAAGCTGAAGTCCGACGCCCCCAATGACGCTGGGAGCAGCCCGGTTCGGATGAGGCTTGAGCAGGAAGAGGGAGCGGAACAAGTCAAAATGAGGACGTATCCCAAGATACGCCTCACAAAGCTGAACAAAGAGAGCAATGTGAAGAATGGAGTTGGGATTCAAATTGATCAGCTCGATCTCGTAAAAGTGAAGGAGCCCTCGGAAAAAGGCGCTCCCAGGAATGCTGAATCCTCGCCAAAAGAAGGACTCGAAGACCACGATCTCATTATCCAGGGGAAGGGGATAAGGATCACGTGCGGCGGGACGGGCGGAGATCAACTCCAGCGAAGGGATAACACCGGCCATGACCAGCTCCTCCAGGCGGGACACCGTAGTAACGGAGGTCTCCCACCCCATGTTCGCCAGACCGGCGCCATCCTCCAACGACGAAGAAGAGGAAGAAGAAGAAGACTTCTCGATGAAGGAGGCCCTGTGGGAGCAACCGCCGAGAATCTTGGGCGCGAAACCAGAAACCCTAGGTCGTCCAGATCGCCAAAGGAGATTCGAAGATTTCTCAGCTGCGGTGGGGAAGGGGCAAAGATGTCTTTACCACAGCAAGGTTTCCCTCATTTATAAGAAATTAGTCTCAATTTTCACCTAATGGCGGGAAAAGCAAGGGCTTCCGTGCTTGATTCTGGGCCAGATCTAGGGCACGCCCCATGTTGGGCCAAGAGTTATGTCGCGCAAAATGTGGCCAGGTGTCAAGTCTGGTTCGAAGTTTGGGATAAAGTGCGCCCCATGACGGGCCTGAACGCCGGCCGCCACGGAAGATTGGGGCCGGGCACTTTCCGAACACCCTCCAGCGGTATGCCCCATAATTTGGGGTCAATTGCCGGTCGCAGCTGTATAGCGCGATCGGGTATCGTGGGAGGATTTTTACTAACACGGTCTTGAGAATGCACTCCATGAGAGTCTGAAGCAGTGCGCCGTCAATGGGCACAGGCATTACTCTCTATGACCAAGGTATGCCCCATGAGGGTCGATCGAGCTTTGCAAGCCGGTTGCCGCACACCGTAAACGGGTGCGGGTACCGCCCGGCCACGAGCCAAAAGACTATGGTACGCCCCATGAGGGCCAGCTGAGCGACAAGCCGCTTGTCACAAGACCGTAAACAAAGCGCGGGTACCACTCGGCCACGAGCCAAAAGACTATGGGTAGCCCCATGAGGGCCGGGTGAGCGACAAGTTAGCTTGCAGCAAGACCGTAAACGGGCGCGGGTACCACTCGGCCACGAGCCGAAAGACTATGGTACGCCCCATGAGGGCCAGCTGAGCGACAAGCCAGTTGCCGCGCTCCATAAACGGGCGCGGGTACCACTCGGCCACGAGCCAAAAGACTATGGTATGCCCCATGAGGGCCAGTTGAGCGACAAGCCAGTTGCCGTGCACCGTAAACGGGCGCGGGAACCACTCGGCCACGAGCCAAACAACTTATTCAAGGTACGCCCCATGAGGGTCGGTCGAGCTTTGCAAGCCGATCACCGCGCACCGTAAGCGGGCACGGGTACCACTCGGCCCCGAGCCAACCAACCACGGTGGCCTTACCTAACAAGTTCTTTACGATCTGTTTTTCCCACAGAATCTTTATGATAGGATAAGAGAAGGAAATCCGATCCTAAAGCACTTGGGGTTGATGTGGGATGTCTGAGATGGGGGTCCCGCAAGTGAGACCTGCATCTAATTGGGCCGAAGGCAGAGTAGTAGGCCCAGAACCTGGAAGCGCCACGACAGGCCCAGGGGGTGGCCCGACTTCTTCGCCAAGGCAGCTCGCCGATCCTTCAGCGAAGCTTCGTGACACGCCCAAACAACCCATCAAAAAGCGAAGCAGGTGGCCTAACATCGGCAAAGCCTGCAGACGCCGAAACCTGGCGGAGTGGCAGGAGCGGGTCGGGGAAGGCACGACCGCATCCCTAGGCGTAGCGGGGCCCAGTCGATAAGGGACAAAGTACGTACTCATGAAGCCACCATGTTCAGGGCCAGGTGGCGCCCATTGTGTGGCATATCTTCCCCCTAGTATAAAAAGAGGGGGGAGAGGAGAAAAAGAAGAGGCTCATAGATCCAAGAACACAGGACTAGGGTATTATCTCCACCGCGAGAGCCCGAACCTGTCTAAAAGATAGAGACCGCCCTTGCATCCTGCGTTACCATCTAGCTCCGATCCCGCACAAATCCCCAAGAATCACAAATCTCATTGCCGGCGAAATCAATCGTCGACAAATGTTTTATGTGATAAAGTATGCTACTATGTGTATGAGATAATTGATTGAATTGCTCATGTTATCGTGATAAAAGTGGGGTTGTGGTGCCGAAGGGTTTCGATTACCTTTTTGTTCATAGTAAGGGTGTGGTTTGACGGTGTGGCCGGTTAGCGCCATCACCGAAGAACTATTAACCCCTGTGGGAGAAGAGTGCTTACCCTTTCTGTCGTAGATCGGGTAGCTGACTAAAGTCAAATAGAAGAGTTTGGTGGTGGATTCCTTCGTATGTTCTTTACCGTTCTGACGGTCGGTTTGGTTGGTTTTCTTGGTTTTAGTCGATTGAAATCAAAAGAAAAGTGTTTGGTATTGGGTTTTTACGGATTGTTCCGTAGGCGGTTTTTCGTTTTGTCTTCCTTGATTGAAGACGAAGAAGAAGAGTTTTGTGTTGCACGTCTTTTGGTCGCAATATTTTTTTGCTTTGACGCCCGGTTTGCTGGTTATTGTGGATTGTCTTGGGGAGGAAACATATGCGGTTGTTGTTCTCCCTATCTCAGAAAAGAGTTGAAGTTTCTCCTAGTGCTGACCTTAGGTTGGATGGAGCTAAGTTTTGAATCTTTATCGGAAAAGATTTGGTTGAACATTTGGTTTTTCCTGGTGCATCCTTCTTCCTTCTTGGAAGTATAGATCTTGAAATTTCTTGGAGAGTTTTGTGCTATCAAATTTGGGAATTCGAGAGTTGAGCTCTCCTGCATTTCTATTGGAGTTTTGTTTTTCTTCCTTGCCTGGAAAGGAGAAATTGTTTATCGGTGTTCGTTCTGGTTATTGAGTTGTGGTTATCTTTAAAGTTGAGTTGCATCCTGTTTGTCAAAAAAGTGAAAATGGTTGTTTAGCATGTTATGTAGTAGGTAACAATGTGGTTTATGGAAATGATGTACTCCTAAGTTAATTGTTGAGATGAATTAGTTAAATGTAATAGTTATCTTTAGCTTAAGATTAAATGAACTTCTAGTGTTGTAGATTACTCTATAGCGAGAATGATTAAAGGTGTTAATGTACATGCTCAGATTCTGTTGTTTACTTTAAAAGTTCTTTTGACCCCCGATAATGTTTAAAGTTTTAAACCCTGATGCATAGTTAAAACATTAAAATGATGTAAACTACTGATATTATTAAAGAAACTTTGCTGTTTGTTTAAAGAGGTTCTAATATAAACGTGTTGACTAATGACTTTAACTTGGAAGTTGATTAGAGTTGCTGTTTATGTTGTTGCAAACTACTAGAATATTTGGAAGTATGCAGTTGTGTCCCTACAATGCTAGTATTGACGTCAATTGTGAAGGCATAGGATTTGTTGTTAATGGTGTTTTAAGAGCATTGTGATCGCCTAATTTATTAAGTTCTCTTAAATAATTGGAGTATGTTGTGTAGTGGCAAATTGTTATAACCTTTGGATAGGGTAACTAAAAAACAATGCTGTTGTTTTATGTTTGTGCAAACAACTGATATTGATGACTTGGTAGTGATGTTAATTGTTGGAAACCATTGTTAAAAATAGAGAAAATTATAAAGTGTGGCAATATGTCGAGCACGTGATGTGATGGGATGAACAATGGATAATAATCATGATGTAAGATTTTAACCTTAATGAATGCATATTTTAGAATGCTATTTACGAAGTTTATCTTGTAGAGATAATACTTATTTGTTGAAGTCATTTTATTGATTGAACAAGTTTTAATTGTCAAGATGTTGATGTATGGATGGTATAAAATTGATACGTTGATGTGACACTACGGAATGGTGTGACATTATTTAATGTGAATGTTAAGGTCAAAAACTTTATGAAATATGGTATTGGAGGTTAAAACCATATGTTAGGAGGTTTAATAGTGTTTCCGGGCCGTTTCCGGGAGTTTGGGCCTTCCCGGGGAGTTTTGGGCTTAGGGAAAAGGGTTGTGGGCTTTGGTGGGATGGAGTATGAGTCCATTTAGGATTAGGAATCCTATTTGGGGCTGGTAAAAGGGGCTTCCCCTGCCCTTGCTTGCGCCCCCACCACCTCTTGTGCGCCCCCTCCTCTCCCTCCATGCCCTAGCCGCCACCCCCACCTCCCCCTCTCCCTTGCATGCGCCCCCATTTCCCCCCACCTCTCCACCACCTCTCCTCCACCCCTTGCTGCCCTAGGGTAGCCTCCCCACCCCTGCACCTCGAAGATCCATCCGTTGGAGCGAGGAGCGAGGAGCGATCCGGGAGGAGATTCGTTGGGTTTTCGGTCGTCGGGCGAAGGTATGGCCATGGGAAACCTTGGGGTTGATCTAGGTATTGTTATAAGGGTCATTATCATGTTTTTAGTTCAATTGGTGGTGCTGGAATTGAGTAGATTAGATTAGATCTAGAAGTTGCCACGTTCTCTGTTTCGGACAACATGAGCAGTCGACCTAGGGTTTGGTTTTTCGTCAATTTAGAGCCGGGCTTTGGTCGTACGGCTGTTGAAGAAGTTGTAGATAATTTCATTATCGTTCCGTGGGTATAAAGAACGTCCAATTCCGCCTAGCCGTTTGAAAGTTATGGCTGTTTTACCAAGTGTGTTAAAATCTGTGACGTGATTGGAACAAATCACGGTATTTTATAGATTAAACAACTTTAGATTCCGAATTAGTTTTTCCATATACTTAGAAAAAGTTGGGAAATTTCCTAAGCTACGCGAGGATGTACTCGTTTAATTGATTCGGAGTCTTAAAACCCGAGTTATGCCTTTTGGAAGGCTACTGTCCTGGCGGGACAGAACCTTTGTTTTTGGGTTTAACGAGTAGTTTGCGATGTCGGAGTAGAAGAGGGATTGCTTACTGTTTTGTGGACATGATTGTGAGTGTGTGGTACCTATGTGCAGGTGGTGTGACCCCAGGGAGTGCCTTCTACTTCTCGGCAATCCGTCGCCCGTGGTTGAGGCAAGTGTATTGGAATGGGTAGCGGGTTATTGTTTGCTAGATCGGTTGTGATTGAAATTGAATACATGATATGTCACATGCTATGCTTCAATGATTGCCAATGATATGATGAATATGTTTACTATGTTATGATGCCATGTGTTAATGTACAAGTGATTTATGATGTTGGCATGATTGCATACATGACATGATACATGGCCCGGGCGGTGAGAACGTCATAACTAGTCTGGGGAAGGTCGGTGAGAAAGTTATGACTATTTCGGAGAGCCAATGAGTAAGTCCTACATCGTGATTCCATCCACCGCGGTGTGGGGAAGCGAGGAGTAGGCACCCTCCATCTTCGGGATGGAAGGGGGGAGAGGGTGCACACCGACGGGTGTGTACTCAACCATACCGGTATGAGTTTCCAAGGAGATATGAGCATTGCATCGCATTGCATACATAATGATGATGATAATGATTTGTGATCATGAATGAGATGATATACATGATGTGAGTTGTTGTAGCCATGTAATTGTTTATGTTTGTACCATTACAATATATTTGCTGAGTGATGAACTCACGCTTGTGTTTATGTTGTTTATTTTTAGGTACCATGACACCAGCATGTGGGAAAGGGAAATAGCTACACATCTTCACGTAGTCCAGCCACATTTACTATTGTTTAATCAAGTCCATAATAAGTGCCATGAACTAGGTGTTTGGATTAATTTTAATGTGCTGTTGATCCTCTTTGCTTAGCTATAGATGTTTGTGTGGTTGGTTTTGGTTTAATCGTTTATGATGATGTTTTGTGACACTACGGAATAGTGTGACTTTTTTTTAATGAGAATGTTAAGGTCAAAACTTTCTAAAATATGGTATTGGAGGTTAAAACCATATGGTAGAAGGTTTAATAGCGTTTCCGAGCCGTTTCCGGGAGTTTGGGCCATTCCGGGGAGTTTTGGGCCCTGTGGGAAGGGTTGTGGGCTTTGGTGGGATGGAGTAAGAGTCCATTTAGGACTAGGATTCCTTTTGGGATGGTTTAAGGGCTCCCCCTGCCCCCTTGCTGCGCCCCACACCTCCCTTGTGCGCCCCCACCCCACCCCCTTGAGCCCTAGCCGCCACCCCCCTCTTCCCTCCCCCTTTTGGCCGTGCACCTCCCCTCCCCTTGCCCCTTGCCTCTCCACCCCTCCACCACCTCTCCTCCACCCCCTTGCTGCCCTAGGGTGGCCTCCCCACCCCCTGCACCTCAAGGATCCATCCATTGGAGCGAGGAGCGAGGAGCGAACCGGGAGGAGATCCATTCAGTTTTCGTGTGTCGGGCGAAGGTATGGCCATGGGAATCCTTGGGGTTGGTCTAGTTACTGTTCTAAGGATGTTTATCAAGTTTCTAGATCAATTGGTGGTGCTGGATTTGATTAGATTAGATGGATTCTTGAGTTGGTCACGTTCTCTGTTTCGGACAGCATGAGCAGTCCACCTAGGGTTCGGTTTTTCGCCAATGTAGAGTCCGAACCTGGTCGTACGGATGTTGAAGAAGTTGTAGATAATTTCATTATATTTCAGTGGATATAAAGAACGTCCAAATCCGATCAGCCGTTTGAAAGTTATGACTGTTTTACCGAGCGTGTTAAAATCTGTGACGTGATTCGAACAGATCACGGTATTTTGTAGATTAAACAACTTTAGAGTCCGAATCAGTCTTTCCTTATACCTAGAAAAAGTTGGGAAATTTCCTAAGCTACACGAGGATGTACTCTTTTAATTGATTTGGAGTTTTAGAACCTGAGTTATGAATTTTGGAATGCTGCTGTCCCGACGGGACAGAACCGCTGTTTTTGGGTTTTGCGAGTAGTTGGAGTATGTTGTGTAGTGACAATTTTGTTGTAACCTATCTATAGGGTATCTAAAAGTAATGTTGTCGTTTGAAGATTATGCTCGTTGGTTGTTATTAATAACCTAGTAGTGGTGGTAATTGTTTAGATTACTCGTTAAAAACCATGGTTAAAATAGACGAATTTGTAACATGTGGTGATGGAGTGAATTTTGGGTAATTAACATGATGAATGATTTTATCCTTAATGAATGTATAATTTAGAGTCTTGCGAATTCTACCCTGTGGAGATAATATTTACACGTTGAAGTCGTTTGTTAACTGAATAAGTTTCGATTGCCGAGACGTTGACATATAGGTGGTATGAAATTTATAGGTTGATCATGCTAAAAGATTTGTTGAAGTACTATGTTTCAAATTTAGAATAAGAAGTATTATGATTCGGTGATCCGTGGGGATCATGTCAATATAGTCTTGGTTGGGTGCCTTTTTGATAAGCATCATAAACCCTAATTAAAAGTGTTGGGAATGGTAACTAGATGAAGAATTTATTGTGAAGTTTTTGGTTTAATTGTGTTGGGGCTTCTCAGGGAGTAAATAGTGATTATGGAAGTCTTTAATGGAAAGCGTAGTGGAGTACTAGAGATGGTTCTTTTATGCTGAGCTTGTGTTCAAAAGCTTTTGGACTGGTTTGGTTGTTTGCCATTTTGGTTGAAGGGTTTTCGGTCAAGGTGTTCCATATGCTGTGTTTCAGAGTTTCCCTAAAACTCGTAGAAATTGGAGCAAATATTTGGTTTTGGCTAATGTGTTTAGTTGGTGCTATGAGTATGGATTTACACCCCAAAAGTTTTTGATCGATCGCGCCCTTTCGCGTTCGCACTGAATTATCTTTGAAATTAATTTTAAAAGGAAGCAGATGGTCATAAAGGGTTGTGTTGGAAACTTTTGAGTTAAGCCCTTGATGTGTAACTCTGTTTGGACCGAGTTGGAGTCATTTGGAAAATGTGTCTGGTGTGCGGATGTTTCACAAGTCTGGATTTTTATAAATGTTTCATAAGTGAATTTGGTTAGTGAAGAGTTTTCTTTTGGGGATTGAGTTTCCCTCTCGTTTGATAAAATTTATGGCGGTTGTGTGTGCAGATGTTTGTCTTTGGAGTCGATGTTCTGTTCCAAAGGGGTTGAGTTTGATTTTGCGGGGTTTTGCAAGGTTGTTTTTAAATGGATGATGGGTTTTCACACGATGTGGTGTTTTGTTGTTAACGATGTTGCCATCATAGTCTATATGATTTAGCGCAACCGGCAGTGTTATGTGTATTTCAATCATGTGATACCGAGGAAGAACTCTTTTGGTGAATGACTTTTCGGTATTCTTGTTATATGATGAATGAATGGTGAAAAGTAAACAAGACATCGTGTATAGATGTTAAATGATAAAAGAGTCATTGAGCCAGGTCGGTGATAAAGTCATATTTGGAGATATGACTATTCCGGAGTGCTCTTGAAGAATGTGCATTCATGTCATGAAACGAGATTACCCTTGCTTTCTAGTATGAAAAGAAAAGAATGAATAATTTCTGGTGTTGGTTGTGGTGAAGGGATTTGTGTTTCCTTTGCATTTTGGCTTAGGAAATTAAAATGAATACTCTCTGGTTGTTGTCGAATCCTTTCCAAAGTGGTTTTAGCGTTTTGGGGTTTGAGTTGTTGGATGAGGGCCACTTGGGTTCATGTTTATGGTTGAGCTCACTCAATGATTGTGCTCTTTATCGTGGTCCTTTGAGTGGAAGGTTGTGTATGACTCAATGCAAACCTTCGTGGAGAATTGTGTCGGTGAGGTGTTCCTCGGTAGGGTTGATTAAATTATTAGTGGACCATTTGGTGGTTGCTAATAATCACTTTTCCTTTTGAAGTGTATTGGATCTTTTTGTCGTTGGGCAATGAGCGAGTTATGTCAACCGCAGAGGAACGTTCGGTCGTTTCTGTTACGCGAGTCTTACGGATCCTGGATATAAAGTAGGTTGTTCGTTCTGGTGGTATTCTTAGAGCGTTGTGTCTCTCCTGTTTCGCGTCATCTTGAGTACAAGGAACCACAGAAGGGAGGTCGGTAACGTGTTTTTCTGGAGAGTAGCATTAGTTAAAGGGATCGGGCACTTCAGTGCCAAGGAATGCTTAGAACAAGGAGTATGACACCATTTTCTTTTGTGGGCTGTTTGAAGTTTTAACTTATCGCTTGGGGTCGTGCTGAGACCGTGTGTGAGTACTTTGTGTTTCAATGTTGAGTAAAGTTTTCGCAAGTTTTGATTGTGAGTTATCGTTAGAGCTGTCAGTCTTTGATCCTTGGCTCCTTGCCTCTGAGTGCTGGCTGGTGCAAATCGTAGGGACTCTAAGCGGGTTCTGAGGCGTGAACCATAACTCCCTTTGTTTTGGTTGTTCGCAAAGTGGCGTGTCTCGGATTCGGGGTCGAATCCTGTTGAAGGCGGGAAGAATGTGACACTACGGAATAGTGTGACTTTTTTTTAATGAGAATGTTAAGGTCAAAACTTTATGAAATATGGTATTGGAGGTTAAAACCATATGGTAGGAGGTTTAATAGCGTTTCCGGGCCGTTTCCGGGAATTTGGGCCTTTCCGGGGAATTTTGCGCCTTGGGGGAAGGGTTGTGGGCTTTGGTGGGATGGAGTAAGAGTCCATTTAGGACTAGGATTCCTTTTGGGCTGGTTAAAGGGCTCCCCCTGCCCCCTTGCTGCGCCCCACACCTCCCTTGTGCGCCCCCACCCCACCCCCTTGAGCCCTAGCCGCCACCCCCCTCTTCCCTCCCCCTTTTGGCCGTGCGCCTCTCCACCACCTCACCTCCACCCCCTTGCTGCCCTAAGGTGGCCTCCCCACCCCCTGCACCTCGAGGATTCATCCATTGGAGCGAGGAGCGAGGAGCGAACCAGGAGGAGATCCATTTAGTTTTCGTGCGTCGGGCGAAGTTATGGCCATGGGAATCCTTGGGGTTGGTCTAGGTACTATTTTAAGGATGTTTATCAAGTTTCTAGATCAATTGGTGGTGCTGGATTTGATTAGATTAGATGGATTCTTGAGTTGGTCACGTTCTCTGTTTCGGACAGCATGAGCAGTCCACATAGGGTTCGGTTTTTCGCCAATTTAGAATCCGAATATGGTCGTACGGATGTTGAAGAAGTTGTAGATAATTTCATTATCTTTCAGTGGATATAAAGAACGTCCAAATCCGATCAGCCGTTTGAAAGTTATGACTGTTTTACCGAGCGTGTTAAAATCTGTGACATGATTGGAATAGATCACGGTATTTTGTATATTAAACAACTTTAGATTCCGAATCAGTCTTTCCTTATACCTAGAAAAAGTTGAGAAATTTCCTAAGCTACATGAGGATGTACTCGTTTAATTGATTTGGAGTCTTAGAACCTGAGTTATGCCTTTTGGAAGGCTGCTGTCCCGACGGGACAGAACCGCTGTTTTTGGGTGCGAGTAGTTGGCAATGTCGGGGTAGATGAGGGTTTGCGTACTATTTTGTGGGCATTATTGTGAGTGTGTGGTCCCTATGTGCAGGTGGTGTGACCCCGGGAGGGCCTTCTACTTCTCGCCAATCCGTCGCCCGTGGTTGAGGCAAGTGTATTGTAATGGATAGCAGTTTGTAGGTTGCTAGTTGAGACTAGATGAGATTGATTATATGAGATGATCACTTTCCATGCTTTAATGATTGCCAATGATATGATGAGTATGTTTATCATGTTATGATGCCATGTGTTAATATTCAAGTTAATTATGATGTTGGCATATTTGCATACATGGCATGATTACATGGCCCGGGCGGTGAGAAAGTCATAACTAGTCCGAGAAGGTCAGTGAGAAAGTTATGACTAATCTGGAGAGCCAATGAGTAAGTCCTGCATCGTGATTTCATTCACCGCGGTGAACGGAAGTGAGGAGTAGGCACCCTCCATCTTCGGGATGGAAGGGGGGAGAGGGTGCACAACGACGGGTGTGTACTCAACCATACCGGCATGAGTTTCCAAGGAGACATGAGCATTGCATTGCATACATAATGATGATGATAATGTTATGTGATCAAGAATGAGATGGTTTACATGATGTGAGATATTAATGCCATGTGATTGTTCTTGTTGTACCATTGCAATATGCTTGCTGAGTTTCGAACTCACGCTTGTGTTTTCTTGTTGTTTTAGGTACCATGAAACCGGCATTCGGGAAAAAGCGTTTAGCTACACATCTACACGTAGCTCCACACAAATTACACAGTGTTATCATTTGGAGTCATGATAATGAAAGTATTGCCAAGAAACTTGGAGAATTGCTTAACTGTGTGCTCGGTCTTACTATTTGGTTCGTTTAGCTCATGAAGTGGTTGAATACTTTATCCTGGACTTATATTGTTGCTATGTCACATGTTATTGCTGTTTTAGATGCTTTCCATTATGATATAACTTGTGATACTTTGTTGTTGCTCCGAATCATGTAAAAACAAAGGAGATGCTGCCGAAATTTTCGGTATTAGCATTTGTTCCTTTGCTGTAATTTACTTGTAATTGTGGTATTTAGAGGTTGCTTAGTCTATGTTTGGTAGCATTCGGGCATATTAAATGCCGGGGTGTTACAGTTTTATCCATTATATATTGCTGCTTTAGATGTCTTATTGTGACACCATGGAGTGTCGTAACCTTATTTAATGTGCTTGATAAGGTCAAAAAACATTATAAAATGTGGAATTAAGGTTAAAACCATACGCTATGAGGTTTAATCGCGTTTCCGGGCCGTTTTCGGGGTTTTGGGCCTAGGGGAAAGAGTCGTGGGCCTTGGTGGGGGAAAGTTTGAGTCCTTTTCGGAGTAGGAGACCAGTTTGGGCTGGTAAAAAGGGCTGCCCCTGCCCCTGCCCTGCGCCCCCACCTCCCTCCTCTATGCCCTAGCCGCCACCCCCACCTTCCCCTCTTCCTCCTTGGCCGTGTGCCCCCACCCCCTTTGCCCCTTGCCTCTCCACCTCTCCACCACCTCTCCTCCACCACTTGCTGCCCTAGGGTGGCCTCCCCACCCCCTTGCACCTCGAGGATCCATCCATTGGAGCGAGGAGCGTACCGGGAGGAGATCCATTCAGTTTTCGTGCGTCGGGCGAAGGTATGGCCATGGGAATCCTTGGGGTTGGTCTAGGTACTGTTCTAAGGTTTATTATCAAGTTTTTAGATCAATTGGTGGTGCTGGATTTGATTAGAATAGATGGATTCTTTAGTTGGTCACGTTCTCTGTTTCTGACAACATGAGCAGTCCACCTAGGGTTCGGTTTTTCTCCAATTTACACTCCGAATCTGGTCATATGGATGTTGAAGGAATTGTAGATAATTTCATTATCTTTAAGTGGATATAAAGAACGTCCAATTCCGCCCAGCCGTTTGAAAGTTATGGCTGTTTTACCGAGCGTGTTAAAATCTGTGACGTGATTGGAACAGATCACGGTATTTTGTAGATTAAACAACTGTAGAGTCCGAATAAGTCTTTCCCTATACCTAGAAAAAGTTGGGAAATTTCCTAAGCTATGCGAGGATGTACTCGTTTAATTGATTCGGAGTCTTAGAACCCGAGTTATGCCTTTTGGAAGGCTGCTGTCCCGACGGGACAGAACCGCTGTTTTCGGGTTTTGCGAGTAGTTGGCCATGTCGAGGTAGATGAGGGTTTGCGTACTGTTTTGTGTCCTTGATTGTGAGTGTGTGATCCCTATGTGCAGGTGGTGTGACCCCAGGAGTGCCTTCTACATCTCGCCAATCCGTCGCCCGTGGTTGAGGCAAGTGTATTGGAATGGGTAGCGGGTTATTGTTTGCTATATCGGTTGTGATTGAAATCTCGTACATGATATGTTCACATGCTATGCTTTAATGATTGCCAATGATATGATGGATATGCTTACTATGTTATGATGCCATATGATAATGTACGAGTTAAATATGGTGTTGGCATATTTGCATACATGGCATGATTACATGGCCCGGGCGGTGAGAAAGTCATAACTAGTCCCGGAAGGTCGGTGAGAAAGTTATGACTAATCCAGAGAGCCAATGAGTAAGTCCTACATCGTGATTCCATTCACCGCGGTGAATGGAAGCGAGGAGTAAGCACCATCCATCTTCGGGATGGAAGGGGGGAGAGGGTGCACACCGACGGGTGTGTACTCAACCATACCGGTATGAGTTTCCAGGAGATATGTGCATCGCATTGCATTACATTGCATTGCATTATATGAGGATGTTATATGAGGATGATTTATGATAATGTCAATGATATGCTTACACTATGAATATGAGATGTGTATGATGTTGTATGTGAAAAGTGGTGATGAAGTTATTGGAATGTATTTTCTTGTTCCATTGCAATATACTTGCTGAGTGATGAACTCACGCTTGTGTTTCTGTTGTTTTTCTTAGGTACCATGAAACTGGCATGCGGGAAAAAGGGTTTAGCTACACATCTACACGTAGCTCCGCACAAATTAGACAGTGTTATCATTTGGAGTCATGATAATGAAAGTATTGCAATGAAACTTGGAGAATTGCTTAACTGTGTGCTCGGTCTTACTATTTGGTTCGTTTAGCTCATGAAGTGGTTGAATGCTTTATCCTGGACTTATTTTGTTGCTATGTCACATGTTATTGCTGTTTTAGATGCTTTCCATTATGATATAACTTGTGATACTTTGTTGTTGCTCCGAATCATGGAAAAACAAAGGAGATGCTGCCAAAATTTTCGGTATTAGCATTTGTTCCTTTGCTGTAATTTACTTGTAATTGTGGTATTTAGAGGTTCCTTAGTCTATGTTTGGTAGCATTCGGGCATATTAAAAGCCGGGGTGTTACAGTTGGTATCAGAGCGGGCTGTAGGTCCTTGGAATGTGTATTTTTAGTGTCATGCTATAGGGTACAACTAAAATGTGATGTGGAATAACTTAGAAACATGGCTTAGGTTTCAACTAAAATTTTGTCATAGGATAGCAACATTAAAACTTGCAAAAGTGGTATAACTAAATCTAAAATTTGACACACAATGGATGCACAGTAGGAAAGGGTATGGGTATCGTTTCTTTACGCTTAAACCTTGTATTTAAGCTTTGATGTTGAATGCTTCATTCGATAAAGCATGTTGCTATGTCTTTGAGATAAATGATTGAATTGTTCTTATGGTTGTGATAAAGTGGGGTTGTGGTGCCGAAGGGTTTTGGTCACCTCTCTTTATTCATAGTAAGGGTGAGGTTTGACGGTGTGGCCGATTAGCGCCATCACCGAAGAACTATTAACCCCTGTAGGAGAAGAGTGCTTACCCTTTCTGTCGTAAATCGGGTAGTTGACTGGAGCCAAATAGAAGAGTTTGGTGGTGGATTCTCTCGTATGCTCTTTACCGTTCTAAGGGTCAGTTTCGGTTGGTTTTCTTGGTTTTAATTGATTGAAATCAAAAGAAAAGTGTTTGGTCTTGGATTTTCGCGGATTGTTCCGTATGCGGTATGTGGTTTTGTCTTCCTTGGTTGAAGACGAAGAAGAAGAGTCTAGTGTTGCGCATCTTTTGGTCGCCTTTCCAGCTTTGATGCTTAGTTTGTTGATTGCTTTATGGGGAGAAGCATTCAATTTATTTCTATGTTTGTCTTTCTTCAAGGTCAAAAGAGTTATTGCGGCGTTATGCCAAACTTGGTTGTCCGGGCTGAAGTTATGTGGCTTCGTAGGAGTAAATGGTGTTTGATTTCGTTATTTTACTGGTTTAAGAAATCATCTTTGGACAACCCTTCTTGTTTCGTGAAAATTTGGGGTTTGGTGTTAAGGTCTTATTTGCAAAGGTTATTTGATCGCATGGTTCCCTCTTGTGGGAGCCTTTGAGGTTTAAAAGTGTTTTGGAAAATTTCTTTGCTTGACCAAGTTTGGGTTTGTCTCATTGCAATTTTGAGAGTCATGTTTCCTTATGAATTTGGTATGAGTTTTAAAACTAAAATGCTGCAAACAAAGTAAGTAGTCTTTTGACTGAAATCGTTTGTTCCTAGTAAGAATTGTTGTTTAGCATGTTATGTAGCATGTACCAATGTGGTTTTTGGGATGACGTATTGTTAAGTTAATTTGTGAGTTGAAACAGTTCAATGCGGTTGTCATCTCTAGCTTGAGAATAAATAGACTACTAGTGTTGTAGTTTACTCTTAGCGAGAATGAGTAAATGTGTTAATGTGCATGCTTAGAATCTGTTGCTTTGTTATAAAAGTGTTTATGACCCCCGATAATGTTTAAAGTTTTAAACCTTGATGAATAGTTAAAACATTAAGATGATGTAGACTGCTGTTACTGTTAAAGAAACTTTGCTGGTTGTTTAAAGATGTTCTAATCTAATGGAGTAATAGAGGAATTTAATCGTGTTGCCTAGTGACTTTAATTTGGAAGTTGATTAGAGTTGCTATTTACGTTGTTTCAAACTACTAGTATATTTGGAAATATGCAGTTGTGTCTCTACAATGCAAGTATTGATATCAATTGAGAAGACATAAGACTTATTGCTAATGTTTTTGTTAAGGGCAGTGTTAATGCTAGTATTCAAACTATTTTAAATAGTGGGAGTATGTTGTGTGGTGGTAATTTGTTATCACCTATGTATAGGGTAGCTAAAAGTAATGTTGTTGGTTGATGATTATGCCCTTTTGTTGTTATTGATGACTAAGTAGTGGTGGTAACTGTTTAGATTACTCGTTGGAAAACCATGGTTAAAATAGAGGAAAATTTTAACATGTTGCGATGGAGTGAGCTTTGGATAATTAACATGATGAATGATTTTATCCTTAATGAAGGTATAACTTAGAGCCTCACTTACGAATTCTTCCCTGTGGAGATAATATTTACATATTGAAGTCGTTGTTTAACTGAATAAGGTTCGGTTGTCGAGACGTGAACATATAGGTGGTATGAAATTATAAGCTGATCTTGCTGAAAGATTTGTTGAAGTACTATGTTTCAAATTTAGAATAAGATGTATTATGTTTTAGTGATCCGTGGGGATCATGTCAATGTAGTCTTGGTTGGGTGCCTTTGTGATAGGCATCTTAAACCTTATTTAAAAGTGTTGGGAATGGTAACTAGAGAAAGAAATTGTTATGTAAATGTTGTTACATCCGGTTGGACTCTTTTGATGAGTAAATAGTGATTATTGAATGCTTAAATGGTAAGTGTAGTGGAATATGAGTTATAGTGGGTTTCATGCTGAGCTGTTGTTTAAAAGCTTTTGAACTGGTGTGGTTGTTTGCCATTTTGGTTGAATGCCTTCAGTCAAGGTATTCCTTGTGTTGTGTTTCCGAGTTTCCCTAAAACCCGTAGCTATTGTTGCCAATCTTTGGTGTTGGCTATTTTGTTTAATTTGTGCTATGTGTATGGTTTTACACCCAAAAGTCTTTGAGTGGATCGCGCTCCTTCGCGTTCGCATTGAATCATCTTTGGAGTAAATATTAAAGGACGCAGAAGGTCTTAGTGGGTTAAGTTGGAAATTGTCGAGATTTAATTTGTAACTCTTTTTGGCTAGAGTTGGAGTTATTTGAAAAAAAAATGTGAGTGGTGTTTGCAAGTGCTTCAAAAAGGTGGTTTTTATGAATGTTTCATAAGTGAATTTGGTTAGTGAAGAGTTTCCTTTTGGGGATTGAGTTTCCCTCTCTTTTGATAAAATTTATGGCGGTTGTATGTGCAGATGTTTGACTTTGGAGTCGATGTTCTGTTCCAAAGGGTTGAGTTTGATTTTGCGAGGTTTTGCAAGGTTAGTTTTAAATGGATGATGAGATTTCACACGATGTGGTGTTTTGTTGTTAACGATGTCGCCGTCATAGTCTATATGATTTAGCGCAACCGTCAGTGTTATGTGTATTTCAATCCTATGATACCGAGGAAGAAGTCTTTTGGTGAATGACTTTTCGGTATTGTTGTTTTATGATGAATGAATGGTGAAAAGTAAACAAGGCATCGTGTATAGATGTTAAATGATAAAAGAGTCGTTGAGCCAGGTCGGTGAGAAAGTCATATATGGAGATATGACTATTCCGGAGTGCTCTTGAAGAATGTGCATTCATGTCATGAAACGAGATTTCCCTTGCTTTCTAGTATGAAAAGAAAAGAATGAATAATTTCTGGTGTTGGTTGTGGTGAAGGGATTTGTGTTTCCTTTGCGTTTTGGCTTATGAAATTAAAATAAATACTCTCTGGTTGTTGTCGAATCCTTTCCAAAGTGGTTTTAGCGCTTTGGGGATTGAGTTGTTGGATGAGGGCCACTTGGGTTCATGTTTATGGTTGAGCTCACTCAATGTTTGTGCTCTTTATCGTGGTCCATTGAGGGGAAGGTTGTGTTTGACTCAATGCAAACCTTCTTGGAGAATTGTGTCGTTGAGATGTTCCTCGGTAGGGTTGATTAGAGTATTAGTGGACCACTTGGTGGTTGCTAGTAATTGTTTTCCTTGTCAGAGTGTATTGGACCTTTCTGTTGCTGAGGTTGAATGAGGTTGTGTCAACCGTAGCGATTTTCTTTGGTTGTTACATTTTTTCTTGAGAGTTTAAGGACCCTGATTGTAAGGTGGGCCTTTTCCTTTAGGCGATAGTGTTGGGTATTGGTCTTTTGTAAAAGAGCAATCCTTTGCAAGGTCTTAACCTCGTTTGTTCAAATAGTTGGTGATCTTGGAGTATTTGTCTCACTTGGTTTGTCGTCATTTTGAATTTGGCGAACCACAGTAGAGAGGTTGAGGTGTGAAAACACGTTTGTGCATGGGAGATGAAGAGGGTTCTAGAGGCTGGTACCATGCCCTTCTGGAGAGTAGTTTCGATTAAAGGGATCGGGCACGTTAGTGCCAATGAGGAATGGATGGAGGAGTGTGAGACCGTTCTTCTTTCGTGGTCTATTTGGGAATTGAGGTGAAGAGGGAATCATGAGAGGTTGCACTCTGTTGAGCTAAATCAACACAAGTGTTGGTTTTGGGAACTCGCTTGTCGTTTGTTCCGGTTTGAGTCGTTGTGCGAATGTTGTGTGCTGCAGAGAAGTCTTTTGTCCCTTGGGGACTTTGTTGTTGTTTTTGGCGTCTTTCAGATTCGAGGTCGAATCCTGTTGAAGGGGGGAAGAGTGTGACACCACGGAGTGTCGTAACCTTATTTAATGTGCTTGATAAGGTCAAAAAACATTATAAAATGTGGAATTAAGGTTAAAACCATACGCTATGAGGTTTAATCGCGTTTCCGGGCCGTTTCTGGGGTTTTGGGCCTTTCCGGGGGAGTTTGGGCCTAGGGGAAAGGGTCGTGGGCCTTGGTGGGGGAGAGTTTGAGTCCTTTTAGGAGTAGGAGACCAGTTTGGGTTGGTAAAAAGGGCTGCCCTTGCCCCTGCCCTGCGCCCCCACCTCCCTCCTCCAAGCCCTAGCCGCCACCCCCACCTTCCCCTCTTCATCCTTGGCCGTGCGCCCCCACCCCCTTTGCCCCTTGCCTCTCCACCTCTCCACCACCTCTCCTCCACCCCTTGCTGCCCTAGGGTGGCCTCCCCACCCCCTTGCACCTCGAGGATCCATCCATTGGAGCGAGGAGCGAGGAGCGTACCGGGAGGAGATCCATTCAGTTTTCGTGCGTCGGGCGAAGGTATGGCCATGAGAATCCTTGGGGTTGGTCTAGGTACTGTTCTAAGGTTGATTATCAAGTTTTTAGATCAATTGGTGGTGCTGGATTTGATTAGAATAGATGGATTCTTGAGTTGGTCACGTTCTCTGTTTCTGACAGCATGAGCAGTCCACGTAGGGTTCGGTTTTTCTCCAATTTAGAATCCGAATATGGTCGTACGGATGTTGAAGAAGTTGTATATAATTTCATTATCTTTCAGTGGATATAAAGAACGTCCAATTCCGCACAGCCGTTTGAAAGTTATGGCTGTTTTACCGAGCGTGTTAAAATCTGTGACGTGATTGGAACAGATCACGGTATTTTGTAGATTAAACAACTGTAGAGTCCGAATCACTCTTTCCCTATACCTAGACAAAGTTGGGAAATTTCATAAGCTACGCGAGGATGTACTCGTTTAATTGATTCGGAGTTTTAGAACCCGAGTTATGCCTTTTGGAAGGCTGCTGTCCCGACGGGACAGAACCGCTGTTTTCGGGTTTTGCGAGTAGTTGGCCATGTCGGGGTAGATGAGGGTTTGCGTACTGTTTTGTGTCCTTGATTGTGAGTGTGTGGTCCCTATGTGCAGGTGGTGTGGCCCCGGGAGTGCCTTCTACATCTCGCCAATCCGTCGCCCGTGGTTGAGGCAAGTGTATTGGAATGGGTAGCGGGTTATTGTTTGCTATATCGGTTGTGATTGAAATCTCGTACATGATATGTTCACATGCTATGCTTTAATGATTGCCAATGATATGATGGATATGCTTACTATGTTATGATTCCATATGATAATGTACGAGTTAAATATGATGTTGGCATATTTGCATACATGGCATGATTACATGGCCCGGGCGGTGAGAGAGTCATAACTAGTCCGGGAAGGTCGGTGAGAAAGTTATGACTAATCCAGAGAGCCAATGAGTAAGTCCTACATCGTGATTATATTCACCGCGGTGAACGGAAGCGAGGAGTAAGCACCCTCCATCTTCGGGATGGAAGGGGGTAGAGGGTGCACACCGACGGGTGTGTACTCAACAATACCGGTATGAGTTTCCAGGAGATATGTGCATCGCATTGCATTGCATTATATGAGGATGTTATATGAGGATGATTTATGATGATGTCAATGATATGCTTACACTATGAATATGAGATGTGTATGATGTTGTATGTGAAAAGTGGTGATGAAGGTATTGGAATGTATTTTCTTGTTCCATTGCAATATACTTGCTGAGTGATGAACTCACGCTTGTGTTTATGTTGTTTTTCTTAGGTACCATGAAACCGGCATGCGGGAAAAAGGGTTTAGCTACACATCTACACGTAGCTCTACACAAATTAGACAGTGTTATCATTTGGAGTCATGATAATGAAAGTATTGCCATGAAACTTGGAGAATTGCTTAACTGTGTGCTCGGTCTTACTATTTGGTTCGTTTAGCTCATGAAGTGGTTGAATGCTTTATCCTGGACTTATTTTGTTGCTATGTCACATGTTATTGCTGTTTTAGATGCTTTCCATTATGATATAACTTGTGATACTTTGTTGTTGCTCCGAATCATGGAAAAACAAAGGAGATGCTGCCGAAATTTTCGGTATTAGCATTTGTTCCTTTGCTGTAATTTACTTGTAATTGTGGTATTTAGAGGTTGCTTAGTCTATGTTTGGTAGCTTTCGGGCATATTAAATGCCGGGATGTTACACTTATGTTATGAAATATTTTGCTATGATATTGCTATTGTTAAAATCATGATAAAACAAAGGAGATGCTGCCGAAATTTCGGTGTTTAGCATTTGTGCCTTTGCTGAAATTTGTCTTCATGTATGGTATTTAGTTGATGTTTAGTCTATGTTTGGTAGCATTCGAGCATACTAGATGCCAGGGTGTTACAGTTGGTATCAGAGCGGGCTGTAGGTCCCTGGAATGTGTATTTTTAGTGTCATGCTATAGGGTACAACTAAAATATGATGTGGAATAACTTAGAAACATGGCTTAGGTCTTAACTAAAATTTTGTCATAGGATAGCAACATTAAAACTTGGAAAAGTGGTATAACTAATCTAAAATTTGACACACAATGGATGCACTGTAGGAAAAGGGTATGGGTATCGTTTCCTTACGCTTAAACGTTGTATTTAAGCTTTGATGTTGAATGCTTCATTTTACAATGCATGTTGCTATGTCAATGAGATAAATGATTGAATTGCTCTTGTTGTTGTGATAGAGAGGGGTTGTGGTGCCGAAGGGTTTTGGTCACCTCTTTTTGTTCATAGTAAGGGTGAGGTTTGACGGTGTGGCCGGTTAGCGCCATCACCGAAGAACTATTAACCCCTGTAGGAAAAGAGTGCTTACCCTTTCTGTCGTAGATCGGGTAGTTGACTGGAGTCAAATAGAAGAGATTGGTGGTAGATTCCTTCAGATGCTCTTTACCGTTCGAAGGGTTGGTTTCGGTTAGTTTTCTTGGTTTTAGTTGATTGAAATCAAATGAAAAGTGTTTGGAATTGGTTTTTCGCGGAGTGTCCCTTCGGTGTTTCTTGGTTTTGTCTTCTTTGGGTTAAGACAGGGAAGAAGAGTTTTGTGTTGTGCGTCTTTTGGTTGCCTTTTTTCTTTGACACCGGTTCTGTTGGTTGCCTTGCAAAGAAAAGTATAGTTTTGGTTCTTCTGTGTCTTACTCTTAGTTTAAAAGAAGTTATTGAAGCGTGTGCAAAAAGTTAAGTTGTGTCGATTTATGTTTTGTGCCTTTGTCCGCAAAGGGTTATTTGATCGCTTGGTTCCCTCCTGTCGGAGTCTTTGAGATTGAAAGTGTTTTGGGAAATTCCTTTTGCATGACCAAGTTTGGGTTTGTCTCATTGCAATTCTGAGAGTCAAGTTTCCTTATGAATTTGGGTTGAGTTTTAAAACTAAAATGCTGCAAACAAAGTAAGTAGTCTGTTGACTGAAATCGTTTGTCACTAGTGAGAATTGTCGTTTAGCATGCTATGTAGTAGGTAACAATGTGGTTTATGGAATGATGTGTTGTTAAGTTAATTTGTGAGTTGAAACAATTCAATGCGGTTGTTATCTCTAGCTTGAGAATAAATAGACTACTAGTGTTGCAGTTTACTCTTAGCGAGAATGATTGGATGTGTTAATGTACATGCTTAGAATCTGTTGCTTTGTTATAAAAGTGCTTATGACCCCCGATAATGTTTAAAGTTTAAACCTTGATGCATAGTTAAAACATTAAGATGATGTAGACTGCTGTTATTGTTAAAGAAACTTTGCTGGTCGTTAAAGATGTTCTAATCTAATAGATTAATAGAGAAATTTAATCGTGTTGACTAGTGACTTTAATTTGGAAGTTGATTAGAGTTGCTATTTACGTTATTGCAAACTACTAGTATATTTGGGAGTATGCAGTTGTGTCTCTACAATGCTAGCATTAATATCAATTGAGGAGACATAAGACTTATTCTTAATGATGTTGTTAATGGCAGTGTTAATGCTAGTATTCAATCTATTTTAAATAGTGGGAGTATGTTGTGTGGTGGTAATTTTGTTATCACCTATGTATAGGGTAGCTAAAAGTAATATTGTTGGTTGATGATTATGCCCATTTGTTGTTATTGATGACTAAGTAGTGGTGGTAACTGTTTAGATTACTCGTTGGAAAACCATGGTTAAAATAGAGGAAAATTTTAACTTGTTGCGATGGAGTGAGCTTTGGATAATTAACATGATAAATGATCTTATCCTTAATGAAAGTATAACTTAGAGTCTCACTTACGAATTCTTCCCTGTGGAGATAATATTTACATGTTGAAGTCGTTGTTTAACTGAAGAAGGTTCGGTTGTCGAGATGTGAGTATATAGGAGGTATGAAATTTATATGTTGATCTTGCTGAAAGATTTGTTGAAGTACTATGTTTCAAATTTAGAATAAGAAGTATTATGATTCGGTGATCCGTGGGGATCATGTCAATATAGTCTTGGTTGGGTGCCTTTTCGATAAGCATCATAAACCCTAATAAAAAGTGTTGGGAATGGTAACTAGAGGAAGAGTTTGTTGTGAAGCTTTGGGGTTAATTGTGTTGGGGCTCCTCAGGGAGTAAATAGTGATTATTGAAGTCTTTTAATGGAAAGCGTAGTGGAGTACTAGAGATGGTTCTTTTTATGCTGAGCTTGTGTTTAAAAGCTTTTGGACTGGTTTGGTTGTTTGCCATTTTGGTTGAAGGGTTTTCGGTCAAGGTGTTCCATATGTTGTGTTTCAAAGTTTCCCTAAAACTCGTAGAAATTGGTGCAAATATTTGGTTTTGGCTAATTTGTTTAGTTGGTGCTGTGAGTATGGATTTACACCCCAAAAGTTTTTGAGTGGATCGCGCCCTTCGCGTGCACCCTGAATTATCTTTGGAATAAATTTTAAAGGAAACAAATGGACATAGAGGGTTATGTTGGAAAACTCACGAGGTTTAATTTGTAATCTTTACTTTTCTAGAGTTGGAGTTATTTGGAAAAAAAATCTGTGTAGAGTTTGCAAGTGCTTCAAAAGGTGGATTTTTTTGTGGATGTTTCATCGGTGATGCTGTTAGTGAAGTGTTCTCTTTTGAAAATGAGTTTCCCTTTCTCTTTGAGAAAATTTATGGCGGTTGTTTGTGCAGATGTTTAACTTTGGAGCCGATGTTCTTTTCCAAAATGTAGATTTTGGTTAAAATGCGATGTTTTGCAAGTTTAGCTATCTATCGTTGGGGGTTCTGATATGATGTGGTGCCTTACTGTTAACTATGCTACTGTCATAGTTTATTTGAATTAGCACAACTCTCGATGTTACTCGAGATTTATTCATGTGATACCGAGGAAGTAGTGGTCATGTGAATGACTTTTCGGTAGTGTTGTTACATGATGAAGGAATGGTGAAAAGTAAACATGACATCGTTTTTAGATGTTAAATGATAAAAGAGTCGTTGAGCCAGGTCGGTGACAAAGTCATATATGGAGGTATGACTAATCCGGAGTGCTCTTGAAGAATGTGCATTCATGTCATGAAACGAGATTTCCCTTGCTTTCTAGTATGAAAAGAAAAGAATGAATAATTTCTGGTGTTGGTTGTGGTGAAGGGATTTGTGTTTCCTTTGCGTTTTGGCTTAGGAAATTAAAATGAATACTATCTGGTTGTTGTCGAATCCTTTCCAAAGTGGTTTTAGCGCTTTCGGGTTTGAGTTGTTGGATGAGGGCCACTTGGGTTCATGTTTATGGTTAAGCTCACTCAATGATTGTGCACTTTATCATGGTCCTTTGAGTGGAAGGTTGTGTATGACTCAATGCAAACCTTCGTGGAGAATTGTGTCGTTGAGGTGTTCCTCGGTAGGGTTAACTAAATTATTAGTCGACCATTTGGTGGTTGCTAGTAATCACTTTTCCTTTTGATGTGTATTGGATCTTTTTGTCGTTGGGCAATGAGCGAGTTATGTCAACCGCAGAGGAACGTTCGGTCGTTTCTGTTACGCGAGTCTTACGGATCCTGGATATAAAGTAGGTTGTTCGTTCTGGTGGTAATCTTAGAGCGTTGTGTCTCTCCTGTTTTCGCGTCGTCTTGAGTACAAGGAACCACAGAAGGGAGGTTGGTACCGTGTTTTTCTAGAGAATAGCATGAGTTAAAGGGATCGGGCACTTCAGTGCCAAGGAATGCTTAGAACGAGGAGTATGACACCGTTTTCTTTTGTGGGCTGTTTGAGGATTTATCTTATCGCTTGGGGTCGTGCTGAGACCGTGTGTGAGTACTTTGTGTTTCAGTGTTGAGTAAAGTTCTCGCAAGTTTTGATTGTGAGTTATCTTTAGAGCTGTCAGTCTTTGATCCTTAGTTCCTTGCCTCTGAGTGCTGGCTGGTGCAAATCGTAGGGGCTTCTAAGCGGGTTCTGAGGCGTGAACCATAACTCCCTTTGATTTGGTTGTTTGCGAAGTGGCGTGTCTCAGATTCGGGGTCGAATCCTGTTGAAGGGGGGAAGAATGTGACACTACTGAATGGTGTGACATTATTTAATGTGAACGTTAAGGTCAGAAACTTTATAAAATATGGTATTGGAGGTTAAAACCATATGGTAGGAGGTTTAATAGCATTTCCGGGCCGTTTCTGGGAATTTGGGCCTTCCCGGGGAGTTTTGGGCCTAGGGGAAAGGGTTGTTGTAACACCCCAAAATTTTGCTTTTCTTAAATTCATGTGTGATTTGGCACTTTGGTGAATTTTTGGAATTTTCTGGAATTTATTTGGATTTATTTGGAATTTATTTGAATTTATTCCATTTTGAAATAATTAAAGAATTTAAATTTGCAAATAAATTTTTGTTGGAAATATTTTATTTGAGTCCAAAATGATCCAAAATATTTTCTAGAATTTTTCTGGAATTTTTCTGAGTCTTTTGCTATTTTTAATGAATTAAATGAATTACTGGGAATTATTTTAAATATTAATTCGCTGGAAAAGGACCGACCGGGTCGGTTACTGTTCATCCGACCGAGCCCGAGTCAGACTCGAGTTCGAGTCCGACCCGAGCCACGCGTGACTCGACCAAACCCACTCTAACCTAATCAATCCCAACCGTTGGATCAAGATCCAACGGCCGAGATCACCAGACGGCTCGAGCCAGATCCGGCCGGATCCGATCGCGCCCGGCGATCGTGGCCATCGATCGTGCCACGTGGGCGGCCACGATTTCGTCGTCTTCGCCGAAGTCCGAAGCCGGACTCCGCCGCTACCGCCGCCATAACGAACTAGGTTTCCGTCTAGGGCACGAACGCCGAGGCTATTTAAAGCATGAGACGTCCCCCGAGGTTGCCCTCATCCTTGCGCACCCGTTTCCCCGAGCCATCTCGCCTGAGCCGCCGCCGTTGAGCCGCAATCGCTCGCCGGAGTTGTCTCTTCCCTCCGCCGCGTTTATGCGCCGTTTTCGCCGTCGTCAGTCGTCCTCCGCCGTCATCAAGACCAGATCCGGATTCCCCAAGGCGAGACAGCGTTCGGAGTACCCCTCACCTCGCCGGAGAAGCCCACGCCGTTGGACTCGCTGCCGTCTTCATCTCCGGTGGCTTCGCCCGTCGCGCCGCCATCGCCGTTCATGAGCTCATCACCGTCCGATCCAGATCGCACGGCTAGGATCTCGCCACGTCACCCCGCGGTGAGATCACGCTCAACTCAGATCAATCCCACCGTTGGATCTAGATCCAACGGTCCGAAATCAATGCGCGTTAACCTAAAGCGTGTCAACATTAGATCCAATCCGCGCCGCTGATTTTCAAATCAACGGCCGAGATCGAGCCACGCTGGCCCAGGAAGTTGGGCCGACGCGGCCAGTGTCTGTGCGTGCGCCGACACGCCCGCGTGTCAGCGGCTCGGCCGAACCACACCATGACGTCACACTGACGTCATGGCGGGGCCGCTTGTCAGCAGCTGTCCCAGCAGTGTGCTGACGTCAGCAATGACGTCATCTGTAGGCCCACATGTCAGTCACGTGAGCCGTGGACCGAGTCCACCGTGGACCCGAGCCGAGCGTGGACCGAGCCCATGGACCGGCTGACGTCAGCAGGCCAATCAGAGGCTGCCACGTGTCCATGCTGACGCAATAATTAATTTCCGAAAAAGAAAATGATTTATTAATTCGAAATATTGATTCAAATTTAGATTCAAACTTCAAACGCTTATAACTTTTGCGTTTCAACTCCGATTGGAGCGATTCAAATTTCTAAATTTGTATAAAATTGAGATCTACCTAAATATAAATTTTATTTAATTTTTGGACTAAAGTTTTTCTCTGCAAAATTATTTAATTGATTATTTAAACTTTAAATAATCATAACTTTTATGCTTTTAACTCCAAATTGTGATTCCAGTTTCTAAAAATCCAGAAAATTATGTTCTCTCTGTTTATGGATTTTATTTGGAGTTTTGGGATCTTTTGCATAGTGTTTATTTGTGTATTTGCTATTTGCACGCTTTACGAGTAGACGTTGAAGTCTGAGGGATTCAAGGAGAAGTATTGACTCAGGATCCAACTCAAGACCAAGAGCAAGTGCTTTTGAAGGCAAGTTGTGCTTTGACCATATTGATCCTATTTCAAATCTATTTTGATTTAAACTATTGCATGTTAGTTCAATTAGAAAGATACTTTGTTTAAACAAGGGGTTAGATAAATACCAATTTGTTATATGACACCTTGATTACTTAAGTATGTGCCATGACCTTTGTCACCCTAGTTGTGGTTTACTAGTTGGACATTACTAAATTGCCAACATGGGTTTAGATCGTTGTAGTATCGCTTAGACACCTTTCGTGCTCATGACATGATTTTGGATAAACAAATGCTAATATTGACTTAATGATATATTGAACCTGTTTTGGAAAAGTATCATGTGATGTTGATGGCACGTGGTGCATGGTAATCAAGCTGGGTTTGATAAACAGCTGATCGGGGCATGTGGCAAGAGTAATCAGTGGGCCAGTTGTGGCATTGGGAGTGTTGATTTGGTTTTCGTAGTCTTGCCCTGGTCACTCTAAGGACTTAACCTTGCAAGCCTTTGAACTGGGTCATACTTGCAACCACATGGGTGGAATGGGACGGCCCTAGTTGACTAAGTCGCTAAGGACTCACTTGTGGAGCCTCAGGGTGTCAATTACACCGTTTGTGTGATTGTGACGGGAGCGTATCGTGGTCGTGGGCCGATACCCATCTAACGGTGTGTTGGTCCCATACTTCGCCTTGGCTAAGGGAAGGGATGGTGTAGAGCACTAAGCAGGAGAGGACCACCTGTGTTGTTTGAGGCTTCCAAAGGCTTTATTACTGGGGAACTTCGCCTTTGTGGTGTTTGGCGTATCTTGTGGGTAAAGTGCATAACCTCTGCAGAGTGTAGAATCTATTTGAATAGCCGAGTCCACTGTGATCGACAATGCTCGGGAATTACAGTCAAGGGTTAGATTTTTTGAAAATAACTTGGTTTTGAAAAGATGGGTTGGTTTAACAAGGAAGATGATGGAAATATGGTTTAGGATGGGAAAAATGTTTATTAAACTTCTTGAAAAGTTATTTATGCTTTACTTATTTCTCTTTGCTTTGAATCTACTTATATTACTCGTCAAAAGTCAAGCATCGCAAATATACCTGAGCTATTCCTTTGTACTAAGCCATGCATATAGTATATTAGCTTGCATTCTGTGCATGACTTGTCGAGTACCAAGTACTCACCCTTGCCTCAACACAATACCAGTTGAAGAGGAGACTACGCGATTTCGGAAGAGGAGTTCCAAGAGGACCCGTCTACTTAGGGATGCGAGCGATCAGGTTGCACGTGGTATCTTGGATGGCGCCACGAAGTTTATTTGATTTTCCGCTGCTATTATTTCTCTTTTAATAAGTTTCGCCTTGCAAGGCATATATTTGTAACTTGGCCATAAGGTCGAGTAACCCTTTGATTATTTAAATAAAGTACTTTGATAGTATCGTTTGGTATGATTGTGATATATACCGATGTTAAGATGTGTGCACTAAGCGCGTTCTGGACTAGTGCTGAATACACAGAGGGTCCGGATTTGCAAATTCGGGTCCCGACAGAGAGGTGGTATCGAGCCATACTTGATTTGTAGGCTCAACCCTAAGCTAGGAATGGTCGTAGTGAGGATAAAACCTATTTTCTAAAGCTAAAAAGTTTGTCAAGATAAGAAAGGACATCTCGACTTATCCCTTCTCTCTTTTCTTGTCTCTTGCTAAAATTTTTCCTTACCTTGTCACAATTCAAAAATTCCGAGTTCTTACGTAAAGCACTCTTGTGACAGATGGAGGAAGAGTTCAACTACGTTGATCTAGGAGTTGGTCACGCCGCGGAACTTTGGCACATGCTACAAACTCTCGGAGATTTTGAGAAGCCCCAATACCAAGTGGAAGTGATCAGGCAAGCAGGATTGATCAAGGCTTGTGACGTGAGGATTGAGGTACCTGCCAGGAAGAGGGCCCAGTGCAATCGCTCGATACACCGTGCACCGCTAGAAGATCTACAATGCGAGATGGGTATCCAAGAAGTATCACGACGAGCAATGCGGCACATTACCGTGATATCACGCCAGAGAGTTGGAAAGCACGGTGTTCGTTACCATCCGCTGCAGCGATAAACTTCTTGACCGAAGACGATTCAGGATGAGAATGCCACGGTTACGATTGGCACGATTCGGTCGTCGCCAGGAAGATGTACTAGATAATACAAGCAAGGAGCTACAGAAGGCCCGCAAGGAAATCACGACAGAGAAGAACAGATGGCGGGAAGCTCAAGAGTATGTGGCACACCTTCTACGAAGGATTGACGAGTTGGAGATGACTTTGTACGGACGGACTCCAGAGCCAAGATTCGAGCTACACGAGCCAGATCCAGAGGAGTCAGATCTCGATGAGGACATCGCTTCTTCGACTACCACAGATGACACAGCTTGTCGGACATGGCAATCGTTTCGGCGCCTATGCCGCAAAGATCCGCACCAGGCCGTGGAGGTTTTCTCGATGAGTGAGCATAGGTTCTATAGCGAGACTCCTTCGCCGAGTCGCGTCATAGAATAAAGAGTTACCCTTTAGGCGTTATATTCCGTGAGTTAGTTCGATTTGGATTTGCTTTGTTTGCTTGAGTGTGCATTATGTGTTGCAAGGCCCTTAGGCATTATGGCAGCCATACCAAGTTATTAATAATAAAGATGGACCTTAAAGTTACCCCTTTCGCCCGCATAAGTTCCATATTACTTGTCTATTCTTGTTTCCCTCTCATCTCTAAACCTAGAGCAAATCGTGAGATGGTGAACACCCGTGGAAACTTTGGAAGCAATGGGAGTGGATCTCGCCAAATAAAACCCCAATGATAGAGCACCAAAGACCACCAGATGATATGCAGAATTTTGGAGCATTTCTTGCTGCTCAGACCGATTGATGCATGCTATGATGCAACAAATGCAGCAAGACGTCCTTTGCTCAGGCCATCGCTAATCAAGTTAATCAGGGACCACGCTTGAGAATACAAGGCTGTCAGAGTTCATGAGGACTCACCCACCCACTTTCTCTGGGAATGCCAATCCATTGGAGGCCGACGATTGGTTAAGATCAATTGAGAGGAAGCTACACATAGCTCAATGCATAGGGAATGAGAAGGTACTCTACGCTTCTCATCGCTTGGAAGGAACATTACGAATGGTGGGAGAACTTCGTACACGCAGAGAACCCTCAAGATATCACTTGGGAGGAGTTCACGGTGCATTCCGACAGGTATCACGTGCTGAAGGAATTATGGACCTTAAGAAGGAGGAGTTCAGAGACTGAAGCAAGGTAATCGGCCAGGGCCGACTACGAACAAGTTCACACAGCCTAGCACGCTACGCTTTGAGGATGTAGCGACAGATAAATCTAGACAGTCTCGTTTCATGAAGGGACTCAACTCAGGATTGCAAGTAGGGTTGATCACCCACACCTTTCCAGATTTCCAAGAGTTGGTGAATAAGGCGCTTATTCTTGAGGACAAGCGCAAGGAACTGGATGAGAACAGGAAGCGCAGGATGCAACAGCAAGGATCACGTCAGGACGCATAGGCGCTTGAGAGTTGCACCAAATCAATTCTTGATTCCAACCACAGAATGCAACAAGGACACCATCCCGGCACCAAGACCTGCCAATCGAACTACCAAACCCCAGCCCCGCTAGAAACACTACTCCTGTGCAAACAAGAAGGAACAGTGAGACGTTACAAGCCGCAACGAGCCAGGACACTTTGCCAATGATTGTCCGAAGAAGACAGCAGGAGGCGACCCCGATTCGCTTCAATCTAGGAACCACCCCAGCCTAGGACGCCAAAGACCAGGAGCCACACCCTGGACCGTGGTGAGAGGCCGAGTCAACCATGTCACCGCAGATGCACCGCAAAATGCTCTGACGTCAATCGGGTAAGTTACTTGTTAACTCGATTACACTGCTTGATTTTGTTTGACTCTGGAGCTTAGATTCGTTTGTTTCGCAAGGCTTTGCTACTAGAAATGACTTAAGGATTGCAAGACTTAAGTGCATGCTTTTAGTTCAAACCCCTGGTTCCGAACTCCGAGCGGAAGTAGGATGTTCCGGGGTGAGAATACTAATAGATGGAATAGAGTTCCTAGCAAACCTTATAATTTTGGAGACCCAGACCTTAGATGTTATATTGGGAATGGATTGGTTATCCAAGCACAAGGCTGTATTGGATTGTGGACGAAGGACTATCTCGATCGAGAGCCCGTGTGGGAAGAAAGTGGAATTTCAAGCCACTGCTTGATTAGAGATGGACAGTTGATGGTTAACAGTACCAAGGCAATCGGCATAGAGGATGTCCCAAAGAGTGAATGAGTACCCGATGTTTTTCCGAAGATCTACCTGGGTATGCCGCGAGACGAGGGACATAGAGTTTGTGATAGAGCTTGTACTGCACAAAGACCGATAGCAAAGAGACCCTATCGGATGTCTACCGAGGAGTTGGTGGAAATGAAGAAACAACTAGAGGAGTTAATGGAGAAAGGATTTATCAGACCAAGTTCGTCGCCGTGGGGAGCACCAGTTTTGTTTGTCAAGAAGAAGGACGGGAGTTTCAGGATGTGCATTGACTACCGTGCACTCAATGAAGTCACCGTGAAGAATAAATATCCGCTACCCAGGATTGATGATTTGTTTGATCGCTTAAGAGGAGCCGGAGTTTTCTCCAAGATTGATCTCGAGATCGGGATACCATCGATTGAAGATCCGATCGTAAGATATTCGAAGACCGCATTCTCGTCAAGATATGGACATTACGAGTTTATGATTATGTCCTTTGGATAGCGATTTAATGCGCCCGACTTATTTCATGAATATGATGAATAAGGTGTTCATGGAATATTTGGACAAGTTTGTCGTCGTGTTCATAGAGCGATATCCTAATCTACTCCAAGGCAGGAGGATGAACATGCCGAACACTTAAGGCGAGTTTTGGAAAAGCGAGGAACAGCAACTTTTCGCCATGTTCAACAAGTGTGACTTTTGGAAGGACAAAGTGGAGTTTCTTGGACATGTAATGACCCTTGAAGAGTCGCCGTGGATCCAAGCAAAGTAGAAGCGGTGTTACATTGGGAACAACCAAAGACTGTGACCCAGATTCGGAGTTTCCTTGGAATGGCAGGATACTACCGCCGTTTCATCGAAGGCTTTTCGACTATTGCGAAACCCCTTACGCAATTGCTGAAGAAGGAAAAGAAGTTTGCATGGACGCCAGAATGTGAGAAAGGATTTCAGGAGTTGAAGAAGCGATTGACATCAGCACCGGTGTTAGTTCTACCGGATGTTGCTCAAAGCTTCGATATTTATTGTGACGCATCGCGCCAAGGACTTGGATGTGTCTTGTCTGCAGAATGGAAAGGTAAATCGCGTATGCATCAAGGCGATTGAGGCCGCATGAGGAAAATTATCCGACACATGACCTAGAGTTAGCCGCCGTAGTGCATGCCTTGAAGATATGGCGTCACTATCTGATTGGAAACAGATGTGAAGTATATACGGATCATAAGAGCCTTAAGTACATATTCACCCAATCGGATCTGAATATGAGGCAAAGGAGATGGCTAGAATTGATCAAGGACTATAATGTTGGAATTCATTACCATCCCGGGAAGGCCAACGTAGTAGCCGATGCCTTGAGTCGGAAAAGCTATACCGTGAGTACGTTGCTAGCCACAAGTCAGGATGAGTTATGTAAGGATTTTCAGAAGATGAAGATTGAGGTTGTACCTAGCGGATTCTTGGCCGCATTAGAAGTAAAGCCTACCTTAGAGGATCAGATCCGAGAAGGACAGAAGGATGATGACAAGATCCGCAGGATTAAGTCCATCAAGGAGGGAGGCAAGGCAAAGGATTTCGAGTTGGATGAGCGAGGGCACGTTATGGATGAAGGATCGCATTTGTTTGCCTAACAAAAAGGAGTTAAAGCGGTGATTTTGGAAGAAGCCCATGACTCCAAGTACTCGATTCATCACAGGCGCCAAGATGTATCAGGATCTGAAGGAGAGATTCGTGGCCGAGTATGAAACGTGAAGTTGCCGAGCATGTTGCATTGTGCGACGTATGCCAGAGAGTCAAGGCAATGCATCGAAACCAGCAGGATTGCTACACCGCTAAAAATACCTCGAGTGGAAGTGGGAGGAAATCGGAATGGATTTCATTACCGGTTTGCCAAAGACTCAAGGAGGTTATGACTCCATATGGGTTATAGTGGATCGCTTGACTAAAGTAGCCCATTTTATCCCCGTGAAGACCACTTACTCGGAGATAAATTAGCAGAGTTGTACATGATCAGGATTGTTTGTTTGCACGGAGTGCCAAAGAGGATTGTATCGGACGGAGGTACCCAATTTACCTCAAGGTTACGGAATAAGTTGCATGAAGCCATGGGGACCCGTTTGAACTTCAAGATACCTTATCATCCACGCACGGATGGGCGGTACGAAAGAGTCAACCAGATTGGAGGATATGTTAAGAGCTTGTGCATTGGCTTATGCTACCTCTTGGGATAAAAGTTTGCCGTGATGCCGAAGTTCGGGCCATACAACAATAGTTATCGAGGCTAGTTCTGAGATGTCACCTTTTGAGGCCTTTGTATGAGTCGACTCGTCGGACGCCGTTGAATTGGAATGAGACCGGCCCAGCGCCGTGTCTTTGGGCCTGATATTCTTCAAGAGGTGAGGAGCAGATCGCTATGATTAGGGAAAGGTTGAAGATAGTCCAATCACGACAAAAGAGTTATGCTGACAATCGTCGCCGAGATTTGAGTTTTGAACCAGAAGACTTTGTATACCTCAGAGTTACGCCTCTCAGGGGAGTTAAGAGGTTCCATGCCAAAGGGAAACTCGCACCCCGTTATGTTGGACCATTTAAGATTTTGAGTCGCAGAGGTGAAGTTGCCTACCGGTGAGTTGCTACGATCGTTGGCGAGGAGTGCATGACGTATTCCATGTGTCCCGATTAAAGAAGTGTCTCCGAGTTCACGAGAGCAGACACCTGGAGTCAATTGAGTTGCAAGAGGATTTGACTTATAAGGAGTATCCGTGAGGATTACGGACACAATGGATCGAGAAACTAGAAACAAGTCAACCCGTTTCAGTAGAGTTGATGGTGCAACCATGAAGAAAGTGAAGCGACTTGGGAGCGCGAAGAGGATTTGAAGAAAGAATTTCCAAACCTATTCCTTTAGTAAGCCACTGAATCTCGGGACGAGATTCTATTAAGGGAGGTTTGTAACACCCCAAAATTTTGCTTTTCTTACATTCATGTGTGATTTGGCACTTTGGTGAATTTTTGGAATTTTCTGGAATTTATTTGGATTTATTTGGAATTTATTTGAATTTATTCCATTTTGAAATAATTAAAGAATTTAAATTTGCAAATAAATTTTTGTTGGAAATATTTTATTTGAGTCCAAAATGATCCAAAATATTTTCAAGAATTTTTCTCGAATTTTTTGAGTCTTTTGCTATTTTTAATGAATTAAATGAATTCATCGGGAATTATTTTAAATATTAATTACTGGAAAAGGACCGACGCCTACATCGTTTCATCCGACCGAGCCCGAGTCAGACTCGAGTTCGAGTCCGACCCGAGCCACGTGACTCGACCAAACCCACTCCTAACCCTAATCAATCCCAACCGTTGGATCAAGATCCAACGGCTGAGATCACCAGACGGCTCGTTCGTCAGTATCCGGCCCGGATCCGATCGCGCCCGTGCGATCGTGGCCGTCGATCGTGCCACGTGGACGGCCACGATTTCGTCGTCTTCGCCGAGTCCGAGCCGGACTCCGCCGCCGCGCCCGCCGCCGTAACGAACTAGGTTTCCGTCTAGGGCACGAACGCCGAGGCTATTTAAAGCATGAGACGTCCCCCGAGGTTGCCCTCATCCTTGCGCACCCGTTTCCCCGAGCCATCTCGCCTGAGCCGCCGCCGTTGAGCCGCAATCGCTCGCCGGAGTTGTCTCTTCCCTCCGCTGCGGTTTGCGCCGTTTTCCGCCGTCGTCCGTCGTCCTCCGCCGTCATCAAGACCAGATCCGGATTCCCCAAGACGAGACGCGTTCGGGAGTACCCCTCACCTCGCCGGAGAAGCCCCGAAGCGCCGTTGGACTCGTCGTCGTCTTCATCTCCGGTGGCCACTGCTCCGTCGCGTCGCCATCGCCGTTCGCGAGCTCTGTCAGCCGTCCGATCCAGATCGCACGGCTAGGATCTCGCCACGTCACCCCGCCGGTGAGATCACGCTTCGAACTCCAGATCCAATCCCGACCGTTGGATCTAGATCCAACGGTCCGAAATCAATGCGTTAACCTAAAACGTGTCAACATTAGATCCAATCCGCGCCGTTGATTTTCAAATCAACGGTCGAGATCGAGCCACGCGTCCAGGAAGTTGGACCAAGCGGTCGCCGTCTGGCTGCGTGACGCTGACACGCTGGGCCCGCGTGTCAGCGGCTCGGCGAACCACACCATGACGTCACACTGACGTCATGGCGGCCGCTGTCGGCGGTTGTCGGCGGTGTCTTGGCGTCAAGAATGACGTCATCTGTAGGCCCACATGTCAGTCACGTGAGCCGTGGACCGAGTCCACCGTGGACCCGAGCCGAGCGTGGACCGAGCCCATGGACCGGCCGACGCCAAGCAGGCCAATCAGAGGCTGCCACGTGTCCATCTTGGCGCACAATAATTAATTTCCGAAAAAGAAAATGATTTATTAATTCGAAATATTGATTCAAATTTAGATTCAAACTTCAAACGCTTATAACTTTTGCGTTTCAACTCCGATTGGAGCGATTCAAATTTCTAAATTTGTATAAAATTGAGATCTACCTAAATATAAATTTTATTTAATTTTTGGACTAAAGTTTTTCTCTGCAAAATTATTTAATTGATTATTTAAACTTTAAATAATCATAACTTTTATGCTTTTAACTCCAAATTTGATTTATTCCAGTTTCTAAAAATCCAGAAAATTATGTTCTCTCTGTTTATGGATTTTATTTGGAGTTTTGGGATCTTTTTGCATAGTGTTTATTTGTGTATTTGCTATTTGCACGCTTTACGAGTAGACGTTGAAGTGCCGGAGGGATTCGAAGGAGAAGTATTGACTCAGGATCCAACTCAAGACCAAGAGCAAGTGCTTTTTGAAGGCAAGTTGTGCTTTGACCATATTGATCCTATTTCGAAATCTATTTTGATTTAAACTATTGCATGTTAGTTCAATTAGAAAGATACTTTGTTTAAACAAGGGGGTTAGATAAATACCAATTTGTTATATGACACCTTGATTACTTAAGTATGTGCCATGACCTTTTGTCACCCTAGTTGTGGTTTACTAGTTGGACATTACTAAATTGCCAACATGGGTTTAGATCGTTGTAGTATACTGCTTAGACCTGCTACGTGCTCATGACATGATTTTGGATAAACAAATGCTAATATTGACTTAATGATATATTGAACCTGTTTTGGAAAAGTATCATGTGATGTTGATGGCACGTGGTGCATGGTAATCAAGCGGGGTTTGATAAAGCGATTTTAGTAGGGCATGTGGCAAGAGTAATCAGTGGGCGATTGTGGCATTGGGAGTGTTGATTTGGTTTTAGGGTAGTCTTGCCCTGGTCACTCTAAGGACTTAACCTTGCAAGCCTTTGAACTGGGTCATACTTGCAACCACATGGCTGGAATGGGACGGCCCTAGTTGACTAAGTCGCTAAGGACTCACTTGTGGAGCCTCGGGTGTCAATTACACCGTTTGTGTGATTGTGCGGGGGGCGATCGTGGTGTGGCCGATACCCATCTAACGGTGTGTTGGTCCCATACTTCGCCTTGGCTAAGGGAAGGGATGGTGTAGAGCACGAACAGGAGAGGACCACCTGTGTTGTTTGAGGCTTCCGAAAGGCTTTATTCTGGGAACTTCGCCTTTGTGGTGTTTGACTGTATCTTGTGGGTAAAGTGCATAACCTCTGCAGAGTGTAGAATCTATTTGAATAGCCGAGTCCACAGATCGACAATGCTCGGGAATTACAGATCAAGGGTTAGATTTTACGAAAATAACTTGGTTTTGAAAAGATGGGTTGGTTTAACAAGGAAGATGATGGAAATATGGTTTAGGATGGGAAAAATGTTTATTAAACTTCTTGAAAAGTTATTTATGCTTTACTTATTTCTCGCTTTCGAATCTACTTATATTACTCGTCAAAAGTCATTTCTGCAAATATACCTGAGCTATTCCTTTGTACTAAGCCATGCATATAGTATATTAGCTTGCATTCTCATGCATGACTTGTCGAGTACCAAGTACTCACCCTTGCCTCAACACAATACAGTTGAAGAGGAGACTACGCCCGATTTCGGAAGAGGAGTTCCAAGAGGACCCGTCTACTTAGGGATGCGAGCCCGATCGGTTGCTGTGGTATCTTTGGATGGCGCCACGAAGTTTATTTGATTTTCCGCTGCTATTATTTCTCTTTTAATAAGTTTCGCCTTGCAAGGCATATATTTGTAACTTGGCCATAAGGTCGAGTAACCCTTTGATTATTTAAATAAAGTACTTTGATAGTATCGTTTGGTATGATTGTGATATATACCGATGTTAAGACTGTGTGCACTAGCGCGTTCCTGGACTAGTGCTGAATACACAGAGGGTCCGGATTTGCAAATTCGGGGTCCCGACAGAGGTGGTATCAGAGCCATACTTGACCGTAGGCTCAACCCTAAGCTAGAATGGTCGTAGTGAGGATAAAACCTATTTTCTAAAGCTAAAAGTTTGTCAAGATAAGAAATGACATCTCGACTTACCCCCTTCTCTCTTTTCTTGTCTCTTGCTAAAATTTTTCCTTACCTTGTCACAATTCAAAAATTTCGAGTTCTTACGTAAAGCACTCTTGTGACAGATGGAGGAAGAGTTCAACTACGTTGATCTAGGAGTTGGTCACGCCGCGGAACTTTGGCACATGCTACAAACTCTCGGAGATTTTGAGAAGCCCCAATACCAAGTGGAAGTGATCGAGGCAAGCAGGATTGATCAAGGCTTGTGACGTGAGGATTGAGGTACTGCCAGGAAGAGGGGCCTGTGCAATCGCTCGATACATCTGACCGCTAGAAGATCTACAATGCAGATGGGTATCCAAGAAGTATCACGACGAGCAATGCGGCACATTACCGTGATATCACGCCAGAGAGTTGGAAAGCACGGTGTTCCGTTACTATCCGCGCAGCGATAAACTTCTTGACCGAAGGCGATTCAGGATGAGAATGCCACGGTTACACGATTGGCACGATTAAATCGTCGCCAGGAAGATGTACTAGATAATACAAGCAAGGAGCTACGAAGGCCCGCAAGGAAATCACGGCAGAGAAGAACAGATGGCGGGAAGCTCAAGAGTATGTGGCACACCTTCTACGAAGGATTGGCGAGTTGGAGATGACTTTGTGCGGACCAGACCGCAGCCAAGATCGAGCTACGAGCGAGATCGGAGGAGTCGGATCTCGATGAGGACACCGCTTCTTCGACTACCACAGATGACACGATTCTTTGGACATGGCAATCAAGCGTTTGGCGCCTATGCCGCAAAGATCCGCACCCAGGCCGTGGAGGTTTTCGATGAGTGAGCATAGGTTCTATAAGCGAGACTCCTTCGCCGAGTCGCGTCATAGAATAAAGAGTTACCCTTTAGGCGTTATATTCCGTGAGTTAGTTCGATTTGGATTTGCTTTGTTTTATGAGTGTGCATTATGTGTTGCAAGGCCCTTAGGAATTGTAAGCAGAAATACCAAGTTAATAATAATAAAGATGGACCTTAAAGTTACCCCTTTCGCCCGAATATGTTCCTTATTACTTGTATATTCTTTTTTCACTATCATCTATAAACATAGATCAAATCGACATATGGTGTACACAAGTGGAATCTTTTGTAGCAATGGTTGTGGATCTCGCCAGTGAAAACCCCAATGATAGAGCACCGACACCACCGGATGATATGCAGAATTTTGGAGCATTTCTTGCTTTGCTCAGACCCGATTGATGCATGCTATGATGCAACAAATGCAGCACGTCCTTTGCTCGAGGCCACTGCTAATCAAGTTAATCGGGGACCACGCTTGAGAATACACAAGGTCGTCGAGTTCATGAGGACTCACCCACCCACTTTCTCTCGGGAATGCCAATCCATTGGAGGCCGACGATTGGTTAAGATCAATTGAGAGGAAGCTACACATAGCTCAATGCATAGGGAATGAGAAGGTACTCTACGCTTCTCATCGGTTGGAAGGAACAATGCTTGAATGGTGGGAGAACTTACGTACACGCCTTGAGAGAACCCTCAAGATATCACTTGGGAGGAGTTCACGGTGCATTCCGACAGTATCACGTGCTGAAGGAATTATGGACCTTAAGAAGGAGGAGTTCGAGCATCAAGCAAGGTAATCGGCCGGTGGCGACTACTGAACAAGTTCACACAGCCTAGCACGCCACGCACTGAGGATGTAGCGACGGATAAATTTAGGCAGTCTCGTTTCATGAAGGGACTCAACTTCGGGATTGCAAGTAGGGTTGATCACCCACACCTTTCCAGATTTCCAAGAGTTGGTGAATAAGGCGCTTATTCTTGAGGACAAGCGCAAGGAACCGGATGAGAACAGGAAGCGCAGGATGCAACAAAGCAAGGATCACGTCGAGGAACGCAGCGCTTGAGAGTTGCACCAAATCAATTCTTGATTCCAACCACGAGAATGCAACAAGGACACCATCCCGGCACCAAGACACGCCAATCGTAACTACCAAACCCCAGCCCCGCTAGAAACACTACTCGAGCGATCGGCAAGGAAACGGTGAGACTGGCATTACAAGCGCAACGAGCCAGACACTTTGCCAACAGCTTGTCCGAAGAAGACAGCAGAGCGACCCGATTCGCTTCAATCTAGGAACCACCCCACTAGGGCGCCAAAGACGCAGAGCCACACCCTGCATCGTGGTGAGAGGCCGAGTCAACCATGTCACCGCAGATGCACTGCAAAATGCTCTGAGACGTCGTCTTGGGTAAGTTACTTGTTAACTCAAGACTGCAACAGCTTGATTTTGTTTGACTCGGAGCTTAGCATTCGTTTGTTTCGCAAGGCTTTGCTACTAGAAATGACTTAAGGATTGCAAGACTTAAGTGCATGCTTTTAGTTCAAACCCCTGGTTCCGAACTCCGAACGGAAGTAGGATGTTCCGGTGAGAATACTAATAGATGGAATAGAGTTCCTAGCAAACCTTATAATTTTGGAGACCCGGACCTTAGATGTTATATTGGGAATGGATTGGTTATCCAAGCACAAGGTTGTATTGGATTGTGGACGAAGGACTATCTCAATCGAGAGCCCGTGTGGGAAGAAAGTGGAATTTCAAGCCACTTGCGATTAGAGATGGGCGATTGATGGTTAACAGTACCAAGGCAATCAGCATAGAGGATGTCCCAAGAGTGAATGAGTACCCGATGTTTTTCCCGAAGATCTACCGGGTATGCCGCAGACGAGGACATAGAGTTTGTGATAGAGCTTGTACAGTACAGCACCGATAGCAAAGAGACCCTATCGGATGTCTACCGAGGAGTTGGTAGAAATGAAGAAACAACTAGAGGAGTTAATGGAGAAAGGATTTATCAGACCGAGTTCGTCGCAGTAGGGAGCACCAGTTTGTTTGTCAAGAAGAAGGGCGGGAGTTTCAGGATGTGCATTGACTACCGTGCACTCAATGAAGTCACCGTGGAAGAATAAATATCCGCTACCCAGGATTGATGATTTGTTTGATCAGTTAAGAGGAGCCGGAGTTTTCTCCAAGATTGATCTCGAGATCGGGATACCATCGATTGAAGATCCGATCGTAAGATATTCAAGATCGCATTCTCGTCAAGATATGGACATTACGAGTTTACTGATTATGTCCTTTGACTCGATTTAATGCGCCAAATTATTTCATGAATATGATGAATAAGGTGTTCATGGAATATTTGGACAAGTTTGTCGTCGTGTTCATAGACGATATCCTAATCTACTCCAAGACAGAGGATGAACATGCCGAACACTTAAGGCGAAGTTTTGGAAAAGGCGAGGAAGCGACAACTTTTCGCCAAGTTCAGCAAGTGTGACTTTTGGAAGGACAAAGTGGAGTTTCTTGGACATGTAATGACCGCAGAAGGAGTCGCCGTGGATCCAAGCAAAGTAGAAGCGGTGTTACATTGGGAACAACCAAAGGCGTGACCAGGTCGGAGTTTCCTTGGAATGGCAGGATACTACCGCCGTTTCATCGAAGGCTTTTCGACGATTGCGAAACCCCTTACGCAATTCTTGAAGAAGGAAAAGAAGTTTGCATGGGCGCTTGAGAATGTGAGAAAGGATTTCAGAGCTGAAGAAGCGATTGACATCAAGACCGGTGTTAGTACTCACGGATGTTGCTCAAAGCTTCGATATTTATTGTGACGCATCGCGCCAAGGACTTGGATGTGTGCGTCTGCAGAATGGAAAGGTCGTCGCGTATGCATCAAGGCGATTGAGGCCGCATGAGGAAAATTATCCGACACATGACCTAGAGTTAGGCTGCCGTAGTGCATGCCTTGAAGATATGGCGTCACTATCTCGATTGGAAACAGATGTGAAGTATATACGGATCATAAGAGCCTTAAGTACATATTCACCCAATCGGATCTGAATATGAGGCAAAGGAGATGGCTAGAATTGATCAAGGACTATAATGTTGGAATTCATTACCATCCCGGGAAGGCCAACGTAGTAGCCGATGCCTTGAGTCGGAAAAGCTATACCGTGAGTACGTTGCTAGCCACAAGTCAGGATGAGTTATGTAAGGATTTTCAGAAGATGAAGATTGAGGTTGTACCTAGCGGATTCTTGGCCGCATTAGAAGTAAAGCCTACCTTAGAGGATCAGATCCGAGAAGGACAGAAGGATGATGACAAGATCCGCAGGATTAAGTCCATCAAGGAGGAAGGCAAGGCAAAGGATTTCGAGTTGGATGAGCAGGCACGTTATGGATGAAGGATCGCATTTGTGTGCCTAACAAAAGGAGTTAAAGCAAATGATTTTGGAAGAAGCCCATGACTCCAAGTACTCGATTCATCCCGAAGCGCCAAGATGTATCGAGGATCTCAAGGAGAGATTCGGTGGCCGAGTATGAAACGTGAAGTTGCCGAGCATGTTGCATTGTGCGACGTATGCCGGAGAGAGTCAAGGCAATGCATCGAAACCAGCAGGATTGCTACACCGCTAAAAATACGAGTGGAAGTGGGAGGAAATCGGAATGGATTTCATTACCGGTTTGCCAAAGACTCAAGGAGGTTATGACTCCATATGGGTTATAGTGGATCGCTTGACTAAAGTAGCCCATTTTATCCCCGTGAAGACCACTTACTCCGGAGATAAATTAGCAGAGTTGTACATGATCAGGATTGTTTGTTTGCACGGAGTGCCAAAGAGGATTGTATCGGACAGAGGTACCCAATTTACCTCAAGGTTCTGGAATAAGTTGCATGAAGCCATGGGGACCCGTTTGAACTTCAGTACAGCTTATCATCCACAGACGGATGGGCAGACCGAAAGAGTCAACCAGATTCTGGAGGATATGTTAAGAGCTTGTGCATTGGCTTATGCTACCTCTTGGGATAAAAGTTTGCCGTATGCCGAGTTCGATTACAACAATAGTTATCAGGCTAGTTCTGAGATGTCACCTTTTGAGGCCTTTGTATGGTCGACTGTCGGACGCCGTTGAATTGGAATGAGGCCGTGGCGCCGTGTCTTTGGGCCTGATATTCTTCAAGAGGCCGAGGAACAGATCGCTATGATTAGGGAAAGGTTGAAGGTAGCCCAATCACGACAAAAGAGTTATCTTGACAATCGTCGCCGAGATTTGAGTTTTGGAACCGTAAGACTTTGTATACCTCGAGTTACGCCTCTCGGGGAGTTAAGAGGTTCCATGCCAAAGGGAAACTTCGCACCCGTTATGTTGGACCATTTAAGATTTTGAGTCGCAGAGGTGAAGTTGCCTACCACCGGAGTTGCCACGATCGTTGGCGAGGAGTGCATGACGTATTCCATGTGTCCCAGCTTAAAGAAGTGTCTCCGAGTTCCCGAGGAAATGCATACCACTGGAGTCAATTGAGTTGCAAGAGGATTTGACTTATAAGGAGTATCCCGTGAGGATTCTGGACACAATGGATCGAGAAACTAGAAACAAGTCAACCCGTTTCTGTAGAGTTCAGTGGTGCAACCATGAAGAAAGTGAAGCGACTTGGGAGCGCGAAGAGGATTTGAAGAAAGAATTTCCAAACCTATTCCTTTAGTAAGCCCTGAATCTCGGGGACGAGATTCTATTAAGGGGGGGAGGTTTGTAACACCCCAAAATTTTGCTTTTCTTAAATTCATGTGTGATTTGGCACTTTGGTGAATTTTTGGAATTTTCTGGAATTTATTTGGATTTATTTGGAATTTATTTGAATTTATTCCATTTTGAAATAATTAAAGAATTTAAATTTGCAAATAAATTTTTGTTGGAAATATTTTATTTGAGTCCAAAATGATCCAAAATATTTTCCAGAATTTTTCCGAATTTTTACGAGTCTTTTGCTATTTTTAATGAATTAAATGAATTCATCGGGAATTATTTTAAATATTAATTCGCTGGAAAGGACCGACCGGTCGATTCTTGTTCATCCGATCGAGCCCGAGTCGGACTCGAGTTCGAGTCCGACCGAGCCACGTGACTCGACCAAACCCACTCCTAACCCTAATCAATCCCAACCGTTGGATCAAGATCCAACGGTGAGATCACCAGACGGTTCGAGCCGTATCCGGCCGGATCCGATCGCGCCCGGCGATCGTGGCCGTCGATCGTGCCACGTGGGCGGCCACGATTTCGTCGTCTTCGCCGAGTCCGAGCCGGACTCGCCGCCGCGCCCGTGCCGTAACGAACTAGGTTTCCGTCTAGAGCACGAACGCCGAGGCTATTTAAAGCATGAGACGTCCCCGAGGTTGCCCTCATCCTTGCGCACCCGCTTTCCCGAGCCATCTCGCTGGCGCCGCCGTTGAGCCGCAATCGCTCGCCGGAGTTGTCTCTTCCCTCCGCGGTTTGCTTGTAGTTTCGCAGCCGTCGTCAGTCGTCCTCGCCGTCATCAAGACGGATCCGGATTCCCCAAGACGAGACGCGTTCGGGAGTACCCCTCACCTCGCCGGAGAAGCCCCGAAGCGCCGTTGGACTCGTCGTCGTCTTCATCTCCGGTGGCCTCTGCTCCGCCGCGTCGCCATCGCCGTTCGCGAGCTCTGTCAACCGTCCGATCCAGATCGCACGGCTAGGATCTCGCCACGTCACCCCGCCGGTGAGATCACGCTTGAACTCAGATCAATCCCGGCCGTTGGATCTAGATCCAACGGTCCGAAATCAATGCGTTAACCTAAAACGTGTCAACATTAGATCCAATCCGCGCCGTTGATTTTCAAATCAACGGCCGAGATCGAGCCACGCAGCGTCCAGGAAGTTGGACGACGCGTCGGCGCCAGACGCTGTGGCGACGCCGACACGCTGGGCCCGCTGTCGGCGGCTCGGCGAACCACACCATGACGTACACCGACGCGTCATGGCGGGCCGCTGTCGCCACTGCCCCGGCGGTGCCGGCGCCGAATGACGCGTCATCCGTAGGCCCACATGTCGATCCACGTGAGCCGTGGACCGAGTCCACCGTGGACCCGAGCCGAGCGTGGACCGAGCCCATGGACCGGTGGCGTCGGCCAGGCCAATCGAGAGGCTGCCACGTGTCCATGCCGACGCAATAATTAATTTCGAAAAAAGAAAATGATTTATTAATTCGAAATATTGATTCAAATTTAGATTCAAACTTCAAACGCTTATAACTTTTGCGTTTCAACTCCGATTGGAGCGATTCAAATTTCTAAATTTGTATAAAATTGAGATCTACCTAAATATAAATTTTATTTAATTTTTGGACTAAAGTTTTTCTCTGCAAAATTATTTAATTGATTATTTAAACTTTAAATAATCATAACTTTTATGCGTTTAACTCCAAATTTGTGATTCCAGTTTCTAAAAATCCAGAAAATTATGTTCTCTCTGTTTATGGATTTTATTTGGAGTTTTGGGATCTTTTGCATAGTGTTTATTTGTGTATTTGCTATTTGCACGCTTTACGAGTAGACGTTGAAGTGCCGGAGGGATTCGAAGGAGAAGTATTGACTCAGGATCCAACTCAAGACCAAGAGCAAGTGCTTTTTGAAGGCAAGTTGTGCTTTGACCATATTGATCCTATTTCGAAATCTATTTTGATTTAAACTATTGCATGTTAGTTCAATTAGAAAGATACTTTGTTTAAACAAGGGGGTTAGATAAATACCAATTTGTTATATGACACCTTGATTACTTAAGTATGTGCCATGACCTTTTGTCACCCTAGTTGTGGTTTCCTAGTTGGACATTACTAAATTGCCAACATGGGTTTAGATCGTTGTAGTATACTGCTTAGACCTGCTACGTGCTCATGACATGATTTTGGATAAACAAATGCTAATATTGACTTAATGATATATTGAACCTGTTTTGGAAAAGTATCATGTGATGTTGATGGCACGTGGTGCATGGTAATCAACTGGGGTTTGATAAATGATTTGATCGGGGCATGTGGCAAGAGTAATCAGTGGGCAGTTGTGGCATTGGGGATGTTGATTTGGTTCTTCGGGTAGTCTTGCCCTGGTCACTCTAAGGACTTAACCTTGCAAGCCTTTGAACCGGGTCATACTTGCAACCACATGGCTGGAATGGGACGGCCCTAGTTGACTAAGTCGCTAAGGACTCACTTGTGGAGCCTCAGGGTGTCAATTACACCGTTTGTGTGATTGTACGGGGAGCGTATCGTGGTCGTGGCGAGATACCCATCTAACGGTGTGTTGGTCCCATACTTCGCCTTGGCTAAAGGAAGGGATGGTGTAGAGCACGAACCGGAGAGGACCACCTGTGTTGTTTGAGGCTTCCGAAAGGCTTTGTTACGGGAACTCGCCTTTGTGGTGTTTCACTGTATCTTGTGGGTAAAGTGCATAACCTCTGCAGAGTGTAGAATCTATTTGAATAGCCGAGTCCACTGATCTTGGACAATGCTCGGGAATTACAGTCAAGGGTTAGATTTTACGAAAATAACTTGGTTTTGAAAAAGATGGGTTGGTTTAACAAGGAAGATGATGGAAATATGGTTTAGGATGGGAAAAATGTTTATTAAACTTCTTGAAAAGTTATTTATGCTTTACTTATTTCTACCGCTTTGAATCTACTTATATTACTCGTCAAAAGTCAGCATCGCAAATATACCTGAGCTATTCCTTTGTACTAAGCCATGCATATAGTATATTAGCTTGCATTCTCAGGTGCATGACTTCTTGAGTACCAAGTACTCACCCTTGCCTCAACACAATACCGCTTGAAGAGGAGACTACGCCAGCTTCGGAAGAGGAGTTCCAAGAGGACCCGTCTACTTAGGGATGCGAGCTCATCGGTTGCCTGTGGTATCTTTGGATGGCGACACTAATTTATTTGATTTTCCGCTGCTATTATTTCTCTTTTAATAAGTTTCGCCTTGCAAGGCATATATTTGTAACTTGGCCATAAGGTCGAGTAACCCTTTGATTATTTAAATAAAGTACTTTGATAGTATCGTTTGGTATGATTGTGATATATACCGATGTTAAGACTGTGTGCACTAGCGCGTTCCTGGACTAGTGCTGAATACACAGAGGGTCCGGATTTGCAAATTCGGGGTCCCGACAGTTGTGGGCTTTGGTGGGATGAAGTATGAGTCCATTTAGGATTAGGAATCCTGTTTGGGGCTGGTAAAAGGGGCTTCCCCTGCCCTTGCTTGCGCCCCCACCACTACTTGTGCGCCCCCTCCTCTCCCTCCATGCCCTAGCCGCCACCCCCCACCTCCCCCTCTCCCTTGCATGCGCCCCTATTGCCCCCATTGCTCCCCACCTCTCCACCACCTCTCCACCCCTTACTGCCCTAGGGTAGCCTCCCCACCCCTGCACCTCAAAGATCCATCCGTTGGAGCGAGGAGCGATCCGGGAGGAGATTCGTTGGGTTTTCGGTCGTCGGGCGAAGGTATGGCCATGGGAAACCTTGGGGTTGATCTAGGTACTGTTCTAAGGGTCATTATCATGTTTTTAGATCAATTGGTGGTGCTGGAATTGAGTAGATTAGATTAGATCTAGAAGTTGCCACGTTCTCTGTTTCGGACAGCATGAGCTGTCGACCTAGGGTTTGGTTTTTCGTCAATTTAGAGTCGGAATTTGGTCGTACGGCTGTTGAAGAAGTTGTAGATAATTTCATTATCTTTCCGTGGGTATAAAGAACGTCCAATTACGCCCAGCCGTTTGAAAGGTATGGTTGTTTTACCGAGCGTGTTAAAATCTGTGATGTGATTGGAACAGATCACGATATTTTGTATATTAAACAACTTTAGAGTCCGAATCAGTTTTTCCATATACTTAGAAAAAGTTGGGAAATTTCCTAAGCTACGCAAGGATGTACTCGTTTAATTGATTCGGAGTCTTAGAACCCGAGTTATGCCTTTTGGAAGGCTGCTGTCCCGGCGGGACAGAACCTCTGTTTTTGGGTTTAGCGAGTAGTTTGCGATGTCGGGGTAGAAGAGGGATTGCTTACTATTTTGTTGACATGATTGTGAGTGTGTGGTACCTATGTGCAGGTGGTGTGACCCCAGGGAGTGCCTTCTACTTCTCGCCAATTCGTCGCCCGTGGTTGAGGCAAGTGTATTGGAATGGGTAGCGGGTTATTGTTTGCTAGATCGGTTGTGATTGAAATTGAATACATGATATGTCACATGCTATGCTTCAATGATTGCTAATGATACAATGAATATGTTTACTATGTTATGATGCCATGTGTTAATGTACAAGTGATTTATGATGTTGGCATGATTGCATACATGACATGATACATGGTCCGGGCGGTGAGAACGTCATAACTAGTCCGGGGAAGGTCGGTGAGAAAGTTATGACTATTCCGGAGAGCCAATGAGTAAGTCCTACATCGTGATTCCATCCACCGCGGTGTGGGGAAGCGAGGAGTAGGCACCCTCCATCTTCGGGATGGAAGGGGGGAGAGGGTGCACACCGACGGGTGTGTACTCAACCATACCGGTATGAGTTTCCAAGGAGATATGAGCATTGCATCGCATTGCATACATAATGATGATGATAATGATTTGTGATAATGAATGAGATAATATACATGATGTGAGTTGTTGTAGCCATGTAATTGTTTATGTTTGTACCATTACAATATACTTGCTGAGTGATGAACTCACGCTTGTGTTTATGTTGTTTATTTTTAGGTACCATGACACCGGCATGTGGGAAGGGGAAATAGCTACACATCTTCACGTAGTCTAGCCACATTTACTATTGTTTAATCCAGTCCATAATAAGTACCATGAACTAGGTGTTTGGATTAATTTTAATGTGCTGTTGATCCTCTTTGCTTAGCTATAGATGTTTGTGTGGTTGGTTTTGGTTTAATCGTTTATGATGATGTTTTATCCATTATATATTGCTGCTTTAGATGTCTTATGTTATGAAATATTTTGCTATGATATTGCTATTGTTCAAATCATGATAAAACAAAGGAGATGCTGCCGAAATTTCGGTGTTTAGCATTTGTGCGTTTGCTGAAATTTGTCTTCATGTATGGTATTTAGTTGATGTTTAGTCTATGTTTGGTAGCATTCGGGCATACTAGATGCCGGTGTGTTACTGTAACACATTGGCATCTAGTATGCCCGAATGCTACCAAACATAGACTAAGCAACCTCTAAATACCATAATTACAAGTAAATTACAGCAAAGGAACAAATGCTAATACCGAAAATTTCGGCAGCATCTCCTTTGTTTTTCCATGATTCGGAGCAACAACAAAGTATCACAAGTTATATCATAATGGAAAGCATCTAAAACAGCAATAACATCTAACATAGCAACAATATAAGTCCAGGATAAAGCATTCAACCACTTCATGAGCTAAACGAACCAAATAGTAAGACCAAGCACAAAGTTAAGCAATTCTCCAAGTTTCATGGCAATACTTTCATTATCATGACTCCAAATGATAACACTGTCTAATTTGTGAAGAGCTACGTGTAGATGTGTAGCTAAACCCTTTTTCCCGCATGCCGGTTTCATGGTACCTAAGAAAAACAATGTAAACACAAGCGTGAATTCATCACTCAGCAAGTATATTGCAATGGAACAAGAAAATACATTTCAATACCTTTATCACCACTTTTTACACATAACATCATACACATCTCATATTCATAGTGTAAGCATATCATTGACATCATCATAAATCATCCTCATATATCATCCTCATATAATGCAATGCAATGTAATGCAATGCGATGCACATATCTCCTTGGAAACTCATACCAGTATGGTTGAGTACACACCCGTCGGTGTGCACCCTCTCCCCCCTTCCATCCTGAAGATGGAGGGTGCCTACTCCTCGCTTCCGTTCACCGCGGTGAATGGAATCACGATGTATGACTTACTCATTGGCTCTCCGGATTAGTCATAACTTTCTCACCGACCTTCCCGGACTAGTTATGACTTTCTCACCGCCTGGGCCATGTAATCATGCCATGTATGCAAATATGCCAACATCATATTTAACTCGTACATTATCATATGTCATCAAAACATAGTAAGCATATCCATCATATCATTGGCAATCATTAAAGCATAGCATGTGAACATATCATGTACGAGATTTCAATTACAACCGATATAGCAAACAATAACCCGCTACCCATTCCAATACACTTGCCTCAACCACGGGCGACGGATTGGCGAGATGTAGAAGGCACTCCCGGGGTCACACCACCTGCACATAGGGACCACACACTCACAATCATATCCACAAAATAGTATGCAAACCCTCATCTACCCCGACAATGCCAACTACTCGCAAAACCTGAAAACAGCGGTTCTGTCCCGTCGGGACAGCAGCCTTCCAAAAGGCATAACTCGGGTTCTAAGACTCCAAATCAATTAAACGAGTACATCCTCGCGTAGCTTAGGAAATTTCCCAAATTTTTCTAGGTATAAGAAAAGAATGATTCGGACTCTAAAGTTGTTTAATCTACAAAATACCGTGATCTCTTCTAATCACGTCACAGATTTTAACATGCTCGGTAAAACAGTCATAACTTTCAAACGGCTGATCGGATTTCGACGTTCTTTGTATCCACTGAAAGATAATGAAATTATCTACAACTTCTTAAACATCCGTACAACCAGATTCGGACACTAAATTGGCGAAAAACCGAACCTTAGGTGGACTGCTCATGCTGTCCGAAACAGAGAACGTGACCAACCCAAGAATCCATCTAATCTAATCAAATCCAGCACCACCAATTGATCTAAAAACTTGATAAACATCCTTAGAACAGTACCTAGACCAACCCCAAGGATTCCCATGGACATACTTTCGCCCGACGCACGAAAACTGAATGGATCTCCTCCCGGTTCGCTCCTCGCTCCTCGCTCCTTGTTCCTCGCTCCAATGGATGGATCCTCGAGGTGCAGGGGTGGGGAGGACACCCTAGGGAATCAAGGGGGTGGAGGAGAGGTGGAGAGCAAAGGGGAGCAATGGGGGAGGTGGGGGCGCAAGCAAGGGAGAGGGGGAAGTGGGGGTGGCTGCTAGGGCATGGAGGGAGGGGAGGGGGCGCACCAATGGAGGGTGGGGGCGCAGGGCAAGGGCAGGGGGGCCCTTTTTACCAGCCCAAACTGGTCTCCCACTCCTAAAAGGACTCAAACTCTCCCCCACCAAGGCCCACGACCCTTTCCCCTAGGCCCAAACTCCCCCGGAAAGGCCCAAACTCCCGGAAACGGCCCGGAAACGCTATTAACCTCCATACCTTGTGGTTTTAACCTTAATTCCACATTTCATAATGTTTTTGACATCAACATTCACATTTTGTAATGCCACAATCTCTAATTTCACATTTTATAAAGTTTCGGCATTCCGTAGTGTCACAGTTACAGTTGATCATGCTTAAGTATCTGTTGAAGTACTATGTTTGAAATATAGAATACGTTGTTATATGATGTGTTGGTTTGTGGGGATCATGATGAGGTAGTATAAAATGGAAGTCGTTTTGTTAAACATCATAAACTTTATTTATAAATGTTGGGAAAGGTAACTAGAGAAAGAATTGGTTATGTAGCTTTTGGTTGAATTATAATGAGGCTTCTCGATGAGTAAATAGTGTATATTGAATGCTTAAATGGTAAGTATAGTGGAATGCTAGATATGGTGGGTTTCTTGCTAAGCTTGTGTCTAAAACCTTTTGGACTGGTCTGGTTGGTTGCTATTTTGGTTGAATGCTTTCGGTCAAAGTGTTCCTTCTGTTGTGTTTCAGAGTTTCCCTAAACTCGTAGTGATTGGTGCCAATGTTTGGTTTTGGCTAATTTGCTTAGTTTATGCTATGAGTATGGATTTTACACCCAAAGGTTTTTGAGTGGACCGCACTCCTTCGCATTCGCACTGAATTATCTTTGGAATAAATTTTAAAGGAAGCAGATGGACATGGTGGCTTGTGTTGAAAATTTTTGAGATTTAATTTGTAACTCTATTTGGCTAGAGTTGGAGTTATTTGGAAAATGTGTGTGGTGTTTGCAAGTGCTTCAACAGGTGGATTTTATAAATGTTTATAAGTGATTTTGTTAGTGAGGTGTTCCCTTTTGGAAACGAGTTCCCCTCTCCTTGAGAAAATTTGTGACGGTTGTAGGTGTAGATGCTTGACTTGAGATTTTGATGTCCTTTTCCAAAATGCTGATTTTGGTTAAAATGCGAGATTTTGCAAGTTTAGCTTTCAAGTAATAGTGGGTTTTGTTATGACGTGGTGTGTTCCTGCTAACGGTGTTGCAGTCATAGTCTATATGAATTAGCGCAATCATCGATGTTATTTGTGTTTTAATCATGTGATACCGAGGAAGAAGTCGTTTGGTGAATGACTATTCGGTACTGGCTGTTACATGATGAATGAATGGTGAAAAAGAATCATGACATCGTTTATAGATGTTTAATGATAAAAGAGTCGTTGAGCCAGGTCGATGAGTAAGTCATGTAGGGACATATGACTAATCCGGAGTGCTCTTGAAAAGTGTGCATTTATGTCACGAATCGAGATGTCCATCTCAGTCTAGTATGAAAAGAAACAATGAAGAATTTCTTGTAGGTTGGTTGTGGTGTAGGAGATTTGTGTTTCCTTTGCGTCTTGGCTTAGGAAATTAAAATGAATGCTCCTTGATTGTTGTCGAATCCTTTCCAAAGTGATTGTAGTGCATTGGATTCAAAGTTATGTATGGGGATCAATTGGGTTCATGGTTTGTGGTTGAGCTTGCCCAATGGTTGTATTCTTTGTGCTAGTTCTTTGAGTGGAAGAGCATGAGGGCGAGACCTTCTTAGAAAGACAAATCCAGTGAGGGTTGTTAATGACCTAAGTTATTAGGTGTTGCTAGCAGTGGATCGTAAATAGTTTAAAAGTGAGGAGTAAAGGAAGGTTGTGTATGACTCGATCCAAACCTTCTTGGAGAATTTTGTCATTGATGTGTTCCTAGGTGGGGTTGATTAAATTATTAGTGGACCACTTGGTGGTTGCTGGTAATTGTTTTCCTTTTCATAGTGTATTGGATCTTCTTGTCACTGAGGTTGAGCGAGGTTGTGTCAACCGTAGTGATTTTGTTCGGTTGTTACTGTTCTTGCGGGTTTTAAGAACCTTTGTTTTAAAGAAAGCTTTCCCTTTCGGTGGTAGTAGTGGGTATTGGTCTTTTTGTGAAAGATCAATCTTCCTCAAGGTTTTAACCTCGTTTGTTCAAATAGTTGGCGGTCTTGGAGTGTTCGTCTCACCTGGTTCGTCGCTGTCTTGAATACGGCGAACCACAGTAGAGAGGTTGAGGTGTGAAAACATGTCTGTGCGTGGGAGCTGAAGAGGGTTCTAGAGGCGGGTACCGTGTTCTTCTGGAGAGTAGTTTCGATTAAAGGGATCGGGCACGTTAGTGCCAAGGAATGTATGGAATGAGGAGTGTGAAATCGTTTTCTTTCATGGTCCATTTGGGAATTGAAGTGAAGGTGGAACCGTGAGAGGTTGCACTCTGTTGAGCTAAATCGACATTTTCTCGCTAGTGTTGGTTTTGAGAACTCGCTTGTCATTTGTTCCGTTTTGAGTCTTTGTGTGAATGTTTCGTGTTGCAAAGAAGTCTTTTGTTCCTTGGGGACTTTGTTGCTGTTTTTAGCATTCTTCGGATTCGAGGTCGAATCCTGTTTAAGGGGGGGGGAGAATGTGACATTATAAAATATGAATTCAGAGGTTTAAACTTTACAGTATGAATTTTGGTCGCGTTCCGGGCTGTTTTCGGGAGTTTGGGCCTCTCCGGGGCGAATTGGGCCTTAGGGGGGAACCCCACTTGGGCGGAGGGGGGGACATTTTGGCCCATGAGGGGGAGGAGGGCAGCAAAGGGGGGGTGTGGCATCATAGGATGTGACAATAGAGATTGTGACGTTACAAAATGCGACAATTTAGAATCCGGCTTTCGGTACGACTTTTTATCGTGTTTTCGGGCCGTTTTCGGGTGTTTTGGGCCTTTTCGGGGAAACTTGGGCCTTGGGGGGTCTTTTCGGGCCTTAAGTGGAGGCTTCTGGGCCCATGAGGGGAGGAGGGGGTAGCCAACCAGCCCTAGGGCGCCCCAAACCCTCCCCCCATGCGCCCCCCACCTCCTCCTCTCCCTCCCATATCTGCCACCCCAACCCTAGCCGCCTCCCCCTCCACCCCCTTGCGTCTCCACCCTTCCCCTTCCTCCTCCACCTCCTCTAGCCGGCCCTAGGCGAGTTCCAACCCCTCCCCTTGCTGCCACACCCTTCCATACCATTGTCCTCGCCGTTGGGAAGCTTCGCGACGAGAAGATCCGGCGGGATTGGCGCGTGGAAGGAGATCGCGCGAACCGGGAGGAGATCCGTTGGTTCTTCGTTCGTCGGGCGAAGGTATGGCCACGGGAATCCTTGGGGTTGGTCTAGGTACTGTTCTAAGGGTTGATATCATATTTTTAGATCAGTTGGTGGTGCTGTAATTGGGTAGATTAGATGAAATCTAGAGTTTGCCACGTTCTCTGTTTCGGGCAGAATGAGTAGTCGACCTACGGTTTGAGATTTCGCCAATTTAGAATCGGAATTTGGTCGGCCGCCTATTCAGGAAGTTGTAGGTAATTTCAATACCTTTCAGTGAACATAAAGAACGTCCAATTCCGCCCAACCGTTTGAAAGTTATGCTCATTTTACCGAACGTGTTAAAAACTATGATGAGATTGGAACAGATCATGGTATTCTGTAGATTAAACCACTTTAGAGGCCGAATCAGTTTTTCCGTATAATTAGAAAAAGTTAGGAAAGTTCCTAAGCTATGCGAGGATGTACTCGTTTAATCAATTTGGAGTCTTATAACTCAAGTTATGTTCGTTGGAAGTCTGCTGTCCCGAAGGGACAGAACCTCTGTTTTTGGGTTTTGCGGGTAGTTTGCGATGTCGGGGTAGAAGAGGGTTTGCGTACTGTTTTGGGGGCACGTTTTGAGTATGTGGTATGTATGTGCAGGTGGTGTGACCCCGGGAGTGCCCTCATCCTCCGTCAATCCATCGCCCGTGGTTAAGGCAAGTGTATTGAAATGGGTATCGTTTAGATGTTGCTAGACTTGATTGGATACAACTTGCTTTATGATATGATGCTAAGATTAATGTTTTCCTATGACATGATGAACATGATTTCATATTGATTATGAATGTGTGGTATTAAATGTTTATGCCAATATTTACATGTTTATGTCATATGTGCATTCATAATGGAAGAGGCGTCCCATGCTGATGCGGGCCTCTGTGTTCACACGTAGTGAACACGAAAGACCTACCTCGTTGTCCCATCCACTAGTGTGCATGGGAACGAGTCAGTAAGAGTAGGCACCCTCCATCTACGGGATGGAAGGGGAAGGTGGTGCACGCCGACGGGTGTGCACTCGGCAATACCGGTATGTGCTTCGTGGAGATATGAGCATTTGCATTGCATACATGATGATGATTGTAACACCCCGGCATTTAATATGCCTGAATGCTACCAAACATAAGCTAAACAACATCTAAATACCACATTTAAACATAAATTCCAGCAAAGGTACATATGCTAAAAACCGATATTTCGGCAGCATCTCCTTTGTTTTTCCATGAATTAACACAATATCAATATCATGGCAAGATATATCATAGCACACGACATCTAAAACATCAACATAAATGGATATATCATCAAATTACGCCAATAATACCACGCTCAACCACTTCATAAACTAAAACGAAGCAAATAAGGAATCACTAGCATGCTAAATTAAACCATACATTAAGTTTAAGGCACAACTCTTAATATCATGTCTCCAAGTGATTAATTATGGACTATGATGGTGGAGCTACGTGTAGAAGTGTAGCTAGACCCCTTTTTCCCGCATGCCGATCTCAAAGTACCTAAAAACAACATAAAACACAAGCGTGAGTTCGAAAACTCAGCAAGCATATTGTAATGGACAACAAGATCATTTACAAGACAATAATACCTTACATCACATATAACATCTCATACTTGAGCACATAACAACATCATCATCATTAAATATGTATTGCAATGCAATGCAATGCAATGTTATGCTCATATCTCCTTGGAAACTCATACCGGTATGGTTGAGTACACACCCGCCAGTGCACCCTTTTCCCCTTCCATCCCGAAGATGGAGGGTGCCTACTCCTCGCTTCCATTCACCACGTGGATGGAATCACGATGTAGGTCTTACTCAATGGCGTTCCGGACTAGTCATAACTTTCTCACCGACCTTCCCCGGACTAGTTATGACTTTTTCACCGCCCTCGCCCCATCTCATGACATGCATGCAACTATGCCAATTATCATATCTCATTTGTACATAAACATATGGCATCATGTCATAGTACACATAAACACATGGCATCGAATCATGATAAGTATAGACACATAGCATCATATCATGATAATCATACTCAATATATCATTGGAAAACAGCAAGCATGGCAAGTGATCATAGCAAGTATTCAATCTTTCATCTAATCTCCACAAGCAACCTACGATTCCGCTATACATTACAACACACTTGCATCAACCACGGGCGACGGATTTGTGGGAAGTCGAGGGCACTCCCGGTGTCACACCACCTGCACATAGGCATCTCACACTCACAATCATGCCCACAAAATAGTACGCAAAACCCCATCTAACCCGACATTGCCCACTACTCGCAAAATCTAAAAACAGAGGTTGTGTCCCGACGGGACAGCAGCCTTGCAAAAAGCATAACTTGAGTTCTGGGACTCCGAATCAATTAAACGAGTACATCCTCGCGTAGCTTAGGAAATTTCCCAACTTTCTCTAGGTATATGGAAAGACTGATTCGGACTCTAAAGTCATCTAATCTATAGATTACCGTGATCTGTTCCAATTACGTCACAGATTTTAACACGCTCGGTAAAACAGCCATAACTTTCAAACGGCTGATCGGAATTTAACGTTCTTTATGTCCACGGAAAGATAATTAAATTATCTACAACTTCTTCAACATCCGTACGGACAGACTCAGAATCTAAATCTACGAAAACTAGAACCCTAGCCCAACTGCTCATGCTGTCCCAAAACAGTAACGTGGCAACATCTAGATCTAATCCAAATTACTCCAATCCAGCACCACCAATTGATCTAAAAACTTGATAAACTCTCTAATAACAGTACCTAGCACATCCCCGAGGAGCCCCATGATCATACCTTTGCCTGACGCACGAAAACTCCAATCGATCTCCTCGCTCCTCGCTCCTCGCTCCTCGCACCTCGCTCCTCGCTCCTCGCTCCTCGGATGGATCCATGAGGATGCAGGGGTGGGGAGGTCACCCTAGGGCAGCAAGGGGGGTGGAGGAGAGGTGGTGTGCAATGGGGAGCAATGGGGGCGCCATGGGGGCAAGAGATGGGGCAGCTAGGGGGTGGAGGGAGGAGGAAGGGTGGCGGCTAGGGTTAGGGGCGCATGGGGCAGGGGTGGACGCCCCAAGGGCTGGTGGGGAGCCCTTTTACCAGCCCCCACACCCAAACCTAGTCCGTTACGGAGACATACTGTGACACCTCGTAGTGTCGTAACCTTATTTAGCGGGCATGATAAGGTTAAGTACAGTATGAGATGTGGAAATAAGGTTAAAACCATAAGAATTGGAGGTTAATAACGTTTTCGGGCCGTTTAGGGTTTTGGGCCTTCCGGGGTTTTGGGCCTTAAAGAGAGGTTGCGGGCCTTGGTGGGATGGATTAGGGCTCCTCCTTGGACACGGATTCCGTGTTGTAGGCTGGTGGGAGGCCCTCCTGCCCTTTTAAGGCGCCCCCCACCCCATTGCGCCCGCCTCCCCTCTTGCGCCCTCCCAAGCCGTCGCGCCTCCCAAACCGTGCGCCCCCCCTCCACCTCTCCACCTCCACACCATCTCCCCACCACCCCTTTCTGCCCTAGGGTGGCCTCCCCACCCCAGCACCTTGTGGAGTAATCCCGTGGAGCGAGGAGCGAGGAGCAAGGAGCGAGGAGCGAGGAACGTGGAGCGAGGAAGCGATTCGCGAGGAGATTCAAGCGGAGATTGATTGGAGTTTTGCGCTTAGCAAAGGTATGATCTTGAGGATCCTTGGTTTTGATCTAGGTACTGTTATTAGGGTGTTTATCAAGTTTTTAGATCAATTGGAGGCGCTGGTTTGAAGTAATTTGGGTTAGATCTAAACTTGTCCACGTTTCTGTTTTCGGGCAGATTGAGCAGTCGAACTAGGGTTCGAGTTTCCGTCGATTTAGAATCCGAATCAGACCGTACGGACTTCTAGGAAGTTGTAGATAATTTAATTATCTTTCCGTGGACGTAAAGCACGTTAATTTCCGATCAGCCGTTTGAAAGTTATGGCTGTTTTACCGAAACGCCTAAAAATCTGTGACGTAACTGGAACAGATTGTGGTAATCTGTAGATTAAACAATTTTAGAGTCGAATCAGTCTTTCCTATAACTAGAAAAAGTTGGGAAATTTCCTAAGCTTCGCGACGGTGTACTCGTTTATTCGATTTGGAGTCCCAGAACTCAAGTTATGCTTTTTGCAAGGTTGCTGTCCCGCCGGGACAGAACCTCTGTTTTTAGGTTTTGCGAGTAGTTGGCAATGTCGGGTTAGATGGGGGCGTGTGTACTGTTTTGAGGTTATGATTGTGAGTGTGTGATGCCTATGTGCAGGTGGTGTGACCCGGGAGTTCCCTCTTCTTCCCGCCAATCCGTTGCACGTGTTTGAGGCAAGTGTGTTGTGATGGATAGCGAGTTGTAGGTTGCATGTTGTGATTAGATGGAATTGTTTACATGATATATGTTCACTTGCCATGTGTTAATAATTGATATGATATGATGAGCATGTTTAACATATTATGATGCCATGTGTTAATATGTGAATTGAATATGATAATTGGCATGGTTGCATGCATGTCATGAGATAGGGCGAGGCGGTGAGAAAGTCTTAACTAGTCCGGCAAGGTCGGTGAGAAAGTTATGACTAATCCGAACGCCATTGAGTAAGTCCTATGTCGTGATTCCATCCACGTGGTGTTTGGAGGCGAGTAGGCACCCTCCATCTTCGGGATGGAAGGGAGGAAAGGAGTGCACACCGACGGGTGTGTACTTCCCATACCGGTATGAGGTTCCAGAGGGTCAGGAGCAATGCATTACATCGCATACAAATTGATGATGATATTGATAAGTATTCATGAATGAGATGTTATACATGCTGAAAGATGTTATTGACTTGTTGTTATGCTTGTTGTCCATTGCAAGATGCTTCTTGAGTTTCGAACTCACCCTTGTGTTTTCTTGTTGTTTTAGGTACCATGAGAACGGCATGCGGGAAAGGGGAATAGTCACACTCTCACACGTTGCTTCACCTTAATGTTTCCCCAAGTCAATTCATTTAGTTGGATAATAAATTGCGTGTGATGGCCTTTAAATTAAGTCTTAGCTTGGTTAATGAGAGTTCTATTGTTTGTTTGACACTTGGAACTTTAAGAGCTTAATGTTAGTCTCTTATTGTCATTAAGACTATATTTATTGCTGTTTTAGATGTTTCTCTTATTGCCATATAATGCTATATTATTGCTGCTCCTTAAATTCATGATAAAACAAAGGAGAGTCTTTACGCGAAATCTCGCTTTTAGCCTATGCACCTTTGCTGGAATTTGATGTTAAATGTGGTATTTAGATGTTGTTTAGCTTATGTTTGGTAACATTCAGGCATAGTAAATGCCGGGGTGTTACACATACTCCATCCCACCAAAGCCCACCAAGGCCCAAACTCCCCCGGGAAGGCCCAAAACCCCGGAAACGGCCCGGAAAAGCTATTAACCACCATATCCTATAGTTTTAACCATAATTCCACATCTCATAATGTTATTAACCTTATCATGCACGTTAAATAAGGTTACGACACTCCGTGGTGTCACAACACTTCAAAAGGCCCAAAAACGCGAGTAAACCTCTAGCCGTAAGATTTTCTTCTCTAATTTCACAATCTGTAATGTCACACCAAAACGTAGTGTCACATTCTTCCCCCCTTAAACAGGATTCGACCTCGAATCCGAAGGACACCAAAAACAACTACCAAGTCCCCAAGGGACAAAAGGCTTCTCAGCCGCACAAAACAATCGCACAACGACTAAAAAAAATCGGAACAAACGACAAACGCTTCGCACTTCTATCACAACCAACCTGACTACCACACTCCATCAAACTCAATCATGACACATAATCCCATCTCTTCCAATTATTTGACCCTTTTCACAAAGAATCAAAATTAACTAATGTCATCTACGTACATAGCCTTCATCGACAAAACTTTTCTTTTCTTCCACAAACCACGCTACACTTTCATTCTACCACCTCCTGCATAACACACACCTGTGGACAACTAGCTACGACAAAGTTCACGACAGATCAATATATTTCAAATTATCATCACTTTTAACAATCCAACCATATTCTCAACAAGGTTTGGACCGACATCACCAACTTCCAACATGACCACCCTTGAACCACAACCAAAGTTCTACGCCTAGCCCAAGGTAGAGTGTAAATTCTTACCAAACCTCAACTGGTTCTTTTCCTATGAGGGTCTCGCCTCACACTTTCTCACTCAAAGACTACCAAACCCATGAGTATAATCCTCCATTATGCTCAACAATTCCATAGACATTTCTATTCACATCTCAAACGAGAATGCCAACAAAGAGCAACTCCTTAGTCGGATGAACCACATTCATCAACTCGAATCCAAAACACAACAAATCACTTGGAACAAAGGTTTGACAACCTCGAAAGATCACTCGATCTCTTTTCCTAAGTCAAGTCGCAAAGGAAAAACTCCAATCTCAAATCAATGCGATACATCTCGTGATCGGGACCACTCAAACAAAAAGAGAGACTCCACACAATTCTTTGTCAGAAATTCTCAACAATCAATGACAACTCGACTCACTTTCACCACAGCCAAGCATCTCATAAAAACAACATTGTGGAAGAGAAAACCGATTCTCAAACCAATCAAAAGAATCCACAACCGCCATAATAACTCTCAAGGAAACAAGGAAACCCAATCCTCTTACAACAAAGCCAAATGCCAGGAACTCTTCACTTTTTCTTTTCATGCTAAAGAGCAAATGGAAATCTAGATTCATGACATGAAACCAAGCTTTTCGAGAGCACTCCGGATTAGTCATATTTCCCTATATGACTTACTCACCGACCTGGCTCAACGACTCTTTTATCAATAGACATCTATAAATGATGTCATGTTTCCTTTTCACCATTCATTCATCATGTACAACGCTACCAAATAGTCATTCACAAGACAACTTCTTCCTCTACATCACATGATTAAAACTTGGATAGCATCGATGATTGCGCCCAATCATAAAACTATGAGGGGAACACCATTAACAGGAAAACACCACGTCATACATAACCCGTCGACAATTGAAAGCCAAATTTGTAAAGCATCGCGTTTTAACCAGAATCAACATTTTGAAAGAGAACATCAATTCTCAAAGAGAAATGGGAGGCTCATTTTCCCAAAATGAGAACACTTCACAAACCCGAATCACTTATAAACATTCATAAAATCCACCCTTTTGAAACACTCGCAAACACCACATGACCTTTTCCAAAAAAATCCAGTTCCAATCAAATAGAATTACAAATTAAATCTCAAGAATTTTCAACACAGCCCACTATGTCCATCGGCTTCCTTTTTAAGATTTACTCCCAAGATGCTTCATAACGCCGAAGGAGCGCGATCCACTCAAAGGATTTTGGGTGCAAAATCAAACTCATAGCATAAACTGAACAACTTAGCCAAAACCAAAGATGGGCACCAACCTCTACGAGTTTTAGGAAACTTCGAAAATGCAACATAAAGAACACCTTGACCAAAAAACATTTAACCAAGATAGCAAACCACCAACCTGCACCAAAAGGTTTTATACACAAGCTCGGCATGAGACTCACCATAACCGGTCCCACTATCCTTAACATTTAAGCATTCCATAATCACTATTTACTTATCGAGAAAACCCATCTTAAATCAATCCATACTACCTCCTCAAGAACCCCACAAACCAACACATCATAAAACAACGTATTCTATATTTCAAACGTAGTACTTCAACAGATACTTAAGCATGATCATCCTATCAATTTTTATACCATAAATACGTCAACATCTTGACAATCAAAACTTATTCCATTAACAAATGACTTCAACATACAAATAGTATCTCCATAAGACAAAGTCGAAAATTATGATTCTAAGATATACCTTCTTTAGGATACAATTCTATATCATGCTAAAATATCCATGGTTCACTTCATCGCCACATGTTATAATAACCTCTATTTTACAATGGCTTCCAAAAAGTAATCCAAACAATTACCACCACTACTAAATCATCAATATCCATAAATAGGCATAATAATAAAAACAACTACATTGTTTTTAGTTACACTATCCATATACCATAACAAATTGTCACTACACAACATACTCCAACTATAAAAACAAATTTAATAGGTTAGACCATCCCAATGCTTTAGCAATAACATAAACAAAGAAAGCCTATGTCTTCACAATTGACATCGATACTAGCATCGTAGGAACACAACTGCATACTTCCAATTATACTAATGGTTTGCGACAATATAAAAGCAACTCTAATCAACTTCCAAATTAAAGTCACTAGTCAACACGATTAAATCTCTCTATTAATCCATTAGATTAGAACATCTTTAGACAACCAGCAAAGTTTCTTTAACAATATCGGCAGTCTACATCATCTTAATGTTTTAACTATGCATTAGGGTTTAAAACTTTAAACATATTCGAGGGTCATAAGCACTTTCAAAGCAAGGCAACAGATTCTAAGCATGTACATTAACATATTTATTCATTCTCATTATAGGGTAATCTGCAACACTAGAAGTTCATTTAATCTTAAGCTAAGCACAAATATTACTTTTAACTGATTCAACTCACCAATTAACTTAAGAACAAATCATTTCCAATAGCCACATTGTTACTTACTACATGACATGCTAAATAACCATTTTCACTTTTGACAAACAGGATGCAACTCCACTTTTAAGGACAACCACAACTCAAGAACCAGAACGACACCGATAGACAATTTCTCCTTTTCCAGGCAAGGAAGAAAACAAAACTCTAACAGAAATGCAGGAGAGTTCCACTCTCAAGTTCCCAAATTTGCCCACAAAACTCTTCAGGAAATCTCAAGATCCATACTTCCAAAAAGGAAGAAGGATGCACTAGGGAAAACAAAATGTTCAACCAAACCTTTTCCGATAAAGTTACAAAACTTAGCTCCACCCAACCTAAGGTCGGCACTAGGAGAACTTCAACTCTTTTCTCAGATAGGGAGGACAACAACCACATATGTTTCCTCCCTAAGACAATCCACAATAACCAGCAAAACCGGGTGTCAAAGCAAAGGCGACTAAAAAGGCGCAACACTAAACTCTTCTTCTTCGTTTCCAACCAAGGAAGACCAAAAACCACAAATCGCATACGGAATGATCATGAAAAATCCAATACCAAACTTTTTTCTTTTGGTTTCCATCAACTAAAACCAAGAAAACCAACCAAAACCAACCGTCGTAACGGTGAAGAACATCTGAAGGAACCCACCACCAAACTCTTCTATTTGACTCCCGTCAACTACCCGATCTACGATAGAAAGGGTAAGCACTCTTCTCCTACAGGGGTTAATAGTTCTTCGGTGATGGCGCTAACCGGCCACACCGTCACACTTCACCCTTACAATGAATAAAGAGAGGTGACCGAAACCCTTCGGCACCACAACCCCACTTTAACATAATAACATGAACAATTCAATTCAATTCTTTCATAAACATAGCAACATACATAAACAAATGTAGCATTCAACATCAAGGCTCAAATACAACATTTAAGCGTAACGCAACGATTCCCATACCCTTTCCTACTGTGCCTCCATGTGTGTCAAATTTTAAATTAGTTATACCACTTTTGCAAGTTTTAATGTTGCTATCCTATAACAAAGTTTTAGTTAAGACCTAAGCCATGTTTCTAAGTTATTCCACATCACATTTTAGTTGTACCCTATAGCATGATACTAAAAATTCACATTCCAAGGAACTACAAATTTCGCTTCGATACTAATCAGAATACCCGGCATTTAATATGCCCGAATGCTACCAAACATAAGCTAAACAACATCTAAATACCACATTTAAACATAAATTCCAGCAAAGGTACATATGCTAAAAACCGATATTTCGGCAGCATCTCCTTTGTTTTTCTATGAATTAACACAATATCAATATCATGGCAAGATATATCATAGCACACGACATCTAAAACATCAACATCAATGGATATATCATCAAATTACGCCAATAATACCACGCTCAACCACTTCATAAACTAAAACGAAGCAAATAAGGAATCACTAGCATGCTAAATTAAACCATACATTAAGTTTAAGGCACAACTCTTAATATCATGTCTCTAAGTGATTAATTATGGACTATGATGGTGGAGCTACGTGTAGAAGTGTAGCTAGACCCCTTTTTCCCGCATGCCGATCTCAAAGTACCTAAAACAACATAAAACACAAGCGTGAGTTCGAAAACTCAGCAAGCATATTGTAATGGACAACAAGATCATTTACAAGACAATAATACCTTACATCACATATAACATCTCATACTTGAGCACATAACAACATCATCATCATTAAATATGTATTGCAATGCAATGCAATGCAATGTTATGCTCATATCTCCTTGGAAACACATACCGGTATGGTTGAGTACACACCTGTCGGTGTGCACCCTTTTCCCCCTTCCACCCCGAAGATGGAGGGTGCCTACTCCTCGCTTCCATTCACCACGTGGATGGAATCACGATGTAGGTCTTACTCAATGGCGTTCCAGACTAGTCATAACTTTCTCACCGACCTTCCCCGGACTAGTTATGACTTTCTCACCGCCCTCGCCCCATCTCATGACATGCATGCAACTATGCCAATTATCATATCTCATTTGTACATAAACATATGTCATCATGTCATAGTACACATAAACACATGGCATCGAATCATGATAAGTATAGACACATAGCATCATATCATGATAATCATACTCAATATATCATTGGAAAATAGCAAGCATGGCAAGTGATCATAGCAAGTATTCAATCTTTCATCTAATCTCCACAAGCAACCTACGATTCCGCTATACATTACAACACACTTGCCTCAACCGCGGGCGACGGATTTGTGGGAAGTCGAGGACACTCCCGGTGTCACACCACCTGCACATAGGCATCACACACTCATAATCATGCCCACAAAACAGTACGCAAAACCCCATCTAACCCGACATTGCCCACTACTCGCAAAACCTAAAAACAGAGGTTCTGTCCCGACGGGACAGCAGCCTTGCAAAAAGTATAACTTGAGTTCTGGGACTCCGAATCAATTAAACGAGTACATCATCGCATAGCTTAGGAAATTTCCCAACTTTCTCTAGGTATATGGAAAGACTGATTCGGAATCTAAAGTCGTCTAATCTACAGATTACCGTGATCTGTTCCAATTACGTCACAGATTTTAACACGCTCGGTAAAACAGCCATAACTTTCAAACGGCTGATCGGAATTTAACGTTCTTTATGTCCACGGAAAGATAATTAAATTATCTACAACTTCTTCAACATCCGTACGGACAGACTCTGACTCTAAATCTACGAAAACTAGAACCCTAGCCCAACTGCTCATGCTGTCCCAAAACAGTAACGTGGCAACATCTAGATCTAATCCAAATTACTCCAATCCAGCACCACCAATTGATCTAAAAACTTGATAAACTCCCTAATAACAGTACCTAGCACATCCCCGAGGAGCCCCATGATCATACCTTTGCCCGACACTAAAAACTCCAATCGATCTCCTCGCTCCTCGCTCCTCGCTCCTCGCACCTCGCTCCTCGCTCCTCGCTCCTCGGATGGATCCATGAGGATGCAGGGGTGGGGAGGTCACCCTAGGGAAGCAAGGGGGGTGGAGGAGAGGTGGTGTGCAATGGGGAGCAATGGGGGCGCCATGGGGGCAAGAGATGGGGCGGCTAGGGGGTGGAGGGAGGAGGAAGGGTGGCGGCTAGGGTTAGGGGCGCATGGGGCAGGGGTGGACGCCCCAAGGGCTGGTGGGGAGCCCTTTTACCAGCCCCCACACCCAAACCTTGTCCGTTACGGAGACCTACTCCATCCCACCAAAGCCCACCAAGGCCCAAACTCCCCCGGGAAGGCCCAAAACCCCGGAAACGGCCCGGAAAAGCTATTAACCTCCATATCCTATAGTTTTAACCTTAATTCCACATCTCATAATGTTATTAACCTTATCATGCACGTTAAATAAGGTTACGACACTCCGTGGTGTCACAACACTTCAAAAGGCCCAAAAACGCGAGTAAACCTCTAGCCGTAAGATTTTCTTCTCTAATTTCACAATCTGTAATGTCACACCAAAACGTAGTGTCACAATGATGAAATGAGTACAATGATGATGAGACATGAGAATGATATGGTATTCATGGTATTGATCATGGTATTTAGTGATGATAAGATTAAATTGTTTTTATGGTCCATTGCAATATACTTGCTGAGTAATGAACTCACGCTTGTGTTTTATGTTGTTTTTAGGTACCATGACACTGGCATGTGGGAAGGGGCAATAGCTACACATCTTCACGTAGTTCCAGCCACAATTATCATTTTTTAGTCATGATCATAATAAGTGCCATGAACTTGGTGTATGGAATAATTTAGTGTGCTTGTGATCCTTATTTGCTTAGCAATAGATTATGGAGTGGTTGGATTTGGTTTTATTGGCTTATGATGATGCTTTATCCTTTATATATTGATGCTTTAGATGTCTTATGTTATGATATATCTTGCAATGATATTGTTATTGTTTCAATTCATGTTAAAACAAAGGAGATGTTGCCGAACTTTCGGTTTTTAACATTGGTGCCTTTGCTGTATTTTGTCTTTATTTATGGTATTTAGGTGATGTTAGTCTATGTTTGGTAGCATTCAGGCATACTAGATGCCGGGGTGTTACAGGGGGCTGCTGCGCCAGCCCCTTGCCCATTGCGCCCCCACCTCCAACGCTAGCCGCCCCCATCCTCCACCTCTCCACCCCCTTGCCTCCCCCTCCAAGCCGCCACCCTCTAGTCCCCTTGCGCCCCTCCCCTCACCTCTCCTCACCCCTTGCTGCCCAAGGAAGTCTTCCCACAACGCCATCCCGCGGATCCATCCAACAGGAAGCTCCGCGACGAGGAGATCCGGCAATTTCGGCGTGAGGAGGACGAGCGGGGAGCCCGAGAGGAAGGATCTCGGCGTTCGTCGTTCGTCGGGAGGAGGTAAGGCATGGGTGATATTTGGGTTGGGTCTAGGTGCTGTTCTAGATGTCGAATTCATGTTTTTAGGTCAAGTGGTGGTGCTGCCCATGGGTAGATTTGGGAGAAAATTTGAGTTGCCACGTTCTCTATTTCGGGCAGTTGGTGCAGCCGACCTAGGGTTAAGGTTTTCGCATTTTTGGAGGCGGAATTTGGCCGGGCGCCTGTTGAATAAGTTGTAGATAACTTCGATACCTTTAATTGGACATAAAGAACGCGTAATTCCGATCATCCGTTTGAAAGTTATGGCCATTTTACCGAACGTGTTCAAAACTGTGACGTGAATGGAACTGGTCACGGTATTTTGTAGATTAAACCACTTTAGAAGCCGAATCAGTTTTTCCAAATACTTAGAAATAGTTAGGAAATTTCGTAAGCTTCGCGATGATGTACTCGTTTACTTGATTTGGAGTTGTTAAGCCCAAGTTATGGCTTTCCGAAGACTGCTGTCCCGTTGGGACAGAACCTCTGTTTTTGGTTTTTGCGAGTAGTTTGCGAAGTCGGGGTAGATGAGTGTTGGCGTATTGTTTTGTGGGCATGATTTTGAGTGTGTGGTATTGTTGTGCAGGTGGTGTGACCTCGGGAGTGTCCTTTGCTTCTCGCCAATCCGTCGCCCGTGGTTGAGGCAAGTGTATTGGAATGGGTAGCATGTGGTTTGCTTGCTTGTCTTGATTAGATGCAAAATTGTTTCCATGTTATGCTATCTTGCCATGCTTACCATCTAATTATGTAAATTGTAACTCCTTTATTTTGGTTCTAATTAATTGCTTTTATTCCCACTTGTAGATTCATACCAAGAAAAGGAACCAGTTGGAGCACAAAAAATTAAATGACTTGGTCTATGTCTCATACAATAGAAAGATGGCTAGTAGGTTCCAAAGAATACGTGAGGAAGGTAAAAACTTTGATCCTTTCGTTTAAGAAGACTTTGATTGGGATAATGAATGGGTCAATCCATCGGCCAATCCAACTCAAAGTGGGTGTATAAGGGGTGAAGGTGACTTGACATGGGACCAAGTTGACGAAGCTATTGGTGCATCAAGCAATCTTCGAGGCCTCAATCTTCCTAGGAGAGCTCATTTTGAGCATTACTATACACGTCGTGTGAGAAGAGAAGAGGAAGTCATAGAGGAGGCATCACATTTGGACTCAAGCAATGGAGAGGAAGAAGATGAGCTCATACTTGATGATCTTGATGTGGATGACGATGACAACTCAAGCAACCACCAAGATGGCGATGATCAAGATGTGAATGCTACTAATAGTTTCGATGATTTGAATGATGGATATTGAGAGATGAGAGTTGGACCGATGCTATTATGTGGATTTATGCTTTTGTGTGGACTTATTTAGTTAATTTGTTAACCATCGTCTATGTTATTGTATGAACTTATGTTATTGTCTGGATGTGAACTCATGTCGTAATGTATCTTGTCTTTAATTTTAGTTTTCAATTCATTCATTTCATTGATGTGCAATTTTCTTGTAGTTTGTGGATTGGAAGGAGAGAAGAGGGGGATCATCAAAAGGGTATGTGATACAAAGTTACAAACCATATTTACTTATTAAATTGAATTATAATTTCTTGTTATAGTAATTCATATGTTGCAATGTGCAAGGAAAATGGATATATGGGAGAAAGATGCATGGCATATGGCCTTAAATTATATGGAAAAAGACTACAAAATCAAGGTACATATGTGATATATCTTTGCTCTTATATTCGTTTTACAATGGTGCCTAAAACTACGTTTCAACGTTCGTTTCAACGTTTAAAAGTTAAAAAGTGGGTGGGTCGTTTCATTCTCGTTTTATGTTTTAATAACCTTGATCAGAACCCCTCGAGACCAACGCCCACGAGTCGCATAAACACAGAAAGACAACAATAAAAAAGAATAAAATAAGAAAAAAAAGAATCTTGGTGTTAGAGTCCAATAACTCCTCGAGACGTCGCGCTTGAGCAACACTTGGATCCATCTGTCCAAGCACGCCACGAATTAGGCGTCTGGGAACTTTTCCTAGTCATTAGCTCTTCTTCTGATTTATGTAATCAACTAGTTATATACATATATATAGTCATATACATACATCTGTACCAAAAGAGATTAAAGACATGCATCATTGACTACACGAAAGATACCTAGCATATATTCCGAGGAAAGCATTAAATAGAATGGTATGCAATTGCTAGAATGCAGTTGTAAAATATGACATTGATTAGGCATGTGATACCTAAACAAGCAGGAATATAATTAATTAAGTAATTGAAACATGTATGACCTAGTTTCTTATGACTCACGCTAGGCATGATTGTAGTACGAAGATAAACATGCAGCCAAGCATAACTAATTCTAATTTGAAAGCAATAATTATGCAACATCATCATCCTTAATGTCTTAATATAGAGCATACATTACATGACCTAGAACAATAATTAAGCATAAATACGTGTCCCTATCCCCCTTAAAAGATCTATTCAGTAGTGGTGGTGTAACAAAAAGAAAAATTAGCAAAGCCTTAAAGCTAAACTACTACCATTATTTGATAAGACAAGAATTACAATATACTTACTGCATATAGCTAGAAAATCTTTTTCCTTAGGTTTTCCTACCGGTCTCTAATTATTTAATTGCATGGTTCTCATAACCATTGCTTTAATACCACCTGTGGCGACCTGCATGATTAGCTTAGGGTGATGACAATAACATTGTTATTACACTGAGATAATCACACGAATCTCGGCATACTAACTAATCAAAACATCGAGCGCACCCGACATTTTATCAGTTAATACACCGTGTTCAAAGTGTTGCAATAGAACAATAATTAAAGACTGAATTGGAATCTTTATTACAATACATTACCACTCAGGTTACATGTCCACTACATCTAATTATACATAGGATCCAAGTATAACAAAAATATAATACAAAATACTAATTACATCAAGACTGAAGCCGATGTACAGTCTACTCATTAGTATATCCCATCTGATAATCCTCAACTGCATCGTCACCCTAACCAGATGCTTGTCCACCGGTGCATTATTTAAGCAAGGGGAGATTTAACAAGAGTGAGTACACATGTACTCAGCAAGCATTAGTAGCAATGTGCAATAATGAGAAAATAGCTCCGTGTTTACCATCACATAACTTCTTCCTTCTCAATCCCATTTTCAAAAAAACAAAGGATTTATTAAATTTAAAACGTTGCAAGTTTTAATTTTGAAAAGAAATATTACTAACACTCGTATATGTGACAGACTAGCTTCCGTAGGTTCCAATCCTCCCAACAATTTCAGCCCATAGCTAAATTCTAAAATCTCAACCCACAGTTGAGTTCTAACTATTTCAGCCCATAGCTGAATCCTAATGTGACATCACGGGATGTGACATTATGGAATGAGACTTTATAGATTTCGGCTTGCGGTACGACTTTATTTTGTCTTTTTGGGCCGTTTCCAGGCGTTTGGGCCTCTCCGAGGGAGTTTGGGCCTTAGGGGGATGAAGTGGGCCGTTGGTGGGGAAGTTCTTGGCCCAAGGAGGGAAATTTCTGCCAAACCCTAGGGTTTGCACCCCTCCCTTGCGCCCCAAAGGGGTGGTGCGCCCCCCTCCACCCCGCTGTCCTCTCCATTGGGAAGCTCCGCGACAAGGAGATTCGGCGGATTCGGAGCGAGGAAGGAGATCGGGAGAAGAAGATTCGCCGTTCGATCGATTCTTCGAGGAAGGTAAGGAATGGTAGATCCTTTGGTAGGGTTGTGTCGTTGGTTAGAAGGGTTAATCCATGTCCTAAATCCATGTTTAGGTGCTGTGGCTAGATGAAATTAGGGAGAATGCAATGCTGTCCCACATTCTGTCCTTGGACAGATTGGGTCGTCGGCCTTCGGTCGTGATTTTTGCAATTTTAGAGGCGTCTCCTGATCGTCCGTATGTTGAGAAAGTTGTAGATAATTTCAATACCTTTCAGTGTACACCAAGAACGCGTAATTCCGATCAGCAGTTTGAAAGTTATGGCTTTTTTACCGAACGTTGTCAAAACTGTGACGTGATTGGGACAGATCGTGTTGATCTGTAGATTAGTCAATTTTAGAGGCCGAATAAGTTTTTCCCAATACTTAGAAAAAGCTAGGAAATTTCCTAAGCTTCGAGAAAATGTACTTGTTTGTTTGATTTGGAGTTGTTAAGCCCAAGATATGGCCTTCCGAAGGCTGCTACCCCGTTGAACAGAATCTCTGTTTTTGGGTATTGGGAGTATATCGCGAAGTCGGTTTAACTAGGTGTTCTTGTGTGGTCTTGTGTGCATGTGGTTGAGTATATTGAACCTTTGTGTAGGTGGTGTGACCCCAGGAGTGCCGTCGTCGTCTCACCACGCCGTCTCACGAGGGTGAAGGCAAGTGTATTGTGATGTTTGTGACTTGAATGGCATTATGTTTGCATTATGATGCGAGTTAACCGTTGACACGTTTGCTTGCCATGTTTGATTCTTCAAAGAGATTAAGTGAATATGAATTGATTAGATGATTATGAAATGCTATGTTATGGATGTGAGGATGAATATGTATCTAATTATGGCTATGCAATGGTTGAATTGAGTGCATATGCAAGTTTATTCATGTTGATGACATATGTGCATTCATAATGGAAGAGGCGACCCATTCTGATACGGGCCTCTGTGTTCACACGTAGTGAACGCGAAAGACCTACCTTGTAGTCCCATTAACGGTTATGTATGGGAGCGAGTTAGTAAGAGTAGGCACCCTCCATCTACGGGATGGAAGGGGAAAGAGAGTGCATGCCGATGGGTGTGCACTCGGCAATACTGGTATGTGCTTCAAAGAGACATGTGCATCGCATTACATTGCATGGATAACGTTGTTTATGAGATGCTTATGATGCTCTATGAGATGCATATGAAGATGATTATGACAATGTTATATGAGAGCATAAATGAAGAAGCTTATGAGTTGATTCTCATGATGTGTGAATGGTATAAAGTATGTATGTGAATTGTTATTGTTTTTGTACCATTGCAATACACTTTGCTGAGTGATGAACTCACTCTTGTGTTTTATGATGTTCTTAGGTACCATGAAACCGGCATGCGGGAAAGGGAGCTAGTCACACGTCATCACTTAGCATCACACATTTAAACAATGACATGTTCCTTCCTTTAATTGTGATGGTTAATCCATTGAACTAAATTGTGGTTTTGATGCTTCGTTGGTCGTCATGAGTATATGATTAGTCCATATTTGACATGTGACGGATAGGCTTTTATCCTTAGTTGAATGGTGGCTGAAATTCTTGATTGTCATGTTATTGCTATCGTTCATTATGCTATCTTGATATGTTAATGTTGTTATTGCTTCAATTCATGGAAAAACAAAGGAGATGCTGTTGAAATTTTCGGTTTTAGCATTTACTCCCTTGTTGTATTTTTATCTTTATTTATGGTATTTAGATGCTTCTTCTATCATGATTGGTGACATTTAGAGCATACTAGATGTCAGGGTCTTACACCTAAAGTCTCAATCCATAGTTGAGGTCTACCAATTTCAACCTATAACTGCATTCTAAATTATCAGCCCATAGCCGCGTTCTAAAATCTCAGCCCATAGCTAAATCTCAACCCATAGTTGAGGCCTACATTCTCAACCCATAGTTGAGTCCTGCAATCAGCCCATAGTTGAGTCCTACATTCTTAACCCATAGTTGAGTCCTACGATTCCAGCCCATAGTTGTTTTCTAATCCCTTCAACCCATAGTTGAATTTTGACAACCAATCCATCTCTCCAACCATCCGTTCATCCATTTTAAATCCTCTATTTCTCATTTTTAATTTAAAAATAGGTTTTTGTTATGCAAGTAGTGACCACAACAATTCCAACATTAAATCTCAACCCACATTAAATTCCAACATAAAACTTTGATCCCAAAATATGATTAAGCGAACTTGCCTAAATAGTGGTAGCAATATTTGTCCTAACCCGGTGTCCGAAAATAATTGCCCGATTGATTTAATTCGCTTCATGCAATTATGAAATATTATAATTCTGATGGCTATCAACTTATTACGTGATTTATTGTGTCCAACCTTCTTTGAACGGGTTGAAATTACCAAAAAAATGTGTTGCTCATTTTTTATTTAAAATTTTTATGAATTTCAGAAAATTTTAATTAAGATGGTTTAATTGCTGGCATTTTACTTTAGCACCAATTTTTATGTTAGAAGGCTTATTAAAATCCCTGCCATGATTTCCTTTTAGTAATAGTATTATTTACTATTTTTAGCTATTATTGCATTTTCCAATTTTATACTTATTATTTAATTAATTGTAGTTATTTATATTATTTTTAAAATTTTCTAGCGTATACAAAACGTTTAAGTACAGTTATTTATATTATCTTTAAAATTTTTGAGCAAGGACAAAACGTTTAATTGAATCTAATATGACTCACGCCCCCACAGAATTATTTTTATATTTCCCTTCTTTTTTCCTCTTTTCGTCTTCTTCTTTTCTTTCCTCACCTTCTTTCTTCTCTCCTCTCTCTTTCACCTCCTCCCTCTCCTCGTAGGAAGCATATCCTAGATGAAGCTACCGTTAGATGAAATTTAAATAGTTCAAATTTAATTATTGCATATGTGCACAATTCACTTATGTGCACAGAATATATAGCCCTCCTCCAAACCTTCTTGCACCGACGCAAGCTAGCAACCATTGGAGACAGCCTTACTTCCTCCGGATCCGACGCAGCACTCGGCTCCACCTCAGCCTGGGCTCGCCGGCCGTCGGCCCCTCGCTTTGGGCTCGGTTGACCTTGTCGCCCCTAAGGCTCGGCCCTGCTTCTCCCCCTTCTTGGTCCTCCCTCTCCCTCGCGCGGGCAGCCTATGCCCGGTCGCGCCGCCAGGCCGCCGCCTCTGCCCTTGCCCGCCGTTCCTCAGCCGGCTCGCCTCGGTCTCAACCGCCATCCCTCCTCTCTCTCTCTCTCTCTCTCTCTCTCTCTCTGTAGCCTGGCTTCTCCCTAGCCGGCTCGGCGCTACTGGGTCCTCTGGGTCTAGCTTGTCTGGGTCTGGCTCGTGCAGCTCGAGCACTGGCTCTGGTTCTAGTGCGTACAATGCCGTCTCCAACTCTCCAATCCTGTGCAGAAGGTGAGACACATACTCCTGAGTCTATCGCCACCCGTTCTTCTCTGCCGTGATCTCCTTGCAAGCCTTCTGTAGTTCCTGGCTCGTATTGTCGAGCACATCTTCCTGGGCGATAACATGTCATGCCAGCTGTGTGACCATGGTATTCTCATCTTGGATCAGTCTCGGGTCTAGAAGGTTATTGCTACGCGGATGGTAACGAAACACCGTGCTCTCCAGCTCTCTAGCGTAGATGCGGGCGATGTGTCGCATTGCTCGTCGTGACGCCTCCTGGATACTCATCTGCGTTGTAGACCTCCTGGCGGTGCAGTGTATCGGTCGATTGCCCTTGCCCTTCTTCCTAGCATGTACCGTAATCTTCACGTCACAAGCCTTAATCAATCCCGCTTGTCTGATTATGTTCACCTGGTAATGCGGCTTCTCAAAACCTCCGAGAGTCTGCAGCATACGCCAAAGTTCTGCGGCGTGACCAACCTCAAGATCGACGTAGTTGATCTCTCCCTCCTTCTGTCACAAAACGTTCGCGTAAGAACGCAATATTTTAAAATCGAAGCGAAGACAGAAAGAATTCAGCAAGGGGTATGAACAAGAAAGAAAGGGATAAGTCGAGAATTAATTCAATATCTGGACAAACTTTTAACTTTAGAAAATAGATTTTATCCTCACTACGACCATTCTAACTATGGGTGAGCCTACAGTCAGTATGGCTCTGATACCACCTCTGTCGGGTCCCGAATTTGCAAATCCGGACCCTCTGTGTATTCAGCACTAGTCGAGGAATCACGCTAGTGCACACAGTCTCAACATCGGTAAATATCACAATCATACTCAACGGAATAGTAAAGTACTTTATTGAAAGGAAACATAACGGGTTGCTCAACCTTATGGTTGAGTTACAAAAGTACGCCTCGCAGGGCTAAGGACTTATTCAAATAAAAACTGCAGCGAAATATAAGAAAATGCGTGGCGCCAACCAGTATGCCACAGGCAACTGACTGGACTCGCTCCCTAGTTAGACGGTTCCTCCTGAAACTCCTCCTCCAATGCTAGCGTGGATTCCTCTTCAACTGATGTTGTATTGTGGCAAGGGTGAGTACTTGGTACTCAGCAAGTCATGCACAGAATGCGAACTAATATACTATATGCATGGCTTAGTACAAGGAATAGCTCATGGTTCAATTGAAGTAAACAACATTTAACAAGTAACATAAATAGATTCGAAAGTAGTAAAACAAGTGTACAATATCAATAACTTTCCAAGGAGTTAAATAAACATCTTTCCCATTCCTAATCCACATTTCCATCAATGTCATTCTTTAAACCCAGCCCTTTTTCCACGTCCAAGTTGTTTTTATGAAAGTCTAACCCTTAACTGTAATTCCCGAGCAATGTCCAATGCTGCGGACACGGCTATTCGAATAGATTCTACGCTCTGCAGAGGTTATGCACTTTACCCACAAGATACAGCCAAACACCACAAAGGCGAGAGTCCGTAACAAAGCCTTTCGGAAACCGCTAACCACACAAGTGAACCTCTCCGGTTTTGGCCATACACCATCCCTTCCCTTAGCAAAGGCGAAGTATGGGACCGACATACCGTTGGATGGGTACCATGCCTCAGCACTGGTACGCTCCCCTCTCAAGCTACACAAAGGGTGTAGTTGACACCCCGAGGTACCACAAGCAAGTTATTAGTAACTTAGTCAACTAGGTCCGTCCCATTACAGACATGAGGTTGCACGATTGACTCAGTTCAAAGGCTTGCAAGGTTAAGTCCTTAGGGTGACCAGGGCAAGACTACCCGAAGAACCAAATCAACGTCCCCGGTGCCACACTGGCCCACCCGATCATTCTTGCCACATGCCCCGATCGAAAGCTATTTATCAAACCCCCAGTTGATTACTATGCACCACGTGCCATCATCATCATCAATAACACATGACACTTCTCCAAAACAGGTTCCATATCTCATTAAGTCAACATTAACATTTAATTATCCAAAATCATGTCATGTATACGTGGCAGGTCTAAGCATTGTGCTACAACGGTCTAAATACCCACGTTGGCAATTCAATGATGTCCAACTACGTAATCCACAACTAGGGTGACAAGGGGTCATGGCACATAATTAAATAATCAAGGTGTCATAATGCAAGCTAGCATTTAGCTAATTTCCCAAAATTAATTAAAGCATTTTCTAATTGAACTAGCATGCAGTAATTTAAATCAAATAAATTACAAAATGGGATCAACATGGTCAAGGCACAACTTGCCTTCAAAGAGTACTTGTTCTTGGTCTTGAGCTGGCTCCTGGGTCAACACTTCCCCCTCGAAGCCTTCGGGCACTTCAACGTCTACTCGTAACGCGTGCAAATAGCAATAAATAAATAAACAGTAGGCAAAAAGTGTCCAAACATCCAAATAAAGTTCATAAACAGAGAGAACATAATTTTATGAATTTTTAGGAATTGGAATCGCTCAAATCGGAGTTAAAACGCAAAAGTTATAATCGTTTAAAGTTTAACTAATCAATTAAATAATATTACAGAGAAAAACTTTGGTCCAAAAATTTTATAAAATTCATATTTGAGTAGAGCTCAATTTTATACAAATTTAGAAATTTGAACCACTCAAATCGGAGTTGAAACGCAAAAGTTATAAGCGTTTGAAGTTTGAATCTATTTCTAAAATCAATAAACCGAATTAATAAATCATTTTCTTTTTCGGAAATTAATTATTGCGTCAGCCGTGACACGTGTTAGCACCTGATTGGTCCACGCCGGTCCTGCTGATGTCAGCACCGGTCGAACCCCACGATGACGTCAGCATGACATCATCATGCCACGTGGCGCTCTCTGGAGCGGCCACGTCGGCACCGGCGCTTGGACTCGGTCCACGCGGGCGCGGTCCACCGATGTCGTGCCACTGACAGGCGGGCCCGCCCTGTCAGCGGCTCGGGCTCACGCCTGTACGGGCGCGCCTGACACATGGCCCCTCTAACACACGGGCCCCACGTGTCAGAGACACGCTCCCACGCGCGTGGGTGCGGTTAGGGCTCACGTGGCGTGATCTCAGCCGTTGGATCTAGATCCAACGGTTGAAACTAGATCTAATTACCGCAACGTGGCGGTGACGTGGCTCAACGTGGGCCGTTGGATCTTGATCCAACGGTCCAGATCTAATCTGGTTCTACGCGGTTGGGGGCATACGTGGACTTACCGTGGCGGTCCGATCGGGATCGGACGGCTGTTCGAGGTCGAGGGCGTCGATGGCGTGCGGCGGCGGTGGCTTGGCCGGAGGGGAGGAGGACGACCAACGCGCCGGCGTTTGCGGGCTTCTCCGGCGAAGTGAGTTCTCCCTTCGGGTGCGCCTCAGCCTGGGGGTCTCAGGACTGGGCTCAGCCGCGGCGGAGAACGACGGACGGCGGCGGAATTCGGAGTTAACCGCGGTGGAAGGCTTCTCCAACTACGGCGAGCTCGTGCGGCCAAACGGCGGCGGCTCAGGCGTGAAGGGTTGGTGGTACGGGTGCGCACGGAAGTCGGCTTCTCGGTGGCGGTGGCGGTGGCGGCGGCTTAAATAGTGGCCTTGGCTTCCGTGAAAAGCGTGGAGACCGAGGCCCACACGCGGGCGGCGGCGGAGTCCGGTGAGGACTCGGATTAGGTGATGTGGCTCAACATGGGCCGTTGGATTGAGATCCAACGGTCACGGGCTAGGGTTCGGCTGTTGCACGGCTCGGGCGAACGCGGCTCGATCTCGTCCGTTGGATTTTGATCCAACGGCTGGGATCGATTAGGGTTAGGGTTAGGCGCGGCGGCGCATGTGGCCTACGTGGGCTAATGTGGGCCGTTGGATCTTGATCCAATGGTCCACGGGGTTGGGGTTCGTCCGGTCGGGTCCGGTTCGAACGCGGTTCGAGTCGGGCTCGAGTCCGACTCGGACCCGGACTCGGTCGGATGAACAGTAATAACCCGGTTTGGAATTTCCAGCGATTAAATATTCAAAATAATTCCCAGAAATTCATTTAATTCAAGAAAAATAGCAAAATACTCAGAAAAATTCCAGAAAAATTCTAGAAAATACTTTAGAGCATTTGGGACTCAAATAAAATATTTCCAACAAAAATTTATTTGAAACTTTTGATTCTTTAATTATTTCAAATGGGAATAAATTCAAATTAAATCCAAATAAATTCGAGAAAATTCCAAAAATTCACAAAAGTGCAAAGTGGCAGCTAAATTCATGAAAAGCAAAAATTGGGGTGTTACAAAACAGAAGCTTCGAGATACCATACCTCTCAGCTCTTGCTTGATTCCCAAATATGCCCTTCAAGTCCACAATCATATTGTTAGCATCCTGGTCCTCATATTGCTTTTGCAGCTCAGAGTTCATGGTGACAAGCATGAGACAGCTGACCTCTACAGAATCATTAACATGTTTTTCATATTCCGCCTTCAAACTGCGAGAAGCATTTTCGGCTGGTTCATCAGGAATTGGATTCTCTAGAACATAGTCTTTCTTTTCATGTTTGAGAACAATTCTCAAATTGCGATACCAATCAACAAAATTTGTTCCATTCAGTTTTTCCCTTTCCAAGACCGATCTTAATGCAAAACCAGGTGTGGCAGTAGGAGCAGTAGCAGTAGGAGGTGCCATTTAAGTACAACAAAAACATGCAAAGTTTCTAAGCACTATGTTTATGTAAAACCTTCACTAAACATTTTAACAAAAGACACTCCTATCTTAATGCCCCTTTCATGGACACATAGTGAGTATTCAAGATCCATATTCATCAAACACTAGTGAGTTTTGACATCACTGCTAGAAGTTAAATGACATAGGTAAGCAACAACTTTGCTAATTACATCTTATGTAACTCTTGTTGGTTGAGCATGAAAATAGGTAATGAATGCCTCCATCAACTTGACTCATGGCCAGGTCAACCCGCCCCTAGGGCTCACATGAGGGTGGGAGCACTTCCCGTTTCCGGGTGCCAATTAAAGAACCAAGCCTCGTGTGTGTTTTCCTAGACACCAATTGTCTTGTATCAGTTCTTTCATTACCGAAATCAAGTCCCAACCACTTATGTCCTCAAGCTCAAAACCGTTTTGATAGCTTGATTAAATCAACCATTGTTATGCGCAATGTGTCCAACACATTCCTATCATGTATTAAGATAGCCACTGATATACTACTTTGGTAGTCATATTAATAACGATCTAAATTCTTGATAGGTGCAACAATTGGGTGGACAAGTTTAATTTAAAATTTGAACTATGGTGATGAACAATATCTACTATGAACATGGCATCACATGCAATGAGCATAAAGAAAATAGTAAGGATTAAACACACATCCACATATAATCAAATTAAGATGTGAAATAGTATGGCCCTTAGCATTAGGATCTCCATCATCATGCTTGATTGTTCACCTAACCATCATCTTGATTGTTCACATAGCCACCATGCTTGATGTCACCAACATCATAATTGTAGATACAACTCCTTACAACTTTGATAATGAATATTACATTAGGGTTTGAAATATCACAAGTCGACATGCAGGTCGTTATACATTTTAGATTGAAATAGCCTTATGGCTTGACACGGCACGCAGGCCATGTAAATATTACATACATCACATACACATAGGCCATACTATTTCACACAACATCCTACAAAAACGAGTTAAACAAGATAGATTCTACGACAGCGGGGTTCCAAGGGGCAGCGCCCCTGGCGGCGATCCCCATGGACGCATGTGTTCTGTCAAAAGAAAATGCCCTCAAAATCTCCACGGATCAATCAGATTGACCCAATCCGATTCAATCTGATTAGCTTGGTCCCATATGGTTGCGATTCGTGAACCCTGATGGCGGTAACCCGACCGGTAAGGGCAACGTCGTACCATGAACGGACTCACCCAAATCAAGATTGATTCGGTTTGCACTTTTCTCAAACCCTAAACCGATCGATCTCATCGACGGCTGCCTCCACCAATTCATCACATGAATCGGTTGAACATGTAATAGATCCAATCTACTATCCTCACATACCATATGTGCAACATCTAGATCATGAATCTACACGAGATGGCTCTAATACCACTGTTGGGGAATGTGGTATGCTACTCTAGTACAAATTAAAATTTCTACCGCAAAACTAGAAAAGCTACTCGCAAGATGGGGATCATAGATCAATTACCACTAGACGCGCAGTCGCAGAATCCTTCGCACGTCGTTGTAGTGGATTGTTCTGGCCGTAGTCATGGATCGTCCTTGCCTCGGTCGTGGATCGTCCTCGCCTCGCCGTGGATCGTCCTCGCCTCAGATCGTCCTCGCCGTGGATTGTCCTCGCCGCAAATCGTCCTCCACGCCGTAGTAGCAGCAGCGTCACCACAGCAGTCCACACGTCCGGGGATGCGACGCCGTGCGTCGGTGTGCAAGCACCGGGTCGCTCGGCAGAGGCAACAAGAGGAGGTGGCTAGGGTTTCTGGCGAAACACCTCTAAAACGCACGAAAGTGTGTACTGCGCCCAACCTCCACCCCTCCTTATATAGCCACGAGGTGAAACCCTAGGCAGTCAGGGCCCATCTACGCGCTAAGCCCACGAGGTCCATTAATTACAGATCCAATCCGAATTAATACGTTCCAGCCCGTTAAGTGTGTGACCCTGTAGGTTCATGCGCATTTGGAAATGGATTCGGAAAACCCTTTTCTAATCCAATAGTCGGTAGCGGCTCCTTGTCTGCATGCCAACTCCCAAACGCATATGAATAAAGTACTGATGTAATAATCCCTTTGCCAAACTATATGAAGATCGAACTCAAGACGAGAAGCATGTCATCCTTCGACAGTTCAATCCATCTCTTGTATCCATGATATATTAATAAGTTGTGATTGACTCCTCAATCACGGTATGGCCATGCACTTCCTTAATCATATCACACGAGTGGCCTATACATATATCTCCGTTACACTGGAGTGACAAATCTCATCTTAATCGCTCACTTCCCTCTGCATGTTTCATAGTGAACATGAAAGCTACCTTTATAGCTATCCGGTTAAGAAATAGTGTTTGGTAACCCCAAGGTAAACTATTACACATGCAGGAAATGTGACAATCTCAGGTCTAAGGATCATACATCTACTATGTATGAGATACACTGATGACACATAAGAATGTAACATTCTCGCAGTGTCTCATTGTGGGTCTATCTAACCCATGTTTTTAACATGCGTTCACAATGTATTGATGATATCTCCATATCCAATGATTTATGAAACATGATCATCGATCAATACATATGCTGATCTATTCATCGTTGTCCACTACGATGATATCCGATCAGAGATACTTACAGAATTATATCAATAAATAAAGAGTTTCATAAGCAAGTCACATACTTATTGATCAATATAATGATATGCATTCATTGGACCAATAACCATATTATTATTCATAATAACACTAACACTATTCCTAGCATGGCTAAAGGCATGATTGTGCACCTGATGTTGATGGATCTGGTATTGATGGGGAAAATGGTGATGGTGAGGTTTGGGGCTGAGGCCGACGGCGAGTTGGCTCAGATCTGGGCCTCCTCCTTGACCTCCTGGTCTATTGGCTCCTTCCTCTCCTTGTCTCCTTCTTCCCGGCCCTGGCTTTGTGACCTCCTGGATTTGCTCTATTGCTCTTGAAGGGCTTGGCTGGCTCCTGATGCTTGGTAGCTTGAGTGTGGTGGGAAGAACGGCAATGAACTGGGGGCTCGGTTGCTCGGCTGGTGCTTGGCTTGCTTCTATCCCTGCTCTCGGTTGGCTGTGTCTTCGGGGGAAGGAATGGGGCTGTGCTTGGCAGGCTTAGTCTTATCCTCATCTATGGGTCAAAGTTACCTTTTTACCCTTGATCTTTTTACTGATTTACTATGATTTACTATGGGATATTTTGTACTAATCATGTAATTTGCAAGTTGTAAAATTGTAAGGCACTTTGTTAATGAGTAAAGTTGGTCGTTATATTTGGTTGATTGTTTGATTGAAGTGTGTTATTAGCTGCGTTAATGAACTCATTTGGTTAATGAAACTTTGGGTTGTTACAATTAACATTTAGCACACTGCGGTGTTTCCTCTATACTTTTGAAGAGTTTAGAGTTTAGATAATTTTTCAGTATCATCCTGCTTCCTTGCATTTCTAATTACATGCTCACTTTGCAAGCTAATATATTATTATATTAACATGATTGTCACTTCAAAACCACAACATTCCATCTCAGCTCATGTATTATTACCATATCATTTGCTGATGCTGGCTCACGCGTCGTCAGTAATGGGAAGAAATGAGAATTCTAGGAGCATGTTATCCTTTTTCTCCTGTATCGTCTTCTAAGTTTTGATGATCTTTGTCAAGCATAGCAAAACCAGTAAAATTGGCCAAGATGGATCGGTGATATCAAAACTAAAACTTTGTGAAGTATATCAAAACCAGTAAGTTCCTAGGCTAGCTATTGCAGGGAAGTTTTAGTTTTCTTCATTTTGCCTGCCTTCATACCGACTGACTGTTTGTTTTCCTCATCTGAATGTGTTTGAAGCATTAAACTTACTCTTATATGATTTTACAGTCAAACCTGCGTCCAGCGAGCGAACCTTCTTCGCTTCTCAATTATGTGTAAGGCATAAAATATATCAATGTTTAAGTTTAGATTCTTTTGTGGTGTTAAAAAATATTTCTCTGAACAGGGACCTAATCAACCATATAACTTCACAAGCTCACCAACACCATCATGGTTTTCAACGTTGACGTCCCTGAACACCTTGTAAATTGTCTAAAGATTAATAGAGTGAATATTAATTGGATTTACTAAGTTACATTTTAACTAATTTTGTTGACCTGATTGCATAGTTTACAGATTTATGGATAATGATGGTCTTAATGGGACAATCCCTAGCGCTCTTTTTAGTATCCCACAAATGTAGCAAGTGTAATTTCCTCAAGACTCGTGCTACAACTCTGTAATAGCATACCTAGCTATGAAAATTTTGCTTCAGTAAATTTCTATGCCTTCCGATGTTGTAACTTGTAATGCAGATCACTAGCTAAGAATGGACACTTAATATGAGGGGCAACATCAGCTCACTACTGCGGGTTGTTAATTTGACAAATATAATCAAATCATCGATGCCAAATTTGATCCGAGCTACACCAGCAGCCTCATGTAAGCACCATCCCATATGGCTGTATACTTGTACAACTAAGTGGTCCGCATTCTCACCCATCTTTTTTTTGTACTCGTCCAGACTAACAGGGAATCCTGTATGCTTCGACAATAGCAGTTTCTACAGCAGCAAATGCCATACTCTACTAGCCTAGGTTCATGTGGTGCCATTTCATGCCCCACTGATCAGTCAGCGAATCCAGTGTCTTCACAGAACTGCGCTTGCACCACACCCTTCGAGGGTTTGATGATCATGTGAGCACCCGCCTTCTCTGACGTGACAAACCCCATGACATCCCAACTTTTGGAGTCGACGCTTGTGAAGAACCTTAGCCTAGCTCAGGATCAATTGCCCTTTCCAATGTCGAGTTCAGCCCACACTACTACAGAATGACACATTACTATCGCTTCATCTGTGTCGGTTCTAAACTTTTGACTCAAAAACTGATTGTGATAAGTATATTCCATTTGGAAATCTTGGTAACAGGTTATCACAATCGGTTCTGAGAGGGAACCGATTGTGATACGATAATAATCCCAATCGGTTCTAGATAAGAACCGATTGTGATAATCATTTTGTTATCACAATCGATTTTTATCTAGAACCGATTGTAATGAGTAGGTATTATCACAATCGGTTTTGGGAAGAAACCGATTGTGATGAGCACAGGGGTTATCACAATCAGTTCTTTTCCAGAACCGATTGTGATGAGAAGGTATTATCATAATCGGTTTTGGGAAGAAACCGATTGTGATGAGCACAGAGGTTATCACAATCAGTTCTTTTCCAGAACAGATTGTGATGATTTTTATATCAGTAGCCAATAGGGCAACAGAATGCCCCAGTTCCATTAGGTGAAACCAAGAACAGTTCAACAGAAACATAGTTTTTGTGAGATCCTCCACTCACACATTTCCCCTTCAGGGAACAAGAAAAAAACTTTTGACTCCAACACAGACCGCTTTGCTAGAATCCCAACACAGACCTCATCTACCCTTCATTCATACTTTAATATTTGTGCAACTTGCTTTTTCGGACGATGAACAGTACCGCTCTGCTAGAATCCCAACTCGCGGTTCAACTCTCAGACAATTTATATAGACACATGTAGTTATGCAAATTATATATAACATTATAGTAGCATGAATGCAACAGAGAATAATAATATATATACCATTCCACACATTATACTTTTTTTTATCAATAGGACATCAAACATTTGATGCCCCAGTTCCATTCAATGAAACTGAGAATAGTTATAACATTTTGGCGGCATTACAGCTAATATATTAAATTTACCACTCGCGGCTCTCGCCCGAGTCACCCGAGTCATCCGAGTCGCCAGAGTCGGTGTCGCTGGAGACTACGCAGAGTAGTGGTGGTTCATCCTCCGATGATGAACCAGATCTAGACGACGCGCCGGTCCCAATGGTGACCGGCGCGTAGTACTCCTCCTCCTCCTCCTTCTTCTCCTCCTCGTCCTCCTCGTCGTCGTCGTCGTCCTCCTCGTCGTCGTCGTCGTCGTCTTGATCGTCATCTCTGGGACGCTTCCTGCTGGCTTTGGAGGCGCCCGGATGGGGTGAGGCGCCGGGAGGGACGACGGGAGACAGGTGGGGCGCCGGCGCCACGCCGGAGTGAGGCGCCGGAGGCTGAGGCGGCGCTGCCGGCGGCGGTGAGGACGCTGGAGGATGGAAGTCGTACGGTGACTCCACGGAGTAGTCAGACTTTGCCTGAGAAGGAGGCGCTGCCATTGCTGCGGTCGAAAGGAGAAGTCAGACCCTGCAGAGAAGAAAGGAGCTATGTGAAAGAGAAGAAAGGAGCTATATGGAAGAGCTATATGAAAGAGAAGAAAGGATCCATTGCTGGAGGAGTCAGACCTTGCAGAGAAGAAAGGAGCTATATGGAAGAGTACTACCGACGATCAGGAGCTATATGAAAGGAGCTATATGGAACGCGATCGATCACATTGGTAGCTATGTTTGAACGGTCAAATTGGCAGGGAAGACGAGGGGGTGGATTAATATCCATGTCGGTTCATATCCAGAACCGACAGTGATGACTTATGTTATTGCAGTTGGTTCTTTTTGAGAACCTACACCGATAAATTATCTGTGTCGGTTCTATAAAGAAACCGACAGTGTTGAGGATCCAAATTATCACTGTCGGTTTTACATATAAGCGACGGTGATAACTAATTAATCACAAACGGTTCTTCTATAGAACCGATTGTGATGAGGTTCGCTAGGTTTATATGTACCGTCTGGACTCGGGATGAACTTATTAACTCTCGTCGAGTTGGTTCGCTAGGCGATTTCTCTATTTTCCTGCCTAGCTTACTTGTGGCTTTATTCAAAAGGTGGGCCCCATTCCTTGGAATCCCTTCAATTTTGTATTAACGTACATTATTCGATTTTGATTTGGTGTCATTAGCAGAGTGTATGGTTGAGAAATTAGATCGTGGAGGAGATCAGTGCGTTGAAGGTTAAAGTTAATTGAAAACCTAGCTAGCTTGATCAGGAGCTAGATTTCCCCTCGTTTGTGGTTTTCCTCGAAAGGTGACCAGCATTAATTCTTATAAATCCCTTCAATATTGCAGTAGGACTTAAATTAATTTTTTATTTGGTGAATGTGTACATTACATGTCATAATTGTTTCAATATAATTAATATGATCAATGATATAGTAGTTAATTAGGCTGCGTAACCTATGCGTCTCCCGTTCGAGGGTGCTTGTTTATAAGTATGCTAAAATGGCATATTTATAAATAAGCAGTCTCGAATTGTCCACATTTTTTGGACAGTTCGAGGATATGTGGCTCGGGCAAGTTCCTAAGGTGTTGTACAAACTTTAGAGAAAGTTTCGGCATATCCTGGCAGTGTTCTCCGAATACACATCCTCTTGACATGTTGTCGATACGTGTATTTGGAGAACAGCGGGGAGATGCTGCCGAAATTTTCTCTAAAGTTTGTACAACATCTTAGGAACTTGCTCGAACCACATATCCTCGAATGGGATTAGGACTTGACCTAATTAGCAATTATGAGTCATCGTTGGTACGTACGTACTTAGTTGGTCAACAGATATACGTTTCTTTAAGATCATTCAATCTCTCAACTTTGTTTTCTGGTTCAACCCTTCTTTTATTTCATTGACTAGGGCATTCTTAATTTATTGTTTGCGGTTTACTTGTAGATGGACCGTGAAGAATGGATGTATCAAAAAAGCCGTGTGAGTGCTGAATTTCAGAGGAGAGTTAAGGAGTTCATAAGAATTGCAGAAGTAGATATGGTTATGAGGGGTGTAAAGTTCATATATTGTCCTTGTATTGATTGCACCAATCTCAGGAGATTTAACAACTCAACTCAAATTGAAGGGCATTTGATTCGACGTGGCTTCGTGAGGAATTACACGTGTTGGATCCATCATGGGAGATAGGTAGTACCTCTGTGCTATGCAACGAAGACATGATGGAAGCCGATCACGAGTTGGAGCGTGATATGTTTGATGAGGATAATTTAGATCTAATGTTGCGGGATGTGGAGGGAAATTACACGGAAAGAGAGTTCGAAAAATTTAAAAGCTTGATGGATGACGATACCAAACCATTGTTTTCAGGTTGCAAAGGGGAATACACCAAGTTGGGTTCGGTCCTTGCATTGTTTGAACTGAAGGCAAAACACCGTTGGACAGATACAAGTTTCAATGCACTTTTAATACTTCTATCGGATATGCTTCCAGAGGGAAACGAGTTGCCAACAAGTATTTATGAAGCGAAGAAGCTATTATGTCCCATGGGAATGGAAATAGAAAGGATACATGCATGTCCAAATGATTGCATACTATACCGCAACGTCCATAAGGAACTGCGCATTTGTCCAGTTTGTGGTGTACCCCGATACAAACAAAATGAGAAGCGTAATGACAAGAAGCGTAAGAACCGAATTGACGACGGTGAAGATGTGAAAAAAGGGGCACCAGCCAAGGTGTTGTGGTATTTGCCCATCATTCCCCGTTTAGAGCGGTTCTTTGCAAATCCCAAAGAGGCAAAATTGTTGCGTTGGCATTATGAATCTCGAAAGGAAGATGGCAAGTTGAGACATCCCGCTGATTCGGCTCAATGGAGAAACATTAATTGGCAACATGAGGAGTTTGGTGCCGAGATGAGGAACATAAGATTTGGATTGAGTACGGATGGTATGAATCCGTTTGGTAATATGAGCAGTCGACACAGTACTTGGCCAGTTTTGTTGTGTATCTACAATTTGCCTCCTTGGTTATGCATGAAGCGGAAGTATATCATGATGTCATTGCTAATCTCAGGACCCAAACAGCCGGGTAATGATATTGATGTGTACCTATCACCACTAATTGAGGATTTGGTAAAATTGTGGAATGTGAGGGCTGAGCTGTGGGATGCATACAAAAGACAGAACTTCACCCTACGGGCTATGATATTTTGCACCATAAATGATTTTCTAGCCCTTGGTAATTTGGCGGGCTATAGCACAAAGGGAGCCAAAGCTTGTCCAATTTGTGAAGAGGACACTGATAGCTTGTGGCTGCCGAATTCAAGGAAAACGGTGTACATGGGTCACCGTAGGTTTCTACCCCGAAGTCATCGATATCGTAAGATGGATGACAAATTTGATGGAAAGAGGGAAGTTCGTGTAGCCCCGCAACCTATGACTGGAAGGCAAGTATATTCACGCGTAGAGGATATCGATGTTCAGTATGGTAAGAGCCGTAAATCTGTTCGTCCCAGGACCATTTGGAAAAAGAGGTCGATATTTTGGGACTTACCATATTGGAAGGAGTTAGATGTCCGTCAATGTATTGATGTCATGCACGTTGAGAAAAATATTTGTGATAATTTGGTAGGCATCCTGCTGAACATACAGGAAGACCAAGGATGGTGTGAATGCTCGCCGCGATATGACCTACATGGGGATCAGGCCCAAGCTTGCAGTGATGGAGGAGGATGAAAAAGGGCCGTACATCCCCGCTGCATGCTACACCTTATCCAAGAAAGAGAAAGAAGACCTCTGCAAGTGTCTCCACGATATTAAAGTTCCATCGGGCTACTCCGCAAACATTAAGAAGCTTGTGTCTATGGATGATTTGAAGTTGTTCGGTATGAAGTCCCACGATCACATGTCTTGATGACCCAAATGCTCCCTCGTTGCAATCGTAAATATCCTACCAGGATGACGCCAGGTTGGCAATCACGAGCTATGCTATTTCTTCAATGCGATTTCATGCAAGGTTATTGATCCCGATATCTTGGACAACTTACAGTGAGGTGGTGCAGACTCTTTGTCGCCTTGAGATGCATTTCCCCGTCGTTCTTCGACGCCATGGTCCACCTCGTTGTTCACCTTGTTAGAGAGATTAAGATTTGTGGACCCGCATTCTGCGTTACATGTATCCGCTCGAGAGGTACATGGGTATATTAAAGTCATACGTGAGGAATAGGTCGAAGCTTGAGGGTAGTATTATTGAAGGTTATGGGATCAAGAGGTTATTGAGTTCAAGCGTGGACTATCTAGGTAAAAGACAACCGATTGGTGTTCCTATATCTCGTCATGAGGGCAGACTTGGTGGCAAAGGAACCATTGGGTCAAATCTAATGAGCCCACAATTTGATATGTACTGTAAAGCGCATTTCACAGTCTTGCAACACAACGCAGAAGTTCTTCCATACATCCTACAGCACAAGTTGATATTACGAGAAGAGAATCCACTTATGGATGAGCTTTCCATCACACGAGAACACAACGATCGATTCCTCATATGGTTCAAAGAAAAGGTGAAGGTCTCCGTTAGTACCGAGGATGTCAAATGGTTGGCTGACGGACCAAGATTTAATATACAGACATGGCAAGGTTACGATATTAATGGCTACACATTTTATACTGAAAGTCAAGATGCAAAGAGTACAGTGCAAAACAGTGGTGTGAGCATAGATGCTTTGTCCGATGATCACTCAATTAGAGTATCCTCAACTGCAATGAACTGTTACTACGGGATGATCGAAGAAATATGGGAGCTCGACTACGGAATATACCAAGTTCCATTGTTCCCATGTAAGTGGGTGAGACTTCCTCACGGGGTTAAGGTCGATAAGACAGGTTTTACAATTGTTGATCTGAATAGACTGGCCTACAGAGATGAACCGTTCGTCCTCGCAAAGCAAGCAACTCAAGTTTTCTACGTGCGTGATCCGGCCAATCCGAGGTTGCACGTCGTACTTTATGGCAAGAGGAGGATTGTTGGAGTTGAAAATGTCGTAGATGAAGAAGAGTACAACCAATTTGATGAAACACCTCCGTTTGCAGATGGGGCATGTCTTAGCGGTGACGACGGCACACATGGAACACATTACATGCGTGTAGATCATCAAGAAGGGTTGTATTTTAAATAAATTAAGTTGTAAGAATTCCCTGTATAATGTAGCATTTTGTAGAATATATATGTCAAATGGATCTTATAGTATAGCAAATTTGAAAAAGATTTGACTTTTCGACTCTTTTGAATGAAGACTCTGTTTTAAAAAAATTAGAAATTGGATCATAGTCATCACAATCGGTTCGTTTAGGAAACCGACACAGATAGTATATATTGCGATCGGTTTTTTTATAGAACCGACACAGATAGGGAACATATTGCGATCGGTTGTTTGAAAGAACCGACACAGATAGGGAACATATTGCGATCGGTTGTTTTAAAGAACCGACACAGATAGTGTACATATTGCGATCGGTTGTTTTAAAGAACCGACACAGATAGTAAATATTGCGATCGGTCTCTTTGGTTAACCGACCGTGATAAAACCCCAGAGCATTTTCATTTCGGCGCGCACACTCAGTTCATTTCGGCGCGCACTGATTTCGTTTCAATTCATTCCACAACCCTAGCTCGACCACCTCCCCCACCGGCGCCTCCCCCTCCGGCTCCTCCCCCCCGGCGCCTCCCCCTCCGGCTCCTCCCACACCCCCCGGCTCCTCCCACACCCCCCCGGCTCCTCCCCCATCGGCGGGTACCCCGTGGGCGCCTCCCCCCCATCGGCGCCTCCCCCATCGGCTCCTCCCCCTCCGGCGCAAGTTCCATCCGGCTCCTCCCCCCCATCAGTGCGTCCCCCATCGGCTCCTCCCCCATTGCCGACTCGGTTCGGCGCACTGTAAGAACTATCAGACTGTGGGCTGTAATTGGTTGTAAATAGCTCGATGATGATTGCTTGAAAATGAGGCTTGATTAATCTGATCATTAAAGGAACTTGCTAGACCTAGATAAGCACTGCTCTTAGCTGACAATTTGGTGCCACTTGCTCTTAATGCATTGTTCTAGGGTCAGAGCAGTGCCGTGCTTATTCCTTTATGCTCTTAGCTGACAATTTGGTGGCACTTGCTCTTAATGCATTGTGGTAGGGTTAGAGCAGTGCTATATTCATTCTGTGCTATGATGTACTTGTTGTTTTCTGTGCTAGAGCAGTGCTGTTCTAGGGTTGTAATCCTGAAATTTTCAGATGTAATAGCCGGTGATATATTGGCCATCTAGAAGTTGGACGGCTAATTAATTTAGCAACCCTTCTATAGCAATCTGAGAGCAATCCACCTCGGCTAATTAATTTAGCAACCCTTCTATAGTAATTTCTTTGCATTATATTCTCATTGCAATTTGAAACTTGTAAAACATGCTATATTATCGCACTTTATTATCGAGTTTAGTTGCGTAACCTATGCGTCTCCCGTTCGAGGGTGCTTGTTTATAAGTATGCTAAAATGGCATATTTATAAATAAGCAGTCTCGAATTGTCCACGTTTTTTGGACAGTTCGAGGATATGTGGCTCGGGCAAGTTCCTAAGCTGTTGTACAAACTCTAGAGAAAGTTTCGGCAGCATCTCCCTGGTGTTCTTCAAATACACACCCTCTTGACCTGTTGTCGAGATGTGTATTTGGAGAACAGCGGGGAGATGCTGCCGAAATTTTCTCTAGAGTTGTACAACAGCTTAGGAACTTGCTCGAACCACATATCCTCGAATGGGATTAGGACCTTACCTAATTAGAGATTAGGAGTCATCGTTGGTACGTGCATTACTTAGTCGGTCTCTGAGATAGACATGTGAATTGCTTTCTATTATGTGAAATATAATCATGTCAGAAATTTGAATTGCTTTCTCTCATGAAGTTTAGGTTTGACATATATGTACTTACTTCGAAATGTCGCAAAGAGAGAGCACCGGCTCAACGCCAGAGAGAGAAGAAGGTCCTGCTACCCCATCGAGGAAGGTTAGAAAGGGTAGAGGACCGAATAAAGGAGCCACAGGGAGAACGCCGCAAGTGCTCCACTTCAATGCCACGGGGGTTTGCACGGGTCCTAGCAAGTTTAAGGGACGCTACTCCTCTTTTCTCGGCCAATTGGTGAGGGAGCGAGTGCCGATCACAATTAAGGACTGGAGGAAGGAAGTAAGCGACGAGCAGAAGAACCGATTGTGGGACAAAGTTAAGGGGAAATAGATTATACCAGAGGAAGATGAAATCAATGCGAGACGGTATGCCTTGAAGAGAATGGGTGTGGCTTTGAGGCATTTCAGGGTGACCATGCATGCCGAGTTCGTGTTGAAAAACCATACTCCCTTCCAAAGGTATCCATTTGTTACTCCCGAGGTTTGGGAGGAGTTCGCAAGGATGAGGAATACGCCCGAGGCGGAGGAGCTGAGAGAGAAGAATATCGCTATACAGATGCATAACACACACGCGCACCACCTCGGTTCCGGTGGGTATGTAGGGAAGAAGGCAGAGTGGGCGCGACTAGCGGAGGAGTGTGCAACCTCTGGGACAACGATGCCTTACTCCCACATATGCGAGGAGCGGACACGCGACTGGGTATTAGCGAGGACGAAGAAAACCTCTGACGGTCAGATTGTCATTCCAAACCCCGCGACCACACAGATCGTCATGACCATCGTAAGATATCTAACATAGTACATTGCATATTATATTCCCATTGTATTTTAGCAATAATTTATATTTGCGACCTGCAGGAGGAGGTAAGCCTGTAGAAAGAGCAAGGAGCATGTGAAAGCCAAGGGTCAAGGGACATCCTGTGTTCGGCAATCGGGAAGCCCGATCATAAGGGTCGGGTGCTTGCCGCAGGTGCGGGGTATACGAAGAGGTCCTTCTTTGTAGAGGAGAGCGCTTCCAGTGCCAGGGCAAGATCATGGGAAGCACGTGAGGCGCAGATTAGAGCGCAGATGAAGGAGGAGTTGAAGGAGGAGTTAAAGGCTGAGATGATGGCAATGTTCTCCCAGAATCAGATTCCTCAACCATCGCCTATGCTACGCCCTAGCAGCTGCTCTTCCAATAAGGAACGGTGCATTCCACACCTCAAGGTAATAACTGTTTCGGACCAAAAGGTACATGAGTAAGCTTAACAAAGATTATGATGAAGATGCTGATCACTTCTTGCAGGGTCCTGCCAGGTGCCAGCTAGTCCTGATCGACGATGGAATACACATTGAGGCTGCGCGCGGGGTTGCATTTCCAAGCAAGGAGGATGACACGGTGCATGGTATACCTTTGGGGATGGGCTACATGAGGGTGCAGGTGGACTATGTCCACGATGTTTACATGTCTCATGCCCTGGAGTTCCCCCCGAACGAAGATATTGTGGTGTCGTGGAACCACCGGGTCTCTTTTTTCTCTTCCTCTTCTTCGGACTGTTTCTTGTTTTTCGGGGAACCTCCTTTCTCCACTGTATTCTTCCCCCCTTTATAGGGCAGGCCTGGGAACATGCCCCTATTGATTGGCCTTCTTTTTCCTTGTTATTTTTTGTATAGAGCTGACCTGAATTGTTTTTATTGAATCACGTCTCTCATGCGTTGGGTTTTTTGCCCTCTGTTCGTACACCTTTTGTAGGGGTTCGACGGGAATTTCACTTGTGTTGGGGTCTCAGATTGCCCGGACACGTCATTGAGTACTCGGGAGGAGTTGTTGGGGGGTGTCAGACCTTGGGGATTGGCTCTAGGTTCACGTCAGGGGGAGACATGGGTGGGAGTGATTTCCTCCGGTTTCCTCCCTCGCCACGGAAGGGGAATTCCCCTCGTTGCGGAGGGGGGGAAAAGGGCGATCTTTACCCATCACCCCTTTTTACCGGGGGATGATCTCCTAGGGTATAGACCCATTGTTTTATCGAGGGAAGAGGTTAACACTTGTAGACCCGTTCACGTGGACCATTAGATATGGGGGCTTCGTTTAGCTGGCCGAGGGGGGAGGGATAAGCCTGGTCGGTCCACCACACTAGCCCCTCATGTCAGCGGGTAGATGTCATCTTGCCCGCTGGGATGTAATAGTAAATATCCGAGTTTTTTTTTTGCATATCCTGTGGAGATAGGGTCTTCCGATGGTGGTGGGGTTCTTTTTCTTTTGCTTCGCATTTCTTCCGTTTTCTTTTCCTCATTCGTGTTCGTTCGCTCCATGGATCCCCTCGTCCGAAAAGCGTTTAGTTTCTCCCGAAGAAGACCAGGCGTTAGTGACGAGTGTTAGAGGGACTTAATGACTCGGTAAACTTCTCGAGGGACGTGGGGACGCCTTGGCTTCCCGCGTTCTTATTTAACTCTGGCCTTTTTTGCCTTCCTCGCCCTTGCCCGCCTTGTTAGTTTCAGAGTAGACGATCGCTCTCTACCCCTGTCTTCCTTTGCTTTTTCAATGGCTGACCTCCCCGGGGAAATCATGGAAGAAGACCCCATTTTTGCCAACCTGGATGAGGGGCCGCCTGTGGTAGAGATCCCGCCGCTGCTGGGGGAGGAGGGAGCCCCTATCATGGTTCCTGATCTTCCGGGTGACGCTCTCGCTCCCGGGGGTTTTCCAGCCGCCGACGATCTCGAGGCCTTCATTGAAGGTCTATGGGCGGATTTCGACATGATAATGGCCGCACAGGAGGCCCTCGCCCGAGACCTCGCCAACCTCGACATATTGATCGGGATGGTGCCGCGGCTGTTGGAAGCCAAGGATGCCCTCGCGGAAGCCGTGGCGCGTGCTCATCGCATCTAAGTCCGCTTCGTTTCGTATAGAAGCTTCTGTTGGATTGCCATATTATGTATGATTGGGATGATATTATGTAACTCCCAGCAGGGGGCTCTTACCTATATCTGTTCTTCGTCCTCCTTGTTTGAATTCTTTCTGGTCATGCATTCTTAGCTTCCTATCGTACCTTGATTAGTAACGTAAAACGGTCTTGATTCTTTGCTCAGCCCAGTTCCGGGTTAGGATGCGGGAATAGGTACGGTCGCGTAATGCGTAAGCACCCTCTCCTTCCCTGCCGAAGGAAAGACAGGATACTGGCTTGGGCGTATTTTCTCAATGACTTGGCTAGTATAACACGGTGTGTTCTCCGGGCCTTCGGAGCGAGGGGAAGGTTGGCACCTTAACCCGGTCGGTTATTTCGTGAAGAGACGAACCGGGGCAACGAACGAATAGTAGTGTCGGTGCGACTAAATACCCATGAATCCTGCGAACTTCTTAAGGATGGGTGGGACGTTTGCCCGACCAAGCATCCGCGAACTCCTACCCGGCGCGAGGCAACGGGTCTCCGGAGCGAGGGATGGGTGGGACGTTTGCCCGACCAAGCATCCGCGAACTCCTACCCGGCGCGAGGCAACGGGTCTCTGGAGCGAGGGATGGGTGGGACGTTTGCCCGACCAAGCATCCGCGAACTCCTACCCGGCGCGAGGCAACGGGTTTCTTGATTTAAGTCCTGGAGAATATGAAGATGGCTCGGGTTCGCAATGTCTTTCCATTATTTTATTGATAAGGATCGGTACATTTCTTTCCTTCGTATTCCATCACCTACGGGTAAAATTTCTTGAGTGCGTCGGTATTCCATGTCCGTGGTATTTCTTCTCCGTCGGGGGTAACGAGCTTGTGCGCACCCTTCGCAGTTGACTCTTGGATGATGTATGGTCCCTCCCACATCGTTTCCAGCTTCGCGAAGGCTGTGGCGGCCCGCTTGAGCACCATGTCCCCGGGGTGTATTTCACGTTTCTTCACCTTCTTGTTGAAGCTTCGAGTTGACGCCTCCGCATAGGCTTTCATGGTCTTTAAGGCTTGAAGCTTGCGTTCTTCCTCTAGATCACACGTGATGTCGACTGCCTCATGGGTCGGGGTTTTGATTACTCGCAAGGATTTTGCACGGATCTCTGCAGGTGAAACGGCTTCCTCCCCGAAAAGGAGGCGGAAGGGGGAGAACCCGATCGCTCTTGAGGCTGAAGTGCGGGTTGCCCATAAGACGTGGTCCAGCTCGTCAGGCCAAAGCCCCTTTTTAGAGCCGTAAAGCCTTTTTTTTATGCCATCAAGAAGTAACCAGTTCGCCCGTTCCACTGCCCCGTTCGACTGAGGATGACCCACTGAGGCGAAGCAGATCTTTGTCCCGATATTGTCACAGTAATCGTGAAATTTCCAGGAGTCGAATTGAGACCCATTGTCGGTCACGATCTGGCAAGGGACCCCATATCTGCAAATAATCGTTTTCCATAGAAATTTGACGGCGGCCTCTGCGGTTATCTTCGCAACCGGCTCTGCCTCGATCCAGCGGGAGAAGTAATCGATGGCGACGATTACGAACTGAAGGTTTGCTCGAGCTTTAGGAAGCGCCCCAACGATATCTATTCCCCACTTGGCGAAGGGCCAGACCGGCGGTACCGCATGTAGTTCATTGGGCGGGGCCCTCGTTTGCTTGGTCATCCATTGGCACGCATGACAGTGTCGGACCATGTGCTCCGCATCTTGCAACGCTGAAGGCCAGTAGAGCCCCATCCGGAATAACTTTCTCACGAGATTCCTAGGGGCCTGGTGTGCCCCGCAATCTCCCTGGTGCGCTTCAAGTAAAGCTTGCACTCCTTCTTCTTGCGAAATGCAGCGTAGCCATGGAGCGCAGAGGCCGCTACGGAATAGGAGGCCGTTGATGATGGCGTACTTCTTTGCTCGCCTTTCGACGCGCCACGCTTGTGCCTCCTCGTCTGGCAAAACTCCCTCCAGGAGGTAGTTGTATATCTCATTCCTCCAGTCTTCACTGGCTGCTCGAACAATGAGATTTATCTGGGAAGGAATGGAGGGGGTGCGAAGTATCTCGAAGAAGATTGTCGAAGGTAGACTTCCTCCGGTGGCTGCGATCTTGGCTAGCTCGTCGGCGCGTTCATTTTGGGACCTGGGAATTGCATTAACGGTGAACCCAGTGAAACCCTTCTCCATGGTTCGGACCATCTCGACGTACTTCTGGAGCTGTTCATCCTTCACTTGATATTCTTTGGTGATGTGCCCCTGAATAAGTTTCGAGTCGGTGTATATTATCGCCTTGCTCGCTCCCATGATCTTCGCTTTTCTGATACCCAATAAGAGCGCTTCGTACTCGGCTATATTGTTGGTTGAAGGAAATTCCAGCCTTGCTGCGAACTCCACTTTTTCTCCGCTGGGCGTGTGTATCACCGCCGCTATTCCCGCCCCACTCGCCCCCCAAGATCCGTCGGAGTTGATGGACCACATCGTTGGGGTTTTGTTGTCCTCCGGGACTGGGGAAGTCCATTCTACCATGAAATCGACGAGGGCTTGGCTTTTGATTGCCGTGCGAGGAATTATGGTTAATTCAAAGGGAGCTAGCTCGACCGCCCACTTGCTGATGCGCCCAGTGCTTTCCCTGTTGGAGAGCATAGACCCTAGAGGATATGTAGTCGGCACTTTGATGCGGTTGGCCTGAAAATAATGCCGGAGCTTTCGAGATGCCATTAACAGAGCGTATGCCAGCTTTTCCATTTCCGAGTATCGTAGCTTCGCTCCTTGGAGGGCTTCAGAGACGAAGTAGACCGACTGTTGTTTGGCGCCTAGGGGCCGCACTAGCACAGCGCTGACGGCCAAGGGGCTAGCTGCTAGATATAACAGAAGCTCCTCACCTTGCTTCGGGCTTTGCAGGACAGGGATCTCCATGAGACTTTGCTTCAAGTCGTCGAAGGTGCGTTGGCATTCCCCTGTCCAGATGAAACTATCGTTTGAGCGCAAGGCTTTAAAGACCGGCAAACTTCGTTACGCGGATTTTGGCAAGAATCGACTGAGTGCTGCTATCCGCCCTGACAACCGTTGTACTTCTTTCAGGTTTCTTGGTGGAGCCATGTCTTGGACAGCTCTTATCTTTTCCGGATTCGCTTCTATGCCCCGTTGGGAGACCAGGAAACCTAGCAATTTTCCTGCGTCCACGCCGAAGACACATTTTGCCGGGTTAAGCTTCACCTTACCTTTTATCAAATTTCTGAAGGTTTCCCGGAGGTCCCCGACGTGATCTTCTTTCTTTTCACTTTTGACAATGATATCGTCAACGTAGGCTTCCACATTTCTTCCTAACTGATCGGCGAAGATCTTCGTGATGAGTCGAGCGAAGGTAGCACCTGCGTTTTTGAGCCCGAAAGGCATCCGCACGAAGCAATAGGTACCGAAGGGAGTAACAAATGCCGTCTTGTCTTCGTCTCCTTCTTGCATATATACTTGGTGATAACCGGAATATGCGTCAAGGAAGCTCATCCTTTCTGACCCGGAGGTTGAGTCAACCAGCTGGTCGATGCGGGGCAGGGGGAAGTCATCTTTTGGGCATGCTTTGTTTAAGTCAGTAAAGTCGATGCACATCCTCCATGCTCCGTGGCCTTCACGACTAGGACGATGTTGGCCAACCACTGGGTATCGGGCTTCACGGATGATTCCCGCCGAGTAGTTTAGTCACCTCCACCTTCGCGGCTTCCTCGCTTTCTACCGCAAGTTTTCGCTTTTGCTTCTTAGGCTTTACGCTTGGATTAATGGCGAGGGCATGTTCGATAATTTCTCTCGACACCCGAAGGTCTTGGGCCCCCATGCGAACACGGTTTCGTATTCCTGGAGGAGCAGCATCAAGTGTTTTTCCTCCTCGGGAGACAACATGGTGCCGAGGATCACTATCTTGCTGCTTCCTGGCCTGAGCGGTATCCGTTAGGTTTCCCCCTGGGGCTGTGGTTTAGGGAGCCAGCGGCTGCGATTTGCAGGTACGACGGGATCTAACTCAGTAATGCAGACGTGTTTGATTTGGGGCGGGTTCTCCATATCTATCTTCCTTGCCAAGGCTTGGTCTCTTCGCACCGTGATGACACCATCTTCGGAGGGAATTTTCATGCATAGAAAACCGTGATGAATTATGGCCCCCATGGTCGTCAACGAGCCCCGGCCTAGGATCGCATTGTATTGGAAAGGCATGTCTACCACATCGAATGTGACGCGACTTGTGACGCTGGCTTGTGGCGTTGCGAATGTGACTTCAAGCTCCAATTGCCCCATGGTGGTGACCGTGTTTCCCCCGAAACCCATCAGCGGCACTTTCGATTTTTTCAACCGATCTTGTGGGATAATCATTTGTTGGAAAACCTTCATGGACAGTATGTCCGCAGCACTCCCTCCGTCCACCAATATTCGACGTACTTCGCAATCAGCGATAATGGCGGTTACTACCAAGGAATCTTGGTGCGGGAAGTGTACCCCCGTGGCGTCCTCCTGTGTGAAGGTGATTGGCTCGCATTTTACCGGTGGAGGGGTGGCAGGGGTAATTGCGATGTGGTTAATTTGCCGGGCGTAAGCCTTCCTCTGTCTTTTCGACGAGAGATGTGACGAGGAACCCCCCGCAATGACGTTAATAATGCGACGGAGGTGATTCATCCCTACTCGAGGAGGAGGGTGTCGTCGTCCAACGGGAGGTGCTTCCGGCGGTGCAGGATGCGTCTTGATTTCTCTCTGTTTCGCCTCGAACCGTCGATATCCGTTGATCACTTTGCATTGGATGGTGTCATGAGTGATATTTTCCCCGTGATATTCACAAAGTACTGCCGGGGCTCTGTCTCTTCCCTCTTGTTAACTCGGCTTCCCTCGTCTTGCTTTCCTCGGCTCGGGGGTGGCCCTCGTTTCTGCTGCTCCGCGGGCCTGTCGCCCGTGGCCTGCCGATTTCTTGGTTTTTCAATGTTGTGGATCCTCCTCCTTTCGTCTCTTCTTCCAGGCTCTGAGTATCGTTCCCTGGTTTTGGCGTTGGGGGGGAGGTCCTTCCCTCGCCCTCTCTTCCGCGAGGCGAACTCTTGATTCTCTTGTTGGGGCCCGTCTTCCCTTCGGAGGTTGTCTTCCTCCGCCCGCGCGTATTCCCTCATCTTCGCAAAGAGTTCTTCCACCGTACGTACCTCTTTACGAGCGAGCCTTTCTGCCAACGGTCCCCTGCGCAGGCCGCAACGCGCCGCATTGATGATAGTGGTGTCGCTTACTCCTCGTACTTGGCACTTAATCCGGGAGAAACGCTGGAAGTAACTTTTAAGGGTTTCCCCTTCGCGTTGTCTGACCGCAAATAGGTCACTTTCCTCTTTCATTCCGTCGAAGTTACCCTGGAAGTTGCCTTCAAGCTTGCAGCGGAGTTGCGGCCAACAGGTGATCGACCGGGGCTCCAGCGAGGAGTACCAGGACAGGGCTATGCCTTCAAGGGCTAGAAGGAGCCCCTTCGCCTTAATATCATCATCTCCTCCCGCTGCTTCAATCGCCGTATCATAAACGCGGAGGAACTCCCTTGGGTCCGTCCGTCCGTCATATGGCTTAACGGTGGGAAATTTGAAGCTTCCCGGGGAGGGCCATTTTTTGGCCCGTAGGCGGGCGCTGAGGGGGTTTGGATCGTGGTCTTCCCTGTGTGCCATCGCGATCGCTGGAGATAGCACCTCGCGGCTCGGGCTTTCATCTTGTGATTCGTATTGCCCCCCGTCTGATCGTCCTTGCAGACGCTTCAACTCCGCCATGAGTTGCTCGTTGGCTTCCATCAGTGCTCGCACGTTGGGGTCAATCTCCTCCTGAGCTTCGGTTCCTTCTCCATAGGTTTCTTCGTTTTCGTGGGTCTCTTGGCGACGAGTCGGATGTGTCGACGCTTCTGCCACCTCTCCTCCTGGTGTCGAGGCCGTTCGGCCTGTCGCCGGAGGCCGTCGTCTGGGGGCTCGCTTGCGCACGGCCACCGGAGTCTGTGGAGGTAAAGTTCCTGCCACGTTTCGTGCTTCGCGGTGCCGGCATCGCGCCTCGTCATCCGTAAGTCGAGGGGATCTCTGATTGGCTTCTCGCACGCCGTCTTGATTCTTCTGCTCCTGCCGTCGTTGCTGCCCCCTTGGATATTGCCTCCTTTCCTTTCTTTGGTGGCATGGTTGCAGGAAACTTACCCTTGGGCCTGATCGGCCGGCGATGGTTTCACCTTGCGGTTGGGTTCCCCACGGACGGCGCCAGTGTGGTGTCGAGGAACCACCGGGTCTCTTTTTTCTCTTCCTCTTCGTCGGACTGTTTCTTGTTTTTCGGGGAACCTCCTTTCTCCACTGTCTTCTTCCCCCTTTTATAGGGCAGGCCTGGGAACATGCCCCTATTGATTGGCCTTCTTTTTCCTTGTTATTTTTTGTCTAGAGCTGACCTGAATTGTTTTTATTGAATCACGTCTCTCATGCGTTGGGTTTTTTGCCCTCTGTTCGTACACCTTTTGTAGGGGTTCGACGGGAATTTCACTTGTGTTGGGGTCTCAGATTGCCCGGACACATCATTGAGTACTCGGGAGGAGTTGTTGGGGGGTGTCAGACCTTGGGGATTGGCTCTAGGTTCACGTCAGGGGGAGACATGGGTGGGAGTGATTTCCTCCGGTTTCCTCCCTCGCCACGGAAGGGGAATTCCCCTCGTTGCGGAGGGGGGGGGGAAGGGCGATCTTTACCCATCACCCCTTTTTACCGGGGGATGATCTCCTAGGGTATAGACCCATTGTTTTATCGAGGGAAGAGGTTAACACTTGTAGACCCGTTCACGTGGACCATTAGATATGGGGGCTTCGTTTAGCTGGCCGAGGGGGGAGGGATAAGCCTGGTCGGTCCACCACAGATATCACCACTCTCGGGCAAGCACGGATGTCGTTCATCAAGTGGCCCGCGACGGGTGTCGTAGTGCAAGCACCTCCTCCTGCTGCTGCTCATCGCTACCACTCATCGCTGCTATTACTTCGCATCGGGTACTCATCGCTGCCATCGCTATCGCTGCTGGCTGCTGCATCGCTATCGCTATCGCTATCGCTAGTACTGCATCGCATCGGTGTCGTTTCGCCTCGCTTTGCATCGCTTCTCGCTCCTACTACTACTCCTGCTGCTGCTGCTCCTGCTGCTCCTACTACTGCTGCTCCTGCTCCTGCTCCTGCTGCACATGCTCCTGCCCCTGCTACACAACCTGCACCTACGCCTGCAGCTGCACCTCCTGCACCTACGCCTGCAACTACAAATGCTGGTGCGCAAAAGGACTTCTACCACGCTGACTAAAGATACAAAGCAGAGTTCATAGAGTCCCTCCGTGAAGAAGGCAAAGTTGTCAGAGGGCACAGAGCACCCTGATGATCACAAGCGGTACATACATGGAAAGCACTTTCTCCCAAGCCAAGAATTGAATTCTTTGGGCTTGTTCACTCGCCACCTACATGGATGGTACATCGATAGGTCACATGATGAGGCCGAGCCTCGCCACGATTTCATAGTGAAGTATCGAGCGGCCCAATTCCACCGCAACGAGGATGGGACCTTCCCAGTCAGTTTTGAGGATCTGTACTTTATGTACAGCTTGAAAGCCGTCGATATTTCTACCATACGATCCTGGACGCTGTGAGTCTCGCACCATACTCAATCAGATGACTATTTACTGATTTTGTATTATATTTTTTAACAATTGACATGAATTGCAGGATCATGAGGCAGCGAGCCGTGACGGGTCGACACCCTGTCGGGTTTGTCGACCCCGAGATGGTGTTTGCGACCATGGCTAAGTATCAATCGGAGTTCCTTGCAGGATACATCAAGCAGGCATTGCATGACGAGGCAAAAAAGGACTTCATTCTCTTCCCATACCACCAGGAGTATGTACTACTATACAATTCAATTACATGTACACACTTCAACCTTGTATTAACTTATTCTCTTGCATTGTGTACAGTTTAATAAGCAACCATTAGGTTCTACTTGTGGTTGTTCCGAGTCAAAACAAGGTCTACAAGTTGAACTCACTCGAAAATAGACCGATGGACTATGCGATCGAGCCTGTTTTGCAGAAGTAAGTACATTCCTCTAACCTAACACTTTACATATTGAACTACATTACGTATTTTTAACCTCAATGGCATCTCTCCAATGTATAGGGCTTTCATGTCTTACGTTGCTGAACGTGGCCGACACAATGATAAACAAGGCACCAAACTCGAGTGGAAGCGTTTCAAGGTACAAGTGTCTATCATAGGATTTTTTTCTGACACCTATTTTTAATTCGTCTCCTAATTTAAGTTTCTTTGTTCACAGTGTCATCAACAAGGGTGCGATGATCTGTGTGGCTTTTACGTGATGCATCACATGCTGATTTTGGTTGGTCGCTCACATCTTTTCCCTAAGGTATAGAGCAGATTATTTGCACTACTGTCTATGTGAAATTTGTTTACAAGCATAATACTATCAGCATGTTTTAGTTCCAATTTAAGACTTAAATATATTAGTCCACTACTATCTATTTTGCAGGACCTTGATATCATCCGGAAGAGCCTAACCAACGCTGATCTCAAGAAATTACGAGACCATTTATGCCAGTGGTACTGGACAGAAGTTATAACGGATGATGGTAGATATAGAGGCCATTCAAGCAAATACTAGTCCATAAAGTGTAAGCAAATACCCTTCCTCTGGGCTGTAAACCGAACTGTTCTCTCAAAACATTGGCGATTTGTTCTGCCCAATTAACATTGTCGGCTTGTGGTGCAGCCGGACATTGCCAGTTTTCATTGTTCGTGCCCTGCCCCCCGAGTGCAAACTCGGGTCTTTGTCCAATTCGCACCTCAGGAGGTCTTGGCACTGCGCCATAATCACGATTAAAACCTAATGCATCGGGTATGGGTGCGTACGGCACTACTCTATATGGCACTTGTTTCATGGTTGTGGCTCCCCGTGACTGCGGAACCTGACCTATTTCGATCGGCTGATAAGCCGATATCCCGATGCTATTGGAGGGCCTATCTGACTGATTTGATGTGTCTATTTTGGCCCCATCCGTGTGCCCATGGTAGTGTGTGAATCCATCTCTCTGTATGCTTGGTTTCAAAACAGTAGGTTGAGTTGGCATCATAATAGGTGCATGGTGACACGCCATCGTGTTGGTGTTAGGCGTTATAGAGTATATTGGGTACGTGGGGATGGTTTGTGGTGGATCTAGCAGGTTTCCAGACGCAGCTAATTCCTGAGCAATCGTTTTCACACTATTCTCTATCATCGGCTTTAATGTGGATACTAGAGCCGATGACTGGTTAATCAATGCGTGATGGACAGATTGCTCGATCATACTTGATAAATCGGCTTGAGCGGGTGCGTATCGGCTTACCGATTCAGATGTTGAATTTCCGATAGGATTGATGCTTGGGAGTGCAATCTTTTGAGTAACGCCACGGCGTGTTTTCTGGAAGCATCGTAGCATCATTTCCTCCAGAGCCGCCTTTCGGTCTTCGATTTCTTTCCGTTGCTCAGGGGTTAAATCGGCCATCTGAGGCGCGATTATGGCATCGGTGCTGATATCGGCGGTGACCGCGGGCTTGTCGGTTGACGACATTCTTTTATGTCCCACCGGGCGTGCCAAAATATGTTCGCGCAAAAAACGTGAAGGGGGTCTTCGGCCTCGAACACACAAGACAAACACCGGGTTTGCAGAGCGTGCCAGTCGATTTGACCTGAAATCGACAAGGTAAAATTTGTAATTCGATCAAAGCCGATAAACAAAGATCTATCGGCTTTTCGCTAGTCGGCAAGAGCCGATTAGGAGATAACTAGATCAACCGATTACAGTTGATCCGGATACAAGGTAAAATCGGCTTCGAGAAGGCGATGCGCAACAAAACGAAGCAGATCAAACCTGGGTGAAATCGGCTAAAATCAACAATCGGCGATGCGCAGCTATGTTGATTCCGTCGACTTGCAGAGAGATCTATGAAACTAAAGCAAGTAAAAGAAAGGCTTGTAAAAGTAGGTGTTGTTGGAATTGATTGATTCTCTTTGCTTGGCGCCCACCCCCTTTTATAACACGCCTGGCCGATCCGAGTTGCACATGGATACGGTGCATTTACCCGTATCGGCCTCTTATCCGATTTCCTTTCCTTTTTAGAAACGGATTCCTTTTCCGAGTCGTTTATCAATTCCTTTCTGTACGAATACTTCCGATTTCAATACATGCCGAATTTTGGTGCAAACACTAACATACACTACTTTTTTATATATATATAGACTAACTTACACTAATTTTTTTTTGACCCGGTGTCCTGTGACACCGGGTAACAACATATACTTCCGCCCCTGGCTGTCTATACAATGGTACACAACATGTGAAGCTGTCTATAAGACTGCCTATTAAATAGTAGACATCAGCTTTCTCTCTCCTTCTTCTCTCTCTCCACGTCACTTAAAATTCTACATAGCATCTCTTATAGCAACTGACTGTGATCATGCCTTGACACGCTGTCGTCCTTGAAGACCTTGGGCTCAATGTGCCACTCCTTCCCCAACTCCAGCGCACACCGTGGGTCCGTGGCTGAAGGAGGAGCGCGTTGCTAGTGCTACAGTAAGCGGTGGCGCAACAAGATCGGATATTTGTTGTTGCAGCAACAACCTTTTTTTGCTGCAATAGAACTTCTTTATTGTTGCAATAAGTATTCATTTTTGTTGGATTTTTTTTTTTTGTAGTAACAGGGTGGGATGTTTGTTGTTGTAACAATCTCTCTTTTTTGTTGCAATAGAACTTTTTATTGTTCCAATAAGCGTTCATTTTTGTTGGATTCTTTTTGTTGCACTCACTTTTTTGTTGCAGTAGTAATTGTGGATTATGGCACTAGGTTTTTTGTTGTTGCACACGACAGTATATTTTTAGCCCCTACTCCAACGAGCTCCTGCCGAGGCGCACACCGTTGGGCAACACGTGCTTTAGCGACCTTCAACCATCGCGCACACAAGAGGCCCGTGGCCATCAAGCCGAGTATGCTCAAGACCTTGGACTCAGCGCGAAGCACTCCTCCCGCAGCCACAGCCTACCCCGTTGTTGGAGGAGTGAGTTGCTGGAGCTTCAACAAGCGGGTGGCGCAACAAGTTCGGAGATCAGGTCAGCTATTGGGATAGATTTTTGCCAGGGATTTTGAATCCCATGGGGGTGAAATTGAAGACGATGCCCCGGGTGCGAGCTTGGGGAAGGCAACAGGTGATGTGGGTTGTTTGTTGCGGGAGGATCAGACGGTGAAAGTCATTCATGGCAAGGATCTGAAGCAACCAATGTGTACGGAGCCAGCATCTGGATCAGATGTCAGGACGCTAGTCATACCTTTATTATTGTTATGATATGGGTAGAGTCCATGTCACTGTATGGTAAACTACTATGGAAAGGGACATCAGTAGCGGTTCGGAAGAGACATCAGTGACGGTTTTTGAACCGCCACAGATTAAGCGCCACTAATAATCGGAGATTTTCAGTGGCGGTTTGAAAACCGCCACTGATAATAATCATTAGTGGCGGTTGGATAGAAAAACCGTCACTGATAATTATAATATCAGTGGCGGTTCCAACTAAAAACTGCCACTGATAATGCCATACCAGTGGCGGTTCCAATTAAAAACCGCCACGGATATGGCGGTTTTTAATTGGAACCGCCACTGGTATGGCATTATCAGTGGCTGTTTTTAGTTGGAACCGCCACTGATAACCCCGTCCGGCAATAAAAAAAACCAGCATTTCTGGCTAGCCTCAGGAAAGTGCTAGCCATGCCTTCTAAAACAGCACACAAATAACAGCCTCAGGAAAGTGATAGATATACCAACATACATGATTCTAAACTATTTGGTATATATCAATTTTCTTTCACACATGAAACGAAATGTATCTTTATTTGCAAGCTACTAAGTAAATCAAACGTTAGGACAAAGAGAACTTTAGCATGGTCACCAACATTCATGGGTATGTTTATCGGATTCACCTGTTTATTGTCAAGTAACTCGATCTTCCCTTCCGGATAATGATAATAAAACAGTCAGGATAATCAAATGGTTTTGAAAAAGTTTATAGGATGCTTGAACTCACCAATCCAGCTACCATTTGTTGAATTGATTCAATGTCAAAACCAATTTGAGACAGGTCACCTTTAACATCATTGACCTGTGCATATAGAATAGAACTGCATGAATATCTTCAACCGAGAAGAACTGAAAATTCATTTCATAGCTTCACAAGTATACATCTGTGTAAACCCAATCCAACACAGGTTGCAATGCTTAAGGTGTTGCATCAGATATCAGTATGAGGATTTCACTAAAAAGAACATTGATAACTACCATCTTCGGACCAGTTGGCAATGATACCGATACGTGAGGCACAAGTTCAAATAGCAGCAATGCAGCATAAGCTACTAAAGGACCATACAAAGCTAGGGAAAGATTAAGGGAGATTTATACAATTGTAAAATATTGAACAAATTTATTCTACATTTATTCTAGTCAATTAGATTGGATTGATAGAATCAAGATGACTTTATCTGGTAATATCAAGATATGGCATAACACAGTTCTCATTTACGCCAAAAAAACACAAGCATTGAAACTCCTCTAATGTACCAGTAACCCATACCTTAATTAACAACTGAACTAATTGGATAATCTTAGAGAATGAGACAAACAACTATGTGAACTCTCTGCAAAGTAATCAGATGGAATAAACATTCATGAAAAAAGACTCAAAACTATTGTGTGAAAAGACGAACCAGAGCAGGAAAACACCAAGGAACTATACATTTTTTACACCTGTGTGGTGATGGAGGAAAGGTGCAAATGCCAACTTGGTTGTTCTAACATAGCCTATAGAGCATGCTAGAGCTCAACTGTAACAGAAAATATTTTCAGTTAAGTCATACTCATAAGAATAGCAACAAGGTTCGACTGCAACAGAAAATATTTTTAGTTTAGATGCTCGTATTTCAACTCATCACCCATTCAGTCCTTATCAAAGAGCTAATAAGATTAGCACTTACATTAGATATCAAATTGCAAAAGGGGTCAGCTTGAATGTGACGAATGCATACCCTGTCTAATATCTGGACCATGATGTGTTAGCAAAAAGCTTTTCAATTTGTATAGAACAAGCGGAACTGAAACACATACTTACAATTCGTAACGGGAAAAATGATGCAGAGGATTGATTGAGCCATGGGCTCCCAGACCATAGGCAATTAGCACAACTTCTCAACTTCACTAAAAGAGAAGGCTATTCCTACAAAAATGAAAACACACACATTAAACACTAGTGAAAAGGTTAATTATTTTATACCAAGCAACCAAAAAAAAAAAATAAAACTCCAAACTACTTGCATAGTTGCATGTCTATCAAATGATAGCCATTTAAGAAAAATCTTAAACTTGAGTTCATGACTCACATTGACAACATCGAACTGATAAAATCATATTACTGTGTCCAACCTTTTAGTAGTTATCTAGTTCCTCTGCTGAACCTTTTAATAGTTCTCTATTTCCTGTACCTGAGCTCCTCCTAGTCATATCCAATTAACACATAAGAGGCTTTCCTGAGATCAAATTGTGTAACCTTTTCCTAATTAATGGCTTGGATAGCAGATAGCTTCTTACAGTGTAAAGAAGCAATTAGTAAGTTGTTTTAACATGGCAGCTTTCAATGCAAAAGTGATTTCTTCCATTGAAATCCAATTAATCAAAGAGTCAAGATTTTTATTTGGCTCTAAAAATTATATTTGAATTACTACATCTTCTTTCTATGTATATACAGCATTGTTTATGCAAGACAACACACAAAAAAGGAAATAAACAGTTTCAGTTATCACATAATTAAGCCAAAAATATATACAAATTGTTTACTTTTGGATTGAAGTATAAACAGCTTTTGATATTAATATTGGTTTGGAAATCCAAACAAAGAAATAGATGATCATATTTTGCAGCATGTAGAAATATGTCCCTACATGCCTCCTGTAGCTGACCTCATCCCTACCTTCTCAACTCCTTCCCCTAATCGCTATCGCAAAATCCTATTTTGCAGAATGTTATACAACACCTGAGAAAAGATCCAAATGTCATATATGCAATTTAAGGAATACAGATAACATGAAATCCTGATGTCAATTCAGCTATTATTCTACTCATAATAGTTTCATACTAATTTTTGGGTAACAAATACCTTAGTCATTGTAGGAGAGAGCGATGGCATCCCAATTTCCCGATGTGGTGGCAGATCTGGAAAAGACACATTACATACCAAAACAATGGTGGAGATGTGGGGCCCAAAATTCAAACATACTAAAACTTTTATAGCAACATAATGCAAATAGGAATTGCTAACAATGGCCACCCACATAATGCTCTCATATCCATTTTGGACAGTTTTTGAAGTGAACTATAAGTGGCAACCCATTCAACACATTACAAATGATAAACCAACAATGATGGTCATCTTCGGGGAATACAAAGATGAGCACCATCATCACTACATCCTAACCACATTTACAGACTTCATATCTACTAACGAACCAACTACTTCCTAAGCTACAAGCCTACGAGCCTTCAGAGTTGTTTGGAGGCGAAGGACGTGTAAGAAGAGTATGGATCAATGGATCATTATTGTCTTCATCATAAAACTCGACCTTTTTGCTGATGACTTCCTTCGTGATGAAGTAGGCGAGCTGTCCCTGAATGGCTTGGATTTCAACAGGAAGCATTCCTGCCGTAGGCAATTTGAGGCGCTACAAGTAGGAAAAATAAATATCAGAGTTTATATATAGAAATTGAATGGTGCGAATAAATTCGTGAAGTTAACATGACAAACCTCTACGTCATTGTCTATTATTGTAGAACCTAAGATTTCGCGCATGTATTGGCACACAAAGTACCCACACAAATTTGTGCCTTGCGACTGCTTGTGGCACTGCGATATAAGAATATTGCTTGCGATATAAGAATATTGAAGGAATTATTTACTATGAAATGCGATATAAGAATATTGCTTGCGTGCGTACCGGAAATTTAGTACGGAGTGAAAAGGATTTCTGGAATGGGCGGTATCTCGAGCTTTTTGTACAATATCTTTTGAACGCCTCATTCATTAGTCTTAACAGCTCTTCGTAGTCTTTTGTATCTTTGTCCAGTGGGTCCATGATCAACATCTTGCTCTTTTCTGGAGTAATTACTACGATAATCCAGTGGAACCTACATACGCATGTATGATGCTATAGTCATTACTCCTAGGATAAGAGTAATGAACGAATTCAAAGAATAATTTAACCAGCCAGCGAGAAACTTACTTAAAATTGTATGGAAGAAGTATGAAGTCCTTATCTTGTAGTTTTAGCAACGCCCTGTATACGTATTCCTCGACCTCCTTTGATGCTCTTGTGATTTCGGTCTGGTAGACCGTTCCCGGGTCGAGGAATTCCACTAGCCCCTTGGTTCTTCTCAGTTCAATCAACTCATATCTAGATAAGGAAAAAGTTAAACATGACATTTATCGGTATTACATGAATGTAAACCATGATTTATATATTAGCCATTTACAGTGCCCAACATCTCAAAAAACACACGTCGAGGGCGTCGTGATAGAACAGGTTGTGCAAGTTATCGAATTCTATCAGGAAGTAGCCAGCACCCTCATGGTGAAAATGTTCCGCCTAGAAAATGGCAGTGATCACCTTCGGGAGTACATCTTGGTTGGATCGCTCCATGTACCAGTTATGTAATCGCTGCATCATGAGTGTTAGGCTATTAAACTTTGATTCGGTGACTAATGGCTTCCCCATCTCGAATCTCAGCCTTTCTTGATTATCTTGTACTTTAGATTTTGCCTTGCCCTTTCTTTTTCCTAAGATAACATCATACTCTGTTCTAGCTTCGCCTGATCTAACTGATATGGCTTGTCTAATGTGCCATTTCTTTGGATCAGGTGTTGTAAGTTCATCCTTTGAAGTGGACACACTAAGCATTTCATGTTGAGGTGCTGGTGACGAATGGGCTCTTGGAATAGGCTCCTTTGAAGTGGGCGCACTAGCAATTTGACGCTCAGGTGTTGGTGATGAATGGGCAAGTTCTACTGCATGAGAGTCTGGCACTACATGGTCCAAGACGATGTCACGCTTACGCCACTGGATGAATGTGTGAACGGCACTTCCTAGAGTTGTAACCTCATCATTACAGGGCATTTCCAGCCCGATGTTAGCAAATTGTGGAAGCACCGTGTCCACCTGGACCTTTGCATAACCTGGAGCTATCAAAGAGTTGTGCAAAACATCCCCTTGTTGGTATGGATAAGCTATCCCTGTAGCAGCCTGTAAAAATATGTTCATCACAGGTACATTGAGCTGGCAAGGTGTGGGGTCTTGTATGTCGTCCATAGGATAATGGGTGTTATCCAGTTGTTCCAATGGTGTGGGCCGCAAGCGCTACTGGCGATTCGTAGAAATTTGGCGAGAAACGATGTTGTGTCCTTGCGACTGGCTCATAGCTTCTTGTACTTTTTGTTGAACTTGTTGTTCAATGGTGCTTTATAATTCTCGAAGCATCTTTTCCTTCATCTGCTCCAAATCCCGTTCTGCACGCTCTTCTTTGGCTCTCTTGCGACACCTGTAAGAGTCTCCGTGCTCTGGGAAACCTATCCTCCAGGGAACCTTAACTCCAACGCCTCGTGTCCGATCAGGGTGCTCTTTGTTTCCTAAGGCCGCTGTTAGTTCGTCCTTCTCCCTATCCGCGTGAAAATTTCCTTGTTGGACTCGACGTGCAGCTCCTGAATTCGTTGGGAGATTGCCTCATTATTGCTGCTTTTGAATGATAAGCCCCCATCTTGCGAGCACATAATGCTTAACTCGATCCGGTAATCCGGCCAAGGGACTTGTGCCAGTCGATCGGACTGCATCTAATTCTTGCCTCTCCCACTGAGGAATTTTACCCGCGTACCCGCTCGTGCCTAGTCTGTGGGGGTGTGTGTTCCTCCTTGCGATCTGTCGGTGGTGTTCACTGGATTTCATTGCTGTTTCAGCTTGCTTCATCGCAACAAATTCATCCCAATATGGCTCTACTTTAGGATAATCTCCGATGGCTAACCGATTTTTCATCATAGTTTGTATTTAGCCTGGACTTGAAGTTCCTCCATGCAACATCCATGGTAATCAACGCATTTCGACGCACGAGCTCTTCGGCATCTTCGGGGAATTCAAAAGATTCTTTCAGCTCTGTCCATAGATCCATTTTTGTGGCACCGGGCACTTTGTGCCAATCCAAATAGGAGATTGGAACTTTATCCCTTACGATGTACCCGCATGTTGACCTATATTTTGATGCTATTTTTTTCGCTGAAAGAGGGACTCCAGCATCTGAGACCCTCGTTATGGTATGCCGGCCTTCAGGTGTAACACCCCGGCATTTAATATGCCTGAATGCTACCAAACATAAGCTAAACAACATCTAAATACCACAATTAAACATAAATTCCAGCAAAGGCGCACATGCTAGAAACCGAGATTTCGGCAGCATCTCCTTTGTTTTAACATGAATTGAAGGAGCAACAACAGTATAGCAATATAAGGCAATATGAGAGACAGCTAAAATAGCAATAATTAAAGACTTAACGACAATATAAGTCTATCATCAAGCACTTAATGTCTCCAAGGGTCAAACGAACAATAAAACTCTCATATAGCAAAGCTAAACCTTAAAGCAATAATCATCACACGTAGTTTATTATCAAAACTAATAGAATGACTTGTGGAATCAAAATGGGTGAAGCTACGTGCGGACGTGTGACTATTTCCCTTCCCCGCATGCCGTTCTCATGGTACCTAAAACAACAAGAAAAAACACAAGCGTGAGTTCAAAACTCAGCAAGCATATTGCAATGGTACAACAAGAACAATTACATTGCAATAATATCTCACATCATGTAAACCATCTCATTCATGGTCACATATTATCATCATCATCAATATGTATGAAGTGCAATGCGATGCTCATGTCTCCTTGGAAACTCATACCGGTATGGTTGAGTACACACCCGTCGGTGTGCACCCTCTCCCTCCTTCCATCCAGAAGATGGAGGGTGCCTACTCCTCGCTTCCGTTCACCGCGGTGAATGGAATCACGATGTAGGACTTACTCATTGGCTCTCCGGATTAGTCATAACTTTCTCACCGACCTTTCCGGACTAGTTATGACTTTCCCACCGCCTGGGCCATGTAATCATGCCATGTATGCAAATATGCCACATCATATTCAACTTGTACATTAACACATGGCATCATAACATGATAAACATACTCATCATATCAATGGCAGTCATTCAAGCATGGCAAGTGATCATCACATATAATCAATCTCAACTAGTCTCAACTAGCAACCTACAAATCGCTATCCATTACAATACACTTGCCTCAACCACGGGCGACGGATTGGCGAGAAGTAGAAGGCCCTCCCGGGGTCACACCACCTGCACATAGGGACCACACACTCACAATCAAGCCCACAAAACAGTACGCAAACCCTCAACTACCCCGACAATGCCAACTACTCGCAAAACCCAAAAACAGCGGTTCTGTCCTGTCGGCACAGCAGCCTTCCAAAAGGCATAACTCGAGTTCTAAAACTCCAAATCAATTAAACGAGTACATCCTCATGTAGCTTAGGAAATTTCCCAACTTTTTCTAGGTATAGGGAAAGACTGATTCGGACTCTAAAGTTGTTTAATCTACAAAATACCTTGATCTGTTCTAATCACGTCACAGATTTTAACACGCTCGGTAAAACAGCCATAACTTTCAAACGGCTGATCGAAATTTAACGTTCTTTATATCCACTGAAAGATAATGAAATTATCTACAACTTCTTCAACAGCCGTACGACCAAATTCGGAATCTAAATAGGCGAAAAACCGAACCCTAGGTCGACTGCTCATGCTGTCCGAAACAGAGAACGTGACCAACTCAAGAATCCATCTAATGTAATCAAATCCAGCACCACCAATTGATCTAAAAACTTGATAAACATCCTTAGAACAGTACCTAGACCAATACCAAGGATTCCCATGGCCATACCTTTGCCCGACGCACGAAAACTGAAAGCATCTCCTCCCGGTTCGCTCCTCGCTCCTCGCTCCAACGGATGGATCCTCGAGGTGCAGGGGTGGGGAGGCTACCCTAGGGCAGCAAGGGGTGGAGGAGAAGTCGTGGGGAGGTGTAGAGCAAAGGGCAAGGGGAGTGGGGGCGCACAGCCAAAGGGGAGTGGAGGGGATGGGGCGGCTAGGGCCAAGGGGAAGGTGTGGGGCGCACAATGAGGGGGGATGGGCGCACAAGGGGTAGGGAAGCCCCCTTTTACCATCCCCAAGCCTATTTCCTAATCCTAAATGGATTCCTACTCTATCCCACCAAAGCCCACAACCCCCTCTTTTAGGCCCAAACTCCCCTGGAAAGGCCCAAAACCCCAGAAACACCCCGGAAACGCTATTAACCTCCATACCCTATGGTTTTAATCTTAATTCCACATCTCATAATGTTTTTGACCTCATCATGCTCAATAAATAAGGATACGACACTCCGTGGTGTCACATTCTTCCCCCCTTCAACAGGATTCGACCTCGAATCTAATTCGCACCGAGACGCAACCCAGCAAAGCAAAAGATAGCTAGGTCTCACATCACATACCTGAGACAAAAAGCTCAGGATACTTCTCGCGCATGCGAGACTCCAGCTCCCAAGTCGCTTCTCTCTCGGTCTGATGTGACCACAATACTTTAACAAACTTGAGCGTCCGGTTCTTCATCACTCGCTCCGAAGTCCCCAGAATTTCCACAGGACGGGACTCGAAGGTGAGGTCCTGCTCAAGCACTAGTGGTTCCAACGGAACCACCAACTCCGGATCATGCAAGTATTTCCTCAACATCGAGACATGGAACACATTATGCACACCTTGCATGGATTCCGGTAGCTCAAGACGATAGGCCAGCCTACCAACTCGGGCGATGATAGGAAATGGCCCAACAAACCTCGGACTGAGCTTTCCTTTGGTGCCAAAATGCACCACACCCTTGGTGGGAGATACTCGCAAGAGTACGCTATCACCCACCTCAAACTCCAAATCTCGCCGCCTCACATCGGATAGCTTTTCATGCGCTGCTTCAGGCTGCGAGAAGGTTCTGCCGTACCTCTGCCACGCGATCAACAGTCTGCTGAACCCAATTCGGTCAAAGAACTGCTTTCTCGCCCACAGCATCCCAACAAAGTGGTGATCTGCACTTGCGGCCATACAGTACCTCATAAGGAGCAGCTCGGATGCTGGAATGATAGCTGTTATTGTAAGCAAACTCTGCAAGAGGCAAATGATCTTCCCAGCTACCTTTCCAAGCCATCACACAGGCCCTGAGCATGTCTTCCAAAGTCTGGATGGTACGCTCAGACTGCCCATCCGTCTAAGGGTGAAAAGCGGTACTAAGGCGAAGCTGCGTACCCAAAGCACTCTGCAAACTCTCCCAGAATTTGGAGACAAACTTCGCATCCCGATCAGAAATAATAGTCTTGGGTACACCATGCTGTCTCACAATTTCCCGCACATAGATGGGAGCCAAGTCGCTCGCAGAATTGGTAGTGCGGATAGGAATGAAATGCACAGACTTGCTGAGACGGTCCACCACAACCCAAACAGCATCCTTCCCTCGTGGAGTACGAGGTAGACCAACCACGAAATCCATGGAGATGTCATCCCATGGCCACACAGGAATCTCCAATGGCTGCAGACGGCGGGGCGCTTTATGCTCAGCCTTGATCTTCTGACAAATCCCACAAGACGCCACATACTTGGCAATATCCACTCTCATCCTTTTCCACCAGAAACTCTTTCTCAAGTCCCTGTACATCTTGGTCTCCCCAGGATGGACCGTGTACGGGGTGCGATGAGCTTCTTTCAGAATGTCCTCTTTCACATGGGATTTCTGAGGCACGCACAGACGACCCTGAAACCTCAAAGCTCCCACATCATCAACGGTAAAGTCTCCAGACTTGCCATCCTCAAGGCGTTCCCTCACCTGCTGGAGCAACCGATCATGCTATTGTGCCTCCCGTACACGCTCGGGAATCGCTGACTCAAGAATCAATTGAGTTTCAGCTTGCACGGTCCCCGCAAAGCAGTAGGAAACTCCCAAACGCTCAAAATCAGCAACAAGACAATCAACGACAGGGGGCATTATCTTGCGACTGAGAGCATCAGCCACCACATTTGCCTTACTCGGATGGTACTGGATAGTGAGGTCATAGTCCTTTATCAATTCTAGCCACCTCCTCTGCCTCAAGTTCAAATCTTTCTGAGTAAAGATGTACTTGAGGCTCTTGTGATCAGTGAAGATATCACAAGACTCACCATACAGATAGTGCCTCCATATCTTCAATGCAAACACCACAGCGGCTAGCTCAAGATCATGTGTGGGATAGTTCTGCTCATGCTTTTTCAGCTGCCTCAATGCATAAGCAATCACCTTGCCATCTTGCATGAGCACACAACCAAGTCCCAACCGAGAAGCATCAGAATAAACAGTGAAGCACTTCCCCGGCTCGGGAAGGGTAAGAACAGGAGCAGTCACTAACTTCTCCTTCAAAGTGCAGAAACTGTGCTCACACTCTGCAGTCCACTGGAATTTCATCCCCTTCTGAGTCAGCTGCGAAAGTGGCTTGGCAATGATAGAGAAATCCTGCACAAAACGCCGATAGTAGCCAGCCAACCCAAGGAAACTATGCACCTCTTTGACATTGGAAGGCCTCTTCTAATCCAAAACTGCTGAGACTTTGCTAGGATCTACGGATATGTCCTCTGGATTAATGATGTGGCCAAGAAAACCCACTTCTGAAATCCAGAATTCGCACTTTTTCAGCTTAGCAAAGAACTGATTCTCCCTCAAGGTGCTCAGCACAAGCCTCAAATGTCGCTCATGCTCCTCTTCTGATTTAGAGTAAACCAGAATATCATCGATGAACACTACCACAAATTCATCAAGGTACTTGTGTAGCATACTGTTCATCGCCTCCATAAAGACAGCAGGTGCATTAGTTAGTCCAAAAGACATAACTTTAAATTCATAATGCCCATACCTAGTGGAGAAAGCAGTCTTCTCAATGTCCTGCTCCCTCACACGGATCTGATTATACCCCGACTGAAGATCAATCTTGGAGAACACCTTTGCTCCCTTCAGTTGGTCAAACAGATCCTCAATGTGAGGCAAAGGATACTTGTTCTTGACTGTCACTTGATTAAGAGCACGATAATCAATGCACATGCGCCAACTTCCATCCTTCTTCGAGATGAAGAGAACGGGTGCTCCCCATGGCGAAACGCTACGCCGAATAAAGCCCTTGGCCAACAGATCCTCCAACTGCTTTTTCAACTCGTCTTGAAAAGGACGAGCCAAGCGGTATGGAGAGATAGAAATAGATCGAGTGCCAGGAACAAGATCGATACGAAACTTCACATTCCTCACAGGAGGTAAACCAGGCAACTCGTCAGGGAACACATCAACAAACTCCTTCACTACAGGAATCTCCTCAGTGGAAACTAAAGAAGATGGCTTTTCTGACATAGCCATGAGGAAACCCAACTGCTTCAAACGGCGACCAGAAAACAGACTAGCCAAAGCAAAGACGGAACTAGAGGGTATATCACCCTGAAAGGTCAACTCTACCCCTGACGGGGCCTGCAAGGCAACCGTCTTCCAGAAACAACACATCTTGGCACGGTACTGATGCAGCCAGTCCATGCCCAAAATGACATCAAAAGGAGCCAACTGGATCACCATAAGATTGGCGAAGAAAACCTCGTCATCAATGGCGATGGTGCAACCCGGGCAAACCAAGGAACTAGCAATCAAACCCCCAGGAGAACTGACTAACACAGACTCAGAGATCCGCTGAACTCCCAGCATAGCTCTACTAGCAAACTCAGACGACACAAAAGAATAGGATGCTCCGGAATCAAACAGAACAAAGGCATCAACGAAATCCATGAGCAGAGTACCTGAAACCACCTTTGGATGCCCGGTTGACTCGGCAGTCGGCAAAGCGTACACTCCTGGTGGCACCGGGACAGTAGGAGCCCCGACTCCCGGCTGATGCCCCAACAGAGCTGGGGGCGGAGGAGGCAACTGCGGAGGAGCAGACGGCTGCGGGCACCAGTAAGCTACTGGTGGCGCCCATGCAAAAGGCGGCTGAGAAGCAGGAGCAGCCATCATGTGCACCTAACCTCTGGAAGACGCCGCTGGAGTGGGAGGAGAAGGCACCGTCTCCCACTTGATGATGCTACCAGGATTCATCCGGCAGACTCGTCCCATGTGGCCGAGCTTGCCACAGTGGTTGCAACTCCTGGTCCAACCACACTCTGAAGCACGGTGCTCACCACCGCACTTGAAACACATCATGCCCTGCCCAGGCACAGGACGAACAGCCGCTCGCGAGGAAGGCAGCCAGGCGGCCTCATCTTAGCCCCTGAGGAGGAGCCCTGTCCCCCCTTGAACTTCTTGAAGGTGGGTCGCTGAGAAGACCCACCTCCTCCACCAAAAGTCCTCTTCTGGCCCCAGCCTGGGGCCGTAGGAACCCCTGAACCACCCGGGTTTTGCTTATCCCGGGAGAGCTCCAACTCGAGCTCCATGCCCTTCGCCTGCTCCACCACGGAGCAGAAGTAACGAGGGACAGTCGCCCCCATGACAACTCTGAACTCCTGGTTGAGGCCCTTACGGAACCTCCTTGCCTTCTCTCGATCGTCGGCCGCCACAGCCGGCACAAAGCGCACCACGCTGTTGAACTCCACCTCATACTCTGCCACCGACCTCTTTACCTGGGAAAGAGTCGTCAGAGTATGCTCCATCCGCTCAAGGAAAGACTCTGGGTAGAACTTGGCTCGGAAGCGAGCCACAAAGTCCTCCCAGGTGACTGGACCAAGATCGGGGGCTCTAGCAGCTAGAACCCCCTCCCACCAGATATCAGCTTTGCCTTTCAACTGAAAGGCCACAAAGCGAGCCCTCTGGACCGAGGTCAACTCTAGGACCTCAAACTGCCTCTCCATGTACCGCAGCCAATCTGTGGATTGGATCGGCGTGCCCGCTCCGTCAAAAGTGTCAAGACGGAGGGACATCCACTCCCGGAGACTCATCCTCGGCTCCGGCACAGCGGGGGCAACAATAGGGGCCGCTGCAGGGGGAGGCACAACAGCAGGGGCTGCCCGCAACTGCTGGCGCAGCTCCTGAATCTCCCTCTGCAGAGCCTGAACTAAATCCTCATTAGCGGCGGGTACCTGCGCCCCTAACTGTGCCGCTGGAAGCTCCTCCTGAGCTGGCCCATGAGCATTGAGCGAAACGCTACCCTCAGCAACAGACTCCGCAACTCCCTGAGAACCTCGCCCCTGGCCTCCACGGCCACAGCGACCACAGCCTCTACCCCTCGGCATGGTTGCTACAAACAGACAACCATCCAATCACATAAATATAAGCACAACATCATATAATCAAGAACAATGATCAACCATCATCATAGGCATAATCTTCATCAAATAATCAAGCGCGATGCAATGATGAACCAAAACCCCATCCTACTGTGCAACCAAGTGTGTCAAATTTTAGATTAGTTATACCACTTTTGCAAGTTTTAATGTTACTATCCTATAACAAAGTTTTAGTTAGAACCTAAGCCATGTTTCTAAGTTATTCCACATCATATTTTAGTTGCAACTTAAGGTATGACACTAAAAATACACATTCCAAGGACCTACAGCCCTCTCTGATACCAACTGTAACACCCCGGCATTTAATATGCCTGAATGCTACCAAACATAAGCTAAACAACATCTAAATACGACAATTAAACATAAATTCCAGCAAAGGCACACATGCTAAAAACCGATATTTCGGCAGCATCTCCTTTATTTTAACATGAATTGAAGGAGCAACAACAGTATAGCAATATAAGACAATATGAGAGACAGCTAAAACAGCAATAATTAAAGACTTAACGACAATATAAGTCTATCATCAAGCACTTAATGTCTCCAAGGGTCAAACGAACAATAAAACTCTCATATAGCAAAGCTAAACCTTAAAGCAATAATCATCACACACAGTTTATTATCAAAACTAATAGAATGACTTGTGGAATCAAAATGGGTGAAGCTACGTGCGGACGTGTGACTATTTCCCTTCCCCGCATGCCGTTCTCATGGTACCTAAAACAACAAGAAAAAACACAAGCGTGAGTTCAAAACTCAGCAAGCATATTGCAATGGTACAATAAGAACAATTACATAGCAATAATATCTCACATCATGTAAACCATCTCATTCATGGTCACATATTATCATCATCATCAATATGTATGAAGTGCAATGCGATGCTCATGTCTCCTTGAAAACTCACACCGGTATGGTTGAGTACACACCCGTCGGTGTGCACCCTCTCCCCCCTTCCATCCCGAAGATGGAGGGTGCCTACTCCTCGCTTCCGTTCACCGCGGTGAATGGAATCACGATGTAGGACTTACTCATTGGCTCTCCGGATTAGTCATAACTTTCTCACCGACCTTCCCGGACTAGTTATGACTTTCTCACCGCCCGGGCCATGTAATCATGCCATGTATGCAAATATGCCACATCATATTCAACTTGTACATTAACACATGGCATCATAACATGATAAACATACTCATCATATCAATGGCAGTCATTCAAGCATGGCAAGTGATCTTCACATATAATCAATCTCAACTAGTCTCAACTAGCAACCTACAAATCGCTATCCATTACAATACACTTGCCTCAACCCACGGGCGACAGATTGGCGAGAAGTAGAAGGCCCTCCCGGGGTCACACCACCTGCACATAGGGACCACACACTCACAATCAAGCCCACAAAACAGTACGCAAACCCTCAACTACCCCGACAATGCCAACTACTCGCAAAACCCAAAAACAGCGGTTCTGTCCCGTCGGGACAACAGCCTTCCAAAAGGCATAACTCGGGTTCTAAAACTCCAAATCAATTAAATGAGTACATCCTCGCGTAGCTTAGGAAATTTCCCAACTTTTTCTAGGTATAGGGAAAGACTGATTCGGACTCTAAAGTTGTTTAATCTACAAAATACCGTGATCTGTTTCAATCACGTCACAGATTTTAACACGCTCGGTAAAATAGCCATAACTTTAAAATGGCTGATCAGAATTTAACGTTCTTTATATCCACTGAAAGATAATGAAATTATATACAACTTCTTCAACAGCCCGACTCATGCTGTCCGAAACAGAGAACGTGACCAACTCAAGAATCCATCTAATCTAATCAAATCCAGCACCACCAATTGATCTAAAAACTTGATAATCATCCTTAGAACAGTACCTAGACCAATCCCAAGGATTCTTATGGCCATACCTTTGCCCGACGCACGAAAACTGAAAGGATCTCCTCCCGGTTCGCTCCTCGCTCCAACGGATGGATCCTCGAGGTGCTGGGGTGGGGAGGCTACCCTAGGGCAGCAAGGGGTGGAGGAGAGGTGGTGGTGAGGTGGAGAACAAAGGGGCAAGGGGAGTGGGGGCGCACGGCCAAAGGGGAGGGGAGGGGATGGGGCGGCTAGGGCCATGGCGAAGGTGTGGGGTGCACAATGAGGGGGGTGGGGGGTGGGCGCACAAGGGGCAGGGAGGCCCCCTTTTACCAGCCCCAAGCCTATTTCCTAATCCTAAATGGATTCCTACTCCATCCCACCAAAGCCCACAACCCCCTCTTTTAGGCCCAAACTCCCCCGGAAAGGCCCAAAACCCCAGAAACGCTATTAACCTCCATACCCTATGGTTTTAATCTTAATTCCACATCTCATAATGTTTTTGACCTCATCATGCTCAATAAATAAGGATACGACACTCCGTGGTGTCACATCAGGCTTGTTAGTTTTCCCTCGGCCTCGACGTCTTGCAACAGGAGCATCAGCGGGGAAGGCCTCGGCATCTGAGGTGGTTCGATGGATATTAAGGTATCTGCTTGGGCTTGAGTTCGGGGATGGGTTGTAAGCATCCTCTAACCCAGGCTGGGGCTCAGACTCCATAAGAACTACATATATACAGATTGTAGGTTATTAGGGAGGACGGGTTGAGGAGAACATTAAAGGTAGCAAAATCTAGTTCATACATACCATTGGCACTACTAATTAATTACACACCAAATAGATTGAGTATATTAAAATTAAGAGAATGTAAGTTAATTGATTGATAATGCTCTCAGGCACTTGGTGTAGGAATGCTAGAGATTAGCTCTTACATCATCTACACCTGGGTCAAGTTTATCTCATTTGACCTAAACAATTAACTATGTAAATAAGGCCTTGAGTCCTTACCTTCCTAATCATGCAGTTTAAGGTATTATTTAATCAATTTCACTGTTCTTATGATCATACCATTGGAATAATACATATATACAGATGGTAGGTTATTTAATCAACCAAACCAACATATATAGCAGTGCATGTTGGCAAATAAAGTAACACATACAGTAATCAAAAGAGGACAACTACAGGTAAAGAATAATGAACAATCTTTGCAACAGTGAAATGAAGTAAACAATTTTTAGCATGTAAGTCTACTGATTCAAGGCCTAATTCACAACCTTAATTGTCTAATTCATCATTTGACCCAATTTGCATCATCGAGCAATAAAAGAAAAAGCAAAAGAAAACATTGAAGCATTGACATGTATATGGGAAATTAGAATAATGCACACTTTGTCATATGATGACAAAAGATGGTAAAATGATGGCAGGATGACATACGAATAGAACAAAGCAATCAGAACCACTACACTTATAGATGCCAGGATGCCATACGAATATTTTTGTTGCATTTCCCTTTGCACTTTAGTCGGTGTGGGATACTTGCTCATCATTAATGTTGACCTTGGTAACAACTATCAGGTCAAATAAGACATTTTCAGAGAAAACTATTTATAAGCATGTATATGTTTATTAAAAAAATGAAATCATACTACCCAATCATATGGTTCCTTCATTTGACCGATGTCTAGCGATTTGGTTTTGGAGCTAAACACTCAACCTACACCTTCCCTGTTAGCTTTAATAAGTTCCTTACTAATTTCCAGAAAGGGTTTCCCTGATAAGGGTTGGCAGCAATGAGTTAGTACATAATCTAAAATTGTGAAGCGAGTATTTAATTGGCTAATGCCCTGCAGCCACCCAAGTTGCAGTTCCAATATCAAATGAACAAAAAGAGTAACAGCAGATTGTAGTTAATGCCATGGACATGATATAGCAAAAAACATGCCCAGCATTTAGAAGTAATTACAACTAAATGCGGTACAAAATAACAAGTAATTAGACATTTGGGAAAGCAAAAAGGGAAACTCTATGATTAATTAACAACCCACAGTGACATAAGTACATTGGACCAAATTGTAGTTCCAGTATCAGATGACAAAAGTGTAACAAATTGATTGTAGCCAATGCCATGGAACTGTGTACTATAGCTACCTTTCCTTGGTATTTCATTTTAATATAATCAATGTCATTCAACCAGTGGCTGTGAATGCCCAAAACAACCATCTCTACACACGAATAAAACTGATTGCCAATTAATGAATAAGATCTTGAACTCTTACCTTCTTAAATTATGCACTATAAAGTATTTTAGAGTTAATTTTACGGTTCAAAAGATCAAAATCAGATTATGTACTATTTGGCCAAACAATAAGCAAGTGTGTATATAACTGACCAGAAGCTATAAACCAGAGCTACAAGCAATACAATCTAGTCAAGATATTTAGAGATAATCATATGAACATCAAACTAGGTATTCTGAAATAATGACCAAACTCATAGATAGTGAAGCATTGATAGGAAGTAAGTACCTAGTTCAAGACTTGCATCATCTAGCATACAACACAAGTAACAATAATCTGAGTATGATTCTCAGAAAACTCATTGAGGAACAAGCACTCAAATATGTTCAGAAGGCAGAGCAAGTCACAACAATCACGCTATTGTGCCAGAAATCCAATTACTGCTATTAGTGCCACGGTATGGTTGGCCTAGAAGACATAGATACAATGCCCTCTTCACAGAAGTGACACACATAGTGCAGATGTGAGCCTCAAATGCAGCGACACAAGATCAATCTTCAACTCACCTTCCGGATTCAAACACTAATAGGACTATCAGTGGCGGGGGCACAAGACAGACAGGGACGTACCGAGGGGGAGCGGGGAGCGGAGGCGTCGATGAGGACAGAGGCGGCGCCGAGCGGGGGCGTCGGCGGCGCCGACGGGGACGTGGGCGTCGACTGGAGACAGGGACGGGGGCGAGCGGGGACTGGGGCGCCAAGCGGGGGCGCCGACGGGGACGGGAGGCGGCGGTGGGAGGAGAAGCACCGTGAGGTTAGGGACTTAGGGTTAATGAGAAGCACCGTGAGGAAAACCAGCACTGTGGGGTTTATATGGGGGACGTATCAGTGGCGGTTTTTATTAACAACTGCCATAGCTAAGCATTATCAGTGGCGGTTCTTAATAAAAACCGCCACAGATACCCATTAGCAGTGGCGGTTCTTAATAAAAACCGCCACAGATACACATTACCAGTGGCGGTTCTTAATAAAAACCGCCACAGATACCATTATCAGTGGCGGGTTTTATTACGAACGCCCATAGATATTGTTTTTAAGATTTCCTTTTAATATGAAGCTATGACTTGATGTATTAATGTACTTGTGGTGGCGTTGAGCCACCGGGGTCTCTTTTTCTCCTTTCTTCGGAAGGTTGTTTCTTGTTTTCTTGGGGAACCTGTCTCTCCTCTTTCTTCTTCTCCCTTTTTATAGGGCAGGCCTCGGGACATGCACGTATTGACTGGCCTTCTTCTTCTTCCGTCCTGTCTCTTACCAAGGGCTAACTTGACTTTTCCTTGAATCACATCCCTCATGTCTCGGGTTTTTTGCCCTTTATTCGTACACCTTTTATAGGGGTTCGACGGGGATTTTACTTATGTTGGGGTCTCAGATCAGCCTGACACGTCCTTGCGTACTCGGGAGGAGTTGTTGGGGGATGTCAGATCCTGGTAGTTCATGCTACGTTTGCGCCGGAGGGAGACGTAGCTGTGGGGAATTTCCTCTGTTCTCCTCCTTCGCTTCGGAGGGAAACCTCCCCTCGTCACGGAGGGGGGAGTAGGCGGTTTTTATCCCTTTTCCACCTTTTACCGGGGAATGGTCTCCTAGGGTATGAACTCACTGCTTCGCTGGGGGAAGAGATTGACGGTCATAGACCCATTCATGTGGGCCATCAGGCGTAGGAGCCTCGCTTTGCTGGTTGAAGGGAGGTGAGTATGTTCGGTCCACAACACTAGCCCCTCATGTCAGCGGGTAGGCATTGTTCTGCCCGCTGGGATGTTATAGCGAATATTCAAGTTTTTTTTTATCCTGTGGGGACAAGGCTTTCCGACGGTTGGGAGGTTCTTGTTTGCTTCGCATTTCTTCCGTATTTCTCCTCATTCGTGTTCTCCTCTGACGTCGTCTTCCTGATCCTCCACCGATTTAGATCTCCATGGGACCTCGCCGCCCTCCTAAGATAAAGCCGGTTTTGAGTGAAGAGGATGCCGCGGGATTATCCCCCATTTTGGGGCGGTCGGCTTTGAGCTCTGCCGACCTCGACGCATTAGCGGCGGATTTCGGGGTGATGCGCCCTTCCATGCGCCTCCCTGGTGATGAGGAAACCCCTCGGCCCCAGGCGAATGAAGCCGTGGTATTCACGGCGTTTCTCGAAGCGGGTCTCCATTTCCCGTCTGCCCCTCTATTGGCATCAGTACTCCGGGTTTTCCACGCGGAGCTTTCGCAGCTTACCCCTAATGCTATTGTGCGGTTGGCAGTACTGGAATGGGCGTTCCGTTCGGCTGGAATCAAATTGACGGGGCGCTTATTTTCTCTTATAGAAGATGCATTTTGGCAACAAAAACAACAGAAGACAGGAAGCGCAGGCCGCAAGTCATGCTTCGGTTTTCTGAATTTCCAGACGAAGAGGTCCCTTATAAGGGAAATCCCGGTGGCGGCCGCCAAAGGGAAATGGGATTCGGGATGGATATCACGGTGGTATTACCAAATCCTCGTGGGTCCAGACTCTTCCCTTCATACTTCGATGGGTCCAGTCCATGCAATCCGGTCCCCTAATTGGAGCGCGACTGCGGAGGAAATTGGATATCTTGATTATTTGAAGGCTCTTCGTGGCCAGAGTACGATGCGGGACTTGGTTGAAGAATATTGTTTGTGTCGTATCGACCCCTTAGCCAGGAGTTCCGCCGTTACTCTGGAGCGGTCGTCGGGAGGCACGGTGTCTGTGGTTCGGCCAGGGGGGATACAAGATCTGGGGCGCGGGGCAGCTGAAAAATTGGCTCGCAGGCTTCTGGGTCCTTGCCAGGCAGTTGAGTACGAAGCCGCTATGAGTGCGGTTGGGGCCACCCGATGCTCTCGTTTCACCGATTGGGGGCGCCGTGCGGTCCCCCATCCCAGAGGGCCAGTCGGTTCTCCTCGTCCGGCCAAACGGGCGAGGTTAGCCCGAGTGGCTTTGCCCCGGGTTGCTGCCACTTCTGGCGGGAGTGAGGATTTGGGGGATGACGACGACGAGGATGAGGATTGGGGTGAAGAGGAATCCAGCGACGAAGGTGATTCCTCTGGCTCCGTTGCGGCTACGTCTCTCCGGCCGCCGCACCCTTCGGATCCTGCTGACGCTGTGGGGTCTCCCTCCGAAGTGCTATCCTCCGCTATTGCGGACGAGCCCTCAGATGTGCCGATCGTTCTGGAGGCGGGTCTTCCCGAGGCCACATCCATCTCCACTGCCACGGAGGGGACTCCCTCGACCTTCATCCTTGATCCCTCAGTGGATGTGCGTGTGGGCGGAGGGCAATCCCCCGGGTATTCGTTTTTAGAGATCCCAGGAGTGGAGACTATTGATTTGGGCGATGAGGATGACGATGATTTTCAGGCCTCAGAGAGCGCAAGGGAGCAGCCTGAAGGTATGGCCGTCCCCGCGATAGGGGAGACTCGAGGTCTTCGGTTAAATGTTTCCACTCCTGACACCCCCACCGGGGCAGAAGGTCGTACTCCTAACACTTTTCCTGCCAGCTCGTTAGGGTGTAATGTCCTTTCCGGTTTTGACGAAGTCGATGCAGGAGGTGATAATGCGGAGGCGGCGGGGGCATTAAAACCATTGGGGCAGGTCCCAACCGGAACGCCTGCTATTCCTTCATCTGTCGCGGAGGAAGAGGATCGGGGGCCCCCGATTCCACCTTCTCAGGATGGCCCCCTTTCGGGCGGAGGAGTTTTAGCTTCGAACCAACTGACCCCCGCGGGTGGTGTTGGTTCCTCCTTTGTCCGGTTTGACTTGTCGGACTTTTCGGCCTCAGATTTTGAGAGGGGGGCCGTTACAGCCCCGTCTTTAAGAAAAATGCGCGCAGCTTTTTCTCCTTACAACAAATCGGTGGCCTTATTCGAGGAAATTAACGACCTTTCTCTTTGTGAAATCTCCGTGGACAATTATTTAAAGGTATTCTCCCTTTTGAGCTTACATTGCTGATCTATCCGTCTTTCAACATTTTTCTTCTTCATTCCTAGGGGGCTGTCGTCGCTTCGGAGGTATCACGCCGGTTTCGGACATACCTGGACAAGTTTAACAAGGGGGTCCAGGATTGTGATGCGGCGAAGGAACGGGTGGCGGAATTAGAAGCAGAAAAAACTAGTCTTTCAGTGGCGCTCCGGGACTCCAAGGAATCAGAGGCCAAGGCGCAGGCCGAAGCGTCTCAAAGTCGAGACTTGGCAGCAAAAAATGCAGAACTTGAGGGAGTAGTTTCCTTGATGCGGAGCCGCCTTGCCGAAGAGGAGTGGGCTCGCATAGCAGCGGAGCGAAATGAGAAGAAGAAAGATGACCGGATAGAGGAATTGAAGAACCTGTTGGCGGTTGGAGAGGAGGGCAAGAACATATTGAAGAAGCAAGCAGAAGAATTCCCTTCTCAAATTGCAACGGCGCGGAGCGAGGTTCAAACGCATCTTCGTAATACTCAACGAGCGGAGGAGCGTTACGAAACGGTTCGGAAGGAATTAGAGTCCATTATCTCGGGGGTTCACGGAGCTACGGAGGCCTTTCTGCAGCAGCTCCCCCGGTTTGGCATTGATGCCGCCCCGAGCCGTATTCCTTCATCCAACTTGGAAGCTGTCTCCTTCCTCGAGAAATCGACTAAGATATTTGGGGATTCGGCGCTGACCTTCGGTGATTATTGCGCGAGACTGGGCTCCGTCAAAACCGCTCAATTGCTGGAAGCGAAGGGATGTACACACATTCGCGAGCACTTCGGTTTTTCTTCTGCTGCTCCGTCGCTACCAGGGTTTGGAGATATTCCTCCGTTTGGGAAGCCTTCCTCCGCCGCATCCCGACTATCATCAAGCTTCATGTCAGATTTCTGGAGGCAACACGGTGAATCCACTGCGAGGGAGTCAGTACGTCGAGCTCATGCCGTAATGCGTGACTCAGTGAGGGGCAAAGAGAAGCCGCCTTCTTCTTAGCTCGTCTATTTTTGTATAATGGAATCCTTATGAACATCTGGATTGGGTTTATCCATTCTGCCGAATATGTATGTACATTCGTTCGCTTTGCGGGTCTTTTCACCTGAAGAACGTTCAGATGCCCCCGACGGGGACCAGATTGTCAGGGACGAGTATTGGGGGGGGTTAAGGATTCGATTAGTTTCTCGGGGGACGCGTGGACGCCTTGGCTTCCCGCGTCCGTATTTAACCCGGGCCCTTTGCCTTCCTTGCTCTGGGCGACATTGCTGGTTTTGGAGTAAACGATCACCTTCCAACTCTACTCTCTTTTTGTTTTCGATGGCCGACATCCCCTGGGACCTCCTGTAGGCAGATCTTCCTTTCGTCGACCTCGGTGAGGAGCCGCCAATGGCGGAGGTCCCGCCGCTGCTGGGGGAGGAAGCCCCCGCTCTCGAAGACCTGCCAGCCCTTGGCGACCATGAGGCTTTTGTCGAGGGGCTGTTGGCGGACTTCGACATGATCGTGGCCGAGGAAGAGGCGCTGGCCCATGATCTCGCTAACCTCGACGTGTTGATCGGGATGGTGCCGAGGTTGCTGGAGGCCAAGGACGCTCTTGCGGAAGCTGTGGCGCGTGCGCATCGTGTCTGACTCCATTTCATCACATATAGAAGCTTTTGTTAGATGATTATTGTATGACTGGGATGATATGGTGTGAGAACCGAACTTGCATGAATTGATTATGTCTTTACCGCTCATGCTATGCTCTCCAAGAGCCATCTTATTAAAGTCTTTCTTTCTTAAATTCTGTTTGGCCATGCATTCTTAGCTTCCTATCGAATCCTGATCAACAGCGTAAAACAACCTCGATTTTTCGCTCGGCCCTGTACCAAGTTAGAATATGGGAATAGGTACCGCCACATGATGTGTGCGTACCTTCTCCTGCCCCGCCGAAGGGAACATGGGATACTGGCTTGGGTGTATTTTCTCAACTGCCTAGTTGATGTAACGCGGATGTTTTGCTAACGGGCCGCCGGGGCAATGAATGGGCGATAGTGTCGGCGCGACTAGATATCCATGAACTCCTACCCGGCGTGAGGCAACGGGTCTCTGGAGCGAGGGATGGGTGGGACGTTTTCCCGACCAAGCATCCGCGAACTCCTACCCGGCGCGAGGCAACGGGTCTCCGGAGCGAGGGATGGGTGGGACATTTGCCCGACCAAGCATCCGCGAACTCCTACCCGGCGCGAGGCAACGGGTCAACAGGTCTTCTGGTTTGAATTCTGGAGAATACGAAGATGGCCTTTGTTCACAATGTCTTCTCATTATCTTATTGATAAAGATCGGTACATCTCTTTCCTTCGTATCTCATCATCTATGGGTAAAATTTCTTGAGTGCGTCGGTATTCCATGTCCTTGGTATCTCCTCGCCATCTGGAGTAATGAGCTTGTGAGCGCCTTTCGCTGTTGACTCTTGGATAATGTATGGTCCTTCCCATGTTGTTTCCAGCTTCGCGAAGGCCGGAGCAGCCCTCTTGAGCACCATATCCCCGGGATATATTTCACGTTTCTTCACCTTCTTGCTGAAGCTTCGAGTTGATGCCTTTGCTTAGGCTTCCATGGTTTTCAGGGCTTGAAGCTTTTGTTCTTCCCCTAGATTATACGTGATGTCGACTCCCTCGTGGGTCGGAGTCTTGATCACTCGCAAGGATCTTGCGCGGATTTTTGCAGGTGAGACAACTTCTTCCCCGAAGAGGAGCCGGAAGGGGGAGAACCCGGTTGCTCTTGAGGCTGAGGTGCGGGTCGCCCATAAAACGTGGTCAAGCTCATCAGGCCAGAGTCCCTTTTTAGAGTCGTAAAGCCTTTTTTTGATGCCATCAAGGAGTAACCCGTTCGCTCGTTCTACCACCCCGTTTGACTGAGGGTGACCTACCGAGGCGAAGCAAATGTTTGTCCCGATATTGTCACAGTAATCGCGAAATTTCCTGGAGTCGAATTGGGACCCGTTGTCGGTCACGATCTGGAAAGGGACCCCATATCTACAAATGATCGTTTTCCATAGAAATTTGACGGCGGCGTCTGCGGTTATCTTTGCGACCGGCTCTACCTCGATCCAGCGGGAGAAGTAGTCGATGGCGACGATTACGAATTGAAGGTTTGCCTGGGCTTTAGGAAGCGCCCCAACGATATCCATTCCCCACTTGGCGAAGGGCCAGACCGGAGGCACCGCATGCAGTTCGTTGGGCGGGGCCCTTGTTTGCTTGGTCATCCATTGGCATGCGTGGCAGTGACGGACCATTTGCTCCGCATCATGCAACGCCGAAGGCCAGTAGAGCCCCATTCGGAATACTTTTCTCACAAGATTCCTGGGGGCCTGGTGTGCTCCGCAATCTCCCTGGTGTGCTTCACGCAAAGCCTGCGTCCCCTCTTCTCGCGAAATGCAGCGGAGCCACGAAGCGCAGAGGCCGCTGCGGAACAGAAAACCATTAATGATGGCATACTTCTTCGCTCGCCTTTCGAGGCGTCTCGCCTGTGCCTCATCATCTGGCAGAGCTCCCTCCAGAAGATAGTTGTATATCTCACTCCTCCAGTCCTCACTGGTTGCCCGAGCAATGAGGTTTATCTGGGAAGGGATGGAGGCGGTGCGGAGTATCTCAAAGAATATTGTCGAAGGTAGGCTTCCTCTGGTGGTGGCGATCTTGGCTAGCTCGTCGGCTCGTTCGTTCTGGGATCTGGGTATGGCATTGATGGTGAACCCAATGAAGCCCTTCTCCATGGTTCGGACCACCTCGACATACTTTTGGAGCTGTTCGTCCTTCACTTGATATTCTTTGGCGATATGCCCCTGAATAAGTTTCGAGTCGGTGTACAATATCGCCCTCCTCGCTCCCATGATCTTCGCTTTCCTGAGCCCCAACAAGAGCGCTTCATATTCAGCTATGTTGTTGGTTGAGGGAAATTCCAGCCTTGCTGCGAACTCAACTCTTTCTCCGCTGGGCGTCCGTATCACTACGGCTATTCCCGCCCCACTCGCTCCCCAAGACCCGTCGGAATTGATGGACCATATCGCTGAGGTTTCGTTATCTTCAGGGACTGGGGAGGTCCATTCTACCATAAAATCGGCGAGGGCTTGGCTCTTAATTGCAGTGCGTGGTATTATAGTCAGTTCGAAGGGGGCTAGCTCAACCGCCCACTTGCTGATGCGCCCAGTGCTTTCCTTGTTGAAAAGCATAGATCCAAGGGGATATGTAGTTGGCACTTTGATATGGCTAGCCTGAAAATAGTGCCGGAGCTTTCGAGAGGCCATTAACAGGGCATATGCCAACTTTTCCATTTCGGGGTATCGTAGCTTCGCCCCTTGGAGGGCTTCAGAGACGAAGTAAACCGGCTGTTGTTTGATGCCTTGTGGTCGCACTAGCACAGCACTGACGGCCGAAGGGCTAGCTGCTAAGTATAGCAGAAGCTCCTCACCTTGCTTCGGACTTTGCAGGACAGGGATCTTCATAAAGCTTTGCTTCAGGTCATTGAAGGCGCGTTGGCACTCCCTTGTCCAGACGAAATTATCATTGGAGCGTAAGGCTTTAAAGACCGGCAAGCTTCGTTCTGCGGATTTTGGCAAGAATCGACTGAGTGCTGCTATCCGCCCCGCCAGCCGTTGTACTTCTTTTAGATTTCTTGGTGGAGCCATGTCTTGGATAGCTCTTATCTTTTCCGGATTCGCTTCTATGCCTCGTTGAGAGACCAGGAAGCCTAGCAGCTTTCCTGCGTCCACGCCAAAAACACATTTGGACAGGTTAAGCTTCACCTTTCCCTTTATCAAATTTTTGAAGGTTTCCCGGAGGTCCCCGACATGGTCTTCTTTCTTTTCGCTTTTGACAATGACATCGTCGACATAGGCTTCCACGTTTCTTCCCAATTGGTCGGCGAAGATCTTCGTGATGAGCCGCGCGAAGGTAGCACCCGCGTTCTTGAGCCCGAAGGGCATCCGCACAAAGCAGTAGGTGCCGAAGGGGGTAACAAACGCCGTCTTGTCTTCGTCTCCTTTCTGCATGTACACCTGGTGATAGCCAGAGTACGCGTCAAGGAAGCTCATCCTTTCTGACCCAGAGGTTGAGTCGACCAGCTGATCGATGCGGGGCAGGGGGAAGTCATCTTTCGGACATGCTTTGTTTAAGTCAGTGAAGTCGATGCACATCCTCCATGCCCCGCTGGTCTTCCTGACTAGGACGACATTGGCCAACCACTCCGGGTATCGGGCTTCGCGGATGATTCCCGCCTGGAGCAGTTTGGTCACCTCCGCCTTCGTAGCTTCTTGTCTTTCTACCGCAAGTTTTCTCAGCTTTTGCTTCTTAGGCTTCGCATTTGGGTTGACAGCGAGGACATGTTCGATAGTTTCTCTCGGGACTCCAGGAAGGTCTTCGGGCCCCCATGCAAACACGGCTTCATATTCCTGAAGGAGCAGCATCAAGCGTTTTTCCTCCTCGGGGGGCAACATGGTGCCGAGGATCACTGTCTTGCTGCCTCCTGGCCTGAGTGATACCCGTTGAGTTTCTCCCTGAGGCTGTGGTTTAGGGAGCCATCGGCTACGATTCGTGGGTACGACGGGGTCTAGCTCCGTGGTGCAGACGTGCTTGACTTGAGGTGGGTTCTCCATGTCTACCTTCCTTGCCAAGGCTTGATCTCCTCGCACCGTGACGACACCATCTGCGGAGGTAATCTTCATGCACAAGAACCCGTGATGGATTATGGCCCCCATGGTCGTTAACGAGCCCCTGCCTAGGATCGCATTGTACTGAAACAGCATGTCTACAACGTCGAATGTGACACAACTCATGACGCTGGCTTGAGGCGTCGCGAATGTGACTTCTAGCTCCAATTGCCCTAGGGTGTTGACCATGCTTCCTCCAAAACCTATCAGCGGCACCTCCGATTTTTTCAATCGGTCTTGTGGAATCATCATTTGCCGGAAAGCCTTCATGGACAGAATGTCCGCCGCACTTCCCCCATCTATCAATATGCGACGTACTTTGCAATCGGCGATTATGGCGGTTACTATTAGGGAATCTTGATGTGGGAAGTGTACCCCAGCGGCGTCCTCCTGTTTGAAGGTGATTGGCTCGCACTTTACCGGAGGAGGGGTAGCGGGGGTAATTGCGATGTGGTTGATTTGCCGGGCATAAGCCTTCCTCCGCCTTTTCGACGAAAGATGTGACGAGGAGCCCCCCGCAATGACGTTAATGATACGACGGAGATGATTTATCCCTACTCGAGGATGGGGGTGTTGTCGTGCGACTGGGGGTGCTTCCGGCGGTGTAGGATGCGCCTCGACTTCTCTTTGTTTGGCCTCGAACCGCTGATATCCGTTAATCACTTTGCACTGGGCAGTGCCATGGGTGATATTCTCTCCGTGATATTCACAAAAGTACCGCCGGGGCTCTGTCCCTTCCCTTTTGTTAACTCGGCTTCCCTCGTCTTGTCTTCCTCGGCTTGGGGGTGGCCCTCGTCTCTGTTGCTCCGCTTGCCTGTCGCCCATGATTTGCCGATTTCTTGGTTCATCAATGTGGTGAATTCTCCTCCTTTCGTCTCTTCTTCCGGGCTCTGGGTATCGTTCCTTCGTTTTAGCGTTGGGTGGGGGTCCTTCCTCGCCTCTCTCTTGTGGGACGAATTCTTGACTCTCTTGCTGGGGCCCGTCTTCTCTTCGAAGGTTGTCTTCCTCCGCTCGCGCGTATTCCCTCATCTTCGCAAAGAGTTCTTCCACCGTACGTACCTCTTTGCGAGCGAGCCTTTCTGCCAACGGCCCCCTACGCAGACCACAACGTGCCGCATTGATGATAGTGGTGTCGCTTACACCTCGTATTTGGCATTTAACCCAGGAGAAGCGTTGCAAGTAACTCTTGAGGGTTTCTCCTTCGCGTTGTCTGACCGTGAATAGGTCACTTTCCTCTTTCATTCCGTCGAAGTTGCCCTGGAAGTTGCCTTCAAGCTTGTGGCGGAGTTGCGACCAACAGGTGATCGACCGAGGCTCCAGCGAGGAGTACCAGGATAGGGCTATACCTTCGAGTGCCAGAAGGAGCCCCTTTGCCTTGATATCATCGTCTCCTCCTGTGGCCTCGATCGCCGTGTCGTAGACGCGGAGGAACTCCCTTGGGTCTGTCCGGCCATCATACGGCTTAACGGTGGGAAATTTGAAGCTTCCCGGGGAGGGCCATTTTTTAGCCCGTAGACGGGTGCTGAGGGGGTTAGGGTCATTGTCCTCCCTGTGTAGCGTCGTAACTGCTGGGGATAGCACTTCACGGTTCGGGCTTTCATCTTGTGACTCGTATCGCTCCCCCTCTTGTCGTCCTTGCAGGCGCTTCAACTCCGTCATGAGCTGTTCGTTAGCCTCCATCAGCGCCCGCACGTTGGGGTCAAGCTCCCCCTGAGCCCCGGTCCCTTCTTCGTGGGTCTCTTCGTTCCCATGGATCCCTTGGTGATGGGTCGGGTGTGTCGACACTTCTGCCATATCTCCTCCTGTTGTCAAAATCGTTCGGCCTGTCGCCGGAGGCCGTCGTTTGGGGGCTCGCTTGCGCACGGCTGCCGGGGTCTGCGGAGGTAGAGTCCCCGCCACGTCTCGGGCTTCCGTTGCAGCTGGCAGTCGCGTCTCGTCGTCCAGAAGTCGAGGTGCATCTCCGGATTGACTCCTCCCGTGTCGTCTTGACTCTTCTGCTCCTGCCATTGTTGCCGCCCCCTTGGATCCTGTCGCCTTTCCCTTCTTTGGTGGCATGGCTACAGAAAACTTACCCTTAGTCTTGATCCACAAGCGGTGGTTTTACCTTGTGGTTTGGGTTCCCCACGGACGGCGCCAGTGTGGTGGCATTGAGCCACCGGGGTCTCTTTTTCTCCTTTCTTCGGAAGGTTGTTTCTTGTTTTCTTGGGGAACCTGTCTCTCCTCTTTCTTCTTCTCCCTTTTTATAGGGCAGGCCTGGGGACATGCACGTATTGACTGGCCTTCTTCTTCTTCCGTCCTGTCTCTTACCAAGGGCTAACTTGAATTTTCCTTGAATCACATCCCTCATGTCTCGGGTTTTTTGCCCTTTATTCGTACACCTTTTATAGGGGTTCGACGGGGATTTTACTTATATTGGGGTCTCAGATCAGCCTGACACGTCCTTGCGTACTCGGGAGGAGTTTTTGGGGGATGTCAGATCCTGGTAGTTCATGCTACGTTTGCGCTGGAGGGAGACGTAGCTGTGGGGAATTTCCTCTGTTCTCCTCCTTCGCTTCGGAGGGAAACCTCCCCTCGTCACGGAGGGGGAGTAGGTGGTTTTTATCCCTTTTCCACTTTTTACCGGGGAATGGTCTCCTAGGGTATGAACTCACTGCTTCGCCGGGGGAAGAGATTGACGGTCATAGACCCATTCATGTGGGCCATCAGGCGCGGGAGCCTCGCTTTGCTGGTTGAAGGGAGGTGAGTATGTTCGGTCCACAACAGTACCTATCATATATATTAACAACTAATTATTCATAATTAATTTATCTATGATGTATAAATATATATTCTTACTAAATTTACTATTTGCTAATGGATGTATGTGTTTACTTATTTCATGTGTGAAAATAGAAGAGTATTACAGATACCAAAAATTGCCATTACTCCACATAATACATATTTTTGACATTAAATTTCTATTACCCCACATAAATACACACATTTTGCCATTACTCCTAGCTAATTATTTTCTTTCACTATTTGGCCTTCTTCATGATCATCGCGATGATAGGTGGCTTCCGGAGTGGTTTCTTCCTCGAGCCTGATGCTGCCATCTACGAAAGGAGTCAACTCATCAAACTGGTTGTACTCTTCCTCATCCACGACATTCTCAACTCCGATGATCCTTCGTTTTCCTTGAAGAACTACATGACGCTTCTTATCGGCCGGGTCGATTACATAGAAGACTTGTGCTACTTGCTTCGCAAGAACGAATGGTTCGTCTCTATATCCGACTTGCTCGATGTCCACAGTATTGAAGCCGTATTTGTCCACCTTGACACCCTTTGGGAGTTGGACCCAACGACACCGAAACAACGGGATCTTGAAAATGCAGTAGTCGAGCTACCAAATCTCCTCTATAACCCCATAGAAGCTGCTCTTCTTGCTGCCTGTGTTGTCGTAGGCATCTATACGGACACCACTGTTTTGGTAAGTACTTTTGCTATCCTGAGCTCTCGTGTAAAATGTATATCCATTTATGTCGTATCCTTGCTATGTCACGATTGTACCTGATGGCCTTTTTGCCAACCACCTCAACGTAACACTCGTTTCTTCACCAAACATGTGCTCCTTGAACCAATGATTGAACACACGATTGTGCTCTTTTGTTATCCAAACCTCTGATCGTCCACGATTTTCCCTCCGCAGCTTATCCTTGTGCATGTCCATATACGGGGACACCTCGACTAACTGTTGCAAGACTATGAAATGAGCTTGGTCGAATAGAAAATGATCATAAGAATTTGTGGATTTCTTTCCTATTACTCCTTTCCCAGCTAGCCTCCAGTCATGGCGTGATACAGGCACTCCTACCGGTTCAAACTCGTGCATGTAATCGATGTAGAACTCAATAACATCCTCAGTTCCATAACCTTCTACAATGGAACCTTCCGGCCACGATCGATTATGCACCTATTTTATCATAACACCCATGTACCTTTCGAACGGGTACATCTGATGCAGGAAATACTGGGCCACAAATATTTATCTCATTCACAACGTGAACAATGATGTAACACCACGGCATCTAGCATGCCTGATTGCTACCAAACATAGACTAAACAACATCTAAATACCACAAATAAAGATAAATTACAGCAAAGGTATAAATGCTAAAACCGAAAATTTCGGCAGCATCTCTTTTGTTTTTCCATGATTCGGAGCAACAACAAAATACCACATGATATGTCATAATGGAAATCATCCGAAGCAGCAATAACAGGTAATAATGTGGCAATTTAAGTCTAGCATAATGAATTTAACCACTCCATGAAGCAATACAAAGTAAAGGATGTAATCAAGCATAAGAACAAATCATAATCCTAGTTTCGTCACACTAGATTCATGATTATAACTCCGAAAGGTAAATATTGTCTAATTGTGTGGAAATTATGTGATGAAGTGCCGCTAAGCCCCTTTCCCGCGTGTCGGTGTCAAAGTACCTAAGAAAAACAACATAAACACAAGCGTGAGTTCATCACTCAGCAAGTATATTGCAATGGAATGAAAAGAACAATTCCATGCCAACATCATTACATACCATGCTTAACATCATGATCAAGTCATAAATCCATATACAACATCATGTCCATGTCTCAATCTCATTGTACTCATTTCATTAACATCATCATGTATGCAATGCAATGCACATGTCTCCTGGAAGCACATACCGGTATTGCTGAGTGCACACCCGTCGGCGTGCACCCTCTTCCCCCTTCCATCCCGTAGATGGAGGGTGCCTACTTCTCGCTTCCATTCACCACGGTGGATGGAATCATGAGGTAGGACTTACTCATTGGCGCTCCGGATTAGTCATAACTTCCTCACCGACCTTATCGGACTAGTTATGACGTTCTCACCGATCGGGCCAAATTTCATGCCATGTATGCAATTATGCCAAAACATAAACAACATGCACATAACTGGACTAACTAGGGCATAGTATCATAATAATCTACTTTCATCATATCATGGGCAAACACTAATCATGGCAAGATATCATAATATATAATCATGGCAAAATAGCACATCATGTAAACGATTTGCTCCAAATCATATCGAGCAACATACACCACGCTACCAATTCCAATACACTTGCCTTAACCTTGGGCGACGGATTGGCGAGAGGATGAGGGAACTCCCGGGACCACACCACCTGCACAAACATAACAGACACTCAAAACGTGCCCCCAAAACAATACGCAAAAGCTCGTCTACCTCGAGTTCACGAACTACTCCCAAAACCGAAAAACAGAGAATATGTCCCGCTCAAACAGCAGACATCAAACTAGCATAACTTTAATTCTAGTACTCCGAATTGATTAAACGAGTACATCAACACGAAGCTTAGGAAATTTCCTAGCTTTTTCTAAGTATTGGGAAAAGCTGATTTGGCCTCTAAAATTGTTTAATCTACAGAACAACATGATCTGTCCCAATCACGTCACAGTTTTAAACACGCTCGGTAAAACAGACATAACTTTTAAACAGCTGATCAGAATTTCATATTCTTGGTACCCAGTGAAAGGTAATGAAATTATGTACAACTTTCGCAAAAGGCGAAAAGTCAGAAAATGCCTCTAACCTGCTGAAACACGCTGCGCAAGACTGCTGCCAGAACGGGGCCGACCTCCTATTTTTCAATTCGATATTCGAAATTGCCCGAGCCTCTTCTTCCCAACGAATCTGCCATGAACGAGGGTTCCTAAGCCCTCACAAAACCACCCAAAAAACAGGATCTAAAGACACCATACCATACCTCACCCCCGAGGAGACGAAACGAAGCCGATCCTCGCCGCATTGCGTCGTTCCTCGCAGTAGAATCGATCTCAGACAGCGGAGGAACCAATCTAGTGGAAAGGCTTTGGGTTTGCTAGGTTGGGAGAGGGGAGGATGCTCCCACACCAAGTAGGGTGGGGCGGCTAGGGAGGAGGAGCAAGGGAGGGGGGCGGCCAATGGGGGAGGCGCAAGGGGTGGAGGCGGGGTGGCGGCTAGGGTTTGGGGTGGGAGGAGGGGGCACATGTGGGTAGGGGGTGGCGCAAGGGGTAGGGCAGCAACCCTTTGCTTCCCAAAGACACCACCATACGGCCCAATTCTCCCCCACCTTCGGCCCACGAAGGTCCCCCTAGGCCCGAGTTAGGTTCCCCAAGGCCCAAACTCCCGGAAACAACCCAGAAACGCGATTAAACCTCATACCCTAAAGTTTTAATATCCAATTTCACTTTTTATAAAGTCTCGACATTCCGTAGTGTCACAAATGAGATGGACCATGATATCAAAAAGTGATGGAGGAAAATACATCTCTGGCTGACACAGAGTCTTGACCACATCAGCCTGCAGTTCATAAAGTCCAACGGGATCGATGACCTTCTGTGAAATTGTGTTAAAGAAGAAACACAACCTCATGATTGCCTCTCGAACCTTGTCAAGCAAAATACCTCTAATTGCAATAGGGAGCATACTCAACGATAAACCATGAACCCTATCGATCCACATGCAACAACTCGAACCTCAAAGCGCTTAAAACCACTTTGGGAAGAATTCGGCAACATCCAAAGAGCACACATTTTATTTTCCTAAGCCAAAATCACAAAAAAAACTCGAATCTCTTACACCAGAGCTAAAACACCAGAGATTAATCACCCTTTCTTTTCATACAAGAAAACAATGGAAATCTCGATTCATGACATGAATGCAAACTTCTCAAGAGCACTCCGGATTAGTCATATATCCATATATGACTTTCTCACCGACCTGGCTCATCGACTCAATTATGATTAAATATGCATAAACAATGTCATACTTCCTTTTCACCACTCATTCGTCTTGTAACAACAATACCGAATAGTCACTAACCAAAAGACTTCTTTCTCGGTATCACATGATTGAACACAATTAACATCGATGATTGCGACAATTCATATAAACTATGACGGCAGCATAGTTAACAGTAAGGCACCACATCATATCAGAACCCACCAATAATAAAAAGCTAAACTTGCAAAACATCGCATTTTAACCAAAATCAACATTTTGGAAAAGAACATCGACTCGAAAGTCAAACATCTGCACACACAACCGCCACAAATTTTCTCAAAGAGAAAGGGAAACTCATTTCCAAGAGGGAACACTTCACTAACAAAATCACTTATAAAACATTCATAAAATCCACTATTTGAAGCGCTTGCAAACACCACACACCTTTTTTTTCAAATAACTCCAACTCTAGCCAGAAGAGTTACAAATTAAATCTCAAGAATTTCCAACACAACCCACTATGTCCATCTGCTTCCTTTAAAATTTATTCCAAAGATCATTAAGTGCGAACGCAAAGGAGCGCGATCCACTCAAGAACTTTTGGGTGTAATTCGATACGCATAGCCCAAACTAAACAAGTTAACCAAATCCAAAGGTTGGCACCAATCACTACGAGTTTTAGGGAAACTCTAAAACACAACAGAAGGAACACTTCGACCAAAAGCATTCAAGCAAGATAGCAAACAACCAAACTAGTCCAAAAGTTTTAAACACAAGCTCAACATAGATACAACCATCTCTAGTGTTCCACAACCCTTTCCATCAAAGACTTCAATACTCACTGTTTACTCCTAGGGGAGCCCCATCAATATTCAACCAAAAATACATAACAAATTCTTTCTCTAGTTACCTTTCCCAACTCTTATAAATAAAGTTTATGATGATTATCAAAAAGACATCCATCCAATGCTACCTCATCATGATCCCCACAGACCAACACATCATATAACAACGTATTCTATATTTAAAACATAATACTTCAACAGATACTTAAGCATGATCAACCTATCAATTTTATACTATCCATACGTCAAAATCTTGACAATTGAAACTTGTTCAATCAATAATATGACTTCAACAAGTAAATATTATCTCTACACGATAAAATTCGTAAATAGGATTCTAAGATATGCATTCGTTAAGGTTAAAATCTTGCATCATGATTATTATCCATTGTTCATCCCATCACAACATGTACTCGACATAAAACCACAGTTTTACACTTTTCTCTATTGGATCAATGGTTTCCAACAATTAAAAACACTACCAAGTCATCAATATCAATTATTTGCATAATCTTAAAAACTGCAACATTACTTTTAGTTACCCTATCCAAAGGCTATAGCAAATTGTCACTGCTCAACATGCTCCAACTATTTAAAACAAATTGAATGAGTTGGACCATCACAAAGCTCTTACCACAACCACAAAACCTATGTCTTTCCAATTAACATGATACTAGCATTATAGGAACACAACCACACTTCCAAATATACTAATAGTTTGCAACATCATGAATAACAACTCTAATCAACTTCCAAGTTAAGTTCACCAACACGATTACATCTCTCTATTAACATGTAAAATTAAAACATCTTTAACAACCAGCAAAGTTTCTTTAACAACAGCAGTAGTCTACATCATCTTAATGTTCTAACTAGGCATCAGGGTTTAAAACTTTAAACATTTATTGAGGGTCATACGCACTTTTAAAGCAAAGCTACAGATTCTAAGCATCTACATTAACACTTTTAATCATTCTCGCTATAGAATAATCTGGAACACTAATAGTTAATTTATTCTCAAGCTAAAGGTAACAATCACATTGAATTGATTCAACTCACAAATTAACTTAGTAATACATCATTCCATAAACCACATTGTTACATACTACATAACATGCTAAACAACCATTTTCTCTTTTGACAAACAGGATGCAACTTAACTTTAAAGATAACCACAACTCAAAAACAAGAATGAACACCGATAAACAGTTTTCTCCTTTCCAGGCAAGGAAGAAAAACAAAACTCCAACAGAAATGCAGGAGAGCTCAACTCTCAAATTCCCAACCTTGATAGCCCAACACTCTTCAAGAAATCTCAAGATCTATACTTCCAAGAAGGAAGAAGGATGCACCAGGGAAAACAAAATGTTCAACTAAATCTTTTCCGATAAAACATTCAAACTTAGCTCCACCAACTCAAGGTCTGCACAAGGGGAAACTCCAACACTGTTTCTTAAATAGGGAGAACAACAACCACATAAGTTTCCTCCCCAAGACAGTCCACAATAACCAGCAAAACCAGGTGTCAAAGCAAAATTACGACCAAAAGACGCGCAACACAAAACTCTTCTTCTTCATCTTCAACCAAGGAAGACAAAACCACAAACCGCCTACGGAACAATCCGCAAAAACCCAATACCAAACACTTTTCTTTTAATTTCAATCGACTAAAACCAAGACGAAGAAGAAGAGTTTTGTGTGAACCAAAACCGATCGTCAACTCTTCTATTTATCTCCAAAACCGATCGTCAGAACGGTAAAAGAAACCCAATAGGACCCACCACCAACTCTTCTATTTATCTCCACTCAACTATCCGATCTACGATAGGAAAGGTAGGCACTCTTTCCCCACGAGGGTTAATAGTTCTACGGTGATGGCTTTAACGGGCCATACTGTCAAACCACAACCTTACTATGAACAAAAGGTGGTGACCGAAACCCCTCGACACCACAACCCCACTTTATCACAATAACAAGAACAATCCAATCAATTCTCTCAATAACGTAGCAACATACATTATCACATAAAGCATTCAACATCAAGCCTTAAATATAACATTTAAGCATAAAGCAACGATACCCATACCCTTTCCTACTGTGCATCCATGTGTGTCCGATTTTAAATTAGTTATTCCACTTTTGCAAGTTTTAAGGTTGCTATCCTATAGCAAAGTTTTAATTATAACCTAAGCCATGTTCCTAGGTTATCCAACATCATATTTAGTTATTCCTAAGGTATGACACTGAAAATTACATGTTCCAAGGACCTATAGCCCGCTCTGATACCAAATGTAACACCCCGGCATCTAGCATGCCCAATTGCTACCAAACATAGACTAAACAACATCTAAATACCACAAATAAAGATAAATTACAACAAAGGTATAAATGCTAAAACCGAAAATTTCGGCAGCATCTCCTTTGTTTTTCCATGATTCAGAGCAACAACAAAATACCACATGATATGTCATAATGGAAATCATCCAAAGCAGCAATAGCAGGTAATAATGTGGCAATTTAAGTCTAGCATAATGAATTTAACCACTCCATGAAGCAATACGAAGTAAAGGATGTAATCAAGCATAAGAACAAATCATAATCCTAGTTTCGTCACACTAGATTCATGATTATAACTTCGAAAGGTAAATATTGTCTAATTGTGTGGAAATTATGTGATGAAGTGCCGCTAAGCCCCTTTCCCGCGTGTCGGTGTCAAAGTACCTAAGAAAAACAACATAAACACAAGCGTGAGTTCATCACTCAGCAAGTATATTGCAATGGAATGAAAAGAACAATTCCATGCCAACATCATTACATACCATGCTTAACATCATGATCAAGTCATAAATCCATATACAACATCATGTCCATGTCTCAATCTCATTGTACTCATTTCATTAACATCATCATGTATGCAAAGCAATGCAATGCACATGTCTCCTGGAAGCACATACCGGTATTGCGGAGTACACACCCGTCGGCGTGGACCCTCTTCCCCCTTCCATCCCGTAGATGGAGGGTGCCTACTTCTCGCTTTCATTCACCACGGTGGATGGAATCATGAGGTAGGACTTACTCATTGGCGCTCCGGATTAGTCATAACTTCCTCACCGACCTTACCAGACTAGTTATGACGTTCTCACCGATCGAGCCAGATTTCATGCCATGTATGCAATTATGCCAAAACATAAACAACGTGCACATAACTGGACTAACCAGGGCATAACATCATAATAATCTACTATCATCATATCATGGGCAAACACTAATCATGGCAAGATATCATAATATATAATCATGGCAAGATAGCACATCATGTAAACGATTTGCTCCAAATCATATCGAGCAACATACACCACGCTACCCATTCCAATACACTTGCCTTAACCTCAGGCGACGGATTGGCGAGAGGATGAGAGCACTCCCGGGACCACACCACCTGCACAAACATACCACACACTCAAAACGTGCCCCCAAAACAATACGCAAAAGCTCGTCTACCCCGACTTCATGAACTACTCCCAAAACCGAAAAACAGAGAATCTGTCCCGCTCGGATAGCAGACTTCAAACTAGCATAACTTTAATTATAGGACTCCAAATCGATTAAACGAGTACATCATCGCGAATTTTGGGAAATTTTCTAGCTTTTTCTAAGTATTGGGAAAAGCTGATTCGGCCTCTAAAATTGCTTAATCTACAGAACAACGTGATATGTCCCAATCACGTCACAGTTTTGAACACGCTCGGTAAAACAGACATAACTTTTAAACGGCTGATCGGAATTTCACGTTCTTAGTGCCCACTAAAAGTTAATGAAATTATCTACAACTTTAGCAAAAGGCAAAAAGTTATAAAATTCTTCTAACCTGCTGACAAACGCCACGCAAGACTGCTGCCAGAACGGGGCCGACCTCCTGTTTTTCGCTTCGAGATTGGAAACTGCCTGAGCCTCTTCTTCCCAACGAATCTGCCATGAACAAGGGTTCCTAAACCCTCACAAAACCACCAAAAAATAGGATCTAAATACACCATACCATACCTCACGCCCGCGGAGACGAAACAAAGCCGATCCTCGCCGGATTGCGTCGTTCCTCGCGGTAGAATCGATCCCGGACAGCGGAGGAACCAATCTAGTGGAGAGGCTTTGGGTTTGCTAGGTTGGGAGAGGGTAGGATGCTCCCACACCAAGGAGGGAGGGGCGTCTAGGGAGGAGGAACAAGGGAGGGGGGCGGCCAATGGGGGAGGCGCAAGGGGTGGAGGTGGGGGTGGCGGCTAGGGTTTGGGGTGGGAGGAGGGGGCGCATGTGGGGAGGGGGTGGCGCAAGGGTTAGGGCGGCAGCCCTTTGCTGCCCAAAGACACCACCATACAGCCCAATTCTCCCCCACCTTCGGCCCACGAAGGTCCCCCTAGGCCCGAGTTAGGTTCCCCAAGGCCCAAACTCCCGGAAACGGCCCAGAAACGCGATTAAACCTTATACCGTAAAGTTTTAGTCTCCAATTTCACTTTTTATAAAGTCTCGACATTCCGTAGTGTCCCGAATGAGATGGACCATGATATCGTAAAATGATGGAGGAAAATACATCTCTAGCTGACACAGAGTCTTGACCACATCAGCTGCAGTTCATAAAGTCCAACGGGATCGATGACCTTCTGTGAAATCGTGTTAAAGAAGAAACACAACCTCATGATTGCCTCTCAATCCTTATCAGGCAAAATACCTCTTATTGCAATAGGGAGCATTTGTGTCATCATCACATGACAATCATGAGACTTCATGCTAGTTAACTTCAAATCTTTCATCAATACCAGTTTCTTGATGTTTGCGGAGTAACCGGACGGAACTTTCACACCGTGCAAGCACTTGCAGAGGTCTGTTTTCTCTTTCTTGGACAGAGTGTAGCATGCTAGGGGAAAGTAAAGTCAGCCTTTCCCGGTGTCTTGAGGATGTAGCTCGGCCCTGATCTTCATATCTTCCAGATCCCGATGGGCCTTCAGTCCATCCTTTGTTTTGCTAGGAATATTCAGTAAAAGGCCAAGCACGCTGTCACATACATTCTTCTCTACATGCATTACATCGATGCAGTGTCGAACCTCTAAGTCTTTCCAATAGGGCAAGTCCCAAAATATGGATCTCTTCTTCCACGTGGTTTTCTCAGTATGGGACCTCGATGTACCCTTCTTTCCAAGAACAACATTGATATCCTTAACCATATCATATACCTCTTCCCCGGTAAGAGGCCTTGGAGCTGAACCATCCTCCTTTGTACCGTCGAATTGTTTTTTCATATTGCGGTACGGGTGATTCATTCGAAGGAACCGACGGTGATGCATGTAGATTGTTTTCCTCGAGTTATTAAGCCACACACTACTAGTTTCATCCAAGCATTGGGGGCAGGCTTTAGCTCCTTTTATAGTACGGCCGGACAGGTTACCCATGGCCGGGAAATCATTGATGGTGCAGAACAACAATGCACGTAGAGTGAAGTACTCCCGTTTGTACTCATCCCATACCTGTACACCTTCATTCCACAGTAGCACAAGATCTTCCATCAATATCATTGCCAGGTTGTCTCGGCCGTTGAATAAGCAGCGACATCAGAATGTACTTTCGCTTCATACACAACCAAGGAGGAAGGTTGTAGATACAGAGAGTCACAGGCCAGGTGTTATGAATGCTGCTCATGTTACCGAAAGGATTCATTCCATCCGTACTCAACCCAAACCTTATATTCCTCGGATCATTTCCGAAGTTCTCCCTAAAGGGCCTATCGATGGTTCTCCACTGGGCAAAATCAGCGGGGTGTCTCAGCTTTCCATCCCTCTTTCGCTCTTCTGAGTGCCATCGCATCAGCTTGGCATGCTTTTTATTTGCAAATAAACGCTTTAGACGAGGTATTACTGGCAAATACCACACCACTTTAGCGGGAGCTCCATTCTTCACCTCTATGCCTTCGCTGTCCTCGCCCTTACGCTTGTATCGCGATGCTTTACACACCGGACATACATGCGTGTCTGCGTAGTCTTTGCGATAGAGTATACAGTCATTTGGACACACGTGTATTCTTTCTACCTCCAATCCCAAGGGACATACAACCTTCTTGGCAAAATACGTGGTCTTAGGCAACAGGTTGCCCTCTGGAAGCATGTCTGCTAAGAGACGTAGTGTGAAATCATGTGCTGAAAAATTGGCTTAGAATTGAATTTGCAAATGTGTTTGTTCTTGTGTTTTGACAATTTGACAAGAAACAGTAAGTTTCGCTTTGGCGCCGGACCAAACTTAAAAAAAACAGTAAGTTTCCCATCTACGACGGACCAACTTTCTTGGTCCTTTGTAAACATGCTTTTGACAACCTCATTCTCCCATGTACAACGGACCAACTTTCTTGGTCCTTTGTAAACATGCTTTTGACAACCTCATTCTCCCATGTACCATGCACCAACTTTTTTGGTCCTTTGTAAACATGCTTTTGACAACCTCGTTTTCCCATGTACGACAGACCAACTTTTTTGGTCTGTCGTAAATGTGTTTTTTAAGGTTGTTGTGCCAAACCAAGTTATTGAAAAACAGTAAGTTTTACATGTACACCGGACCAAATTTTTTGGTCCGTCGTGAATGGGTTTTTGAGCGATTTTGAGATTGAAATTTGAATTTGATTTTGAGATTATGAAACTTGTGATAATTTCATGATACTTCTTTTGAAGTGGACTTTATGCAATGCTCATGTGAGTAGTTGCATGGATTGACATTGAGTCAAGTCGTGGACTTGTGCTCGGATTTGTTTTGTGGTTTGTTCATGTGCAGGTATTGTTCGAAGACGAATGTGGTCGATGACGGGACCGGAACTAGGTTCATGGAAGAACTGAGGTTCGGGACTAGGTTCAGGGGGAACTGAGGTCTTGGTGGTCAAGGATGTCATGCGGGACGTTCGGGCTAAGAGAATGGTGCACATGAAGAATGGTTAGTCACGTGAGAATGGCAGGAGGTCATTCGCGTGCAAAGTGTTAGTCACGTGAGTATGGCAGGTGGCCATACGCGTGCAAAGTGTTAGTCACGTGAGTATGGTAGGGTTGCCATACGCGTGCAAGAGTTGTACTCGGCCAAGGAGAGTTGTGTTGGATACGGATTCCTTCTAGGGAATAGGAATCGTATTCAGAACTCCTTGTGGGTTGGTACTTTAAATAGGAGGGGTGTCTCCTGTTGAAGTGCATCCAATCAAGTAGAGCTGAGCGCATCAAGCCTTGAGCTTGGTTTTAGGGTTTGTACTCTTTTGATGAGAGTATTTTAGACAAGAAATAAAGATCAATTCTTCCAAGATTTTTGCGTGCTACAGTAACCACGTTGCTACAGTATTTTCTGTTTTGGTTCTTGTTTGCATGCTTGTTCTAGTTCTAGATTGGTTTTTGTTCTTCAAGTTTTATCTTGATTTGATCCATCAAAAACCTCTCTAGGGTATTGTTCTAGTGTTTCTCAAAGTCTAGTTGATCAATCTTTTGTCGTTCTTATTTAATCTTAAAGTTTTGATTAGATTGATTCTCGTCAAGTTCTGGATCAGCAAGCTTGCGAAGCTTATAACTTTTGATCCGTAAGTCCGATTGAGCTGATTCTTTCTGGGTTCGGTTCGTACTGGAATCTAGTTTCTTGTGTCCAAATTTCAGATCGATCCGACGGTTGGATCTCCGGAAATTTGCGTTTTACCAAACCTCTATCATTCTGTTTTTGTCGAAAACGAGACAATTATTTGGTTCTATTTTGGGGTGAACTTTTAATAGATCAAGAATTTGGTTTTAGCTTCCACACAATCATTCACCCCCCCTCTGATTGCTATACTCGTATATTTCGATCCTACAAGTGGTATCAGAGCAAGGTTTCTCTAATCTATCTTAACCGGTGATTAGATCAATGGATCGTTATTCGACAAAACCATGTGTGTTCGATGGTGTTGATTTTCAGTTTTGGAAGGCCAAGATGGAGGCGTTCATCCAAGCACAGGGCTTCACAATTTGGGAGAAGGTCTACAAGCCATATGAAGTCCCTGCAAACGACAACGTCAACGACACCAATCGCACACATGTTGAAGCAAACAGCAAGGCGCGCAACTTGATCATCCAAGGTTTGGGATGCAGCGACTTTGATCGTGTGGTTCATCTTCGATCCGTATATGAGGTATGGAAATCTCTTTGTGATTACCATGAGGGTTCTAACACTGTCAAAGAGGTTCGCCAAGATATTTACAAAAAAGAATACATGCGTTTTGAGATGAAACCTAGTGAATCTGTAGATGACTTCTTTGCACGTTTCAATAAAATTCTTAGCAATCTACGTGCTGTTGGAGTTAGCTACACTGATGCTGAAAATGCTCGACAATTGCTTAGTGCTTTGGACATGTCAGTGTGGGAGATGAAAGTAACATCTATACAAGAATCTACTACCATGAGCACACTCACATTAGATGTTCTTTACTCTAAGTTGAAAACTCATGAGTTGGATGTTCTTGCCAGGAAGGGTAACATTAAATCAATTGCTTTGATCTCTAACCCTAACATGTCAAATGCAAATTCTTCTTCTAGCTTTGCCTTGTCTTCCATGTCTTCTTTAACAGATGAGCAACTTGAAGAGTTTCCTGAAGAAGATCTGGCACTACTCTCTTCTCGCTTTAGCAAAGCTTTGCAGAATGTGAGAATGAGAAAGAGAGGTGGTCCTCCAAGATGCTATGAGTGTGGTGACCTTAACCATATTCGCACAAATTGTCCTAAGCTTGCAGGAAAAACATCAAAGGAGGAGAAGGACAACGATGAAGGAATGAAAAGAAAAGGTTCTCGTCAAATGATAAGAAGAAGAAGAGCTTCATCAACCGCAAGGTGGTTCACCGAGTTCTTTCCGCTCTTGAACAAGTCAATTTGAGCGATGTGGACTCGGAGAGCAGCGAAGATGATGCAACTCCAAGCAAGCATGATTTAATAGGATTATGTCTCATGGCAAGCAGCAAGGATAGCTTCACCGAGGACGACCACGACAGCGACTTCAATGAGGTAGATCCCTCTTATGATGAATTAGCTATTGCTGTTGCTCGTCTTGGAAAATTGCTTGACAAACGTGATAAGAAAATTAAGAAACATGATTTCATTATTGAATCATTGAATGCTGAAATTGCTAGACTTAAGACTTTGATTCCTAGTGATGATACTTGCAAATCATGTGACTTAATTTACAATGAGCTCACCTTGCTTAGGAAAGAACATGCTCTTTTGTTGCATCTAAATGAGAAAAATGAGAAACATGTTGTACATGCTAGCTGTTCCATTGATGATTTGCATAGTTCAACTTCTTGTTCTAAATGCTCAACTCTTGAATTAAAATTGAAAGATGCAAATGCTAGGGTTTCTCAATTAACTGATAATTTGCTTTCACATGAAATTCTCTCATGCTCAACTTGTCGCAAGCAAAAAGGAAAAGTAGATGTTCCCTGCAATAATTGTTTAATTCTTGCTAAGAAAGTTGATTACCTGCAAAACTCTTTGGAACGATTCACTAATGGCAAGAAAAAGTTGAACATGATCTTGGATCAATCTAAGGTTAGCACAAACAAGAGAGGTTTAGGTTTTGATCCTTATGCCACATCTGAAACTAAACCTCGCCTTGTTGTTCAGGCTCCTTGCAAAATTGAGTTATCTAATGAGCCTAAGAAAATTGCTTTTCAATCTCTTTGGTTTTATCCTCTACTATGATGAAAGCAAAATGTGCCTTTCTTGTTAAAGCTAAACATCATGTCAAGTACACTTGCACTCATTGTGGTAGAGATGGACACTTAGTAGATTATTGCTTTAGACTAGCCAAACAACAAAAGAAGGAAAGAAGCGAGGCTAGGTCAAATTTCAGCAAAGCACATTTTACTCCTTATGCGCCTAGAGTGATGAAAACACCTTACATTCCTAGAAACATGGGAAAAGATAAATCTGATTTTGTGCATAAAAATTATCGTGTTGTGCCCCTCTTGTTGTGCGTCGTGTGTCTCAAGATCGGATTCCCAAAAATCTCATTCCTAACCCGATCGAGACCTCGACATGTTTTGTTGCTATGTAGGCTTCTCGCGAGGAAGGAGAACATATGGCTAGTGGATTCCGGATGCTCACGCCACATGTGCAGTAAAAAGAATTGGTTCTCCTCCTCACTCGTGCATCTCGTCTTTGAAAGTGTTACTTTTGGAGATGCTTCTTCCTCTTCTGTTGTGGCAAAAGGTACAGTAAAGGTAAGTGACAAGTTTATGTTCAAGGATGTGGCTCTTGTTGAAAACTTGAAATATAACTTGCTTTCTGTCTCTCAAATGCTTGATGAAGATCTTGAGATAAGCTTTAAGAAAAATGAATGCAAAGTGCTAGATGCTTCAGGTGATCTTGTGTTCAATTTGGAAGAGTTTTTAAAGCTGATTTTGATGCATCACCTTCTTCTAAACATAGGTGTCTAATTGCCAATGTTTCTAAAGATTTATTCTTTTGGCATCGTAGACTTGGTCATGTTGGTTTTGATCATCTTACTCGTGTAAGTGGTTTAGATCTCATACGTGGCTTGCCTAAGCTTAAGGGTGATAGCAATCTAGTATGTTCTTCTTGTAGACATGGTAAGATGATTGCAGGTTCACATCCACCTCTTACCATGGTGATGACAAACGCTCGGGACAGCTTCTACATCTTGATCTGATTGGACCATCTCGAGTTCAATCCTTTGGAGGCAAATGGTATGTGCTTGTGATTGTTGATGATTTTTCTAGATACTCTTGGGTATACTTTATGGCATCTAAGGATGAGGCCTTTAGTCATTTTAGAAGTCTTGTTCTTAGGCTTTCTATTGATCATCCAGGAGCTCTCAAAGCTATTAGAAGTGATAATGGAACTGAATTCAAAAATGCTTCTTTTGATCTCTTTTGTACTGAAAAAGGAATTGATCATCAATTTTCATCACCTAGAGTGCCTCAACAGAATGGTGTAGTTGAAAGGAAAAACAGAACATTGGTTGAGATGGCTAGAACCATGTTAGATGAACATCATACTCCTAGAAACTTTTGGGCTGAAGCGATTTCAACTGCATGTTATGTTTCAAACCGTGTGTTTTTGAGATCAAAATTGGGTAAGACTCCATATGAGCTTCGGTTTGGACATAGGCCTACTGTTTCTCACTTTAGGGTTTTTGGATGCAAATGCTTTGTCTTGAAATCTGGAAATCTTGATAAATTTGAAGCTAGATCAATGGATGCATTTTTCTTGGATATCCTGCTCATACTCGTGGCTATCGTGTGCTTGTTTTGGAAACTAACAAAATTGTGGAAACTTGTGAAGTTACTTTTGATGAGTCTAGTCTAGGTACTAGTCCAAGTGATGCAGGTACAGGCGCATACATTCAAGGGGAGAAAATCTTTGAAGATAATGATGATGTTGAAGATGATGTCTTGACTCTTCCTAATGCACAACAAGCTGTAGCACCCTTGGCACCTACTACTACATCACCTACAGCTAACCATCCTCAAGCTACAACATCATCTGTACATGCTGAAAATGAAGAAGGAGAAGGAGAAGTCTCAAAAGCCAATGCTCCCTTGCACATTCAAAAAATGCATCCATCTGAACAAATGATTGGAGACCTAAATGAGAGAGTCACTCGATCCAGGTTTATTCATTCTGACACTCATGCTCATTCTGCTTTAGTTGCTTCTTTTGAACCCAAAGATATATCTCATGCATTATCTGGCGAATCTTGGATCAATGCCATGCATGAAGAATTAGAGAATTTTGAACGAAATAAAGTTTGGAAACTTGTCTCACCTCCTCCTAATTTTAATGTTATTGGAACTAGATGGGTTTTCAAAAATAAACAAAGTGAGGATGGTGTTGTTGTTAGAAACAAGGCTAGATTGGTTGCTCAAGGTTACACTCAAATTGAAGGCTTAGATTTTAATGAAACCTTTGCTCTGTTGCTAGAATTGAAGCCATTAGAATCCTTTTAGCTTTTGCTGCATCCAAAGGTTTCAAATTGTATCAAATGGATGTGAAAAGTGCTTTTCTTAATGGCTACATAAATGAGGAGGTTTATGTCAAGCAACCACCTGGTTTTGAAAATCCAAAGTTTCCAAATCATGTGTTCAAACTATCAAAAGCTTTGTATGGTTTGAAACAAGCCCCTAGATCATGGTATGATAGGCTAAAAACCTTTTACTTGAAAAGGCTTTTTAATGGGAAAGGTTGACAAAACTCTCTTTTTACTCAAGCAAGGCAATGATCAACTATTCGTTCAGATTTATGTTGATGATATTATCTTTGGTGGTTCCTCTCATGTTTTAGTGTCCGAAGTTTTGAAACAATGAGAAAGGAGTTTGAGATGAGTATGATGGGTGAGTTGACATACTTTTGGGATTTCAAATCAAGCAAGCGAAGGATGGTACTTTTGTACATCAAAGCAAATACACGAAAGACTTGCTACATCGCTTTGGGATGGAAAACGACAAGCCGATCATGACACCCATGGAGAGCACTTGCACTTGACCCTGATGAAGATGGTGAGCCGGTTGATCAAAAGGAATATAGAAGCATGATAGGTTCACTTTTGTACCTCAACGCATCAAGGCCGGATATACAATTTCTTTGTGTGCTTGTGTGCTCGTTTTCAAGCTTCCCCACGTGCTTCACATCGACAAGGCTGTCAAAAAGGATTTTCAGGTATCTTCATGGAACTCAAGATTTTGGCATTTGGCTTTCTGCTTCCTCATGCATTAGTTTGAGATCTTTACGATGCTGATTTTGGAGGATGTAGAATTGATAGGAAAAGCACTTCTGGTTCATGTCACTTCTTGGGAAATTCTCTCATTGCATGGTCATCTAGAAAGCAATCTTCTGTTGCACAATCAACTGCTGAATCTGAATATATGGCTGCTGCTAGTTGTTGTTCTCAAATTCTTTGGATAGTAGCTACACTTAAAGATTATGGGGTTAATTTGGATAGTGTTCCTCTTTTGTGTGATAACACTAGTGCAATTTGCATTGCTAAGAACCCCGTGCAACACTCTAGAACAAAACACATTGACATCAGATTTCACTTTCTTAGAGATCATGTTGAAAAAGGCAACATTGTGCTTCATCATGTGGATACTGAACATCAATTGGCAGACATTTTTACAAAACCTTTGTCTTCTTCTCGTTTTGCCTTTATTCGGGGAGAACTTGGTATTGTTCATCCAATGGGTTTGTTTTGAGGGGGAGTTTCCTTGCCAAGTTCTTTCACTTAATGAGCTCACTTTATCATATTTCTTTATATATTGTGTAATTGTGCTAATATATGATAATCTAAATTGTTCCACTTGAACTAAAAATGACATTGCGAAATTCCTTGGTCTGATTGCCTATAGCTAAATACTCTGTGATATCTTACTTTTCTAGGCTTGATATTGAATCTTCTTGACAAATTTGGGCTATGAAGCAAGTGTGTTTTAGCTTTATTCTTTCATAAGACCTTTTAATCACTTTTGCATGTTTATAATCAAAGAAAAATGAAAAGAAAAGGGAATAAATAAAAAAGGGTTGCAAAAGCCTAAAGTTATGAGCTTCAGGAATGCTTTCCCTAAAAAGATAAGATGTATGCTCCAAGCATGCCATTCCCTCAAAGACAAGATGTATGCTTCAAGCATGCCACTCCAAGGAAATAAAAGAAGTATGCTTCAAGCATGCCATATGCAGTTTACTGTTTAAAGATTAAATTGGTCCACTAGATTGGAGTTGAAACTACTTGCTCGCCCTGATTTGTTATTTGCTTCAACTTTGAGCTTTTGTTTTTCTACTAAGATCTTGCTTAGTACTTGGCTATAGTTGACTAAATTGAGGTTGAGATGCATGTCATTCCCTTACTTGTTAAAATCACTCATATTATGTGATATATAAGGTTATATGATCGAATGAGCTCATCTTTTCTTATCTTGGCACTTCCTTGTTTCTCCTTGTGAAATCATTGTTTCAGAAAAATTTTGAACCTGTTCTCTCTTTTGTACTCTTGATGAATCCATTGTCAAAGGGGGAGAAAATTGGGAATTGTTGAAAAGTTTAATGAAAAAGGGGGAGAAGAAAAAGGGGGAGTTGTGTTTGGAAATTTGAGAATTTTGTTTTGCATTTTGGTCAAAGGGGGAATTCTGTGTTTTCTTTTTGGTCCTTGATCCTTTGGATTTCAAAAATCTTTTGTAAAGTGAATGCCAAATGTTCAATTCTAAGTGGTGTTGCCAATGTTCTCATCAAGGGGGAGATTGTGAAATCATGTGCTGAAAAATTGGCTTAGAATTGAATTTGCAAATGTGTTTGTTCTTGTGTTTTGACAATTTGACAAGAAACAGTAAGTTTCGCTTTGGCGCCGGACCAAACTTAAAAAAAACAGTAAGTTTCCCATCTACGACGGACCAACTTTCTTGGTCCTTTGTAAACATGCTTTTGACAACCTCATTCTCCCATGTACAACAGACCAACTTTCTTGGTCCTTTGTAAACATGCTTTTGACAACCTCATTCTCCCATGTACGACAGACCAACTTTTTTGGTCCTTTGTAAACATGCTTTTGACAACCTCGTTTTCCCATGTACGACAGACCAACTTTTTTGGTCTGTCGTAAATGTGTTTTTTAAGGTTGTTGTGCCAAACCAAGTTATTGAAAAACAGTAAGTTTTACATGTACGCCGGACCAAATTTTTTGGTCCGTCGTGAATGGGTTTTTGAGCGATTTTGAGATTGAAATTTGAATTTGATTTTGAGATTATGAAACTTGTGATAATTTCATGATACTTCTTTTGAAGTGGACTTTATGCAATGCTCATGTGAGTAGTTGCATGGATTGACATTGAGTCAAGTCGTGGACTTGTGCTCGGATTTGTTTTGTGGTTTGTTCATGTGCAGGTATTGTTCGAAGACGAATGTGGTCGATGACGGGACCGGAACTAGGTTCATGGAAGAACTGAGGTTCGGGACTAGGTTCAGGGGGAACTGAGGTCTTGGTGGTCAAGGATGTCATGCGGGACGTTCGGGCTAAGAGAATGGTGCACATGAAGAATGGTTAGTCACGTGAGAATGGCAGGAGGTCATTCGCGTGCAAAGTGTTAGTCACGTGAGTATGGCAGGTGGCCATACGCGTGCAAAGTGTTAGTCACGTGAGTATGGTAGGGTTGCCATACGCGTGCAAGAGTTGTACTCGGCCAAGGAGAGTTGTGTTGGATACGGATTCCTTCTAGGGAATAGGAATCGTATTCAGAACTCCTTGTGGGTTGGTACTTTAAATAGGAGGGGTGTCTCCTGTTGAAGTGCATCCAATCAAGTAGAGCTGAGCGCATCAAGCCTTGAGCTTGGTTTTAGGGTTTGTACTCTTTTGATGAGAGTATTTTAGACAAGAAATAAAGATCAATTCTTCCAAGATTTTTGCGTGCTTTCTGGTAACCACGTTGCTACAGTATTTTTTGTTTTGGTTCTTGTTTGCATGCTTGTTCTAGTTCTAGATTGGTTTTTGTTCTTCAAGTTTTATCTTGATTTGATCCATCAAAAACCTCTCTAGGGTATTGTTCTAGTGTTTCTCAAAGTCTAGTTGATCAATCTTTTGTCGTTCTTATTTAATCTTAAAGTTTTGATTAGATTGATTCTCGTCAAGTTCTGGATCAGCAAGCTTGCGAAGCTTATAACTTTTGATCCGTAAGTCCGATTGAGCTGTTTCTTTTTGGGTTCGGTTCGTACTGGAATCTAGTTTCTTGTGTCCAAATTTCAGATCGATCTGACGGTTGGATCTCCGGAAATTTGCGTTTTACCAAACCTCTATCATTCTGTTTTTGTCGAAAACGAGACAATTATTTGGTTCTATTTTGGGGTGAACTTTTAATAGATCAAGAATTTGGTTTTAGCTTCCACACAATCATTCACCCCCCCTCTGATTGCTATACTCGTATATTTCGATCCTACACGTAGCAACGCTGTGAAACTCTTGTCGGACCAACCATTGCTTGCCTTCAATTTCAGTAGTGAAAGCACGGTGTGCAACTTTGTGTATTCCTCCTTGTAACCCGGGAACAAAGGTTTCTCCGAGTCTTCCATCAAATCCTTGAACTGATTAAACTCTCTCTGAATACTGTAGTTTCCTTCTGCATCGCGCAACATTTGAGCCAGATTATTGTCATCATCAACGACCAACCTATCCTCATCGAATCCAAACCCGATGTCAGCTGTTATATTGTCGGCTTCGTCGTCGTCGACATTATCACATTGAAGTATGATCTCCACTTCACCGTGCCTTGTCCAACATGTATAGCTATGTACAAAGCCCCTCCGAATCAAGTGCAAGTGGATTTGGTCTTTGTCCAAAAACATCTTCTCATTCTTACAATCAATGCATGGACAATGTATGTACTCCGTCTTCTTTTGCAATTTGTTCTCCTCGGCTGCTCTTAGAAAAGCAGATACGTCATCCATGTATTCTCGGCTGTAATGGTTTGCATTGTACATCCATCTCCAGTCCATCTATGTGACACTACGTTTTGGTGTGACATTATAAATTGCGAAATTAGAGAAGAAAATCTTACGGCTTGAGGTTTACTCGCGTTTTTGGGCCTTTTGAAGCGTTGTGACACCACGGAGTGTCGTAACCTTATTTAACGTGCATGATAAGGTTAATAACATTATGAGATGTGGAATTAAGGTTAAAACTATAGGATATGCAGGTTAATAGCTTTTCCGGGCCGTTTCCGGGGTTTTGGGCCTTCCCGGGGGAGTTTGGGCCTTGGTGGGATTTGGTGGGATGGAGTAGGTCTCCGTAACGGACTAGGTTTGGGTGTGGGGGCTGGTAAAAGGGCTCCCCACCAGCCCTTGGGATGTCCACCCCTGCCCCATGCGCCCCTAACCCTAGCCGCCACCCTTCCTCCTCCCTCCACCTCCTAGCCGCCCCATCTCTTGCCCCCATGGCGCCCCCATTGCTCCCCATTGCACACCACCTCTCCTCCACCCCCCTTGCTTCCCTAGGGTGACCTCCCCACCCCTGCATCCTCATGGATCCATCCAAGGAGCGAGGAGCGAGGTGCGAGGTGCGAGGAGCGAGGAGATCGATTGGAGTTTTCGTGCGTCGGGCAAAGGTATGATCATGGGGATCCTCGGGGATGAGCTAGGTACTGTTATTAGGGAGTTTATCAAGTTTTTTGATCAATTGGAGGCGCTGGATTTGAGTAATTTGGGTTAGATCTAGATGTTGCCACGTTTCTGTTTTCGGGCAGATAGAGCAGTCGAGCTAGGGTTCGCGTTTTCGCCAATTTAGAATCCGAATCTTGTCATACGGATGTTGAAGAAGTTGTAGATAATTTAATTATATTTCCGTGGATATAAAGAAAGTTAAATTCCGCCCAGCCGTTTAAAATTTATGGCTGTTTTACCAAGCGTGTTAAAATCTGTGACGTAATTGGAACAGATTACGATAATCTGTAGATTAGACGACATTAGAGTCCGAATCAGTCTTTCCCTATACCTAGATAAAGTTGGGAAATTTCCTAATCTACGCTAGGACATACTCGTTTAATTGATTCGGAGTCCCAGAACTCAAGTTATGCTTTTTGCAAGGCTGCTGTCCCGTCGGGACAGAACATCTGTTTTTAGGTTTTGCGAGTAGTGGGCAATGTCGGGTTAGATGGGGTTTTGCGTACTGTTTTGTGGGCATGATTGTGAGTGTGTGATGCCTATGTGCAGTTGGTGTGACACCGGGAGTGCCCTCGACTTCCCACAAATCCGTCGCCCGCGGTTGAGGCAAGTGTGTTGTAATGTATAGCGAAATCGTAGGTTGCTTGTGGAGATTAGATGAAAGATTGAATACTTGCTATGATCACTTGCCATGCTTGCTGTTTTCTAATGATATATTGAGTATGATTATCATGATATGATGCTATGTGTCTATACTTATCATGATTCGATGCCATGTGTTTATGTGTACTATGACATGATGCCATATGTTTATGTACAAATGAGATATGATAATTGGCATAGTTGCATGCATGTCATGAGATGGGGCGAGGGCGGTGAGAAAGTCATAACTAGTCCGGGGAAGGTCGGTGAGAAAGTTATGACTAGTCCGGAACGCCATTGAGTAAGACCTACATCGTGATTCCATCCACGTGGTGAATGGAAGCGAAGAGTAGGCACCCTCCATCTTCGGGATGGAAGGGGGAAAAGGGTGCACACCGACGGGTGTGTACTTGTGACACTACGGTATGGTGTGACATTATAGAATGTGAAATTAGAGAATAAAACCTTTCGGCTTGAGGTTTACTCGCGTTTTTGGGCCGTTTGAAGTGATGTGTCACCACGGAGTGTCATAAACTTTTAAATGGTGCATGTTAAGGTCAAAAACTTTATGAAATATGGTATGACAGGTTAAAACCATAAGGTATGGAGGTTAATAACGTTTCCGGGCCGTTTCCGTGCCGTTTTCGGGGTTTTGGGCCTTCCCGGGGGAGTTTGGGCCTTAAGTGGGCTTTGGTGGGATGGAGTAGGTCTCCGTAACGGACTAGGATTGGGTGTGAGGGATGGTAAAAGGGCTCCCCACCAGCCCTTGGACGTTCACCCCTGCCCCTTGTGCGCCCTTCCCCCCCACTTGCCCTTTTCCTAGCCGCCTCCCTCCTCCCTTGGCCGTGCGCCTCCCCCTCCCTTTGCCCCATTGCTACCCAACTCTCCACCACCTCTCCTCCACCCCCTTGCTGCCCTAGGGTGGTCTCCACACCACTGCACCTTGTGGATCCATCCGTTGGAGCGAGGAGCGAGGAGCGTGGAGCGAGGAGCGATCCGCGAGGAGATCTATTGGAGATTCGTTCGTTGGGCAAAGGTATGATCATGGGGATCCTTGGGTTTGATCTAGGTACTGTTCTTAGAGTGTTTATGAAGTTTTCAGATCAATTGGTGGTGCTGGGTTGGAGTTCTTTGGGTTAGATCTAGACGTTGCCACGTTTCTGTTTTCGGGCAGATTGAGCAGTCGGGCTAGGGTTCGAGTTTTTGTCGATTTAGAGTCCGAATCTGTCCGTACGGACTTAAAAGAAGTTGTAGATAATTTAATTATCTTTTCGTGGACATAAAGCACGTTAAAATCCGATCAGCCGTTTGAAAGTTATGGCCGTTTTACCGAGCGTGTTAAAATCTGTGACGCGATTGGAACAGATCGTAGTAATCTGTAGATTAAACAATTTTAGAATCCGAATCAGTCTTTCCGTATAACTAGAAAAAGGTAGGAAATTTCCTAAGCTTCGCGACGGTGTACTCGTTTAATCGATTTGGTGTCCCAGAACTCAAGTTATGGCCTTTGCAAGGCTATTGTCCCGCCGGGACAGAACCTCTGTTTTTAGGTTTGCAAGTAGTGGGCAATGTCGGGTTAGATGGGGATTTGTGTACTATTTTGCGGACATTATTGTGAGTGTGTGATGCCTATGTGCAGGTGGTGTGACACCGGGAGTGCCCTCTTCGTCCCACAAATCCGTCGCCCGCGGTTGAGGCAAGTGTGTTGTAATGAATAGCGGATTGTAGGTTGTTTGTTGATATTGGGTGAAAGATTGAACACTTGCTATGCTCACTTGCCATGCTTGCTGTTTTCCAATGAAATATTGAGTATGATTATCATGGTTCGATGCCATGTGTTTATATTTGTCATGATGAGTTGCCATATGTTCATGTACATGTGAAATATGATAATTGGCATAGTTGCATGCATGACATGTTACATGGCCCGGGCAGTGAGAAAGTCATTAACTAATCCGGAAAGGTCGGTGAGAAAGTTATGACTAATCCGGAGAGCCATTAGAGTAAGTCCTACATCGTGATTTCATCTACCGTGGGTTGTGGAAGCGAGGAGTAGGCACCCTCCATCTTCGGGATGGAAGGGGGGAGAGGGTGCACACCGACGGGTGTGTACTCAACCATACCGGTATGAGTTTCCATGGAGATATGAGCATAACATTGCATTGCATTACATTGCAACACATTTTTTTTTAATGATGATGATGTTGTTATGTGCTCAAGTATGAGATGTTATATGTGATGTGAGGTATTATTGTCTTGTAAATGATCTTGTTGTCCATTACAATATGCTTGCTGAGTTTTCGAACTCACGCTTGTGTTTTATGTTATTTTTAGGTACTTTGAGATCGGCATGCGGGAAAAAAGGGATCTAGCTACACTTCTACATGTAGCTCCACCATCATAGTCCATAATTAATCACTTGGAGACATGATATTAAGAGTTGTGCCCTAAACTTAATGTATGGTTTAATCTAGCATGCTTGTGAATCCTTATTTGCTTCGTTATAGTTTATGAAGTGGTTAAGCGTGGTATTATTGGCGTAACTTGATGTTATGTCCATTTATGTTGTTGTTTTAGATGTCGTGTGCTATGATATATATATATATATATCTTGCCATGATATTGAGATTGTGTTAATTCATGGAAAAACAAAGGAGATGCTGCCGAAATATCGGTTTTTAGCATATGAACCTTTGCTGGAATTTATGTTTAATTGTGGTACTTAGATGTTGCTTAGCTTATGTTTGGTAGCATTCGGGCATATTAAATGCCGGGTGTTACTGATTGGTATCGAGCTGGTTGTAGGTCCTTGGAATGTGAATTTTAGTATCATGCTATAGGGTACAACTAAAATGTGATGTGGAATAACTTAGAAACATGGCTTAGGTCTTAACTAAAACTTTGTTATAGGATAGCAACATTAAAACTTGCAAAAGTGGTATAACTAATTTAAAATTTGACACACATGGAGGCACAGTAGGAAAGGGTATGGGTATCGTTTCTTTACGCTTAAATGTTGTATTTAAGCTTTGATGTTGAATGCTTCTTTTGACAATGCATGTTGCTATGTCAATGATATATGTTGTGGTGATAAGAGTGGGGTTGTGGTACCGAAGGGTTTCGGTCACCTCTTGTTGTTTATAGTTAGGGTGAGGTTTGTGGTGTGGCGGTTAAGCGCCATCACCGAAGAACCATTAACCCTGTAGGAGAAAAGCGCTTACCCTTTCTGTCGTAAATCGGGTAGTTGATTGGAGACGAAAAGGAAGAGTTAATGGTGGTTTCCTTCGGATGTTCTTTGTCGTTCTGACGGTCGGTATTTGTCGCTTTTCTTGGCTTTAGCTGTTTTGAACCAAATGAAAAGGTGATGGGCTTTCGCGGATCGTTCCGTATGCGGTGTGTGGTTTTGTCTTCCTTGGGTGAAGATGAAGAAGAGGAGTCTAGTGTTGCGCTTCTTTTGGGCGCCTTTCCAGTTTTTGATGCCTGTTAATTGCTTTATGAAGAACAAGCATTCGATTTATTCCTGTGGTTGTCTGTCTCCAAGGCTAAAGGAGTTTTGTTCGGAGTTGTGCGGACACTGGCCGTCAGGGCTGAAGTTACGTGGCCGTAGTAGTAAGTGGTGTTTGATTTCATCATTTCTTGGTTTGAGAAATCATCTTTGAAAGCCCCTCTTGAGTCGTGAAAGTTAGGGGTTTGGTGTTAAGGTTTTATTTGAAAAGGTTAATGGAGCACTTGGTTCCCTTTTCGAGAAAAGTTGTCTTCCAACCAGTTCCTCTATGGAAGTCTTTGAGATTGAAAAGTGTTTTGGAGAATTCCTTTGCATAACCAAGTTTGGGTTTGTCTCATTGCAATTTTGAGAGTCAAGTTTCCTTATGAATTTGGGATGAGTTTTAAAACTAAAATGCTGTAAACAAAGTAAGTAGTCTTTTGACTGAAATCGTTTGTCCCTAGTAAGAATTGATGTTTAGCATGTTACGTAGTAGGTAACAATGTGGTTTATGGATTGATGTGTTGCTAAGTTAAATTTTGAGTTGAATCAATTCAATGTGAGTAAAATCTCTAAGTTTGAGAATAAATAGACTACTAGTGTTGTAGTTCACTCTTAGCGAGAATGATTGAAAGTGTTAATGTTCATGCTTAGAATCTGTTGCCTTGCTTTAAAAGTGCTTATGATCCTCGTTAATGTTAAAAGTTTAAACCTTGATGCATAGTTAAAACATTAAGATGATGTAAACTGCTGATATTGTTAAGAAGCTTTGCTTGGTGTTTAAAGATGTGCTAATCTAACGGATTAGTAGAGACTAGTGACTTTAATTTGGAAGTTGATTGTAGTGGTTATTTATGTTGTTGCAAACTACTAGTATATTTGGAAGTATGCAGTTGTGACCCTTCAATGCTAGTTTTCAATCTATTTTAAATAGTTGGAGTATGTTGTAATTTTGTTATCACCTATGTATAGGGTAGCTAAAAGTAATGTTGATCGGTTGATGATTATGCCCATTTGTTTTTATTGATGACTTAGTAGTGGTGGTAGTTGTGTAGAATACTTGTTGGAAACCATTGACTAAATGGAGGGTGTTGTAACCTGTGGTGATGGAGTGAACCATGGATAATTAACTGATATAGAGTTTTATCCTTAATGAATGTATGCCTTGGAATCCTAGCTATGAACTTTGTCTTGTAGAGATAATATTTACATGTTGAATTCGTTGTTTAAGCTGAATAAGGTTCGGTTATCGAGACGTGAATAGATAGGAGGTATGAAATTTATATGTTGATCTTGCTTTGAAAGATTTGTGGAAGTACTATGTTTCAAATTTAGAATAAGAAGTATTATGATTAGGTGATCCGTGTGGATCATATCATTATAGTCTTGGTTGGGTGCCTTCTTGATAAGCATCATAAACCCTTATTAAAAGTTTTGGGAATGGTAACTAGAGGAAGAATTTGTTGTGAAGCTTTTGGTTGAATTGTGTTGGGGCTCCTCAGGGAGTAAAAAGTGATTATTAAAGTCTTTTAATGGAAAGCGTAGTGGAATTCTAGAGATGGTTCTTTTTATGCTGAGCTTGTGTTTAAAAGCTTTTGGACTGGTTTGGTTGTTTGCCATTTTGGTTGAAGGGTTTTCGGTCAAGGTGTTCCTTATGCTGTGTTTCAGAGTTTCCCCAAAACTCGTAATGTTTGGTGTCGACCTTTGGTTTTGGCAAATTTGTTTAGTTCGTGTTGTGAGTTTGGATTTACATCCAAAAGTTTTGAGTCGATCGCGCCCTTTCGCGTTCGCGCTGGATTATCTTTGGAATTAATTTTAAAAGGAAGCAGATGGTCTTAAAGGGTTGTGTTGGAAACTTTTAAGTTGAGCCCTTAATGTGTAACTCTTTTTGGCTAGAGTTGGAGTTGTTTTGAAAATGTGTGTGATGTTGCGAGTGCTTCAAAAAGGTGGACTTTATGAAAGTTTTACAAAGTGATTTTGTTAGTGAGGTGTTCCCCTTTTGGGAATGAGTTTCCCTCTCCTTGAGGAAGTTCGTGATGGTTGTGGGAGCAGATGCTCGACTTAAAATTTTGATGTTCTTTTCCAAAATGTTGAATTTGGATGAAATGCAATGTTGTGCAAGTTCAGTTTTCAACTGATGTGGGGTCTTTTACGACGTGGTGTTTCTTTGTCAACTATGCTGCCGTCATAGTCTATATGAATTTCCGCAACCTTCGATGTTAATTGTGTTTTCATCATTTGATACCGAGGAAGAAGTCATTTGGTGAATGACTATTCGGTGCCGTTGTTACATGATGAATGAAGGGTGAAAAAGGAAAACGAGACATTGTTTATGCATAATTAATCATAAAGGAGTCGACGAGCCAGGTCGGTGAGAAAGTCATATAAGGATATATGACTAATCCGAGTGCTCTTGAAAAGTGTGCATGCATGTCAAGAATCGAGATGTCCATTTCTTTCTAGTATGAAAAGAAAGAATGAAGAAATTATGGTATTTTGGTTGTAGTGTAGGGGATTTATGCTTCCTTTGTGATTTGGCTTGGATGTTGCCGAATTCTTTCCAAAATGGTTGTTAACGCTTTGGGTTTGAGTTGTCGTGTGTACACTTGGGGTTGATACCTAAGTGTTTTTGTGTGAGGGCGAGACCCTCTTAAGAAAGGAACCAATTGTGGTTTGGTAAGGTTTTTCGATCCTAGCTTGGGGCTAGGTGTTGAACCCTAGTGGTATAGGGGTGGTTTGTGATGGAGGTTGATGATGTATGGGTTTAACCATTATTAAGTGTAGCGATGGGTGGAAGTGAAGTTGACAGTAGTTCGGTGATATTTGTCCTGCCGTGAGAATTTGTCGTCACTAGTTGTTCTTGGATTTGAGTCTTGTTTGGGAAAGGATGGAATAAAATGTTAGTATGATGGTGTATCAGAAGGGCAAGTGTGCCTTAATGAGTTTTCCCCTCGATGGAAATTTTCGGGAATGTAGAAAGGTCGTTAAAGGAATTGTGTGATGCCCTAGAACTTTTCTTCCTTGTTTTTGTTTCGGAGAGGATTGACGGAATTGTCGGGGAATGAAACAATTGAAGAAAATGCTGCATTTTAATTTTTATTTTGGGTTTTGGGCTAGGGAATAAAAGGCCGAAGAAAACCTGGGCCTGGACCGGGAATCTCTCCTCCCACCTCCACCTCCCACCCCCCCTAGTGGGCCGGCCCACTAGTGGTGCGCCCCCCCCATGTGGCCGGCCACACCCCCAAACCCTAGGCGCCTCTCCCACTCCCTCTCCCTCCCCTAGCAGCCACCTCTCCCTCCCCTTCCTCTCCCCACGTGGTGGCTCAAGATCCACCGCGAATCGCGAAGGAGAAGGCGAGGAGCGACTCCGTGGAGGCGTGGAGGACGAGCAGATCGCCGATTCGGGGTTCTTCGCGTGTTCTTCGTGGGTTCGCAAGGGAGATCACTAGGTAAAATTCCCAAACTTTTACCTCTGTTTTACCTAGGGATTAGGAGTGTATTAGATCTGGTGGTGAGGGTTTTGGATGGATCTTGTTGGGGGAGAAGGGTAGATGTTCACGTGGTGCTGTTTCTGGAAGGGGGATTTGTGCAGCGCGGATTGTTTCGCGTTTTTCGCGGCATAGATGATTTTTCCCGCCAAAACCTATAACTAGAAAGTTGTAGATATCGTCGAGAGCTAGCTTCTGTAATTTTTTCAGAATTTTTGGGGAAGTGTTCTGAGAGTTATCGCTGTTGCAAACCGACGAACAGAATCTGGGAACAGATTTCATCCACTGTGTTGGACGACTGTTTAGGCATATTTAACAGAGGAATTAGAATTTATGATCTTCTGGAAAGTTGTAGATCTCGTCAATATCTAGCTCCTGTAATTGTTTCATATTTTTTTGTTCTGTAGAAAGAAAGATACGAAAAAGAGAATGGGGGTTGCTGCTGTTCGGTCCGGACAGAACTGGGTTTCGGTGTTGGAAAAGGGGAACGGGTTGTAGGAATTGCGTATTTGAGTTGTGTGATCAATTGTGGTGTTATTACATACTGAAAATATGCTTGTACAGGTGGTGCCCCTTCTGGACGCAACTAGTTCCGTCGTCTACGTCGGTAAAGGCAAGTGGAAGTAGAGTTAGGGTTGAGCTATACATCGTTGTTTTGCATTGCCTTCGTTATATTTTCCGATGACATTAATCATACATGGTTTGATCATCTGCTAGGAAGATTGCAATAATTAGATTAGCAATGTGATGATGTGTTTTGGCTTTGATCCATGAGTAAAGAGAAGAATGATGTTGCCTATTGGTTGAATTGTCTAAATAGTTCATCACAATGTTATTTGTTTTCTATCCATGTTATATGATGGCATGCAAATATGTGAACTCAATGTGGAAGTTTATGAATGAATTCATGCATGAAGCATTAACTGCATAATCATGCATTGGAAGTTTGTCGACGCCAGCGTGCGCGACCGTACCGGTACAACACCGTGTGTTCCTGAGAAAGGGCACGGTGAAGAGGATCATGGCATAAGCATATGCACAAGCATGAGCATTTTATTGAGGTTGTGGTAATCAATGTTGTGGTGTTGAAAGTAAAGCATGTGGTGTGTTAAATTCTTGATGGATGTGATGATGTGTTAATTGTTCTGCTTGCTGAGATTTCCCAATCTCACTGCTTGTGTTTTGTTGTTTTTCAGGTAGCGTGCAAGAGACATAAGCATGAGGGGTGGGCTAGCAACACAATAAACCTTCGAATGTCATCACAACTCCCATGAACTAGTGTTTATTTAATACATTAGCTTGCTGAATTTTATTTGCACTTAGACTATTTGTTGTTATGTCTAAACTTATACTTGTTTACGGTTGGCTTAGACTTGTTGTCGCTAGTATTGTTGAATTGCTTATATTCTTGTTTGAATTGCTTATCATGAAATGCTTCCGTAATGTCCTGTTTTTAGGGGAGATGCTGTCGAAATTTTCTTGTTCTATAGTTTAGTTTTACGGGGTGTTACAAATTGTGACTTCCTTTGATTATGTCATGTTGAGTTTAATGGAGTATGGTAGTCAGGTTGGTTGTGATAGAAGTATGAAGTGTTTGCCGTGAGGATTCGAGCGTTTTGGGTTGATGGAGCCCTTTGTGGTTGAAACGCAGATTCTGTTGGGGAATTGAAGTGAAGGTCGATTTGTGAGGGGTTGCCCTTAGTTGAGCTAGATCAACACTTTTTCTCTATGTGTTGGTTTTGGGAACTCGTTTGTTGTTTGTTCCGGTTTTAGTCGTTGTGTGAATGTTTTGTGCTGCAGAGAAGCCGTTTGTCCCTTGGGGATTTTGTCATTGATTTTGGCGTCCTTCGGATTCGAGGTCGAATCCTGTTGAAGGGGGGGAGAATGTGACACTACGGTATGGTGTGACATTATAGAATGTGAAATTAGAGAATAAAACCTTTCAGCTTGAGGTTTACTCGCGTTTTTGGGCCGTTTGAAGTGATGTGTCACCACGGAGTGTCGTAACCTTTTAGATGGTGCATGTTAAGGTCAAAAACTTTATGAAATATGGTATGGCAGGTTAAAACCATAAGGTATGGAGGTTAATAACGTTTCCGGGCCGTTTTCGGGGTTTTGGGCCTTCCCGGGGGAGTTTGGGCCTTAAGTGGGCTTTGGTGGGATGGAGTAGGTCTCCGTAACGAACTAGGATTGGGTGTGGGGGCTGGTAAAAGGGCTCTCCACCAGCCCTTGGATGTTCACCCCTGCCCCTTGTGCGCCCTTCCCCCCCACTTGCCCTTTTCCTAGCCGCCTCCCTCCTCCCTTGGCCGTGCGCCTCCCCCTCCCTTTGCCCCATTGCTCCCCAACTCTCCACTACCTCTCCTCCACCCCCTTGCTGCCCTAGGGTGGTCTCCACACCTCTGCACCTTGTGGATGCATCCGTTGGAGCGAGGAGCGAGGAGCGTGGAGCGAGGAGCGATCCGCAAGGAGATCTATTGGAGATTCGTTCGTTGGGCAAAGGTATGATCATGGGGATCCTTGGGTTTGATCTAGGTACTGTTCTTAGGGTGTTTATGAAGTTTTTAGATCAATTGGTGGTGCTGGGTTGGAGTTCTTTGGGTTAGATCTAGACGTTGCCACGTTTCTGTTTTCGGGCAGATTGAGCAGTCGGGCTAAGGTTCGAGTTTTCGTTGATTTAGAATCCGAATCTGTCCGTACGGACTTAAAAGAAGTTGTAGATAATTTAATTATCTTTCCGTGGACATAAAGTACGTTAAAATCCAATCAGCCGTTTGAAAGTTATGGCCGTTTTACCGAGCGTGTTAAAATCTGTGACGCGATTGGAACAGATCGTAGTAATCTGTAGATTAAACAATTTTAGAGTCCGAATCAGTGTTTCCGTATAACTAAAAAAAGGTAGGAAATTTCCTAAGCTTCGCGACGGTGTACTTGTTTAATCGATTTGGTGTTCCAGAACTCAAGTTATGGCCTTTACAAGGCTGCTGTCCCGCCGGGACAGAACCTCTGTTTTTAGGTTTGCAAGTAGTGGGCAATGTCGGGTTAGATGGGGATTTGTGTACTGTTTTGCAGGCATTATTGTGAGTGTGTGATGCCTATGTGCAGGTGGTGTGACACCGGGAGTGCCCTCTTCGTCCCACAAATCCGTCGCCCGCGGTTGAGGCAAGTGTGTTGTAATGAATAGCGGATTGTAGGTTGTTTGTTGATATTGGGTGAAAGATTGAACACTTGCTATGCTCACTTGCCATGCTTGCTGTTTTCCAATGAAATATTGAGTATGATTATCATGGTTCGATGCCATGTGTTTATATTTGTCATGATGAGTTGCCATATGTTTATGTACATGTGAAATATAATAATTGGCATAGTTGCATGCATGACATGTTACATGGCCCGGGCGGTGAGAAAGTCATTAACTAATCCGGGAAGGTCGGTGAGAAAGTTATGACTAATCCGGAGAGCCATTAGAGTAAGTCCTACATCGTGATTCCATCTACCGTGGATTGTGGAAGCGAGGAGTAGGCACCCTCCATCTTCGGGATGGAAGGGGGGAGAGGGTGCACACCGACGGGTGTGTGCTCAACCATACCGGTATGAGTTTCCATGGAGATATGAGCATAACATTGCATTGCATTGCATTGCAACACATGATGATGTTGTTATGTGCTCAAGTATGAGATGTTATATGTGATGTGAGGTATTATTGTCTTGTAAATGATCTTGTTGTCCATTACAATATGCTTGCTGAGTTTTCGAACTCACGCTTGTGTTTTATGTTGTTTTTAGGTACTTTGAGATCGGCATGCGGGAAAAAAGGGATCTAGCTACACTTCTACACGTAGCTCCACCATCATAGTCCATAATTAATCACTTGGAGACATGATATTAAGAGTTGTGCCCTAAACTTAATGTATGGTTTAATCTAGCATGCTTGTGAATCCTTATTTGCTTCGTTATAGTTTATGAAGTGGTTAAGCGTGGTATTATTGGCGTAACTTGATGTTGTGTCCATTTATGTTGTTGTTTTAGATGTCGTGTACTATGATATATATATCTTGCCATGATATTGAGATTGTGTTAATTCATTGAAAGACAAAGGAAATGCTGCCGAAATATCGGTTTTTAGCATATGAACCTTTGCTGGAATTTATGTTTAATTGTGGTACTTAGATGTTGCTTAGCTTATGTTTGGTAGCATTCGGGCATATTAAATGCCGGGGTGTTACAGTACTCAACCATACCGGTATGAGTTTCCAAGGAGATATGAGCATAACATTGCATTGCATTGCAATACATATTTAATGATGATGATGTTGTTATGTGCTCAAGTATGAGATGTTATATGTGATGTAAGGTATTATTGTCTTGTAAATGATCTTGTTGTCCATTACAATATGCTTGCTGAGTTTTCGAACTCACGCTTGTGTTTTATGTTGTTTTTAGGTACTTTGAGATCGGCATGCGGGAAAAAGGGGTCTAGCTACACTTCTACACGTAGCTCCACCATCATAGTCCATAATTAATCACTTGGAGACAAGATATTAAGAGTTGTGCCTTAAACTTAATGTATGGTTTAATTTAGCATGCTAGTGATTCCTTATTTGCTTCGTTTTAGTTTATGAAGTGGTTGAGCGTGGTATTATTGGCGTAATTTGATGATATATCCATTTATGTTGATGTTATAGATGTCGTGTGCCATGTTATATCTTGCCATGATTGTGTTATTGTGTTAACTCATGGAAAAGCAAAGGAGATGCTGCCGAGATATCGGTTTTTAGCATATGTACCTTTGCTGGAATTTATGTTTAAATGTGGTATTTAGACGTTGTTTAGCTTATGTTTGGTAGCATTCGGGCATATTAAATGCCGGGGTGTTACAACAATAATTTTTTTATGGACAATATGCAGGATTTTGATCATGCGCGATTACTTACGTTCTTCATGCTGGATGTGTTGACTATCGCATAGGATAGAGTCGCGTAGGACTTTTTCGGCGATCCGAGTGGATGCCGGCTTGATGGCGAGTTGATTGCAGATCAGATCGGGTGATCAATCGCCGGTAGTAGTCGTTCGTCGTAGTCGACGATTGTCCGCTTCTTGTGGTAGAGACTCGTGCTGATAACGTGTTGTGAAACAAGATCATTCACCCACGCCAATCCGCGGCACGCCAAGCAATCACATGAACAGAAGAAGGAGAAGCACACCATACAAGGGGGAAACATCTCTCTTTATTAGATTGATTGTTTCTGTACAAGGCAATGCCCTATATATATAGTGGAGGGCCCCTGTAGATTAATTTGGATTCGCCCACTAATGGATATAATCCTACTACTACTAGAAAACTACAAATAGGAGACGCCCTATCAGTGGCGGTTTGGTTGGAACCGCCACTAATAGGACTATCAGTGGCGGTTTTTGAGTTCAAACCGGTGCCAGGGTCATCAGTGGCGGTTTTTCTTCCGAACCGCCACAGATAGTTGAGTATCAGTTACGGTTTGTAGTTAGAACCGCCACAAATACTTAGATAACTATCAGTGGTGGTTATAACCCTGAACCGCCACTGATACTCAACTATCTGTGGTGGTTCAGAAAAAAAACCGCCACTGATACTTGGGTACTATCAGTGGCGGTTGGAGGACAAAACCGTCGCTGATAATCTGAGTATTGGTGGCGGTTGTAAGTTAGAACCGCCACAAATATGATTATCTGTGGCGATTTGAGTTGAGAACCGCCACAAATAAAATCCCCTATAAATACTGGTCGCTACAGCACTCTACAGGAGCTCCTGGTCATCTTCCTCCCCGAAAAAAAGAGCAAAGTTTCAGATTTGAGATTTTGTTTGCAAGGAATCTTGAGCCTTTACTTCCTAGGGTTGTTCCAAGGTGAGTAATTTGTTCTCCTCTCTTCATTTGTGGTGATTTAGTTGCAATTTAATGTTTAGATCTAGTTTATTTAAGATTATCCGCTCTTCAATTGCAAAGCTTAGATTCAATTTTTTTTATTTACCTAGCATTTTGTAGATTAATTTATATCTAGATGATGAATTTATTACCTTGCTCCATTAGATTAATTGTTGTCTACCTTTTTTAGATGACAAATTATGGCAAGCATATATTACATTTATTTAATTAAGATTGTTGGATATTAATAAACATTACATTTAATTAATATGGTGGATAGGTGATCATGAAGTTGCCTTGCATTTTGAGATGATGAATTATCTAGCTCCTTGAGAGGATAAATTTAATTTTGGCTATGCATAGTACTTAAGATTTGTTTCTAATTACCATTAATTTTCTTACCTTTAGTGCGTGCGTGTACATCTTGCTCCATTAGTGGCTATTGTTAGCTAATTTTTATCAATGATGGTTTAATTAAGGTTCTACTCTCTTCAAATGCAAAGTTAATATTTAATTTATATGTAGTTGCAATTTAATGTTTATATCTAGTTTATTTAAGATTGTCCTCTCTTCAATTGCAAAGCTTAGATTCAATTTTTTGTTATTTACCTAGCATTTTGTAGATTAATTTATATAGATGATGAATTTATTACCTTGCTCCATTAGATTAATTGTTGTCTACCTTTCTTAGATGACAAATTATGGCAAGCATATATTAAATTTATTTAATTAAGATTGTTGGATATTAATGAACAATAAATTTAATTAATATGGTAGATAGGTTATAATGAAGTTGCCTTGCATTTTTATTAACCTAGCATTTTGTAGATTAATTTATATGTAGATGATGAATTTACTATCTTGCTCTTTCAGTGGATATTGGATTAATGATTTATGTAATTAAGGTTATTGCATATTAATAATTTTTACATTAATTAATTGTAGATTGTAACACCCCGGCATATAATATGCCTGAATGCTACCAAACATAAGCTAAACAACATCTAAATACCACAATTAAACATAAATTCCAGCAAAGGCGCACATGCTAAAAACCGAGATTTCGGCAGCATCTCCTTTGTTTTAACATGAATTAACACAATAACACAATCATGGCTAGATATAACATGGCACACGACATCTATAACATCAACATAAATGGACATAACATCAAATTACGCCAAAAAAATACTACGCTCATCTACTTCATAAACTATAACGAAGCAAATAAGGAATCACTAGCACGCTAAATTAAACCATACATTAAGTTTAAGGCACAACTCTTAATATCATGTCTCCAAGTGATTAATTATGGACTATGATGGTGGAGCTACGTGTAGAAGTGTAGCTAGACCCCTTTTTCCCGCATGCCGATCTCAAAGTACCTAAAAACAACATAAAACACAAGCGTGAGTTCGAAAACTCAGCAAGCATATTGTAATGGACAACAAGATCATTTACAAGACAATAATACCTTACATCACATATAACATCTCATACTTGAGCACATAACAACATCATCATCATTAAATATGTATTGCAATGCAATGCAATGCAATGTTATGCTCATATCTCCTTGGAAACTCATACCGGTATGGTTGAGTACACACCCGTCGGTGTGCACCCTTTTCCCCTTCCATCCCGAAGATGGAGGGTGCCTACTCCTCGCTTCCATTCACCACGTGGATGGAATCACGATGTAGGTCTTACTCAATGGCGTTTCGGACTAGTCATAACTTTCTCACCGACCTTCCCCGGACTAGTTATGACTTTCTCACCGCCCTCGCCCCATCTCATGACATGCATGCAACTATGCCAATTATCATATCTCATTTGTACATAAATATATGGCATCATGTCATAGTACACATAAACACATGGCATCGAATCATGATAAGTATAGACACATAGCATCATATCATGATAATCATACTCAATCATATCATTGGAAAACAGCAAGCATGGCAAGTGATCATAGCAAGTATTCAATCTTTCATCTAATCTCCACAAGCAACCTACGATTCCGCTATACATTACAACATACTTGCCTCAACCGCGGGCGACGGATTTGTGGGAAGTCGAGGGCACTCCCGGTGTCACACCACCTGCACATAGGCATCACACACTCACAATCATGCCCACAAAACAGTACACAAAACCCCATCTAACCCGACATTGCCCACTACTCGCAAAACCTAAAAACAGAGGTTCTGTACCAACGGGACAGCAGCCTTGCAAAAAGCATAACTTGAGTTCTGGGACTCCGAATCAATAAAACGAGTATGTCCTCGCGTAGCTTAGGAAATTTCCCAACTTTCTCTAGGTATAGGGAAAGACTGATTCGGACTCTAATGTCGTCTAATCTACAGATTACCGTGATCTGTTCCAATTACGTCATAGATTTTAACATGCTCGGTAAAACAGCCATAACTTTTAAATGGCTGGGCGGAATTTAACTTTCTTTATATCCACGGAAAGATAATTAAATTATCTACAACTTCTTCAACATCCGTACGACAAGATTCGGATTCTAAATTGGCGAAAACGCGAACCCTAGCTCGACTGCTCTATCTGCCCGAAAACAGAAACGTGGCAACATCTAGATCTAACCCAAATTACTCAAATCCGGCGCCTCCAATTGATCAAAAAACTTGATAAACTCCCTAATAACAGTACCTAGCTCATCCCCGAGGATCCCCATGATCATACCTTTGCCCAACGCACGAAAACTCCAATCGATCTCCTCGCTCCTCGCTCCTCGCACCTCGCACCTCGCTCCTCGCTCCTCGCTCCTCGCTCCTCGCTCCTTGGATGGATCCATGAGGATGCAGGGGTGGGGAGGTCACCCTAGGGCAGCAAGGGGGGTGGAGGAGAGGTGGTGTGCAATGGGGAGCAATGGGGGCGCCATGGGGGCAAAAGATGGGGCGGCTAGGAGGTGGAGGGAGGAGGAAGGGTGGCGGCTAGGGTTAGGGGCGCATGGGGCAGGGGTGGACGTCCCAAGGGCGGGTGGGGAGCCCTTTTACCAGCCCCCACACCCAAACCTAGTCCGTTACGGAGACCTACTCCATCCCCCCAAAGCCCACCAAGGCCCAAACTCCCCCGGGAAGGCCCAAAACCCCTAAACGGCCGGAAAAGCTATTAACCTCCATATCCTATAGTTTTAACCTTAATTCCACATCTCATAATGTTATTAACCTTATCATGCACGTTAAATAAGGTTACGACACTCCGTGGTGTCACAACGCTTCAAAAGGCCCAAAAACGCGAGTAAACCTCAAGCCGTAAGATTTTCTTCTCTAATTTCGCAATTTGTAATGTCACACCAAAACGTAGTGTCACATTCTTCCTTCAAGCTGGATTCGACCTCGAATCCGAAGGACACCAAAAACAACTACCAAGTCCCCAAGGGACAAAAGGCTTCTCAGCCGCAAAGGCTCCATCAACCCAAAACGCTTGAATCCTCACGACAAACATTTCGCACTTCTATCACAACCAAAGTTCTACGCCTAGCCCAAGGTAGAGCTGTAAATTATTAACAAACCTCAACTGGTTCTTTTCCTATGAGGGTCTCGCCCTCACACTTTCTCACTCAAAAACTACCAAACCCATGAGTATAATCCTCCATTATGCTCAACAATTCCATAGTCATTTCTATTCACATCTCAAACGAGAATGCCAACAAAGAGCAACTCCCTTAGTCGGATGAACCACATTCATCAACTCGAACCCAAAACACAACAAATCACTTGGAACAAAGGTTTGACAACCTCGAAAGATCACTCGATCTTTTTTCCTAAGTCAAGTCGCAAAGGAAAAACTCCAATCTCAAATCAATGCGATACATCTCGCATCAGGGACCACTCAAACAAAAAGAGAGACTCCACACAATTCTTTGTCAGAAATTCTCAACAATCAATGACAACTCGACTCACTTTCACCACAGCCAAGCATCTCATAAAAACAACATTGTGGAAGAGAAAACCGATTCTCAAACCAATCGAAAGAATCCACAACCGCCATAATAACTCTCAAGGAAACAAGGAAACCTAATCCTCTTATAACAAAGCCAAATGCCAGGAACTCTTCACTCTTTCTTTTCATGCTAAAGAGCAAATGGAAATCTAGATTCATGACATGAATCCAAGCTTTTCGAGAGCACACCGGATTAGTCATATTTCCCTATATGACTTACTCACCGACCTGGCTCAACGACTCTTTTATCAATAGACATCTATAAATGATGTCATGTTTCCTTTTCACCATTCATTCATCATGTACAACACTACCAAATAGTCATTCACAAGACAACTTCTTCCTCTGCATCACATGATTAAAACTTGGATAGCATCGATGATTGCGCCAAATCATAAAACTATGAGGGGAACACCATTAACAGGAAAACACCACGTCATACATAACCCGTCGACAATTGAAAGCCAAATTTGTAAAGCATCGCGTTTTAACCAGAATCAACATTTTGAAAGAGAACATCAATTCTCAAAGAGAAATGGGAGACTCATTTTCCCAAAATGAGAACACTTCACCAACCCGAATCACTTATAAACATTCATAAAATCCACCCTTTTGAAACACTCGCAAACACCACATGACCTTTTCCAAATAAATCCAGTTCCAATCAAATAGACTTACAAATTAAATCTCAAGAATTTTCAACACAGCCCACTATGTCCATCGGCTTCCTTTTTAAGATTTACTCCAAGTATGCTTTAGTCTAACGCGAAGGAGCGCGATCCACTCTAAGGATTTTTGGTGCAAAATCAATCTAATAGCTTTAAATGAACTACTTAGCAAAAACCAAAGATGGGCACCAACCTCTACGAGTTTTAGGGAAACTCGAAAATGCAACATAAAGAACACCTTGACCAAAAAAAACATTTAACCAAGATAGCAAACCACCAACCCAGACCAAAAGGTTTTATACACAAGCTCGGCATGAGACTCACCATAACCAGTGTCCCACTATCCTTAACATTTAAGCATTCCATAATCACTATTTATTTATCGAGAAAACCCATCTTAAATCAATCCATACTACCTCCTCAAGAACCCCACAAACCAACACATCATAAAACAACGTATTCTATATTTGAAACGTAGTACTTCAACAAATACTTAAGCATGATCATCCTATCAATTTTTATACCATAAATACGTCAACATCTTGACAATCAAAACTTATTCCATTAACAAATGACTTCAACATACAAATAGTATCTCCATAAGACAAAGTCGAAAATTATGATCCTAAGATACACCTTCTTTAGGATACAATTCTATATCATGCTAAAATATCCATGGTTCACTTCATCGCCACATGTTATAATAATCTCTATTTTACAATGGCTTCCAAAAAGTAATCCAAACAATTACCACCACTACTAAATCATCAATATCCATAAATAGGCATAATCATAAAAACAACTACATTGTTTTTAGTTACACTATCCATATACCATAACAAATTGTCACTACACAACATACTCCAACTATAAAAACAAATTTAATAGGTTAGACCATCCCAATGCTTTAGCAATAACATAAACAGCAAAGCCTATGTCTTCACAATTGACATCGATACTAGCATCATAGGAACACAACTGCATACTTCCAATTATACTAATGGTTTGCGACAATATAAAAAGCAACTCTAATCAACTTCCAAATTAAAGTCACTAGTCAACACGATTAAATCTCTCTATTAATCCATTAGATTAGAACATCTTTAGACAACCAGCAAAGTTTCTTTAACAATATCAGCAGTCTACATCATCTTAATGTTTTAACTATGCATTAGGGTTTAAAACTTTAAACATATTCGAGGGTCATAAGCACTTTCAAAGCAAGGCAACAGATTCTAAGCATGTACATTAACATATTTATTCATTCTCATTATAGGGTAATCTGCAACACTAGAAGTTCATTTAATCTTAAGCTAAGCACAAATATTACTTTTAACTGATTCAACTCACCAATTAACTTAAGAACAAATCATTTCCAATAGCCACATTGTTACATACTACATGACATGCTAAATAACCATTTTCACTTTTGACAAACAGGATGCAACTCCACTTTTAAGGACAACCACAACTCAAGAACCAGAACGACACCGATAGACAATTTCTCCTTTTCCAGGCAAGGAAGAAAACAAAACTCTAACAGAAATGCAGGAGAGTTCCACTCTCAAGTTCCCAAATTTGCCCACAAAACTCTTCAAGAAATCTCAAGATCCATACTTCCAAGAAGGAAGAAGGATGCACTAGGGAAAACAAAATGTTCAACCAAACCTTTTCCGATAAAGTTACAAAACTCAGCTCCACCCAACCTAAGGTCGGCACTAGGAGAACTTCAACTCTTTTCTCAGATAGGGAGGACAACAACCACATATGTTTCCTCCCGAAGACAATCCACAATAACCAGCAAAACCGGGTGTCAAAGCAAAGGCGACTAAAAAGGCGCAACACTAAACTCTTCTTCTTCGTTTCCAACCAAGGAAGACCAAAAAACCACAAATCGCATACGGAATGATCCGCGAAAAATCCAATACCAAATTTGTTTTTTCTTTTGGTTTCCATCAACTAAAACCAAGAAAACCAACCAAAACCAACCGTCAGAACGGTGAAGAACATACGAAGGAACCCACCACCAAACTCTTCTATTTGACTCCCGTCAACTACCCGATCTACGACAGAAAGGGTAAGCACTCTTCTCCTATAGGGGTTAATAGTTCTTCGGTGATGGCGCTAACCGGCCACACCGTCACACTTCACCCTTACAATGAATAAAGAGAGGTGACCGAAACCCTTCAGCACCACAACCCCACTTTAACATAATAACATGAACAATTCAATTCAATTCTTTCATAAACATAGCAACATACATAAACAAATGTAGCATTCAACATCAAGGCTCAAATACAACATTTAAGCGTAACGCAACGATTCCCATACCCTTTCTTACTGTGCCTCCATGTGTGTCAAATTTTAAATTAGTTATACCACTTTTGCAAGTTTTAATGTTGCTATCCTATAACAAAGTTTTAGTTAAGACCTAAGCCATGTTTCTAAGTTATTCCACATCAAATTTTAGTTGTACCCTATAGCATGATACTAAAAATTCACATTCCATGGACCTACAGCCCGCTCTGATACCAACTGTAACACCCCGGCATTTAATATGCATGAATGCTACCAAACATAAGCTAAACAACATCTAAATACCACAATTAAACATAAATTCCAGCAAAGCCGCACATGCTAAAAACCGAGATTTCGGCAGCATCTCCTTTGTTTTAACATGAATTAACACAATAACACAATCATGGCAAGATATAACATGGCACACGACATCTATAACATCAACATAAATGGACATAACATCAAATTACACCAAAAAAATACTACGCTCATCTACTTCATAAACTATACGAAGCAAATAAGGAATCACTAGCATGCTAAATTAAACCATACATTAAGTTTAAGGCACAACTCTTAATATCATGTCTCCAAGTGATTAATTATGGACTATGATGGTGGAGCTACGTGTAGAAGTGTAGCTAGACCCCTTTTTCCCGCATGCCGATCTCAAAGTACCTAAAAACAACATAAAACACAAGCGTGAGTTCGAAAACTCAGCAAGCATATTGTAATGGACAACAATATCATTTACAAGACAATAATACCTTACATCACATATAACATCTCATACTTGAGCACATAACAACATCATCATCATTAAATATGTATTGCAATGCAATGCAATGTTATGCTCATATCTCCTTGGAAACTCATACCGGTATGGTTGAGTACACACCCGTCGGTGTGCACCCTTTTCCCCCTTCCATCCCGAAGATGGAGGGTGCCTACTCCTCGCTTCCATTCACCACGTGGATGGAATCACGATGTAGGTCTTACTCAATGGCGTTCCGGACTAGTCATAACTTTCTCACCGACCTTCCCCGGACTAGTTATGACTTTCTCACCGCACTCGCCCCATCTCATGACATGCATGCAACTATGCCAATTATCATATCTCATTTGTACATAAACATATGGCATCATGTCATAGTACACATAAACACATGGCATCGAATCATGATAAGTATAGACACATAGCATCATATCATGATAATCATACTCAATATATCATTGGAAAACAGCAAGCATGGCAAGTGATCATAGCAAGTATTCAATCTTTCATCTAATCTCCACAAGCAACCTACGATTCCGCTATACATTACAACACACTTGCCTCAACCGCGGGCGACGGATTTGTGGGAAGTCGAGGGCACTCCCGGTGTCACACCACCTGCACATAGGCATCACACACTCACAATCATGCCCACAAAACAGTACGCAAAACCCCATCTAACCCGACATTGCCCACTACTCGCAAAACCTAAAAACAGAGGTTCTGTCCCGACGGGACAGCAGCCTTGCAAAAAGCATAACTTGAGTTCTGGGACTCCGAATCAATTAAACGAGTACATCCTCGCGTAGCTTAGGAAATTTCCCAACTTTCTCTAGGTATATGGAAAGACTGATTCGGACTCTAAAGTCGTCTAATCTACAGATTACCGTGATGTGTTCCAATTACGTCACAGATTTTAACACGCTCGGTAAAACAGCCATAACTTTCAAACGGCTGATTGGAATTTAACGTGCTTTATGTCCACGAAAATATAATTAAATTATCTACAACTTCTTCAACATCCGTACGGACATGCTCGGATTCTAAATCGACAAAAACTAGAACCCTAGCCCAACTGCTCATGCTGTCCCAAAACAGTAACGTGGCAACATCTAGATCTAATCCAAATTACTCCAATACAGCACCACCAATTGATCTAAAAACTTGATAAACTCCCTAATAACAGTACCTAGCACAACCCCGAGGAGCCCCATGATCATACCTTTGCCCGACGCACGAAAACTCCAATCGATCTCCTCGCTCCTCGCTCCTCGGATGGATCCATGAGGATGCAGGGGTGGGGAGGTCACCCTAGGGCAGCAAGGGGGTGGAGGAGAGGTGGTGCGCAATGGGGAGCAATGGGGACGCCATGGGGGCAAGAGATGGGGCGGCTAGGAGGTGGAGGGAGGAGGAAGGGTGGCGGCTAGGGTTAGGGGCGCATGGGGCAGGGGTGGAAGCCCCAAGGGCTGGTGGGGAGCCCTTTTACCAGCCCCCACACCCAAACCTAGTCCGTTACGGAGACCTACTCCATCCCACCAAAGCCCACCAAGGCCCAAACTCCCCCGGGAAGGCCCAAAACCCCGGAAACGGCCCGGAAAAGCTATTAACCTCCATATCCTATAGTTTTAACCTTAATTCCACATATCATAATGTTATTAACCTTATCATGCACGTTAAATAAGGTTACGACACTCCGTGGTGTCACAACACTTCAAAAGCCCCAAAAACGCGAGTAAACCTCTAGCCGTAAGATTTTCTTCTCTAATTTCACAATCTGTAATGTCACACCAAAACGTAGTGTCACAATTGTTTAGCACACTATTGGAAGCTCCATACCCTGGGTTTATTTTCTAGCTTTTGCCATGTTTAATATGTGGTAAATTGATTTTTCTATTACATAAGTAATTCTGAAAATTGCTCAAATATTAACAGAGAATTGCAAATTTTGCTAGAAAAATTTGGAGGACGTGAGTAGTTAGGATTTGATTTCAGTAATGAAGGAACAGATGCAAGACAATTGGTGTTTAGGAAAACACACATGAGGCATGGTTCTTTAATTGGCACCCGGAAATGGGAAGTGCTCTCTCCCTCATGTGAGCCCTAGGGGCGGGTTGACCTGGCCATGAGTCGATCTGACGGAGACATTCATTACCTATTTTCACTCCCAACCAACAAGAGTTACATAAGATGTAATTAGCATTATGCCGTGTTTAATCGATGTTGGAATTTATTTTCTGTTATTAAGTAATGCTAGAAAATTGTTGTATAATTAACAGAAAATTGCTAAATGCTAGAAAAATTCTGGGAGAATTGTGATAATTATATACTAAATAGATATAGACCAAAACTTTATTGATTCAATGAGGATGCATGCAAAATAATATTTTACCAGTAGTAAAATTTCGTATTGCTTGCATATATGATATGTCTGACATCGCAAAAAGGGAATTTGCTGTGCTTGCCCTAGATGGTAGCAATTATCTCACTCGGGCAATGGATACCAAAATCAACTTAACAGTTAGAGCACTTGGAGCTGCTATTGCCCAGCCTGAAGCTGGTGCACCTGCTGTGCCCGAACCCGCAAAATGCTTTACATTTCCTGAGACACCATCTTCATCCGGACCTGAAGGACGAATACTTGATGGAGGAGGACCCGCTGGTATTATGGAATTCCCTGAAGGAACGCTATAACCAGCAAAGATCTGTGTTGTTGCCAGAAGCACAACGTGAATGGACCCGGGTTCCTACGCTTTCAGGATTTTAAATCTGTGGCAGCATATAATTCTGCAATGCACAAGCTTGTCGTTAAATTAACGTTTTGTAACCAGAAAGTTACTAATGCTGAAATGATCGACAAAACCTTGTGCACCTTCCACCCCAACATGATGATACTACAGCAACAGTACCATCATCCAAAGTACAAGAAGTACTCTGAGCTTATTAGTGTTTTGCTAGAAGCAGAAAAATATAATGAACTCCTGTTGAAGAAACATCATGCAAATGCTAATGGAAATCAAGCATTGCCCAAAGCACATGCTACCACTCAACAGGCTAGTAATAGCCATGGCCGTGAAAAAGGTCAAATGCATAAGGGGAATAAATGGAAGAATAGCAAAAACCAAAAGGGAAAGGGCAAATCCCAATGGAAAGGTAAAGGGAAAGGTACTGGAACTTTCCAGAAGTAAGGTCCAGCCAAGAAGGCACCTAACCCTCCTCAGTCGTGCTTTAGGTGTGGGTGTGTACATGTCGCACCCCAAAGCACCTGGTGGAACTTTACATGAAATCCACTGGGAGATTCCAGAAGAATCAAGAAAAAAAGATTGAGGCACACTTCATTGAACAAAAAGGTGGGAAGAAGGACGACAACGTCACCGACCCTACCGTCGAGTTGAAAGAAAGCCTTCTTGGATATGGTGACTCGCCCATGAAGGAAGATGACCTTCTTGGCAGTGAACTTATGGAATTCCAGAAGAATACTGATGTTCCCCAGGAGGAGGAACATGACTTATATGTAGATCTGCAATAGTTTCCTCGTACCCCTTTTTGTTTTATGTCGAATTTCCGTTAGTTGAGTCTCCTTAAGAGCCTCATATTATCAGTTTGAATATTTATGTTCCTGCATGAATATCTGGTCTATGCTCCTGTTGAGCAATTATCAGTAACAATTAAATAAAGTGTTTTCCAGAATATTTGCTCAATTTTTTTTGTTATGCTTGTTCTATACCTTTCAATTTGTTCCTATTCCAACAATTTAATTAATTAAAATTTATTCCTTTAATATAGAACAATCGTATAATCCAATGGCGGAGGAGGAAATATGTCTTGTAGACAGTTGCACCATGAATACTATTCTTAGGGAGACTAAATATTTTCAGACGTCGACCAAGAAAACTAAAAATATTATGACCATCGCCGGAAGCGAGGCACTCATTGTTGGCACTGGAAGAGCCATTATAGTTCTCCCTATGGGCACTCGTATAGTAATTGAGAATGCCCTATTACTATGTTAAGTTTTATGTGCCCTGAGTCCAATCGCACTCTGTTAAGTTTTAAAGACATTCGTCTTAATGGTTTCCATATGAAAACTGACAGTGAGGATGGTACTGAATACCTTCTTATGACTAAGTCAAGTGGGTACAATAAACATGTGGTTGAAAAACTTCCCTCCTCCTCTGGGTTATATTACACATATATAAAACCTGAAGTTTATGTTGCGATGTAAACCATCCTTAAAAGCCCAGAAATATTAAAAATTTGGCATGATAGACCGGGCCATCCTGGGTTGAATATGATGAGAAGAATAATTAATAATTCTGCAGGCTATAGCATAAAAACTACAAACTTTCCTAAACCTGAAGATTTTATGTGCCCTGCTTGTGCCAAAGGGAAACTTATAGTGAGACCCTCTTACTCGAAGATTAGAGAGGAACCTTTGAATTTCCTAGAGAGAATTTAGGGCGATATTTGTGGACCTATTCAGCCCCTGTCGGGCCCTTTTAGATATTTTATGGTACTAATAGATGCTTCTACAAGATGGTCCCATGTATGTCTCTTATCTACTAGGAACCATGATTTTGCTAAATTAATTGCCCAAATTATTAAATTACGAGCCTCCTTTCCAGAAGAAAGGATCAAAACTATTCGATTGGACAATGCTGGTGAGTTTACCTCAAAAGCATTTAATGATTATTGTATGGCTCTGGGCATTAATGTAGAGCACTTTGTACCTCATGTCCACACCCAGAATGGCCTTGCAGAGTCATTAGTTAAAAGAATAAAACTCATTGCAAGGCCACTACTGCAGAATTGTAGGCTACCTACCAATTGTTGGGGCCATGCAGTCTTACACGCTGTTGCATTAATTCAACTCAAGCCAACTGCATATCATGAAATTTCTCCTTTGCAGATAGTGAGAGAAAAGAACCAAGTATTTCCCATCTGCGAAAATTTGGCTGTGCTGTATACGTGCCAATCTCCCCACCACAGCATACCACCATGGGCCCTCACCAGAAGTTGGGGATCTATGTAGGTTATGAATCTCCGTCAATAATTAAATACCTTGAGCCTAAGACAGAGGATCTGTTCACGGCTCGGTACGCTGATTGTATTTTTGATGAAGAGAATGTTCCGGCATTAGGGGGGAGATAAGTGCCACATAAAACAATGCCAGAAAATTGATTGGAATATCATGGGCATTCAGTCTTTAGATCCACGCACTAAAGAAATCAAACTTGAAGTTCGGAGGATAATAAATCTGCAACAAATAGCTAATAATCTGCCAGATGCCTGGAGTGACAAAATCTCATATACCCGCAGTAAATGCACCTGAAAGAGTGGAAATACCTCAGAAGGATATTCAACCCACTCTTACCCCTCATGACAAAAAGAGGGGGAGGCCTCCAGGTGCACAGGACTCAATCCCGCGGAGATGTCCGCAGAAACAGATGACCGAACAAATGAGATCACTACCTACGACAGCAGAAGAAGGTCAACCTGATGTTGAGAAAATCCCTGAAGAGAGCCATCCTGAAGATGAAGATGTCCCTGAAGTGACACATCATAAAGATGACAATCCCAGCATACATTTGCGCGCACAATCTAATGCTGGGAGATCGGAACACCCAGACTCCATTTTATGGGAAATCACGAGGAGCTAGAAGAAATAAATGAAGAAATATCCAACAATTATGTGGATTCAGGAGAATTATATAAGAGAAAGACTACAATTGTCGACATATATTTTGCCTCTAAAATTGCTAAAAATCTTGAACTGGATCCAGAACCAAAGTCCATGGCAGAGTGCCAGAAGCGCTCAAATTGGGTCAAATGGAAAGAAGCAATTGAAGCAGAATTGCGCTCGCTTAATAAAAGGAAAGTTTTTGGTCCCATTGACCGAACGCCTCCTAAAGTGTTCCCTGTAGGATCAAAATGTGTTTTCGTCCGAAAGAGAAACAAAAATAACCAGGTGGTGATTACAAAGTGAGGCTTGTAGCACAAGGGTTCACGCAGAGACCCGGCATCGATTACGATGAAACATATTCTCCCGTGATGAGTGGAATAATGTTCTGATATTTAATATCAATGGCAGCTAGCTTAAATTTAACCATGCAGTTGATGGATGTAGTGATCGTATATTTATATGGGTCACTGGATACGGACATTTATATGAAAGTCCCTGAAGGAGTCAAAGTCCCGGATCCCAATAATCGCAACATGTATAGCGTTAAACTGCAAAGATCGCTATACGGATTAAAACAGTCAGGAAGGATGTAGTACAACCAACTTAGTGAATTCCTCCTGAAGAAGGGATATTCAAATAATGATGATTGTCCCTGTGTGTTTATAAAGAAATCCCAGAATAGATTTTGTATCGTCTCAGTATATGTCGATGATCTGAATATCATCGGAACAATAGAGGAAATAAAGGAAGCAAGTGCTTACCGCACGACAGAGTTTGAGATGAAGGATTTGGGTAAAACCAAGTTTTGTTTACGCCTGCAGCTTGAGCATTTTCCAGAAGGAATTTTAGTACACCAGTTTACCTATACCAAGAAGGTATTGGAAAGATTTAGCATGGATAAATCTCATCCTTTGAAAACCCCCATGGTAGTAAGATCCCTTGAAGCGGACAAAGACCAATTTAGACCAAAGATGGAAGATGAGGAAGTCTTAGGACCTGAAGTCCCATATCTAAGTGCTATCGGTGCACTTATGTATCTTGCGAATTGCACAAGGCCTGATATTGCATTCGCAGTAAATTTGCTAGCAAGGCACAGTGCAGCTCCAACCAAAAGACATTGGACTGGCGTCAAGACTTTACTCAGATACCTCCAACGTTCTCAAGATCTTGTTTTATTTTACCGAAAGAACCAAGACTTAACTATGGTGGGATATACGGATGCTGGCTATCTGTCTGATCCTCACAATGCCAAATCTCAGACTGGTTTTGTATTTCTCTACGGTGGTGCAGCCATTTCTTGGCGGTCTTTCAAATAGACTTTGGTAGCCTCCTCTACCAACCACTCAGAGATTATATCATTGTATGAAGCCTCACGGAAATGCATTTGGCTAAGGCGTAATTAACCACGTCTAGAAGTCATGTGGTATGAATACCGTCGACACCCTACTATTATCTATGAAGATAATGCTGCTTGTGTTGCACAATTGCAAATGGGTTATGTAAAGAGCAATATCACGAAGCATATTGCCCCTAAGTTCTTCTATCCTCACGAACTCCAGAAGAATGGTGAGGTAAAAATAATGCAAACTAAGTCATGTGAAAATCTAGCATATTTATTCACAAAATCTTTGCCAAAGTCTACCTTCCAAAAGTACGTTGATGGCATTGGAATGAGGTGACTTAGAGATTTGTAAAGTTCGTGGGAGTAAGTCCTAAACCATAATCCCTTTTGCTCAATCCTGAAGATCATAGTTTATATCTTGAAGACTATAAGTTGTGCTCTTTTTCCCTTAAGTGAGTTTTCTTGAAGTTTCTCACATCAAGGTTTTTAATGAGGCAACTAGTGTAACACGGAATGCGAGTGCAATGTACTCTTTTCTCCATTCCTTTTTTCCCACTGGTTTTTGGGAGGAGTTTTTAATGAAACATGTGCATTACGCGGTATTCGCCTAAGGGGGAGTGTTATGATATGGTTAGAGTCTGTGTCCCTGTATGGTAGGACTCTATCCATTGGTGGGCGAATCCGAATTAATCTACAGGGGTCCTCCACTATATATATAGGGCATTGCCTTGTACAGAAACAATCAATCTAATAAAGAGAGAGGTTTCCCCCTTGTATGGTGTGCTTCTCCTTCTTCTGTTCGTGTGATTGCTTGGCGTGCCGCGGATTGGCGTGGGTGAACTATCTTGTTTCATAACAATTATTATTATTATGACAAAATTATTGTACTTGTACACAGTGAGACGCTCCTAGAATAACAATTATAAACATCGACGAACAAATTTGAACCAAAGCATCTCTTCATCCCGCATTGAATGTCGCCTGTCCCTGCGCGCCCTCGCCAAGGGATCCCCGTGGGGATTAAAATAATGATTTAAGTACAAAATTTTACCATTTAAAATAACTTTATCTATTAATTTATAAAATACTTATATATATTTTGCAAGCTTCCAAACTTATATCTTACATATATATATTTGGGTTTTAGTCTAAATATGTATAAAAAGTACACATCTCATGTTAAAAACTATAATATATATATAAGTAAAATATTTTTAAAAAACTTTTTATCAGGTCCCCACGGGTCGTGGAAGGTTGGTCCCCACCCGACTAGTTTAACAGGGCTCGTCCCCGTTCCCCGTGCGAGAGTTTGCAACCTTGCCCGTCGCCGCTGGCCCCCATAGGGATTACCCCTACGGGAACCTAACCCATGTGGAATTTCCCTAGGCACCGCACGATGCCTCCTCTCTCACGATGCTCCGCCTCATGTGGATGCGTGACAACTTGACTCATACGAAATTAAAAATTAAATTAGCTTCGGTCATGTATGGCCATATTTATGCCGGGAAGATTTCCGCGCTTCTACGCGCGGCGCTGTACGTGAGGCCATCTTGCGTCAATCACAGCCATCCACGTCCAGCGTAAGGGTGGCAACGGGGAAAATCTCCACGGGGAGCGCCCTCCCATCCCTGATCCCCGATAACCAAATCTTCCCGTCTCCGTACACGGGGCTTAATTCTTCTGTCCCTGATCCCGGATTAGTTCGTGGGGCCCCGACGGGGACTAATCCTCGAAATGCTACATGAGTAAATCAATAAAGTAATGGTGCATGCGTGATTGAACTTTGAGTGAATCATTAGTCTAATTCATATTTAGCATGTTTATTAATAATGACCTCACATATATTCTTTTTCCTTTTGAGAATTGATCATTTGCTCCCACCTATTAGTGATATTGCTGGGGCAGGGATGGGGATAGAGGACGGGGAATGTTCCCGTCCCCATGATCCCCAATGGGGACAACATTTTCCCCGATAAACCCCCACAGGGGAGATTTCCCCGTCTTCGTCCCCTAATAGAGTAATTCCTCGCGGGGAAATAGGGATCGCGGCCCCATTGCTGAGAGGAGCCGCCCAGATCGTCCTCGAGTTGTTGGATGAACGGTTGCTCCCATCGGATTTGGATCCTAGAAACAAATCACCGGAGGTGATATCAGTGCTAATACCCAAGCCCAATCGAGACAACTCCAAGAACATCCAAACAATTCGACAACCATCCCGGTATTCCCCCGGTATGCGATCCGAACTCGCCTAGGATCCCCACATACCGGTTCCCATTGCCATATCACAAATCAATTCGCACAAAGGGGCATCGAGCCCCAAACCTCACTACCAGAGGCGCAAAAACGCGGAAGCAAACGAACACACAACACGGCACACGGAAGCCCAAAGAACGACCAAACAAAAGAGCACACAGACAGACAAAAGGGAATGAACTGACACTACGAAACATAAGCGTAGCTGCACAACAAAAGGTCCATAAACTACTCTATACAACAAAAGTAAAACTCCTCCGGAAGTGTCATGCCCTGAACACTTCCGAGCGTACAAGCGTCGTCGGCCTCTACTCGGTGCCCCGCCCGGTCACCGACAGGCAGTAGGGGCAAAGCTCACACCCCGCTGGATCCTCACCTGCAAAACCACGAAAGCAGAAGCCTGAGTACAGAAGGTACTTGCAAGTCTTACCCGTGGTACATATATGACCGACTCCAAAGGATATGCATTCGGATCTAGCAAGGACAATAAGCTTAAGGTAACTGTTGCTGAAATGCTTATCATTTGTGGTTTAGTACTTAACTACTCAGTTCACAATTTTTAATGCGGTTGTAGCAGCACCTACCACTAAGTGAAGTTACATCTAGCAATTCACAACAATTAACCACATTCACTTCGAGCTCAAGCCCAACGGCGAACTTCAGTTCAAGTTATTACTACGTGTAGTAACATGTAACCAAGCGTGCTCATATCCGAGAGCGCGGCAATTCGAATCGCTTAATTAACCCTGCAGGGAAGCATTGATCACACGACATGTGCCACAAAGGAACCTCATGTCAACCATTTTCTCATCCATACCAATCCGTTGGGGACATCTTCATGCGGTCCGGAAAACTAGCACCCCCTCGAGCGGCCCCAAGCCCAGCTTGGCGCTCGAGAGCCGGCCTAAGCCCCGCCCTCAACCATGTCCAACCACATGAGGTGTATGCCCCATCGAACGGCATGCGATGAAAGAATAGCTTTACCGGCCCATTTCCGGCATGCGATCAACTAAAGTGTGCTCGGCTACGGTTAAACATCGGATCGGTCCTTAGCTGACTCAGGCGGGACTACGACATCTGAGTCTCCTTACCCAAATGCATATCTCTCCCGCCCGGTCTCCAATTATACCTTTTTCCACGACATAACCATAACCACACCGTTCTGTAATCTGTAAGGTGTAAGACCTCAAGCAATGGAACCATCCACCACTTGGCCCAAACCCGACTTCTAAGCATACTAAGCATGACACAATTAGTACCCATAATCTAGCTCCAAAGGAGGTGTTCAACAAGTATGAAGGATTGTATGTGCAACAAATGGGATCTAGTACTATTCCCACAGTTCAACTCCTAATGCATAACTTAAGCATCCAATAAGCAATTCATTCTCAAAAATACAATTATGTGTAAGGTTTAGTATGCTTAGGTGCTTGCCTTGATCTTCTGCTTGCGGACCGACAGCGACTTGTCCCTCGGCAACTCCCTCGACCATGGCGGTATCACCCTCCGCGGCTTCGTTCTCTAGACGAGTATGATGCAACAATAAGATGCATGCAATGCAATGAAACAACTAGAACAAAAACCCCCGACGAAACGACGCAACTGGACAGACCAGGTGAACCCGGACAGTCCGGGTATTTTATCCGGACAGTCCGGCTTACCCGGACACTCCGGACATTTCGTCCGGACACTCCGGATTGCCCAGGACTTGGAAGATGGCGCGAGATGTGGAGGTTTTCCCAAGACTTACGGCACCGCGGGGACCCGATCTACAGCTTTCCTACACCTTGCAAGCCGAGAGAAACTCCAAGCTAGCTCAAACCTCGAGAAAACGACGCTAACTAGAGAAATCGCCAACCAAAACTCAATAACCCTTGGATCGGCACTACCACTACCCGATCTACCACACTAGCACCCACATTCATCAACCCAAGCCCCAAAACCAAAACCCCACCAAGAACCCTAACATTCCCAAAGTTCAACCCCAACCCCAAATCTACAAACCTAACCCTACATCCAACCCCATGGAAGCCCTAGAACCCAAGAATCCCATGAATAGACTCCAAGAGAGGGCTTTACCTCAAGGGAAGGGACGGAGAAGGAGGGGAAGCCGGGTAGGAGGAGGAAGACGCCGGCTTGGAGAAGAGCTTGAGAGCGCCGAGGAAGAAGAGTTCACCAGGGAAGGAGCCACCGGAGGTCGCTGGCCGGTGGGGAGCTCGCCGGTGAGGAGTTTTGGGATGGAGGAGAGCACGGGAGGGGTGGAGAGCAAGTGGAGAGGAGGAGAGAGGAATGGAAGCCACGAAATAAGACTTTTATACAAAACCCCCGCACAATCCGGACATTCCGGACATTTAACCCGGAGACTCTGGGTTGGGGTCTTCGGTAACATTAACCCGGACACTCCAGACAATTAGTCCGGATACTCCGGGTTGAGGCGCTCGGTCAGGCTAATCCGGATACTCCGGACAATATATCCGGACATTCTGGGTTGTATCCGGACATTCCGGATGTTGATCCGGATACTCCGAATGTCCCAGAATTTTTTTGGAAAGTGGGGCCTTGACAATTGCCATCCCTAGTCCAGCGAGCTTGCTCCTGGCATCATCGCATTGTTCCCTCTTGTGAGCCCGATGATGGGCTAGCAGGATCCCACCACATCTTGCGTGTGTTGCTGTCTCCGCTGGCCCGTCGCTAGTCATGGGTTGTGCATATACAATGAGATCTTTCTAATGGCTTTTGTATATGGCTGTTAGCCTTTTTTTCTTTCAGAGGACTGTTTTACAAATAGCACTTCTTTTTTTGCATCATCATTTTCTACGATAAAAAATGATATGCCTCTCAGCGAATTTCTAACAATCCCCCACCATTTCCATAGCAAACAGCAGAAAATATAACAAAGATCGTTGTACTGAAGTGTTGTTAATATACTAGTCTTTTGGTATAAGTCCCGTACGGGTTGAACTTGCACCTAGATTAGCGTTTGCAATCTCTTTGTAGGGTTGTGGTGCTCGTTAGAAGGGGTAATCCATGCCTAGAATGCATGTTTAGGTGCTGTAATGTAACATCCAAAAAATTTGCCTTTAATATATTTAGTGTGTTTCTGGGATTATTTGTATTTTCTGAATTTTTTTTTGGAACGCTCGCGAGTAATTTGAATTCCCGTTGTTAGACTAATCGTATTAAATAAAGATAAGGCGTTTTCGAATAAGCATAAAATTTAAAATTTTGTTGATAATTAAGATAATTGGTAGACGTGAGTGTTCGCTTCAAATATTTTCGAAAAACATGCTATATAACGTAAATCGTTGGTTTTACAAAAATCGGTTCAGGTGTCTGATTCACTAAAAGATTTTTAACGAAAAATCTACACGTCGAAAAATCACGAAACCCACTTCATTGGGGCCCAATTAGTTCCTAGTATTTTAGAGGAATTTTTCGGATTTTTAGAACCTTCCCGTTATTTTTTTTTCCGCAGCACGTTTGAGAACGTATGTGTGTATATACTTGTATATACGTGTATGTATGGGTGAGGCTTTGAACATGCACATGGTTTCTTGGACGAGTGACTTTCCAGCCGCTGTACCTTTTGCGCTTCTAGCCGTTTCCACTCCATGCACCGGCCAGAGCCTTTCCGTTTTCTTAGCAACGCATGAAATTACCCTCCATTCTTATAGCCGTTTCCAGGTATTCCTTGTGACGCCTACACACTTGATGGTAGCCGTTTCCTTCCAAGCCCAGGCGCATGCATGTAGTCCCCTCACCTACTACTTCCCTTGCGTTTCATCCTTATGCTACTAGCTATTCCTAATTTTTCCAGCCATCCATTTCACTCCAAGCAATACTAGCATATACCATTTCCTTTCCTCATTTTGGTTGACACCGTCGCCATTGCCGTCGTCTCCGTTGGTCGCCGTCGCCGCTGCCATCTCATCGCCATCACCGCAGTCGTCGTCGTTGCCATCTCATCGTCGCCACTACCGTCGTTGGAGCCGTCGCAGACGTCGCCATTTCCGTCTCATCGATGATAGCCTGTGTTGCTGTCATCGTCGATCGGTATCTCCTGCTGTCCTTTGCACGCACTATATCTTTATCGATCGATTGATCTGTGACACTACGGTATGGTGTGACATTATAGAATGTGAAATTAGAGAATAAAATCTTTCGGCTTGAGGTTTACTCGCGTTTTTGGGCCGTTTGAAGTGATGTGTCACCACGGAGTGTCGTAACCTTTTAATTGGTGCATGTTAAGGTCAAAAACTTTATGAAATATGGTATGGCAGGTTAAAACCATAAGGTATGGAGGTTAATAACGTTTTCGGGCCGTTTCCGGGCCGTTTTCGGGGTTTTGGGCCTTCCCGGGGGAGTTTTGGGCCTTGGTGGGCTTTGGTGGGATGGATTAGGTCTCCGTAACGGACTAGAATTGGGTGTGGGGGCTGGTAAAAGGGGTTTCCCTGCCCCTTTGGGGCGTCCACCCTGCTGCCTTTGCGCCCCTTGAGGCCTTGTCGCGCCCCCCTCACCTCCCCCCCACTTGCCAAGCCCTAGCCGCCCCTTCCCTTTGAGCCTTGCGCCTCCCCCTTGCTCTCCTCCATTGCCCCACCTCTCCACCACCTCTCCTCCACCCCCTTGCTGCCCTAGGGTGGTCTCCACACCTCTGCACCTTGTGGATCCATCCGTTGGAGCGAGGAGCGAGGAGCGATCCGCGAGGAGATCTATTGGAGATTCGTTCGTTGGGCAAAGGTATGATCATGGGGATCCTTGGGATTGATCTAGGTACTGTTCTTAGGGTGTTTATGAAGTTTTTAGATCAATTGGTGGTGCTGGGTTGGAGTTCTTTGGGTTAGATCTAGACGTTGCCACGTTTCTGTTTTCGGGCAGATTGAGCAGTCGGGCTAGGGTTCGAGTTTTCGTCGATTTAGAATCCGAATCTATCTGTACGGACTTAAATTAAGTTGTAGATAATTTAATTATCTTTCCGTGGACATAAAGCACGTTAAAATCCGATCAGCCGTTTGAAAGTTATGGCCGTTTTACCGAGCGTGTTAAAATCTGTGACGCAATTAGAACAGATCGTAGTAATCTGTAGATTAAACAATTTTAGATTCCGAATCAGTCTTTCCGTATAACTAGAAAAAGGTAGGAAATTTCCTAAGCTTCGTGATGGTGTACTCGTTTAATCGATTTGGAGTCCCAGAACTCAAGTTATGGCCTTTGCAAGGCTACTGTCCCGCCGGGACAGAACCTCTGTTTTAGGTTTTGCGAGTAGCGGGCAATGTCGGGTGAGATGGGGATTTGTGTTCTGTTTTGTTGGCATTATTGAGAGTATGTGATGCCGTTGTGCAGGTGGTGTGACCCCGGGGGTGCCCTCTACTTCCCACAATCCCGTCGTCACCCACGATTGAGGCAAGTGTGTTGTAATGAATAGCGGAATTGTAGGTTGCTTGTGGAGATTAGATGAAAGATTGAATACTTGATATGATCACTTGCCATGCTTGCTGTTTTCCAATGATATATTGAGTATGATTATCATGATTCGATGCCATGTGTTAATATTTGTCATGATGAGATGCCATATGTTTATGTACATGTGAAATGGAAAAATTGATAAAATGCGACTCTCCAGAGATAGGGCGAGGGCGGTGAGAAAGTCATAACTAGTCCGGCAAGGTCGGTGAGAAAGTTATGACTAGTCCGGAACGCCATTGAGTAAGACCTACATCGTGATTCCATCCACGTGGTGAATGGAAGCGATGAGTAGGCACCCTCCATCTTCGGGATGGAAGGGGGGAAAAGGGTGCACACCGACGGGTGTGTACTCAACCATACCGGTATGAGTTTCCAAGGAGACATGAGCATTGCATTACATTGCATTCATAATGATGATGATATTGTTAAGTGTTCATGAATGAGATGATATATATGATGGGAGATGTTATTGCCATGATATTGTTCTTGTTGTCCATTGCAATATGCTTGCTGAGTTTCGAACTCACGCTTGTGTTTTCTTGTTATTTTAGGTACCATGAGAACGGCATGCGGGGAAGGGAAATAGTCACACGCCCACACGTAGCTTCACCATATTGATTCCACAAGTCATTCTATTAGTTTGATAATAAATTGCGTGTGATGATTATTGCTTTAAGGTTTAGCTTTGTTTATGAGAGATTTATTGTTCGTTTGACACTTGGAGACTTTAAGTGCTTGATGTTAGTCTTATATTGTCGTTAAGACTCCATTTATTGCTGTTTTAGATGTCTCTCATATTGCCTTATAATGCTATACTGTTGTTGCTCCTTAAATCCATGTTAAAACAAAGGAGGTGCTGCCGAAATCTCGGTTTTTAGACTATGCACCTTTGCTGGAATTTTATGTTAAATGTGGTATTTACATGTTGTTTAGCTTATGTTTGGTAGCATTCAGGCATATTAAATGCCGGGGTGTTACATGATCTTGTCGTATGTAGTTCCGCGGGTATCAACATGTTAGCATGTATATATATATTGTTTACATTTGCATGTTTTCGTATATGTATATTGTGTATACCTGCGGTTATTTTTGGTTGATCTGCACGCAGATATGTTTGACCGAATCGCTAGTATAACTTTCCATATGTTTGTATACGTGTATATATACATATATATATTTATTTTTAGTAGTGTGTGTTCATCGAGCCAGTGCGTGCATGAGTTTCAAGCCAAGCCGAACAGTGCCATGCATGGATAGTTAAAGGTTAAGATATATGTGCTAATTTTCGGTATTTGCGAAATTTGTCTTTTTCACTACAAATTCGTTTTAAGTCCAAACTACGTGCAACAAATTTTGTTAATTAGTAAAAATTAATACCTTTCTACCGTAATTTTTATGAAATTTTATAATTACACTTATACTATTAAATTACTCGCGGAAAGTCCAAGCTTGCGAATTTTGTATCTCTTAAACTATACATCCAAAAATGTCAGAATAAATTTTATAAATCTTAGAAAATGCCAAATTATTTATCTGAAAGTTTTCGTGAAATTACGCATTAGTTTGATTTGTGGTATTTCTCGGACGTGTGTTTATTTGGTTATCGGATACATGTAGGCGTGGATCTGTGCGAGAGTGCGGGTGTTGAAGACCAAGCTCAAGCCTTAGATCAAGAGCATCAATTGTTTGAAGGCAAGTTGTGCTTTGACCATATTGTTCCTAGCTTTTGAAAATATATTTTGTTTTAAGTTATGCATGTTATGTTGATTAAAATGAATAGTTTAATTTGGGATAACTAGTTAATCAACCTAATTGTTAATTCCATCCTTGTTAATATTATTTGTATGCCATATGTTCCATTATCACCTTAAGATGGGATTAATTGTTGGATGATATGATTGTGCCAACACGGGAGGCTAGACCGTGAATAGTTGCTTAGCCGTGCTTGCGTGAAATATATTTCAAATAGCAAAATAATATTGACTAAAGACAAATAGAATGATTTTGAAAGTTAAGTGTGATCTTGTCACGTGATGATGTGAAGTGTAGGTACCTTTGTGGTTCTACATGGTAACTGATAATCTTGTTGGTTTGTGTTGCACAATAAGTTGAACTGGGATGGGAAAAGATTTAGCCTGGGGCAAGTGGCAAGATGGCTTCGTGCCAGGTGGGCCTTCGTGGCAACGAGATGAGTGATGTGACGGCTTGTGCCAAAACTTGAGAGAAGGATGTCTTCCCTGGACAGTTAAGGACTTCACCTTGCAAGCCTTTGAACTGGGCCTTTTGTACAACCACATGGCTGGAGTGGGACGGTCTTAGTTTAGTAGGATTCTAAAGTCTTACCTTTGATACCTCAGGGTGACAGTTACACCGGGGTAACTGTGTGGGGGAGCGTACCTGTGCTACGGCTTGGTACCCTATCCATCGGTGTTTGTCGGTCCTACACTTCGATCCTTTGTGGGGGAAGTGGTAGTGAAGGCAATACCGGAGAGGTTCATAGGTGTAGATGGAAGTTTCTGAAAAACTTTGCTACGGTTAATCTCCTTTGTGGTGTGAGACTGTATCATGTGGGTAAAGTGTACAACCTCTACAGAGTGTGTCAAAACTATTCGAATAGCCGAGTCCACGGAACTGGACAAAGCTCGGGGATTACAGTCAATGGGTAGATTTTCTAAAATAAAATGTGGGAAGGTTGGCTGAGTGCCAGAGATGATGATAAATTGACTTAGGCTTTGTGCCATGTTGATGAAATGAGATTGTGAACATAATATAATATAATATGATTTCACTGTTTTTGAATCTATTATAGTTATTCAATGAAAGCAAAATGTTGTTTAATGCAAAGGAACCAATTAAGCCATCCCTTTGGAAAAAGCCATGCATATAGTAATTGGATTGCACCTCTGTGCATGACTTGCTGAGTATGTTGTGTACTCACCCTTGCCAATCAACCAAACATCAGAAGAAGAGTCTACACCTGTTTGGGAGGAGGAGTATGTTGAGGACCAGGAGAACTAGGAGGCAACCTTCGTCAGATGCCTGTGGCGTTGTGGAGCTTATCAAAACTTTTATTCCATGCTGCTTATGTTTACTTTTCTTCATTTGAGTAAGCCCTGCGTGGCTGAAGATTGTAAGGTGACGTTAAGGTCTTGCAACAGTTATTTTAATTATTGAAGTACTTATTTATATTTCGCTGTGTATGATTGTTGTACTTCATCCCTGTTATGACTGTGTGCACTAGCGAGATCCTGGACTAGTGCAGAATACACAGAGGGTCCGGATTTGCAGATTCGGGTCCCGACAGAGGTGGTATCAGAGCCATACTGACTGTTGGACTGCCCTTAGTTAGAATGGTCGTTAGCAGGACAAAACTATTTTCTAAAGTTAAAATTTGCCAAGGAAAGAAATGGACTCTTGACTTATCCCCTCTCTTCTGATTCATGTCTTATGCTGAATTTTCTTTGTTCTCACTTTGGTTATAAAATGTTGTGGTCTTACGCATTTCGTTGTTAGCAGATGAGGAGGTACAACACCAACGAAGAGCGCCTTGGAGGGTATGCTGTGGACATGTGGCGCATGATGCAAGTGCTGGGAGGATACGACCGTCCGATCTACACCGGGACCACCATCGATGAAGCAGGACAGGTCCGAGTGTGGAAGACCAGGCTGATGGTGTACGCTCGAGAAGGGACAAGGGGGAGTCATCCCATGTACTTCAACATCAGGAGATCTACCTTTGAGGCTGGGATACAGGAGACGTCTCGCTTGGCGATGAGGAGGATTGCTCGCTTGTACTCCAGGGAGCTAGAGGGCACGGTCTTTCGCCATCACCCACGCCGAGACACCCGTGCACACCGAGAGCCGATTGAGGATGAAGACGTCACTGTTACACACCTGGCCAGGTTCGTGATTGCTCAGGAGGAGGTCATGGATGAGACGGTTGAGGAGCTATAGAGGGCTCGAGACGAGGTCCAAGGGTTGAAGACTCAACTGCGGGAGGCTCGGGAGCTCGCAGCTCACTCCCTTACAAGGGTTCATGAGCTGGAGGAGGCTCTGTATGGACAAGGACCAGAGCCAGTCTTGGAGCTGCACGAGCCGGATCCAGACGAGCCGGAGGAGGATCCAGAGGAGGTGTAGGAGGCATCAGATCAGCAGGGGCACCAGCTTAGGAGGAGCCAGTGCAGGAGGCACCCATACAGGAGCTAGAGCCACTGGTCCAGGAGCAGGCTGTCTCGGGACTTGACGAGTCAGTTGGGTCCTTTCTCCCGATGATAGTGGGGCATGGGGATCAGTTTACTCCGATGCCAGCGCATCCACCGGTTTATCCACCAGGAGGGCCGCGGCCGGGTTTTCTCGACGAGTGAGAGTGTCATTGATTCGGGTTAAGACTCAGTTGTTGGAGTCGCATCTTTATTGTTCTCAGGAGTCGCCCTTAGGCGTGAGTCTTCGTGTGGTGTTGTCTTGTGTCGGGTTGTTTGGGTTATGTTTGCTTGTGTCGGTATGTGTTGCATTGCCCTTAGGCACTTGTAAGCAACCATACTAATATTAATAATAAGTTGCCGGTTTCGAGTTCTGTTACACCTGTTTTCCACCGCATAAGTTTTCCTTTACTTGTCTATTCTTTTTCCCTCTCGTCTCTAACCTAGTGGAGTAATCGGCACATGGTGAACACTTGTGGCAACGTTGGAGCTGGAGGAAGTGGATCGCATCAGGGAGGCAACCAGAACGATGCACCAAATGCACCGCCTATGGACATGCAGAACCTGGGAGCTTTCCTTGCTGCCCAGACACAGCTGATGCAAATGATGATGCAGACGGTTCAGCAGATTGCCAACCAAGCCGCCAACAATGGAAATCCAGCAATCAATCAGGGGCCTCAGCACCAGACTAGACTGTCAGAGTTTATGAGAACCTGCCCACCGACCTTTTCAGGCAATGCCAACCCTTTGGAGGCTGATGATTGGCTTAGGTCAGTCGAAAGGAAACTGCATATTACTCAGTGCCATGGGAATGAGAGAGAGTCAGACGCCTCTCATCGCCTTGAAGGCACAAAGAATGAATGGTGGGAAATTACTGTGCTACACAGGAGAATCCCCAGGACATAACTTGGGAAGAGTTTACTACTGCCTTTAGCCAGTACCATGTGCCGGAAGGTATCATGGATTTGAAGAAAGAGGAATTCAGATCCCTAAAGCAAGGATGCCAATCTGTGGCCAATTATCTGAATAAATTCACTCAGTTGGCACGTTATGCTCCAGAGGACGTGGCCACTGACAAGGCGAGGCAGTTATGCTCCAGAGGACGTGGCCACTGACAAGGCGAGGCAATCCCGTTTTCTGAAGGGATTGAACGCGGGACTGCAGGTGGGATTGATAACCCACACATTCCCAGATTTTCAATAATTGGTCAACAAGGCCTTGGTCCTTGAGGACAAGCGCCGCAAGCTAGATGACAACCACAAGCGCAGGATGGCGCAGCAGAGTGGTTGCTCGGGACAGCAGAGAGCGAGGGTGGTACCACAGCAGCTAGCAAGGTTTCATCGAAGTCAACCCTCAGGCGCCAAGACAAAGACTGGCCCAAAGCAGGTAAAATTTCCAGACCCCGCGCGATCGAAACCAAGCAGGAGGCAGCTCACAGATGTCAGGAAGATGCTGCTATCACTGCCATGAGGTAGGACACTTCGCCAATAATTGTCCTAAGAAGGGTGGAGTGACACCAGTGCGTCTCAATCTCGGAAACACCCCCAACAAGACACCAGTACCGAACTCGAACCATGGAAATGCTCAAACTGGGAATCAGACTCAGTCCATTGCAAGAGGCAGAGTCAATCATGTTACTGCGGAAGGAGTGCAGGAAGAGGCTGATGTTTTGCTATGTACGTTCTTGGTTAACTCCGTACCTGCTATAGTATTATTTGATTCAGGAGCATCGCATTCATTTGTTTCTCGAGAATTTGTTGTTCGGAATGATTTGCCTGTTGTGAATCTTAAGTGTACGCTCTTGGTTCAATCCCCTGGATCAGAACTCCGATCCAAGGTAGGATGTTCTGGAGTGAAATTAATAATGAATGGAGTAGAGTTCCTAGCGAACTTGGTTATATTGGATACCCAGACCCTAGATGTTATATTAGGGATGGATTGGTTGTCTAAACATAAAGTGGTACTAGACTGTGGACGAAGGGTAGTATCCGTTGAAAGCCCCGATGGTAGAAAGGTGGAGTTTCAAGCAACCGCTACACAGGACGGTCAATTGCTGGTCAATAGCTTGAAGACAACTAACCTAGAAGATGTGCCAGTTGTGCGAGAGTATCCGGACGTATTTTCCAGATGATCTACCAGGAATGCCACCGGATAGGGACATTGAGTTCGTAATTGAATTGGTACCTGGAACTGCACCGATAGCAAAGAGACCCTATCGGATGTCCACAGACGAGCTGATAGAGATGAAGAAGCAGATCGAGGAGTTATTGGAAAAAGGTTTTATAAGACCAAGTTCGTCGCCTTGGGGAGCACCCGTGCTATTTGTCAAGAAGAAAGATGGAAGTTTTTGGATGTGTATAGATTATCGCGCACTTAATGATGTAACGATAAAGAATATATAAGTATCCACTACCCAGAATAGATGACTTGTTTGATCAGCTAAGTGGATGTAACACCCCAAAATTTTGCTTTTCTTAAATTCATGTGTGATTTGGCACTTTGGTGAATTTTTGGAATTTTCTGGAATTTATTTGGATTTATTTGGAATTTATTTGAATTTATTCCATTTTGAAATAATTAAAGAATTAAATTTTGCAAATAAAGTTTTGTTGGAAATATTTTATTTGAGTCCCAAATACCCTAAAATATTTTCCAGAATTTTTCTGGAATTTTTCTGAGTCTTTTGCTATTTTTAATGAATTAAATGAATTACTGGGAATTATTTTAAATATTAAATCACTGGAAATTCAACTCGGGTCGAGTACTGTTCATCCGACCGAGTCGGAACCCGAGTCGGACTCGAGTCCGACCCGAGCCAGTCGACTCGACCAAACCCACTCCTAACCCAATCGATCCCGACCGTTGGATCGGGATCCAACGGTCCGGATTGGACCGCACCGGCTCGAGCCCGAGTCCGGTCGGACCCGTTCGCGCGTGAGCAATCGTAGCCGCTCATCGCGACACGTGGACGGTCCCCAGCCATCGTCTCCGTTCCGAATCCCAGCCGGAGAGCTCCGCCGTGACCGAGCGGGACACGGTTAGGGTTCCGATTTGCGCGCACGTCAAGGCAGTATTTAAGGCGTGGACCCGTCCCCGAGAATCGTCGTTCGACGCCGCCCCTTTTTCCCCAAGCCACACCGCCCGAGCCGCCATCTTGGCCGAGGAATTGCTCGCCGTAGTAGGGTTAGGGTTTCGCTTCGGGTTCGTGCGCACGCCGCCGCCGTCAAGCCGTCTCCGCCGTGTTGAAGCCCGGATCTGGAACCGCACGAGCAAGACGCATCGGACCGCACCATCCACCTCGCCGGAGACCCTCGGAAACGCCGCACGGAAGGTCGCCGTCCTCATCTCCGTGAGTTCGAGCCCGCCCGCGCCGCCATCACCGGTGCGAAGCTTCTGGACCGTCCGATTCCGATCGAACGGCAGCGGTGAGTCACGTGCTTCCAAACCCGATTAGATCTGGACCGTTGGATCAAGATCCAACGGCCCACGATCACCTCAGGCCGTAGCAGTGTTATCGTAGGGTTAGATCTGGACCGTCCGATCTAGATCGAACGGCCCACGATCATCGAGTAGTTTTCAACGTGTTAACCCTGGATCTAATCGCGGCTGTTGATTTTCAAATCAACGGACACGATCGTGCCACGTAGCCTAGGCGCGCCGCACCGTGCAAGCGCACGAGGGTCGCTGACATGCGGGCCCGCATGTCAGCCGCACCAAGCCGTACGCTTGATCCACCGTGGGACCGTGCGCCCGTGGACCCGATCCATGGGCCGGACACGTGGCGGCACGAGTGGTGCCACGTGGCATGATGACGTCATGCTGACGTCATCATGGAGGCCGTTCGGTGCTGACGTCAGCAGGTCACTGTGGACCAATCACAGGATGACACGTGTCCAGGCTGACGCAATAATTAATTTCCGAAAAAGAAAATGATTTATTAATTCGAAATAATGATTTCAGATTTTGTTCAAACTTCAAACGCTTATAACTTTTGCGTTTCAACTCCGATTTGAGTGATTCAAATTTCTAAATTTGTATAAAATTGAGATCTACCTAAATATAAATTTTATTTAATTTTTGGACTAAAGTTTTCCTCTGTAAAATTATTTAATTGATTATTTAAACTTTAAATAATCATAACTTTTGCGTTTTAACTCCAAATTTGACGATTCCAATTTCTAAAAATTCATAAAATTATGTTCTCTCTGTTTATGGATTTTATTTGGATGATTGGATACTTTTTGCCTATTGTTTATTCGTGTATTTGCTATTTGCACGCTTTACGAGTAGACGTTGAAGTGCCGGAAGGATTTGAAGGAGAAGTATTGACTCAGGATCCAACTCAAGACCAAGAGCAAGTACTTTTTGAAGGCAAGTTGTGCTTTGACCATGTTGATCCTATTTTGAAATCTATTTTGATTTAACCTATTGCATGCTAGTTCAATTAGAAAATACTTTATTTAAATTTGGTGAATTAGATAAATACCAATTTGCTGTATGACACCTTGATTACTTAAATATGTGCCATGACCCCCTTGTCACCCTAGTTGTGGTTTACTAGTTGGACATTAATAACTTGCCAACATGGGTTTAGACCGTTGTAGTAAACTGCTTAGACCTGCTACGTGCTCATGACATGATTTTGGACAAACAAATGTTAATATTGACTTAATGATATATTGAACCTGTTTTGGAAAGGTATCATGTGATGTTGATGGCACGTGGTGCATGGTAATCAACTGGGGTTTGATAAATAGTTTTTCGACCGGGGCATGTGGCAAGAATAATCAGGTGGGCCAGTTGTGGCATTGGGGATGTTGATTTGGTTCTTCGGGTAGTCTTGCCCTGGTCACCCTAAGGACTTAACCTTGCAAGCCTTTGAACTGGGTCTAACGTGCAACCACATGTCTGTAATGGGACGGACCTAGTTGACTAAGTTGCTAATAACGTACCTGTGGGACCTCAGGAGGTCAACTACACCCTTTGTGTAAGTTGTACGGGCGAGCGTCTGGGGTGAGGCCAGTACCCATCTAACAGTTGATTGGCCTAAACTTCGCCTTAGCTAAGGGAAGGGTTAGTGTGCAATAACCGGGGAGGACCACTTGTATTGTTAGAAGTTTCCGAAAGACTTTGTTACGGGAACTCGCCTTTGTGGTGTTTGACTGTATCTTGTGGGTAAAGTGCATAACCTCTGCAGAGTGTAGAATCTATTCGAATAGCCGTGTCCGCGGTATTGGACATCGCTCGGGAATTACAGTCAAGGGTTAGATTTTCTCAAAAATAACCTGGATTTGAAAGGTTGGGTTGGATTAATAATGATGTTGATGGAAGTGTGGATTAGGATGGGAAAGATGTTTATTAAAACTCCTTGAAAAGCTATCTATGCTTTACTTATTTCTACTGCTTTCGAATCTATTTATGATACTTGTTAAATGCTGTTTTCTGCAAATATACCTTGAGCTATTCCTTTGTACCAAGCCATGCATATAGTATATTAGCCTGCATTCTGTGCATGACTTGCTGAGTACCAAGTACTCACCCTTGCCACAATACAACACCAGTTGAAGAGGATACTACACCAGCTTTGGAGGAGGAGCTCCAAGAGGAACCGTCTACTTAGGGAGCGAGCCCAGTCAGTTGCCTGTGGTATACTGGATGGCGCCACGAAGTTATCTTATTTTTCCGCTGCTACTATTTCTCTCTTAATAAGTTTCGTCCTGCGAGGCATACATTTGTAACTTGACCATAAGGTCGAGTAACCAGTTTGACTATTTAAATAAAGTACTTTATTAGTATCGAGTGGTATGATTGTGATATTTACCGATGTTAAGACTGTGTGCACTAGCGTGTTCCTGGACTAGTGCTGAATACACAGAGGGTCCGAATTTGCAAATTCGGGGTCCCGACAGAGGTGGTATCAGAGCCATACTGACCGTAGGCTCAACCCTAAGCTAGAATGGTCGTAGTGAGGATAAAACCTATTTTCTAAAGATAAAAATTTGTCAAGATAAGAAATGACATCTCGACTTATCCCCTTCTCTCTTTCCTTGTCTCTTGCTGAATATTCCCTTACCTTGTCACGATTTAAAAATTCCGAGTTCTTACGTGAGCACTCTTGTGACAGATGGAGGGAGAGTTCAACTACGTCGACCTGGAGGTTGGTCACGCCGCAGAACTTTGGCGTATGCTACAGACTCTCAGAGATTTTGAAAAGCCGCAATACCAAGTGGAAGTGATCAGACAAGCAGGATTGATCAAGGCTTGTGACGTGAAGATTGAGGTACCTGCTAGAAAGAAGGGCCCAGGCAATCGCCCGATACACTGCACTGCCAGGAGGTCTACAATGCAGATGGGTATCCAAGAAGTATCACGACGAGCAATGCGGCACATTACCCGTATCTACGCCAGAGAGTTGGAGAGCACGGTGTTCCGTTATCACCCGCGCAGCAATAACCTTCTTGACCCGAAGGCGATTCAGGATAAGGATGCCATGGTTACACAGTTGGCACGACTTGTTGTCGCCCAGGAGGATGTACTCGATGATACAAGCAAAGAGCTACCGAAGGCCCGCAAGGAGATCACGACAGAGAAGAAACGAGATGGCGGGAAGCTCAAGAGTATGTGTCACACCTTCTGCGAAGGATTGACGAGTTGGAGATGGCTTTATACGGACCAGTAACCAGAGCCAAGATGCTCGAGCTACACGAGCCGATCCGGAGGAGTCGAGATCTCGAGGAGGACATCGCTTCTTCGACTACCACAGATGACACGATTCTTTGGACATGGCAATCGTTTTGCGCCTATGCCGCAGCAACCGTACCCAGGCCGTGGAGGTTTTCTCGATGAGTGAGCGTAGGTTTTATAGAGAGACTCCTTCGCCGAGTCACGTCATAGAATAAAGAGTCACCCTTTAGGCGTTAGACTCCAGTGTTAGTCCGATTTGGATTTTCATTGTTTGCTGAGTGTGCAGTATGTGTTGCAAGGCCCTTAGGCATTGTAAGCGACCATAACAAGTTATTAATATCAATAATAAAGTTGGACCTTAAAGTTACACCTTTCGCCCCGCATAAGTTCCATATTACTTGTCTATTCTTGATTCCCCCTCATCTCTAAAACCTAGAGTAAATCGACAGATGGTGAACACCCGCGGAAACTTTGGAAGCAATGGAAGTGGTTCTCGCCCAACAGAAACCCCAATGATGGGGCACCCGGCACCGCTTGATTGATATGCAGAATTTTGGAGCATTTCTTGCTGCTCAGACTCAGTTGATGCATGCTATGATGCAACAAATGCAACACGTCCTTTGCTCAGGCCACAGCTAATCAAGTCAATCGGGGACAACGCTTGAGAATACAAGACTGTCAGAGTTCATGAGGACTCATCCACCCACTTTCTCTGGGAATGCCAATCCATTAGAGGCCGATGACTGGTTAAGGTCAATTGAGAGGAAGCTACACATAGCTCAATGCATAGGAAATGAGAAGGTACTCTACGCTTCTCATCAGTTGGAAGGAACAGCCGCCGAATGGTGGGAGAACTTCTGTGCCACGCAAGAGAACCCTCAAGATATCACATGGCAAGAGTTCACGGCTGCATTCCGTCGGTATCACGTGCCAGAAGGAATCATGGACCTTAAGAAGGAGGAGTTCAGAGCACTGAAGCAAGGTAATCAGCCAGTGGCCGAATACCTGAACAAGTTCACACAGCTTGCACGTTACGCACCTGAGGATGTAGCGACAGATAAAGCCAGACAGTCTCGTTTCATGAAGGGACTTAACTCAGGATTGCAGGTGGGATTGATCACCCACACCTTTCCAGATTTCCAAGAGTTGGTGAATAAGGCGCTTATTCTTGAGGACAAGCGCAAGGAACTGGATGAGAACAGGAAGCGCAGGATGCAACAGCAGGGATCACGCCAGGGAACGCAACAGCGTCTGAGAGTTGCACCAAATCAATTTTTCAGATTCCAGCCACAAAATGCAACAAGGACACTGTCACGGCACCAAGACCCGTCAATCGAACTACGGACCCAGCCCCGCTAGAAACGCTGCTCGAGCGATCGGCAAGAAGGAACAGTGAGACGCTGCTACAAGCGCAACGAGCCAGGACACTTTGCCAACAGATTGTCCAAAGAAGACAGCAGGAGTGACCCCGATTCGCTTCAATCTAGGAACCACCCAGCTAGGACGCCCAACCAGGAGCCACACCCAGACTATGGTGAGGGGCCGAGTCAACCATGTCACCGCAGATGCACTGCAGAATGCTACTGACGTCGTCTTGGGTAAGTTACTTGTTAACTCAAGACACCTGCTGATCTTGTTTGACTCTGGAGCTTCGCATTCGTTTGTTTCGCAAGGCTTTGCTGCTAGTCATGATTTGGGGATTGCAAGACTTAAGTGCATGCTTTTAGTTCAAACCCCTGGTTCCGAACTCCGAACGAAAGTAGGATGTTCCGGGGTGAGAATATTAATAGATGGAATAGAGTTCCTAGCGAACCTTATAATTTTGGAGACCCAGACCTTAGACGTTATTTTGGGAATGGACTGGTTATCCAAGCACAAGGCCGTATTGGATTGTGGACGAAGGACTATCTCAGTTGAGAGCCCGTGTGGAAAGAAAGTGGAATTTCAAGCTACTGCCGTTAGAGAAGGACAGTTGATGGTTAACAGCACCAAGGCAATCAGCATAGAGGATGTCTCAAGAGTGAATGAGTACCAGATGTTTTTCCGAAGATCTACGGTATGCCGAGACAGGGACATAGAGTTTGTGATAGAGCTTGTACTGCACAAATACCGATAGCAAAGAGACCTTATCGGATGTCCACCGAGGAATTGGTAGAGATGAAGAAACAACTTGAGGAGTTAATGGAGAAAGGATTTATCAGACCGAGTTCGTCGCCGTGGGGAGCACCAGTTTTGTTTGTCAAGAAGAAGGACGGGAGTTTCAGGATGTGCATCGACTACCGTGCACTCAATGAAGTCACCGTGAAGAATAAGTATCCGCTACCTAGGATTGATGATTTGTTCGATCAGCTGAGAGGAGCCGGAGTTTTCTCCAAGATTGATCTGAGATCGGGATACCATCAGTTGAAGATCCGATCGGAAGATATCCCGAAGACTGCATTCTCGTCAAGATATGGACATTACGAGTTTCTGATTATGTCTTTTGGATCGATTTAATGCGCCAAAGATATTTCATGAATATGATGAATAAGGTGTTCATGGAATATTTGGACAAGTTTGTTGTCGTGTTCATAGATGATATCCTAATCTACTCCAAGACAGAGGATGAACATGCCGAACACTTGAGGCGAGTTTTGGAAAAGCTGAGGGAACAACAACTCTTCGCCAAGTTCAGTAAGTGTGATTTTTGGAAGGACAAGGTAGAATTCCTCGGACATGTAATGACCGCAGAAGGAGTCGCCGTAGATCCAAGCAAGGTAGAAGCTGTGTTACATTGGGAGCAGCCGAAGACCGTGACCCAGATCCGGAGTTTCCTTGGAATGGCAGGGTACTACCGCCGTTTCATTGAAGGCTTTTCGACAATTGCGAAACCTCTTACGCAATTGCTGAAGAAGGAGAAGAAGTTTGCATGGACGTCAGAATGTGAGAAAGGATTTCAGGAGCTGAAAAAGCGATTGACATCAAGACCGTGTTAGTTCTACCGGATGTTGCTCAAAGCTTTGATATTTATTGTGACGCATCGCGCCAAGGACTTGGATGTGTGCTGATGCAGAATGGGAAGGTCGTCGCTTATGCATCAAGGCAGTTGAGGCCGCATGAGGAAAATTTTCCGACGCATGACCTAGAGTTAGCTGCCGTAGTGCATGCCTTGAAGATATGGCGTCACTATCTGATCGGGAACAGATGTGAAGTGTATACGGATCATAAGAGCCTTAAGTATATATTCACCTAGTCGGATCTGAATATGAGGCAAAGGAGATGGTTAGAGTTGATCAAGGACTACAATGTTGGAATCCATTACCATCCCGGGAAGGCCAACGTAGTTGCCGATGCCTTGAGTCGGAAAAGCCATACCGTGAGTATGTTGCTAGCCACAAGTTAGGGTGAGTTATGTGAGGATTTTCAGAGAATGAAGATTGAGGTGGTACCTAGCGGATCCTTGGCCGCATTGGAAGTGAAGCCTACCCTAGGGGATCAGATCCGGGAAGGACAGAAGGATGATGACAAGATCCGCAGGATTAAGTCCATCAAGGAGGAAGGCAAGGCAGAGGACTTCAAGTTGGATGAGCAAGGCACGTTATGGATGAAGGATCGCATTTGTGTGCCCAACAAGAAGGAATTAAAGCAACTGATTTTGGAAGAAGCCCATGACTCCAAGTACTCAATTCATCCCGAAGCGCCAAAATGTATTAGGATTTGAAAGAAAGATTCAGTGGCCGAGCATGAAGCGTGAAGTTGCCGAGCATGTTGCATTGTGCGACGTATGCGGAGAGTCAAGGCATTGCATCGAGACCAGCGAGGGTTGCTACTGTGAAAATACGAGTGGAAGTGGGAGGAAATCGGAATGGATTTCATTACCGGTTTGCCTAAGACTCAAGGAGGTTATGACTCCATATGGGTTATAGTGGATCGTTTGACCAAAGTAGCCCATTTTATCCTCGTGAAGACCACTTACTCGGGAGATAAGTTAGCGAGTTGTACATGATCAGGATCGTCTGTTTGCACGGAGTGCCAAAGAGGATTGTATCGATGAGGTACCCAATTTACCTCAAGGTTTTGGAATAAGTTGCATGAAGCCATGGGAACCCGTTTAAACTTCAAGATGACTTATCATCCATGACGGATGGACAGGCCGAAGAGTCAACCAGATTCGGAGGATATGTTAAGAGCTTGTGCATTGGCTTATGCTACCTCTTGGGATAAGAGTTTGCCGTATGCCGAGTTCGATTACAACAATAGTTACCAAGCTAGTTTCTGAGATGTCACCTTTTGAGGCCTTTGTATGGTCGACCTGTCGGACGCCATTGAATTGGAATGAGACCGCGGCGCCGTGTCTTCGGCCTGATATTCTTCAAGAGGTGAAGAAGCGATTGCCGTGATCGAGGAAAGGTTGAAGATAGCCCAATCACGATAGAAGAGTTATGTCGACAACCGTCGCCGAGACTTGAGTTTTGAACCGTAAGACTTTGTATACCTCGGAGTTACGCCTCGTGGGAGTTAAGAGGTTCCATGCCAAAGGAAAACTCGCACCCGTTATGTTGGACCATTTAAGATTTTGAGCCGCAGAGGCGAAGTTGCTTATCACCGGAGTTGCCACGATCGTTAGCGAGAGTACATGACGTATTCCATGTGTCCTGGGTTGAAGAAGTGTCTCCGAGTACACGAGGAGCAGACACCGCTAGAGTCAATTGAGTTGCAAGAAGATTGGACTTACAAGGAGCATCCGTAAAGATTTTGGACACTATGGATCGAGAGACCGAGAAATAAGTCAACCCGTTTCAGTAGAGTTCGGTGGAGCAATCATGAAGAAAGCGAAGCGACATGGGAGCCTTGAAGAGGATTTGAAGAAAGAGTTTCCAAGCCTATTCTCAGTAGTGAGCCACGAATCTAGGGACGAGATTCTATTAAGGGGGGGAGGTTTGTAACACCCCAAAATTTTGCTTTTCTTAAATTCATGTGTGATTTGGCACTTTGGTGAATTTTTAGAATTTTCTGGAATTTATTTGGATTTATTTGGAATTTATTTGAATTTATTCCATTTTGAAATAATTAAAGAATTAAATTTTGCAAATAAAGTTTTGTTGGAAATATTTTATTTGAATCCCAAATACCCTAAAATATTTTCCAGAATTTTTCTGGAATTTTTCTGAGTCTTTTGCTATTTTTAATGAATTAAATGAATTCATCGGGAATTATTTTAAATATTAAATCGCTGGAAATTCAACTCGGTCGAGTAATCTTGTTCATCCGATCGAGTCGAACTCCGAGTCGAACTCGAGTCCGACCGAGCGATCGACTCGACCAAACCCACTCCTAACCCAATCGATCCCGACCGTTGGATCGGGATCCAACGGTCCGGATTGGACCGCACCGGCTCGAGCCCGAGTCCGGTCGGACCCGTTCGCGCGTGAGCAATCGTAGCCGCTCATCGCGACACGTGGACGGTCCCCAGCCATCGTCTCCGTTCCGAATCCCAGCCGGAGAGCTCCGCCGTGACCGAGCGGGACACGGTTAGGGTTCCGATTTGCGCGCACGTCGAGGCAGTATTTAAGGCATGGACCCGTCCCCGAGAATCGTCGTTCGACGCCGCCTCTTTTTCCCCAAGCCACACCGCCCGAGCCGCCGTCTTGGCCGAGGAATTGCTCGCCGTAGTAGGGTTAGGGTTTCGCTTCGGGTTCGTGCGCACGCCGCCGCCGTCAAGCCGTCTCCGCCGTGTTGAAGCCCGGATCTGGAACCGCACGAGCAAGACGCATCGGACCGCACCATCCACCTCGCCGGAGACCCTCGGAAACGCCGCACGGAAGGTCGCCGTCCTCGTCTCCGGTAGCCCGAGCCCCGCCGCGCCGCCATCACCGGTGCGAAGCTTCTGGACCGTCCGATTCCGATCGAACGGCAGCGGTGAGTCACGTGCTTCCAAACCCGATTAGATCTGGACCGTTGGATCAAGATCCAACGGCCCACGATCACCTCAGGCCGTAGCAGTGTTATCGTAGGGTTTGATCTGGACCGTCCGATCTAGATCGAACGGCCCACGATCACCTCAGGCCGTAGCAGTGTTATCGTAGGGTTTGATCTGGACCGTCCGATCTAGATCGAACGGCCCACGATCATCGAGTAGTTTTCAACGTGTTAACCCTGGATCTAATCGCGGCTGTTGATTTTCAAATCAACGGACACGATCGTGCCACGTAGCCTAGGCGCGCCGCACCGTGCAAGCGCACGAGGGTCGCTGACATGCGGGCCCGCATGTCAGCCGCACTGCCGCACGCTTGATCCACCGTGGACCGTGCGCCCGTGGACCCGATCCATGGGCCAGGACACGTGGCAAAGACTCGAGTGGTGCCACGTGGCATGATGACGTCATGCCGACGTCATCATGGAGGCCGTTCGATCTTGGCGACGTCAGCAGTCACCGTGGACCAATCACAGGATGACACGTGTCCAGCCGACGCAATAATTAATTTCGAAAAGAAAATGATTTATTAATTCGAAATAATGATTTCAGATTTTGTTCAAACTTCAAACGCTTATAACTTTTGCGTTTCAACTCCGATTTGAGTGATTCAAATTTTTAAATTTGTATAAAATTGAGATCTACCTAAATATAAATTTTATTTAATTTTTGGACTAAAGTTTTCCTCTGTAAAATTATTTAATTGATTATTTAAACTTTAAATAATCATAACTTTTATGCTTTAACTCCAAATTTGTGATTCCAATTTCTAAAAATTCATAAAATTATGTTCTCTCTGTTTATGGATTTTATTTGGATGATTGGATACTTTTGCCTATTGTTTATTCGTGTATTTGCTATTTGCACGCTTTTACGAGTAGACGTTGAAGTCTGGAAGGATTTGAAGGAGAAGTATTGACTCAGGATCCAACTCAAGACCAAGAGCAAGTACTTTTGAAGGCAAGTTGTGCTTTGACCATGTTGATCCTATTTTGAAATCTATTTTGATTTAAACTAATGCATGCTAGTACAAATAGAAAATACTATATTTAGAATTCGGGAATTAGATAAATACCAATTTCTTTGTATGACACCTTGATTACTTAAATATGTGCCATGACCCCTTGTCACCCTAGTTGTGGTTTACTAATTGGACATTAATAACTTGCCAACATGGGTTTAGACCGTTGTAGTAAGCGCTTAGAGCACACTTACGTGCTCATGACATGATTTTGGACAAACAAATGTTAATATTGACTTAATGATATATTGAACCTGTTTTGGAAAGGTATCATGTGATGTTGATGGCACGTGGTGCATGGTAATCAACTGGGGTTTGATAAATAGTTTTTCGACCGGGGCATGTGGCAAGAATAATCAGGTGGGCCAGTTGTGGCATTGAGGATGTTGATTTGGTTCTTCGGGTAGTCTTGCCCTGGTCACCCTAAGGACTTAACCTTGCAAGCCTTTGAACTGGGTCTAACGTGCAACCACATGTCTGTAATGGGACGGACCTAGTTGACTAAGTTGCTAATAACGTACCTGTGGGACCTCAGGAGGTCAACTACACCCTTTGTGTAAGTTATGCGGGGAGCGTCATCGGGGTGAGGCCAGGTACCCATCTAACGGTTGATTGGCCTAAACTTCGCCTTAGCTAAGGGAAGGGTTAGTGTGCAATAACCGGGGAGGACCACTTGTATTGTTAGAAGTTTCGAAAGACTTTGTTACTGGAACTTCGCCTTTGTGGTGTTTGATTTGTATCTTGTGGGTAAAGTGCATAACCTCTGCAGAGTGTAGAATCTATTCGAATAGCCGTGTCCGCGGTATTGGACATCGCTCGAATTACAGTCAAGGGTTAGATTTTCTCAAAAATAACCTGGATTTGAAAGGTTGGGTTGGATTAATAATGATGTTGATGGAAGTGTGGATTAGGATGGGAAAGATGTTTATTAAAACTCCTTGAAAAGCTATCTATGCTTTACTTATTTCTACTGCTTTGAATCTATTTATGATACTTGTTAAATCTTTGTTTTCTGCAAATATACCTTGAGCTATTCCTTTGTACCAAGCCATGCATATAGTATATTAGCTTTGCATTACATGCATGACTTCTTGAGTACCAAGTACTCACCCTTGCCACAATACAACACCAGTTGAAGAGGAGACTACACCGGCTTTGGAGGAGGAGCTCCAAGAGGAACCGTCTACTTAGGAGCGAGCCCGATCAGGTTGCCTGTGGTATACTGGATGGCGCCACGAAGTTATCTTATTTTTCCGCTGCTACTATTTCTCTCTTAATAAGTTTCGCCCTACGAGGCATACATTTGTAACTTGACCATAAGGTCGAGTAACCAGTTTGACTATTTAAATAAAGTACTTTATTAGTATCGAGTGGTATGATTGTGATATTTACCGATGTTAAGACTGTGTGCACTAGCGTGTTCCTGGACTAGTGCTGAATACACAGAGGGTCCAAATTTGCAAATTCGGGGTCCCGACAGTGGAGCAGGATTATTCTCTAAGATCGACCTTAGATCGGGATATCATCAACTGGAGATCAGATCTGAAGACATACCAAAGACTGCATTTTCCTCAAGATATGGACACTATGAGTTCACAGTTATGTCGTTCGGATTGACAAATGCACCCACATACTTCATGAATTTGATGAACAAGGTTTTTATGGAGTACCTTGACAAGTTTGTAGTGGTGTTCATAGATGATATTCTGGTATATTCCAAAACCAAAGAGGAACATGTTGAAAATCTCAGGCTAGTGTTAGAAAAGTTAAGAGAACAACAATTATTTGCTAAGTTTAGCAAATGCGATTTTTGGAAAATTAAGGTGGAATTCCTCGGACATATCATGACTGCCGAAGGATTTGCAGTAGATCCAAGTAAAGTTGAAGCAGTAGTACATTGGGAGCAACCGAAGATGGTTACTCAGGTTTGAAGTTTTCTTGGAATGGCGGATTATTACCGTCGGTTTATAGAAGGTTTTTCCACGATTGCTAAACCACTCACGCAATTGCTGAAGAAAGAAAAGAAGTTTACTTGGACACCTGAATGTGAGAAGAGTTTCCAAGAGTTAAAGAGGAGGCTGACATCAGCATCAGTATTGGTTCTACCAGATGTTCATCAGAGTTTTGACATTTACTGTGATGCGTCACGTCAAGGACTCGGATGTGTGTTGATGCAGAATGGAAAGGTAGTTGCTTATGCGTCGAGGCAGTTAAGGCCTCATGAGCAAAATTATCCGACGCATGACTTGGAGTTAGCATCTGTTGTGCATGCTCTAAAGTTATGGCGTCACTACCTTATCAGAAATAGGTGTGAAATATATACTGATCATAAGAGTCTCAAGTATATTTTCACTCAGCCAGATTTAAATATGAGACAAAGAAGGTGGTTAGAACTGATTAAGGATTATAATGTGGAAATTCATTATCACCCAGGCAAGACCAATGTGGTGGCTAATGCCTTGAGCCGAAAGAGCCATAGTGTAAATATGTTAATGGACATCAATCAAGCAGAGCTATGCAAGGAGGTTCAGAAATTGAAACTGGAAGTTGTGCCGGAAGGATTTTTAGCTGCTCTGGAAGTAAAGTCCACTTTAGAAGATCAGATCAAGGAAGGTCAGAAGGATGACGAGAAGATCAAGCAGATCAAATCCAAGATGGAGGAGGGTCTAGCCAAAGACATCAGGCTGAATGATCAAGGTATTTTGTGGATAAAGGAGCGCATATGTGTGCCTAACAAGAAGGAGCTGAAGCAATTGATACTAGAAGAAGCTCATGATTCCAAGTATTCAATTCATCCAGGAAGCGCGAAAATGTACCAAGATCTGAAGGATAGGTTTTGGTGGCCAAGTATGAAAAGAGAAGTTGCTGAGCATGTTGCATTGTGTGACGTATGTCAGCGAGTCAAGGCTATGCATCAGAGGCCAGCAGGACTGCTGCAACCTCTACAGATTCCAGAGTGGAAGTGGGAGGAAATCGGTATGGACTTCATAACCGGTTTGCCCAAGACACAAGCTGGTTACGATTCAATATGGGTCATAGTGGATCGTTTAACCAAAGTTGCACATTTTATACTGGTGAAGACAACCTACTCAGGAGATCGATTGGCAGAGTTATACATGTCAAGAATTGTCTGTTTACATGGAGTACCGAAGAAGATAGTTTCAGACCGAGGTACCCAATTTACCTCGAGATTCTGGAGTAAGCTACATGAGGCGTTGGGAACTCATTTGAACTTCAGTACGGCTTACCACCCGCAAACAGATGGCCAGACTGAAAGAGTCAACCAGATTCTGGAGGATATGCTTAGAGCTTGTGCATTGGCATATACTACTTCGTGGGACAAGTGTTTACCTTATGCAGAGTTCAGCTATAACAACAGCTACCAAGCAAGTCTGCAAATGCCACCTTTTGAAGCGCTATATGGGAGACCTTGTCGAACACCATTAAATTGGAATGAGACTGGTGAACGACGAGTATTCGTACCAGACATATTACAAGAAGCTGAAGAGAAGATAGCTGTGATCAGGGAAAGATTGAGGATCGCTCAGTTCAGGCAGAAGAGCTATGCTGATAATAGATGCAGAGATTTGAGCTTTGAGCTGGAGGACTACGCATATCTCAGAGTTACACCCCTCAAGGGAGTCAGAAGGTTTCATGCCAAAGGGAAGCTCGCACCAAGATATGTTGGACCGTTCAAAATCTTGAGACGCAGAGGTGAAGCAGCTTATCAGCTGGAGTTGCCGCAATCGCTAGCAGGAGTACATGATGTATTTCATGTTTCACAGTTGAAGAAATGTCTGCGAGTACCTGAGGAACAAGCACCTCTGGAAGCCATCGATTTGCAAGAGGATTTGACATATAAAGAACATCCAGTGAAGATTCTAGATACCATGGATCGTGAGACCAGAAACAAATCAACCCGCTTCTGCCGAATCTAGTGGAGTAACCATTCAGAAAGTGAAGTGACTTGGGAACGCGAAGAAGATTTGAAGAAGGAGTTTCCGAACCTATTCTCTAGTTAGCCTCGAATCTCGGGGACGAGATTCTGTTAAGGGGGAGGTTTGTAACATCCCAAAAATTTGCCTTTAATATATTTAGTGTGTTTCTGGGATTATTTGTATTTTCTGAATTTTTTTTTGGAACCCTCGCGAGTAATTTGAATTCCCGTTGTTAGACTAATCGTATTAAATAAAGATAAGGCGTTTTCGAATAAGCATAAAATTTAAAATTTTGTTGATAATTAAGATAATTGGTAGACGTGAGTGTTCGCTTCAAATATTTTCGAAAAACATGCTATATAACGTAAATCGTTGGTTTTACAAAAATCAGTTCAGGTGTCTGATTCACTAAAAGATTTTTAACGAAAAATCTACATGTCGAAAAATCACGAAACCCACTTCGTTGGGCCCAATTAGTTCCTAGTATTTTAGAGGAATTTTTCGGATTTTTAGAACCTTCTCGTTATTTTTTTTTCCGCGGCACGTTTGAGAACGTATGTGTGTATATACGTGTATACGTGTATGTATGGGTGAGGCTTTGAACATGCACATGGTTTCTTGGACGAGTGACTTTCCAGCCGCTGTACCTTTTGCGCTTCTAGCCGTTTCCACTCCATGCACCGGCCAAAGCCTTTCCGTTTTCTTAGCAACGCATGAAACCCTCCATTCCTATAGCAGTTTCCAGGTATTCCTTGTGAACGCCTACACACTTGATGGTAGCCGTTTCCTTCCAAGCCCAGCCGCATGCATGTAGTCCCCTCACCTACTACTTCCCTTGCGTTTCATCCTTATGCTACTAGCTATTCCTAATTTTTCCAGCCATCCATTTCACTCCAAGCAATACTAGCATATACCATTTCCTTTCCTCATTTTGGTTGACACCGTCGCCATTGTCGTCGTCTCCGTTGGTCGCCGTCTAGCCGTCGCCACTGCCGTCTCATCGCCATCACCACAGTCGTCGTCGTTGCCATCTCATTGTCGCCACTACCGTCGTTGGAGCCGCCGCAGACGTCACCATTTCCATCTCATCGCTGACAGCCTGTGTTGCTGTCATCGTCGATCGGTATCTCCTGCTGTCCTTTGCACGCACTATATCTTTATCGATCGATTGATCTCGTCGTATGTAGTTCCGCGGGTATCAACATGTTAGTATGTATATATATATTGTTTACGTTTGCATGTTTTCGTATATGTATATTGTGTATACCTGCGGTTATTTTTGGTTGATCTGCATGCAGATTTGTTCGACCGAATCGCTAGTCTAACTTTCCATATGTTTGTATACGTGTATATATACATATATATTTATTTTTAGTAGTGTGTGTTCATCGAGCCAGTGCGTGCATGAGTTTCAAGCCAAGCCGAACAGTGCCATGCATGGATAGTTAAAGGTTAAGTTATATGTGCTAATTTTCGGTATTTGCAAAATTTGTCTTTTTCACTACAAATTCGTTTTAAGTCCAAACTACGTGCAACAAATTTTGTTAATTAGTAAAAATTAATACCTTCCTACCGTAATTTTTACGAAACTTTATAATTAAACTTATACTATTAAATTACTCGCGGAAAGTCCAAGCTTGCGAATTTTGTATCTCCTAAACCATACATCCAAAAATGTCGGAATAAATTTTATAAATCTTAGAAAATGCCAAAGTATTTATCTGAAAGTTTTCGTGAAATTACGCATTAGTTTGATTTGTGGTATTTCCCGGACGTGTGTTTATTTGGTTATCGGATACATGTAGGCGTGGATCTGTGCGAGAGTGCGGGTGTTGAAGACTAAGCTCAAGCCTTAGATCAAGAGCATCAACTGTTTGAAGGCAAGTTGTGCTTTGACCATATTATTCCTAGCTTTTGAAAATATATTTTGTTTTAAGTTATGCATGTTATGTTGATTAAAATGAATAGTTTAATTTGGGATAACTAGTTAATCAACTTAATTGTTAATTCCATCCTTGTTAATATTATTTGTATGCCATATGTTCCATTATCACCTTAAGACGGGATTAATTGTTGGATGATATGATTGTGCCAACACGGGAGGCTAGACCGTGAATAGTTGCTTAGCCGTGCTTGCGTGAAATATATTTCAAATAGCAAAATAATATTGACTAAAGACAAATAGAATGATTTTGAAAGTTAAGTGTGCTCTTGTCATGTGATGATGTGAAGTGTAGGTACCTTTGTGATTCTACATGGTAACTGATAATCTTGTTGGCATGTGTTGCACAATAAGTTGAACTGGGATGGGAAAAGATTTAGCCTGGGGCAAGTGGCAAGATGGCTTCGTGCCAGGTGGGCCTTCGTGGCAACGAGATGAGTGATGTGAGGGCTTGTGCCAAAACTTGAGAGAAGGATGTCTTGCCCTGGACAGTTATGGACTTCACCTTGCAAGCCTTTGAACTGGGCCTTTCGTACAACCACATTGCTGGAGTGGGTCGGTCTTAGTTTAGTAGGATTCTAAAGTCTTAACTTTGATACCTCAGGGTGACAGTTACACTGGGGTAACTGTGTGGGGGAGCGTACCTGTGCTACAGCTTGGTACCCTATCCAACGGTGTTTGTCGGTCCTACACTTCGATCCTTTGTGGGGGAAGTGGTAGTGAAGGCAATACCGGAGAGGGTCATAGGTGTAGATGGAAGTTTCTGAAAAACTTTGTTACGGTTAATCACCTTTGTGGTGTGAGACTGTATCATGTGGGTAAAGTGTACAACCTCTGCAGAGTGTGTCAAAACTATTAGAATAGCCGAGTCCACGGAACTGGACAAAGCTCGGGGATTACAATCAATGGGTAGATTTTCTAAAATAAAATGTGGGAAGGTTGGCTGAGTGCCAGAGATGATGATAAATTGATTTAGGCTTTGTGCCGTGTTGATGAAATGAGATTGTGAACTTAATATAATATAATATGATTTCACTGTTTTTGAATCTATTATAGTTATTCAATGAAAGCAAAATGTTGTTTAATGCAAAGGAACCAATTAAGCCATCCCTTTGGAAAAAGCCATGCATATAGTAATTGGATTGCACCTCTGTGCATGACTTGCTGAGTATGTTGTGTACTCACCCTTGCCAATCAACCAAACATCAGAAGAAGAGTCTACACCTGTTTGGGAGGAGGAGTATGTTGAGGACCAGGAGAACTAGGAGGCAACCTTCGTCAGATGCCTGTGGCGTTGTGGAGCTTATCAAAACTTTTATTCCATGCTGCTTATGTTTACTTTTCTTCATTTGAGTAAGCCCTGCGTGGCTGAAGATTGTAAGGTGACGTTAAGGTCTTGCAACAGTTATTTTAATTATTGAAGTACTTATTTATATTCTGTTGTGTATGATTGTGGTACTTCATCCCTGTTATGACTTTGTGCACTAGCGAGATCCTGGACTAGTGCAGAATACACAGAGCGTCCGGATTTGCAGATTCGGGTCCCGACATGTAATTAGAGGTATAGATTCGTTTAGTAGATCCGTTTCGCGCAGTAGCCTCGGCCAATTCCGGATAGTCCATTTCGGTCACGATTTTGGGGTTTTTAGAAATGGATTTTGGTTGGCCGCCTGTTGAGAAAGTTGTAGATAATCGAAAAACCTTTCAGTGGACACCAAGAACTCTTAATTCCGATCATCCGTTTGAAAGTTATGGCTGTTTTACCGAACGTATTCAAAACTGTGACGTGATTGGGACAAATCGGGTTGATCTGTAGATTAGGCAATTTTAGAGGCCGAATCAGCTTTTCCCAATACTTAGAAAAAGCTAGGAAATTTCATAAGATTCGAGAAAATGTACTCGTTTGTTTGATTTGGAGTTGTTAAGCCTGAGTTATTGTCTTCCGAAGGCTGCTATCCTGTTGGACAGATTCTCTGTTTTTCGGTTTTGGGAGTAATTTGAGAAGTCAGGGTAGATGAGCGATTGTGTACTGTTTTGTTGGCATGTTTTGAGTGTGTGGTATCTATGTGTAGGTGGTGTGACCCCGGGAGTGCCCTCATCCTCTCGCCAATCCGTCGCCCGCGGTTAAGGCAAGTGTATTGGAATGGGTAGCGTGTTGTATGTTGCTAGTTGTGTCTAGGTGCAAATTGTTTACATGATGTGCTATCTTGCCATGATTACATGATGTGCTATCTTGCCATGAATAGTGTTTGCTCATGATATGATGAAAATGGTTTATTATGGTGCTATGCAATGATTAGTTGAATATATGTGCAAGTTGTTTATGTTTATGGCATAATTGCATACATGGCATGAAAGCTGGCCAGGTCGGTGAGAAAGTCATAACTAGTCCGGTAAGGTCGGTGAGAAAGTTATGACTAATCCGGAGCGCCATTGAGTAAGTCCTACCTCGTAATTCCATCCACCGTGGTGAATAGAAGCAAGGAGTAGGCACCCTCCATCTACGGGATGGAAGGGGAAAGAGGGTGCACGCCGACGGGTGTGCACTCGGCAATACCGGTATGTGCTTCGAGGAGACATGTGCATTGCATTGCATTGCATACATGATGATGATAATGAAATGTGTACAATGAGATTGGGACATGGTTATGATGTTGTATCTGAAATTATGACTTAATCATGATGTTAAGTGTGGTATGTAGCGATTGTAACACCCCGGCATTTAATATGCCTGAATGCTACCAAACATAAGCTAAACAACATCTAAATACCACAATTAAACATAAATTCCAGCAAAGGCGCACATGCTAAAAACCGAGATTTTGGCAGCATCTCCTTTGTTTTAACATGAATTGAAGGAGCAACAACAGTATAGCAGTATAAGGCAATAAGAGAGACAGCTAAAACAGCAATAATTAAAGATTTAACAACAATATAAGTCTATTATCAAGCACTTAATGTCTCCAAGAGTCAAACGAACAATAAAACTCTCATATAGCAAAGCTAAACCTTAAAGCAATAATCATCACACGCAGTTTATTATCAAAACTAATAGAATGACTTGTGGAATCAAAATGGGTGAAGCTACGTGCGGACGTGTGACTATTTCCCTTCCCCGCATGCCGTTCTCATGGTACCTAAAACAACAAGAAAACACAAGCGTGAGTTCAAAACTCAGCAAGCATATTGCAATGGTACAACAAGAACAATTACATAGCAATAGTATCTCACATCATGTAAACCATCACATTCATGGTCACATATCATCATCATCATCAATATGTATGCAGTGCAATGCGATGCTCATGTCTCCTTGGAAACTCATACCGGTATGGTTGAGTACACACCAGTCGGTGTGCACCCTCTCCCCCCTTCCATCCCGAAGATGGAGGGTGCCTACTCCTCGCTTCCGTTCACCGCGGTGAATGGAATCACGATGTAGGACTTACTCATTGGCTCTCTGGATTAGTCATAACTTTCTCACCGACCTTCCCAGACTAGTTATGACTTTCTCACCGCCCGGGCCATGTAATCATGCCATGTATGCAAATATGCCACATCATAATCAACTTGTACATTAACACATGGCATCATAACATGATAAACATACTCATCATATCAATGGCAATCATTAAAGCATGGCAAGTGATCATCACATATAATCAATCTCATCTAGTCTCAACTAGCAACCTACAAATCGCTATCCATTACAATACACTTGCCTCAACCACAAGCAACGGATTGGCAGGAAGTAGAAGGCACTCCCGGGGTCGCACCACCTGCACATAGGTACCACACACTCACAATCATGTCCACAAAACAGTAGGCAAACCCTCATCTACCCCGACATTGCCAACTACTCGCAAAACCCAAAAATAGCGGTTGTGTCCCGTCGGGACAGCAGCCTTCCAAAAGGCATAACTCGGGGTCTAAGACTCCGAATCAATTAAACGAGTACGTCCTCGCGTAGATTAGGAAATTTGCCAACTTTTTCTAAGTATATGGAAAGACTGATTCGGAATCTAAAGTTGTTTAATCTACAAAATACCGAGATCTATTCCAATCACGTCACAGATTTTAACACGCTCGGTAAAACAGTCATATCTTTCAAACGACTGATCGGAATTGGACGTTCTTTATATCCACGGAAAGATAATGAAATTATCTACAACTTCTTAAACAGCCGTATGACCAGATTCGGAATCTAAATTGGTGAAAAACGAACCCTAGGTCGACTGCTCACGCTGTCCGAAACAGAGAACGTGACCAACTCAAGAATCCATCTAATCTAGTCATATCCAGCACCACCAATTGATCTAAAAACTTCATAATCATCCTTAGAACAGTGCCTAGACCAACCCCAAGGATTCCCATGGCCATACCTTCGCCCGACGCACGAAAACTAAATGGATCTCCTCCCGGTTCGCTCCTCGCTCCTTGCTCCTCGCTCCAATGGATGGATCCTCGAGGTGCAGGGGGTGGGGAGGCCACCCTAGGGCAGTAAGGTGGTGGAGGAGAGGTGGTGGAGAGGTGGGGAGCAAAGGGGGCAAGGGGAGGGGGGCGCATGTAACACCCCAAAATTTTGCTTTTCTTAAATTCATGTGTGATTTGGCACTTTGGTGAATTTTTGGAATTTTCTGGAATTTATTTGGATTTATTTGGGATTTATTTGAATTTATTCCATTTTGAAATAATTGAAGAATTTAATTTTGCAAATAAATTTTGTTGGAAATATTTTATTTGAGTCCAAAATGATCCAAAGTATTTTCGAATTTTTACGAATTTTTAAGTCATTTGCTATTTTTAATGAATTAAATGAATTACTAGGAATTATTTTAAATATTAAATCGCTGGAAAATCAAACTCGGGTCAAATCTTGTTCATCCGATCGAGCCCGAGTCAGACTTCGTGTTCGAGTCCGACCGAGCCACGTGACTCGACCGAACCCACTCTAACCTAATCAATCCCAACCGTTGGATCAAGATCCAGCGGTGAGATCCGCCGACCCGACCGAGCCGTATCCGGCCCGGATCCGATCGCGCCCGCGGCGATCGGGGCCGTTGATCGCGCCACGTGGGCGGCTGCGATTCGCGTCGTCTCCGCTGAGTCCGAGCCGGACTCCGCCCGGTGAGCGCCGCCGCGTGACCGACTAGGGTTCATACGAGCACGCCTCCGGGGCTATTTAATGCCGGATCGCACCGAGGATCGCCATCCCACGCGGTCCCGAAACCCTAGCTCACGCCGCTAGGATCCCCACCGTCTCGCTGCTATTGCTCGCCGGAGTTGGTAAAGCACTCCGCGTTCGCGCCCGTTCGCCACCGTCGCCATCCTCCGCCGACGTTGACCCAGATCCAGATCCCTTGCGTCAAGGCGCACCGTATCTACCATCCACTTCGCCAGGAGCCCTGCCAGCGCCGTTAGGCGTGTCATAAATCATCAGCTCCGGCCTTGCATTTGTAATATCCCGAGTATTTCTATACTCAAGCCACTGTACATTTGTACTCAAACGCTGTTCAATAATACACTGTGCTTGTGTATTTTCGTGTCTTGAGTGAACATACTTGCTTGGGATCAGAAAGAACCCTTCAACTTAAGTAATTTCGCTCATAAGTAAATTCGAATTAGGTTGGGCAAGTGCTGTGACCCTATTAACTTCCAAAATACTTTGGGACAATTAGTAATCAACCCTGGAAGCGTTAGCCGTCAAGGCCCAAGTTCAAAAGTTACAGGATGTCAGGAGTATCGGATCCAACGGAATGTCGGACAAAGTCGGAGTGTCCGGATTGGGCTGGCCGAAGCGGTCCAACCCGGAGTGTCCGACCAATGTCGGAGTGTCCGGAGTTAGTGTTACCGAAGACCCCAACCCTGAGTCTCGGGTTGAGTCCGAGAGTCCGTATTGGCGTGGGGTTTTGTATAAAAGTCCCATTTCGTGGCTCCTTCCATTCTTTCTTCTTCTACTTTGGTTTCCCCACTTCCTTGGTGTTCTCTCCACCACCCCGAGCTCCTCTCTAGCGAGCCACCGCCAGTGACCCTCCCCAGTGACTCCTCCATCTCGGTGTGCTCCTCCCCAAGCCGTCATTCCCCATCCTCCACCGGCGTTGCTCCTCCTCCATCTTCCTTGGAGGTAAGCTTTTCTCTTAGGGTTTGATTCGCGGGATTCTTGGGTTCTAGAGTCGTTCATGGTGGGATTAGGACTTAGGTTTGGATTTGGGAGGCTAGGGTTGAACTTGGATTCTAGGGTTTTGGGTGTAGTGGTTCTAGGGTTGAAAATGGGATTTGGATTAGTGAATGTGGTATGCTAGAGTGGTAGATCGGGTAGTAGTAATGTCGATTTAAGAAGTTGTTGGTGTGAGTTAGAGGTTTGGCGGGTTAGCGACGTTTTCTCGTAGAATCGGCTAGTTCGGAACTCCTTCCGGTTCGCTAGGTGTACGAAAGTCGTAGATCGGGTCGCGGTGAAGTTGTAGGGAGTGGTAAGGTCTCCGTCTCCTCGTCGAGTTGGACCAAATGCCCTAGGACCGGAGTATCCGGGCATATGGTCCGGAGTGTCCGGATTGTCCGGAGTATCCGGACGAAAGCGGTCCGGAGTGTCCGGCCTATCCGGACTGTCGGATGCAAAACCGGACTATCCGGGTTAGGCTGTTCTGTCCGGTCGTGTTGTGTTGTCCGAGTGCGTCGTTTCTTCAGGGTTTCTTGGTTGTACTTCATTCTTGTGTATTGCATGCACTTCATGGTGCATTTAAAACTTTCTTTTGCTAAGTTGTATTTCTTTCTGTCGTTTTTGTTGCTTTGACCGATTAGAGGCTAGCGAGTCGGGCTTCGCCTCGAACAACCCGAGCATCATCCCGGACATCACCGAAGTGCAACAACAAGGCAAGCACCTCCTTTGACCATCTTGAAACCTATATTTCACGATGTCTACTTTGATTTCTCAAACCATATGCATTGTTTATATTCAGTAAATTGCTAGTTTGTGGGAATGGTAGATATACCCTGATTTGGTGGTTTCCCTCAATTTAATTCCATGAGATCATTGATAACCTTAGTAGGGTTAGACAATTTAATAAAATGTCACTTGGGTATAAACGATTTAGTAATTGCATACGCTTAGACACTGCAATAGAGGTGAGCAAAGTCAGTCCTTACCAAATGCTCAAAATTATGATAAATGTAATTGGTTTTGGAAAAGTTTTGGAAATGTGAATCGTAAAGGTATATTGATAAAAATGTGAAGTGTCTAGTTGGTAATTAGACTTGGCGGGAGGTATAATATGTGCTAGTTAAACATGGTGGTGATTGGTTGGCGAGTTAAGTGGAGGTCCCGCTTGAGTCACTAGGCAAAAATATAAGGACCGAACTTGTGACGGTTTTTGAATTGAACACCGTGCAACCGCGCAATCTTGGGATGGGGCAGCCTATTCTAGTACTTGAAGTGTGAGGGATAGCCATGCCTGTTGGTAGGCGAAGAGTGGACCTTTTCCCTGTGTTGAGCAGTCAAGCGCGGTGTGTGTGTCCTCCACGACCCGCCGTATGCGCCTTCGTGAGTGCGCTTGTACTTTTGCGGCGAGGAATCGCTCCAGTTCATGTTTGTTGATACAACGGTGTACGCCTTGCTATGGGGTAATGCCGCGGCCAACAATTCGCCGTCGTCACGATGAGTATTCCGTGGCGCCGAGTGGTGGTTGGCCTCTTATCGCCATAGTAGTGGATTTGTCGTCACCGGTGCCGGGTGTGGCTATAACCTCAACGATGGGAAAGAATAGATCATTCTTGTATATCGGATACCTCGTGTATCGCGTGTACCCTGGATGACAGGGATGCAAGTGCGAGTTGTGTTTGGGTAAAGTGCGCAAACTCTGCGAGTATCAAATAATTCTAATCGATTAGCCGTGCTCACGGTTATGAGCAATCTTCTCTAATCATATCAAGTATAGAGATTTGGTTTGGTTTTGAAAATGAAAATCTATTTGAGTCGGTATAAAGTATGTGGTGGAATGGTACTTGATGGAATTGTGGATATGTGTATATGATTCTCGGTGGGATTATGAGTATGTATGGATGTCGATTCGTATCGATTGCGACCATGGATGGTGGCAATTGTGGAGCTCGATTATTACATTATCTTGTAAATATGTTTTATTCAAACTGCTGTCTTTCAAATTAAGTATTACTTTTCGATGAACTATTTTAAATCCAGCTTTCTGCAATTAACCCAGTGTAGAAGCTTTATCCTGTTGAATCAGCCTGCATTTATTTATATTTCCATACACTAAAGTCTTGCGAGTACATACGTGTACTCACCGTTGCTGCTAACCCTTTTTCCACAGAGGAAGGTAATGATGATGTCCCGGATGATGGCGAGCCCCTTTTCTGCGAGTGTTGCGGCTTCGTAGTCCCTCCCTCCAGTCAGTAGCCTGTGGGGTGGTCAGGCCAGCTGCGCTGGTTGTCTTTCTTTTGTTTCCGCTGTCGCTTTACTTCTTTTGGTTTCTGTAATACTCTTGTTCAAGGTTTACACCCAGTTATGTAATTACCTTAGTTTATCTTTTCGTGCATTGATACTCGGGTTGTGGGTACGCGATACTGGGCTACTGATCCAGGGATCCAGTATCAGATGCGTCTGAGCACCGGTCAAAGCTAAGGGTTCGATCCGTCGATCGAATTTTTAGGTTCAGATCTTGATGTCGAGGCTTCCTGTTGCTATACGGTGCTATACGCTCTGATGAGACGGCGACTGATGCACGGTATAGGAAGAGGGGGTCCTCACAGCGTTGGTATCAGAGCCATTGACTGCAGGAGGACTTAGTTAGCCTGGACGTTAGACTTAGGGACAGATTTTTCTTCTCAAAATTTATTTTGAAGTACAAAACTCTATTTTCAAAGTGTAGAATGCTATTCTTGTCCATTCTATAGCTTTTCGCTTATCTACTCTTCAAAATGAATCTGATCTTAATCCAAATTTCAAAAATTTGTTTCCTTCTTCTATCTTGTTCAAAAGGATTAAGAGGAATGCGGTTTTAGCTAAGAATGGGTTAAGGATAGATGTTTGTGGTTGTAATTAGGGGTTATTTGTCGTTTCCCTGAGTTGGTTTTTGAATTGGTTCTTATGCTTCTTTGAATGAATGCTGGTAGTGTGTTTGTGTTTATGAGTGCATCCTTTGGGATCAATCATTCTGCACTTGATTTACCTGATTAGTTGACTCAAGCTGTGCATTTCAGATGCCTCCCGAAGAGAACGATTCGTGCGCTTCAGCGGTGATGATCTCGGGGAGCGTGGCGATCTTGATGGGGCGAGGGGGCCCAACAGTCGCGGGTCCCTACTGGTGGGTCAGCTGGGGTTCAGTCTCAGCTACATGCCCAGAGTGAGGAGCTCCCTCCACCTCCTCCTGCTCCCGATATGGCTGCACTCATGTTGCGGCAGACTCAGCTCATGGAGCTGATGGTCCAGGCTGTCCAGGGGCAGCAACAGCCGCAGCAGCAGCAGTCTCGGTTGTCGGAGTTCCAGCGAACTCGACCGCCGAGCTTTTCTTCAGCTACAGATCCGATGGAGGCAGAGGATTGGCTTAGCGACATGGAGGGGAAGTTGGAGTTAGTCGGTTGCAATCGATGCGGAGAAGGTTCAAGACACCGCCTACTACCTCCAGGGACCGGCCTTCCGTGGTGGAGCAGCTTCAGGGCTGTTCGCCCTGCAGATCAGGTCACCACATGGGCAGAGTTCAAGACTGCCTTTCGCTCCTTCCATGTTCCAGCGGGCTTGATCGAGATCAAGAAGCGGGAGTTCTACGACCTTCGCCAGGGGTCTATGGCAGTGATGGACTACCTCCACCGCTTCAACCATTTGTCACGCTATGTTGCTGATGAGGTGACCACTGAGGCTAGGAGAGTGACATTGTTCAAGGAGCACCTCACCGAGGAGATCCGTTTCGGCTCGCCGGTCATGACATTCCTAACTGCAGGTCTTGGTGGGCAAGGCCATTAGCATTGAGGATGGCGCCAAGGCGCTTATGGAGAGCCGCATAGCGCAAGTGGGCAGCTCGGCCCGATCGGCGGGACCTTCCAGACCCGCACCTTCACTCGGTCGGCTTCCGGCCTTCCAGCGCCGCTTGATTCAGAGGTCTCGGGGCTTACCTCCTCGCCACCTTTCGAGTTCGGTGCGATCACCTAGCCGCCAAGACAGCGATTGGGGTCCCGAATCCATTTGGCCATATCACTTGCTTCTCCTGCGGCGAGAAGGGCCACGCCGCGATGCCTGTCCGGCGAGGCAGCAGCGAGACAGCTTCGAGTGCACCCGGCCCGTCCCGAAGTCGATCGGTGGGCGTGGGAGTGAAGCGATCGGGGGCGCCCGGTTCCGTGCGGCTTGAGCTCCGGGCCATGGCACGCTGAATGTAGCCACCGCAGAAGGAAGCAGCAGCTCCAGATGTGGTGTTGGATGCGTTATCTGTTCATTCCGTACCCGCCTTAGTATTATTTGACTCTGGAGCGTCGCATTCCTTTATTTCTTCACAGTTTGTTGTTCAGCATGAGGTCTGTTCTTTGTACCTCGAGAAGTACTTGTTGATCCGTTCGCCTGGATCCGTTTTGACTGCCGAGCTTGTGAGTCCAGGGTTAAATTGAGATCAATGGGGTAGAATTTGGGGTGATCTTATCAACATTGAGGCGTCAGGTCTTGATGTGATTACGGGTATGGTGGCTGTCCAAGCATCGAGGGCATATTGATTGTGCCAGGAGATCCGTTTCATTAGTCAACCCCGATGGCATTCTTGTACCTTTTCTTGTTCCAAGAAGCTGCCAGCCTTTGCTCGGTGCTCTTTGTTCCGGGACGATCAGTACCGGTGGTGTGTGAGTACCTGATGTGTTCCTCGATGAGCTGCCAGGTTTGCCACGATCGTGATTTGGAGTTCATCATCGATCTCTTACCTGGCACTTCTCCAATTTCTAAGCGTCCAGACAGGATGCCTGTGATGAGTGATCGAGTTGAAGATTCAGCTCAAGGAGCGATTAGAGAAGGGGTTCATTCGTCCCGATTCTTCTCCTGGGCAGCCCGATTCTGTTTGTGAAGAAGAAAGACGGCACTCTTCGCATGTGCGTTGATTACCGGTCGTTGAATGAGGTCACTGTCAAGAACAAGTATCCTCTCCCTCGGATCGACGATTTGTTTGACCAATTAGGCGGAGCTCGAGTCTTCTCCAAGATGGACCTGAGATCCGGCTATTTTCAGCTCAAGATCCGTCCGGAGGATATCGTGAAGACCGCATTCACCACTCGCTACGGTCTGTACGAGTACACAGTTGTTTCATTCGGTCTCACTAACGCACCAGCCACCTTCATGAATCTGATGAACAAAGTCTTCATGGAGTTCCTTGATAGATTTGTGGTGGTGTTCATTGATGACATCCTCATATACTCTAAGGATGATGATGAGCACGCACTTCACTTGCATATGGTGCTTAGCAAGCTTCGCGAGCATCAGTTGTATGCCAAGTTCGATGAAGTGCGAGTTCGGCTCAAGCAAGTGGAGTTTACGGGCATGTCTGTCGGAAGGTGGGAGTAGCAATTGATCCACGCAAGGTACAAGACGTACTCAATTGGGAGCAGCCCCGCAATGTCCCCGAGATTCGGAGTTTTCGGTCTTGCCGGATACTATCGCCGGTTTATCGAGAATTTCTCCAAAATTTCTAAACCATTGTCGCGCTTACTCAAGAAGGAGAAGAAATATGAGTGGTCACCTGGTTGTGAGTCCAGTTTTCAGGAGCTGAAGAATAGACTCACCATCGCACTGTTGTTGGTCCTTCCGAGCATTCACAAGAACTTCGATGTCTATTGTGATGCATCCCGTCTTGGACTTGGTTGTGTGTTGATGCGAGGAGGGCAAAGTGGTTGCTTATGCTTCTCGACAGCTAAAGCCTCATGAAGCCAATTACCCGACGCATGATTTGGAGCTTGCATTTGTTGTTCATGCTCTCAAGTTGTGGCGACATTATCTCGTAGAGGGAAACAGATGTGAGATCTACACCGACCACAAAAGCTTAAAGTACTTCTTTTTCGCAGCCAGATCTGAATTTGAGACAGCGTCGATGGCTAGAGCTGATCAAAGACTATGATTTGGGTATTCATTACCATCCTGGCAAGGCGAATGTGGTTGCAGATGCCCTCGCCGCAAAGCTGCACCTGATGAATGCCTTGGGTGTCATTGGCCGCCTCAATTTGGATGAAGAGTTTGAAGCTCAATCTAGAAGTGGTTGAGTATGGTTACGTTTACGCTTTAGCCGTACAACCCACTCTAGAGTCTCAGATTCAGCGACTCAACTACAAGATGATGCTGTGATTGAGATTAGACGCGATTGATTGAAAATGGCGCATCTCCGTGTTTTTGTGAAGTCCAATGGGCTGATCTTGCATGGGCAGCAGGTGTATGTCCTCGATAATGTTGAGATCAAGGGTTGATCTGTCGAAGCTCATGATACTCCTCTCTCTGTCCATCCCGGCAGCACCAAGATGTACCAGACCTTCTGAGCAATTACGGTGGCCAGGTATGAAGAAGGAGATCGCGGCTCATGTGGCGCATTGTGATGTGTGCCCGTGTCAAGGCTGAACATCAAAGGCCACCGGATTACTTGACCATTGCGAGATCCTCGAGTGGAAGTGGGAAGAGATTGGGATGGATTTCATTACCGGTCTACCAAGGTCCTCCACCGGTCACGACTCTATTTGGGTGATCATTGACCGTCGACCAAGGTAGCTCATTTCATTCCAGTTCATACCACCTATTCGGAACCAAGCTAAGCGGAACTCTATTTGCGAATATTGTTCGGCTCCATGGAGTTCCAAAAGTCATAATCTCGACCGTGGTTGTGATTCACCTCCAGATTTTGGGAGAGTTTGCAGTCCATTCTTGGCACTAAGCTATCCTTCAAGACACCTTACCATCCCCAAACCGACGGACCAGACGGAAAGGGCAAACCAAATCCTTGAAGACATGCTAAGGGCTTGTGTCTTTGTGCTCTGACAAGTCGTGGGAGAAATGCTTGCCATTTGCTGAGTTCTCCTACAACAACTTGATCATCAAGTCGGGTCTTGAGATGTCGCCTTCGAGGCTCTTTATGGCAAGAAGTGCGAGAACACCACTGCTTTTGGTCCGAGGTTGGTGAGAGGCAATTCTTCGGCCACCCATGATTGAAGAGGCTGAAAGGCAAGTTAGCTTGATTCGAGACCGGCCGAGAGAAGCTCGATCTCGTCGAAGAGCTATCTTGATCGTCGACGCCGCGAGTTGAGTTTTGAGGTGGGTGACTTTGTTTATCTCAAGGTCTCACCACTCCGCGGTACTCGCATGATTTCAAGTCCGCGAAGCTAGCCCCGCGATACATCGGTCCGTTCGGATTTTTGAGAAGGTTGGTGTTGTGGCTTATCGGCGAGCTACCGCCACATCTTTCGGACATTCACGATGTGTTCCACGTGTCCCAATTGAAGAAGAGTCTTCGGGTTCCATCGGAAGTTACCCAATTGGACCATCTTGATTTGCGACTGATCTTCAGACGAGAGTATCGATCCGTATTCTCGAGACAAATTGAGCGTCACACTCGCAGTCAGGTTATCAAGATGCTCAAGGTCGATGGAGCAACCATTCAGAAGATGAAGCCACGTGGGAGCGTGAAGACCATATTCGAGGTAATACCCCGAATTTCTTCGAGAGAATTAGCAATCTCGAGGACGAGATTTTTGTAAGGGGGTAGACTGTAATATCAGTATTTCGATACTCAAGCGACTGTACATTTGTACTCAAACGCTGTTCAATAATACACTGTGCTTGTGTATTTTCGTGTCTTGAGTGAACATACTTGCTTGGGATCAGAAAGAACCCTTCAACTTAAGTAATTTCGCTCATAAGTAAATTCAAATTAGGTTGGGCAAGTGCCTGTGACCCTATTAACTTCCAAAATACTTTGGGACAATTAGTAATCAACCCTGGATGCGTTAGCCGTCAAGGCCCAAGTTCAAAAGTTACGGGATGTCAGGAGTATCCGGATCCAACCCGAATGTCAGGACAAAGTCCGAGTGTCCGGATTGGGCTGGCGGCGGTCCAACCCGGAGTGTCCGGACCAGGGTCCGGAGTGTCCGGGGTAGGGTTACCGACGACCCCAACCCGGAGGCTCCGGGTGGAGTCCGGAGAGTCGGGGATTGGCGTGGGGTTTTGTATAAAAGTCCCATTTCGTGGCTCCTTCCATTCTTTCTTCTTCTACTTTGGTTTCCCACTTCCTTGGTGTTCTCTCCACCACCCCGAGCTCCTCTCCAGCGAGCCACCGCCGGTGACCCTCCCGGTGACTCCTCCATCTCGGTGTGCTCCTCCCAAGCCGTCATTCCCCATCCTCCACCCGGCGTTGCTCCTCCTCCATCTTCCTTGGAGGTAAGCTTTTCTCTTAGGGTTTGATTCGCGGGATTCTTGGGTTCTAGAGTCGTTCATGGTGGGATTAGGACTTAGGTTTGGATTTGGGAGGCTAGGGTTGAACTTGGATTCTAGGGTTTTGGGTGTAGTGGTTCTAGGGTTGAAAATGGGATTTGGATTAGTGAATGTGGTATGCTAGAGTGGTAGATCGGGTAGTAGTAATGTCGATTTAAGAAGTTGTTGGTGTGAGTTAGAGGTTTGGCGGGTTAGCGGCGTTTTCTCGTAGAATCGGCTAGTTCGGAACTCCTTCTGGTTCGCTAGGTGTACGAAAGTCGAGATCGGGTCAGCGGTGAAGTTGTAGGGAGTGGTAAGGTCTCCGTCTCCTCGTCGAGTTGGACCAAATGCCCTAGGACCGGAGTATCCGGGCATATGGTCCGAGTGTCGGATTGTCCGGAGTATCCGGACGAAAGCGGTCCGAGTGTCCGCCTATCCGGACTGTCCGGATGCAAAACCGGACTATCCGGGTTAGGCCGTTCTGTCCGATCGTGTTGTGTTGTCCGAAAGTCGCTGCTTTCTTGAGGGTTTCTTGGTTGTACTTCATTCTTGTGTATTGCATGCACTTCATGGTGCATTTAAAACTTTCTTTTGCTAAGTTGTATTTCTTCTGGCTGCGTTTTGTTGCTTTGACCGATTAGAGGCTAGCGAGTCAAGCCTCGAACAACCCGAGCATCATCCGGACATCACCGAAGTGCAACAACAAGGCAAGCACCTCCTTTGACCATCTTGAAACCTATATTTCACGATGTCTACTTTGATTTCTCAAACCATATGCATTGTTTATATTCAAGAAATTGCTAGTTTGTGGGAATGGTAGATATACCCTGATTTGGTGGTTTCCTCAATTTAATTCCACGAGATCATTGATAACCTTAGTAGGGTTAGACAATTTAATAAAATGTCACTTGGGTATAAACGATTTAGTAATTGCATACGCTTAGACACTGCAATAGAGGTGAGCAAAGTCAGTCCTTACCAAATGCTCAAAATTATGATAAATGTAATTGGTTTTGGAAAAGTTTTGGAAATGTGAATCGTAAAGGTATATTGATAAAAATGTGAAGTGTCTAGTTGGTAATTAGACTTGGCGGGAGGTATAATATGTGCTAGTTAAACATGGTGGTGATTGGTTGGCGAGTTAAGTGGAGTTCCCGCTTGAGTCATTAGGCAAAAATATAAGGACCGAACTTGTGACGGTTTTTGAATGAACACCGTGCAACCGCGCAATGCTGGGATGGGGCAGCCTATTCTAGTACTTGAAGTGTGAGGGGATAGCCATGCTTGTTGGTAGGCCGAAGTGTGGACCTTTTTCTTGTGTTGAGCAGTCAAGCGCGGTGTGTGTGTCCTCACGACCCGCCGTATGCACCTTCGTGAGTGCGCTTGTACTTTTGCAGCGGGGAATCGCTCCAGTTCATGTTTGTTGATACAACGGTGTACGCCTTGCTATGGGATAATGCCGCTGCCAACACCCGCCGTCGTCACGATGAGTATTCCGTGGCCGCTGAGTGGTGGTTGGCCTCTTATCGCCATAGTAGTGGATTTGTCGTCACCGGTCTTTGGGGTGTGGCTATAACCTCAACGATGGGAAAGAATAGATCATTCTTGTATATCGGATACCTCGTGTATCGCGTGTACCCTGGATGACAGGGATGCAAGTCTGAGTTGTGTTTGGGTAAAGTGCGCAAACTCTGCAGAGTATCAAATAATTCTAATCGATTAGCCGTGCTCACGGTTATGAGCAATCTTCTCTAATCATATCAAGTATAGAGATTTGGTTTGGTTTTGAAAATGAAAATCTATTTGGAGTCGGTATAAAGTATGTGGTGGAATGGTACTTGATGGAATTGTGGATATGGGTATATGATTCTCGGTGGGATGCTGAGTATGTCTGGAGGTCGATTCGTATCGATTGCGACCATGGATGGTGGCATTTGTGGAGCTTCGATTGTTACGTATATCTGTAAATATGTTTTATTCAAACTGCTTTGTCTTTCAAATTAAGTATTACTTTTCGATGAACTATTTTAAATCCGACTACGCAATTAACCCATGTAGAAGCTTTATCCTGTTGAATCAGCCTGCATTTATTTATATTTCCATACACTAAAGTCTTGCGAGTACATACGTGTACTCACCGTTGTCGCTTAACCCTTTTCCACAGAGGAAGGTAATGATGATGTCGGATGATGGCGAGCCCCTTTTACTGCGAGTGTTGCGGCCAGTAGTCCCTCCCTCCGCCAAGAGCCTGTGGGTGGTCGGGCCACCGCTACCGGGTTGTCTTTCTTTTGTTTCCGCTGCCGCTTTACTTCTTTTGGTTTTACGTAATACTCTTGTTCAAGGTTTACACCCAGTTATGTAATTACCTTAGTTTATCTTTTCGTGCATTGATACTCGGGTTGTGGAGTACAGCGATCTTGGAGCTCGATCCAGGGATCGATGATCGGATGCGTCTGAGCCGCACCGGTCGAAAGCTAAGGGTTCGATCCGTCCGATCAATTTTTAGGTTCAGATCTTGATGTCGAGGCTTCCTGTTGCTATACGGTGCTATACGCTCTGATGACGGCGTCTGATGCGGTATAGGAAGAGGGGGTCCTCACGGCCGCAAGCCGCCGCCGCGCCATTGCCGTCGCTCGAGCCATCTCACCGTCCGATCAAGATCGCACGATCCAGATCTTGCCACGTCATCGCACGGTGAGGTTTCGATTTACGATCTCTAGATCCAATCTCAACCATTGGATCTAAATCCAACGGTCCAGATTAACCGCGTTCACCCCAAGCGCGTAACACGAGATCAATCCGGGCCGTTGATTTTCAAATCAACGGTCTAGATCTAGCCACGTGGCGTAAGGCCAACCGCCGCGATCGGCGGTCGGCCAGCGCATGAGCGTGTCTCGACACGCTGGGCCCGCATGTCGGCGGCCCAAAGCGCACCATGACGTCCACGATGACGTCATGGCGGGCTCCGCTTGTCGGCCAGTGTCTTTGGCGTCGACAAGAATGACGTCACCCGAGTGGACCCACATGTCGATCTCGTGGAAGCCGTGGATCGAGTCCACCGTGGACCCGAGCCGAGCGTGGACCAAGTCCATGGACCGGCCGACGTCAGCCAGCCAATCAGGAGCCGACACGTGTCCATGCTTTGACGCAATAATTAATTTCGAAAAGAAAATGATTTATTAATTCGAAATATTGATTCAAAATTTAGATTCAAACTTCAAACGCTTATAACTTTCGCGTTTCAACTCCGATTTGAGTGATTCAAATTTCTAAATTTGTATAAAATTGAGATCTACCTAAATATAAATTTTATTTAATTTTTGGACTAAAGTTTTTCTCTGAAATATTATTTAATTGATTATTTAAACTTTAATAAATCATAACTTTTATGCTTTTAACTCCAAATTTGTGATTCCAGTTTCTAAAAATCCAGAAAATTATGTTCTCTCTGTTTATGGATTTTATTTGGAGTTTTGGGATCTTTTTGCCTAGTGTTTATTTGTGTATTTGCTATTTGCACGCTTTTACTGAGTAGACGTTGAAGTGCTTGGGAAGGATTCGAAGGAGAAGTATTGACTCAGGATCCAACTCAAGACCAAGAACAAGTACTTTTTGAAGGCAAGTTGTGCTTTGACCATGTTGATCCTATTTGAAAATCTATTTTGATTTAAACTATTGCATGCTAGTTCAATTAGAAAGATACTTTGTTTAAACATGGGGTTAGATAAATACCAATTTGCTATATGACACCTTGATTACTTAAGTATGTGCCATGACCCTTTGTCACCCTAGTTGTGGTTTACTAGTTGGACATTATTAAATTGCCAACATGGGTTTAGACCGTTGTAGTATCTTTGCTTAGACACACTCACGTGCTCATGACATGATTTTGGACAATCAAATGCTAATATGGACTTAATGATATATTGAACCTGTTTTGGAAAAGTATCATGTGATGTTGATGGCACGTGGTGCATGGTAATCAAGCGGGGTTTGATAAATGATTTCGGCCAGGGCATGTGGCAAGAGTAATCAGGTGGGCCGATTGTGGCATTGGGAGTGTTGATTTGGTTTCGGGTAGTCTTGCCCTGGTCACTCTAAGGACTTAACCTTGCAAGCCTTTGAACTGGGTCATACTTGCAACCACATGGCTGGAATGGGGCGGCCCTAGTTGACTAAGTCGCTAAGGACTCACTTGTGGAGCCTCAGGGTGTCGATTACACCGTTTGTGTGATTATGCGGGGGAGCGTATCGTGGTGTGGGCCAGTACCCATCTAACGGTGTGTTGGTCCCATACTTCGCCTTGGCTAAGGAAGGGATGGTGTAGAGCACGCACGGAGAGGACCACTGTGTTGTTTGAGGCTTAGAAAGGCTTTGTTACGGAACTCGCCTTTGTGGTGTTTGACTGTATCTTGTGGGTAAAGTGCATAACCTCTGCAGAGTGTAGAATCTATTTGAATAGCCGAGTCCACGATCTTTGGACAATGCTCGGGAATTACAGTCAAGGGTAGACTTTACGAAAATAACTTGGTTTTGAAAAGATGGGTTGGTTTAACAAGGAAGATGATGGAATTATGGTTTAGGATGGGAAAAATGTTTGTTAAACTTCTTGAAAAGTTATTTATGCTTTACTCATTTCTCGCTTTGAATCTACTTATATTACTTTTCAAATCTTGTTTCTGCAAAAATACCTTGTGCTATTCCTTTGTACCAAGCCATGCATATAGTATATTAGCTTTGCATTCGTGTGCATGACTTGCCGAGTACCAAGTACTCACCCTTGCCTCAACACAATATCGAGAGGAGATTACGCCACTTTGGAGGAGGAACTCCAAGAAGACCCATCTACTTAGGGATGCGAGCCCGGTCGGTTGCTGTGGTATCTTGGATGGCGCCCACGAAGTTTATTTGATTTTCATTGCTTTGTTATTTCTCTTTTATTAAGTTTCGCCTTGCAAGGCATATATTTGTAACTTGGCCATAAGGTCGAGTAACCCTTTGATTATTTAAATAAAGTACTTTGATAGTATCGTTTGGTATGATTGTGATATATACCGATGTTAAGACTGTGTGCACTAAGCGCGTTCTGGGTAGTGCTGAATACACGGAGGGTCGGATTTGCAAATTCGGGGTCCCGACAGAGGTGGTATCGAGCCATACTTATTTGTAGGCTCAACCTAAGCTAGAATGGTCGTAGTGAGGATAAAACCTATTTTCTAAAGCTAAAAATTTGTGAAGATAAGAAATGACCTCTCAACTTATCCCTTCTCTCTTTTCTTGTCTCTTGCTGAAATTATCCCTTACCTTGTCACAATTTAAAAATTCCGAGTTCTTACGTAAAGCACCCTTTTGACAGATGTAGGAAGAGTTCAACTACGTTGATCTGGGAGTTGGTCACGCTTCGGAAATTTGGCATATGCTACAGACTCACGTAGATTTTGAGAAGCCGCAATACCAAGTGGAAGTGATCGGACAAGCGGGATTGATCAAGGCTTGTGACGTGAGGATTGAGGTACCTGCTAGGAAAAGGGCCCAGGCAATCGCCCGATACACCAGACCTTTGCCAGAGATCTACAATGCAGATGGGTATCCAAGAGGTATCACGACGAGCAATGCGGCACATTACCCGTATCCACGCCAGAGAGTTGGAGAGCACGGTGTTCCGTTATCATCCGCGCCAGCGATAACCTTCGACCGAAGGAGATTCGGGATGAGGATGCCACGGTTACACGATTGGCACGATTTGTCGTCGCCAGGAGGATGTACTAGATAATACAAGCAAGGAGCTACGAAGGCCCGCAAGGAGATCACGACAGAGAGAAGAACAGATGGCGGGAAGCTCAAGAGTATGTGGCACACCTTCTACGAAGGATTGACGAGTTGTAGATGACTTTGTACGGACCAGACCCAGAGCCAAGATTTCGAGCTACACGAGCCAGATCCAGAGGAGTCAGATCTCGATGAGGACACCGCTTCTTCGACTACCACAGAGGACACAGTTGCTGGACATGGCGATCGTTTCGCGCCTGTGCCACAGCACCCGTACCCAGGCCGTGGAGGTTTTCTCGATGAGTGAGCATAGGTTCTATAGTGAGACTCCTTCGCCGAGTCGAGTCATAGAGTAAAGAGTCACCCTTTAGGCGTTAGACTCCAGAGTTAGTTCGATTTGGATTTTCATTGTTTGCTGAGTGTGCAGTATGTGTTGCAAGGCCCTTAGGCATTGTAAGCAGCCATACCAAGTTATTAATAATAAAGTTGGACCTTAAGGCTACACCTTTTGCCCCGCATAAGTTCCATATTACTTGTCTATTCTTGTTTCCCTCTCATCTCTAAACCTAGAGCAAATCGACAGATGGTGAACACCCGTGGAAACTTGGGAAGCAATGGGAGTGGATCTCGCCCAGCAGAAAACCCCAATGATGGAGCACCAGCACCACCAGTTGATATGCAGAGTTTTGGAGCCTTTCTTGCTGCCCAGACTCAGTTGATGCATGCTATGATGCAACAAATGCAGCACGTCACTGCTCAGGCCACTGCTAATCAAGTTAATCAGGGGCCACGCTTGAATCACAAGGCTGTCAGAGTTCATGAGAACTCACCCACCCACTTTCTCTGGGAATGCCAATCCATTGGAGGCCGATGATTGGTTAAGATCAATTGAGAGGAAGCTACACATAGCTCAATGCATAGGGAATGAGAAGGTACTTTACGCTTCTCATCAATTTGGAAGGAACAATGCCGAATGGTGGGAGAACTTACGTGCCCATGAGAGAACCCTCAAGATATCACTTGGGAAGAGTTCACGGTGCATTCGACAGTATCACGTGCTGAAGGAATCATGGACCTTAAGAAGGAGGAGTTCGAGCAACTGAAGCAAGGTAATCACCGGTGGTCGACTACCTGAACAAGTTCACCCGGCTAGCACGCTACGCTTTTTGAGGATGTAGCGACAGATAAATCCAGGCATCTCGCTTTTATGAAGGGACTTAACTCAGGATTGCAAGTAGGGTTGATCACCCACACCTTTCCAGATTTCCAAGAATTGGTGAATAAGGCGCTTATTCTTGAGGACAAGCGCAAGGAACTGGATGAGAACAGAAGCGCAGGATGCAACGGCAAGGATCACGCCAGGAACGCAATGGCGCTGAGAGTTGCACCAAATCAATTCTTGATTCCAACCACGAGAATGCAACGAGGACACCATCCCGGCACCAAGACCTGCCAATCGAACTACCAAACCCCAGCCCCCGCTAGAAACGCTACCCTGTGCAACAAGAAGGAACAGTTGAGACGCTGTTACAATCGCAACGAGCCAGGACACTTTGCCAACAGATTGTCCAAAGAAGACAGCAGAGCGACCCGATTCGCTTCAATCTAGGAACCACCCCAGCTAGGACGCCAAAGACCAGAGAGCCACACCCTGCGGACCGTGGTGAGAGGCCGAGTCAACCATGTCACCGCAGATGCACTGCGAAGAATGCTACGGACGTCGTCTTGGGTAAGTTACTAGTTAACTCGATACACTGTGATTTTGTTTGACTCTGTAGTTTAGCTTTGGTTTTTTTCGAAAGGCTTTGCTGATAGAAATGAATTGAGAATTGCAAAACTTAATTGCATTATTTAAGTTCAAACCCCTGGTTCCGAACTCCGAACGGAAGTAGGATGTTCCGGGGTGAGAATACTAATAGATGGAATAGAGTTCCTAGCAAACCTTATAATTTTGGAGACCCAGACCTTAGATGTTATATTGGGAATGGATTGGTTATCCAAGCACAAGGCTGTATTGGATTGTGGACGAAGGACTATCTCAGTTGAGAGCCCGTGTGGGAAGAAAGTGGAATTTCAAGCCACTGCAGTTAGAGATGGACAGTTGATGGTTAACAGTACCAAGGCAATCAGCATAGAGGATGTCCCAGTGGTGAATGAGTACCCCGATGTTTTCCCCGAAGATCTACCTGGTATGCCGCCAGACAGGGACATAGAGTTTGTGATAGAGCTTGTACCTGGTACAGCACCGATAGCAAAGAGACCCTATCGGATGTCTACCGAGGAGTTGGTAGAAATGAAGAAACAGCTAGAGGAGTTAATGGAGAAAGGATTTATCAGACCAAGTTCGTCACCGTGGGGAGCACCAGTTTTGTTTGTCAAGAAGAAGGACGGGAGTTTCAGGATGTGCATTGACTACCGTGCACTCAATGAAGTCACCGTGAAGAATAAGTATCCGCTACCCAGGATTGATGATTTGTTTGATCAGTTAAGAGGAGCCGGAGTTTTCTCCAAGATTGATCTGAGATCGGGATACCATCAGTTGAAGATCCGATCAGAAGATATTCCGAAGACTGCATTCTCGTCAAGATATGGACATTACGAGTTTACAGTTATGTCCTTTGGGTTGATTTAATGCGCCAGCTTATTTCATGAATATGATGAATAAGGTGTTCATGGAATATTTGGACAAGTTTGTTGTCGTGTTCATAGACGATATCCTAGTCTACTCCAAGACAGAGGATGAACATGCCGAACACTTAAGGCGAGTTTTGGAAAAGCTGAGAGAAGCGACAACTTTTCGCCAAGTTCACAAGTGTGATTTTTGGAAGGACAAGGTGGAGTTTCTTGGACATGTAATGACTGCAGAGGGAGTCGCCAGTAGATCCAAGCAAAGTAGAAGCTGTGTTACATTGGGAACAGTAGAAGGCGTGACCAGATTCGAGTTTCCTTGGAATGGCAGGATACTACCGCCGTTTCATCGAAGGCTTCTCGACAATTGCGAAACCTCTTACGCATAGCTGCTGAAGAAGGAAAAGAAGTTTGCATGGACGCCGGAATGTGAGAAAGGATTTCAGAGTCAAGAAGCGATTGACATCAGCACCGGTGTTAGTTCTACGGATGTTGCTCAAAGCTTCGATATTTATTGTGACGCATCGCGCCAAGGACTTGGATGTGCTGATGCAAAATGGAAAGGTCGTCGCTTATGCATCAAGGCAGTTGAGACCGCATGAGGAAAATTATCCGACACATGACCTAGAGTTAGCCGCCGTAGTGCATGCCTTGAAGATATGGCGTCACTATCTGATTGGAAACAGATGTGAAGTATATACGGATCATAAGAGCCTTAAGTACATATTCACCCAGTCGGATCTGAATATGAGGCAGAGGAGATGGTTAGAGTTGATCAAGGACTATAATGTTGGAATCCATTACCATCCCGGGAAGGCCAACGTAGTAGCCGATGCCCTGAGTCGGAAAAGTCATACCGTGAGTACGTTGCTAGCCACAAGTCAGGATGAGTTATGTGAGGATTTTCAAAAGATGAAGATTGAGGTTGTACCTAGCGGATTCTTGGCCGCATTGGAAGTAAAGCCTACCTTAGAGGACCAGATCCGGGAAGGACAGAAGGATGATGACAGGATCCGTAGGATTAAGTCCAAAAAGGAGGAAGGCAAGGCAGAGGACTTCAAGTTGGATAAGCAAGGCACGTTGTGGATGAAGGATCGCATTTGTGTGCCTAACAAAAAGGAGTTAAAGCAACTGATTCTGGAAGAAGCCCATGACTCCAAGTACTCAATCCATCCTGGAAGCGCCAAGATGTATCAGGATCTGAAGGAGAGATTCAGTGGCCGGGTATGAAGCGTGAAGTTGCCGAGCATGTTGCATTGTGCGACGTATGCCGAGAAGTCAAGGCAATGCATCGAGACCAGCAGGATTGCTACAACCGCTGAAAATACGAGTGGAAGTGGGAGGAAATCGGAATGGATTTCATTCTTGGTTTGCCGAGGACTCAAGGAGGTTATGACTCCATATGGGTTATAGTGGATCGTTTGACTAAAGTAGCCCATTTTATCCCGTGAAGACCACTTACTCGGAGATAAATTAGCGGAATTATACATGATCGGATTGTTTGTTTGCACGGAGTGCCAAAGAGGATTGTATCGGATGAGGTACCCAATTTACCTCAAGGTTCTGGAATAAGTTGCATGAAGCCATGGGAACCCGTTTGAACTTGATCTGACTTATCATCCACGCACGGATGGGCGGACCGAAAGAGTCAACCAGATTCGGAGGATATGTTGAGAGCTTGTGCATTGGCTTATGCTACCTCTTGGGATAAGAGTTTGCCGTATGCCGAGTTCGATTACAACAATAGTTATCAGGCTAGTTCTGAGATGTCACCTTTTGAGGCCTTTGTATGGTCGACCTGTCGGACGCCATTGAATTGGAATGAGACCGTGAGCGCCGTGTCTTTGGGCCTGATATTCTTCAAGAGGTGAAGAAGCGGTCGCTATGATTAGGGAAAGGTTGAAGATAGCCCAATCTCGGCGAGAAGAGTTATCTTGACAATCGTCGCCGAGATTTGAGTTTTGAACCGTAAGACTTTGTATACCTCGAGTTACGCCTCTTAGGGGAGTTAAGAGGTTCCATGCCAAAGGGAAACTTGCACCCCGTTATGTTGGACCATTTAAGATTTTGAGTCGCAGAGGCGAAGTTGCTTATCAGCTGGAGTTGCCACAGTCGTTAGCAGGAGTACATGATGTATTCCATGTGTCCCAGGTGAAGAAGTGTCTTGAGTTCGGAGGAACAGACACTGTTAGAATCAATTGAGTTGCAGGAGGATTTGACCTATAAGGAGTATCCCGTGAGGATTCTAGACACAATGGATCGAGAAACTAGAAACAAGTCAACTCGTTCAGAGAGTTCGATGGAGCAACCATGCAGAGAAGCGAAGCGACTTAGGGAGCCTTGAAGAGGATTTGAAGAAAGAATTTCCAAACCTATTCCTTTAGTGAGCCCTGAATCTCGGGGACGAGATTCTATTAAGGGGGGGAGGTTTGTAACACCCCAAAATTTTGCTTTTCTTAAATTCATGTGTGATTTGGCACTTTGGTGAATTTTTGGAATTTTCTGGAATTTATTTGGATTTATTTGGGATTTATTTGAATTTATTCCATTTTGAAATAATTGAAGAATTTAATTTTGCAAATAAATTTTGTTGGAAATATTTTATTTGAGTCCAAAATGATCCAAAGTATTTTCCAGAATTTTTCTGAATTTTTCTCAGTCATTTGCTATTTTTAATGAATTAAATGAATTACTAGGAATTATTTTAAATATTAAATCGCTGGAAAATCAAACTCGGGTCAAGCATCGTTTCATCCGATCGAGCCCGAGTCGACTCGTGTTCGAGTCCGACCGAGCCACGTGACTCGGCCGAACCCATCTAACCCTAATCAATCCCAACCGTTGGATCAAGATCCAACGGTGAGATCCGCCGACCCGACCGAGCCGTATCCGGCCCGGATCCGATCGCGCCGTCGCGATCGGGGCCGTTGATCGCGCCACGTGGGCGGCTGCGATTGCGTCGTCTCCGCCGAGTCCGAGCCGGACTCCGCCGGTGAGAGCGCCCGTGGCAAACTAGGGTTCCGCCACGAGCACGCCTCCGGGCTATTTAATGCCCGGATCGCACCGAGGATCGCCATCCCACGCCGTCCCAAACCCTAGCTCACGCCGCTAGGATCCCCACCGTCTCGCTGCTATTGCTCGCCGGAGTTGGTAAAGCACTCCGCCATGATTTCGCGCCGTTTCCGCCACCGTCCGCCATCCTCCGCCGACGTTGACCCAGATCCAGATCCCTTGCGTCAAGGCGCACCCGTATCTACCATCCACTTCGCCGGAGGGGCCCTGCAGCGCCGTTGGGCGTGTCATCGTCATCAGCTCCGGCCGCGCAAGCCGCCGCCGACGCCATTGCGTCGCCGCTCGAGCCATCTCAAATGGTCCGATCAAGATCGCACGATCCAGATCTTGCCACGCGTCATCGACGGTGAGGTTTCGTTGCGATCTCTAGATTCAATCTCAACCATTGGATCTAAATCCAACGGTCCAGATTAACCGCGTTCACCCCAAACGCGTAACACGAATTCAATCCGGGCCGTTGATTTTCAAATCAACGGTCTAGATCTAGCCACGTGGCGTAAGGCCAACCGCCGCGGCCAGGCCGTGGTCGGCGCCAGCGCATGAGAACGTGTCTCGACACGCCGGGCCCGCATGATGTCCGGCCCAGCCAAAGCTACCATGACGTCACGATGACGCGTCATGGCGGAACCCGCTTGTCGCCATTTGTCCCCAAAGAAGCGGTGTCCGACGTCGAATGACGCCACCGAGTGGACCCACATGTCGCCTTCGTGGAGCCGTGATCGAGTCCACCGTGGACCCGAGCCGAGCGTGGACCAAGTCCATGGACCGGTGACGCCACCACCAATCAGGAGCTGACACGTGTCCATGCCGACGCAATAATTAATTTCGAAAAGAAAATGATTTATTAATTCGAAATATTGATTCAAAATTTAGATTCAAACTTCAAACGCTTATAACTTTCGCGTTTCAACTCCGATTTGAGTGATTCAAATTTCTAAATTTGTATAAAATTGAGATCTACCTAAATATAAATTTTATTTAATTTTTGGACTAAAGTTTTTCTCTGAAATATTATTTAATTGATTATTTAAACTTTAATAAATCATAACTTTTGCGTTTTAACTCCAAATTTGACGATTCCAGTTTTTAAAAATCTAGAAAATTATGTTCTCTCTGTTTATGGATTTTATTTGGAGTTTTGGGATCTTTTTGCCTAGTGTTTATTTGTGTATTTGATATTTGCACGCTTTAAGAGTAGAGCGTTGAAGTCTTGGGAAGGATTCGAAGGAGAAGTATTGACTCAGGATCCAACTCAAGACCAAGAACAAGTACTTTTTGAAGGCAAGTTGTGCTTTGACCATGTTGATCCTATTTCGAAAATCTATTTTGATTTAAACTATTGCATGCTAGTTCAATTAGAAAGATACTTTGTTTAAACATGGGGTTAGATAAATACCAATTTGCTATATGACACCTTGATTACTTAAGTATGTGCCATGACCCTTTGTCACCCTAGTTGTGGTTTACTAGTTGGACATTATTAAATTGCCAACATGGGTTTAGACCCGTTGTAGTATGTCTTTGCTTAGACCTGCTACGTGCTCATGACATGATTTTGGACAATCAAATGCTAATATGGACTTAATGATATATTGAACCTTGTTTTGGAAAAGTATCATGTGATGTTGATGGCACGTGGTGCATGGTAATCAAGCGGGAGTTTGATAAACAGTTTTCGACCAGGGCATGTGGCAAGAGTAATCAGTGGGCGGTTGTGGCATTGGGAGTGTTGATTTGGTTTTTCGGGTAGTCTTGCCCTGGTCACTCTAAGGACTTAACCTTGCAAGCCTTTGAACTGGGTCATACTTGCAACCACATGGCTGGAATGGGGCGGCCCTAGTTGACTAAGTCGCTAAGGACTCACTTGTGGAGCCTCAGGTGTCGATTACACCGTTTGTGTGATTGTACGGGGAGCGTATCGTGGGCTGTGGCCAGGTACCCATCTAACGGTGTGTTGGTCCCATACTTCGCCTTGGCTAAGGGAAGGGATGGTGTAGAGCACGTACCGGAGAGGACCACCTGTGTTGTTTGAGGCTTCCGAAAGGCTTTGTTACGGGAACTCACCTTTGTGGTGTTTGACTGTATCTTGTGGGTAAAGTGCATAACCTCTGCAGAGTGTAGAATCTATTTGAATAAGCCGAGTCCACTGTGATCGACAATGCTCGGGAATTACAGTCAAGGGGTAGACTTTCCGAAAATAACTTGGTTTTGAAAAGATGGGTTGGTTTAACAAGGAAGATGATGGAATTATGGTTTAGGATGGGAAAAATGTTTGTTAAACTTCTTGAAAAGTTATTTATGCTTTACTCATTTCTACTGCTTTCGAATCTACTTATATTACTTTTCAAATGCTGTTTACTGCAAAAATACCTTGTGCTATCCCTTTGTACCAAGCCATGCATATAGTATATTAGCCTGCATTCTGTGCATGACTTGCTGAGTACCAAGTACTCACCCTTGCCTCAACACAATATCAGAGGAGATTACGCCAGCTTTGGAGGAGGAACTCCAAGAAGACCCGTCTACTTAGGGATGCGAGCCCGATCAGTTGCCTGTGGTATCTTGGATGGCGCCACGAAGTTTATTTGATTTTCATTTCTTGTTATTTCTCTTTTATTAAGTTTCGCCTTGCAAGGCATATATTTGTAACTTGGCCATAAGGTCGAGTAACCCTTTGATTATTTAAATAAAGTACTTTGATAGTATCGTTTGGTATGATTGTGATATATACCGATGTTAAGACTGTGTGCACTAGCGCGTTCCTGGACTGGTGCTGAATACACAGAGGGTCCGGATTTGCAAATTCGGGGTCCCGACAGCGCACGGCCAAAGGGGGAGGGGGTGCGGCTAGGGCAAGGGGGGTGCTTGTGGGCGCCCAAGGGGAGAGGTGGGGCACATAAGGGGCAGGGGAGCCCCTTTTACCAGCCCCAACCAGGTTTCCTAGTCCTAAATGGACTCATACTCCTTCCCACCAAAGCCCACAACCCCTTCTCTTGGGCCCAAACTCCCCCGGAAAGGCCCAAAACCCCGGAAACGCGATTAAACCTCTTAGCGTATGGTTTTAACCTTAATTCCACATTTTATAGCGATGTTGGCATCGAATTGTTCTTTTCAGTCCATTGCAATGTACTTGCTGAGTGATGAACTCACGCTTGTATTTTATGTTGTTTTTAGGTACCTTGACACCGGCATGCGGGAAAGGGGCTTAGCGTCACTTCATCACATAATTTTCACACAATTAGACAATATTTACCTTTCGAAGTTGTGATCATGAACTTAGTGTGATGAAACTAGGATATTGAGTTGTTCGTGTGCTTGATTACATCCCTTACTTCGTTTTAGTTCATGGAGTGATTAAATTCATTATGCTAGACTTAAATTGCCGCTATATTACCTGTTATTGCTGCTTTGGATGTTTTCCTTTATGATATATCATGTGATATTTGTTGTTGCTCCGAATCATGGAAAAACAAAGGAGATGCTATCGAAATTTTTGGTATTAGCATTTGCACCTTTGCTGTAATTTATCTTTATTTGTGGTTTTTAGATGTTGTTTAGTCTATGTTTGGTAACATTCATGCATACTAGATGCCGGGGTGTTACAGTTGGTATCAGAGCGGGCTTCAGGTCCGTGGTGTATGAACTTAGTGAATTGCTATAGGTTCAACTAAAATTTTGATGTGGGATAACCTAGAAACATGGTTTAGGTTATACTTAAAATTTTGTCATCGGATAGCAACATTAAAACTTGTGTAAGTGGAACAACTAATTTAAAATTTGACACACACGGATGCACACTAGGAAAGGGTATGGGTATCGTTGCTTACGCTTAAATGTTGTATTTAAGCCTTGATGTTGAATGCTATATTTGATAATGTATGTTGCTATGTTATTAAGAGAATTGATTGGATCGTCCTTGTTATTGTGATAAAGTAGGGTTGTGGTGCCGAAGGGTTTCGGTCACTTCTTTTTGTTCATAGTAAGGGTGTAGTTTGACGGTGTGGCCGGTTAGCGCCATCACCGAAGAACTATTAACCCCTATGGGAGAAGAGTGCTTACTTTTTCTGTCGTAGATCGGGTAGTTGACTGGAGACAAATAGAAGAGTTAGTGGTGGATTCCTTCAGATGTCCTTTACCATCCCGACGGTCGGTTTGGTTGGTTTTCTTGGTTTTAGTTGATTGGAATCAAAAGAAAAGTGTTTGGTATTGGATTTTCGTGGATTGTTCCGTAGGCAGTTTGTGGTTTTGTCTTCCTTGGTTGAAGACGAAGAAGAAGAGTTGAGTTGCGCGTCTTTTGGTCGCCTTTTGGCTTTGACGTCGGTTTTGATTGGTTGCTTTGTAAAGAAAAGTATAATTTTGGTTCTTGTGTGTCTCTGTCTGAGTTTAAAAGAAGTTATTGAAGTTATGTGCAGAAATTTAATATGTATCGATTTATGTTTTGTGCCTTTGTCCGTAAAGGTTTACTTGATCGCTTGGTTCCCTCTTGTAGGAGTCTTTAAGATTTAAATGTATTTTAGAGATCTTTTGCATGACCCAGTGTGAGTCATGTCCCATTGCAATTTTGAGAGTCAAGTTTCTTTGTGAATTTTGGTTGAGTTTTAAAAAGAAAATGCTGCAAATAAAGTGAGTAGCCATTTGACTGAAATTATTTGTCAAAAGTGAAAATTGTTGTTTAGCATGTTATGTAGTATGTAACAATGTGATTTATGGGAATGATGAACTCCTAAGGTAAATTGTGAGTTGAATCAATTAAATGTAATCTTTTTTATCTTTAGCTTAAGATTAAATGAACTTCTAGTGTTGTAGATTACTCCATAGCGAGAATGATTAAATGTGTGATTGTACATGCTTAGAATTTGTAGCTTTATGATAAAAAATGAGGTAGCACACTGCTTTTACTTAATGAGAAGATGACTGTAGGATCGAGATATAAGCAACTAGCAATCAGAGGGGGGTGAATGATTGAGCGGAAGCTAAAACCAAATTTTTGATCTATTAAAACTTCACCCCAAAAAGGAACCAAAAGATTGCCTCATATTCGACAAAAACAGATTGACACAGGCTCGGTAAAATGCGAATTCCTGGAGATCCAACCGTCGGATCGATCTGAAATTTGAACACAAGAAACTACATTCCAATAAGAATTGAACCCAAAATGAATCAACTCGATCGGACTTACGGATCAAAAGTTATGATCTTCGCAAGCTTACTGTTCCAGAACTTGATGAAAATCAATCTAATCAAAACTTGTAGATTGATCAAGAACAACAAAAGATTAATCAACAAGACTTTAAGGAACACTAGATCAATACCCTATAGAGGTTTTTGATGCATCAAATCAAGATGAAACTTAAAGAACAAAAACCAATCTAGAACTAGAATAAGCATGCAAACAAGAACTAAAGGAGAACACTTTGTAGCAATGCACGGATCTAGAAGAATTGATCTTTATTTCTTTTGCCTAAAGTACTCCCATCAAAGGAGTACAAACCCTAAACTGTGAGCTCTAAGCTCTCTGCGCCTTGGCTCTTTGGCGCTTGATGGATGCTCTTCAACAGGAGACAACCCCTCCTATTTAAAGGAGCAAACCACAAGGAGTCCTGAATACAATTCCTAATCCTAGAAGGAGTCCCACTCCTAATCCTAGAAGGAACATGTATCCAACACAACTCCACTTGGCCCAACCTGGCCGAGTACAACTCTTGCACGCGTATGGCAACCCTACCATACTCACGTGACTAACACTTTGCACGCGTATGGCCACCTGCCATACTCACGTGACTAACACTTTGCACGCGAATGACCTCCTGCCATTCTCACGTGACTAACCATTCTTCACGTGCACCATTATTTTAGCCCGAATGTCCCGCATGACATCCTTGACCACCAAGACCTCAGTTCCTCCTGAACCTAGTCCCGAACCTCAGTTCCTCCACGAACCTAGTTCCGGTCCTGATGGCGCCGTGATGGCACTAAGGGTGTACCGATCTTTCGATGAGAAACACACGATCGATTTGTTGGAGTCAACTTTGACGATCCGACTACACCGTACGACGACGATGCGCCTTAGCAATTGCTAAACCAACTCCGGCGGGTTATTGATCTTGCCGTAGGCACGATCAACCTGAACACGAGGTTCAATTCCTGCACGCAACCGAAGAACAAGCAAGAACAATAGGATAAGCAATCTGAAATTGCGGATAAAAGTGGAAGCGAAACAAAGTGGAGTCTTATTGACGATCTCGACAAGGTAGCTGTCCAGCACAACTCGCAGGATCAAGTTTGCACTTGGTTAAACTAATTAAATAAAACCCAAAACCCTAAGGAGCTGATGTCTGGCTATTTATGAAAGCTAGGGGCGTGGGAATCACGTCCAAAGCAGTAGGATACCAACTACAACTCTATTACAAGGCCCAAAGCCCATGTCTTCTCGGTTTGGAAAAGTGACGCCAATTGTTTTGCCGATTCCCGTTGACTTGGACGGAATTTGGGGATGGGGTCAGATCCGTTGGAAAGAGGACGTCGAAACCTTTTAAACCAGTACTCATAGACCCCAAACAGCCTTGTGGATCAAAAGTTATGGTCGTTTTAAGTTGGTGTTGTCCCAGAGGCCGAATCCGAGTATAACTTGTGCACCGGAAGAATTGGCTTCATGCTTGACGTTTGGGAGTCCTTCTCCTTGGTTCATAAGGACAATAAAATCATCACAAGGATTAAATAGCATTCCATTCATTAAATTATTTGTATGCAAGCCGAGGAACGCATTCACCTGGTAATTGAATTGACGTGCGCGAGCTCGAGTAATTGGCCCTTGTATGACATTGTTGGTTTCCATTGGTTTTGTAGGTATGGCCGTATCCATGGTAGTGATGTCCTCATCATCCTCCCCTTCTTGCATTTGAGTCGTCCTCGACTCAAGTTCATCACCTTCTCCCAAGTATGGTTTCAAATCTGCAATGTTGAATGTGGGACTAACCCCAAAATCTGCAGGCAATTCCAGCTTGTATGCATTATCATTAATCTTTGCCAATACTTTGAAAGGACCATCAGCTCGCGGCATCAACTTAGATTTTCTTTATTCTGGGAATCGATCTTTTCGCAAATGCAACCAAACTAAATCGCCTGGTTCAAAAGTTACATGTTTCCTTCCCTTACTACCAGCAAGTTTATATTTAGCATTCATGCGCTCTATGTTTTCTTTAGTTGTCTCATGCATTTTCATAATCAAATCAGCACGTTGTTTAGCATCAAGATTCAATTTTTCCGAAGATGGCAGAGGTAACAAATCAATTGGAGCATGATGTACAAAACCATATACAATCTCAAAAGGGCACATCTTAGTAGTAGAATGCATAGACCGATTATAAGCAAACTCAATATGAGGCAAGCATTCTTCCCACAATTTAATGTTCTTTTTCAAAACAGCCCTAAGCATGGTAGATAAAGTTCGATTAACGACCTCAATTTGTCCATCAGTTTGGGGATGACAAGTAGTAGAAAATAAAAGTTTAGTTCCCAATTTAGCCCACAAAGTTCTCCAAAAGTGGCTTAATAATTTAGTGTCACGATCTGAAACTATTGTGTTTGGCACACCATGTAAGCGAACAATTTCACGAAAGAATAAGTCAGCAATGTTGGTAGCGTCATCGCTTTTGTGACAAGGTATGAAGTGTGCCATTTTAGAAAATCTATCCACAACGACAAAGATACTATCCCTCCCCTTCTTTGTTCTAGGAAGTCCTAACACAAAGTCCATAGAAATATCCTCCCAAGGCACGTTAGGAACAGGCAGAGGCATGTATAAACCATGTGGATTAAGTAGTGACTTAGCTTTTTGACATGTCGTGCAGCGAGCGACGAAACGTTCCACATCCCGTCTCATCTTGGGCCAAAAGAAATGGTTAGCAAGTATGTCCTCCGTCTTCTTTACACCAAAATGTCCCATCAACCCATCTCCATGCACTTCCTGAAGCAACAACAGACAAACAGAACTAGCTGGAATGCATAGTTTGTTAGCTCGAAACACAAACCCGTTATTAAGGACAAATTTTTTCCAAGTTCTTCCCTCTTTACAATTTAGAAACACATTTTTAAAATCATCATCATGCACATATTGCTCTTTGATTGTTTCCAATAAAAAAATTTGAAGTCAAACTGAGATAGCATGGTATATCTCCTTGATAAGGCATCAGCAATAACATTATCCTTTCCCTTTTTGTGTTTGATGACATAAGGAAATGACTCAATGAATTCAACCCACTTTGCATGTCTACGGTTCAGTTTAGCTTGACTTCTAATATGTTTTAACGATTCATGATCAGAATGTATAACAAATTCCTTGGGCCATAAATAATGTTGCCATGTTTCTAAAGTTTGAACTAGCGCATATAACTCCTTATCATAAGTAGAATAATTTAAACTTGGCCCACTCAACTTCTCACTAAAATAAGCAACAGGTTTTCCTTCTTGTAATAGAACACCACCCAAACCAATTCCACGAGCATCACATTCTAGTTCAAAAGTCTTAGAAAAGTCTGGAAGCTGGAGTAAGGGTGCATGGGTTAGCTTAGCTTTCAGAATGTTGAAGGCATCTTCCTGCGACTTGCCCCAAGCAAAAGGTACACCCTTCTTGGTGAGCTCATTCATGGGTGCAACGATGGTGCTGAAGTCCTTCACAAAACGACGATAGAATCCAGCAAGTCCTAGAAAACTTCGCACCTATGTGACCGTGTTAGGAGTCGGCCAACTCTATATCGCTTCAATCTTGGCTTGGTCAACTTCAATGCCCTGTGGAGTAACAACATAGCCAAGAAAAGATACACGATCCGTGCAAAAGGTGCACTTCTCAAGGTTACCAAATAAGCGTGCATCGCGTAAAGCATTAAAAACAGCACGTAGATGTTCAAGATGAGCCTCTAAAGATTTGCTATAAATCAAGATATCATCGAAGTAAACTACCACAAATTTTCCAATGAAAGCACGTAAAACCTCGTTCATCAGTCTCATGAAAGTGCTAGGAGCATTAGTCAACCCGAAAGGCATTACTAACCACTCATATAACCCGAACTTAGTTTTAAATGCTGTTTTCCATTCATCTCCTAACTTCATGCGAATCTGGTGATACCCACTACGCAAATCCACTTTAGAGAACATAGTAGAGCCACTTAATTCATCAAGCATATCGTCTAACCGAGGAATAGGATGGCGATATCTAATGGTGATATTATTGATTGCTCTACAATCCACACACATGCGCCATGTTCCATCTTTCTTAGGCACTAAAATGACTGGTACAGCATAAGGACTAAGAGATTCACGTACGTACCCTTTATCAAGCAATTCTTGAACTTGGCGTTGTATCTCTTGTGTCTCTTCAGGGTTGGTTATGTAAGGTGCTTGGTTGGGCAAGGATGCCCCTGGAATGATATCAATTTGATGCTCAATCCCTCTAATTGGCGGCAGCCCTGAGGGGATGTCCTTTGGAAAGATGTCAGTGTATTCCTGCAAAAGGTTAGTGACAACAGGAGGCAAAGAGAGAGACATCTCCTCTAGTGAAAACAAAGTTTCCTTGCAGACCAAAGCATAGCATGTATACCTACAAACATCCAACACATTCAAATCACATTTTGTCGCAAGAAAACAAGCACCTTTCAATTTAATCTCATTCTGCTTGGCACAATCAAGGTCAGATTCTCTCTGTTTATGTTGTTCAAGTCTTTTGGCGACAATCTGATTTTCACTCTTAGAATTCTCTCGATTTTTCTCTTTGCTAGATCTAGCAATTTCATCCTTTACAATGGCATCCGGCGACATTGGGTGTAGCACAATTTTCTTTTCTTTATGCACAAAAGAGTATTGATTTGTTCTACCATGATGTAAACAATCCTTATCATATTGCCACGGTCTACCTAATAACATAGAACATGCTTGCATAGGTACGACATCGCAATCAACATAATCATGATAGGAACCTAAAGCGAAATGTATTCTTACCATGTGAGTTACCTTGAGTTTGCCGCTGTTGGTGAACCATTGAATGTGGTAGGGCTGAGGGTGTGGTCTAGTGGAGAGTGCTAGCTTCTCCACCATGTCCATGCTGGCTCGATTATTGCAACTCCCACCATCAATGATTATTCGAATGGATCGCTCCTTGACGACGCCTTTTGTGTAAAACAAGTTGTGGCGTTGATTTGGATCGGCGCGAGCAATCTGAGCACTAAGCACACGTTGTGCAATAATACTCAAATATTGGTCAGCATCTCTAGCGCTCACGTGCACCTCATCATGCTCGGCATTTGGATCGCCGTCTTCATGTTCAGCGAGCAAAGCATATGTTTCATCATCAAGATCACTTGCTGAATCATACTCGCCGTCTTCACGGATTATTAGCACACGCTTGTTCGGACACTCCTTTATCATGTGACCGAAACCCTTGCAGCGATGGCACTGAACATCTTTGGTGCGTCCTGTTGATGCGACCGATGACGACGAACTATTTGTAGTAGCTTGTGTGGCACTTTTTGTCGGCGTTGGTCGTGGTGCCGAATTTGCGGTGGCGGATGCCGTTCTGTTGATGGAAGAGGTCGGCGTGGTAGTACGGCCGGCAGGGGCAGCAGGGGTGCGCGGTATCCACGAAGTAGTTCGACCTGCAGAAAAGTTAGTCTTTGCCCTCGATTGACGACCCTGCACTTCACGTTCAGCTTTGCAAGCAAGATGAAACAACCGAGTCATCGAATTATAATCCTTATAGTCTAGAATATCCTGGATTTCTCGAGTTAAACCACCTAAGAAACAAGCCATAGAAGCTTCCTCATTCTCAATTAATCCACAACGCAACATGCTAATTTACAATTCTTAGTAATATACTTCCACCGAATTTTTACCTTGGTGTAGGCGCTGCAATTTATTCAATAAATCTCTAGCATAGTATGAAGGAACAAATCTATGCCTCATTAGCAATTTCAAGGCTTCCCAAGTGGTGGGTATATTATTTGGATGAGCACGGCAATGTTCTCTCCACCAAACAGAAGCAAAATCAGTGAACTCACTTGTGGCAGCCCTAACTCTTCTATTCTCAGGGAAATAATGGCACGCAAATTTTTGATCAACAAGTAATTCCCAACTAAGGTAACCATCAGGGTCATATTTACCTTCAAAAGGTGGCATATTGAAATTTACCTTAGGGAAAACATCATCTCGTTCTCGTTCCCTTGGTCGTGGAGGATCACGTCGCATACCTTGCTGATTGAAGCGTAGCCGATGATGGTCACGATCATTATCGTAATGGACGGGGTTGACCTCCTCCACATCAGTGGTGTTATCATATTCGTGTTCTTCGTTCTGTTCTTCTAAATCTGCTGAGGACCTCTCCCGTGGAGCTGAATTGTTGCTTGGACGACGGGGTGGTGGATTGGAAGCACAAAATGCAGTAGCTGCAAAAGTATCAAGTCTAGCCAAAATAGTAGCAAGAGTAGTGTTAGCAATCCCTTGTGCGGCCTCGATGGATCTGAGACGGTCTTCTTGCATTAACATACGCTCATTAGTAAGTCGTACATCCTCGCTAAGACCATCGGTGGTTTCCCTCGTCATCTTTTGGAAGTGAGCAATGATGCCCTTGGTTCATGGAGAGTGATGAAGTGAACTCTCGTCACCTGACATGGTTAGTTGATGACAAGGAAACAAAAACCACAAGTATAATGTTCCTATCAACTACTAGGTGGCAAGTCTCTCAGGCGCTCAAGCCTATGACCCAAGTTCTTACAATGCAGCAGGCGTTGTCGGCCGTTGGCGTTGTCAAAGGTTCTCCGAAGTTTGTGTAGAGCGATTGCCAAGGGATCGAACGCGTGTATGGGTAGAAAGTGGAGTTTGGACAGGCTTAATTTAGTAGCAAAATGTTAGCAATAATCCAATTAGTGAATGCAAAATTGAAGAATTGTTCAACGTCTAGTCACTAGTTGCTGACTCTAGGCTAGCAAGGACTGGTGACTCAAAACTGCGGTCGGCGACAGTACAGGTCCACAGCAGATGGAAAATCAGCGCAAAAAAAATTCACGAAAGAAGGGAACTATCTCAAAAGACTGGGGATCTTGTGAAAACAGGTTTGGCACAGAAAAATTTTCGGATCTGTTCCAGGCTCTTTTTTTTTTTGCGGAACGATCCGACTCGTTTTTCTTTCAAGTGCTATGCAGGCGGAAGACCAGTCGTGTGACCAGTCGGACGGCCAGGTGGGCGACCAGTCAGCCAACAGGGGGGGCGACCAGTCGGGCGACCAAGTGGGCGACCAGTCGGGCGACCAGTGGGCTATCAGGTGTGCGACCAGTCGGGTGACAAGCGCGGCGACTAGTCAGGCGGCGACCAGTCGGCTAACAGGAGGGCGACCGGTCGGGCAACCAAGTGGGCGACCAGTCGGGTGAAAAGAAGCTTCGGTCCGAACACCTTTTTTTTTTAACAGTTCGCGACCGAAACTGAACACAACTCGAAACCGACGTGGGAGACAAAAATTCTTCTGACTTGGACTCCAACTAGACTAGAATTCAGCAACTCGACACGACGATGCAACCAAAAATTCAATAACGCAGTGCACTGGAAAGGAAATTGCGAGGCTCAAATTGTTTTGGTATGGGGAGATCCAATCTGATGGCGCTTCTCTGGACTATAGGAAAGATATCAATCTACTAATCTAGGGTAAAGAATTCTCACAGAGCAACCTGGTTTGCTCTGATACCACTTGATGGCGCCGTGATGGCACTAAGGGTGTCCCGATCTTTCGATGAGAAACACACGATCGATTTGTTGGAGTCGACTTTGACGATCCGACTACACCTTACGACGACGATGCGCCTTAGCAATCGCTAAACCAACTCCGGCGGGTTATTGATCTTGCCGTAGGCACGATCAACCTGAACACGAGGTTCAATTCCTGCACGCAACCGAAGAACAAGCAAGAACAATAGGATAAGCAATCTGAAATTGCGGATAAAAGTGGAAGCGAAACAAAGTGGAGTCTTATTGACGATCTCGACAAGGTGGCTGTCCAGCACAACTCGCAGGATCAAGTTTGCACTTGGCTAAACTAATCAAATATAACCCAAAACCCTAAGGAGCCGATGTCTGGCTATTTATGAAAGCTAGGGGCATGGGAATCACGTCCAAAGCAGTAGGATACCAACTACAACTCTATTACAAGGCCCAAAGCCCAAGTCTTCTCGGTTTGGAAAAGTGACGTCAATTGTTTTGCTGATTCCCGTTGACTTGGATGGAATTTGGGGATGGGGTCAGATCCGTTGGAAAGAGGACGCCAAAACCTTTCAAACCAGTACTCATAGACCCCAAACACCCTTGTGGATCAAAAGTTATGGTCGTTTTAAGTTGGTGCTGTCCCGGAGGCCGAATCCGAGTATAACTTGTGCACCGGAAGAATTGGCTTCATGCTTGACGTTTGGGAGTCCTTCTCCTTGGTTCCTAAGGACAATAAAATCATCACAAGGATTAAATAGCATTCCATTCATTAAATTATTTGTATGCAACCCGAGGAACGCATTCACCTGGTAATTGAATTGACGTGCGCGAGCTCGAGTAATTGGCCCTTGTATGACATTGTTGGTTTCCATTGGGTTTGTAGGTATGGCCGTATCCATGGTAGTGATGTCCTCATCAGGTCCCGTCATCGACTACGTTCGCCCTCGAGCAACACCTACACATGAACAAACCACAAAACAATTCCGACCATAAGTCCGCGACTTGACTCAACATTAGTCCTTGCAACTACTCACACGAGTATTGCATAAAGTCCACTTCAAAACCAAGCATCATGAAATTTACACAAATTTCATAATCTCAAAATCAAATCAAATTTAAAATTCAAATTTGCTCAAAACCCTAATCGAGCAAAAACCATTCACGACGGACCAAAATTCAAAACCCGCAAAATGCCATTCACGCCGGACCGAAAATTTGGTCCGGAGTACATGCGCCACGCTCGGTTTCATGTCAGCGCAAAAACGTTCAAATTCACGTTTACGGCGGACCAAACAAATGGTCCGGCGTACATGCAAAAGTCTCGGTTCAAAAACATTTGAAAACACGTTCACGGCGGACCAAAAGAAATTTGGTCCGGCGTAAATAGAAAACTTACTGTTTTTAGTCCAGAGCATATACAAAAACAAGCCTCAAAAACTCGTTCACGACGGACCAAAAATTTGGTCCGGCGTGCATGTGAAAACAGGCCTTCAAAGTGCGTTCACGAAGGACCAAGAAAATTGGTCCGGCGCTAATGCAAGAAATTGGTCCGGCGCTCAAGGTCCAAATGCACGTTCACGGTGGACCACAAATTTGGTCCGGCATAAGACACAAAGAATGGTCCGGCGCAGATGAGAAACTTACTGTTTCTTGAGAATTTGGTCCGGCGCCAATGCGAAACTTACTGTTTCTTGAGAATTTGGTCAAACACATGCACATGCATATTTTGCAAATACAAATCTTAAGCCAATTTTTCAGCACATGATTTCACAATGACCATTGATAGTGTTTAAAGTTTTAAACCTTGATGCATAGTGAGAACATTAAGATGATGTAAACTACTGATTTTGTTAAACAAACTATGTTGATTGTTTAAAGATGTTCTAACTTAACATGTTGGTAGAGAAATTTAATCGTGTTGGCTTGTGATCTTAACTGAGAAGTTGATTAGAGTTGCTATCTATGTTGCTACAAACTATTAATTGGAAGTACGCAGTGGTGTTCCTGAAATGCTGGTATCGATGTCAATTGGAAAGATATAGGTTTTGTAGTTTGACGATATTGTAAGAGCATTGTGAGGGTCTGACTTATTAAATTTATTTTAATAGTTGGAGTATGTTGTGAAGTGGCAATTGTGTTATAACCTATATATAGGGTAACTAAAAGCAATGTTGAGGTTTGATGATTATGCACGTTTATTGGTATTGATGACTAAGTAGTGGTGGTAACTGTTTAGATTACTCGTTGGAAAACCATGGTTAAAATGGAGGGAAAAAAAACATGTTGTGATGGAGTGAACCTTGGACAATTAACATGATGTAGGATTTTATTCTTAATGAACGTACGTTTTAAAATCCTACTTACGAATTTTGTCTTGTGGAATATTTATTTGTTGAAGTCATTGATTAATTGAATAAGTTTCGATTGTGAAAAAGTTGATGTATGGATGGTGTAAAATTGATAGGTTGATCATGCTAAAGCATTTGTTGAAGTATTATGTTTAAATTGAGATTATGATGTTATATGATGTGTTTGTCTGTGGGGATCAGGATGAGGTAGTATTGGTTGGATGTCTTTTCGTTAAGCATCATAAACTTTATTTATAAGTGTTGGGGAAGGTAACTATAGAAAGAAGTTGTTATGTAGTTTTTGGGTGAATTATGATGGGGCTCCTCAAGGAGTAAATAGTGATTATTGAAGTTTTAAATGGAAAGCATAATGGATTACTAGGTATGGTGGGATCTATGCTGAGCTTGTGTTTAAAACCTTTTGGACTGGATTGGTTATTTGCTATCTTGGTTGAATGCTTTCGGTCAAGGTGTTCTTTATGTTGTGTTTCAGAGTTTCCCTAAACTCGTAGTGATTGGTGTCAATCTTTGGTTTTGGCCCATTTGTTTAATTTATGCTATGAGTATGGTTTTACACCCAAAAGTTTTTGAGTGGGTCGCGCTCTTTCGCGTTCACACTGAATTATCTTTGTAATCAATATTTAAAGGAAGCAGATGGTCATAATGGGTTGTGTTGGAAACTTTTGAGTTAAGCTCTTGATGTGTAACTCTGTTTGGCTAGAGTTGGAGTTATTTGGAAAATGTGTCTGGTGTTTGCGTGTGCTTCACAAGGGTGGATTTCAGGAATGTTTCATAAGTGATTTTGTTAGTGAAGTGTTCCCTTTTTGGAAATGAGTTTTCCTTTCTCTTTAAGAAAATTTGTGGCGGTTGTATGTGCGGATGTTTGACTTTGGAGTCATTGTTCTTTTCCAAAAATGTTGATTTTGGTCAGAATGTGAGGTTTTGCAAAGTTAGCTTCCAATGGTTGGTAGGTTATGATATGATGTGGTGTTTTCCTGTTAACGGTGTTACTGTCATAGTCTATATGAATTTTCGCAACCATCGATGTTATTTGTGTTTTAATCATGTGATACCGAGGAAGAAGTATTTTGGTGAATAACTTTTCGGTATTGTTGTTACACGATGAATGAATGGTGAAAAGGAAGCATGACATCGTTTATAAATGTTTAATGATAAATGAGTCGGTGAGCCAGGTCGGTGAGAAAGTCATATATGAATATATGACTAATCTGGAGTGCTCTTGAAAAGCTGCATGCATGACATGAATCGGGATTTCCATTGTTTTCTTGTATGAAAAGAATTAATGAATAACTTCTGATATTTTGGCTGTGGTATGGGAGATTTGTGTTTACTTTGCGATTTGGCTTAGGAAAACAAAATGAGTACTCTTTGGTTGTTGCGGAATTCTTTCCAAAGTGGCCTTTAGCACTTTGGGGTTCAAGTTGTTGTATGTGGATCAATTTGGGTTCATGGTTTATGGTTGAGCTTACTCAATGATTGTACCCTGTGTTCTGATCCTTTGAGTGGAAGATTGTGAGGGTGAGACCTTCTAAGAAAGAGAGATCTAGTGCGGGTTGGTAAAGACTTAAGACATTAGGCGTTGCTAGTGGTTGATCGTTACTAGTTTGGAAGTGAAGAGTAAAGGAAGGTTGGGTATGACCCAATTCGAACTTTCCTGGAGAATTGTTTCGTTGATGCGTCCCTCGGTAGGGTTGATTAAACTATTAGTGGACCACTTGGTGGTTGCTAGCAGTGGCTTTTCCTTTTTGAAGTGTATTGGATCTTTTTGTCGCTGGGCTATGAGCGAGTCGTGTCAACCGAAATGGTATGTTCGGTTGTTGTTGTTGTGCGGGTTTTAAGGACACTGGTTCTAAAGTAGGATTTTCCTTTCGGTGATAACAGTGGGTATTGGTCTTTTTGTAAAAGATCAATCTTTTTCCAAGGTTTTATCCCCGATTGTTCAAGCGGTTGGTATCAGCGGTTGGTAGTTTGGGAGTATTGTGTCTCACTTGGTTCACGTCGTCTTGAACACGACGTACCGCAGTAGAGAGGTAGAGGTGTGAAGAAACTTTTGTGCATGGGAGCTGAAGAGGGTACTAGATGTGGGTACCGTGATCTTCTGGAGAGTAGCATTGGTTAAAGGGATCGGGCACTTTAGTGCCAAGGAATGCCTAGAATGAGGAGTGTGAGACTGTTTTCCTTCATTGTCTGTTTGGGAATTGATCCCATTTCTTGGGACGTTCTGAGTCCTTGTGTTAGTGCTTGCATTTCAATGTTGAGTAAGTTCCTGGCAAGCTTTGAATGTGAATTATCGTTAGAACTGTTAATCTTCGAGCCTTATCTCCCTGCTTCTGAGTTCTGGCTAGTGTAATCCATAGGGGTTTCTGAGCGGGTTCTGAGAAGTGAACCTTAGCTCCCTCTGATTTGTATGGTTGCGTAGTGGTGTGTCTCGGATTCGGGGTCGAATCCTGTTTAAGGGGGGAGAATGTGACACTACGGAATGACGGTATGAGTCATTTTTGATGTCAGCATTAAGGTACAACTTTGGTGTCATGTTTTTGGGACTTTTCCGTGAGTTTGGGCCTTTCCGGGGGGGAATTTGGGCCTTCCAGGGAAGTTTGGGCATAGCGGGAGCTAGTTGGGCCTTAAGGGGATGAATTGGGCCGTCGGTGGGGGGTTCTTTGGGCCCATGAGGGGAGGGAAACCAGCATGGGGTGCCTCCACCTCCTCCCCATACGCCCCACCCCCTCTCCCTCAACCCTAGCCGCCACCCACCCCTCTCCCTGTCCCTCTCCCTCTCCATGCGCCTCCACTCCTAGCCAGCCCTAGCGAAGGTCCACGCCTCCCCTTGCTGCCACGCCCCTCCTCTCCATGATTATCTCCGTCGGGAAGCTCCGCAACCGCGAGGATCCGGCGGATTTGGCGCGCGGAAGGAGATCGGGGGCCGGGAGGAGCAGAATTCGACGTTCGAGTGGTTCTTCGAGGGAGGTAAGCGTTTGCAATCTCTTTGTAGGGTTGTGGTGCTGGTTAGAAGGGGTAATCCATGCCTAGAATGCATGTTTAGGTGCTGTAATTAGAGGTATAGATTCGTTTAGTAGATCCGTTCCGTGCAGTAGCCTCGGCCAATTCCGGACAGTCCATTTCGGTCACGGTTTTGGGGTTTTTAGAGATAGATTTTGGTTGGCCGCCTGTTGAGAAAGTTGTAGATAATTGAGAAACCTTTCAGTGTACACCAAGAACGCGTAATTCCGATCATCCGTTTGAAATTTATGGCTGTTTTACCGAACGTGTTCAAAACTGTGATGTGATTGGGACAGATCAGGTTGATCTGTAGATTAGGCAATTTTAGAGGCCGAATCAGCTTTTCCCAATACTTAGAAAAAGCTAGGAAATTTCCTAAGCTTCGAGAAAATGTACTCGTTTCTCTGATTTGGAGTTGTTAAGCCTGAGTTATGGCCTTCCGAAGGCTGCTGTCCCGTTGGACAGATTCTCTGTTTTTCGGTTTTGGGAGTAATTTGCGAAGTCGGGGTAGATGAGCGATTGTGTACTGTTTTGTGGGCACGTTTTGAGTGTGTGGTATCTATGTGCAGGTGGTGTGACCCCGGGAGAGCCCTCGTCCTCTCGCCAATCCGTTGCCCGCGGTTAAGGCAAGTGTATTGGTATGGGTAGCGTGTTGTATGTTGCTAGTTGTGTCTAGGTGCAAATTGCTTACATGATGTGCTATCTTGCCATGATTACATGATGTGCTATCTTGCCATGAATAGTGTTTGCCCATGATATGACGAAAATGGTTTATTATGGCCCTATGCAATGATTAGTTGAATATATGTGCAAGTTGTTTCTGTTTATGGCATAATTGCATACATGGCATGAAAGCTGGCCAGGTCGGTGAGAAAGTCATAACTAGTCCGGTAAGGTCGGTGAGAAAGTTATGACTAATCCGGAGTGCCATTGAGTAAGTCCTACCTCGTGATTCCATCCACCATGGTGAATGAAAGCGAGGAGTAGGCACTCTCCATCTACGGGATGGAAGGGGAAAGAGGGTGCACGCCGACGGGTGTGCACTCGGCAATACCGGTATGGGCTTCGAGGAGACATGTGCATTGCATTGCATTGCATACATGATGATGATAATGAAATGTGTACAATGAGATTGAGACATGGTTATGATGTTGTATATGAAATTATGACTTAATCATGATGTTAAGTGTGGTATTGTAACACCCCAAAAATTTTGCTTTCCTTAAATTCATTTGTGATTTGGCACTTTGGTGAATTTTTGGAATTTTCTGGAATTTATTTGGATTTATTTGGAATTTATTTGAATTTATTCCATTTTGAAATAATTAAAGAATTTAATTTTGCAAATAAAATTTTGTTGGAAATATTTTATTTGAGTCCAAAATGATCCAAAGTATTTTCCAGAATTTTTCCGAATTTTTCGAGTCTTTTGCTATTTTTAATGAATTAAATGAATTATCGAATTATTTTAAATATTAAATCGCTGGAAAATCAAACCGAAGTCGATTCTTGTTCATCCGACCGAGCCCGAGTCAGACTCGAGTTCGAGTCCGACCGAGCGATTGACTCGACCGAACCCACTCTAACCCCAATCAATCGGCCAGTCGGATCAAGATCCAACGGTCCAGAATTGACCGTACCGGTTCGAGCCGAAACCGGATCGGGTCCGATCGCGCCCGCGCGATCGTGACCGACGATCGCGCCACGTGGACGGTTCTCCGTCGTCGTCCCCGCCGAGTCCGAGCCAGACTCCGCCGCCGCGCCCGCCGCCGTGAAGAACTAGGTCTCCGTTTTCCGCACGGACGCCGAGGTTATTTAATGACCGGCTCACACCCCGAGGATCACCTTGACCTAGCGCACCCGTAACCCTAGACAACGTCGCCTGAGCCGCCGCCGTTGAGCCGCAATCGCTCGCCGGAGTTGTCTCTTCCCTCCGTCGCGGTTCCTTACCGATTGCGGCCATCTCCGTCGTCCTCCGCCGCCGTTGTGTCCAGAACCGGACTCCTCGCGTCGAGGCGCACCCGGAGCTACCTCTCACTTCGCCAGAAGGGTTCCGCAACGCCGTTGCCGTGGTCATCGTCTCGGCTCCGTCAAGCCGGCGCCGTAGTAGGCCATCGCCAGGACTTCAAGCTTCCTCGGTAGTCGGATCTTCATCCAAGGGCCCAGATTACGCCACGTCATCTCACGGTGAGATCCGTTCCAAATCCTAGATCCAATCTCCACCGTCGGATCTAGATCCAACGATCCGAAATCAATCGTCAACCCAAACGCGTCAACACTAGATCTAATCCGCGGGTTGATTTTCAAACCAGCGGCCGAGATTGCGCCACGTGTCGGGAAGTTGGGCCGACGCCCAGTCGGCCGCGTGACGCGTGACGCTGACATGGCGGGCCCGCATGTCAGCGGCTGATCCAGCCAAGCGCTGACGTCAGCAATGACGTCACAGTGGGTCCCACCTGTCAGCACCGTGGGCTGAGCCCCGCTGACGTCAGCGATGACGTCACCCGAGGCGGACCCACATGTCAGTCTCACGTGGAGTCGTGGACCGAGTCCACGGTGGACCCGAGCCGAGCGTGGACTACGTCCATGGACCGGCTGACGTCAGCAGGCCAATCAGAGGCTGCCACGTGTCCATGCTGACGCAATAATTAATTTCCGAAAAAGAAAATGATTTATTAATTCGAATTAAAGATTTCAGATTTTGTTTCAAACTTCAAACGCTTATAACTTTTGCGTTTCAACTCCGATTTGAGTGATTCAAATTTCTAAATTTGTATAAAATTGAGATCTACCTAAATATGAATTTTATTTAATTTTTGGACTAAAGTTTTTCTCTGCAAAATTATTTAAATGATTATTTAAACTTTAAATAATCATAACTTTTGCGTCTTAACTCCAAATTTGATGATTCCAGTTTCTAAAAATCCATAAAATTATGTTCTTTCTGTTTATGGATTTTATTTGGATGTTTGGGTACTTTTTGCCTAGTGTTTATTTGTGTATTTGCTATTTGCACGCTTTACGAGTAGACGTTGAAGTGCCGGAAGGATTCGAAGGAGAAGTATTGACTCAGGATCCAACTCAAGACCAAGAGCAAGTACTTTTTGAAGGCAAGTTGTGCTTTGACCATGTTGATCCTATTTCGAAATCTATTTTGATTTTAAACTATTGCATGCTAGTTCAATTAGAAAAATATTTGGTTTGAACATGGGGGTTAGATAAATACCGATTTGCTGTACGACACCTTGATTATTTAAGTATGTGCCATGATCCCTTGTCACCCTAGTTGTGGATTACTAGTTGGACATTATTAAATTGCCAACATGGGTTTAGACCGTTGTAGTATGCTGCTTAGACCTGCTACGTGCTCATAACATGATTTTGGACAATCAAATGTTAATATTAACTTAATGATATATTGAACCTGTTTTGGAAAAGTATCATGTGATGTTGATGGCACGTGGTGCATGGTAATCAACTGGGGTTTGATAAGCGATTTTCGGCCAGGGCATGTGGCAAGAGTAATCAGGTGGGCGATTGTGGCATTGGGAGTGTTGATTTGGTTCTTGGGTAGTCTTGCCCTGGTCACCCTAAGGACTTAACCTTGCAAGCCTTTGAAGCTGTGTCTAACGTGCAACCACATGTCTGTAATGGGACGGACCTAGTTGACTAAGTTGCTAATAACGTACTGTGGGACCTCGGGAGGTCAACTACACCCTTTGTGTAAGTTATGCGGGGAGCGTCGGGTGAGGCCAGTACCCATCTAACAGTTGATTGGCCTAGACTTCGCCTTAGCGAAGGGAAGGGTTAGTCTTAATAACAGGGAGGACCACTTGTATTGTTAGAGGTTTCAGAAAGACTTTATTCACGGAACTCGCCTTTGTGGTGTTTATTTGTATCTTGTGGGTAAAGTGCATAACCTCTGCAGAGTTTAGAATCTATTCGAATAGCCGTGTCCGCTGTATTGGACATCGCTAGAATTACTGATCAAGGGTTAGATTTTCTCAAAAATAACTTTGGTTTGAAAGGTTGGGTTGGTTTAATAATGAGGATGATGGAAATGTGGTTTAGGATGGGGAAAATGTTTATTAAACTTCTTGAAAAGTTATTTATGCTTTACTTATTTCTACTGCTTTCGAATCTACTTATATTACTTGTCAAATGCTGTTTACTGCAAATATACTTTGAGCTATTCCTTTGTACCAAGCCATGCATATAGTATATTAGCTTGCATTCTGTGCATGACTTGCTGAGTACCAAGTACTCACCCTTGCCTCAATACAACACCAGTTGAAGAGGAGGTTACGCCAGCTATGGAGGAGGAACTCCAAGAGGATCCGTCTACTTAGGGAAGCGAGCCCAGTCAGTTGCGTGTGGTATACTGGATGGCGCCACGAAGTTATTTGATTTTTCCGCTGCTATTATTTCTCTTTTATTAAGTTTCGCCTTGCGAGGCATACATTTGTAACTTGACCATAAGGTCGAGTAACCAGTTTGGATTATTTAAATAAAGTACTTTGATAATATCGAATGGTGATAGCACTTGATAGCACTTGAGTGCCCGATCTTTCGGTGGAGCGATACTTTTGATTGGTTGTAGTGAAGACCCTCACGACTCGACTACCTTCGAACACGTCGATGGCGCCTTAGCAATCGCTGAACCTCCTCCACGTGGTTATTGACTCCAGCGGGATAAGCGAGAATCAACCTGAACACGAAGTTCAATTCTTGTTGGTAATCAAAGAACAAACAAGAACTTAATGAAAACTGAATTTCAGATCTGAATTAAAGAGTAGAATAGTTGGGATTTCGTTTCTTCTCAAGGTGGCTATCTAGCACAACTTGCAGAAGGAGGTTTGCACAAAGGCTAAACACAAATCAACCAAAAATCCCTAATAGAGTGGAGGGTAGGAGAATATAAAGAAGAAGAAGGAGGAGAGAGTCTTGTTCATGGACACTATTCATCCGTGAATAGTACATGCATGTCCACACATTAGGGAAACAATCCTTCCCTCCTTTCCTTCTCTACAAAGTTGCCAAAAATACAAAAGAGATCAAATCTTCAATTATGGTGCCTTGATCTGAATCTTGGTTTCCAAATCAGCAAAGAGGACATGTTGGGGCGCCCAAAACCAGGAGGAGGAGACGCCAAACAGGGGAGGTGGCGCCCAATAATAGACCCATGCATTCATTCCCTTTGCTCGTCTTTGACTTGGCCTTCGAATTCCTGCAGCGCTTGATCTTCTCCTTGGTTCCTAAGTATAATAAAATCATGACAAAAATTAGATAGTAATGAATTCTGTGAATTAATCATATAAATAGTTAGAAAGCGAGTTCACACGATAATTGGTGTCGTGCTTTGGCACAGTAATTGGTCCTTGTATATTTGGCTCAATCGTGTGCATGGAAGAGATGTCCTCATCATCCTCCCTTCTTGCATTTGAGTCGTCCTCGACTCGAACTCATCCTCTTCGCCCAAGTATGGCTTTAAATCTGCAATGTTAAAAGTGGGAGTAACCCCAAAATCTGCAGGCAAGTCGAGCTTATATGCATTATCATTAATTCTCTACAAACCTTTGATCGGACCATCAAAGACGAGGCATCAACTTTGATTTTCTTAAATCGGAAATCGATCCTTTCGTAAATGTAGCCAAACTAACTCTTGGGTTCAAAAGTCACATGTTTCTTTCCCTTACTACCAGCAAGTTTGTATTTAGCATTCATGAGCTCTATATTTGCTTTAGTTGTCTCATGTATTTTGGAGATCAAATCGATCGTTGTTTTGCATCAACATGTAATTTTTCAGAATCATGTTCATATTGATTCTTAATTGTCTCTAATCCAAAAATTTTGAAGTCAAGTTGTGTAAGCATGGTATATCGTCGAGACAAAGCATCAGCAATAATATTGTCTTTACCGTTCTTGTGTTTTGATAACATAGGAAAAGACTCTATGAATTCAACCCATTTGGCATGACGACGATTCAATTTTGCTTGACTTCGAATATGCTTTAAGGATTCGTGATCAGAATGTATGACAAATTCTTTGGGCCATAAATAATGTTGCCAAGTTTCTAAAGTTCGAACTAGAGCATATAATTCCTTGTCATAAGTAGAATAGTTCAAACTAGGCCCACTCAACTTCTCACTAAAATAAGCAATTGGTTTTTTATCTTGTAACAAAGACACCACCCAACCCAATTCCACTAGCATCACATTCTAGTTCAAAGGTCTTAGAAAAATCAGGGAGTTGGAGAAGTGGGGCATGTGTCAACTTATCTTTTAAATCTTGGAAGGCGTGCTCTGTGCATCTCTCCAATCAAATTGTACACCCTTCTTAGTGAGCTCATTCAATGGTGCGGCAATGGTGCTGAAATCCTTCACGAAGCTTGACGGTAGAATCCATAAGTCCTAAAGCTCCGCTGTGTGACCGTTTTAGGAGTCGGCCAACTCTGTATTGCTACCACCTTGGCTTGATCAACTTCAATGCCTGCGGAGTAACAACATAGCCAAGAAAGAGACTCGATCCGTGCAAAGGTGCACTTCTCAAGATTACCAAATAAGCGTGCATCACGTAAAGCATTTAAAACAGCACGTAAGTGATCAAGATGCGCCTCCAAAGATGTACTGTAGATTAGAATATCATCAAAGTAAACTACCACAAAGCGGCCAATGAAAGCTCTCAAAACCTCATTCATTAATCTCATGAAAGTGCTAGGTGCATTAGTTAAACCAAACGGCATGACTAACCACTCATATAGACCGAACTTAGTTTTAAAGGCTATTTTCCATTCATCTCCGAGCTTCATGCGAATTTGATGATATCCACTACGTAAATCAATTTTAGAGAAAACAGTAGAGCCACTCAACTCATCAAGCATATCATCTAATCGAGGGATAGGATGGCGATATCGAATGGTGATATTATTAATAGCTCTACAGTCAACACACATGCGCCATGAGAAAAATGCTACTTGATAGCACTTGATAGCACTTAATAGCACTTGATAGCACTTGATAGCACTTGAGTGCCCGATCTTTCGGTGGAGCGATACTTTTGATTGGTTGTAGTGAAGACCCTCACGACTCGACTACCTTCGAACACGTCGATGGCGCCTTAGCAATCGCTGAACCTCCTCCACGTGGTTATTGACTCCGCCGGATAGCAGAATCAACCTGAACACGAAGTTCAATTCTTGTTGGTAATCAAAGAACAAACAAGAACTTAATGAAAACTGAATTTCAGATCTGAATTAAAGAGTAGAATAGTTGGGATTTCGTTTCTTCTCAAGGTGGCTATCTAGCACAACTTGCAGAAGGAGGTTTGCACAAAGGCTAAACACAAATCAACCAAAAATCCCCTAATAGAGTGGAGGGTAGGAGAATATAAAGAAGAAGAAGGAGGAGAGAGTCTTGTTCATGGACACTATTCATCCGTGAATAGTACATGCATGTCCACACATTAGGAAACAATCCTTCCCTCCTTTCCTTCTCTACACAGTTGCCAAAAATACAAAAGAGATCAAATCTTCAATTATGGTGCCTTGATCTGAATCTTGGTTTCCAAATCAGCAAAGAGGACATGTTGGGGCGCCCAAAACCAGGAGGGAGACGCCAAACAGGGGAGGTGGCGCCCAATAATAGACCCATGCATTCATTCCCTTTGCTCGTCTTTGACTTGGCCTTCGAATTCACTTTGCAGCGCTTGATCTTCTCCTTGGTTCCTAAGTATAATAAAATCATGACAAAATTAGATAGTAATGAATTTCGTGAATTAATCATATAAATAGTTAGAAACGAGTTCACACGATAATTGGTACATCGTGCTTTGGCACGAGTAATTGGTCCTTGTATATTTGGCTCAATCGTGTGCATGGAAGAGATGTCCTCATCATCCTCCCCTTCTTGCATTTGAGTCGTCCTCGACTCGAACTCATCCTCTTCGCCCAAGTATGGCTTTAAATCTGCAATGTTAAAAGTGGGAGTAACCCCAAAATCTGCAGCAGCAAGTCGAGCTTATATGCATTATCATTAATTCTCTCCAAAACTTGGAACGGACCATCAGCACGAGGCATCAACTTTGATTTTCTTAAATCGGGAAATCGATCCTTTCGTAAATGTAGCCAAACTAACTCGCCGGGTTCAAAAGTCACATGTTTCTTTCCCTTACTACCAGCAAGTTTGTATTTAGCATTCATGAGCTCTATATTTGCTTTAGTTGTCTCATGTATTTTGGAGATCAAATCAGTACGTTGTTTTGCATCAACATGTAATTTTTCAGAATCATGTTCATATTGATTCTTAATTGTCTCTAATCCAAAAATTTTGAAGTCAAGTTGTGTAAGCATGGTATATCGTCGAGACAAAGCATCAGCAATAATATTGTCTTTACCGTTCTTGTGTTTGATAACATAGGGAAAAGACTCTATGAATTCAACCCATTTGGCATGACGACGATTCAATTTTGCTTGACTTCGAATATGCTTTAAGGATTCGTGATCAGAATGTATGACAAATTCTTTGGGCCATAAATAATGTTGCCAAGTTTCTAAAGTTCGAACTAGAGCATATAATTCCTTGTCATAAGTAGAATAGTTCAAACTAGGCCCACTCAACTTCTCACTCCAATAAGCAATTGGTTTTATCTTGTAACAAAGACACCACCCAACCCAATTCCACTAGCATCACATTCTAGTTCAAAGGTCTTAGAAAAATCAGGGAGTTGGAGAAGTGGGGCATGTGTCAACTTATCTTTTAAATCTTTGGAAGGCGTGCTCCTGTGCATCTCTCCAATCAAATTGTACACCCTTCTTAGTGAGCTCATTCAATGGTGCGGCAATGGTGCTGAAATCCTTCACGAAACGACGGTAGAATCCCATAAGTCCTAAAGCTCCGCACTTTGTGTGACCGTTTTAGGAGTCGGCCAACTCTGTATTGCTACCACCTTGGCTTGATCAACTTCAATGCCCTGCGGAGTAACAACATAGCCAAGAAAAGAGACTCGATCCGTGCAAAGGTGCACTTCTCAAGATTACCAAATAAGCGTGCATCACGTAAAGCATTTAAAACGACACGTAAGTGATCAAGATGCGCCTCCAAAGATGTCTTGTAGATTAGAATATCATCAAAGTAAACTACCACAAAGCGGCCAATGAAAGCTCTCAAAACCTCATTCATTAATCTCATGAAAGTGCTAGGTGCATTAGTTAAACCAAACGGCATGACTAACCACTCATATAGACCGAACTTAGTTTTAAAGGCTGTTTTCCATTCATCTCCGAGCTTCATGCGAATTTGATGATATCCACTACGTAAATCAATTTTAGAGAAAACAGTAGAGCCACTCAACTCATCAAGCATATCATCTAATCGAGGGATAGGATGGCGATATCGAATGGTGATATTATTAATAGCTCTACAGTCAACACACATGCGCCATGAGAAAAATGCTACTTGATAGCACTTGATAGCACTTGATAGCACTTGATAGCACTTGATAGCACTTGATAGCACTTGAGTGCCCGATCTTTCGGTGGAGCGATACTTTTGATTGGTTGTAGTGAAGACCCTCACGACTCGACTACCTTCGAACACGTCGATGGCGCCTTAGCAATCGCTGAACCTCCTCCACGTCACTACTACAGAATGACACATTACTATCGCTTCATCTGTGTCGGTTCTAAACTTTTGAGTAAAAAACCGATTGTGATAAGTATATTCCATTTGGAAATCTTGGTAACGAGTTATCACAATCGGTTACGAGAGGAACCGATTGTGATACGATAATAATCCCAATCGGTTCTAGATAAGAACCGATTGTGATAATCATTGTTTTATCTGTCGGTTTTTATATAGAACCGATTGTAATGAGTAGGTATTATCACAATCGGTTTGAGGAAGAAACCGATTGTGATGAGCACGAGGTTATCACAATCAGTTCTTTTCGTAACCGATTGCAATGAGATGGTATTATCATAATCGGTTTTGGGAAGAAACCGATTGTGATGAGCACGAGGAGTTATCACAATCATTTCTTTTCGAGAACCGATTGTGAGATCCTCACAATTTCCCCTTGAGGAACAAGAAAAAAACAAACTCCAACACGGACCGCTCTGCTAGAATCCCAACACAGACCTCATCTACCCTTCATTCATGCTTTAATATTTGTGCAACTTGTTTTTGGACGATGAATAGTACCGCTCTGCTAGAATCCCAACTCGCGGTTCAACTCTCGGACAATTTATATAGACACATGTAGTGATGCAAAATATATATAACATTAGTCTTCCACAGATTGTACTTTCATTACAATATATATCACCACATCTATTGTTTATAATTATTAAACATATATTACAGCTAATATATTACATTTACCAGCCAGTCAGCCGAGTCACCAGTCGCCAGAGTCGGTATCACCGAGACTACAGCGGACTAGTGATGGTTCATCCTCGATGATGAACCCGATCTAGGCAGGCGCCGGTCCCTATGGTGATCGGCGCGAAGTACTCCACCTCCTCCTCCTCCTCCTCCTCCTTCTTCTCCTCCTCGTCCTCCTCGTCGTCGTCCTCCTCCTCCTCCTCCTCGCCGTCGTGCGTCCTCCTCCTCCTCCTCACCGTAAATGCGTCTTGATCGCCATCTCTGCGGCGCTTCTGCTTCAGCTTTGGAGGCTCGGATGGGAGTGGCGGCAGGGAGGATGGGAGAGCAGTGGGGCGCGGCGCCACCGGGAGTGAGGCAGCCGGAGGCTGGCGCGCCTGCCGGCGGCGGTGAGGGCGCTGGAGGAACATCACGGTGACTCCACGGATTCCTCGGACCTTGCCGGAGAAGGAGGCGCTGCCATTCTTTGCGGTCGGCGAAAGGATCAAGTTAGACCTTGCGAGAGAAGAAAGGGGCTATATGAAAGAGATCGAGAAAGGAGCTATATGGAGTCACCGTGCGTTCCTTGCAGAGAAGTTAGACCTTGCAGAGAGAAGAAACGCGATCAAACCTTGGAAGAGTACCGATATCGATGAAAGGAGTTATATGAAAGGAGCTATATGTTTGAGCGGTCAAATTGGCGGGGAAGGCGAGGGTGCGATAATATCCGTGTCGGTTCATATCGAACCATTTGTGATGACCTATGTTATTGCGATCGGTTCTTTTTGAAGCAAATCTGAGATACATTATCGTGTCGGTTCTATAAAGAAACCGGCGATGTTGAGGATCCAAATTATCACGATCGGTTTTACATATAGCGGCGGTGATAAATAAATAATCACAAGCGGTTCTTGTATAGAACCGATTGTGATGAGGTTCGCTAGGTTTATATATGTACCATACGGACTGGGATGAACTTATTAACTCTGCGTCGAGTTGGTTAAGCTAGGCGATTTCTCTATTTTCTGCCTAGCTTACTTGTGGCTTTATTCAAAAGGTGGGCCCCATTCCTTGAATCCCTTCAATTTTGTATTAACATACATTATTCGATTTTGATTTGGTGTCATTAGCGAGTGTATGGTTGAGAAGCGAGGGGTGTAGGAGATCGGTCGTTGAAGGTTAAAGTTAATTGAAACCCTAGCTAGCTTGATCAGGAGCTAGATTTCCTCGTTTGTGGCTTTCCTCGAAAGGTGATCAGCATTAATTCTTATAAATCCCTTCAATATTTGCATTAGGACTTAAATTAGTTTTTATTTGGTCAATGTGTACATTACATGTCATAATTGTGTCAATATAATTAATATGATCAATGATAGAGTACGTAGTTAATTAAGTTGCGTAACCTGTCGTCTCCGTTTGAGGGTGCTTGTTTATAAGTATGCTATAAAATGGCATATTTATAAATAAGCGATCTCAGTAATCCACGTTTTTGGACAGTTTGAGGATATGTGGCTCGGGCAAGTTCCTAATTAAGGTGTTGTACAAACTCTAGAAAGTTTCGGCACATCTCCTGGCGGTGTTCTCAGAATACACATCCTCTTGACATGTTGTCGATACGTGTATTTGGAGAACAGCGGCGGAAGATCTGCCGAAATTTTCTCTAAAGTTTGTACAACATCTTAGGAAACGTGCTCGAACCACATATCCTCGAATGGGATTAGGACCTAACCTACTTAGAGATTAGGAGTCATCGTTGAGTACGTCGCATTACTTAGTCGGTCTCTGAGATATCGTTTCTTTATATAAGATCATTCAACAAAAAACTTTGTTTTCGGGTTCAACCCTTCTTTTATTTCATTGATTAGGGCATTATTAATTTATTGTTTGCGGTTTACTTGTAGATGGACCGTGAAGAATGGATGTATCACAAAAGCCGTGTGAGTGCTGAATTTGGAGGGAGTTAAGGAGTTCATAAAAATTGCGAGAAGAAGATATGGTTATGAGGGTGTAAAGTTCATATATTGTCCTTGTATTGATTGCACCAATCTCGGGAGATTTAACAACTTCAGCTCAAATTGAAGGGCATTTGATTCGGCGTGGCCGTGAGGAATTACACGTGTTGGATCCATCATGGGGAGATAGGTAGTACCTGCATTGCTCATAGCGAAGACATGCTTTGGAAGCCGATCACGAGTTGGAGCGTGATATGTTCGATGGCGATAATTTAGATCAAATGTTGCGGGATGTGGAGGGAAATTACACGGAAAGAGAGTTGAAAAATTTAAAAGCTTGATGGATAGCGATGCCAAACCATTGTTTTCAAGTTGCAAAGGGGAATACACCAAGTTGGGTTCGGTTCTTGCATTGTTTGAACTGAAGGCAAAACACCGTTGGACGAGATACAAGTTTCAATGCACTTTTAATACTTCTATCGGATATGCTTCCAGAGGGAAACGAGTTGCCAACAAGTATTTATGAAGCGAAGAAGCTATTATGTCCCATGGGAATGGAAATAGAAAGGATACATGCATGTCCAAATGATTGCATACTATACCGCAACGTCCATAAGGAAGCTGCGCATTTGTCCTGTTTGTGGTGTACCCGATACAAACAAAATGAGAAGCGTAATGACAAGAAGCGTAAGAACCTAATTGGCGACGGTGAAGATGTGAAAAAAGGGGCACCACCAAGGTGTTATGGTATTTGCCCATCATTCCCGTTTAGAGCTGTTATTTGCAAATCCTAAAGAGGCAAAATTGTTGCGTTGGCATTCTGAATCCCGTAAGGAAGATGGCAAGTTGAGACATCCCGCTGATTCGGCTCAATGGAGAAACATTAATTGGCAACATGAGGAGTTTGGTGCGAGATGAGGAACATAAGATTTGGATTGAGTACGGATGGTATGAATCCGTTTGGTAATATGAGCGATCGACACAAGATTACTTGGCCGCTTTTGTTGTGTATCTACAATTTGCCTCCTTGGTTATGCATGAAGCGGAAGTATATCATGATGTTGTTGCTAATCTCAGGTCCCAAACAGCGGTAATGATATTGATGTGTACCTATCACCACTAATTGAGGATTTGGTAAAATTGTGGAATGTGGGGTTGAGGTGTGGGATGCATACAAAAGAGAGAACTTCATCCTACGGGCTATGATATTTTGCACCATAAATGATTTTCCAGCCTTTGGTAATTTGGCGGGCTATAGCACGAAGGGAGCCAAAGCTTGTCCAATTTGTGAAGAGGACACGATAGCTTGTGGCTGCCGGTCGAGGAAAACGGTGTACATGGGTCACCGTAGGTTTCTACCAGAAGTCATCGATATCGTAAGATGGATGACAAATTTGATGGAAAGAGGGAAGTTCGTGCAGCCCCGCAGCCTCATGACCGGAAGGCAAGTATATTCACGTGTAGAGGATATCGATGTTCGGTATGGTAAGAGCCGTAAATCTGTTAGTCCTAGGACCATTTGGAAAAAGAGGTCGATATTTTGGGACTTACCATATTGGAAGGAGTTAGATGTCCGTCAATGTATTGATGTCATGCACGTTGAGAAAAATGTTTGTGATAATTTGGTAGGCATCTGCTGAACATACACGGGAAGACCAAGGATGGTTTGAATGCTCGTAGTGATATGACCTACATGGGGATCAGGCCCAAGCTTGCGATGATGGAGGAGGATGGAAAAGGGCCGTACATCCCGCTACATGCTACACCTTATCCAAGAAAGAGAAAGAAGACCTGCAAGTGTCTCCACGATATTAAAGTTCCATCGGGCTACTCATAAACATTAAGAAGCTTGTGTCTATGGATGATTTGAAGTTGATCGGTATGAAGTCCCATTTGTCATGTCTTGATGACCCAAATGCTCCCTGTTGCAATCAGAAATATCCTACCATATGACGTCAGGTTGGCAATCACGAAGCTATGCTATTTCTTCAATGCAATTTCATGCAAGGTTACTAGACAACTTACAGAGTGAGGTGGTGCACTCTTTGTCAGCTTGAGATGCATTTCCCCCCGTCGTTCTTCGACGTCATGGTCCACCTCGTTGTTCACCTTGTTAGAGAGATTAAGATTTGTGGACGCATTCTGCGCGTTACATGTATCCGATTCGAGAGGTACATGGGTATATTAAAGTCATACGTGAGGAATAGGTCGGCTTTGAGGGTAGTATTATTGAAGGTTATGGGGTGAAGAGGTTATTGAGTTAGCGTGGACTACCTAGGTAAAAGACAACCGATTGGTGTTCCTATATCTCAAATCATGAGGCGAGACTTGGTGGCAAAGGAACCATTGGGTCAAATCTAATGAGCCCACAATTTGATATGTCTTGTAAAGCGCATTTCACAGTCTTGCAACACAACCAGCAAGTTCATCCATACATCCAACAAAGCACAAGTTGATATTACGGGAAGAGAATCCACTTATGGATGAGCTTTCCATCACACGAGAACACAACGATCGATTCCTCACATGGTTCAAAAGAAAAGGTGAAGGTCTCCGTTAGTACCGAGGATGTCAAATGGTTGGGTGACGGACCAAGATTTAATATACTGAGACATGGCAAGGTTCACGATATTAATGGCTACACATTTTATCTTTGAAAGTCAAGATGCAAAGAGTACAGTGCAAAGCAGTGGTGTGAGCATAGATGCTTTGTCAGATGATCACTCAATTAGAGGATCGTCAATCGCAATGAACTGTTACTACGGGATGATCGAAGAAATATGGGAGCTCGACTACGGAATATACCAAGTTCCATTGTTCGATGTAAGTGGGTGAGACTTCCTCACGGAGTTAAGGTCGACAAGACAGGTTTTACAATTGTTGATCTGAATAGGTAGCCCTCTGAGAGATGAACCGTTCGTCCTCGCCAAAGCAAGCAACTCAAGTTTTCTCGTGCGTGATCCGGCCAATCCGAGGTTGCACGTCGTACTTCATGGCAAGAGGAGGATTGTTGGAGTTGAAAATGTCGTAGATGAAGAAGAGTACAACCAATTTGATGAAACACCTCCGTTTGCAGATGGGGCATGTCTTAGCGGTGACGACGGCACACATGGAACACATTACATGCGTGTAGATCATCAAGAAGGGTTGTATTTTAAATAAATTAAGTTGTAAGAATTCCCTGTATTAATGTAGCATTTTGTGGAATATATATGTCAAATGGATCTTATAGTATAGCAAATTTGATAAAGATTTGAATTATTCGACTCTTTTGAATGAAGACTCTGTTTTAAAAAAAAAATAGAAATTGGATCATAGTCATCACAATCGGTTCGTTTAGGAAACCGACACAGATAGTATAATTGCGATCGGTTCTTCTATAGAACCAAACACAGATACTCCAAATATTGCGATCGGTTTTTATATAGAACCGACACGAGATACTCAACATATTGCGATCGGTTTTTCTATAGAACCGACACGAGATACTCCACATATTGCGATCGGTCTCTTTGGTTAACCGGCCGTGATAAAACCGAGCATTTTCATTTCGGCGCGCATACTCAGTTCATTTCGGCGCGCACTGATTTCGTTTCAATTCATTCCACAACCCTAGCTCGACCACCTCCCCCACCGGCGCCTCCTCCGCCTCCTCCCCCCCGGCGCCTCCCCCATCGGCGGGTACCCGTGGGCGCCTCCCCCTCCGGCTCCTCCCCCGGCGCCTCCCCCTCCGGCTCCTCCCCCCCGGCGCCTCCCCCATCGGCGGGTACCCGTGGCGCCTCCCTCCGGCTCCTCGATCCCACACCCTAGCTCGACCACCTCCCCACGCGGCGCCTCCCCCTCCGGGTCCTCCCAGGCGCCTCCCCCTCGGCGATTCCCCTGGCGCCTCCCCCTCGGCGATTCCCCACTGGCGCCTCCCCTCGGCTCCTCCCCAGCGCCTCCCCCTCCGGCGATTCCCAGCGCCTCCCCCTCAGCTCCTCCCCGGCGCCTCCCTCCGGCTCCCCCCCAATCGGCGCGTCCCCCATCGGCTCCTCCCCCATTGCCGACTCGGTTCGGCGCACTGTAAGATGCATTTCGGACTGTGGGCTGTAATTGGTTGTAAATAGCTCGATGATGATTGCTTTTGAATGAGGCTTGATTAATCTGATCATTAAAGGAACTTGCTAGACCTAGAACAACACTGCTCTTAGCTGACAATTTGGTGCCACTTGCTCTTAATGCATTGTTCTAGGTCGAGCTTGATCTTGTGCTTATTCCTTTATGCTCTTAGTGACAATTTGGTGGCACTTGCTCTTAATGCATTGTGGTAGGGTTAGATTAGTGCTATATTCATTACGTGCTATCTTTGTACTTGTTGTTTTACATGCTAGAGCGATCTTGTTCTAGGGTTGTAATCTGAAATTTTTAGATGTAATAGCCGGTGATATATTGGCCATCTAGAAGTTGGGGCTAATTAATTTAGCAACCCTTCTATAGCAATCGAGAGCAATCCATCATTGCAATTTGAAACTTGTAACACATGCTATATTATCGCACTTTATTATCGAGTTTAGTTGCGTAACCTATCGTCTCCCGTTCGAGGGTGCTTGTTTATAAGTATGCTAAAATGGCATATTTATAAATAAGCGATCTCAGTAATTGTCCACGTTTTTGGGCGATTCGAGGATATGTGGCTCGGGCAAGTTCCTAATTGTTGTACAAACTCTAGAGAAAGTTTGGCGACATCTCACTGGTGTTCTTGAATACACACCCTCTTGACTGTTGTCGAGACGTGTATTTGGAGAACAGTGAGAAGATCTTTGCCAAATTTTCTCTAGAGTTGTACAACGACTTAGAACTTGCTCGAACCACATATCCTTGAATGGGATTAGGACCTAACCTAATTAGAGATTAGGAGTCATCGTTGGTAATACGCACGTACTTAGTCGGTCTACAAATAGACATGTGAATTGTTTTCTATTATTTGAAATTTGAATTGCTTCCTCTCATGAAGTTTAGGTTTGACATATACGTACTTACTTCGAAATGTCGCAAAGAGAGAGCACCGGCTCAACGCCAGAGAGAGAAGAAGGTCCCGCTACCCCATCGAGGAAGGTTAGAAAGGCCAGAGGACCGAATAAAGGAGCCCACGAGGAGAACGCCGCCAAGTGCTCCGCTTCAATGCCGAGGGGTTTGCACGGTCCTGGCGTTTAAGGGGCGCTACTCCTCTTTTCTCGGCCAATTGGTGAGGAAGCGAGTGCCGATCACAATTAAGGACTGGAGGAAGGAAGTAAGCGACGCAGCGTAAGAACCGATCGTGGGACGAAGTTAAGGGAAAATGGATTATACGAGAGGAAGATGAAATCAATGCGAGGCAGTGCGCCTTGAAGAGAATGGGTGTGGCTTTGAGGCATTTCAGGGTGACCATGCATGCCAAGTTCGTGTTGAAAGACCGTACTCCCTTCCAAAGTTATCCATTTGTTACACCCGAGGTTTGGGAGGAGTTTGCAAGGATGAGGAATACGCCCAGGCGGAGGAGCCGAGAGAGAAGAATATCGCTATATGAGGCGTAACACACACGCGCACCACCTCGGTTCGGTGGGTATGTAGGGAAGAAGGCGAGTGGGTGCGACTAGCAGAGGAGTGTGCAACCTCTGGGACAACGATGCCTTACTCCCACATATGCGAGGAAGCGGCACGCATCGGGTATTAGCGAGGACGAAGAAAACCTCGGCGGTCGATTGTCATTCCAAACCCCGCGACCGCACAGATCGTCACAACCATCGTAAGATATCTAACATAGTACATTGCATATTATATTCCCATTGTATTTTAGTAATAATTTATACTTGCGACCTGCAGGAGGAGGTAAGCCTGCAGAAAGAGCAAGGAGCATTTGAAAGCCAAGGGTCAAGGGACATCCTATGTTCGGCAATCGGAAGCCCGATCATAAGGGGCGGTGCTTGCCGCAGTGCGGGGTATACGAAGAGGTCCTTCTTTGTAGAGGAGAGCGCTTCGGTGCGAGGGCAAGATCATGGGAAGCACGTGAGGCGCGGATTAGGCGCGAGATGAAGGAGGAGTTGAAGGAGGAGTTAAAGGCCGAGATGATGGGTGAGATGAAGGCGATGTTCTCCCAGAATCAGATTCCTCAACCATCGCCTATGCTACGCCCTAGCATTGCGCTTCAATAAGGGCTGTGCATTCCACACCTCAAGGTAATAACTGCTTTCAGACCAAAAGGTACATGAGTAAGCTTAACACAGTTATGATGAAGATCTTGATCACTTCTTGCAGGGTCCTCGCCAAGTGCCTGGCTAGTCTGATCGACTGACGGAATACAGATTGAGGCTGCGCAGGGGTTGCATTTCCAAGCAAGGAGGATGACACGGTGCATGGTATACCTTTGGGGATGGGCTACATGAGGGTGCAGGTGGACTCTGTCCACGCTGATTACATGTCTCCTGCCAGCGACGTCCCCCCTACCGAAGATATCACCACTCGTGGGCAAGCACGGAGGTCGTTCATCAAGTGGCCCGCGACGGGTGGCGTAGTGCAAGCACCTCCTGCTGCTGCTCACTGCTGGTACTCTGCTACTACTTCTGCATCGCCGGGTACTATCGCCGCACGCGCCATCTTTGCTACTTACCGGTATCGCTCGCGCTCACATCGCTACTGATTGCTGCTACTATCAAGCATCGCTAGTATGCATCGCATCGTGCAGTCTTGCTCATCGCTATCTGCTGGTACTACCGCCGCTGCTCCCTGGTACTACTCTGCCGCCGCCGCTTCCTGGCTCCTCCTCCTCCCGCTTCCTCGCTCCTGCTCCTCCTACTACTGCTGCTCCTGCTGCACATGCTCCTGCCCCTGCTACACAACCTGCACCTACGCCTGCAGCTGCACCTCCTGCACCTACGCCTGCAGCTGCACCTACGCCTGCAGCTGCACCTCCTGCACCTACGCCTGCAGCTACAAATGCTGGTGCGCAGGTGGGGCGCAAAAGGACTTCTACCACGATGACGAAAGATACAAAGCAGAGTTCAGAGAGTCCTTCCGTGAAGAAGGCAAAGTTGTCAGAGGGCACAGAACACCCTGATGATCACAAGCGGTACATACATGGAAAGCCCTTTCTCCCAAGCCACGAATTGAATTCTTTGGGCTTGTTCACTCGCCACCTACATGGATGGTACATCGATAGGTCACATGAGGACGAGCCTCGCCACGATTTCATAGTGAAGTATCGAGCGCGCCAATTCCACCGCAACGAGGATGGGACCTTCCCAGTCAGTTTTGAGGATCTGTACTTTATGTACAGCTTGAAAGCCGTCGATATTTCTACCATACGATCCTGGGCGCTGTGAGTCTCGCACCATACTCAATCAGATGACTATTTATTGATTTTGTATTATATTTTTTAACAATTGACATGAATTGCAGGATCATGAGGCAGCGAGCCGTGACGGGTCGACACCTGTCCGGGTTTGTCGACCGAGATGGTGTCTGCGACCATGGCTAAGTATCAATCGGAGTTCCTTGCAGGATACATCAAGGTGCATTGCATGAGGAGGCAAAAGGACTTCATTCTCTTCCCATACCACCAGGAGTATGTACTACTATACAATTCAATTACATGTACACACTTCAACCTTGCATTAACTTATTCTCTTGCATTGTGTACCGCTTTAATAAGCAACCATTGGGTTCTACTTGTGGTTGTTCCGAGTCAAAACAAGGTCTACACGTTGAACTCGCTCGAAAATAGACCGATGGAATATGCGATCGAGCCTGCTTTTGCGTAAGTAAGTACATTCCTCTAACCTTACACTTTACATATTGAACTACGTTACGTATTTTTAACCTCAATGGCATCTCTCAAATGTATATGGCTTTCATGACTTAAGTTGCTTAACGTTGCCGACACAATGATAAACAAGGCACCAAACTCGAGTGGAAGCGCTTCAAGGTACAAGTGTCTATCATAGGATTTTTTCGACACCTATTTTTAATTCGTCTCCTTATTTAAGTTTCTTTGTTCACAGTGTCATCAACACGGGTGCGATGATCTATGCGGCTTTTACGTGATGCATCAAATCCTGATTTTGGTTGGTCGCTCACATCTTTTCCTAAGGTATAGAGCAGATTATTTGCACTATCTGTCTATGTGATATTTGTTTACAAGCATAATACTATCAGCATGTTTTAGTTCCAATTTAAGACTTAAATATATTAGTGCACTACTATCTATTTTACAGGACATTGATATCAACCGGAAGAGCCTAACCAACGCTGATCTCAAGAAATTACGAGACCATTTATGCCGATTGGTACTTGGGCGAAGTTATAACGGATGATGGTAGATATAGAGACCATTCAAGCAAATACTAGTCCATAAAGTGTAAACAAAATTTATCTGAATGTGAATGTGATCTCATTATGATTGTAAACAATATTAATTTTAATGCAATGTGTGTAGATTGTGATGTATATGTTACGTGATATTGTGGATTGTGATGAATGTGTCATATTGTCAATGCGAGGCCATTTTAGGACGATGGGCGATAACATCATCACAATCGGTTATTTGTTGGAACCGATTGGGATAGGTCTGATATCACAATGTCGGTTCTTACTGAACCGATTGGGATATGTCTGATATCTGTCGGTTCTTCTTGGAACCGATTGGGATATGTACTGATATCACAATCGGTTTGCATAAAAACCGATTGTGATAATGTAATAATTTGAATCGGTTCTAAAAAAGAACCGACAGATATTATTATTATCCCCATCGGTTCTACAACTGAACCGATTGTGATAATGTAATCATTTGTATCGGTTCTAGATAAGAACCGATTGTGATATTATACTTATCGCAATCGGTTCTAAGAGAAAACCGATTGTGATAAGTGTAATATCACGATCGGTTCGTAAAAGAACCGAAGCGGTGATAATGTATTATTAGTGTCGGTTAAAAACCGACTGTGATATATCTACCTTATCACTGTCGTTGGACTTTGTATCGCCACCAAAACCGACGGTGATGGCCGAAAAAAACCGATAGTAATGTGCCATTCTGTAGTAGTGCGTGGTTATTGACTCCGCCGGATAGCAGAATCAACCTGAACACGAAGTTCAATTCTTGTTGGTAATCAAAGAACAAACAAGAACTTAATGAAAACTGAATTTCAGATCTGAATTAAAGAGTAGAATAGTTGGGATTTCGTTTCTTCTCAAGGTGGCTATCTAGCACAACTTGCAGAAGGAGGTTTGCACAAAGGCTAAACACAAATCAACCAAAAATCCCCTAATAGAGTGGAGGGTAGGAGAATATAAAGAAGAAGAAGGAGGAGAGGTACTGTTCACGGACACTATTCATCCGTGAATAGTACATGCATGTCCACACATTAGGGAAACAATCCTTCCCTCCTTTCCTTCTCTACAAAGTTGCCAAAAATACAAAAGAGATCAAATCTTCAATTATGGTGCCTTGATCTGAATCTTGGTTTCCAAATCAGCAAAGAGGACATGTTGGGGCGCCCAAAACCAGGAGGGGGAGACGCCAAACAGGGGGAGGTGGCGCCCAATAATAGACCCATGCATTCATTCCCTTTGCTCGTCTTTGACTTGGCCTTCCGAATTCCGCACACGCGCTTGATCTTCTCCTTGGTTCCTAAGTATAATAAAATCATGACAAAAATTAGATAGTAATGAATTCTGTGAATTAATCATATAAATAGTTAGAAACGAGTTCACCTGATAATTGAGCTGTCGTGCTTTGGCACGAGTAATTGGTCCTTGCATATTTGGCTCAATCGTGTGCATGGAAGAGATGTCCTCATCAAATGGTATGATTGTGATATTTACCGATGTTAGGACTGTGTGCACTAGCGCGTTCCTGGACTAGTGCTGAATACACAGAGGGTCCGGATTTGCAAATTCGGGGTCCCGACAGAGGTGGTATCAGAGCCATACTTGACCGTAGGCTCAACCCTAAGCTAGAATGGTCGTAGTGAGGATAAAACCTATTTTCTAAAGCTAAAAATTTGTCAAGACAAGAAATGACATCTCAACTTATCCCCTTCTCTCTTTTCTTGTCTCATGCTGAAATTTTTCCTCACCTTGTCACAATTTAAAAATTCCGAGTTCTTACGTAAAGCGCTCTTGTGACAGATGGAGGAAGAGTTCAACTACGTTGATCTGGGAGTTGGTCACGCTGCAGAACTTTGGCATATGCTACAAATTCTCGGAGATTTTGAGAAGCCCCAATACCAAGTGGAAGTGATCAGACAAGCGGGATTGATCAAGGCTTGTGACGTGAGGATTGAGGTACCTGCTAGGAAAAAGGGCCCAGGCAATCGCCCGATACACTGCACTGCCAGGAGATCTACAATGCAGATGGGTATCCAAGAAGTATCACGACGAGCAATGCGGCACATTACCCGTATCTACGCCAGAGAGTTGGAGAGTACGGTGTTCCGTTATCATCCGCGCAGCGATAACCTTCTTGACCCGAAGACGATTCAGGATGAGAATGCCACGGTTACACAGTTGGCACGATTTGTCGTCGCCCAGGAGGATGTACTAGATAATACAAGCAAGGAGCTACAGAAGGCCCGCAAGGAAATCACGGCAGAGAAGAACAGATGGCGGGAAGCTCAGGAGTATGTGGCACACCTTCTACGAAGGATTGACGAGTTGGAGATGATATTATACGGACCAGACCCGGAGCCAGTACTCGAGCTACACGAGCCAGATCCAGAGGAGTCAGATCTCGATGAGGACACTGCTTCTTCGACTACCACAGATGACATAGTCGCTGGACATGGCGATCGTTTCGCGCCTATGCCACAGCACCCGTACCCAGGCCGTGGAGGTTTTCTCGATAAGTGAGCATAGGTTCTATAGTGAGACTCCTTCGCCGAGTCGCGTCATAAAATAAAGAGTCACCCTTTAGGCGTTAGACTCCAGAAGTTAGTTTGATTTGGATTTGCTTTGCTTGCTGAGTGTGCAATATATGTTGCAAGGCCCTTAGGCATTGTAAGCAACCATACCAAGTTATTAATAATAAAGTTGGACCTTAAGGTTACACCTTTCGCCCCGAATAAGTCCCATATTACTTGTCTATTCTGGTTTCCCTCTCATCTCTAAACCTAGAGCAAATCGACAGATGGTGAACACCCGTGGAAATTTTGGAAGCAATGGGAGTGGTTCTCGCCCGGCAGAAAACCCCAATGACGGAGCACCAGCACCGCCACTGGATATGCAGAATTTCGGAGCTTTTCTTGCTGCCCAGACTCAGTTGATGCATGCTATGATGCAACAAATGCAGCACGTCACCGCTCAGGCCACTGCTAATCAAGTTAATCAGGGACCACGCTTGAGAATACCGGTATCATCGAGTTCATGAGAACTCACCCACCCACTTTCTCTCGGGAATGCCAATCCATTGGAGGCCGATGATTGGTTAAGATCAATCGAGAGGAAGCTACACATAGCCCAATGCATAGGAAATGAGAAGGTACTTCTACGCTTCTCATCACTGGAAGGAACAATGGCACGAATGGTGGGAGAACTTCTGTACCACACAAGAGAACCCTCAAGATATCACTTGGGAAGAGTTCACAGTGCATTCCGACAAGATCACGTGCTGAAGGAATCTTGGACCTTAAGAAGGAGGAGTTCAGAGCACTAAAGCAAGGTAATCACCGGTGGCCGACTACGAACAAGTTCACACAGCCTAGCACGCCACGCACTTTGAGGATGTAGCGGCAGATAAATCCAGGCAGTCTCGTTTTATGAAGGACTTAACTCAGGATTGCAAGTAGGGTTGATCACCCACACCTTTCCAGATTTCCAAGAATTGGTGAATAAGGCACTTATTCTTGAGGACAAGCGCAAGGAACTGGATGAGAACAGAAGCGCAGGATGCAACAAAGAAGGATCACGCCAGTGAACGCAATAAATACCGAGAGTTGCACCAAATCAATTCTTCCGATTCCAACCACAGAATGCAACAAGGACACCATCCCCAGCACCAAGACCTGTCAATCGTAACTACGGACCCGGCCCGCTTAGAAACGCTACCTGTGCAGCAAGAAGGAACAGTGAGACGCTGCTACAATCGCAGAACGAGCCAGACACTTTGCCAACGATTGTCCAAAGAAGACAGCAGGAGTGACCCCGATTCGCTTCAATCTAGGAACCACCCCAGCTAGGACGTCAAGATCAGAGCCACACCCTGCACCGTGGTGAGAGGCCGAGTCAACCATGTCACCGCAGATGCCTGCAGAATGCAGCAGACGTCGTCTTGGGTAAGTTACTTGTTAACTCAAGACTGCACCTGCTTGATTTTGTTTGACTCTGGAGCTTCGCATTCGTTTGTTTCGCAAGGCTTTGCTACTAGAAATGATTTAAGGATTGCAAGACTTAAGTGCATGCTTTTAGTTCAAACCCCTGGTTCCGAACTCCGAACGAAAGTAGGATGTTCCGGGGTGAGAATACTAATAGATGGAATAGAGTTCCTAGCAAATCTTATAATTTTGGAGACCCAGACCTTAGATGTTATTTTGGGAATGGATTGGTTATCCAAGCACAAGGCCGTATTGGATTGTGGACGAAGGACTATCTCAGTTGAGAGCCCGTGCGGGAAGAAAGTGGAATTTCAAGCCACCGCAGTTAGAGATGGACAGTTGATGGTTAACAGTACCAAGGCAATCAGCATAGATGACGTCTCAGTAGTGAATGAGTACCCCGATGTTTTTCCCGAAGATCTACCTGGTATGCCGCCAGACAGGGACATAGAGTTTGTGATAGAGCTTGTACAGTACAAAGACCGATAGCAAAGAGACCCTATCGGATGTCCACCGAGGAGTTGGTAGAGATGAAGAAACAGCTAGAAGAGTTAATGGAGAAAGGATTTATCAGACCAAGTTCGTCGCCGTGGGGAGCACCAGTTTTGTTTGTCAAGAAGAAGGACGGGAGTTTCAGGATGTGCATTGACTACCGTGCACTCAATGAAGTCACCGTGAAGAATAAGTATCCGCTACCCAGGATTGATGGTTTGTTTGATCAGTTGAGAGGAGCTGGAGTTTTCTCCAAGATTGATCTGAGATCGGGATACCATCAGTTGAAGATCCGATCAGAAGATATATCGAAGACTGCATTCTCGTCAAGATATGGACATTACGAGTTTACAGTTATGACCTTTGGACTGACAAATGCGCCAGCTTATTTCATGAATATGATGAACAAGGTGTTCATGGAATATTTGGACAAGTTTGTCGTCGTGTTCATAGACGATATCCTAATCTACTCCAAGACAGTGAGTGAACATGCCGAACACTTAAGGCGAGTTTTGGAAAAGCTGAGAGAACAGCAACTTTTCGCCAAGTTCAGCAAGTGTGAGTTTTGGAAGGACAAGGTGGAGTTTCTTGGACATGTAATGACCGCAGAAGGAGTCGCCGTAGATCCAAGCAAAGTAGAAGCTGTGTTACATTGGGAGCAGCCGAAGACTGTGACCAGCATTCTGAGTTTCCTTGGAATGGCAGGATACTACCGCCCGTTTCATCGAAGGCTTCTCGACAATTGCGAAACCTCTTACGCAACTGGCTGAAGAAGGAAAAGAAGTTTGCATGGACGCTGAGAATGTGAGAAAGGATTTGAGGAGCTGAAAAGCGATTGACATCGCACCGTGTTAATTCTACGGATGTTGCTCAAAGCTTCGATATTTATTGTGACGCATCGCGCCAAGGACTTGGATGTGTCTTGTCACGATGCAGAATGGAAAGGTCGTCGCTTATGCATCAAGGCAGTTGAGGCCGCATGAGGAAAATTATCCGACACATGACTTAGAGTTAGCTGTCGTAGTGCATGCTTTGAAGATATGGCGTCACTATCTGATCGGGAACAGATGTGAAGTATATACGGATCATAAGAGCCTTAAGTACATATTCACCCAATCGGATCTGAATATGAGGCAGAGGAGATGGTTAGAGTTGATCAAAGACTATAATGTTGGAATCCATTACCATCCCGGGAAGGCCAACGTAGTAGCCGATGCCTTGAGTCGGAAAAGCCATACCGTGAGTACGTTGCTAGCCACAAGTCAGGATGAGTTATGTGAGGATTTTCAGAAAATGAAGATTGAGGTAGTACCTAGCGGATTCTTGGCCGCATTAGAAGTAAAGCCTACCCTAGAGGATCAGATCCGAGAAGGACAGAGGGATGATGACAAGATCCGCAGGATTAAGTCCATCAAGGAGGAAGGCAAGGCAGAGGACTTCAAATTGGATGAGCAAGGCACGTTGTGGATGAAGGATCGCATTTGTGTGCCTAACAAAAAGGAGTTAAAGCAACTGATTCTGGAAGAAGCCCATGACTCCAAGTACTCAATTCATCCTGGAAGCGCCAAGATGTATCAGGATCTGAAGGAGAGATTCAGTGGCCGAGTATGAAACGTGAAGTTGCCGAGCATGTTGCATTGTGCGACGTATGCCGAGAGAGTCAAGGCAATGCATCGAGACCAGCGGGATTGCTACAACCGCTGAAAATACCTGAGTGGAAGTGGGAGGAAATCGGAATGGATTTCATTACCGGTTTGTCAAGACTCAAGGAGGTTATGACTCCATATGGGTTATAGTAGATCGCTTGACTAAAGTAGCCCATTTTATCCCGTGAAGACCACTTACTCGGAGATAAATTAGCGGAATTGTACATGATCAGGATTGTCTGTTTGCACGGAGTGCCGAAAAGGATTGTATCGGACAGAGGTACCCAATTTACCTCAAGGTTCTGGAATAAGTTGCATGAAGCCATGGGAACCCGTTTGAACTTCAGTACAGCTTATCATCCACAGACGGATGGACAGACCGAAAGAGTCAACCAGATTCTGGAGGATATGTTGAGAGCTTGTGCATTGGCTTATGCTACCTCTTGGGATAAGAGTTTGCCGTATGCCGAGTTCAGTTACAACAATAGTTATCAGGCTAGTTTACAGATGTCACCTTTTGAGGCACTGTATGGTCGACCATGTCGGACACCATTGAATTGGAATGAGACCGGCGAGCGCCGTGTCTTTGGGCCTGATATTCTTCAAGAGGCTGAAGAGCAGATCGCCATGATTAGGGAAAGGTTGAAGATAGCCCAATCTCGACAAAAGAGTTATGCTGACAATCGTCGCCGAGACTTGAGTTTTGAACCAGAAGACTTTGTTTACCTCAGAGTTACGCCTCTCAGGGGAGTTAAGAGGTTCCATGCTAAAGGGAAACTCGCACCCCGTTATGTTGGACCATTTAAGATTTTGAGTCGCAGAGGCGAAGTTGCTTACCAGCTGGAGTTGCCACAGTCGTTGGCAGGAGTGCATGATGTATTCCATGTGTCCCAGTTAAAGAAGTGTCTCCGAGTTCCTGAGGAACAGACACCGCTAGAGTCAATTGAATTGCAAGAGGATTTGACTTATAAGGAGCATCCCGTGAGGATTCTAGACACAATGGATCGAGAAACTAGAAATAAGTCAACCCGTTTCTGTAGAGTTCAGTGGAGCAACCATGAAGAAAGCGAAGCGACTTGGGAGCGCGAAGAGGATTTGAAGAAAGAGTTTCCAAACCTATTCCTTTAGAAGGCCCTGAATCTCGGGGACGAGATTCTATTAAGGGGGGGAGGTTTGTAACACCCCAAAAATTTTGCTTTCCTTAAATTCATTTGTGATTTGGCACTTTGGTGAATTTTTGGAATTTTCTGGAATTTATTTGGATTTATTTGGAATTTATTTGAATTTATTCCATTTTGAAATAATTAAAGAATTTAATTTTGCAAATAAAATTTTGTTGGAAATATTTTATTTGAGTCCAAAATGATCCAAAGTATTTTCGTAATTTTTCTGGAATTTTTCGAGTCTTTTGCTATTTTTAATGAATTAAATGAATTCATCGGGAATTATTTTAAATATTAAATCATTTGGAAAATCAAACCGAAGTCGATTCTTGTTCATCCGATCGAGCCCGAAGTCGACTCGAGTTCGAGTCCGACCCGAGCCAGTTGACTCGACCGAACCCACACCTAACCCCAAACAATCCCGACCGTCGGATCAATATCCAACGCCCGCACTGACCGTGCACGGTTCGAGCCGAACCGGATCGGGTCCGATCGCGCCAAGCAATCGTGACCGCCGATCGCGCCACGTGGGCGGTTCTCGTCGTCGCCCGCCGAGTCCGAGCAGACTCCGCCGCCGCGCGCCGCGTGAAGAACTAGGTCTCCGCTTTTCCGCACGGACGCCGAGGTTATTTAATGACCGCTCACACCCGAGGATCACCTTGACCTAGCGCACTCAGAACCCTAGACAACGCCGCTCGAGCCGCCGCCCGTTGAGCCGCAATCGCCGCCGGAGTTGTCTCTTCCTCCGTCGCGGTTCCTTGCCGATTGCGGCCATCTCCGTCGTCCTCCGCCGCCGTTGTGTCAGAATCAGGACTCCTCGCGTCGGCGCACTGAGCTACCTCTCGCCAGCGGAAGGGTTCCGCAACGCCGCTGCCGTGGTCATCGTCTCCGGCTCCGTTAAGCGGCGCGGTAGGGCCATCGCCGGACTTCAAGCTTCCGCAGCCGTCGGATCTTCATCCAAGGGCCCAGATTACGCCACGTCATCTCACGGTGAGATCCCGTTCCAAATCCTAGATCCAATCTCCACCGTCGGATCTAGATCCAACGGTCCGAAATCAATGCGTCAACCCAAACGCGTCAACACTAGATCTAATCCGCGCCGTTGATTTTCAAACCAACGGCCGAGATTGCGCCACGTGTCGGGAAGTTGGACCGACGCGGTCAGCGCCGTACGCGCGTGACGCTGACATGGCGGGCCCGCATGTCAGCGGCTGACCCAGCCAAGCGCTGACGTCACCCATGACGTCACGGTGGGTCCCACCTGTCAGCACCGTGGGCTGAGCCCCGCTGACGTCAGCGATGACGTCACCCGAGGCGGACCCACATGTCAGTCTCACGAGAAGTCGTGGACCGAGTCCACGGTAGACCCGAGCCGAGCGTGGACCGAGTCCATGGACCGGCTGACGTCAGCAGGCCAATCAGAGGCTGCCACGTGTCCATGCTGACGCAATAATTAATTTCCGAAAAAGAAAATGATTTATTAATTCGAATTAAAGATTTCAGATTTTGTTTCAAACTTCAAACGCTTATAACTTTTGCGTTTCAACTCCGATTTGAGTGATTCAAATTTCTAAATTTGTATAAAATTGAGATCTACCTAAATATGAATTTTATTTAATTTTTGGACTAAAGTTTTTCTCTGCAAAATTATTTAAATGATTATTTAAACTTTAAATAATCATAACTTTTGCGTCTTAACTCCAAATTTGATGATTCCAGTTTCTAAAAATCCATAAAATTATGTTCTTTCTGTTTATGGATTTTATTTGGATGTTTGGGTACTTTTTGCCTAGTGTTTATTTGTGTATTTGCTATTTGCACGCTTTACGAGTAGACGTTGAAGTGCCGGAAGGATTCGAAGGAGAAGTATTGACTCAGGATCCAACTCAAGACCAAGAGCAAGTACTTTTTGAAGGCAAGTTGTGCTTTGACCATGTTGATCCTATTTCGAAATCTATTTTGATTTTAAAATATTGCATGCTAGTTCAATTAGAAAAATATTTGGTTTGAACATGGGGGTTAGATAAATACCGATTTGCTGTACGACACCTTGATTATTTAAGTATGTGCCATGATCCCTTGTCACCCTAGTTGTGGATTACTAGTTGGACATTATTAAATTGCCAACATGGGTTTAGACCGTTGTAGTATGCTGCTTAGACCTGCTACGTGCTCATAACATGATTTTGGACAATCAAATGTTAATATTAACTTAATGATATATTGAACCTGTTTTGGAAAAGTATCATGTGATGTTGATGGCACGTGGTGCATGGTAATCAACTGGGGTTTGATATGATTTCGGCCGGGCATGTGGCAAGAGTAATCGTGGGCCAGTTGTGGCATTGGGAGTGTTGATTTGGTTCTTCGGGTAGTCTTGCCTGGTCACCCTAAGGACTTAACCTTGCAAGCCTTTGAACTGGGTCTAACGTGCAACCACATGTCTCGTAATGGACGGACCTAGTTGACTAAGTTGCTAATAACGCACTACTGTGGGACCTCAGGAGGTCAACTACACCCTTTGTGTAAGTTGTGCGGGGAGCGCATCGGGCTGAGGCCAGGTACCCATCTAACGGTTGATTGGCCTAGACTTCGCCTTAGCGAAGGGAAGGGTTAGTGCGCAATAACCGGGGAGGACCACTTGTATTGTTAGAGGTTTCTGAAAGACTTTGTTACGGGAACTCGCCTTTGTGGTGTTTGACTGTATCTTGTGGGTAAAGTGCATAACCTCTGCAGAGTTTAGAATCTATTCGAATAGCCGTGTCCGCGGTATTGGACATCGCTCGGGAATTACAGTCAAGGGTTAGATTTTCTCAAAAATAACTTTGGTTTGAAAGGTTGGGTTGGTTTAATAATGAGGATGATGGAAATGTGGTTTAGGATGGGGAAAATGTTTATTAAACTTCTTGAAAAGTTATTTATGCTTTACTTATTTCTACTGCTTTCGAATCTACTTATATTACTTGTCAAATGCTGTTTACTGCAAATATACCTTGAGCTATTCCTTTGTACCAAGCCATGCATATAGTATATTAGCTTGCATTCTGTGCATGACTTGCTGAGTACCAAGTACTCACCCTTGCCTCAATACAACACCAGTTGAAGAGGAGGTTACGCCAGCTATGGAGGAGGAACTCCAAGAGGATCCGTCTACTTAGGGAAGCGAGCCCAGTCAGTTGCCTGTGGTATACTGGATGGCGCCACGAAGTTATTTGATTTTTCCGCTGCTATTATTTCTCTTTTATTAAGTTTCGCCTTGCGAGGCATACATTTGTAACTTGACCATAAGGTCGAGTAACCAGTTTGGATTATTTAAATAAAGTACTTTGATAATATCGAATGGTATGATTGTGATATTTACCGATGTTAAGACTGTGTGCACTAGCGCGTTCCTGGACTAGTGCTGAATACACAGAGGGTCCGGATTTGCAAATTCGGGGTCCCGACAGGTATGTAGCGATGTTGGCATCGAATTGTTCTTTTCAGTCCATTGCAATGTACTTGCAGAGTGATGAACTCATGCTTGTATTTTATGTTGTTTTTAGGTACCTTGACACCGGCATGCGGGAAAAGGGCTTAGCGGCACTTCATCATATAATTTCCACACAATTAGACAATATTTACCTTTCGGAGTTGTGATCATGAACTTAGTGTGATGAAACTAGGATATTGAGTTGTTCGTGTGCTTGATTAGATCCCTTACTTCATTTTAGTTCATGAAGTGATTAAATTCATTATGCTAGACTTAAATTGCCGCTATATTACCTGTTATTGCTGCTTTGGATGTTTTTCTTTATGATATATCATGTGATATTTGTTGTTGCTCTGAATCATGGAAAAACAAAGGAGATGCTGCCGAAATTTTTGGTTTTAGCATTTGCACCTTTTCTGTAATTTATCTTTATTTGTGGTTTTTAGATGTTGTTTAGTCTATGTTTGGTAACATTCATGCATACTAGATGCCGGGGTGTTACAATAGTTGAGAGCAATTCATTTATTAGGACATAGGTACAATTTAATAATATGCACTCTCTTGTTACAACATCAACTTGTTTTTTCCCATTACCTAATCCATGGGATCTCTGATCAGGAAGGTTTGGGTTATTATTGTGGTGTAACCCAAATGGGCCTCGTACTCATGTCCATAGATGCAATGGAAATCGCTTACCTTGCAAGTCCTTTTGTAAAAGGATCTGCCAGATTTTTCTTAGTACGAATATAATTAATAGCAATTACTCCGAAGTTTCTCAATTTTCTGACAAATTTGAGCCTATGCTTCATATGTCTGAAGGACTTCATGTTATCCTTAGTACTCATGACCTTGTCAACACTGTTGGTTATCATAGTACATTAGGATCGCCGGTATTGGTTTCTCAACCAATGGCAAGTCCGACAGTGGCTCTCGAAGCCATTTAGCCTCAACAATGGCTGTATCAAGTGCTACGAATTCAGCCTTTATGGTTAACCTTGTTAATATGGTCTGTTTGCAAGACCTCCATGAAACAACAACACCAGCTAATGTAAAAACATAACTACTTATAGCTTTGATCTCATTCGCATCAGAGATCCAATTGGAATCACTATATCCTTCTAATGCAGATGGATAGCCAGTATATACTGAATTTCATAAGATGTTGTGCCTCTCAAGTAGCGCAACACTCTTTCAAGTGCTTCCCAATAATCATCTTTTGGGTTAGATGTAAACTGGCTTAATTTGCTCACAGCAAATGAGATATTAGGTCTTGTGGCACTAGCTAGATACATAAGGGACCCAATAATTTGTGAATATCTCAATCGATCTTTCCCTAACCCTTGATTTTTCCAAAGCTTAACATTCTAGCAATCATGTCAAGCATGTTACTTGATCGTTCATATACCCCTTTTGCTAGACTGTGATGAAACAATTCAATTCGCTAGAGTCTAGCGTTGCACCAGCTCCGGTGATGCCTAACCCTTGCTATGGCGGTGGAAATCTAGCCAGTACACACAGTACTAACGATGGTTTATGCCCTATCATGTCCTATGGAAATCCAGACCCGTACATGTAGTACTAATGATGGTTTACACCTCATCGTATCTTTTACCCCATAGCAAGGGATACACCATTGTATTAAAATGCTTTAGTCCCAACATCTCGGTGAAGGGAGTACCTATGAACGACACCGTACACACGGTTTGTCCTTACTACTTCGGCCTACCAAAATGTAAAAGCTAAACTCCAACTACTTTACTAAGTTAAGACTATCCCATACTAGCACATGTGGTTGCACCAATTGACATAGGTGATAGCATCAAGTACGGTCCTTAAGTTGACTCAAGAGAGAATCTCCCCTTATCTAAGTGCAAGTCCATCTCTCGCATAGTACAAGTCCATCCCTCGCACAACCAGTTATAAACATATCTCGCCCGTGTCAAAATCATAAGTTTTATTTTTATTTTTACCAGAGTATCAATAGCCTTTAATCATGTCCAACATATTTCAAATCTTGATCAATAGTGTAACACCCCGGCATCTAGTATGCCCTGAATGTTACCAAACATAGACTAAATAACATCTAAATACCACAAATTAAGAGAAATTACAGCAAAGGTGTAAATGCTAAACCCGAAAATTTCGGCAGCATCTCCTTTGTTTTTCCATAAATTGAAGCAATAGCATTAACATGGCAAGATATATCATGATATGAGACATCTAAAATAGCAATAACGATTGGAATAGCACATTTTAAGTCAATAATACCAAGTCCAACCACTCCTCAAACTAGAACGAAGCAAATGAGGAAAACAAGCACACAATTCAACCATAAACCAAGTTTCATGGCACTATTCTTATTATCATGACTCCAAACGATTACATTGTCTATAAGTGTGGAGCTACGTGTGGAAGTGTAGCTAATGCCCTCTCCCGCATGCCGGTTTCACGGTACCTAAAGACAACATAAAACACAAACGTGAGTTCATCACTCAGCAAGTATATTGCAATGGATCATAAAGAACAAATCAATGCCAACATCGCTACATACCATAGTTAACATCATGATCAAGTCATAATTTTTCATATACAACATCATAACCATGTCTCAATCTCATTGTACACATTTCATTATCATCATCATGTATGCAATGCACATGTCTCCTCGAAGCACATACCGGTATTGCCAAGTGCACACCCGTCGGCGTGCACCCTCTTTCCCCTTCCATCCCGTAGATGGAGGGTGCCTACTCCTCGCTTCCATTCACCACGGTGGATGGAATCACGAGGTAGGTCTTACTCAATGGTGCTCCGGATTAGTCATAACTTTCTCACCGATCTTACCGGACTAGTTATGACTTTCTCACCGACCTGGCCAGTTCTCAAGCCATGTATGCAATTATGCCATAAACATAAACAACATGCACATAAACTCAACTAGCCATTGCATAGCATCATAATAAACCATTTTCATCATATCATGGGCAAACACTAATCATGGCAAGATAGCATATCATGTAACCAATTTGCTCCTAATCTAGACTAGCAATCCATACTACACACTACCCATTCCTATACACTTACCTTAACCACGGGCGACGGATTGGCGAGAGGATGAGGGCACTCCCGGGGTCACACCACCTGCACATAGATACCACACACTCAAAACATGCCCATAAAACAGTACACAATTGTCGGGACCCCGAATTTGCAAATCCGGACCCTCTGTGTATTCAGCACTAGTCCAGGAACGCGCTAGTGCACACAGTCTTAACATCGGTAAATATCACAATCATACCAAACGATACCAATAAAGTACTTTATTTAAATAACCAAACTGGTTACTCGACCTTATGGCCAAGTTACAAAATGTATGCCTCGCAAGGCGAAACTTATTCAGAGAAAAATAATAGCAATGAAAATAAGATAACCGTGGCGCCATCCAGTATACCACAGTGTTGGCCGGGCTCGCATCCCTAAGTAGACGGATCTTCTTGGAGTTCCTCCTCCAAAGCTGGTGTAGTCTCCTCTTCAACTGGTATTGTGTTGAGGCAAGGGTGAGTACTTGGTACTCAGCAAGTCATGCACAGAATGCAAGCTAATATACTATATGCATGGCTTGGTACAAAGGAATAGCTCAAGGTATATTTGCAGTAAACAGCATTTTGACAAGTAATATAAGTAGATTCGAAAGCAGTAGAAATAAGTAAAGCGTAAATAACTTTTCAAGAAGTTTTAATAAACATTTTCCCCATCCTAAACCACATTTTCATCATCTTCATTAGTAAACCAATCCAACCTTTCAAATCCAAGTTATTTTCAGAAAGTCTAACCCTTGACTGTAATTCCCGAGCATTGTCCAGTACCGTGGACTCGGCTATTTAAATAGATTCTACACTCTGCAGAGGTTATGCACTTTACCCACAAGATACAGTCAAACACCACAAAGGCGAAGTTCAGTAACAAAGCCTTCGGAAGCCTCAAACAACACAGGTGGTCCTCTCCGGTTCGTGCTCTACACCATCCCTTCCCTTAGCCAAGGCGAAGTATGGGACCAACACACCGTTAGATGGGTATCTGGCCACAGCCACGATACGCTCCCCCGTACAATCACACAAACGGTGTAATTGACACCCTGAGGCTCCACAAGTGAGTCCTTAGCGACTTAGTCAACTAGGGCCGTCCCATTCCAGCCATGTGGTTGCAAGTATGACCCAGTTCAAAGGCTTGCAAGGTTAAGTCCTTAGAGTGACCAGGGCAAGACTACAGAAGAACCAAATCAACATTCCCAACGCCACAATCGGCCCACTGATTACTCTTGCCACATGCCCGGTCGAAAGCGTTTATCAAACCCCAGTTGATTACCATGCACCACGTGCCATCAACATCACATGATACTTTTCCAAAACAGGTTCAATATATCATTAAGTCAATATTAACATTTAATTATCCAAAATCATGTTATGAGCACGTAAAGGTGTCTAAGCAAGATACTACAGCGGTCTAAACCCATGTTGGCAAGTTAATAATGTCCAACTAGTAATCCACAACTAGGGTGACAAAGGGTCATGGCACATACTTTAAGTAATCAAGGTGTCATACAGCAAATTGGTATTTATCTAACCCCCATGTTTAAACCAAGTATTTTTCTAATTGAACTAGCATGCAATAGTTTAAATCAAAATAGGTTTCAAAATGGGATCAACATGGTCAAAGCACAACTTGCCTTCAAAAAGTACTTGCTCTTGGTCTTGAGTTGGATCCTGAGTCAACACTTCTCCTTCGAATCCTTCCGGCACTTCAACGTCTACTCGTAAAGCGTGCAAATAGCAAATACACAAATAAACACTAGGCAAAAACATCCCAAAACTCCAAATAAAATCCACAAACAGAGAGAACATAATTTTCTGGATTTTTAGGAACTGGAATAAATCAAATTTGGAGTTAAGACGCAAAAGTTATGATTATTTAAAGTTTAAATAATCAATTAAATAATATTACAGAGAAAAACTTTAGCCCAAAAATTAAATAAAATTCATATTTAGGTAGATCTCAATTTTATACAAATTTAAAAATTTGAATCACTCAAATCGGAGTTGAAACGCACAAGTTATAAGCGTTTGAAGTTTGAAACAAAATCAAAATCATTATTTCAAATTAATAAATCATTTTCTTTTGGAAATTAATTATTGCGTCAGCATGGACACGTGTCAGCTCCTGATTGGCTGGCTGACGTCAGCCGGCTCATGGGCTCAGCTCACGGCGCGGTTCGGTCTACGGTGGACCCGGTCCGCGGCTCCACGTGAGACCGACAGGTGGGACCCACCTGTCAGTGCGGGGTCTCACGCAAACGCGGCTGACGTGTGGGCCCTCTGACATGCGGGGCCCGCGTGTCAGGGACACGCAGCGCCACACGCCAGCGTCTGGCTGACCGCGTCGGTCCATCTCCCGACACGCGTGGCGCAATCGCGGCCGTTGGTTTGAAAATCGACGGCGGAATAGATCCAGGGTTTAACACGTTGAAACCACTCGTTGATCATGGGCCGTTCGATTTAGATCGGACGGTCCAGATCTAATCCTATAATAGTACTGCTACGGCACGTGGCGATTGTGAACCGTTGGATCTTGATCCAACGGTCGAATCTGTCGGGTTTGGAACACGTGAACTCACCTCAACCGTCCGATCTGGATCTGACGGTTCACCGAGCTCGCGAAGTCCGGCGATGGCACGGCGAGGCTTGGGCACCGGAGACAGGGACGATGACCAAGAGCGCGGCGCTACGGGGCTCCTCCGCGACGCGTGCGTGGTCACGCTCGAAGTCGCCTTGGCTCGAGATCGAGTTCGGCCTCCTTCTCCTCGGGCGACGGCGGACGGCGGCGGAAGGTGAGAAAAACCACCACAATACCCTAAGCCACTACGGCGAGCAATCCCGAGCAAGCGGCGGCTGCTAGGGTTTGGCAAGCTAAGGCAAAAAGTAGCGCAAGGTCACGGCGGTCCTCGGGGTGCGATCCGGGCATTAAATAGCCCCGGGAGGCGTGCTCAGGGCGGAGCCCTAGTCGGTTACGGCGGCGCACTCGGCGGCGGAGTCCGGCTCGGACTCGGCGGGAAGACGGCACGAGCGAACCGCCCACGTGTCCAGATCAGCGGCCCGATCGGACCGGCGCGAGCGGGTTCAGTCGGACACGGCTCAGCCGTGACGGGCGGATCTCGGCCAGTTGGATCTTGATCCAACGGTTGGGATTGATTAGGTTTAGGAGTGGGTTCGGTCGAGTCACGTGGCTGGTCGGACTCGAACTCGAGTCCGACTCGGGCTCGATCGGATGAAACGATTACTTGACCGAGTTGATTTTCCAGCGATTTAATATTTAGAATAATTTGATAATTCAATTAATTCATTAAAAATAGCAAAATACTCAGAAAAAATACCAGAAAAATTCTGGAAAATATTTTAGGGTATTTGGGACTCAAATAAAATATTTCCAACAAAATTTTATTTGCAATATTAAATTCTTTAATTATTTCAAAATGGAATAAATTCAAATAAATTCCAAATAAATCCAAATAAATTCCAGAAAATTCCAAAAATTCACCAAAGTGCCAGATCACACATGAATTCAATAAAAGCAAAATTTTGGGGTGTTACAAACCTCCCCCCCTTAATAGAATCTCGTCCCCGAGATTCAGGGCTTACTAAAGGAATAGGTTTGGAAACTCTTTCTTCAAATCCTCTTCGCTCCCAAGTCGCTTCGCTCTGCATGGTTGCTCCACTTTGAACTCTCTAAACGGGTTGACTTGTTTCTAGTTTCTCGATCCATTGTGTATAGAATCCTCACGGTATGCTCCTTATAAGTCAAATCCTCTTGAAACTCAATTGACTCTAGCGATGTCTGTTCCTCAGGAACTCGGAGACACTTCTTCAACTGGGACACATGGAATACATCATGCACTCCTGCCAACGACTGCGTGGCAACTCCGGGTAAGCAACCGCCTCTGCGACTCAAAATCTTAAATGGTCCAACATAACGGGTGCGAGTTTCCCTTTGGCATGGAACCTCTTAACTCCCCGAGAGGCGTAACTCGAGGTAAACAAAGTCTTACGGTTCAAAACTCAAGTCTCGCGACGATTGTCGGCATAACTCTTAATCGAGATTGGGCTATCTTCAACCTTTCCCTAATCATAGCGACCGCTCTTCACCTCTTGAAGAATATCAGGCCCAAAGACACGGCGCTCACGGTCTCATTCCAATTCAATGGCGTCCGAAGCGGTCGACCATACATGCCTCAAAAGGTGACATCTCAGAACTAGCTTTGATAACTATTGTTGTAATCGAACTCGGCATACGGTAAACTCTTATCCCAAGAAGTAGCATAAGCTAATGCACAAGCTCTCAACATATCCTCCGAATCTGGTTGACCCTTCGGTCTGTCCATCCGTCTGTGGATGATAAGTCACATCTTGAAGTTCAAGCGGGTTCCCATGGCTTCATGCAACTTATTCCGTAACCTTGAGGTAAATTGGGTACCTCTGTCGATACAATCCTCTTTGGCACTCCGTGCAAGCAGACAATCGATCATGTATAATTACGCTAATTTATCTCCGAGTAAGTGGTCTTCACGGGATAAAATGGGCTACTTTAGTGAAGCGATCCACTATAACCCATATGGAGTCATAACCTCCTTGAGTCTTCTCAGAACCGGTAATGAAATCCATTCCGATTTCCTCCCACTTCCACTCAGGTATTTTTAGCTACATTGTAGCAATCCTGCTGGTCTCGATGCATCGCCTTGACTCTCGGCATACGTCGCACAATGCAACATGCTCGGCAACTTCACGTTTCATACTCGGCCACCAGAATCTCTCCTTCAGATCCTGATACATCTTGGCGCTTCCAGGATGAATTGAGTACTTGGAGTCATGGGCTTCCTCCAGAATCAGTTGCTTTAACTCCTTTTTGTTAGGCACACAAATGCGATCCTTCATCCACAACGTGCCTTGCTCATCCAACTTGAAGTCCTTTGCCTTGCCTTCCTCCTTGATGGACTTAATCCCGCGGATCTTGTCATCATCCTTCTGTCCTTCTCGGATCTGATCCTCTAGGGTAGGCTTTACTTCTAATGCGGCTAAGAATCCGCTAGGTACTACCTCAATCTTCATTTTCTGAAAATCCTCACATAACTCATCCTGGCTTGTGGCTAGCAACGTACTCACGGTATGGCTTTTCCGACTCAGGGCATCGGCTACTACGTTGGCCTTCCCGGGATGGTAATGGATTCCAACATTATAGTCTTTGATCAACTCTAACCATCTCCTCTGCCTCATATTCAGATCCGACTGGGTGAATATGTACTTAAGGCTCTTATGATCCGTATACACTTCACATCTGTTTCCAATCAGATAGTGACGCCATATCTTCAAAGCATGCACTACGGCAGCTAACTCTAAGTCATGTGTCGGATAATTTTCCTCATGCGGCCTCAAGCGCCTTGATGCATAAGCGGCGACCTTTCCATCCTGCATCGGCACACATCCAAGTCCTTGGCGCGATCGTCACAATAAATATCGAAGCTTTGAGCAACATCGGTAGAACTAACACCGGTCTTGGCGTCAATCGCTTCTTGAGCTCCTGAAATCCTTTCTCACATTCTAGCGTCCATGCAAACTTCTTTTCCTTCTTGGCCATTGCGTAAGGGTTTCGCAATCGTCGAGAAGCCTTCGATGAAACGGCGGTAGTATCCTGCCATTCCAAGGAAACTCCGAACTGGTCACAGTCTTGGTGCTCCCAATGTAACACAGCTTCTACTTTGCTTGGATCTACGGCGACTCCTTCTGCGGTCATTACATGTCCAAGAAACTCCACCTTGTCCTTCCAAAAATCACACTTGCTGAACTTGGCGAAAAGTTCTTTGTTCCTCGACTTTTCCAAAACTCGCCTTAAGTGTTCGGCATGTTCATCCTCTGTCTTGGAGTAGATTAGGATATCGTCTATGAACACGACGACAAACTTGTCCAAATATTCCATGAACACCTTATTCATCATATTCATGAAATAATTTGGCGCATTAAATCGATCCAAAGGACATAGCGTAAACTCGTAATGTCCATATCTTGGCGAGAATGCAGTCTTGAATATCTTACGATCGGATCTTCAATCGATGGTATCGATCTCGAGATCAATCTTGGAGAAAACTCGGCTCCTCTTAAGCGATCAAACAAATCATCAATCCTGGGTAGCGGATACTTATTCTTCACGGTGACTTCATTGAGTGCACGGTAGTCAATGCACATCCTGAAACTCCCGTCCTTCTTCTTGACAAACAAAGCGGTGCTCCCCACGGCACGAACTCGGTCTGATAAATCCTTTCTCCATTAACTCTTCTATTTGTTTCTTCATTTCTACCAACTCCTCGGTGGACATCCGATAGGGTCTCTTTGCTATCGGTCTTGTACAGTACAAGCTCTATCACAAACTCTATGTCCCCTGTCTGGCGGCATACCAGGTAGATCTTCGGGAAAAACATCGGGTACTCATTCACTCTTTGGGACATCCTCTATCTTGATTGCCTTGATGCTGTTAACCATCAGCGCCCATCTCTAGCTGCGGTGGCTTGAAATTCTACTTTCTTCCCACACGGGCTCTCAAGCGAGATAGTCCTTCGTCCACAATCCAATACGGCCTTGTGCTTGGATAACGATCCATTCCCAATATGACGTCTAAGGTCCGGGTCTCCAAAATCATAAGGTTTGCTAGGAACTCTATTCCATCTATTAGTATTCTCACCGGAACATCCTACTTTCGTTCGGAGTTCGGAACCAGGAGTTTGAACTAAAAGCATGCACTTAAGTCTTGCAATCCTCAAATCATCTCTAGTAGCAAAGCCTTGCGAAACAAGCGAATCACGAAGCTCGAGTCAAACAAAGCTGCTGCAGATCGAGTTAACAAGTAACTTACCCGATCTGACGTCAGTAGCATTCTGCGGTGCATCTGCGGTGACATGGTTGACTCGGCCTCTCACCACGATGCAGGGTGTGGCTCCTGATCCGGCGTCCTAGCTGGGTGGTTCCTAGATTGAAGCGGCGGGGCCACTCTGCTGTCTTCTTTGGACAAGCTGTTGGCAAAGTGTCACGGCCGTTCTTGATTGTAGCGACGTCTCCTTTGTTCCTTCTTTGTTGCACTGGAGTAAGCGTTTCTAAGCGAGTGAGTGCAGTAGTTACGATTGGCAGGTCTTGGTCTTGGGGATGGTGTCCTTGTTGCATTCTGTGGTTGGAATCAAGAATTGATTTGGTGCAACTCTCGGTATTGCTATGCGTTCCTTGGCGTGATCCTTCTTTGTTGCATCCTGCGCTTCTGTTCTCATCCAGTTCCTTGCGCTTGTCCTCAAGAATAAGTGCCTTATTCACCAACTCTTGGAAATGCGGAAAGGTGTGGGTGATCAATCCTACTTGCAATCTGAGTTAAGTCCCTTCATAAAACGAGACTATGCGGATTTATCTGCCGCTACATCCTCGGTGCGTAGCGTGCTAGCTGTGTGAACTTGTTCGGAGTAGTCGACCACCGGCTGATTACCTTGCTTTAATGCTCTGAACTCCTCCTTCTTAAGGTCCATGATTCCTTCAGGCACGTGATCTTTGTCGAAATGCGTTGTGAACTCTTCCCAAGTGATATCTTGAGGGTTCTCTTGCGTGGCACGAGAAGTTTTCCCACCATTCGTATTTGTTCCTTCCAAGCGATGAGAAGCGTAGAGTACCTTCTCATTTCCTATGCATTGAGCTATGTGTAGCTTCCTCTCGATTGATCTTAACCAATCATCGGCCTCCAATGGATTGGCATTCCCAGAGAAAGTGGGTGGGTGAGTCCTCATGAACTCGATAGTGCGGTATTACGGCGTGGTCACGATTAACTTGATTGGGTGTGGCACGGCGGTGACGTGCTGCATTTGTTGCATCATAGCATGCATCAATCGAGTCTGTGCAGCAAGAAAAGCTCGAAATTCTGCATATCCGATTGGCGGTGCTGGTGCTCCCTCATTGGGGTTTCGCTTTGGCGAGAACCGCTTCCATTGCTTCCAAAGTTTCCACGGGTGTTCACCATCTGTCGATTTGCTCTAGGTTTAGAGATGAGAGGGAAACAAGAATAGACAAGTAATATGGAACTTATGCGGGGCGAAAGGTGTAACCTTAAGGTCCAACTTTATTATTTAATAACTTGGTATGGCTGCTTACAATGCCTAAGGGCCTTGCAACACATACTGCACACTCAGCAAACAATGAAAATCCAAATCGAACTAACTCTGGAGTCTAACGCCTAAAGGGTGACTCTTTATTCTATGACGCGACTCGGCGAAGGAGTCTCACTAAAGAACCTATGCTCACTCATCGAGAAAACCTCCACGTCCTGGGTACGGGTGCTGTGGCATAGGCGCGAAACGATTGCCATGTCCAGCAACTGTGTCCTCTATGGTAGTCGAAGAAGCAGTGTCCTCATCGAGATCTGACTCCTCCGGATCTGGCTCGTGTAGCTCGAAATCTTGGCTGCAGTGCAGGTCCGGTACAAAGTCATCTCCAACTCGTCAATCCTTCGCAGAAGATGTGCCACATACTCTTGAGCTTCCCGCCATCTGTTCTTCTCTGTCGTGATCTCCTTGCGGGCCTTCTGTAGCTCCTTGCTTGTATTATCTAGTACATCCTCTGGCGACAATAAATCGTGCCAAGCGTGTAACCGTGGCATCCTCATCCTGAATCTCCTTCGGGTCAAGAAGGTTATCACTGCGCGGGTGATAACGGAACACCGTGCTCTCCAACTCTCTGGCGTGGATACGGGTAATGTGCCGCATTGCTCGTCGTGATACTTCTTGGATACCCATCTGCATTGTAGATCTCCTGGCAGTGCAGTGTATCGGGCGATTGCCTGGGCCCTTCTTCCTAGCAGGTACCTCAATCCTCACGTCACAAGCCTTGATCAATCCCGCTTGTCTGATCACTTCCACTTGGTATTGGGGCTTCTCAAAATCTCCGAGTGCAGTAGCATATGCCAAAGTTCCGCGGCGTGACCAACTCCCAGATCAACGTAGTTGAACTCTTCCTCCATCTGTCACAAGAGTGCTTTACGTAAGAACTCGGAATTTTTAAATTGTGACAAGGTAAGGGAAAATTTCAGCAAGAGACAAGAAAAGAGAGAAGGGGATAAGTCGAGATGTCATTTCTTGTCTTCACAAATTTTTAGCTTTAGAAAATAGGTTTTATCCTCACTACGACCATTCTAGCTAGGGTTGAGCCTACAGTCAAGTATGGCTCTGATACCACCTCTGTCGGGACCCCGAATTTGCAAATCCGGACCCTCTGTGTATTCAGCACTAGTCCAGGAGCAGCGCTTAGTGCACACACAGTCTTAACATCGGTAAATATCACAATCATACCAAACGATACCAATAAAGTACTTTATTTAAATAACCAAACTGGTTACTCGACCTTATGGCCAAGTTACAAAATGTATGCCTCGCAAGGCGAAACTTATTCAGAGAAAAATAATAGCAGCGGAAAATAAGATAACTTCGTGGCGCCATCCAGTATACCACAGGCAACTGACTGGGCTCGCATCCCTAAGTAGACGGATCTTCTTGGAGTTCCTCCTCCAAAGCTGGTGTAGTCTCCTCTTCAACTGGTATTGTGTTGAGGCAAGGGTGAGTACTTGGTACTCAGCAAGTCATGCACAGAATGCAAGCTAATATAATATATGCATGGCTTGGTACAAAGGAATAGCTCAGGGTATATTTGCGATGCTTGACATTTTGACAAGTAATATAAGTAGATTAAGCGGTAGAAATAAGTAAAGCGTAAATAACTTTTCAAGAAGGTTTAATAAACATTTTCCCCATCCTAAACCCCATTTTCATCATCTTCATTAGTAAACCAAGCCAACCTTTCAAATCCACGTTATTTCGAAAGTCTAACCCTTATTTGTAATTCCCGAGCAATGTCGATCAGTGGACTCGGCTATTTAAATAGATTCCAAACTCTGCAGAGGTTATGCACTTTACCCACAAGATACAGTCAAACACCACAAAGGCGAGTTCAGTAACAAAGCCTTTGAAGCCTCAAACAACACAGGTGGTCCTCTCAGGTTCGTGCTCTACACCATCCCTTCCCTTAGCCAAGGCGAAGTATGGGACCAACACACCGTTAGATGGGTATCGGCCACGGCCACGATACGCTCCCCGTACAATCACACAAGCGGTGTAATTGACACCTGAGGCTCCACAAGTGAGTCCTTAGCGACTTAGTCAACTAGGGCCGTCCCATTCCAGCCATGTGGTTGCAAGTATGACCAGTTCAAAGGCTTGCAAGGTTAAGTCCTTAGAGTGACCAGGCAAGACTACCCGAAGAACCAAATCAACATTCCTAACGCCACAATGGCCCACTGATTACTCTTGCCACATGCCCCAGGCCGAAATCGTTTATCAAACCCCAGTTGATTACCATGCACCACGTGCCATCAACATCACATGATACTTTTCCAAAACAGGTTCAATATATCATTAAGTCAATATTAACATTTAATTATCCAAAATCATGTTATGAGCACGTAGCAGGTCTAAGCAGTATACTACAGCGGTCTAAACCCATGTTGGCAAGTTAATAATGTCCAACTAGTAATCCACAACTAGGGTGACAAAGGGTCATGGCACATACTTTAAGTAATCAAGGTGTCATACAGCAAATTGGTATTTATCTAATCCCCATGTTTAAACCAAGTATTTTTCTAATTGAACTAGCATGCAATAGTTTAAATCAAAATAGGTTTCAAAATGGGATCAACATGGTCAAAGCACAACTTGCCTTCAAAAAGTACTTGCTCTTGGTCTTGAGTTGGATCCTGAGTCAACACTTCTCCTTCGAATCCTTCCGGCACTTCAACGTCTACTCGTAAAGCGTGCAAATAGCAAATACACAAATAAACACTAGGCAAAAACATCCCAAAACTCCAAATAAAATCCACAAACAGAGAGAACATAATTTTCTGGATTTTTAGGAACTGGAATAAATCAAATTTGGAGTTAAGGCATAAAAGTTATGATTATTTAAAGTTTAAATAATCAATTAAATAATATTACAGAGAAAAACTTTAGCCCAAAAATTAAATAAAATTCATATTTAGGTAGATCTCAATTTTATACAAATTTAAAAATTTGAATCACTCAAATCGGAGTTGAAACGCAAAAGTTATAAGCGTTTGAAGTTTGAAACAAAATCTGAAATCATTATTTCAAATTAATAAATCATTTTCTTTTTCGGAAATTAATTATTGCGTCAGCATGGACACGTGTCAGCTCCTGATTGGCTGGCTGACGTCAGCCGGCTCATGGGCTCAGCTCACGGCGCGGTTCGGTCTACGGTGGACCCGGTCCGCGGCTCCACGTGAGGCAAGCGGTGGGACCCACTGTCGCGAAGGGTCTCACGCAAACGCGGCTGACGTGTGGGCCCCTCGACATGCGGGGCCAGCGTGTCGAGACAGCGCTCACACGCAGCGTCTGGCGCTGACCGCGTCGGTCCATCTCCCCGACACGTGGCGCAATCGCGGCCGTTGGTTTGAAAATCGACGGCGCGGAATAGATCCAGGGTTTAACACGTTGAAACCACTCGTTGATCATGGGCCGTTCGATTTAGATCGGACGGTCCAGATCTAATCCTATAATAGTACTGCTACGGCACGTGGCGATTGTGAACCGTTGGATCTTGATCCAACGGTCCAGATCTAATCGGGTTTGGAACACGTGAACTCACCTCAACCGTCCGATCTGGATCTGACGGTTCACCGAGCTCGCGAAGTCCGGCGATGGCACGGCGAGGCTTGGGCACCGGAGACAGGGACGATGACCAAGAGCGCGGCGCTACGGGGCTCCTCCGGCGACGTGCGTGGTCACGTTCGAGTCGCCTTGGCTCGAGATGATTACGGCCTCCTTCTCCTCGAGCGACGGCCGGCGGCGGAAGGTGAGAAAACCACCACAATACCCTAAGCCACTACGGCGAGCAATCCCGAGCAAGCGGCGGCTGCTAGGGTTTGGCAAGCTAAGGCAAAAGTAGCGCAAGGTCACGGCGGTCCTCGAAGTGCGATCCGGGCATTAAATAGCCCCGGAGGCGTGCTCAGCATGGAGCCCTAGTCGATTCTGGCCACAAGACTCGGCGGCGGAGTCCGGCTCGGACTCGGCGGAAGACGGCACGAGAACCGGCCCACGTGTCCAGATCAGCGGCCCCGATCGGACCGGGCGCGACGGTTCAGTCGGACACGGCTCAACCGGTACGGGCGGATCTCAGCCGTTGGATCTTGATCCAACGGTTGGGATTGATTAGGTTTAGGAGTGGGTTCGGTCGAGTCACGTGGCTCGGGTCGGACTCGAACTCGAGTCTGACTCGGGCTCGGTCGGATGAACAGTACTTGACCCGAGTTGATTTTCCAGCGATTTAATATTTAGAATAATTCCCAGTAATTCAATTAATTCATTAAAAATAGCAAAATACTCAGAAAAATTCCAGAAAAATTCTGGAAAATATTTTAGGGTATTTGGGACTCAAATAAAATATTTCCAACAAAATTTTATTTGCAATATTAAATTCTTTAATTATTTCAAAATGGAATAAATTCAAATAAATTCCAAATAAATCCAAATAAATTCCAGAAAATTCCAAAAATTCACCAAAGTGCCAGATCACACATGAATTCAATAAAAGCAAAATTTTGGGGTGTTACAACAATCGCTCATCTATCCCGACTTCACAAACTACTCCCAAAACCGAAAACAGAGAATCTGTCCTGTCAGGACAACAGGCTTCAAACTAGCACGACTTTAGTTCTAGGACTCCGAATCGAGTAAACGAGTACATCATCGCGAATCTTAGGAAATTTGCTAGCTTTTTCTAAGTATTGGGAAAAACTGATTCGACATCTAAAATTGTCTAATCTACAGATCAACCCGATCTGTCCCATTCACATCACAGTTTTGAACACATTCGGTAAAACAGCCATAACATTGAAATGGCTGATCGGAATTATGCGTTCTTGATGTACACTGAAAGGTATTGAAAATATCTACAACTTTCTAAACAGGCAGCAGACCAAATTCTGAATAAAAAATTGCGAAAACTCAAACCCTATGTCGTGTGCCCAATCTGCCCGAACCAGAACACTACGAAATCTCTAGTTTTCACCAATTCCATCTATTTGCAGCACCACCTTTCGATCTAAAAACAACAAAACATCCTCTTTCACAGCACCTAGTCCAACCCCAAGGATTACCCATAGCCATACCTTCACCCGACGAACAACGAACATCGAATCTTCTCCTCCCGGTTGCCTGATCTCCTTCCACACGCCAATTCTGCCGGATCCTCTTATCGCGGAGCTTCCCAACGGCGAGGACAACGGTATGGAGGGGTGTGGAAGCAAGGGATGGGGGTGGATCTCTCCAAGGGCCGGCTAGAGGAGGTGGGGAGGTGGAGGAGGAAGGGGGAAGGGGTGGAGGCGCAAGGAGGGGTGGCGGCTAGGAGTGGGAGGAGAAGGAGGTGGGGGGGCATCCTAGGGTTAGGGGGTGCATGGGCAGGCTATGCTGCCCCCCATCTGTAACACCCCGGCATCTAGTGTGCCCGAATGCTACCAAACATAGACTAAGCAACATCTAAATACCACAAATAAAGGTAAATTACAGCAAAGGAGTAAATGCTAAAAACCGGAAATTTCGACAGCATCTCCTTGTTTTTCCATGATTCGGAGCAACAACAAAATATCACATGTTATATCATAATGGAACTCATCCAAAGCAGCAATAATAGGTAATAATGCGGCAATTGAAGTCTACCATAATGAATTTAATCAATCCATGAACCAATACGAAGTAAAGGATGTAATCAAGCACATGGACAACTCATAATTCTAGTTTTTTCACTCTAGACTCATGATCACAACTCCGAAAAGTAAATATTGTCTAATTGTGTGGATTTTTATGTGATGAAGTGCCGCTAAGCCCCTTTCCCGCATGTCGGTGTCAAAGTACCTAAGAAACAACATAAAAACAAGCGTGAGTTCATCACTCAGCAAGTATATTGCAATAGAACAAAAGAACAACTTACATTGCTACGCACTTCACATCATGCCTAACATCATAATCTTTCTCATGACTCATCATTCATATAACATCATTATCATAATCAAACTCACATCCCATTGTTCACCACATATCATCATGATCATGTATGCAATGCAATGCACATGTCTCCACGAAGCCAATACCGGTATTGCTGAGTGCACACCCGTCGGCGTGCACCCTCTTTCCCCTTTAATCCCGTAGATGGAGGGTGCCTACTCCTCGCTTCCACTCACCACGGTGGATGGAATCACGAGGTAGGTCTTACTCAATGGCGCTCCGGATTAGTCCTAACTTTCTCACCGATCTTACCGGACTAGTTATGACTTTCTCACCGACCTGGCTAGTTCTCAAGCCATGTATGCAACATATGCCATAATCATAAACAATTAATCATTGCCAAGCATCTTAACATACTATTTTCATCATATCATGTACAAATATTAAGCATGGCAAGATCACATAACATGGAAACAGGTTGCATCTAACAAGGCAAACAAGCAAATCACATGCTACCATTCCAATACACTTGTCTTTAACCTCGGGCGACGGATTGGCGAGAGGATGAGGGCACTCCCGGGGTCACACCACCTGCACATACATGCCACACACTCAATTCGTGCCCCCAAAACAGTACGCAAAGACTCATCTACCCCGCCCTTACAAACTACTCCCAAAACAGAAAAATTGAGGCTCGGTCCCAACGGGATAGCAGCCTTCGGAACACCATAACTTGGGCTTAACGACTCCGATTCAAGTAAACGAGTACATCATTACGAAGCTTACGAAATTTCCTAACTTTTTCTAAGTTTTGGAAAAAGCTAATTCGGCCTCTAAAATTGTTTAATCTACAGGATACCGTGACCTGTTCCATTCACGTCACAGTTTTAAACACATTAGGTAAAATGGCCATAACTTTCAAATGGATGATCGGAATTATGCGTTCTTTATGTCCAATTAAAGGTATCGAAGTTACCTACAACTGCTTCAACAGGCGGCCAACCACATTCCGCTTCTAAAATTGCGAAAACCTTAACCCTAGGTCGGCTGCACAATCTGTCCGAGGCAGACAACGTGGCAAACTCTAGTTTTCATCTAATCTACCCAATCACAGCACCACCCCTTGATCTAAAAGCATCAAAACAACTTAGAGAACAGTACCTAGATCACACCAAATAAGACCCCAAAACCTTACCTCTTCTTGACGGATCACCCAGTCGACGAACGTCTCCTCCTCGCGACCCGATCTCTCCTCCAATCGCCGGGAACGTCGGATCTTCTTGGACGGAGAGCTCCCGGACAGCGAGATCGCAACGAGGTGGAGGCTCTAGGGCCGGCTAGGGGAGAAGGAGAGGTGCAAGGGGATGGTGGCGCATGGGGGGAAGAGGAGAGGAGGAGGTGGCGGCTAGGTGGGAGGGAAGGGGCGCATGGAGGGGAGGAGAGGGGGTGGGGCGCACCAAGGGATAGGGCAGCAGGTTTGCTGCCCTAGTCCTCCTCCACATAGCCCAATTATGTCCCACCTTCGGCCCAAATAGTCCCCCATGGCCCGAACTCCCCCGGAAGGCCCAATTCCCCTCCGGAAAGCCCAAATTCTCCCCCGGAAAAGCCCAAACTCACAGAAAAGGCCCAAAAACATGACACCAAAGTCGTACCTTAATGCCGACATCGAAAATGACTCATACCGTCATTCCGTAGTATCACATTCTCCCCCCCTTAAACAGGATTCGACCCCGAATCCGAGACACGCCGCTTCGCAAACAACCAAATCGAAGGGAGCTAAGGTTCACTTCTCAAAACCCAAGCCCCTACGATTTGCACTAACCAGAACTCAGAAGCCAGGAGCTAAGGCTCGAAGACTGACGGCTCGAATGATAACTCACATTCAAAACTTGCCAAACTGTTACTCAACACTGAAACACAAAGCACGAACACAAGGACTCCGAATGTTCCCAGCAATTGGATAAATTCCCAAACCGTCAACGAAGGAAAGTGATCTCACACTTCTCATTCTATGCATTCCTTGGCACTAAAGTGCCCGATCCCTTTAACCAAAGCTACTCTCCAGAAGAACATGATACCAACCTCTCTACTGTGGTTCGTCGTATTCAAGACGACAAGAACCAAGTGAGACACTACACTCCAAGACTACCCACTGTTTGAACAATCGGGGTTAAAACCTTGCAAAAGATTGATCTTTTACAAAAGACCAATACCCACCGCTACTACCAAAAGGAAAAGCCTACTTTATGACCAGGGTCCTTAAAACCCGCAAAACAAAAACAACCGAACAACCCACATCGGTTGATTCAACTCGCTCATAGATCAGCGACAAAAGATCCAATACACTTCGAAAAAAAAGCAATTACTAGCAACCACCAAGTGGTCCACTAATAATTTAATCAATCCTACCGAGGGACACATCAATGACACAAGTCTCCAAGAAGGTTTGAATTGAGTCACACCCAACCTTCCTTTACTCTTCACTTTTCAACTATTTACGATCCACTACTAACAACACCTAAAAGCTTTGGTCAATGACAACCCACACAAGATTCCTCTTTCTAAGAGGGTCTTGCCCTCACGTTCTTCCACTCAAAGGGCCAGTACATAGAGTACAATCACTGAGTAAGCTCAAACATGAACCCAATTGACCCTCATGCATAAATCTGAATCCAATGCATTAACATTCACCTTGGAAAGAATTCGACAACATCCAAAGAGCACCCACTTTATTTTCCTAAGCCAAATCGCAAAGAAAACTTAAATCTCTTACACCACAGCCAAAATACTAGAAATTATTCATTCATTCTTTTCATGCTAGAGAGCAATGGAAATCTCAATTCATGACATGAATGCAAACTTTTCAAGAGCACTTCGGATTAGTCATATATCCATATATGACTTTCTCACCGACCTGGCTCACCGGCTCATTTATCATTGAACATCTATAAACGATGCCATGGTTCCTCTTCACCATTCACTCATCATGTAACAACAATACAGAAACGTCATTCACCAAAAGACTTCTTCCTCGGTATCACATGATTGAAACGCAATTAGCATAGATGGTTGTGAAAAATTCATTTAGATTATAACGGCAACACCGTTAACAGGAAAACACCACGTCATATCACAACCCACATCAATAGGAAACTGAACTGTAACACCCCGGCATTTAATATGCCCGAATGCTACCAAACATAAGCTAAACAACATCCAAATATCATATTTAACATAAAATTCCAGCAAAGGCGCATAGGCTAAAAACCGAGATTTCGGCAGCACCTCCTTTGTTTTATCATGAATTTAAGGAGCAACAACGATATAGCATTATATGGCAATAAGGGAAACATCTAAAACAGCAATAAATAGAGTCTTAACGACAATAAAAGACTAACATTTAGCACTTAAAGTTCCAAGTGTCAAACGAACAATAAAACTCTCATTAACCAAGCTAAGCCTTAATTTAATGACCATCACACGCAATTTGTTATCAATCTAAAAGAATTGACTTGGGGAAACATTAAGGTGAAGCAACGTGTGGGCGTGTGTCTATTCCCTTTTCCCGCATGCCGTTCTCATGGTACCTAAAACAATAAGAAAAAAACACAAGCGTGAGTTCGAAACTTTGCAAGCATATTGCAATGGACAACAAGAACAACAATATGGCAATAGCATCTCCCTTCATGTAAATCATCTTATTCATAAACACTTAACATTGTCATCATCAATATGTATGAGATGTAATGCAATGCTCATGTCTCCTTGGAAACTCATACCGGTATGGTTGAGTACACACCCGTCGGTGTGCACCCTTTTCCCCCCTTCCATCCCGAAGATGGAGGGTGCCTACTCATCGCTTCCATTCACCACGTGGATGGAATCACGATGTAGGTCTTACTCAATGGCGTTCCGGACTAGTCACAACTTTCTCACCGACCTTGCCGGACTAGTTATGACTTTCTCACCGCCCTCGCCCTATCTCATGTCATGCATGCAACTATGCCAATTATCATATTTCACATGTACATAAACATATGACATCTCATCATGACAAATATTAACACATGGCATCGAATCATGATAATCATACTCAATATATCATTGGAAAACAGCAAGCATGGCAAGTGATCATAGCAAGTATTCAATCTTTCATCTAATCTCCACAAGCAACCTACAATTCCGCTATTCATTACAACACACTTGCCTCAACCGTGGGCGACGGGATTGTGGGAAGTAGAGGGCACCCCCGGGGTCACACCACCTGCACAACGGCATCACATACTCTCAATAATGCCCACAAAACAGTACACAAATCCCCATCTCACCCGACATTGCCCGCTACTTGCAAAACCTAAAACAGAGGTTCTGTCCCGGCGGGACAGCAGCCTTGCAAAGGCCATAACTTGAGTTCTGGGACTCCAAATCGATTAAACGAGTACACCATTGCGAAGCTTAGGAAATTTCCTACCTTTTTCTAGTTATACGGAAAGACTGATTCGGACTCTAAAATTGTTTAATCTACAGATTACTACGATCTATTCTAATTGCGTCACAGATTTTAACACGCTCGGTAAAACGGCCATAACTTTCAAACGGCTGATCGGATTTTAACGTGCTTTATGTCCACGGAAAGATAATTAAATTATCTACAACTTCTTCTAATTCCGTATGGACAGATTCGGATTCTAAATAAACGAAAACTCAAACCCTAGCCCGACTGCTCAATCTGCCCGAAAACAGAAACGTGGCAACGTCTAGATCTAACCCAAAGAACTCCAATCCCAGCACCACCAATTGATCTAAAAACTTTATAAACACCCTAAGAACAGTACCTAGATCAAACCCAAGGATCCCCATGATCATACCTTTGCCCAACGAACGAATCTCCAATAGATCTCCTCGCGGATCGCTCCTCGCTCCACGCTCCTCGCTCCTCGCTCCTCGCTCCTTGCTCCTCGCTCCAACGGATGGATCCACAAGGTGCAGAGGTGTGGAGACCACCCTAGGGCAGCAAGGGGGTGGAGGAGAGGTGGTGGAGAGGTGGGGCAATGGAGGAGAGCAAGGGGGAGGCGCAAGGCTCAAAGGGAAGGCGGCTAGGGCTTGGCAGAGTGGGGGAGGTGAGGGGGGCGCACCAAGGCCTCAAGGGGCGCAAAGGCAGCAGGGTGGACGCCCCAAAGGGGCAGGGAAACCCCTTTTACCAGCCCCCACACCCAATTCTAGTCCGTTACGGAGACCTAATCCATCCCACCAAAGCCCACCAAGGCCAAAAACTCCCCCGGGAAGGCCCAAAACCCCGAAAACGGCCCGGAAACGGCCTGGAAAAGCTATTAACCTCCATAACCTATAGTTTTAACCTTAATTCCACATATCATAATGTTATTAACCTTATCATGCACGTTAAATAAGGTTACGACACTCCGTGGCGACATAACACTTCAACCGGCCCAAAAACGCGAGAAAACCCTAAGCCGAAAGGTTTTATTCTCTAGTTTCACCTTCTATAACGTCACACCAAACCATAGTGTCACATGAACTTGCAAAACATAGCATTTCTCCCAGATTCAACATTTTGGAGGAGAACATAAAAAACTCAAGTCAAGCGTCTACACCTACAACCGTCACAAATTTTCTCAAGGAGAGGGGAACTCGTTTCCAAAAGGGAACACCTCACTAACAAAATCACTTATAAAACATTTATAAAATCCACCTTTTGAAGCACTTGCAAACACCACACACATTTCCCAAATAACTCCAACTCTAGCCAAATAGAGTTACACATTAAATCTCAAAAATTTTCAACACAAGCCACCATGTCCATCTGCTTCCTTTAAAATTTATTCCAAGGATAATTCAGTGTGGACGCGAAGGAACGCGATCCACTCAAAAACCTTTGGGTGTAAATCCATGCTCATAGCATAATTAAATAAATGGGCCAAAACAAATATTTGCACCAATCACTACGAGTTTAGGGAAACTCTGAATCACAATAGAAGGAACACTTTGACCGAAAGCATTCAACCAAAATAGAAAACAACCAAACCTCTCCAAACGGTTTTAAACACAAGCTTAGCAAGGTACCGACAATATCTAGTATTCCGCTACACTTACTATTTAAGCATTCTATGTTCACCATTTACTCATCGAGAAGGCCCCTCAGGATACAACAAAAAAAACTATAAAACAAATTCTTTCTCTTATTACCTTTCCCAATACTTATAAATAAAGTTTATGATGCTTATCAAAAAGACATCCAATCCATACTACCTCATCATGATCCCCACAGACCAACACATCATATAACAACGTATTCTATATTTCAACATAGTACTTCAATGGGTACTTAAACATGATCAACCTATCAATTTTTACACCATCCAAACATTAACCTTTCGACAATCGCATCTTATTCAATTAATTAATGACTTCAACAAATAAATATTATCTCTACAAGACAAAATTTGTAAGTAGAATTTTACAACATACATTCATTAAGAATAAAATCCTACATCAGGTTAATTGTCCAAGATTCACTCCATCTCAACATGTTACGTTTTCCTCCATTTTTAACCATGTTTTTTCAACGAGTAATTAAAACAGTTACTACCACTACTCAGTCATCGATATCAACAATTTGCATAATCCTAAAGACAACCGCATTGCTTTTAGTTACCCTATCCATAGGTTATAACAAAGTTGCCACTACACAACATTCTCCAACTATTAAAATAAATTTAATGAGTTAGACCATCCCAACGCTTTTAACAACATCATCACATAACATATCTATGTCTTCCCAAATGACAATTGTATTAGCATTTCAAGAACACAACTGTGTACTTCCAACTATACTAAAAATTTGCAACAACATGAATAACAATTCTATTCAACTTACAAGTTAAGGTCGCCAACCAACGCAGTTAAATTTCTGTACTAACATATTAAGTTACAACAGCTTTAAACCAGCTTTAAACAACCAACCAGGTTTCTATAACAATGTTAATAGTTTACATCATCTCGATATCCCAACTGCGCATCAAGATTTTAGAGTTTCAGACATTGTCAATGGTCATGTGCATTTAAGACAAAGCAATAGATTCTAAGCATGCACATTGACACCTTTAGTCATTCTCGCTACAGACTAATCTACAACCCAAGACGTTTATTTAATCTTAATCTTAAGATAACAACTACATTGGATTGATTCAACTCACAATTTAACTTAGGAGTACATCATTTCCATAAACCACATTGTTACACAGCACATAACATGCTAAACAACAATTCTCACTATTAACAAATAATTTCAGTCAAAAGACTACTTACTTTGATTACAGCATTTTCTTTAAAAACTCAACCAAGATTCACAAAGAAACTTGACTCCAAAAATTGCAATGGGACATGACTCACACTGGATCAAGCAAAAGATCTCCAAAACACCTCTCAATCTTAAAGACTCCCACGGGAAGGAACCAAGCGATCAAGTAACCTTTGCGGACAAAGGCACAAAACATAAATCGACACATCTTAAATTCCTGCACACAACTTCAAGAACCTCTTTTAAACTCAGAGTAAGACACGCAAGAATAAAACGATACTTTTCTTTGCAATGCAACCGACAAAACCGACGTCAAAGCCAAAAGTTGCTACCAAACGACACGCACACGAAACTCTTCTTCTTCGTCTTCAACCAAGGAAGACAAAACCACAAACCGCCTACGGAACAATCCGCGTAAACCCAACACTTTTCATTTGATTTCAATCAACTAAAGCCAAGAAAAACAACCAAAACCGACCGTCAGAACGGTAAAGAACATACGAAAGAATCCACCACTAACTCTTCTATTTGACTCCAATCAACTACCCAAACTGCAATAGAAAAGGTAAGTATTCTTTCCCCACAAGGGTTAATAGTTCTTCGGTGATGGCTTTAATCAGCCATACCGTCAAACCACAACCTTACTATAAACAAAAAGGTGACCGAAACCTTTCGGCACCACAACCCCAGTTTATCACGATAACATGAGCAATTCAATCAATTATCTCATACACATAGCAGCATACTTTATCACATAAAACATTCAACATCAAGGCTTAAATATAACATTTAAGCATAAAGCAACGATACTCATACCCTTTCCTACTGTGCATCAGAGTGTGTCAAATTTTAAATGAGTTATTCCACTTACACAAGTTTTAATGTTGCTATCCCATGACAAAATTTTAAGTATAACCTAAACCATGTTTCTAGGTTATCCCACATCATATTTTAGTTGTCCCTAAGGTATGACACTAAAATACATGTTCCAAGGACCTAAAGCCCGCTCTGATACCAACTGTAACACCCCGGCATCTAGTGTGCCCGAATGCTACCAAACATAGACTAAGCAACATCTAAATACCACAAATAAAGGTAAATTACAGCAAATGAGTAAATGCTAAAAACCAGAAATTTCGGCAGCATCTCCTTTGTTTTTCCATGATTCGGAGCAACAACAAAATATCACATGTTATATCATAATGGAACTCATCCAAAGCAGCAATAATAGGTAATAATGCGGCAATTGAAGTCTACCATAATGAATTTAATCAATCCATGAACCAATACGAAGTAAAGGATGTAATCAAGCACATGGACAACTCATAATTCTAGTTTTGTCACTCTACACTCATGATCACAACTCCGAAAAGTAAATATTGTCTAATTGTGTGGATTTTTATGTGATGAAGTGTCGCTAAGCCCCTTTCCCACATGTCGGTGTCAAAGTACCTAAGAAACAACATAAAAACAAGCGTGAGTTCATCAATCAGCAAGTATATTGCAATGGAACAAAAGAACAACTTACATTGCTACGCACTTCACATCATAATCTTTCTCATGACTCATCATTCATATAACATCATTATCATAATCAAACTCACATCCCATTGTTCACCACATATCATCATGATCATGTATGCAATGAAATGCACATGTCTCCACGAAGCCAATACCAGTATTGCTGAGTGCACACCCATCGGCGTGCACCCTCTTCCCCCTTCCATCCCGTAGATGGAGGGTGCCTACTTCTCGCTTCTACTCACCACGTGTGTGGAATCACGAGGTAGGTCTTACAACCATGGCGCTCCGGATTACTCATAACTTTCTCACCGACCCTTCCGGACTAGTTATGACTTTCTCACCGACCGGGCCAGTTTTCATGCCATGTATGCAACATATGCCATAATCATAAACAATTAATCATTGCCAAGCATCTTAACATACTATTTTCATCATATCATGTACAAATATTAAGCATGGCAAGATCACATAACATGGAAACAGGTTGCATCTAACAAGGCAAACAAGCAAATCACGTGCTACCATTTCAATACACACTACTACAAAAATACACATTAGAATCGGTTCTTTTTCGTCATCACAATCGGTTTTGGTGGCGATAGAAAGTCCAACGATTGTAATGAGGAATAGCTATCACAGTCGGTTTTCTCCCCGATTGTGATAAACAATCATCACAATCGGTTCTTGCGAAGAACCGATTGTGATAAGCCCCTCATCACAATCGGTTCTCGATTCACTATTAAACATTGTTCTGACGGTTTTAACACAAAACGAAGAGATTTCCCCAGGAGGTCACCCTCACCCATCCTAGTTAGTACTACCCTCGCCTAAGCACGCTTAACTAATGAGTTTTGCCGCCAATTTTAATGCAAATGCGAGCACTTCCCGAGAGTGTCACCCATCCTAGTACTACTCTCACCCAAGCACGCTTAACTTCAGAGTTCTTGTATGATCTAGTACCGTAGTGTTGGTATGATAGCATTTGAAAATATAACGCGTCTCCCTCCCCTTAACCCCACAAAGCACCCGAACACTAATGTTAGTATTCTTATACTTCGAATTTACTCTGACTTGGGTGCTCCAAAATTTAACTAAGTGTCCAATTTAGTACCGTAGTGTTGGTATGATAGCATTTGAAAATATAACGCGTCTCCCTCCCCTCAACCCCACAAAGCACCCGAACACTAATGTTAGTATTCTTATACTTCGAATTTACTCTGACTTGGGTGCTACAAAATTTTCACTATGACGCCCAATTTTCACTTTGGCGGTCACGAGCACATCACAATCGGTTCTGAACAAGAACCGATTGTAATGACACCGTTATCACAATCGGTTTAAGTTGAGAACCGATTGTGATGAGGGTGTCATCACAATAGGTTCTGAGATAGAACCGATTGTGATGAGGGGCCCCTTATCACAATCGGGAATTTTTTTTATAAATAATCATTTTTTAATTGTGTATTACAAAAATATACCTTCATAATTTTTTTTACAGAAGTAGGCTCTTTTCGCACCACGTCATCGCGATTTAGGACTTTTCGCGCCACGTCATCGCGATTTGCATCATAAGTCTGACGTGGCCACGGGGAGGGGGGTTCTCGCGCCTGCGTGGCGCGACAGGCGCGGGTCGCGCTGAGGTGGCGCGATGGGCAGGGGGCCGGGTAGCCGGTCAGGCAGGTCAGGCCGGGCAGCGCCCCTCCTCCATTATTGCTCCCGGCCAGCGCCCCTCCTAGCTCGCTCCTGTGCCCGCTCGAAGCAGAGAGAAAACAGAGAGAAGAAAGAAGCAGGAAAGAAAAGAAGAAGAGAAAAGAAGGAAGAAGAAGAAGAAAAGGAAAAAGAAGAAGAAGGGAAGGAAGAAGAAGAAGAAAAGAAGAGGAGGAGGAGGAGGAGGAAGGAAGAAGAAGAAGAAAAGAAAAGAAGAGGAGGAGGAGGAGGAGCAGAGTATTTTTTTGGTGCTTGTTCGTCGTCTGTTCGTCGTTCGTTCTTCGTTCGTCGGTTAGTAATTTTTTTAATTATTTTTGGTCAATGTAATTTATATATATGTAGGAAAATTGTAGGTAGTCTTACAAAATTATTATAGTAATCTAAAATAATGTATTATGTAACTAATTTTGTTTTGTGCATAATTTATGTAATTATGTGTGAATAATGTTGTATATGTGCAAATAATATTGGTACGTAATATAATATTAGCCTAGAAATATATTAGTTGGAATATGTAACTATTAGAGCCAAAAAAAATGTTGTTCGTTGGCAAAACGAACATAGTAGTTACAGAAAATTTTTGGGGACACAGGAAAATTGTTAAGTAAAATATATATATTGTTATGGTATGAACTAAATATTGCAACACACGCCGTAAAATTGTTAGGGTATCAACTAAACGTAATTTCAATTTTCTCCTTAATTATTTAAATCGAATATATTGAAATGGTCATAACTTTTGATCCATAAGTTCAAATTGAGTGAAACAAGTTTCTAAATTCATGGAAAAAAGAATTAAAGTTTGAACTCTGGTTTAAAGTAGAATTCACATTGAAAGTGCAATTGAAATTCAAAAAAAATGAGGCAGTATTCTTTAGAATCCTTATGTTATAACTTGATCGTGTGATATCAATTTCGTAATTAGGTTAAATAATAATTTGATCGTGTGCTTTAAATGTGTTAAATAATAAAACTGGTTTAACTTGATCATGTGATATCCATTATTTCATAACCATAAATTCAAATTGAATGAAATAATTTTCTAAAAAACCTGCAATTTTGTAAATTCATGGGAAAATGGAAAAAACTGTAGTTTTGTATCGTTGTAATTTACAAATGATGTACGATGCAACTGTTAATTGGTACCATAATGTACGATTATAAATATGTGTAGTGTAGTACGATGCAGTTCAAATTATTTTGTTTCACAACTCTATTGCAGTTGCCATTAATATGCAGTTGGTATATCAAATATTAATTGCGCATATCGTAAATAATTTTTAATTTGCAGTAGCTATGTCTGATATGGATGCATTCAAAGTGTTTTACGGTGACGAAGTGGTTCAGGAGGGGCAATACGGGGTAGATCTGAGTAGCTTTCAGCAGTGTATTTTATACCATCAGAATCCGGCTGAAATGAGTTTCGAAGATCTGTGCGGGTGGATTTGTCAGAGACTTTCGCTGAATCCTATAGTGCATGATGTGAGCATTAAATGCTTGTGGCCGAGAGGTACACACGACTCGGTATGGGTGCTTAGATCGTTGGAGCAGGCTCAGTCTTGGAGGAACTACGTCAATTCATCAAGACGACGTGGCTGGGGTTTTGTCCTCTATGTGCAGGCGACAGTCAAAACAGACTTGGCAAGTAACGAAACCCCGATCGCGGTGCAAGCAGAAGGTCCGGCGGAAGTTCATGACAATATTCGGTCAAGCGCTGCAGCGACGGGACAAGCAGATGAAGGGGAGGAGTTGGAAGGGTTAGTGGATGTGCTAGAGGAAGACAATCTACGGGCGGCGGGGGAAGAAGAGGCACTTGTGATGGACGAACACGATGAATCGTCCTCGGACGATGATGACAGTATGTCCGCACAGGTGCCTGCTGCTTGGAATAGGGGCGAAGCGAAAGACCTAGCAGTCGATGATGCCGCTGACTCGACATGTGAGTACCGACCAATTGAGGTTCGTGTGCACGCAATGTACGCGGAGAAGTCCGCTTTGCAGGATGCTATAAGGGTCTGGGCAATGAGCTTGCAGCGACCGGCAAGAGTTGTGAAATCCAGTAAAGATTGTTACACGGTGAAGTGCAAAAACGCCAAATGTGGTTGGCGTGTTCATGCCCACAGGCCCAAGTATGAGTTGAACTGGGTAGTCACGAAGGTTGTGCAGCACAGTTGTGTTCTGAGCAATGTAACATCGAGACATCGTAACCTGACCTCATCTTTCATCGCGAACGTGATGTACGGAGAGATTGTGGAGAAGTTTGACATGGAGGCACAACACATAGTACTTGCCATGAGGAACAGATATAAATACCAAATCAGCTACGCCAAAGCGTGGAGGGCGAAGCAGAAGGCATTGGAGAAGCGCTTTGGTACATTCGAGGCATCCTATGATAATCTTCCCCGGCTTCTGGATGTCTTGAAGGAAAGAAACCCCGGGACATATACTGCTATACATGATAGAGAATCTCAGAACCCACCCGGCTTTATGGTTATGGAGCGTGCTTTTATCGCACTTGGGCCTTGTGTGGAGGCTTTCAGGCATTGCCGGCCGATTATGTGTGTGGACGGGACTTTCCTCACCGGCAAGTACAAGGGCCAAATTCTGACGGCCATCGGTGAGGGCGGAAACAACCAGATACTTCCTATAGCCTTTGCTTTCGTGGAAGGTGAAAACTACGAGAGTTGGCTGTGGTTCTTCAGAAAACTGAAGATCGGAGTTGTGAAGGATAGGCCTAATGTGTGCATAATTCACGACCGCCATGCTGGGCTGATGAAAGCGATAAAGAAGATGCAGGGAGATGTGCAAGAGCCCTTTCCGTGGCCGGATTTGCAGAACCGGTGGTGCATGCGACATATGGCAGCTAACCTGTTCAAATATTTCAAAAGTAAGAAGTTGATGAACCTATTCAAGAGGTTGTGCAAGCAAAATCAGCAGAGAAAGTTTGATGCCATCTGGGAGAAGCTTGACGAGCTCACTAGCAAGCAGATACGTGACGGAGAGAGACAAGCCGGGGCGATTTCCGAGGCACCACAGCGTTTGCAGCCATTACCAGACATTGACCCCCCAAACATCAGAAGGAGGCTTTCCAGAAACATCAAGTGTTTCTCGCACTGGATCGAGTCTGAACCGGTTGAGAAGTGGGCACTATTGTATGACACACTTGGGGCAAGGTATGGGGTTATGACAACCAACCTTGCTGAGGTATACAACTGGGTAATAAGGGGTCTTCGTGGCATGCCCCTTGTCGCTATCGTGGAAGGTATGTTGTACGGTACAGTGAGGTATTTCCGGGAACGGCATGCCGTGGCAGTTTTGCATGCAAGTACCATTCAGAGTCCGTACTTCAGCGTTGTTACAGCTTGGGTAGCGAAGAAGGTTGAGAAGGCCCTCCTACATTCCGTCGTCGTCATGGGTACGACGGAGTTACGATTTGAGGTAACACTGAGGAATATGGAGGGGCTGGGAATGTCAAGTGGGAGAATCACCCATGAAGTGAGCTTAGGCGGTGGTGGGGATGGCATGTGCACCTGCACTTGCCGAAAGCCGTACCTTCTACATAAACCCTGTTCGCATGTCTTGGCGGCCTGCGGCCAGATTCAGATGAGCAGTGTACAATTTGTTTCTCCGTACTACATGGCGAATACGGTCGTTGAAACGTGGTCCGGTGAACTACATGGGTTTCGTGTTGCTGGAAACTTCACTGAAATTGACAATGCCACACGCAGATGGGTCCCTGACATGAACAGAGTGAAGGGCGGGAAAGGCCGTCGCCAAACGCGCCGCATCCGCAACGACATGGATGAGTCCGAGGCTGGAGGCCCTATCCGGAGGTGTGTCCTATGTGGAGAGTACGGCCATAGGAAGAACAAATGTCCTACGAAGAGCGTTTCAGATGGAGGGTCTTGACGTATATGCCCGTGAGGCGCTTGCCTTGTTCGAGGGTTCCCCCCTTTGTATGGAATGTAATAATCATACATGCCTACGTTAATTCCTTATGGCTATGACTCCTGACAACTATTGTATTCCTTCTGTATGTCATGCTTCGAGGAGTGAGTACTTGTAATGTGGAAAGAATTGCGTCTGGTTATGTATTGAAGAAAACTACATGTGTTTGTTCTGGGGCACGGAAAATCTTGTGCTCATTGCATCTGCTAGCTAAGATTGTCATCATCGCTAGTTATGTTATTTGTTAGTTTAAATCCAGCAATCTAGTGTGTTTTTAGCTATCCCCCGTTCGTTTGGTGTTGCTTGTTTATGCTTTTGACATAATGTCTATCTTTGATCTCGTCAACATAAATTATTATTTTGTTTTGTCATGCGCAGGTATGGCGGCTGTGGGCGAGGGTTGCGATTGGCCGTACGGCCTTCTTGATCGTCACTTGGACGCACGCCACCGTGCACGGTTGCACGCTACTACCAGAGCGGGCACGGATCCTGGTGTCTTGTCCACACGGACTCCAGTACGTGCATGGGGCCTTGACGACCACTGGTTACCCAGGTATGTAAGCGTACTAAGTTTTGTGGTACTTAATGGGTTGAAACATGTTGTGGTCTAACTTGTAATTCATTGTTGCAGATTGGAGGCGGCGGGAGTACTTCCGCTTGCACGGATGGTGGAGGCCACACAGGAGGACCACGTCGAAGGTCTGGATGATGAGGTCATCGTTGTCGAGCGATCCCGACGCTTCCCCTTCGACCGATCCCTCCTTACTGCCCTCGTGGACCGCTGGCAGCCTGAGACGCATACCTTCCATCTACCCTGCGGAGAGATGACGCCGACTCTGCAGGATGTTTTGATGCTGACCGGCCTCCCAATCGCAGGCCAGGTGGTTGTGCCACCGGAGGTGGATGACGACTGGCGTGACGACCTTTTTGCTTGGTTTGTAGGAGTCCTCCCGCCTGCACAGGGAGGACAGCCGCAGTACGCCCCGCTACACCCACGACAGTGGCACGGTCCCACTCTCACGTGGCTTCGCCAATTCGAGGTATGTGTCGGCACGGTTCAAAATTGGTCCAATTTATTTTATCTGTGTAACCAAAAACATTTTCTTCTTGCAGGTAACTAGGATGGCTGGGGACGCCACGGAGTACCAGGTGAGCCGGCACCTGGAGGCTTACCTGTTGTGGTTGTTTGGGTGGGTGATGTTCACCACGACCCATGGAGACAGCGTCGACGCTAGGCTTGTCCCGATCGCACGGGCCATAGCGGATGCTGCCCCCCATGAGGTTCCCGAGTACAGCTGGGGGTCAGCTGTACTTTGTGCCACCTACCGGGGACTATGCGATGCGTGCCTCAGGACGCGCCTCGGTTCGATCCTCTCCGGGTGCCCACTCCTACTCATGCTATGGTCGTTCGAGCGCTTCCAGATTGGACGACCATGGGTTGACGACCGGGTGTATGGCCCCGAGTTCTACGGGGACACGGCGGTGGACCGCCCTACGATGGGCTCTCTTTGGTGCCGCAGACGGGTACGGACATGTTTTTGGGGCTACGCAATCTCGCTTTACAGCCTCTTTCGTATTAACTTTGTATCGGTACCTTCTGTAGCCACAATGGGCTGGTCTGCAGGTACGGAGTGTCTACGCCCACTTCACCGAGGCGTTCGACCTTTTGCGGCCGGAGCGTGTCCGGTGGGAGCCTTACACCTTATCGGAGGTTAGGAAGTGCGCACCGCACGGTTTATCCATCCTTTGCGCGCGAGATCTGGTGTACTTGCACACACGACGGAAGCTTGTGTACGATGTGTACGTTGAGGATTACTTGGTTCACCGGGTAATGAGGCAGCTGGGACTCAGGCAGGAGGTTCCTGTTCCACGCGGTGTGCCAGTCCCCACAGAGACACACATGTCGGTAACATCACTCCCCCTTACATTTCGAATGCAACTCATTGCACATGCTAACGGGTTTACAACTTTCGTAGGCATTCGAGGAGAGGTGGCCGCCGGACTAACTGGGCCGTGAAGATGGCCCCTTGGGTGGAGCAGTGGACTCAGGCACTACAAGATCGGGTTGCAGATTATGACGTATACGACATACAGGGATACCAGGAGTACCTGCAATGGTACTCCCCACTTACGCGAGTACGCCTCTTGCCCCCTGCTGACCCGGAGGATATTGTGCCGGCTCGTGCTCACGACACATATCGCACCCATGTTGCATCGGCGATGCACTTTGTGGTACGTAAACTAGGCAATCTACTCAAATTTTTAATGACATGCAAGCATACATATATCTTACGTCATGTCATCACTTTCAGGGCGACATGGGGACAGAGATGGAGCAAGACTTGAGGTCCATGAGAGGCCGTTTGTGCGGGGGTTTGGAGACCTCCCGGGAGGACATCACGGCGTTCATGGATCGAATGATCGCGAAGACGGCGAGGATTGTGCGGGCCGTTTCGTGCCAGGATAGTTTTGACACCGCTGCTGTGGGGTCGCATACGTCAGGCGTAAGACAGCAGGGGGTCCGGATTAGTACACGACCGCCACCGACGCCACCGCCGCCGACACCTCCCACGCTGTCGTACCCACCGCCGCCCCCGACAGCACCCTTCGGACCTCGGACGCTGTCGTACCCACCGCCGCCACAGGAGCAGCCTGGGAGCTCGTCGTGGCAGCAGCAGGCCCCGTTCTTCGGGGCAGGTAATATTCTCACTTAAACATGCATTGCATTTCATGGTAACTAATAGTCGTGTATGACAGGCCTCCCGTTAGGATACCCTGGTGGAGCGACATGGATGCCTACTCATTTCTTCATTCCGACCCCAGGTGTGTTCAATATGCTTCGTAAACTGACATTGTAAGACATTTTACTTTCAAATATATTCGTCACTCGAACTGACTGTAGTACTTCCAGGTTACCGTCCGGAGGGCCAGACTACGCCGCACACGCGGGCGGACGACTTCGACACGGAGTATGCTGGTCCGACGCATCTGGACGTCCTGTTTGGGTTGCACCCGAGCGCCCCCACGCCTACACACCCTACAGACCCGAGTTCTTCAAGCCGCACTCCTGTACCACCCGTGCTTGGAGCCCGGATCAGGCACCCACCAGACCGGTGGACCCCTTCAGGGCCCAGACGTCGACCGGCAGATGAACGTCGACAGGAGAGGCGTACCAGACCTCGTGCACAGGGGCAGGGAGGCGACTAGGGAGAGGGAGGTGACCAGGGAGAGGACTACGACGATGTCGACGATTGGGTATTGTATTGCTACGTTGTATTTCTGCGTTGTAATGTTTGTTGTTTATTGTACATTTCTGTCAGCTTTTGTCAAATCAAACTCGTGTCATTATTGCTTTTGTCCCATCGCATGCAAAGCGTCAGAAGAATCCGATGCTCGCGGATTTGATCTTCTCTTAAGTCCGCCACTGTACCCTATGGCTGGCTATTTAAGGCCGAGTGGTCGCCTCCCAATAATCACAGCAAACTTTCCCCTCGCCCCCAACCAAGTTCGCCAACCAACCAACCGGTGCCAATGGAGTTTCCCTCGCCCCCACGCCACAGCGTTGCCGTAGCCATCCCCGAACGAACGCAGGTCCGCATGTGCCTATGCGGGGATCCATGCCGCTTTCGGCAGTCTGTAGACAACTCATACACATACGGTATGAGATACTGGAGCTGCCGCAACCGCGACTCCGAGCCAACGCTGGGGATGCGAATGCGACGGAGAAGCCCGGTATGTGCGTACTTGCATTTCATGTTACATCAAACCGTGCAAACCTTGATACGGTAATACTATCTGCTCTCACCAATTGTAGCCTCCGTTGTGCGAGTTCGTCGAATTCTACGACGCAGAGCAGACGCCTGACATGGAGAGGATGCGGGATCGGGAGTACTCGCATCGTAGAGCTATGGTAGAGCAGCAGTGGCGTGATCAGGAGCAGGAGGAGAAGCGCATGAAGGCTGCCGAAGAAATGCGTGCACAGAGGGAGGCCGAACGGCTCCGCCTGGCAGGCCAGCTGGAGGCTGAGCGTGAGAGGAAGCGCGAGAGGGCAGCTAGGGCCAGGGCGGCAGGCACCGATGGTTTGCGCAATGGGAAATATCCTCGGTGCACTCAGTAGTGTAGCAGAAGGACCCTTATTGTTTCGTTTACCTAAGGCATGTTAACTTTAAGCCAGTATTTCTGCATTTCCTATATTGTAATGTTACGTTGTTACTGTTATTTCGTTTACCAGAAGGGCTCTGTGTTGTGATATTATGTTGTTGCGTACGTACTTACGTATTGCATTTTTGCATTTATGAATTTCCTATGTATTTTATTGGACCATGCGTGATATCTTATCGGAGTACTCGATAATACTTAAGGTTATTGAGCTAGTGCGTTTTAGATGCAAACAATGGTGTAAATCAAAGATTTTCACATAATATGCCAGTCCATATATAAAACATCAAATCTCATCCATTGTTACAAAAAAATAACCCCAAACTCGATATCTTACGGCCTGTCGAAAAGGCTTAAGCGCTATAGTTGTAGAGTACTCGATAATACTTAGGCCCTGTTTGGCAAAGCTCCATATCTCAGCTCCACCTCAGAGCTGAAACTTGTAGAATGAAATAAAGTGACTTAAATTTATAATTTTATACTAAAATATAAACAAGATGACTCACCTAAACATTCTTAACATACCCACAACTCCAGCTCCACGAATCTGGTGAAGCTAGAAATACCCAGCTCCACCAACTCCACGGATTTGGTGGAGCTGGAGCTCTGCCAAACACCCCCTTAGTGTTATTGCGCTAGTGCGTTTTAGATGCAAGCAAATGTGAAAATCAAATTTTTTCCCATAATATGTCAGTCCATATATCAAATATCAAATCTCATCCATCGATACAAAAAAATTCCCTCAAAACACGATAGCTTACGGCCTGCCGAAAAGGCTTAAACGCTATAGTTTCGAAATACTCGATAATACTTAAGGTTATTGAGCTAGTGCGTTTTAGATGCAAACAATGGTGTAAATCAAAGATTTTCCCATAATATGTCGGTCCATATATCAAATATCAAATATCATCCATTGTTACAAAAAAATAACCCCAAACTCGATATCTTACGGCCTGCCGAAAAGGCTTAAGCGCTATAGTTGTAGAGTACTCGATAATACTTAGTGTTATTGCGCTAGTGCGTTTTAGATGCAAGCAAATGTGAAAATCAAATTTTTTCCCATAATATGTCAGTCCATATTTCAAATAACAAATCTCATCCATCGATACAAAAAAATTCCCTCAAAACACGATAGCTTACGGCCTGCCGAAAAGGCTTAAACGTTATAGTTTCGAAATACTCGATAATACTTAAGGTTATTGAGCTAGTGCGTTTTAGATGCAAACAATGGTGTAAATCAAAGATTTTCCCATAATATGCCGGTCCATATATCAAATATCAAATATCATCCATTGTTACAAAAAATTACCCCCAAACACGATATCTTACGACTGTAAAATAGCTTAAGGGTTATAGTTTAGGACTACTCGATATCACTTAGGGTTATTGCGCTAGTGCATTTTAGATGCAAACAACGGTGTAGATAAAATATTTTTCCATAATATGCTAGCCCAGATATCGTATAGCAAATCTCATCCATTCTTACGAAAAATTACCCCTAAACACGATATTTTACGGACTACCGAAAAGGCATAAACGCTTTAGTTTCGGAGTACTTGATAAATGGGTCTTTACGGTAAACTCAATTTGTACATTTCAATTTCGCATGCTTTTTGTAAAAAAAAATAAACCTACGTATATTTTTGTAACATGCGAATAAAAAACTATTATTTATAAAAAAATTCTTGCCGCGCAGCCCTGCATAGTTATACAAAAATAATCCACAACTAACAACTGAAAATAAGGAAAAGAATGAATTAATCTATTTATTTCCGCAAATTTTTAGGAAACAAACTCCTAACCATAAATTTTAAAAATAAATTTTTAAATATTTTTTCCTTCATTTCATTTTTTAATAAGGAAAAGAAGAAATAAAATGAATTAATCTATTTGTTCCCACAAATTTTTAGGAAACAAACTCCTAACCATAAATTTTAAAAATAAATTTTCAAATATTTTTTCCTTCATTTCACTTTTTTCCTTCTTTTCCTCCTCTTTCCCTTTTTTCTTTTTTTTTCCATGGCTTGACCGGCAGCTGCCCTCCCTGCCCGTCGTGCCCCCCTGCCCGCCCGGCCCGTTGTCGCGCCACGCTGGCGCGAGATGCGCCAGTACCCACCCCCTCGCGCCACGCTGGCGCGAAATGCGCCAGTGCCCACTCCCCCTCGCGCCACGTGGCAGACTCGCGATGACGTGGCGCGAAAAGTCCTAAATCGCGATGACGTGGCGCGAAAAGAGCCTACTTCTGTAAAAAAAAATTATGAAGATATATTTTTGTAATACACAATTAAAAAATGATTATTTATAAAAAAAATTCTCACAATCGGTTCTCAGTAGGAACCGATTGTGATGACCACCCTCATCACAATCGGTTCTGAGCTAGAACCGATTGTGATGAGGGTGTCATCACAATCGGTTCTGAGATAGAACCAATTGTGATGAGGGGCTCCTTATCACAATCGGTTCTGAGTAGGAACCGATTGTGATGACCACCCTCATCACAATCGATTCTGAGATAGAACCGATTGTGATCACACCCCTCATCACAATCGGTTCTCAGCTAGAACCGATTGTGTGACACTATGGTTTGGTGTGACGTTATAGAAGGTGAAACTAGAGAATAAAACCTTTCGGCTTAGGGTTTTCTCGCGTTTTTTGGCCGGTTGAAGTGTTATGTCGCCACGGAGTGTCGTAACCTTATTTAACGTGCATGATAAGGTTAATAACATTATGAGATGTGGAATTAAGGTTAAAACTATAGGATATGGAGGTTAATAGCTTTTCCGGGGCGTTTCCGGGCCGTTTTCGGGGTTTTGGGCCTTCCCGGGGGAGTTTTGGGCCTTGGTGGGCTTTGGTGGGATGGATTAGGTCTCCGTAACGGACTAGAATTGGGTGTGGGGGCTGGTAAAAGGGGTTTCCCTGCCCCTTTGGGGCGTCCACCCTGCTGCCTTTGCGCCCCTTGAGGCCTTGGTGCGCCCCCCTCACCTCCCCCCACTTGCCAAGCCCTAGCCGCCCCTTCCCTTTGAGCCTTGCGCCTCCCCCTTGCTCTCCTCCATTGCCCCACCTCTCCACCACCTCTACTCCACCCCCTTGCTGCCCTAGGGTGGTCTCCACACCTCTGCACCTTGTGGATCCATCCGTTGGAGCGAGGAGCGAGGAGCGTGGAGCGAGGAGCGATCCGCGAGGAGATCTATTAGAGATTCGTTCGTTGGGCAAAGGTATGATCATGGGGATCCTTGGGTTTGATCTAGGTACTGTTCTTAGGGTGTTTATGAAGTTTTTAGATCAATTGGTGGTGCTGGGTTGGAGTTCTTTGGGTTAGATCTAGACGTTGCCACGTTTCTGTTTTCGGGCAGATTGAGCAGTCGGGCTAGGGTTTGAGTTTTCGTCGATTTAGAGTCCGAATCTGTCCGTACGGACTTAAAAGAAGTTGTATATAATTTAATTATCTTTCCGTGGACATAAAGCACGTTAAAATCCGATCAGCCGTTTGAAAGTTATGGCCGTTTTACCGAGCGTGTTAAAATCTGTGACGCAATTAGAACAGATCGTAGTAATCTGTAGATTAAACAATTTTTGATTCCGAATCAGTCTTTCCGTATAACTAGGAAAAAGTTGGAAATTTCCTAAGCTTCGCGATGGTGTACTCATTTAATCGATTTGGAGTCCCAGAACTCAAGTTATGGCCTTTGCAAGGCTGCTGTCCCGCCGGGACAGAACCTCTGTTTTAGGTTTTGCGAGTAGCGGGCAATGTCGGGTGAGATGGGGATTTGTGTACTGTTTTGTGGGTATTATTGAGAGTATGTGATGCCGTTGTGCAGGTGGTGTGACCCCGGGGGTGCCCTCTACTTCCCACAATCCCGTCGCCCACGGTTGAGGCAAGTGTGTTGTAATGAATAGCGGAATTGTAGGTTGCTTGTGGAGATTAGATGAAAGATTGAATACTTGCTATGATCACTTGCCATGCTTGCTGTTTTCCAATGATATATTGAGTATGATTATCATGATTCGATGCCATGTGTTAATATTTGTCATGATGAGATGCCATATGTTTATGTACATGTGAAATATGATATTTGGATGTTGTTTAGCTTATGTTTGGTAGCATTCGGGCATATTAAATGCCGGGGTGTTACAGTTGGTATCAGAGCGGGCTGTAGGTCCTTGGAATGTGTATTTTTAGTGTCATGCTATAGGGTACAACTAAAATGTGATGTGGAATAACTTAGAAACATGGCTTAGGTTTTTACTAAAATTTTGTCATAGGATAGCAACATTAAAACTTGCAAAAGTGGTATAACTAATCTAAAATTTGACACACATGGATGCACAGTCGGAAGGGTATGGGTATCGTTGTTTACGCTTAAATGTTGTACTTAAGCCTTGTTGCTAAATGCTATATTTGATATAGTACGTTGCTATGTCTATGAGATAAATGATTGAATTATTCCTGTTGTGGTGGTAAAAGTGGGGTTTTGGTGCCGAAGGGTTTCGGCCACCTCTCTTATTTCATAGTAAGGGTGAGGTTTGACGGTGTGGCCGGTTAGCGCCACCACCGAAGAACTATTGACCCTGTAGGAGAAGAGTGCTTATCCTTTCTGTCGTTGATCGGGTAGTTGACTGGAGTCAAATAGAAGAGTTAATGGTGGTTTCCTTCGTATGTTCTTTGCCGTTCTGACGGTCGGTGTTCTTTGCTTTTCTTGGCTTTAGTAGATTTGAATCAAATGAAAATTGTTGGGTTTTCGCGGATCGTTTCGTATGCGGTGTGTGGTTTTCTCTTCCTTGGTTGAAGACGAAGAAGAGGAGACTAGTGTTGCGCTTCTTTTGGGCGCCTTTCCAGTTTTGATGCCTGTTGATTGCATTATGGGGAACAAGCATTCAATTTATCCCTGTGTTTGTCTCTCTCTGAGGTTAAAGGAGTTATTGCGGAGTTGTGCGGACACTGGCCGTCGTGGCTGAAGTTCTGTGGCTTTGTAGTAGTACGTGGTGTTTGATTTCGTTATTTTACCGGTTTAAGAAATCATCTTTGAAAAACCCTTCTTGTTTCGTGAAGGATTGGGGTTTGGTGCTAAGGTTTTATTTGCAAAGGTTTATTTGATCGGTTGGTTCCCTCCAGTGGGAGTCTTGGAGATTGAAAAGTGTTTTGGAGAATTCCTTTGCATGACCAAGTTTGGGTTTGTCTCATCGCAATTTTGAGAGTCAAATTTTCCTTATGAACTTAGGATGAATTTTAAAACTAAAATGCTGTAAACAAAGTAGTCTTTTGACTGAAATCGTTTGTCCCTAGTAAGAATTGATGTTTAGCATGTTATGTAGTAGGTAACAATGTGGTTTATGGATTGATGTGTTGCTAAGTTAAATTTTGAGTTGAATCAATTCAGTGTGATTAATATCTCTAGCTTGAGAATAAATAGACTAATAGTGTTGCAGTTTACTCTTAGCGAGAATGATTAAATGTGTTAATGTACCTGCTTAAAATCTGTTGCCTTGCTTTAAAAGTGCTTATGATCCTTGTTAATGTTAAAAGTTTAAACTTTGATGCATAGTTAAAATATTAAGATGATGTAGACTACTGTTATTGTAAAAGAAACTTTGCTGGTTGTTAAAGATGTTCTAATCTAATGGATTAATAGAGAAATTTAATCGTGTTGACTATTGACTTTAATTTGGATGTTGATTAGAGTTGCTATTTATGTTGTTGCAAACTACTAGCATCTTTGGAAGTATGCAGTTGTGTCGCTACAATGCTAGTATTGATATCAATGGAGAAGACATAAGACTTATTGTTAATGATGTTGTTAATGGTAGTGTTAATGCTAGTATTCAGTCTATTTTAAATAGTGGGAGTATGTTGTGTGGTGGTAATTTTGTTTATCACCTATGTATAGGGTAGCTAAAAGTAATGTTGTTGGTTGATGATTATGCCCATTTGTTGTTATTGATGACTAAGTAGTTGTGGTAACTGTTTAGATTATTCGTTGGAAAACCATGGTTAAAATAGAGGAAAATTTTAACATGTTGCGATGGAGTGAGCTTTGGTTAATTAACATGATGTACAATTTCATCCTTAATGAATGTATGCCTTGGAATCCTAGTTATGAACTTTGTCTTGTAGAGATAATATTTACATGTTGAAGTCGTTGTTTAACTGAATAAGGTTCGGTTGTCGAGACATGAATATATAGGTGGTATGAAATTTATAGGTTGATCTTGCTGAAAGATTTGTGGAAGTACTATGTTTCAAATTTAGAATAAGATGTATTATGATTCGGTGAGCCGTGGGGATCATGTCATTATAGTCTTGGTTGGGTGCCTTTTTGATAAGCATCATAAACCCTTATTAAAAAATGTTGGGAATGGTAACTAGATGAAGAATTTGTTGTGAAACTTTCGGTTGAATTGTGTTGGGGCTCCTCAGATAGTAAATAGTGATTATTGAAGTCTTTAATGGAAAGCGTAGTGGAGTACTAGAGATGGTTCCTTTCATGCTGAGCTGTTGTCTAAAACCTTTGAAACTGGTTTGGTTGTTTGCCATCTCGGTTGAATGCTTTCGGTTGAGGTGTTCCTTATGTTGAGTTTCAGAGTTTCCCCAAAACTCGTAGTGGTTGGTGTCGACCTTTGGTTTTGGCGAATTTGTTTAGTTCGTGTTGTGTGTTTGAGTTTACATCCAAAAGTTTTTTAGTGGATCGCGCCCTTTCGTGTTCGCACTGATTTATCTTTGGAATTAATTTTAAAAGGAAGCAGATGGTCATAAAAGGGTTGTGTTGGAAACTTTTGAGTTAAGCCCTTGATGTGTAACTCTATTTGACTAGAGTTGGAGTCATTTGGAAAATGTGTCTGGTGTGCGGGTGTTTTACAAGTCTGGATTTTTATGAATGTTTCATAAGTGAGTTTGGTTAGTGAAGAGTTTTCTTTTTGGATTGAGTTTCCCTCTCTTTTGATAAAAATTTATGGCGCTTGTGTCTGCAGATGTTTGATTTTGGAGTCGATGTTCTGTTCCAAAGGGTTGAGTTTGATTTTGCGAGGTGTTGCAAAGCTAGTGTTAAATCGAAGATGGGTTTTCACACGATGTGGTGTTTTGTTGATTAACGATGTTGCCGTCATAGTTTATACGAATTAGCGCAACTCGATGTTATTCGAGATTTATTCATATGATACCGAGGCAAAAGTCATCATGTGAATGACTATTCGGTAGTGTGGTTACATGATGAGGGAATGGTGAAAAGTAAACATGACATCGTTTTTACATGTTAAATGATAAAAGAGTCGTTGAGCCAGGTCGGTGAGAAAGTCATATATGGAGATATGACTAATCCGGAGTGCTCTGAAGAGTGTGCATTTATGTCATGAAACGAGATTTCCCTTGCTTTCTAGTATGAAAAGAAGCAATGAACAATTTCTGGTATGTTGGTTGTGATGTAGGGGATTTATGCTTCCTTTGTGTTTTGGCTTGGATGTTGCCGAATTCTTTCCAAAATGGTTGTTAACGCTTTGGGTTTGAGTTGTTGTGTGTACACTTGGGCTTGATAGCTAAGTGTTTTTGTGTGAGGGCGAGACCCTCTTAAGAAAGGAACCAATTGTGGTTTGGTAAGGTTTTCGATCCTAGCTTGGGCTAGGTGTCGAACCTTAGTGGTATAAGGGTGGTTTGTGATGGAGGTTGATGATGTATGGGTTTAACCTTTACTAAGAGTAGCGATCGGTGGAAGTGAAGTTGACGGTAGATCGGTGATAATTGCCCTGCCGTGAGCAGTTGTCTTCACTAGTTGTTTTTGGGTTTGAGTCTTGCCTGGCAAAGGATGGAATAAAATGTTAGTATGATCGTGTATCGGAAGGGCTAGTGTGCCTTAATGAGTTATTCCCCTCGATGGAAACTTTCGGGAATGAAGAGAGGTTGTTAAAGGAATTGTGACTTCCTTTGACTTTGTCATGTTGAGTTTATTGCAGTGTGTAGTCAGGTAGGTTGTGATAGAAGGGTGAGGTGTTTGTCGTGAGGATTCGAGCGTTTTGGGTTGTTGAAGCCCTTCGAGGTTGAAACGCAGATTCTGTTTGGGATTTGAATTGAAAGTTGAACTGTGAGCGGTTGCCCTTAGTTGAGCTAGATCAACACTTTTTCTTTAAGTGTTGGTTTTGGGAACTCGTTTGTCGTTTGTTTCCGGTTCTAGTCGTTGTGCGAATGTTTTGTGCTACAGAGAAGCCTTTTGTCCCTTGGGGACTTTGTTGTTGTTTTTGGCGTCCTTCGAATTCGAGGTCGAATCCTGTTGAAGGGGGGAAGAATGTGACACTATGGTTTGGTGTGACGTTATAGAAGGTGAAACTAGAGAATAAAACCTTTCGGCTTAGGGTTTTCTCACGTTTTTTGGCCGGTTGAAGTGTTATGTCGCCACGGAGTGTCGTAACCTTATTTAACGTGCATGATAAGGTTAATAACATTATGAGATGTGGAATTAAGGTTAAAACTATAGGATATGGAGGTTAATAGCTTTTCCGGGGCGTTTCCGGGCCGTTTTCGGGGTTTTGGGCCTTCCCGGGGGAGTTTTGGGCCTTGGTGGGCTTTGGTGGGATGGATTAGGTCTCCGTAACGGACTAGAATTGGGTGTGGGGGCTGGTAAAAGGGGTTTCCCTGCCCCTTTGGGGCGTCCACCCTGCTGCCTTTGCGCCCCTTGAGGCCTTGGTGCGCCCCCCTCACCTCCCCCACTTGCCAAGCCCTAGCCGCCCCTTCCCTTTGAGCCTTGCGCCTCCCCCTTGCTCTCCTCCATTGCCCCACCTCTCCACCACCTCTCCTCCACCCCCTTGCTGCCCTAGGGTGGTCTCCACACCTCTGCACCTTGTGGATCCATCCGTTGGAGCGAGGAGCGAGGAGCGTGGAGCGAGGAGCGATCCGCGAGGAGATCTATTAGAGATTCGTTCGTTGGGCAAAGGAATGATAATGGGGATCCTTGGGTTTGATCTAGGTACTGTTCTTAGGGTGTTTATGAAGTTTTTAGATCAATTGGTGGTGCTGGGTTGGAGTTCTTTGGGTTAGATCTAGACGTTGCCACGTTTCTGTTTTCGGGCAGATTGAGCAGTCGGGCTAGGGTTCGAGTTTTCGTCGATTTAGAATCCGAATCTGTCCCTACGGACTTAAAAGAAGTTGTACATAATTTAATTATCTTTCCGTGGACATAAAGCAAGTTAAAATCCGATCAGCCGTTTGAAAGTTATGGCCGTTTTACCGAGCGTGTTAAAATCTATGACGCAATTAGAACAGATCGTAGTAATCTGTAGATTAAACAATTTTTGATTCTGAATCAGTCTTTCCGTATAACTAGAAAAAGGTAGGAAATTTCCTAAGCTTTGCGATGGTGTACTCATTTAATCGATTTGGAGTCCCAGAACTCAAGTTATGGCCTTTGCAAGGCTGCTGTCCCGCCGGGACAGAACCTCTGTTTTAGGTTTTGCGAGTAGCGGGCAATGTCGGGTGAGATGGGGATTTGTGTACTGTTTTATGGGTATTATTGAGAGTATGTGATGCCGTTGTGCAGGTGGTGTGACCCCGGGGGTGCCCTCTACTTCCCACAATCCCGTCGCCCACGGTTGAGGCAAGTGTGTTGTAATGAATAGCGGAATTGTAGGTTGCTTGTGGAGATTAGATGAAAGATTGAATACTTGCTATGATCACTTGCCATGCTTGCTGTTTTCCAATGATATATTGAGTATGATTATCATGATTCGATGCCATGTGTTAATATTTGTCATGATGAGATGCCATATGTTTATGTACATGTGAAATATGATATTTGGATGTTGTTTAGCTTATGTTTGGTAGCATTCGGGCATATTAAATGCCGGGGTGTTACAGATTGTGATGTGGTGTCCACCACACCTTTAATTCTATTTTCCATCTAATTTAAGTTCAAGCCGAGTCGGTCTCCACTTTGCTAAACTTTCTGTATATATGCTATTGAAATGCATTCCTTTCATTGCCTTCACAAAAAGCAATAGGTTTGATTAGTAGTGTCAGTTTTAATTGAAACCGACTGCAATATGAAAGGACTAGTAGTGCCGGTATTATTCTTGGTATTGTTTTAATAATTGTTTGGGATTATGTGTTGTTCTTGGATGGAATGGAAAGAATGTGCAAGTAATTACTAATAATTATGCGTTGAGTGGAAAAATTCTTCCCTTTCCTTCCTTATGGAAGTATTGTCCTGTATATTTTAACTAAAATAGGTTCAACAGCAAGTTAACAAGTTGGCAAGTTTGTACTTTTACTTTGCTGGTACTTTACCCTTGAAATGGCATTAGCTTGTCTCAATTAGACATGGCAATCTTACAACTTTATTTACAATACAACCCTCTTTAATGATCTACACTCATGTAATTTGTTCCATGTGTGTCGTCGTCACCACTAAGTGCTTGCTTATAAATATGCTAAAAACCTCAACTGAGAGAAAATAGAGGGTAAATCTTCTCAAGCTGGGGCTTCAACTTACCCTCTTAACACACATCCTTAAGGATTTCAGATTTTTCTCCCACAAGTCTAAGTTTCAACAAGAGTATGTTCTATTTTTCGGGGTGGCGACGGTTATTTTTTGCTCTTGAACACCAACAACAGAGGAGAGTTCATCCCCGAGAGGATATAAACCTTGCGAGTCTCATCACAATCGGTTCTTTCTCAGAACCGATTGTGACAACCCGTTTCCTCATCACAATTGGTTCTTTCTAGGAACCGATTGTAATGAGGAGGAAATGGGTTATCACAATCGGTTCTTTTTCAGAACCGATTGTGATGATGGACTTATCACAATCGGTTCTGAGAAAGAACCGATTATGATGAGGGGGTCATCACAATCGGTTCTTTTTCAGAACCGATTGTGATAAGTGGTATATCATCACAATCGGTTCTGAAAAAGAACCGATTGTAATGAGACCCCTCATTACAATCGGTTCTTTTTCAGAACCGATTGTGATGAGGAAACGGGTTATCACAATCGGTTCTTAGAAAGAACCGATTGTGATGATGATTCTTATCACAATCGGTTCTTTCTCAGAACCGATTGTGATAACCTATTACCAAAATTTACGAATGACATACACGTATCACAATCGGTTTTTTAGTCAAAAGTTTGGAACCGACACAGATGAAGCGATAGTGATGTATCATTTTGTAGTAGTGACACTTGCCTTTAACCTCGGGCGACGGATTGGCGAGAGGATGAGGGCACTCCCGGGGTCACACCACCTGCACATACATGCCACACACTCAATTCGTTCCCCCAAAACAGTACGCAAAGACTCATCTACCCTGCCCTTACAAACTACTCCCAAAACCGAAAAACAGAGGCTTTGTCCCAACGGGACAGCAGCCTTCGGAACACCATAACTTGGGCTTAACGACTCCGATTCAAGTAAATGAGTACATCATCGCGAAGCATACGAAATTTCCTAACTTTTCCTAAGTTTTGGGAAAGGCTAATTCGGCCACTAAAATTGTTTAATCTACAGGATACCGTGACCTGTTCCATTCACGTCATAGTTTTAAACACGTTCGGTAAAATGGCCATAACTTTCAAACGACTGATCAGAATTACACATTTTTTATGTGCAATTAAAGGTATCGAAGTTACCTACAACTTCTTCAACAGGCGGTCGACCAAATTCCGCACCTAAAATTGCGAAAACCTTAACCCTAGGTCGGGTGCACAATATACCCGAGGCAGAGAACGTGGCAAACTCTAGTTTTCATCTAATCTACCAATCACAGCACCACCCCTTGATCTAAAAGCATCAAAACAACTTACAGAACAGTACCTAGACCACACCGAACAAGACCCCAAAACCTTACCTCTTCTTGACGGATCACCCGGTCGACGAACGTCTCCTCCTCGCGACCCGATCTCTCCTCCAATCACCGGGAACGCCAGATCTTCTTGGACGGAGAGCTCCTGGACAGCGAGATGGCAAGGAGGTGGTGGCTTTAGGGCCGGCTAGGGGAGAAGGAGAGGTGCAAGGGGATGGTGGCGCATGGGGGGAAGAGGAGAGGAGGAGGTGGCGGCTAGGTGGGAGGGGAGGGGCGCATGGAGGGGAGGAGAGGGGGTGGGGCGCACCAAGGGCTAGGGCAGCAGGTTTGCTGCCCTAGTCCACCTCCACATGGCCCAATTATGTCCCACCTTCGGCCCAAATGGTCCCCCTAAGGCCCGAACTCCCCGGAAAGCCCAAATTCTCCCCCGAAAAAGCCCAAACTCACAGAAAAGGCCCAAAAATATGACACCAAAGTCGTACCTTAATGCCGACATCAAAAAATGACTCATACCGTCATTCCATAGTATCACACCATCTTCCCCACATGGCCCAAGAGCCTCCCCCAACGGCCCAAATTGTTCCCCCAAGGCCCAAACTCCCCTGGAAGGGCCCAAACACCCGGAAACGGCCCAAAAACATGATATACAATCGTATCGTATTGCCAAAATCTATAAAGTCACATTCCATAATGTCACTTTTCATAATGTCACATCCCGTGATGTCACAAATAGCGTACCATCCTTTCAACTTTTATATCATATGCAGTTATTACTTGATTATACCTATTCAACATTTCATATAATGTTTAGACCCATCTTAAGTTTAACAAGGATCTCATGTGATTAAGGAAACCCCATTATTTAGGAATATAACTACCGATTCCCACAAAATAACAACTTTACTGAAACTACATGCATGCATAATATATTGATAAAAACAAACTAGACACCATAAAAAATGGGATCAAAATGATCAAATGAGGGTGCTTAACTTGTTGTTAATTATTAGGTGGGTAATTGGGGTCAGTGGTGAGATCGTCATCGACGTACTCAGATTCGTCGGCGTCTACATGTTGTTCGTGAAGAAGCATGATAAATAGAAAAATAACAAGCTTCAAAATAGGGTAAAAAGAAATTAGATGTAAAAACCAAATCAAAATGCATCAAAAGTGATATGTGTGGTTTTATGATTTGCTAGCGTTATCATATTGGTTCTTTTAGTTTCTCTTATTTGCGGTTAGGTCCTTTTCACACTGATCCGCTAAGAGACAACTAGGGTTTGATCTAGGGCTGGATTCCTTAACTTTTATGCATATGTTATTTTTATTCATTGAATTCTAGAAGCTAAGATTATAATTATGACCACCGTAGAGAAGAAGTCAACCTTCTAGAGGAGGTGCACGACCGGGTAGCCTTGTGTGCTGCTCGGTACCAGCAGAGTCTCAGGCGGTACCACGCCACCCGGGTCCAGGAGAGAACACTGGCAGTGGGCGACCTTGTCTTGCACAGAATTTAGACGCATGTCGGTTGCAACAAATTGTCTCCCCTATGGGAGGGCCCCTTTAAGGTGGTCTCAGTCTCTCGACCCGGAGCGGTTCGGTTGGCCATTGAAGATGATCAAGAATTGATGAACTTCTAGAACCTGGAAATGTTGCAAAAATTTTACCCCTAGTTCGCTCCGATCAGCCAAAAGGATGGTGCCCCCTGGCGGTGGCGGAACATCCGGTTTGACGGCGGTGGCGACCATGGCGGCTTCTCGGGGTTTGATGGGTTTCGCACCCTCTTGTTGGTCTAAGGGGTAGAAGCTGTCCTTCCGTCCGAGCTGTTGCTCGGCTCCCCCAGCTGATCGGCAACGACTGCTAGCGGTCAAGGAAGTTGTTTGCCTTAGAGGCTTTTGCTTTGTCTTTTTTGTCTTCCCTTCTTGTGCCCCGGTGGGTTGCGTTTGGCGTGGGTATCATTGGTACCAACAGTTTGGCAGCTCCTTGTTGATATGCGGCAACACCTGGCGTTCGCGTCGGGCAGGGACGGGCGACCGGGGGGCGAGTGCGGCGTGGTGGTTCAATGCGGCTAGCACACCTCGGGTTGTCATCGCAAACACCGCAGGCCCAATATCACTCCTGGGAACTCACTACCTTGACACACAACGCCGCGGTCTGGTTCCATGAAAAATCACAAGGGCTTAAGTTCCAAAAAGAAAAGGACCATGACAACCCCTCGCGGGGACTTGTGTTTCCTTTAGTCTATTTTCCCGCATGCCCCGCGTAATGTCTGCTTTTGTTTGCAGTGGCTATGTGCAACCACAGATGAAGTGCCGAAGCACTGGCCTAATGTAAGCGTTCAAGATCGCCTTGCGGCAAGCCTGGGGGTTGGTCGCCCGATGGTTGGATCAAGCAAACACGAGTGAATACAATCAAACGAGCATCCAGGTAAAGTCGAAAGAGGCTAATTCCCTTTGATGACTAAAATAGTTTTGCATACAGAAAAGCAAAGCAAGTAACAGAAGAAAGGAAGAAAACAAAGGCAACTGCCCGGGCAGTTACTCGTTGCGAGCAACTTGGATCTGCTCGGCAGGGTCCTCAGCTTTGAAAGTTTAAATTTTAAACTAAATTTATCGCAGCGGAAAGAGAGTCGGATCCGTTCAAAGTAAATCGGAACTTCTGATGTAGAATCAGAACTTCCGATGTACTATCGGAATGTCCGAACAGTGTAAAGAATAGTGCAACATGAGAATAGATCTAGAGAATTTCAAATTGCAATCACTTCAACCTAGTATAATGTAACAGAACTACACAAGACTAGCGACTAGAGTAGAACTTTAGATAGAAGATGGAATTCAAATGCACAAGGATAATTAAGGCTAGAAGACAAAGAATTTGTTCCCGAAGTTCGGATCCTTGAGGGGATCTTACGTCTCCGTTGAGGAGGCTCACAAAGAGCTCGGTCTTTTCCAACCCTTTCCTCCCAAACCTCGGTCACACTTGAGATTTAGTTTCACTTTTGATTTCTTCCCTTCCGGAGGCAAAATCGGCCTTCACAAACTTCTCACGGCTACCCACAATCTTCGGGAGCTCGTGAGTGATTCCTAGCTGTCTAGGAGTCCTTCAACCTCCAAGAGTAAAGAATGCAACTTGAAGCCACTCTTGAGGATGATCTCATGTGCTCAAGAATGTCTCTTTCATAATCTAGACTCAGATCTTGTTCAACCCTCACTCTCTTGTTTGATCACTAAGATCAAGGAGGAGAGGAAGAGGAAGCTACTCAAGAAGTGTGTTTAATGCTCAATAGAGAGAACCACAGCCAACAAGCTATCTTTCATTAAATGGGGTGGAGGGGTATATATAGGAGTGGGTAAAAACAAGCCGTTATTCCTCCACCCAGCCACATATTGGAACTTCCGATGTGCACATCGGAACATTCGATAAGTCTAATTCTCCAGAAAGACAACTGTTTTAAACGGTCGAAAAGCACACATCGGAACTTCCGATATTGACGATCGGAATGTCCAATGTATCTAAAAGACTACTTTTGAAAAGCATTTTCAAAACTACTCTAAGCCAACATCGGAATGTCCGATTACAGATCGAAACTTCCGATATGTCCAGAGAGTACCCTTTTCGGAATCCATATGGATCAGAACATCCGATCATAAAGTATCGGAACTTCCGAAGAGTCCAGAGGATACCCTAAAGCTGTTAAGCACATATCGGAACTTCCGAAGACCATTTCAGAATATCCGATGAATCCAGAGAGTGCACAAAACACTTACACCAGACAATCCGATACATCGGAACTTCCGATATAATATCGGAACTTCCGATATGGAGACTTATGAAAACCATTCGGTGTGCGTGTTACGACTCGTGTCTCTAAAAAAAATAGACATCCATATGGGCATCAAGACTTGTCCTAGATTGACCAAGTTGCATCCCTCTTAATAGTACGACATTTCTCTCATAAATAGCAAGCCGCCGCCTCTTTTAGGTTGTGGGTTTTATTTGATTAGTTTAGCCAAGTGCAAACTTGATCCTGCGAGTTGTGCTGGACAGCCACCTTGTTAAGATCGTCAATAAGACTCCACCTTGTTTTGCCTTTGGCATCCACCATCGCGTAGATGTTGTCCAAACTATCCCGCTCATGTGAGGGACAGTGAGGGAACATCTGTGCCATCTCAGGAATGTCATGGCAGAGACGAATGATGGCAACATATGCCCCATTGAGCAATGCTGTAAGTGGGCTCGGTGCCACCCCGTGGTAGCATCGGGTTGGCTCTCCCTCATGGCGTCCATGGATGGACAACTCTGTGATGTACATTGCCGAGGCTGGGCTGATAGAGGATTGGGAGATAAGATAATGTGGCAGCTCGGCAAAACTGATGCGACGCATCATATCCCACAAGGTCTGCTTCATGGAACCCTCACAATGACCTAGGTGTAGTAGCACGGCTCCCAACAGTTTACCATCTAAGAATAACGAAAATATTCAGGTTAGCAAAGCTTTATATGGATGAAGCATGCTAGGTAAAGGAAAGGCGATAAAACAGTAAAAACTGCAATAATGAAAATTTTTAGGTGTTGTTACAGAGTAGGAAAAATTATGAAAATTTTGGGTAGCTTCCTGAGGAAGTGATCTACCTAAGGTAAAATGTTCAAAATTTTTGCACTGATAGGTTACCCTATAAAAATTCAATACAGAGGTGCTATCTAAAACTCCTATTCCATGCTTACTGTCAGCTCTACCAATTTTAACCCCTTTTCTAGAGCTCAAAATCCTACAAAATTTTATGAGTTTGGTCTTGGTTTACCTAGGTAATATCCAGAATTTTTGTGGTATTTTTAGGTTCTTTATTTAGTCAACCACACAATGCCCTAATTTCCTGACCCATATCTACTCATTACGTGACTAACTTTTTGAAATGAGGTAAGACCATAAAATCTTTATCTCTTAAAGAGATGGTTCGAAGTAAGATAAGATTTGAGAGCTCCATACTAATTCTATAAATTTTAAAGCTTTAAATTTTTCTCCAAAACATTTTGATTTTCAAAAGCTTATCTTTCATTAATTTGAATGGCCTGAGAAGTAGAATAATGCACATTTTCGGATTATACCACCTTCTAGAATAATCAAGTTTTAAAACTTAAGATGAGCATAAAACCATTTTGAAAGATAAAATAAGAAAAGATGGCTATAAAGGGATGAGAGTAGCATTCGTACATTATCACAAATAAGATTTTATAACTAGAAATAACTTTTGAAGGAAAGCTTTGTCCTTAAATCTATCAACCATGCTAACTAAGGCCTTCCTACAATCGTATGGGCTCTTGTACCTCCTCGTTGTGGGCACTAAAGATATGAATCGAATCTCACTCGTACGTTGGACTGGAAGTGTGATATTATAGAATGTGACATTATCGAATGTGGCATTATTATGAGTTTATACCTTGTTTTTGGGCTCCGGATGTTTGGGCCTCTCCGGGGGAGTTTGGGCCTTGGGGGAATTAAATGGGCCGTTGGTGGGGGGTTTTTTTTGGCCCATGTGGGGGAAAATCCTGCCATTACCTAGGGTTTTCCACCCCCTTGCACCTCCCCCTAGGCTTGGTGTGCCCCCCTCCTCCCTCTCTAGCCCCCCTCCCCATCTCTCCCACCATGCGCCCCTCCCTCTCCTCCCTGGCCGGCCCTAGCAAGGATTCCTCCCCTCCCTTAGCTACCACACCTCCCTCTTCCGTTGATCCCTCCATTGGGGAGCATTGCGAACAAGAAGATCCAGCGATTCTGGCGTTTCCGGTGAGCGGAACGAAGATTGGATCGCGAGGAGGAGCCGTTCGTCGATCGGGTGGTTCGCCAAGGAGAGGTATGCTTTGGGGAATTTATGTGTACAGATTTGGTGCTAGTTAGATGGGTAAAATCAAGGTTAATTTTGGTGTTTAGGTGCTGTGATTAGAAGGATTTAGGAAGATTGCAATTTGGTCTCGCGTTCTGTCCTCAGACACATTAGGTCATCAGTCTTTAGACACGAATTAGACAATTTTAAATGCATTTTCTGTAGGGCCGGCTGTTGCGAAAGTTGTAGGTAATCGAATTACCTTTAATTGGGAACTAAAAACGTTAAGTTTAGTTCATCCGTTTAAAAGTTATGGTCAATTTACCGAGCACTGTCCAATCTGTTATGCGAATGGGACAGTCTGTGTTCAACCGTAGATTAGAGGACTTTAGAGGCCGAATCAGTTTTCGCGAATACTTAGAAAAAGGTGGAAAATTTCCTGAGGTTCGAGAAAATATACTCATTTACCTGATTTGGAGTTGTAGAACTTGAGATATGCTTGTTGGAAGCCTGCTGTCTCATTGGACACTCTCTGTTTTTCGGGTTTTAGGAGTGGGTTGTGAAGTCGTTGTAGATGATTGTTCCTGTATTGTTTTGTGGGCATGTTTTTGAGTGTATTATACCTATGTGCAGGTGGTGTGACCCCGGGAGTGCCATCAGCATCCCTCCACTCTGTCTCGCGTGGTTGAAGGCAAGTGTATTGTGATGGATGTGGTTCGGTGATCATATACTTGCTTATTATTGTGACGAATGTGGTTCAGTGGCCATATGCTTGCTTATTATTGTGATGAATGTGGATTGATGGCCATATGCTTGCTTATTGTTGTGATACAATCATTCAAGATGATATGCTACTATGTCTTAGCCTTGAACTTATATTGAAAATGCTCTAATTGGGTTTGTTGATGCATAACTATGGAATGATGAAAAGTAAATGGTGCATCTTTTGGCATTCATAAGCATGAGAGCAGGCCTGGTCGATGAGAAAGTCATAACTAGTCCGGTAAGGTCGGTGAGAAAGTTATGACTAATCCGAAGCGCCACTAACAAAAGTCCTACCTCGTAGTTCCATCCACCAAGGTGAATGGGAGCGGGTCAGTAAGAGTAGGACCCTCCACGGGATGGAAGGGAAAGAGGGTCCACACCGACGGGTGTGCACTCGGCAATACCGGTATGTGCTAAGCAAAGAGTCATGTTGCATTGCATTGCATAAATGAGAGCATAAATGAAGAAGGTTATGAGTTGATTCTTATGATTTGTGAATGGCATAAAGTATGTATGTGAATTGTTATTGTTTTGTACCATTGCAATACACTTTGCTGAGTGATGAACTCACACTTGTTGTTTATGTTTTTTAAGATATATTGAATCCGGCATGCGAGAAAGGGAGCTAGACACATGACATCACTTAGCATCATTCATTTAATCAATGTCATACTCCTTCCATAGTCGTGATGGTTATCTTATTTAGCTAAACCTTGGAATAATTGACCCGTTGGTTGTCATGATTAATCGTTTTATTCCTTATTGGAGTATGTGATGGTTAAAATATGTGTTGGACTTGAATGTCACTGAAAACCCCTGTTTGCATTGTTATAGTTGTTTCCAATTATGCTATCTTGTCATGATTATAATATTAATGCTTAAAACCATGAAAAAAAAAGAGTTTATGCTGCCGAATTTTTTTTAAAATTAATTGTGTAGTTGTTGTAATTTACTTTTAAATATGTTTAAGGTTGTTGTCTTTAGCTGTTGTGGTGACATTCTGGGCATACTAGGTGCTGGGGTGTTACAGGAAGTGACACCCATACTCCACTTAAGTGTATGCTCACTGTCCTCAACTAGTCCCGTGCACAAAATGTTATCCAGATGGCTCTCACTCAAGCAAATATGAGCCACCTGAATAGCACTATACACAATTACGCATAAGGAAGTTCCAATTCTTTTCTGAAGAACCATGCTGGGATTGAGATCAACCCTTCTGAACGTTTCACATGCCAGCCGCATCAGAACCTTGGTACCATCCACACCCACCAAGGGGTGTGAATCAGACAGTTGAGAACAATTCCGAGTACCCGGATGTGTCTAGTGCAAGTTCCCAAGATCAAAGCTTAGCGCCAACATATTATTCGAGCTGATTCATTACGCATGCACACAAGTAATTAACATAAAAGTATATTAGAAACCAATACATCTTCTTAATATTACAAGTCCATGGCCGACCAGCCAAATATAACACATAAAAGAGTAAGTTGCAGCGGAAATAAGTCATAACCAAAAGCGGGATAGCGGTATGCCCATCCAAACCCAAAGGCAACCGACTAGGAGAAAGCCCCAGTTCATCCGTCTAAGAAGTTATCAATCCTCTGTACGAAGTAAGTATCATCGGAGAACTCATCATTACCTTCGCCTAAACAATATTAGTTAAAGCAAACAATGAGTACAAGTATGTACTCACAAGACTTTAGTGTATGGAAGTAAATATACATGCATGGTTAACCCAAAGGAATAGAATTGGTAAAGAGCAATTGATACGAAACTAAATACAATAAATAAAGTTTAAATTCATCAATTTGTGACCCTCCATGGCCACGAATAACAAGCACATCGTAGTAAACCAAAAATTTTTAAGAATGATCAAACCCATTACAACTCATTTGCCAAAATTTTTGCAAATACAACATTATACTTGATATTACTTTCCCAAGTTGCTCTTGACCGTGAGCATGGATAATTAATTATATTATATATGTGCAGAGAGTGTACACTTTACCCACATGTCACATTCTAGCAATCATGTCAACCATACCATGCAATACATCCTGTATCCGTTTTGCTAGATTGTGACAAAACCATTCAATTCGCTAGAGTCTAGCCTAACACTAGCTTCGATGATGTCTAACACTTACTATGGTGGTGGAAATTCATCCTATATACACAGTACTAATGATAATTTACACCCCATTGCACCCTATGAAAAAACCCAAACCTGTACATATAGTACTAACGATGGTTAACGCTCCATCGCGTCCTTTACCCCATAGCAAGGCATACATCATTATATTGGAATGTTTAGTCCCAACGCCTCGGCGAAGGGACCACCTACGAACAACACCGTACACCCAGTTCATCCTTACTACTTTAGGCTACCAAAATGCAAGGCTAAACCCCAACTCCTTTACTAAGTTAAGGCTTATCCCATACTAGCATATGTGGTTGCACCAATTGACCCTAGTGATAGCATTAAGTTCGGTCCATAGGTTGACATAGGCGAGAATCACCCCCTATCTAAGTGCAAGTCCATCCCTTGCACAACCAGTTATAAGCATATCTCGCCCGTGTCGAAATCATAAGTTTTATTTTCATTTTTTTACCAGAATATCAACATCCTTTAATCATGTCCAACATATTTCAAATGTTGATCAATAGCATACCCATCCTTTCAACTTCTATATCATGACTAAGCATATGCAGTTATTACTCGATTGTACCCATTCAACATTTCATATAATGTCAACTTTACTGAAATTACACGCATGCATAATAGATTGATAAAAACAAACTAAATACCATAACATATGGGATCAAAATGATCAAATGAGGGAGCTTGCCTTGTTGTTCGTTGTTAGGTGAGTAATCGCGGTCGTTGGTGAGATCGTCGTTGACATACTCGGATTTGTCAGTGTCTACATGTCATTTGTGAAGAAGAATGATAAATAGCAAAATAACCAGCTTTAAAATGGGACAAAAAGAAATTAGATGTAAAAATGAAATTAAAACTTACCAATAGTAATGTGTGTGGTTTTATGATTTACTGGGGTTATCACGTTCTTTTAGTTTCTCTTATTTGCGATTAGGTCCTTTTCACACTGATAAGAGACAACCTAGGGTTTGATCTAGGGTAGGATTCCTTGACTTCTATGTATATGTTATTTTTATTCATCGAATTCAAGAAGCTAAGATTATAATATGTACTTGAATGACTTCGAATGATTATAATATGTACTTGAAATTTAACCATTTTAGCATTTGATGTAAACTAAGTCCAATTTCAAATATTTTTATATATTTGGAAATATTATGACCTTAGGATTGTGATAAATTTTTTCTCATCACTTTTAGAGTTGATTTGCAAAAATTTTACATACAACACATTTTGGCCTATAGGTTAAATTTGATCTCATTTATTGTACAATGTCGGAAACTAATATATTCTTGCATATTGAGGTTCCTCATGATTTTACACAAATGTAGAGATTTGTCTCACTAGATTTGGAGTTATCTATTGAAAGTTACATGCATTTGAATGCTCTCGGTTTTGAAAATTCACTGGAAAATAGAAAATGCGCTTTCCAACTTGAAAAGCGTACATTGCCATTTTCGTGCAATTTTAGAACTGCCGTGCTGGTTGATAATGCGGCCCCACGCATCAGTGGGCACGTGAGTGTGACCACTGATAGGCCAAGCCTGCGTGTCGGTGGCACAGAGCAGGGCGGCTCGGTGGTGAGCTCGCCGGTGGCGATGGGTGGCCGAAACTGGCCAGTCAGCGGTAGGATGAGTGAGAGGAAGATGCCACAAACCTAGCGAAACAGTTGGCCGGGGTTGAGCGGCGGTGAGGAGGGCCCGTGGTGGAGAGGAGCGGAGCATGGCAGTAGACACTACCGGGGAAGAAGAGGAGAGGTGCTTAGTCTCGGGTAAGGGAGGGGAAAGCACCAGAGTCCGGAGAGCTAAGGGGAGTCAAACGGGATACCTCGATGTGGTGGAGAAGCTGTAGGCTGAGCTGGCGACATGCGACCAGAGCAGAGGAAGAAGAGTCCACGGCGGTGGTGACTCGGGTGGCGAGATCTCTAACCAAAGCACGCAGAAGATTCAGGGGACATAGGAGATCATTACAACAAAAGGAATCGGTGAAGGAGCTCACCAATTTAAGGAATCGCACAAATGTGCTTGTCGGCCTCTTCCCTGTGCTTCGGTGGGTTTTTGGGAGCACGGCGATGGGGGTGAGGTGGACGAGCAAAGGGGCATAGGGGGGTTCGTGGTGACTAAAATGCATACTTGGGTGGGGGCGGTGAGGTCGTGGAGCAAAGGGGCTGTTTGAACCAAAATTCGATATGTATTGGAATCGGTCTAAGACGGAGAAGATATGGAAAAGAAATCGGTAAACGAATCGGAGAAGGAAACCGTTTCTAAAAAGGAAAGAAATCAAATAAGAGGCCGATACGGATAAAAGCACCGTATCTATGCACAACTCGGATCGGTGAGGCGTGTTATAAAAGGAGGAGGGCGTCAAGCAAAGAAATCAATGAATCCAACAACACACACATCTACTTTTACAAGTTTTTCTTTTACATTGTTTTAGCCTCATAGATCTCTCTGCAAGTCGACGGAATCAACATAGTTGCGCATCGCCGATTGTTGATTTTAGCCGATTTCACCCAGGTTTGATTTGCTTCGTTTTGTTGCGCATCGCCTTCCCGAAGCCGATTTTACCTTGTATCCGGATCAATTGTAACCAGTTGATCTAGTTATCTCCTAATCGGTTCTTGCCGACTAGCGAAAAGCCGATAGATCCTTGTTTATCGGCTTCGATCAAATTACAAATTCTACCTTGTCGATTTCAGGTCAAATCGACTGGCACGCTCTGCAAACCCGGTGTTTGTCTTGTGTGTTCGAGGCCTAAAACCCCCTTCACGTTTTTGGCGCGAACATATTTTGGCACGCCCAGTGGGATCCAAAAAGAATGTCGTCAACCGACAAGCCCGCAGTCACCGCCGATATCAACACCGATGCCATAATCGCGCCCCAGATGGCCGATTTAACCCCTGAGCAACGGAAAGAACTCGAAGATCGAAAGGCAGCGCTGGAGGAAATGATGCTACGATGCTTCCAGAAAACACGCCGTGGCGTTACTCAAAAGATTGCACTCCCAAGCATCAATCCTATCGGAGATTCAACATCTGAATCGGTGGCCGATACGCACGCACCGCTCAAGCTGATTTATCAAGTATGATCGAGCAGTCTGTCCATCACGCATTGATTAACCAATCATCGGCTCTAGTATCTACTTTAAAGCCGATGATAGAAAATAGTGTGAAAACAATTGCTCAAGAATTAGCTGCGTCTGGAAGCCTGCTAGATCCACCACAAACCATCCCTACGCACTCCAGTATATTCCATAGCACCCAACACCAACACGATGGCGTGTCGGCTCAAGCACCTATCATGATGCCGGCTCAACCTACTGTTTTGAAACCAAGCATCTGAGAGATGGGTTCGCACACTACCATGGGCACACGGATGGAGCCAAGATAGGCGCATCAAATCAATCAAGTCGCGCCTCCAATAACATCGGGTTATCGGCTTATCACCGATCGAAATGGGACAGTTCCACGATCCACGAGGGGCCACAACCATGAAACAAGCACCATATAGGGTGGTGCCATACGTCGAACCTTTCGCACCCATACCCGATGCATTAGGTTTTAATCACAATTATGACGCAGCACCAAGACCTCCTGAGGTACGAATTGGACAAAGACTCTCGGGGGGCAGGGCGCAAACAATGAGAATTGGCCGTGTCCGGCTGCACCACAAGCCGACAATGTTAATTGGGCAGAACAAATTGCCAATGTTTTGAGAGAGCAGTTCGGTTTACAACCCAGAGGGAGAGTGATCGGCTACAGGAAGCCGTACCCCGATTACATAGACCGAATGCCGTACCCCCACAACTTTAGGATACCAGACTTTGCTAAATTCTCAGGGGATGATTCTATTACCACAATTGAGCATATCGGACGGTTCATGGCTCAATGTGGGGAGGCGGCACAGTCCGATGGGTTAAAAATTAGGTTGTTTCCTTTATCATTATCTCGCCTTTGCATTCACTTGGTTCACAAATCTACCACCTAATTCAGTTCATATCTGGAACGATTTAGAAAGCCGATTCCATGAGTACTTCTTTTCGGGAACTATGGAGCTTAGGATTTCTGATCTTAGTTCAGTCCGACAGAAGTACGGCGAATCGGTCTCGATTATATCAAGAGATTTGGGCGTCTGGAATAGGTGCTCTGATGTAACATTACCCGACGATCAATTGGCCGACCTAAGCGTTCCAAGGGTTAATCCCTCCATTAAAAGAAAAGTTGTCAGGCCAGGAGTTCCCCGACTTAGGCCACCTACTCCATCGCGTATCGGCACATGAAAGCCGATATGCAGAAAGCAAAGGGTTTAAAGATAGGTTTAGGACAAACGGCAATGAAAAGGCCAAAGTAAACATGGTAGATTACGATTCGGGCGACACCTCTGACGACGAAGCAGAAGTGAACATAGCCGAGTGGGCCAAAGGTTCCAAAAAACCACTCGTATGCTCTCTGCTTAGGCCGACAAAGAATAAAGCGGAAATCAAGTACTCGTATGATGTGTCAAAGTGTGACAAAATATTTGATTTATTACTACAAGAAAAACTCATAAGGTTACCAGAAGGGCACATCATACCATCGGCCGAAGAAATTAAAAAGCGAAGGTATTGCAAATGGCATCATTCGTTCTCTCATAACACTAACGATTGCAATATTTTTCGACAACAGATCCAATCGGCCATCACCGATGGCAGGTTAAAGTTTGCAGAAGAATCGGCTATGCAGATAGATATGGGCCCTTTTCAGGTCAACATGGTTCAATGTTCACGAAAAGAAAAGAGGCCTGCGGAAGAGGATAAGCCAACTAAGGGAATTGTATCACGAGGCGAGACAGTGCAGATCACTGTCGGTTCTATACAAATAGAAGCCGATAAAAATGGACAAAACTCAAGAACGGTGAAACCAAGAGGGGACTTAGAGGTCGGTAAATGGTATCGAGCTGAGAGGGCCCCAAGAAGAGCCGATTTCAAACCAAAGCCGACCTTCTCACAACTCCTGGGGAAATATGAAAGGATAAGTCGAAGGTATAACCCTCAACAACACCAGTGTTTTCATCGATCAGGGCAAAGGAGGGACGAACGTCGGCGGCCAGATATGCCACATCGGCCGATTACAGAAGAAGAGAAACATCGACAATGTCCTTTTTGGCAGTTTTGCTGGGAGAGAGGGATGACCTTACCAACAGTTGTATCTTGTCCTATGCAACACTCATCTACATGTCGGCCAAACCAATCTGTAAAAGACAGGTTGTCCAGACCGATACACGATCGTCCAGAAGTAAGGAGCAGAAGGCCGATCTATGAAAGGTTGTCAACATCAGAACAAGGCGAATCCTCCCAAAATCAGGAATTATCGGCTAACGCAAGAAGGATGGAATCTGACAGCGAAATGGGCAATTTAGCTGGAAAGATAAGAAAGCCGATAGAACCCAAACCTAGATGGTGCCCTTCGGGTCTCAGCAAGTCGCAACGCAGGAGGCTTCAGCGATTAAAAACACAAGAAGAAAGGGAAGCCGAAAAGGAGAGTGAGAGGGATCGGACGTTTAATAAGTTAAGACCGGTACCGATTTTGAAAAAGGAGTGGAGAAAGAAGGAACAGATCGATAGTGATTCAGATCAATCGGTTCAATCCAGTTCTCCGATGATCCGAGATGATACGCCACCAATGGATATAAACATGGTATTCACTTTACTCGCCGAGTTCGAGAACCGAAGAATCGGCTGAAGAAGTGTTCGCCCAATTGTGCCTCGGAGCACCAGACGCTGTGTTTGAAAAACCACAAGACATGCATCGGCATTTGAAACCATTGTATCTAAAAGGATACATTAATGGCCGACCAATATCCCGCATGTTGGTCGATGGCGGGCGACGGTCAATCGATGCCGTTAAGTACTTTGAAGAAAATTGGGAAAAGCCGATGAAGACTTAATCAAGACCAACATGGTGCTAAATGACTTCACCGGAGACCCAGCGAGGCTAAAGGCGTAATGGTGTCGAAGCGGCGATCGGTAATAAAACTTTGCCGATTGCGTTTTTGTGATTGAAGCTAAAGGCAATTACAGCGTACTCCTTGGGCGGATTGGATCCATGCTAAGCTGTTGTATACCATCAACTATGCACCGTAAATCGGTGCAAAGGTGGAACGATGATACAAGAGAAGTCGTATCACCGACACATCGGCTCATATCGCCATGGCTAGCCCTGACACCAATTGGCCACACGAAGAGGCTGAATGCATATCAGGAAAAGCCTTGGACAATTGCGATTTTATCTGTATTGAGAAATCAGGATTCAGGCCGATCAGCGTTAAACCCAATACGTTTGATCGGACAGACGAAGTGATAAGAAGATGGAGCGCGAGACACTAGCAAAACTGCAGGAAAAGGCAAGGAGCTATCGGCAGGAAGAATCTGAAGAAGCTGTTGAAGATTTTGAAGAAGAAAGAAAGGGGTTAGGATTCATACGCGATTTCCTTGAAGAAATCGATATTGGGGAAGGGGATAGCAAAAGACCAACGTTTGTAAGTGCTAAATTAGAACCCAATTATAAAACAAAGTTGGTCGAAATACTCAAAGAATATAAGGATTGCTTTGCGTGGGAGTATTATGAAATGCCAGGTTTAAGCCGGCTGACTAGTTGAACATCGGCTACCTATAAAACCTGGATATCGGCCGTTCAAACAGTACCCTAGGCGGTTTAACCCTACGTTGTATGACGCTATAAAGGAAGAAGTAGGACGATTGCTAGAGGCGAAATTTATCCGGCCTTGCCGATCTGCCGAGTGGGTCTCAAACATCGTCCCTGTGAAGAAGAACGGCAAACTTAGGGTATGTGTCGATTTTAGAGATTTGAACAAAGCTACGCCAAAAGACGAGTACCCGATGCCCATAGCCGATATGCTTATCGATGCTGCATCTGGGAATAAAATCATAAGCTTTTTGGACGGGAACGCCGGATACAATCAGATATTCATGGCCGAAGCCGATATACCCAAAACGGCTTTCAGATGTCCGGGGGCTTTAGGGCTATATGAATGGAAAGTTATGACCTTCGGTTTAAAAAATGCCGGTGCTACTTATCAACGCGCTATGAACCATATTTTCCATGATTTGATCGGCAATACTGTGGAAATATACATTGACGACGTGGTGGTAAAATCCAAAGAAGACTGGCAACATTTAGCCGATCTGAGAAAAATGTTCGAAAGCACAAGGTTACATGGGTTAAAAATGAACCCTCTCAAATGTGCTTTCGGAGTATCGGCTGGACAATTTCTTGGGTTTACGGTGCATGAAGGAGGGATTGAAGTAAACCCAACCAAAGTGAAAGCCATAGCCGATACTAAACCACCGACAAGTAAAAAGGAGTTGCAGGTGTTGATTGGGAAAATCAATTACTTGCGACGTTTTATCTCAAACTTGTCAGGACGTATTCGGGCCTTCACACCGCTGCTGAAAATTAAAGATAACCAAGAGTTTAAGTGGGAAGCCGATCAGCAAAAGGCCTTCGACGACATAAAAGGTTATCTGATGAGTCCACCAGTATTGACCGCACCGAAACACGGTATACCTTTTAGGCTATATATATCGGCTGAAGGTGATTCGATTGGAAGCGATTTTAACACAAGAAGCCGATAGGAAGGAACGAGCGATATATTACTTAAGCCGACGTCTTCTAGATGCAGAAACCAGGTATCCCTTAGTAGAAAAATTATGCTTGTCATTGTACTTTGCTTGCACCAAGTTAAGACATTATATGCTGGCGTCCAAATGCGTTATAATATGCAAAACCGATGTAGTTAAATACATATTATCGGCGCCCATCCTGCGTGGTCGGCTTGGTAAATGGGCATACGCCCTAACAGAGTTTGAGTTATCCTATGAATCGGCTAAATCTGTGAAAGGACAAGCTGTGGCCGATTTTATCACAGTGAGTGAAACATTAGTAGGAACAACTAGTGTAACTCCTTGGCATTGTATTTTGATGGGTCTGTTTGCCAAGAAGGCGAAGGCATCGGTGTGATATTAGTTTCACCTAGAAAGCAGGAGTATGACTTCATGTATCGGCTAAATAGCCGATGTTCAAATAATCAAGCAGAATACGAAGCATTACTAAGGGGTCTACAACTGTTAGATAGCATCGGAGTGAGAGACGTCGAAGCTTTTGGAGATTCGATGTTAATTGTACAGCAAGTCAGAGGAGAATACCGATGCAATGATGATGCACTAACCCAGTACTTGCATCAATGCCTCCAGATCATCGAGATGTTCACTACATTTTCCATAGAACATATCCCCAGAGAAGCTAATGACAAAGCAAACCGATTGGCACAATGTGCATCAGGGTACAAGATTGAAAGCCGACAGGGACCAATCGAGCTAAACGTTTGGCCGGTTTTATGTGTTCACCCTGTCGACTGGAGAACAGAGATAAGGGATTATTTGTCAGATCCAACCAAGCCGACCGAGCAAAAGGTCAGGCGCAAAGCACTCAAATATGTTATACTAGAAGACGTATTGTACTTTCGGACTATGGAAGGTTTGTTATTAAGATGTCTGGGAACCGAGGAAGCCAAAGTGGCGATGGGTGAAGTTCATGAAGGCATTTGTGGGTCACATCAATCGGCTCATAAGATGAAATGGATACTGAGACGAACAGGATATTTTTGGCCGACGATGTTAGAAGACTGCTTCAAATATTATAGAGGATGCCAAACGTGTCAAAAGTTTGGTAACATACAGTCAGCACCAGCATCGGCTTTACATCCGATCATCAAGCCATGGCCATTTAGAGGATGGGGTATAGACATAATCGGCCAGATATTTCCGTCATCCAGCAAAGGACATAAATTCATCCTTGCAGCCACGGATTATTTCTCAAAATGGGTTGAGGCTGTGCCACTCAAGAAGGTTACTAGTAAAGAACTGATCGACTTTGTAAATGAACACATCGTCCATCGGTTTGGGATTCCACAAACAATCACTACTGATCAAGGTACTGTGTTCATGTCCAACGAGTTCAAAGGGTTTGCGGAAAGTCTTGGGATAAAATTACTCAACTCCTCCCCTTACTACGCTCAGGCCAACGGACAGGCCGAATCATCAAACAAAACATTGATAAAGCTGATAAAAAGAAAAATTGAGGAAGAGCCAAGGAGATGGCATTCAACGCTATCGGAGGCTTTATGGGCTTATCGGCTATCTCATCACGGATCAACTAAATTGTCACCCTTTCAGTTGGTATACGGACAAGAAGCCGTTTTGCCCGTTGAATCAACATCGGCTCAATAAGGCTACACGAGCAAGATAAGGTATCAGCCGATGAATACAAACAGGCGATGCTGGACAATCTAGATGATTTGGCTGAACTAAGGCTGATCACGCTAGATCGGCTTAAAAAGAATAAAGAGATGGTTGCCAGGTCGTACAATAAAAAAGTAATTTTAAAATCATTCAATCAAGCCGATTTAGTATGGAAAACCATATTGCCGATTGGGTCTAAAGATAATCGATTCGGCAAATGGTCTCCAACGTGGGAAGGACCTTATAAGATCAATCGGCCGGTTGACGGGAATTCATATATACTGGAATCCTTAGAAGGGTTCGTCCTACCTAAAGCAATCAATGGAAAATATCTGAAGGCATATCACCCAAGCATATGGGTCGGGTCCTAACTACAGAGATGAAGGTATCAGGATCAATGACAAGCACATGCATATAAAATCGGTCATACAGCCGACCGAGTCAGTTTAAAACATCCACAGATTAAAAGTTTACAAAATCGGATGCACAGCCGATCAAACAAAAGTTCAAAAGACGTCATCTCAAGTTTAAAGCAATATTACAGAGATTGGCCACAACTGATCAGTAAATCAAAGACTAGTGTAGTCCCGACCCGGGCAAATGGGCTCCCAAAGCCGATAGTGCCGCTGCCGCCCTACCGATGGTAGCTTGAATGCTGTCTATTAAATGTTGATCAGCCCCTGCATCGCCCGGAACTGGGACTATTTTGGCCGATTGGGTTTTGACTTGTGCAAAGACCTCGCCAATCTTCTTCCTCTGGGCGGCCAGTGAAGATGTAGATTCTGTAATGCCAATCTGGCATTCTGCAAGTTCTTTTGTGACCAAGGCCAACTGTTCTTCAAGTTTGATCTTGGTCGACTCCAGCTCTTGAGCCCTGCTCTTGGCCGATTTTAGCACGGCAGTACCCTGGTCAAATGCACTCTTTCGAGACTTGGCGTCCGCTATGAGCTTGTCCAAAATCTCTTGATCGGCTTGTTGAGCCTTCCTCTGTTCAACCCTCAGCTTGGCTGATGCTACGTCCTGCCGACGAGTGTCCAAGTGGCATACCTCTAGCAGTGCGTTCATAGCCGCAGGAGGAAGATCGGCTTGCACGGCCGCCATAGCATTCCTCAGAGGTTGCGTATTGGCCAGAAGAGCTGCCTCCGGCTGCAACACTTCATCAAGAAGACGATTGAGACGTTCTTGCATACCCGGTTCAGCAGTGACCGCAGCAGATGCTGGCGCAGAGGCAGCAATGATACGTTGAATGTCGGCCGGATAGTCGTCAGTGGCCAACACTTCTGGGTCGTCGAGCTCATCCAAAGAGAAGCCTAAGAGATCGGCTAAGTCCATCGACGGAGCTGGGTTAGAAGCAGGTTTCGGAGGTGACGAGGCAGGAGCCAGAGCCGGCAAGACCAGCACATCCGTCTGGGTCTTCTCTGCATCGGCTTCTAACAACTGAACGGAAGGGGTTTCCTGAGGAATGCGTTACGATAAGATGCGTTACGATAAGATAAGGAACAAAAACAAGGGTCAAGATAAGGATCGGAGCTAACGCGATGGCCGATCCGATCGGGGATCTTCGCATCACGACCCGCGAGTTTTGGGATCGCTTGATGACGACTCTACGGCTCTTCTTCTCTGAAAATTATAAACATGGGGTTAGCCGACAGCAAGCATGAAGACTTCGCCTACAAAAGAAGTCTGAACAGAATTGACGTACTTTTGGTGCGCTGGACGGCGAGATCAGACAGTGATGGGCTATTGACCCCCAACGTGCCAGAAGATAAACCGGCAAGAGGGGTCGATGACCTTTGCCGTTTTAAGCGATCGTCGGCCGATGCGGCTTGCGCTGGGGTTGATCTCTTGCTGGTCTGAAAAGGGTAAAAAATATGGTTAAGCCGATGAAAATCTTATTCTAATAAAACATCAAAATGAAAATACCTCTAGAGACGAGTTAGCATCGCTCGAACTCGAGCTAGACCCAGCAACGGTCTCCGTCGGCTCTCGAAAACCAGGAAGAAAAGAGGACAGGACCTCGGGAATAGTGCGCCTCCGCAAGAGTGCCTCAGCTATAGAAGCCCACCATGTGGTAAATTGGCCCGATCGACGCGTATTTAACACAAGGAAGGGCAAGTCTACCACATGGAGTTCATCGGCTAGCTCAATAATAAGATCCGCCGCAGTAGAGTTAGTTACTTTGTTTCGTGGTTTAATCATCCTAAGCAAAGGAAAGCAAGGAATGGTTTGCCCGAAACCCAGCTGGCGTGCATAAACTGAAGGATGATAGAATTCATAGGTCGGCTGAAATGTTCTGTTTCGAGTACTTAAGCCGACGTGAAGGATGCAAGGAGAAATCAACAGGGGAAGCAGATCGAGAGTGGATTGGGGCATTAGGGAGCTATCGGAGTTTAAACGAAGAAAAGAAGGCCACGGGAGATCGGCTAATTGGCTATACGAAAAGAAATCTCTACGGTTGAAAGAGGCTTGGTTAAGATGCAGGAAAAAGGACAAGTATTTATGGAAGCCGGCAGGAGAGATTTTTTGTTCATCGGATGAACACATGGTGAATTTTTCCCCTGGGGATCGGCTAGGTTGGAATACAGGGACGGCACCCTCAGGAAAATCTTCCGTTGGGAAAGCCGATTCTTCTGAAGGGTCCGGGATAATGAGGCGGCCAAAAACGCAGTAAAGCCAAATCTGGATAAACCAAAGAGGGCCGCCAACATTACCGACGACATAGGAACCATTGCCAGTAAAAAGCCGACTCCTGATGATATGCATCATATGGTATACGGCGCCCAGCAAGGATTTCCCTAAAGATAGCCGACGACCCATAACTAGTTGCTCTGACATAAATTGATAGACACAGGTTGGTCCTAAGGAAGCGCCACGAAGAGGAATCGGTCTAACCATAAGTTGATAAAGGCTACGTGTTCTTCATCCGATCTGAGGGCGGTTACTTTGTTGTTATTTTGGATGTATTTAGACCAACCTTCTCCCTTTTTTCTGGTCAATTTATACTGAGGTTTCCCACTAAAAGCCGATATTTGTTCTCCATCAGGCCTAAGACAGCATAATTCGGCCATGTCTAAAAGGGTTGGGCCGATGGGACCGGTTGGGAAAAAGAAGGCATTAAAAGAGTCCGACCAAAAATAGCAGGCAGCAGCTACTAAAGATTCGTTGGGTTCCGGAGCAGCTAAGGACATGGGGATACACTCAGCAATGCCCATACCTTCCCACTCTGCTCTCTTTTGGGCCGATACTCTAATGTACCAGGACCTCCAGCCCTTGAGAGCTGTCGGCCAAGCCCTAAAACTTTTGGACCACTCGTTGATGTTGTAACCAGGAGCCGATAAAGGGAGTCTAGGGATTTCGTCTCCGATGACAGTATCAGGTTCTATGGTTCCTATAGGACCTAGGAAGTACTGATGATCGCTATCTGGGATCGGAACAAGTACCTGAGATGCGTCCATTTCAGCCGATGCTATGAGAAGAAGGGTTGAAGCGGAGGAAAGCCGATTTCAGGATTAACGAGAGCACGCCAGGGTGAAAATGACTGCAGGGGGGTCTCATATTTATACCTCGGTGAAAAAGGTGAAAAGGCGGGAACAGTTGCTGCATTGAAAACGCACCGAGAGCATTGCGGCGCCATTAATGGGGGAGTTACCGAGGAAAATCTTAAACGTTAAGCCGATCACGGAGAAAAGCGAAAGATTTTTGAAAGATAGCACGCTACCTTTCAAAAATGGGGGGCATATGTTTGAACCAAAATTCGATATGTATTGGAATCGGTCTAAGACGGAGAAGATATGGAAAAGAAATCGGTAAACGAATCGGAGAAGGAAACCGTTTCTAAAAAGGAAAGAAATCAAATAAGAGGCCGATACGGATAAAAGCACCGTATCTATGCACAACTCGGATCGGTGAGGCGTGTTATAAAATGTCGGGACCCCGAATTTGCAAATCCGGACCCTCTGTGTATTCAGCACTAGTCCAGGAACGCGCTAGTGCACACAGTCTTAACATCGGTATATATCACAATCATACCATACGATACTATCAAAGTACTTTATTTAAATAATCAAAGGGTTACTCGACCTTATGGCCAAGTTACAAATATATGCCTTGCAAGGCGAAACTTATTAAAAGAGAAATAGCAGCAGCGGAAAATCAAATAAACTTGTGGCGCCATCCGATACCACAGGCAATGGTGGGCTCGCATCCCTAAGTAGGCGGGTCTTCTTGGAGTTCCTCCTCCCAAAATTTGGCGTAATCTCCTCTTCAAGCGATATTGTGTGTTGAGGCAAGGGTGAGTACTTGGTACTCGGCAAGTCATGCAGAATGCAAGCTAATATACTATATGCATGGCTTAGTACAAAGGAGTAGCTCGAGGGTATATTTGCGATGTGACTTTTGACAAGTAATATAAGTAGATTCGAAGCGGTAGAAATAAGTAAAGCATAAATAACTTTTCAAGAAGTTTAAGTAACATTTTTCCCCATCCTAAACCATATTTCCATCATCTTCATTGTTAAACCAACCTTTTCAAATCCAAGTTATTTTGGAAAATCTAACCCTATTGTAATTCCGAGCATTGTCGATCAGTGGACTCGGCTATTCAAATAGATTCTACACTCTGCGAGAGGTTATGCACTTTACCCACAAGATACAATCCACTCACCATTCGTGAATCGCCATACAAGAGTATGCACGAATGGCGATCATAACAAAGCCTTCCGGAAGCCTCAAACAACGACAGGTGGTCCTCTCAGGTTAAGTGCTACACCATCCTTCCCTTAGCCAAAGCGAGTATGGGACCAACACACCGTTAGATGGGTACCTGGCCACGACACGATCGCTCCGTGCAATCACACAAGGTGTAAGCCGTGCCTGAGGCTCCTGAGTGAGTCCTTAGCGACTTAGTCAACTAGGGCCGTCCCATTCCAGCCATGTGGTTTGCAAGTATGACCAGTTCAAAGGCTTGCAAGGTTAAGTCCTTAGAGTGACCAGGGCAGACTACCGAAAAACCAAATCAACACTCCCAATGCACAATGGCCCACGATTACTCTTGCCACATGCCACGGTCGAAATCTGTTTATCAAACCCAGTTGATTACCATGCACCCGTGCCATCAACATCACATGATACTTTTCCAAAACAGGTTCAATATATCATTAATTCAATATTAGCATTTGATTATCCAAAATCATGTCATGAAACCATGCTTGAGTCTAAGCGTTATACTAGCGATCTAAACCCATGTTGGCAATTTTAATAATGTCAACTAGTAAACCACAACTAGGGTGACAAAGGGTCATGGCACATACTTAAGTAATCAAGGTGTCATATAGCAAATTGGTATTTATCTAACTTGAGTTTAAACAAAGTATCTTTCTAATTGAACTAGCATGCAATAGTTTAAATCAAAATAGATTTGAAATGGGATCAATATGGTCAAAGCACAACTTGCCTTCAAAAGCACTTGCTCTTGGTCTTGAGTTGGATCTGAGTCAACACTTCTCCCTCGAATCCTTAGGCACTTAACGTCTACTGCGTAAAAGCGTGCAAATAGCAAATACACAAATGAACACTATGCAAAAGATCCCAAAACTCCAAATAAAATCCATAAGCAGAGAGAACATAATTTTACGGATTTTTAGAAAGCTGGAATCGTCAAATTTGGAGTTAAAAGCACTTAAAAGTTATGATTATTTAAAGTTTAAATAATCAATTAAATAATATTTCAGAGAAAAACTTTAGTCAAAAATTAAATAAAATTCATATTTAGGTAGATCTTAATTTTATACAAATTTAGAAATTTGAACCACTCAAATCGGAGTTGAAGCATAAAGTTATAAGCGTTTGAAGTTTGAATCTAAATTTGAATCAATATTTGAATTAATAAATCATTTTCTTTTGGAAATTAATTAACTGCGTCAGCATGGACACGTGGCAGCTCTGATTGGCACTCTTGGCGTCAGTGCAAGTCCATGGGCTCGGTCCACACTCGGCTTGGGTCCACCGTGGACTCGGTCCACGACTCCACGTGAGGCCCGACATGTGGGCCCTCGGGTGCGTCATTCTTGGCGTGCGTGAGGCTCGACCACAGTGTACCAGTGGAGTCCCACCGATGGCGTCATGGTGGCGTCCGCGATGCTATCCCGGCCGACACGGGCCCGCGTGTCGGTGACACTGCCTGCAGCGTGGCGCGGCAGTTCGGCTTCTGGGCCTGGCGTGGCACTGTCGTGGCCGTTGGTTTGAAATCCGGCAAAGGATTGAGATTTGGCCTCATGTGCTTGGGGCGCGCGTGGCGATCGTGGGCCGTTGGATCTAGATCCAGCGGTTGGGATTAGATCTAGGATTTTCAGCGAGGAAACTCACGAAGTAGCGTGGCACGATGGGCCTTTGGATCTTGATCGGACCGGTTGAGTGGAGCTAAGTCGGCGATGGCTTTCACGCAGCGGAGTTCTTGCCGTGTGGCGAGCAGCGACCACCCAAGCGGTTGGAAGGCGTGCTCCGGCGAGATGGAGGGTGTCTTCGGGTGCGCTGGCCGGGTTTAGTCGGGAGTCGATGGCGGCGGAGGGCGGCGGGGCGGCGGCAGGGCAAGGACGTGGTGGCGCTACGCCTTCTGGCGGCGATCACGGCGAACCTCACGGCTGGCTAGAGCTCGGCGGTTAGGGCAAGAAGTGCAGCGGGGTCACGGGCGGTCCTCGGGAATGCGATCGGGCATTAAATAGCCGGGGCGTGCTCGGGCGAACCCTAATCGATCCTGCAATGGCGCGGCCGTAGTCCGGCTTCGATTCTGAGGAAAGGCAGCGAAATCGTGGCCGTCCGTGTCGCGATCCGCGGCCCACGATCGCGCAGTAGCGATCGGTCGTCGAACCACGGCTCGGTCGGGAGTCGGGCGGATCTCGGTAGATTGGATCTTGATCCAACGGTTGGGATCGATTAGGGTTAGAGAGTGGGTTGAGTCGAGTCAATGGCGCAAGGTGGACTCGAGTCGACTTCGGTCGGATGAACGATACTTGAAGCCGAGTTGGATTTTCGGCGATTTAATATTTAAAATAATTCCGATTAATTCATTTAATTCATTATAAATAGCAAATGACTCAGAAATATTCCAGAAAAATTCGGAAAATATTTTGGATTATTTTGGACTCAAATAAAATATTTCCAACAAAAATTTATTTGCAAAATTAAATTCTTCAATTATTTCAAAATGGAATAAATTCAAATAAATTCCAAATAAATCCAAATAAATTCGAGAAAATTCCAAAAATTCACCAAAGTGCCAAATCACACATGATTTTAAGAAAAGCAAAATTTTGGGATGTTACAAACCTCCCCCTTAATAGAATCTCGTCCTCGAGATTCAGAGGCTCACTAAAGAAATAGGTTTGGAAATTCTTTCTTCAAATCCTCTTCGCTGGCCCCAAGTCGCTTCACTTTCTTCATGGTTGCTCCAATCAACTCTACAATCGGGTTGACTTGTTTCTAGTTTCTCGATCCATTGTGTCTAGAATCCTCACAGTGGTGCTCCTTATAAGTCAAATCCTCTTGCAACTCAATTGACTCTAAGCGGTGCCTGTTCCTCGTGAACTCTGAGACACTTCTTCAGGCCCGGGACACATGGAACACGTCCATGCACTCCTCGCAACGCTGTGGCAACTCCACCGGTAGGCAACTTCACCTCTGCGACTCAAAATCTTAAATGGTCAACATAACGGGTGCGAGTTTCCTTGGCATGGAACCTCTTAACTCCCCGAGAGGCGTAACTCGAGGTATACAAAGTCTTCCGTTCCAAAACTCAAATCTCGGCGACGATTGTCGGCGATAACTCTTCCGCCGAGATTGGGCTATCTTCAACCTTTCCCTAATCATAGCGACCGCTCCTCACCTCTTGAAGAATATCAAAGGCCCAAAGACACGGCCACTGGCCTCATCTCCAATTCAATGGTGTCCGACAGGTCGACCATACATGATTGCCTCAAAAGGTGACATCGTAACTAGCTGATAACTATTGTTGTAACTAAACTCGGCATACGGCAAACTTTTATCCCAAGAGTAGCATAAGCCAATGCACAAGCTCTCAACATATCCTCTAGAATCGTTGACTCTTTCAGTCTGTCCATCCGTCTGTGGATGATAAGCTCGCATCGAAGTTCAAACGGGTCCCCATGGCTTCATGCAACTTATTCCGGAACCTTGAGGTAAATTGGGTACCATTCGTCTGATACAATCCTCTTTGGCACTACCGTGCAAACAAACAATCGATCATGTACAACTCTCGCTAACTTATCTCCCGAGTAAGTGGTCTTCACGAGGATAAAATGGGCTACTTTAGTCAAGCGATCCACTATAACCCATATGGAGTCATAACCTCCTTGAGTCTTGACAAACCGGTAATGAAATCCATTCCGATTTCCTCCCACTTCCACTCAGTATTTTCGGTTAGCAATCTGCGGTCTTCCTCGATGCATTGCCTTGACTCTCCGGCATCGTCGCACAATGCAACATGCTCGGCAACTTCTCACGCTTCATACTCGGCCACTAATCTCTCCTTCAGATCCCCGATACATCTTGGCGCTTCGGGATGAATCGAGTACTTAGAGTCATGGGCTTCTTCGAATCAGTTGCTTTAACCTTTTGTTAGGCACACAAATGCGATCCTTCATCCATAACGTGCCTTGCCTGCCTAGCTAACGAAATCCTTTGCCTTGCCTTCCTCCATTTTGGACTTAATCCTACGGATCTTGTCATCATCCTTCGTCCTTCTGGATGATCTGGTCCTCTAAAGTAGGCTTTACTCCAAGGCTGCCAAGAATCGCTAGGTACAACCTCAATCTTCATTTTCCGAAATCCTCACATAACTCATCCCGACTTGTGGCTAGCAACGTACTCACGGTATGGCTTTTCCGACTCGGCACTCAGCTACTACATTGGCCTTCCCGGGATGGTAATGAATTCCAACATTATAGTCCTTGATCAATTCTAGCCATCTCCTTTGCCTCTTATTCTTATCCGACTTGGTGATTATGTACTTTAGTATCTTATGATCAGTATATACTTCACTTCTGTTTCCAATCGTATAGTGACGCCATATCTTCAAAGCATGCACTACTGGCTAACTCTAGGTCATGTGTCTGATAATTTTCCTCATGCGGCCTCGCCTTGATGCATAAGCTGACCTTTCCATTCTGCATCGACGCACACATCCAAGTCCTTGGCGCGATGGCGTCACAATAAATATCGAAGCTTTGAGCAACATCCGTTAGAACTAACACCGGTCTTTGATGTCAATCGCTTCTTCTCTGAAATCCTTCCTCACATTCGCGTCCATGCAAACTTCTTTCCTTCTTCGGCAATTGCGTAAGAGGTTTCGCATTGTCGGAAAGCCTTCGATGAAACGGCGGTAATATCCTGCCATTCCAAGGAAACTCAGAACTGGGTCACTGCCTTTGGTTGTTCCCAATGTAACACCGCTTCTACTTTGCTTGGATCACGCGACTTCCTTCTCAAGCGGTCATTACATGTCCAAGAAACTCCACTTTGTCCTTCCAAAAGTCACACTTGTCGAACTTGGCTAAAAGTTGCTTGTTCCTCACTTTTCCAAAACTCGCCTTAAGTGTTCTGGGCATGTTCATCCTCTCGTCTTGGAGTAGACTAGGATATCGCTCTATGAACACGACGAAAAACTTGTCCAAATATTCCATGAACACCTTATTCATCATATTCATGAAATAAGCGGCGCATTGGTCGATCCAAAGGACATAATCAGAACTCGTAATGTCCATATCTTGACGAGAATGGTCTTGGAATATCTTCTCGATCGGATCTTTAATCGATGATATCCGATCTCGAGATCAATCTTGGAGAAAACTCCGGCTCCTCTTAACTGATCAAACAAATCATCAATCCTGGTAGCGGATACTTATTCTTCACGGTGACTTCATTGAGTGCACGGGAGTCAATGCCCATCCTGAAACTCCCGTCCTTCTTCTTGACAAACAAACTGTGCTCCCCACGACGAACTTGGTCTCGATAAATCCTTTATCCATTAACTCTTCTAGCTGTTTCTTCATCTCTACCAACTCCTCGGTTGACATCCGATAGAGTCTCTTTGCTATCGGTGCTTGTACCGGTACAAGCTCTATCACAAACTCTATGTCCCTGTCGCGCGGCATACCAGGTAGATCTTCGGGGAAAAACATCAGGTACTCATTCCTCTTTGGGACATCCTCTATGCCGATTGCCTTGGTACTAACCATCAGCTGTCCATCTCTAGCTGCGGTGGCTTGAAATTCCACTTTCTTCCCACACGGGCTCTCAGTCGAGATAGTCCTTCGTCCCACAATCCAATATGACCTTGTGCTTGGATAACCAATCCATTCCCAATATAACATCTAAGATCTGGGTCTCCAAAATTATAAGTTTTGCTATGAACTCTATTCCATCTATTAGTATTCTCACCCCGGAACATCCTACTTCCGTTCGGAGTTCGGAACCAGTGGTTTGAACTAAAAGCATGCACTTAAGTCTTGCAATCCTTAAGTCATTTCTAGTCGCAAAGCCTTGCGAAACAAACGAATCATGAAGCTCAGTCAAACAAAGCTGCTGCATCGCGAGTTAACAAGTAACTCTACCCAAGATCGACGTCCGTGGCATTTTGCAATGCATCCGCGGTGACATGGTTGACTCGGCCTCTCTGACCAGGTGTGGCTCACAGGCCGGCGTCCTAGCTGGGTGGTTCCTAGATTGAAGCGAAGGGAGTCGCTCCTGCTGTCTTTCTTCGGACAAGCTGTTGGCAAAGTGTCCGCTCGTTGATTGTAGCAGCGTCTCACTTTCTCGCTTTGTTGCCTGGTAGCGAAGTGGGGCCAGTTTGGTGAATTCGATTGGCGGTCTTGGTCGAGGATGGTGTCCTTGTTGCATTCGTGGTTGGAATCAAGAATTGATTTGGTGCAACTCTCAAAAAAGTTACGCTAAGTGCGTTCCTCGACGCGTGATCCTTCTTTGTTGCATCCTGCGCTTCTGTTCTCATCCAGTTCCTTGCGCTTGTCCTCAAGAATAAGCGCCTTATTCACCAACTCTTGGAAATGGAAAGGTGTGGGTGATCAACCCTACTTGCAATCCTGAGTTAAGTCCCTTCATAAAACGACATGCGGATTTATCTGTCGCTACATCCTCGGTGCGAGCGTGCTAGCCGTGTGAACTTGTTCAGGGTAGTCGGCCACTGATTACCTTGCCTCAGTGCTCTGAACTCCTCCTTCTTAAGGTCCATAATTCCTTCAGCACGTGAATCTGTCGAATGCAAATGTGAACTCTTCCCAAGTGATATCTTGAGGTTCTCTGCGTGGCATGAAGTTCTCCCACCATTCAAGTAATTGTTCCTTTCCAAGCCGATGAGAAGCGTAAAGTACCTTCTCTCATTTCCTATGCATTGGGCTATGTGTAGCTTCCTCTCAATTGATCTTAACCAATCATCGGCCTCCAATGGATTGGCATTTCCAGAGAAAGTGGGTGGGTGAGTCCTCATGAACTCAAGCGGCCTTTTGTATTCGGCGTGGTCCTCGATTAACTTGATTGGCAAGTGGCCTGAAGCCCGGTGACGTCTGCATTTGTTGCATCATAGCATGCATCAATCAACTGAGCAGCAAGAAATGCTCCAAAATTCTGCACATCCAATTAGGCGGTCTGGTGCTCCATCATTGGGGTTTTCATCTGGCGAGAACCACTCCTATTGCTTCCAAAGTTTCCCGGGTGTTCACCATCCGCTGTCGGTTTGCTCTAGGTTTAGAGATGAGAAACAAGAATAGACAAGTGGTATGGAACTTACAGCGAAAGGTGTAGCCTTAAGGTCCAACTTTATTATTCAATAACTTGGTATGGTCCACATAATGCCTAAGGGCCTTGCAACACATCTTTGCACACTCAAGAAACAAAGCAAATCCAAATCGAACTAACTCTGAGTCCCTAACGCCTAAAGGGTGACTCTTTATTCTATGATGCGACTCTGAAGGAGTCTCACTAAAGAACCTATGCTCACTCATCGAGAAAACCTCCATCTGTCACAAGAGTGCTTTACGTAAGAACTGAATTTTGAATTGTGACAAGGTAAGGAAAAATTTTAGCAAGAGACAAGAAAAAAGAGTGAAGGGGATAAGTCGAGAGGTCATTTCTTATCTTGACAAACTTTTTAGCTCTTAGAAAATAGGTTTTATCCTCACTCTGACCATTCTAGCTTAGGGTTGAGCTACAGTCAAATATATGGCTCACGATACTACCTCTGTCTGGGACTCCCGAATTTGCAAATCCGGACCCTCTCTGTGTATTCAAAGCACTAGTCGAGAACGCGCTAGTGCACATATCTTAACATCGGGTATATATCACAATCATACCATACGATACTATCAAAGTACTTTATTTAAATAATCAAAGGGTTACTCGACCTTATGGCCAAGTTACAAATATATGCCTTGCAAGTGAAACTTATTAAAAGAGAAATAGCAGCGGAAAATCAAATAAACTTCGTGGCGCCATCCAAAGTATACCACAGCAAGCCCGACCGCTCGCATCCCCTAAGTAGAGCGGGTCTTCTTGGAGTTCCTCCTCCAAAGGCTGGCGTAATCTCCTCTTCAAGCGATATTGTGTTGAGGCAAGGGTGAGTACTTGGTACTCAGCAAGTCATCTGCGAATGCAAGCTAATATACTATATGCATGGCTTAGTACAAAGGAGTAGCTCAGGTATATTTGCGATGCTTGACTTTTGACAAGTAATATAAGTAGATTCGAAAGCAGTAGAAATAAGTAAAGCATAAATAACTTTTCAAGAAGTTTAAGTAACATTTTTCCCCATCCTAAACCATATTTCCATCATCTTCATTGTTAAACCAACCCAACTTTTCAAATTCAAGTTATTTTCAGAAAATCTAACCCTTGACTGTCATTCCCGAGCATTGTCCAAAGATCGTGGACTCGGCTATTCAAATAGATTCTACACTCTGCGCAGAGGTTATGCACTTTACCCACAAGATACAATCCACTCACCACGTCGGTACCGTGAATCGCCATACAAGAGTATGCGAATGAGCCGATCATAATAAAGCCTTCGGAAGCCTCAAACAACACTGAGTGGTCCTCTCCCGGTTGTGCTCTACACCATCCCTTCCCTTAGCCAAGGCGAAGTATGGGACCAACACACCGCTTAGATGGGCACTGCAGCCCCACGACACGCCTCCTCCATACAATCACACAAAAGGTGTGACACCACGAGGCTCCACAAGTGAGTCCTTAGCGACTTAGTCAACTAGGGGCCGTCCCATTCGACCCATGTGGTTGCAAGTATGACCAGGTTCAAAGGCTTGCAAGGTTAAGTCCTTAGAGTGACCAGGGCAAGACTACCCGAAAAACCAAATCAACACTCCCAATGCTACAACTGGCCCACTGATTACTCTTTGCCACATGCCCCTGGCCGAATTGCTTATCAAACCTCGCTTGATTACCATGCACCACGTGCCATCAACATCACATGATACTTTTCCAAAACAGGTTCAATATATCATTAATTCAATATTAGCATTTGATTATCCAAAATCATGTCATGAGCACGTAGCAGGTCTAAGCAAGATACTACAACGCGATCTAAACCCATGTTGGCAATTTAATAATGTCCAACTAGTAAACCACAACTAGGGGTGACAAAGGGTCATGGCACATACTTAAGTAATCAAGGTGTCATATAGCAAATTGGTATTTATCTAACTCCCGAGTTTAAACAAAGTATCTTTCTAATTGAACTAGCATGCAATAGTTTAAATCAAAATAGATTTGAAATGGGATCAATATGGTCAAAGCACAACTTGCCTTCAAAAAGCACTTGCTCTTGGTCTTGAGTTGGATCCTGAGTCAACACTTCTCCTCGAATCCTTAGGCACTTCAACGCCTACTCGTAAAAAGCGTGCAAATAGCAAATACACAAATGAACACTATGCAAAAAGATCCCAAAACTCCAAATAAAATCCATAAACAGAGAGAACATAATTTTCTGGATTTTTAGAAACTCAGAATCGTCAAATTTGGAGTTAAAGCATAAAAGTTATGATTATTTAAAGTTTAAATAATCAATTAAATAATATTTCAGAGAAAACTTTAGTCCAAAAATTAAATAAAATTCATATTTAGGTAGATCTTAATTTTATACAAATTTAGAAATTTGAACCACTCAAATCTGAGTTGAAACGCAAAAAGTTATAAGCGTTTGAAGTTTGAATCTAAATTTGAATCAATATTTCGAATTAATAAATCATTTTCTTTTGGAAATTAATTATTGCGCCAAAGATGGACACGTGGCTCTGATTGGCTCTTGGCGTCGCCACCGTCCATGGGCTTGCCCACACTCGTTTGGGTCCACCGCGGACTCGGTCCTGACTTCCACGTGAGATCGATGTGGGCCCACTCGGGTGGCGTCATTCTTGGCGCCGGGAGGCTCGACCGCGTCTTGACAGTGGGTCCCACCGATGGCGTCATGGGTGATCACAAGCGCCGCTGACACGCTGGCCCCGTGTCGGTGATCACGCCGCTGGGCGCGATGGTATGACAGTTCGACGCTGCGGGCACAATCGCGGGCGTTGGTTTTGAAATCCACTACCGATTGAGTTTGGCCTCATGTGCTTGGGGCGCCGCGTGATCGTGAGCCGTTGGATCTAGATCCAACGGTTGGGATTAGATCTAGGATTTTCCCCGGGAAACTCAGAAGTGACGTGGCACGATCTGGGCCTTTGGATCTTGATGGACGTTGGTGGAGCTCGGTGGTGGCTTTCACGGCGTGAGTTCGCGGCGCCGAGGCGGCGACCTCCCCAAGCAGCGTTGGGGCGTGCTCGGCGAGATGGAGGGTGTCTTCGGTGCGCCCCAGCCGGGGTTTCGACCTGGGGTCAATGGCGGTGAGGGCGACGGCGACAGGCGAGGCAAGGACTGCGTGGTGGCGCTTCACGCACCACTACGGCGAGCGATCCGGCGAACCTACGCGCTAGAGCTCCAAGTTAGGGCAAGAAGTCGCGCTGGTCACGCGGTCCTCGGTACGATCCGGGCATTAAATAGCCTCGGAGGCGTGCTGTATGGAGCCAATCTGTCACGGCGAAGGCACTTTGCGCATGGAGTCGGCTTTGCTACGGGGAAGACGACGAAATCGTGGCCGTCCCACGTGTCGCGATCAGCGCCACGATCGCACGGCGCGATCGGGTCGTCGACAACACGGCTTTCGGGTCGGCGGATCTGGCCGTGGATCTTGATCCAACGGTTAGGATCGATTAGGTTAGAGTGGTTCGGTCGAGTCAGGGCTCGTTCGGACTCGAGTCCGACTTCGGTCAGGATGAGCGATTACTTGACCCGAGTTGGATTTTCCAGCGATTTAATATTTAAAATAATTCGGTAATTCATTTAATTCATTAAAAATAGCAAATGACTAAAAAATTCGGAAAAAATTACGGAAAATATTTTGGATTATTTTGGACTCAAATAAAATATTTCCAACAAAAATTTATTTGCAAAATTAAATTCTTCAATTATTTCAAAATGGAATAAATTCAAATAAATTCCAAATAAATCCAAATAAATTCCAAAAAATTCCAAAAATTCACCAAAGTGCCAAATCACACATGATTTTAAGAAAAGCAAAATTTTGGGATGTTACATAAAAGGAGGAGGGCGTCAAGCAAAGAAATCAATGAATCCAACAACACACACATCTACTTTTACAAGTTTTTCTTTTACATTGTTTTAGCCTCATAGATCTCTCTGCAAGTCGACGGAATCAACATAGTTGCGCATCGCCGATTGTTGATTTTAGCCGATTTCACCCAGGTTTGATTTGCTTCGTTTTGTTGCGCATCGCCTTCCCGAAGCCGATTTTACCTTGTATCCGGATCAATTGTAACCAGTTGATCTAGTTATCTCCTAATCGGTTCTTGCCGACTAGCGAAAAGCCGATAGATCCTTGTTTATCGGCTTCGATCAAATTACAAATTCTACCTTGTCGATTTCAGGTCAAATCGACTGGCACGCTCTGCAAACCCGGTGTTTGTCTTGTGTGTTCGAGGCCTAAAACCCCCTTCACGTTTTTGGCGCGAACAGGGGCATAGGAGGATTCGGCATGCGCGCGGCACGGCGTGGCGTGGCCATGTCATGACATGGGTGAAGGGGAGAGATGGCGCAACAATGTGACGGCAGAGGCCACAGCGGGGTGGCTCGGGCATGGGTGGAGGTGGCAAGGCGCAACGACGACTAATGTCGCTGCTCTGCCATTTCACCTAACGGTCTGTGACGCACCGTAGCTCTGCCAAACTCAAATCAAATCAATTCGTTTTGACTTCATGCTACATTATTTCATGGCTTGGGATGGTCCAAAAATTTCTAGGAAATTTTGTGCAAGTAGACCAATGAGAGGTTTCAAATGCACTTGGTTTCACTTAATTTTCTTTAGTAGATTTCACATGAAAATTCTTCGAAATTTGATATTTTCATGAAGTAATTGAATTTTTAGATCATTTGCATTTTGTGCAAAAATTTAATAAAATTCATATTGATTCATTTTAGATTTCCTATGTTGAGTTGTTTATGATTTTTATAAGAGAGGTGCTTCTATGCTCTTCCTTTTAAAAGTTGCACAACTATTAAAGCATGAATGAAGGGTAGATGGTGATTACTTACCCCTTCGCTTGCTTCAAGATTTGTGCAACTTGTACTAGAAGGAAGAGCATAGAAGCACCTCTCTTTTTATAAGTTTCTTTTGAATGGTTCAATTTGGGGTGAAAATGAATTAATTGGAGGAATTTAATCTTTAATCAAATAAATTCAAAAATTTAATAAAAAAGTATTTCCTATGTTGAGTTGTTTAGGATTTTTATAAGTTTCTTTTGAATGGTTCAATTTGGGGTGAAAATGAATTAATTGGAGGAATTTAATCCTTAATCAAATAAATTCAGTGAAAATTCCAACAATGTAGAAAATGACATGCTTAGATATTTTATTACATTTTTTTTAATATCTTGGGGTGTTACACAGCAAAACAAAAGGCGAATTCAAAGTGCCAGGAGACACACTACGACACGGTGCGATTGGTTATTGCATGTCACAAGTCATGCGAATTTTCACGCGAAAATATGTGAAGGCACATGCGCATGCGTGTGTGTGTTTAGCCACTGTCTATACTATGCCATCCTCATGCCAAGTGTCACATTATTCAAGAGGTGGTAAGGACTCCACCTTTTAAGTTGCCTTCTGTCGGGACCCGAATTTCCAAATCCGGACCTTCTGTGTATTCAGCACTAGTCCAAGATCATGCTAGTAGTGCACACAGTCTCAACATAGATGAATATCACAATCATACACGGCGGAATAATAAAAATAACTTAATTATAAAATATAAACTATTGAACGACCTTAAGGTCAACTTTACACTTGTGAGGCTTTGATGGCTTCAACTCCAATTAAATAAGCGGCAGCCGAATGAAGAACATCGGTGAATCCCATCAATATACCACAGGCAATTGACAGGGTTCGACTCCTAGATAATCGCCTCTCGCGGAACTCCTCCTTTGAAGATGTAGACTTCTGCTCAACTGGTGATTGTTTGTTTCAAAGGGTGAGTACATAAAGCACTCATCAAGTCATTCACAGAATGCAGGTCTAATAACTATATGCATGGTTTATTCCAAGTGACAAGCTGAATGGTTATTTTGCAGAAAAGCAACATTCACAAATAAACATGATAGATTGTAAAGCAGTAAAACAAATAATATTAGTAATAGATTTCACAATTATTTCACAAGTAAAACATTCCCCATCATTAACAAATCATCACTTTTCCACTAGCAAACTGCCTCCAAGCCCAAGTTAAAATTTTAAGAAAAGCTAACCCTTGACTGTAATCCCCGAGCATTGTCCAGTACCGCGGACATGGCTATTCGAATAGGTTTGAGACTCTGCAGAGGTTATACACTTTACCCACAAGATACAATCAGCTCACCACGTCAGCCATGAATCGCCATACAAGAGTATGCGAATGAGTATAACAAAGCCTTTTGGAAACTTCTAACTCCATAAGTGAACCTCCCCGGTTGCCATGCACTATCCCTTCCCTCAGCAGAGGCGAAGTATAGGACCGACATACCGTTGGATGGGTACATAGCCGCAGCCCCGGTACGCTCCCCCATTCAACTACACAGAGGTATAGTTGACACCCCGAGGTACCACATGCAAGTTATTAGCAACCTACTCAACTAGGTTCGTCCCATTACAGACATGTGGTTGTATGTTTGACTCAGTTCAAAGGCTTGCAAGGTTAAGTCCTTAGGGTGACCAGGGCAAGACTACCAAAGTGTCCACAAGTATTCCAAAACCAACAAAAACCAAATTTGACCGCCCAGTTGCCACTCTTGGCCCACCAGAAACAATCTTGCCACTTGCCCCAGTCTAAACCATTTTATCACCCTAGTTGATTACCATGCACCACGTGCCATCAACATCATCAATAACACATGATACTTTTCCAAAACATGTTCCATATCTCATTAAGTCAACATTAACATTTGATATTCCAAAATCATGTCATTATCACGTGGCAGGGCTAAGCATACCTACAACGATCTAATTAACCCCATGTTGGCAAATTAATAATGTCTAACTAAATAATCCATAACTAGGGTGACAAGGGTTCATGGCATACAATTATATATAACAAGGTGTCATACAGCAACTAGGCATTTAACTAATCCTAGAATTAATCAAAATCAAATCTAATTAAATTAGCATGCAATACTTTGAAACAACATAATTTTCAAAAATGGGATCAACATGGTCAAAGCACAACTTGCCTGGCCCTTGCTATTTCTTTACTGTTCTTTACTCTTTATCTTTGATTCTTGGACCTCGATCTTCAACTTCCACTTTCTCGATCCTCAGCTCGTTCGAACGACTTTCGGACGACGCATCTAACGATTAAAGAAAAAGCAAATACAAACCAATTTAAAAGACGAGTCAAGTAAAACTCCAAATTAAGAATAATTATCATTGGGCACAATGGCTTAGATGAAATTAGGGAACCTTAACGGATTAGATCGAAGATTAGACAAAAGGGAACATCTTTCGGAAAACGCCGAAAGGGAAAAGATTAATAACTGAGAAAGGAAGAATAATATTACAAAGAATATTTCTTCTGAAGTTATTATCTCGATTGAACAAGCAATCTACGTCCAAAAATCTACCAAAAATCTACGTCCATCCGGCCACTCTATATACGCACGTATGTATATATACACATCTACTGACCAATGCATGGACACATGTGTCCGACGGCTATATTGGAAAATCCTCCTAATATAAGCATGCAAACTATTCAATCGCATAGTATTTATTTATATAGATGCATGCTAGGAGAGGTACATGCGCGCATGCATTCGGTCAAATATATATACAGGCGGATTAACCAAATACATCTACCAACACAAAAACACACAAACTAGATCAACTGATCAACGGAATAGAGCGCGCGCAAAAGAAAATAAACACTACTACAGATCCGTACATCACAATCGGTTCTTTTTGGTCATGACAGTCGGTTTTGGTGGCGATACAAAGTCCAACGACAGTGATAAGGTAGATATATCACAGTCGGTTTTTAACCGACACTAATAATACATTATCACTGTCGGTTCTTTTTAGGAACCGACTGTGATATTACACTTATCACAATCGGTTTCCTCTTACAACCGATTGAGATAAGTGTAATATCACAATCGGTTCTTTTTTAGACCGATACAAATGATTACATTATCACAATCGATTTTTTGTTGAAACCGATGGGGATAAGTATAATATCACAATCGGTTCGTTTTTAGAACCGATTCAAATTATTACATTATCACAATCGGTTTTTTATTGAAACCGATGGGGATAAGAATATTATCAAAATCGGTTCTTTATGCAAACCGATTGCGATACTAAAAATATCCCAATCGGTTCCAGTAAGAAGAACCGACAGATATCAGATACCTATCCCAATCGATTCCAACAAAGAACCGATTGTGATGATGTTACTGTCCATCGTCCGAAAATGGCCTCGCATTGACAATATGACACATTCATCACAATCCACAATATCACAGAACATATACATCACAATCTACACACATTACATTCAAATTAATATTGTTTACAATCTATAACAGATCACATTAACATTCAGATAAATTTTGTTTACACTTTATGGACTAGTATTTGCTTGAATGATCTCTATATCTACCATCATCCGTTATAACTTCTGTCCAGTACCACTGGCATAAATGGTCTCGTAATTTCTTGAGATCAGCGTTGGTTAGGCTCTTCCGGATGATATCAAGGTCCTGCAAAATAGATAGTAGTGCACTAATATATTTAAGTCTTAAATTGGAACTAAAACAAGCTGATAGTATTATGCTTGTAAACAAATTTCACATAGACAGTAGTGCAAATAATCTGCTCTATACCTTAGGGAAAAGATGTGAGCGACCAACCAAAATCAGCATGTGATGCATCACGTAAAAGCCACACAGATCATCGCACCCTTGTTGATGACACTGTGAACAAAGAAACTTAAATTAGGAGACGAATTAAAAATAGGTGTCAGAAAAAAATCCTATGATAGACACTTGTACCTTGAAGCGCTTCCACTCGAGTTTGGTGCCTTGTTTATCATTGTGTTGGCCACGTTCAGCAACGTAAGACATGAAAGCCCTATACATTGGAGAGATGCCATTGAGGTTAAAAATACGTAACGTAGTTCAATATGTAAAGTGTTAGGTTAGAGGAATGTACTTACTTCTGCAAAACAGGCTCGATCGCATAGTCCATCGGTCTATTTTCGAGTGAGTTCAACGTGTAGACCTTGTTTTGACTCGGAACAACCACAAGTAGAACCCAATGGTTGCTTATTAAACGGTACACAATGTAAGAGAATAAGTTAATACAAGGTTGAAGTGTGTACATGTAATTGAATTGTATAGTAGTACATACTCCTGGTGGTATGGGAAGAGAATGAAGTCCTTTTTTGCCTCGTCATGCAATGCCTGCTTGATGTATCCTGCAAGGAACTCCGATTGATACTTAGCCATGGTCGCAGACACCATCTCGGGGTCGACAAACCCGACAGGGTGTCGACCCATCACGGCTCGCTGCCTCATGATCCTACAATTCATGTCAATTGTTAAAAAATATAATACAAAATCAATAAATAGTCATCTGATTGAGTATGGTGCGAGACTCACAGCGTCCAGGATCGTATGGTAGAAATATCGACGGATTTCAAGCTGTACATAAAGTACAGATCCTCAAAACTGACTGGGAAGGTCCCATCCTCGTTGCGGTGGAATTGGGCCGCTCGATACTTCACTATGAAATCGTGGCGAGGCTCGGCCTCATCATGTGACCTATCGATGTACCATCCATGTAGGTGGCGAGTGAACAAGCCCAAAGAATTCAATTCTTGGCTTGGGAGAAAGGGCTTTCCATGTATGTACCGCTTGTGATCATCAGGGTGCTCTGTGCCCTCTGACAATTTTGCCTTCTTCACAGAGGGACTCTCTGAACTCTGCTTTGTATCTTTAGTCAGCGTGGTAGAAGTCCTTTTGCGCACCACCTGCGCACCAACATTTGTAGCTGCAGGCGTAGATGCAGGAGGTGCAGCTGCAGGCGTAGGTGCAGGTTGTGTAGCAGGGGCAGGAGCATGTGCAGCAGGAGTAGGAGCAGCAGTAGGAGGAGGAGCAGGAGCAGCAGCAGCAGCAGCAGGAGTAGTAGCAGGAGCAGGAGCAGCAGCGATCAGCAGAGTGTGAGCGTGAGCAAGCACCAGAGCGTGAGAGTGCACTAGTAGTAGCAAGATGAGTAGCAGTAGCAGCAGTAGCAGTAGCAGCAGTAGTACCAGCAGTAGCAGAAGTAGTAGCAGTAGTGGTAGCAGTAGCAGCAGCAGGAGGAGGTGCTTGCACTACGACACCCGTCGCGGGCCACTTGATGAACGACATCCGTGCTTGCCCGAGAGTGGTGATATCTTCGTTCGGGGGGAACTCCAGGGCATGAGACATGTAAACATCGTGGACATAGTCCACCTGCACCCTCATGTAGCCCATCCCCAAAGGTATACCATGCACCGTGTCATCCTCCTTGCTTGGAAATGCAACCCCGCGCGCAGCCTCAATGTGTATTCCGTCGTCGATCAGGACTAGCTGGCACCTAGCAGGACCCTGCAAGAAGTTATCAGCATCTTCATCATAATCTTTGTTAAGCTTACTCATGTACCTTTTGGTCCGAAAAAGTTTTTTTCTTGTTCCCTGAAGGGGAAATGTGTGAGTGGAGGATCTCACAAAAACTATGTTTCTGTTGAACTGTTCTTGGTTTCACCTAATGTAACTGGGGCATTCTATTGCCCTATTGGCTACTGATATAAAAATCATCACAATCGGTTCTGGAAAAGAACTGATTGTGATAACCTCTGTGCTCATCATAATCGGTTTCTTCCCAAAACCGATTCTGATAATACCTTCTCATCACAATCGGTTCTGGAAAAGAACTGATTGTGATAACCCCTGTGCACATCACAATCGGTTTCTTCCCAAAACCGATTGTGATAATACCTACTCATTACAATCGGTTCTAGATAAAAACCGATTGTGATAACAAAATGATTATCACAATCGGTTCTTATCTAGAACCGATTGGGATTATTATCGTATCACAATCGGTTCCCTCTCAGAACCGATTGTTATAACCTGTTACCAAGATTTCCAAATGGAATATACTTATCACAATCGGTTTTTGAGTTAAAAGTTTAGAACCGACACAGATGAGCGATAGTAATGTGTCATTCTGTAGTAGTGAAAGAAAAAGTACCAGACGATGCTAACAACGACGCAGACCATTGGGTACAGGAAGAAGGTGGCGTGGCCGGAGAGTGCGCTCGCAACGGCGACAGCGAGGATGATGGTAACGGCGGCGGCGACGAGGAAAGCACGCGGTCAGCCGGACGAGCAGCGGCGGCTAGACGACAGTCGGTCGATACAGTCATTTGGAAATGAAGACAGTAAGTAGTATGAGGAGGATGGAATGGAGGAATGGAAAGATCTGGCCAAATTGGGGAGGACCATATTTAATAGAGATGAGGACATACAGAAGGGAAAGGACATTCCAAAATAGCTGGTTCTGTGCTCGCACCATGACTCTCCTCATTCCCTGAATGACGCGACGCCTAATTACCAAATGCAGTTACTAGTGATGCATGCAGGATTGGAACGAACGGCGGAATTGCTAGACTTCCGTTTCTGCATGGAAACGATTTGGTTACCATGTGCATTCATGCCCACAAAGACATGGAAGAATGCCTCTAGCACGTGACGTCCATGGTGTACCAAATTTAAATTGGGTTGGAAAATCAATCGCCACGAAGGTATATACATATATATGTTTCAAAACATGTTGAGAGCAAAAAAAATAATGGAGAAGTTCCAAAATATGAAAAAGAATCCTCTAAAATACTAGGAATTATTTGGAACTTAACAAAGTTGGTTTCGCGATTTTTCGACATATAGATTTTTTGTAAAAAATCTTTTAGTGAATCAGACACCTCTACAGCTTTTTGTAAAATCGACGACTTACGTTATATAGCAGGTTTTTCAAAAATATTTGGAGCGAACACTCTCATCTACCAATTATCTTAATTATTAACAGAATTTTAAATTTTACGCTTACACAAAAATGCCTGATCTTTATTTAGTATGACTAGTTCAATAAACGCGCATCCGACTTACTCGCGAGGCTTCCAAGTAGACTCTAGAAAATTACAAATAATCCCCGAATCACACTAAATCTATTAAAAGAATTTTTTTTGGATGTTACAACGCATTGGCTACATACCGCATCGGTCGAATATAACTATACATCGGCAAATATGATTTGAACTGATCCGACTGGCCGTTCCTTCCGCTGTACACTTCCTATCAAACGTGTCGCCCTTCTCTTTCCTCATTAACTGCCCTGCAGCCTTTCACATCACGTCCTGCCACTTCTTTGCATAGTGGGTGCGCAGCTTGGGGCGTGATTGTCGGCACCGCTCTAAGCGAAACGTACCTTCCCTTATAAAACCTTTCCTTCTTTTCCAGTTCCCATCTTCTTCCTCTGAACGCACAACCCTCTTAGTCGACCACCTAGAGCGGAAAAACTCCTTTTTCTGGCTCGGCTATTCGTCATTGCTCCTGTGACAATTTGTCTTGTGATTTTCCTCCACCAGCTTATTCCTTCTCTGCTCGATTTCCTTTCTTCACCGATGGCCGATTATTGATCTATGATTTTGATTCTGGTGCCTGAATCGGATGGCCATTTTCTACTAGGACAAGAGGGGAATGAGGACCCGACAGATTATATCAACAAGGAGGTTATGCAGATCCCCCTAAACGCTATTGGCCACAATCTCTCAGGATGGGCGAATAGTTTCAGAGCTTGGCCTTCCGATACTGCGGGCTAGAGGAGTTGGTACAACCGAGTGGCTGCTAGCAAGAAGGCAGACTGGGAGGCTTGAGAAATAGCCGATTGCATCGCCCTTTCTCTATCGGGTATATGCCGAGATGAATCCTTGATTGCTACCGCCTCTTATTTCTGGTCGGATGCCTTCAATGCTTTTTCTTTTCGGCCTGGCTTTCTTGGTTTGACTCTCATGGATGTGGTGGTACTGACTGGTCTTAAGCCGACGGGCCAGCAATTTCATGCCTTTGACGCAACCCACTCCCATCGACTGCCAACCAAGACCAGTTGGTCCCGTTACCTCAACGAATTCAACAAATCATCAGGCCCGGTGGAACCTCATGAGCACGTCGCCTTCTTGACCATGTGGCTAGAAAAATTCCTCTTCTGTGGCACCACAGTGGGTCCCACCACCAACTTCCAAGGCCTAGTAGAGGCTCTGGTCGTCGGCAGGGATATAGCCATGGGGAAGCTGTTCCTAGGCGCAGTCTTCCGGACAATGCATCTCATCACCTTGAAGCTGAACAGTGCGGCTGAATCTCATACTGTTGGGCACCTGGGGGGGTCCCTTTTGGTTCATCCAACTATGGCTGATGGCTCAGTTTCAGACTGTGACACTACGGTATGGTGTGACATTATAGAATGTGAAATTAGAGAATAAAACCTTTCGGCTTGAGGTTTACTCGCGTTTCTGGGCCGTTTGAAGTGATGTGTCACCACGGAGTGTCGTAACCTTTTAAATGGTGCATGTTAAGGTCAAAAACTTTATGAAATATGGTATGGTAGGTTAAAACCATAAGGTATGGAGGTTAATAACGTTTCCGGGCCGTTTCCGGGCCGTTTTCGGGGTTTTGGGCCTTCCCGGGGGAGTTTTGGGCCTTGGTGGGCTTTGGTGGGATGGATTAGGTCTCCGTAACGGACTAGAATTGGGTGTGGGGGCTGGTAAAAGGGGTTTCCCTGCCCCTTTGGGGCATCCACCCTGCTGCCTTTGCGCCCCTCACCTCCCCCCACTTGCCAAGCCCTAGCCGCCCCTGCTAGTTGAGCCTTGCGCCTCCCCCTTGCTCTCCTCCATTGCCCCACCTCTCCACCACCTCTCCTCCACCCCCTTGCTGCCCTAGGGTGGTCTCCACACCTCTGCACCTTGTGGATCCATCCGTTGGAGCGAGGAGCGAGGAGCGAGGAGCGTGGAGCGAGGAGCGATCCGCGAGGAGATCTATTGGAGATTCGTTCGTTGGGCAAAGGTATGATCATTGGGATCCTTGGGTTTGATCTAGGTACTGTTCTTAGGGTGTTTATGAAGTTTTTAGATCAATTGGTGGTGCTGGGTTGGAGTTCTTTGGGTTAGATCTAGACGTTGCCACGTTTCTGTTTTCGGGCAGATTGAGCAGTCGGGCTAGGGTTCGAGTTTTCGTCGATTTAGAATCCGAATCTGTCCGTACGGACTTAAAAGAAGTTGTAGATAATTGTTCGCGCCAAAAACGTGAAGGGGGTTTTAGGCCTCGAACACACAAGACAAACACCGGGTTTGCAGAGCTGCGCCGATTTAAATCGGCAAGGTAGAATTTGTAATTTGACCGCCGATAAACAAGGATCTATCGGCCGCTAGTCGGCAAGAACCGATTAGAGATAACTAGATCAACCGGTTACAGCTTGATCCGGATATTAAGGTAAAAATTGGCTTCGGAAGGCGATGCGCAATAAAACGGCAAATCAAACTCGGTGAAATTCGGCTAAAATCAACAATCGCGATGCGCAACTATGTTGATTCCGGCTGACTTACGAGAGATCTATGAGGCTAAAACAATGTAAAAGAAAAGCTTGTAAAAAGTAGGTGTGTTGTTGGATTTGATTGTGTCCCCGTTGTGCTTGACGCCTCCTCCTTTTATAACACGCCCGACTGATCCGACTGTGTATGGATACTTGCTTTTATCCAGATCGCCTTTATCTCGATTTCCTTCCCCTTTAGAAACGGTTTCCTTCTCTCGATTTGTTTACCGATTTCTTTTCCACATCTCCTCCGCCTTAGACCGATTCCAACACGCATCGAATTTTGGTGCAAACATATGCCCCCCATTTTTGAAAGGTAACTTGTTATCTTTCAAAATCCTTCGCCTTTTCCGTGATCGGCTTGTCGCTTAGGATTCATCTCGTAACTTTCCCCATTAATAGCGCCAATGTCCTTGGCGTTTTTAATGCAACAACCGCCTCCGCCCGCTTCTTTCATCGCTGTATAAATATGGGTCCCCTCACGGTCATTTTCACGCTTTCAAGCTCTCTGATCGTGCACCATCATTCTTGTCATCCTCTCTTTGTTCTTTCAGAATCGGGTCGACATGGACCCTTTCCACAGTATTCATCCCATTCCTCAAAGTTCCAATCAATTCTACTTAGGACCGATAGGTAGTATGTCGGGCAGACGTACAAATATCAATACCGAGATCCCTAGACTCCTCTATCTATACGGGTACAATGTTTCTCCGAGTGGGAAAAGTTTTAGGGCATGGCCCACTAGCCTAAAAGGATGGAGATCTTGGTTTATTACGGTATCGGCTCAGAAGAGGGTCGAATGGGAGAGGATGGGCATAGCCGAGTCTCTATCTTTTAGTCTAGCCGACCCTCAAGCCAAAGAACCTTGGTAGCTGCGTGATGTTATTTTTTGGTCGGATTCTTTCTAACGCTTTTTATTCCCGTCCCACGCCAATCGGCCCTACCGCTAGATGTGGCCCACCCAGCGTCTTAGGCCGAGACGGGGACTGGGCTTATCGGCTTTCGAAAACCTTCTTTCAAATTAATCCGCAAAAAAGGCGAAGGTTGGTATAGATACATCCAAAATAACAATAGGGGTCACCGGGTCCAAGATTTACCAAGAGCACGCCGCTTTTCTCAATCTTTGGTTAGACCGATATCTTTCTCGTGGTGCTTCCTTGGCCCTACCTAAACTTTTCGCTAGTAGCGGAACGTCATTGGAGGGTCATCGGCTTTCCCTTGGCAAGATGTTCCTCGTGCAGTATTTCAAATGATGTACGAATTGTGAGTCGACTCTTTTCTCGTTTTGCCAAACATGTCGTTGGTAATATAGGAGGTCCTCTTTGGTTCGCCCAAACATGGCTTCATTGTATGTTTAGCCGATCTATTTTATCCTAACCCTCCGGTAGCTCAACTTTCCCCTCGAGGATTACCCAGAGCATGTCATTCCACAAAGATAGAGCTAGCCGATCCTATGGCGAGAGGTTTATCATGTCTTCGGCCGAGAGCTAAATGGACTCGATCGGCTTGCACAAATACCTCGCTTTCTTCCTTTCCTTAGATAGGGCTTCCTTCGGCCAACAAGACTTTTTCCGATATACCGATGTAGCCGATTGCCCACACCCAACATTCCTTCACCTTGATTCGATAGTTCCTCGATGCCCCAATCTACCCCTGGATTTGTACAAAATCATCCTCACTCCTTGCATCTTTCATGTCGGCTTGAATACTCCGCGAATCAACATTTCAAATTGCCGTTTTACGAGTTTTACCACCCTTCGGCTTTACGTCACACTAGGGGCTTTGGGCAAACCATTCCATCTTTCCCCTACTATCTTGTGTCGAGCCCGAGCCCGAAAGTGACCAACAAAGTTGTCGCTACGAGGTCATCCTTGAAGTAGCCGATGGTTTGCAAATCCTCTCAACGCCACATTTTGTTCTTAATTCCCGGCTTGGCCAAGTGCTTCAAGTGGTGGACTAGAATATCGGGTCATACTAATGGACAGACTCCGCCGGCTATAATTCACTTATTCCTTCCCGACTTTCATGAGCCGACGGTAGTTTCCTGTCCAAAGACAAGCTTTCAAGGTTATAGCGACTTTCAAGAGTCAGAGAGGTACCGCTTGTTTTTATATCCTCTGCTTTTACACTTTGCTGTCGGCTTATTTAGAATGCCTTTGATCTTTCCAGGTTTCCAGAATACGGGTGGCCGGTGAGCCATCAACCGATCCCCATGTTTCGCCGGTGAGTAGCCGACAACGACGCCCAGGTCAATCTGCTGGCACCACTGGGTATACTTCAGAAACTTGATATTCAAGCTCCTCTTTAACGGACTTAGCTCACAAATGCTCCAAGTAAGTCTTTTGCATATCGGGCTAACATGCCCTTGCTTTGGACAATTGCTAACTCGAAACATCAGAGAGGAGGAAGAAGTCGGCCAGCGCCACCTGCACTGAGGCGGCAACCTGATGGCTCTCCGTGAGCACTCACTAATCGATGTAAGTTTTATTCTTTATTCTTTGCTCAATATCATTTTTTCATATTGCTGATTTTATTCTCTTGAATCCCTAGCAATTCCGCGCTTCAAGTGGCGGGAGTTATAGCCGATTTCCAAGGTGCTACATCGGCTATCCTCCACTCCGCCTCCATTGCCGCCATACTGCAATGTATCATCGAGATCTCCGATCTCGACCTCAGAGCGCTATCAACTGACCGCCGATTTGCTGGCTTCACTCGACAGTGCTCGACGATCCGAAGTGCTAGCCACCGATGACTACCTACCGACATCCAACAAGATAATAGCCGCCACACAAGATCGCTGCCGCTACGCCGAAAGCTATGCAGTGAGCGACTCAATCGCCTCCTGGACGGCAAGTGATGCAGCCAGAGGCAGCTCTTCCGCCAACACTCAGCCTTCTTGAGGAACGCTTATGGCGCCATGCAAGCCGACCTTCCTCGCGCCATGAATGCTTTGCTAGAAGTGTGCCATCCTGATGATCGCTTCGCTAGACGAGAATCGCCAAAACCGCACTTGAACAGAGGAAGGCCCAGCAGTTTTACTCAAGAGATTCTGGACAAACTTATAGCAGATGCTAAATCTCGGAAGGGTGCTTTTGACCAGGGTGTCTGCTATGCTGAAATCGCCAAAGCTAAGGCCCAGAGCTGGAGTCATCCAAGAAAAACTTGAAGAACAAACTGGCCTTGGTTACAAGAGAACTTTGCAGATTGCCAAATCGGCATTGCAGCAAGATATCTTCACTAGCGCCTCGTGAGGCAAAGAAATTGGCGTTTTTGCCAAAGTTAAGAGCCAATCGGCCAAGATAGTCCTACCCGGTGATGCAAGAGCTGATCAACAATTGATAGACGGCGTTCAAGCTTACCATCTGAAGCGGCAGCACTATCGGGCTTTGGGAGCCCATTTGCTCCCGGTCGGGTCTACACTAGTCTTTAACTTACCGATTAGTTGTGGCCAACCTCTCGTAATATTGCTTTTAAACTTGAGATGCCTTTGAAATCTTGCTTGATCGGGCTGTGCATCCGATTTTGTAAACTTTTAACTGTGGATGGATGTTTCAAACCGACTTGGCCTGGCTTTTATGACCAATTTTATATGTATGTGCTTGTCATTGATCCCGATGCCTTCACCTCTATAGTTAGGACCCGACCCATGCTTGGGTGATATGCCTTCAGATACTTTCCATTGATTGCTTTAGGTAGGACGAACCTTCTAATGATTCCAAAGATATATGAATTTCCGCCAACCTACTGATTGATCTTATAAGGTCCTTCCCATGCCTGGAGACCATTTGCCGAATCGATTATCCCTAGACCCAATCGGCAACACGGTTTTCCATACTAAATCGGCTTGACTGAATGACTTAACAATCACTTTTTTATTGTACGACCGCAACAATCTCTTTGTTCTTTTAAGCCGATCTAGCGTGACTAGCCTTAGTTCAGCCAAATCATCTAGATTGTCCAGCATCGTGCTTGTATTCATCTATTGATACCTTATCTTGCTCGTGGTAGCCTTATTGAGCCGATGTTGATTTCAACGCAAAACGGGCTTGTCCGTATACCAATGAAGGGTGACAATTTAGTTGTTCCGATAAGATAGCCGATAAGCCCATAAAGCCTTCCGGAGAAGCCGAATGCCATCTCCTTGGCTTTTCCTCAATTTTTCTTTTATCACTTTATCAATGTTTTGTTCGACGATTCGGCCTGTCGCTGGCCGAGCATAGTAAGGAGGAGTTGAGTAATTTTATCCCAAGACTTTCAGCAAACCCTTTGAACTCATTGGACATGAACACAAGACTGATCAAGAGTGATTGTCTGTGGAATCCCAAACCGATGGACGATGTGTTCGCTTACAAAGTCGATTAGTTCTTTACACAAGAATCCTTCTTGAGTGGCACACCTCAACCCATTTTGAGAAATAACTGCGGGTCGCAAGGATGAATTTATGTCCTTGTCGATGATGACGGAAATATCGCCGATTATGTCTATACCCCATCCTCTAAACGGCCATGGCTTGACGATCGGATGTAAGCCGATGTCGGGTGTCCGATCATGTTACCAAACTTTTTGACACGCTTGGCATCCTCTATAATATTTGAAGCAATCTTCTAACATCGCCGGCCAAAAAATATCCTGTCTCGCCTCAAGACTCATTTCATCTTATTTACCGATTGATGTGACCCACAAATGCCTTCATGAACTTCACCCATTGCCACTTTGGATTCCTCGTTCCTGCACATCTTAATAACAAACCTTCCATAGTCCGAAAGTACAATACGCCTTCTAGTAGAACATATTTGAGTGCTTTGCGCTCGACCTTTGCTCGGTCCTGGCTTAGCTGATCTCGACAAATAATCCCTTATCTCTCGCTTCTCCAATGACGGGTGGACACAGAGAACTGCCAAACGCTTAGCTCGATTGGTCCTTGTCGGCTTTCAATCTTGTACTCGATGCACTTTGTGCCAATCGGTTTGCTTTATCATTAGCTTCTCCGGGATATGTTTTATGGAAAATGTAGTGAATATCTCGATGATCTCGAGGCATTGATGCAAGTATCGGGTTAGTGCATCATCATTGCATCGGTATTCTCCTCGACTTTGTCGTACAATTAACATCGAATCCTCAAAGCTTCGACGCCTCTCACCCGATGCTATCTAACATGCTTGTAGACCCCTTAGTAATGCTTCGTATTCTGCTTGATTATTTGAACATCGGTTATTTAGCCGATACATGAAGTCATACTCCTGCTTTCTAGGTGAAACTAATACCACACCGATGCCTTCGCTTTCTTGGCAAATGCACTCCATCAAAATACAACGCCAAGGAGTTACACTAGTTGTTCCTACTATTGTTTCACTGTGATAAAATCGCCACACTTGTCCTTTTTCACTGATTTAGTTGATTCATAGGATAACTCAAACTCTGTTAGGCGATGCCCATTTACCAAGTCGGCCTCAGAGAATTGGCGCCGATAATATGTATTTTACTATATCGGTTTTGCATATTATGACGCATTTGGACGCCAAGATATAATGTCTTAACTTGGTGCAAGCAAAAGTACAATGACGGCATAATTTTTCTACAAAGGATACCTGGTTTCCGTGACGAAGACGCTGGCTTAAGTAATATATTGCTCGTTCCTTCCTATCGGCTTCTTGTGTTAAAATCGCTTCCAATCGAATCACCTTCACCGATATATATAGTCTAAAAGGTATACCGTGTTTCAAAAGGTCAATACTGGTGGACTCACTGATAACCCTTTATGTCGTCAAGGCCTTTTGGTCGATCGGCTTCCTACTTAAACTCTTGGTTATCTTTAATTTTCAGCAAAGGTGTGAAGGCCCTAATACACGCCCCGACAAGTTTGAGATAAAACGCCGCAAGTAATTGATTTTCCCAATCAACACCGCAACTCCTTTTACTTGCTCGGCGGTTTAGTATCGGGCTATGGCTTTCACTTTGGTTGGGTTTACTTCAATCCCTCCTTCATGCACCGTAAACTCAAGAAATTGTCCAAATTGAGCATCTGAAGCACATTTGAGAGGGTTCATTTTTAACCCATGTAACCTTGTGCTTTCGAACATTTTCTCAGACGGCTTAAATGTTGCCGCCTTTCTTTGGATTTTACCACTACGTCCAATGTATATTTCCACAGATTGCCGATCAAATCATGGAAAATATGGTTCATAGCACGTTGATAAGTAGTCTGTGATTTTTAAACCGAAGGTCATAACTTTCCATTCATATAGCCCTAAAGCCCCTGACATCAAAGCCGCTTTTGTATATCGGCTTCGCCATGAATATCCGATTGTATCCGCGCTCCGCCCAAAAGCTTATGATGTTATTCCCGTGACGCAAAGATCGATAGCATATCTGGCTATGGGCATTGGGTACTCGCTTTTGGCGTAGCTTTGTTCAAATTCTCTAAAATCAACACATACCCTAAGTTTGCCGCTTTTTCTTCTTCACAGTGGACGATGTTTGAGACCCACTTCAAACAGATTTCGCAAGGCCGATAAATTTCCGCCTTCAGCAATCGCCCTACTTCTTCCTTTATAGCCATACAACGTAGGGTTAAACCGCCTAGGTACTCGCTTTTGAACGGCCGATATCCGTGTTTTATAGGCAACATGTTCAACTAGTCATCGGCTTAAACTCGCATTTCATAATACTCCCATGCAAAGCAATCCTTATATTCCTTGAGTATTTCACCAACTTTGCTTTATAACTGGTCCTAATTTAGCACTTACAAACGCTGGTCTTTTGCTATCCCCTTCCCCAATATCGATCTTCAGTTTAATCGCGTAAGTAAATCCTAACCCCTTTCTTTCTTCTTCAAAATCATCAACAATTCTTCTTCAGATTCTTCCCGCCGATAGCTCCTTGCTTTCTCCTCGTAGTTTCGCTTATTGTCTTGCGCCCATCTTCTTATCACTTCGCCTCATCCGATCAAACGATTGGTTTAACGCTGATCGGCTTGAATCGATTTCTCAACACGTATAAAATCGCAATTGTCCAAGGCTTTTCCTCGATATGCATTCACCTTCGTGTGGCCAATTGGTGTCGTGGCTAGCCATGGCGATATGAGCCGATGTGTCACTGGGTACGATTTCTATCAGATTATCGCTCCATTGCACCAGCCTTTCCGTGCATAGTTGATGGTATACGCTTAGCATGGATCCAATTCGCTTAAGGAGTACGCTGTGAATTGCCTTTTAGCTTCAATTACAAAAACGCACGTCGGCAAAGTTTTATTACCGATCGCCGGGCCTCGACACCATTACGCCTTTAGCCTCGCTTGGGTCTCCTGGTGAAGTCATTTAGCACCATGTTGGTCTTGATTAAGTCTTCGCCGGCTTTTCCTACCAGCTTTCAAAGTACTTAAGATCGATTGACTGCTGTTCCGCCCATCGACCAACATACGGGATATTGGTCGGCCATTAATAAATCCTTTAGATACAATGGTTTCAAATGCCGATGCATGTCTTGTGGTTTTTCAAACACATGCCTGGTGCTCCGAGGCACAATCGGCGAACACTTCTTCACCGATTCTTCGGTTCAACTCGGCAGTAAAGTGAATACCATGTTTATATCCATTGGTGGCGATTATCTCGGATCATCGGAGAACTGGATTGAACCGATTGATCTCGAATCACTATCGGCCTGCTCCTTCTTTCTCCACTTCTTTTCAAAATCGGTACCGATCTTAACTTATTAAACGTCCGATCCTCTCACTCTCCTTTCGGCTTCCTTTCTTCTTGTGTTTTTAATCGCCCGAAGCCTTCATGCTGCATTTGTCGAGACCCGACGGCACCATCTAGGCCTGGGTTCGATCGGCTTTATCTTTCCAGCCTAAATTGCCTATTTCGTCGATTCCATCCTTCTTGGCGTTAGCCGATAACTCCGACTTTGGGAGGATTCGCTTTGTTCGATGTTGACAACCTTTCATAGATCGGCCTCAGCTTCCCATCGACGATCGCAGACGGTGCGACAACTCGTTTTTTATGATTGGTTTGGCCGATATGTAGACGAGTGTTGCATAGGACAAGATACAAGTTGGTAAGGTCATCCTCTTTCTCAAAGAAACTGCCAAAAAGGACATTGCCGATGTTTCTCTTCCTCTTCCAGAATCGGGCCGATGTGGCACATCTCGCCGCCAACGCTCGCCCCTCCTTTGTCTCCGATCGATGAAAACCCCTGGTGGTGTGGAGGGTTATACCTTTGACTTATCCTTTCATATTTCCCCGTGAGTTGCGAAAAGTCGGCTTTGGTTTGAATCGCTCTTCTTGGAGCCTTCTCACTCGATACCATTTACCTAATTGCTCTAAGTCCCTCTTGGTTTCACTTTCTTGAGTTTTGTCCATTTTTATCTGGCTTTATTTGTATAGAACCGATGCTGATCTGCACTATCTCGCCTCGTGATACAATTCCCTTTAGTCGGCTTATCCTCTTCCGCAGGCCTCTTTTCTTTCCGTGAACATTGAACCATGTTGACCTGAAAAGGGCCCATATCTATCTCGCATAGCCGACTCTTCTCGCAAATCTTTAACCTCGCCATCGGGCGATGGCCGATTGGATCTGTTGTCGAAAAATATTGCAATCGTTAGTGTTATGAGAGAACGAATGATGCCATTTGCAATACCTCTTCGCTTTTAATTTCTTCGACCGATGGTATGATATGCCCTTCTCGTAACCTTATGAGTTTTTCTTGTAGTAATAAATCAAATATTTTGTCGTGATTTTGAAACATCATATGAATACTTGACTTCCGCTTTATTCTTTGTCGGCCTACAGAGAGCAGACGACAGTGGTTTTTTGGAACCTTTGGCCCACTCGGCTTATGTTTACTGGCTCGTCATTGCCGTGAGGTGTCGCCTAATCAGTAATCTACCATGTTTACTTTGGCCTTTTCATTGCCGCTTGTCCTAAACCTATCTTTAAACTCCTTTGCTCTCTCAGATATCGGCTTCATGTGTCGACACGCTGATGGAGTAGGTGGCCTAAGTCGGAACTCCTCGCCTCGACAACTTTCTTTTAATGGAGGGATTAACCTTGGAATGCTAGGTCGGCCAATTGATCGTCGGGCAATGTTACATCAGAGCACCTATTCCGACGCCCAAAATCTCTTGATATAATCGAGACCGATTCGCCGCATTTCCGTCGGACTGAACTAAGATCAGAAATCCGAGCTCCATAGTTCCTAAAAGAAGTACTCATGGAATCGGCTTTCAAATCATTCCATATATGAACTGAATTAGGTGGTAGATTCGTGAACCAAGTGAATGCAGTTGCATAACGACAAAGGAAACAACCTAATTTTAACCCATCGGATCGTGTCGCCGCTTCCCCACACCGAGCCATGAACTGGTCCGATATGCTCAATCGCGGTAATAGAATCATCCCCGAGAATTTAGCAAAGTCCGCATCCTAAAGTTATGGGGTGCAGATTCGGTCTATGTAATCGGGGTACGGCTTCCTCGTAGCCGATCACTCTCCTCTGGGTTGTAGGACCGAACTCGTTTCTCTTAAAACATTGGCAATTTGTTCTGCCCAATTAACATTGTCGGCTTAGGTGCAGCCGACATGGCCAATTCTCATTGTTTGCGCCGCCCCCGAGTGCACACTCTCGGGTCTTTGTCCAACTCGCACTCAGAGGTCTTGGTGTCTGCGTCATAATTGTGATTAAAACCTAATGCATCGGGTATGGGCGCGAAGGTTCGATGTATGGCACCACCCTATATGGTGCTTGTTTCATGGTTGTGGCTCCTCGTGGATCGTGGAACTCGTCTAATTTCAATCGGTGATAAGCCGATAACCCGATGTTGGAGGGCGACGATTGATTTGATGCGCTTATCTTGGCTCCATCCGTGGTGCCCATGGAAGTGTGTGAACCCATCTTTCTCAGAGATGCTTGGTTTCAAAACAAGAGGTTGAGCCGGCATCATGATAGGCGCTTGAGCCGACATGCTTTACCGTGTTGGTGTTGGGTGCTATGGAATATACTGCAATACGAGGGATGGTTTGTGGTGGGTCTAGCAAAGCCTTCCAGACGTTAGCTAATTCTTGCAGCAATTGTTTTCACACTATTTTCTATCATCCGCTTTAAAGTAGATACTTTAGAGCCGATGATTGGTTAATCAATGCGTGATGAACATTGCTCGATCATACTTGATAAATCAGCTTGAGCGGTGCGACGGCTTACCGACTCAGATGTTGACTCCGATAGGATTGATGCTTGGGAGTGCAATCTTTCGAGTAACGCCACGGCGTGTTTTCCGGAAGCATCGAGCATCATTTCCTCTAGAGCTGCCTTTCGATCTTCGATTTCTTTCGTTGCTCAGGGGTTAAATCGGCCATCCGAGGCGCGATTATGGCATCGGTGTTGATGTCGTATGGTGATCGCGGGCTTGTCGTGTTGACGACATTCTTTTGGGTCCCACCAGCGAAAATATGTTCGCTACGCAAAAACGTGAAGGGGTTTTAGGCCTCGAACACACAAGACAAACACCGGTTTGGTAGAGCTGCGCCGCCGATTTGACTCGAAATCGACAAGGTAGAATTTGTAATTTGACCAAGGCCGATAAACAAGGATCTATCGGCTTTTCGCTAGTCGGCAAGAACCGATTAGGAGATAACTAGATCAACCGGTTACGCTTGATCCTGATACAAGGTAAAAATTGGCTTCGGAAGGCGATGCGCAACAAACGGCTAAATCAAACCTGGTGAAATCGCTAAAATCAACAATCGCGATGCGCAACTATGTTGATTCCGTCGACTTACAGAGAGATCTATGAGGCTAAAACAATGTAAAAGAAAAGCTTGTAAAAAGTAGGTGTGTTGTTGGATTTGATTGTGTCCCCGTTGTGCTTGACGCCCTCCTCCTTTTATAACACGCCTGACCGATCCGAATTGTGTATGGATACGGTGCTTTTATCCGTGACGGCTTTTATCTGATTTCCTTCCCTTTTAGAAACGGTTTCCTTCTCTGATTTGTTTACCGATTTCTTTTCCACATCTCCTCTGTCTTAGACCGATTCCAACACGCATCGAATTTTGGTGCAAACAATAATTTAATTATCTTTCCGTGTACATAAAGCACGTTAAAATCCGATCAGCCGTTTGAAAGTTATTGCCGTTTTACCGAGCATGTTAAAATCTGTGATGCAATTAGAACAGATCGTAGTAATCTGTAGATTAAACAATTTTAGATTCCGAATCAGTCTTTCCGTATAACTAGAAAAAGGTAGGAAATTTCCTAAGCTTCGCGATGGTGTACTCGTTTAATCGATTTGGAGTCCCAGAACTCAAGTTATGGCCTTTGCAAGGCTGCTGTCCCGCCGGGACAGAACCTCTGTTTTAGGTTTTGCGAGTAGCGGGCAATGTCGGGTGAGATGGGGATTTGTGTACTGTTTTGTGGGCATTATTGAGAGTATGTGATGCCGTTGTGCAGGTGGTGTGACCCCGGGGGTGCCCTCTACTTCCCACAATCCCGCCGCCCACGGTTGAGGCAAGTGTGTTGTAATGAATAGCGGAATTGTAGGTTGCTTGTGGAGATTAGATGAAAGATTGATTACTTGCTATGATCACTTGCCATGCTTGCTGTTTTCCAATGATATATTGAGTATGATTATCATGATTCGATGCCATGTGTTAATATTTGTCATGATGAGATGCCATATGTTTATGTACATGTGAAATATGATAATTGGCATAGTTGCATGCATGACATGAGATAGGGCGAGGCGGTGAGAAAGTCATAACTAGTCCGGCAAGGTCGGTGAGAAAGTTATGACTAGTCCGGAACGCCATTGAGTAAGACCTACATCGTGATTCCATCCACGTGGTGAATGGAAGCGATGAGTAGGCACCCTCCATCTTCGGGATGGAAGGGGGGAAAAGGGTGCACACCGACGGGTGTGTACTCAACCATACCGGTATGAGTTTTCAAGGAGACATGAGCATTGCATTACATCTCATACATATTGATGATGACAATGTTAAGTGTTTATGAATAAGATGATTTACATGAAGGGAGATGCTATTGCCATATTGTTGTTCTTGTTGTCCATTGCAATATGCTTGCCGAGTTTCGAACTCACGCTTGTGTTTTTTCTTATTGTTTTAGGTACCATGAGAACGGCATGCGGGAAAAGGGAATAGACACACGCCCACACGTTGCTTCACCTTAATGTTTCCCCAAGTCAATTCTTTTAGATTGATAATAAATTGCGTGTGATGGTCATTAAATTAAGGCTTAGCTTGGTTAATGAGAGTTTTATTGTTCGTTTGACACTTGGAACTTTAAGTGCTAAATGTTAGTCTTTTATTGTCGTTAAGACTCTATTTATTGATGTTTTAGATGTTTCCCTTATTGCCATATAATGCTATATCGTGGTTGCTCCTTAAATTCATGATAAAACAAAGGAGGTGCTGCCGAAATCTCGGTTTTTGGCCTATGCGCCTTTGCTGGAATTTTATGTTAAATATGATATTTGGATGTTGTTTAGCTTATGTTTGGTAGCATTCGGGCATATTAAATGCCGGGGTGTTACACAGACACCCTTTGGGTTCACCCCTTCCCCCAACCTTCGCTTTTCGCGTGAGGATGCATCGGAGGAAGAAATAACATCCGCAGAACCTCCTCTCAGGCGCTGCCGGTCATATGGAGAAGCTTTATCTCAAATTTTCCTTTGTCGCCGCAAGCTGGATATAGTGGCTTTCACCGGATACTTCACTTATTTTTACTCCACAAAGCACCTCTCGACCGTGGATTTTCTCCTGTATCGGCAAATCGACTCCTTTGAGTATGAGCATCCCGGCCTTTGCCGACCGGACAGTCCTGACGCCGAGTGGCTCAGACATTTCATTTCCTCGGGCATATTTTCAGTCGGTCTTAGCTCTTCAAGCCGTACGTAGAAGCCGTCATATGAGTATTATCACCCAGCTGTATGCGCCAGGCAATTGGGATTTGGTCAGATCCCTCCCAGGCTAGTGCTCTTTGACAGGCTTCGGGAACGGGAAGTACTGGAGGGTCCCCTCGATGTGTACATTGCGCTGGACCAGAGTGGGGAGTTGCTGGTTGACTCTGTTTCTGGAGTCATTATGGCATCCCGATCTCGAGCATCTTTCCCTCGTTGGTGGGAAGGATGGAGTCATCAGCTGTTCTTTACATCGCTGGACAAGATGCTTCATCATTTCGATGAATCTCATCCATTACCTCCTTCGCCCTAGGTATTTTCGAAGCACTGTCTTTTTCTGCGAAGCATTCGTTGCTGATCTTCTTTTACCGTTTTTGTGTTTCTAGGACGCTGTAGATGTACAGCCGTTGCTGTCGGCCATCGGTAAAGCCATTGAGTTTTATGCCAACACTATTGGGCACACGAATGTTGGCCTCACCTCTCCGACTCTGAAGGATGGCAAGAGGAGGGGTCGTCGAGAGGTATCGGCTCAGCTTCGGCAAAAAAGAAAATCGGCCGATGTGTCCAGGAACCAATCTCCTCCAAGAACTGGGATGATTGGTGCGGTACAACCGACACCTTCTCCAGCTGGTGTGGTTTCTGTCAAGCATAGTGAGTACAGATTTCTTTTATCAACCCGTAGGATTTGTGTTTTTCTTACAACCTCTGTTTCTTCGTTTGGTTCCAGCACGGCACAAATGTAACATCCCAAAAATTGCTTTTAATATATTTAGTGTGTTTCGAGGATTATTTGTATTTTCTGGAATTTTATTTGGAATCCTCGCGAGTAATTTGAATTCCGGTTTGTTGGACTAATCGAATTAAATAAAGAATCCGGCGTTTTTGAGTAAGCATAAAATTTAAAATTTTGGTTGATAATTAAGTTAATTGGTAGACGAGAGTGTTCGCTTCAAAGATTTTCGAAAAACAGGCTATATAACGTAAATCGTTGATTTTGCAAAAAAAATCTATACAGAGGTCTGATTCACTAAAAGATTTTTTACGAAAAAAAACTATATGTCGAAAAATCGCGAAACCAACTTTGTTAACTCCTAAATAGTTCCCAGTATTTTAGAGGAATTTTTTTCAAGATTTTTAGAACCCTCCTGCTATTTTATAATAAACACGTTTTGCAAACGCGTGTGCGTATATTATATATCCATGTGTGCCTGAATTTGGATGACTTCACTACCAGCCGTTTACCCCTTCTTGCAATGCTTTTACTAGCAGCTGTTTCAGCCATTCCCATTTCTAATTAAGCAAGGCATGCATTAATGCTTGAGCTAAAGCAACCAGCAGCCGTTACTTTATTTCTTTAGCACGCACTCACTTCCCATTGTCCAGCCGTACATGCATGACCTTTCTTTTTCTAGTCGTTTCCTCTTCCCCATGAAGTCCTGACGCTTCCTTTCTAGCCGTTTCCTCTGCCATCCGTTTCTAGTCACGTAAAATCTTTCCAGCTAATGCTTTCATGCATGTCGTAATTCCTTCAGTTTTCCATCCGTTTCTAGTCACCTAGCTACTTTCTTCCTTGGTTTCTCTCAAAGCCATTCCTAAATCATACGTATCCTCTCTGTTGTTCATTTCTCTTCACGTCACTTTTGCACCACCCAAAGCTCAAATATCTTTTCTGTTAAGTCCACACCTTTCTGCCATTTTCCCTCGACGTCGTCGCCGTTGCCGTGGTATACCTCGTTGTCGCCGTCGCTTCCGCCATTGTCTATATCGTCGCCTCGCCGCTGCTGCTCGTCCGATTGACCACGCGCTTCTCTTGTCGCCGCTGCTGTTGTCGACGATCCGTGCTACTGCCGTCGCCGCTGTCTACGTCGCTGCTGTCATCATCGACACCGCCGTTGCCGTCTCGTCGCCACCACTGCAGTCGTGGCTGCTTCTGTCTCGTCGCCGACGGTCCGCGTTGCTGTCATCGTCGATCGGTATCTCCTGCTGTCCTTTGCACGCGCTATATCTTTATCGATCGATTGATCTCGTCATGTATTTACTCGGGTATACATATATGTATATATTTATGTACTAAACGCATGAGTTTATAAAAGTATATGCTAGGTTGTGCGGGTGCGTATGCTTATATATGCTAGTATGAGTAGGTTTATAATAGGTTGCATCCATGTGTAAATTTCTATACGCATGTAGGTATACACGTATAGAATAGATGCATGAGTGCGCAAGGCCATTCGCCCTGCCACCGCGTGCCTTCACCGAGTTGCGTCCGACCAACCGCGTCCGATCGACCGCGTCCGACCGGCCAAGGCCCGACCGATCAAGGTTCGACCGGCCAAGCGTCCGACCGGCCAAGGCCGACCGGCCAGACTCGCCCCGCCTCGGGTCATCTGGTCGCTCTCTATTTTTTTTTCTCACGTAGCAAATGCCCAAACCGAACACATATGCATTCAAGGAGTATACACATATACGCGGTGAATAGTGCCATGCAAAAGGTTTTACGTAATTCCATTTTTTCAAATTGCGGATTTTGTCTTTTTCGCTACAAATTCGTTTTAAGTCCAAATGACCTGCAACAAATTTTGTAAATTAGTAAAAATTAATACCTATCTACAGTATTTTTACTGGAATTTTATAAATTAATTTATACTGTTAAATTATTTACGGAAAGTACAAACTTACGAGTTTTGTATCTCCTAAACTATACGTCCGAAAATGTCCAAATAAATTTTATAAACCTTAGAAAATGCTAAACTAATTATTTGGAAGTTTTCATGAAATTACGCATTATTTTGATTTGCGGCATTTCCTGAGTGTGTGTTTATTCATTGTTTTTGAATGTTTATTTGGTTGTTTGCTACGCGTAGACGTTGAACTGTGCGAGAGTGCGGGAGTTGAAGACCAAACTCAAGCCGTAGATCAAGATCTAGACCCCAGCCAGCTGATCTTTGAAGGCAAGTTGTGCTTTGACCATATTGCTCCTAGTTTTTGAAATGTATTTTGATTTAAATTATGCATGCTATACTGATTAAAGTGAATAATTTAATTTGGGTAAATTAGCTAATCAACCTATTTGTTAATTCCACCTTTGATGATTAATATTTGCATGTATCCATTGTCACCATAAGTTGGGTTTAAATAGTTGGATGTTATATTGTGCCAACACGGGAGGCTAGACCGTGATTAGTTGCTTAGATATGCTTACGTGAAATGTGCTTCAAATGGCAAAATAATATTGACTAATGTTATATGGAATGAGTTTTGGAATTAGTGTAATCTTGCCACGTGATGATGTGAAGTGTAGGTACCCTTGTGGTTCTACATGGTAATTGATATTATTGTTGGCATGCGTTGCACAATAATCAAACTGGGGTGATAAATAGATTTAGACCGGGGCAAGTGGCAAGAATGATAGGGTGGGCCATGAGTGGCACTGGGAAAGTCGTTTTGGTTCTTCGGGTAGTCTTGCCCTGGTCACCCTAAGGACTTAACCTTGCAAGCCTTTGAACTGGGCCAATCATGCAACCACATGTCTGTAATGGGGCGGACCTAGTTGAGTAGGTTGCTAATAACTTGCATTTGGTACCTCAGGGTGTCAACTACACCTTTTGTGTAGTTGTACGGGGGAGCGTACCGGTGCTACGGCTAGGTACCCTATCCAACGGTATGTCGGTCCCATACTTCGCCTCTACTGAGGGAAGGGATGGTGTATGGCAAAAACCGGAGAGGTTCACTTGTATAGTTAGCAGTTTTCAAAAGGCTTTGTTACTGTCACTCGCCTTCGTGGTGTTTGATTGTATCGTGTGGGTAAAGTGCATAACCTCTGCAGAGTGTACAAACTATTCGAATAGCCGAGTCCACGGTACTGGACAAAGCTCGGGGATTACAGTCAAGGGTTAGATCTTTTAAAATAAAATGTGGAACGGGTGGCTGTATGCCAGAGATAATTGCTAAAGTGATTTAGGGCTTTGTGCCAAACTATTTGAAAAGAGATTGATAACTTATTATATAATACGGTTTTACTACTTTTGAATCTATTAAAATTATTTGATAGAAACAAAATGCGGCTTGATGCAAAATAACCCATAAGCCATTCCTTTGGAATAAGCCACGCATATAGTATTAGAACTGCATTTCTATGCATGACTTGCTGAGTATATTGTATACTCACCCTTGCTTTCAACACAATCATCAGTTGAGGAGAAGACTACAACTTCAAAGAAGGTGAAGTTCCACGAGGAGGCGATTATCTAGGAGTTGAACCTTGTCAGTTGCCTGTGGCATACTGATGGGAGTCACCGACGTTCTTCATTCCGCTGCTGATTATTTACTTTTGTTATTGTAAGCCCTGCGAGGCAAACTTTTGGTAAGGTGACCTTAAGGTCTTGTAATCAGTTTATATTAATGCTGAAGTACTTTATTTATATTTCCCCTGTGTATGGATGTGATATTCAACCCTGTATGACTGTGTGTACTAGCGTGATCCTAGACTAGTACAGAATACACAGAGGGTCCGGATTTGCAGATCTGGGTCCCGACAACAAACGGCTTGCTGGCCAGAAAAGACTTGCAAAGGACTTTACTGTAATATCCCGAGTATTTCTATACTCAAGCCACTGTACATTTGTACTCAAACGCTGTTCAATAATACACTGTGCTTGTGTATTTTCGTGTCTTGAGTGAACATACTTGCTTGGGATCAGAAAGAACCCTTCAACTTAAGTAATTTCGCTCATAAGTAAATTCGAATTAGGTTGGGCAAGTGCCTGTGATCTTATTAACTTCCCAAAATACTTTTGGGACAATTAGTAATCAACCCTGGAAGCGTTAGCCGCCAAGGCCCAAGTTCAAAAGTTTCGGGATGTCCGAGATCCGATCCAACCCGAATGTCCGACAAAGTCCGGAGGTGTCCGGATTGGGCTGAAGCGTCCAACTCCTGAGTGTCCGACCAATGTCCGGAGGTCCGGGTTAGTGTTACCGAAGACTTAACCCTGAGTCTCCGAGTTGAGTCCGAGAGTCCGGTATTGGCGTGGGGTTTTGTATAAAAGTCCCATTTCTCGTGGCTCCTTCCATTCTTTCTTCTTCTACTTTGGTTTCCCCACTTCCTTGGTGTTCTCCTCCACCACCCCGAGCTCTCTCCGCCGAGCCACGTCGTGACCTCCCTGACTCCTCCATCTCGGCGTGCTCCTCCCTGCCAAGCCGTCATTCCCATCCTCCACCCGGGCGTTGCTCCTCCTCCATCTTCCTTGGAGGTAAGCTTTTCTCTTAGGGTTTGATTCATGGATTCTTGGGTTCTTGAGTCGCTCATGGTGGGATTAGGACTTAGGCTTGGATTTGGGAGGCTAGGGTTGAACTTGGATTCTAGGTTTTGGGTGTAGTGGTTCTAGGGTTGGAAAATGGGATTTGGATTAGTGAATGTGGTATGCTAGAGTGGTAGATCGGGTAGTAGTAATGTCGATTTAAGAAGTTGTTGGTGTGAGTTAGAGGTTTGGCGGGTTAGCGACGCTTTTCGTAGAATCGGCTAGTTCGAACTCCTTCCGGTTCGCTAGGTGTACGAAAGTCGATCGGGTCGCTGAAGTTGTAGGAAGTGGTAAGGTCTCCGCCTCCTCGTCGAGTTGGACCACACGCTCTAGGACCGAGATCCTGATTTAAACGGTCCGAGTGTCCGGCCTATCCGATCGCCTGGATGCAAACCCTGATCGTCCGGTTAGGCCGTTTCGCCGTGTTGTGTTGTCCGAAAAGGCCGCTTCAGTGGTTTCTTGGTTGTACTTCATTCTGTGTATTGCATGCACTTCATGGTGCATTTAAAACTTTCTTTGCTAAGTTGTATTTCTTTCGCTGCTTTTGTTGCTTTGACCGATTAGAGGCTAGCGAAGTCAAGCCGCTTCAACAACCCGAGCATCATCCCGACATCACCAAGTGCAACAACAAGGCAAGCACCTCCTTTGACCATCTTGAAACCTATATTTCACGATGTCTACTTTGATTTCTCAAACCATATGCATTGTTTATATTCAAGAAATTGCTAGTTTGTGGGAATGGTAGATATACCTGATTTGGTGGTTTCTCAATTTAATTCTGAGATCATTGATAACCTTAGTAGGTTAGACAATTTAATAAAATGTCACTTGGGTATAAACGATTTAGTAATTGCATACGCTAGACACTCTAATAGAGGTGAGCAAAGTCAGTCCTTACCAAATGCTCAAAATTATGATAAATGTAATTGGTTTTGGAAAAGTTTTGAAATGTGAATCAGAAAGGTATATTGATAAAAATGTGAAGTGTCTAGTTGGTAATTAGACTTGGCGGGAGGTATAATATGTGCTAGTTAAACATGGTGGCGATTGGTTGGCGAAGTTAAGTGGAGTTCCCCGCTTGAGTCACTAGGCAAAAATATAAGGACCTAACTTGTGACGGTTTTTGAATTGAACATCGTGCAACCGCTAATGCTGGGATGGGGCAGCCTATTCTAGTACTTGAAGTGTGAGGGGATAGCCATGCTCGCTGGTAGGAAGAGTGGACCTTTTCCTGCTGAGCAAAGCTTAGCCAGGTGTGTGTCCTCACGACCACGTATGCGCCTTCAGTGCGCTTGTACTTTTGGCAGCAGGGAATCGCTTCCAGCTCATGTTTGTTGATACAACGGTGTACGCCTTGCTATGGGTAATGCCGGCCAACACCGCCGTCACGATGAGTATTCCGTGGTCACCGAGTGGTGGTTGGCCTCTTATCGCCATAGTAGTGGATTTGTCGCCACCGGTGCCGGGTGTGGCTATAACCTCAACGATGGGAAAGAATAGATCATTCTTGTATATCTGATACCTCGTATCGCTGCGGTACCTCGGATGACAGGGATGCAAGTCCGAGTTGTGTTTGGGTAAAGTGCGCAAACTCGCAGAGTATCAAATAATTCTAATCGATTAGCCGTGCTCACTGCTATGAGCAATCTTCTAATCATATCAAGTATAGAGATTTGGTTTGGTTTTGAAAATGAAAATCTATTTCGAGTCGGTATAAAGTATGTGGTGGAATGGTACTTGATGGAATTGTGGATATGTGTATATGATTCTCGATGGGATTATGAGTATGTATGGATGTTTCCATTCAGATCCTGGCCAAGTACTATGGATGGTGGCAGCTGTGGAGCTCACTTGTTACGAGATAATGAATATGTTTTATTCAAACTTGCTCTTTCAAATTAAGTATTACTTTTCGATGAACTATTTTAAATCCAAATTTTCCGCAATTAACCTGGTAGAAGCTTTATCCCCGTTGAATCAGCCTGCATTTATTTATATTCCCATACACTAAAGTCTTGCGAGTACATACGTGTACTCACCGCTGTCGCTAACCCTTTTCCACAGAGGAAGGTAATGATGATGTCCCGGATGATGGCATGCAGCCCTTTTCTCATGCGAAAGTGTTGCGCTTCAGAGTCCCTCCTCCACGAGCCTGTGGGGTGGTCAAAGCACCAAGGCTGGGTTGTCTTTCTTTTGTTTCACTGCCGCTTACTTCTTTGGTTTTTGTAATACTCTTGTTCAAGGTTTACACCCAGCTATGTAAATTATCGTAGTTTATCCTTCCGTGCCTTGGTACGTGTTGTTGGTACGCGATATCGGGCTAATGATCCAGGATCCAGATCGATGCGATGACAGCACCGGTCCGGTTAAGGGTTCGATCCCGCCGATCGAATTTTTAGGTTCAGATCTTCTGCCGAGGCTTCCTGCTATACTGCTATACGCCATAAGAGACGGCGACAAGACGCAGTATAGGAAGAGGGGGTCCCCACATTTACTCCTTCCCCACCTGCCTCGTCGGTTCCTCAGGTATCTACATTTTTCTTTTGACTCCCCGCTTAATTATCCTTGCGAGTTATGTTACTGTACAGCCGATTGTAGGAGACACAGTGTCAGGAGACTCTGCAACGGCCTATGGTGCACTTGCGGCCTCACCCGTGGACTCCCTGAGAGGAGCTGCTGCTGATGTTGCTCCTAAGGACACCACTTCAGAGACCATAGCAGCCGTTGTCGCGAATATTGAAGGGGGTGATGCTATGGAGGGCATCCAGGTGGTTGAGGTGGAGGAAGGTGCTGAAATCGTCCCTGCAGGGATTGTTATGGAGGGCGTGGCGGCAGGAGCTGATGTGATTACTTCCACGAGAATTGATGTGGAAGTGCAGCCTCCCGCGATCAATCCAACAGAACCGATCACCTCTTCTGCCATTGAGTCCTCAGGTGTTGTCTCTCCTTCGGATCCCTCCTTCAACGAAGAGGTACTCTTTCAACTTGCTACTTTCATTCCTTTCATCCTCAGTTTTCTAATCTCTTGACCGATGTTTTACTCTTCAGCTGCTTACGAGTACCCTACTTGGATTAACCCAGGGGAACTCGGCTTTTCTTTCGATGATGCGCCGTCTGTTGATCAGCCGCTTCGAGTAGGGCTGGATCCTTCATCTGCGTTGCGACGGGACAAGTTGAAGCAGCTTCATCGGCTGTTGGTACGATCAGGGCCGATGGTGCTGGACTCGTACCAGTTGGTTTCTGCTTTGCTTGCTGAAGTTGCTTCTTGCCTCCTGTCATCATCTACAGACGCGTTCCGCCGGTTGCATGGGCTTTTCTTGGATAGGGACACCGTTCGGTCAGCACAGGAGCGACATCGGCAATGGGAGGAAGTCGCAAAGGAGTGTGCAGAGCTTGCTCTCCGGGCAGCCGATGTGAAGAAAGAGAAGGCCGCATTCGACGCTGCAGTTGCTTCGGCTCAGGCTTTAGTGCCGTCAAGGGCAGAGCTGGTTGATGAGATAACTCGCATGAAGCAGGCACTAACCGACGCCGAGGCCCGCCTCTCCGAGATGGACCGTGAGGCTGCCATGGCCAAGGCCGATATACAAGTACGTCGAGCCAATCTGGTGGAATCCTTTAAGAGGATCAACGCCAGGGTCAAAGCGATCGCGCTAGTCCAAGGTAGTGCATCAAATGATGAAGCTCTAATCTTGATGTGACACTACGGAATGTCGAGACTTTATAAAATGTGAAATTGGAGATTAAAACTTTACGGTATGAGGTTTAATCGTGTTTTCGGGCTGTTTTCGGAAGTTCGGGCCTAGCGGGAGCTAGTTGGGCCTTAGGGGGATGAATTGGGCCGTCGGTTGGGGGTTCCTTGGGCCCATGAGGGGAGGGAAACCAGCAAGGGGGCACTTGCACCTCTCCCCATGCGCCCCCACTCCACCTTTCCCTCAACCCTAGCCGCCACCCACTCCCTCTCCCTCCCCCTTTCGCTCTCCCATGCATGCGCCTCCACCTCCACCTCCCTAGCCGGCCCTAGGTGAGATCCACACCCATCCCTCGCTGCCACGGTGTCCCCTTCGTTGATCTCCACGTTGCGAAGTCTTGCGACCGAGAGGATCCGAAGATTGGAGGGAGTTCGTGGCCGGGAGAGGAGTTTTCGACGTTCGTTGTTCGTCGGGCGAAGGTATGTCTATGGGTAATCCTCGGGGTTGGTCTAGGTGCTGTGGTAGAGGTTGATTCGGTGTTTTAAGATCAAGTGGTGGAGCTGTGGTTAGGTAGTTTGGATGAAAACTAGAGGTTTCTTAATTCTCTGTTTCGAGCAGATTGAGCACTTGACCTAGGGTTTGAGTTTTTGCGATTTTAGATTCGGAATTTGGTCCGCTGCCTGTTGAATAAGTTGTAGATAACTTCGATACCTTTCAGTTGATACCAAGAATGCATAATTCGGATCAGCCGTTTGAAAGTTATGGCTGTTTTACCGAACGTGTTCAAAACTCTGACGAGATTAGAACAGATCACGTTGTTCTGTAGATTAAACCATTTTAAAAGCCGAATCAGCTTTTCCCAATACTTAGAAAAAGTTAGGAAATTTCCTAAGCTTCTCGATGATGTACTCGTTTAATCGATTCGGAGTCCTAGAACTAAAGTTATGCTAGTTTGAAGTCTGCTGTCCGGGTGGGACAGATTCTCTGTTTTTCGGTTTTGGGAGTAGTTCGCGAAGTCGGGGTAGACGAGCTTTTGGGTACTGTTTTGGGGGCACGTTCTGAGTGTGTGGTATGTTTGTGCAGGTGTTGTGACCCCGGGAGTGCCCTCATCCTCTCGCCAATCCATCGCCCGAGGTTAAGGCAAGTATATTGGAATGTGTAGCGTGTTGTATGTTGCTAGATGTGAGTAAGTGCAAGATGTTTACATGATGTTCTATCTTGTCATGATTACATGTTGTGATATCTTGCCATGATTAGTATTTGCCGATGTTATGATGAAAATGGATTATTATGATGCTATGCCATGTTTAGTTCAGTCATGTGCAAGTTGTTTATGTTTATGGCATAATTGCATACATGGCATGAGATCTGGCCCGGTCGGTGAGAAAGTCATAACTAGTCAGGTAAGGTCTGTGAGAAAGTTATGACTAGTCCGGAGCACCAATGAGTAAGTCCTACCTCGTGATTCCATCGATCGTGGTGGATGGAAGCGAGGAGTAGGCACCCTCCATCTACGGGATGGAAGGGGGAAGAGGGTGCACGCCGATGGGTGTGCACTCAGCAATACTGGTATGTGCTTCCAGGAGACATGTGCATTGCATTGCATACACGATGATGATAATGAATTTTGTACAATGTGCTTTGTCATGGATATGATGTTGTATATGAGATTATAATTTGATCATGATGTTAAAGTATGGTATGTATTGATGTTGGCATTGATTTATTCTTTATGATCCATTGCAATATACTTGCTGAGTGATGAACTCACGCTTGTATTTTATGTTGTTTTTAGGTACCATGAAACTGGCATGTGGAAAGGGACATTAGCTACACATCTTCACGTAGCTCCACACCTATAGGCAGATTTATCAACTTGAGTCATGATCATAATAATAGTGCCGTGAAACTTGGTGTATGGATTAAATTGTGTGCTTATGTTCCTTATTTGTTTCGCTATAGTTTATGATGTGGTTGGACTTGGTATTATAGACTTATGTTGATGCTATATCCATTCATATTGCTGCTTTAGATATCTTATGTTATGATATGACTTGCCTTGTGATTTCTATTGCTTCAGTTCATGGAAAAACAAAGGAGATGCTGTTGAAATTTTCGGTTTTAGCATTTATACCTTTGCTGTAATTTATCTTTATTTATGGTATTTAGATGTTGTTTAGTCTATGTTTGGTAGCATTCGGGCATGCTAGATGCCGTGGTGTTACAGTTGGTATCAGAGCGGGCTTTAGGTCTGTGGAATGTGAATGTAGTAATTTACTCTAGAGTAAACTAAAATATTGACTTGGAAAAGTAGAAACATGGCATAGGTCCACGTGTTAAAATTTGGCCTTAATGCAATAACCTTAAAACCTGAAATAGTTTGGTTAATTAATTTAAAACTTGACACACTCTGATGCACAGTAGGAAGGGTATGGGTATCGTTGCGATCCACTTAATTATTGTATTTAAGCTTTGATGTTAAATGCTGCATTTTGATGATGTATGATGTTATATTTATGAAAGTATTGATTGAGATGCTATATGTTTGATAAAGTGAGGTTGTGGTGCCGAAGGGTTTCAGTCACCTTCTCTAGTTCGTAGTAAAGTTGTGTGGAGTTTCGGTGTGGCCGGTGAGAGCCATCACCAAAATACTATTAAACCTCCTGTAGGGAGAGTGCTTATCCTTTCTGTTGTAGTTCGAGTAGTTGGTTGTAGTCAAATGGAAGAGTTGATGGCGGATCCTTTTGGATTTCTTCTACCGTTCTAACGATCGGTTTGGGGTGGTTTATGTGGTTTTAGTGATTGGAGATCAAGGAAAGGTGCTTGGTGTTGAGTTTTCGCTGATGGTTTCGGCGGTTTCTTTTTGGTTTTGCCTTCTTTGGTTGAAGACAAAGAAGAAGAGTTTAGTGCTATGCCTATTTCGGATTGCCATTTCAGTTTTGTCGTCCGGTTTTGTTGAGTGCTCTACGGAGGAAGCTCTCGATTTATTCTTGTGATTTTCTTTCTCCGGGATTAGCAGAGTTTGTGGTGTTGTGCCAGACCTGGTGGTCAGGGCTGAAGTATGTGTCTTTGTAAGAATAAGGGGGATGTTTGATCTCATCATTTGACTTGGTTGGGAGATCATCCTTGAAAACCCGTTTGTTTTGTGGAAGTTTGGAGTTTGGTGTTAAGGCTTTATCTGAAAAGGATTTGGTTGATCATTTGGTTTTCCCTCTTGCATCCATCTTCTTTCGTGGAAGTTGTTGATTTCGAGACTTTTGGAGTAGCTGCATGTCAGCATTTGGGAATTTAAAGAGTTGACTTTTCTTGTGTTTTATGGTTGAGTTTTCTGGAAAGAAAGGTGTTCTTGGGTGATCTTTTCTTGAGAAACTGTGGTTTTCTAAAGAGTGGAAGTGCGTGACCTACGTAGATGTTAAAGAAGTTAAGTGTATGTCGAGGAGTTAGAGATTTCAGATGATGTGGGTTATTGATTGTTAAAGTGATTGTGTTGGTTGTTTAACGACAACCTAAACTATTGTGTTGATAGAGATGATGAATCGAGATGATAGGTGATCCAAAGTGAAAGTTGATTAGTGTTTTATGCAGAGTGTTGTGAGTTATGGGAGTTATCGGAAGTTAGAGACTAGTAAGTGTTGATTGCGGTTGAGAAGGTCTAGGATTTTTCTGGGTGACAAATTAGTATAGTGATGTTATGGTGTAAAGACTTGAGGATTGTTGGGTTTGTTGTTTAGGGGTCGAGTAAGCGGTGAATCGGCAAATGACTTAATTGATGGGTAATCAAAGAATAGGGATATGGAATGATTGTAGGAAAGGTTGAAATTGTCCTTGACAGATGTCTGTCTGGGACCCGTAGTTATGAAAGATTTCTAATGGAGATTGTATTGAGTGGTTAGAAATATTCATTGGTTGAATGAACTAGGGGTATTGAGTAAGTACCTTATGGTTTGTGCGAGAGGCATTTGTTGTTTGTGCCAAAATAAGTGATGAAGAGATGTGTTTTAAGCTTGGGATAAATAATTGTATGAATGATGAGACATAGTGGTTGGTAGACCAAAAGAAAAAGTTAATGTGACTCTTATGTTGAGGTAACTAGTAAGTTCGTTGTGCCGAAGTTGTGAGAACGTGGTTCTCCTTGTTGGTTGTTATAGTATAGACATGCATAGAGTTTGAGGATCATATGACCGGTGGTGGGTACATGATTAGTAGGAAGTGTTTTTATCAAAGATTAGATGTTGTAACTTGTGTTCAACAGTGTTGGACCTCTCAGGATTTGGTGATTACGAAATTCTTAATGGCTAAGAGTATAGGAATGCGAACAATGGTGGGATTCGAGTCGAACATTCTTTTAAAGGTTTACGGATTTAAATGAATGTATAAACTTTCTGGGAGTGCCTACCCTTTTGTTAAGGCGTCTTGATTAGGGTGTAATAGATCTCCCCTGAGTAAGTGCATCTTGCCAAGTTACGAATTTGACCTTGATGATTGGAAATATGGATGAAAGAGTAGTTTTGGAAGTAACCGTCTGATGGATTCCGGAATATTGTATGTTATTGAATCATGCCAATCTTTGTTTTGGCAAATTTATTTAGCTTATGCTATGAGTATGGATTTTCACCCAAAAGTTTGAGTGGATCACGCTCTTTCGCGTTCAACTGGATTATCTTCGGAAACCATATGTAAAGGAAGTAAATGGACATGGTGGGTTGTGTTGGAAACCCTGGAGTTAAGCACTTAACTTGTAACTCTATTGTGATTAGAGTTGGCTTTATTTGGAAAATATGTGTGGTGTTTGCAAAGTGCTTCAAAAAGGTGGATCTTATGAACGTTCCATGAGTGATTTTGCTGGTGAAGTGTTTCTTTTGGGAATGAGTCTCCTTTTTTCTTTGAAAGAATTTGTAGCGATTGTGGGTGCAAATGTTTGATTTGAGAATTGATGTTCTCTTCGGAAATATTGACTTGGGTTAAAATGCGATGTTTATCATAAAAGAGTTGATGAGCTAGGTCGGTGAGAAAGTCATATATGAATATATGACTAATCCGGAGTGCTCTTGAAAAGTTTGCATTCATGTCATGAATCGAGGTTTCCATTGCTTTCTAGCATGAAAAGAAAGAAAGGATGAATGCTGGTATTTTGGTTGTGTTGTAAGATAACTGAGTTTCCTTTTCTCTTTGAGAGTTATTATGACAGTTGTGGATTCTGGGGTGTGTTTTGAGAATCGGTTTCTCTTCCAGAAAGTGATTTTTGGTTAAGATGACAAGTTTGGCTTTGGTGAAAGTGAGTTGAGTTGCATTTGGTTGTTAAGAATTTATGTCAACGATTTGAGTGAAGTTTCTCTCTTTTGGTTGAGTGCTCCCCGATGCGAAATGTATCGCATTGGTTTTAGATTGGAGTTTTTCCTTTGCGACTTGACTTAGGAAAAGAAAGAGTGATTTGTCGATGTTGTCAAATCTTTGTTCCAAAGTGATTTGTAGCGCTTTGGGTTCAAGTTGATGAATGTGGTTCATCCGGCTAAAGGGAGTTTCTTTTGTTGGCATTCTCGTTTGAGATGTGAATAGAAATGCTTATGGAACTGTTGAGTATATTGGAGGAATATACTCATGGGCTTGGTTGTTTTTTAATGTGAGTATGTGAGGGCGGGACCCTCTTAGGAAAAGAACCAATGGTGGTTTGGTAATAATTTTCAGCCCTAGCTTGGGCTAGGCGTAGAACTTTGGTTGTGGTTTAAAAGGTGGTTATGATGGAGGCTATAGATGTCATGGTTTAAATTACCAATGGTGGTTATAGAAATTGTGATGTAAAATATTCTGTCATGAACATTGCCTTAACTAGTGTCCTTGGGTATGAGTTATGCCCGGAAGATGATAGAATAAAAAAAAATATAGCATGGTTTGTGTTTGGAAAGGAAATTATTGTCGATGTGGACTATGTATGTAAATGACATTGGTTAATTGTGGTTCTTTGTGAAAAAGGTCAAGTAATTGGAAGAGATGGGATTTTGTGTAATTGATTCTTTGGAGGTTCTCGTTTAGAACCCTAGTTATTAATAAGACACCGTTGGTGATTTGTTGGTAGAGAGGTTGTTCAAGGAGATGTGATTCGCTTTCTTTGTGTCATCTTAAGTTTAATGAGATGTGGTAGATAGGTGGAGAAATGAAATTAAGGTTCTATAAAAGAAGTTGAAAAGGGAAGTTGTTTTGAGTTCATCAGGTTGGATGTGATGGTAACATGAACTGTTTGATGTGAGGATTTGGGCGTGATAATTTGATTAAGCCCTTTAGTGGGTGAAATCAAGGACTTCGGTTGACTTCTGCTAATATTAATGGGAATTGAAATGAAGGTGGAACCGTGAGAGGTTGCACTTAGTTGAGCTAAATCAACACTTTCTCGCTAAGTGTTGGTTTTGAGAACTTGTTTGTCGTTTGTTCTGTTTTGAGTCTTTGTGTGAATGTTTTGTATTGCAAAGAAGTCTTTTGTCCCTTGGGGACTTTATTGTTGTTTTTGGCGTGTCTTGGATTCGAGGACGAATCATGTTGAAGGGGGGGGAGAATGTGACACTACGGAATGTCGAGACTTTATAAAATATGAAATTGGAGATTAAAACTTTACGGTATGAGGTTTAATCGTGTTTTCGGGCCGTTTTCGGAAGTTCGGGCATAGTGGGACCTAGTTGGGCCTTAGGGGGATGAATTGGGCTATCGGTGGGGGGTTCTTTGGGCCCATGAGGGGAGGGAAACCAGCAAGGGGGCGCCTCCACCTCTCCCCATGCGCCCCCACTCCACCTCTCCCTCAACCCTAGACGCCACCCACTCCCTCTCCCTCCCCCTTTCCCTCTCCCCTGCATGCACCTCCACCTCCACCTCCCTAGCCGGCCCTAGGTGAGATCCACACCCATCCCTCGCTGCCACGGTGTCCCATTAGTTGATCTCCACGTTGCGAAGGCTTGCGACCGAGAGGATCCGAAGATTGGAGGGAGTTCGTGGCCGGGAGAGGAGTTTTCGACGTTCGTTGTTCGTCGGGCGAAGGTATGTCTATGGGTAATCGTCGGGGTTGGTCTAGGTGCTGTGGTAGAGGTTGATTCGGTGGTTTTAGATGAAGTGGTGGTGCTGTGGTTGGGTAGTTTGAATGAAAACTAGAGGTTTCTTAATTCTCTGTTTCGGGCAGATTGTGCACTCGACCTAGGATTTGAGTTTTTGTGATTTTCGATTCGGAATTTTGTCGGCCACCTGCTGAATAAGTTGTAGATAACTTCTATAACTTTCATTGGACACCAAGAACGCGTAATTCCGATCAGCCGTTTGAAAGTTATGGCTATTTTACCGAATGTGTTCAAAACTGTGACGAGATTGGAACAGATCATGTTGTTCTGTAGATTAAACCATTTTAAAGGCCGAATCAGCTTTTCCCAATACTTAGAAAAAGTTAGGAAATTTCCTAAGCTTCGCGATTATGAACTCGTTTAATCGATTCGGAGTCCTAGAACTAAATTTATGCTAGTTTGAAGTCTGCTGTCCGGGTGGGACAGATTCTCTGTTTTTCAGTTTTGTGAGTAGTTCGCGAAGTCGGGGTAGATGAGGTTTTGCGTACTGTTTTGGGGGCACGTTTTGAGTGTGTGGTATGTTTGTGCAGGTGGTGTGACCCCGGGAGTGCCCTCATCCTCTCGCCAATCCGTCGCCCGAGGTTAAGGCAAGTATATTGGAATGGGTAGCGTATTGTATGTTGCTAGATGTGACTAAGTGCAAGTTGTTTACATGATGTGCTATCTTGTCATGATTACATGTTGTGATATCTTGCCATGATTAGTGTTTGCCCATGTTATGATGAAAATGGATTATTATGATGATATGCCATGTTTAGTTCAGTCATGTGCAAGTTGTTTATGTTTATGGCATAATTGCATACATGGCATAAGATCTGGCCCGGTAGGTGAGAAAGTCATAACTAGTCCGGTAAGGTCGGTGAGAAAGTTATGACTAGTCTAGAGCGCCAATGAGTAAGTCCTACATCGTGATTCCATCCACCGTGGTGAATGGAACCGAGGAGTAGGCACCCTCCATCTACGGGATGGAAGAGGGAAGAGGGTGCACGCCGATGGGTGTGCACTCAGCAATACCGGTATGTGATTCCAAGAGACATGTGCATTGCATTGCATTGCATACACGATGATGATAATGAATTTTGTACAATGTGGTTTGTCAGGGATATGATGTTGTATATGAGATTATGATTTGATCATGATGTTAAAATATGGTATGTATTAATGTTGGCATTGATTTATTCTTTATGATCCATTGCAATATACTTGCTGAGTGATGAACTCACGCTTGTGTTTTATGTTGTTTTTAGGTACCATGAAACCGTCATGTGGGAAAGGGCATTAGCTACACATCTTCACGTAGCTCCACACCTATAGGCAGATTTATCAACTTGAGTCATGATCATAATAATAGTGCCGTGAAACTTGGTGTATGGATTAAATTGTGTGCTTGTGTTCCTTATTTGCTTCGCTATAGTTTATGGTGTGGTTGGACATGGTATTATAGACTTATGTTGATGCTATATCCATTCATATTGATGCTTTAGATGTCTTATGTTATGATATGACTTGCCTTGTGATTGCTATTGCTTCAGTTCATAGAAAAACAAAGGAGATGCTGCCGAAATTTTTGGTTTTAGCATTTATACCTTTGCTGTAATTTATCTTTATTTATGGTATTTAGATGTTGTTTAGTCTATGTTTGGTAGCATTCGGGCATGCTAGATGCCGGGGTGTTACACTCGAGCGTGGGCCGGGCTGCACAGGAAGCCGTTGATAGCATTATCCACCTTCTTTAGATGATGTATCAAAATATTCTTAATCGTGCATCGCCTTTTGTCTTGTAACGTTTTGATTTGCGACCAACTTATCCCATACTGGACTTGATTTGACCATCAGCGCTTTTCTTCCCATTGTTTCCCTAAGCTCCGACCCATATGCTGGGGTAGTACCTTTTCAGGTATCTTCCATTTATGGCTTTGACGTATGCTTCCCCTTCCACGGTTTCAAGTATGTACGAGTTTCCTGGTACCAGCTGATTGACTTTGTACAGCCCCTCCCATGTGGGTGACCATTTTCCGTACTTGCTGTCCCTTTTTTCGACTAGCAGGATAGTTTTCCATACTAGATCACCTTCCTGGAATGACTTGGGCATGACCTTTTTATTGTAGGATCTCGCCACCCTAGCTTTATTCTTCTGGATATGCTTGAACATCTTCAATCTCAGCTCCATTAGATCTTCCAAATTATCAGCCAAGGCGTTTTTGTAATTTTCAGTCGATAAAGTATCTTGTTTGGCGGTTCTGAGCGAACTTATGCTGATTTCTATTGGCAACACTACTTCCTGCCCATACACCAGTTGGTATGGCGTCACTTTGGTAACTCTGTCGCATGACACCCCATACGCCCATTGTGCATCGGCTAATGTCGTAGCCACCTTTTGGGTTTATCGGCTATCTTCCTTTTAATCAGCTTTATCAATGTCTTGTTTGATGACTCACCTTCCCATTGGCCTGAGCGTAGTATGGAGAGGAATTCAACATCTTGATCCCTAAACCTCGGGCGAAGTTTTGGAATGCCTCCGACATGAACACAGTGCCTTGGTCGGTTGTGATGGTTTGTGGGATCCCGAATCGATAGAAGATGTGCTCCTGTACAAACGCTATTGCTTCTATACTAGTGACTTTCTTTAGTGGGATAGCTTCAACCCACTTTGAAAAGTAGTCCGTAGCGACCAATATGAACTTATGTCCTTTGCTCAAGGCCGGATAGATTTGCCCTATGATGTCGATACCCCATCTGCGAAACGGCCAGGGCTTTACTATCGGATATAGAGTTGAAGCGGGAGCATTTTGCAAATTTTTGAACTTCTGGCAATCCTGGCATCCTTTGTAGTATCAGAAACAATCCTCCAGCATTGTCGGCCAATAATAGCCGGTGCGCTTGAGCAACTATCTCATCTTGTGGGCCGATTGATGAGTTCCACAAATCCCTTGTGGACCTCTCCCACAGCCGATTTAGCCTCCTCAGTACCGAGGCAACGGAGGAGTAATCCCTCTAGCGTCCGATAATATAGGATATTATCGATCATCACATATTTCAGCGCTTGCCTTTTAGTCTTCGTGTCCATCCTGGCTGAGGGATCTACGAGGTAGGCTATAATCTTTATGCGCCAATCAGAGGTTGTCAAGCACAGTATTGTCTTTTCAACCGTTTCACAGTCAGTAGATCACTCGAGGGATACATACCCTGATGCTTGCTGGGCCAAGGCGTTGGCCCGGTCATTGTCTTTTCTGGGTATATGGCTGATGGTGACAAAACTGAATGTCTTCATTAATTCATGGCAACGTGCCAGATACTGGATTAGTACTTTGTCATAACAATTAAATTCCCCTCGCACTTGTTGGACAACCAGCAGGGAATCTCCGAAGGCTTCAACGGAATCCGCCCAATATTCTGCAGCATGATTAATCCCTTAATCAAGGCTTCATACTCAGCCTGATTATTTGAGCATGGACTGTTCAGCCTAAAGGCAAACTCATAGTGATGCCCCTTGGGAGACACCAAGACTACTCCGATGCCATCTCCTTCTTTGCATACTGACCCATCAAAATATAATTGCCAGGGAGCAAGGCTTACTAACACACAAGCAGGGGTGTGGTTTGTAATAAAATTGGCTACGACCTGCCCCTTCATTGCTTTAGCCGATTCAAACATGAGGTCGAATTTTGTAAGCCTGTAGGCCCATTTCCCGAGTCGCCCTTTCATTATAGGGGCCGATAGCATATATTGTATGATATCGGTGTTACCAACAACGGTGCACGTTGATGTTAATATATAATGTCTCAGCTTTGTGCATGCAAAGTAGAGGGACAAGCAAAGTTTCTCGACCGGTGGGTATCTGGTTTCTGCATCTATCAACCGCCGACTTAAGTAAAATATCGGTTGTTCTTTTCCTTTGACCTCTTGCATAAGAACCGCTCCGATTGTCATTTCGTCCATCGATATGTACAATCTGAATGGTACTCCCTTCTGTGGTGTTATCAGCACTAGTGCTTTGACAAATATTCCTTGATATCATCAAAAGCCTTCTGCTGCTCTTTTCCCCACATGAATTCTTGATTCTCTTTCAACCTCAACAACGGGTTGAATGTGTTGATCCTCCCTGATAAATTCGAAATAAACCATCATAGATAATTGATCTTTCCAACCAATTTCTATAGGTCTTTCTTGTTCTTCGGAGGCTTCGTATCGGCTATGGCCCTGACTCGTTCTTGGTTTACCTCTATTCCTCTTTCATGTACCATAAACCCGAGAAATTGCCTCGCCAATACTCTAAATGCACACTTTAGTGGATTCATCTTCAAACCATGCATCCGAGTCTTTTCAAGTACTTCCTTCAAGTCGGCTAAGTGTTGTTGATCTCTCGCCGACTTCACTACTACATCGTCTATATAGATTTCCACAATGCGTCCAATCAATTCATGAAATATTAGATTCATAGCCCTCTGGTATGTACTTCCAGCGTTCTTCAACCCGAATGTCATGACGACCCACTCGAATAGTCCTAGTGCTCCAGAACATCTGAAGGCCGTTTTATGAACATCGGTTTCGGCCATGAAGATTTGGTTGTAGCCTGCATTGCCATCAAGAAAGCTGATGATTTTGTGCCCTGATGCAGCGTCGATAAGCATATCGGCTATAGGCATCGGGTACTCGTCCTTGGGGTGGCTTTATTTATGTCCCTAAAATCAACGCACACTCGAATCTTCCCATTCTTTTTCGTTACTGGAACGATGTTGGAAACCCATTCAGCATACCGACATGGTCTGATGAACTTAGCTTCTAGTAATCGCTCTATTTCTTCTTTGATTTTGTCGTACATTGCCAGGTTAAAACATCTCGGTGGTTGTTTGAACGGTCGATACCCAGATTTTATTGGTAGCCGATGTTCGACAAGTTGACAATCCAAACTCGACATCTCATGATACTCTCAAGCGAAGCAATCATTGTATTTTCTTAATAATTTTTACAAGACTCTCTTTGTATCCAGCATGTAACCTAGCATTAATGAAGGTTGGCCTTTTCCGATACCCGTTTCCTATGTCTACTTCCTCCAATGGATCGGCTGAAGTAAATCCTTGTCTGAGCCTTTCATCATCCTCAAAGTCTCCGATAGCCTCGAAACTATCGGTCACGTATTGGCAGCACCCTGCTCTTCTTCGCGATAATCTTGTGTTCAGGCAGGCTTCCATCGTCGCAGGGTTTCACTTGTCCGATCAACTGCACTAGGCCTTATGCTGATCGGACTTATCTTTGCATCATTGATGCACACAAAATCGCAGTCTTCTAGCGCTTTTCCCGAGATGCACCTGGCTCCTTCATGCGGCCAATTTGCATCGGGACTAGCCATAGCAATGTGAGCCGATGTGTCGACTTCCATGATTTCGACCGCATCCCCGTTCCATTGTACCAGTTTTTGATGCATGGTAGGCGGGATGCAGCAATTGGTGTGGATCCAGTCTCTTCCTAACAGCACACTGTAACTGCCTTTGGCATCCACCACAAAGAAGGTAGTCGGCAAAGTTTTGCTGTCGATAGTCATTTCTATGACTATGACGCCTCTGGCTTCTGTAGGATCCCCGGTGAAGTCGTTAAGAACCATATTGGTTTTGATGAGATCTTCATCAGACTTTCTCAGCTTCTTGCACGTTGAATATGGCATCAAGTTGACAGTTGCACCTCTATCTACCAGCATCCTAGATATTGGCTTGCCATTGATATATCCTTTTACATATAACGGCTTCAAATGCTGGTGATCTTCCTGCGATTTCTCGAAAATTGCCTCCTGGGACCCCAGGCACAACTGTGCGCATGATTCCAGGATTGTAGCGGCCTGAGTCTTGAATTTGGCCGGTAGGGAAAACACCATGTTGATACTTACCGGAGGAGACGTGTCGCCTTGTGCCGCTGGTGGTCTCCCATCATCTGATGCGGAACCATATGTGTTGTTGGCCGTAAGTGTGTTTGAATTTCCAACCACAGATGCCTCTGCTTCTTCGGCCCTAGATCTTTCCTCCTACTTGGCCATGAAGGCTTTTATGTCCTCATCTGTGGGTGTCTCCACATCCTCCGTCGTGGGTGTATCCATATCTCCAACCATAGATGGGCTATCTGGAATAATTTCCTTCCTACGCCATTCTCTCCTTGAGATCTTTACAGGGCGTAGTCTATTGAAAGTGTCGTCTCTCTGCTTTTCTTCTTCAACCTTCCTAGATTCTTGTGTCTTGAGGCGCTGGAGTCGATGTTTCTGTGACTTCGTGAGACCAGAGGGGCACCATCACGGTTTTGGCTCTATAGGCCGGCGGATTTTTCCGGCCAACTCAGTTTTGTCATCCTTTTGGCTATGTCTCCCTTGTGGGGTTGCTCTCTCAAGGTTGCCGGACTTCATCCACCTTATCTAGATGATGTACCTGAACAAAATTCTCTTAATCGTACACCGCCTTCCGTTTTGTAATGTTTTGATTTGCAACCGAACCCATCCCATACTGGACTTGATTTCGACTTTCGGCGATTTTTCCTTTTACCATTTTTCTAAGCTCCGACCCATATGCTAGGGTAGTACTTCTTCAAGTATTTGCCGTTGATGGCCTTGACGTATGCTTCTCCTTTCAGGGTCTCGAGTATGTACGAATTTCCTGGTACCAGCCGACTAACTTTATATGGCCCTTCCCACGTGGGTGACCATTTTTCGACTTGTTGTTCCTTGTTCCGACTGGCAGGATAGTTTTCCATAATAAATCGCCTTCCTCGAATGACTTGGGTATGACCTTTTTATTGTACGCTCTTGCCACCCTAGCCTTGTTTTTCTGGATATGTTCCATCGTTCTCAGTCTCAACTCTGTTAAGTCTTCGAGGTTATCGGCCAATGCATTCCTGTAGTCTTCAGCCGATAGAGTGTCTTGCATGGTGGTTCTAAGTGATCTTATGCCGATTTCCAATGGCAATACTGCTTCTTGCCCGTACACCAACTGGTACGGGGATACTTTGGTGGCCCCGTGGCCTGATACTCTGTATGCCCACAGTGCATCAGCTAGTGTTGTATGCCATCCTCTTGGTTTGTCAACTTGATCAGTGTTTTATTCGACAACTCGGCCTGTCTGTTGGCCTGAGCGTAGTATGGTGAGGAGTTCAACATTCTAATTCCTAAACTTCGGGCGAAGCTTTGGAATGCTTCTGACATGAACACAGTGCCCTGATCGGTCATAATAGTTTGTGGTACCCCGAACCGATGAACGATGTGTTCTCGGACAAATGCTATCGCCCCCGTGCTAGTGACTTTCTTTAGTGGTACCGCCTCGACCCACATGGAAAAGTAATCTGTGGAAGCCAATATAAACTTGTGACCTTGGCTGGAAGCTGGATAAATCTCCCCGATGATGTCAATACCCCATCCGCGGAATGGCCAGGGTTTCACAATTGGGTGCAACGCCGCGGTGGGGGCGTTCTGTATGTTTTCGAACTTCTGGCAGTCTTGGCACCCATTGTAATATCGAAAACAGTCTTCCAGCATTGTCGGCTAATAGTAACCAGTGCGCCTAAGCAACCACTTCATTTTATGAGCTGATTGGTGCGTTCCGCAAATTCCATCGTGGACCTCTCACATGGCCGATTTTGCTTCCTCGGTGTTGAAGCAGCGAAGAAGCAAACCCTCCATAGTCCGATAATATAGGGTATTATCGATCATCACGTATTTCAGCGCTTGTCTTTTAGTTTTTCATCTGTCTTGGCTAAAGGGTTTGTCAGATAGGCTATAATCTTCGTGTGCCAATCAGAAGTTGTTAGGCATAGCACTGTTTTTTCACTTGACTCAGAATCGATGGTTTGCTCGAGAGATGCATACCATGATGCTTGCTGAGCCAAGGCATTAGCCCGATCATTCTCCCCTTGGGGTATATGGCCGATTGTGAAGGAGCTGAATGTTTTTATCAACTTTCGGCAGCGTGCTAAATACTTGGCCAGGACGTCATCGTAGCAATTGAATTCCTCTTGCACCTGTTGGACCACAAGTAGAGAATCTTCGAAGGCTTCAATGGAACCCGCTCCGATATTTTGCAACATGTATAACCCTTTAATTAGGGCCTCATATTCAGCCTGATTATTTGAGCATTGCTGTTTAACCTAAAGGCGAACTCGTAGCAATGCCCTTTAGGGGATACTAAAACTATCCAGATATCGTTTCCTTCCTTACACACTACCCATCAAAATATAGCTGCCAGGGAGCAAGGCCTACTAATCCACAAGCAGGGGTGTAGTCTGCCATAAAATCGATTATTACCTGCCCCTTCATTGCCTTAGCCGATTCGAACACAAGGTCGAACTCTGTAAGCCTGTAAAAGCCCACTTCCCGAGTCACCGTTTCATTACAGGAGCTGACAGCATATATTTATGACGTCGGCTTTGCCAACTACTGTGCATGTTGACGTCCATATACAATGTCTCAGCTTCGTGCATGCAAAATAGAGGGACAAACAAAGTTTCTCAATTGGTGGGTATCTAGTTTCTGCATCTATGAACCGCCGGCTTAAATAGAATATCGGTTGTACTTGTCCTTTGACCTCTTGCATAAGAACTGCTCCGATTGCCATTTCTTCCACTGATATGTACAATCTGAATGGTGCTCCTTTCTGTGGTGCTATCAACACTGTTGGTCTCGACAAATATTTCTTGATATCATCAAAAGCTTTTTGCTGCTCTTTTCCTCTTATGAATTCTTGATTCTCTTTGAACCTCAACAAAGGGGTGAATGTGTTGATCCTCCCTGATAAATTTGAGATGAACCTCCTCAGGTAATTAATCTTTTCGACCAGTTTCTGCAGGCCTTTCTTGTTCTTCGGAGGCTTCGTATCGGCTACGGCCCTGACTCGTTCTTGGTTTACCTCTATTCCCCTTTGTGTACCATGAACCCGAGAAATTGTTCAGCCGATACACCAAATGCACACTTCAATGGATTCATTTTCAAACCGTGCATTCGAGTCTTCTTGAGCAGTTGCTCCAAGTCAACTAAGTGCTGTTGATTTCCAGCTGACTTTACCACTACATCGTCTACATAGATTTCCACAACGCGGCCGGTCAACTCATGAAGTATCAGATTCATAGATCTCTGGTATGTAGCTCCAGCATTTTTCAATCCGAAGGTCATAACAACCCACTCGAATAGTCCTAGTGCTCCAGGACATCTGAAGGTCGTTTTATGAATATCGGCTTCGGCCATGAAGATCTGGTTATAGCCTGCATTGCCATCAAGAAAGCTGATGATTTTGTGCCTTGATGCAGCGTCTATAAGCATATCGGCTATAGGCATCGGGTATTCATCCTTGGGGGTGGCTTTATTTATGTCCCTGAAATCAACGCATACTCTAATCTTCCCATTCTTTTTTTATTACCGAAATGATGTTGGAAACCCATTCAGCATACCGATAAGGTCTGATGAACTTTGCTTCCAGTAATCGCTCTATTTCTTCTTTAATTTTATCATACATCGCTGGGTTAAAATGTCTCGGAGGTTGTTTGAACGGCTGATACCCAGTTTTTACTTGCAACCGATGTTCAACCAGTTGACGATCCAAACCAGGCATTTCGTGATACTCCAAAGCGAAACAATCATTGTATTCTTTTAATAGTCTTACAAGACCCTCGTTGTGCTCGGCGCACAACCTAGCATTAATGAAGGTTGGCCTTTTCCGATCCCCATTCCCTATATCTACTTCTAATGGATCGGCTGAGGTAAATCCTTGTCCGAGTCTTTCATCATCTTCAAAGTCCCTGATAGCCTTGGAACTATCGGCCATGTATTGGCAGCTTCTTGTTCCTCCTCGCAACCATCTTGTGTTCAGGCAGTCTTCCATCATCGCAAGATTTCACCTATCCGATCAACTACACTAGGTCTTATGCTGATCGGGCTTATCTTTGTATCGTTGATGCAAACAAAGTCACAGTCTTCTAATGCTTTACCCGAGATGCACCTGGCTCCTTCATGCGACCAATTTGCATCGGGACTGGCCATGGCAATATGAGCCGATGTATCGGCTTCCACAATCTCGACCGCATCTCCGTTCCATTGCACCAGTTTTTGATGCATGGTAGATGGGATGCATCAATTAGCGTGGATCCAGTCTCATCCTAGCAAAGACATCAGAATCGCTTTACGCCCTGCGGACACCTCCTGAGTGTCGATCCTTAATTTTTGAGCATGATAAGGTTAAATACAGCATGAGATGTGGAAATAAGGTTAAGATCATAAGGATCGGGGTTAATAACGCTTCCGGCCGCTTCTCGGCCGCTGGTTTCTGGCCTTCGGGGAGTTTTGGGCCTTGTGGGCTTGTGGATGGATGGATTAGGACTCCGTGAACCTGACTAGGGTTTGGGTTGAGGGCTGTTAAAAGGGGCCTCCCTGCCCCTTGCGCCCCATCTCAGCCCCTTGCGCCCCACCTCCCTCTCTGCGCCTCTCTCCTCCCTCCTCCCTAAGCTCCCAGCCCCATAACTGCGCATCCCCTCCCTTTTCCTCCACTCTCCACACCACCTCCCCTCCACCCTTGCTGCCCTAGTGTGGTCTCCCCCCCCCTGCACCTCGCTGAGTCATCCCGTGTAGCGAGGAGCGAGGATCAAGTATCGAGGAGCGAGGAACGTGGAGCGAGGAGCCATCTCGCGAGGAGATTCATGGAGATTGATTGGAGTTTTGGCGCTTTGGGCAAAGGTATGAGCATGAGGATCCTTGGATTTGATCTAGGTACTGTTATTAGGTGTTTATCAAGTTTTTAGATCAATTGGAGGCGCTGGTTTGAAGTAATTTGGGTTAGATCTATACTTGTCCACGTTTCTGTTTTCGGGCAGATTGAGCAGTCGAACTAGGTTCGAGTTTCCGTCGATTTAGAATCCGAATCAGACCGTACGGACTTCTAGGAAGTTGTAGATAATTTAATTATCTTTCCGTAGACGTAAAGCACGTTAATTTCCGATCACGTTTGAAAGTTATGGCTGTTTTACTGAGCGCCTAAAAAATCTGTGACGTAACTGGAACAGAGATTGTGGTAATCTGTAGATTAAACAATTTTAGAGTCCGAATCAGTCTTTCCCATAACTAGAAAAAGTTGGGAAATTTCCTAAGCTTCGCGACGGTGTACTGCTTATTCTGATTTGGAGTCCCAGAACTCAAGTTATGCTTTTTGTAAGGTTGTTGTCCCGCCGACAGAACCTCTGTTTTTAGGTTTTGCGTAGTAGTTGGCAATGTCGGGTTAGATGGGGCGTGTGTACTGTTTTGAGGTTATGATTGTGAGTGTGTGATGCCTATGTGCAGGTGGTGTGACCCCTGAGAGCCCTCTTCTTCCCGCCAACTGCTGCACGTGTTTGAGGCAAGTGTGTTGTGATGGATAGCAAGTTGTAGGTTGCATGTTGAAATTAGATGGAATTGCCTTTACATGATATATGTCCACTTGCCATGTTTTAATGATTGATATGATATGATGAGCATGTTTAACATATTATGATGCCATGTGTTAATATGTGAATTGAATATGATATTTGGCATGGTTGCATGCATGTCATGAGAGATAGGGCGAGGGCGTGAGAAAGTCATAGCTAGTCCGGCAAGGTCGTGTGAGAAAGTTATGACTAGTCCGGAACGCCATTGAGTAAGTCCTATGTCGTGATTCCATCCACGTGGTGTTTGAAGTTTAGTAGGCACCCTCCATCTTCGGGATGGAAGGGGAAAGGGTGCACACCGACGGTGTGTACTTCCCATACCGGTATGAGGTTCCAGAGGTCAGGAGCAATGCATTACATCGCATACAAATTGATGATGATATTGATAAGTATTCATGAATGAGATGTTATACATGCCAAAGATGTTATTGACTTGTTGTTATGCTTGTTGTCCATTGAAAGATGCTTGCCGAAGCTTTCAACTCACCCTTGTGTTTTCTTGTTGTTTTAGGTACCATGAGAACGGCATGCGGAAAGGATTAGTCACACTCTCACACGCTTGCTTCACCTTAATGTTTCCTCAAGTCAATTCATTTAGTTGGATACTAAATTAAGTGCGTGTGATGGCCTTTAAATTAAGTCTTAGCTTGGTTAATGAGAGTTCTATTGTTTGTTTGACACTTGAACTTTAAGAGCTTGATGTTAGTCTTTTATTGTCATAAGACTTTATTTATTGCTGTTTTAGATGTTTCTCTTATTGCCATATAATGCTATATTGTTGCTGTTCCTTAAATTCATGATAAAACAAAGGAGGTGTCACAAATCTCGCTTAGCCTATGCACCTTTGCTGGAATTTTATGTTAAATGTGGTATTTAGATGTTGATTAGCTTATGTTTGGTAACATATCGTGCATAGTAAATGCCTGGGTGTTACATGGTATCACGAGCTGGTCGTAGGTCCTGGAATGTGAATTTTAGTGTCATGCTATAGGGTACAACTAAAATGTGATGTGGAATAACTTAGAAACATGGCTTAGGTTCTAACTAAAACCTTGTTATAGGATAGCAACGTTAAAACTTGTAAAAGTGGTATAACTAATCTAAAATCTAACACACTTGCTGCACAAGAGGATGGGTTTTGGTTCATCATTGCATCGCGCTTGATTATGTGATAAGGAATATGCTTATAATGATGTTTGATCTATGATCTTGATTGTGTGCTTTCGTGTTTGGGTGGTTGTCTGTCTAAGCAGCCATGCCGAGGGGTAGATTTGGCTCTATAGGTCGGCGGATTTTACCGGACAACTCAGATGTGTCATCCTTTTGACTATGTTTCCCTTTTGGGACTGCTTTGTCAAGGTTCCCAGACTTAGTCGATTCTAACCGATCGGCTTTGCGTTTCTCCCCAGCGCTTGTTCGGCTCTTTCTTGGCCATGAAATTCTTTCATGGACTGACTTTCTCTGATCTCTTTGTTTGGCCGATCTTGATCCTTCGGCCTCGCTTTGCTCTGTCGACCCCTCGGGTGTTCTTTCCATCCTGCCGATCCTTTCGTGGACCAGCCTTCGATAGCTTTATGAGTGCAGTTCGTATTTCTACCCCCAGCCTTGTTCCTGATGGAAGCCGAAGATGTTCCTGGTTTTGCCCTGGGTAATGCCGCATGGGATAGGCATGAGGGGATGGTAGAGCCAATCTTCTCTCCCAACAGAAACGCCAGAATGGGCACCGCTCATGGGCTTTATCAGTGGCTGTCGGCCGATACTCTTTTATCGGTGCCTGCCGGGACGCATTGGCTGTTTTTTGTGCCCTCCTCTCGTATTTAGCTAATAGTTGAGCAAAAGTTGGTCCAGCCTTCATTATCGACTTCTTTGGCGGTATTTTCCTTTCGGCCTTCTGCCATTTGCCGACTTCAGGTTTACCTTTAACTTTAACCATGCTGGACCGTCTTCCTTCAAGATCGGCCTCTGTCTGGATCGAGCCGATACTAATCTGCATCGTTTTTTCCTTGTTCACCGTCTTCCTATCGCCTTTTGTGGCCAATACCGCCGGTGAGCAGACCTCTTCTTGTTGTATCTCCTTCGCCTTAAGCGAGCAACTGACCATGTTGACTGGAAAGGGGTTCTTATCGACCTGTAAGTCCCGCTCCTTTGCGAACTTCAGTCGTCCGTCTTCTATGGCTGACTGTATCTGTTGACAAAAGATATTACAATCATTAGTGTTATGCGAGAACGAGTTATGCCATTTGCAATATCTGCACTTTTTTAATTGTTCAGCCGATGGTACAACGTATCCCTCTGGGACCCACCCCAGCTTCTCTTGTAAAAGCAAATCGAATATGCAGTCACATTTGGTCACATCAAATGAATATTTGATTTTCGACTTGGCCTTAGTCGGTTTTAGCCAGGAGCATACCAAGGGTTTTTTGCTACCCTTGACCCACTCAGCTATATGAATATCCATTTCCTCATCAACGGCTGAATCATCTGACTCATACTCCACGAAGTTAACCTTCGGTTTTTCCTTTTCTTTACCACTTTTAAACTTATATTTGAACCCTTTATTCTCGTACAATTGGCCTTCCTGAGCCGATACTCTGTGCAATAAGTGGCTTAAATCGGCAAATTCTTGTCCGCCGAACTTCTCTAGTAGGGGGATTAAGCCTTGAAAGGCCAAGTTGGCAAGTTGATTTTCGGGCAGAGTAACACTAAAGCATCGGTTACGCACTTCTCTGAATCTCTTGATATACTCAGCCACTGATTCTTCGAACCTTTGCCGTATGGAGCTCAAATCAGAGATCCATAACTCTAGACTTCCGCAAAAGAAGTACTCGTGAAATCGGCTTTCTAAATCGGTCCAAGTGTTGGCCGAGTTTGGAGGCAGAGTGGTGAACCATGTAAATTCCTCTCCAGACAGAGATAATGGGAACAGCTTTCTTCTGAGCCCGTCGGAATGTGCCGCTTCTCCGCATTGCACTATGAAGCGGTCGACGTGTTCCATGGTGGTTGTTGCGTCATCCCCTGAGAACTTAGCAAAGTCTGGGATCCGTTATCCGTTGGGATATGGGATCTTATCAATGTTATCAAGGTAAGGTTTTCTGTAGCCGAGAGTTCGTCCACTCGGCTTGATGCCGAACTGGTCTCGCAGGACGTTTGTGATCGTGTCCATCTAGTCGGCTTCTCTGGGTGGTGCTACCGGCGGTGGGGGTATTGGCCTATCGAGTCCGTGCCGATGCCCCCCGAGTGCAAACTCAGGTGCTTCACAATGCTGCCCCCCGAGTGCAAACTCGAGCATGTCATGGCGGTGCCCCCCGAGCGGGAGCTCGGGCTGAACCTGGCGCTGCCCCCCCGAGTGCAAACTCGGGCTGTGCCACCAGTTTGTGCTGTCGGTGATTCTGCCCGGTCTCCTGATCGATGACCTGGTGCCGCGTAGGATCTGGCTGTGGTATGAAAGGTTCCATGTACGCAGCCACCCGATGTGAATGCTGCGTGTTCGAGACTGAGCTAACTGTGGCACCTATCTTGGCGCCATCGATGTGGGTATAGTATTGCCTGACCTTGCTTGTCCCAGGATCCCTAGGCAAGGTGATGGTCGGTTGTGGTGGTGTGGGCATCATAATTGCGGCTGATGGCTTGTTTTCAACCATCGGCTTTAGCCCCTGAGTACCGGGACCGATTGAGTAGACCGGGTACGTGGGGAGAGCCTGTGGTGGATCAAATAGGGTTTTGGTTGTTACAAGCTCCTGTGCTACTTCCTTCACGCTGTTAGATATCAACGGCCTGAGTGTGGTGACTAAAGCCAATGACTTGTTTAGCAACGCATGATTGATAGACTGATTAATCATTTCCGATAATTCTGCTTGTACGGGTATGTATCGGCTTACCCCAGGTTCATCGTCGGTGTTTGGGGCGATGTCTCCGAAAGAATCAACCGTCGGCAGTGCCATCTTCTGGGTGACACCGCGCCGTGTCTTCTGGAAGCAACTAAGCATCATCTTCTCGAATGCCGCCTTCTGACCTTCAATCTCTTGGCGTTGTTCTGGCGTTAAATCAGCCAAGGTTGGCACAATTATTGCGTCGGTGTTGACATCAGTAGGGGCGACAGTCTTTCCTTATGACATCATTAATGTTTCTTCGTGTCCCACCGGGCGTGCCAAAGGTATGTTGGTGTCGAAAAACGTAGCATCGGGTCGACGCCGCCAACACACGAGAACACCGGGTTCAAGGGTAACGAGCGTGCCAGCCGATTTGATCACGCAATTGGCAAGAGACATGTACCTGAATACGATCGTTCCAGGGAGAACGATCTGAACCTTGGTATTGATATGTCCCTTGCTAGCTTGGTACGAACCAGCGCGAACTAGATAAACAGATCTAATCCGCTCTCACGAACTAATCAGATAGGGTAAAAGCTTGCTTCTCCGAAAAAGGCGATGTGCAACAAGATCGGAAGAAACGAGAGCTTGGTAGGGCGTAATGCAGCAAAGATCAATAACCAGCGATGCGCAACTTGTATTGATCAAAGTGAATTACAGAGGAAAGATTACAAAGCTACGAGAACTACTCCTAATGCAGGAAAATAAAGGTAATTGGTAGATTGATTGGTTGGTTTGGGTGCTGTTGTTTTTTCTATGCAATACGTCGCCTTTTATAGTCGGTGTAGCCTTAATCATGATCATCACGGACTCTTCAATTGTATTGGCCTTGATCTTATCTTTCCATCTTGATCACAACCATATCAAATCCAGGTTGTACTGGCTTCGGTTTCTTCCCGTTTGTGCCTTATACGACCATAAGCTCCTCCAAAAATGTAACTTTACCATGTAATAGTGATAGTTCTTCCTATTCAATGAGGGAGTGCTTAAGGATACATAATTGAAACAAAAAGAAATGACCTAGAGTCTAGCCATATTTGTCTGGTATACTATATTTCACAAATATCCCTAATCCCATATATGATATGACCTATCCCAATACAATATTTCACAAAGGTTGTATAGCCTTTCTGCAGGATATCTTAAACACATCAAACTACTTTATGGAATTAAGATACCTAGACTCAAATGAAATTATGGAAGGACATGGGAACAGTCCTGTTGGCACCTAAATTTGACCGACCAAGACAGGTCCGGATGTGGCACGAGCTAGAAAGATGGTGTAAGTTAGATTAGCAACGATGTAATGGAACAGAGGTCATATCGGAAAGGGCATGGTCGTATAAGGCACAGGCGGGAGGAAACCGAAGCCGGTACAATCTGGATTTGGTATGGTTGTAATCAAGATAGAAAGACAAGATCAAGGCCGATACAATTGAAGAGTCCGTGATGATCACGATCAAGGCTACACCGACTATAAAAGGCGGCGTGCTGCATAGAAGGGGACACATCCAAACAACCAATCAATCTACCAATACTTTTACCTTTCCTGCACTAGGAGTAGTCTTCGTAGCATTGTAATCTTTCCTCTGTAATACACTTTGATCAATACGAGTTGGGCATCGCCGGTTGTTGATCTTTGCTGCATTATGCCCTACCAAGCTCTCGTTTCTTCCGATCTTGTTGCGCATCACCTTTTTCGGAGAACCAGGCTTTTACCCTTTCTGATTGATTCGAAAGAGTCAATTAGACCCAGTTATCCGATCTAAGTTGGTTCGTCCTCGAGCCGGCGAAGATCACCCTACTACCGAGGCATAGATCGTTCCTTTGGGAGCGATCATCATCTAAAGATACGTCTCATGCAGACTGCGTGATCAAATTGGCTGGCACGCTCGCGAACCTTGTACCCCGGCGGTTCTCATGTGTTGGCAGCGGTCTGACCCGACGCCACATTTTTTGGTGCCAACACACCTTTGGCTCGCCCGGTGGGACACGAAGAAAAATCAATGATGTCATCAGGAAAGACTGTTGCTCCTACTAACGTCAACGCCGACGCAATAATCGCACCAACCTTGGCTGATTTAACGCCAGAACAACGCCAAGAGATTGAGGATCAGAAGGCGACGTTTGAGAAAATGATGCTAAGGGGCTTCCAGAAGACCCGGCGCGGTGTGACCCAAAAGATGTGTCGGGACCCCGAATTTGCAAATCCGGACCCTCTGTGTATTCAGCACCAGTCCAGGAACGCGCTAGTGCACACAGTCTTAACATCGGTAAATATCACAATCATACCAATCGATATTATCAAAGTACTTTATTTAAATAACCAAAGTGGTTACTCGACCTTATGGCCAAGTTACAAATATATGCCTTGCAAGGCGAAACTTATTAAAAGAGAAATAACGGCGGAAAATCAAATAAACTTAGTGGCGCCATCCAGGTATACCACAGGCAAGCGAGGGCTCGCATCCCTAAGTAGGCGGGTCTTCTTGGAGTTCCTCCTCCAAAGTGGCGTAATCTCCTCTTCAAGCGATATTGTGTTGAGGCAAGGGTGAGTACTTGGTACTCGACAAGTCATGCCTGCAGAATGCAAGCTAATATACTATATGCATGGCTTAGTACAAAGGAATAGCTCGGGGTATATTTGCGATGCTTGACTTTTGACAAATAATATAAGTAGATTCGAAAGCAGTAGAAATAAGTAAAGCATAAATAACTTTTCAAGAAGTTTAAATAACATTTTTCCCCATCCTAAACCATGTTTCCATCGTCTTCCTTGTTAAACCAACCCAACTTTTCAAATCCAAGTTATTTTCAGAAAGTCTACCCCTTGACTGTAATTCCCGAGCATTGTCGATCAGTGGACTCGGCTATTCAAATAGATTCTACACTCTGCAGAGGTTATACACTTTACCCACAAGATACAATCCACTCACCACGTCGGTAGTGAATCACCATACAAGAGTATGCGAATGAGCGATCATAACAAAGCCTTTCGGAAGCCTCAAACAACACAGGTGGTCCTCTCCGGTACGTGCTCTACACCATCCCTTCCCTTAGCCAAGGCGAAGTATGGGACCAACACACCGTTAGATGGGTACCTGGCCACAGCCACGATACGCTCCACCGTACAATCACACAAAAGGTGTAACTGACCCCCTGAGGCTCCACCAGTGAGTCCTTAGCGACTTAGTCAACTAGGGCCGTCCCATTCCGACCATGTGGTTATGCGTATGGCCCGGTTCAAAGGCTTGCAAGGTTAAGTCCTTAGAGTGACCAGGGCAAGACTACAGAAAAACCAAATCATCATCCCCAATGCCACCTGGCCCACTGATTACTCTTGCCACATGCCGAAATCAGCGTTTTATCAAACCCCAGGTTGATTACCATGCACCACGTGCCATCAACATCACATGATACTTTTCCAAAACAGGTTCAATATATCATTAAGTCAATATTAGCATTTGATTATCCAAAATCATGTCATGAGCACGAGCGGTCTAAGCGTTATACTACAACGTTCTAAACCCATGTTGGCAATTTAATAATGTCCAACTAGTAAACCACAACTAGGGTGACAAAGGGTCATGGCACATACTTAAGTAATCAAGGTGTCATATAGCAAATTGGTATTTATCTAACACCCAGGTTTAAACCAAAGTATCTTACTAATTAAACTATCATGCAATAGTTTAAATCAAAATAGATTTGAAAATGGGATCAATATGGTCAAAGCACAACTTGCCTTCAAAAGCACTTGCTCTTGGTCTTGAGTTGGATCTGAGTCAACACTTCTCCTTCAAATCCTTAGGCACTTCAACGTCTACTCGTAAAGCGTGCAAATAGCAAATACACAAATAAACACTATGCAAAAGATCCCAAAACTCCAAATAAAATCCATAAACAGAGAGAACATAATTTTCTGGATTTTTAGAAACTGGAATCGTCAAATTTGGAGTTAAAACGCAAAAGTTATGATTATTTAAAGTTTAAATAATCAATTAAATAATTTTACAGAGAAAAACTTTAGTCCAAAAATTAAATAAAATTCATATTTAGGTAGATCTCAATTTTATACAAATTTAGAAATTTGAATCGCTCAAATCGGAGTTGAAACGCAAAAGTTATAAGCGTTTGAAGTTTGAATCTAAATTTGAATCAATATTTCGAATTAATAAATCATTTTCTTTTGGAAATTAATTATTGCGTCGGCATGGACACGTGGCAGCCTCGATTGGCCTGGCTGACGCCAGGTCCATGGACTTGGTCCACGCTCGGCTTGGGTCTACTGTGGACTCGGTCCACGACTCACGTGTCGGCCCGACATGTGGGCCCTCTCGGGTGGCGTCATCGCCGGCGTCGGGGGCTCGACCGCAGTGGCGGCAGTGGGACCTTTGTAGCGTCATGGGTGACGTCGGCGCTGGCTGCGTTAGCCAGCGACATGCGGGCCCTCGACACGCGGGCCAGCGTGTCGGCGTCACCTGCACGCGGCGTGGGCGGCGTTGACGCGGCGGTCCATCTTCCCGACCGCGTGGCGCCAATCTCATCCGTTGGTTTGAAAATCAGCGGCGGATTAGATCCAGGGTTAACACGCGTTGAAACTACTGCGTTGCTCGTGGGCGTTCGATCTAGATCGGACGGTCCAGATCTAATCCTATATTCGCCTTTGCTACAAGACCGCGTGGCAATTGTGAACCGTTGGATCTTGATCCAACGATCGAATCTAATCGGGTTTGGGAACACGTGAGCTCACCTCAACCGTCCGATCTGGATCCGAAGCGGTCCTCCGAGCTCGCGACGGCGATGGCTTCACTGGCGCTGGCTTGGCCGGAGGCAGGGGCAACGAGCGAGCCCGACGGCGTTTGGGGCGTGCTCCGGCGAGATGAAGCCTCCCGCCAGTGCGTCTCGTCGCGAGGACTCGGATCTGAGCTCCTTCGGCGGAAGACGACCAGACGGCAGCGAAACCGCGCAAACGCGGCGGAGGAAGAGACAACTCCGGCGGCGATTGCGGCTCAACGGTGGCGGCTCGGCGAGATGGCTCGAGAGCAGTGCGCAAGGATGAGGGCAACCTGGGGGCGTCTCACGCTTTAAATAGCCTCGGCGTGGGTACCCTAGGCGGAAACCTAGTTCGCTACGGCGGGCGGCGGCGAGTCCGGCCGGACTCGGCGAAGACGAAAATCGTGGCCCGTCCACGTGGCGCGATCAGCGGCCCACGATCGACGAGCGCGATCGGATCCGGCGATTACGCGAACTCGGCCGTGCAGCTGTTCTCGGCCGTTGGATCTTGATCCAGCGGTTGGGATTGATTAGGGTTAGGAGTGGGTTCGGTCGAGTCAATCGGCTCAGGTCGGACTCGAGTCCGACTTCGGTCGGATGAACGATTACTTGACCCGAGTTGGATTTTCCAGCGATTTAATATTTAAAATAATTCGATAATTCATTTAATTCATTAAAAATAGCAAAGACTGAGAAAAATTCGAAAAAATTGGAAAATATTTTGGAACATTTTGGACTCGAATAAAATATTTCCAACAAAATTTTATTTGCAAAATTAAATTCTTTAATTATTTCAAAATGGAATAAATTCAAATAAATTCCAAATAAATCCAAATAAATTCGAGAAAATTCCAAAAATTCACCAAAGTGCCAAATCACACATGAATTTAAGAAAAGCAAAATTTTGGGATGTTACAAACCTCCCCCTTAATAGAATCTCGTCCCGAGATTCGGGGCTTACTAAAGGAATAGGTTTGGAAATTCTTTCTTCAAATCCTCTTCTCCCAAGTCGCTTCGCTTTCTTCATGGTTGCTCCTTTGAACTCTACAAAAAGCGGGTTGACTTGTTTCTAGTTTCTCGATCCATTGTGTCTAGAATCCTCACAGGATGTTCCTTATAAGTCAAATCCTCTTGCAACTCAATTGACTCTAGCGGTGTCTGTTCCTCGGGAACTCGGAGGCACTTCTTTAAGCGGGACACATGGAATACATCATGTACTCACCAACAGCTGTGGCAACTCCGGTGATAAGCAACCGCCTCTGCGGCTCTAAATCTTAAATGGTCCAACATAGCGGGTGCGAGTTTCCCTTTGGCATGGAACCTCTTAACTCCTGAGAGGCGTAACTACGAGGTAAACAAAATCTTCTCGGTTCAAAACTCAAGTCTCGCGGCGATTGTCGACATAACTCTTACATCGAGATTGGGCTATCTTCAACCTTTCCCTAATTATGGCGATCTGCTCTTGACCTCTTGAAGAATATCGAGGCCCAAAGACACGGCGCTCGCCGGTCTCATTCCAATTCAATGGCGTCAGGCATGAGTCGACCATCTGATGCCTCGAAGGTGACATCGTAAACTAGCCTGATAACTATTGTTGTAATCGAACTCGGCATACGGCAAACTCTTATCCCAAGAGGTAGCATAAGCCAATGCACAAGCTCTCAACATATCCTCGAATCTGGTTGACTCTTTCGATGCATCCATCCGTCTGTGGATGATAAGTCATCTTGAAGTTCAAGCGGGTCCCCATGGCTTCATGCAACTTATTCCGAATCTTGAGGTAAATTGGGTACCTCGGTCCGATACAATCCTCTTTGGCACTCCGTGCAAACAAACAATCTGATCATGTATAACTACTGCTAACTTATCTCAGAGTAAGTGGTCTTCACGGGATAAAATGGGCTACTTTAGTCAAGCGATCCACTATAACCCATATGGAGTCATAACCTCCTTGAGTCTTGACAAACCGGTAATGAAATCCATTCGATTTCCTCCCACTTCCACTCGAGGTATTTTAGTAATTTGTAGCAATCCTGCTGGTCTCACGATGCATTGCCTTGACTCTCGGCATACGTCGCACAATGCAACATGCTCGGCAACTTCACGTTTCATACTCGGCCACGAATCTCTCCTTGAGATCTGATACATCTTGGCGCTTCGGGATGAATCAGTACTTAGAGTCATGGGCTTCTTCCAGAATCAGTTGCTTTAACTCCTTTGTGTTAGGCACACAAATGCGATCCTTCATCCATAACGTGCCTTGCTCGTCTAGCTTGAAATCCTTTGCCTTGCTTTCCTCCATTTTGGACTTAATCCTACGGATCTTGTCATCATCCTTCTGTCCTTCTCGGATCTGGTCCTCTAAAGTAGGCTTTACTTCCAAGGCGGCCAAGAATCCGCTAGGTACAACCTCAATCTTCATTTAAATCCTCACATAACTCATCCTCGACTTGTGGCTAGCAACGTACTCACGGTATGGCTCTTCCGACTCGAGCATCGGCTACTCGTTGGCCTTCAGGGATGGTAATGGATTCCAACATTATAGTCCTTGATCAACTCTAGCCATCTCCTTTGCCTCATATTCAGATCCGATTGGGTGAATATGTACTTAAAACTCTTATGATCCGTATACACTTCACATCATTTCCAATCGGATAGTGGCGCCATATCTTCAAGGCATGCACTACGGCGGCTAACTCTAGGTCATGTGTCGGATAATTTTCCTCATGCGGCCTCAAGCGCCTTGAGGCATAAGCGGCGACCTTTCCATTACGCATCGGCACACATCCAAGTCCTTGGCGCGATCGTCACAATAAATATCGAAGCTTTGAGCAACATCAGGTAGAACTAACACCGGTCTTGATGTCAATCGCTTCTTGACTCCTGAAATCCTTTCTCACATTCTCAAGGCGTCCATGCAAACTTCTTTTCCTTCTTGACAATTGCGTAAGAGGTTTATAATTGTCGAAAAAGCCCGATGAAAGCGGTAATATCCTGCCATTCCAAGGAAACTCGAATCTGGGTCACGTCTTGGTACATTTCCCAATGTAACACAGCTTCTACTTTGCTTGGATCTACGGCTGACTCCTTAGCGGTCATCACATGTCCAAGAAACTCCACCTTGTCCTTCCAAAAATCACACTTGCTGAACTTGGCGAAAAGTTCTTTGTTCCTCGACTTTTCCAAAACTCGCCTTAAGTGTTCGGCATGTTCATCCTCTGTCTTGGAGTAGATTAGGATATCGTCTATGAACACGACGACAAACTTGTCCAAGTATTCCATGAACACCTTATTCATCATATTCATGAAATAAGTGGCGCATTCGTGCCCAAAGGACATAGCTTGTAAACTCGTAATGTCCATATCTTGGCGAGAATGCAGTCTTGAATATCTTACGATCGGATCTTCAAGCGATGGTATCGATCTCGAGATCAATCTTGGAGAAAACTCCGGCTCCTCTTAAGCGATCAAACAAATCATCAATCTGGGTAGCGGATACTTATTTTTCACGGTGACTTCATTGAGTGCACGGTAGTCGATGCACATCCTGAAACTCCCGTCCTTCTTCTTGACAAACAAAGCGGTGCTCCCCACGGCGAACTCGGTCGATAAATCCTTTCTCCATTAACTCCTCTAGCTGTTTCTTCATTTCTACCAACTCCTCGGTGGACATCCGATAGGGTCTCTTTGCTATCGGTCTTTGTGCAGGTACAAGCTCTATAACAAACTCGTCCTCATGCAGCGGCATACCGTAGATCCTCGGGAACAACGTCTGGTACTCATTCACTACCGGGACATCCTCTATGCTGATTGCCTTGAGTCTTGTTAACCATCAGCTGTCCATCTCTAAGCTGCGGTGGCTTGAAATTCCACTTTCTTCCCACACGGGCTCTCAAGCGAGATAGTCCTTCGTCCGCAATCCAATACGGCCTTGTGCTTGGATAACCAATCCATTCCCAATATAACATCTAAGATGCGGGTCTCCAAAATTATAAGATTTGCTAGGAACTCTATTCCATCTATTAGTATTCTCACCGGAACATCCTACTTCCGTTCGGAGTTCGAACCAGGGTTTGAACTAAAAGCATGCACTTAAGTCTTGCAATCCTTAAATCATTTCTAGTAGCAAAGCCTTGCGAAACAAGCGAATCGCGAAGCTCGAGTCAAACAAAGCTGACTGCAATGCTGCGTTAACAAGTAACTTACCCGATCTGACGTCAGTAGCATGGCGTCTGCGGTGACATGGTTGACTCGGCCTCTCACCACGATGCAGGGTATGGCTCCTGGTCTTTGGCGTCCTAGCTGGGGTGGTTCCTAGATTGAAGCGGCGGGAGTCGCTCCTGCTCTCTTCTTCGGACAAGCTGTTGGCAAAGTGTCCTGGCTCGTTGCGGTTGTATGACGTCTGCCGTTCCTTCTTGTTGCACTGGGGTAGCGTTTCTAAGCGAAGTGGGGTTTGGTAGTTACGATTGGCAGGTCTTGGTGCTTTGAGGATGGTGTCCTCGTTGCATCGTGGTTGGAATGAAGAATTGATTTGGTGCAACTCTCGGTATTGCGTTCCTGGCGTGATCCTTCTTTGTTGCATCCTGCGCTTCTGTTCTCATCCGGTTCCTTGCGCTTGTCCTCAAGAATAAGTGCCTTATTCACCAATTCTTGGAAATCCGGAAAGGTGTGGGTGATCAACCCTACTTGCAATCTGAGTTAAGTCCCTTCATAAAACGAGGTATGCGGATTTATCTGTCGCTACATCCTCGGTGCGTAGCGTGCTAGCTGTGTGAACTTGTTCGGGTAGTCGACCCTTTGGTGATTACCTTGCTTGATGCTCTGAACTCCTCCTTCTTAAGGTCCATAATTCCTTCAGGCACGTGATCTGTCGGAATGCAGTGTGAACTCCTCCCAAGTGATATCTTGAGGGTTCTCTGCGTGTACGAAGTTCTCCCACCATTCGGTGGTTGTTCCTTCAAGCCGATGAGAAGCGTAAAGTACCTTCTCATTCCCTATGCATTGAGCTATGTGTAGCTTCCTCTCAATTGATCTTAACCAATCATCGGCCTCCAATGGATTGGCATTTCGGAAGAAAGTGGGTGGGTGAGTCCTCATGAACTCGACAGCGGCCTTGTATTACAGCGTGGTCACTGATTAACTTGATTAGCTTGGTGGCCTGGCGGCGACGTGCTGCATTTGTTGCATCATAGCATGCATCAACTGAGTGCGAGCAGCAAGAAATGCTCCAAAATTCTGCACATCCGATGGCGGTCTTTGGTGCTCTATCATTGGGGTTTTTACGTTGGCGAGATCCACTCCCATTGCTTCCAAAGTTCCCACGGGTGTTCACCATCTGTCGATTTGCTCTAGGTTTAGAGATGAGAGGGAAACAAGAATAGACAAGTAGTATGGAACTTATGCGGGGCGAAAGGGGTAACTTTAAGGTCCCTCTTTATTATTAATAACTTGGTATGGCTGCTTACAATGCCTAAGGGCCTTGCAACACATACTGCACACTCAGCAAACAAAGCAAATCCAAATCGAACTAACTCTGGAGTCTAACGCCTAAAGGGTGACTCTTTATTTTATGACGTGACTCGTGAAGGAGTCTCACTATAGAACCTAAGCTCACTCATCGAGAAAACCTCCACGGCACAGGTATGGGTCTTTGCGGCATAGGCGCGGCGTCGCCATGTCCGGCTGACTATGTCATCTGTGGTAGTCGAAGAAGCGGTGTCCTCATCGAGATCCGACTCCTCCGGATCGGCTCGTGTAGCTCAAATAATGGCTCGGAGTCTGGTCCGTACAAAGTCATCTCCAACTCGTCAATCCTTCGTAGAAGGTGTGCCACATACTCTTGAGCTTCCCGCCATCTGTTCTTCTCTGTCGTGATCTCCTTGCGGGCCTTCTAGCTCCTTGCTTGTATTATCTAGTACATCTTCCTGGGCGGCGACGAATCGTGCCAAGCGTATCAAGTGGCATCCTCATCCTGAATCGTCTTGGGTCAAGAAGGTTATCGCTGCAGCGGATAGTAACGGAACACCGTGCTTTCCAACTCTCTGGCGTGAATATCGGTAATGTGCCGCATTGCTCGTCGTGATACTTCTTGGATACCCATCCGCATTGTAGACCTTCTAGCGGTCAGGTGTATCGAGCGATTGCACTGGCCCTTTTTCCTAGCAGGTACCTCAATCCTCACGTCACAAGCCTTGATCAATCCGCTTGCCTGATCACTTCCACTTGGTATTGGGGCTTCTCAAAATCTCCGAGAGTGCAGAGCATATGCCAAAGTTCCGCGGCGTGACCAACTCCGAGATCAACGTAGTTGAACTCTTCCTCCATCTGTCACAAGAGTGCTTTAAGAACTCGGAATTTTTAAATTGTGACAAGGTAAGGGAAAATTCAGCAGAAGAGACAAGAAAAGAGAGAAGGGGATAAGTCGAGAGGTCATTTCTTATCTTGACAACTTTTTAGCTTTAGAAAATAGGTTTTATCCTCACTACGACCATTCTAGCTAGGGTTGAGCCTACAGTCAAGTATGGCTCTGATACCACCTCTGTCGGGACCCCGAATTTGCAAATCCGGACCCTCTGTGTATTCAAAGACTACCCAGAGAGCAGCGCTTAGTGCACACAGTCTTAACATCGGTAAATATCACAATCATACCAATCGATATTATCAAAGTACTTTATTTAAATAACCAAAGTGGTTACTCGACCTTATGGCCAAGTTACAAATATATGCCTTGCAAGGCGAAACTTATTAAAAGAGAAATAACAGCAGCGGAAAATCAAATAAACTTCGTGGCGCCATCCAGTATACCACAGGCAACTGACTGGGCTCGCATCCCTAAGTAGACGGGTGATATTGTGTTGAGGCAAGGGTGAGTACTTGGTACTCAGCAAGTCATGCACAGAATGCAAGCTAATATACTATATGCATGGCTTAGTACAAAGGAATAGCTCAGGGTATATTTGCGATGCTTGACTTTTGACAAATAATATAAGTAGATTCAAAGCGGTAGAAATAAGTAAAGCATAAATAACTTTTCAAGAAGTTTAAATAACATTTTCCCCATCCTAAACCATGTTTCCATCGTCTTCCTTGTTAAACCAACCCAACTTTTCAAATCCAAGTTATTTTGAGAAAGTCTACCCCTTATTTGTAATTCAGAGCATTGTCGATGCGTGGACTCGGCTATTCAAATAGATTCTACACTCTGCAGAGGTTATACACTTTACCCACAAGATACAATCCACTCACCACGTCGTGAATCGCCATACAAGAGTATGCGAATGAGCGATCATAACAAAGCCTTCAAGCCTCAAACAACACAGGTGGTCCTCTCAGTGCGTGCTCTACACCATCCCTTCCCTTAGCCAAGGCGAAGTATGGGACCAACACACCGTTAGATGGGTACTGGCCACGACCACGACGATACGCTCCCCGTACAATCACACAAAAGGTGTAAGCGACACCTGAGGCTCCACAAGTGAGTCCTTAGCGACTTAGTCAACTAGGGCCGTCCCATTCCAGCCATGTGGTTGTGCGTATGGCCCGGTTCAAAGGCTTGCAAGGTTAAGTCCTTAGAGTGACCAGGCAAGACTACCCGAAAAACCAAATCATCATCCCCAATGCCACACTTTGGCCCACCTGATTACTCTTGCCACATGCCCGGTCAGCTGTTTATCAAACCCGATTGATTACCATGCACCACGTGCCATCAACATCACATGATACTTTTCCAAAACAGGTTCAATATATCATTAAGTCAATATTAGCATTTGATTATCCAAAATCATGTCATGAGCACGTGTGGTCTAAGCGTTATACTACAACGTTCTAAACCCATGTTGGCAATTTAATAATGTCCAACTAGTAAACCACAACTAGGGTGACAAAGGGTCATGGCACATACTTAAGTAATCAAGGTGTCATATATCAAATTGGTATTTATCTAACCCCAGGTTTAAACCAAAGTATCTTTCTAATTGAACTAGCATGCAATAGTTTAAATCAAAATAGATTTGAAATGGGATCAATATGGTCAAAGCACAACTTGCCTTCAAAAAGCACTTGCTCTTGGTCTTGAGTTGGATCACGAGTCAACACTTCTCCTTCAAATCCTTAGGCACTTCAACGTCTACTCGTAAAGCGTGCAAATAGCAAATACACAAATAAACACTATGCAAAAGATCCCAAAACTCCAAATAAAATCCATAAACAGAGAGAACATAATTTTCTGGATTTTTAGAAACTGGAATCGTCAAATTTGGAGTTAAAGCATAAAAGTTATGATTATTTAAAGTTTAAATAATCAATTAAATAATTTTACAGAGAAAAACTTTAGTCCAAAAATTAAATAAAATTCATATTGAGGTAGATCTCAATTTTATACAAATTTAGAAATTTGAATCGCTCAAATCGGAGTTGAAGCATAAAAGTTATAAGCGTTTGAAGTTTGAATCTAAATTTGAATCAATATTTCGAATTAATAAATCATTTTCTTTTCGAAAATTAATTATTGCGTCGGCATGGACACGTGGCAGCCTCGATTGGCTCTTGGCGTCCAGCGGTCCATGGACTTGGTCCACGCTCGGCTTGGGTCTACGTGGACTCGGTCCACGACTCGTGTCGGCCCGACATGTGGGCCCTCTCGGGTAGCGTCATCGGCGTCGGCGAGCTCACCACAGTCGGCGAGGTGGGACCTTTGGCGTCATGGGTGACGTCGGCGCTTGCCAGGTTAGCCAGCGACATGCGGGCCCTCGACACGCGGGCGCGCGTGTCGGCGTCTGCACTGCCAGCGTGGGCGGCGTTGACCGCGGCGGTCCATCTTCCGACACGTGGCGCAATCTCATCCGTTGGTTTGAAAATCAGCGCGGATTAGATCCAGGGTGCTGCGTTGAAACTACTGCGTTGCTCGTGGGCGTTCGATCTAGATCGGACGGTCGAGATCTAATCCTATATTACGCCTTTGCTACGACGCGTGGCAATTGTGAACCGTTGGATCTTGATCCAACGATCGAGATCTAATCGGGTTTGGGAACACGTGAGCTCACCTCAACCGTCCGATCTGGATCCGGCGGTCCTCCGAGCTCGCGGACGGCGATGGCTTCACGGCGCTGGCTTGGCCGAGAGGGGCGGACGACGACGAGCCCGACGGCGTTTGGGGCGTGCTCGGCGAGATAAAGCCTCGCTTCAGTGCGTCTCGTCGCGGGGACTCGGATCTGGCTCCTTCGGCGGAAGACGACGACGACGGCGGAAACCGGCGCAAACGCGGCGGAGGGAAGAGACAACTCCGGCGAGCGATTGCGGCTCAACGGTGGCGGCTCGGCGAGATGGCTCGAGGCAGGTGCGCAAGGATGAGGGCAACCTCGGGGGCGTCTCACGCTTTAAATAGCCTCGGCGTCGTACCTAGACGGAAACCTAGTTCGCTACGGCGGCGCGGCGGCAAGTCCGGCTCGGACTCGGCGAAGACGACGAAATCGTGGCCGTCCCACGTGGCGCGATCAGCGGCCACGATCGCGCGAAGCGCGATCGGATCCGCCGATTACGGCTCGAGTTCTCGGCCGTTGGATCTTGATCCAACGGTTGGGATTGATTAGGGTTAAAGTGGGTTCGGTCGAGTCAAGCGGCTGGTCGGACTCGAGTCCGACTTCGGTCGGATGAACGATACTTGACCGAGTTGGATTTTCCAGCGATTTAATATTTAAAATAATTCGATGAATTCATTTAATTCATTAAAAATAGCAAAAGACTCAGAAAAATTCCAGAAAAATTCTGGAAAATATTTTGGAACATTTTGGACTCGAATAAAATATTTCCAACAAAATTTTATTTGCAAAATTAAATTCTTTAATTATTTCAAAATGGAATAAATTCAAATAAATTCCAAATAAATCCAAATAAATTCCAGAAAATTCCAAAAATTCACCAAAGTGCCAAATCACACATGAATTTAAGAAAAGCAAAATTTTGGGATGTTACAAGATGGCTCTGCCGACGGTCGACTCGCTCAGAGCCATCACCCCAAGCACTGACGACGGAACTAGGGTAAGCCGATACATGCCTGCACAAGCAGAGTTATCGGACATGATTAACTAGTCTATCAACCACGCGTTGCTAAACCAGTCATCGGCTTTAGTTACTACACTTAAGCCGTTGATATCTAACAGCGTGAAGGAAGTAGCGCAAGAGCTTGTAGCAACGAAAACCCTATTTGATCCACCACAGGCTCTCCCCACGTACCCGGTCTACTCAATCGGTCCTAGGACACAAGGGCTAAAGCCGATGGTTGAAAATAAGCCATTGCCCGCGATTATAACACCTACACCTCTACAGCCGATCGTCACCTTGCCTAGGGACCCTGGGAAAAGCGAGGTCAGGCAATACTACGCCCAGACTGATGGCGTCAAGATAGGTGCCACGGTTAACCCGGAATCAAACGTGCGGCACTCGCATCGGGTGGTTGCGTACACGGAACCTTTCAAACCGCAGCCGGAGCTTGCACGGCACCAAGTCATCGATCAGGAGACAGGGCAGAATCACCGACAGCACAGATCGATGACACAACCAGAGTTTGCACTCGGAGGGCTGCGCCAAGTTCAGCCCGAACCCCCGTTCGAGGGGCACCGTCACGATATGCCCGAGTTTACACTCGGGGGGCAGCGTCATGAAGCACCCGAGTTTGCACTCGAGGGGCATCGGCACGGGTTAGGACGACCAGCGCTCCCACCGCCGGTCGCACCACCAAGAGAAGCCAATTTGATGGACGCAATCACAAACGTCCTACGAGACCAGTTCGGCATTCAGCCGAGAGGGCGAACTCTCGGCTACAGAAAACCCTACCCTGACAATATTGATAGGATCCCATACCCTAACGGGTACCGGATTCCTGACTTTGCTAAGTTCTCAGGGATGACACGACCACCACCATGGAACACATCGGCCGCTTCATAGTGCAATGCGGGGAGGTGGCACATTATGACAGGCTCAGGATAAAATTATTCCCGTTATCCTTTTTTGGAGCAGCATTCACGTGGTTCACTACTCTGCCACCCAATTTGGTCAATACGTGGACCGATTTGGAAAGCCAATTCCATGAATACTTCTTCTGCGGAAGCTTGGAGTTACAGATCTCCGATCTAAGCTCTGTGCGGCAGAAGTTCGGGGAGTCAGTGGCTAAGTACATCAAAAGGTTCAGAGAAGTACGAAACCGATGTTTTAGCATCACTCTACTTGATAATCAGCTCGCCGATCTAGCCTTTCAGGGCTTGATTCCCCCTCTGCGAGAGAAATTCGGCGGGCAGGAGTTCACTGATCTAAGCCACTTAGTGCACAGGGTATCAGCCCAAGAAGGCCAGTTTTACGAAAACAAGGGGTTTAAGGATAAATTCAAAAATAATATAGAAAAGGAAAAACCTAAAGTCAATCTAGTGGAATATGAGTCAGAGGATTCATCTGATGATGATGAAGCCGGCATAAACGTAGCCGAATGGATCAAGGGTAACAAGAAACCTTTTGTGTGTTCATGGCTGAAGCCGACTAAGACTAAGTCAGAAGTCAAATTCATTTGACGTAACTAAATGCGACCACATCTTTGACTTGCTCTTGCAAGAAAAATTGGTGCTGCTCCCAGAAGGGCACGTTATACCATCGGCTGAAGAACTAAGGAAACGTAGATATTGCAAATGGCATAACTCCTTCTCGCATAACATTAACGATTGTAATATCTTTCGTCAACAGATACAGTCGACCATAGAAGACGGACGACTGAAATTTGCAGAAGAGCAGGACTTGCAGGTTGATAAGGATCCCTTTCCTGTCAACATGGTTAGTTGCTCGCTTAATGGGAAGGAGATACAGCAAGACAAAGACTGCTCACTGGTGGTATCGGCCACGAAAGCTGATAAAAAGACAGTGACCAAGGAAAAAACGGTGCAGATCACTATCGGCTCGATCCAGATAGAAGCCGATCTTGAAGAAAAATGGTCTAGGATAGTTAAGGTGAAAGGTAATGTGGGGAACCATCCCTGGGACTCCACTGATTCACCCCACTGCACCACACAACTCGAGTGAATAAAGGGAACCACGGGCGTCCCGCAATTATGCCCGTGTTGGTCCCAGGAAAGTTCACCAACACGCACAACAATGCATAACAGCTCGGATCACAACACATACACAATTAACGGAAGCATAAGCATATTTACATACAAAAGTAAGACTGCTTTCCAAAACGGCATATTTAAGGTTATTACATCAACAAGCAGCGGAAACATAAATAAATGACAAAAGGCCAGTGTAGTGTGCCATAGCCCGCAGGCAACTGACTGGAAGTAAGAACGTGCCCCTAACTGTTAACGTCATCGACATCTGCCTGGTAAACATCCCCGGGTAGTACCTCATCCTCACCTACAGCAAGTGGACAATCCGATTGAGTACAAAGAGTGTACTCGCACAATAATATAAGTCGTATGCTGAGTTCTAGCTACATGTGGTTGCTACATCAAGAGAAGGCACAAGGGTAATTTCTGCATAAAGCAATAATTGGAATGAAAATATAAGCATGTATAGATTGAAACCTGCATTTGGCAAACCCTTTTTAAATCCTAATACATAATATAACATCATCATAAACATAACCATCTTACATTCACTTCGTGCCTTCAAGCACTCTCCGAACCATGAGCTCCATCGCTCATGTTCGCCTACACACACGAGTACCCCACTACTCGTGTCATTTTCCACACCCATCCCATTCTTACCAAGTCCTTAAAACTCGCCTGGCGGCTAACAACATCAAGCAATCGTCCTTGACCATGGATGCGGCTATTCGAATAGTTTAAGCTCTGCAGAGGTATGACTTTCCCCACACGACACGCCACACTCGTAAGCCAAGCTATAAGCACAATTCCTTTGATGTGCCGGCCGAGGTAAACGTGACAAAACCATTTTCCACTATGCATGGTAGTGTATTTAAACCACCCGGGTGACTGTGACCCTTGATCCCCGCGTGCTCAGTGCTCCGTGTGTGTGGACCAAGGAGTACACCCGTTGTTAGACATCCCCAAATCTCACAAAGTTCGAGGGACTCTGAGGATGTTCCTTGACACTCTAACGGGCTCAAGGAACTCCGGCGGGCATTCCTTGACACTCTAACGGGCTCAAGGAATTCTGAGTGCATATGGTTTAAACACCCTAGTCATAAACAAGTACTTGGTTGAGCTGGTCCCATAAACAGAGTGTGGTTCGCACGATAGTTACTTGACGAGATGATGCCAGGATTTAATCCTTAAGGTCCTTAACCAACATTGCTACACATTAACCACAATTGAACCATCATCATCATACTCATTTTGATCATTGCGACCGATGGACTAAGTCCATTTATCGCGGTTTGTAACGATGTTCTAAGCATGGCTAAGCAAATCGTACGAACCCATACATAATAATAAACCAACCACCTAGGGTGACAATGGTATACGAAAGGAACATGGCAAGAGGATAACATGTCAACAAGGTAATAACTAAGCATTCTACTCAAAACATAAATGTAATTGAAAGTAGGCATGCAATTTGTAAAATAACTTCAAGGCATAACTGCAAATAATAGGAGCAATCATGTTCAAGGAGTAAGGTAGTGCCTTGCTGCTCGTTCTTGACATCGTAGGCGTAGTCGTACTCAGGAGTAGCCTCGGAAGCGTCAACACCTATCGAGAAAATCCAATTCCAAAAGAACACCAATCAAGAAACAAACAATAAACAACACGAAAACATGCACATTCATGCATGAAATGCATCATGATTATACTCCTAACCTTAGCATTGTGACACTACGGTATGGTGTGACATTATAGAATGTGAAATTAGAGAATAAAACCTTTCGGCTTGAGGTTTACTCGCGTTTTTGGGCCGTTTGAAGTGATGTGTCACCACGGAGTGTCGTAACCTTTTAAATGGTGCATGTTAAGGTCAAAAATTTTATGAAATATGGTATGGCAGGTTAAAACCATAAGGTATGGAGGTTAATAACGTTTCCGGGCCGTTTCCGGGCCGTTTTCGGGGTTTTGGGCCTTCCCGGGGGAGTTTGGGCCTTAAGTGGGCTTTGGTGGGATGGAGTAGGTCTCCGTAACGGACTAGGATTGGGTGTGGGGCTGGTAAAAGGGCTCCCCACCAGCCCTTGGGCGTTCACCCCTGCCCCGTGTGCGCCCGTCCCCACTTGCCCTTGCCCTAGCCGCCTCCCTCCTCCCTTGGCCGTGCGCCTCCCCCTCCCTTGCCCCATTGCTCCCCACCTCTCCACCACCTCTCCTCCACCCCTTGCTGCCCTAGGGTGGCCTCCCCACCCCTGCATCCTCATGGATCCATCCGAGGAGCGAGGAGCGAGGAGCGAGGAGCGAGGTGCGAGGAGCGAAGAGCGAGGAGATCTATTGGAGTTTTCGTGCGTCGGGCAAAGGTATGACCATGGGAACCCTAGGGATTGATCTAGGTACTGTTATTAAGGCGTTTATCAAGTTTTTAGATCAATTGGAGGTGCTGGATTGGAGTAATTTGGGTTAGATCTAGATGTTGCCACGTTTCTGTTTTGGGACAGCTTGAGCAGTCAGGCTAGGGTTCGAGTTTTCATCGATTCAGAATCCGAATCTGTCCGTACGGACTTAAAAGAAGTTGTATATATTTAATTATCTTTCCGTTAACATAAAGCACATTAAATTCCGATCAGCCGTTTGAAAGTTATGGCTGTTTTACCGAGCGTGTTAAAATCTGTGACGTAATTGGAACAGATCACGGTAATCTGTAGATTAGACGACTTTAGAGTCCGAATCAGTCTTTCCATATACCTAGAGAAAGTTGGGAAATTTCCTAAGCTATGCGAGGATGTACTCGTTTAATTGATTCGGATTCCCAGAACTCAAGTTATGCCATTTGCAAGGCTGTTGTCCTGCCGGGACAGAACCTCTGTTTTTAGGTTTTGCGAGTAGATGGCAATGTCGGGGTACATGAGGGTTTGCGTACTGTTTTGTGGTTATGTTTGTGAGCGTGTGGTACCTATGTGCAGGTGGTGCGACCCCGGGAGTGCCCTCTACTTCCCGCCAATCCGTTGCACGTGGTTGAGGCAAGTGTGTTGTGATGGATAGCGATTTGTAGGTTGCTTGTTGAGAATAGATGGAATTGACTACATGATATATGATCACTTGCCATGCTTTTATGATTGCCAATGATATGATGAGCATGTTTAATATGTTATGATGCCATGTGTTAATATGTGAGTTAAATATGATGTTGGCATAAATGCATACATGGCATGTTACATGTCTCGGGCGGTGAGAAAGTCATAACTAGTCCGGGAAGGTCGGTGAGAAAGTTATGACTAATCCGGAAAGCCATTGAGTAAGTCCTACATCGTGATTCCATCCACGTGGTGTTTGGAAGCGAGGAGTAGGCACCCTCCATCTTCGGGATGGAAGGGGGGAGAGGGTGCACACCGACGGGTGTGTACTCAACCATACCGGTATGAGTTTCCAAGGAGATATGAGCATAGCATTGCATTGCATTGCAATACATATTTAATGATGATGATGTTGTTATGTGCTCAAGTATGAGATGTTATATGTGATGTAAGGTATTATTGTCTTGTAAATGATCTTGTTGTCCATTACAATATGCTTGCTGAGTTTTCGAACTCACGCTTGTGTTTTATGTTGTTTTTAGGTACTTTGAGATCGGCATGCGGGAAAAAGGGGTCTAGCTACACTTTTACACGTAGCTCCACCATCATAGTCCATAATTAATCACTTGGAGACATGATATTAAGAGTTGTGCCATAAACTTAATGTAGGGTTTAATTTAGCATGCTTGTGATCCCTTATTTGCTTCGTTATAGTTTTTGAAGTGGTTGAGCGTGGTATTATTGGCGTAGTTTGATGATACATCCATTTATGTTGATGTTTTAGATGTCGTGTGCTATGATATATCTTGCCATGATATTGATATTGTGTTAATTCATGAAAAAACAAAGGAGATGCTGCCGAAATATCGGTTTTTAGCATATGTACCTTTGCTGGAATTTATGTTTAAATGTGATTTTTAGTTGTTGTTTAGCTTATGTTTGGTAGCATTCGGGCATATTAAATGCCGGGGTGTTACAAGCATGCATATGAGAAGCATTTTATCTAATTATGTCCGGAGTATCCGGGTTTTAATCCGGAGTATCCGGGCTAACCTTCTCGGTACTCTAGTGCTGACTAACCCAGAGTATCCGGGTTTAATATCAGGAGTATCCGGGCTATCCGGACTATCCGGGTTTAATCCCCAGAGTATCCGGGTTATCCAGATTATCCGGGTTTAATCCCTGGAGTATCCGGGTTGGCTGTTCTGTCCGAAAATGGCTATTGCACAAGAGGCTCCTACACTCCAAAAAGATGTCCTAGGGTGGAAGCTTACCACTATAGGGTTGTTCTTGCACTCAGTGGAAGGTCGGTTCATCGAAGGAATGAAGGATGGTGTCGAGGTTGTGATCTTCGTTAGTTCTCCCGGTATCAACTCTTCCTCCTAGCTCATGGAGATGACACCTTTCTCCTCCTAATGCTTGCAATGGCTTCTCCTTATCCTCCTTAAGCTAGCAACATGACATGCGCGATCCGATCCTCAACTTGGAGATGATTTTCATGGAGAGAAATGGAATGAGTTTCAAAGGGACAATTTTTAGAACATGGAGAGAAAAGATTTGATTAGAACTTACCCAATACTTGGAGCATCAACAATCCATTTGGATGGATTTGAATCTTAAGATGAGAGGAATCCAATGGTATAGCATGCACAATCTCAATCTAGATCTTTGGATTGATTTTTAGGGGAGAAACGAGAAGGGTTGGGAGTGTGTTCTTGCTCTCCCTCTCCTTTCTTGCAAAAATTCTGGTTGGGGAGGAACAAATGAGGTGGCTTGGAGGAGAACAAGAGGTGGAAAACACTTATATATGGTTGCCACTTCATCCCTTACATGTGGGGCAAGGTCCCACATGTCATTTGGTGGGTGAAAAGTGAGTATGAAGTAGGTATGGTGGGAAAAGTGGAGGTAGGTGTGTGCAGAATTTTTCTTCCTCACTTACAATTGGGTCCACTTGTCATTGACTAAGGTGGATGGAACATGGGTACAAATGGGTAGCAACTTTAAAAAGGGTCATGAACAATATAAATTCATACTCATTTAACTAAAATGATGCTATCATTCATATAAAGTCTTAATCAAATGTTGATCATGCCACTATTATGAATGATATGAGCATGCCATGCACAAATTAACTATCAGATAATTTTGGGCTGTCACAGGTAAACCTGAGGTTGGCAAATGGCAGAAAGCCGATAAACAAATGCCGCCAAAGAAATCGATAATGAAGGCTGGACCGACTTTTGCTCAACTACTAGCTAAATACGAGAGGAGGGGACAGAAAACAGCCAATGTATCCCGGCAGGCGCTGATAGAAGAATATCGACCGATAGCTACTGAAAAAGCCCATGAGCGGTGCCCGTTTTGGCATTTCTGTTGGGAGAGGAGATTGGCTCTGCCATCCCCTCATGCCTGTCCCATGTAGCATTACCCAGGGAAAAAATAGGAACATCCCCACTTTCTGTCAGGAGAAAGACCAGGAAAGAAATATAAACTCCACTCGGAAGGCTACCATAGGCCGGTCCACAAAAGGATCGGCATAACGGAAAAACACATGAACGGTCGACAGAACAAAGCGAGGCTGAAGGATCAAGATCTGCCAAACAAAGGGATCAGAGAAAGTCAGTCCATGAAAGGATTTCGTGGCCAAGAAAGAGGCAAACAAGCACTGGGGAAAAACGCAAGGCCGATCAGTTAGAATCGGCTATGCTGTTAGCAGCCTCCTGTGCAGCTCGGCCACGCTTGAGATCAGAGCTTCATCATCCGACGCACAACCTGGGACCGGCGCAATAGCTTTCACCCAAGCATCGATCGATTGAAAGGATTCTACCAAACCGGCTCGACGGACTTGTATGTCGGCCTTTGCCAAGGCAGCCTTGCGGTCCATCTCAGAAAGGCGGGTCTCGGCTTCGGCTAAGACCTGCTTCAAGCGAGCTATCTCATCAACCAGCTCTGCCCTGGTCGGCGCTAAGGCTTGAATTGAAGCGACTGCAGCGTCAAACGCGGCTTTCTCCTTTTTCACATCAGCCGCCTGAAGAGCAAGTTCTGCACGCTCCTTCTCAACTTCCTCCCGTTGCCGATGGCACTCCTGTGCCGACCGAACGATGTCCCTCTCCAAGAAAAGCCCGTGCAAACAGCGGAAATATGTAACACCCCGGCACCGCTCGTGCCCTGAATGTTACACCCTCGATCACCAACTAGCACATGACACTAGAATAATTTAGCAAAGCAAGCTAAATACTAGCAAGCTACCGAATTTACTAGAAATTTCGGCAGCACCTCCCCTAAAACTAGGACAACGAATCAAAAGACAAAGCATGTGTAAATCGAACTCAAGAGTTAAGGCAACCAAGAATCAGCATCATAATCTAGCTGTCAAATGGTAGATCAACATTGTAGAGTTAAACGTTTATCAATCATAGATGAAAGGACTTGGCAATAGCTAGGAAGCGTCAACTTAAGTCTTCCCTATACAGTGTACAATCCTAGCTTATATTATTCCAACAACAGTTAGATACTAATAGCAACTTGAATGGTAGGAGATCTCTCTATGGGCAAGTACCACATCTAAATTCATGCGGTACAAATCTCACAACACAAGCATCAATTTTCCACCATTAACCACAGATTAGAGGAGGCAACATCCAACGAAAAAAGGGAAGGGAGGGCGACGACCTTGGGGAGGAGCAGGGCGGCGCCGAGCACGGGAGGGACCGGAGGGCGGCGTCGCCAGGCGAGGAGGCCAGCGAAGGGCGGCGCTGAGTGGGAGAGGCGGCGTCACCGAGCGCTGGAGGGAGCTACGACCGGCTCGGGAGGGAGGCGCGGCGGCTGCGCCGAGCCAGCTGGAGGCGGCAGCCGAGGTCGGCAGGGAGAGCCAGGGGAAAGAACGGGGCAAGGGCACAGTGGTGCGAGTGAGGGGGAGGCAGGGGAGCCATGGAGGCCACTCGGGTGAGGAGATAAGGAAGAGAGAGAGTGAATAGGTTAGGTGAGAATAAACAATTATAATGAAAAAGAGATCTCTCTCCGCACCTCCTTGACCCCCACAAATCACAAGATAGACAACCAAACGCCTGGACCAGGAAGCTCAGAAACTCAGATAACCACTCGCAATATTACAAAATCGTCCGTAGACGACGACGGGAGGCAGGAGGTAACTTTGGCAAGCAAAGTAGAAACTAATTGATACGAATCCAGCACCATCGGCCCTGACTGCACCAACAGCCGATGAAGCTGCTTCAATTTATCCCGCCGTGACGCTGGTGAAGGATCCAGTCCTACCTGGAGCGGCTGGTCAACAGAAGGTGCACCATCAGGAGAGAAGCTGAGCTCCCCCGGGGTGAATCCAAGAAGGGTGTTCGTCAGCAGCTGAAGGGCAAAACGTTGGCCAAAGGATCAGAACACTCAAAAATAGCAAAAGTAACGAGTTGAAAAGGTACCTCTTCACCAAAGCAGGAACTCGAAAGAATGGCGACGTCTGAAGGCTCAATGACAAAAGGGGTATCGGCCGACTCCGTTAGGTTGACCACAGGGGACTGCACCACCACCGCCACGGCAACTCCCACGAAAGTAATCACATCGGCTCTTGCTGCTACGCCCTCCACAACAATCTCCGCAGGGGCGACGTCAGCACTTTGTTCTGCATCAACCACTTGGATGCCCGCAATAGCAGCGCTCCCTTCAATATCTGCAATGACAGCTGCTATGGTCTCCGAAGTGGTATCCTCAGGAGCGACATCACCAGCAGGTTCTCTCGGGGAATCAACGGCTGAAGCCGCAAGCGCGCCATAGGCCATTGCAGAAGCCTCCGACACTGTGCCTCCTACAATCGGCTGTGCAGAAGCGTAACCCTCAGGAATAGTTAAGCGGATAGTCAAAAGCAAAGCATAGATACCTGAGGAACCGGCGAAGCAGGTAGGGAAGGAGTAGAGACCTTCGCAAGTCTTCTCCGGCCAGCGAGCCGCTTGTGCCATACTGGAACAGAACAAGGAAATAAAGGGCATGAGTAAAATGCAACCCCATAGGTTGATGGAAGAAACAGGTGCTTATCACACTCGAAAGAAGCCGCACCAGCCTGTGTGAAATCATGTGCTGAAAAATTGGCTTTGAACTGAAAAATTAACTTAGAATTGGTTTTGCAAAATGTGCTTGTGCATGTGTTTGACAATTTGACAAGAAACAGTAAGTTTCGTTTTTACTGTGGGACCAAGTTCTTAAAAGACAAGAAGTTTTACATGTACGCGAGACCAAATTTTTGGTCCGTCGTGAATGGCTTTTGCTCGATTAGGGTTTGTGCAAATTTGGACTTTGAATTTTGATTTGTTTTTGAGATTATGAAATTTGTGAGAATTTCATGATGCTTGAAGTGGACTTTATGCAATGCTCATGTGAGTAGTTGCATGGATTGACATTGAGTCAAGTCGTGGACTTGTGCTCGGATTTGTTTTGTGGTTTGTTCATGTGCAGGTATTGCTCGAAGACGAATGTGGTCGATGACGGGACCGGAACTAGGTTCATGGAGGACCTGAGGTTCGGGACTAGGTTCAGGAGGAACTAAGGTCTTGGTGGTCAAGGATGTCATGCGGGACGTTCGGGCTAAGAGAATGGTGCACATGAAGAATGGTTAGTCACGTGAGAATGGCAGGAGGTCATTCGCGTGCAAAGTGTTAGTCACGTGAGTATGGCAGGTGGCCATACGCGTGCAAAGTGTTAGTCACGTGAGTATGGTAGGGTTGCCATACGCGTGCAAGAGTTGTACTCGGCCAGGTTGGGCCAATTAGAGTTGTGTTGGATACATATTCCTTTTAGGGAATAGGAATTGTATTCAGAACTCCTTGTGGGTTGGTCCTTTAAATAGGAGGGGTTGTCTCCTGTTGAAGGGCATCAATCAAATTGAGGAGAGCCAGGCACATAGAGCCTTATGCTCAAAGTTTAGGGTTTGTACTCTTTTGATGGGAGTACTTTAGACAAAAGAAATAAAGATCAATTCTTCTAGTTCCTTGTGTGCTACAATATTCTCTTTTGGTTCTTGTTTGCATACTTGTTCTAGTTCTAGATTGGTTTTTGTTTTTTCAGTTTCATCTTGATTTGATCCATCAAAAACCTCTCTAGGGTATTGATCTAGTGTTCCTCAAAGTTTTGTTGATAAATATTTTGTTGTTCTAGATCAATCTACAAGTTTCGATTAGATTGATTTTCGTCAAGTTCTGGAATAGCAAGCTTGCAAAGCTTATAACTTTTGATCCGTAAGTCCGATCGAGTTGATTCTTTTTGGGTTCGATTCGTACCGGAATCTAGTTTCTTGTGTCCAAATTTCAGATCGATCCGACGGTTGGATCTCCAGGAATTCGTGTTTTACCAAACCTCTGTCATTCTGTTTTTGTCGAAAACGAGGCAATTATTTGGTTCTGTTTTGGGGTGAACTTTTAATAGATCAAGAATTTGGTTTTAGCTTCTGCACAATCATTCACCCCCCCCTCTGATTGCTATATTCGTATACTTTGATCCTACAAGTGGTATCAGAGCAAGGTTTTTCTAATATATTTTAATCGGTGATTAGATCAATGGATCGTTATTCGACAAAACCTTGTGTGTTCGATGGTGTTGATTTTCAGTTTTGGAAGGCCAAGATGGAGGCGTTCATCCAAGCACAGGGCTTCACAATTTGGGAGAAGGTCTACAAGCCATACCAAGTCCCTGCAAACGACAACGTCAACGACACCAATCGCACACATGTTGAAGCAAACAGCAAGGTGCGCAACTTGATCATCCAAGGCTTGGGACGCAGCGACTTTGATCGTGTGGTTCATCTTCGATCCGCATATGAGGTATGGAAATCTCTTTGTGATTACCATGAGGGTTCTAACACTGTGAAAGAGGTTCGCCAAGACATCTACAAGAAGGAGTACATGCGATTCGAGATGAAACCAGGTGAGTCAGTAGATGATTTGTTTGCACGTTTTAATAAGATTCTTAGCAATCTTCGTGCTGTTGGAGTCAACTATACTAATGCAGCCAATGCTAGACAATTGCTTAGTGCTTTGGACATGTCGGTGTGGGAGATGAAAGTAACATCTATACAAGAATCTACTGTCATGAGTACACTTACACTAGATGTTCTTTATTCTAAGTTGAAAACTCATGAATTAGATGTTCTTGCTAGAAAGAATGATCATAAATCAATTGCTTTGACATCTCAATCTAGCATATCTCATAATGGTGCTTCTTCAAGTTTTGCTCTATCTTTCTTGTCTTCACTAACCGATGAACAGATTGAGGAATTTTCGGAAGAAGACTTGGCATCACTCTCTTCTCGCTTTAACAAAGCTTTACAAAATGTGAGAATGAGAAAGAGAGGTGGTGGTGGCCCTCCAAGATGCTATGAGTGTGGTGATCTCGACCATATTCGTCCAAACTGTCCTAAACTTGCAGGTAAAGCATCAAGGGAGGAGAAGGACAACGACAGAAGAAAAGAGAAGAAGTTCTCTTCAAGTAATAGAAAGAAGAAGAGCTTCATCAACACAAAGTTGTCCACCGAGTTCTTTCCGCTCTTGAACAAGTCAATTTGAGCGATGTGGATTCAGGGAGCAGTGAGGACGATGCAACTCCAAGCAAGCATGAGTTGACGGGGTTGTGTCTCATGGCTAAAAGCAGCAACAGCTTTACTGAGGACGACCACGACAGCGACTTCAATGAGGTAGATCCTTCTTACGATGAATTAGCTATTGCTGTTGCTCGACTTGGTAAATTGCTTGATAAACGTGACAAGAAAATTAAGAAACATGATTTTGTTGTTGAGTCATTGAATGCTGAAATTGCTAGACTTAAAACCTTGATTCCTGATGATGATGCTTGCAAATCATGTGACTTAATTTACAATGAGCTTACTTTGCTTAGGAAAGAACATGTTACCTTGTTAGAGCAAATCAATGCTGAAAATGAGAAAAATGATAAACTTGTTAAACATGCTAGTTGTTCTACTATTAATTTACATGATACAACTCCATGTTCTATATGCTCCATACTAGAATTGAAGTTGCATGATGCAAATGCTAGGGTTTCTCAAATGACAGAAGATTTGCTTACACATGAAGTTCTTTCATGCTCAACTTGTCGCAAGCAAAAAGGAAAAGTGGACGTTCCCTGTAATAATTGTTTAAATCTTTCTCGAAAAATTGATTACTTGGAAAAGTCATTAGAACGTTTCACTAAAGGAAAGAAAAACCTAAACATGATCTTGGATCAATCAAAAGTCAGCACTCATAACAAAGGTTTAGGTTTTGATTCTTATGCTCATCATAAATCACATGCTCCCACTGTTGTCAAAACACTTGAAAGTGAAAAATTTGAAATTGTCAATGAGCCTAAGAAAACTGTCTTTAAATCTGCTGGTCTTTTATCTTCTACTATGATGAATGCAAAATGTGCTTCTACTATTAAAGCAAAACATCATGTTAAGTACACTTGCACTCATTGTGGTAGAGATGGACATTTAGTAGACTTTTGCTTTAGACTAGCTAAACAACAAAAGAGAGAAAGGTTTAATGCTAGGTCTAATTTCAGAAAGGCACACTCTACTTCTCATTATGTGCCTAGGGTGAAACAAACACCTTTTGTTTCTAAAAACACGGAAAAAGGCAAATCTGTTTTTGTGCATAAGAATACTCGTGTTGTGCCCCTCTTGTTGTGCGTCATGTGTCTCAAGATCTTGGATTCCTAAACATCTTATTTCTAACCCCAAGATCAAGCCTCGACAATTTCTCGCTTCTATGTAGGCTTCTCACGAGGAAGGAGAACATGTGGCTAGTGAATTTGGATGCTCACTTCATATGTTCATTGATAAGTTTTGGTTCTTCTTCACTCGTGCATCTCATGCTAAAAGTGTTGCCTTTGGAGATACTTCTTCCACTGCATTTCGCAAAGGCACTAGTCCAAATGATGCAAGTACAGTGCATATGTTCAGGGGGAGAGTGTCTTTGTTCATAAAAGATGATGATGATCTTTGTTGAGGATGAGATAATTGGAGGTTTACATGAGAGACTCTTCCCACGTGCTTGTGTGTGCTTGTTTTCAAGCTTCCCACGTGCTTCACATCGACAAGCATTCAAGTGAACTTTCAGGTATCTCCATGGTACTCAAGATTTTGGCATTTGGCTTTCTGCTTCCTTATGCATTAGCTTAAGAGCTTATTCTGATGTTGACTTTGGAGGATGTTGAATTGATTTGGTTCGTGCCACCTCTTGAATAATCCCCTTTCTTGAGCATATTGATATTGGATTTCACTTTCTTAGAGATCATGTTGAAAAAGAAAATATTGTGCTTCACCATGTGGATACTGAACATCAATTGGCAGACATTTTTACAAAACCTTTGTCTTCTTCTCGTTTTGCTTTTATTCGGGGAGAACTTGGGATTGTTCATCCAATGGGTTTGTTTTGAGGGGGAGTTTCTTTGCCAAGTTCTTTCACTTAATGAGCTCACTTTATCATATTTCTTTATATATTATGTAATTGTGCTAATATATGATAATCTAAATTGTTCCACTTGAACTAAAAATGATATTGCGGAATTCCTTGGTTTGATTGCCTATAGTTAAATACTCTGTGATATCTTACTCTTCTAGGCTTGATATTGAATCTTCTTGACAAATTTGGGCTATGAAGCAAGTGTGTTTTAGCTTTACTCTTTCATAAGACCTTTTAATCACTTTTGCATGTTTATAATCAAAGAAAAATGAAAAGAAAAGGGAATCAATAAAAAACGGTTGTTAAAAGCAAAAGCCTCAAGTTATGAGCTTCAGGATGCTTCAAGCATGCCACATGCAGCATGCCACTCCAAGGAAATAAAAGAAGTATGCTTCAAGCATGCCACATGCAGTTTACTGTTTAAAGATTAAATTGGTCCACTAGATTGGAGTTGAAACTACTTGCTCGCCCTGATTTGTTATTTGCTTCAACTTTGAGCCTTTGTTTTTCTACTAAAGGTTTTGCTTAGTACTTGGCTATAGTTGACTGAATTGAGGTTGAGATGCATGTCATTCCCTAACTTGTTAAAATTACATCAAGATCATGTCTTTTGCATATTATGTGATATATAAGGTTATATGATCGAATGAGCTCATCTTTTCCTATCTTGGCACTCCCTTGTTTCTCCTTGTGAAATCTTTGCTACAGGAAAAATTTTGAACCTGTTCTCTTTTTTGTACTCTTGATGAATCCATTGTCAAAGGGGGAGAAATTTGGAAATCGTTGAAAAGTTTAAGTGAAAAGGGGGGAGAAGAAAAAGGGGGAGTTGTTTGAGAATTTTGGGAGAAGTTTGGAGAATTTTGAAATTCTTGGGCACATTGCACATTCACACACATTTTCCTTCTCAGGGGGAGATTTTGTTTTGCATTTTGGTCAAAGGGAGAATTCTGTGTTTTCTCTTTTTGGTCCTTGATCCTTTGGATTTCAAAATCTTTTGTAAAGTGAATGCCAAATGTTCATTTCTTAGTCACGTGAGAATGGCAGGAGGTCATTCGCGTGCAAAGTGTTAGTCACGTGAGTATGGCAGGTGGCCATACGCGTGCAAAGTGTTAGTCACGTGAGTATGGTAGGGTTGCCATACGCGTGCAAGAGTTGTACTCGGCCAGGTTGGGCCAATTAGAGTTGTGTTGGATACATATTCCTTTTAGGGAATAGGAATTGTATTCAGAACTCCTTGTGGGTTGGTCCTTTAAATAGGAGGGGTTGTCTCCTGTTGAAGGGCATCAATCGAATTGAGGAGAGCCAGGCGCATAGAGCCTTGTGCTCAAAGTTTAGGGTTTGTACTCTTTTGATGGGAGTACTTTAGACAAAAGAAATAAAGATAAATTCTTCTAGTTCCTTGTGTGCTATAATATTCTCTTTTGGTTCTTGTTTGCATACTTGTTCTAGTTCTAGATTGGTTTTTGTTTTTTGAGTTTCATCTTGATTTGATCCATCAAAAACCTCTCTAGGGTATTGATCTAGTGTTCCTCAAAGTTTTGTTGATAAATATTTTGTTGTTCTAGATCAATCTACAAGTTTCGATTAGATTGATTTTCGTCAAGTTCTGGAACAGCAAGCTTGCAAAGCTTATAACTTTTGATCCGTAAGTCCGATCAAGCTGATTCTTTTTGGGTTCGATTCGTACTGGAATCTAGTTTCTTGTGTCCAAATTTCAGATCAATCCGACGGTTGGATCTCCAGGAATTCGCATTTTACCGAACCTCTGTCATTCTGTTTTTGTCGAAAACGAGGCAATTATTTGGTTCTGTTTTGGGGTGAACTTTTAATAGATCAAGAATTTGGTTTTAGCTTCCGCACAATCATTCACCCCCCCTCTGATTGCTATATTTGTATACTTCGATCCTACAGCCTGAGAAGGCGTTGGCTGTACTGTACCAACTATCCCAATTCTTGGGAGAGATTGGTTCACATCGGCCAATTTTCTTTTCTGCTGAAGCTGAGCCGATACTCCTCCACGACCCCTCCGCTTGACATCCTTCAGAGTTGGAGAGGTGAGGCCAACATTCGTGTGCCCGGCAGTGTTGGCATAAAATTCAATGGCCTTGCCACTGGCCGACAGCAACGGCCATGCATCTGCAGCGTCCTAGAAACACAAAACGGCAAAAGCGGATCAGCAACAAATGCTCTACATGAAAAGGCAGTGCCTCAAAAATACCTGAGGCAAAGGAGACAACAGGTGAGATTCATCGAAACGATGGAGCATCTCGTTCAGTGAAGCAAAGAATAGTTGACGACTCCATCCTTCCCACCAACGGGAGAAAGCCACGTGAGACCGGGACGCCATGATGACTCCAGAAACAGAGCCAATCAACAACTATCCACTCTGGTCCAGTGCAATGTTTACATCAAGGGGACCCTCCAGTACTTCCCATTCTCAAAGCCTGTCGAAGAGCACCAGCAGGGGGAGAATCTGCCCAAACCCCAATTGCCTAGCGCAAACAGCTGGATGATAATACTCATATGACGGTTTTTGAGTGTGGCTTGAAGAGCTAAGACCGACTGAAAAGATGCCCAGAGAAATGAAGTGTCTGAGCCACTCGGCGTCAGGACTATCCGGTCGGCAGAGGTCGGGACGCTCATACTCCAAGAAGTCGATTTGCCGATACGGGAGGAAGTCCATAGCAGAAAGGTGCTATGTGGAGTAAAAATAAGTAAAGTATCCGGCGAAAGCCACCATATCCAGCTTACGGTCACCCAGGAAAACTTGAGATAAAGCCTCTCCATATGATCGGCAGCGCCTGAGAGGAGGCTCCATGGATGCTGTTTCTTCCTCCAATGCGTCTTCGCATGGAAAGCGAAGGTCTAGAGAAGGTGTGAATCCAAAAGGTGTCTGGAATTGGGCCATCAGCCATAGTTGGATGAACCAGAGAGGACCTCCCAGTTGTCCGACAGTATGAGACTCAACCACGCTGTTTAGCTTCGAGGTGATGAGGTGCATTGTCCGAAAAACTGCACCCAAGAGTAGCTTCCCCATAGCTATGTCCTTGCCGGCGACCAGAGCCTCCGCCAGACCTTGGAAATTGGTGGTCAGACCCACTGTGGCGCCACAGAAGAGAAATTTTTCTAGCCACATGGTCAAGAAGGCGACGTGCTCACGAGGTTCCACCAGACCCGATGATTGGCTAAACTCGTGAAGATATCAGAACCAGTTGGTTTTGGTTTGCAGCCGATGGGAATGGGTCACGTTGAAAGCATGGAATTGTTGGCTCGTCGGCTTGAGACCAGTCAGTACTACCACATCCATCAAGGTCGGACCAAGGAAGCCAGGCCGAAAAGAGAAAGCGTTGAAGGCATCCGACCAAAAATAAGAAGCAGTGGCAATCAGGGATTCATCTCGGTACGTACCCGATAAGGAAAGTACGATGCAATCGGCTATCTCCCAAGCCTCCCAATCCGCCTTCTTGCGAGCAGCCACCCGGCTGTATCAATTCCTCTAGCCTGCAGTATCGGTAGGCCAGGCTCTGAAGCTGTTCGTCCACCCTGAGAGATTGTGGCCAACGGCGTTCAGGGGGATCCGCATGACCTCTTTGTTGATATAATTTGTCAGACCTTCATCCCCTTCTGGTCCAAGCAGAAAATGACCATCCGACTCGGGTACCAGAATCAAGATCATGGATCGATAATCGGCCATCTGTGGGAAAGGGATCAGGCGAAAAAGCGAAAGGCCGATGGTGGAACGCAGGGGTGTAGAGGGAAATTACAAGACAAAACATCAAAGGAGCAATGAAGAATAGCCGAGCCAGAGAAGGAAGTTTTCCTGCTCTAGGTGGTCGGCTAAGAAGGTGATGCGGTCAGAGGAAGAATATGAAAGTTGTAGGATTGAAGTATACGAATATAGCAATCAGAGGGGGGGTGAATGATTGTGCGGAAGCTAAACCCAAATTCTTGATTTACTAAAAGTTCACCCCAAAACAGAACCAAATAATTGCCTCGTGTTCGACAAAAACAGAATGATAGATGCTCGGTAAAACGTGAATTCCTGGAGATCCAACCGTCGGATCGATCTGAAATTTGGACACAAGAAACTATATTCCAATGCGAATCGAACCCAAAAAGAATCAGCTCGATCTAACATACGAATCAAAAGTTATGACCTTCGCAAGCTTGCTGTTCCAGAACTTGACGAAAATCAATCTAATCAAAACTTGTAGATTGATCAAGAACAACAAAAGATTAATCAACAAGACTTTGAGGAACACTAGATCAATACCCTAGAGAGGTTTTTGATGGATCAAATCAAGATGAAACTCAAAGAACAAAAACCAATCTAGAACTAGAACAAGAATGCAAACAAGAACCAAAAGAGAACACTTTGTAGCAATGCAAGGATCTAGAAGAATTGATCTTTATTTCTTTTGTCTAAAGTACTCCAATCAAAAGAGTACAACCCTAAAGCTTGCTCAAAACTTGATGCATAAACAGAAGGCGCCTCCCCCTATTTATACAGAGCAAACACATAGAGTCCTGAATACAATTCCTACTCCTAATCCTAGAAGGAGTCCCACTCCTAATCCTAGAAGGAGTATGTATCAACACAACTCCACTTGGCCCAACCTGGCCGAGTACAACTCTTGCACGCGTATGGCAACCCTACCATACTCACGTGACTAACACTTTGCACGCGCATGGCCACCTGCCATACTCACGTGACTAACCATTCTTCATGTGCACCATTCTCTAGCCCGAACGTCCCGCATGACATCCTTGACCACCAAGACCTCGATTCCTCCAGAACCTAGTCCCGAACCTCAGTTCCTCCATGAACCTAGTTCAGGTCCCGTCATCGACCACGTTCGCCCTCGAGCAACACCTGCACATGAACAAACACACAACCGTGTAGGAGCACAAGTCCACGACTTGACTCAAGATCAATCCATGCAACCACTCACACGAGCGCATTTCATCAAGCAAAACCATTACCATACTATCACAAGCATATCAATTAATCTTCTGAAATAACACATGCACATGCACATCACATGCCATGAGCACAACCACTTTGCAGTACAAAATTCATCACTAAGCCAATTTTTCAGCACATGATTTCACAATCTCCCACTTGATGAAAACATTGGCAACACCGCTTAGAACTGAACATTGACATTCACCTCACAAGAAAATTTTTTGAAATAAAAAAGTTTAAAATCAAAAATGTAACACCCCGGCATTTAATATGCATGAATGCTACCAAACATAAGCTAAACAACATCTAAATACCACAATTAAACATAAATTCCAGCAAAGGCGCACATGCTAAAAACCGAGATTTCGGCAGCATCTCCTTTGTTTTAACATGAATTGAAGGAGCCACACAGTTAAACAATATAAGGCAATATGAGAGACAGCTAAAACAGCAATAATTAAAGACTTAACGACCAAATAAGTCTAATACCAAGCACTTAATGTCTCCAAGAGTCGAACGAACAATAAAACTCTCATATAGCAACGCTAAACCTTAAAACAATAATCATCACACGCAGTTTATTATTAAAGCTAATTGAATGACTTGTGGAAATCAAAATGAGTGAAGCTACGTGCGGACGTGTGACTATTTCCCTTCCCCGCATGCCGATCTCAAGGTACCTAAAACAACAAGAAAACACAAGCGTGAGTTCAAAACTCAGCAAGCATATTGCAATGATACAATAAGAACAATTTCATGGCAATAATAACTCATATCATGTAAACCATCTCATTCATAATCACATGACATTATCATCATCATTATGTATGCAATGCGATGCTATGCCCGTCGGTGTGCACCCTCTCCCCCCTTCCGTCCCGAAGATGGAGGATGCCTACTCCTCGCTTCCGTTCACCGCGGTGAATGGAATCACGATGTAGGACTTACTCATTGGCTCTCCGGATTAGTCATAACTTTCTCACCGACCTTCCCGGACTAGTTATGACTTTCTCACCGCCCGGGCCATGTAATCACGCCATGTATGCAATTATGCCAACATAATAATTAACTCGTACATTAACACATGGCATCATAACATGATAAACATACTCATCATATCATTGGAAATCATTAAAGCATGGCAAGTTATCATCTCATATAATCAATCTCATCTAGTCTCAACTAGCAACCTACAAACCGCTATTCATTACAATACACTTGCCTCAACCACGGGCGACGGATTGGCGGGAAGTAGAAGGTACCCCCGGTGTCACACCACCTGCACAAAGGTACCACACACTCACAATCATGCCCAAAAAACAGTATGCAAACCCTCATCTACCCCGACATTGCCAACTACTCGCAATAACCAAAAACAGAGGTTCTATCCCGTCGGGACAGCAGCCTTCAAAAAGGCATAACTTGAGTTCTGGGACTCCGAATCAATTAAACGAGTACATCCTCACGTAGCTTAGGAAATTTCCTAACTTTTTCTAAGTATAAGGAAATACTGATTCGGACTCTAAAGTTGTTTAATCTACAGAATACCGTGATCTGTTCCAATCACGTCACACATTTTAACACGCTCGGTAAAATAGCCATAACTTTCAAACGGCTGGGCAGAATTTAACGTTCTTTATATCCACTGAAAGATAATGAAATTATCTACAAGTTCTTCAATGTCCGTACGACCAAATTCGGAGTGTAAATTGGCGAAAAACTTAACCCTAGGTCGACTGCTCATGCTGTCCTAAAACAGAAACGTGGCAACATCTAGATCTAATCCAATCTCCTCAAGTCCAGCACCACTAATTGATCTAAAATCATGATAAACACCCTTAGAACAGTACCTAGCCCAACCCCAAGGAATCCCATGGCCATACCTTCGCCCGACGACCGAAATCCCAACGAAACTACTCCCGGATCGCTCCTCGCTCCACGCTCCTCTCTCCTTGCTCCTCGCTCCAATGGATGGATCCACAAGGTGGGATCCACAAGGTGCAGGGGTGGGGAGGCCACCCTAGGGCAGCAAGGGGGTGGAGGAGAGGTGGTGAAGAGGTGGGGAGGCAAGGGGACAAAGGGGGTGCGCACGGCTCAAGGGGAGGGGAGGGGTGGGGCGGCTAGGGCCAAGGGAGGGGGAGGGCGCCCAAAGGGGTGGTGGGGCGCAAGGGGCAGGGGGGAGGCCTTTTACCAGCCCCCACACCTAATCCTAATCCTAAATGGATTCCCACTCCATCCCACCAAAGCCCACAACTAGGGATGGCAGTTTTACCTATGGGTTTGGGTACCCATGGGTACCCGACCCGATAAGGATGGGTATGGGTAGCATTTTAAACCCATGGGTTTTCGGGTTTGGGTACCCGATAAGGTCACAGGATGGGTGTGGATATCAGTTTATACCCATGGGTACCCGATGGGTATCCTATGACAAACGGGCCCCATTTTTATAATATATATATATATATATTAGAAAATCAAAATCCTAACTCATTAATTTACCGTCACAATCTTCTCGCTTCCTTCGGAATCCCTTGCCGCAATCCCTCACGCACCCCTCTCTCTCGGTAGTCGGCTCTCCCTTCCACCACCGCCTCCGCCTCTCCCTTTGGCCCCATCCCCCACCCTCTTCACCTCCTCGCTCCCATGGCCCCCATCACCCCCACATTGGTGGCTCAATTCCCTCTGGCTCCCTCCCTTGGGGTCGGGGCAGCCATCGGCATGGCGGTGCTACCGCTGGGAGGGCCGATCCTACAATCGTGCCTTTGTGACTACGTGGCGCTGATGGGTCGCTCCCTTCCCTCTCCAACCAGGTATGGTTGCCCTCTCCACTTCCCCTTCCCCGATTCCACATTCAGTTGCGTCATGCCCTCCCCCTCCAGTGGCTACGGCGACTACGACCAGGTATATTTGTTTGTTGCTATAGATACCCATGGGTACCCATTGGGTATCATGTATCCATTGGGTTTGGGCATGGGTACAGATTTGTATCCGAAAAATTTAATGGGTTTGGGTGGGTGGCTCTTTGTTTGGGTTTGGGTTTGGGTATGAAACGGTGGTACCCGGAGGTACCCACCCGATTGCCATCCCTACCCACAACCCCCTCTTTTAGGCCTAAACTCCCCCGAGAAGGCCCAAAACCCCGGAAACGCTATTAACCCCCAAACCCTATGGTTTTAACCTTAATTCCATATTTCATAAAGTTTTTAACCTTATCATGCTCAATAAATAAGGATACAACATTCCGTGGTGTCACATTCTTCCCCCCTTCAACAGGATTCGACCTCGAATCTAATTCGCACCCAAACGCAACCCAGCAAAGCAAAAGATAGCTAGGTCTCACATCACATACCTAAGACAAAAAGCTCGGGATACTTCTCGCGCATGCGAGACTCCAGCTCCCAAGTCGCTTCTCTCTCGGTCTGATGTGACCACAGGACCTTGACAAACTTAAGCATCCTGTTATTCATTACTCGCTCCGAAGTCCCCAGAATTTCCACAGGACGGGACTCGAAGGTGAGGTCCTGCTCAAGCACTAGTGGTTCCAATGGAACCACCAACTTCGGATCATGCAAGTATTTCCTCAACATCGAGACATGGAACACATTATGCACACCTTGCATGGATTCCGGTAGCTCCAGACGATAGGCCAGCCTACCAACTCGGGCGATGATAGGAAATGGACCAACAAACCACGGACTGAGCTTTCCTTTGGTGCCAAAATGCACAACACCCTTGGTGGGAGATACTCGCAAAAGTACGCTATCACCCACCTCAAACTCCAAATCTCGCCGCCTCACATCAGCATAGCTTTTCTGTCTGCTCTGCGCTGCGAGAAGGTTCTGCCGAACCTCCGATACGCGATCAACAGTCTGCTGAACCCAATCCGGTCCAAGAACTGCTCTCTCTCCCACCGCATCCCAACAAAGTGGCGATCTGCACTTCCGGCCATACAGTACCTCATAAGGAGCAGCCCGGATGCTGGAATGATAGCTGTTATTGTAAGCAAACTCTGCAAGAGGCAAATGATCTTCCCAATTACCTTTCCAAGCCATCACACAGGCCCTGACCATGTCCTCCAAAGTCTGAATGGTACGCTCAGACTGCCCATCCGTCTGAGGGTGAAAAGCGGTACTCAGGCGAAGATGCGTACCCAAAGCACCCTGCAAACTCTCCCAGAATTTGGAGACAAACTTCGCATCCCGATCAGAAATAATAGTCTTGGGTACACCATGCAGTCTCACAATCTCCCGCACATTGATGGGAGCCAACTCGCTCGCTGAATTGGTAGTGCGGATAGGAATGAAATGCGCAGACTTGCTGAGACGGTCTACCACAACCCAAACAGCATCCGTCCCTCGTGGAGTACGAGGTAGGCCAACCACGAAGTCCATGGAGATATCATCCCATGGCCACACAGGAATCTCCAATGGCTGCAACAAACCAGCGGGACGCTTATGCTCAGCCTTGATCTTCTGACAAATCCCACAGACGCCACATACTTGGCAATATCCACTCTCATCCTTTTCCACCAGAAACTCTTTTTCAAGTCCCTGTACATCTTGGTCTCCCCAGGATGGACCGTGCACGGGGTGCGATGAGCCTCTTTCAAAATGTCCTCTTTCACTTGGGATTTCTGAGGCACGCACAGACGGCCCTGAAACCTCAAAGCTCCCGCATCATCAACGGTAAAGTCTCCAGACTTGCCATCCTCAAGGCGTTTCCTTACCTGCTGGAGCAAACGGTCCTATTCTTTGTGCCTCTCGCTGACACGCTCGGGAATCACGCCGACTCAAGAATCAATTGAGTTTCAGCTTGCACGGTCCCCGCATAAGCGATAGGAGACTCCCAAACGCTCAAAATCAGCAACAAGACAATCAACGACAGGGGGCATTGTCTTGCGACTGAGAGCGTCAGCCACCACATTTGCCTTACACGGATGGTACTGGATAGTGAGGTCATAGTCCTTTATCAACTCTAGCCACCTCCTCTGCCTCAAGTTCAAATCTTTCTGAGTAAAGATGTACTTGAGGCTCTTGTGATCAGTGAAGATATCACAAGACTCGCCATACAGGTAATGCCTCCATATCTTCAATGCAAACACCACAGCGGCTAGCTCAAGATCATGTGTGGGATAGTTCTGCTCATGCATTTTCAGCTGCCTCGATGCATAAGCAATCACCTTGCCATCTTGCATGAGCACACAACCAAGTCCCAAACGAGAAGCATCAGAATAAACAGTGAAGCGCTTCCCCGGCTCGGGAAGGGTAAGAACAGGAGCAGTAACCAGCTTCTCCTTCAAAGTGCAGAAACTGTGCTCACACTCTGCAGTCCACTGCAATTTCATCCCCTTCTGAGTCAGCTGCGAAAGTGGCTTGGCAATGATAGAGAAATCCTGCACAAAACGCCAATAGTAGCCAGCTAACCCAAGGAAACTACGCACCTCTTTGACATTGGAAGGCCTCTTCCAATCCAAGACTGCTGATACTTTGCTAGGGTCTATGGATATGCCCTCTGGATTGATGATGTGGCCAAGAAAACCCACTTCTGAAATCCAGAACTCGCACTTTTTCAGCTTCGCAAAGAACTGATTCTCCCTCAAGGTGCTCAGCACAAGCCTCAAATGCCGCTCATGCTCCTCTTCTGATTTAGAGTAAACCAAAATATCATCGATGAACACTACCACAAATTCATCAAGGTACTTGTGTAGCATATTGTTCATCGCCTCCATAAAGACAGCAGGAGCATTAGTTAGTCCAAAAGACATAACTTTAAATTCATAATGCCCATACCTAGTGGAGAAAGCAGTCTTCTCAATGTCCTGCTCCCTCACACGGATCTGATTGTACCCCGACTGAAGATCAATCTTGGAGAACACCTTTGCTCCCTGCAGTTGGTCAAACAGATCCTCGATGCGAGGCAAAGGATACTTGTTCTTGACTGTCACTTGATTAAGAGCACGATAATCAATGCACATGTGCCAACTTCCATCCTTCTTCGAGATGAAGAGAACGGGTGCTCCCCATGGTGAAACGCTACACCGAATAAAGCCCTTGGCCAACAAATCCTCCAACTGCTTCTTCAACTCGTCTTGAAAAGGACGAGCCAAGCGGTATGGAGAGATAGAAATAGGTCGAGTGCCCGGAACAAGATCAATACGAAACTCCACATTCCACACGGGAGGTAGACCAGGCAACTCATCAGGGAACACATCAACAAACTCTTTCACTACAGGAATCTCCTCAATGGAAACTGAAGAAGATGGCTTCTCAAACAAAGTCATGAGGAAACCCAACTGCCTCAAACGGCGACCAGAAAACAGACTAGCCAAAGCAAAGACAGAACTGGAAGGTAAACCACCCTGAAAGGTCCACTCTACCCCTGACGGGACCTGCAAGGTAACCGTCTTCCAGAAATAACAGATCTTGGCACAGTACTGATGCAACCAGTCCATGCCCAAAATGACATCAAAAGGAGCCAACTGGATCACCATAAGATTGGCAAAGAACACCTCATCATCAATGGCAATGGTGCAACCCGGGCAAACCAAAGAGCTAGCAATCAAACCCCCAGGAGAACTGACTAACACGGACTCAGAAATCCGCTGAACTCCCAGCTTAGCTCTGCTAGCAAACTCAGACGACACAAAGGAATAGGATGCTCCGGAATCAAACAAAACAAAGGCATCAACGGAATCCATGAGCAGAGTACCTGAAACCACCTCGGATGCCCGGCTGACTCGGCGGTCGGCAAAGCGTACACTCCTGGTGGCGCCGGGACAGTAGGAGCCCCGACTCCTGGCTGATGCCCCAACAAGGCTGGGGGCGGAGGAGGCAACTGCGGAGGAGCAGACGGCTGCGGGCACTAGTAAGCTGCTGGTGGCGCCCACGCAAAGGGCGGCTGAGAAGCAGGAGCAGCCATCATGTGCACCAAACCTCTGGAAGACGCCGCTGGAGTGGGAGGAGAAGGCACCATCTCCCACTTAATGATACTACCGGGATTCATCCGGCAGACTCGTCCCATGTGGCCGGGCTTGCCACAGTGGTTGCAACTCCCGGACCAACCACACTCTGAAGCACGGTGCTCACCACCGCACTTGAAACACAACATGCCCTGCCTGGGCCACAGATCTAACAAAGCTCACGAGGAAGACGACTGGGGCAGCCTCATCTTAGCCCCTGAGGAGGAGCCCTGTCCCCCCTTGAACTTCTTGAAGGTGGGTCACAGAGAAGACCCACCTCATCCACCAAAGGTCCTCTTCTAGCCCCCGCCTGGGGCCGTAGGAACCCCTGAACCACCCGGGTTTTGCTTATCCCGGGAGAGCTCCAACTCGAGCTCCATGCCCTTCGCCTGCTCCACCACGGAGCAGAAGTCACGAGGGACAGTCGCCCCCATGACAACTCTGAACTCCTGGTTGAAGCCTCTACGGAACCTCCTTGCTTTCTCCCGATCATCGGCTGCCACAGTCGGCACGAAGCGCACCACGTTGTTGAACTCCACCTCATACTCTGCCACCGACCTCTTTCCCTGGGAAAGAGTCGTCAGAGTATGCTCCATCCGCTCAAGGAAAGACTCTGGGTAGAACTTGGCTCGGAAGCGAGCCACAAAGTCCTCCCAGGTGACCGGACCAAGATCGGGGGCTCTAGCAGCCAAAACCCCCTCCCACCAGATATCAGCCTGGCCTTTCAGCTGAAAGGCCACAAAGCGAGCCCTCTGGACCGAGGTCAACTCTAGGACCTCAAACTGCCTCTCCATGTACCGCAGCCAATCTGCGGATTGGATTGGCGTGCCCGCTCCATCAAAAGTATCAAGACGGAGGGACATCCACTCCCGGAGACTCATCCTCGCCCGGCGCAATGGGCAACAATCTGGGCCGCTGCAGGGGAGGCACAACAGCAGGGGCTGCCCGCACCGCCGGGCGCAGCCTCTGAATCTCCCTCTGCAGAGCTGAACTAATTCCTCATTGGCGGCGGTACCTCCGCCTGATCGCCTTTGGAAGCTCCTCCTGAACTGGCCCATGAGCATTGAGTGAAACGCTACCCTCAGCAACAGACTCCGCAACTCCCTGAGAACCTCGCCCCTAGCCTCCACGGCCACGGCGACCACGGCCTCTACCCCTCAGCATGGTTGCTACAAACAGACAACCATCCAACCACATAAATATAAGCACAACATCATATAATCAAGAACAACGATCAATCATCATCATAGACATAATCTTCATCAAATAATCAAGCGTGATGCAATGATGAATCAAAACCCCATCCTACTATGCAACCAAGTGTGTCAAATTTTTTTAGATTAGTTATACCACTTTTGCAAGTTTCAATGTTACTATCCTGTAACAAAGTTTTAGTTAGAACCTAAGCCATGTTTCTAAGTTATTCCACATCATACTTTAGTTGCAACTTAAGGTATGACACTAAAAATACATATTCCAAGGACCTACAAATTTCGCTCGATACCAATCAGTAACACCCCGGCATTTAATATGCCTGAATGCTACCAAACATAAGCTAAACAACATCTAAATACCACAATTAAACATAAATTCCAGCAAAAGCGCACATGCTAAAAACCGAGATTTCGGCAGCATCTCCTTTGTTTTAACATGAATTCAAGGAGCAACACAGTTAAACAATATAAGGCAATATGAGAGACAGCTAAAACAGCAATAATTAAAGACTTAACGACCAAATAAGTCTAATACCAAGCACTTAATGTCTCCAAGAGTCGAACGAACAAAAAAACTCTCATATAGCAACGCTAAACCTTAAAACAATAATCATCACACGCAGTTTATTATTAAAGCTAATTGAATGACTTGTGGAAATCAAAATGAGTGAAGCTACATGCGGACGTGTGACTATTTCCCTTCCCCGCATGCCGATCTCATGGTACCTAAAACAACAAGAAAACACAAGCGTGAGTTCAAAACTCAGCAAGCATATTGCAATGATACAACAAGAACAATTTCATGGTAATAATAACTCATATCATGTAAACCATCTCATTCATAATCACATGACATTATCATCATCATTATGTATGCAATGCGATGCTATGCTCATGTCTCCTTGGAAACTCATACCGGTATGGTTGAGTACACACCCGTCGGTGTGCACCCTCTCCCCCCTTCCATCCCGAAGATGGAGGGTGCCTACTCCTCGCTTCCGTTCACCACGGTGAATGGAATCACGATGTAGGACTTACTCATTGGCTCTCTGGATTAGTCATAACTTTCTCACCGACCTTCCCGGACTAGTTATGACTTTCTCACCGCCCGGGCCATGTAATCATGCCATGTATCCAATTATGCCAACATCATAATTAACTCGTACATTAACACATGGCATCATAACATGATAAACATACTCATCATATCATTGGAAATCATTAAAGAATGGCAAGTGATCATCTCATATAATCAATCTCATCTAGTCTCAACTAGCAACCTACAAACCGCTATTCATTACAATACACTTGCCTCAACCACGGGCGACGGATTGGCGGGAAGTAGAAGGTACCCCCGGTGTCACACCACCTGCACAAAGGTACCACACACTCACAATCATGCCCACAAAACAGTACACAAACCCTCATCTACCCCGACATTGCCAACTACTCGCAATAACCAAAAACAGAGGTTCTGTCCCGTCGGGACAGCAGCCTTCAACAAGGCATAACTTGAGTTCTGGGACTCCGAATCAATTAAACGAGTACATCCTCGCGTATCTTAGGAAATTTCCTAACTTTTTCTAAGTATAAGGAAAGGCTGATTCGTACTCTAAAGTTGTTTAATCTACAGAATACCGTGATCTGTTCCAATCACGTCACAGATTTTAACACGCTCGGTAAAATAGCCATAACTTTCAAACGGCTGGGCGGAATTTAATGTTGTTTATATCCACTGAAAGATAATGAAATTATCTACAAGTTCTTCCACATCCGTACGACGAAATTCGGAGAGTAAATTGGCGAAAAACTTAACCCTAGGTCGACTGCGCATGCTGTCCCAAAACAGAAACGTGGCAACATCTAGATCTAATCCAATCTCCTCAAGTACAGCACCACCAATTGATCTAAAATCATGATAAACACCCCTTAGAACAGTACCTAGCCCAACCCCAAGGAATCCCATGGCCATACCTTCGCCCGACGACCGAAATCCCAACGAAACTCCTCCCGGATTGCTCCTCGCTCCACGCACCTCGCTCCTCGCTCCTCGCTCCAATGGATGGATCCACGAGGTGCAGGGGTGGGGAGGCCACCCTAGGGCAGAAAGGGGGTGGAGGAGAGGTGGTGGAGAGGTGGGGAGGCAAGGGGACAAGGGGGGTGCGCACGGCTCAAGGGGAGGGGAGGGGAGGGGCGGCTAGGGCCAAGGGAGGGGGAGGGCGCCCAAAGGGGTGGTGGGGTGCAAGGGGCAGGGGGGAGGCATTTTACCAGCCCCCACACCTAATCCTAATCCTAAATGGATTCCCACTTCATCCCACCAAAGCCCACAACCCCCTCTTTTAGGCCCAAATTCCCCCGGGAAGGCCCAAAACCCCGGAAACGGCCCGGAAACGCTATTAACCCCAAAACCCTATGGTTTTAACCTTAATTCCACATTTCATAAATTTTTTGACCTCATCATGCTCAATAAATAAGGATACGACATTCCGTGGTGTCACAAAAAACCAAAGTGAAAAACACATAATCTCCTCCTTTGACAAATATGCAAAGTGACAAAAGTCCCCTTAGGTGAAAATACGAAAAATCTCCCCCTAAGAAGAAAAAATGTGTTTGAATGTGCAATGTGCCAAAACTCCAAAATTCTCCCAGCATCTCCCAAAATTCTCAAAATTTCCAAAAACTTCTCTCCATTTTTCCTTGAACTTCTCAAAAATTCCCAAACTTCTCCCCCTTTAACAATGGATTCATCAAGAGTACAAAAGAGAGAACATGTTCAAAAATTTTCCTGCAGCAATGATTTCACAAAGAGAAACAAGGAGTGCCATTGTGCCAAGATAGGAAAAGATGAGCTCATTCGATCATGTAACCTTATATATCACATAATATGCAAAATACATGAACTTGATGTGATTTTAAGAAGTTAGGGAATGACGTGCATCTCATCCTCAATTCAGTCAACTATTAGCCAAGTACTAAGCAAGACCTTAGTAGACAAAAAAAAGGCTCAAAAATTGAAGCAACTATCATATCAGGGTGAGCAAGTAGTTTCAACTCCAATCTAGTAGACCAATTTAATCTTTAAATAGTAAACTGCATGTGGCATGCTTGAAGCATACTTCTTTTATTTCCTTGGAGTGGCATGCTTCAAGCATACATCTTGTCTTTGAGGGAATGGCATGCTTGAAGCATACATCTTATCTTTTTAGGGAAAGCATGCCTGAAGCACATAACTTGAGGCTTTTGCTTTTAACAACCCCCTTTTTTATTGATTCACTTTTCTTTTCCTTTTTCTTTGATCGTAAACATGCAAAAGTGATTAAATGTCTTATGAAAGAGTAAAGTTGAAAACACACTTGCTTCATAGCCCAAATTTGTCAAGAAGATTCAATATCAAGCCTAGAAGAGTAAGATACCACAGAGTATTTAGCTATAAGCAATCAGACCAAGGAATTCCGCAATGTCATTTTTAGTTCAAGTGGAACAATTTAGATTACCATATATTAGAACAATTACATAATATATAAAGAAATATGATAAAGTAAGCTCATCAAGTGAAAGAACTTAGCAAGGAAACTCCCCCTCAAAACAAACCCATTGGATGAACAATCCCATTGGATGGCCAGTCCGCTCAGTTCAAAATCCTATCTGCCGATGGGCAATTGTATCCGGTCGATGCGTTATGTAGCCGATACATTGCGAGAGCATCCCATACTAAAGTATTACGAGTCGATGTGAAAAAAAACAAACAAAAGACACAAAAGCCGATTAAGACAAAACATACAAAATATTCACACGCTTCATTAAGAGGGATGTTTACATGATCGGCTGAAATAGTAAAGTAGCGATTACATGAGTCGGCTAAGGGATGCATAGAAGTCTCACGACAGATGTATAGAACAAAGACCAAAAAGAAAAGAAGGAAAAGGGACTGGAAGGAGAAGAAGTACCACAACACCCAAGCAAAGTGCTTAGGGATTGTGGCCACCTTAAGGAGAAGAAAAGAAGGGGGAAGGGGTGCCATCTGTACATAAGAAATGAAAAACCCCTACATCTAATGAAGACGGCGGCGTTTCCTGTCCGAAGCGCTCCCGGCGCTGTAATCACTGCTGGAACTCGACGACCCTTGGGCGGCGGCACCAACAGGAGGAGCCAAAGAAGGCCCCAGCTCGTCACCGGAGCTGATCTCGACGACGGTAGTCATAGCCGTCGATGAGATACTGTCGGGACCCGAATCTGCAAATCCGGACCCTCTGTGTTTTCAGCACTAGTCCAGGAACGCGCTAGTGCACACAATCTTAACATCGGTAAATATCACAATCATACCACTCGATACTAATAAAGTACTTTAATTAAATAGTCAAACTGGTTGCTCGACCTTATGGTCAAGTTACAAATATACGCCTCGCAGGGCGAAACTTATTAAGAGAGAAATAATAGCAGCGGAAAATAAGATAACATCGTGGCGCCATCCAGTATACCACAGGCAACTGACTGGGCTCGCTCCCTAAGTAGACGGTTCCTCTTGGAGCTCCTCCTCCAAAGCTGGTGTAGTCTCCTCTTCAACTGGTGTTGTATTGTGGCAAGGGTGAGTACTTGGTACTCAGCAAGTCATGCATAGAATGCAAGCTAATATACTATATGCATGGCTTGATACAAAGGAATAGCTCAAGGTATATTTGCAGTAAACAGCATTTGACAAGTAGCATAAGTAGATTCGAAAGCAGTAGAAACAAGTATAACATCAATAACTTTTTCCAGGAGTTTAATCAACATCTTTCCCATTCCTAATCCACATTTCCATTGACAACATTAACCAAACCAACCTTTCAAGTCCAAGTTATTTTCAAGAAAATCTAACCCTTGACTGTAATTCCCGAGCGATGTCCAATACCGCGGACACGGCTATTCGAATAGATTATACACTCTGCAGAGGTTATGCACTTTACCCACAAGATACAGTCAAACACCACAAAGGCGAGTTCCCGTAACAAAGTCTTTCGGAAACTTCTAACCATACAAGTGGTCCTCCCCGGTTGTTGCACACTAACCCTTCCCTTAGCTAAGGCGAAGTTTAGGCCAACCAACCGTTAGATGGGTACCTGGCCGCAGCCCCGGTACGCTCCCCCGTACAACTTACACAAAGGGTGTAGTTGACCTCCTGAGGTCCCACAGGTATGTTATTAGCAACTTAATCAACTAGGTCCGTCCCATTACAGACATGTGGTTGCACGTTAGACCCAATTCAAAGGCTTGCAAGGTTAAGTCCTTAGGGTGACCAGGGCAAGACTACCCGAAGAACCAAACCAACATTCCCAATGCCACGACTGGCCCACCTGATCATTCTTGCCACATGCCCCGGTCGAAAACTATTTATCAAACCCCAGTTGATTACCATGCACCACGTGCCATCAACATCACATGATACCTTTCCAAAACAGGTTCAATATGTCATTAAGTCAATATTAATGTTTGATTGTCCAAAATCATGTCATGAGTACGTAGAAGGTCTAAGCAATATACTACAACGTTCTACAAACCCATGTTGGCAATTTAGTAATGTCCAACTAGTAATCCTCACTAGGGTGACAAAGGGGGTCATGGCACATACTTAAGTAATCAAGGTGTCATACGGCAATTTGGCATTTATCTAATTTCCCATAATTAAGTAAAGTATTTTCTAATTGTTCAGCATGCAATAATTTGAACCAAAATAGATTTCAAAATGGGATCAATATGGTCAAAGCATAACTTGCCTTCAAAAAGTACTTGTTCTTGGTCTTGAGTTGGATCCTGAGTCAACACTTCTCCTTCGAATCCTTCCGGCACTTCAACGTCTACTCGTAAAGCGTGCAAATAGCAACCAATGAATAAAACAGAAGACAAAAGTATCCAAACATCCAAATAAAGTCCATAAACAGAGAGAGCATAATTTTATGAATTTTTAGAAACTGGAATCGTCAAATTCGGAGTTAAAATGCAAAAGTTATAGCATTTTGAAGTTTAAATAATCAATTAAATAATATTACAGAGGAAAACTTTAGTCCAAAAATTAAATAAAATTCATAATTAGGTAGATCTCAATTTTATACAAATTTAGAAATTTGAATCACTCAAATTGGAGTTGAAACGCAAAAGTTATAAGCGTTTGAAGTTTGAATCAAAATCTGAAATCATTATTTCGAATTAATAAATCATTTTCTTTTTCGAAAATTAATTATTGCGTCAAATAAGACACGTGGCAGCCTCTCGATTGGTCTGGCCGACGTCAATGGTTCATGGACGTGGTCCATGGTTTGGCTTCGGAGTCTCGTGGACCCGGCCCACTACGGCTCACGTGAGGCGACGGTGGGACCACTCGGGTGACGTCATTCTTGGCGTCGACGTCGGCTCGGGCTCACTCGCGGCAGTGTGGGACCCATCGTGACGCTGGCGGGTGACGTCATCGCACGGCTGGGGTGGCCGCTGACATGCGGGCCCGCCATGACGTTAGCGTGACGTCATGGTGCAGTGTGGCTGGGCCGCTGACATGCGGGCCCCGCGGGTCAGCGTCACACGCACGCCCACGTGGTGGCGCCGACCACGCGGCGGTCGCCTCCCGCGACACGCGTGGCTACATCTCGGCCGTTGATTTAAAAATCAACGGCCCAGATTGGACCTGGACTAACGCGTTTGCGGTGAACGCGTTTGATCTGGACCGTTGGATCTAGATCCAACGGTCGAGATTGGATCTGGGATTTTAGACGGGATCTCACCATGAGATGACGTGGCGTGATCTGGGATGTTGGATCTGGATCGGACGGTTGAGGAAGCTTGAAGACGTCGATGGCGGCGCGGCGGCTCGAGGTCACCGGAGTTGGGGACGGCGACACGGGCAACGGCGCTCCGAGGGCCTTCCGACGAGATGAAGTACGCGCCCAGGTTCGCCTCATCGCGGGGGTTGCGGATCTGGCCACGGAAGCGGCAGAGCGCGGCTGGTTTGCAGCGGGGAACGAAGAACACACGGCGGCCGTTCTTAGCTACGGCGAGGAATTGCGGCGGCGCTAGGGTTTCCCTGCAGGCGTGGGCTAGGGCAACGGGCGCGGCGTCAAACGACGGTCCTCGGGAGGGGGTCCACGGCTTTTATAGCGCGGAATCCGAATCCGACGCGGCGGCGGAGAGCAACGGCCGCGGCGAGGTCTCCGGATCGGGGACGATGACCCCGGACCGTCCACGTGGCGCGATCAGCGGCCACGATGGCTTGGCGCGAACGGGTCCGACCCGGGTCCGGTCGGATCGGGCTCGCGTGACGTGGCACCGTCACGGCCGTTGGATCTCGATCCAACGGTCACGTGGGTAGGGTTCGGTGGCTATTGCGGTTGATCTCAGCCGTTGGATCTTGATCCAACGGTTGAGTTTCGGCGCGGCGACCGGGTTCGACCGAGTCGCATGGCTTGGGTCGGACTCGAACTCGAGTCTGACTCGGGCTCGATCGGATGAACAGTAACCGACCCGGTTCGATTTTCCAGCGATTTAATAATTAAAATAATTTCCAGCAATTCATTTAATTCAAGAAAAATAGCAAAATACTCAGAAAAATTCCAGAAAAATTCTGGAAAATATTTTAGGGCATTTGGGACTCAAATAAAATATTTCCAACAAAACTTTATTTGAAAATTTAATTTCTTTAATTATTTCAATGTGGAATAAATTCAAATTAAATCCAAATAAATCCCAGAAAATTCCAAAAATTCACCAAAGTGCCAAATCACACATGAATTTAAGAAAAGCAAAATTTTGGGGTGTTACAAACCTCCCCCTTAACAGAATCTCGTCCCCGAGATTCAGGGCTAACTAAGGAATAGGTTCGGAAACTCTTTCTTCAAATCCTCTTCCCGTTCCCAAGTTGCTTCACTTTCCGCGTGGTTGCTCCATTGAACTCTGCAGAAACGGGTTGACTTGTTCCTCGTTTCTCGATCCATTGTGTCTAGAATCTTCGTGGGGTGCTCCTTGTAAGTCAAATCTTCCTGCAATTCAATTGACTCTAGCGGTGTCAGTTCCTCAGGTACTCGGAGACACTTCTTCAACTGGGACACGTGGAATACGTCATGCACTCCTGCTAATGTCTGCGGTAACTCCAGCTGGTAAGCAACTTCGCCTCTGCGGCTCAAAATCTTAAATGGTCCAACATAACAGGGTGTAAGTTTCCCTTTGGCATGGAATCTCTTAACTCCCCTGAGAGGCGTAACTCTGAGGTATACAAAGTCTTCGGGTTCAAAACTCAAATCCCGGCGACGATTGTCAGCATAACTCTTCTGTCGTGATTGGGCTATCTTCAACCTTTCCCTAACCATGGCAATCTGCTCTTCAGCTTCTTGAAGAATATCAGGCCCGAAGACACGGCGCTCGCCGGTCTCATTCCAGTTTAATGGCGTCCGGCAGGTCGACTCATACAAAGGCCTCAAAAGGTGACATCTTTAAACTAGCCTGGTAACTATTGTTGTAACTGAATTCGGCATACGGCAAACTCTTGTCCCAAGAGGTAGCATAAGCCAATGCACACGCTCTTAGCAACCTCCAGGATCTGATTGACTCTTTCGGTCTGTCCATCCGTCTGTGGATGATAGGTCATCAAGTTCAAACGGGTTTCCATGGCTTCATGCAACTTATTCCGTAACCTTGAGGTAAATTGGGTACCTCGTCTGATACAATCCTCTTTTGCACTCCGTGCAAGCAGACGATCTGACCATATACAACTCGCTAACTTATCCCCGAGTAGGTTGTCTTCACAGAATAAAATGGGCGACCTTGGTCAAGCGATCCACTATAACCCATATGGAGTCATAACCTCCTTGAGTTTTCGCAAACCGGGTAATGAAATTCATTCCGATTTCTTCCCATTTCCACTCTGGTATCTTCAACTACAGTAGCAATCTCGCTGGCCTCGATGCATTGCCTTGACTCTACGGCATACGCCGCACAATGCAACATGCTCGGCGACTTCACGCTTCATGCTTGGCCACCAGAATCTCTCCTTCAAATCCTGATACATCTTGGCACTTCCTGGGTGGATTGAATACTTGGAATCATGGGCTTCCTCCAAAATCAGCTGTTTTAATTCCTTCTTGTTGGGCACACAAATCCGACCCTTCATCCATAACGTGCCTTGCTCATTTAGCTTGAAGTCCTCTGCCTTGCCTTCCTCCATGATGGACTTAATCCTGCGGATCTTGTCATCATCTTTCTGTCCTTCTCGAATCTAATCCTCCAGGGTGGGCTTCACTTCCAATGCTGCCATGAACCCTTCTGGTACGACTTCAATCTGCATTCTCTGGAAATCCTCACATAGCTCATCCTAACTGGTGGCCAGCAACATACTCACGGTATGGCTTTTCCGACTCAGAGCATCGGCAACTACGTTTGCCTTTCCTGGATGGTAATGGATTCCAACATTGTAGTCCTTGATCAACTCTAACCATCTCCTCTGCCTCATGTTTAGGTCTGATTGGGTGAAGATGTACTTAAGACTCTTATGGTCCGTGTATACTTCACATCTGTTTCCAATTAAGTAGTGACGCCATAACTTCAAAGCATGCACTACGGCAGCTAGCTCTAGGTCATGCGTCGGATAATTCTCCTCATGCGGCCTCAACTGCCTTGATGCATAGGCAACAACCTTTCTGCTCAGACAAGACACATCCAAGTCCTTGACGCGATGCATCACAATAGATATCAAAGCTTTGATTAACATCCGGTAGAACTAACACCGGCGCTGATGTCAATCGCTTCTTTAGCTCCTGAAAACCTTTCTCACATTATGGCGTCCATGCAAACTGCTTCTCCTTTTTCAGCAATTGCGTAAGAGGTTTCGCAATTGTCGAAAAGCCTTCAATGAAACGGCGGTAGTAACCTGCCATTCCCAGGAAACTTCGGATCTGGGTCACAGTCTTCGGCTGCTCCCAATGTAACACAGCTTCTACCATGCTTGGATCAACGGTGACTCCTTCTGCGGTCATTACATGTCCGAGGAACTCCACCTTGTCCTTCCAAAAATCATACTTGCTGAACTTGGCGAAGAGTTGCTGTTCCCTCAGCTTTTCCAAAACTCGCCTCAAGTGCTCTGCATGTTCATCCTCTGTCTTGGAGTAGATTAGGATATCATCTATGAACACGACAACAAACTTGTCCAAATATTCCATGAACACCTTATTCATCATATTCATGAAATATGCTGGCGCATTCGTCAAACCAAAGGACATAACAGTAAATTCGTAATGTCCATATCTTGACGAGAATGCGGTCTTCGGAATATCCTCTGATCGGATCTTCAACTGATGGTATCCCGATCTTAGATCAATCTTGGAGAAAAAAACTCCGGCTCCTCTTAGCTGGTCAAACAAATCATCAATCCTGGGTAGCGGATACTTATTCTTCACAGTGACTTCGTTGAGTGCACGGTAGTCAATGCACATCCTGAAACTTCCATCCTTCTTCTTGACGAACAAAACTGGTGCTCCCCACGGCATTTAACTCGGCCTCGATAAATCCTTTCTCCATTAACTCTTCAAGCTGTTTCTTCATTTCTACCAATTCTTCGGTGGACATCCGATAAGGTCTCTTTGCTATCGGTGCTATACCAGGTACAAGCTCTATCACAAACTCTATGTCCCTGTCTGGCGGCATACCAGGTAGATCTTCAGGAAAAACATCTGGGTACTCATTCACTACTGAGACATCCTCTATGCTGATTGCCTTGGTACTGTTAACCATCAACTGTCCATCTCTAACGGCAGTAGCTTGAAATTCTACTTTCTTTCCACACAGGCTCTCAACTGAGATAGTCCTTCGTCCACAATTCAATACGGCCTTGTGCTTGGATAACCAATCCATCCCCAAAATGACATCTAAGGTATGGGTCTCCAAAATAATAAGGTTCGCTAGGAACTCTATCCCATCTATTAGTATTCTCACCCCAGAACATCCTACTTTCGTTCGGAGTTCGGAACCAAGGGTTTGAACTACAAGCATGCATTTAAGCCTTGCAATCTCCAAATCATTTTTAGCAGCAAAGCCTTGTGAAACAAACGAATGCGAAGCTCCAGAATCAAACAAAACTGTCACAGGTACTGAGTTAACAAGTAACTTACCCAGTACGACGTCCGTAGCATTCTGCAGTGCATCTGCGGTGACATGGTTGACTCGGCCTCTCACCACAGTCTGGGGTGTGGCTCCTGGTGCTGGCGTCCTAGCCGTGTGTGGATCCTGATTTAAGCGGATCGGGTTACTCCTGCTGTCTTCTTTGGACAATCGTTGGCAAAGTGTCTTGGCTCGTTGCGCTTGTAGCAGCTGCCTCATCGTTTCTTGCCGATCGCTCGAGCGGCGTTTAGCCGGGCTGGGTCCGATAGTTCGATTGACGGGTCTTGGTGCCGGTGACGGTGTCCTTGTTGCATTGTGGCTGGAATCAAAACAGATTTGGAGCAACTCTCGACGCCGCTATGCGTTCCTGGCGTGATCCTCTTTGTTGCATCCTCGCGCTTCCTGTTCTCATCCAGTTCCTTGCACTTGTCCTCAAGAATAAGCGCCTTATTCACTAACTCTTGGAAATCTGGAAAGGTGTGGGTGATCAATCCCACCTGCAATCCTGAGTTAAGTCCTTTCATGAAACGAGACTGTCTGGCCTTATCTGTCGCTACATCCTCAGGTGCGTAGCGAGCAAGCTGTGTGAACTTGTTCAGGTATTCGGCGAGGTCTCCGGATCGGGGACGATGACCCCGGACCGTCCACGTGGCGCGATCAGCGGCCACGATGGCTTGGCGTGAACGGGTCCGACCCGGGTCCGGTCGGATCGGGCTCGCGTGACGTGGCGCCGTCATGGCCATTGGATTTCGATCCAACGGTCACGTGGCTAGGGTTCGGTGGCTATTGCGGTTGATCTCAGCCGTTGGATCTTGATCCAACGGTTGAGTCTCGGCGCGGCGACCGGGTTCGACCGAGTCGCATGGTTTCGGCCTGACTCAACTCGAAGTCCGACTTGGGCTCTGGCCAGATGAACAAGAATCGACCTTGCTCGATTTTCCAGCGATTTAATAATTAAAATAATTTCCAGTAATTCATTTAATTCAAGAAAAATAGCAAAATACACAGAAAAATTCCAGAAAAATTCTGGAAAATATTTTAGGGCATTTGGGACTCAAATAAAATATTTCCAACAAAACTTTATTTGAAAATTTAATTTCTTTAATTATTTCAATGTGGAATAAATTCAAATTAAATCCAAATAAATCCAAATAAATTCCAGAAAATTCCAAAAATTCACCAAAGTGCCAAATCACACATGAATTTAAGAAAAGAAAAATTTTGGGGTGTTACAGATACTGTCACTCGACTCCCCCGCAGCTTCGGCTGGAGGAGGATTGGCGGCTTCGGGGGCTGTTCCTGCTGGCACGTCGGCTGCATTGGCAGGAGGAGCAACAGCTGCTGAAGCATTGGCGGGGTCCGCGTCAAACTCCTCCTGGAGTGCGCAGGCAACAGCCTCGTCATTGGCCACCTCCTCCTCGGCCCGAACCTCAGCAGATAACTCCGCTTGGAGGGCGGCTGCAATCGCAGAGTCATCGTCCGATGAAGAGTAGCCCGAATCAGAACCGAAGAAGGAAGAAGAAGATGAAGACATTGTGTTCGTGCTAAGGGATTACAAGTGACAATGCGGTAAAAGAAACTGTGATTTATCGAAGATTTATAAAGCCGAATGCACATTAGAATCGCTGCTACACGGAGAACGAAGCGCCGCTCAAATGAATGCTAACAGAATACGAAGCGAATCGGCGTTATCATGGCGCGACGAGTCAAGGGATTAACCGCTGAAGAAATGTCGGGACCAGAATCCGCAAATCCGGACCCTCTATGTATTCCGCACTAGTCCAGGATCACGCTAGTGCACACAGTCTCAACATCGGTATATATCACAATCATACCCAACGAGATAGTAAAGTACTTTAATTAATTAACCAAACTGGTTGCTTGACCTTATGGTCACGTTACAAATATACGCCTCGCGGGGCGAAGACTTATTAAAAGAGATAACAGCAGCGGAAAAATAAGATAACTTCGTGGCGCCATCCAGTATACCACAGGCAACTGACTGGGCCCGCTCCCTAGATAGACGGCTCCTCCTGAAACTCCTCCTCCAAAGCTGGCGACGCTTCTTCTTCACCTGATGTTTGTATTGTGGCAAGGGTGAGTACTTGGTACTCAGCAAGTCATGCACAAAATGCAAGCTAATACTCTATATGCATGGCTTATTACAAAGGATAGGCCAACAGGTTCATTTGTAGTAAAGCGACAGGTACAAGTACGATAATAGATTGCAAAGCAGTAAAACAGTATTAATTAGAGTACTTTCACAAAAATTGCACAAGTAAGCAATTTCCATTCCTACAACCAATTCATCATTCCAAACCAACTATTTTCCAAACCCAAGTTATTTTCATGAAAGTCTAACCCTTGACTGTAATTCCCGAGCAATGTCCAATGCCGCGGACATGGCTATTCGAATAGATTTTACACTCTGCAGAGGTTATGCACTTTACCCACAAGATACAGCCAAACACCACAAAGGCGAGTGATTGTAACAAAGCCTTTCGGAAACTGCTAACTACACAAATGAACCTTTCCGGTTTTTGCCATACACCATCCCTTCCCTTAACAGAGGCGAAGTATAGGACCGACATACCGTTGGACAGGTACCATGCTGTAGCCTTTGTACGCTCCCCTTTCAAGCTACACAAAAGGTGTAGTTGACACCCGAGGTATCACATGTAAGTTATTAGTAACTTACTAAACTAGGACCGTGTCGGGACCCAAATCTGCAAATCCGTACCCTCTGTGTATTCTGCACTAGTCCAGGATCATGCTAGTGCACACAGTCTCAACATCGGTAAATATCACAATCATACTCAACGAAATAGTAAAGTACCTTAATTAATTAACCAAACTGGTTGCTCGACCTTATGGTCAAGTTACAAAATACGCCTCGCAGGGCGAAGACTTATTAAAAGAGAAATAACTGCAGCGGAATAAAATAGACTTCGTGGCGCCATCCAGTATACCACAGGCAACTGACTGGGCTCGCTCCCTAGTTAGACGGCTCCTCCTGGTATTCTTCCTCCAAAGCTGGCGTCGCCTCTTCTTCAACTGATGTTGTATTATGTCAAGGGTGAGTACTTGGTACTCAGCAAGTCTTGCACAGAATGCAAACTAATATTCTACATGCATGGCTTAATATAAGGAATGTTTCGAGGTCCATTTGCAGTAAACATGCAATTAACAAGTAACATAAGTAGTTTCGAAAGAAATAGAAGCAATATAGTATCAATAACTTTTCCAGGAGTTAAGTAAACACTTTCCCTTTCCTAATCCACATTTCCATCAACATCACCATTAAACCCATCCAAACTTTTCTAGTCCAAGTTCTTTTCATGAAAGTCTAACCCTTGACTGTAATTCCTGAGCAATGTCCAATGCCGCGGACACGGCTATTCGAATAGATTTTACACTCTGCAGAGGTTATGCACTTTACCCACAAGATACAGCCAAACACCACAAAGGCGACTGATTGTAAATACACAAGTGAACCTTTCCGGTTTTTGTCATACACCATCCCTTCCCTTAATAGAGGTGAAGTATGGGACCGACATACCGTTGGACGGGTACCATGCCGTAGCCTTGGTACGCTCCCCTTTCAAGCTACACAAAAGGTGTAGTTGACACCCAAGGTATCACATGCAAGTTATTAGTGACTTACTCAACTAGGACCGTCCCACTCCAATCATGTGGTTGCACGGTTGACTCAGTTCAAAGACTTGCAAGGTTAAGTCCTAAGGGTGACCAGGGCAAGACTACCCGAAGAACCAAACCAACTTTCCCGGTGCCACACCTGGCCCACCTGATCATTCTTGCCACTTGCCCCGGTCTAAATCTATTTATTAAACCTAGTTGTTTACCATGCACCACGTGCCATCAACATTAATAACACATGACATTTCTCCAAATCAGGTTCCATATATCATTAAGTCAATATTAACATGTAATTTTTCCAAATCATGTCACGTGGCAAGGCTAAGCAGACTACATCGGTCTAACTACCCATATTGGAAAATTAATAAAGTCCAACTAAATAATCCACAACTAGGGTGACAAGGGGTCATGGCACATAATTAATAATCAAGGTGTCATAGTGCAAAGCTGGCATTTAACTAATTCCCAAAAATTAATTAAAGCATTTTCTAATTAAATTAGCATGCAATAATTTAAATCAAATTAGATTTAAAAAATAGGATCAATATGGTCAAAGCACAACTTGCCTTCAAAAAGTACTTGATCTTGGTCTTGAGCTGGCTCCTGGGTTAACACTTCACCTTCGAAGCCTTCGGGCACTTCAACGTCTACCCGTAACGCGTGCAAATATCAATAATAACTAAATAGTTAGCAAAAGTTATCCAAAAATTCAAATAAATTTCATAAACAAAAAGAGTACATTTTTATAAATTTTTAGAAATTGGAATCGTCCAAATCGGAGTTAAAACGCAAAAGTTATAATTGTGTAAAGTTTAAAGAATCTATTAATTAAATATAAACAGAGAAAAATTAATATTCAAAAATTAATTAAAATACATATTTAAGTAGATCTCAATTTTATAAAAATTTAGAAATTGGAATCACTCAATTCGGAGTTGAAATGCAAAAGTTATAATCGTTTGAAGTTTGAAAATTCAAATAAATCAATAAACCGAATTAATTTATTTATTTTCTTATTGACGTCAGCACGGCTCGGCCGAGGGACGGCTGACACGCGGGCCCCACCGTGACGTTAGCATGACGTCACGGATGACGTCATGGTGCCGTTGGGCCAAATGTTGACACGCAGGCCCCACGCTGACGTGCTATTTCAACGCGTTAGGCGTGCTATTCAATCCAACCCGTTGGATCAGGATCCAACAGTCACGATCAAACACGGAACGGACTGGTTCAATCTGAAAAGCACCACGTGGCCTAATCTGAACCGTTCAAATTAAATCTAACGGCTTACAAGATCTGTTCACACCGGACCGAAGGGGTCAGTCCGGCGCACTCACGATGGATCAAAAAAGTTGGTCCAGCGTAGCTCACAACAGACCGCAAAGGTTGGTCTGGTGTACGCGTGGCTCAATCGAAGGCATTGGATCTAGATCTAACGGTTGAGAACAGATCTAATCACCGTAACGTGAATTCCGCACAGGTGACGTGGACGAACGTGGATCGTTGGATCTGGATCCAACGGTCTGGATCCGATATGGTTTTCTAGGGTTTCGGGGTGACGTGGACTCACCGCAGCGGTTGGATCTTGATCGGATGACAGCAAAGCTTCGCGAGGGCTCGATGGCATGCGGCGGCGCTGGTTCACCGGAGCTGGGGACGACGACCTAGCCAACGGCGCTGCGGGGCTCCTCCGGTGAGGTGAGTGGTCTCTGCGGGTGCGGCTCGACGCGAGGACTCCGGATCTTGGCACCACCACGGCGGAGAACGGCAGACGACGGCGGAAAACGGCGAAAACCACAACGGAGCGCAACTCCAACCTCGGCGAGCTGTTGCGGGCAAATAGCGGCGGCTCAAGCTTGAAGATCTACGGCTACGGGTGCGCACGGGAGAGAGGAACATGGCAAGGGTGGCGGCGCCTTAAATAGGGCCCTCGACGTCCGTGAAAATCGCGAAAACCGAGGCCCACACGCGTGCGGTGGCGGAATCCGACGAGAACTCGGACTGGGTGACGTGGCACGATCTCGGCCGTTGGATCTCGATCCAACCGTCACGCGGATTAGGGTTTGGGTCTGGCTCGGTCCGGCGCGGTGTGGCTTAGTCCGGCGCGGTGTGGCTCAGTCCGGCGCTGGCACGGACTCGGTCCGGCGCTGACTGGCTCGGTCTGGCGCTGGCACGGACTCGGACTCGAGTCTGACTCGGGTTCGGTCGGAGGAACAGTGGAACCCACTCGGCATTTTGCAGCGATTAAATAATTAAATTAATTTCCAGAAATTCATTTAATTCAAGAAAAATAGCAAAATACTCAGAAAAATTCCAGAAAAATTCTAGAAAATATTTTAGGGCATTTGGGACTCAAATAAATTATTTTCAACAAAAATTTATTTAAAACTAATAGTTATTTAATTATCTAAAAAGGGAATAAATTCAAATTAAATCCAAATAACTTCTAGAAAATTCAAAAAATTCAAAAAAGTGTAAAGTAACATTTAAATTCATGAAAGCAAAAATTGGGGTGTTACAAACCTCCCCCCCTTAACAGAATCTTGTCCCCGAGATTCAGGACTAACTAAGGAATAGGTTTGGAAACTCCTTCTTCAGATCCTCCTCGCGCTCCCAAATCGCTTCACTTTCTGCGTGGTTGCTCCACTGGACTCTGCAGAAACGGGTTGACTTATTTGTTCTCTCGATCCATCGTGTCCAGAATCTTGACCGGGTGCTCCTTGTATGTCAGATCTTCCTTCAGCTCTATCGATTCCAAAGGTGTTTGCTCGTCTAGCACTCTGAGACACTTCTTCAATTGGGATACATGGAATACATCATGCACTCCTGCCAACGACTGTGGTAACTCCAATTGGTAAGCAACTTCGCCTCTGCGGCTCAAAATCCTAAATGGTCTAACATAACGCGGTGCGAGCTTTTCTTTGGCATGAAACCTCTTAACTGCCTTGAGAGGTGTAACTCTGAGATATACGAAATCCTCCGGTTCAAAACTCAAGTCTCAGCGACGATTGTCTGCGTAACTTTTCTTTCTTGACTGAGCGATCTTCAGTCTTTCCCGGATCATGGCAATCTGCTCTTCGGCTTCTTGAAGAATGTCGGGCCCGAAGACATGGCGTTCACCTGTCTCATTCCAATTCAACGGTGTTCGATAGGGTCTTCCATACAGTGCTTCAAAAGGTGACATCTGCAGACTGGCCTGATAACTATTATTGTAGCTGAACTCGGCATACGGCAGACTCTTATCCCAAGAGGTAGCATAAGCCAATGCACAAGCTCTTAGCATATACTCTAGAATCTGATTAACTCTTTCAGTCTGTCCATCCGTCTGCGGATGATAGGCTGTACTAAAGTTCAAACGGGTCCCCATGGATTCATGCCGCTTGTTCCAGAATCTTGAGGTAAATTGGGTACCCCGGTCCGATACAATTATCTTTGGTACTCCGTGTAAACAGACGATCCTGGTCATGTACAATTCTGTTAACTTATCTCACGAGTAAGTGGTCTTCACGGGGATGAAATGGGCGACCTTGGTCAAGCGATCCACTATGACCCATATGGAGTCATACCCTCCTTGAGTTTTCGGCAAACCAGTAATGAAGTCCATACCGATTTCCTCCCACTTCCACTCAAGTATCTTCAATGGCTGTAGCAATCCTGCTGGCCTTTGATGCATCGCCTTGACTCTCTGACATATGTCACACAACGCGACATGCTCGGCAACCTCACGCTTCATGCTTGGCCACCAAAATCTTTCCTTCAAGTCCTGATACATCTTGGCACTTCCTGGATGAATGGAATATTTGGAGTCATGGGCTTTGTGAATCATGTGATGAAAAATTGGCTTGATCATGTGATGAAAAATTGGCTTGATAATGTGCTGAAAAATTGATTAGGTTTAATCTTGCAAAATTGCTTGCATAAAGGGCCAAACATTCAAACATCCAAAAACAGAGACTTTGCATTTGGCGCGGACCAAACATCCAAAAAGCAGTGAGTTTTCGATGTATGACGGACCAAAGTCTTTGGTCATCATAAACGTGATTTTGATGCTTTTACGCTTGTTCAAGAAATCGCGTTTTCCCATGCATGACGGACCAAATTTTTGGTCCGCCATACACATGCTTTGGCGATCTCGCTTTTCCCATGCATGACGGACCAAATTTTTGGTCCGCCATACACATGCTTTTGGCGATCTCGTTTTCCCATGCATGACGGACCAAATTTTTGGTCCGCCATACACATGCTTTTGGCGATCTGTCCGCGTGAATGGCGTTTTGCTCGATTAGGGGTTGTGCAAATTTGGAATTTGAATTTTGATGTGGTTTTGAGATTATGAAATTTGTGAGAATTTCATGCTGCTTGAAGTGGACTTTATGCAATGCTCAGGTGAGTCGTTGCATGGATTGACATTGAGTCAAGTCGTGGACTTGTGCTCGGATTTGTTTTGGGGTTTGTTCATGTGCGGTATTGCTCAAGACGAATGTGGTCGATGACGGACCGAACTAGGTTCATGGAGGAACTGAGGTTCGGGACTAAGTTCAGGAGGAACTGAGGTCTTGGTGGTCAAGGATGTCATGCGGGACGTTCGGGCTAAGAGAATGGTGCACATGAAGAATGGTTAGTCACGTGAGAATGGCAGGAGGTCATTCGCGTGCAAAGTGTTAGTCACGTGAGTATGGCAGGTGGCCATACGCGTGCAAAGTGTTAGTCACGTGAGTATGGTAGGGTTACCATACGCGTGCAAGAGTTGTACTCGGCCAGGTTGGGCCAAGTAGAGTTGTGTTGGATACGGATTGCTTCTAGGGAATAGGAATCGTATTCAGAACTCTTTGTGGGTTGGTGCTTTAAATAGGTGGGGGGTCTCCTGTTGAAAGGCACCAAGCAGAGCTAAGCGCATCAAGCCTTGAGCTAGGTTTTAGGGTTTGTACTCCTTTGATGAGAGTACCTTAGACAAAAGAAATAAAGATCAATTCTTCTAGTTCCCGCATTGCTTCAACGTTCTCCTTTTGGTTCTTGTTTGCATGCTTGTTCTAGTTCTAGATTGGTTTTTGTTCTTTAAGTTTTATCTTGATTTGATCCATCAAAAACCTCTCTAGGGTATTGATCTAGTGTTTCTCAAAGTCTAGTTGATCAATCTTTTGTCGTTCTTGTTTAATCTTGAAGTTTTGATTAGATTGATTCTCGTCAAGTTCTGGATCAGCAAGCTTGCGAAGCTCATAACTTTTGATCCGTAAGTCCGATCGAGCTAATTCTTTTTGGGTTCGATTCGTATTGGAATCTAGTTTCTTGTGTCCAAATTTCAGATCAATCTAACGGTTGGATCTCTGAGAATTCGCGTTTTACCGAACCTCTGTCATTCTGTTTTTGTCGAAAACGAGGCAATTATTTGGTTCTGTTTTAGGGGTGAACTTTTAATAGGTCAAGAATTTGGTTTTAGCTTCCGCACAATCATTCACCCCCCCTCTGATTGCTATATTCGTATACTTCGATCCTACAGGCTTCTTCCAGAATCAGCTGCTTCAGCTCCTTCTTGTTCAGCATACAAATGCAATTCTTTATCCACAGCGTGCCCTGCTCATCCAATCTGAAGTCTTTGGCCTTGCCTTCTTCCATATTGGACTTGATTCTCAGAACCTTGGTATCGTCCTTCTGTCCTTCGCAGATCTGGCCTCCTAGAGTAGGCTTCACCTCCAGCGCTGCCAAGAATCCCTCAGGTACCACCTCAATCTGCATCTTCTGAAATTCCTTGCATAACTCATCCTGAATGTCTGCTAGTAGCATATTCACAGTGTGGCTTTTCCGGCTCAAAGCATCGGCCACCACGTTGGCCTTTCCAGGATGGTAATGGATTCCAACATTGTAATCCTTGATCAATTCCAACCATCTTCTCTGCCTCATGTTCAAGTCTGATTGGGTGAAGATGTACTTAAGGCTCTTATGATCCGTGTACACTTCACATCTGTTCCCAATCAGGTAGTGACGCCACAACTTCAAGGCATGCACTACGGTTTCTAACTCTAGGTCATGCGTCGGGTAATTCTCTTCATGCGGCCTCAGCTGCCTTGATGCATATGCAACAACCTTCTGGTTCTGCATCAACACGCATCCAAGTCCCTGGCGCGATGCATCACAATATATATCAAAGCTTTGATTAACATCCGGTAGAACTAACATCGGCGCTGATGTCAATCGTTTCTTTAGCTCTTCGGAACCTTTCTCGCACTCCGGCGTCCATGTAAACTTCTTCTCCTTCTTCAATTACCTTTATTTTCCTGCATTAGGAGTAGTTCTCGTAGCTTTGTAATCTTTCCTCTACAATTCATTTTGATCAATACAAGTTGCGGATCGCCGGTTAATGATCTTTGCTGCGTTACGCCCTACCAAGCTCTCGTTTCTTCCGATCTTGTTGCGCATCACCTTTTTTTGGAGAAGCAAGCTTTTACCCTGTCTAATCAGTTCATGAGAGCGGATTAGATCTGTTTATCTGGTTCGCGCTAGTTCGTACCGAGCTAGCAAGGGTCGTATCAATAACAAGGTTCAGATTGTTCTCCATGGAACGATCGTATTCAGGTACACATCTCTTGCCGATTGCGTGATCAAATCAGTTGGCACGCTCGTTACCCTTAAACCCGATGTTCTTGTGTGTTGGCGGCGATCGACCCGACGCTATGTTTTTTGGCGCCAACATACTTGGTGCTTTAGACACGTTAATTTGGGAGATGAAAGTAACATCTATTAGAGAATCAACTATCATGAGTACACTTATATTAGATGTTCTTTATTCTAAGCAGAAAACTCATGAATTGGATGTTCTTGCTAGGAAGAATGATCATAAATTAATTGCTTTGACCTTCCAATCTAGCATGTCTCATAATAATGCTTCTTCAAGTTTTGCTCTATATTTCTTGTCTTCACTAACCGATGAACAGATTGAGTAATTCCCAGAAAAAGACATGTCACTACTCTCTCCTCGCTTCAACAAAGCTTTGCAGAATGTGAGAATGGGGAAGAGAGTTAGTGGTGGTCCTCCAAGATGCTATGAGTGTGGTGATCACGACCATATTCATCCAAATTGTCCTAAACTTGCAGGTAAAGCATCAAGGGAGGAGAAGGACAATGACAAAAGAAAAGAGAAGAAGAAGTTATCTCTAAGTGATAGAAAGAAGAAGAGCTTCATCAACCGCAAAGTTGTCCATCGAGTTCTTTCTGCTCTTGAACAAGTCAATTTGAGCGATGTAGATTCGGATAGCAGCGAGGATGATGCAACTCCAAGCAAGCATGAGTTGACAGGGTTGTGTCTCATGGCTAAAAGCGGCGATAGCTTCACCGAGGGCGATCATGACAGCGACTTCAATGAGGTAGATCCTTCATATGATGAATTAGCTATTGCTGTTGCTCGAGTTGGTAAATTGCTTGATAAACGTGACAAGAAAATTAAGAAACATGATTTTGTTGTTGAATCATTGAATGTTGAAATTGCTAGACTTAAAACTTTGACTCCTGATGATGATGCTTGCAAATCATGTGACTTAATTTACAACGAGCTTACTTTGCTTAGGAAAAAACATGTTACCTTATTAGAGCAAATTAATGCTGAGAATGAGAAAAATGAGAAACTTGTTAAACATGCTAGTTGTTCTACCATTGATTTGCATGATACAACTCCATGTTCTAAATGCTCCATATTAGAATTGAATTTGCATGATGCAAATGCTATGCTTTCTTAAATGACAGATGCTTTGCTTACACATGAGGTTCTTTCATGCTCAACTTGTCGCAAGCAAAAAGGAAAAGTGGATGTTCCCTGTAATAATTGTTTAACTCTTTCTCGAAAAGTTAATTACTTGGAAAAGTCATTAGAACGTTTCACTAAAGGAAAGAAAAATCTAAACATGATCTTGGATAAATCAAAAGTCAGCACTCATAACAAAGGTTTAGGTTTTGATTCTTATGCTCATCATAAATCACATGCTCCCACTGTTGTTAAAGCACTTGAAAGTGGAAAATTTGAAATTGTTAACGAGCCTAAGAAAACTATTTTTAAGTCTGCTGGAGTTTTATCTTCTACTATGATGAATGCAAATGTTGCTTCTACTTCGAAAGCTAAACATCCTCTTAAGTACACATGTACGCATTGTGAAAGAGATGGACATTTAGTAGATTTTTGTTATAGACTGGCTAAAACAACAAAAGAAAGAAAGAGCTAAGGCTAGGTCTAATTTCGAACAGGCACGCTTTGCTTCTCATTATGTGCCTAGGGTGAAACAAGCACCTTTTGTTGCTAAAAACATGGGAAAAAACAAATATGTTTTTGTGCATAAGAATGCTCGTGTTGTGCCTACTGTTGTGCGTCGTATGTCTCAGTACTGGATTCCTAAACATCTTATTTCTAGCCCCAGTACCGAGACCTCGGCTTTTTCTGCTTCTATGTAGGCTTCTCACGCGAGGAAGGAGAACATATGGCTAGTGGATTCCGGATGCTCACGCTAGATGTTATGTGATAAGATTTGGTTCTCCTTCACTCGTGCATCTCATGCTGAAAGTGTTATTTTTGAAGATGTTTCTTCCACTTCTATTGTGGCAAAAGGTACAGTAAGGGTATAGGTGCATATGTTCAGGGGGAGTATCTTTATTCATGAAGATGTTGATGATTCTGTTGAGGATGAGATAATTGGTGGTTTAAATGAGAGACTCTCTCGGTCCAAGACTTCAAATCAAACATAAGAAAGAATGTTCACTTTTGTACCTCACTGCATCAAGGACGAATATACAGTTTGTTGTGTGCTTGTGTGCTCATTTTAAAGCTTCCCCGCGTGCTTCACATCGACAAGCTATCAAGCGAATTTTCAGGTATCTCCAAGGTACTCAAGATTTTGGCATTTGGCATTCTGCTTCCTCATGCATTAGTTTAAGAGTTTTTTCTGATGCTGATTTTGGAGGATGTAGAATTGATAGAAAAAGTACATTTTATTCATGCTACTTCTTGGGTAATTCTCTTTCTTGGTCATATTGAGATTAGATTTCACTTTCTCAAAGATCATGTAGAAAAAGGAAATATTGTGCTTCACCATGTGGATACTGAACATCAATTGGCAGGCATTTTCATAAAACTTTTATCTTCTTCTCGTTTTGCTTTTATTCGGAGAGAACTTGGGGTTGTTCACCCAATGGGCTTGTTTTGAGGGGGAGTTTATAAAAACTTTGTGATTCTTTGTTTACACCTTTTGTAACACCCCGGCATTTAATATGCCTGAATGCTACCAAACATAAGCTAAACAACATCTAAATACCACAATTAAACATAAATTCCAGCAAAGGCGCACATGCTAAAAACCGAGATTTTGGCAGCATCTCCTTTGTTTTAACATGAATTGAAGGGGCAACAACAGTATAGCAATATAAGGCAATATGAGAGACAGCTAAAACAGCAACAAATAAAGACTTAACGACAATATAAGTCTAACATCAAGCACTTAATGTCTCCAATGGTCAAACGAACAATAAAACTCTCATGAAGCAAAGCTAAACCTTAAAGCAATAATCATCACACGCAGTTTATTATCAAAACTAATAGAATGACTTGTGGAATCAAAATGGGTGAAGCTACGTGCGGACGTGTGACTATTTCCCTTCTCCGCATGCCGATCTCATGGTACCTAAAACAACAAGAAAACACAAGCGTGAGTTCAAAACTCAGCAAGCATATTGCAATGATACGACAAGAACAATTTCATGGCAATAATATCTCATATCATGTAAACCATCTCATTCATAATCACATAACATTATCATCATCATTATGTATGCAATGCGATGCTATGATCATGTCTCCTTGGAAACTCATACCGGTATGGTTGAGTACACACCCGTCGGTGTGCACCCTCTCCCCCCTTCCATCCCGAAGATGGAGGGTGCCTACTCCTCGCTTCCGTCCACTGCGGTGAATGGAATCACGATGTAGGACTTACTCATTGGCTCTCCGGATTAGTCATAACTTTCTCACCGACCTTCCCGGACTAGTTATGACTTTCTCACCGCCCGGGCCATGTAATCATGCCATGTATGCAATTATGCCAACATCATAATTAACTCGTACATTAACACATGGCATCATAACATGATAAACATACTCATCATATCATTGGAAATCATTAAAGCATGGCAAGTGATCATCTCAAATAATCAATCTCATCTAGTCTCAACTAGCAACCTACAAACCGCTATTCATTACAATACACTTGCCTCAACCACGGGCAACGGATTGGCGGGAAGTAGAAGGCACTCCCGGGGTCACACCACCTGCACATAGGTACCACACACTCACAATCATGTCCACAAAACAGTACGCAAACCCTCATCTACCCCGACATTGCCATCTACTCGCAATAACCAAAAACAGAGGTTTTGTCCCGCCGGGACAGCAGCCTTCCAAAAGGCATAACTTGAGTTCTGGGACTCCGAATAAATTAAACGAGTACATACTTGCGTAGCTTAGGAAATTTCCTAACTTTTTCTAAGTATAAGGAAAGACTGATTCGGACTCTAAAGTTGTTTAATCTACAAAATACCGTGATCTGTTCCAATTACATCACAGATTTTAACACGCTCGGTAAAACAGCCATAACTTTCAAACGGCTGGGCAGAATTTAACTTTCTTTATATCCACTAAAAGATAATGAAATTATCTACAACTTCTTCAACATCCGTATGGCCAGATTCGGAATCTAAATTGGAGAAAAACTTAACCCTAGGTCAACTACTCATGCTGTCCCAAAACAGAAACGTGGCAACATCTAGATCTAATCCAATCTACTCAAGTCCAGCACCACCAATTGATCTAAAATCATGATAAACACCATTAGAACAGTACCTAGCCCAATCCCAAGGAGTCCCATGGCCATACCTTCGCCCGACGACCGAAATCCCAACGAAACTCCTCCCGTATCGCTCCTCGCTCCACGCTCCTCGCTCCTCGCTCCAATGGATGGATCCACGAGGTGCAGGGGTGGGGAGGCCACCCTAGGGCAGCAAGGGGGTGGAGGAGAGGTGGTGGAGAGGTGGGGAGGCAAGGGGACAAGGGGCAGGGGTGCGCACGGCTCAAGGGGAGGGGGGAGGGGCGGCTAGGGCCAAGGGAGGGGGAAGGGCGCCCAAAGGGGTGGTGGGGCGCAAGGGGCAGGGGGGAGGCCTTTTAACATCCCCCACACCTAATCCTAATCCTAAATGGATTCCCACTCCATCCCACCAAAGCCCACAACCCCCTCTTTTAGGCCCAAACTCCCCCGGGTAGGCCCAAAACCCCGGAAACGGCCCAGAAACGCTATTAACCCCCAAACCCTATGGTTTTAACCTTAATTCCACATTTCATAAAGTTTTTAACCTCATCATGCTCAATAAATAAGTATACGACACTCCGTGGTGTCACACATTTTTTCTTTGTATTTCTTAAATGAAAAAAAAGGGAAAAATATTGAAAAAGCAATGAGCATTATTTTTGATACGCATATGTTATTTGAAGCCATGTTTATGCTACAAGGTCTTTGCAACTTCATGTTTATGCATATATGATGTAGTTTATGACATGACTATTTAATTGGAATGACAACTTAAATTAAATCTTGTCATGGTTGAACTTTCTTGGGTATCTTGATCCTGCTAAAAAAAGTGCTAAATATTATATTTATCAAAGTTAAAGTGCTAAAGCTCAAAGAGTGATTGTTGATAAATGCAAGATCAAGGTTGTGCACTATCGCACTTCTTCTTTACGAGACTGATTATCATTGAACTTTGATATGAACTTAGAAGAGGTTGTGTATGACCAAAACCATGAAACATTAAGCTAATTGCTTGGCATGGTTGAAAAGTAAGGCTGATGGTGCATATAATTCCTTGCAATTTTTATATTATGTTGCAATCAATCAATAAATCAGCTTTTCAAGCACCAAAGAAGTGCACAAAAATTCAATGTTTTTAGGTTTTGAGATAGTTGAGCAAGGGAGATTAAGAGGAGCCGCCCAGATCGTCCTCGAGTTGTTGGATGAACAGTTGCTCCCATCGGATTTGGATCCTAGCAACGAATCACCGGAGGTGATCTCAGTGCTAACACCCGAGCCCAAATGAGACAACTCCAATAACATCCAGACAAATTCGACAACCATCCCGGTATTCCCCCGGTATGCGATCCGAAACTCGTCCAGGATCCCCACATACCGGTTCCCAATGCCATACCAAAATCAATTCGCACAAAGGGGCATCGAGCCCCAGACTTCACTACCAGAGAAGCAAAAACGCGAAAGCGAACAAACGCACAACACGACACACGGAAGCCCAACAAAACAACCGAACAAAACGAGCGAAAGACAAAACCGAACACAGCGCACGAAACAAAGCGAAAAGGGAGGCAACTAGATACATCATTAAGAAAACGTAGCTACACAACAAAAGATCCACCGACTATCCTATACAACAAAAGCGAAACTCCTCCGGAAGTGTCATGCCCTGAACACTTCCGGGTGCACAAGCGTCGACGGCCTCTACTCGGTGCCCCGCCCGGTCACCGATAGGCAGTAGGGCAGAACTCACACCCCGCTGGATCCTCACCTGCAAAACCACAAAGCAGAAGCCTAAGTACAGAAGATACTCGCAAGTCTTACCCGTGGTCCATATATGACCGACTCCAAAGGACATGCATTTGGATGTAGCAAGGAATAGGCTCAAGGTAAACTATTGCTGAAATGCTTATCATTTGTTGTTTAATTACTTAAACTACTCAGTTCACAAGTTTCATTAAAGCGGTTGTAACTGCACCTACTTCTAGTGTGAAGTTAACATTTTCAATACCACAAACAAACAGTCTCTTATATTTCGAGCTCAAGCCCAAAGGCGAACTTCAATTCAAGTTATTACTACGTGTAGTAACATGTAACCAAGCGTGCTCATATCCGAGAGCGCGGCAATTCGAATCGCTTAATTAACCCTGCAAGGAAGCATTGATCACACGACATGTGCCACGAAGGAACCTCATGTCAACCCCCTCCCATCCATACCCATTCGTTCAGGCATCTTCATGCGGCCCGGTAACCTAGCACCCCCTCGAGCAGCCCCAAGCCCGGCTTGGCACTCGAGAGCCGGCCTAAGCCCCGCCCTCAACCACGTCCAACCGCATGAGGGCATGGCCCATCGAACGGCATGCGATGAAAGAGCGGCTTACCGTACCATAATCGGGCATGCGATGAACCAAAATGTGCTCAGCCACGGTTAAACATCGGATCGGTCCTTAGCTGACTCAGGCGGGACTACCACATTTGGGTCTCCTTACCCAAACGTCCAACTTTCCCGCCCGGTCTCCAATTTCATCATTTCACTTTCATCAGGATTTCCATTCCAACTCACATGAGCAAAGTAAATTGTATGATCTCAAGCGATGAAACCATCCACCGCTTGGCCCAACCCGACTTCTAAGCAAACTAAGCGTGAACTCAATATATTTCCCATACTAGCTCCAAGGAAGATTCAACAATAATCAATGGGTGTATGTGCAACAAATAGGATCTAGCCCTATCCCACATTTCAACTCCTAATGCAATACGTAATCCACCATTAAGCAATTTATTCACGAATATAATTACACAGGGTTCAAGATGCTTAGGTGCTTGCCTTGATCTTCTGCTTGCGGATCGGCGGTAGCCGGTTCTCCGGTAGTACCCTCAGTCACCGCGGCGTCAAGTCCCGCGGGATCGCTCTCTACATGAGTATAATGCATGATAAGATGCATGCTATACAAATGCAATGAAGTACAAATGCAAAACCTCGCCGAAACTCAACTAAACTGACTAGACGACATGACCAACAGATCAGCCAACCCGGACAGTCCGGGTTTTATATCCGGACAGTCCGGATAGGCCGGACACTCCAGGTCTATCTTTCGGACACTCCGGATAATCCGAACACTCCGGAGCATCTATCCGGATACTCCGAACCTGGAGCATTTGGTCCAACACGACTTGGGAATTGAAGTCCTACCACTCTCTACGGCTTCACATCGACCCGATCTACGACTTTTCTACACCTTGCAAGCCGGGAGAAGCCCCGAGCTAGCTCAAATCGCACGGAAACGACGACACTCTTCTAGCCCAACCAAAACCAACTCCAAGCCTAGAAATAGCTTTGATACTACCCGATCTCTAACCTAGGCACCCAACATTCCCAAGTCCAACCCCAAATCCAACCCACACCCCAAAACCCTAGAACTCAAAGTTCAACCCCAAACTCCCAAATCCAAACCTAAGTCTCAACCCCATCATGGATGGCCTTAAAACCCAAGAAACCCCACGAATCAACCCCCAAGAGAAGGACCTACCTCCAAGGAAGACGGAGGAGAAGCAACGCCGGGTGGAGGAAGGAGGATGCCGGCTTGAGGAGGAGTTCCCCAGGATGGAGGAGCCGCCGGGGAGGAGCCACGAGAGGACGCCGGCCGGTGGGGGCTCGCCAGAGTGGAGCTTGGGGTGGAGGAGAGAGGCACCAAGGAGTGGAGAACAATGGTGGAAGAAGAAAGAATGGAGGGGAGCCACGAAATGGGACTTTTATACTCAACCCCCGCAAATACCGGACACTCCGGATGTTTAACCCGGAGACTCCGGGTTGGGGTCTTCGGTGGAATCAACCCGGACACTCCGGACAATTTGTCCGGATACTCCGGGTTGAGGCGTTCGGGCGAGCAAATCCGGATACTCCGGATGTTTATCCGGATACTCCGGGTTATATCCGAACATTTCGGATATTAAATCCGGATATTCCGGGCTACCCAGAACTTTTGAAATTTGGGGCCTTGACAGAGATCATGCCATGCAAAAAATCGTTAATAGTACTTGATTTCTAGTTGTGCTTACATTACATTGTCTATGTGTAGATTTGAGGATGCAAGAATTTTTGATAGCATGCTTGGAGATGAATTACATATGTGGTTGACTTATAATGCTCATTACATATAAAAAAAAGATTTTGTTCTCTCTTTTGTATTCTTGATGAATACATTGTCAAAGGGGGAGAATTTTGGGCACATTGCATATTCACACACACAGTTTTCTTCTTAGGGGGAGATTTTTCTTATTTTCACCTAAGGGGAGTTTTTCACTTTGCATATTTGTCAAAGGAGGAGATTTTGTGTTTTTCACTTTAGCTTTTGATTTTAAACTTTTTGATTTCAAAATTTTTTTTTGTGAGGTGAATGACAATGTTCAATTCTAAATGGTGTTGCCAATGTTTTGATCAAGGGGGAGATTGTGAAATCATGTGCTGAAAAATTGGCTTAATGATGATTTTGGTATTGCAAAGTGGTTGTGCTCATGGCATGTGTGGTGCATGTGCATGTGTTGTTTTAGATGATTATTTGATATGCTTGTGATAGCATGGTAATTGTTTTGCTTGATGCAATGTGCTCATGTGAGTGGTTGCATGGACTGATCTTGAGTCAACTCGTGGACTTGTGCTCGGAATATTGTTTCGTGGATTGTTCATGTCCAGGTGTTGCTCGAGGGCGAACGTGGTCGATGACGGACCGGAACTAGGTTCATGGAGGAATCGAGGTTCGGGAATAGGTTCAGGGAGGAATCGAGGTCCTGGTGGTCGAGGAGGTCAGGCAGGACGTTCGGGCTATAGAACGGTACACATGGAGGCTAGTTAGTCACGTGAGTGCGGTAGGTGGGCCATACGCGTGCAGTTGTAATCGTTTGGGGTAGCTTGTATGTATTGGACCATGTTGGGCCAAGTGGACATGCATGCGAATTCCTCAGGGTTTACTTTTTATAAATAGGAGGGGTTGTCTCTTCTTTATTGGTGTGCTGGATATTAGGGTTTGTACTCTTTTATTTTTGGAGTGCTGTAACCAGACTAGACAAAAAGAAATAAAGATTAATTTATTCAGAGCTGCACAAAACAGAGAAAAAGGCAAGCGGCGGCTGGACTCGTCGCATGTGTCCACGCAGCCGGCCGACTGTGCTTGTTACCAGGGCGTAGCCAGCAAGGGGGCTCCGTTAGGCTGGAGCCCCCCCTCCAGCCGTTAGATATTATGTACTTTTTAGTATCGGTGTTTAATTTTTAAGTTCTTTTATGATATACTAAATTCAATATAGATCGTTTATTCTTTTTCATCAAATGGATCAGATTAGCTACTATTTATGTATACTTCTTTCGGTAGTATAGTAGTAGAATTTTCTCGACAAATCAATGGTTTGATTTGATTTCTACTACCTATTATATATTACCAGTATAATGCATTATAAATCTTGTCTAATTTTTGGCATAGCGACAGCGAATGCGCACGCGCTTGGGCGTGGCATAAGGAAGAAAAAGCTTTGCTAGGTAATGAGCTGCTTCATATACCATGTGGCTTGATAGGCCATAGCTTATTAGAGGCCTAATTTGATAATTGGTGACTTTACTTGCTATTTGCACAACTAGACTCGAATCCCAGGCGCACGCAAAGACCATAAAGCAAGGGAGAGAGGGCACGGTTCAACGTCTCTCTTTCACAAGGACATGGCAGCCTATCGAGTCAAGGGTGCTTGACACGCATCGCGGAGAGCAGGTGTCAGGAAGCCAGCGAGGGCGCGAGCGTGTGGTAACGGTCAGAGAAGATAGCGCATCGTGCTTGACCGGATAAGTGGGCTGACCAAAACAATAAATAGACAGTGTGAGCATTTCTTCTGATCTATGATTTTGTTTGTCAATTGCAACTATATAAATGTGTTGAATAGAGGCAATAACCAATTTGTTTGATTGATTGATGTTAACTTGTTTATATATTTAAAAATGTTTGACAAGTGAATGTTGTACAAATATTTATAAAATAATAAAGTATAATTAGTAACACTTGAACCGATAAACATATAACACAAGCTATTTAATATGTTTATTTTAATCTAACTCAACTCTTCGAGCCTACCCTCTATTTTATTTCTGGCTTCGCCACTGCTTGTTACTTCTTGCCGTCATCATATGTTCATTATGTTCAAGAATTGGATATTGACCTCAAGGAGAAGCAGCCGACAGGAGCGAGTCAATTAGTAATTTGCTCCGTGATTTGACAGAAATCAGTGAGGTGCAAATCAGAGAAGCCGCATATACGTTTGCAATTTCAGAGTATTGATCAGGACAAAGGAACAAAAGACAAGCAGCGATTTTCGTTACTTCGAAGGCCAGAGGCAGCGATTCAAAGCTAACAAAATTCGCGATTCACTAGTAGCGACAAAACATGAAAACTACAGTGTCCTAGTTAATTACTATTGCTTGTCATTTAGCCGTCGGATGCTACCTCTTTCCCTCTTGCTGAGATCTCGACCCTTGATTCTCCTTTAAGTGGAAATCCGCAAACCGTTATCTTGAGCGCAATATTCTTCTCAGTCTTTGTTTTCTTCTCTTGTGCCTGAACAGGGAGGAGGTCGGCCGGGGGAGGAGGTCGCCGAGGACACCGAGGGGGCTATGGTTTAGGGAGGCGAACACGCTAGGTATTCAGCGCGAGGAACCGATGGGTATGTTTATAGTGATGTGATCTCAGACGTTTCTATAATATAATTGTCTATGATGTGTTTTTTTTATAAAATAGTTGATGGTTAAAACTGTCTGTGATAATTTACAAATGGTTTTAACCACGAATCATCTATGATAGAATATTGCCATAAAAGGTTTTTGGCGAAACTAGTAACTTTGATGGTCGAACAACCGTCTTTGATTAGAGTGCATTGCTTAGTTCAAGTACAGTTGAAGCCTGAAGGGTAATATATAATGAGAGGTGCTTCTATGCTCTTCCTTTTAAAAGTTGCACAACTATTAAAGCATGAATGAAGGGTAGATGGTGATTACTTACCTCTTCGTTTGCTTCAAGATTTGTGCAACTTGTACTAGAAGGAAGAGCATAGAAGCACCTCTCATATATAATATCTTTGTTGTGGTCAATATATTGTTACTGGTTTCCGCTGATGTCGTCCATCTTGTAGAAGTTATGTGATGATGGCCTCACGGGTTTAATGTGCTTGAATTATTCATGTTGCTCGCTTTGGATGGTGGATTGCTAGAAAATACTTAGGGTGCGTTTGGTTCGCTGTACCAGGGTGAACCGAACCATTCCGTACAGGATTTGACCTTCGATACGGCGTTTGGTTGACTGAACGGAACCAACTGGTACGGAACGGGATAGTACAGATTCCTGGAATATTCTCTGAAGATGTTGTACCGTTCGGTACTGAGAAATCGGCTGAACCGATCGGTCCAGGACCGCATCGTTCACCCTCTCGACACTACAGGGGAGCCGAACTCCAGTCGCCTCGCTCGCACCCTGCCGTCTCGCCGCCATCGCCCGTCGCCGCCTCGCCCATCGCCGCCTCACCCCCATCGCCCTTCGCCGCCTCGCCGCCATCGCCCCCATCGCACCCTAGTACAGCGAACCATCGCCCATCGCCGCCTCGCCCCCATCGCCGCCATCACCCCCTGGTACAGCGAACCATCGCCCATCGCCGCCTCGGATCCGCCTCGCGCCAAGGTGCCGCCTCTCCTTCTCCCTTCCCTTTCCTTTTCTCCCTGCCAGATCTGACTACTCATGGTGTAGATAAGGGTGGTGACCTCTCGTCGACGTCGGCCTTTCATACGGTGGTGACCTCGTCGGCGACACACCTCAGCTCCCAAGGTGCCGCCTCTCCTCCCTTCCATATCATCTTGTCCCGGCCTGATCTGAAACAATATATTCAGTATTGATTCATTCTTGGTTCACTCTTCAGTATTGATTCATTCTTGGTTCATTCTTAGGTTTGACATCATTGATTTTTTTGGTATGGTATGAGCATGGTATGGGTATGGTAAGAGTGAACCCTTGAATAGCAGTGATGTTTTTGGCATGGTTTTTTCGACCAGGACAAGGAGAATTGATCTTATTCAAAATGTGTTAGATAGTAGATACTACTGTGTTAGATAGTAGATTTCATTTCATTTCAGTACTGATGTTTTTCGCTGTAAAAGGTATGTACATGTGTAAGATATGATGGTAGTTGATAAGATTTATGGTCGTAGTTGATAAGATTTCTGCTTCTAAATTTTAAGATATGATTCCTAAAAAACGAAGTAGCAAGTCTATTGTCGCAAACATCTTGTATCAGCAGCTATCTACAAGCTTTAGTGTGATAGCATATGGTGTATAATAATCTATGGATAGTATTGTTTAGAATGGTATCCCACATCTACACATTTGATTCACTTTGCTGGACAAGTGGAGAAACAGTAGATAGGAGTATCTTTTGTTACTGAAATAGCTATCATATCTGCTCATTTACATCCATGCTCAGAAAAGTAGCAAAACTAACATTTAGCATTCCTAATGTTACTTGTACTGAGGTACTGAAAGCTAACAAAAATTATTTTACTCGTTACTGAATGAAATATTTTTTGCTTTCAGTGTTCTCTCCCAAGAAGGCCATCAAGGAGAATGCATGATTGGGGCTGTCAAAGAGATCATGTTTGGCAAACTTTAGTTCCTTTTCTACTAATGTATGCAAGTAGGCTATGGCTGTCGTGACAACGTTGCACTTTTGGTACACCGTAATAACCGCTGTCGAGATAGTGACCTCATAGTAGAATGTAGTTTATATTTTTTTACACTTTGTGTACTTGGTTAGTGTGGTTATTCAAAATTCTAGACAATGTGGCCTTGTGATACATTCTAGCTTTAAAAATGAGTGTTATATATGCAGCAAGACAGATTGCGCTTCGATCATTTTGTCCTGCATTTGGGGTGAATATTTGCCAATTGTAGCTCTAAAAATGAGTGTTATATATGTTGTTTGAGTTCTTGTTTTTCAGTTGTAGCATCTGTGAGGGAATCTTTCACCTGATTGTGTTCATCTTTTGGTTGAAAGAGCTACTTTAGATGATTCGATTAGGTAGAAAGAGAGTGTTTTCTTCGGTAGGGTGGTCTGATATTCATCTTTCACCTGATTGTGTTCATCTTTCACCTGATTGATCTCTTTCTGTTGCTGCACTAAACATGTCGCTCTGGAATAAACGATTGGTGTTTCATGTGACATTCATCTTTCACCTGATTATGATTCATCAGTTGCGGGCCAACTGAAGCTTGGATCTCTCCCAGTGGCAAGGTCACACATTTTTACATATTCGTACCAACCTCATCCCTCCAACCAAACATCATCTTGTATCATTCCATTCAGGTAACCAAACACCCTCCATGTACCATCTCATCCAGGATCATCCCATCCATCGATCATGTACCATCCCATCCATTCAACCTCGTTCACCCAACCAAACGCACCCTTAATACATATACATGATGCATATATATACATATATGCATCAAATCCAAATAGAGCTAGCAATTATATTTATAAACGGTGTGTCGATCTACGAGTTGACGACGCTGCATTTCTTCCTGATTTGGCCGTTGGCGCCGGTGAGCACGCCGATCTGGCCCATGCGCTTGATGGAGTTCTTGAAGTGGTCGAAGAAGACGCCGGGGTCCTGCAGCTTGTCGACGACGGCGGCGGCGCGGGCGTTGGTGAGCAGCGTGGCGTCGGAGGTGAACATGCCCTGGCGAGCCTTGAGGTTGACGAAGTAGTGGTTGTCGAAGGACAGGCTGCTGCCGGGGTCCATGGGCACCACCGTCGAGTTGTCGTTGGGGTTCTGAAGGTTACGGCTGCACTGACCCTGCACACATACATGTATTGGTGTGGTTACATGTTTTGCAGGTTTAAGTTATTATACATAACACTAGATCACCTGAATATTCCAATAATCCAATTATAACGACACAATTAGAAAGCTGATTACCTGGAGGAATTTGGCATAGGATGGGTTGAGGGACGGGTCGATGTCGGTGGGGCTGTTCTTGCCGGTGAAGTTGAAGAGCCTGGAGCTGAACAGGTTGCAGTGGCCTATTCCGATCGTGTGCCCGCCTAGCGTGCAGATGGGTCACATGTGCACGTAATCCAAAAGGGTTAATTACGTCGTCTTTACTTTCACTCCGAGTGGAGGAAAGGAAATGCGGTAGTTACCGTGCAATCAAATACAATCCATTTATGCAAGAAGTTTTCACAAAATTTCTAGATTCCAACCGGACCATAAAAAATTTTATTTTCTAGCCACTCTTCCCCACTGCACTCGCTCGTGTACTCCCTGTTTTCTTTACACCCCCACCCCACCCCACTATTACTTCCATTGCCGACATCACCACTCGGTGCCACCCCTTCCCTCTCCAAGCAGCCAGCCGCTTAGTCACCGATCATCACCACCCACTCCACGCCGCTGCAACCCCCCTCTTTTCCGTCTTCACAATTCACACACAATTCCATCGCCAAATTTGCCCCCTCGTGCTGGTGACCCATCGCCCACCTTCAAGGCTAAGGTCTCGTCACCAATCGATCAGCTGTCCGTTGGCCAACTAGGATCTCAGGTATAGCAGTACAATGATCCCAATAAGGGATGTGCGTGAATCACAAGGCACATCGTGAATAAACATTGAGAGAAGAGGAAGGTGCTTTTATGTATTACTATTTAAAAGTTTTATAAATATTAAAAAATGAATAAAAGGTAAATGATGATTACTTATCTCGTTATTTGTTTTAAAATTTGTATAACTCATATTAGAAGAGTGATGCATAGAAATACTCGAAAGAAAATTATTTACCATTTGAAAAATAGGAAAGACGACCCCCGGCCATCCCACATAAAAACTCTATACCAACTGCAAAACTACAATAGTTGGCTTTTGCCCAAACATTTAAGGAACGATCGATCAACCAAAAGAAGACACATGACTTTTTGGCCCGACTCTTGCTTTGGTGCAGAGATTCCGCCTCTCTAGCTAACTAGGTAAGCAACCTCCTATATACCTTGCCTATGAAATGCCTTCCCATCAAAACATATAGCCAATTTGTCCTGTTAGCCACTACCTGTGTCGTTTTCAAGCCAGCATCTCAACACAGCTAGCTCATGAACATCTCTGTCTGATTTTCCTTGATTGATTGCCAGATTGGTCCCTGTATCGATACGACAACGCACAATGCTTACCTCTCACTCTATCGTGAGTCGTGACCAGCTGATCGAAATCCAACGCTATGAACAAGAGATGCAATATTACAATCTTAGGGTGCGTTTGATTGCCTATACCAAGTAATACATGTATGAGATGGTTCAAGAAAAAAGTCATCCATGCGTTTAGTTGTTTCAATAGAACCATCCCATCCTGGATCAACTGATACAAATTTGAGGAATATTCCTGCTAGATGCTGAACCATCTCATTCACAAAAAATAATAAAACCAAATGGTACAAGAGTATCCCATCCCATTTAACTTTATCCTACGAACCAAACACACCATTACTGTATCCGAGCTTTATTATTTCGGTTCCTCATGATTACCTCTCTTGTTGCATTGCGTATTTGCATCCAACGGCTGCTCCTACACACTGTGTTAGTACGTCTATAGGTACGTCTAGCTTTCTACTCAACAGTAGGTCCAGAAATAGAATCGTCTAGCACTATGCGTATCATTTGAAAGTAATCAATGGTTTATGGCAAGAGGTAGGGGTGAAAATGGATCGGATACAGATATAATAGTTTTACCATATTTGTTATCATATTTTTTTCTCAGATGCGGATACAGATACGGCTAGTCCGGTTATGAATATGAATACGGATAATGTCGAATTCAGATACGGATCGAATACGAATCGAATCGGATATGGATATGAATATTTTATCGGAACATAATAATCCCTTAGATTGTACATACAAAATTAACGAAACACATAACTAGTCGATTTGACAAAATATTATTGAAAATTGAACAAATATAAGCATTTCCATTCACTAAGACAATAATTAGATACCATATCGCAAATAAAATTACGTAAGACATAGTCAATCACACACATACGATTAGTTCATCATACATGTAGATTAAAACACGAAATGAAGGTGATCTTTGTTCAGAGATACAAATGGAAGTAAACACAGACCAAACTAAAAGTTTGATAATACTTAGATACCATGTCTCTAAAAAAGTATATAACACTTACATATAATGATCGAAGATTTGTATTCTTTATTGAATTATGTTTAAAATAATAAATTATGTATTTATAAGTTTTTATGCATTTTTAGCTACTAATTTAAATTATTTTTCTATTAAAGAAAGCAGTGCTTGAATTTTTGAGAAAAATAAAAATATGATAAAATGTTAAAAATATCTTTTTTAAAATGATAGATTGCATCAAAAACTTTTCCAAAAATTTTTGTAATTTTTTGAGCTTGTTTACCAATTTTAATAATTAAAACTTGAATTATGGATTAATTAAATTAGAAAATAATTTTAAAATTCAGAAACCTTTTTGGACCAAAAGAGTAGCTTTGGCCTAGCCCACATGCATATCCGGATATCTGACCTATCAATATCCGTATTATCCGAATCTGTATCTGTATCCGATGAATAGTGAGTTATTGAATCTGTATCCGTATCTGATAAAAAAAACCGTATCTATATCGGATCTGATATACTATCCAATAAAATTCATATTAAAAAATTATTTGGATCGATCGAAACATATTCCATCCGTTTTCATCGCTGACAAGAGGCAAACTAATTAACGTGTTGTTGCAAGCTATCGGATTTAACTGGAGCGCTACCTTACATGGAACACACGTCAAAGAGGTACCAGAGAAAGATAAGCTTTCTGGGAGAAACGGATAGATTTAATTATAATTTGTTTTAACACGGATATGTTTCAGTAAGATTTTTGTGAGATTATAGATTATCCTCAGCTCCCTATCTTTCTCGATGTATACTGTGACATCCCAAATTTTGCATCATTGGATTTGTCCTATGTATTTAAGCCTTTTAAAAAAAAAATCATAATTTTTATTACTAATTAAAGTGTAATATGAATTTTTATAATTCAAAAAGATTTAATATGATTAATGTTCAAGTGAATAACTATCAAAATTATTTTATTTGGGATATATATTGAAAGTGCATTTAGGCCCCTCATTTTATTTTGGTGATTAATGATGACACAATTAAAGAGATCTAATATCTCAACTAAGTATAATGCAGATCTCGAGATTACATCAAGCTTGAAATGACTTTGGACGACTTTACGAGTATCAAATCTCAATAAGCGGCATCAAGGCGAAGAAGTGTAATTTTCTTTTTAATTGAGTCTTAAGGATAGCCGTACTATTAAGAGGGTACTATGGAAAATCGCTTTTAGGATGTGCATGTGCTCAAGGTCAAAACTTGCATATAAACTAGCACTCAAAAACTTGCACTTTCCAAAAATCAGAATTCCAACCGAGCCAGTCAACTCGGAGGGTCCGGACATACAGTCCGGAGTCTCCGGACTCAGTCCGGAGTCTCCGGACATTTTGTCCGGAGTCTCTGGGTTAACCTTCTCGGCCAAAAATGTGAATTCCGGAGAGTCCGGAGTATCCGGACATTTAGTCCGGAGAGTCTGGACAACCCGGAGTCTCCGGGTCAATTGTCCGGAGTCTCCGGTCTGTTCGAAAAAGGGAAAAACGGCTAGTTTTCAAAAATGTATTTAAAGCCACCCCTTCTTCTCCAACGGCTAGGACTGCTCTTGAGCTCATTCATTGCAGCATTCAAGCCCTCTCTAACACTTCCAAAGCATTCAATAGAGCCCTCACTTCCTCCCACCATTTGATTTGGTTGTTGATCCATTTTGGTGAGGAGAGGAAGAAGAAAAGTGCTAGGTGCATTCATTTCGGGTTGTTGAGCACTAGTTCATCCTCCAAGCGACTTCCGCGGTGCTATTACTCTTGGAGGTTGAAGGTCTCCTAGACGGCTAGGAGTCACCGGGAGCTACCAACTTGTGTGGTGAGCCCCGGTCGTTTGTGAAGGCGAGTCTCGCCTCTGAAAGGGAAGAGACAAGAAGTGAAGCCGGCGAGTGCATTTGTGCAACACCGGGAGGAAAGCGGGTTGAAAGAGACCCCGGCTCAAGTGTGACCGAGCCACCTCAACGGAGACGTAGGATTCCCTTCAAGAATCCGAACTTCGGTGAAAAATCGCTTCTCTCACTCTCTCTTTACTTGCTTGTGTTGCTTGTGTGGATTTGTCTCCGTAAAGCCTAGATCTAGCTCTTTGTCTAGCTTTAATTCAAATCCATACTAGCACTTGTTCTAGGTTGCTTTTGTTATGTACTTTTAGTAGTAATTCGTGCAAGTTTGAGCAACTTGTGTTGCGCTCCCGAGCCACCCAACTCGGAGACTCCGGTATCCAATACCGGACACTCCGGACAAGCCGGAGTATCCGGACCAAAACCCGGAGACTCCGGGTTGACCTGCTCGGCCAGTTTTAATTCCGCTGCGTTTTTTAAATCCGCCTATTCACCCCCCCTCTAGGCGACATCGTTGGTCCTCTCAATTGGTATCAGAGCCAAATCTCCTTTATTTTGGCTTAACCGCTTGGAGAATCAAAGATGTCGGAAATAGAGAAGGTTACCGAAACCCATGGCCAAGAGAAACCCACGGGTTCCGGTATAGGGGTTGCAATTCCTTTAGATTATTCATCTTTTGGAGTCTCAAACTCTTCATCATATGTCTCCGTTTCGTCCGGACGAGCGCCTCATTTCGACGGCACTCGCTACGCGGCATGGAAACATAATATGAAGATGCATTTGAGATCACTTCATCCCTGTATTTGGAAGATTGTTGAAACAGGTTTCAAGCCCGCCAACCCCAACAATCTCACCTCCGAAGAAGACAAAGCTCAACACTTCAACGACTTGGCCGTCAATGCCTTGTTCAACACTTTGAGTGACTCGGAGTTCAACCAAGTAGATGGTCTTGACAATGCCAAGGACATTTGGGAAAGGTTGATGGTAACTCATGAAGGTGTGTCAAGTGTCCGTGAGTCCAAGATCGAACTCATCATTGGAGAGCTAAGCCGATTCACTTTGGAAGAAGGTGAATCGTACACAAATATGTTTGATCGCTTGATGGTGCTAGTGAATCAAGCAAAGGGACTTGGAAGCACCGAGCTCACCGACAAGGCCATGGTGAAGATCATACTTCGAGTGATCACCCCAACCAACCGCAACCTTGTGCAACTAATCCGAGACCGACCAAACTTCGACTCTCTCACGCCTCATGATGTGATTGGCCGGTTGATGATGGATGAGATGATGATCAAGGAGGCCGAGGTTGTAGAAGAACTCAAATTCGGCAAGAAGAAAGGTGTAGCCTTGAAGGCCGTCAAGGTTGCACAAGAAGCCGAAGAAAGCTCAAGCGATGAAGAAGAGTCGAGCGGCCCCTTGACAAATGAAGATATGGCTTTGCTCGTAAGAAGATTCAACAAGTTCTTGAAGAAGAAGGGCTACAAGCCGGGTAGTCACTCCAAGAGCTATGACAACAAGTCAAGAGGACGACACTCAACAAGGAAGTGCTATGAGTGCGGAGAACCCGGTCACTTCATCGCCGAGTGTCCGCACAAAGAAAAGAAGGAAGACAAGTCCTACAAGAAGGACAAGTTCAAGAAGAAGGACAAAGACAAGAACAAAAAGTACAAGGGCAAGGGTCATGCATACATCGGCAAGGAGTGGAACTCCGACTCCGAGTCTGAGTCCGATTCCAACTCCGACAATGAAGATGGACTTGCCACCGTCGCTATTGCTACTCCACCGACAAAGTCAAAGAGTCTCTTTGACAACTTAAGCGACGGCGAAGGAGATGCTCCAATTTGCCTCATGGCAAAGGGGCACAAGGTATCATCTAAAAGCTCCACTCTCTCTATTGTTGATTATGGCTTAGATGATTGTGATGATGTTAGTGATGATGAGGAAGTAGCATTTAAGTCTATGAATGATTTTGATATTGAGAAACTAGACTTGCTACTTAAAGACATTGAAAAATTGGAGGAAGTGGTAGAACAAAAGGAGGCTACTCTTGAAGCTCAAGAGGATCTCCTTATTTTTGAAAAAGAGAAGAATCTTGAGCTAGAGAAGAGCCTAGCTTTTGAAAGGAAAAAGAATGAGGACTTAGTCAAAAAATCAAATTTGACTAAGAGTGAAGTGGTTAGTCTTGAGATCACCAATGCTTCACTCGTAGAGCAACTTGCTCAAGCAATGGATGCTTGCAAGGCTCTTGAAGTTTAGCTTGTTGATCTCTCGAATAATGCTTCCACCTCAATTAACAACTCCAATGGTTCAATACCTTCAACTAGCAACGGATGCGCTAGATGTTATAATGTTGATGTTGCTACTTGTACTACTAACCGTGAGACTTTGAAAGTCTTGGCTCATGAGAATGAGAAGCTTAAGGGGATGCTTGAAGATGGACTTCAAAAGTCCTACAAGGCTAGCAAGGGTTTAGAGGAGTATCTCGGTAAGCGCCAAGGTAATCCTAAGAAGCATGGGCTTGGATATGTTCCGCCTAAGGGCAAAAAGAGCAACATCGTGGTTGCTCCTTTAAGCAAGCCGATTCATTTTGTGAAAGGCGAAGGAACATCCAAGCACAAGGCTCATTCCGAGTTCTTTGCTTCATATGTTCTTAAGAAGACTAACCTTGGTCGTGTAGTTGCTTGTCACATTGGGCGTAAGCCAAAGAATGCTCCTTTTGTTCGCTCCATTTGGGTCCCAAAATTTCTAGTTGCTAACGTGCGTGGACCTAACCAAGTTTGGGTACCAAAGAGCAAAAACTAAATATGTTTTTGTAGGCCTATATCTCCGGTGGAACAAGTTGGATTTTGGATAGCGGTTGCACGCACCACATGACCGGAGAAAAGGCAATGTTCGCACACTTGGACGCAAATGGGTCAAATAGTGAAAGCATTGTCTTTGGAGACAATGGAAAAGGAGAAGTAATTGGATTGGGTAAAATTTCTATCTCAAACCATTTTCAATTAAATAATGTTTTGCTTGTTGAGTCATTAAGCTACAATTTATTGTCCGTTGCACAATTATGTGAAGCGGGCTATAATTGTTTGTTTAATGAAAAGGGTGTGGATGTCATTAAGAGGCTTGATGGTTCAATAGCCTTTAAAGGGCGTTTAAAGGGTAAGCTCTATCTTGTAGACTTCAATACGGATAGACTTAATCTTGAAACGTGCTTAATGGCTAAATCTAGCATGGGTTGGCTTTGGCATCGCCGGTTAGCCCATGTCGGTATGAGGAACCTTCACAAACTCGTTAAAGGCAACCACATTCTTGGACTAACCAATGTTGTCTTTGAGAAAGATAGGGTTTGTAGCGCCTGTCAAGCAGGCAAGCAAGTTGGAGCCTCCCACCCCGCCAAAAATATAATGACGACCACAAGACCTTTGGAGATGCTCCACATGGATTTATTTGGTCCCGTGGCTTACATAAGCATCGGGGGAAGTAAGTATGGTTTAGTTATTATTGATGACTTTTCTCGATTCACTTGGGTGTTCTTCTTGCATGACAAAGGTGAAGTCCAAGTAACTCTAAAGAAGTTCATGAGAAGAGCCCAAAATGAGTTTGAAGTGAAGATCAAGAGAATTCGAAGCGACAACGGTACCGAGTTCAAGAATATCGGTGTGGAGGAGTTTCTCGATGAAGAAGGGATCAAGCATGAATTCTCGGCCCCCTACTCCCCTCAACAAAATGGGGTGGCCGAGAGGAAGAATCGAACCCTCATCGAGATGGCGCGGACTATGCTTGACGAGTACAAGGTTTCCGATAGTTTCTGGGCGGAAGCCATCAATACCGCGTGCCACAGCACCAACCATATCTACCTCCACAAGATCTTGAAGAAGACGGCGTACGAGTTGCTCACCGGCAAGAAACCAAATGTATCCTATTTTAGAGTCTTTGGGAGTAAATGCTACATCCTCAACAAGAAAGCTAAGTCCTCTAAATTTGCTCCTAAAGTAGATGAAGGTTTCTTACTCGGTTATGGAACTAATGCTTATGCGTACCGAGTTTTCAACAATACCACTGGTGTCGTTGAAATCTCGCGTGACGTAACATTTGATGAGGCTAACGGTTCTCAAGTAGAACAAGTTGATCGTACTGTGATTGACAGGGAAGAACCACCATGTGAAGCAATCAAGAAATTGGCAATTGGGGAGGTAAGACCTCAAATTTTGGAAACTCACCCGAGCACCCCAACCCGGAGTCTCCGGACTGAAACCCGGAGTGTCCGGACTGGTCCGGAGTCTCCGGATGGGGATGACTCAGGCGATATTCCCTCCTCGTCCAAGCAAGCTCAAGATGGTTCAAATGCCACCCAAGATGATGAAGGCCCTATTCAAGCTTTGGACTCAACCGTACCTCATCCGAGAGTTCATCAAAGCATTCAAAGGGATCATCCAGTCGACAACATACTTGGAGACATTAACAAGGGAGTATCTACTCGATCTCGAATTGCAAATTTTTGTGAATTTTACTCGTTTGTTTCCTCTCTTGAACCTCTTAAAGTAGAAGAAGCGCTTGAAGACCCAGATTGGGTGATGGCCATGCAAGAGGAACTGAACAATTTCAAGCGAAATCAAGTCTGGGAGCTTGTCAAAAGACCCAAGCAAAACGTCATCGGCACTAAGTGGGTCTTCCGAAACAAGCAAGATGAAAACGGGATCGTGACAAGGAACAAAGCTCGTTTGGTTGCTCAAGGGTACACTCAAATTGAAGTTTTGGATTTCGATGAAACATATGCTCCTGTAGCTAGGCTTGAATCTATTAGAATATTACTTGCCTTTGCTACTCACCATGATTTCAAGTTATACCAAATGGACGTGAAAAGCGCCTTTCTAAATGGACCACTATCCGAGATGGTCTACATTGAGCAACCACCAGGATTTGAAGATCCAAGACATCCGGACCACGTCTACTACCTTCACAAGGCACTTTATGGACTTAAGCAAGCTCCAAGGGCATGGTTCGAATGTCTACGATACTTTCTTCTAGAACAAGGTTTTGTAGTCGGAAAGGCCGACCCCACTCTTTTTACTAAGCATATTGATAATGATTTATTTGTGTGCCAAATATATGTCGATGACATTATATTTGGATCTACTAATGAACACTTGTGTAAAGAGTTTAGCAAGATGATGACTAAAAGATTCGAGATGTCCATGATGAGAGAGTTGAAGTTCTTCCTCGGATTTCAAGTCAAACAACTCAAGGAAGGAACCTTCATTTGCCAAACCAAATACATCAAGGACATGCTCAAGAAGTTCGGAATGGAGGACGCCAAGCCTATAAAGACGCCTATGCAAGCCAACGGGCATCTAGACCTCGACAAAGAAGGTAAACCGGTCATCCAAAAGGTATATCGTTCGATGATCGGTTCTCTTCTTTATCTTTGTGCATCTAGGCCCGATATCATGCTTAGCGTTTGTATGTGTGCACGTTTTCAAGCCGCTCCAAAAGAGTGCCACATGGTGGCCGTTAAGAGAATCTTGAGATACTTAGTGCACACTCCTCATTTTGGACTTTGGTATCCGAAAGGATCTTCCTTTGAACTTGTTGGCGGATTATGCCGGTTGTAAAATGGATAGGAAGAGTACCTCGGGGACTTGCCAATTCTTGGGTAGGTCTCTAGTCTCGTGGTCTTCCAAGAAACAAAATTCCGTAGCCCTATCCACTGACGAAGCCGAATATATAGCCGCTGGGAGTTGTTGTGCTCAATTACTTTGGATGAGACAAACCTTGAGTGATTATGGCCTCTCCTACAAAAGCGTTCCACTTTTATGTGACAATGAGAGTGCCATAAAAATTGCAAACAATCCTGTCCAACACTCCCGGACAAAACACATAGATATTCGCCATCATTTCCTAAGAGACCACGCAACCAAAGGCGAAATTGATATCCAACATGTGAGTACAAATGATCAATTAGCCGATATTTTTACCAAGCCCCTTGACGAGAAAAGGTTCTGTGAATTGAGAAGTGGACTAAATATTTTAGACTCTCGTAACGTGGCTTGATATGTGCTCACATATTATTTGTTGAATGAAAAATGAGTTTCAAAATCTTATTCATCCTTTTGTTTGAATTTATCTAGTGTTTTTGGCTCTTGTTCCTCTAATCTTGTCATTGATATGTGACCATGGCTTGTTTGCTTTATTGTTCGCTGGTCATATATCAAGTAGACATCCTAGGACTCCTTCTTCCTCTCGCTCCGCAATTTCCTTGAGTTATCTTGCGAGTTGTCAAATTCCTAACCGAAAGTGGGTAACCGGACGATCCAGGTATTTAATCCGGAGTCTCCGGATCACCCGGAGTCTCCGGACTATTTGTCCGGACTCTCCGGGTTGGGCCGGAGTCTCCGGACTATTTGTCCGGACTCTCCGGGTTGGGGTGGACGATTTAAGTCCCCCTAATCCCGCGCGGCTTCTTTTTCCATCCTTTTTTCTCCTGGCGCCTCTCCCTCTCCTTCTCCCGTGCTCTCCTCTCTCCTAGGGCGTGGCTCTCCATCTCCAAGGACCTTGGATCCATTCTCATCTTCGGTTTTGGGATTTTGGTAAGATCTCATGCCCTAACCTCCTTCCTTCCGGATTTGGATCCATTGCTTGCGGTTCTTAGGGCCTCTACTCGTGCTTCATCTCTTCTAGGGTGTGATTCATCTCGTTGAGGTCCTCAAGTTTGGAGATTCATCCTCTCTCTCACCCGTTTTTCTTCGGTTTCAAATCCATTAAGGTGAGTTCCAATCCGTACCCTAATCTTGCAAAATCGTGTACTAGATTGTGCCCTAGACTCAATTTCTACCTTCTTGTGGCAATCTAGTCTCAAATTGTTGAGTTGTGCGGGTTGGATTGCCCTCTCCTTGACCGCCCGTGCGAAAATTCTGGCACATCCAAAGTGTCCGGATTCTAGGTCCGGAGTCTCCGGGTCAATCCGGAGTATCCGGACATTCTGTCCGGACTCTCCGGGTTGGGGGTCTCGGCCAGAATTCTCTATTCGCTGAATTTCAAGTCGCCTCGCGGCTAATCTTTTTCCCTCGCTTTGTCTGGTCAGATGGATCCGTCTCAGGGTACCTCTGGTGGTGGTGATCCTCCTCGGGGCTCTCCTCCGCCGGATACACCCCCTGGCTCTCCGTCTGCAGCTCCAGCTCCAAAAAGACAGAGACGGGTTGCGAAGAAGCGAACCACCTCAAAGGGTCCGCTGATGATTGGGGCGCAGCCTCAGGCGCAGTCTCCTCCTCAGCCTCAGCCTGATCCAGAGGAGCACCCGACAGTCACTCATGCTAGGCTGAGAGATCAGAAGAGGAGAGACTTCCGTACTTCTGGGTACTTCATTGGTCCGTTGGCCAAAGCCAAGCCCGTGTGGACCTATCCTATGGGAGTCAACCCAATGAGAGTTATTGACTACAGGACGGGTTCCGGCAAGGGCAAGGCGATAGTTGAGCAAAGAAAGAAAGATCCGCTCGACTATCATCAGGATGAGTATGTGGACCGCCGGTTTTGGAACCGGTTTCAGTCAGACTACTATGAGACGGTCCTCTACCCGCTTGAGCACCCAGTGGTCAGGATGAAGACCATTGACTGGGAGTACATGGCAGCAGCTCAGATCCCAGTGTTTGATCAGATAGTTGAGATCTGTGAGCTGCATCAGATCAAGGACATCCTGTCTTTCAAGTTTGATTGGAACAACGAGGTGATCATGCAGTTCTATGCCACCTTGTACTTTGACAAGACAGTTGATGCCATTTGGTGGATGACAGACAGAGTCTGGTACACTGCCAACCAGAAGAGGTTTGCTAGAGTGCTCAACCTTCGATACAATGACAGCCCAAAGCTTCACGCAAAGAAGGTTTTGACTCCTGAGGAGATTGAGTCACTGTATGACACATCCAGGAGCTTCACAGTGGGGACCATCAAGGGTCTAAAGAATGTGCCTGCCGTACTCAACAGGATGCTGAGGGTCACTCTTTGGCCCAAGGAGGGAGATGCTTCTACCATCAGTTCCTATGGAAGGAACTTGCTTTACCACCTTGTCGAGCGCACCCACTCCTTTGACATTGTCGACTTCATGTGGGAGACAATGAGGCAGAATGCTCAGAGCAACATGGCCAGCTGCAGCTATGCTCCTTTTGTGACGGCTTTGATCACTTCGGTCAGTGGTCTGAAGTTTGTCAGGGATGAGGAGCATCTTTCTTACAAGGTCCGACCTCCTACTACTCCTGCTGCTCCAGCCGCCCCTGGTCCTGTTCCTCCTAGGACTCAACGAGGTCGCGCTTCGAGTTCCTCTTCTGCTCCTGCTCCTGCTGTGGCTCTGTCCATTCCTTCTAAGCAGACTGAGGTTCTAGGTAGCGTGCTCCAGAGGATGTTGAAGCATGTCTTCTGTCTTTGCCGCGACATCTCCACCAGGCAGAAGGTGATGAGTAGGCAGATAAAGAAGAATGGTCAAGACATTCGCAGCATCCGCCGCCACAATGGCGAGGCAGTTTCTCCTAGTGACTCTTCTGGTTCCTCCGAGGAGAGTAGTGATGCTACGTCAGCTGATCAGCTTTTTGGCATCACCTTCTCAGCTCCGCCCGCTCCTGCAGATGACCCTGGCAGCGAGTACTCAGCTTCTGACGACGAAGGCGATGATGAGTGATTTCCTGTGTCCTCCTTTCCTTTCTTGGTGTCTTGATGCCAAAGGGGGAGTGATATCTTCAGTGTTGTTGCTTAGTTTGCTTAGTGTCTCCGTTTAGGGGTCATTTCTTCTTATTATCTTTATTGTGTGATGAACGTTGTCTTGTGTTGCTTTCTATCTTTATGAACTCTTTTATTCTTGTTATCCATGTAATGACATTGAGTTTACCTTATGCATGGTTCTCTTTCAATTATTTGTGATACAAATTTAATTTATGCAATGCTTTAGGGGGAGCTCTTTGTTGTATCTCATTAAATATGTGCATTCGATTCCACTCATTTCCTCTAATGCACACATTTAGGGGGAGCTCCACTTTTTATTTTGATGTACTAAGTCATTTTCATACTTTATTCCATTGTGTTTAATTGTGTTGTCATCAATTCACCAAAAAGGGGGAGATTGAAAGTGCATCTAGGCCCCTCATTTTATTTTGGTGATTAATGATGACACAATTAAAGAGATCTAATATCTCAACTAAGTATAATGCAGATCTCGAGATTACATCAAGCTTGAAATGACTTTGGACGACTTTACGAGTATCAAATCTCAATAAAACGGCATCAAAACGAAGAAGTGTAATTTTCTTTTTAATTGAGTCTTAAGGATAGCCGTACTATTAAGAGGGTACTATGGAAAATCACTTTTAGGATGTGCATGTGCTCAAGGTCAAAACTTGCATATAAACTAGCACTAAAAAACTTGCACTTTCCAAAAATCAGAATTCCAACCGAGCCAGCCAACTCGGAGGGTCTGGACATACAGTCCGGAGTATCCGGACATTTTGTCCGGAGTCTCCGGGTTAACCTTCTCGGCCAAAAATGTGAATTCCGGAGAGTCCGGAGTATCCGGACATTTAGTCCGGAGAGTCCGGACAACCCGGAGTCTCCGGGTCAATTGTCCGGAGTCTTTGGTCTGTTCGAAAAAGGGAAAAACGGCTAGTTTTCAAAAATGTATTTAAAGCCACCCCTTCTTCTCCAACGGCTAGGACTGCTCTTGAGCTCATTCATTGCAGCATTCAAGCCCTCTCTAACACTTCCAAAGCATTCAATAGAGCCCTCACTTCCTCCCACCATTTGATTTGGTTGTTGATCCATTTTGGTTAGGAGAGGAAGAAGAAAAGTGCTAGGTGCATTCATTTCGGGTTGTTGAGCACTAGTTCATCCTCCAAGCGACTTCCGCGGTGCTATTACTCTTGGAGGTTGAAGGTCTCCTAGACGGCTAGGAGTCACCGGGAGCTACCAACTTGTGTGGTGAGCCCCGGTCGTTTGTGAAGGCGAGTCTCGCCTCCGAAAGGGAAGAGACAAGAAGTGAAGCCGGCGAGTGCATTTGTGCAACACCGGGAGGAAAGCGGGTTGAAAGAGACCCCGGCTCAAGTGTGACCGAGCCACCTCAACGGAGACGTAGGATTCCCTTCAAGAATCCGAACTTCGGTGAAAAATCGCTTCTCTCGCTCTCTCTTTACTTGCTTGTGTTGCTTGTGTGGATTTGTCTCCGTAAAGCCTAGATCTAGCTCTTTGTCTAGCTTTAATTCAAATCCATACTAGCACTTGTTCTAGGTTGCTTTTGTTATTTACTTTTAGTAGTAATTCATGCAAGTTTGAGCAACTTGTGTTGCGCTCCCGAGCCACCCAACTCGGAGACTTCGGTATCCAATACCGGACACTCCGGACAAGCCGGAGTATCCGGACCAAAACCCGGAGACTCCGGGTTGACCTGCTCGGCCAGTTTTAATTTCGCTGCGTTTTTTAAATCCGCCTATTCACCCCCCTCTAGGCGACATCGTTGGTCCTTTCATATATCTCTAAATATTTTACAGATTTTTTTGAGATTTTTCGAGTCTATTTTCTACTTATTTGAAGTCTATTTGTTTTTTTGGTATTTTCTAAAATGGAAAACAATAAATAAAATCCTGGTTTTGTTTTTTGGGCTGAAACCCAAATTGCGTACCCCAAAACCTAGCGTAGCCAGTCTAGCCTAGCGCCGTAGCTTGCTAGCCGGCCTAATCCGCCAGCCTGTCGAGCTGCGTGGGCCACTAATAGATGGGACTCACCTGTCAAATGCGTCTTCTCCATGTACGAGTTGGAGTCTGAGCACTCGTCGTGTCCGCCGTGAACAAGGTCACAGTTTCTTGCGTTGCACGAACTCCTAGGACAATATAAGGTGAGCATTGGGACCGCTTCAAGCCCCTCAAATCATAATCCCCTTGAGTCACCGTCGTTTGGCCAATATCTAGAATTCTTTTAAAACGCCACTATGGGAGAAGAAACGTCAATTCGTAGCCGTTGGTGAGTCCCCATGCCCATGGTTCGCACCATCATCTTCATTGTGCCACGTCCTACCTTGTGCTCATCATCTCGTTGGGAGTGTGCCCATGGGTCACCGTTGAAGTCGTGGCGCTGCCGCTTTCCATGGTCGTCGTCGGTCGCCGTTGCCCACGACACCCATGTCACCAGCTTCGTTGTGTCATGTGCTTCTAGATCGTCATAGCTCACCGTCGATGACCTTAGGCCGTCGTGCCCAGTTGTGCTGATGTGGTGTGCCACATTATGCTGACATCAATGCCACGTAGGCGAGTAGATTTGTGTTTGGACTCGATCTACTGTGAGCCTAGTCACTGATGCGTGGGGCCCATGTGTTAGCGAGTGACACCGAGAGCTAGATCCCATTGTGGACCGAAGCTTATAGCCATGGACTTGGTCTATGGACCAATGACCCAGATGTTAGCCTCAGATGTTTTTATAAATTTGGAAAATGATTAGAAAAAGAAAATCAGCCTGAGCCCGCTTGTTAGTCTCCTGGAAGGGAATATTATGAGAATATCCTCCTTTCACTCTCTTTTTTCAGGATTTAATTGTTTAGTAAATCTTTCAAGAATTTATTCTTCTTCATACGAACTCCGATTGAGTCCGTTCAAGTTTCTAAATTCAAGCTCTACACTTTAGTGTATTTTATTTGATTTTGGAGTTTTTTTTGTTCTTGTATCTTACTTTAGTGTCGGGAGTTGATCCATGACCAAGATCAGGAGTTGTTGCAAGGCAAGTTGTAATTTGATCTTGTCGAACCCAGTTTTACAAATGCTATTTTATTTTAATCTATTGCATGATATTTCAAGTTATACTTGTTTTCAAATAATTTAGGAATTAGCTATTCAACCCATTTAAATTATACCTACCTTGTGAATTGCTATGCCATATTTATTTGTCACCCTAGGATGGATATTTATTAGTTTGCTGCTAATATATGCCAATGTGGGTTGGTTAGATCGTGCTTATTATGCTAGCCATGCCACAAATAATTGATATAGTTTGAAATTACAAATTTAACTTGACTAATGGTCTATCGAATATCTTTTAAAAAAGGATGTGTCATGTGTTGTCACACATTGGTGTTGATGTTGATGGCATATGTTGCATGATAATCAAGTAGGGTGGTAAATGATTTATATTAAGGCAAGTGGCAAGAGACTGTGTACCAGGGTGGGTCTGTGTGACATTGGATTGGAGATTCTGTGTGAATCGATTGTATTAATTTCTGAGATTTATTTGAAAGTCTTACATCGGTAAATTAAGGATTAAAACTTGTACAGTATTGAACTAGGCTAATTCATACAACCACATCTCTTATGAGGTAGACCTAGCTTAGTAAGTTATCGGGTCTTGACATATGATATTTCAGGTGAAAACCAAGCTGTGTTAGCGGTTGAGGAATGTGTGGGTTGTAGTGGCTCCACATTTTGAACAGTGAATGTTCCTAGTCCCACGATAAGTCTCTTTTATTTATTTATTTTTGCTTTGTATGAGGGAGGGATAGTGAAATCAGGATTATCAAGAGTGTCTTTGTTCGGATAAAATTTTAGAAAAGTTTTGTTATGATATTCTTTGTCGCACGTCGATGGTTACGTGTTATGGCCAACATTATAAAATTGTTCCTATCTTGTAGGTAAAATGTATAACCTATGTAGAGTGTACAACCTATTCGAATAGATGTGTCTTCAATCATGGATAATGCTCAAAATTTCACACAATGGTTAGATTTTGTAAAATAAAACTTGGAAAAGAGGGCTGTGTGCCAATAAAAGTTTTGGAATTTGGTGTAAACTGTGCGCCAGTTTTATGTTGATAATTATTTGAGAAATTTATTATTATTTTTAGTTGTTTACTGTTGTTTCAATCTATTTATGATATTCAATCGAAAATATTGTTTACTGCAAAATAGTCATATCAGCCATTCTTTTAGAATAAACTTTGCATGTAATTATAATAAACTTGCATTCTGTGTATAACTTATTGAGTGTTTTATATACTCACCCTTGCCATAGTTAACCATCAGTTGAAGAGGAGTTTGCATCTACTTTAGATGAGGAATTTCACAAGAAGGCGAGTTACTATGAATCAAATCTTATCAGATATATGTGATATATCAATAGATTATCCGTCGAAGTTTTTTGTTTCGCTGTTGTTTATTCAGAGGTGATCGTGCGGAATATTAGCACCCTTACTTGCCAAGAAAACCGGGAGCAACCAGCCCTCCCACGTGGCGCCCGATTTTTTACGAAAAGCACCCCGGTTTCTTCGAAATTACGTCCAGATCCTTGTGCGATTTTATGTGAGGGGAAAATATTTTTCCAGGTTCGCGTTTAGGTCCCTGGTTTGCCGTTTTACATGGAGGACCTCCCATTAAGTACGAATCGTGAGCGAGCCCTTTCCTAATTTTTGTAATAGCGAACAGGTCCAAAATTATAACAAATAGGTCCTCGTGCTTTACGTTCGGGTCCTTTCTCCGTTTTGTCCGAAAAAAATATTTTCGTGATCCGTTTTTTCTCCAGAGCATGCGAAAAATATTTTCAGTAGTCGTTTTTCCAAAAAAAAAAATGGAAAACCGTTTCCTTTCTCCGTTTTGCCCGGAAAAAATGTTTTCGTGATCCGTTTTCCCTCCGGAGCATGGGGGAAATGTTTTCGGTGGCTATTTCCCTCCAAAAAAATGGGAGACCGTTTCCTTTCTCCGTTTTGCCCGAAAAAAAATATTTTCGTGATCCGTTTTTTCTCCAGAGCATGGGAAAAATGTTTTCATTGTTCGATTTTCCAAAAAAAAATGGAAAACCGTTCCCTTTCTCTGTTTTGCCTGGAAAAAATATTTTCGTGATCCGTTTTTCCTCCGGAGCATGAGGAAAATGTTTTCGGTGGCTATTTCCCCAACAAAAAAAAAATGGGAGACCGTTTCCTTTCTCCGTTTTGCCAAAAAAAAAAATTCGTGATCCATTTTTTCTCCGGAGCATGAGGAAAATGTTTTCGTTAGTCGTTTCCCAAAAAAAATGGAAATTCGTTTTTCGTTCGTCGTTTCTCCGTTTTTTTCCCTTTTTTTTCTCATTTTTCACGGGAAAATAAGCGCATAGGGTGTTAAACTCGGCATCTAAAATTTGTTTTGCGGCTCGATCTCTATGTGACACTACGTTTTGGTGTGACATTACAAATTGCGAAATTAGAGAAGAAAATCTTACGGCTTGAGGTTTACTCGCGTTTTTGGGCCTTTTGAAGCGTTGTGACACCACGGAGTGTCGTAACCTTATTTAACATGCATGATAAGGTTAATAACATTATGAGATGTGGAATTAAGGTTAAAACTATATGATATGGAGGTTAATAGCTTTTCCGGGCCGTTTCCGGGGTTTTGGGCCTTCCCGGGGGAGTTTGGGCCTTGGTGGGCTTTGGTGGGATGGAGTAGGTCTCCGTAACGGACTAGGTTTGGGTGTGGGGGCTGGTAAAAGGGCTCCCCACCAGCCCTTGGGACGTCCACCCCTGCCCCATGTGCCCCTAACCCTAGCCGCCACCCTTCCTCCTCCCTCCACCTCCTAGCCGCCCCATCTCTTGCCCCCATGGCGCCCCCATTGCTCCCCATTGCACACCACCTCTCCTCCACCCCCCTTGCTGCCCTAGGGTGACCTCCCACCCCTGCATCCTCATGGATCCATCCGAGGAGCGAGGAGCGAGGAGCGAGGAGCGAGGAGATCGATTGGAGTTTTCGTGAGTCGGGCAAAGGTATGATCATGGGGCTCCTCGGGGATGATATAGGTACTGTTATTAGGGAGTTTATCAAGTTTTTAGATCAATTGGTGGTGCTGGATTTGAGTAATTTGGGTTAGATCTAGATGTTGCCACGTTTCTGTTTTCGGGCAGATTGAGCAGTCGAGCTAGGGTTCGCGTTTTCGCCAATTTAGAGTCCGAATCTTGTCGTACAGATGTTGAAGAAGTTTTAGATAATTTAATTATCTTTCCGTGGATATAAAGAAAGTTAAATTCCGCCCAGCCGTTTAAAAGTTATGGCTGTTTTACCGAGCGTGTTAAAATCTGTGACGTAATTGGAACAGATCACGGTAATCTGTAGATTAGACGACATTAGAGTCCGAATCACTCTTTCCCTATACCTAGAGAAAGTTGGGAAATTTCCTAAGCTACGCGAGGATGTACTTGTTTAATTGATTCGGAGTCCCAGAACTCAAGTTATGCTTTTTGCAAGGCTGCTATCCCGTCGGGACAGAACCTCTGTTTTTAGGTTTTGCGAGTAGTGGGCAATGTCGGGTTAGATGGGGTTTTGCGTACTGTTTTGTGGGCATGATTGTGAGTGTGTGATGCCTATGTGCAGGTGGTATGACACCAGGAGTGCCCTCGACTTCCCACAAATCCGTCGCCCGCGGTTGAGGCAAGTGTGTTGTAATGTATAGCGGATTGTAGGTTGCTTGTTGTTATTGGATGAAAGATTGAATACTTGCTATGATCACTTGCCTTGCTTGCTGTTTTCCAATGATATATTGAGTATGATTATCATGATATGATGCTATGTGTCTATACTTATCATGATTCGATGCCATGTGTAATATTTGTCATGATGAGATGCCATATGTTTATGTACATGTGAAATATGATAATTGGCATAGTTGCATGCATGACATGAGATGGGGCGAGGGCGGTGAGAAAGTCATTAACTAATCCGAAAAAGGCCGGTGAGAAAGTTATGACTAGTCCGGAACGCCATTGAGTAAGACCTACATCGTGATTCCATTCACGTGGTGAATGGAAGCGAGGAGTAGGCACCCTCCATCTTCGGGATGGAAGGGGGGAGAGGGTGCACACCGACGGGTGTGTACTCAACCATACCGGTATGAGTTTCCAAGGAGATATGAGCATAACATTGCATTGCATTGCAATACATATTTAATGATGATGATGATGTTGTTATGTGCTCAAGTATGAGATGTTATATGTGATGTAAGGTATTATTGTCTTGTAAATGATCCTGTTGTCCATTACAATATGCTTGCTGAGTTTTCGAACTCACGCTTGTGTTTTATGTTGTTTTTAGGTACTTTGAGATCGGCATGCGGGAAAAAGGGGTCTAGCTACACTTCTACACGTAGCTCCACCATCATAGTCCATAATTAATCACTTGGAGACATGATATTTAGAGTTATGCCATAAACTTAATGTAGGGTTTAATTTAGCATGCTTGTGATTCCTTATTTGCTTGGTTATAGCTTATGAAGTGGTTGAGCATGCTTTTATTGGCGTAATTTGATGATATATCCATTTATGTTGATGTTTTATTTGTCGTGTGCTATGACATATCTTGCCATGATATTGATATTGTGTTAATTCATGTTAAAACAAAGGAGATGCTGCCGAAATCTCGGTTTTTAGCATGTGCGCCTTTGCTGGAATTTATGTTTAATTGTGGTATTTAGATGTTGTTTAGCTTATGTTTGGTAGCATTCAGGCATATTAAATGCCTGGGGTGTTACTGATTGGTATCGAGCGGGTGTAGGTCCTTGGAATGTGAATTTTTAGTATCATGCTATAGGGTACAACTAAAATGTGATGTGGAATAACTTAGAAACATGGCTTAGGTCTTAACTAAAACTTTGTTATAGGATAGCAACATTAAAACTTGCAAAAGTGGTATAAGTAATTTAAAATTTGACACACATGGATGCACAGTAGGAAAGGGCATGGGAATCGTTGCTTTACGCTTAAATGTTTTGTTTGAGCCTTGATGTTGAATGCTACATTTGTTTATGTATGTTGCTATGTTTATGAAAGAATTGAATGGAATTGTTCATGTTATTATGTTAAAGTAGGGTTGTGGTGCCGAAGGGTTTCGGTCACCTCTCTTTATTCATTGTAAGGGTGAAGTGTGACGGTGTGGCCGGTTAGCGCCATCACCGAAGAACTATTAACCCATGTAGGAGAAGAGTGCTTACCCTTTCTGTCGTAGATCGGGTAGTTGACGGGAGTCAAATATAAGAGTTTGGTGGTGGGTTCCTTCGTATGTTCTTCACCGTTCTGACGGTTGGTTTTGGTTGGTTTTCTTGGTTTTAGTTGATGGAAACTAAAAGAAAAATGTTTGGTATTGGATTTTTCGCGGATCATTCCGTATGCAATTTGTGGTTTTTGGTCTTCCTTGGTTGGAAACGAAGAAGAAGAGTTTAGAGTTGCGCCTTTTTAGTCGCCTTTGCTTTGACACCCGGTTTTGCTGGTTATTGTGGTTTGTCTTAGGGAGGAAACATATGTGGTTGTTGTCCTCCCTATCTGAGAAAAGAGTTGAAGTTATCCTAGTGCCGACCTTAGGTTGGGTGGAGCTAAGTTTTGTAACTTTATCGGAAAAGGTTTGGTTGAACATTTTGTTTTCCCTAGTGCATCCTTCTTCCTTCTTGGAAGTATGGATCTTGAGATTTCTTGAAGAGTTTTGTGGGTAAATTTGGGAACTTGAGAGTGGAACTCTCCTGCATTTCTGTTAGAGTTTTGTTTTCTTCCTTGCCTGGAAAAGGAGAAATTGTCTATCGGTGTTAGATTACGGTTCTTGAGTTGTGGTTGTCCTTAAAAGTGGAGTTGCATCCTGTTTGTCAAAAGTGAAAATGGTTGTTTAGCATGTCATGTAGTATGTAACAATGTGGTTATTAGAAATGATTTGTTCTTAAGTTAATTGGTGAGCTGAATCAGTTAAAAGTAATATTTGTGCTTAGCTTAAGATTAAATGAACTTCTAGTGTTGCAGATTACCCTATAATGAGAATGAATAAATATGTTAATGTACATGCTTAGAATCTGTTGCCTTGCTTTGAAAGTGCTTATGACCCTCGAATATGTTTAAAGTTTTAAACCCTAATGCATAGTTAAAACATTAAGATGATGTAGACTGCCGATATTGTTAAAGAAACTTTACTGGTTGTCTAAAGATGTTCTAATCTAATGGATTAATAGAGAGATTTAATCGTGTTGACTAGTGACTTTAATTTGGAAGTTGATTAGAGTTGCTTTTTATATTGTCGCAAACCATTAGTATAATTGGAAGTATGCAGTTGTGTTCCTACGATGCTAGTATCGATGTCAATTGTGAAGACATAGGCTTTGCTGTTTATGTTATTGCTAAAGCATTGGGATGGTCTAACCTATTAAATTTGTTTTTATAGTTGGAGTATGTTGTGTAGTGACAATTTGTTATGGTATATGGATAGTGTAACTAAAAACAATGTAGTTGTTTTTATGATTATGCCTATTTATGGATATTGATGATTTAGTAGTGGTGGTAATTGTTTGGATTACTTTTTGGAAGCCATTGTAAAATAGAGATTATTATAACATGTGGCGATGAAGTGAACCATGGATATTTTAGCATGATATAGAATTGTATCCTAAAGAAGGTGTATCTTAGGATCATAATTTTCGACTTTGTCTTATGGAGATACTATTTGTATGTTGAAGTCATTTGTTAATGGAATAAATTTTGATTGTCAAGATGTTGACGTATTTATGGTATAAAAATTGATAGGATGATCATGCTTAAGTATCTGTTGAAGTACTACGTTTGAAATATAGAATACGTTGTTTTATGATGTGTTGGTTTGTGGGGTTCTTGAGGAGGTAGTATGGATTGATTTAAGATGGGTTTTCTCGATAAGTAAATTGTGATTATGGAATGCTTAAATGTTAAGGATAGTGGGACACTGGTTATGGTGAGTCTCATGCCGAGCTTGTGTATAAAACCTTTTGGTCTGGGTTGGTGGTTTGCTATCTTGGTTAAATATTTTTTTTGGTCAAGGTGTTCTTTATGTTGCATTTTCGAGTTTCCCTAAAACTCGTAGAGGTTGGTGCCCATCTTTGGTTTTGGCTAAGTTGTTCAGTTTATGCTATGAGTTTGATTTTGCACCCAAAAGCCTTTGAGTGGATCGCGCTCCTTCGCGTTCGCACTGAAGCATACTTGGAGTAAATCTTAAAAAGGAAGCCGATGGACATAGTGGGCTGTGTTGAAAATTCTTGAGATTTAATTTGTAAGTCTATTTGATTGGAACTGGATTTATTTGGAAAAGGTCATGTGGTGTTTGCGAGTGTTTCAAAAGGGTGGATTTTATGAATGTTTATAAGTGATTCGGGTTGGTGAAGTGTTCTCATTTTGGGAAAATGAGTCTCCCATTTCTCTTTGAGAATTGATGTTCTCTTTCAAAATGTTGATTTTGGTTAAAACGCGATGCTTTACAAATTTGGCTTTCAATTGTCGACGGGTTATGTATGACGTGGTGTTTTCCTGTTAATGGTGTTCCCCTCATAGTTTTATGATTGGGCGCAATCATCGATGCTATCCAAGTTTTAATCATGTGATGCAGAGGAAGAAGTTGTCTTGTGAATGACTATTTGGTAGCGTTGTACATGATGAATGAATGGTGAAAAGGAAACATGACATCATTTATAGATGTCTATTGATAAAAGAGTCGTTGAGCCAGGTCGGTGAGTAAGTCATATAGGGAAATATAACTAATCCGGTGTGCTCTCGAAAAGCTTGGATTCATGTCATGAATCTAGATTTCCATTTGCTCTTTAGCATGAAAAGAAAGAGTGTAGAGTTCCTGGCATTTGGCTTTGTTGTAAGAGGATTGGGTTTCCTTGTTTCCTTGAGAGTTATTATGGCGGTTGTGGATTCTTTCGATTGGTTTGAGAATCGGTTTTCTCTTCCACAATGTTGTTTTTATGAGATGCTTGGCTGTGGTGAAAGTGAGTCGAGTTGTCATTGATTGTTGAGAATTCCTAACCAAGAATTGTGTGGAGTCTCTCTTTTTGTTTGAGTGGTCCCCGATGCGAGATGTATCGCATTGATTTGAGATTGGAGTTTTTCCTTTGCGACTTGACTTAGGAAAAAAGATCGAGTGATCTTTTGAGGTTGTCAAACCTTTGTTCCAAGTGATTTGTTGTGTTTTGGGTTCGAGTTGATGAATGTGGTTCATCCGACTAAGGGAGTTGCTCTTTGTTGGCATTCTCATTTGAGATGTGAATAGAAATGTCTATGGAATTGTTGAGTATAATGGAGGATTATGCTCATGGGTTTGGTAGTTTTTGAGTGAGAAAGTGTGAGGGCGAGACCCTCATAGGAAAAGAACCAGTTGAGGTTTGGTAATAATTTACAGCTCTACCTTGGGCTAGGCGTAGAACTTTGGTTGTGGTTCGAAGGGTGGTCATGTTGGAAGTTGGTGATGTCGGTCCAAACCTTGTTGAGAATATGGTTGGATTGTTAAAAAGTGATGATAGTTTGAAATATAGTGATCTGTCATGAACTTTGTCGTAGCTAGTTGTCCCTGGGTGTGTGTTATGCCTGGGAGGGGGTAGAATGAAAGTGTAGCGTGGTTTGTGGAAGAAAAGAAAAGTTTTGTCGATGAAGACTATGTACGTAGCTGACATTAGTTAATTTTGATTCTTTGTGAAAAGGGTCAAATAATTGGAAGAGATGGGATTTTGTGTCATGATTGAGTTTGATGGAGTGTGGTAGTCAGGTTGGTTGTGATAGAAGTGCGAAATGTTTGTCGTGAGGATTCGAGCGTTTTGGGTTGATGGAGCCTTTGCGGCTGAGAAGCCTTTTGTCCCTTGGGGACTTGGTAGTTGTTTTTGGTGTCCTTCGGATTCGAGGTCGAATCCAGTTGAAGGGGGGAAGAATGTGACACTACGTTTTGGTGTGATATTACAAATTGCGAAATTAGAGAAGAAAATCTTACGGCTTGAGGTTTACTCGCGTTTTTGGGCCTTTTGAAGCGTTGTGACACCACGGAGTGTCGCAACCTTATTTAACGTGCATGATAAGGTTAATAACATTATGAGATGTGGAATTAAGGTTAAAACTATAGGATATGGAGGTTAATAGCTTTTCCGGGCCGTTTCCGGGGTTTTGGGCCTCCCGGGGGAGTTTGGGCCTTGGTGGGCTTTGGTGGGATGGAGTAGGTCTCCGTAACGGACTAGGTTTGGGTGTGGGGGCTGGTAAAAGGGCTCCCCACCAGCCCTTGGGACGTCCACCCCTGCCCCATGCGCCCGTAACCCTAGCCGCCACCCTTCCTCCTCCCTCCACCTCCTAGCCGCCCCATCTCTTGCCCCCATGGCGCCCCCATTGCTCCCCATTGCACACCACCTCTCCTCCACCCCCCTTGCTGCCCTAGGGTGACCTCCCCACCCCTGCATCCTCATGGATCCATCCGAGGAGCGAGGAGCGAGGTGCGAGGTGCGAGGAGCGAGGAGCGAGGAGCGAGGAGATCGATTGGAGTTTTCGTGCGTCGGGCAAAGGTATGATCATGGGGCTCCTCGGGGATGAGCTAGGTACTGTTATTAGGGAGTTTATCAAGTTTTTAGATAAATTGGTGGTGCTGGATTTGAGTAATTTGGGTTAGATCTAGATGTTGCCACGTTTCTGTTTTCGGGCAGATTGAGCAGTCGAGCTAGGGTTCGCGTTTTCGCTAATTTAGAATCCGAATCTTGTCGTACGGATGTTGAAGAAGTTGTAGATAATTTAATTATATTTCCGTGGATATAAAGAAAGTTAAATTCCGCCCAGCCGTTTAAAAGTTATGGCTGTTTTACCGAGCGTGTTAAAATCTGTGACGTAATTGGAACAGATCACGGTAATCTGTAGATTATACGACATTAGAGTCCGAATCAGTGTTTCCCTATACCTAGAGAAAGTTGGGAAATTTCCTAAGCTACGCGAGGATGTACTCGTTTAATTGATTCGGAGTCCCAGAACTCAAGTTATGCTTTTTGCAAGGTTGCTGTCCCGTCGGGACAGAACCTCTGTTTTTAGGTTTTGCGAGTAGTGGGCAATGTCGGGTTAGATGGGGTTTTGCGTACTGTTTTGTGGGCATGATTGTGAGTGTGTGATGCCTATGTGCAGGTGGTGTGACACCGGGAGTGCCCTCGACTTCCCACAAATCCGTCGCCCGCGGTTGAGGCAAGTGTGTTGTAATGTATAGCGGATTGTAGGTTGCTTGTTGATATTGGATGAAAGATTGAATACTCGCTATGATCACTTGCCTTGCTTGCTGTTTTCCAATAATATATTGAGTATGATTATCATGATATGATGCTATGTGTCTATACTTATCATGATTCGATGCCATGTGTAATATTTGTCATGATGAGATGCCATATGTTTATGTACATGTGAAATATGATAATTGGCATAGTTGCATGCATGACATGAGATGGGGCGAGGGCGGTGAGAAAGTCATTAACTAATCCGAGAAAGGCCGGTGAGAAAGTTATGACTAGTCTGGAACGCCATTGAGTAAGACCTACATCGTGATTCCATTCACGTGGTGAATGGAAGCGAGGAGTCGGCACCCTCCATCTTCGGGATGGAAGGGGGGAGAGGGTGCACACCGACGGGTGTGTACTCAACCATACCGGTATGAGTTTCCACGGAGATATGAGCATAACATTGCATTGCATTGCAATACATATTTAATGATGATGATGTTGTTATGTGCTCAAATATGAGATGTTATATGTGATGTAAGGTATTATTGTCTTGTAAATGATCCTGTTGTCCATTACAATATGCTTGCTGAGTTTTCGAACTCACGCTTTTGTTTTATGTTGTTTTTAGGTACTTTGAGATCGGCATGCGGGAAAAAGGGGTCTAGCTACACTTCTACACGTAGCTCCACCATCATAGTCCATAATTAATCACTTGGAGACATGATATTAAGAGTTATGCCATAAACTTAATGTAGGGTTTAATTTAGCATGCTTGTGATTCCTTATTTGCTTGGTTATAGCTTATGAAGTGGTTGAGCATGCTTTTATTGGCGTAATTTGATGATATATCCATTTATGTTGATGTTTTATTTGTCGTGTGCTATGACATATCTTGCCATGGTATTGATATTGTGTTAATTCATGTTAAAACAAAGGAGATGCTGCCGAAATCTCGGTTTTTAGCATGTGCGCTTTTGCTGGAATTTATGTTTAATTGTGGTATTTAGATGTTGTTTAGCTTATGTTTGGTAGCATTCAGGCATATTAAATGCCGGGGTGTTACACTCTAATATTTTTTAAGACATGTATTATTGCATGTTGACCGCATAGGGTGTTAAACTCGGCGTCGATAGCTTTTTTTGGCAGTTTGGGATCTAATATTTCTCAGAACATGTATTATTCTTTTTTCCCCCAAAAAGAGCCGTTGTTTCGCTGGTTCGTCGACGGTTCTTACCTAGCGTATTTTTTCCAAAAAATACCCAAGCGAACAAAAAAAACTCGGATATTCTTACCTTTCTTTAGAGATAAAAATTTGGATCAAATTTTGCACGACGCGGCAGAGCGCGCAACTCTCACTAGTAGGTACAACACGCCGTGGCTATAGAAGCCCGTTGAGTCTATGGAGTGCCTGTACTGCTGTACAGTACGATCCAAGTTCCACCTCTATGCATGCATGTGCGATATGTACCCTGACCTGCCTCGGTTGTGGGGAGGGTTCTTTTCTTTGCCCATCACCGACAATTTCATCGTTGTCAGCTGATAGCTAGCTAGCAAGCAGTTGTTTTCAAGCTATGGGAACATTTATTGTGTTAAATTAACATGTTTCATGCAACTGTACATGTTGATGACGTATGGAGACTTGGTAACTATTTCCCCAACTGCCCTGCACATGTTATATAGTAGCTTTGAACACGATCTGTGTTCTGCACGACTACATTATTAACAAATGGTAAATTACTATTGTGTTAAATTAACATGTTTCATGCAACTGTACATGTTGATGACGTATGGAGACTTGGTAACTATTTCCCCAACTGCCCTGCACAGGTTATATAGTAGCTTTGAACACGATCTGTGTTCTGCACGACTACATTATTAACAAATGGTAAATTACTACTAAAACCATTCGTTAATGAAGTTGTACATAAAAGTCACGGTACGTACACACTACTGGAATGCCATCAATGAGACTTAGAAGCTAGGCAAATTACACTGTTTACGTATCATCATCACGATTAAGGAATTGGAAACCGGAACTAGCTAGGGTGCTTCCGGTTTTCACCTCGTTTGTGCATGTATTTTTATTTTGTGTACAATATCTCACAAGCACTGAAATACATACATATTTCGATGGGCATGGATACCCATGATTTCAATACTTTTTGGATGTTGGATACACATCCAACGGTCCACCCGCTCTCCCCCTCCTTTAATAAAAACCAGCTCGATCAACCCTAGCCATCCTAGTATCCGAGCGCCGCCGCCTTACCTCCACTAACGTCGGCTGCCATTGCTTGCGATGCCCCCCTCGTACGTCCTCGCCGGCGTCGCCTCACCGACACTGACAAGGCCCTCCGGCAAACCCCTTGCCCCTGCTACCGCAGCCCATCTCCCTCAGCACTGCCGTCACTCTCCTTATCCTCTCCTGCCGTTACCGCCACTTGCCTCAATCTCCCCCGCAGCTGCCGCCTTCCCCATCTCCAATGGCTACCATAGCTGGTTCCACTACTGCTACCCTCGCTTCCTAATTGCTTGTCGTTCTTATTACCCTACCGACCTCCACCACCCTCTTCAGACCCTTCGCCATCAGTCCTCCTGTTCCCACCTAGCCTCCCTCTATATCCAGCCCTGGCGAACCGGAGCCCTAATTAACCTACCACTGCTGCTGTCGAAGCCTCACTGAAGACGGAGATGGAGGTGGATAGGTGATCGAATCGTGATGCAGATTATCACAAGGTTAGAAATTCGAATAATTTGGACCAAAAAAATCATACACATGATATATAGCAATTCCTATATTTCAGTGGCCCTGGACTAATTGCTAGGGTTTTAGACTTTTAGTTCAGAAAACAATATGGACATTGTGTTAGGTTTAGAGCACGGCAAAATAATGGAAACAATGATTTAACGTGGAAAAACCCTCTCGGAAAAAATCACGGGAAACAATCTACTATTTAGTTCAAGGATTACATGTACAAGGGGCTGGCTTATATAACCAAAGAGTCCGAGTTGTAGAAGACTAGGACTAACAATCTATTTGGATAATACCAAAAGATATGGTAGTTAGAGATATTTGAGTTATCTCGAACACATTGTGATTTGAGTTGTTGACTTGTGGTTCTTCGTTTTCCACTACCCGTAGTATATGTACTTATTGTGGAAATTGAACTATTTTCTATTAAATTCCAGCGAAATTTATGTGAAAATCCTGCCTTCAAAAGGCTACTAGATCGTACTCGATCGAGGATACTAGGCTAGCAACCAAACGGGCAAACGGCATCCGCATGAGTGTCAGCTCAGGACAAAAGCTAAATCAACCCCCAATAAAAGTCGTGTAAGCGGATAATACAAACCTAGCTAACGTAGTTGATTTAGCTTAGCCTCTTGCCGTTGTGTGTACATACATGCGCATCTACGTTAACAACCATGCCTGCAGCTTGCGTTATGTGTCCACCACCCACCGACGACGGCGGCGGCGACGAGCGCTATCTTGAGCTCATGTGTGGGATGAGGAAGAGATGGGGAAGGTGTGGGTGGGGAGAAGTACTTTTAGATTGGTGCTAACGCCACGTGGCATGATTTGGTGTAGAGCCTCAAAAGGAGGGCGTTAGGAGCCTCCCCAGAGAAATTTTTTTTCCCGTTTGGTACGGTGTTGAGTACAGTCAAGATCAGTACATGTACTCCATGCAGTCGTGTTGGACCAGACAAGATGCAAGCACAAGCATTGATGTGAGAGCATGCACATGTGGTGTACGTACCTGAGAGTACGACGAGGTCCTGGAGGCCGAGGCCCTTGCCGGAGAAGTTGGAAAGGAGGATGTCGAAGTTGGAGGTCGGCGCCGGGATGTCTGCCAGCGCCTCTTGGTCGCTCGACACCGTGCCGTCGCGCCGCCCCGTCTCCACCTCCCACAGCTTCCTCCTGTACTGGAACGACACCGAGTCCCGCGCGGCGAGGGCCACGATGTCGGCGCAGGAGACGACCCCGGGACATGCCTGCTCCAGCGCCGCCTTCACCTCCTCGATCACCTCGAACCCGGCCAGCGACAGGTTCGGCGCCGCGTTCTTCTCAGCCGTGTTCGTCGGTGAGTTCAGAAGCACCGACGCATCGCACCCCTACAAGTTCCACATAATAAGCTCCAAAAGGCCAAACCTCGTCCACTCACACAATTAAACATGCAGACATAGTTGAAAGTGTATATTCTTCATGAAGAGATCAATCGCAATTAATTATGACTATATTTGACTAAGGTCGTCCGCGGATGAGAGACGCATGCAGTACCCTGACGAAGCAGTCGTGGAAGAACATGCGGAGGAACTTGGCGGCGAGCTCCGGGTTGCCAGCGACGCTGTTCCACACGACCCTCTGCGCGATCTCCTCCGCCTGCGGGCAGCTCTTCTTGTAGAACCCTTTCTTCAGCCCGGCCGCCTGCGCCGCCGCAATGCCGATGCTGCCGGAGAAGACCAACACCACGGCGACCAAGTTTACCAAGCCCTTGCCCTTCATCATTTTGTTATTACTACTACCTAGCCCTCTGAACATAGGAGCAATGGTGATCGAGTGATCGATGAACTTTAGCGAGCTAGCTAGGTAGCTTTATATGGCTAGCAATTAACATACTCGTCAACTATGCATCTGATATACTTGGCATAGATTACAACCAGCTGTTCGGCAGCTGTTGAGGTTAATAAATGCGATTGTTATGTTGGATTTTGTGTATACTAGCTTACGTTTCTGGTACCCAAAATTGTGCATGCATGGGCGTGAAGTCTAAGGCAGCATAGGCTTACTAGAGTATTCGTGCGTGCATGCATGTATTCGTGCGTGCATGCATGCATGTATGCCACTGTTTGAGCGTTTGACGGTCTTGTCATCGGATTAATGTGAGCATGTGGCCCGATCCATAACCACTTTATTGTCACCGGGCTATTAAGGTGGATCATGATATGACGTGAACATTTCAACGTCTCCTACACAAACATGTACATGCGTCAGTGCTCCATTAGCTTAATTATTGAGCTTCATGGGATGCAAGCCCGAGCGGTAACATCTCTTTTACTAACTAGGTCAATAGTGCGGCGTGAACAAAAAATGAATTTGTATTTTTTTCGAAGAAAGGGTCTGGATGTAAGGAATGAGAACCTGTTTATTATTTTTTTGGACCTGAGCGCTACCCTGAAAAATTAGAAAAGGGTTCGTTCGAGATTTGTATTTAATAGGAGTTTTTTTTCTGTAAGGTAACGAGCGAGGGATCTAGACGCTAATACGCTATTTGTAAACGTTTTTCTTACCCTCACATAAAATCGCAAATGATTTTTTTGTAATTTGCAGGAACCTATCCGTAATTTAAAGAAAACGGAGCACTACTACAAAATCGGGCATCACAACCGGCCTATTAGAAACGGTTTGGTACGAACCGGTTGTAATGCTCGCACCAGAAGCGGTTCGTGGCAACAGGCCGGAGGGGATCTCTAGAAGCGGTTCGTGGCACGAACCCCTTCTAAAGCCCCACATTTAGAAGGGGTTCGTGTCACGAACCCCTTCTAAAGATCTTTACAAGCGGTTCGTGTCCCCAACCGCTTCTAAAGCTTTAGAAGGGGTTCGTGTCACGAACCACTTCTAAAGTTGGGGCTTTAGAAGGGGTTTGTGACACGAACCGCTTCTAAAGACCCCCTTCAGAAGGGGTTCGTGTCACGAACCGCTTGTAGAAACCCAGTTTTAGAAATAATAAAAGGAATGCGTGCCCTACTCTATCAGAGAGCACGCGTGGGTGGGTTGGCTAGATGGATGAGGCGAGTCACGAGGATGGAGTGCTGGTCGTGGGTTCGAATCCCGTTCCCACGATATTATTACTGCTTTTTACCGCTCAGTGTCGCACCACCACAAGCGGTTCCTAGAACCGCTTATGATACCCTTCGAGGTATCACAACCGGTTGGTTTTGAACCGCTTCTAGAAGCTGGTTCTGTAGTAGTGGAGGGATTTTTTTCGCAAAATCGATGGAGGCATCCACCCCTTCCGTGAAATCTCCCGAAAATAAGGATCGGAGTATTGGTAGACCTGCGTGAAATCTCCCGAAAATAAGGATTGGAGTATTGGTAGACCTGCGTGTTTACTTTTTAGGTTTAAAATAGTGAGTATAGAAGCATTTGTGAGTGTCGTTGATTGTTGCCTTAGATGCCGCCACCCCTGAATTTGGCGGTGCCCACCGTTGCCCCAGATCCCGCCACCGCTCGAGCTAGTGCCATGGGCTGTTGCTGCATCTACCGGTGCTGCAGCTACTAGCGATTGAGGACGAGATGAATTAACGGGCCACTCACCACTGGACTGCGTTGCCACCACTAGGAGCGGAGTCAGTATTTAGAAATAAGGCCAAATAAGTTATACGCAATGTAATTACATTTAATGATGGGGTCAAATAGCACTGACGACAACATAATTCCTAAAATTATACAGGGCTACACTGAAAATATTCAAAGCATGAGGGGGGCCTGCCTCTGCCAGCCTCCCTCTCCCTCCGGCCTCCGCCCTTGGCCATGCACATCTTGGGCCAACGTTTGCCATTATGTTGTGCTGCGCCTCTAACAGCGGCGATTCGGATCCTCTGCCTTTTCTACGTACTCAAAATGCATGGTGTATTTTCACTACTATGGAGCGGGACATCAGTGGCGGTTCATAAGAGACATCAGTGGCGGTTTTTGAACCGCCACAGATTAAGCGCCAGTGATAATCGGAGATTTTCAGAGGCGGTTTGAAAACCGCCACTGATAATACTCATTAGTGGCGGTTGGAGAGAAAAACCGCCACTGATAATGATAATATCAGTGGCGGTTCCAGCTAAAAACAGCCACTGATAATTCCATATCCGTGGCGGTTCCAGCTCAAAACCGCCACTGATAATGATAATATCAGTGGCGGTTCCAGCTAAAAACAGCCACTGATAATTCCATATCCGTGGCGGTTCCAGCTCAAAACCGCCACTGATAATTCATACCAGTGGCGGTGCCAATTAAAAACCGCCACTGATATATTATCAGTGGCGGTTTTTAATTGGCACCGCCACTGGTATGAATTATCAGTGGCGGTTTTGAGCTGGAACCGCCACTGATAACCCCGTCCGACAATAAAAAAAACCTGCATTTCTGGCTAGCCTCAGGAAAGTGCTAGCCATGCCCTCTAAAACAGCACACAAATGAACTACAGATATAGTAACAAGTACCTCAGTAGAAAATAAAAATGATCAGTGTCTTCTTACATTCACTGGTCCCTTGCAGTCTAGATTCCCATATAAGATAACTAACCATAGATATGATCATGTGCAAAGACTATTGGCAACAAGTTAGGATTACTGCTACTGTAGGATTAGCCTTTTGTTGTATGATGCACTAAGATGTTTAAATCATAATTCACCTGGTAGCCATATCCGTTATACTGAGGCACATATCCCATCTGTAAAGCTCCAAATAATGAAGTCTGCTGCATGGCATTTGCATTTGACATATTAGATGACTGCAATTGAGCCTTTCGTGCTTTTCGAGCCTGCCTTTCTTTTTCTGTGTCAGCCCATTTTATAACCAAAGGTACACTACTTGAACCCTAACAAAAAGATCAGGGCACGTCACGATTTATATAACCAAACATGAAGCTGCAGAAGAAAAGGAAATAATAGTGTCCAATTTCCAATCATTATATTTTCAAAATTTTCAAATTCAAAACGTAGCAATAAACTGGACTAGTTTTTTGCCCGGAAACATACCCAAAACCAGGCGGAACCGGCCAACTTCTGGCTTAAGGCTAGTTCCAGTTTCTGAAACCCTGGTTCCCATCGCTCATATAAGATCCAGAATGTCTGTCTGTTTGTCTACCTACCTACCTATCTAGCTATCTATCTATCTATCTTTTCTTTTCTTTTTTTCTTTCTTTTCTTTTTGAGATGTCTTGCAGTACTATAACTAAAAAAATTGGACTACACAATCCAATTATAGTTGGGTATGCATTATATTAATCCAGGATTCGAAGCAAAAGACTATCCCCACAAGTCAGTAGAAATTATTTGGAATCCTTAACTTTTCACAAACCTCTATTTGGTGCTTCCCATTTAGAGCTTCAATAGCAGCCACAGCTTGCTCTTTTGTTTCGTACTTCAGAAAGGCACAACCGGCTGCAACATCCACAGTTGTTAAGCTAAATGTGCAGAAAAGTCTAAAGTAATCTTCATTTCAATCAATAAGAAAAACAACTCTTTCCATAAGAAAATTTTACCTTTGCTCGTATGTTGTGAACCTCTCAAAATTTGCAAGTCTTTGATATTCCCAAATTTTGAAAACAAATCAGTCATCTCAGCATCTGTTACATTTTTTGGGAGCATTCCAATGAACAGTTTGTGCTCTTGAAGCAACAGCATAGACAAGTCAGTCGAATGAGGATCAAAATAATATTCTGATCAATAACTGATACACAAATTCATTATGAGTAAAATAATTTTAGAAAGCCTCGTACCCAATCCTACAATAAAAAAACCTGCATTTCTGGCTAGCCTCAGGAAACCTACATATACATCTCAAAAGTAATTAGCATAGCAAATGTGTAGTAAGGACACAAAGATAAATAAGATAAAATTAGAAACATGAGAATGGCAGTAAAAATTGTGCGAGAAATCAAATAGATGTAATATTAAGCTTTGTCTTACTTCAGCAAGTGAGTATAGCGTGTATCAAGCAAATGTTCTTACTGCATTGAATTTCTATTTGGATTACTGTTTCCCCAGTAGACAACACTCAATAAGAAGGAATACAAAGATGAGCACCATCATCAGTACATCCTAACCACATTTAAAGACTTCAGATCTACTAACGAACCAACTACTTCGTAAGCTACGAGCCTACGAGCCTTCAGAGTTGTTTGGAGGCGAAGGACGTGTAAGAAGAGTATGGATCAATGGATCGTTGTTGTCTTCATCATAAAACTCGCCCTTTTTGTTGATGACTTCCTCATGATGAAGTAGGCGAGCTGTCCCTGAATGGCTTGGATTTCAACAGGAAGCAATCCTGCCGTATGCAATTTGAGGCGCTACAAGTAGGAAAAATAAATCTCAGAGTTTATATATAGAAATTGAATGGTGCGAATAAATTCGTGAAGTTAACATGACAAACCTCTACGTCATTGTCTATTATTGTAGAACCTAAGATTTCGCGCATGTATTGGCACACAAAGTACCCACACAAATTTGTGCCTTGCGACTGCTTGTGGCACTGCGATATAAGAATATTGCTTGCGAGATCAGAATATTGAAGGAATTATTTACTATGAAATGCGATATACGAATATTGCTTGTGTGCGTACCAGAAATTTGGTACGGACTGAAAAGGATTTCTGGAATGGGCGGTATCTCAAGCTTTTTGTACAATATCTTTTAAACGCCTCATTCATTAGTCGTAACAGCTCTTCGTAGTCTTTTGTATCTTTGTCCAGTGGGTCCATGATCAGCAGCTTGCTATTTTCTGGAGTAATTACTACGAGAATCCAATGGAACCTACATATGCATGTATGATGCTATAGTCATTACTCCTAGGAGCGGCTACGAGAATTCAACGAATAATTTAACTAGCCAGCGAGAAACTTACTTAAAATTGTATGGAAGAAGTATGAAGTCCTTATCTTGTAGTTTTAGTAACGCCCTGTATACGTATTCCTCGACCTCCTTTGGTGCTCTTATGATTTCGGTCTGACAGACCGTTCCCGGGTCGAGGAATCCCACTGGCCCCTTGGTTCTTCTCAATTCAATCAACTCGTATCTAGATAAGGAAAAAGTTAGACATGACATTTATCGGTATTACATGAATGTAAACCATGATTTATATATTAGCCACTTACAGTGCCCAGCATCTCAAAAAACAGATGTCAAGGGCGTCGTGATAGAATAGGTTGTGCAAGTCATCAAAAGTATTCAGGAAGTAGCCAGGACCCTCATGGTGAAAATGTTCCGCCTGGAATATGGCAGTGATCACCTTCGGGAGTACATCTTGGTTTGATCGCTCCATGTACCAGTTATGTAAGCACTGCATCATGAGTGTTAGGCTATTAAACTTTGATTCGGTGACTAATGGCTTCCCTATCTCGAATCTCAGCCTTTCTTGATTATGTTGTACTTTAGATTTCGCCTTGCCCTTTCTTTTTCCCAAGATAACATCATACTCTGTTCTGGCTTCCCCTGATCTAACTGATATGGCTTGTCTAATGGGCCATTTCTTTGGATCAGGTGTTGTAAGTTCATCCTTTGAAGTGGTCAAACTGAGCATTTCATGTTGAGGTGTTGGTGACGAATTGGCTCCTGGAATAGGTTCCTTTGAAGTGGGCGCACTAGCAATTTGACGCTCAGGTGTTGGTGATGAATGGGCGAGTTCTACTGCATGAGAGTCTGGCACCACATGGTCCAAGACGATGTCACGCTTACGCCACTGGATGAATGTGTGAACGACACTTCCTAGAGTTGTAACCTCATCATTACAGGGCATTTCCAGCCTGATGTTAGCAAATTGTGGAAGCACCGTGTCCACCTGGACCTTTGCATAACCCGGAGCTATCGGAGAGTTGTGCAAAACATCCCCTTGTTGGTATGGATAAGCTATCCTCAGCGACTGTAAAAATATGTTCATCACAGGTACATTGAGCTGGCAGGGTGTGGGGTCTTGTATGTCGTCCACAGGATAATGGGTGTTGTCCGGTTGTTCCAATGGTGTGGATGCGCAACTGCTACGGTGATTCGTAGGGCTGGCGATAACAGTGTTGTGTCCTTGCGACTGGCTCATAGCTTCTTGTACTTTTTGCTGAACTTGTTGTGCTATGGTGCCTTGTAATTCTCGAAGCACCTTTTCCTTCATCAATTCCAAATCCCGTTCCGCACGCTCTTCTTTGGCTCTCTTGCGACTCCTATAAGAGTCTTCATGCTTTGGAAAACCTATCTTCCAGGGAACCTTAACCCCAACGCCTCGTGTCCGACCAGGGTGCTCTTTGTTTCCCAAGGCCGCTGTTAGTTCGTCCTTCTCCCTATCCGTGTGAAAATTTCCTTGGGTGGACTCGATGTGCAGCTCCTGAATTCGTTGGGAGATTGCCTCAACAGTGCTGCTTTTGAAGACTGAGCCCCCATCAGACATGATAGATGCCCTTGCTAGCACATAATGCTTAACTCGATCCGGTAATCCGGCCAAGGGACTTGTGCCAGTCGATCGGACCGCATCTGATTCTTGCCTCTCCCACAGGGGAATTTTACCCGCGTAGCCGCTCGTGCCTAGTCTATGGGGGTGTGTTCATCCTTGCAATCTGTCGGTGGTGTTCACTGGATTTCATTGCTGTTTCATCTTGCTTCATCGCAACAAATTCCTCCCAATATGGCTCTACTTTAGGATAATCTCCGATGGCTGACCGATTTTTCATCACATAGTTTGTATTCAGCCTCGACTTGAAGTTCCTCCATGCGACATCCATGGTTATCAACGCATTTCGACGCACGAGCTCTTCGGCATCTTCGGGGAATTCAAAAGATTCTTTCAGCTCTATCTATAGATCCATTTTTGTGGCACCGGGCACTTTGTGCCAATCCAAATAGGTGATTGGAACTTTATCCCTTGCGATGTACCCGCATGTTGACCTATATTTTGATGCTATTTTTTTCGGTGAAAGAGGGACTCCAGCATCTGAGACCCTCGTTATGGTATGTCGGCCTTCAGGCTTCTTAGTTCTCCCTCGACCTCGACGTCTTGCAACAGGAGCATCAGCGGGGGAGGCCTCGGCATCTGAGGTGGTTCGATGGATATTAAGATATTTGCTTGGGCTTGAGTTCGGCGAAGGGTTGGAAGCATCCTCTAACACAGGTTGGGGCTTAGAGTCCATAAGAACTACATATATACAGATTGTAGGTTATTATGGAGGACGGGTTGAGGAGGACATTAAAGGTAGCAAAATCTAGTTCATACATACCATTGGCACTACTACTTAATTACACATCAAACAGATTGAGCATATTAAATTTAAGACAATGCAAGTTAATTGATTGATATCGCTCTCAGGCACTTGGTGTAGGAATGCTAGAGACTAGCTCTTACCTCATCTACACCTGGGTCAAGTTTATCTCATTTGAACTAAACAATTAACTATGTAAAGAAGGCCTTGAATCCTTACCTTCCTAATCATGCAGTTTAAGGTATTATTTAATCAATTTCACTGTTCTTATGATCATACCATTGGAATAATACATATATACCGATTGTAGGTTATTTAATCAACCGAACAAACATATATAGCAGTGCATATTGGCAAATAAAGTAACACATACAGTAATCAAAAGAGAACAACTACAGGTAAAGAATAATGAACAAGCTTTGCAGCAATGAAATGAAGTAAACAATTTTTAGCATGTAAGTCTATCGATTCAAGGCCTAATTCACAATATTAATTGTCTAATTCATCATTTGACCCAATTTGCATCATCGAGCAATAAAAGAAAAAGCAAAAGAGCACAAACAATGGACTACAAGATGCCTCGGTTTTAAAATAATATGGTACAAACAGTGACAAGTTCAATCATATCAGTAATCAAGTTAACATAATTGCCAATTGAGAAACACAAATAATATCAAGAGCATAAACAATAGGATAATCATAGATTAAAAATAGGATCCTCAGCTTTCCTTTCTTCAAAAATTGTGCGGAAGCATCCAGAAGCAGGAAATTAAGTCCCGCTAGTATACCAAGGTAGGATATGCTGTCCTACTATTGGAACTCGATCATGTTTCAAAGTAGGATATGCATGTATACCAAGGTATAATAGAAAAATTATCGAAGATCTATACATTTAGGATTTGCTATAGTTTCTAGAAAATAAAAAGTAAACATATGCCTCCTTTTCAAGGTCTGCAATCACATACATGAGCCTTTCTGAAAAGGCATGCATGAAGTGTAAAAATATATATACATATGTAAGCTTTCTGTTCTCATCCAAATCATATGATGCAATAATTATCAGTACGGCTATGATAACTCAAACTATTGATGGAGTGATGCGGTGAGAGTAATGCTTGTGTTGTAGCGATATGAACTTTGTAACCTAGTATGTCTGGCATGCATACCTACTACCCCTACAACATACCTACCCCTACAGCAGAGCAATATGTTCTAATAAATAATTTCAAGAACTACCACTTATATAACGAAATAGCCAATATATCCAACTATATATTGATTCATCTCAGCTGAAAAAGAAATGAAAAAGGCGCTACCACGAAGCATATTGTTTCCCAAAATGTAAGCAACACATGTAGCACTAACCTACACATGCTAGTCATTTCCCAAATCCCTATCTTTCTGTACTTGACATAATCCATCCTATTCTCCAGACAAGAAAAATAGCTCAATAACAAGCATCGGGCGGGCGGGCACAAGAAAAATAGCTCAATAACAAGCATCGTAGTGCATCGGGCGGGCGGGCACAAGAAAAATAGCAACACATGTAGAACTAACCGGGCAGGCAGAAATGAGCATCGGGCGGGGCGGGGTTGCGCACGGCGGCGGGGTCGCGGGCGTCACCGGGTGGGCGTGGGTGCGACATCCGGCGTCGGCGTGGGCTTCGGGAGATCTTGTGCCCGGCGGGGACGGCGCGTGGGGATGAACTTGATGGGGCAGAGGTGGCCGACGGGGGCTCCGGGTGAGGCCGGGCCGGACGAGGGCGCCGGGCGGGGACGGGTCGAACGGGGGCGCTGGGAGACCTTGCGGCGGGAGGAGAGACCTTTGCGGGAGACCTTGCGGGAGGAGCGTTGTGTTCTTAGGGTTAAGTGTGGACATTTATATGGGGCAGTATCAGTGGCGGTTTTTCTTAAGAACCGCCACAGATAGTCCTTATCAGTGGCGGTTTTTCTTAAGAACCGCCACAGATAGGGTTTTTAAGATTTCCTTTTAATATCAAGCTATGACTTGATGTATTAATGTACCTATAATATATATTAACTACTAATTATTCATAATTAATTTATCTATGATGAATAAATATATATTCTTACTAAATTTACTAATTGCTAATGGATGTATGTGTTTACTTATTTCACATGTGAAAATAAAAGAGTATTACAGATACCAAAAATTGCCATTACTTCACATAATACATATTTTTGACATTAAATTTCTATTACCCCACATAAATACACACATTTTGCCATTACTCCTACCTAATTATTTTCTTTCACAATTTGGCCTTCTTCATGATCATCGCGATGATAGGTGGCTTCCGGAGTAGTTTCTTCCTCGAGCCTGATGCTGCCATCTACGAAAGGAGGCAACTCATCAAACTGGTTGTACTCTTCCTCATCCACGACATTCTCAACTTCGACGATCCTTCGTTTTCCTTGAAGAACTACATGACGCTTCTTATCTGCCGGGTCGATTACATAGAAGACTTGTGCTACTTGCTTCGTAAGAACGAATGGTTCGTCTCTATATCCGACTTGCTCGATGTCCACAGTAGTGAAGCCGTATTTGTCCACATTGACACCCTTTCGGAGTTGGACCCAACGACACCGAAACACCGGGATCTTGAAAATGCAGTAGTCGAGCTCCCAAATCTCCTCTATAACCCCATAGAAGCTGCTCTTCTTGCTGCCTGTGTTGTCGTAGGCATCTATACGGACACCACTGTTTTGGTAAGTACTTTTGCTATCCTGAGCTCTCGTGTAAAATGTATATCCATTTATGTCGTATCCTTGCCATGTCACGATTGTACCTGATGGCCTTTTTGCCAACCACCTCAACGTAACACTGGTTTCTTCACCAGACATGTGCTCCTTGAACCAATGATTGAAAACACGATTATGCTCTTTTGTTATCCAAACCTCTGATCGTCCACAATTTTCCCTCTGCAGCTTAGCCTTGTGCATGTCCATATACGGGGACACCTCCACTGACTGTTGCAAGACTGTAAAATGAGCTTGTTCGAACAGAAAATAATCATAAGAATTTGTGGATTTCTTTCCTATTACTCCTTTCCCAGCTAGCCTCCCCTCATGGCGTGATACAGGCACTCCTACCGGTTCAAACTCGTGCATGTAATCGATGCAGAACTCAATAACCTCCTCAGTTGCATAACCTTCTACAATGGAACCTTCCGGCCGCGATCGATTACGCACATATTTCTTCGTAACACCCATGTACCTTTCGAGCGGGTACATCCGATGCGAGAATCTTGGGCCACAAATATTTATCTCATTCACAACGTGAACAATGAGATGGACCATGATATCGAAAAATGATGGAGGAAAATACATCTCTAGATGACACAGAGTCTTGACCACATCAGCCTGCAGTTCATAAAGTCCAATGGGATCGATGACCTTCTGTGAAATCGTGTTAAAGAAGAAACACAACCTCATGATTGCCTCTCGAACCTTGTCAGGCAAAATACCTCTAATTGCAATAGGGAGCATTTGTGTCATCATCATATGACAATCATGAGACTTCATGCCAGTTAACTTTAAATCTTTCATCGATACCAGTTTCTTGATGTTTGCGGAGTAACCGGACGGAACTTTCACACCGTGCAAGCACTTGCAGAGGTCTGTTTTCTCTTTCTTGGACAGAGTGTAGCATGCTGGGGGAAGGTAAAGTCGGCCTTTCCGGGTGTCTTAAGGATGTAGCTCAGCTTTGATCTTCATATTTTCCAGATCCCGACGGGCCTTCAGTCCATCCTTTGTTTTGCTAGGAATATTCAGTAAAAGGCCAAGCACGCTGTCACATACATTCTTCTCTACATGCATTACGTCGATGCAGTGCCGAACCTCTAAGTCCTTCCAATAGGGCAAGTCCCAAAATATGGATCTCTTCTTCCACGTGGTTTTCTCAGTACGGGACCTCGATGTACCCCTCTTTCCAAGAACAACTTTGATATCCTTAACCATATCATATACCTCTTCCCCGGTAAGAGGCCTTGGAGCTGAACCATCCTCCTTCGTACCGTCGAATTGTTTTTTCATATTGCGGTACGGGTGATTCCTTCCAAGGAACCGACGGTGACGCATGTAGACTGTTTTCCTCGAGTTATTAAGCCACACACTACTAGTTTCATCCAGGCATTGGGGGCAGGCTTTAGCTCCTTTTATAGTACGTCCGGAAAGGTTACCCAGGGCCGGGAAATCATTGATGGTGCAGAACAACAATGCGCGTAGAGTGAAGTACTCCCGTTTGTACTCATCCCATACCTGTACACCTTCATTCCACAGTAGCACAAGATCTTCCACCAATGGTTGTAGGTATACATCAATATCGTTGCCAGGTTGTCTCGGCCCTTGAATAAGCAGCGACATCATAATGTACTTTCGCTTCATACACAACCAAGGAGGAAGGTTGTAGGTACAGAGAGTCACAGGCCAGGTGCTATGAATGCTGCTCATGTTGCCGAAAGGATTCATTCCATCCGTACTCAACCCAAACCTTATATTCCTCGGATCATTTCTGAAGTTCTCCCTAAAGAGCCTATCGATGGTTCTCCTTTGGCGAGAATCAGCGGGGTGTCTCAGCTTTCCATCCCTCTTTCGCTCTTCTGAGTGCCATCGCATCAGCTTGGCATGCTTTTTATTTGCAAATAAACGCTTTAGACGAGGTATTACTGGCAAATACCACACCACTTTAGCGGAAGCTCCATTCTTCACCTCTATGCCTTCGCTGTCCTCGCCCTTACGCTTGTATCGCGATGCTTTACACACCGGACATACATGCGTGTCTGCGTAGTCTTTGCGATACAGTATACAGTCGTTTGGACACGCGTGTATTCTTTCTACCTCCAATCCCAACGGACATACAACCTTCTTGGCAAAATACGTGGTCTTAGGCAACAGGTTGCCCTCTGGAAGCATGTCCGCTAAGAGATGTAGCAACGCTGTGAAACTCTTGTCGGAGCAACCATTGCTAGCTTTCAATTTCAGTAGTGAAAGAACGGTGTGCAACTTTGTGTATTCCTCCTTGCAACCCGGGAACAAAGGTTTCTCCGAGTCCTCCATCAAACCCTTGAACTGATTAAACTCTCTCTCACTACTGTAGTTTCCTTCTGCATCGCGCAACATTTGAGCCAGATTATTATCATCATCAACGACCAACCTATCCTCATCGGATCCAAACCCGATGTCAGCTGCCATATTGTCGGCTCCGTCGTCGTCGACATTATCACATTGAAGTATGATCTCCACTTCACCGTGCCTTGTCCAACATGTATAGCTAGGTACAAAGCCCCTCCGAATCAAGTGCAAGTGGATTTGGTCTTTGTCCGAAAACATCTTCTCATTCTTACAATCAATGCATGGACAATGTATGTACTCCGTCTTCTTTTGCAATTTGTTCTCCTCAGCTGCTCTTAGAAAAGCAGATACGCCGTCCATGTATTCTCATTGTAACGGTTTGCATTGTACATCCATCTCCGGTCCATCTACAATTAATTAAAGTAAAAATTATTATTATGCAATAACCTTAATTACATAAATCATCAACATATAAATTAATCTACAAAATGCTAGGTTAATAAAAATGCAAGGCAACTTCATTATCACCTATCTACCATATTAATAAAATTTATTGTTCATTAATATCCAACAATCTTAATTAAATAAATTTAATATATGCTTGCCATAATTTGTCATCTAAGAAAGGCAGACAACAATTAATCTAATGGAGCAAGGTAATAAATTCATCATCTAGATCAATTAATCAAAGCTTTGCAATCTAAGCTTTGCAATTAAATAAACTAGATATAAATATTAAATTGCAACTACATATGAATTAAATATTAACTTTGCATTTGAAGAGAGTACAAGCTTAATTAAACCATCATTGATCAAAATGAGCTAACAATAGCCACTAATGGAGCAAGATGTACACGCACGCACTAACAGTAAGAAAATTAATGGTAATTAGAAACAAATCTTAAGTACTATGCATAGCCAAAATTAAATTTTTCCTCTCAAGGAGCTAGATACGTCACCATCTCAAAATGCAAGGCAACTTCATCTCAAAATGCAAGGCAACTTCATCATCTCAAAATGCAAGGCAACCATAATAATTAAATTTAAGGATTTATTAATATCCAACAATCTTAATTAAACCCATGTAATATATGCTTGCCATAATTTGTCATCCAAAAAAGGTAGACAACAATTAATCTAATGGAGCAAGGTAATAAATTCATGATCTAGATATAAATTAATCTACAAAATGCTAGGTAAATAAAAAAAATTGAATCTAAGCTTTGCAATTGAAGAGAGGATAATCATAGATCTAAACATTAAATTGCAACTAAATCACCACAAATGAAGAGAGGAGAACAAATTACTCACCTCGTAACAACCCTAGGAAGTAAAAGCTCAAGATTCCTTGCAAACAAAATCTGAAATCTGAAACTTTGCTCTTTTTTTCGGGGAGGAAGATGACTAGGAGCTTCTGTAGAGTGTTGTAGCGACTAGAATTTATAGTGGATGTTATTTGTGGCGGTTCTAAACTCAAACCGTCACAGATAATCATATCAGTGGCGGTTGTAAACTACCACCGCCACAAATACTCAGATTATCAGTGGCGGTTTTTTCCCCCAGCCGCCACTGATAGTACACAAGTATCAGTGGCGATTTTTTTTCTGAACCACCACAGATAGTTAGATCATCAGTGGCGGTTTATGGTTCGAACCGCCAATGATAGCTATCGAAGTATCAGTGGCGGTTTCTAATAAGAACCGCCACTAAGACTCAACTATCTGTGGCGGTTCAGAATAGAAACCGCCACTGATCACCCTGGCACCGGTTTGCACTAAAAAAATCACCACTGACAATCCTATTAGTGGCGGTTCCAAGCAAACCGCCACTGATAGGGCGTCTCCTATTTGCAGTTTTGTAGTAGTGTTTGACCTGTATTTTGAGTAGCAAAGGCTAAAAAATTTTGAAAAAAAAATTAAATTGCTACAGTATTTTCGAAAATCTAGTTTAAAAATATGATTTTCAATTAAAATATCCGAAATTTCAATGAAATTTACCAAAATCTTGAATACTGTAGCAATTTGATTTTTTTTTAAAAAAACTTTTTTAACCTTTGCTAGTCAAAATGTAGGTCAAAATACACTGTGCATTTTAAGTAGCAAAGGCAGAGATCCCAATCGCTAACCGCGGTAACATGGATGAGGCGATAGAACAACAAACAAGATGGGTGGATCATGACGTATGGTGCAATGATAAAAACTAAGAGTATGTTTGAAGTTGATGTGCTGTGTATGCTGCGCTTTGGGATTTAGTTAGTTAGGAGAATCTTTACTAATTCTAGTAAGGTTTCGTTGCCACTACTACAGATCTGGCCTTCCATACCGACCTATCAGTACCGGTTATGCATGAACCTAGACTGATAACTACATCAGTGCCGGTTAAACGGTCTACTGGTCCGGGGGGCATCTCAGTACCGGTTTAATATACCAACCGGTACTGATGTTCTACCATTAGTACCGATTTGTTACACCATGCGGTACTAAACAGTCGTGGACCCAGCAGGATGCGCAGTACCGGTTGGTGTAACCAACCGATACTGATGATCCCACATCAGCACCTGTTTAATATACCAACTGGTACTGATTTTTGCATCTAGACTTTGATCTACGAATTCTTACATTTTAGGTGTTGATCTAGCTAAAATTTTTGTTTTGGTTCCATTGATCGGTTGGAATGTGTATGATTTATTATTTTTATTAAGCAAAGAAGAAATAATTCAATTTATATAACAAGATAAAATTTTGTCATGAAAATTGAAAAATTATTGATGAATTTTAACACATTAGATATATAAAGTATAATCCTTTTCAAAATATGTAATGAAGTATTGATATTTTAAAAATATTAACTTTTTAATGATATTTCACCTAAAATTAAATTTATCCACCTAAAATTTTTAAATAAATTTAATATTGGTTTAATATGAATTTTGGGAAATGTTCAAAAATTCATTATTGAAAAATGAGCTAACAGCTGCTTTGATGTAACATAATGTAGATGGACCGGCGATGGATGTACATGGACCGACGCTCCCCGGAGTTCTTGCAGGATTTGCAAGCTTTTCTTCGTACGACCGATGCATATGTTGTCCATGCATAGATTGCAAGAATGAGAAGGAGTGGCCAAAATCTAGCCACCTTCACTTTCATTTGCTCTCAAGAGGTTTCATGCCAAACTATACCTGTTGGACCAAGCACGGTGAAGAAGAGACTATACGGGAAGATGGTGAAGAAGAAGAAGGAGACAACAATATCCCAGATGCTGTCCAACACGGTTCGTTCGAAGATACATTGGGGGAGTTTGGCGATGATGACCTAGACCAGATGCTAATTGATGGAGAGGGGGAATACACCGATGAAAGACATTATAAAAAGTTTCAGCGCCTGTGGGAGGACCACGGAACACTACTGTACCCAAACTGCCGACAGGGCCACAAAAAATTGCGTACCACACTAAATCTGTTGCAATGGAAGGCGACCAATGGATTGTCTGATAAGGGATTCGACGAGTCGTTATGCCACATAAAGAAGTTGCTTTCGGATGGTAACACACTGCCTGAAACTACGTACGACGCCAAGCAAATTGTCTACCCTTTGGGGTTGGGGGTACAGAAGATACATGCATGTCATAATGATTGTATCCTTTATCGCAATGAGTACGAGGATTTGGAAGCTTGTCCGGTGTGCAAAACTTCGCGGTATAAGACCAGGCGTGATGACCCAGGTGAGAAAGATGGGCAGCGTAAGAAGAAGAGACCCACCGGTAAGGTGGTGTGGTATTTCCCTATAATCCCCCGGTTGAAGCATTTATTTGCGAGCAAAGTGCATGCCCAGAGGATGCGCTGGCACAAAGAAGATCATAAGGACGATGGAAGGCTAAGGCACCCTGCTGACGGCTCCCAGTGGAGGAAAGTCGATAGAAAGTATTCGGACTTTGCTGAGGATACGAGGAACATAAGGTTAGGGTTGAGTACGGATGGGATGAACCCGTTCGGCTAGATGAGTAGCAGTCATAGCAATTGACCCATGACTCTATGTATGTACAACCTTCCTACTTGGCTATGTATGAAGCGGAAGTACATTTTGATGCCATTGCTTATCCAAGGGCCAAAGCAACCTGGAAATGACATTGACGTGTACTTCAAACCATTGGTTGAAGATCTGCTAACGCTATGGAACGATGGTGTACGTGTGTGGGATGAGTACAAAAGAGAGCATTTCACTTTGCGTGCATTGCTATTCGTAACAATCAATGACTGGTCTGCACTTGGTAACCTGTCTGGCCTATCTATCAAATGATATAAAGCTTGCATCCAGTGCTTAAAGGATACGGACATCAAGTATCTGAAAAACTCACGAAAGGTCGTGTACATGGGTCACCGTAGGCTCCTCCATACTGTAACATCCCGGCACCTAATATGCCGCGAATGTCACCCAAACTATAATGGAAACAACCAAAAACACATATTTAACAATAAATTATAGCAACTAAGCTAATTGTTTAAATAAAATTTCGGCAACATATCCTTTGTTTTTCCATGGTTTGAAGCAACAATAGTATTATCATAACACAATAGCATAACAGATGACATCAAAAATAGCAATAACAGGAGTTATAGCATCATTTCAAGCCCAGAATATACATTCAATCGTTTCATGAACCAATACGAAGTGAACAATAAAACCAAGCACAAAATATAGCATAATCCAAGTTTAGCGCAATAAAGTAGCCATCTCAACTGCGAATGAGAGTGTGTAGTTGTCTAGATGAACGAAACTAAGTGGAGACGTGACTCTAACTCCCTTTCTCGTATGCCGAGTTCATGGTACCTAAAAACAACATAAAACAACAAGCGTGAGTTCATCACTCAGCCAAGTGTATTGCAATGGAATAAAGAAATAACAGTATTCAATAACATCATCATTACATCTCATAAGGGATCATCATAAGCATCTCATAATTCATCTTCATAAGCATCTCATAAACATCTTCATTCATGCAATGCAATGCACATGTCTCTTTGGTTAGCACATACCGGTATTGCTGAGTGCACACCCGTCGGTGTGCACCTTCTTTCCCTTCCATCCCGTGGAGGGTGCCTACTCTTACTGACTCGCTCCCATTCACAACCGTGGATGGGACTACGAGGTAGTTCTTTTGTGTTCACTACGTGTGAACACAGAGGCCCGCATCAGAATGGGTCGCCTCTTCCATTATGAATGCACATATGCCACAACATGATATAACTTGCATAAATTCTCAATATAACAACGGCATAACCATTAAAATAATCATGATCATCATATCACATGCAAGGATCAACATGGAAAATTAGGGCATCATATAGTATTATAGCAAAGCTACGAATCTATTTGGTCTCCCAAACCCGAAACCATCCCAATACACTTGCCTTCAGCCACGCGATACGGAGTGACGGGATGTTGATGGCACTCCCGGGGTCACACCACCTGCACATAGGTATAATACACTCAAAAACACACCCACAAAACAACACAAGAACAATCAACTTCATCGACTTTGCAACCCGCCCCTAAAACCCGAAAAACAGAGAATCTGTCCACCGAGACAGCAGGCTTCCAACAAGCATAACTTTAGTTCTACAGCTCCAAATCCGGTAAACGAGTACATTTTCTCTAACCTTAGCAAATTTCCCACCTTTTGCTAAGTATTCATGAAAACTGATTCGGCCTCTAAAATCCTGTAATCTACAATTGATCACAGGCTGTACCATTCACGTCACAGATTGGATAGCGCTCGGTAAAGCGATCATAACGTTTAAACGACTGAACAGAAGTTAGCGTTTTTGGTGCCCAATTAAAGGTATTTCAATTACCTACAACTTTCTAAACAGACGGCTAACCAGAAAACGAATCTAAAATTTTCTAACTTGTGCCCGAAGACCGAAGACCGACGACCTAATCTGTCCGAGGACAGAACGCAAGACCAAATTGCAATCTTCTTAAATCCTTCTAATCATAGCACCTAAACACCAAATTTAACCATGAAATCCCCCTTCTAAGCAGCACCACAACCCTACAAAAGAACCTACAAACACTTACCTCTCTTGAAGAATCCAACGAATGACGAATTTCTCCTTCTCCTGGCTGCGATCTCCATCCAATCGTCGAATTCACCGGATCTTCTTGTTCGCAAGGCTCCCCAATGGAGGGATCAACGGAGAGGGAGGTGTGGCACTCAAGGGAGAGGAGGGATCCTCACTAGGTCCGGCTAGGGAGGAGAGGGAGGGGCGCACGAGAGAGATGGGGAGGAGGGGGCGACGGCTAGAGAGGGAGAGAGGGGGGCGCATGGGAGGTGGAAACCCTAGGGGTTGGCAGGATTCCCCCCCCCATGGGCCAAAACCCCCCCACCGACGGCCCAATTTGTTCCCCCAAGGCCCAAACTCCCCCGGAAAAACCCATACACCCGAAAAAGCCCAAAAAACACGGCATAACCTCGTACCGTAATGTCACATTCTATAATGCCACATCCTATGATGTCACATTCTCTCCCCCTTAATAGGATTCAACCTCGAAACTGAAGAACGCCAAGAACAAAAACAAAGTCCCTACGGGACAAAAGATTTCTTTGCAACTCAAAACATCCACGCAAAGACTCAAACCGAACCAAACGACAAATAAATTCCCAAAACCAATACTTAGCGAGAAAGAGTTAACTTAGCTCAACTAAGTGCAGCCTCTCACGGTTCCACCTTTCCTTCCAATTCCCCAACCGAAATCCTCGATTTCACCTACTAAAGGGCTCAATCAAAATACTAAATACGCCCAAATCCTCACATCAAACACTTCATACTACTATCGCAAACAACCTGACTACCACATTTCATTAAACTCCACATGATACCATCAAAACGAGTCACATCTCTTTTAACAACCACTCTACCACCAAACACCAATGTAACTTGTTATTAATTGGGTTTCTAGACATGACCCCCCCCCCCAAAAAAAATTTGTTTTAGAAAACATTGATTCTCGACTCTTGCAATTGATTGCCCTTTTAATCGAATAGACCATTACCGAGAAATGCCATCGAAATAAATAACTCACTAAGGCACATCTGCCTTTCCGATTCACAATCACGCTAACATTTCATTCCATCCTCTCCCAGGCATATCTCATACCCAAAGACAACTAGCTAAGACACTTGTTCACGACAGAACACTTATCAACAAAAATTACTATCACCTTCACTACCACCAATCGATACTCTTAATAAAACGTTGAACCCAGACATCATCAACCTCCATCATAATCCACCCTTATACCGCTAGTGTCCGACACCTAGCCCCAAGCTAGGACCGTAAAACCTTACCAAACCACAATTGGTTCCTTTCTTAAGAGGGTCTCGCCCTCACATATTAACACTTAACTATCAAACCCAAGAGTATACATCTTTAGCATACTCAACCATAAACCATGAACATTCCTATTCTTAACCCCATCTAGAAATGCAAAAGAAGTACAATTCCTTTGAGCCCAATTGATCCACATGCGTCAATTGGAATCCAAAGTGCTAACAATCACTTTGGAAAGAATTCGACAACATCCAAAGAATTTTTATTTTTATTTTCCTAAGCCAAATCATAAAGGAAACACAAATCTCCTATGCCACAACCCAAAAATACCAGAAATTATTCATTCTTTCTTTTCATACTAGAAAGCAATGGAAATCTCGATTCATGACATGAATGCAAACTTTTCAAGAGCACTCCGGATTAGTCATATATCCATATATGACTTTCTCACCGACCTGGCTCATCAACTCTTTTATGGTTATATATATAAACGATATCATGTTTCCTTTTCACTATTCATTATTCATGTAACAACAATACTGAATAATCATTCACAAAGAGACTTCATTCTTTTCATCACATAATTGGAACACAAATAATATCGATGATTGCGATAATTCATATAAATTATGATGGCAGCATAGTTAACAGTAAACACCACAACGCATCACAACACAACAATAGTTGCATGATATACTTGCAAAACATCGCATTTTAAAAAAATCAACATTTTGGAAGAGAACATTGACTCCCAAGTCAAACATCTGCACCCACAACCGCCACAATTATCTCAGAGAGAAAGGGAAACTCATTCCGAAAAGAGAACACTTCACTAACAAAATCACTTATGAAACATTCATAAAATCCACCTTTTGAAGCACTCACGAACACCACACACACTTTTCAAAAAAATCCAACTCTAGTCAAATAGAGTTACAAATTAAGTGCTTAACTCAAGATTTTTCAACACAACCCACTATGTTCATGTGACACCACGGAGTGTTGTAACCTTATTTAACATGCATGATAAGGTCAAAAACAATATGAGATGTGGAAATAAGGTTAGAACCATAGGGTATGGAGGTTAATAACGTTTTCGGGCCGTTTCTGGGGTTTTGGGCCTTTCCGAGGGAAATTGGGCCTAAAAGAGGGGGTTGTGGGCTTTGGTGGGATGGAGTATGAGTCCATTTAGGACTAGAATTCAGTTTAGGGGCTGGTAAAAGGGGGCCCTCCTGCCCTTATGCGCCCACCCCTCCCATTGTGTGCGCCCCCACCACCTCTCCCTTGCCCTAGCCGCCCCTCCCCCCTTTGTGGCCGTGCGCCCCACTCGTGGATCCATCCATTGGAGCGAGGAGCGAGGAGCGTGGAGCGAGGAGCGATCCCGGGAGGAGTTTCGTTGGGATTTCGGTCGTCGGGCGAAGGTATGGCCATGGGACTCCTTGGGGTTGGACTAGGTACTGTTCTAATGGTCTTTACCATGATTTTAGATCAATTGGTGTTGCTGGACTTGAGTAGATTGGATTAGATATAGATGTTGCCACGTTTCTGTTTTGGGACAGCATGAGCAGTCGACCTAGGATTAAGTTTTTCGCCAATTTAGAGTCCGAATTTGGTTGTACGGATGTTTAAGAAGTTGTAGATAATTTCATTATCTTTCCGTGGATATAAAGAAAGTTAAATTCCGCCCAGCCGTTTGAAAGTTATGGCTGTTTTACCGAGCGTGTTAAAATCTGTGACGTGATTGGAACATATCACGGTATTTTGTAGATTAAACAACTTTAGAGTCCGAATAAGTCTTTCCCTATAACTAGAAAAAGTTGGGAAATTTCCTAAGCTACGCGAGGATGTACTCGTTTAATTGATTTGGAGTCCCAGAACTCAAGTTATGCCTTTTGCAAGGCTGTTGTCCCGACGGGACAGAACCTCTGTTTTTGGTTATTGCGAGTAGTTGGCAATGTCGGGGTAGATGAGGGCTTGCGTACTGTTTTGTGGGCGTGATTGTGAGTGTGTGGTACCTTTGTGCAGGTGGTGTGACACCGGGGGTACCTTCTACTTCCCGCCAATCCGTCGCCCGTGGTTGAGGCAAGTGTATTGTAATGAATAGCGGTTTGTAGGTTTCTAGTTGAGACTAGATGAGATTGATTATATGAGATGATCACTTGCCATGCTTTAATGCTTTCCAATGATATGATGAGTATGTTTATCATGATATGATGCCATGTGTTAATGTACGAGTTAATTATGATGTTGGCATAATAGCATACATGGCATGATTACATGGCCCGGGCGGTGAGAAAGTCATAACTAGTCCGGGAAGGTCGGTGAGAAAGTTATGACTAATCCGGAGAGCCAATGAGTAACTCCTACATCGTGATTCCATTCACCGCGGTGAATGGAAGCGAGGAGTAGGCACCCTCCATCTTCGGGATGGAAGGGGGGAGAGGGTGCACACCGACGGGTGTGTACTCAACCATACCGGTATGAGTTTCCAAGGAGACATGAGCATAGCATCGCATTGCATTCATATTGAGGATGAAAATGTTATGTGATTATGAATGAGATGGTTTACATGATATGAGTTATTATTGCCATGAAATTGTTCTTGTTGTATCATTGCAATATGCTTGCTGAGTTTTGAACTCACGCTTGTGTTTTCTTGTTGTTTTAGGTACCATGAGATCGGCATGAGGGGAAGGGAAATAATCACACGTCCGCACGTAGCTTCGCTCATTTTGATTCCACAAGTCATTCAATTAGCTTTAATAATAAACTGCGTGTGATGATTATTGTTTTAAGGTTTAGCGTTGCTATATGAGAGTTTTATTGTTCGTTCGACTCTTGGAGACATTAAGTGCTTGGTATTAGACTTATTTTGTCGTTAAGTCTTTATTTATTGCTGTTTTAGCCGTCTCTCTTATTGCTTTATATTGTTTAACTGTGTTGCTCCTTCAATTCATGTTAAAACAAAGGAGATGCTGCCAAAATCTCGGTTTTTAGCATGTGCGCCTTTGCTGGAATTTATGTTTAATTGTGGTATTTAGATGTTGTTTAGCTTATGTTTGGTAGCATTCAGGCATATTAAATGCCGGGGTGTTACAGTTCATTTGCTTCCTTTAAATATTGATTCCAAAGGTAATTCAGTGTGAACGCGAAAGAGCGCGATCCACTCAAATACTTTTGGGTGTAAATCCATACTCATAGCATAAACTAAACAACTTAGCCAAAACCAAAGATTGGCACCAATCACTACAAGTTTAGGGAAACTCTAAAACACAACATAAGGAATACCTTGACCGAAAGCATTCAACCAAAATAGCAAACAACCAAACCAGTCCAAAAAGTTTTAAACACAAGCTCAGCATAGATCCCACCATACCTAGTAATCCACTACGCTTACCATTAAAGATTACAAAATTCACTATTTACTCATTGAGAAGGCCCATCCGGATTTAACAAAAACTACATAACAAATTCTTTGTCTAATTACCTTTCTCAATACTTATACATATAATTTATGAGATTTTTTAAAAGACATCCAACCAAGACTACCTCATCATGATCCCCACGGACCAACATGTCATATAACACCTTATTCTAAATTTAAAACATAATACTACAACAAATCTTTCAACATGATCAACCTATAAATTTCATACCACCTATACGTCAACATCTCGACAATTGAAAATTATTCAATTAATAAATGACTTCAACAAGTAAATATTATCTCCACAAGACAAAGTTCGTAAATAGGACTTTAAGACATACATTCATTAATGATAAAATCTTACATCTGGATAATTATACATTGTTCTTCCCATCACAACAGGTGCTCGACATAATACCACATTTTACAATTTTATCTATTTTAACAATCGTTTTCAACGATTAACCACACTACTAAGTCATCAATATCAATAATTTGCATAGTCATAAAAACAACCGCATTGCTTTTGGTTACCCTATCCATATATTATAACAAATTGCCACTACACCACATACTCCAACTATTTAAGATAACTTAATAAGTTAGACCATCCCAATGCTCTTAACAACATCATCAAACAACAAATCCTATGTCTTCTCAATTGACAACTGTATTAGCATTTCACGAACACAATACATACTTCCAATTATTTCAATAGTTCGTAATAGCAACATAATAATTCAAGTCAACTATCATACGCTAGGGTTGATCACCATCACAATTAAATTGTTCTACCAACCCTATATTAAAAACAACTTTAAATAACCAACCCATTTACTATTACATTAACAGTAATTTACATCATCTTAATGTTCTAACTACGCATCAAGATTTAAAGCTTTAAACATTATCGATGGTCATGGGCACCTTAAAGTAAAGCAACAGATTCTAAGCAAGTACATTAACACATTTAATCATTCTCGCTATAGAGTAATCTACGACACTAGAAGTTTATTTAATCTTAAGCTAATGATAACAATTACATTTAATTGATTCAACTCACAAATTAACCTATAAGTACATCATTTCCATAAACCACATTGTTACATACTACATAACACAGACACCAGATTTCTAAACACCTTCATGGGTCACCCACCCTTGACAAACAGGATGCAACCCCAACTTTAAGGATAACCACAGCTCTAGAACAAAAACGAACATCGATAAACAATTTCTTCTTTCTAGGCAACGAAGAAAAACAAAACCCAAATAGAAATGCAAGAGAGCTCAACTCTCAAATTTCCAACTCTGGTAGTCAAAACTCTTCAAGAAATCTCAAGATCTACAACTTCCACAAAGGAAGATGGATGCACGAAGGAAGACCAAATGTTCAACCCAATCTTTGCCGATAAAGATTCAAACTTAGCTCCACCCAACTTAAGGTCTGCACTAGGAAAACTCCAACACTTTTCTTAAGTAGGGAGAACAACAACCACATAAGTTTCCTCCCCAAGATAGTCCACAATAACCAACAAAACCGGGCGTCAAAGCTGAAATGGTGACCAAAAGAGGTGCAACACCAAACTCTTCTTCTTTGTCTTCACCCAAAGAAGACAAAACCACAAACCGCCAAAAGAACAATCAGCGAGTACTCAAAACCAAACACTTCTCCTTGGTTCCCAACCAACGACCAAAGAAACCAACCAGACCGGTTGCAAGAATGGTAAGAGAAAATACTAAAGGGTCTACCACCAACTCTTCTATTTAACTCCAACCAACTTCCCGATCTATAACAGAAAAGTTGAGCACTCTCCCCCACGAGAGGTTATTAGTCCTTCAGTGATAGCTCTAACCGGCCACACCGACAAACCACACCCTTACTATGAACAGAAGGTGACCGAAACCCTTCAGCACCACAATTCACTTAATCACAATTATGGCAACTCAATCAATTCTTTCATAAACATAGCAACATACATTATCAAATGTAGCATTCAACATCAAGGCTTAAATACAACATTTAAGCGTAAAGCAACGATACCCATACCCTTTCCTACTGTGCATCCACGTGTGTCAAATTTTAAATTAATTATTCCACTTAAACAAGTTTTAATGTTGCTATCCTATGGCAAAATTTTAAGTATAACCTAAGCCATGTTTCTAGGTTATCCCACATCACATTTTAGTTGAACCTATGGTATGACACTAGATACATGTGCCACGGACCTAAAGCCCGCTCTGATACCAACTGTAACACCCCGGCGCCTAGTATACCATGAATGTCACCCAAACTATAATGGAAACAACCAAAAACACATATTTAACAATAAATTACAGCAACTACGCTAATTATTTAAATATAATAGTATTATCTATGGTTTGTTTTTCTATGGTTTGAAGCAACAATAGTATTATCATAACATAATAGCATAACAGATGACATCTAAAACAGCAATAACAGGAGTTATAGCATCATTTCAAGCCTAGAATATAAATTCAAGCATTTCATGAACCAATACGAAATGAACGACAAAACCAAGCACACAATATAGCATAATCCAAGTTTAGCGCAATAAAGTAACCATCTCGACTACAAATGAGTGTGTAGTTGTCTAGATGTATGAAACTAAGTGGAGACGTGACGCTAACTCCCTTTCCCGTATGCTGAGATCATGGTACCTAAAAACAACATAAAACAACAAGCGTGAATTCATCACTCAGCCAAGTGTATTGCAATGGAATAAAGAAATAACAGTATTCAATAACATCATCATTACATCTCATAAGACATCATCATAAGCATCTCATAATTCATCTTCATAAGCATCTCATAAACATCTTCATTCATGCAATGCAATGCACATGTCTCTTTGCTTAGCACATACTGGTATTCCCGAGTGCACACCCATCGGTGTGCACCCTCTTTCCCTTCCATCCCGTGGAAGGTGCCTACTCTTACTGACTCGCTCCCATTCACAACTGTGGATGGGACTACAGGGTAGGTCTTTCGTGTTCACTACGTGTGAACACAGAGGCCCGCATCAGAATGGGTCGTCTCTTCCATTATAAATGCACATATGCCATAACATGATATAACTTGCATAAATTCTCAATATAACAACGGCATAACCATTAAACTAATCATGATCATCATATCACATGCAAGGATCAACATCGAAAATTAGGGCATCATATAGTATTATAGCAAAGCTACGAATCTATTTGGTCACCCAAACCCAAAACCATCCCAATACACTTGCCTTCAACCACGCGAGACGGAGTGGCGGGATGTTGATGGCACTCCCGGGGTCACACCACCTGCACATAGGTATAATACACTAAAAGATACGCCCACAAAACAACACAATAACAATCAACTTCATCGACTTCGCAACCCGCCCCTAAAACCCGAAAAACAGAGAATCTGTCCACTGGGACAGCAGGCTTCCAATAAGCATAACTTGAGTTCTACAACTCCAAATCAGGTAAACGAGTATATTTTCTCGAACCTTAAGAAATTTCCCACCTTTTTCTAACTATTCGTGAAAACTGATTCGGCCTCTAAAATCCTGTAATCTACAATTGATCATAGACTGTACCATTCACATCACAGATTGGACAGCACTCGGTAAAATGATCATAACTTATAAATGGCTGAACGGAAGTTAGCGTTTTTGGTTCCCAATTATAGGTATTTTGATTACTTACAATTTTCTCGAAAGCCGTCGGACCAGAAAACGATTCTAAAATTATCTAACTCGCGTCCGAAGACCGACGACCTAATCTGTCCGAGGACAGAAGGCAAGACCGAATTGCAATCTTCCTAAATCCTTCTAATTACAACACCTAAACACCAAATTTAACCATGAAATCCCCTTCTAAGCAGCACCACAACCCTAGAAAAGAACCTACAAACACTTACCTCCCTTGAAGAATCCAACGAACGACGAATTTCTCCTTCTCCCGGCCACGATCTCCATCCAATCGTCGAATTCACTGGATCTTCTTGTTCGCAAGGCTCCCCAATGGAGGGATCAACGGAGAGGGAGGTGTGGCAGTCAAGGGAGAGGGGGGATCCTCGCAAGGGCCAGCTAGGGAGGAGAGGGAGGGGCGCACGTGAGAGATGGGGAGGAGGGGGCGGCGGCTAGAGAGGGAGAGAGCGGGGGCGCACCTTGCAAGAGGGTGGGTGCATGGGAGGTGGAAACCCTAGGGGTTGGCAGGATTTCCCCCCACATGGGCCAAAAACCCCCTACCGACGGCCCAATTTGTTCCCCCAAGGCCCAAACTCCCCCGAAAAAGCCCAAAACACCCGGAAAAGCCCAAAAACACGGTATAACCTCGTACCGTAGTGTCACATTCTATAATGTCACATCCTATGATGTCACACATACGAAGCACCCATTACGAAGGAAGGTTGAGAATTTCGATAGGACAGAAGATAAACGTAAGAAGCCTATGCGATGCCAATACGACGACGACGATTACTACTGCTGCTTCTGCTGCTACTACTACAAAAAGACTTATATTAGACGTCTCAACACAAACGTTTTTTAAAAACCGTTTATGTTAAAGCTAATCAGATATGATTTTGCATCTATGTAACATCCCACAAATTTAATAAAAGGTAAAATTAATTATCTAATTATGAATTGCATTATTATTGTATCTTTTTGAATCTTTGAGCATTTTGGTGAATTACTAGTTGTTAGGAGATTGAAAAATTTAAGGGTGGAAATTAGAAGAAGGAATTTGGCAAAATCCTTAAAGATTTACTCAGGAAATGACTCAAAAGTTTAAAAAAAATGTGAAGCTTTAGACCCTAGAATGAAAATCTCTAATCTGATACTGTCTAAAGGGAAAGGATTGGGATGGACTTCTCTCTTCTATCAGAAAGAGCTAAGCATTTCTTTCTTTCTTCTTACTTTCTTTCCTCTCTTTTTTTCTCTGTCAGGTGGCCCAAGAATAGTACCATCTTCCTTCTTCCTTCCTCACCTTTCTCTCCTCTTGTTTCTTTGCTTCCTTTGCCGTACGAATCGCTGGAGGAGGGAGGCAACTACTGCGCCCTTTGCCAAAGCCCGTGCTTCTTGGACTGCTTCGTTGTCCCATTGTACACCTGCCCCTCCAGATCACGTTGAGCGTCTGCGGAGGACAGAGGGTGCAGGAAGAATCAGGAGAGATTGTTGTTCTTCTTATTGATTCCGAATTCCATCCCGTGCTTTGAAGTTGGTTTCACTAAATTTTATTTTTATTTGCGACATTTTTCAAATAGAGGATTAGGGCCTTTAATAGATGAAGTTCCACATTGCGTGCATATGATTTATTTTTGCATAAACAGGAAGGGTACCACTTTTAAATATCCTAGGATTTGGTTTCATTAAATTTTGAGTTAGTTTGTAAAAGTTACGACTATTTAAACTATTCTAGCATTGAAACTTCGGCTATTGGACAAATAGAGCATACCATGGTGAAACTTAAATATTTTTATTTATTTAGGATCCTTGTGACCCCAGGAACACAACTAAACTTGATTTACTAAATTTCTGATTCATTTGATCCATATTTTAACTAGTTGAATTTGCATGCAAGAGAGGCTTCCTACAATCATTTTCTTTATTCCAAATGAGTTCATTCCTAAATGTTTTTACAAAAATGAGACATCTAAGATTCCAGGAAAGAGCGAGATTTATTTCATGATTTTTGGAGTCATGGATTACATAGTTATTTCATAGAACATAAAAGAGTCCTTAAGTAACTTGGTTCAAACAATTTAAATCTAAATGAAACATATAAGTTTTTATTTCATAATTTGAATCCTTAAGTCTTAACACAAATTTAGAATTTATTTCTCTTCATTTGGACCTTCCTAGCAAAAGATATAAAAGGATGAAGTAAATAGAGCAAAAATGAAAAATAAATTGGCTAGTAGGGTACTAGAACTCTAAGACCTGTGAAATCAGTTGACGGTGCAATACCACTACGCCGTTGTGTTGCTTGTGAAAAGGAAGCATGCCAATCTACTTGAGGTGTCATGCATGAAGTATTAAGAAAATGGAGGAAAATGTAACAGGTTCGGCTAGGGTAGGATTCAAACTCAGGATTTGAGGATTGAAGCAGAGAGTTTCTTCCACTGAGGTATGGTATTTCTTGAGTCAAGGCAGCATGACAGTCCAGTTGAGCCCACTCCTCTTGCTCCCTCCAAGATGTAGCTCGGCTGGAGGAAGAAGAAGGTGGTGGTGATGCTCTAGTGAGCTCCTTGGTCGGCGGCTACAATCATCAAGGGAAGAAGCTATGAGATTGAGTCGTGCGCAGGATGGGGCGGTGCGGCAGGGTAGGTAGGGGGAGGAGGAGAGAGAGGCGACGACGTGAGGAAAGCTGACGGAGTGGAGCAACCGGCATACTGGCGGAGTCGACAAGGGGACACGGCGATGTACGACGCGTAAACGGCAGCCTGGTCTAGTCATTTCAGCATGCTGGTGGAGTGCAGACTGAAGAACCTAACTCAAATTTGCATTAATCTCAGTTTGGCCTTTTGCAATTGTCATTCCATGCATGTAAACGGTCCGAAATTTTTTTTTTCGAAGTTTTTGAGTTGGTAGATCAATGTGCAGTGTTCCATGAGCACTTGGTCTTGTTCAGTTTGGATAAGTAAAATTCAAATTAAAGTTCCTCAAAGTTGGCTACTTTATTCAAAACTATTTAAGTACATACGGTGTTACAGACAGGATTAAAAAAATCTCATATAATATATTTCCTATATATAGTTATATGTAATGATCTCTTATATAATTAATAGATTATTTATATAATGGTACACAAAATATAAAGTTATCCATAAGATCATATATTAAATAATAGATATTTTTTTTTCTTTCTTCTCTCTTATTCGTATCACAAAAATTAAAAAATTCTATATTGCACATATTTACAGTCAGTTGACATGTATCACTGATGCCCTCGTATGGCCACCGGATCAACAAGTCGTTTATTCGAACAGTGGAGTCAACGGGATAATCATGCAGTTGCCAGGCTTGAACTTTATTGTTAGCAGTTGCAGCGTCGGACAGATGGATAGATGGAGAGAATATTATATACTCTCTCACTAATAGAAAATTACGCTTTACTACTGGCACATCACTACTGATTGGATTTGAACCAGTATTGATAGTGACATCAGTATCGGTTCATTAGCTACAGGGCTAAAGTAGGCTTTCAGTACCGGTTGGTAACACGAACCAGTATTGATGCCCTCACATTAGTATCGGTTCGTGACACGAACCGGTACTGAAGGCACGGGGCATTAATACCGGTTGGTAACACGAACCGGTACTACTCGTATCAGTACCGGTTCGTGTTACCAACCGGTATTAATGCCCCGTGCCTTCAGTACCGGTTCGTGTCACGAACCGGTACTAATGCCTCGTTTCAGGAAAGCTCAAAAGGAATGCATATTCTATGTATATCAGTACGCGATGGTGAGTGGGTTGGTTAGAAGGGTGAGGCTGGAGTCACGAGATTGCGGGTTCGAGTCCCGCTTCTCCCATACATTCTCGACATATTTTGAAACATTTCTAGTACTGATGGCTATTGTTAACCGAGACAGATGGTCAGATCTGTAGTAGTGTCTCCGATCTTAAAAAAGATGATGTTTTAGATATTGTATGATCTTTAAAATACAACTTTGATCACTAATTTTTATTATAAGGAAGCCTCTTTTCTACTCCCGGGAGTAATTACTCCCTAGAGTAATTACTCTTACTCTCTATGCCGTATCTCACAACTTAGAGAGTATTTCGCACAACAGAGAGTATGTACGTGTAGTATGTAAGTATATAAGATCATCTTGGTGGTATTTACATTTTTTCAGAGGTGGTATGTACACTTTTAAGACATACTCCTTTTTATATACGTATATGAAGGTATTTGCAAAATAGGCTAAAAACTATGTACTCCCTTGCAATTTTTTCATGTGGATCTCATTGGAATATCTTATAATTAGTATATGAGTGTATCCAAAGTGATAAAGGAGTATTTCAAGTTCATTTAGGTGGTATTTCAGATATGAGAGTAATTACTCCCGGGAGTACAAAATATTTTTCCTTTATTATAATATATTTATAAAACTCAATAAAATTATAATGTTATGATAGTATTTCTCAAGATAAATTTACACATATAATTTTTATACATCTAATTTAAATATTTAAAAATATATCGATAGTCAAAGTTTCGGAAATTTGATTATCATTATATTTAAAACGTCAGGTTTTTAAAGATAGGACGAAGTATACTATTGTGTGGACCAATAATCAAACAAGTATGAATTGTGGTTGAAGCATGTCTCGAGTCGAGATGTTGGTTGCATGCATACGCCCGATGGCCAACTAATCGATCAATTTGTGGCATTGCTAGCTACAGCATGCATGTGCTCTCGCGTTAGGCCGGACACATGTAATTATGTACAATGCTTGCATAGTCAGACGATAGATTAGCAGTGTCGGCGAGCGTAACGTACGGGAGATTTGCATTGAATTCTTTTTGGTCACTGAATTGTGCGTTTGTGCTTAGATAAACAATATCTGTCTATCTAGATCTGAGGCTCTTCAGATCCATTTTACGCCACGTAAGCTTAAGCTCTCGTGTACGGATAAGGTGCACTCAGAGGAGGAGTCTTCGCTGTTCTCGCACACAGTGGTGATCTAGAAAATTTTGTATGGATGTACATACTTTATATATATAACTCTATAATATTATATAATAGTTTTATAATATCATAAATTAAACACATATATTTGAGATTTACTAAAAGTACAATACAAATAGTCTAAGGTCTGAAAAATCCCATCAAAATTGGAACCGATACAATTAATAAATTTAATCTATTCAAGAAATGATCTTATAGCATTTTAGAATTTTAAGGTGCCAATGCATACTCGGCATCACCCCTATATCCGCCTGTCCTAGCAGGATGCTGTACAAACTCCTTTTCACTATGACGGACCGCCTTTTCAGGGGCACATCTAAATGTCACAACAGCTACCCAGGATGATTAGATGTCGGGAACCAAGCACTTATTGCCAGACAGGGAATAAATATCAACTCTTTTTATTGAATGTAAGGTCTAACGACCAAGTTTTTACAAAAGATGGCGCAGCGGGGCCCAACTAACTTACAACACCAAAACACCGCACAGGCAGGGCCTAAGCAAAAGACTAAGACCTCAAAACCAAACAAGATTGCCATCTATGATTTCTTGGTACGATCCAGCTTCTGGAAACTCTGAAAGGGTCAGGGGTTTGCAAGGGTGAGTACGGGGTGAAGGACAACGCAGTGCTATGCTAGCCGAAAACAAAAATTTTCTACCGCGAACACCCAGGAAACATGCGAGTCAAAGATCATGGAGCATTACCCTTGGAGCACGTTAGCAGCGGAAGTAGAGTGGGTGAAGCCTCCCCGCGTGCTCCGAAGCACTGTACGTAGTCGAACACGACGTGGTACAACTCCTCCTCGTCGTGGATCGCCGTCACAACAACATCGTTGTAGTCGTACAATTGATGTAGCCGATTGAATCGATTAGCACCGACGCAAGAGCGATGATGCCTCTACGGTATCCACACGTCTGGGGTGGGATCACCGCGCGCTGGTGTGCTAGCAACCACGCGTGTGGCTAGGGTTTTAGGGGCAGTGGGACGCGGTGGCAGCTAGGGCTTGTGGTGGGGAGACTGTAACTCCGCACGCCCCCACGCCTCCTTTATATAGAGCGTACTAACGGGCCTTCTATAATAGAAGCCCACTAGGGCTCGCACTAATGGATCTTGTACAATAGAAATCCATTAAGACGCCAGAGGATCCAAATCCACATAAACCCACTAATGGATCCAATCTATTAGACATGATCCAACCCGTTAAGTGTGTGACCCATTAGGCTCATGTACAAGTCGACCGCGGTCCTAGAGAACCCCTTTTCCAGGCCACAAGTCAATAGCAGTACCTAGCAGCACATATTGACCCCCGAATGTACACAATGACCGAATCAGTTGAACCTTGATACACTCACATAGGATCCTTTTGCCACACGATATCAGTCAAGATCAAGGCGAGAAGCGTGCCACCTTGTGATAGCTCAACAAATTCATTCGTCAATGTAATGTATATAATTTGTGATTAACTCTTTAATCACTTTGGCATGGACATGCACTTTTTCTTATCCATCCACACCGAGGGGTCCAGAGATATCTCTCCCGTTATCAAGGAGGGGCAAATTCCATCTTGATCTCTTACATCGCACGTCATGTTTCATGGCATACCCGTAAGCTACCTTTATAACTCCCCTGTTATGGTGAAGCGTTTGATAGCCCCGAAGTATACAATTACGCATGCTGTGACGGACCGCCTTTTCAGGGGCACGTCTAAATGCCACAACAGCTACCCAGGATGATTAGCTGTCGGGAACCAAGCACTCATTGCCAGACAGGGAATAAATATCAACTATTTTTATTGAATATAAGGCCTAACAACCAAGTTTTTACAAAAGAGGGCGCAGCAAGGCCCAACTAACTTACAATACCAAAACACTGCACAGGCAGGGCTTGAGCAAAAGACTAGGACCTCAAAACCAAACAAGATCGCCATCTACGATTTCTTGGTACGCTCCAGCTTCTGGAAACTCTGAAAAGGGTTAGGGGTTTGCAAGGGTGAGTACGGGGGGTACTTAGCAAGTCGCACGGAAAATACTGAATATTATATGCAAGGAATTAACAATTTGAGGGAACATGTTTAAGTATTTGTGGATGCAGTTTATTTGTAACACCATTTTACATTTGAAACACAAACCATAAATATATTAAGGGGGGGGTTTCCAAGTTCAACACCATTACACCATATTCAAATAATTCCAAAATACTTGAGCGAGGTTACGGGTGTCACCCCAATTCAAACTTAACTTCATTAATCGGAAGTACGACGTATTCGAATACCATTTTAATTAAAGACTCTGCAGAGCTGCTCAGCTTTACCCATAAGATATCAACGACCTTTAATTCCATGCGCAAACTTACATGCAACTTAAATGCATGCGACCAGGCCGAGTGTGACACTACGGAATGGTGTGAGATTATTTAATGTGAATGTTAAGGTCAAAAACTTTATGAAATATGGTATTGGAGGTTAAAACCATATGATATGAGGCTTAATAGCGTTTCCGGGCCGTTTTCGGGCCGTTTCCGGGGTTTTGGGCCTTTCCGGGGGAGTTTGGGCCTAAAGGAAAGGGTCGTGGGCTTTGGTGGGATGGAGTTTGAGTCCTAATAGGAGTAGGAGACCTGGTTGGGGGCCTCCCCCAGCCCCTTTAGGCTTTCACCCCCTGCCCTTGCGCCCCCACAAGTCCTAGCCGCCCCCCCCACACCTCCCCACCTCCTCCTTGTGGCGCCTCCACCTCCCCCATTGCTCCACATTGCTCCACCACCTCTCCTCCTACCTTGCTGCCCCTAGGGGAGTTCTCCACCTCCACACCTCAAAGAACCATCCGTTGGAGAGCTCCGCGACGAGGAGATCCGGCGGGATTGGAGCGAGGAAGGAGATCGCGCGAACCGGGAGGAGATCTATTGGGTTTTCATGCGTTGGGCAAAGGTATGGCCATGGGAATCCTTGGGGTTGGTCTAGGTACTGTTCTAAGGGTGTTTATCAAGTTTTTAGATCAATTGGTGGTACTGGAATTGAGTAGATTGGATTAGATCTAGAAGTTGCCACGTTCTCTGTTTCGGACAGCATGAGCAGTCGACCTAGGGTTCGGTTTTTCGCCAAATTAGAGTCGGAATCTGGTCGTACGGATGTTGAAGAAGTTGTAGATAATTTCGTTATATTTCCGTGTATATAAAGAAATTTAAATTCCGCCCAGCCATTTGAAAGTTATGGCTGTTTTACCGAGCGTGTTAAAATCTGTGACGTGATTGGAACAGATCACGGTATTTTGTAGATTAAACAACTTTAGAGTCCGAATCAGTCTTTCCCTATACCTAGAAAAAGTTGGGAAATTTCATAAGCTATGCGAGGATGTACTCGTTTAATTGATTCGGAGTCTTAGAACCCGAGTTATGCCTTTTGGAAGGCTGCTGTCCCGACGGGACAGAACCTCTATTTTTAGGTTTTGCGAGTAGTTGGCAATGTCGGGGTAGATGAGGGTTTGCGTACTGTTTTGTGGACATGACTGTGAGTGTGTGATACCTATGTGCAGGTAGTGCGACCCCGGGAGTGCCTTCTACTTCCCGCCAATCCGTTGCCCGTGGTTGAGGCAAGTGTGTTGTAATGGATACCGATTTGTAGGTTGCTTGTTGAGAATAGATGGAATTGACTACATGATATATGATCACTTTCCATGCTTTAATGATTGCCAATGATATGATGAGCATGTTTATTATGTTATGATGCCATGTGTTAATGTACGAGTTAAATATGATGTTGGCATAATTGCATACATGGCATGTTACATGGCCCGGGCGGTGAGAAAGTCATAACTAGTTCGGGGAAGGTCGATGAGAAAGTTATGACTAATCCGGAGAGCCATTGAGTAAGTCCTACAACGTGATTCCATCCACGTGGTGTTTGGAAGCGAGGAGTAGGCACCCTCCATCTTCGGAATGGAAGGGGGGAGAGGGTGCACACCGACGATTGTGTACTCAACCATACCGGTATGAGTTTCCAAGGAGACATGAGCATTGCATTGCATTGCATACGTAATGATGATGATAATGTTATGTGTTCATGAATGAGATGATATACACGATGTGAGACATTATTGCCATGTTATTGTTCTTGTTGTCCATTGCAATATGCTTGCTGAGTGATGAACTCACGCTTGTGTTTATGTTGTTTTCTTTTAGGTACCATGAATCCGGCATGCGGGGAAGGGAAATAGTCACACTTCCACACGTAGCTTCACTCTTTTGATTTCACAAGTCATTCAATTAGTGTTGATAATAAATTGCGTGTGATGATCATTGCTTTAAGGCTTAGCTTTGCTAAATGAGAATCTTTTCGTTCGTTTGACTCTTGGAGACATTATATGTTTGGAACTAGACTTACATTGTTGCTAAGTCGTTAATTATTGCTGTTTTTAGTTGTCTCTCATATTCCATAGTGCTATACTGTTGTTGCTCCTTCAAACCATGTTAAAACAAAGGAGATGCTGCCGAAATCTCAGTTTTTAGCATTTGCGCCTTTGCTGGAATTTATGTTTAAATGTGGTATTTAGATGTTGTTTAGCTTATGTTTGGTAGCATTCAGGCATATTCAATGCCGGGGTGTTACAGTTGGTATCAGAGCGGGCTGTAGGTCCTTGGAATGCGTATTTTTTAGTGTCATGCTATAGGGTACAACTAAAATGTGATGTGGAATAACTTAGAAACATGGCTTAGGTCTTAACTAAAATTTTGTCATAGGATAGCAACATTAAAACTTGCAAAAGTGGTATAACTAATCTAAAATTTGACACACACTGGATGCATAGTAGGAAAGGGTATGGGTATCGTTCCTTTACGCTTAAATGTTGTATTTAAGCTATAATGTTGAATGCTTCATTTGATAAAGCATGTTGCTATGTCTATGAGATAAATGATTGAATTGTTCTTGTTATTTGTGATATAGTGGGTTGTGGTGCCGAAGGATTTCGGTCACCTCTTTTTGTTCATAGTAAGGGTGAGGTTTGACGGTGTGGCGGTTAAGCGCCATCACCGAAGAACTATTAACCCCTGTAGGAGAAGAGTGCTTACCCTTTCTGTCGTAGATCGGGTAGTTGACTGGAGTCAAACAGAAGAGTTTGGTGGTGGATTCCTTCGTATGTTCTTTATCGTTCTATGGTCGTTCTTGGTTGGTTTTCATGGTTTTAGTTGATGGAAACCAAAAGAAAAGTGTTTGGTATTGGATTTTCGCGGATTGTTCCGTATGCGGTGTGTGGTTTTGTCTTCCTTTGTTGAAGACGAAGAAGAGGAGTCTAGTGTTGCGCTTCTTTTGGGCGCCTTTCCAGTTTTAATGCTTAGTTTGTTGATTTCTTTATGGGGAAGAAGCATTCAAATTTATTCCTGTGTTTGTCTTTCTCCGAGGTTAAAGGATTTATTGCGGAGTTGTGTCAGACCTGGCTGTTAGGGCTGAAGTTCTGTGGCTTTGTAGGAGTAAGTGGTGTTTGATTTCGTCATTTTACTGGTTTGAGAAATCATCTTTGAAAAAAATCCTTCTTGTTTCGTGAAAGTTTGGGGTTTGAGATTAAGGTTTTATTTGAAATGGATTACTTGGTCGCTTGGTTTCCGTTAAGAAAATTGTCTTTCAACCATTTTCCTTTATGGGAGTCTTTGAGAATGAAAAGTGTTTTGAAGAATTCCTTTTGCATGACAAAGTTTGGGTTTGTCTCATTGCAATTTTGAGAGTCAAGTTTCCTTACGAATTTGGGATGGGCTTTAAAACTAAAATGCTACAAACAAAGTCAGTAGTCTTTTGATAGAAATCGTTTGTCCTTATTAAGAATTGCTGTTTAGCATATTATGTAGCATGTATCAATGTGGTTTATGGGATGACGTATTGTTAAGTTAATTTGTGAGTTGAATCAATTCAATGATGGTGTTACCTCTAGCTTGAAAATAACTAGACTACTAGTGTTGTAGTTTACTCTTAGCGAGAATGATTGAATGTGCTAAAGTACATGCTTAGAATCTGTTGCCTTGCTTTAAAAGTGCTTATGATCCTTGTTAATGTTAAAAGTTTAAACCTTGATGCATAGTTGAAACATTAAGATGATGTAGACTGCTGTTATTGTTAAAGAAACTTTGCTGGTTGTTTAAATATGCTCTAATCTAATGGATTAATAGAGAAATTTAATCGTGTTGACTAGTGGCTTTAATTTGGAAGTTGATTAGAGTTGTATTTATGTTGTTGCAAAATACTAGTATATTTGGAAGTATGCAGTTGTCTCTACAATGCTAGTATTGATATCAATTGAGAAGACATAAGACTTTTTGTTAATGATGTTGTTAAGGGCAGTGTTAATGTTAGTATTCAATCTATTTTAAATAGTTGGAGTATGTTGTGTGGTGGTAGTTTTTGTTATCACCTTTGAATAGAGTAGCTAAAAGAAATGTTGTTGGTTGATGAACATGCCCATTTGTTGTTATTGATGACTAAGTAGTGGTGGTAACTGTTTAGATTACTCGTTGGAAAATCATGGTTAAATAGAGGAAAATGTTAACATGTTGCGATGGAGTGAGCTTTGGATAATTAATATGATAAATGGTCTTATCCTTAATGAAAGTATAACTTAGAGTCTCACTTACGAATTCTTCCCTGTGGAGATAATATTTACATGTTGAAGTCGTTGTTTAACTGAATAAGGTTCGGTTGTCGAGACGTGAATATATAGGAAGTATGAAATTTATATGTTGATCTTGCTGAAAGATTTGTTGAAGTACTATGCTCCAATAGAGAATAAGAAGTATTATGATTCAGTGATCTGTGGGGATCATGTCAACACAGTATTGGTTGGGTGCCTTTTTGATAAGCATCATAAACCCTAATTAAAAGTGTTAGGAATGGTAACTAGAGGAAGAATTCGTTGTGAAGCTTTTGGTTTAATTGTGTTGGGGCTTCTCAGAGAGTAAATAGTGATTATTAAAGTCTTTAATGGAAAGGGTAGTGGAGTACTAGAGATGGTTCTTTTTATGCTGAGCTTGTGTTCAAAAGCTTTTGGACTGGGTCGGTTGTTTGCCCTTTTGGTTGAAGGGTTTTCGGTCAAGATGTTCCATATGCTGTGTTTCAGAGTTTCCCTAAAACTCGTAGAAATTGGTGCAAATATTTTGTTTTGGCTAATTTGTTTAGTTGGTGCTATGAGTATGGATTTACACCCCAAAAGTTTTTGAGTCGATCGCGCCTTTTCGCGTTCGCACTGAATTATCTTTGGAATTAATTTTAAAAGGAAGCAGATGGTCATAAAGGGTTGTGTTGGAAACTTTTGAGTTAAACCCTTGATGTGTAACTCTGTTTGGCTAGAGTTGGAGTCATTTGGAAAATGTGTTTGGTGTGCGGATGTTTCACAAGTCTGGTTTTTATGAATGTTTCATAAGTGAATTTGGTTAGTGAAGAGTTTTCTTTTGGGATTGAGTTTCCCTCTCTTTTGATAAAATTTATGGCGGTTGTGTGTGCAAATGTTTGACTTTGGAGTTGATGTTCTGTTCCAAAGGGTTGAGTTTGATTTTGCGAGGTGTTGCAAAGTTAGTTTTAAATGGATGATGGGTTAGTTTAAAATGGATGATGGGTCTTCACACGATGTGGTGTTTTGTTGTTAACGATGTTGCCGTCATAGTCTATATGATTTAGCGCAACCGTCAGTGTTATGTGTATTTCAATCATTGATACCGAGGAAGAAGTCTTTTTGTGAATGACTTTTCGGTATTGTTGTTATATGATGAATGAATGGTGAAAAGTAAACAAGACATCGTGTATAGATGTTAAATGATAAAAGAGTCGTTGAGCCAGGTCGGTGAGAAAGTCATATATGGAGATATGACTAATCCGGAGTGCTCTTGAAGAATGTGCATTCATGTCTTGAAACGAGATTTCCCTTGCTTTCTAGTATGAAAAGAAACAATGAAGAATTTCTGGTGTTGGTTGTGGTGAAGGGATTTGTGTTTCCTTTGCGTTTTGGCTTAGGAAATTAAAATGAATACTCTCTGGTTGTTGTCGAATCCTTTCCAAAGTGGTTTTAACGCTTTGGGGTTTGAGTTGTTGGATGAGGGCCACTTGGGTTCATGTTATGGTTGAGCTCACTCAATGATTGTGCTCTTTATCGTGGTCCTTTGAGTGGAAGGTTGTGTATGACTCAATGCAAACCTTCGTGAAGAATTGTGTCGTTGAGGTGTTCCTCAGTAGGGTTGATTACATTTTGAGTGGACCACTTGGTGGTTGCTAGTGATCGTTTTTCCTTTTGAAGTGTATTGGTGCTTTTGTCATTGGGCAAGAAGCGAGTTGTGTCAAACCGCAGGGGAAAGTTCGGTCGTTTCTGTTACGCGAGTCTTATGGATCCTGGTTAAAGTAGGTTGTTCGTTCTGTGGTAATCTTAGAGCGTTGTGTCTCTCCTGCTTCCCATCGTCTTGAGTACAAGGAACCACAGAAGGGAGGTTGGTACCGTGTTTTTCTGGAGAGTAGCCTGAGTTAAAGGGATCGGGCACTTCAGTGCCAAGGAATGCTTAGAACGAGGAGTATGAGACCGTTTTCCTGCGTGGTCTGTTTGGGATTTTATCCTATCGCTTGGGTCATGCCGAGGCCTTGTTTGAGTGCTTTGTGTTTCAATGTTGAGTAAAGTTCTCGCAAGTTTTTGATTGTGAGTAATCTTTAGAGCTGTCAGTCGCTCCTTACCTCTGAGTGCTGGCTGGTGCAAATCGTAGGGGCTTCTAAGCGGGTTCTGAGGCGTGAACCATAACTCCCTCTGATTTGGTTGTTTGCGAAGTGGCGTGTCTCGGATTCGGGGTCAAATCCTGTTGAAGGGGGGGGGAGACTATGACACTACGGAATGGTGTGAGATTATTTAATGTGAATGTTAAGGTCAAAAACTTTATGAAATATGGTATTGGAGGTTAAAACCATATGATAGGAGGCTTAATAGCGTTTCCAGGCCGTTTCCGGGGGAGTTTGGGCCTAAAGGAAAGGGTCGTGGGCTTTGGTGGGATAGAGTTTGAGTCCTAATAGGAGTAGGAGACTTGGTTGGGGGCCTCCCCCAGCCCCTTTAGGCGTTCACCCCCACAAGTCCTAGCCGCCCCCCACACCTCCCCACCTCCTCCTTGTGGCGCCTCCACCTCCCCCATTGCTCCCCATTGCTCCACCACCTCTCCACCACCTATCCTCCTCCCTTGCTGCCCCTAGGGGAGTTCTCCACCTCCACACCTCAAAGATCCATCCGTTGGAGCGCTCCGCGACGAGGAGATCCGGCAGGATTGGAGCGAGAAAGGAGATCGCGCGAACCGGGAGGAGATCTATTGGGTTTTCGTGTGTTGGGCAAAGGTATGGCCATGGGAATCCTTGGGGTTGGTCTAGGTACTGTTATAAGGGTGTTTATAAAGTTTTTAGATCAATTGGTGGTACTGGAATGCAGTATATTGGATTAGATCTAGAAGTTGCCACGTTCTCTGTTTCGGACAGCATGAGTAGTCGACCTAGGGTTCGGTTTTTTGCCAAATTAGATTCAGAATCTGGTCGTACGGACGTTGAAGAAGTTGTAGATAATTTCATTATCTTTCCGTGTATATAAAGAAATTTAAATTCCGCCGAGCCGTTTGAAAGTTATGGCTGTTTTACCAAGCGTGTTAAAATTTGTGAAGTGATTGGAACAGATCACGTTATTTTGTAGATTAAACAACTTTAGAGTCCGAATCAGTCTTTCCCTATACCAAGAAAAAGTTGGGAAATTTCATAAGCTATGCGAGGATGTACTCTTTTAATTGATTCGAAGTCTTAGAACCCGAGTTATGCCTTTTGGAAGGCTGCTGTCCCGACGGGACAGAACCTCTGTTTTTAGGTTTTGCGAGTAGTTGGCAATGTCGGGGTAGATGAGGGTTTGCGTACTGTTTTGTGGACATGATTGTGAGTGTGTGATACCTATGTGTAGGTGGTGCGACCCCGGGAGTGCCTTCTACTTCTCGCCAATCCGTTGCCCGTGGTTGAGGCAAGTGTGTTATAATGGATACCGATTTGTAGGTTGCTTGTTGAGAATAGATGGAATTGACTACATGATATATGATCACTTGCCATGCTTTAATGATTGCCAATGATATGATGAGCATGTTTATTATGTTATGATGCCATGTGTTAATGTACGAGTTAAATATGATGTTGGCATAATTGCATACATGGCATGTTACATGGCCCGGGCGGTGAGAAAGTCATAACTAGTCCGGGGAAGGTCGGTGAGAAAGTTATGACTAATCCGGAGAGCCATTGAGTAAGTCCTACATCGTGATTCCATCCACGTGGTGTTTGGAAGCAAGGAGTATGCACCCTCCATCTTCGGGATGGAAGGGGGGAGAGGGTGCACACCGACGGGTGTGTACTCAACTATACCGGTATGAGTTTCCAAGGAGACATGAGCATTGCATTGCATACGTAATGATGATGATAATGTTATGTGTTCATGAATGAGATGATATACACGATGTGAGACATTATTGCCATGTTATTGTTCTTGTTGTCCATTGCAATATGCTTGCTGAGTGATGAACTCACGCTTGTGTTTATGTTGTTTTCTTTTAGGTACCATGAATCCGGCATGCGGGGAAGGGAAATAGTCAAACTTCCACACGTAGCTTCACTCTTTTGACTTCACAAGTCATTAAATTAGTGTTGATAATAAATTGCGTGTGATGATCATTGCTTTAAGGCTTAGCTTTGCTAAATGAGAATCTTTTCGTTCGTTTGACTCTTGGAGACATTATATGTTTGGAACTAGACTTACATTGTTGCTAAGTCGTTAATTATTGCTGTTTTTAGTTGTCTCTCATATTCCATAGTGCTATACTGTTGTTGCTCCTTCAAACCATGTTAAAACAAAGGAGATCTTTGCCAAATCTCGGTTTTTAGCATGTGCGCCTTTGCTGGAATTTATGTTTAAATGTGGTATTTAGATGTTGTTTAGCTTATGTTTGGTAGCATTCAGGCATATTCAATGCCGGGGTGTTACACCACTGGCCAACGTAGGAGCCGTGTTCCAAGACTGAGTAGGCAACCTACGTTGTGAGAACAAACGAATGACACCTCATTTTCGTTCCACCAAACCCTTCGGCCATTCCACTCCGGGAATGCTGCTCCCCATTCTCTTCACTGAGAATGGTATCCTCCAAGTGTAAGTATTCCTAGGGGACGAACAATGTTACTGAGCTATGTCGGAAGGCGGTTCAACCAACCGGTCCGACTTGTGGTTGAGCGGAAACTTAAGTTATTTACTTTGCTCAAGGGGTTTGTCATCCTTATATTGCCAAAGATCAAGCCTTAACTGTCCACAAACCCATCTGGTACCAACCGTACCAGCCACCACACAAACCAAGGCATTAATCATCAGCCGGGGATCGGACTCAATTCCACCTCGTGGATTAATCCAATACTGTCCCCCTGACTGTAGCACTTTTATAAAACTCCGAGCCAGTGACTCGCCAACATTTCATTTCCTTTTTATAAAACATTTGAACTAACTTAACAGGAATAATAGTAACTAACTTAATATGGCATAATTAATTATCTAGGGTTAACAAAGGTTTAATAGGGTTCGACATTTCAAAGGAGTTTTAATGAGCAATTCAGCATTATCTAAGCATCATGTCATTCTAACATAATGATTTTCAATAATTCAACATATCATTTAAAATAATGCGATAGAAATTAATTATTTATATAACCAACATGATTGGGTTCAACATGTTCAAAGGGGTACGGCTTGCCTTGCTCGGCGGCGGAATCGCTTAGGGCGTAGTCGACGTAGTCGTACTTGGCTTCTGTCGGGTTCTGCTCCTGCTCCGGGTACTGCTGGTGCTCCTCGAACTTCTCAACGGCCGGATCTAGCGCGAAAAGGACGAACGACAAATAAACAAACGAGAAACAAAACAAAACCGGAAATGAAAACTGAAAACCGAAATCGAAACTGGGCCGGGAGAGAAAGGAGGGTAATTTGGGCATTTCGAGAATTTTGGAAGCTTCGGATTGCGGAGTGGAGGTCATTTGTGGACTTAGTGGCGCGAAACGGTTCGGAATGTGTATTTAGGGGAATTTGGAGGGTTCTGGGATTTTTCTGGTTTTTTCTGGAATTTAAATTGGAATTTCGGATTAACTAATTTAATTAAAAATCCGAATAATAAAAGGAAAAGGAAAATGGACCAGGCCGCACAGTGGTGGACCGGCCTGGCCAACAAAACGACTCGAGGGGGGCGCGTTTGGCCTGGCCGGCTGGGCCAGGCCCACGCGGCGAAATGGAGAGAGGGGGAGACCCTAGGGTTAGGTTTTTGGGGTAGGTGGCGGCGGCGGTGGCTGGATGGGGTGGCAGCGTCGGCCGGAACCGGGAGAGGAAGGGGAGGGCTCACCGGCTTTGTGTGGGGGAGCGGGGCGGGGGGCTTTTATAGCTGGGCGACGAGGGGAGAGGCAAGGTGATGGAGCGAGTTCACGGCGCGGTCGGCGGTCGGCGGTGGGGCGTGCGGCTTGCGGTCGGCGAACGGGCGATCGAGTGCGCGCGGACGGCACAGCGGTTGGCGCGGGGACGGCATAGGCTGCCGGCGGTGCAAAGACGAGGGCGAAGCCGGCGCGGCGGCTGGCCGAGGCGAAGGAGGCGGGCGCTACAGCGAAGCGCGGCGCAGCGCATGCGGCGACGGGTCCGGAGGCGAAGCAGGAGGAGCCGGGTCGGTGGCGCGGGCTGGCTGGGCCGAAGGCCAGACAGCGTTGGCCGACTAAGCCGAAAGGACGATGGGCCGGGATGGCCCAAAGCAAGGAAATTGGCCCAAAAAAATGAAACAAAAATCAAAACAAAATTCCAAATTCAAAACCAAACCAAATTTTAGTTAAACTCCAAATAAAATAAAATTTCCAATTCTTTCGAAATTTTTGGGGTCATGTCATTCACCGTTCTTTTTTTCCTCTTTGAAGAAAAACACAGTTTGTGCAGGAAAAATAGTGTGATCATTCGCAAGGTGGACCCTGACCGGATGGCCCCTACAGCACTTGGTGTAGTCAAATATAGTCCTCACAGGTCCATGATCATGATTAGTCCTTGTACCAATAAATACCGCAAGTTTTCTGTCGGGACCCCGAATTTGCAAATCCGGACCCTCTGTGTATTCAGCACTAGTCCAGGAACGCGCTAGTGCACACAGTCTTAACATCGGTAAATATCACAATCATACCACTCGATACCAATAAAGTACTTTATTTAAATAGTCAAACTGGTTACTTGACCTTATGGTCAAGTTACAAATATATGCCTCGCAAGGCGAAGCTTATTCAGAGAAAAATAATAGCAGCGGAAAATCAAATAACTTCGTGGCGCCATCCAGTATACCACAGGCAACTGACTGGGCTCGCTTCCCTAAGTAGACGGATCTTCTTGGAGTTCCTCCTCCAAAGCTTGTGCAGTCTCCTCTTCAACTGGTGTTGTATTGTGGCAAGGGTGAGTACTTGGTACTCAGCAAGTCATGCACTTAATTCAAGCTAATATACTATATGCATGGCTTGGTACAAAGGAATAGCTCAAGGTATATTTGCAGTAAACAGCATTTGAAAAGTAATGTAAGTAGATTCGAAAGCAGTAGAAATAAGTAAAGCATAAGTAACTATTCAAAAAGTTTGGTAAACATCTTTCCCATCCTAAACCACATTTCCATCAACTTCATTATTAATCTAGCCCAATCTTTCAAACCAAAGTTATTTTTGAGAAAATCTAACCCTTGACTGTAATTCCCGAGCGATGTCCAATACCGCGGACACGGCTATTCGAATAGATTCTAAACTCTGCAGAGGTTATGCACTTTACCCACAAGATACAGTCAAACACCACAAAGGCGAGTTCCCGTAACAAAGTCTTTCGGAAACTTCTAACAATACAAGTGGTCCTCCCCGGTTATTGCACACTAACCCTTCCCTTAGCTAAGGCGAAGTCTAGGCCAATCAACCGTTAGATGGGTACTGGCCTCACCCAGACGCCCCCCGCACAACTTACACAAAGGGTGTAGTTGACCTCCCGAGGTCCCACAGTGCGTTATTAGCAACTTAGTCAACTAGGTCCGTCCCATTCTGAGACATGTGGTTGCACGTTAGACCCAGTTCAAAGGCTTGCAAGGTTAAGTCCTTAGGGTGACCAGGGCAAGACTACCCGAAGAACCAAATCAACACTCCCAATGCCACAACTAGCCCACTGATTACTCTTGCCACATGCCCTGGCCGAAAATCGTTTATCAAACCCCAGTTGATTATCATGCACCACGTGACATCAACATCACATGATACCTTTCCAAAACAGGTTCAATATATCATTAAGTCAATATTAACATTTGATTATCCAAAATCATGTTATGAGCACGTAGCAGGTCTAAGCAGTATACTACAACGGTCTAAACCCATGTTGGCGATTTAATAATGTCCAACTAGTAATCCACAACTAGGGTGACAAGGGATCATGGCACATACTTAAATAATCAAGGTGTCATAAAGAAAATTTGAAATTATCTAACCCCCATGTTTAAACAAAGTATTTTTCTAATTGAACTAGCATGCAATAGTTTAAATCAAAATAGATTTTGAAATAGGATCAACATGGTCAAAGCACAACTTGCCTTCAAAAAGTACATGTTCTTGGTCTTGAGTTGGATCCTGAGTCAATACTTCTCCTTCGAATCCTTCCGGCACTTCAACGTCTACTCGTAAAGCGTGCAAATAGCAAATACACGAATAAACAATAGGCAAAAAGTGTCCAAACATCCAAATAAAATCCATAAACAGAGAGAACATAATTTTATGAGTTTTTAGAAACTGGAATCGTCAAATTTGGAGTTAAGACGCAAAAGTTATGATTATTTAAAGTTTAAATAATCAATTAAATAATTTTGCAGAGAAAAACTTTAGTCCAAAAATTAATTAAAATTCATATTTAGGTAGGTCTCAATTTTATACAAATTTAGAAATTTGAATCACTCAAATCGGAGTTGAAACGCAAAAGTTATAAGCGTTTGAAGTTTTGAAACTCAAATCAATTATTAAACCGATTTATTAAATCATTTTCTTTTTCGAAAAATCATTTATTGCGTCAGCAGGGACACGTGGCAGCACCGATTGGTCTGGCCGACGCCACCGGTCCATGGACTCGGTCCACGCCGACTTCGGGTCTAGTGGACCGGTCCCACGGCCACGTGTCGGCCGACATGTGGGCCCACTCGGGTAGCGTCATCGGCGTCGGCGTCGGGCTCGGCCACGGTCTTTGAAAGGTGGGACCTACCGATGACGTCATGGGTGACGCCACGGTGCGATCGGCCCGACACGGGCCTCCGCGTGTCGATCCACGCCGCGCCGCGTGGTGCGGCGGTTCGGCTCCCTGGACACGCGTGGCACGATCGTAGCCGTTGGTTTGAAAACCGACGGCTAGGATTGAATTTGGGCCTCGGTGCTTGGGCGCCGCGGGTTGATCTGGGCCGTTGGATCTTGATCTAACGGTCCGCATCCAATCTAGCCTGGTGCGGCTCCGCCACGTGGCACGACCTAAGCCGCTGGATCTAGATCCAGCGGTTGAGATTAGATCTAGGATTTTCAACGGGGAACTCACCGAGGGTGACGTGGCGCGATCTGAGCCCTTGGATCTTGATCGGACGGTTGGTGGAGCTCGGGGTCGGCGATGGCTTCACGGCGAAGTCGTGGCTGCCGGGCGCCGAGGACAGCGACCACACGAACAGCGTTTGGGACGTGCTCGGCGAGGTGAAGGGTCTCTTCGGTGCGCTGGCCGTGGGTTCCGGATCTGGGGTCAATGGCGGCAGGGGACGGCGGACGGCGGAATCAAGCAAAACCACAGCGGAGGGATGCTATGACTCCGGCGAGCGATTCCGGCGGATCTACGGCGGCTGAGGCTCGGTGAGGTAGGGCAGAGAGTGCGCGGGGTCACGGCGGTCCTCGGGTACCACCGGTATTTAAATGCCCTCGGCATGCGCGCAAGACGGCGGAACCCTAATCCTACAGCGGCGGCGGCGGAGGAGTCCGGCGCGGACTCGGCGGGGACGATGACGCACGGCCGTCCACGTGGCACGATCAACGGCCACGATCGCGTGGACGCGATCGGATCCGTGCCGGATTCGACCGAAGCGGTACGGGAAGATCCTGACCGTTGGATCTTGATCCAACGGTTGGGATCGATTAGGTTTTGGAGTTGGTTTGGTCGAGTCACGTGGCTCGGGTCGGACTCGAACTCGAGTCTGACTCGGGCTCGGTCGGATGAACAGTACTTGACCCTAATTGAATTTCCAGCGATTTAATTTTTAAAATAATTCCAATTATTTATTTTATTTCATTAAAAATAGCAAAATACTCGGAAAAATTCCAGAAAAATTCTGGAAAATATTTTAGGGTATTTGGGACTTAAATAAAATATTTCCAACAAAATTTTATTTGCAAAATTAAATTCTTTAATTATTTCAAAATGGAATAAATTCAAATAAATTCCAAATAAATCCAAATAAATTCCAGAAAATTCCAAAAATTCACCAAAGTGCCAAATCACACATGAATTTAAGAAAAGCAAAATTTTGGGGTGTTACATTTTCTCTCTTCCAAAGCATACCACAAGGTAGATATAGAAACTAGGCTGTATCTTTTTGGGCTAGCTGCCAACAAATGATGAGTTGTATTGGACCTGGAACTAAGTACGATGGGTGGCACGGCACGACTAGCTAACCGTGCCTGGGTCACCTAGGCACAAAAACGGCCTTTTCATAAAAAAATATTCTATCTACAACCAAGCTCATCATCAACTATCTTACCCTAGCGACCCAATCGATCATCAAATACTACCTCTTTCCTTCGCCTCCCTCCATGACCCAGCCGGTGTAAGCGCCATCCTTTCGTACCTGTGTCATCTACTCTCACTCTCTCCTCTCACCCTGCTCCACCCTTGCTTCCTCACTGCACTTTCACCTCCCCGACCATCCCACACCATTCCCTCGTCACCATCCCCTGCCGCCTTGTTGTCAAATCAAGTGGCCTTCGGTCACGTTGCCATCGATTACAGTCTTGCGGCACTGCACCACCAGCTTCGCTTATCGTCCCGATGAAGAAGACAGCGGTGATCGAAGAGGAAGAGGACAATGACAGTGCCGTATCTCAATGATCCTCACAGCCTTGGCGTCAGATCCAATGGTTATTTTCCCCAATGAATAAAGAAAATGTAGTTCTTTTTTCCTAAATAATTGTGTGTACCAGATCCTCACAAACAATCGTCCCTCGCTCCTCGTCCTTGGTGCTGTTCATGACTCCATATATCCAACAAGAGAAGGTCTAAGTCGGCATGACACATAGCAGCACATCATACCCTGAGCTGTGCTTGGGCCTCGCTGCAGGTTAGTTGAGCTGGCACCGCACGACGAGATGGTCGTGCCTTGTAGGCGCGACATGTCCTAGCCGGAAGCTCGTTGGTAGGGATGTGATCGGATCGGATACGGTCGAATATCGTCGTATTCGTATCCGTATCCGTATTTTTTATCGAATACAGAATCGAATACGAATAGTGCTGAATACAGAACCGAATACGAATTATACAGGATAATATCGGTTACGAATATAGATCAAATACGGATCGGAATCAACATGGATACGAATAATATTAGTCAGATATTTTAAAATCCAATTTCAGTTTTTTTTCCAAAATCGGTCAAAATTTAAATTCAAAATTAGGAATTTTAAAAAATAAGAAAATGTCAAAAATTAAAAAATTTGTGCACGAATATTATTAAATTAGTACAAATTCAAAATTTCTAAATTTAAATTGAAAATTAGGAGAAAGATCAATAAAAAAATTGAGAATTTCATTTAAATTCCAACTGGTATTTAAAAATAAATTACATTTAAATTTTGTTTTTAATGTCTCTAATGGATAGTGATAGTCTAATAGACTTTCAGTGTCAAGTTCGTCATTGATGAATTATGAATGATGATTGTCTGAACTCAACAATTGGCAAACATTAAACATAATCATTCTTTAGAAGAAAACATAGCCAGTTAGCCACATAGACATAACTACATAGCATAAGTACATATGAGTATATGACACCCATGTCTGGTCATCCATATTCCACAAACCACAATTCTACATGTATGTAACCTTGCAGCAGTTACATGTTGTCATGGTCTCATCTCTGATCTCATAGACATGGTTCAAGTTCAAAGTTCAAACTTCTTAGTTTCCAGTATAGTAGCAGACACTAAACAGTAAACAATATTGCAATAGTTGAGTTCAGGACTCAAGAGTCAAGACAACACAAACAAAGCAACTGTTATTCGGATAATATCCATATGTCATATTCGGATATTATCCGAACAAAAACTCAGATATTCCGTATCCGTCGGATAATCAATGTTCCATATCTGTATCCATATAAATTATCTGCATCCATATCCTTATCCAAGAAATCAATTGGATATCTGTGAAACTATATATCCAAATCATCATCCAAATCAATTCGGTCGGTCGGTCGGTCGGTCGAAAAATATCCGTACCAGTTTCATCCCTACTCGTTGGGCTCGTTGGGCCCGTCGGCCCAACTCCCACCACACAAGGCACGACACGTCCTGGTCGGAAGCCCGTTGGGCCCGTCGGCCCAACTCCCACCACTACCATAGTGTGTGCTCAAATCTCCCATCTTAGCACTTCCGTCACCTTGGAGCTAACGGTAGGCTAACGAGGTTAAAGATGGACCAAAATGCCCTTATCGTCTCCTCCCAAATCCCCTTCTCCTGCAAACCCATGGAGGGCAAAAGACCTTGCCACTGAGGGGCAAGGTGATCTCATTGTGGCCATGCTACTCATCGCAGTGTCCGCCCCGTGCGGTCCTCGTCACAGCCCTTCAGTTTACATGCGCATTGACCAGGTTGTTGTGTACAATGCTTCTTGGCCATGGGCTCGAGCGAATGGAGAGACGGTAGGGCATCCCAACGGTAGAGAGGAGGCGGTGGCGCATCCCTTTGGTGAGGGATGCTGGTGCCATGACAGATCTTGCGTTAAACGAGGCAGAGGCAACAACGAAACTTGGTGGCCAGTTGCAGGCCAGATCTAGTATTAGTCTTCTCCACCAGCCAGTACAGGATCTGGGCATCGTCGCCACCGGCGACTAGGTCCCCACCTTGACCACGCCACACATCGCGGAGCAGTTGAGCGCAATGGAAATGATGATGGGGAGTCTACGCCTCTACGGTGGTGGTGGTTGCAAACGAGGAGGGAGCCCGTGGTGCGAGGTTAGTAGCAGTAGCAAATTAACAATCCCTCCGCCGTCATGAGACCATATGGTGAGTTCAAGTGGGGATCGAACGAAGTGAGCCCATGATCGTAATATGGCCAAGTCAGACCATGTATCCTAGCCAAGCTTCACATGGGTATTCTCGTCATCGCACATCAACCAGTAGGGAAGATAATCAATTAAAATGAAAACAACTAACAAGAGGTGAAAGAAGTGGTATAGATGGAAGATTTGAGTACTCCTTGTGGTATGCCCTAGAAGAGGAAAAATTTTGTGGTATTTTTTAGTACGAAACCAAATTTTGTGCCATAGATGAAATTTTCTCTAATAAAAATGATGTGCAAAGGGGGGATCGAACCCCAGACTTGGCGACAGCTCGCTCGTCCGACCCCCAGTGGCCTCCCGTATGGACACGTAAAAATATGAATCGGATCTCACTCTTGCATTGGATTAGAAATAACACTCATACTCTGTTTAAGTGTATACTTCCTGTCCAAGGTAGTCCCGTGCCAGAATGCTAACCAGATGGCCCTCACTCAAAAAAATATGAGCCACCCGATTGCATCGTACACACTTACGCGTCCAAGAGAATTCCGATTCTTTTCCGAAGGACTATACCAGGATCGAAACCAACCCTTCTAGGCGTATCACACACTGGCCGCCACAGAACCTTAGTATCACCCACACCTACCGAGGGGGTATGCGTCGCAATAGTTAAGAAATGGCTGTTACACGTGCCCACGCGTCAGATGGTTGAGAGCAATTCCGAGTACCTGGATATGTGACTAGAGCTAGTTCATAAGATAAAAGCCTAGCGCCCACATATCCCGCATTCGAGATGATTCATTACACATGTAATTGAAATAAAAGTAAACTAGAAGCTATTACATCTACTTAATATTACAACTCCATGGCCGACCAACCAAATGTAGCACATAAGAGTAAAATTGTAGCGGAAATAAAGCATCAATCAAAAGTGGGACAACGGTATGCCCATCCATAACCCAGAGGTAACTGATTAGGGAAAAGTCCTAGTTCATTCGTCCAAGTAGTCATCTGTCTCCGGGAGTGAAGTAAGTATCATCGGGGAGCTCGTCATTACCTTCGTCTATACAATATTAATTAAAACAAACGGTGAGTACACGTATATACTCGCAGGACTTTAGTGTATGGAAATAAATATACTGTTGGAAATATGCCCTAGAGGCAATCATAGAGATGATTATATTTCCTAGTGTTCATGATTTATCATCTTGTTCCTTGAATAATCTCATCATTATTGATTTAGCAAGTATGTGACTTGTTAGTGAAACTCTATAATGACTGCATGATGATTATTCTAAAGTAATTCCTAGTCGATAATCATATGAGGGCACATATGTAAAGACTAGCATATGTGTTGGTTGATGACCATGTTTCACAGGTCATAGATATGGATATATCAAACCAATGTTATGGACTCATGTTAGAGAATATGGAGTTGGATCGACCCACCCTAAGACACTGCGAGAACATTGTATTCTTCTTGTCATCAGTTGGTCTAAGAACATTGTGTACGCTATATCCTTAGACCTAAGATTGTCGCATGTTCTTGAGATGTGTAATGACTTACTTAGTGGTTGTCAAACTCTACTCCATAACTAGGTAGTTATAATGGTAGCTTTTGTGTTTGTCATGAAGCATGCTGCAAGATGTGGTCGATCAAGATGAGATTTGCCCCTTTATACAATGGGAGATATATCTCTAGGCGTCTCAAGTGATCGGATTCTGGAAATGGATGGCCATGCTACTTGCGGTTAAGAGTTAACCGTGGTTTGGGATTTTGAGTTACAAATCGAGAAAGAGTGGTCGAGCTAACCAAACAAGGATGACATGAACTCGCCTTGAGCTTGATCGATATCGTGAGACAAAGGGAAAAGTGTATGACTGAAAATTGTTAAGGTTTGTCCAATGTGATCTTTATGTATACTTGGGAGTCGGCACGTTCTACTAGGAGCCGCTACAGATTATTAGTCGAGTAGGAGTACTCAGGCCATGTCCAACTATACATGAACCTATGGGGTCGCACACTTAAGGGGCTGGAACTGAACTCTGATGGTGATCAGAGTTGAAAAGGAATTCGGATGGTGGCCTAAGTTCTTGTGAGTTTATAGTTTGTAATGGGCCTCTAATGTATAGCCCATTATGGGACATCTATATAAAGAGAGAGGTGGTTGCAGAAAAAGGGTGTGAGAAGAAAATTGTATTAGACACATTAGGAATTCAGAACTCTTGAAACCCTAGCCACCACTCTCCCTTCTCGCCTCATCCTCACGACCGGAACTAGTATTCTGACATGTGGTGTGTAACACCCCAGCATCTAGTATGCCCTGGATGTCACCAAACATGATAGACACAGCATCTAAATGGCACAAATAAAGGTAAATTACAGCAAAGGTGCAAATGCTAAAACCGAAAATTTTGGCAGCATCTCCTTTTTTCCCCATGATTTGAAGCAACAGCAATAATATGGCAATGTACAGGATAATATGAGACATCTAAAACAACAATAACAATTGATATGGCAACATCTTACGTATAAACTAATGAATCCAACCACTCCAAAATTATAACAAAGCAAAAGATGAACTTAAGCACACAATCAAGCCATACTCCAAGTTTCATGGCACTAATCTTATTATTATGTCTCCAAATGATAAAAACTGTCTATATGTGAGGAGCTACGTGTAGAAGTGTAGCTAAACCCCTTTCCCGCATGCCGGTTTCATGGTACCTAAAAACAACATCAGACACAAGCGTGAGTTCATCACTCAGCAAGTATATTGCAATAGAAAAAAACGAACAGTTCAATGCTAATATATCTATATATCATGCTTAACATTATAACCATGTTCAAATCTCATTGTACACATCTCATTATCATCATCATGTATGCAATGCAATGCACATGTCTCCTCGAAGCACATACCGGTATTGCCGAGTGCACACCCGTCGGCGTGCTCCCTCTTCCCCCTTCCATCCCGTAGATGGAGGGTGCCTACTCCTCGCTTCCATTCACAACTGTGGATGGAATCACGAGGTAGGTCTTATTCAATGGCGCTCCGGATTAGTCATAACTTTCTCACCGACCTTACCGGACTTGTTATGACTTTCTCACCGATCTGGGCAGTTCTCATGCCATGTATGCAAGTATGTCATAAACATAAACAACTTGCACATAAACTCAACTAATCATTGCATAGCCTCATAATAAACCATTTTCATCATGTCCCAAGCAAGATTCAATCATGGCATCATATCATAAAACATGTGTAAACCATCTCATTATCAAACATTACGGCTCCCGAAGCCGCAACCACTACAATACACTTGCCTTCAACCGCGGGCGACGGATTGGCGAGAGGATGAAGGCACTCCCGGGGTCACACCACTTGCACATAGGTACCACACACTCAAAACGTGCCCTCAAAATAGTACAAGAACGATCCCCTACGCTGACTTCGCAAACAACCCCTAAAACCTGACAACATAGAATATATCCCTATGGGACAGCGGGCTTCCAACTAGCATAACTTGAGTTCTAAGACTCCAAATTAAGTAAAAGAGTACATTTTCTCATAGCTTAGGAAATTTTCTAGCTTTTTCTAAGTATTGGGAAAAACTGATTCGGCATCTAAAATTGACTAATCTACAGATCAACACGATCTGTCCCAATCACATCACAGTTTTGAACACGTTTGGTAAAACAGCCATAACTTTCAAACGACTGATCGGAATTTCACATTCTTGGAGTCCACTGAAAGGTATTGAAATCACCTACAACTTTCTCAACGGGAGAACGACCAAATTCAGACTCTAAAATTGCGAAACCTTAAGCCCTAGGTCGGGGTGCAAATCTGCCCGAGGACAGAACGTGGGACAGCAATGCAATCTCCCTAATCTCATCTGTGAACAGCACCTAAACACCAAATTTAACCATGGAATTACCCATCTAACAGCACCTAGACAACCGCGAACAAGACTTTGTACACTTCTCCTATTCTCTTTTCTTGTCGTCTTCGGAGACTCCGACCCTACGGAAACTCCGATCTCTCCCTAAGGAAGGTTTTACCTTGGATCGAAGGAACCTCACTCGTTTCCATCTTGTTTTTCGTGTTATCAAGTAAATCTAAGAACCCTAATCTTGAGATTCCTTGCTCTCTAGACTTTGTGCTCTTTTTTCTTTCGGTAAACTTGTTGTCCTTGTCCTCCTTTGCTTAGATCTGAAGTTTCATCAAATTCTATCGGTCAATCTCGTCAAAATCCTAGTTTTAGGGTTGTACCGAAAACTTCGGATCTTCTGAAATCTTGCATCGGAACTTTCGATAAAAGTTCGGAACCTCCGATGTGGGATCAGAACATCCGATGTTAACAGTACAGCACTAAAACCAGGTTCCTCTCAAGTTTCTTTCGACTTATCGAGCTACTCCTTTCTCAGTTGATCTCAATGGATCCCGGTCAAGGTGACCAACCTCCTCAGGGCTCAGCTAAAGTCACTTTCAGTCGGAAACGCAAAACTCCAACCGGAACTAGAACAAAGCGAGTTGCCACCAGAGGATCCCAGCCAGGTATCTCAATCAATGAACCCTCTCAGGCTGCTCAAACTGTGAATGTGCCTCGTGGAGCACCGCTACCTTCTAGGAAAGGCAAGGGCATTGCTGGTGCGTCAGGGTCTCAGGCTAGAGACATGCCACGTCTGAGGAAGCCCGAAATGAATCCTAGGCTTCAAAGAAAGCCGATAAACTACAAAGGCAAAGCAGCTCAAGTCCGAAAGGCTCGAGAGGAGAACCCCAAGAGGACAGACCGGTTCTCCACTGATTCTCGTTTCTGGACTTTCTTTCAGCAGGACTTTTATGAATCAGTCATTCTTCCAAGAAAGAATCCTGTTATCTTGATGCAGTGTGTTGATTGGGAATATATGGCAGCGGCAGATGACCCTATCTTCAATGAGGTCATTGCTGCTTGTGAAAGAACCGGCATCAAGAGAATTATGAGTTTTCAGCATGATTGGAATGTGGAGATCATTGCTCAGTTCTATGCAACAATGTATGTCTCCAGGGATCGAGTCTCTACTCTCCACTGGATGACTGAAGGAACTTGGTATGAGGCTACCTATGCTCAGTTTGCCAGACTACTTGAGTTCACAGAAGCTGATTCGAGAGACAGAGATCAGATTCACAATGAAAATCCTCTAGGAGCATCCAATCTGGGTTTTCTGTATGAGGAAAATGCTGATTATGAGGAAGGGAATACCAAGGGTATGAAGCCCTTCTTTGCCATTCTGAACAGGCTTTTCAGAAAGACTTTGGCTCCTAAAGAAGGTGATGCCTCTCATGTTCTCTCCTACACAAGGAACCTTCTGAGTAGACTGAGGGAAGATCAGCGACCATTTGATGTCTTTGACTTCATTTGGAATGGGATTAGACTCATTGGTCAGGAGCCTAGGAGGAGCTGTGGTTATGCTCCATACATCATGCACTTGATTGAGCAGGTGACACAGCTGCAGTTTGAATTTGATGTCAAACACACTGCTCTTCAGGTTAGGGCTGTGAAAGCACCCTCTCAGAGAGCTACCAGGGCCTCTACCAGAGGAGCCACCTCATCTACTACTCCTGCAGTCTCGGCCCCCAGTGGTTCATCATCACCAATCTTACGTGCTTTGAAGTCAATCTTCGTTCTTTGCAAGGGCAATGCAGCAGCGCAGAAGAAGAACACCAAAAGACTCAAGGACATCCAGAGGCACCTGAACCTTCAATGTTTAGAGGATGAGCAGAGTGAAGATGAAATCGAGGATCCATTTGCTCCAGCACCTGACGCTTCAGTTGAGTCTAAGGACGATGCCGAAGAGTCTGGCTCTGATGATGGTGAATCAGAGGAGTCCGACTAGTCTTCTCTCTCTCTCTCTCCCTACCTCCTTTGTGGTGCTTGATGCCAAAGGGGGAGAGATGAAGACAAATTCTATCTATCCAGAGTCCTCCAGTCTAAGCGAACTCGGTTGTGTTCACTTTTTGTTATGCGTTGGTTAAAACTCCGTGGTTGACTTGAGAACTATTGTCGTTTTTAAAATTCTTTTTATCGTTGTTGCTTGGAGATTTATGTCGACTTGTTGGATGTTAATGCTGAATGTTGCTTAATTACACTTGTTTATCATGCTTACCCTGTCTCTACTATTTGTTAATCTCCGATGCAAGGATATAGGGGGAGCTTCCTAAATTTCTTTTCTCTCAAAATGTGCATTTACTCTCAAGTCTAATATCCAATGCACATATCAAGAGGAAGTTCACTCTATATTCCTTCTTTACACTTGCTCTCTAAATTTGTCTTTAATCGGGTTGTCATCAATCACCAAAAAGGGGGAGATTGAAAGTGCATCTAGGCCCCTTAATTTGGTTTTGTGTGATTAATGACAAACGATTAAAGAATCTAACGTGTTTAACCAGTCCATGAACAGGTAAAAGGTTCGGAAAAAGATCATCTATGGCCTTCGGGTACCCTCAAACTTTATAGAGTAAGAAAAATGGCATCTGCAATTGTAATTTTGATTTGTTGAGTCATAGGATTGCCGTACTATTAAGAGGGGTGCATTGGTGTTGGTCTAGAGATGGTCACTTTGCTCGGATGAATGTTGTTTAGTCTCTCTAGTGTGCTTCAGTGTCCACACTCACTTTGGGATGAAGTTGTTTTCTTGTTCCTATCGGATGTTCCGATGTCAGTTCGGACATTCCGATCGTTCAGACATTCCGAAGTGTAGTTGTGCTTTAGTCCGTCGTGTGTTACTAGGTTCGGACATTCCGATGTGTGGTCATCGGATGTTCCGATGCTTGTTGGTTTTTGGTTTGGGAGCTCTCTGTTCTCTTCGGATGTTCCGATCTTTGGTATCGGAAGGTCCGATGTGTGCTGTCCTGAAAAAAGGGTTCTCTCTGTTCAGTTCGGACTGTCCGAAGTTTAACATCGGAAGTTCCGAAGTGGCTATTTCTCAGTTTGGGAACTCTCTATTTGGTTCGGATGTTCCGATTTTCAGATCGGACATTCCGAGTGGGACTTATAAAGTTTTGTTGAAGTTCCTTTTCTGAGTAACATCGGAAGTTCCGAAGTGGTACTCGGACATTCCGATGCTTGTAGTTTTCGACCGTTGGGAGCTGTCCCAATTCTGGGTATTTGCACTCATCGGATGTTCCGATGTTACGATCGGACTTTCCGATGTTTGGCTGAGTGCGGGTATAACGGCTAGTTTTGAACCAAAACTATAAATACCCCTCTCCTCTCCCTTTTGGGGGTTACTCACTTGTTTTGGCTGAACTCTTGAGCACCTTGAGCACACTCTAGAGCTTTCTTGAGTCCTCCTCTTTGATCTTAGGGATCATCTAGTGAGTGAGGTTTTGTGAAGTGTGGTTGTGAGATTAGAGCAAAGCATTCATTCATCTTGAGCAAATAGAGAACCACTCCAAGATCAAGAATCAAGTGCATTCATTTCTCTTGGAGGTTGAAGGACTCCTAGACGGCTAGGCGTCGCTCACGAGCTCCCAACGATTTTGGGACGCCGTGAGAAGTTTGTGAAGGCCGGCTCCGCCTCCGAAAGGAAAGGATCCAATAGTGGAACCAAGCCTCAAGTGTGACCGAGGTTTGGGAGGAAAGGGTTGGAAGAGACCCGGCTCTTTGGGAGCCTCCTCAACGGAGACGTACTATCCCCTCAAGGATCCGAATTCCGGGAAACAAATTCTTGTGTTCTCTCTTGTCACTTATTGCTTGATTAGTCTCGTTCATTTACTTTGGCACAATTCTTAATATTCTAGAGCTAGTTGTTAAATTGCTTGTCCTAAACTTAATTCGTTCTTTCAGTATAAATCGGATATTCCGAAGTAATTACGGAAGTTCTGAAGTTATTGAAAGTTCCAATATTGAATCGGAATATCCGAATTTTTCTGCTGCAGTAAATTGCCTTTTAAATTTTAATAGCCTATTCACCCCCCCTCTAGGCAATTATCCACCTTTTCAATTGGTATCAGAGCCAAACCTTCTCGAAGGCTTAACCGCTTGAAGGGAACGTGATGGCAAATATGGGGTTAAAGGTTGTCGTGACGGACGAGCAAAACAGTCCGAGAGCCGGAGATGGAACTCCCGGCAAGAGCAAAGCGGAAACTACCTCTACTTCTACTCAGGGAGCTCAAATTCCTTTTAATTATGAAAAATTGAATACTTCGTCTTCGCATTCCTATATTACTGTGCCCTCCGGGCGTGCTCCCTTCTTTGATGGCACATACTATTCCGCTTGGAGGCACAAAATGAAAATGCATCTAATGTCGCTTCATCCAAGTGTGTGGAAGATTGTTTGCACAGGTTTAGATATGCCAGAAAACGACATGGAGCTCACACCAGAACAAGAGCAGAACATTCACCGCAACGCTCAAGCCGCAAGTGTGTTGCTTGGAGCTTTGAGTCCCGAAGAATTCAACAAGGTTGATGGTCTAGAAGAAGCAAAAGAGATATGGGACAGTCTCCAAGTCGCTCATGAGGGAACTTCAAGTGTTAGAGAGTCTAAAATCGAGCTCTTGGAAGGAAAGTTGGGGAGATTTGTTATGAATGATGATGAGACACCTCAACAAATGTATGACCAGTTGATGATTCTCGTGAACAAGATCCGAGGGCTTGGAAGCAAGGACATGATGGACCATGTCGTGGTGAAGAGGATGTTGAGAGCCTTTGCTCCAAGGAATTCGACTCTCGTAACACTTATACGAGAGCGAAAAGATTTCAAAAGACTCACTCCAAATGACGTGCTCGGAAGAATTCTTTCACATGAGCTTATGGAAGAAGAGGCAAAAGTAGTGAAGAATCTTGCCAAGCAAAGTTCAAGCTCAAGACCAAAGGAGATAGCTTTGAAGGCAAGCAAAAAGGAAGAATCAACTTCAAGCGACGATGAGGAAGATGAAAGCGAAGATGAGGAAGATTTGGCATTGTTCGTGAGAAAATTCAAGAAATTCCTCAAGTACGACAATTCAAGCAAATATAAAAAGAACTACAATGACAAATCAAGGAGAAGAAGGAACACAAAGAGGGCGTGCTATGAGTGCGGTGAAGTTGGACACTTCATCTTCGATTGTCCAAGGAAGAAGAACACTTCAAATGAACATAAGAAGAGTGATCCAAACAAGAAAAACAAAGCTTACAAGAAGAAGTACTCGGGGCGAGCTCATATTGGCGAAGAATGGGATTCAAATGACTCCGACTCCGACACCGATGATGAAGGAGTCGCCACCGTTGCCATTGAAGCCGCTCCAACAACCAAGTCACTCTTCGGGGAATTGAGCGACAACGACTCCGACCACGACGCGCCTATTTGTCTTATGGCAAAAGGGCGAAAGGTAATGACTAAGTCAAAACCTCCAAGTAGTCATAGTGAATTAGATAGTGATGATAATGATGATGATGATGCTCTATTTTGTGATTTGAGCAAATCGGCTATTGCTAAAATCCATAAACTATTGAAAAGAATAGATAGCCAAGAGGAGACTCTTGAGAAGCAAGAAGAGTTACTAATTTGTGAAAAGAAGAAAACTCTTGCTCTCGAGAAGATCCTCACAAAAGAAAAGGAGACTATTGAATTGTTAACCAAAAATCTTGATTTGGCTAATAATTCAATTGCAATGCTTAAGGGTTCAAATGAGTCACTTCAAGAGAATGTTATAAGTCTAGAAAACAATCTTCAAGCTCTTGAAGTGCAAATTGAATCCCTTAATGATCTTAATTCTCCAATTGTTGATTCATCATTGGCATCTATTCCTTCCACTAGCAATGGTTGCTCTCGTTGCTACAATATTGATATTAATGCTTGTACTACTAACTCTCAATTTGTGCAAGTATTAAAAAGCGAGAACGAGAGACTTAGTGCCTTGGTAAGGTACGGTTGCATAAAGACTTATCAATCCAAGGATGCCCTATATAAGACCATTAATGGTCGAGACAACAAAAACAAAGAAGGGCTAGGATATGATAAGTACGAATGCAAAAGAAATGACCGTGTGGTGGTGAAAGGTAAGGAGTGCATTAAGTTTGTCAAAGGAAATGACAAACAACCATTGACCACCACACAAGTCATCAAGACCGGGCAAGAATCAAAGAAGCATCTTCAATATCATACATCTCATTCTATTCACTATGCATCCTATGTGTTGAAGAGAAATCACCGTGGTAAAGTGATTGCTCATTTTGTCGGTGCCCACAACTCCAGTGAAATGAGCAAGAAGAAGGTGTGGGTACTGAAGGCTTTAATCACTAACATGCAAGGACCCAAAAAGATTTGGGTACCTAAAAACAAGATCTAATGTATTCTTGTAGGATTATACCTCCAGTGGATCAAGTTGGGTGCTTGATAGTGGTTGCACAAACCACATGACCGGAGAAAAGAAAATGTTTTCCTCTTTTGATGAGAAAGGGTCACAATATGAAAATATTGTGTTTGGTGATAATGGTAAAGGTGAGGTAATGGGATTAGGTAAAATTGCTATTTCTAATGATCATTCCATTTCCAATGTTCTTCTTGTCAAATCTTTAAATTACAACTTGTTGTCCGTCTCACAACTTTGTGAAATGGGCTACAATTGTCTATTTACTAATGTGGATGTGACCGTCTTTAGAAGAGATGATTCCTTAATTGCCTTTAAAGGATATTTGAAGGGTAAGCTCTATTTGGTTGATTTCAATGCAAATAGCGCTAAACTTCAAACATGCCTCATGGCAAAGTCTAGCATGGGTTGGTTGTGGCATCGCCGGCTAGCCCATGTTGGCATGAGAAATCTCGACAAACTTCTCAAAGGGGATCACATCATTAGACTAACGAATGTTGAGTTTGAGAAAAATAGGATTTGTAGCGCTTGTCAAGCCGGAAAGCAAGTTGGAGCGCGTCATCCCGCGAAGAACATCATGACGCATTTACAAGACCATTGGAGCTTCTACACATGGACCTCTTCGGACCCGTTGCTTATATAAGCATCGGAGGTAACAAGTATGGTCTTGTCATTGTTGATGATTTTTCTCGCTTCACGTGGGTTTTCTTTTTACAAGAAAAGAGTGAAACTCAAGGCATATTCAAGAAGTTTGCAAGAAGAGCCCAAAATGAATTCGAGTTGAAGATCAAGAAGATTCGAAGCGACAATGGAAGTGAGTTCAAGAATACTCAAGTCGAAGAATTCCTTGATGAAGAAGGGATCAAGCACGAGTTCTCCGCTCCATACTCCCCTCAACAAAATGGAGTGGTGGAAAGAAAGAATCGGACATTGATAGAGATGGCAAGAACGATGCTTGATGAGTACAAGATCTCCGATCATTTTTGGGCCGAAGCCGTCAACACCGCATGTCATGCCGTCAACCGATTATATCTCCACAAGATATTGAAGAAAACGGCATACGAACTCCTCACCGGTAACAAACCAAATGTTTCATATTTTAGAGTTTTTGGTAGTAAATGTTTTATTCTTAACAAGAAGCCTAAGAACTCTAAATTTTCTCCAAAGATCGATGAAGGCTTCTTGCTAGGATATGGATCAAATGCTTACGCCTATCGTGTTTTCAACAAAACCACGGGGTGTGTTGAAATAGCGAGAGACGTGACATTTGATGAATCTGACGGCTCTCAAGTAGAGCAAGTTGATTTGAATGTGCTAGAAAATGAGGAAGAGCCAAGTATTGCAATCAAGAAGATGGCAATAGGTGAAGTGAGACCGCAAGAAAGGGTGCACCAAAACAATTCATCTACACAAGTAGAGCCTCCTACTTCAAATCAAAGTCAAGACATTCCTCAAGATAGTCAAAGCAAACTATTGGAGGATGATCAAATTGAAGATAATGAGCCAATTCAACAAACGTCTCAAATGCCGCATCCAAGAGTGCATCAAAGTATCCAAAGAGATCACCCCGTCGATAATATTCTTGGTGATATCCAAAAGGGGGTAACTACACGCTCTAGAGTATCTAATTTTTGTGAATTTTACTCTTTCGTGTCTACTTTGGAACCTTTGAAGGTGGAAGATGCATTAAGGGATCCGGATTGGGTGATGGCAATGCATGAAGAGCTCAACAACTTCGTTAGAAATAAAGTATGGTCACTAGTGGAAAGACCCAATCAAAACGTGATTGGAACCAAATGGGTCTTCCGCAACAAACAAGACGAAAACGGAATTGTTACAAGAAATAAGGCTCGGTTGGTAGCTCAAGGATTCACTCAAATTGAAGGTTTGGATTTTGGTGAGACTTATGCTCCTGTTGCTAGACTAGAGTCAATTCGTATTTTGGTTGCATTTGCTACTCACCATGATTTCAAGCTTTATCAAATGGACGTCAAGAATGCTTTCCTAAACGGTCCAATTGCCGAATTAGTCTATGTTGAGCAACCACCGGGAATGGAGGACCACAAGAACCCTGCACATGTATAGAAACTCCATAAGGCGCTCTACGGGCTCAAGCAAGCACCTAGAGCATGGTATGAATGCCTTAAGGATTTTCTCATTAAAAAGGGTTTCGAAATTGGTAAAGCGGATCCTACTCTCTTCACAAAATACATTGATGATGATTTATTTGTATGCCAAATATATGTCGATGACATTATATTTGGTTCTACTAATAAAAGCATTTGTGAGGAATTTAGTAGGCTAATGACAAAAAGGTTTGAGATGTCAATGATGGGCGAGCTAAAATTCTTCCTCGGATTTCAAGTCAAACTACTCAAGGAAGGGACGTTCTTGTGTCAAACAAAGTACATCAAGGATATGCTCAAGAAGTTTGACATGGAAAACGCCAAGCCAATTCATACACCCATGGCAACAAACGGACATCTCAGTCTAAGTGAGGAAGGTAACCCTGTGGATCAAAAGGTATATCGATCCATGATAGGCTCATTGCTTTATCTTTGTGCATCTAGGCCGGATATTATGCTTAGTGTTTGTATGTGTGCAAGATTTCAAGCCGCTCCGAGAGAGTGTCACTTAGTAGCCGTGAAAAGAATTCTTAGATATCTAGTTCACACACCAAATCTAGGGCTTTGGTATCCTAAAGGATCAAAATTCGATTTGATTCGTTATTCGGATGCTGATTATGCGGGTTGTAAAGTGGATAGAAAAAGCACCTCGGGGACATGTCAATTTCTAGGTAGATCACTAGTGTCTTGGTCCTCAAAGAAACAAAACTCAGTAGCTCTATCCACCGCTGAAGCCGAATATATTGCTGCGGGAAGTTGTTGCGCACAATTACTTTGAATGAGGCAAACCTTGACGGATTTTGGATTAAGGTTGGATAGAGTACCACTCTTATGTGACAATGAGAGTGCCATCAAAATAGCCAACAATCCCGTCCAACACTCCCGGACCAAGCATATAGATATCCGCCACCACTTTCTTAGGGATCACTCACTAAAAGGAGACATTGACATTACCTATGTGAGAACCGACAAACAATTGGCCGATATATTCACCAAACCTCTCGATGAGAAGCGCTTTTGCGAGTTGAGAAGTGAGCTAAACATCCTAGACTATCGGAATGTGTCTTGACACCTTGCTCGCATTTGATTGCTACTTCTCATGTTGATTTCAAAATAAAATGCTTGCAAAATTAGATATTTGTCTTTGAAAAAGTTTTATTGTTGTTGATCGCATCTTCGGTCATTCCACTCATGATCATTGATTTGATTGTTGTTATGCTCTCTGATCACAAGTGGGATGACTCTCGAGTTCGCTATCTCAAAGTCTCTTTTCTTCCGGTCTCTGAAATCCTATCTTTTCCTTCTTTCGATTGGAAAAATCAACTCTTCGGAACTTCCGATACAAGCATCGGAACTTCCGACATTCTGTGAATTCAGCATCTTCGGAACATCCGAAGTTTAATATCGGAATATCTGAAGCTTGCTCCTCTGGAGCTTTGCTGGAAACTCCAACTCTTCGGAACTTCCGAACCACAGTTCGGAATGTCCGAAGTGTGTGTAAACGCTTGAAAAGGACCGTTCGGTTGGCCCCTCCTATCTCATTCTTTTATTCTCCAAAGCCTCCGTACACTTCCCCTATTCTCTTTTCTTGTCGTCTTCGGAGACTCCGACCCTATGGAAACTCCGATCTCTCCCTAAGGAAGGTTTTACCTTGGATCGAAGGAACCTCACTCGTTTCAATTTTGTTTTTCGTGTTCTCAGGTAAATCTAAGAACCCTAATCTTGAGATTCCTTGCTCTCTAGACTTTGTGCTCTTTTTTCTTTCGGTAAAAGTTTCATCAAATTCTATCGGTCGATCTCGTCAAAATCCTAGTTTTAGGGTTGTACCGAAAACTTCGGATCTTCCGAAATCTTGCATCGGAACTTCCGATAAAAGTTCAGAACCTCCGATGTGGGATCGGAACATCCGATGTTAACAGTACATCACTAAAACCAGGTTCCTCTCAAGTTTCTTTCGACTTATCGAGCTACTCCTTTCTCAGTTGATCTCAATGGATCCCGGTCAAGGTGACCAACCTCCTCAGGGCTCAGCTAAAGTCACTTTCAGTCGGAAACGCAAAACTCCAATCGGAACTAGAACAAAGCGAGTTTCCTCCAGAGGATCCCAGCCAGGTATCTCAATCAATGAACCCTCTCAGGCTGCTCAAACTGTGAATGTGCCTCGTGGAGCACCGCTACCTTCTAGGAAAGGAAAGGGCATTGCTGGTGCGTCAGGGTCTCAGGCTAGAGACATGCCACGTCTGAGGAAGCCCGAAAGGAATCCTAGGCTTCAAAGAAAGCCGATAAACTACAAAGGCAAAGCAGCTCAAGTCCGAAAGGCTCGAGAGGAGAACCCCAAGAGGACAGACCGGTTCTCCACTGATTCTCGTTTCTGGACTTTCTTTCAGCAGGACTTTTATGAATCAGTCATTCTTCCAAGAAAGAATCCTGTTATCTTGATGCAGTGTGTTGATTGGGAATATATGGCAGCGGCAGACGACCCTATCTTCAATGAGGTCATTGCTGCTTGTGAAAGAACCGGCATCAAGAGAATTATGAGTTTTCAGCATGATTGGAATGTGGAGATCATTGCTCAGTTCTATGCAACAATGTATGTCTCCAGGGATCGAGTCTCTACTCTCCACTGGATGACTGAAGCAACTTGGTATGAGACTACCTATGATTAGTTTGCCAGACTACTTGAGTTCACAGAAGCTGATTCGAGAGACAGAGATCAGATTCACAATGAAAATCCTCTAGGAGCATCCAATCTGGGTTTTCTGTATGAGGAAAATGCTGATTATGAGGAAGGGAATACCAAGGGTATGAAGCCCTTCTTTGCCATTCTGAACAGGCTTTTCAGAAAGACTTTGGCTCCTAAAGAAGGTGATGCCTCTCATGTTCTCTCCTACACAAGGAACCTTCTGAGTAGACTGAGGGAAGATCAGCGACCGTTTGATGTCTTTGACTTCATTTGGAATGTGATTAGACTCATTGGTCAGGAGCCTAGGAGGAGCTGTGGTTATGCTCCATACACCATGCACTTGATTGAGCAGGTGACACAGCTGCAGTTTGAATTTGATGTCAAACACACTGCTCTTCAGGTTAGGGCTGTGAAAGCACCCTCTTAGAGAGCTACCAGGGCCTCTACCAGAGGAGCCACCTCATCTACTACTCCTGCAGTCTCGGCCCCCAGTGGTTCATCATCACCAATCTTACGTGCTTTGAAGTCAATCTTCGTTCTTTGCAAGGGCAATGCAGCAGCACAGAAGAAGAACACCAAAAGACTCAAGGACATCTAGAGGCACCTGAACCTTCAATGTTCAGAGGATGAGGAGAGTGAGGATGAAATCGAGGATCCATTTGCTCCAGCACCTGACGCTTCAGATGAGTCTGAGGACGATGCAGAAGTGTCTGGCTCTGATGATGGTGAATCAGAGGAGTCCGACTAGTCTTCTCTCTCTCTCTCCCTACCTCCTTTGTGGTGCTTGATGCCAAAGGGGGAGAGATGAAGACAAATTCTATCTATCCAGAGTCCTCCAGTCTAAGCGAACTCGGTTGTGTTCACTTTTTGTTATGCGTTGGTTTAAACTCTGTGGTTGACTTGTGAACTATTGTCGTTTTTAAAATTCTTTTTATCGTTGTTGCTTGGAGATTTATGTCGACTTGTTGGATGTTAATGCTGAATGTTGCTTAATTACACTTGTTTATCATGCTTACCCTGTCTCTACTATTTGTTAATCTCCTATGCAAGGATATAGGGGGAGCTACCTAAATTTCTTTTCTCTCAAAATGTGCATTTACTCTCAAGTCTAATATTCAATGCACATATCAAGAGGAAGTTCACTCTATATTCCTTCTTTACACTTGCTCACTAAATTTGTCTTTAATCGGGTTGTCATCAATCACCAAAAAGGGGGAGATTGAAAGTGAATCTAGGCCCCTTAATTTGGTTTTGTGTGATTAATGGCAAACGATTAAAGAATCTAACGTGTTTAACCAGTCCATGAACAGGTAAAAGGTTCGGAAAAAGATCATCTATGGCCTTCGGGTACCCTCAAACTTTATAGAGTAAGAAAAACGGCATCTGCAATTGTAATTTCGATTTGTTGAGTCATAGGATTGCCGTACTATTAAGAGGGGTGCATTGGTGTTGGTCTGGAGATGGTCACTTTGCTCGGATGAATGTTGTTTAGCCTCTCAAGTGTGCTTCAGTGTCCACACTCACTTTGGGATGAAGTTGTTTTCTTGTTCCTATCGGATGTTCCGATGTCAGTTCGGACATTCCGATCGTTCAGACATTCCGAAGTGTAGTTGTGCTTTAGTCCGTCGTGTGTTACTAGGTTCGGACATTCCGATGTGTGGTCATCGGATGTTCCGATGCTTGTTGGTTTTTGGTTTGGGAGCTCTCTGTTCTCTTCGGATGTTCCGATCCTTGGTATCGGAAGGTCCGATGTGTGCTGTCTTGAAAAAAGGGTTCTCTCTGTTAAGTTCGGACTGTCCGAAGTTTAACATCGGAAGTTCCGAAGTGGCTGTTTCTCAGTTTGGGAACTCTTTGTTTGGTTCGGATGTTCCGATTTTCAGATCGGACATTCCGAGTGGGACTTAGAAAGTTTTGTTGAAGTTCCTTTTCTGAGTAACATCGGAAGTTCCGAAGTGGTATTCGGACATTCCGATGCTTGTAGTTTTCGACCGTTGGGAGCTGTCCCAATTCTGGGTATTTGCACTCATTGGATGTTCCGATGTTACGATCGGACTTTCCGATGTTTGGCTGAGTGCGGGTATAACGGCTAGTTTTGAACCAAAACTATAAATACCCCTCTCCTCTCCCTTTTGGGGGTTACTCACTTGTTTTGGCTGAACTCTTGAGCACCTTGAGCACACTCTAGAGCTTTCTTGAGTCCTCCTCTTTGATCTTAGGGATCATCTAGTGAGTGAGGTTTTGTGAAGTGTGGTTGTGAGATTAGAGCAAAGCATTCATTCATCTTGAGCCCCGATACGCCCCCCCGTACAACTGTTAGATGGGTACCTGGCTGCAGCTCCGATACGCTCCCCCGTACAACTACACAAAGGGTGTAGTTGACAACCTGAGGTCCCATAGGTACGTTATTAGCAACTTAATCAACTAGGTCTGTCCCATTACAGACATGTGGTTGCACGCTTGACTCAGTTCAAAGGTTTGCAAGGTTAAGTCCTTAGGGCGACCAGGGCAAGACTTCCCGAAGAACCAAATCGACGTTCCCGGTGCCACATCTGGCCCACCCGATCATTCTTGCCACATGCCCCGGTCAAAGCTATTTATCAAACCCCCAGTTGATTACCATGCACCACGTGCCATCAACATCACATGATACTTTCCCAAAAAAGGTTCAATATATCATTAAGGAAATATTACATTTGATTGTTCAAAATCATGTCATGAGCACGTAGCAGGTCTAAGCAATATACTACGACGATCTAAATTCCCATGTTGGCAATTTAATAATGTCCAACTAGTAATCCACAGCTAGGGTGATAAGGGGTCATGGCACATATTTAAATAATCAAGGTGTCATACAGCAATTTGGCATTTATCTAATTTCCCATAATTAAGTAAAGCATTTTCTAATCAAACTAGCATGCAATAATTTAAACCAAATTAATTTGAAATTGGGATCAACATGGTCAAAGCACAACTTGCCTTCAAAAAGTACTTGTTCTTGGTCCTGAGCTGGCTCCTGGGTCAACACCTCTCCTTCGAATCCTTCGGGCACTTCGACGTCTAATCGTAAAGCGTGCAAATAGCAAATAATAAATAAACAGTAGACAAAAAGTGTCCAAACATCCAAATAAAGTTCATAAACAGAGAGAAAATAATTTTATGAATTTTTAGAAACTGGAATCGTCGAATTCGGAGTTCAAATGCAAAAGATACAAGCATTTAGAGTTTAAAATAACCAATTAAATAATATTATAGAGAAAAAATTTAGTCCAAAAATTAAATAAAATTCATAATTAGGTAGATCTCAATTTTATACAAATTTAGAAATTTCAATTAGTCAAATCGGAGTTAAAATGCAAAAGTTATAAGCATTTGAAGTTTGACTCAAATTCTGAAATCATTAAATCGAATTAATAAATCATTTTCTTTTTCGGAAATTAATTATTGCGTCAGCAAGGACACGTGTCAACCTCTGATTGGGCGGCTGACGTCAGCCGGTCCACGGGCTCAGCCCACGGCTCGGCTTGGGTCCACCGTGGACCCGGTCCATGGCTCACGTGACTCTGACATGTGGGACCCCACGGGTGACGTCACTGCTGACGGTACCGACTCAGCGCATTGGCGCCGACAAAGCGGACTCCATCGGTGACGTCATTGCTGACGTCACCGCACGGCTGGGGTGGCCGCTGACAGGTGGGCCCCCCATGACGTCAGCGTGACGTCATGGTGCGGTTTGGCCGCGTCGCTGACACGCGGGCCCGGCGTGTCAGCGTCACGCACGCGTACGGCGCTGACCGCGCCGGTCCAACTTCCTCCCACGTGGCGCAATCTCGCCCGTTGATTTGAAAATCAACGGCGCGGATTAGATCTAAGGTTTACGCGTTTGGAATAACGCGGTGAATTTGGGCCGTACGATCTAAATCGGACGGTCGAGATTGGATCCAGTGCGGTGCAACGCGTGCTACACGATTGGATCTAAGCCGTTGGATCTAGATCCAACGGTTGAGAATAGATCTAGGATTTGCAACGGAAATATCGCACGGCGACGTGGCCGAACGTGGGCCGTTGGATCTTGATCCAACGGTCCAGATCTAATCTGGAGGGTTCGGGTTTTGGGAACACGTGGCTTACCGTGGCCGTTCGATCTTGATCCGACGGTGCACGGAGCTCGCGGGCGGTGATGGCGTTGCGGCGGAGCTGGGTGGCCGGAGGCGGTGACGAAGACGAGCCCGACGGCGCTTGGGGGCGTCTCCGGCAAAGTGAGTTGGCTCCACGGGTGCGGCTTGACCTGAAGACTCCGGATCTGGGCTCAACGGCGGCGGAGGACGGCGGACGGCGGCGGGGCGAGGCAAGAACCGTGGCGGAGGAGGAAGCTAACTACGGCGAGCAATAGCGGGTCGACGGCGGCGGCTAGGGCTAGGGCACTTGGGGCAAACGACGCGGACGGCAAAGGCGATCCTCGGGCACGCATCCGGGCATTAAATACCGGCCCGGACGCCGAGATCCCCGCGGAATCCGCGGCGAAGCCGGTACGGGCGGCGGAGTCCGTCCTGGACCGCAGCGGCAGCGGCGTGGCAGCGCTTCGGCCGTTGGATCGAGATCCAACGGCCGCGGTCGGGCTCGAGTCGCGCTCGGCGGTGGTGGCTCGGTCGGAGCTGGGCTCGGGTGACGTGGCTCAATCGTGGCCGTTGGATCTCGATCCAACAGTCACGCGCGTTAGGGTTCGGCCGAGCGGGTTCGATCGGATCAACTGGCTCAGGTCGGACTCGAGTCTGACTCGGACTCGGGTCCGGTCGGATGAACAGTAAAACCAACTCGATTTTCCAGTGATTAAATAATCCAATTAATTCCCAGAAATTCATTTAATTCATTAAAAATAGTAAAATACTCAGAAAAATTCCAGAAAAATTCTGAAAAATATTTTGGAACATTTTGGACTGAAATAAAATATTTCCACCAAAATTTTATTTTCAAAGTTAAATTCTTTAATTATTTCAAAATAGAATAAATTCAAATAAATTCCAAATAAATTCCAGAAAAATTCCAAAAATTCACCAAAGTGCCAAAATCTGATTAACTCTTTCGGTTTGCCCATCTGTCTGCGGATGATAAGCTGTACTGAAGTTCAAACGGGTTCCCATGGCTTCTTGCAGCTTATTCCAGAATCTCGAGGTAAACTGGGTACCTCGGTCTGATACAATCTTCTTCGGCACTCTGTGCAGACAGACGATCCTGGTCATATACAACTCGGCTGACTTATCTCCCGAGTAGGTTGTCTTTACAGGAATAAAGTGAGCAACTTTGGTCAAGCGGTCCACTATGACCCATATGGAATCATATCCACCCTGGGTTTTTGGCAAACCGGTAATGAAGTCCATTCCGATTTCCTCCCACTTCCACTCAGGTATTTTCAACGGCTGTAGCAATCTTGCTGGTCTCTGATGCATTGCCTTGACTCTCTGGCATATGTCGCACATCGCAACATGTTCGGCAACTTCACGCTTCATGCTCGGCCACCAGAATCTTTCTTTTAAATCCTGATACATCTTGGCACTCCCCGGATGAATTGAATACTTGGAGTTATGGGCTTCTTCTAGAATCAGTCGCTTCAGTTCCTTCCTGTTTGGCACACAGATTCTATCCTGCATCCATAACATGCCTTGCTCGTCCAGTCTGAAGTCTTTTGCCTTGCCTTCGTCCATCTTGGACTTGATCATGCGGATCTTGTCATCTTCCTTCTGTCCTTCTCGAATCTGATCCTCCAGGGTAGGCTTCACTCCTAATGTGGCCATGAATCCTTCAGGTACTACTTCAATCTGCATCCTCTGAAATTCTTCACATAGCTCATCCTGACTCATGGCTATCAGCATGTTCACAGTATGGCTTTTCCGACTCAGGGCATCGGCCACCACGTTAGCCTTCCCTGGATGGTAATGGATTCCCACATTATAATCCTTGATCAACTCTAACCATCTCCTCTGCCTCATGTTCAATTCTGATTGGGTGAAGATATACTTGAGGCTATTGTGGTCCGTGTATACTTCACATCTGTTTCCAATCAAATAGTGACGCCATAACTTCAAGGCATGCACTACGGCAGCTAGCTCTAGGTCATGCGTCGGATAATTCTCCTCATGCGGCCACAACTGCCTAGATGCATAGGCGACGACCTTTCCATCCTGCATCAGCACACATCCAAGCCCTTGGCGCGATGCGTCACAATAAATATCAAAGCTTTGATTGACGTCCGGTAGGACCAACACCGGTGCTGATGTCAATCGCCTCTTCAGTTCTAGAAAACCTTTCTCGCACTCTGGCGTCCATGCAAACTTCCTCTCCTTTTTCAGCAATTGCGTGAGAGGTTTCGCAATTGTCGAAAAGCCTTCAATGAAACGGCGGTAGTAACCCGCCATACCAAGGAAACTACGAATCTGGGTCACGGTCTTCGGCTGCTCCCAATGTAGCACAGCTTCTATGTAACACCCCTTAAAACTAAACTATAGAACAAGAAAATTTCGACAGCATCTCCCCTAAAAACAGGACATTACGGAAGCATTTCATGATAAGCAATTCAAACAGGAATATAAGCAATTCAACAATACTAGCGACAACAAGTCTAAACCAACCATAAGCAAGAATAAGTTTAGCCATAACAACAAATAGTCTAAGTGTAAATAAAATTCAGCAAGCTAATGTATTAAATAAACACTAGTGCATGGGAGTTGTGAAGACATTCGAAGGTTTATTGTGTTGCTAGCCCACCCCTCATGCTTATGTCTCTTGCACGCTACCTGAAAACAACAAAACACAAGCAGTGAGATTGGGTAATCTCAGCAAGCGGAACAATTAACACATAATCACATCCATCAAGAATTTAACACACCACATGCTTTACATTCAACACCACAACATCGACTACCACAACCTCAGTAAAATGCTCATGCTTGTGCATATGCTTATGCCATGATCCTCTTCACCGTGCCCTTTCTCAGGAACACACGGTGTTGTACCGGTACGGTCGCGCACGCTGGCGTCGACAAACTTCCAATGCATGATTATGCAGTTAATGCTTCATGCATGAATTCATTCATAATTTTCCACATTGAGTCCACATATTTGCATGCCATCATATAACATGGATAGAAAAACAAATAACATTGAGATGAACTATTTAGACAGTTCAACCAATAGGCAACATCATTCTTCTTTTTACTCATGGTTCAAAGCCAAAGCACATCATCACATTGCTAATCTAATTATTGCAATCTTCCTAGCAAATGATCAAACCATGTATGATTAATGTCATCGGGAAATATAACGAAGGCAATGCAAACAACGATGTATAGCTCAACCATAACACTACTTCCACTTGCCTTTACCGACGTAGACGACGGATCTAGTTGCGTCCAGAAGGGGCACCACCTGTACAAGCATATTTTCAGTATGTAATAACACCACAATTGATCACACAACTCAGACACGCAATTCCTACAACCCGTTCCCCTTTTCCAACACCGAAACCCCGATCTGTCCGGATCGAACAGCAGCAACCCCCATTCTCTTTTTCGTATCTTTTTTTCTACAGAACATAAAAATATGAAAAAATTACAGGAGCTAGATATTGACGAGATCTACAACTTTCCAGAATATCATAAATTCTAATTCCTCCGTTAAATATGCCTAAACAGTCGTCCAACACAGTGGATGAAATCTGTTCCCAGATTCTGTTCGTAGGTTTGCAACAGAGATAACTCTCAGAACACTTCCCCAAAAATTCTGAAAACATTACATAAGCTAGGTCTCGATGTTATCTACAACTTTCTAGTTATAGGTTTTGGCAGGAAAAATCATCTATGCCACGTAAAACGCGAAACAATCCGCGCTGCACAATCCCCCCTTCCAGAAACAGCACCACGTGAACATCTACCCTTCTCCCCCAACAAGATCCATCCAAAACCCTCACCACCAGATCTAATACACTCCTAATCCCTAGGTAAAACAGAGGTGAAAGTTTGGGAATTTTACCTAGTGTTCTCCCTTGCGAACCCACGAAGAACACGCGATGAACCCCGAATCGGCGATCTGCTCGTCCTCCACGCCTCCACGGAGTCGCTCCTCGCCTTCTCCTTCGCGATTCGCGGCGGATATTGAGCCACCACGTAGGGGAAGGAAGGGGAGGGAGAGGTGGCTGCTAGGGGAGGGAGAGGGAGAGGGAGAGGTAGGAGGCGCCTAGGGTTAGGGGGAAAAGGGGTGGCGCCCCCCTTGGCTAGTGGGCCGGCCCACTTAGGGGAAGGGGGAGGGAGAGGTGGGGAGGGAAATCCCGGCCTCGGCCCAGGTTGTCCTCGGCCCACTGATTCTAGCCCGACGCTCCAAAAAAAATATTAAAACGTCGCATGAACTTTAGTTAATCAATTCCCGACCAAACTTCTCTCTTTTCGAAACAACCACGACGGAAAAGAACTAGGATCGCTCTCAGACCTAGGGCATCACATTCTACCTTGCTTGGATCTACGGAGACTCCTTCTGCGGTCATTACATGTCCGAGGAACTCAACCTTGTCCTTCCAAAAGTCACACTTACTAAATTTAGCGAAGAGTTGCTGTTCCCTCAGCTTCTCCAATACTTGCCTCAAGTGCTCTGCATGTTCTTCCTTTGTCTTGGAGTAGATAAGGATATCATCTATGAACACCACAACAAACTTGTCCAAATACTCCATGAACACCTTATTCATCATATTCATGAAATATGCTGGCGCATTCGTCAGACCAAAGGACATAACTGTAAACTCGTAATGTCCATATCTTGACGAGAATGCGATCTTCGGAATATCCTCTGATCGGATCTTCAACTGGTGGTATCCCGATCTCAGATCAATCTTGGAGAAAACTCCGGCTCCTCTCAACTGATCAAACAGATCGTCGATCCTGGGTAGCAGGTACTTATTCTTCACGGTGACTTCATTGAGTGCACGGTAGTCATTGCACATCCTGAAACTCCCATCCTTCTTCTTGACAAACAGAACTGGCGCTCCCCACGGCGATGAACTCGGTCTGATAAATCCTTTCTCCATCAACTCTTCAAGCTGCTTCTTCATCTCCACTAATTCCTCTGTGGACATCCGGTAGGGTCTCTTTGCTATCGGCGCTGTACCAGGTACAAGCTCTATCACAAACTCTATGTCTCTGTCTGGCGGCATGCCTGGTAGATCTTCAGGAAAAACATCTGGGTACTCATTCACCACTGAGACATCTTCTATGCTGATTGCCTTTGCGCTGTTAACCATCAATTGTCCATCTCTAACAGCGGTAGCTTGAAATTCCACTTTCCTTCCACACGGGCTTTCAACCGAGATAATCCTTCTCCCACAATCTAGCACGGCCTTGTGCTTGGATAGCCAGTCCATTTCCAAAATAACATCTAAGGTCTGGGTTTCCAACATAATAAGGTTCGCTAGGAACTCTATCCCATCTATTAATATTCACACCCCAGAACATCCTACTTTAGTTCAGAGTTCGGAACCAGGGGTTTGAACTAAAAGCATGCATTTAAGTCTTGCAATCTCCAAATCATTTTTAGCAGCAAAACCTTGAGAAACAAACGAATGCGAAGCTCCAGAGTCAAACAAAGCAGGTGCAGTCGAGTTGACAAGTAACTTACCCAAGACGATGTCTCGTGGCATTCGAAGTGCCTCATGCGGTGATATGGTTGACTCGGCCTCTCACCACGATGCAGGGTGCTACTCCTGGCCGTGGCTGTCCCGCGGTTTGCTCCTGGTGTCGCTGCCCCGATGGTGTGGATCCCATTGAATCGGATCGGGTCACTCCTGCGGTCTTCTTAGGGCAATTGTTGGAGAAGTGCCTGGCTCGTTGCATGTGTAGCGGCGTCTCATTGTCCCCTGTTGGCTACCTGAGCGGCGTTTACGGTGGAGCTGGGGTCGATAATTCGATTGACCAGTGCGGTCCGGTGACGGCGTCCTCATTGCATTCGCGGTGGAATCTGAAAACTGATTTGGCGCAACCCTCAGCGTTATTTGTGCTCACTCGACGCGATCCCTCTTTGTTGCATCCTTCGCTTCGGTTCTCGTCAGTTCCTTGCGCTTATCTTCAAGGATGAGCGCCTTGTTCACCTGACTCTGGAAATGGAAAGGTGTGGGTGATCAGTCCCACTGCGATCCTGAGTTAAGTCCCTTCATAAAGCGAGGTATGCGGCCTTGTCTATCGCTACATCCTCAGTGCGTAGCGTGCAAGCTGTGTGAACTTATTCAGGTATTCGGCCACCGGTGGTTACCTTGCTTGATGCTCGAACTCCTCCTTCTTGAGGTCCATAATTCCTTCCTAAGACGTGATAATCGATTTAAATGCGGCGGTAAACTCCTCCCAAGTGATGTCCTGAGGGTTCTCTCGCGTGGCGCAGAAATTCTCCCACCATTCTGCGGCGGTCCCTTCCAGCTGATGAGAAGCGTAGAGTACCTTCTCATTTCCCAAGCATTGAGCAATGTGTAGCTTCCTCTCAATTGACCTTAACCAATCATCGGCCTCCAACGGATTGGCATTCCCGGAGAAAGTGGGTGGATGAGTCCTCATGAACTCTGATAGTCTTGAATTCTGGCGTTGTCCCTGATGGGCTTGATTATTCTGATTAGCAGGGCGTGAGCGGTGATCTGTTGCATCTGTTGCATCATTGCATGCATCAACTGGGTCTGGGCGGCAAGAAAAGCTCCAAAATTCTGCATGTCAACTGGCGGTGCCGGCTGGGGTGCAGGTGCTCCATCACTGAGGTTCCCAGCTGGGCGAGAACCACTGCCGTTGCCTCCAAGGTTTCCGCGGGTGTTCACCATCTGTCGATTGCTCCAAGTTTTAGGGATGAGAGGGAACAAGAATAGACAAGTAGTAGGGAAACTTATGCGGGGGAAAAGTGTAACTCAAAAAATCCAACCTTATTATTAATAATAACTTGGTATGGTTGCTTACAATGCCTAAGGGCCTTGCAACACATACTGCACACTCAGCAAACAATGAAAATCCAAATCGACTCTAAGGATGAATCTTATTCTATAACGCGACTCGACGAAGGAGTCTCAACCTCAACACCTATGCTCACTCGTCGAGAAAACCTCCACTGCCTCCTCGCGGCGGGTGCGGCGGCATCGGCGCGAAGCAATCACCATGCCCTGCAACTGCAGCTGTGGTTGACGACGCGACGTCTTCCTCTGGCTCTGGATCTGGCTGGTGCTGTGGCTGTGGCGCGGGTGCAGGTGGCGCCTCTTCTGGTTCCTCCTCTAGCTCTGGGGCTTCCAACTCCAACACTGGATCGGGACCCTGGCCATACAGTGCGGTCTCCAGCTCTGCGATCCTTTCCGCGGCAAAAGCGACATACCCACGGGCATTCTCCAAGTGTTTCTTCTCCTCCTCAACCTACTCGCGAGCCTTCTTCAACTCCTGAACCGTGTCGTCGATCAGCTCCTCCTGGGCGGCAACGAATCTGGCTAGGTGAGTGACGGTAGCATCCTCATCCTCTATCGGCTTCCGCTGAGCCCTGCTGTCTCGGCGTGGGTGGTGACGGAATACTGTGCCTTCCAGCTCCCTGGAGTAGGTGCGGGCGATCTGCTGCATCGCTCGACGCGACACCTCCTGGATTCCCATCTCAAAGGTAGACCTCCTGGCGGTGAAGTGGAATGGGCGGCTGAACTTTGTCTTCTCTCGGGCATACACCGTGATCCGGACGTCCCATCCTATGACCACTCCTGCCTGTACGAGTGTAGTCCCTCGGTAGAGCGGCCTCTCAAAACCTCCAAGAAACTGAAGCATACGCCACAACTCGGCGGCATAGCCTCCCTCACACTCGGCGTAGTTGTTCTTCATCATCATCTGTCAAAAGTCGCTCGCGTAAGAACGCAGTATTTTAAAATCAATGTGAAATACAAAAGAACTCAGCAAGGGTATGAACAAGGAAGAAAGGGGTAAGTCGAGATTCCATTCATTATCTTGACAAAATTTACCTTTTAGAAAATAGGTTTTATCCTCACTACGACCATTCTAACTATGGGTGAGCCTACAGTCAGCCTGGCTCTGATACCACCTCTGTCGGGACCCGAATTTGCAAATCCGGACCCTCTGTGTATTCAGCACTAGTCCAAGAACGCGCTAGTGCACACAGTCTTAACATTGGTAAATATCACAATCATACCACTCGATACTAATAAAGTACTTTAATTAGATAATCAAACTGGTTGCTCGACCTTAAGGTCAAGTTACAAATATACGCCTCGCACGGCGAAACTTAATAAAAGAGAGATAATAGCAGCGGAAAATAAGATAACTTTGTGGCAACTGACTAGGCTCGCTTCCTAGTTAGACGGATCTTCTGGGAGCTCCTCCTCCAAGGCTGGTGTAGACTCCTCTTCAACTGGTGTTGTATTGTGGCAAGGGTGAGTACTTGGTACTCAGCAAGTCATGCACAGAATGCAGGCTAATATACTACATGCATGGCTTAGTACAAAGGAATAGCTCAGGGTATATTTGAAGTAGAACAGCATTTGACAAGTAGCATAAGTAGATTCGAAAGCAGTAGAAACAAGTATAAGAAGAATAACTTTTCCAGGAGTTTAATAAACATCTTTCCCAATCCTAATCCACATTTCCAACAACATCATTATTAAACCAAACCGAACGTTTCAAATCCAAGTTATTTTCAAGAAAGTCTAACCCTTGACTGTAATTCCCGAGCGATGTCCAATGCCGCGGATACGGCTATTCGAATAGATTTTACACTTTGCAGAGGTTATGCACTTTACCCATAAGATACAGTCAAACACCACAAAGGCGAGTGTACGTAACAAAGTCTTTCGGAAACCTCTAACAGTACAAGTGGTCCTCCCCGGCGATTGCACGCTAACCCTTCCTTTAGCGAAGGCGAAGTTTAGGCCAATCCACCGTTAGATGGGTACCTGGCCGCAGCCCCGATACGCTCCCCCGTACAACTACACAAAGGGTGAGTTGACAACCTGAGGTCCCACAGGTACGTTATTAGCAACTTAATCAACTAGGTCCGTCCCATTACAGACATGTGGTTGCACGCTTGACTCAGTTCAAAGGCTTGCAAGGTTAAGTCCTTAGGGCGACAAGGCAAGACTTCCCGAAGAACCAAATCGACGTTCCCGGTGCCACATCTGGCCCACCCGATCATTCTTGCCACATGCCCCGGTCAAAGCTATTTATCAAACCCCCAGTTGATTACCATGCACCACGTGCCATCAACATCACATGATACTTTCCCAAAAAAGGTTCAATATATCATTAAGGCAATATTACATTTGATTGTTCAAAATCATGTCATGAGCATGTAGCAGGTCTAAGCAATATACTACGACGATCTAAATTCCCATGTTGGCAATTTAATAATGTCCAACTAGTAATCCACAACTAGGGTGACAAGGGGTCATGGCACATATTTAAATAATCAAGGTGTCATACAACAATTTGGCATTTATCTAATTTCCCATAATTAAGTAAAGCATTTTTTAATCAAACTAGCATGCAATAATTTAAACCAAATTAATTTGAAATTGGGATCAACATGGTCAAAGCACAACTTGCCTTCAAAAAGTACTTGTTCTTGGTCCTGAGCTGGCTCCTGGGTCAACACCTCTCCTTCGAATCCTTCGGGCACTTCGACATCTACTCGTAAAGCGTGCAAATAGCAAATAATAAATAAACAGTAGACAAAAAGTGTCCAAACATCCAAATAAAGTTCATAAACAGAGAGAACATAATTTTATGAATTTTTAGAAACTGGAATCGTCGAATTCGGAGTTCAAATGCAAAAGATACAAGCATTTAGAGTTTAAAATAACCAATTAAATAATATTACAGAGAAAAACTTTAGTCCAAAAATTAAATAAAATTCATAATTAGGTAGATCACAATTTTATACAAATTTAGAAATTTCAATCATTAAAATCGGAGTTAAAATGCAAAAGTTATAAGCATTTGAAGTTTGACTCAAATTCTGAAATCATTAAATCGAATTAATAAATCTTTTTCTTTTTCGGAAATTAATTATTGCGTCAGCAAGGACACGTGTCAACCTCTGATTGGGCGGCTGACGTCAGCCGGTCCACGGGCTCAGCCCACGGCTCGGCTTGGGTCCACCGTGGACCCGGTCCATGGCTCACGTGACTCTGACATGTGGGACCCCACGGGTGACGTCATCGCGACGTCGGTGGGACTCGGCAACGACAGCGGACTCATCTGGTGGCGTCATGCGGCGTCACCGCATCGGGTGGTGGCGACAGGTGGGCCCCCCCCATGACGTCAGCTTGACGTCATGGTGCGGTTTGGCGTCGGCCCGACACGCGCGGGCGGCGTGTCGGCGTCACAAGACGCAGCGTCTGGCGCTGACCGCGCCGGTCCAACTTCCTCCCACGTGGCGCAATCTCGCCCGTTGATTTGAAAATCAACGGCGCGGATTAGATCTAAGGTTTACGCGCGTTTGGAATAACGCGGTGAATTTGGGCCGCATTTATCTAAATCGGACGGCCGAGATTGATCGATCGCGGTGCAACGCGTGCTACACGATTGGATCTAAGTCGTTGGATCTAGATCCAACGGTTGAGAATAGATCTAGGATTTGCAACGGAAATATCGCACGGCGACGTGGCCGAACGTGGGCCGTTGGATCTTGATCCAACGGTCCAGATCTAATCTGGAGGGTTCAGGTTTTGGGAACACGTGGCTTACCGTGGCCGTTCGATCTTGATCCGACGGTGCACGGAGCTCGCGGGCGATGATGGCGTTGCGGCGGAGCTGGGTGGCCGGAGGCGGTGACGAAGACGAGCCCGACGACGCTTGGGGGCGTCTCCGGCGAAGTGAGTTGGCTCCACGGGTGCGGCTTGACCTGAAGACTCCGGATCTGGGCTCAACGGCGACGGAGGACGGCGGACGGCGACGGAGGACGGCGGACGGCGGCGGGGCGAGGTAAGAACCGTGGCGGAGGAGGAAGCTAACTACGGCGAGCAATAGCGGGTCGACGGCGGCAGCTAGGGCTAGGGCACTTGGGGCAAATGACGCGGACGGCAAAGGCGATCCTCGGGCACGCATTCGGGCATTAAATACCGACCCGGACGCCGAGATCCCCGCGGAATCCGCGGCGAAGCCGGTACGGGCGGCGGAGTCCGTCCTGGACACGGCGAGGGCGACGTGGCACGCGCTCAGCCGTTGGATCAAGATCCAATGGCCGAGCGGGTTCGGGCTCGGGTCTGGCTCGGGCGAGCTGGCTGGCTCGGTCGGAGCTGGTCTCGGGTGACGTGGCTCAATCGTGGCCGTTGGATCTCGATCCAACGGTCACGCGCGTTAGGGTTCGGCCGAGCGGGTTCGACCGGATCAATTGGCTCGGGTCGGACTCGAGTCTGACTCGGACTCGGGTCCGGTCGGATTAACAGTAAAACTAACTCGATTTTCCAGTGATTAAATAATCCAATTAATTCCCAGAAATTCATTTAATTCATTAAAAATAGTAAAATACTCAGAAAAATTCTAGAAAAATTCTAGAAAATATTTTGGAACATTTTGGACTCAAATAAAATATTTCCAACAAAATTTTATTTGCAAAGTTAAATTCTTTAATTATTTCAAAATACAATAAATTCAAATAAATTCCAAATAAATCCAAATAAATTCCAGAAAATTCCAAAAATTCACCAAAGTTCCAAATCACTCATGAATTTAAGAAAAGCAAATTTTTGGGGTGTTACAACACCCGTCGGCGTGCACCATCTTTCCTCTTCCATCTCGTAGATGGAGGGTGCCTTCTCTTCGCTTCCATTCACAACTGTGGATGGAATCACGAGGTAGGTCTTATTCAATGGCGCTCCGGATTAGTCATAACTTTCTCACCGACCTTACCGGACAAGTTATGACTTTCTCACCGACCTGGCCAGTTCTCATGCCATGTATGCAAATATGTCATAAACATAAACAACTTGCACATAAACTGAACTAATCATTGCATAGTCTCGTAATAAACCATTTTCATCATGTCGCAAGCAAGAGTCAATCATGACATCATATCATAAAACATGTGTAAACCATCTCATTATCAAACATTACGGCTCCCGAAGCCGCAACCACTACAATATACACTTGCCTTCAACCGCAGGCGACGGATTGGCGAGAGGATGGGGGCACTCCCGGGCTCACACCACCTGCACATAGGTACCACACACTCAAAAGGTGCCCTCAAAACAGTACAAGAACGATCCCCTACCCCAACTTCGCAAACAACCACTAAAACTCGAAAATAGAGAATCTGTCCCTACGGGACAGCGGGCTTCCAACTAGCATAACTTGAGTTCTAAGACTCAAAATTAAGTAAATGAGTACATTATATCGTAGCTTAGGAAATTTCCTAGCTTTTCTAAGTATTGGGAAAAACTGATTCTGTGACACCACGGAGTGTCGAAACCTTATATAATGTGAATGTTGAGGTCAAAAACATTATAAAATGTGGAGTTAAGGTTAAAACCCTACGGTTTGAGGTTTAATCACCTTTTCGGGGGAGTTTGGGGGCGCATGCAAGGGAGAGGGGGAGGTGGGGGTGGCGGCTAGGGCATAGAGGGAGGGGAAGGGGCGCACAAAGGAGGGGGGCGCATGGCAGCAGGGGGAGCCCCCTTTTACCAGCCCAAACAGGTCTCCTACTCCCCCATGGACTCAAACTCTTCCCCCCAAGGCCCACGACCCTTTCCCCTAGGCCCAAACTCCCCCGGAAAGGCCCAAACTCCCCCAGAAAGGTGATTAAACCTCAAACCGTAGGGTTTTAACCTTAACTCCACATTTTGTAATGTTTTTGACCTCAACATTCACATTATATAAGGTTTCGACACTCCGTGGTGTCACATTCTTCCCCCCTTCAACAAGATTCGACCTCGAATCCAAGACATGACACTACACCAAACCAACAACACATAGAGATCTAATCTTCGCGGTTCAAACCTGAAGAAAAGAGCTTTGAGTAAAGCTCGCCTCCGTGAGACTTCAACTCCCAGGTCACTTCTCTAAATAAAGCCACTAGAATTACACTGATCGAGACTCGAAGACAGGACGCCTAGGTTCGAAGACCAACGGCTCTAATGATAACTCGCAATCAAAACTTGCGAGAACTTTACTCAACATTGAAACACAAAGTACTAACACATGGTCTCAGCACGACCCCAAGCTATAAGATAAATCCTCAAACGGCCCACAAAAGAAAACGGTCTCATACTCCTCATTCTATGCATTCCTTGGCACTAAAGTGCCTGATCCCTTTAACCAAAGTCATTCTTCAGAAGGACATGGTACCAACTTCTAGATCTATCTTCCGCTCCCACGCACAAAAGTGATTCACGCCTCAACCTCTCAACTGTGGTTCGTTGTATTCAAGACGACGCAAACCAAGTGAGACACAACACTCTAAGATCGGCAACAAAAGATCCAATACTCTTTAAAAATAGAAAGCAATTACTAGCAACCACCAAGTGGTCCACTAATCATTGGATCAACCCTACTGAGGAACACCTCAACGACACAATTCTCCAAGAAGGTTTGCATTGAGTCATACACAACCTTCCACTCAAAGGACCACAACACAGAGTACAATCATTGAGTAAGCTCAACCGTAAAACATGAACCCAATTGATCCACCTACAACAACTCAAACCCCAAAGCGCTAAAAACCACTTTGGAAAGGATCCGGCAACATACCAAGAGCACACATTTCATTTTTCTAAGCCAAATCGCAAAGAAAACTCAAACTTCTAACACCACAGCCAAAATACCATAAATTATTCATTCTTTCCTTTCATGCTAGGAAAGAAATGATAATCTCGATACTGTAACACCCCGGCATTTAATATGCCCGAATGCTACCAAACATAGACTAAACAACATCTAAATACCACAATTAAGCATAAATTACAGCAAAGGCGCACATGCTAAAACCCGAAATTTCGGCAGCATCTCCTTTGTTTTATCATGATTTGAACAATAGCAATATCATAGCAAAATATTTCATAATCATAAGACATCTAAAGTAGCAATATATAATGGATAAAACATCATCATAAACGATTAAACCAAAACCAACCGCACAAACATCTATAGCTAAGCAAAGAGGATCAACAGCACATTAAAATTATTCCATACACCTAGTTCAGGGCACTATTGTTATGATCATGACTCTAGGTTGGTAAATATGACTGGAACTACGTGAAGATGTGTAGCTAATGCCCTTTCCCACATGCCGGTGTCATAGTACCTAAAAAAAACAACATAAACACAAGCGTGAGTTCATCACTCAGCAAGTATATTGCAATGGTACAAACAAAACAATTACATGGCTACAACAACTCACGTCATGTATATCATATCATTCATGTTCACAAATCATTATCATCATCATTATGTATGCAATGCGATGCGATGCTCATATCTCCTTGGAAACTCATACCGGTATGGTTGAGTACACACCCGTCGGTGTGCACCCTCTCCCCCCTTCCACCCCGAAGATGGGGGTGCCTACTCCTCGCTTCCCCACACCGCGGTGGATGGAATCACGATGTAGGACTTACTCATTGGCTCTCCGGATTAGTCATAACTTTCTCACCGACCTTCCCCGGACTAGTTATGACTTTCTCACCGCCCGGGCCATGTAACATGCCATTTATGCAAATATGCCAACATCATAATTAATTTGTACATTAACACATGGCATCATAACATAGTAAACATACTCATCATATCATTGGCAATCATTAAAGCATGGCAAGTGATCATATCATATAATCCATTTTCATCTAGTCTCAACAAGCAACCTACAAATCGCTATCCATTACAATACACTTGCCTCAACCACGAGCAACGGATTGGCGGGAAGTAGAAGGCACCCCCGGGGTCACACCACCTGCACATAGGTACCACACACTCACAATCATGTCCACAAATCAGTACGCAAACCCTCATCTACCCTGACATTGCCAACTACTTGCAAAACCCAAAAACAAAGGTTCTGTCCCGCCGAGACATCAGCCTTCCAAAAGGCATAACTTTGGTTCTAAGACTCCGAATCAATTAAACGAGTACATCTTCGCGTAGCTTAGGAAATTTCCTAACTTTTTCTAAGTATATGGAAAGACTGATTCGGACTCTAAAGTTGTTTAATCTACAAAATACCGAGATCTGTTCCAATCACGTCACATATTTTAACACGCTCGGTAAAACAGCCATAACTTTCAAACGGCTGATCGGAATTTAACGTTCTTTATACCCACTGAAAGGTATTGAAATTACCTACAACTTCTTCAACAGCCGTATGACCAAATTAGGAATCAAAATTGGCGAAAAACTAAACGCTAGGTCGACTGCTCATGCTGTCCAAAACAGAGAACGTGGCAACTTCTAGATCTAATCTAATCTACTCAATTCCAGCACCACCAATTGATCTAAAAACATGATAATGACCCTTAGAACAGTACCTAGCCCAACCCCAAGGAGTCCCATGGCCATACCTTTGCCCGACGCACGAAAACCCAATAGATCTCCCGGATCGCTCCTCGCTCCTCGCTCCAACGGACGGATCTTCGAGGTGCAGGGGTGGAGGGGCTACCCTAGGGAAGCAAGGGGTGGAGGAGTGGTGGTGGAGAGGTGGTGGCGCAATGGGGAGCAAGGGGGAGGTGGGGGCGCATGCAAGGGAGAGGGGGAGGTGGGGGTGGCGGCTAGGGCATGGAGGGAGGGGAAGGGGGCGCACAAAGGAGGGGGGGCGCATGGCAGCAGGGGGAGCCCCCTTTTACCAGCCCAAACAGGTCTCCTACTCCCCCATGGACTCAAACTCTTCCCCCCCAAGGCCCATGACCCTTTCCCCTAGGCCCAAACTCCCCCGTAAAGGCCCAAACTCCCCCAGAAAGGTGATTAAACCTCAAACCGTAGGGTTTTAACCTTAACTCCACATTTTATAATGTTTTTGACCTCAACATTCACATTATATAAGGTTTTGACACTCCGTGGTGTCACATATTCGGCCTCTAAAATTAACTAATCTAAAATTAACTAATCTACAGATCAACATGATCTGTCCCAATCAAGTCACAGTTTTGAAAACGTTCAGTAAAACAGCCATAACTTTCAAACAGATAATCAGAATTTCACGTTCTTGGTGTCCACTGAAAGGTATTGAAATTACCTACAACTTTCGCAACAGATGGATGACCAAATTCCGAATCTAAAATTGCGAAAACTTAAGCCCTAGGTCGGGGTGCAAATCTGCCCGAGGACAGTGTAACACCCCGGCATTTAATATGCCCGAATGCTACCAAACATGGACTAAGCAACCTCTAAATACCACAAATACAAGTAAATTACAGCAAAAGCACGAATGCTAAAAACCAAAATTTCGGCAGCATCTCCTTTGTTTTAACAAGAATTGAAGGAACAACAACAGCATAGCAATATATGGCAATATAAGAGGCATCTAAAATAGCAATAATTAACGGCATGACAGCAATATAAGTCTAATTCCAAGCATTCAATGTCTCCATGAGCCAAACGAACAATAAGACTCTCATATCGCAAAACTAAACCCTAAATCAATAAGCATCACACTGAATTTATTATCAAGACTCCAATTGAACGATTGTGGGAACAAATAAGTGAAGCTACGTGTAGAAGTGTGACTATTTCCCTTCCCCGCATGCCGGTCTCATGGTACCTAAAACAACAAGAAAGCACAAGCGTGAGTGCGTGAGTTCAACACTCAGCAAGTATATTGCAATGGTACAAAAGAACAATTACATGGCTACAACAACTCACATCATGTCTATCATCTTATTCATGTTCACATATCATTATCGTCATCATCATGTATTCAATGCGATGCGATGCACATGTCTCCTGGAAACTCATACCGGTATGGTTGAGTACACACCCATCGGTGTGCACCCTCTCCTCCCTTCCATCCCGAAGATGGAGGGTGCCTACTCCTCGCTTCCATTCACCGCGGTGGATGGAATCACGATGTAGGACTTACTCAATGGCGCCCCGAACTAGTCATAACTTTCTCACCGACTTTACCGGACTAGTTATGACTTTCTCACCGACCCGACCATGTATCATGCCATGTATGCAAACATGCCAACATCATAGATAACTTGTACATTAACACATGGCATCACAACATAATAAAAGATATTCATCATATCAATGTCAAACATTAAAGCATGGCATGTGAACATTTCATATATTCAATTTCAACTCAACAAAACTAACAATCTACAACCTGCTACCCATTCCAATACACTTGCCTCAACCACGGGCGACGGATTGGCGAGAAGTAGAGGGCACTCCCGGGGTCACACCACCTGCACATAGGCACCTCACACTCAAAATCATGCCCACAAAACAATACGCAAACACTCTTCTACCCTGACTTCGCAATCTACTCGCACAACCCAAAAACAGAGGTTCTGTCCCGTCGGGACAGCAGACTTGCAACGAGCATAACTTGGGTTCTAATACTCTGAATCGATTAAACGAGTACATCCTCGCGTAGCATAGGAAATTTACTAACTTTTTCGAAGTATATGGTAAAACTGATTTGGACTCTAAAGTCGTTTATTCTACAGAATACCGTGATCTGTTCCAATCATGTCATAGTTTTTAACACGCTCGGTAAAACGTGCATAACTTTCAAACGGCTGGGCGGAATTGGACATTCTTTATTTCCACTGAAAGGTATTGAAATTACCTACAACTTCCTCAATAGGAGGCTGACCAAATTCCGAATCTAAATTGGCGAAAACCCAAACCCTAGGTCGACTACTCATGCTGCCCGAAACAGAGAACGTGGCAAACTCTAGATTCCATCTAATCTACCCAATTACAGCACCACCAATTGATTTAAAAACATTATATCAACCATTAGAAAAATACCTAGACCAACCCCAAGGATTCCCATGGTCATACCTTCGCCCGACGAATGAAGAACCAACGGATCTCCTCCCGGTTCGCGCGATCTCCTTCCTCGCTCCAAATCCACCGGATCTCCTCATCGCGAAGCGCTCCAATGGACGAATCTTCGGAGTGGTGAGGTGGAGAGGCTTCCCTAGGGCAGCAAGGGGTGGTGGAGAGGGGAGGGGATGGCGCAAGGGGGAGAGGAGGCGCCCAAAGTGGGGGGTGGCGGCTTGGTTGGTGGGAGGAGGAGGTGGAGTGGCGGCTAGGGTTGTGGGGTGCATGTGGCCATGGGGAGGACGCCCCTAAGGCAGGTTATCCTGCCTCCCCCTCCCTCATGGGTCCAAAAATCCTCCCACCAAGGCCCACGACACATCCCCCTTGGGCTCGAACTCCCCCGAAGAGGCCCAAACTCCCGAAAACAGCCCGAAAATGCGAATAAACCTCGCAGCGTATAATTTTAACCTCTGATTTCATATTTTATAATGTTTTGACCTCAACATTCACATTTTATAAGATTACGACACTCCGTGGTGTCACAGACAGAACGTGGGACAGCAATGCAATCTCCCTAATCTCATCTAGGAACAGCACCTAAACACCAAATTTAACCATGGAATTACCTATCTAATAGCACCTAGACCACCCCAAACAAGACCCAAAATCCGTACCTCTTCTTGATGGATCACCCGATCGACGAACACCTCCTTGCGACCCGATCTCTCCTCCAATTGCCGGGAACACCGGAATCGCCGAGAACGCCGGATCCTATTGGACGGAGAGCTCCCAGACAGCAAGATCGCACAGAGGGAGAGGCTCTAGGGCCGGCTAGAGGAGGGGAGGGAGGTGGAGAGGAAGGGGGAGGGGTGGAGGCGCAAGGGGGTGCTAGGGGGTGGCGGCTAGGGTTAGGGAAGGAGGGGGGCGCACATAGGGCAGGGCTGGCGCATGGGAGGGCCTTTTGGCAGGAAATTTCCCCCCCTTGGGCCCCAAACACTCCCCCACCAACGACCCACTACATCCCCCTAAGGCCCTACTAGCTCCCGCTAGGCCCAAACTTCCCCAGAAGGCCTAAATTCTCCCCCGGAAAGGCCAAACTCCCAGGGAAGGCCCAAAAACATGATACAAAAAATCGTACCTTAAAGCCGACATCGAAAAAGTCTCATACCGTCATTCCGTGGTGTCACATGGTGTTCCTCCCTGTACGTGTGGATACCTTGGAGGCGTTGCTGCAAGGCTTAAACGCTAGGACAATCCGCAACCTGAGTCCATCACGAAAGGTTCGTGAAGGAGACACAATTCTACGACATCTGGTCGGTAGACTAGTCGGGGATGATCTGATCTGGTCAGTAAACTAGTCGGTATTGATTGGTTCTGGTCAAGACGCTAGTCGGAGTCCATCCGACCTAGTTGGTGAATTGATCGGCGCTGGTCGGATCTGGTCAGAGCTGGTCGCAAAGGGACGCGCTGCATTGAATCTACTTTCACTACAGGTCTATGCATCTAGTGGTAACTCTATGATCTATTACTTGCAGCGGTTCCTGGGTTATGGGGTAGAAAATTTTGATTTTGTTCTATAGTAGCCTGCCCGTTCCCCAGCATATACTTGCATGGTTAATCCAAGGGAATAAGCTTCTATACTAAAGTTAGTTTTCAACACGAAGCAAATTTTATTTGCAAGTGACTATTTCAACAAACGGCATTGAAATTGAAATGAGCATTCAATATGAAACAATTAACAATATATAGAGTACAATTACAACATTTCATGACACTCCATGGTCATGAACCACAAGTAAGACACAACCAACCATGGCTTAAGCACATACCAACCTATCACAACTTATTTCTCCAAATACAACAACCCATCATACCATAATTCCTGAAATCTTTGCAAAATAACAAAACTATACTTGACATTACTTTCCCAAGTTGCTCATGACCGTGAGTGCGGCTAATTAATTAGATTTAAATCTCCGTAGAGACTGTACACCTTACCCACATATCACATTCTAGCAATCATGTAAACCATACCACACGATACCCACTGTACCTGTTTTGCTAGACTGTGACGAAATCGTTCAACTAGCTAAAGCCTAGCCTTGCACTAGCCTGGGTGATGTATAACCCTTGCTATGGTAGTGGAAATCTAAACCTGTACACACAATAGTAATGATGGTTTACGCCCCATCGCGTCCCTCGAAAATCCAGAGCCGTACACACAGTACTAACGATGGTTTACACCCTATCTTTTCCTTTACCCCATAGCAAGGCATCTACCATTGTATTGGAATGCTTTAGTCCCTACGCCTCGGTGAAGGGAGCACGTACGAACGACACCATACACCCACTCCATCCTTACTACTTCAGCCTACCAAAATGCAATGTTAAACCCTAACTGGTTTTGCTAAGCTAAGGCTATCCCATACTAGCACATGTGGTTGCACAATATGACCTAGGTGATAGCATCAAGTTGAGTCCATAGCTGACTCAGGTGAGAATCTCCCCTATCTACGTGCAAGTCCATCCCTAGCACATTCAATTATAACATATCTTGCCCGTGTCTAAATCATAGATTTTATTTTCATTTTTACTTGAATATCAACCACCTTTAATCATGTACAAAAAATTTTAATTTGATCAAGTAGCTTACCCATCTATTTGACTTTCTGACTTCTATGGCATAACTAAGCATATGCAGTATGTATTCGATTATACCCATTTAACATTTCATATAATGTTTAAACTTAACTTAGGGTTAGGAAGGTTCTCATGTCAATATGATTAATGAAATCCCATAGTTTAGGAATATAACCACTGATTCCCATAATATAGCAATTTTATAGAAATTACACGCATGCATAATAGTTTGATAAAATAACATAGACATTGTAAAATATAGGATCAAAATGGTCAAAGGAGGGTGCTTGCCTTGCTGCTCATCATCTGGTACGTAATTGGGATCGGTGATGGAATCGTTGTCAACATAATCGGAGTCGTCGGCATATGCGCAATGTTCGAGAAGAAGCATGGAGAATAACAAAAGCAGACTTTAACATAGGGCATAAAGAAGTCAAATGTAAAACCAAATTGAAACTTACCAAAAGTGCTATGTGTGGTTTTAGGATTTTTAGAGTTGTTATTTGAGCATGTTGGTTCTATTAGTCCTCTTATTCGTGATTTGGTCCTTTTCATACTAGTAAGTCAGAAGACAACGTAGGGTTTATTCTGGGCATGATTCCTTGTCTTTTTTTTGTATATAGCACTTTTTATTTATTGAATTCAAGAAGCTAAAATTATGATTATATATAAGATTAATTAAGAATTCAAGAGGCTAAAATTGTTTGTATTTATTAAAATGTAATATCGAGTTGTCATGCACAATAATCAACTGGGGTGGGAAATAATTTAGACTGGGGCAAGTGGCAAGAGGCTTTGTGCCTGATGGGCCTGTGTGGTAATAGGTTGATGAGTGTGTGAGGGCTGTGTGCCAACATTGTTGAGAGAAGGAAGTCTTGCCTTGGTCAGTTAAGGATTTAACCTTGCAAACCTTTGAACTAGGCCAAACATACAACCACTTGTCTAGAATGGGACAGATCTAGTTGAGTAAGTTACTAATATCTTGCTTGTGGTACCTCAGGGTGACGGTTAGACAGGGGTGAAGCTATACGGGGGGCGTACCTATGCCGAGGCTTGGTATCCATCCAACGGTATTTGTCGATCCTATACTTCAGCTCTGTGTGAGGGAAGTGATAGTGAGGGCAATACTGGAGAGGTTCATATGTTGAGATTGAAGTTTCTGAAAGGCTTTATTACGGTTATTCACCTGTGTGGTGAGTGAGTGTATCTTGTGGGTAAAGTGTATAACCTCTACAAAGTTTCCAAACTATTCGAATAGTCGTGTCTACGGTATTGGACAATACGAGTAAAGTGTATAACTTCTACAAAGTTTAGCACCTCAAATAAATCATTTAATGAAATTGGAAAATTGAGCAAGCCCACTTGTCAGAATTTTATAAAATAAACTGCTAAAGATTTTAATCTGAAAACTATGTAATAAGTAAATAATCCTCTCAGAACTTTGTATTAAAAATTTCATCAAAGTTCTAGTTGGATTGACATGTCTATTAAGGCTATTCCCAATGGGTAGTATCATACTCATTAATTAGATGCCACATAGGATTTTTTGCTGATGTGGCAAAGCAATAAATATGAGTGAGAAGAAAGCTGTATCTTGAGCAAGATACAGCTTTGGCACGATATCTTAGGCCATGGCACAGAATCTACTGCTCTGAGTCCACTTTCATAGACACAACATCATACCAATTAATTATTTTAAACATATAAGTATGATACTATGCATTGTAGAGAGTGTTTCTTCAATGCAGTATCAAACTTTTCATCCTATGTGCCATTCTTGGATATTGGAGTATGACACTTTGCACTGGGAATAGCCTAAATGTATCAACACTGCTGTCAGATAAAGGCAAACTAGAGTACGTGACTTCTATCATCTGGACCCATCAATTAATGAACATAGCTGACTAGGGAGAAAGGAATTCCCACATTCAGTCCAGTATAGGTGGACCCTCACTTAATGTGCTACCCCACATGTCAGCCAGAGCCATACTCACCCCTGGTCTCCTTCCTCACGGCTTCAGCCTGAGCCTAGGGGTGAAAACGGGTCGGTTACGACCCGACGGGTACCCGACCGGATTCAGATCGGGTCAAGAAAAACCCGAATTTTTTGGTACCCGTCGGGTACCAGTTCGGATTCGGGTATTACCCGTTAGCGTTTAGTCGGATTCGGATCGGATATGGTATGGGTTATACCCGAAATTTTCGGATCGGGTTCGGATACCCTATCGGGTATCTGTTCTTCTACCCGCTCCATTCCCTAACCGGCTGGGCTGAGTGAGGTGCGGTCCCTACTGCCTGGAGCCCACTTCCCAGTTGCAGCTGGCCAGGTTCCCACACGCCGCTCGGTGCCCTGACCCCCGTAGCCGCTCCCGCCTCCCAACCCTAGCCACAATCGACCATCCTAGGTCCCCAACCCTAGCCGCCACCGTCGACCGGCGCCCCGTTCGTCGGCCTCCTCATCGCACGTCGCCCCGTCCGCCGGCCTCCTCGTTGCACGTCGTCCCGTCCGCTGGCCTCCTCGTCGCCCGTCGCCCTTCCGCCGGTCTCCTCGCTGCCTGCCGCCCCGTCCATCGGTCTCATGGTCGCCCGCCGCCCCGTCCGCCGGTCTCCTCGTCGCCCGCCGCCCCACCGCAGGCCTCCTCGTCGCCCGCCACCCCACCGCAGGCCTCCTCATCGCCCGCCGCCCCGTCCACCGGTCTCCTCATCGCCCGCCGCCCCACCGCAGGCCTCCTCGTCGCACGTCGCCCCGTCCGCCGGCCTCCGTCCCCGTATGAGACTCTCCAAATTTATAATGTTTTCAATCCCCTTTTTTGCAATTTAGTTTCTAGGGTTGCAATGCAAACCATTTGAATGATTGAATCAGACACGAGACTTTGCAAATTTGCAAGAGATGCTGAATTGCATATGATTTTTGGGTTTGCTAGGCCGTGTAGCTGCTATTCCGAAGTCTCAATATATTTCTGTGGTTGCAATGAGTACATCTATCATCCATTGAAGGAAATGAGGCTTCTAGTACAAATTTATATAGCTGGAGAACATCTGTAATTTATATAGCTGGAGCACATCTATCATCCATAGGGAGCTTCTAGTACAAATTTATATAGTTGGACATAGTGCAGGTGCATCCACAGTTCCTGCTGATATTAGCAAAAGGGTAATAAGAAAAAAAAATCATCTAGCACTACTTCAAATATTTGAAAGCTAGCTTGGATTAGCATGGGATTTGCTAATATGGCTGGTGTATTTTGTACCCATGACTTGAATTCTGCCTTTAGACGTTGCTACAAGGTCTTTGCTAATATGGTTGGTGATCTTTCCTAATATGGCAGTGCCTTTATGATTGATTTGTATCAATGAATGCAAATCATGCTGATCTTACTACCTTTCTGTAGACAACACCATATTGCTCGTCTTTGACAGATAAGGGAAGAAGAAAACTAGTGTTTGTATTTAGCATAGGTAGAGAGGTAGACTATTAATCTAAGTCCTTCACTTGATGCTTCATTCTTATATGTAGACAGTAGACGATGGGAGACAATGACGGTGGTGGAGGCTCGGGTTTCAATAGCCAGAGCCATGAAACAATTGAGGAGCAATCAGAGGAGGAGTTAGATGTCATCGATGTTTGTGCTCCTGCAATAGGGGAGAAAGAGCAAGAAGAGGTTGTTGGGTCTGACCATGGCAAGAAAAAGGTTGCTGGTAGTAAGAAGAAGCTAGTGAATGCATGTTCGCGTCCGTTGAAAAAACACAAGAGTCTTAATGATGTTTTAGGAGTACAACCTACAACCAATAAGGGCAAGGATGACACAACCTCGAGCAAGGGCAAGAATCCAATGACATCTTCGAGTAAAAGTAAGGGTCCAATGACATCCTCCAACACCAAGAATGTTGCAACCACTACAAGCAAGGCCTAGGACAAGGACAAGGACATAGTTGTAGCTTCTCCAATCACATTAAACAAAGGTATAATATGATGGTGATACTTGCACTTTTTATAATGGCATTTTTTCAATAATATCTTTGCCATAGTGATGATTGTGCTTTTATTATCATTGTTGTAGCTTCACAAGTTAAAAGTGCAACTGCAAGTGTGGGATCAGGTGGACAAGATGATGATGGTGAAGACAAATCCAAGATTGGAAAGAAGTCCACTTCATGGGTGTGGGAACATTTTATAAAGTTTGAGAAAATAGTGTCCTTGGATGATGGTAGCACTATGGAGGAGACATGGGCTAAATGCAAGAGGTGTAAACATACAGCTAGGGCTATTAGTACCAATGGTACAACGGCCTTTTAAAAATCATTTGAAGAATAAGCACAGTGTTTTGAAAGGCCAACAACTTCTAGATCAAAATGAGGGAGGGATTGCGACATATCGGTATGATGAGAAAGCTAGCTTGAGAAAGTTTAATTATGCTATCATTATGCATGAGTACCCATTCAATATTTGCCAACATGAATACTTTGTTGATTTCATTAAATCTTTGAGGCCAACTTTTCCTATGAAATCTCGCATCACTGTTCGTAAAGAAATCATGAATATTTATGAAGAGGAAAAGAAGTTGTTGTATGAACATTTCAAATCCCTGTCATGTCGTTTTAGTTTTACCATGGATATGTGGACGTCAATTCAAAACTAAGGTTAGATGTGTGTCACCGCACATTGGATTGATGACAATTGGAACATGCAAAAGAGGATAATCAATTTTATTCATGTTGAGGGCAGTCATTCAGGACTTAGATTGGGTGATACATTTTTCAAAAATGTATTAAATTGGAACCTAGACAAGAAATTGCTTGCTCTTTCATTGGACAATGCTTCTTCAAACAATGTTGATGTTGATGTTATTGTTGACCATGCTAGAAGCTCCCTAGTATGTGGTGGTAAATTCTTTCATGTGAGATGTGCGAATCATATATTGAATCTTGTTGCTAGAGATGGACTGCAACTAATTCATAGTGCCATTGGAAACATTAGAGAGTTCATTTCAATCATAAAAAAATCACCTCAACAATGGGAAGCATTTCAAACATGTGCTAAAGAATGTGACTTGGACACTAGAAAGGCTCTTTCTTTAGATGTTGCTACAAGGCGGAATTCTACCTATATTATGATTAGAGATGCAATTTATTATAAGGATGCCTTTGACCGTCTTGCTCTCGATCCACTACAAAATGGAATATGTAATCATGAAAGGAGAAAATCGTAGCATTCATTGCTTCATTGAAAGAATCCACTATTTTTTTAGCTAATCAATTTATCAATCTGTAATATGTTCATCAAGAATCCACTATTGTTTAGCCAACTAGGGTTTGAATAAGAAAACAATATAGTGGCTTATAGAAATAATGTCCAGATATGTCTCTCAAACAAGAATAACCCTTTTATACGATAGAAGCCGATGAACGGACGGGAGTCTTTGCATGTGGCCGACTGGGCCATGGGCTTGCTAGTTGCTTCGATGAATGTCGCCGAATGCATGTGCGTCTTTGCTAGTAAAAATGGTTCCCATCCTGTGCATCTTTGCATGTGGCTGTATGCGTACGTATACGGTATACGGATGGAGTCTTTGCATGTGGCGCCGGGTGGGCTCCAGCCCCACCCAGCCCCACTGGTGCCTCCGCCTGTGGGCGTCGGGAAGATGATCTTTGGTGTTTTTTCCGGTATCAACTTCACCTCCTCGCTCGTGCGGACAATGGCTTCACCACCTCGATCTTGCAATAGTTGCTTCTCCTCCTCAAGCTAGCAATGCGACATGCACGATCCATTCTTCAACTTGGAGATGATTTTCATGGAGAGGAATGGAATGAGCTCCAAGTTGCAAAATTTCAACAAAAGAGGGAAATGAAGAATGGATTAGAACTCACCGAATACTTGGTGCACGCAAAATCCACTTAGATGGATTTGAAGCCCTTGATCTAAGAATCACAATGGTATTGCATGCACAAGCCAAATCTCAATTTTTTGGAGTGGATTTAAGGAGGAGAATGGGGGAATGGGGAGGTATTCTTGCAATGCTCTCCTTGCTGTTTTTCTGGTTGTGGGAGCAGGAAATGAGGTGAGGGGAGGAGAAAAAGAGGTGGAGAACTCTTATACATGGCTAACCATTCGTTGCTTACATGTGGGGCTAGGTCCCACATGTCATAGGATGGTGAGGGAGTGGGTAGAAGTGAATAAAGTGATAAAAGACTTGATGAGAAGTGCAGCCCACTCCTCTCTCTTACAAACATGGCCCACATGCCAAAGACTATGGGCAAAAGAATGTTGGTGTAGATGAATAACAGTTTTAGATTGGTAGAAATTTCATATCCATTCATGTAAAATGATCCTATCACTTGTGAAATTTCTAACTAAGTTAAGATTTTATTTGCAAACCTTGTATGCATTTTTGAAATATGAATGACATGAGCATGATATGCATGACTTACTAACGTGAGTGATTTTGGGGCTGTTACAAACCTACCCCCCTTAAAAAGAATCTCGACCTCGAGATTGCTCAATCTCAGAAAAGAGATAGGGGTATTCAGCTCGGAGGTGATCTTCACGCTCCCATGTGGCTTCATTGGGATTATGGTTGCTCCATTGAACCTTGAAGAATTTGGTGGTGTGATTCCGAGTAACACACTCTCTTCCATCAAGAATGCAGATTGGATGCTCCTTGTACGAGAGATCGGGTTGCAACTCAAGAGTGTCCAGCTCAGTGACTTCTGTTGGAACTCTGAGGCACTTCTTCAGTTGAGAGACATGAAAGACATCATGTACCTCGGAAAGTGAAAGTGGAAGCTTCAATTGATATGCTACGGCCCCTCGCCTTGCCATGACTCGGAAGGGTCCGATGTAGCGAGGTGCTAGCTTTCCTTTTACTTGGAAACTACGGATGCCCTTCATTGGGGAAACCTTGAGATAAACATGATCGATTATCTACCTCAAAGAATAATGCACGACGACGGCGATCAACATAGCTCTTTTGACGAGACTGTGATGTTCGCAACCGTTCTCGGATCATTTGTACTCGCTCTTCTGCCTCGATGACCAAGTCCGGGCCAAAGATGGGTCTTTCTTTGAATTCAGACCAATTAAGTGGAGTCCTACAAGGTCTTCCATAAAGAGCTTCAAATGGAGACATTTGGAGACTAGCTTGATTGCTATATTGTTGTAGGAAAACTCCGCGAAAGGTAAGCATTTCTCCTAATCCTTACCGTATGTAAGAGCACAAGCTCTAAGCATATCCTCGAGGATTTGGTTTACCCTTTCGTCTTGTCCATCAGTCTGAGGATGGTATGCGGTGCTGAAAGAGAGTTGTGTTCCCATGGCTTTGTGAAGTCATTGCCAAAAATGCGAGGTAAACTGGGTACCTCGATCTGAGACAATCCTCTTGGGAACACCATGAAGAGACACAATTCGAGAGAGACACAGCTCTACCAACTTGCTTACCGTGTCGGTAACCTTGACAGGAAGAAAATGAGCAGTCTTTGTCAACCGGTCAACGATTACCCATATAGAGTCAAAACCTTTTTGCGTCTTGGGCAATCCGTTGATGAAATCGATGCTGATTTCCTCCCATTTCCCCAAGGCAATGGGTAGTGGTTGGAGTGTGCCCGCTGAGCGCAAATGGTCAGCTTTCACCCTTCGGCATATGTCACACTCGGTGACATACCAAGCAATTTCTCGCTTCATTCGGGTCCACCAAAGTCTTGGCTTAAGATCTTGGTACATCTGTGTACTCCCAGGATGAATAGAGAATGAGGAGTTGTGAGCCTCATTGAGAATGGATTCCTTCAGCTCTTTAGAATTTGGCACCACTAACCATTTGCTGAACCATAAGACACCTTGTGGGTCCTCGGTGAAGCATTCGGCCTTGCCTTGCTTGACTCGAGCTCGGATAAGTGCCATGCCCTTATCTGCCTTTTGAGCTTCCTTGATCTGGTCCAAGAGGTCAGATTTAATCTCAAGGACAACAAGGAATCCCTTGTTAATCATTTCTAATATGAGTTTTCGAAATTCAGCACACATTACTTCTGATTCCGGTTCTGCAGAAATACAATTGCATTGTGATTTCTGGCTTAAAGCATCGGCAACAATATTGGCTTTTCTGAGATGATAATGGAGTCCCATGTCATAGTCCTTGATCAGTTTGAGCCATCTTCTTTGTCTCAAGTTCAGGTTGGCTTGAGTAAAGATGTACTTCAGGCTCTTGTGATCGGTGTAGATCTCGCAACGATTACCGATGACGTAATGTCGCCAAATTTTTAGAGCATGTATCACAACTGCTAGCTCTAAGTCATGAGTAGGATAATTCACCTCATGCGGCCTCAATTGCCTTGATGCATATGCCACCACTCGGCCTCCTCGCATAAGTACACAACCGAGTCCGAGGCGTGATGCATTGCAATATATGTCGAAGTCCTTGTGAATATCTGGCAGGACTAAGACTGGTGCAGTGGTTAAGCGAACCTTCAACAATTGGAAGCTCGCCTCACACTCCACTAACAATGCAAACTTTTTCTCCTTCAAAAGTTTGGTCAGTGGCTTTGCGATTTTCGAGAAGTTCTCCACGAATCGACAGTAGTAACCCGCAAGCCCGGGAAAACTTCAAACTTTTGTGACGATCTTGGGCTATCCCCAATCAAGTACTGAGTGTACTTTTTTCGGGTCAACCGCAACTCCGCCTTCCGATAGCACATGGCCTAAGAAGGTAACCTCATTTAGCCAAAATTCACACTTGCTGAATTTTGCATAAAGTCGGTGCTCTTGCAGTTGTTCCAGGACAGTCCGAAGGTGCACTTCACGTTCCCCTTCGGACTTGGAGTAGATAAGAATGTCATCAATGAAGATGGAAACAAATTTACCGAGATACTCCATGAAAACAGAGTTCATAAGACTCATGAAGTAGGCTGGAGCATTGGTCAAACCGAAAGACATGACGGTATACTCGTAAAGACCATAACGAGTAGAGAATGCCGTCTTCGGAATATCTCTCGCTCGTATTTTGATTTGATGATAGCCCAATCTTAAATCAATTTTGGAGAATATACAGGCTCCGGTCATTTGATCGAACAAATCATCAATATGTGGAAGTGGATACTTGTTCTTGACCGTTACTTCATTCAACGGACGGTAGTCAACACACATCCGCAAGCTGTTGTCTTTTTTTTCTTCACGAATAGCACCGGGCATCCCCAGGGTGAGGAGCTCGGTCGAATGAAGCCCTTCTCTTGCTGCTCCGTGAGTTGTTTCTTCAATTCAACCAACTCATTCGGAGGCATTCGGTACGGACGTTTAGATATTGGAGCCGTTCCAGGCAGCAATTTAATGACAAATTCAACATCCCGGTCTGGCAGCATCCCTGGCAATTCTTCTAGAAATATGTCTAGGTAGTCACATACCACTGGTACATCACTTATCCCAAAGGATGGCTCATCTCCCAAGGCATAGAGATGAGTGGAATTGGAATTTGACGCAAACACAACTTGTTCGCCGCTTGCATTGGTGAGTGTGATAGATCTTTGTGCACAATTGTTGCATCCTTGGTGTTTGGATAGCCAATCCATGCCAAGAATGATTTCAATTCCCTTCATCTTGATCACTATCAAGTAGGCCAGAAATTCTACCCCATTAATTTCAATGCTAACCCCTTGGCAAATATGATCGGTTCTCAACTCCGATCCTAGGGCTCTAATGGGAAGAGGTGGTTGCACTGGTTGGATAGAAAACCCATTAGATGTAGCAAACCCCTCTTTGATGAATGAATAGGATGCTCTAGAATCAAATAATGTGAAAGTCGGGTATGAGTTGACAAGAAGCGTACCCAACACCACATCTGGTGCAGTCTGAGCTTCCTCGGCGGTGACATGGTTGATACAACCACGCGGTGGTGCTGGTGCCGGTGGAGGTGCTGGTCATGGTGGTGCTGCAGCTCCAGGTGCATTAGCGGAGTGGGCATTGGCGCGCATAATGCCCGGGTTGTCTGCACTTGAAGCAAACAAGGATCGAGCGGGCTTGAGTGCTACCCCCTTGCTTACTTCCACAGGTGTTTAGTGAAAAGCTGGGCTGCGGTGGACGAGCAACAAATATTGGAGGTCTTGGAGGTGTCGGAGCCTGGAAATTTGGAGGTTGAGAGCGCGTAACGTGTGATGGTTGCGAATTGTTGCTTGCTGAAATTTGTGCAGCCCGCTTGCACTTTCGCGATTCCTCTAGCTTTCCCCGCTTCTCTTCCACCACTTGACTTTTGCTTGGGAAATTTCTAGCAAAGTGTCCCCCATTCCTACATTCAAAGCATGTGACATGCTTGAAAGGCCTAGGTTGGGTTTTAATGCCTTTTTTACCATTTGGGTTTGCTATCAAGTTAGTAGGTGTTGTCTTGGTTTCAAACTTCTTGGCCAATTCTCTTCGTAGGGCTGCTTAAAAGTCTTCCTGCTGTTGCTGTGTTAATAGTCAGGGCTATTCGGAGGGGACAATCGATGGGGCAATGATCCTTGCTTTCACAGAGAAAACATGTAACTCCATTCATTGGGCAATCTCCAGGTTGATGATCTTCCTCACAGTTCGGACAGCTTTCAAGGCATTCACTGTCACGATGTCCTTTCTCATCGCAGCGTGTACAAGCTATAAGAATCCTAGGGCAATCCTTTGGTTGGTGGTGTCCCTCACAATTGGGGCAGCATGGAACTGGGCATGTATAGCAATAATGCCCCATTTGGCCACATGTGAAACATGGGCCTATTCCAAGTTGTTGCTTGGGCGGGCATAATTGGGCAGTGTGTCCCACTTCGCCACACTCGAAGCAAACAATGACAACATTTTTCTTGCTAGGGCTAGCTATCCTATTAAAAGATATTGGTTAGCAAGCTACCAATATAAGATTCTACATGTATGCAGCAAGAAAACATTCATACTTCCATCAAACATAAGATGCAAAGGCCGTTGAGCCACAAATACATTCCTGAAAGCAAATAAGAGTTTTCCAATGCAATCACATAAGTACAAAGCCCGTAGGCTAGTTGCGATTGCTTGGAACGAAAATTCCAGCATCCAACATACTAATGATGGTTCAAAAAATAGCCTAGTTTATCCTTACTAAGGCATCTGAATCATCTGCTACATCCTCCATTCGATGAGCTTAGCCACTATTGTCTCACCATCCTTATGAGGTCTTCTGGGAAGTGCAACCATCGCTTTTGAAAGGCAAGGTAGCTTGGGGAAATCACTTTGTAAAACCAATTGATCATAAGGATGAGATATAGAACTAAGATGGATAGGAAATAAAGGAATTGCACAATGCTATTACTTCTGAAATTATTTGATAAGCAAAATAATTTTGACTCAAAACAAGCTCTAAGCTAATCGTTGCATGGCCGTTCTAACCTGTAGTCAGTATGGCTCTGATACCAAGCCTGTGGGGAGCCGTCCCCGAGATTTCGCCGATTCACCCAAATGCATAGCACAACTTAAGTGAATCAAAGGAACCTCGAGCGCTCCGTGAATATGCCCGTGTTGGTCCCAGGATAGTTAACCAACATGTGCATTCTCAACCAACAGCTGACATCACAACACATACACAAATAGCGGAAGCATAAGCATAGTTACATACAAAAGTAGGACTACTGTCCCAAATGACATATTTAGAATTTTTACATCAAAGTAGCAGTAGAAATCATAAAACAACAACAAAAGGGTCCAGCGTAGTGTGCCGTAGCCCGCAGGCAACTGGCTGGAAGTAAGAACGTGCATTTAGGTACTAGCGTCGTCGATATTTGCAAGGTAAACATCCCCGGGTAGTACCTCATCCTCACCTGCAGCAAGTGGGCAATCCGATTGAGTACAAAGAGTGTACTCGCAAAATAATATAAGTTGTATGCTGAGTTCTAGCTACATGTGGTTGCTACATCAAGAGAAGCACAAGGGTAATTTCAGCATAAAGCAATATTTGGAGTAAAAACATAGACATGTATAGATTGAAACTTGCATTCAGTAAACCTTTTCAAAGTCTAATACATAGTATAACATCATCATAAATATATTCATCTCATGCCTCCAAGAATTCTTCGAACCATGAGTCCAACGCTCATGTTCGCTTACACCCACGGATACTCCAATATCTGTGAAGTTCCTTCCATGAGCACTCCAATACTCGCGAAGTTCCTCTCATGAGTACTCCAATACTCATGAGGCGTGTTTTCCCAAACCATTCATTCTTACCAGGTACTTATTACTCACCCAGTGACTGACAAATTAAGCGATCGTCCTTAACCATGGACGTGGCTATTAGAATAAAAACTCCGCAGAGGTACGACTTTACCCACATGACATGTCACACTCGTAAGCCAAGCTATTAGTAAAATTCCTTTGATGTGCCGGCCGAGGTAAACATGACAAAACCATTTTCCAGTATGCATGGTAGTGCATATAAACCACCCGGGTGACTGTGACCCTTGATCTCGCGTGCCTAGTGCTCCGTGTGTGTGGACCATGGAGTACACCCGTTATTGGACATCCCTAACTCCACAAAGTTCTAGGGATTCGAAGGACATTCCCGACACTCCACAAAGTTCGAGGAATTCCTACGGACATTCCTTGATGCTCCGCAAAGCTTAAGGAATTTCGAGTGCACGTGGTTTACATACCCTAGTCATACACAAGTACTTGGTTAAGCCGGTCCCATAAATGGTGTGTGGCTCGCATGATAGTTACTTAAAAATACGTCACCAAGATTCAATCCTTAAGGTCCTTAACCAACATTGCTACATAATAACCACAATTGAACCATCATCATCATAATCATTTTGATCATTGCGACCGATGGACTAAGTCCATCTATCGCGGTTTCTAACGATAATCTAAGCATGACTAAGCAATTCGTACGAACCCATATGTAATAATTAAACCAACCACCTAGGGAGACAATGGTATACGAAAGGAATATGGTAAGAGGATAACATGCCAACAAGGTAATAACTAGGCATTCTACCCAAACATAGATATAATTGAAAGTAGGCATGCAATTGGTAAAATAACTTCAAAGCATAATTGCAAATAATAGGAGCAATCATGTTCAAGGAGTAAAGTAGTGCCTTGCTACTCTTTCTTGATCTCGTACGCGTAGTCGTACTCGGGAGTACCCTCCGAAGCGTCAACACCTATCGAGAAAATCTAATTCAAATAAACATGAAAAAGAGTTCAAATGAATATTGCTAAGGGAGAATGTTCAAATACGCATGAAATGCTCATGATTTGGATTAATAGTCATAATATGAACATACAACTTGAGTTTGTGAAGTTTGGACTTGTGCGCCAAAAGTTATCACCAAAACAATATAGTTTGGGTGGGGGTTAACAATGCTATAGCTTGTTAAAGATCCTATGATAGATCCTCATATATGTAACCCAAGTCTTGGTTTTCTATTGGATATGAAAGAGGACGATCCCAAGAATGCATAGGAATAGGTTTCACCCAATTTGGAGTTACGATGCAAAAGTTATGGTCACTTGAGGTTGGTACGAGGGTGTAAGCTCGGAAGTTTCGAGTTGTGTCAGAAGTTCCAAGTTGAGTCGGAACCTCCGGGTTTGTTCCAGAGTTTGTTGGTCTGTGGGTGCATCACAACCAAACTCAGAAGTTTCGGGTTGGGTCAGAAGTTTCGAGTTGAGTCGAAACCTCCGGGTTTGTTCCGGAGTTTACAACTCAGTGCGCATAACTCGACCAACTCGGAAGTTCCGAGTTAACTAGGAAGTTCCGAGTTAGCCTGTTTCTGCACACAACGGCCAAGTCTTGGCTTTTGAGGTGGCTAGTGCACATTGTGGCTATACACTACAAGAAAATGAATGAGTGTAGAGCCTCACCACTGTCAGGAAACACGTGCTCTTGTGGTGGAGCTTGCTTCAAGGATGAAATCAAGAATGGCGTCAGGAAGATGATCTTTGGTGTTTTTCCTGGTATCAACTTCACCTCCTCGCTCTTGCAGACAATGGCTTCACCACCTCGATCTTGCAATAGTTGCTCCTCCTCCTCAAGCTAGCAATGCGACATGCACGATCCATTCTTCAACTTGGAGATGATTTTCATGGAGAGGAATGGAATGAGCTCTAAGTTGCAAAATTTCAACAAAAGAGGGAAATGAAGAATGGATTATAACTCACTGAATACTTGGTGCACGCAAATTCCACTTGGATGGATTTGAAGCCCTTGATCTAAGGATCACAATGGTATTGCATGCACAAGCCGAATCTCAATTTTTTGGAGTGGATTTATGGAGGAGAATGGGGAATGCAGAGGTGATGTAACACTGGGTGTCCCGATCTTTCGATGAGAATGATAACCTTCAATTTGGGTGGAGACGACTTTGACGATCCGACTACAACGTACAACGACGATGCGCCTTAGCAATCGCTAAACCAACTCCAGATGGTTATTGACCTTGCTGTGGGCACGATCAACCTGATCATGAAGATCAATTCCTGCAAGCAATCGAAGAACAAGCAAGAACAAGGCAAAAGCAATCTAAAATTGCAAATATAGATGAAGTATTGAAAAGTTGGGGTTCCGATACAAGGAGCTTGTTAGGCGGCCGTTGAGCACGTTTAAAAGACTCAAAATAGTAGCAAAAGGCTAAACTATCAAATAACCAAAACCCAAGTTATTTTGGGGGACTTCCTAGCTATATATAGGAGAAATAGGAGGCCAAAACCAGGCTAGGGGCGTCCAAACCACATCCATGGCCGAGTAGGACTCCTATTCCTAGTTTGACTCGGATTTGGAGAGATGACCGAACTTGTTTTGCAGATTCCCGTTGACTCGTAAGGAATTTGGAGGTGGCGCTGGATCCGTTAGAAAGAGGACGTCGAAACCTTTCAAACCAATACTCATAGACCTCAAACACCCTTATGGATAAAAAGTTATGATCGTTTGAAGTTGGTGCTGTCCCAGAGGCCGAATCCAAGTTAAAGTTGTGCACCGGAAGAATTGGCTTTATGCTTGACTTTTGGGAGTCCTTCTCCTTGGTTCCTAAGGACAATAAAATCATCACAAGGATTAAATAGCATTCCATTCATCAAATTATTTGTATGCAACCCGAGGAACGCATTCACCTGGCAATTGAATTGACGTGTGCGAGCTTGAGTAATTGGCCCTTGTATTACATTGTTGGTTTCAATTGGGTTTGTAGACATGGCCGTATCAATGGTAGTGATGTCCTCATCATCCTCCCCTTCTTGCATTTGAGTCGTCCTCGACTCAAGTTCATCATCTTCTCCCAAGTATGGCTTTAAATCTGATAATTGAGTTGACGGGCTCGAGCTCGAGTCAATGGTCCTTGAACCGACGAAGATGTAGAAGGATGGCCAAGGTGGGGGTCGATAAAGCCATGCAGATGGAGCCATCGTAGTAGATGCAAACGAAGTAGAGGATGCCGTGAAGTGTCGCCAACTTAATGGTCCTGGCCAAGGTAGGGGTCGATGAAGCCATGCAGTTGATATAATTGCAGCAACACTTGGTTGTGACCATCTTGGTGATGACCATATGTTTGCATTGTTAGTTCTGTCCATGATGAGCGTGGTCTCATCAGGAGGTGTTCTTGCAATGCTCTCCTTGCTATTTTTCTGGTTGTGGGAGCAGGAAATGAGGTGAGGGGAGGAGAAAAAGAGGTGGAGAACTCTTATATATGGCTACCCAATCATTGCTTACATGTGGGGCTAGGTCCCACATGTCATAGGATGGGTGAGGGAGTGGATAGAAGTGAATATAGTGAGACAAGACATGATGAGAAGTGCAGCCCACTCCTCTCTCTTATAAACATGGCCCACATACCAAAGACTAGGGGCAAAAAAATGTTGGTGTAGATGAATAACAATTTTAGATTGGTAGAAATTTCATATCTAGTCATGTAAAATGATCCTATCACTTGTGAAATTTCTAACTAAGTTAAGATTTTATTTGCAAACCTTGTATGCATTTTTGAAATATGAATGACATGAGCATGATATGCATGACTTACTAACGTAAGTGATTTTGGGGCTGTTACAATATCTGAGGTCAGATTTTGAATGAGCGCTTTGGGACGATTTGAGTGCGCTATTGGAGGTCGTCGGAGCATCACCAAAGTGCCGCATGAAGCATCATTGTCTTTGTCACTGGCCGGACCTCACTGTTACACACCACAGAGTCTCGCAAAGCTTCATCAATCTTAGAATCAATATCATACGGCTCTGGTAAGTCCACGTAGTTGCATCTCAGTGCCGTAGTTAGATTTAATCAGAGTTGTTGGATTTTAGATGGGTGGTATCGGCGTTTCGAGCACCGGCAATATGATTTTTAGTCTAAGGAGCCTTCCCTCTCCTTGAATGGTCGAATCAGGGAGCCCAAGATGTATACTGGTTCGGGCTGAATGTCCCTACTTCAGTTCGTGAGGTGGGTCTGTGTTGCTTTCGGGCGCGGTGTTATAAGCGAGGGCTAAGAGCTGGCCTTAGGCGCCTCGTTCGAATAGGAGGAAGCGGTCTACCCGAAAGAAGTAAGTAAAAAGAAGGCCTCCCCCCTAAAAGGTCCTACCCCCTTTATATAGTCGGAGGGGGTAGGTTACATAAGAATCTGGGGAGGAAGAGTGGACAAGGCGTCCCATGCCTGGGAGTCCTGGTCTTCAGTGAATGACCGGTGCCTGCTAGTCCCACGCTGGGTCGGTAGGCACACCGAGCGGCAAGGCTGTCCGTTTCGACAGGAAGTGGCGCACCTACCCTCTGCGCGTTTGCCAGGCGCTGACGTAGCACTTTGACTCTGGCGCTGCCTCAGGAGGGAGCGCACCCTTCCGCTGTGCATGTCTGGGCGATGAGACTGGTGTCTTGACTTTGGCAACCACCCGCTGCCTTAGGAAGGGCCACCTGCTACGCACGATCATTACGGGCTGTCATGTCCGTAGGGTAGGTAACCGATGGCTGATGATGGCCTAGTCCCCGATCCCTGGCGGAGATTGCCATATATAGTTCGGTCGGGGCTTGCGGGGTGTCCGACCTACGTCGGGTCGGGGCTCGCAGGGCGTCCGACCCACGTTGTGGGTCGGACTGCTCCCTCGTCGAGAGGGACAAGCATCCTTCGTGCGCCGGGACATGCCACGTGTCCTCTTTGTCGCTGTGAAGTAGGTTAGATCCGAGCCATAGAATTCGAAATGAACTGTTTAGATCACGCCGCACGATCAGCCAACCTGATACCGCCATGTAGTGCATGATATCCGAGGGGTCGCAACCGAGCCGCTTAGTCGTGTGACGTCATCATGATGTCAGCGATGACGTCAACATAGGGCCCACATGTCAGTGTCACACGATTTTTCTAGAAAAATATTTATTTTATTTAATTCGATGATGACATCAGCATGACATCATAATTGGATTTTTCCAGTGTAAAAATAATTTGGCCAAAAATTGAAATACCTGCTGACGTCACAGTGACTTCATTATTCTGAATTTCCAGTAGGAAAATAATTCTAATAATTAGGATTATTCTTTTTATTTTATTTTCAAACTTCAAATTACTCGGTCATACTCATACGAACTCCGATTGAGGTGACTCCAGAGCCTAAAAATTTGTAAAATTATGTTATATTTAATGGTTAATTTTATTTGGTTTTTAGAGTTAAGTTGTTCTTTATTTTTTGGTATTTATTTACTTATTTGTTTCACGTAGACGTTGAAGTGTCCGAGGGATTTGAGAGAAAAGTACTAGTTCAAGAGCAAGGTTCAGATCAAGAACAAGAGCTTTCCAAGATAAGTTGTGCTTTGACCATATTGATCCCATATTTTAAAATTATGTTGTTTCAAATTATTTTATGCTAATTCAAATGAAAATGATTTCAATTAATTTTGAAATTTTTAATTAATCCACTTGATTATGTCTCCTTGTCATTATTATTTGTATGCCATATTCATTTGTCACCCTAATATATATTGTTGATTAATAGTTTGGTTGCTATTTTAACTTGCCAACATGGGTTACCATATCGTGACTAGTATGCTTAGACATGCAACATGTTATTGATATCATTGTGTGGCATTTGAGTGGTTGCATTTGTTCTTTTCGTAACTTGGATATTATGAATTTTTGGATAAGCCTTTCCTCGATTTGTAACGGCCACCGTTTGGGTTTCTATCCTTAGATTTGATAGTTTCCATCATTTATGTTGCTATATATATAGTAATATAAAACCATTTGTAAATGTATTTAATTTATTAATTCCCGGCACTTACGCAAGAATTTTTTACATCCTACCATCTATATATTGGAGCATTTCCGGTTAGCCTCTACAAAATTGTCCCGTGCATCCGCTACAAATATTCCATATCATATAGCGGAAGAGATTGGCGAGCAGCCGGCCGTGCCACGTCGCCTGGATTTTTTCCGCCGTCGATCTCTTCCGTCAGTGCCCAGATTGGCGAGTACCCTACAAAGGTCAAGCTTTCTCACTACAAACATAAGATACACAAAAGGAATAAGCAGTATCACAAACTATAGAGCTATATATATATATACATGGAGGCATCCAAGCGTGCTCTTTTGCTCGTCCTAGCAATGGCAGCCGCCATGTCCGACCCCTCCAGTGCGCAGAACTCGCCGCAAGACTACGTCAGCGCGCACAACGCCGCGCGCGCCGCCGTCGGCGTTGGCCCTGTTGCATGGGACGCGGCCGTGGCGGCTTACGCGGCGAGCTACGCCAAGCAGCGCACCGGCGACTGCAAGCTGGAGCACTCGCAGGGGCAGTATGGGGAGAACATGTTCTGGGGCTCCGGCAAGGACTGGACGGCGACGCAGGCTGTGCAGCTATGGGTGCAGGAGAAGGCAGACTACAGCTACGCCTCCAACAGCTGCGCAGCCGGCAAGGTGTGCGGGCACTACACGCAGGTCGTGTGGCTCGATTCGACGCACATCGGCTGCGCGCGCGTGCTCTGCGACCGCGACGCCGGCGTGTTCATCAGCTGCAACTACAACCCGCCGGGGAACTACGTCGGACAGAGGCCGTACTGATTACTTGCATGGGCACCGGCATGATGCATGCATATTGTTTGTTTGTCTGTCAGGAAGCGATAAAACCATGATGATATCAATAATGAGGTGTTAGATGAATATCAAAACGGTCATTCGTTTTTGAGTCTGGCATCTATACTTCCTATAAAAAATAGCTCGTCCGAAAAAAAAAGTGTATTAATTGGGTCGATAGCCATTTTCTTTCATCATCATCACTGATCTAAAATATTTTAGATATGATTGCTATAGAGGGTCCAATGCTAAATAAAGGAATATCTCACTGGGATGGTAGGATATCCTCCTGTTTACGCCAAAATTTAGCATATATATATATGGAAATATCGGCAGATTAAGGTACGAAGGAGTTCGGATGGGGCACGATGGAGTTTATTTGGAAACAGGATTCCGTTTGGGATATCATGGCCGATACGGACTCTTGTTGCCGTATCAAAGGAGGACTCGGATCGACCAAGGTGTATAAAAGCAAGCTCGGGCCAGGATGAAAAACACAACAATCACACTAGTTTTTTGTTACTATTGTCTTGTTTTTCTGATAATAAGTTTTCCTTTATAAGTCGACGAGATCAATAAAGAGTTGCGCATCGCCGATTTGTTGTTCTTATCGATTTCGCTCCAGGTCAAATCGATTGATCACACGCTTGAACCAGGTGTTCGACTGGTGTGTTTAAAGTCGAAAACCTTACTTCAAGTTTTCGGTATCAACACACTTTTGGCATGCCTGGTTGGATCGATCGAAGAAGATGGCCACAGGAAAATCCATCCTACCAGGCGATGTCAACGCCCAAGCTATCATTGTCCCAACATTGGACGACTTGACCCCAGAGCAATACATGGAGATTGAAGATCGGAAAGCTGCTTTGGAAGAGATGATATTGGGTTGCAATCAGAAAACCCGATGGGGCATTACCCAGAAGACTGCCCTCCCAACACTCAACCCTATTGACGACACAGAAATCGCAAACAACTCGGTGAGTCGATACACACCGGCCCAGGCCGAGTTATCTGTTATGATTGAGCAATCTGCGCACCACGCATTAATTAACCAGTCATCGGCTTTGGTTACAACGTTAAAGTCGATGATTGAAAATAGCGTCAAAACAATTGCTCTGGAATTGGCTTCATCTGGGGGTCTGCTGGACCCGTTACAGCCGCTTCCATCATATCCCGTATACTCGGTAGCACAAAACACTAGCATGATAAAGGGGTTGGCTCGAAACCCTTCGGTAATACCGACCTAGCCCACTGTATTAGCACCAAGTGCTCATACGGTGGGATCACACATGACCATGCATATACCGATGCTGCAAAATTGTGCACCATAGCAAACGTGCCATCGGCAACGCCAGTAAACACTTTCGTTCAATCGGCCCCTCGGCCGGTTTGATCAGACCAGGCTCCTGAATTCCAAGGGTCGATTCCACCAAGAAATCGGATCCCACATAAAGTAGTTGCCTATGCCGAACCCTTTGTTCCTTTACCTGAGTTATCGGTCATAAAAAATGACAAATATGATTAGCTGCCTCGGTATCAGCCAGGCCAATCTAGCTGATAGCCCGAGTTTACACTTGGGGGCAGGACGTTGGGCACAATTGGCACAACCCCAGCATTATGTCGGCTAATAATATTAATTGAGCTGATCAGATTTCTGTCGTATTGAGGGATCAATTCAGCTTGCAGCCCAAGGGGAAGGTAATCGGCTATAAGAAGCCGTACCCAGATTACATCGATCGCATGCCTTATCCACACAATTATAAGATCCCTGACTTTGCTAAATTTTCAGGGGATGATTCTGCAACCACGCTCGAACACGTCGGACGATTCATTGCCCAGTGCGGCGAGGCTGCTCAATCCGATGGGCTAAAAATTAGATTATTCCCTCTATCCTTATCAGGGAATGCTTTTACATGGTTCACAAACTTGCCCCCAAATTCAGTCAACATTTTGAATGATTTGGAACACTGATTTCACGAGTATTTCTTTTCTAGTAGTCCTGAACTTAGAATTTCATATCTAAGTTCAGTCCGACAGAAATTCGGCGAACCAGTCTTGGACTATATCCGAAGATTCAGGGGCATACAAAATTGGTGCTTCAGTGTCACATTACCTAATGATCAAATAGCCGACTTGGCGTTCCAAGGGTTGATTCCGCCACTTAAGGAAAAGTTTGCGGGGCAGGAGTTCTCTGATTTAGGCCACCTTCTGCATCGCGTATCGGCACAAGAAAGCCGATATTCTGACAGTAAGGGGTTTAAAGAGAGGTTTAGGGCAAACGGAAATGAAAAGGCCAAAGTAAATATGGTCGATTGTAGCTTCAGCGAAACCTCTGAAGACGACGAAGCCGACGTAAACATAGCCGAGTGGACAAAGGGTCCTAAAAAATCACTTGCTTGCTCATGGCTTAAGCCAACAAAAAATAAGTTGGAAGTTAAATACGCCTTTGATGTGTCCAAAGGCGATCGAATATTTGATTTATTGCTACAAGAAAAATTAATATAGTTACCAAAAGGACATGTTATCCCATATGCTGACGAAATCAAAAAAACAAAGATATTGTAAGTGGCAGCACTCTTTTTCACATAACACTAACGACTGCAATATTTTTCATCAGTAGATACAATCGGCTATCGAGGACAGACAACTGAAGTTTGCCGAAGAGCCGACCATGTAGGTGGACGTGAATCCTTTTCCTATCAACATGGTCCAGTGTTCACGTAAAGGAAAAGAGCCCTGGATGAAGATGCTAAGCCGATTCGGTAGGTCAACGTCCAGTCAAGTTTCGGTGGTGGCAAAACGTTGAAGACAACAATCGGATCATTACAAATAGAAGCCGATCAAGACGGTCGGAATTCGAGAACCATCAAACCTAAGGGTGAGCCACGAGTAGGACAATGGTACAAACCTGAGAGGGCTCTGCCAAAGCGAGCTGTTACAAAGTCCAGACCAACGTTCTCTCAGCTCCTGGAAAAATATGAAAGGATCAGCCATTGACATGAACAATGTCCCCGTCAGCCTGATAACTTGTATTCGGCAGATGAGGAGGAGAGAGCTCACCGACATGACCCTTCTGACAGTTCTGCTGGGAGCGGGGAATGCCTCTACCTTTGGTGCGGACATGTCCAATGGGACATCTCCCCCAGGATCGGTTATGGCGATCGGTCAAGGACAGACTGGCTAGACCAATCCATAGTCGGCTAGGACCACGAGTTGAGAGGCCAGTTCAAGGAAGATTGCCTACGCCAAACCAGACTAAGCCATAGGATAAGCAAGCTGAGTCATTGGGGTCTGATGGTGAAGTTAACAATCTGGCCGAAAAGATCCGCAAGACGATTGAGTCAAAGCCGAGGTGGTGTCCCTTAGGTCTTAGCCGATCCCAGCACAGACGACTACAATGCTTGAGGATGCAAGAAATGAGGGAAGCCAAACAAGAAGAAGAAAGAGATCGGATATTTAATGAGTTGCGACCAGTACATGTCATGAAGCAGGAATGAAGAAGGAAAAATCAAACCGAGGAGGATTCAGATCAATCGGTCAATTCCGGGTCACCAATGATCCGGGATGATACTCCCCCCATGGACATCAATATATTGTTCACCCTACCGGCCGGATTTAGGACCAAAACTAAATCTGCCAAAGAAGCATTTGCCCAATTATGTCTCGGCGCACAGGACGCCGTGTTTGAGAAGCCCCAGGATATGCATCGGCATTTAAAGCCGCTGTATCTAAAAGGGCATATCAACAGCTGACCAATATCAAGGATGTTGGTAGACGGCGGAGCCACGTTGAACTTGATGCCATTAAGCACTTTCAAAAAATTAGGCAAGTCCGATGAAGATTTGATTAAGATGAACATGGTGTTAAATGACTTCATGGGCAATCCCACCGAAGCGAAAGGGGTAATGGTCACAGAGTTGACGGTCGGCAGTAAAACTATACCAACCACATTTTTCATGATTGAAGCCAAGGGGAATTACAGTGTGCTCCTAGGACGGGATTGGATCCATGCTAACTGTTGCATCCCATCGACAATGCATCAACTTCTCGTGAAGTGGAACGGAGACGAAGTCGAAGTAGTACCAGCCGATACATCGGCCCACATAGCACCAGTCCCGACACAAATTGGTCGCACCAAGAGGCCGAATGTATATCGAGAAAAGTCTTGGACGATTGCGATTTCATTTGCATCGGAAAGTCAGGTCTAATGCTGATCAATGTCAGGCCAGACACATTCGATCGGCCAAATGAAGTTTTGAGAAGATGGAGCCGGGAATAAAGGAGGCCCTTCGGGATAAAATCCAAAGCTATCGACAAACAGTGGACTACGAAGAGGACATTGAAGATTTTTAGGAGGAAAGATTAGGGCAAGGTTTTACTTCTACCGATTTGCTTGAGGAGATAGACATAGGGGAAGGTGGTAGGAAAAGACCAGCTTTTATAAGCATGAAATTAGGTGCAAATTACAAAGCCAAGCTGGTTGACATACTTAAAAAGTATAAGGATTGTTTTGCTCGGAAATATTACAAGATGCCTGGCCTCAACCGACAACTAGTTGAGCATCGGCTACCTATAAAGCTGGGATATCGGCCGTTTAAGCAATTACCCCGACGTTTTAATCTGGCCCTGTATAATGCTATTAAAGAGGAAATAAAATGATTATTAGAAGCCAGATTCATCAGGCCTTGCTGATACACTGAATGGGTTTTAAACATCGTTCCTGTGGTGAAGAAAAATGGCAAACTCTGAGTATGTGTAGACTTTAGAGATCTGAACAAAGCTACGCCAAAAGACGAATATCCGATGCCGATATGCTTATTGACGCTGCATCGGGCAACAAGATTATTAGTTTCCTCAATGGAAATGCCGGGTATAATCAAATATTCATGGTAGAAGCCGACGTATCTAAAACGGCTTTCAGATGTCCTGGGGCCTTAGGGCTGTACGAATGGACTGTCATGAAGTTTAGTTTGAAAAATGCTGGCACCACATACCAACACGCAATGAACTTAATCTTTCATGATCTAATCGGCCATATTGTTAAAATCTATATCGATGATGTCGTCGTAAAATCTAAAGACGATTGGCAACATCTAGCCAATTTGGAAAAAGTCTTTCAGAGTACAAGGGCACACGGGCTAAAGATGAACCCCTTCAAATGTGCGTTCGGAGTATCAGCGGGACAATTCCTCAGATTTATGGTGCATGAAAGAGGGATTGAAGTTAACCAGGAAAGAGTAAAAGCTATAGCCGATACTAAACCGCCAACAAGTAAAAATGAGCTACGAAAGCTGGTCGGCAAGATCAATTACCTGTGGCGTTTTATCACAAACCTATCCGAACGGATCAAGGCCTTCACTCCACTATTGAAATTAAAAGAGAATCAAAATTTTGTGTGGGGAGCCGAACAACAAAAGGCCTTCGATGATATAAAGGAATATTTGATGAAGCCTCCGATTTTAGCCGCACCAAAGAAGGGGGTACCATTTAGATTATACATATCAGCAGAAGAAGAGACGATCGGGGCTGTATTGGCACAAGAAGTCAATGCTAAGGAATGAGTAATATTCTATTTAAGCCGACAACTTCTGGACACTGAAAGGAGGTACCCTTTTGTGGAAAAATTGTGTTTATCCCTCTATTTTGCTTGTACAAAGCTGAGGTATTATATCTTGGCATCAACTTGCGTAATGGTATGTAGAACCGATGTCGTCAAATACATTCTATCCGCACCAATCTTACGGGGGCGACTCGGAAAATGGGCGAATACCTTAATCGAGTTCGACCTAGCCTACGAATTGGCCAAAGCAGTCAAAAGGCAGGCCATAGCTGATTTTATCACAGGTGGCGAGACCATGGCTGGGCTAGTCGATATTGCCCCTGGCAGTTGTATTTTGATGGGTCAGTGTGCCTAGAAGGCGATGGTATCGATGTAGTACTAATTTCGCCAAAAGGGCACAACTTTTAATTTGCATATTGGCTCAATAGCCGATGTTCCAGCAAACGGGCAGAATACGAGGCACTGCTCAAGGGTCTGCAATTATTGGAAAGTATCAGAGTAAGCAATGTCAAGGTATTCGAGGATTCATTGCTGATTGTGCAGCAAGTCAAAGGGGAATTCCGATGCAACGATGAAGTACTAGCACAATACCTAGAGCAATGCCTACAATCTATTGGGTCATTCATGACATTCTCCATCGAGCATGTCCCTAGAGAATTGAACGATAGAGCTAACTTGTTGGCACAACAAGCATCAGGATATAAAAGTCTTAGCCGATATGGTACTATCGAGTCAGTTGACAAAGTGGTGTTGTGTGTCTACTACACTAACTGGAGGATAGAAATTAGAAATTATCTCGCGGATTTGTCCCAGTCGAATATACGAAAAGTCAGGCGACGAGCGCTAAAATATGCCGTATTGGAGGAGGTGCTATACTTTCGAACCATGGATGGACTGCTTTTGAGAAGCTTCGGAGCCGATGAAACAAAGTTGGCGATGGGTGAAGTTCATGAAGGAATATGCAGGTCCCATCAATCGGCTCATAAGATGAAATGGATGTTAAGATAAATAGGGTATTATTGGCCAACAATGCTAGAGGATTGTTTCAGATATTACAAAGGATGTCAAACATGTCAGAAATTTGGAATCGTGCAACCCGCACCAACATCGGCTCTACACCCAATCACCAAAACTTGGCCGTTCCGGGGATGGGGGATGGACATGATCGGCCAAATATTCCCGATGTCAAGTAAAGGCCCCAAATTCATCCTTGCAGCAACAGATTATTTTTCTAAGTGGGTAGAGGCCGTGCCCCTTAAAAAGGTTACCAATGCTGAAGTAATCAACTTTGTTAATGAACACATCATACATCGGTTTGGTATCCCACAAATCATCACGACCGTTCAAGGGACTGTGTTCATGTTCGATGAATTTCAAACTTTCAAAAAAAAGTCTGAGCATAAAGCTGCTTAATTCTTCACCATATTACGCTCAGGCTAACGGGCAAGCCGAGTCGTCCAATAAAACCCTGATCAAGCTGATAAAAAGGAAGATTGATGAAAAACCTAGGAATTGGCACTCCACGTGTAACACCCCGGCATTTAATATGCCTGAATGCTACCAAACATAAGCTAAACAACATCTAAATACCACATTTAACACAAAATTCCAGCAAAGGCGCATATGCTAAAAACCGAGATTTCGGCAGCATCTCCTTTGTTTTAACATGAATTAAAGGAGCAACAACAGTATAGCAATAAGGCAATATGAGAGACATCTAAAACAGCAATAATTAGAGTCTTAATGACAATATAAGACTATCATCAAGCACTTAATGTCTCCAAGTGTCAAACGAACAATAAAACTCTCATAAAGCAAAGCTAAGCCTTAAATCAATGAGCATCACACGCAATTTATTATCAAACTAATAGAATGACTTGTGGAATCAAAATGGTGAAGCTACGTGTGGGCGTGTGACTATTTTCCTTCCCCGCATGTCGTTCTCATGGTACCTAAAACAACAAAAAAACACAAGCGTGAGTTCGAAACTCAGCAAGCATATTGCAATGGACAACAAGAACAATATCATGGCAATAACATCTCCCATCATGTATATCATCACATTCGTGAACACTTAACAATATCATCCTCATTATGTATGCAATGTAATGCAATACTCATGTCTCCTTGGAAACTCATACCGGTATGGTTAAGTACACACCCGTCGGTGTGCACCCTCTCCCCCCTTCCATCCCGAAGATGGAGGGTGCCTACTCCTCGCTTCCGTTCACCGCGGTGAATGGAATCACGATGTAGGACTTACTCATTGGCTTTCCGGATTAGTCATAACTTTCTCACCGACCTTCCCAAACTAGTTATGACTTTCTCAACGCCCAAGCCATGTAACATGCCATGTATGCATTTATGCCAACATCATATTTAACTCACATATTAACACATGGCATCATAACATATTAAACATGCTCATCATATCATTGGCAATCATAAAAGCATGGCAAGTGATCATATATCATGTAGTCAATTCCATCTATTCTCAACAAGCAACCTACAAATCGCTATCCATCACAACACACTTGCCTCAACCACGGGCAATGGATTGGCGGGAAGTAGAAGGCACTCCCGGGGTCGCACCACCTGCACATAGGTACCACACGCTCACAATCATGTCCATAAAACAGTACACAAACCCTCATCTACCCCAACATTGCCAACTACTCGCAAAACCTAAAAACAGAGGTTCTGTCCCGTCGGGACAGCAGCCTTGCAAAAGGCATAACTTGAGTTCTGGGACTCCAAATCAACTAAACGAGCACATTCTCGCGTAGCTTAGGAAATTTCCCAACTTTCTCTAGGTATAGGGAAAGACTGATTCGGATTCTAAAATTGTTTAATCTACAGATTACCGTGATCTGTTCCAATTACATCACAGATTTTAACACGCTTGGTAAAACAGCCATAACTTTCAAACGGCTGGGCGGAATTTAATATTCTTTATACCCACTGAAAGATAATGAAATTATCTACAACTTCTTCAACATCCGTACAGACAGATTCGGATTCTAAATTGACGAAAACGAAAACCCTAGGTCGACTGCTCATGCTGTCCCAAAACAGAAACGTGGCAACTTCTAGATCTAATCCAATATACTCAAATCCAGCACCACCAATTGATCTAAAAACTTGGTAAACACCATTAGAACAGTACCTTGATCAATCCCAAGGTTTCCCATGGTCATACCTTTGCCCGACGAACGAAAACTCCAATAGATCTCCTCGCTCCTCGCTCCTCGCTCCTCGGACCTCGCTCCTCGCTCCTCGGACCTCGCTCCTCGCTCCTCGCTCCTCGGATGGATCCATGAGGATGCAGGGGTGGGGAGACCACCCTAGGGCAGCAAGGGGGTGGAGGAGAGGTGGTGGAGAGGTGGAGAGCAATGGGGGCAAAGGGGGCGCATGGAAGAGGAGGAGGTGGGGAGGTGTGGGAGGCGGCTAGGGCACTTGGGGGCGCAAGGGGCAGGGGGAGGACGCACAAAAGGGCAGGAGGAGGCCCCCCAAACAGGACTCCTACCCTAAATGGACTCGAACACCATCCCACCAAAGCCCACGGACCTTTCCCTTAGGCCCAAACTCCCCCGGAAAGGCCCAAAACCCCTGAAACGGCCCGGAAACGCTATTAACCTCCATACCTTATGGTTTTAACCTCCCATATCATATTTCAATATGTTTTTGACCTCATCATGCACCTTTTATAAGGTTACGACGCTCCGTGGTGTCACAACACTTCAAAAGGCCCAAAAACGCGAGTAAACCTCAAGCCGAAATGTTTTATTCTCTAATTTCACATTTTATAATGTCACACCATACCGTAGTGTCACATTCTTCCCGCCTTCAACAGGATTCGACTTCGAATCCGATGGACGCCAAAATCAACAACAAAGTCCCCAAGGGACAAAGGCTTCTCAGCAGCACAAAACATTCGCACAACGACAAAACAAAAAAACCAGAACAAACGACAAACGAGTTCCCAAAACCAACACTTGGCGAGAAAAGTAATGATCTAGCTCAACCAAGGGCAACCTCTCACAGGTCGACCTTCACTTCCATTCCCAAATAGAATCTGCGTACCAACCACAAAGGGCTTCATCAACCCAAAACGCTCGAAACCTCACGACAAACACTTCACACTACTATCACAACCAACCTGACTACCACACTTTATTAAACTCAACATGACATAATCAAAGCAAGTCACAATTCCTTTAACGACCTCTCTACATTCCCGAAAATTTCCATCGAGGTGAATAACTCATTAAGGCACACTTGCCCTTCCGGTACACGATCATGCTAACATTCATTCTATCCTCTCCCAGGCAAAACTCAAATCCAAAACAACTAGTGACGACAATTGCTCACGGCAGGACAAACATCACCGAACTACCGTCAACTTCACTTCCACCCATCACTACTCTTAATAAAGGTTAAATCCTTACATCATCAACCTCCATCACAAACCACCCTTATACCACTAAGGTTCTACACCTAGCCCCAAGCTAGGATCGTAAAACCTTACCAAACCATAATTGGTTCATTTCTTAAGACGGTCTCGCCCTCACACAAAAACACTTAGCTATCAAGCTCAAGTGTACACACAACAACTCAAACCCAAAGCGTTAACAACCATTTTGGAAAGAATTCGGCAACATCCAAGCCAAATCACAAAGGAAGCATAAATCCCCTACATCACAACCAACATACTAGAAATTCTTCATTGCTTCTTTTCATACTAGAAAGCAAGGGAAATCTCGTTTCATGACATAAATGCACACTCTTCAGGAGCACTCCGGATTAGTCATATCTCCATATATGACTTTCTCACCGACCTGGCTCAACGACTCTTTTATCATTTAACAAGTAAAAACGATGTCATGTTTACTTTTCACCATTCCTTCATCATGTAACCACACTACCGAAAAGTCATTCACATGACGACTTCTTCCTCGGTATCACATGAATAAATCTCGAATAACATCGAGAGTTGCGCTAATTCATATAAACTATGACGGCAGCATAGTTAACAGTAAGGCACCACATCAAATCAGAACCCACCAACGATAGATAGCTAAACTTTGCAAAACATCATATTTTAACCAAAATCAACATTTTGGAAAAGAATATTGACTCCAAAGTTAGACATCTGCACAAACAACTGCCATAAATTTTATCAAAAGAGAGGAAAACTCAATCCCAAAAGAAAACTCTTCTCTAGCCAAATTCACTTATGAAACATTCATAATAATCCAGACTTGTGAAACACCCGCACACCAGACATATTTTCCAAATGACTCCAACTCTAGCCAAATAGAGTAGTTACACATCAAGGGCTTAACTCAAAAGTTTCCAACACAACCCTTTATGACCATCTGCTTCCTTTTAAAATTATTTCCAAAGATAATTCAGTGCGAACGCGAAAGGGCGCGATCGACTCAAAAACTTTTGGATGTAAATTCAAACTCACAACACAAACTAAACAAATTCGCCAAAACCAAAGGTCGACACCAAACATTACGAGTTTTGGGGAAACTCTGAAACACAGCATAAGGAACACTTTGACCGAAAACCCTTCAACCAAAATGGCAAACAACCAAACCAGTCCAAAAGCTTTTAAACACAAGCTCAGCATAAAAAGAACCATCTCTAGAACTCCACTACTCTTTCCATTAAAAGACTTTAATAATCACTTTTTACTCCCTGAGGAGCCCCAACACAATTCAACCAAAAGCTTCACAACAAATTCTTCCTCTAGTTACCATTCCCAACACTTTTAATAAGGGTTTATGATGCTTATCAAAAAGGCACCCAACCAAGACTACATTGACATGATCCCCACGGATCACCGAATCATAATATTTCTTATTCTAAATTTGAAACATAATACTTCAACAGCTACTTGAGCATGGTCAACCTATCAATTTATACTATCCATACGTCAAAATCTTGACAATTGAAACTTGTTCAATCTATAAAATGACTTCAACAAATAAGTAATATCTCTACAAGATAAAATTCGTAAATAGGATTCTAAGATATGCAATCATTAAGATTAAAATCTTGCATCATGATTATTATCCATTGTTCATCCCATCACAACATGTACTTGACATAATACCACAGTTTTACACTTTTTCTTCTATTGGATCAATGGTTTCCAACAATTAACCACACTACCAAAGCATCAATATCAATTCTTTGCAAAATCATCAATCAACAACATTGCTTTTAGCTACCCTATACATCGGTTATAACAAAACTTCCACCACACAACATACTCCAACTATTAAATTGGATTGAATACTAGCATTAACACTGCCTTTAACAACATCATTAACAATAAGTCTTATGTCTTCTCAATTGATATCAGTACTAGCATTGTAGAGACACAACTGCATACCTCCAAATATACTAGTAGTTTGCAACAACGTAAATAGCAACTCTAATCAACATCCAAATTAAAGTCGCTAGGAAACACGATTAAATTTCTCTATTAATTCATTAGATTAGAACATCTTTAAACAACCAGCAAGGTTTCTTTATCAATAACAGCAGTCTACATCATCTTAAAGTTTTAACTATGCATCAGGTTTTAAAACTTTAAACATTAACAAGGATCATAAGCACTTTTAAAGCAAGGCAACATATTCTAAGCATGTACATCAACCCATTTAATCATTCCCGCTACAGAGTAAACTACAACACTAGTAGTCTATTTATTCTCAAGCTAGAGATGATAATCACATTGAATTGTTTCAACTCACAAATTAACTTAACAATGCATCATCCCATAAATCACATTGGTACATGCTACATAACATGCTAAACAACAATTCTTACTAGGGACAAACGATTTCAGTCAAAAGACTACTCACTTGTTTGCAGCATTTTAGTTTTAAAACTCAGCCCAAATTCATAAGGAAACTTGACTCTCAAAATTGCAATGACACAAACCCAAACTTGGTCATGCAAAAGGAATTCTCCAAAACACTTTTAAATCCCAAGGACTCCCATAGAGGAAATTGGTTGAAAGACAATTTTCTCGAAAGGGAACCAAGCGCTCAATTAAACCTTTGCAATTAAAACCTTAACACCAAACCCCAAACTTTCACGAAACAAGAAGGGTTTTTTTTTCAACGATGATTTCTTAAACCAGTAAAATATCGAAATCAAACACCACTTACTCCTACAAAGCCACAGATCTTCAGCCCTGACAGTCGGGCCTGGCACAACTCCGCAATAACTCCTTTAACCTCGGAGAAAGACAAACACTGGAATGAAATTGAATGCTTCTTCCCCATAAAGAAATCAACAAACTAAGCATTAAAAGTGGAAAGGCGCCCGAAAGAAGCACCACACTAGACTCCTCTTCTTCGTCTTCAACCAAGGAAGACAAAACCACACACCACATACAGAACGATCCGCGAAAATCCAATACCAAACACTTTTCTTTTGGTTTCCATCAACTAAAATCAATAAAACCAACCAAGACCGACCACAGAACGATAAAGAACATCCGAAGGAATCCACCACCAAACTTTTCTATTTGACTCCAGTCAACTACCCGATTTACGATACAAAGGGTAAGAACTTTTCTCCTACAGGGGTTAATAGTTCTTCGGTGATGGCTTTAACCGGCCATACCGTCAAACCACACCCTTACTATGAACAAAAGTGGTGACCGAAACCCTTCGGCACCACAACCCCACTTTATCACCACAACAAGCACAATTCAATCATTTATCTCATCGACATAGCAGCATGCATTATCAAATGAAGCATTCAACATCGAAGCTTAAATACAACATTTAAGCGTAAGGAAACGATACCCATACCCTTTCCTACTGTGCATCCATTGTGTGTCAAATTTTAGATTAGTTATACCACTTTTGCAAGTTTTAATGTTGCTATCCTATAACAAAATTTTAGTAAAAACCTAAGCCATGTTTCTAAGTTATTCCACATCACATTTTAGTTGTAACCTAAGGTATGACACTAAAAATACATATTCCAAGGACCTACAGCCCGCTCTGATACCAACTGTAACACCCCGGCATTTAATATGCCTGAATGCTACCAAACATAAGCTAAACAACATCTAAATACCACATTTAACACAAAATTCCAGCAAAGGCGCATATGCTAAAAACCGAGATTTCGGCAGCATCTCCTTTGTTTTAACATGAATTAAAGGAGCAACAACAGTATAGCAATAAGGCAATATGAGAGACATCTAAAACAGCAATAATTAGAGTCTTAATGACAATATAAGACTATCATCAAGCACTTAATGTCTCCAAGTGTCAAACGAACAATAAAACTCTCATAAAGCAAAGCTAAGCCTTAAATCAATGAGCATCACACGCAATTTATTATCAAACTAACAGAATGACTTGTGGAATCAATATGGTGAAGCTACGTGTGAGCGTGTGACTATTTCCCTTCCCCGCATGCCGTTCTCATGGTACCTAAAACAACAAGAAAACACAAGCGTGAGTTCGAAACTCAGCAAGCATATTGCAATGGACAACAAGAACAATATCATGGCAATAACATCTCCCATCATGTATATCATCTCATTCATGAACACTTAACAATATCATCCTCATTATGTATGCAATGTAATGCAATGCTCATGTCTCCTTGGAAACTCATACCGGTATGGTTGAGTACACACCCGTCGGTGTGCACCCTCTCCCCCCTTCCATCCCGAAGATGGAGGGTGCCTACTCCTCGCTTTCGTTCACCGCGGTGAATGGAATCACAATGTAGGACTTACTCATTGGCTTTCCGGATTAGTCATAACTTTCTCACCGACCTTCCCGGACTAGTTATGACTTTCTCACCGCCCGAGCCATGTAACATGCCATGTATGCATTTATGCCAACATCATATTTAACTCACATATTAACACATGGCATCATAACATATTAAACATGCTCATCATATCATTGGCAATCATAAAAGCATGGTAAGTGATCATATATCATGTAGTCAATTCCATCTATTCTCAACAAGCAACCTACAAATCGCTATCCATCACAACACACTTGCCTCAACCACGGGCAATGGATTGGCAGGAAGTAGAAGGCACTCCCGGGGTCGCACCACCTGCAGATAGGTACCACACGCTCACAATCATGTCCATAAAATAGTACGCAAACCCTCATCTACCCCGACATTGCCAACTACTCGCAAAACCTAAAAACAGAGGTTCTGTCCCATCGGGACAGCAGCCTTGCAAAAGGCATAACTTGAGTTCTGGGACTCCGAATCAACTAAACGAGTACATCCTCGCGTAGCTTAGGAAATTTCCCAACTTTATCCAGGTATAGGGAAAGACTGATTCGGACTCTAAAGTTGTTTAATCTACAGATTACCGTGATCTGTTCCAATTACGTCACAGATTTTAACACGCTCGGTAAAATAGCCATAACCTTCTAACGGCTGGGCGGAATTTAACGTTCTTTATACCCACTGAAAGATAATGAAATTATCTACAACTTATTCAACATCTGTATGGACAGATTCGGATTCTAAATTGACGAAAACGCAAATCCTAGGTCGACTGCTCATGCTGTCCCAAAACAGAAACGTGGCAACTTCTAGATCTAATCCAATATACTCAAATCCAGCACCACCAATTGATCTAAAAACTTGATAAACACCCTTATAACAGTACCTAGATCAATCCCAAGGTTTCCCATGGTCATACCTTTGCCCGACGAACGAAAACTCCAATAGATCTCCTCGCTCCTCGCTCCTCGGACCTCGCTCCGCAGATGGATCCATGAGGATGCAGGGGTGGGGAGACCACCCTAGGGCAGCAAGGGGTGGAGGAGAGGTGGTGGAGAGGTGGAGAGGTGGAGAGGTGGAGAGCAATGGGGGCAAAGGGGGCGCAAGGAAGAGGAGGAGGTGGGGAGGTGTGGGAGGCGGCTAGGGCACTTGGGGGCGCAAGGGGCAGGGGGAGGACGCCCAAAAGGGCAGGAGGAGGTCCCCCAAACAGGACTCCTACCCTAAATGGACTCGAACACCATCCCACCAAAGCCCACGGACCTTTCCCTTAGGCCCAAACTCCCCCGGAAAGGCCCAAAATCCCTGAAACGGCCCGGAAACGCTATTAACCTCCATACCTTATGGTTTTAACCTCCCATATCATATTTCAATATGTTTTTGACCTCATCATGCACCTTTTATAAGGTTACGACGCTCTGTGGTGTCACAACACTTCAAAAGGCCCAAAAACGCGAGTAAACCTCAAGCCGAAAGGTTTTATTCTCTAATTTCACATTTTATAATGTCACACCATACCGTAGTGTCACACCATGTTATCAGAGGAATTGTGGGCATATCAGCTAGCATCCGACGGATCAACCAAGTTGTCCCCATTCCAGTTGGTACGTGGACAGGAGGCCGTTCTACCCATAGAAATAAACATTGACTCTTTGAGGGTGGCTGTCGGCGTTTTTTCCCTGCAGGATATCTCTCGTGGGTGCTTTCGCTGTGGGACACCCAACGGTCACTCTCTCGGGGGATCCCGGTGGTCGACGGACCAAAGAAGAAGAACACACCAAGGAGCAAGAAGGAGGAGCACACAAGAGGACACACTAACGTACCAGGTTCGGGCCCCCAGTGTGGGTAATAGCCCTACGTCCTGCAAGATCATTGTTTTTTGTGTATATTGGAGTGGTTACAATGCTTCTTCTTCAAGAAGAAACTAGGACTCCCAAAGAACCCAGAATCCAAGATCCGATCCCCCTCCTCCATGCACCAGAGCTCCCTTATATATGTGGGGCTAGCTTGGGCAGGTGAGAGGATTACAACATGCATTTATTACACCCGTCACCTCAGTCTTGTCTCCAAGCCTCATCCTTCATGTTGTAGTACAACTGTAGTGGCTCAGTTACAAAGTCCAGCCCATCATATCCCGAGCCATCGGGTGAATGAAGCATGGCCCATGTTTTATCCGAGGCAGAGTTGAGTAAACGAGGCATTGCTTCGGCCGAACCTACAATGCGGAGCGAAGCAGGATAGCGGCAAAGGCAACGGAGGAACGGACCTTCGCAGTCCACAAAGACACACCCGACAACACCATCAAATAAATCTGACACCCTGCAAAAAGAGAAGAAGAAAACGACAAGATCCTGTCGGGACCGGTCGGGAAGAGTAAAATGGGACGCGCACGAAGGGATGGTTCCCCCATGTTCCCCTCCTATAAAAAGAGAGGAAAGAGCCCACAAAAAACACACACCCTTGTGGTCGTAACCACAACACTGGCGCCGTCCGTGGGGAGCGGAAGAACGTGAAGCTCACCAATCTAGACGACGAACACGATTTCCAAAAAACCATGCCACCAAAGAAGGGAGCAGAGGCAGCGTCTAAGGAGACGCCGCCGACGGGAGCAACGGCGATGGCTGGAGCGAGCGGATCCAGACGATCCACCAGGAGTCAATCGCGCGGACAACTTCGACCACGAGCGAGGAGGATCGCGTTTTGGCCCCAGCAACAACAAGGGAAGCTCCAGGGGCGCCACCTCCACAAACTCCGGCGACGGCGCGCAAGCGCGCCCCCAAACGGCGTCCCCCAACTGCAGGTGTACACGCTTCGACGATGGGAGGAGACATAGCAGAGGCTTCAACCCCCCCAGCTCGTCGCCAAGTCGGCAAAGGGCGGAAAGGGGGCTTCGAAGGGGGGACCGGGAGTCAGGAGGCGATCGACCCTAACATACAAAGGCCGATGGAGGCCAACGAAAGGCTTATGGCCGAAGTAAAACGCTTGCAGGAACAACAAGAATGGAGGTGTGAGGAATCTCAAGATTACAGCCCAAGCCGGGAGGTATCTTCTCCAACATACATGAGAACGGAAAGGGAGGAAAGCGATTTGAACCCTCTCAGCGTCAGGCTTCGAACAAAAAGGTGGCCCTCACCAGGAAGCTTCAAACTCCCCACAGTAAAACCGTATGATGGCAAAACCAACCCAAGAGAATTTCTCCGTGTCTATGATCTGACCATGGAAGCCGCCGGAGGTGATGGCGATATTAAAGCCAAAGGATTGCTATTGGCATTGGAGGGATAGCCTTATCTGGTATTCTTCCTTGGAGCCAAATTCTATCACCAGCGGCCGCGACTCCGCGAAACGTGAAGGCAATTTTCAAGGCAACGTTGACGGGATTAAAGAGGAAAGCGACCTATTTGCAATTAAACAGCGTGAAGGCGAAACCCTAAAGAGCTATTTCCAGCGATTTTCTCGAGTCAAATGCCAAGTTCGAGGGGTTAGCGACACAACCATAATCAACGCCGCGCGTTTTGGGTTGCGAAGGGGGCCGTTGGCGGAGAGACTTGCACGCAAGGAAGTACGCTCTGTGGAAGAGCTATTCGCAAAGATGAGGGAATACGCCAGGGCAGAGGAAGATCATCTCCGGAGAGAGGGCGGGCCGCTGCGAGAAACAGAAGAGATGGGCCCACGCAAGAGGGACCGGAGGAGAGATCCTCCCCTGAGGGCCGCGGCGAAGGAACGACGCGCAGAACCAGCCAGAAGAGACAAGGGAAGGAGGATTCACTATGTGGAAAATCGGGCGAATCAAGGAAGGTTTGGAGGACAGCAAAAATGGAGTTCACCAATGGAGCAGGGGAGGCCAAAGGGAGGAATCCATTTGGACAGCAGGGAGGAGCAAAGCCAAAAAGGGTATACCTGTGAATATCATGGCGACAACAACACACACGACACCGCACATTGTAAGGTAATTGAAGGCTATCGTCGCTTCGAAAGAAAGCGAAGGTACGCGGGTGTTCACCCCCCAGTGCCGGCATCGCCCCCAGCGGAGCACCGTCCTCCTCCTCCCCCTCCCGGGGGGGTAAATCAGCTCCGACGCGTAATTAACGTTATTGCCGGGGGGTCATCCTCACACCTCTCGTCGAAAAGGCAAAGGAAGGCTTACACAAGGCAAATTAACCTCGTAGGACTCAGCCCCGTCGGCCCCGCCCCGAAGGAATTTGAACCAATCACTTTTACACAAGAAGATGCAGCGGGAGTGCATTTCCCACATCAAGACTCTTTGGTCGTAACGGCGATCATCGCCGAGTGCGAAGTTCGTCGAGTGTTGATTGACGGGGGAAGTGCTGCGGACATTCTCTCGGCGGAGGCTTTTCGACAAATGATGATACCTCGCGATCGACTGAAGAAGTCGGAGGTACCATTGGTGGGCTTTGGGGCCACGCATGATTAACACCCTTGGGCAAGTGGAGCTGGAGGTCACCTTCGCGACGCCACAGAGTCAGATATCCAACCTAGTCACATTCGACGTAGTGGATATACCCTTCCAATATAACGCCATCCTCGGTCGGGGATCATTGACGGCCATGGCGGCAGTTATCCACCACGGATTCCTATGTATGAAGATCCCGTCGGGAAGTGGCGTTATCACGGTCAAAGGAGACCAAGCCCTCGCCAGGAAAATAGACATGGAAAATCCTTCGCGGGTTAGGTATGTTCGTACCACCGAGCAGGACCTAACGACAATGCCTCGTGGGAAATGGCTCCCCAAACCGCAACCCCAGGGTGAAACAAGACGGGTGCCCCTCCACCCAGGAGGAGAGAGGATTATAACTCTCAGCGCCACCCTCACCCCCAGCGAAGAAAAATACTTAATGCAGCTTCTCCAGGAATACGAGACAGTATTCGCGTGGGGACCGGAGGACCTTCCGGGTTAAAAGGGAAACCGTCGAGCACGCCTTGGCAACCAAATGAAAGTGTCAAACCAAAGAAGCAGAAGCTCAAGAAGCTTTACAATGAGAGGCAAGCTGAGGCCAAGGCAGAGGTGGTGAATCTCCTCCAAGCAGGAATCGTAAGGGAGGCAGTCCATACGGATTGGTTGTCCAATGTGGTCCTGGTCAAAAAGCGGCGGGCGTGGAGGATGTGTATCGATTTCACCGACCTCAACAAGGCGTGCCCTAAAGATGACTTCCCCCTCCCCCGCATCGATCAACTCGTTGACTCAACCTCCGGGTCAGAAAGGATGAGTTTCCTTGATGCTTATTCTGGGTATCACCAAATTTACATGCGGAAGGAGGACGAGGACAAGACGGCGTTCATCACCCCCTTTGGCACTTATTGTTTTATTCGGATGCCGTTCGGTCTTAAAAATGCAGGTGCTACCTTCGCACGTCTTATCGCCAAGGTTTTCGCGGACCAATTAGGAAAGAATGTGGAAGCTTACGTCGATGATATCATCGTTAAAAGCGAGAAGAAGGAAGACCATTTAACCGATCTCAGGGAGACTTTCAACAGCCTAAGAGCTGAGAGGATGAAGCTCAACCCGAACAAGTGCGTCTTCGGCGTAGATGCGGGAAAATTGCTGGGATTCCTGGTGTCACAACGAGGCATCGGGCGAACCCGAGAAGATAAGAGCTATCCAAGACATGGCCCCGCCAGAATGTGAAAGAGGTACAACGCTTAGCAGGGAGGCTTGCCGCCCTCAACCGCTTCCTCCCTAAGTCCGCGGAGCAGAGTCTACCCATCTTCAAAGCACTGCAACACAGCGGCACCTTCGCTTGGACAGAGGAATGCCAGCTCGCCTTCGACAAATTGAAGCAAAACCTTATGGAAGTGCCAACCCTACGAAGCCCGAAGCAAGGCGAGGAGCTTTTATTGTATTTGGCAGCAAGCCCCTCGGCTGTCAGTGCAGTACTGGTGCAACCGCAAGGCGCAAAGCAACAACCAATATACTTCGTCTCTGAGGCGCTGCAGGGGGCGAGGTTGCGATACACGGAAATGGAGAAGTTGATGTACGCGTTGCTAATGGCATCCCGGAAGCTCCGCCATTATTTCCAAGCCAACCGTATCAAAGTACCAATGGCATACCCCCTCGGCTCGATGTTGACCAATAGGGAGAGCACGGGGCGCATCAGCAAATGGGCGGTCGAACTAGCATCTTTTGAGTTGGGGATAATCCCACGTACTGCCATCAAGAGTCAAGTTTTGGCCGACTTCGTGGTAGAATGGACGTCTCCGACCTTCGAAGAGGGGAGGATTCCGACGGTATGGACCATCAATTCGGATGGATCATGGGGAGTAAAGGGAGCTGGGATTGCAGCGATCGTGAGAGCCCCGGGGGGGGGAGCTGGCTGAGTTCGCGGCAAGACTTCAGTTTCCCTCGACTAACAACATGGCGGATAATCCCACAGCCTCACTACAAACAAAAGGTGACCGAAACCCTTCGGCACCACAACCACACTTTATCACAAATGAAGCAACTCAATCAAATCTATCATAAATATAGCATTATACATCATCAAAAGTAGCATTCAACAACAAAGCTTAAATTCAACCTTTAAGCATAAGGCAACGATACCCATACCCTTTCCTATTGTGCATCCATGTGTGTCAAATTTTAAATTAGTGATTCCACTTACACAAGTTTTAATGTTGCTATCCTATGACAAAATTTTAGTTAAAACCTAGGCCATGTTTCTAAGTTATTCCACATCACATTTTAGTTGTATCCTATAGTATGACACTAAAAATAGACATTCCAAGGACCTCTGACCGCTCGATACCAATGTAACACCCTACAAATCTAAACTGGTACAAGAAAATTTCGACAAAGATCTCTCCTAAAATTAGGACAAAATGGAAGCGACAACAAGATTCATAATAACCATTATAAACAGGAATAACATGAAAGCATCAATACTAGAGATAACAAGTCTAAATCAACCAGAAAACAAACATAAACGTAAAACAGCTCCAAAGAGGACATCAACAGGTCTATGATTAATAAAATTTCAGCAAGCTAATGAATTATTAAATGCACTAGTCCATGTGATTCGTGATGACCCGGAGGAGTTGATTGTGCTACTAAGCCCACCCTTCAAGCTTACGACTCGCGAGAACTACCTGAAAACAACAAAATAACAAGGGGTGAGATTGGGTAATCTCAGCAAGCGGAACAACTTCTAATGAATAACACAGCCACAGTAAAACTAGCATACCAAATTCCTCATGTCCAATACCACATTATAGAGTCCACACAACCTCAGTAAAATGCATATGATTGTGCACATGCTTATGCCATGATCCTCCTCACCGTGCCCTTTCTCAGGAACACACGGTGTTGTACGTCTGATCGCGCCTGTTGGCGTCGACAAACTTCCAATGCATGATTATGCAGTTAATGCTTCATGCATAAATACATTCATAACTTCCCACTCTGAATTCACATGCTTGCATACCATCAAATAACATGGATAGAATGCGAACATCATTGAGATAGAATATCTCCACAATTCATCTTGCAAACAACATCTTTCTTCATTCTTACTCATGATTCAAAAGCCAAACAACCACATCACAATGCAGGATAGGATATTGTAATCTCATAAACAAGTAGTTAAACCATGTAGGTGTGCTGCAATTAAGGTTTATATTGAAGACGAAACAAATAGCGAGTTATAGTTTAGCAAGACCGCTACTTCCACTTGCCTTTACCAACGTGGATGACGAACCTAGTTGCGTCCAGAAGGGGCACCACCTGTACAAGTATTATTTCAGTACATAAGAGACATCACAAATGATCACACAACTCGAACACACGCTTCCTAATCCCCGTTCCCTTCTTAAGCGCCAAAAACCCCAATCTGTCCGGGTCAAACAGCATCACCCTCTCTTCACAATTTCGTATCTTTTTTTATACAGATCATAAAAATACAAAAAAATTACAGTAGCTAGATATTGACGAGATCTACAACTTTCGTGAAGATCACAAATTTCAATTCCACTGCTAAATATGCCTAAACAAACGTCCAACACAGTGGACAAAATCTGTTTCCAGATTCTGTCCGTCATCTTGCAACAGCGATAACTCTCAGACCCACGCCCCAAAAATTCTGAAAAAATTACAGAAGCTAGATCTCGACGTTATCTACAACTTTATAGTTATATGTTTTTGCAGGAAAAATCGTATATGCCACGTAAAAGGCAAAACAATCCGCGCTGCACAATCTCCCCTTCCAAAAACAGCACCACGTGAACATCTACCCTTCTCCCCCATCAAGATCCATCTAAATCACTCACCACCAGATCTAATACACTCCTAATCCCTAGGTAGAACAGGGGTAAAAGATTGGGAATTTTACCTTGAGTTCTCCCTTGAGAACCCACGAAAAACGCGCGACGATTCCCGAAACGGAAATCTGCTCGTCCTCCACGCCTCCACGGATCCTCTTCTCGCTTGCTCCTTCGGCGTTTGGCAGTGGATCTTGAGCCACCACGCAAAGGGAGGAAGAGGAGGGTGTGTGGCTACTAGGGAGGAAGGGGGTGCCCCCGGGCTTTTGGGGGGGTGACACTCCTTTTATATGGTGGGCGGCCCACTAGGGGAAAAGAGAGAGGTGGGGAGGATTCGCAGCCAGTGCCCAGTTTTCCTCAGCCCACTGTTTCTAGCCCGACAACTCCAAATTTAATATTAATACGCGGATAAACTTCAATTATTTCATCCCCGACAAATCCTTCATTCCTCTCCCGAAACAAAACCAGGAAAAGGAACCCTAGAATCGCTCACGACGCTCTAAGGCATCACATTCTCCCCTCCTTAAAAGGATTCATCCCGAATCTACTCCTCTTTGCTACGGAACCTTAAAAAAGGAAGGCAAAATGGTAATCAACACTTTACCTTCAACATCCTCAAAGAGTGTAGGATACTTCTTCCGCATCTGGTCCTCAAGTTCCCAAGTTGCATCCCGCTCATACTAATTGGTCCACAAATCTTTCATTGGACACTAACACGAACTATTCCCCTATTAAATAAAGGACACCTATTAGGTGAATCTGGTATCGATCTGGAATCTCAACTCCCACTTCTCTCTTCAACCCGATCGCGAAACTCCGCATTCCAATCTCAAATCCTCTACCACGGTTAAATCGCATTACGGGCGACGCGAACCATGTGAGACACAACGCTCTAGGTAAGTCTCTACATCAACCCAAACACAAACTCCTATCTCCTACAAGTGATTGATCTTTTACAAAAAGAACCAATATCCACCCTTACCAACGACAGAGATAGCCTACTTTACAACCAGGGTCCGTAAATCTGCAGAAACAATAACAACCGAACACAATCACTACGGTTGACACAAACTCGCTCGAACCCAGCGACAAAAGTTCCAAAAAATTAATGTAATTACCTGCAACTTCCAAGTTGTCCACTACTAAATTAAGCAACCCCACCGAGGAACACATCAATGAAAACAATTCTCCAAAAAGGTTTGAATTGAGTCATACACAACCTTCCTTTACTCTTCACTTTTAAACTACTTACGATCAGCGACCCACACTAGTTTTCCCTTGTAAGAAGGTTTCGCTTTCACATTCTTCCACCCAAGGACCAGGGCAAGGAGTACAATCCTTGAATAAACTCAACCATAACATAAACATTCATTTTCTTACCCCCAAGCTTGAACGTAAAAGAAATCTTAATTCTCACTAACACAACGAACGACAATCACCACCTTTAAACCAAAGGGCTGAAATTCACATACACGGGAACTCAACTTGGAAGAGGAACTCCATAGAACCAAAACCACCAAAAAAAAATTTTCTTCGGGGAGAAGCTCTATTCAAAAGAGAAACACCGCGAAAGTCTTCTGCAAATGCATTTCACTTTTACCAAAACAAATCATCTCACTTTTATCCAAGGCCGAGCCATTCAGAAAAAAGAAACCGATCAAGGAATTAAATGCTTCCACACAACCACCATCTCTTTTTCCTTAAAAAGGAACCAAACTCACTTCCCAACAGAAAAAAATTGTTTCAACCACGAATATCATTCATGTCACAACCAGAAGAATCGTCTCTTAAACAAAAACTGTCAAACACCTCACACCACAACACAACTCTAGCCCAAAATAGAAATACAAATATTTCCAGATCATGAAGTTCCAAATCTTACATTGGATTAGCTACTTCTTTTGATCAATAATGCAACCGATAACTCGACCTTGAAAACTACGGACATAGTCAAAGCATACATCCTTGAGCATAAATGTCGCATTCATAACTTAAGCTAGTTTTCTTATCAAAGATGAATGAATGACGATATTTAATAGAATAACATTCCAAAATCTCCACAAATTACTTCAAGGTTAATCATTCTTTTATCCTTGTTTTAAGCCTCGAAATTAACCCACATTTGGCAGAATCATTCTAAGTTTAGGGAAACTCAAACACAAAGACAAAGAATACTTTGACCGAAGGTATTCAACCCAAATATCAAACAAACAAACCAATCCATATGAATTTTTAAACATAAGTTTAGCATAACTCCCGCCATCTATAGCATTCCACTACCCTTACCATTTAGATTTCAATATTCCCTATTTACTCATTGAGAAGGCCCATCAGGATTTAACAACAACTACACAACAAATTCTTACTCTTATTACCTTTTCCACAATTATAAATAAAGTTCACAGTGCTTATAAAAAACACATCCAACCAACACTACCTCATCAAGATCCCCACGGAGCAGCCTAACCTATATCATCACATTCTAAATTTGAAAGCGGTGCTTCAACAAGTCTTTCAGCATCTTTGAACCTATAAATTCCATACCACATACGCTGCGTCAACATCTCGACAATGGAAATTTATTCACCTAAAAGATGACTCAACAAGTAAATATTATCTCAACAAGGTACCAATCATAAATAGAAGTTTAAAACATACATTTATTAAGGACAAAATCACGCGTCATGCTAACTATCCCTGGTTCACTCCATCACAACATGTTACAATTTCCACCATTTTAACAAAGGTTTTCAACAATTAATCTAATCAGTTACCACCACTACTAAGTCATCAATATCAATAATTGGCATAATTGTAAAACAACAACATTGCTTTTAGTTACCCTATCCATAGGCTATGACAAACTGTCACTACACAACATACTCCAACTATGTAAAATAGATTGAATAATTTAAGCCATCCAAAGCTCTTATAACAACAACGCTAAATTAAATTTAAATTTATTTTTTTTTAATTTTTTTTAGCTACCCTATACACGGGTTATAGCAAAATTGCCACTCCAAGACATACTCCAGCCTTTTTTTTTTAAAGTGAACTGAATAGGTGAAATCATCACAAAGCTCTTACGGCAATGGCAAAAACTTATGTCTTCCCAATTGATATCGATACTAGCATTATTGGAACGCAACTGCATACTTCCGAATCTACTAATAGTTTGCAACGTCATAAATATCAACTCTAATCAATTTCCAAGTTAAAGTCACTAGCCAACACGATTAAATTAGAACATCTTTAAACAACCAAAGATGGTTTCTTTAACAATATCGGTAGTCCACCATTACAATTAAATTGTTCTACCGACCTTATATTAAAATGTCTCTAAATAACCCACTAATTTCTATTACCTTCACGAGAGTTTACATCATCGTAATGTTCTAACTACGCATCAAGATTTAAAGCTTTAAACATTGTCCATGGTCAAGGACACATTAAAATAATGCAATAAATCCTAAGCATGCACATTAACACATTCAATCATTATCGCTATAGAGCAATCTACAATACTAGAAGTTTATTTAATCTCAAGCTAAAGATAACAATTACATTTTAATTGATTCAACTCACAAATTAACTTAGAAGTACATCATTCCATAAACCACATTGTTACATACTACGTAACACAGACATAAAATTTCTAAACACCGTCATGGGTCACCTACCCTTGACAAACAGGAGGCAATCCAAAACATTAAAAAAACAAACACAGTTCTAGATTAAGAACAAACACCGATAAAAAATTCTTCTTTTCAGGCAAGGAAGAAAAGCAAAATCCAAACATAAATGCAAGAGAGCTCGACCCTCAAATGTCCAATCATAGTAGCCAAAACTCTTCAAGAAATCCAAAACCTACACTTTCCACAAAGGAAGACAGATGCAAAAGGGAAGACCAAATGTCCAACTAAAATTTTCCGATAAAGATTCAAACTTAGCTTGTCGGGACCCCGAATTTGCAAATCCGGACCCTCTGTGTATTCAGCACTAGTCCAGGAACGCGCTAGTGCACACAGTCTTAACATCGGTAAATATCACAATCATACCATTCGATATTATCAAAGTACTTTATTTAAATAACCAAACTGGTTACTCGACCTTATGGTCAAGTTACAAATATATGCCTCGCAAGGCGAAACTTATTAAAAGAGAAATAATAATAGCAGCGGAAAATCAAATAACTTCGTGGTGCCATCCAAAGATACCACGTGCAATCGACTGGGCTCGCTTCCCTAAGTAGACGGATCCTCTTGGAGTTCCTCCTCCAAAGCTTGTGCAGTCTCCTCTTCAACTGGTGTTGTATTGTGGCAAGGGTGAGTACTTGGTACTCAGCAAGTCATGCACAGAATGCAAGCTAATATACTATATGCATGGCTTGGTACAAAGGAATAGCTCAAGGTATATTTGCAGTAAACAGCATTTGAAAAGTAATATAAATAGATTCGAAAGCAGTAGAAATAAGTAAAGCATAAATAACTTTTCCAAAAAGTTTAATAAACATTTTTCCCATCCTAAACCACATTTCCATCAACGTCATCATTAATCCAACCCAACCTTTCAAACCAAAGTTATTTTTGAGAAAATCTAACCCTTGACTGTAATTCCCGAGCGATGTCCAATACCGCGGACACGGCTATTCGAATAGATTCTAAACTCTGCAGAGGTTATGCACTTTACCCACAAGATACAGTCAAACACCACAAAGGCGAGTTCCCGTAACAAAGTCTTTCGGAAACCTCTAACAATACAAGTGGTCCTCCCCGGTTATTGCGCACTAACCCTTCCCTTCGCTAAGGCGAAGTCTAGGCCAATCAACCGTTAGATGGGTACCTGGCCTCAGCCCCGGTACGCTCCCCCGTACAACTTACACAAAGGGTGTAGTTGACCTCCTGAGATCCCACAGGTACGTTATTAGCAACTTAGTCAACTAGGTCCGTCCCATTACAGACATGTGGTTGCACGTTAGACCCAGTTCAAAGGCTTGCAAGGTTAAGTCCTTAGGGTGACCAGGGCAAGACTACCCGAAACCAAAACAACACTCCCAATGCCACAATCGCCCACTGATTACTCTTTGCCACATGCCCTGGCCGAAAGCGTTTATCAACCCCGCTTGATTACCATGCACCACGTGCCATCAACATCACATGATACTTTTCCAAAACAGGTTCAATATATCATTAAGTCAATATTAACATTTGATTATCCAAAATCATGTTATGAGCACGTAAGCGTGTCTAAGCGATACTACAACGGTCTAAACCCAGGTTGGCAATTTAATAATGTCCAACTAGTAATCCACAACTAGGGTGACAAAGGGTCATGGCACATACTTAAGTAATCAAGGTGTCATACAGCAAATTGGTATTTATCTAACCCCCATGTTTAAACCAAGTATTTTTCTAATTGAACTAGCATGCAATAGTTTAAATCAAAATAGATTTCAAAATAGGATCAACATGGTCAAAGCACAACTTGTCTTCAAAAAGTACTTGTTCTTGGTCTTGAGTTGGATCCTGAGTCAATACTTCTCCTTCGAATCCTCCCGGCACTTCAACGTCTACTCGTAAAGCGTGCAAATAGCAAATACGCAAATAAACAATAGGCAAAAAGTATCCAAACATCCAAATAAAATCCATAAACAGAAAGAACATAATTTTATGGATTTTTAGAAACTGGAATAAATCAAATTTGGAGTTAAGGCCTTAAAAGTTATGATTATTTAAAGTTTAAATAATCATTTAAATAATTTTGCAGAGAAAAAATTTAGTCCAAAAATTAAATAAAATTCATATTTAGGTAGATCTCAATTTTATACAAATTTAGAAATTTGAATCACTCAAATCGGAGTTGAAACGCAAAAGTTATAAGCGTTTGAAGTTTGAAACAAAATCTGAAATCATTATTTCGAATTAATAAATCATTTTCTTTTAGGAAATTAATTATTGCATCGGCATGGACACGTGGCAGCCTCGATTGGTTGGCTGACGTCACCGGTCCATGGGCGTAGTCCACGCCGGCCGGGTCCATCGTGGACTCGATCCCACGACTCCACGTGAGGCCCGACATGTGGGTCGCCTCGGGTAGCGTCCTGCGGCGTCGGCGAGCTCGGCCGCAGTCTTTGACAGTGGGACCTTGTGACGTCATTCTTGGCGTCGGCGCTAACTGGATCAGCCGCTGACATGCGGGCCCGCCATGTCAGCGTCACGCGCGTACGGCGCTGACCGCGTCGGTCCAACTTCCCGACACGTGGCGCAATCTCGGCCGTTGGTTTGAAAATCAACGGCGCGGATTGGATCTAGTGTTGACGCGTTTGGGTTAACGCATTGATTTCGGACCGTTGGATCTTGATCTAACGGCTGAGATTGGATCTAGGATTTTCAACGTGGAAACTCACCGGGGTGACGTGGCGTGATCTGGACCGTTGGATGAAGATCCGACGGCTGGTGGAGCTCGAACGACGGCGATGGCTTGCGGCGGCGCTGGCTCACCGGCGCGGGGGACGACGACCTAGCCGACGGCGTTTCGGGCGCGCTCGGCGTGAGTGAAGGGTCTCTTGGTGCGCGCTGGCCGGGTTCCGCTCGGGCTCCTTCGGCGGAAGATGACGGACGGCGTCGAGGCAGAGGCAAAAACCGCATGGAGTGGCGCTAATCTCGGCGAGCTTCGCGACGGGCAAACGGGCGACGGCTCAGGCGAGATGGCTCGGGAAACGGAGTGCGCAAGGATGAGGGCAACCTCGGGCGTGACCAGGGCTTTAAATAGCCTCGGCGTTCGTGCGAGGCGGAAACCTAATTCTACGGCGGCGGCGCGGCGGGCGAGTCCGGCTCGGACTCGGCGGAGACGACGACGACAGCGGTCCACGTGGCACGATCAACGGCCACGATCGCGTGGCGCGATCGGATCCGGCCGGATACGGCTCGAACCGCAGCGGCGGATCTCACCGTTGGATCTTGATCCAACGGTTGGGATCGATTAGGTTTTAATTTGGTTTGATCGAGTCACGTGGCTCGGTCGGACTCGAGTCCGACTTCGGGTTCCGACTTCGATCGGATGAACGATACTAGACCCGAGTTGATTTTCCAGCGATTTAATATTTAAAATAATTCCCAGTAATTCATTTAATTCATTAAAAATAGCAAAAGACTCAGAAAAATTCCAGAAAAATTCTGGAAAATATTTTGGATCATTTTGGACTCAAATAAAATATTTCCAACAAAATTTTATTTGCAAAATTAAATTCTTTAATTATTTCAAAATGGAATAAATTCAAATAAATTCCAAATAAATCCAAATAAATTCGAGAAAATTCCAAAATTCACCAAAGTGCCAAATCACACATGAGTGAAAGGAACGCCAAATTATGGGGTGTTACAAACCTCAACCCTTAATAGAATCACGTCCCAGAGAATCAGGGCTTACTAAATGAATCGGTTTGGAAACTCGTTCTTCAAATCCTCTTCGCTCCCAAGTCGCTTCGCTCTCTGCATGGTTGCTCCACTGAATCCTACAGAAACGGGTTGACTTATTTCTGGTTTCTCGATCCATTGTGTCTAGAATCCTCACGGGATGCTCCTTATAAGTCAAATCCTCTTGCAACTCAATCGACTCTAGCGGTGTCTGCTCTCAGAACTCGAAGACACTTCTTCAATCGGGACACATGGAATACATCATGCACTCCTGCCAACGATCGCGGGCAACTCCACTGGTAAGCAACCGCCTCTGCGACTCAAAATCTTAAATGGTCCAACATAACGGGTGCAAGTTTCCCTTTGGCATGGAACCTCTTAACTCCCCGAGAGGCGTAACTCGAGGTATACAAAGTCTTAGGTTCAAAACTCAAATCCTGCGACGGTTGTCAAGATAACTCTTCATCGAGATTGGGCGATCTTCAACCTTTCCCTAATCATAGCGACCGCTCTTGACCTCTTGAAGAATATCAGGCCCAAAGACACTGGTAGCTACTTGATCTCATTCCAATTCAATGGCGTCCGACAGTGGTCGACCATCTGATGCCTCAAAAGGTGACATCGTAAACTAGCCTCGATAACTATTGTTGTAATCGAACTCGGCATACGGCAAACTCTTATCCCAAGAGGTAGCATAAGCCAATGCACAAGCTCTCAACATATCCTCCGAATCTGGTTGACTCTTTCTGGCCTGTCCATCCGTCTGTGGATGATAAGTCATCTTGAAGTTCAAACGGGTTCCCATGGCTTCATGCAACTTATTCTAGAACCTTAAGGTAAATTGGGTACCTCATCCGATACAATCCTCTTTGGCACTCCGTGCAAAGCAGACAATCTGATCATGTACAATTACGCTAATTTATCTCCCGAGTAAGTGGTCTTCACGGGATAAAATGGGCTACTTTAGTCAAGCGGTCCACTATAACCCATATGGAGTCATAACCTCCTTGAGTCTTGACAAACCGGTAATGAAATCCATTCCGATTTCCTCCCACTTCCACTCGAGGTATTTTCAGGTAATTTTGTAGCAATCCTGTTGGTCTCGATGCATTGCCTTGACTCTCGGCATACGTCGCACAATGCAACATGCTCAACTTCACGTTTCATACTCGGCCACGAGAATCTCTCCTTGAGATCCTGATACATCTTGGCGCTTAGGGATGAATTGAGTACTTGGAGTCATGGGCTTCTTCCAAAATCAGTTGCTTTAACTCCTTTTTGTTAGGCACACAAATGCGATCCTTCATCCACAACGTGCCTTGCTCATCCAACTTGAAGTCCTCTGCCTTGCCTTCCTCCTTGATGGACTTAATCCTGCGGATCTTGTCATCATCCTTCTGTCCTTCTCGGATCTGATCCTCTAGGGTAGGCTTTACTTCTAATGCGGCCAACAATCCGCTAGGTACAACCTCAATCTTCATTTTCTGAAAATCCTCACATAACTCATCCTGACTTGTGGCTAGCAACGTACTCACGGTATGGCTTTTCTGACTCAGGGCATCGGCTACTACGTTGGCCTTCCCGGGATGGTAATGGATTCTAACATTGTAGTCCTTGATTAACTCTAACCATCTCCTCTGCCTCACATTCAGATCTGACTGGGTGAATATGTACTTAAGGCTCTTATGATCCGTATACACTTCACATCTGTTTCCAATCAGATAGTGACGCCATATCTTCAAAGCATGCACTACGGCAGCTAACTCTAAGTCATGTGTCGGATAATTTTCCTCATGCGGCCTCAACTGCCTTGATGCATAAGCGACGACCTTTCCATCCTGCATCAGCACACATCCAAGTCCTTGGCGCGATGCGTCACAATAAATATCGAAGCTTTGAGCAACATCCCAGAGAACTAACACCAGTGCTTGATGTCAATCGCTTCTTCAGCTCTGAAATCCTTTCTCACATTACAAGGCGTCCATGCAAACTTCTTTTCCTTCTTCAGCGATTGCGTAAGAGGTTTCGCAATTGTCGAGAAGCCTTCGATGAAACGGGCGGTAGTATCCTGCCATTCCAAGGAAACTCCGAACTGGGTCACGATCTTTGGTCGATCCCAATGTAACACGCCTTCTACTTTGCTTGGATCTCTGGCGACTCCTTCTGCGGTCATTACATGTCCAAGAAACTCCACCTTGTCCTTCCAAAAATCACACTTGCTGAACTTGGCGAAAAGTTCTTTGTTCCTCGGCTTTTCCAAAACTCGCCTTAAGTGTTCGGCATGTTCACTCTGTCTTGGAGTAGATTAGGATATCGTCTATGAACACGACGACAAACTTGTCCAAATATTCCATGAACACCTTATTCATCATATTCATGAAATAAGCCGGGCGCATTAAATCGACCCAAAGGACATAACCGTAAACTCGTAATGTCCATATCTTGACGAGAATGCGATCTTGAATATCTTACGATCGGATCTTCAGCGATGGTATCCCGATCTCGAGATCAATCTTGGAGAAAACTCGGCTCCTCTCAACTGATCAAACAAATCAACAATCCTGGGTAGCGGATACTTATTCTTCACGGTGACTTCGTTGAGTGCACGGTAGTCAATGCACATCCCGAAACTCCGTCCTTCTTCTTGACAAACAAAGCGGTGCTCCCCACGGGCGACGAACTCGGTCCTCGATAAATCCTTTCTCCATTAACTCTTCTATTTGTTTCTTCATCTCTACCAACTCCTCGGTGGACATCCGATAGGGTCTCTTTGCTATCGGTCTTTGTGCATTACAAGCTCTATCATAAACTCTATGTCCCTGTCTGGCGGCATACCAGGTAGATCTTCGGGAAAAACATCGGGGTACTCATTCACTACTGAGACATCATCTATGCTGATTGCCTTGGTACTGTTTACCATCATCTGTCCATCTCTAACTGCAGTGGCTTGAAATTTCACTTTCTTCCCACACGGGCTCTCAACTGAGATAGTCCTTCGTCCACAATCCAATACGGCCTTGTGCTTGGATAACCAATCCATTCCCAATATGACGTCTAAGGTCTGGGTCTCCAAAATTATAAGGTTTGCTAGGAACTCTATTCCATCTATTAGTATTCTCACCCCGGAACATCCTACTTTCGTTCGGAGTTCGGAACCAGGGGTTTGAACTAAAAGCATGCACTTAAGTCTTGCAATCCTCAAATCATTTCTAGTAGCAAAGCCTTGCATAAACAAACGAATGCGAAGCTCCGTGAGTCAAACAAAATCAGCAGGTGTATCGAAAGTTAACAAGTAACTTACCCAAGATCTGACGTCAGTCGCATTCTGCAGGCATCTGCGGTGACATGGTTGACTCGGCCTCTCACCACGATGCAGGTGTGGCTCCTGGTCTTTGGCGTCCTAGCTGGGGTGGTTCCTAGATTGAAGCGAACCGGGGTCACTCCTGCTGTCTTCTTCGGACAAGCTGTTGGCAAAGTGTCTGGCTCGTTGCGATTGTAGCAGCGTCTCACTTGTTCCTTGCATTTGCTCGAGTAAGCGTTTCTAGCGGGGCCGGGTGCAGTAGTTACGATTGGCAGGTCTTGGTGCTGGGGTGGTGTCCTTGTTGCATTACGTGGTTGGAATGCGAAGAATTGATTTGGTGCAACTCTCGGTATTGTTGCGTTCCTGGCGTGATCCTTCTTTGTTGCATCCTGCGCTTCCTGTTCTCATCCAGTTCCTTGCGCTTGTCCTCAAGAATAAGCGCCTTATTCACCAACTCTTGGAAATCTGGAAAGGTGTGGGTGATCAATCCTACTTGCAATCATGAGTTAAGTCCCTTCATAAAACGAGACTGTCTGGATTTATCTGTCGCTACATCCTCAGGTGCGTAGCGTGCTAGCTGTGTGAACTTGTTCGTAGTCGACCACCGGCTGATTACCTTGCTTGATGCTCTGAACTCCTCCTTCTTAAGGTCCATGATTCCTTCAGGCACGTGATCTTGTCGGAATGCGATTGTGAATTCTTCCCAAGTGATATCTTGAGGGTTCTCTGCGTGGCACGAAGTTCTCCCACCATTCGGTAATTTGTTCCTTCCGGTGATGAGAAGCGAGAGTACCTTCTCATTTCCTATGCATTGAGCTATGTGTAGCTTCCTCTCGATTGATCTTAACCACCATCGGCCTCCAATGGATTGGCATTCCCGAGAGAAAGTGGGTGGGTGAGTCCTCATGAACTCGACAGCCTTGTGATTACGGCGTGGTCCCTGATTAACTTGATTAGCAGTGGCCTGAGCGGTGACGTGTTGCATTTGTTGCATCATAGCATGCATCAACTGAGTCTGGGCAGCAAGAAAAGCTCCGAAATTCTGCATATCCAGTGGTGGTGCTGGTGCTCCATCATTGGGGTTTTCTGCTGGGCGAGAACCACTCCCATTGCTTCCAAAGTTTCCACGGGTGTTCACCATCTGTCGATTTGCTCTAGGTTTAGAGATGAGAGGGAAACAAGAATAGACAAGTAATATGGAACTTATGCGGGGCGAAGGGGTAACTTTAAGGTCCAACTTTATTATTAATAACTTCGTATGGCTGCTTACAATGCCTAAGGGCCTTGCAACACATACTGCACACTCAGCAAACAAAGCAAATCCAAATCGAACTAACTCTGGAGTCTAATGCCTAAAGGGTGACTCTTTATTCTATGACGCGACTCGGCGAAGGAGTCTCACTATAGAACCTATGCTCACTCATCGAGAAAACCTCCACGGCCTGGAGTGCGGGTCTTTGCGGCATAGGCGCGAAACGATTGCCATGTCCAAAGAATCGTGTCCTCTATGGTAGTCGAAGAAGCGGTGTCCTCATCGAGATCGACTCCTCTGGATCTGGCTCGTGTAGCTCGAAATCTTGGCTCGGTCTGGTCCGCATAAGGTCATCTCCAACTCGTCAATCCTTCGTAGAAGATGTGCCACATACTCTTGAGCTTCCCGCCATCTGTTCTTCTCTGTCGTGATTTCCTTGCGGGCCTTACGTAGCTCCTTGCTTGTATTATCTAGTACATCCTCCTGGCGACGACAAATCGTGCCAGCGTGTAACCGTGGCATCCTCATCTGAATCGCCTTCGGGTCAAGAAGGTTATCGCTGCGCGGATGATAACGAACACCGTACTCTCCAACTCTCTGGCGAGATACGGGTAATGTGCCGCATTGCTCGTCGTGATACTTCTTGGATACCTATACGCATTGTAGATCTCTGGCGGTGCAGTTGTATCGGGCGATTGCCTGGGCCCTTTTTCCTAGCAGGTACCTCAATCTTCACGTCACAAGCCTTGATCAATCCCGCTTGTCTGATCACTTCCACTTGGTATTGGGGCTTCTCAAAATCTCCGAGAGTCTGTAGCATATGCCAAAGTTCTGCAGCGTGACCAACTCCCAGATCAACGTAGTTGAACTCTTCCTCCATCTGTCACAAGAGTGCTTTTCGTAAGAACTCGAAATTTTTAAATTGTGACAAGGTAAGGGAAATTTCAGCAAGAGACAAGAAAAGAGAGAAGGGGATAAGTCGAGATGTCATTTCTTGTCTTCACAAATTTTTAGCTTTTAGAAAATAGGTTTTATCCTCACTACGACCATTCTATCTTAGGGTTGAGCCTACGGTCAAGTATGGCTCTGATACCACCTCTGTCGGGACCCCGAATTTGCAAATCCGGACCCTCTGTGTATTCAGCACTAGTCCAGGAACGCGCTAGTGCACACAGTCTTAACATCGGTAAATATCACAATCATACCATTCGATATTATCAAAGTACTTTATTTAAATAACCAAATCAAGTTACTCGACCTTATGGTCAAGTTACAAATATATGCCTGCAAGGCGAAACTTATTAAAAGAGAAATAATAATAGCAAATGAAAATCAAATAACCGTGGCGCCATCCAAGATACCACAGGCAACTGATCGGGCTCGCTTCCCTAAGTAGACGGATCCTCTTGGAGTTCCTCCTCCAAAGCTTGTGCGATCTCCTCTTCAAGCGGTGTTGTATTGTGGCAAGGGTGAGTACTTGGTACTCGGCAAGTCATGCCTGAATGCAAGCTAATATACTATATGCATGGCTTGGTACAAAGGAATAGCTCAAGGTATATTTGCAAGAAACTTGATTTGAAAAGTAATATAAATAGATTCGAAAGCAGTAGAAATAAGTAAAGCATAAATAACTTTTCCAAAAAGTTTAATAAACATTTTTCCCATCCTAAACCACATTTCCATCAACGTCATCATTAATCCAACCCAACCTTTCAAACCAAAGTTATTTTTGAGAAAATCTAACCCTTGATTGTAATTCCCGGCGATGTCCAATACCGCGGACACGGCTATTCGAATAGATTCTAAACTCTGCAGAGGTTATGCACTTTACCCACAAGATCTGAGTCAAACACCACAAAGGCGAGTTCAGTAACAAAGTCTTTGGAAACCTCTAACAATACAAGTGGTCCTCCCGGTTATTAAGCACTAACCCTTCCCTTCGCTAAGGCGAAGTCTAGGCCAATCAACCGTTAGATGGGTACTGGCCTCGGCCCGACGCTCCCCGTACAACTTACACAAAGGGTGTAGTTGACCTCCTGAGGTCCCACAGGTACGTTATTAGCAACTTAGTCAACTAGGTCCGTCCCATTACAGACATGTGGTTGCACGTTAGACCCAGTTCAAAGGCTTGCAAGGTTAAGTCCTTAGGGTGACCAGGGCAAGACTACCCAAAAACCAAAACAACACTCCCAATGCCACACTGGCCACTGATTACTCTTTGCCACATGCCCTGGCCGAAATCTGTTTATCAAGGCTTGATTACCATGCACCACGTGCCATCAACATCACATGATACTTTTCCAAAACAGGTTCAATATATCATTAAGTCAATATTAACATTTGATTATCCAAAATCATGTTATGAGCACGAAAGCGTGTCTAAGCAGTATACTACAACGGTCTAAACCCAGGTTGGCAATTTAATAATGTCCAACTAGTAATCCACAACTAGGGTGACAAAGGGTCATGGCACATACTTAAGTAATCAAGGTGTCATACAGCAAATTGGTATTTATCTAACCCCCATGTTTAAACCAAGTATTTTTCTAATTGAACTAGCATGCAATAGTTTAAATCAAAATAGATTTCGAAATAGGATCAACATGGTCAAAGCACAACTTGCCTTCAAAAAGTACTTGTTCTTGGTCTTGAGTTGGATCCTGAGTCAATACTTCTCCTTCGAATCCTTCCGGCACTTCAACGTCTACTCGTAAAGCGTGCAAATAGCAAATACGCAAATAAACAATAGGCAAAAAGTATCCAAACATCCAAATAAAATCCATAAACAGAAAGAACATAATTTTATGGATTTTTAGAAACTGGAATCGTCAAATTTGGAGTTAAGACGCAAAAGTTATGATTATTTAAAGTTTAAATAATCATTTAAATAATTTTGCAGAGAAAAACTTTAGTCCAAAAATTAAATAAAATTCATATTTAGGTAGATCTCAATTTTATACAAATTTAGAAATTTGAATCACTCAAATCGGAGTTGAAACGCAAAAGTTATAAGCGTTTGAAGTTTGAAACAAAATCTGAAATCATTATTTCGAATTAATAAATCATTTTCTTTTTCGGAAATTAATTATTGCGTCAGCATGGACACGTGGCAGCCTCTGATTGGTTGGTCGACGTCAGCGGTCCATGGGCGTAGTCCACTTCGGCTCCGGGTCCATCGTGGACTCGGCCCACGACTCCACGTGAGACCGACATGTGGGTCGCCTCGGGTAGCGTCACTGCGGCGTCGGCGGGGCTCAGCCGCAGTGGCGGCAGGTGGGACCTTTGTGACGTCATTCTTTGGCGTCGGCGCTTAGGCTGGATCGGCGACATGCGAGCCCGCCATGTCGGGCCACGCGCGTACGGCGCTGACCGCGTCGGTCCAACTTCCCGACACGTGGCGCAATCTCGGCCGTTGGTTTGAAAATCAACGGCGCGGATTGGATCTAGTGTTGACGCGTTTGGGTTAACGCATTGATTTCGGACCGTTGGATCTTGATCTAACGGCTGAGATTGGATCTAGGATTTTCAACGTGGAAACTCACCGGGGTGACGTGGCGTGATCCGGACCGTTGGATGAAGATCCGACGGCTGGTGGAGCTCGAACGACGGTGATGGCTTGCGGCGGCGCTGGCTCACCGGCGCGGGGGACGACGACCTAGCCGACGGCGTTTCGGGCGCGCTCCGGCGGAGTGAAGGGTCTCTTCGGGTGCGCCTGGCTTCGGGGGTTCCGGTTCTGGGCTCCTTCTCGGCGGAAGATGACGGACGGCGTCGAGACGGGGCAAAAACCGCGGCGGAGTGGCGCTCAACTTCGGCGAGCTCGCACGGGCAAACGGCGACGGCTCAGGCGAGATGGCTCGGGGAAACGGGTGCGCAAGGATGAGGGCAACCTCGGGGCGTGACCAGGGCTTTAAATAGCCTCGGCGTTCGTGCCCGAGACGGAAACCTAATTCTACACGGCGGCGGGCGCGGGCGTGAGTCGGCCGGACTCGGCGGAGACGACGACGACAGCCGTCCACGTGGCACGATCAGCGGCCACGATCGGCGTGGGCGCGATCGGATCCGGGCGGATACGGCTCGAACCAGACGGCGGATCTCGGCCGTTGGATCTTGATCCAACGGTTGGGATCGATTAGGTTTTGATTTGGTTTGATCGAGTCACGCGTGGCTCGGTCGGACTCGAGTCCGACTCGGTTCCGACTTCGATCGGATGAACAGTACTAGACCCGAGTTGATTTTCCAGCGATTTAATATTTAAAATAATTCCCAATAATTCATTTAATTCATTAAAAATAGCAAAAGACTCAGAAAAATTCCAGAAAAATTCTGGAAAATATTTTGGATCATTTTGGACTCAAATAAAATATTTCCAACAAAATTTTATTTGCAAAATTAAATTCTTTAATTATTTCAAAATGGAATAAATTCAAATAAATTCCAAATAAATCCAAATAAATTCCAGAAAATTCCAAAAATTCACCAAAGTGCCAAATCACACATGAATTTAAGGAAAGCAAAATTTTGGGGTGTTACATAGCTCCATCCAGCTTGATCTGCAACAGGAGAAACTCCAACCCCCTTCTTTTTAAAAAAAAAAATCGGGGAAACAACAACCACAGAAATTTCCTCCCAACGACAGTCCATCACAATAAATCAGGTGCCAAAACAAAATTGTGACCAAAAGACGCGCAACGTAGAACTCTTCTTCTGTGTCTTCACTCAAAGGAGACAAAACCACAAACCGCCAAAAGGACAAATCAGCGAGTGCTCAAAACTAAGCATTTTCCTCGGTTTGAACCAACCACATACCCGTAAAACCAACCAAAACCGACCGTCAAAGACGGTAAAGAACATCCGAAGGAATCCATCACCAACCTCTTCTATTTGACTCAGTCACTACCCGATCTACGGCAGACACGGATAAGTACTCTTTCCCTACAGGGTATAATAGTTCTTCGGTGGTGACTCTACCCGCCACACCATCAAACCACGGCCTCACTACAAACAAAAGGTGACCGAAACCCTTCTGCACCACAACCACACTTTATCACAAATGAAGCAACTCAATCAAATCTATCATAAATATAGCATTATACATCATCAAAAGTAGCATTCAACAACAAAGCTTAAATTCAACCTTTAAGCATAAGGCAACGATACCCATACCCTTTCCTATTGTGCATCCATGTGTGTCAAATTTTAAATTAGTGATTCCACTTACACAAGTTTTAATGTTGCTATCCTATGACAAAATTTTAGTTAAAACCTAGGCCATGTTTCTAAGTTATTCCACATCACATTTTAGTTGTATCCTATAGTATGACACTAAAAATAGACATTCCAAGGACCTACAAACCGCTCGATACCAAGCTGTAACACCCTACAAATCTAAACTGTCGTACAAGAAAATTTCGACAAAGATCTCTCCTAAAATTAGGACAAAGCAGGCGACAACAAGATTCATAATAACCATGCTAACCAGGAATAACATACCAGCATCAATACTAGAGAAAACAAGACTAAAGCACCCAGAAAACAAACATACCCGTAACACAGCTCCAAAGAGGACATCAACAGGTCTATGATTAATAAAATTTCAGCAAGCTAATGAATTATTAAATGCACTAGTCCATGTGATTCGTGATGACCCCGGAGGGTTGATTGTGCTACTAAGCCCACCCTTCAAGCTTACGACTCGCGAGAACTACACGAAAACAACAAAATAACAAGGGTGAGATTGGGTAATCTCAGAAGCGGAACAACTTCTAACGAATAACACAGCCACAGTAAAACTAGCATACCAAATTCCTCATGTCCAATACCACATTATAGAGTCCACACAACCTCAGTAAAATGCATATGATTGTGCACATGCTTATGCCATGATCCTCCTCACCGTGCCCTTTCTCGGGAACACACGGTGTTGTCTGCAGATCTGATCGCGCCTTGTTGGCGTCGACAAACTTCCAATGCATGATTATGCAGTTAATGCTTCATGCATAAATACATTCATAACTTCCCACTCTGAATTCACATGCTTGCATACCATCAAATAACATGGATAGAATGCGAACATCATTGAGATAGAATATCTCCACAATTCATCTTGCAAACAACATCTTTCTTCATTCTTACTCATGATTCAAAAGCCAAACAACCACATCACAATGCAGGATAGGATATTGTAATCTCATAAACAAGTAGTTAAACCATGTAGGTGTGCTGCAATTAAGGTTTATATTGAAGACGAAACAAATAGCGAGTTATAGTTTAGCAAGACCGCTACTTCCACTTGCCTTTACCAACGTGGATGACGAACCTAGTTGCGTCCAGAAGGGGCACCACCTGTACAAGTATTATTTCAGTACATAGCGACACCACAAATGATCACACAACTCGAACACACGCTTCCTAATCCCCGTTCCCTTCTTAAGCGCCAAAAACCCCAATCTGTCCGGGTCAAACAGCATCACCCTCTCTTCACAATTTCGTATCTTTTTTTATACAGATCATAAAAATACAAAAAAATTACAGTAGCTAGATATTGACGAGATCTACAACTTTCGTGAAGATCACAAATTTCAATTCCACTGTTAAATATGCCTAAACAAACGTCCAACACAGTGGACAAAATCTGTTTCCAGATTCTGTCCGTCATCTTGCAACAGCGATAACTCTCAGACCCACGCCCCAAAAATTCTCAAAAAATTACAGAAGCTAGATCTCGACGTTATCTACAACTTTATAGTTATAGGTTTTTGCAGGAAAAATCGTATATGCCACGTAAAAGGCAAAACACTCCGCGCTACACAATCTCCCCTTCCAAAAACAGCACCACGTGAACATCTACCCTTCTCCCCCATCAAGATCCATCTAAATCACTCACCACCAGATCTAATACACTCCTAATCCCTAGGTAGAACAGGGGTAAAAGATTGGGAATTTTACCTTGAGTTCTCCCTTGAGAACCCACGAAAAACGCGCGACGATTCCCGAAACGGAAATCTGCTCGTCCTCCACGCCTCCACGGATCCTCTTCTCGCTTGCTCCTTCGCGTTTCGCAGTGGATCTTGAGCCACCACGCAAGGGGAGGAAGAGGAGGGGTGGTGTGGCTGCTAGGGGAGGAAGGGGGGGTGCCCTAGGGCTTTTGGGGGGGTGACACTCCTTTTATATGGTGGGCCGGCCCACTAGGGGAAAAGAGAGAGAGGTGGGGAGGGGATTCGCAGCCCAGGCCCAGGTTTTCCTCAGCCCACTGTTTCTAGCCCGACAACTCCAAATTTATTATTAATACGCCGGATAAACTTCAATTATTTCATCCCCCGACAAATCCTTCATTCCTCTCCCGAAACAAAACCAGGAAAAGGAACCCTAGAATCGCTCTGACGCTCTAAGGCATCACACACGGTTTTCTTCGAGGAGCTCCAAGCCGCCTCAATTTCTTTGCATGTGAATGTAGTCACCAGAACGAGGATCGAGGACTGGAGAAGCGAAGTGTACGATTACCTTCTTACAGGGAAACTACCTCATGACGAGGCATCTTCAAGGCGTGTGGAAAGGCGAGCAAAGAAATATGCCATAATAGAGGGGTTGCTTTTCCGCAATGGACTCTGCGCTCCATGGCTTCGTTGCATTTCACGCGAAGAGGGGATACAAGCCCTACAAGAGGCGCACCAGGGGACCTGTGGAGCACACCAAGCCCCCAGAAGCCTCGCTGGAAAGGTCTTCCGGATGGGATTCTATTGGCCTTCGGCGTTAAAAGACGCGGAAGAGGTGGTCCGGCATTGCCACGCATGCCAGTGGATGTCGAGGCAGAAGAAGGCACCACCCAGCGAGTTGCACCCGATACCGCCAATCTGGCCCTTCGCCAAGTGGGGAATGGACATAGTGGGAGCATTGCCCAAAGCTCGAGCGAGTCTCCAGTTCGTGATCGTCGCGATTGACTATTTCTCTAGGTGGATCGAAGCGGAGCCGGTGTCGAAGATCACGGCTGAGGCGACGGTAAAATTTCTGTGGAAAACAATCATATGCAGGTACGGGGTCCCTTTTCAGATCGTCACCGACAACGGGTCTCAATTCGACTCCCGGAGGTTCAAAGAGTATTGCGAGGGTATCGGGGTAGAAATCTGTTTTGCTTCAGTCGGACATCCACAGTCGAACGGGGCTGTTGAAAGAGCAAATGGGTTGATCCTCGACGGCATTAAAAAAAGACTCCACGATTCGGCCAAGGGTTCGTGGCCGGACGAGCTCCCCAATGTTTTATGGGCCCTTCGGACATCGACCTCGCGGGCGACGAAATTCTCTCCATTTCGACTCGTATTTGGAGAAGAAGCCGTTTCCCCCGCCGAGATACAAGCCAAATCGCTCCGCGTGATTAAAGCTCCAGCACAAGAAGATATAGAGGATACTTGCGACTTGAGGGAAGAACAGAAACTTCAAGCCCTAAACACCATACAAGCATACGCGAAAGCCTCAACCCGAAGTTTCAACAAGAAGGTCCAGAAGCGGAGCCTAGCCCCCGGAGACATGGTGCTAAAGAAAGCGGCACCAGCCTTTGCCAAGCTGGAAACAACGTGGGAAGGACCATATATCATCCAAGAATCCACGACAAAAGGGGCGCACAAGCTCGTTACGTTGCAAGGCAAGGAGGTGCCAAGAACTTGGAATACGGACGCCCGAAAGGTTCTACCCGTAGTTACTCTTTACGTAATGTGTGTGCGTGTGTACGAAACTGTGTTTCCATCAATAAAGAAGAAAAAGTCCCCCTCAAGCAAAGGTTTCGGCTGATGTCACTTAGGAGTCTACGAACGCTTGGTCGGGCCAAAGCCCACCAGTTCCTCGCTCAGGAGACCCGCGACCTCGCGCCGGTAGGAGCCTCTGAACGCTGGTCGGGCCAAAGCCCACCCGTTCCTCGCTCCGAGACCCATGACCTCGCACGGTAGGAGCCTCTGAACGCTTGGTCGGGCCAAAGCCCACCCATTCCTCGCTCTGGAGACCAGCCTCGCGGCAGGGTAGGAGCCCTCTGACAACAGTCGGGCCAAAGCTCACCCGTTCCTCGCTCAGGAGACCATGACCTCGCGCGGTAGGAACCCTCTGAGCAACAGTCGGGCCAAAGCCCACCCGTTCCCTCGCTCCGGAGACCCGCAGCCTCGCGCCGGGTAGGAGCCTACGAACGCTTGGTCGGGCCAAAGCCCACCCGTTCCCTCGCTCCGGAGACCCGCAGCCTTGCGCCGGGTCGGAGCCTCTGACAACAGTCGGGCCAAAGCCCACCCGTTCCTCGCTCAGGAGACCTTGACCTCGCGCCGGGTAGGAATCTATGGATGTAGAATAAAGTTAACTGCCTACCTGTCCAATCGTCCTAAATGCTCGGGGCTACGATCAAAGACGAATGCGGAGAAGTTAGGTGCAAGCATAACCCTCCCCCGATGAGCTCTTACGGCCCGGGGCTCAGCCCCGAGGGGAATTTGACAAGCGATGAGTTAGGCTTATACTTTGCTTCGTCTTTCCAAGGAACCCAAGGTTCTGCCCCCAAGCCTACGGCTAAAAGCCTGAAAACCCCGAAAACCTGCCGGCGACCATGACCCCGTCCTATTCCATGTGTAATCGAAACCCTCAGATCCCTAGACAATAACAACCGTTGGAACAATGCGACGCGACAAGCTTCGAAGAATAGATATATAAACATATGTATATGTATCTATATAGATCAGCATGGGTAATCACGTTGCTGATCCAAGTCTCGAGAATGAAGCAAGAACGGCAGAAAGAGATAAAAGAGGCGATACAGAAGATGATATTCTTCCTTTTTATATATATAGGTATCACCGAAGGTAGGACCTATTACATATACAACAACTATTACTCGTTGTACGCACGGTGTACTGCAGCAACAAGAGCATCCGTCACCTCGTAGAGCTGCGGAAACGCCGCCACCAGAAGGTGAACGCCTGAAATATCGCGAGCGATGGCCTCCTCCGCGCGGCTCTTCCAGGCCAAATCGTATGCCATCCAGAGTTCATCTTCTTCGTCGGCCACCAGGTGGGGTGGCGAGCCTCGTCCCAGTTGAAAACCAAGGGGCGCTGTCGACGGCAGGGAGCGGAGCTTGGCCATCCATCTCGGAATGTTGGGCGCTAGGAAGAACAAAGTATGCAGGGAGAGAAAGAGTGCTCGAGGGGACCCCAAATGATACAGTCGTTATGCGTATATACACTACGGAAGCAACGAAGTTCGAGGAACCGAAGTAAATGTCAACCCAGGAAGCCGAAGAGACGAGAAGGCGGAAAGTCTGAAATAAATGCAACACGATAATTCGAAGCGTTTACATTCCCAAAGTCAGTGAAGTGTATAGCGATAATGCGAGAAGCAGGCAAACTAAGTGGATGGCGGTTTTTCCGCTCCCTTCGCTAACTCGACCATCGAAGCCCGAGCACGACGCACTGATTCCTTCGCAACATTATCGCCATGCTGCCTCCAGAAATCTGACATAAAGCTCGAGGACAACCGGAATGCAGCAGCGGAGGGCTTCACGGAGGGAAGGAGGTCACCAAATCCGGGCGAAGATGCAGAAGCGGAGGGAGAACCAAAATGTTCGCGAACATGTGTGCATCCCTTCGCCTCCAACAACTGAGCAGTCTTCACAGAGCCTAGCCTCGCATAGTCCCCGAAGGTTAACGCCTAGTCCCCGAAAATTTTAGTAGACTTCGTGAGAAAAGAAATAGCTTCCAGGTGAGAAGGGGGAATGCGGCTCGGAGGCGCGTCGATGCCAAATCGAGGAAGCTGTTGCAAAAAGGCTTCAGTCGCTCCATGAACTGCGGAAGCGATGGAGTCCATTTCCTTCCGGATCGCTTCGTAACTCTCCTCTGCACGTCGAGCGTTGCGGAGGTGCATCTGAGCCTCGCCCCGCGCCGTCGCGAGCTGGGAAGGAAACTCTTCTGCTTGCTTCTTCAGCATATTCTTGGCCTCATCCGCCACAGCTAAGAGGCCCTTCAACTCTTCTATACGATCTTCCTTCTTTTTCTCATTCCGCTCGGCTGCTAAGCGAGCCCGTTCTTCTTCGGCCAAGCGGCTCCGCATCATGGAGATAGCCCCTTCAAGTTCGGCATTTTTCGCCGCCAAGTCTTGGCTTTGTGCCGCCTCGACTTGGGCTCCTAGCCAAGGACTCACTAGAATCATGAGCGCCTCGACAAATGGACCTTCTCCGCTTCCAGCTCCTCTACTCGTTTCTTAGCCGCCTCGCAATACTGAACCCCTTCGTTGAATTTATCAAAATATGCCCGAAAGCGACGAACCATTTCTGAAGCCACGACAGCCCCCTGTAAAAGAGATATCACGGGGTGAAGAAGTTGCCAGTAGGAATACAGAGATAAACGGGAACAACGGAAATAAATAAACACCTTCAGATGATGATCCATCGACATCTCGCAAAGGGCAAGATCGTTAACCTCCCCAAATAAATTTATGGATTTACTATAAGGAGAAAAGGCGGCACGCATTTTCTTCAGGGTGGGGTCCGCAGCTGTCCCTCCTTCGAAATCTGAAGCCACAAAGTTTGACAAGTCAAATCTGACGAAGGAGGAACCAGAGCTGCCCCCAGGGGCCGCCTGACGCGAGGATAAAGCCCCTCCGCCTAAGGAAGGAGTACCCTGGGGAACAGCACCCGCGGGGATCACACCCCCTTCCTTCGGGTGAGCCAGAGAAATCGGAGGCGTCTTGCCCTGGTCCTGTTCTGATGGCTCTAGAGTTTTCCCCGCCTCCGCGTTATCACCCCCTGCACCAGCTTCGTCAAGCCCTAGAGAGACATCATACCCTAATGAGCTGGCGGGAAAAGTATCAGGAGTAAGACCTTCTGCCCCTACGGGGGTATCGGGAGTAGAAATGTTTAGCTGAAGGTCGCGAGCTTCAGCAGTCGGCGGTTTCAGCAACCCGTCCAAAGGAGCGCAAATTCCCTCCGCCGCCACGCCAGCCACGTTCCCGGGCGATCCTAGCGCATCCTCCATAACCGAAGTATCACCTTCATCGTCGCCAACCAAATCAACAAGATCGACACCAGGAATGGCCAAGAAAGAATATCCAGGAGATTGTTCCCCGTCAGCTTGCTTACTCGCCGAAGGAGTGGGAACAGGGACCGGAAGTGTCATATCTGACGAAACCGGAATGGGGACAGTCTCAGGCAATCCCGCTTCGGAGGCAGGAACCGGAGTCCGGGAAGGGGCGAGAGGTTCAGCCCCAACTGAAGAATGTAGCCCAGCCATAGCATCATGGCCGGGCGGAGAACTCGAAGCAAGAGGCGTCCCTGGGGAGTCAATCTCCTCGATCACCGGCAATACTCCAGAAGGTCCCGCGGCACAAACCAGATCAGATGGAGCCGGCGGAGACAGAGACGTGGCGGCAACAGATTCAGAGGAATCACCTTCATCGCTGGACTCCTCATTCCAGTCCGCCTCCTCATCGCCATCGTCTTCTGAGCCTCCGCTTCCCCCGGAGGTATTGGTGGCCTGAGGTGGTGCAGGACGAGTCAGTCTCGCTCGCTTCGCGGGACGAGGGGAACCCGCTGATCCTCTGGGATGAGGAGCGGCTCGAAGCCCCCATTCGACGAAGCGAGAGCATCGTCTGGCCCCAATGGCACTCATAGCAGCCTCATATTCGGCCGTCTTGCACGGACCAAGGAGTCTACAAGCCAATTTTTCCGCGGCTCCGCGCCCTAAGTCCTGCACCCCTCGGGCCGGACCACGGAGATATCTCCCCCGGGGGACCAGTCCAAAGTAACTGCGGGGTTCCTCGCCAGAGGATCGATGCGACATAAACAATACTCTTCCACCAAGTCGCGCATAGAGCTTTGGTGTCGAAGGGCCTTCAGGAAATTGAGCAATCGGGCCTCCTCTGCAGTCGCATCCCAATTCGGCGAGCGGATGGTCCTCACAAACCCCAGGGAAGTGCGAAGGGGGGAGTCCGGGCCGTCCAGCTCCTGGTAGTACCACCGGTGCATCCAACCCGACTCCCATTTGCCTTTAGCGGCGGCCACGGGGATCTCTTTGGCCAAAGATCTCTTCGTCTGGAAGTTTAAGGAGCCGAAGCAAGATCGGTGGTCCTCCTCTCCAACCCGGTGAAATTTAGGCTGCCAAAATGCATCCTCTATAAGAGAAAATAAACGGCCCGTCAATCTAAACCCACCAGCTCGAAACGCCCAATCTAACACCACCATCCGGACGATAGCATTCGGAGTAAGATGCGAAAGCTCCACTTGAAAGGCCCGCAATATAGATCCCACTATAGGGGAAGCAGGGAATCGAAGTCCGGCTTCTAAGAAGGCGGCAAACACGACCGCCTCCGTGGCTCGGGGACGGGGGACTTCATCCGCGCCAGGTGAACGCATAGATATGCGGGCTATGCCGAAGTTCCGGGCCATAAGATCTAGCTCGCCGGAAGTCAAAACAGAGCGTCCCAGGGAAGGGGACAAAGCTCCGGTGTCCCTCTCGCTTAAAACCAATTTCGCTCGAGGGGCGCGTCGAGGACCCATTGGATGGAAAAAGCTTACGAAGATGAAGAAGAGGATGGAGTCAGGAGGAGCCAAAAATGCCAGAAAGCTTAGTGGAATAAGCCCAATGGAACCTCCCCCCACTACTATCCTTATCCTCAGCCAAAAGGAAACCGCTTGTCTTCTATAAACCGAAAAAGAAGGCCCTCCTTCATACACCCGAACAGCCAATGGATAATATTTGGGCCTCGAATGTCATTGCTGAGGAAAATATGAAATCAATCCATAGCCATGCGGGGCTACTGTAGTGGCTCAGTTACAAAGTCCAGCCCATCATATCCCGAGCCATCGGGTGAATGAAGCATGGCCCATGTTTTATCCGAGGCAGAGTTGAGCAAACGAGGCATTGCTTCGGCCGAACCTACAATGCGGAGCGAAGCAGGATAGCGGCAAAGGCAACGGAGGAACGGACCTTCGCAGTCCACAAAGACACACCCGACAACACCATCAAATAAATCTGACACCCTGCAAAAAGAGAAGAAGAAAACGACAAGATCCTGTCGGGACCGGTCGGGAAGAGTAAAATGGGACGCGCACGAAGGGATGGTTCCCCCATGTTCCCCTCCTATAAAAAGAGAGGAAAGAGCCCACAAAAAACACACACCCTTGTGGTCGTAACCACAACAACAACTTCGCCCGGTCTGCCCGGGTTTGGTGTGAGGCATCAGAGGGACAGGCCGCTGACCTGCTGACAGCAGACCTCTTCGTAATCAATGGCTCTAACACAGCGTGTCAGAGGGAGGAGGCTTCATAATCAATGGCTCTTATCTTTTTGGTCGTCCTCGTGGTTTGGCCGCCCGGCGAGAGGGGCCTGAATGCCCGCCTGCTCGCCAGGCAAGCACGTGGGTCGACGCTCAGCGAGAGGGGCCTGAACGCCCGCCTACTCGCTAGGCCGCTACGTGGGCCGACGCCCGGCGAGAGGGGCCTGAACACCCGCCTGCTCGCCAGGTCGCCACGTGGGCCAACGCCTGGTGAGAGGGGCCTGATTGCCTGCCGATCGCCAGGCTGCCACGTGGGCCGACACCCAGCGAGAGAGGCCTGATCACCCACCTGCTCGCCAGGCCATCTTACTTATTTGCGGAGGAGAGGATACCCTGGCGTAAAGTACACTGACAGTAGCCCCCAGGTCCGTCCCAGAACGCGCGCCATTTCCTTTTTGGCCTCATTTAATACTGGCACGTTCCTGGATGGACCCACCTCTTCAGAGTACTTCAACTGTCTCGGTCCTCCCAACTTCTGCCGTCTCTTCTTGGGACCCGAAATGTCGTATCCTTTCGCCAACCACACGAACCGTCATCGTGAGGGGTATATATACATACACGCATCCATGACCAGCGACTCACGCTTCTTCAAACTCCTGCGCACTTTGCTTCTTGCCTTTTCAACTCTTTGTCTAGAGACCTCGCTCCTACTCCAATGACGCAACATCTTCCATCCTCCACCGCTGATAGGGAGAGGGCATGGGCGCTCTCCAAGCTCGTGCCCGAGGGTTCCCTACACTTCCGCCATGGAACCCCCGTGTCGCGATGCGAACCTGGGGAGATCATTGTCTTCACCTGGGGAGTGCTAGCGGGCCTGGTGCCGCCCTTCTCTGAGCTCTTTCTCTCCATCCTCCACTTCTACGAGATCAGCCACCTTCATCTCACCCCCAACTCCGTCATCACCCGCACCATCTTCGCACACCTCTGCGAGATGTTCGTGGGGGTGATGCTGTCTTGGGGGCTCCGGTCTTTGTAATAGCAGCTCGGATACTCACTGTTGCATCGGACTGGAATTAAAGCAACTCGTTAGTGATCCGAATACTAATTACAAACCGTACCCGAATTGAGGCCAATTAATCGGCTGCACTCGAGGCGAGTGTATGCGCCAACCGATTGATCCCAATTCGAGCTTCCCGCAACCGTGTGCATTGTACTTGTTCCCTCGATCAGTAGCCCAATACCCACACGTTGTCATTCAAGACGGTTCATATCCATGCAAAAAGTAAATACATTACATCCGAAAGGTAATGTATTACACCACTACATAATTACAAGAACGGCCTTGCGGCCATAACAAGTCCAAAAGAACCAATAAACATCAGCGGAAGTCCAAAATAAAACGCACAGTGTGCCTTCCACCCTCAGGCAACTGGCTAGAAGGAACCCAGCTAACCATTCGCGAAACCGTCAGCGTCCACGTCAAGCTTCGACTCGTCGAGCATATCTTCTGCCTTACCTTCTTCACCTTCCTCTGACCGAAATCCATTAGAGCAAACGGTGAGTACACGTACGTACACGCAAGACTTTAGTGTATGGAAAATTGTATATAGAAATGCAGGCTAAACAAAGGTAATCAGGTTTCTGCACTAAGTCTTTTGAGCATAAAGCAAGTTTTTTTTATTTGCAATAAGATAATAGATTCAACAATCGCAAATTTAGAAAAGGGATTACTAAAAGACATTTCAACAAAAGCAACACTGTTTAACCTTTAACCGAAACCAACATACAACCAATCCAAATCCAATCCTTAACCACACCTTACCAAACAAGCCATTCCCAATAACCAGACTCATGCCAACCCAAGGCAAACCAAAGCCAACCATTTTTCCAAAACCATTCCATTCCCAAAAGTTATATTTGACAATACTTTCCATGCTGCTCATGACCGTGAGCACGGCTAATCGATTAGTTTATTTATATCTCTACAGAGATTGTACACTTTACCCATATGACACATTCTGGCAATCATGTCAACCATACCACGCGATACGAAACGTGCCCGTTTTGCCAGACTGTGACTAGACCTTTCGATAGGTTGGAATTTAACCCTTGAACCAACCCGATAATGTGCATCCCTAGCTATGGCCACAGAGCATGTCCACTAGTGGTCCCTACGGGCACCCACTAGCTTTACTGGTCCATACCTCCCCATGGTAGGCATTATCATTGTATTGGGCAAATTCCCCCCGATGCATCGACGAGGGAATCCCTAGAACACACCGACATGGCAGGTGTGTCCAACTCTCCCGCCACCTAATGATGCAAGACCCAAATCCTTTCCAATGTACTAGGCCAATGCCACCAAATAAATAGCACATGCTGTTGTACTGTATGACTCAGTAATAGCATCAAGTTGTCCTTAGGGTGACTCAGGCGAGATCTTCCAAATCCACTTTCTATGGCCATGGAGGATGTCCACTAGTGGTCCCTATAGGCTCCCACTAGCTTTACTGGCCCATACCTCCCCATAGCAAGGAAACCAACCGAAACCAAATCCATATCCAAACAAGCCCTAGGCTTGCGATCCCATCCGAAACAAATCCATTCATCCAACCGCAACGATCAGCCATCCCAACCTTTCCATCACCGAACCTCCGACATCTCGCCCAGTTTAAACTCACAAAATTTTTCCATTTTACTCACGCAACCGTCCCTTTTCCAAGAAAACCCAATCACCGGCCGAATCCAGACCAAATCCACCAATTCACCAAATTAGTTCCAAGAGTTTGCAATTGAGGGTACCACGATCTCCTGCAACCAATTTCTATTGCTCACCTAAGCATATGCAACTACTATTCATTAATACCTCTTTGACATTTACTAATATGTATAACATGGTCTAGGTCTGCCAATGATCACTGCTAAAATTATATCGAGGAAGTCCACCAAATTTCAGGTTTATCTACCAATTTCCAAAAGCTAACCTTTTGCTGAACATATGAGCATGCATAATAGTTTTGACAATCAGGAATTATAAGTTGCAAATATGGGATTCAAAATGGTCAAGGAGGTGCTTGCCTGTTTGCTCTTCGGTAAGATCGGTCTCCGGGATGTAGTCGGGATCGTCGGCGACGTTCGACGCGTCTACGTCTACACGAAAACAATCAATACCAAATCATCGCTCAAAACAGGCAAAGACATGATTAAACACCAATAAGAATCGAGAGTGAAGAACACAACCCAACTCGGAAGGAAGTTCCAGAAATTTACTCAAAGGCCGGCAGTACCGGCTTTAGAAAGGCGGTAGTGCCGCACTCTGGCCGGTAGTACCGGCTGAGTTTCCCAGTAGTGCCGTCCGCTTGGAACCGAATCGAGTGTCTCTCTGGAAAATAACTACCGGCTCACAGATCCCGGTACTACCGCATGAGCGGCAGTTCCGGCCATCGAGCCTGGTAGTGCCGGTTGCCAGAGAAGAAAAAGGGCACTCTCTAGTTTTTAACTACCGGTGAACAAAACTCGGTAGTACCGGCCACTCCGGCAATACTGCCCTCCTGCCTGCGGTAGTACCCTCCATCCAGAGGAAACTTTTCCAAAAAGTGGGATTTTGCGCGTTTGACTTCGGAACTTCGACATACATGCTTGGATAGGTCCCTGGGGACTTAAGGTACCCATTCACGTAGGTTTCGTCAAGTTTCGAATTCATTTGCTCAAAACCCCGCTTTTTGCTCTTTTGATCCCCAAAATTGGCGCGAAAACGGATTTTGACCCAGAAAGCGTCGAAACTCGGATTCCTTCACAGCAACGGGTCCTCTATGGCATCGGGGACTCACACGCGTTAGACTTTTGCAACTTTTGCAAATCTTCCTAAATAGCGGATATACAACACGCATATTAGTTCCGCTAATGCACTAAGGCTCTACACGATCTAGGAACCGACTAGAACTCTCGACTAACGATGATCGAACCTCTAAAGTCTGAAAACTCTAATTTACTCCCAAATTCGATTCTTGTCCCGAATCAGGTTCAAACTTGATTCTTCTGCAAGAATCGACCTTTGAGGTGTGGAGTATATTCGCGGGTCGCTTTCTCGACTTTCTAGAGCTAGGGTTCCAAACAGGAAGTTTCCAAAAAACTCGAGGAATGACGTTGTGAGGCGAATAAGTCCAACGAAACGTAAATCAGGCTCTCTGAAACTACTCGATCACGTGAAAAGACTCTTTTAACCCCAACCCAGGTCTAAGCACCTGGAGAACAACGATACATCGCAAGAACTAGGGTTTCTAGAGTCCAACTAACAAGGAAAGAAGAGAAAAACGTCGAGGAGGAACTAGGGTTTGCATCTACTCCTAGGATTTAGGTTTAACTTCAAAACCTACCTCCTATGAAGCTCCTTGACTGCTTAGAGATGCTCCTCCACCCTTGCTCCTACTTCAACTCGGCCTCCTTGAGCTCCAACCGTGTAACATCCTCAAATTTATAAAGTAATAAAAAATCAAATATTTAAATGATAAATAATGTTCTTGTGCATTCTTTGATTTTATGTGGCATTAGTTAATGGATTAAAGCTTGTAATGTCTTTTTGAACCATGGTAAAGAAGGAAAAAGAGAAAATATCAAATGGTAAAATGGTAAGAAATGAAAAGTTACCTTAGAAAATTTTATACCTGACTTTTGACAGCCCTAGAATCATCCTTAGCTGGTCAAAAGAACATGTGCATGCATTTATCAATAGAGAAAACAAATTAAACTAATAAAGCTAATGGTTGCCCTGACCCATGTCAGATTTTTAGAGAGAAATGTGGAGCAATCTGGACCTTGGAATTTTTACCATAATACCTCAGACATATCACCTTCATTCACAAAAATTTGCAAAAATTATTAAGTAGTTTAACCATTCATTTGTATTTAATTAAAGCAGATTTGGAATTCTGCAGAAATCAGTAAAAGAATTTTAATAAAATAAATATTGTGATTTTAGAAATGAAATTTTTATGGTAGATCCATATTGTATAAACACATCTTCAGTAAAAATTTCAAAAAATAAATAGGTTGATTTGAAAACCGAAGTAAATATCTTGTGCAAGTCGGCATGTCAGAATTAATATAATTAATGGGTAGAGAATTTTTACTTCAAATTTTTACTGAAGCTAGAAAACTTACCCATCAACTTGGACAAAAAGTTTCGAAAGATCTGGACATGAAATGACCCCGGTATTAATTCATTTGCCGCGCTGTCTGGGGAAGAAACTGGAGTTCTCTCCCCTTAACCTTGCATGTGGGTCCACGCGTCCAGCCAGCCAGGCGACAATGCCCACTGCCGACGGGGCCCAGAGACTTCTAGGCCCACGCGTTAGCCCCTCATCCCCTTTCTCCTTCTTTTCCCTCTGCCGGGTGGACCCCCTTGGCCAGAGCCGTCTCCTCCCCTCAGCTCTCTCTCGTTCTCTCTCCCTTTCTCGAGCGGAGCTAGCCGAGCTCACGCACCGCCTCAGTTCCTTGTCGCGAACTCGCCGCACTCCGCGCCCCGAGGCTGCCACGCCACCGCAGCCCACACCTTGCCACCCTGTGGTCTTGACCGAGCCGGAGGAGGACTTCCAGAGAGCACCACGAAGCGCCGCCTTAATCCTCCCCTTCAAACCCTATTCAGCCATTCCCTGGCCCTATTTAAGTACTAACTGAGTCCGTGCTAACCACTCCGACCCGGTCCGCACCACCATTCCTCTCCTACCCCTTTCAATCGCTTGAGCCAAGTTCATCTTCTCCGCTGCCGGTAAGTCCCAATTTGGGGGTAAATCCAAATTTGCGCGACCCGGTAAGGGAACGTTCAAATTAATTGGTCCTAGAGCATCCTTGAATACTCATGAAGGTTATGCGTGCTTGATTACAGCTTGGAACTTCTTGGAAGTGTCCCGCACTGTGAGCCGACCTCTCTGCCATTCCAGAGCTCGGTGAGAGCTTCACCCACGCCTTCTACGCTCAAATTGAATGCACTAATAGAATCCTAAGGACCTTTTAAGACCCATACAAATGATCAGCCAACTAGATTTGAGCCATAGCATCGCCGTGTCAATCTTCACCGTAAGCCTCCACCACCCGTAACCGTGCGCCCAAAACCTCCAAGCACTACCCTCGCCCGAACCATCCCCTGGGTTTACCTTGGTCTTGTGAAGCCATAGCTGCCGACCAAACTCCGGCGACGCCACTGGAGAACCGCCGGCGAGGCCATCGGCTGCGTCCCCTGCTCCGGTTCACTGCCGTGCGGGCCATGTGCGTCAGCTTCACGCCGCGACAGAAGGCAATCGCTGCCGACCCCACGTCGGTGAGAGGCTGCGCCTTGTGCTCTTAACGTGAAGCGCCGACAGGTGGGCCCGAGTAGGCAGTCGCTGGCAAATGGGCCCGGGTCGTCAGCGACTGTAACTCAGTTCAAATGGTTTAGCCGCGCAAAACGCTGAAATGCGTTTTCTCTTTTCTTTGATTTTAGTGAACCAAATAGATTAAAATGCTTATAACTTTTTATCTATAGCTCCAAATTAAATGAAACAAATTTGTAAATTCATTATAAATCATCTAGTTTCATAATATGTAAAAATATTTGAAACTTGTTTAGCAATTTAAACTTGAATTTAAATTTAAAGGGTGAAATTTGAATAGGTAGCATATAGAGATTTTGCAAATAAAGTCCAATTTGAGTGAAACCAACTTTGCTGGAATCCTTAGGTCAAATACTACTCAAATATGTAATTAAATTTGAATTTGGAGTTAATTTGTGAAAATTTCACATTAGGACTTTTATTTAATGCATATATTTAATATAGTTGCAATAACTTAATCAAAAAGCATCCAAAATGGAATGAAAATTGTTTCATTATATTAATAACAATATTTAGGACCAGTTAGTAAGATAAAAGTTAGGATGTACCATATTACTTTTATTTGACTTAATTAAGGTTGCTTATGTACTAACTAATATTAGTGCAATCAACACCACACCTTGAAAATGAACTTTTTTAAATTTGATTTTACAATCTTAGCTTCCTGAATTGGTAAACTGAAATGAAATAATACATAAAGAAGAATAGTTGTGATGTATACCCTTATATCTTTACCCTTAGGACCCAAAACCATATAACTTGGTTAACACATGAAATGATGATTGATATTGGATGTCTTGATTGTCTTGGAATGATTTCATTTGAATCTTTCAACTGCTATCCTTATTGTTCATGTATTTGCTTCTTTTATCGATATTGAAGTATTCTATTTGCCATGTTCTTAATCGACGTATAGACGCTGAGACTACCGACTTCGCCGTCGACGACACCGATCCAGCTTATACCACTGAGGAGCAAGGCAAGCACCTCCTTGATCATCTTGATCCCAGATTTCATAATCCACTAAAATGTGATTAAGAATCTTCCTGCATGCTCATATTTCGATAAAACCTTATTTGGTATTACTTGGTAGTTATAACCCCAATTGATGGATTTCCTTAATTACTGTTGATCCATGATCCATAAAAACCATAGGAATGGTTAAGTTCTTTAAACTGGGTATAATCGCTTATTAACCTGCAAATGCTTAGCACAGCTTTAGGTCAATATTGGAAATGTTTACACCCACACTTTTCTTTATGAAATCTTTTATGGCTTATCTAAGCAGTAAAGGATACTGGTAGTTTGATAAAAATGAAAATAAAACTATTGTTTTGACGTGGATGATTATTGGCAATAGCCGGTTGTACATGTTTTAACGTGTACGTAGATAGGGTGGAGTATCGCCCATGTCACTTTAAGGACCGAACGTAGTGTTGCATGATCTAAGATTACCCGTACAACCACAATGCCGGTATGGTGACGGCTATAACCAATTAAGTTATTAAAAACTGATCTTGCATTATGGAAGGTAGTAGTAGTACGGGCATTCCGGATATAGGTTTGCTCGAGGGAGGTGCCATCACCGAGGTGTTGACACTTGCCGATGCAACAGTATACGTCTTACTAATGGGGAGAAATGATCCGTATACACGATGTGCTTCTACCGCCATTTTCCAATGGGGAGGAATGATCCGTGCATACGATGTTCTTCGGCCGCCATTAGTAAGAGTCAGTCATACTGGACTGGTGCAATGTCAGGTTTTAGTAATGTAAAGGTTATATATGGTTATTCCCTGGCAATACACCAAAGGAAGTGTGTTAATAACGTTTGCAAAAAGGGAAGTCATTATTTGTGGGTAAAGCTGTACAACTCTGCAGAGATTAAACTAATCGATTAGCCGTGTCCACGGTCATGGACGACTTGGCGAACTGACACTAGTTAAATGTTTTCTATTTTCAAAAACCTGTTTAAATGTTTTGGAAATGATTCATATCCGTATAAATGTCATTTACTGTTATTTTGATTTGTTAAGACCAGGGAGGGTCTTGTTCGTTATTTTACTCACAAAGGGCCGTGAGTAAAATGTTATTATCCTTTTTATTACTTGTTATCTCAATTACTTATCAAACTATCTTAAATTTTTATTTACGCTTTCCATCACTATTCAGTATTACTTCATTCAAAACTTTCGCTTTATGCAAAGCAACCGTAGAAACCCACTTTCTATTTCAGCCTGCATATATTCCAGGAATTGCATACACTACAAAGTCTTGCGAGTACCAATGTACTCAACTTGCTTCAACAATGTTTTTAGGTGATGAGCAAGATTACGATAACGACGGGAATGAATATGAGGAACCTGCGAACTTTAGCGACGACTGATCTTTCTAGGTTCATCTCAGCAGTTGCCTGTGGAGTTGTAGGGTAGTTGGCACACTATGAGATATGGTTTTAATTTCCTGCTACTTTTGGTACTGTAATAACACTATAAAACTTGTGATGTAATAAAAATGTGTATCTGTGTGGCTATAATTTCCAAATTGTGTTTGTGCGTGCCAGCCACTGATCATGGGAATGGCACATGAAGCACTTCAGAACCTTATTTTTATGTTATTTACTGACATAAAAATGAGGGTCTCACAAACCGGCTGGTAATGGCGAGAATGGAGAGAGAGCTCCAATGGAGAGGAGGAGGAAGAGGAGAGGAAGAAGAAGTGAGGAAGGAGGAGAAATGAGGGAGGAGGGGGAGAAGAGGGCTCCCCCTGGGCACGGGAACCGAGGTGAGGGGATAAACACGAGCACAAGAATAAAACAGGGATCTGGCCCTGCTCCCATCGCTACGGCCGGCAGTACCGCCCAAAACGCTAGTACTTCTGCTAGTCTGGTAGTACCACGGGCACTGTCGCACTAGCAGCAGAAGAATCCAGATCTCGCGGTTTTCGCAATGGTTCTTGCTCGAGAGTCTAGAGGACTTTTGGAATAGGTCCAAGGAATCGTATTAGAGGTTTAGGAGCTTAGGTTTGGGTTCTAACTTACACGAGTAGCGAAATCACCCGAAATCAAATTCAGGAGCTCCGATTGGAAAAAAAATCGAACGAGCGAAATGACCATAATGCAATTAGAAAGCAAATAACCCCAAATTAAGATTCTAGAACAGTTCAGAGCACTAATTAACACTTAATTAGCCTTATTAAGCTTAATTAAAAAACATGGGCGTTACAATCCTACCCCCTTAGAAAAATCTCGTCCCCGAGATTAGCCAGACTTGGCAAAGAAGGAGGGGAACTCAGTTCTGAGACGATCTTCACTCTCCCAGGTGGCTTCATCCTGGGTGTGGTTACTTCACTAGACCTTGAGCATCTTGATGACTTGATTGCGAGTGAGACGCTCAGTTTCTTCAAGTATCTAGATTGGATGCTCGCAATACGATAGATCAGGATGAAGATCAATCATTTCCAGTGGGATAAGTTCTATGGGTGCTCGAAGACATTTCTTCAGCTGAGACACATGAAACACGTCGTGTACCTCAGAAAGCTGAGGTGGGAGCTTAATATGATAAGCAACTTCACCTTTCCTCACAAGAATATGGTACGAACCGACGTATCGTGGCGCTAATTTCCCACGAACTTGGAATCGACGAGTGCCTCGTAGCAGTGAGACCTTGAGGTAGACGAAATCGTCCACTTCAAAACTCAACTCGCGGCGATGATTGTCGGCATAACTCTTCTGCCTCAACTGGGCCTCTTTCAGCCGATCCCGAATCAGCTTGACATGATCTTCGGCTTCCTGAATCACAGCAGGACCGAAGAATTGTCTCTTGCTGACTTCAGACCAGAACCGGGTTGTTCGGCACTTTCTCCCATAAAGTGCTTCGAACGACGACATCTGGAGACTTGCTTGATATCTATTGTTGTAGAAAAATTTAGCAAAAGCTAAACATATCTCCCACTTCATGCTGTAGGACAACACGCAAGCTCTTAGCATATCCTTCAAGACTTGATTTGTCCTTTTGGTTTGGGCATCAGTCTGAGGATGGTATGCTGTACTGAAAAACAGCTTGGTACCGAGAAGTTCATGCAGATTTTTCCAGAACCGCGACATGAATTGGGTTCCACAGTCTGACACAATGACCTTAGGGACACCATGCAGTCGAACAATGTGGTTCAGGTAAAGTTCTGCAAGTTTAAGCCCATTGTAGGTGGTATGGATCGGGATAAAATGAGCAACTTTTGACAATCGATCCACGATCACCCAAATGGAGTCATGGCCACTCGATGATTTCGGCAGGCCAGTGATGAAATCGATGCCGACTTCATCCCACTTCCACTCCGGAATTTTCAAAGGCTGGAGCAATCCCGAAGGGCGTTGATGCTCCGCTTTCACTCGCTAACACACGTCGCTAGTGGTGACGAATTCGGCGATATCCTTTTTCATACCATGCCACCAGAAACTTTCACGGAGATCCTGGTACATTTTAGTACTTCTGAGATGGATCGAAAGAGGAGTATCATGAGCTTCTTTCAAGATCAATTATTTGATTTCTAGGTCATTCGGGACGTAAACTTGTCATCCACGCATGACCATCCCATCAATTCGCTCCGAAAACTCCGAATGTGCGCTTTCCTTCAACTTACGCTTGATCTCAGCCACTTTTTCATCAGTGAGCTGCGCGGCTTTGATCTGAGACTCAAGAGTGGATTCAAGGGTCAGGGTGGCGACAAACCCTTCTTGGACCACTTCCAAATTGAGTATCCGAAACTCATCCAGCAATTGAGGTTGACCAACAAGAGTCAAGCAATTGACAGTGTGTAGCTTGCGACTAAGGGCATCTGCAACCACGTTAGCTTTGCCTGGATGATAATGAATTCCTAGATCATAATCCTTGATCAGCTCTAGACATTTGCGCTGCCTCAAGTTTAGATCTGGTTGGGTGAAGAAGTACTTCAGGCTCTTGTGGTCGGTATATATCTCACATCTGTTCCCGATGAGATAGTGACGCCATAGTTTTAGAGCGTGAATTACTACTGCCAATTCCAAATTATGAGTCGGATAATTGGCTTCATGGGGCTTCAATTGACGCGAAGCATAAGCTACAACCTTGCCCTCTTGCATCAGTACACAACTGAGACCCTGACGTGAAGCATCACAATAGAAGTAAAAGCTCTTGTGTATGTTTGGCAAGACAAGAATCGGTGCAAAGGTAAGTCTTCGCTTCAATTCTTGAAAACTTGCCTCACAGGCTGCTGACCACTCAATTCTCTTTTCCTTCTTGACTAATTCAGTCGGCGGTTTAGCGACTTTCGAGAAATTCTCGATGAATCGTTGATAGTAACCAGCGAGACCGAGAAAACTCCGGATCTCAGGAATAGTCAGTGGCTGCTCCCAAGCAATCACATCCTGCACCTTGTTTGGATCAACTGCAACTCCACCTCCAGAAAGAACATGACCCAAGAATGCGACTTCCTTGAGCCAGAATTCGCACTTGCTGAACTTTGCGTACAGCTGGTGCTCACGAAGCTTGTCGAGCACCATTCGCAAATGAAACTCATATTCTTGCTCTCTTTTGGAGTAGATGAGGATGTCATCAATGAACACTACCACAAATTTATCCAGGTATTCCATGAACACCTTGTTCATGAGATTCATGAATGTGGCAGGAGCATTGGTAAGACCAAATGAAACCACGGTATACTAATACAATCCGAAGCGAGTAGTGAAATCAGTTTTCTTAATATCCTCTGGTTGGATCTTGAGTTGGAAGTATCCAAGTCTCAAATCGATCTTGGAGAAGATCTGAGCACCACTCAACTGATCAAACAGATCGTCAATCCGAGGGAGAGGGTACTTATTCTTAATAGTGACTTCGTTCAACGAGCGGTAGTCGACGCACATGCAAGGACTGTCGTCCTTCTTCTTGACGAAGAGCACTGGACTACCCCACGGTGATGAGCTAGGATGGATAAAACCCTTGGCTAGCTGCTCCTTGAGTTGCTTCTTAAACTCGTCTAACTCATCCGAGGGCATCTGATACGGTCGTTTGGAAATTGGTACAGTTCCAGGTAGCAAGTCGATGATAAACTCCAGATCCCTATCTGGAGGCAATCCCGGCTATTCTTCTGGGAAAACATCGGAATACTCACAAACTACTGGTACTCGACCCATCTCCATAATGGAAAGGGAATGAAGAGAGGGTTTTTGTACGATCAACGGACTGGAGTTAAATCGAACTTAAATGCCATCTAGATTCACCAAGCAAATGGAACGATCGGCACAATCAATGCGTCCTTGGTTCTTGGATAGCCAATCCATTCCTAGGATTGCATCGAGTCCAGGTGCGTCAATCTGGATCAGATCTCCACTGAACCGCACTGCTTTGATTTCAATCGGGACTACTAGGCAAATACACTGAGCTCGAAGGACTGAGCCAGGAGAATGAACCAACATGTAATTGCCTAGCAAACTAGTCTTAATCCCTTGATCCTTAATGAACCTCGAAGACACAAAAGAATGAGAAGCTCTCGAATCAAACAGAACCACGGTAGGAGTTGAATTCACAAGAAACGTACCGAGGACCACGTCTGGTGCGTTACTTGCATCCTCCGCTGTCACCAGGTTAAGACGACCCTGACCAGGGTGCTGCGCAGAGCGAGAACCTGATCGGCCCACTTGATGACCACCATGTTCGCTTGCATAAGCTTGAGGATGAATTGGAGCGCTCTGTGCTGAAGGACGATTCGGAAGGGGTCGACGATGCGGGCAAACATTGGCGAAGTGGCCCACCTGTCCGCATGCAAAGCATGAAAGCAGTGTCGTCCTTTGTTGTCCTCCTTGCATCTGCCCACCGCGATTATAAGATTGAACCGCAGGTTGAGGGCCGTGAGAAATAGGTTGTTGAAGCCTTGGTGGCAGGGAAGTGACTGACTGAGCACTGACAGCCTTTCCAGGGCGTGACCTTGACGGGCCAGCGCTAGCTGCCTTCTGGGCTAGCCACTTGCGCTTCTGGCTATCAGCGACTGCTCTAGCACTATCTTCTACTCGGATCGCCTTATCCGCCAACTCTTGAAGATTAGCGAAATCGAGAGCTGTGAGCGAGTGCTTAATTTCTTCATTCAAATGCTCGTGGAACAAAGCAGTCTTCCGGGCCTCGCTCGGGATCTCGTTGGTGACGTAGCGAGTCAAGTAGTTAAACTTGTGCAGATAATCCATGACAGACATGGATCCTTGCTTCAAATTGTAGAATTCCCTCTTCTTAATCTCCATCAGACTAGGGGGAATATGCACTACACGGAAGGCCTCTTTGAAATCCGCCCAAGTAATACTCTGTCCAGCGGGTCGAATGGCCTTAAAGCTGTCCCACCATGCTTCTGCTGCTCCTTGGAGATAGTACGCAGCATACTGGACCTTCTCACACTACAAGATAACATGGATTTCCCGGCGTTTATTTTACACGGCGTTTAATCTAAACGCCCCTAATAAGGCTAAAGCCGGCGTTTTCTATCATTCGAGGCATTTAATTCCCCGGCATTTATAAATGCCGGGTTAGAGTCTACCACGGCGCTTATAAATGCCAGGGAATTCCACTCTATCTGGCGTTTATAAACGCCGATTCTGATCTTCCACGGCGCTTATAAACGCGGAAATTCCACTCTATACCGGCGTTTATAAACGCCGGTTACTGATCTTCCACGGTGCTTATAAACGCGGGAATTCCACTCTATACGGCGTTTATAAACGCCGGTTAGAGTCTTGCAGTGCTTATAAACGCCAGGTATAGAGTGGAATTCCCGGCGTTTATAAGCGCCGTAGACTCTACCACGGCGTTTATAAGCGTGAATACCACAGGGAATTTGAAAGAATTGAAATTAAATAATATTATATTTGAAATAATTTAAACTAATATTCCATTTGCAATAATTTCTGTCCAAATATTTCATTTTCGATGATATTTTTGTCTAAAATTTCAAATTTTGTCCGAAAATTCAATTTTTGTTGATATTTTGTTTGAAAATTCAAATTTTTTGAACATCTGATTTTGTGACACTTATCAATTTCATATGCTACTTTTCGTTATCTTTCCAATTAGCCTAAGAACGCCCCAATTGGAGGTACGAGTCAAAAGTTATGTCTATTTTAAGAAATATGCTGATTCGGTTCGTATTTGCAAGCTAGAGTTGGTGCCCAAAAGAATATAATTGGAGATCTTATCGTATGATGATTTTGCTAATTACCTCAATAATTTGCTAATTTGAAATAATTGAAAATCGGTGTTCGGGTGTTTAACGGGGTTAAGGGAGGAGGGGACGCATTATATATCGATGTGATCATACCACCACTAAAGTACTAGATCTTATAAAAACTCTGAAGTTAAGCGTGCTTGGATAAGAGTAGTAATAAGATGGGTGACCTCTGGAAGTCATTGTGCACCTCGATTTTAAATGCCACGAATAGAGGATCCCGGCGCTTGTAAACGCCATAAATAGAGAACCCGGCACTTATAAAGTGCCATGATAGAAACCGGCACTTATAAATGCCGGGTTATAGAACTTCCGGCACTTATAAAGTGCCATGATAGAGGAAACCCCGGCACTTATAAACGCCGGGTTATAGAGGCTTCCACGGCACTTATAAACGTCGGGTTAGAGGCTTCCACGGCACTTATAAACGCCGGGTTAGAGTCTTTCACGGCACTTATAAACGTCGTGAATAATTAAGCGCCGCCAATTACTTTTCCTGACGCCATTTTTCTTGACGCCATGTAAACGCCATCTAAAATCTTTTTAAGGCATTTATAAGGTTTTAAAGGCATTTATAGGCGCCATTAGAAGCCCGACGTGTTGTAGTGTCATCATCCGTGCATCTTGCAAGCTCAAGTTTGCACTCGACATCACGGAGCCAATCATCAGCCTCCAAAGGATCAGTCGTTGATGAGAAGTTCGGTGGGCGAGTCCGTTGGAACTCTGCCAGTCGAGTCTGGGGTTGCATCACTGCCACACCACCATAGGCAGCAACTCCCAGATTCTCCGAGTTCTACACTAGTCGCTCGAGCAAATGAGTCTACATCACCAACACCTGAGCCATTGACGGAGGAGGAGGCAACTCCTCACTCTGTGCTTCATGATGCCCATGGGATGCTAACGCTGGCTCGTTAGAATGCCGTGATACCTGGCTATGATATCCCTGTGGTAGGGGATCATGCTGTGAGGGGTTCGGTTTTGCTGCGGCCGGATTCGGCTCATCCCGCGCCGCACCCCTAGCAATCATTGGATGGACCGGTCGCCCCTTCGGCATCCTATTAAACACAGAGTTTCAACAACGTGAATAACAGGTGCAATTCGAGAAATGGGATGACACAATAGGATCGCTGCGGAATACATATATGCATTCAACAAGATTCGCGACAACACAAGATGATTAAGCATGCATTGCAGTGAAAGGATTGCATTTGCGATAGATTTACGGACGATGAAAAAGCATGTCTTTTTGTGCTACAACAGTTTTTTTTAATACATCATCATCTCACTAGCCTAAGTTCCCACATAACCTCTGTACAACAAAAGTACATCACCAGCCAGCTCGTATCTACGACAAAAGTGAGCTTCAATACTACCTATTACAAAGAGGACTTAGAAGATCTAGATCTACACATCGCCGCCGTTCTCGGCAGGGGCAACAGAAGAGCCTGGTGCCGCAGAAGGGGTAGATGACTCCACCGGGTACATCAGCTCGTACTCGCGACCGCCTAATACGAGGCGCTGACCCGATGCAGCACTTGACGAAGCTCCAGGGTGCACAGTTGAGACGCGACGGTGGCTACTGCCACGCACAGACATCTTGGCATTGCAGGAGACCCGACGGTAGGATCCGTAGGGACGAGGAAGCTCCTCAGCCTTCTCGATCTCATCATGCTCCCCGTAGATCATCTCGGTGGTGAAGCATGATTCACAAACGGTGCCATATGGCTCTCCAGCTCTAAAATGCGACGACGAGCTAGCGGCAGCTCATCTCGCAAGCGAAGTAGGTATCGATCAAGGGCTCTCACGTACCCAATCTGCCAAGCCTCTACAAGATCCATCAGGGGGTTCACCGATGCATAGAGGTTCACCTGGACGTTTGGCTCATGAGAGGGACAGCTAGGGAACAGCTGAGACATCTCTGAAAGGTCGAAGCGGAGTCGGAGGATCACCATATACGCCCCATCAAGCAAAGCTGCGAGAGGACTCAAAGCTGTGCCGTGGTAGAGGCGAGTCTGCTCCCCATCGTGGCAACCACAGATGGTAACCTCCGCCACATAGAGAGAGGATGCTGGGCAAAGTCCGGTTCTCGAGATCATAAACTCCGGCGGCTCCGTAAAGCCCGCACGGCGCATCATCTCCCAAAGGGTTGCCTGAACAGAGCCCTCCAAGATCGCATGGGTGAAATAGCGAGGCTCCCAGAGTCCCGACATCTAAGATTAAGAAAAGAAACCAGTTAGCAAAGACCTTAAATGGACAGGAACCAAAATAGGTAGAGAGGAACACAACAAACAACCAAATTAACCAAGAAGTCACAGCCTAGGGCCTTAGCCTTTCCACAACTCAATACCTAACTCACAGTTTGATTTAGGTAAGGCTCCCCAAAACTATAACTTTAGGGTTTGAATAAGGAGAGGAAACTTGATCAATCCCTGTTTTTCTCACCTCACTCTCACCCGAGAACTTAGAAGTTGAAGGCCAAGATAAGATGAAATTCATTTTGATAGTTCAAAATTAGAAAAGGTGCTATAGAGGGGAAAGAATAGCACTCTACCATTTCACAAATAGAGGTATACAATTAAAATAAGTTTTCAGGAAAAGAATCGTACTCAACCTACCGGTCTACCATATAAAACTTCTTTTCAGCTTTTGCATAGCTCTGATACCACCTTTGTCGTGGGGGCTCCAGTCTTTGTAACAGCAGCCCAGATACTCACTGTTGCGTCGGACTGGAATTAACGCAACCTGTCAGTGATCCGAATACTAATTACAAACCGTACCCGAATTGAGGCCAATTAATCGGCTACACTTGAGGCGAGTGTATGCTCCAACCGATTGATCCCAATTCGAGCTTCCCGCAACCGTGTGCATTGTACTGGATCCCTGGATCAGTAGCCTAGTACCTACACGTTGTCATTCAAGAGGGTTCATATCCATGCAAAAGTAAATACATTACATCTGAAAGGTAATGTTGTTACACCACTTCATAATTAAAAGTACGGCCTTGCGGCCATAAACATCAGCGGAAGTCCAAAAGAAAACGCGCAGTGTGCCTTCCACCCTCAGGCAACTGGCTGGAAGGAACCCAGCTAACAATACGCGAAACCGTCAGCGTCCATGTCAAGTTGCGACTCGTCGGGCACATCTTCTGCCTTACCTTCTTCACCTTCCTCTGACCGAAATCCATTAGAGCAAACGGTGAGTACACGTATGTACTCGCAAGACTTTAGTGTATGGAAAATTGTATATAGAAATGCAGGCTATAACAAAGGTAATCAGGTTTCTACAATAAGTCTTTTGAGCATAAAGAAAGTTTTTTTATTTGCAATAAGATAATAGATTCAACAATCGCAAATTTAGAAAAGGGATTACTAAAAGACATTTCAACAAAAGCAACAATGTTTAACCTTTAACCGAAACCAACATCCAACCAATCCAAATCCAATCCTTAACCACACCTTACCAAACAAGCCATTCCCAATAACCAGACTCACGCCAACCCAAGCCAAACCAAAGCCAACCATTTTTCCAAAACCATTCCATTCCCAAAAGCTATAATTGACAATACTTTCCAAGATGCTCATGACCGTGAGCACAGCTAATCGATTAGTTTATTTATATCTCTGCAAAGATTGTACACTTTACCCACATGACACATGATGGCAATCATGTCAACCATGCCACGCGATACGAAATGTACCCGTTTTGCCAAACTGTGACGAGACCTTTCGATAGGTTGGAATTTAACCCTTGCACCAGCCTGATAATGTGCATCCCTAGCTATGGCCACAAAGGATGTCCACTAGTGGTCCCTACGGGCTCCTACTAGCTTTTTTGGCCCATACCTCCCCAGAGTAGGCATTATCGTTGTATTGGGCAATTCCCCCTCGATGCCTTGACGAGGGAATCCCTAGAACACACCGACATGGCAGGTGTGTCCAACTCTCCCGCCACCTAATGATGCAAGACCCAAATCCTTTCCAATGCACTAGGCCAAGGCCACCCCATAAATAGCACATGCTGTTGTACTGTATGACTCAGTAATAGCATCAAGTTAAGTCCTTAGGGTGACTTAGGCGAGATCTTCCAAATCCACTTGCTATGGCCATGGAGGATGTCCACTAGTGGTCCCTACGGGCTCCCACTAGCTTTACTGGCCCATACCTCCCCATAGCAAGGAAACCAACCGAAACCAAATCCATATCCAAACAAGCCCTAGGCTTGCGATCCCATTCGAAACCAATCCATTCATCCAACCGCAACCATCAGCCATCCCAACCGAAACGAAATCCATATCCAAACAAGCCCTAGGCTTGCGATCCCATCCGAAACCAATCCATTCATCCAACCGCAACCATCAGCCATCCCAACCTTTCCATCACCGAACCTCCGACATCTCGCCCGGTCTAAACTCACCAAAATTTTCCATTTTACTCACGTAACCATCCCTTTTCCAAGAAAACCCAATCACCAGCCGAATCTAGACCAAATCCACCCATTCACCAAATTTGTTCCAAGAGTTTGCAATTGAGGGTACCACGATCTCCTGCAACCAATTTCTATTGCTCAACTAAGCATATGCAACTACTATTCATTAATACCTCTTTGACATTTACTAATATGTCTAATATGGTCTAGGTCTGCCAATGATCACAGCTCAAATTATATCGAGGAAGTCCACCAATTTCAGGTTTAACTACCAATTCCCACAAGCTAACCTTTTGCTGAACATATGAGCATGCATAATAGTTTTGACAATCAGGAATTATAAGTTGCAAATATGGGATTCAAAATGGTCAAGGAGGTGCTTGCCTGTTTGCTCTTCGGTAAGATCGGTCTCCGGGATGTAGTCGGGATCGTCGGCGACGTTCGACGCGTCTATGTCTACACGAAAACAATCAATACCAAATCATCGCTCAAAACAGGCAAAGACGCGATTAAACACCAATAAGAATCGAGAGTGAAGAACACAACCCAACTCGGAAGGAAGTTCCAGAAATTTACTCAAAGGCCGGCAGTACCGGCTTTAGAAAGGCGGTAGTGCCGCACTCTGGCCGGTAGTACCGGCTGAGTTTCCCAGTAGTGCCGTCCGCTTGGAACCGAATCGAGTGTCTCTCTGGAAAATAACTACCGGCTCACAGATCCCGGTACTACCGCATGAGCGGTAGTACCGGCCATTGGGCCCGGTAGTGTCAGTCGCCCGAGAAGAAAAAGGCACTCTCTAGTTTTTAACTACCGGTGAACAAAACCCGGTAGTACCGGCCCCTCCGGCAGTACCGCTCTCCTTCCTGCGGTAGTGTCGTCCATCCAGAGAAAAATTTTCCAAAAACTGGGATTTTGCGCGTTTGACTTCGGAACTTCGACATACATGCATGGATAGGTCCATGGGGACTTAAGGTACCCATTCACGCAGGTTTCATCAAGTTTCGAATTCATTTGCTCAAAATCCCGCTTTTTGCTCTTTTGATCCCCGAAATTGGGGCAAAAACAGATTTCGACCCAGAAAGCGTCAAAACTCGGATTCCATCGCTGCAACGGGTCCTCTATGGCATCGGGGACTCACACGCATTAGAATTGCAAGCTTTGGGACTTCGGAAAACAAAATCACTCCGAATGCCCAAAGTGCAACTTTTGCAAGTTTTCCTAAATAGCGGATTTTCAACACGCGTATTAGTTCCGCTAATGCACTGAGGCTCTACACGATCTAGGAACCGACTAAAACTCTTGACTAATCATGATCGAACCTCTAAAGTCTGAAAACTCTAATTTACTCCCAAATTCGATTCTCGTCCCAAATCAGGTTCAAACTTGATTCTTCCGCAAGAATCGACCCGAAATCAAATTCAGGAGCTCCGATAAAAAAAAATAGAACGAGCGAAACGACCAAAATGCAATTCGTAAGAAAATAACCCCAAATTAAGATTCTAGAATAGTTCAGAGCACTAATTAACACTTAATTAGCCTGATTAAGCTTAATTACAAAACACAGGCGTTACAGATGCCCAATCTTCCCCTCTTCTGACATTTCTTCACTCTCCACGGCCTTACTGACGGTGGGGCCGTGGGGAGTTGCCACTTCCGCCTCCGCGACGGGCTGGCCCCCCACTACATTCCCTTCCAAGCAAAGTCCAACTGGAAGGTGTGGCAGAGCGACTGGCTATACGCCCGTGATGATAGCGGGGTTGACACCCTCACATTGCCTTCCGCACCAGCGGAGGCCTGCGAAAATTAGGGTTCACCCGTCAAGGAGACGGTAGAGCTCCAAGCAATGGCGGCCCGCATCGACCACATGCAGGACACCAGGCTGACCAGGGCGTTGGTAGTCCGGGACTACGTAACCCGAAGGATCAGCCCTCTCCGTCGATGTGCTCGCCCGACGAGGTAGTACACGAGCGACAACGACATGACCCGCACGCACCTGGGCCGTAAGTTCCCATTCTTCTCAAAAGTTCATACTTTTTCGCGTGGTCGCCACCAATCCAACAATCTTGTCTTCTTCCTTCTCTTCCTTTTTTACCATGTGCGGGGAACCTGGACGGCTCCACCATTTCCAGCTGGCTGGCCGGACTGCTCCCGCCGATGCCAGGCGGCCTGGACTTCCCAGACGGAGCCCGGCCACTCTGCGACCTGGAGTCCACGGAGCGGCTCCGGATCGTCAAGCTCTTCCTAGCCATGGACTGCACCGGCCCCTCGGTGTTGCCGGCCCGTGGTCCCTTGGTCTCAGAATGCCCTGCGTGTAGTCCTTAAGACGCCTCGCACTGGGGACCAGACTCCCGCTGCCGCCGACCCCGCCATGACCTCAACCGCGTCCGAGGCGGCGAGATCTTCATCCGAGGTGGCGGTGTCCGCCATCCTGGATCCGGTGCTAGTTCCACTGGCGCCAACCCCTTTGGCGCTGACCTCAACGGCGCCAACTTTGCCGGCGTCAACCTCATCGGCACAGACCCCCTCGGCGCCAAGGGCCACTGCCGCCGCCCTCCAGGGCGGGCATGCACTCCCAGCGGCCTCCTTCTTCTTTCGGTCAGCTACAATGGTGGCCCCCAAGGTGCCCTGGCCGAGCGGACACCCACGATGTTAGTAAACGCAGCGGGGATTTCTGCTCAGGGGCCACCCGGCGCCTCCGAAATGGCCAGCACTGCCGTCCACCCTGCTCCGGCCATCGCCACCACTTCAACCTCCTCCTTGGGCGCTACTGGAGGAGGAAGCCGGGGATCTCGCCAGGCAGATTCAAGTCACCGGCGATGAGTGACCACCCAACAGCTGCCTTTGTTTTCTCCCATTTCTTCTTTTACTTGCTTTGTTTTTCTATAAGCAAGAACTATTTTAGTCATCAAATGGAGTTAGCACCTTTGGATGTTACGTGGATGCTTGTTTGACTGTGTTCACTCGTGTTTGCTTGATCCAACCGTCGGGTGACCAGCCCCCAGGCTTACCGTGAGGCGATCTCGATCATTTACATTAGGCCAATGCTTTGGCACTTCATCTATAGCCACTGCAAACATAAGCAATCAGTATGCGGGGCATGCGGGGAAATAGACCGAAAGAAACACAAGTCCCCGCGAAGGGTTGTCATGGTCCCTTTTTTTTGGAACTTAAGCCCCTATGATTTTTCTCGGAACCAGCCCGCGGCATTGCGTGTCAAGGTAGCGGGTTCCCAGGAGTGGTATTGGGCCTACGGTGTTCGCAGTAACAACCCGAGGTGTGCTAGCCGCATTGAACCACTGTGCGACACTCGCACCCCCGGTCGCCCGTCCCTGCCCAACTCGAACGCCGGGTGTTACCGTATATCATCAAGGAGTTGCCAAACTGGTGGTACCAATGACACCCACATCAGAATGCTACCCACCGAGGCACAAGTAGGGGAGTCGAAAAAGAAAAAAATAGAAAGCCTCTAAGGCAAACAACTTCCCTAAGCGACAAGAGAGCGCGAAACCCATCAAACCCCAAGAGGCCTTTAAGGCGAACATCTTTCCGGTTCTCAGGGGTAAAATTTTCGCAACATCTCCAAGTTCTGGGAGTTTGCCAGCTCTTGGCCATCCTCAGTGACCAACCGGACCGCCCCAGGCCGAGAGACTAAGACCACCTTTAAGGGGTCCTCCCACTAGGGAGACAGCTTGTTGTGACCGGCATTCGCCTGAATTCTGCGCAAGACAAGGCCACCCACTGCCAGTGTTCTCTACTGGACCCGGGTGGCATAGTATCGCCTGAGAGACTGCTGGTACCAAGCAGCACGCAAGGCTGCCCTGTCGCGGGCCTCCTCCAGAAGGTTGATTCTTCTCCGTGGTGGTCTTCCTGGCCCTCCTCGCTGAATGCTAAAACGCATGGGGAGCCGAGCGATAGCTCGGATGGAAGGACAGCTTCTGCCCTGTAGAGCACGAAGAAGGGTGTTTCTCCAGTCGCCCGATTGGGTGTGGTTCGAAGCGACCACAACACCGCCGGGAGTTGTTCCATCCATCGCGCCCCCCGCTTATGGAGCCGATCGAATGCTCTGGTCTTGAGGCCCCTCAACACCAGCGTGTTGGCGCGCTCCGCTTGGCCATTACTCCTTGTATGGCTACCGAAGCAAAGCATATTTTGGTGCCCATCCCATCACAAAATTCCAGGAATGCCGCGCTGGTGAATTGAGTGCCGTTGTCGGTGATGATGCGATTGGCAACTCCAAAGTGGGTGAAGATCCCATGCATGAAGTTGATAGTAGCGGATGCCAGGATGGCATGCACTGCGTCGGCTTCAACCCACTTGGTAAATTTTTCAATGGCGAAGAACAGATCGGTGAAGCCCCCTGTGGACCGCGGGAACGAACCTAGGATATCAACCCCCAGAACACAAACGGCCAAGAGAGTGGGATGGTTTGCAGTGCCTGGGCCAGTCGGTGGGTCTGCTTGCATGAAACTGGCACACCTCGCATGTCATCACCTACTCACAGGCATCTTGGAGGGCAGTAGGCCAATAAAATCCTTGGCATAACGCTTTGCCGACTAGCGTCCGGCCAGACATATGGCACTCGCACATGCCTCCATGGATATCAAAGAGAAAATTGCTTCCCTCTTCTCGAGTGATGCACTTTAGCAGAATTCCATTTCTACTCCAGCAATATAGGTCCCCAACTGCTAGAGTATAGCACTTGTCCTTTCGTGCAATTTTCTTGGCTGATGCATCATCGTCGGGTAGCACTTGGTCCCACGGGAAGGCATGGATCGGGTCCATCCAATGACCTTCCCGACTAAGGCGGCAATCACGGGGTGATCGCCCGGGTACTCCGCCTGGCAAATCACAGACGGTCGCGATATCCATTCTTCAAAGACCCCGATCGGAACAGCAGATCTTGATGACATGAGTTATGAAAGCCTGTCCGCCATATGGTTGTCGCATCGAGGGATATGGACATATCCCAGTCCTTCGAAGTGGAGCTCCATTTTCCTGACCTCTGCCAAGTACGTGGCCATGGTGGAGTAAGAACATTGGAACTCCTTTCGCGCCTGATTGATGATCATCAGGGAGTCGCCTTTGACTTGGAGGCGCCAAACGCCTAATGCCGAGGCGGCACACAGCCCTACCATCAAACCTTCATATTCAGCGATGTTGTTGGTGGCCTTGAAGTCCAGGGCGACCACATACTGGAGAATGTTGCCGGTCGGGGAGACCAGGACAACTCCAGCCCCCGCGCCTTCGAGCCTGAAGGAGCTGTCGAAGAACAAAGTCCAAGGGGGAAGGCGCGGGTATTTCTTTAGTTTCAAGAGCGATGGGAGTCCATTCAGCAACAAACTCCGCCAGCTTCTGGCTCTTGATGGCGGTGTGGGGTACAAACTTGAGACATAATTCCCCTAGCTCCGCCGACCACTTGGTGACACGGCATTCATCTTCCCGGTTGTGGAGGATCTCTCGCAGAGGGTAGGCAGTGACAATCGTGATCTCTCACCCCTAGAAGTAGTGTCACAGCTTCTGGACGCCCTCCCTCTCCGCCACCAGTACAAGGGTAGTGGCAATGTACAGGAACAATGGCTCGCCAGGCCTGGGGGTGACCAACACTGGCGGGGAGGAGAAGTACTGCTTCAAGTCTTTGAATGCTCGTTGGGCCTCTTCTGTCCACTCAAAATTATTGGTCTTCTTCAGCAGTTTGAATAGGGGCAAGCTTCTTTCTCCCAACCGGGCGATAAATCGCTCGAGGGATGCCAGGCGACCAGCAAGGCACTACACTTGCTTGAGTCGAATCGGTGGCTTCATGTGCTCAATGGCTGCTATCTTGTCAGGATTAGCTTCAATGCCTCGATTGGACATGAGAAATCCTAACAGCTTCCCAAAGGGCATGCCGAACGCACACTTCTCGGGGTTGAGCTTCAAGCAGACCTTCCAGAGGTTGGCGAAGGTTTCCTCCAGATCTGTGATGATTTCTTCACTCTTCTTGACCTTCACAACCAAGTCATCGACGTACACCTCCAGATTTCGCCCTATCTATGGACGAAAAGAAATATGCATGGCACGTTGATAAGTAGAACCAGCATTCTTTAACCCAAAAGCCATTCTGATATAGCAATAAACACCCATGGGGGTTACAAAAGCGGTTTTTCCTTCGTCCTCCGCCACCATGCTAATTTGGTAGTACCTAGAGTACGCGTTCAGAAAGCACAACAGCTCGCATCCCGCTATCGAATTGACGATGAGATCGACGCGCGGCAGGAGGTAAGAATCCTTCGAGTAGGCCTTATTGAGGTCAGTGAAGTCGACGCACATCCGCCACTTCCCGTTGGATTTCTTGACAAGCATAGGGTTGGGAAGCCACTCAGTGTGAGAGACTTCCCTAATAATTCCTGAAGGGTTTCGTAGCATGGAAAACAAAAATTTTTCCTACGATTGCAACCAAACACCAAGATCATATCTAGGAGATGCAAGTAAACGGTTTCAGAAGGACTCACCCTCGTAGACCGAAAGCGGGAATAACGTTCCCGCAAACAAACGTGGTTGATGTAGAGGTACACTCCCGACTTCAAAGTCGCGAAGATGGCGCCACAAACGGCAGCCTCAGTACTTGGTCACACGTGCGGATCAACGATGACCTCCAATCCCTCGTTCCAGCGAGGCAGCGGAAGTAGTGGATCCCGGAAAACTCCAACAACACTACTGACTTAGTGGTGGTGGTGGTGAAGAAATAATTTCAGCGGCCGCTTAAGCCAGCTAAAACGGATCGGCAGGAGAAGGTACAATGGACCAACCAAAGGGTCATGGATGAACACCAAAGAGAGGAGCTCCTCCCTCCCTTTTATAGGAGGAGGAGGAGGCATGCCAAGGGGTGGGGTGGCCGGCGCATGGGGGGGCTGCCCCTTGCCCTCCCTCTCTTCATGTGAGTGATCTCTCCACTCACAAATTAACCACTTTGATTTCCATTAAAACCCCACCCAAGAAAATGAAAGGTTTTCTCCCATAAACATTTTTATTTCAGATTTAATATTTGTTAATTCTTTTAATTAACAAACATTAACATATACCCCCTTTAACTATTCGATATCGAAACTATTCCGCGATACTCAAAACAGTCCTATCTTGTCCATAATTTTCTCAGGTGTTTCGTATCCACTCAAATGCATCGATGAACCTTAAGTGTGTCACCCTACGGTTCGTGAATAAAATGGACATGATTGAGACTCCTCTCAGATCAATAATCATCAGCGGGATCTGGAGATCCATAATGACTCCCATTCACTCAACGATGAACTAGTGATCGGCGTAAACGAAAGCGACATAACCAATTCCTTTTGTCTCACGATATTTTACTTGTCAGGATCCGATCATCGGTATCAACTATACCTAGTTCGATCCGTTACCGACAAGTACTCTTTACTCGTTCCGTGATATAACATTCTTATGACCTAGTCACATGCTTGCAAGCGATGTCAATGTGATATCACCGAGAGGGCCCAGAGTATATCTCTCCGTCATCACGGATGGACAAATCCCACTCTTGATGCATGAGCCTCAACTAATACTTTCATAGTACCCAAATCCATCTTTATAGTCACCGTGTTACGGAGTGACGTTTGATGTCATCAAAGTACTCTTCCGAATTAGTGATTGACATCATCTCATGGTCTAAGGAAAAGAGCTATTTGAATGTGTTTGATACAGCAACAAACTAAATGACTTGATCGTATTTGCTATACCAACTTGGGTGTGTGTTCATCACATCATTCTTCTAATGACATGACCCGTTATTAATAACATCCAATGTTCATGATCAGAAACCTTGATCATCGGTTAATCAACGAGCTAGTTTAAAAGAGGCTTTACTAGGAACCTTTTTGTTTATTAAACACACATGTATTAACGTTTACGATTAATACAATTTTAGCATGAGAAATAAACATCTATTATAAACATGGAATATGATAATAAACAATTTATTATTGCCTCTCGGGCATATTCCCTTGATCTCCCACTTGCACTAGAGTCAATAATCTAGATTACATTGTGATGATTCTAACACCCATTGAGTTACGGTGTTGATCATGTTTTGCCCTTGGGAGAGCTTTAGTCAACGAGTGCCACATTCAGATCCGTGTGCACTTTGCAAATCTTTATATCGCCATCCTTGACATGTTCACGGATGGAGTGAAACCGACGCTTAATATGTTTGGAATTATTGTGTGACATTGGTTCTTTAGCATTGGCTATGGCACCAATGTTGTCACAATAGATAAACATCGGGTCAAACGCACTCGGAACCACACCTAGTTATGATATGAACATCTTCATCCAAACCGCTTCGTGCCTTACGAAGCGACAATATATTCCGCCTCTGTTGAAGATCCCGCCACCACAGTTGCTTGGAACTTCTCGACTCACTTGCTCCTCCATTCATTTCAAAAATGTACCGGATTGAGACTTAGAGTCATCGGATCGATTAATCAAAGCTAGCGTCGACGTAACACTTTGGCGACGAGCTCTTCTTCACCACCATATATGAGAAACATATCCTTAGTTCTTCTTTAGTATTTAATGATATTCTTGACCTGCTTCCAGTGTTCATAACCTGGATCGATCGAGTACCTGCTAGTCAAACTAATAGCATGTGCCACATCCGGTCTTGTACACAACATAGCATACATGATAGAGCCTATGGCTGAAGCATAGGGAATCTTATTCATTACTTCTCTATCTTCTGTTTGTAGCTGGACTCTGAAGTCTTACTCAACGTCTTGCCTTGCATCATAGGTAAGAACCCTTTCTTACTTTCGTCCATTCTAAACTTCTTTAGAATCTTGTCAAGATATGTACTTTGTGATAGCCCAATTAAGCGTCTCGATCTATCTCTATAGATTTTGATGCCTAAAATATATGCCGCTTCACCAAGGTCCTTCATTGAAAACTTCTTGTTTAAGTAATCTTTTACACTTTTCAAAAGTTCTATATCATTTCCTATCAACAATATGTCATCCACATATAATATCGAGAAATGCTATAGAGCTCCCACTCACTTTCTTGTAAACACAAGATTCTCCGTAAGTTTGGACAAATCCAAAACCTTTGATTACCTCATCAAAATGGAGATTCCAACTTCGTGATGCTTGCTTGATCCATAAATGGATCGCTGAAGTTTGCATACCTTATTAGCATCCTTAGGATCAACAAAACCTTTGGGTTGTATCATATACAACTCTTCCTCAATGTTTCTATTAAGGAGCATGGTTTTGACATCCATCGCGCGATTTCATAATCGAAAAATGCAGCAATTGCTAACATAATCCTAACAGACTTTAGCATCGCTACGGGTGAGAAAGTCTCATCGTAGTCAACTCCTTGAATTTGTCGAAAACCCTTTGCGACAAGTCGAGCTTTATAGACGGTCACATTACCATCAGCGTCTATTTTCTTTTTGAAAATCCATTTGTTCTCAACGGCCTTACGGTCATTGGGTAGGTCCACCAAAGTCCATACTTGGTTTTCATACATGGATCCCATTTCGGATTTCATGGCTTCTAGCCATTTGTCGGAATCTGGGCTCATCATCGCTTCATCATACGTCGCAGGGTCATTATTCTCAACTACCATGACATTCATAGTAGGAACATAAAAGTCAGGAGCATTATGCGCTCTTGTTGACCTGCGAGGTGCGGTAGTGTTCTCTTTCGGAGTTTCATGATCCTTATCATTAGTTCCCTCTTCATTTGGTGAAGTCAACTCGAGAAACAACTTCCGCGCTGCTGCACTTGCCATTCCATGAAGAGAAGGTTCAACAACCTCGTCGAGTTCTACCTTCCTACTACTCACACCTTCGAGAGAAACTCTTTTTCCAAAAGGATCCATTCTTGGCAACGAAAACCTTGCCCTCGGATTCGTGATAGAAGGTGTACCCAATTGTTTCTTTAGGGTATCCTATGAAGACGCATTTTTCCGCTTTGGGTTCGAGTTTATCAGGTTGAAGTTTCTTCACATAAACATCGCATCCCCAAACTTTTAGAAATGATGACTTAGGTTTGTTGCCAAACCATAATTCATCTGGTGTCATTTCAACGGATTTAGATGGTGCCCTATTTAAAGTGAATGCAATTTGTTTCTAGTGCATGACCCCAAAATGAAAGTGGCAAATCTGTAAGGGACATCATAGATCGAACCATATCCAATAAAGTACGATTCTGATTTCGGATACACCATTCTGTTGTGGTGTTCCAGCGAGTGAGTTGTGAAACTATTCCACATTGTTTCATGTGTGTGCCAAACTTCGTAACTAAGATACTCTCCTCCACGATCGGATCGTAGAAATTTGATCTTTTGTTACGATGATTTTCTACTTCACTCTGAAATTCTTTGAACTTTTCAAATGTTTCAGACTTGTGTTTCATTAAGTAAATATATCCATATCTACTCAAATCATCCGTGAAAGTAACGTAACGATATCCACCACGCGTGACACACTCATTGGACCACACACATCGGTATGTATGATTTCCAATAAGTCGGTTGCCCGCTCCATTGTACCAGGAAAAGCGGGGTTCTAGTCATCTTGCCCATGAGGCATGGTTCACATGTCTCAAATGATTCATAATCAAGTGATTCTAGTAGTCCATCGAATGGAGCTTCTTCATGCGTTTAACACCAATATGACATAAGCGGCAATGCCACATATATGCAGCAATATCATCATTCAACTTAATTCTTTTGGCATTCACATTATGAACATGTGTACTATTATCAAGATTCAAAATAAACAAACCATTCTTTTTCGGTGCATGACCATAAAAGATATTATTCATATAAATTGAACAACCATTGTTCTCGGACTTGAATGAATAACCGTCTCGCATTAAACAAGATCCAGATATGATGTTCATGCTCAACGCAGCACTAAATAACAATTATTTAGGTTTATAACTAATCCGATGGTAATTGGATAGGTAGCGTCGACGGCGATCACATCAACTTTTGATCCATTGCCGACCAGCGCATCATTACCTCATCCCTTGCTAGTTGTCGCTATTCCTTAGCTCCTGTTTGAGTTACATATGTTAGCAACCGAACCAGGTATCAAATACCAGGCACTCTGCAGTACTAGTAAGGTACACATCAATAACATGTATATCATATATACCTTTGCTAACTTTCCGTCCTTCTTATCGGCCCGGATATTTTGGGCGATTCGCTTCCAGTGCCCAGTGCCCTTGCAATAAAAACATTCGATGTCGACTTAGGGCCAGCCTTGGTCTTCTTCTCGGATGTAGCATGAGACTTGCCCTTCTTCTTGAAGTTTCCCTTAGACTTACCTTTCTTCTTGAAACTGATAGTCGTTTGGACCCTCCACACGGGATGGTCCTTCGTGATCTCCACTTCAGCAGGTTTTAGCATTGTGACAGTTCGAGGAGAGACTTCTTCATGCCCTGCATGTTGTAGTTCATCACAAAGCTCTTGTAGCTTGGTGGCGGCCAGAGAACACGATGAATTCCTAGCTCAATGGGGATCGTTATTCCCAAAGCTATGAGTTTATCGGCGTACCAGACATTTTGATGCACGTGCTCACTAACTGAGCTGTTTTCCTCCATCATGCAGCTAAAGAACTTTTGAAGCTTCATAACTCTCTACTGCGGCATGGGTGTCGAAGATCATTTTCAACTCCTCATTGTATCAAAAGCATTCTTTGTGCTCAAAGCGTTTTAGCGGCTTTCGGGCTCAAGGCCATACAAAATGCCGCATTGAACTAAAGCTGTGGTCCTCCTTGCGAGTCAAGAAAACATTTTTCTCCTCCTCGGGGCATCATCGGTAGGCGGGTCACCTAGCGGTGCTTCTAGCACATAGCTCCTTTGAGCGTGAACAGGAGAATCCTCGAGTTAAGGGCCCAGTTGGTAAAGTTGCTACCATTGGTGGCTAGTTTCTCTTTCTCCATGAGCAGATTGAAATTGAAAATAGGGGTGCCATCTACAACATATTTGCAAAGTTATTTAGACTAAGTTCATAATAGATTAAGTTCAATGTTAATTCAAAATTAATACGAGAACTCCCACTCAAAAACAACATCCCTCTAGTCATTTTTAGTGATTACATGAACCAAATTCACTATACCGAAACCGATCATCACGTGAGACGGCATAGTTTCAAAGGCGAACATCAATATGTTCATCATATCATCCATATGACTCATGCTTTACCTTTAGGTTCGTGTTCGAGGCCATGTCTGTACATGCTAGGCTCGCCAAGTAGAACCAAAGTATTTGCATGTGTAAATCTGGCTTACACCCGTTGTATGCGACGTAGAGTCTATCACACCCGATCATCACGTGGTGCTTGAAGCAACGAACTTTCTTAACGGTGCATACTATGGAAGAACACATTATTATCTTGATATTAATTTGGAGGGATCATCTTATAGTGCTATCGACGTGATCATAATCAAGCAAAATAAGATGCATAAAAGGATTAACATCACATGCATGAATAAAGTGATATGATATGGTCCTTTCAAAGACTTGATCTCCATCTTGTGCGACATGGTATGATCTCCATCATTCCACCGGCATGGCACCAAGGTCCATGATGCTGCCATCTTGATTGTCTTCCTCCATTACAATATATCACATGGACATATATTTAGCACGCAGGCCATAAAAGAAAAACAACCAAATGGCTCCTGCCGTTTGTTTAAATTTACAATAAATTTCATTTCATACAACAATCTTTGTATCAATGACCATATCACATCACAAGCCCTGCAAAAACAAGTTAGACGCCTCTAATTTATTTTTGCATATTTTACGTGGTTTTGGGCTTTCTAGGAAAAACTATTCTTACCTACGAACAAGAACCACAACGGTGATAAAAACATTATTAGCAAACCGTTGTAAATTAGATCATGACTATAGTGGGAGAAATCGACACCCGCCAAAGCCACTTATGCAATACTAGTTGCATGTCGAAAGGAACAAGTCTCATGTGCGAGGACATGTAAGGTTAGTCCGGGCCGCTTCAAATCCCACTATGCCACCATGATCCAAAATACACGAAAGTATGCAATAACATGATCATCAACGCCCACATCCACATGTGTTTTAAACCGTACAAAACATCTACGCATAGACACGGCTCGATACCCTTTGAAGGGTTTCGTAGCATGGAAAACAAAAATTTTTCCTACGATTGCAACCAAACACCAAGATCATATCTAGGAGATGCAAGTAGCGGTTTGAAGGACTCACCTCGTAGACCGAAAGCGGGAATAACGTTCCCGCAAACAAACGTGGTTGATGTAGAGGTACACTCCCGACTTCAAAGTCGCGAAGATGGCGCCACAAGCGGCAGCGCCAGTACTTGGTCACACGTGCGGATCAGCGATGACCTCAATCCCTCGTTCGGTAGGCAGCGGAAGTAGTGGATCTGGAAAACTCCAACAACACTACGACTTAGTGGTGGTGGTGGTGAAGAAATAATTTCAGCAGCGCCGCTTAAGCCACGGCTCGAAAAGCGGATCGGCAGGGAGGAGGAGAATGGACCAACCAAAGGGTCATGGATGAACACCAAAGAGAGGAGCTCCTCCTCCCTTTTATAGGAGGAGGAGGAGGCATGCCAAGGGGTGGGGTGGCGGCGCATGGGGGCTGCCCCTTGCCCTCCCTCTCTTCATGTGAGTGATCTCTCCACTCACAAATTAACCACTTTGATTTCCATTAAAACCCCACCCAAGAAAATGAAAGGTTTTCTCCCATAAACATTTTTATTTCAGATTTAATATTTGTTAATTCTTTTAATTAACAAACATTAACATATACCCCCTTTAACTATTCCGATATCCCGAAACTATTACGGCGATACTCAAAGCTTGATCCATCTTGTCCATATTTTTCTCAGGTGTTTCGTATCCACTCAAATGCATCGATGAACCTTAAGTGTGTCACCCTACGGTTCGTGAATAAAATGGACATGATTGAGACTCCTCTCGGATCAATAATCATCGGCGGGATCACGGAGATCCATAATGACTCCCATTCACTCAACGATGAACTAGTGATCGCGTAAACCGTAAAAGCGACATAACCAATTCCTTTTGTCTCACGATATTTTACTTGTCCGGATCCGATCATCGGTATCAACTATACCTAGTTCGATCCGTTACGACAAGTACTCTTTACTCGTTCCGTGATATAACATTCTTATGACCTAGTCACATGCTTGCAAGCGATGTCAATGTGATATCACCGAGAGGGCCTGCAGTATATCTCTCCGTCATCACGGATGGACAAATCCCACTCTTGATGCATGAGCCTCAACTAATACTTTCATAGTACCCAAATCCATCTTTATAGTCACCGTGTTACGGAGTGACGTTTGATGTCATCAAAGTACTCTTAGGAATTAGTGATTGACATCATCTCATGGTCTAAGGAAAAGAGCTATTTCGAATGTGTTTGATACTGACAACAAACTAAATGACTTGATCGTATTTGCTATACCAACTTGGGTGTGTGTTCATCACATCATTCTTCTAATGACATGACCCGTTATTAATAACATCCAATGTTCATGATCGAAACCTTGATCATCAGTTAATCAACGAGCTAGTTTAAAAAGAGGCTTTACTAGGAACCTTTTTGTTTATTAAACACACATGTATTAACGTTTCTGATTAATACAATTTTAGCATGAGAAATAAACATCTATTATAAACATGGAATATGATAATAAACAATTTATTATTGCCTCTCGGGCATATTCCCTTCAATTCCTGCGCGCAACAGCTTCTCTACCTCCTCCCGAATGGCATCTTGCCGCTCTGGTGCCTATCTTCGGACCTTTTGTCAGACCGGGCGCACTCCTGGGAGTGTTGCCAATCGATGCTCGATCACCTCCCTGGGGACCCCAGTCATATCGGATGGTTGCTAGGCAAACACGTCAGAGTTAGATCGGAGGAAGGTGACGAGCGTGTCTTCCTATTTGGCACTGAGGTTGGAGCCAATGGTGACGGTCTTCCCAGGCTCGCCCTCACTCAAGGAGACCACCTTAACCTCGCTGGCCGAGCTAGGCGAGGCACGGTTCTTCGCCTAAGGGTCTCCCGGACAGGCAGCATCAGCCTACCTGATACAGGCGGCGCCGGCCAGGTCCGATGCATGCTTTTCGCAATGCAGGGCTTTCGGCTTGTCCACCTGGATGACTATGGGGCCACTAGGCCCTGGTATCTTCAGCACCATCCAGGCATAGTGGGTTGCCACCATTAAATTGGCCAACGCCGGTCGGCCAAGCAGGGCATTGTACAAGAGGTCAAAATCGGCGACTTCGAAATCCACCATCTCCGTACGGTAGTTGCTTTCTTCCCCGAAGGTGACGAGAAGGCGCACTTGGCCTAGGGGCACCGAGCGAGCCCCCGGGGTGATGCCATAAAAGGGCAGGGCTGGGCCCAACTCCAATCGTGATATCTGAAGCGTTCGGAATGCCTCAGAGGATAGCAGGTTGACAGAGCTCCCTCCGTCCACTAGCACTCGCCCAATCTTCACGTTCTGGATCGTGGGCAAAACCACGATCGGAAGATGACCTAGGCTAGTAGTGCTCTCAGGGTGGTCGGCCCGACTAAAGGTGATCGGTTCCTACGACCACTTCAACATCCGACTTGCCCCTGAGCTCGGTACCATGACGCAGACCTCCCTCCTCAGTCGTTTGTTCGTCGTGTTGGAGGGGTTGGTGGCCGAGCCACCATGGATGTACATCACGGTTTGATCCACCTGCTGGAAGGCCAGTGGGGTAGGGTCTTTTTCTTGCTCGTCATCGTGAGGGCGGCGCTCCTTAAGCCCCTACTCCATCAGCTTGCTCACAACCTGGCAGTTGGCCAGGTTGTGGGTGTTGGACCTGTGGATCGGGCAGTAGTGCCTACCCTCCTTCTCGCAGCCACCGTTCCTCCGTTCCCGACGATCATCTCGCGGGTCACGATGGTCGCACCCTTGCGTCCTTTTATCCCTACGCTCACGCCCAGCGGCCAAGACCCACATGGTCTCACCAGCCTCGCGCCTCTTTGTCTTCTTTCTCGTAGGGCCGAGATCGCTTGAATCCCCGGCCTCATCTCCGCCATGACCATCCGCCGACCTAGACACTGGCCCCCAAGCTTCCGCTGCCCGCGCGCATTGTGCGCTAGGGAGAAAAGCTCAGAAGTAGTGGTGATGTCATGGGTGGCCATATTCTCCCGCATCTTGTGGTCCCGAATGCCTCTCCGAAAGGTGATGACGACTGACTGCTCGGAGATCCGGGGGATCGTATTGCGACAATGGCTGAATAGCCAGATGAAGTCGCGCAATGACTCCCCTCTCTCCTGTTCGAGGGCATGGAGATCATCCTCCATGCCCGGTTGTGTGTACGAACCTTGAAAGTTGGCGACAAACGGGCCGCACAACCCCTCCCACGAGTGTACTAACCCTCGTGGGAGGTTCAACAGCCAGGATTGGGCGGACCCTGTCAAGGCCGTTGGGAAGTAGTTGGCCATGGCCTTTTCGGACCCGCCAGCGGCCTGCACCACCATGGTGTAGATCTATAAGAATTCTTCTGGGTTGGTGGTGTCATCGTACTTCTCGATCGATGCCAGGCAAAACCTTTCGGGCCACGCCACATGGCGCAGCCTTCAAGAAAATGGTTGGCAACCAATGTCGTAGGGGGAGTCATGCCATCCACCTGAACCCCGGCCCAGAGACCATGCCGGGGAGCGCGGATCTCGACTCCCCAAAGAACCAGAGGAATAGACCTCCTCCCTCCTCCGGATGTGAGATTCATGGGAGGAGCTTTCATCCCTAGGAGCCATCCGCCTATCGCGGCCTTGCCCCTAGGCACGACGGCGCTGCAAATGATCACGCAGATCATCGCCACGCCGCCGGTGATGCTCCTCTAGATGAACCCTCAGGTCCTCGCGGCTCCTCGCAGAACCGAGACCCTTATCTTGTATGCCCTTTCCTTTGTTCTGGCCCTCCTGGCTAGAGTGCTTCCTGCTCGGGCGGCTGGACGCTTGGGTGTAGCCAACACGTGCCCTTGACCGAGGGGTACCGACGGTACCCGACCGGGCGTGCATCCCCACACGGAGCTGGGCCGTGTCTACGAGGCTAGCAATATCCCAAAGCCACGGCGCTGCCAGAGTGTCTCCCGCCAGTTCCACCGGAGGGTGGTCCAGGAGGAGACGGACTGCATGCAAGTTATGGGCTGGAGTGGCTGCCTCCATGGCCAACCGTCGCTGAACCGGATGTCCCGCCACCGTGAGGGGGCATCATCGCCTCCCTACCAGGGTGGAGTGAGATGATCCCCAGTCCGGCGAGAGTGCCGGGATGTGTCCTGAGCGCTGCTAGCCTTCACCGCCCCTTCATGCTGCAAGTGCAAACTCGCCATCACCAGATGACTGGAATCCATCGGAGAGATGTCCAGGTAAGCCAACCGCTAGCCCCCTACCTGGAGCGCCCCTATCAGCATTTTTTTCCAACAGGATATCTCCTGGGCAGAGATTTAGGTTCGTAGGGGGTGCTTTCACGGCGGGACAGCTGACGGTCACTCTCTCGGGGGATACCGGTGGTCGACGGACCAAAGAAGAAGAATGCACCAAGGAGCGGGAAGGAGGAGCACACCAGAGGACACACTGACGTAACCAGGTCCGGGCCCCTAGTGTGGGTAATAGCCCTACGTCCTGCAAGATCGTTGTTTTTTTGTGTATATTGGAGTGGTTACAATGCTTCTTCTTAGGAGGAAACTAGGACTCCCAAAGAACCCAGAACCCAAGATCCGATCCCCCTCCTCCATGCACCAGAGCTCCTTTATATATGCGGGGCTGGCTTGGGCAGGTGAGAGGATAACATCATGCTGAACCATGATTCATTTATTACACCCGTCAATTCAGTCTTGTCTCCAAGCCTCATGCTTCATGTTGTAGTAGAACTTCGCCCGGTCCGCCCAGGATAGGTGTGAGGCGTCAGAGGGACAGGCCGCCGACCTGCTGACAGAAGGTCTCTTCGTAATCAATGGCTCTGACACAGCGTGTCAGAGGGAGGAGGCTTCGGAGCGAATCCTTCTTCTCCTCCTTTTGGTCGCCCTCGTGCTCTGGCCAACACCCAGCGAGAGGGGCCTGAATGCCTGCATGCTCGCCAGGCTGCCACGTGGGCTGACGCCGGCGAGAAGTGCCTAAACTCCTGCCTGCTCGCCAGGCTACCACGTGGGTCGATGCCCGGCAAGAGGGGCCTGAGCGACCGCCTGCTCGCCAGGCCGCCACGTGGGCGGACGCCCAACGAGAGGGGCCTGAGCGCCCGCCTGCTCGCTAGGCCACCATATGGGTCTACGCCTGGCAAGAGGGGCCTGATTGCCCGCCTACTCACCAGGCCACCATGTGGGCCGACGCTCGGCGAGAGGGGCCTGATCGCCCTCCTGCTCGTCAGGTCATCTTAGTTATCTGCGGCGGAGAGGGCACCTGGCATAAAGTACGTCGACAATGTCCAAACAAGATAATTTGTTGGCTAACGAGTACAAAGAATTGATGATAGATTGTTTGGATGATTTGGCCAAGACAAGGTTGGTTACATTGGATCAGCTTAAAAGGAATAATGAAAGGGTTGCTAGAGCATACATGTGATGCCCTAGAATTTGAGAGCGATCCTAGGGTTTTCTTTCTTGGTTGTTCCGGAAAGAAAGAGGGTTTTGTCGGGGAATGAAATAATTGAAGAATATGCGGCAATTTAATATTAAAAATTGGAGTTTTGGGCTAGTTTCCGCTGGGCTGAGGCAACCTGGGCCTGGGCCAGGAATTTCTTTTTCCCCCTCTCCTCCCCATGCCTTGGTGAGCCGGCCCACCACCCCCTTTAAGTGGCGCCCCTCCCCTTTGGCCAGCCACCTCCCCCCTTTGCCCTAGGGCGCCTCCCCTTCCTCCCCCTAGCAGCCGCCACCCTCTCCTCTTCCTCCCCTGCGTGGTGGCTCAAGATCCACCACGAACCGCGAAGGAGAAAGCGAGAAAGGGTTGCATTGGAAGTTTGTCGACGCCAGCGTGCGCGACCGTACCGGTACAACACCGTGTGTTCCTTAGAAAGGGCACGATGAGGAGGAACATGGCATAAGCATGTGCATCAATCATATGCATTTTACTGAAGTGGTGTGGACTCTTTGATGTGGTATTGTATATGTCGGGACCCCGAATTTGCAAATCCGGACCCTCTGTGTATTCAGCACTAGTCCAGGAACGCGCTAGTGCACACAGTCTTAACATTGGTAAATATCACAATCATACCACTCGATACCAATAAAGTACTTTATTTAAATAACCAAACTGGTTACTCGACCTTATGGCCAAGTTACAAATGTATGCCTCGTAAGGCGAAACTTATTCAGAGAAAAATAATAGCAGCGGAAAATCAAATAACTTCGTGGCGCCATCCAGTATACCACAGGCAACTGACTGGGCTCGCATCCCTAAGTAGACGGATCCTCTTGGAGTTCCTCCTCCAAAGTGGCGTAATCTCCTCTTCAAGCGATATTGTGTTGAGGCAAGGGTGAGTACTTGGTACTCGACAAGTCATGCCTGAGAATGCAAGCTAATATACTATATGCATGGCTTGGTACAAAGGAATAGCTCAAGGTATATTTGCAGAAACAGCTTTTGACAAGTAATATAAGTAGATTCAAAGCGATAAAAAAATAAGTAAAGCGTAAATAACTTTTCAAGAAGTTTAATAAACATTTTTCCCCATCCTAAACCACATTTCCATCATCTTCATTATTAAACCAACCCAACTTTTCAAACCAAAGTTATTTTTGAGAAAGTCTAACCCTTGACTGTAATTCAGAGCATTGTCGATCACAGTGGACTCGGCTATTCAAATAGATTCTAAACTCTGCAGAGGTTATGCACTTTACCCACAAGATACTGAGTCAAACACCACAAAGGCGAGTTCAGTAACAAAGCCTTTCTAAGCCTCAAACAACACAGGTGGTCCTCTCCTGTTAGTGCTCTACACCATCCCTTCCCTTAGCCAAGGCGAAGTATGGGACCAACACACCGTTAGATGGGTATCGGCCCACGACCACGATCGCTCCCCGCACAATCACACAAGCGGTGTAATTGACACCACGAGGCTCCACAAGTGAGTCCTTAGCGACTTAGTCAACTAGGGCCGTCCCATTCCAGCCATGTGGTTGCAAGTATGACCCAGTTCAAAGGCTTGCAAGGTTAAGTCCTTAGAGTGACCAGGGCAAGACTACCCGAAGAACCAAATCAACATCCCCAATGCCACAACTGGCCCACCTGATTACTTTTGCCACATGCCGGTCAGCGTTTTATCAAAACCCCAGTTGATTACCAAGCACCACGTGCTATCAACATCACATGGTACCTTTCCAAAACAGGTTCAATATATCATTAAGTCAATATTAACATTTGATTGTCCAAAACCATGTCATGAGCACGTAGCAGGTCTAAGCAGTATACTACAACGGTCTAAACCCATGTTGGCAATTTAATAATGTCCAACTAGTAAAACACAACTAGGGTGACAAGGGGTCATGGCACATACTTAAATAATCAAGGTGTCATACAGCAAATTGGTATTTATCTAACCCCCATGTTTAAACAAAGTATCTTTCTATTTGAACTAGCATGCAATAGTTTAAATCAAAATAGATTTCGAAATAGGATCAACATGGTCAAAGCACAACTTGCCTTCAAAAAGTACTTGTTCTTGGTCTTGAGTTGGATCCTGAGTCAATACTTCTCCCTCGAATCCTTCCGGCACTTCAACGTCTACTCGTAAAGCGTGCAAATAGCAAATACACAAATAAACACTAGGCAAAAACATCCCAAAACTCCAAATAAAATCCATAAACAGAGAGAACATAATTTTCTGGATTTTTAGAAACTGGAATCGTCAATTTTGGAGTTAAGACGCAAAAGTTATGATTATTTAAAGTTTAAATAATCAATTAAATAATTTTACAGAGAAAAAATTTAGTCCAAAAATTAAATAAAATTCATATTTAGGTAGATCTCAATTTTATACAAATTTAGAAATTTGAATCACTCAAATCGGAGTTGAAAGCACTTAAAAGTTATAAGCGTTTGAAGTTTGAAACAAAATCAAAATCATTATTTCAAATTAATAAATCATTTTCTTTTCGGAAATTAATTATTGTGTCGGCATGGACACGTGTCGGCTCTGATTGGCTGGTGGCGTCGGCCGGCTCATGGGCTCGACTCACGGCGCGGTTCGGTCCACGGTGAACCCGGTCCACGGCTCACGTGAGGCCGGCAGTGGGTCCGCCTCGGGTGGCGTCACTTGCGGCGTCGTGAGGCTCGACCCTCGGCGGTGGGACCCAGCGTGACGTCATGGGTGACGTCGGCGCTTGGCTGGTCGTCGGCCCGACATGCGGGCCCTTCGACACGCGGGCCGCGTGTCGGCGTCACCTGCCAGCGTGGGCGGCCGCGTCGGTCCATCTTCCCGACACGTGGCGCCAATCTCGGCCAGATTGATTTGAAAATCAACGCGCGGATTAGATCGGTGTTGACGCGTTTGGAGTTAACGCATTGATTTGGACCGTTGGATCTAGATCCGATGGTCGAGATTAGATCTGGAAATCGTAACGCCAATCTCACCGTGCGATGACGTGGCGTGATCTCGGCGTTGGATCTTGATCGGACGGCCGAGAGCTCGCGGTCCGGCGATGGCTTATGGCGGCGCTGCTCACCGGCGCGGAAGACGACGACCTTGCCGACGGCGTTTACGGCGCGCTTCCGGCGAGGTGAGAGATCCTTCGGTGCGTCTCGTCGGTGAGTCCGGATCCGGGGTCAACGGCGGCAGAGGACGACTGACGGCATTTAACGCAGCGAAAACCGCGGCGGAGCGTTACGGCAACTCCGGCGGCGATTGCGGCTGAACGGCGGCGGCTCGACGACGTTGTTCAGGTCTACGGTGCGCTGAAGTCTAGGTCACGGCCGTGGTGGCGGCGCATTAAATAGCAGCCTCGGCGTCAGTGAAACGCGACGGAGACCGAGGTCGACACGGTTTCGACGGGCGAGTCCGGGCGGCGCAGACGGAGAGGGTGGCGTGGCAGCGCGACAGCCGTTGGATCTCGATCCAACGGTCGCGAGTTTGGGTCCGGTCGGACTTCGAGCGGTAGGCTGGCTCGGTCGGGCTCGGGCTCGGGCTCGGTGGCGTGGCTCAATCGTGGCCGTTGGATCAAGATCAAGCAGTCACGCAGCGGTTAGGCTTCGGCCAAGTGGGTTGATCGAGTCACGTGGCTCGGGTCGGACTCGAACTCGAGTCCGACTTCGGGCCTCGATCGGATGAGCGATGTAGACTTCGGTTTGGATTTCCAATGATTTAATATTTAAAATAATTCCCGATAATTCATTTAATTCATTAAAAATAGCAAATGACTCGAAAAATTCGAAAAATTCGAAAATATTTTGGATCATTTTGGACTCAAATAAAATATTTCCAAAAAAATTTTAAATGCAAAATTAAATTCTTTAATTATTTCAAAATGGAATAAATTCAAATAAATTCCAAATAAATCCAAATAAATTCGAAAATTCCAAAAATTCACCAAAGTGCCAAATCACACATGAATTTAAGAAAAGCAAAATTTTTGGGTGTTACAAACCTCCCCCCTTAATAGAATCTCGTCCCCGAGATTCAGGGCTTACTAAAGGAATAGGTTTGGAAACTCTTTCTTCAAATCCTCTTCGCGCTCCCAAGTCGCGTCGCTTTCTTCATGGTTGCTCCACTGAACTCTACAGAAACGGGTTGACTTGTTTCTAGTTTCTCGATCCATTGTGTCCAGAATCCTCACGGGATACTCCTTATAAGTCAAATCCTCTTGCAACTCAATTGACTCTAGCGGTGTCTGTTCCTCAGGAACTCGGAGACACTTCTTCAACTGGGACACATGGAATACATCATGCACTCCTGCTAACGATTGTGGCAACTCCAGCTGATAAGCAACCTCGCCTCTGCGGCTCACAATCTTAAATGGTCCAACATAACGGGGTGCGAGTTTCCCTTTGGCATGGAACCTCTTAACTCCCGAGAGGCGTAACTCGAGGTATACAAAGTCTTACGGTTCAAAACTCAAATCTCGGCGACGATTGTCAAGATAACTCTTCTGCCGAGATTGGGCGATCTTCAACCTTTCCCTAATCATAGCGACCGCTCTTGACCTCTTGAAGAATATCAGGTCCAAAGACACGGCTCGCCGGTCTCATTCCAATTCAATGGCGTCCGACAGGTCGACCATACAAAGGCCTCAAAGGTGACATCGTAAACTAGCCTCGATAACTATTGTTGTAATCGAACTTCGGCATACGGCAAACTCTTATCCCAAGAGGTAGCATAAGCTAATGCACAAGCTCTTAACATATCCTCCAGAATGGTTGACTCTTTCTTGCCTGTCCATCCGTCTGCATGGATGATAAGCCGTCTTGAAGTTCAAGCGGGTTCCCATGGCTTCATGCAACTTATTCGAGAACCTTGAGGTAAATTGGGTACCTCTGTCTGATACAATCCTCTTTGGCACTCCGTGCAAACAGACAATCGATCATGTATAATTACGCTAATTTATCTCCCGAGTAAGTGGTCTTCACGGGGATAAAATGGGCTACTTTAGTCAAGCGATCCACTATAACCCATATGGAGTCATAACCTCCACGAGTCTTGACAAACCGGTAATGAAATCCATTCCGATTTCCTCCCACTACCACTCGGGTATTTTCAGCGGTTGTAGCAATCCTGTTTGGTCTCCTCGATGCATTGCCTTGACTCTACGGCATACGTCGCACAATGCAACATGCTCGGCAACTTCACGTTTCATACTCGGCCACGAGAATCTCTCCTTGAGATCTCGATACATCTTGGCGCTTCAGGATGAATTGAATACTTGGAGTCATGGGCTTCTTCGAGAATCAGTTGCTTTAACTCCTTCTTGTTAGGCACACAAATCCGATCCTTCATCCATAACGTGCCTTGCTCATCCAACTTGAAGTCCTGCCTTGCCTTCCTCCTTGATGGACTTAATCCTGCGGATCTTGTCATCATCATACATCCTTCTCGAATCTGGTCCTCTAAAGTAGGCTTTACTTCCAATGCGGCCAAGAATCCGCTAGAGTACAACCTCAATCTTCATTTTCGAAAATCCTCACATAACTCATCGACTTGTGGCTAGCAACGTACTCACGGTATGGCTTTTCCGACTCGAGCATCGGCTACTACGTTGGCCTTCCGGGATGGTAATGGATTCCAACATTATAGTCCTTGATTAACTCTAACCATCTCCTCGCCTCATATTCAGATCCGATTGGGTGAATATGTACTTAAGGCTCTTATGATCCGTATATACTTCACATCTGTTTCCAATCAGATAGTGACGCCATATCTTCAAAGCATGCACTACGTCAGCGAACTCTAAGTCATGTGTCGGATAATTTTCCTCAAGCGGCCTCAAGCGCCTTGATGCATAAGCGGCGACCTTTCTATTCTACATCGGCACACATCCAAGTCCTTGGCGCGATCGTCACAATAAATATCGAAGCTTTGAGCAACATCCGGTAGAACTAACACCGGTCTTGATGTCAATCGCTTTTCGATTCCTGAAATCCTTTTTCACATTCCGGGCGTCCATGCAAACTTCTTTTCCTTCCTCGGCAATTGCGTAAGAGGTTTCGCAATTGTCGAGAAGCCTTCGATGAAACGGGCGGTAGTATCCTGCCATTCCAAGGAAACTCGAATCCCGGGTCACAGTCTTGGTACTGTTCCCAATGTAACACAGCTTCTACTTTGCTTGGATCTACTGGCGACTCCTGCTGCGGTCATTACATGTCCAAGAAACTCCACCTTGTCCTTCCAAAAATCACACTTGCTGAACTTGGCGAAAAGTTGCTTTGTTCCTCGCCTTTTCCAAAACTCGCCTTAAGTGTTCGGCATGTTCATCCTCGGTCTTGGAGTAGATTAGGATATCGTCTATGAACACGACGACAAACTTGTCCAAATATTCCATGAACACCTTATTCATCATATTCATGAAATAATTTGGCGCATTCGTCGGCCCAAAGGACATAGCGTAAACTTCGTAATGTCCATATCTTGGCGAGAATGCGATCTTGAATATCTTACGATCGGATCTTCAATCGATGGTATCGATCTCGAGATCAATCTTGGAGAAAACTCCGGCTCCTCTCAACTGATCAAACAAATCATCAATCCTGGGTAGCGGATACTTATTCTTCACGGTGACTTCATTGAGCGCCACGATAGTCGATGCACATCCTGAAACTTCCGTCCTTTTTCTTGACAAACAAAACTGGTGCTCCCCACGGCGACGAACTTCGGTCGATAAATCCTTTCTCCATTAACTCTTCTAGCTGTTTCTTCATCTCTTTGCTATCGGTCTTTGTGCAGGTACAAGCTCTATCACAAACTCTATGTCCCCGCCTCGCGGCATACCGTAGATCTTCAGGGAAAAACATCGGGTACTCATTCACTCTTTGGGACATCCTCTATGCTGATTACCTTGGTACTGTTAACCATCAGCTGTCCATCTCTAGCTGCAGTGGCTTGAAATTCCACTTTCTTACCACACGGGCTCTCAATCGAGATAGTCCTTCGTCCACAATCCAATACGGCCTTGTGCTTGGATAACCAATCCATTCCCAATATGACGTCTAAGGTGCAGGTCTCCAAAATTATAAGGTTTGCTAGGAACTCTGTTCCACCTATTAGTATTCTCACCGGAACATCCTACTTTCGCTCGGAGTTCGGAACCAGGGTTTGAACTAAAAGCATGCACTTAAGTCTTGCAATCTGAGTTAAGTCCCTTCATAAAACGAGACTGCGGCTTTATCTCGTCGCTACATCCTCAGTGCGTAGCGTGCTAGCTGTGTGAACTTGTTCGGGTAGTCGGCCACCGGTGATTACCTTGCTTGATGCTCTGAACTCCTCTTTCTTAAGATCCATGATTCCTTCAGGCACGTGATCTTGTCGGAATGCAAATCTGTGAACTCTTCCCAAGTGATATCTTGAGGGTTCTCTTGCGTGGCACGAAGTTCTCCCACCATTCGGATTTGTTCCTTTCCAACCGATGAGAAGCGTAGAGTACCTTCTCATTTCCTATGCATTGAGCTATGTGTAGCTTCCTCTCGATTGATCTTAACCAATCATCGGCCTCCAATGGATTGGCATCCCGGAGAAAGTGGGTGGGTGAGTCCTCATGAACTCGACTGACCTTGTATTTTGGCGTGGTCCCCGATTAACTTGATTGGCCGTGGCTCGAGCAAAGGACGTGCTGCATTTGTTGCATCATAGCATGCATCAATCGAGTCTGAGCAGCAAGAAATGCTCCAAAATTCTGCATATCAATGGCGGTCTTTGGTGCTCCATCATTGGGGTTTTCTGCTGGGCGAGATCCACTCCCATTGCTTCCAAAGTTTCCGCGGGTGTTCACCATCTGTCGATTTGCTCTAGGTTTAGAGATGAGAGGGAAACAAGAATAGACAAGTAATATGGAACTTATGCGGGGCGAAAGGTGTAACCTTAAGGTCCAACTTTATTACTAATAACTTGGTATGGCTGCTTACAATGCCTAAGGGCCTTGCAACACATACTGCAAACTCAGCAAACAAAACAAATCCAAATCGAACTAACTCTGGAGTCTAACGCCTAAAGGGTGACTCTTTATTCTATGACTCGACTCGGCGAAGGAGTCTCACTATAGAACCTATGCTCACTCATCGAGAAAACCTCCACGGCCTGGTACGGTCTTTGCGGCATAGGCGCCAAACGATCGCCATGTCCAAAGAATCGTGTCCTCTGTGGTAGTCGAAGAAAGCGGTGTCCTCATCGAGATCCGACTCCTACGGATCTCGGCTCGTGTAGCTAAATCTTGGCTCGGTGCAGTCCGCATACAAAGTCATCTCCAACTCGTCAATCCTTCGCAGAAGGTGTGCCACATACTCTTGAGCTTCCCGCCATCTGTTCTTCTCTGTCGTGATCTCCTTGCGGGCCTTCAGAGCTCCTTGCTTGTATTATCTAGTACATCCTCCTGGCGACAATAAATCGTGCCAACCTGTGTAACCGTGGCATCCTCATCTGAATCTCCTTTGGGTCAAGCGAGGTTATTGCTGCTGGTGATAACGGAACACCGTGCTCTCCAACTCTCTGGCGTAGATACGGGTAATGTGCCGCATTGCGCGTCGTGATACTTCTTGGATACCCATCTGCATTGTAGATCTCTGGCGGTCTGCGGTGTATCGGGCGATTGCCTGGCCCTTTTCCTAGCGGTACCTCAATCTTCACGTCACAAGCCTTGATCAATCCCGCTTGTCCGATCACTTCCACTTGGTATTGGGGCTTCTCAAAATCTCCGAGAGTCTCAGAGCATATGCCAAAGTTCTGCGGCGTGACCAACTCCCGAGATCAACGTAGTTGAACTCTTCCTCCATCTGTCACATGAGTGCTTTACGTAAGAACTCGGAATTTTTAAATTGTGACAAGGTAAGGGAAAATTTCAGCAAGAGACAAGAAAAGAGAGAAGGGGATAAGTCGAGATGTCATTTCTTGTCTTCACAAATTTTTAGCTTTAGAAAATAGGTTTTATCCTCACTACGACCATTCTAGCTTAGGGTTGAGCCTACAGTCAAGTATGGCTCTGATACCACCTCTGTCGGGACCCCGAATTTGCAAATCCGGACCCTCTGTGTATTCAGCACTAGTCCAGGAACGCGCTAGTGCACACAGTCTTAACATTGGTAAATATCACAATCATACCACTCGATACCAATAAAGTACTTTATTTAAATAACCAAACTGGTTACTCGACCTTATGGCCAAGTTACAAATGTATGCCTCGTAAGGCGAAACTTATTCAGAGAAAAATAATAGCAGCGGAAAATCAAATAACTTCGTGGCGCCATCCAGTATACCACGAGTAACCGATCGGGCTCGCATCCCTAAGTAGACGGATCCTCTTGGAGTTCCTCCTCCAAAGCTGGCGTAATCTCCTCTTCAACTGATATTGTGTTGAGGCAAGGGTGAGTACTTGGTACTCAGCAAGTCATGCACAGAATGCAGGCTAATATACTATATGCATGGCTTGGTACAAAGGAATAGCTCAAGGTATATTTGCAGTAAACAGCTTTTGACAAGTAATATAAGTAGATTCGAAAGCAGTAAAAAAAATAAGTAAAGCGTAAATAACTTTTCAAGAAGTTTAATAAACATTTTTCCCCATCCTAAACCACATTTCCATCATCTTCATTATTAAACCAACCCAACTTTTCAAACCAAAGTTATTTTTGAGAAAGTCTAACCCTTATTGTAATTCCCGAGCATTGTCCAGTACCGTGGACTCGGCTATTCAAATAGATTCTAAACTCTGCAGAGGTTATGCACTTTACCCACAAGATACAGTCAAACACCACAAAGGCGAGTTCCCGTAACAAAGCCTTTCGGAAGCCTCAAACAACACAGGTGGTCCTCTCCGGTTCGTGCTCTACACCATCCCTTCCCTTAGCCAAGGCGAAGTATGGGACCAACACACCGTTAGATGGGTATCGGCCCACGACCACGACACGCTCCCCGCATACAATCACACAAACGGTGTAATTGACACCCTGAGGCTCCACAAGTGAGTCCTTAGCGACTTAGTCAACTAGGGCCGTCCCATTCCGACCATGTGGTTGCAAGTATGACCAGTTCAAAGGCTTGCAAGGTTAAGTCCTTAGAGTGACCAGGCAAGACTACCCAAGAACCAAATCAACATCCCCAATGCCACAACCGGCCCACCTCGATTACTTTTGCCACATGCCCCTGGCCGAAAGCGTTTATCAAAACCCCATTGATTACCAAGCACCACGTGCTATCAACATCACATGGTACCTTTCCAAAACAGGTTCAATATATCATTAAGTCAATATTAACATTTGATTGTCCAAAACCATGTCATGAGCACGTAGTGTGTCTAAGCAAAGATACTACAGCGGTCTAAACCCATGTTGGCAATTTAATAATGTCCAACTAGTAAAACACAACTAGGGTGACAAGGGGTCATGGCACATACTTAAATAATCAAGGTGTCATACAAAGAAATTGGTATTTATCTAACCCCATGTTTAAACAAAGTATCTTTCTATTTGAACTTAGCATGCAATAGGTTAAATCAAAATAGATTTCAAAATAGGATCAACATGGTCAAAGCACAACTTGCCTTCAAAAAGTACTTGTTCTTGGTCTTGAGTTGGATCCTGAGTCAATACTTCTCCCTCGAATCCTTCCGGCACTTCAACGTCTACTCGTAAAGCGTGCAAATAGCAAATACACAAATAAACACTAGGCAAAAACATCCCAAAACTCCAAATAAAATCCATAAACAGAGAGAACATAATTTTCTGGATTTTTAGAAACTGGAATCGTCAATTTTGGAGTTAAGGCCTTAAAAGTTATGATTATTTAAAGTTTAAATAATCAATTAAATAATTTTACAGAGAAAAATTTAGTCCAAAAATTAAATAAAATTCATATTTAGGTAGATCTCAATTTTATACAAATTTAGAAATTTGAATCACTCAAATCGGAGTTGAAGCATAAAAGTTATAAGCGTTTGAAGTTTGAAACAAAATCAAATCATTATTTCAAATTAATAAATCATTTTCTTTTTCGGAAATTAATTATTGCGTCGGCATGGACACGTGTCGGCTCTGATTGGCTGGTGGCGTCAGCCGGCTCATGGGCTCGGCTCACGGCGGCAGTTCGGTCCACGGTGAACCCGGTCCCACGGCTCCACGTGAGGCAAGCAGTGGGTCCGCCTCGGGTGACGTCACTTGCTGACGTCAGCGGGGCTCAGCCCTCAGCGCTGACAGGTGGGACCCACTGTGACGTCATGGGTGACGTCAGCGCTTGGCTGGGTCAGCCGCTGACATGCGGGCCCTCTGACACGCGGGCCCCGCGTGTCAGCGTCTACGCAAGCGTGGGCGGCGGCCCGACCGCGTCGGTCCATCTTCCCGACACGTGGCGCAATCTCGACCGTTGATTTGAAAATCAACGGCGCGGATTAGATCCAGTGTTGACGCGTTTGGGTTAACGCATTGATTTCGGACCGTTGGATCTAGATCCGATGGTCGAGATTAGATCTGGAAATCGTAACGCAATCTCACCGTGCGATGACGTGGCGTGATCTCGAGCGTTGGATCTTGATCGGACGGCTGAGAGAGCTCGCGGTCCGGCGATGGCTTGCGGCGGCGCTGGCTCACCGGCGCGGAGGACGACGACCTTGCCGACGGCGTTTCTGGCGCGCTCCGGCGAGGTGAGAGATCCCTTCGGGTGCGTCTCGTCGCGGTGAGTCCGGATCTGGGGTCAACGGCGGCAGAGGACGACGGACGGCGACGGAACGCAGCGAAAACCGCGGCGGAGCGTTACGGCAACTCCGGCGAGCGATTGCGAAACGGCGGCGGCTCGGCGACGTTGTTCTAGGTCTCTGGTGTGGCGCTGAAGTCTAGGTCACGGCCGTGGTGGCGGCGCATTAAATAGCGACCTCGGCGTCCGGTAAACGACGGAGACCGAGGTCGACACCGTTCGACGGGCGAGTCGGCGGCGCAAGAGAGGGTGGCGTGGCAGCGCCGCGGCCGTTGGATCTCGATCCAACGGTGCGCGAGTTTGGGTCCGGGTCGGACTCAGGCGAGCTGGTTGGCTCGGTCGGGCTCGGGCTCGGTGACGTGGCTCAATCGTGGCCGTTGGATCAAGATCAAACGGTCACGCGGTTAGGGCTCGGCCGAGTGGGTTCGGTCGAGTCACGTGGCTTGGGTCGGACTCGAACTCGAGTCTGACTCGGGCTCGGTCGGATGAACAGTAACCGACTCGGTTTGGATTTCCAGCGATTTAATATTTAAAATAATTCCCAGTAATTCATTTAATTCTTTAAAAATAGCAAATGACTCAGAAAAATTCCAGAAAAATTCTGGAAAATATTTTGGATCATTTTGGACTCAAATAAAATATTTCCAACAAAATTTTATTTGCAAAATTAAATTCTTTAATTATTTCAAAATGGAATAAATTCAAATAAATTCCAAATAAATCCAAATAAATTCCAGAAAATTCCAAAAATTCACCAAAGTGCCAAATCACACATGAATTTAAGAAAAGCAAAATTTTGGGGTGTTACAGTATATGAGGAATGTGGAATGCTAAATATATGGTGGATGTTTTATCTGTATTAGTTGTTCCGCTTGCTGAGATTACCCAATCTCACTACTTGCTGTTTTGATGTTTTCAGGTAGCGCACGTGAGTCGTAAGCATGAAGGGTGGGCTAGCAACACAATAAATTTTCTGATGTCATCACAACTCACATGAACTAGTGTTTTATATAATTCTTTAGCTGGCTGAAATTTTATTACACCTAGACCCATTATTGTCCCCTTTAAACTTGTTCTCCTTTATGGTTGTCCCTTTAGAGATGTGTTATGTTTATGGTTGATTCCTGGTTGATTTAGACTTGTTGTCTCTAGTATTGATGTCGTGATATTATTCCTATTTGAATTGCTTATCATGGACCATGTTTTTATGAATTGCTTCTGTATTATCCTGTTTTAGGGGAAATGCTGTCGAATTTTTCTTGTACGGCAGTTTAGATTTATGGGGTGTTACAATACAACAAAAAATTCGTGCCAGAAATGTTCAGTGAAGCCGATTTGGTATGGAAAACTATATTGCCAATCGGGTCTAAGGAAAACTGATTCAGCAAATGGTCGCCAACGTGGGAAGGGCCATACCAGGTAAATTGGCTTGTCGACGGGAACTCATATATACTTGAAACGCTCAAGGGATCGGTGCTACTGAAGGCAATCAATGGAAAGTACCTGAAGGCATACTACCCTAGCGTATGGTCATGTCGTGATTGTGTCAAGCAATTAAGAACAAAGATAATCAGTTAAATGACTCGATTAAAGCATAACGCATGGATTCAGGGAAAACATCAGAGGAATCGATTAAATAGCCGATTAATTTAGAACATCATTTACACAATGTAAATAACAATACAAAAGCATCCAACACTGTTTTCAGCCGAGATTGTTTAAAAGATAGCCACAGATCACATCCTGGATCCGGGCATCCGAGCCCCCAAAGACGATAGTGCCACTGCAGCCTTGGCAATGGTCTCCTAAACCCTATCGACTATTTGCTGATCTGCTTTAGCATTGCCAGGGACAGGGACAATCTTGGCAGATTGCTCCTTGACTTTAGCAAATGCTTCACCGATGGCACGCTTTTGGCCAGCAAGCAAGGAAACAGATTCAGTCGACCAAGCCTGGCCATCGATTAACTACTGATTGATCTCAGCAAGTTTTTCCTCAAGTTGTTTCTTGGCTGACTCAAGCTCAAACGTCCAGAATAGCCTTCATAGCTTCAGGTGGGAGATCAGCCTCGACCGAAGCCATAGCCATCCTCAAGGGTTGCCTATCAGCCAGAAGTCTTGCTTCAGGCTGAGTAACTTCATAGAAAAGACAATTAAGTCTTTCTTGCATGCCAGGTGCTGAAGTCACCACAGCCGAAGCCACAGCCGATGCTTCAATGATCTTGCGAATATCGGCTGAATAGTCATCCGTGGCCATCACCTCCGGGTTGTCTAGATCATCCAGAGTGAAGCCCAACAGGTCAGCCATATCCGTTGTCGGTGTTGGAGAGGAAGGCACCATGGTGGGCGTTGGGACGGGCGGTGGCAGGATAGCCGATGATGTTCCTTGAATATCAGGTAGAACACCGGTCACTTGTGCCGATGGTAATGGCTGAAAAGAATGAATAAATGTTAACACGAAAATACAGGAGAAGTTCAAGCAAAAGAATATACCCCAGTAGTCGACCCACCTAGAGAAGTCTCAGCGCTTTGGTCTGTGGGTTTGGCAGGCATCTTCACAGTAGCCTTGTACTTCTTGGTTGCTTTTTCTGAAGGAATTAATCGGTCAAGACAAGTCACAACAAAGGAGAGTAGAGGATACCATCGACCGAAGTAAGACTTACTCGATGGGAGTTGATGTTTCTCGATGTCCGACAAGGATGGGCTCTGGACTCCTAGGTTGCCAGATGAGTAGCCTATAATGCCCATTGCCTGGTGTGATCTTCTGATCGGCTGAGCGCTGCCCGATGGAGCCGACGAGGCTGCCCTCTTGCTGCTAGTTTTCTTTGATGTCTGGTCCTGCTAGAACATAGAAATTTGGTTATCCTATGAAGAAAGAAAACCCGATGGTAAAAGGACACATAAAAGAATTAATATATCTACGGCTATCGATGAGTTAGTATAACCTGAGGAGGTTTCCTTCTCGCTCGAAGTATTGGAAACTACCGTTGGCTCATGATAGTCAGGCAAGAATAGAGAGATGATTGCCGATGGAGTTCTATCTAGAAGAAGGGCCTCCGCCACAGAAGACCACTAGGTCGTGAATCGGCTTGCCCAGCGAGAGTTGAGAACAAAGTGTTGAAGTCCTGTGATCTGAAGTTCATCGGCTATCTCAAGGACAATCTCAGCGGCTGCCTTGTTAGTAACCCTAGCCCTAGGTTGAAGTCGATCCAGGAGAGGCAGGCTAGGGACGACTTGACCAAAGCCCAGTTGAAGGGCATAGATCGAGGGATGATAGAATTCATAAGAAGGATGATAAGTCTGATTCCTTGTATTTTGGTCTATGTGGAGAATGCTGGGGGATATAAAAAGCTTATACAAGTCCAGGGTTGATTGGGGCAGGGAGGAGCTATCGGCATCCAAGTGCAAAAAGGAAGGGCATTGATAATCGGCTATGTTACTATAGCTAAAGAAGTCCTGCTAGCTAAAGATGATGTTGTCCAAGTTCTGGATAAATGTCAGATATTTATGCAGGCCAGCTGGGGTTATTTTGGTCTCGCCAATAGAGCACATCATATACTTTTCCCCATGAGATCAGCTGGCTGTATATCGAGGGGTTGCTTCTTCAGGATAATCTTCTCGAGGAAATCTTGGATCTTCTAAAGGATCGGGAATAAGTGATCGACTAAAGAGGCAATGCAGCCATATCTGTATAAACCATAGGGGCCCACCGATATTGCTGACAATGAACTTGGAAAATCCAAAAAAAGCAGGCTACGTATGACATGCATCATCTAGCAAACAGCGCCCAACAAGGTTTTGCCCAACGCAAGCCGATGACCCTTTATTAGCTATCCTGCTATCAGTTGATATACCCAGGTCCGAGAGAGACTCCGCAGAATAAATACCTATCCAACCACAAGTTGAGAAAAGCCACGTGCTCTTCGTCCGATACTGGTCTGTTAACCTTGTTGTTGTGCTTAATATATTTGCGCCACCCTTCGCCTTTGGATTAGATCATTTTGTATCTGGGCATGCTGCTAAAAGCCGATATTTGTTCGCCGTTGGGCCTAAGGCAGCATAGTTCAACCACATCTGGGAGGGTCGGACCAATTGGGCTAGTCGGGAAAAGGAAAGCATTAAAAGAATCTAACCAAAAATAGCATGTCGTGGCCACTAAGGGTTCATTGGCTTCTGGGTCGGCCAAACTCAAAGGAAGTCACTCGGCTATGCTCATCAGCTCCCATTCTAATCTCTGATGTACTAGGATCTCCACCCCTTAAGGGTTGTCGGCCATGCTCTGAAGCTTTTACCCCATTTTGCTACATTGTACCCAACAACCAATAAAGCGAGACGAGGAATTTCTTAGTTAATAATGGTATCGGCTTTTGTGTTCCCTATTGGCCCTAAGTAATATTGATCATTGCTGTTGGGATTGGGATGAATAACTGAGAAAAGTCCATTTAGCTGACTTGGGAATGATGGGGAGATTTGATGAGAAAAGAAGCCGATTGCTGATGGTTCGAGAGCTTGAAGGTGTAGAAATGATCATGGGGGACCCGCGTATTTATACTGCAGTGAAAAAATTTGAAAAGGCAGGAACAGTTTCGGTACGACGCGTGCATTATGTGAAATCATGTGCAAAAAAATTGGCTTAGAACTGAAAAATTAGCTTAGAATTGGATTTGCAAAATGTGCTTGTGCATGTGTTTGACAATTTGACAAGAAACAGTAAGTTTTGCATTGGCGCCGGACCAAGTTCTCAAGAAACAGTAAGTTTCCCATTTACATCGGACCAGTTTTGTGTTTGCGCCGGACCAAGCTTTTGGGTCTGCCTTGAACGTGATTTTGAGTTCCTCTACGTCGGACAAAATTTCAAGATTCCAAAGAGTTTTCCTTTTGCATCGGACCGGTTTTGTGTTTGCGCCGGACCAAGTTTTTGGTCCGCCGTAAACATGCTCTTGATGTTCAAAAATCTCTTTTTTCCATGCACACCGGACCAAATTTCTTGGTCCGTCGTAAACGTGAAAAAGAGTCTTTTGCTTCGGACCAACTTTTTTCGGTCCGCCGTGAATGTACATTTGCGTCGGATAAAGTTTTTCAAAAACATTAAGTTTTGCATCTACACCAGACCAAAGTTTTTGGTCCATCGTGAATGGGTTTTTTGCATATCCGTTTTCACATGTACGACGGATTGATTTTGTTTAGTCCGTCGTGAACGTGTTTTGAAGATTTCAAAACATAAGCTTTTCCATGTACATCGGACCAACTTTTTGGTCCGCTGTGAACATGTATTTGAGGCTTTTTGCATCGAACCAAGTTTCTCAAGTAACTGAGGTTTTGATGTGTACGCCGGACCAATTTTTTGGTCCGTTGTGAACGTGTTTTTGACGCTTTTCCGCCGGACTGATTTCCTTCAAAAACAGTAAGTTTTACATGTACGCCGGACCATTTTCTTTGGTCCGTCGTGAATGGGTTTTCGAGTGACTTTTTCATGTGTACGCCGGACCATATTTTTGGTCCGTCGTGAATGCGTTTTACTCGGTTTGTTTTTTTTTTGGTCCGTTGTGAATGCGTTTTGCTCGGTTTGATTTTTGGTCCGTCGTGAATGTGTTTTGCTCAGTTTGGATGTTTTGCAAGAATTGGAATTGATTTTTGGATTTGAATTTGAGATTATGAATTTTTTTAGAATTTCATGATGCTTGTTTTGAAGTGGACTTTATGCATTGCTCGTGTGAGCAGTTGCATGGATTAATATGAGTCAAGTCGTGGACTTGTGCTCGGATCATTTTTGTGGTTGATCATGTGCAGGTGTTGCTCGAGGAAGAACGTGGTCGATGACGGGATCGAAACTAGGTTCATGGAGGAACTGAGGTTCGGGACTAGGTTAAGGGAGGAACTGAGGTCTTGGTGGTCAAGGATGTCATGCGGGACGTTCGGGCAAAGAGAATGGTGCACATGAAGAATGGTAAGTCACGTTAGAATGGCAGGAGGTCATTCGCGTGCAAAGTGTTAGTCATGTGAGTATGGTAGGGTTGCCATACGCGTACAATTGTTGTACTTGGCCAGGTTGGGCCAAGTGTAGTTCTGTTGAATACATACTCTTTCTAGGATTAGGAGTGGGACTCCTACTAGGATTTGGAATTGTATTCAGGACTCCTTGTGGTTTGCTCCTTTAAATAGGAGGGGTTGTCTCCTATTGAAGGGCATCACGGTGAGCAAGGCGCATTGAGAGCCTCAAGCTCAGTTTTAGGGTTTGTACTCTTTTGATGGGAGTACTTTAGACAAAAGAAATAAAAGATCAATTCTTCCAAGATTCTTGCGTCTATAGTAATCGTGCTGCTACAGTGTTTTCTGTTTTGGTTATTGTTTGCATGCTTGTTCTTGTTCTAGATTGGTTCTTGTTTTTGAGTTTCATCTTGATTTGGTCCATCAAGAACCTTTCTAGGGTATTGATATAGAGTTCCTCAAAGTTCAAAGTTTAGTTGATTAATCTTTTGAAGATCTTGTTTAATCTTGAAGTTTTTGTTTAATCTTGAAGTTTTGATTAGATCAATTCTCGTCAAGTTCTGGAACAGCAAACTTGTGAAGCTCATAACTTTTGATCCGTAAGTCCGATCGAGCTGATTCTTTTTGCGTTCGATTCATATTGGATCTAGTTTCTTGTGTCCAAATTTCAGATTGATCTAATGGATGGATCTTCAGGAATTCGCGTTTTACCGAACCTCTATCATTCTATTTTGGTCGAATACGAGGCAATTATTTGGTTCTGTTTTGGGGTAAACTTTTAGTAGATCAAAATTTGGTTTTAGCTTCCGCACAATCATTCACCCCCCCTCTGATTGCTATATTCGTATACTTCGATCCTACAAGTGGTATCAGAGCAAGGTTTTTCTAATCTATCTTAACCGGTGATTAGATCAATGGATCGTTATTCGACAACACCATGTGTGTTTGATGGTGTTGATTTTTAGTTTTGGAAGGCCAAGATGGAGGCATTCATCCAAGCACAAGGCTTCACAATTTGGGAGAAGGTCTACAAGCCATATGAAGTCCCTGCAAACGACAACGTCAACGACGCCAATCGCGCACATGTTGAAGCAAATAGCAAGGCACGAAACTTGATCATCCAAGTCTTGGGACACCGCGACTTTGATCGGGTGGTTCATATTCGATCCGCATATGAGGTATGGAAGTCTCTTTGTGATTACCATGAGGGTTCTAACACTGTGAAAGAGGTTCGCCAAGACATCTACAAGAAAGAGTACATGCGATTCGAAATCAAACCAGGTGAGTCGGTAGATGACTTTTTTGCACGCTTTAATGAGATCCTTAGCAATCTACGTGTTGTTGGAGTTAGCTTTGATGATGATGCTAATGCTAGACAATTGCTTGGTGCATTAGACATGTCTATTTGGGAGATGAAAGTTACATCCATTAGAGAATCTACTATCATGAGTACACTTACATTAGATGTTCTGTATTCTAAGTTGAAAACTCATGAGTTGGATGTTCTTGCCAGGAAGGGTAATATTAAATCAATTGCTTTGATCTCTAACCCTAACATGTCACATGCAAATTCTTCTTCTAGCTTTGCCCTGTCCTCCTTGTCTTCTTTAACAGATGAGCAAATTGAAGAATTTACTGAAGAAGACTTGGCACTACTCTCTTCTCGCTTTAACAAAGCTTTGCAGAATGTTAGAATGAGAAAGAGAGGTTGTCCTCCAAGGTGCTATGAGTGTGGTGATCTCAACCACATGAGATCAAATTGTCCAAAGCTTGCAGGTAAAACATCATGGGAGAAGGACAACGACAGAAGAAAAGAGAAGAAGAAGTTTTCTTCAAGTGATAGGAAGAAGAAGAGCTTCATCAACCGCAAAGTGGTCTACCGAGTTCTTTCCGCTCTTTAACAAGTCAATTTGAGCGATGTGGATTCAGAGAGCAGCGAGGACGATGCAACTCCAAGCAAACATGACTTGACAGGGTTGTGTCTCATGGCAAGCAGCAAGGATAGCTTAACCGAGGACGATCAAGACAGCGACTTCAATGAGGTAGATCCTTCTTATGATGAATTAGCTATTGCTGTTGCTTGTCTTGGAAAATTGCTTAACAAACGTGACAAGAAAATTAAGAAACATGATTTCATTGTTGAATCATTGAATGCTGAAATTGCTAAACTTAAGACTTTCATTCCTAATGATGATGCTTGCAAATCATGTGATTTAATTTACAATGAGCTCACCTTGCTTAGGAAAGAACATGCTCTTTTGTTACATCAAAATGAAGAAAATGAGAAACATGTCAAACATGCTAGTTGTTCTACTATTGATTTGCATGATACAACTCCATGTTCTAAATGCTCCACACTGGAATTGAAGCTGCATGATGCAGATGCTAAGAATTCTCAATTGTTTAATGATCTGCTTACACATGAGGTTCTTTCATGCTCTACTTGTCGTAAGCAAAAAGGGAAGGTTGATATTCCTTGCAACAATTGTTTAACTCTTGCTAAGGAAGTTGATTACTTGCAAAATTCTTTGGAACGGTTCACTAATGGCAAGAAAAATTTGAACATGATTTTGGATAAATCAAAGGTTAGCTCAAATAAGAAGGGTTTAGGTTTTGATCTTCATGCTTCATTTGAAACTAAACCTCGCACTGTTGTTCATGCTCCTTGCAATGACAAAATTGAGATTCTTAATGAGCCTAAAAAGATTGTTTTTAAATCTGCTGGTTTTCTTTCTTCTACTATAATGAATGCAAAATGTGCTTCTACTGTTAAAGCAAAACTTCATGTTAAGTACACTTGCACTCATTGTGGTAGAGATGGACATCTAGTAGATTTTTGCTTTAGACTAGCCAAACAACAAAAGAAAGAAAGGACAAAGGCTAGGTCTAATCTCAAAAAGGCACACCTTGCTTCTCAGTATGTGCCTAGGATGAAACAAGCACCTTTTGTTACTAAAAACACGGGAAAAGGCTAGGTCTAATCTCAAAAAGGCACACCTTGCTTCTCAGTATGTGCCTAGAATACAGAAAAAGGCAAACCTGATTTTGTGCATAAGAATACTCATGTTGTGCGTCGTGTGTCTCAGTACTGGATTCCCAAAAGTCTCATTTCTAACCCTAGTACTGAGACCTCGACATGTTTTGCTATGTAGGCTTCTCGCGCAAGGAAGGAGAACATATGGCTAGTGGATTCTAGATGCTCACACCACATGTCCGGAGATAAGAATTGGTTCTCCTCCCTCACTCGTGCATCTCGTGCTGAAAGTGTTACTTTTGGAGATGCTTCTTCCTCTTTTGTTGTGGGAAAAGGTACAGTAAAGGCAAGTGACAAGTTTATGTTCAAGGATGTGGCTTTGGTTGAAAACTTGAAATTCAATTTGCTTTCTGTCTCTCAAATGATTGATGAAGATCTTGAAATAAGCTTTAAGAAAAATGAATGCAAAGTGCTAGATGCTTCAGGTGATCTTGTGTTAAAGATTTCTCATTTTGGAAGAGTATTTAAAGCTGATTTTGATGCATCACCTTCTTCTAAGCATAGATGTCTAGTTGCTAATGTTTCTAAAGACTTATACTTTTGGCACCGTAGACTAGGTCATGTTGGTTTGATCATCTTACTCGTGTGAGTGGTTTAGATCTCATACGTGGCTTGCCTAAGCTTAAGGGTGATAGCGATCTAGTATACTCTCCTTGTAGACATGGTAAGATGATCGCAGGTTCACATCCATCTCTTACCATGGTGATGACAAACGCTCCAGGACAGCTTCTACATCTTGATATAGTTGGACCATCTCGAGTTCAATCCTTTGGAGGCAAATGGTATGTGCTTGTGATTGTTGATGATATTTCTAGATACTCTTGGGTGTACTTTATGTCATCTAAGGATGAGGCTTTTAGTCATTTTAGAAGTCTTGTTCTTAGGCTTTCTGTTGACCATCCAGGAGCTCTCAAAGCTATTAGAAGTGATAATGGAACTGAATTCAAAAATGCTTCTTTTGATCTCTTTTGTGCTGAAAAAGGAATTGATCATAAATTTTCATCACCTAGAGTGCCTCAACAGAATGGTGTAGTTGAAAGAAAAAATAAAACATTAGTTGAGATGGCTAGAACCATGTTAGATGAACATCACACTCTTAGAAACTTTTGGGCTGAAGCGATTTCAACTGCATATTATGTTTCAAACCGTGTGTTTTTGAGATCAAAATTGGGTAAGACTCCATATGAACTTTAGTTTGGGCATAGGCCTACTGTTTCTCACTTTAGGGTTTTTGAATGCAAATGTTTTATCGTGAAATCTGGAAATCTTGATAAATTTGAAGCTAGATCAATGGATGGCATTTTTCTTGGATATCCTGCTCACACTCGTGGCTATCGTGTGCTTGTTTTGGAGACTAACAAAATTGTGGAAACTTGTGAAGTTACTTTTGATGAGGCTAGTCCATGCACTAGTCCAAGTGATGCAGGTACAGGCGCATACGTTCAGGGGGAGAAAATCTTTGAAAACAATGATGATGTTGATGTTGAAGATGAGGTCTTGACACATCCTAATGCACAACAAACTGTAGCACCTTTGGCACCTACTACTACATCACCTACAGCTAACCATCCTCAAGCTACAACATCATCTGTACATGAAGAAGGAGAAGGAGAAGTTTCAAAAGCCAAAGCTCCCTTGTACATTCAGAAAATGCATCCATCTGAACAAATGATTGGAAACCTAAATGAGAGAATCACCTGATCCAGGTTTATTCATTCTGACACTCATGCTCATTCTGCTTTAGTTGCTTCTTTTGAACCCAAAGATATATCTCATGCATTATCTAACGAATCTTGGATCAATGCCATGCATGAAGAATTAGAGAATTTTGAATGAAATAAAGTTTGGAAACTAGTCTCACCACCTCCTGATTTTAATGTTATTGGAACTAGATGGGTTTTCAAAAATAAACAAAGTGAGGATGGTGTTGTTGTTAGAAACAAGGCTAGATTGGTTGCTCAAGGTTTTACTCAAGTGGAGGGCTTAGATTTTGATGAAACCTTTGCTCCTGTTGCTAGAATTGAAGCCATTAGAATCCTTTTAGCTTTTGCTGCATCCAAAGGTTTCAAATTGTATCAAATGGATGTGAAAAGTGCTTTTCTTAATGGCTACATAAATGAGGAGGTTTATGTCAAGCAACCACCTGGTTTTGAAAATCCGAAGTTTCCAAATCATGTGTTCAAACTGTGAAAAGCTTTGTATGGTTTGAAACAAGCCCCTAGAGCATGGTATGATGGGCTAAAAACCTTTCTACTTGAAAAGGGGTTTTCAATAGGAAAGGTTGACAAAACTCTCTTTTTACTCAAGCAAGGCAATGATCAACTATTCGTTCAGATTTATGTTGATGATATTATCTTTGGTGGTTCCTCTCATGTTTTAGTGTCTAAGTTTTCAGAAACTATGAGGGACGAATTTGAGATGAGTATGATGGGTGAGTTGACATACTTTTTGGGACTGTAATTCAAGCAAACAAAGGATGGCACTTTTGTGCATCAAAGAAAATACACAAAAGGCTTGTTGCATCGATTTGGGATGGAAAACAGCAAGCCAATCATGACACCCATGGAGAGCGCTTGCACACTTGATCCGGATGAAGATGGTGAGCCGGTTGATCAAAAGGAATATATAAGCATGATAGGTTCACTTTTGTACCTCACTGCATCAAGGCCGGATATACAATTTGCTGTGTGCTTGTGTGCTCGTTTTCAAGCTTCCCTACGTACTTCACATCGACAAACTGTCAAAAGGATTTTCAGGTATCTTCATGGAACTCAAGATTTTGGCATTTGGCTTTCTTCTTCCTCATGCATTAATTTAAGAGCTTTTTCTGATGCTGATTTTGGGGGATGTAGAATTGATAGAAAGAGTACATCTGGTTCATGCCATTTCTTGGGTAACTCTCTCATTGCATGGTCATCTAGAAAGCAATCCTCTGTTGCACAATCAACTGTTGAATCTGAATATGTGGCTGCTGCTAGTTGTTGCTCTCAAATTCTTTGGATAGTAGCTACACTTAAAGATTATGGGGTTAATTTGGATAGTGTTCCACTTTTGTGTGATAACACTAGTGCAATTTGCATTGCTAAGAACACTGTGCAACATTCAAGGACAAAACATATTGACATTAGATTTCACTTTCTTAGAGATCATGTTGAAAAAGGAAATATTGTGCTTCACCATGTGGATACTGAACATCAATTGGCAGACATTTTCACAAAACCTTTGTCTTGTTCTCGTTTTGCTTTTATTCGGGGAGAACTTGGGATTGTTCATCCAATGGGTTTGTTCTGAGGGGGAGTTTCCTTGCCAAGTTCTTTCACTTGATGAGCTTACTTTATCATATTTCTTTATATATTATGTAATTGTGCTAATATATGATAATCTAAATTGTTCCACTTGAACTAAAAATGACATTGCGGAATTCCTTGGTCTAATTGCCTATAGCTAAATACTCTATGATATCTCACTCTTCTAGGCTTGATATTGAATCCTCTTGACAAATTTGGGCTATGAAGCAAGTGTGTTTTCAGCTTTACTCTTTCAAAAGACATTTTAATCTCCTTGCATGTTTACAATAAAAGAAAAAGTAAAGGAAAAGGGAATCAGTTAAAAAAAAGGGTTGTTAAAAGCAAAAGCTTCAAGTTATATGCTTCAAGCATGCTTTCCCTAAAAAGATAAGATGTATGCTTCAAGCATGCCATTCCCTCAAGATAAGATGTATGCTTCAAGCATGCCACTCTAAGGAAATAAAAGAAGTATGCTTCAAGCATGCCACATGCAATTTATTGTTTAAAGATTAAATTGGTCTACTATATTGGAGTTGAAACTACTTGCTCGCCCAGAGTTGTTAGTTGCTTCAATTTTGAGTCTTTGTTCTCTACTAAGGTCTTGCTTAGTACTTAGCTATAGTTGACTGAATTGATGTTGAGATGCATGTCATTCCTTAACTTGTTAAAATCACATTAAGATCATGTATTTTGCATATTATGTGATATATAAGGTTATATGATCGAATGAGCTCATCTTGGCACTCCCTTGTTTCTCTTTGTGAAATCTTTGCTACAGGAAAAAATTTTGAACAAATTCTCTCTTTTGTATTCTTGATGAATCCATTGTCAAAGGGGGAGAAGTTTGGGAACATTTGAGAAGTTCAATGAAAAAGGGGGAGAAGTTTTTGGAAATTTGAGAATTTTGGGAGAAGTTTGGAGAATTTTGGAATTTTTGGACACATTACAGATTCACACACATTTTCATTCTCAGGGGGAGATTTTGTTTTGCATTTTGGTCAAAGGGGGAGTTTTTGTGTCTTTCACTATGGTCTGTTCAAAAACATTTTTGTGATGTGAATGCCAAATGTTCAATTCTAAGTGGTGTTGCCAATGTTTTCATCAAGGGGGAGATTGTGAAATCATGTGCTGAAAAATTGGCTTAGAACTGAAAAATTAGCTTAGAATTGGATTTGCAAAATGTGCTTGTGCATGTGTTTGACAATTTGACAAGAAACAGTAAGTTTCGCATTGGCATCGGACCAAGTTCTCAAGAAACAGTAAGTTTCCCATTTACAACGGACCGGTTTTGTGTTTGCACCGGACCAAGCTTTTGGGTCTGTCGTGAACGTGATTTTGAGTTCCTCTACGTCGGACCAAATTTCAAGATTCCAGAGAGTTTTCCTTTTGCATCGGACTGGTTTTGTGTTTGCGCCGGACCAAGTTTTTGGTCCGCCGTAAACGTGCTCTTGATGTTCAAAAACTTCTTTTTTCCATGCACACCGGACCAAATTTCTTGGTCTGTCGTAAACGTGAAAAAGAGTCTTTTGCGTCGGACCAACTTTTTCCGGTCCGCTGTGAATGTACATTTGCATCGGACAAAGTTTTTCAAAAACAGTAAGTTTTGCATCTACACCAGACCAAAGTTTTTGGTCCGTCGTGAATGGGTTTTTTGCATATTCGTTTTCGCATGTACGACGGACTGATTTTGTTTAGTCCGTCGTGAACGTGTTTTGAAGATTTCAAAACATAAGCTTTTCCATGTACACCGGACCAACTTTTTGGTCCGCCGTGAACATGTATTTGAGGCTTTTTGCGTCGAACCAAGTTTCTCAAGTAACTGAGGTTTTGATGTGTACGCCGGACAAATTTTTTGGTCCGTTGTGAAAATGTTTTTGACACTTTTCCGCCGGACTGATTTCCTTCAATAACAGTAACTTTTACATGTACGAAAGACTGTTTTCTTTGGTCCGTCGTGAATGGGTTTTCGAGTGATTTTTTCATGTGTACGCCGGACCATATCTTTGGTCCGTCGTGAATGCGTTTTACTCGGTTTGTTTTTTTTGGTCCGTTGTGAATGCGTTTTGCTCGGTTTGATTTTTGGTCCGTCGTGAACGTGTTTTGCTCAGTTTGGATGTTTTGTAATAATTGTAATTGATTTTTGGATTTGAATTTGAGATTATGAATTTTGTGAGAATTTCATGATGCTTGTTTTGAAGTGGACTTTATGCAATGCTCGTGTGAGCAGTTGCATGGATTAATGTGAGTCAAGTCGTGGACTTGTGCTCGGATCGTTTTTGTGGTTGATCATGTGCAGGTGTTGCTCGAGGACGAACGTGGTCGATGACGGGACCGAAACTAGGTTCATGGAGAAACTGAGGTTCGGGACTAGGTTCAGGGAGGAACTGAGGTCTTGGTGGTCAAGGATGTCATGCGGGACGTTCGGACTAAGAGAATGGTGCACATGAAGAATGGTTAGTCACGTGAGAATGGTAGGAGGTCATTCGCGTGCAAAGTGTTAGTCACATGAGTATGGTAGGGTTGCCGTTCGCGTGCAAGGGTTGTACTTGGCTAGGTTAGGCCAAACGTAATTTGCAATTAATGGGATCAAGTATGCTCAAGGAATAAGTAGTGCAAAAGTAGTGCCTTGTTGCTCGTTCTTGATCTCGTACGCGTAGTTGTACTCGGGAGTAGCTTCCGAAGCGTCAACACCTAGCGAGAAAAACCAATTCCAAGGAACACCAATCAAGAAACAAACAATAAACATCACGAGAACATGCACAATCATGCATAAAATACATCATGATTATACTCCTACTCTTAGCATGCGTATGAGAAGCATTTTATCGGGTCAAGTCCGGAGTATCCGGGTTCTAACCCGGAGTATCTGGGTTGACCTACTCGGTTACTCGAATGCTGACTAACCCAGAGTATCCGGGTTTAATATCCTGAGTCTCCGGGTACAACGGACTATCCGGGTTGAAACCCCGGAGTGTCCAGGTTGGTCTCTCTGTCATAATTTTTATTTCGCCTGACACATCCGGAGGGTCCGAACTGGGGTCCGGAGTATCCAGATTAACCCCGGAGTGTCCGGGTTGACTGCTCTGTCCGAAAATAGGAATTGTACAATGGCTGCTACACTTTAAGGGAATGCACTAGGGTGAAACCTTACCACTGCTAGGGTGCCCTTGCACTCGGTGGAAGGTTGGTTCGATGAAGAGATCAAGAATGACGTGAAGATGGTGATCTTCGTCGTTTCTCCCGGTGTCAACTCTTCCTCCTAGCTCTTGGAGATGACACCTTCTCCTCCTAGTGCTTGCAATGACTTCTCCTTCTCCTTCTCCTCCTTAAGCTAGCAATGCGACATGCACGGTCCAATCCTCAACTTGGAGATGGTTTTCATGGAAAGAAAGGAAATGAGCTCAATGTCACCCAAAATTTAGAACATGAATGGATGAAAAATGGATTAGAACTCACCCAATACTTGGTGCATCAACAATCCATTTGGATGGATTTAAAGCTTGGAAGGAGAGGGTTCCAATGGTATAACATGCACAAGCTCAAACCCAAAGTGTGGATGGATTTGAGGGGAGGAATGGAGAAGTGAATGGTGCTCTTGCTCTCTCCCTTGAACAGAATTTTCAGGTTGGGGAGGGAGAAATGAGTGGGTAGGGAGGAGAAAAAGTGGTGGGAGGTATTTATATACTTGCCCACTTCATCACTTACATGTGGGGCTTGGTCCCACATGGCATGGAGAGGTAAGAGAGTGGGTATGGAGTAGGTAAGTTGAGAAAAGTGAGGTAGTGTGTGCAGAATTTTATCCTCTCACTTACTAGTGGGGTCCATATGTCATTGACTAAGGTGGAAATGAAGCATGGTTCAATAAGTAGCAGTTTCTAAGTTTCAATGACATTATAAATTCATACTCATCTAACTAAAATGATGCTAGCATTTATATAACCTTAATTAGGTGTTAAGTGTGAAACTAATATGAATGATATGGGCATGCCATGCACAATATGACTAGTAATTAAATTTGGGGCTGTTACAGACATGGTCGGCCATACAGTGCCTCAAAAGGTGACATTTGCAGACTTGCTTGATAGCTATTATTGTAGCTGAACTCGGCATATGGCAGACTCTTGTCCCAAGAGGTAGCATAAGCCAATGCACAAGCTCTTAGCATATCCTCTAGAATCTGATTGACTCTTTCGGTCTGTCCATCTGTTTGCGGATGATATGGTGTACTGAAGTTCAGACGAGTCCCCATGGCTTCATGTAACTTATTCCAGAATCTCGAGGTAAATTGGGTACCTCTGTCCGATACAATTTTCTTTGGCACTCCGTGCAAACAGATGATCCTGGTCATGTACAGTTCTGCTAACTTATCTCCTGAGTAAGTGGTCTTTACAGGGATAAAATGGGTGACCTTAGTCAGGCGATCCACTATAACCCATGTGGAGTCATAACCTCCCTGAGTCTTCGGCAAACCAGTAATGAAGTCCATTCCGATTTCCTCCCACTTCAACTCAGGAATTTTCAACGGCTGTAGCAATCCGGCTGGCCTTTGGTGCATTGCTTTAACTCTTTGGCATACATCGCACAACGCAACATGCTCGGGAACCTCGCGTTTCATGCTTGGCCACTAGAATCTCTCCTTCAGGTCTTGGTACATCTTGGCACTTCTGGGATGAATGGAATACTTGGAGTCATGGGCTTCTTCCAGAATCAACTGTTTCAGCTCCTTGTTTGGCACGCAGATGCGGTCCTTAAACCACAATGTACCTTGCTCATCCAGCTTGGAGTCCTTAGCCTTGCCTTCATCCATTTTGGACCTGATCCTCTGGATCTTGGCGTCATCCTTCTGTCATTCACGAATTTGGTCTTCTAAGGTAGGCTTTACTTCCAACGTGGCTAGGAATCCTTCCTGTACTACTTCTAGCCTCAGCTTCTAAAACTCCTTGCACAGCTCGTCCTGATTTCCTGCCATCATCATATTCACAGTGTGGCTCTTTCGACTCAAGGCGTCGGCTACCACATTGGCTTTTCTGCGATGGTAATGGATCCCGACATTGTAGTCCTTGATCAATTCTAACCATCTTCTTTGCCTCATATTCAGATCCGATTGGGTGAAAATGTACTTAAGACTCCTATGATCCGTGTACACTTCACATCTGTTCCCAATCAGATAGTGACGCCACAAGTTCAAAGCATGCACTACGGCTGCTAGTTCCAGGTCATGCGTCGGGTAGCTCTCTTCATGCGGCCTCAACTGCCTTGATGCATATGCAACGACCTTTCGATTCTGCATCAACACGCACCCAAGTCCCTGGCGCGATGCATCACAATAGATATCAAAGCTTTGATTAACATCCGGCAGGACTAACACCGGTGCTCATGTTAATCACTTCTTTAGCTCTTGAAATCCTTTCTCACATTCTGGCGTCCAGTTAAACTTTTTCTCCTTTTTCAACAATTGCGTGAGAGGTCTCGCAATCGTCGAAAAGCCTTCAATGAAGCGGTGGTAGTAACCTACCATTCCAAGGAAACTCCGAATCTAGGTCACTGTCCTCGGCTGTTCCCAATGTAACATAGCTTATACTTTGCTTGGATCAACTGCAACTCCTTCCGCGGTCATGACATGTCGAAGGAATTCTACCTTGTCCTTCCAGAAGTCGCACTTGTTGAACTTGGAGAAGAGCTGTTGTTCCCTTAGTTTCTCCAAAACTAGCCTCAGGTGTTCTGTGTGTTCTTCTCTTGTCTTTGAATAGACTAAGATATCATCGATGAACATGATGACAAACTTATCCAGATATTCCATGAAAACCTTGTTCATCATGTTCATGAAGTAAGCTGGCGCATTCATCAGACCGAAGGACATAACAGTAAATTCATAGTGTCTGTATCTTGACGAGAATGCAGTCTTCAAGATATCCTCTGATCGGATCTTCAGCTGGTGATATCCTGATCTCAGATCAATCTTGGAGAAAACTCCAGCTCCTCTCAGCTGGTCAAATAGGTCATCGATCCTGGGTAGTGGGTACTTATTCTTCACGGTGACTTCATTGAGTGCATGGTAATCTATGCACATCCTGAAACTCCTGTCCTTCTTCTTGACGAACAGAACTGGTGCTCCCCATGGTGACGAACTCGGTCTGATGAATCCTTTCTCCATCAACTCTTCAAGCTGTTTCTTCATATCCACCAATTCTTCGGTTGACATCCGATAGGGCCTCTTTGCTATCGGTGCTGTCCCGGGTACTAACTCAATCACAAATTCTATGTCTATGTCTGGCGGCATACCAGGTAAATCTTCAGGAAAAACATCTGGGTACTCATTGACCACTGGTACATCCTCCATGCTGATAGCTTCCACACTGTTGATCATCATCTGTCCATCACTAACGGCGGTCGCTTGAAATTCCACCTTTCTCCCACAAGAGCTCTTAACTGTTATGACTCTTCGCCCACAGTCTAACACAGCCTTGTGTTTGGATAACCAATCCATTCCCAGGATAACATCTAGGGTCTGAGTCTCCAATACTATTAAGTTTGCTAGGAACTCCATCCCATCTATAAGTATCCTTACCCCAGAACATCCTACATTAGATCGGAGTTATGATCCCGGGGATTTGACTAGCAGTACATGCCTAAGGTTCACCATTTTCAACCCATTGTTCATAGCGAAAATCCGGGAAATAAACGAATGCGAAGCTCCAGAATCAAACAATACTGTTGTAGGTACCGAGTTAACCAGTAACTTACCCAGTACGATGTCTGTAGCATTTTGTAGTGCATCGGCGGTGACGTGGTTGACACGACCTCTCACCACAGTTTGAGATGCGGCTCCTAGCTATGCTGCTCCACGGCTTGCTCCTGGTGCAGCTGTCCTGGCTGGGGTCGTCCCAAGGCTGAAGCGAACTGGCGTCACTCCTGCTGCCTTCTTAGGACAAACGTTGGCGAAGTGCCCCGACTCGTTGCACGTGTAACAACGCCTCACTGTGCCCTGCTGGCTGCTTGCAGCAGTGTTTCTAGATGGAGCTGGTTCTGATAATTATGATTGATGGGTCTCGATGCTGGCGACGGTGTCCTTGCTGCACTCTGCGGCTGGAATCTGAAAAACTGATTCGGCGCAACCCTCAGGCGCTGCTGCGCTCCCTGGCGTGATCCCTGCTATTGCTTTCTGCGCTTCCGGTTTTCATCCAGCCCCTTGCGCTTATCCCCAAGGATGAGTGCTTTGTTTACAAGCTCCTGAAAGTCTAGGAAGGTGTGGGTGATCAGTCCCACCTGCAGTCCTGAGTTCAGTTCCTTCATGAAGCGAGACTGTCTAGCCTTATCTGTCTCTACATCTTCAGGTGCGTAGCGAGCGAGCTGGGTAAACTTGTTGAGATAATCAGCCACTGACTGGCTGCCTTGCTTTAGAGCTCTGAATTCCTCCTTCTTGAGGTCCATAATTCCTTCTGGTACATGATACTGGCGAAATGCAGTAGTAAATTCTTCCCACGTGATATCCTGTGGGTTCTCCCGCGTGGCACAGAAGTTCTCCCACCATTCTGCTGCGGTTCCTTCCAACTGATGAGATGCATACAGCACTCTCTCATTCCCCACACACTGGGTGATGTGCAGCTTCCTCTCGATCGATCTTAGCCAATCATCTACCTCTAGTGGATTGGCGTTTCTAGAGAATGTGGGTGGATGAGTCCTCATAAATTCTAACAACCTTGAGTTTTGACGCTGCCCCTGAATTGCTTGGTTAGCATGTGACACCACGGAGTGTCATAACCTTATATAATGTGAATGTTAAGGTCAAAAACATTATGAAATATGGAATTGGAGGTTGAAACCATACGGTATGAGGTTTATTTAGGGATGCAAATGGGTTGACCCTAGGGTCTTCTTTGACCCATTCTAGTTTATTTGTTTGCACTAAAAACTTAATTTTTAGTCCACCTTTTAAGTTTTAGTGCAAACAAATGAACTAGAGTGGGTCAAAGATGACCCTAGGGCCGGCCCATTTGCATCCCTAGGTTTATTTGCGTGTCCGGGCCGTTTCCGGGAGTTTGGTCCTTTCCGGGGGAGTTTGGGACTAAGGGAAAGGGTCGTGGGCCTTGGTGGGGAGGAGTTTGAGTCCATTTAGGAGTAGGAGTCCTGTTTGGGGGCCTCCTCCTGCCCTTTGGGAGCGCCACCCCTACTTGGTGCGCCCCCCACCTCCCCTTGTGTGCCCTAGCCGCCCCCCAATCCTCCTCCTAGACGCACACCCCACCACCTCTCCCCATTGCGCCACCACCCCTCCACCACCTCTCCACCTCCCTTGCTGCCCTAGGGGAGTTCTCCACCTCAACACCTCGAAGATCCGTCCATTGGAGTGCTCCGCGACGAGGAGATCCGGTGGATTTGGAGCGAGGAAGGAGATCGCGCGAACCGGGAGATCCGTTGGGTTTTCGTGCGTCGGCCGAAGGTATGGCCATGGGAATCCTTGGGGTTGGTCTAGGTACTGTTCTAAGGGTTATTATCATGTTTTTAGATCAATTTGTGGTGCTGTAGTTGGGTAGATTAGATGAAATCTTAAGTTTGCCACGTTCTCTATTTCGGGCAGCATGAGCAGTCGACCTAGGGTTTCGGTTTTCGCCAATTTAGATTCAGAGTTTGGTCGTCCACCTGTTTAATAAGTTGTAGGTAACTTCAATACCTTTCAGTGGGTATAAATAACGTCCAATTTTACCGAACATGTTAAAAACTGTGACGTGATTGGAACAGATCACGGTATTCTGTAGATTAAACCACTTTAGAGTCCGAATCAGTCTTTCTGTATACTTAGAAAAAGTTAGGAAATTTCCTAAGCTACGTGAGGATGTACTCGTTTAATTGATTCGGAGTCTTAGAACCCGAGTTATGTCTTTTGGAAGGCTGCTGTCCCGACGGGACAGAACCTCTGTTTTTGGGCTTTGCGAGTAGTTTGCGATGTCGGGGTAGAAGAGGGTTTGCGTACTGTTTTGTGGACATGATTGTGAGTGTGTGGTACCTATTTGCAGGTGGTGTGACCCCGGGAGTGCCTTGTACTTCTCGCCAATCCGTCACCGTGGTTGAGGCAAGTGTATTGGAATGGGTAGCGGGTTGTAGTTTGCTAGATTGGTTGAGATTGAAATTGAATATATGATATGTTCACATGCCATGCCTTAATGATTGCCAATGATATGATGAATATGTTTATTATGTTATTATGCCATGTGTTAATGTACAAGTTATTTATGATGTTGGCATGTTTGCATACATGGCATGATACATGGCCCGGGCGGTGAGAAAGTCATAACTGGTCCGGGGAAGGTCGGTGAGAAATTTATGACTATTCCGGAGAGCCAATGAGTAAGTCTTACATCGTGATTCCATCCACCGCGGTGTATGGAAGCTAGGAGTAGGCACCCTCCATCTTCGGGATGGAAGGGGGGAGAGGGTGCACACCGACGGGTGTGTACTCAACCATACCGGTATGAGTTTCCAGGCGATATGTGCATCGCATTGCATTACATTATATGAGGATGTTATATGATGATGATATATGATGATGTCAATGATATGCTTACGCTATGAATATGAGATGTGTATGATGTCGTATGTGAAAAGTGGTGATGAAGTTATTAGAATGTATTTTCTTGTTCCATTGCAATATACTTGCTGAGTGATGAACTCACGCTTGTGTTTATGTTGTTTTCTTATTACCATGAAACCGGCATGCGGGAAAGGGAGCTAGTCATACGTCATCACTTAGCATCACACATATAAACAATGACGTGTTCCTTCCTTTAGTTGTGATGGTTAATTTGTGTGCTTGGTTTTCTCATTTACCTCGTTTGGCTCATGAGATGGTTGGAATCTTTATTCTAGCTCATTTACCTCGTTTGGCTCATGAGATGGTTGGAATCTTTATTCTAGGCTTAAACTGCTACTAGAATCCTTATTATTGATGATTTAGATGTCGTTCTTTATACTATATCCTGTGATCATATTGTTGTTGCTTCAATTCATGGAAAAACAAAGGAGATGCTGCCGAAATTTTCGGTTCTAGCATTTACTCCTTTGCTGTAATTTGTCTTAATTTATGGTATTTAGATGTTGTTTAGCCTATGTTTGGTAGCATTCAGGCATGCTAGATGCCGGGGTGTTACATAGCGGCAGCCTGAGCAGTGACTTGCTACATCTGTTGCATCATGGCATGCATCAACTGAGTCTACGTAGCAAGGAAGGCTCCAAAGTTCTGCATGTCAACTGGCGGGGTTGGCTGGTGTGACACCACGGAGTGTCGTAACCTTATATAATGTGAATGTTGAGGTAAAAAACATTATGAAATATGGAATTGGAGGTTGAAACCATACGGTATGAGGTTTATTTGCGTTTCCGGGTCGTTTCCGGGAGTTTGGGCCTTTCCGGGGGAGTTTGGGCCTAAGGGAAAGGGTCGTGGGCCTTGGTGGGGAGGAGTTTGTGTACATTTAGGAGTAGGAGACCTGTTTGGGGGCCTCCTCCTGCCCTTATGGCGCCCCACCCCCGCTTGGTGCGCCGCCACCTCCCCTTGTGTGCCCTAGCCGCCCCCCAATCCTCCTCCTAGCCGCACCCCCCCACCACCTCTCCCCATTGCACCACCACCCCTCCACCACCTCTCCACCTCCCTTGCTGCCCCTAGGGGAGTTCACCTCAACACCTCGAAGATCCGTCCATTGGAGCGCTCTGCGACGAGGAGATCCGGTGGATTTGGAGCGAGGAAGGAGATCGCGCGAACCGGGAGGAGATCCCTTGGGTTTTCGTGCGTCGGGCGAAGGTATGGCCATGGCAATCCTTGGGGTTGGTCTAGGTACTGTTCTAAGGGTTATTATCATGTTTTTAGATCAATTGGTGGTGCTATAGTTGGGTAGATTAGATGGAATCTTGAGTTTGCCACGTTCACTGTTTCAGGCAGCATGAGCAGTCAACCTAGGGTTTGGGTTTTCGCCAATTTAGATTCGCCATTTGGTCGTCCGCCTGTTGAATAAGGTGTAGGTAACTTCAATACCTTTTAGTGGGTATAAAGAACGTCCAATTCCGCCTAGCCGTTTGAAAGATATGCTCATTTTACCGAACGTATTAAAAATTGTGACGTGATTGGAACAGATCACGGTATTCTGTAGATTAAACCACTTTAGATTCAGAATCAGTCTTTCCATATACTTACAAAAAGTTAGGAAATTTTCTAAGTTACGCGAGGATGTACTCGTTTATTTGATTCGGAGTCTTAGAACCCGAGTTATACCTTTTAGAAGGCTACTGTCCCGACGGGACAGAACCTTTGTTTTTGGGTTTTGCGAGTATTTTGCGATGTCGGGGTAGAAGAGGGTTTGCGTGCTGTTTTGTGGACATGATTGTGAGTGTGTGGTACCTATGTGCAGGTGATGTGACCCAGGGAGTGCCCTCTACGTCTCGCCAATCCGTCGCTGTGGTTGAGGCAAGTGTATTGGAATGGGTAGCGAGTTGTGGTTTGCTAGATTGGTTGATATTGAAATTGAATATATGATATGTTCACATGCCATGCTTTAATGTTTGCCATTGATATGATGAATATGTTTATTATGTTATGATGCCATGGGTTAATATACAAGTTATTTATGATGTTGGCATGCTTGCATACATGGCATGATACATGGCCCGGGCGGTGAGAAAGTCATAACTAGTCCGGGGAAGGTCGGTGAGAAATTTATGACTATTCCGGAGAGCCAATGAGTAAGTCCTACATCGTGATTCCATCCACCGCGGTGTATGGAAGCGAGGAGTAGGCACCCTCCATCTTCGGGATGGAAGGGGGGAGAGGGTATGAGTTTCCAGGAGATATGTGCATCGCATTGCATTGCATTGCATTATGTGAGGATGTTATATGATGATGATTTATGATGATGTCAATGATATGTTTACACTATGAATATGAGATGTGTATGATGTCGTATGTGAAAAGTGGTGATGAAGGTATTGGAATGTATTTTCTTGTTCCATTGCAATATACTTGCTGAGTGATGAACTCACGCTTGTGTTTATGTTGTTTTTCTTAGGTACCATGAAACCGGCATGCGGGAAAGGGAGCTAGTCACACGTCATCACTTAGCATCACACATATAAACTTTGACATGTTCCTTCCTTTATTTGTGATGGTTAATTCACTGAACTAAACTGTGGTGTTGATGCTTTTTTGGTTGCCATGAGTAAATGATTAGTCCATATTTGACATGAGACGGATAGGCTTATATCCTTAGCTGTATGATGGCTAAAATTCTTATTTTCTCAAGTTATTGCTATCGTTCTTTATGCTATCTTGATATGTTAAGATTGTTGTTGTTCAATTCATGTTAAAACAAAGGAGATGCTGCTGAAATTTTTCGGTATTAGCATTTGCTACTTTGCTGTAATTTACTTGTAATTGTGGTATTTAGAGGTTGCTTAGTCTAGGTTTGGTAACATTCGGGCATATTAAATGCCGGGGTGTTACAGCTGGGGTGCAGGGACTCCGTCATTGGGGTTCCCAGCTGAAACACCCCAAAATTTTGCTTTTTCTTAAATCTATGTGTGATTTGGCACTTTGATGAATTTTTGGAATTTTCTGGAATTTATTTGGATTTATTTGGAATTTATTTGAATTTATTCCATTTTGAAATAATTAAAGAATTAAACTTTGCAAATAAAATTTTGTTGGAAATATTTTATTTGAGTCCAAAATGATCCAAAATATTTTCCAGAATTTTTCTGGAATTTTTCTGAGTCTTTTACTATTTTTAATGAATTAAATGAATTACTGGGAATTATGTTAAATATTAAATCGCTGGAAATTCAATTAGGGTTAGTACTATTCCTCCGACTCGAACCAGACCCGAGTCTGACCCGAGTCGGACCCGCGCCACGCGACTTGGTTCAACCGCGTCCCCGAACCCAAACCCTAACCCTAATTGCGCACCGTCCGATCCCGATCGAACGAATGCCGTTCGGCCGCGTCGCGCACGTGCTTGGGCCGTTGGATCTCGCCACGCGGCGCTGTCGCGCTATCGTCTCCCCCGACGAGTCCGAGCCGGACTCCTCCGCCGTGGGCCGCCGCGTCCGTTAGGGTTTCCGCGATTCGCACGGAAGCCGGGGGCAATAAATACCCCCACGTGATCGCTCGGGTCTGCTGAGCACGCACGTCTAGGTCCCAAGCCCTGCGCCGCCACCCGTAGCGCGCAATCGCTCGCCGACGCTAAGAACCGCCGCCGAGGGTTTTGCGTTGTTTCCGTTGTCGCCGAGGACTCTCCGCCGCCGTGAGACCCGGATCCAAACTCCTCGCACCGAGCCGCGTCCGGGAAGTGCACTCACATCGCCGGAGCGTGCTCCAAACGCCGCTTCATAGGTCGTCATCCCCAACCCCGGCAGCCTGCACCACCGACCTCCATCGCCGGACTCGCGAGCTCCACGGACCGTTCGATCCCCATCCGACGATCACGGTGAGTCCACGTTTCCTTGAAACTTTAGAAAACCAGATTGGATCTGGACCGTTAGATCAAGATCCAACGGTCCAGATGTAGCCACGTAAGCCAGTCGCACCAAGCGCTGGATAAGGTTCAACCGTTCGATCAAGATCGAACGGCGTAGGTAGCGCCACGCGTCATCCGCCGGATCGTGCCACGCCACCCACGGTGAGGCAAAAATCCGATCCAATCTGGACCGTTCGATCTGAATCGAACGGCTCGGATCGTGCCACGTAGCCTAGGCGCGCCGTCTGCGTCTGGCGAAGACGTGGGCCGCTAACATGCTGGCCTGCATGTCAGTCGTACCAAGCCGTGCGCCAGTCCACCGTGGACCCGTGCCGCTCGTGGACCCAGTCCATGGACCGGACACGTGGCAGCACCTGAGTGGTGCCACGTGTCATGCTGACGTCAGCATGACATCATCACGGGAGCCGTTCGGTGATGACGTCAGCCGACCAATCCAGTGCTGACACGTGTCCAGGCTGACGCAATAATTAATTTCCAAAAAAGAAAATGATTTATTAATTCGAAATAATGATTTCAAATTTTGTTTCAAACTTCAAACGCTTATAACTTTTGCGTTTCAACTCCGATTTGAGTGATTCAAATTTCTAAATTTGTATAAAATTGAGACCTACCTAAATATGAATTTTATTTAATTTTTGGACTAAAGTTTTTCTCTGTAAAATTATTTAATTGATTATTTAAACTTTAAATAATCATAACTTTTGCATTTTAACTCCAAATTTGACGATTCCAGTTTCTAAAAATTCATAAAATTATGTTCTCTCTGTTTATGGATTTTATTTGGATGATTGGATACTTTTTGCCTATTGTTTATTCGTGTATTTGCTATTTGCACGCTGAGTAGACGTTGAAGTGCCGGAAGGATTTGAAGGAGAAGTATTGACTCAGGATCCAACTCAAGACCAAGAACAAGTACTTTTTGAAGGCAAGTTGTGCTTTGACCATGTTGATCCTATTTTGAAACCTATTTTGATTTAACCTATTGCATGCTAGTTCAATTAGAAAATACTTTATTTAAATTTGGGGAATTAGATAAATACCAATTTGCTGTATGACACCTTGATTACTTAAATATGTGCCATGACCCCCTTGTCACCCTAGTTGTGGTTTACTAGTTGGACATTATTAAATTGCCAACATGGGTTTTAGACTGTTGTAGTATATTGCTTAGACCTGCTACGTGCTCATGACATGATTTTGGACAATCAAATGTTAATATTGACTTAATGATATATTGAACCTGTTTTGGAAAGGTATCATGTGATGTTGATGGCACGTGGTGCATGGTAATCAACTGGGGTTTGATAAATAGTTTTAGACCAGGGCATGTGGCAAGAATGATCAGGTGGGCCAGTTGTGGCATTAGGGATATTGATTTGGTTCTTCGGGTAGTCTTGCCCTTGTCACCCTAAGGACTTCACCTTGCAAGCCTTTGAACTGGGTCTAACGTGCAACCACATGTCTGTAATGGGACGGACCTAGTTGATTAAGTTGCTAATAATGTACCTGTGGGACCTCAGGAGGTCAACTACACCCTTTGTGTAAGTTGTACGGGGGAGCGTACCGGGGCTGAGGCCAGGTACCCATCTAACGGTTGATTGGCCTAAACTTCGCCTTAGCTAAGGGAAGGGTTAGTGTGCAATAACCGGGGAGGACCACTTGTATTGTTAGAAGTTTCCGAAAGACTTTGTTACGGGAACTCGCCTTTGTGGTGTTTGACTGTATCTTGTGGGTAAAGTGCATAACCTCTGCAGAGTGTAGAATCTATTCGAATAGCCATGTCCGCGGTATTGGACATCGCTCGGGAATTACAGTCAAGGGTTAGATTTTCTCAAAAATAACTTGGATTTGAAAGGTTGGGTTGGATTAATAATGATGTTGATGGAAATGTGGATTAGGATGGGAAAGATGTTTATTAAACTCCTTGAAAAGTTATCTATGCTTTACTTATTTCTACTGCTTTCGAATCTATTTATGATACTTGTTAAATGTTGTTTTCTGCAAATATACATTGAGCTATTCCTTTGTACCAAGCCATGCATATAGTATATTAGCCTGCATTCTGTGCATGACTTGCTGAGTACCAAGTACTCACCCTTGCCACAATACAACACCAGTTGAAGAGGAGACTACACCAGCTTTGGAGGAGGAGCTCCACGAGGAACCGTCTACATAGGGAGCGAGCCCAGTCAGTTGCCTGTGGTATACTGGATGGCGCCACGAAGTTATCTTATTTTTCCGCTGCTACTATTTCTCTCTTAATAAGTTTCGCCCTGCGAGGCATACATTTGTAACTTGACCATAAGGTCGAGTAACCAGTTTGGTTATTTAAATAAAGTACTTTATTAGTATCGAGTGGTATGATTGTGATATTTACCGATGTTAAGACTGTGTGCACTAGCGTGTTCCTGGACTAGTGCTGAATACACAAAGGGTCCGGATTTGCAAATTCGGGGTCCCGACAGAGGTGGTATCAGAGCCATACTGACCGTAGGCTCAACCATAGCTAGAAAGGTCGTAGTGAGGATAAAACCTATTTTCCAAAAGAATAAAATTTGTCAAGATAAGAAATGACATCTCGACTCATCCCATTCTTTCTTTTCTTGTCTCTTGCTGAATTTTTCCTTACCTTGTCACGATTTAAAAATTTCGAGTTCTTACGTAAGCGCTCTTGTGACAGATGGAGGGAGAGTTCAACTACGTCGATCTGGAGGTTGGTCACGCCGCAGAACATTGGCATATGCTACAGACTCTCGGGGATTTTGAGAAGCCCCAATACCAAGTGGAAGTGATCAGACAAGCAGGATTGATCAAGGCTTGTGACGTGAAGATTGAGGTACCTGCTAGGAAGAAGGGCCCAGGCAATCGCCCGATACAACGTGACCGCCAGGAGGTCTACAATGCAGATGGGTATCCAAGAAGTATCACGACGAGCAATGCGACACATTACCCGTATCTACGCCAGAGAGTTGGAGAGCACGGTGTTCCGTTATCACCCGCGCAGCAATAACCTTCTTGACCCGAAGGCGATTCAGGATGAGGATGCCATGGTTACACAGTTGGCACGACTTGTTGTCGCCCAGGAGGATGTACTCGATGATACAAGCAAGGAGCTACAGAAGGCCCGCAAGGAGATCACAACAGAGAAGAACAGATGGCGGGAAGCTCAAGAGTATGTGTCACACCTTCTGCGAAGAATTGACGAGTAGGAGATGGCTTTGTACGGACCAGAACCAGAGCCAGTACTCGAGCTACATGAGCCAGATCCGGAGGAGTCAGATCTCGATGAGGACACTGCTTCTTTGACTACCACAGATAACACAGTTGCGGGACATGGCAATCGTTTCGCGCCTATGCCGCAGCATCCGTACCCAGGCCGTGGAGGTTTTCTCGATGAGTGAACGTAGGTTTTATAGAGAGACTCCTTCGCCGAGTCGCGTCATAGAATAAAGAGTCACCTTTAGGCGTTAGACTCCAGTGTTAGTTCGATTTGGATTTTCATTGTTTGCTGAGTGTGCAGTATGTGTTGCAAGGCCCTTAGGCATTGTAAGCAGCCATACCAAGTTATTGATATCAATAATAAAGTTGGACCTTAAAGTTACACCTTTCGCCCCGCATAAGTTCCATATTACTTGTCTATTCTTGTTTCCCCCTCATCTCTAAAACCTAGAACAAATCGACAGATGGTGAACACCCGCAGAAACTTTGGAAGCAATGGAAGTGGTTCTCGCCCAGCAGAAAACCCCAATGATGGAGCACCAAAGACCGCCACTTTGGATGTGCAGAATTTTGAAGCATTTCTTGCTGCTCGACTCGATTGATGCATGCTATGATGCAACAAATGCAACACGTCCTCGCTTCAGGCCACGACTAATCAAGTCAATCGGGGACAACGCCGTAATACAAGACTGTCAGAGTTCATGAGGACTCATCCACCCACTTTCTCTGGGAATGCCAATCCATTAGAGGCCGATGACTGGTTAAGGTCAATTGAGAGGAAGCTACACATAGCTCAATGCATAGGAAATGAGAAGGTACTCTATGCTTCTCATCAGTTGGAAGGAACAGCCGCCGAATGGTGGGAGAACTTCTGTGCCACGCAAGTGAACCCTCAGGACATCACTTGGGAAGAGTTCACAGCCGCTTTAAAGTCGGTATCACGTGCCTGAAGGAATCATGGATCTCAAGAAGGAGGAGTTCAGAGCACTGAAGCAAGGTAATCAGCCAGTGGCCGACTACCTGAACAAGTTCACACAGCTGGCACGCTACGCACTTGAGGATGTAGCGACAGATAAAGCCAGACAGTCTCGTTTCATGAAGGGACTTAACTCAGGATTGCAGGTGGGATTGATCACCCACACCTTTCCAGATTTCCAAGAGTTGGTGAATAAGGCGCTTATTCTTGAGGACAAGCGCAAGGAACTGGATGAGAACAGAAGCGCAGGATGCAACAAAGCAAGGATCACGCCAGTGAACGCATAATAGCGCTGAGAGTTGCACCAAATCAATTCTTGATTCCAGCCACAAAATGCAACAAGGACACCGTCACCGGCACCAAGACCCGTCAATCGTAACTACCAGACCCGGCCCCGCTAGAAACGCTGTTCGAGCGATCGGCAAGGAACAGTGAGACGCTGCTACAACTGCAACGAGCCTGGACACTTTGCCAACAGTTGTCCGAAGAAGACAGCAGGAGTGACCCCAGTTCGCTTCAATCTAGGAACCACCCCAGCTAGGACGCCAGCACCAGGAACCACATCCCAGACCGTGGTGAGAGGCCGAGTCAACCATGTCACCGCAGATGCACTGCAGAATGCTACGGACGTCGTACTGGGTAAGTTGCTAGTCAACTCAGTACCTGCAACAGTCTTGTTTGATTCTGGAGCTTCGCATTCGTTTGTTTCACAAGGCTTTGCTGCTAGAAATGATTTGGGGATTGCAAGACTTAAGTGCATGCTTTTAGTTCAAACCCCTGGTTCCGAACTCCAAACGAAAGTAGGATGTTCCGGGGTGAGAATACTAATAGATGGAATAGAGTTCCTAGCGAACCTTATAATTTTGGAGACCCAGACCTTAGACGTTATTTTGGGAATGGACTGGTTATCCAAGCACAAGGCCGTATTGGATTGTGGACGAAGGACTATCTCAGTTGAGAGCCCTTGTGGAAAGAAAGTGGAATTTCAAGCTCTTGCCAGTTAGAAGGACGATTGATGGTTAACGATACCAAGGCAATCAGCATAGAGGATGTCTCAAGAGTGAATGAGTACCCGGATGTTTTTCCCGAAGATCTACGGTATGCCGCGACAGGGGACATAGAGTTTGTGATAGAGCTTGTACAGTACAGCACCAATAGCAAAGAGACCCTATCGGATGTCCACCGAGGAGTTGGTAGAGATGAAGAAACAATTGGAAGAGTTAATGGAGAAAGGATTTATCGAGGCCAGGCTCGTCGCCGTGGGGAGCACCGCTTTTGTTTGTCAAGAAGAAGGACGGGAGTTTCAGGATGTGCATTGACTATCGTGCACTCAATGAAGTCACCGTGAAGAATAAGTACATTACCAGGATTGATGATTTGTTTGATCACCGAGAGGAGCCGGAGTTTTCTCCAAGATTGATCTCGAGATCGGGATACCATCGATTGAAGATCCGATCAGAAGATATTCAAGATCGCATTCTCGTCAAGATATGGACATTACGAGTTCTGATTATGTCCTTTGGATCGATTTAATGGGCCAAAGATATTTCATGAATATGATGAATAAGGTGTTCATGGAATATTTGGACAAGTTTGTCGTCGTGTTCATAGATGATATCCTAATCTACTCCAAGACAGAGGATGAACATGCCGAACACTTGAGGCGAGTTTTGGAAAAGCTGAGGGAACAGCAACTCTTCGCCAAGTTCAGCAAGTGTGATTTTTGGAAGGGCAAGGTAGAATTCCTCGGACATGTAATGACCGCAGAAGGAGTCGACGTAGATCCAAGCAAGGTAGAAGCTGTGTTACATTAGGAGCGACCAAGGCGTGACCCAGATCCGGAGTTTCCTTGGAATGGCAGGATACTACCACCGTTTCATTGAAGGCTTTTCGACAATTGCGAAACCTCTTACGCAATTGCTGAAAAAGGAGAAGAAGTTTGCATGGACGCCAGAATGTGAGAAAGGATTTCAGGAGCTGAAGAAGCGATTGACATCAGCGCCGGTGTTAGTTCTACCGGATGTTACTCAAAGCTTTGATATTTATTGTGACGCATCGCACCAAGGACTTGGATGTGTGCTGATGCAGAATGGAAAGGTCGTCGCTTATGCATCAAGGCAGTTGAGGCCGCATGAGGAAAATTATCCGACACATGACCTAGAGTTAGCTGCCGTAGTGCATGCCTTGAAGATATGGCGTCACTATCTGATTGGAAACAGATGTGAAGTATACACGGATCATAAGAGCCTTAAGTACATATTCACCCAGTCGGATCTGAACATGAGGAAGAGGAGATGGTTAGAGTTGATCAAGGACTACAATGTTGGAATCCATTACCATCCTGGAAAGGCCAACGTAGTAGCCGATGCTCTGAGTCGGAAAAGCCATACTGTGAGCATGTTGCTAGCCACAAGTCAGGATGAGCTATGTGAGGATTTCCAAAGAATGAAGATTGAGGTGGTACCTAGCGGATTCTTGGCCGCATTGGAAGTAAAGCCTACCCTAGAGGACCAGATCCGGGAAGGACAGAAGGATTAAGACCATCAAGGAGGAAGGCAAGGCAGAGGACTTCAAGTTGGATGAGCAAGGCACGTTATGGATGAAGGATCGCATTTGTGTGCCGAACAAAAAGGAGCTGAAGCAGTTGATTCTAGAAGAAGCCCATGACTCCAAGTATTCAATTCACCCTGGAAGCGCCAAAATGTATCAGGATTTGAAGGAAAGATTCTGGTGGCCGAGCATGAAGCGTGAAGTTGCCGAGCATGTTGCATTGTGCGATGTATGCCAGAGAGTCAAGGCAATGCATCAGAGACCGGCAGGATTGCTACAGCCGCTGAAAATACCAGAGTGGAAGTGGGAGGAAATCGGAATGGATTTCATTACCGGTTTGCCTAAGACTCAAGGAGGTTATGACTCCATATGGGTTATAGTGGATCGCTTGACCAAAGTAGCCCATTTTATCCCCGTGAAGACCACTTACTCGGGAGATAAATTAGCGTAATTGTACATGATCGGATCGTCTGTTTGCACGGAGTGCCAAAGAGGATTGTATCAGACATGCGTACCCAATTTACCTCAAGGTTACGGAATAAGTTGCATGAGGCCATGGGAACCCGTTTGAACTTCAAGATACCTATCATCCACAGACGGATGGACAGACCGAAAGAGTCAATCAGATTACGGAGGATATGTTAAGAGCGTGTGCATTGGCTTATGCTACCTCTTGGGATAAGAGTTTGCCGTATGCCGAGTTCGATTACAATAATAGTTACCAGGCTAGTTTACTGAGATGTCACCATTTGAGGCACTTTGTATGGGCGACTGTCGGACGCCATTGAATTGGAATGAGACCGGCGACCGCCGTGTCTTCGGCCTAATATTCTTCAAGAGGTGAAGAGCAGATTGCCATGATTAGGGAAAGGTTGAAGATCGCCCAATCACGCATGTAAGAGTTATGCTGACAACCATCGCCGAGACCTGAATTTTGAACCAGAAGATTTCGTGTATCTCAGAGTCACGCCGCTCAGAGGAGTTAAGAGGTTCCATGCCAAAGGGAAACTCGCACCCCGTTATGTTGGACCATTTAAGATTTTGAGCCGCAGAGGCGAAGTTGCTTACCAGCTAGAACTACCGCAGTCGTTAGCAGGAGTACATGACGTATTCCATGTGTCCCAGTTGAAGAAGTGTCTCCGAGTACCTGAGGAACAGACGCCGCTAGAGTCAATTAAGTTGCAAGAAGATTTGACTTACAAGGAGCATCCCGTGAAGATTTTGGACACTATGGATCAAGAGACCAGAAATAAGTCAACCCGTTTCTGTAGAGTTCAGTGGAGCAACCACACGGAGAGTGAAGCAACTTGGGAACGCGAAGAGGATTTGAGGAAAGAGTTTCCAAACCTATTCCTTTAGTAAGCCCTGAATCTCAGGAATGAGATTCTATTAAGGGGGGAGGTTTGTAACACCCCAAAATTTTGCTTTTTCTTAAATCTATGTGTGATTTGGCACTTTGATTAATTTTTGGAATTTTCTGGAATTTATTTGGATTTATTTGGAATTTATTTGAATTTATTCCATTTTGAAATAATTAAAGAATTAAACTTTGCAAATAAAATTTTGTTGGAAATATTTTATTTGAGTCCAAAATGATCCAAAATATTTTCCAGAATTTTTCTGGAATTTTTCTGAGTCTTTTACTATTTTTAATGAATTAAATGAATTACTGGGAATTATGTTAAATATTAAATCGCTGGAAATTCAATTAGGGTTAGTACTATTCCTCCGACTCGAACCAGACCCGAGTCTGACCCGAGTCGGACCCGCACCACGTGACTTGGTTCAACCGCGTCCCCGAACCCAAACCCTAACCCTAATTGCGCACCGTCCGATCCCGATCGAACGAATGCCGTTCGGCCGCGTCGCGCACGTGCTTGGGCCGTTGGATCCTGCCACGTGTGCGGTCGCGCTATCGTCTCCCCCGACGAGTCCGAGCCGGACTCCTCCGCCGTGGGCCGCCGCGTCCGTTAGGGTTTCCGCGATTCGCACGGAAGCCGGGGGCAATAAATACCCCCACGTGATCGCTCGGGTCTGCTGAGCACGCACGTCTAGGTCCCAAGCCCTGCGCCGCCACCCGTAGCGCGCAATCGCTCGCCGACGCTAAGAACCGCCGAGGGTTTTGCGTTGTTTCCGTCGTCGCCGAGGACTCTCCGCCGCCGTGAGACCCGGATCCAAACTCCTCGCACCGAGCCGCGTCCGGGAAGTGCACTCACATCGCCGGAGCGTGCTCCAAACGCCGCTTCATAGGTCGTCATCCCCAACCCCGGCAGCCTGCACCACCGACCTCCATCGCCGGACTCGCGAGCTCCACGGACCGTTCGATCCCCATCCGACGATCACGGTGAGTCCACGTTTCCTTGAAACTTTAGAAAACCAGATTGGATCTGGACCGTTAGATCAAGATCCAACGGTCCAGATGTAGCCACGTAAGCCAGTCGCACCAAGCGCTGGATAAGGTTCAACCGTTCGATCAAGATCGAACAGCGTAGGTAGCGCCACGCGTCATCCGCCGGATCGTGCCACGCCACCCACGGTGAGGCAAAAATCCGATCCAATCTGGACCGTTCGATCTGAATTGAACGTCTCGGATCGTGCCACGTAGCCTAGGCGCGCCGTACCGTGCGAGCGCACGTGGGCCGCTGACATGCGGGCCCGCATGTCAGTCGTACCAAGCCGTGCGCTAGTCCACCGTGGACCCGTGCCGCCCGTGGACCCAGTCCATGGACCGGACACGTGGCAGCACCTGAGTGGTGCCACGTGTCATGCTGACGTCAGCGTGACATCATCACGGGAGCCGTTCGGTGATGACGTCAGCCGACCAATCCAGTGCTGACACGTGTCCAGGCTGACGCAATAATTAATTTCCATAAAAGAAAATGATTTATTATTCGAAATAATGATTTCAAATTTTGTTTCAAACTTCAAACGCTTATAACTTTTGCGTTTCAACTCCGATTTGAGTGATTCAAATTTCTAAATTTGTATAAAATTGAGACCTACCTAAATATGAATTTTATTTAATTTTTGGACTAAAGTTTTTCTCTGTAAAATTATTTAATTGATTATTTAAATTTTAAATAATCATAACTTTTGCATTTTAACTCCAAATTTGACGATTCCAGTTTCTAAAAATTCATAAAATTATGTTCTCTCTGTTTATGGATTTTATTTGGATGATTGGATACTTTTTGCCTATTGTTTATTCGTGTATTTGCTATTTGCACGCTGAGTAGACGTTGAAGTGCCGGAAGGATTTGAAGGAGAAGTATTGACTCAGGATCCAACTCAAGACCAAGAACAAGTACTTTTTGAAGGCAAGTTGTGCTTTGACCATGTTGATCCTATTTTGAAACCTATTTTGATTTAACCTATTGCATGCTAGTTCAATTAGAAAATACTTTATTTAAATTTGGGGAATTAGATAAATACCAATTTGCTGTATGACACCTTGATTACTTAAATATGTGCCATGACCCCCTTGTCACCCTAGTTGTGGTTTACTAGTTGGACATTATTAAATTGCCAACATGGGTTTTAGACCGTTGTAGTATATTTCTTAGACCTACTACGTGCTCATGACATGATTTTGGACAATCAAATGTTAATATTGACTTAATGATATATTGAACCTGTTTTGGAAAGGTATCATGTGATGTTGATGGCACGTGGTGCATGGTAATCAACTGGGGTTTGATAAATAGTTTTAGACCGGGGCATGTGGCAAGAATGATCAGGTGGGCCAGTTGTGGCATTAGGGATGTTGATTTGGTTCTTCGGGTAGTCTTGCCCTGGTCACCCTAAGGACTTCACCTTGCAAGCCTTTGAACTGGGTCTAACGTGCAACCACATGTCTGTAATGGGACGGACCTAGTTGATTAAGTTGCTAATAACGCACTGTGGGACCTCGGAGGTCAACTACACCCTTTGTGTAAGTTATGCGGGGAGCGTCTGGGCCGAGGCCAGTACCCATCTAACAGTTGATTGGCCTAAACTTCGCCTTAGCTAACGGAAGGGTTAGTGTGCAATAACCGGGAGGACCACTTGTATTGTTAGAAGTTTCCGAAAGACTTTGTTCTGAGGAACTCGCCTTTGTGGTGTTTGACTGTATCTTGTGGGTAAAGTGCATAACCTCTGCAGAGTGTAGAATCTATTCGAATAGCCGTGTCCGCGGTATTGGACATCGCTCGGGAATTATAGTCAAGGGTTAGATTTTCTCAAAAATAACTTGGATTTGAAAGGTTGGGTTGGATTAATAATGATGTTGATGGAAATGTGGATTAGGATGGGAAAGATGTTTATTAAACTCCTTGAAAAGTTATCTATGCTTTACTTATTTCTACTGCTTTCGAATCTATTTATGATACTTGTTAAATGCTGTTTTCTGCAAATATACCTTGAGCTATTCCTTTGTACCAAGCCATGCATATAGTATATTAGCCTGCATTCTGTGCATGACTTGCTGAGTACCAAGTACTCACCCTTGCCACAATACAACACCAGTTGAAGAGGAGACTACACCAGCTTTGGAGGAGGAGCTCCACGAGGAACCGTCTACTTAGGGAGCGAGCCCAGTCAGTTGCCTGTGGTATACTGGATGGCGCCACGAAGTTATCTTATTTTTCCGCTGCTACTATTTCTCTCTTAATAAGTTTCGCCCTGCGAGGCATACATTTGTAACTTGACCATAAGGTCGAGTAACCAGTTTGGTTATTTAAATAAAGTACTTTATTAGTATCGAGTGGTATGATTGTGATATTTACCGATGTAAAGACTGTGTGCACTAGCGTATTCCTGGACTAGTGCTGAATACACAGAGGGTCCGGATTTGCAAATTCGGGGTCCCGACACCAGCTGGGCGAGAACCACTTCCATTGCCTCCAATGTTTCCGCGAGTGTTCACCATCTATCGATTGCTCCAAGTTTTAGAGACGAGGGGGAAACAAGCATAGATAAGTAATAGGGAAAACTTATGCGGGGAGGAAGGTGTAACTCAAACTTCAACTTTATTATTTATTCCACAATAATAACTTGGTATGGTTGCCCACAATGCCTAAGGGCCTTGCAACACATACTGCACACTCAGCATACAAGGAAAAACCGAATCAACTAACACTGGAGCCTAACGCCTCTAAGGGCGACTCTTTATTCTTAGATGCAACTCGACGAAGGAGTCTCACTACTGATCTGAACGCTCACTCCTCGATCCAACCTCCACTGTCTCCTTTCGGTGCGTGCGGCGGCATCGGCGCGAAGCAGTCTCTGTGACCAACAACAGCTGTGGTCGACAACGCGACGTCCTCCTCTGGCTCTGGCTGCGGCTCAGGCGCGGGCTGTGGCCGTGGCTCCTCGGGATCTGGCTCGTGCAGTTCCAGTACTGGCTTCGGCTCCTGTCCATACAATGCCATTTCCAGCTCATCAATCCTTCGCAATAGATGAGACATATACTCTCGAACCTCCTGCAGACTTTTCTTCTCCTTCTTGACCTCCTCACGGGTCTTCTGCAGCTCCTGCACTGTATCATCGAGTACATCCTCCTGCGCGACGACGAACCTCGCCAAGTGTGTGACGGTGACATCTTCATATTCTATCGGCTCCCGCTCAATTCTGTCGTCTCGACGTGGGGTGGTGGCGAATCACTGTGCCCTCCAGCTCTCTAGAGTAGGTGCGAGCGATGTGTCTCATAGCTCGGTGCGACACCTCCTGGATTCCCATCTCAAATGTGGACCTCCTGGCCGTGAAGTAGCATGGGCGACTAAACTTCGTCTTCTCGCGAGCATACATGGTGATCTTGACGTCCCATGCCTTGACCAATCTAGCCTGCACTACGGTGGTACCTTGGTAAAGTGGCCTCTCGAAACCTCCAAGTACCTATAGCATACGCCATAACTCAGCGGCGTAGCCTTCCTCACGCTCAGCATAGTTGTTGAGCATCTTCATCTGCCAAGAGACACTCACGTGAGAATGCAACATTTTAAAACCAAAGTGGAGACAAAAAGAATTCAGCAAGGGATATGAAAAGAGAGAAGGGGATAAGGCGAGAGTTCATTCATCATCTTGTCAAGTTTTAACTTTAGAAAATAGGTTTTATCCTCACTACGACCTTTCTAACTAAGGGGTAGTCCTACAGTCAGTATGGCTCTGATACCACCTCTGTCGGGACCCGAATCTGCAAATCCAGACCCTTTGTGTATTTTGCACTAGTCTAGGATCACGCTAGTGCACACAGTCTCAACATCGATATATACCACAATCATACTCAATGAAATAGTAAAGTACTTTATTAAAAAGGGGATATAACCGGTTGCTCGACCTTATGGTCAAGTTACAAAAGTACGCCTCGCAGGGTGATAACTTATTAAAATAACCAATTGCAGCGAAATGTAAAAGAAACGCGTGGCACCAACCAATATGCCACAGGCAACTGACTGGACTCGCCCCTAGTTCATCGGTTCCACCTGGAATTCTTCCTCCAAAGCTGGCGTCGACTCTTCTTCAACTGATGTTGTATTGTGGCAAGGGTGAGTACTTGGTACGGCTTAGTACAAAGGATAGTTTCATGGTTCATTTGCAGTAAAGCGGTAAATGAAAATACAGTAATAGATTGCAAAGCAGTAAAACAATAAACAATAGAGTACTTTCACAATGTATTGCACAAGGAAGCATTTCCCAATCCTATATTCAGTTCACCAATCCAAACCCAAGCATTCTCCAGGGACCAAGTTGTTTTCATGAAAGTCTAACCCTTGACTGTAATTCCCGAGCAGTGTCCAATACCGTGGACTCGGCTATTCGAATAGGTTGTACACTCTGCAGAGGTTATACACTTTACCCACAAGATATCGTCAAACACCACCAAGGCGAGTGACCGTAACAAAGCCTTTCCAAAGCTACTTCTAAACCCGGTACTGCCCGCTGAGGTTTCAACACTGAAGGGATTAGTTACCACACTCAGGGCCCCCCTCTTGCGCCTTGTGAGCTATCACCCGTACATCCGGAACCCACACCATCATGACAGTACCAGAGCATAGACATCACCATTTACTCGGCTAGGTCTGTCCCATTCCAGACTTGTGGTTGTATGAAAGACTCAGCTCAAAGGCTTGCAAGGTTAAGTCCTTAGGGTGACCAAGGAAAGACTACCAAAGAGTCCGCAAATGCTTCACAACCAAACAAAACCAAATCGACCACCCAGTTGCCACTCTTGGCCCACCAGAAATAATCTTGCCACTTGCCCCAGTCTAAACCATTTTGTCAAACCCCCAGTTGATTACCATGCGCCACGTGCCATCAACATAATCATCAATAACACATGACACTTTTCCAAATCTTGTTCCATATTTCATTAAGTCAACCTTCATATTTGAGTATCCAAAATCATGTGACAACTACGTGGCAGGGCTAAGCATCATACTACAGCGGTCTAGTTACCCATGTTGGCAATTTTATAATATCCAACTAAAATTATTCCTCAACTAGGGTGACAAAGGGTCCATGGCACATAATTAAATAATCAAGGTGTCATACAGCAACTACGCATTAATCTAATTCCCAGAAATATTTAAAGTATTTTCTAATTAATTTAGCATGCAATAATTTGAATCAAGTTAATTCTTCAAAAGGTGGGAGCAATATGATCAAAGCACAACTTGCCTTCAATAAGTACTTGTTCTTGGTCTTGAGCTGGCTCCTGAGTCAACACTTCACCTTCGAAGCCTTCGGACACTTCAACGTCTACTCGTAACGCGTGCAAATAGCAATAAATAATTAAACAATGGACAAAAATTGTCCAAAAATTCAATTAAAATTCATAAACAGAGAGAGCATGATTTTATAAATTTTTAGAAACTTGAATAGTCTCAATCGGAGTTAAAACACAAAAGTTATAATGGTTTAAAGTTTGAGAAATCATTTAAATAAATAAAAATAGAGTAAAATTATGTTTAAAAATTAATTAAAATTCACCATTAAGTAGAGCTCAATTTTATAAAAAATTAGGAATTGGAATCATCCAAATCGGAGTTAAAATGCAAAAGTTATAAGGGTTTGAAGTCTGAAAATTCAAATAAAAGAATAACCGAATTAATTCATTTATTTTTCTATTGAAAAATCCGATTATGACATCAGCATGACGTCAGCGTGGAAATTCAATTTCCACCGAATTATTTTTATAAAGGAAAACCGAATTATAACATCAGCATTGCGTCAGCCGATCCATAGACTCGGTCCACGGCTCGGGCTTGGTCCACCGTGGACCCGGTCTACGGGTGCACGTGTCACTAACACATGGGACCCACTGGATGACGTCATTGCTGACATCATCGCGTTCGACTGAGGGACGGCTGACACGCGGGCCCCACCGTGACGTCAGCGTGACGTCACGGATGACGTCATGGTGCGGTTGGGTCAGACGCTGACACACGGGTCCCATGCTGACGTCACGCGTGACGTCAGCGACGACCGGGCGTGTCTGCGTGGAACTCGCCGGTTCAGCTTCCACACACGTGACACGATCTGGGCCGTTGATTTGAAAATCAACGGTCCAGATTAGATCTAATCCCACATGTTATGGGGTTAACGTGGCTGATCTGGGCCGTACGATTTAGATCGGACGGTCCAGATCCGATCGGTTTTCACCGCGTCATGGGCGACGTGGCTTGTCCCTGTGCATGACACGTGGTGCGATCCTCGCCGTTCGATCTTGATCGAACGGCTGGGACTGCATCTAATGCTACAACATGGAACGAATCTAACCGTACGATCAAGATCTAACGGCTGAGATCTAACCCTAGCACGGTGGTTTACGGGCTACGTGGCTTAGTCTAAGCCGTTGGATCTAGATTCAACGGTTGAGATTAGATCTAAACTGCAATGTGGAAGATTACTCACTGGTGACGTGGACGAATCCCGGTCGTTCGATGGAAATCCGACGGTAGAGAAGCTTCGCGAGTTCGGCGATGGCCACGGCGGAGCTGGGGTTGCCAGAGACGAAGACAATGATGACCCCAATAGCATTTTGGTGCAATTCCGGTGAGGTGAGTGGTACCCTCCAATGCGTCTCGTCATGACGGTTCCGGATCTAGGCTTGTTCACGGCGGAGGACGGTGGATGCGGCGGGAAACGGCGAAGAAAGGCGGCGGAGCACGATTCCAACTAGGACGAGCTCCCCTGGCTAGACGACGGTGAGTCCGACGGTGGCGCTTTAGGGTTTGGTGCATCTCGGAAAGCTCTATCCAACGCGTGGCTCAGGAACTTAAATACCGGCCTCGACGTCCGTGAATCTCGCGCGGAACGAGACGCACTCGGCAGCGGCGGTGGATTCCAATGGGGATTCGGATTAGGTGACGTGGCACAATCGCGGGCGTCCTGCAACTCAGATCCAACGACCCACGAGCGCGCTCAACGTGGACGAACAGCAGCCGTCCGATTAGGATCGGACGGTGCGCGCGGTTAGGGTTAGGGTTGGGCGCGGCGACGCGGCTGGACCGAATCAAGTGGCGTGGGTCCGGCCCGGGTCGGACTCGAGACAGACTCGAGTCTGGCTCGGGTCCAGCTCGGTCGGGTGAACAGTTGAACCAACTTGGATTTTCCAGCGATTTAATAATTAAAATTATTCCTAGAAATTCAATTAATTCGGGAAAAATAGCAAAATACTCAGAAAAATTCCAAAAAAAATTCTGGATAATATTTTGAGACATTTTGGACTCAAATAAAATATTTTCAATAAAATTTTATTTGGAACTTTTAATTATTTAATTATTTCAAGAGGGAATAAATTCAAAATAAATCCAAATAAATTCCAAAAAATCTCATAAATGCCAAATTTCAATTGAATTCATGAACAAAATTTGGGGTGTTACAACTTGCCAACATGGGTAATTAGACCGATGTAGTATGCTTAGCCCTGCCACGTGACATGATTTGCATAATTAAATGTTAATATTGACTTAATGAGATATGTAACATGTTTTTGAGAAGTATCATGTGTTGTGATGATGTTGATGGCACGTGGTGCATGGTAGTCAACTGGGGGATTGACAAAATGGTTTAGACTGGGGCAAGTGGCAAGATTGTTTCTGGTGGGTCAAGAGTGGCAACTGGGCGGTCGATTTGGTTTTGAATGGTTGTGAAGTAATTGTGGACACTTTGATAGTCTTGCCTTGGTCACCCTAAGGACTTAACCTTGCAAGCCTTTGAACTGAGTCTTTCGTACAACCACAAGTCTAGAATGGGACAGACCTAGCTGAGTAAATTGTGATGCCTAGGCTTTGGTATTGTCATGGTGGTGTGGGTTCCGGATGTACGGGCGATAACTCACAAGGCGCAAGAGGGGGGCCCTGAGTGTGGTAACTAGTCCCTTTAGTGTTGAAACCTCAGCGGACAGTACCGGGTCTAGAGGTAGCTTTGGAAAGGCTTTGTTACGTCACTCACCTTGGTGGTGTTTGATGGTATCTTGTGGGTAAAGTGTATAACCTCTGCAGAGTGTACAACCTATTCGAATAGCCGAGTCTACAGTATTGGACGCTGCTCCAGGATTACAGTCAAGGGTTAGACTTTCATGAAAATAACTTGGCTTTGGAAAATGTGTGGGTGATAATGATGAATTGGACCTAGGATTGGAAAATGTGTTACTTGCGAAATCATTGTGAAAGTATTCTATTTATTATCGTTTATTGCTTTGCAATCTATTACTGTATTTGCACTTGCTGTTTCACTGCAAATGAACCTGTTAGCCTATCCATTGTAATAAGCCATGCATGTAGCATATTAGCTTGCATTCTGTGCAAGACTTGCTGAGTACCAAGTACTCACTCCTTGCAAAATACAACACAAGTTGAAGAAGAAGCGATGCCAGCTTTGGAAGAGGAACTTCAGGAGGAGCCGTCTAACTAGGGAGCAAGCCCAGTCAGTTGCCTGTGGTAAACTTAGTGGTGCCACGGTGATTCTTTTCCGCTGCAGTTATTTCTTTTAATAAGTTTTCGCCCTGTGAGGCGTACTTTTGTAACTTGACCATAAGGTCAGGCAACCAATTATATTTTCCTTTTAATAAAGTATTTTACTATTTCGTTGAGTATGATTGTGATATATACCGATGTTGAGACCGTGTGCACTAGCGTGATCCTAGACTGGTGCTGAATACACGGAGGGTCCAGATTTGCATATTCAGATCCCGACAGACTTGTAAATTTTCGTCTAGGTTTGCTTTAACACCATGTGTGGATCGAGGAAACCCACTGGTTCTTCCCCTATTTTTGCCTCCATAATCATGCATCGACATATATATACAAAATCAAGGATCATATATATATATATATATGCCATTTATCAGTACAACACGAATCTACACTGTGATTGCACACACTTACAATACCCAGCATCTCATGATTGAAGTGTCGAGGGCGTTGAGGTTGTACAAATTGAACAAGTCATTGAAGCCAACCACAAAGAAACCATTCAAAAATTGGTGTAATAAATGCTCCTCCTTGAAGCTAACCGAGATACTCAATGCCCATTGTGCCGCCGGCTTGTTGGCTTGTTCCATTCACCAATCTTGCAATCTAACGCATGCTAATGAAAGCATCTCCGGGCGCTCTTTCAGTATGAATAGCTATCACAACTAGAATTACTGCACCAACGGGGCAAACGGAAAGTCATGGGCTAACCTGGTCATCCCTTTCGATTTTCCCTAGTCGCCGCATCGCCATTTACCAAATGTCCTCTTCACAGGAGACGACTAGGGTTGTGCCTGATAGGACATGGTAGCAAATTTGGTGGGCTCTTTTAGTGTAGTGCGTGGCTCCGATAGTGCTTGTAGCTGATCCGGCGCATCACATGGCTCTGTTAGTGCTTGTATCTCATCTGGCGCATCACGTGGCTTTAGTAGTTCTCGTAGCTGATACATTAGACGAATGTGCTGATGGCATCCCCTAGTGCGACGATCTCGTCGTTTGGAGGCATATATTCTTTCTACTTCCATTTCCAAGGGATAAAGAACTTTCTTGGCTTCGTAGGTAGTTGTCGGCAACTCATTTCTATCTAGAAGTATGTCCGCTAACAGGCCCAACAGAGCTATGAAACTCTTGGTGGACCAACCATTGCTTGCCTTTAATTTCAGTAGTTCCAGCACGAATGAACCTTCTGTATTTAGACCTACAGCCTGGGAACAAAGGTTTCTCTGAGAGTTCCATCAAACCGTTGAATTTTACATACTCCCACTCATCACGGTTCCCTTCTGCATCCAGTAGAATCTGATCTAGATTTTCATCATGAAACCTCTCCTTATCGAAAGCACAGTCGATATCATTCGGTGTATTGTTCACTTCATCAACGATGTTAGTACTACTTGCTACCTACATAATCTGCTCTTTACTGTGACTGGTCCAACATGTGTACCTCCTTTTGAAGCCCCATAGAATCAAGTGTGCTTCGATCTGTGCTGGGTTTCAAAACATCCTCAAATTCTCACAGTCAATGCATGGACAAGGAATACATTCCACCCCCTTGTTCAACATATCTTCCTCTGTTGCTCTTCTAAAAGTGGAGACACCATTAATGTACTCAATGCTCACCTGGTTCTCAGCATACATCCAGCTTCGGTCCATCTATGCTACGTAGGTAACAATAGCTGTTAAATAATGAATGAAGTGCACTAGGAGTGCACATGCACACTGTAACACCCCGGCATCTAGTATGCAAGGATGTCACCAAACATAGACTAAAAAACATCTAAATACCACAAATAATGGTAAATTACAGCAAAGGAGCAAATGCCTAAATCGAAAATTTCGGTAGCATCTCCTTTGTTTTTCCATGGTACGGAGCATCAACAATAATAACACAAGATATAACACAATGGGAAGCATCTAAACAACGATAACCGGTGACATAGCAGCAATTTAAGTCTAGCATATCAAATTTAGCCATACTATGATTTAAAACGAAGTAATGGATGTAACCAAGCACACAAGTAAGGCCTACGCCAAGTTCTCAACGCATTAACTTATAATCACAACTACGAATGGCAAAAATTGTGTAAGTCTTAAAGAGTGAAACTTTGTGAAGATGTGCCACTAAGCCCCTTTCCCGCATGCCAGTTTCGTTGTACCTAAAAATAATATAAAACACAAGCGTGAGTTCATCACTCAGCAAAGTGTATTGCAATGATACAAAAACAATAACAACTCACATACATACTTAATGCCATTCACATATCATGAGAATCAACTCATGAACTTCACTTATGCTCTCATATAACATCATCATAAACATCTTCATATGCATCTCATAAAACATCATAATCATCTCATAAACCACACCATTCATGCAATGCAATGCCATGCACATATCTCTTAGAAGCACATACCGGTATTGCCGAGTGCACACCCGTCGGCGTGCACCCCTGCTAAGATTGATGTTTGCCTATGACATGATGAACATGATTTCATATTGATCATGATTGCGTGGTATTAAACGTTTATGCCAATCTTTACATGTTTATGTCATATGTGCATTCATAATAAAAGAGGCGTCCCATGCTGATGCGGGCCTCTGTGTTCACACGTAGTGAACACGAAAGACCTACCTCGTTGTCCCATCCACGGGTGTGCATGGGAGCGAGTCAGTAAGAGTAGGCACCCTCCATCTACGGGATGGAAGGGGAAGGGGGTGCACACCGACGGGTGTGCACTCGGCAATACCGGTATGTGCTTCAAAGAGATATGTGCATTGCATTGCATGAATGGTGTGGTTTATGAGATGATTATGATGTTCTATGAGATGCATATGAAGATGTTTATGATGATGTTATATGAGAGCATAAGTGAAATTCATGAGTTGATTCTCATGATATGTGAATGGCATTACGTATGTATGTGAGTTGTTATTGTTTTTGTATCATTGCAATACACTTTGCTGAGTGATGAACTCACGCTTGTGTTTTATATTGTTTTTAGGTACAATGAAACCGGCATGCGGGAAAGGGGCTTAGTGGCACATCTTCACAAAGTTTCACTCTTTAAGACTTACACAATTTTTGCCATGTGATTATAAGTTAATGCGTTGAAAACTTGGAGTAGGCCTTACTTGTGTGCTTGGTTACATCCATTACTTCGTCTTAAATCATAGTATGGCTAAATTTGATATGTTAGACTTAAATTGCTGCTATGTCACCGGTTATCGTTGTTTAGATGCTTCCCATTGTGTTATATCTTGTGTTATTATTGTTGATGCTCCGTACCATGGAAAAACAAAGGAGATGCTGCCGAAATTTTCGGTTTAGGCATTTGCTCCTTTGCTGTCATTTACCATTATTTGTGGTATTTAGATGTTGTTTAGTCTATGTTTGGTGACATCCTTGCATACTAGATACCGGGGTGTTACACACACATATGCTACATATAAGCTGCATTTAAACTTGCTGATTAACTAAAAAATATAGCTCCTTGTATCACAAAGAAAAAATGGATATACAAACATATATATATATATAAGCTACAGTTAAACTCAGCATCTTCAATTCTCTCTTTACATAGCTAGCTACATCTTGAGTATAACGCAATTAGAACCAATTACTATTTTAGATTGAAGAGAACAAATGGATCTACACCAAGCTAGATCTAAAAACCATCTTTATTTCCCTCTTTACCAAGCTAGATCGTAAATATAAAGCAAATTTGAACAAATTACTAACCTTAGATGACCTAAAACATAAGGTTCTACAATCACAACTCCAAATCTAGGGCCACTTTCCACCAGATCGCCTCTCAATTGCAGCCACCTAAAAAATAGCTCAGGAAACCCTAAAAATACAGAGACGATCGGGGCTCTCTGTTTTTATTTAGCTGAAATGGTCGTCACAGATGGTTTTTAAAAAATCATCTACGATGAGCCAGCAACTTAGATGGTTCATGGCTAAAATTGTTAGTGATGTGCACCTCATCATAGACGTCTTTAGCCACAAACCGTCTGTGATAAGGCCACCACCTCGTCTTTCCTGCCAATTTAAACTAATTAGTTGAATTCATATGCCATCAGGGCAATTAAACAGCTAATCTATCGGAACGTTGACTCTTCGTTAATCCTATGAATTAAACCGATCAATTAGCTGTACATCTCTTCGTCTTCATGAAGATAGGCCATCAAGTGCCTATATATATATACATATATATATATATATGTATATATTAAAACCAACTGATCATATGCATGCATGAGCTGATCGATCAGAATGCTTCTAATCAGACCACCGACACTAGTGTCTCTCTGATCGTCTCTCTTTTCATCTACTCTACAGTCTTGTGCGCGCGCGATTGCTCCTATGGTAGCGCCTCCTCCTCCTCCCGTGTGCTCTGGCTCCTCTATGGAGTCAAGGTACATACCTTTACTGCCATCACCGCCGGCGGCGCCGCCTCAGCCCCTAGCGCCGCTACATTGCCACGTCCCTCCTGCCATCTCAGCCCCGATCACCTCCGCCACCACCCAGCCGCTCGCACCACCACTAGGAAGCGCGTCCGAGAGGACGAGGAGGAGGAGGAGAATGAGGAGGAGGATCAGGATGTGGAGGACGACGAGGAGGACACCGTCATCCATTGGGGGAGCACTCCTTCATCATCAGAGGAGGAGGACGAGCCACGTGCCAGCTCCAGCGACGATGACATCATGAATGTTGATGACTATTCCACTGACTCCTTACCCTATGGCAGCCGCGACGAGTGGTGATCGCGCACGCTGCGCATTATATTGTATTTAATGTGTTTATATTATAATTATGTTATGTTAACCTTTTGTATATATAGCCATGTTTTTATTAATTATGTTATCTTATGCTAGATTATTATTTGATCATTTCATCTGCTTCTATTTTATGCTTTTTTGCTCCTTTTTGAATTATCAGTATGCAAGTGCCTGTTTGGGGCTACAACATTGAGAGTGATGTACCAAAACAAAAACTGTCTGTGATGAGACCCAGGCACATCCTTGACAGTTTTAAATAAAAACTGATGAGGACACACATCACAGACGGTTATATCTACGAACCATCTATGATGATGTCCCCCGCATCACAGATGGTTTTTGGACAGAAACTCTCTGTGATAAGCCAGACATCACAGATGGTTTTATAAAAAAAAATCGTCTGTGATCACTACTACACAAATGCTTATCACAAACGATTCAGAACCATCATCATAGACGTTTTTTTGAACCGTCTGTAAACATGTGTTAGTGATAACAACGGCACATCACAGCCGGTTTTTGAACCATTAGTGAAAATTAACATCAGAGACGGTTCTATCTCTAATAGTTATTATCACAGACGGTTCTGTTATAGAACCGTCTGTGGTAACTATATCTACCCCCAAGCACCTATAAGAGCAAATGTTGATGAATTCGAAGGTAAAATCCAATCCATCCATAGTTCGTCTTAAAAGTTGTCATCCTCTGATTTATCCATCCACTTCATCCTCAACCCCTGATGAGCGGATGAAGTGAAAAGATAAATTAGAATATGGCAACTCTCAGGATGAATTGTGGACAGAATTGGATTTTACCTTAGAATCCATCAACATTTGCTCTCACTGATGCGAGTTACTTAGCAAGCAATACACTATTAAGTTATTGCATTCAAGATGAGCAAATGTTAATAGTAAAGTCAGGTGACAATATATTTACAAAATATGATCCGACAATACCACATCATTTCTACTTCTAGAATGACAAATGAAAATGGATTAACATCTATAAATCAATTACGTACCTCACTACAACACTACCAACACTTCAATGATTCACCAACAAAAGTCCAACCACACATCAAAAATATGTTGATTAGTGCATCATATAACATAAAAAAAATATTCGCATTGAAGTATTGAACTAGTGCTTCACATAACATTAATGTGAGATGTTGTAAACCTGCGAGCTGCTTTGATGCTTGAGGAGTATCCAGTCCATCAGGCAAATTTAGCTTGTCAAGTGCTTCCTTCTGAATTGAGCAATACTAGTGGATCAACATATAACTGTGAACACAATATATAAAACAAAAGTGAATAGCACACATCAAAATTACCACATGTATATGATTGCTTGACAAACCTTAGGAAAGTGGGTACAATCACAGCAGTAAAGGTGCATATAAAGATGAATAATTATTGTTCTTATAAGGACCACATGAAATATGCAAGAAGTAAATCCTAACCAGGACAAGTGCACTAACTTGCACCATGCATGAATGAAAAACATTATTTAGCACAAATAACTCTTAGCTCTGATAAGATAAAAGCCATTGTGACTACCCAGTGCCACTATAAACACATCTAGTGCAACATCTCACCACAATAACCATTAATCCCATAGGCATTCTATCAACAGAGCTAGTTATTAAGTATATAAAGAAAACTAGTGATAGCTATTACATGCCATGAAATAGAAAGTTGACAAGGAAAGCAAGCTCACCTACACAGGATGAAGTCACAGGCCGAAGGTTCATGGTGGCCACGATGCCAGTCACCCTCACCAACCATTCCGGCTTCAACGAGGGCTCACCTCAGTCCATGCCTCCATCCATGACGGGTGGCACCGCTTGAAGGGAATATGCCCTAGATCAATCATGGTGATGATTGTAGCACATCTTTGTTCATGTAATTATGATAACTTTGTTTATCGGTTCCCTGAATAAATGTTGCGATTTTGTCCATTGGGTACGACCTAATTGTGAAACACATTGTCAAGTGACATTATTCTAAATGGGTCCCTGATCCATATCATTGTGAGGAGCGGTGATGATTTGATAAAAACATGTATTGGTTGATGGTAATGTTTCACATACCATAGATATGGAGATATCGAACCAATAATGTGGACACATGTTGAAGAACATGGGTAGTCGAACTAGACCCACTCCGAGACGCTGTGAGTTGTTACCTCTTATAGTGCCATCAGCGTATAGTCTCGAGTGGTACGCCTATATGGTCCTTAGACCTAAGATTGTCATGGATACCTAGCATTTAGACTTGTATACTTTGGTATCATCAAACGCTACACCGTAACAGGGTACTTATAAAGATGACTACTGGGTATGCCACGATACATCGCCAAGGGTGTGATGATCAAGATGGGATTTGCCCCTCCTAGATAATGGGAGAGATACCTCTGGGTCCCTCGTGTGGATGGATAGGGAAAGTGCACGGCCGTGCTAATATGACTAAGGAGTTAGTTATGATTTGTATCCATCACACTATCGAGTGAAGTGGTCGAGCTATCAACAAGGGTGGCGTGTATCTCGCCTTGAGCTTGACTGGTATCATGAGGCAAAGGGATCGGTATGTGAGTGTATCAAGGTTCAGCTGAATATTGATTCTGTGCATTCGGGGATCAATACGTACTGCTAGGTACCAATGTTGATCAATGAATTGGAAACGGGTTTCCAGATTCATGTCCGCCTTGCACTGAACCTAACGGGTCACACACTAAACAAGTTGGAAACTGTTTAATGGGTTTATGCATGGATAAGATCCGTGTTGGAGATGGAAACCTAGCGGGCTTCGGCCCACTAGCGTGTCTATAAAAGGCGAGGGCAGGAACAGTGCATGAGATGAGACAGAACCCTCACCACGTTCAGTCATCGCGCACCCCTCCTGCTCCCAGAAACCCTAGCCGTGTAGCGAGGTGCTAGCACACCCCGCACGGTGTTCCTGCTCGGTACGTGTGGATACTGGTAGAGGCGTTGCCGTTCGTAGACACGCTATTCGGTTGGATCTCCAGCGTCTTTTCGGTGTTCGATCGAGAACCAATCGGCAGATCGAGAACCACTCGGCGAAGGTTGGGAACCATTCGGAGTTGATCGGGACGTGAACGACTACTTCCTCTACGCATACGTATCTGCTTCCGCTACATCGGCGCGTCAAGGGTAACGACTCATGATCCTCTACTCGCATGTGATCTTGGATGATTCACGGGAGAAAATTTTGATTTTATGCTCACGTAGCCTACCCGTAGTCCAACAGTGGTATCAGAGCCGATCATGTGTAGTTTAGGATCTGTATCATGCGCACATGTCGATGTGCTATTGTGTTTATCACTGGTTGATTGGATCAATCGGTATCGGGGAAGTATGAGGTATGATTTGGTAGCTCTACACGATCAAAAAGATTAGTTCGTACTCGTTTCAGATTCGTGCCAAGCATTATCCCTACCGGCTGGTAACACCATCGGGGTAGTAGCAAGCACCGAACAGATCGAGCCAACAGATCAAGATCGGTGTGGTCGCCGCCCTCTCAAGGGGACCTCGCGCGTTGGATCGATGAGATCAATCCTATGGAAACTGAGGCATTCTGATGACTCGAAATCGGCTTGATTTGATCAATCCGTTTGAATTTCCATAGCGTTTTCATAGACCATCGTGATAGTCAGCATAGCGCCCATAAATTAAAATTTGTTCACTTCCCGCGTGCTAGAATTCGATCCAGCGCCTAGCTTGTTTTTGCAGGGGTTTGTTGTGAACAGTATGGACCCTTTGTATATGTGATGGATGATTGTATATTTGATGGCCTGCGTGTCATGGTAAATTGCAGCTGTCAGCTGTCCTATTATTGTATAACGGCCTGCGTGCCGGCATGTGATGCCTTGAATCCTCATGTAATTTTGCTACTAGCTGCTAGATGTAGTAGTTTAGTACATGTTCTTGAAGGCTTCAATCTTGATGGCCGGGTGTGCAAGGTTGGTCGTGGAAGATGGAGATTACCACGTCATGGACCATACTAGTTCACAGTCTAATCTGATTGCCTGTGATGTTTTACCTTGCATTGCTATTCTTTCACGTCATATGTGGTGAATATGTTAACCTGATTGAATAGTTTCCCTCAAAAAATTAAGAGTTAGATGCCTTTTTCCAATAACTGCATCTATTGTCTTGTACGTTGGTGGATAAGGTCTTGACAAGTCAGGAACACCACCAACTTCCTTGTACAATAGAGTGAATGTAGCCTAACCCGTGCATTCTTAAGCATAGTATTGGTTTGCTTAACAGAGTCATCCAAATAGGATTTGGGACTTCGGGGCATCAGTGTTGGGCACCGGGGCATATGATGCCACCCCAACAAGCAAGAGTCACATACGATGTGATTGGCAAGGTGTTGCCTACCTATGTCACGAGTTCAAGTGGTATTGACAAGTCTTTACTTGAACCATAGTAACCATGGATCTTGTTCCATGGAGATCACCAGAGGGAAAGTGATCATAATGGAAGCATCTTTTATTGAAATTGTTTAATAGAAGATTAACATGAACATAGTGCTAAAACTTTGCTTATTTATGTTGTAGATGGCACCAAACACTGTTAATGCAAACACTGGTTTTAACTTGCGATCGATTCTAAAGAGGGAAAAAACTCTCTGGGACGAATTTTATGGATTGGTATCGAAGCTTGAGAATTGTTCTCAAGGCCTAAAATAAGGAATATGTTTTAGACGGTCCATATCCTGATGAGTTGCCTGAAGATGCGTCCGCTGCTGATAAGCGTGCTTATGAGAAGCACACTAATGATGCCCTAGACGTCAACTGTCTCATGCTTACCACGATGAACTCTGAGCTCCAAAAGCAATATGAGCACGCCGATGCCTACACTATGATTGTGGGTCTCAAGGGCATGTTTGAGAACCAAGCAAGGGCTGAAAGATATTCGATATCTAAAGCATTGTTTGCATGCAAGATGGCTGAGGGTGTTTCTGTTAGCCGTCATGTAATTAAGTTGATTGGTTACATTGAGAGCCTGGAGAAGCTCGGTTTTCGACTGCAGAATGAATTGGGCACATATGTGATTCTCCAGTCGCTCCCTGCGAGCTATGAACCGTTCATTCTGAACTTTCATATGAACAGCCTGGAGAATAATCTGACCGAACTGCATGGGATGCTGAAAACTGCGGAAGAAAGCATAAAGAAAGGCATAAATCATGTGATGATGATTCAAAAGGATAAGAAAAGGAAGTGCAATGCTACAAGTAATGGTGAGGATAAGATCCAAGACATAAAACCAAAGCCTAAAGAAAGGCCAAAGGTTGGCCCTAATGCTTCTGATAAATGTCACTATTGCAAGGGCAATGAGCATTGGAAGAGAAACTGTCCGAAGTACCAGGAAGACAAAAAGAAAGGAAAGGTTCCTTCTACTTCAGGTATTAATGTTATAGCAGTTAATCTTGCAACTTGTCCTACCGAGTCTTGGGGTATTTGATACTGGATCAATGATTCATAGTTGTAAATCGTTGCAGGGGTTAAAAAGGACTAGAGATTGCAAGATTGGCTAGTTGGAAATTCGCGTCGGCAATGGAGCAATGGTTGCTGCGAAGGCCGTTGGTGTCTATCCCTTGTCATTACCTTCTAGCTTAGTCTTGAAATTGAATCATTGTTATTACATTCCTTTCTTGAGTAAGAACATTATCTCTTCTTGTCTAGAGGAAGAGGGTTATGATTTTGTAATAAAGAACATGAATTGTTGTTTTTATTTCTGCTTGCTCTATGGTAACTGTCTATTAGTGAATGGACTGTATGTGCTAGATCTTGGTAATGCTTCTATAAATAATGTTAATGCTAAAAAACTCAAAACAAATGATACTAATTCCACTTATTTATGGCATTGTCGCTTGGGCCATATAAATAAAAGACGCATGGAGAAGCTCCATAAAGATGGTCTTCTTGATTCATTAGATTTGGAATCTTTTGAAACATGAGAGTCTTGTTTACTTGGCAAGATGACAAAGGCACCCTTCACTGGTTCGAGTGAAAGAATGTGCGAGTTGTTGGCTCTTGTGCATACTGATGTATGTGGACCAATGAGCTCCATGGCCAGAGGTGGTTATCAGTACTTCATTACTTTCACCGATGACTTTAGTAGATATGGCTATATCTATCTAATGAGGCATCAGTCTGAATCTTTTGAAAAGTTAATAGAATTTTAGAATGAAGTACAAAATCATTTGGGCAAGAAAATTAAATTTCTACGATCCGACCGCGGAGGTGAATATTTGAGCCAAGAGTTTAGTGATCATCTAAAGAGCTCTGGAATTGTTCCGCAATTGACTTCGCCCGGTACGCCACAGTGGAATGGGGTATCTGAACGGAGGAACCGCACTTTGTTGGACATGGTACGGTCTATGATGAGTCAAGTCGATCTTCCATTGTCATTTTGGGGACACGCTCTAGAAACAGTTGTGTTCACTTTAAATAGGGTTCCATCTAAATCCGTTGATAAGATACCGTATGAGATATGGAAAGGGAAACGTCCTGACTTGTCTTATCTTAAAATTTGGGGCTATGAGGCTTATGTAAAACATATGACGTCGGATAAGCTCCACGCCAAGTCGGATAAATGCTTCTTTGTGGGGAACCCAAGGGAAACCAAAGGGTATTATTTTTATAACCAGGAAGAAGGCAAAGTGTTTGTTGCCCAGCCTGGTGTCTTTTTTGGAGAATGAGTTTTCCAAAAGAACTAGTGGGAGCAAGGTGCAACTCGAAGAAGTTCTAGAAATACCTGAAAATATTTCAGCTCCAGCTAGTCCTCAGCAGGATGAGCAATGTGCTGTTGAACCTGTTGATGAGGCACCAACCCCATGGAGGTCCTCAAGGGCAAGCCGCACTCCTGAGAGGTTCATGTTCCTCATGATGGAGCAGCGCGATGTGTTATTATTGGAAAATGACGAGCCCAAGGACTATGAGGAAGCTATGGTGGGCCCGGACTCTGAGAAATGGCTAGAGGCCATGAGATCCGAGTTAAAGTCCATGTATGATAATCAAGTTTGGAACTTGGTTGATCTTCCTGATGGTGTAAAAACTATCGAGTGCAAATGGGTCTTTAAGAAGATAGACGCCAATGGAAATGCTCACATTTTTAAGGCACGATTGGTGGCAAAAGGGTATAAGCAGATTCATGGTGTTGACTATGATGAAACTTATTCGCTAGTCGCCATGGTAAAATTTATCCGGATCATGCTAGCAATTGCCGCATATCATGATTATGAGATTCGGCAAATGGATATCAAAACGGCTTTCCTAAATGGAAACCTAAGCGAGGACGTGTACATGGTACAACCCGAGGGTTTTGTCGATCCTACTAATGCTGGCAAGGTATGTGTAACACCCCAAAATTTTGCTTTTCTTAAATTCATGTGTGATTTGGCACTTTGGTGAATTTTTGGAATTTTCTGGAATTTATTTGGATTTATTTGGAATTTATTTGAATTTATTCCATTTTGAAATAATTAAAGAATTAAATTTTGCAAATAAAGTTTTGTTGGAAATATTTTATTTGAGTCCCAAATACCCTAAAATATTTTCCAGAATTTTTCTGGAATTTTTCTGAGTCTTTTGCTATTTTTAATGAATTAAATGAATTACTGGGAATTATTTTAAATATTAAATCGCTGGAAATTCAACTCGGGTCGAGTACTGTTCATCCGACCGAGTCGGAACCCAAGTCGGACTCGAGTCCGACCCGAGCCAGTCGACTCGACCAAACCCACTCCTAACCCAATCGATCCCGACCATTGGATCGGGATCCAACGGTCCGGATTGGACCGCACCGGCTCGAGCCCGAGTCCGGTCGGACCAGTTCGCGCGTGAGCAATCGTAGCCGCTCATCGCGACACGTGGACGGTCCCCAGCCATCGTCTCCGTTCCGAATCCCAGCCGGAGAGCTCCGCCGTGACCGAGCGGGACACGGTTAGGGTTCCGATTTGCGCGCACGTCGAGGCAGTATTTAAGGCGTGGACCCGCCCTCGAGAATCGTCGCTCGACGCCGCCTTTTTTCCCAAGCCACACCGCCGAGCCGCCGTCTTGGCCGAGGAATTGCTCGCCGTAGTAGGGTTAGGGTTTCGCCGGAGTTCGTCGCGCACGCCGCCGTCAGCCGTCTCGTGTGTTGAAGCCGGATCTGGAACCGCGACGAGCAAGGCGCATCGGACCGCACCATCCACCTCGCCGGAGACCCTCGGAACGCCGCGCGGAAGGTCGCCGTCCTCGTCTCCGTAGTTCGAGCCCCGCCAGCGCCGCCATCACCGGTCGCGAGCTCGGGCCGTCCGATTCCGATCGAACGGCAGCGGTGAGTCACGTGCTTCCAAACCCGATTAGATCTGGACCGTTGGATCAAGATCCAACGGCCCACGATCACCTCAGGCCATAGCAGTGTTATCGTAGGGTTAGATCTGGACCGTCCGATCTAGATCGAACGGCCCATGATCATCGAGTAGTTTTCAACGTGTTAACCCTGGATCTAATCGCGGCTGTTGATTTTCAAATCAACGGACACGATCGTGCCACGTAGCCTAGGCGCGCCGCACCGTGCAAGCGCACGTGGGTCGCTGACATGCGGGCCCGCATGTCAGCCGCACCAAGCCGTACGCCAGTCCACCGTGGACCGTGCCGCCCGTGGACCCAGTCCATGGACCGGACACGTGGCAGCACCTGAGTGGTGCCACGTGGCATGATGACGTCATGCCGACGTCATCATGGAGGCCGTTCGGTGCTGACGTCAGCAGGTCACTGTGGACCAATCACAGGATGACACGTGTCCAGACTGACGCAATAATTAATTTCCGAAAAAGAAAATGATTTATTAATTCGAAATAATGATTTCAGATTTTGTTCAAACTTCAAACGCTTATAACTTTTGCGTTTCAACTCCGATTTGAGTGATTCAAATTTCTAAATTTGTATAAAATTGAGATCTACCTAAATATAAATTTTATTTAATTTTTGGACTAAAGTTTTCCTCTGTAAAATTATTTAATTGATTATTTAAACTTTAAATAATCATAACTTTTGCGTTTTAACTCCAAATTTGACGATTCCAGTTTCCAAAAATTCATAAAATTATGTTCTCTCTGTTTATGGATTTTATTTGGATGATTGGATATTTTTGCCTATTGTTTATTCGTGTATTTGCTATTTGCACGCTTTACGAGTAGACGTTGAAGTGCCGGAAGGATTTGAAGGAGAAGTATTGACTCAGGATCCAACTCAAGACCAAGAGCAAATACTTTTTGAAGGCAAGTTGTGCTTTGACCATGTTGATCCTATTTTGAAAATCTATTTTGATTTAACCTATTGCATGCTAGTTCAATTAGAAAATACTTTATTTAAATCTGGGGGTTAGATAAATACCAATTTGCTGTATGACACCTTGATTACTTAAATATGTGCCATGACCCCTTGTCACCCTAGTTGTGGTTTACTAGTTGGACATTAATAACTTGCCAACATGGGTTTAGACCGTTGTAGTAAACTGCTTAGACCTGCTGCGTGCTCATGACATGATTTTGGACAAACAAATGTTAATATTGACTTAATGATATATTGAACCTGTTTTGGAAAGGTATCATGTGATGTTGATGGCACGTGGTGCATGGTAATCAACTGGGGTTTGATAAATAGTTTTTCGGCCAGGGCATGTGGCAAGAATAATCAGTGGGCGGTTGTGGCATTGGGGATGTTGATTTGGTTCTTGGGTAGTCTTGCCTGGTCACCCTAAGTACTTAACCTTGCAAGCCTTTGAACTGGGTCTAACGTGCAACCACATGTCCGTAATGGGACGGACCTAGTTGACTAAGTTGCTAATAACGCACTGTGGGACCTCAGGAGGTCAACTACACCCTTTGTGTAAGTTGTACGGGGGAGCGTATCGGGGCTGAGGCCAGGTACCCATCTAACGGTTGATTGGCCTAAACTTCGCCTTAGCTAAGGGAAGGGTTAGTGTGCAATAACCGGGGAGGACCACTTGTATTGTTAGAAGTTTCCGAAAGACATTGTTATGGGAACTCGCCTTTGTGGTGTTTGACTGTATCTTGTGGGTAAAGTGCATAACCTCTGCAGAGTGTAGAATCTATTCGAATAGCCGTGTCCGCGGAATAGACATCGCTCGGGAATTACAGTCAAGGGTTAGATTTTCTCAAAAATAACCTGGATTTGAAAGGTTGGGTTGGATTAATAATGATGTTGATGGAAGTGTGGATTAGGATGGGAAAGATGTTTATTAAAACTCCTTGAAAAGTTATCTATGCTTTACTTATTTCTACTGCTTTCGAATCTATTTATGATACTTGTTAAATGCTGTTTTCTGCAAATATACCTTGAGCTATTCCTTTGTACCAAGCCATGCATATAGTATATTAGCCTGCATTCTGTGCATGACTTGCTGAGTACCAAGTACTCACCCTTGCCACAATACAACACCAGTTGAAGAGGAGACTACACCAGCTTTGGAGGAGGAGCTCCAAGAGGAACCGTCTACTTAGGGAGCGAGCCCAGTCAGTTGCCTGTGGTATACTGGATGGCGCCACGAAGTTATCTTATTTTTCCGCTGCTACTATTTCTCTCTTAATAAGTTTCGCCCTGCGAGGCGTGCATTTGTGACTTGACCATAAGGTCGAGTAACCAGTTTGGTTATTTAAATAAAAGTACTCTATTAGTATCGAATGGTATGAATGTGATATTTACCAATGTTAAGACTGTGTGCACTAGCGCGTTCCTGGACTAGTGCTGAATACACAGAGGGTCTGGATTTGCAAATTCGGGGTCCCAACAGAGGTGGATCAGAGCCATACTGACCGTAGGCTCAACCCTAAGCTAGAATGGTCGTAGTGAGGATAAAACCTATTTTCTAAAGCTAAAAATTTGTCAAGATAAGAAATGACATCTCGACTTATCCCCTTCTCTCTTTCCTTGTCTCTTGCTGAATTTTTCCTTACCTTGTCACGATTTAAAAATTCCGAGTTCTTACGTGAGCACTCTTGTGATAGATGGAGGGAGAGTTCAACTACGTCGACCTGGAGGTTGGTCACGCCGCAGAACTTTGGCGTATGCTACAGACTCTCGGAGATTTTGAAAAGCCGCAATACCAAGTGGAAGTGATCAGACAAGCAGGATTGATCAAGGCTTGTGACGTGAAGATTGAGGTACCTGCTAGAAAGAAGGGCCCAGGCAATCGCCCGATACCTTTGCGACCGCCAGGAGGTCTACAATGCAGATGGGTATCCAAGAAGTATCCACGACGAGCAATGCGGCACATTACCCGTATCACGCCAGGAGAGTTGGAAACACGGTGTTCGTTATCACCAGCGATAATAACCTTCTTGACCGAAGGCGATTCAGGATGAGAGATGCCATGGTTACACAGTTGGCACGACTTGTTGTCGCCAGGAGGATGTACTTTCGATGATACAAGCAAGGAGCTCTGAAGGCACGCAAGGAGATCACGACAGAGAAGAACAGATGGCGGGAAGCTCAAGAGTATGTGTCACACCTTCTGCGAAGGATTGGCGAGTTGGAGATGGCTTTATGCACGACCGTAACTGCAGCCAAGATTGAGCTACACGAGCGGATCCGGAGGAATCAGATCTCGATGAGGACACTGCTTCTTCGACTACCACAGATGATATCTGATTCTTTGGACATGGCAATCGTTTCGCGCCTATGCCGCGGCACCGTACCAGTGCCGTGGAGGTTTTCTCGATGAGTGAGCATAGGTTCTATAGTGAGACTCCTTCGCCGAGTCGCGTCATAGAATAAAGAGTCACCCTTTAGGCGTTAGACTCTAGTGTTAGTTCGATTTGGATTTTCATTGCCTGCTGAGTGTGCAGTATGTGTTGCAAGGCCCTTAGGCATTGTAAGCAACCATACCAAGTTATTAATATCATTAGTTAATAAAGTTGGACCTTAAAGTTACACCTTTCGCCCCGCATAAGTTCCATATTACTTGTCTATTCTTGATTCCCCCTCATCTCTAAAACCTAGAGTAAATCGACAGATGGTGAACACCCGCGGAAACTTTGGAAGCAATGGAAGTGGTTCTCGCCCAGCAGAAAACCCCAATGATGGAGCACCAGCACCGCCAGTTGATATGCAGAATTTTGGAGAATTTCTTGCTGCTCAGACTCAGTTGATGCATGCTATGATGCAACAAATGCAACACGTCACTGCTCAGGCCACAGCTAATCAAGTCAATCAGGGACAACGCCAGAATACAAGACTGTCAGAGTTCATGAGGACTCATCCACCCACTTTCTCTGGGAATGCCAATCCATTAGAGGCCGATGACTGGTTAAGGTCAATTGAGAGGAAGCTACACATAGCTCAATGCATAGGAAATGAGAAGGTACTCTATGCTTCTCATCAGTTGGAAGGAACAGCCGCCGAATGGTGGGAGAACTTCTGTGCCACGCAAGTGAACCCTCAGGACATCACTTGGGAAGAGTTCACAGCCGCTTTCCGTCAGTATCACGTGCCTGAAGGAATCATGGATCTCAAGAAGGAGGAGTTCAGAGCACTGAAGCAAGGTAATCAGCCAGTGGCCGACTACCTGAACAAGTTCACACAGCTGGCACGCTACGCACTTGAGGATGTAGCGACAGATAAAGCCAGACAGTCTCGTTTCATGAAGGGACTTAACTCAGGATTGCAGGTGGGATTGATCACCCACACCTTTCCAGATTTCCAAGAGTTGGTGAATAAGGCGCTTATTCTTGAGGACAAGCGCAAGGAACTGGATGAGAACAGAAGCGCGAGGATGCAACGGCAAGGATCACGCCAGGGAACGCAATGGCGCTGAGAGTTGCACCAAATCAATTCTTGATTCCAGCCACAAAAATGCAACAAGGACACCGTCACCAGCACCAAGACCCGTCAATCGAGAACTACGGACCCGACCCCGCTAGAAAGCGCTGTTCGAGGCGATCGACAAGGAACAGTGAGACGCTACTACAAGCGCAACGAGCCAGGACACTTTGCCAACAGATTGTCCAAGAAGACAGCAGGAGTGACCCGATTCGCTTCAATCTAGGAACCACCCAGCTAGGGCGCCCGACGCAGAGCCACACCTGCATCGTGGTGAGGTGGTGAGTCAACCATGTCACCACAGATGCCTTTGCGAGAATGCTACGGACGTCGTCTTGGGTAAGTTACTTGTTAACTTGAGACTGCTGATCTTGTTTGACTACGGAGCTTCGCATTCGTTTGTTTCGCAAGAGATTTGCTGCTAGTCATGATTTGGGGATTGCAAGACTTAAGTGCATGCTTTTAGTTCAAACCCTCGGTTCCAGAACTCCAAGCGAAAGTAGGATGTTCGGGGTGAGAATATTAATAGATGGAATAGAGTTCCTAGCGAACCTTATAATTTTGGAGACCGGACCTTAGAGCGTTATTTTGGGAATGGACTGGTTATCCAAGCACAAGGCCGTATTGGATTGTGGGCGAAGGACTATCTCGATTGAGAGCCCTTGTGGAAAGAAAGTGGAATTTCAAGCTCTTGCCCGTTAGAGAAGGACAGTTGAGGTTAACGATGCCAAGACAATCGGCATAGAGGATGTCTCGATGGTGAGCGAGTACCCGGATGTTTTCCCGAAGATCTACAGTATGCCTTGACGAGGGACATAGAGTTTGTGATAGAGCTTGTACAGTACAGCGCCGATAGCAAAGAGACCTTATCGGATGTCCACCGAGGAGTTGGTAGAGATGAAGAAACAGCTAGAGGAGTTAATGGAGAAAGGATTTATCAGGCCGAGTTAGTCGTAGTAGGGAGCACCGGTTTTGTTTGTCAAGAAGAAGGACGGGAGTTTCAGGATGTGCATTGACTACCGTGCACTCAATGAAGTCACCGTGAAGAATAAGTATCCGCTACCTAGGATTGATGATTTGTTCGATCAGCTGAGAGGAGCCGGAGTTTTCTCCAAGATTGATCTGAGATCGGGATACCCTCAGTTGAAGATCCGATCGGAAGATATCCCGAAGACTGCATTCTCGTCAAGATATGGACATTCTGAGTTCTGATTATGTCTTTTGGATCGACGAATGCGCCAAAGATATTTCATGAATATGATGAATAAGGTGTTCATGGAATATTTGGACAAGTTTGTTGTCGTGTTCATAGATGATATCCTAATCTACTCCAAGACAGAGGATGAACATGCCGAACACTTGAGGCGAGTTTTGGAAAAGCTGAGGGAACAGCAACTCTTCGCCAAGTTTAGTAAGTGTGATTTTTGGAAGGACAGAAGGATGATGACAAGATCCGCAGGATTAAGTCCATCAAGGAGGAAGGCAAGGCAGAGGACTTCAAGTTGGATGAGCAAGGCACGTTATGGATGAAGGATCGCATTTGTGTGCCCAACAAGAAGGAATTAAAGCAACTGATTTTGGAAGAAGCCCATGACTCCAAGTACTCAATTCATCCTGGAAGCGCCAAAATGTATCAGGATTTGAAGGAAAGATTCTGGTGGCCGAGCATGAAGCGTGAAGTTGCCGAGCATGTTGCATTACGCGACGTATGCCAGAGAGTCAAGGCAATGCATCGAGAGACCCGGCGAGGTTGCTACGGTACGAAAATACCTGAGTGGAAGTGGGAGGAAATCGGAATGGATTTCATTACCGGTTTGCCTAAGACTCAAGGAGGTTATGACTCCATATGGGTTATAGTGGATCGCTTGACCAAAGTAGCCCATTTTATCCCTGTGAAGACCACTTACTCGGGAGATAAGTTAGCAGAGTTGTACATGATCAGGATCGTCTATTTGCACGGAGTGCCAAAGAGGATTGTATCGGACAGAGGTACCCAATTTACCTCAAGGTTTTGGAATAAGTTGCATGAAGCCATGGGAACCCGTTTAAACTTCAGTACAGCTTATCATCCACAGACGGATGGACAGACCGAAAGAGTCAACCAGATTTTGGAGGATATGTTAAGAGCATGTGCATTGGCTTATGCTACCTCTTGGGATAAGAGTTTGCCGTATGCCGAGTTCAGTTACAACAATAGTTACCAAACTAGTTTACAGATGTCACCTTTTGAGGCACTGTATGGTCGACCCTGTCGAACGCCATTGAATTGGAATGAGACCGGCGAGCGCCGTGTCTTCGGGCCTGATATTCTTCAAGAGGCTGAAGAGAAGATTGCCGTGATCAGGGAAATAAGTCAACCCGTTTCTGTAGAGTTCAGTGGAGCAATCATGAAGAAAGCGAAGCGACATGGGAGCGCGAAGAGGATTTGAAGAAAGAGTTTCCAAGCCTATTCTGTAGTGAGCCCTGAATCTCGGGGACGAGATTCTATTAAGGGGGGAGGTTTGTAACACCCCAAAATTTTGCTTTTCTTAAATTCATGTGTGATTTGGCACTTTGGTGAATTTTTGGAATTTTCTGGAATTTATTTGGATTTATTTGAATTTTTCCATTTTGAAATAATTAAAGAATTAAATTTTGCAAATAAAGTTTTGTTGGAAATATTTTATTTGAGTCCCAAATACCCTAAAATATTTTCCAGAATTTTTCTGGAATTTTTTTGAGTCTTTTGCTATTTTTAATGAATTAAATGAATTACTGGGAATTATTTTAAATATTAAATCGCTGGAAATTCAACTCGGTCGAATCTTGTTCATCCGGCCGAAGTCGGAACCAAGTCGGACTCGAGTCCGACGAGCGATCGACTCGACCAAACCCACTCCTAACCCAATCGATCCCGACCGTTGGATCGGGATCCAACGGTCCGGATTGGACCGCACCGGCTCGAGCCCGAGTCCGGTCGGACCCGTTCGCGCGTGAGCAATCGTAGCCGCTCATCGCGACACGTGGACGGTCCCCAGCCATCGTCTCCGTTCCGAATCCCAGCCGGAGAGATCCACCGTGACCGAGCGGGACACGGTTAGGGTTCCGATTTGCGCGCACGTCGAGGCAGTATTTAAGGCGTGGACCCGTCCCCGAGAATCGTCGTTCGACGCCGCCCCTTTTTCCCCAAGCCACACCGCCCGAGCCGCCGTCTTGGCCGAGGAATTGCTCGCCGTAGTAGGGTTAGGGTTTCGCTTCGGGTTCGTGCGCACGCCGCCGCCGTCAAGCCGTCTCCGCCGTGTTGAAGCCCGGATCTGGAACCGCACGAGCAAGGCGCATCGGACCGCACCATCCACCTCGCCGGAGACCCTCGGAAACGCCGCACGGAAGGTCGCCGTCCTCGTCTCCGTGCTTTGAGCCTGCCCGGCGCCGCCATCACCGGTGCGAAGCTTACGGACCGTCAGATTACGATCGAGCAGCGGCGGTGAGTCACGTGCTTCCAAACCCGATTAGATCTGGACCGTTGGATCAAGATCCAACGGCCCACGATCACCTCAGGCCGTAGTAGTGTTATCGTAGGGTTAGATCTGGACCGTCCGATCTAGATCGAACGGCCCACGATCATCGAGTAGTTTTCAACGTGTTAACCCTGGATCTAATCGCGGCCGTTGATTTTCAAATCAACGGACACGATCGTGCCACGTAGCCTAGGCGCGCCGCACCGTGCAAGCGCACGTGGGTCGCTGACATGTGGGCCCGCATGTCAGCCGCACTGCCGTGACGCGCCCTCCACCGTGGACCGTGCCGCGTGGACCCGATCCATGGGCCAGACACGCGTGGCAAAGACTGAGTGGTGCCACGTGGCATGATGACGTCATGCCGACGTCATCATGGAGGCCGTTCGGTGCTGACGTCAGCAGGTCACTGTGGACCAATCACAGGATGACACGTGTCCAGACTGACGCATTAATTAATTTCCGAAAAAGAAAATGATTTATTAATTCGAAATAATGATTTCAGATTTTGTCCAAACTTCAAACGCTTATAACTTTTGCGTTTCAACTCCGATTTGAGTGATTCAAATTTCTAAATTTGTATAAAATTGAGATCTACCTAAATATAAATTTTATTTAATTTTTGGACTAAAGTTTTCCTCTGTAAAATTATTTAATTGATTATTTAAACTTTAAATAATCATAACTTTTGCGTTTTAACTCCAAATTTGACGATTCCAGTTTCTAGAAATTCATAAAATTATGTTCTCTCTGTTTATGGATTTTATTTGGATGATTGGATACTTTTTGCCTATTGTTTATTCGTGTATTTGCTATTTGCACGCTTTACGAGTAGACGTTGAAGTGCCGGAAGGATTTGAAGGAGAAGTATTGACTCAGGATCCAACTCAAGACCAAGAGCAAGTACTTTTTGAAGGCAAGTTGTGCTTTGACCATGTTGATCCTATTTTGAAAATCTATTTTGATTTAACCTATTGCATGCTAGTTCAATTAGAAAATACTTTATTTAAATCTGGGGGTTAGATAAATACCAATTTGCTGTATGACACCTTGATTACTTAAATATGTGCCATGACCCCTTGTCACCCTAGTTGTGGTTTACTAGTTGGACATTAATAACTTGCCAACATGGGTTTAGACCGTTGTAGTAAACTGCTTAGACCTGCTGCGTGCTCATGACATGATTTTGGACAAACAAATGTTAATATTGACTTAATGATATATTGAACCTGTTTTGGAAAGGTATCATGTGATGTTGATGGCACGTGGTGCATGGTAATCAACTGGGGTTTGATAAATAGTTTTTCGACCGGGGCATGTGGCAAGAATAATCAGTGGGCCATTGTGGCATTGGGGATGTTGATTTGGTTCTTCGGGTAGTCTTGCCCTGGTCACCCTAAGGACTTAACCTTGCAAGCCTTTGAACTGGGTCTAACGTGCAACCACATGTCCGTAATGGGACGGACCTATTTGACTAAGTTGCTAATAACGTACTGTGGGACCTCAGGAGGTCAACTACACCCTTTGTGTAAGTTGTACGGGGGAGCGTACCAGGGAGTGAGGCCAGGTACCCATCTAACAGTTGATTGGCCTAAACTTCGCCTTAGCTAAGGGAAGGGTTAGTGTGCAATAACCGGGGAGGACCACTTGTATTGTTAGAAGTTTCCGAAAGACTTTGTTACGGGAACTCGCCTTTGTGGTGTTTGACTGTATCTTGTGGGTAAAGTGCATAACCTCTGCAGAGTGTAGAATCTATTCGAATAGCCGTGTCCGCGGTATTGGACATCGCTCGGGAATTACAGTCAAGGGTTAGATTTTCTCAAAAATAACCTGGATTTGAAAGGTTGGGTTGGATTAATAATGATGTTGATGGAAGTGTGGATTAGGATGGGAAAGATGTTTATTAAAACTCATTGAAAAGTTATCTATGCTTTACTTATTTCTACTGCTTTCGAATCTATTTATGATACTTGTTAAATGTTGTTTTCTGCAAATATACCTTGAGCTATTCCTTTGTACCAAGCCATGCATATAGTATATTAGCCTGCATTCTCGGTAGCATGACTTCTTTGAGTACCAAGTACTCACCCTTGCCACAATACAACACAGTTGAAGAGGAGACTACACGGCTTTGGAGGAGGAGCTCCAAGAGGAACCGTCTACTTAGGGAGCGAGCCCAGTCGGTTGCACGTGGTATCTTGGATGGCGCCACGAGTTATCTTATTTTTCCGCTGCTACTATTTCTCTCTTAATAAGTTTTAAGCCGCGTAATCGTGCATTTGTGACTTGACCATAAGGTCGAGTAACCAGTTTGGTTATTTAAATAAAAGTACTCTATTAGTATCGAATGGTATGAATGTGATATTTACCAATGTTAAGACTGTATGCATTAGCGCGTTCCTGGACTAGTGCTGAATACACAGAGGGTCCGGATTTGCAAATTCGGGGTCCCGACAGTATGCAAGCTTAGGAAGTCAATTTATGGACTGAAGCAAGCATCTCGGAGTTGGAACCTTCGCTTTGATGAAGTGATCAAACAGTTTGGCTTCATCAAAAATGAGGAAGAGCCTTGTATTTACAAGAAGGCTAGTGGGTGCGCACTTGTATTTCTGGTCTTGTATGTGGATGACATACTATTGATCGGAAATGATATTCCGATGTTAGATGTTGCACAATCTTATCTGAGAAAAAGTTTCTCGATGAAAGACTTGGGAGATGCAGCTTATATTTTGGGCGTAAAGATCTATAGAGATAGATCAAAAAGGCTAATTGGATTGAGCCAAAATATGTACATTGACAAGATACTGAAACGGTTCAACATGCATGATTCCAAGAATGGTTTCTTGCCCATGTCACATGGTGTAAGTCTTAGCAAGACTCAGTGTGCTTCGACACCTGATGAGCAAGAGAGAATGAGTCAGATTCCATACGCTTCAACTATTGGATCCATCATGTATGCCATGTTATGTACGCGCCCAGATGTGTCATATGCTCTGAGTGCCACGAGCAGGTACCAATCGAATCCTGGTGATAGTCACTGTGTGGCTGTAAACAACATCCTTAAATACTTACGAAGGACTAAGGAGATGTTCTTGGTCTTTGGAGGAGAGGAGGAGCTCGTTGTAAAAGGTTATGCTGATGCTAGCTTCCACCGACAAAGATGATTCGCGATTGCAATCCGGGTTTGTATTCTGCCTCAATGGTGGGGCAGTGAGCTGGAAAAGTTCCAAGCAAGAGACAGTAGCTGATTCTACTACGGAGGCCGAGTACATTGCAGCTTCTAAAGCAGCAAAGGAAGCAGTTTGGATCAGGAAATTTGTTTCTAAGTTGGGAGTGGTCACTAGTGCATCCTGTCCAGTGGACCTCTATTGTGACAGTAGTGGTACCATATTACACAAGCAAAGGAGCCTAGGTCTCACCAAAAATCCAAACATATACTCAGACGGTACCACCTGATCCAGGAGATCATTGAGAGAGGTGATGTGAAGATATGCAAAGTGCACACGGCTCTAAATGCGGCTAATACGTTGACAAAGCCCCTTCCACAACCAAAGCATGAGGTGCACACAAGAGCAATGGGTATTCTGTACCTATATGATTGACTCTAGTGCAAGTGGTCGAGCTATCAACAAGGGTGGCGCGCATCTCGCCTTGAGCTTGACTGGTATCGTAAGGCAAAGGGATCGGTATGTGAGTGTATCAACGTTTAGCCTAATACTGATTCTGTGCATTTGGGGATCAATACGTACTGCTAGGTACCGCTGTTGATCAATGAATTGGAAACAAGTTTCCAGATTCATGTCCGACTTGCACTGAACCTAACGGGTCACACACTTAACGAGTTGGAAAATGTTTAATGGGTTTATGCATGGATAAGATCCGTGTTAGAGATGGAACCCTAGCGGGCTTCGGCCCACTAGCGTGTATATAAAAGGTGAGGCCAGGAATAGTGCATGAAATGAGACAGAACCCTCACCACGTTCAGCCGTCGCACACCCCTCCAGCTCCCTAGAAACCCTAGCCATGTGGCGAGGTGCTAGCACACTCCGCACAGCGTTCCTGCTCGGTACGTGGATACCAGTAGAGGCGCTACTGTCCGCGGACGCACTGTTTGGTTGGATCTCCAGCGTCTTTTCGGTGTTCGATCTAGAGCAATCGGCAGATCGAAAACCAATCGGCAGATCGAGAACCAATCAGCAAATCGAGAATGACTCGACGGAGGTTGGGAACCATTTGGAGTTGATCGGGACTTGAACGACTACTTCCTCTACGTGCGCGTATCTGCATCTGCTCCATCGGCGCGTCAAGGGTAACGACTCATGATCCTCTACATGCATGTGATCTTGGATGATTCGCGGTAGAAAATTTTGATTTTATGCTCGCGTAGCCTACCCGTAGTCCAACACCGCTCACCATCTACACACCAGGGGGCTAGGTGGTGCTAAGGGGGTGGACGTCCAGGAGGAGGTCACCAGGGGGGTTGAGGACGTTGGGGAGGAGGTCACCGAGAGGGAGGTCGTTGAGGAGGAAGACAATAGGGGCTAGGGTTTGGGGGAGACGAAACACACTAAGTGATAAGGTCTACGCGAGGAACCTCAATGTGTTTATATAGTTTTAAATTAGTTAACCAAACTATTTCAGATTTTAAGGTTATTGCCCTAAGGCCAAATTTTAACAAGTAAACCTATGCCATGTTTCTACTTTTCCAAGTCAATATTTTAGTTTACTCTAGAGTAATTTTCTACATTCACATTCCACGGACCTAAAGCCCGCTCTGATACCAACTGTAACACCCCGGCATCTAGTATGCCTGAATGTTACCAAACATAGACTAAACAACATCTAAATACCACAAATAAAGATAAATTACAACAAAGGAGCAAATTCTAAAACCGAAAATTTCGGCAGCATCTCCTTTGTTTTTTCCGTGATTCGGAGCAGCAACAAAATACCACATGATATATCATAATGGAAAGCATCCAAAGCAGCAATAACAGGTAATAATGCGGCAATTTAAGTCTAGCATAATGAATTTAACCACTCCATGAACCAATACGAAGTAAAGGATGTAATCAAGCACATGAACAACTCATAATCCTAGTTTCTTCACACTAGACTCATGATCACAACTCCAAAAGGTAAATATTGTCTAATTGTGTGGAAGTTATGTGATGAAGTGCCGCTATGCCCCTTTCCCGCATGTCGGTGTCAAAGTACCTAAGAAAACAACATAAACACAAGCGTGAGTTCATCACTCAGCAAGTATATTGAAATAGAGTGAAAAGAACAATCCAATGCCAACGTCATTACATACCATGCTTAACATCATGATCAAATCATAATCTCATCAACAACATCATAGCCATGACAAAGCACATTGTACACAACTCATTATCATCATCATGTATGCAATGCAATGCACATGTCTCCTGGAAGCATATACCGGTATTGCTGAGTGCACACCCGTCGGCGTGCACCCTCTTCCCCCTTCCATCCCGAAGATGGAGGGTGCCTACTCATCGCTTCCACTCACCACGGGGGTGGAATCACGAGGTAGGTCTTACAACCATGGCGCTCCGGATTAGTCATAACTTTCTCACCGACCTTACCGGACTAGTTATGACGTTCTCACCGACCGGGCCAGTTTTCATGCCATGTTTGCAACATATGCCATAAACAGAATCAACATGCATATAACTAGACTGAGCATTATATAGCATCGTAATAACCATTTTCATCATGTCATGGGAAATCACTCAACATGGCAAAATATCATATCATGTAATCCATTTGCATCTAGTCAAGACTAGCAACAAACAACCCGATACCCATTTCAATACACTTGCCTTAACCGCGGGCGACGGATTGGCGAGAGGATGAGGGCACTCCCGGGGTCACACCACCTGCACAAAGGTTCAATACACACAACCACATGCACACAAGACCACACAAGAACACTTAGCTAAACCGACTTCACGATCTACTCCCAATTCCCCAAAAATAGAGAATCTATCCAACGGGACAGCAACCTTCGGAAGGCCATGACTTGGGCTTAACGACTCCAAATCAGACAAACGAGTACATCATCGCGAATCTTAGGAAATTTCCTAGCTTTTTATAACTATTGGGAAAAACTGATTCGGCCTCTAAAATTGCCTAATCTACAGATCAACCCGATCTGTCCCAATCACATCAAAGTTTTGAACACGTTCGGTAAAACAGCCATAATTTTCAAACGGCTGATCGGAATTACACCTTCTTGGTGTCTGCTGAAAGGTATTGACATTATCTACAACTTTCTCAACAGGCGGTCGACTAAATTCCGAATCTAAAAACCCCAAAACCACAACCAAAGTCGACTGTCTCGAATTGACCGAGGCCACTTCGCGAAACAGATCTACTAAATGAATCTATACCTCTAATTACAGCACCTAAACATGAACTTTAGGCCAGGATTATCCCTCCTAGCAGCACCTAGATCACCCCAAAAGAGCCACGAATCATTACCTCTTCACGAAGAGTTGAACGAACGCAAATCTCTCCTTCCTTCCGGCCGCTCCTCCTTCCCGAACCGCCGCGAATTCGTCGGAGATCTCCGGTCCAGTGATCCACCGAGCGGGAATGAAGAACACCATTGAGGGATAGGTGTGGGGCTGCTAGGGGAGAGGAGGGTGGCGGCTAGGGAGGGGAAACCCTAATGGGGGCGCAAGGAGGTGGGGGCGCAAGGGAAGAAGGGTGGCCGGCCCTAGGAGGTGACAGGGAGAGTGGGGGCACATGGGGGAAGAGGTGGGGGCGCCCCCAAGGCTAGGGCTGCTGGTTTACCCCCCCCCCCCCTCATGGGCCCAAAAACCCCCACTAACGGCCCAAAACTCGACCTTCTAGGCCCAAGTCCTCCCAGGAAGGCCCAAACCCTCCCGGAACGGCCCAAAAACCTCTGAAAAGCCCAAAGACACAATATAACCTCGTACCGTATCTGCCGAAACCTATAATGTCACATTTTGTCATTTCGTAGCGTCACACTACCCATCCCAATACACTTGCCTTAACCTCGGGCGACGGATTGGCGGGATGAGGAGGGCACTCCCGGGGTCACACCACCTGCACATAGATGCCACATAATTACAACGTGCCCACAAAACAGTACGCCATTGCCCAGCTACCCCGATATCGCAAACTACTCCCGAAAACGAAAAAACAGAGAATCTATCCCCCCCGGGACAGCAGACTTCAAACTATCATAACTTTAGATCTAGGACTCCGAATTGATTAAATGAGTACATCCTCGCGTACCTTAGGAAATTTTCTAACTTTTTCTAAGTATATGGAAAAGCTGATTCGGAATCTAAAGTTGTCTAATCTACAAAACTCTACGTTCTCTCCCAGCTACGTCACAGATTTGAACACGTTCGGTAAATTGAGCATAACTTTCAAACCGTTGGGCGGAATTGGACGTTTTTTATGTCCACTGAAAGGTATTGAAGTTACCTACAACTTTCTCAACAGGCGGACAACCAAATTCCGATTCTAATGTGGCGAAAATTCAAAACCTAGGTCGACTGCACAATCTGCCCGAAGCAGAGAACGTGGCAAACTCTAGTTTTCATCTAATCTACCCAATCACAGCACCACCACATGACCTAAAATCATCCAAATACCCTCTAGCACATCCCCTAGACCAACCCCAAGAACTACCACTAGCCATACCATCACCCGACGAACGATGAACCAACGAATCTCCTCCCGGTTCACGCGATCTCCTTCCTCGCTCCAAATCCTCCGGATCTCCTCGTCGCGGAGCGCTCCAATGGTGAAAACAGTGGGATGGCGAGGTGGGGGGCTCCCCTAGGGCAGCAAAGATGATGGAGAGGGGAGGGGAGGGGTGGTGGCTAGGTGGGGAGAGGAGAGGGCGCATGGAGGGGAGAGGGAGGGGCGCACCATGGGGCGGCGCCTAGGAGGGGATGGGAGATGGGGGGCGCACCACATGTGGAGGGGGCACAAGGGGGTAGGGTTTGCTGCCCCCTCCTCCCCCACATGGGCCAGGAACTCCACCATCAGCCCAACAAGGTCCCTCCAAGGCCCACGCTTCCCCGGAAAGGCCCAAACACCCGAAAACGGCCCGAAAACGCATTAAAACTGCATAACGTAAAGTTTTAAACTCTGATTTCATATTTTTATAATGTCTTGACATCCCATAGTGTCACATTCTCCCCCCCCCCTTCAACAGGATTCGACCTCGAATCCAAGACACACCAAAATCAACAACAAAGTCCCCAAGGGACAAAAGACTTCTTTGCAACACAAAACATTCACACAAAGACTGAAACCTGAACAAACGACAAGCGAGTTCTCAAAACCAACACTAGCGAGAAAATGTTGATTTAGCTCAACAGAGTTCAACCTCTCACGGTTCCACCTTCACTTCAATTCCCAAATAGAACACGAAAGAAAATGGTCTCACACTCCTTATTCCATACATTCCTTGGCACTAACGTGCCCCGATCCCTTTAATCGGAACTACTCTCCAGAAGAACACGGTACCAACCTCTAGAACCCACTTCATCTCCCACACACAAATGTGCTTTCACACCTCAACCTCTCTACTGTGGTTCGCCGTATTCAAGACGACGATGAACCAGGTGAGACGTACACTCCAAGACCACCAACTATTTGAAAAACGAGGTTAAAACCTTGCAAAAGATTGATCTTCTACAAAAGACCAATACCCAACACTACCACCGAAAGGAAAGGCCTACTTTACAACCAGGGTCCTTAAACCCGCAAGAAACAGTAACAACCGAACAAAATCGCTACGGTTGACACAACCCCGCTCAACCTCAGCGACAGAAAGATCCAATATACTCTGAAAAGGATAAATAATTACTACCAACCACCAAGTGGTCCACTAATAATTTAATCAACCCCACCTAGGAACACATCGATGACACAATTCTCCAAGAAGGTTTGAGTTGGGTCATACACAACCTTCCTTTACTCTTCACTTCCAAACCATTTATGATCAACTACTAGCCACACCAGATTTCTCTTACTAAGAATGTCTCGCTCTCACATCCTTCCACTCAAAGGACCAAGACAAGGAGTACCACCATTGGGTAAACTAATCCACCAACCATCAACCCAATTGATCCACATACAACAACTCGAACCCCCAAAGCGCTAAAAGCCACTTTGGAAAGAATTCGGCAACCACCAAAGAGTATTCATTTTAATTTCTTAAGTCAAGACGCAAAGGAAACACAAATCTCCTACACCACAACCAACATACTAGAAATTCTTCATTGTTTCTTTTCATACCAGAAAGAAATAGAAATCTCGATTTATGACATGCATGCACACTTTTCAAGAGCACTCCGGATTAGTCATATACCCATATATGACTTTCTCACCGACCTGGCTCAACGACTCTTTTATCATTTAACATCTATACACGATGTCATGTTTACTTTTCACCATTCATTCATCATGTAACAACACTACCGAATAGTCACTCACAAGACGACTTCATCCTCTGTATCACATGAATAAAACTCGAATAACATCGAGGATTGCGCTAATTCATATAAACTATGACGGCAGCATAGTTAGCAGTAAGGCACCACATCGTATCAGAACCCACCAATGATAAAACTAAACTTGCAAAGCATCGCATTTTAACCAAAATCAACATTTTGGAAAAGAACATCGACTCCAAAATCAAACATCTGCACACACACACAACCGCCACAAATTTTCTCAAAAGAAAGGGAAACTCGTTCCCAAAAGAAAACTCTTTACTAACCAAATTCACTTATGAAACATTCATATAATCCACTTTTTTAAAGCACTCGCAAACATCACACTCATTGTACAAATAAATCCAACTCCAGTCAAAAAAAGTTACAAATTAAATCTCAAGAGTTTCCAACACAACCCACTATGTCCATCTGCTTCCTTTAAAATTAATTCCAAAGATAATTCAGTGCGAACGCGAAGGGGCGCGATCCAATCAAAAACTTTTGGGTGTAAATCCATACTCATAGTACAAACTAAACAAGTTAGCCAAATCCAAAGGTTGGCATTAATCACTACGAGTTTTAGGGAAACTCTGAAACACAACAGATGAAACACTTCGACCAAAAGTATTCAACCACAATAGCAACCAACCAAACCAGTCCAAAAAGTTTTAAACGCAAGCTCAGGATGAAACCCACCATATCTAGTATTCCACTATACTTACCATTTAAGCATTCAATATACACTATTTACTCATCGAGAAGCCTCATTATAATTCAACCAAAAGCTACATAACCAATTCTTTCTCTAGTTACCTTTCCCAACAATTATAAATACAGTTTATGATGATTAACAAAACATCTTCCATTCTATACTACCTCATCATGATCCCCACAAACCAACACATCATATAATAACGTATTCTATATTTCAAACATAGTACTTCAACAGATACTTAAGCATGATCAACCTATCAATTTTTTTATACCATCCATACGCCAACATCTTGACAATTCGAACTTGCTCAATCAATAAATGACTTCAACAAATAAATATTATCTCTACAAGGCAAAGCTCGTAACTATGATTCTAAGACATACATTCATTAAGAATAAAATTCTACATCATGTTAATTATCCATGGTCCACTCCATCACAACATGTTACAGTAACCTCCATTTTAACAAGGATTTTCAACAATTAATCTAAGCAATTACCACCACTACTAAGTCATCAATATCAATAATTTGCATAATTTTAAAGACTGCAACATTACTTTTAGTTACCCTATCCAAAAGCTGTAGCAAATTGTCACTACTCAACATGCTCCAACTATTTAAAACAAATTGAATGAGTTGGACCATCACAAAGCTCTTACCACAACCACTAAACCTATGTCTTCCCAACTGACATCGGTACTAGCACTATAGGAACACATATGCAAGCTTCCAAATATACTAACAGTTCGCAACATCATAAATATCAACCCTCATCAACCTCCAAGTTAAGGTCACCAACACGATTAAATCTCTCTATTAACATGTAAAATTAGAACATCTTTAACAACCAGGAAAGTTTCTTTAACAATAACAGCAGTCTACATCATCTTAATGTTCTAACTATGCTTCAGGGTTTAATACTTTAAACATTATCGGGGGTCATAAGCACTTTTAAAGTAAACAACAGAATCTAAGCATGTACATTAACACCTTTAATCATTCTCGCTATAGAGTAATCTACAACACTAGAAGTTCATTTAATCTTAAGCTAAAGATAAATATTACATTTAACTAATTCAACTCACCAATTAACTTAGGAGTAAATCGTTTCCATAAACCACATTGTTACATACTATATAACATGTTAAACAACCATTTTCACTTTTGACAAACAGGATGCAACTCAACTTTTAAAGATAACCACAACTCAAGAACCAGAACGAACACCGATAGACAATTTCTCCTTTTCAGGCAAGGAAGAAAAACAAAACTCTAACAGAAATACAGGAGAGCTCAACTCTCAAATTCCCAACTTGATAGCCCAAAACTCTTCAAGAAATCTCAAGATCTATACTTCCAAGAAGGAAGAAGGATGCACCAGGGAAAATCAAATGTTCATTAAATCTTTTCCGATAAAAGATTCAAACTTAGCTCCACCAACTCAAGGTCTGCACAAGGGGAAACTCCAACACTTTTTCTTAGATAGGGAGAACAACAACCACATAAGTTTCCTCCCCAAGATAGTCCACAATGACCAGCAAAACCGGGTGTCAAAGCAAAAATTACGACCAAAAGACGCGCAACACAAAACTTTTCTTCTTCGTCTTCAACCAAGGAAGACAAAACCACGAACCGTCTACAGAATAAACCCAACACTTTTCATTTGATTTCAATCAACTAAAGCCAAGAAAAATCAACCAAAACCGACCGTCAGAACGGTAAAGAACATACGAAGGAATCCACCACTAACTCTTCTTTTTGACTCCAATCAACTACCCAAATTGCGACAGAAAAGGTAAGCACTCTTTCCCCACAAGGGTTAATAGTTCTTCGGTGATGGCTTTAATCGGCCATACCGTCAAACCACAACCTTACTATAAACAAAAAGGTGACCGAAACCCTTCGGCACCACAACCACACTTTATCACGATAACATGAGCAATTCAATTAATTATCTCATACACATAGCAGCATACTTTATCACATAAAACATTCAACATCAAGGCTTAAATATAACATTTAAGCGTAAAGCAACGATACCCATACCCTTTCCTACTGCGCATCCATGTGTGGCAAATTTTAAATTAGTTATTCCACTTACACAAGTTTTAATGTTGCTATCCTATCACAAAATTTTAAGTATAACCTAAGCCCTGTTTCTAGGTTACTCCACATCAAAATTTTAGTTAACCCTATGGTATTCCACTAAGTTCATACACCACGGACATGAAGCCCGCTCTGATACCAACTGTAACACCCCGGCATCTTGTATGCCCTGGATGTCACCAAACATAGACTACACAACATATAAATACCACATCTAAAGGTAAATTACAGCAAAGGAGTATATGCATAAACCGAAAATTTCGACAGCATCTCCTTTGTTTTTCCATGGTGTAGAGCATCAACAATAATATCACAAGTTATATCATAATGGGAAGCATCTAAAGCAGCAATAATAGGTGATATGGCAACTATTTAAGTCTAGCATAATGAATTTAACCACTCCATGATCTAAAATGAAGTAAATAATATACTAAGCACACAAAATTATTCCATACACCAAGTTCATGGCACTTGTTATGATCATGACTCAAATTGGTAAATGTGACTGGAACTACGTGAAGATGTGTAGCTATTGCCCCTTCCCACATGCCGGTGTCATGGAACCTAAAACAACATAAAACACAAGTGTGAGTTCATCACTCAACAAGTATATTGCAATGGGTCATACAGAACAATTCAATATTATCATCACTACATAACAAACTTAACATCATGATTAAGTCATACTTCATATGCAACATCATATTCATATCGCAACCTCATTGAAATCATTTCATCATCATCATCATGTATGCAATGCAATGCACATGTCTCCTCGACGCAAATACCGGTATTGCCGAGTGCACACCCGTCGGCGTGCACCCACATCCCCCTTCCATCCCGTAGATGAAGGGTGCCTACTCCTCGCTTCCACTCACCGCGTGGGTGGAATCACGAGGTAGGTCTTACATCCATGGCGCTCCGGATTAGTCATAACTTTCTCACCGACCTTACCGGAATAGTTATGACGTTCTCACCGACCGGGCCAAGTTTCATGCCATGTATGCAACATATGCCATAATCATTAACCATAAACCATTGCATAGCATCTTAACATACCCTTTTTATCATATCATGGCAAATACTAAGCATGGCAGGATAGCATAACATGGAAACAATTTCATCTAGTCAAGACAAGCAAATAAACCACTTGCTACCCATCCCAATACACTTGCCTTAACCTCGGGCGACGGATTGGCAGGATGAGGAGGGCACTCCCGGGGTCACACCACCTGCACATAGATGCCACACAATCACAACGTACCCACAAAACAGTACGCCATTGCCTATCTACCCCGATATCACAAACTACTCCCGAAAATGAAAAACAGAGAATCTATCCCCCCCCGGGACAGCAGACTTCAAACTATCATAACTTTAGATCTAGGACTCCGAATCGATTAAACGAGTACATCCTCGCGTAGCTTAGGAAATTTCCTAACTTTTTCTAAGTATGGAAAACCTGATTCGGAATCTAAAGTTGTCTAATCAACAAAACTCTACGTTCTGTCCTAGCTACGTCACAGATTTGAACACGTTCGGTAAATCGAGCATAACTTTCAAACGTCTGGGCGAAATTGGACGTTTTTTATGTCCACTGAAAGGTATTGAAGTTACCTACAACTTTCTCAACAGGCGGACAACCAAATTCCGAATTTAATGTGGCGAAAATTCAAAACCTAGGTCGACTGCACAATCTGCCCGAAGCAGAGAACGTGGCAAACTCTAGTTTTCATCTAATCTACCCAATCACAGCACCACCACATGACCTAACATCATCCAAATACCCTCTAGCACAGCCCCTAGACCAACCCCAAGAACTACCCCTAGCCATACCTTCACCCGACGAACGATGAACCAACGAATCTCCTCCCGGTTCACGCGATCTCCTTCCTCGCTCCAAATCCTCCGGATCTCCTCGTCGCGGAGCGCTCCAATGGTGAAAACAGTGGGATGGCAAGGTGGGGGGCTCCCCTAGGGCAGCAAGGATGATGGAGAGGGGAGGGGAGGGGTGGTGGCTAGGTGGGGAGAGGAGAGGGCGCATGGAGGGGAGAGGGAGGGGCGCACCATGGGGCGGTGGCTAGGAGGGGATGGGAGATGGGGGGCGCAAGGGGGTAGGGTTTGCTGCCCCCTCCTCCCCACATGGGCCAGGAACTCCACCCTCGGCCCAACAAGGTCCCTCCAAAGCCCACGCTTCCCTGGAAAGGCCCAAACACCCGAAAACGGTCCGAAAACGCATTAAAACTACATAATGTAGAGTTTTAAACTCTGATTTCATATTTTTATAATGTCTTGACATCCCGTAGTGTCACATAGGCTATCCTCCATACAGAGCCTCCTCTAGTTCTCCGACCCTCTGGATGGCCCACATCCTAATGTCCTACAGACTCTTCTCGGTGTCCTCCAAAGTAGTGTAGACACCATCCAATCCCTGCACGGTATGGTCCATCACCGCATCCTGCGCGGCGGCGAACCTGGCCAAGTGCACCATAGCGGCATCATAGTGGCTCCTCCTTTCTGCGTATGTGGTGGAGATCATCCTCAGAGCAAGACGTGATGTCTCCTGAATGCTGGCTTCAAAGGTAGCCCTCCGAACTATTATGTTGACAGGGAGAGTCGCTGTGGTCTAATCCCGGGCAAACACAGTGATCTTGGTAACCATGTCCCAGTCCTTCCCGTTCACGATCCAAGTGCTGGCTCTGTAGATCGATCGCTCAAAGCCTCCCAACATCTGAAACATCCTCCACAGCTCTGCGGCGTAGCCTCCCTCACGCTCACCGTAGGTGTGAATCCTCTTCATCTGCCAAAAGATACCCTGGTAAGAACATAACACTTTAAATCAAAGTATGAAGAAGAAAATTCAACAAGGGGTATGAAACAAGAGAGAGGGGATGAGCCAAGAGTTTATTCATTATCTTGGTAAACTTTTAACTTGAGAAAATAGTTTTGTCCTCTCTAGCGACCATTTTAACTAAGGGTAAGACATACAGTCAGTATGACTCTAATACCACCTCTGTCGGGACCCGAATGTGCAAAGCTGGACCCTCTGTGTATTTAGCATTAGTCTAGGATCACGCTAGTGCACACAGTCTCAACATCGGTAAATATCACAATCATACTCAACGAAATAGTAAAGTACTTTATTTAAAGGGAAATATAACTAGTTGCTCAACCTTATGATCAAGTTACAAAAGTACGCCTTGTAGGGCAAAATCTTAATAAATAAACTGCAGAGGAAATAAATAAACTTGTGGACCAACCAATATGCCACACACAACTGACTAGGCTCGCTCCCTAGTTCGCCGGCTCCTCTTGGAACTCCTCTCCCAAGGCTGGCGTTGATTCTTCCTCAACTGGTGTTTGTGTTGTTGCAAGAGTGAGTACTTTAAGCACTCAGCAAGTCAAGCACAAAATGCAGTCTAATATTCTACATGCATGGCTTATTACAAAAGATAGGCTAAGAGGTTCATTTGCAGTAAAGCAATCATTCACAAATACAATAGTAGATTGCAAAGCAGTAAACAATAATAATAATGATAATAACTTTCACAATAGTTTCACAAGTATGGCATTTCTCTTCCTAAAACAAGTTCATATTTCCAACCCAAGTGTTTCCCAAACTCCAAGTTCATTTTCAAGAAAGTCTAACCCTTGACTTTAATCCCTGATTAATGTCCAATGCCACGGACACGGCTATTCGAAAACAAGTGTGTATACATGCCTAACATATTTACATGCATGCGTTCTAGTATAATTATATATATGCATATAGAAAATTATGTATGCGAATCAACCTAATATATATACGGAAACAGGCATGCGTATTAACATATATACGCTAACATGTCTATACCTGCGTAAATATACGTGACGAGGTTAACCGATTGAGATAGACAGAGCGCGTCCAAGTGAGATGAGGGAGTACCGGTCGGCGGCGGCAGTAGCGAGGAGCGTCGGCGTAGAAGAAGGCGAGGCCGGAGAGTGCGCCAGTGGCAACGGCGTCAACGGTGGTGACTTCAACAACGACAGCGACGGTGACGGCGGTACACGATGGCAGCGGCGACGACGACGAGACGGCAGCAGCAACGACGATGGGGTACACAGCGTCAACAACTGCAGCGGCGACGGTGATGAGACGGCAGTGGCGGCAATGTAGACGGTGGCGTCAACGGCGGTGACGACGACTTCAGGGGAGATGGCAGGAATGTTGTGACTAGAAATGGCTTGGAGGAGAATGGAAGTAATATGCATGCGTGCTGGTAACTAGTGTAGACGTATGCATGTAAATGGCTCATGCATGGGAATGTTTAGAATGCTTCATGCATGGGAGAATGGAAACGGCAAAACATGATTCGTGCATTGCTAGCTAATGGAAGGATCATGCACGCAAGCGTTACCAGGAAACCGGCTGGGAAATCAAATGCCAAGTATTCATGCATAAACACTTGAAACGGCTGGGAGGGAAACGTTCTAGCTTTTCCTGCATGCAAGTAACGTCCATGCAAAACGTCCTGGAGAAAAAAAAAAAACGGCTGGAGTGAAATGGTACGACTAGAAACGGCTGGGAGAAGATGCATGGCTTCAGGCGCTACAAAAAATGGAAACGGCTGGAAGAGCAATTCGGGCGTGGGAAATGCAAAGGTCCAAGCAAGTATTTATGTATACATGCATACACGTATACGTATATACGCTTTCAAAAACGTGTTTAGGAAGGAAGAAAAATAGCAGAGAGATTCTAAAAATATGAAAAATTGCTCTATAATACTAGGAACTATTTGGAACCTAATAAAGTTGGTTTCGTGATTTTTTGGCAGGTAGATTTTTCGTAAAAATTCTTTTAGTAAATCAGACACGTGTACAGATTTTTGTAAAATCAACGACTTAAGTTATAAAACATGTTTTTCGAAAATATTTGAGGAAAACACTCTCGTCTTCCAATTATCTTTATTTTAAACAAAATTTAGATTTTATGCTTATGCAAAAATGCATGATCTTTATTTAACGCGATTAGTTCAATAAACTTGAAATCAAAATAATCTCGAGGACTCCAAATAAATTCCAAATAATCCCAGAAATACACTAAATATATTAAAAGCAAATTTTGGGATGTTACAAATCGCGAGCGCGTGATGGTGGCGCAAACATCGAGACCTAGGGCAAAATGTGCACACGGCAAAGGTGATCCTCGGGGGCCGGTTCGTGCTTTAAATACCCTCGACGGTTGCGCGGAATCCGGAAACCTAGGTGGTCACGGCGGTGGAGTCCGTGTCCGAGACTGAGGCGGTGGTGGAGCGACGTGGTGTGATCATGGCCCTCCATGTGGAGTCGATCCGACGAACCACCATGCGTGCACACGCGACCAATGCCCAGCCATTGAATCTAGATCCAGCGGTCAGCGCGTTTAGGGTTTTGAGTTCACAGGTTAGGTCCGCGTGGCTTTGCCGGCTAACGGGTCCACACAACTAGACTCGTTAGGGTTTTTTTGAATTTTCCCTTTCCCTTTTCTATTTAAATAAATTCCAGAAATTCATTTAAATCGAGAAAAATAGCAATAAGCCCAGAAAAATTCCGAAAAATACTTTGAGAAATTTTGGACTCAAATAAAATATTTTCAATAAAACTTTATTTGAAAATTTTAAATATTTAAATAATTCAAGAGGGGACTTAATTCAAATTAAATCCAAATAAATTCTAGAAAATTCCAAAAATTCAAGTAACTCAATAAATTTAATAAAAAAAACTTTGGGTGTTACAAAAAATCTTGGTTTCATTTTAAACGCTTGTGAGAAAGACTTTGCAAGATCATTTCATCAAGGTTCATTGGTATCTACATGACTACATAGAATATATTTCTTCTCACCTAAATAGTTGGGAAATATTTATTTTTATGTCTTCACATAATCACATGAGTTGTAAAATGGAAAACTAAGATCCATCAACCATCTATGGTTCTACCCATTCCATCCATCAATCACCTTAGATCATAAAATCTTATGAGGAGGTGTAGTTTTACCTCACCAGCCGGAGAAAGTGCAGTGTGCAGGGTAGCCTGAGGGAGCTCCTGAGGAGGGAGGCCATGCATGGGGATGGCGTCGGCGTGGCAGTGCTTGGGGACGGACGGCAGGGGAGGGAGGGAGGCCACGCTTGGCCGCGCTGTAGGTGGTGGCGGTGCCTGGGGCCGCGCTGGGCGGAGGGCCAGAGGGTTGGGCGCCGACAGCTCGGGGATGGAGCCGGGAGGGCGGCGATGATGACGGCGCCTGGTGAAGGGCCGGAGGTGGTGGCGCGCTAGCGCACCGTTGTTTCACGAAATCAGGGTTGGCTGATTTGGGAATTGAAGAAGAGGGTGCGATTGCGAATTCCTGCGCTGGCCGAACTTACTCTGGACCTCTGGGCTCTGGTGAATGGTGATACATCATACATGGGCCAAGCCAGGCTAAGTTGGAATTCGGATATTATCCAGCGGATAGTATCCGAAAAAATTGTCAGATATTATCCGACGGATATTATCCGAGATATCCGTATCTATATCCGGGATATTTTATCCGTATCCGATCCATATCCGAACAAAATATCCAGATATCCGAATTGGTATCCGAGGCGCTTCGGTCGGTCGGTCGGAAATTATCCGTAACATTTTCACCCCTAGTTGTTAGCAAGAAACATATATCCAAGTTGAAGGTTCAGAATTTGAGCTGAGTTTGAAAATTCTTGTTGAAAGTTCAAGTTTCCTTATAATGAAAGGCTCACTTTCGAGTCGGGACCAAATATAAAGTTGGCAACAATATAACAATTCCTTTCAAAACAAATAGCCAACTCCATCTCAAAAAAAAATGGCGATATCTCCGTAACACTAAGGCAACCCTTATGTCAATCTGGCCCACGGCCTCTTTAGTCTTTAGGCTATTGTCCCTTGGCCCGTAAATTTGCATTGCACATATATGTGCCTAGCCGTATGACCTTTCTCCATCACTCAGCTGACGAAAAATTTTGGCAACCTAGAAAATTAATGTTTGGAAGTCCAAATACGTACGCATGCCAGCTAGTAGTACAATGCCTTCCGAATTTCTAGTTTCTACGTAGAATATTACACATGTGATGACTTTGACTACCGTAAGTCCTTTGTACTAATCTAGCTAGCTAGCTAGATAGCCGAACCGATCGAGTTGCCTCGGCGCCATGTCTTGTTCGTGGAATTCCTTGCCCTTGTGCGCTAAATTTCCACATATTGCCAACATTTGCTACATTTTTCCACGGCAACTCGAGAACATTCTTACCATCATCCAGTACTATAAATAGTAAATACACATGTACTTTACAGACGCATAGAAAAAGCAAGATACAGATAGTGCAGGAGAAAATACACATACATACGCATTGGAGCTTATGGAGGCATCCAATTCCAAGCTGACCATTCTGCTGGCCTTGGCCATGGCAGCCGCCCTGGTTCACCATTCTCAAGCTCAAAACTCTCCTCAAGACTTCGTCAGCCTCCACAACGCCGCTCGTGCCGCCGTCGGCGTGGGACCCGTGACCTGGGACGCAAGCGTGCAGGCGTTCGCCGAGAGCTACGCCAGGCAGAGGGCCGGCGACTGCAAGTTGATTCACTCGGGCAACCAGAACTTCGGCGAGAACCTCTTCGCGGGGCCGGCCGGCAGGGACTGGACGGCGGCGGACGCGGTGAACCTGTGGGTGGACGAGAAGAAGGACTACGACTACGCCTCCAACACCTGCGCTCAGGGGAAGGTGTGCGGGCACTACACGCAGGTGGTGTGGCGCGCGTCGACGAGCATCGGCTGCGCCCGCGTGGTGTGCAGCAACAACGCCGGCGTGTTCATCACCTGCAACTACAAGCCTCCCGGCAACTTCGTTGGAGAGAGGCCTTACTAACTAGTTCGATCGTACTTTCACGCTAGCTATCATGTGCGCGACGTACTACGAATCTAACTACTTAGCATACGTACTCGACCTTAAGTGCATGCATGCATGCATGGTGGTGCATACGCTGCATGTCTACATCTTCTTTATTTTGGCATAAATAAAACCATGAAATGTACCAGTGTTTCATCAGTCCGCTAAGACTTAATAAAATGGTTTACATATATATGACGGTCCAAAATAGAAGATAAATGCTCCTTGCATAACCCTTCCACCGTTGGGATTTGCTATATATGTCATCAATCACATAATTCTTATACCAAAAGAATAAGATGAACTTTGAGGCATTGGATCCTACCTTGAGAATCGTGCTTCGACAGCTATGTGTGGTGGGGTGCCGGTGCAGTGTCATGAAAAAAAAATTATTTAGGTAGATTATTCGGCCAACAAACGTTTGCGACGTGTAAAATGTCACCACACAGGCGATTTTTTTTTAAATAATATTTTTTTAAAATGAATTGCGGTTTTAATACTCAAAAAATAAAAATTGCAAAATTAATACGTAATCACCATACCGTATGGCGAATACCCTATTTTCGCCAAACCGTGAGGCGAAAACACCCTAATTACCCAATTAAAGCCGGTTAACCGCCAGCTATCTGGTTTAGGGTGTTATCGCCATACCGTATGTCGAAAAATACTAATGTCGCTGAACCATACTAATATCGCCGAACCAAACGGTGAAAATGTGTTGTCGCCGAGCCAGCTGGCGAAAACACCCAAACTATGCAACAACTCTGCAAAACATGTCTCCAAAAATCATGAAATAATTATCACTTATTCGTAAGGTGTTGGATGTCCCATTTTTGCAAAAATATGTAGGAGTCAACTGAGTTGAATGTAATTTCGCTAACACGAATAAATACAAGAAATTTGTCATGCACTCATGCTTAAGCCTTTTCGGCAGCCCGTACAATGTCACGTTGAAATGTATTTTTTTGCAAGAACACTGCAGATTTGCTCTTTGATATATGGACTACCATATTCTAGAAAAAAAATTTATTTACACCTTTCTTTGCTACAAAAATATACTGTCGCAATAACCCTAAGTATTATTGTCAACGATAACTTTTAAGCCTTTTCGGCAGCCCATAAAATATCATGTTGAAATGTATTTTTTGCAAGAATACTGCAGATTTGCTCTTTGATATATGGACTACCATATTTTGAAAAAAAAAATTATTTACACCTTTCCTTGCTAAAAAAATATACTGTCGCAATAACCCTAAGTATTATTGTCAACGATATTTTTTAAGCCTCTTCGGCAGCCCGTAAAATATCACGTTGAAATGTATTTTTTTGCAAGAATACTGCAGATTTGCTCTTTGATATATGGACTACCATATTCTGGGAAAATTTTTTATTTACACCTTTCCTTGCTACAAAAATATATTGTCGCAATAACCTAAGTATTATTGTCAACGATAACTTTTAAGCATTTTCGGCAGCCTGTAAAATATCACGTTGAAATGTAATTTTTTTGCAAGAATACTGCAGATTAGCTCTTTGATATATGGACTACCATATTCTGGAAAAAAATTTATTTATACCTTTCCTTGCTACAAAAATATACTGTCGCAATAACCCTAAGTATTATTGTCAACAATAACTTTTAAGCCTTTTTGGCAGCCCGTAAAATATTACGTTGAAATGTATTTTTTTGCAAGAATACTGCATATTTGCTCTTTGATATATGTACTACCATATTCTGGGAAAAAAATTATTTACACCTTTCCTTGCTACAAAAATATACTGTCGCAATAACCCTAGTCGACAACAACTCATGATATGAATAGTTTAGCCCAGGAAAACAGATGCCAAAGTGTTTAAATCATTACGAGCATTGTGAAAAACATGTAGATGCAGTCAGTAACCTTAGTAAGCAAACTCAACCTTAGCAGGGCAGATACAACGTAAGTTCAGATGATATTACAATGGTATTACAACACTGACGACATTGCTAGAAGTGCGGATAACACCGATTATCATGGTGGAACAAGTGATCGTTCCGCCTATGTTCGTAGTGTGGGAATGATGCGCCACATTTTCTACATATTACGTCGCCTGTGAATCTTTGGCTTTTTGTTCTCGGACACCGCTCAATCTCTCTTATGAAAGAACTCCATGGGGGTGCCTAGTGCTCCCAGCTGTCGCCGAATGATAGCCTATGCCGAACGTCTCGAGGGTATAAAACATAATTTTTTGTCCTTTTTTTGTGGATCTCTTCCCTCCCAATTCCCCGCGCCCTGGGTGGCGGCCTGGACGAGGTGCCAGCCGAAACAGTCGGGGCTGGGACGTGGCAAGCAGCACCAAGATCCACGATCCGTCGAGACCACCTCCACACGCCTCATAGCCTCTGATACCTCGTCCAGTGTGAAAGTGGCCCCCGGCTTTAGCCTAGCAAGAAAGTCAGTGGCATGCTGGTGCAAGTCCCTAGCCTTGTCCACCTATCACGTACAAACAAACGATAAGCATAACGACATAGGGTAACGAATAGATGATGTAATTTATCAAATAAGACTTACCATCGCGTGCAGTGCCATTCCTGCCTGGCTCGAGTACAAGTCTGCGAAGTTAGGGGCATACATCTGGCCTAGTTGCTCCTCCACAAGTAGGAGACGAGTACGGGTCCAGGGCACGTACCAGGACAAGTAATCCTGGTAGGAGGAGTCATAGGGCGTGTCCTCCTCAACAACATCCTCCAGCGCCCCATCCCACTGCGCAAGCCACGACGCCATCCTCTGAAGCAACGTCGCCATGGTCTTCTGGGGTCCCTGGGTGGAGTACCTGCATAAAAATCCACATTATTACAAATATAACATAAGCACTTAGCATACTTGTAGTGGTGAGTAACTCACGAGTGCACTTTCGCTAGCACGCGTTCCCCCAAAGGAACAGGGACCAGCTGGCGAAGTTCGAACTTCCTGAGGACTCGGTGCGGAGCATAGTCCTCTACAAAGACGAGCTTCCTCCTCGTCAGCCAGTAAGCATGGTCCCTGTAGTACAGCACCGAGACCCCCCTCCCCCGCGGCTCTCTCCGCTACACACTGGTCGCTGTAAGGGTCCCAGACGACCTGCTCCACCCTCAGGTGGTCGAAGGCCTCGGTGAAGGAGAGGTACGCCGAACATACCTGGAGACCTGCCCACTGTGGCTGCAATAGAGGAGAAATAACTGTAAGCACATGCGACTGAAATTACAATTGCATTAATGAGTAAAAACATGCACCCGTCGCCTGGTCCAAAGCGAGCCCATCGTCGGTCGGTCAGCGCATCACCGCCATACATGTCGGTGGTGTAGTGTCAAGGGTCGACATAGGGTCGACCTACGGAGAAGCGCTCGAATGACCACAGCTGAAGAAGAGGCATCCCGGTAAGATTGGGGTTCTTGCCTTTCTTCACGCACGCGTCGCAAAGGGCGCGGTACGTGGCAGCAAGAACCGCCGAACCCCAGGATACCTGCGATACGTCGTCAGGCTCCGTGTCGGCAATAGCCCGTGCATGGGCTATCCAACACGCGTCCACACTGTCGCCGTGAACATCACCCAGCCGAACAACCAAACCAGATAGTCCTCAAGATGCCTAGCAACCTGGTAATCGGTGGGCTGAGCCGCCATCCGCTGCACCTGTGACAATTGAACAGTGTGATATCACATTAATGTTATGCAAAACTGGAGTAACATAGTAACATGTATAACTATTAACCTCAAACTGCGCCAACCACCTCCTCGATGGCTTGTGCCTCTTGCCCATCGGTATCTGTGGGTCGACATCCGCCACGCCGGCGAACCGCGCCTCCAAGTCCACCACCCACCTAGCAGTAGTCACCGAAGGTCCGATCGGTGTCCCAGTGATCGGCAAGCCTATGAGCATGGCGACGTCCTGCGGCATCACCGTCACCTCCCTGAAGGGAAGGTGAAAAGTGTGCGTCTCTGGCCTGTCGATCAAACACGCTATCAGCGAGCTGTCGAACGAAAAATGCCGCGACCGCTGTGGACTGTCGTCACCCTCGGCCTGGTCGTCGGGCTCACCTGCGTTGGTAGCTAAACCCTCCACCATGCAGACTAGCGGAAGCAGCCCGGCACGTGCCAGCCTAACGAGGAAGAAAAGAGTTGCATCAGTTGAATGTTATGGACACTAATTGTACGAACAATGTAACATGTAAATGTACTGCAACTAACCTGGTGTGGAAGCGAGGGTCAACGCACCATGCCTTCTTAGGCACATGAATCCGCAGTAAGGGCACCTTCTCATTGCCCTGTGTTGTGTGGATGTGCGCACGGTGCCGCACATCCAACACAGGGTCCAGAAGTGAGTCGACCTGCTCCATCCCTACATGTAAACAAGTGGAAACATTTATTGCACATATAAATCAGAAAACATAAATAATACTACACAACATACGAGAATCACAACATATATAAATTAAAAGACATAAGGGTTGAACATAAATAATAGTACACAACATATGAGAAACACAACATATATAAATCAGAAGCCATGAACGTCAATATTACATTACATCCAATTAATGTGACAACGTGCATATAATTAAATTATTTGATACATATTGACGATACACACATCGCCCAAACCCATGACATAGCCACCACCACGTTCAGAACCTACAGGCTACGTGCATTGGTTTGCCTTGTGGCCATACTCACCGCACTCAGAACACCTCCTAAGAGGGCCACCCACTTCAGATTCATCCATGTCGTTGCGAATGTGCCTGGTCTGTGGACGACCAGACTGCCCTTCCGCACACCTCTGTAAGGTTGGATCCGGCAAACAGATGCGCTCATCTCTGTTAATCGTAGTGAAATCACCGTGTGCACGAAAACCATGGAACTCACCGGACCAGGTATGGACAACATGATCCTTCAAGTAGAAAGGGGATATGTATTGCGACGTATTCATCCCAATTTGCCCACAAGCAGCCATCACGTGTGAGCAAGGAATATGGAGAAGTCTTGGCTTATTGCAGGTGCATTTACACCATCCAGTTACCCCTTGGCCTACATTAACCTCGTGCGTAATAACCGCTGTGTCGGTTCCCAATCCCCTTTTGCACCGAAGAGTCACCTCAAGCAGTACTCAGTGATTCTGAAGCTACGCACCATATACTGCTGAGCTTTCATGGTTCGCTCCTCCATGTAGGTCATCATCCGCAAACAATACGGCATTTGCAATGTCGAGGCATGAAGTATCGCCTCCGCATGCCTTTTCTGGAAGTAGGCAACGATGCCGTGCAACATGCCTTCAAGGATGGCCACAAGTGGTAGCGGACGGAGGCCTCTAATGACCCAATTGTAAACCTCGGCTACTTGGCTTCGAGATGGGTTTGGTTTTCTTCTTGTTGACGCTGGTTCGTTCTTCTTGTTTCTCTTAGCGCCCCTGACTCGGGTTCGGGCTTACCACCCGCGGCGCCCCCGCCGGCTACCTTGGTGGGGGGAGCGAACGCTGCTGGAGCTGCTCCCCGTGCTCCACCGCCTGCCCAAGGTGGTCCCTCTGCGACAAGGGCCCGAGCGGGTGACCTGATGGCGGCGCTATTAGGGTTGCAAGCCCTGCTGGGCACCCAAGCCGCGGTGGCCGCCACCTAGGAGGCGAAGACGTCAGCCCAGCGGGCTCAGGCCCAGGCCGCCGAGGAGGAGCTCACCAAGACATGCGCGGACCTCGTCGCCATGCTCAGTCTGGCCTACGAAAGTATGGCCAGGAGCCTGGAGCCGCTGGGCGTTAGGTTGGGCGCCCCCCTGGAGCGTACTACGGCGCAGTATGCCTTCCACCTCACCAGGGCGGCCGAGGCCTTGGCCAGCCTGCCCCGTGCCTTGAGCGAGCGTTCTGCTCGTGAGGGGCGGGAGGTCGCCGTCCAGGTGGCGTAGTACGTGCTGGCCTGCTGTGCCAGCTGTGACGCCTCCTTCAACCCTTCGGCGGCCATTGCCGGGATCGAAGGAGACGCGAACCAGGCGCGGGCGGCAGCGGAGATGGTGGCGGGGCGGCTGCATGTGGAGGCCCAGGGCGCAGACATCGAGAGCAGCGATAGCTCCGACGACGATGATGCCTTCTTCTAGGAAGCTCCCGGGCGGCTGCCCCTAACTTTTTATTTCCTCCAATCCTCTTTTTTTGCACTTTAGTTTTTTGAAAAATATATGATGTAATATATTTCGGTTGGTCGGGGGGCGGATCACCCCTCCTAATTTTATCCTTTGCGTTTTCATTTCGTGGTGAGCGCTTGTTGGATGACCGTCGCCCTTAGGAGCTGCTGGGATTGCTCGAGCGTTGATCGGTGTGCTCAACACTTCCGGGGGGAGCGTAAAAGGAACAAGGACTTAGGCTCAGAATGCTTACTTTGTGGGCGACAAGTGTCCCCGACCGGCCGCAGGAGTGTTCCCGACCGGCTACAAATCACTCTGCACGGGCACTTCCTTCTTCCACGAAGCACTACTTAGCAACCATAGCCGCTGGGGCGTAGGCCGTAACGCCTGGGTCGAGAGGGTTACCGCTAGGGGGAACCGAATGGCCAGTCGGGTCACTGACCCGTGCGGGTATGTGAGTCGGTCCGGGAGCGCACCCGAGCGGGTCAGGGAGTCGGTCGAGGGTTGCCTTGGCCAGCAAAATCTGACTGAGTGGGTACGGTCAGTCGCTCCGACCGGGTGCGTGCGAGCGCACCTGGTGGGAGTAGCCCCCGAGTGGGTCGGGAGGCCGGTCGGGGGGTTGCCTTGTTGGCGCGGATGTCCAGATGCCTTCGGGTTCTGGTGCCCGTGTGCTAGTTTTTCGTCGTAGCTCGACGGTGCCTTGGTCGGCGCGGGCGCCTAGATACCTCTAGCAAGGTTCTGGCGTCTGAGTGCTAGTTTTATGTCATAGCTCGACGTCACCTTGGTCGGCGCGGGCGCCCAGATGCCTTTAGCAAGGTTCTGGTGTCCGAGTGCTAGTTTTACGTCGTAGCTCGATGTCGCTTATAAGGCTGGTTTTGCGCCGGAGTTAGGCGAAGGCCGTCCGTCCCGAGTTCTCATTTTGATGAGATTATCTATGGGAGGAGCGGCTACTGTCTGGTGTGGGACCTGGAGGGGGTGAGCGGACGCGTGTTTACCGAGTTGGTTCGAACACCGTGCTCGTGGAGCTAATAACAGGTAATCCGAGTGGGACCTGGAGATCTCTCCCAAGGGGGATCTTTTTCCTAGCGGACGATCCCGTCGAGGGTGTCCGACCCGCTGTGGGGCGACTCATGAGAAACCTTTCTTTACTAAATCCCGTTTTGGACTCCGGGCCGTCCGCCGACCTGAAACGCAGCTGGCTGCTACCCATCGATGGGTTCTGCGGGAGAGCATGAAGTATGGTCTCGGACACGAGTTAAGGCGATTGGGTCGTCCACCAACCCAACGAGAGGCCCGCTGGGGGCTCGCCTTATCCTCTCCCCTTGCTCAATTTTCCACTAGGGCAGCTTTAAATCCGCTTGGCGGATCAGGCCTTTGAAACCTGCAGCGCTAGGCTGGGCCCCGGGCGTGAGCTACTGGGCTCTCTCGCCACCTTGGGGCCGCAGCGGCCCAGTGGGCTCGACATACCAGAGCGGGCAATCGACCTGCCCGAGGCCGAGGTCGTGGGGCGATCGCTCGAACGGGCCTCTGCGCCTCCGCCGTCTGTCAGGATTTAATGCATAGCAGGAAATTGGAAACCGTAGCGTCTTATTAGTGGCCCGGTAGTGGAGGGGTTGGCAGTCGGAGGGACGGGACACACGACGGTTCGCTCGAGGTGGTGTCTGTTCGACTGACGCTCGTTCAGTTGGCGTCTGTTCAGCCCCTATAAAGTTGGCGTGGAGGGCACCGGGGCGAGGACTTGCCTTTGCTTTCCTTGCTTTCCTGCCTTCGCCTGCTATGAGAGAGAGAGAGAGCAAAATAACTGTAGTAGAAAGTTCTCCACCTTCCCGATTCTCTCACCTTTCTGTCGTTTCTGCCTTCGGAGATGTCGTGGCCAGAGTGCTCCATCCATCCCACCCGCGCGCTCGGCCTGGAGAAGAAGGGGTTCCTCCTCCGCGAGATGTCTCGAGGTGGAGGGTGCCGTCGGGGGTCGCGGTGACCTCGTCAGGCGATGATGAGATTGTTGTTCCTGCCTCATTCTATGAGCGCAGGTTCGGGCTCCCGCTCCATCCGTTCGTCCGCGGGCTGCTGCATCAGGACAAGGCAGAGGTGCATCACCTCAGCCCCAATGGCGTGCTTCACATCGCGGTCTTCGTCATGCTGTGCGAAGCATTCTTGGGGATTGAACCCCACTGGGTGCTCTAGTGGTACTTCTTCCAGGCGCGGCTGAGGAAGGACAAGGGGACGGACACCTCGGTGCCTGTCAGTGGCGTGGCCTTCCAGCTGTGTGGCGGCCGCGTGGCGGACTACATCGAGGTTAAGCTGCCATCATCGAACCGTGGGTAGCATTCCGAGTGGTTCTACGTCCGGAACCCAGGGGGCAGTGCCCCGGTCTTCACCGGTCGGCTTCCGAAGGCGAGGCCCGAGTGGACTTGGGGCCCCGACTGAAAGGAGAGGAATAGGGTGGATGCGATCATTGATCGAATCAAGGTCCAGAGGGAGCGGGGCCTGACCGACGACGTTGTTGTGCTCGCGTTCATGAGGATGTGCGTCCAACGCCTCATGGACAGGGTGCATCCCATGTTTCGGTATGAGGGACCGTTCGACCCTATGAGGATGGCAGAGTCAGAGCTCCCCGCAAAGGAGGTAGAGGTCCGGATATCCGCGGTCACGGGCGGGAGAGCCACCGAGACGGCGGGCGGCCACCCCGAGCCATTCGTAGTGCAACATCCCCCGGACCTGGTAATCCGAGTGACCCTTCTTCCCTTTCTCTTTCCTCTGCCCTTAATACCTTGTCCGACCAGTGCCTCTGTGTTCTCCAGGGGCTCACTGGGATGGTCTCCCGGGCATTGCTGCCGGGGGAGAAGGAGCTGAGGGCCGCGGCCCGAGCGGGGGCCTCGCAGCGTGACTCGGACCGCAAGAGGCTGAAGGAGGAAAGGAGGAGGAAGAGGAGGGCGGAGAAGAGACAGGAGCACGCAGCGAGAGCTACGGGTGGCGAAGAGGTTACTGAGTCGACCGTCATTGAGTGGAGTGGTCTAGGGTTGACTTCAAGCGAGAGCAGTGGGGACAGCGGCGGTGACCCGTACGGTGCTCTTGACCCCGAGCTGCCTGCCTACGGCGGCCCAGGCGAGGGTGCTAGTGCGAGTGCCGCCGTCGTTGTGCCCCAAGCGGAGACGCCCCCGGCGGAGGTGTCCCTCGGGAAGCGGACGGCCGACTCGCCTCCGTGAGGGGGGGCGTCGAAGAGAGGACTATTGCCGCGCACCCGCTCGTCGCGGTAAGTGCCCTCTTTGCTTCCGGGTTGTACTTTATTAGAGTCGCCCGAGCAGTTCCCGATCGACCATCGTGCGTGCAGGACCTACACGGGGGTGGCCGTGGTGGCGGCGACGCACCCTGTAGTGACCCTGCGAGGGCCGGCGTCATCCTCGCAGCTGGTGGGCATCGAGGGGTGGCGGGCCGAGTCGGAGCGACCGATGGGGCCAGCGCCGCCGGCGAGTATCGAAATGCCGCAGGCAGCGTTGGAGCCACCAGTGGGGCCGACAAGGGCCGAGGTGCTACCGGCGGAGTCAAAACCACTGGCGGGACTAGTGCCACCGGTGAGTGTCGAAGCATCGCTAGCAGCGTTGGAGCCGCCAGCAGGGCCAGCAGGGGCTGAGGTGCTGCCTCCGTCGACCCGGGAGCTCGGCAAGAGACTGAAGGAGGCGAGGAACAACTCTCGCCGCCACCGCCGGGGGAACCACCGGCTCATGCGATCTGGGCGGCTGAAGTGATCCCACCACCTCCGCCCGGGGTTCCACCGGTGGGTGCAGCGCGAGCGTCGAAGACGCTACGCGACCTTCCAAGAGCGCAGGCCACCGGGGCGACCCCAGGGGAATCCGCTCGGCCACCTCTGCCCGTGTTGATCCGTCCAGGAGGCCGCTCCTTACCCAGGATGATATGGTGGAAGGCGTGGAGTGGGAGGCCCTTCAGGAGGGCACGCGGCTTGCCGAGGCTGAGGTGAGCCAGATTCGAAAGGATATGGCCATCGTCCTCGAGTCCTCCAGCCGGGCGCTGGACGCCATCACTAGGAGGATCCAGCCGATCGGCATGGTAGGCTGAGCAAAATCCTGTTCTCACAGTTTTTGTCAAGTTTATAGTTAGCTGACAGGGTGTTCGTGATTCGTAGAACTTGCATGTCCGATCGTTGGACAAATCTGGGTTCCTCCGCCGTCTGTACGGCCGGAGGATGGCCGCCAAAAGAGAGTGCGACCGGCTGCGCCCTGAGTTGCATGACACCCTGGAGGCCCTGGACCGCGAGCGAGCGAGGGCGGAGAAGGCCCGCCAGGAGCTGGGTGAGCTCTCGCAGATTTTGCTCGACGAGCGCCAAACGAGCCAGAGCCTGAGGGCAGAGGCGTCCGAGCTTAGGTCTTCCCTGGAGGGGGCCAACAACACCAAGGATGCCGTCGTCGTGGCGAAGGGGGCCGTCCGGTCGGAGTTGACCCGCCTTCGGGGTGAGCGTGACTCGGCCCGAGAGGAGGCCGAGCAGCTACGCACCGAGCAGAACACCGCTCGGGAGGAGCTGGCCTCGGCGAGGAAGCTCATCGAAGATGCTGTGGGCGACCGAGAGGCTCGGGCCAAGGCCGAGGAGGAGCTCCACGCCCTGACGGCTTCCACGGTCGGTAAGTGGCGCAATCCCTTGGTCAATCTTGCGATCGCGGCACGGTGAGATCATTTCTCCAACATTGTTTCGCTCTGTAGAGTTGCAGAAGAATTTTAGCGAGGCCGTGGGAGCGTGGAAATTGGCGGTGGAGGAGCGCGACCAGACGGTCATGGCACGGGACGTGGCCTTGATAGCGTGGCAGTTGGCGGAGGGGGAGCGTTCCGAGTTGGCCGCCGAGCTGGCGACCCTTCGAGAGGTCGGCCAGGGGATCTGCGACCGAGTGCTCGGGCTCATCGTGGGTTCGAGTTCACTCACCAACGTGCTAGCTCGCGTGCCCGAGCACGTCGACAGCTCAGTGGGTGAGGGGTGTCACACTCGGTGCTTCCTCGGCGCTTCTCAGTACTCTCTCTTACTACGACGGCATCGACCTCGACACCGTCAGCAGCGGGATCGCCGGAAACCGAACCGATGAGGAGATTGATAGGTTCGAGCTCCAAGTCAAGTCGTACGCCCGGGTGATTGCTGACAGGATTCCGCCGTGTAGCGTCCTCCACCGGGAATAGGAGAAAGAATGTTAGATGTTTCACTTTCATAGTGTAATGATCTTATGTAATGAATTTCAAGTTTATCGCGAAGCTTTTGTCTGTTTTGCGCTTTTTTGCCGTGGTGGACACTTGCAACCATAGCCTTAGGAACCGCGGGGGTTGCTCAAACGTAGGTCGGTGTTCTCACGCTTTCGAGGGGAGCGCAAAAAGGACGAAAGCTTAAGCTCAAAATGCTCACTCCACAGGAGACGAGTGTCTGTGGGAGTGTTCCCAACCGGCTATAGATCGCTCTGCACGGGCACTTCCTTCTTCCGCGAAGCACTACTTAGCAACCATAGCCGCTGGGGTGTAGGCCGTAGCACCTGGGTCGAGAGGGTTACCGCTAGGGAGAATCGAATGGCCGACTGGATTACTGACCCGTGAGTGTATGAGTAAGGTGTTCACTTGCGCTCGCGCGGGAGAGGAGTGTTCCCGACCGGCTACGGATTGCTCCACGTGGGTACTCCCTTCTTCCGCAGAGCGCTACTTAGCAACCGTAGCCGCTGGGGCATAGGTCGTAGCACCTCGGTCGAGAGGGTTACCACTGGGGAGAACCGAATGGCTAGTCGGGTCACCGACCCGTGTGAGTATGTGAACTAGTAGCCCCGAGTGGTGCGTGGGGACTAGGCCGAGGTCGCCACACGACACTTGAACTGGAAAAAAGGGGTGCGAGGATAAGAAAAAGTTTTAGGGATAGAATCACCTTAACTTTTCTATATTCCACGCGTTGGAGACGACGTTGCCATCAATATCCTTGAGCCGATAGGTACCGGGTTGGAGGACCTCCACGATGGTGAAAGGGCCTTCCCACGGGGGCGAAAGCTTGTGCCTATCTTTGTTTGACTGGACCTAGCGCAGGACCAGGTTGCCAACGTTGAAGGATCGGCTGCGGATCTGACGACTGTGATAACGTCGTAGCTTTTTCTTGTACCTGGCCGATCATAGAATGGCCACATCGCATGCCTCGTCGAGCTGGTCGACAACGTCTTGTTGCGAGTCGAGCCCTCGAGCCTCGTCAAAGGCTCGTAGTCTTGGGGCACCATATTCCAGGTCGGTCGGCAGGACAGCTTCAGCACCGAACACCATAAAGAATGGTGTGAACCCGATCGACTGGGTCAGTGTGGTCCGCAAGCTCCAGAGAACGGAAGGTAGCTCGGCCGCCCATCGTCCGGCGAATTTCTTCAGTCGGCTGAAGATTCATGGCTTGAGCCCTTAGACGATCATGCCATTTGCCCGTTCGGCCTGGTCGTTGGCCCACAGCTGGGCCACAATCGCCCAGTCGATGCGGATGTTGAAGTCGTCGCAGAACTCGAGGAATTCCTTCCCCGTGAACTGCTTGTCATTATCGGTGATGATGGAGTTCGGGACTCCAAACTGATAGAAGATGTCGCGGAAGAAGTTGGCCACCTGCGCTGAAGTGATGGTTGCGACTGGCTTTGCTTCTATCCATTTGGTGAACTTGTCGACCTCGACGAGTAGGTGGGTAAAGCCCCCGGGCGCCTTCTTGAAGGGCCCGACCAGATCGAGTCCCCAGACCGTGAACAGCCAAGTGATGGGGATCGTCTGCAAGGCTTGCGCCGGAAGGTGCGTCTGTCAGGCAAAGAATTGACATCCTTCACAGGGGCGGGCGATTTGCTCGGCGTCGGCCACGGCGATCGACCAGTAGAAGCCCTATCAGAATGCCTTTCCTACGAGGGTCCGTGGCGCAGCGTGGTGGCCGCAGATGCCACCGTGGATGTCGAGCAACAGCTCCCTCCCCTCATCTAACGGAATGCACTTCTGGAAGATTCTGGAGGGGCTCCTTTTGTAGAGGTCTTGTCCGATCAGGACGAAGGACTTTGCCCATCAAGCGAGGCGCCAGGCCTCGGTTGGGTCGGCAAGGAGTGACCCGTCGGCCAACCGGTTGATAAAGGCCTTCCTCCAGTCGGAGTCGGCTGTGAGCACATTGCGGTCCAACCCAGACGATTCCGCGTCCGTCCGCCCGACGGTCGGAGCGATCACTTCCAGCGGGTCGGTCTCATGCTCGGTCGTCGAGTCCAGCCGGATGGAGGGTTTGTGGAGGTTGCAGATGAAGATCCCAGGCGGGGTCGGTCCCTTGCCGAAGGCAAGGTTAGCTAGGTAATCGGCCTCATCGTTGTAGCGTATGTAGCTGTGGTGGAGCTCAAAGCCCTTGAACCTTTCCTCGAGCTTGCGTACCTCCCGGCAGTAGGCTGTCATACAGGCGTCACGAGGTTCCGTGGTCTTCATGACCTGGTCGACGATAAGCTTGGAGTCGCCGTGTACATAGAGTCGCCGTGCGTTGAGGTTGGCAGCGATCTAGAGACCGTTGACGAGGGCCTCGTATTCAGCGACATTATTGGTTGCATCGAAGAGCAGTCGGATGTCATACTAGAGCTTGTTCCCAAGCGGGGAGACGATGACAACCCTAGCACCTACTCCATTCTTGGTGAAGGACCCATCGAAGTACATTGTCCAGTACTCGAGGTCTTCGAGTGCCAGTGGCGCCTGAGCTTCGGTCCACTCAGCGATGAAGTCGACCAGAACCTGCGACTTGATCACCGTTCTGGGAATGTACGATATGTTGTGGCTATTGAGGTTGAGTGCCCACTTGGCTATCCTTCCCGAGGCATCGCGATTGTGGACAATCTCGCCGAGTGGCGAGCAGGTCACCACAAAAACAGGATGCCGATCGAAGTAGTGGACCAACTTCCTTTTCGTGATGAGCACCGCGTACAGCAACTTTTGTACCTACGGGTACTGAACCTTGGGCTCAGAAAGTACTTCGCTGATGAAGTAGACTGGCCATTGTACCTTGAGCACACGGCCTTCTTCTGCTCGCTCCACGACAAGCGCCACGCTGACGACCTGGGTCGTGGCGGCAATGTAGAGGAGAAGCTGCTCCCCTGATGCCGGGGCGACCAGCACTAGGGGTGAGGTTAGGAACGACTTCAGCCGAGTGAGCACTTCCTGTGCCTCCTAGGTCCAGCTAAACTGATCGGACTTCTTGAGCAGCTTGTAGAGCAGCATCCCGAGTTCGCCTAGGCGGGACACGAAACGGCTTAGGGCCACAAGGCATCCTGTCAGCCTCTGGACTCCTTTCAGGTTGCCGACTGGGCCCCTCCTCATGATCGCGGAGATTTTTTTCCGATTGGCTTCGATGCCACGCTCGAAAACGACGAAGCCGAGCAGCTTTCCCTTGGGGACCCCGAAAATGCATTTCTCAGGGTTGAGCTTTATACGAAACCATCGGAGGTTCGCAAAAATCTCCTCTAGGTCGGTGATGAGGTCGTCGGCCTTCCTAGTCTTGACAATGATGTCGTCAACGTACGCCTCGACGTTACGGCCTATTTGATCGCTGAAGCACGTTTGCATACATCGCTGGTATGTAGCGCCCGCATTTTTTAGACCAAATGGAATCATTACATAACAGCACGAGCCGAACAGAGTGATGAAAGAAGTTGCGAGCTGGTTGAATTCTTTCATCGCTATCTGGTGGTAGCCTGAGTAGGCATCCAGAAAGGACAAGGATTCGCATCCTGCGGTGGAGTCGACGACTTGGTCGATGTGAGGCAACGGGAACGGATCTTTGGGACACACCTTGTTCAGGCTTGTGTAGTTAACGTGCATTCTCCATTGCCCGGTTTTCTTTTTTACAAGGACAGGGTTGGCTAGCCACTCGGGGTGGCGTACCTCTTTTACAAACCCTGTGACCAAAAGTTTGGCCATCTCCTCCCTTATGGCCTTGCGCTTTTCCTCGTCGAAGAGGCACAGGCGTTGGGCGACCAGCCTCGAGCCCGATCGAACATTCAAGGAGTGCTCGATGACTTTCCTTGGGATTCCTGGCATGTTAGAGGGCCTCCATGCGAAGACGTCTCAGTTGGCGCGGAGGAAGTTGACGAGTGCGCTTTCCTATTTGGCGGGGAGCGTGGCTCCGACCCGCACGGTCTTGGTGGGATCCTCGGGATCGACCACGACCTCCTTCGTATCCTCGACGGATTTTAAGGAGCTTGGCCCTGACTTGCCGAAGTGTCGGGACCCCGAATTTGCAAATCCGGACCCTCTGTGTATTCAGCACTAGTCCAGGAACGCGCTAGTGCACACAGTCTTAACATCGGTAAATATCACAATCATACCACTCGATACCAATAAAGTACTTTATTTAAATAGTCAAACTGGTTACTTGACCTTATGGTCAAGTTACAAATATATGCCTCGCAAGGCGAAGCTTATTCAGAGAAAAATAATAGCAGCGGAAAATCAAATAACTTCGTGGCGCCATCCAAAGATACCACAGTAATCGACCGGGCTCGCTTCCCTAAGCAGACGGATCCTCTTGGAGTTCCTCCTCCAAAGCTGGTGTAGTCTCCTCTTCAACGGTGTTGTGTTGAGGCAAGGGTGAGTACTTGGTACTCAAAGAAGTCATGCAGAATGCAAGCTAATATACTATATGCATGGCTTGGTACAAAGGAATAGCTCAAGGTATATTTGCAGTAAACAGCATTTGAAAAGTAATGTAAGTAGATTCGAAAGCAGTAGAAATAAGTAAAGCATAAGTAACTATTCAAGAAGTTTGGTAAACATCTTTCCCATCCTAAACCACATTTCCATCAACTTCATTATTAATCTAGCCCAACCTTTCAAACCAAAGTTATTTTTGAGAAAATCTAACCCTTGACTGTAATTCCCGAGCGATGTCCAATACCGCGGACACGGCTATTCGAATAGATTCTAAACTCTGCAGAGGTTATGCACTTTACCCACAAGATACAGTCAAACACCACAAAGGCGAGTTCCCGTAACAAAGTCTTTCGGAAACCTCTAACAATACAAGTGGTCCTCCCGGTTATTAAGACTAGCCCTTCCTTCCTTCGCTAAGGCGAAGTCTAGGCCAATCAACCGTTAGATGGGTACCTGGCCTCACCCAGACGCTCCCCGCACAACTTACACAAAGGGTGTAGTTGACCTCCCGAGGTCCCAGTGCACGTTATTAGCAACTTAGTCAACTAGGTCCGTCCCATTCTGAGACATGTGGTTGCACGTTAGACCCAGTTCAAAGGCTTGCAAGGTGAAGTCCTTAGGGTGACCAGGGCAAGACTACCCGAAGAACCAAATCAACACTCCCAATGCCACAACTGGCCCACCTGATTACTCTTGCCACATGCCCTGGCCGAAATCGTTTATCAAACCCCGCTTGATTACCATGCACCACGTGCCATCAACATCACATGATACTTTTCCAAAACAGGTTCAATATGTCATTAAGTCAATATTAACATTTGATTATCCAAAATCATGTCATGAGCACGTAGCAGGTCTAAGCAGTATACTACAACGTTCTAAACCCATGTTGGCAGTTTAATAATGTCCAACTAGTAATCCACAACTAGGGTGACAAAGGATCATGGCACATACTTAAATAATCAAGGTGTCATACAAAGAAATTGGTATTTATCTAACCCCATGTTTAAACAAAGTATTTTTCTAATTGAACTAGCATGCAATAGTTTAAATCAAAATAGATTTCGAAATAGGATCAACATGGTCAAAGCACAACTTGCCTTCAAAAAGTACTTGTTCTTGGTCTTGAGTTGGATCCTGAGTCAATACTTCTCCTTCGAATCCTTCCGGCACTTCAACGTCTACTCGTAAAGCGTGCAAATATCAAATACACGAATAAACAATAGGCAAAAAGTGTCCAAACATCCAAATAAAATCCATAAACAGAGAGAACATAATTTTATGAGTTTTTAGAAACTGGAATCGTCAAATTTGGAGTTAAGACGTTAAAAGTTATGATTATTTAAATTTTTAATAATGTTTTAAATAATTTTGCAGAGAAAAACTTTAGTCCAAAAATTAATTAAAATTCATATTTAGGTAGGTCTTAATTTTATACAAATTTAGAAATTTGAATCACTCAAATCGGAGTTGAAACGCAAAAGTTATAAGCGTTTGAAGTTTTGAAATTCAAATCAATTATTAAACCGATTTATTAAATCATTTTCTTTTTCGAAAAATCATTTATTGCGTCAGCAGGGACACGTGGCAGCACTGGATTGGTCTGGCGACGTCACCGGTCCATGGACTCGGCCCACGCCGGCCGGGTCTACCGTGGACCGGTCCCACGGCTCGCGTGTCGGCCCGACATGTGGGCCCGCTCGGGTAGACGTCATCGGCGGCGTCGGCGGGCTCGGCCACGGTGGCGACATGTGGGACCTACCGATGGCGTCATGGGTGACGCCACGGTGCGATCGGCCGACACGCGAGCCCAGCGTGTCGATGGCCCACGCCAGCGCTTCGCGTGGTCGCGGCCGATTCGGCTCCCTGGACACGCGTGGCACGATCGTAGCCGTTGGTTTGAAAAGCGGCTAGGATTGAATTTGGGCCTCGGTGCTTGGGCGCGCGGGTTGATTCGGGCCGTTGGATCTTGATCTAACCGGTCGAGATCCAATCTAGCCTGGTGCGGCTCCGCCACGTGGCACGACCTAAGCCGTTGGATCTAGATCCAACGGTTGAGATTAGATCTAGGATTTTCAACGGAACTCACCGAGGGTGACGTGGCGCGATCTCGAGCCCTTGGATCTTGATCGGACGGTTGAGTGGAGCTTCGGGTCGGCGATGGCTTCACGGGCCGAAGTCGTGGTCGCCGGCTACGAGGGCGACCACACGAACGGGCGTTTGGGACGTGCTCGGCGAGGTGAAGGGTCTCTTCAGTGCGCTGGCCGTGGGTTCGGATCCGGGGTCAATGGCGGTAGGGGAATGGCGGACGGCGGCGGAATCAAGCAAAACCACGGAGGGATGCTATGACTCGGCGAGCGATTCCGGCGGATCTACGGTGGTCGAGGCTCGGTGAGGTAGGGCAGAGTGCGCTGGGTCACGGGCGGTCCCTGGGTACCACCCAGATTTAAATGCCCTCGGCATGCGCGACGGATCGGAACCCTAATCCTACACGGCGACAAGCGGCGGAGGAGTCCGGCTTCGACTCGGCTGGGACGATGACGCACGGCCGCCCACGTGGCACGATCAACGCCACGATCGCGTGACGCGATCGGATCCGCGTCGATTCGACCGGCAGACGGAAGATCCCGACCGTTGGATCTTGATCCAACGGTTGGGATCGATTAGGTTTTGGAGTTGGTTTGGTCGAGTCACGTGGCTCTGCCTGACTCGAACTCGAGTCGACTTCGGGCTCGATCGGATGAACAAGATTTGACCCGACTTGAATTTCCAGCGATTTAATATTTAAAATAATTCCCGATAATTCATTTAATTCATTAAAAATAGCAAAATACTCGGAAAAATTCCGTAAAAATTACGGAAAATATTTTAGGGTATTTGGGACTTAAATAAAATATTTCCAACAAAATTTTATTTGCAAAATTAAATTCTTTAATTATTTCAAAATGGAATAAATTCAAATAAATTCCAAATAAATCCAAATAAATTCCAGAAAATTCCAAAAATTCACCAAAGTGCCAAATCACACATGAATTTAAGAAAAGCAAAATTTTGGGGTGTTACACGAAGTCAGGGGGGACTCGGAAACCTTCCCCTGGAGGTTGGCGAGCTCGGCGGATGCGATGACCGCCGATGCCAATTCGCAACTGCTTTACTCGCAATTGAAGGCGAGTTGGAAGGACGAGGCCACGGTGATTACTCCCCGTGATCCCAGCATCTTCAGCTTGAGGTAGGTGTAGTTGAGGATCGCCATGAACTTGGCGTAGCATGGCCTTCCCAAGATGGCGTGGTAGGAGCCGAGGAAGTCCACGACCTCAAAAGTGAGGATTTCGGTGCGGAAGTTGTCCGGGGCCCCCAAAGGTGACGGACAGGTCGACCTATTCGAGTGGGTGGGCCTGTTGGCCCTGAATGACGCCGTGGAAGGGCGCCTTGCTCGGTCGGAGACTCGAGCGAGGGACCCCCATGGCGTCGAGCGTCTCAACATACAGGATGTTGAGGCCACTACCGCCGTCCATGAGCACCTTAGTCAGGCATTTCGACCCCACGATGGGTCGATGACGAGCGGGTATCTCCCCGGCTGTGGGACGTGGTCGGGGTGGTCAGCCCGGTCAAACATGATCGGGGATTCCGACCACCGGAGGTACTTGCACTACGTCAGGATGGGCATAGGTAACACGCATATCTGCTACTATATCTCAAAAAAAGTGTTACTGAGTCCTATTGCAACATATTTATTTAGTGTTACTATAGCCTATGTTGCTATAGAATGGTCTATTGTAACATGTAACAAGTGTTCTTGTATATAAAAAAAGATGTTGCAACCATGCTACGGCAACATGTAACAATGTATTGCTATAGACTGCAAAAACACCTTTTTAGCAAGAGCAACATAGTAGCGCGTGTTGCTATAGACCCTAGTAACACCTTATTTTTGCTAAAGCAACATAGTAGCATGTGTTTCCATAGACCCTAGTAACACATTTTTAGATACAATCATTGAACTTAGTAACATCCTTTTTGAACAACAACAACACAATGTTGAGCTCCTAAAATAAATTTATTATTTTTTTATTTTTTTGTTAATGTACAAATTAAAATTGTTTCATAGAATATATTTTCACAAGCATAACACATTGTACAGTATAAAACACAAATGACCATAAGTGCAACAATCATAACATATTACATTGCATCAAACAAATAAATATTTCACACCATTCAATAGAATACATAACGATTTGATTTATAGAGAAGGCAAATCTTTAGTCTAAGAGTTCGAAATACAATGTTCTAAATAAAAAGAATATAAAATATATCTAATATTGCCTAATCTTCATGAAATTCTTTGCTTCTAGATCCCTTCATGTGGTAAGCAACCAAATGTATGAATTTCAACCATTGATTTTTTCAACCTGCACAAAAGAAAGTATTAACCTTCATGATTGCAATTACAGAATATGATATATACACTTCATCACAACTGAAGCAAGAAATAATTAACATACACAAAAGAAAGGCCCATCCTGACTTCAAGTTATAACTGCGCTTCCATGATGCCATCTCTACACTTGTTTAGTTGTTTTCCTAAGTCATTGGGTAGTATTACTGTATTTGTAAGTTTCCTTACATTTTATCTTTCTAACAATGAGTGCACTCAACTTGTTTCATGAATTGCTATATCAACAGGTTCCTTACATTTTATCTTTCTAACAGTGAGTGCACTCAACTTGTTTCATAAATTGCTATATCAACCATAGTTTTGTACCCTGTAAGCTGAACCTCTAATATTCTGATTTCTAAAGTATCATGACCTGTGCAATCTCTCTTTATGCATAATGGAAGTCGCTTAATGACAAAACATTTGTGTGCAATGGCATAATTTGATTCCACATATTTTATAAAGGAATTTAATTATATTAATGTGCAACTGAATGTGTTTTCTATTTATTTTAGAAGTTCATGCTTCATTACCAGATTGTAAGGTGTGCTTCTGACTTAGTTCATAAATTTTGTTCCTAACCAGAAATAATGTGTATAGTCTTGGTGGTGTGTCAGTGTTGTGTTTGATCAGTTTTACAAGTGCTTGAACTCATATATTTAAATCTGTAGTTACTATCACTACAACAAGACTGGATTTTTGCATTTTTTCTATAGTTAGATTAGTTTCTCTTTTGTTTGGTTTGTACACAGAAAACATGGCTCGGGTATTGAGGACTCAGTGAGGGCTATTTAACTATAGTTCCCACTCATTCTAAAGCAATAGTTTGCACTTGGTACTTCGTATAGCTCTTTTAGGAAGCTTCATTCCTTGCCTAAAGAAACAAGTATGAGACTTGATTCATTGAAAACAATTTTTGAGAGCTACCTTTCTATTTCACTTGTGAAACCTCTGTCCTTTGTAGTAACCATAAAAAATGCTTTGTGATCCCATTTTACCGGTGCTATGCGCAAAAGAGTTATTAAGGAAAACGAGTTAAATACTAACCTCTTCTGGTGTCCAGCCACATTAAAATAAGGACAGCACTGATCAAGAAAGAAACATGTAGGATTTGATCAGCGACATTAAAATAAGAGATTATTTTCTTGTATACTATTGTGCTTTAATTATACATATTAAATCTGTGATCTCATTCTTATTTGTTTGGTAGTAGAAGTCTATGTTAACCGTGGCATGGCCATTGGTTTGAACTTGTGTATGAGCAACACTCCTCATTTTGCATGTTTGCTTTATCTTAAAAAAGAAACAGAATTTCTTATCAGTGAGATTACAAGACATTCTTCTTCTCTGCAATTAATCTAAATCAAGGAAACCAATGAAATACAGCGAAGCAATCGACAATATGGTTTTGATGTCTTGTAACGACAGCCATACCACAACCTATATATTAATCATTAGGCCTTGTGTTACTCACTATGATAGCACAAGAGAGATTTAGTATATCCCAGTAGAAGGCAGAGGGATGCACCAGCCATCATATATAGATTTTTGCGAAATCCCTTGTTGTCTTACTGACAAGGTGGGTTGGACCCACATGTCATTGAAACAATGAGTGGCATATCAGGAACAAGGCAAAGTTGTGTGGGCATATAAGGAAATTCCCCTAAATATAATGGAAGAACTATTTAAATGCTTCAAATAAAACAAAGCCTCGTCTGTTTTTACCTCTAAATGAGACTCAGCATTACCACCTTCCATCTCAGTAAGGTTATGATTTTCATCCAACAGGAGTTCCTGCATTCACATGTAGATATCTCAGCTAGGATCTCAAGTACCAGAGGCAAACCAACCACTAATGGATTTACCGAGTCATCATCATTTTGCATGGACAAATATGATTGACTCTCTCTGTTAGCAATTCAACAACGGACTTTGTAGCTGAAACAATGAAAAAGGAGTCGGTGAACAGCAAACGGTAACTCATTAGTATTAGGATGAGCCACACCATTCGTGAAGCTAGTTGTTCAAATGTTCCTGTTGTTTGCTCATAAAGGAGCTCACAAAGTTTGAAGCCCCTGAATACATCTTAAATGCATAAGCAAACAATATAGGTAAGGATGATACTACTGGAAAACATCAAGTACTGAAAATGGCAGCTATATAAGATGAATGTATGAGGATTACTGTGATAAAAGGTGCTTGGACCTGAGGGGTGCCTGCATGAAAGAAATGGTTAGCGTCACAGTCAACTAACCAATACATGATTCACCAGGCAATAGCATATTTCTTACTATTACCTTTGATCTCTGAAAAGCAATCATCCAGTTAAACATCATAGTGTGAGAAGTGATAATGCATTCCAGTGACATGCACTATATAGAGTTACAGCAAGTAGTTTATCAAGACCTTCCATCGTAGGTGGATCCGAGCTGCTTAGGTCTACAAGAACCACCATGAACTATCTAGTTTATATACCCACAGACAAATAAACCCATGTAACAAAAAGGGAAAATAGATGTATGTCAGTTTACCTCCACGGCTCCACACTTCAGACAGATTGTCCTGCATAATCTCATTCCCCTCTTGCACTAGAGATGCAAGCTACGGTTCGCAATCTGGAATAGACCCAACAATCAGCAATGCAGAAGAGCATCCGCATGTTTCCATACAAGCAACACAAGCTACGATTGATGCATAAAGATAACAAAAGAGGGAAAGGAATGGAGCAGACCTACATTGTGGTGATGAACTTGTCGAATCCAAGTTACCCCTGCTGCTTGGAGTCTGCGATCGCCCAGACCTTGGATCCACATAGATTTGCCAAAACTCAAGGGGATTGGACTCTATCAACCAACCAGCAGAGACACTCGAGGGACCTGAGGACTCGGGTACTAGCCGATGCCTGGTTCACCTGCTTGAGGTCGGTGTGGGAGTCTAAACATGGCGAAGAACTTGGTGACATCGACGCTTGTGACGCGGCCGTCCCCATATCGAGGCCATCGAAGAAGCAAGTAAGCATTAGGATTTTGGGTTTTGGGGCGGATGCGGGAGCGGGAGCGATACGACCTACCTGGGTCGACGAGGGCCTCCCGGAGCTTTGCCTCGGTCTCCTCGACCGTCGCTGGAGCGCCTCAGGGGTTCGGAGGCGGCGCGCCTCAGGGGGCACTCAGCCGGGGGTTCGGAGGCGGCGCACCTCAGGGGGTGCTGGGCGGAGACCCGGCCGAGAACGTGAGGATGATTCCTGGTCACGACGAGTGTGGAGCGAGTTGCAGGGTGGTGGGGAATTAGGGGAGGAAGGAAACCTTAGGGCTGAAGCTTCTTTGCATCTGTGCAGAGGGATGGGGAGAGAGAGAGAGATATGGATATTTCGGGATTGGTTTGTTAAGAGGCGCATGGAAAGAGCTTAAAGAAGAGGGTCCATATTAGAGGAAGAGGAAGATAAAAGGTATATATTGGAAAAAATTACACCTTCCGCCAAAAAATATTTTCCCCTAAATTGGAGGGAAAACATTTACTGACATGATAACTATTTTGGATTATACAATCTACGGAAAATTTTTTTGAGAGAGTAGTACAATTTTTGAATTCAAACAGGTGCTAAATTTGGTTACAATCTACAGTATTATTATATATACATGCGTAGTGTGATGCATAGCGTAGTGTTGGTTTATATATATATATAGTAATTAAGTCATGTGTTATAATCTACCTCTATATGTGTTACTATAGTATTATTATTCACACTCTACAACCATGTGTTACAATGTTCCTCTGTAACATATATTATGTGTTGCTATAGTAGTTCCTTGTAACACTTTTCATATCTCGTTAAGTATGTGTTACAACGTGCCTTTGTAACACAAATTACATGTTACTGCAATATCTCTTTGTAACACATTGTTCAATGTGTTACAGAAGATATGTTTTGTAGTAGTGTTGGGCACGGCAGGAGCCACCGTGTGGACCTCACGGAAGGTGAGCTTGAGCCGCCTTTTGTCGGCGTAGCACGCCGGTCCGCCCAAGATCATGAGGCAGCCGTCGGGTTCTGGGAAATCGGCGTCCATCCTCACTTTTTCGGCGTCTGGCGCCGAATCCCGCTTCTTCCCCTTCCCCGCGATGGTGGGGGGTTTCCTGAGAGGAAGTGCTTCAGGACTTCGCAGTCCTGGTATTTGTGCTTGACGGGGTACCCGTGGTTCGGACACGGGCTATCCATCAGCTTCTTGAAATGGTCGGGCGCCTGCCGCGCCTGCTGCTTGGCAGGGCGGTCGGCGGCCGCGACCAGGCGGCCTCCGCGGCCTTGTTTCCCTTGCCGCTTCCGCTTGTCGGAGCGGTCGGAGGGGTCGCCGGCTTCAGGACCAGATTCTCGCTTGGCCTTCCCCTTCTCGAAGATGCCCCCCACAGCCTCTTTGCCAGAGGCGTGGTTGGTTGTGATGTTGAGGAGCTCCTTGGTGGTTCTGGGCTTGACGCAGCCCAGCTTGTGCACCAAGGCCTTACAGGTTGTGCCATAGATGAACGCCCTGACGATGTCAGCGTCGTGAATGTCGGGGAGCTCGTTGCACTGTTGGGAGAAATGCCGGATGTAGTCCCGGAGAGTCTCCCCTTGCTGTTGCTTGCAGCTCTTTAGGTCCCAGGAGTTTTCTGAGTGCTTGTACGTGCCCTGGAAGTTGCCAACAAAAAGGTTCGTCAGGTTGGCCCAGCTCCTGATGGTATCCGCGGGCAGGGACTCAAGCCAGGCTCGAGCCGAGTCCGCGAGGTAGATGGGGAGGTACTGGATGATGAAGAGATCATCAGTAGCTCCTCCCACCCGGCATGCGAGCTGGTAGTCCTCTAGCCAGACGCTGGGGTTCGTTGCCCTAGTGTACTTGGCTATGTTGACTGGCGCCCGGAACCGGGCGGGGAAGTCCACGTTGCGGATCACGCGACCGAACGCCCATGGCCCTGGGCCATCGGGGTTCGAGCTGCAGTCGTCTTGCCGACCGCTGTCCACGACCCGCGACTGGGTCGCTTTGCCCATCGCTCTTTTCTGCGCCTCGAGAGTGGCACGGAAGTCGTGGTTGTTGCCCAGGCGGTGGTGCACCGGAGTGCGTGAGGCCTAGGGCCGCTCGAGTTGCGGCGCCGTCCTTACCGGACTGTGCCTAGCCCGAGTGGTAGCGGGGGTCGGGCGGCTCGAAGAGGCGCTCGAGTGGTGGGAGCCAGAGCCCAGTATGTGCTGCACGGTAGCACATTCCACTAGTCCCCGGAGGTTCTGGTACGTAGCCCTGGCCTCCGAGTCATCCGGCTCGGGGATGCTGCGGAGCAGTATCGCGGTCGCGGCGTGAAAGACTGAGATGGTGATTAGAGGGGGGTGAATGATCCCAAATAAAATTTCCCCCTCTCAAGGTACTCAAAACAATCTCGCAAGGAAGCCGGTGCTCCTCAAATTCGCGAAACCTGCAAAAACCAGAACAACTTGACAACTATGTGTATCCCGAGTTTGCATGGATGAGAACCATGAATCATGTGAGGGATTTTTTAACACACAATCCTGGTTGTCAAGTGTCCAAAGCAAAGGGGAATCAATACAAACACTTCTTTTCTAAAAGAGATCAATCCAAATCACAAAAACCTCTTTTAGAAAAGCAAAAGCAGAAATTTCAGGAATTGTCCTCAATTGGAACAGGTGAATGGTGGAATTCTGTTGCTTCAAAATTTTTGGGAATTTTTCACCCTGTGAGAATGTGAGTCTTGAAGCACTCCACCAAAAATCACCTCCAAAAGCCTTGCAGAAAAATCATGAAAAATCATGTACTACAGACAATCAGGAACTTCGATCAGGAAATTTGGGGCTCGGTTTTGACCTCATAGATCTCAAATGGTGCAAGAAATGGACTCCAAAATTTTTCCACAGATGGATATATGAGTCATACACATTCTATAACAAGAATCAATAAAAAAGGATTTTTTTTAGATTTTTCTAAAAATCAAATACTGACTGCTGCGCGAAGAACAAGTTCTAGACAGATTTGCGATCTTGATAGAAACTTGATAAAATAAATTCTTGCGGCATACAAACTTTAGCAAATGAACTCGATCTTGAGCGAAGATCCAAATAGAGTATAGAAGGAGGTGAATGCGAATCGCTCAAGTCAAGAACAAAATCCAGCAATCATAAATGTAAGTGCGGGAATGTAAATGCTGAATTTAATACATGAAAGTAAATGCCGAAAGTAAAGACATAATGTAAATTGCAAGAATTAAATTGCGAGAGAATAAATTTGGATCTTGGAACTTCTATTTCATTCAGAGATGTGTGATTACAAAGCCTCACTTCATGTGGGCAAAGCTCAAAGGAGCAACACAACAACTCAAAGAATGAATGGGCATGGAGGCCTTCCTCCACCCCTCTATTTATACTACTCTTGGGCCACCTACCACCCTTGGATGAGTCCCAAACCCTAGGGCACTCCACCAAGGGCTAGGATTAACCCACTCACTCCACCATGCAAAGGACACCCAAAACCCTACACACATAATGGGTTTTCTTGCACGGTTTTCAAAGCATACTACTAGACCCGCTATCCTATCAACTAGACCGCGATCCAACGGCCCTCATTGATCCTCGCGGCATCTAGCTAGTATCATCCCCTTTCCTTATCTTCTTTGACTTGCCCGAACTCCGTCTCCGACCATCTTCCAGCGATCTCCAACCGTCTGGACCTCCGACGCACCTCGCCTAGTCCCGGTCATCATCCGCCTCACCATGACCTAGCACCGTCGTCCTGCAAACATCAAAGACAAGGAAAACCATTTTGCACATTCCAAAATATAATCTTACCTTTTTCTTCCTGCATGTTAGTCCATATTATCATTAATTCAAACATGCAAATGTCAAGTCAAATCAAACTCAAACCTGAGCACACCTTGCTCAAATGAAGTCAAATACTCATCACAAATATGGATGGACCTCCACATGGTCCTTCACGGCGACATTCTGGCTTGCGTGGGGAAAGAATGGAAAACCGTCTGACCCCTCGGCCAGCTGATGATGAACCTGGCGTGAGCGCGCTCGTGCGCCGCCAGTTGTGAGTAGGGGCTCGGGCTGACGCTGCTCCATGTCGGCCTGGAGTTTGTCAAGCTCGGCCCTGCGAGCTTCCAGCTCATCGCGCTGTCGTTGGAGCTCAGTGCGGCGAGCTTGGAGGCTCTCAGCACTTTTGCACTGGTGCTCGGTTTCCCGCACTTCGGTGCACCGGGGGTGAACTTCCGGACTTGCGGGGGTTGCGGCCGGGTCGGTCACGCCTGCCATATTGCACTCATGGGAGTGCGGTCCGTCCGCAACGCGCTCCAGGTTGGAGCTGGAGCCGTGGCTGGAGGAGTCCTCCAGGAGGTCGTGGATGGAGGCCAGTACGTAGCCGGTCATTGTCACGAGCTGCGAGCCCACGGGGGGCGACGTTGCCGCCCGCTCGAGCTCATGGGTGTTGCCACTAGGAACGGTGCGGCCATCGACGGGTCCCATCGTCGGGGTCCGCAGGGGGGCCCCGAGCCGGAGATTGCCGAGGATGTCGGCGACGGTATCCAGGCTCCTGGTGGACGCCTGGTCCCGAGATGCGGCAGGGATGAGCAGGAGCTCTCCCGCCGAAGTGGCGACGAAGTCAAGGGCGCCGAAGCGGATCCAGCCCCTCGACACAGGTACACCGTTGCGGGTGGAGGAAGCCATCAAGGAGGTGGATGGGAATCCGGAGACGATGGTGATGACGAGCGAAGCCCCTACATGGCGCGCCAACTGTCGGTGTTTTCGAGGACCGGCAATACGATTTTTAGTCTTAAGGTTCGCGCGTTCCCTCTCCTCGAATGGCCTGACTCAGGGAGCCCAAGATGTATACTGGTTCGGGCTGAATGTCCCTACTCCAGTTCGCGTGGTGGTGCTGTACTGCTTTCGGATGCAAGTGGTTGCTTGGTGTTACAAACGAGGGCTGAATGCTGGCCTTGAGCGCCCCGTGCTAATTGGAAAGTGAGGGTTGTTCTTCTGAAGAAAGAAAAGAGAAAAAGAGAGTCCCCCTTCCCTAAGGGTCCTGCCTCCCCTTACATAGTTGGAGGGGGCAGGTTACACGGGAACCTGGGAAAAGAAGAGAGGATGGGATGTCTCATGCCTAGGAGTCCTGGTCTCTAGTGAATGACCGGTGCCTGCTCATCCTGCACTGGGTCGGTAGACACATTGGGCGGTATGGTTTTCTGCCTCGTAGGGAAGTGGCGCACCTACCCTCTGCACATCCGCCAGACGCTGACGTAGCGCTTTGACTTTGGCTTTGCCTCAGGAGGGAGCGCGTCCTTTCGCTGTGCATGTCGGGGTGATGAGACCGGTGTCTTGACTTCGGCAACCTCCTCTCCACCCCGGGGAGGAGCCGCCTGCCCACGCACCGTCGCTCAGAGCCGTCGCGTTCGTGGGCAGGTGACCAGCTACTGGTGAGGGCCTAGAGCTTGACCCCAGGCGGAGATCGCCTCGGTTCGGTCGGAGCTGGTGAGGCGTCCGACTTGCGACAGGGGTTGGAGCTTTGTGGGATGTACGACTCGTGGGGGTCGGGTCGCCTCCTGGCCGGTTTGGTCGGGGACGAGTGTCCTTTTTGGCCCAGTAAGGCCTGCGGCTGAAGCTGGGGTTGGGGCAGCCCATTCGTTTACTCGGACTGCTGGGGGTATCCAGGGTATGAGTATTCGTCAGTAGGGCTCTTGGTGTCCGGGGTTTATGGCATGATTACCACCTTTCCAATGCGCGTGCATATCCCACATTTAGATATTCGACACTCCCTCGCTCTACTCCTAGCCTGTTTCTCTTGTAGTCTACCAAACCATCGCAACACTCGCAATTTATAGCAAGAGATTCAGCTCATACATGGAATAATCGGTCATCTTTCATGCTTTTTGTGCACGGATGGGACACAACGATATGACATAAATCAGCACGGGAGAGAGCTCAGCCTGGGGCCGACCTCAAGCGTGCGACGCGCGTTTGCCACGCATATAAATTATGTAATATTCTAATATGATCTTTTATTTTCGACTTAGTACCAAAAAATTGTTATGACATATTTTCCACTTTACTTATTTTAAAAAATTAACAAAACACTCTCGCTCAGCAAAGGCTATTTCTAAAAAAAAAGATAGTATATGGAGGCTATTTTCACGAAATTTTTTTTAAGGAGGCTAATACAGTGAAAGTTTGTTTATTTTAAAGCCGTATGTCTGGTAGTAGATGATTGGTGACAAAAATCTACCGTCGGTCGTATCTATTTCAGCTGACGTGTGTTCGGATAATGTTCGCCTTCGCCGCTCGTGTTCTCTTCTGTACCAGCTTTTCTGCTGGACTCCTCCACGTGGAAGATGAGGCCTGGAGGAGCGCACTGCTGCTGCTTCACCCCGCTGCACCCCCCGGTCGCCGCCGCCGTTAGACTGCGGCTGCCGCCTGCTCGCGCCGCGAACACCTCCTCCGAGTCGGCCGAGCGGCTGAGGGTGCTGGAGCAGGTGGACGAGGAGCTACGCAAGGGGAACGACGAGGCCGCGCTGTCCCTCGTGCGCGGCTCGCAGGGGAAGGACGGCGGGGTCCGGTGCTTTGGCGCGGCGAGGCAGGTTGATTTTTTGCTATTCCATATTATCTTGGTTCTTGATTCGACCAATGTGTTCTTTTTTCTTGCTAGGGTGTGCTATTTTTTTTTTTTTTTTTTTTTTTTGCGATTATTAAGAGTGATGCTGCAATTATGCGCGTTCGTCTCTGAATTATAGTGTATTCCCATGCGTTTAAACTGATTTGGCAAAGAAGCAGGGAGGGTCCGGCGAGATGTTCTGGTTTGTTCAGAGACGACCTGAATTCTATGCGGCATGTTTAGTTTAAGTTATGCACATTTTTTTTCTCGAAATAGTGATCTGCTGCATGCTTGAGAACGGTTATAAATAGCACTTGCGTTGAACTTGAAGTCAATTAACACACACACACACACACATATATATATATATATATATATATATATATATATGTATATGGGAGTGTATAGGCATCATCCGGATGTTTTTGTCTCAAAAAATATCCAAATTTTGGACCGTACGATCAAAACACACATCCGTAGAATCAACCCACCTCGAATTCAGGGGGCGTGTGCATCGATCTAAAAGTAAATCCAATGGCCAGGGATTTGAATAATGGTTGCTAAAGAAAACATCCGGATGAAACTTATCAAAACCCTATGTATATATATATATCTCTGTATGTATGTACATAACGTGTATATATATGTATGTATACACATACATACGTGTGTGTGTATATATAGACACACGTATGTATGTACTTGCATTCAATAATTTTTAAAATTTTAGGACGTTAAGTTTAACCAGTTTACTAATTAATTCAAACTAGAATTTTCCTTTTTAATGATAGTTTTGATTGTAAATATGTGCTGATTTTATATATAAATCAGCAAAGTATGTGATTTAAACTCGTTCAAATCTTTGAATTCGAGTATATTTTTTTAAATATATGTGCTTCATTTGAATTATTATATATGGGTATATACACTAAAAGTAAAAGTTTTGAAAAATATACTTGAATTTGATTTGAATTAACGCATTTAAAATCATGGTTCTCAGGCACCATGGTGCTCCATTCCGTTGTCATATAATATATATACATACATACATACATATATATATATATATATATATATATATATATATATAAGGCAATATCTCTGTAAGATTAGTAATCTCTATACAAGGCAATTAGCAATCTCTATATAAGACAACAAGAATACTGTCTAACACCCTCCTCAAACTCAAGGTGGATCAACAACACTGAGTTTGGAGAGATAAAAGTGATGATGAGCTCTAATTTCTGTCTTCGTGAAGAAATATGCCAACTGAAGCTTTAAAGGCACATACTGAAGAGCCACAACCTGATCCTATACCTATGACAGCTATAAGAAGCACCAACACCAATATTCTTGGTGAGCTTATACTTCACTGGATCTCAAGCAATGCTAATAGCACCTATACTGTCAGATAAAAAAGGAGTCGGTGTAGAAACAGAAACACCAAAATCCTCAAGTAACCACCGTAGTCAAGTAACCTCTTCTGTAAAAAGAGCTATAGCCTGCAACTCAGCCTCAGCACTCGAACGAGAAACTGCTGTCTGCTTCTTAGTCTTACAAGAAATGAGAGAACCACCGAGAAAAACACAGTAAGCAGAAAGAGACTGACGATCAAAGTGATCACTAGCTCAGGTAGCATCAGAGTATGTCTGGAACTGTAGAGAGCTGGAGCGTGGAAAGGAAAGACGGCGAGAGATAGTTCCATGAAGATACTGTAGAACACGAAGAAGATGACTATAGTGGAGCTAAGTGGGAGTAGAAACGAAATGACTCAAGATATGAACTAGATACGAAATATCAAGACGAGCGACACGAAGGTAAACAAGACTCCCAACAAGATGACGAAAGCGAGTAGGAACCTTAAGAGGTTCACCATCAGTAGATCAAAGGTGAACATTGAGCTCCATAGGAGTCTTAGCTTTACACTGATCAGTGAGAGAAGCACGATTAAGAAGATCCAGGATATACTTCTTTGGGAGAGGAAGAACCCTCAAATGTAGAAGAAACCTCAATCCCAAGAAAGTAGCGAAATGGACCTAGATTAGACATGAGAATTGCTCACTGAGACGAGCATTTACAAAGGCAATATACTGAGAACATCTCCAGTAATGATCATGTCATCAATATATAGAAGGAGAAGAGTCCGACCACGAGGCGAAGTGTGAACAAAGAGTACAAGATCATGAACACTAGCAGAAAAACTAGCCGTGTGATCACAGAAGAAAAAACGATCAGATCAAGCACGAGGGGCTTGCTTAAGCCCAAAAAGAGAGTGATGAAGCCGACAAATCATACCTTCAGGAACAGAATACCTTGGTGGTGGCTACATATAGATCTCCTTATGCAACTCACCATTAAGAAAGGCATTTTTTTATATCAAATTGAGAGATGAACCACACATGAATAGATGCCACAGCAAGAAGAGTGTGAACAGTGGTCATGTGAGCCACCGGTGCAAAAGTCTCATTATAATATCATCCATGCCCCTGTTAAAAACCACACGCCACAAAACAAGCCTTGTAGTGCTCAAGAGAACCATCAGAGCGAATCTTAAACTTGTAGACCCACTTGCATGTAATGGGACGGACACGTGGAAGAAGGGGTACAAGATCCCACGTGCCAGTGCGCTCAAGGGCAGCAAGCTTCTTCGCCATCGCATGCTACCATTCCTGATGAATAACAGCATTCACGGTAAGAAGTCGGATCGGCCAGAATTGCACCAACAAATCCAAGATGTTCAGGAGGTCGAATAGACTGTCGATCGCGAAGTGCATAGTGAGGAGACATGAAGGTGACTTAGCAAGAGAAGAAGATGGCACATCAGAAGAATTCTTAACTCGTGGATGACAAGTGTCGTATAGAGGATAAGAAGTAACAATATCTAAAGAAACCTCTGGATGAGAGGCCGGTGGTGAAGAAGTTGGTGATGAAGGAGATGCCAATTGTGAAAGAGGAAAAGTGATAATTGGAGTATCAGGAAAAGTCATGAAAGAAAGTGGCTCGATAAGAGATGCTGGAGTGGAAGAAGAATGAGGGTAAAAAGGATGAGACCCATCAAAAGTAACATCCCATGAGATCTGCATCCATCGGCGAACAGGATCCCAACAACGATATCCCTTATGCTTAGCACTGTATCCCATAAAAACGCACTCATGCAGTCAGCTTGGTGTGTTCACGAGGTGCAAGAAGAACAGCACACGCACCCATAGAGATGAAGACCAGAATAATCGGGAGGCATGTCACAACGACACTCCATTGGAATCCCACCCTGAAGAGCAGAAGAAGGCTATATATTAATCAAGTAGGTGGCAGTGGAAACAGCCTCAACTCAGAAGTGAGGTGGAACAACTGAACCAAGCATAAGAGCACAAATTGTCTGAAAAAGATGACTGTGTTTGCTCTTAGACACACATTCTGAGCATGAGCACCAGGACATAAAAACTGAGAAAGAGTGCCCTATGTAGCAAGGAAAGCTTGAAGGGTTCCTGATAGATACTCCCTTACTGAGTCAGTACGAAGAACACAAATTGAGTCAGTACGAAGAACACAAATTAGAGAATCAAACTGAGTGTGGATTATAGTGGCAAAATTCTTATAGATGGATAAAACCTCACTACAAGAAGACATAAAATATATCCAAGTGTGATGAGAGAAATCATCTATAAAAAGAATATAATATCGATGACCCCCTTTTGAAACAAAAAGAGCCAGACCCAAAACATCAGAATAAATTAGATGAAAATGTCCTTGTAACACATACTCACTAGAAAAATAGGGGAGTTGTAACTATTTGCCAAGCTTACAACCCGTACAATCTAAAGAGACATCGCCAGTCACAGATCCTAAAAGGTCACGACGAACTAAAGAAGATAGACTGAACCATAAAGATGTCTCAAACGATGATGCCACTGAGCAAAAGACCCGGTAGAAGATGCAACGGAGGCTCAAGTAGTGGAGGAAACAGAGATTGGCAGTGATAGCGGAAGGAAGATGAAGCTAGTCAAACTCCCAAAGATATTGAGAGTCATGATGTTGAGGGCCAGTCCCAACTAGAGACCCCATGCGATGATCTTGAACACAACAAGAGTCAGAATCAATAATAACACAACAGCCATGATCAGTGAACTGGCCAGCGGATATGAGCTACATGGTCTGTTTGGGAACATGAGAAACAACAGGGACATGAAAAGAGAAAGACAAAAGAGTGCCTCGTTCTGCAACAAAAAGAGATGTCCTATCTGCAGTCTGAACAATGATAAGAGCAACAAGAGGACTAATTGAATGAAGACTCATAGGATCAGAGATCATATGAAAAGAAGCACCAGAGTCAAGAATCTATGGTAAAATACTTGAAGAGGATGTAGAAGGTGGTTTCTTGCTAAAAGACTGAGTAGTAGAACCTATCAGTGCAGAAGCAGCAATGCGACATAACAGCGTGAGAATCTCCTGAGTGGAGTCAGAATTAGCAGAGGTCCGCTGAGGGGAGACTCCTGTACCCTTAGAAGGGCATCCACCTCGATGAGCAAAATCCTTCTTTTTCTGGTAACAGAACTGCTCTACATGTCCGTTCTTATCGCAGTAGGTGCAATGATGTCCTCCACCCTTAGTAGCCGAAATTGGAGTAGGCACTACTGACGGAGGAGTAGTACCCCACCAAGACTGAAGAGACACGAGCAGATCCACAGCTCGAAGACGAGTCTCCTCAGTACGAATAGTTGACACGAGGGTGGCGAGCAGTCAGGTGGGCACGAATCTTCTCAAATTCAGCCTAAGACATGTTAGGAAGTCGTAGATGCGGCAAAACTCCAAATGAGTGCTAACCCTGACAGCACTGGCAAGTACAGCAAACCTCCAGTCCTAGAGAATCAGCTGACGCCACACCAAGGATAGCTGCGCATAGAACTCATCCATAGTAGAATCACCTTGCTACAGCAACTGCTGCTGTCGCACAACTGTAAGGTACAAAGAATTGCTAGCAAGCTCGTAGCGGCCGTGAAGATGCGCTCACATCAACTGTGCTGAAGACAACACGACAATATCATCAGTGAGATGCACCTCCATGCTAGCAACCAAAATAGTTGAGACATGAGCATCTTCATTAATCCATATCTTATATGCAGTAAATTGAATATGAAAAGACTCCACAATATCAGCATAGTCATCAAATGTCTTCTGCCGTGCAGCATCGTTGGCCTCCTTGGAAATAATAGGCATGGCAGAGGGAGCAGGACAAGGTGAGCAAGATAGTTCGCTGGTGAGAAACTCCTAAAAATGCTAACAACACATATAAAGACGCATATAGAGAACTCAGTATCGATAATTGAGATCATCGAAGATAACTAGACATCAAGAAATAAATATAGTGCCTCACACTGAGAAAGAAGTAGAAGATAACGATATATTTTTTACTAAGTCGCAGAAGACCTGAACTGAATCGGTGAGAAGTCGGAGCCTTCTAGCTGAGACGGACCCTAAATAGCCTTAAAACAGCTCCTGATTGGATTTGATGGAGGCAACTTGGTCGGGTGGCTGCTCGGCTGGCAGCTGGGCAACCTGACGTCGAGCAGGCTTCAGGCGGGCGGTGCGGTGGCCGACATCGGCTTCGGGCGGCCTCCAAGGATGGCGATGCGGACAGGAGCGGACGACGGCCAAGCAAAATTCGAGAGGCGGTCGGCGTCTCGCGGGCGGTTGTCAGCCGAACTCTTGGTAGACGGCGTCGAGTTGATCGACGCCGGCTTCAGCGGGCGGTGCAGAGCGGTGGCCAGCATCACGGCCGGAGCTCAGGAAGGCGGTGAAGAAGAGGACCAGGAAGAAGTCGTCACCAACGAAGGTGCTACACGGAGACAGCAGCGTCGACAGATAAAGCACATTGGGGAGGAGGAGGATGCGGCCAGTAAAACCCTAACCCATAAAGTCGTTGATTTGATACCATGAGTAGCACTTGTATTGAACATGAGGCCAATGACCAATATATATACATGTACATAAGGGTACAAAAGGAAAGCCTATACAATGTAATATCACTATAAAACTAGTAATCTCTATATATACAAGGCAACTAGCAATCTATATAAAGCAACAACGATACTGTCTAACAAGAACCACCACTGAGTTGAAACAAAAGAAGAAAAAATATAAGCCTGTTCGGTTGAAGGGAATTGGTGGGAGGGAATGGGAAATGAGATGGGGGATTTTAAAGTCCATTGTTTGGTTAGTGGGCATGGGAATTTGAGGGTCCAACTCCAACCATTTTGCACCCATGTAAGGGGCTGAGAATTGGACGGGAATTTCACTTCGTAGATTGATGGATACATTTCATCCCTTCATCGTGGCATGTTAGGATGTCTTGCATGTTGCAGATTAATCCCTTATAGTAATCCATCCCTCCTGCCAAACCAAAGATTGACTAAAACTGCAATCTTTCATGCCCAATCCCACCACAAACTCTATCCTCTAGGCTCTAAACTTCCATTCCCCTCCCCAATTGTTGCCGAACACATCGTAATGGTTGTAAAACAACAGGGATAATGTCTTCATTTGATAATAGTTGTAAATTTAGTTACAGAATTGCTATACAACATTACACTTGCATTTTATGTGCCAGCGGCTAGGGTTTCGGAGAAGAAAATTTCATAGACAATAACCCATTGGATCTGGATCCAACAGTCCAAAATTCAACCAATTTTTTAGGAAAACACTGAGACATGAATAAGCAATCCCATTTAATTAAGGGCTTCTAGTAAAATTTTCGTCCTCACTTGTTAGCATCTTTGTTACTCACCTGAAAGACAGTGAAAACAACTTTGATACTGGTGTGTTGAGGACCATTTTAGGTGGCACATTTACAAGTTTTGAGTTCCGAACATTACACTTCCATTTTATATCTGTGAGAATCAATGTGATTATGTGAATAATCTGAGTTCACTTTCATGCTATCGTCTGTCCAGTCCAATGCTCAAAATTATCTCCAGCTTTGCATGGGAGGCAATTGCAAATATTTCTACATTAAGGGTTTTATTCAAAATATTTCTACATGGAAACAACTATTGCTGTTGTTTAGTGCCACATATTTGACAAGCAAACAATGCAACTTCGTTTTTTTCTAAGAGATTTCCTCTTGTTAATTTGTGCTATATGTTTGATAAGGAAGAAAGTGAAGCTTTCCCTTTTTCCTTTTCGAGAATGTGATTTATTATATTAATATCTCTTTTCTACTGAAATCTCTTTTAGGTACCTCAAAGACTTTATAAATTAGATGAGCTTAAGCTAAATGGGATTGATACTTCTGCTTTTCTATCTCCCGTGGATCTGACCTTGGGATCAGTTGAGAGAAACCTCCAAATTGCTGCAGTCCTCGGCGGGCTCTCTATATCAGCTGCATTTGAGCTCTCTCAACTCCAAGTTCTGTTTCTCGTTTTAGGTCTACTATCTCTGTGGTCTGTTGATTTGGTGAGTTTTTTACTTGACTACATGGCGTTGTAGATCTTCTATTACGTGTCTTGTGGCTGACGACTGGCTGTTGATCTACCACTGTCAGCATACTTTTGTCAATTAACAGCAAATTCCTGTTTAGGGCTGGCAGAAAAGCTCGAAGCTCATGAGTTGCTCGAACTTGGCTTGTTATGAGTTCATCTCGTAAAATAAATGGGCAAGATGAGCCACCTTCCCAACTCGGTATCTTAACGACTTGAGCCCGAGCTAACTCACGAGATGCTCGGCTTGTTAAGGCTTGGTAACTAAATATTCACCATGATGACTTTTGATATAAAAAGACTTTTAATTAGCTGAATATTTAAATTAATGTATGTCCATGTAACCATATTACATTGGACTGGAATTGTTAGGATTGCTATTCGTCTCTTGACTAATGACCTATGTTTTACTTGTATGCTAGATAATTAGCTACGGTTTCATTTCCGCAGTCATCCTGTTGCATATATGTGTTAATGTGTGGCATGTGCTCATAACGTAGCTTAACTTAGCTTCTGACTAATTACTAATTACCCTAGCTCACGTGGCTTAGCTCAGCTGATGTGGCTCGTGAGATGCTCACGAGTAGCTCAAGCTTTTTATCAAGCAGAGCTGAGCTGGTTTTTCGGCTTTTTCGCTTAACGAGCCAAGCTGAGCCTCCTCGATGGTTAGCCTATTCCTGACCCATGCATGCTTTGAGGACACCTTGTTGCGGTTGTTAACAGTAAAGATATATTTTTTCATTATTAATTTCTTATTGTCAGTCAACAATGCAACTCTTTATTATTAATTTCATAATGAATATTCAATCATGTGAGATTATGAATAGATATTCCCATTCATCCTTTTATATGCTTCTTTGGTATCAATTAGCTTGAGCTTTTATGCAATCTCTAACCAACCAATCCTATAACTCCGCATGCATACACATCTTAGCTGCGTAGTATGTTCATTTTTTGAGCTAATTGTAGTTGTTGATTCAGCTCATTGCATTCATCCTTTCAGCCATTGAGCTGTTTTTCAGGATCACTTGAAAAAGTTTCTATGTAAAGTAATGATAACAATTTTTCTGTGTTATTTATCGATTTTATGATGTCATTTGTCCCAAGTCATGACCTTGAGATGTTCCTCTGTTTCTTGAGCTTACACATCTACAGCTTTCTAGGTATATTTCGATGGAGGTGTGAGGAACTTGGTTCTTGACACAATTGGTCACAGTCTCAGCCAGAAGTACCATAACAGAGTTATTCAGGTATGTATACCGTGCATGTTATTTTTCAGGAACTAAGCTCTTTGAACTTTAACACTCTTGGATGTTGTCTTCTACTTGATTAAAAAACAATTCTCCAGGCACCAAAGTTGATCGATGATAAAATGTTAACATTTAAGCACCTTGTGCCTTTTTGGCAATGTAGCTACAATTTTAAGTTAATCAATGAATAGTGTAGTTTAGCATTGTCAATTACGTGCCCTTGATGTCTGAACAATAGGGTGCCTCAAGCATGTTTATGTGCTATTTAACATGAATATGCCAAAGTGACGTGATGGCTGTTTAAATTTGGCAAGAGTGGTTCCGAGAATATAAAATATTTGTTAGGACACATATATATTTGCTTCAGTTGATAATTTTTCCTATCAGTCTTTAGTATAGTTTTCTATAAACTGATGGTGCTGATTTTGTCTTTATTATAGTTTTCATACAGTTCACTTAGCCGGTGATCTTTGTTTGGAAAAAGAAGAATGGCTTTGCTGGCAAATCTGAAACTAATATGAAGTTGATCCAAAAAAAGACTTATATGAAGTTAAAATAGTACCAAATAAAGTAGGAAGCCATCAAATCATTTGTTTCTTATCGTGCATACAGCTGTTGTATTTTCCATCTTCAAACCTAGCTACGAAATGCCAATTTGATTTCCTTGAGAAAATTGTTTGCCTCATCACTTTTGCAAAACGTTAATTTTGCAATTTACATAATCTAACATCTAAGCAACTAATATCCTATATATGAAAAATGTGAAGCACGAAGCTGGTCACTTCTTGATAGCATACTTGCTTGGGGTGCTTCCCAAGGGATACACTATCACAAGCTTAGATACACTTATCAAACAAGGATCACTGAATGTGCAAGCCGGGACAGCTTTTGTGGACTTTGATTTCCTCCGAGAGGTTAGTTTTCTTATCACCTCCACATTTTTTTAACGCATTCAATATTTTGGAAAATTGTGATATTTGAAGTATTATTATTCTTCATCAACACACAACAACTTCTATTGATTGCCATCTGAATGTTGAACCTTCCAAAATATGTTAGTTTGGAAAATTGTACATTGAAGGTCCATGTATCAAATACACCTATTCTCCCTTATAGTGTTGGAAAGTATGCAAGGCACAAATTTTGATCCATTGAGTTTACTAACTATTTGTTTTGGTAGCATGCAATATCTTGCTGCCTGTTACTCTGGCCAGGGGCGGATCCAGCATACTATTAGTTGGGTCAAATAACCCCAATGACTTTACCAAAATCACATGTAAATTTAATTGTATTCTATTAGCATATAAGCATATATAGACTATAAGTTATTGTAATGACTCCAGCGACCCCAATGATCTATTTTTCTGGATCCGCCCCTGACTCTGGCCAAGGGCTTTCGTGCAATACAACCCATCTGTTGGCTATATGTTGTGGATATGATTTGCAATAAGGAAAAATTGTTAGTTTTTAAGCACAATCAGATTGGTCAAAGGCTGAAAGCTGAGATCTAGTATTAACCTGCAGTCCTGTAATCCTGTAGCTATCACCATTCTCTTGCCTTTTTTTTTTTGCAATTTTCTGTTACAATTCTAGTGAACATGGGTAAATGGATGAACATTATCAATGGAAGATACCTTGTTACCACCCAATGATTTTGCAAAAAGGAAAAAAACTACTGACTGCTAATAAAAATCATTGTGCAACACCCTGCAGCTGTTATGCTTTAAAATTTGAAGCTAACTAGGGTTACCTCCCGCGTGTTGCTGTGCGTCTTTAAAGGAGAGTTGACTGAAAATTAGCAACACTGCATGAAGGAAATTGGTTATATATATTCTTTGCCAATATACATTTTAATGCCTAGCTATCACAGGCAGCCTTCATTTATATTTTCTAGGCAGAAGCTTTACAATAATTTATCTCTATTGGTTGTAAATTTGTCTTTTTACAAAGTGAGCAGTAAGAAGATATAAGGCAAAGGATTTATCTCATGTCTAATACTACATGAAGGGAAGTTTTCCAACAAATGATGCATATTTAAAGCCACGTACAGGGCCCGTTGGCTCGCAAATGATTTCAGGGCTTGCTAAGTGAAATTCTCATTTGCAGTAACCCTCACTTTATAGAAAACATGTTACATGGTCAGCTTATAGGTCTATACTTACAAATTAGACCATTGAAAAAAAAACAGACTTCATAGATAATACTGACATGTGTTAATTAGTCACTTTGCCTTTCTTTCCTTTTGTCTTATGTAGCTGTGACCTGTTTTCCTTGCTAATCCCAAAGTTTATGCCTGTAATTTCCGTTTGCCTGATGTAGTTTGGCCTTGCAACTCCAAGAGACTACAGATAAATTTGTACCATGAGGTCCACATTTTCAATTGAACAAACCACATTCAATAATCCATCCCCAAATTTTCCTTGGTGATTAGGTAGCAATTCATTAATGATTTAGTAGGGACCCATTAAAAATTGGTAGCTACCATTTATTATATAATATCTATAAGGTGGCAAACAATCCTTATTAAATTCAGTTTGAAAAAAAAAATGGCAGTGTGCTAACTTGTTAAATTCAAACCGTTTAAAAAACTAGGTAGTGCGAGCTTGCTAACCTCTTCAACAATCAATCAATCATGTAAAACAAAGAAAACATGTATATTTTTTTATTAGCATTATCACAATAACCTACTAATAGCAATGTACTGCACTAGTGCACAATCCATTCCAAGAGTCCAAGCTATAAAAAATGAAAACAAAACGCTAATCGGATATTAAGAACCATTTAAGGATGGCAGAAAAGGTCTTACCTTCAAGGTCATCACGTAGAACTACAACTTACTCAAAAAGAATTTGTTGCTCTCGTTCTGACTTGCACCCCTGCCCTTTGGTTTGCATATAATCAACATAGTTCAATGCACTGATCCCTTATGATGGGAATCAACATTGGGTACCATACCTGTAATGAACGAAGACGACAATCTTTGCTGTTGGTGGCGGGTCCGGCTCCAGTGGTCCATCACTCCTGATATAGGCAGAGCCACACATCTGGGACGGAATCCTAGAGACACAGAAGGACGTGACGATGGCTTTGGAAGAATTTCTTTGCCAAGCAATTGTGTTGGCCCACGACAGCTTGGGCTTGGGGATGTGGGTTCCCTATCTCAGTTCTCTAATTTGGGGCATCAAACAGTCGCGTCTGAGGACTTGGTAACTGAATCGTTGGATGGCAGGGGAGCCAGGCATTCAATTTGTAGCATCCAAGGCTGTAGTTTCTTTAGATTACGATCAAAAGACCTGTAATTTGTTGATGATGTGGGTAATTTGTTGATGATGTGGCTCAATGAGAAAGCTTGGTTTGTGGCCAATAATATAGGGCAGAGAGATATGTAACATAGGATATTCATTCTATTTTGTTCTGAGGACTTTCTGTAGCGTGCTTATTATGTTAAGTTATTGTTCTATACCTTTTTCAACAAGAAAGTTATTTTTATATGTGCGCTAGCCTAATGGTGAATCTTTTATTTCCAGATCAACACTGGCAAGCTATCTGCGATGGTGAGGCTTACTAAAAATCTTTGTTTAGTAGAAAGCACATAAAACACTGTATGGTGTGGTTCCATTTTGCTTCAAGATCTGTTAATTGTCAATCAGTCTCAGAACTCAGATCTTCAACAGAAGATATGCTGATAATAGATCTTCAGTGGAGTTAAAATGTAAAGAGGCTTCATTTCAATGTAGTGTTGGATTATTAAAAATAGTTAATATGGCAATGAGATGGTCCTTATTGACTCATGCAAAGTTCAGACCAACCTGTAAGCCCCATGCAAAATACTCTAGATCAATCGTTCATCATCCAGGCTTTTCGAGCTCCCTGCTTGCATGTACTTTAAACTGGAGTTTCTGTCATTTTACTTCATAATGTTCATATGCTGGAATGGGCATAATTGCTGCTTCCACACAGTTCCAAAGTATTAGTGATCGTGTTAAATGTTGATTGATTTGTCATTGTCATCAATATGTGTGATTGGCCTTTGACTGCAAATTGGATCTAATTACAGATGCTGAACAAATTCTCGTGCATTGCACTGGCGGGAGTAGCAACAGAGTATCTTTTGTATGGATACGCTGAAGGAGGACTAGCTGACATCAACAAGGTAAGCATGAGTTACTTGTGTCAAATTTGAAAGACATCCTGTAAGGCTGTAACCATTTGTTTTCTGGGCCTCTTTTTTGCACTGACAGTTGGATGGATTGCTCAAGAGCCTGGGTTTCACCCAGAAGAAAGCTGATTCACAGGTCAGATGGGCTGTGCTGAACACTGTTCTAATACTGCGCCGCCATGAAAAGGCTAGATCACAGCTTGCAGAGGCAATGTCTTCTGGTAAGTCTGTTGGATCTTGCATCGAGGTCATAGAAGGGAACATAAACACTGAGGATATTTAGTAGCTAGTGTTCACAGAGTACACACTGGTACTGGAACATACAGCTTGCAGAGATATAAACCTTTGCAGTATGTTTATACTTTTTTACTGTTTATTCAGTTTGTATTTAGATGATAGAGGTCAAAAGCATGAGTTCCTTTTCAATGTCATGCCTACCATTTAAACTTCTAATTATTCTACGGAGGGATAGAAAATCTGTGGCTGGATGCTTGACACCTTTATTTATTATGGAAAAATGGCAGATGAAAAAATTGCAAGAGCAACCGAGCAAAGTCAAATCTCGAGCACATGATTGCATTTACCATGAAAAAACAAACAAATCAACAATGATAAGGGTTTACTCAAATAGATGTGAAGTTTTTTCCCCCTAGGGTTTGTGGCGGGTCCGCCTGACCTAGGGTTTGGAATCGTCTTTGCATACATCTCCCTCTGGAGTGTATCACACTTGGATCCAGGCTTGCCTCTGACTCCTCTTGGTAGCTGTTATGTACCAGCAAGGGAGTTTGGAGGGAAGAATGGAGTAAGAGCGCTCGAGGAAGAAGAAGATTGAAAAGGAGAATGTTTCTGTTAGATTGCAATTCCTCGATGCCCTTCTACAGAGTCACGCCAGAGCTTATATACAAGTATCACGCACACACACTTGGGCCGGATCAACAGCCGATCCAACTCGCAGCCCAATTGCCAGCCCACTTACCATGGTTCATGACAATACTCCCCCCAAAAGAACACAACTTGACCTCAAGCTGATACAGACGGAAAACGCCGATAGAAATCCACCGCATCTTCCCATGTGACGAGAGAATGAGCAGCCTCACCCCAGCGAACTTGCAAACGTGGCATAGCCGATCCACCCCGAAATATCAAGGATTCTTGCAAAATCTGAATAGAAGCAACAGCAGGAGCCGAATCCACTGAAGGGGAAGGCAAGTCATCTAAAGGAACCTGATGCGGAGGAATGTGAAGTTTCAACTGAGAAAAATGCACCACAGGATGTATTTGAGCTGATGCCGGCAACTCCAAACGATAAGCAACCCGACCAATGCACTGAAGCACACTATATGGCCCAAAATATCTGAAAGCCAATTTTTGATGCGGGCGAGTGGCAACTGAAGATTGAACATGAGGCTACAGTTTCAGATAAACCAAATCACCAATATGAAAATCCCGCTCAACACGATGACGATCAGCCTGATCCTTCATTCGCTACTGGGCACGCAATAACTGATGGCGCACCACTTCAGTGAGCATATTGCGTTCTTTAAGCCAATCCGCCAAATCCGGAGTCACACACGCAGCGGGATCAATAATACCCAAATGGCGAGGAGCATGTTCATATAAAGCCTCAAATGGAGTTAGTTTCAGAGCAGATTGCAAGGAAGTGTTGTACCAAAATTCGGCTAATAGGAGCCATTTACTCCACTGTTTCGGACAGGCATGAACTGAACATCGTAGAAAGGTTTCAAGGCATTGATTTAACCTTTCCGTTTGGCCATCGGTTTGGGGGTGGTAGGAAGAACTCATCAGCAGCTGAGTATCATATAGTTTGAAAAGCTCCTGCCACACCTTACTTGTAAAAATGCGATCCCTGTCAGAAATTAATGCAGCTGGAAGACCATGGAGTTTGTAAACATTGGTGAAATAGGCTTGAGCAATTTGAAGTGCAGTGAAAGGATGAGCCAAAGGAATGAAATGACCATATTTGGTAAATTTATCTATTACTACCAAAATGGAATCAAAACCACAAGACTTAGGCCAGGGGCGGAACTAGAGAAAAAATCATCGGGGTTCACCACTTCATCATATATGTGATAATAACTTATTATTCTTACCATTTGCTTATTATTTGCCTCCCGGTGTCACAAGATTTAGATCAATAGGGTTCACATATACTATATATATAGACTAACATACACTAATTTTTTTTATATATAGACTAAGATACTCTAGTTTTTTTTTTTGACCCGGTGTCCTGTGACACCGGGTAGGCACATGTAGTTCCGCCCCTGCTTAGGCAAGCCTTCAATAAAATCCAGTGAAACCGTGTGCCATGCTTGAGTAGGCACCGGCAAAGGTTGTAACAACCCGGGAAGCTTCACATGTTCAGATTTAGCCTGCTGACAAATGTCGCACGACTGCACAAAATGGTGCACTGACTGTTTGAGTTGAGGCCAAGCAAATAAAGACTTAACACGACTATAAGTCGCCTGAATGCCCGAGTGACCACCGATACCACTAGCGTGCAAGGCCTGAAGGATATGTTGTTGTGCCAGAACATTCTTACCAATCCAAATTCTAGACTTATATCGGATAAGACCATTCTGGAGAGAAAAGCCTTTATCATTTGTGCCGACAATACTCAGTTCAGTCAATAATGCTTGAGAGGCAGCATCCTCCAAATACCCGGCCTGCACTTTATCCATCCAAGTCAGAGAACAAGTAGAGATGGCTAGTACATCTGAGGCATGAGGGTACCTAGATAAGGCATCAGCTGTAGCATTAGCAGGTCCTTGTTTATATTGAATCTTGAACTGTACCGCCCTACGCCTTACACTCCATCGGAGGATGTGCTAATTTGAGCCGACCTAAACGAGACCCCCTGACTCATTTCAAAGAAGAACTTGTAGCGGGACGGTATCCTTTAAGCAGTCCCAATCGTTATTTTTTTCCATGTTCGTGCTGCTACTTTCTTTCAGCTTAATGAGCGGTATGGACTTTGCTATCATACGGATTCAATCCAGCCCCAAGCCTAGTCCTACTAGTAGGAAAAATATATCCATGAGTTTGAGCATAGCTTTAAGTTGTAATTTTGTAGTAACTTTCTGCTCGGTTAAAAAGAGTAAACTGCGGTGATCAGTCCTAATCACAAATTCCCGAGCACATAAATACGATCTCCATTTTTCCACTGCTAATAGAATAGCCATACACTCTTTTTCATATGTAGAGAGGGCCTGATTTCGAGGACACAAAGCTTTACTCATATAAGCAACTGGATGTCCCTGCTGCATCAAAACAGCTCCCACACCCCGATCACAAGCGTCAGTTTCCAGGACAAAAGGCTGACTAAAATCTGGAACAGCTAAAATAGGGGCAGAAATAAGGTGTTTCAGAAGCTCAAAAGCTGATTGAGTAGAATCTGTCCATTGAAATTGAACTCCTTTCTTTAACAGTTGAGTCAACGGTTGACTTATCATGCTATAGTGCTTAATAAATTTTCTGTAATAACCTGTCAGACCCAAAAATCCTCTTAACTCCTTGAGAGTGCTTGGAATAGGCCAATTAGCTACATCCACAATTTTGGCAGAATCAGTAGCAACCCCTTTACTGGAGATAGTATGACGCAAATACTCCAAAGATTGCTGTACAAATGCACATTTAGACAGCTTGATAAAAAATTGATTGTGGAGAAGAATCTCAAAGACCTGCTCCAAAAGCAACAAGTGATCTTGAAAGGAAGCACTGTATATCAAGATGTCATCCATGAAAACCAACACCCCTTTCCTCAAAAGTGGAGCAAAGATAGAATTCATAATCTCTTGAAATGTGGCAGGAGCATTTGTTAAGCCAAAAGGCATAACTAAGAATTCATACAAACCACTATGAGTGCGAAAGGCAGTCTTATATTCATCACCCGAAACAATTCTCACTTGATGATATCCAGACTTGCAATCTAGTTTGGTGAACCATTGAGCTCCAGCCAATTCATCTAACAATTCATCAACAATTGGAAGAGGATGTTTATGTTTGACAGTGAGAGCATCCAAATGCCGATAATCCACACAAAAGCGCCAAGTCCCATCCTTCTTTTTGACCAACAAGACCAGAGATGCAAATGAACTAACACTCCTCTGAATGATGCCTTGGTGTAGCATGTCAGCGACTTGATGTTCAATTTCTGACTTTTGGTGGGGAGCATATCTATAAGGTCTAATGTTGATCGGTTGTAGTAATTTCTTCTTCCAATGTACCCAAGTAGGGCATGATCCTCCAGCCAGTCAGCTCCTAAAATCATATCATATCCTTTCAATGGCAAAACTCTTGTATCATACGAGAAGGAATGCCCCTGAATATACCATTGTAAACAGGCAATGTGCTGATCAGAAACCATAGGACTGCCATTAGCTGCTGAGTACTGCATAGGCTCACAAGGTTGCTGAAGAAAACCCGATCGGTTGGCAAGGTCAGGACTCACAAATGTGCCCACATTGCCTGAATCAAGCAGAATTAACACATCATGTTTTCCAATATGTCCCTGAAATCTGAGAGTATGTTTCTTCCTTATGGAAGTGGGTTCAGCAGGCATTGCATCTATAGGTTTCAAAGCAAACACTATTTGTTCCGAAGGAGGCTCATCATCCATATCAGTTGGTGAATAATCTGGAATATCCAATTGCAAAACTTCCAGCAATTCTTGTATGACATGAATGGATACCTGAGGAGGACAATTGTGATTCTGCCCTGTCCATTTTTCTCCACAAGTGAAACAAAGACCATGAGTATGCCGATAATTTTTCAGAGTTGCAAGTTTGTCTTCGGCAATAGGCGTATTGGTGACCAAATCATCCTTTTTAGGCTGAAACTTGGATTTATCTGCAGGGAGACCACTCTTAAACTGAACTTTGCTCATCTCCTTTGAATCTGACCGATATGACAAGGATGATTTACCGACCGACAACTCCATTTCTTGCAACAGTGCTAATTCACTCGCCGTCTGAACAGTGCTAGGACGGTGAAGGGCAATAACTGAACAAATGTCCTCTCTCAAACCATTCATAAAACGAGTCACGAAGAACGTATCATCATAGGACTGATTGTACAACAAAATACCATGAGAGAGTTCTTCAAATCGCAACAAATATTCAGATACTGAACCAGATTGTTTCAACATATCCAGTTGCCGGAGATGCAGTCGGTATTGATCACGATCAAAACGAGTGAACACTGCGTCACAAAGACACTCCCACTCCTGAAACCGTGCGCGCCGCTCCATCATCTGCAGCCAAACTACAGCCAAGCCATGGAAATGCATCGCAGCAAAGCGCGTCTTCAAGCTGGGTGCTAGAGAATAGTACATCTCACAACGATCACGCCATAAACGCGGATTAGTGCCATCAAATTTGGGAAACTCCAATTTCGGCAACGGAGCTGAACGAATACCCAATTCGCCCCGTTGCTCACCAAACGATCACGATGCCGGATCAAAATACGTACCCATGACCGGGTGTGGCGGTGGAGATCCTAGGATTCCGTCGCCAACATCCCGGTGGTGATGGTCGACGCGGTGCCCATTGGGCCGCTCCGACGATGACGCTGATGGGCGCGCCCCGTACGGTGGAGCCATGTTGAGGTCGAAAGCAGGGCCGGAAGGTAGATGTTGCGATGGACACGCCCGTGGATTCGACATCGATGCCGCCTCAAACTTGTCCAGCCGCGCCTGCATCGCATCCTTGCTTGCGAGCAACGCACCGAAGGACTCATCCGCCGAAGATTTCCATGCTTCCGTCGCAGTGACCTTGTCAAGAGTTAACTGAATCATCCCCTCAAAGGCTTCAAACTTCTTTGCAAGGTCGTCGATGGACGACGTCATGGTGACCTCCCACTTGGTCGGTCGGCGTGGAGGGGCCAGATCATCGTCAGAACAGTGGAAATTTTTTTTCTAGGGTTGGTAGAAGGCTCTAATACCAAATGTTATGTACCAGCAAGGGAGTTTGGAGGGAATAATGGAGTAAGAGCGCTCGAGGAAGAAGAAGATTGAAAAGGAGAATGTTTCTGTTAGATTTCAATTCCTCGATGCCCTTCTACAGAGTCACGCCAGAGCTTATATACAAGTATCACGCACACACACTTGGGCCGGATCATATCTCTTTATATATTATGTAATTGAGCTAATATATGATAATCTAAATTGCTTTACTTGAACTAAAAGTAACATTGCGGAGTTCCTTGGTTTGATTGTCTATAGCTAATACTCTGTGATATCTTGCTCCTATAGAGGCCTGATATTGAATCTTCTTGACAAAGCTGGGCTAAAGCATGTGTGTTTTCAACTTTACTCTTTCATAGACCATTTAATCACTTTGCATGTTTACTATAGAAGAAAAGGGAATAAGTAAACAAAAGGGGGGTCTTTTGATCTTTTTGCAAGCAGAAGCTTGTAAAAATTATCAAATTATATGCAAAAACTTCAAGATGTATGCTTCAAGCATGCCATTCCCTAAAAGAAAAAGATGTATGTTTCAAGCATGCCATTTATAGAAAATAAAAGAAGTATGCTTCAAGCATGCCACATGCAGTTTAGTGTTAAAAAGATTAAATTGGTTCCCTAGATTGGGGTTGAAACTACTTGCTTGCCCTAAGTTGTTACTTGCTTCATTTTTTGGCCTTGTTTTTCCTGCTGAGATCTTGCTTAGTACTTGAGTATGGTTGATTAAATTGAGGTTGAGATGCATGTCACTCCCTAACTTGTTAAAATCACACTATGTTCATGTATTATGCTCATTATGTGATCTATAAGGTTATGTGATCGAGTGAGATCATTATTCTTTTGTCTTGGCATTTCTTTTTGTATTCTTGATGAATCCATTGTCAAAGGGGAAGAGATTTTGGAGAAATTATGGAGTTTCTTGGGAGAAGATTTGAAAATTTTGAAAAACTTTAAAGAATTTTGGTTTTGAAGAATTTTGGTTTTGGGCACATTGCACATTTACACACACCTTTCTCCTTAGGGGGAGATTTGTTTTTCAATGTAGAATTTGTCAAGGGGGAGATTGTGTGTTTTTCACTTTGGCTTTTGATTTTAAACTTTTTTATTTCAAAAACTTTTCTTGTGAGGTGAATGCCAATATTCAGTTCTAAGTGGTGTTGCCAATGTTTTCATCAAGGGGGAGATTGTGAAACCATGTGCTGAAAAATTGGCTTAGTGATGAATTTGGTATTGTAAAGTGGTTGTGCTCATGGCATATGTGGTGCATGTGCATGTGTTGTTTCAGAAGATTAATTGATATGCTTGTAATAGCATAGTAGTTGTTTTGTTTGATGCAATGCGCTCGTGTGAGTGGTTGCATGGACTGATCTTGAGTAAGTCGTGGACTTGTACTCGTACACGGTTTTATGTTTGCTCATGTGCAGGTGTTGCTCGAGGGCGAACGTGGTCGATGACGGGACCGAAACTAGGTTCATGGAGGAACTGAGGTTCAGGACTAGGTTCAGGGAGGAATCGATGTCTTGGTGGTCAAGGATGTCATGCGGGACGTTCGGGCTAGAGGACGGTGCACATGAAGAATGGTTAGTCACGTGAGTATGGCATGGTGGCCATACGCGTGCAAGAGTTGTTAGTCACGTGAGTATGGATGGGTTGCCATACGCGTACAAGAGCTGTATTTGGCCAGGTTGGGCCAAGTGGAGTTGTGTTGAATACAGACTCCTTCTAGGATTAGGAGTGGGACTCCTTCTAGGATTAGGAGTAGGAATTGTATTCAGAACTCTATGTGTTTGCTCTGTATAAATAGGGGGAGGCGCCTCTTGTTTATGCATCAAGTCTTGGCCAGGTTTTAGGGTTGTACACTTTTGTTTGGAGCACTTTAGACAAAAAGAAATAAAGATCAATTCTTCCAGATCCTTGCGTGCTACAGTAACCACGTTGCTATAGTGTTCTCTGTTTTGTTCTTGTTTGCATGCTTGTTTTGGTTCTACAATGGTTTTTGTTCCTTAAGTTTCATCTTGATTTGATTCATCAAAAACCTTTCTAGGGTATTGATTTAGGGTTCCTAAAAGTTTAGTTGATTTATCTTTTATTGTTCTTGTTTAATCTTGAAGTTTTGGTTAGATTAATTCTCGTCATCTTCAATCATAGCAAGCTTGCGAGATTCATAACTTTTGATCTGTAAGTCCGATCGAGCTGATTCTTTTTGTGTTCGATTCGTATTCGAATCTAGTTTCTTCTGTTAAAATTGAAGATCGATCCGACTGTTGGATCTCCGGCAATTCGCATTTTACCTAACGTCTGTCAATCTGTTTTTGCTAATACGAAGTTGTTTTTTTGAATCCGGGTTGGGGTGAAGTTTTAATAGATTGAAAATTTGGTTTTAGCTTCTGCACAATCATTCACCCCCCTCTGATTATTATATCCTTATATCTCGATCCTACAGAAACTCATCTGGAAATCGACATTTCAATACCGAAGAGTTCCCTCCCTTTACAGCAATGCAGCTATGAGACATTTTTAGTAAAATAGTGAAACATTGTGTAGCACAGAAGTCGGGACTGTTGGGGCATCAATCTTGTTTCAGTCAATATTTGCAATTAGCTTCGCATGTTAAAAACATTGTCTGGTAGATTGACAATTCCTTTGGGACATGATGCATAACTCCGACTTGAATTCTGGTTTATTGCATGCGTAGTGTTTTCGATCTGTTGACATTTTTCATGCTGTCCTGCAGTTTATCCGGTGGCCCTTTGCTTACAAAAAGAAAAAAGAAAAGAAAAAAAAGAAGAGATTCTTTTGCAGGCACATTCTGATATTGGTACCAAGCTTAAAGTGGGAAATGAGAACCCTCAAAACCATTTGGCTGCAGTTCCTAGTTCCTACAATCAAGTCGAGGTTCTTTGAACCAGTGTTGTGAAAAACGGTATACAATCAAGTCGAGGTTATTTGAACCAGTGTTGTGAAAAACGGTATGCGATCGACGGATAGATGAATGTGGTACCGCTATGCGATTAGTCGCAATAGGACCGATTAATTAGAATTTAATGAATGATTATGCATTCTTATTAATATTTTATTTATATTTAGAATTAATTAGAAATATTTTAGTTACTTAAAGTTATTGTAAATTATCACTCTACAAAAACATGTTTTATATTTCATTGTTTATACTTCATCCAAAATATACATACTATGAACACTACGACACGATATTATAAACTAATTTATTGTACTTAGTGAATAAAAATAAGCTATTTTTGTGATTAAATAGGAAAAATGGATGATTAATAACAAAATGGCCAATTAAACGGACTATGCGGTCAATTAATAGTTCGTCTGCGTTAATTACAATTCGATTAAACTGTTCTTGATTGTTTAATCACCATAACCGATTAATCAGCCGACTAATCAGTTGAGTTGGTCATTTTTCACAACAGTGCTCTAAACCATTGTATTGAGTTGTATGTATGAACTAGTTCGTCTAAAAGCTTAAGCTATAAGAAAAAAATAGGCAATATACTAATCTTTACACTACCTCTCACAGTTAGACTTCCCCAGGCCTAATAGAAGTAGGCTGTAATTTACTTTCATCAATTTGAGTTGTATGCACCATCAATTTATCCAAAAAGATTAAAACTTTCGAGCAATGATGGGTGATATACTAATATTTCAACACATTGGATCAGGAGGGCTCTATCGTGTCTCTGGTGGCTATCGACATTCCGAGATCAAATTAATCAGCACAACCAAATCAAATCAATAACCTGTAGTGCCATTGTCTAATCTCTAACAACTATGAATTTCGGCGTCGAAACAGCTTCATTTATTCCGTAGCAAGATTTTTTATACTCCTTGAAACTATTTAATATTTGTTGGCACTCAAAATTGAGCAGCTGAAGGATTGGTCGAGACAGGTACGGTTTCGGCACGAGTCTGAGAAAGCTAACGTAAGTCCGGATCAATAAGAGACGATGCATGGTCGGATTGGAGGGTCACAATTATATGGAAAGAAGTAGAATGGAGGAAAGGCCAGAGCCAATACGATTACAATCAGATATGGTCACGTCCGGGATGGAAAAAAAGAAGAGTTCAAGACCAATACAAGCGGGTGATGAGATCAAAGCAGAAACGATTAGGCCAAGGACTATAAAGAGGGGACGATGAGTTACGGCAAAAAACACACACACACATATACACAAATCAATCTATACTTCTCTCTTTTGCCTAGGAGTAGACACTTATTAGTTTGTGCATCGCCAATTATTGATCTTCGCTGTATTACGCCCTACCAGGTTAAGCTTGCTCTCTGATCTTGTTGCGCATCGCCTTTTTCAAGAGAAGTGACATTTACCCCATCTGATCAACTCACAAGGTTGATTAGATCTACCGGTTACCGTGATCGGCATTGGTTTGCCTTAAACCAATCAGATCTATTCCATCATCAAGTTCTAAATCGGTTCATTAATCGATTTGCTTGGTGCTTGTTCCTCTTGCCGATTGCTGGATCAAATCGGCTGGCACGCTCACGAACCAAAAATTGAACACGGAGTTCTCGTGTGTTGGACGTGATCAATCCGTTGTCCCTTTTTTGCGCCAACAATACTTTAGTACCGTCGTCTAAAGATACTAAAAAGTCCCTCCACAAAACACACACATAGTTCAATGATGCACGCTACCACAATACTCTTACGTGTACATTAAAAGAGGTACTTTTATACTCTTCTTTTTTCAAAGTTGCACAAATATTAAAGCATGAATATAAGGTAGATAGTGACTACTTATTATCCTTTGTTTGCTTTAAGATTTATACAACTTGTATTAAGAGAAAAAACATAGAAACACTACTCGCATATTAATCAGTACTTTATAGCCGCATATGTTCTTTTTGGATGCCTATTGTACCCCTTTTTTCCTCTTGCGGCACTTGTGCTTGGGCATAACTGGTGGAGCTTTCTCCACAGCACAGCTTACAATTGAGGGGCCATACGGGGGTATCACAGATTGCCATACTAGCACATCAACCCGCTCTTCTGTGGAGACAATATTTCCATCGACAACGTCCTGTACGGTGAATCTTGGGAGCTCCTGCTGCATCGACGGCACAGCTATACGCCGTTCGGAGCATAGAAATAGAGGGCCATCCCCATACTTAATATAGTAAGGAAGGCCTTTGCGAGTAAGGTCCCATGGGTGTTCACCAAAGGCCGAAGTATTCAGGGTTTCTAAATTGCTGACATCTTCCAGTATGCGTCGCCAGAATCGCGCATTGAGATTAGCTCGTAGTAACCTTGTAAACACGTTTGCAATGGTGAATGAACCTCTGACCACCGTCAAAATCTTCCTAGCTATGGATGTTAACCCTGGATAATGCTCTGGGTTTGCGCTCCCAAATGCGAGGACTTTGAAGAAGTACCATTGCTCCTCTTGGCGCAAAAACCTCAGCCCAAGTGCTTGCACCGTGCCTAAGCTTGAGATCTGATCTGTTCTACCGACAACTATGACCTTAGTACCACTGTCTGCACAATGACAAACTGAAGAGTAGAACCTTCTCCACGCCGCGTCATCCATGATGTCGCGAACAAACTCAATGATGATCAGGGACCTTCCACCAAAAACAAGCTTCTGATAATCATCAACGGCGAGGATTTCACTGTCAAGTTGCAAGATATGAGAGAAATGTTTCTTCACTCTCTCCTCATCACAAACATACTTGACCAAAGTTGTTTTGCCACTATCATACGGGCCGATGATAGGAAGGACATCCGCGACGACGGAATCACCGGATAAACTAGGTTGCAGTAAGAAATTAACAATTCTCTCCTTCTCCATATGCCGGCCAAACATGCAGTTCTCCATAAACAGATAGGCGCTATATGGCTGGCGAATCATGCGAGGACAGTGCATCAGAAGCACAACAAACTCTGTCATATCATCCAGTGTAGCGTCTAATCTTTCCAAGACAATATGCAGCTTCTTCTGACGAACGGCCTGCATGCTGTAGTCGTCGAGCACGTAGTAGCCTCGGTACATGGCCTCCCTGAGTTGATTGAGCTGCAGGAGCATCCCTTGGTTGGTGATTTGCCGGCCGTCAGCCTCCTCGACGACGGTGCGGGCCCTGAGGAGCAGCCGCTGCAGCCTCGCCGGCTCATCAGGGAGGGCCTGCTTATGATACCTTGAGACGAGGAAGGAGATGAACCGGCTGCCGAGATCGATGGCGACCGCAGATAACACCTTGTCCATTGATTGCCTACACCCTCCAGACTCCAGAGTGTGCTATAGTAGAAAAAGAGGGGGAAATTTTGTAAATGAGCTGAGAGCTCAATTGCTTGGGAATTGCATTGTTTCTCTGTATCGGAAGCCAGATCTCTGCTTGTGGTTGTGGCTGGATTTGTAGCTTGGAAATCGGTGTGAGTAAGCGTCAGTGACAATGACATGTGCGGATGAAAGAAAGAGGGGGTGTTAGCGCTGACACGTTTCCTTATGTTGACGATGGGAGGTGAGTCCGGCACCTTAAGCGAAACACAATAATCAAAGTGGGTGCTATGTCCTCTTCATGTTCCCTTTGTGCGTGCGACACTGGTCAGCGCCAAGGATGGCACGCCGATGGCTTGCCGGGTGGGCACTGTTGGAAATATGCGCAATATTTTAATTCCAGATTTTACCAGGAGACAAATATCACAGATAAATAGTGATGCACACAGTAAATTTAACAGCAGGCTACACATTGTACTTCCCAACATATATATACTCATGAAACAGAATATGACCAAGTTGAATGAACACCAACAACTTACAGTCGAGCTTGATGAAGAACTGAACGATGCGCAGAAGATGTCGTTGAGCAAGCAGCGCAGGAGCGGTCGCGCAGATGCGCTGCCCAGAAACCTTATTGCCGCCCCGTGCAGGTGAACTCTGCGGCAACGGCTCGGAGATACCGCTCACCCTCCTTCACGGTGCACGCCGAGTAGGAAGGCTGGCGTGGTCCAACTGCTCAACACCTCAGTACAGCTCTCGCAGGATGAATAAGAAAGTGTGGAATTGGAAAAACTCAGTTACTTAGCCTGGACGTCTCCAGGTCTTATATAGCCTCTCACCAGTAACTGCCTCCATTACTCACTGGTAACTGACAGCGTTAAGCACTGGTAACTGATTGAATTAAACAGACTTAATGCACTGGTAACTGCCAATTCAAACACAAATAATGGTCATTATGCAGTCTCCTTACCAGTACAGAAAGTTAAGCAATTACATGATTAAGCAAAATAAAAGGTGAATTTGTAGTGCCGGGAGACACACTACGACGCGGCGCGGTCGCTCGTCGTAAGTCACAAGTCACGCGGATTTTCACGCGAAAATACGCGAATACGCGCGCGTGCGTGCGTGCGTGCGCGCGTGTGTTTCTCCAAAGTCCTTCTCATACCATCCCTATGTCATGCTCCTCATAACTCAAGGAGTGGCAAGGACTCCACCTTATAAATTGCCTTCCTTCCACTTGCCTAAGCAATATGGTATTAACCATGCAATCTTTGGAATTAAAGGAAGTGGGCCAGACTCATGGGCCAATTCCAACAATCCCCCACCAATTCCAAATCAAACACTAAAACAATATCAAACATCGTTGTACTGAAATGTTGTTTATATACCAGTCATTTAGTATAAGTCCCGTACGGGTTGAACTTACACCTAGATTAGCAAGATTCATCTTCTCACAGCTGCTGAATGGACTATGCCTTGAATTCATAGCTTTTCGTGATCAGATTTCACTTTCAATCACAACTGATACAAGGCTGTCAATGAACCACGCCTATACGGAGCGTTATATGGTCATACTCCCTTATCTGCTCATGAGTTTTCTAGAGAATGCCCCATCCTCGTGAACTGCGACAGTTATGCTCAAGTAGGTGTATTCATTATAGGTATCCTGTAGGCCAATACCTTTTTCTCTCATTTTTGACACTAGAATACATTAAGGCTTTAAGCCAACCTTCCATACAGTCGAGAGTACTTTGTCTATTAGGACACAGGTACAATTTAATAATATGTACTCTCTTGTTACAACATCAACTTGTTTTTCCCATTACCTAATTCACGGGATCTCCGATCAGGAAGGAATGGGTTACCATTGTGTTGTAACTCAAATGGGCCTCATACCCATGTCCATAGACGCAACGGAAATCGTTTTCCTTGCAAGTCCTTTTGTAAAAGGATCTGCCAGATTTTTCTCAGTGCGAATATAATTCACAGCAATTACTCCGGAGTTTCTCAATTTTCTGACAGATTTAAGCCTGCGCTTCACATGTCTGGAGGACTTCATGTTATCCTTAGTACTCATAACCTTAATCAACATTGTTTGGTTATCGCAGTACATTAGGATTGGCGGTACTGGTTTCTCAACCAATGGCAAGTCCAACAAAAGCTCTCTAAGCCATTCGGCCTCAACAGTGGCTGTATCAAGTGCTACAAGTTCAGCTTCCATGGTTGACCTTGTTAATATGGTCTGTTTGCAAGACCTCCATGAAAGCTATGACACCAGCTAATGTAAAAACATAACCACTTGTAGCTTTGATCTCATCCGCATCAGAGATCCAATTGGAATCACTATATCCTTCTAATACAGATGGATATCCAGTATAGTGAATTCCGTAAGATGTTGTGCCTCTCAAGTAGCGCAACACTCTTTCAAGTGCCTCCCAATGATCATCTCCCGGGTTAGATGTAAACCGGCTTAATTTGTTCACAAAGAAATGAGATATCAGGTCTTGTGGCACCAGAAAGATACATAAGAGACCCAATAATTTGTGAATATCTCAATTGATCTTTCCCTAACCCTTGATTTTTCCGAAGTTTAACACTCGGATCATATGGTGTTGGGGAAATTTTGCAATTCTCAAAGCCGTACATGCTCAAAATTTTCTCAGCATAATGGGATTGATGCAAAATGATTCCATCCTCATTCTTGATCAATTTAATATTCAGAATAACATCTGCCTCACCCAAGTCTTTCATATCAAAGCATCGAGACAAGAAAGTTTTGACCTCGTCAATTACAGCAATGTTAGTCCCAAATATAAGTATGTCATCAACATACAAACACAAAATCACACCTTGACCCCCACCATAACGATAATATACACACTTATCTGCCTCATTAACAGCAAAACCAGCAGATGTTAAAGTTTTATCAAACTTTTCGTGCCATTGCTTAGGTGCTTGCTTTAGTCCATATAAGGATTTTAATAATTTGCACACTTTATTTTCCTGTCCAGTAATCACATAACCATCTGGTTGCTCCATATAGATTTCTTCCTCCAACTCTCCATTAAGGAAAGCTGTCTTTACATCCATTTGATGGACGTGTAGACCATGGGAAGCAGCTAAAGCAATGAGCACTCTAATGGTGGTTAATCTGGCAACAGGAGAATAAGTATCAAAATAATCCTCTCCTTCTTTCTGGGTGTAACCCTTGGCTACAAGTCTTGCCTTGTACTTATCAACAGTACCATCAGGCCTCATTTTCTTTTTGAAAACCCACTTGCATCCAACAGGTTTGCACCCAGTAGGACGATCAGTGATCTCCCAAGTCCCATTAGCCATGATGGAATCCATCTCGCTACGGACTGCCTCTTTCCAATACTCAGCATCAGGTAATGCATAAGCCTCTGAAAGAGTTTTTGGCAGATCATCTACGAGGTATACAATGAAGTCATCGCCAAAGGTTTTCTCAACCCTTTGTCTCTTGCTCCTACGAGGAGCCTCTGCGACTAAATTGTTATCCTCCTCAGTAATATCTTCTACTGGTAGTGTATCACTCATTGGTTCAAAATAGTGGTAGGTTCAACGTTAATATTTTAGATTTGTGAGGTACTACCTGCTGGTCTCATAGGATAAACATCCTCAAAGAATGAAGCATCTCTGGACTCCATTATTGTGTTAGCAACAATCTCGGGAGTTTCTGATTTTACTACTAAAAATCTATAGGCCGTACTGTTATGTGCATATCCCAGAAAAATGCAATCGACTGTTTTAGGTCCAAGCTTTCTCTTTTTCTGCAATGGTATATTGACTTTTGCCAAACACCCCCATGTTCGCAGAAAATTGACATTGGGTTTTCTCCCCTTCCATCCCTCATATGGAGTAATCTCACGCTTTTTAGTGATTACTCTATTTAAGACAAAAGTTGCTGTCAATATAGCTTCCCCCCACCACATCTTAGGCATACCGGCACTCTCTAACATGGCATTCACCAAGTCTGTGAGTGTTCGGTTTTTCCTCTCAGCTATCCCATTTGATTGGGGGAGAATATGGTGGTGTAACTTCATGGATAATACCATGCTCAGAACAGAACTGGGAGAATTCTTGAGAGATATACTCTCCTCCACGATCAGACCTTAGTTTTTTAATTTTCTTTTCTAGTTGGTTCTCAACCTCGGCCTTATAGATTTTGAAGTAGTTTAAAACTTCATCCTTTGTTTTCAGCAAATACACATAACAATAACTTGTTGCATCATCTATAAGAGTTAGAAAGTATCTTCTGCCTCCTTTTGTCAACAATCCATTCATTTCACATAGGTCAGAATGGACAAGATCTAATGGTGCCAAGTTCTTTTCTTCCTCTGACAAGATTGACACTTTTAAAGGGTTTTCTAGGTTGTTTTGCTTGCACACAAGATTGACACTTTGATCCTTTGACAATATCACATTTTGGAATTAACTCTAATTTGGACATTCGAGCAATGCTATCAAAACCAATATGACAGAATCGAGAATGCCAAATATTGGCATCACATTTATTCAAACCAGTTGCAATATTCATATTATAGCAAGACTCTAGAGTACTTAAGCGGAACAAGCCTCCGCTCTCATAGCCTTTATCAACAAAGTTCCCAAACTTAGATAATACAACTTTATTTGACTCAAATACTAGCTTATAACCATCCCTGCATAAAAGAGAACCACTAACAAGGTTCTTTTTTATTGTTGGCGCATCGACGTTCTTCAAGTGGACAATCTTCCTGAAGTAAGCTTCAGATCTACCGTGCCAACACCAAGAACGAAGCATGCGACCCGTTCCCCATTAGGACGGAGGAAGCCCGGCTGCTGGTAAGAAGAAAACAAGGAAACATCAGAACACACGTGAACATTAGCCCCAGTATCAACCCACCAATCAGTGGTTTGACATGCTGAAAAAACAACAGGAGAATTACCGTACCCTCCTGAAGTCGAGGCCTCGCTTATGGTCACGTTGGCATTTTTCTTGCCTTGTTCATTTGTCCTATTTTTGCGATAGCGACAGTCTTTTGCCATATGACCGTCCTTTCCGCATTACGAAGCAGTGATGTTCTTCATGTCCTTTTTCTCAATTTTCTTCTTTTTAAAGCTAGTTGTCTTGTTTAGTTTAGGAACTTTGAAGTTCTTGCCATATGATTTCTTCTCGACGATATTGGCATTATTCTGATTAGTTATGCTTGGTGTATCTTTTACTCTTATATTTTCTTTCACATCAAGGACTGCAATGAGATCCTCAATATAAATCTCTTCTCTCTTGTGCTTTAGCTAGTGGCAAAATCCTGGCAAGATGAAGGAAGTTTGGCAACAATGCCTGCTGCCACAAACTTAGGAGGCAATGCACAACCCAAGTGCGCAATCTCGCCAACCAGTAGCTGGAGGTCGTGTGCTTGTGCAACAATCGATTTAGCACCATCCATGCTAAAATCGAAGAATTGCTCGCACACGTACAGCCAGCGACCGGCTTCAGCCTCTGCGTACTTTTGGTCAAGTGCATCCCATAACTCAGTGGCAGATGTGTAGTTCATATACACATCATAGAGCTGATCTGCCAAAATGGTCAGAAGGCAGCCTAGTGCAGTGTTGTTCGCACTATCAAATTGCATGTACTGCTCAACCGTAAATGGATACTGCGGGTGGATCACCCACCACAGCCCCAATGACATGAGCCAAAACTTAGCTCTTGTCTGCCATCTACGGAAATTTGCACCAGAAAACCTCTCAGGTTTCATAGCATCCGAAGGATTAGCCATTGCTGAATCACAAAAATATCGCAAATAAGGTTTCTGGATTGTTGGAAATATGCGCAATATTTTAATTCCAGATTTTACCAGGAGACAAATATCACAGATAAATAGTGATGCACACAGTAAATTTAACAGCAGGCTACACATTGTACTTCCCAACATATATATACTCATGAAACAGAATATGACCAAGTTGAATGAACACCAACGACTTACAGTCGAGCTTGATGAAGAACTGAACGATGCGCAGAAGATGTCGTTGAGCAAGCAGCGCAGGAGCGGTCGCGCAGATGCGCTGTCCAAAAACCTTATTGCCGCCCCGTGCAGGTGAACTCTGCGGCAACAGCTCGGAGATACCGCTCACCCTCCTTCACGGTGCATGCCGAGTAAGAAGGCTGGCGTGGTCCAACTGCTCAACACCTCAGTACAGCTCTCGCAGGATGAATAAGAAAGTGTGGAATTGGAAAAACTCAGTTACTTAGCCTGGACGTCTCCAGGTCTTATATAGCCTCTCACCAGTAACTGCCTCCATTACTCACTGGTAACTGACAGCGTTAAGCACTGGTAACTGATTGAATTAAACAGACTTAATGCACTGGTAACTGCCAATTCAAACACAAATAATGGTCATTATGCAGTCTCCTGACCAGTACAGAAAGTTAAGCAATTACATGATTAAGCAAAATAAAAGGTGAATTCGTAGTGCCGGGAGACACACTACGACGCGGCGCGGTCGCTCGTCGCAAGTCACAAGTCACGCGGATTTTCACGCGAAAATACGCGAATACGCGCGCGTGCGTGCGTACGTGTGCGCGTGTGTGTTTCTCCAAAGTCCTTCTCATACCATCCCTATGTCATGCTCCTCATAACTCAAGGAGTGGCAAGGACTCCACCTTATAAATTGCCTTCCTTCCACTTGCCTAAGCAATATGGTATTAACCATGCAATCTTTGGAATTAAAGGAAGTGGGCTAGACTCATGGGCCAATTCCAACAGGCACTGGGCCAGCATGGTATTGCCCAGGATGATTGGGCCTGCTAATCGGGCATGATCGGTGGCCCGGTACGGCACGACGAGATCTGTTATGCTCGGGCCGACACGGCTCGTAGACGACAGCCGGCATGCGGCCGACGGCAGGACACGCGTTATGACTCGCGGCCCACGGTCGGGCATGCGGCAGGAGAGCGCGCACGGTGCGGCCGCACTCATGCACCAGATTTGGCAGACCCAAGCAGATTAGAGGGAAAGGAGGGGAGCCGAGAACCAAGGGAAGCGCAGCTCCGTGGGAAGAAAGTGGTGGCGGTGCTTGAGAAGGGGGCGGTGCCGCTCGGGAAAAGCGGGAGCGACAATGCCGCTGCTCAGAGCCATGGGGGTGGAGAGAAAAGGTGGTGCCTGGAGAGGGTGCCAGCGTCGAAAGGAGTCAGGGATATGGCTGGTGGCATTGGGGACTGTCGGATCTAGCTGATCCGGGTGGTGTGAGGGACGAAGGGGGCGACGCTCGAGGGAAGGCGGCGCCAGGAAGAAGCTTAAACGCGCGAGGGAGAGGGAGAAGAAATTGGCGACGCATGAGACATGGGAGGATCGGGGGAAGGCTAGGGGCCAATGGCAGCGTAGGGAGAGGTCGACGGCGGTGCGGATGAGGGTGGCGGCGTATGGGGCAAGGAAAAAGGAGGAGAGTGTGAGGAGGGAGTATGAGGGAGAGGAGCGGCCGTTAAGTGGGGATAAGAGAGAGGAAGTGCAGGGATTTAGGAGCTAGGGGAGAAATGAAAGAGAAAAAGAGGAAGGAAGAAAAAGGGAAAAGGGCAAAAGAAAAAGGATAAAATAGAAAAATAGAAAAGGGAAAAAAGTAATGAGAAAAAAGGGTCAAAGCCGAGCCATCAATAATCATCAATTAACTAGATGAGGTAGTGAAAACCAAAGAGGAGACGATTTGATTAAATTTTCCGCATTTCTATCTGATAACACAAGTGAAAAGTTAGAAACTACACACGAAACTACACAAGTGAAAAGTATGCACATTAGAAGTTAAGAACTATGCACTTTGTACAAACATCGCGGTGTTGCCTTGGAAATTGGTAGCTCATGTTCGTCATTTTTTAGTCCTCTCTTTTAGTTGGTCAGTGAGAGACAGCTGGGCGATGGGTGAGAGATTGAGAGAGAGGGAGCAATAGGCGAGAGAGAGATTGAGAGAGACGGACGAGAGAGAAGGAGAGAGCTGAGAGAGGAAGCAACGAGTGAGAGAGAGCTTAGATAGATTGAGAGACGGGTGAAAGAGGGGAGATAGTTCAGAGGGATTGAGAGAGACGGACGAGAGAGAGTAACTTCTTCAAGGTACAAGTTTATGTATTAAGAAGCATCACATACATAAACCAACAAAAAGAAGGTCCTGCCCCTCTCTAACCTCACTCACATAAGGACTCTCTCCCCTTTGGCATGAAGCACACAAAAGGGAGAATTACCCCCGCTACATCAGGTGGAGGAGCAGGGCCGCTCGGTGTAGCTCGAGAATGAAGCTCGAATTGTGAACTTTGGCCCGGGTGCTTACATTCTTTTTTAAGTGAATGCTAGATCTTTTCAGCAAATTTCAAAAGATACGATTAACACACGACTAGTTGTGTCGCACTATCATCCACATCGTGGCAACCTCCTTTGTCTTTCTCACCATGCCATTGTCCGCTACCTCCACTTACACCATGCTCCCTTGCCTCCGCTATCCTTTCATCATAATAGTGTAAATGGGCTGGATCTAGGCCAACCGGCATGAAACAGGCACGAAGCGCAGATGGACCGTATCTAGACTCATCAAAGGTGAGTCAGATCGACACGACACATCACGATAAACATGACGAGGTACAATACGATTTAGATATAAAATACGATAAATATATATTAAACTGGCCTAGTACGGCACCACACCTACCTGTGTTTTCAGCCAGGTGCAGCCGCCCTCACAGCATAAGTCATGTCCGCACTTTATTTTACCATAAAGATTTTTATAATCGGACAGGACAGGAGCAAAGGAGCTAGACATGAGCTAGCAGGCTGGCGTTGACATCCATTGAACATCTCAAGCAGTTCCTTAGCTATAGTTCCTGCAAGGTAAAAATTACAACCAGGTTCCCATTATCTTATCGCGATTTTTGGATGAACAGTGATTTTTGATAATCGCAAAAATCGAACCGAAAATCGTTAAAATCGTATAGTTTCAAAAATCAATTTTTTTGAAAAAAATTTAAAAATCATCGATTTTCGCTCGATATTTGCCGATAATCGCGATATTTGCCTCGAAAATCAGTCGGACAAATGAACTTCCTCCTGTGTCGAATTTTTGAGCGATTTTCGCTCGATATTTGGCGATAATCGCACGATGTCTCGATAATCGCGATATTTGTGCCATATAATTTTTTTTTGAATTTTTTGAATTTTTTTCCTTAAATTTTCTCAGTTTACCAATCGGTAAACCATTTCGTGCCGCGTCGATACGAGCGATTATCGCGATAATCGCGTGATTATCAACGATAATGTGAACCATGATCGCAACTTCTAGATGTGGCATGCGATTTGAATGGATTTGCAGTATCTTTTATCTTCATCTTTACTTATTGAATACTCCTCTCGAAGACCCATCCTACGGGAAAGGGCCACCGAGAGTGCGTCCACGTGTCCCTCTGCAGTTTTGTAAAAAGGCTCCTACGTTTCTCTAAATTACAGATAGGTCCCTACGAATTTGCGAATAGGTTCTTTGCGATTTTCTTTGAGGGGAAGAAATTTTTTCCCGTTTAACGTTTAGGTCCCCGTTCGTCGTTTTACGGAAAAGCCTCCCGTTAAATACGAATCGCGAACGATCCATTTTCTAATTTTTCAGGATAGCGATCATGTCCACAAATATAACAAATAGGTCCTTCATCTTTACGTTCAGGTCCTTTCTCCGTTTTGCCCGGTAAAAATATTTTCGTATTCCGTTTTTTCTCCGGAGCATGGGAATAATGTTTTTGTTGGTCATTTTTCCTCAAAAAAATAGAAATTCATTTTTCGTCCGTCGTTTCTCCGTTTTTGTTGAAAAAAAATGTTTTCATTGTTCTTTTTTCTTCGGAGCATGGGAAAAATATTTTCGTTGACCGTTTTTTCTCAAAAAAATGCAAATTCGTTTTTCATTCGTTGTTTCTCCGTTTTTGTCGGAAAAATGTCTTCGTTGTCCTTTTTTCTACAGACCCTGGGAAAAACGTTTTCGTGGTCCATTTTTTCTTAGAAAAAAATAAAAATTCGTTTTTCGCTCATCCTTTCTCCGTTTTTGCCGAAAAAATATTTTCGTAGTTTTTTTTCTTCGGATCTTGGGGAAAATGTTTGCATGGTCCATTTTTCCTAAAAAAACACACAAATCCGTTTTTCGTACGCGCACGCGGCGTGCGCCGCTTTTGTGTTTTCGTGGTCTATTTTTCTTAAAAAAACACATACCCGTTTTTCATTCGTTCTTCCTCATTTTTTGTTAGAAAAAATATTTTCGTAGTCCGTTTTTTCTCCATAGCCTAGAAAAAATGTTTTTGTGACCCATTTTTACCTAAAAAAAAAAATGCAAATTCATTTTTTTTCACACACGCGGCTCGGTCTCTATGGTTTCTCGAGCCTTCAAAATTTTTGAAGATACGTCTAAGTCTATTTTTCAACTGAAAAAAAACGCAAATCAATTTTTCATTCGCGCGCGCGGCGTTCGCCACGCTTACAGCCTAGTATTAATTATAGGAGATACAAAGTCTAAAAATTCTCGTGTTATTCAGAAAAAGAAAAAAAATAGCTAGAAAATTCCAACATAAATAGAAAAGACATAGAGATGCTTTTATGTACAACTTTTAAAAATTACATAAATATTAAAGTATGAATGAAAGATTGATGATTACTAATTATCTCTTTATTTACTTCAAGATTTTTAAAGCTTATATTAAAAGATCATACATAAAAACACTACTTGGATAGATAGTATCTTAATCATCCAAATTTTCTAACAAAGAGTTTACATAGGAGATAGAAGTTATATATGGCTCCTCCGACACTGAGAACATGTAGACGGCTGGATACGGATTCTATTGGCAGCTGCAATTTTCGTATTGATCTTCCAAATAAAGGAAAAAGATTAGGTTACTTTATGTACAAGTACTAACACACACCCGGCCGTACCGGATGTGCAAATATTGGTATACTACTCGAGTACCTGTTTTTTTAGATAATGGAAGAATAAAATAGACTTTTAGATAATGGAAGAAATGCACACAACCAAACAATTATTACAGAGTTAAATGGTTTCACCTAGAAAGATGCCAAGTAACACGTAGTAGTTTAGGAAGGAAGAAAGGTTGCAACAAGCACATAAATGTTGAATAACAAGTACCTGTGTGTTGTAATGAAAATATATTTTTGAATCAAATAATAAATCATGTTACATGTTTACAAAAATAAAATTATACTCTTAAGTTACCATGGAGAGAGAAGTGGCAAATTTTTCTTTTTACTGTCTAGAGGTGGGAGAACTGTCATGGCCAACGATCTATATATTGATGCGTTGCTTTTGTTTTTTAGAGAGAGAATAGATGGGACAGACAATCAGCACCCACCTGATTCAACGCGGGAGCAAAAGGATGCACGGAGTGAGGAGCAGGTTAACAATATCGAAACTAAAAAAATCGCTGAAAAACTAAAATTCAAAAATAAAAAATATCGAGCCGAAAATCACTGAAAAATCGTTAGAAACCAAATGATTAAGAATTCAAAATTTTTGAAAAAAATTCAAAAAATAAAAAACTAACTGGTTTTTTACCGAAAACTGATCAGTATTGACCGGTTTTGACCACGTGTTGAAACCCTACGCACTAACACGATTTTTGATAAAAATCTATCGATTTTGATTGAAAATCGGTCGGTTTTGGGTTGCATAATTTTTTTTTATTTTTTTTTAAATTTAACCGATTTACCGATCGATTTTATATATCGAACCGGCTCGGTAAGAACAAAAACCATGAAAATCGATCTGTTTTGTGAACCCTGGTGAGGAGGCTTCAACAACAGGGAGGCGCACTAACTTTAGAATTCCAAAAACGCATGTAATTCGATTAGAGTATGTTTGGTTGCTTGTACCAAGTGGTACATGTATGAGATGGTTCAAAAAAAGTTATTCATGTGTTTGGTTGCCAGAATGAAACCATCCCATTCTAGACCAAGTGATACAAATTTGAGGAATATTCCCTATAGATGTTGAACCATTCTATTTACCCAAAATAATGGAATCAAATGGTACAAAATCATACTGTCGGCGTTTTTTACCGGCAGGATCCCCCGAGAATGGAGGTTTTAGGTTCAGTAGGGGTGCATCTTTGCGGAGGTTAAACCCTATACGCTCGGTTCTAGGATCCCAGGGACGAAGAACGCAAGAACGCAGCTAACACTCCATGTTTTACCCAGGTTCGAGCCCCCAGGGTGGGTAATAACCCTACGTCCTGCTTATCTCTTTGTTGTATGTTTGGTGGAGAGTAGTACAATGCTTCTTGCCGTGCTCGCCTCCCCTGCCTCATGCACCCGAGTCCCCCTTATATAGGCCGGACGGGCTTGGGCAGGTAGGATGACGTCACACCGACCTGTACATCATAATTACAATGTCTGCTTCTGTCTTGTCCTTCGCCTAATTCTTTGCACGGCTGCCCGTTTCCATCCACTTTGCTTAGGGAAGGCGCGGGGTGCCAGAGGGCAGGCCTTCTTTACATTAAATGGCTCTGACACGGCGTGTCAGGGCGGGGAGGCTTCGGAGCGAAGCCTCCGGTCTCACCTCCTGATCGCCCGTTCCCTCGCCCTCCTGGTCGCCAAACTGATCGCCCTCCTGGTCGCCAAACTAATTGTCCTCCTGGTCACCACATGGGTTGGTATTCGACGGACGGAGGCCTGGCTGCCGGGTTATTTATTTTTGTACCGGGCGGATGTAACATCCCAATTTCGACCTTTCTGGAAAAACCTAATTTAAATAAATTAAATTCAAAATTTGGATGTTTATTCGATGTTTATATTAACCTGCCATCCTATTCCCTCCGAAATTGGAACTCAATTCGTCCCCGTCCGAAAAATCGGATTTTCTAATTCCCGTCTATGCCTGAAAATTCACCCGCGTTCCAAAATGCTCCAAAAATCCCCAAATCATTTTTATTAAGTCCCAAATATTCCAAAATGATTTTTGGAATTATTCCCAAGATTTTTGGAGTTCCGCTACTATTTTATCTCGCGCGGCTTTTGTTTAATGCCCGCTATTCGCTCCAGAATATTCAAATCTACAAATTTCATCCAAATTCAACCAACCCAGTTCCTTTGGGTTCCAAATATTCCAAAATAGTTCTATGAATTTTTCCGGAATTTTTAGACCATTTTTGCTAATTTTTCTCTAGGGCGTCCATTTCGCGTAACTCTTGGCCTATGGGAGCATGACATGTGGCGATGCTACAGTGCCTTCTTCTACCTTGGGATGGCTTGCACGATGACTTCTCCCAGGGAAAGAACAGAACCTTCCTTTTCATAGTTGCATGGATTCAAATGCTCATAACTCTTGCAATAATGCCTCAAATCCATCATGGCCAGATCCGTTGGAACCGTGACAACGATACCTTTCCATCCCCGGTGTCCTTTCCGCTTCCACCTCGCCGGAATACGCGCAGTTTACAAAAAACCAAAATGGCTTTGATTGCTCATAGCTTTGCCGTTTCAACTCCAAACGACGCGATTCCACCTCTCAAATCTCCGTGTTGAAGTACTCTTTCCGGTGGAAGAACTCTCCTTTAGCCTCTTCCACTCGCTCATCCGCTAGATCAATAAAACCGATGCCGGGTCGTGTTTTTGAAGTTCTTCGTGTTCTTCGCCACAACTTTCTCTCCGGTGGATCATTCCTCCTTCCGTTCATTTCCTTGTGTTATAATGGATGTCTAGATTCTAAATCATCAATAAATTTTAGGATCCATCAACCGTGGGCGACGAATTTCGAGTTGGAATCCATTCGGCCGAAACTCCGTTCTTCGCCAAATTCATCCTACTCGGTGAGAAATTGTTCAATTCTTTGCACTCTTAGAACCCTCTAGAGATGCTCTAGCTAATACCATCATTCGTTTTCGATTTCATCTCGAAATTTCTTGCCAATTTCGAATTTTGGGGCATTTTTGGCTTCTCTGTTGTGCCCTCACCCGCGCGTGGCTCGCCGCCGTCGCCGGCCGGCCGACGTCACCGCCGGCTCCCGCCGCCCGGTCCCACCGCACCTGCCGCCGGCGCGGCGCCTCGGGCCCCCACACCGCCAGCTTCGCATTGCCGCTGCCGCCGCCTCGCCTTGCTTCCCAAATCCGCCGTCGCTCATGCCGCCCGCCGTCACGGCATCCCCACGCCGCCGCCGCGTCGCGCTGCATGATGATTGCCGCCGCTGGCCAAGGCGCCGTCATGACCGTCGCCGGCCGCCGGGCCTCGCCATGGGGTTTCCATCCTCTGTTCTTTGGCCAAGGAAGAAGAAGCTCAAGGCCAATGACAATAGGGGCCCACATGTAATAGAGATAATCCCATCCAAAAATCAGAAAAAAATCACGAAAATAAAGATTCTGGGAATATTCCCGAATTTCGTATTTTCCAGAATTTTCAAACTTCGGAGGCTCATATCTTTTCCGTTCGAACTCCGATTGACTCCGTTCAAGTTCCTAAATTCATCTAAAATCAATATCTACCTGCCAGTATAACTTTTGTAATTTTTGAATTTTATTTATTTTATTGTTATTTATTTGTTGCTCCGTTTTGCGTATAGTCGACGATCCCGCCGAGACCGCCGATCTTGCCGCCGGACTTCCCGAGTTCGACAACCTCACCGCGACCGAAGGCAAGTCCCTTGACGCATTTTGATCCTATGTTTGTGAAATGTTTTTAAATTGTTTACAAAGTTGCATGGCTATGTTTAATGAAATATGTCAAATATAAGTGATAGTTATTTCGAAATTGTTGTTTCCTCCTTGACCTTGTTAATCATGTCCATTGTAACTCTAGGAAATAATTCATTGACATATTTGGATTATTTTGTCACATAAAATGATAGACCGTTAGTTATGCTTAGCTGCAAAATTGATCGAAGTGACCCATGGGTGGGAATATACAAAAGTGATGATTTAAAACGTAAATCAAGGATTATTATAAATGTTTTGGTACTATTTTTATAAAATAAAAACACAAAGAAAAATAATTTCGATTGGGACGGATTGGAATGTCGGGTAGGTGCGGATTGAGCACCAGTTTCTTTTGTGCAAGTACCGCCCCAAGTCAATTAAGGACCGACGCTTATGATTGCCATTTTAAGCATAACCGTACCACCACAAGTCTATAATGGTACGACCTGGCTAAATAATTTGTAGAAACCTAACTTAGACCCGCCAATTGCTGGAATGTGGGCGCCGGCTAGAGGCGAGTTGTTTTTCCCACACGGCGCAAGAGGGGGCTTCTGTACTGGGTGGATTGAACCCTAACAGCGGTGAAACCTTAGCGGGTGGGTCGAGTTAGGTGTATACATTGTAAAGGCCTTGTCATGATCTCTCTGCTGGCACACCAAAGGAAGTGTGTTAATAGCTTGGCACTAGGAGATGATCATGTCTTGTGGGTAAAGCTGTACACCTCTGCAGAGTTAAAACTATTCGAATAGCCATGCCTACGGTCAAGGGCAAAGCAAAGAAGGCTTTCATATTGGTAGACTTTGGTTTTGTTTTAAAAATGATCAATGTTTGTTTTGGGGATTCGGGAGTGGTTAGAACTCTCGGACGTTTTGTTGGCAGCTTGAGCCAACAAGGTGGAAGGAACCTATTTTATGCCATGACGGATTGAGTCATGTGTGATTAAATTTCTCCTTTTGAAAAGATGGCGGATAGAGCCCCTATACTAGTGATGATGGATCGAACCTTCAGTGAATTATTAAATACTTCAATTGTTAAAATAATTGTTAAAATATGCTTTATGAAAATTATAATCAAGTATGGTTAATAAAACTTGGCTTTACGCAAATGAACCATATTAAGTCATCCTTGGAAGGCCCTACATGTGCATAATTTTCCAGACTTGCTGAGTACTTTTGTACTCACGTGTTACACCCTTGTCATCATCAGAGAACTTCCAGGACGCCGTCAAAGACGGCGAATACTTCGCGGAGGAGTTCGAAGAAGGTGGCCAGGATAACTAGGTGCGCGTTCTTGTCGTCGCCTGTGGTGAATTTGGGTTCCATTTACTTGTCGTTTATTTTTCCGCTGCTTTGAACTCAGGTCAGGTGACCTCGTGATGTAATAAAAGCCATGTGGCTTATACTTTATAATTATGTTACAATTTCGCTTTGTTCAGCAATGATGTTACACTGTCTGACTGTGTGTACTAGCAACTGATCTGGGACTAGTACGGAAATACACAGGAGATTCCGGGTAGCTGATCCGGGGTCTCACAGCGGAGGGGATGCCTCGGTGTAGAATATGCCGACACATACCATTTCATTCAACCACATCCCATCTACCAAACACACATTTACATTACATTGGTGTATCAAAAGCCAAGTATTCGCCTGACAATTGGGGTTACATCGCGGACATAAAGGGGTTCCTTGGTTGCTGTATCCCCTCAGCTTGGCTCGTACGAGGTCATCTTGGCTGGTTGGAGATAGGCAAGCTGATGCATATGGATGTTGTTTGGTTGTCTGCATGGCTATGCTTGGCTATGAAGGGATCATGTTTGATTGGTTGCATGAGCTGAACCTACTAACACAAAATACATGCATCACTGTAACAATTTGCACGACTCGGGCCTGGCCACATGGATACGCCCAAAATTTCCATTCCCCGTGGGCCTGGCTGGGAAGAGAAAATCGCATGACTCAAACTAGGCTAAGATAAACTTCCAGATAACCAAACAACCGAATTTTATATCTAGAGATATAAAACTCAGCCCAAAATCTATTCCGCTTGTGGTAGCGCTTTAGAATCTGCTACCACGCGTCTGCCATGTGATCACTCGGGAGGAGGCGGGGTGGACCAAGAAGTCAGGGACTCTTTTTTTAAGCCGATTTTGCCACAATTAATATTAGATAAGTATAATTTGTTATATTTTATTGTAACAAAATTTCGTATTATATAAGTGTAGTAAGGTTTGATGAAAACTGAATATATGACATGTACGACATGAAGCTAACAATGTATGGTAAATCATAATTATAACAATCAACCAAATATTTACCTAAAAATCTATAGCATACTCCCTTTATCCTGAAAAAGAAGTCGTTTTGGATATCGATACGGTCTCCAAAATACAACTTTAACCATTAAAAATTATTGCATTTTATTTATAAAATACATTGAAATTATAATATTTGAAAGCTTTTTTCATGACAAATCTATTCATGTAACTTTTATGTGTTCAATCCAAATGATTTAAAAGTTATTTATAGATAAAGTTCTAAAACTTTGACTTAGAACAACTCTAAAACGATTTCTTTTTCAGGATAGAGGAGGTAATAAGTTTAGACGTGGTAGATTTAGTTTCAAACCAAGTAGTGCCTTATTTTTTTTTAAGTAACCAGCGCGCTCACAGCACTACACAATGTTACTTTTTCACATCATGCAAAGCCCTCTGGCCCACCTGGAAGTGGATAGGATAATGGTGAAGCAACTCATAAATCATAGTAGTTACGGTGGGCCCAACGTATTAATAATTGCTTCCGAAAGGTCTTCCTTTACCTCCCGACACATTGACTGTTTTGTAACACCCTGACATAGAATATAGCCCGACATGTCACATCTATCTTTTTCACTCTGAAATAAAAGCCGTCTTTATCAAAACTTCCAGCAAATAATTTTCCCTAATTATTATTCGGTAATGCTACAGTTCGGACGTCTGATTTCTACCGCAACATTTTTTTCTACGCATGCAACATTTTTTTTCTACACATGCAATATTTTTCTCCTACGCATGCAACATTTTCATTCGACAAACAGTAAATGTTTCAAAAGTGAAAAAAATGTTGCGAACGTTGAAAATAAATGTTGCAAACAGTAAAAAAAATGTTCTTGTGGCGTCCAAATTTTAAAAATCGACGTCCATTTGCTAGACGCCCATTATTATTTCACCAAGAACTATTCGAGAGTAAACAAGATAAGGGCATGTACACCGCTCTTAAATTACCTTCTTTTGGCCAAAGTTTGATGACGTGGCGGATGGATTGAGAGAAAAATGGGAGAGGCGATTCTTCACCAAGCATCGCCTTCGGGCTTTGTTTTCCAAGCTGAAGAAACCGTTGCGTCGGCGTTGTACGCGAGCGAGGGCGATTTCGCGTCTCCAACACTAAATCCATCCCAATCCGATGCGGCGAGGGCGATGTCGCATCTCCTCTCGATTTCACTGGCGCGGAAACCCTTTGTTCCTCTCGGTTTTGCTCTCCTCTCCCGTGTCTCCCGCTCTCGATTTCGCTCGCGGAAACCCTAGACTACCATGGCTCGGCAATAGGAGGATCCCCCTGCAGCCCCCCCCGTAAACCCGTCGGCAGCGTGCTTCGTTCTGCCACTGGGATTGGCTCCTCCGCCGCCGCCCTGCCCCCAGGCACTTCTAGCTCTGCCGCCGCCGCCTTTGCATCCGCCATGGCCGCCTTTGCCTCCACAGCCGTCTACTCCAACACATTTGCCGACGTCACACCTGGATCCTCATCCGGCTTCATCCCTTCTCCATCGGCTAGGTGGTACGCCGACATCGGCGTTGGGGTAGCCCAATCTCACCATCTACTCCGACGAGCATTGCGGATTTCAGGCAACAGAGGTATTTTAGTTTGTCTCATTATAGTCTAGATCTTTACAGTATACTCTACATTGTGCTCTGATATCGAAAAAAATTGTGTATAAAAGGAAATTTTCTCGTCTGAAATGCAACATAATTTGTTCATATCATGGTACAATTTCTATCCCCATGAATTATCAAGGTCTCTTTTTTTTTTCCATATTCTGCAGTGTTTCGAATTTGTTCATAAAATGCAACATAATTTATACTTCTACGTGATCAATAGGACAGAAGAAAGCCAAGAATTGAAATACCTTTTTTACTTTGTTTCCCATGCATTGGGTGATTACTGAAAATTCCCATGTATCAGTCTAGCACCACCGGCTATAGAACCAACACAACACCAAATAGCCTTGGGTGCTTACTGAAAATTGCTTGCATGAGAACTGTTTGAGGTTTCCTTCATGGTAGTTTTGTTTGATGGTAACAACATATGTATTGGATCTAAAAATTGAACCGTCAACTGTTTGTTAGTGGAATGAATTTCTAAGAAGCATAAGTAAATTTTACACGAAAGCATAGGGAAAACTCTTCCAAAAAGAGAACACAAACATACCAGAAAAGGACCTGTATCTTGGAGGTGCATGGTTCTGAAGCATCAGGCGATCCTCAGTATGTGTTAGCTGAGCCTAGCAAATGTTTATGACCAAGTGATATAGATATGCATTATTAGCAAATGCGGAGACGCCAAAGTTTTCGTTTGCATCACCTACTTGAGAGGGAAACCTCTGGTTCTGATAGTTAAATCTATCAGAGGGCATAGAATTATCCCCACCATGAAAGAATGACGGATGTGGTGGTAGCTTTCTATCATAGTGCATAGTATCAGATTATAGAGGGAATCCTGCTGATAGGAACCACAGCAATTTTGATAGGAACCTTGCTGTCTCTTCCATTTTTCTTATATTCAATATTTGCACGTAATTGAGATTTGTTGCAATTTAATGATATCTTGGGTCATGCCTATTTTTTCAGCTCTGGTGGCTTCATGAGCTATTTGCAGAGTCAGCTATCCCTCCCTCAGAATGTACACTTTGTTGGAACACCATCCAACTTTGCACCTTCGAATGATGCACTACCATTGGATGGCAAACAAGCTTCACCATCGAATGCAAAGGATAAATATGTTCAAGTTGAGAGTGACGATGGACATGAAGATGCTAGGATCGACAAGCGAATGCTTTGGACACAGGATGAGGATGTTAGAGTGGTATGTTTTTTTCGATATATAGTCAACTAATGTTGTAGCTTGCCTATTTAATTCTTTTGTTCCACATACAGATGAGTGCTTGGCTGAAACATTCCATCGACCCCATTCATGGTAATGATAAGAAAGGAGATAAATATTGGGCAGACGTTGTTAAAGAATACAACCTGACCACGGAGAAAAGGAGATGGAGGAACAAAAAACAAGTCAAGGAAAGGTGGCACAAGATTAATAAATGGACTAACTGCTTTCATGATGCTTGGGTGAAGGTTCGAAGGATATATACTAGTGGGTATTCTGATCAAATGTGGATAGACAAGGCACACAAGATGTATGAGGAAGATAACCAAGGGGCTCGGTTTGTGCTAATGGATGTGTGGTATACTGTTAGAAACGAAGCTAAATGGATTGCTTACAACAACAAGAAACCAAATAAAAGGAAGCCAGTGGACAACAGAGAGGCGGAACGAGATATTTTGGAAGATGTGGAACTCCCTCGCGCAATAGGATAGAAAGCAGCTAAAAAGGCTGCATATGATGCGAAAGGGAAGTCAAAAGAGTCTGCAATAGATGTTGACCTTGATAGGTTTGAAAAAATTCAATCCGATTGTAATTCCAATCGTGTCAAGGTTCTCGAAATGCAGCAAAATCTTTCTGCTAACAAGCTTGAGTCATCCAAGATTGCTCTTCTAGCAGCAAAGGACCACAAGGATGCAAAATTGTATGAAAAAGAATCTAAGATGCCGGAAACCTATAGATGTTTGCTCACACAAGACACATCAGGGATGGCCGACGACATTAGAGCTGAACATATAGATGCACTAAAGTGTTTGAGGATGAAGCTCTTTCCTGAATTACCTTGACCTATCCACTTTTGTCATAGTGTGCCTGATGGCTTATGAATTGTGCTGTAGCTGATGGTCTGATGATACCTTACCACTATCATCTCACCACTCTCACCATGTCCGATGAACAAGAATGCTCCGACGGGAACCTCGACGCCGCCATCCTCGACGACTTCGATCCAAGTGATGTGTACACGGTTGATGATTTCCTCGCCGAGGAAGAGTTGGTTGATGGCTATCTTTCGCGGTTTGGAGAGAAGCTCAAGGCCAAGTTACAAGAACAACCTCGTCGACGTCGACGCCGATTCATCCATAGGAGGTATATTCCAAGAAATCGCGAAGACGGCCACAATGATGTAGTTGCCAACTATTTCTCCGAAAACCCTATCTACACGGACGAGATGTTCCGTAGGAGGTTTTGGATGAGAAAGCCGCTCTTTCTACGAATCGTGAGTGCACTTGGCGATTGGTCACCATACTTCTCTAACAGATTAGATGCCATAGGAAGGGAAGGGCTCTCACCACTACAGAAATGTACAACGGTCATTCGTATGCTAGCGTATGGCACTCCGGCTGACCAACTTGATGAGGTATTAAAGATTGGTGCGAGCACGGGTTTGGAGTGCTTGGGTAAGTTTGCAAAAGGAGTTATTGAAAAGTTCGGTGATGAGTACTTGCGCCCTTCTAGAAGCGATGAGGTGGAACATATACTACAAGTTAACGAAAATCGTGGTTTTCCTGGAATGCTCGGAAGTATAGATTGTATGCATTGGCAATGGGAGAATTGTCCCGTTGCATGGCGGGGCCAATTCACTCGTGGCGATAAGGGTGTCCCCACCATGATCCTCGAGGCGGTTGCATCACAAGATCTAAGAATATGGCATGCTTTCTTCGGAACTGCAGGGTCCAATAATGACATCAACGTCTTAAACAAGTCACCGTTATTCATCGAAACTTTGAGAGGGGAGGCTCCTCGGGTACAATATATTGTGAATGGAAAGCATTATAACACAGGGTACTACCTTGCCGATGGAATATATCCAGAGTAGGCAGCATTCATGAAGACAGTACCGAGTCCTCAAACAGAGAAAGACAAGTTATTTGCACGCCATCAAGAAGGGGCAAGGAAAGATGTAGAGTGTGCCTTTGGTGTGTTACAATCTCGATGGAATATCGTTCGGCGTCCAGCACGTTTATGGAAAAGGGGAGATATTGTCAACATAATGCTTACTTGTGTTATTGTACATAATATGATAGTTGAAGACGAAAAGGAAATGGCCGCACTCCCTTTGGATTTGAACGACATTCCAGGAGCATCGATCGTTCTACCACCTGAAGTGAGCAACAACACTAACCCCTGCTTCGCAGAGGTACTTCGGAAAAATTCGGCAATTCGATCTCGATCTACGCATGTCGAACTGAAGAATGATTTAGTTGAGCATATATGGCAGCGTTTCGGTAACAAATAGCCAAAGCACGATATATATGTTTTATCTAGATATGAAACATATGGTGGCACTTTGGCAACAAATTAATATGGCAGCGCAATATGAAATTTTTAATTTTTATTTCTAGCATGAATATATGTGTGTTATCTAAAAAGTAATTATCTATTTCTTTATTTGACCAACAATTATATGTATCGGCAATAGCACATAGTCAAAATTTTAACATCTGCATTCATTTTCACTCGAAAATGTATCACGTGACTCTTGACTCACATGACGTTAACACGGACATGTATTGGATCTATATAGTATTCATCACCATGTTTGAAGCAGTGGCCTCTGCACATACTCGAAAATGTATTAAATGTGCGTATACAAAAGCAACACAGATGTGTGCACACTTGATCAAACAGCATATACAAGAACTTAAAGCATCTCATTATTAAGAGACAGTGGTTAGAGATAACCCATTGTATGAGGAATATTAAGACCCCGTTTGGCAACTTGGAACCGAGCTGTTTCTATTAGAATCTGGAAAAAATACAGCCAAACAGGCTAAAACTCGGAACGTTTCTCCTCGGAACGTTTCTTCTTTTTCCACACCGGGGCTGAATCACCCTCAACCCCGTTTCACTAGTTTTACTAGAATCTGGAACTGTACCAAACGGTTTGCAGAAACTGATTCTGATTCTACTTGAAACGTTTCTACTAAGAATCTGGAACCGTTTCCGTTTCTACTAGAATCTGGAACCGTACCAAACGGGGCCTTAATGTTGTCTTTTTGTTTGGATGATTGTGCTAAGAGACACCCTTGGGCCTTCATTTGTACATGCCCTAAACGTTGCATACATTTAATCTTAGAACTTCGAGCCCAATCACGCTTGGCTCATATGTCTAAGAAGCCCTCGAGAAGAGCATTCTTATTTTTTTATGGTGATAATAGTGATTAAACTATAACCAAAATATTTTTAATAATTCAAACTTATCCAACAAAAACTTGTGACTAACATGATTCTATGCAACTATCAATATTATGTAAATATTCTATTAACTAAGTTCCATATAAACCGACTAAATCACTAAGATTAATTAAGGATTAAATCGATGGGATGCACCTGATGTGAATATACTACTCCTATCTCGTACATATTGTCATTATTGATTATATAAAAATAACAATTAAGTAAGGATAAGTCAATGACTCAGCAAGTACAATATAGGAAAATAGAAAACATTAACATAATCATAAGTTTCAAAATGTCATCGTCTACCTATCTCATTGCTAATATTTTTCTTTTGTTAGTACAATGCAAAATTGCACTATATAAACATTTGCTCATCACATTGCCTATACTGGGTCTTTCCACTCCTGTGGAAGCCTACTTATGTAGATCTTACGTACGTTCTTTTTCACAATATGAGAAATGCACGTGATGCGAATAAAATTGCTCCATTATCATTTGACATATTCCATCAACATCATATAATAATAATCATTGTTGAATGATCAGTATCTTTGAGACCATCCCTTTTACCATATAGTATACCATAAAAGAAAGGTTTTAATGTGCCTTCTGTGATAGTCCCATGATCAGTAGCTAGCACACACATACACAAATTGAGATCACAACCATACAAAATATTATCATTATTACAGCGGAAGCTATTTGTATAAAATAGTTTTACAATTCATAGTAATATTGCAGCGGAAAGAAATAGAAGCCTTGTAGTATGTCTATCCAACCCTCGGCAACTGACAAGGTAAATCCTAGATAATTCATTGCCGTAATTCCTGTAACCTGCGTCAAGATGGGTATCCTTGGGGTATCCTGATTCCTTACCTAAAAACAACAACGATAGCATGGTTGAGTACTTTCATACTTAGCATGACTTGAGTGTTTGAATGTGCAGGTTGTTCCTAGAGTAAGGCTTCTACGGTTATTTTTGCGTGGAGCCAAATTGAATTATAAATAGTAAATTGAAAGCGAAATTCAGTCAAAGCAATTGTACTATAAAATAAAAGGTAAGAATAACATAAATATAATTACTCATAGTCCTCCATGACATGAGCACGAATCATCCAATTGCCAACACATGGCATACCATCTGTAATGAAAATTCTTGCCAACATATGGCACAACAGCTGAAACAATCTTGCCAGCACATAGCAAAGTATTGAATCATCTGTGAGGTAAACTTCCAAATACCAATTTTCAAGTTCCAAGTTATTTTATGAACATATCAAAATTCTAACTATGTGACGAGGTTACCAAGTGCTCATGACCGCAAGTGTGGCTAATCGATTAGTTTTGACTTTATACAGTTGTACAGCTTTACCCACAAGGAATGATCAGCTCTTTCTGCATTGTAAATTAACACACTTCCTTTGGTGTGCCGCAGAGAGATCATACATAACCGTTACATTACTTAATCCTAACTTTGCACCAGTCCGGTGATGACAAACCATTTCTATGGCGGCAGAAAATATTTGTACTCTTTGTACAATGAACGGTTCCACATCCCGACATCCCACTTCTCCCCATAGCAAGGCGTACACCTTTACATCGGTAAGCGTTATTCCCAAAACCTCGGTGAGAGCACCCCTTCGAGCAATCCAAACAGAACAGTCCATACTACTACAGCCTTCCAATGTGCAAAGCCAGTGTTAAGTAACTTATTAAGTTAAGGCTGTCCCATACCATCCCTTGTGGTTGTACGGTTATCTTGGCTTAAAAACAACATAATAGTTCGGTCCTTAATTGACCCGAGCGATAAATCTCCCCCTTTCTACGTACAAGTCACATACACTTTCGGCTATTGCCAAGAATCGCCTGCATCAAAATCATAGTTTTATTTATATAAGAAAAATACCTTTGATCATAACATTCGAACATGTCCAATAATTATTTCCAATATGTCAAATGTTTCAATTCATTACGAACAAAAAATCATCTATTTGTATCCCAGTCTAAGCATGGCTAAGCTGATGCATGTAATAATCGAATATACCCATTTTGTGTGTCCAACCATAATCTAGGGTTTTCTCCTATCACTATTGATTAAGGAAAGCCCATAAATTTAGGAATACATATACTATTTCTCACAAGATAGCAAATTTATGAAACATAGCGTATGCATGCAAGTTTAATAAATTTTGAAAAACTGGGATCTACATGAGGTGCTTGCCTTACTATTCGTTGTAGTTGACAAAGTCGAAGTCGTAGCTTGTATTGTAGATGAAGTTGGAGTTGTCGTTGAGTACACACTCAGACTCGTTAACAGTAGCATCGGTTACGTTAGGTTCTACTCATCATACCGTGATACATAGCAATGAGTAAACTCCAATAAGGGCAAAAAGAATACATATAGAAAAACTAAATTAAAATCATTACACATCAAGCATGGCTTTCTAGGGTTAGATATTTATGATTTCATGTGCATGCAGTATAGTTCGTTTTTAACGTCTGCTCGATTTCAGCAGTTTTGGTTTAGGTGAAGGTATAACCACTTGTTCTCTATGAATTGTTTATTTTTATTTTACAAATTCAAGAAACTAAGATTATGTGAATTAATACTAGTAAAATATAAAGTTGAAGTGTGGTATGCTATATGTAATTCAACATTATATCCTAAGTGTTTTGCATAACTAAATAAATTATGATCCTAGTGACATGTAGAAACTAGCTATATTTGATTTGGAGCCTATTAGATCAAGTTACGTGCAGGGTCTAGGCTTTCTTTAATAGGATTTAGATACAAAGCAAGTTATACTAGAATTATTTCTACATAAAAGGATAGTATAGCCTTAGTGGTGTTCTTAGGCTGGTCTTATAGGTATTAGTATCTATCTATGATGTTCTAGTCCTTTTCTAATCTCATGTACATCTAAGTTTACACCATAAATGGCTAGATTTCATTTTAGGTTTGCGATTGCACTCTATATAGATATGTAATCATTTGTATATTTGTTGGCGCCAAAAACTTGACGACGGGTGATTGCAGCTAACACACACAAACACTGAGTTTATTTCTTGGGTGTGAGCATGCCAGCCAATTTGATCCTGCAATCGGCAAGAGAATAGGGTGATTAAATCAACTATTAAGCTGATTCAATCGTCCAATGGAAAAGCGATCTAGTCGGCTATTCAAGCTAATTTCAACGATAAGCTAACTGATAAATCTGATCAATCTTGTTGGATAGATTAGATGGATAGAGGATATTTTTCCCAAAAAAGGCGATGCACAGCAGGATTGGAGAAAAACATACCTGAATTGGTGTAAGTCGATAAAATCACCAATCGGCAATGCACAACTTTGTTGATTGAAATGAATTACAAAGGGAAGATTACGAAACTAAAAGAGACTACTCTAAGTCGACGAAAAGGAAAGTAAAACAGGTGTTTGGTTGATTGTGTTGATTTCTTCCGACATTGCCCACCTCTTCTCTTTATAGCCTCTGGTCCAATTGTCGCCTTCTCGGACTCTCCCTCAACTGCCCGTGTTGGTTTAAATTTCCTCCAATACTTTCCATTTAAACTCACGTCGATTGTAATATGATAAGAGTTATATCGGCTTACATCCATTAAATCTGATACAATCTTTAACAAACCAATTATATCAAGCCTATTCTAACCGAATCAGCTACGTACCAAATTTGGGTGTCAACATATGCCACCCAATTTTGGGGATATGTTTAAACATGCACTAAAATTTCATCCCGCATTGATCTTCCAACCGTGCTTTCCTTAGCATGACATCATCCCATCGCTTCATCATCCTCCATTTCAGGAGACAACAACTTTGGAAACTGTTCTCATTAAACCCTCGGCTACTCAAGTGCAGAATTCCTTGGAAAATTGCACTCATTACACCTTCATCTGCTCAAGCATGTGATTGTTTTATCTTCCTTTGCACGTTTCACACAGACGATATTACGTCTTCCAATGATGGTGCTTCACTTGCCTGATTTACCGTATAAATACCGGGCAAATTACCAGTTTACAACTCAATCTCACAGTAAACTTCTTATCTCTCATAAACCACCATGTCTTCGTCGCCTTATTCCTCTATTTCTGACTATTCTCCCCTGTCTTGGTCGACCGAGGAAGATGACTTGGCCATTGCCGCCGCTCTCCAAGAAGCACTATCGGCTGAGGTGTGCGTGGAAGAGGAGGTAGCCGACGATGAGGCTATCGTCCGCACGCTCCAAGAAGAGCTTCAAGCCGATGCAGCGGTTGTCCCTGTAGATGATGTGGCTATTGCTCCTATGGACGACGTAGCTGCTCTTGCAGACAACGCAACTACTCCCCCTGTGGTCATTGCCGTATAAGAGATGGCAGCAGAGTCAATCGGTAGTGCTACCACCGTCATCGAGATTGCTGCCATCATCGTCAGCTCTGACGATGAAGATGCTTTGGGGCCTCAACAAGGCCATGCTGCCAACATTGCTCCCCAAGATCCAGCGAGCTCCAGTAGCAGCAACCGTGGTGGCGGTGCCATCGCTATCATCATGATGAATCCCAATGGGAAGCGCCATCGACTTTTTTAGATTTCTTTTCCTTCTCCCCTTTCTTTTGTTTTCTTGAAATGTTGCCTTGTAACCACCGGCAAATTTCTTAGTGTTCTCTTTTTACCATAGCCTTCTAGCCGATAATGTAACCGATCTCCAATGTAATGTATATATATCAATATCTTTTTTTATGGTATCATTACCATTATTGATTTCACGAATCTCACACATATCACCATTATCAGCTTAAGCATGAAACATCAACCGTCACCACAACTCAGCCGTTTCATCTTCTCAGCGATTTTTGCGCTTTAGTAGTTATTCTTCTCGCGTAACCGGCTGACTACACGTCTGTCAAGCATTAATTGCACAAAAAGTCACTAAAAATTACCCGCCTGTGCCACCGGGTTTACCCTCTATAAATATGGAGCTTACTCATGTGTCATTTTCACACCTCCTTGCTCCCAGCTCCTTGGTCATCGGTTTGCTCTTCCCCCCTTAACTAGCCCTTCCTTCGTTGGCTCAAGCACTCTTGATTCACTTCATGGATCCCAGCCAGGTATTCATTTCTGCCACTAATTCTGATGACCAATACGACTAAGGTCTGATAGGAAACCTAGACCCATCGTCTATAGTAAAACAAGAAATTCCTAGGCTCCCAATACACGCTCTAGGTTTTAATTTAGATGGATGGAAGAATAGCTTTTGCGCTTGGCCGACCGCTTTGGCAGGCTAGCGTAACTGGTTCAATCGGGTAGCCACTCAAAAACTTTTAGTTTGGGAGCAAATGGGCATAGCCAAGTGCCTCCCTCATCCTTGGTCACCTCCTTTCCCAACAAGCGCCTGATACCCATGTCTTGTTATTTTTGGTCTGATACATTCAATGCCTTTTTCTTTCCAACTGGACTTATCGGCCCAACCCTGATGGATATCGCTCAACTCTATTGCCTTAGGCTAGACGGTGAACAGCTATCGACTTTTAGTTACAACTTACAAACCCCAGTATAAGCTAGTATCCACCAAGGGAGAGGGATGGGGAAATACACAGAAGACAACATATGAATCGGCCCGGTGTCCGATAAAGAACACATTGCTTTCTTAAACATGTGGCTAGATCAATTTATCTTCTGTGACGCTTCCTTAGGACCTACCCAGACTTACCAAGTCATAGCCGAACAGCTAGTATCGGGTTGTCGGCTTGCATTAGGGAAAATGTTCTTAGGAGCAGTTTTCCAAATGATGTATGAGATCCGCTATCGGCTGTTTACAGCAATGGGATCTCACACAGTAGGCAACATTGGAGGCCCCCTATGGCTCATCCAATTGTGGCTTTGCTGCATGTTTAGCCGATCGTTTCAAATCTACTTATATGAAATTTCTCCCTCCCCTCGTGAAGAAACTCTAGAAAACCAACCTATAGACTTTAGACATAGCTGATCTTTTGGCGAACGACTTTTCTTCTGTTTTGGCGCAGAAATCAAGTTGAACCCTGAAGGTGCCAGAAAATACTTTTCTTTCTTTTGCCACCTCAACCACAACATTTTCAATTCCTTCGATTTCTTCTATTATCGTGAAGCCGATAACTATCCTTGCCCCTCCTTCCTACACCTTACAAGCGACAGTAATGATAGGCTTGCGGAAACACTTGATCTATTCAAATATTTCCTCTCCCTAGGCATAATTTCTGTCAGCCTACATGCAAAGGGCCGGACATATCAGCTTTCATATGAATTCTACCACACTTGCATATACTCTCGATAACTTGGTTTCGACCAAATTCCCTCAAAACTCCAACTCTTAGACCTACTTAAACCTAGAGAAAGGCTTCGCCATCTTTCCTCAGCCAACTTTGTCCATCACCTAGCCGATGAACTCTTCCTAGCCGAACTTCCTCACTTCACTTGGTGGTCAGCCATATCTTCATCACTGTTCTTTCTAGAAAAGCCACAATCAACCATAATTTTAGAATTTTTCCTCGACTTATCACCTAAGCCGATAACCAGTAATACTGTTAGTCGAAGCTCTAGCAGTTCCATCACTCGTGGTTACACTAACTCAAGTTTAATCGAAATCATCAGTGAGGTACTTAGGCTGCTCTATTCCATATCCACATAATACTTATCGGCTTATCAATATTATATTTTAAACTTGTCTTTCTGGTCCAAGGTTGTTGCAAAAGGGATCGGCGGAGTCATTGGTTGAAGCCTCGAAAAGGTAACGATCGGTCGGACTAGCCAGTCACTTTGTAACACCCTGGCACCTAATGTGCCTAGAATGTCACCACAAAGAGAAATACTAACAACCAAATAGTAATAATATAAGTAAATTATAGCAACTACATTAGTTGTTTAAACAAAATTTCAGCAGCATGTAATCTCTTTAACAAGGTTTAAAGCATCAACAATAGTTTCATAGCACAACAGAATAATGAAAGGTAACAACAATGTTGTAAAGCAAGAAGTTTAGAACCATCTCATGACAAGAACATAAATTTAATCCTCACATGAATGATTACGGAATGAATAATTAACCATAGCAACCAACACGATGTAAACCACAATATAGTTCAATAAAGTAAGCCAACACAAAGGTGGATCAGGTATGAAATTGTCTAATGAAGTGATGCTAAGTGAAGTGGTGTTTCTATCTCCGTTTCCCATATACCGAATTGATGGCGCCTAAAAAAAACAATAAACAACAAGCGTGAGTTCAAAACTCAGCAAAGTGTATTGCAACATTGTAACACCCCAAAATTTTGCTTTTCTTAAATTCATGTGTGATTTGGCACTTTGGTGAATTTTTGGAATTTTCTGGTATTTATTTGGATTTATTTGGAATTTATTTGAATTTATTCCATTTTGAAATAATTAAAGAATTAAACTTTGCAAATAAAATTTTGTTGGAAATATTTTATTTGAGTCCAAAATAATCCAAGATATTTTCCAGAATTTTTCTGGAATTTTTCTGAGTTATTTGCTATTTTTAATGAATTAAATGAATTACTGGGAATTATTTTAATTATGAAATCACTGGAAAATGCGAGTGGGTTTGTACTGTTCATCCGACCGAGCCCGAGTTAGACTCGAGTTCGAGTCCGACCCGAGCCACGTGACTCGACCGAACCCACTCGGCCGAGCCCTAACCGCGTGACCGTTGGATTCGGATCCAACGGCCACGATTGAGCCACGTCACCGAGCCCGAGCCCGACCGAGCCAGCCAGTTCGCCCGAGTCCGAGCCAGCCAGTTGCAACATTGTAACACCCCAAACGTGAGTGATTCAAATTTCTAAATTTGTATAAAATTGAGACCTACCTAAATATGAATTTTATTTAATTTTTGGACTAAAGTTTTTCTCTGTAAAATTATTTAATTGATTATTTAAACTTTAAATAATCATAACTTTTGCATTTTAACTCCAAATTTGACGATTCCAGTTTCTAAAAACTCGTAAAATTATGTTCTTTCTGTTTATGGATTTTATTTGGATGTTTGGACACTTTTTGCCTATTGTTTATTTGTGTATTGCTATTTGCACGCTTTACGAGTAGACGTTGAAGTGCCGGAAGGATTCAAAGGAGAAGTATTGACTCAGGATCCAACTCAAGACCAAGAACAAGTACTTTTTGAAGGCAAGTTGTGCTTTGACCATGTTGATCCTATTTCGAAATCTATTTTGATTTAAACTATTGCATGCTAGTTCAATTAGAAAAATACTTTATTTAAATATGGGGGTTAGATAAATACCAATTTGCTGTATGACACCTTGATTACTTAAGTATGTGCCATGACCCTTGTCACCCTAGTTGTGGTTTACTAGTTGGACATTATTAACTTGCCAACATGGGTTTAGACCGTTGTAGTAAACTGCTTAGACCTGCTACGTGCTCATGACATGATTTTGGACAAACAAATGCTAATGTTGACTTAATGATATATTGAACCTGTTTTGGAAAGGTATCATGTGATGTTGATGGCACGTGGTGCATGGTAATCAACTGGGGATTGATAAATAGTTTTCGACCGGGGCATGTGGCAAGAATAATCAGGTGGGCCAGTTGTGGCATTGGGGATGTTGATTTGGTTCTTCGGGTAGTCTTGCCCTGGTCACCCTAAGGACTTAACCTTGCAAGCCTTTGAACTGGGTCTAACGTGCAACCACATGTCTGTAATGGGACAGACCTAGTTGACTAAGTTGCTAATAACGCACTGTGGGACCTCGGAGGTCAACTACACCCTTTGTGTAAGTTGTGCGGGAGCGCATCGGGCCGAGGCCAGTACCCATCTAACGGTTGATTGGCCTAGACTTCGCCTTTAGCTAAGGGAAGGGTTAGTGCGCAATAACAGGGAGGACCACTTGTATTGTTAGAGGTTTCCGAAAGACTTTGTTACGGGAACTCGCCTTTGTGGTGTTTGACTGTATCTTGTGGGTAAAGTGCATAACCTCTGCAGAGTGTAGAATCTATTCGAATAGCCGTGTCCGCGGTATTGGACATCGCCGAATTACTGATCAAGGGTTAGATTTTCTCAAAAATAACTTGGATTTGAAAGGTTGGGTTGGATTAATAATGATGTTGATGGAAATGTGGATTAGGATGGGAAAGATGTTTATTAAACTCCTTGAAAAGTTATTTATGCCATACTTGTTTCTACTGCTTTCGAATCTACTTATGTTACTTGTCAAATGCTGTTTACTGCAAATATACCTTAAGCTATTCCTTTGTACCAAGCCATGCATATAGTATATTAGCTTTGCATTACGTGCATGACTTGCTGAGTACCAAGTACTCACCCTTGCCACAATACAACACCAGTTGAGGAGGAGACTACACCAGCTTTGGAGGAGGAGCTCCAAGAGGAACCGTCTACTTAGGGAAGCGAGCCCAGTCAGTTGCCTGTGGTATACTGGATGGCGCCACGAAGTTATTTGATTTTCCGCTGCTCCTAGTTCTCTCTTAATAAGTTTCGCCCGGCGAGGCGGACATTTGTGTCTTGACCGTCAGGTCAAGTAACTGATTGACTATTTAAATAAAGTACTCTATTAGTATTGAGTGGTATGATTGTGATATTTACCGATGTTAAGACTGTGTGCACTAGCGCGTTCCTGGACTAGTGCTGAATACACAGAGGGTCCGGATTTGCAAATTCGGGGTCCCGACAGAGGTGGTATCAGAGCCATACTTGACCGTAGGCTCAACCCTAAGCTAGAATGGTCGTAGTGAGGATAAAACCTATTTTCTAAAGCTAAAAATTTGTCAAGATAAGAAATGACATCTCGACTTACCCCTCTCTCTTTTCTTGCCTCTTGCTGAATATTCCCTTACCTTGTCACGATTTAAAAATTTCGAGTTCTTACGTGAGCACTCTTGTGACAGATGGAGGAAGAGTTCAACTACGTTGATCTGGGAGTTGGTCACGCCGCGGAACTTTGGCATATGCTTCAGACTCTCGGAGATTTTGAGAAGCCGCAATACCAAGTAGAAGTGATCAGACAAGCAGGATTGATCAAGGCTTGTGACGTGAAGATTGAGGTACCTGCTAGGAAGAAGGGCCCAGGCAATCGCCCGATACACCTTGACCGCCAGGAGGTCTACAATGCAGATGGGTATCCAAGAAGTATCACGACGAGCAATGCGGCACATTACCCGTATCTACGCCAGAGTTGGAGAGCACGGTGTTCCGTTATCATCCGCGCAGCGATAACCTTCTTGACCCAAGGCGATTCAGGATGAGGATGCTATGGTCACACAGCTTGGCACGACTTGTTGTCGCCAGGAGGATGTACTGATGATACAAGCAAGGAGCTGCTGAAGGCCCGCAAGGAGATCACGACAGAGAAGAACAGATGGCGGGAAGCTCAAGAGTATGTGTCACACCTTCTGCGAAGGATTGGCGAGTTGGAGATGGCTTTATACGGACTGCAACTGAGCCAAGATTCGAGCTACACGAGCCAGATCCGTAGGAGTCGATCTCGATGAGGACACCGCTTCTTCGACTACCACAGATGACACCGTTGCTTGGACATGGCAATCAAGCTTTCGCGCTTATGCCGCAGCACCCGTACTCCAGGCCGTGGAGGTTTTCTCGATGAGTGAGCGTAGGTTCTATAGTGAGACTCCTTCACCGAGTCGCGCGTCATAGAATAAAGAGTCACACTTTAGGCGTTAGACTCCGGTGTTAGTTCGATTTGGATTTTCATTGTTTCTCGAGTGTGCGTTATGTGTTGCAAGGCCCTTAGGCATTGTAAGCAACCATACCAAGTTATTAATATCAATAGTAAAGTTGGACCTTAAAGTACACCTTTCGCCCGCATAAGTTCCATATTACTTGTCTATTCTTGTTTCCCTCTCATCTCTAAAACCTAGAGCAAATCGACAGATGGTGAATACCATGAAACCTTGGAAGCAATGGAAGTGGTTCTCGCCCAGAAAACCCCAATGATGGAGCACTAGCACCGCCATTGATATGCAGAATTTTGGAGCATTTCTTGCTGCTCAGACTCGATTGATGCATGCTATGATGCAACAAATGCAACACGTCCACCGCCAGGCCACAGCTAATCAAGTCAATCAAGGACAACGCTGTAATACAAGACTGTCGAGTTCATGAGGACTCATCCACCCACTTTCTCTCGGGAATGCCAATCCATTGGAGGCCGATGATTGGTTAAGGTCCATTGAGAGGAAGCTACACATAGCTCAATGCATAGGAAATGAGAAGGTACTTTACGCTTCTCATCGCTTGGAAGGAACATTGCCGAATGGTGGGAGAATTTCGTGCACGCAAGAGAACCCTCAAGACATCACTTGGGAAGAGTTCACACTGCGTTTCACAAGATCACGTGCCTGAAGGAATCATGGATCTTAAGAAAGAGGAATTCAGAGCATCAAGCAAGGTAATCACCATGGTCGACTACCCGAACAAGTTCACACAGCTAGCATGCTACGCTTTTTGAGGATGTAGCGACAGATAAAGCCAGGCATACCTCGTTTCATGAAGGGACTTAACTCAGGACTACAAGTAGGATTGATCACCCACACCTTCCTGATTTCCAAGAGTTGGTGAATAAGGCGCTTATTCTTGAGGACAAAGCGCAAGGCCCGGATGAGAACAGAAGCGCAGGATGCAACGCAAGGATCACGCCAGGAACGCAGCGGCGTCGAGAGTTGCACCAAATCAATTTTTCAGATTCCAGCCACAGAATGCCACAAGGACACCGTCACCAAAGACCAAGACACATCAATCGAACTACGGACCCCACTTCGCTAGAAACGCCGCTCTCGAGGCGATCGGCAAGGTGTAGGGTTTCGAAGCATGGAAAACAAAAATTTTCCTACGATTGCAACCAAACACCAAGATCATATCTAGGAGATGCAAGTAAACGGTTTCAGAAGGACTCACCCTCGTAGACCGAAAGCGGGAATAACGTTCCCGCAAACAAACGTGGTTGAAGTAGAGGTACACTCCCGACTTCAAAGTCGCGAAGATGAGCGCCACAAATGGCAGCGCCTCCGTACTTGGTCACACGTACGGATCAACGATGACTTCCAATCCCTCGTTCCAGCGGGGCAGCGGAAGTAGAGGATCCCCGGAAAACTCCAACAACACTACAGCTTAGTGGTGGTGGTGGTGGAGAAATAATTCGATGGCGCCGCATAAGCCACGCATTTCGAAAACGGATCAGCAGGAGGAGGGAGAATGGACCAACCAAAGGGTCAAATGGATGAACACCAAAGAGAGGAGCTCCTCCCTCCCTTTTATAGGAGGAGGAGGAGGCTAGGCCAAGGGGTGGCCGGCGCATGGGGCTGCCCCTTGCCCTCCCTCTCTTCATGTGAGTGATCTCTCCACTCACCTTAAAACATCCCACTTTGGTTTCCATTAAAACCCCACTCAAGAAATGAAAGGTTTTCTCCCATAAATAAATAAAACATTTTTATTTCAGATATTTTAATATTTGTTAATTCTTTTAATTAACAAACATTAACATATACCCCCTTTAACTATTCCGATATCCGAAACTATTCACGATACTCAAAATAGTCTCTGCATCGTCCATACTTTTCTCCTGTTTCGTATCCACTCAAATGCATCGATGAACCTTAAGTGTGTCACCCTACGGTTCGTGAATAAAATGGACATGATTGAGACACCTCTCGGATCAATAATCATCGGCGGGATACGGAGATCCATAATGACTCCCATTCACTCAACGATGAACTAGTGATCGCGTAAACTAGAAACGACATAACCAATTCCTTTTGTCTCACGATATTTTACTTGTCCGGGATCCGATCATCAGTATCAACTATACCTAGTTCGATCCCGTTACCGACAAGTACTCTTTACTCGTTCCGTGATATAACATTCTTGTGACCTAGTCACATGCTTGCAAGCGATGTCAATGTGATATCACCGAGAGGGCCCAGAGTATATCACTCCGTCATCTGGATGGACAAATCCCACTCTTGATGCATGAGCCTCAACTAATACTTTCATAGTACCCAAATCCATCTTTATAGTCACCGTGTTACGGAGTGACGTTTGATGTCATCAAAGTACTCTTCCGGAATTAGTGATTGACATCATCTCATGGTCTAAGGAAAAGAGCTATTTCGTATGTGTTTGATACAGCAACAAACTAAATGACTTGATCGTATTTGCTATACCAACTTGGGTGTATGTTCATCACATCATTCTTCTAATGACATGACCTCGTTATTAACAACATCCAATGTTCATGATCAGGAAACCTTGATCATCAGTTAATCAACGAGCTAGTTAAAAAGAGGCTTTACTAGGAACCCTTTTGTTTATTAAACACACATGTATTAACGTTTCCGATTAATACAATTTTAGCATGAGAAATAAACATCTATTATAAACATGGAATATGATAATAAACAATTTATTATTGCCTCTCGGGCATATTCACTTGATCTCCCACTTGCACTAGAGTCAATAATCTAGATTACATTGTGATGATTCTAACACCCATTGAGTTCTGGTGCTGATCATGTTTTGCCCTTGGGAGAGCTTTAGTCAACGAGTCTGCCACATTCAGATCCGTGTGTACTTTGCAAATCTTTATATCGCCATCCTTGACATGTTCACGGATGGAGTGAAACCGGCGCTTAATATGCTTGGAATTCTTGTGTGACCTTGGTTCTTTAGCATTGGCTATGGCACCATTGTTGTCACAATAGATAACCATCGGGTCCAACGCACTCGGAACCACACCTAGTTCGGATATGAACATCTTCATCCAAACCGCTTCTCGCCGCTTCAAGCGACAATATATTCCGCCTCTGTTGAAGATCCTGCCACCACAGATTGCTTGGAACTCCTCCAGCTCACTGCTCCTCCATTCATTTCAAAAATGTACCCGGATTGAGACTTGGAGTCATCCGGATCAGTGTCAAAGCTAGCGTCGACGTAACATTTTGCGACGAGCACTTCTTCACCACCATATATGAGAAACATATCCTTAGTTCTTCTTAAGTACTTAAAGATATTCTTGACCGCCGTCCAGTGTTCAAAACCTGGATCAGACTGGTATCTGCTAGTCAAACTAATAGCATGTGCCACATCCGGTCTTGTACACAACATAGCATACATGATAGAGCCTATGGCTGAAGCATAGGGAATCTTATTCATTACTTCTCTATCTTCTGCTGTAGCTGGACTCTGAGTCTTACTCAACGTCTTGCCTTGCATCATAGGTAAGAACCCTTTCTTACTTTCGTCCATTCTAAACTTCTTTAGAATCTTGTCAAGATATGTACTTTGTGATAGCCCAATCAAGCATCTCGATCTATCTCTATAGATTTTGATGCCTAAAATATATGCCGCTTCACCAAGGTCCTTCATTGAAAACTTACTGTTTAAGTAGTCTTTTACGCTTTTCAAAAGTTCTATATCATTTCCAATCAACAATATGTCATCCACATATAATATCAGAAATGCTATAGAGCTCCCACTCACTTTCTTGTAAACACAAGATTCTCCGTAGGTTTGGACAAATCCAAAACCTTTGATTACCTCATCAAAACGGAGATTCCAACTTCGTGATGCTTGCTTCAGTCCATAAATGGATCGCTGAAGTTTGCATACCTTATCGACATCCTTAGGATCAACAAAACCTTTGGGTTGTATCATATACAACTCTTCCTCAATGTTTCCATTAAGGAACGCAGCTTTGACATCCATCTCGCCAAATTTCATAATCGAAAAATGCAGCAATTGCTAACATTATCCTTACAGACTTTAGCATCGCTACGGGTGAGAAAGTCTCATCGTAGTCAACTCCTTGAATTTGTCGAAAACCCTTTGCGACAAGTCGAGCTTTATAGAGCGATCACATTACCATCGGCGTCTATTTTCCTTTTGAAAATCCATTTGTTCTCAACGGCCTTACGGTCATTGGGTAGGTCCACCAAAGTCCATACTTGGTTTTCATACATGGATCCCATTTCGATTTCATGGCTTCTAGCCATTTGTGAATCTGGGCTCATCATCGCTTCATCATACGTCGCAGGGTCATCATTCTCAACTACCATGACATTCATAGTAGGAACATAAAAGTCAGGAGCATTATGCGCTCTTGTTGACCTGCGAGGTGCGGTAGTGTTCTCTTTCGGAGTTTCATGATCCTTATCATTAGTTCCCTCTTCATTTGGTGAAGTCGGCTCGAAACAATTTCCGCGCTTTGCACTTGCCATTCCATGAAGAGAAGGTTCAACAACCTCGTCGAGTTCTACCTTCCTACTACTCACACCTTTCGAGAGAAACTCTTTCTCCAAAAATGATCCATTCTTGGCAACGAAAACCTTGCCCTCGGATCTGTGATAGAAGGTGTACCCAATTGTTTCTTTAGGGTATCCTATGAAGACGCATTTTTCCGCTTTGGGTTCGAGTTTATCAGGTTGAAGTTTCTTCACATAAACATCGCATCCCCAAACTTTTAGAAATGATAGCTTAGGTTTGTTGCCAAACCATAATTCATACGGTGTCATTTCAACGGATTTAGATGGTGCCCTATTTAAAGTGAATGCAGCTGTTTCTAGTGCATGACCCCAAAATGAAAGTGGCAAATCTGTAAGGGACATCATAGATCGAACCATATCCAATAAAGTACGATTACGGCCTTCGGATACACCATTATGTTGTGGTGTTCCAGCAGGAGTGAGTTGTGAAACTATTCCACATTGTCTCATGTGTGTGCCAAACTCGTAACTAAGATACTCTCCTCCACGATCGGATCGTAGAAATTTGATCTTTACATACGATGATTTTCTACTTCACTCTGAAATTCTTTGAACTTTTCAAATGTTTCAGACTTGTGTTTCATTAAGTAAATATATCCATATCTACTCAAATCATCCGTGAAAGTAACGAAGTAACGATATCCACCACGCGCTGACACACTCATTGGACCACACACATCGGTATGTATGATTTCCAATAAGTCGGTTGCCCGCTCCATTGTACTGGAAAACGGGGTTCTAGTCATCTTGCCCATGAGGCATGGTTCACATGTCTCAAATGATTCATAATCAAGTGATTCTAATAGTCCATCAGAATGGAGCTTCTTCATGCGTTTAACACCAATATGACATAAGCGGCAATGCCACATATATGCAGCAATATCATCATTCAACTTAATTCTTTTGGCATTCACATTATGAACATGTGTACTATTATCAAGATTCAAAATAAATAAACCATTCTTTTCAGGTGCATGACCATAAAAGATATTATTCATATAAATTGAACAACCATTGTTCTCAGACTTGAATGAATAACCGTCTCGCATTAAACAAGATCCAGATATGATGTTCATGCTCAACGCAGCACCAAATAACAATTATTTAGGTTCATAACTAATCACGATGGTAATTGGATAGGTAGCGTTCGACGGCGATCACATCAACCTTTGATCCATTGCCGACGCCGCATTATCACCTCATCCCTTGCTAGTTGTCGCTTTGTTCCTTAGCTCTGTTTGAGTTACATATGTTAGCAACCGAACCGGTATCAAATACCCAGCGCTATCTGCGAGTACTAGTAAGGTACACATCAATAACATGTATATCATATATACCTTTGTTCACATTCCCGTCCTTCTTATCGGCCCAGATATTTTGGGCAGCTTGCGCTTCCAAAGTGCAGTGCCCTTGCGGTAAAAACATTGATGCTCGACTTAGGGCCAGCCTTGGTTTTCTTCTCAGATGTGGCAACAGACTTGCCCTTCTTCTTGAAGTTACCCTTTGCCTTGCCTTTCTTCTTGAAATCGATAGTCTTTTGGACCATCTACACTTGATGTTCCTTCTTGATCTCCACTTCAGCAGTTTTCAGCATTGGCGAAGCTCGGGAGAGACTTCTTCATGCCCTGCATGTTGTAGTTCATCACAAAGCTCTTATAGCTTGGTGGCGAGACTCGAGAACACGATGAATTCCTAGCTCATTGGGAATCGTTATTCCCAAAGCTATGAGTTTATCGGCGCATCTGCACATTTTGAGTACATGCTCACTAACGGAGCTGTTTTCCTCCATCATGCAGCTAAAGAACTTTTAGAAGCTTCATAACTCTCTACTGCAGCATGGGTGTCAAAAATCAATTTTAACTCTCCCATTGTATCAAAAGCATTGCTTTGTTCTCAAAGCGTTTTAGCGGCTCAGGCTCAAGGCCATACAAAATGCCGCTAGTTGAACTAAGCTGTGGTCCTCCTTATGAGTCAAGAAAACATTTTTCTCCTCCTCGGGGGCATCATCACGGGCGGGTCACCTAGCGGTGCTTCTAGCACATAGCTCCTTTGAGCAGCGTGAGGAGAATCCTCGTGTTAAGGGCCCGATTGGTAAAGTTGCTACCATTGGTGGCTAGTTTCTCTTTCTCCATGAGCAGATTGAAATTGAAAATAGGGGTGCCATCTACAACATATTTGCAAAGTTATTTAGACTAAGTTCATAATAGATTAAGTTCAATGTTAATTCAAAATTAATACGAGAACTCCCACTCAAAAACAACATCCCTCTAGTCATCTTTAGTGATTACATGAACCAAATTCACTATACCGAAACCGATCATCACGTGAGACGGCATAGTTTCAAAGGCGAACATCAATATGTTCATCATATCATCCATATGACTCATGCTTTACCTTTCGGTTCGTGTTCTGAGGCCATGTCTGTACATGCTAGGCTCGCCAAGTAGAACCAAAGTATTTGCTTGTGTAAATCTGGCTTACACCCGTTGTATGCGAACGTAGAGTCTATCACACCCGATCATCACGTGGTGCTTCGAAACGACGAACTTTCTTAACGGTGCATACTATGGAAGAACACATTATTATCTTGATATTAATTTGGAGGGATCATCTTATAGTGCTATCGACATGATCATATCCAAGCAAAATAAGATGCATAAAAGGATTAACATCACATGCATGAATAAAGTGATATGATATGGTCCTTTCAGCACTTGATCTCCATCTTGTGCGACATGGTATGATCTCCATCATTCCACCGGCATGGCACCAAGGTCCATGATGCTGCCATCTTGATTGTCTTCCTCCATTACAATATATCACATGGACATATATTTAGCACGCAGGCCATGAAAGAAATAAAAAACAACCAAATGGCTCCTGCCGGTTGTTTAAATTTACAATAAATTTCATTTCATACAACAATCTTTGTATCAATGACCATATCACATCACAAGCCCTGCAAAAACAAGTTAGACGCCTCTAATTTATTTTTGCATATTTTACGTGGTTTTGGGCTTTCTAGGAAAAACTGTTCTTACCTACGAACAAGAACCACAACGGTGATAAAAACATTATTAGCAAACCGTTGTAAATTAGATCATGACTATAGTAGGAGAAACAGACACCCGCAAAGCCACTTATGCAATACTAGTTGCATGTCGAGCGTGGAACAAGTCTCATGTGCGAGGACATGTAAGGTTAGTCCGGGCCGCTTCAAATCCCATTATGCCACCATGATCCAAAATACACGAAAGTATGCAATAACATGATCATCAACGCCCACATCCACATGTGTTTTAAACCGTACAAAACATCTACGCATAGACACGGCTCTGATACCACTGTAGGGTTTCGAAGCATGGAAAACAAAAATTTTCCTACGATTGCAACCAAACACCAAGATCATATCTAGGAGATGCAAGTAAACGGTTTCAGAAGGACTCACCCTCGTAGACCGAAAGCGGGAATAACGTTCCCGCAAACAAACGTGGTTGAAGTAGAGGTACACTCCCGACTTCAAAGTCGCGAAGATGAGCGCCACAAATGGCAGCGCCTGCATTTGGTCACACGACGGATCAACGATGACTTCCAATCCCTCGTTCAGCGGGCAGCGAAGTAGAGGATCTCGAAAACTCCAACAACACTACTGGCTTAGTGGTGGTGGTGGTGGAGAAATAATTTCAGCAGCGTCGCATAAGCCACAAATAAAAACGGATCACAGGAGGAGGGAGAATGGACCAACCAAAGGGTCAAATGGATGAACACCAAAGAGAGGAGCTCCTCCTCCCTTTTATAGGAGGAGGAGGAGGCTAGGCCAAGGGGTGGCCGGGCGCATGGGGCTGCCCCTTGCCCTCCTCTCTTCATGTGAGTGATCTCTCCACTCACCTTAAAACATCCCACTTTGGTTTCCATTAAAACCCCACTCAAGAAATGAAAGGTTTTCTCCATAAATAAATAAAACATTTTTATTTCAGATATTTTAATATTTGTTAATTCTTTTAATTAACAAACATTAACATATACCCCTTTAACTATTCGATATCCGAAACTATTCCGGCGATACTCAAATAGTCTCTGTGATCGGCCCATACTTTTCTCAGGTGTTTCGTATCCACTCAAATGCATCGATGAACCTTAAGTGTGTCACCCTACGGTTCGTGAATAAAATGGACATGATTGAGACACCTCTCGGATCAATAATCATCGGCGGGATACGGAGATCCATAATGACTCCCATTCACTCAACGATGAACTAGTGATCGCGTAAACTAGAAACGACATAACCAATTCCTTTTGTCTCACGATATTTTACTTGTCCGGGATCCGATCATCAGATCAACTATACCTAGTTCGATCCCGTTATCGGCAAGTACTCTTTACTCGTTCCGTGATATAACATTCTTGTGACCTAGTCACATGCTTGCAAGCGATGTCAATGTGATATCACCGAGAGGCCTGCAGTATATCACTCCGTCATCACGGATGGACAAATCCCACTCTTGATGCATGAGCCTCAACTAATACTTTCATAGTACCCAAATCCATCTTTATAGTCACCGTGTTACGGAGTGACGTTTGATGTCATCAAAGTACTCTTCCGGAATTAGTGATTGACATCATCTCATGGTCTAAGGAAAAGAGCTATTTCGTATGTGTTTGATACAGCAACAAACTAAATGACTTGATCGTATTTGCTATACCAACTTGGGTGTATGTTCATCACATCATTCTTCTAATGACATGACCTCGTTATTAACAACATCCAATGTTCATGATCAGGAAACCTTGATCATCAGTTAATCAACGAGCTAGTTAAAAAGAGGCTTTACTAGGAACCCTTTTGTTTATTAAACACACATGTATTAACGTTTCCGATTAATACAATTTTAGCATGAGAAATAAACATCTATTATAAACATGGAATATGATAATAAACAATTTATTATTGCCTCTCGGGCATATTCCCTTCACAAGGAACAATGAGACGCTGCTACAACTGCAACGAGCCAGGACACTTTGCCAACAGTTGTCCAAAGAAGACAGCGGGAGTGACCCCAGTTCGCTTCAATCTAGGAACCACCCCAGCTAGGACGCCAAAGACCAGGAGCCACACCCTGCATCGTGGTGAGAGGCCGAGTCAACCATGTCACCGCAGATGCACCGCAGAATGCTACTGACGTAAATCTTGGGTAAGTTACTTGTTAACTCGCACTGCACAGCTTTTTTGTTTGACTCTGGAGCTTCGCACTCGTTTGTTTCGCAAGGCTTTGCTACTAGAAATGATTTGAGGATTGCAAGACTTAGATGCATGCTTTTAGTTCAAACCCCTGGATCCGAACTCCGAACGAAAGTAGGATGTTCCGTGATGAGAATATTAATAGATGGAATAGAGTTCCTAGCGAACCTTATAATCTTGGAGACCCAGACCTTAGACGTTATTTTGGGAATGGACTGGTTATCCAAGCACAAGGCCGTATTGGATTGTGGACGAAGGACTATCTCAGTCGAGAGCCCGTGTGGAAAGAAAGTGGAATTTCAAGCTACTGCCGTTAGAGAAGGACAGTTGATGGTTAACAGCACCAAGGCAATCAGCATAAAGGATGTCTCAGTAGTGAATGAGTACCCAGATGTTTTTCCTGAAGATCTACCTGGTATGCCGCCAGACAGGGACATAGAGTTTGTGATAGAGCTTGTACTGCACAAAGACCGATAGCAAAGAGACCCTATCGGATGTCCACTGAGGAGTTGGTAGAGATGAAGAAACAGCTAGAGGAGTTAATGGAGAAAGGATTTATCAGACCGAGTTCATCGCCGTGGGGAGCACCAGTTTTGTTTGTCAAGAAGAAGGACGGGAGTTTCAGGATGTGCATTGACTACCGTGCACTCAATGAAGTCACCGTGAAAAATAAGTATCCGCTACCCAGGATTGATGATTTGTTCGATCAGCTGAGAGGAGCCGGAGTTTTCTCCAAGATTGATCTTAGATCGGGATACCATCAGTTGAAGATCCGATCAGAAGATATCCCGAAGACTGCATTCTCGTCAAGATATGGACATTATGAGTTTACAGTTATGTCCTTTGGACTGACGAATGCGCCGGCATATTTCATGAATATGATGAATAAGGTGTTCATGGAATATTTGGACAAGTTTGTCGTCGTTTTCATAGATGATATCCTAATCTACTCCAAGACAGAGGATGAACATGCCGAACACTTAAGGCGAGTTTTGGAAAAGCTGAGGGAACAGCAACTCTTCGCCAAGTTCAGCAAGTGTGATTTTTGGAAGGATAAGGTAGAATTCCTCGGACATGTAATGACCGTAGAAGGAGTCGCCGTAGATCCAAGCAAAGTAGAAGCTGTGTTACATTGGGAGCAACCGAAGACTGTGACCCAGATCCGGAGTTTCCTTGGAATGGCAGGATACTACCGCCGTTTCATTGAAGGCTTTTCGACAATTGCGAAACCTCTTACGCAATTGCTGAAAAAGGAAAAGAAGTTTGCATGGACGCCAGAATGTGAGAAAGGATTTCAGGAGCTGAAGAAGCGATTGACATCGGCACCGGTGTTAGTTCTACCGGATGTTAATCAAAGCTTTGATATTTATTGTGACGCATCGCGCCAAGGACTTGGATGTGTCTTGTCCGATGCAGAATGGAAAGGTCGCCGCCTATGCGTCAAAGCGATTGAGGCCGCATGAGGAAAATTATCCGACGCATGACCTAGAGTTAGCTGCCGTAGTGCATGCCTTGAAGATATGGCGTCACTATCTGATCGGGAACAGATGTGAAGTGTATACGGATCATAAGAGCCTTAAGTACATATTCACCCAGTCGGATCTGAATATGAGGCAAAGGAGATGGTTAGAGTTAATTAAGGACTACAATGTTGGAATCCATTACCATCCCGGGAAGGTCAACGTAGTTGCCGATGCCTTGAGTCGGAAAAGCCATACCGTGAGTATGTTGCTAGCCACAAGTCAGGATGAGTTATGTGAGGATTTCCAGAGAATGAAGATTGAGGTGATACCTAGCGGATTTTTGGCCGCATTAGAAGTAAATCCTACTCTAAAGGACCAGATCCGAGAAGGACAGAAGGATGATGACAAGATCCGCAGGATTAAGTCCATCAAGGAGGAAGGCAAGGCAGAGGACTTCAAGTTGGATGAGCAAGGCACGTTATGGATGAAGGATCGCATTTGTGTGCCGAACAAAAAGGAGCTGAAGCAGTTGATTCTAGGAGAAGCCCATGACTCCAAGTACTCAATTCATCCTGGAAGCGCCAAGATGTATCAGGATCTGAAGGAGAGATTCTGGTGGTCGAGCATGAAGCGTGAAGTTGCCGAGCATGTTGCATTGTGCGATGTATGCCAGAGAGTCAAGGCAATGCATCAGAGACCAGCAGGATTACTACAAATTGAAAATACGAGTGGAAGTGGGAGGAAATCGGAATGGATTTCATTACCGGTTTGCCTAAGACTCAAGGAGGTTATGACTCCATATGGGTTATAGTGGATCGTTTGACCAAAGTAGCCCATTTCATCCCCGTGAAGACCACTTACTCGGGAGATAAGTTAGCAGAGTTGTACATGATCAGGATCGTCTGTTTGCACCGAGTACCAAAGAGGATTGTATCGGACAGAGGTACCCAATTTACCTCAAGATTTTGGAATAAGTTGCATGAAGCCTTGGGAACCCGTTTGAACTTCAAGATACCTTATCATCCATGAGGCGGATGGAGCCAGACCAGAAAGAGTCAACCAGATTCGGAGGATATGTTAAGAGCTTGTGCATTGGCTTATGCTACCTCTTGGGATAAGAGTTTGCCGTATGCCGAGTTCGATTACAATAATAGTTACCAAGCTAGTTTACAGATGTCACCTTTTGAGGCCTTGTATGGTCGACTCGCTGTCTGACGCCATTGAATTGGAATGAGACCGGCGAACGCCGTGTCTTGGGCCGATATTCTTCAAGAAATCAAGAACAGATTGCCATGATCAGGGAGAGATTGAAGATAGCCCAATCACGGCGAGAGAAGAGTTATGGCCGACAACCGTCGCGAGACTTGAGTTTTGAACCGTAAGACTTTGTATACCTCAGAGTTACACCTCTCGGGAGTTAAGAGGTTCCATGCCAAAGGGAAACTCGCACCCGTTATGTTGGACCATTTAAGATTTTGAGCCGCAGAGGCGAAGTTGCTTATCACCGGAGTTACCTTGATCGTTAACAGGAGTACATGACGTATTCCATGTGTCTCGATTGAAGAAGTGTCTCCGAGTTCCTCGAGAACAGACTCCGCTAGAGTCAATTGAGTTGCAAGAGGATTTGACTTATAAGGAACATCCCGTGAGGATTCTAGACACAATGGATCGAGAGACCGTAAATAAGTCAACCCGTTTCAGAGAGTTCAAAGGAGCAATCATGAAGAAAGCGAAGCGACATGGGGAGCGAAGAGGATTTGAGGAAAGAGTTCCCAAACCTATTCCTTAGTTAGCCCTGAATCTCGGGGACGAGATTCTATTAAGGGGGGAGGGTTGTAACACCCCAAAATTTTGCTTTTCTTAAATTCATGTGTGATTTGGCACTTTGGTGAATTTTTGGAATTTTCTGGAATTTATTTGGATTTATTTGGAATTTATTTGAATTTATTCCATTTTGAAATAATTAAAGAATTAAACTTTGCAAATAAAATTTTGTTGGAAATATTTTATTTGAGTCCAAAATAATCCAAGATATTTTCCAGAATTTTTCTGGAATTTTTCTGAGTTATTTGCTATTTTTAATGAATTAAATGAATTACTGGGAATTATTTTAATTATGAAATCACTGGAAAATGCGAGTGGGTTTGTACTGTTCATCCGACCGAGCCCGAGTCAGACTCGAGTTCGAGTCCGACCCGAGCCACGTGACTCGATCAACCCACTCGGCCGAAGCCTCTAACCGCTGCGGACCGTTGGATTCGGATCCAACGGCCACGATTGAGCCACGTCACCGAGCCCGAGCCCGACCGAGCCAGCCAGTTCGCCCGAGTCCGAGCCAGCCAGTTGCAACATTGTAACACCCCAAACGTGAGTGATTCAAATTTCTAAATTTGTATAAAATTGAGACCTACCTAAATATGAATTTTATTTAATTTTTGGACTAAAGTTTTTCTCTGTAAAATTATTTAATTGATTATTTAAACTTTAAATAATCATAACTTTTGCATTTTAACTCCAAATTTGACGATTCCAGTTTCTAAAAACTTGTAAAATTATGTTATTTCTGTTTATGGATTTTATTTGGATGTTTGGACACTTTTTGCCTATTGTTTATTTGTGTATTGCTATTTGCACGCTTTACGAGTAGACGTTGAAGTGCCGGAAGGATTCGAAGGAGAAGTATTGACTCAGGATCCAACTCAAGACCAAGACCAAGTACTTTTTGAAGGCAAGTTGTGCTTTGACCATGTTGATCCTATTTCGAAATCTATTTTGATTTAAACTATTGCATGCTAGTTCAATTAGAAAAATACTTTATTTAAATATGGGGGTTAGATAAATACCAATTTGCTGTATGACACCTTGATTACTTAAGTATGTGCCATGACCCTTGTCACCCTAGTTGTGGTTTACTAGTTGGACATTATTAACTTGCCAACATGGGTTTAGACCGTTGTAGTAAACTGCTTAGACTCGCACACGTGCTCATGACATGATTTTGGACAAACAAATGCTAATGTTGACTTAATGATATATTGAACCTGTTTTGAAAAGGTATCATGTGATGTTGATGGCACGTGGTGCATGGTAATCAACTGGGGATTGATAAATAGTTTTCGACCGGGGCATGTGGCAAGAATAATCAGGTGGGCCAGTTGTGGCATTGGGGATGTTGATTTGGTTCTTTGGGTAGTCTTGCCCTGGTCACCCTAAGGACTTAACCTTGCAAGCCTTTGAACTGGGTCTAACGTGCAACCACATGTCCGTAATGGGACAGACCTAGTTGACTAAGTTGCTAATAACGCACTGTGGGGACCTCGGAGGTCAACTACACCCTTTGTGTAAGTTGTACGGGGAGCCGCATCGGGTGAGGCCAGGTACCCATCTAACGGTTGATTGGCCTAGACTTCGCCTTAGCTAAGGGAAGGGTTAGTGCGCAATAACCGGGGAGGACCACTTGTATTGTTAGAGGTTTCCGAAAGACTTTGTTACGGGAACTCGCCTTTGTGGTGTTTGACTGTATCTTGTGGGTAAAGTGCATAACCTCTGCAGAGTGTAGAATCTATTCGAATAGCCGTGTCCGCGGTATTGGACATCGCTCGGGACTTACAGTCAAGGGTTAGATTTTCTCAAAAATAACTTGGATTTGAAAGGTTGGGTTGGATTAATAATGATGTTGATGGAAATGTGGATTAGGATGGGAAAGATGTTTATTAAACTCCTTGAAAAGTTATTTATGCCATACTTGTTTCTACTGCTTTCGAATCTACTTATGTTACTTGTCAAATGTCAAGCATCGCAAATATACCTTAAGCTATTCCTTTGTACCAAGCCATGCATATAGTATATTAGCCTGCATTCTGTGCATGACTTGCTGAGTACCAAGTACTCACCCTTGCCACAATACAACACCAGTTGAGGAGGAGACTACACCAGCTTTGGAGGAGGAGCTCCAAGAGGAACCGTCTACTTAGGGAAGCGAGCCCCGGGCTGCTCGTGGTATCTTGGATGGCGCCACGAAGTTATTTGATTTTCCGCTGCTACTATTTCTCTCTTAATAAGTTTCGCCCTGCGAGGCGTACATTTGTGACTTGACCATAAGGTCAAGTAACCAGTTTGACTATTTAAATAAAGTACTCTATTAGTATTGAGTGGTATGATTGTGATATTTACCGATGTTAAGACTGTGTGCACTAGCGCGTTCCTGGACTAGTGCTGAATACACAGAGGGTCCGGATTTGCAAATTCGGGGTCCCGACAAACATGAAACAAGGCATAAACTTGTAACATATACATACTTACGTCATGACTTTGATCATGAAAGGAAAAAGATCACATTAATTCTTCATTCGCATTCTCGTTTAGGTAATGCATCATGCATGCTCATAAAATGCGTCTTTTCTTAGCACATACCGGATTGATGTTCATTCCCATCCATCCCGTGGAGGAGCCTACTCTTACTGACTCGCTCCCATTCATCTATGTGGATGGGACTACGAAATAGACTTTCGTGATTTACATGAAATTTTCCATCTTTTTCTAAGTATTTGGAAATTCTAATTCGGCCTCTAAGTTGGTCTAATTTGTAGATGAACACAAACGTTTCCAGCCGCGACATTGATTTGATAGCCTTAGGTAAAATAGTCATAACTTTTAAACGGATGAACGAAACTTAATGATTTCAGTCTTAATTGAAAGATACTTCAATTATCTACAACTTTCTCAACAGTTGTGTCCCCAGAAAACGCTTCTAAAATTTTCTAATTCGCGTTCTAACAGAGCACCCAAATCTGCCCGTGCAGACTGAAAAGAACCACGAGATTGCAATTGCCTAAACTGTGACATCACGGGATGTGACATTATGGAAAGTGACATTATGGAATGTGACTTTATAGATTACAGCTTTCCGGTACGACTTTATATCGCGTTTTCGGGCCATTTTAGGGTGTTTGGGCCTTTCTAGGGAAACTTGGGCCTTGGGGGGATCTTTTTGGGCCTTAGGTGGGGGGTTTTTGGCCTATGTGGGGAGGAGGGGGCAGCCACCCTGCCCTAGGGCGCCCCAACCCTCCCCCATGCGCCCCACCCCCTTCTCCTCTCCCTCCCATAGCCGCCACCCTCCCCCTTGTGCGCCACCCTTCTCCTCCCTCCTCCCCATTGCACCACCACCCCTCTCCTCTCCTCTCCACCACCCTTGTTGCCCTAGGGGAGTTCTCCACCTCACCACCCCGCAGATCCGTCCATTGGAGTGCTCCGCGACGAGGAGATCCGGTGGATTTGGAGTGAGGAAGGAGATCGCGCAAACCGGGAGGAGATCCGTTGGTTCTTCGTTCGTCGGGCGAAGGTATGACCGAGGGAATCCTTGGGATTGGTCTAGGTACTTTTCTAAGGGTTGATATCATGTTTTTAGATCAGTTGGTGGTGCTGTAATTGGGTAGATTAGATGAAATCTAGAGTTTGCCACATTCTCTGTTTCGGGCAGATTGAGTAGTCGACCTAGGGTTAAGGTTTTCGCAATTTTAGATGCGGAATTTGGTAGACCACCTATTGAGGAAGTTGTAGATAATTTCAATACCTTTCAGTGGACATAAAGAACGTCCAATTCCTCCTAGCCGTTTAAAAGTTATGCTCGTTTTACCAAACGTGTTTAAAACTGTGACGTGATTGGAACAGATCACGGTATTCTGTAGATTAAACAATTTTAAAGGCCGAATTAGCTTCTCCCAATACTTAGAAAAAGTTAGGAAATTTCCTAAGATACGCGAAGATGTACTCGTTTAATTGATTCGGAGTCTTAGAATCCGAGTTATGCCTTTTGGAAGGCTGCTGTCCCGACGGGACAGAACCTCTGTTTTTGGGTTTTGCGAGTAGTTTGCATTGTCGGGGTAGAAGAGGGTTTGCGTACTGTTTTATGGACATGATTGTGAGTGTGTGGTACCTATGTGCAGGTGGTGTGACCCTGGGAGTGCCTTCTACTTCTCGTCAATCCGTCGCCCGTGGTTGAGGCAAGTGTATTGGAATGGGTAGCGGATTGTAGTTTGCTAGATTGGTTGAGATTGAAATCGAATATACGATATGTTCACATGCCATGCTTTAATGATTGCCATTGTTATGATGAATATGCTTATTATGTTATGATGACATGTGTTAATGTACAAGTTATTTATGATGTTGGCATGTTTGCATACATGGCATGATACATGGCCCGGGCGGTGAGAAAGTCATAACTAGTCCGGGGAAGGTCGGTGAGAAAGTTATGACTATTCCGGAGAGCCAATGAGTAAGTCCTACATCGTGATTCCATTCACCGCGGTGTATGGAAGCGAGGAGTAGGCACCCTCCATCTTCGGGATGGAAGGGGGGAGAGGGTGCACACCGACGGGTGTGTACTCAACCATACCGGTATGAGTTTCCAAGGAGACATGAGCATCGCATCGCATTGCATACATAATGATGATGATAATGATATGTGATCATGAATGAGATGATAGACATGATGTGAGTTGTTGTAGCCATGTAATTGTTCTTTTGTACCATTGCAATATACTTGCTGAGTGATGAACTCACGCTTGTTTTTATGTTGTTTTTAGGTACCATGACACCGGCATGTGGGAAGGGGTATTAGCTACACATCTTCACGTAGTTCCAGCCATAGTTATCATTTTTCAGTCATGATCTTAATAAGTGCCATGAACCAGGTGTATGGAATAATTTAGTGTGCTTGTGATCCTTATTTGCTTAGCTATAGATTATGGAGAGGTTAGATTTGGTTTTACTGGCTTATGATGATGATTTATCCGTTAAATATTGCTGTTTTAGTTGTCTCGTATGATGCCATATTTGCTATGCTATTGTTGTTGCTTCTAATCATGGTTAAACAAAGGAGATGCTGCCGAATTTTTTCGATATTAGCATTTGCTTCTTTGCTGTAATTTATGTTAATTCGTGGTATTTAGATGTTTTTTAGTCTATGTTTGGTAGCATTCGGGCATATTAGATGCCGGGGTGTTACATAAACCATGTTTCCCCCCAACTCACAACCATCAAACCTCTCCTAATCACTCCTAATCATAGCCTAGCAACCCCCCAAGGAACCCTAGATCAACTAAAAAAACAACCAAAAGAAGTACCTTCCCGAGAAGAGAATCGATGACGATCCGCCTCATCGTCACCCTCCAACGCGATCGACAACGGGCATCACTCCTAGTGCACTCCAAAGCAATGGAAAACGGTATCCTTGGCAGGTGGGGGTGCCTTGGAGGGCATGGGAGGAGTGGGAGGGAGTGGGATGAGGGGAAGGATGCGACGGTTGGAGGAGTGGAGGCGCTAAGGAGGAAGGAAGGGGCGCCGCAATAGGGGAGGGGAGGAGGCGCAATGGGTGAGGGTAGCTGCTAGTTGGAGGGGCAAGGGGGAGGCGGAGGCGCCCCAAGGGGGAGTGGGGAGATGTCTAGGGTTTGGGGGAGGGAATCCCCACCCTTTTGGCCCAAAAAGCCTAGCCTAAAGGCCCACTATCTGGTCCATACCTGAAAATCCCTCCAGAAATTCAGATTTCTCTCTAAATTTCACCTAAAAAAATATTACTTTCTCTCTAAATTTCAACTGGAGTATTACACACTCCACTAGGACGCTCGAAGTCCAGTCCCCCCCTCTCGCTCTAATCTTGAACGGCAACAACAGTCGAGCAAGTATAAAGAATAATCTTTCACTTTACACCTTCCCCCTTTTTAAGTAACATAACATAATTTTTACCCTGCAGAAAAGAAGCATGGCCGACCATATAAAAATACGGCCAACCACAAAGCAAAACCCGAGAGGAATCGGTTGAAAGCTCGCCGAAGACCTCTGCGATCGATGTGGTAAGTACCAGAATTTCACCATATTTAGAAACTCAATCGGTTAACACTTTTCATGCTCAAATAGCATCCACCATCTCCTCCTCCATTCATCCCTGAGACTTTACTAGATCTCGAGGATAGCGCATATGTTCTTCCCACCAGCTCCAAGCCAGCCGACGCCAGAAGTCTTGGCTCCTCCAATGGTCAAGACTTATGCAATCATCCCCCAGGCCAAGCCAAGATCTAAAGTCACCCATCTACTGAGCTTTGACTTGTCTGATGGGGAGCTCGATGAGGAAAGGCAGCCGACACCGATTGACAAGATCATTGTTGCCTCCGAAACGGCAACTGCACAAGTTGCATCAGACTCCAACCTTCAGGCCCAAATTAAGCATTTCTTCGAGTTGATCCATACTTTATCGGACGCTGTAACACCCCAAAATTTTGCTTTTCTTAAATTTATGTGTGATTTGGCACTTTGGTGAATTTTTGGAATTTTTTGGAATTTATTTGAATTTATTCCATTTTGAAATAATTAAAGAATTTAACTTTGCAAATAAAAATTTGTTGGAAATATTTTATTTGAGTCCAAAATGCCCTAAAATATTTTCCAGAATTTTTCTGGAATTTTTCTGAGTATTTTGCTATTTTTCTTGAATTAAATGAATTACTGGAAATTATTTTAAATATTAAATCGCTGGAAATTCAATTAGGGTTTAGTACTGTTCCTCCGACTCGAACCAGACCCGAGTCTGACCCTAGTCGGACCCGCGCCACGTGACTTGGCTCAACCGCGTCCCCGAACCCAAACCCTAACCCTAATTGCGCACCGTCCGATCCCGATCGGACGAATGCCGTTCGGCCGCGTCGCGCACGTGCTTGGGCCGTTGGATCCTGCCACGTGTGCGGTCGCGATATCGTCTCCCCCGACGAGTCCGAGCCGGACTCCTTCGCCGTGGGCCGCCGCGTTCGTTAGGGTTTCCGCGATTCGCACGGAAGCCGGGGGCAATAAATACCCCCTCGTGATCGCCCGTGTGTGCTGAGCACGCACGTCTAGGTCCCAAGCCCTGCGCCGCCACCCGTAGCGCGCAATCGCTCACCGACGCTAAGAACCGTCGCCGAGGGTTTTGTGTTGTTTCCGTCGTCGACGAACCGCATCAGCCGTGTTGAAGCCCAGATCCGAAAGCCTCAGCGCGAGACGCATCCGCGGGACCTCTTTGCCTCGCCGGTTTCTCACGGGAGCGCCGCGGTTCGGGTCGTCTTCCTCATCTCCGGCCCGGTGGCCCGCCGGCCGCCATCGTAACCCGCGAAGGTCCTCAGCCGTCCGATCAAAATCCGGCGAACCAGGTGAGCCCACGTGCAACCCAAACCCTATAAACTAGATCGGATCTGGACCGTTGGATCAAGATCCAACGGCCCACGATCGCCACGTGCTGGAAACTGCGTTAACCTAGGGTAGATTTAGACCGTTGGATCTAGATCCAACGGCTCTGATCATGCCACGCAGCTCTAGCCGCCGCACCGTGCGCGTGGGAGCACGCCACTGACATGTGGGGCCCACGTGTCAGTGGGGCCCCCATGTCAGCCGCGCCCGCGCCGGCGTGAGCCCGAGCCACTGACAGGGCGGGCCCGCCTGTCAGCGACCGTGAGCCGTGGACCGGGTCCACGGTAGACCCGAGCCAAACCATGGACCACGTCCATGAACCAGCTGACATCAGCCGCCCAATCAGAGGCTTCCACGTGTCCTCGCTGACGCAATAATTAATTTCCGAAAAAGAAAATGATTTATTAATTCGAAATAATGATTTCAGATTTTTGTGTCAAACTTCAAACGCTTATAACTTTTGCGTTTCAACTCCGATTTGAGTGATTCAAATTTCTAAATTTGTATAAAATTGAGATCTATCTAATTATGAATTTTATTTAATTTTTGGACTAAAGTTTTTCTCTGTAATATTATTTAATTGATTATTTAAACTTTAAATAATTATAACTTTTGCATTTTAACTCCGAATTTGACGATTCCAATTTCTAAAAATTCATAAAATTATGTTCTCTCTGTTTATGGATTTTATTTGGAGTTTTGGGATTCTTTTGCCTATTGTTTATTTGTGTATTGCTATTTGCACGCTTTACGAGTAGACGTTGAAGTGCCGGAGGGATTCGAAGGAGAAGTATTGACTCAGGATCCAACTCAAGACCAAGAACAAGTACTTTTTGAAGGCAAGTTATGCTTTGACCATGTTGATCCTATTTTGAAACCTATTTTGGTTCAAATTATTGCATGCTAGTTCAAATAGAAAATGCTTTACTTAATTATGGGAAATTAGATAAATGCCTAATTCTTTGTATGACACCTTGATTACTTAAATATGTGCCATGACCCTTGTCACCCTAGTTGTGGATTATTAGTTGGACATTACTAAATTGCCAACATGGGTTTGTAGATCGTTGTAGTATATGGCTTAGACCTGCTACGTACTCATGACATGATTTTGGACAATCAAATGTTAATATTGACTTAATGATATATTGAACCTGTTTTGGAAAGTTATAATGTGATGTTTATGGCACGTGGTGCATGGTAATCAAGCTGGGTTTGATAAATAGTTTTCGGCCGGGCATGTGGCAAGAATGATCGGATGGGCTAGTTGTGGCACCGGAATGTTGTTTTGGTTCTTCGGGTAGTCTTGCCTCGTCACCCTAAGGACTTAACCTTTCAAGCCTTTGAATCGGGTCAAACGTGCAACCACATGTCTCGTAATGGGACGGACCTAGTTGATTAAGTTGCTAATAACGCACTGTGGGACCTCAGGAGGTCAACTACACCCTTTGTGTAAGTTGTACGGGGGAGCGTACCGGGGCTGAGGCCAGGTACCCATCTAACGGTTGGTTGGCCTAAACTTTGCCTTAGCTAAGGGAAGGGTTAGTGTGCAACAACCGGGGAGGACCACTTGTATTGTTAGAGGTTTCCGAAAGACTTTGTTACGGGAACTCGCCTTTGTGGTGTTTGACTGTATCTTGTGGGTAAAGTGCATAACCTCTGCAGAGTATAAAATCTATTCGAATAGCCGTGTCCGCGGTATTGGACATCGCTCGGGAATTACAGTCAAGGGTTAGACTTTCTCAAAAGTAACTTGGATTGGAAAGGTTGGGTTGGATTAATAATGATGTTGATAGAAATGTGGATTAGGATGGGAAAGATGTTTACTAAACTCCTTGAAAAGTTATTTACTTGTTACTACTGCTTTCGAATCTACTTATGATACTTGTTAAATGCTTTTACTGCAAATATACCTTGAGCCACTCCTTTGTATTAAGCCATGCTGAATACACAGAGGGTCTGGATTTGCAAATTCGGGTCCCGACAGACGCCCTGGTGGAGAACTCCTAGCCTCTACGTGACATTATAGAGGCGATCAAATCCAACCTCCCAAAGGCAACTACAGTGGCGCTGCTCAAGGTATGTTTCCTTGATGATAAGAAGGATTTGGTGCGCATTGGCTGGCCTAGGCGTCCGACAGAGCCTGATTAGACTGTCTTGTAATCGATGCAAGGGCTCACAAGAAAACATATTATGAGAAGGGCAAAGCGTTGTAGGAAGCCAAAGCAACCTTCCCCAAACTTGAGTCGATGAAGAGATTCCTCGTGGACGAACTAAGGAAGGTTAATGCCCAGCTTCAGGCAGCTAACGAAGCCATGTCCTCTTCCTCGTTGACTGACAAGACATAAAGAGCTACCCCGGCCAAAGCCGTGGAAGCCGTGGAGGAGCAATCGGCTAAAGTTGAAGACATTCCAGGCACGCAATAAGAAGATGACAACATCCTCAACAATGTGCAGAAGAGTCTTGCTAAAGACGTAGCTGTGCTCCTCCCCTTTGTCAAAGAATCCATGTTCTAATTTGAACTTATTTTATGCAAAATTTATAAATCGGCTGTGTAACTGATTTGATACAACGATCATCATGTAACTTATAACTGGATGTTTACCCAGTCTTAACTGCTTTTAATATTTCATTGTGATTTTGTTCTAACAACGATGCAATCCATCAGCCATACAACCAAAATTAATAGCAACAAGTTAATTTAGTTTTTGCATTCATTGGCTAAATAGAATCTCTTGACTATAACGAGTCAACCTTTGAATCCTTCCAGTCGATCAATATCCAACCCAAACACTAGCGTAGTACTTCTTCAAATATTTTTTGTTAATAGCCTTAGTAAATACCTCACCATCCAAAGTTTCCAAGATGTAAGAATTACCTTGGACTAGCCGATTAATTTTATATGGTGCTTCCCATGTCATAGACTACTTTTCGTATCGGCTATCTTTTGAGCCAACAGGTAAAACCATTTTCCAAACCAGGTCGGCTTCATTGAATGATTTTGGCACAACCTTTTTGTTGTATGCTCTTGTGACTCTGGCTTTATTTTTCTCAATTGTTTCTATCATTCGTAATCTCAACTCAACCAAATCATCTAAATTATCAACCAACAAATCTTTGTAATCTTGAGCCTATAACTTGTCTTGTTTACCAATTCTCAGTGAACTTATACCAATCTTTACCAGTAATACTGCTTCTTGCCCATACACAAGCTGATAGGGTGAAACCTTGGTGGCTCCATGACAGGCAATCCGATACGACCACAATGCATCGGCTAATATCAAGTGCCAACTCCTAGGCTTGTCATCAATTTTCCTTTTTATCAGCTTGATCAAAGTCTTATTCAAGGATTCAGCTTGACCATTTGCTTGAGCATAATAAGATGATAAATTTAATAACCTAATCCCAAAACCCTTAGCAAAGTCTTGGAATGCATTGGATATGAACATAATACCTTGATCGATTGTTATTGTCTGAGGGATTTCAAACCGATAGATAATATGCTCATGCAAAAATGCTATCACCTCAACATTGGTCACCTTTTTCAAAGGTATAGCCTCAACCCATTTGAAAAAATAATCGGTCGTGGCCAATATAAACTTGTGTCCTTTGGATGATGCATGATATATTTGACCGATTATATCGATACCCCAACCTCTGAATGGTCAAAGCTTTATGATCGGGTGTAAGACTTCAACTGGTGCAATTTGTACATTCCTGAACTTTTAGCAATATTGACATCCCTTGTAATACTTAAAACAATTTTCCAACATCATCGGCCAATAATAAACAGTATGCCTTAGCAACCACTTCATTTTGTGAGTCGACTGATGTGTTCCACGGATCCCTTCATGGACCTCTCCCATTGCCATTTTTGCCTCTTCAGCACCAAGGCACCTCAGCAACAAACCCTCAAGAGTCTGATAATAAAGTATATTATCAAGCATGACATATTTCAGGGCCTATCTTCATATCTTTTTGTCCGTCGGTTTTGAGGGATCCGACAAATAAGCCGATAACTTCGAACACTAATCGGCTACATCCATACATAACACCATCTTTTCGATCGGCTCACACTCAATGAACCGATCAAAAATCTTATAGCCCAAGGCCTGTTGTGCTAATGAGATAGCCCTAACATTCTTCTCACATGGGATATGGTCGATTGAGAAAGTACTGAATGAATCGATGAGCTCTTGACATTGTTCTAAACACTTAACCAAAATTTCATCGTAACAATTGTACTTTCCCTGTTCTTATTACACTACGAGCTGAGAATCCCCATATGCTTCGACAGAATCGATTCCAAGATTGCTAAGCATATGTAGACACCTAAGCAACGCCTCGTACTCTGTCTGATTATTTGAGCATCGGCAATCAAGCCTGAATGCAAACTCGAAATTATACCCCTTTGGGGATATCAGTACTATTCTAATACCATCAGCCTCTCTGCAAACTAATCCATCAAAATATAGCTACCAAGGGGCCGTAGTTACTAATCTGCATCAGCTCTACGCTTTGTAAAAAAATCGGCTATCACTTGTCCCTTAACCACTTTAGACGATTCAAATGTTAAGTCGAACTCAGTAAGCCTATAAGCCCACTTCCCAAGATGACCTTTTAATATTGTAGCAGATAGCATGTACTTAATTACATCCGCGTTGCAAACGATCGTACAAGCTGATGCTAGTATGTAATGTCTTAACTTGGAACAGGCAAAATATAAAGACAAACAAAGCTTCTCGATGGGAGGATACCTTATTTCAGCATCAATTAATTGTCAGCTTAAGTAAAATATTACCCGTTCCTTGCCACCGACCTCCTATACTAGTACTACTTCGATTGTTGATTCTTCCGCTGATATATATAACTTGAATGATATACCCTTTTGCGATGCAATTAGAACTGCAGGTTTCGACAAATATTGCTTGATATTGTCAAAAGCTATTTGCTGGTTGGCTCCCTGTAACACCCTACAAATCTAAATTGTCGTACAAGAAAATTTCGACAGCATCTCTCCTAAAATTAGGACAAAACGGAAGCGACAACAAGATTCATAACAACCATTATAAACAGGAATAACATAAAAGCATCAATACTAGAGATAACAAGTCTAAATCAACCAGAAAACAAACATAAACGTAAAACAGCTCCAAAGAGGACATCAATAGGTCTATGATTAATAAAATTTCAGCAAGCTAATGAATTATTAAATGCACTAGTCCATGTGATTCGTGGTGACCCCGGAGGGTTGAATGTGCTACTAAGCCCACCCTTCAAGCTTACGACTCGCGAGAACTACCTGAAAACAACAAAATAACAAGGGGTGAGATTGGGTAATCTCAGCAAGCGGAACAATTTCTAACAAATAACACAGCCACAGTAAAACTAGCATACCAAATTCCTCATATACAATACCACATCAAAGAGTCCACATTCCTCATATACAATACCACAACAAAGAGTCCACATTCCTCATATCCAATACCACATTACGGAGTCCACACAACCTCAGTAAAATGCATATGATTGTGCACATGCTTATGCCATGATCCTCCTCACCGTGCCCTTTCTCAGGAACACACGGTGTTGTATCTGCACGATCGCAAGACGCCAAGGCGTCGACAAACTTCCAATGCATGATTGTGCAGTTAATGCTTCATGCATGAATTCATTCATAATTTTCCACATTGAGTCCACATATTTGCATGCCATCATATAACATGGATAGAAAACAAATAATATTGAGATGAACTATTTAGACAATTCAACCAATAGGCAACATCATTCTTCTCTTTACTCATGGTTCAAAGCCAAAGCACATCATCACATTGCTAATCTAATTATTGCAATCTTCCCAGCAAATGATCAAACCATGTATGATTAATGTCATCGGAAATATAACGAAGGCAATGCAAACAACGATGTATAGCTCAACCATAACACTACTTCCACTTGCCTTTACCGACGTAGACGACGGATCTAGTTGCGTCCAGAAGGGGCACCACCTGTACAAGCATATTTTCAGTATGCAATAACACCACAATTGATCACACAACTCAAACACGCAATTCCTACAACCCGTTCCCCTTTTCCAACACCGAAACCCCGATCTGTTCGGATCGAACAGCAGCAACCCCCATTCTCTTTTTCGTATCTTTTTTTCCACAGAACATAAAAATATGAAAAAATTACAGGAGCTAGATATTGACGAGATCTACAACTTTCCAGAAGATCATAAATTCTAATTCCTCTGTTAAATATGCCTAAACAGTCGTCCAACACAGTGGATGAAATCTGTTCCCAGATTCTGTTCGTCGGTTTGCAACAGCGATAACTCTCAGAAAACTTCCCCAAAAATTCTGAAAAAATTACAGAAGCTAGATCTCGACGTTATCTACAACTTTCTAGTTATAGGTTTTTGCAGGAAAAATCTTCTATGCCACGTAAAACGTGAAACAATCCGCGCTGCACAATCTCCCCTTCCAAAAACAGCACCACGTGAACATCTACCCTTCTCCCCCATCAAGATCCATCCAAACCACTCACCACCAGATCTAATACACTCCTAATCCCTAGGTAGAACAGGGGTAAAAGATTGGGAATTTTACCTTGAGTTCTCCCTTGAGATCCCACGAAGAACACGCGACGATCCCCGAAACGGAAATCTGATCGAACTCCTCGCCTCCACGGATCCCCACCTCTCTCTCTTTTCCCCTAGTGGGCCGGCCCACCATATAAAAGGGATGTCACCCCCCCCCCAAAAGCCCTAGGGCACCCCCCTTCCTCCCCTAGCAGCCACACCACCCCTCCTCTTCCTCCCCTTGCGTCACACAAACTCTTGATTTTCTCTTATCCTCATCAATGGGGTGAAAGCATATATCCGACCAGATAGGTTTGATATGAACCGCCTCAAGTAATTAATCTTATTAGTTAATTTCTGGAGGTCTTTCTTGCTCTTTCGGGGTTGCGTATCGGTTATAGCTTTAACCCTTTCTTGGTCTACTTCAATCCCTCTTTCATACACTATAAATCCAAGAAATTGTCCAGCTAATACACCAAAAGCATATTTCATAGGATTCATCTTCAAATTATGTATCCTGGTTCTTTTGAACACTTGCTCCAGGTCGGCCAACTGTTGATAATCATTTGTCGATTTCACAACAACGTCGTCGATATAAATCTCTACAACATGGCCGATCAGCTTATGAAAAATCAAATTCGTAGCCCACTAATATGTGGCACTAGCGTTTCTTAAGCCGAATGTCAACACGACCCATTCAAATAGCCCTAATGCTCCAGGGCACCTGAAAGCCGTCTTATGAATATTGATCTCGGCCTTGAATATCTGATTGTAGTCAGCATTGCCATCAAGAAAACTAATAATTCTATTCCTACATGTAGCATCGATAAGCATATCGGCTATAGGAAATGGGTATTTATCTTTAGATGTGGCTTTATTTAAATATCTGAAATCAACACACACCCTAAGTTTACCATTCTTTTTCATTACGAGAATGATGTTGAAAACCCACTCAGCATATCGGCAAGGCCTAATGAATTTGGCTTCTAACAATTGCTCTATTTTCTCTTTTATATTATCATACATTACCGGATTAAACTGTTTGGGGGACTGTTTAAATGGCCGATAACTCGGTCTTATCGGTAACCGATGTTCAACAAGCTGTCGATTTGAACCGAGCATCTCATGATACTTCCAAGCAACATAGTCTTTATGATTCTTTAATAAACGGACCAACTTTTCTTCGTATTCAACAAACAATTTAGAATTAATAAAAGTTGATCTTTTCGATCACCATTTCCTATATCCACCTCTTCTAATGGATCAGAAGATGTGAAGCCTTGTCCAAACCTTTCAATATCTTCAAAGTCTTCAATGGTTTCATAGCTATCCGTTATTTGCTGATAGCTTTGCATTCTGTCTCGTAACATTTTTACAGCTGATTTGAGCTCCATCGGCGTAAAATCCCACTTGTCTGATCGAACGTACTTGGTTTCACGCTTACCAGACTTACACCTAATTGGGTGATACATATGAAATCACAATCTTGAAGCATTTCACCCGATATGCACTTGGCCCCTTCATGCTGCCAATTAGCCTCTAGGCTGGCCATGGCTATATGGGCTGAAATGTTAGTTTGCATCACTTTAACTTGATTGCTGTTCCACTGTATCAATTTCTGATGCATGGTCAACGGGATATACCAATTAGTGTGTATCCAATCCCTACCCAGCAACACACTGTAGCTTCCTTTGGCGTCGACTACAAAGAATGCTATCAGCAAAGTTTTGCTGCTGACCGTGAGCTCAACCACCATGATGCCCCTAGCTTCCGTAGGTTCTCCAGTGAAATCGTTCAACACCATTTTGGTCTTGATGAGATCCTTATCGGACTTACCTAATTTCTTACAAGATGAGTAAGGCATTAGATTGACTATTGCTCCATCATCCACTAGCATCTTCGATATCGACTTTCCATTTATGTGAACTTTCAGGTACAGTGATTTGAGGTGCCGATGATCATCTTTCGGCTTCTCCAAGACAGCTTCTTATGAACCAAGACATAGTTGAGCGCATGACTCCCTAGCCGATACTGTCTGTGCCTTGAACTCAGCTAGCAAAGCAAACAAAATATTGATATCCACTAGTGGGGGCATGTCGTTACGTACGATAGGAGAACCTAGATCACCAGCTGAATCAAGTTCATATTGAACGACCTCCTTTTTCCTCCACTCCTTTCTTACTGTCTTAACCAGACAAAATCTGTTGAAATTTTCATCTCTTTGCTTTTCCTGGTCGGCCTCATGCAACTCTTGTGTTCTGAGGCATTGAAGCCGACACCTTTGTGATTTACTCAGGCCTGGAGGGCACTATCGTGGCATCGGTTCGACTGGCTCTCATATTTTACCAGCCAAGTCCAAACCTTCTGCTTTCCTGTGCTCTTGATTGGCATTTTCTTATTTTTGCATGGGTTCGGAGATCCTCTCAAGAACTAGCCTCCATGGGATCTCCTGTCATCGACTTGATTCTAGTTCCGAGACTTGGGATCAAACCGACGGTCTCTGTTCACGAGCTAACCCAGATAATGTTGCATTGGGAAAACATAGGGGGACGGTAGTGCCAACCCCCGCTCCCAGCAAAACTGCCAAAAAGGGCACTGTTCGTGAGCCCTCTCGGCTGCCGTCAGCCGATAAGGTTCTATCGACCGTTATTGGGGTCTTTCCTGCAACCTTTGACCCCTTCGCTCGTACTTGGCCAATAGTTGAGAAAATGTTGACTTATACTTCTGTATCGGCTTCCTCGGTGGTACAGATCTCTCAGCTTTGTACCACTTGCCGACTTTGAGCTCTCCCTTTGGCTTAATCGTTCGAGAGTGCTTGCCTTCATGATCAGTCTCAATCTAAATGGAACCGACTGTGATTTGGATCGTCTCCTCATTGCCAACCATCTTCACATCGGCTTGTCAACTAGTTTTAGCCGATGTTGATAGTGAACGAATCTCATTCCATGCCAACTCCTTCCCCTTAGACGAGCAGATGATCATGTTGACTGGGAAGAGATTGGCATCCAACTGCATTGCCTGCTCATTGGCAAACTTTAGCCGATCGTCCTCTATAGCAGTGTATCTATTTATGAAAGATATTGCAATCATTAGTGATATGCGAAAAAGAATGATACCATTTGCAATACCTGTGCTTTTTAATTTCATTGGCTGATGGCATAGAGTGACCCTCGGGCAACCGTATGAGCTTTTCTTGTAATAATAAATCAAAAATACGATCGCACTTGGTCACATCAAAAAGTGTATTTAATCTCTAACTTGGACTTAGTCGGCTTAAGCCAAGAATAGACTAGAGATTTCTTGCTTCCCTTACCCCATTCGGCTATATTTACTTCAGCATAGTCCTAATCGGATGAGGCCTCAGTCTCATACTCAACGTATTAACTTTGGGCTTTTCTTTATCCTTACCATTCTTGAATCTATCTTTGAAGCCTTTAATTTCAAAGAATTGGCTTTCTCAAGCTGATACCCTGTGCAGCAGGTGGCTGAGGTTAGAAAACTCTTGGCCACCGAACTTCTCCTTCAAAGGAGGAACAATCCTTGGAAAGCTAAATCAGCTAATTGATTGTCAGGCAGTATGACGCTAAAGCATTGATTTCTAACTTCCCTAAATCTCTTGATATAATCTGTTACTTATTCTCTGAACTTCTGTTGGGCAGAGCTCAGATCTGATATCATTAATTCTAAGCTCCCTCAGAAGTATTCATAGAATCGACTTTCCAAATTGGTCCAAGTGTTGACCGAATTTGGGGGTAGTGTTGTGAACCACATGAAGGCTGCCCCAGACAATGATAGAGAGAATAGCTTCACCTTAAGCCCATTGGGCAGCGTGGCCTCTCTACACTGTGCTATGAAATGCCCGATGTGCTCCAGTGTCGTAGTGGAATCATCCCAGAAAATTTAGCAAAGTCAGGAACGCTATACCTGTTGGGATATGGGATCCGATCGATGTAATTTGGATATAGCTTTCTATAGCTGATGGTCTGCCCCTTTGGCTGTATGCCAAATTGATCTTTTAGGATGGCACTAATGGCTTCGACCCAATCAGTCTCTTTGGCCAATTTCACGTGTGCTTGAGGCACTTGCTGACTAAGGCTGAACTCGTTGGGATGCTCTCTGAGTGCAAACTCGGGCTAGTGTTGCGACTGCAGTTTTATTGCAACACGTGGTTGCTCATAGCCGATAGGTTGTTTCCTTACTACCGGCTTAGGTAGCGGGACGAAAGGTTCTAAATACGTAACAACTCTGTAGGGGCCCAGATTCCGTGGTGGGGGCGGCTCTACGTACTGAGGGCTTACGTGAGTTTTGACCAGCCGCAGAGTCAATCCAGGGTAAACGTAGTATGGAACAGATGAGTGGTAAGCTAGATTGATTACCCAGTTTGGAGCAATCGATATAAGCTTGGTAGTGCTTCACCCCACTTGCTTGAGGGTGATCATGGTTGGTTGCACTAGTGACATAGTGGGGGAGTAGCCGACGGCTTGGGATCAACCGTTGTCTTAATGTTTTGAGTAGTCTGCCCCACAGAGTATACTGGATATGTCGGCAAAGCTTGCGGTGGGTCAAGCAAAGTACCAGCCGACACTAGATCTTGAGCAACTTCCTTAGCGCTATTCGATATCATCAGCCTAAGGGTAGTTACCAAAGCCGATGACTGATTGATTAGAGCACAATGTATAGATTGATTAATCATATCTGATAATTCCGGCTAAGTGGGCAAGTATCAGGTTACCTATGCTACTTCGGCAGTATCTAGGGCATCTTTGTTGCCAAAGCTAAACGTCAGCAGCGCGTTCTTTTGTGTGACACCCCGTCGGGTCTTTTGGTAACAATTGAGCATCATCTGGTCAAATGCAGCCTTCTGATCCTCGATCTCTTTGCGTTGCTCTGGCGCTAAATCGTCCAATGTAGGGACGATTATCACCACAGTGTTGATGTCGGACGGGGAAGTTGATTTTCTAGCTGAAGACATGTTGTCCGATTGGGTCCGACTAGGCGTGCCAAAAGTGTGTAGGCGCTAAAAACTTGACGATGGGTTGATTGCAGCCAACATATGCAAACACCAGGTTTATTTCTTGGGTGCAGGCATGGAAGCCGATTTGATCCTGTAATCGGCAAAAGAATAGGGTGATTAAATCAACAATTAAGTTAATTCAATTGTTCGATGGAAAAGCGACCTAGTTGGCTATCAAGCCGATTTTGACGATAAGGTAACCGATAAATCTAATCAATTTGGATGGACATATCAGATGGATAGAGGACGTTTTTCCCGAAAAAGGCGATGCGCAACAAGATCGGAGAAAAACATACCCGAATTGGTGTAAGTGGATAAAATCAACAATCGATAATGCACAACTTTGTTGATTGAAATGAATTACAAAGTGAAGATTACAAAACTAAAAAGAGACTACTCTAAGCCGACGAAAATTAAAGTAAAACAGGTGTTTGTTTTATTGTGTTGATTTCTTCCGACGTTGCCCACCATCTTGTTTTATAGCCTCAGGTCCGATTGTAGCCTTCTCGGACTCTACCTCAAATGCCCGTGTTGGTTTCAATTTCGTCCAATACTTTCATTTTAACTCACGTCGGTTATAATCCGACAAGAGTTATATTGGCTTACATCCATTAAATCTGATACAATCTTTAATAAACCAATTATATCATACCGATTCCAACCGAATCGGCTACGTACCAAATTTGGGTGTCAACAATATTATTAGTTTGTAGCTTTTATTTGTAAAAGTTATTAGCATTTTAGTTTGTATGTATATGAGAAATGAAGACTATTAAGGATCTCAACTCAAACTAAGTTAAACATTAACTATTCTTGTAGGATAAAATGGTCTAAACTTATAGAGTACTTACGAGTGGCCTTATATGGGTTCTTCTTTATTTGTATATTTTAACTGTATTTTATTCATGTATTAGGAGCAATGCTACATACAAACTTGTTTCAAATTAATTCAAACGTGAAATGTTTTTTTTTTTTTTTTTTTTTGCATAATCAGGGTTTTCATGGTCTAATCTGTCTTAAGAATTATTTTCAATATATTTTGTGTCCGCATATACTATTTATTACCATTTGAGTTTTCAATATGTTGAAAAGTAACATATTACAAATTTAGCCCAAATTATACTCAAATCTAAATATTTCTTCATAAATAGGTTTTTTATGATCTAAGGAATCTAACAAAATTTTTCTCATTTAATTTGGAGTTCATTTACACCAAATTTGTGTTCAGCATATTTCGATTCCTTCTCTTTAATTTGAATTTATATTTTTTCCTAAAGATCAAATTGAAAAATATTTTTTATATTTGAATACTATATGATTTAACATGAATTTATGATTTTACTTCACTAAATTTGGAGTTGAAACTTAGAAGATTTTAGATTTTAATTGCTCTTTGTTTGAGAAAAACCTGGAAAATATAGAAATACGTATTCTCAGTATGAAGGCCCATTTTACTGTTTTGAATGGCTGTCTTGTGTTTGGCTGTCGGTTGGACCCCATGGGTCGGTGACGGAGAGCAGGGCGCGGCGCAGGGCATTGCCGCCGGCGGAGGAGAGGCAGCGCGGGCTCGGCCGAGGTCTAGCGAGCTGGGGGAAGCCGAGAGGACTCCAAAGGAAGGCTCAATTCAGCTCAACGATAGCCGGATAGGACTCGTAGTGGCGTCAAGTGAGGAAGATGGTGGAGGGCTGTCATCGATAGCGAGGTAAGTCAAAATTGGCTGGCTAACGGGCGGAGGAGCATGAGGGAGCTACAGAGAACCCAGGGTGGTAGCAGGCCACGGCGGAGCATGCCTAGAGACAGCTATCGACGGTGAGGTGTAGCGGCGGACGAAGACGCGTGGTGCGATGGTTCACCGGCGACCAAGAGGTTGAATTGAGGATTGGAGATTGTTCAAGGGATCAAAAGGGTGCTACGGTTTGGTTTGATTGTACTTTTCTTAGCTGAGGAATCGAATTGAATCTCCTTCTCACTGGTGTTCCTTGGCGGAGGAGAGGTCAGGCGGTCGGCTCAAATAGATGAGGAAGGTGGTGCTGCTCAGATAGAAGGCTACGGCGATGACGGTCGGTTTGTAGGGCAATGTGGCGAGCACAAGGAGTGAGCAGTGCATGCAAACAGCGCTGTGGCAACAAACTGGAAGCAATGGTGACGCCGCTCTTGAATAGATGTGCTGGCGTGTGGGGATTCTTGCCGTGGTAGCAATTCATTGAGTCTTCATTTATTGCGGCAAGAAATGGCATGGCAAAGGCGAACAGTATTATAGTAGTCAAGACTGGCAACAGTGCATGGTGAAGTAATGGTTGAGATAGGGTATGGCTGGGAATGATGATTTGATACTAAACGAGTACGGTTCTTGTGCTTGGTTGGATATATGGTTAGCTGAACTTATTACTGAAGTTTTGTGGTAGCAAATGGTCAAAGCAACATCGGCTACACATAGAGAGGTGGTTTGATCGGTGAACAGAGAGTCACTTCAGCTAGGCTTGGCTTCTTGCGTGTGACGCATCTCAGTTTGACAGAATGAAGCATGTGGAGAGGAATGGAATGAGGCTGCTTTTGTTTCTTTGTTCTTAGCTTAATGACTATGTTACTTACTGCTTACAAGTATAGTTATATAATTGCTAATATTTGTTGTTATGTTCATTAATTGGTTCAAGTGAGAAGATTTTGGTTTACATAAACTTTTCCAGATTTTATTTCTTATGGGATTTTAGGTTTTGCATTTTTTATAAATGATCGTCTCAAAACCCAGGATTTCAAGAGAATTTAGTAAAGATAAAAATTGAAAATTAAGATCATCTTTAAAATTTATTTTAGTAGTTTGTTCATTCTTTATTAGAATTCAAGAAAATGAGGTAAAGATAATAAATTTTAAAATAATATCTTGATTCCAATTAAAATTTTTATTCACTTTTATTTTTAAATTTTTATTTTCTGTTTTTGAATTTTTGGGATGTTACAGTATCATATAGAACTGGGAATAAATTTTAAAATAATATATTGATTCCAATAAAAAATTTTATTCACTTTTATTTTTAAATTTTAAATTTTTATTTTTCCTTTTTAAATTTTTTGGGATGTTACAGTATCATATAGACATCATAATGAATTGGGAATAAGAATAAATTAAAGCATGATTAATGAAATATTATAATTAAGCAAAAAAAACCAAACAACCGTTTACCGTTTTGGCATGCACTTTCCTGTTTAACCAGAGGGAATGAATTGATGTGAAGTTGACACCAACAACAAAGTTACTCCTACAGGAAATATCTGTGGGACGAAAATGGCGACTTGAGGGGGGTGGGATAGAAGCCAAATAAAATTTGAACAGATCGAAAAAGCTATACAATTTGAATAGGTGGTCGGTTGAATAGTACCCCTGAATAGGTGATCGGATGAACAACACCTCATCCAGGAGGTCGGATGAACAGTGCCCCGACCAATTGAGTTCGGATGAACAATACCCCTAATCAGCTGAGGTTGGATGAATAGTACAAGAGCAGTGGAGGTCGGATGAACAATGTTTAGGTGAATTGTACTCAGATGAACAATATCAGCACGATCTTAAAAACTAGAACTGATGTAACTTTTGATTGGCTAATCGAAAACCTATGAAACTTTGTGTGCACCTTCGTATGGATGTTAGGACCCTATTCCAACCTTGAAGTGTAAGGATTGATGTCAAAATTCTGACCTTTTTTTTTCAGTTTAGTGAAGATTGCACCAAAACCGGGTGAAATACAAAAACTCCACCCTGAGCTTACTCGTGGGGTTTTGTTGATCAAGATAATCTTGAATGACCTTCCACAAGTCACAACAAGCAAGAACACCATAGAACAACCCTTCAAACAGACAAGAATGCAATCTACAAGGATCTTTCTTGTTTTAAGCTAAGGGATCATTTTCTTGCAAAAATTGGGAAGAAGATATTGTAGATTGCCAAGATAATTGGGATATGATGAATAGAAGATTCATCCAGCAATCTTTCATCCTCGGCAGAAGATCTACAAGAACATAGAAGGAGAGGATGTAAATCCAAAGAAGCAAAAATGCAAGAATATAAATTTCAGAACTTGAAGGAAATTAAGCTTGCATCACTTGGAGAAGGAGGATTTTAAAGTCATACTACCAGGTGGGCAAAGCTTTCATTAGCATCAAAAATCTCGCTTACAAGCTTAGGGCGGGGGCATACCCCCACCCCTCTATTTAAGCATAATGGAAGTAATCTCCACCCTTAGATGATATCCTTAGCCCTCAAGAAACCTCATCAAGGGCTCAAATTCACTCCCTCACACATACATGGGCTAACCCGTAATTCAACAACATAATGGGTTTTATCCACACACACCAACTAACTTAGACACTACTCCACCAGCGAACCCTTGATTCGATGATCCTCTTTCGCTTGAGTAGGGCTCAAGTTAGCATCTCAATCATTCACTTGTCCTCTGATGGTGCTCTGGGTGTCCCGATCTTTCGATGAGAAACACACGATCGAGATGGAGACGACTTTGACGATCCGACTACACCGTACGACGACGATGCGCCTTAGCAATCGCTGAACCAACTCTGGAGGGTTATTAATCTTGCCGTAGGCACGATCAACCTGAACACGAGGTTCAATTCCTGCAAGCAACCAAAGAACAAGCAAGAACAATAGGATAAGCAATCTGAAATTGCGGATAAAAATGGAAGCGAAACAAAGTGGAGTCTTATTGACGATCTTAACAAGGTGGCTGTCCAGCACAACTCGTAGGATCAAGTTTGCACTTGGCTAAACTAATCAAATAAAACCCAAAACCCTAAGAAGCTGGTGGCTGGCTATTTATGATAGATAGGGACGTGAAAACCACGCCCAAAATAGTAGGACTCCAACTACAACTCTATTAAAAGGCCCAAAGCCCAAGTGTTCTCGGATTGGAACAGTGACGCCACTTGTTTTGTATATTCCCGTTGACTCGGACGGAATTTGGAGATGAAGCCAGATCCGTTGGAAAGAGGACGACCAAACCTTTCAAACCAGTACTCATAGACCCCGATCACACTTGTGGATCAAAAGTTATGGTTATTTTAAGTTGGTGCTGTCCCAGAGGCCGAATCCGAGTTGATCTTGTGCACCGGAAGAATTGGATTCATGCTTGACGTTTGGGGGTCCTTCTCCTTGGTTCCTAAGGACAATAAATCATCACACGGATTAAATAGCATTCCATTCATTAAATTATTTGTACGCAACCCGAGGAACGCATTCACCTGGTAATTGAATTGGCGTGCGCGAGCTCAAGTAATTGGCGCTTGTATTACATTGTTGGTTCCAATTGGGTTTGTAGGTATGGCCGTATCCATGGTAGTGATGTCCTCATCATCCTCTCGGCTTGTAGCCACTCCTAGCCTCAGTCATCCTCCAGCGACACCTTGACTGTTTGGAACCTAGCTCCCCAAGCCTAGTCCTGATCTCCTCCACCTCACCATGACTTTGCTCCAAAGTCCTACAACCATCATAGACAAGAGAAACACATCACATAGCATTGCTCAAAATGATTTGCCAACAGTAAAGCAAACACAAAACTAAGCATCCCAGCTTATCTCAGAACCACTAAAGTGTACCCGACTTCTTAAGACTAAGAGCACATAAAGCTCCAACATGTGAAGGCCCGACCACTTAAAGACCTGACAACTTAAAGGTCCGACTAGCCGAGGTTACAACTAGTCAAGGCTCTGATCTCTGGTCTTCGGCTACTCACAACAACTCAAATAGCTCATTTCAAACAAAATCAAACCTTAAGGTTCAAAACACAGTCAATTATTCATCACACACATGGGTAGACCCCCACATGGTCTTTCAATCTCCCCCTTATTAAGTATATTGACAAACCCCGAAAAGGCACAAGTTGAGTTTGAATAAAAAGAATAAAGAAATTTGATTGAAAAGCCATACTTGGTCCAAATCAAGAGAAAGCAGGATCATGACCAAGTAGGCAAGATAAAATTTAGAGGAAACCAATAGAAAGAACAAGTTTTCCACCAATGCTCTAAAAATCCACAAAAACTCAAATTTTCTCATGATCGAAATAAAAGAAAAATTTGACAACATGATCATGAGAAAGCATTTTTTTATTTTCTCCCGTTGAAGATGCCTTTTCCATGTGTTCTCCCCCTTTTGAAAATATAGACATCAAGAGAGCATGCATGCATGAAATGCAACATAGAGGAGCTTTGAAGCTTATCCAAGTGACCATTTAGACAAAGTATGACACCAAACTACTTAAATTCAGATTATGTCAAACTAAGTCATTTCAATACAAAAGCAAAGCTATGCAAAGATCAAATGGATATACTAGAGTTCAACCTAGTAAATACATTGGGAAGCTATAGGTGCATAAGAGAACCCCCATGTTCAATTATCTATTGAATGCAAATTTTTATTTTTAAGACACACAATGTGTTTAGAGAGTTTATCTTGGTGAAACATATCCTCAACTAGGAGCCATTGACAAAGGATTTCTAGGCTTCACTCTACTTTTTAATTTTGTTTTGCATTTGATAATGTAATTGACTCAAGCCACATTCGACCATCTCAAGTATGAAGCTTAAAAGAGTGGTCTTGGTCTTTCACAATACATCCCATGTTCATCTCAAGTGCAATGGGAAGCAGTCTTATGAATGTAAGGTGTTGAGATCAATTTTAGCTTGCCCAAATCAATTTTTTAACATTTTCAGCACGTATATTCATGAACAGATAGAGGATTCTAGAATACAATAAACTAGCTTAACCCAAGTTGCTCTAGGAACTCTAATAGAAACCCAGGATTTCACAAAGCATGACATAAGCACCTAGTAAAAAAATCTAGCAAGTAAAAGCTACAAGTTCTGATCAATATTTCATTAAAGCTCAATTTTAAGGTTAAGCTTAGCACAATGAATTAGTACAATTTAGACATGACTAAATTAGCAATGATCCTAAGAAAAATAGCAATGTGCATAACATCATAATTTCATCAATTGCATGATTATCAGATTCTTAAAACTCCCCCCGCAGCAAGTGAATCAATTTTAAGCAAAATTCTGATTCAAGTTCAGTTATTAGCATAATTAAATTCAAAAAATTTCAAAAGAACTCAACTAAAAACAAAAACATAAGACGCAAGGAGAAGGTGTAGAAATTGACAGTCTGGGTGATTATAGAGCATAGATAAGATGGTGAAGAACCCTACAGCTTATACTCGCTCTTATCTTTCCCATATGACTAACATAGGAAAGATGACTCTACAGACTCGAGCTAGAGAGTACACATGACCCTGTCTACCCAGGGGGTTCAAAACCTACTAGACCTATAAGACTGTGAGGGAACTGAACCTAGAGAGAAAAGAGACATCTAATTAAGCATGATAGCAACATATAGCATAAGATGAGAGGTCCATGCAAAGCATGCCATAATTCTAAGTGCAATGAGCTCCTAACACTAAGACTCAGCCCAAAAATACCCAGAGATGTAAACAAGAAGGAAATGTTGGAAATAGACACATAATACATAGTATATAAACTAGCTCCCCCTCAGGTAAGGCCGTATGGGCACACAACACCAAGCTCTCCTGTTAGGGCAACAAATCTAGAGCTATCCAAAGGCTTGGTGAAATGTCAATCAATTGATGGGCACTCTCTACAAACTGAAGCACTATGTCCCCCTTCTCTACATGGTCTCTGAGGAACTGATATCTGATATCAATGTGCTTGGCCTGGGAATGTTGCAATGGGTTCTTGGCAATATGAATGGACAAAGTGTTATAACTGAAGAGTGGAACACAGTCAAAGGCTAACCCAAAGTCCCGTAGGGTCGATGTCATCTAGAAGACCTGGCTACAACAACAAGTTGCAGCAACATACTCGGTCTCTATGGTGGACTATGCAACTCCGGGCCGCATTCTAAATGACCAAAAAATAAGAGAAGTGTCAATAAATTGGTAAGTACGACAAGTGCTCTTCTTATCTATCCTACAGTCAGCAAAGTCTCCATCTGAGAAGGTTCAAAGGGACAGATAAGAAGAGGAAGAGTATCAGATACCATAGTTAGCGGTAGCTCGAAGGTACCTAAAGATGTGCTTCACCGCCTGACGAAGAGAGGCGCGAGGAGAAGCCTGAAATTGAGCACAAAAACATACAACAAAATGTATGTCCAGTCTCGAAGCAATGATATATAAAAGGGAGACAATCATGCTCTAAAACTCCTTTTGATCAACTAATCACCATCCTCATCAAGCTCGAGGACAGTAGTGGTGGCCATAGAATTCATCCCCAACTTCCCGTTAGACATGTCAAAACATCTCAGGAGGTCTCGAGTCTACTTGATCTGGAAGATGAGCAAGTAGCTCAACTCGCCCATCATGCTCATCTCAAACTCAGTGCTCATCACATTTGAGAACTGGGTAATAAGAGAATACGAGGAGAAAATGATGTCATCAGCATAGATCTGGACGAGGAGAAAGTCTGAGTCTATATGTCTGACGAACAAGGTCTTATCCACTTTACCTATCTCAAAACTATGACTCAATAGGTAAGACTTAAGCCTCTCACACCAAGCCTGAGGAGTCTACTTAAGTCCATACAAAGCTTTAGAAGGGTTGAATACATGATTTGGATCCTTGGGGTTCTCGAATCTTGGACGTTGTCTAACATAAACCTCTTGATAAAGTTTGAAGCCCTTGGATGCCGAGAATGTGAGCAGGATCCTAATGACCTCTAGTCTACCTACATGGGCAAAAGTTTCATCAAAGTTAAGGCTCTCGACCAGAGAAAAACCCTGAGCGACTAGCCAAGCCTTGTTGCTAATGACGACCTCATCCTCACTTTGTTTGTTCTTGAACACCCACTTGGTCCCAATGACATTATGACTAGATGGGGGCTCTACAAGCTAACATACCTTGTTTCTCTCGAAGTTCTCAAGTTCCTCATGCATAGCATCAATGCAAGACATTGAATAATACATGAGAATCATCATTCGACTTAGAGGAGGCAACAAAGGCAGAGTAGAGGCAAAAAAGGGATAATCCTGATTTTGAGCACGTGACTCGTTCAACGATATCGTCAATAATCTAATCAGGTGGATGATGCATTTGAATATGGTAGGCAAGTCTAGAAGCAAAAGTGATCTCTACCTCTTGCGTGAAAAGGTAGGAACAGAGCCACTGACTGTTTGAAAAGATTAGAAGATTGCCTAGAGGGGGGGTGAATAGGCTAATTTTAATTTAAAACAATTTAAAGCAGCGGAAAGGGGTCGGATATTCCGAGTTAATATCGGAACTTCCGAATATGTCGGAACTTCCGTAATTGCTTCGGACTATCCGATTAGCACTTGACAGAAAAAGTCAAGTAGAAAGAGCAGTACGACAATTAGCTCTAGACAACTAAAATTGCACTAAAGAAAATCGATAAGATTAATCAAACAGCTAGAGACAAGAGAGAACACAATAGTTTGATTCCCAGAGTTCAGATCCTTGAGGGGATCGTACGTCTCCGTTGAGGAGGCTCCAAAGAGCCTGGGTCTATTCCAACCCTTTCCTCCCAAACCTCGGTCGCACTTGAGGCTTGGTTCCACTATTTGGTTCCTTCCCTTTCGGAGGCGGAGCCGGCCTTCACAAACTTCTCACGGCTTCCCACAATCGTTGGGGGCTCGTGAGCGACGCCTAGCCGTCTAGGAGTCCTTCAACCTCCAAGAGAAATAAATGCACTCGAATCTCGATCTTGGAGAGGTTCTCTACTTTCTCAAGATGAATACCAACTTAGCCCTTGACTTTCGATCACACTTGACAAACTCTCACTCGCTAAATGATCCCTAAGATCAAGGAGGAGAGAAAGCTCAAATGATGCTCTAGAGAATACACAAGAAGCTCAAGTGAATAGCCCAAGCAAGTGTGTAACCAGCAAAAGGAGTGAGAGAGGGGTATTTATAGTTTTGGATCAAAACTAGCCGTTACTCCTCGACTCACCTCACATCGGAATGTCCGATAAGAACTTTAACATCCAATGTGTGCAAACTACCAGACTTGGAAAGCTTCCAACGGTCGAAAACAACACGCATCGGAAAGTCCGATAACAACATCGGAACATCCGATGACTCTCAGAGGGGGAACCCAACAAAACAAGCTAAGACCACATCGGAATGTCCGAAAATAGACATCGGAACATCCGAAGAAAACAGTGGGCTCCCAAACAGGAAAACAACCACTTCGGAACTTCCGAAGAATCAACTTCGGACAATCCGAACTAGACAGAGAGCACCTTTACACAGGAAGGCACACATCGGACCTTCCGATACTCAATATCGGAACATCCGAGCCAAACAGAGAGCTCCCAATCTAAAACACAACAGGTATCGGAACATCCGAAACAGTACATCGGAGTGTCCGACCCAAACAGAACACAACGGACTAAAGCACCACTACACTTCGGAACTTCTGAAACATCGGAATGTCCGATAGAACATCGGAACATCCGACTAGAAATTTTAACACAAACTCATTCCGAAGCTAGAGAGAACACTTCTAGCCCTTGAGAGACTCGCCTAAATTCATCTTGAGTGAGGAGAACATCTCTAAGTCAATTTCAATGCATCCCTCTTAATAGTACGGCATTCCTATGACTCAATAGATTAGAATTACAAGCTTAAATACCGTTTTTCTTACTCAACGCTACTAGGGGACACTTCACGTACATAGACGATCTCTTCTTGAAGCATTTGCCTGTTCATAAACTAGTTGAACACATTAGTTTCTTTAATCGTTTGTCATTAATCACCCAAAACACATTTAGGGGGCCTAGATGCACTTTCAATCTCCCCCTTTTTGGTGATTGATGACAACACGATTAAGGACAAGTTTATAAAGCATTAAGAGAGAATAAATATAGACGGAACTCCCCCTCAAAATGTGCATTGAGAATGTAACTTGAAAACAAATGCACTTTTCGAGAGAAAAAAAATGGAGCTCCCCCTATATCCTTGCATAGGAGATTTAACACAAGATAGACAGGATAATCAGTATGGATAAATAATAACCATCAAGTTAGCAAAAGATCTCCATGCAAAAACAATAAGGAGTTTAAAACGATAATAACATTCAACAACGAAGTTTTAAACCAAATAAACTAAGTTCCAAGTTCACGGACTCAACGACTTTGAACCAGTGATAGATAGATAAATTTGTCATCTCTCCCCCTTTGGCATCAAGCACCACAAAGGATAGAGAGAGAGATGGGGAGACTAATCAGACTCCTCTGATGCAGCTTCATCTGACCCAGATTCTTCGTCGTCATCCTCAGACTCTGACGCATCAGGTGCTGGAGCAAAGGGATCCTCGATCTCTTCTTCACTTTCCTCGTCCTCTGAGCACTCCAGATTCAGATGCCTTTGGATATCCTTGAGTCGCTTGGCATTCTTCTTCTGGTTTTCCTCGAAAGGTTGCTCTTGCAAAGAACAAATATTGACTTCAAAGCTCGCAGAATAGGTGAAGAAGATCCGCTGGGAGCAGAAGCTGAAGGAGTAGCAACAGAAGAGGTAGTCCTCCTGGTGGAAGCCCTGGTGGCTCGCTGAGATGGGGCCTTGATTGCCCTGACTTGAAGCGCCACATGCTTTCCATCACACTCAAACTGCTGCCCAGTCACTTGTTCAATCAAATGCATGATAAATGGAGCATATCCACAGCTCCTTCTGGGCTCCTGTCCAATGAGTATGATCTCATTCCAGATGAAGTCAAAGACATCGAAGGGTCTCTGACCATCTTGCATTCTGCTCAGGAGATTTCTGGTGAAAGACAGGACATGAGAAGCATCACCTTCTTTAGGAGCCAAAGTCTTCCTGAAGAGTCTGTTCAGAATGGCAAAGAAGGGCTTCATCCCCTTGGTGTCACCTGGCTCGAACTCTGCATTATCCTCATACAAGAAATTTAGGTTTGATGCACCAAGAGAGACCTCATTGTGGATTTGATCTTTGTCCCTGGAGTCTGCCTCTGTGAAATCAAGTAATCTGGCAAACTGAACATATGTAGTTTCATACCAAGTTCCCTCAGTCATCCAGTGAAGAGTAGAGACTCGATCCCTGGAGACATACATTGTAGCAAAGAACTGAGCTATGATCTCTACATTCCAATCTGCTGAAAAGCCATGATCCTTTTGGTGTTAGTTCTTTCACAGGCTGTAATAACTTCATTGAATGTAGCATCATCTGCTGCAGCCATATACTCCCAATCAATCCATTGCATTTGGATTACCGGATTCTTTCTAGGATAAATGACTGAAGCATAAAAGTCTTGCTGAAAGAATGTCCAGAAACGTGAGTCAGAAGAGAACTGGTCATTCCGCTTTGGATTTTCTTCACGAGCTCTTCTCACTTGTGCTGCTTTTCCTTTGTAGCTCACTGGCTTCCTCTGCAGTCTAGGGTTCCTCTCAGGCGCTCTCAATCTCGGCATGTCTCTAGCCTGAGATCCTGAGGCACCTGCAATACCCTTGCCTTTCCTAGAGGGTAGCGGTGCTCCACGAGGCACATTGACTGTCTGAGTGGCCTGAGCAGCAGGTTCACTGATTGTAATGCCTGGTTGAGATCCTCGAGCTGAGGCTCGCTTTGTTCTTGCCCCAGTAGGAGTCTTGCGTTTGCGACTGGCAATGACCTTAGCCGGATCCTGAGGAGGCTGATCACCTTGACTTGGATCCATCTGACACCAGCTGATAAGAGAGTAGCGAGATATGATAGATGAAACTAGAGAGAGAGCTGGCTTTAGTGCTGTACTGTCAACATCGGAAGTTCCGACATAGTATCGGAAGTTCCGACTTTACATCGGAAGTTCCGACAGAGAATTTCGGAAGTTCCGATATATTCGGTACAACCCTAAAACTAGGATTCCAACCAAATCAACCAAAGGAATTCGATAAAACTTGAGATCTAGGCGAGGAAACACTAGAGCAACAAGTCTACCGAAAGATATGATCAAGAATTTCACAAAGAGGAATAATCTCGAGATTGGGGATCTAGGTTTACCTGAGAATACGAAAATCAAGATTAACACGAGAAGAGATCCTCCAAGCCGAAGTAAAAACTTCCTTGGAGAGAGATCGGAGTTTCCGTAGGCTCGGAGACTCCGAAGACGACAAGAGATGAAGAGAGGAGAACCGTACGGAGGCTAAGGAATAAACAAATGAGGAGTAGGGGCCAACCGAGCGGTCCTTTTCAAGCGTTTACACACACTTCGGAGGTTCCGAACTGAAGTTCGGAAGTTCCGAACGATTTGATTTTCCAGAAAGTCGGAATGTCCGATATAGGATATCGGATGTTCCGAAGAGTTCAAGTTTCCAGCGAACCAAAAGCTGAGCAGGATTCGGATATTCCGATAAAAATATCGGATGTTCCGAAGAGTTCAAAAACACAGAATTCGGATATTCCGATGACACGATCGGAAATTCCGAAGAGTTGATTTTTCCAGCTGACAAGGAGAAAGGATAGGATTTCTGAGATGGAAGAAATTGAGACTTTGAGACAGTGAACTCGGCAGTCACCCTACTTGTGATCAGAGATCAAAACAACAGTCGAAGCTATGATCACAGGTGGAATGACTAAAGATGCAATTGACAACTCAACTCTTTCAAAGACAGATAATTAAATTTTGCAATCCTTTTATTTTGAAATCACCAAGAATAGTAACTATATATGCGAGCAAGATGTCAAGTCACATTCCGATAGTCTAGGATGTTTAGCTCACTTCTCAATTCGCAAAATCGTTTCTCATCAAGAGGTTTGGTGAAGATATCAGCCAATTGTTTCTCGGTTCTCACATAGGTAATATCTATGTCTCCCTTAAGAGAGTGATCTCTAAGGAAGTGGTGTCGGATGTCTATATGCTTGGTCCGAGAGTGTTGAACAGGATTGTTGGCTATTTTGATTGCACTCTCATTGTCACATAAGAGTGGTACCTTCTCCATGTTAAATCCAAAATCCTTTAAGGTTTGCCTCATCCATAATAATTGTGCACAACAACTTCCTGCGGCAATGTATTCGGCTTCCGCGGTGGATAGAGCCACTGAATTTTGTTTCTTTGAGGACCAAGACACTAGTGATCTACCTAGAAATTGACAAGTCCCCGAAGTGCTTTTTCTATCCACTTTGCAACCCGCATAATCAGCATCCGAATAACCAATTAAATCAAATTTTGATCCTTTAGGATACCAAAGCCCTAAACTAGGTGTGTGAACTAAATATCTAAGAATTCTTTTCACGGCTACTAGGTGGCACTCTCTAGGAGCGGCTTGAAATCTTGCACACATACACACACTAAGCATAATATCAGGCCTAGATGCACAAAGATAAAGCAATGAACCTATCATAGATCGATATACCTTTTGATCCACGGGATTACCTTCTTCATTTAGGCCGAGGTGTCCGTTTGTCGTCATGGGTGTATGGATTGACTTGGCGTTCTCCATGTCAAACTTCTTGAGCATGTCCTTGATGTACTTTGTTTGACACAAGAATGTCCCTTCCTTGAGTTGTTTGATTTGAAATCCGAGGAAGAACTTTAACTCACCCATCATTGACATCTCAAATCTTTTCGTCATCAATCTACTAAACTCTTCACAGAAGCTTTTGTTAGTGGAGCCAAATATGATGTCATCGACATATATTTGGCACACAAATAAATCATCATCAACATATTTTGTGAATAGAGTAGGATCGACTTTACCAATTTCGAAACCCTTTTTAATAAGGAAATCCTTAAGGCATTCATACCATGCTCTAGGTGCTTGCTTAAGCCCATAGAGCGCCTTATGGAGTTTGTAGACATGCGTAGGGTTTTTGTGATCCTCCATTCCCGGCGGTTGCTCAACGTAAACCAATTCGGCAATTGGACCATTTAGGAATGCACTCTTGACGTCCATTTGATAAAGCTTGAAATCATGGTGAGTAGCAAATGCAACCAATATACGAATTGACTCTAATCTAGCAACTGGAGCATAAGTCTCAGCAAAATCCAAACCTTCGATTTGAGTGTATCCTTGAGCTACCAACCGAGCCTTGTTTCTTGTGACAACTCCGTTCTCATCTTGTTTGTTGCGGAAGACCCATTTAGTTCCTATCACGTTTTGATTTGGTCTTTCCACCAACGACCACACCTTGTTTCTAACGAAGTTGTTGAGCTCTTCATGCATTGCCATTACCCAATCCGGATCTTTTAGTGCATCTTCCACCTTCAATGGTTCCAAAGTAGACACAAAAGAGTAATATTCGCAAAAATTAGCTACTCTTGAGCGTGTAGTTACCCCCTTTTGAATGTCGCCTAGAATGTTGTCAACGGGGTGATCTCTTTGGATGCTTTGATGCACTCTTGGATGTGGAACTTGAGATGTTTGTTGAATTGACTCATTATCTTCAACTTGATCATCCTCCAAGAGTTTGCTTGAACTATCTTGAGGAATGTTTTGATTTTGATTTGAGGTAGGAGGCTCAACTTGCATAGAGGAATTGTCTTGATGCTCCTTTTCTTGCGGCCTCACTTCACATATAGCCATCTTCTTGATTGCAATGCTTGGCTCTTCCTCATTTTCTAACATATTTAGATCAACTTGCTCTACTTGAGAGCCGTTAGATTCATCAAATGTCACGTCTCTCGCTATTTCAACGCAACCCGAGGTTTTGTTGAAAACGCGATAGGCATAGGCATTTGATCCATATCCTAGCAAGAAACTTTCATCGATCTTAGGAGCAAATTTAGAGTTCTTGGGTTTCTTGTTAAGAATGAAACATTTACTACCGAAAACTCTGAAATATGAAACATTTGATTTGTTACCGGTGAGGAGTTCGTAAGCCGTTTTCTTCAATATTTTGTGGAGATATAAACGGTTGATGGAGTGACATGCGGTGTTGACGGCTTCCGCCCAAAAGTGATCGGAGATCTTGTACTCGTCAAGCATTGTCCTTGCCATCTCAATCAACGTCCGATTCTTCCTTTCTACCACTCCATTTTGTTGAGGAGAATATGGAGCGGAGAACTCGTGCTTGATCCCTTCTTCATCAAGAAATTCTTCGACTTGAATGTTCTTGAATTCGCTTCCATTATCACTTCGAATCTTCTTGATCTTCAACTCGAATTCATTTTGGGCTCTTCTTGCAAATTTCTTGATTATCCCTTGTGTCTCACTTTTCTCTTGCAAAAAGAACACCCACGTGAAGCGTGAAAAGTCATCAACAATGACTAAACCATACTTGTTACCTCCGATGCTTATATAAGCAATGGGTCCGAAGAGGTCCATGTGTAGAAGCTCCAATGGTCTTGTCGTTGTCATGATGTTCTTTGCGGGATGACGCGCTCCAACTTGCTTTCCGGCTTGACAAGCGCTACAAATCCTGTTTTTCTCAAACTCAACATTCGTTAGTCCAATGATGTGATCACCCTTTAGAAGCTTGTCGAGGTTCCTCATGCCAACATGAGCTAGCCGGCGATGCCACAACCAACCCATGCTAGACTTTGCCATCAAGCATGTTTGAAGTTTAGCGCTATTTGAATTGAAATCAACCAAATAGAGCTTACCCTTCAAATATCCTTTAAAAGCAATTGAGGAGTCGTCTCTTCTAAAGACGGTCACATCCAAATTAGTAAATAGACAATTATAACCCATCTCGCAAAGTTGCGACACGGATAACAAATTGTAATTTAAGGACTTAACTAGCAAGACATTTGATATTGAATGATCATTAGAAATGGCAATTTTACCTAATCCCATTACCTCACCTTTACCATTATCGCCAAACACAATATTTTCATATTGTGACCCTTTCTCATCAAAAGATGAAAACATTTTCTTTTCTCCGGTCATGTGGTTTGTGCAACCACTATCAAGCACCCAACTTGATCCCCCGGACGTATAATCCTACGAAAAACGCATCAAGTCTTGTTTTTAGGTACCCAAATTCTTTTGGGTCCTTGCATGTTAGTAATCAATACTTTCGGTACCCACACCTTCTTTTTGCTCACATCATTAGAGTGGTGGGCACCAACATAATGAGCAACCACTTTACCACGGTGGTTCCTCTTCAACATATAAGATGCATAGTGAATAGATTTTGATGTATGACATTGAGGATGCCCTTTTGATTCTTGCCCGGTCTTGATGACATGTGTGGTGGTCAATGGTTGTTTGTCATTTCCTTTGACAAACTTGATGCATTCCTTACCTTTTACAACCACACGGTCATTTCCTTTGCATTCATACTTATCATATCCTAGCCCTTCTTTGTTTTTGTTGCCTTGACCATTTATGGTCTTATATAGGGCATCCTTGGATTGATAAGTTTTCATGCAACCGTATCTTACCAAGGCACTTAGTCTCTCGTTTTCGCTTTTTAATACTTGTACGAATTAAGAGTTAGTAGTACAAGCATTAATGTCAACATTGTAGCAACGAGAGCAACCATTGCTAGTGGAAGGAATAGATGCCAAAAATGAATCAACAATTGGAGTATTTAGGTCGTTAAGAGATTCAATTTGCACTTCAAGAGCTTGAAGATTGTTTTCTAGTCTAATAGCATTCTCTTGAAGTGACTCATTTGAACTCTTAAGCATTACAATTGAGTTATTAGCTAAATCAAGCTTTTTGGTTAACAACTCAATTGTCTCCTTTTCTTTAGTAAGGACCTTCTCGAGAGCAAGATTTTTCTTTTTCTCACAAACTAGCAACTCTTCTTGCTTCTCGAGAGTTTCCTCTTGGCTATCTATTCTTTTCAATAGCTTATGGATTTTATCAATAGCCGATTTGCTTAAATCACAAAATAGACCATCATCATTATCATCATCACTATCTAATTCACTACTACTACTTGAAGGTTTCGACTTAGTCATTACCTTCCGCCCTTTTGCCATGAGACAAATGGGTGTGTCGTCGTTATCGGTGTCGCTCATGTCGCCGAAGAGTGATTTTGTTGGAGGAGCGGCTTCAATGGCGATGGTGGCGACTCCTTCATCATCGGTGTCGGAGTCGGAGTCGTTTGAATCCCATTCTTCGCCAATATGGGCTCGCCCCGAGTACTTCTTCTTGTAGCCTTTATTTTTCTTGCTTGGCTCACTCTTCTTTTGCTCATTTGAGGAGGTCTTCTTCTTTGGACAATCGGCGATGAAGTGTCCAACTTCACCGCACTCATAGCAAGCCCTCTTCACATTTCTTCTTCTCCTTGACTTGTCATTGAAGTTCTTCTTGTATTTGCTTGACCCGTCATACTTGAGAAATTTCTTAAACTTTCTCACAAACAACGCCAAGTCTTCCTCATCATCGCTTTCATCTTCCTCATCATCACTTGATGTTGATTCTTCTTTCTTGCTTGCCTTCAAAGCTATTTGCTTCGGTCTTGAGCTCGAGCTTTGCTTGGCAAGATTCTTCACTTCTTTTGCTTCTTCCTCCATGAGTTCATGTGAAAGAATTCTTCCGAGCACGTCATTTGGAGTGAGCCTTTTGAAATCTTTTCGCTCTCGTATAAGGGTTACGAGAGTAGAGTTCCTTGGGGCAAAGGCTCTCAACATCCTTTTTACCATGACGTGGTCTGTCATATCCTTGCTTCCAAGCCCTCTTATCTTGTTTACGAGGATCATCAAGCGGTCATACATTTGTTGCGGAGTCTCATCATCATTCATGACAAATCTCCCCAACTTGCCTTCTAGCAATTCAATCTTTGATTCCCTTACACTTGATGTACCCTCATGTGCTACTTGGAGTGTGTCCCATATCTCTTTGGCTTCTTCCAAGCCGTCCACTTTGTTGAATTCCTCGGGACTCAACGCTCCAAGCAACACGCTTGCGGCTTGAGCATTACGGTGGATGTTTTGCTCTTGTTCCGGCGTGAGCTCCATATCGTCTTCCGGCATATCTAAACCTGTGCAAACAATCTTCCAAACACTAGGATGGAGTGACATCAAATGCATTTTCATCTTGTGCCTCCAAGCGGAATAGTACGTGCCATCAAAGAAAGGAGCACGCCCGGAGGGCACAGTGATATACGAATGCGAAGAGGAAGTATTTAATTTTTCATAATTGAAAGGAATTTGAGCTCCCTGAGTAGATGTAGAGGTAGCTTCCTCTTTGCTCTTGCCGGGAGTTCCATCTCCGGCTCTCGGACTATTTTGCTCGTCCGTCACGACAACCTTCAACCCGGTGTTGGCCATCACGTTCCTTCAAGCGGTTAAGCCTTCGAGAAGGTTTGGCTCTGATACCAATTGAAAAGATTAGAAGATTGCCTAGAGGGGGGTGAATAGGCTAATTTTAATTTAAAACAATTTAAAGCAGTGGAAAGGGGTCGGATATTCCGAGTTAATATCGGAACTTCCGAATATGTCGGAACTTCCGTAATTGCTTCGGACTATCCGATTAGCACTTGACAGAAAAAGTCAAGTAGAAAGAGCAGTACGACAATTAGCTCTAGACAACTAAAATTGCACTAAAGAAAATCGATAAGATTAATCAAACAGCTAGAGACAAGAGAGAACACAATAGTTTGATTCCCGGAGTTCAGATCCTTGAGGGGATCGTACGTCTCCGTTGAGGAGGCTCCAAAGAGCCCGGGTCTATTCCAACCCTTTCCTCCCAAACCTCGGTCGCACTTGAGGCTTGGTTCCACTATTTGGTTCCTTCCCTTTCGGAGGCGGAGCCGGCCTTCACAAACTTCTCACGGCTTCCCACAATCGTTGGGGGCTCGTGAGCGACGCCTAGCCGTCTAGGAGTCCTTCAACCTCCAAGAGAAATAAATGCACTCGAATCTCGATCTTGGAGAGGTTCTCTACTTTCTCAAGATGAATACCAACTTAGCCCTTGACTTTCGATCACACTTGACAAACTCTCACTCACTAAATGATCCCTAAGATCAAGGAGGAGAGAAAGCTCAAATGATGCTCTAGAGAATACACAAGAAGCTCAAGTGAATAGCCCAAGCAAGTGTGTAACCAGCAAAAGGAGTGAGAGAGGGGTATTTATAGTTTTGGATCAAAACTAGCCGTTACCCTCGCACTCAGCCTCACATCGGAATGTCCGATAAGAACTTCGGAACATCCAATGTGTGCAAACTACCAGACTTGGAAAGCTTCCAACGGTCGAAAACAACACGCATCGGAAAGTCCGATAACAACATCGGAACATCCGATGACTCTCAGAGGGGGAACCCAACAAAACAAGCTAAGACCACATCGGAATGTCCGAAAATAGACATCGGAACATCCGAAGAAAACAGTGGGCTCCCAAACAGGAAAACAACCACTTCGGAACTTCCGAAGAATCAACTTCGGACAATCCGAACTAGACAGAGAGCACCTTTACACAGGAAGGCACACATCGGACCTTCCGATACTCAATATCGGAACATCCGAGCCAAACAGAGAGCTCCCAATCTAAAACACAACAGGTATCGGAACATCCGAAACAGTACATCGGAGTGTCCGACCCAAACAGAACACAACGGACTAGAGCACAACTACACTTCGGAACTTCTGAAACATCGGAATGTCCGATACAACATCGGAACATCCGACTAGAAATTTTAACACAAACTCATTCCGAAGCTAGAGAGAACACTTCTAGCCCTTGAGAGACTCGCCTAAATTCATCTTGAGTGAGGAGAACATCTCTAAGTCAATTTCAATGCATCCCTCTTAATAGTACGGCATTCCTATGACTCAATAGATTAGAATTACAAGCTTAAATACCGTTTTTCTTACTCAACGCTACTAGGGGACACTTCACGTACATAGACGATCTCTTCTTGAAGCATTTGCCTGTTCATAAACTAGTTGAACACATTAGTTTCTTTAATCGTTTGTCATTAATCACCCAAAACACATTTAGGGGGCCTAGATGCACTTTCACTGTTGAAGAGTCAGAATGTAAGGGCTGGTCTGCCTAATGTGTAGAAATAGAAACAAGAGGCACCTTAGGTGTAGAGGGGACTGGATCAGGTAGAATACCGTCTTCTCCAACATCCTCATTCTCTACAAAGATGGTGTGGGAGAGAGGAGAAGAACCTGAAATATCTAGCCTAATAACTGGACTAGCCTCATCAAAGGTAATCTCACATGCCTCTATCATCCTACTTGCCTCACAAGTCCAAACCTTATAGCTTTGAGAAGAAGTTGAGCAACCTAGAAAGATCCCATCAAAAGAACGTGACTTGAACTTATCTAGGTTTTCAAACTTCAAAAAGAAGTACTTGCATCTAAACACACGAAAATGAGCAACACTTGGCTTTCACCATACCACAACTCATATGAGGTATGGTGTAAATACTATTCGACACATGGAAAGCTGTAGCTATAGCCTCAGCCTAAAACTTCCTAGAAGTGTTGTACTCATCTAACATCATCCTAGCCACCTCAAACAAGGTCCTATTCTTCCTCTCCACTATGCCATTTTGCTGAGCGACAGATGGAGAAGAGAATTGATGCTCAATACCCAACTCAGTACAGAAACTCTCAAAGTAGAAATTCTTAAACTCCATACCATTATCACTACGTATAGATCATAAGGCACTCGGGAGCTCAATAGACAACCTACGAACCAAAACCCTAAAGTGGGTAAAAGACTCATCCTTCGATGCCATAAAGAGTACCTAAGAATATCTCAAAAAATCATCAACAATAACAAGAATGTATCATTTCCCACCCGCAAGCTGCACTCTAGTTGGACCAATAGTATCCAGTGTAATTGTTGTCCTGGTGCATCAGTCATCACAATAGTGTCCAGGGGATGCGAAGTAGCAACTATCATGTCATGTCTGTAACACCCCGGCATTTAATATGCCCGAATGCTACCAAACATAAGCTAAACAACAACTAAAAAAATCACATTTAAACATAAATTCCAGCAAAGGTACATATGCTAAAAACCGATATTTCGGCAGCATCTCCTTTGTTTTTTTCATGAATTAACACAATATCAATATCATGGCAAGATATATCATAGCACACGACATCTAAAACATCAACATAAATGGATGTATCATCAAACTACGCCAATAATACCACGCTCAACCACTTCAAAAACTATAACGAAGCAAATAAGGGATCACAAGCATGCTAGATTAAACCATACATTAACTTTATGGCACAACTCTTAAAATCATGTCTCCAAGTGATTAATCATAGACTATGATGGTGGAGCTACGTGTAGAAGTGTAGCTAAACCCCTTTTTCCCGCATGTCGATCTCAAAGTACCTAAAAACAACATAAAACACAAGCGTGAGTTCGAAACTCAGCAAGCATATTGTAATGGACAACAATAACAATATCATAGAAAATAACATCTCACATCATGTATATCATCTCAATCATGAACACTTTAACAAAATCATCATCATTGTGTATGCAATGCAATGCAATGCTCATATCTCCTTGGAAACTCATACCGGTATGGTTGAGTACACACCGTCGGTGTGCACCCTCTCCCCTTCCATCCCGAAGATGGAGGGTGCCTACTCCTCGCTTCCACAACCCACGGTAGATGGAATCACGATGTAGGACTTACTCTATTGGCTCTCGGATTAGTCATAACTTTCTCACCGACCTTCTCGGATTAGTTAATTACTTTCTCACCGCCCCGGGCCATGTAACATGTCATGTATGCAAGCATGCCAACATCATATAAAACTCATATTTTAACACATGGCGTCATAACATCTTAAACATGCTCATCATATCATAGCAATCATTAACACATGGCAAGTGGACATATATCATGTAAACAATTCCATCTAATCTCAACATGCAACCTACAACTCGCTATCCATCACAACACACTTGCCTCAACCACGTGCAACGGATTGGCGGGAAGTAGAAGGCACTCCCGGGGTCACACCTCCTGCACAGGGGTATCACACAATCACAATCATAACCACAAAACAGTACGCAAACCCCCATCTAACCCGACATTGCTCCCTACTCGCAAAACCTAAAACAGAGGTTCTGTCCCGTCGGGACAGCAGCCTTGCAAAAGGCATAACTTGAGTTCTGGGACTCCGAATGAATTAAACGAGTACACCCTCGCGTAGCTTAGGAAATTTCCCAACTTTCTCTAGGTATATGGAAAGACTGATTCGGACTCTAAAGTCGTCTAATCTACAGATTACCGAGATCTGTTCCAATCGCGTCACAGATTTTAACGCGCTCGGTAAAATGGCCATAACTTTCAAAAGGCTGATCGGATTTTAACGTGCTTTATGTCCACGGAAAGATAATTAAATTATCTACAACTTCTTTTAAGTCCGTACGGACAGATTCGGATTCGAAATCGACGAAAACTCGAACCCTAGCCCGACTGCTCAATCTGCCCGAAAACAGAAACGTGGCAACGTCTAGATCTAACCCAAAGAACTCCAATCCAGCACCACCAATTGATCTAAAAACTTGATAATCACCCTAAGAACAGTACCTAGATCAATTCAAAGGATCCCCATGATCATACCTTTGCCCAACGAACGAATCTCCAATAGATCTCCTCGCGGATCGCTCCTCGCTCCACGCTCCTCGCTCCTCGCTCCTCGCTCCTCGCTCCAACGAATGGATCCACAAGGTGCAGAGGTGTGGAGACCACCTGTAGGACCGAATATAGCAATCAGAGGGGGGGGTGAATGATTGTGCGGAAGCTAAAACCAAATTCTTGATGTATTAAAAGTTTACCCCAAAATAGAACCAAATAATTGCCTCGTTTTCGAAAAAAACAGAATGATAGAGGTTTGGTAAAACGCGAATTCCCAGAGATCCATCCGTCCGATCAATCTGAAAGTTGGACACAAGAAACTAGATTCCAATACGAATCAAACCCAAAAAGAATCAGCTCAATCGGACTTACGGATCAAAAGTTATGACCTTCGCAAGCTTACTGTTCCAGAAGATGGCGAGAATAAATCTAACTAGAATTGTAGCTCGCCGAAAGATTTGATGAACTTGATCTTTATTTCTCCTTTCTTTTGTCTAAAATACTCCAAACAAAAGAGTATAACCCTAAAGCTTGCACAAAGCTTGATTGCCTTCAACAGGAGGCAACCCCTCTATTTAAAGAAGGCAAACACACCTAATCCTAGAAGGAGTCCTAATCCTAGAAGGATTCCTAATCCTAAAAGGATTCCCACTCCTAATCCTAGAAAGAGCATGTATTCAACACAACTCCACTTGGCCCAACCTGGCCGAGTACAACTCTTGCACGCGTATGGCAACCCTACCATACTCACGTGACTAACACTTTGCACGCAAATGACCTCATGCCATTCTCACGTGACTAACCATTCTTCATGTGCACCATTCTCTTAGCCCGAACGTCCCGCATGACATCCTTGACCACCAGGACCTCGGTTCCCCTGAACCTAGTCGAACCTCGGTTCCTCCATGAACCTAGTTCCAGTCCGTCATCGACCACATTCGCCCTCGAGCAATACACGCACATGAACAAACCACAAAACGATTCCGATCACAAATACGCGACTTGACTCACATTAAACCATGCAACCACTAACAGGAGTGCTTTGCATTAAATATTCTAAGAACACGATTGCAAAACACGAACAAAAATCTTTGCAAAAATCAAAAGCTTTTCAAATAATCAAACTGATTTCAGATCTTTTCAAATAATGCAACCATAAAATAAGTCTGGTCGACATATCAAACTAGTGTCAAATCTGTTTCAAATACTCATCATAAAAATCAAATGGATCAAAAAAAACGATCCTTCAATCTCCCCTTGATGAGTAATTTGACAAAACACAATATAAGATTTGACAAGAGATTGAGCAAGAACCAAAAGACCAAATAATCCCAATTCAAAAACCTCCTTGACTTGTTCTCCCCTTTTTGACAAAATAGTCACCAAGATCTCAAAACTCCCCTTAATGAATGCATTATCTCAAGCTTTGAAGTATATTCAAGGTATATAATCAAAGTAAAGCATTTGAAGAGTTTTAGGAGAACTTTCTCATTTTGTATCAAATTATCCAATGAGAAAGCAAATTGTGAGAATATGGAGGCTCTAACACATAGAATAGTTATTGCATAAGCAAATTAGAGCAAACAAGTAAAATGTCATAAACAGATTTTGCCAAAGCGAAAAAGAAATCTATCATGAGCATAGAGAGACTTTCAAATTCACTAATATTTGTCTCAAGCCTTTTTCAACCATTTGAATTTCCTTTTTCTCTTTTAGCAAGTTTGACAATTTTGCTTTGTGATCAACAGGGATGACAAGTAACTGCACACTAGCCCATACTTGTGTATGAGTAGGTAGTTCTTTCTTGTATCTTTCTCAGTTTAAATTGGCAAGTGGCTTCACATTGTTCTGAACTTTTGTTTAGACAAGTAGCCTTTTCTTGCATCTTTTGCATTTAAATCCCTGGCAAGGAAGCTGCACATTGTACTAAACTTGTGTTTAGTCAAGTAGCTTTTGCTTGCATCTTTTTCAACTTGCTTTTAACATTAAAACACTGATTTTGCTTGAGACTCATAATGATCATTTGAAGTCCAACAAAAAGCTCACACATAGTTTCTAATCAGCTCTAGCCTTTCAACAGATGACAAGAAACTTTTAAGCCTATTTCACAAATGCAATACCATAATGAACAAGAGCCAAAATATTCTCGAAAAGCATCTCAAATTGAATTATTTTAGTCTTTTAGTCTTTTAGTGAGAAGTGAAGTGATGTAGCATATTTGACTATATACACAAGAATAGTCAACAAAGCTTTGTACTACATGATGCAATGAAAACAGGGGTTTTTACTTGAGGTGTAAAGTCAAAATACCACTTATAAAAAAATCACTTCTAGGAACCAAAGTCAAGTAAGCCAAAAAGAGATAAACTCACGACTCCCCCTCAAATCAACCCATGGGGATGAATGATCCCAAGTTCACCGCGTAAGAAAGCAAAACGAGAAAAATCAAGCGGTTTAGTGAAAATATCAGCAAGTTGAGCACCCGAATCAACAAATTTCAGTTCAATAGCTCTTTTTTCAACATGATCTCTAAGAAAATGAAATCTGATGTCAATGTGTCCAAGAAAGAGAATTACTCAAGAAGTGGCATGAACGGATGTACTTTTTCTATCAATTCCACATCCTCCAAATTCAGCATCAGAGAAAGGTCTTAAACTAATGCGTGAAGAAGCAGAAAGCCAAATGCCAAAATCTTGAGTACCACGGAGATACCTTAAAATCCTCTTGATAGCTTGTCGATGTGAAGCACGCGGGGAAGCTTAAAAAAACGAGCACACAAGCACACAGCAAACTCCAATTATCTCATCCTCAACAGCATCATCATCATCTTCATCAACAAAGATACTCTCCCCCTGAACATATGCACCTGTACCTGCACTATTTGGACTAGTGCCTTTTGCAAAAACAGAGGTGGAGGAAGCATCTTGAAAAATAACACTTTTAGCACGAGATGCACAAGTGAAGGAGGAGAACCAATTCTTATCATCGGACATGTGACGTGAGCATCCGGAATCCACTAGCCATATGTTCTCCTTCCTCGCGTGAGAAGCCTACATAGAAGCAGAAAGTGTCGATGTCTCGGTACTGGGGTTAGAAATAAGATGTTTAGGAATCCAGTACTGAGACACACGACACACAACAGTTGGCACAACACGGGCATTCTTATGCATAAAAGAAGATTTGTCTTTTCTCGTGTTCTTAGCAACAAGAGGTATTTGCATCACCCTAGGCACATAATGAGAAATGAAACGTGCCTGTCTGAAATTAGACCTAGCATTAAACCTTTCTCTCTTTTGTTGTTTAGCTAGTCTAAAGCAAAAGTCTACTAGATGTCCATCTCTACCACAATGAGTGCAAGTGTACTTAACATGATGTTTTGCTTTAACAGTAGAAGCACATTTTGCATTCATCATAGTAGAAGATAAAAGACCACCAGATTTAAAGACATTTTTCTTAGGCTCATTGACAATTTCAAATTTTCCACTTCCAAGTGTTTTGACAACAGTGGGAGCATGTGATTTATGATGAGCATAAGAATCAAAACCTAAACCCTTGTTACGAGTCTTGACTTTTGATTGATCCAAAATCATGTTTAGGTTTTTCTTGCCATCGATGAAACGTTCCAAAGAATTTTGCAAGTAATCAACTTTCTTAGCAAGAGTTAAACAATTATCACAAGGAGTGTCAATTTTAGCTTTACATTTACGGCAATTTGAACACGAGTTAATTTCATGAGTGAACATGTCATTTTGTTAATTGTGTAACTCTACAATTTGCATCTTTTAGTTTCAACTCAAGAATTGAACATTTAGAGCAAGCAATTTGATCATGTAAACTATCGATTAGAGCAACCAATATTTTTCACAAGTTTTTCATTTTTCAATTGTTCGGCATAAACTTGTTCTAGTTTAATGACATGTTCCTCTTTTAGAGACTTAATTTCAAATTTGAGATCTAAGCAAGTATCACAAATATTTTCAGAATTTGAATTTCTAAGATCAAAGTTTTCAGATTTTAGCATGGATAGATCTTTTTCTAAGTTTTTATTTTTGAGTGAAGATTTTCTTAAAGATTTTCTCAATATGACTAAAACTTCACAAAGCTCATCATCTGAAGGCATTACCTCATCACCGTCATTTGGAGGTCTTTGTCGTTGTCACTAGAATCACTAGTGTTCCCTTTTGCCATGAAGCACTGATCCGGTGAAATCCTTCTCTTTCAGCCTTCGTTTGCTTCGCTTCCTTCTCATCTTGATTGAGTCATCAATGTCGCTTAAGTCTAAGCGACCAATTGCCTCGAAGACTTTGTTGAGCATCTTCTTCGTCCGTTGCTTATTTTTATCCTTGCTCTCTCTTGGCCGGAAGGACTTGGAGGAGTTGCTTTGCTCCTTCTCCTCTCTATCTTTGTTCTTGAAACATTTAGCACGGATGTGCCCTGCCTTACCTTGATTGTAGCAAAGTGGATGGAGGCTCCTTTTCTTTCCCTTGATCTCATGTAAGCTGCATTAACACGCTTGGAAAGAAGAGCAAGTGTATCTTCTGGTATTTGATCTAGCTGTTCATCACTAAGAGCACTCAAAGCAGTAATGGAATATGATGATGAAGAACTAGTAGCATTGTCATATGAAGAGGAATTAGCATTAAGAGCCATAGAGTTATCATTGGATGTTCTTGAAACAATGTCTATCTCAAAAGTCTTGAGACTAGAATATAGTTTATCCAAAGTCATTTCACTCATCTTGTGAGCTTCCCTAAAAGCAGTCACTTTCATTTGCCGATTTTAAGATCAAGAGATGATAGGAAATGTCTAGCATTTTCAGAGTCAGTGTACTTTACATCTACTGACTCTAAGATTGTTTAAGATTACATTAAAGCGAGCAAAACAATCATCTAGAGATTCTCCAGAGTTCATTTCAAATCTAGTGTATTCCTTTTCAAATTGATCTTGCCTAGCTTCTTTTACAGAGTCAGTGCCCTCATGATAATCTTGAAGAGATTTCCAAATTTCATGAGCAGTGAGTAAATGACAGACTCTATCGAATTCTTTTCTAGCAAGTCCTTGAAGCAATATGTTTCTAGCTCTATTATTGTTTTCAACATCTTTTTCAAACTCAATTTTATCAATATCATCATTTGAAGGAAACTCGTATGGAATCTTTACCTTGCGCCAAATAGCGTTACCTTGAGCTTGAAGGTATGCAGTCATCCGAATCCGCCAGTGGGGAAAGTCTGTGCCATTGAAGATTGGCGGCTTGTTCGAGTATATCTCTGTTGCCATAACTTACCGTTTACTAATCACCTGTTAAGATGGATTAGTAGAGCTACGCTCTGATACCACTTGTAGGACCGAATATAGCAATCAGAGGGGGGGGTGAATGATTGTGCGGAAGCTAAAACCAAATTCTTGATCTATTAAAAGTTTACCCCAAAATAGAACCAAATAATTGCCTCGTTTTCGAAAAAAACAGAATGATAGAGGTTTGGTAAAACGCGAATTCCCAGAGATCCAACCGTCCGATCGATCTGAAATTTGGACACAAGAAACTAGATTCCAATACGAATCAAACCCAAAAAGAATCAGCTCAATCGGACTTACGGATCAAAAGTTATGACCTTCGCAAGCTTACTATTCCAGAAGATGGCGAGAATAAATCTAACTAGAATTGTAGCTCGCCGAAAGATTTGATGAACTTGATCTTTATTTCTCCTTTCTTTTGTCTAAAATACTCCAAACAAAAGAGTATAACCCTAAAGCTTGCACAAAGCTTGATTGCCTTCAACAGGAGGCAACCCCTCTATTTAAAGAAGGCAAACACACCTAATCCTAGAAGGAGTCCTAATCCTAGAAGGATTCCTAATCCTAAAAGGATTCCCACTCCTAATCCTAGAAAGAGCATGTATTCAACACAACTCCACTTGGCCCAACCTGGCCGAGTACAACTCTTGCACGCGTATGGCAACCCTACCATACTCACGTGACTAACACTTTGCACGCAAATGACCTCATGCCATTCTCACGTGACTAACCATTCTTCATGTGCACCATTCTCTTAGCCCGAACGTCCCGCATGACATCCTTGACCACCAAGACCTCAGTTCCCCCTGAACCTAGTCCCGAACCTCAGTTCCTCCATGAACCTAGTTCCAGTCCCGTCATCGACCACATTCGCCCTCGAGCAATACCTGCACATGAACAAACCACAAAACGATTCCGAGCACAAATACGCGACTTGACTCACATTAAACCATGCAACCACTCACAGGAGTGCATTGCATTAAATATTCTAAGAACACGATTTCAAAACACGAACAAAAACCTTTGCAAAAATCAAAAAGCTTTTCAAATAATCAAACTGATTTCAGATCTTTTCAAATAAAGAAACCAAAAAATAAATCTTGTCGAAATATCAAACTGGTTTCAAATCTTTTTCAAATACTCATCATCAAAATCAACTGGATCAAAAATAACGATCCTTCAATCTCCCCCTTGATGAGTAATTTGACAAAACACAATATAAGATTTGACAAGAGATTGAGCAAGAACCAAAAGACCAAATAATCCCAATTCAAAAACCTCCTTGACTTGTTCTCCCCCTTTTTGACAAAATAGTCATCAAGATCTCAAAACTCCCCCTTAATGAATGCAGTATCTCAAGCTTTGAAGTATATTCAAGGTATATAATCAAAGTAAAGCATTTGAAGAGTTTTTAGGAGAACTTTCTCATTTTGTATCAAATTATCCAATGAGAAAGCAAATTGTGAGAATATGGAGGCTCTAACACATAGAATAGTTATTGCATAAGCAAATTAGAGCAAACAAGTAAAATGTCATAAACAGATTTTGCCAAAGCGAAAAGAAATCTATCATGAGCATAGAGAGACTTTCAAATTCACTAATATTTGTCTCAAGCCTTTTTCAACCATTTGAATTTCCTTTTTCTCTTTTAGCAAGTTTGACAATTTTGCTTTGTGATCAACAGGGATGACAAGTAACTGCACACTAGCCCATACTTGTGTATGAGTAGGTAGTTCTTTCTTGTATCTTTCTCAGTTTAAATTGGCAAGTGGCTTCACATTGTTCTGAACTTTTGTTTAGACAAGTAGCCTTTTCTTGCATCTTTTGCATTTAAATCCCTGGCAAGGAAGCTGCACATTGTACTAAACTTGTGTTTAGTCAAGTAGCTTTTGCTTGCATCTTTTTCAACTTGCTTTTAACATTAAAACACTGATTTTGCTTGAGACTCATAATGATCATTTGAAGTCCAACAAAAAGCTCACACATAGTTTCTAATCAGCTCTAGCCTTTCAACAGATGACAAGAAACTTTTAAGCCTATTTCACAAATGCAATACCATAATGAACAAGAGCCAAAATATTCTCGAAAAGCATCTCAAATTGAATTATTTTAGTCTTTTAGTCTTTTAGTGAGAAGTGAAGTGATGTAGCATATTTGACTATATACACAAGAATAGTCAACAAAGCTTTGTACTACATGATGCAATGAAAACAGGGGTTTTTACTTGAGGTGTAAAGTCAAAATACCACTTATAAAAAAATCACTTCTAGGAACCAAAGTCAAGTAAGCCAAAAAGAGATAAACTCACGACTCCCCCTCAAATCAACCCATGGGGATGAATGATCCCAAGTTCACCGCGTAAGAAAGCAAAACGAGAAAAATCAAGCGGTTTAGTGAAAATATCAGCAAGTTGAGCACCCGAATCAACAAATTTCAGTTCAATAGCTCTTTTTTCAACATGATCTCTAAGAAAATGAAATCTGATGTCAATGTGTCCAAGAAAGAGAATTACTCAAGAAGTGGCATGAACCAGATGTACTTTTTCTATCAATTCCACATCCTCCAAATTCAGCATCAGAGAAAGGTCTTAAACTAATGCGTGAAGAAGCAGAAAGCCAAATGCCAAAATCTTGAGTACCACGGAGATACCTTAAAATCCTCTTGATAGCTTGTCGATGTGAAGCACGCGGGGAAGCTTGAAAACGAGCACACAAGCACACAGACAAACTCCAATTATCTCATCCTCAATGACATCATCATCATCTTCATCAACAAAGATACTCTCCCCTGAACATATGCACTGCACTGCACTATTTGGACTAGTGCCTTTTGCAAAAGCAGAGGTGGAGGAAGCATCTTGAAAAATAACACTTTTAGCACGAGATGCACAAGTGAAGGAGGAGAACCAATTCTTATCATCGGACATGTGCGTGAGCATCCGGAATCCACTAGCCATATGTTCTCCTTCCTCGCGTGAGAAGCCTACATAGAAGCAGAAAGTGTCGATGTCTCGGTACTGGGGTTAGAAATAAGATGTTTAGGAATCCAGTACTGAGACACACGACACACAACAGTTGGCACAACACGGGCATTCTTATGCATAAAAGAAGATTTGTCTTTTCTCGTGTTCTTAGCAACAAGAGGTATTTGCATCACCCTAGGCACATAATGAGAAATGAAACGTGCCTGTCTGAAATTAGACCTAGCATTAAACCTTTCTCTCTTTTGTTGTTTAGCTAGTCTAAAGCAAAAGTCTACTAGATGTCCATCTCTACCACAATGAGTGCAAGTGTACTTAACATGATGTTTTGCTTTAACAGTAGAAGCACATTTTGCATTCATCATAGTAGAAGATAAAAGACCACCAGATTTAAAGACATTTTTCTTAGGCTCATTGACAATTTCAAATTTTCCACTTCCAAGTGTTTTGACAACGGTGGGAGCATGTGATTTATGATGAGCATAAGAATCAAAACCTAAACCCTTGTTACGAGTCTTGACTTTTGATTGATCCAAAATCATGTTTAGGTTTTTCTTGCCATCAATGAAACGTTCCAAAGAATTTTGCAAGTAATCAACTTTCTTAGCAAGAGTTAAACAATTATCACAAGGAGTGTCAATTTTAGCTTTCTGTTTCTGGCAATTTGAACACGAGTTAATTTCATGAGTGAACATGTCATTTGTTAATTGTGTAACTCTACAATTTGCATCTTTTAGTTTCAACTCAAGAATTGAACATTTAGAGCAAGCAATTTGATCATGTAAACTATCAGTAGAGCAACCAATATTTTTCACAAGTTTTTCATTTTTCAATTGTTCGGCATAAACTTGTTCTAGTTTAATGACATGTTCCTCTTTTAGAGACTTAATTTCAAATTTGAGATCTAAGCAAGTATCACAAATATTTTCAGAATTTGAATTTCTAAGATCAAAGTTTTGATTTTAGCATGGATAGATCTTTTTCTAAGTTTTTATTTTTGAGTGAAGATTTTCTTAAAGATTTTCTCAATATGACTAAAACTTCACAAAGCTCATCATCTGAAGGCATTACCTCATCACCGTCATTTGGAGGTCTTGTCGTTGTCACTAGAATCACTAGTGTTCCCTTTTGCCATGAAGCACGATCCGGTGAAATCCTTCTCTTTCGGCCGTTTGCTTCGCTTCCTTCTCATCTTCGGTTGAGTCATCAATGACGCTTAAGTCTAAGCGACCAATTGCCTCGAAGACTTTGTTGAGCATCTTCTTCGTCCGTTGCTTATTTTTATCCTTGCTCTCTCTTGGCCAGGAAGGACTTGGAGGAGTTGCTTTGCTCCTTCTCCTCTCTATCTTTGTTCTTGAAACATTTAGCACGGATGTGCCCTGCCTTGCCGCTTGATTGTAGCAGTGGATGGAGGCTCCTTTTCTTTCCCTTGATCTCATGTAAGCTGCATTAACACGCTTGGAAAGAAGAGCAAGTGTATCTTACGGTATTTGATCTAGCTGTTCATCACTAAGAGCACTCAAAGCAGTAATGGAATATGATGATGAAGAACTAGTAGCATTGTCATATGAAGAGGAATTAGCATTAAGAGCCATAGAGTTATCATTGGATGTTCTTGAAACAATGTCTATCTCAAAAGTCTTGAGACTAGAATATAGTTTATCCAAAGTCATTTCACTCATCTTGTGAGCTTCCTAAAAGCGATCACTTTCATTTGCCGATTTTAAGATCAAGAGATGATAGGAAATGTCTAGCATTTTCAGAGTCAGTGTACTTTACATCTACAGCTCTAAGATTGTTTAAGATTACATAAAGCGAGCAAAACAATCATCTAGAGATTCTCCAGAGTTCATTTCAAATCTAGTGTATTCCTTTTCAAATTGATCTTGCCTAGCTTCTTTTACAGAGTCAGTGCCCTCATGATAATCTTGAAGAGATTTCCAAATTTCATGAGCAGTGAGTAAATGACAGACTCTATCGAATTCTTTTCTAGCAAGTCCTTGAAGCAATATGTTTCTAGCTCTATTATTGTTTTCAACATCTTTTTCAAACTCGATTTTATCAATATCATCATTTGAAGGAAGCTCGTATGGAATCTTTACCTTGCGCCAAATAGCGTTACCTTGAGCTTGAAGGTATGCGATCATCCGAATCCGCTTGATGGGGAAAGTCTGTGCCATTGAAGATTGGCGGCTTGTTCGAGTATATCTCTGTTGCCATAACTTACCGTTTACTAATCACCTGTTAAGATGGATTAGTAGAGCTACGCTCTGATACCACTTGTAGGACCGAATATAGCAATCAGAGGGGGGTGAATGATTGTGCGGAAGCTAAAACTAAATTCTTGATCTATTAAAAGTTTACCCCAAAATAGAACCAAATAATTGCCTCGTTTTTGAAAAAAACAGAATGATAGAGGTTTGGTAAAAAGCGAATTCCCAGAGATCCAACCGTCCGATCGATCTGAAATTTGGACACAAGAAACTAGATTCCAATACGAATCAAACCCAAAAAGAATCAGCTCAATCGGACTTACGGATCAAAAGTTATGACCTTCGCAAGCTTACTGTTCCAGAAGATGGCGAGAATAAATCTAACTAGAATTGTAGCTCGCCGAAAGATTTGATGAACTTGATCTTTATTTCTCCTTTCTTTTGTCTAAAATACTCCAAACAAAAGAGTATAACCCTAAAGCTTGCACAAAGCTTGATTGCCTTCAACAGGAGGCAACCCCTCTTTTTAAAGAAGGCAAACACACCTAATCCTAGAAGGAGTCCTAATCCTAGAAGGATTCCTAATCCTAAAAGGATTCCCACTCCTAATTCTAGAAAGAGCATGTATTCAACACAACTCCACTTGGCCCAACCTGGCCGAGTACAACTCTTGCACGCGTATGGCAACCCTCCGTGGCGACATTAAATAAGGTTACGACACTCCGGAAACGGCCCGGAAACGCCCCGGAAAAGCTATTAACCTCCATATCCTATAGTTTTAACCTTAATTCCACATCTCATAATGTTATTAACCTTATCATGCACGTTAAATAAGGTTACGACACTCCGTGGCGACATAACACTTTAACCGGCCCAAAAACGCGAGAAAACCCTAAGCCGAAAGGTTTTATTCTCTAGTTTCACCTTCTATAACGTCACACCAAACCATAGTGTCACAATGTCAATAAGGAGAGCAAACTAAGTCTTTGACCATTTTGAGTTTGGGCAAACTACGAATGAGATTATGGCTGCTAACTCGAGTCAAAAGATCAAAACCAATGTGACCAAACCAATGTGACCAAGTCTCCTATGCCAAAAGGAGATATCAAAGGAAACTAAAGGAACTAGGCAATGAAGAGAATCACCTGAGAATCAGCAAAATCAGCACGAGAGACTCTCCCAAATCTAGAAATCCTACAAACTAACCATCCAAAAGAGTTGAGAAGTCTATAGGCATTACGCTTGAATCTTACCTTAAAATCATCATCGGTAAGCTGAGAAATAGAAAGCAAATTATACTGCACCTTACTCACTAAGACAACATCCTTAAGAAGAAAATTATCATTAATACATATAGTACCTCTAGCGATGACCCGACAGAAGAAAAATCCCCAGAGGTGATTAGCTTATCACCAAGAGCACGGACTAGGGAAGAGAACCAACAAGAGTCTCCGGTCATATGGCGGGAACAATCGGACTCAACGATCCATACCTCTCCCTTCCCCATCCTATAGACCTGTATTAACGAAAACGAGAGGCTGGTGACTCAGTATTGGGGTAAATAAGAGTAGATCTTGGTACCCAATACTAAACCATATGACGAGCAGTAGTACCAGTTAAGGAAACAAAAGACTGAACTCTAGCGTCTCTCGGAGGCTCAACTCTCACAAAGTCAAAAGCAATACCTTTAGGTGGTAAGGGACCTGGAGTAGGGTTGTCCGCTAATGTGCAATGGTGGACCACCCCTGTAATGCTGCCCCGACCTACTACTGGTAGAAATAGTATCATGCCGTTGATACTCACCTCGATGGAAAAAATGGGATATCAAGAGGTTTGCAGAAACTCTAACCATGAACAGCTGCAGGACGAAAACTTGACTAAACAGCATGAAAATTAAGTCCTGGACGTTGCCCAAAAATAGACGACTCTCTAAACTATCTAGAAGCCGTATGTGCCTTAGGGGCCCTTAGAGTTTTGGGTATGACCCTGAATATCCCTAAGGGCATGAACACGCTCATGTCGAGTGATCTTAGCTTGTCTAAAGCAGAAATCAACCAAATATTAATCTTTCTGACAGAAGGTGCATGTATACTTTGTCTTACTAGAGGCTGAAGCTACAGAAGGTGTCACCTTCTCGTCAGAGGTCCTGTGGATAGTTCCAATTGACAAAAAAATAGTGGTTCTAGTCCAAGGAGCAACCATTTTCTCTCCACTCTTGGACAGTAGGAGGATGCACCCTAACGTGATCCAAGTAGTCAAATTCTAGACTCTGATTGAATCTACTAATTTTGGAATGGTGGATGAGATTAAGCTTCTTCTTGCCCCCTACAAATTTCTCAAGAGTGCTCATGAGGTACTCACATGTCGGGACCCGAATTTGCAAATCCGGACCCTTGTGTATTCAGCACTAGTCCAGGATCACGCTAGTGCACACAGTCTCAACATCGGTACATATCACAATCATACTCATTGAAATGGTAAAGTACTTTATTAAAAAGGAATATAATCAGTTACTCAACCTTTATGGTCAAGTTACAAAAGTACGCCTCGCAGGGCTAAAGTCTTACTCAAATAAACTTGCAGCGGAATATAAAGAAAAAAGCGTGGCACCAACCAATATGCCACAGGCAACTGACTGGGCTCTCTCCCTAGTTCGTCGACTCCTCCTGAATCTCTTCCTCCAAAGCTGGTGTTGACTCTTCTTCAACTGATGTTGTATTGTGGCAAGGGTGAGTACTTGGTACTCAACAAGTTATGCACAGAATGCAAACTAATATACTACATGCATGGCTTAGTACAAAGGAATAGCTTAGGGTATATTTGCAGTAAACAGCATTTGACAAGTAGCATAAGTAGATTCGAAAGCAATAGAAACAAGTATAAGATCAATAACTTTTCAAGGAGTTTAGTAAACATCTTTCCCATTCCTAATCCACATTTCCATCAACATCATTATTAAACCAAACCCAACCTTTCAAGTCCAAGTTATTTTTGAGAAAGTCTAACCCTTAACTGTAATTCCCGAGCGATGTCCAATACCGCGGACACGGCTATTCGAATAGATTTTACACTCTGCAGAGGTTATGCACTTACCCACAGGATACAGCTAAACACCACAAAGGCGAGTTTCCGTAACAAAGTAATAAGCATTTGAAGTTTCAAAATTCAAATTTAAACAATAAACCAAATTAATAAATCATTTTCTTTTTCGGAAAATATTTATTGCGTCATGGGTGACACGTGTCAGCACCTGATTGGTCTGCTGATGTCAGCCGGTCCATGGACTTGGCCCACGGTTCTGCTCGGTCCACCGTGGACTCGGTCCATGGCTCCACATGTCGCTGACATGTGGGCCCACCCTGTCAGCAGCTCGGGCTCACGCCAGCGCGGGCGCGCCTGACACGGTGGCCCCACTGACACGCGGGCCCCGCGTGTCAGAGACATGCACCCCCGCGCGTGCGCTGACCGCGCTGACCACGACGGTCGGCCTCCCGGCCACGTGGCTTGATCTCGGCCGTTGATTTGAAAATCAACGGCCCAGATTGGATCTAGTTTCACGCGTTTGGGGTGAACGCGGTCAATCCGGACCGTTCGATCTCGATCGGACGGTCGAGATCCAATCTAACGCGTACAACGCGGCTAACGCTAACCGTACGATCTAGATCTAACGGCTGAGATTGCGCCTAGCATGGTGCGGTTTACGGCTACTCGATCCAATCTAAGCCGTTGGATCTAGATCCAACGGCTAGAAATAGATCTAAACATCGCAACGTGCAGATTACCTCTCGGTGACGTGGACAGATCCGGGACGTTGGATCTTGATCGGACGGTCCTCGGAGCTCGCGGGGACGGCGATGTACGGTGGAGCTGCGGTTGCCGGAGACGAAGACGACGACCACCCGATCGGCGCTACGGGGCTCCTCCGACGAGGTGAGATGTCTCCTCGGGTGCGCCTTGGCCTGGGGGTTCTGGATCTGGGGTCAACGGCGGCGGAATCTAGAGTTAACCGCGGCGGAATGGGTTTCCAACTCCGGCGAGCTCGCGCGGGCGAACGGCGGCGGCTCCGGCTAGGTGAATTAGGGCTACGGGTGCGCACGGGAACGGGCTACCCGATGGCGGTGGTGGCGCATTAAATAGGGGCCTCGTCTTCCGTGAATCACGCGGAGACCGAGGTACACCCGGCGGCTGCGGCGGAATCCGAGTTGGATTCGGATTGGGCGACGTGGCTCAACGTGAGCCGTTGGATCTTGATCCAACGGTCACGTGAGTTGGACTCAGGTCCGGTTCGGTGAGCTGGCTAGCTCGGTCGGACTCGGACTCGGTGACGTGGCTCAATTGTGGCCATTGGATCTCGATCCAACGGTCACGCGGTTAGGGTTCGGCCGAGCGGGTTCGGCTCGATCACGTGGCTCGGGTCGGACTCGAACTCGAGTTTGACTCGGACTCGGTCGGTTGAACAGTGAAACCGATTCGCATTTTCCAGCGATTAAATATTCAAAATAATTTCCAAAAATTCATTTAATTCAAGAAAAATAGCAAAATACTCAGAAAAATTCCAGAAAAATTCTAGAAAATATTTTAGAGCATTTGGGACTCAAATAAAATATTTCCAACAAAAAATTATTTGAAACTTTTAATTCTTTAATTATTTCAAAAAGGAAAGAATTCAAATTAAATCCAAATAAATTCTAAAAAATTCCAAAAATTCATAAAAGTGTAAATTAATATTTATTTTCATAAAAAGAAAAAATTTGGGGTGTTACATCACACTCCCAAAAAAAAGTGGCATAGGAAGAACAGGTGGAAGAAGAGCCAGAAGAAGAACGAATAGCACGTACATATTTCTTCCTATGCACAGCTACCTCAATCTTAATAGCCTCATAGGAAACACAAAGGGCATTTCTAATCCTAACAACCTAGGCCTCTAACTTCTTTCTAATCTTGAAATAAATTTTATCCAAGTCCCCCTCAATCTTATTAGCACATAGCAAGTAACCATCTTGTGACTTAGTTAGTAAGTTCTTAGCAAGTTCATCACACTTGACTTCTAAAGTATCATTTTCAAGCTTTAGTTGCCTACAACCCTCATATAAGCTGATTGGGTCATTAGAAACATATTGTTAAGTTCATCATTTCTAACAGAAAGCTTCCTAAGGTTAATGCTCATGGAATCCAATTCAGCCAGCAATTTTGGGCAATTATCACAAGAAGCAGTAGTGTGAGCATAAAGAAAACTAGTATCTACAAGAATAGCATCAACATTACTAGTGCTAGCATTCTTCAATCTAAGATCGTCGAGCTCAGAAATCACACTATCATGAATGGTCCATAGGTTCTCAAGCACGGCATCATAGAGCACACAATCATCATTATGACAAGAAGAAGATCTAAGTGAAGCTATGTCCCATGACATGTCATCTACCTTCTTCTCTAGCTCCAAACACCTCGCTCTAGCTCTAGCATGGAATCTTCCTATCATACAGAATGCATCATTAAGCTTGTAGCAGGAAGGTACCTTCTCAAACTTGCTGTAGAGTTCGGTGCCACTGATGATGTTGGCGTCGGCTATGAAGCACATGTCACCACTGTTGGTATTCTCTTGTTGATCATCCTCACCCTCGTCGCTCTATGTCTCCGTGTTGAAGAGGTCGATGTCATCGAGTGTGACGAGGGTGTGGTGGAAGAGCTTCTTGTTGTTGGAGAAGTTATGGTACTTCTTCTCACATGCCAGATTGTGAGCTAGAGACTTCTTGTTGTTGTTCTGGTCGGTGTAGTCAATCTTGCTAGAACCATCGAAGTCATTCTTGCCCTTCTCCAGCTTGGGATAGTTCACCGGGCGCCACCACACTCGAAGCAGGTGATCATGCCACCTCTCTTCCTCTCCCTCACTCTCTTGCATGCATGTGAAAATTTGCATGCTAAAAGAGCAAGCTCACATTCTAAAACTTTTTCCAGCTGTTCATCACTTAGCTCACAAGAGCGGAGAGAAAAAAACCAGAAGAAAAATCGAAAGAGGATCCAATAGGAACGGTGACCAAGGCCAACGACTGTGACTTCGTCTTATGAGAGACGACGTCGATCTCATGAGTCTTGAGTCGAGAATAAAGCCCATCAAAAGTCAAGGTTGATAAATCTGTAGTGTCCTTAATGGTGGTCACCTTCATCTCCCATACCCTAAGATCAATTGTAGTAAAGAAACGATGAGCGTTCTCCGAGTTAGAGCATGTGCAACCTATTGCGCGGATATCACTCAAAATCTTTGTAAAATGACCAAAGCACTCATCCAGGGTCTCACCAGCATGCTGCTCAACTTGTTGTTGTCATGCTTGAATTGATCTTGTCTCACCGTCTTGATCTGGGTGGTGACCTCATGATATGCATTGAGGGTCACCCAGATCTGGTGAGCAAATCATAGGTTAGAGATCCTATCATACTCTTTGCAGCTAAGGCCTTGTATGAGGATGTTACTTACCTTAGCATTTGCCTCAATGTCAGCAATACTGCTGGCCGTGATGATCTCATCGGCAGGAGCCTCATTCGGGAGCTTCACCTTCTACCAAATCAGGAAGGCTTGGGCAGTGATGTATGACTCCATCCGAGACTTCCAAAAAGGAAAATCAACTGCATAAAAAAATAGAAGGCTTGGTGGAATACTTTTCTGTAGCTATGGCTCCTGAGACCGGTCAATATCTAGAAAAGAGAGTAAAACCAGCTTTGATACCACTTGTGGGACCGAAAATGGCGACTAGAAAGGGGGTGAATAGAAGCCAAATAAAATTTACCCCCAAAATTCAAACCACCAAAAGAACAAATCAAAAGAGCTATACAATCCGAATAGGTGGTTTGATGAATAGTACCCCCCGAACGATGGTCGGATGAACAGTACCTCGACCAGGAGGTCGGATGAATAGTACTATCAACTAGTGGGGTTTGGATGAATAGTGCCCCAACCAATTGAGGTGAAATGAACAGTACACCAGTTGAGGTCGGATGAACAATAAAATCAATACGATCTAAAAAACAAGAATGGTTGTAACTTTTGATCGGTGATCCAAAATCCGTGAAACCTTTTGTGCACCTTTCTATGGATGTTAGGAACCTATTCTAACATTTAATCACAAGGATTAATGTCAAAGTTTTAACCTTTTTCTAGTTTAGTGATGATTGCACCAAACTGGGTTAAATACAAAAACTACACCCTGAGCTAGCTCATGGGGGTTTGTTGATCAAGATAACCTTGAATGCCCTCCCACAAGTCAAAGCATGCAAGAACACCATAGAACATCCATTCAAACATACAAGAATGCAATCTACAAAGATCTTACTTGTTTCAAGCAAAGAGAATGTTTTCTTTGAAAAATTGAGAAGAAGATGTTGTAGATTACCTAGATGATTGTGATATGTTCTATAAAAGATTCATCCAGCAATCTTTCATCCTTAACACAAGAACTAAAAGATCTTAGAAGGAGAGAATGCAAATCGAAAGTGCAAGAAGCAAAAATGCAAGAATGTAAATTTCATAATTTGAAGAAAATTAATCTTGCATCACTTGGAGAAGAAGGATTTTAAAGCCACATTACTAGGTGGGCAAAGCTTTCATTAGCATCAAAAATCCCTCTTACAAGCTTAGGGTGGGAGCATACCCCCACCCTTCTATATATAGCACAATGGGAGAAATCTACACCCTTAGATGACTTTCTTAACTCTCAAGAAACCTCATCAAAGGTTCAGATTCACTCCCTCACACATACATGGGCTAACCTGTAACCCAACAATATAACAGGTTTTATCCACACACACGCACTAATTTAGCCACTAGTCCACCAGCGAACCCTTGATCCAATGATCCTCATTCGCTTGAGTAGGGCTCAAGTTAGCATCTCAACCATCCACTTGTCCTCTCGGTTTGCAGCCACTCCTAGCCTCAGTCATTCTCCAGTGACACTTTGATTGTCTAGACCTCAGCTCTTCAAGCCTAGTTCCGATCTCCTCCGCCTCATTATAACCTAGCTCTGAAGTCCTGCAACTATCACGTACAAGAAAAATACATCACATAACATTACTCAAAATGATATGCGAACAATAATCAGCTTAAGTAACCACGCAACTAAGGATCCCACTTTAACTTAGAACTACTTAAGGGTAACCCGACCTCTTAAGACTAAAAGCACATAAAGCTCTAACCAAACAAGGCCCCGACCAGTGAAGCCCCAACCACTTAAATGTCCGACCAGCTGAGGTTACAACCAGTCAAGGCTCCGACCTCTAGTCTTGGGCAACTCACAACAACTCAAATTGCTCATTCCAAAACAAACTAAAACCTTAGCATCAAAGGCTCAAAACATAGTCAGTTACTCATCACACACATGGATAGACCTCTACATGATCTTTCAATATCCAATCTCAACGAGGGGCCACAATAATATATAATTATCAAACAATACAAATATCACACATACGCACACTTCTGGCTTAATTATCCCCCTTCATGGACAACCTTTCTGCTAGCTGACCTGGTAACCAAATGACCATAACTTTCCATCTCAAGACCCGAACCACATGAACCATATATTTTCTGAAAATTAGACAAACTTTTCCATACTTTCCGTATGTGTTATCGTTCTTAACCCCGAAGACTGTTATGATGTGTTACTGACAGCAAGCTTAGCAATTTTATTTTTATTTTTGTCGATAACAAAATGTGGCAGATCATACCACTTCTATATATGTAAAGTACTATCAACTTTCTCTAGATATAACCGCAATTTAACTAGAGCGATAACACATTTTGTCATCTACAAAAATATAACTAGAGAATACAAAACCTCTCCTTCTGAAGATTTTGGTTGCTTCTTTGAGCTTTGCCTATATGAAGTGAGGTTTTGTAAAATCTTTCAAAGAAAATACAAAGATCCATTCTCTCTAAATTCTGAATTTAAATTCTGCATTTATATTATATCTTTACTTTACACAATTTAAACTCAGTATTTATATTCTCGCATTTAAATTTATGTAAGTTGGATTTGCCTTTGCTCCTTCTACTTGCTTGTGGTTCTTGTTGCCAAAGATAAGAGATTAATTAGATAAATCTTCACTTGGATATAAGACGTACGTAAAGAATAAGATTGTATTATCATAGATTTGGTCACAACAGCTACCATTACCATCCTATCTCTGGGCAGTGGCTTTCCCAGTGCAATATTAACACCCTTATAAGGCCTAAGATTGGAGCCCAACCAAAGCCTCCACGTCAGCCCCCCTTCATTTTGCAAAAAGCCCTTCCATTTTTTCTAAATTACGGATAGATCCCCATTAATTACAAAGAGGTCATCCATGATTTTTTGCGAAGGCAAGAAAAACTTTCCGAATTGTGGTCAGGTCCCTCGTTCATTACTTTACGGAAAAAACCTCCGCTAAATACAAATCTTGAGTGAGCCATTTTCTAATTTTTCATAATAGCGATCAGGTCCAAAAAGATAACAAACAGGTCCACGTTTCTTACGTCCAAATTCCTTTCTCCGTTTTTGCCGAAAAATGTTTTCGTCAGCAGAAATTTGTGTACAACTCTATCTCTAGACTTTTTTCCCAACTCGATCTCTGATCTCTAGATTTCTTTCCCCAACTCGATCTCTAATATTTTTCGAAACATGTATTGTTACTCGATGAACGTGTAGAGTGTTAAACTCGACAAAAGAAGGTTGGCATCTCTAATAATTTTCGGAACATGGTCCTTTCTCCATTTTCCCTGGGGAAAATATTTTCGTCAGCACAAATATGTGTAAAGCTCTATCGCTAGATTTTTTTTCCCCCAAGTCGATTTCTAATATTTTTTCGAAACATGTATTATTACTCGGTGAACGCATAGAGTGCTAAACTCGACAAAAGATGGTTAACATCTCTAATAATTTTCGGAATATGTATTATTACCCGGTTAACATATAGAGTGTTAATCTCGACAAAAGAAGGTTGATCGAGTAATGATATAGTGTTAACCAAATTCGCCAAAAGAAATATATATACAACTTTGTCTCTTTATTTTTTTTTCATTACCTCGATTTCTAATATTTTTCAGAATAAGAAATATATGTAGAGCTGTATCTCTATATTTTTTTTTGCAACTCGATCTATAGTATTTTTCAAAACATGTATTATTCACCGATAAACGTATGTAATTTTAAACTCGCCAAAAGAAGATCCTTTCTCCGTTTTTTCCGAGAAAATATATCTATTATGCCTGCAAGATTTACGAAGCAGCCAGCCGATAACGTCATCCTCTTCGCCAAAAGTCCCTCCGAAAAAAATTAAATTGCGTTTAGATCCTTACGCTGGTTATTTTTTAGAAAAAAATTGAATCAAATTTCGCACGGCGTAGCAACGCGCGCAAATCTATCTAGTAACATTCAAAGGGCATGACCAAATCTGACGTTTTAGAACCATACGGAAAGCCTAGGCAATTTTAAATAATTTTCATTTAGAGAAAAAAAATCCGATTTAATGTATCTAATAATTCTAATCTATGATTTACCGCGACGCTGCCAAATAACGACAACTATCTAGACAGCAGGCTTAAAAAACCATAAATCTTAACTCTACCAGTCAATTGATATGCTTAAGTAATCTATAGAAGGTTAATAAAATCGTCTACAAATAGATGATACTTTCATGTTAAGCCCCTACAGTATCCACAATTTGAGCTGTTTTACTATGAACCTTCATTTTTCCGATCCAATGAATCAGATTAACTAGAGTTTACTTATACTACACCCTGTTAGTAGAGTAGTAGAAACATCATTAACAAATCAACTGTTAGATGTGATTTCTACTATATATTTTATACTACAAGTATAATCCACCGTAAAATTTCTCCAGAATTTTGGCTTAAGATTATGGCAGACAAACCAATATGCTAGTCGAAACTCTGACGTGGAAAGCGATAAAAGGCGCGGAAGTCAAGGCCTATCATGCCCGCACGCTGAGAAACCCAGTCTTAACTCTTTTTCCGTTTTCCTTACATCTTTTCCCTTATTTCTTTTCTAGTCCTTCGGTGCCTCGGTGCGGTGGTAGGAAATGGGATATTATTGTCCGGTCCATGCCGTGCAGCACTACGCCAGCTACGAGGCACAGTTTGAGGAGCCCCAAGCAACGGCGAAACTGGTCTTCGGATAGAAGTTCGAATTTTTTTTTAAATAATAATTTTTTTAAAAAACTCCCGATATTAATACGTGAATTTTAAAATATGCAAGAATAATACATTGTAGCCAAACGGTCTGGCGAAAATAAGTTGATCCGGGTATTTAGTGTTTGAATCGGTTTGAATTGCTTCGTAAATACCCGGATAAGCCTATTTTCGCCAATGTTTGAATCGGTTTGAATTGCTTCGTAAATATCCGGATAAGCCTATTTTCGCCAAACGGTTTGGCGAAAATAGGCTGATTCGGGTATTTATTGTTTGAATCGCTTCGTAAATACCCAGATCAGCCTATTTTTGCCAAACGGTTTGACGAAAATACTATTTCCACCAAATTATTTGGCTACAATATGTTATTCTTGTAAATTTTAAAATTCACATATTAATGTTGGAAATCTTTTTTTAAAAAATATTATTTTTTAAAAAATTCCGATAGAGTTCTAGTGCAATTTGTAAGGGGACTGCAACTTACTGTTAGTACTATTTGATCGAAGTAACCAACGGACCGTGGCTCACGAAACACGCTCAGATATAGTGCTAAAGTTAGTGTATTGCTACAGTGTTTTCTAAACAGTACTACAAAAGATCTTGTACATCACTTTTTGATCTAACAGTCGATCTACAAATAAAGTTGCAGTCCCTTACAACTGCATTGGATCTCTTTCCCTGGTCTTTAGATGTGAGCGCTAGCGACTATAACCATCTCTATTGTGAGCTTTCCCTCCCTTAATCTTGGATTGGGATCTTCTGCCTTTGTTAGTTAAAATGCACAGTGCATTTTGACCTAGCAGACTAAAGAAATCTGAGGGAAAAATTTTTAAATTGCTACAGTATTCGAGATTTTAGTAAATTGTATTGAAATTTCGGATATTTTGATTGAAATTCATATTTTTAAACTAGATTTTATTAATTCTCGCAGATATTTTCAAAAAATACTGTAGCATTTTGAATTTTTTTTTTCAAGTTTCTTTAGTCTGTCAGGTCAAAATGCACCGTGCATTTTCACTAACAAAGGCAGAGAATCCGTTAATCTTTCAGCGCAGGTACTCTCTAAAGAAGTTACTATCTGATTTTCAACGGATGTGTGAGTTGCTAGTGGATTTCTCAGGGAGTTGCTAGTCAAATTTATAGGGAGTTCATATCCTCTTCTTGATGAATTGCTACTTGATTTTCAGCGAAGTTACCGCTCCCTTCTTGCTGAGTGCTATTTGTTTTCCAGTGAAGTGATATACTCTCTCTGTCCAAATTTAAAAGTCTTATTTTTTCTTAGCACATAGACCAAGAAGATATTAAAAATGATTAGATTATCTATAATTATTATCACTAAGCACTATATTTAATGTATGCATGTAGAGAATATAAAGTAAAAATAAATATTTATTAGAAATATATAGGAAACATCACACTAATTTTAAATTAGAATATAAAATACGTCTTATATTTATGAACAAAATCATTAAAAAAATACGTCTTATACGAAGAGGGTATCTTCTTAGTGAGTTGCTACACGATTTCTTAGTGAATTTGCTACCCCTTCACAATGCGAATGCTACTATATTTTACACTGAGTTGCCACCTCTTTTCTCAGTGAGATGTTACTCGATTTTTCTCTCGGTTGCTTCCAGGTTTTGTCTAAAGCTCCTAGTTCGTACTTGATTGTTTTAGAAGTTGCTACTATTTTTTTTTCTGTTGGTTAATTTCCAATATTCTGTAAGGCTCGATGTTGTTACTTGTTTTTTTTTTCCCTCAAGTTGCTAATTGGTTTTTCTGAAGCTCTGTCTGACCTGTCCTCTGATTTCTTCATGTAATTTTGATGACTGGGGCCTAGGGTGGTGCGATGTTCGATTTTGATCGGCAGGGGGTGTCTGATTTTGTCGCTCGGTGAGTACGCATTGAAGGAAGGTATCACGAGGGCATTGAAGGAAACCACTTATGGTGCTTCTGAAAGGTTGGAGGTGAGATTACAGATCCAACATAGGAAAGAAACACTAAATATGAACACCAAGGTCTTGTTTGGAAAACCTATTCTCAGGGTTTGTTTGGATGCAAGGGGAAAAAAACTAGGGAAAATTTTCCCTATGGTGGGATTTTGATGGCATCTTGAATCCCCCTCAATCCATATGGCAATTTCCCCCAAGAGAAATTTATTCCCTGCCACCATTTGGAAGCTACATGGATAAAATTCCCTGACATTCATCCCCATTGAAATTTGCCCATTGAACCAAGCATACTGGAATATGAAACCTTTGCCTACAGCATAATTCATCAAGACTATTATGGCAGGAAATATGAAAACCTTTGCGTACAGAATAGTTTCCTGCCATCATTTGGAATATGAAATTTGAAATTCATCAAGACAAAACCTCAGCATACAACATAGTTCAAATTAAGATATCCCATACAAGTACCGCCAACATGAATCATATGATAGACAACAAGTTCAAACGAGATACATCCATTTCCGTTTTAGCATTACGACTAGTTCTACCATTGAAAACACCACTACACAGACATCAAAGTTACTCATACAGACTATGGCATGTCACTACTGGTCAGACTATGTTACTCCAAAGGGTCAGCTTGAACTTTCATCTGCCGTTAGAAATACTTCCAGTAGTCTACTCATCATCTTACTCAGATCAGCCAGATAAATCTCCAGTTCAAAAGAAGGTCACCTACACATCCCACACACTTTAAGTATCAATAGTCTTTTCACAAAAGCATTACCTATCAACATAAAGATCAATGTTCTAGCACAAGGAATAGCAATTTTGCATGCAGCAACCCGGTGTAAATACTAAACTGAATAGACTATGCATTGTGCTAGAAGTTGATGGCAAATGAAGAAAGCATTAACCTTACCGTAGCACAGGGCCAAGAACAGCAGCAAACTCGGCTTGATTAATGAGACAGAACCAAACTGAAAGACAGCAACCAGTAGGCAGTAGCGGCACATCGATGACTTCAATCTTGATACCGTTCAGGAAGGATTCCTCACCAAAACTGACTCACGCACATATGGTATATAGCGAACTAGAAAAGACTCGTACTCAACCACAACTCAGACTGTGGAAATAAAAGCAGGACTTCACTATAAATCAAATGAAATTAGAAGTTGATGGCAAATGAATAGACTATGCACTGTGCTAGAAGTTGATGGCAAATGAAGAAAGCATTAACCTTACACACAAAATGAAATTAGAAGATGGGGACTCACCAAGCAAGGCTCATATATGTTGTGTTCACAAAGAATCCAATCTACAAAAGAAAACAATCAAGCAAGGCTAATATATAGTGCCCATTTGCTAATACATACAAATATAACATATTGTGAATTAGTGTATTGTTAAACAATTCTCATGCAAGATGCTAACTTCATATACTATATACATCTTGATTTGAATATTAGATCCAAAATAATTAGCTATGACACGAATTTAGAAGATGATCACCAGATAACAAGTACATGTATATATAGTATGGTATAAATCATGGGGATTTATTCGAAGCGCGGCAATATGCATGACAGATGCAGGGCATTGTCGGGACTCGAATTTGCAAATCGGACCCTCGTGTATTCGCACTAGTCGAGAGCAGCGCTAGTGCACACAGTCTTAACATCGGTAAATATCACAATCATACCAATCGATACTATCAAAGTACTTTATTAATAAAGGGTTACTTGACCTTATGGCCAAGATACAAATATATATGCCTTGCAAGCGAAACTTATTAAAAGAGAAATAGCGGCGGAAAATCAAATAAACCGTGGCGCCATCCAAGATACCACAGTAACTGGTGGGCTCGCATCCCTAAGTAGGCGGGTCTTCTTGGAAATCCTCCTCAAACCGGCGTAGTCTCCTCTTCAACTGGTATTGTGTTGAGGCAAGGGTGAGTACTTGGTACTCAAACAAGTCATGCACAGAATGCAAGCTAATATACTATATGCATGGCTTGGTACAAAGGAATAGCTCAAGGTATATTTGCGATAAGACTTTTGACAAGTAATAAATGTAGATTCAAAGCGATAGAAATAAGTAAAGCATAAATAACTTTTCAAGAAGTTTAACAAATATTTTTCCCATCCTAAACCACATTTCCATCATCTTCATTGTTAAACCAACCCAACTTTTCAAATCCAAGTTATTTTGAAAGTCTAACCCTTATTGTAATTCCCGAGCATTGTCGATCGTGGACTCGGCTATTCAAATAGATTCTACACTCTGCAGAGGTTATGCACTTTACCCACAAGATACTGAGTCAAACACCACAAAGGCGAGTTCAGTAACAAAGCCTTTCGGAAGCCTCAAACAACACAGGTGGTCCTCTCGGTTCGTGCTCTACACCATCCCTTCCCTTAGCCAAGGCGAAGTATGGGACCAACACACCGTTAGATGGGTATCGGCCACGCCACGATACGCTCCCCGTACAATCACACAAAGGTGTAATCGACACCTGAGGCTCCACGGTGAGTCCTTAGCGACTTAGTCAACTAGGGCCGTCCCATTCGACCATGTGGTTGCAAGTATGACCAGTTCAAAGGCTTGCAAGGTTAAGTCCTTAGAGTGACCAGGGCAAGACTACGAAAAACCAAATCATCATCCCGATGCCACAGGCCCACGATTACTCTTGCCACATGCCCGAAATCAGCTGTTTATCAAACCCCGATTGATTACCATGCACCACGTGCCATCAACTTCACATGATACTTTTCCAAAACAGGTTCAATATATCATTAAGTCCATATTAGCATTTGATTATCCAAAATCATGTTATGAGCACGTGCGTGAGTCTAAGCGATACTACAACGATCTAAACCCATGTTGGCAATTTAATAATGTCCAACTAGTAAACCACAACTAGGGTGACAAAGGGTCATGGCACATACTTAAGTAATCAAGGTGTCATATAGCAAATTGGTATTTATCTAACCCCATGTTTAAACAAAGTATCTTTCTAATTGAACTAGCATGCAATAGTTTAAATCAAAATAGATTTCAAATGGGATCAATATGGTCAAAGCACAACTTGCCTTCAAAAGTACTTGCTCTTGGTCTTGAGTTGGATCTGAGTCAACACTTCTCCCTCGAATCCTTCCCAGACTTCAACGTCTACTCGTAAAGCGTGCAAATAGCTTAAATACACAAATGAACACTATGCAAAAACATCCCAAAACTCCAAATAAAATCCATAAGCAGAAGAAACATAATTTTACGGATTTTAGAAAGCCGAGATAAATCAAATTTGGAGTTAAAAGCATAAAGATTATGATTATTTAAAGTTTAAATAATCAATTAAATAATTTTACAGAGAAAAACTTTAGTCAAAAATTAAATAAAATTCATATTTAGGTAGATCTTAATTTTATACAAATTTAGAAATTTGAATCACTCAAATGTCGGAGTTGAAAGCACTTAAAAGTTATAGCGTTTGAAGTTTGAATCTAAATTTGAAATCATTATTCGAATTAATAAATCATTTTCTTTTGAAATTAATTATGCGTCGGCATGGACCGTGGCGGCTCCTGATTGGCCTGTTGGCGTCCCGATCCATGGGCTCGGTCACGCTCGGCTCGGAGTCCACGGTGGACTCGGTCCGCGGCTCACGTGTGGCCCGACATGTGGGCCCTCGGGTGGCGTCATCGGCGGCGTCGGCTTCAGGTGGTTAGCCAGCGACATGCGGGCCCTCGACACGCGGGCGGGCGCGTGTCGTCCTGCCACTGCACGCGTGGGCCAGGCGCTGACGGCCGTCGGTCAACTTCCCGACACGTGGCGCAATCTCGTCAGTTGGTTTGAAAATCAGCGGCGGATTGGATCCGTGGTTTAACACGCGTTGAAACTACTCGATGCTCGTGGGCGTTCGTCTAGATCGGGCGGTCCAGATCTAATCCTATAATCGCCTTTACGGCCGCGTGGCGATTGTGAACCGTTGGATCTTGATCCAGCGGCCCATCCTGTCGGGTTTGGAACACGTGAACTCACCTCAACCGTCCGTCCGATCCGGACGGCGGTGCTGAGCTCGCGAGGGTCGATGAAGCCGTGGTGGCGCCACGGTGCCGGAGTTGAAAACTGAGCAGGCCCAGCGGCGTTCGGGGTTGCTTCGCCGAGATGAAGGTCCCGCCGGTGCGTCTCGTGAGTCGGTGGAATCGAGTCAACGGGCCAGGGGACGGGCGCGGCGAGCAAGCAAAGACGTGCGGAAGCGAGCAAACAGCGCAACTACTGGCGAGCTCATACGGGCTAAGCGGCGACTGCTTCGGTGAAGTAGAAGGAGAGCGCGGAATCAGCGGTCCTCGGGGTATGCCGGGCATTAAATAGCCTCGCCTGCGGCGTAAAACGGAAACCTAACACTACGAGTGGCGGCGCGGCGGAGTCGGCTTCGGACTCGGTGAAGGCAGCGAAATCGTGGCCGTCCACGTGGCACAACCAACGGCCCCACGATCGTGGCGGCGATCGGGTCGTCCATTCGGCTCGGGTGGGTCAGGCGGATCTCGGCCGTTGGATCTTGATCCAACCGGTTGGGATTGATTAGGGTTAGAGTGGGTTCGGTCGAGTCAGCTGGCTGCGGTCGGACTCGAGTCGACTTCGGTCGATTGACGATTGACCGGCGAGTTGGATTTTCCAGCCGAATTAATATTTAAAATAATTCCTAGTAATTCATTTAATTCATTAAAAATAGCAAATGACTTCGAAAAATTCCAGAAAAATTCGGAAAATATTTTGGATCATTTTGGACTCAAATAAAATATTTCCAACAAAAATTTATTTGCAAAATTAAATTCTTTAATTATTTCAAAATGGAATAAATTCAAATAAATTCCAAATAATTCCAAATAAATTCTAGAAAATTCCAAGAATTCACCAAAGTGCCACATCACACATGAATTTAAGGAAAGCAAAATTTTGGGTGTTACAAACCTCCCCTTAATAGAATCTCGTCCACAGAGATTCAGGGCTTACTAAAGGAATAGGTTTGGAAACTCTTTCTTCAAATCCTTTCGCTCCCAAGTAGCTTCACTTTCTTCGTGGTTGCTCCACTGAACTCTCTGAAACGGGTTGACTTGTTTCTAGTTTCTCGATCCATTGTGTCTAGAATCCTCACGGGATGCTCCTTATAAGTCAAGTCCTCTTGCAACTCAATTGATTCTAACGGTGTCAGTTCCTTAGGAACTCGGAGACACTTATTTAGCCAGGACACATGGAATACATCATGTACTCCACCACCTTGCTTATGGCAACTCGGTGATAAGCAACCAGCCTCTGCGGCTCAAAATCTTAAATGGTCCAACATAGCAGGGTGCAAGTTTCCCTTTGGCATGGAACCTCTTAACTCCACGAGGCGTAACTCGAGGTATACAAAGTCTTAGTTCAAAACTCAAATCTCGGCGATTGTCGGATAACTCTTTATCGTGATTGGGCTACCTTCAACCTTTCCCTAATCATAGCGATACATTTCCTCGGCCTCTTGAAGAATATCAGGCCCAAAGACACGGCGCTCGCCGTCTCATTCCAATTCAATGGCGTCAGGCAGATCGATGCCATCTGATGCCTCAAAGGTGACATCGTAAGCTTCTTTGATAACTATGTGTTGTAACTAAACTCGGCATCACGGCAAACTCTTATCCCAAGAGGTAGCATAAGCTAATGCACAAGCTCAACATATCCTCGAGAATCTGGTTGACTCTTCGGTGGTCATCCGTCTGCATGGATGATCTGACATCTTGAAGTTCAAAGCGGGTTCCCATGGCTTCATGCAACTTATTCAGAGCCTTGAGGTAAATTGGGTACCTCTGTCAGATACAATCCTCTTTGGCACTCGTGCAAGCAGACAATCTGATCATGTACAATTACGCTAATTTATCTCCCGGTAGGTGGTCTTCCACGAGGATAAAATGGGCTACTTTAGTCAAGCGATCCACTATAACCCATATGGAGTCATAACCTCCTTGAGTCTTGGCAAACCCGGTAATGAAATCCATTCCGATTTCCTCCACTTCCACTCGGTATTTTGTGGTGTAGCAATCCTGCTGGTCTCGATGCATTGCCTTGACTCGGCATCGTGCACAATGCAACATGCTCGGCAACTTCACGTTTTCATACTCGGCCACGAATCTCTCCTTGAGATCTCGATACATCTTGGCGCTTCCGAGGATGAATCGAGTACTTGGAGTCATGGGCTTCTTCCAAAATCGATCGCTTTAACTCCTCCTTGTCAGGCACACAAATCCGATCCTTCATCCATAACGTGCCTTGCTCATCCAATTTGAAGTCCTACGCCTTTGCCTTCCTCCTTGATGGACTTAATCTGCGGATCTTGTCATCATCCTTCTGTCCTTCCGGATCGATCCTCTAAAGTAGGCTTTACTTCGGTCACGGCCAAGAATCCGCTAGGTACAACCTCAATCTTCATTTTCTGAAAATCCTTACATAACTCATCCTCGACTTGTGGCTAGCCACGTACTCCATGGTATGGCTTTTCCGACTCAGAGCATCGGCTACTACGTTGGCCTTCCCGGGATAGTAATGGATTCCAACATTATAGTCCTTGATTAACTCCAACCATCTCCTCTGCCTCATATTCGAGATACCGTGGTGAATATGTGCCAAAACTCTTATGATCCGTATATACCTCACATCTGTTTCCAATCGAGATAGTGACGCCATATCTTCAAAGCATGCACTACGGCAAATTTAACTCTAAGTCATGTGTCGGATAATTTTCCTCATGCGGCCTCAGCGCCTTGATGCATAGCGAGACCTTTCCATTACGCAGACAAGACACATCCAAGTCCTTGGCGCGCGTCGTCATAATAAATATCAAGCTTTGAGCAACATCCGGTAGAACTAACACGCAGTCTTGATGTCAATCGCTTCTTCGACTCAAATCCTTTCTCACATTCACGTCCATGCAAACTTCTTTTCCTTCTTCAAAGAATTGCGTAAGAGGTTTCGCAATTGTCGAGAAGCCTTCGATGAAAGCGGCGTAGTATCCTGCCATTCCAAGGAAACTCGAATGGGTCACTGATCCTCGGTACATTCCCAATGTAACACCGCTTCTACTTTGCTTGGATCACGACTCCCTCTGCGGTCATTACATGTCCAAGAAACTCCACCTTGTCCTTCCAAAAATCACACTTCTTGAACTTGGCGAAAAGTTGCTGTTCCTCAGCTTTTCCAAAACTACGCCTTAAGTGTTCGGCATGTTCATCCTCCGCCTTGGAGTAGATTAGGATATGCCTATGAACACGACGACAAACTTGTCAGATATTCCATGAACACCTTATTCATCATATTCATGAAATAATTTGGCGCATTCGTTAAATCCAAAGGACATAGCGTAAACTCGTAATGTCCATATCTTGGCGAGAATGCGATCTTGGAATATCTTACGATCGGATCTTCAAGCGATGGTATCCGATCTCGAGATCGATCTTGGAGAAAACTCGGCTCCTCTTAAGCTGATCAAACAAATCATCAATCCTGGGTAGCGAGATACTTATTCTTCACGGTGACTTCATTGAGTGCACGGTAGTCAATGCACATCCGAAACTCCCGTCCTTCTTCTTGACAAACAAAGGTGCTCCCCACGGCGAACTTGGTACGATAAATCCTTTATCCATTAACTCTTCCAAGCTGTTTCTTCATCTCTACCAACTCCTCGGTAGACATCCGATAGGGTCTCTTTGCTATCGGTCTTTGTGCAGTACAAGCTCTATCACAAACTCTATGTCCTGTGCGGCATACCGAGGTAGATCTTCGGGAAAAACATCGGTACTCATTCACTCTTTGGGACATCCTCTATGCCGATTGCCTTGATCTTGTTAACCATCAAGCTGTCCATCTCTAAGCTGCAGTGGCTTGAAATTCCACTTTCTTCCCACACGGGCTCTCAATCGAGATAGTCCTTCGTCCACAATCCAATACTGACCTTGTGCTTGGATAACCAATCCATTCCCAATATAACATCTAAGGTGCAGGTCTCCAAAATTATAAGGTTTGCTAGGAACTCTATTCCATCTATTAGTATTCTCACCGGAACATCCTACTTCCGTTCGGAGTTCGGAACCAGGGTTTGAACTAAAAGCATGCACTTAAGTCTTGCAATTCTCAAGTCATTCCTAGCAGCAAAGCCTTGCGAAACAAGCGAATCACGAAGCTCGAGTCAAACAAAGCTGTGCAGTCTTGAGTTAACAAGTAACTTACCCGATCTGACGTCAGTAGCATTCTGCGGTGCATCTGCGGTGACATGGTTGACTCGGCCTCTCACCACGATGCAGGGTGTGGCTCTGTCTTTGGCGTCCTAGGCGGGGTGGTTCCTAGGTTGAAGCGGCCCGGGGTCGCTCTGCTGTCTTCTTTGGACAAGCTGTTGGCAAAGTGTCCTGGCTCGTTGCGATTATGTGACGCCTCCTTGTTCCTTCTTGTGCACTGGAGTAGTGTTTCTAGCGGGTGGGGTTTGGTAGTTACGATTGGCGGTCTTGGTCTTTGGGGATGGTGTCCTTGTTGCGTGTGGTTGGAATCGAAGAATTGGTTTGGTGCAACTCTCGGTATTGCGTTCCCTGGCGTGATCCTTCTTTGTTGCATCCTGCGCTTCTGTTCTCATCCAGTTCCTTGCGCTTGTCCTCAAGAATAAGCGCCTTATTCACCAACTCTTGGAAATCTGGAAAGGTGTGGGTGATCAACCCAACTTGCAATCTGAGTTAAGTCCCTTCATAAAACGAGGTATGCTGGATTTATCCGTCGCTACATCCTCAGTGCGTGGCGTGCTGAGTGAACTTGTTCGGGTAGTCGACCCTTTGGTGATTACCTTGCTTGGTGCTCTGAACTCCTCCTTCTTAAGGTCCATGATTCCTTCAGGCACGTGATCTTTGTCGGAATGCTGTGAACTCTTCCCAAGTGATATCTTGAGGGTTCTCTGCGTGGCACTGAAGTTCTCCCACCATTCAATGTTTCCTTCCAAGCGATGAGAAGCGTAAAGTACCTTCTCATTCCCTATGCATTGAGCTATGTGTAGCTTCCTCTCGATTGATCTTAACCAATCATCGGCCTCCAATGGATTGGCATTCCCGAGAAAGTGGGTGGGTGAGTCCTCATGAACTCGACGGCCTTGTATTGGCGTGGTCCCTGATTAACTTGATTAGCGGTGGCCTGGCGATGGACGTGCTGCATTTGTTGCATCATAGCATGCATCAAGCGAGTGCAGGCAGCAAGAAATGCTCGAAATTCTGCATATCGATGGCGGTCTTTGGTGCTCCATCATTGGGGTTTCTGGCGAGATCCACTCCCATTGCTTCCAAAGTTTCCACGGGTGTTCACCATCTGTTGTTGGTTTGCTCTAGGTTTAGAGATGAGAGGGAAACAAGAGTAGACAAGTAATATGGAACTTATGCGGGGCGAAAGGGGTAACTTTAAGGTCCAACTTTATTATTAATAACTTGGTATGGCTGCTTACAATGCCTAAGGGCCTTGCAACACATCTGCACACTCGACAAACAATGAAAATCCAAATCGAACTAACTCTGGAGTCTAACGCCTAAAGGGTGACTCTTTCTTCTATGACGTGACTTGGCGAAGGAGTCTCACTATAGAACCTATGCTCACTCATCGAAAAACCTCCACGGCACAGATGCAGGTCTTTGTGGCATAAGCGTAGCTTGATCGCCATGTCCAAAGCTGTGTCCTCTGTGGTAGTCGAAGAAGCGATGTCCTCATCGAGATCGACTCCTCGGATCGGCTCGTGTAGCTCAAATCTTGGCTGCAGGTGCAGTCGTACAAAGTCATCTCCAACTTCGTCAATCCTTCGCGAAGGTGTGCCACATACTCTTGAGCTTCCGCTATCTGTTCTTCTCTGTCGTGATCTCCTTGCGGGCCTTGTAGCTCCTTGCTTGTATTATCTAGTACATCCTCCTGGCGGCGACAAATCGTGCCAAGCTGTGTAACCGTGGCATCCTCATCTGAATCGCCTTCGGTCGAGAAGGTTATCGCGCGGATGGTAACGAACACCGTACTCTCAACTCTCGGGCGTAGATACGGGTAATGTGCCGCATTGCGCGTCGTGATACTTCTTGGATACCCATCTGCATTGTAGATCTCTGGCGGTCACGATGTATCGAGCGATTGCACAGGCCCTTTTCCTAGCGGGTACCTCAATCCTCACATCACAAGCCTTGATCAATCCCGCTTGTCCGATCACTTCCACTTGGTATTGGGGCTTCTCAAAATCTCCGAGAGTGCAGAGCATATGCCAAAGTTCCGCGGCGTGACCAACTCCCGAGATCAACGTAGTTGAACTCTTCCTCCATCTGTCACAAGAGTGCTTTACGTAAGAACTCGGAATTTTTAAATTGTGACAAGGTAAGGGAAAATTTCAGCAAGAGACAAGAAAAGAGAGAAGGGATAAGTCGAGATGTCATTTCTTGTCTTCACAAATTTTTAGCTTTAGAAAATAGGTTTTATCCTCACTACGACCATTCTAGCTTAGGGTTGAGCCTACAGTCAAGTATGGCTCGATACCACCTCTGTCGGGACCCGAATTTGCAAATCCGGACCCTCTGTGTATTCGCACTAGTCCAGAACGCAGCTAGTGCACTGATCTTAACATCGGTAAATATCACAATCATACCAATCGATACTATCAAAGTACTTTATTAATAAAAGGGTTACTTGACCTTATGGCCAAGATACAAATATATATGCCTTGCAAGCGAAACTTATTAAAAGAGAAATAGCGGCGGAAAATCAAATAAACTGTGGCGCCATCCAAGATACCACAGGCAACCGGGCTCGCATCCCTAAGTAGACGGGTCTTCTTGGAAATCCTCCTCCGGCTGGCGTAGTCTCCTCTTCAACTGGTATTGTGTTGAGGCAAGGGTGAGTACTTGGTACTCGACAAGTCATGCAGAATGCAAGCTAATATACTATATGCATGGCTTGGTACAAAGGAATAGCTCAAGGTATATTTGCGATGCTTGACTTTTGACAAGTAATAAATGTAGATTCGAAAGCGGTAGAAATAAGTAAAGCATAAATAACTTTTCAAGAAGTTTAACAAATATTTTTCCCATCCTAAACCACATTTCCATCATCTTCATTGTTAAACCAACCCAACTTTTCAAATCCAAGTTATTTTGAGAAAGTCTAACCCTTGTTTGTAATTCGAGCATTGTCGATCTGTGGACTCGGCTATTCAAATAGATTCTACACTCTGCAGAGGTTATGCACTTTACCCACAAGATACAGTCAAACACCACAAAGGCGAGTTCCGTAACAAAGCCTTTGGAAGCCTCAAACAACACAGGTGGTCCTCTCAGGTTCGTGCTCTACACCATCCCTTCCCTTAGCCAAGGCGAAGTATGGGACCAACACACCGTTAGATGGGTATCGGCCACAGCCACGATCGCTCCCGCACAATCACACAAAAGGTGTAAGCGACACCCTGAGGCTCCACAGGTGAGTCCTTAGCGACTTAGTCAACTAGGGCCGTCCCATTCCAGCCATGTGGTTGCAAGTATGACCAGTTCAAAGGCTTGCAAGGTTAAGTCCTTAGAGTGACCAGGGCAAGACTACCGAAAAACCAAATCATCATCCCGATTGCCACAGGCCCACACTGATTACTCTTGCCACATGCCCGATCAGCGTTTATCAAACCCAGTTGATTACCATGCACCACGTGCCATCAACTTCACATGATACTTTTCCAAAACAGGTTCAATATATCATTAAGTCCATATTAGCATTTGATTATCCAAAATCATGTTATGAGCACGCAGTCTAAGCGACATACTACAACGATCTAAACCCATGTTGGCAATTTAATAATGTCCAACTAGTAAACCACAACTAGGGTGACAAAGGGTCATGGCACATACTTAAGTAATCAAGGTGTCATATAGCAAATTGGTATTTATCTAACCCCCATGTTTAAACAAAGTATCTTTCTAATTGAACTAGCATGCAATAGTTTAAATCAAAATAGATTTGAAATGGGATCAATATGGTCAAAGCACAACTTGCCTTCAAAAAGTACTTGCTCTTGGTCTTGAGTTGGATCTGAGTCAACACTTCTCCTCGAATCCTTCCGGCACTTCAACGTCTACTCGTAAAGCGTGCAAATAGCAAATACACAAATGAACACTATGCAAAAACATCCCAAAACTCCAAATAAAATCCATAAACAGAGAGAACATAATTTTCTGGATTTTTAGAAACTGGAATAAATCAAATTTGGAGTTAAAAGCATAAAAGTTATGATTATTTAAAGTTTAAATAATCAATTAAATAATTTTACAGAGAAAAACTTTAGTCCAAAAATTAAATAAAATTCATATTTAGGTAGATCTTAATTTTATACAAATTTAGAAATTTGAATCACTCAAATCGGAGTTGAAACGCAAAAGTTATAAGCGTTTGAAGTTTGAATCTAAATTTGAAATCATTATTCGAATTAATAAATCATTTTCTTTTTCGGAAATTAATTATTGCGTCAGCATGGGCACGTGGCAGCTCCTGATTGGCCTCGGCGTCACCGATCCATGGGCTCGGTCCACGCTCGGCTCGGGTCCACGGCTCACGTGACTGACATGTGGGCCCACTCGGGTGACGTCATCGCTGACGTCAGCGCTTGGCTGGGTTAGCCACTGACATGCGGGCCCTCTGACACGCGGGCCCCGCGTGTCAGCGTCACCTGCCTGCCAGCGTGGGCCAGCGCTGACGCGTCGGTCCAACTTCCCGACACGTGGCGCAATCTCGTCCGTTGGTTTGAAAATCAGCGGCGGATTGAATCCAGGGTTTAACACGTTGAAACTACTCGATGCTCGTGGGCGTTCGATCTAGATCGGACGGTCCAGATCTAATCCTATAATCGCCTTTGCTACGCGCGTGGCGATTGTGAACCGTTGGATCTTGATCCAGCGGCCCGATCTAATCGGGTTTGGAACACGTGAACTCACCTCAACCGTCCGTCTGGATCCGGCGGTGCCTGAGCTCGCGGTGATGGCCGTGGTGGCGCCGCAGGCTGCCGGAGTTGAAAACGACAGCGAGCCCAACGGCGTTCGGGGTTGCTCGGCGAGATGAAGGGTCCTTCGGGTGCGTCTCGTCGCGGTGAGTCGGATTCCGAGGTCAACGGGCGGGGGCGGCGGCGAGCGAAGCAAAGACCGTGGCGGAGCAGCGCGCAACTCCGGCGAGCTCGCACGGCTACACGGCGGCGACTTAGCCTCGGTGAAGTAGAGAAGGGAGGGCGCGGAATCACGGCGGTCCTCGGGGTATGCCCCGGGCATTAAATAACCTCGGCGTCCGTGCGTAAACGGAAACCTAACGCTCTGCTACGGCGGCGGCGGAGTCCAGCTTCGGACTTCGGTGAAGACGACGAAATCGTGGCCGTCCCACGTGGCACAACCAACGGCCACGATCGCGCGGGCCGGGTCCGGTCGGACACGGCTCGGGTGGTCGGCGGATCTCGGTAGTTGGATCTTGATCCAGCGGTTGGGATTGATTAGGGTTAGGAGTGGGTTCGGTCGAGTCAAGCGGCTCGGTCGGACTCGAGTCCGACTTCGATCGATTGAAACGATGCTTGACCGAGTTGGATTTTCCGGTAATTAATATTTAAAATAATTCCTAGTAATTCATTTAATTCATTAAAAATAGCAAATGACTTAAAAATTCGAGAAAAATTAGAAAATATTTTGGATCATTTTGGACTCAAATAAAATATTTCCAACAAAAATTTATTTGCAAAATTAAATTCTTTAATTATTTCAAAATGGAATAAATTCAAATAAATTCCAAATAATTCCAAATAAATTCCAGAAAATTCCAAAAATTCACCAAAGTGCCACATCACACATGAATTTAAGGAAAGCAAAATTTTGGGGTGTTACAGGCATGCACAATACAGAATATCACAATACAGAATATAAGATATATATAATAACTTCAGTCTTGCACTGAACGAATATCAAATTTGTTTACAAAGACCTTGCCATCTTTAACCTGGGCATGTCTACTGCAAATCAATGGCTAGGTGCATAAGAAAACTATATTAATCATTCATCATATACTGCAAATCATTCATCATATATTGAAAACTATACCCGAGCATGTCTATTGCAAATCATTCATCATATACTCGGGCATGTCTATTGCAAATCATTCATCATATAGATAAACAAAATCAATCAAGCAAATAGTAGGGTTGAACAAACCTGCAACAGTGGGTTGAAGGCCCAAAGCTAGAAAAATTTCACCATGAACAGATCTAAGAAAGATAGAACAAAATGAAATGTCAGCACAAAACCTCACCATTAACAGATCTGAGCAACGAAACATGAGAGGATACATACCCGAGCAGTGGTTCCTTTCTCCACCTTCTCTCCAGCTAACGGACAAATTTCTGAACAGCAAACCTCACGAACCTCTTCAGCAGTTCTTTCCTCCAACTTCTCTCGCGCCTCAGCACAAATCTCACGAACCTCTGCACCAGATCGAAAAGAAAAGGGTCCAGATCAGGGATCGACGAAACCTAGCAAGAGGATGAGAGATTGGTAAGGACGAGGTAGAACTAACCGAGTCGACAGCGGTGATGGAGAAGCGGTCGACGAGGCGAGCCGGCGCTGATGGAGAGGAGGTCGCGCCGTCACGCGGCGTGAGACGGCGCCGATGGAGTGGAGGCCGCGCAGTTGCGCGAGGCGGCGCCGATGGAGAGGAGATCGCGATGGGGTGGGGAGAAAAATTCACGCCTGGCGGTGAGTGGTTTCCTTTCCCAGGGATTTTGGGTGGATCGGGCAAGAGAGCCCTGCCTCTCGGAGCTCCCAAACGGAAGTTTGGACTGTGCAGGGAAATTTTTCCACGAGAGCGTTCAACCCCGGGATTTGGCCGGGATCCCGGCCGGGATTGAAGTTTCCAAACAAGCCCTCAGTCTAGATCAGGATTTTAAACCTTCTAATCAAGACCTAAATAATGTTTGGTATAATGTGAGGTTTCAACTCTCCTTGCAATACTAGCTACACAACAAAGTGCAGTTCTGTATTGGCGATTGGTTTTCATTTCTATTCCAGTGCAGATTGGATGTTTGCAAAAGAGACCAGAAGCAAATTAACAGGATAGAAGTATGTAGCATATGCAAATGCAAATGATATTACTGTACGTAATGTAGACTAAGAACACAATAAGATTAGAAATACATCATCCATTCTTAAATAGATGTGATTTCATAAAACAACCAGGTTTATTTAATAGATTAACATTTAAAATCAGTAGTATTCATAAAAAGAATTAGTAATATTCATAAGTATCCTCGTTATACAAATCAGGACATAAGTTCAATGCCTCGTGATGGTACAATTGTATTTGAACTACAATATAATTATCCAATATTTACAATTAGTACATATGTGAGTACAATTACTATTAAAATACATTAGTAGCAACTTAGTGGAGATATTGAATACCAAAAGAAACAACAAAACAAGTAAAAGTTAGGTGTTAGTTATAAGTACCGTGACATCGAAATATCATGTAGCATTTCCACTTTATTTCATAGCGACTATGAAATACCAGGATCTTTGGGGCCCAGTTGGCAGTTCTCACTATTATTGGTTTGTCATCCGACTAGTCCAAAGCTGCTGTGAAACGTAGTCGTTTACCCACACTAATCAATAGCATGCCCACAGAAACACATAACAAAAGTAGAAGCGCAAAGTAGAAGCATACACAATGTAAAGGGAAAAATCTCTCCCTCTCTTTATTAGATTCACTACTACAGGAGGGCTCATATTAGACACCTCATCACAGACGGTTTTATAAATTCACGGTCTGTGATGAGTCCAAAGAACATCACAGATGGTTGTAACTATGAACAGTCTGTGATGATTTCCTTATCACAGATGGTTTCATCCCCCAATAGTCTGTTATAAGGGTCCCCCACATCACAGACGGTTTTAATTTGAAACCGTCTGTGATCAGGACCGATATCACTGACGGTTTCAAATTAAAACCATCTGTGATGTGGGGGACCCTTATCACAGACTGTTCATGAATTAAACCGTCTGTGATAAGGAAATCATCACAGATTGTTCATTGTTACAACTGTCTGTGATGTGTTTGTGAACTTATACTGCTGTTGTAAATTAGCATTGCATATATATATATATATATATATATATATATATATGAGAATGGCTATTGTAGACTCAATAGCACAGGGGGGCTGTGCTTCCCACCCTCTCCACCTCAAGATCTAGCATGCAGCGCCCTGATTCGCTTTTGTTTTCTAAGCGCGTGCGCGTGCTGAGCGGAAACTGGGATCTAACGGCGTCGTCAACTTCTTCTCATCCTCCTCTATCACAGCCGCCGCCAACCAGCCACCTCTCCTTGTCCCAGTTTCCTCTCTCATGCACATCCCTACTAAGCCATCGCCGTCGTTGCATCCAGGAGGCCCTGCCCTTCCCTCATCTCTGGGTCAAAAACCCTAACCGCATGGAGTCCCCGCCACCGACAGGACATCAACTACATGGAGCGTCAGTGTCTACGTCGGGTGGCCTACCACCGTAGGAGCCGCCGCCGCCACAGGGAGGGCATCCTACACGTGGAGCCGTAGCATCCCATGGAGTTGCCCCCACATGCAGCCGACACCACCTGGAGGGCTTTTGCTACATGGAGTAGATTTGTCTAATTTTTGTGTAATCAACCGCAGGACCAGCAGCAACAACAGTGATGTGTTGTAATACTTGTGCTTGGCTGTAATTGAGTTCGTGTGCCAATTTTGTACTGGACTGAACATTGTTTCAGTGCCTTATGCCAATTTCAGATTATTTATTATTGGCCCTGTGTCAATTTCAGAATTTTATACTGGACTGAACATTGTTTTAGAGCCTTATGTCAATTCTAGATTATTTACAGGGGCGACTCCTTTTGATTGAAGCAGAAAAAAATGCTTACAGTACATGCTGATAAGCAATAGAGAGCTGGGAAAAATTGCTTTGTTATCAGCTCAATTCTCTCGTCCTGCAGTACATATGTACCAGTACATACTAAATTGAAACTACTGCCCTCCATTTTGCATGATTCAATAAGATCAAAGCCAAAGCTAAAGTTCAGAAGGGACATTTGACTTGGCTCTGCTGTGCTCCTGCTGCTAATAATCTATACATTGACTATCACACATTTCATCTTAGCTTTCATGAGTATTCTGTAATTGTACTGTAACAATCAGGATGCACTCCTTATTTTTCTTTTCAGCTGACAGCACATTCTAGAACCAAATACTAGTCCCAGCTACATTTCATCTTCATACAGGTCTTCATCTATAGAATCACTTTCTCCCTCTTTCTTTTTACCCTTTCCTTTGGCATCATTCAGCTGCAAATTAAAAGAAATAGTAAATAACAATTTAAACAAAATGGAATGGTAATTTATAGCGTCAAGAGTATTCATACCGGGCAAGTTCTGGCATTATGTCCTCCTTTCTTGCTACCACATATGCCACATGTTCGTGGTTTCTTACCATTCGAGATGGGTTCTGAAGGTGGTTTAAATCTTTGTGGTTGCTTCCTCTTCCCCTTACATTGCGATATTGGTGGATCTAGTATCACTTGAGAGGGTAGACTTGTAGATGTGGGAATTTGACAAGTTTCGGTCTCTTGCTCAACAACAATCCCTTCTATTTGTTGTTCCGCCACATCCAACATTCCTTGGACCATGTTGAAAGATTCACATGACTTTGATGCCATCGCCAGCAATTTCATCATTCTAGGCTTTAGTGTAGCAAATCTGAGTGCTTCTTGCTCTTGAGTATCCCCAAATTCCATGCTCCTCTCCATTTTTGATTTTTTGGCCTTCTCATTAGCCTCTTTACACCACCGTTTCATGATATATCTATTAGGTAGATGAACCAGATTTACATGATGCATGACCTTTATGGCATGTGAACAAAGCAAATCCTCGAAGTCATATCCTTTGCAGCTACAAGAAACTAGTTCATCGAATTTATTGATCTCTACCATGTAGGTTTCCGGGATAAGCGTTCCCATCATTGGATGGTAATCAATGGTTACCTCATATATGGCATCACTCGCAACCTCTCTAATTTTGCCTAGTTGACTATTTTTTAAATGCATCTTGAACTCTTTCAACACTTTGCTAGTGTAAACCTGAGATGCATCTTTCTCAATACCATGCAATGTTGACAAATTTGGTGCAGCATTCATGCAAGCAATGTCCTAATCACTCTCCTTTTGCCAGATTTCGTCCACCATCTTCTCAATATGTAAGACAAGTTCATACATCGTTGAATGATTATTGGTCCATAATTTCAAGGCAGAATTAACACTTTCACTTCTTTGTGTTGTTGACATATTAGCAAAAAACACACTTCTAAAGTATGCGGGAACCCACTCAGACCGCTTTTCATACATAACCTTTAGATGCCGGTTATTCACTAAACCGTGATTATGAACCATATTTGTTCAACCCTTATCAAATTCAGCCACCGTCATATTGCGATTTATAACCCTCTTTAAATCCAATTCAAAACATGGTTTCAGGTTATATAGGGCTCCCAAATGATCCCTTGCCTTTCTCATCACATGCCATTGACAACATCGATGAACTGTATTTGGAAACACCTCTTTGATAGCAATTCTCATTGCAGGATCTTGGTCAGTTATAATAGCCATTGGTTTCTTCCCATACATGGCTCTTACCCAAGTTTTGAATAGTCAAACAAACCCAGCTTTCTCCTCTGACCTTAGCATTGCAATCCCGAACATTATAGACATTCTGTGATGATTGACGCTAATGAACGGTGCAAGAGGCATGCTGTACCTAAAATTAAGAAAAATTAATAATTTAATTAGTACTCCTATTGAACTAAATAACAATACCAAACAGAAATTCACCTTATTCAATTGATCTAAAAGAAACTTCTTGGGTTGTACCTATTGGTTTGGTAGGTCGTGTCGAAGGTCACGACATCTCCAAATTCTTGGAACGCCCTTCTTGCTCTACCATCAACCCAAAACAAATTCTTCAAGTGACCACTGCCATCCACCTCAACATCATAAAAAAATTCTGGATCTTCTTCTAGCTTATTTTGAAAATGAACCAAAGTTGCTTCCGCATCCATGCCAAGCAATTTTCTTTTCTCAGACGCTATCTCATTACTCACATCCTTCCTTTTGAACCTTAGATTTTTCTTCCCTCCATTCTTAGCACCCAGATACTCATGTATTTTCGCAGTTTCAATATTTTGAGCACGCATGTCTTTTATAATGTCCTTATCCTTATCATATATGCACCTATGGGAGCGTAGGTTTCTTTTCTTCGACGGAGAGGTTACCATGGGATGGTTATGATCATCGTCAAAAACACTTACTTTCCAGACCCCATCCTTCAACAAGATTCTAAAACGTGCCTTGCAACCGGTTCGAGTGGGTGCAATCTCCTTCTCAGGGGTTCTTTGACCAATAGAGTTCTCCATTGCCTTTTGGGATTGTATAGTATCTTTTGAAAATCCTGCCTTCGAGCAAAGCCACAATTTCGATGTCACAACTCCTGATGTCGAAGTGTAATGACTTCCTTTACGGATACTAAATCCCCTTCTAAAAGCATATGCATTATAGAACTTCTTTGCATCATCTTTTGAGATAAATTCTTTTCCAACAAAAGGAGCAAATACTAAATGTTCATGTGGGTCTATTTCATCTACAGGTTGCTGTGCATTGTTGTGCACATTAGCAATTGGCGATGGTGCAACAGCGCTATCTTCACCAACAGAAATTGGTTCTCTACAAGATTATGCAAGGAATAAACATATTAATTAGTACAAGTAACAGATCCTAATCTCTAAAAATATGTTAATCGTTGAACCAAGCAGCAGCATAAGGATCGTTCGTGCTAAGTACCTGGCCTGCCTTGTCTCCTCACGATCCATGGCAGTATGATCCAGTGCTGGCGAGTACGTGTGGGGATGCAGTGATCAGACTACAGACGAAGAGACTGCATCCTGCCGCACGCAAGAGAGGAAGTGGGAAGACGTCACAAAGAAACAAGCCATCGCGATAAAGGAAGTGGGAAATCGAAGAGACACCTTTCGCGCCTGTATGCAAGACGGCGCACACACAAGAAGAAGCAGGGGCCAGGCGCCCGTTTTACGCCCAAGTGCGCAAGAAGAAGCGGGAAGAGCGGGCCTCTGGGCCTTGGCGACGGCGATGGCTTAGTAGGGATGTGCATGAGAGAGGAAACTGGGACAAGGAGAGGAGGTTGGTTGGCGGCGGCTGTGATCGAGGAGGACGAGAGGAGGTTGGTTGGCGGCGGCTGTGATCGAGGAGGTTGACGGCGCCGTTAGATCCCAGTTTCCGCTCAGCACGCGCACACGCTTAGAAAACAGAAGCGAATCGGGCCGCTGGATGCTAGATCGTGAGGTGGAGAGGGTGGGAAGCACAACCCCCCTATGCTATTGAGTCTACAATAGCCATTCTCTATATATATACTCCACATATAGAGAAGGACTTAATTAATTAAGGTTGTAAATTAGCACGCTACGAATATATATATATATATATATATATATATATATATAGGAAAATGGTTCCATACCCCTGGGAGTATGTACTCCCACTGCCAATATACCGCTTAAATTATGTTATTATACCTCTTTATCCTTTGAGTATACTCTAATACTGATTGTAAGATACTCCAAAATGAATTCCACGAAAAATTTCAATAAAATTCACCATTTATAACATAATTTGTTTATATACTCTTTTTACTGTAGGACCGAGTAGGCAACTAGAGGGGGGGTGAATAGATGCCGAATAAAATTCAACTATTTCTTTCGGAAAATTAACGACCCCTAAATGGCGGAAGAATATCTAATATCGTAGAGATCAAAACCCTAGACTAATTAGCAAAATAAGAACAAGAACTAGTTCTAATAAAATGACGAGCAAAACTTCTAATCAAGAATCAAAACGAAAGGAATATTGCATAAACTTCTCTTTATTCCAAAGCCATCTTCCACAGGATGACACCAAAAATCTTCTAATCTCAAAAGATTAGAAAACTCTAAACCAACTAGATAGAGCACACAAGCTCTTCTTTGTTGTAGGCACCTTTTTCTTCTTGCCCTATTTCGTTGGATGAGTTCTAAGCCTGTAGAACCCTCTATTTAAAGGTCTCCACAGCCACCGATTCCTTTTTGTATTCAGATTGAGCAAGCAGTCTCCATGTCAATCTCACCTCACGCCGGCTGACTCGGATAGCAAAATTCTTCTCGGACTCAGCTAGCTTTCTTCTCTCGGACACGGCGTCCTGCACACACGCGACGCACTCACACACGCCACATACGTACACTTGCATGCACGTACACACACCACGCACGCTACAACACGCCACGCACACACACATTAAATGCATACATGCATTTGTATGCATGCACACACACACACTTGCATGAACACACACATGCTCGTATGCACACGCACACACACTTGCATGTATCAAAAATTCGTATACACGCGTACGGCCTCCTGCCACTACGCTGCAACGATCTCGATCTCACGTGCACCGTTCTCTAGTCCAAACATCTCGCATGACATCCTTGACCTTCACGACCTCAGTTCCTCCCTGAACCTAGTCTCGGTCCCGTCATCGACCATGTTCGACCTCAAGCAACACCTGCACATGAACAAAAACACAAAACAATTCCGAGCACAAGTCCACGACTTGACTCACATCAATCCATGCAAATACTCACACGAGTATTGCATAAAGTCCACTTCAAAACAAGCAACATGAAATTCTTACCAATTTCATTATCTCAGAATCAAATTAAAACCAATTCCAAATTTTGCTCAGAAAAACATGTGTACGACAGACCAAATGTTTTGGTCTGTCATACATGGGAAAAACAAAGTCGCCAGAAAACATGTGTATGACAGACCAAATGTTTTGGTCTGTCATACATGGGAAAAACGAGTTCGCTAAAAAGATGTGTATGACAGACCAAAAACTTTGGTCTGTCATACATGGGAAAAATGAGTTCGCGAAAAACATGTGTATGACAGACCAAAAACTTTGGTCTATCATACATGGGAAAAATGACATCGCCAAAAGCATGTGTATGACAGACCAAAAACTTTGGTCTGTCATACATGGGAAAAACGAGTTCACCAAAAACATGTGTATGACAGACCAAAAACTTTGGTCTGTCATACATGTGAAAAACGAGTTCGCCAAAAGCATGTGTATGGCAGACCAAAAACTTTGATACATCATACATGGGAAAAACGAGTTCGCCAATTCAAATCTTTTTCGGATAACCAAACTGATTTCTGATCTTTTCAAATCTTCAAACCAAATTCAAATCTTTTCGAATATTCAAATACTCATCATCAAAAACACATGTATCAAAAACAATGATCCTTCAATCTCCCCCTTGATGAGTAATTTGACAAAACACAATATAAGATTTGACAAAGGTATAGAAAAAGATTCCAAGACCAAGTAAAGACCAAGTAAATCCAAATTCCCAAATTCTCAAACAGCATTTGAATTTCTCCTTTCTTTTTATTTTTCTTCTTCTTGACTTGCTCTCCCCCTTTTTGACAAAATAGTCATCAAGATCTCAAAACTCCCCCTTAATGAATGCAGTATCTCAAGCTTTGAAGTATATTCAAGGTATATAATCAAAGTAAGGCATTTGGAGAGTTTTTTACAAGAGTTTTCACATTTTGTATCAATTTATCCAATGAGAAAGCAAATTGTGAGAATATGGAGGCTCTAACACATAGAATAGTTGTTGCATAAGCAAATTAGAGCAAACAAGTAAAATGTCATAAACTGATTTTGCCAAAGCTAAAAAGAAATCTATCATGAGCAAAGAGAGACTTTCAAATTCACAAAAGTTTGTCTCAAGCCTTTTCAAAAATTTGAATTTCCTTTTTCTCTTTTAGCAAGTTTGACAATTTTGCTTTGTGATCAACAGGGATGACAAGTAACTGCACACTAGCCCATACTTGTGTATGAGTAGGTAGTTCTTTCTTGTATCTTTCTCAGTTTAAATTGGCAAGTGGCTTCACATTGTTCTGAACTTTTGTTTAGACAAGTAGCCTTTTCTTGCATCTTTTGAATTTAAATCCCTGGCAAGGAAGCTGCACATTGTACTAAACTTGTGTTTAGCCAAGTAGCTTTTGCTTGCATCTTTTTCAACTTGCTTTTATCATTTAAAACACTGATTTTGCTTGAGACTCATAATGATCATTTGAAGTCCAACAAAAAGCTCACACATAGTTTCTAATCAGCTCTAGCCTTTTAACAGATGACAAGAAACTTTTAAGCCTATTTCACAAATGCAATACCATAATGAACAAGAGCCAAAATATTCTCGAAAAGCATCTCAAATTGAATTATTTTAGTCTTTTAGTCTTTTAGTCTTTTAGTGAGAAGTGAAGCAATGTAGCATTAATTTGACTATATACACAAGAATAGTCAACAAAGCTTTGTACTACATGATGCAATGAAAGCAGGGAGTTTTCTTTAAGTGTAACGTCAAAATAGCTCCTTGTAGTAACCAAAGTCAAGTAACACAAATGAAAGAGTTAAAATCAAGACTCCCCCTCAAATCAACCCATGGGGATGAATGATCCCAAGTTCGCCGCGTAAGAAAGTAAAGCGAGAAGAATCAAGTGGTTTAGTGAAAATATCAGCAATTTGAGCATCCGAATCAACAAATTTCAGTTCAATAGCTCCTTTTTCAACATGATCTCTAAGAAAATGATATCGAACATCAATGTGTTTAGTCCTTGAATGTTGAACAGGATTTTTAACGATGTGAATTGCACTAGTATTATCACAAAGAAGTGGAACACTATTAAAGTTAATGCCATAATCTTTAAGAGTTGAAGTGATCCAAAGAATTTGTGAACAACAATTAGCGGCTGCAACGTATTCAGCTTCAGCAGTGGATTGAGCAACTGAGGACTGTTTCTTAGAAGACCAAGAAACAAGTGAAGTGCCAAGAAAATGACATGTGCCAGAAGTACTCTTTCTATCTAATCTACACCCCGCAAAATCAGCATCAGAATATCCTAGGAGTGTAAGCGAAGAAGAGCAAGAATACCAAATGCCAAATTCGAAGTGGAGCGAAGATACACGAAAATTCTTTTGATTGCTTGTCGATGTGATTCTCGAGGAGAGGCTTGAAATCGAGCGCACAAACAAGCGCAAAGTGTATGTCAGGCCTTGAAGCGATCCAAATGAAGTGATCCAATCATGCTTCGTATTCCTTTGGTCCATTTCGATACCATTCTCATCAGGGTCCAAAATTGTTGTTGTGCTCATTGGAGTAGATACTGACTTTCCTTCTCCCATGTCGAATTTCTTTAGTAGCTCCTTTGTATACTTGGATTGGTGCAAGAAGATCCCTTCTTTCGCTTGCTTGATTTGAAATCCAAGGAAGTATGTCAACTCTCCCATCATACTCATCTCGAATTCCCTGGACATCGATTCAGAAAAATGCAACACAAGAGAGTGGGAGGATCCTCCAAAGATAATATCATCCACATAAATTTGCACCACAAGAAATTGATCATTTGAATTTTGAGTAAACAGAGTCTTATCAACTTTTCCCATCTCAAAATTATGTTGAAGCAAGAAGCCTTTTAATCTATCATACCAAGCACGAGGGTCTTGTTTTAATCCATAAAGAGTTTTTGACAAACGGCATACATGATTGGGAAATTTTTCATTTTCAAAGCCAGGAGGTTGTTTCACAAAAACTTCTTCTTCTATAAAACCGTTTAGAAAAGCACTTTTCACATCCATTTGAAATAACTTAAAACCTTTTGATCTTTGCAAAAGCTAAGAGAATGCGAATAGCTTCTAAACGAGCAACAGGAGCAAATGTTTCATCAAAATCAATTCCTTCAAGTTGAGAATATCCTTGAGCAACAAGTCTAGCTTTGTTTCTAACAATTATTCCATCTTCATTTAACTTGTTCTTAAAAACCCATTTTGTTCCAATAATGTTTTGATTTTTAGGAGGTTCCACTAAAGACCAAACTTTATTCCGTTCAAAGTTTTCTAACTCTTCATGCATCGCATCTACCCAAGAACTATCAGTTAAAACATGAGTAATGTTCTTAGGTTCAAAATTTGCAACAAAAGCAGAATGCATGCATAAAAGAGTTTGAGATGAATTAGAACGTGTCACCCTTTCATGAAGACTTCCAATAATTTGTTCAGGAGGATGGTTCTTCAGAACAGCAAGGGGAGGTCCAGTTGTTTCAGTCGTCGTGGGAGGTGTAGGAGAATCTGAAGTAGTAGTCACATCAATTTGTTCAGGAACATCTTCCCGTTCTGTAGGTATGAGCTCATTATCATCATTATCTTCATCATTTTCTTCGAATCTTTTATCCAAAAAGATTGGCTCTAAATCTTCTCGTGAACCTGAAATGTCGGGTCTAGCTCTAGGGCTAGCCTCATCAAAAGTAACATCGCATGTCTCCAACAATTTGTTAGTCGATAAATCAAGTACACGATATCCACGAGAGTGCAACGAATAACCAAGGAAGATGCCATCTGTACTACGAGCTTCGAATTTATCAAGATTTCCATGTTTAAGAATAAAGCATTTGCAACCAAACACTCGTAAGTGAGAAACAGATGGTTTACGATCAAATCTCAGTTCAAAAGATGTTTTACCAAGTAAAGCTCTGAGATAAACCCTATTTGATATATAGCAAGCAGAAGAAATTGCCTCAGCCCAAAAATTTCTTGAAGTCACTACAAGATAACATGGATTTCCCGGCGTTTATTTTACACGGCGTTTAATCTAAACGCCCCTAATAAGGCTAAAGCCGGCGTTTTTTATCATTCGAGGCATTTAATTCCCCGGCATTTATAAATGCCGGGTTAGAGTCTACCACGGCGCTTATAAATGCCAGGGAATTCCACTCTATACCGGCGTTTATAAATGCCGGGTTAGAATCTTCCACGGCGTTTATAAACGCCGGGAATCCACTCTATACCGGCGTTTATAAGCGCTGGTTACTGATCTTCCACGCGCTTATAAACGCCCGGAATTCCACTCTATACCGGGCGTTTATAAGCGCCGGTTCTGATCTTCCACGGCGCTTATAAACACCGGGAATTCCACTCTATACCGGCGTTAATAAACGCCGGGTTCTGATCTTCACGATGCTTATAAACGCTGGAATTCCACTCTATACCGGCGTTTATAAACGCCGTTCTGATCTTCCACGGTGCTTATAAACGCGGTATAGAGTGGAATTCGGCGTTTATAAGCGCTGGTAGACTCTCTACCACGGCGTTTATAAGCGTGAATACCACACCGGGGAATTTGAAAGAATTGAAATTAAATAATATTATATTTGAAATAATTGAAACTAATATTCCATTTGCAATAATTTCTGTCCAAATATTTCATTTTCGATGATATTTTGTCTAAAATTTCAAATTTTGTCCGAAAATTCAATTTTTGTTGATATTTTGTTTGAAAATTCAAATTTTTTCGAACATCTGATTTTGTGACACTTATCAATTTCAGATGCTACTTTTCGTTATCTTTCCAATTAGCCTAAGAACGCCCCAATTGGAAATGCGAGTCAAAAGTTATGTCTATTTTAAGAAATATGCTCGATTTCGTATTTGCAAACTAAATTGGTGCCCAAAAGAATATAATTGGAGATCTTATCGTATGATGATTTTGCTTAATTACCTCAATAATTTGCTAATTTGAAATAATTGAAAATCGGTGTTCGGGTGTTTAACGGGTTAAGGGAGGAGGGACGCATTATATATCGGATGTGATCATACCACCACTAAAGTACTAGATCTTATAAAAACTCACGAAGTTAAGCGTGCTTGGACAAGAGTAGTAATAAGATGGGTGACCTCTGGGAAGTCATTGTGCACCTCGATTTTAAATGCCACGAATAGAGGATCCCGCGCTTATAAACGCCATAAATAGAGAGAACCGGCACTTATAAAGTGCCATGTTAGAGGAAACCCCGGCACTTATAAACGCCGGGTTATAGAGGCTTCCACGGCACTTATAAACGCCGGGTTATAGGCTTCCACGGCACTTATAAACGCCGGGTTATAGAGGCTTCCACGGCACTTATAAACGCCGGGTTAGAGTCTTCCACGGCACTTATAAACGTCGTGGATAATTAAGCGCCGCCAATTACTTTTCCTGACACCATTTTTCTTGACGCCATGTAAACGCCATCTAAAATCTTTTTAAGGCATTTATAAGGTTTTAAAGGCATTTATAGGCGCCATTAGAAGCCCGACGTGTTGTAGTGAGTGTTGTATTCATCTAGCATAGTTCTAGCCATTTGAATCAAAGTTCTATTTTTCCTTTCTACAACACCATTCTGTGAGGGAGAATATGGCGAAGAAAATTGATGATCAATTCCATTAGTTTCACAAAAAGATTTGAACAAAGCATTTTTGAATTCCGTACCATTATCAGTTCTTATGGCTTTCAATGTGTTAGGCAATTCATTTATCAATCTCTTAATGAAGACATGAAAAAGTCCAAAAATCTCATCTTTTGAAGACAGAAAATGCACCCAAGAGTATCTCGAATAATCATCAACAATTACTAGAAAGTACCACTTACCTCCGGCCGATTGGATTCGAGATGGTCCTACTGTATCCATGTGAAGAAGTTGGCCAGGGGCGGTGGTCATCACCAGTTGAGACAGGAGCATGAGGGGCTCCAACCATCTTACCATGTCGACAGGAAGCACAAACAATATTTTTGCAAGATTTTAATTTCGGCAAGCCACGAATTAAATCTAGACCACTCAATCTAGATAATGATCAAAGCCCATGTGGCCTAACCGACGATGCCAAAAATTGAGATTTCTAGATTACGAAGCAACAAAACAATGTGAACTTGAAGCATTGCTAAAATTTGCTATGAAAATTTTTCCAAGTCTAGATATCTCAAGAATCAAGTTTCGGAAGCATCGAGTACTCTACATGCATTAGGTTTAAAGCTCACTTCAAAGTTTTCATCCAACAATTGTGATCTTGTGAAGGTTGAATTTCAGTTTAGACACCAGAGAGACATTCTTCAAAGTAAAGTGTTCATCTACCTTCTTTGTACCTTTTGCAAGGACGCGTCCGATAGTAGCATCTCCAAAAGTGATCGTTTTGTTCCCAGATGCTTTTGTTAGGGAGGAGAACCAACTTGAGTTGCCCGTCATGTGTTGGCAGCATCCTGAATCAACAACCCAGATGTTCTCCTTCCCTTCTCGTACCACCTACATGTTATGAACAGAAGATGCCGAGGATTCAGCGCTTGGGTTAGAAAAGCATGCTTTAGGTATCCAGGCGTTGAATCACTCGACGAAAGGTGTGATCGCATAAAAACTTGTGAGAGCGAGAGTAATGAATTATGAAAAGTTTTGTTTGCTTTCACAGAGCCTGTCACAATACTTCTTCCATGATCATGTCTATGCATACACAAAGAAGTGGAAGGTGTTTTCTTTTTGTAACCTAAACCTGCTCTTCTATTGTCATAGGTTGTAAAAGCCCCATTAGATGGTTTATGACGGTATGACTTGGGCTTTTCAAAAGTTTTAATTTTTTCAGTCATCTTAGAATTTTTATTTCTCTTTCCCTTCTCGATTTTAGCTTTCCTGTAGCAGAAGTTTTCTAGATGACCTTCTTTGTGACAAAAAGTGCATTTGTACCTGAGTTTTGAAGTACTTGCTCCTTTACTTTGAGTGGGTTGAGTTTTTCCAGAGAAATCAAAAGATCCAGCAGATTTGAATTTTGTTTCACTTGGTTTAGGAGGAGGATTTCAATTTTACCAAGATCTGAAGTGTTTTCACAATTACAGGAGGGTTGTTTTCAAGTGTTCAACGTGATCAAAGCCTATCCCACTATTTTTAACACTCACTTTTGACTTATCAAGAATTAGATTCAAGTTTTCTTTCCTCCGACAAACTTTTCCAAAGTTGATTTCAAATACTTATTTTCTCTAAGTACAACAGGGCAATTTTGACATGAATCAACTTGACATTTTTAGCCTTTTCTTTAGCTTGAATGGCTCTATCTTTGGCTATAATGGCTCTCTCTACATTGTTCTTTTCAAGTGCAATATCTATTTTCAGAATTTCACATTTTTGCATTCTTTTGAGGTGTGATGAGAGTGAGTAAAATAATGTGTCCAGCAAGACAAATTGCACGTATTTTTCTTAAATTCTCTCTAGTGACAAACAACTCTTGCAACACATAAAAATGCATTATTGAACCAAAAGCTAAAGTTTGCTTGAACTTATCAACTTCACTTTTTAGCAAATTTAGCTCTTTTATCTTGCAAGAATTAGCTCTTTTAGCTCGAAGAGACCTGCTCGCGCACGCGCGCAAGACGGGCGCACACACAAGAAGAAACGGGGACGGCGCCGTTTCTGCCCAAGTGCACGCAAGAAGAAACGGGGAAGGGCAGGGCCTCCTGGACGCAGCGACGGCGATGGCTTAGTAGGGATGTGCATGAGAGAGGAAACTGGGACAAGGAGAGGAGGTTGGTTGGCGGCGGCTGTGATCGAGGAGGACGAGAGGAGGTTGGTTGGCGGCGGCTGTGATCGAGGAGGTTGACGGCGCCGTTAGATCCCAGTTTCCGCTCAGCACGCGCACACGCTTAGAAAACAGAAGCGAATCGGGCCGCTGGATGCTAGATCGTGAGGTGGAGAGGGTGGGAAGCACAACCCCCCTATGCTATTGAGTCTACAATAGCCATTCTCTATATATATACTCCACATATAGAGAAGGACTTAATTAATTAAGGTTGTAAATTAGCGCGCTACGAATATATAGATACTCCAAAATGAATTCCACGAAAAATTTCAATAAAATTCACCATTTATAACATAATTTGTTTATATACTCTTTTTACTGTAGGACCGAGTAGGCAACTAGAGGGGGGGGGTGAATAGATGCCGAATAAAATTCAACTATTTCTTTCGGAAAATTAACGACCCCTAAATGGCGGAAGAATATCTAATATCGTAGAGATCAAAACCCTAGACTAATTAGCAAAATAAGAACAAGAACTAGTTCTAATAAAATGACGAGCAAAACTTCTAATCAAGAATCAAAACGAAAGGAATATTGCATAAACTTCTCTTTATTCCAAAGCCATCTTCCACAGGATGACACCAAAAATCTTCTAATCTCAAAAGATTAGAAAACTCTAAACCAACTAGATAGAGCACACAAGCTCTTCTTTGTTGTAGGCACCTTTTTCTTCTTGCCCTATTTCGTTGGATGAGTTCTAAGCCCGTAGAACCCTCTATTTAAAGGACTCCACAGCCACCGATTCCTTTTTGTATTCAGATTGAGCAAGCAGTCTCCATGTCAATCTCACCTCACGCCGGCTGACTCGGATAGCAAAATTCTTCTCGGACTCAGCTAGCTTTCTTCTCTCGGACACGGCGTCCTGCACACACGCGACGCACTCACACACGCCACGCACGTACACTTGCATGCACGTACACACACCACGCACGCTACAACACGCCACGCACACACACATTAAATGCATACATGCATTTGTATGCATGCACACACACACACTTGCATGCACACACACATGCTCGTATGCACACGCACACACACTTGCATGTATCAAAAATTCGTATACACGCGTACGGCCTCCTGCCACTACGCTGCAACGATCTCGATCTCACGTGCACCGTTCTCTAGTCCAAACATCTCGCATGACATCCTTGACCTTCACGACCTCAGTTCCTCCACTCGAACCTAGTCTCGGTCCCGTCATCGACCATGTTCGACCTCAAGCAACACCTGCACATGAACAAAAACACAAAACAATTCCGAGCACAAGTCCACGACTTGACTCACATCAATCCATGCAAATACTCACACGAGTATTGCATAAAGTCCACTTCAAAACAAGCAACATGAAATTCTTACCAATTTCATTATCTCGTAATCAAATTAAAACCAATTCCAAATTTTGCTCGAGAAAAACATGTATGCAGCCAGACCAAATGTTTTGATACATCATACATGGGAAAAACAAAGTCGCCAGAAAACATGTGTATGATGAGACCAAATGTTTTGGTTACATCATACATGGGAAAAACGAGTTCGCTAAAAAGATGTGTATGACAGACCAAAAACTTTGGTCTGTCATACATGGGAAAAATGAGTTCGCGAAAAACATGTGTATGACAGACCAAAAACTTTGGTCTATCATACATGGGAAAAATGACATCGCCAAAAGCATGTGTATGACAGACCAAAAACTTTGGTACATCATACATGGGAAAACGAGTTCACCAAAAACATGTGTATGACAGACCAAAAACTTTGGTCTGTCATACATGTGAAAAACGAGTTCGCCAAAAGCATGTGTATGGCAGACCAAAAACTTTGGTCTGTCATACATGGGAAAAACGAGTTCGCCAATTCAAATCTTTTTCGGATAACCAAACTGATTTCTGATCTTTTCAAATCTTCAAACCAAATTCAAATCTTTTCGAATATTCAAATACTCATCATCAAAAACACATGTATCAAAAACAATGATCCTTCAATCTCCCCCTTGATGAGTAATTTGACAAAACACAATATAAGATTTGACAAAGGTATAGAAAAAGATTCCAAGACCAAGTAAAGACCAAGTAAATCCAAATTCCCAAATTCTCAAACAGCATTTGAATTTCTCCTTTCTTTTTATTTTTCTTCTTCTTGACTTGCTCTCCCCCTTTTTGACAAAATAGTCATCAAGATCTCAAAACTCCCCCTTAATGAATGCAGTATCTCAAGCTTTGAAGTATATTCAAGGTATATAATCAAAGTAAGGCATTTGGAGAGTTTTACAAGAGTTTTCACATTTTGTATCAATTTATCCAATGAGAAAGCAAATTGTGAGAATATGGAGGCTCTAACACATAGAATAGTTGTTGCATAAGCAAATTAGAGCAAACAAGTAAAATGTCATAAACTGATTTTGCCAAAGCTAAAAAGAAATCTATCATGAGCAAAGAGAGACTTTCAAATTCACAAAAGTTTGTCTCAAGCCTTTTCAAAAATTTGAATTTCCTTTTTCTCTTTTAGCAAGTTTGACAATTTTGCTTTGTGATCAACGAGGATGACAAGTAGCGCACACTAGCCCATACTTGTGTATGAGTAGGTAGTTCTTTCTTGTATCTTTCTCAGTTTAAATTGGCAAGTGGCTTCACATTGTTACGAACTTTTGTTTAGACAAGTAGCCTTTTCTTGCATCTTTTGAATTTAAATCCCTGGCAAGGAAAATTTGCACATTGTACTAAACTTGTGTTTAGCCAAGTAGCTTTGCTTGCATCTTTTTCAACTTGCTTTTATCATTTTAAAACACTGATTTTGCTTGAGACTCATAATGATCATTTGAAGTCCAACAAAAGCTCACACATAGTTTCTAATCAGCTCTAGCCTTTTAACAGATGACAAGAAACTTTTAAGCCTATTTCACAAATGCAATACCATAATGAACAAGAGCCAAAATATTCTCGAAAAGCATCTCAAATTGAATTATTTTAGTCTTTTAGTCTTTTAGTCTTTTAGTGAGAAGTGAAGCAATGTAGCATTAATTTGACTATATACACAAGAATAGTCAACAAAGCTTTGTACTACATGATGCAATGAAAGCAGGGAGTTTTCTTTAAGTGTAACGTCAAAATAGCTCCTTGTAGTAACCAAAGTCAAGTAACACAAATGAAAGAGTTAAAATCAAGACTCCCCCTCAAATCAACCCATGGGGATGAATGATCCCAAGTTCGCCGCGTAAGAAAGTAAAGCGAGAAGAATCAAGTGGTTTAGTGAAAATATCAGCAATTTGAGCATCCGAATCAACAAATTTCAGTTCAATAGCTCCTTTTTCAACATGATCTCTAAGAAAATGATATCGAACATCAATGTGTTTAGTCCTTGAATGTTGAACAGGATTTTTAACGATGTGAATTGCACTAGTATTATCACAAAGAAGTGGAACACTATTAAAGTTAATGCCATAATCTTTAAGAGTTGAAGTGATCCAAAGAATTTGTGAACAACAATTAGCGGCTGCAACGTATTCAGCTTCAGATGGATTGAGCAATCGAGGATTTGTTTCTTAGAAGACCAAGAAACAAGTGAAGTGCCAAGAAAATGACATGTGCCAGAAGTACTCTTTCTATCTAATCTACACCCCGCAAAATCAGCATCAGAATATCCTAGGAGTGTAAGCGAAGAAGAGCAAGAATACCAAATGCCAAATTCAGAAGTGGAGCGAAGATACCTGAAAATTCTTTTGATTGCTTGTCGATGTGATTCTCGAGGAGAGGCTTGAAATCGAGCGCACAAACAAACTGCAAAGTGTATGTCAGGCCTTGAAGCGATCAAGTCTGAAGTGATCCAATCATGCTTCTGTATTCCTTTTGGTCCATTTCGATACCATTCTCATCAGGGTCCAAAATTGTTGTTGTGCTCATTGGAGTAGATACTGACTTTCCTTCTCCCATGTCGAATTTCTTTAGTAGCTCCTTTGTATACTTGGATTGGTGCAAGAAGATCCCTTCTTTCGCTTGCTTGATTTGAAATCCAAGGAAGTATGTCAACTCTCCCATCATACTCATCTCGAATTCCCTGGACATCAGTTCAGAAAAATGCAACACAAGAGAGTGGGAGGATCCTCCAAAGATAATATCATCCACATAAATTTGCACCACAAGAAATTGATCATTTGAATTTTGAGTAAACAGAGTCTTATCAACTTTTCCCATCTCAAAATTATGTTGAAGCAAGAAGCCTTTTAATCTATCATACCAAGCACGAGGGGCTTGTTTTAATCCATAAAGAGTTTTTGACAAACGGCATACATGATTGGGAAATTTTTCATTTTCAAAGCCAGGAGGTTGTTTCACAAAAACTTCTTCTTCTATAAAACCGTTTAGAAAAGCACTTTTCACATCCATTTGAAATAACTTAAAACCTTTTGATGCTGCAAAAGCTAAGAGAATGCGAATAGCTTCTAAACGAGCAACAGGAGCAAATGTTTCATCAAAATCAATTCCTTCAAGTTGAGAATATCCTTGAGCAACAAGTCTAGCTTTGTTTCTAACAATTATTCCATCTTCATTTAACTTGTTCTTAAAAACCCATTTTGTTCCAATAATGTTTTGATTTTTAGGAGGTTCCACTAAAGACCAAACTTTATTCCGTTCAAAGTTTTCTAACTCTTCATGCATCGCATCTACCCAAGAACTATCAGTTAAAACATGAGTAATGTTCTTAGGTTCAAAATTTGCAACAAAAGCAGAATGCATGCATAAAAGAGTTTGAGATGAATTAGAACGTGTCACCCTTTCATGAAGACTTCCAATAATTTGTTCAGGAGGATGGTTCTTCAGCAGGCAAGGGGAGGTCCAGTTGTTTCAGTCGTCGTGGGAGGTGTAGGAGAATCTGAAGTAGTAGTCACATCAATTTGTTCAGGAACATCTTCCCGTTCTGTAGGTATGAGCTCATTATCATCATTATCTTCATCATTTTCTTCGAATCTTTTATCCAAAAAGATTGGCTCTAAATCTTCTCGTGAACCTGAAATGTCGGGTCTAGCTCTAGGGCTAGCCTCATCAAAAGTAACATCGCATGTCTCCAACAATTTGTTAGTCGATAAATCAAGTACACGATATCCACGAGAGTGCAACGAATAACCAAGGAAGATGCCATCGTACTACGAGCTTGAATTTATCAAGATTTCCATGTTTAAGAATAAAGCATTTGCAACCAAACACTCGTAAGTGATAAACAGATGTTTTACGATCATATCTCAGTTAAAAATATGTTTTAACAAGTAAATCTATGAGATAAACCCTATTTGATATATAGCAAGCAGAAGAAATTGCCTCAGCCCAAAAATTTCTTGAAGTGTTGTATTCATCTAGCATAGTTCTAGCCATTTGAATCAAAGTTCTATTTTTCCTTTCTACAACACCATTCTGTGAGGGAGAATATGGCGAAGAAAATTGATGATCAATTCCATTAGTTTCACAAAAAGATTTGAACAAAGCATTTTTGAATTCCGTACCATTATCAGTTCTTATGGCTTTCAATGTGTTAGGCAATTCATTTATCAATCTCTTAATGAAGACATGAAAAAGTCCAAAAATCTCATCTTTTGAAGACAGAAAATGCACCCAAGAGTATCTCGAATAATCATCAACAATTACTAGAAAGTACCACTTACCTCCGGCCGATTGGATTCGAGATGGTCCTACTGTATCCATGTGAAGAAGTTGGCCAGGGGCCGGTGGTCATCACAGTTGAGACAGGAGCATGAGGGGCTCCAACCATCTTACCATGTCGACAGGAAGCACAAACAATATTTTTGCAAGATTTTAATTTCGGCAAGCCACGAATTAAATCTAGACCACTCAATCTAGATAACAGATCAAAGCCCATGTGGCCTAACCGACGATGCCAAAAATTGAGATTTCTAGATTCTGAAGCAACAAAACAATGTGAACTTGAAGCATTGCTAAAATTTGCTATGAAAATTTTTCCAAGTCTAGATATCTCAAGAATCAAGTTTCCAGAAGCATCGAGTACTCTACATGCATTAGGTTTAAAGCTCACTTCAAAGTTTTCATCCAACAATTGTGATCTTGTGAAGGTTGAATTTCAGTTTAGACACCAGAGAGACATTCTTCAAAGTAAAGTGTTCATCTACCTTCACTTTGTACCTTTTGCGGACGTGGCCGATAGTAGCATCTCCAAAAGTGATCGTTTCGTTCCCAGATGCTTTTGTTAGGGAGGAGAACCAACTTGAGTTGCCCGTCATGTGTTGGCAGCATCCTGAATCAACAACCCAGATGTTCTCCTTCCCTTCTCGTACCACCTACATGTTATGAACAGAAGATGCCGAGGATTCAGCGCTGGGGTTAGAAAAGCATGCTTTAGGTATCCAGCGTTGAATCACTCGACGAGCAGGTGATCGCATAAAAACTTGTGAGAGCGAGAGTAATGAATTATGAAAAGTTTTGTTTGCTTTCACAGAGCCTGTCACAATACTTCTTCCATGATCATGTCTATGCATACACAAAGAAGTGGAAGGTGTTTTCTTTTTGTAACCTAAACCTGCTCTTCTATTGTCATAGGTTGTAAAAGCCCCATTAGATGGTTTATGACGGTATGACTTGGGCTTTTCAAAAGTTTTAATTTTTCCAGTCATCTTAGAATTTTTATTTCTCTTTCCCTTCTCGATTTTAGCTTTCTGAGTGAAGTTTTCTAGATGACCTTCTTTGTGACAAAAAGTGCATTTGTACTGAGTTTTGAAGTACTTGCTCCTTTACTTTGAGTGGGTTGAGTTTTTCGGAGAAATCAAAAGATCCGGCAGATTTGAATTTTGTTTCACTTGGTTTAGGAGGGAGGATTTCAATTTTACCAGTACGAAGTGTTTTCACAATTACAGGAGGGTTGTTTTTCAAGTGTTCAACGTGATCAAAGCCTATCCCACTATTTTTAACACTCACTTTTGACTTATCAAGAATTAGATTCAAGTTTTTCTTTCCTCCAGCAAACTTTTCCAAAGTTGATTTCAAATACTTATTTTCTCTAAGTACAACAGGGCAATTTTGACATGAATCAACTTGACATTTTTTAGCCTTTTCTTTAGCTTGAATGGCTCTATCTTTGGCTATAATGGCTCTCTCTACATTGTTCTTTTCAAGTGCAATATCTATTTTCAGAATTTCACATTTTTTGCATTCTTTTGAGGTGACAGTAGAGTGAGTAAAATAATGTGTCCAGCAAGACAAATTGCACGTATTTTTCTTAAATTCTCTCTAGTGACAAACAACTCTTGCAACACATAAAAATGCATTATTGAACCAAAAGCTAAAGTTTGCTTGAACTTATCAACTTCACTTTTTAGCAAATTTAGCTCTTTTATCTTGCAAGAATTAGCTCTTTTAGCTCGAAGAGACCTGCTCGCGCACGCACGCAAGACGGGCGCACACACAAGAAGAAACGGGGACGGCGCCGTTTCTGCCCAAGTGCACGCAAGAAGAAACGGGGAAGGGCGGGGGCCTCTGACGCAGCGACGGCGATGGCTTAGTAGGGATGTGCATGAGAGAGGAAACTGGGACAAGGAGAGGAGGCTGGTTGGCGGCGGCTGTGATCGAGGAGGACGAGAAGAAGTTGACGGCGCCGTTAGATCCCAGTTTCCGCTCAGCACGCGCACACGCTTAGAAAACAGAAGCGAATCGGGCCGCTGGATGCTAGATCGTGAGGTGGAGAGGGTGGGAAGCACAACCCCCCTATGCTATTGAGTCTACAATAGCCATTCTCTATATATATACTCCACATATAGAGAAGGACTTAATTAATTAAGGTTGTAAATTAGCGCGCTACGAATATATAGATACTCCAAAATGAATTCCACGAAAAATTTCAATAAAATTCACCATTTATAACATAATTTGTTTATATACTCTTTTTACTGTAGGACCGAGTAGGCAACTAGAGGGGGGGGGGTGAATAGATGCCGAATAAAATTCAACTATTTCTTTCGGAAAATTAACGACCCCTAAATGGCGGAAGAATATCTAATATCGTAGAGATCAAAACCCTAGACTAATTAGCAAAATAAGAACAAGAACTAGTTCTAATAAAATGACGAGCAAAACTTCTAATCAAGAATCAAAACGAAAGGAATATTGCATAAACTTCTCTTTATTCCAAAGCCATCTTCCACAGGATGACACCAAAAATCTTCTAATCTCAAAAGATTAGAAAACTCTAAACCAACTAGATAGAGCACACAAGCTCTTCTTTGTTGTAGGCACCTTTTTCTTCTTGCCCTATTTCGTTGGATGAGTTCTAAGCCCGTAGAACCCTCTATTTAAAGGACTCCACAGCCACCGATTCCTTTTTGTATTCAGATTGAGCAAGCAGTCTCCATGTCAATCTCACCTCACGCCGGCTGACTCGGATAGCAAAATTCTTCTCGGACTCAGCTAGCTTTCTTCTCTCGGACACGGCGTCCTGCACACACGCGACGCACTCACACACGCCACGCACGTACACTTGCATGCACGTACACACACCACGCACGCTACAACACGCCACGCACACACACATTAAATGCATACATGCATTTGTATGCATGCACACACACACACTTGCATGAACACACACATGCTCGTATGCACACGCACACACACTTGCATGTATCAAAAATTCGTATACACGCGTACGGCCTCCTGCCACTACGCTGCAACGATCTCGATCTCACGTGCACCGTTCTCTAGTCCAAACATCTCGCATGACATCCTTGACCTTCACGACCTCAGTTCCTCCCTGAACCTAGTCTCGGTCCCGTCATCGACCATGTTCGACCTCAAGCAACACCTGCACATGAACAAAAACACAAAACAATTCCGAGCACAAGTCCACGACTTGACTCACATCAATCCATGCAAATACTCACACGAGTATTGCATAAAGTCCACTTCAAAACAAGCAACATGAAATTCTTACCAATTTCATTATCTCAGAATCAAATTAAAACCAATTCCAAATTTTGCTCAGAAAAACATGTGTACGACAGACCAAATGTTTTGGTCTGTCATACATGGGAAAAACAAAGTCGCCAGAAAACATGTGTATGACAGACCAAATGTTTTGGTACATCATACATGGAAAAAACGAGTTAAGCTAAAAGATGTGTATGACAGACCAAAAACTTTGGTCTGTCATACATGGGAAAAATGAGTTCGCGAAAAACATGTGTATGACAGACCAAAAACTTTGATCTATCATACATGGGAAAAATGACATCGCCAAAAGCATGTGTATGACAGACCAAAAACTTTGGTCTGTCATACATGGGAAAAACGAGTTCACCAAAAACATGTGTATGACAGACCAAAAACTTTGGTCTGTCATACATGTGAAAAACGAGTTCGCCAAAAGCATGTGTATGGCAGACCAAAAACTTTGGTCTGTCATACATGGGAAAAACGAGTTCGCCAATTCAAATCTTTTTCGGATAACCAAACTGATTTCTGATCTTTTCAAATCTTCAAACCAAATTCAAATCTTTTCGAATATTCAAATACTCATCATCAAAAACACATGTATCAAAAACAATGATCCTTCAATCTCCCCCTTGATGAGTAATTTGACAAAACACAATATAAGATTTGACAAAGGTATAGAAAAAGATTCCAAGACCAAGTAAAGACCAAGTAAATCCAAATTCCCAAATTCTCAAACAGCATTTGAATTTCTCCTTTCTTTTTATTTTTCTTCTTCTTGACTTGCTCTCCCCCTTTTTGACAAAATAGTCATCAAGATCTCAAAACTCCCCCTTAATGAATGCAGTATCTCAAGCTTTGAAGTATATTCAAGGTATATAATCAAAGTAAGGCATTTGGAGAGTTTTTTACAAGAGTTTTCACATTTTGTATCAATTTATCCAATGAGAAAGCAAATTGTGAGAATATGGAGGCTCTAACACATAGAATAGTTGTTGCATAAGCAAATTAGAGCAAACAAGTAAAATGTCATAAACTGATTTTGCCAAAGCTAAAAAGAAATCTATCATGAGCAAAGAGAGACTTTCAAATTCACAAAAGTTTGTCTCAAGCCTTTTCAAAAATTTGAATTTCCTTTTTCTCTTTTAGCAAGTTTGACAATTTTGCTTTGTGATCAACAGGGATGACAAGTAACTGCACACTAGCCCATACTTGTGTATGAGTAGGTAGTTCTTTCTTGTATCTTTCTCAGTTTAAATTGGCAAGTGGCTTCACATTGTTCTGAACTTTTGTTTAGACAAGTAGCCTTTTCTTGCATCTTTTGAATTTAAATCCCTGGCAAGGAAGCTGCACATTGTACTAAACTTGTGTTTAGCCAAGTAGCTTTGCTTGCTTCTTTTTCAACTTGCTTTTATCATTTAAAACACTGATTTTGCTTGAGACTCATAATGATCATTTGAAGTCCAACAAAAAGCTCACACATAGTTTCTAATCAGCTCTAGCCTTTTAACAGATGACAAGAAACTTTTAAGCCTATTTCACAAATGCAATACCATAATGAACAAGAGCCAAAATATTCTCGAAAAGCATCTCAAATTGAATTATTTTAGTCTTTTAGTCTTTTAGTCTTTTAGTGAGAAGTGAAGCAATGTAGCATTAATTTGACTATATACACAAGAATAGTCAACAAAGCTTTGTACTACATGATGCAATGAAAACAGGGGAGTTTTCTTTAAGTGTAACGTCAAAATAGCTCCTTGTAGTAACCAAAGTCAAGTAACACAAATGAAAGAGTTAAAATCAAGACTCCCCCTCAAATCAACCCATGGGGATGAATGATCCCAAGTTCGCCGCGTAAGAAAGTAAAGCGAGAAGAATCAAGTGGTTTAGTGAAAATATCAGCAATTTGAGCATCCGAATCAACAAATTTCAGTTCAATAGCTCCTTTTTCAACATGATCTCTAAGAAAATGATATCGAACATCAATGTGTTTAGTCCTTGAATGTTGAACAGGATTTTTAACGATGTGAATTGCACTAGTATTATCACAAAGAAGTGGAACACTATTAAAGTTAATGCCATAATCTTTAAGAGTTGAAGTGATCCAAAGAATTTGTGAACAACAATTAGCGGTACGCAACGTATTCAGCTTCAAAGATGGATTGAGCAATCGAGGACTGTTTCTTAGAAGACCAAGAAACAAGTGAAGTGCCAAGAAAATGACATGTGCGGAAGTACTCTTTCTATCTAATCTACACCCCGCAAAATCAGCATCGAGAATATCCTAGGAGTGTAAGCGAAGAAGAGCAAGAATACCAAATGCCAAATTCGAAGTGGAGCGAAGATACGAAAATTCTTTTGATTGCTTGTCGATGTGATTCTCGAGGAGAGGCTTGAAATCGAGCGCACAAACAAACTGCAAAGTGTATGTCAGGCCTTGAAGCGATCAAGTAAGTGATCCAATCATGCTTCTGTATTCCTTTTAGTCCATTTCGATACCATTCTCATCGAGGTCCAAAATTGTTGTTGTGCTCATTGGAGTAGATATTGACTTTCCTTCTCCCATGTCGAATTTCTTTAGTAGCTCCTTTGTATACTTGGATTGGTGCAAGAAGATCCCTTCTTTCGCTTGCTTGATTTGAAATCCAAGGAAGTATGTCAACTCTCCCATCATACTCATCTCGAATTCCCTGGACATCAGTTCAGAAAAATGCAACACAAGAGAGTGGGAGGATCCTCCAAAGATAATATCATCCACATAAATTTGCACCACAAGAAATTGATCATTTGAATTTTGAGTAAACAGAGTCTTATCAACTTTTCCCATCTCAAAATTATGTTGAAGCAAGAAGCCTTTTAATCTATCATACCAAGCACGAGGGGCTTGTTTTAATCCATAAAGAGTTTTTGACAAACGGCATACATGATTGGGAAATTTTTCATTTTCAAAGCCAGGAGGTTGTTTCACAAAAACTTCTTCTTCTATAAAACCGTTTAGAAAAGCACTTTTCACATCCATTTGAAATAACTTAAAACCTTTTGATGCCGCAAAAGCCAAGAGAATGCGAATAGCTTCTAAACGAGCAACAGGAGCAAATGTTTCATCAAAATCAATTCCTTCAAGTTGAGAATATCCTTGAGCAACAAGTCTAGCTTTGTTTCTAACAATTATTCCATCTTCATTTAACTTGTTCTTAAAAACCCATTTTGTTCCAATAATGTTTTGATTTTTAGGAGGTTCCACTAAAGACCAAACTTTATTCCGTTCAAAGTTTTCTAACTCTTCATGCATCGCATCTACCCAAGAACTATCGGTTAAAACATGAGTAATGTTCTTAGGTTCAAAATTTGCAACAAAAGCGAGAATGCATGCATAAAAGAGTTTGAGATGAATTAGAACGTGTCACCCTTTCATGAAGACTTCCAATAATTTGTTCAGGAGGATGGTTCTTGAGCAGCAAGGAGGTCCATTGTTTCAGTCGTCGTGGGAGGTGTAGGAGAATCTGAAGTAGTAGTCACATCAATTTGTTCAGGAACATCTTCCCGTTCTGTAGGTATGAGCTCATTATCATCATTATCTTCATCATTTTCTTCGAATCTTTTATCCAAAAAGATTGGCTCTAAATCTTCTCGTGAACCTGAAATGTCGGGTCTAGCTCTAGGGCTAGCCTCATCAAAAGTAACATCGCATGTCTCCAACAATTTGTTAGTCGATAAATCAAGTACACGATATCCACGAGAGTGCAACGAATAACCAAGGAAGATGCCATCTGTACTACGAGCTTCGAATTTATCAAGATTTCCATGTTTAAGAATAAAGCATTTGCAACCAAACACTCGTAAGTGAGAAACAGATGGTTTACGATCAAATCTCAGTTCAAAAGATGTTTTACCAAGTAAAGCTCTGAGATAAACCCTATTTGATATATAGCAAGCAGAAGAAATTGCCTCAGCCCAAAAATTTCTTGAAGTGTTGTATTCATCTAGCATAGTTCTAGCCATTTGAATCAAAGTTCTATTTTTCCTTTCTACAACACCATTCTGTGAGGGAGAATATGGCGAAGAAAATTGATGATCAATTCCATTAGTTTCACAAAAAGATTTGAACAAAGCATTTTTGAATTCCGTACCATTATCAGTTCTTATGGCTTTCAATGTGTTAGGCAATTCATTTATCAATCTCTTAATGAAGACATGAAAAAGTCCAAAAATCTCATCTTTTGAAGACAGAAAATGCACCCAAGAGTATCTCGAATAATCATCAACAATTACTAGAAAGTACCACTTACCTCCGGCCGATTGGATTCGAGATGGTCCTACTGTATCCATGTGAAGAAGTTGACCGGGGCCGGTGGTCATCACAGTTGAGACAGGAGCATGAGGGGCTCCAACCATCTTACCATGTCGACAGGAAGCACAAACAATATTTTTGCAAGATTTTAATTTCGGCAAGCCACGAATTAAATCTAGACCACTCAATCTAGATAACAGATCAAAGCCCATGTGGCCTAACCGACGATGCCAAAAATTGAGATTTCTAGATTCTGAAGCAACAAAACAATGTGAACTTGAAGCATTGCTAAAATTTGCTATGAAAATTTTTCCAAGTCTAGATATCTCAAGAATCAAGTTTCCAGAAGCATCGAGTACTCTACATGCATTAGGTTTAAAGCTCACTTCAAAGTTTTCATCCAACAATTGTGATACTGACAGAAGGTTGAATTTCAGTTTAGACACCAGAGAGACATTCTTCAAAGTAAAGTGTTCATTTACCTTCACTGTACCTTTTGCAGTGACGCGTCCAGTAGTAGCATCTCCAAAAGTGATCGTTTCGTTCCCAGATGCTTTTGTTAGGGAGGAGAACCAACTTGAGTTGCCCGTCATGTGTTGGCAGCATCCTGAATCAACAACCCAGATGTTCTCCTTCCCTTCTCGTACCACCTACATGTTATGAACAGAAGATGCCGAGGATTCAGCGCTGGGGTTAGAAAAGCATGCTTTAGGTATCCAGCGTTGAATCACTCGACGAGCAGGTGATCGCATAAAAACTTGTGAGAGCGAGAGTAATGAATTATGAAAAGTTTTGTTTGCTTTCACAGAGCCTGTCACAATACTTCTTCCATGATCATGTCTATGCATACACAAAGAAGTGGAAGGTGTTTTCTTTTTGTAACCTAAACCTGCTCTTCTATTGTCATAGGTTGTAAAAGCCCCATTAGATGGTTTATGACGGTATGACTTGGGCTTTTCAAAAGTTTTAATTTTTCCAGTCATCTTAGAATTTTTATTTCTCTTTCCCTTCTCGATTTTAGCTTTCCTGTAGCAGAAGTTTTCTAGATGACCTTCTTTGTGACAAAAAGTGCATTTGTACCTGAGTTTTGAAGTACTTGCTCCTTTACTTTGAGTGGGTTGAGTTTTTCCAGAGAAATCAAAAGATCCAGCAGATTTGAATTTTGTTTCACTTGGTTTAGGAGGGAGGATTTCAATTTTACCAGTACGAAGTGTTTTCACAATTACAGGAGGGTTGTTTTTCAAGTGTTCAACGTGATCAAAGCCTATCCCACTATTTTTAACACTCACTTTTGACTTATCAAGAATTAGATTCAAGTTTTTCTTTCCTCCAGCAAACTTTTCCAAAGTTGATTTCAAATACTTATTTTCTCTAAGTACAACAGGGCAATTTTGACATGAATCAACTTGACATTTTTTAGCCTTTTCTTTAGCTTGAATGGCTCTATCTTTGGCTATAATGGCTCTCTCTACATTGTTCTTTTCAAGTGCAATATCTATTTTCAGAATTTCACATTTTTTGCATTCTTTTGAGGTGACAGTAGAGTGAGTAAAATAATGTGTCCAGCAAGACAAATTGCACGTATTTTTCTTAAATTCTCTCTAGTGACAAACAACTCTTGCAACACATAAAAATGCATTATTGAACCAAAAGCTAAAGTTTGCTTGAACTTATCAACTTCACTTTTTAGCAAATTTAGCTCTTTTATCTTGCAAGAATTAGCTCTTTTAGCTCGAAGAGACCTGCTCGCGCACGCACGCAAGACGGGCGCACACACAAGAAGAAACGGGGACGGCGCCGTTTCTGCCCAAGTGCACGCAAGAAGAAACGGGGAAGGGCAGGGCCTCCTGGACGCAGCGACGGCGATGGCTTAGTAGGGATGTGCATGAGAGAGGAAACTGGGACAAGGAGAGGAGGCTGGTTGGCGGCGGCTGTGATCGAGGAGGACGAGAAGAAGTTGACGGCGCCGTTAGATCCCAGTTTCCGCTCAGCACGCGCACACGCTTAGAAAACAGAAGCGAATCGGGCCGCTGGATGCTAGATCGTGAGGTGGAGAGGGTGGGAAGCACAACCCCCCTATGCTATTGAGTCTACAATAGCCATTCTCTATATATATACTCCACATATAGAGAAGGACTTAATTAATTAAGGTTGTAAATTAGCGCGCTACGAATATATAGATACTCCAAAATGAATTCCACGAAAAATTTCAATAAAATTCACCATTTATAACATAATTTGTTTATATACTCTTTTTACTGTAGGACCGAGTAGGCAACTAGAGGGGGGGGGGTGAATAGATGCCGAATAAAATTCAACTATTTCTTTGGAAAAATTAACGACCCCTAAATGGCGGAAGAATATCTAATATCGTAGAGATCAAAACCCTAGACTAATTAGCAAAATAAGAACAAGAACTAGTTCTAATAAAATGACGAGCAAAACTTCTAATCAAGAATCAAAACGAAAGGAATATTGCATAAACTTCTCTTTATTCCAAAGCCATCTTCCACAGGATGACACCAAAAATCTTCTAATCTCAAAAGATTAGAAAACTCTAAACCAACTAGATAGAGCACACAAGCTCTTCTTTGTTGTAGGCACCTTTTTCTTCTTGCCCTATTTCGTTGGATGAGTTCTAAGCCCGTAGAACCCTCTATTTAAAGGACTCCTGACCACCGATTCCTTTTTGTATTCAGATTGAGCAAGCAGTCTCCATGTCAATCTCACCTCACGCTGGCTGACTCGGATAGCAAAATTCTTCTCGGACTCAGCTAGCTTTCTTCTCTCGGACACGGCGTCCTGCACACACGCGACGCACTCACACACGCCACGCACGTACACTTGCATGCACGTACACACACCACGCACGCTACAACACGCCACGCACACACACATTAAATGCATACATGCATTTGTATGCATGCACACACACACACTTGCATGAACACACACATGCTCGTATGCACACGCACACACACTTGCATGTATCAAAATTCGTGATACACGCGTCACGGCCTCCTGCCACTACGCTGCAACGATCTCGATCTCACGTGCACCGTTCTCTAGTCCAAACATCTCGCATGACATCCTTGACCTTCACGACCTCGGTTCCTCCTCGAACCTAGTCTCGGTCCCGTCATCGACCATGTTCGACCTCAAGCAACACCTGCACATGAACAAAAACACAAAACAATTCCGAGCACAAGTCCACAACTTGACTCACATCAATCCATGCAAATACTCACACGAGTATTGCATAAAGTCCACTTCAAAACAAGCAACATGAAATTCTTACCAATTTCATTATCTCAGAATCAAATTAAAACCAATTCCAAATTTTGCTCAGAAAAACATGTGTACGACAGACCAAATGTTTTGGTCTGTCATACATGGGAAAAACAAAGTCGCCAGAAAACATGTGTATGACAGACCAAATGTTTTTGTCTGTCATACATGGGAAAAATGAGTTCGCTAAAAACATGTGTATGACAGACCAAAGTTTTTGTTTTTGGTCTGTCATACATGGGAAAAATGAGTTCGCGAAAAACATGTGTATGACCAACCAAAAACTTTGGTTTGTCATACATGGGAAAAATGACATCGCCAAAAGCATGTGTATGACAGACCAAAAACTTTGGTCTGTCATACATGGGAAAAACGAGTTCACCAAAAACATGTGTATGATAGACCAAAAACTTTGGTCTGTCATACATGGGAAAAACGAGTTCGCCAAAAGCATGTGTATGGCAGACCAAAAACTTTGGTCTGTCATACATGGGAAAAACGAGTTCGCCAATTCAAATCTTTTTCGGATAACCAAACTGATTTCTGTTCTTTTCAAATCTTCAAATTGAAATCTTTTCGAATATTCAAATACTCATCATCAAAAACACATGGATCAAAAACAATGATCCTTCATTTACACATAGAAAAGGGTATATAACAAAAAATAAATGACTCCCATAATTTTTTTTTCATTCATACCGTATTGAAGTATCTTAGAGTTATTATTGTAGTATACCAAAAATGATAAAGGAGTATAATACATTCGTTTAAGTGGTATACTGAAGGTGGGAGTACGTACTCCCAGGAGTACGGAAAAGGCTTCCTATATATATATATATATATATATATATATTTAGATCGATATGGCAAAATGCATGACAGAGGTAAACTAGACGAATGAATAGACAAACTGATCGAAGCTATATATGCCATTATAATTAACAAAAGCATATTTAATTAAGTACATGACATAATTAATAAACATAAAATACATTATATTATATAATTCTTAATTAATTACAATACAAATATATATATATATATATATATATTTATATTGGTGGCAGTGATCGTGCGAGCGCGATCACCGCCACCACTCCTCTTCGTCATCCTCCTCGTCATCGTCCACTGGCCACTCGTAGTCGTCGTCGTCGTCAGAGGAGGAGGAGGAGGAGGTGGTGGTGGTCCTGCTCCCGCGGCCCCAGCGGCTGAGGTAGCTCTCCTCCTCTTCCTCGTCCTCATCCTCGTCCTCATCCTCCTCGTGCTCGTGCTCGTCCTCGTCGTCCTCCTCCTCCTCTCCCTCCTCCTCCTCTGGGGAATAATAGAGGTGGCCACATGTTGGGTATTGCCCGGGGAATTGGGGGGAGGATCGCACTGGCATATGAATGGCGGCAGAGGGGGTGATGGAGGGGCAGAGGATGAGTCAGAGCACCTAGTGGAAGCTGGAGGCAGAGCTGCCATGGATGGAGTGATCGATCGATATATATGTGTGTGGAGAATCGATCGAGTAGTAGTACTACCGCCTGGTCTAGGAAGAATATATAGGCAGTGGTAGGCTGAGAAGATGAAGACGAAGTTAATTGCGATGAAGAAGAAGAGTCTCTGATGGTTGGAAAGGCGCGCGCGCGGGAAATGATGAGACTCCCTTTTAATCTGTGCAGTTCATCACAGACGGTTTTAGTTTCAAAACCATATGCAAAGCATATCATCACAGACGATTTTTATTTTAAAACCGGCTGTAAATTATGTCATCACAGACGGTTGATAAAGGTAAACCGTCTGTGAATGTTTCCCTATCATAGACGGTTGTTGTAAATAACCTCTGTGATGATGCTTAATAAGAGGCCCCCCGGCCCGATCGACCTCCTTTGTTATTTTAGGGTTTCTGAGCAATTTTTGATAGGCCGCCCCGACGCCCTGCCGATAGGCCACCGCCTCCTCCGGCCATATCTAGCTGTTTCCCCACGGTAATCTTATAACTTGTGGTTTAGGGTTAGAATAAATTGTTGTGGCTGTGGGGTTACATTAATTCTCTGCGAGGATTCAACATTAATTGTGAGATAAGTTGTGATAGTATAGGAGAAAGCTGAATTTAGTTTGCTATTGCATTCTTGTCAAATTCAATTACTTTGCATAGTGGCTAGAATCTGTGAGTATTAGGCATTGTGAGTTTAGTGTGATTGTAGATACTTACGTTCTAAGTTATCCAAGGTTCGTAATTGGTTCAAATTTGCAAGCTATGTAAGGAGAATATATCCATTTGTTCTTTGTCATTATTTAAGTGTACTTCATTCATTATTTAACACATATTGTTATATACGTAGCGTAGATGGACCGAAGCTGGATGTACGCTGACAACCGTGCGAGAGCCGAGTACATTAATAGCGTCTCCGCTTTTATAAGAGCTGCAAAGGAAGATGTGTTGAACAAGGGGGTGGAATTTATGTCTTGTCCATGCATTGACTGCGAGAATATGAGGATGTTTCGAAACCCATCCCAAATCGAAACACACTTGATTCTACGGAGTTTCAAAAGGGGGTATTCATGCTGGACCAGTCACGGTGAAGAGCAGATTATGCAGGCATCAATTAGTGAATGTATCATCGACGAAGTCAATAATACACCGGATGATATCGACTGTACCTTCGATAAGGATATTTCTCCCGATGACAATCTGGATCAGATGCTACGGGATGCAGAATTGAACCGTGATGGGCAGGAGTATGTGAAATTCCGAGGTTTGATGGATGACTCAGAGAGACCTTTGTTCTCGGGCTGCAAGTTCAAATATACATGGTTGTCATGTGTGCTGGAACTGCTGAAATTAAAGGCAAGCAACGGTTGGTCCGATAAGAGTTTCACTGAGCTGTTGGCCCTGTTAGCGGACATACTTCCAGAGGGAAACGAGTTGCCGACACCACCTACAAAGCCAAGAAGGTTCTTTGTCCCTTAGGATTGGAAGTAGAAAGAATAGCTGCCTGTCCGAACGATTGTATCCTCTAGCACAAAGAGTATGCAAACTTGCATATATGTCCGGTATGCAACGCATCCCGGTACAAGCGTAAAGATAGATCAAATGATGACGACGAGTGTATCGAGACGAAGAAAGGACCTCCTGCTAAGGTGGTGTGGTATCTGCCTATAATCCCCCGTCTGAAACGTTTGTTTTCGAACTCAAAAGAGGCAAAACTGCTTCGGTGGCACTCGGATGAGCGCAAAAATGATGGAATGATAAGGCACCCTGCTGATTCCACCCAGTGTAGAAACATCGATAGGAGGTTTGAAGAATTTGCATCGGATCTGAGAAATATAAGGTTCGGTTTGAGTACAGACGGAATGAATCCTTTCGGCAACATGAGCAGCCGTCATAGCACTTGGCCTGTGAATCTCTGTATATACAATCTTCCTCCCTGGTTGTCTATGAAGCAGAAGTATATTTTTTTGTCTATACTCATCCAAGGCCCAAAGCAACCTGGAAACGATATTGATGTGTACCTAGCACCATTGGTGGAAGATCTGAACACGTTGTGGGCTCCTAGGGTAAAGGTATGGGATGCTCACAAACGGGAGTATTTCACTTTGCATTGCCTGTTGTTCTGCACCATAAATGATTATCCAACCCTTGCTAACCTATCGGGGCAGATTACAAAAGGAGCCAAAGCCTGCACTCACTGCTTGCATGCTACCAAGAGTGTGTGGCTCAATCACTCATGCAAAACCGTGTACATGCGTCACCGTAGGTTCCTTCGGAGGAATCACCCATACCGCAAGATGAAGAAACAATTCGACAGAACGACTGAAGATGGATTAGCTCCAAAGCATTTAAGCGGGACGGACATTCATGATATGGTTAAGAACTTGGAGGTTGCTCTGGGAAAGGGACGTCAATCGAGGACCCGTGAGAAGCGCATGTGGAAGAAGAGATCAATATTTTGGGACCTACCTTATTGGGAGCACCTACAAGTTCGGCACTGCATCAACATGATGCATGTAGAGAATAATGTATGTGACAGCTTGATTGGTCTCTTACTGAACATTAAGGGCAAAACAAAGGACGATATCAACTCACGGCTTGACTTGGTTGATATGGGCATCAGACCTGAGTTAGCACCGAAAGAGACCGACAGAGGCTGAACTTATTGTGAACCTGCTTGCTACACTTTGTCCAAGGCCGAGAGAACTGAACTGTGCCAGTGCTTGCATGGTGTTAAAGTTCCGTCCGGTTACTCATCCAATATGAAGAGGCTTGTTTCAATGCAAGACTTGAGTTTAAATGGCATGAAGTCTCATGATTGCCATGTGCTTATGACACAGATGCTCCCTTTGGCAATTAGAAGCATCTTACCGACCAAGGTCCGGGAGACAATCACAAGGTTATGTTATTTCTTTAACACAATTGCTCAGAAGGTCATCGATCCCGAGGGACTAGATGCTTTGCAGGCCGAGGTGGTAATGACCATATGTAATCTAGAGATGTATTTCCCTCCGTCATTTTTCGATATCATGGTCCATCTCATTGTTCACCTAGTTAGGGAGATAAAGTTGTGCGGGCCCGTGTTCCTACGTAGCATGTACCCGTTCGAGAGGTACATGAGAATTCTCAAGTCTTACGTACGGAATCGATCTCGACCGGAGGGTAGCATTGTCAAAGGTTATGCAACCGAAGAGGTCGTCGAGTTTTGAGTGGATTACATGGCACAGGTCGAGCCGATAGGTGTGCCTCGATCTCGCCATGAGGGAAGGCTCCAGGGTGCCGGGACCATCGGAAGAAAATCAATCACGCCTGATCCAGCTGCGTGCGCTAAAGCCGATTTCACGTTTTTGCAACACATGGCTATTGTGGCCCCGTATATCGATGAGCACAAGAACTGGCTATAGCAAGAGAATCCATCGCGGTTGGAGTCTTGGATCATCAAACAACATAACCTTTAATTCAACAGATGGCTGAAGGAGCGACTACCCATCATTGGAAGCTCGGCCGAAGGTCCGCTGACATGGTTGGCAAAAGGGCCAGCATTTATGGTTGTAACATGAAAAGGATACGACATAAATGGGTACACATTTTACACGAGGGATCAGGATATGAAGAGCACAAACCAGAATAACGATGTTCGCATAGATGGGTTGAATACTGCTGGGTCGATGAGGAGGTCGTACTATGGGTTCATTGAGGAAATTTGGGAGCTTGACTACATACTATTCAAGATCCCCCTATTTCGGTGCCGTTGGGTTCACCTGCACCATGTGAAGGTTGACAAGTACGGTGTCACTATTGTGGACCTTGAACATGTCGGATACCAAGACGAACCATTTGTTCTTGCTAACCAAGTTTTTCAAGTCTTCTATGTAACCGACCCATTGAACAAGAAGCGCCACGTGGTTCTACAGGGAAAAAGGAGGATTGTCGGAGTCGAGAATGTGGTAGATGAGGAAGAGTACAATCAGTTCGACGAGTTGCCTCCTATTGGTACTGGAATCATGGTCCAGGAAGAGCAACCTGAGGAAGCTAGCTACACACGCGTTGATCATCATGAAGGCCTATTTTTTGTACAAAATAATAAGCAAGTGGCCGATTAATGATGAGATCCTTATTTATATTCCAAATGTAAGTGTACTTGTAATCAAATATGTTTGGGTCATAAGTAATGGGGTGTACATATGTCTATATTGTAATTAATGATCAGATGCATGTACGTATTATAATTGATGAGATGCATGTATTACAATTAATCATAATTATAATTATGCTTGTTTTGTTTTTTGTCGGTCAGGTCATCACAGACGGTTCAATGTGAACCGTTTGTGATATAGTGGTCATCAGAGACGGTTCATTTATAAACCGTCTATGATCATGCTGTCTATGATCATGAAGGAAAAACGGTTTGCCGCCAACGAGAAAGCTGAGTTTAGTTTGCTATTGCATTATTGTCAAATTCAATTACTTAATTTGCATAGTGGTTGGACTGTGTGAGGATTTGGCATTGTGAGTTGATAGGCTGAGAATAGGCAAATTGATTATGGTAAGTTGAGAACTGAATTTAAGATTTTGGTTACTGTCACAACAAGTCAATGATCACAAGTCCTAGTGGCGAGGAAGCTAAGGCTAACCTTTTGGTTAAGCAAGCCGACATCTGAGAGAAATAATAATGAAGACCTCTTGAGTTTTATATTTAAGTTGTCCATTTGATTATGGCCGAACACATGATTTCTAATGCTTTATATGCCACAATATGTTGTATGTTAAAATTGGAAGATGAACAATCATTTGTTGTATTGTTCATGCTGTTACATACTTCATTTGAGTACCAATGTGTCCTCTTCATTGACGAAATTTACCTAATGAATATTTTGGTAATACCGCAATTACTTTCTCGTCCTCCGATCGACCACCTTGTCCTCCTCCTCTCCTATGATACTTAAGAAATGCTGATCTTACCTTTCTTTCCTCTTCTATGACCCACTTGTCCTAGCCATGGTGATCTCAACTTTCTTTTCTCTTCTATGACCTTCACTTCAAGATGTCGACGTCTCCGCATTCTTCATCGCCGAATGGATCGGATGAGGTGCCCAACGTAGAAAAACAGAGGCACGCTCCAAGAGGGCTTAGTAAAAGGCCGCAGAGCCGAGATACCATTACTGCGGTCGATCCGCATGATGTGTCCCCTACCGCACCTGCTAAAGCCGCGCAAGCATTCCGTACATTGTGCGGGATCATTGGGCGTGAAAAGGTCCCCATCACATATCCGTCGTGGAAGACGTTGATTGATGAGGAACGCGACAGTCTGGTGATAGAAATTTTCGGGTCGTTCGAGCTCCCACAAGACTCCCTGAACGCACTGCGACGGTACGCGCTTCTATTAGCTGGAAAGGCATGGAAGAACTTCAAGAGCTGCCTCGTCACTCATTACGTGAATAAGGAAATGACTCCGTTCCACAAGTATGGGTTCATCACTGAAGACGTGTGGGAACAATTTGTTGAAATGAAGAAGACCGAAGAGTTCGTGAGCATAAGTACGACGCACAAGGTTATCCAGTCAAAAAACACCCACCCCCACAGACTCGGCTCCACTGGGTACGTGGGCAAGGTGAAGCAATGGACAAGGGAGGATAGTGAGGCAATACAGAAGGAGGTCGCACCACCGTTTACCTCGATATTGGACCCGCACGCTCGAAACTGGGTAAGAGCGAGGTCACGTCCCACGTCTTCGGGCGAGACGTCATTTGCCAACGCCGCTGACGAGGAAGTGTCACAACGCTTAGTGTCGCTGAGCACGGTATCTTCCAAGGGCTCTTTCGCTCCAGACAGAGAGAACGATATACTCTCTACGGCCTTGGAAAACAAGGAGCACCCGGGTCGGACCCGAGGCCTAGGTGTTTTCGTTCCCTGGAAAATGGGATTCCCACAAGACTCCGAGTCATACCGGTGTAGGAAGAGAAGCAAGCCGAGCGTGAGGCATGGCTAGTAGCCATGATTGAGGAAAGGGTAAATGAAAAGTTTGAGGAAAGGATGAAAGCGCAATTAGAGATTCAGCTAAAATGCTTTGAGGAAAAGATGACACAAATGAACGCTGCGATCAGGCATGAACAGAACGTGCAAGGCCGAGAAGCACATGGACAAGTCACCCCAACTAACCGTCCGAGCAGCTACGCGTCTGTCCTTCAAACGGATGTGGACGAAGTCAGATTTCCTCCCGACGACACCAAGGTAATTTACATGTTATTTCTGCAATGCTTCTTAAATGGACCTGTTTTGTGTGTAGGCTAAGTAATTGTGTATCGTTTTGTAGGAGGCCATGCTGTGCAATCTCAAACTCAACGTGAGGCTTGGCGATGCCTCTATTCCTTTGCAGGCTATTTGGGGGCGCGCATATCCATCCGTTGAAGGGGCACTTGTGCACGGTCGTTCCTTAACTTCGGGCTACGTGAAGGTTCATGTCGATGGTGTACATGAAATTTGCAAGGGCATCACGTTGGAGATGCCTCCAAACGACGAGATCGTGACAATAGGGGATGCCATCGACACATTCATCCAATGGCCAAAGAAGTCCATCTCCTTCTATGCCCGCCAAGCAACACCAACGATAGAAGCAATTCCGGAGCCACATGGTGCACCGGATCATATGCTAGCACCAGTAGAGCCCACCAAATTGCCTATGGTGTCCTATGAGCCAGAGCCGCTCTCGTCGTCTCCCGTGAAGACGAAATTTAGTAGACGACGAGGCAACGATAAGGGCAAATAAAAAAAGAAGACCTACTCAGGCTTGTTGCAAATTCCGTTTGCCCCGTTGCTGCGGCAATTTGAGCCGAGAAAGCCGTTCGTACTGAAAGAGAACCCGACGACGCTTTTATTAGCCTGCGCTAGATTGCAAGATTGGTGCATGTTACAAGCCACCAAGCCGCTGCCAGAACAGGCATCGAGTACCACGGTTCGCTTCAAGGAGCAGCATTTCTTACACGAGAATTCAGGTGGCTGCTTCATGGTCGACTTCAATGACTTGTTTGATCTGTACAACCTCAACGCCCTCGACGCTTCACTTAACAGATGCTGGACATTGTAAGTGTGCAATCACGGTATAGATTTGTGTTGTACCGATAAATGGCATATATATATGATCCTTGATTTTGAATATGTATGCAGATACATGATGATGGAGGCAAAATCAAGGAATGAACCGGTGGGTTTCTTCGACCCACACATGGTGTCGAAGCAAACCATGGACCAAGATGTGCAATTCGTCCATGAGTACGTGGAAAAAGTAATGCTGGCTCATTGGGACAAAAGCTACTTAATTTTACCCTACAACCCGGGGTAAGTGCTTCATCCAGATGCTATACATGTTAATTTGTACTATATAACGCGGCTTGAAGTTAGGTTCAATGACCATGGCAACATACCTATGTAGGTTTCACTGGGTTATACTTGTAATTATAGCAAGAAAGAAAAAGGTAATTTACCTTGATTCTAGAAAGGGTGGCACCCACGACTTGGTTCCTATTAAAAATTTACTCGACACGTCATTCAATATCTACAAAGCTCGCAGAGGGCCATGCAAGCCGGACACAGCGAGGCTAAAGCATATTCATAACTTTCCGGTATCCACTAGTACGCAATAATTAATCCTTCACACAGTCCAGAATGGAACCTTCGAACTAATTAATTTATTTATATTTTGGCAGTGCCACCAGCAGCCGGTAGGCACTAACCTATGTGGGTTCTACGCTTGCCACAACATGCAACTCCTCGTTGGTACAAAGAAGACCAATGACTTAGAGGTTTGTCAATCTTGGACCATTTGTTTCCACTTATTTATTTTTTGTACACGCAAAGACTTTACTCTTCCCATTGGCAGAGGTGGCAATGCACTGAACTTGCATTGGAATAGGCTGACCTGCTAAGTATTCGAGGACAACTCTGTGCCTTTTTGAATCGTGATGTCATTAATCCAACCGGCGAATTCCATGCAAACCAAGCTTGATGAGTTGTGAATTTGCAAGACTTCCATTTGGATTAATTTGTGAACCTCGTGGTGTGAATTTGTCGATTGTAGTTTCGAATTGAATTGGCGGATATGTGTTATTTCTGAAATGGATGCGGTGTACATTGTAATGTGGGATCAAAGTAGATTTGTAAAATGGATACGTTGTATGTTGTATTGCGTGCCCTGACCGAGTTCATTTCTGAAATGTATGTCATAATATATATATTGGTGATGCTACACTGTAGTTTGTTTCAGGGGGCATGGCTAGCATTTCCTGAGGCTAGCCAATTAACTGAAATTGTACAAAATCTAAAATGAACATCACAGACGGTTCCTTTTTAGAACAGTCTATGATATATGGATCATCACAGATGGTTCCAATTTAACCGTCTGTGATATATGGATCATCACAGACGGTTCAAATATTGGACCGTCTGTGATATATGGATCATCACAGACGGTTTTAAATAGAACCGTCTGTGATATATGAATCATCACAGACGGTTCTAATTTGAATCTGTCTGTGATAAATTGATTATTACAGACGGTTGTACATCAGAACCGTCTGTGATGAGATTGTTCACAGACGGTCTGAAAACCGTCTGTGATGGCTATAAAGTCATCGCTGACAGTCTGATACAGACGGTCGAAAAACCATTTGTCATGTGGTTTGCGAACCGTTTGTGATGAGGGATTGTATAGTAGTGATTGATCTTTTTGTACAAGGCAATGCCCAATATATTTTTAGAGGACCCTTAGAGATGAATTCGAATTTGCCCACCAATGGATAGAGTCCTTTCATATTGGGAAATGGATTCTATCAATATCCTTACATTAGAGGTAAGGTTTAAGAATCCTAGTGCAGGGAAGCAGGTTTAACCCAAAACTCAAACACATATCATTAATAACTTTGTATGGTTGCTTATCCAAGCCTAAAAGCTATGCAATGCATACTGCACACCTAGCCAACAATGAAAAACCAAATTATCCTAAGCACACAATATTCTTCCGGCTAAGAGGGTAACTCTCCTATCTTAAGAGACGCGACTCTCACACATGTCTCAACTGACGATTGAAGCACTGGTTCTTCAAGCTTCTGGAACACTTCATCGACCCACTTCTCTTCGAGCTCGATGATTCCTTACTTCTCAATCTTCAGGGTTAGCAACGACATCCAATACTTCCTCCTTAAGTGTGAAACATCGTTAACTATTCAGAATGACTCAGGTAAGATTTCCATTTAAACCAGTGGAAAAGATAGAAGTTTCAGCAAAGGGGAAAGAATAGAAGAATAGGATAAGTCAAGAACTTATTATTCATTCAAGTTAAATTTTCTCTTTAGAAAATAATTTTGAAGCTCCTAAAGACGGCCAATCTATCTAGGGTCAAGACCTACAGTCAGTATGGCTCTGATACCACCTCTGTCGGGACCCGAATATGCAAATCCGGACCCTCTGTGTAATTTGTACTAGGCTAGGATCACGCTAGTACACACAGTCGTACAGGGTTAAATATCACCTTCATACACAACGGAAATATAATAAAGTACTTCAAACACAATATATAAACTGGTTGCACGACCTTAAGGTCACCTTGCAACTATTCACGGTCTAGCCTCCCATGTTGGCACAATATTATCATCCAACTAAATAAACTAACTTAAGGTGACAATGGAATACATGGCATACAAATATTAATCATCAAGGGTGGAATTAACAATTAGGTTGATTAACTACTTTACCCAAACCAATTTAATTTATTTTAACAACATAGCATGCATAATTTTAAATCAAAAGATATTTCAAAAATTAGCAGCAATATGGTCAAAGCACAACTTGCCTTCAAAAAGCTGATGATCTTGATCTACGGCTTGAGCTTGGTCTTCAACTTCCGCAATCTCGCACAGTTCAACGTCTACGCGTAGCAGATAACCAAATAAACACACATTCGGCAAATACCGCAAATCAAACTAACTCATAATTTCATGGAAACTTCCAAATAATTATTTTATTATTTTTGAAGATTTATAAAATTTATTTCGGTATTTTTGGACGTAAAGTTTAGGAGATACAAAATTCGTAAGTTTGGACTTTCTGCAAATAAGTTAATAGTATAAATTTATTTATAAAATTGCATAAAAAATACTGTAGAAAGGTATTAAATTTTAGTAATTAACAAAATTTGTTGCAAGTGATTTAGACATAAAATGAATAAAAAATTTACAATTCCTGAAAATTAATACGTACAAGTAACTTCAATTCTACATGCATGGTACTGTTTACAGTGTATATGCATATACTTCTTCATGCAAGCATTCCAGAATGATTTGGTGCACGATAAAATACATATGGAGACATACCTACGTACTAACACATACGGGGTATGCATACATACCGGTTCGGCTAGAAACACGTTAATATATTTATATGCACACATACACGTATACTTCCTAATGTATACAAGACTACGTACAACATATATATATATATATATATATATATGTATGTCTTAGACTGAATCTTGAACCCATATATATATATATATATATATATATATATATATATATATATATATATATAGGAAGCCTCTTTTCTACTCCCGGGAGTAATTACTCCCTATGTCGTATCTCACAACTTAGGGAGTATTTCGCACAACGGAGAGTATGTACGTGTAGTATGTAAGTATATAAGATCATCTAGGTGGTATTTACATTTTTTCAGAGGTGGTATGTACACTTTTTAGACATACTCCTTTTTATATACGTATATGAAGGTATTTGCAAAATAGGCTAAAAACTATGTACTCCCTTGCAATTTTTTCATGTGGATCTCATTGGAATATCTTATGATTAGTATATGAGTGTATCCAAAGTGATAAAGGAGTATTTCATGTTCGTTTGGGTGGTATTTCAGAGATGGGAGTAATTACTCCCGGGAGTACGAAGTATTTTTCCTATATATATATATATATATATATATATGGGTTCAAGATTCAGTCTGAGACATATATATATACACACGTATGCGCAGCCTAATATATATATACATATACATGCGTAGAGAGGCATTCGTACTAACATGTATATCTAAACATGCATAAATACACATGACGAGGTTAACCGATCAAGATAGACAGAGTGCGCGCAAGAGAGATGAGGGAGTACCAGTCGGCGGTGGCAGTAGTGCAGACCATCAGCGCAGGAAGAGGCGTGGCCAGAGAGTGCGTCGGCGGCGGCGACGGCGTCAACGACGACGGCGATGGCGTCAATGGTGGCAACTTCTACGACAATGGCGACGGCGGCGGCGGCGGCGACGACGACGACAACGACAGCGGCGACGACGGTGGTGATGTCAATGGTGGCGGCGATGCACACAGCGGTGGCGGCGTTAGGGAAAATGGCAGAGAGCTAGGCATGGATGTAATAGAGGAGTTAGCCAAGATCTTGAGGAGTGGAAGAAACAGATGGAAATGCACAAGCACAGGAAAAGAGGTGATTGGAATGGAGAATCGGCCGGAAGAAGTAATTCATTCATGCGCGTGAAATGGCTGGAAGGAAATGGATGGCTTCAATGGATACATGCATGGAGTTTCACGTCAAGGCTAGTGACCAGTTACTAGTTGTAATCATAAAGCCAATTACTAGTATTCATGTCAAGGCTAAAGGGGTATTCATATCACAAAGCCATGCATGACTTCACTAGTAACCGGCCATACCTGGCTCCATGACGTGAAGGAGAAATTAAAATACTAGTAACCGATGGAGTGATGGAGAACAAGGAACGGCTGGAATTAAAATTCCAATAAGTGCATGTGTGGGTGTATGCTTGAATGAGTAGCTAGGCTGGAGAGAAATGAGCACCACTAGAAACGGCTTCAATGTTTTAAGGAAAAATAAGAAACGACTGGAAACAAGTTCCACTACATGCATGCTTGAATAGCTAGGAAAACGTATGAGTAGCTAAGCACATACATGCATGCATGTGTAGGCACCACTCAGATTCTATCGTCATCCTTTGAAAGAGTAGCTACGAGCTGAACATATACATATTTCCAACACATGTTAGAATAAGAAATAGTAAAAAGGTTCTAAACATTTTTGGAAAAATCCTCTACAATACTAGGGATCATTTGGAACTTAACGAGGTTGGTTTCGTAATTTTTCGATGTGTAGATTTTTCGTAAAAAATCTTTTAGTGAATCAAACACCTGTACAGATTTTTGTAAAATCAACGACGTAGGCTATATAACATATTTTTCAAAAATATTTGAAAGAAACACTCTCGTCTTCGAATTATCTTTATTATCAATGAATTTTTATATTTTATGCTTATGCAAAAAGGCATGATCTTTATTTAACGTGATTATTTCAATAAGCTTGAATTCAAATTACTCGCGAGGATTCCAAATAAATTTCGGAAAATTACAAATAATCCCAGAAACACACTAAATATATTAAAAGAAATTTTTGGGACGTTACACCACAACTTCGTGCGATGGTTCATTCGCAGCCAGAACTCGATTCCCAGCGTCTCCGATGAAGCCGTGATCAAGGCTTCCAATTCGGCGTCCGCGACCGGCGCATCACCAAGGACCTCGAGATCGCCCCAAGGCTCAGTGTCAACAAGCTATTCCGCATGGCAGCGCGATACACGGTGCGCTGGAAACGCGACTACGACTAAGGCAAGCTCGCCCCCAACCACGACGAGTCCGGCCCCTCCAGCACCAAAGACGCTGACCCCGTAGCGACCTCCAACAAGCGAAAATGGGATTGCAAGAAGAATGGCCGACCTCGAGTGCTCGCAACGGCGAACGACGAGCACGAGGTCATGGAAGCCCGAGGTCCAGCAGCCCAAGGAGAACCTCGGCCTCAGCAAGGCCAAGAACGAACACAGTAGGTCGTGTGGGCCCCGCAGCCGAGGAACCGCCGGTCCGGATCCAGCGCGGCGACTCCCGACCACAGGGGGGTGTGGAGTGGCCGAAATATGACAACAACAGGTACTGCCCCTTCCACAGGGCCCACGGCCATGACTTACGCAACTGCAGGGCTTGGCTTGGCAAGATGGACGCCTTCTATGATGGGCGCGGTGAGATGCCCACGCTCTCGAAGGAGGGCGAGCAGCCTGAGAGGGTCAATGCAGGTGAAGACTTGTACGCCCTCGACCTAGAGTTCCAACAGGGTGAGCGGTGGATAGACGTGATCTTCGGCGGATCAACTGCCTAATAGTCCCAGCGTGAGCTTAAGACTGCTGCTCGGGCGGTCTACCACCCCGTCGCTGGAAAACACGCCGCCGACCAGCTCTGTAGGTGGGCTGGCACGACGATCGCATTCACCGGGGAAGACATCCCCCAGGGCATGTCTAAAGATCTAAGACCGCCCTGGTTGTGACCCCGACCATAAGCAACACCATGGTCGGCCGGGTCATGCTCGACGGAGGCAGCTCCCTCAACCTGCTGTTGGCCAGCACACTCGACCGGATGCAAATCCCCCGGTCGAAGATCAAGAATATCATGGTACCCTTCTTCAGGATCGTCCCGGGCAGCTCGACCACCCCCTCGGGCAAGTGGTCATGCCTGTCACTTTTGGCGACGCAGGGAATTTTCGCACTGAGCTGATCACATTTGAGCTGGTCGATGCAAACCTCCTGTACAACACCATCCTCGGGTGCCTGGCCCTGATTAAGTTCATGGCGGCTAACCACTACGTCCACCGCTGTATGAAGCTTCCGAGACCCAACGACGTCATCATAGTGTGGGCGCGACCTCAAGGCGGCGCATGGCTGCGAGAGTAAAGCTCGCCCTCGCCAGCTTACTACCCCAGCCAGGCCCAGAGACGACCACGAAGAACTCATGTCAGAAATCGGTGATCCAGCCCAGTGGCGCGATAAAGCCCGTGCAGCTCGAAGAGACCGACCCGAGCAAGTGCACCTACGTCGCGGTCGATCTACACCCCAAATAGGAACTCGAGCTCATCACCTTCCTTCAAGCAAACATAAACATATTCGCCTGGGAGCCAGCGGACATGTCGGGCGTCCCGAGGGAGTGATCGAGCACAAACTACAGGTGCGGCCTAGCTCACAGCCCGTACGACAGAAGTTGCGCCGCTTCTCGAGCGAGAAAGTGGCTGTAATAAAGAAAAACCTGGGCAAAATCCTGAGGGCTGGCTTCATTCGGGAAATTGACTACTCTGAATGGTTAGCCAACCCCGTGATTGTCCAAAGGACAACTTTCCTGTAACATCCCAAAATTTGGTTTATTTACATGTATTAAGTTATTTGAATTTTTGAGAATTTTCTGAAATTTAATTGGAAATTTTGGAATTTATTTGAACATAAGCCTGCTTGAACTAATTGAATTAAATAAAGATCATGCATTTTTGCATAAGCATAAAATCTAAAAATTCATTTATAATTAAGATATTTGGTAGATGAGAGTGTTCGCTTTAAATATTTTCGAAAAATATGTTATATAACGTACGTCGTTGATTTTATAAAAATCGGTACGGGTGTCTGATTCACTAAAAGATTTTTAACGAAAAGTCTACAAGTCGAAAAATCACGAAACTAACTTCGTTAGGTTCCAAATAGTTCCTCGTATTTTACAGGAATTTTCTATATTTTTAGAACCCCTCTACCATTTTTTTTCCCTAAACACCTTTTGGAACATATACACATATATGCATGAGTACCAGGACGTTGGATTTTTTTTAGCCATTTCCTCCATGCATGACTCACGACCATGGCCATTTCCATTTGTTCCTTGTGTAAACTAGTAAAGCAAGCCGTTATTGCTTTTGCCATTCCAGCCGTTCCATTTCCCTTCGCGTGCATGAACTTTCATTGTCATTGAAGGCGGTGTCTGTTTGTTTTCCAGCCACGTTCCTCTATACGTTTCCATCTAATTACTCCATGCTGTTCCATTCTTTTATTTCCAGCCAGTTCCTTCATTTTTCCAGCCGTGAATGTATGAGTTCATTTCACCTTTAAGCAGTTACTAGTTTATTTCACATTCCAGCTGTTTCTTGCTCCTTCTTTATTCTTAAGTTTCCTGTATAGCTGATGCTTGCTCTTTATAATTTACTCATCAATTCCTTAAAGTAATAATCGGCCACCATGCATTTAGTCTTAGAGAATACCACACTAAAACTAGTAACGTGCCCACTACTAGTGAATGCATCACTAACATGCATGAAGTTGGCGTTTGATTTTCTCGACGTTTTGCTTGCAGCCGATTCTTTCCAGCCATGTACTGCCTCCTGACATTTCTCATTTCTTGCCTTCTGATGTTTCTCATTTCTTGCAACCCTTAACTTCCAGCCGTTGCATGCCTCTACACAATGCTTTGACATTATTTTTTTCAGCCGTCCTCAAGTGGACGCTTCCTCTCCAGCCTTCCTTACATGCACGCACATGAAGTTCTCTTTTCTCTAGTCATTTCCATTCTATTCTCCCCTTCACGTCTAACACTACTAGCCATTCCCATTCTCCAAGCAACACATGCTCCTTCATTCTTGCAACTACTGAATTAGCAACGCCGATATCTGGCATCGCCTCCTTCCGCGCTTATCGATCTGCGCTACTGCTCGCCGGCTGGACTGCACGCCACCCTTCGCCGCCGTCGTCGTCAGTACGTCCTTCCGCCTCGCCTCCTTTAGCGCCAAAGATCCATGCTACTGTCGCCGCTACCGTCTACGTTGCCGCCGTCGACGCACTCCCCGACCTCGTCTTCTCCTGCATCGACACTTCCACGCTGCTATTGTTGAACCGGTATCTCTTTTTCTCTTTTGCGTGCTTCCTTCTGTCGATGAGTTGGCCTCGGATGCAAGTATATATGTACTAGTCTCTATAGTCTTCACATGCGTATACATATGTATGTATACATGCATGGTTAGCCAAACGAGACCATGCATGATACGTGCATATCCTGCTTAACCGTTGCCACCGGCCGCGTCCGACCAACCGTGTCCGACCGACCGCATCCGACTGGCTGCGTCCGACCAACTGTGTCCGACCGACTGCATCCGACTAGCTGCGTCCGACCGACCGCGTCCGACCAACTACGACCGCGTTCGACAGACCGCGTCTGGTCGACTGCGTTCGCCGATCTGCGCTAGTCGTTCTGGCCGATTCGCAAGCATAAATTTTCTATATGCATTTATAAGGTTGTATTAGGAAGTATACGTTTTTAAATACACAAATTATATGTTGAATCGGTTCCTCACGTGTACTAGCCGAACAGAAGTATATACATATATAACGTGAATAGTGCCATGCAGAAAAAGATTTGAAGGCTAGTTGTGCATGAGTTTTTCCGGAAATCTCGAATTTTGTCTTTTTCGCTACAAATTCGTTCTAAGTCCGAATCGCTGGCAACAAATTTTATTAATTATTAAATATTGATACCTAGCTACGCTAATTTTACTGGAATTTTATAATCAAATCTATACTGTTAAATTATTTGCGGAAAGTCCAAACTTACGAGCTTTGTAACTTGCAAACTATATGTCCAAAAATGTCCAAATAAATTTTATAAATCTTAGAAAATGCCAAACTAATTATCTGGAAGTTTTCATGGAATTACAACCTAGTTTGATTTGTCGCATCTTCTGAATGTGTGTTCTATGTCGATTGCGTGTTTATTTGTTTTTTTAAACTGTTGCGCGTAGACGTCGAACTGTGTGAGGGTTTTGATTTCGAGGAGCAAGCTCAAGGTCAAGATCTAGCCAAGACCAGCTGATATTTGAAGGCAAGTTATGCTTTGACCATTTTGTTCCCATGTTTTAAATATTAGTTTGTTTTAAATTATGCATGCTAATTTAATTATAAAGTGTTCCAGTAATTTGGGAGTAGATAATTACCACTTGATATTGTCACCTTGTCCATAATACTTGTATGCTAATATACCATTTGTCACCCTAGGTTGGAGTATACACTGGTTAATATTGATCACCAGAATGGGGTAGTTAGAACGTGGTAGTTCTGCTTAGCCATGCCATCGAACTATTGGTACCCATTTGGAAGTAAGCTGAATACTGACTATTGAAGTATGGAACTTGTTTTGAAAGAATGTGACATGTGTTGTTGATAAGTTGCTGGCACATGGTGCATGGTAATCAAACCGGGGTGGGAAAATGGTTTAGACTGTGGCAAGTGGCAAGTGATCAATGGGGGGGCCCGATGTGGCACATGGAGAGATGTTGAATTTGGTTTTGTGAACTTTGGGTAGTCTTGCCACGGTCAACCTAAGGACTTAACCTTGCAAGCCTTTGAACTGGGCCTAACATACAACCACACGTCTGGAGTGGGACGGACCTAGTTGAGTATGGTTCCGAAGTCTTAGCATGTGAAACCTCAGGTGGTTTTTGTAGCTATAAATGTGGAAAGAAGGGTGTAGTGTTTACCGTTTGGTCTTACATCTCTTCAACGGTATACGTTGGCCATGTACTTCCGCTCCGCAAAAGGGAAGGGACAGTGGGAACTATACCGGGAGGTACGCATGCGAGGATGGAAGTTTCGGAAAGACTTTGTTATGGTTACTCGCCTGTGTGGTGTTTAACTATATCGTGTGGGTAAAGTGTATAACCTCTGCAGAGTGTACAAACTATTCGAGTAGCCATGTCCACGGTATTGGACATCGCTCGGGGATTACAGTCAAGGGTTAGATTTTATTAAAAATGTGGTTGGGATAAAAAGATGATGTTGATGGAAGTATGGATTAGGATGTGGGAATACTTTTACTTAACTTCTGGAAAAGTTATTGTTACATTATTTGTTTTTACCGCTTTTCGAATCTATTTATGCTACTTGTTAAATGCTGCTTTACTTCAAAAACAAACCTGTTAAACTATTCCATTGGAATAAGCCTGGCATGTAGTATATTAGGTTGCATTCTGTGCATAGCTTGTTGAGTACCAATGTACTCACCCCTCCCAAAATCACAACACCAGAAGAAGAGGATCTGCAAGTCAATGAAGAGGAGCAGAACGGAGAGGCGAACACCTAGGGGCAAGCCAAGTCAGTTGCCTGTGGCAGACTGAGGCGCCACGAATAAATTTCATTCCGCTGCTATTTTTAATGTTACTCGGAACTTAGCCTGCATGGCTTATATTTGTAAGGTTGACCTTAAGGTCTTAACAATATTTTATATGAGTTGAATACTTTATTGTCATTATGTTCGTTGTGTATGTGTGATGGAATTCATCTCTGTTGTATCTGTGAGCACCAGCATGGTCCTGGACTGGTGTATCACACAGAGTGTTCGGAATTCCGATTCCGGGCGCGACAGGAGGACAGGAAACTTAAGAATAAAGGTGCAAGCACTACTACAGAATGACACATTACTATCGCTTCATCTGTGTCGGTTCTAAACTTTTGACTCAAAAACCGATTGTGATAAGTATATTCCATTTGGAAATCTTGGTAACAGGTTATCACAATCGGTTCCCTCTCAGAACCGATTGTGATACGATAATAATCCCAATCGGTTGTAGATAAGAACCGATTGTGATAATCATTTTGTTATCACAATCGGTTTTTATCTAGAACCGATTGTAATGAGTAGGTATTATCACAATCGGTTTTGGGAAGAAACCGATTGTGCTGAGCACAGGGGTTATCACAATCAGTTCTTTTCCGGAACCGATTGTGATGAGAAGGTATTATCATAATCGGTTTTGGGAAGAAACCGATTGTGATGAGCACAGAGGTTATCACAATCAGTTCTTTTCCAGAACCGATTGTGATGATTTTTATATCAATAGCCAATAGGGCAACAGAATGCCCCAGTTCCATTAGGTGAAACCAAGAACAGTTCAACAGAAACATAGTTTTTGTGAGATCCTCCACTCACACATTTCCCCTTCAGGGAACAAGAAAAAAACTTTTGACTCCAACACAGACCGCTCTGCTAGAGTCCCAACACAGACCTCATCTACCCTTCATTCATGCTTTACTATTTGTGCAACTTGTTTTTTCGGACGATGAAACGATGCAGCTCTGCTAGAATCCCAACTCGCGGTTCAACTCTCAGACAATTTATATAGACACATGTAGTGATGCAAATTATATATAACATTATAGTAGCATGAATCCAGCAGATAATAATAATATATATACCATTCCACACATTATACTTTTTTTATCAATAGGACATCAAACATTTGATGCCCCAGTTCCATTCAATGAAACTGAGAATAGTTTTAACATTTTGGCGGCATTACAGCTAATATATTAAATTTACCACTCGCAGCTCTCACCCGAGTCGCCCGAGTCATCCGAGTTGCCAGAGTCGGTGTCGCTGGAGACTACGCGGAGTAGTGGTGCTTCATCCTCCGATGATGAACCAGATCTAGACGAGGCGCCGGTCCCAATGGTGATCGGCGCGTAGTACTCCTCCTCCTCCTCCTCCTCCTTCTTCTCCTCCTCGTCCTCCTCCTCCTCGTCGTCGTCGTCCTCCTCATCGTCGTCGTCGTCTTGATCGTCATCTCTGGGGCGCTTTCTGCTGGCTTTGGAGGCACCCGGATGGGGTGAGGCGCCGGGAGGGACGTCGGGAGACAGGTGGGGCGCCGGCGCCAAGCCGGAGGGAGGCGCCGGAGGCTGAGGCGGCGCTGCCAGCGGCGGTGAGGACGCTGGAGGATGGAAGTCGTACGGTGACTCCACCGTGGAGTCAGACTTTGCCGGAGAAGGAGGAGCTGCCATTGCTGCGGTCGAAAGGAGAAGTCAGACCCTGCAGAGAAGAAATGAGCTATATGGAAGAGCTATATGAAAGAGAAGAAAGCTAAGATCCATTGCTGCCATTGCCGGAGGAGTCAGACCTTGCAGAGAAGAAAGGAGCTATATGGAAGAGTACTACCGATGATCAGGAGCTATATGAAGGGAGCTATATGGAACACGATCGATCACATTGGTAGCTATGTTTGAACGGTCAAATTGGCGGGGAAGACGAGGGGGTGGTTTAATATCCGTGTCGGTTCATATCCAGAACCGACTGTGATGACTTATGTTATTGCAGTCGGTTCTTTTTGAGAACCGACACAGATAAATTATCTGTGTCGGTTCTATAAAGAAACCAAGCGATGTTGAATATCCAAATTATCACGATCGGTTTTACATATAGCGGCGGTGATAACTAATTAATCACAAACGGTTCTTCTATAGAACCGATTGTGATGAGGTTCGCTAGGTTTATATGTACCGTCTGGACTCGGGATGAACTTATTAACTCTCGTCGAGTTGGTTCGCTAGGCGATTTCTCTATTTTCCTGCCTAGCTTACTTGTGGCTTTATTCAAAAGGTGGGCCCCATTCCTTGGAATCCCTTCAATTTTGTATTAACGTACATTATTCGATTTTGATTTGGTGTCATTAGCAGAGTGTATGGTGGAGAATGTCGATCGTGGAGGAGATCAGTGCGTTGAAGGTTCAAGTTAATTGAAAACCTAGCTAGCTTGATCAGGAGCTAGATTTCCCCTCGTTTGTGGTTTTCCTCGAAAGGTGACCAGCATTAATTCTTATAAATCCCTTCAATATTGCAGTAGGACTTAAATTAATTTTTTTATTTGGTGAATGTGTACATTACATGTCATAATTGTTTCAATATAATTAATATGATCAATGATATAGTAGTTAATTAGGCTGCGTAACCTATGCGTCTCCCGTTCGAGGGTGCTTGTTTATAAGTATGCTAAAATGGCATATTTATAAATAAGCAGTCTCGAATTGTCCACATTTTTTGGACAGTTCGAGGATATGTGGCTCGGGCAAATTCCTAAGCTGTTGTACAAACTCTAGAGAAAGTTTCGGCAGCATATCCCTGGCCAGTGTTCTCCGAATACACATCCTCTTGACATGTTGTCGATACGTGTATTTGGAGAACAGCGGGGAGATGCTGCCGAAATTTTCTCTAAAGTGTGTACAACATCTTAGGAACTTGCTCGAACCACATATCCTCGAATGGGATTAGGACTTGACCTAATTAGCAAATAGGAGTCATCGTTGGTACGTACGTACTTAGTTGGTCAACAGATATACGCTTCTTTAAGATCATTCAATCTCTCAACTTTGTTTTCGGGTCCAACCCTTTTTTTTTCATTGATTAGGGCATTATTAATTTATTGTTTGCGGTTTACTTGTAGATGGACCGTGAAGAATGGATGTATCAAAAAAGCCGTGTGAGTGCTGAATTTCAGAGGGGAGTTAAGGAGTTCATAAGAATTGCAGAAGTAGATATGGTTATGAGGGGTGTAAAGTTCATATATTGTCCTTGTATTGATTGCACCAATCTCAGGAGATTTAACAACTCAGCTCAAATTGAAGGGCATTTGATTCGACGTGGCTTCGTGAGGAATTACACGTGTTGGATCCATCATGGGGAGATAGGTAGTACCTCTGTGCTATGCAACGAAGACATGCTGGAAGCCGATCACGAGTTGGAGCGTGATATGTTTGATGAGGATAATTTAGATCAAATGTTGCGGGATGTGGAGGGAAATTACACGGAAAGAGAGTTCGAAAAATTTAAAAGCTTGATGGATGACGATGCCAAACCATTGTTTTCAGGTTGCAAAGGGGAATACACCAAGTTGGGTTCGGTCCTTGCATTGTTTGAACTGAAGGCAAAACACCGTTGGACAGATACAAGTTTCAATGCACTTTTAATACTTCTATCGGATATGCTTCTGGAGGGAAACGAGTTGCCAACAAGTATTTATGAAGCGAAGAAGCTATTATGTCCCATGGGAATGGAAATAGAAATGATACATGCATGTCCAAATGATTGCATACTATACCATAACGTCCATAAGGAAGCTGCGCATTTGTCCGGTTGTGGTGTACCACGATACAAACAAAATGAGAAGCGTAATGACAAGAAGCGTAAGAACCGAATTGTGACGGTGAAGATGTGAAAAAGGGGCACCGACCAAGGTGTTGTGGTATTTGCCCATCATTCCCGTTTGGAGCGACTCTTTGCAAATCCCAAAGAGGCAAAATTGTTGCGTTGGCATTATGAATCTCGAAAGGAAGATGGCAAGTTGAGACATCCACGATTCGGCTCAATGGAGAAACATTAATTGGCAACATGAGGAGTTTGGTGCCGAGATGAGGAACATAAGATTTGGATTGAGTACGGATGGTATGAATCCGTTTGGTAATATGAGCAGTCGACACAGTACTTGGCTAGTTTTGTTGTGTATCTACAATTTGCCTCCTTGGTTATGCATGAAGCGGAAGTATATCATGATGTCGTTGCTAATCTCAGGACCCAAACAGCCGGGTAATGATATTGATGTGTACCTATCACCACTAATTGAGGATTTGGTAAAATTGTGGAATGTGGGGGTTGAGGTGTGGGATGCATACAAAAGAGAGAACTTCACCCTACGGGCTATGATATTTTGCACCATAAATGATTTTCCAGCCTTTGGTAATTTGGCGAGCTATAGCACAAAGGGAGCCAAAGCTTGTCCAATTTGTGAAGAGGACACTGATAGCTTGAGCTTGTGGCTGCCGAATTCGAGGAAAACGATGTACATGGGTCACCGTAGGTTTCTACCCGAAGTCATCGATATCGTAAGATGGATGACAAATTTGATGGAAAGAGGGAAGTTCGTGCAGCCCCGCAACCTATGACTGGAAGGCAAGTATATTCACGCGTAGAGGATATCGATGTTCAGTATGGTAAGAGCCGTAAATTTGTTCGTCCCAGGACCATTTGGAAAAAGAGGTCGATATTTTGGGACTTACCATATTGGAAGGAGTTAGATGTCCGTCAATGTATTGATGTCATGCATGTTGAGAAAAATGTTTGTGACAATTTGGTAGGAATCCTGCTGAACATACCTGGGAAGACCAAGGATGGTGTGAATGCTCGCCGCGATATGACCTACATGGGGATCAGGCCCAAGCTTGCAGTGATGGAGGAGGATGGAAAAGGGCCGTACATCCCCGCTGCATGCTACACCTTATCCAAGAAAGAGAAAGAAGACCTCTGCAAGTGTCTCCACGATATTAAAGTTCCATCGGGCTACTCCGCAAACATTAAGAAGCTTGTGTCTATGGATGATTTGAAGTTGTTCGGTATGAAGTCCCACGACTGTCATGTCTTGATGACCCAAATGCTCCCTGTTGCAATCAGAAATATCCTACCAGATGACGTTAGGTTGGCAATCACGAAGCTATGTTATTTCTTCAATGCGATTCATGCAAGGTTATTGATCCCGATATACTCGACAACTTACAGAGTGAGGTGGTGCAGACTCTTTGTCAGCTTGAGATGCATTTCCCCCCGTCGTTCTTCGACGTCATGGTCCACCTCGTTGTTCACCTTGTTAGAGAGATTAAGATTTGTGGACCCGCATTCCTGCGTTACATGTATCCGTTCGAGAGGTACATGGGTATATTAAAGTCATACGTGAGGAATAGGTCGAAGCCTGAGGGTAGTATTATTGAAGGTTATGTGACTGAAGAGGTCATTGAGTTCTGCGTATGAGGGCAGACTTGGTGGCAAAGGAACCATTGGGTCAAATCTAATGAGCCCACAATTTGATATGTACTGTAAAGCGTATTTCACAGTCTTGCAACACAGCGCAGAAGTTCATCCATACATCCAACAGCACAAGTTGATTTTACGGGAAGAGAATCCACTTATGGATGAGCTTTCCATCACACAAGAACACAACGATCGATTCCTCGCATGGTTCAAAGAAAAGGTGAAGGTCTCCGTTAGTACTGAGGATGTCAAATGGTTGGCTGACGGACCAAGATTTAATATACAGACATGGCAAGGTTACGATATTAATGGCTACACATTTTATACTGAAAGTCAAGATGCAAAGAGTACAGTGCAAAACAGTGGTGTGAGCATAGATGCTTGATCTGATGATCACTCAATTAGAGGATCGTCAACTGCAATGAACTGTTACTACGGGATGATCGAAGAAATATGGGAGCTCGACTACGGAATATACCAAGTTCCATTGTTCCGATGTAAGTGGGTGAGACTTCCTCACGGAGTTAAGGTCGACAAGACAGGTTTTACAATTGTTGATCTGAATAGACTGGCCTATAGAGATGAACCGTTCGTCCTCGCAAAGCAAGCAACTCAAGTTTTCTACGTGCGTGATCCGGCCAATCCGAGGTTGCACGTTGTACTTCATGGCAAGAGGAGGATTGTTGGAGTTGAAAATGTCGTAGATGAAGAAGAGTACAACCAATTTGATGAAACACCTCCGTTTGCAGATGGGGCATGTCTTAGCGGTGACGACGGCACACATGGAACACATTACATGCGTGTAGATCATCAAGAAGGGTTGTATTTTAAATACATTAAGTTGTAAGAATTCCCTGTATAATGTAGCATTTTGTAGAATATATATGTCAAATGGATCTTATAGTATAGCAAATTTGAAAAAGATTTGACTTTTCGACTCTTTTGAATGAAGACTCTGTTTAAAAAAATTAGAAATTGGATCATAGTCATCACAATCGGTTCGTTTAGGAAACCGACACAGATAGTATAATTGCGATCGGTTTTTTTATAGAACCGACACAGATACTCCACATATTGCGATCGGTTGTTTGAAAGAACCGACACAGATAGTAAATATTGCGATCGGTCTCTTTGGTTAACCGACCGTGATAAAACCCAAAGCATTTTCATTTCAGCGCGCACACTCAGTTCATTTCGGCGCGCACTGATTTCGTTTCAATTCATTCCAAAACCCTAGCTCGACTACCTCCCCCACCGGCGCCTCCCCCTCCGGCTCCTCCCACACCCTAGCTCGACCAATTCCCCCACCGGCGCCTCCCCCTCCGGCTCCTCCCCCCGGCGCCTCCCCCATCGGCGGGTACCCCGTGGGCACCTCCCCCTCCGGCACCTCCCACACCCCCCGGCTCCTCCCCCATCGGCGGGTACCACGTGGGCGCCTCCCCCTCCGGCTCCTCCCCCCCATCGGCGCCTCCCCCATCGGCTCCTCCCCCTCCGGCGCCTCCCCCTCCGGCTCCTCCCCCCCATCGGCGCGTCCCCCATCGGCTCCTCCCCCATTGCCGACTCGGTTCGGCGCACTGTAAGATGCATTTCGGATTGCCCAATTGGTTGTAAATAGCTCGATGATGATTGCTTCAAAATGAGGCTTGATTAATCTGATCATTAAAGGAACTTGCTAGACCTAGAATAACACTGCTCTTAGCTGATAATTTGGTGCCACTTGCTCTTAATGCATTGTTCTAGGGTCAGGGCAGTGCTGTGCTTATTCCTTTATGCTCTTAGCTGACAATTTGGTGGCACTTGCTCTTAATGCATTGTGGTAGGGTTAGAGCAGTGCTATATTCATTCTGTGCTATGCTGTACTTGTTGTTTTCTGTGCTAGAGCAGTGCTGTTCTAGGGTTGTAATCCTGAAATTTTTAGATGTAATAGCCGGTGATATATTGGCCATATAGAAGTTGGACAGCTAATTAATTTAGCAACCCTTCTATAGCAATCTGAGAGCAATCCACCTCGGCTAATTAATTTAGCAACCCTTCTATAGTAATTTCCTTGCATTATATTCTCATTGCAATTTGAAACTTGTAACACATGCTATATTATCGCACTTTATTATCGAGTTTAGTTGCGTAACCTATGCGTCTCCCGTTCGAGGGTGCTTGTTTATAAGTATGCTAAAATGGCATATTTATAAATAAGCAGTCTCAAATTGTCCACGTTTTTTGGACAGTTCGAGGATATGTGGCTCGGGCAAGTTCCTAAGCTGTTGTACAAACTCTAGAGAAAGTTTCGGCAGCATCTCCCTGGTGTTCTTCGAATACACACCCTCTTGACCTGTTGTCGATACGTGTATTTGGAGAACAACGGGGAGATGCTGCCGAAATTTTCTCTAGAGTTGTACAACAGCTTAGGAACTTGCTCGAACCACATATCCTCGAATGGGATTAGGACCTAACCTAATTAGAGATTAGGAGTCATCGTTGGTACGTACGTACTTAGTCGGTCTACAGATAGACATGTGAATTGCTTTCTATTATGTGAAATTTGAATTGCTTTCTCTCATGAAGTTTAGGTTTGACATATACATACTTACTTCGAAATGTTGCAAAGAGAGAGCACCGGCTCAACGCCAGAGAGAGAAGAAGGTCCTGCTACCCCATCGAGGAAGGTTAGAAAGGCCAGAGGACCGAATAAAGGAGCCACAGGGAGAACGCCGCAAGTGCTTCACTTCAATGCCAGGGGGGTTTGCACGGGTCCTGGCCAGTTTAAGGGGCGCTACTCCTCTTTTCTCGGCCAATTGGTGAGGGAGCGAGTGCCGATCACAATTAAGGACTAGAGGAAGGAAGTAAGCGACGAGCAGAAGAACCGACTGTGGGACGAAGTTAAGGGAAAATGGATTATACCAGAGGAAGATGAAATCAATGCGAGATGGTACACCTTGAAGAGAATGGGTGTGGCTTTGAGGCATTTCAGGGTGACCATGCATGCCGAGTTCGTGTTGAAAGACCGTACTCCCTTCCAAAGGTATCCATTTATTACACCCGAGGTTTGGGAGGAGTTCGCAAGGATGAGGAATACACCCGAGGCAGAGGAGCTGAGAGAGAAGAATATCGCTATACAGAGGCCTAACACACACGCGCACCACCTCGGTTCCGGTGGGTATGTAGGGAAGAAGGCAGAGTGGGTGCGACTAGCGGAGGAGTGTGCAACCTCTGGGACAACGATGCCTTACTCCCACATATGCGAGGAGCGGGCACGCGACTGGGTATTAGCGAGGACGAAGAAAACCTCTGACGGTCAGATTGTCATTCCAAACCCCGCGACCGCACAGATCGTCATGACCATCGTAAGATATCTAACATAGTACATTGCATATTTATATTCCCATTGTATTTTAGCAATAATTTATATTTGTGACCTGCAGGAGGAGGTAAGCCTGCAGAAAGAGCAAGGAGCATTTGAAAGCCAAGGGTCAAGGGACATCCTGTGTTCGGCAATCGGGAAGCCCGATCATAAGGGGCGGGTGCTTGCCGCAGGTGCGGGGTATACGAAGTGGTCCTTCTTTGTAGAGGAGAGCGCTTCCAGTGCCAGGGCAAGATCATGGAAAGCACGTGAGGCGCGGATTAGGGCGCAGATGAAGGAGGAGTTGAAGGAGGAGTTAAAGGCTGAGATGATGGCTGAGATGATGGCGATGTTCTCTCAGAATCAGATTCCTCAACCATCGCCTATGCTACGCCCTAGCAGCTGCGCTTCCAATAAGGAACTGTGCATTCCACACCTCAAGGTAATAACTGTTTCAGACTAAAAGGTACATGAGTAAGCTTAACAAAGATTATGATGAAGATGCTGATCAGTTCTTGCAGGGTCCTGCCAAGTGCCGGCTAGTCCTGATCGACGACGGAATACAGATTGAGGCTGCGCGCGGGGTTGCATTTCCAAGCAAGGAGGATGACACGGTGCATGGTATACCTTTGGGGATGGGCTACATGAGGGTGCAGGTGGACTATGTCCACGATGTTTACATGTCTCATGCCCTGGAGTTCCCCCCGAACGAAGATATCACCACTCTCGGGCAAGCACGGATGTCGTTTATCAAGTGGCCCGCGACGGGTGTCGTAGTGCAAGCACCTCCTCCTGCTGCCGCTCTGCTTTGGTACTCTTTGCTACTACGCCATCTGCTGGTACTCACTGCTGAATGCTGGCGCTCTGCTACTCTGCTGCTGCTCGCTCACGCTCTGCTGCTGCTCTGCTGCTACTACTCACTACTCAAGCTCGCTCTTGCTAGAATCAATGCGCTCTTTGGTCTGCTCCTATTACTGCTGCTCCTGGTACTACTCCTGCTGCTGCTGCTCCTGCTCCTCCTGCTACTGTTGCTCCTGCTCCTGCTACACATGCTCCTGCCCCTGCTACACATCCTGCACCTACGCCTGCAGCTGCACCTCCTGCACCTACGCCTGCAGCTACAAATGCTGGTGCGCAGGTGGTGCGCAAAAGGACTTCTACCACGTTGACGAAAGATACAAATCAGAGTTCAGAGAGTCCCTCCGTGAAGAAGGCAAAGTTGTCAGAGGGCACAGCGCACCCTGATGATCACAAGCGGTACATACATGGAAAGCCCTTTCTCCCAAGCCAAGAATTGAATTCTTTGGGCTTGTTCACTCGCCACCTACATGGATGGTACATCGATAGGTCACATGAGGCCGAGCATCGCCACGATTTCATAGTGAAGTATCGAGCGGGCCAATTCCACCGCAACGAGGATGGGACCTTCCCAGTTAGTTTTGAGGATCTGTACTTTATGTACAGCTTGAAAGCCGTCGATATTTCTACCATACGATCCTGGACGCTGTGAGTCTCGCACCATACTCAATCAGATGACTATTTACTGATTTTGTATTATATTTTTTAACAATTGACATGAATTGCAGGATCATGAGGCAGCGAGCCGTGACAGGTCGACACCCTATCGGGTTTGTCGACCCCGAGATGGTGTCTGCGACCATGGCTAAGTATCAATCGGAGTTCCTTGCAGGATACATCAAGCAGGCATTGCATGATGAGGCAAAAAAGGACTTCATTCTCTTCCCATACCACCAGGAGTATGTCTACTATACAATTCAATTACATGTACACACTTCAACCTTGTATTAACTTATTCTCTTGCATTGTGTATCGTTTAATAAGCAACCATTGGGTTCTACTTGTGGTTGTTCCGAGTCAAAACAAGGTCTACACGTTGAACTCACTCGAAAATAGACCGATGGACTATGCGATCGAGCCTGTTTTGTAGAAGTAAGTACATTCCTCTAACCTAACACTTTACATATTGAACTACGTTAGGTATTTTTAACCTCAATGGCATCTCTCCAATGTATAGGGCTTTCATGTCTTACGTTGCTGAACGTGGCCGACACAATGATAAACAAGGCACCAAACTTGAGTGGAAGCGCTTCAGGGTACAAGTGTCTATCATAGGATTTTTTTCTGACACCTATTTTTAATTCGTCTCCTAATTTAAATTTCTTTGTTCACAGTGTCATCAACAAGGGTGCGATGATCTGTGTGGCTTTTACGTAATGCATCACATGCTGATTTTGGTTGGTCGCTCACATCTTTTCCCTAAGGTATAAAGCAGATTATTTGCACTACTGTCTATGTGATATTTGTTTACAAGCATAATACTATCAGCATGTTTTTGTTCCAATTTAAGACTTAAATATATTAGTGCACTACTATCTATTTTGCAGGACCTTGATATCATCCGGAAGAGCCTAACCAACGCTGATCTCAAGAAATTACGAGACCATTTATGCCAGTGGTACTGGACAGAAGTTATAACGGATGATGGTAGATATAGAGACCATTCAAGCAAATACTAGTCCATAAAGTGTAAACAAAATTTATCTGAATGTGAATGTGATACATTACAGATTGTAAACAATATTAATTTGAATGTAATGTGTGTAGATTGTGATGTATATGTTACGTGATATTGTGGATTGTGATGAATGTGTCATGTTGTCAATGCGAGGCCATTTTGGACGATGGGCGATAACATCATCACAATCGGTTCTTGGTTGGAACCGATTGGGATAGGTACAGTATCACAATCGGTTCTTACTGGAACCGATTGGGATATTTTTAGTATCGCAATCGGTTTGCATAAAGAACCGATTTTGATAATATTCTTATCCCCATCGGTTTCAATAAAAAACCGATTGTGATAATGTAATAATTTGAATCGGTTCTAAAAACGAACCGATTGTGATATTATACTTATCCCCATCGGTTTCAACAAAAAACTGATTGTGATAATGTAATCATTTGTATCGGTTCTAAAAAAGAACTGATTGTGATATTATACTTATCGCAATTGGTTCTAAGCTAAAACCGATTGTGATAAGTGTAATATCACAGTCGGTTCCTAAAAAGAACCGACAGTGATAATGTATTATTAGTGTCGGTTAAAAACTGACTGTGATATATCTACCTTATCACTGTCGTTGGACTTTGTATCGCCACCAAAACCGACTGTGATGACCAAAAAGAATCGATTGTGATGTACGGCTGGAATGTGAAATGAACTAGTAACTGCTTGAAGGTGAAATGAACTCATACATTCACGGCTGGGAAAATGAAGGAACCGGCTGGAAATAAAAGAATGGAATAGCATGGAGTAATTAGATGGAAATGTATGGAGGAACGTGGTTGGAAAACAAACAGACACCGCCTTCAATGACAATGAAAGTTCATGCATGCGAAGGGAAATGGAACGGCTGGAATGGCAAAAGCAATAACGGCTTGCTTTACTAGTTTACACAAGGAACAAATGGAAATGGCCATGGTCGTGAGTCATGCATGGAGGAAATGGCTAAAAAAAATCCAACATCCTGGTACTCATGCATATATGTGTATATGTTCCAAAAGGTGTTTAGGGAAAAAAAATGGTAGAGGGGTTCTAAAAATCTGGAAAATTCCTGTAAAATACGAGGAACTATTTGGAACCTAACGAAGTTAGTTTCGTGATTTTTCGACTTGTAGACTTTTCATTAAAAATCTTTTAGTGAATCAGACACCCGTACCGATTTTTATAAAATCAACGACGTACGTTATATAACATATTTTTCGAAAATATTTGAAGCGAACATTCTCGTCTACCAATTATCTTAATTATAAATGAATTTTTAGATTTTATGCTTATGCAAAAATGCATGATCTTTATTTAATTCAATTAGTTCAAGCAGGCTTATGTTCAAATAAATTCCAAAATTTCCAATTAAATTCCAGAAAATTCTCAAAAATTCAAATAACTTAATACATGTAAATAAACCAAATTTTGGGATGTTACATTTCCCCTCCTGCGGATAGACCAAATCGTCGATTCCACAGCGAATGCCAAGATGTTGAGCTTCCTGGACGCCTACTTTGGTTATCACCAGATCAATCTGGTGGTCGACGACGAGAGCAAAATGGCCTTCATCACCCTGTTTGGAACATACTGCTACATGACCATGTCATTTGGCCTCCGAAGTGCGGGCGCGACATTTCAGCGCCTCATGGCCAAGACCTTTGACCCTTAGATCGGGCGCAACCTCGAGGTCTACGTGGACGACATCATCGTGAAGAGTTCCTCTGAACACGGTCATGCACGGGACCTCGCCGAGACCTTTGCCAACCTGAACAGGCACGGGATCAAGCTTAATCCCGAAAAATATGGTTCGGCACCGCCTTGGGGAAGGTGCTCAGCTTCTTGATCGGGGATCGGGGGTCGGCCTGAACCCAGAGAAGATTGAAGCTATAGAAAAGATGGCCCCTCCGACCTCGGTGAAAATGGTTCAGAGCCTCACTGGCCATATGGCTATGCTCAGTCAGTTCATCTCGAGGCTCGGCGAGCGCAGTCTATTATTCTTCAAAACACTGCACAAGCACAGGGCTTCGAGTGGACACCCGAGGCACAACGGTCCTTCGACGAGCTGAAGGTTTACCTCTTGAGCCCACCCCTGCTCATGACTCCATGACCAAGCGAGCAATTTCTACTATACCTTGCGGCCACAGCCCATGCCGTGAGTGCCATCCTGGCCGCCGAGCGAGATGGTCAGCAGCAGCCTATATACTATGTCAGCGAGGTGCTCCACGGGCTGCTGTACGCCCTTCTCATGGCTTCTTGCAAACTCCGACACTACTTCCAGGCACACTCGATGGTCATCCCGAGCGGATTCCTGCTCGGCGAAATCTTGAGGAACCCGAAGGCTAGAGGTCGGATAGCCAAGCGGGCCATGGAACTAGCCGAGTTCAACGTGAAGTTCATGGTGCGCACGGCCATGAAGTCACAAGTGCTGGCAGACTTCGTGGTCGAGCAAATACCACAACCGACCCCAGGACCTGAGGTCAACAAAGAAGAGCCCTGGGTCATGTACTTCGACGGATCGAGATCCTTCGAACGCTCGGGGGGGGGGCTGGCTTCCTCATCATAACACCGAAGGGAGATAAGCTGAGGTACGTAGTCCGCTTCGGCTTTGCGACCACCAACAATGGGGCAGAGTACGAAGCCCTCCTCGCCGGCCTTCGGGCCTGCAAGGCTCTGGCCGTACGCCGCCTAGTCGTGAAGGGCGACTCCCAGCTCATCGTCAACCAATACAACAAGGACTACCAATACACCGAGGACTCGATGGCCAAGTACCTTGTAAGGTACGAAAAGCAGAGAAGTGGTTCCGGCACTTGGAGGTCAAGCACGTGCCCCGCAAAGACAACACTAGCACCGACCTCATAGCCAAGCTCGGGTCCTTCGACAATGAAATACCGCCGGATGCCATCCTCGAGACCTTGGCGTCCCCCTCGATCTCAGAATCGGAGCCTTTGGCCGCCCTTCTGGAAGGGAGCCCATCATGGACGAAGCCGATCTATGACTACATCGAGCAAGGATGGCTGCCCTATAGAGAGAAGCAGAGTCAAGTGCCGAGCCGACTCGTACAAGATCATCGATGGCCAACTGTACCATCGGGGCATGTCTGGCATCTTGTCGAGGTGTGTCTCCCCGGAGGAGGGCAAGTATCTGCTAAACGACATCCACTTCGGCCTCTGTGGTGCACACTCCTACAGGATAATGGTCGGGAAGGCCTTTCGCATGGGGTTTTACTGGCCAACGGTGCTCCAGGACGCGTGGGACATAGTTCGCACCTGCCAGGCTTATCAATTCCATGCTCGGAAGATGCACCAGCCGGCCTACGCTCTCTAGACCATCCCGCTCACCTGGCCCTTCTCGACCTGGGGGCTGGACATCCTGGGACCGTTCTCACAAGCCGTCAGCGGGAAAAGATTCTTGTTCGTCTCCATCGGCACCTTCACCAAATGGATCGAGGCCGAGCTGGTCTCCGCGATCACCACGCAAGTAGCGGTCAAATTTTTCTGCTCACACATGGTCACCAGGTTCGGGGTCCCTTGCAGGATCATCACCGACATGGAACCCAGTTCACCAGTGAATTGTTCCAAGAGTTCTGTGAGAACATGGGAACCAAGGTGTGCTACTCCTCAATGAGACACCCCTAGAGCAACGGAGCCGTAGAGCAAGCCAACGGATAGATTGTCCAAGGCATCAAGAGGCGAGTTGCCCAAGGGCTCGAGCAACACGGACGATCCTGGGTCGACGAACTCCCCACCGTCCTATGGTCAATCCGCACCACAACCAGCTGCGTGATAGGGTCCTCCCCCTTCCGGCTTGTTTTTGGTACGGAAGCTGTCTTGCCTCCGGAGGTGATGCTAGGCTCTCGTAGGGTCAGCTTGGTCGACCAGGTTGACTTCGAGCAAGAACGGTCACTTGACTTAACCCTAGCAAAAGAAGTAAGATGCTGAGCACTGTTGTGATCATCGCACTATCTGCAAACTCTTCACAGGCATGCGGCCATATCGGTACGACCTAGGGAGCTCCTTGTCGAGGAACTAGCTCTAAGACGAATCCAGAGCACGTCCAACACCAACAAGTTATCCCCACGGTGGGAGGGTCCCTACAGAGTCGTCTCAACAGATCGCACGGGGGCTTACCGGCTGGCATTACCCGATGGCAGAGAGCTCGCAAGCTCGTGGAATATCAACCAACTTCGAAAGTTCCACGTGTAAACCTCTTTTTTGCTCTTGTCCTCAAGGTCTTGGAGCCCCTGGGAGACATGGTCCACGGCCTAAAAATGACGACAAGTAAGCCCAAAAAGGTCGGGGAAAAAGAAAAAGAAGCAAGGGAGAAATGGAAAAGTATGAGGGATAACAACTCGTACCTGGCTGAGCCTATTCTCGAAGGCAGCACGGTAGGGGTCGACGTTCTTGCCGCTTATGGCCCCGAACACGCTTCCCTCTCTGACCCGGCCGGGACGGACGAAGGTCCTGCTTGATCCCCTTCGCTGGGCCTCAGGGTCGCATGGACCTCGTCACCCTCGCCGCCGTCTTGGTCGGACTCGGCGTCTTGGGTTGGGGGATCCTCAGCTCCCATGGCAACGTCGGGAGGGCGAAGGCCACCCTCGGTGGCCGATGGAGAGCGGCAGGGGTCCATCTCCAGGAGAACCCCCTCTTCAGCGACCGGGTTGGCCTCGGCTTCAGCCGCCTCGGAGGTTCTAGACGAAAGCTCCTCGACCTCGGTCTAGGTGTCGAGGGTCTTGACCTCGGGATCGACCACGGTAGCACCCGCCCCGGCAACACGAACCTCGAGGATTGTGACCTCGAGCCCGTCCACCTCGGCCTCGCCCGTCTTGGTAGCCTCGACCTCGGGGGCCTTGACCTTTGGGATGCCCCTGGTCTGGCCCGACGTCACGGCTTCGGTCGAAGGGGGCAGTCCGGGGAAGTCGGGCGGGTTCCACTGAGGGGATTGACCGGTACTCGGTCCCCGAGCGACCGAGGTCGACGGACTAGCTCGAAGTCGGCCCCCTCCTCCTCGGACTCCGACTCGCCCTGGACAACAACCATGGTCAAGCTGGGCTGTGAAAGGGCTTGAGCCCCTGATGTCTGCAGATAGGAATATTACTGGAACCGAGCGGGAAAAGTCTCAAGAACTCAGGAATAAGCTCGTGGGCGTACCTAAGTGGCGAGCCTGCTCCTCAAGGTCGGGCGCGGGGCGCTTTCCGCCGCTGGCACTAGCGATCGAGAGGGTCTCGGGGCCGTAGGAGGACTGTACCCCGAACCCTAGGACCGAGGGCGTGAAGCCCCTAACAGGCTCAAGTCCCCCGCAGCTGTGGCTACCGCCATTGCTGCTTGTTGCTACTGCATGAGCAAAGAGAAGGACGTAAGGCTGAAAGGCCGCAAAAATGAAACAATCTAGGAATAAGCGAAGGAGACTTACCATCGTTCGATCTCCCCAATCGACATGGGGTCTCTTCGGGGCACTGCCGCTCGGGGTGTCCGAAAGCGTCCTCTTGTTCACCTCCTGCCTCTGCCTATCCCAGTCAAGGGCAGCATCTGCCTCGCGGCCCCGCGAAGCTCCTAGTCATTCTGCAAGCGCGCTCGGGGTTGGTACGAGTCCAAAAGACCTCGGGCTAGAGTTTAAGGTCAGGAGGGGTTACCTCGGCGCTTCGGCGCAGCACGCTCCTTGGCATAGGGTCGTCGTGGGCGTAGTCGAGGGTGTTAGTGTTATGCCCTTGAGGCAGTCATATAGATGATTGTAACATGACTATGTTTATGAATAATAATATGATTATTGGTCCAATGAATGTATATCATTATATTGATCAGTAAGTATGTGACTTGCTTATGAAACTCTCTACTCATTGATATAATTCTGTAAGTATCTCTGATCGGATATCATCGTAGTGGACAACGATGAATAGATCAGCACATGTACTGATCGATGATCATGTTTCATAGATCATGGGATATGGACATATCATCAATACATTGTGAACACATGTTGAAGAACATGGGTTAGATAGACCCACAATGAGACACTGCGAGAATGTTACATCCTTGTGTGTCATCAGTGTATCTCATACATAGTAGATGTATGATCCTTAGACCTGAGATTTTCACATTCCCTACATATGTAATAGTTTACCTTGGGGTTACCAAACACTATTTCCTAACCAGATAGTTATAAAGGTAGCTTTCATGTTTACTATGAAACAAGAAGAGGGAAGTGAGCAGTCAAGATAGAATTTGCCACTCTAGTGTAACGGAGATATATGTCTAGGCCACTCATGTGATATGATTAAGGAAGTGCATGGCCATGCCGTGATTGAGAAGTCAATCACAACTTATTAATATATCACGGATACGAGAGATGGATTGAAATGTCAAAGGATGACATGCTTCTCTCCTTGAGTTCGATCTTCATATAGTTTGGCAAAGGGATTATTACATCAGTACTTTGATCATATGCGTTTGGGAGTTGACATGCTCTCCAAGGAGCCGCTACCAACTATTGGATTTGAAAAAGGGTTTTCCGAATCTATGTCCAAATGTGCATGAACCTACAGGGTCACACACTTAACGGGATGGGACACATTAATTCGGATTGGATCCGTAATTAATGGATCTCGTGGGCTTAACGCGCTGATGGGCCCTGGCTTAGTGTTTTGTCGCGTGGCTATATAAGGAGAGGAGAAGGGTGGGCGTCACACATCTCTTTCGTGTAGAACCCTAGCCTCCACCTCTCGTTGCCCCTGCCGAGCGACACAGTGCTTGCACGCCGACACGCGACGTTCCATCCCCGGACGTGTGGACTGCTGTGGTGACGCTGCTGCTACTGCGGCGTGGAGAGGACGATCCGCGACGAGGATGATCCACGGCGAGGACGATCCGCGGTGAGGACGATCCACGCCAAGAACGATCCACTACATCAATGCGCGAAGGATTACGCAACTGCGCGTCTAGTGGTAATTGATCTATGATCACCTTCTTGAGAGTAGCTTTTCTGGTTTTGCGGTAGAAATTTTAATTTGTGCTTGAGTAGCATACCGCGTTCCTCAACAGAGGGCTGCCCTCCCGAACATCTCGCTTATCTAGGCCGTAACCCAGGACTCCTTTGGCGCTGCTGAAAGTCGTGAGGAAGTCATCAAAAAATGTGAGGGAAGGAAGCGTAAATCGGCCCGAGCTCACGGGGGCCTCGTTGGGCGGAAAGCACTTACAGACGGGGGCTTCGCGGGCGGGGTCATCTCGTCCCACGATCTCGAAGAACGGGTGGAGCCTCTTTCGTAGAGGACACACCCAGTTCCGCAAGAAGTTACTGGCTATGACCTGCCCGGTGAGGTTGCACGTGGTGCAGATGTGAATCATGGCGATGGCCTCTTAGTCCATCTCTAAGTCGCCCGGCTCTGGGGTCTGATGCTTGGTGGTGATTGGGGACCCGTTGTAGGCGACGGCACTGTCCTCTCCCCTCTTCAGGTAGAACCACCTCTCGGACCAAGGGCCAAGGGAGTCGCGAAGTTAGAACGGAGAGAAGGACCAAGGAAGCCCTGGCCGCAGCCGGAAGTAAAGGCACCCGACCACGGGGTCCTTCCCGGTGCGGAACAGGGAGAAGTAGCGAAAGAAAAGCGACGGGGTGGAGGAGAAGGACGGCGTTTGGTACTAGGTTGATGAGCTCGATCCCGCATTGGGTGAGGATCGAGCCCAGGAATTCACACTTCGACGTCCGCAAGCCGAAGAGCATGTACTGCTCGGTGCTGACGAGTTCGTCTTCCTGGGGCTACAGCTCGGTCTCCGCTCTGGGCAACCTCCAAGTCATCGGTTCCAGCAAACCCGCTTCCACGAGCTCTCTCATCCTCACCGCAGTCAACGTGCTCTTTGCGAACTTGGCCATGGGGACTCGAGAGGTTTTTAGCTCGAAGGAGGAAGAAGGTGCTGATCGGGAAGAAGAAGCGGTTCCGTCGGAGGTTTCAAGAGCGGAGAGTTTGGAGGCTTGCCAGTGAGAAGACGTGATGGCCTGGTATACATAGGGCCGTGGGTCTTGACGGACAGAGGTTATTATGCCCCGAAAGGTGTGCTGAGCGTTTGGGAAGTTATGCCAGCGCGAAATTGGCAACGGTACAGCTGCCTTGGTTGGCTCCCATCACCCAGACCTTAATGGCGAGGCCTGAGAGTTCCCAGACAAGATCAGAGCACCTGGCATCAAGCCGCATCAAGGAACACTCCCCTCCAGGGCTTTTTTAGGCTCGAGGCCCTCTCTGGTAGAGGAAAGTAAACTCAAGCCTCGGGGGCTAGATGTCGGGGAGTGAGATGCCTACCCAGTTGATGGGCTAGACAAACAGACCCTGGTTCGAGCTCGACCTCGAGCTCCTTACCAGATGTCCAGGTCGAGGCTTGCGTGACCTTGAGCTGGGGGATCGAAGGCTATCTCACGACCAAGGCATACAGTCTGTAGAGACCAGGTCAAAGGCATGATGGTTCCTGAGATACGAAAAGGCAGGACGTGGGCACGGATTCCTGCTAGCAGTTAAGATCCGATTAGGGTGGATCCATATCTACCCCGTCCAAAGAACACTCCTGATCAACTCTCAAGAAACGGGAGGAGAAACCTTGTAACTAATATATATAGACATGAGAGGGTCCTCAGGGACGGACGCGCACACCACATAAGGAATACACACTTGTACTCAAACACAATCCACTTTCCACCTCAGGGCAAGACTAGAGTAGAGCTATTACCCTACCCGGGTCTCGAACCAGTATACTTCTTGGTGTCCCCTGCCCGTTTCTCATTCCAATCATAGCCAGCAGCATCGGTGATCTCCAGGGATTGAACGTTAGTCCTCGGGTCCCTCACACGAATACACACCCGACCTCATCTCTGCGGTTGGCGATCCTCGATCGTCGACACATGGAAATTGTGCTTGAAATAGCCGACGACCTCCAGATAGTGGGACTACCCCACTTTTTCCTCAATTCCCGTCGGTCGAGCCAATTTACGATGTTGTGGTCTTCTGTGGCGGAAGTTCTTTTGCTGGACAGAACTCCGTCGGCTATCATTTCCTTGTTCTTACCCGATTTTCATGAGACGACGGTAGTTTTTGCTAGCAGTTCTAGTGAGGAGAGTTCAGGTTATACCAATTCATCAGTAGTCGTAGAGGTATTGGCCTTTCAAGTTTCAACTCCATCTAGTATTTTTCTTACATCGGCTTGACATGAGTTCTCCTTGCCCTTCTTGTAGGATAAGACCAAAGATGCTGGCTAGCAGGCGGCCAACCCCATAACCCTGTCCTCTCCATCTGGCAATGGTCATCAGAAGAGGGGGAGCCAACCGACGAGTCTGACAGGCTACTCATCGGGCAATCTAGGCATCCAAAACCCATCCCTGTCGGACCTCGCCCAAAAGAGGCGCCCTATGAGTAAGCCTTTCTTCAGATAAGTTCTAATTATCATCTTTTTAGATGATACTTACTCTAGCAGATCTTGTTTTTCAGAAAAAAACAAAAACAAAATCTGCGGTGAAGAGATCCCCCCAGCCTATGGAGCGTACAGCCGAAAATTCTCCAGGCCGATCGACTACTGAAGTAAAGTCTTATATCTTAGCTCTCTTTTCCCTTAAATCCGAACATAGTACTAACTGTACCCTTTGAATCAGCCATCGCCATCGGTTCAGGTGGCCGGGATTCTAGCTGACATACAAGACACATCATCGGCTATCCCGCCATCGCTGTCTCCAACGCTCCTGGTGGTGCCGCCTCCGATGACTGCTACGCCTGCTTCTCCAGAATTAACGATAGATTCGGATGGCCTTCTGGGCTTCACCTTGGATGAGCTAGATGATCTCGAAGTGATGGCCACGGATGATTACCCAGTCGACATCCGCGGAATCATCGACGCTTCCACTGTTGCATTGGCTGCCATGACTTCTACGCCGGGTATGCAAGAATGGCTTAACCGCCTCTTTCATGAAGTAACGCAGCCTGAAGCCCAGCTTTTGGCCGATACCCAACCGTTAAGGAACGCCATGGACGTTTGTCACTTGGACAATCGGAGGGAGGAGGTAGAAGCTGCAAAGTCCAGAATCATCCAGAGAGAAGCATAGTAAACTAATCAAAAGCTTCTGGATGAACTGATGGCCGACGCTAAATTGAAGAAGGAATTCGACCAAGGCGCCACCGCCCTCAAGCTGGTGAAAAATAAAATACACGAACTGGAATCGGCCAAGAAATCTCTTAAGGAATAGCTGGCCACAATTACCAAACAGCTCACCGAGTGCCAAGTGCATGCTTCTGAGTCAACTTCTTTACTGGTAGATCAAAAACGGCAGATCGGCAAGGTGTTTGCGGAAAGTTAAGCAGCAATCGGCCAAGACGGTAACTGTTCCCAGCAACTCCATAGCCGATCAACAAATTGCAGACAGCGTCCAGGAGACCATCAGGAGAGCGGCAACGGCACTATCGGGTCTTGGAGCCCACCTGCCTGGGTCTGGGCTTAATCCTTAAATGCTGGTTGAACGATGCTAGGATGTTCGATATTTTGTACTTGTTAAATGGTTGTGATACTTATTGTTAATCGGCTGTATAGCCAATTTGTGTGATGTATATACTTGCATTGGTGCTTTAATCGGCTTTCCGAATCGAACGTACTTATTCTAAATGGCTTGACGTGATCAGGCTCCGATCCATACGCTATGGTAGTACAGTTTTAGGTATTTTCCATTGATTGCCTTTGGTAGTACTGATCCCTCGAGCGTTTCGAGTATGTATGAATTTCCATCAACAAGCCGATTTATTTTATACGGTCCTTCCCATGTTGGCGACCATTTACCGAATCGGCTTTCTTTAGATCCGATCGGTAGTATAGTTTTCCATACCAAATCGGCTTTGTCAAATGATTTTGGCACAACCTTCTTATTGTACGCTCTAGCAACCCTCACTTTGTTCTTTTTAAGCAGATCTAACGTAATCAATCTGATTTTCGTCAAATCGTCTAGACCGTCGATCATAAGTTCTTTATACTCGTCAGCCGACAAGTTATTTTGTCTGGCTACCCTTAGGGAGTCGATATTCATTTCTACGGGCAGAATTGATTCTTGCCCATATACCAACTGGAATGGGGACAACTTGGTCGATCTGTGGTATGATAGCCGATATGCCCACAATGCCTCTGATAATGTTGAGCGCTAATTCCTTGGTTTTTCATCGATCTTTCTTTTTATCAGCTTGATTAGAGTTTTATTAGACGACTCGGCTTGTCCATTAGCCTGAGCATAATAGGGTGAAGAATTAAGCAGCTTAATACCCAAACTCTTCGCGAAGGTTCGAAATTCATCGGGCATGAACACGGTTCCTTGATCAGTTGTGATGGTTTGTGGAATGCCAAACCGATGTATGATGTGTTCATTAACAAAGCTAATTACCTCAGCACTGGTAACCTTCTTGAGGGGTATGGCTTCCACCCACTTCGAAAAATAGTCCGTTGCTGCGAGGATAAATTTGTGGCCTTTGCTTGACGCTGGGAATATCTGGCTGATTAAGTCTATCCCCCATCCGCGGAACGGCCAAGGTTTGGTAATCGGATGTAAAGCCGATGCTGGTGCAAGTTGTACGTTTCCAAATTTCTGGCAAGTTTGACACCCTTTGTAATATCTAAAACAATCTTCTAACATTGTCGGCCAATAATATCCAATTCGTCTCAACATCCATTTCATCTTATGAGCCGATTGGTGAGATCCACAAATCCCCTCGTGAACTTCGCCCATTGCTACTTTTGCCTCATCGGCTCCCAGGCATCGTAGGAGCAATCCTTCCATTGTCCGAAAATATAGTATACCTTCCAACATAACGTATTTTAGAGCTTGCTGCCTGACTTTCCGTGCGGTAGGCTTAGACGGATCTGTTAGGTAGTTCTTGATATATGTTCTCCAGTCTACGGGATCGGCACACATTACTACCTTGTCAATTGCTTCGATCATATCATATCGGCTGTGACTTTTGTGTCCTGATGCATGCTGCGCCAGCAAGTTAGCTCTATCGTTAAATTCTCTAGGGATATGCTCGATGGAGAATATCGTGAATGACCCAATAGTTTGAAGGCATTGTTCTAGGTATTGTGCTAATGTTTCATCGTTGCATCAGAATTCCCTTCAACATGGCTTACTCCGATGCTTTCCAGCAATTGTACACCTTTGAGCAAGGCTTCATACTCAGCTTGATTGTTAGAGCATCGGCTATTGAGCCGATATGCAAAATCAAAGTTATGCCCTTTTGGTGAACTGAGTACTATGCTGATACCATCACCTTCTTGACACAAACTCGTCAAAATACAACTGCCAGGGGGCAACATCGACTAATCTAGCTGCCGTTTCACCGCCTGTGATGAAATCGGCTATAACTTGCCCTTTGACAGCTTTAGCCGATTCATAGGCCAGGTCGAACTCGGTTAAGGCATACGCCCATTTACCAAGTCGCCCTTGTAAAATTGGCACATACAAAATGTATTTGACGATATCAGTTCTGCACACTACTAAGCATGTTGATGGTAAGATATAATGTCTTAGCTTCGTACAAGCGAAACAAAGAGATAAACATAGTCTTTCTACAAAAGGGTACCTTCCTTCGGTATCCAAAAGTCATCGGCTTAGATAGAATATTACTCGTTCTTTGCCATCGACTTCTTGTGCCAATACGGCCTCGATTGTCTCTTCTTCGGCCGATATGTACAACTTGAATTGTATCCCCTTTCTTGGTGCGGCTAGAATCAGAGGTTTCATCAAATATTCTTTTATATCACCAAAGGCTTTCTGCTGCTCTTCTCCCCATACAAATTTTTGATTTTCTTTTAATTTTAGTAATGGGGTGAAGGCTTTAATCCGTCCGGACAAGTGCGAAATAAAGCGTCGTAGATAATTGATCTTGCCGATCAACTTCTGTAGCTCATTTTTACTTGTCGGTGGTTTAGTATCAGCTATGGCTTTTACCCTTTGCTGATTAACTTCGATTCCTCTTTTGTGTACCATGAACCCAAGGAATGGCCCAGCCGATACTCCGAATGCACACTTGAGGGGTTTCATTTTTAACCCATGGGCCCTCGTACTCTGAAAAACCTTTTCTAAATCGGCTAGATGTTGCCAATCGTTTTTTGACTTCACAACGACATCTAACTATGTGGCCGATTACGTCATGAAAAATGAAATTCATGGTGCGTTCGTACGTGGCGTCGGCATTTTTTAGGCCAAATGTCATGACAGTCCATTCATATAGTCCTAAGGCTCCAGGGCATCTAAAAGATGTTTTGGACACGTCGGCCTCTGCCATAAATATTTGGTTATACGCGACATTCCCGTCAAGGAAACTGATGATCTTATTGCTCGATGCAGCATCGATGAGCATATCGGCCATCGACATCAGGTATTCGTCCTTTGGCGTGGCTTTATTTAAATCTCTAAAGTCCACGCATACTCTTAGCTTGCCATTTTTCTTTACTACAGGAACAATGTTCGAAACCCATTCAGCGTATCGGCAAGGCCTGATAAACTTGGCTTCTAATAACCGCTCTACTTCCTCCTTGATAGCATTATATAAGGCCGGATTAAAGCGTCGTGGAAACTGCTTAAACGGCCGATATCCTTGTTTTACAGGTAGCCAATGTTCAACTAATTGTCGGCTAAGACCAGGCATCTCGTAGTATTCCCAGGCAAGACAATCTCTATATTTTTTAAGTATTTTGACCAACTTAGCTCTATAATTTGCGTCCAACTTGGCGCTTATGAAAGTTGGTCTTTTCCTATCACCTCCCCCTATATCTACTTCTTCAAGCAAATCAGCTGAAGTGAAACCTTGTCCCAGTCATTCTTCTTGAAAATCTTCAATGGCTTCTCCATAGTCCACTATTTGCCGATAGCTTTGAAGTTTGTCTTGAGAGGCTTCTTCTATTCCCGACTCCATCTTCTTAGTACTTCGTTTTCTCGATCAAATGTACCAGGTCTGACACTGATCGGCATTAGACCTATTTTTCCAACACAAATGAAGTCACAATCATCTAAAACCTTTCCCGATATGCATTCGGCTTCTTGGTGTGGCCAATTCGTTTCGGGACTGGCCAGCGCTATGTGAGCCGATGTATCGGCTAGTATTACTTTGACTTCGTCTCCGTTCCATTGCACTAAAAGTTGATGCATTGTTGATGGAATGCAGCAATTAGCATGGAACCAATCCCGCCCGAGGAGTACGCTGTAATTCCCTTTGGCTTCAATCACAAAAAATACGGTCGTCAAAGTTTTACTGCCGATCGTCAGTTCTATGACCATCACCCCTTTTGCTTCAATGGGATCGCCTGTGAAGTCATTTAACACCATGTTCGTTTTGATCAAGTCCTCATCGGCTTTACCCAATTTCTTGAAGGTGCTTAGCGGCATAAGGTTTATTGTAGCCCCACCGTCGACTAGCATTCTTGATATGGGTTGGCCGTTGATATGCCCTTTTATGTACAATGGCTTTAAATGCCGATGCATATCCTGGGATTTTTCAAACACGGCGTCTTGCGCGTTGAGACACAGTTGGGCCAAGGCTTCTTCGGCCGATTTAGTCTCGGTCTTGAACTCAGCCGGTTGGGCGAAGACCATATTGATGTCCATTGGGGGTGTATCGTCCCGAATCATTGGTGATCCGGAATCGACTGATTGGTCTTAATCTTCGTCGATCGGACTTTTTCTCCTCCACTGTTGCGTCATGCCTTGTATTGGTCGTAATTCGTTGAAGATCCGATCTCATTCTTTTTGCTGTTTGGCTTCCCTCATTTCTAGTGTCCTCAAGCGCTGTAGCCGTCTATGCTGGGATCGACTAAGCCCAGAGGGACACCATCTCGGCTTTGGCTCAATCGGCTTGTGGATTTTTCCAGCTAGATTGTCGGTTTTTCCTTCAGATCCAGGTGACTTAGGTTGCTCCTCTAAGGGCTTATCCTGTTCTGTTGCTGGCATTTTTCCTTATGTTGGTTCCTCGATCCGTGGTCCTAGCCGATCATGGACCGGCCTCGTTAGTCTCACTCTGACCGGTCGCCATGACCGATCTTGGGGGAGATGATCCATTGGACATGTTTGTATCGATGGTAACGACATTCTTTTTTCCCAGCAAAACTGCCAGAAGGGACACCGTCGTTGAGCTCTTTCTTCATCGCCCGCCCAGTATTGGTTGCCAGGCCAATGGGGACGTTGCTCGTGTCGTCGTCCGATTCTCTCGTACTTTTCTAGGAGTTGAGAAAACATCGGTCTGGACTTGGTAACCGTTCGTCTAGGCGGGGTTCTTTTGGCTTTATACCACTATCTGACCCGTGGCTCACCCCTGAGCTTGATAGTTCTTGAGTTCCAACTGTCATGATTGGCTTCTATTTGTAATGAGCTGATCGTTATCTTCAACGTCTCGCCGCCACCAAAGCTTGATTAGACATCGACCCACAGAATCGTCTCATCCATCGGCTCTTTTCCTTTTCGTGAACATTGCACCATGTTGATCGGAAAAGGATTCATGTCCACCTGCATGGCTGGCCCTTCGGCAAACTTCAGTCGTTCGTCTTCGATAGCCCGATTGTATCTGCTGACGAAAAATATTGCAGTCGTTAGTGTTATGCGAAAAAGAGTGGTGCCACTTACAATATCTTCGTTTTTCAATTTCATCGGCAGACGGGATAACATGTCCTTTTTGCAATCGTAATATCTCTTGCGGTAATAAATCAAATATCCGATTGCATTTGGACATATCGAAGGCGTACTTGACTTCTGACTTATTTTTCGTCAGCTTAAGCCACGAGCAAAGAAGTGATTTTTTAGGACCCTTTGTCCACTGGGCTATGTTTATATCGGCTTCATCGTCCTCAGAGGTTTCACTAGAACTGCAATCAACCATATTTACTTTGGCCTTTTCATTTCCGTTCATTTTAAATCTATATTTAAATCCTTTACTATCAGCATATCGGCTCTCTTGTGCCGATATACGGTGAAGGAGGTGGCCTAAATCGGAGAATTCTTGGCCAGCGAATTTCTCCTTAAGTGGGGGAATCAAGCCTTGGAAAGCCAAATCGGCTAACTGATTGTCTAGTAATGTAACACTAAAACATCAATTTCGTAAGTCTCTAAACCTCCGGATGTAGTCCGACACTGGTTCGCCGAATTTCTGTCGGACTAAACTAAGATCGGAAATTCTGAGTTCAGGACTACCAAAAAAGAAATATTCATGGAATCGGCTTTCCAAATTGTTCCTAAAATGGACCGAATTTGGGGGCAAGTTCGTGAACCATGTGAAAGTGATTCCTGACAAAGACAAAGGAAACAGCCTGATTTTTAACCCATCGAACTGAGCAGCTTCGCCGCATTGGGCAATGAACCGTCTGACGTGTTCAAGGGTGGTAACAGAATCGTCTCTTGAGAACTTGGCAAAATTGTCTCCTGAGTGCCTACTGGTGTTACGTTCGCCGCAGTGCATAATTTTGCGGCATCGGTGTATGCGTGGTAATGGGTGATCCCTTTTATATGGGCACTTGGTGCCAAAACGGTAGGCTGAGTCAGCATTAGTGAAGGGATTGGAGCCAACCCTTTTACGGTGCTGGTATTTTGTGCCACCGAGTATACGGGGAACATTGTGAGCGGCTGTAATGGGTCGAGCAGACCTCCAGTTGAAGCCAGTTCTTGAGCAATCGTCTTGACGCTATTTTCAATCATCGGATTTAAAGTTGTAACCAAAGCCGGTGATTGGTTGATCAACGCGTGGTGTACGGATTGCTCGGTCATCACAGATAGTTCGGCTTGAGCTGGTACGTATCGGCTTATCGGGTTTAGTGGGGTGCCATCATCGCCGATCGGGTTGAGCGTTGGGAGTGCAGCCTTCTGCGTGACCCCTCGTCGGGTTTTTGGATAGCAGCCCAGCATCATCTCTTCCAAAGTAGCCTTTCGATCTTCAATCTCTTTTCGTTGTTCTGGTGTCAGGTCGTCCAGCGTCGGGACGATGATGGCTTTTATGTCGACATCGATCGGAGGGATAGAGTTTCCTACGGCCATGTTTTCTGATTTGTCCCACTGGGCGTTCCAAATTATGTTTGTGCTAAAAACTTGAGCTAGGGTTCTTAGCCTCAAACACACAAGACAAACGCCGGGTTTGAGCGTGCCAGTCAATTTGACCTGAAATTGACAAGGTAAAATGTCGTAAAATCAATCGAAGCCGATAACGATCGATTATCGGCGTAACTCTAGTTAGCTAAAAGCCGATCAGGGGATAACTAGATTAACCGATTAATGCTAATTAGAGAATAAAGGTAGATTGGCTTTGAGAGGCGATGCGCAACGAAACAAAGCGAACCAAACCTGAAGTGAAATCGACAGAATTAACAAATTGGCGATGCGCAACTCTTTATTGATCTCGTCGACTTACAGAGGAAAGCTTACAAAACTAAAGAATAATGAAAAATAACTGTAAAAGTATTGTTTGTGGTTGTGTTCGATTGGTCCCTGCTTCGCCTAGCTCATCCCTCTTTTATATGCTTCGGCCGATCCGGGTCCTTCGTGGATACGACAACCGACTCCGTATCGGCCACGATCCGAGATTTGGTTTCCAAATCCGTCTTCGGTAACTGAATCCATGTCAGTCACGATTTAATCTCTGGTTTCCAAATCCCAGCCGTCGTATGCTCACCAAACTCTCCATATTTTGTATAGGGCCGACACTTTCCATACGTGCCGAATTTTGGTGCAAACAGATTGCTTACATATACTAACAACATCGCAGGAAAAATTCACAATTTGATTTTGATATCCCTTTTGGAAGACATTTAAATATAAATAAAAGTGAACATGAGCAACATTTACTTGATCTGGACCAAGGATTATGTAGTGCTACCTTAGATTGGCTATATAATGTAGATTGATGCACTATTTGACTTTACACATAGATTGCCAAGATTCCATGAATGGATTGGATTGCCGCTCCTGCCAGCAACAATTGTTGTGAGCTTAAGGTTGCCATATACCCATTTATGTTGTCACATCTAAGGTGAATGCAATGCTCTTTGAGGCTCAGCAGGGTGCACAAGGGAACTGGTGGTTAAGAACTTCAACTGTATTACTCTTACCATGAATTGATATAATATTATTATTCTTTCTCAATGGATAAAATTTTGCTTTATACTGCCCTGTAAATTTTTAGCTTGGGGCTTTGTCTGATAATACATTGATGTTGCATTCAGGCCGCAATCCTTCAATCCAGATATTATTGCTGGATTCTGAGCACCTGTTTTTGGCAAATAGGCCTCAATTTCATTTTTCAATTTCCTTGCACTTTGCACACAGTTTAAAAGCCTATTTTTGAAAAGAAGTTCATTAGTTTGACTTTGTTTTGGGATTTGGAGCACTATGTCTTATACCTACCCTAGACATTGTGCAGTTTTGCTAAAAATGAGCTCCAGGAAGGTATGGTATCTCGAGCAGTGCAATTTTCAGCAAACAAAGTTGTGAATGAAAGTAGTAATGGCGTGTCCATTCATGATATCCATGTCAAGTCTGAATGTTTTGTTGGTTTTAATCTCTTTTTTTTAATGTTGGGTTGCCTTTGTATCTTTGTAAGACTACTTGGTCATGTGGTCATTTAGGTGTTATCATATTTTCACTCTGCTAACATTGGCAGCAACAACTTCTAATTCAGTGTTATGTTAAGTGGAATGTTTGATTTGAAGTCAGTATGAATTAGCTCACTATCACCACGGTTGGTTATCACATTTGTCTTTCTCTATATTTTAATACATTGATTTTATATTCTATATATAGAGGAAGTCACTTCTGTTTGAATTTGGGATTTTGAGAGCGTTTACTATATTTTGGGAGTTACTATCTTCATAAACATACTCATCCCACACCGACAAAAGTGAAAAGTGAAATGCATCAAAAATATTTTGAGGGTTCCTCGTGGAACAATTTATATTAACTCATGAAACATTTTGATTGTAAATGTGCAACAAAGAGTAACTACGATTAAAATGTTAAGAAATTGGGGTAGGACTAGCGCTCGGACACCAATGTGAAATTTCCCATCGGACAGACTAGCTCAGCAAACAGGAAAAAAAAAGTGTAACAGATTTATTCAACAGTTGCAAAAATATGATTTAATCTCAAAATAACTATAAAAGTAAACACAAACAATTCTCTCAATAAAACTCAACTTGAAAATTATCGAATGTTACTTATATAAAGGTGCACTTGACAGTTTGGAAATGTACATGCAACAATCGGTAACAATAGTTGCAACAAATTTTAAAGAAGCACAACATCGAAACATTGAGCTGGTAACAAAAGCTCACATCATTGTAACAAGCAAAAAAAAAAAAAAAATGTTGCAATAGATGAGAAATTTTTTGCGCAAGAAATCAGCAAACTTACCTCATCTATAAACTCTTGTTGCAACAATGGAGAAAAATTACTGTAACATCCAAAAACTCCTACGCACACAGTTAATGACTCGCGCAATCGGCTCAGCGCGCAGCTCCCTTACATGAAGTAGCACCAGCATGAAATGCAGCTCCAGAGGGAGAGCAAGGCGGTGTTGTCAGCTGCAGCTGTTGCAGGCTCCCACTAAGGTGGGGATGCCAGTAGCATGGGAGGAGAGGGTCATGGCTGGTGGCAGCCAGGAGATCATCACTGCCAAGCTTAGCAAGGTCGTTAGGGGAGGGTGCAGCACAAGGTCAAGCCTAGAGATGAAAACGGGTCGGATACGATCGGGTAGTTAGTCATCCTGTATCTTACCCTAATTATTTTTTTCGGATACAGATACGGAAATAGGTAGTGAAAAATCGGGTAGGATACGGATACGGATACCGGGTATTTACGAGCGGGTAAAAAATGGATACAGGATATTATACGGACGGGTACAATACGGATAACGGGTACTTAGTCGAATAGTACGCAAACTACATAGAAAAGTGTGTGATAAAAATAATTTAACTAATACACATAGTCCAATTATCACACATAATTCAACACATAGAGCTAAATTAAGATATAATACAACACATAGAGTTGAATAAACACATGTACTCCTACATAGAGTCTAATTAATACATAATCTAACACATAGAGTCCGATAAACACACATAGTCCAACATAGAGTCTAATTAATACATAATTCAACACATAAAGGCCAATTAACACACATAGTCCAACACAGGGAGTGCAAGTCTCACAGACTTCGGCACACATAGAGTTCAATTCAAACACATAGTTTAGTAGCAACCACAACATCTTCCTCTATACTTTGAAGTTCAACTCATCATGAGCTTCCACTGTTGTTTCTCTAACACTATTGCTGCCTCCTGGTCCTCCCATAAGTGCAGTTCTCGAGTTTTACATTATATTACTCTAGTTGATAACAATCTACAAAAAGACAGAGCCAACTTAAAAATTGTACACATTCCAATTCTTCCCTGATGACGGGCCAACATGTCTGCTGAGCATTAGTAATGTTCTTCAACAGAATATCAACAAAAGTAGTAAATCAAAGAGGTCCCAATGTAGCTATAAATTGGACAGACAAACTATGTCACCTTAACAATGTTTATTTGAGAGAGAGATGGGCATGTGGTGATTGTTTCTGTTATGAATAGCACTTGTATTCATCATGAGGCCAATGGGCCGGTATATATACATGTACATGAGGGTAAAAAAGGGAAAGCCTAAATAAGGCAATATCTATACAAGGTGGTTTAGGATACTGTCTAACCCCCCCCCCCACACACACACACAAACTCATGGTGAATCTACAACACTGAGTTTGGAGAGGTAAAAGTTATGATAAGCTCTAGTTTGTGTCTTTGTGAATAAATCTGCTAACTAAAGCTCTGAAGGCACATACTGAAGAGCCACAACCTGATCCTGTACCTGTGACCTCATATAGGAAGCATCAACACCAATATGTTTGGTGAGTTCATGCTTCACTGGATCTCGAGCAATGCTGATAGTTCCTGTACTATCAGATAAAAGAGGAGTCGGTGTAGAAACAGAAACACCAAAAATCCTCAAGTAACCACCGTAGCCAAGTAACCTCTGCTGTCAAAAAAGCCATAGCCCGCAACTCAGCCTCAGCACTTGAACGAAAAACTGTTGTCTACTTCTTAGTCTTCCAAGCAATGAGAGAACCACCAAGAAAAACACAGTAAGCAGAAAGAGACTGATGATCAGAATGATCACTAGTCCATGTAGCATCAGAGTATACCTAGAGCTATAAGGAGCTGGAGCGTGGAAAGAAAAGAAGGCTAGAGATAGTTCCACGAAGATATCGTAGAACACGAAGAAGATGACTATAGTGGAGCTGAGTGGGAGCAGAAATGAACTGACTCAGGATATGGACCGGATACGAAATGTCAGGACGAGTGACACCAAGGTAAACAAGACTCCTAACAAGGTGGCGATAGCGAGTAGGATCCTCAAGAGGTTCACCATCAGTAGGTCGAAGGTGAACATTGAGCTCCATGGGAGTCTCGGCTGTACCCTCATCAGTGAGAGAAGTACGATCAAGAAGATCCTGGATATACTTCTCTTGGGAGAGAAAGAAGCCCTCAGATGTAAAAGAAACCTCAATCCCAAGAAAGTATCGAAGAGGACCTAGATCAGACATGAGAAACTGCGCACTGAGACGAGCCTTTACAAAGGCAATATACTATGAATCATCTCCAGTAATGATCATGTCATCAACATATAGAAGGAGAAGAGTCTGACCTCGAGAAGAAGTGTGAACAAAGAGTGCATGATCATGAGCACTTGCAGAGAAACTAGCTACAATGATCACAGACGAAAAACGCTCAAAACAAGCACGAGGTGCTTGCTTGAGCCCATAAAGAGAGCGACGAAGCCAACAAACCATGCCCTCAGGAACAGAATACCCTGGTGGTGGCTGCATATAGACCTCCTCATGCAGCTCGCCATTAAGAAAGGCATTCTTGACATCAAGCTGAGAGGTGGACCACTCTCGGACAGAGGCCACACAAGTAGAGTGCGAATAGTGGTCATGTGAGCCACATGTGCAAAGGTCTCATCATAATCACGATTATGATCCTGCTGAAAACCACACGCCATAAGACGAGCCTTGTAGCGCTCAAGAGAACCATCAGAGCGAGTCTTAATCTTATATACCCACTTGCAAGTAATGGGACGGACACGTGGAGGAAGTGGAACAAGATCCCACATGCCAGTGCGCTCAAGGGCAGCAAGCTGCTTTGCCATTGTGTGATGCCATTCTTGATGAATAGCAGCATCACGGTAAGAAGTCGGCTCGGCCAGAGCTGCACCAACAAAGCCAAGACGCCATCAGAAGAAGAAAATGGCACATCAGAAGATTCCTCAGCTTGCGGACGATGAGTGTAGTAGAGAGGATAGGGAGGAACAATATCTGAAGAGACCTTTGGAGGAGAAGATGGTGGTGAAGAAATCGACGGTAAAGGAGACGCCAATTGTGAAAGAGGAAAAGTGACAACTGGAGTATCAGGAAAAGTCAGGAAAGACAGTGTCTCAACAATGTATGTAGGAGAGGAAGAAGAACGAGGGTAGAAGGGACAAGACTCATAAAAAATGACATCCCGTGAGATCCGTATCCGTTGGCCAACAGGATTGTGGGGAACCATCCCCGGGACTCCACTGATTCACCCAAATGCGTGGTACAACTTAAGTGAATCAAGGGAACCTCGGGCGTCCAGCATATATGCCCGTGTTGGTCCCAGGATTGTTCACCAACGTGCGCCACAATGCATGCAAGTTTGTATCACAACTCATACACGATAACGGAAACTTAAACATATTTACATATCAAAAGTAGGACTGCTGTCCAAAATAACATATTTAATATTATTACATCAAGGTAGCAGTGGAGGTCATAAAACAACAACAAAAGGCCAGTGTGGTATGCCCCAAACCCTCAAGCAACCAACTGGATGCAAGAACGTGCATCTTGACGTTAGCGTCGCCGAAATCTACCCGGTAAAAATCTCTGGGCAGCACCTCATCCTCACCTGTAGCAAGTGTACAATCCGATTGAGTACAAAGAGTGTACTCGCACAATAACATAAGTTGTATGCTGAGTTCTAGCTACATGTGGCTGCTACATCAAAAGAAAGCAATATGATAATTTCATCATAAAGCGGCATTTGGAATGAAACATAGACATGTATAGATTGAAATTTGCGATTTGGTAAATATTTGCAAAATCTAATACATAGTATAACATCATCATAAACATAACCACCATATATTCATTTCATGCCTCCAAGCATTCTCCGAACCACGAGTCCAACGCTCGTGTTCGCCTACGCACACGAGTACTCCAATACCCGTGTCAACTTTCCACATCCATCCCATTCTTACCAAGTCCTTAAAACTCGCCCAGTGACTGACAACTTAAGCATCGTCCTTGACCATGGACGTGGCTATTCGAATAGTTTAAACTCTGCAGAGGTACAACTTTACCCACACGACACGCCACACTTGTAAGCCAAGCTATGAGCACATTTCCTTTGATGTGCCGGCCGAGGTAAACGTGATAAAACCATTTTCCAGTATGCATGGTAGTACATATAAACCACCCGAGTGACTGTGACCCTTGATCCCGCATGCCCGGTGCTCTGTGTGTGTGGATCAAGGAGTACACCCGTTGTTGGATATCCCGGACTCCACAAAGTTCGAGGGATCTGAAGGACATTCCTGACACTTCGCAAAGTTCGAGGAATTCCTGCAGACATTCCTTAACACTCCGCAAAGCTCAAGGAATTCTGAGTGCACGTGGTTTACATACCCTAGTCATACACATGTACTTGGTTAAGCCGGTCCCATAAACGGCGTGTGGTTCGCACAATAGTTACTTAAAGAGACGTCACCAGGATTCAATCCTTAAGGTCCTTAGCCAACATTGCTACATAGAAACCACAATTGAAGCCATCATCATCATAATCATCTTTCATCATTGCGACCGATGGACTAAGTCCATCTATCGCGTTTTGTAACGGTGTTCTAAGCATGGCTAAGCAATTGTACGAACCCATACATAATAATAGACCAACCACCTAGGGCGACAATGGATCACAAAGGAAACATCGCAAAGGGATAACATGTCAACATGGCCTTAGCTAGGCATCCTACCCAAAACATAGTTGTAATTGAAAGTAGGCATACAATTGACAAAATAACGTCAAACATTATTTAAAATTAATGGAATCAAAGATGTTCAAGGTATAAGTAGTGCCTTGCTGCTCGTTCTTGATCTCGTACGCGTAGTCGTACTCGGGATTAGCCTCCGAAGCGTCAACACCTAACGAGAAAATCCAATTCCAAAAGAACACCAAGTAAGAACCAAGCAATGAACAATGCCGAAATATGTTTAATCATGCATGAAGTGTTCATGATATGCCTTATTATTCATAATATGTAACTAGGAATTGGTTTGATTTGAGTTGAATTTTGAAACAAGACAAATTGGACTTTATCAGCTACAGGCGGCAGTACTAGGGGTATAAGTGCGGTAGTGCCGGAGTCGCGGTACTACCGGCAATACAACTGCTGTACTTATTTTACAAAAGCAATGTATTTCGGGATTTTTAGTGAAGCGGCAATACCGACGGTGTACGAGCGGTAGTGCCGGCGTTGCGGTACTACCGGCTATTACACTGCGGTAGTGCCAATTTATGCGAGAAAACAGGGTTTGGCTTGGGTTTTCGGATGGCGATGGCACAATGTACTTAGACACCACAAAGGTTTGAGCTAGGCTAGGTCCTTACCACAGCAAGAGGATGCTTGCTCTCGTGGGGGACCCCGATTCGATGAAGAGACGAAAGATGGTGCCGTGAAGACGATTCCTAATGTCTTCCCCGGTATCAACTTTGCCTCCTTCTCCGAGCTCATGGGGGCAATGTCTTCCCTTCCTTGAGTCCGTGGCAGCATCTACTCCTCCTCCTCAAGCTTCCAAACTAACGTGCACGACTCGATCCAAGCCTTGGAGATGAAGTTCATGAAAAGGAATGGAATGAGTTCCAAGTTACAAAATTTCAGCAAAAGTGGAAGATGAAGAGTTGATTAGAACTCACCCAATACTTGGTGCATCACAAATCCGTTTGGATGGAATTGAAGCTTGAAAGGAGAGGATTCCAATGGTATAGCATGCACAAACCGAATCTCAAGATTTGGATGGATTTGAGGGGGATGAATGGAGAAGGGCGGGAGGAGTTCTTGCTCTCTCCTTGTGCAGATTTTTTGAAGTGGAGTGTGCAAATGATGTGTGTGAGGGAGGAGAAACCAATATGAATGGGTTTATATAGTGGCCACCTTTGTTCCTTACATGTTGGGCAAGGTCCCACATATCATAGAGTAGGTGGGGGAGTGGGTAGAAGTGAGTGAAGTAAGAAAATACATGTTAGGTATGTGCAGTTTTCAGCATGGGGATGGCAGGAAATGAGGGCAAAGGGGAGGAGAAACCAATTTAGAGAAACCTTTATATATATGCCAACTTTCTCCCTTACATGTGGGCCAAGGTCCCACATGTCATAGAGTGGGTGAAAAGGTGTGGGTAGGTGAGAAAAGTGGAGTAGGTGTGAGCAGAATTTGAAAGACTGAGATGGCGATCAGAGGGGGGGGTGAATGATCCCAAATAAAATTTGCCCCACTCAAAGTACTCAAAACAATCTCGCAAGGAAACTGGTGCTCCTCAAATTTGCGAAACCCGCAAAAACCGGAACGACTCAACAACTATGTGTATCCCTAGTTTGCATGGATGAGAACCATGAATCATGTGAGGGATTTGTAAATCACAATCCTGGTTGTTAAGTGTCCAAAATAAATAGGAATTAATTCAAAGAGTTCTTTTCTAAAAGAGATCAAGCATAATCACCAGAAATCCTCTTTTAGAAAAGCAAAAGCAGATTTTTCAGGAATGGTCCCCACTTGGAGCAGGTGGTTGGTGGACTTCTGTTGCTTCAAAATTTTTGGGAATTTTCACCTTATGAGCAGATGAGTCATGAAGCACTCCACCAAAAATCACTTCCAAAAGCCTTGTATAAAAATCATGAAAAATCACGGACTACAGACAGTCAGGAACTTCGATAAAGAAATTTGGGGCTCGGTTTTCACCTCATAGCTCCCAAATGGTGAAATCAATGGACCCCAAAAATTTTCCACAGATGGATATATGAGTCACGCACATTCTCCAATAAGAATAAATCAAAAAGGATTTTTTTAGATTTTTATAAAAATCAAAGACTGACTGCTGCGCGAAGAACATGTTCTGGACAGATTTGCGATCTTGATAGAAACTTGACAAATAAACTCTTGCGGCATACAAACTTTGGCAAATGAACTCGATCTTGAGAGAAGATCCAAATAGAGTATAGAAGGAGGTGAATGCAAATCGCTCAAGTCAAGAACAAAATTCAGCAATCATAAATGTAATTGCGGGAATGTAAATGTTGAATTTAATACATGAAAGTAAATGCCGAAAGTAAAGACATAATGTAAATTGCAAGAATTAAATTACGAGAAAATAAATTTAGATTTTGGAACTTCTATTTCATTCAGAGATTTGTGATTACAAAGCCTCACTTCATGTGCGCAAAGCTCAAATGAGCAACACAACAACTCCAAGAATGAATGGGGTGGAGGCCTCCCTCCACCCCTCTATTTATACTACTCTTGGGCCACCTACCACCCTTGGATGAGTCCCAAACCCTAGGGCACTCCACCAGGGCTAGGATTAACCCACTCACTCCACCCTCACACATGGGCTTTACATGGGCCACATTGGCCATACATGGGTTTTAAACAAAACCCGATCAACCCGATGCAATGGGCCTTCATCCGTGGGACTTGACCGCTCCGTTTCCGCCTCTTCGAGCCTCCAACCCGAACCGAAAACCGTGAGCCACATCAAGTCCATTTCCATGACGTCCAAGTGATCCTTGTTTTGAGCCCAACCATCTCGTCGGCATCCTCGACCGTTCTGAACCTAGGTTCTCCCAACCTAGTCCCGGTACTCACCAACGACTATAGCTGCCCCAAGAACCTATACCACAAGGACCAAACCATTTTGCACATTCCAAAATACACTTACCTTTTTCTTCCTACATATTAGTCCACATTTATCATAAATTCAAACATGCAATTCCAAATCAAATCAAACTCAAACCTGAGCACACCTTGCTAAAATAAAGTCAAACACAGACACTTGCAACCAAAAACACGAAAATGAGATACGCTAGGCTTTCACCCATATCTCAACTCAAAAGATGTACAGTGCAAGTGTGCGCCCTAAGAAAGACTCTATTGGCAACATGGCATGCCGTAGCTACAGCCTCAGCCCAAAACTTCATAGGAGTATTGTACTTATCTAGCATTGTCCTGGCCATCTCAACCAGGATCCTGTTCTTCCTCTCCACTACACCATTTTGCTGAGGAACGTATGGAGAAGAGAACTGATGCTCTATGCCTAACTCCTCACAGAGGCTACTAAAATAGGAGTTCTTGAGCTCTGTGCCATTGTCACTGCGGATCTCTCGTAAGGCACCTGGGAGCTCAAGAGACAACCTACGAACCAAACCCCTAAAATGAGAAAATGACTCATCCTTCGAGGTCATAAAGAAGACCCAATAATACCTCAAAAAGTTTTCGACAATGACAAGAATGTACCACTTCCCTTCCGCTGACTGCACTCTAGCTGGACCAACAGTGTCCATATGTAAAAGTTGTCCTAGTGCATCAGTCATCACTCGGGTGACTGGGGGATGAGAAGCAGCAACCATCTTGCGATGTCGGCAATGAGGGCATATTACATCTTTGACCATCTTGAGTTTGGGCAAACCACGAATGAGATCATGGCCGCTAACTCGAGTCAAATGATCAAATCCAATGTGACCAAGCCTCCTATGCCAAAAGGAGAGATCACGGGACTCTGAAGCAATAAGACAATGGAGAGAGTCTCGAGAAGAAGAAGAAAAATCAGCACGAAAGACTCTCCCAAAACGAGAAATCCCTCAAATCAACTCTCCATGAGAATCGCGGATTCTACAGCCACTATACTTGAAACTTACCTCGATATGGTCATCAATAAGCTGAGTTACAGAAAGCAAATTGAAATGTAGTTTACCCACTAAGGCAACGTCCTTAAGAACAAATTGATCATTGATGCGGACGGTACCTTTAGCGATGACTCTACCTGACGCAGCATCCCCAAAGGTGATCACATCATCACCGGGAGCTCGAACTAGGGAAGAAAACCAACGGGAGTCTCTGGTCATATGACGTGAGCAGCTGGAGTCTACAATCCGAACCTCCCCCTTCCCTGTCCTACGAACCTGAATCAATGAGAGCGAAAGGCAAATGTCTCAGTACCAGGATAGATCAAGGCTGATCTAAGAACCCAAAACTGAGTCACCTGAACAGAAGTAGAAGCAGTCAAAGGAGAAATAGAATGCAATCTGGCGCCTCTCCTAGACTCAACTCTCACAAACTGAAAAACATCTCTAGTAGAATGTCTGGAAACAAACTCACGCCGATGATATCCACCTCAATGGGAAAAACGAGGAATATCATAAGGACGGCGAAAAGGCTGACTCGGTACAGCTCTGGGGCGAAAACCAGAAGAAGAAGCATGAAACCCAAGCCCCATACGCTGTCCAAGAACAGGCAGCTGAGAAACCTGCCTAAAAGCCGTGTGTGTGCCTTAGGAGCACTCAAAGTCTGGGGATGACCCTGAATACCTCTAAGGGAACTAGCATGCTCACGCCGAGTGATCTTGGTGCTTCTAAAACAGAAGTCAACTAGGTGACCATCCTTCTGATAGAAGGTGCAAGTATACTTCAGCTTGAGGGCGGAAGCAACAGGAGAAGCACCCTTCTCGTCAAAGATCCTGTGGACAAGTCCTGTTGACCTAAACACAGTGGTGCTCGTCTGAGATGCAACCACTATCTCTCCTCTCTTGGAGGCGCGCACAACTGTAGGCGGATGTGCCTGTGCGTGCTCCAAGGAATCAAATCCTAGACCTTGATTAAATCTGCTAATCTTGGATTGATCTAAGATGAGATTGAGCATCTTCTTGCCTCCTACAAACTTCTCAAGGGTGCTCATAAGGTACTGGCACTCTCGAAAAAGTGAGGCACAAGAAGAGCAGGGGGAAGGAGTGGAAGAATGAGCAGTTAGCTTGGTGCGTTCATGAGGTGCATGAAGAACATAGCAGACACACCCAAAAAGGCGAAGTCTAGAATAATCAGGATGCATACCACAAAGATGCTCAACTAGAATCCCACCCTTAAGATCAGAAGAAGATTGGATATTGGTCAAGTAGGTGGTAGTGGAAACAACCTCAGCCCAGAAGTGAGGTAGAACAGCGAAGCAAGCATAAGAGCACGAGCTGTCTCAAGAAGATGACGATGTTTGTGCTCAGCCACACCATTCTGAGCATGAGCACCAGGATAAGAAAATAGAGAAAGAGTGCCCTGTGTAGCAAGAAAAGCTCAAAGAGCTCCTGATAGATACTCCCATGCTGAGTCAGCACGAAGAACATGAATGGGAGAATCAAACTGAGTGCGAATCATGGTGGCAAAGGTCTTATAGATGGATAAAACCTCACTACGAGAGGACATAAAATATATCCAAGTGTGGCGAGAGAAATCATATATAAAAAGAATATAATATCGATGACCCCCTTTTGAAACAAAAGGGGCCGGACCCCAAACATCAGAATGAACAAGATCAAAAGGACGCTGTGATATAGACTCACTAGAATGGTAGGGGAGTTGTAGCTGTTCGCCAAGCTTACAACCCGTAGAGTGTAAAGAAGCATCACCAGACACAGAGCCTAAAAGACCACGACGAACTAAAGAAGACAGACGCGAACCACAAAGATGGCCCAAACGGTGATGCCACTGAGCAAAAGTCCCAGTAGAAGAAGCAACGGATACTAAAGCAGTAGAGGAAACAAAGAGACTGGCAGAGGCAGCGGAAGGTAGATGAAGCCAGTCAAGCTCCCAAAGACGCTGAGAGTCATAGTGGCGAGGGCCAGTCCAATTAGAGCCCCCGTGTGGCGATCCTGAACACAACAAGAGTTAGAATCAAGAATAATGCGACAACCATGATCAGTAAGCTGGCCAGCGGATATGAGCTGCATGGTCAGTTTGGGAACATAAGAAACAGCAGGAACATGAAAAGAGGACGACAAAAGAGTGCCTCGCTCTACAACAAAAAGAGAAGTTCCATCTGCGGTCTGCACAGTGGTTGGAGCAACAAGAGGACTAATGGAATGCAAACTCATAGGATCAGATGCCATATGAAAAGAAGCTCCAGAGTCAAGAATCCATGGTGTGATACCTGATGAAGAAGGTGATCTCTCACTGGAAGACTGAGTAGCAGAACCAGCCGAACCTGTCTGTGTAGAGGTAGCCATGTGACGTAGTAGCATTGTTGAGGAACGCGGTATGCTACTCTAGCACAAATTAAAATTTTCTACCGCAAAACTAGAAAAGCTACTCGCAAGAAGGTGATCATAGATCAATTACCACTAGACGCGCAGTTACAGAATCCTTCACGCGTTGATGTAGTGGATCGTTCTTAGTGTGGATCGTCCTCACCGCGGATCGTCCTCACCGTGGATCTTCCTCGCAGCGGATCATCCTCGCCGTGGATCGTCCTCGCTGTGGATCGTTCTCGCCGCAGATCGTCCTCGTTGTGGATCGTCCTCACCGCCGATCGCCTTCTCCATGCCGTAGTAGCAGCATCGTCACCACAGCAGTCCACATGTCCGGGGATGGAATGCCGCGCGTCGGCGTGTAAGCACGGTGTCGCTCGGCAGGGGCAACGAGAGGTGGAGGCTAGGGTTCTGGATGAAAGAGATGTATGATGCCCACCCTTCTCCTCTCCTTATATAGCCACGCGATGAAACCCTAAGCCAGGGTCCATCAGCGCGTTAAGCCCACGAGGTCCATTAATTATGGATCCAATTCGAATAAATGCGTCCCAGCCCGTTAAGTGTGTGACCCTGTAGGTTCATGCGCATTTGGACATAGATTCGAAAAACCCTTTTTCAAATCCAATAGTTGGTAGTAGCTCCTTGCAGAGCATGTCAACTCCTAAACGCGTATGATCAAAGTACTGATGTAACAATCCCTTTGCCAAACTATATGAAGATCGAACTCAAGGCGAGAAGCATGTCATCCTTTGACAGTTCAATCCATCTCTCGTATCCGTGATATATTAATAAGTTGTGATTGACTTCTCAATCACGGCATGGCCATGCACTTCCTTAATCATATCACACGAGTGGCCTAGACATATCTCCGTTACACTGTACTGGCAAATTCCATCTTGACTGTTCACTTCCCTCTGCATATTTCATAGTAAACATGAAAGCTACCTTTATAAATATCTGGTTAGGAAATAGTGTTTGGTAACCCCAAGGTAAACTATTACATATTATGAAATCATGTGATGAAAAATTGGCTTAATGATGAATTTGGTATTGCAAAGTGGTTGTTCTCATGGCGTGTGGTGCATGTGCATGTGCTGTTTCAGATGATTATTTGATATGCTTGTCATAGCATGGTAATTGTTTTGCTTGATGCAATGCGCTCGTGTGAGTGGTTGCATGGATTGATCTTGAGTCAAGTCGTGGACTTGTGCTCGTACACGGTTGTGTGTTTGTTCATGTGCAGGTGTTGCTTGAGGTCGAACGTGGTCGGTGACGGGACCGGAACTAGGTTCATGGAGGAATTGAGGTTCGGGACTAGGTTCAGGGAGGAATCGAGGTCTTGGTGGTCAAGGATGTCATGCGGGGCGTTCAGACTAGAGAACGGTGCACGTGGTTGCTAGTGAGTCACGTGAGTACGGCAGGTGGGCCGTACGCGTGCAGTTGTATTCGTTTTGAGGTAGTTTGCATGTATTGGGCCATGTTGGGCCAAGTGGACATGCATGCGAACTCTTCTAGGGTTTTCTTATAAATAGGGGGAGGTGTCCCCTGTTTATTGTGCTTGGGGATTAGGGTTTGTACTCTTTTGCTTGGAGTACTGTAATCAGACTAGACAAAAAGAAATAAATACTATATTTCTTCAAGCCGCACAAAATAGAAAAGAAGAATCAGAGGAGGCGTTCGGACACAGCAGCACGGATCGCGATCGTTCTCTACGGCGGTCTGGACGACGCGGCCTGTGCGTTGAGCTGGACGTAGGGGCGCGCGGCTTTGGAAGGACGAGCACGTGTGCTGGACTTCGTGCATAGCTTGCGCAAGAGATCAGCTTCGAGTGGCCGCAAGAAAATAGTTGAACTCATGCAGCTTGAACTCCACCCGTGAAGCGTCGGCCAAGCATGCGGCTAACATGCTAATCAAGCTACGGTTTGGATCTTTTCTAAGAAATTATTTAATAACACTTTGGAGTATCAATTAAAGCTAGGGTCATACGTATTCATGGTTAACATCATGATTGCTGTTAACGTTGTCATCTAGTGATTAGAAATAAGCAAAGGAGAATCCGATCTACAGAATAGCAACGAAGGTAATATAGCACTGTAAGTCTTCCGACAAAACAAACAAAGGTGATTTGCTTTGCATGCTTGCTTTTGATCTTAGATTGATTCACTGTTTTAGCATCATAATTTTGATTTGATTCATCCAAAATAGTTCTAGGGCATTAAGTTATTGATCTACAAAGTTTGATTGGTTAATTTCTTGTAGATTTTGTTTAACCACGAAATTAGGGTTTAATCAATTCGCGTCACTTTTGGTACAGTCAACTTGCGAAGCTTATAACTTTTGATCTGTAGATCCGATTGAGCCAATTCTTATTGGGTTAGTTTCTAAATTGAATCTAGTTTCTTCAGTAAAAATTTCACATCAATCTGACAGTTGGATCTCCGGGAATTAGCATTTTAGTGAGCGTTTGTCAATCTGTTTTTGCATTAAACCGAAGCAATTATTTGGTTCCGAATTGGGGTGAATTTTTAGAAGATCAAAAAATTGTTTTTAGCTTCCGCACAATCATTCACCCCCCTCTGATTGGTATACTAGTATATATCGATCCTACACATATGTAGAGAATATGACAATCTCAGGTCTAAGGATCATACAGCTACTATGTATAAGATACACTGATGACACACAAGAATGTAACATTCTCGCAGTATGTCTTTGTGGGTCTATCTAACCCATGTTCTTCAACATGTGTTCAAATTGTATTGAAGATATCTCCATATCCCATGATCTATGAAACATGATCATCGATCATTACATGTGCTGATCTATTCATCGTTGTCCACTATGATGATATCCGATCAGAGATACTTACAGAATTATATCAATGAGTAGAGAGTTTCATAAGCAAGTCACATACTTACTAATCAATATAATGATATACATTCATTGGACCAATAATCATATTATTATTCATAAACATAGTCATGTTACAATCATCTATATGACTGCCTCAAGGGCATAACACTAAAAAGCATAAGAATCTCCTGAGTTGAGTCAGAACCAACAGGAGTCTGCTGAGGGGAAGTTTGCTGAGAGGAGACGCCTAAGCGTCCATTGATCTTGGGAGAACGACTACTTCGACGAGCAAGATCCTTCTTCTTCCGGTAGCAGAACTGCTCCACATGACCATTTTTGTCGCAGTAGGTGCAGTGAAGACCTCCGCCCGCAGTAGCCGAAACTGGAGTAAGCTCCACTGATGGAGGAGTAGAACGAGGCACCATCAAGATTGAGGGAGACACCAGCAGGCCCACACCATGAAGACGAGTCTCCTTGGTACGATAGCCGAAAGAGCCTCCAACAGAGTCACACGAGGATGACGAGCAAGCTAGTGGCACGAATCTGCTCAAATTCAGCCTGAAGACGTGTCAGGAAGTCGTAGATGCGGCTAAGCTCCAAATGAGAGTGCTGACGCTGACAGCACTGGCAAGTGAGGCAAACCTCCGATCCCAAGGAATCAATCTGACACCACATCGTAGACGACCACTTTGAGCCCGCCCCCAGGCGCGGGGCATCCTCCGGGGAAGCAACTGGAACCAGAGAATTTGGAGTCTCCGGTGCCACCGCTTCCACGTCTTTTGGGGTTCCCCCAGACACAGATTGACCGGGCCTCCTCAACCCGCACCCCGGGTAGTTAGGGTATACGGGGACTAGAGCATTAGAGAAGAAAACTTCCCATCCCTATAAAAAGAAAAGAGGGACCATTCAGGCGAGAATAGCTAATGCTAGGAAATTGAAGGCATTCGGGAACTCGGGAAATCACCGGGGGAGGAGGGTGCGACACACTGAAGGGCTTCAGACAACCCCCTCAATCTAGCATGGTGCCAGGGGCGAAGAAATCATTCAGCCGCCCGTCCAGTACCTCATCCGGAATCCTCACGGGCGACTCCTCAGTGTGGTCCGACCGCCCCAGATATTCAAATCCTAGGTGGACCCGTTCCTTGAGCGGTTGAACACGGCGAATGGAAAAGCTAGCAGCAATACCAACCCCATGCAAACCGGCGTTCTTTAACTGGTGAATAATGGCCATAAGTTCCCCAACTTGGTCTTCGTCAGAGTCGGGAGGAGGCTTAGTCCAGGAAACTCATACCACAGGTCTCCGTCCGGAGAAGACAAGAAGGCACGGCTCGGGATTGAAGCAGTAAAACCACTCTTAATGCCAGCCTTTGTTAGAAGATCGGAAGGGAATAGCGAAATAAAACTTCCTCAATCCATCCCAGAGTTGAAGACCTACGCTCCCAACCAATTTGGGAGCGTTCTTGTTCGTGAAAGATTTGAGGAGGAACAATGGCGAAAAAGGCTAAAATGAGGATGAATCCCAACGTAGGCCTCGCAAAGGTGAATGAAAATAGCAATTTGGATAATAGAGTTGGGATTAAGGTGAGTCACCTCGATTCCATAGTAGTGAAGAAGGCCGCGGAAGAAGGCGCCTGAAGGCAAACTAAACCCGTGCCAAAAAAAGGACTAAAAGACAACAACCTCCTCTGAACGAGGGGTAGGAGAAGACTCACCCGCCACAGGGCGCGCTCCGATCAAAACCAACGGAGGGAGAACCCCGGCGGAAACCATTGCCTCCAAGCGCGCCTCCGTCACCACCGAGGTGGCCCAATCTTGAGATAAGGACGATGCGTCGGGTGCAACGGCAGAGGAGGAAGCCATTTCTGGACACTGAAGAAACAAGGAACCCTAGGGAAACTGTCGGGACCCCGAATTTGCAAATCCGGACCCTCTGTATATTCAGCACTAGTCCAGGAACGCGCTAGTGCACACAGTCTTAACATTGGTAAATATCACAATCATACCACTCGATACCAATAAAGTACTTTATTTAAATAACCAAACTGGTTACTCGACCTTATGGCCAAGTTACAAATGTATGCCTCGTAAGGCGAAACTTATTCAGAGAAAAATAATAGCAGCGGAAAATCAAATAACTTCGTGGCGCCATCCAAAGATACCACAGGCAATCGATCGGGCTCGCATCCCTAAGTAGACGGATCCTCTTGGAGTTCCTCCTCCAAAGTGGCGTAATCTCCTCTTCAAGCGATATTGTGTTGAGGCAAGGGTGAGTACTTGGTACTCGGCAAGTCATGCACAGAATGCAAGCTAATATACTATATGCATGGCTTGGTACAAAGGAATAGCTCAAGGTATATTTGCGAAATGACTTTTGACAAGTAATATAAGTAGATTCGAAAGCAGTAAAAAAAATAAGTAAAGCGTAAATAACTTTTCAAGAAGTTTAATAAACATTTTTCCCCATCCTAAACCACATTTCCATCATCTTCATTATTAAACCAACCCAACTTTTCAAATCCAAGTTATTTTTAGAAAGTCTAACCCTTGACTGTAATTCCCGAGCGATGTCCAATACCGCGGACACGGCTATTCGAATAGATTCTAAACTCTGCAGAGGTTATGCACTTTACCCACAAGATACAGTCAAACACCACAAAGGCGAAGTTCAGTAATAAAGCCTTTGGAAGCCTCAAACAACACAGTGGTCCTCTCCGGTTCAGGTTTCTACACCATCCCTTCCCTTAGCCAAGGCGAAGTATGGGACCAACACACCGTTAGATGGGTATCTGGCCACGCCACGATACGCTCCCCGCACAATCACACAAACGGTGTAATTAACACCCCGAGGCTCCACAAGTGAGTCCTTAGCGACTTAGTCAACTAGGGCCGTCCCATTCCACCATGTGGTTGCAAGTATGACCAGTTCAAAGGCTTGCAAGGTTAAGTCCTTAAAGTGACCAGGGCAAGACTACCCGAAGAACCAAATCAACATCCCGGCCACACTGGCCCACCCGATTACTCTTGCCACATGCGTGGCCGAAAACTGTTTATCAAAACCCCAGTTGATTACCATGCACCACGTGCCATCAACATCACATGATACTTTTCCAAAACAGGTTCAATATATCATTAAGTCAATATTAGCATTTGATTATCCAAAATCATGTTATGAGCACGTAGCAGGTCTAAGCAGTATACTACAACGGTCTAAACCCATGTTGGCAATTTAATAATGTCCAACTAGTAATCCACAACTAGGGTGACAAGGGATCATGGCACATACTTAGATAATCAAGGTGTCATACAGCAAATTGGTATTTATCTAATCCCCATGTTTAAACAAAGTATCTTTCTATTTGAACTAGCATGCAATAGTTTAAATCAAAATAGATTTCGAAATAGGATCAACATGGTCAAAGCACAACTTGCCTTCAAAAAGTACTTGTTCTTGGTCTTGAGTTGGATCCTGAGTCAATACTTCTCCTTCGAATCCTTCCGGCACTTCAACGTCTACTCGTAAAGCGTGCAAATAGCAAATACACAAATAAACACTAGGCAAAAACATCCCAAAACTCCAAATAAAATCCATAAACAGAGAGAACATAATTTTCTGGATTTTTAGAAACTGGAATCGTCAATTTTGGAGTTAAGACGCGAAAGTTATGATTATTTAAAGTGTAAATAATCATTTAAATAATTTTACAGAGAAAAAACTTTAGTCCAAAAATTAAATAAAATTCATATTTAGGTAGATCTCAATTTTATACAAATTTAGAAATTTGAATCACTCAAATCGGAGTTGAAACGCAAAAGTTATAAGCGTTTGAAGTTTGAATCTAAATTTGAATCAATATTTCGAATTAATAAATCATTTTCTTTTTCGGAAATTAATTATTGCGTCAGCCTAGACACGTGGCAGCCTCTGATTGGGCGGCTGACGTCAGCCGGTCCATGGACGTGGCCCACGGTTTGGCTCGGTCCACCGTGGACTCGGTCCATGGCTCACGGCCGACAGTGGGGCCTCTGAGATGACGTCATTGTCGACGCCAAGACACTGCCGGGCAATGGCGACAAGCGGGCCCCACCGTGACGTCGGCGATGACGTCATGGTGCGGTTCATTGCCTCCGACGCGCTGGCCCGCCGTGTCGTCTCACGCTACGGTCTGGCCGACCGCGGCGGTCAAGCTTCCCGACGCGTGGCACAATCTCGGCCGTTGATTCGAAAATCAACGGCCCGGATTGATCGGGTGACGACGCTCGGGTGAACGTGGCCAATCTGGACCGTTGGATCTAGATCCAACGGCCGGGATTAGATCCGAGGATCTAAACGTGATCTCACCGTGATCGCCGATCTTGATCGGACGGCCGTCCGAGTTCGCGAGGGTCGGCGAGCGCGCGGGCGGCGTTGGCTTGACCGGAGACGAAGACGACGACCTCCGTCGGGCGTTTCCGTGCAACTCCGGCGTGAAGGCCGGCACTCGAGCGCCGGCGCGACACGGCGATCTCGCCTGGGCTTGGTGGCGTCGGAGAAGCGGCGAGGCGGCGGAGATCAACGAAACCGCGGCGGAAGACTTCCTCTACTCCGGCGAGCAATTGCGGGACGACGGCGGTGGCTCAGGCGAGGTGAGAAGGGGGCTCGGGCGCGTACGGTTGTGCGCTCCCCGATGGCGGTGGCGGCGTATTTAAAGTGGGCCTCGGCTTCCGTGTCGAGCGCGGCCACCGAGGTTGACACTGATGACGGCGGCGGAGAACTCCGGCCGGATCCGGCGGAGACGACGAAATCGCGGCCCGTCCATGTGGCGCGATCGACGGCGAGGATGGCTCGGTAGCCGTTGTCACGCGCGAAATGATCCCGACCGTTGGATCTGGATCCAACGCTGGGATCGATTGGGGTTGAACGGGTTCGGTTGAGTCAAGCGGCTCGGTCGGTTCGGTCGGACTCGAACTCGAGTCCGACTCGGCTCTGGCCGGATGAACAAGACAAACCCACTCGCATTTTCCAGCGATTTAATAATTAAAATAATTCCCAGTAATTCATTTAATTCATTTAAAAATAGCAAATGACTCAGAAAAATTCCAGAAAAATTCTGGAAAATATTTTGGATCATTTTGGACTCAAATAAAATATTTCCAACAAAATTTTATTTGCAAAATTAAATTCTTTAATTATTTCAAAATGGAATAAATTCAAATAAATTCCAAATAAATCCAAATAAATTCCAGAAAATTCCAAAAATTCACCAAAGTGCCAAATCACACATGAATTTAAGAAAAGCAAAATTTTGGGGTGTTACAAACCTCCCCCCTTAATAGAATCTCGTCCCCGAGATTCAGGGCTCACTACAGAATAGGTTTGGAAACTCTTTCTTCAAATCCTCTTCGCGCTCCCAAGTCGCTTCGCTCTCTGCATGGTTGCTCCACTGAACTCTACAAAAACGGGTTGACTTGTTTCTAGTTTCTCGATCCATAGTGTCCAAAATCCTCACATAACTCATCCTGACTTGCGGCTAGCAACGTACTCACGGTATGGCTTTTCCGACTCAGAGCATCGGCTACTACGTTGGCCTTCCCGGGATGGTAATGGATTCCAACATTATAGTCCTTGATTAACTCTAACCATCTCCTCTGCCTCATATTCAGATCCGACTGGGTGAATATGTATTTAAGGCTCTTATGATCCGTATACACTTCACATCTGTTTCCAATCAGATAGTGACGCCATATCTTCAAGGCATGCACTACGGCAGCTAACTCTAGGTCATGTGTCGGATAATTTTCCTCATGCGGCCTCAACTGCCTTGATGCATAAGCGACGACCTTTCCATTCTCAGACAAGACACATCCAAGTCCTTGGCGCGATCGTCACAATAAATATCGAAGCTTTGAGCAACATCCCAGAGAACTAACACCGGTGCCGACGCCAATCGCTTCTTCAGCTCCTGGAATCCTTTCTCACATTCCGGCGTCCATGCAAACTTCTTTTCCTTCTTCAAAGCAATTGCGTAAGAGGTTTCGCAATTGTCGAGAAGCCTTCGATGAAACGGGCGGTAGTATCCTGCCATTCCAAGGAAACTCGAATCTGGGTCACGCCTTCTACTGTTCCCAATGTAACACAGCTTCTACTTTGCTTGGATCTACGGCGACTCCTGCTGCGGTCATTACATGTCCAAGAAACTCCACCTTGTCCTTCCAAAAATCACACTTGCTGAACTTGGCGAAAAGTTGCTTTGTTCCTCGCCTTTTCCAAAACTCGCCTTAAGTGTTCGGCATGTTCATCCTCTGTCTTGGAGTAGATTAGGATATCGTCTATGAACACGACGACAATCTTGTCCAAATATTCCATGAACACCTTATTCTTCATATTCATGAAATAAGCCGGGCGATTCGTTGCACCAAAGGACATAATCAGAAACTCGTAATGTCCATATCTTGACGAGAATGCAGTCTTCGGAATATCTTCTGATCGGATCTTCAACTGATGGTATCCCGATCTCAGATCAATCTTGGAGAAAACTCCGGCTCCTCTCAACTGATCAAACAAATCATCAATCCTAGGTAGCGGATACTTATTCTTCACGGTGACTTCATTGAGTGCACGGTAGTCAATGCACATCCTGAAACTTCCGTCCTTTTTCTTGACAAACAAAACTGGTGCTCCCCACGGCGACGAACTCGGTTTGATAAATCCTTTCTCCATTAACTCTTCTAGCTGTTTCTTCATCTCTACCAACTCCTCGGTAGACATCCGATAGGGTCTCTTTGCTCTCGGTCCGTGCAGTACAAGCTCTATTACAAATTCTATGTCCCTGTCTGGCGGCATACCAGGTAGATCTTCGGGAAAAACATCTGGGTACTCATTCACTACCGGGACATCCTCCATGCTGATTACCTTGGTACTGTTAACCATCAACTGTCCATCTCTAACTGCAGTGGCTTGAAATTCCACTTTCTTACCATACGGGCTCTCAACTGAGATAGTCCTTCGTCCACAATCCAATACGGCCTTGTGCTTGGATAACCAATCCATTCCCAATATGACGTCTAAGGTCTGGGTCTCCAAAATTATAAGGTTTGCTAGGAACCCTGTTCCACCTATTAGTATTCTCACCCCGGAACATCCTACTTTCGTTCGGAGTTCGGAACCAGGGGTTTGAACTAAAAGCATGCACTTAAGTCTTGCAATCCTCAATTCATTTCTAGTAGCAAAGCCTTGCGAAACAAACGAATGCGAAGCTCCAGGGTCAAACAAAACTGTAAGTGTAATCGAGTTAACAAGTAACTTACCCAAGACTGACGCCTCAGAGCATTCTCGTAGTGCATCTGCGGTGACATGGTTGACTCGGCCTCTCACCACGGTGCAGGGTGTGGCTCCTCGTGCCGGGCGTCCTAGCTGGGTGGTTCCTAGATTGAAGCGAACTGGGGTCACTCTGCTGTCTTCTTTGGACAAGCTGTTGGCAAAGTGTCTGGCTCGTTGCGATTGTAGCGGCGTCTCCTTCACTGCTATCGCCTGGAGTAAGCGTTTCTAGCGGGTGGGGTTTGGTAGTTCGATTGACAGGTCTTGGTGCCGGGATGGTGTCCTTGTTGCATTCTGTGGTTGGAATATGAAGAATTGATTTGGTGCAATTCTCAAGCGCTATGCGTTCCTGGCGTGATCCTTGCTGCCGCATCTGCGCTTCTGTTCTCATCCAGTTCCTTGCGCTTGTCCTCAAGAATAAGCGCCTTATTCACCAATTCTTGGAAATCTGGAAAGGTGTGGGTGATCAATCCTACTTGCAATCCTGAGTTAAGTCCCTTCATAAAACGAGACGGTCTGGATTTATCTGTCGCTACATCCTCAAAGCGTAGCGTGCTAGCTGTGTGAACTTGTTCGTAGTCGACCACCGGGTGATTACCTTGCTTGAGTTGCTCTGAACTCCTCTTTCTTAAGATCCATGATTCCTTCGGCACGTGATACCGCCGGAATGCGGTGTGAACTCTTCCCAAGTGATATCACGAGGGTTCTCTTGCGTGGCACGAAGTTCTCCCACCATTCGGCCAATGTTCCTTCCAAGCGATGAGAAGCGTAGAGTACCTTCTCATTTCCTATGCATTGAGCTATGTGTAGCTTCCTCTCGATTGATCTTAACCAATCATCGGCCTCCAATGGATTGGCATTCCCGAGAGAAAGTGGGTGGGTGAGTCCTCATGAACTCGATGACCTTTGTATTCTGGCGTGGTCCCTGATTAACTTGATTAGCAGTGGCCTGAGCGGTGACGTGTTGCATTTGTTGCATCATAGCATGCATCAACTGAGTCTGAGCAGCAAGAAAAGCTCCGAAATTCTGCACATCCAGTGGCGGTGCTGGTGCTCCATCATTGGGGTTTTCTGCTGGGCGAGATCCACTCCCATTGCTTCCAAAGTTTCCGCGGGTGTTCACCATCTGTCGATTTGCTCTAGGTTCAGAGATGAGAGGGAAACAAGAATAGACAAGTAACATGGAACTTATGCGGGGCGAAAGGGGTAACTTTAAGGTCCAACTTTATTATTGATATTAATAACTTGGTATGGTTGCTTACAATGCCTAAGGGCCTTGCAACACATACTTCAAACTCAGCAAACAAAACAAATCCAAATCGAACTAACTCTGGAGTCTAACGCCTAAAGGGTGACTCTTTATTCTATGACTCGACTCGGCGAAGGAGTCTCACTATAGAACCTATGCTCACTCATCGAGAAAACCTCCACGGCACAGTACGGTGTCGCGGCATAGGCGCGAAACGATCGCCATGTCCAAAGAATCGTGTCCTCTATGGTAGTCGAAGAAGCGGTGTCCTCATCGAGATCCGACTCCTCTGGATCTGGCTCGTGTAGCTCAATCTTGGCTCTGGTCCGTCCGCTCAAAGTCATCTCCAACTCGTCAATCCTTCGTAGAAGGTGTGCCACATACTCTTGAGCTTCCCGCCATCTGTTCTTCTCTGTCGTGATCTCCTTGCGGGCCTTCTGTAGCTCCTTGCTTGTGTTATCTAGTACATCCTCCTGGCGGCGACAAATCGTGCCAAGCGTGTAACCGTGGCATCCTCATCCTGAATCTCCTTTGGGTCAAGCAGGTTATTGCTGCGCTGGTGATAACGGAACACCGTGTTTCCAATTCTCTGGCGTAGATACGGGTAATGTGCCGCATTGCGGCGTCGTGATACTTCTTGGATACCCATCCGCATTGTAGATCTCCGGCGGCAAAGGTGTATCGGGCGATTGCCTGGGCCCTTTTTCCTAGCAGGTACCTCAATCTTCACGTCACAAGCCTTGATCAATCCCGCTTGTCTGATCACTTCCACTTGGTATTGCGGCTTCTCAAAATCTCCGAGAGTTTGTAGCATATGCCAAAGTTCCGCGGCGTGACCAACTCCCAGATCAACATAGTTGAACTCTTCCTCCATCTGTCACAAGAGTGCTTTACGTAAGAACTCGGAATTTTTGAATTGTGACAAGGTAAGGGAAAATTTCAGCAAGAGACAAGAAAAGAGAGAAGGGGATAAGTCGAGATGTCATTTCTTATCTTGACAAACTTTTAGCTTTTAGAAAATAGGTTTTATCCTCACTACGACCATTCTAGCTAGGGTTGAGCCTACAGTCAAGTATGGCTCTGATACCACCTCTGTCGGGACCCCGAATTTGCAAATCCGGACCCTCTGTGTATTCAGCACTAGTCCAGGAACGCGCTAGTGCACACAGTCTTAACATTGGTAAATATCACAATCATACCACTCGATACCAATAAAGTACTTTATTTAAATAACTAAATAGTTACTCGACCTTATGGCCAAGTTACAAATGTATGCCTCGTAAGGCGAAACTTATTCAGAGAAAAATAATAGCGGCGGAAAATCAAATAACTCGTGGCGCCATCCAAAGATACCACAGGCAACTGACTGGGCTCGCATCCCTAAGTAGACGGATCCTCTTGGAGTTCCTCCTCCAAAGCTGGCGTAATCTCCTCTTCAACTGATATTGTGTTGAGGCAAGGGTGAGTACTTGGTACTCAGCAAGTCATGCACAGAATGCAAGCTAATATACTATATGCATGGCTTGGTACAAAGGAATAGCTCAAGGTATATTTGCAGTAAACAGCTTTTGACAAGTAATATAAGTAGATTCGAAAGCAGTAAAAAAAATAAGTAAAGCGTAAATAACTTTTCAAGAAGTTTAATAAACATTTTTCCCCATCCTAAACCACATTTCCATCATCTTCATTATTAAACCAACCCAACTTTTCAAATCCAAGTTATTTTTAGAAAGTCTAACCCTTGACTGTAATTCCCGAGCGATGTCCAATACCGCGGACACGGCTATTCGAATAGATTCTAAACTCTGCAGAGGTTATGCACTTTACCCACAAGATACAGTCAAACACCACAAAGGCGAAGTTCCTCAGAATAAAGCCTTTCTAAGCCTCAAACAACACAGGTGGTCCTCTCCGGTCAGGTTTCTACACCATCCCTTCCTTAGCCAAGGCGAAGTATGGGACCAACACACCGTTAGATGGGTATCCGGCCACAGCCACGATACGCTCCCCGCACAATCACACAAACGGTGTAACTGACACCCTGAGGCTCCACAAGTGAGTCCTTAGCGACTTAGTCAACTAGGGCCGTCCCATTCCAGCCATGTGGTTGCAAGTATGACCCAGTTCAAAGGCTTGCAAGGTTAAGTCCTTAAAGTGACCAGGGCAAGACTACCCGAAGAACCAAATCAACACTCCCAAATGCCACACTGGCCCACCTGATTACTCTTGCCACATGCCCTGGCCGAAATCGTTTATCAAAACCCGATTGATTACCATGCACCACGTGCCATCAACATCACATGATACTTTTCCAAAACAGGTTCAATATATCATTAAGTCAATATTAGCATTTGATTATCCAAAATCATGTTATGAGCACGAAAGGTGTCTAAGCAAAGATACTACAACGGTCTAAACCCATGTTGGCAATTTAATAATGTCCAACTAGTAATCCACAACTAGGGTGACAAGGGATCATGGCACATACTTAGATAATCAAGGTGTCATACAGCAAATTGGTATTTATCTAATCCCCATGTTTAAACAAAGTATCTTTCTATTTGAACTAGCATGCAATAGTTTAAATCAAAATAGATTTCGAAATAGGATCAACATGGTCAAAGCACAACTTGCCTTCAAAAAGTACTTGTTCTTGGTCTTGAGTTGGATCCTGAGTCAATACTTCTCCTTCGAATCCTTCCGGCACTTCAACGTCTACTCGTAAAGCGTGCAAATAGCAAATACACAAATAAACACTAGGCAAAAACATCCCAAAACACCAAATAAAATCTATAAACAGAGAGAACATAATTTTCTGGATTTTTAGAAACTGGAATCGTCAATTTTGGAGTTAAGACGCGAAAGTTATGATTATTTAAAGTGTAAATAATCATTTAAATAATTTTACAGAGAAAAAACTTTAGTCCAAAAATTAAATAAAATTCATATTTAGGTAGATCTCAATTTTATACAAATTTAGAAATTTGAATCACTCAAATCGGAGTTGAAACGCAAAAGTTATAAGCGTTTGAAGTTTGAATCTAAATTTGAATCAATATTTCGAATTAATAAATCATTTTCTTTTTCGGAAATTAATTATTGCGTCAGCCTAGACACGTGGCAGCCTCTGATTGGGCGGCTGACGTCAGCCGGTCCATGGACGTGGTCCACGGTTTGGCTCGGTCCACCGTGGACTCGGTCCATGGCTCACGGTCGCTGACAGGTGGGGCCTACAGATGACGTCATTCTCGACGTCCAAGACCTGCTGGGCAGTGGCCGACAAGCGGGCCCCACCGTGACGTCGGCGATGACGCGTCATGGTGCGGTTCCATTGTCCACGACGCCGCGGGCCCGTGTCGGCGTCTCACGCCGGTGGTGGCCGCGGCGATCAAGCTTCCCGACGCTGCGTGGCACAATCTCGGCCGTTGATTCTAAAATCAACGGCCCAGATTGGATCGGGTGACGCACGTTCTGGGGTGACCGTGGCCAATCGGGACCGTTGGATCTAGACCCAACGGCTGGGATTAGATCCGAGGATCTAAACGTGATCTCACCGTGACGGCCGATCTTGATCGGACGGCCGTCCGAGTTCGCGAGGGTCGGCGGCACGCGGGCGGCGTTTGGCTTGACCGAGACGAAGACGACGACCTCCGTGGCGGGCGCTTTCCGCAACTCCGGGCGTGAAGGCCGGCACTCCAGCGCGGCGCGACACGGCGATCTCGGGCCTGGGCTTGGTGGCGTCGGAGAACGGCGGAGGCGGCGAGATCAACGAAACCGCGGCGGAAGACTTCCTCTACTCCGGCGAGCAATTGCGGACGACGGCGCGGGCTCAAAGTAGGTGAGAAGGGGGCTCGGCGCCAGACGGTTGTGCGCTCCCCGATGGCGGTGGCGGCGTATTTAAAGGGGGCCTCGGCTCGTGTAGAGTGAAACCGAGGTTGACACTGACGGCGGCGAGAACTCCGGCCGGATCCGGCGGAGACGACGAAATCGCGGCCGCCCACGTGGCGCGATCGACAGCGAGGATGGCTCTGGCGCCGCCGTTGTCACGCGAAATGATCCCGACCGTTGGATCTGGATCCAACGCTGGGATCGATTGGGGTTGAACGGGTTCGGTTGAGTCAATCGGCTCGGTCGGTTCGGTCGGACTCGAACTCGAGTCCGACTCGCCTCGATCGGATGAACAAGACAAACCCACTCGCATTTTCCAGCGATTTAATAATTAAAATAATTCCCGAATTCATTTAATTCATTTAAAAATAGCAAATGACTCAGAAAAATTCCAGAAAAATTCTGGAAAATATTTTGGATCATTTTGGACTCAAATAAAATATTTCCAACAAAATTTTATTTGCAAAATTAAATTCTTTAATTATTTCAAAATGGAATAAATTCAAATAAATTCCAAATAAATCCAAATAAATTCCAGAAAATTCCAAAAATTCACCAAAGTGCCAAATCACACATGAATTTAAGAAAAGCAAAATTTTGGGGTGTTACAGAAACGCAACACCAAGGATGACAGCGGAGAAATGAAGGACGAGGGAAAGAAGAAAACTGCCCTCGCTGAAAATCGCCTTAAATGCGTCGTGCAGAGCTAGGGCACCGCTGTTTGGGCGGGGAAAACGGAACCTCTTCTTCCGCAAAGGTGTAGTGCAGATCTGAAGGCGCGTTCCCAGCTTGGGTCTAATTAAGAATTTCACGCCCAGACCAGGTCAAAGCTTCTCGCGTACGCTTTAAACCAAATCGCAAAGGTGGGGCCACATTCCGGATTCGGAAGCAGAGTGAGAATACCACTCGACCAGCATCCTATTGGATGCCCCTCAGGTGCGCCTCATGCCGGTCTGATCACCAGTGTCCTATTGGATGCCCCCCAGGTGCGCCCCAAGCTGGGCTGATCACCAGCGTCCTATTGGATGCCCCCCAAGGTGCGCCCCAAGCCGGGCTGATCACCAGCGTCCTATTGGATGCCCCTCAGGTGTGCCTCGAGCAGGGCTGATCACCAGCATCCCATCAGATGCACCTTTGGTGCGCCCCTACAAGGGTCGAACGTCGGTATCACATCAAAAGGAGTCTCCCCAATGCGCATGGCAAGAAGATTGAGGCTGAGTCTTTGCAAACTCCTCGCCTGGCACTCGGATGAAGCGGCGCAAAGACCAGCAAGATACATCCACGTGAGATCAAAAAGCGTCATCAAGGGCAGCTCGATTGCAAAGCACTCGGGGGCTACTGTGGGAGACATGGGAACTGGGGGTGTGCACGAAGACCTAAAGAAGGACTGACGCAGAAAGGATGGACCAAGTCCGACGCGTACATCTCGGAGGTCTACCCATTGTTCCGTTATAACTAAAAGACAAGATTGTAACCGTAGGGAAAATCACCCAGGATAAGGAAAGATACGATTCCTTTACTTGTAACCAACTCGGACTCGACTCCTTGTAACTGAGTTGGACTCCCCCCTCGCGTATATAAGGGGGATGGGGGGACCTCAAAGGAGAGAGGCTAGATAATCCCAGAACACAGGACTAGGTTATTACCTCCGCCGCAGATGGCCCGAACCTGTCTAACTCTTGTCTTGTGTGACCATCGAGATCCTTATATAGCGCCTTGCCCCACAAATTCACTCCCCCCTAAGATTATAGCCGACACCAAACGTCGACAGTTCATCTACTGGATAATACTTTATTTTGTTTGAAAAGACTATTTAATACTCAATTTTAATTATCATGCTACACATTAAATAGCTCTCATTGCAAAGTGCATCACCTACATTATACTATTATACCTCCATTACAAAGTTCAAAGAATCTCAGACGATTTGCTATATGAATTTAAACTTTCGCGATTTTGGTAACTTGATTTCTAATATATCATAGTATCAAGCACTGGATGATGTCACAGTACAGAACAAATCTCCATATCAATTAAGATCTAACAGATGCAATGAGGAAATGATTTACATGCATAAGCTCAGTCTTGTTTCGATATCCTCAAATATCAAGCTGAATTAATGGTAACTTATCATAACCCCTTTTAAGTACTATCTTTAATTATTGTAGCATCAATACTGAATTCAAACACACAATTATACAATATGTTATGTTTGAAATAGAAATGAACTGAAAACCAAACATCCGAGAAATAAGCATCAGATATAATTCTTCACTTATTCTGCAAGTTCCCAATTTGCTCATGTGCAATTTGTGAAGGTGTAGGCTTGCCTTACAAATAAGGGGTAGGAACATGTTATTTTTGCCTCCTCAATCTATCGCTCTTTTCAGTAATTCATTTTGATCAACGATTGTGCCAAATCGAAAGAAACATTGCAAAGTTGTTTTTCGACAGCGACTAAATTAAGTTCTTTCCCTTAACTCAACTCCTTAAACACCATCTATTTGTCACATATTTGAATCCTTGCAAAGAGTTGGGGGCCGTAAGGAGGCACCAGGGAAGAAGAGGAACCGGGGACCATACCATCGTCGATGAAGAACCAGAGCGAGAGGAGGCTGTAGTAGGGGAAGAAGATCTCTGCAGTAAGTGAGCTCAGCTTCGCGACCGTCTTCGCGTTGTCCGGCAGTGGCGGGATTTGCGGGTTAGAGCTTGAGGAGCAGTGCCGGTGGAGGCAGCCCGACGCGAAGAAGAGACGGGGATAGCAACACGAGGAGGAGGCTAAGAAGGGAGGAGCTCGCTCGCGCTAGGGTTTTCTCGGATGGACCAAGGCATGCAAATGGGAGGCAGGATGGGAAGGCGGGCGGCAGAGCGGACGGCGAAACGGTGACGGGTGGCGGCAGGCGGGCGGCGGCGTGGAGAGTCTGGAGACTGGAGAAGTGGGGATTGATTAGGGTATTATGTGCCGCTCGACGTTGGCGGGATGGGAGTCATGGCCAAGGTGTTGGGCTAACTTCTGAAGGATGTTGTGGGCCATGCGCATATTAGACATCTGGGTACCCGATATATATTATCCGATCGGTACCCGTATCTGACCCATTTTTACCGGGTAATTTTGATCATGTATCCAACCCGTACTCGACTCAAAATTATCCGGGTACTACCCGAACCCGAACCCATACCCGTATCCGACAGGTAATAATACCCGCTTCCATTCTCGGGTAATCTAGAAACCGAATACAGATACGAATCGAGTAATGCCCGACCCGTTTTCACCCCTAGTCGAGCCACACAAGGCATGGGGGCAGCAAGTTGGTAGGAGACCGTAGCCAAGCTTGAGCGGCATGTCGAGGAAACGAGGGGGAAGATAGCGTCACAGGTGGAGATGGCCATGGATGTGGATGGAGTAAGGTTTGGGAGGGCATAGGAACTAGGGGATTTGGAAATGAGGATATAGATGTTGTGGATCTGGTTGATGTGGGAGAGGATGGAGAAGGGGGCTAGAAGCCTCGTTTGGTAGAGCTCCAGCTTTCAGATTCTCGTCTAGAGGAGCTGGAGCTCTACCGAACGCCTACAGCTCCCCCATACAAGAAGCAGAATCACTTTGGAGTGATTCTTGTTTTTCCACTTGGAGCAAGAATCAGCCAATAGGTAGCTCCCGCGGAGAATCAGTTTAGAGATTTGTAGTAGTTTGTGTATAATTGTGGTTCTTAATTTCTTGCTCCTGATTCTTCAAGAGATCAGAATCAAGAGGAGTCAGAGCAAAATCAAAAAGAAGCTGGAGCCCTACCGAACGGGCCCGAAGAATACGTTGGCTTCTCCACTTTTGGTGCGAGGAGTAAGGTTAGGGGAGGCGTATGATGTGTTTGGCTTCATCCGGATGCCCAAACTCAAGAGTTACCGATACATTTTTGTTCAAAGTCCGTTGTAACACACGGATACTCAACTATTACAATGCAACTATTTAGTAAATATTGATGTTAATTTTCATTGTTTCTCAATAAATATAGTAATATATATTTTATAGAATATACCATTCAATGTATTGGTAGTCTAACTGATAAGACACCATGTATTCATGGTGGAGATCGTGGGTGTGTAGACTTAAGTGTTCAGAACCCCGCTAAAAATGTTTCATTTAATAAAAATATCTTTGGAATATATACTCTAGATGTCATGTGTCAAATATTAATAGTATGTACAAGTTTGAATTGAAATCAAATATGTAGAAAAACATAATTTGCAACAAAATTCCAAAAAAATGCAGTATGTGAATTATATTTGAATTCTAAATTAAAAGATCTATGAAATTTTTGGTATAAAATTTAAAACTCAAATTAGAATTAGACAATAATGATTGATTTTTTAAAATTTAAAATGGTACTAAATTTTGATGAAAATTTTGAACTAAAACATTGCAATCCAAATATATATAAATAATTCAAAATTTAAATTAAATTCAAATATTACAAATATATGGCCTGTTCAGGTGCACGTGTTGAAGACTAGTATGTTATAATTATATCACATAAGTTTCAATCCCACGGCTTAAAATTCTTCATCTGTTACCCAGTTTGGGCTTCAATTTGAGCCATATTTTTCTATTATCTCTAACATTAACATGTTCTCTTCTTTCCAGGCTGCAAGAGGTTCTATCATTCTGACGGTAATTGACTTGTGTGCTGCTGTTCGTGGAGTTGGAAGGGTTGTTCTAATTCACTTTATTTTAGCCTATAAGTTTCAGATCTAGGGTGGAATTGTGATATGGAGTCCTGCCAAACAGCGCCTAAACCTCATCATCTATCTTCTACTTTGTAGTGATGATTACAAATTAGTTTTTGAGTTCCGTAAAGTTATCATTGGCCATTATGGATGTATATAACAACTTTGTCGACAGCGCAGGAAATCTGTTTGAAAATATGTGGTGAGAGGATGGGGTTAAGACTTCAGTTGTACTGTGCTATAAATTTAGGTTGCATGGAACGAAGGAAATCTCTTGGAGAAATTATAGATTGCTATATGAAGGGATGTTTCCACATAGGGTATTTTAGATATAGTTTTGCTTTAAAATAAATCCCAAAAGAAATTTTCTTTCCCTCCATCTTTCTTGATCTGACCAAACATTGAATCCAGCATTCCAAGTTTCCAACCTGATGATAAATATTTATTTTTTAGTTGTCTAATTAATTTTATATGACTCTTGACACTCCCTATCTATCTAACCATGAAACATTCTCGTAGAAATCTTTACACCTTTTCCATGTGCATATTTTTTTTTAATAATTTATTTATTGTAATTCCTATTAGATTTTGCTAGATGTGATATTCAACTGTTTGTTTTTTCCATTTTATTTTTTCTATTGTCTGTATTCCAAACACATAATTTCCATTCTCAAATAAATAGTATGCCTATGTGTCAAAAATAGAGACATAATCATATTTATACCTGTCTGGACCCGAATATGCAAATCCGAACCCGCTGTATATTATGCACTAGTTTAAGATCACACTAGTGCACACAGTCTCAACATAGATGCATATCATAATCGTAAATAGCGAAAACATAATAAAAGACTTGTTTGGCCCCGTTCGTTTCAGCTTCTGGACAGCTTCTGCTTTAGAAAAAAGTTGATTATTTGCCGAATGGGAAGATTCTGGATAGCTTCTTTGAGAATCAGAAGCTGATTTCTGTATAGAATCAGAATCTGGCTGAAACCTGATTCTCACTGATTCTTGCTGATTCTCGCCGACTCGGTCCGAAACCTAGAAGTTGTAGCCGGCTCGACCCGATTCTCCCATAATCAGAAGCAGCTTCTCCCATAATCCAGAATCCATAATCCAGAAGCTGTCCCGAAGGGGGCCTTTATAAAATATAAAACTATTGAATGACTTTAAGGTCAACCTTAAACTTGTGAGGCCTTGATGGCTTTAACTCATAATGATTAAGCATCAATAGAACTAAGAATGTCAGTGAATCCCATTAATATGCCACAGACATCTGACAAGATTCAACTAGTAGATATTCGCCTCCTCATAGAACTTCTCATCCGACGCAAATGTAGACTTCTCTTCAACTGGTGATTTGTTTGTTCCAAGGGGTACATAAAGCACTCAACAATTTGTGCACAAAATGCAAGTCTATTAGCTACATACATAGCTTACTCCAAATGAATGGCTAAATTGGCTATTTTGAATTAAAGCAGCATTTACAAATGAATAACATGAATAGATTGAAAAGCGGTAAAACAAATAATAACAGTAATAAATTTCTTAGTCATTTCACAAATAAACCATCTCACGACCTTAAATCAATTATCACATTTCCGAAAGCACACTGCCTCCATTCTCAAGTTCATTTTAACAAAATCTAATCATTGACTATAATCCCTAAGTATTGTCCAATACTGCGGACATGTCTATTCGAATAGGTTTGACACTCTGTAGAGGTTATATACTTTATCCACAAAATATAATCAACTCAACACGTCAGTCGTGAATCACCATACAAGAGTATGCGAATGAGCGATCATAACAAAGCCTTTATAATATTCTGTCTAAACTCAGTACTGCACACTGAGGTTTCAATAATGAAGGGACTAGCTACCACAATCAGGGCTCCCCTCTTGCACCATGTGTGTCTACCTGCACACCCAGAATCTGCACCACAACGACAACACCAACATGTAGACATTATAAATTAGTTAGCTAGGTCTGTCCCATTCGAGACATGTGGTTGTATGCTTGGCCCAGTTCATGTAGGTGATACGAGTAGGCTACACTAGCAACAATCAAAAAATTTCTACCGCGAACACCCAAGATCACATGCAAGTAGGGGATCATGGATCGTTACCCTTGACGCACCGATGCAGCGGAAGCAGATGCGTGCGCGTAGAGGAAGTAGTGGTTCACGTCCCGATCAACACCGAGTGGTTCCCGACCTCCGCCGAGTGGATCCCGACCTCCTCCGTGTGGTTCCTGATAGTCCGAGTGGTTGCTGACCTCTGCCGAGTGGTCGCTGGGTGGTCGCCGACCTCTGCCGAGTGCACTGGGTGATCGCCGACCAGCGTGTCCGTGAGCGGTAGAGCCTCTATCGGTATCCACACGTACCAAGCAGGAACGCCGTGCGGGGTGTGCTAGCACCTCGCCACACAGCTAGGGTGTAACAACCCAAAAATTTGTTGATAGCCTATTTGTGCATGGCATGCTCATACCATTTATGTTAGTGGCATAATCAACACTTAATTAAGATTTTATAAATGCTAGCATCATTTTAGTTAGATGAGTATGAAATTGTAATATACATGACACCTAAAAACTGCTACTTATTATACCATACTTCATTTCCCCTTAGTCAATGACAAGTGGACCCAATTGTAAGTGAGAGAGAATAAAATTCTGCACACACCTACTCTACCTTTTCTCACTCTATCGACTCATACCCACCTTTTCACCCACTCTATGACAAGCGGGACCTTGGCCCACATGTAAGGGATGAAATGGGGCACCTATATAAGCCTTTTTCCCCACCTTGGAGTCTCCTCCAAGCCTTCATTTGCAACCACCCTAAACCTGAAAATCTGCTCAAAGGGAGGAGAGCAAGAACACTTCATCCACACCTCATTCATCCCCCACAAATCCACTCCAAAACTTGAGGTTTAGCTTGTGCATGCTATACCATTGGAACCCTCTCATTCCAAGCTTTAATTCCATCCAAATGGATTCTTGATGCGCCAAGTATTGGGTGAGTTCCAATCCATTCTTCATTCCTACATTTTCTGAAATTTTGGTAGCATTGAGCTCATTCCAATCCTCTCCATGAAAATCATCTCCAAGTTGAAGATCGAGTCGTGCATGTCGCATTGCTAGCTTAAGGAGGAGAAGGAGAAGCCATTGCTAGCACTAGGAGGAGAAGGTGTCATCTCCAAGAGCTAGGAGGAAGAGTTGATACTGGGAGAACCGACAAAGATCACCACCCCAAGACAATCCTTCATTCCCTCGACGAATCAACATTCCACCAAGTGCAAGAACAACCCCATAGTGGTAGGTTTCCACCCTAGGTCATCTTTTTGGAGTGTAGGAGCCTCTTGTGCAATAGCTATTTTTGGACAGAGCAGTCAACCCAGATAGTTCGGACCTTAACCCGGATACTCTGGATATGTCAGTCTGGAATAGTAACTGGAACCGAAAAACCCAACTCGGATAGTCTGGATACCCCAGACATTCCATGGTCTCATTCGGACACTCCGGATGGATCAGTTAAATGGAAATTCGAAACCGAGATACCTAACCCGGATACTTCGGGGTTTTCATCCGGATAGTCCGTGTTACCCGGATACTTCGGGGATTAAACCCGGATACTCCGGGTTAGTCAGCACTAGAGTAATAGAGGAGGTCAACCCGGATAATCCGGGTTAAATCCCGGATACTCCGGGTTAAATCCCGGATACTCTGGGCATAATTAGATAAGGTTCTTCTCATGTGCATGCTAGGCTTAGGAGTGTAATCATGATGCATTTCATGCATGATTGTGCATGTTCTCTTGTTGTTTATTGTTTATTTGTTTCTTGATTGGTGTTCGTTTGGAATTGGGTTTTCTCGTTAGGTATCGACGTTTCGGAGGACAACCCGGAGTATGATATTGTCTTAGACGCTCCGGACGAGCAGCAAGGCACTACTTATACCTTGAACATCTTTGATCCCATTAATTTCAAATAATGTTTGACGTTATTTTGTCAATTGCATGCTTACTTTCAATTATACCTATGTTGGGTAGAATGACTAGCTAATGCCATGTTGATGTGATATCCCTTTGCCATGTTTCCTTTGTGATCCATTGTCGCCCTAGGTAGTTGGTTTAATTATTTCATATGGGTTCGTACGAATTTCTTAGCCATGCTTAGAACATCGTTAGAAACCACGATAGATGGATTTATTCCATTGGTCGCAATGATCAAAGATGATTATGATGATTTTGATTTAAATTGTGGATAATGAGTAGAAGTGTTGGCTAAGAACCTTAAGGATTAAATCATGGTGCCATCTCGCAAATAACTATCGTGCGAACCACACGCCGTTTATGGGGCCGGCTTAACCAAGTACTTGTGTATGACTAGGGTATGTAAACCACATGCACTCGGACTTCCTTGAGCTTTGAGGAGTGTCAAGGAAGGTCCGCCGGAATTCCTTGAACTTTGCGGAGTGTCAACGAATGTCCTCGGAATCCTTTGAACTTTGTTGAGTTAGGGATGTCTAACAACGGGTGTACTCTTTGGTCCACACACACGGAGCACTGAGCACGCGGGATCAAGGGTCACGTTCACCCGGGTGGTTTATATGCACTACCATGCATACTGGAAAAAGGTTTTGTCATGTTTACCTTGGCCGGCACATCAAAGGAATTGTGCTTATAGCTTGGCTTATGAGTGTGGTGTGTCGTGTGGGTAAAGTCGTACCTCTGCAGAGTTAAACTATTTGAATAGCCGCGTCCATGGTCAAGGACGATCGCTTGTTGTGTCAGCCACCAGGCGAGTATTAAGGACATGGTAAGATGGATGATGTGGGAAAAGTCTCATGAGTATTGGGGTACTCATGGGAGGTACTTCACAAGTATTGGAGTACTCGTGGGAGAAATCTCGCGGATATTGGATTTCCCGTGAGCGATGGTGAACATGAGCGTTAGACTCGTTGTTTGGAAAAATGCTTGGAGGCATGAAAAGGATATATTATGATGATATTACATTACATGTAGTTTTTTTTGTAAATGTTTACCAAATAGCAAATTTCAGTCTATACTTGTCTATGATTTTACTAAAGTGTTGCTTTACGCTGAAATTACCTCTTGCCTTCCTTGATGTATCAACCTCATGTAAATACAATTCCCTACATGACTTATACTATTGTGCGAGTACACCTTTGTACTCAATCGGTTTGTCCATTGCTGCAGGTGAGGTTGAGACGTCGCCCGAGGATCCTTACCGGACCGACGTTTTCGATGCTAACGCTTAGACGGCCGTTCTTAACCCCAGCCGGTTGCCTGAGAGTTGGGGCATACTACGCTGGACACTACTTTTGTCGTTTATGTTTTATTCCGCTGCTTGTTAATGTAAACCTCATGTATGTTGTTGTGAACTACGGTATCACTTTTGGTATGTAAAATATAAATGTTTAAGTTTCCGTTATTGTGTATGAGTTGTGATACAGACTGTTATGCATTGTCGCGCTTGTTGGATCTAGATGCTTTTCTCAAACTAGGAAAACTTCAGTCCAAGTCTAGAGCTAGGTGTTTGGATCTAGAGAAGGAAGTAGGTACCTTGTCTCGGGAATTAGCTTCACTTAGATCATGTTCCTCCCGAGACTTTGATAGCTGTACTCTTTGCGATGCTTTGCTTGTGGAGTTGGAGAACCTAAGAACCCTACATGATAGTGTGGTTTTTGATCTTGAGGCTCTTAGGTTGAAGGATGCTAGCACATGTTCTGTTGATCCTATTTCTGCTGATGCTAGTTTTCTTCATGCTCACACAACTGCATCTTGTGATAATTGCCCTAAATTGCTTGCTGAAATTGATGCCATGAGCTCACATCTTAGGAAGCTTTCTGCTAGAAATGATGAACTTGAATCATATGCTTCTAAGGACCCATTCAGCTCATGTGAGGGCTGTAAGCAACTAAAACTTGACAATGATGCTTTGAATGTCAAGTGTGCAAAATTTGCTAAGGACTTACTAGTTAAGTCACCAACTAGTTGCATGCTATGTGTTGGGGGTTAAGGAGGATGTGAATAGAGTCCACACGAAGCTTAGGAAGAAGCTTGAGGCCCAAATCGGTAGAATTAGAGATGCTCCTAGTGTTTCTTGCGAGTCCCTCAAGATTGAGGCAGCTCATTATAGGGAGAAATATTCACGCCTTGCTCGATCTTCTCCATCTGGCTCTTATTCTTCCACTCCTTCCCCCTGCTCTTCTTGTGTCTCACTTTTTCGAGAGTGCCAGTACCTTATGAGCACCCTTGAGAAGTTTGTAGGAGGCAAGAAGAAGCTCAATCTCATGTTAGACCAATCCAAGATTAGCAGATTTATTTAAGGTCTAGGATTTGATTCCTTGGAGCACGCACAGGCACATCCGCCTATAGTTGTGCGCACCTCCAAGAGAGGAGAGATAGTGGTTGCGCCTCAGACGAGAACCACTATGTTTTGTTCAGCAGGACTTGTCCACGGGATCTCTGACGAGAAGGGTGTTTCTCCTGTTGCTTCCGCCCCCAAGGCGAAGTATACTTGCACCTTCTGTCAGAAGGATGGTCACCGAGTTGACTTCTATTTTAGATGCGCCAATATCACTCGACGTGAGCGTGCTAGTGCCCTTAGAGGTATTTAGGGTCATCCCTAGACTTTGAGTGCTCCTAAGGCACACATGGCTTCTAGGCAGGTTTCTCAGCTGCCTGTTCTTGGACAGCGTATGGGGCTTGGGTTTCATGCTTCTTCTTCTGGTTTTCGCCCCAGAGTTGTTCCGAGTCAGCCTTTCCGCCGTCCTTATGATATTCCTGGTTTTTTCCATCGAGATGGATATCAGCGGCGTGAGTTTGTTTCCAGACATTCTACTAGAGATGTTTTTGAGTTTGTGAGAGTTGAGTCTATGAGAGGCGCCAGATTGCATTCTATTGCTCCTTTGACTGCTTCTACTTCTGCTCAGGTGACTCAGTTTTGGGTTCCTAGATCAGCCTTAATCTGTCCTAGTACTGAGACATCTGCCTTTCGCTCTCATTGATTCAGGTTCGTAGGACAGGGAAGGAGGAGGTTTGGATTGTAGACTCCGGCTGCTCATGTCATATGACCGGAGACTCCCATTGGTTTTCTTCCCTAGTTCGAGCTCCCGGTGATGAGGTGATCACCTTTGGGGATGCTGCGTCAGGTAGAGTCATCGCTAAAGGTACCATCCGCATCAATGATCAATTTGTTCTTAAGGATGTTGCCTTAGTGAGTAAGCTGCATTTCAATTTGCTTTCTGTTACTCAGCTTATTGATGACCATATCGAGGTAAGTTTCAAGTATAGTGGGTGTAGAATCCTCGATTCTCATGGAGATTTGATTTACGGGATTTCTCATTTTGGGAGAGTCTTTTGTGCTGATTTTTCTTCTTCTTCTCGATACTCTCTCCATTGTCTTATTGCTTCAGAGTCCCGTGATCTCTCCTTTTGGCATAGGAGGCTTGGTCACATTGGCTTTGATCATTTGACTCGAGTTAGCGGACATGATCTCATTCGTGGTTTGCCCAAACTCAAGATGGTCAAATATGTAGTATGCCCTCCTTGCCGACATGGCAAGATGGTTGCTGCTTCTCATCCCCCAGTCACCCCGGGTGATGAATGATGCAACAGCCAACTTTTACACATGGACACTGTTGGTCCAGCTAGAGTGCAGTCAGCGGGAGGGAAGTGATACATTCTTGTCATTGTCGATGACTTTTCGAGGTATTCTTGGGTCTTCTTTATGGCCTCAAAGGATGAGTCATTTTCTCATTTAGGGGTTTGGTTTATAGGTTGTCTCTTGAGCTCCTAGGTGCCTTACGAGCGATCCACAGTGACAATGGCACAGAGTTCAAGAACTCCTATTTTAGTAGCTTCTGTGAGGAGTTAGGCATAGAGCATCAGTTCACTTCTCCATACGTTCCTCAGCAAAATGGTGTAGTGGAGAGGAAGAACAGGACCCTAGTTGAGATGGCCAGGACGATGCTAGATGAGTACAGTACTCCTAGGAAGTTTTGGGCTGAGGCTGTAGCTACGGCATGCCATGTTGCCAACAGAGTCTTTCTTAGGGCACACTTGTACTGTACTTCTTATGAGTTGAGATATGGGCGAAAGCCTAGCGTATCTCATTTTCGTGTCTTTGGTTGCAAGTGTTTCTTCTTGAAGTCTAGGAGCCTAGATAAGTTCGAGTCACGTTCTGCTGATGGGATCTTTCTGGGTTACTCGACTTCTGCTCGTAGCTACAGGATTTGGGCCATAGACTTGGGTAGGATTATAGAGACTTGTGAGGTGACCTTTGACGAGGTTAGCCCTGGTGCTAGACCAGACATTTCAGACTCTTATCATCTTTCCCAGTCTATTTTCTCTAAGGAACTCGATGACGAAGAAGAAGGCACCTTGCCTGATCCAGTCATCATTCCTGCTCCCGAGTTGCCTCCCATTTCCATTTCTGCACCTCAGGGAGATCAGCCTGCTCCCTCAGACTCTTCGGCAGCTAGTGACTATGTTCCTACTTCTCCCACACGAGGAGTAGAGGCCACTTCTACTTCTGGACCTCCCCGCCACATTCAGCAGGCTCATCCACCTGACCAGATTATTGGAAATCTATTTGAGCGAGTTACTCGCTTGAAGTTAGGATTGTCCACTTTCTGCCTTCACTCTGCCTTTGTTGCCTCCTTTCAGCTGAAGGATGTTTCTCATGCATTATTTGATGAATCTTGGATTAATGCTATGCGTGAGGAACTTGAAAACTTCGAGAGGAACAAAGTTTGGAAGCTTGTCGAGCCCCCTTCTGGTCACAACATCATCGGGACCAAGTGGGTGTTCAAGAATAAGCAGAGTGAGGATGGGGTTGTATTTCGAAACAAGGCTAGGCTAGTCACTCAGGGTTTTACTCAGGTCGAGGGCCTCGCCTTCGAGAAGACTTTTGCCCCTGTAGCTAGACTAGAGGCCATCAGGATCCTGCTCACATTCGCGGCGTCCAAGGGCTTCAAGCTTTATCAAATGGATGTCAAGAGTGCATTCCTCAATGGCTTCATTGAGGAAGAGGTGTATGTTAGACAGCCTCCAGGATTTGAGAATCCCAAGTACCCAAACCATGTCTTCAAGCTTTCCAAAGCTTTGTATGGACTTAAGCAAGCTCCACGAGCTTGGTATGAGAGGCTTAAGTCCTACCTCTTGAGTCATGGTTTTCATATGGGTCAAGTGGACAAGACTCTGTTCGTTAGACATTCCGATTCAGACTTTCTCCTAGTCCAAATCTATGTCGACGACATCATTTTCGGTGGTTCCTCGCATTCGCTCGTTACTCAGTTCTCAGATGTGATGAGTACTGATTTTGAGATGAGCATGATGGGCGAGTTGAGCTACTTCCTTGGCTTCCAGATTAAGCAGATTCGGGAGGGTACATTCTTGCATCAAGGCAAGTACACTCGAGACCTCTTGAAGTGCTTTGATATGTCTGATGGGAAGCCAGTTATGACTCCTATGGCCACCACTGCTGTCCTTGAGCCTGACGAGGATGGTGAACCAGTTGATCAGAAGGGGTTCCGGAGCATGATCGGTTCCCTCTTGTATCTCACTACCTCGAGACCTGACATACATTTCTCTGTATGTCTTTGTGCTCGGTTTCAGGCTTCTCCCCGCGTCTCTCACCATCAGGCGGTGAAGCGCATCTTCAGGTACCTTCGAGTTACCACTAACTATGATATCTGGTACTCTTCTTCCTCTTGTCTATCCCTTAGAGCCTTTTCAGATACAGACTTTGCTGGCTGTAGGATAGATAGGAAGAGCACATCTGGCACTTGCCAATTCATTGGCACTTCTCTTGTTTCTTGGTCCTCTAGGAAGCAGTCCGGAGTTGCTCAGTCCACCGCAGAGGCTGAGTATGTCGCTGCAGCCAGTTGCTGTAGCCAAGTGCTTTGGATGAGATCGACCCTGCGAGACTATGGGTTACCTACAAATTGTGTTCCACTTTTCTGTGATAATACATCTGCCATTCGCATTGCTAAGAACCCAGTGCAGCATTCTCGGACCAAACATATTGATATCAGATGTCACTTCCTTAGAGACCATGTGGAGAAGTGTGATATAGTGCTTCAGTTTATGGAGAGTGACCACCAATTGGCTGACATTTTCACCAAGCCTTTGGATAGCTCCAGGTCTGTTGCCCTGAGAGGAGAGCTTGGGATTATGAGTCCATATGGCATATCTTGAGGGGGAGCTGGTTTGTTTTATATGTTCATATGTATATTCAGCATTCCTTTCTCTTTCTAGGTATCTTTGGGATGGTTTTCATTTGGTTGAGTCCACTTCACCTAGACTTTTGGCATGCCTCGGTATGGACCTCTCACCTTATGCTTTAGGGTGCTCTTCTTCTCTTCTTCTCGGTTGAGCTTACTCACAGTCTTTTAGGCTTGTAGGTGTTGGGCCCTCTGGGTAGACAGGGTCTGTGTTTGCTCCTTGGTTGGAGTTGGAGATGTAGCTTTCCTATATAAGTCATATGGGGAAGGTGAGAGCGAGTCTGAGTGTTAGTGTTTCTCTTCATCTTATCTATGCTCATAGATTACCCAGTTGTCAGTTTCTCCTTTTCCTCGTCTCATTTTTGTCTTTCTGGTTTCAGTTGAGTTCTTTTTATTTCTTGGAATCAAAATTGCTAATAACTCAACTTGAATCAGATTTGTACTTAAAATTGACTCACATGTTGAGGGGGAGTTCTTGAAGCTGATTTTCTTGCATTGCATATAGACTTGTTTTCATTTTCTGAGCTTTGTCTTTTATGCAATTGATAAAATTGAGATATGTTGCACCTAGCTACTTTTCTGAAGATATTTGCTAATCTAGGTCATATCCAATTTGGTATATCATGTGAAACTAGCCAACATTTTAAATTGAGCTTTCCTGAAAACTTGATGAAACTTGGCTTTTACTTGCCATATTTCTTCACTAGATGCTTATGCCATGCTTATTGAAATAGTGGGTTTCTACTAGAGTCACTAAAGCAACTTGGGTTAGCTACATTGTTTCATTCTAGAATCCTCAATAATGCTCATGAATCTAAGTGCTAAAAATACAAATTAACTCTTTTGTGCTAACTCAACACTCTTCATTCACGAGACTGCTTCCCATTGCACTTGGGATGATCTTGGAATGAAGTGTGTATGACCAAAACCACTCTTTTAAGCTTCTTGCTTGAGATGGTTGCTCATGGCTTGAGTCAATACACCGAAAAATGCAAAAAGAACTAGAGGAAGAGAGTGATGCCTAGGAGACTTATGTCGATGGCTCTTAGTCGAGGTTGTGTTTCTCTAGGATAAACTCTCTAAACCCTCAAAGGTTTGTGGAGGAGAGTGAAGCTTAGGAGGCCTTTGTCGATGGCTCCTAGTCGAGGATGTGCTTCACTAAGCCTAACTCTCTCATACCGTTTTATGAGCATTAATCTAAAAATTTGCTTTTAAAGAGATGATTGAGCATGAGGCTTCTCTTATGGACTTGTAGTTTCCCAAAGTCTTGACTAGGTTGAACTCTAGTATATCCATTTGCTCGTTTGGTTGGCTTTACTTCTAGTCTTGAAGTCATGCTAAGTGTTGCTATTGTTGAAATCATGCAAAAATATTATCACTTACTTTGAGCTAGCTAACAAAAATTGGAATATGCCATTGGATATGACTTAGGATGACATAATCTGAATTTGAGTAGCTTGGTGTCATACTTTGTCTAAATGGTCACTTGCATAATTCTCACAACTCTTCTAGGTTGTATTTCATCCAAAAATTGCTCTCTTGATGCCTATATTGCCAAAAGGGGGAGAAAACGTAGAAAAGGCATCTTAGAGGGAGGAAATTTAAAAAAATGCTTTCTCATGATCATGTTGAAGAATTGTCCTTGCATTTGGATCATGAGTAATTTTGAGCCTTTTAAGAGATTTCTTAGTTTTTGGAGCTCTTGTCGAAAAAATGTTCTTTCTTGTGTTGAGCTCCGGAAATCTTTTAGTCATGATCTTTCTTTCTCTTTCAATTGGACCAAATATGATTGTTGCAATCAAATTGCTTTTCTTCCTTATTTTCAAACTCAAATTTATGCCTTTTGTGTGGTTTGTCAATATACTCATCAAGGGGGAGATTGAAGGACCATGTGGAGGTCCATCCATATTTGTGATGAGTATTTGACTTCATTTGAGCAAGGTGTGCTCAGGTTTGAGTTTGATTTGATTTGGAATTGTATGTTTGAATATATGATAAATGTGGACTAACATGCAGGAAGAAAAAGGTAAGTGTATTTTGGAATGTGCAAAATGGTTTGGTCCTTGTGGTATAGGTTCTTGAGGCAGCTATGGTCGTTGGTGAGTACCGGGACAAGGTCGGGAGAACCGAGGTCCAGAACGGTCGAGGATGCCGACGAGATGGTTGGGCTCAAAACAAGGATCACTTGGACGTCATGGAAATGGACTTGAGGTGGCTCATGGTTTTCGGTTCGGGTTGGAGGCTCGAAGAGGCGAAAACGGAGCGGTCAAGTCTGGCGGATGAAGGCCCGTTGCATCGGGTTGATCGGGTTTTATTTAAAACCCATGTATGGCCAATGTGGCCCATGTAAAGCCCTTGTGTGAGGGTGGAGTGAGTGGGTTAATCCTTGCCCTTGGTGGAGTGCCCTAGGGTTTGGGACTCATCCAACGGTGGTAGATGGCCCAAGAGTAGTATAAATAGAGGGGTGGAGGGAGGCCTCTATCCCATTCATTCTTGGAGTTGTTGTGTTGCTCATTTGAGCTTTGCCCACATGAAGTGAGGCTTTGTAATCACACATCTCTGAATGAAATAGAAGTTTCAAGAGCCAAATTTATTTTTCTCGCAATTTAATTCTTGCAATTTACATTATGTCTTTACTTTCAGCATTTACTTTCATGTATTAAATTCAGCATTTACATTCCCGCACTTACATTTATAATTGCTGGATTTTGTTCTTGACTTGAGCGATTCGCATTCACCTCCTTCTATACTCTATTTGGATCTTCGCTCAAGATCGAGTTCATTTGCCAAAGTTTGTATGCTGCAAGAGTTTATTTGTCAAGTTTTTATCAAGATCGCAAATCTGTTCAGAACTTGTTCTTCGCGCAGTAGTCAGTCTTTGATTTTTACAAAAATCTAGAAAAATCCTTTTTGATTGATTCTTGTTGGAGAATGTGCGCGACTCATATATACATCTGTGAAAAAAATTGGAGTCCATTGATTGCACCGTTTGGGAGCTATGAGGTGAAAACCGAGCTCCAAATTTCCTGATCGAAGTTCCTAACTGTCTGTAGTCCGTGATTTTTCATGATTTTTCTACATTGCTTTTTGAGGTGATTTTTGGTGGAGTGCTTCATGACTCATCTGCTCATAAGTTGAAACATTCCCAAAAATTTTGGAGCAACAGAAGTCCACCAACCACCTGCTCCAAGTGGGGACCATTCCTGAAAAATCTGCTTTTGCTTTTCTAAAAGAGGCTTTTTGGTGATTATGCTTGATCGCTTTTAGAAAAGAACTATTTGAATTAATTCCTCTTTATTTTGGACACTTAACAACCAGGATTGTGATTTACAAATCCCTCACATGATTCATGGTTCTCATCCATGCAAACTCGGGATACACATAGTTGTCGAGTCGTTCCGGTTTTTACGGGTTTCGCGAATTTGAGGAGCACTGGTTTCCTTACGAGATTATTTTGAGTACTTTGAGTGGGGCAAATTTTATTTGTGATTATTCACCCCCCCTATGATCGCCATCTCGGTCTTTCAATTGGTATGTCCATCGGGCCAAAGATGTTAGAACCGAGCTCTGATACCAATGTGTGAAGGGGGATTGTTAGAATAGTCCCACATTGGTTGTGGAAGGGCAAAGGACCTAACTTATAAGTGGGGGAGTCCCTCACCTCTTAAGCTAGCTTTTGGGGTTGAGAAGGCCCTTACGATACAACATGAGCAATCTTCAATCTTTCTCTGATCATAACAATCTGCTCTTTAGCCTGCTTGAGAATATCCGATCGAAAAACAAGATGCTCTCCTATCTCATTCCAATTCAACGGGTACGATAAGATCAACCATATAAAGCTTCAAATGGTGACATTTGCAAACTTGCCTGATAACTGTTATTACAACTAAACTCAGCATACGGCAAACACTTGTCCGATAAAGTAGCATAAGCTAAAGCACAAGTTTTTAACATATCTTCTATAATCTGATTAACTCTTTTAGTCTGACCATTTATCTGAAGATGATAAGCTGTACTAAAATTCAAATGGGTTCCCATTACTTCATGCAACTTATTCCAAAATCTCGAGGTAAATTGGGTATCTCTATCTTGACACTATCCTCTTTGGCACTCCATACAAACACACAATCCTTGATATATAAAGCTCTACCAAATGATCTTCTGAATAAGTGATCTTTACAGGTGTGAAATGGGCAAATTTGGTCAAACGATCCACTATGACCCATATCGAATCATATCCATTCTGAGTCCTAGGTAAACCGGTGATAAAGTTCATACCGATTTCCTCTCATTTCCAATCTGGAATCTTCAATCATTGTAGCAAACCAACTAGCAACTGATGCATTGCCTTTACTCTCTGGCATATATCACATAAGGCAACATGATCAGCAACTTCACATTTCATGTTCAGCCATCAGAATCTCTCGTTAAGACCATGATACATCTTAGCACTACCTGGATGAATAGAGTACTTGGATTCATGAGCTTCCTCAAGAATCAACTACTTTAACTCCTTTTTATTAGGTACACAGACTCGTCCTTTAAGCCATAAGGTGCCTTGATCATTCAGATCAAAATCCTTGGCCATACCTTCATCCATCTTGGATTTAATTCTCTCGATCTTGTCATCATCCTTTGACCTCCTCTAATCTGATCCTTTAAAGTTTAGCTTCACTTCTAAAGTAGCTAGAAATCCTTTTGGCACTACTTCCAAGTTCCAACTTTAGCTTCTGGAATTCTTTACACAATTACATCTGACTATCGTCAATCAACTTGTTCACATTATGGCTCTTCCAACTCAAGTCATCGGCTACCACATTTACATTTCCAGGATGGTGATGAATCCCTAAATTATAATTCTTAATCAATTCTAACCATCTTCTCACTACTACGGAAAGGGCCTTTAATACCGGTTTAAAAGAGCCTTTAGTACCGATTTTTAAATGCAGATAAAGTTATCCGGATCGATGCTCAAGGGCATCGATCCGCTGGCAAATACACGTGGCAGCTCATCGTGAGACCCTGTGGACCTTATCAGTACCGGTTGGTGTTTCCAACCGGTACTGATGAGGCCCTCATCAGTACCGTTTGTTGTATCTAACCGGTACTGATGGGCTGTATATAATATATATGTAAATATGTGTGTGTGTCCAATACTGGCTATTATATATAATATGTGTGTGTGTGTGTGTTAAATCACATAAAACACATATAATCAATCATGCACATTTGCCTGATATTGAAATCACTCTACATTCATTAACAAATTTAATTACATATAATGTACTACAATATGTATAGAACTTTAATTAAAACTCCAGTATTTCTTTTCCTTCTGTTCATTGGGATTTTTTACGTGCATCGCTCTTGCTAGCCGTAGATGTCGAGAATGACAGTTCACCGGTCCTTATCGAAGGGCCCCACCTATTAAAATTTGGTTCGTGGAATTCGCCTTTTGGATTTACGACCTCATCGTAAATGAAGCCGACGAGTTGTTCTTGAATTACTCTCACTCGCGCCGGTGAGAGTTCCGAACCTTGTTCCGCCAAATATTGAGGCACCTGTCGTTAAGTCATTAACAAATCAATCCTTGAATTTGTACAAGAAGATGTAAGGAGTAATATACATCATTAAAGGTAGTAATTATATTTACTCACCCCCTTGTCGCCTTTTAGCATGCTCTCAGCGGCTCCAGTTTGGGTGTGCAAAAACTCACATACATAGTAACCGCATAAATTGTTGCCCGCCGACTGACTCAAGATCTGCGGTTCAAAAAGTTGAAAGCGTGAAATGAATGCAAGAAAATTAACTTAACTAACCAAAAAGCTAGCATTATGATATACGTACTTGAGAGGCTGTTGTAATTTCCAATTTCTCCTTGAATGCGCCCCTACTTTTAGCACGAAACCGTGCGAATGCACTACACATGTGATTACGAATTGTACATGATTAGAATTTGTTTCAAATGGAAGGAAATAGAAGTAATACAATAATGAAAGGAACAAGAATTAATACCGGTCGAGCAAATCGATAAAGCTTTGATACGTTTCAACTGGTTTCCTTTTCGAGTCCATAATTGTGATCCGACTATGATCTAGCTCGATCATTATAAGAATCCAGTGAAAACTGTACATACATATGTCAACATAGATAACTAATTAGTTCTAACATAGTGTTATGAAAAAGGAGTAGAACAATGCGGTACGAAAACACGTACTCATGTCCGTAGGGTAGATATATCCTTGACTTATATTGATGTACTATTAGCGCATTGTATATGTTAGTCTGTGTTTCGCTTGGGCTGTATCTAACGGTTATCTCGTTGATAACTATTGGGTCCATGAAGCCTATGTCAAAAATTTGATCCCTTCAGCATCTTTGTATCTCCATGCTACACAAGAAGAAATTAGTTAGGCTTGCAAGGTACGTACTCTACAAGGGCACTCACGATGGTTTTTTGTAAATAAGACACTTACAAAGTCCAGCAACCCACCAAGGACGCGCTGAGGGTGTCTGTCTGATATAGATCATACATGACATGCCATTCGATAAAAAATTCACCGTCACCGTGAAAAAAGTCTTGTTCCTTGTACTTGACAGCAAACAACTCTAGACCATGCTTGGTCGCGTCCAAGTACCATTTATGGAATTGCTGCATCTTTGTCGTTAGCTGGAGCAGCTCCTCACGCCTGACCAATGATCCACCCAATGTAAATGGCCATCTTACTTTGGCATACTTAATCTCTGCTGTGCCTAATATTTGATTTGGGTCAAGGCCAGTTTCATCAAAGAATTGTAGCATCGCCTTCTCCTTCTCCTTCTCCTTCTCGTCAGCTGTCATCTTCTTGTGGCATTCCTTTCGCAATGTGCGCTCGTAGTTTGATTGGCGAGGCATTTCTTTTTGATCCTTCAAATTTGTAATAGTCCTCAAGCCTTTGTGAAATTCTTTCGTGCCAGGTTGAACCTTCTTCTTTGGTTACTTGGGTCTAAAAAATTCAGTTACCTCACCTTGTACTATCTTATTGGTCTCCTCGTCGGTCATATCGTACGCCAGCTTCGAAAGTGGACGCAACTTCTTGGATTGGGTGGAGGACCTCGTCTTCTTGGGAGCTGCTGGCTGAGCTGGCTTGTTTCCATTGGTCGGCGCCTTCTTGGGAGGAGATGGTCTTCTTGTGGGGCTTAAGTGCATGGGAGTCGGTGCCTTCTTGGGAGGTGACGGGCTTCTCCTAGGGCTTATGTGCGCGTGAGGTGGTGTAGGAGTCGGCGCCTTCTTGGAGGAGATGGGCTTCTTGTGGGGCTTATGTGCGCGGGAGGTGGTGTAGGAGACGGGCTTCTTCTTGGGCTTGGGTGTGCGGGAAGTGGTGTAGGAGCCAGGCTTCTTCGCAGAGAGGACACATCCATGTTATCTCGAAAAATTATGTGCCGTTTGCACCACAGGATGAAAGTGTGTACCGCCTCTCCTAGCTTCGTAGTCCCGTCACCTCCGGGAATTTCAAGCTCAAGGTCCTCGTACCCTGGGCAAACCTCCTCCACCGAGACCTTGGAGTAGTTTGACGGTATCTGTTGGCCATGGATGAGCTGCCCTGGCTCCATTGGGTGAACCATGCCATGCGCCGCCTTCAAGGAGAGGTTCCGCGCCCTGACATGCAGCTCACACGGTATCCGCTGCCTGATGTCATCTACGGGATACCTGTCCAAGTCCTCTTCGGGCAGCCCACCGGAAGCGCAGCTGCTCCGCTGCCCGGTGGGGTTGATGATGCTAGGATTGCTGGGAGGTTCCTGGCACGTGTCCCGCTGTTGGCTCTGGGCTAACTACTCCTCTATTTGAGTCATGCGTTCTTCAAGCACACTAAGCTGTTGTGCATGTCGAGCCTTGCTTCTCATCCGACTCCTATAGGTCTCGGCGTCCTGAGCGAAACCAACCTTCCATGGGATGACGCCAACGCCTCGTGTAAGTCCAGGGTGCTCCGGGTTTTGTAGATCCCTTGTTAGCTCGTCATTCTCCCTGTTTGGCACGAAGCTACCTTGGGAAGTCTCCTCGATGGACTGCACAAGCCTTCTGGCCACATCTCTCAGCACCTCCCCAAACACCGCATTGTCGTTATCATCGAGGCCGCCGCCGTGAGCATAGAACCAATGCTTTGCTTTGTCAAGCATTCCATTGTTACGAGTGCGACACCCTTCGCTAGCAGGTCATGCTCTCTCTTCTCCCATTTGGGTATTGTTTGACGGTAACCACCAGGGCCGAGTCTGTGGTGGTAATTCTTCTTCTGTGCATTCAGCTTGTTCTTCTCACTCAAACTTTGACCTTCCTCCGAAGTCTTGAAGTTCACGAACGCTTCCCAGTGATCTTGCAACTTCGGGAACTTGTTGAAGTCGGGCGTTCGATTCTCCTTGATATACTCCGTGTTCAACTTCTTTTTATAAGTTTGGAATGCGATGGCCATCTTTTTGAGAGTGTAACTCTTCACCTTCTCTTCGGTCCCTTGGGGGAAGGTGAATGTCTCCTTGACATCGTTCCAAAGCATGTTTTTCGTATCTTCAGGAACCTGATCCCATTTTTCTATGATAATGGGCACGTGGTCCCTAATGTGGACGCCGCATGCCGAATTGAACGGCCCAATCACCGTCAAGGGTTTCTGAGGTTGGCCGCTCTCGTTGACTTCGGTGACAACATATCTTGCCTTCGGCTTCTTGGTTGGACCTCGCTGTCGTGATTGCCCACTTGGTTGATCGATCTGAAAGCATGGTACAATAATGAACGGGTCAGAATGATGGCTTAGCATGATAGTGAAATCGACAATCATTAACGTGATTGATTGTTACCTCGCCGGCCTCATCGTGCTCTGCGGTCTCATCGTGCCCTACAGCCTCATCGTGCCCTGCGGCCTCATCGTGCCCTACGGCCTCATCGTGCTCTGCAGCCTCATAACCACCATCTCCCGCAATCAAATTTGTCATAAATTCTTCTTGATCAAATCCTTCGCCGTCCATCGTTGTTTCTTAGGCTAGAAGAAGGCACTGAAAATTAACGGCGTGGAAGACGGCAAGGAACAAATGCTGATTAGACCAACTCTACTTATACATTTGACATTTCACATATACTGACACAACTCACATATACATAACATTTTACATATAATTACTCATCTAACGCATCTCACATATACATAACACTCCTCCTAACCCTGAACCAAACACAGCATAAGGGTTATCTGCATGGGTTGTTTTATGGTTTCGAGGATTTCGAGTAAGATTCAACAAAGTTTTTTCTTTTTGCTTGGATGGTATACTGCTTCGTAGAAGTTCTCCAAACAAAAAGAGTTTTTGGGATTACAATTGCCGGTTTATCACCTTCCTGAAATTGACCACATGGAAAATAACAGATATTGACAATTGAGAATATATCTCTGGAGTAACCATTTCTTCACCAATGTAATCAATGATACATAAATCAACTAGCTCTAGATCATTTACTGCAACTGGAACTTACATCATTTTGCATACAAGGCCTAACATTGCAAATATATTACAACTGCAACATATACCAAAAAGTTTCGATTCTATACAGGTGCCAATTCAAATATATTACATTTTGCATATACTTATACATAGAAATAAGCAGCATCAGCAGATTGTTTTGTCATGTGTCTCCAATCTATCATACATGCTATAAGACATCCTTGGTGGCCAAACTCCAGCCACATTGCAAATGTTAGACTAGTGGGTCAGGTTACTACAGTTTTCACCCTTGGTGGGAACGTTGCAACCTGGCAAAGTGGCAATGTCATAGTCTAATTGCTCTAATTGCTGAAACAATACTAGCTAATGTCTAATTGATCAGTACAACATCATGTTAGCATTCATTCAATATTGATATGAACAAGATCACAACCGAAATGGCTCACAATATCCTACACATTTTCCTCCAATTAGCAAATCCAACATAGATCTACACCATACATGTGCACCCGAGAGAAGGGAGGACAATAACTCTTAGTTAATGCTGGGTGAGTCTCGCACAACCACATGAACTGAACTGGGGCGGAATGCCTATGTACCTGAAATTCGTGGATAGCCAGTTTAATTGGTAGGCCGAGGGCAAGAAGAGAACTTGCGCAGTTGACAGGTCTTCAACTGGCGGGATTCTCCGAGGGACTTCTGTCGTCCGTTGGACAGAAGGAGCCGTTGTTGTGTCCCGCTGCAACAGTGGTGCCACTCGAGGGGTACTGGGGCCCGGGGCAAGGGATACCCCGTGTTGCGCTGCAGCGTACGGCCGCCTAAATCCGCCAGGGTGGATCACGCTACTGTGCTGAATTCTGGCTGACATAGAATGATGGGAACGGCATGGTCAATCTGCAAGAGTCGGATACCGAAAGGTATTGCGCATCGTGGCAACACGCTTGCTAGAGAGACCCATGTGGGGAAAGTTATGCAACTTCTGCAGAAGTAAAGTAAAACTAATCGATTAGCCGTGCTCACGGTTAAGAGCATCTAGCCCGGATAAGCACGACGAGTATAGAAGTTTGGGGATTTGTCTTTTGAAAAAGTGTAAGTCAAATGTGAGGTCAATTGGAAAGCGAGTGTTTGTTGGACAGTGTTGATCACTTAGCCCATCGGTTGCATTCAAGCGGGAATGGCGAACCGGTTGGGATACTATACACATATTCTGTAAATATGTTTTAAGTCAAATGCTCTTTCAATTATTAATGCTATCGGTTTGATAAATGCTGTTTACAAATAAATGCTGCTTTCTGCAATCAACCCGGTAGAAGCCTATTCCTGTTGAATCAGCTTTGCATTTCTTGTATTTGCATACACTAAAGTCTTGCGAGTACATACGTGTACTCACCGTTGCCGCTAACCCTTTTTCCACAGAGCAAGGTACCGATGGTGATGTGCCGGATGATGACGAGCTTCATTATTGCGAGTTGTGTGGCTTCGTAGGTCCTTCCTCCAGTCAGCAGCCTTAGGGTGTGCGTGGGCCAGCTGCGCTGGTTTTGCTTCCGCTGTCGTGTTTCTCTTTTGGTTATTGTAAGGTGTATAATGTACCAAGATTTGTACCCAGTTATGTGAATTAAGTTAACTTAGTTCTTTTGTGCTTTGATACTTGTGTTGTTGGTACGCGATGCTGGGCTACTGATCCAGGGAACCAGTATCGGATGCGTACAGGTACCGGGTCTAAAGCTAAGGGTTCGATCCCGGTGATCGAATTTTTAGATTTAGATTTTCGGTATCGAGGCTTCTTGTGCTATACGGTGCGGTACGCTACAGTAGACGGCGTACAGTACGGTATAGGACCGGGGGTCCTCACAGCGTTGGTATCAGAGCCTATTGACTGCAGGAAGATTTAGTTAGCCTGGTCATCAGACTTAGGAACAGTTTTCTTCTAAAAGTTTATTCTCAATTACAAATCCTAGTTGAGAAGGTAGAATGCTATTCTTGCCCACTCTATAGCTTTCTACTTATCTACTCTTCAAAATGCATCTGATCTTAATCCAAATTCAAACTTGTTTTCCTTCCTTCCTTTCTATTCAAAGAGCTAGAAGGAATCACGGGTATGGTTCGAAAAGGGTTAAGATTGATAGGTCTTGCAGTAATTTAGAGATTTTTCGTTTGTTCTTGAATTGGTGTTTTTATCGGTTCTTATGCGACTTAGATTGAGTGTTTTTGAAATGTTTGTATTCTTTTTGTTGCATCCTTTAGGATCAATCATTTTGCACCTGTTTTGCGCAGTTATTTGACTCTACTGTGCATTTCAGGATGCCGCCAAGAAAGCGTGTCACTCGTGCGCTCCCAGCAGCCAGTGATGCTGGTGATCGCAGTGGTGCGGCGGGTGCGGTGCCGGTGCCATCGCATCATGGCCCACACGGCCAAGGGTCGCAGAGGCAGGGGACCCAGCAGTCCCATGTTCCTGTTGGAGGGCAGGCTGATGCCCAGTCTCAGCAGCATGGCCAGAGTGATGAGCTTCCACCTCCGCCTCCACCTCCCGACATGGCAGCGCTCATGCTGCGACAGACTCAGCTCATGGAGCTCATGGTTCAGCCGCCAGATCGTGGCGGCGCAGCAGCAGCAGTCTCGTCTGTCAGATTCCAGCGGACTAGGCCACCTACTTTCACTTCGGCAGCTGATCCACTGGGAGCAGATGATTGGCTCGCCGACATTGGGGGCAAGCTTGAGCTTGTTGGCTGCACAGATGCGGAGAAGGTGCAGTTTGCCACGTACTATCTGCAGGGGACAGCAGCAGCTTGGTGGGGCAGCTTCAGGGCCATTCGCCCACCAGGCCAGATCACTACATGGGCAGATTTTCAGGCAGCTTTTCGTGAGGCCCATATTCCATCCAGTCTGCTAGAGATCAAGAGGAGGGAGTTCTACAGCTTGAGACAGGGTGGCAAGTCAGTGGTAGACTTCCTTCATCAGTTCAACCATTTGGCGAGGTATGTGAAGGATGAGATCCCTAGTGAGGCTAGGAGGATCACTCTATTCAAGGAGCGCCTTACTGAGGAGATCAGATGTCAGCTGGCAGGCCATACTATACCCAGCCTTCAGGTCTTGGTGAACAAGGCCATTGACATTGAGTGATGGGTTCTAAGCATGGAAAACAAAATTTTTCCTACGAATGCAACCAAACACCAAGATCATAGCTAGGAAATGCATGCAAACGGTTTCAGAAGGACTCACCCTCGTAGACCGAAAGCGGGAATAACGTTCCCGCAAACAAACGTGGTTGAAATAGAGGTACACGCCCGACTTCAAAGTCGCGAAGATGAGCGCCACAAACGGCAGCGCGCATTTCTTGGTCACACGTACGGAACAACGACGACCTCCAATCCCTCGATCCAGCGGGGCAGCGGAAGTAGAGGATCCATGGGAAACTCCAACAACACTACGACTTAGTGGTGGTGGTGGAGAAACTATTTCAGCAGCGCTTTGCTTAAGCTACTGCTTGAAAGGTGGAACAGCAGGAGGAGGGAGAAAAGACCAACCAAAGGGTTATGGAGATTCATCCCTGAGAGAGGAGCTCCACCCTCCCTTTTATAGGAGTGAGTGGACTCTCCACTCTCTCCATGTGAATGGACTCTCCATTCTCTCCATGTGAATGGACTCTCCATTAAATAAATGAACAATTTTATTTCTGTTATTTTAATATTTGTTAATTCTTTTAATTAACAAAAATTAACACATACCCCCTTGAACTATTCCGATATCCCGAAACTATTCTGGTGCTGTCCAAACTTTTCTCCGGTGTTCCGTACCCACTCAAAAGCGTCGATGAACCTTAAGTGTGTCACCCTACGGTTCGTGAATAAAATGGACATGATCAAGACACCTCTCTGATCAATAATCATCGGCGGATCCGGAGATCCATAATGACTCCCACTTACTCAACGATGAACTAGTGATCGTGTGAACCAAAAACAACATAACCAATTCCTTTTGTCTCGCGATATATTACTTATCCGGGATCCGATCATTGGTATCAACTATACCTAGTTCGATCCGTTATCGACAAGTACTCTTTACTCGTTCCGTGATATGACATTCTTGTGACCTAGTCACGTGCTTGCAAGCGATGTCAATGTGATATCACCGAGAGGGCCCAGAGTATATCTCTCCGTCATCTGGATGGACAAATCCCACTCTTGATGCATGAGCCTCAACTAATACTTTCATAGTACCCAAATCCATCTTTATAGTCACCGTGTTACGGAGTGACGTTTGATGTCATCAAAGTACTCTTCCGGAGTTAGTGATTGACATCATCTCATGGTCTAAGGAAAAGAGCTATTTTGTATATGTTCAGTACAGCAACAAACTTTAATGACTTGATCGAATTTGCTATACCAACTTGGGTGTGTGTTCATCACATCATTCTTCTAATAATGTGACCCCGTTATTAACAACATCCAATGTTCATGATCAGGAAACCTTGATCATCAGTTAATCAACGAGCTAGTTTAAAAGAGAGGCTTTACTAGGCACCTTTTTGTTTATTAAACACACATGTATCAACGTTTCCGGTTAATACAATTTTAGCATGAGAAATAAACATCTATTATAAACATGGAATAAGATAATAAACAATTTATTATTGCCTCTCGGGCATATTCCCTTCAGTCTCCCACTTGACTAGAGTCAATAATCTAGATTACATTGTGATGAATCTAACACCCATTGAGTTCTGGTGCTGATCATGTTTTGCCCTTGTGAGAGCTTTAGTCAACGCCTCTGCCACATTCAGATCCGTGTGCACTTTGTAAATCTTTACATCGCCATCCTTGACATGTTCACGGATGGAGTGAAACCGGCGCTTAATATGCTTGGAATTCTTGTGTGACCTTGGTTCTTTAGCATTGGCTATGGCACCATTGTTGTCACAATAGATAACCATTGGGTCCAACGCACTCGGAACCACACCCAGTTCGGATATGAACATCTTCATCCAAAGCGCTTCCTCGCTACGGGTTCAAGCAAAGCAACATATTCCGCCTCTGTTGAAGATCCCGCCACCACATTGCTTGGAACTCCTCCACTCACCGCTCCTCCATTCATTTCAAAAATATACCCGGTTTGTGACTTAGAGTCATCCGGATCAGTGTCGAAACTAGCGTCGACGTAACCTTTTGCGACGAGCTCTTCTTCGCCACCATATATGAGAAACATATCCTTAGTTCTTCTTAAGTACTTAAAGATATTCTTGACCGCTGTCCAGTGTTCCAAACCTGGATCAGATTGGTACCTGCTAGTCAAACTAATAGCATGTGCCACATCCGGTCTTGTACACAACATAGCATACATGATAGAGCCTATGGCTGAAGCATAGGGAATCTTATTCATTACTTCTCTATCTTCTGCTATAGCTGGACTTTGAGTCTTACTCAACGTCTTGCCTTGCAACATAGGTAAGAACCCTTTCTTACTTTCGTCCATTCTAAACTTCTTTAGAATCTTGTCAAGGTATGTACTTTGCGATAACCCAATCAAGCGTCTCGATCTATCTCTATAGATTTTGATGCCTAAAATATACGCCGCTTCACCAAGGTCCTTCATTGAAAACTTACTGTTTAAGTAATCTTTTACGCTTTTCAAAAGTTCTATATCATTTCCAATCAACAATATGTCATCCACATATAATATCAGAAATGCTATAGAGCTCCCACTCACTTTCTTGTAAATACAAGCTTCTCCGTAAGTTTGGACAAATCCAAAACCTTTGATTACCTCATCAAAACGGAGATTCCAACTTCGTGATGCTTGCTTCAGTCCATAAATGGATCGCTGAAGTTTGCATACCTTATCAGCATCCTTAGGATCAACAAAACCTTTGGGTTGTATCATATACAACTCTTCCTCAATGTTTCCATTAAGGAACGCGGTTTTTACATCCATCTGCCAGATTTCATAATCGAAAAATGCAGCAATTGCTAACATAATCCTAACAGAATTTAGCATTGCTACGGGTGAGAAAGTCTCATCGTAGTCAACTCCTTGAATTTGTCGAAAACCCTTTGCGACAAGTCGAGCTTTATAGACGGTCACATTACCATCAGCGTCTATTTTCTTTTTGAAAATCCATTTGTTCTCAACGGCCTTACGGTCATTGGGTAGGTCCACCAAAGTCCATACTTGGTTTTCATACATGGATCCCATTTCGGATTTCATGGCTTCTAGCCATTTGTCGGAATCTGGGCTCATCATCGCTTCATCATACGTCGCAGGGTCATCATTCTCAATTACCATGACATTCATAGTAGAAACATAAAAATCAGGAGCATTACGCGCTCTTGTTGACCTGCGAGGTGTGGTAGTGTTCTCTTTCGGAGTTTCATGATCCTCATCATTAGTTCCCTCTTCATCTGGTGAAGTCAACTCCGAAACAACTTCCGGCACTACTGCACTTGCCATTCTATGAAGACAAGGTTCAAAAAACCTCGTTGAGTTCTACCTTCCTACTACTCACACCTTTCGAGAGAAACTCTTTCTCCAAAAAGGATCCATTCTTGGCAACGAAAACCTTGCCCTTGGATCTGTGATAGAAGGTGTACCCAATTGTTTCTTTAGGGTATCCTATGAAGACGCATTTTTCCGCTTTGGGTTCGAGTTTATCAGGTTGAAGTTTCTTCACATAAACATCGCATCCCCAAACTTTTAGAAATGACAGCTTAGGTTTGTTGCCAAACCATAATTCATACGGTGTCGTTTCAACGGATTTAGATGGTGCCCTATTTAAAGTGAATGCAGTTGTTTCTAGTGCATGACCCCAAAATGATAGTGGCAAATCTGTAAGGGACATCATAGATCGAACCATATCCAATAAAGTACGATTACGACGCTCGGATACACCATTACGCTGTGGTGTTCTAGCAGGAGTGAGTTGTGAAACTATTCCACATTGTCTCATGTGTGTGCCAAACTCGTAACTAAGATACTCTCCTCCACGATCGGATCGTAGAAATTTGATATTTCTATTACGATGATTTTCTACTTCACTCTGAAATTCTTTGAACTTTTCAAATGTTTCAGACTTGTGTTTCATTAAGTAAATATATCCATATCTACTCAAATCATCCGTGAAAGTAATGAAGTAACGATATCCACCACGCGCTGACACACTCATTGGACCACACACATCGGTATGTATGATTTCCAATAAGTCGGTTGCCCGCTCCATTGTACCGGAAAACGGGGTTCTAGTCATCTTGCCCATGAGGCATGGGTCACATGTCTCAAATGATTCATAATCAAGTGATTCTAGTAGTCCATCAGAATGGAGCTTCTTCATGCGTTTAACACCAATATGACATAAGCGGCAATGCCACATATATGCAGCAATATCATCATTCAACTTAATTCTTTTGGCATTCACATTATGAACATGTGTACTATTATTATCAAGATTCAAAATAAATAAACCATTCTTCTCAGGTGCATGACCATAAAAGATATTATTCATATAAATTGGACAACCATTGTTCTCAGACTTGAATGAATAACCGTCTCGCATTAAACAAGATCCAGATATGATGTTCATGCTCAACGCAGGCACCAAATAACAATTATTTAGGTTCATAACTAATCCTGATGGTAATTGGATAGGTAGCGTCCCGACGGCGATCACATCAACCTTTGATCCATTGCCGACGCGCGCATCATCACCTCATCCCTTGCTAGTTGTCGCTTTGTTCCTTAGCTCCTGTTTGAGTTACATATGTTAGCAACCGAACCGGTATCAAATACCCAGCGCCATCGCGAGTACTAGTAAGGTACACATCAATAACATGTATATCATATATACCTTTGTTCACATTCCCGTCCTTCTTATCACCCGAGATATTTTGGGCGATTCGCTTCCAGTGCTCAAAGGTTCTTGCAGTAAAAACATTCAGTATATGACTTAGGGCCAGCCTTGGTCTTCTTCTTAGATGTGGCAACAGACTTGCCCTTCTTCTTGAAGTTACCCTTAGCCTTGCCTTTCTTGACATTCTTCTTGAAACTGGTGGTCTTATAGACCATCAACACTTGATGTTCCTTCTTGATCTCTACTTCAGCAGTTTTCAGCATTGTGAAGCTCGAGGAGAGACTTCTTCATGCCCTGCATGTTGTAGTTCATCACAAAGCTCTTGTAGCTTGGTGGCAGAGACTGGAGAACACGATGAATTCCTAGCTCAATGGGGATCGTTATTCCCAAAGCTATGAGTTTATCGGCGTACTGCACATTTTGAGTACGTGCTCACTAACGGAGCTGTTTTCCTCCATCATGCAGCTAAAGAACTTTTCTGAAGCTTCATAACTCTCTACTGCGGCATGGGTGTTGAAAATCATTTTCAACTCTCCCATTGTATCAAAAGCATTGCTGTGCTCGAAACATTTTCGCAGCTCAGGCTCAAGGCCATACAAAATGCCGCAGTGAACTAAACTGTGGTCCTCCTTGCGAGTCAAGAAAACATTTTTCTCCTCCTCGGGGCATCATCAGCGGGCGGGGCACCCAGCAGCGCATCAAGCACATAGTTCCTTTGAGCAGCGAGGAGAATCCTCGAGTTAAGGGCCCAGTTGGTAAAGTTGCTACCGTTGGTGGCTAGTTTCTCTTTCTCCATGAACAGATTGAAATTGAAAGTAGGTGGTGCCATCTACAACATATTTGCAAAGTTACTTAGACTAAGTTCATAATAGATTAAGTTCAAGTTTAATTCAAAATTACTACGAGAACTCCCACTCAAAAACAACATCCTCTAGTCATCTTTAGTGATTACACGAACCAAATTCACTATACCGAAACCGATCATCACGTGAGACGGCATAGTTTCAAAGGCGAACATCAATATGTTCATCATATCATCCATATGACTCATGCTTTACCTTTCGGTTCGTGTTCGAGGCCATGTCTGTACATGCTAGGCTCGCCAAGTAGAACCAAAGTATTTGCTTGTGTAACCGCTTACACCCGTTGTATGCGAACGTAGAGTCTATCACACCCGATCATCATGTGGTGCTTCAAACGCATTTAACTTTCTTAACGGTGCATACTATGGAAGAACACATTATTATCTTGATATTAAGTTGAAGGGATCATCTTATAGTGCTAACGACGCGATCACATCCAAGCAAAATAAGATGCATAAAAAGGATTAACATCACATGCATGAATAATGTGATATGATATGGTCCTTCTAGCACTTGATCTCCATCTTGTGCGTCATGGTATGATCTCCATCATTCCACCGGCGTGGCACCAAGGTCCATGGTGCTTCCATCTTGATTGTCTTCCTCCATTACAATATATCACATGGACATATACTTAGCACGCAGGCCATAAAAGAAAAGACAACCAAATGGCTCCTGCCGGTTGTTTAAATTTACAATAAATCTTATTTCATACAACAATCTTTGTATCAATGACCATATCACATCACATGCCCTGCAAAAACAAGTTAGACGCCTCTAATTTATTTTTTTTCATATTTTACGCAGTTTTGGGCTTTCTAGGAAAGAACCGTTCTTACCTACGAACAAGAACCACAACGGTGATAAAAACATTATTAGCAAACCGTTGTAAATTAGATCATGACTATAGTAGGAGAAACTGACACCCGCAAAGCCACTTATGCAAAGCAAGTTGCATATCGAGCGTGGAACAAGTCTCATGTGCGAGGACATGTAAGGTTAGTCCGGACCGCTTCAAATCCCACTATGCCACCATGATCCAAAAAACACGAAAGTATGCAATAACATGATCATCAACGCCCACATCCATATGTGTTTTAACCGTACATAACATCTACACATAGACACGGCTCTGATACCACTGATGGGTTCTAAGCATGGAAAACAAAATTTTTTCCTACGAATGCAACCAAACACCAAGATCATATCTCGGAGATGCATGCAAGCGGTTTGAAGGACTCACCTCGTAGACCGAAAGCGGGAATAACGTTCCGCAAACAAACGTGGTTGAAGTAGAGGTACACGCCCGACTTCAAAGTCGCGAAGATGAGCGCCACAAACGGCAGCGCCTCAGGTACTTGGTCACACGCGTGCGGAACAACGGCGACCTCCAATCCCTCGATCCAGCGGGGCAGCAGAAGTAGAGGATCCACGGGAAACTCCAACAACACTACGACTTAGTGGTGGTGGTGGAGAAACTATTTCAGCAGCGCTTTGCTTAAGCTACTGCTTGAAAGGTGGAACAGCAGGAGGAGGGAGAAAAGACCAACCAAAGGGTTATGGAGATTCGTCCCTGAGAGAGGAGCTCCACCCTCCCTTTTATAGGAGTGAGTGGACTCTCCACTCTCTCCATGTGAATGGACTCTCCATTCTCTTCATGTGAATGGACTCTCCATTCTCTTCATGTGAATGGACTCTCCATTAAATAAATAAACAATTTTATTTCTGTTATTTTAATATTTGTTAATTCTTTTAATTAACAAAAATTAACACATACCCCCTTGAACTATTCCGATATCCCGAAACTATTCCGGTGCTGTCCAAACTTTTCTCCGGTGTTCCGTACCCACTCAAAAGCGTCGATGAACCTTAAGTGTGTCACCCTACGGTTCGTGAATAAAATGGACATGATCAAGACACCTCTCTGATCAATAATCATCAGCGGGATCTGGAGATCCATAATGACTCCCACTTACTCAACGATGAACTAGTGATCGTGTGAACCAAAAACAACATAACCAATTCCTTTTGTCTCGCGATATATTACTTATCCGGGATCCGATCATTGGTATCAACTATACCTAGTTCGATCCCGTTACCGACAAGTACTCTTTACTCGTTCCGTGATATGACATTCTTGTGACCTAGTCACGTGCTTGCAAGCGATGTCAATCACGTGCTTGCAAGCGATGTCAATGTGATATCACCGAGAGGGCCCAGAGTATATCTCTCCGTCATCTGGATGGACAAATCCCACTCTTGATGCATGAGCCTCAACTAATACTTTCATAGTACCCAAATCCATCTTTATAGTCACCGTGTTACGGAGTGACGTTTGATGTCATCAAAGTACTCTTCCGGAGTTAGTGATTGACATCATCTCATGGTCTAAGGAAAAGAGCTATTTTGTATATGTTCAAGATACAGAACAAACTTTAATGACTTGATCGAATTTGCTATACCAACTTGGGTGTGTGTTCATCACATCATTCTTCTAATAATGTGACCCCATTATTAACAACATCCAATGTTCATGATCAGGAAACCTTGATCATCAGTTAATCAACGAGCTAGTTTAAAAGAGAGGCTTTACTAGGAACCTTTTTGTTTATTAAACACACATGTATCAACGTTTCCGGTTAATACAATTTTAGCATGAGAAATAAACATCTATTATAAACATGGAATAAGATAATAAACAATTTATTATTTCCTCTCGGGCATATTCCCTTCATTGAGGATAGCGCTAAGGCGTTGCTGGAGAGCCGCAAGCGCAAGTGGGCGGCTCAGAGGACTTCAGGCAGTGGTCCCTCAAGGACCCATCCTTCTTTCCGCTCAGGCCCTCAGTCTCCAGCACCGGCAGTGAGGTCTACAGGCAGTTCTCCTCGACCTGCTCAGTCCGTGGCTCAGCCTTATAGCCGTGGGGGTCAGACAGCTGGAGCCCAGTTACCCTACGCCGACGTCACATGTTTCACTTGCGGGGGCAAGGGGCATATCGCCAGGGTATGTCCTACTAGACCACCACCTGCACCTCGCTCACAAGCGCAGAGTGCTCCAGCCCGTCCACAGGGGCAGCCGAGTGGGCGTGGTGGTTCTCAGGGAGGCCGTGTAGGAGCTAGGACGTCTTCAGGCCCGGGGCATGGTCGCCTCAATGTGGCCACCGCGGAGCAGGCAGCAGGGGCACCAGATGTGATACTAGGTACGCTACTTGTGCATTCCGTACCTGTATGGGTGTTGTTTGATTCGGGTGCTTCGCATTCCTTCGTTGCTTTGAGGTTTGTAGAACAGCACAACTTGGAGTCTATTTATCTCGAGAAGGATCTAGTGGTCCATTCCCCCGGTTCTATCTTTAGAGCCAAGTTCCATAGCCCGGATGTTGCTATCGAGATCAATGGGGTAATATTCAGGAGTGACTTGATTTTCGTTGACACCATTGGGCTTGATGTCATCTTGGGTATGGATTGGTTATCCAAAAACCAGGGATACATTGAATGTGCCAAGAGGTCTGTCTCCCTAGTCAACCCCGACGGCATCCATGTCACCTATTCAGCCAAGTTGCTCTCCAATCAGTTGGCAGTTCTTCATGCCATTTCTGTTCTAGAGGTCAGTCAGGTACCTGTGGTGTGTGAGTACCCTGACGTGTTTCCTGATGAGCTACCAGGTTTACCTCCTGACCGTGACCTAGAGTTCATCATTGAGCTGATGCCTGGTACAACGCCTATTTCTAAGCGCCCGTACCGGATGCCTTCAGATGAGCTAGCTGAGTTGAAGGTGCAGCTCAGGGAGCAGCTGAAGAAGGGTTTCATTCGCCCTAGCTCTTCCCCATAGGGCAGCCCAGTCCTATTTGTGAAGAAGAAGGATGGCAGTTTTCGCTTATGCGTCGACTACCGTTCATTGAATGAAGTGACTATCAAGAACAAGTATCCTCTTCCTCGCATCGACGACTTGTTTGATCAGTTGGGCGGAGCCCAAGTCTTTTCCAAAATTGACCTGAGGTCTGGCTACTTCCAGTTGAAGGTTAGACAAGAGGATATTCCAAAGACCGCCTTCTCTACTCGCTACGGTTTGTACGAGTATACAGTGGTATCCTTTGGACTCACCAATGCGCCAGCCACATTCATGAACCTCATGAGTAAGGTGTTCATGGAATTCTTGGACAGGTTTGTGGTGGTGTTCATTGATGACATTCTCATATACTCCAAGGATGAAGGCGATCACGAGCTTCACTTGCGATTGGTGCTCGACAAGCTTCGCGAGCATCGACTTTATGCCAAGTTCAGCAAGTGCGAGTTTTGGCTGAAGGAAGTGGCATTTCTGGGCCACATTCTGTCAGAGGGCGGGGTTGCTGTTGATCCAACAAGGTGCAAGATGTGCTCAATTGGGAGCATCCCCGCAGTGTTCCAGAAGTCCGGAGTTTTCTCGGTTTGGCCGGATATTATCGTCGGTTTATCGAGAACTTCTCCAAGATTGCCAAGCCAATGACAGAGCTACTCAAGAAAGATAAGAAGTTTGAGTGTTCACCTGTATGTGAAGTCAGATTTCAGGAGCTGAAGAAGCGGCTCACAACTGCTCCAGTCTTGATCCTGCCAGACATTCACAAGGCCTTCGACATATATTGTGATGCATCTCACCAAGATCTTGGCTGTGTGTTGATGCAGGATGGCAGGGTAGTGGCATATGCTTCTCGCCAGCTGAAACCCCATGAAGCCAACTACCCGACTCATGATTTGGAGTTGGCAGCAGTAGTCCATGCACTCAAGCTGTGGCGGCATTATCTCGTGGGCAAAAGATGTGAGGTTTACACCGACCACAAGAGCTTGAAGTACTTCTTCTCCCAACCAGATCTGAACCTGAGGCAGCGCAGATGGCTAGAGCTGATCAAGGACTATGATCTGGGGATTCACTATCACCCAGGCAAGGCAAATGTGGTTGCAGATGCCCTCAGTCGCAAGCTGCATACAGTGAATGCTATGGGTGTCATCAGTCAGCCTCAGTTAGTTGAGGAGTTCAGCAAGCTGAATCTGGAAGTGGTTGAACATGGCTTTATTGCAGCATTGATCGTTCAACCTACTCTAGAATCACAAATTCTTAAGGCACAACTCCAGGATGAGGCAGTCATTGAGATTAGACGCCAGTTGACTGATGAGGGCGCATCTCTAGGTTTCTCTATGAAGTCTAATGGGCTGATCATGCATGGGCAGCAAGTGTATGTCCCTGATGATACAGAGATCAAGGAGTTGATCCTGTCAGAAGCCCATGATACTCCTCTCTCTGTTCATCCTGGCAGCACCAAGATGTACCAGGACCTTCGCAAGCAGTTCTGGTGGCCAGGTATGAAGAAAAGCATCGCTGCTCATGTGGCACGGTGTGATGTGTGCCAGCGAGTGAAGGCTGAGCATCAGAGGCCAGCAGGGCTACTTCAGCCATTGCAGATTCCTGAGTGGAAGTGGGAAGAAATTGGAATGGATTTCATTACTGGTCTACCGAGGTCCTCCAGCGGCCACGACTCTATTTGGGATATCATTGACCGCTTGACCAATGTGGCACATTTCATTCCAGTCCATACCACCTGTTCTGGAGCCAAGCTAGCAGATCTTTATATGAACAATATTGTTCGGCTCCATGGAGTTCCCAAGGTGATTGTCTCTGACCGTGGCTCATGATTTACTTCTCGGTTTTGGGGAAGTTTTCAGACTCTTCTTGGTAGTAGGCTATCCTTCAGTACTGCCTACCACCCCCAGACTAGTGGGCAGACGGAAAGAGCAAACCAAATTCTTGAAGACATGTTTAGGGTGTGTGTGCTGTGTTACAACAAGTCATGGGAGAAGTGCTTACCATTCGCAGAGTTCTCCTACAACAACAGTCACCAAGTCAGCCTCCAGATGCCTCCCTTCGAGGCTCTTTATGGCAGAAAGTGCAGAACGCCACTGTTTTGGTCCGAGGTTGGTGAAAGGTAATTCTTCGAGCCAGCCGTAATTGAGGAGGCAGAACAGCAAGTCAGCATTATTCGAGATCGGCTGAAGGAAGCTCAGTCCAGACAGAAGAGCTACGCTGATCGTCGTCACCGCAGTTGAACTTTGAGGTGGGTGACTTTGTCTACCTCAAGGTCTCACCACTCCGTGGCACTCGCAGATTTCAAGTTCGCGGGAAGCTAGCCCCGCGATACATCGGTCCGTTCCAGATTCTAGAGAAGATCGGTGTTGTGGCTTATCAGCTTGAGCTACCACCACATCTTTCGGACGTTCACGATGTGTTCCACGTGTCCCAGCTGAAGAAGAGTCTTCGGATTCCATCAGAAGTTACTCAATTGGACCATCTTGATCTGCAACCTGATCTTTCGTATCGAGAATATCCAGTTCGTATTCTCGAGACAGCTGAGCGTCATACTCGCAGTCATGTTATCAAGATGCTCAGGGTCCAGTGGAGCAACCATTCAGAAGATGAAGCCACGTGGGAACGTGAAGATCATATACATGCCGAGTACCCCGACTTTCTTCGAGAGCATTAGCAATCTCGAGGTCGAGATTTTTGTAAGGGGGGTAGACTGTAATATCCTGAGTATTTCTATACTCGAGTCACTGTACATTTGTACTCATGTACTGTTCAATAATACACTGTGCTTGTGTATTTCTGTATTTTGAGTGAATATACTTGCTTGGGATCAGAAAGAACCCTTCAACTTAAGTAATTTCACTCATAAGTAATTGCAAATTAAGTTGGGTAAGTGTCAAAGTGACCCTAATAGCTTCCAAAATACTTTGGAATAATTAGTAATCAACTTTGGAAGCTTTAACCTTCAAGGTTTGTCACTTGACCAAAATACCCCTTGTAAGTACATAGTGTTTTAAGCATGTGCTCAAGCAAACCAACAGCCAACACTCCATTTCCTCTCTCCCATACGACCAAGCAACAGAGAAGGAGGTTCCCAAACCCTAGAGCACCCATTTGCACCTTCTGGAGGCGATTCAACCGGCAAAACTTGATCTGGAGGCAAGATTGGACTTCCTCATCGCGATCTCCACCCTTTGGACCCTCTCAAGTGAGTATTCCATCATCTCTCATGGGCGTATCTTTGAGCTCCCGTGGGGTTTTTGAGTTCTAACGTGATTTCTCGGCTCCCGGGACTTCCCTCTTGCCGTAGCTACGACTCCCCCCTTCGTAGCTTCGCGTTTCGTCAAGTTTCCTCAAACCCTAGCCTAGGTCAAGTCTAGGTTCCATGTGTTAGACACATTGCACGGCAATTGTGCCTTAGAATCTAGACTCAGGTCATCGTTAGGTCCATTTAACTCTACTGTTGACCTAGCTTTTGGCCATCTTCGAAATCTAGCAAAACTATCGCTAGGTTTTCGATTTGTCGGAGTTTTAGTGGAACAAAGCATGGGTAGTATTTTTTGTTAGCACTTCTGGTAGCTGGAGCCGCTATCAGAAGAATCGGAATTCAATTCTGTTAAACCGGATTTTATTTTATTTCTTTAGGTATTGCTTGTTTTTACAAGATACCAAGGGTCCGTAGCTTGTATCGACAGTTCTGTTAGCTCTTCTGATAGCCGTAGTTGAGATCAGAAGAGTCAGAATTCCATTTTGATGAATTCTGCGACGAGTTGTTAGCTCTAGGTCACTTTATTTGTGAAAAATTCTAGAGATCCGATGAGCGAATGGATAGTCCCGATAGCTTCCTTGCTAGTTGAAACCCCGATTAGAAAAGTCGGATTTTAGTTTTGACCATTTTTCAATATACTTTGCAGCTCTAGGTCTCATTTATTTTCATAAAGTCCTAGAGCTCCGAGGCATGTATTGACTTTACCATTAGTCCCCTTAGAGGCTAGAAAAGCAGTTAGAATCGCTAGATTTGCATTTTGCACTTTGCATTTTGTTTTAATAATTATTGGCCTCACAAGCCGTTTAAGGCATTTAGCTTTGTTTAGCTTCGTTTAAGGTCACCAAGGCATGCTTCACGTGTGCTTTAGATCACCTTTAAGACATTTTCCGGACTTTTGTTGTAATTCGGGTAAATACCGGAGTTACGCGATCGTTCGATCAAAAGTCCGAGTAGATTAAGTTGACTGTGTTGGGGAATAGCTTCGATAAGTCATAAATAACCCCAAGCAACTAGCCGAGGAGTTAAAACAAGTCTCGCGGTATTCCAGGTCAAAACGGCCCTTTTGATCGATTTGGCTCGTTTTTGAGCATTTTGGCCATTTTGGCCATATTCCACAATTTAGGGTTTATTCACCAGTTAGCTATCGGAATGAGTCATTTAGGGTCATATAAGCCTAGTGAAGTAGAAAATGTGCTCCTCGTGCAAGCGGAATCGAGTTTGAGCCGTTTTCGGACCCTGTGCGATCGGGAGCGTATTTAGCGACCCAAAATGCGCTTTCGATCGGAATTCGATGTAGATTTAGTGAATTTCGGTGGGGTAAGGCCCAGATAGGTCCTAAATACCCTAGACTACCTAGTGGTATAGCCTGGAGAAATCGCAAATCGATTCTGTGCGTTCTGGACAAAAATGGCTTTTGCCCTACGGTGAATAGTGCCATTTTTCTTTTTTCTGAGTTTTTCAGCTTTTCTGATTTGGTTTTTGCTGTTTTGGCTCCCGGTCGATCATTTTAATTCCAAATGAGTTGCAAAAAAGTCCCGTTAGGTGTGTTATACCTAATTCTAGGTGTTTAACTAAATTTATTTGAATTTTACTTTAATTTACGCATTTTATTCGTTTGGCGAGAGTTTCACCGAAATCGCCTCTTCGAGTCGCGATTACGCCGTTTTTCGCGTTTTGATCGTTTCTTTTCTTTCTTAGTATCTAGATGTGTTCCGTTTGGTGTTAAGTTGATGTTTATGCAATTAATTTCCCTTTTCGCTAATTTATTTAAGCTTACCGTTGCTTTTCTTTGTTTTTGGGTCGAATAGAGCCTAGCGAGTCGGGCTTCGCCTCGAGCGATCCAGAAATCATCCCGGACATCACCGAAGAGCAGCGAAAAGGCAAGCACCTCCTTTGATCATTTTGATCCCATACTTTACGATGTTCACTTTGATTTATCAAACTATATGCATTCGTTTATATTCAGTAAATGTGCTAGTTTGTGGGAATGGTAGATATAATCCAAATTGATGGTTTTCCTTAATCTATTTCCCTTGAACACATTGATAACCCTAGTAGAGGTTAGACAACCTAATAAATGTCAATTGGGTATAAAATGTTAATAACTGCATATGCTTAGTCAATGCAATTGAAAAGAGTCTAGTCCTTGGCAGATACTTACTCCAATCAAAATTATGATTTCAAATGAATTGAGAAAATGATTAAGGGTTATTTGCTAAAAATGGGTGGTGTAATGAGCTCGGGGAGGAGGTATAGAAAGTGAAGGAGATGGTGTGGTTAGGATTGGAGTCCTTGCCCGAGTCAACAAAAATATAAGGACCAAACTCTTAGTTAATGCTGGGTGAGTCTCGCACAACCACATGAACTGAACTGGGGCGGAATGTCTATGTACCTGAAATTCGTGGATAGCCAGTTTAATTGGTAGGCCGAGGACAAGAAGAGAACTTGCGCAGTTGACAGGTCTTCAACTGGCGGGGTTCTTCGAGGGACTTCTGTCGTCCGTTGGACAGAAGGAGCCGTTGTTGGGTCCCGCTGCAACAGTGGTGCCACTCGAGAATGCGGGGCCGGGGCAAGGGATACCCCGTGTTGCGCTGCAGCGTACGGCCGCCTAAATCCGCCAGGGTGGATCACGCTACTGTGCTGAATTCTGGCTGACATAGAATGATGGGAACGGCATGGTCAATCTGCAAGAGTCGGATACCGAAAGGTATTGCGCATCGTGGCAACACGCTTGCTAGAGAGACCCATGTGGGGAAAGTGTGCAACTTCTGCAGAAGTAAAGTAAAACTAATCGATTAGCCGTGCTCACGGTTAAGAGCATCTAGCCCGGATAAGCACGACGAGTATAGAAGTTTGGGGATTTGTCTTTTGAAAAAGTGTAAGTCAAATGTGAGGTCAATTGGAAAGCGAGTGTTTGTTGGACAGTGTTGATCACTTAGCCCATCGGTTGCATTCAAGCGGGAATGGCGAACCGGTTGGGATACTATACACATATTCTGTAAATATGTTTTAAGTCAAATGCTCTTTCAATTATTAATGCTATCGGTTTGATAAATGTTGTTTACAAATAAATGTCGCTGCGCAATCAACCCAGTGTAGAAGCCTATTCTGTTGAATCACCTGCATTTCTTGTATTTGCATACAATAAAGTCTTGCGAGTACATACGTGTACTCACCGTTGCCGCTAACCCTTTTTCCACAGAGCAAGGTACCGATGGTGATGTGCCGGATGATGACGAGCTTCATTATTGCGAGTTGTGTGGCTTCGTAGGTCCTTCATCCAGTCAGCAGCCTTAGGGTGTGCGTGGGCCAGCTGCGCTGGTTTTGCTTCCGCTGTCGTGTTTCTCTTTTGGTTATTGTAAGGTGTATAATGTACCAAGATTTGTACCCAGTTATGTGAATTAAGTTAACTTAGTTCTTTTGTGCTTTGATACTTGTGTTGTTGGTACGCGATCTTTGGAGCTCTTGATCTAGGGAACGATGATCGGATGCGTCACAGTACCGGTCTGAAGCTCAGGGTTCGATCCCGGTGATCGAATTTTTAGATTCAGATTTTCGGTATCGAGGCTTCCTGTGCTATAATGCTATGCACGCCACAAGACGGGCGTGACAAGACGGTATAGGACCGGGGGTCCTCACACTAGGGCTCAAGGGGGAGGGATGGGGCGCCCAAGGGGAGGTGTGGGGCGCAAGGAGGGCAGGGGGAGGCCCGTTTTACCCGCCCACACAACTCTCCTAGTCCTAAATGGACTCAAACTCCATCCCACCAAAGCCCACAATCTCCTCTTTTAGGCCCAAACTCCCCCGGAAAGGCCCAAAACCCCGAAAACGGCCCGGAAACGCTATTAAACCTCCTACCATATGGTTTTAACCTCCAATACCATATTTCATAAAGTTTTTGACCTTAACATTCACATTAAATAATGTCACACCATTCCGTAGTGTCACAAGGAGAGTCTTCTGTATCATTCCGGACACTGTGAAAGGAGGCAGCTCGTCGAATTGATTATACTCTTCTTCGTCCATGACGCCCTCAACTCCGACAATCCTTCTTTTACCTGAAAGAACCACGTGGCGCCTTGGTTGATCGCTACTGCTAGTCTTCTCATTCTGATTTATGTTTTCGGTAGATTTGTTATGCTGCCTCTTCCTTTTAGTAGGCTTGTCCTTCTGCTTTTTCGGTTTGCTGTCCATGTCCATCACATAGAATATTTGTGTCACATCGTTAGCGAGCACGAACGTTTCGTCCCTCTAGGCCACTTGCTTGAGGTCCACAGTTGTCATACCGTACTCATCGATCTCCACGGCTGCCAGTTTGACCCATTGGCACCGAAACAGAGGGACTTTTAAAGGTCCGTACTCGAGCTCCCAAATCTCTTGTATGAAACCATAATAGGTATCCATTTTTCCATTTTTGTCCAAGGCATCTATACGGACGCCGCTATTTTGGTTGGTGCTCTTGCTATCCTGGGCTGTTGTGTAAAATGTGTACCCATTTATCTCATACCCTTGGAATGATATGATTGTCGTGGATGGTCCCCGAGCCAAGAGTTTCAACTGTTCATCATCTGTCTGGTTGCCCAACTGTTGCTTTTGTAACCAACCGCCGAAATGATCCATTTGCTCGACTGCGATCCACTTATCTAACTTCTCTGGGTATTGGGCGCGTAGACTCATCTCGTAATCATACATGTATGGAGCCACTACAGTTGCTTGTTTCAATACTGTGAAATGTGCTTATTTAAATGAAAGTAGATTGTCGCTATAGGATTCTTTTCTCCCTAAAGTCCCTTTTCCCCGTAGCCTCCCTTCATGGCGTGATACAGGAACGCCAATCGGATTCAGATCATCAATGTAATTAACACAAAACTCGATCACCTCCTCTGTGCCGACACCCTGCGCAATGCAGCCTTCTGGGCGAGACCGGTTACGAACATACTTCTTTAGGATGCCCATGTACCTCTCGAAAGGGAACATATTGTGGAGGAACACGGGTCCGAGAATTTCTATCTCTTTAACAATGTGGACCATGAGATGGACCATAATATCAAAGAATGATGGAGGGAAGATTATCTCAAGGCTAACCAGACTATTGACCATTTCATCATGCAGATTAGATAACTTATTCGGCTCGATGACCTTCTGCGACACCGCGTTGAAGAACGAACACAACTTTATGATTGTCCCTCGTACCCAGTCCGGCAGAATACCTCGCACCGCCACTGGGAGCAACTGTGTTATCAACACGTGACAATCATGGGATTTTATGTGTACGATTTTATTCTCTTTTGTGTTTATGAGTCTCCTTATGTTCGAGGAGTATCCAGAAGGGACCTTCACACTGTTCAAGAACTTAATCATATTTTTTTCTCTTCCTTGCTCAGAGTGTAGCTCGCAGGGTGTAGGTAATGATGTCCTTCCGCTCTCATTTTCGGATGTAGGTCGTTCCTGATTCCCAGCAGCTGTAGGTCCTTTCGTGCTTGAAGTGTATCTTTTGATTTGCCATACATATCTAGGAAGCCTAGCAGGTTCACGCAGACATTCTTTGTGATATGCATGAAATCCAGTGAGTGGCGGACCTCTAAGTCTTTCCAATAAGGTAAGTCCCAAAATATTGACTTCTTCTTCCAAATGGCCTTCGTGTGACCTGGTTCTGTCGGGACAGGTTTGCTACCTGGACCTTTTCCAAATACTACTTTCAGATCGTTTACCAAAGAAAATACAAGAGCCCCACTGCGATGCAGGGGCTTCTTACATTTCTCTTCCGTCCCATCAAAATTCTCACCCTTCCTCCTTGAAAGACCGAGATGGCGATCAGAGGGGGGGTGAATGATCCCAAATAAAAATATCCCCTACTCAACGTACTCCAAACAATCCCGCAAAGAAAACCGATGCTCCTTAAAATCGCGAAACCCACAAAAATCGGAACGACTTGACAACTATGTGTATCCCTAGCTTACATGGATAGGAACCATGAATCATGTGAGGGATATTTAAATCACAAATTCTGGTTGTCAAGTGTCCAAAGCAAGGAGGAATCAATTCAAATACTTCTTTTCTAAAAGAGATCAAGCCAAAACACAAAAGCCTCTTTTTAGAAAAGCAAAAGCAGATTTTCAGGAATTGTCCTCAATTAGAGCAGGTGGATGGTGGACTTCTGTTGCTCCAAACAATTTGGGAATTTTTCAGCCTGTGAGCTGTTGAGTCGTGAAGCACTCCACCAAAAATCACCACCAAACACCTTCTACAAAAAACAGGAAAAATCAAGAACTACGAACAGTCAGGATTTTCAATCAGGAAATTTGGGGCTCGGTTTTCACCTCACAGCTCCCAAATGGTGCATCCAGTGGACTCCAAAATTTTTCCACAGATTGGTATATGAGTCAAGCACCTTCTCCAACAAGAATCAATCAAGAAAGATTTTTCTATATTTTTCTAAAAATCAAAGACTGACTGCTGCGCGAAGAACAAGTTCAGGACAGATTTGCAATCTTGATAGAAACTTGATCTCTAGTCTATCCTAGGGTGCAAGAAAGATGTAAAACCAAATGAGCACCCTCAAGACCTCCTTGATCAACAGCATTTAGAAGGAGAGGAGCAAATCCAAATTGCGAGAAAGTAAATTGCGAGAATTTACATGCGGGAAAGTAAATGCTGAATTTAAATTGCGTAAAGTAAAGACATAATGTAAATGCTGAATTTAAATTCACAAAAAGTAAAGAAAATCTTTGTATTTTCTGGTTGGAAGGTTTACAAAGCCTCACTTCATGTGGGCAAAGCTCAAAGGAGCAACTCAAACCTTCAAGTGAGGAGGACACCCTCCCCCTCTATTTATACTACTCTAGGGCCACCTACCACCCTTGGATGAGTCCCAAACCCTAGGGCACTCCACCAAGGGCTAGGATTAACCCTCTCATTTCAACCCACACATGGGCTTTACATGGGCCACATTGGCCATACATGGGTTTTAAACAAAACCCGATCAACCCGATGCAACGGGCCTTCATCCGCCGGACTTGACCGCTCAGTTTCCTCCTCTTCGAGCCTCCAACCCGAACCGAAACCTTGAGCCACCTCAAGTCCATTTCCTTGACGTCCAAGTGAACCCGGTTTGAGCCCAACCATCTCGTCGGCATCCTCGACCGCTCTGGACCTCGGTTCTCCCAACCTAGTCCCGGTACTTACCAACGACCATAGCTGCCTCAAGAACCTGTACCACAAGGAACAAACCATTTTGCACATACCACAATGCACATACCTTTTCTTCCTGCATGTTAGTCCACAATTATCATTAATTGAAACATGCAATACCGAGTCAAATCAAACTCAAGCCTGAGCACACCTTGCTCAAATAAAGTCAAATACTCATCACAAAAATGGATGGACCTCCACATGGTCCTTCAATCTCCCCCTTGATGAGTATATTGACAAACCACACAAAAGGCATAAATTTGAGTTTGAAAACAAAGGAAGAAAAGCAATTTGATTGCAAAAATCATATTTGGTCCAATAAAAAGAGAAAGAAAGCTCATGACCAAATAGATGAGAAGATATTTAGAGATCAACACTTCAAAGGACAAATTTTCAACAAGAGCTCCAAAACCAAGAAATCTCTCAAAAGCTCAATATTACTCATGATCCAAATGCAAGGACAATTGTTCAACAGGATCATGAGAAAGCATTTTTTTTAATTCTCTAATATGTATTTTCTACGTTTTCTACCCCTTTTGGCAATATAGGCATCAAGAGAACAATTTTTTTTTGCATGAAATGCAACCTAGAAGAGCTTTGAGGATTATGCAAGTGACCACTTAGACAAAGTATGACACCAAGCTACTCAAGTTCAGATTATGTCATCCTAAGTCATATCCAATGGCATATTTCAATTTTTGCTAACTAGCTCAAAAGAAGTTATAATACTTTGGTATGATTTCAACAATAGCAACACTTAGCATAACTTCAATACTAGAAGCAAAGCCAATCAAACGAGCAAATGGATATACTAGAGTTCAACCTAGTCAACACTTTGGGAAACTACAAGTTCATAAGAGAAGCCTCATGCTCAATCATCTCTTTAAATGCAAATTTTTAGATTAAAGCTCATAAAGCGGTATGAGAGAGTTAGGCTTAGTGAAGCACATCCTCGACTAGGAGCCATCGACAAAGGCCTCCTAAGCTTCACTCTCCTCCACAAACCTTCAGGGTTTAGAGAGTTTATCCTAGAGAAACACAACCTCGACTAGGAGCCATCGACATAGGTCTCCTAGGCATCACTCTCTTTCTCTAGTTATTTTTGCATTTTTCGATGTATTGACTCAAGCCATTAGCAACCATCTCAAGCAAGAAGCTTAAAAGAGTGGTTTTGGTCATACACACTTCATTCCAAGTTCATCCCAAGTGCAATGGGAAGCAGGTCTCGTGAATGAATAGTGTTGAGTTCAATTTTAGCACAAAAGAGTCAAATTATATTTTCAGCACTTAGATTCATGAGCATTATTGAGGATTCTAGAATGAAACAATGTAGCTAACCCAAGTTGCTCTAGGGACTCTAGTAGAAACCCACTATTTCAATAAGCATGGCATAAGCATCTAGTGAAGAAGTATAGCAAGTAAAAGCCATGTTTCATCAACTTTTCAGAAAGCTCAAGTTTAAAATGTTGGCTAGTTTCACATTATATACCAAATTTGATTTGACCTAGATTAGCAAATATCTTAATATAAGTAGATAGGTGCAACATATCTCATTTTTATCATTTGCATAATAGACAAAGCTCGTTAATGAAAATAAAGTCTATATGCAATGCAAAAGATTCAATTCATATCTCCCCCTCAACAAGTGAGTTGATTAAGCACAAAACTGATTGAAGTTGAGTTATTAGCAATTTTAGATTCAAAAGGATGAATTGAACTCAAGCTGAAACCAGAAAGACAGAAATGATGAGAAGGAATCAAGAAACTGACAAATGGGTAGTCTAGGAGCATAGATAACATGAAGAGAAACACTAACACTCAGACTCGCTCTCACCTTCCCCATATGACTTATATAGGAAAGCTACAACTCCAACTCCAACTCAGGAGCAAACACAGACCACTGTCTACCCAGGGGCCCAACACTGCTAGACCTAAAAGGCGTGGAGTGAGCTCAACCGAGAAGAAGAGAGGAATAGCACCCTAAAGCATAAGGTGAGAGGTCCATGCCGAGGCATGTCAGAAGTCTAGGTGAAGTGGACTCAACCAAATAAAAACCATCCCAAAGATACCCAGAAAGAGAAAGGAAGGCTGAATATACAAACGAACATATAATACAAGCGGCTCCCCCTCAAGATATGCCATATGGGCTCATAATCCCAAGCTCTCCTCTCAGGGAAACAAACACGGAGCTATCCAAAGGCTTGGTGAAAATGTCACCAGCTGGTGGTCACTCTCCACAAATGGAGCACTATGTCACCCTTCTCCACATGGTCTCTAAGGAAGTGATAGCGAATGTCAATGTGCTTGGTCCGAGAGTGTTGCACTTTGGGTTCTTAGCAATGTGAATGGCAGACGTATTATCACGTAAAAGTGGAACACAATCGCTACTAACCCAAAGTCTCGCAAGGTCGATCTCATCCAGAGAACACAGCTACAAAGAATCTGTGCAAAGAACATACTCGGCCTCGGCGGTGGGATCGTGCAACACCGGATCGCTTCCTAGACGACCAAGAGACAAGAGAAGTGCCAATGAATTGGCAAGTGCCGAAGTGCTCTTCCTATCTATCCTACATACCGGCGAAATGCATCGGAGAAGGCTCTCGAGAGATAGACAGGAGGAAGAAGAGTACCAGATACCATAGTCAATGGTAGCTCGAAGGTACTGAAGATGCGCTTCACCGCTGACGGTGAGAGACGAGGAGAAGCCTCGAAATCGAGCACAAAGACATACAGAGAAATGTATGTCGGTCTCGAGGCGATGAGATACAAGAGGGAGCCGATCATGCTCGGAACTCCTTCGATCGGCGGCTCACCATCCTCGTCGAGGCTCGAGGACAGCGATGGTGGCCATAGGAGTCATAATCGGCTTTCCATCGGACATGTCAAAGCGCTTGAGAGGTCTCGAGTGTACTTGCCTTGATGCAAGAATGTACCTCCCGAGTCCGCTTAATCTGGAAGCCAAGGAAGTAGCTCAACTCGCCCATCATGCTCATCTCGAACTCGGTTACTCATCACATCCGAGGCCGAGTAACGAGCGAATGCGAGGAACCACCGAAAATGATGTCGTCGACATAGATTTGGACTAGGAGAAAATCCGAATCGAGAATGTCCGAATGACAGAGTCTTGTCCACTTGACCCATATGAAAACCATGACTCAAGAGGTAGGACTTAAGCCTCTCATACCAAGCTCGTGGAGCTTGCTTAGAGTCCATACAAAGCTTTGGAAAGCTTGAAGACATGGTTTGGGTACTTGGGGTTCTCAAATCCTGGAGGTTGTCTGACATACACCTCTTCTTCAATGAAGCCATTGAGGAATGCACTCTTGACATCCATTTGAAAAAGCTTGAAGCCCTTGGATGCCGCGAATGCGAGCAGGATCCGGATGGCCTCGAGTCTAGCTACAGGGGCAAAAGTCTCCTCGAAGTCGAGACCCTCGACCTGAGAGAAACCCTGGCGACTAACCTAGCCTTGTTTGAACTACAACCCCATCCTCACTCTGCTTGTTTTTGAACACCCATTTGGTCCCAATGATATTGTGACCAGAAGGGGGCTCGACAAGCTTCCAAACTTTGTTCCTCTCGAAGTTTTCAAGTTCCTCATGCATAGCATTAATCCAAGATTCATCAGATAATGCATGAGAAACATCCTTCGACTCAAAAGAGGCAACAAAAGCAGAGTGAAGGCAGAAAGTGGACAAACCTGACTTAGAGCGAGTGACTCGCTCAAACAGATCTCCAATGATGCAGTCGGTGGATGAGCCTCTGAATGTGGCGGGGAGGTCGAAGCGAAGTGACCTCTACTTCTCGTGGGAGAAGTAGGAACAGAGCCACTAGGCTGTGAAGAGTCGAGGGTAAGGCTGATCTCCCGAGGTGCGAGATATGGAAATGGGAGGCACCTCGGGAGGCGAGGAATGGTGACTGGATCAGGCAAGGCGCCTTCATCTCCGTCATCAACTTCCTCTGAGAAGATAGGCGGGAAAGAGGAGAAGAGCCTGAAATGTCTGGTCTAGCACCGGGCTAGCCTCATCAAAAGTCACCTCGCAGGTCTCTATGATCCTACCCAAATCTACCCAAATCCTATAGCTACAGGCGTAAGTCGAGTAACCCGAAAGATCCCATCGTGAACGTGACTCGAACTTATCTAGGTTCCCGGACTTCAAGAAGAAGCACTTGCAACCAAAAACACGAAAATGAGATACACTAGGCTTTCGCCCATATCTCAACTCATAAGAAGTGCAATGCAAGTGTGCCCTAAGAAAAACTCTGTTGGCAACATGGCATGCCGTAGCTCTGACCTCACCCAAAACTTCCTAGGAGTATTGTACTCATCTAGCATCGTCTGGCCATCTCAACCAGGGTCCTGTTCTTCCTTTCCACTACGCCATTTCTGCCGAGGGACGTATGGAGAGGAGAACTGATGCTCTAAGCCTAACTCCTCACGAAGGCTGCTAAAGTAGGAGTTCTTGAACTCCGTGCCATTGTCACTGCGGATCGCTCGTAAGGCACACAGGAGCTCAACGGACAACCTACGGACCAAACCCCTGAAGTGTGAAAAACACTCATCCTTCGAGGCCATGAAAAACACCCAAGAGTACCTCGAAAAATCATCGACAATGACAAGAATATACCACTTCCCACTGGCCGATCGCACTCGAGCCGACCAACAGTGTCCATGTGTAGCATTGTCCTGGTGCATCGATCATCACTCGGGTATTGGAGGATGGGAGGCGACAACCATCTTGCCATGTCGGCAAGGAGAACATACAACATCTTTGACCATCTTGAGTTTAGGCAGGCCACGAATGAGATCATGGCCGCTAACTCGAGTCAAATGATCAAAGCCAATGTGACCAAGTCTCCTATGCCAAAAGGAGAGATCACGGGACTCAGAAGCAATAAGGCAATGGAGAGAGTCTCTAGAGGAAAAAGAAAAATCAGCACGAAAGACTCTCCGAAACGAAATCCCGCAAACAAACTCCCCGGAAGAATCGAGGATCCTACAAAAGCTCCTCTTAAAATTGACCTCGAAATCGTCATCAAGAAGCCGAGAGACAGAAAGCAAGTTGAAATGCGACTTCGACTAAGGCAACGTCCTTAAGAATGAAATGATCGTTAATGCAGACGGTACCTTTAGCAATGACTCTACCCGACGCGGCATCCCCAAAGGTGATTACCTCATCACCGGGATCTCGGTCCAGGAAGAAAACCAACGGGAGTCTCGGTCATGTGGCGAGAACAGCCGGAGTCTACGATCCAAACCTCCTTCCTTCCTCGCCCTACGGACTGAATCAAAGAGAGTGAAAAGCAGATGTCTCGATGCCGGGATAGATCGGTGCAGATCTAGGAACCCAATCTCGAGTCAAGCTGTGCGATGAAACAAGCTTGATCAACGGAGTAGAAGAATGCAATCCGCACCTCTCCGTGACTCGACTCTCACAAAATCAGACTCGCTCCATGGGGACGCCTGGGAGCATTGCCGGGTTGGTCCGCCGAGGTGCAAAGGCCGGACCATCCCGGTCTTCTTTTGATTCTCCATTGGGAAAGCAAACTCACGCCGCTGATATCTACCTCGATGGGAAAAGCGAGGAATATCAAGAGGACGGCGGAAAAGCGACTCGGGACGGCTGGGCGAAAACCAGTAGAAGCACGAAAACCAAGCCCCATGCGCTGTCCAAAAGCAGGAGACTCTCTAGCTTGTTTATCTGTCTAAAAGCCGTGTGTGCCTTAGGCGCACTTTCAGTCTGAGGATGACCACGAATACCCCTAAGAGCATGGACACGCTCACGCCGAGAAATCTTGACGCGTCTGAGGCGAAATCAGCTATATGTCCATCCTTCGGCGGAAGGTGCATGTATACTTCGCCTTGGGGGTGAAGTAGCATGAGAAGCACCCTTCGTCAGACGTCCCGTGGACAATCCTCGCTGATCTAAACACGTGGTGCTCACTTGTGGAGCCACCACTATCTCTCCGCTCTTGGAGGCACGCTGTGATGGGCGGATGCGCCCGTGTATGCTCCAAGGCATCAAACCCTAGACCTTGATTGAATCTGCTAATCTTGGACTGATCTAGGATAAGATTGAGCTTCTTCTTACCTCCAACAAACTTCTTGAGAGTGCTCATAAGGTACTGACACTCTCGAAAAGTGAGGCACAAGAAGAGCAAGGGGAAGGAGTAGCAGGGGAAGAGCCAGATGGAGAAGAGCGAACTAAACGATCAAATCTCTCCCTATACAAAGCAACCTCAATCTTGAGGGACTACTTAAGAAACACATGGAGAGTCTCTAATCCTACCCACTGGCTTTGAGCTTCTTCCTAAGCTCTACATGAATTTGATTCATGTCCTCTGCTACCCCAACACACTGACATGCAACCATTTTGTGACTTAGCTAGTAGATCCTTAGCATATTTTGAGTTTTCAAGCACCAAGTCATCATAAGCATTTTTAGTTGCATACTGACCCTCACATGAGCTGATTGGGTCCTTAGAAGCATGCTTTTCAAGTTCATCATTTCTAGCGAGATAGCTTCCTAAGGTGACAACTCATGGCATCAATTTCAGCGAGAAGCTTAGGGCAATTAGCACATGAAGCATTTGTGTGAGTGTGAAGAGAACTAGCATCAACAGGAATAGAAGCTCTTTGGACATGTGCTAGCATCCTTCGACCTAAGTGACTCAAGATCGGAAAGCACACTATCATGTAGAGTCCTTAGATTCTCCAACTCCACAAGCAAAGCATCACACAAAGTCTGACTATCGAGTCTCGGGAGGAACAAGATCTAAGTGAAGCTAACTCCGAGATAAGGTACCTACTTCCTTCTCTAGATCAACACACTTAGCTCTAGACTTGGAATGAAATTTTCCTAGTTTGATAAAAGCATCATGGAGCTGGTCATAAGAAGGTACCTCCTCCGTGTCATTTGTCTGACTCGGTGTCGGGTACTTCCATGGCATTGGAGGCCATGAAGCACATCTTAGGAGAAGTCATCGCCGCCCTTCACCTTCTCTTGCGGTTCATCCTCGTCCTCGTCGCTCCATGTCTCCGTGTCGGAGAGGTCAAGGTCGTCGAGCGCGGCAAGGACGCAGTGAAAGAGCTTCTTGCCCTTGGCGAACTTGCGGTGTTTCTTCTCTTGCGCCGGGCCATGGTGGAGGCTTCTTGTTCTTGGTTCTTGTTGATGTAGTCGTTCTTACCCGCACCGCCTTGTTCATAATTGCCCTTCTCGGCTTGGGGCAGTTTGCCGAATGTGGTTGGGGCCACCACACTCAAAGCAAGTGAACTTGCCACTCCTCTTTCTATCTCTCACCCTTTTGTAAATGTTCGAAAATTTTCGGCGACAAGAGCAAGCTCGTCTTACGGAAATTGTTCGAGAATGTCATCGCTACGTCGCAAAGAGCGGGAGAGAAAACCAGAAGAGAAGTCAAGAGGGGGTCCGGAGGAAGACCAGTGGGATCGGTAACCAATGCCATCGTTTGGGACTTCGTCCTGCGAGCGGCGATGTCGAGCTCATGAGTCTTGAGGCGGGAATACAACCCGTCAAGAGTCAAGGTCGACAAGTCCGTATGGTCCGTGATGGTGGTTACCTTCATCTCCCAAATCCTTAGATCGAGTGCTCGAAGAAAATGCCTCGCATTCTCGAATCGGTGTATGAACAACCCATCGACCGAAGATTCTTGAGAATCTTTGCAAAACGAGCAAAGCACTCATCAAGGCTCTCACGGCGTCTTTGCTCAAACTTGTTGTAGTCACGCTTAAATTGATCTGTCTCACGGACTTGATCTGAGTGGTGCCCTCATGGTAAGCATTGAGGTCACCCGGATCTCGTGAGCCGATCGTAGGTGAGAGACGCGATCATACTCACCGCGGCTAAGTCCTGTATGAGGAGGTTCTTGGCCTTAGCGTTTGCCTCAACGTCGACCATGTTTGCGGCGTTGACGTTCTCATCGGCGGAACCTCATCACGGGTGCTTCACCTTCTGCCATAAAGAAAAGCCCTGGGCAGTGATGTATGTCTCCATCCGAACTTTCGAGCGGATAATCAACTCCAGCAAAAATTGGAGGCTTAGTTGAGTACTTGTCCGTCGCCATGGCTCTTGAGACCGGTCAAGATCTATGAAAGAGCAAAACCGGCTCTGATACCAATTGAAAGACCGAGATGGCGATCAGAGGGGGGGGGTGAATGATCCCAAATAAAAATATCCCCTACTCAACGTACTCCAAACAATCCCGCAAAGAAAACCGATGCTCCTTAAAATCGCGAAACCCACAAAAATCGGAACGACTTGACAACTATGTGTATCCCTAGCTTACATGGATAGGAACCATGAATCATGTGAGGGATATTTAAATCACAAATTCTGGTTGTCAAGTGTCCAAAGCAAGGAGGAATCAATTCAAATACTTCTTTTCTAAAAGAGATCAAGCCAAAACACAAAAGCCTCTTTTTAGAAAAGCAAAAGCAGATTTTCAGGAATTGTCCTCAATTAGAGCAGGTGGATGGTGGACTTCTGTTGCTCCAAAAAATTTGGGAATTTTTCAGCCTGTGAGCTGTTGAGTCGTGAAGCACTCCACCAAAAATCACCACCAAACACCTTCTACAAAAAACAGGAAAAATCAATAACTACGAACAGTCAGGATTTTCAATCAGGAAATTTGGGGCTCGGTTTTCACCTCACAGCTCCCAAATGGTGCATCCAGTGGACTCCAAAATTTTTCCACAGATTGGTATATGAGTCAAGCACCTTCTCCAACAAGAATCAATCAAGAAAGATTTTTCTATATTTTTCTAAAAATCAAAGACTGACTGCTCTTGAAGAACAAGTTCAGGACAGATTTGCAATCTTGATAGAAACTTGATCTCTAGTCTATCCTAGGGTGCAAGAAAGATGTAAAACCAAATGAGCACCCTCAAGACCTCCTTGATCAACAGCATTTAGAAGGAGAGGAGCAAATCCAAATTGCGAGAAAGTAAATTGCGAGAATTTACATGCGGGAAAGTAAATGCTGAATTTAAATTGCGTAAAGTAAAGACATAATGTAAATGCGAATTTAAATTCACAAAAAGTAAAGAAAATCTTTGTATTTTCTGGTTGGAAGGTTTACAAAGCCTCACTTCATGTGGGCAAAGCTCAAAGGAGCAACTCAAACCTTCAAGTGAGGAGGACACCCCTCCCCCTCTATTTATACTACTCTAGGGCCACCTACCACCCTTGGATGAGTCCCAAACCCTAGGGCACTCCACCAAGGGCTAGGATTAACCCTCTCATTTCAACCCACACATGGGCTTTACATGGGCCACATTGGCCATACATGGGTTTTAAACAAAACCCGATCAACCCGATGCAACGGGCCTTCATCCGGGGACTTGACCGCTCAGTTTCCTCCTCTTCGAGCCTCCAACCCGAACCGAAACCTTGAGCCACCTCAAGTCCATTTCCTTGACGTCCAAGTGAACCCGGTTTGAGCCCAACCATCTCGTCGGCATCCTCGACCGCTCTGGACCTCGGTTCTCCCAACCTAGTCGGTACTTACCAACGACCATAGCTGCCTCAAGAACTGTACCACAAGGAACAAACCATTTTGCACATACCACAATGCACATACCTTTTCTTCCTGCATGTTAGTCCACAATTATCATTAATTGAAACATGCAATACCGAGTCAAATCAAACTCAAGCCTGAGCACACCTTGCTCAAATAAAGTCAAATACTCATCACAAAAATGGATGGACCTCCACATGGTCCTTCAATCTCCCCCTTGATGAGTATATTGACAAACCACACAAAAGGCATAAATTTGAGTTTGAAAACAAAGGAAGAAAAGCAATTTGATTGCAAAAATCATATTTGGTCCAATAAAAAGAGAAAGAAAGCTCATGACCAAATAGATGAGAAGATTTTTAGAGCTCAACACTTGAAAGGACAATTTTTCAACAAGAGCTCCAAAAACCAAGAAATCTCTCAAAAAGCTCAATATTACTCATGATCCAAATGCAAGGACAATTGTTCAACATGATCATGAGAAAGCATTTTTTTTAATTCTCTAAGATGTCTTTTCTACGTTTTCTCCCCCTTTTGGCAATATAGGCATCAAGAGAACAATTTTTTTTGCATGAAATGCAACCTAGAAGAGCTTTGAGGATTATGCAAGTGACCACTTAGACAAAGTATGACACCAAGCTACTCAAGTTCAGATTATGTCATCCTAAGTCATATCCAATGGCATATTTCAATTTTTGCTAACTAGCTCAAAAGAAGTTATAATACTTTGGTATGATTTCAACAATAGCAACACTTAGCATAACTTCAATACTAGAAGCAAAGCCAATCAAGCGAGCAAATGGATATACTAGAGTTCAACCTAGTCAACACTTTGGGAAACTACAAGTTCATAAGAGAAGCCTCATGCTCAATCATCTCTTTAAATGCAAATTTTTAGATTAAAGCTCATAAAGCGGTATGAGAGAGTTAGGCTTAGTGAAGCACATCCTCGACTAGGAGCCATCGACAAAGGCCTCCTAAGCTTCACTCTCCTCCACAAACCTTTCAGGGTTTAGAGAGTTTATCCTAGAGAAACACAACCTCGACTAGGAGCCATCGACATAGGTCTCCTAGGCATCACTCTCTTTCTCTAGTTATTTTTGCATTTTTCGATGTATTGACTCAAGCCATTAGCAACCATCTCAAGCAAGAAGCTTAAAAGAGTGGTTTTGGTCATACACACTTCATTCCAAGTTCATCCCAAGTGCAATGGGAAGCAGTCTCGTGAATGAATAGTGTTGAGTTCAATTTTAGCACAAAAGAGTCAAATTATATTTTCAGCACTTAGATTCATGAGCATTATTGAGGATTCTAGAATGAAACAATGTAGCTAACCCAAGTTGCTCTAGGGACTCTAGTAGAAACCCACTATTTCAATAAGCATGGCATAAGCATCTAGTGAAGAAGTATAGCAAGTAAAAGCCATGTTTCATCAACTTTTCAGGAAAGCTCAAGTTTAAAATGTTGGCTAGTTTCACATGATATACCAAATTGGATATGACCTAGATTAGCAAATATCTTGAGAAAAGTAGCTAGGTGCAACATATCTCAATTTTATCAATTGCATAATAGACAAAGCTCGTAAATGAAAAACAAGTCTATATGCAATGCAAAAGAATCAATTCCAAGCTCCTCAACAAGTGAGTTGATTAAGCACAAAAACTGATTGAAGTTGAGTTATTAGCAATTTTAGATTCAAAAGGATGAATTGAACTCAACTGAAACCAGAAAAGGCAGAAATGATGAGAAGGAATCAAGAAAGCGACAAATGGGTAGTCTAGGAGCATAGATAACATGAAGAGAAACACTAACACTCGGACTCGCTCTCACCTTCCCCATATGACTTATATAGGAAAGCTACAACTCCAACTCCAACCCAGAGCAAACCTGGACCACTGTCTACCCGGGGCCCAACACTGCTAGACCTAAAAGGCTGTGAGTGAGCTCAACCGAGAAGAAGAGAGGAATAGCACCCTAAAGCATAAGGTGAGAGGTCCATGCCGAGGCATGCGGAAGTCTAGGTGAAGTGGACTCAACCAAATAAAAACCATCCCAAAGATACCCGAGAAGAGAAAGGAAAATTTGAATATACAAGCGAACATATAATACAAGCCCGGCTCCCCCTCAAGATATGCCATATGGGCTCATAATCCCAAGCTCTCCTCTCAGGAAACAAACACGGAGCTATCCAAAGGCTTGGTGAAAATGTCACCAAGCGGTGGTCACTCTCCACAACCGGAGCACTATGTCACCCTTCTCCACATGGTCTCTAAGGAAGTGATAGCGAATGTCAATGTGCTTGGTCCGAGAGTGTTGCAATCGGGTTCTTAGCAATGTGAATGGCAGGCGTATTATCACGAGAAAAGTGGAACACAATCTGCTACTAACCCAAAGTCTACGCAAGGTCGATCTCATCCAGAGAACACAGCTACAAAGAATCGGCTGCGACAACATACTCGGCCTCGGCAGTGGATGTGCAACAGGATCGCTTCCTAGGCGACCAAGAGACAAGAGAAGTGCCAATGAATTGGCAAGTGCCGAGAAGTGCTCTTCCTATCTATCCTACACGGCGAAGTCTGCATCGGAGAAGGCTCTCAGAGATAGACAGGAGGAAGAAGAGTACCAGATACCATAGTCAATGGTAGCTCGAAGGTACTGAAGATGCGCTTCACCGCTTTGACGGTGAGAGGCGAGGAGAAGCACAAACCGAGCACAAAGACATACAGAGAAATGTATGTCAGTCTCGAAAGCGATGAGATACAAGAGGGAGCCGATCATGCTCCGAACTCCTTCGATCGATTGGCTCACCATCCTCGTCGAGGCTCGAGGACAGCGGTGGTGGCCATAGGAGTCATAAGCGGCTTTCCATCGGACATGTCAAAGCGCTTGAGGAGGTCTCGAGTGTACTTGCCTTGATGCAAGAATGTACCCTCGAGTGCCTTGTCTGGAAGCCAAGGAAGTAGCTCAACTCGCCCATCATGCTCATCTCGAACTCGATTACTCATCACATCCGAGGCGAGTAACGAGCGAATGCGAGGAACCACCGAAAATGATGTCGTCGACATAGATTTGGACTAGGAGAAAATCCGAATCGGAATGTCGACGAGCAGTCTTGTCCACTTGACCCATATGAAAACCATGACTCAAGAGGTAGGACTTAAGCCTCTCATACCAAGCTCGTGGAGCTTGCTTAAGTCCATACACAGCTTTGGAAAGCTTGAAGACATGGTTTGGGTACTTGGGGTTCTCAAATCTGGAGGTTGTCGACATACACCTCTTCTTCAATGAAGCCATTGAGGAATGCACTCTTGACATCCATTTGAAAAAGCTTGAAGCCCTTGGATGCCGCGAATGCGGCAGGATCGGATGGCCTCGAGTCTAGCTACGAGGGGCAAAGTCTCCTCGAAGTCGAGACCCTCGACCTGAGAGAAACCCTGGCGACTAACCTAGCCTTGTTTGAACTACAACCCCATCCTCACTCTGCTTGTTTTTGAACACCCATTTGGTCCCAATGATATTGTGACGGAAGGGGGCTCGACAAGCTTCCAAACTTTGTTCCTCTCGAAGTTTTCAAGTTCCTCATGCATAGCATTAATCCAAGATTCATCGAGATAATGCATGAGAAACATCCTTCGGCTCAAAAGAGGCAACAAAAGCGAGTGAAGGCAGAAAGTGGACAAACTGACTTAGAGCGAGTGACTCGCTCAAACAGATCTCCAATGATGCAGTCGGGTGGATGAGCCTCGCTTGAATGTGGCGGGGAGGTCGAAGCAGAAGTGACCTCTACTTCTCGCGTGGGAGAAGTAGGAGCAGAGCCACTAGGCCTGAAGAGTCTCGAGGGTAAGGTGATCTCACGAGGTGCAGATATGGAAATGGGAGGCACCTCGGGAGGCGAGAATGGTATTTGGATCAGGCAAGGCGCCTTCATCTCCGTCATCAACTTCCTCTCGAGAAGATAGGCGGGAAAGAGGAGAAGAGCCTGAAATGTCTGGTCTAGCACCGGGGCTAGCCTCATCAAAAGTCACCTCGCAGGTCTCTATGATCCTACCCAAATCTACTGACCCAAATCCTATAGCTACGAGGCGGAAGTCGAGTAACCAGAAAGATCCCATCATTGAGCGTGACTCGAACTTATCTAGGTTCCCAGACTTCAAGAAGAAGCACTTGCAACCAAAAACACGAAAATGAGATACACTAGGCTTTCGCCCATATCTCAACTCATAAGAAGTGCAATGCAAGTGTGCCCTAAGAAAAACTCTGTTGGCAACATGGCATGCCGTAGCTCTGACCTCATTTCAAAACTTCCTAGGAGTATTGTACTCATCTAGCATCGTCTGGCCATCTCAACCAGGGTCTGTTCTTCCTTTCCACTACGCCATTTCTTTGAGGGACGTATGGAGAGGAGAAGCGATGCTCTAAGCCTAACTCCTCACGAGAATTTGCTAAAGTAGGAGTTCTTGAACTCCGTGCCATTGTCATTTGCGGATCGCTCGTAAGGCACAGGGAGCTCAACAGACAACCTACGGACCAAACCCCTGAAGTGTGAAAAACACTCATCCTTCGAGGCCATGAAAAACACCCAAGAGTACCTCGAAAAATCATCGACAATGACAAGAATATACCACTTCCCACCTTGTGCACTCGAAATTTGGACCAACAGGTGTCCATGTGTAGCAGCTGTCTGGTGCATCGATCATCACTCGGGTGTTGGAGGATGGGAGGCAGCAACCATCTTGCCATGTCGGCAAGGAGAACATACAACATCTTTGACCATCTTGAGTTTAGGCAGGCCACGAATGAGATCATGGCCGCTAACTCGAGTCAAATGATCAAAGCCAATGTGACCAAGTCTCCTATGCCAAAAGGAGAGATCACGGGACTCGAAGCAATAAGGCAATGGAGAGAGTCTCTAGAGGAAAAGAAAAATCAGCACGAAAGACTCTCCAAAACGAGAAATCCCGCAAACAAACTCCCCGAAGAATCGAGGATCCTACAAGAGCTCCTCTTAAAATTGACCTCGAAATCGTCATCAAGAAGCCGAGAGGCAGAAAGCAAGTTGAAATGCAGCTTCTTGACTAAGGCAACGTCCTTAAGAATGAAATGATCGTTAATGCAGACGGTACCTTTAGCAATGACTCTACCCGACGCGGCATCCCCAAAGGTGATTACCTCATCACCGGGATCTCGGTCGAGGAAGAAAACCAGCAGGAGTCTCGGTCATGTGGCGCGAACAGCCGAGTCTACGATCCAAACCTCCTCCTTCCACATCCCTACGGACTGAATCAAAGAGAGTGAAAAGCAGATGTCTCGATGCAGGATAGATCGATGCAGATCTAGGAACCCAATCTTGAGTCAAGCGTGCGATAAACAGCTTGATCCAGCGGAGTAGAAGAATGCAATCGGCACCTCTCCGTGACTCGACTCTCACAAAATCAGACTCGCTCGATGGGGCGTCTGGGAGCGTGCCGGGTTGGTCCGCCGAGGTGCAAAGGCCGGACCATCCCGATCTTCTTCTTGTGAACCTCCCATTGGGAAAGCAAACTCACGCCGCTGATATCTACCTCGATGGGAAAAACGAGGAATATCAAGAGGGCGGCGGAAAGACTGACTCGGGACAGCTCTGGGGCGAAAACCAGAAGAAGCCTGAAAACCAAGCCCCATGCGCTGTCCAAAAACAGGAGACTCTCTAGCTTGTTTATCTGTCTAAAAGCCGTGTGTGCCTTAGGCGCACTCAGAGTCTGGGGATGACCCTGAATACCCCTAAGAGCATGGACACGCTCACGCCGAGAAATCTTGACGCGTCTGAAGCAGAAATCAGCTATATGTCCATCCTTCTGACAGAAGGTGCATGTATACTTCGCCTTGGGGGGTGAAGTAGCATGAGAAGCACCCTTCTCGTCAGACGTCCCGTGGACAATCCCTGCTGATCTAAACAGTGGTGCTCACTTGTGGAGCCACCACTATCTCTCCGCTCTTGGAGGCACGCACGCTGTGATGGCGGATGCGCCCGTGTATGCTCCAAGGCATCAAACCCTAGACCTTGATTGAATCTGCTAATCTTGGACTGATCTAGGATAAGAGTGAGCTTCTTCTTCCCTCCAACACACTTCTCGAGAGTGCGCAGAAGGTCCTGACACGCTCGAAAAAGTGAGGCACAAGAAGAGCAAGGAAGGAGTAGCGAGGAAGAGCCGGATGGAGAAGAAGCGAACTAAGCGATCAAATCTCTCCCTATAAAGAGCAGCCTCAATCTTGAGGGACTACTTAAGAAACACATGGAGAGTCTCTAATCCTACCCACCTGGGCTTTGAGCTTCTTCCTAAGCTCTACATGAATTTGATTCATGTCCTCTGCTACCCCAACACACAGCATGCAACCATTTTGTGACTTAGCTAGTAGATCCTTAGCATATTTTGAGTTTTCAAGCACCAAGTCATCATAAGCATTTTTTAGGTGCATACAGCCCTCACATGAGCTGATTGGGTCCTTAGAAGCATGCTTTTCAAGTTCATCATTTCTAGCAGATAGCTTCCTAAGGTGACAACTCATGGCATCAATTTCAGCGAGAAGCTTAGGGCAATTAGCACATGAAGCATTTGTGTGAGTGTGAAGAGAACTAGCATCAACAGGAATAGAAGCTCACTGGACATGTGCTAGCATCCTTCGACCTAAGTGACTCAAGATCGAAAGCACACTATCATGTAGAGTCCTTAGATTCTCCAACTCCACAAGCAAAGCATCACACAAAGTACTGACTATCAGAGTCTCGGGAGGAACAAGATCTAAGTGAAGCTAACTCCCGAGATAAGGTACCTACTTCCTTCTCTAGATCAACACACTTAGCTCTAGACTTGGAATGAAATTTTCCTAGTTTGATAAAAGCATCATGGAGCTGGTCATAAGAAGGTACCTCCTCCGTGTCATTTGTCTGGCTCGGTGTCGGGTACTTCCATGGCATTGGAGGCCATGAAGCACATGCTTAGGAGAAGTCATCGCCGCCCTTCACCTTCTCTTGCAGTTCATCCTCGTCCTCGTCGCTCCATGTCTCCGTGTCGGAGAGGTCAAGGTCGTCGGCGCGGCAAGGACGCGGTGAAAGAGCTTCTTGCCCTTGGCGAACTTGCGGTGTTTCTTCTCTTGCTGGCTCGCCAGGTGGAGGCTTCTTGTTGCGGTTCTTGTTGATGTAGTCGTTCTTACCCGCACCGCCTTGTTCATAATTGCCCTTCTCCAGCTTGGGGCAGTTTGCCCGAATGTGGTTGGGGCCACCACACTCAAAGCAAGTGAACTTGCCACTCCTCTTTCTATCTCTCACCCTTTTGTAAATGTTCGAAAATTTTCGAGCGACAAGAGCAAGCTCGTCTTCTGGAAATTGTTCCAGAATGTCATCGCTTACGTCGCAAAGAGCGGGGAGAGAAAAACCAGAAGAGAAGTCAAGAGGGGGTCCAGAAGACCCAGTGGGATCGGTAACCAATGCCATCGTTTGGGACTTCGTCCTGCGAGCGACGATGTCGAGCTCATGAGTCTTGAGGCGGGAATACAACCCGTCAAGAGTCAAGGTCGACAAGTCCGTATGGTCCGTGATGGTGGTTACCTTCATCTCCCAAATCCTTAGATCGAGTGCTCGAAGAAAATGCCTCGCATTCTCCGAATCAGTGTATGAACAACCCACTGACCGAAGATTGCTGAGAATCTTTGCAAAACGAGCAAAGCACTCATCAAGGCTCTCACCAGCGTCGCTCAAACTTGTTGTAGTCACGCTTAAATTGATCCTGTCTCACGGACTTGATCTGAGTGGTGCCCTCATGGTAAGCATTGAGGGTCACCCAGATCTCGTGAGCCGATCGTAGGTGAGAGACGCGATCATACTCACTGCGGCTAAGTCCCTGTATGAGGAGGTTCTTGGCCTTAGCGTTTGCCTCAACGTCTGCCATGTTTGCGGCGTTGTAGTTCTCATCGGCCGGATCCTCATACGGGTGCTTCACCTTCTTCCATAAAGATAAGCCCTGGGCTGTGATGTATGTCTCCATGCGAACTTTCGAGCGGATAATCAACTCCAGCAAAAATTGGAGGCTTAGTTGAGTACTTGTCCGTCGCCATGGCTCTTGAGACCGGTCAAGATCTATGAAAGAGCAAAACCGGCTCGATACCAATTGAAAGACCGAGATGGCGATCAGAGGGGGTGAATGATCCCAAATAAAAATATCCCCTACTCAACGTACTCCAAACAATCCATAAAGAAAACCGATGCTCCTTAAAATCGCGAAACCCACAAAAATCGAACGACTTGACAACTATGTGTATCCCTAGCTTACATGGATAGGAACCATGAATCATGTGAGGGATATTTAAATCACAAATTCTGGTTGTCAAGTGTCCAAAGCAAGGAGGAATCAATTCAAATACTTCTTTTCTAAAAGAGATCAAGCCAAAACACAAAAGCCTCTTTTAGAAAAGCAAAAGCAGATTTTCAGGAATTGTCCTCAATTAGAGCAGGTGGATGGTGGACTTCTGTTGCTCCAAACAATTTGGGAATTTTTCAGCCTGTGAGCTGTTGAGTCGTGAAGCACTCCACCAAAAATCACCACCAAACACCTTCTACAAAAAACAGGAAAAATCAAGAACTACGAACAGTCAGGATTTTCAATCAGGAAATTTGGGGCTCGGTTTTCACCTCACAGCTCCCAAATGGTGCATCCAGTGGACTCCAAAATTTTTCCACAGATTGGTATATGAGTCAAGCACCTTCTCCAACAAGAATCAATCAAGAAAGATTTTTCTATATTTTTCTAAAAATCAAAGACTGACTGCTGCGTGAAGAACAAGTTCAGGACAGATTTGCAATCTTGATAGAAACTTGATCTCTAGTCTATCCTAGGGTGCAAGAAAGATGTAAAACCAAATGAGCACCCTCAAGACCTCCTTGATCAACAGCATTTAGAAGGAGAGGAGCAAATCCAAATTGCGAGAAAGTAAATTGCGAGAATTTACATGCGGGAAAGTAAATGCTGAATTTAAATTGCGTAAAGTAAAGACATAATGTAAATGCGGAATTTAAATTCACAAAAAAAGTAAAGAAAATCTTTGTATTTTCTGGTTGGAAGGTTTACAAAGCCTCACTTCATGTGGGCAAAGCTCAAAGGAGCAACTCAAACCTTCAAGTGAGGAGGACACCCTCCCCCTCTATTTATACTACTCTAGGGCCACCTACCACCCTTGGATGAGTCCCAAACCCTAGGGCACTCCACCAAGGGCTAGGATTAACCCTCTCATTTCAACCCACACATGGGCTTTACATGGGCCACATTGGCCATACATGGGTTTTAAACAAAACCCGATCAACCCGATGCAACGGGCCTTCATCCGCCGGACTTGACCGCTCAGTTTCCTCCTCTTCGAGCCTCCAACCCGAACCGGAAACCTTGAGCCACCTCAAGTCCATTTCCTTGACGTCCAAGTGAACCCGGTTTGAGCCCAACCATCTCGTCGGCATCCTCGACCGCTCTGGACCTCGGTTCTCCCAACCTAGTCCCGGTACTTACCAACGACTATAGCTGCCTCAAGAACCTGTACCACAAGGAACAAACCATTTTGCACATACCACAATGCACATACCTTTTCTTCCTGCATGTTAGTCCACAATTATCATTAATTGAAACATGCAATACCGAGTCAAATCAAACTCAAGCCTGAGCACACCTTGCTCAAATAAAGTCAAATACTCATCACAAAAATGGATGGACCTCCACATGGTCCTTCACTCCTTAACGGGTCCTTCGTATGGAGGAATCTACGGTGGCCCATGTACACAACCTTTCGAGAGTTTTTCAGGTACTTGCTATCCGTTTCCTCTAAGCAGTGGATGCAGGCTTTATATCCTTTGATAGATAGGCCCGACAAGTTACCAAGTGCAGGCTAGTCGTTGATGGTTACAAATAGCAATGCACGTAAAATGAAGTGCTGTAACACCCCAAAATTTTGCTTTTATTGAATTCATGTGTGATTTGGCACTTTGGTGAATTTTTGGAATTTTCTGGAATTTATTTGGATTTATTTGGAATTTATTTGAATTTATTCCATTTTGAAATAATTAAAGAATTTAATATTGCAAATAAAATTTTGTTGGAAATATTTTATTTGAGTCCCAAATACCCTAAAATATTTTCCAGAATTTTTCTGGAATTTTTCTGAGTATTTTGCTATTTTTAATGAATTAATTGAATTTAGGAATTATTTTAAATATTAAATCGCTGGAAAATCAAACCGAAGTCGATTCTTGTTCATCCGATCGAGCCCGAGTCAGACTTGAGTTCGAGTCCGACCCGAGCCACATGACTCGACCAAACCAACTCCAAAACCTAATCGATCCCAACCGTTGGATCAAGATCCAACGGTCCGGATCATCCTGTACCGCTTCGGTCGAATCCGGCCCGGATCCGATCGCGTCCACGCGATCGTGGCCGTTGATCGTGCCACGTGGACGGCTGAGCGTCATCGTCCCCGCCGAGTCCGAGCCGGACTCCTCCGCCGCCGCCGTAGTGTAGGATTAGGGTTCCGTCCCGTGCACGCATGCCGAGGGTATTTAAGTACCGGGAGGTACCCCGAGGACCGCCGTGATCCCGCGCCCTCTCTGCTCTACTTCACCGAGCCTTAGTCGCCGTAGATTCGCCGGAATCGCTCGCCGAGCTCTGACACCTCTCCGCTGCGGTTTTGCTTGATTCCGCCGTCCGCCGCCCCTGCCGCCATTGACCCCAGATCCGGAACCCGGCCAGGCGCACCGAAGAGACCCTTCACCTCGCCGAGCACGCCCCAACGCCCGTTCGTGTGGTCGCCGTCCTCGGCCGGCGACCACAACCTCGCCGTGAAGCCATCGCCGACCCGAGCTCCACCAACCGTCCGATCAAGATCCAAGGGCTCGAGATCGCGCCACGTCACCCTCGGTGAGTTCTCCGTTGAAAATCCTAGATCTAATCTCAACCGTTGGATCTAGATCCAGCGGCTTAGGTCGTGCCACGTGGCGGGAATCGCACCAGGCTGGGTGGATCGGGACCGTTAGATCAAGATCCAACGGCCCAGATCAACCCGTGCGCCCAAGCACTTGAGGCCCAAATCCAATCCTAGCCGTCGATTTTCAAACAAACGGCTACGATCGTGCCACGTGTCCAGGGAGCTGAACCGCGCCACGCGGGCGTGCGCGTGGGCCACTGACACGCGGGGCCCGCGTGTCAGCGACCGCACCGTGACGTCACCCATGACGTCATCGGATGGACCCACTGTCGGCCGTGTGGCCGAGCCTCGCCGACGCCAAGAATGACGTCGCCCGAGTGGTCCCACATGTCGATCTCACATGGAGCCGTGGGCCGGGTCCACGGTGAGACCCGAGCCGGCGTGGACTACGCCCATGGACCGGTGACGTCAGCGAACCAATCCGTGCTGCCACGTCTCCATGATGACGCAATAATTACTTTCCGCAAAAGAAATGATTTATTAATTCGAAATATTGATTCAAATTTAGATTCAAACTTCAAACGCTTATAACTTTTGCGTTTCAACTCCGATTTGAGTGATTCAAATTTCTAAATTTGTATAAAATTGAGATCTACCTAAATATGAATTTTATTTAATTTTTGGACTAAAGTTTTTCTCTGCAAAATTATTTAAATGATTATTTAAACTTTAAATAATCATAACTTTGCGTCTTAACTCCAAATTTGCGATTCCAGTTTCTAAAAATCCATAAAATTATGTTCTTTCTGTTTATGGATTTTATTTGGATGTTTGGACACTTTTTGCCTATTGTTTATTTGTGTATTTGCTATTTGCACGCTTACGAGTAGAGCGTTGAAATGGGAAGGATTCGAAGGAGAAGTATTAACTCAGGATCCAACTCAAGACCAAGAACAAGTACTTTTTGAAGGCAAGTTGTGCTTTGACCATGTTGATCCTATTTTGAAATCTATTTTGATTTAAACTATTGCATGCTAGTTCAATTAGAAAAATACTTGGTTTAAACATGGGGGTTAGATAAGTACCAATTTCTTTGTATGACACCTTGATTATTTAAGTATGTGCCATGACCCTTGTCACCCTAGTTGTGGATTACTAGTTGGACATTATTAAATTGCCAACCTGGGTTTAGACCGTTGTAGTATCTTGCTTAGACACACTTTCGTGCTCATAACATGATTTTGGATAATCAAATGTTAATATTGACTTAATGATATATTGAACCTGTTTTGGAAAAGTATCATGTGATGTTGATGGCACGTGGTGCATGGTAATCAAGCGGGGTTTGATAAGCGATTTCGGCCAGGAGCATGTGGCAAAGAGTAATCAGGTGGGCAGTTGTGGCATTGCGAGTGTTGTTTTGGTTTTGGGTAGTCTTGCCCTGGTCACCCTAAGGACTTAACCTTGCAAGCCTTTGAACTGGGTCTAACGTGCAACCACATGTCATGTAATGGGACGGACCTAGTTGACTAAGTTGCTAATAACGCACTGTGGGACCTCGGGAGGTCAACTACACCCTTTGTGTAAGTTGTGCGGGGAGCGTCGGGGTGAGGCTAGGTACCCATCTAACGGTTGATTGGCCTAGACTTCGCCTTAGCGAAGGGAAGGGTTAGTGCGCAATAATCGGGAGGACCACTTGTATTGTTAGAAGTCTCAGAAAGACTTTGTTACTGAACTTCGCCTTTGTGGTGTTTGACTGTATCTTGTGGGTAAAGTGCATAACCTCTGCAGAGTATAGAATCTATTCGAATAGCCGTGTCCGCGGTATTGGACATCGCTCGGGAATTACAGTCAAGGGTTAGATTTTCTCAAAAATAACTTTGGTTTGAAAGGTTGGGTTGGATTAATAATGAAGTTGATAGAAATGTGGTTTAGGATGGGAGAGATGTTTACCAAACTTTTTGAAAAGTTATTTATGTTTTACTTATTTCTACTGCTTTCGAATCTACTTATATTACTTGTCCAATGCTTTTTACTGCAAATATACCTTGAGTTATTCCTTTGTACCAAGCCATGCATATAGTATATTAGCCTGCATTCTGTGCATGACTTGCTGAGTACCAAGTACTCACCCTTGCCTCAACACAACACCAGTTGAAGAGGAGACTACACCAGCTTTGGAGGAGGAACTCCAAGAGGATCCGTCTACTTAGGGAAGCGAGCCCAGTCAGTTGCCTGTGGTATACTGGATGGCGCCACGATGTTATCTGATTTGATTTTCCGCTGCTACTATTTCTCTTTTAATAAGTATCGTCCTGCGAGGCGTACATTTGTGACTTGACCATAAGGTCGAGTACCCAGTTTGACTATGTAAATAAAGTACTCTATTAGTATCGAGTGGTATGATTGTGATATTTACCGATGTTAAGACTGTGTGCACTAGCGCGTTCCTGGACTAGTGCTGAATACACAGAGGGTCCGGATTTGCAAATTCGGGGTCCCGACAAGTGCTCTCTTTTGTACTCATCCCATACACGTACACCATCGTTCCACAATGTTAGCAGATCTTCAACCAACGGTTTGAGGTACACATCGATGTTGTTTCTAGGTTGCTTCGGGCCTTGGATAAGCAACAGCATCATAATGTACTTCCGCTTCATACACAACCAAGGAGGAAGGTTGTAGATACATAGAGTCACGGGTCAAGTGCTGTGACTGCTGCTCATCTCGCCATATGGGTTCATCCCATCTGTAATTAACCCAAACCTTATGTTCTGTGAAATCATGTGCTGAAAAATTGGCTTAATGATGATTTTGGTATTGCAAAGTGGCTGTGCTCATGGCATGTGTGGTGCATGTGCATGTGTTGTTTCAGTTGATTATTTGATATGCTTGTGATAGCATGGTAATTGTTTTGCTTGATGCAATGCGCTCATGTGAGTGGTTGCATGGATTGATCTTGAGTCAAGTCGTGGACTTGTGCTCGTACACGGTTGTGTGTTTGTTCATGTGCAGGTGTTGCTTGAGGTCGAACGTGGTCGGTGACGGGACCGGAACTAGGTTCATGGAGGAACTGAGGTTCGAGACTAGGTTCAGGGAGGAATCGAGGTCTTGGTGATCGAGGATGTCATGCGGAGCGTTCGAACTAGAGAACGGTGCACGTGGTTGCTAGTGAGTCACGTGAGTACGGCAGGTGGGCCGTACGCGTGCAGTTGTATTCGTTTTGAGGTAGTTTGCATGTATTGGGCCATGTTGGGCCAAGTGCACATGCATACGAACTCTTCTAGGGTTTTCTTATAAATAGGGGGAGGTGTCCCCTGTTTATTGTGTGCGTTGATTAGAGTTTGTACTCTTTTGTTTCGGAGTACTGTAACAAAGACTAGACAAAAAGAAATAGAAACTTTTTCTTCAGAGCTCCTGGTTGACGGCGTGTGTACGTGGTAGAAAAGAAGCACAAATCTGTGTGCAGCAGCGGCGGTCGTTCCGCAGCCGAGCTCGTCAGGCCGCGGTCGTCGGCAGAGCCGTGCAACACGAACCGAGATAAGGATCTATGCGACTCCCTACGTAAGAAAAAAGGCGATCGTTTTGCAGTGGCGTGAGACGGCCCGCCGACGTGAGCTTCCGAGGAGACTTGCAGCAGCAGCCAATTAATTCACGTGGAGGCCAACATCAGAAGCTTGGGTATTCCTGTCTTTAGATTGCATGCATGCATTGCATTTACTAATCTCTAAAGAATAACCGTGCCAGCCACATCTTCAAAAGGCAGTCAGCAGATCGGTTGAAGTGCATGAGCAATACGAAAGAGAAAAGGACTTCTAGTCCTATGCGTTGAAGTCCACCAAGGAGGAGACCTGTGCATTGAAGCCTTCTAATTGATTCTTAATTGCATTTTATTGAGCTACCAGCAGGAGTTTAGAATCGCTAGGTTGTGCACACGTCGGCAGGAGACGCCACGCCGAGGCATGAATATGTGATCAGGTGCTTCTCTGTTTTCTAGATTGATTCATTACTTAATGATAGTTTTTAATTTGATCTATTCCAAACCTTCCTAGGGCATTAAGTAATTGATCTAAAAGGTTTGATTGGTTAATTCCTCATAGATTTTGTTTAATCACAAAATTAGGGTTTAATCAATTTTCGGTTCTATTGCCACAGTCAACTTGCGATGCCTATAACTTTTGATCCGTAGATCCGATTGAGTCGATTCTTATTGGGTTAGTTTCTAAATTGAATCTAGTTTCTACAGTAAAATTTTCACATCAATCCGACGATTAGATCTGCGGGAATTAGCGTTTTAGTGAACATCTGTCAATCTGTTTATCCGTGAAACCGAAGCATTTATTTGATTCCGAATTGGGGTGATTTTTTAGTAGATCAAAAATTTGATTTTAGCTTCCGCGCAATCTGAAGGATCATTGTTTTTTGATCCATGTGTTTTTAATGATGAGTATTTGAATATTCGAAGAGATTTGAAAAGATTTGAGTTGATTTGATTTTGGTTTCTTTATTTGAAAAAGATCTGAAACCAGTTTGTTTATTTGAAAAGATTCAGATTTTGCAAAAGAGTTTGGTCTGATTTTTAATTATGCTTTTTGGTTGATTTTATTTGATGCAATGCGCTTGTGTGAGTGGTTGCATGGATTAATGTGAGTCAAGTCGCGGACTTGGGCTCGAAAATTGTTTGTGTGTTTTTCTTCACGTGCAGGTGTCGCTTGAGGTCGAACATGGTCGATGACGGGACCAAGACTAGGTTCAGGGAGGAACTGAGGTCGTGAGGGTTGAGGATGTCATGCGAGATGTTTGGACTAGAGGACAGTGCACGTGAGGTCGAGATCGTTGCAGCGTAGCGGCAGGTGGTCGTACGCGTGTATACGAATTTTTTGTGTGTGTGCATGCAAGTGTGTGTGCGTGTGCATGCATGTGTGTGTGTGATGCATGTGTGAATGCATTTAATACAAGTGTGTGTGTGATGCATGTGTGAATGCATTTAATACAAGTGTGTGTGGTGCATGCAAGTGTGTGTGTGTGCATGCATACGAATGCATGTGTTGCATGCATGTGTGCGTGAGTGCATCGTGTGTGTGCGTGCTGTGTGCGTGGTGTGTGTGAGTGCTGCATGCGTGTGTGCGTGAGTACCGAGTCGTGTTTGTGCAGGATTCCGAGAAATGTTCGGTTGCTGTCCAATGTGTTGTGCGAGAGGAGTTCGGCCGATTGGTTGCTGTCCGAGTTTGGTATGGAAACTAATCGTTTGATCCGAATACAAGATGGAATAGGTGGCTGTGGAGTCCTTTAAATAGAGGTTGTAAGGGCTTAGAAATTTAAAGCAATCAATCAAGCAAACAATTGTTCAATCAAGCACAAGGTGAAAAGAAGAGCTTGTATGCTCTATTAGTTTGTTTAGGGTTTACTAATCATTGAAGATTAGATGATTTTTGGTGTCATCTTGTTGAAGATGGCTTTGGAATAAAAAGATAAGTTTATGCAATATTCTCTTATTTTTTTTCGCTTTGATTCTTGATTAGAAGGATTGTTCGATTTTTGATAGAACTAGTTTTGATTTATGTTCGACTTGTCTCGCTAATTAATCTAGGGTTTTTAATCTCTACGATATTATATATTCTTCCGCTATTTAGGGGTCTTTAATCTCTACGATATTAGATATTCTTCCGCTATTTAGGGGTCTTTAATTTTCCAAAAGAAATAGTTGAATTTTATTCGGCATCTATTCACCCCCCCCTCTAGTTGCCTACTCGGTCCTACAAGTGGTATCAGAGCAAGGTTCTACTAATCCATCTTAACAGGTGATTAGTAAACAGTAAGTTATGGCAACAGAGAAATACTCGAACAAACCGCCAATCTTCGATGGCACAGACTTCCCCCACTGGCGGATCCGGATGACTGCAAATCTTCAAGCTCAAGGTAACGCGATTTGGCGCAATGTAAAAATTCCGTACGAGCTTCCTTCTAATGATGATATTGATAAAATCGAGTTTGAAAAAGATGTTGAAAACAATAATAGAGCTAGAAACATATTGCTTCAAGGACTTGTTAGAAAAGAATTTGATAGAGTCTGTCATTTACTCACTGCTCATGAAATTTGGAAATCTCTTCAAGATTATCATGAGGGCACTGACTCTGTAAAAGAAGCTAGGCAAGATCAATTTAAAAAGGAATACACTAGATTTGAAATGAACTCTGGAGAATCTCTAGATGATTGTTTTGCTCGCTTTAACAGAATCTTAAACAATCTTAGAGCTGTAGATGTAAAGTACACTGACTCTGAAAATGCTAGACATTTCCTATCATCTCTTGATCTTAAAATCTGGCAAATGAAAGTGACTGCATTCAGGGAGGCTCACAAGATGAGTGAAATGACATTGGATAAATTATATTCTAGTCTCAAGACTTTTGAGATAGACATTGTTTCAAGAACATCCAATGATATCTCTATGGCTCTTAATGCTAATTCTTCATATGATAATGCTACTAGTTCTTCATCATCATATTCCATTTCTGCTTTGAGTGCTCTTAGTGATGAACAGCTAGATCAAATACCAGAAGATACACTTGCTCTTCTTTCCAAGCGTGTCAATGCAGCTTACATGAGATCAAGGGAGAGAAGAGGAGCCTCCATCCACTGCTACAACTGCGGCAAGGCAGGGCACATCCGTGCTAACTGCTTCAAGAACAAAGATAGAGACGAGAAGGATCAAAGCAACTCCTCCAAATCCTTCCGGCCAAAAGAGAGCAAGGACAAAAAAAAAACAACGAACGAAAAAGATGCTCAACAAAGTCTTCGCTGCAATTGGTCGCTTAGACTTAAGCGACATTGATGACTCAACTGACGATGAGAAGGAAGCGAAGCAAACGAAGCTGAACGAGAAAGATTTCACCGGACTGTGCTTCATGGCGAAAGGGAACACTAGTGATTCTAGTTACAACGACAGTACCTCCAGCGACGGTGATGAGGTAATACCTTCGTATGATGAGCTTTGTGAAGTTTTAGTCATATTGAGAAAATCTTTAAGAAAATCTTCACTCAAAAATAAAAACTTAGAGAAAGATCTATCCATCTTTGAAAATCGAAAACTTTGATCTTAGAAATTCAAATTCTGAAAAGACATGTGATTCTTGCTTAGATCTCAAATTTGAAATTAAATATCTGAAAGAGGAACATATGATTAAACTAGAACAAGTTTATGCCAAACAATTGAAAAATGAAAAACTTGTGAAAAATGTTGGTTGCTCTACTGATGGTTTACATGGTCAAACTTCTTGTTCTAAATGTCCCATACTAGAATTGAAGTTGCATGATGCAGATGCTAAGATTACTCAATTGTTTAATGATTTGCTTACACATGAAGTTCTTTCATGCTCAACTTGTCGCAAGCAAAAGAAAAAGTAGATGTTTCTGTAATAATTGTTTAACACTCTCGAAAAATTGATTACTTGGAAAAGTCTTTAGAACGTTTTACTAAAGGAAAGAAAAATCTAAATATGATTTTGGATCAATCAAAAGTCAGCACTCATCACAAAGGTTTAGGTTTTGATCCTTATGCTCATCACAAATCATATGCTCCTACTATTGTTAAAACTCTTGAAAGTGGAAAGTTTGAAATTGTCAAAGAACACGAAAAGCTGTCTTCAAATCTGCTGGAATTTTATCTTCTACTATGATGAATGCAAATGTTGCTTCTGTTTCTAAAGTCAAACCATTTGTTAAGTACAATTGCACTCATTGTGGAAAAGATGGTCATTTGATGAATTTTTGTTTTAGACTAGCCAAACAACAGAGAAAGGAAAATTCAAAGGCTAAATCTAACTTTAGACAAACACGTATCATTTCTCCACATGTTCCGCTAGTGAAAGCAAACAAAATACCTGGAAATTCATTTACTTTGCATTCACAAGCTTTTGTACGATCACCTCCTCGTCGAGTGATTCAGTGCTAGATACCTAAATCATATTTCTCTAACCCCAGCGCTGAATCCTCGACATCTTCTGTTCATAACATGTAGGTGGTACGAGAAGGAAAGGAGAACATCTGGGTTGTTGATTCAGGATGCTGCCAACACATGACAGGCAACCCAAGTTGGTTCTCCTCCCTAACAAAAGCATCTGGGAACGAAACAATCACTTTTGGAGATGCTACTACTGGACGCGTCATTGCAAAAGGTACAGTGAAGGTGAATGATCACTTTACTTTAAAGAATGTCTCTTTGGTGTCTAAATTGAAATTCAACCTTCTGTCTGTATCTCAATTATTGGATGAAAACTTTGAAGTTAGTTTTAAACCAAATGCATGTAGAGTACTCGATGCTTCTGGAAACTTGACTCTTGAGATATCTAGACTTGGAAAAATTTTCATAGCAAATTTTAGCAATGCTTCAAGTTCACATTCTTTTGTTGCTTCAGAATCTAGAAATCTCAATTTTTGGCATCGTCGGTTAGGTCACATGGGCTTTGATCTGTTATTTAGATTGAGTGGTCTAGACTTAATTCGTGGCTTGCCAAAATTAAAATCTTGCAAAGACAATGTTTTTGCTTACTGTCGAAATTGTAAGATGGTTGGAGCCCCACATGCTCCTGTCTCTCTGTAATGACCACTGGCCCTGGTCAACTTCTTCACATGGATCTGATGGGACCATCTCGAGTACAATCACGGAGGTAAGTGGTACTTTCTAGTAATAGTTGATGATTATTCGAGATACTCTTGGGTGCATTTTCTGTCTTCAAAAGATGAGATTTTTGGACTCTTTCATGTCTTCATTAAGAGATTGATAAATGAATTGCCTAACTCATTGAAAGCCATAAGAACAGATAATGGTACAGAATTCAAAAATGCCTTGTTTAAATCTTTTTGTGAAACTAATGGGATTGAACATCAATTTTCTTCGCCTTATTCTCCCTCACAGAATGGTGTTGTAGAAAGGAAAAATAGAACTTTGATTCAAATGGCTAGAACTATGCTAGATGAATACAACACTTCAAGAAAATTTTGAAATGAGGCAATTTCTTCTGCTTGCTATATATCAAATAGGATCTATCTCAGAGCTTTACTTGGTAAAACATCTTATGAACTGAGATTTGATCGTAAACCATCTGTTTCTCACTTACGAGTGTTTGGTTGCAAATGCTTTATTCTTAAACATGGAAATCTTGATAAATTCGAAGCTCGTAGTACAGATGGCATCTTCCTTGGTTATTCGTTGCACTCTCGTGGATATCGTGTACTTGATTTATCGACTAACAAAATGTTGGAGACATGCGATGTTACTTTTGATGAGGCTAGCCCTGGAGCTAGACCCGACATTTCAGGTTCACGAGAAGATTTAGAGCCAATCTTTTTGGATAAAAGATTCGAAGAAAATGATGAAGATAATGATGATGATGAGCTCATACCTACAGAACGGGAAGATGTTCCTGAACCAATTGATGTGACTACTACTTCAGATTCTCCTACACCTCCCATGACGACTGAAACAACTGGACCTCCCCTTGCATTACGAAAAACCATCCTCTGAACAAATTATTGGAAATCTTCATGAAAGGGTGACACGTTCTAATTCATCTCAAACTCTTTTATGCATGCATTCTGCTTTTGTTGCAAATTTTGAACCAGAAGAATATTACACATGCTTTAGCGATAGTTCTTGGGTTGATGCGATGCATGAGGAGTTAGAGAATTTTGAACGAAATAAAGTTGGGTCTTTAGTGGAACCTCCTAAAAGTCAAAACATTATTGGAACAAAATGGGTTTTTAAGAACAAGCTGAATGAAGATGGAATAATTGTTAGAAACAAAGCTAGACTTGTAGCTCAAGGTTACTCCTAACTTGAAGGAATTGATTTTGATGAAACTTTTGCTCCTGTTGCTCGTTTAGAAGCTATTCGCATTCTTTTGGCGTTTGCAGCTTCAAAAGGTTTTAAGTTATTTCAAATGGATGTGAAAAGTGCTTTTCTAAACGGTTTTATAGAAGAAGTTTTTGTGAAACAACCTCCTGGCTTTGAAAATGAAAATTTTCCTAATCATGTATATCATTTGTCAAAAGCTCTTTATGGATTAAAACAAGCCCCTCGTGCTTGGTATGATAGATTAAAAGGCTTCTTGCTTCAACATAATTTTGAGATGGGAAAAGTTGATAAAACTCTATTTACTCAAAATTCAAATGATCAATTTCTTGTGGTGCAAATTTATATGGATGATATTATCTTTGGAGGATCCTCCCACTCTCTTGTGTTGCATTTTTCTGAGCTAATGTCCAGGGAATTCGAGATGAGTATGATGGGAGAGTTGACATACTTTCTTGGATTTCAAATCAAGCAAGCGAAAGACGGGATCTTCCTGCACCAATCCAAGTATACAAAGGAGCTACTAAAGAAATTCGATATGGGAGAAGGAAAGTGTCCAATGAGCACAACAACAATTTTGGATCCTGACGAAAATGGTGTCGAGATGGACCAAAGGAATCTGAAGCATGATTGGATCATACATTTGATCGCCGAGGCACGACATACATTTTGCAGTATGTTTGTGCGCTCGATTTCAAGCCTCTCCTCGAGAATCACATCGACAAGCAATTAAAAGAATTTTCAGGTATCTTCGCTCCACTTCTGAATTTGGTATTTGGTATTCTTGTTCTTCTTCGCTTACACTCCTAGGATATTCTGATGCTGATTTTGCGGGGTGTAGATTAGATAGAAAGAGTACTTCTGGCACATGTCATTTTCTTGGCACTTCACTTGTTTCTTGGTCTTCTAAGAAACAGTCCTCGATTGCTCAATCTACTGCTTTGAAAATTTGAATACGTTGCAGCCGCTAGTTGTTGTTCATAAATTCTTTGGGTAACTTCAACTCTTAAAGATTACGGCATTAACTTTAATAGTGTTCCACTTCTTTGTGATAATACTAGTGCAATTCACATCGCTAAAAATCCTGTTCAACATTCAAGGACTAAACACATTGATGTTCGATATCATTTTCTTAGAGATCATGTTGAAAAAGGAGCTATTGAACTGAAATTTGTAGATTCGAATGCTCAAATTGCTGATATTTTCACTAAGCCGCTTGATTCTTCTCGCTTTGCTTTCTTATGCGGCGAACTTGGGATCATTCATCCCCATGGGTTGATTTGAGGGGGAGTCTTGATTTTAACTCTTTCATTTGTGTTACTTGACTTTGGTTACTACAAGGAGCTATTTTGACGTTACACTTAAAGAAAACTCCCCTGTTTTCATTGCATCATGTAGTACAAAGCTCTGTTGACTATTCTTGTGTATATAGTCAAATTAATGCTACATTGCTTCACTTCTCACTAAAAGACTAAAAGACTAAAATAATTTAATTTGAGATGCTTTTCGAGAATATTTTGGCTCTTGTTCATTATGGTATTGCATTTGTGAAATAGGCTTAAAAGTTTCTTGTCATCTGTTGAAAGGCTAGAGCTGATTAGAAACTATGTGTGAGCTTTTTGTTGGACTTCAAATGATCATTATGAGTCTCAAGCAAAACCAGTGTTTTAATGATAAAAGCAAGTTGAAAAAGATGCAAGCAAAAGCTACTTGGCTAAACACAAGTTTAGTACAATGTGCAGCTTCCTTGCCAGGGATTTAAATGCAAAAGATGCAAGAAATGGCTACTTGTCTAAACAAAAGTTCATAACAATGTGAAGCCACTTGCCAGTTTAAACTGAAAAAGATACAAGAAAGAACTACCTACTCATACACAAGTATGGGCTAGTGTGCAGTTACTTGTCATCCCTTTTGATCAACAAAGAAAAATTCTCAAACCTCCTAAAAGAGAAAATGGACATTCAAATATTTTTGAAAAGGTTTGAGACAAACATTAGTGAATTTGAAAGTATCTCTTTGCTCATGATAGATTTTTTTTGGCTTTGGCAAAATCAGTTTATGACATTTTACTTGTTTGCTCTAATTTGCTTATGCAACAACTTTTCTATGTGTTAGAGCCTCCATATTCTCACAATTTGCTTTCTCATCGGATAAATTGATACAAAATGTGAAAACTCTCGTAAAAACTCTCCAAATGCCTTACTTTGATTATATACCTTCAATATTCTTCAAAGCTTGAGATACTGCATTCATTAAGGGGGAGTTTTGAGATCTTGATGACTATTTTGTCAAAAAGGGGGAGAGCAAGTCAAGAAGAAGAAAAATAAAAAGAAAGGAGAAATTCAAACTGTTTGAGAATTTGGATTTACTTGGTCTTTACTTGGTCTTGGAATCTTTTTGGTCTCAAACTCTCTCAAACTCTCATTTGGTATTTTTCTATACCTTTGTCAAATCTTATATTGTGTTTTGTCAAATTACTCATCAAGGGGGAGATTGAAGGATCATTGTTTTTTGATCCATGTGTTTTTGATGATGAGTATTTGAATATTCGAAGAGATTTGAAAAGATTTGAGTTGATTTGATTTTGGTTTCTTTATTTGAAAAAGATCTTAAACCAGTTTGTTTATTTGAAAAGATTCAGATTTTGCAAAAGAGTTTGGTCTGGTTTTTAATTATGTTTTTTGGTTGATTTTATTTGATGCAATGCGCTCGTGTGAGTGGTTGCATGGATTAATGTGAGTCAAGTCGCGGACTTGGGCTCGAAAATTGTTTGTGTGTTTTTCTTCACGTGCAGGTGTTGCTTGAGGTCGAACATGGTCGATGACGGGACCAAGACTAGGTTCAGGGAGGAACTGAGGTCGTGAGGGTTGAGGATGTCATGCGAGATGTTTGGACTAGAGGACAGTGCATGTGAGGTCGAGATCGTTGCAGCGTAGCGGCAGGTGGTCGTACGCGTGTATACGAATTTTTTGTGTGTGTGCATGCAAGTGTGTGTGCGTGTGCATGCATGTGTGTGTGATGCATGTGTGAATGCATTTAATACAAGTGTGCGTGTGCATGCATGTGTGTGTGATGCATGTGTGAATGCATTTAATACAAGTGTGTGTGGTGCATGCAAGTGCGTGTGTGTGTGTGTGCATGCATACGAATGCATGTGTTGCATGCATGTGTGCGTGAGTGCATCGTGTGTGTGCATGCTGTGTGCGTGGTGTGTGTGAGTGCTGCATGCGTGTGTGCGTGAGTACCGAGTCGTGTTTGTGCAGGATCCGAGAAATGTTCGGTTGCTGTCCAATGTGTTGTGCGAGAGGAGTTCGGCCGATTGGTTGCTGTCCGAGTTTGGTATGGAAACTAATCGTTTGATCCGAATACAAGATGGAATAGGTGGCTGTGGAGTCCTTTAAATAGAGGTTGTAAGGGCTTAGAAATTTAAAGCAATCAATCAAGCAAACAATTGTTCAATCAAGCACAAGGTGAAAAGAAGAGCTTGTATGCTCTATTAGTTTGTTTAGGGTTTACTAATCATTGAAGATTAGATGATTTTTGGTGTCATCTTGTTGAAGATGGCTTTGGAATAAAAAGATAAGTTTATGCAATATTCTCTTATTATTTTTTGCTTTGATTTTTGATTAGAAGGATTGTTCGATTTTTTATAGAACTAGTTTTGATTTATGTTCGACTTGTCTCGCTAATTAATGTAGGGTTTTTAATCTCTACGATATTAGATATTCTTCCGCTATTTAGGGGCCTTTAATTTTCCGAAAGAAATAGTTGAATTTTATTCGGCATCTATTCACCCCCCCCCCTCTAGTTGCCTACTCGGTCCTACACAATCATTCACCCCCCCTCTGATTGCTATATTAGTATATATCGATCCTACATGTTCCTTGCATCCTCAGCATAGTTCGGGTATGTTCTATTGACTTTCCTCCACTGGGAGCCATCAGCAGGGTGTCTTAGCCTTCTGTCCTCCTTACGGTCTTCTTTGTGCCAGCGCATCATCTAGACATGCGCTTTGTTCGCAAATAAACGCTTCAATCGGGGTATTATAGGGAAATACCACACCACCTTAGCAGGGGGCCTCTTCTTCTTACGCTGCCCCTCTACCTCACCTGGGTCATCACGCCTGGTCTTATACCGCGAAGTTTTGCACACCGGACAAGCATCCAAATCCTCGTACTCATTGCGATAAAGGATACAATCGTTACGACATGCATGTATCTTCTGTACCTCCAACCCCAATGTGACACTACGGAATGGTGTGACATTATTTAATGTGAATGTTAAGGTCAAAAACTTTATGAAATATGGTATTGGAGGTTAAAACCATATGGTAGGAGGTTTAATAGCGTCTCCGGGGTTTTGGGCCTTTCCGGGGGAGTTTGGGCCTAAAAGAGGGGGTTGTGGGCTTTGGTGGGATGGAGTAAGAGTCCATTTAGGACTAGGATTCAGGTTTGGGGCTGGTAAAAGGGGGCTCCCCTGCCCCTTGTGCGCCCCACCCCTCCCATTGTGCGCCCCCACCTCCTCCTCCCTTGCCTAGCCGCCCCACCTCCCTCTGCCTTGGCCATGCGCCCCCTCTCCTCCACCTCCTTGCTGCCCTAGGGTGGCCTCCCCACCCCCTGCACCTCGAGGATCCATCCATTGGAGCGAGGAGCGAACCGGGAGGAGATCCATTCAGTTTTCGTGCGTTGGGCAAAGGTATGGCCATGGGAATCCTTGGGGATGGTCTAGGTACTGTTCTAAGGGTGTTTATCAAGTTTTTAGATCAATTGGTGGTGCTGGATTTGAGTAGATTGGATTAGATCTAGAAGTTGCCACGTTCTCTGTTTCGGGCAGCATGAGCAGTCGACCTAGGGTTTGGTTTTTCGCCAATTTAGAGTCGGAATTTGGTCGTACGGATGTTGAAGAAGTTGTAGGTAATTTCAATACCTTTCAGTGGGTATAAAGAACTTTAAATTCCACCCAGCCATTTGAAAGTTATGATCATTTTACTGAGCATATTAAAATCTGTGACGTGATTGGAACAGATCACGGTATTTTGTAGATTAAACAACTTTAGATTCCGAATCAGAATTTCTGTATACTTAGGAAAAGCTAGGAAATTTCCTAAGCTACGCGAGGATGTACTCGTTTAATTGATTCGGAGTCCCAGAACCCAAGTTATGCCTTTTGGAAGGCTGTTGTCCCGACGGGACAGAACCGCTGTTTTCGGGTTTTGCGAGTAGTTGGCAATGTCGGGGTAGATGAGGGATTGCGTACTGTTTTGTGGGCTTGATTGTGAGTGTGTGGTCCCTATGTGCAGGTGGTGTGACCCCGGGAGGGCCTACTACTTCTCGCCAATCAGTCGCCCGTGGTTGAGGCAAGTGTATTGTAATGGATAGCGGTTTGTAGGTTGCTTGTTGAGAATAGATGAAATTGGTTATATGATATGATCACTTGCCATGCTTTAATGATTGCCAATGATATGATGAATATGCTTACTATGTTATGATGCCATGTGTTATTGTAAAGGTGATTTATGATGTTGGCATATTTGCATACATGACATGGCATGATACATGGCCCGGGCGATGAGAAAGTCATAACTAATCCGGGGAAGGTCGGTGAGAAAGTTATGCCTATTCCGGAGAGCCAATGAGTAAGTCCTACATCGTGATTCCATTCACCGCGGTGAACGGAAGCGAGGAGTAGGCACCCTCCATCTTCGGGATGGAAGGGGGGAGAGGGTGCACACCGACGGGTGTGTACTCAACCATACCGGTATGAGTTTCGAAGGAGACATGAGCATCGCATTGCACTGCATACATATTGTTGATGATGATGATATGTGACCATGAATGAGATGGTTTACATGATGTGAGATATTATTGCTATGTAATTGTTTATGTTTATACCATTGCAATATACTTGCTGAGTGATGAACTCACGCTTGTGTTTATGTTGTTTTCTTTTAGGTACCATGAATCCGACATGCGGGAAAGGGAGCTAGTCACACGTCATCACTTAGCATCACACATTTAAATAATGACATGTTCCTTCCCTTATGGTTATGGTTAATTCATTGAGCTAAACTGTGTTTTCGATGATTCGTTGGTCGTTATGAGTAAATGATTAGTCCATATTTTTCATGTGATGGATAGAATTTATATCCTTAGTGGTATGGTGGCTGTTTTCCCGTTTGATCATGTTATTGCTATCGTTCATTATGCTATATTGACATGTTATTATTGTTGTTGCTTCAATTCATGTTAAAACAAAGGAGATGCTGCCGAAATTTCGGTTTTTAGCATGTGCGCCTTTTCTGTAATTTATGTTTAATTGTGGTATTTAGATGTTGTTTAGTCTATGTTTGGTAGCATTCGGGCATATTAAATGCCGGGGTGTTACACCCAAAGGGTAGACAACTTGTTTGGCATTGTACGTAGTTTCGGGCAGTGTGATCTCCTCTGGAAGTATCTTCTTGATGAGGCATAACAACTCATCGAATCCCTTATCAGACAATCCATTGGTCGCCTTCCATTGCATCAGTTCTAGTGTAGTACGCAACTTTTTATGGCCATGTTGGCAGTTTGGGTACAACAGTGTTCTGTGGTCCTTCCATAGGCGCTGAAACTTTTCGTAATGTCTTTCATCGATGTATTCTCCCTCTCCATCAAGCAGCATCTGGTCTAGGTCATCATTGCCAAACTCCCCAAATGTATCTTCGCAAGAGCCGGGTTGGCCAGCGTCTAAGATATTGTTCACCTCTTCTTGTTCACCGTCTTCTTGTATAATCTCTTCTTCACCGTGCTTGGTCCAACAGGTATAGTTTGTCATGAAACCTCTTGTGAGCAAATGGAAGTGAAGGTGGCTGGAGTTTGGCCACTCCTTCTCATTCTTGCAGTCTATGCATGGACAACATATGTAGCGTGACGTCGTGTATGCATCGGCTGCACGAAGAAAATCTTGCAAACCCTGCAAGAACTCTGGGGAGCGTCGGTCCATGTACATCCATCGCCGGTCCATCTACATTATATTAAATCAAGGTGGCTTTTAGCTCATTTTCCGATAATGAAGTGTTCAACATTTCCCAAAATCCAAATCAAGACAACTATATTTTTAAAATGATTTTATTTCATAAAATACATTAAAGGCACTATATTTCATTACATATTTTTCCATAAAATGATTATTTGCTCCGGTATTCATACTCGACAAGTTTTTGCAACCTACTAAAATAATTAGTAAATGAAAATCTAGATTCAAAATTCTTCATCAATCGATGGAACCTGTCGGTGTATTTTACACCAAGGTGCCCACGTCACCGCAATAAAAGTGATCGCCCAGTGGACAGGTGGTGTTCAGGCCCCGACGCTGGCGGTCAGTCCAAGTGATCGCCCGGCGGCCAGGTGACGTTCAGGCCATGACGCTGGCGGTCAGTCCAAGTGATCGCCCGGCGGCCAGGTGGCGTTCAGGCCACGCCGCTGGCGGTCAGCAAGGGTAGTCGCCCAGTGGAAAAGTGGCGTCCAGGCCGCCCCACTGGCGCTCAGCTCCCAAGGTCATCTCGTAGTCTGCGCCGCTGCACGGAGGGTCAAAGGCATTTAATTTGTATCGTGCTCATTACATGAGGGTAATCAAGGCTACAGTATTGCGGCGCGTGTTCCCCATGCGCGCATTTATTATGGGTGACGTCACGGCGACATCCCTCCCCCTGACAAAGCAGGTAGGGTTGGCATACGTGCGGGGCCTGAGGCCGGGACAAAGACAGCTGTATCAGAGTATTAAATGCAATGTAAGAACAATGACAGGTGTATTAAATGCGATATGGCAGTGTAATAAGGGTGTGTGCGGTACACTGTTGTAATAAGCCCCCATGCGCCCCAGCCAGCCCTAGTATAAAAGGGAGCCGGGGTGCATGGGAGAAAGGGTTCGAAAGTGTTGGCCATTTTCCCCAAGAATACAAGCAAAGAATAAGCAGGACTAGGGTTATTACTCCTTAGGAGGGCCTGAACCTGGGTAAACCCTAGTGTCATCTTGCATTCTTCGCCATTGATCCCTTCTTCTCCCTCTCTCGAGCGATCCCCACGAAAGGCCCCTGTCCGAACTTCATCTACACCCGATTCGCTGGTGTTTGTTGGCTCGTCAGCGTTGGTGCCGGGCGATCACTTGGACAGACCGCCAGCGTCGGGGCCTGAACACCACCTGTCCGCTGGGCGATCACTTTTATTGCGGTGACGTGGGCACCCTGGTGTAAAATACACCGACAGAACCAAAACCTAAATATTAATGCAAGCAAAATTTCACGACAGCTTTGCTCAAATTTTCAAAACTTTTTTTGAAAACTTTTTCACAAAATTTTTTAAAACTTTTCTCGAATCTTGAACTCATTTTATATTTTCTGTAAAGCCATTTATATTTTTGATATTGTTTTAATTCTCAAATGAATTTAAAATTCTTCTTTTTTTCTACATAACTATTGCCATTTGAAGATCCTAAACTCCATGATTTTCATTCACCATTCTTAATTTCCCCAACTATATATGCACCATCCTACATCGAACGATGGAACTAAAACGTAAATTTGAGCTAGATCCACACCTTGAATGCGAGCTATATTATAATCCAAGCAAATTTAAGCTTAGTTACCTTGGTTGCGAGTAAATTTTTGCATCCTACTTGAAAAGATCGAGCTAGAACTTTACATTTGTAATATTTCATCGATTAATAGAAAAGATCAAATTTTCTTTATAATTCAAGCAAAGAAGAGGCACCATTTAACACCAAATGTAGTGAGGAATGATGTTACTAACCTTAGTTACATTGGTTGCGAGTGAAATGACCAAAAATTTAAAATTTGGGCAGCACCTCCCCTTCCTTGGAGCTCTTGCCCGAACTCCTGTTCTTCTCGCCGGCTGATCAAATGAGCTTGGTCTGATAGAGAGCGGGAGGAGGAAGAATATTAAATTGTGATATAGTACCAGTTGAACGCACAAGCCGGTACTGATAGTTTCCAATCAGTACCGGTTCGTGCCTTGAACCGGTACTAATATCCACCTGCATTTGTAGCCATTGCTACTAGATAGTACCGGTTCGAAATACAAACCGGTACTAATGTGACTATTAGTACCGGTTGGTACCTCTAACCGGTACTGGCCACACCTGAGACGTTTGTTCATCCAAACGAATGCCTCTACGAGTTGAGACAGAGTACATGCGTCATCCAAACACCCCCGAGGCGTATGTTCAATTGAAAAATCAGAACTACAGGCATGCGTATGTTCATCAAATAGAATGAACAGCTAATATTTAATATTGTCCAAAGTTAAAATGCTCAAATATATAATAAAATTACATAGTGGATAACATTACATAATTAAAAAGTTTAATTATTTTGCGGTCACAGACGAATTAGTACTCGTCGTCGTCACTCCGCGGGGGGCTGCCGTTGTCATCGCTATCATCGCAGTCACTGCTGTCATCATCGGCGGCGGCGGCGGGGTGAACGTCGTCCTTAGAGGAGTAAGAGGATGAGCTCCCCCAGCGGATGACGGTAACGTTCTCCTCCTCCTCCTTCTCCTCCTCCTCGTCGTCGTCGTCCTCCTCCTCCTCGTCGGCGCGCTTTCTTTTGTTGGTGGCGGCGGGAGGTGCCTGGGGTGGAAGCGGCACCGGGGACAATGGCTCAGAGTCAGAGGAGTCGTCAGAGCTGGCGGGAGACACAGGCTTTGCCATGATCGGAAGAGGAAGATCGAGACCGGTCTCTGTCAATGCAGCTTCTCCATCTCGCTCACCATGTCTCTGTTTATAGATCGCTAGGATCGGAAGACGAAGAGAACAGGATGAACACGAAGAGGTGACGCGCGTGAGACTGTGCGTTGAATACACCAACCGGCGCTTATCGATGCAGGTTGGTTACATAACCGATCTTGATGTGGTATCATTAGTACCGGTTGGTTACACCAACCCGTACTAAGAAGCCAAGGAGCAGAGCAGGTTGCTTAGTACCGGTTCATGTAACCAACCGGTACTGAAGATCGAGAATCAGTACCGGTTGGTTACATGAACCGGTAGTAAGTAGCCTGCTCTGCTCCGGGGCTTCTTAGTACGGGTTGGTGTAACCAACCGGTACTGATGATACCACATCAGCAACGGTTGGTGTAACCAATCGGTACTGATGACCCCCCCCCCGGACCTGTAGACCGTTGAACTGGGACTGATGTAAAAATCAGTCCCGGTTCATGCATGACCGGTACTGATGGACCAGTATGGAAGGTCAGATCTGTAGTAATGTCTTTGTCTCATATTGAGATCTGGCTAAGTAAAGATATACTTTAGACTCTTATGGTTCATATATATCTCACATCTATTTCCAATAAGATAATGACGCCATAACTTCAAAGCATGCACTATAGCAGCTAACTTCAAATCATGCATCGGATAATTCTCTTCATGCGGCCTTAACTGTCTTGAAGCATATGAAACACCTTACCATTCTACACCAACACCCATCCAAGTCCTTAACGCGAAGCATCACAATATATATCAAAGCTTTTTTTGAACATCTGGCAATACTAACACAGGTGCAGGTGGCAATTGCTTCTTTAGCTCTTGAAAACTCCTTTCGCACTCTAGCGTTCATGCGAACTTCTTCTCCTTTTTCAACGATTGCGTAAGTGGCCTGGCAATTGTAAAGAATCCTTCAATGAATCGATGGTAATATCCCGCCATTCCAAGGAAACTATGAATCTGAGTAACCAACTTTGTTTGCTCCCAATGTAACACTGCTTCTACTTTACTTTAGTCCAAGTCCACAGTAACTCCTTCAACAGTCATTACATGACCAAGGAATTCCACCTTCTTCCAAAAATCACATTTGCTAAAATTAGCATATAGTTGCTATTCTCGTAACTTCCCAAGAACTAACCTCTGGTAGAAGCATGTTCTTCTCTCGTCTTAGAATAGACAAGAATGTCATCTATGAACACGACAACAGACTTATCTAGGTATTCCATGAAAACCTTATTCATCACGTTCATGAAACATGCATGTGCATTAGTCAATCCAAATGACATGACTGTAAACTCATAATATCCTCCACACAAATCTTCAACTGATGATATCTTGATCGAAGATCTATCTTGGAGAAAACTCCAGCTCCTCTTAACTGATCAAACAAATCATTGATCCTGGGGTAGTGAACACTTGTTTTTTGTCATCACTTCATTAAGCATACGATAATCAATGCACATCCTTAATCTACCATCTTTGTTTATAACAACAAAATAGATGCTCCCCATAGCGACGAACTAGGTCTTATGAAACTGTTGACACCCAAATTTGGTATGTGACCGATTTCTGTTAAAGTCGGTTGTAATAATTTTTGGTAAGGGGTGAATTGTAATTAGAGACAGGTGCATTCTTGGCAAGATGTAACTAATTAGAGTCATGGGCCAATACGTTTTCAGTAGATTGTATCTGATGTTGGCTTCATATAAGAAAAGCGAGTCCGATACGGGAAGTTCAGGAGATTAAAAAGGATACGATCGGGCCTAATATAGCAAGAAGAAATTAAGGCTGACACAGACGGTTGAAGAGATCGAGAGTGGTATAGTCTAGGCTGAAGGCTCTAAAAGAAGGCGATGGGCAATATTGAAGACAATAGCCAATTAAACAACACAAACTTGTTCTACTTTTACTTTACTTTTCGCCTAGGAGTAGCTCTTAGTTCTGTAATCCTTTCCTTGTAATTCGCTTTTGATCAATAAAGTTGTGCATCGCTGATTGTTGATTATCATTGAATTATGCCAAATTAGGTCTACTTCTTCTCCGATCTTGCTGCGCATCGCCTTTTTTTTTGGGAAGAATGATCTTTATTTTCATCTAATCAACTCCATCAGGTTGATTAGATTTATCCGTTACCACAATCTGTATCGACTTAAATAAGTCGATAAGGATTAATCATCAATGAAACTTTAGTTCAGTTTTATAACCGATTTACTGACATTTCCCTCTTGCCGATTGTAGGATAAAATCGACTAGCACGCTCGAACCCCGAAATTAAACCCGGTGTTTGCGTGTGTTGGTTGTGACCAACCCATCATCAAGTTTTTGATACCAACACACTTTTGGCATGCCCGGTGGGATACGATTAGACAACATGTCTTCAGCTGGAAAGTCGACTTCCCCGTCTAACATCAATGTCAAAACAATAATTGTCCCAACATTAGACGATTTGACACCAAAACAACGCAAGCAGATTGAGGATCAGAATGCTGCATTTGAGCAGATGATGCTCAACTGCTACCAGAAGACCCAACGAGGCGTCAAGCAGAAGACCGCACTGCCGACGGTCAACTTTGGCAATAAGGATCTCCCAAATGGTACCGAGAATGCACAGGTAAGCCGATATATGCCCGCTCAGGATTAATTATCGGATATGATTAATCAATCTATACATTGTGCACTCATCAATTAGTCATTGGCTTCGGTAACTACCCTCGGGTCGATGATATCGAATAGCGTCAAGGAGGTTGCCCAAGAACTGGTGTCGGCTGGTACCTTGCTTGATCCACCGGAAGCTTTACCGACATATCAGTGTTTTCTGTGGGGAGTAATCCCAAATCATTAAGCCAACGGTTGATCCTAAGCCATCGGCTATTCCCCGACTGTGGTACAGGTGCAACCAACCGTAATCTTGCCACGGGATCAGCAAAATAGCGGGGTGATGCACTACCAAGATTTTACTGATTGCTCCAAACTGGGCAATCAACCGAACTTACCCCTGTCTGTTCCTTCTTACGTCTACCCTGGATCAGTTCCACAATCAATCGAAGCTCACATGCACCCGTAGTATATTGAGCCGATCCCACCGCGGGATTCGGCCCCTTATAGGGTTGTTACGTGCAGAACCCTTTGTTCCAATACCCGAGCCGGTGGTAAGGCAACAGTCTATCGGCTACGAGCAACCACAAGTTGCAATACAGGCCCAACTACAATGATAGCCTGAGTTTGCACTCGGGGGGCACCCAACAAGTTCAGCCCTAGTCGACAAACGCCTCAGGCACATGTGGTATCAGCTAGAGAGACTGATTGGGCCAAAGCCATTAGTGTCGTCTTGAGAGACCAGTTTGGCATACAGCCGAAGGGGCAGACCATCGGCTATAGAAAGTCATATCCAGATTACATGGATCGGATCCCATATTCAAGTGGGTATAGTGTTCCCAATTTTGCTAAATTTTCTAGGGACGATTCCACTACGACCTAGGAGCTCATCGGACGCTTTGTGGCATAATACGGAGAGGCCGTGCAGTCCGATGGGCTTAAGGTAAGGATGTTCCCTCTATCATTGTCTGGGGCAGCCTTCACGTGGTTCATCTTGCTACCTCCAAATTCGGTTAACACTTGGACCGATCTGGAAAGTTGATTTTATGAATATTTCTTTTGTGGCAGCTTAGAGTTGAGGATATCAGATCTGAGCTCCGTCTGATAGAAGCTTGGAGAATCGGTGATGGATTATATCAAGAGATTTAAGGAGGTGAGAAATCGGTGCTTCAGTGTCATGCTGCCTGACAATCAGCTAGCCAATTTAGCATTCTAAGGATTGATTCCTCCATTGAAGGAGAAGTTTAGTGGTCAGGAGTTTGCTGAATTAAGCCACCTTTTTCACCGAGTAATGGCACAAGAAAACCTATTCTTTGACAACAAAGCTTTCAAAGACAAGTTTAAAAATAATGATAATAAAGACAAAGAAAATCCTAAAGTCAACCTCCTCGAGTACGAAACTAAGGACTCATCCGATGAAGACGAGGATGAAGTTAACATAGCCAAATGGGTCAAAGGGAATAAGAAATACCTAGTCTGTTCATGTCTCAAGCCGATGAAGGCTAATTCAGAGGTTAAGTATTCCTTTGACGTGACCAAGTGTGACAGTATTTTCGATTTATTGTTACAAGAAAAGCTCATACGATTCCCTTAGGGACATACCATGCCATTGGCTGACATGATAAAAAATTGCAAGTATTGCAAATGGCGTCACTCATTTTCTTATAATAATAATGATTGCAATATCTATCACCAACAGATACAATCGGCAATTGAAGAGGGTCGACTAAAGTTTGCAGAGGAATCGACCATGCAGTTCAATGCCAACCCATTCCCTATCAATATGGTTAGTTGCTCATCCAAGGGGAAGGAGTTTGGCATAGGATGAGATCCAGTCATTGCCTACATTAGCCAGGAACAGTCGATGAGCCAAAGTACAGACAACGAACGGTGCAGAGACAATCAAGATTACGGTGGGTGCAATCCAAATTGAGACCGACTAAGAAGGCAAGCACTCTAGAATGGTGAAGCCAAAGGGAGAGCTTGAAGTCAGCAAGTGGTACAAGGGTGAAAGGCCCGTACTGCCAAGAAGGCCAATAGAGAAGCATAAGACAATATTTTTCAGTTGCGGGGAAGACCTCAACGTCGGCCGATAGATCCTTATCGGCCAACTGCTAGCAAGAAAGCTCATGAACAATGCCCCTTTTGGCTGTTTTGCTAGGAGTGCGGGCAGGTGTTGCCGTCTCCCTACATTTGCCTGATGCAACACTATCCTAAGCAAACTCGTGAACACAGATTATCAGCTAGATTTCGGATCTCGAAACCGCAAATGAGTCGATGAGAGGAGGCCTAGTGGAGGCCAGTTCAAGAAAGGATCTCCGAACCCATGCAGAAATAGGAGCAGTCTGATCAGGAGCACAAGGAAGCGGAAGGTTAAATTTGGTTGGTAAAATACAAAAGCCAATTGAGCCAATGCAATGATGGTGCCCTCTAGGCCTTAGCAAATCACAGAGACATCGGTTGTAACACCTCAGGACACAGGAGTTGCGTGAGGCCGACCAGGAGAAGCGGAGGGATAAAAATTTCAACTAGTTTCATCCAGTTAAGATAGTAAAGGAGTGGAGAAGAAGGGAGTCCATCCAAGAGGATGCTGATTCACTGAAAACATAGAGTCCCCTATTATGCACGATGATACGCCACCGCTGGTGGACATCAATATGGTGCTCGCTTTGCCGGTCGAGTTCAAGGAACATACATTTTTAGATGAAGAATCCTACGCTCAATTGTCTTGGGTCACAAGAAGCCGTCTTCAAAAAGCCGAAAGATGATCATCGGCACCTGAAGCCGTTATACTTGAAAGGTCATATTAACAGCAACTCGATATCAAGGATGCTAGTGGATGGTGGAGCAACGGTTAACCTGATGTCGTACCCAAATTGCAAGAAGTTGGGTAAGTCTGATGAGGACCTCATCAAAGCCAACATGGTGCTGAATGATTTTACTGGAGATCCTACGGAGGCCAGAGGTTTCATGGTGACTGAACTAACAGTCGGTAGCAAGACCTTGCCGACTGCCTTCTTTGTAATCGATGCTAAAGGGAGCTACAGTGCATTGCTGGGAAGGGACTAGATCCATGCCAATTATTGTATCCCGTCGGCTATGCATCAGAAATTGATACAATGGAATGGCGATCAAGTTCAGGTGGTTAAAGCTAACACCTCAGCGCATATAGCTACGGCCAGTCCAGAAGCCAACTGACAGCATGAAGGGGCCAAGTATATATCAGGTAAAACCCTTCAAGATTGCGATTTTATATGCATCAACCAATTAGGTGTGAATCCGATAAGTGTGAAACCTAGCACATTCGATCAAACAAGCAAGATTTTACACCGATGGAATCCAAATTAGCCGTACAAATGTTACAAGAAAAAATACAAAGCTATCAGCAAACAACAGATAGTTGTGAAGCCATTGAATACTTTGAAAATGTTGAAAGACTTGGACAAGGCTTCACGTCAGCCGATCCGTTAGAAGAAGTAGATATAGGTGATGGTGAATGGAAAAGACCAACTTTTGTTAATTGTAAATTGCCTGTTGAATATAAAGAGAAGTTGGACAGTTTGCTGAAGAAATATATAGACTATTTTGCTTGAGAATATCATGATATGCCTGGTGTCAGGGACTGAAGTACCCTGCCCATTCAACAGCATGGTCAACAGACCCCAGCTCAAACTCAACCTGGAGGGCTAAGCTCAGCCCCGAGCTTCTTACCCGGTGACCAGGCCGATGCCCGCGCGACCTCGAGAAGGGGAATCGAAGGCCGTCACACGACCAAGACCTAGAGCTCCAGGAGGCCGGGTTAGAGGCTTGGTGGTTACTGAGATCCGTAAAATCAGGACGTGGGCGTGAACCCCGGGGGAGCAGTTGAGATTTGGTTGGAGCGAACGTGGGACCATCCTTTCCAAAGAATACTCTTGACCGTCCTCCAGTAGCAGGAGGAGGGACTTTGTAATCTCTATATATGCATAAGGAGACCTCGGATAGGGGCATCGATACTCACCTACCCGTACTCACGCATAATCAAATCCTCCGCCTCAGGGCAAGACTGGAGTAGAGCTATTACCCTGCTTGGGGGCTAGAACCAGTATAATTCCTGGTGTCACTCGCATACTTCTTTGTCAGATCGTAGCTGGCAGTGGCACTGACCTCCAGGGGAATGACACAAGCTTTTGGGTCCTCACACACACATACACCCCCGATCTCATCTCTGCGGTCAGGCGATCCCGATCGTCGACAGCTGGCGCCCACCGTGGGGCCCGAAGACTTCGAACCTCTGGAGGAACATCGCCGCTTTGACAAGAACATGGCGCGCAGTTCTGGGAGACTCGGTGAGCTCAGGGGCAGCCCCTACCCCCAAGCATGGGGACTCTACATCCCTGTTTTCCCATCACCGCCGCCCCGCAATCAACTCGTCTTCATGGCCAGCAGCCATGGGGCGAACACGGAAACAAAAGGCCACGAGCCAAAGACCCCCGAAGACACGTGTCGAATGGCTCAGGTCACCATCAATCAGGCCATAACCACTCTCCGAAGAGAGGAGCGAGGCGAGATTGGCACCTCCTCCGGGCTCTCTAGGCTCCCTCACTCCACCGAAAGACTGCGCGCTATCACCAAGGTCATGACCGATCCTGCTCGGGTGAGGTCGGACCTCTTTGGCCGAGCACTGGATGAAGAACTGGACAAGGCGGCCAGTGAGGCAACCCCCACCCCACCGGCAGGGTTGGAGCCGGCGTTCTGGATCCCACTCTCCCATGAGCAACGATAGCTCTTTGCGCAAGCACCAACACTCTCGCCGGTCGCCTCCACGACGTCGACCTCAGGACACGTCCCAGACACCACCACGCTGCCGCTCCCCTAATGCAACCTGGCGAGACGACCGGCACCTGTCGAGTCATAGCAGCACTCGTTTGCGTTATTACCCGGGCGATGCCCGCGCTTGTCATCACGACCGGTGCAATCACGCACTGGGTAGCCCTAACAGCAGAAGTTCCGGATCTAGCGACGGAGGCTATTCCCAGCGCGATGCTACGCTAGCCTATGGATGCTCGGCGTACACCAACAACATCCATCGAGTGCGCTGGCCAGCCCGGTTCAAGCCTGCTATGATCGAGCGGTTCAATGGGACCCAAAACCCCGACGAGTTTCTGTCAATATACTCGACAGTGGTCCTGGCGGCTAGGGGGACGAGGCTGTAATGGCCAATTACCTCCTGACCATGTTGGATGGTGTTGCACATACCTGGATATTCAATCAGAAGCCCGGTTCCTTTTGATCATGGCGCCAAGTGTAGAACGCCCTCCGATCCAACTTCCAAAGCTGCTACGAGCGACCCGGGTGAGAGGACCTGGATCGGGTCATCCACGGCAGGAACGAACCCCTCCACGACTTTGTGCGGTGGATCATCCACACCCAGAACTCGATCCCAAGTGTCTCCGATCAGGTTGTAATAAAGGTTTTTAGTTCGGCCTCCGCGATCGGCGCCTCAGTAAGGACCTCGAGATCGCCCCAAGGCTCAGCGTCAAAAAACTGTTCTGTATGGCGGAGCGATACGCGAACGCAGATGACGCAGTGCACTGGAAACGTGACTATGACCAGGGCAAGCTCACCCCTAACCACGGGGAGACCGGTCCATCTGGCACCAAAGCTCTTGATCCCGTAGCGACCTCCAACAACCAAAAAAGAGACCGCAAGAAGGCTGGCCAACCACGGGTGCTCACGACGTCGAACGACGAGCACAAGGTGATGGAGGCCCGAGGGCCAGCCCAAGGAGAACATCAATCTCAGTAAGGCCAAGCACGAACACAGCAGGCCGCGTGAGCCCCCAACCAGGGGAATTGCCGACCTGAGACTCAGTGCGGCAACACCCGATCACAGGGGGTGAGGAGTGGCCAAAATACGACGACAACAGATACTGCCCCTTTCTGTAACACCCCTTAAAACTAAACTGTTGAACAAAAAAAAATTCGACAGCATCTCCCCTAAAACAGGACAATACGGAAGCAATTCATGATAAGCAAATCAAACGGAAGTAATAACATGACAAAAATACTAGCGACAAGTCTAATCCATCCAGGAATCAACCAAAGACATAACACACCTCTAAAGGAATAGACCATAAACGAACAAGTTTAAAGGGACAACAATGGGTCTAAGTGTAATCAAATTTCAGCAAGCTAATGCATTAATTAAAACACTGGTTCATGAGAGTTGTGATGACATTCGAAGATTTATTGTGTTGCTAGCCCACCCTTCATGCTTACGTCTCACGACGCTACACGAAAACATCAAGCGACAAGTAGTGAGATTGGTAATCTCAGCAAGCGGAACAATTAGTACATAAACACTTCCATCATGAATCTAACATACTACAAGCCTCACATTCAATACCACAACATAGATTCCCACAACCTCAGTAGAATGCTCATGATTGTGCACATGCTTATGCCATGATCCTCCTCACCGTGCCCTTTCTCAGGAACACACGGTGTTGTACTGCACGTCTGATCGCGCCAAGGCGTCGACAAACTTCCAATGCATGAATATGCAGTTAATGCTTCATGCATGAATTCATTCACAACCTTCCACATTGAGTCCACATGTTTGCATACCATCATATAACATGGATAGAAAACAAATAACACTGAGATGAACTATCTAGACAATTCAACAGGTAGACAACATCATTCTTCTCTTTACTCGTAATTCATAGTCAAAGCACATCATCACAATGCTAATCTAAATATTGCAATCATCAAAGCAATTGATTAAACCATGTATGTTTAATGTAATCGGAGGTTATAACGAAGGCAATGCAAACAATGATGTATAGCTCAACCATAACACTACTTCCACTTGCCTTTACCGACGTTGAAGACGAATCTAGTTGCGTCCAGAAGGGGCACCACCTGAACAAGCATTATTTCAGTACATAGCAACAACACAAATGATCACGTAACTCGAACACGCGCTTCCTAACCCCCGTTCCCTTCTTAAACACCAAAAACCCCAATCTGACCGGGTTAAACAGCAGCAACCTCTCTTCACAATTTCGTATCTTTTTCTATACAGATCATAAAAATATAAAAAAATTACAGGAGCTAGATATTGACGAGATCTACAACTTTCATGAAGACCATAAATTTCAATTCCATAGTTAATTATGCCTAAACAGACGTCCAACACAGGGGACGAAATCTGTTTCCAGATTCTGTTCGTCAACTTCCAACAGAGATAACTCTCAGAACGTCGTCTCAAAAATTCTGAAACAATTACAGAAGCTAGAACTCGGCGTTATCTACAACTTTCTAGTTATAGGTTGTTGCAGGAAAAATCGTCTAGGTCACATAAAACGTGAAACAACCTGCGCTGCACAATCTTCCCTCTCAGAAACAGCACCACGTGAACAACTACCCTTCTCCCCCTTCAAATCCCATCCAATCCAATCACCACCAGATCTAAAACACTCCCAATCCTAGGTATAACAGGGGGTAAAAGATTGGGAATTTTACCTAAAGTTCTCCCTTGAGATCCCACAAAGAACACGCGATGATCACCGAAAACGAAATCTGCTTGTTCCCCACGCCTCCACGGATCCGCTTCTCGCTTTCTCCTTCGCGTTTCGCGGTGGATCTTGAGCCACCACGCGGGGGAGGAAGAGGAGATGTGGTGTGGCTGCTAGGGGAGGAAGGGGAGGCACCCTAGGGTTTGGGGGGTGGTCGGCCACAAGGTGGGGGGGGCGCACCCCTTGGTGGGGGAAGTGGGCCGGCCCACAAGGGGGGTGGGGAGGTGGAGGTGGGAAGGGGGATTCCCGGTCCAGGCCCAGGTTTTCTTCGGCCTTTTTCCCTTAGCCCGAAACACCAAAATTATATTAAAATGCAGCATTTTCTTCAATTGTTTCATTCCCCGACAAAACCGTCATTCCTCTCCGAAACAAAAACAAGGAAGAAAAAACCCTACGATCACTTTCAAGTTCTAGGGCATCACATTCTCCCCTCCTTAAAAAAAATCGTCCTCGAATCTTCTCCTTTTAGCTACGGAAAGAACAGAAAAAGAAAAGGAAGGCAAAAAGGTAAACAACAATTTACCTTCAGCATCCTCGAAGAGTGCAGGATACTTCTTCCGCATCTGGTCCTCAAGTTCCCAAGTTGCCTCCCGCTCAGATTGATTGGTCCACAGAACTTTTACATATCTAATGGTTCTCCTCATGACTCGTTCTGAAGAGTCCAAAATTCGAAGGGGATGGCACTCCAAAGTTAAATCTTGCTCAATCGTAATTGGCTCTAGATAAATCTTATGCTCTTGGTCATGGAGATACTTCCGTAGCATAGAGACATGGAAGACATCATGCACTCCTTTCAAAGAGTCCGGCAACTCCAGACGGTACGCTAAACTGCCCACTCGAGCCACAACTGGGAATGGACCAATGTACCTCGGGCTAAGCTTGCCAGTGGTACCAAAACGAACAACACCCTTTGATGGAGATACCTTGAGGAGAACTTGATCACCCACTGCAAATTCCAAATCCCGTCTTCTATTATCGGCATAGCTCTTCTCGACGGCTGCTGGCGGCCGGAGATTCCGCCGTATCTCTTGCACCTTCTCAATGGTCTGTTGAACCCAATCCGGACCCTGCAATGATTTTTCACCAACTGTATCCCAAGACAGCGGAGAAACACACCTTCGGCCTTAAAGTGCCTCGAATGGAGCCATTCTGATGCTAGCACAGTAAATCGTTATTGTAGGCAAACTCTACTAAGGCCAAGTGATCCTCCCAACTTCCCTTCCAAGAAAGAACACAAGCTCGAAGCATGTCCTCTAGAGTCTGGATGGTCCGCTCAGGTGGCCATCTGCTTGAGGATGAAAAGATGTCTTTGAGAGAGAGTTTTGTTCCCAAAGCACTATGCAAGCTCTGCCAAAATCGGGACACAAATCTAGTGTCTCGATCGAGAGACAATCGATTTAGGCACGCCATGGAGCCTAAGCACTTCCTTCATGTACAAGGGAACTAGATCTCGGTGCCGAATTGGTCGTCTTCATTGGAATAAAATGTGCTGACTTAGTGAGTCTATCCACAACCACCCAAATGGCATCTCTACCTCGCGGTGAGCGGGGTAACCCAATCACAAAGTCCATAGTGATGTGTTCCCACTTCCATTCCGGAATTTCCAATGGTCGTAATGCATCGGCAGGTCTCTTATGCTCGACTTTTACTGTTGGCATACTCCGCAAGAAGCCACATACTTGGCAATATCCACCCTCATCCTCTTCCACCAGAAACTCTGCTTCAGATCCCGATACATCTTGGTCTCTCCAGGATGAACGGAATACGGAGTCCTATGGGCTTCCCTTAGAATGTCCATCTTCACACCCGATTTCTGAGGCACACAAAGACGGCCTCTAAACCGGATAGAACCATGCTCATCTATACTGAATTCCCGAGGTTTCCCTTCGAAAATCCTCCGCCGAACCTCCTGAAGCAAACGATCCTGCAACTGAGCCTCATGCACCCGCTCGGGTATGCAAGACTGAATGGTCATCTGAGTCTCCTCTTGTGCAAACCCAGCAAAACAGTAAGTGACCTGTCCTCTTTCCAACTCTGCAACCAAAGGCATAGCAGTCTTGGGGACACCCATTCTACTCAAGGCATCCGCCACGACATTAGCCTTGCCGGGATGATACTGGATCGACACATCAAAGTCCTTTATCAACTCCAACCATCTACGTTGCCGCAGATTCAGCTCCCGCTGGGTGAATATATATTTGAGGCTCTTATGATCAGTGAAAATATCACAAGACTCCCCATAAAGATAGTGCCTCCACAATTTCAAGGCAAAAACCACGGCGGCTAACTCAAGGTCATGGGTGGGATAATTCTGTTCATGAGTCTTCAACTGTCTTGAAGCATAAGCGATGACACAGCCTTCTTGCATGAGCACACAACCCAAACCAATCCTGGAGGCATCTGCATACACTGTATAATGTTTGCCACTCACAGGTAAGGATAAAATAGGTGCATTGACCAGTTTGCTCTTTAGCGTCTGGAAACTAGCCTCACATTCCCCTGACCAGATGAAAGGAACTCCCTTCTGTGTGAGCCTTGACATCGGTTTAGCAATGATGGAGAAATTGTGCACGAAACGCCGATAATAACCTGCCAACCCAAGAAAACTCCTGATTTCCGTCACACTAGACGGTCTTCGCCATTCAACCACAAAGCAATCTTCTTTGGGTCAACTGTGACACCACTTTGGTTGATGACATGCCCAAGGAAACTCACCTCCGACAACCAGAAGGCGCACTTCTTGATTTTGGCATAGAATTGATTCTTACGAAGAGCTTCCAAAACTAGACCGAGATGTATGGCGTGCTCCTCCTTGGACTTCGAGTAGACAAGAATGTCGTCAATGAAAACGACGATAAAGACATCAAGATATTCATGGAGCATCCTGTTCATGGCTTCCATAAAGACGGCAGGAGCATTCGTTAGTCCAAAAGACATGACTACAAACTCAAAATGCCTGTACCTCGTGTTGAAAGCCGTCTTTTCAATATCCTCCTCCTTAATCCGCAAATCGATGATACCCAGATTGCAGATCGATCTTGGAGAATACTTTGGCACCCTCAATTGATCAAAAGATCATCAATACGAGGCAATGGGTACTTGTTCTTAATGGTAACTTGATTGGCGCCAGGTAGTCCACACATAGCCGCTTGGTGCCATCTTTCTTCTCCACGAACAAGACCGGGCCGCCCAAGGAGACGAGCTCACTCTAATAAACCCCTTAGCTAGGAGTTCATCCAATTGCCTCTTCAACTCAACTTGTTCTATTGGAGCCATCCTAAGACGGGTTTTATAGATTGGCCTCGTGCAGGAACAAGGTCAATGCGAAAAATAGTCTCCCGCTCTGGAGGCAATCCCGGAAGCTCACTAGGAAACACATCCGGATAACGGCAAACTATAGCAATGCCCTCCAAACTCTTCTCCTCCTCTCGACCTTCAACCATGGACTGAGAGGACCCTGATTTCAACATCCGGGAGTTTGGGAATAGCTTACACAAAAGGAGAGGGAGTACCGCATAGCACTTCCCTGGAAAGTTATCTCTTGCCCCGGAAGGAGCATGCAAAGTAATCGTCCTCCAAGCACAATCAATCACCGCTGGTCTTTGGGATAGCCATCCATGCCAAGGATAACATCAAACGGCTCCAAGGAGATCACCACCAGATTCGCCATGAACACCTCATCACCTAGGTAAAGTGACACCGACAGACCCTCGAACTAGAAATCAAACCTTGCGGTGCACTAACCACCACGGCGTCACCCAAGCTCTGCACTGGCAGTCCAGCCCGAAAAACAAAATCCACAGAGACAAACGAGTAGCTAGCGCCGGAGTCGAACAACACATTGGCAACAACCGAATTAACAGAAATAGTACCTGTCACCACATTGCCACAATCCATTTCCCCGAAGAGGGCAAAGCGTGGACCCCCGAGGTAGATTGAGATGGAGTAGCCCTTGCCTCTGGATAAGTCAGCGCAGGGACCCACGGCGAAGCCCCGGAAGAAGGCGGCGGTGGAAGCTGGGGCATCCAGTAAGTCCCTGGAGGTGGTGCGTGGTAGAACGAAGGAGTCGAAGTAGGCGCCGGGAGATACTGCGGGGTAGGAGCTAATGGCAACATGTGCATCACGCCTCCCTGACGCTGTCCCCCTGGTGAGGATGTCACCGACTCCCAACGCAGCTTGCCGTTGGGGTTCTTCCGGCACACCACATCCTTGTGATCCTCTCGACCACAGATGGTGCACCTTCCCTTCCACGAGCACTCGCTGCGGCGATGGGAATTGCCACAACGGAAACATACCATTCCCATGCCAGGAGTGACTATGGCACGGTATTGGGGCGCACCTCCACGAGGTGTCTTCTTTGAGTAGGACGGCCACCATAGGGTGGTGACGATAATTCTTCCCCTTCTTGCTCCAAGTACGGAGGATTGGCCCTTCTTTTACGGAGGGCCCCTAACCTGCTCTCCCATGGCAGGTTTGCGATGCTCTTCAATGTAGTTCAGTGCAGCTCTACACCCGAGCTTGTTCCACCATTGTCAGAAAATCGACAATGGGAAAAGCGCCAAAGATATGGCGAATGGCGGGACGGAGTCCTGCCGGAACCGCCTTGCCTTCTCCACCTCGCCACGTGCCACATGGGGCACAAAGCGTCTGATCTGGTTGAAGCCAACCTCGTACTCCGCCACGATCTTCTTGTCTTGGGCGTCTTGTCCCAAGTCAATCTGCATCTTGTCGAGGAAGGTGGCGGAAAAGAACCGCCTCTCAAATTGGCGGACAAACTCCTCCCAAGAGGAGTCCCCTGCGCACCCCTCGAGGACAAAGACACCCCTCCACAGATTTGGGCTTCTCCCTTCAAGAGCTGTGCTACAAAGCGAACACGATCTTGTGCCACCACCTCAAAAGCGTCCAGCTGCAACTCCATAAAGGACAGCCAATCCGCTGCCTGGATCGGAGTGCCCACACCATCAAAGCTGTCGGCCTCGGTCCAACCCACTCTCGCAGCTTGATGCCACCGCTGCCGCGCCCGGTAGCACGCAGTGCTGCAGCCGCGCCCACAGCAGGGGCGGCCGGTGCGCCCTATCTCAGCACCCGCAACTCCTCCTGCATCGCTCTCATGGCGGCCACCAACTCCGCCGAAACAACACCACCCTCAGCCTGGGTAGTCTCGGCTGCCTCAGACGGCTCGGGAGCGTCGCCTCGAGCGACTGTCGTCTTGGCGTCCTCGGTGGCATACTGTACCCAAACACCTCAAACAAACAATCACGCCAACAAGAACATAATCAAATTCACCAACAATCAAACCATAAATATAGTCGAACATTCGCATGCCATGCAATGCAACCCATCCCATCCTAATAGTGCAAGTGTGTCAATTTTAAAGTTTATTAGCCTATGGAAATTTTAAAACTTAACCCTAAGCAATGTTACTAATTTCACACAGCAAAATTTTAGTTCATGCTAGAATCTTTTCCCTAAACTCATACACCAAGGACCTAAAGCCCGCTCTTTTCGTAGGGTTTTTTCTTCCTTGTTTTTGTTTCGGAGAGGAATGACGGTTTTGTCGGGGAATAAAACAATTGAAGAAAATGCTGCATTTTAATATAATTTTGGTGTTTCGGGCTAAGGGAAAAAGGCCGAAGAAAACCTGGGCCTGGACCGGGAATCCCCCTTCCCACCTCCACCTTCCCCCACCAAGGGGTGCGCCCCCCCTCCCACCTTGTGGCCGACCACCCCCCAAACCCTAGGGTGCCTCCCCTACCTCCCCTAGCAGCCACACCACATCTCCTCTTCCTCCCCCGCGTGGTGGCTCAAGATCCGCCGCGAAACGCGAAGGAGAAAGCGAGAAGCGGATCCGTGGAGGCGTGGGGAACAAGCAGATTTCGTTTTCGGTGATCATCGCGTGTTCTTCGTGGGATCTCAAGGGAGAACTTTAGGTAAAATTCCCAATCTTTTACCCCCTGTTATACCTAGGATTGGGAGTGTTTTAGATCTGGTGATGATTGGATTGGATGGGATTTGAAGGGGGAGAAGGGTAGTTGTTCACGTGGTGCTGTTTCTGAGAGGGAAGATTGTGCAGCGCGGCTTGTTTCACGTTTTACGTGACCTAGACGATTATTCCTGCAAAAACATATAACTAGAAAGTTGTAGATAACGTCGAGATCTAGCTTCTGTAATTGTTTCAGAATTTTTGAGACGACGGTCTGAGAGTTATCTCTGTTGGAAGTTGACGAACAGAATCTGGAAACAGATTTTGTCCCCTGTGTTGGACGTCTGTTTAGGCATAATTAACTATGGAATTGAAATTTATGGTCTTCATGAAAGTTGTAGATCTAGTCAATATCTAGCTCCTGTAATTTTTTTATATTTTTCTGATCTGTATAGAAAAAGATACGAAATTGTGAAGAGAGGTTGCTGCTGTTTAACCCGGTTAGATTGGGGTTTTTGGCGTTTAAGAAGGGAACGGGGGTTAGGAAGCGCGTGTTCGAGTTACGTGATCATTTGTGTTGTCGCTATGTACTGAAATAATGCTTGTTCAGGTGGTGCCCCTTCTGGACGCAACTAGATTCGTCTTCAACGTCGGTAAAGGCAAGTGGAAGTAGTGTTATGGTTGAGCTATACATCATTGTTTGCATTGCCTTCGTTATAACCTCCGATTACATTAAACATACATGGTTTAATCAATTGCTTTGATGATTGCAATATTTAGATTAGCATTGTGATGATGTGCTTTGACTATGAATTACGAGTAAAGAGAAGAATGATGTTGTCTACCTGTTGAATTGTCTAGATAGTTCATCTCAGTGTTATTTGTTTTCTATCCATGTTATATGATGGTATGCAAACATGTGGACTCAATGTGGAAGGTTGTGAATGAATTCATGCATGAAGCATTAACTGCATATTCATGCATTGGAAGTTTGTCGACGCGACGTCTTGGCGCGATCACCGTACAACACCGTGTGTTCCTGAGAAAGGGCACGGTGAGGAGGATCATGGCATAAGCATGTGCACAATCATGAGCATTCTACTGAGGTTGTGGGAATCTATGTTGTGGTATTGAATGTGAGGCTTGTAGTATGTTAGATTCATGATGGAAGTGTTTATGTACTAATTGTTCCGCTTGCTGAGATTACCAATCTCACTACTTGTTGTTTGATGTTTTCAGGTAGCGTGCGTGAGACGTAAGCATGAAGGGTGGGCTAGCAACACAATAAATCTTCGAATGTCATCACAACTCTCATGAACCAGTGTTTTAATTAATGCATTAGCTTGCTGAAATTTGATTACACTTAGACCCATTGTTGTCCCTTTAAACTTGTTCGTTTATGGTCTGTTCCTTTAGAGGTGTGTTATGTCTTTGGTTGATTCCTGGATGGATTAGACTTGTTGTCGCTAGTATTTTTGTCATGTTATTACTTCCGTTTGATTTGCTTATCATGAATTGCTTCCGTATTGTCCTGTTTTAGGGGAGATGCTGTCGAATTTTTTTTTTGTTCAACAGTTTAGTTTTAAGGGGTGTTACACTTTCACAGGGCCCATGGCCACGACTTACATAACTGTAGGGCATGGCCGGGCAAGATGGATGCCTTTTATGATGGGCGCGGTGAGATGCCCACGTTCCCAAAGAAGGGCGAACAGCCCGATAGGGTCAATGCAGGTGAGGACTTGGATGGCCTCGACCTGGAGTTCCAACAAGGTGACCGAAGGATAGATGATCTTCGGCTGCTTGTCTGCTACTAGTCCCGGCGCGAGCTTAAGACTGCTGCCCGGATAGTCTACCATGCCACAGTCGGAAAGCCCGTCGACCAGCTGATGAGGACATCACTACCATGGATGCGGCCATGCCTACAAATCCAATTGAAACCAACAATGTACTACAAGGGCCAATTACTCGAGCTCGCCCACGTCAATTCAATTGCCAAGTGAATGCATTCCTCGGGTTGCATACAAATAATTTAATAAATGGAATGCTATTTAATCCTTGTGATGATTTTATTGTCATTAGGAACCAAGGAGGACTCCCAAACATCAAGCATGAAGCCAATTCTTCCAGTGCACAAGTTCAACTTGGATTCGGCCTCGGGACAGCACCAACTTAAAATGGCCATAACTTTTGACCCACAAGGGTTTTTGGGGTCTATGAGTACTGGTTTGAAAGGTTTCTTTGTCCTCTTTCAAACGGATCCGACCTCATGTCCAATTTCCTTACGAGTTAACGGGAATATGCAAAACAAGTTGCGTCACTATTCCAATCCGAGATGACATGGGCCTTGGGCATTGTAAATTGAGTTGTAATTGTTCTCCACTAGTTTTGGACGTGAATCCCACACCCTACCTCTCAAAAATAGCGAGCCGCCGCCTCCTTTAGGTCTTGGGTTTTGGTTATTTGATAGTTTAGCCTTTTGCTACTATTTTGAGTCTTTTAGACGTGCTCAACGGCCACCTAACAAGCTCCTTGTATCGGAACCCCAACTTTTTATATACTTCATCTATATTTGTAATTTTAGATTGCTTTCGCCTTGTTCTTGCTTGTTCTTCGATTGCTTGCAGGAATTGATCTTCGTGATCAGGTTGATCGTGCCCATGGCAAGGTCAATAACCATTTGGATTTGGTTTAGCGATTGCTAAGGCGCATCGTCATTGTACGTTGTAGTCGGATCGTCATAGTCGTCTCCACCCAAATTGAAGGTTATCATTCTCATCGAAAGATCGGGACACCCAATGTTACATCAAGTGGTATCATAGCCAGGTTGATCGGTGAGAATATCAGTACCTTAGATTAGTTCTTGATTTCTGTCCTAAATTGAAAATTACCCCACAAAAATTCAACCTTTAGTTTCAATCTGTTATTTTAGTGAGTTTTGGTAGGTTTTGATCCATTAGAGTCCTTGTTTTAGTTGCTAATCTTTCTTTTCCTTCGCATTGCTTCAATCCTTCAATTCTGTCCACTTCGGTATTTCGTGCATAACTTTTGCATACAAACTCGGATTTTTGCGTTCTTGTACTTGCTTGAAAGCTTAAGAAAAGATATTCAAAATCTCTTTTGGGTAGCCATCAAAATTCCAAACGGATCTATGAAATCTACCACAATCAAATTATGTGCTCCAAATCAGGCAATAGAGGTTGGTTTGGTATTTTGGCCATAGCTTTTACATCCGAACTCCGATTCCAAATTTTTTTACTATTCTGAATCGTGAGATAGTCCTCTACAAAATTGTTTTTGGGCAGCCATTGTTATTCGGACTCCTTCAAACCGAATTCAATTCGGATTCAAACTCATCTCGTTGGGCTGAAATTGGGAGCGTTCTGTTGTGTTCGGTTTTTGGGCCATAACTTTCACTCCCGAACTCCAAATTGCATGTTCTTGCACTCTATTGAAAGCTAAGGATATAAGCTTCAATTCTTTCCACAGTCAACCAATCAAATTCGGTGATCTTCAAACATTAATTTTGGCGACAAGTCTGCTGCCCTAGAAAAACCGAATTAGGGTTTCTTGGAACATTTTTGAATTTGAGCTTGTTCCTTTGAGTCTTTGTGTGCAATAACATCCATAAACCATAGAGTCCCAAAAATAACAGTACACCTATCTTTGGGAACCAATTCATCTTTGTGAACACTTTTATCCTATTTGAGACTAGCTTGTTGATATTGCTTAGGGCTGCTCTACTTGATACATTGCATAATCTTCAGTTATCATATCATATTATCTTGTGACACCGAGTTAGGGATTCCAAAACTTTGTTCATACTATTGTTGGCCGAAAGTCACCAAAAGAAAGAAAAGAAAAAGAACCAAAAGGCCAAAAAAAAGAAGAAAAAAAGGAAAAGAAAAAGAAAATTGTGGCCGGTCGCACTACATTGAGCAAAACCCTAATTTGTGTTCGTTACTTTTTATATTGTGCAATTTATTAATTAGTAAGCAATCTTGTGCCCTTCTTACATTCTCAAAGCAATAAGTTAGCGTCTCTCTTCGACTAGTGCAATTGAGCTTTTGGTGCATCACTTATATTTTATAGCTCATTCCTTGATTACATAAGTGCCATTATATTTGCATGTGTGTTGCCTTCAAATTCACTTATATCTTTGAGATCGGCAACTAGGACTTGTGAATTCTAGATTGGATTATTACTTATCATTACAATAACTAGAATTATCAGATTGCATAGGAAATATGTAATGCCTATCCAAGCTCCACATCCTATCTCGTACATTTGTTTGGTCCCTTGGCAATCGCTTTATCCAAGCTTCAAAGAAATTTTGACAACGCCAACGGCCAGCAACACTCGCTGCATGGTAAGAACTTGTAAGAGCTTTGGTCAAAGCTTGAAAGTTGAGCGACTTTTCACCACATCATACGTAGTGATAGAAACATTATACTTGTGACTTGGTTTCTTGTCTTCTACTAACCATGTCAGGTGATGAGGGCTCCCTGCATAACTCTCCTCGCACCAAGGGAACTACTGCTCACTCTGAGCGTATGTCATCGCAAGAGGACCATCTCAAATCCATCGAGGCCGCACAAGGGATTGCCAACACAACTGTTGCTACTATTTTGTCTAGACTTGATACGCTTGCAGGAACTTTCCCAAGAACTTCCAATCCTCCTCCCCATCTTCCAAGCAACAAAAATGGCGTACTACATGCTCAGGTACATGTTGATGATGATCCCCTAGGTAAGGTTAAATTCAACATTCCACCTTTTGATGGTCAATATGATCCTAATGCCTATATTAATTGGGAGATAGCAGTAGACAAAGAATTTGTCAAGTATGATTTGTCTGAAAATGAAAAGATTAGAATTGCTACTAGTGTGCTAAATGAATATGCATTAACATGGATTTGTAGAAAAGAGAGAAAAACTAAAAAATGGACGGCCATGAAAAGACTTATGAGAATTGATTTTGTTCTTGAATATCATACTGAATTTTTGTATACTAGACTCCAATGCTTGAAACAAGGAAATAAATGCGTTAAGAAATACTATGAACAATTGCAAACTCATTTGTTGCCTTGTGGTTTAGTTGAATGTGAAGAAGAAACAGAGCTTAGGTTCATACTTGGACTTAATCAAGAAATTCAGGATGCTCTTGTTGATGAAACATATTGTTCTCTTCCAGAATTGGTTGTATGTGCTTGTAGAGTTGAAAATATGCTTGATGAATCCTTGAAAGAATTATTAGCTTCATTTGAGGCGCCCATTGTTGCAACTTCTTGTGTAGCTAACATTTTGCAGAAAAGTGAGCACCATCGAGAGAATGACGAAGAAGGGCATATGGAGAAAGAAACGATTAGTACTACCCCATGTGTAAGTGAAGATATAATAGTTGAAGTAACACATACAACAGCTGACGAGAACTTACAAGGTAATGTAACAGGTATGGACTCTACACATGGAGAAAATAATTTTGAAGAGCTAAAACTGTCCACAAATCATGCTATTGTTGAGCAACTATTAGTGGAACCGATTGCTGATTTTGCTTTGTTACAAGATGATTTGCTTGCTATGTCTTGTGATAAAGAAGAGTTGTGTGATAATACGTCACTTATATCCATGACACAACTCATGAATGGACATGCTGCTTTTGTTAACACACTAGATACTTATGCTGAAAATAAACATGTCATTCATATTGCAAGCGAAAATGATGAGTTGAAATTGATGTCTTCTTTAGATACCATTTGATGTTCCGTGTGATCTGAATTATTTAGAGGAGAGACTTTTTGTACATTCTGATTTGTCTTGGTTATCGAGAAATATTTTTCATGTTATTTGCAAAAATAGTGAGAAAGGAGAGTATAAAGCCGATCGAGTTTACATTTCTTAAGATTTTGAACCTCCGCTTGCTACGCAACAATGTCATCAATTTGGTAAGTGCCATATCACAAATCTTGTCATATCAAGTACTTTTGGTTCAACTTACAAATCACATGATAGTTTTCAAGAAAGGGAGTATATGGTTGATAGAGATTCTCGATCCATTGATTTGATTGCAAATGTGCAAGTTGCCTTGTTTGCTGTCGCTCCTAACATTTTCCAGGACAATATGATGAAGTCAAGGACGACTCCACTTCAAGAAAGGGAGGATGATGAGACCATGCTCATCATGTACAGAACTAACAGTGCATACATATGGTCATTACCAAGTGTTGCTGCATTATATCAACTGCATGGCTTCATCGACCCCCACCTTGGCCAGGACCATTAAGTTGGCGACACTTCATGGCATCCTCTACTTCGTATGCTTCTACTACGATGGCTCCATCTGCATGGTTTTATCGACCCCCACCTTGGCCAGACATAAAGACATACTTGAGAGAAGATGATGAGCTTGAGTCGAGGACGACTCAAATGCAAGATGGGAAGGATGATGAGGACATCACTACCATGGATATGGCCATGCCTACAAACCCAATTGAAACCAACAATGCAATACAAGGGCCAATTACTCGAGCTCGCCCACGTCAATTCAATTGCCAGGTGAATGCATTCCTCGGGTTGCATACAAATAATTTAATGAATGGAATGCTATTTAATCCTTGTGATGATTTTATTGTCATTAGGAACCAAGGAGGACTCCCAAACGTTAAGCATGAAGCCAATTCTTTCGGTGCACAAGTTCAACTCGGATTCGGCCTCCGGGACAGCACCAACTTAAAGCGGTCATAACTATTGATCCACAAGGGTGTTTGGGGTCTATGAGTATTGGTTTGAAAGGTTTCTTTGTCCTCTTTCAAACGGATCCAGCCTCATGTCCAAATTCCTTACGAGTCAACGGTAATCTGCAAAACAAGTTGCGTCACTATTCCAATCCAAGATGACATGGGCCTTGGGCCTTGTAAATTGAGTTGTAATTGTTCTCCACTAGTTTTGGACGTGAATCCCACACCCTACCTCTCATAAATGGTAAGCTGCCACCTCCTTTAGGTCTTGGGTTTTGGTTATTTGATAGTTTAGCCTTTTGCTACTATTTTGAGTCTTTTAGACGTGCTCAACGGCCGCCTAACAAGCTCCTTGTATCGGAACCCTAACTTTTTCTATACTTCATCTATATTTGCAATTTTAGATTTCTTTCGCCTTGTTCTTGCTTGTTCTTCGATTGCTTGCAGGAATTGATCTTCGTGATCAGGTTGATCGTGCCCATGGCAAGGTCAATAACCATCTGGAGTTGGTTTAGCGATTGCTAAGGCGCATCGTCATTGTACGTTGTAGTCAGATCGTCATAGTCGTCTCCACCCAAATCGAAGGTTATCATTCTCATCGAAAGATCGGGACACCCAATGTTACATCACCAGCCCTTCAAATGGGCTGGCATGACGATTGCATTCACCGGGGAGGACGCCCCCCAGGGCATGTCTAAGGATCTCAAGACTGCCTTGGTCGTGACCCCAACCATAAGCAACACCATGGTCGGTCGGGTCATGCTCGATGGAGGAAGCTCCCTCAAGCAACTCTTGGCTAGCACACTCGACCGAATGCAAATCCCCTGGTCGAAAATCAAGAACATTGCGGTGCCTTTCTTCGGGATCGTCCCAGGCAGCTGGACCACCCCCTCGGGCAAGTTATCCTGCCCATCATTTTCGGCGACTCGGAAAAATTTCGCACTGAGCTAATCACCTTCGAGGTGGTCGATGCGGACCTCTCGTGCAATGCCATCCTCGGCGCCTAGCCTTGATCAAGTTCATGGTGGCTAACCACTATGGCCACTGCTGTATGAAACTTCCAGGACCCAACGACGTCATCACAGTACGGGGCGACCTAAAGGCGGCGCATGGCTATGGGATTAAAGCCCTGGCCCTCACCGGCTTACTACCCCAGCCAGGCTAAGCGACGACCATGAAGAACGCTCGTCAGAAGGCAGCGATCTAGCCCAACGGCGTGACGAAGGTAGTGCAGCTCGAGGAGACCAACCCGAGCAAGTGCACCCACGTCACGGCCGAGTTGTATCCCAAATAGGAACTCGAGCTCGTCACCTTCCTTCGAGCCAACAAGGACATAATTGCCTGGGAACCGGCAGACATGCCAGGCGTCCCGAGGGAGGTGATCGAGCACAAACTACAAGTACGGCCCGGCTCGCGGCCCGTATGACAGAAGCTGCACCACTTCTCGAGCGAGAAAGTGGCCGTAATAAAGGAGAACTTGGAAAAACTCCTGAAGGTTGGCTTCATTCGGGAAATCGACTATTCCGAATGGTTAGCCAACCCCGTGATCGTCCAGAAAAAAGGGGGGAAGTGGAGGATGTGCATTGACCATACGGGCTTGAACTCGGCGTGCTCGAAGGACAACTTCCCCTCCTGCGGATAGACTAGATAGTCGACTCCACAGCGAACGCCAAGATGTTGAGCTTCCTGGACGCCTACTCTAGTTATCAACAGATCAAGTTGGCGGTCAATGACGAGAGCAAAACAGTCTTCATCACCCCATTTGGGCCATACTGTTACACGACCATGTCATTCGGCCTCCGCAATGCAAGCGCAACATTCCAACGCCTCATGGCCAAGACTTTCGACCCTCAGATAGGTCGCAATCTCGAGGTCTACGTGGACGACATCATTGTGAAGAGTCCCTCCGAACACGACCACGCACGGGACCTCACTGAGACCTTCGCCATCCTAAACAGGCACGGGATCAAGCTCAACCCCAAAAAGTGTGTGTTCAGTGCCGCTTCAGGGAAGGTGCTTGGCTACATGATCGGGGGGGTCAGGAGTCGGCCCGAACCCAAAGAAGATTGAAGCTATCGAAAGGATGGTTCCGCTAACCTCGGTGAAATAAGTACAAAGCCTGACCGGCTGTATGGCCGCGCTCAGTCGGTTCATCTCGAGGCTCCATGAGCGCGGGTTGCCGTTCTTCAAGACACTGTGCAAGCACGGGGGCTTCGAATGGACGCCCAAGGCGCAACGGTCCTTTGATAAGCTGAAGGCTTACCTCTCGAGCCCACCCTTGCTCACGACTCCACGGCCGAACAAGGAATTGCTGCTATACCTTGCGGCGACGGCTCAGGCCGTGAGTACCATCCTGGCCGCTAAGCGAGATGGTCGGCAGCAGCCTATCTATTATATCAGCGAGGTGCTCCATGGGCCCAAGGAACACTACCCCCAGGTCCAGAAGCTATTGTACGCCCTCCTCATGGCTTCATGCAAACTACGGCACTACTTCCAGGCGCACTCGATGGTCGTCCAGAGCGGATTCCCGCTTGGCGAAATTCTGAGGAACTCGGAGGCCGGAGGTCGGATCGCCAAGTGGGCCATGGAGCTGGCCGAATTCGATGTCAAATTCGTGGCACGCACGGCCATCAAATCGCAAGCGCTGGCGGACTTCGTGATCGAACAGACCCCACAGCCGACCCCCAAACCCGCGGTCAACAAGGAAGAACCGTGGGTCCTACACTTCAACGGCCCAAGATGCTTCGAGCACTCAGGCGCCAGCATCCTCATCACCACACCGAAGGGAGATAAGCTGAGGTACGTGATCCGCTTTGGTTTCACGACCACTAACAATGGGGCAGAGTATGAAGCCCTCCTCGCCGGACTTCGAGCCTGCAAAGCATTGGGCGTACATCGTGTGGTCGTAAAAGGTGACTCCCAGCTCGTCATAAACCAGTACAACAAGGACTACCAGCGCACAGAGGATTCAATGGCCAAATACCTCGCAGAGGTACGTAAAGCGGAGAAGTGGTTCTGAAACCTGGAGGTCAAGCACGTGCCCCGAAAGGACAATACCGACGCCGACCTCCTGGCCAAGCTTGGGTCCTCTGACGACGAGATACCGCCAGACGTCATTCTCAAGACCCTGGCGACCCCTTCGATCTTGGAGTTGGAGCCCTTGGCAGCTTTTCGCGAAGGGGGCTCGACCTGGACCAAGCCGTTCTACGACTACCTCGAGCGAGGTCGGCTGCCAGACGACCCCACTGAGAGGAGCAGAATCAAGCGCCGAGCTTGTTCATACAAGATTGTTGACGACCAACTGTATCATCGGAGTGTGTCAGGCGTCCTATCAAAATGTGTCTCCTAGGAGGAGGGTAAGTTCCTGCTAAACGATATCCACTCAGGTCTGTGTGGTGCGCATTCCTCTTATAGGACGATGGTCGGGAAGGCATTCCGCATGGGGTTGTATTGGACAACAGCACTCCAAGACGCATGGGACATAGTCCGCACATGTCAGACTTGCCAATTCCATGCTCGAAAGTCTCACCAACCGGCCTACGCCCTCCAGACCATCCCGCTCACCTGGCCTTTTTCGACCTGGGTGCTGGATATCCTAGGTCCTTTCCCACAGGCCGTCGGCGGGAAAAGATTTCTCTTCTTCACCATTGACACCTTCACCAAGTGGATTGAGGCCGAGCTAGTCTCCGCGATCACTACACAAGCAGCGGTCAAGTTGTTCCGCTTGTTCGTGGTAACCATGTATGGAGTCCCATGTAGGATTATTACTGACAATGGAACTCAGTTCACCAGTGAGCTATTCCAAGAATTCTGTGAAGGCATGGGAACAAAGGTGTGCTACGCCTCGTTGAGCCATCCGCAGAGCAACGAAGCCGTGGAGCGCGCTAACGGACCGATCATTCAAGGCATCAAGAGATGGGTTTCTCAGGGGCTAGAGCAACACGGTCAGTCCTGGGTCGACGAACTACCCACCGTCCTATGGTCGATCCGTACCATAATCAGCCGCGCGACAGGGTGTACTCCCTTCCGGCTCGTTTTCGATACGGAAGCCGTCCTGCCTCCGGAGGTAATGCTGGGCTATCGTAGGGTCTGCTTGGTTGACCAGATCGACTTCGAGCGAGAACGGTGCCTCGACCTAACCCTAGAAGAAGATGCAACTAGATCGGTACGACCTAGGGAGCTCCTTGTTGGGGACCTGGCTCTAAGACAAACCCAGAGCGCGTCCAACACCAACAAGCTATCCCCGCAGTGGGAGGGCCCCTATATAGTAGTCTCAACAGATCGTTCGGGGGCTTACTTGTCGGCGCTACCCGATGGCAGATAGCTTGCAAACTCGTGGAACATCAACCAACTTCGGAAGTTTCATGTGTAACACTCTTGCTCTAAGTTTCAATAAAGATTCCCTCATTTGCCTCTAAAATTTTCACATGTCCTTGCGTCATCCTGTGATCTAGACGATTGCGTGACAATCTCCATCACACTCAGCAGTAACTTAAGCCAAGGTCAAGATCCAATGCCCGAGCCTACGGACTTCGATGTTCGATCCGAGTACTACGACTTAGATGTTCGCCTCCGAAGGTCACGCCAACAGTAAGCCGATCCTTATCGCGTCAAGGCTCCCCCAGTTGCAGGACTGGACCTAAAGTCCATACTTCAGGCAGGCAAGCACATACAAGGCCGGGTTTAACATAGGTGGCTCGAGGACCCTTGGGGCATCGACTTTAACCAACGATATTTGTGCACCCTTTCTCGATTTCCCCTGACTTTGTAGGTCCTGGCATTGGAAGAATAAAATTTTCAATGACATGCATGGGGTTTGGACAGCGGATCTTGTTTGTGCTCGACGTCCCGCCTGACCTCGACTGCATCGGGGGCTGGACCACGGATTTCATTTGCGCTCGACATCCTGCCCGACCTCGACCACATCGGGGGCTGGACCACGGATCTCGTTTGCGCTCGACATCCTGCCCGACCTTGACCGCGTCGGGGGCTGGACTGCGGACATCATTTGCGCTCAACATCCCGCCCGACCTTGACCGCATCAGGGGCTGAACCGCGGACATCGTTTGCGCTCGACGTCCCGCCCGACCTCGACCGCATCGGGGGCTGGGCCGCGGATCTCATTCGGGGACTGGACGACCGCGGATTCTAACTGCGCTCAGCGTCCCGCACGACCTCGACCGCATTGGGCGCTGGACGACCGCGCACTCTAACCGCGCTCGACGTCCCGCACAACCCCGACCGCATCGGGGGCTAGACGAGGGAGGCACCCTTCTACGAATAGCTAAGTACTCATGTCGTGGGGGCTCCGGTCTTTGTAACAGTAACTCAGAAACTCACTGTTGCGAAGGACTGGAATTAACGCAACCCGTCAGTAATCTAATTACTAGTTACAAACCGTACCCGGATTGAGGCCAATCGATCGGCACGACACACTCCGCTGGTGGTCATATGCTAAAGGATTGATTCCAACCCGAGCTTCCCCGAGATATGTGTCTAGTGCTAGTTCCCTGGATCAGTAGCCTAGCACCCACATATTTTAATATAAGTCGCATCAAGAACCAAACTCAAGGTAATAATTGTGTTAATACTGGTTTGTTTATAACAAATTAGTTTACAAGAATGGCACATAGCCAATTGGCTAAAAAGCAAAATAAAAGAAACAAAACCGCAACAACGGTAGCGGTATGCCTTCCCATACCCAGAGGAAACCGACTGGGGGTTGAAACCCAGATAACCGCTACTAACTCGAGGAACACCCGTCTCGAAGAACGTCGGGAACGCCTTCGTTGTCTTCAACGTCGTCTTCTGATTGCTTATTATTAAAATAAATAGAGCAAACGGTGAGTACACGTATGTACTCGTAAGACTTTAGTGTATGGAAATAATAATGTAAATGCAGGTTATAACAATGGAATCAGGTTTCTACACTAAGTCTATTTGAGCACAAAGCAAGGTTTATTTGCATTACTTAATAGGTCCAAATCATTCGCAATTTATAAAGCAGTGGTAAAGAAATCATTTTTGTTGCAAGCAATAAATATATCAATTGATCCATAAACCAAATTCCCAACCATTCCATTTTCACCAACCGAAAACCAAACTAACCTACCTTGCCAAAACCATTTCCCAAAACCAATTTCTGACCAAACTCAATAACCCAACCAGCTCCTAACCAAGTCTAACCAAATCCATTTTCGAGACCGAACCAAGACCAGACCTGAACCAACACCAGAAATTCTATACTTGACAATACTTTCCAAGCTGCTCATGACCGTGAGCACGGCTAATCGATTAGTTTTAATCCCTGCAGGAGATTGTACACTTTACCCACATGACACGTTCTAGCAATCATGTCAACCATGCCACGCGATACGAAGTGTATCCGTTTTGCTGATAAAGGATGTGAGACTTTCCGAAGGTCGGGATTTTAGTCTTGCATCCGCCCGGTAATGTGCATCCCTTGCTATGGTCACAGAGGATGGCCACTAGTAGTCCCTATGGGGCACCACTAGCCCATATTTTTAGAAACCTCCCCATAGAAGGCATTACCGTTGTACTGGGCATGCTCCCCCTCGATGCCTCGACAACGGAGACCCTAGAACACACCGACACCGCAAGTATGTCCAACTCTTCTGCTCACCAAAATGCAAGACACAACCCTTTCCCATCTACTAAGTCAAGACCATCCCATACTGGCACATGTGGTTGTACGGTATGACTCAGTAATAGCATCAAGTTCAGTCCTTAGGGTGACACAGGCGAGATCTTCCAACCCGCTTGCTATGGTTACAGAGGATTAGCACTAGCGTCCCCGCAGAGCACACACTAGCCTGCAACCTCCCTATAACAAGGAAAACAACCAAAAATCAAACCATTTCCAAATCTCCAAACACCGTACACCTCGCCCGGTCTAACTCTTCTATTTTCCAGTTTCACCCAAGCAACCTTTCTATCCAAATAACCAAATCCAACTCCCAACCCATTTACCAACCTTTCCGATGCAACACCCAATCCAAACCAATGATTTTCCAAGAGATTGTAATTGACTGACTCACGACTTTCATAGCATTTGCTACTGCGTGACTAAGCATATGCAAGTATTATTCAATATTACCCATTTGACATTCATTACTATGTCTAATGTGGATCTAGAGCTTACCAAGGTTCACAATTCAATTAGGATTAAAGGAAATCCACCAACTCTAGGTTTATCTAGCAGTTTTCCCACAACTAGCATTTTTACTAAACATACACGCATGCATAATAGTTTTGACAAAAGAAAATAAAACTTTGCAAATATAGGATCAAAATGGTCAAAGGAGGTGCTTGCCTGTTTGCTCTTTTTAACAAGGTCTGACTCTGGAACGAAGTCGGGATTGTCGTCTACCGAATCGTCAACGCCTAAAGAAAAGCAATAAGGACGATTAACAACAAATCAAACCAGGCGAATAAGAACCAAATACAAAGCGAATCAAATTCGAGAACTAAGGGCGAAAGGAATCAAGAAAGGATTTAAACTTTTCAGTTCACGCCGGCAATATCGACACACAATTCCCGGTAATACTGTTCAATCAGCAGCAACAACCTTGCGGCAGTACTGCCGATCCCCGGTAGTACCGTACCATCGGGACGATAAAGTTGACGGCCGGGAACTAAAACGGAACACTTTCTGGAAAGTACTGTCGGAATGTTGCACACAGTACTTCTACTCAAGCAGTTGTACCGGCCCCATCATCAACAGTATCGGAATTTCAAAGGCCAAGATCAGCGCACTTCAGAAAAATAGCTACCGGCTTGTTTCACATAATATTACCAATAGCGTAGTAATACCGGACCCAAACACCGGCAGTGCCGCGGCTCCAAAGGCTGAGGACAGCACACTCTGAAATCAACTACCGGCGTTATAGTCACGGTACTCGCCAGCGGCGATCGAGACTAACACGGTGGTAGCGCCAGTTTTCCAGAAAGGGCCGGAATGTGAGAAAGGGGTTTTCGCTCAAACGGGATCGGAACTCAAGTACGAGTGTCAGATCACGGTCCTAGCAGCGCCAGGAACACGACTAATCTGGTACCAACTAGTTCCGAGCTCGCTTGATCGATTTACCACTTTCCCACTCCGAGCTCAGAAACTTTTACCAAAGAACGGTTTTCGAAATGGGAAGATCCAACAAAAATGATCCAAATGGGGAGGGAAGCGACCTAACACGAAATCGATAAAACGAGAACTTAAAGAGAAAAAGGGAAATCCGAACTTCTCCCTAAGTCCCAAGAAGACGTGGTGACTAGCAGAGTGTCGCTTCAAGTCGCAGCAAGACGCCATTAAGCCCGGTAGTGCTGCAGGTCAGGGATCAAGTTGGGGTGCTCTCTGGAAATTAACTACCGGCGTTATGTGAGTGGTACTGCCGGCGAGGGCGGTAGTACCGGCCTCAAACGTCGGTAGTGCCGACTTTGCAAGAGAACTTTTGTAAAGAAGAGGGTTTTTGCGTAAACGAGTTTGGGACTTCGACGCGAAGGCATGAATAGGTTCCTAGGGATACTAGGGACTCATTCATGTAGGTTTCGCCAAGTTTCGAGCTCGCTTACTCAATTTCTCACTTTTTGACTAAGCGAATCCCTAAAATGACGCGAAAATGGATTTCGACACGAGAACAGTCCAAATCCAGTTTTCGTCACAGCTAAGGAACCTCTACGGCACTAGGGACCCATGCGCGTCGAACTTGTGTATTTTGGAACTTCGGAATATGAATTTGCTCCGAATGCCCAAAATGCACATTTTCTAAATCGGCCGAACAAATGGATTCGCAACACGCGCAATGAATCCAAAAGTGCACTAAGGTCCTACACGTCTGAAAACTAGTCTACGTACTCGATGCGCGATGATCGAACCTTCAGAACTCGAAAACCCTAATTAGTCCCGAATTTCGATTCTGGACCCGAATCGAGTTCAAACTCGATTCTTCCGCGAGAATCGAACTTCACCATTGTTGGACATATTTGTGAGTCATTTTCTAAACTTTTCCGGAGCTAGGGTTTCAAAGGAAATCTTCGAAAAAAATTGGGGAAATGACTTGATAGCACTTTTACATCCAACGAGGAGTAGATCAGGGTTTCCAGAACGAATCAATCGTGTAAAAGAAATCTTCTAACCCTAATCTGGATCTAGCGACTCGACGAATCATCGATCTACTACCCGATCTAGACTTTCTAGGGCTAAACAAGCGAGAAAAGAAAAGAGAAAAGGAGGGGAAGAGCTAGGGTTTAGCTCAAAACCTGCAGGATCAATTCAACAGTTGATTCCACCGGTCTTGGGCTACTCCAGGGCTTGATGACACTTCCCACACCTTGCTCAAGCCTTCACCTCGCTCCACTCAAGCTCCTCTTCGCCAGAGTGAGGGAGGAAGGGAGAGATCAGTGGAGGGAGAGGGAGAGAATGGCAGGGAGAGAGAGCTCACGGGAGAGAGAGAGAGAGTGAGTGAGGAAATGAGGGAGTGAGAGAGAGGAGGGGCTCTCCCATGGCTGGATAAGGATGAGAGAAGGAGTGAGTGAGCCGGGCACGGGCAGTAGCGGACACCCCTGACCCCTGCCCGCTCGCTACGGTCGGCAGTACCGCTCCCTGCGAGCGGTAGTGCCGCCCGACCGGCAGTACCGGCCCTGGTCGGCGGTACTGCCGCTCCTGCAGCAAACTCCGGATCTTCTTCGCGATTCTTCTCCAATCTTCGGAATTGATCCTTGGGGATCTAAGGGAAGGGTTTAAGGATCTCAAAGGAAGGTTTAGAAATTTAAATTTGGGCTTTAACCTACACGATTTGAGAATTCACCCAAATTGAATCCAGAGGCCGAAAACTCTGGGCTTAAGCGACATCGCTTGGAGATTGAGGGTTTTGACTCGAAGAAAAGTTGGGTTAGGTTCAAAGATCACCAAAGAAGGTTTCGAAGCTACGGTTACAGGTCCAACTTAACCGATTTAAAGTTTTGACCAAAAACGAAATTCGAAACTTCAAACGGGAAAAAAACAATTAACTAAACGACAAGGCACTCCGAAACATATAACTCCAAATTTAGGATCAAGAAATCAAATCTAAGCACAACTAAACACTCAATTAACTTAATTAAACCTAATTATTCTTAATTACAAATTCAGGGTGTTACAACTCGAGCACTCGATTGTAAACAAACAAGCTCGATTATAGACGCACAAAATACTATATTATAAATCCATCATTCGCTCGTCTACTTTCTGTTTTCTTCATTACATTGTTCCAAAAGTTAAAACCTTAACTACCAAAGTTCTTATCTACATATCCGACATTTCACGATCAAGTTTCTCTTGCTCAAGCTCGGCGATCCTGGCCCTCAGCCCGGTAATCTCACCTTGGAGGTGGAGCGTATCGGTGGTCCAGCTGGTGGAACGGCCCCGCTCCTCTTGAAGTTGGGCCAGGGCGCTTTTGGCCGTCTTCACCGCCCATCCATGCTTCTCCTCAAGTTCGGCGACCTTCGCTTTGAGCTTGGCCGAGGCTCTGGCCGGTGAGGCAGCCTGCTCGCTGAGCTACTTCTGAAGCTCCTCCACCCTCGCTCTTTCGGCCTCCAGGGTCTTGGCGGCTTCGGCATGCTCGACCCCCAGGATCTTGGCGGCTTCAGCATGCTCGGCCTCCAGGGTTTGGGCGGCTTTGGTGCGCTCGTCCTCGAGGGTCTTGGAGGGCTCATCTCGGGTAGCTTCGAGTGCTCAGGACGACCTCGCACACTCAGCCTCGACAGCTCGAAAGCCGTGCTCGCGCTTGGTGTCCGCAGCCCCTCTGAGTTCGTCGGCGTCGGAGGCCTCGAGGGCTCTCATGGTGCCTCGAAGGGCAACGAGCTCAGTAGAGTCTGTCTCCATCCTCTGCTGGGCCACGCCCCGCTCGACCTCGAGGGCTTCCTCGAGCTGCACCAGGCGGGTCTCCCACTCCTCGATCAAATTCAGCACGGCCCTCAGCGCATCTACGTGCTCCTCGAGACCTTGGAGTCCCAGTGCAACATGATCCACAGCCTAGAGAAATCAAAGAGTAAGCGCACGAAGGGGAAGATGGAATAAAACAAAAATAATAAAAGGGAGACAAGAGTAAGACAACTCATACTGGGCCAAGCAAGTTTTCGAAAGTGGCGTGGTAAGGGCCAACGCTCTGGCCGCTTATAGCCCCGACCGTGGCTTGATATTTTGACCTAGCCCGGACAAAGGAGGGCCCTACCCAGTCCCCCTCGCCGGGCCCTGGGGTCGGTTGGGCCTCGTGACCTTCACCCCCAACTTGGTCGAGCTCGGCGTCACGGGTCGGGGCATCCCCGGCTGTGGCCCCCAGAGCAACCTCGGAAGGGGGGGGGGAGGTCACCCTCGCTAGTCGGAAGAAGGCTATGGGGGGCCGCGACCGGCAGGGTCTTGTCTTCGATAATCAGGACGACCGTGGTCTCGACCTCGACCGCGGCCTCGACCGCGGCTTCTGCTGTCCCGGCATCTCGAACCTCGAGGATTTCAACCTCGGGCTCGCCCGCCCCAGCAGCTCCATCCTCAGCCTCGACCTCAGCCTCGCCCTTCCTGGCGATCTCGGTCTAAGGGGTCTCGACCTCCGGGATGCCCCTCGCCTGATCCTCTACCACGGCTTCTGTTGGAGGGGTCGGTTCAGGGAGGTCGGCAGGCTCTCCTAGGGGGATCCTCGGAAGGTTAGGTCCCTAAGCGATCGAGGTCAGCGGACCAGCTAGAAGTCGACCTCCTCCTCGGACTCCGACTCGCCCTGAATAACAGCCATTGTCAAGCTGGGTTATGACTGGGCTTGAGCCCCCGATGTCTGAAGTTGGGAGCATTACTAAAACAGAGCGGGGAGAATGTCAAGAACACTAGGGCAAGTTCATGTGCGTACCTGAGTGACTAGCCTTCTCCTCGAGGTCGGGCGCCGGGCACCTTGGACCGCTGGCGCTGGAGCTTAGGAAGGACTCGGGGCTGTAGAAGGTCTAGGCCCCGAGCCTCGGGCCTGGGGGCCTGAAGCTCCCGATGGGCTCGAGGTCCTTACTGCTGCTGCTGCGCAAGCAATGAAGAGGTCGTGAGAAGGAAAGGGCGCTAGAGCTAAACAATCTAGGGAATGACCGAAGTACGGGGGAAAGAAGATTATCACCGTCCGGTCCCCCCACTCGACATGCTGCTTCCTCAGGGCGCTGCCGCTACGAGCATCCAGGGGCAGCCTCTTGCTCACCTTCTTGCCTCTGCCCGCTCCGAGCAGTGGCAGCGGAAGCATCCGCCTTGCAGCCTCGCGCAGTTCATGGTCGTCCTGCATGCATATTTGGGGTCAGCACGAGCTCGAGAGACCTCGAGCAAGGATTTGAACTCGGGGAGTTGCTACCTCGGCGCTTCGACTCAATACGCTCCTTGGGACGGGGGCATCCAGAGTAGTCGATGGCCACCTCCCCGAACATCTCGTCATCCTGGCGACCAACCAGGATTCCTTTGGCGCTGCTGAAGGCCATGTGCGGGTTAGGCGAGAGAAAAAGGAGCACGCATCAACTCGAGCTCGAGGAGGCTTGTCGGGACCCGAATATGCAAATTCGGACCCTCTGTGTATTCAGCATTAGTCCAGGATGACGCTAGTGCACACAGTCTCAACATAGATGAATATCACAATCATACACAGCGGAATAATAAAAATAACACAAATATAGAATATAAACTATTGAATGACCTTTAGGTCAACCTTACACTTGTGAGGCCTTGATGGCTTCAACTCCAAATAAGCGGCAGCGGAACGAAGAACATCGGTGAATCCCATCAATACACCACATGCAACTGACAGGGTTCGACTCCTAGATAATCGCCTTCTCACGGAACTTCTTCTTCTTCGACGTTGTAGACTTCTGCTCACTGGTGATTTATTTGTTGCAAGGGGTGAGTACATAAAGCACTCAGCAAGTCATGCACAGAATGCAAGTCTAATAACTATATGCATTGCTTATTCCAAATGACAGGCTAAATGGTTATTTTGCAGAAAAGCCACATTCACAAATAAACATAATAGATTGTAAAGCAGTAAATCATATAATAACAGTAATAGAATTCACAGTTATTTCACAAGTAAAACATTCCACATCCTTAACATATTATCACTATACATAGGCAAGAACGCCTCCAAGCCCAAGTCGATTTATGAAAAGCTAACCCTTGACTGTAATCCCCGAGCAATGTCCAATACCGCGGACTCGGCTATTCGAATAGGTTTTTCACTCTGCAGAGGTTATGCACTTTACCCACAAGATACAATCAGCTCACCACGTCAGCTGTGTATCGCCATACAAGAGTATGCGAATGAGTGATCATAACAAAGTCTTTCGGAAACTTCTAACTACACAAGTGGACCTCTCCGGTTTTTGCCCTACACCATCCCTTCCCTTAACAAAGGCGAAGTATGGGACCGACATACCGTTGGACGGGTACCATGCCACAGCACCGGTACGCTCCCCTTTCAAGCTACACAAAAGGTGTAGTTGACACCCCGAGGTACCATAAGTAAGTTATTAGTAACTTAATCAACTAGGTCCATCCAATTACAGACATGTGGTTGCATGTTTGACTCAGTTCAAAGGCTTGCAAGGTTAAGTCCTTAGGGTGACCAGGGCAAGACTACCCGAATAACCAAATCAACATTCCCGGTGCCACAACTGGCCCACCTGATCATTCTTGCCACATGCCCCGGTCGAAAAACTATTAATCAAACCCTCAGTTGATTACCATGCACCACGTGCCATCAACATCATCATCAATAACACATGACACTTCTCCAAAACAGGTTCCATATCTCATTAAGTCAACATTAACATTTAATTATCCAAAATCATGTCATGTCTACGTGGCAGGTCTAAGCATTATACTACAACGGTCTAAATACCCATGTTGGCAAATTAATAATGTCCTACTAGATATTCCACAACTCGGGTGACAAGGGGTTCATGGCATACAATTATCTATGTCAAGGTGTCATACAGCAACTAGGTGTTAACTAATCCCATAATTAATCAGAATTGATTCTAATTAAATTAGCATGCATTACTTTGAAACAACATAATTTCAAAAAGAATAGGATCAACATGGTCAAAGCACAACTTGCCTGGCCCTTGCAATTTTTACTGTTCTTTACTCTTTATCCTTGATCCTTGATCCTCGATCTTCAATCTCTGCTTCTTTGACCTTCATCTCCGTAGAACGAATTTCGGACGACGCGTCAAATGATTGAAGAAGAAGCAAATACAAACCAATTCAAAAGACAAATTAAGTAAAACTCCAAATTAAGAACAAATAGTATTGGCACAACGGCTTGGATGAAATCAGGAACTTGAACGGATTGGATCGAAGAGTAGACAAAAGAGAACGAGCTTTCGAAAAACACCGAAAAGGAAAAGATTAATAACTGGAAAAGAAAGAATAATATTTCGACGAATATTTCTTCCGAAGTTATTAGCTCGATTAGACAGACAATGACATATGCCTCTCGATCTGTAGATCGGGTCTATAGAGATATGTTAGTTCTTAATGAACTAAGCTGAGGCTCAAGGTTGACTTTCGTTGACCGAACGGACACACAGTCAAACAAAAGAGAGATAGATTGATCGGGCACAGGGTATGGCAGATGGCCAATGGTCTGTCGACCAAGTCCACAAAGGAATCCAGATTAACAACGGATTAGATGCTCCGGGATAAAACAAAGACATGTGTCTTACCACTATTGGAACAATGGGAAAGATTGCAAAGATAACAACGCGGCTCATGATGAACTTATTCCATCAAATCGGTCTTAGGTTATGGTCTTGGTTCGGCTTTGCAGATGATATGACGACGAGGCTAGGCTCACAACAGGATAATAGAATAGATGAGGACATCGCATTACGGCTTTACACTTGTATGTGCACATGCGATGATAGTGAAACGAGAGCAAAGCGTTAACGACGGAGCGTTAACGGTGAAACGTTAACGGCAAAACGGTAATGGTGGAACGTTAACGGTGAAGCGTTAACGACGACGCGTTAACGGTGGAGTGTTAACGACGGAGCGTTAATGGCAAAACGGTAATGGTGGAACGTTAACGGTGAAGCGTTAACGACGGAGCGTTAACGGTGGAGCGTTAACGGTGAAGCGTTAACGACGGAGCGTTAACGACGGAGCGTTAACGGTGGAGCGTTAACGGTGAACATTAACGACGCAGCGTTAATGGCAAAACGTTAACGTGTTGGGCAACACGTTGACATAGGAACGTTAACGACGGAGCGTTAACGGCAAAACGTTAACGGCGGAACGTTAACGGCAACACATTGACGGAGGAACGTTAACGACAGAGCGTTAACGGCAAAACGTTAACGGCGGAATGTTAACGGCAACACGTTGACGGAGGAACGTTAACGACGGAGCGTTAACGGCAAAACGTTAATGGCGGAACGTTAACGGCAACACGTTGACGGAGGAACGTTAACGACGGAGCGTTAACGGCAAAACGTTAACGGCGGAACGTTAACAGCAATACGTTGACGGAGGAACGTTAACCACGGAGCGTTAATGGCAAAACACTAACGGCAACACGTTGACGAAGGAACGTTAACGACAGAGCGTTAACGGCAACACGTTGACGGAGGAATGTTAACGACGGAGGTGAAGCGATGATAGGATATTCAGGAAATAAGGTAGCGACCGTCGATGCAACGACATGGCCGTGATGAAACGATACCAAGGGTGGCTAACCGAGACGCGAATTGGTAACAACGGGTTAGGCTGAAGGACGACGGTTTTAAGCCGGAAACGGGTTTTGTCGGCGAGCAGAGGCCAAAAGAACTCTAAGGATGGACCAAAACAGTAAGGGATCACCCACCGGACGTGACAACACGGCCGAAGCGAACCAAAATAGCCGACGTCAAAAGACGTCGCGCGACGGCGACTAAACGGCGGCCTAAATATATAAAAAAAATTCCGGAGGATGGGATGGCAAAGGGGGAATGTCTACCACGTATAACGCGGCGAGATGAACTCAACGGTGTAGGCGGATTTTGCGGCGCCCTTCTGGATTAATCACAAACTGCCGATTAACGGGTTTCGGATCCAAACTTCAAACGGCCATAACTTCTAGAATAATGATCAGAACTTAACGAAATTTGACCGAAAGCTAGATATGACCTAAAGGAACGCTGTGACATAGGTGGCTCAAAAAATTACCTTCTGGATCAGCGGGGAACGCGTGAGGATGATTGTCGCTGTCTGGAACGCAGTCTGTTCAGAGAAAAGAATTTTTTACACAAAATCCAAAGGCCAAAACCATGGGGCAAGATGTGCATCCTGTAGAGGATATCACCAGGAGTCTACCCAAAACATTTCAGGGTCAAACTCAAAAAATTGAGGGAGATATGACCTCGGCAAGATTCGAGATTGAAACGGCCATAACTTTTGATCCCGTGGGCCAAATTGGCTGAATTTTGGACAGCAAATAGAACGTACCTTGTAGCACACCATGGCGAAGACGGATCGCAAAAAGTGACGACGATCTGCTCGAGACGTGGCTCCAAATTTTGGCCATCGTCGGGCGACATCCGGGACTTCTCGGCGGCGGCTCGGGGGTTTAGAAAATTAATCTGGAGGCTAGGGTGCATGGGAGAGGTTATGGGAGGTCTATTAGGGCTTGGGGTGGTGGCTAGATCAAGAAAAATAAATTTTGGAGGTGTTTGGGTCGGTTTAGGCATTTTATCGAACACTTGGCGTGCGTGACCCGGACTGGGTGATGTGGCCGATTCTGGTAGCGACAGGTGGCGCGATCTGGTGGTGACACGTGGCACAACCAGGAAATTCTGATTTTTCAAATTAAAACAATTCCGAAAATTCAAATAAATCATTTGAGGCAATAAAATATCAGAAAAATTCTAGAAAAATTCTACAAAATGTTTTGAGACGTTTTGAACTCAAATAAAATATTTTTAACAAAACTTTATATAAACTTTTCCAAATAATTAATTAATTTGCATCAAGAGGCTTAATTCAAATCAAATTCAAATAAATGCAATAAATAGCAAACGATCTCCGAAAAATCTCAAAATTTATAGAAAAATTCCTTAGAGCATAAGGAACCCAAATAAAATAAAATTTATTTTATTTTAAGTATAAAATAATTAAATTAAATTGTTTTAGCTTTTAGGAAATCCAGATTACACTTTATAAACGCGAGAAAATCAACGGAAATTTTTGGGAAGCTAAACTAAACCAAAAATTTTTGAAAACCCAAATTTTGGGATGCTACAAGGCCTCTCTGATAGGGAAACTTACCAACAGGGGCCTCGCGGGTAGGGTCATATCGCGCCATGATCTTAAAGAACAGGTGGAGCCTCTTTCGCAGAGGGCACACCCGGTTCCGCAAGAAGTTGTTGGCGATGGCCTGACTGGTGAGGCCGCGAGTGGCGCAGATGTGGATGGTGGCGATGGCTTCCTCGTCCATCTCCAGCTCATCCGGCTCGGGAGTCTGGCGCTTGGTGGTGATGGGGGTCCCATCATAGGCGAGGGTGCCATCCTCTCCCCTCTTCAAGTAAAACCACCTATCGGACCAGGGACCGAGGGAGTCATGAGCTTAAAGCAAAGGGAAGGACCAAGGGAGCCCTGGCTGCAGCTGGAAGTAAAGGCACCCGACCACGGGGTCCTTTCTGGTGCGAAATAAGGAGATGTAGCGAAAGAAGAGAGAGGGGGTGGGGACGATTCCCAAGAACCCCTCACACAAATGAGAGAAGATGGGGAGGAGGACAGAGTTGGGCACCAGGTTGATGAGTTCGATCTCGCATCGGGCGAGAACCGAGGCTAGGAAGTCCCTCTCCGGTGTACGCAGGCACTCGGTGCTGACGAGCTCGTCCTCTCGGGGCTGCGGCTCAGTCTCCGCTCCAGGTAGCCGCCAAGTCATCGGGTCTAGCAACCCCAACTCCTTGAGCTCCCTCATCCTCACCGCGGTCAGCACGCTCTTCCCAAACTTGACCATGGGAACTTGCGAGGTTTTGGCCAGGGAAGAAAGGAAGTTTTCAGACGGGAAGAGGGAGAGGTTTCGCCAGGAGATTCGGGATCGCAGAGGATTTGGGGGCTTTTTCCTCGGAAGACAAGATGGCCCGGTACTCATAGGGCCCGGGTTCTGACAGTTGGAGTTATTGTGCCTCGAAGGACGCGCCGGGGAGCTTGGGAAATTGTGCCGGTGGGGGATGGAAACGGTATGGATGGATTTGAACCACCCCCACCCCCATCGCTCAGGCCTGCATAGCAAGGCTTGGGAGTTCTTGGTCAGGGTTGGAACACCTAACACCATGCCGAACTAAGACTTAAACATAAGGAGCGCTCCCCTCCAAGACTTTCAAGCTCAAGGTCCTCTTCGGCAGTGGGAAGAGACTTGAGCCTCGGGGGCTAGATGTCGGGGATTGAAATACCCTGCCCATTCAATAGCATGGTCAACAGACCCCAGCTCGAACTCGACCTGGAGGGCTAAGCTCGGCCCCGTGCTTCTTACCCGATGACCAGGCCAACGCCCGCGTGACCTCGAGCAGGGGAACCGAAGGCCGTCACACGACCAAGACCTAGAGCTCGGGGAGGCCGGGTCAGAGGCTTGGTGGTTACTGAGATCCGTAAAAGTGGGACGTGGGCGTGAACCCCGAGGGAGCAGTTGAGATCTGGTTGGAGCGAACGTGGGACCATCCTTTCCGAAGAATACTCTTGACCGTCCTCCAGTAGCAGGAGGAGGGACTTTGTAATCTCTATATATGCATAAGGAGACCTTGGATAGGGGCATCGATACTCACCTACCTGTACTCACGCATAATCAAATCCTCCGACTCAGGGTAAGACTGGAGTAGAGCTATTACCCTGCACAGGGGGCTCGAACCAGTATAATTCCTGGTGTCACTCGTTTACTTCTTCGTAAGATCATAGCTAGCAGTGGCACCGACCTCCCGGGGAACGACACAAGCTTTTGGGTCCTCACACACACATACACCCCCGATCTCATCTTTGCGGTCAGGCGATCCCGATCGTTGACACCTGGTCTAAGCCGACAACTTGTTGAACATCGGCTACCGATAAGGTCAAGCTATCGGCTGTTTAAATAATCCCCTAGACGGTTTAATTCGTAGATGTATGATAAGATAAAAGGAGAGATATGCTGAATGGGTTTCTGTTTGCACCAAAATTTGGCGTACAAAAAATATCTACCAAACCCGTGACATGGAAAGTTCGGTTAGGATAGAATCGGACTATACCATAATCGACAAATTCGGTTGCCGAAACGGAAAAGGAAAGATATCGGATCATGGCCGATATGGAGTCGATTGTCGTATCTATACAGGACTCGGATCAACCGAGGCATATAAAAGGGGACGAGCTGGAAGACGAGAGGGAATCAATCATCAAACCACGCATCTACGTTTATAACCCTTTTCATTTTCTTAGTCTTTGTAAGCATTCCTCTGTAAGTCGACGAGATCAATAAAGAGTTGCGCATCGCCAATTTGTTGATTACGCCGATTTTCGTCTCAGGTTTGATTTACTTTGTCTTGTTGCGTATCGCCTTTTCAAAGCCGATCTACCTTTACCTTTAGATCAGCCGTAACAGGTTGATCTAGTTATCCCTCTAATCAGCCTTTAGCCGACAAGAGTTAAGCCGATAATCCCCCGTTATCGGCTTTAATCAATTTCACAAGATTTACCTTGTCAATTTCAGGTCAAATTGACTGGCACGCTCAAACCCGACTTTTATCTCGTATGTTTGAAGCTAAGAACCCTACTTCATGTTTTTTGCGCGAACAGTTTGTAACAACGTTCCCGACATAAAGATAAAAGGTAAACTTAGGGTGTGCGTTGATTTTAGGAATATAAATAAGGCCACACTTAAAGAATAATACCCGATGCCTATAGCCGATATGCTTATGGATGTTGCATCCGGGAATAAAATTATTAGTTTCCTTGATGGTAGTTCTGGTTACAACCAAATATTTATGGCCGAAGCTGATATTCGTAAGACGGCTTTCAGGTGCCCTGGAGTGTTGGGGTTATTTGAATGGGTCGTGATGACTTTTGTTTTGAAAAACACAGGTGCCACATATCAGCGGGCTATGAATTTGATTTTTAATAAGTTGATCTTCCATATTGTAGAGATATATATCGATGACATTGTTGTGAAATCTACATGTGATTATCAGCATTTGGCCAATTTGGAGGAAGTGTTCAAGACAACTAAGATACATAATTTAAAGATGAATCCTTTGAAATGTGCTTTTGGGGTATCGGTTGAGCAATTTCTTGGGTTCATGGTGCATGAAAGAGGGATTGAAGTAAACCAAGATTGGGTTAAAGCTATAGCCGATCACTACAAGAAACAGGGAAAAATTCGTGGGCCAAAAACCCACGAATTTAGGCCAAAACCCACGAATTTAAGTTAAATTCGTGGGCAAACCGTCGAATTTAGTTCACGAATTTAACTCGACGAAATTAATCAATTAAATTCGTGGGTACCCACAAATTTAAATTAAATTCGTGGGTTACTGAAAAAACCCACGAATTTAACTGCTAAATTCGTAATTTGAAAAACCCACGAATTTAAGCTATAAATTCGTGGTGAAGAAACCCACGAATTTAATCGCTAAATTGTAAATTTGAAGAAACCCACGAATTTAGCTGCTAAATTCGTAAATTTGAAGAAACTCACGAATTTAACTTAAATTCATGGGTACTCACGAATTTAACCGTTAAATTCGTGGGTTTTAAATGGCTCACGAATTTATCGACATTTATACAAAAATATATATTCTCATATCGATATCACACTCATATCCTTATATAGGCCACATGCCTTTGTCCATAATGGACCCATAAGTGTGAATAATGGATGACACAATGCAAACAATAATATACTAGTAGCTAGAAGTGCAGCACAGTGGCAATTATGAGATACCAATTGGACATTCATGTACTGCTTAGAACTGCAGAAAAACAAAGCATATACCCCTTTCAGATGCTTTCATTGTGCACGGCTAGAGAAGGAACTAATGAACTAGAGCCCACCAAGGTCTCACAACAGGTCAATGCACAGATCAAATGATGAAATATACAACCCTTCCCAGATTTAATTCGAGTACACAACAAAACAAATAGTTTGTACTGCACAAGTCTTATCCTTCTGCCCAAATTCATTAGCTAAATTAGCTAGTCATTTCTCTACAAGCATTCTAGATGGTCACACCCAGAAGCTTTCCTTCCATGAAGTATGCCTGAGCTTTCCTTCCATGAGCTAAACAAAAAGACTGAGCCTATCCAACTCAGAAGCCAAAGCTCCAACACAATAGATGGTCACACCCAACACATTACACAGATTAAGTCGAGCAGTTTAAACTTTATATTTATACTCTACACAGATTAAACATAAGCACGGGAATAACTAAATCAAGCACACCCGCAGTGCTCAAACTTCATGGCAAGAAGTTTTCTTCAAATTACTTAAGGGAGGGGGACGATGTACAAACTCCCCTTCTATATTAGTAGAGATATAGAGTACTTGTACAAACCTTTCTACAAGCTTTACTTCTCATGATTAGCAATGAACAACTTATGTTTCTTAGCAATATTGACTCAAAGTTTTCCTCTGTATTGTTTCACGAAGGGTGTCATGCATAGGGAAGATATATATATAGAGCAAGCTCTAAATAGAATATTCTTCTGGATTATAGTAGTACATATTATGGAGCTCTAAACGAAATCAAGTTGTCCTTCAATTTGAGCATTCTAAATAACCATACCAAGCGTACTTGTGAAAAGATCAAATAACATGTTAAATTAAGTCTTTTAGTAAGGTATCAAGCGATCGGTACATAGATAAACTTGCCTATGCGGATGCAGGAGCCAATCCTAGAATACGATTGAGGAAATGGGGCACATCATGCACATCATAATCAACAATCCTACTAGTAAGCTTTCCTCCATTTTTCCATTGCATGCAACAACAAATCTTACATAAGCAAAATGAAATCAACACACATAAACTTTTTAATTTGGAAAGAAGAGCTTTAAGTAATTGAACTTGTCTTGTTAGAATGCTTTCTCCTTTTTGCAAGCTTTAATGTTAGCAGTTAAATTCCACAGCAAAGGTGCAAAATTAAAAAACATTGAATCTGAAAATTAGGTGTATTCTATAATTAACTCCTTTTAAAGAAATGGAAGCTGAATATTACCTAACTAAACAGTGGACAATAGCAAGAGGAAATGTTCCAAAGATAGAGTAAAAATGTTGGAAAGATTGATAATCATAAGTTTAATTTAAATTAAGGGGTGCAGGAAACAACCAATAAGCATGTTTGCAGAAGGAATCATGCACATCATAAATGATTAGAATTAAAATGAGCCCAGAGCCAAAGCCAAACCAAGGACCCCATCAGAAGAGGCAACAAGCAGCCACACCCCAAGAACACCCACACCAGCAAGAAAGCAGCCAAGCCCAAGCTCCAGGAGACCGGCACAAGGGACCAGGAGGCCGAACCAGGAGCAAGAAGAGAAGGAGATTGAACCAATAGCAGCACCATCACCCATCTTCCACTCACCCATGTTTCATACCGCAAGCAAGTAAGTGCTATAGCCATTCCAGTTTATTCATCACAATACAACAAAGAGAAATGAGATAGATAAAAGATTAGACAATGAAGAATTAAAATGAGAATAGGGAGGAGTAGTGGTCTCAGTTTAGGGCATAATCAAAAGATGCAAGGGTTGCATCATGTTTCCCTCAGCCAAACATGCTCCCCCAGCGCACTGACAATTAAGGAAAACAGAGATACCATCCAACTTGCATGTAACATAGATAAATCTTTGCATCACAGACCAAGAAAAGTGACCACCCGTAAAACATAGCATCAGTTCATCATCTGCTATGTGATCTAGACAAACATTAAACATCCTATTATAATTTAGCATCAATCCATCATTTGCTAAACTTACCTTTCTTGTAAATGGGACTCAACAAAATCAATAAACCCCTCAAGCATCACAAATCAGAGGATGATCCCAGTATCAATTGTTCATCATCAAATCCACCATCCCAGGTCATCAACGTTAATGCAACCATCACACATAGAGTCGAGGGGGAAAATGAGGATTTGGCATAAGACAGAAGAAGGAAGAAAAGGGGGATTAGATTAGGGTTTACCAAACCCTAAATTGAATCGGGACCAAACCGGGACAGAGACGGGCCGAGGAGGAGGGAATCTGGTGTGGTAGCCGGCGACCGGAGGCTGCACAGTCGCGCCGGTCGGCGCAAACCCAGGGAGAAGACCGACGTGAGGTGGACCAGGGTAGACGGCCACGGCGGCCGGCCGAGGGAGGAGGCGGCGCGCGGCGGCCTCGGGGAGGAGCAGAGGGCGCGGAGGCATCGCTAGGAGCAGGGGAACGGGGAGAGCGACGGCGGCGCTGAGCTCAGGGAGTGGGTGTTGCCCGGCGCTGGGGGAGCGGCGTCCTCAAGTGAGGAGGGCCAGGGGCGAGTTCGGGCTGGGGGTTGCGGTGGGTGAGAGAAGCGAAGAGAGAGAGACGCCCGTGGGGTTAACCCCTCAGTTAAATTCGTGGGTAAGGCGTGCGAATTTAATTAAATTCGTGAGTTTTGGCCCACGAATTTAATTAAATACATGGGTATTTTAACAAACCGATTTAATTTAAATATATAAATTCGTGGGTGTTTTTTTGGCTCATTTAATTTAATTAAATACGTGGGTTTTTTTATAAACCGACGAATTTAAGTATATAAATTCGTGGGTTTTTTTTGGCCCACGAATTTAAAAAAACCCACGAATTTTTCACTGTTTCTTGTAGTGGATACCCAGCCCCCAAAAAGCAAGAAGGACCTCCAGAAATTGATCGGTAAGATTAATTACCTAAGACCATTCATATCAAACTTATCTAGTCGAATTGATGCATTTACCCCGCTATTGAGGATAAGAGAGAATCAAGAGTTTGTGTGGGGAGCCAATCAACAAAATGCTTTCGACGATATGAAGCGATATTTGTCAAAACCTCCAGTGCTGATTGCACCACGGAAAGGTGTACCATTTAAGTTGTACATATCAGTTGAAGAGTCAACAACAGGAGTAGTGTTGTTGCAGGAGGTTGACGGCAAGGAGCAAGTAGTATTTTACTTAAGCTGACGATTAATCAATGCTGAAACAAGGTACCCTCCCATCAAGAAGCTTTCTTTGCCCCTGTATTTTTCCTGTTAGTGTTATGCCCTTGAGGCAGTCATATAGATGATTGTAACATGACTATGTTTATGAATAATAATATGATTATTGGTCCAATGAATGTATATCATTATATTGATCAGTAAGTATGTGACTTGCTTATGAAACTCTCTACTCATTGATATAATTCTGTAAATATCTCTGATCAGATATCATCGTAGTGGACAACGATGAATAGATCAGCACATGTACTGATCGATGATCATGTTTCATAGATCATGGGATATGGAGATATCATCAATACATTGTGAACACATGTTGAAGAACATGGGTTAGATAGACCCACAATGAGACACTGCGAGAATGTTACATTCTTGTGTGTCATCAGTGTATCTCATACATAGTAGATGTATGATCCTTAGACCTGAGATTGTCACATTCCCTACATATGTAATAGTTTACCTTGGGGTTACCAAACACTATTTCCTAACCGGATAGTTATAAAGGTAACTTTCATGTTTACTATGAAACATGCAGAGGGAAGTGAGCAGTCAAGATGGAATTTGCATCTCCAGTGTAACGGAGATATATGTCTAGGCCACTCGTGTGATATGATTAAGGAAGTGCATGGCCATGCCGTGATTGAGAAGTCAATCACAACATATTAATATATCACGGATACGAGAGATGGATTGAACTGTCATAGGATGACATGCTTCTCGTCTTGAGTTCGATCTTCATATAGTTTGGCAAAGGGATTATTACATCAATACTTTGAACATATGCGTTTGGGAGTTGGCATGCTCTGCAAGGAGCCGCTACCAACTATTGGATTAAAAAAGGGTTTTCCGAATCTATGTCCAAATGCGCAAGAACCTACAGGGTCACACACTTAACGGGCTGGGACGCATTAATTCGGATTAGATCCGTAATTAATGGACCACATGGGCTTAACGCGCTAATGGGCCCTGGCTTAGGGTTTCATCGCGTGGCTATATAAGGAGAGGAGAAGGGTGGGCGTCACACACCTCTTTCATCGAGAACCCTAGCCTCCACCTCTCATTGCCCCTGCCGAGCGACACGGTGCTTGCACGCCGACGCGCGGTGTTCCATCCCCGGACGTGTGGACTGCTGTGGTGACGCTGCTGCTACTGCGGCGTGGAGAGGACGATCCACGGCGAGGACAATCCACGGCGAGGACGATCCGCGGTGAGGATGATCCACGCTAAGAATGATCCACTACATCAACGCGCGAAGGATTCCGCAACTGCGCGTCTAGAGGTAATTGATCTATGATCACCTTCTTGCGAGTAGCTTTTCTGGTTTTGCGGTATAAATTTTAATTTGTGCTAGAGTAGCATACCGCGTTCCCCAGCAGTGGTATCAGAGCCATCTTACGTAGATTCGTGATCTGGATGTTGCACATATGGTATGTGATGACAGTAGATTGGATCTATTACATGTTCAACCGATTCATGTGATGAATTGGTGGAGGCAGCCGTCGATGAGATCAATTGGTTTAGGGTTTGTGGAAAGTGCAAACCGAATCAATCTTGATTTGGGTGAGTCCGTTCATGGTACGACGTTGCCCTTACTAGTCGGGTTACCGCCATCAGGGTTTACAAATTGCAACCATATGGGACCAAGCCAATCAGATTGAATCGGATCGCCGCCAGGGGCACTGCCCCTTGAACCCATGGGCGCCCCTCGACCCGCCAAGGGCTCGCCTTGGAACCCTTGAGGGGCGTTGCCCCTGGAACCCCGTTGCCGTAGAATCTATTTTGTTTAACTTGTTTTTGCAGGATGTTGTGTGAAATAGTATGGCCTATGCGTATGTGATGCATGTAATATTTACATGGCCTGCGTGCCGTGTCAAGCCATAAGGCTATTTCAATATAAAATGTATAATGACCTGCGTGTCGACTTGTGATGTTTCAAACCCTCATGTAAAATTCATTATCAAAGTTGTAAGGAGTTGCATCTACAATGATAAAGTTAGTGGCATCAAGCATGGTGGCTACGAGAACAATCAAGATGATGGCTAGGTGAACAATCAAGCATCATGATGGAGATCCCAATGCTTAGGGCCATACTATTTCACATCTTAATTTGATTATATGTGGATGTGTGTTTAATCCTTGCTATTTTCTTTATGCTCATTGCATGTGATGCCATGTTCATAGTAGATATTGTTCATCACCATAGTTAAAATTTTAAATCAAACTTGTCCACCCAATTGTTGCACCTATCAAGAATTTAGATCCTTATTAATATGACTGCCAAAGTAGTATATCAATGGCTATCTTAATACATGATAGGGATGTGTTGGACACGTTGCGCATAACAATGGTTGATTTAATCAAGCTATCAAAACGGTTTTGGGCTTGAGGACATAAATGGTTGGGACTTGATTTCGGTAATGAAGGAACTGATACAAGACAATTGGTGTTTAGGAAAACACACATGAGGCTTGGTTCTTTAATTGGCACCCGGAAATGGGAAGTGCTCCCACCCTCATGTGAGCCCTAGGGGCGGGTTGACCTGGCCATGAGTCAAGTTGACGGAGGTATTCATTACCTGTTTTCATGCTCAACTAACAAGAGTTACATAAGATGTAATTAGCAAAGTTGTTGCTTACCTATGTCATTAAACTTCTAGCAGTGATGCCAAAGCTCACTAGTGTTTGATGAATATGGATCTTGAATACTCACTATGTGTCCATAAAGGGAACATTAAGATAGGAGTGTCTTTTGTTAAAATGTTTAATGAAAGTTTCACATAAACATAGTGCTTAGAAACTTTGCATGTTTTTATTGTAGTTCAATGGCACCTCCTACTTCTGCTCCTACTGCCACACCTGGTTTTGCTTTGAGATCAGTCTTGGAAAGGGAAAAACTAAATGGAACAAATTTTGTTGATTGGTATCGTAATTTGAGAATTGTTCTCAAACATGAAAAGAAGGACTATGTTCTAGAGAATCCAATTCCTGATGAACCAGCCGAAAATGCTCGTCGCAATTTGAAAGTTGAATATGAAAAACATGTTAATGCTTCTGTAGAGGTTAGTTGTCTCATGCTTGTCACCATGAACTCTGAGCTGCAAAAGCAATATGAGGACCAGGATGCTTACAATATGATTGTGGGCTTGAAGGGCATGTTTGGGAATCAAGCAAGAGCTGAGAGGTATGGTATCCCAACTGAAGAAGTGTCTCCGAGTGCCAGACGAGCAAACACCCTTGGAATCGATCGAGCTGCAGGAAGATCTGACATACAAGGAGCACCCGGTGAAGATTCTGGACACCATGGATCGAGAGACAAGAAACAAGTAGACCCGCTTTTGTAGAGTCCAGTGGAGCAACCATGCAGAAAGCGAAGCAACTTGGAAGCGCGAGGAGGATTTGGGAAAGGAATTCCCAAACACATTCCTTAATCATCCCTGAATCTCGGGGTCGAGATTCTGTTAGGGGGGAGGTTCGTAACACCCCAATTTTTGTTTTTCATGAATTTAAATGTTATTTTGCACTTTTGTGAATTTTTTGGGATTTTCTGGAATTTATTTGGATTTAATTTGAATTTAATCTCACCTTGCATAGAACTGGCAGCCTTCGCAAGTTCGAACGATCTCCTTAGCATCCGTCACCGCGGTAGGCCAAAAGAAGCCCTGGCGGTAGGCTTTCCCAACCAAGGCGTTTGAAGCCGCGTGATGGCCGCACATCCCCGAGTGGATTTCTTTGAGCAAGTCTCTTCCCACTTGTTCCGAAATGCACCGCCTGAGGACACCTGAGGTGCTCTTGCGAAAGAGCTCCTCGCCAACCACCACATAGGATTTGGCTTGTCGGGAGATGCGCTCGGCCAGAGCGGTTGCTTCTGGAAGTTTGTCCTTCAGGAGATAATCAAGGTATGGGGCCGTCCAGTCGGGGTTAATGAGCAGGACTCTGGCCTCAGGATCTTTACTTGGCTCCCGTCGTTTTGCAGCGGTTGGTTCGTAAAGATCACGGATTTAAAAATACCACTCGGGACCTCGACCGAGTGGCTCCCATTTTAGCCAACTCGTCGGCCGCCTCATTATTGCGGCGGAGGACATGGACCAGCTCTGCATCACAAACTTGCCTTCCAATTCTCGGACTTGCTGGCAATACGCCGTCATAGTCTGATCGACGCACGACCAATCCTTCTGTACTTGGCTCACCACCAACTGGGAGTCACCGCGAACCGCCAGTCGTCGGATTCTGAGCGATGTGGCGATGCGGAGCCCATGGATGAGCGCCTCGTACTCTGCGGCATTGTTCGAGGCCGGGAAGTGAATCCGAAGGACGTACTTCAACCTGTCGCCCTTCGGCAAGACGAGGAGAATTCCCGCCCCGGCTCCACCAAGCATGAGAGATCCATCGAAATGCATGGTCCAATACTCCGGCTCTTCTTCCATGCGGGGAACTTGGGATTCAGTCCACTCGGCCGTAAGTCGGCCAAAGCCTGGGACTTGACGGCGGTGCGCGGCTTGAACGAGACATCGAAGGCTCCAAGCTCGGCCGCCCACTTTGAAATTCTTCCAGTGGCTTCTCGATTATGGAGGACCTCTCCCACGGGGAAAGAAGTCACTATTGAAATCGAGTGCCCTTGGAAATAATGCTTCAGCTTCCGTGACGAGATCAAAATCGCTGCATGCCAGCCTTGAACTTGAGGATATCGCGTCTTGGATTCGCCAAGATTACCGACAAAATAAACCGGGCGTTGTACGCCGTAGCGGTGTCCAGATTCTTCCCGCTCCACAACTATCGCGGCACTGACTACATGAGTTGTTGCCGCTATGTAAAGCAGGAGAAGTTCACCTGGCACCGGTGAAACTAGAATTGGAGGGGTGGAGAGGAACACCTTGAGCTCTTCGAAGGCTTGCTGTGCCTCTGCCGTCCATTCAAAACGGTCCTGCTTCTTGAGGAGCTTGAAGAAAGGCATCCCCCGAACTCCCAATCGGGAGATAAACCTGCCAAGTGCTACCATGCAGCCAGTAAGCTTTTGAACATCTTTCTGGCTGGTAGGTGGGGCCATCCTCATGATGGCCCCGATTTTCTCCGGGTTTGGCTCGATCCCGCGATGAGAGACAATGAACCCGAGTAGCTTCCCGGAAGAAACTCCGAAAACGCACTTCTCAGGGTTTAGCCTCATCTGGAATGCCCTTAGACTTGCAAACGTCTCGGCCAGATCGGAGGTGAGGCTGTCCTCGGTCTGCGTTTTCACCACTACATCATCCACATATGCTTCTACGCTAAGGGCCCCAAATGATGGTGAAAACATCAGATCGCTACCGATAAGTTGCGCTAGCGTTCTTCAGCCCGAACGGCATGGTGACGTAGCAGTATGCTCCGAATGGGGTGATAAACGAAGTCTTCTCAGAATCCTCCTCTCGAAGCCGGATTTGGTGATAGCCTGAATAGGCGTCCAGGAAACTGAGTAGTTGAGATCCAGCGGTAGAGTCCACCACTTGATCGATGCGGGGTAGACCAAAGGGATCCTTCGGGCAAGCTTTGTTGAGGTCGGTATAGTCAACACACATGTGCCAACTTCTATTCTTCTTTTGAACGAGTACAGGGTTTGCCAACCAATCGGGATGATACACTTCTTTGATGAAACCTGTGGCTAGCAGCTTTGTGATCTCCTCCCTGATGGCTTCTCGGCGGTCTTGGGCAAACCGTCGTAACCTTTGCTTGACCGGCCTGGCCGATTCGTTTACGTTCAGCGCGTGCTCGATCACCTCTCTGGGGACCCCGAGCATGTCCGACGGCTTCCAGGCAAAGACGTCTTTGTTTGCCCACAGAAAGGTGACGAGCGCGTCCTCCTATTTCTCCCCGAGCCCTGTCCCGATCAAGGCCGTTTGAGCTAAATCGGACGGGTTGAGGGTAATTCTCTTGGTATCTTCTCTGGGACCAATCCCAGGGTTCGGCGTCTTGCGAGCAAGGACGCTTCCTTCCGGCTTGTCGGAATCCGCCTCTCGTCGAATCCTCTCCCGACCCGCTCGCGCCTCCAGGGACTCGGCCATCTCGCAGCTCTCCTTGTCACAGGAAAAAGACTGCCTTATATCACCGCGTAAAGCGATAATACCACTAAGCCCTGGCATTTTCAATGTCAGGTACGCGTAGTGGGGCACTGCCATGAACTTGGCCAGCGCCGATCTCCCCAAGATGGCATGATACACTGTCGCGAAATCAGCCACCTCGAAGCCAAGGTTCTCTGTCCGGTAATTTTCCCTTGCACCGAAAGTGACCGGCAGAGTGATTTGTCCGAGTGGTGTCGCAGAAGTTCCGGGTATGACACCGTGGAAAGGCGACGACCCGCGCTTTAGCTTCGACCGCGAAATCCCCATATCGTCAAGGGTTTTGACAAAGAGGACATTGAGCCCGCTTCCACCGTCAATCAATACCCTCTTGAGCTTGATGCCGCGGACAACGGGCGCCAAGACAAGCGGATATCTGCCGGGGAATGGGACTCGATCTGGGTGATCCGAGCGGTCGTAAGTTATCGCGACCTCGGACCAGCGCACGTACTGGGGGGTCTCCGGCTCTATCGCGTTGACATCTCGGGCAGTAAGCTTTTGCTTCCGCTTGGACTCGTACGCAGCCGAACCCCCGAATATGTAGTTGAGCTCGAGATCGACTTCCTGATAGTCCTCCTCGGCTTCAGGGGGAGGCGGCTTGGCGGCATGACCACTAGGACCTTGCCCGGCCTGCTTCTTGCTTTCCCGGGCAAATCTCTTCAAAGTGAAGCAGTCCTTGGCGGAATGTCTCCCCTTTGGATGGAAGGGGCAAAGCGAGTTCATCACCTTGTCATACCCGTCCTCTTTGAGGGCGCGAGGGGGAGCAGGTTCAGCGACTGCCACTAGCTCTTCACCCTTGCGCTTCTTTTCCTTCCGCCGGGGGGGCTCGGGCTGATCCTTCCCCTCGTCATGCCGTTCCGCCAAGGCCTCGGAGGCTGAAGCGTAGCGGTCCGCAAGGGCGAAAAGCTCACGGACCGACGCTGGTGGCTTTTGAGACATCTTCTTGATGTGATCGGGGTCGCTGACTCCCTTTTGGAAGGCAGCTATCACAACCGCATCCGTGACATCTCGAACAGTGCTTTTCCTGTGCATGAAGCGCTTGACGAATTCCCGGAGGGACTCGTTTCGCTTTTGGTGCAGCTGATAGAGGTCCCAGGGGGTGCCCGGGCGCTCGTACGTGCCTTGGAAGTTTGAAATGAATTGCTCACATAGATCTCCCCAGGAATCTATAGAGTTCGCCGGGAGTCCAGTGAGCCAGGCTTGGCCCAGGGGCGAGAGGGTAACCGGTAAGTAATTTGCCATTACCTTCTGATCCCCCCCGGTAGCCCTGACCGCCAGAGCGTAGAACTGTAGCCAAGCCTCCGGGTCCCTCTCACTGTCAAACCTAGTGATGCCTTTGGGGTTAAACCCATCAGGCCAAACCACTCGGCGTAGGTGAGGGGTAAACGCGCGAACCCCTTCTATAACTCCGCGGCCACCTCCAGGCGGTGATCGACATGGAGGGGATCGCGCTTGGCGTGCTTCGCGATCTCGTGGAAGGATGTTGTAACGTTCATACTCGTCGGCATGGCGACGTTGCTCCTCCCTTTCTCAATCGCGGCGCCTGGCGTCGAGGTCAGAACGGAGATCGCGGTTGATGCTGTGTCGCAAGTCGTCTCCGCGGGGTGGAACATGATGTGTCTGGCGGGGGGCTTCCCGACCTGACCGGCTGCTGGCCGTTTGGGTCCTCACCGGACCGCGTGACGGATCCTTTGCCGACTGGTCGGTCTGAGCCTGCTGAATAGCTGCCGCCGTCACCATGGCCTTTACTTGGGCCACGATCGGGGCTACTGGATCACCCGCCCCCAGCATAGGGCTCAAGGTATCCAGGAGTGTCTTGGAGGCGACGATATTCTGCTGTGGAGTACTGTAGGATCGAAGTTTACGAATATAGCAATCAGAGGGGGGTGAATGATTGAGCAGAAGCTAAAACCAAAATTTTGATCTATTAAAAACTTCACCCCAAAAGAAACCAAAAGATTGCCTCGGATTTGACAAAAACAGATTGACAGAGGCTTGATAAAATGAGAATTCCCGGAGATCCAACCGTCGAAACGATCTAAAATTTGGACACAAGAAACTAGATTCCAATATGAAGCAAACCCAAAAAGAATCAGCTCGATCGGACTTATGAATCAAAAGTTATGAGCTTCACAAGCTTGCTGATCCAGAACTTGACGAGAATTGATCTAACGTAAACTTGAAAGTTTTAATAGATCCGACAAAAGTTTAATCAACTAGACTTTGAGGAACTCTAAATCAATACCCTAGAATGGTTTTTGATGGATCAAATCAAGATGAAACTCAACGATCAAAAAACCAATCTAGAATTAGAACAAGCATGCAAACAAAAACCAAAACAGAAAAACATCAGAGCGACGTGGTTACTGTAGCACGCAAAAATCTTGGAAGAATTGATCTTTATTTCTTTTGTCTAAAATACTCTCATCAAAAGAGTACAAACTCTAAAACTCTTGATGCGCTCAGCTCTACTTGGTGCACTTCAACAGGAGACAACCCCTCCTATTTAAAGGACCAACCCAGAATACGATTCCTATTCCCTAGAAGGAATCCGTATCCAACACAACTCTACTTGGCCCAACCTGGCCGAGTACAACTCTTGCACGCGTATGGTAACCCTACCATACTCACGTGACTAACACTTTGCACGCGTATGGCCATCTGCCATACTCACGTGACTAACACTTTGCACGCGAATGACCTCCTGCCATTCTCACGTGACTAACCATTCTTCATGTGCACCATTCCCTTAGCCCGAACGTCCCGCATGACATCCTTGACCACCAAGACCTCAGTTCCTCCTGAACCTAGTCCCGAACCTTAGTTCCTCCATGAACCTAGTTCCAGTCCCGTCATCGACCACATTCGTCTTCGAGCAATACCTGCACATGAACAAACCACAAAACAAATCCGAGCACAAGTCCACGACTTGACTCAAGGTCAATCCATGCAACTACTCACATGAGCATTGCATAAAGTCCACTTCAAAACACGCATCATGAAATCATCACAAATTTCATAATTTCAAATTCAAACCATTTCAATTTTGCTCAAAACCGCCAAAAGCATGTGTATGACAGACCAAAGTCTTTGGTCTGTCATACATGGGAAAATTGAGTTCGCTATCAACATGTGTATGACAGACCAAAGAGTTTGGTCTATCATACATGGGCAATATGAGTTCACTGAAAACATGTGTATGAGGACCAAAGAGTTTGGTCTCATCATACATGGGTAAAATGAAATCGCCCAAAGCATGTGTATGACAGACCAAAATCTTTGGTCTGTCATACATTAAAAAAACGAAGTCACCAAAAGCCTGTGTATGACAGACCAAAAAGTTTGGTCTGTCATACATGAGAAAATCGAGTTCGCCAAAAACCTGTGTATGGCAGACCAAAAACTTTGGTCTGTCATATATGGGAAAAATGCGATTTTTAGTTATTTGGTTATGCGCAAAAGCAAGGTTTCTTTTTTAATGTTCGGATGTTTGGTCCAATACAGATTAATCCTAATCTTAACCAATTTCAGCACAAGATCAAACCAATTTTTCATCACATGATTCACAAGTACGGAAGACCGCTTGATCCCCCATCTTGGCTTGCAGAATGTCTTCGTTGACAACACGGGCACGGTCCCGCAGAGCACGCGCCCGCGCGTCCGGTTCTGCTTCTCGGCCACCTTCCAGGTAAGCGGCGGCCGAAGTGTCGAGGCGCTGCTGCGAATCCGCCCGCGAGCCCTCGATTACGCAGACTCTACGGAAATTTCAGCAACTCTCTAGGCTTTCTTCTGACTCAGCCGGTGAGGTGGGCGAGCCTGAAGAGGATAGCTCCAGGCGCTCGGAGGTGCCGAGCGGTTTGGCGGTGAGAACCCCCACCATTCGTGCCTCGGCGCCCATGGGTCCGACTCCCTGGCCGGACCGGACCTTCGGTCCCCTACTCGGCGCTTTAGAGCACGAGACAGGGGGACCTTTCGATCGGCGCGGAAGTCGCGATGCTGGCTCGCCGGAAACCTCACCGCGCTGCAGCACGGTCCCCTCAGAGAAGGAAAGGTTCCCGAGGCCATCGGAGATGAAGGTCAGGCTTCCGAAGCGGAAAACCTGACCCGGGAAGAAGACTGTGGAGACTCCGCTCGTCGCAGCCATCAAGCTTGAGGAAGATCTTGACACAAGCCCCTACCTGGCGCGCCAACTGTCGACGATCGATTTCGCCGGCAATGAGATTTGTGATTCTAGGGGATTCGTGCGGGACCTTAGCTAGATGGTAACACAGGAGGCAAGGGCGATCTCTCTCTTTTAGACAGGTTTGAGCTCTCACGGTGGAGATAATACCCTAGTCCTGTGTTCTTGGATATATGAGCCTGTTTTTCTTTTTCTTTCTCCCTCCCCCTTTTATACTAGGGGAAGGATATACCACCGAGCGGGCGCCACCTGGCCCTGAACATGGTGGCTTCATGAGTACATATTTTGTCTCTTATCGGCTTGGCCCCACTACGTCTTGGAGAGGTAGTTGTGCTTTCCCCGACCCGCGCCTGACACTCCGTCAGGTTCCGGCGCCTGCAGGCTTTGCTGGTGTCCGGCCGCATGCTTCGCTTTCGACAGTTTGTCTGGGCATGGCATGAAGCTTCGCTGAAGGATCGACGAGCTGCCTTGGGGAACAAGTCGAGACATCCCCCGGGCCCATCGTGGCGCTTCCGGGCTCTGGGCCTGCTGTTCCGCCTTCGGCCCAGTCGGGTGTAGGCCCCGCTTGCGGGACCCCTATCTCAGACATCCCACAGGAACCTTCCACCAAAAGAGATCCGACGATTCCGTCGATTTGAGGTAGATCGGGCCGGGAAAAGAAGAAATTCGGCGTTCGTTTGGTTCTTCAAGGGAGGTAAGTGATTTTAGATTTTTTTTTGTAGGGTTATGGTGTTAGTTAGATGGGGGATTTCATGCTTAAAATTGGTGTTTATATGCTGCTCCTAATTGTGTTTGAGGATCTTGTAGATCTGTCCCTCGTTCTATCCTCGGGCAGATTTGAACCCCGACTTAGGGCTTGAGTTTTGGGAATTTTAGAAGCATTTTCTGGGGGGACTGGCTGTTGCGAAAATTATAGGTAATCGAAATAACTTTAATTGGTCATAGAAAATGATAAATTTCGTTCAGCCGTTTAAAAGTTATGATCATTTTATCGAACGCTGTTCAATCTGTGACGCGAATGGTACAGTCTGTGATCAACTGTAGATTAGAGGATTTAGAGGCTGAATCAGTTTTCGCGAATACTTAGAAAAAGGTGGGAAATTTCCTAAAGTTCGAGAAAATGTACTCATTTACCTAATTTGGAGTTGTAGAACTCAAGTTATGCTTGTTGGAAGCCTGTTGTCCCATTGGATAGATTCTCTGTTTTTCGGGTTTTAGGAGTGGGTTGTGAAGTCGATGTAGTTGATAGTTCTTGTGTTGTTTTGTGGGCATGTTTTGAGTGTATTGTGCCTATGTGCAGGTGGTGTGACCCTGGGAGTGCCATCAACATCCCGCCACTCCGTCTCGCTTGATTGAAGGCAAGTGTGTTATGGTGGTTGTGGCTTAGGTGGCCGTATTGCTTTGATATGTGTAGCTTATCCATGTGTTAGGTTAAGTTGCCATGTTTGATACTTGCATGTGTTATGATGAATATATTTTGTTAAATGGCTTTGCAATGGTTAATTTGAGTATTTATGCTAGTTAAATCATGTTATGGCATATGTGCATTCATAATGGAAGAGGCGACCCATTCTGATGCGGGCCTCTGTGTTCACACATAGTGAACACGAAAGACCTAACTCGTAGTCCCATCTACGGTTGTGAATGAGAGCGAGTCAGTAAGAGTAGGCACCCTCCACGGGATGGAAGGGGAAAAGGGTGCACACCCGTCGGCAATACCGGTATGTGCTAAGCAAAGAGACATGATGCATTGCATTGCGTGAATGAGAAATGAGAATGTGAATGAAGAAGTTGATGAATTGTTCCCCATGGTTTGTGATTGACATAGCGTATTTATGTTAATTGTTATTGTCTCATTCCATTGCAATACACTTTGCTGAGTGATGAACTCACGCTTGTTGTTTAATATTTTTTTAGGTACCTTGAATCCGGCTTGTGGGAAGGGAGCTAGATTCACGTCATCACATAGCGACACACAAATAAACAATTCATACCCTTTCTTAGATGCATTGGTTATCTTATTGAGTTACACTATGGTTTATTGCCTCGTTGGTGGTCATGATTAAATCGTTATTCCTTATTGGATTATGTGATGGTTAAATTATGTGTTGGACTTGAAACGTTGCTGAAAACCCTGGTTGCTATGTTATAGTTGTTTCTAGATAAGCAATCTTGTCATGATTATATTATTGATGCTTAGAACCATGGAAAAACAGAGTTTTATGCTGCTGAAATTCTGTTAGAATCAATAGTTTAGTTGTTGTAATTTACTCAGAAATATGTTTATGGTTGTTGTCTTTAGCTATTGTGCTAACATTCTAGGCATACTAGGTGCCGGGATGTTACATCAGTAACACATAAGTTCACGACTCGAGTGAGAGTCTTCAATAACCAGCCAATACCTACGAGATCCCTCTCTCACAGCACAAGATATACAAATATCTTGCTTGAGTCAAACCCATAGTTTTCACGCTACATTTTTTTTGGTCAATTAATAACATGAAATTTTGGTACTAAGTATAGATCATATTTTGAATCTTAATGTTTTTGGAATTTGCATACAAATCAAATCACAAATCGTCATTTAGTTTTTATTCAGAATTTGCATATTTTTGGATTGTACTGGAGCTATTTATATTTTCATTTAATTATTATTCTGAATTTTATTTTTTTAGGATTTTACTGTAGACTTTGTATGGAAATAAAAATTATTAATTTTTTATTCATTCCAAAATTTAGTTAATTTGGGTATTACTTGATTGCATTATTTGCTATTTTTTATGTAATTATTATTACAAATTTTAGTTATTACAGATGTTACTTTAGAAGCCATATGAAAATGAATTGCTAAAATTTTTTCTTTATTTATTGTTTATTCCGAATTTGCATTGTTTTGGGTCATATTAGAATTTGTGTAAAAATCCATTTTTTTGTTTTAATTTAATTATTATTTTGAACTTTAGTTTCTTAAGGATTTTACTTTGGAATTCGTATGGAAATCAAATCACTAATTATATTTTATTTTAAATTCTAAATTTTATTTAATTTGGGTTGTACTTGATATTACTCTTTCTTTTAATTTGCTATTTGTATTAATTTTACAAAATTTTGTTATTTATGGATGTTATTGTCGAAGTCGTATCGAAATCAAATTGCTATTTTTTCCTTATTTTCATTTCGAATTTCAATTATGTTTGATATGGATTCTTTATTTTAATTCAACCTATTATAAGTCGTGTTCATCAAATGAATTGCTAAATTTTTTTTGTCAACATGGTAGTTTCCTTGAAGTGCCTAATCAGTAGAAATAAATAAGGGAGTAGCAATAGATAGATAGATAGATAGATAGATAGATAGATAGATAGATAGATATGCTAGTTTCTTTTACGAAATGATGGATGTTTGGATCAACCGCTGGCGCTGCGTACGCACTCGACAAGTTGCTACCTCGTTTGGCACGGTATCTAAATAGATCTCAATTCGTCTGTCTACACCTGGGCCAAACCTGGTGGCTTGTGCTCACCAACCCATGGAAGCATTCTTCGACGGCCACCAACTCACCGTCCCGGTAAAAACTAGCTGAACAAATAATCAGAATTTAGACCGGCCGTCCGGGAAAGGTTAGCGGGACTTGTTTGTTAACGACGCTACTAATCCTTCTAGAAGAGAGACTAGTTTCAGTTAGGAAGAAGAGGATTGTCCCGTTGGTTCCGTTTCCGTCTAAAGAACGAGGGGGTGAGATTTTGGCCGCGCGCGTGGGGCCCGCTTTGTAATCTTGACGAGAACAAAAGCGGCGGAAAAGAGAAAGGACGCCCAGGCTCAACCGTCGTCACCGCGTTCGTCACGCCCACCCCCGGTGTCGCTGTCGCGTTTTTGGTGTGGGCGTACGGCCGGCCGGCCACGCCCTCGTTCTGACTAGCGATGCCAGTGCCCGTCTCCATAATAGTATCAGTACCCGTGTGTATCGACTAGTTGCCCGTCTCCATAATAGTATCAGTACCCGTGTGTATCGACTAGTATGTATTATTTTAACATCTAAATTATTAAAATTATATAGACTAGGCCTATTAGTTCAAAAAATATTACTGAAAAAATCTAAAGGCCCATTAGAGAGAAGAGAGATGAAAAGAGAATAGTACTGTAGTAGAGGTGGATAGAAACCAACTTATAAGGAGAGACTTCTTTTAGCATGCTAGAGTATGAGAAGAAAAGGATATGCATGTGCTCGCTCGCCTTGATTTGCTAGGCTGGCGCATGAATGGTACAGCGAAATCAAGTTTGATGATTTGCGCAGGCGCAATCCTTTTTTGCAGTGTATCGTGCTTCACTTTCTCTCTCTCTCTCTCTCTCTCTCTCTCTCTATGTTATATACTCAAACAGAGATCAGATATCTCTCTCGACTCTTTTGCCTTCAACTCATACTGCGTTGCCTCCTTTCCATCTCTTCGCTAGCGTGCACCGACTATTGGGAGAGCAGGTCTTCGAAACGTCTGCCCTTGAGATCCTACACCGAGAAAGGGCGGATCACGTTTTTGGGAAGCATCTGTTAGTGTTATGCCCTTGAGACAGTCATATAGATGATTGTAACATAACTATGTTTATGAATAATAATATGATTATTGGTCCAATGAATGTATATCATTAGATTGATCAGTAAGTATGCGACTTGCTTATGAAACTCTCTACTCATTGATATAATTCTGTAAGTATATCTGATCGGATATCATCGTAGTGGACAACGATGAATAGATCAGCACATGTACTGATCTATGATCATGTTTCATAGATCATGTGATATGGAGATATCATCAATACATTGTGAACACTTGTTGAAGAACATGGGTTAGATAGACCCACAATGAGACACTACGAGAATGTTACATTCTTGTGTATCATCAGTGTATCTCATATATAGTAGATGTATGATCTTTAGACTTGAGATTGTCACATTCCCTACATATGTAATAGTTTACCTTGGGGTTACCAAACTCTATTTCCTAACCGGATAGTTATAAATGTAGCTTTCATGTTTACTATGAAACATGCAGAGGGAAGTGAGCAGTCAAGATGGAATTTGCCACTCCAATGTAACGGAGATATATGTCTAGACCACTCATGTGATATGATTAAGAAAGTGCATGGCCATGCCGTGATTGAGAAGTCAATCACAACTTATTAATATATCACGGATACGAGAGATGAATTGAACTGTCAAAGGATAACATGCTTCTCGCCTTGAGTTCGATCTTCATATAGTTTGGCAAAGGGATTATTACATTAGTACTTTGATCATATGCGTTTGGGAGTTGGCATGCTCTGCAAAGAGCCGCTACCAACTATTGGATTTGAAAAGGGTTTTCCAAATCTATGTCCAAATGCGCATGAACCTACAGGGTCACACACTTAACGGGCTGGGACGCATTAATTCGGATTGGATCCATAATTAATGGATCTTGTGGGCTTAACGCGCTGATGGGCCCTGGCTTAGGGTTTCGTCGCGTGGCTATATAAGGAGAGGAGAAGGGTGTGCGTCACACATCTCTTTCGTCCAGAACCCTAGCCGGTATTTCTAAGTTCGATTCAGTAATGGTTTAATAGATCATATTGGGAGAGGAGAGGGATTTCTAACCAACCAATACCAACCAAAATTCACTTATAACCATCGAGGAGAGGGATTTCTATGTTCGATTCGGTAATGTAAACCCTAAACTAGATTTGGAGATCTCCCGTTAGTTGTAGTTATTTGTTAGGATGGTCCTCCCCTGCACGCACCAAAATTACTCCTTCGGCTGCGGATCGAATGGGTTCACTGAATCAAAAAACTTTGAGTTCTTGAATAGATTTTATTTTCAAAATGAAACGGGCTGCCCATATTATATATATTATGTGGGGAAGAATCGGCGCCCTCCCAGCCATGCCACGCCACCCCACCCTATTTTTCAAATAAGCCCTTCCGCTTTCTCTAATTACAGATTGGTCCTTTTGCAAATAAGCCCTTCCACTTTCTCTAAATTACGAATTGGTCCCTGTAAATTACAGATAGATCCTTTGCGATTTTTTATGAGTATAAAAAAACTTTTCCAAACAAAATAAATTTTAAACGGTGCGGCGTTAGACGAACATTTTGCCTAGTTGTATTAATAGAGAGGAAAACTCTCCTCTGTTCTTTCTTACTTGGCGATCTAGATTAGATATATGAAAATTATATCATTAGATTTGTCATTAAAATTATATCATTAGATTTAACATTAAAATTATAATTTTATTAATTTATATAAATGGAAAGTTATACTCTCTCAATCCACAAATGTAGATCGTCTTTTATTTTTCTACGTCTGATATGCTAATCTTCACCCGAGCGTAAAACAACCAATTATACGACCCATCACCTTCCGTGGGTCAAAATTCACATCGCACCTTTGTCAAAAGACTAATCAAAGAAAACCTACTTCGTCCCACCTCTGTTAACTACTTATATTTTTCGTGCTAAAATGATGCAGTAATTATCTTACTTAGGTACAATAAATTCAAATTTTTGATTCAGTAATTATTTTTTACAACATTAAATATATTTATCATGGATTTTTTTTTGTTAGGTATATTTTTTTCAGTAAAACGCTTTAAACAGATTGTAAATATGATAAATTCTTTAGGAGATATCATCGTTCAAAGTTTGCAATCAATCCACGTTCCTCTCTCCATCTACCCCTCTATGCTCAACATGATAGTACATCATAATGCATTTGCAAGTTAATGTGCTATACAATTCTTTCTACCACTATCACATGGCCATCACGTGTCACGGCGAAGTGCAATAGTAAAATCTAACAACGCATCAAGTAGATCGGAAGTGCATTTTGGCAGTAACTTTGGTTCGTTTCATATTACCGATATATATAATACACCAATTATTCACCATGGTGTGGTTCGGTAGTATAATCTAAAAACACGATCAGTAAATTTGAGTGTATTTTGTGGTAACTTTGATCCCTTTCACATTGCCGCTATCACACAGTCATCATGCGCCACTGTGAAGTTCTGCAGTAAAATCTAGGAACATATCTACTAAATTGAAATACATTTTGTAGTAACTTTGGTCTGTTTTATAGTGCCGCTATCACATGGCTATCATGCGCTAAGGCGAAGTTTGATAGTAAAATGTAACAACATATCTAGTAAATTGGAATGCATTTCTTACTATCGATATTACATGGCCATCATGCGATACTACTAGGTATGGCAGTAAAATCTAATAACGAGTCTAGTAAATTCGTGTAAAATCTCACTCGTGTGAAATTTATTAACAAGACTTATATAATTATGTTCCTCTAGTCGTTAGTATGTTACCGGTTAAAATCGTTAATGAATCAGAGGTGCCAATAAAAAATTATGGATAAATCAAAGAAAAAAAGACTCTATTATAAACAAGAAACCATATTTATTACTAGTTAGTTAGATATGTAATTAATTAGCATAGTCAACACACATACTGTGCATACATGGAGTGGTTGTTTGGACACATTCGTTCGACTTACGCGTAGAATAACTATTCTACACTCATGCATAATAGCATTTTCATGTGTGTGTATATATATAATATTATATGTATGTATGTATGTATGTATGTATGTATAATGAATGTTTTTTGGAAGACAAGTCTAATAGTATTATTTTCATATAGTCAATCTATATATTTTAACATATAGTAGTTGTTAAAGTTTTAAAAAGCTAAACAGTACAGATACATAACGACCTATATTTGTTGATAGGAGTAAAAAGTAAAGGTTAAAGTCGCACTTGAAGACCATAATAAATAAAAAATGCCAAGTAAAAAGAATAAAGACCTATATTTTATAAGGTATATTTCTTCTTCGCATATAGACCAAAAAAGATATTAAAAATAACTAGCTTACCCATAATTATTATCTATAACACTATATTTAATGCATGCACGTAGAGAATATAAAATAAACATAAATAATTATTAAGGGTATAGAGAGAACATCATACTAAATTTGAATTAGAATACGAAATATGGCTTATATTTATGATAAAATTATTAAAAAAAAATAAACTTTATAAACTTAGACAAAGAGAGTACACAAGAAGATTGAGCCTAAAATCCCTGGATCGATTGAGTGAGAAAAAGAAAGTGAGAAAGGAAGAGCTGGAATATCTTAATTGCCAATCTCATGCATGAGTAGGGGTGCAATAGGTTAAGATAGATTTTGACCAACTGGATGTGTTAGACTCGAATTCGAATAGTTGTCGGATTCGGTTTTGGTTTCAGATATTTTATTTCGGATTTGGGAGATCACTATCCATCGGCTTGGGATATTCTAAGATGATTTTATGATATTTCCAAAAATATAATTCGAATATCTGGCAGAGGCCAGATGTACGGCGATCGTCGGGGCGGCGCACAAAGCGACACGACAACGTCGGGGCTGCGCACAAAGCGGCACGATGCAGAGGCAGCAGCGCGCGCGGGGGGGGGGGGGGGGGGCAAAGCATGAGGCGGCTAGACAGCATGGCTCGAGGGGTGCAGAATGCGAGGAAACGGCTTGCCAGCGTAGTGTGAGGGGGGAAGAGCGTTGTTGCAGCCGAGGCTGATCATCTCGAGCTTGGTGTCGGTGAAGGCGTTGGCCTGGTACCCTAAGGTGGCGTGGTTCTTACGGTGGTAGAAGGCGTTCTCGATGAGGCAACGGCTGCAAATGTGGGTACGCGACATGGCCTAGCACTGCACGCACCACGGCTCTCGATGCGGCCACCGCCAGAGGGATTCTTCTTGTTCGTCTTGCTGTGGCTAGTGTGGACCACGGTGGAGGAGGCCTTGGGAGGGGCCAATCGGGGCGGGCGAGGACGTGGGACCAGGGAGGAGGGGAAGGAGGATTTGGAGGAGGCATGTATGGTTGTGTAGTGGGGCTTGCGTTTAGGGGAGGCAAGAGGTGGGGGTTCTGGGCGGAAGGGGGAGGCGTTGGCAAGGAGCAGGCAGAGGCTAGGGTAGTGGGGGTTGTGGTGGACGAGATTGTGGGGGTTTGGGGTAGATTGTGCCAGCCAACATGGCGGACTGGTAACTGTAGTCTGGAGATTTTTTTCTCCTAATTTATTTTCATTGTAAGAGACGGTTTCTCTGAGTAGTACTTAACTAGTGCTTGCTACTTACTTTGTTAATTTTTTGTACATAAACAAAAGAGATATTACAAACATGTGGGTTGAGCTAGCTAGCTTTTATTTTATCAACTTGTGATATTGATTAATTATTGCTATATGTGTGCTTTATACGGTATCTATTTCCATGCGATATTCGACAAAAAAATATCTGGTACCGTATCGATTCCACCCGATATTCACTTTGAATCCATGACCGATATTATCTATATTATATTCATATCCGACACTATCCGTATTTGACTTCGAGTTTAACAAAAAAATGATTTAAGATATGAAAAGATCTATATCTGAGTGGATTGCATCCCTATTCATGAGGAGTATGGCCTCCTCGGCCGTTGTGCGATCGTGCTAGGGTTGCTCTTGCAAGTCCTTAGCAGAGAGTTGCTAACGCGAGGCAAAGAGGTATATTCTAATGACTAGTTACATGCCCGTGCGTTGCTACGAAAAACAAAATTGATAACGAAAAATAAAGATTAAAAATAAAAAAAATTATTTCACAAGATCAAACATCTATCTTTAACGCTTCGTTTCTTGCGAAAGCTGGCTAATTAAAGCAACGCTTCGTTTCTTGCGTAGCGTAATTAAGCGGCAATTAATGACGTAGGAAGAACGGACCACTGCCACCAAGTGCTGCTTTAGAATAGTAGAGATACTATTTTGCGACAATTTAGGAGTTGCCTAAAATGTAGAAACACTTTTTTGAGACATTTTAGATTAAGAAATAGAATATGAATCGTATAGACATTTTTGAAGTATTTGTGAATTATCAAAATGAAAATCATACAGAGATATTTTTTTGAGACAATTCTTATATTGACCTTATGTTGTAGAGATATTATTTGAGGTATTTTTTATTCTTTAGAGAGTTTCTTTTAGATGTTAAAGACATGTGTACTGCTTATAAGAATTACAACGTAAGTATAAACATGTTGTGATATGAGGATGAGATGGTTAGTCTGGTTACTTGCTTATCCACAAGGTCTGGAGTTTGAGGATTGGTTCCAACTTATTTTTAGAATATATTTTTCATTCTCTAGAGCAGTGGTGGAACTAGAAACTTTTTTATGGGTGTGCACACTTCACACGTACAATTCTTTAGTCTTGTACAATGATTTCGTAATATTATAAATCCAACACATATATTTGAAATTTGCTAAAAGTACAATATAAATAGTTTTAAGGTCTTAAAAATTCCAAACCACCGAAATTATAACCAATTTAGTCAACAAATTTGACCTATTGAGAGATGATCTTGTAGCATTTTTCTAAATTTTGGGGTGCCGAAGCATACCTGACACTACCCCTAGATCCGCCCGTACTCTAGAGGGTACTAGAGATATAATATAATACCTTTACAAAATATCTTAATTATATAAATAAGTTTCTTTGGACGTCTAGCAACATTGCACGTAGAGGCACTATTGTAATATTTTGAAATATGCAATTAAACTCATATAGAGATATAAAAATATGTTTCTGTTATACAATAAAAATATCTCTACATGATGTTTCTCTTGTAGTGACTCCTACCACCAGTTAGGGCTAGACTTAGGGGTGAAAACGGAGCGGATAATATCCGAACCGTATCCGTATCCGATATCCGTTTTTAGGAAAATGGCAAAAGAATCTGACATCCGACGGATACGGATACGGATACGGATAATTATCCGAATCAGGGCAGACGGATACGGAGCGGATATGGGGGAGGAGATATCCGACGGATACGGAGCGGATACGGATATCCGGATGCCGGATATCCGTATACTCAGATGTCGAGCGAAGTCTTTGGCCGGGTGCCGGTTGATGCCGAGTGCCCGAGTGCAGCCCACCCCAAGGCCCAAGCGCCAAGCGGTCTAAGACTCCAAGTCTCCAACGCACCGCTTCCCCAAATCGCACGCGTGGACTGTGGAGTGTGGACACTGGTGGCTGACGCGAGTACGCGACTCTCCCAAATTGCCAGACGCCAAATCCCTAGCCGCCGCCTCCAGGCTCCAACCCTCCCTGGCTCACCGCCACCGGACGGCACCGCCACCGCCCCACCGCCGCATCTCCGCATCCGCCCACCGGCGCGCCGCCCCACCGCCGCCTCCAAACCTCCCCGGCTCCCTACCACCGGCAGCGCCGCCCACTATCGCCTCCGCCAGATCGGCCCACCAAGCGCCGCCCCATCATCACTAGTCGTCGACTGCTCCCATGGGCCGCCACCCTTGTTCCCTTCTGCCGCGCATGATCCTACTAGACACACTTGGCCGCTGCTCGACGAAGGTAAGGCCAAACTTTCCCCCTCCTCTTGCCCTCTCTCCTTCTTTTGATCATATGTAAATCAAATGAAATTTTGTAGGAATATGTGTTGGATTTGGCCTCATTTTTGTTGTGATGTGTAGGACTTGGCTAGATTTGGAATTTGTTGACATATGGTCGTGTATTTGTACATGAACCGACTAGTGATTAGAATGTATGGAAGTTATTCATGGCAGCCGGTTTTTGAACTGATTTTAATTTTGTCCATTAATCCATGAATGACTTGTGCTCGCTATTACTTATCTGCTTGTCCATTGAAATTATAGTGGTGTACAATGACTTGTTGCTCGTTTATGGCATGCCGTTTGCCAGGTTACAGCAAGGAGATTCTGTGTTGAAACTTGTGTTTTGACGTTTACATATTATCCGACTAAATATTCGGTTTCGTTTTCGTTTTCGATCCGATTCGATTACTATCCGTTTTATTATTATCCGATATCGATTCAATATCCGATCCGTTTTTAAACTATCCGTATCCGTATCCGCATCCGGGTGAAAAAAATATGAGCGGATATGGAAATGTCACTATCCGACCGAATCCGCTCCGTTTTCATCCCTAGCTAGACTAAACTCATCGATGTGCCTCGCCACTAGCAGGGTTCAAATTCTCGCCAAAATCCCGCGAAATCTCGGCGAAATTTCGGTTTTCGGACCCCCCGAGTTCCATAATCCCGGCGAAATTAAAGAAACCCTAAAAAAATTTAAAAGTGCTACAGTACCCTATAATCTCGGCGAAATTTCGGTGAAATGGACCGAATTCTCGGTTTTTTTATCGAGATTTGACCAAAATTTGACCGGATTTGACCGAATTGGATTCTTCTAGGCATTTTCCATGTCTGACCAAAATTTCAAAAAAATTTGACGTCGTTCGAACCATTTTCCGTTTAGTTGAATTTTACCGAAATCTCGGTTATTCTCGGCGAAATTTCGGTTTTTGAACCGAAATATCGGTAATTTCGGTTCAAAAAAAACCGGATTCAAATTTTGCTTTTTGAATTTTGTTCGGATTTCATCCAAAATAACGAGATCTCGGCGAAAAATCGAATTTCGGTCGTTGACGAGATTTGCTCTAAAACGAAATTTTTAACCCTGGCCACTAGCCACCACTACTCTGTCACCCTTCCACCTAGTGGCACCTCCAAATGCCGCTACCAAATCCCATATCCACACCGCCATATGCTAACTCTACCGTAACGAACCATCCTCCATGGTGTCCTACCAGCACACCATCACCTTATTGTCTATCTGCCTTCGCGCTCCATCACCACCGCCGCCTACCTCCTTAAACACTAGCATCATCGCTCCAGTCACCACAAATCTCAAATCTTAAAGCCTCCTCTCGGATCCAACCACCGAAATCCTCATTGGCCATCCTCTGGCATCTCCAACCCTACGTCGCCATCGAATACCCCTACACCAGTCGTCAGTGCTGCCACCAAGAGAACACCATGGTGCACGACCACGGTTTTTCTCTACTGCTACTCTTCACTTTCTACTGTTGAAAAAGTGTGCAATATTTTAATTCCAGATTTTATCAGGAGACAAATACCATAGATAAATAGTGATGCACACAGTAAATCTAACAGCAGGCTACACATTGTACTTCCAAACATATATATACTCATGAAACAGAATACGATCAAGTTGAACGAACACTAACGACTTACAGTTGAGGTCGATGAAGAACTGAACGATGCGCAGAAGAGGTCGTGGAAGAAGTCGAAGTCGAGGAAGCAGCGCAGGAGCGGTCGCGCAGATGCGCTGCCCAGAAACCTTATTGCCGCCCCGTGCAGGTGTGAACTCTGCGGCAAAGGCACGGAGATACCGCTCACCCTTCTTCACGGTGCACGCCGAGGAGGAAGGCCGGCGAGGTTCTACAGCTCAACACAACAGTACAACTTTTGCAGAGAGGAGCAGGAAGAATGGAGGAATTCAGCGTATCAAGCCTGGACGTCTCCAGGTGTTTATATACACGCACACTAGTAACTGACGGAGTAATATGACAGTTACTAGTAACTGACCGCATAATGTCAACAGTTACTAGAATGTTTAAATCGCATTTAAACAGAATGAATAGAGAGATGATTGCAAGATTTAGCAAAATAAAAGGTGAATTCAAAGTGCCAGGAGACACACTACGATGCGGATTTTCACGCGAAAATACGCGAATACGCGCGTGCGCGTGCGTGTGTGTTTAGCCAGTATTCACCATATGCCATCCTCATGCCAAGTGTCACATTAATCAAGAGGTGGCAAGGACTCCACCTTTTAAATTGCCCTTCCTCTACTTGGCTAGGCAATATGGTACTAAATCATGCATGCTATGGAATTAAGGAAATGGGCCACCCATGGGCCAATTTCTAACAATCCCCCACGGTAGTTCCCTCCCTAACCTTCCCTACGACTCAAGCCTATTTGTGAAAGATGGGTTGTTTCTTTGTGCTAGAATGGGTTGAACCCATTTGTGAAAGATGGTTGGTTTGATTTGGGTTAAAATTGTATATAGTTTGGTTTGGATTGGGTTTTGGATGAGGGGAAGTGGGTTGGGTTGGTCTGGGAGGTTGATTCTTGAGGAAGTGGGCTGGCATGGTTTCGGGTTAGGTTTTTAGCGCATCAGTACTACAGCAATGGCACCTCGTGAACCCTAGATGAGGGAGTCATTATGGAAAATAGGATTGCTTTTGGGGAATTTTTTTATAAATAATCATATTTTATTTGTGTATTACACAAATATACATTTGTAATTTTTTTTGCATAAATATACTCAATTCACGGCACGTCATCGCGAATTGTAGCAATTCGCGCCACGTCATTGCGAATTGGATAGAATCGCTCCACGCTGGCGCGATTAGGACCAGCTGGGACCGGCTGGCCACATGGCGGCGTGACGGGAACGCGTGATTCGCGCCATCTTTGGCGCGGCGAGCGTGCGTACAAAGCGGCGGCTGGCAAGCGGCCAGGCGGCAATGAGCAATGGACAGCGCCGCCACCGATAGCGCCAGAAGCGTTAATGCTGCCGAACGCGCGGGCGTGACCGAGGCAGCCGGTCCAAGCCAGCCAGAGACAAGAAAAGAGAAAGAACAAGGAAAGAAAAGAAGGAAGAAGAAGAGAAAAGAAAGAAGAGGAAGAGGAGGAGGAAGAAGAAGAAGAAAAGAGGAGGAGGAGGAGGAGAGTATTTTTTTTTGTGCTTGTTCATCGTTCGTTCTTCGTTCGTCGTTCGTTGGTTAGTAATTTTTATAATTATTTTTTCGTCAGTGTAATTTATATATATGTAGGAAAATTATAGGTAGTCTTAAAAAACTATTGTAGTAATCTAAAACAATGTATTATGTAAATAATTTTGTTTTATGCATAATTTATGAAATTATGTGTGAATAATGTTGTATATGTGCAAATAATGTTGGTACGTACTATAATATTGGCCTAGAAATATATTAGTTGGAATATTTAATTATTAGAGCAAAATTAACATAGTAGTTAGTAATTATTTATGAGACTTAAAAAAGTATGTTTAGACAGAAAGAAAGATGGTATATACAGAAAAAGTAGAAACGGATAGGAAAAATTGATGCGGGCACAGAAAAATTGTTAAGTAAAATGTAGTATGCTATTTGAAAGTTATTATGCAAATATTGTTATGGTATGAACTAAATATTGCAGCACACACTGGAAAATTGTTAGGGTATGAACTAAAACGTAATTTCAATTTTCTCCTCAATTATTTAAATCGAATATATTGAAATGGTCATAACTTTTGATCCATAAGTTCAAATTGAGTGAAACAAGTTTCTAAATTCATGGAAAAAAGAATTAAAGTTTGAACTCTGGATTAAAATAGAATTCAAATTGAAAGTGTAATTGAAATTCAAAAAAAAAATGAGATAGTATTCTTTAGAATCCTTAGGTCATAACTTGATCTTGTGATATCAATTTCGTGATTAGGTTAAATATTAATTTGATCGTGTGATTTAAATGCTAAAACTGGTTTAACTTGATCATGTGATATCCATAACTTTAGAACCATAAATTCAAATTGAATGAAATAATTATATAAAATCATGTTAAATCATGTAATTTTTGAAATTAATGGAAAAATGCAAAAAAAACTGTAGTTGTGTATCGTTGTGATGTGAAATATGTTTGATTGTGTAGTTTAATATCCAAATGATGTACGATGCAACTGTTAATTGGTACCATGATGTACGATAATAAATGTGTGTAGTGTGGTAGGATGCAGTTCAAATTATTTTGTTTCACAACTCTATTGCAGTTGCCATTAATATGCAGTAGGTATATCAAATATTACTTGTGCATATCATAAACAATTTTTAATATGCAGTATCTACGTCTGCTATGGATGAATTCAAAGTGTTTTACGGTGACGGGGTGGTTCAGGAGGGTCAATATGGGGTAGATCTGATTAGCTTTCAGCAGTGTATTTTGTACCATCAGAATCCGGATGAAATGGGTTTCGAAGATCTGTGCGGGTGGCTTTGTCACAGTCTTTCATTGAATCCTATAGTGCATGATGTGAGCATTAAATGCTTGTGGCCGAGAGGTACACACGACTCGGTATGGGTGCTTAGACCGTTGGAGCGGGCTCAGACTTGGAGGAACTACGTCACTTCATCAAGACGGCGTGGTTGGGGTTTTGTCCTCTTTGTGCAGGCGACGGTCAAAACAGACTTGCGAAGTAACGAAACCCCGATCGCAGGCAAGCAGAAAGTCCGGCGGAAGTTCATGAGAATATTCGATCAAGCGCTGCAGCGACGGGACAAGCAGATGAAGGAGAGTTGGAAGGGTTAGTGGATGTGCTAGAGCAAGACAATCTGCGGGCGGCGGGGGAAGAAGAGGCACTTGTGATGGACGAACACGATGAATCGTCCTCGGACGATGATGGCAATACGTCCACACATGTGCCTGCTGCTTGGAATAGGAGCGAAGCGAAAGACCTCGCAGTCGACGATGCCGTTGACTCGACATGTGAGTACCGACCAACTGAGGTTCATGTGCACGCAATGTACGTGGAGAAGTCCGCTTTGTAGGATGTTATAAGGGTCTGAGCGATGAGCTTGCAGCGGCCGGCGAGAGTTGTCAAATCCAATAAAGATTGTTACACGGTGAAGTGTGAAAATGCCGAATGTGGTTGGCGTGTTCATGCCCACAAGCCCAAGTATGAGTTGAACTGGGTAGTCATGAAGGTGGTGCAGCACAGTTGTGTTTTAAGCAATGTAACATCCAGATATCGTAACCTCACATCATCTTTCATCGCGAACGTGATGTATGGAGAGATTGTCGAGAAGTTTGACATGGAGGCACAACACATAGTACTTGCCATGAGGAACAGATATAAATACCAAATCAGCTACGCCAAAGCGTGGAGGGCGAAGCAGAAGGCATTGGAGAAACGCTTCGATACATTCGAGGCATCCTATGACAATTTCCCTGACTTCTTGATGTCCTGAAGGAAAGAAACCCTGGGACATATACTGCTATACATGATAGAGAATCTCAGAACCCGCCTGGATTTATGGTTATGGAGCATGCTTTCATCGCACTTGGGCCTTGTGTGGAGGCTTCAGGCATTGCCGATCGATTATGTGCGTGGACAGGACTTTCCTCACCGGCAAGTACAAGGGCTAAATTCTGACCGCCATCAGTGTGGATGGAAACAACCAGATACTTCCTATAGCCTTTGCTTTCGTGGAAGGTGAAAATTACAAGAGTTGGCTGTGGTTCTTCAGAAAACTGAAGATCGGAGTTGTGAAGGATAGGCCAAATGTGTGCATAATTCACGACCACCACGCTGGGCTGATGAAAGCGATAAAGAAGATGCAGGAAGATGTGTAAGAGTCCTTTCCTTGGCCGGATTTGCAGAACCGGTGGTGCATGCGACATATGGCAGCTAACCTGTTCAAATATTTCAAAAGTAAGAAGTTGATGAACCTATTCAAGAGGTTGTGCAAGCAAAATCAGCAGAGAAAGTTTGATGCCATCTGGGAGAAGCTTGACGAGCTCACTAGCAAGCAGATACGTGACGGAGAGAGACAAGCCAGGGGCAGTACTTCGGAGGCACCATAGCGTTTGCAGCCCTTACCGAACATTGACCCGCAAAACATCAGAAGGAGGCTTTCCAGAAACATCAAGTGTTTCTCGCACTGGATCGAGTCTGAACCGGTTGAGAAGTGTGCACTGTTGTATGACACACTTGGGGCAAGGTATCGGGTTATGACAACCAACCTTGCCGAGGTATACAACTGGGTAATAAGGGGTCTTCGTGGCACGCCCCTTGTTGCTATCGTCGAAGGTATGTTGTACAAGATGTTGAGGTATTTCCGGAGCACGCCGCGGGCGGTTGTTGCATGCAAGTACCATTTAGAGTCCCTACTGCAGCGTCGTTACAGCTTGGATGGCGAAGAAGGTTGAGAAGGCCCTCCTACATTCCGTCGTCATCATGGGTACAACGGAGTTACGATTTGAGGTAACACTGAGGAATATGGAGGGGCTGGGAATGTCAAGTAGGAGAATCACCCACGAAGTGAGCTTGGGTGGTGGTGTGGATGGCATGTGCACCTGCACTTGCCGAAAGCCGTACCTTCTGCATAAACCTTGTTCGCATGTCTTGGCGGCCTGCGGGCAGATTCAGATGAGCAGTGTACAATTTATTTCTTCGTACTACATGGCGGATACGGCCATTCAAACGTGGTCTGGTGAACTAAATGGGTTTCGTGTTGCCAAAAACTTCACTGAAATTGACAATGCCACGCGCAGATGGGTCCCTGACATTAACAGAGTGAAGGGCGGGAAAGGTCGTCGCCAAACGTGCTGCATCCGCAACGACATGGATGAGTCTGAGGTTGGAGGCCCTGTCCGGAGGTGTGTCCTATGTGGAGAGTACGGCCATAGGAAGAACATATGTTCTACGAAGAGCGTTTCAGATGGAGGGTCTTGACGTATATGCCTCTAAGGCGTGTTGCCTTGTTCGGGGGTTCCTCCTGTTTGTATGGAATGTAATAATCGTACATGTGTACGTTAAATTCTTATGGCTATGACTCCTGAAAACAATTCTGTTCCTTCTGTATGTCATGCTTCGAGGAGTGACTACTTGTAATGTCAGAAGAATTGCGTCTGATTATGTATTGAAGAAAACTACATGTGTTTGTTCTGGGGCACGGAAAATCTTCTGCTCGTTGCATCTGATAGCTGAGATTGTCATCATCGCTAGTTATGCTAGTTGTTCTTAGTTTAAATGTAGCAAACCGGTATGTTTAAATCTATCCCTCGTATGTTTGGTATTGCCTGTTTTTCCCTTTTACATAATGTCTACCTTTGATTTCATCATTATAAATTATTAATGTGTTTGTTCTGCGCAGGTATGGCGGCTGTGGGCGAGGGTTGCGATTCGTCGTACAGCCTTCTTGATCGTCACTTGGATGCACGCCACCGTGCACGGTTGCACGCTACTACCAGAGCAGGCACAGATCCTGGTGTCTTGTCCACACGGACTCCAGTACGTGCATGGGGCCTTGACGACCGCTGGTTACCAAGGTATGTAAGCGTAGCAAGTTTTATGGTACTGAATGGGTTCTGTTACACGTTGTGGTCTTACTTGTAATTTATTTTTGCAGATTGGAGGCGGCGGGACTACTTCCCCTTGCACGTATAGTGGAGGCCACATAGGAGGACCACGTCGAAGGCCTGGATGGTGAGGTCGTCGTCGTCGAGAGATCCCAACGCTTTCCCTTCGACCGATCCCTCCTTACTGCCCTCGTGGACCGCTGGCGGCCTAAGACGCATAGGCCCTACGGAGAGATGACGCCCACTCTGCAGGATGTTTCGATGCTGACCGGTCTCCCAATCGCTGGCCAGGCGGTTGTACCAGCCGAGGTGGATGACGACTGGCGTGACGACCTTTTTGCTCGGTTCGCAGGAGTCCTCCCCCCTGCACAGGGAGGCCAGCCGCAGTACGCCCCGCTACACCCACGACAGAGGCACGGTCCCACTCTCACATGTCTTCGCCAGTTCGAGGTATGTGTTGGCACGGTTCAAAATTGGTCCGATTTTATTTTATCTATGTAACCAATGAGCTTTCCTTACTGCAGGTAACTAGGATGGCTGGGGATGCCACGGAATACCAGGTGAGCCGGCACCTGGAGGCTTACCTGTTGTGGTTGTTCGGGTGGGTGATGTTCACCACGACCCATGGAGACAGTGTCGACGCTAGGCTTGTCCCGATCGCACGGGCCATAGCAGATGCTGGGGGTCAGCTGTACTTTGTTCCACCTACCGGGGTCTATGCGACGCGTGCCTCAGGACGCGCCTCGGTTTGATCCTCTCTGGGTGCCCACTCCTCCTCATGCTATGGTCATTCGAGCGCTTCTGATGAGACCATGCTCATCATGGACAGAACTAACAATGCATACATATGGTCATCACCAAGTGTTGCCACAATTATATCAACTGCTTGGCTTCATCGACCCCGACCTTGGCCAGGACCATTAAGTTGGCGACACTTCATGGCATCCTCTACTTCGTATGCATCTTCTATGATGGCTCCATCTGCATGGCTTTATCGACCCCCACCTTGGCCAGACTTAAAGACATACTTGAGAGTAGATGATGAGCTTGAGTCGAGGACGACTCAAATGCAAGAAGGGGAGGATGATGAGGACATCACTACCAAGGATACGGCCATGCCTACAAACCCAATTGAAACCAACAATGTAATACAAGGGTCAATTACTCGAGCTCGCGCACGTCAATTCAATTGCCAGGTGAATGCATTCCTCGGGTTGCACGCCAATTCTTCCGGTGCACAAGTTCAACTCGGATTCGGCCTCCGGGACAGCACCAACTTAAAACGATCATAACTTTTGATCCACAAGGGTGTTTGGAGTCTATGAGTACTGGTTTGAAAGGTCTCGTCTTCCTCTTTCCAACGGATCCGGCCTCATGTCCAAATTCCTTACGAGTCAACGGGAATCTGCAAAACAAGTTCGGTCATCTTTCCAAATCCGAGTCAAACTAGGAATAGGAGTCCTACTCGGCCTTGGAGGTGTTTTGGACGCCCCAAGCCTGGTTTTGGCCTCCTATTTCTCCTATATATAGCTAGGGAGTCCCCCAAAATAACTTGGGTTTTTGTTATTTGATAGTTAAGTCTTTTGCTACTATTTTGAGTCTTTTAGACGTGCTCAACGCCCGCCTAACAAACTCCTTGTATCGGAACCCCAACTTTTCTATACTTCATCTATATTTGCAATTTTAGATTGCTTTTGCCTTGTTCTTGCTTGTTTTTCGATTGCTTGCAGGAATTGATCTTCGTGATCAGGTTGATCGTGCCCACGGCAAGGTCAATAACCCTCTGGAGTTGGTTTAGCGATTGCTAAGGCGCATCGTCGTTGTACGTTGTAGTCGGATCGTCAAAGTCGTCTCCACCCAAATCGAAGGTTATCATTCTCATCGAAAGATCGGGACATCCAATGTTACATCAGCTTCCAGATTGGACGGCCATGGGTTGACGACCGGGTCTACGGCCTGGAGTTCTACGGGGAAACGGAGGTGGATCGCCCTACGATGGGCTCTCTTTGGTGCCGTAGACGGGTACGTACATGTTTTTTGTACTATGCAATCTCGCATTCCTGCCTCTTTTGTATTAACTTTTTATCGGTACCTTCTGTAGCCACAATGGGCTGGTCTGCAGGTACGGAGTGTCTACGCACACTTCACCGAGGCGTTCGACCTTTTGCGACCCAAGCGTGTCCGGTGGGAGCCTTACACCTTACCGGAGGTCATGAAGCGCGCACCGCACGGTTTGTCCGTCCTTTGCGCGCGAGATCTTGTGTACTCGATCACACGACGGAAGCTTGTGTACGATGTGTACGTTGAGGATTACTCGGTTCACCGGGTAATGAGGCAGCTGGGACTCAGGTAGGAGGTCCCTGTTCCACGCGGTGTGCCAGTCCCCACAGAGACACACATGTCGGTAACTTCAATTCTCCTTACAACTCGAATGCAACTCATTGCACATGCTAATGGGTTTACAACTTCCGCAGGTATTCGAGGAGAGGTGGCCGCCGGACTAACTGGGCCATGAAGATGGCCCCTTGGGTGGAGCAATGGACTCAGGCACTACAAGACCGGGTTGCAGATTATGACGTGTACGACATATAGGGATACCAGGAGTACCTGCAATGGTACTCCCCACTTACACGAGTACGCCTTTTGCCCCCTGCTGACCCGGAGGATATCGTACCGGCTCGTGCTCACGACACATATCCCACCCATGTTGCATCGGCGATGCACTTTGTGGTACGTCAGCTAGGTAGTGTACTCAAATTTTAAACGACATGCAAGCATACATATATCTTACGTCATGTCATCACTTTCAGGGCGACATGGGGACAGAGATGGAGCAAGACTTGAGGTCCATGAGAGGCCGTTTGTGCGGGGGTTTGGAGACCTCCTGGGAGGAGATCACAGCGTTCATGGATCGAATGATCGCGAAGACGGCGAGGATTGTGCGGGCCGTTTCGTGCCGGCATAGTTTTGACGCCGCTGGTGTGGGGTCGCATACGTCGGGCGTAAGACAGCAGGGGGTCCAGATTAGTACACAACCACCGCCGACACGACCGCCGCCGACACCACCATTCAGACCTCCCACGAGACCTCCCACGCTGTCGTACCCATCGCCGCCCCCAACAGCACCGTTCAGACCTCCGACGCTGTCGTACCAGCCGCCGCTGCCATAGGAGCAGCTTGGGAGCTCATCGTGGCAGCAGCAGGCCCCGTTCTTTGTGGCAGGTAATATTCTCACTTAAAACATGCATTGCATTTTGTGGTAACTAATACTCGTGTATGATAGGCCACCCGTTCAGATACCCTAGCGGTGAGACATGGATGCCTACTCCTTTCTTGGTTCCGACCCCAGGTGTGTTCAATATGCTTCGTAAACTGACATTGCAAGACATTTTACCTTGAAATATATTCGTCATTTGAACTTACTGTAGTACTTTTAGGTTACCTTCCGGAGGGCCAGACTATGCCGCACATGCAGGCGGACGACTTCAACACGGAGTATGCTGGTCCGACGCATCCAGACGTCCTGTTTGGGTCCCACCCGAGCGCCCCCACGCCTAGACAACCTACAGACCCGACAGACCCGAGTTCTTCAAGCCGTACTCCTGTGCCACCCGTGCTGCTTGGAGCCCGGATCAGCCGCCCACCTGACCGGTGGACCCCTTCAGGGCGCAGACGTCGACCTGCAGATGCACGTCCACAAGCGAGGCGTACCAGACCTCGTGCACAGGGGGAGGGAGGTCACCAGGGAGAGGGAGGTGACCAAGGAAAGGGAGGTGACCAGGAAGAGGACTACGAGGACATCGACAATTGAGTATTGTATTGCTACGTTGTATTCATGCGTTGTAATGTTTGTTGTTGATTATACATTTCTGTCAGCTTTTGTCATATCAACCTCATGTCATTATTGCTTTTGTCCCATCGCATGCAAAGCGTCATAAGAATCCGATGCTCGTGGATTTGAACTTCTCTTACGTCCGCCACTCTCTCCTATGGCTGGCTATTTAAGGCCGAGTGGTCGCCTCCCAATAATCATAGCAAGCTAGCAAGCTTCGGGTCAATACGAGGGAATATGAAACACGGTGCGCAAGTTCGCCAACCAACCAACCGGTGCCAATGGAGTTCCCCTCACCCCCAAGCCACAACGTTGTCGTAGCCATCCCCGAAGGCACGCAGGTCCCCATGTGCCTATGCGGGGATCCATGCCTCTTCCAACAGTCTGTCGACAACTCATACACATACGGTATGAGGTACTGGAGCTGCTGCAACCACGACTCCGAGCCAACGCTGGGGATGCGGATGCGACGGAGAAGCCCGGTATGTTCGTACACACATTTCATGTTACATCAAACCGTGCAAACCTTAATACGGTAATACTATCTGCTCTCACCAATTACAACCTCCATTGTGCGAGTTCGTTGAATTCTACGACGCGGAGCAGACGCCGGACATGGAGAGGACGCGGGATCGGGAGTACTCGCATCGCAGAGCTATGGTAGAGCAACAGTGGCGTGAGCAGGAGGAGGAGGAGAAGTGCATGAAGGCTGCCGAAGAAATGCGTGCACATAGGGAGGCCGAACGGCTGCGCCTGGCGGTCGAGCGGGAGGCCGAGCGTGAGAGGAAGCGCGAGAGGGCGGCTAGGGCCATGGCGGCAGGCGCCGATGGTTTGCGCAAGGGGAAATATCCCCGGTGTACTCAGTAGTGTAGCAGAAGGGCCCTTATTGTTTCTTTTACCTAAGGCATGTTAACTTTAAGCCATTATTTCTGCATTTCCTATATTGAAATGTTACGTTGTTACCGTTATTTCGTTTACCATAAGGGCTCTAGCGTTGTGATGTTATGTTGTTGCTTATGTATTAATGTATTGTATTTTTGCATTTATGCATTTCCTATGTATTGTATTGGACCATGCGTGGTATCTTACGGCTTGCTAAAAAGGCTTAACCATTTTAGTTGGGGAGTACTTGATAATACTTAGGGTTATTGCGCTAGTGCGTTTTAGATGCAAGCAAAGGTGTACATCAATTTTTTTCCTGTAATATGCCAGTCCATATATCAAACATCAAATCTCATCCATTGTTTCAAAAAAATTACCCCCAAACACGATATCTTACGGCTTGCCGAAAAGGCTTAAGCGCTATAGTTCGGGAGTACTCGATAATACTTAGGGTTATTGCGCTAGTGCGTTTTAGATGCAAGCAAAGGTGTAAATCAAATTTCCCCCCCTAATATGTCAGTCCATATATCAAATATCAAATCTCATACATTAATACAAAAAATTTCTCCAAAACATGATATCTTACGGCCTACCGAAAAGGCTTAAGCGCTATAGTTTCGGAGTACTTGATAATACTTAGGGTTATTGAGCTAGTGCGTTTTACATGCAAACAAAGGTTTAAATCAAAGATTTTCCCATAATATGCCAGTCCATATAGCAAATATGAAATTTCATCCATTGTTACACAAAATTACCCCCAAACACGATATCTTACGGTCTGCTGAAATAGCTTAAGCGTTATAGTTTGGGACTACTCGATACCACTTAGGGTTATTGCGCTAGTGCATTTTAGATGCAAACAAAGGTGTACATAAAATATTTTTCTATAATATGCTAGCCCAGATATCAAATAGCAAATCTCATCCATTCTTACAAAAAAGGTGTAAATAAAATATTTTTCTATAATATGCCGGTCCATATATCAAATATCAAATCCCATCCATTGTTATAAAAAATTATCCCCAAACATGATATCTTACGGCCTGCTGAAAAGGCTTCACCGCTATAGTTCGGGACTACTCGATAATACTTAGGGTTATCTTAATATAATTTCATAATTTTTGGATTGAACACATCAAAGTTACATAAATAGATTTGTCATCAAAAGAGCTATCAAAATAATATAATTGCATAATTTTTAATGGTCAAAGTTGTATTTTGGAGACCGTGTCGATGTCCAAAACGACAAGTATTTGCAAACTGGAGGGAGTACATCTTAATATGAAAATAAATTTTAAGGGAAAAAAGTCATAACAAAAAATTATGAAAATAAATTTTCAATTATTTTTTCCCTTTTTTCCTATTCTTTCCTTTTTTTTTGTTTTTTTCCTTTTTTTCTATTTCTTTCCAACAGCGTTCTACCGTGCCGCTCTGCCGCTCGGTGGCCCCGCCCCCTGCCCGTCGCGCCATGTGGGCGCGAAATGCGTCCGTCACTGTCGTGCCATACCGGGCGCCGGCCGACCTCCACGCCTCTGTGGCGCCACCTGCCCCATTTCACGCTGCGTTGGCGCGATGCCCCCACTTTCGCGCTGACCTGGCGCCACCAGCCCCATTTCGCGCTGACCTGGCGCGACACGCCCACTTTCGCGCTGACGTGGCGCGATAAGTTCGTTTTCGCGATAACCTGGCGCGAAAAGAGGTCAATTTTGCAAAAAAAAAATATGTACGTATATTTTTGTATTTGCCGAAAAAATGATTATTTCTAAAAAAATCCGCTTTTGGGAGAGGGGTTTTTCCATGATATACCCTCGCATTGTGCAGGAACAATTAATAGTTGGATTTTGGAAAACCATCTGAATTTGAAGCCTTGGTGATCAATAGGATACTTGTGGATGTTTGTTTCTACTATTTCATAGTGTAGCAGATTTCAAATGATATGTAGCCACCCTAAATATAAGAGCCATTACAAAGTCCATGTAGACCTTAGATAGTCTGGAGCCTGATACCTGAAAAGGCATACTCCCTCCAGTTTGCAAATACTTGTCGTTTTGGAGTTGTCCTAAGTCAAAGTTTTAGAACTTTATCTATAAATAACTTTTAAAACATTTGGATTGAACACATAAAAGTTGTTAGAAATAAGGCCCAAGTGGCCTATTTATCTCTAATGCCAAAGCTACAAAGAATAGTACCATATTGCTAGTTGAGAGAGGAGAATACCAATTTAAAAGGGAGAGCTCACACCATACCTTGTAATGAGGCATATGGAGGGTGAGGAGCACGGCTAAAGTCACACGCATGCGTGCGCGCGTATTACCGCGTATTTTTCCCGCGTGACTTGTAACTTGCGACGTCGCGAGTCGCCGTGCAGTGGATTAAATCCTGGCACGTTTAAACCCTTTTATTTTTCGGTTTCTCTCTATTATTAGTGAATTAATAGGGCCATTTACTGAGAATTGAAACAGCCATGGTAATGGCATCAGTTTCTAATAGAAACAGTCATTTGAATGACCTGTAGTTTACTAGCGTTTTATGGTGTTATAATGGTTAATTATTGACCGTTACTGGTGCGAGGCTATAAAATCTGGAGACGTCCAGACTGAAATGAGTTTTTTGCTCGGGCACTCGCGTTCATCATTGTGATCTGTGTTGCGTCTTCGTGCTGCACTCGTTCTTCACCGACCTTCCTCTCGGCGTGCACCGCGAGGCAGGGAGAGCGGGACCACCGAACCGTTGCCACCGCGAGAACCTGCACGGGGGTGGCAATAAGGTTTCTGGGCAGCGCAACTGCGCGACCGCTCGAGCTTCCTCTGCGTCGACTACTTCCTCTACGGCCGGTTGCTACTGCGCTGCATCCATTTCGTCATCAATCCCATCATAAGAATTATTCCTTCTGTTCATCTCGTACACATCATTTCTAGATCTACTTTTTAGAAATTTGTGGTATCTTCTGTCTAGCTTGTTGTGTTTGATTATTTTGAAATTATGTTTCATATTCAAATCTGAAATCAAAATAATACCGAGATGTTCAACAAAAATTACATAAATAGATTTATCATGAAAAGAGCTTTCAAAATATTATAATTTCATTGCATTTTATAAATAAAATGTAATAATTTTTAATGGTTAAAGTTGTATTTTAAAGACCATGTCAATATCTAAAACAATAAGTATTTGCAACCTGGAGGGAGTACATAATTTTCAAAAGTAGAAAACATGCCAGCTACTTAACTGAGGCTAGGTGCCTAGAGCAGGATGATGAGGATTACGCGATGCTGGCGTCAGCGGATTCGTTATTACATCACGGCATGCGACACAACCCGGTACGCAACGGCGACCGTTGCGGGCGGAGCCGCCTGCTCGATCCCAGCCCGCCCCCTCGTCACTCCCCGGCCCGGCGCGTCAGTGGGTCATTTTTTTTGCGCGCCGCACCCTACACGTTGCCTTATATTTAAACCGGTTCCCACCGCTTCCAGTTAATGCCTCCCCTCCTCTCCGCATTTCCGTCGCCCCGGCAGACGCGAGCTGGACGCCTCGTACTAATTTTGGTAACCATCTCTCCTCTTCTCCTCCTCGCTCTCCTTCGGAATCGTAAGAACCGGTTGTTGCTTTCTGACTGTCGTTCTTCTTTTTCTGGAATTTTTTTTCGAGCTTCGGCTTCGCTTGGGCCCGGGGTTAATAACGCCCCGCTCCCGTCACCGGAGACGGCGAGCCGCCGCCTCGTTTTCCTTTTCTATCCACCCCGAACTCATCCCTCGCCGCCGTGTCCCACCGAGAATGGGGATTTTTACGGATGAAAAGTTCAAGGACAAATCCGGTTGAAAGTTGAATGGAAGTTTTCAGAATTTTTTCTACTTGAAAAGTGGGAATTTGCCTTGTTCAAAAGTTCAATCTTGCAATTTGGAAGTTCGATTTTGCAATTTTGAAGTTAAAAAATCTCGGTTGGATGTTTCCCAATCTTTTAATCAGAAGGTCGGATTTCGCGGCTGGAAGGTTAATTAATTTGCTGCTGATTGATGGCTTTGGTCGTAAAGGGTGTAACCTGTGAGTTGGTTTTCCTAAGTGCGCGTCATGTGTTTGTTGTTTTGCCTATGAAGGGCAGGGGTTTCTTCTATAGGCACGCCGCACGGGGTGTTTCTTGGCTGCTAATGGAGTTTGGAGTTGCTTGTGGAAATCTTCTCATGGATGGAAGTTGAGAAGGGGATTCTTTTAGGTAGCTTTTGGGGATTGGATTATTCTTTTAAAACGGATGCTTGCTATGCTTTATGGATGTACGCCGCTACGGGTTAATTGTTTAGTGATGCCGCGCGTTCTGGAGCAAGTGTAGTGGGTTTGATGTTATCCATACGAGGAAGAACCTTCTGAGGACTTGACACCATCTCGTATTTTATCTTACCGTGTAATTTGGGCAGCACTTGTTGTCCTTAAAACCTTGGGGATGTTGTTTGGCAGTTTTGGCGTTCATGTCTAGTTTTTGGCTAACTAAGAGTTGGGTACATTTCGGACCAGCGCAGCATGCACATTTTCTATTGAATCGAAAATTTTAGAGAATTTTCTCCGGCTGTTTAGTTTAGTGGCTTTGAGGTATTTGGTAATTCATTTTCTCGGTGACCTGTCATTCTTTTTGGTTAGTTATCGGAAATTTGGTGCTCATCATCGAGACAATCTGCCCAATGATTTAGTATTAGTTCCACCAGTTTCCGGTTGCTATTGTGCTTCTAATTAGTTCCTTACAAATAGACTGTTATGTTGAAGTCATAAGTAGCAGATTTGTGGTAACTATTGCCTCATCAACTGAAAACCTAATGCCATGCTTGCAATCATGACAAGAATAAGGATAGGTACATTTGTCCTTTTCCTTTAGGTTATTAAATTATTTGTCAATGTGTAGGGAATGACTGACTGTAGAAGAGTCCAAGCCTCCGGCTATCAACCGTACTGCCCTGGTTGGAATTGCCTGGACAGCTGGATTGCAAGCCTGTGCCCACGTTAAAATCTCCTTTTTGAGGTGAATGCCAGCATTCAGTTTTTCTGTCGTATATTGACTTTCCATTTGAACAGATTTAGTGGCAATCATCTGTACATTGAGGATACCATATTTGATTTGTTTCTCGGAAAATTAGCTCAGCAACACCCATTTGCAACGCAAGAAATGGCATAGGAAAATAGGACTATCTACTGTTATTCTTTTTAAAGATGACCAAAATGCCCTTATTCAATATTTTTCTTGATTGGTTTCTTCTGGCTAAGGCAACATCTGATAGTTGTTCCTCCCACAGCCCATCGTTGGCCAATGTGATGCCACAATGATTTGAAGTTCCTTTATCATCCTCTAAGTCGTCATCAATTGAGATGAATGATCATTTCCAACACAAACTTGTTTCACAGTGTCATTTAGCGGTGATTCTCATTTGCGGTGCTATTTTCATGATCGCATTGGGTGTTACTGAGCTAATTTGCCCTTTACTCTTTTCATTAAAAATTGATGTACCTGGAACACCTGATTGGGCGATCATTCTCAAATATAAGCCGCATTTGAGGGTGTTATTAAGATTCTAGAAAAGAATATTGAACGAAGCTTGACAATCATTTTTTAAACTTCTATGTATGACCTTTTACCTTTTTGGAGAGTTTCTTTGAATAATTTAGAATACTCACCAGTTATTGTTTTTCGTATGCAGACTGTTGTAGTGATATATCAATTGAATTATTATTTGGAGCTTAGGTATTCAGTGAATATCTGTCAATGGAAGGTTCTTTGGTTATTTTGAAAAGTGATCAATGACTTCTTAAACAGTGTTCATTAAGTCAGTAGCCAAACATGCGCTGGAAACGGAAGATACATCATGGAGGATCATCTCAACAAGCACAAGCCAGTCCTGCTCTTGCAAATGAATTATTTGCCATTGACGATGAGGTTTCCCATCTTACTAGGATTAAATCAGAGCCAAGTGAGAGAACTCGTGCATCCCTTCATGCTGGCAAAAAGAGGCCTATCTCAACATTCAAGCTGTTGTCAGGAAGAGAATCCAATTGCTCTGGGATTGGTAGATTCTCTTCAGCTGATTGCTCTTATGCTCTTCGCAAACTTCTACCAGTGAAAGGCCCATGGTGTGTTGATGACATGGATAGTGAAGCATACATCTCACAATTCTCTTCAGATGGTTCCCTACTCATTGGTGGGTTCCGGGTATGTGATTGTGATATTATGGGGAAGAATCTAACCATACATGCTTTACGCTTTGTTCATCCACCTTGATATGCAAAATGTTGAGATGTGGGTGGCTAACAATCCTCGATGTCAAAATATAATCAGGGAAGTCACATCAGAATCTACAATGCTGAGAAGAAGTGGAAGATTCATAAGGATATAACCTGCAAAAGGCTGCGGTGGACAGTTTCAGATATTGCTCTCTCACCTGATCAACGATATCTAGTAAGATCCTCATGCATTGGTTTCATTATTTGGCCTGGAAATGGTAACCCTTTACATGCTGTTTACTGATATGGATCAGCAGCAGTCTACTAGGCGTTGGGGCCATGTTTATGTGTGCAGGCAAGATTGGTGCACGGCACAAGTCTAGGCCAGCTAGCAACTAGATAAGCATTTAAATTGCAAATTAGTAGCTTCAGTTTGTCATTAGATTATAGATTAATTTAAATCTTCTAGGACTTTTTATCCAACCGAACAAGAATCAGAGTCCAAAACCAACTGGAACTCTGATTTCCAGCCGGCTGGGACAGTTCAATCCGAGTAGGAGCTGGTTGGGATAATTCAATCCGAGTAGGACTCTGGTTCCTAGTTGGATTAGGAAGTAGTTGCTGTCCTCTTTAAAAGGAAGGGCAGATTGTAAAGCATGAATCAATCAATAAAGCTCAAGTTTAGTCAATAGGCGGAAGATCTCCCGAATTGAGATCCGGTGATTGCTTCTGGCTAAGCAATACTTGTCCTCACAGAGCCATCCACAGACCCTCCACCTTCGCAATCCTCTCGCCCCATCACATGCTCCTTTGCCCGAACACATAACATTTTGGTATTAGAGCAGGATGCTCTTGGTATCATGTCCAACCACCATGTTCCTACATTGGAATTTATTGAATTCAAGAAGATGACAAAAGGAAAGTTGGCGAGCTCCTACGAGAAGATCACCAATATGCAGATTTCCATCAATGAAGTCCGGAGTTAGTTGGAGCAAATCGCTGCTATCCTGCCCAGCCAACCGCATGGGGTACATCCGGTGGCACAGCAGCAAGCAGCACTACAACAGCACCAGATAACTGGCTAGGGTTCGATAGCACTGCCCGCACAAGGAATAGCGACATCAGCACCAGGGCAAGGATTTGCGGCTATCTCCCATGAAGCCAGCCGGATAGCACTCATCGGGGGAAGAACATCCAGCATGACACACAAGGAGCTCGATGCGTCTAATCGTCTATCCACCCTGAGACGTCACTACACGACCACAACTCAGTAACAGCGCGTGGGGGCCAGGACCAACACAACCGGAACCCACGGCGCCCTGAGGACGAAGACCTCTGGTGGGGCGATCTACAAGGAGGGCGACATCAGGAATCATGTTTGATGCACGAAGATCGCTGGACTCCCCGGCCTCCACGGTTGGAGCTTCCAAAATATGATGGCACGGTCGACGCTATCTTATGGATTCGTCCTTGCGAATGCTACTGCAATTTGCGCCGCGTACGTGATGAAGACAAAGTGCGTTTGGTGGGATTATACCTTCGGGGAGTTGCACAATATTGGCTGTATTCTTGGTTGCAAGACCACCTCATGGACACCGTAGGAAGAATGGACTTGTTTGTAGATTGATTCACAACTTCCACACATATGGGGCCTTTGGGCGATCTGGTTAGCTTGAAACAGACCGGCTCGGTGAACACTTTTAATGATGAGTTCTAGACGTTGTTGGCCTGAGTGGCTCGTATTCCCCTGCACGCACAACTCGAAATCTACATTGCCGGGTTCGCAAGTACCCTTGGTCAAGAACTCCGAAGTGATCGACCCCCTTCCCTCAGTACCGCCATGCGGCTAGCCAGGGAAGCGAAGGGCAAGCAGCAAGTACGGATCGAGACAGCACAGGTGGGCTCTTTCGGTTGGCCTGCAACATTCACTCTGGAAGCCACGGCGGCGCCGACACAATCCACGCCTTGGTCGGGACCGCCTCCAGTAGCACGTCTCCCTTCGGCGCCGTGGCCACCACCTCTTCCAGCGCCGCTGGGTTCAACAAGCTCTAGCGCTGGGAGCACGGCTCCAGCAGCCCGAGTTGGACCAACAGCACCCTTGCCTTCGTCCAGCCTGTAGTCCTGTGCTGCTGCACCTATGCGACGCGGGTGTTTGAATGCAGCCGACATGGCTTACCGCAGGGCGCGAGGTCTCAGCTTTAACTGCGACGAGGTGTTTGTGCTTGGCCATCGTTGCAGTCGGCTGTTTCTATTAGAAGCACTGCATTATGTGGAAGAAACCCTGGAACCAGCAGCTGATTCGGCCATCTTCGTGTTTGCAGTTGAGGAAAAACGTCCAATGGAACGATGCAACTTCAAGTTCGCAATGCCAAGAGATGCTTCGCCAAGGCATTATTTGCCCAAGTTGCTTGCCCTTTTCCTCTCCATTTTTTCTCGTCAAAAAGGCGGACGACTCATGGCGATTTTGCGTCGGCTATCGGGAAATTAATGCAAAAACAGTAAAGGATAAATTTCCTATTCCCCTTGTTGTGGAGCTGCTAGATGAACTCCATGGTGCTTCCTATTCAAATTGGATCTTCATTCTGTTATCATCAAGTGCTTATGCATCCGGATGACATTGCCAAAACAACTTTCGCACTCACCATGGCCACTTCGAATATTTAGTGATGCCGTTTGGATTGACCAATGCACCATCCACATTTCAAGCTATGATGAAATTACATCTTTTGAAAGTTCCTGTGTCACTTTATCCTCGTCTTCTTCGATGACATTCTTATGTACAGTAAGACGAAGGAAGAACATATGGGTCATCTCCGAGCCGTCTTTCTCATACTACGCCATCATGGGCTGTACTTCAAGCTTTCCAAATTCTCTTTTGCGCAACCCACATTGCTCTATCTGGGCCATATTGTCATGGCAGAGGGAGTTAATCCGATCCTAGCATACTCGCTGCCATGGCCGACTGGTCCATATTGTGACTGCAGAGGGAGTTAATCCGATCCTAGCAAAACTTGTCGCCATGGCCGATTGGCCCAAACCGGCATTGGTCTCCGTGCTTCGCAACTTCCTCGGTCTTGCGGGCTATTACTGCGCTTTATTTGCAATTATGCAGAAATTGCGAGCCTTCTCACAACAATGCTTAATAAGGGGAGTTTTACACGGTCAGCAGTGGCTCATGTGGCATTCGATGCACTCAAATCAGCATTAACTTCAGCTCCAGTTCTTGGTCTTCTCAACTTTGATAACGAGTTTGTTGTCGAATATGATGCGTCTGGGCATGGCATTGGCGCAAGTCCACCAACATGGCCATCCCATTGATTCTTTAGTCGCAAATTGCCTAACCGCAACACTAGTTGGCTGCGTATGAGCGCGAATTGATTGGCCTCTCCAAAGCAGTTCAGCATTGGAGGCCGCACCTTTGGGCCCGCCCTTTTCGCGTATGTACCGACCACTACAGTCTCAAATTTTTGTTGGAACAAGCGCTTGTCAGTTCGCCTCAACAACATTGGTTAAGTAAGTTGATGAGATTTTCATTCGTGGTTGAGCATAAGCCGAGCAAGGCCAACGCAGCAGCTGACGTCCTTTCTCGTCAAGACGAGGCTCTCGTGTGCACCGCTCTGTCTACCGCTGCGGTGTTTCCCGTATAGGATTGGTTGACTTCATTGCGATATGATGCTGCTATCTTGGAACGCTACAATCAGCTGCAAAAATCTGATCGGGATCAAGGATGGGTAGTGGTGGACGGCCTAGCATATTTTCAAGGCTGCCTATTCATTCTCGATGAATCCGGCCTCATTCATACCATTATTGCTGCTGTTCATGCTCTCACCCATGAAGGGGTGTACAAAACTTTGCACCGATTGCGCCAAAAATTTTATTAGACCAGCATGCGCACTTCCATTCAGCACTTCATTGGTCAATGCGTCATTTGACAGCAGCACAAGTCTTCAACGCTGCTGCCAGCAGGTCTTCTATAGCCCCTTCCGATTCCACATCATGTGTGGACGGATGCCTTTATGGATTTTATTACGGCGCTGCCCAAGTCCCACTGCAAATAAGTACTATTTGTGGTGGTAGATCGCTTATCCAAATATGCCCACTTCATGGCTATGTGTAACACCCTACAAATCTAAACTGTCGTACAAGAAAATTTCGACAGCATCTCTCCTAAAATTAGGACAAAACGGAAGCGACAACAAGATTCATAATAACCATTATAAACAGGAATAACATAAAAGCATCAATACTAGAGATAACAAGTCTAAATCAACCAGAAAACAAACATAAACGTAAAACAGCTCCAAAGAGGACATCAACAGGTCTATGATTAATAAAATTTCAGCAAGCTAATGAATTATTAAATGCACTAGTCCATGTGATTCGTGATGACCCCGGAGGGTTGATTGTGCTACTAAGCCCACCCTTCAAGCTTACGACTCATGAGAACTAGAAAACAACAAAATAACAAGGGGTGAGATTGGGTAATCTCAAAGAAGCGGAACAACTTCTAACGAATAACACAATGCACAGTAAAACTAGCATACCAAATTCCTCATGTCCAATACCACATTATAGAGTCCACACAACCTCGGTAAAATGCATATGATTGTGCACATGCTTATGCCATGATCCTCCTCACCGTGCCTTTCTCAGGAACACACGGTGTTGTATCTGCATTTGATCGCGCCAAGGCGTCGACAAACTTCCAATGCATGATTATGCGATTAATGCTTCATGCATAAATACATTCATAACTTCCCACTCTGAATTCACATGCTTGCATACCATCAAATAACATGGATAGAATGCGAACATCATTGAGATAGAATATCTCCACAATTCATCTTGCAAACAACATCTTTCTTCATTCTTACTCATGATTCAAAAGCCAAACAACCACATCACAATGCAGGATAGGATATTTTAATCTCATAAACAAGTAGTTAAACCATGTAGGTGTGCTGCAATTAAGGTTTATATTGAAGACGAAACAAATAGCGAGTTATAGTTTAGCAAGACCGCTACTTCCACTTGCCTTTACCAACGTGGATGGCGAACCTAGTTGCGTCTAAGGGGCACCACCTGTACAAGTATTATTTCAGTACATAGCGACATCACAAATGATCACACAACTCGAACACACGCTTCCTAATCCCCGTTCCCTTCTTAAGCACCAAAAACCCCAATCTGTCCGGGTCAAACAGCAGCACCCTCTCTTCACAATTTCGTATCTTTTTTTATACAGATCATAAAAATACAAAAAAATTACAGTAGCTAGATATTGACGAGATCTACAACTTTCATGAAGATCACAAATTTCAATTCCACTGTTAAATATGCCTAAACAAACGTCCAACACAGTGGACAAAATCTGTTTCCAGATTCTGTCCGTCATCTTGCAACAGCGATAACTCTCAGACCGACGCCCTAAAAATTCTGAAAAAATTACAGAAGCTAGATCTCGACGTTATCTACAACTTTCTAGTTATAGGTTTTTGCAGGAAAAATATTCTATGCCACGTACAACGCGAAACAATCCGCGCTGCACAATCTCCCCTTCCAAAAACAGCACCACGTGAACATCTACCCTTCTCCCACATCAAGATCCATCTAAATCACTCACCACCAGATCTAATACACTCCTAATCCCTAGGTAGAACAGGGGTAAAAGATTGGGAATTTTACCTTGAGTTCTCCCTTGAGAACCCACGAAAAACGCGCGACGATTCCCGAAACGGAAATCTGCTCGTCCTCCACGCCTCCACGGATCCTCTTCTCGCTTGCTCAGCCGGCGTTTCGCGGTGGATCTTGAGCCACCATGCAAGGGAGGAAGAGGAGGGGTGGTGTGGACTAGGAGAGGAAGGGGGCGCCTAGGGCTTTTGGGGGGGTGACACCACTTTTATATGGTGGGCCGGCCCACTGGGGAAAAGAGAGAGAGTGGGAGGGATTCAGCCTGTGCCCAGGTTTTCCTCGGCCACTGTTTCTAGCCCGACAACTCCAAATTTAATATTAATACGGATAAACTTCAATTATTTCATCCTCGACAAATCCTTCATTCCTCTCCCGAAACAAAACCAGGAAAAGGAACCCTAGAATCGCTCCGACGCCTAAGGCATCACATTCTCCTCCTTAAAAGGATTAGTCCCCGAATCTACTCCTCTTTGCTACGGAACCTTAAAAAGGAAGGCAAAATGGTAATCAACACTTTACCTTCACATCCTCAAAGAGTGTAGGATACTTCTTCCGCATCCGGTCCTCAAGTTCCCAAGTTGCATCCCGCTCAGACTAATTGGTCCACAAATCTTTCATTGGACACTAACACGAACTATTCCCTATTAAATAAAGGACACCTATTAGGTGAATCTGTATCGACCGAATCTCAACTCCCACTTCTCTCTTCAACCCGATCGCGAAACTCCGCATTCCAATCTCAACTCCTCTACCACGGTTCGTCGCATTACGACGACGCGAACCATGTGAGACACAACGCTCTAGGTAAGTCTCTAAATCAACCCAAACACAAACTCCTATCTCCTACAAGTGATTGATCTTTTACAAAAGAACCAATATCCACCCTTACCAACGACAGAGATAGCCTACTTTACAACCAGTGGTCCGTAAATCCATGAAACAATAACAACCGAACACAATCACTACGGTTGACACAAACTCGCCGAACCCAAATGACAAAAGTTCCAAAAATTAATGTAATTACCTCGCAACTTCCAAGTTGTCCACTACTAAATTAAGCAACCCCACCGAGGAACACATCAATGAAAACAATTCTCCAAAAAGGTTTGAATTGAGTCATACACAACCTTCCTTTACTCTTCACTTTTAAACTACTTACGATCAATGACCCACACTAGTTTTCCCTTGTAAGAAGGTTTCGCCTTCACATTCTTCCACCCAAGGACTGAGGCAAGGAGTACAATCCTTGAATATACTCAACCATAACATAAACATTCATTTTCTTACCCTCAAGCTTGAACGTAAAAAAATCTTAATTCTCACTAACACAACGAATCGACAATCACCACCTTTAAACCAAAGGGCTGAAATTCACATACACTGGAACTCAACTTGGAAGAGGAACTCTATAGAACCAAAACCACCAAAAAATTTTCTTCGGGGAGAAGCTCTATTCAAAAGAGAAACACCGAAAGTCTTCTGCAAATGCATTTCACTTTTACCAAAACAAATCATCTCACTTTTATCCAAGGCCAAGCCATTCGTAAAAAGAAACCGATCAAGGAATTAAATGCTTCCACACAACCACCATCTCTTTTTCCTTAAAAAGGAACCAAACTCACTTCCCAATGTAAAAATTGTTTCAACCACGAATATCATTCATGTCACAACCGTAAGAATCGTCTCTTAAAAAATCACAAACACCTCACACCACAACACAACTCTAGCCCAAAATAGAAATACAAATATTTCCAGATCATGAAGTTCCAAATCTTACATTGGATTAGCTACTTCTTTTGATCAACAATGCAACCGATAACTCGACCTTGAAAACTACGGACACAAGTCAAAGCATACATCCTTGAGCATAAATGTCGCATTCATAACTTAAGCTAGTTTTCTTATCAAAGATGAATGAATGACGATATTTAATAGAATAACATTCCAAAATCTCCACAAATTACTTCAAGGTTAATCATTCTTTTATCCTTGTTTTAAGCCTCAAATTAACCCACATTTGGCGTAATCATTCTAAGTTTAGGGAAACTCAAACACAAAGACAAAGAATACTTTGACCGAAAGTATTCAACCCAAATATCAAACAAACAAACCAATCCATATGAATTTTTAAACATAAGTTCAAAGATAACTCCCGCCATCTATAGCATTCCACTACCCTTACCATTTAGATTTCAATATTCCCTATTTACTCATTGAGAAGGCCCATCAGGATTTAACAACAACTACACAACAAATTCTTACTCTTATTACCTTTTCCACAATTATAAATAAAGTTCAAGTGCTTATCAAAAACACATCCAACCAACACTACCTCATCAAGATCCCCACTGAGCAACCTAACCTATATCATCATATTCTAAATTTGAAAGGCGATTGCTTCAACAAGTCTTTCAAAGATGATGAACCTATAAATTCCATACCACATACGCGTCAACATCTCGACAATGGAAATTTATTCACCTAAAAGATGACTCAACAAGTAAATATTATCTCAACAAGGCACCAATCGTAAATAGAAGTTTAAAACATACATTTATTAAGGACAAAATCACGCGTCATGCTAACTATCCCTGGTTCACTCCATCACAACATGTTACAATTTCCACCATTTTAACAAAGGTTTTCAACAATTAATCTAATTAGTTACCACCACTACTAAGTCATCAATATCAATAATTGGCATAATTGTAAAACAACAACATTGCTTTTAGTTACCTTATCCATAGGCTATGACAAACTGTCACTACACAACATACTCCAACTATGTAAAATAGATTGAATAATTTAAGCCATCCAAAGCTCTTATAACAACAACGCTAAATTAAATTTAAAATTTTTTTTTAATTTTTTTTTTTAGCTACCCTATACACGGGTTATAGCAAAATTGCCACTACAAGAGATACTCCAGCCTTTTTTTTTTAAAGTGAACTGAATAGGTGAAATCATCACAAAGCTCTTACGGCAATGGCAAAAACTTATGTCTTCCCAATTGATATCGATACTAGCATTATTGGAACGCAACTGCATACTTCCGAATCTACTAATAGTTTGCAACGTCATAAATATCAACTCTAATCAATTTCCAAGTTAAAGTCACTAGCCAACACGATTAAATTAGAACATCTTTAAACAACCAGCATGGTTTCTTTAACAATATCGGTAGTCCACCATTACAATTAAATTGTTCTACCGACCTTATATTAAAATGTCTCTAAATAACCCACTAATTTTCTATTACCTTCACAAAGAGTTTACATCATCGTAATGTTCTAACTACGCATCAAGATTTAAAGCTTTAAACATTGTCCATGGTCAAGGGCACATTAAAATAATGCAATAAATCCTAAGCATGCACATTAACACATTCAATCATTATCGCTATAGAGCAATCTACAATACTAGAAGTTTATTTAATCTCAAGCTAAAGATAACAATTACATTTTAATTGATTCAACTCACAAATTAACTTAGAAGTACATCATTCCATAAACCACATTGTTACATACTACGCAACACTGACATAAAATTTCTAAACACCGTCATGGGTCACCTACCCTTGACAAACAGGAGGCAATCCCAAACATTAAAAACAAACACAGTTCTAGATCAAGAACAAACACCGATAAAAATTTCTTCTTTTCGTGCAAGGAAGAAAAGCAAAATCCAAACATAAATGCAAGAGAGCTCGACCCTCAAATGTCCAATCATAGTAGCCAAAACTCTTCAAGAAATCCAAAACCTACACTTTCCACAAAGGAAGACGGATGCAAAAGGAAGACCAAATGTCCAACTAAAATTTTCCGATAAAGATTCAAACTTAGCTCCATCCGGTTTGATCTGCAGAGAGAAACTCCAACCCCTTTTTTTTAAAAAAAAATCGGAAACAACAACCACGTAAATTTCCTCCCAACGATACCATCACAATAAATCAGTGCCAAAGCAAAATTGTGACCAAAAGACGCATAACGTAGAACTCTTCTTACGTGTCTTCACTCAAAGGAGACAAAACCACAAACCGCCAAAAGGACAAATCGTGAGTGCTCAAAACTAAGCATTTTCCTCGGTTTCGAACCAACCACATACCCGGAAAACCAACCAAAACCGACCGTCAAGACGGTAAAGAACATCCGAAGGAATCCATCACCAACCTCTTCTATTTGACTCCGGTCACTACCCGATCTACGACAGACATGGATAAGTACTCTTTCCCTGAGGGGTTTAATAGTTCTTCGGTGGTGACTCTACCCGCCACACCGTCAAACCACAAATTTCACTACAAACAAAAGGTGACCGAAACCCTTCAAGACCACAAACACACTTTATCACAAATGAAGCAACTCAATCAAATCTATCATAAATATAGCATTATACATCATCAAAAGTAGCATACAACAACAAAGCTTAAATTCAACCTTTAAGCATAAGGCAACGATACCCATACCCTTTCCTCTTGTGCATCCATGTGTGTCAAATTTTAAATTAGTTATTCCACTTACACAATTTTTAATGTTGCTATCCTATGAAAAAATTTTAGTTAAAACATATTCTATGTTTCTAAGTTATTCCACATCACATTTTAGTTGTATCCTATAGTATGACACTAAAAATAGACATTCCAAGGACCTACAAATTTCGCTCACGATACCAAGCTGTAACACCCTACAAATCTAAACTGTCGTACAAGAAAATTTCGACAAAGATCTCTCCTAAAATTAGGACAAAGCAGGCGACAACAAGATTCATAATAACCATTATAAGCAGGAATAACATAAAAGCATCAATACTAGAGATAACAAGTCTAAATCAACCAGAAAACAAACATAAACGTAAAAGCGGCTCCAAAGAGGACATCAACAGGTCTATGATTAATAAAATTTCAGCAAGCTAATGAATTATTAAATGCACTAGTCCATGTGATTCGTGATGACCGGAGGGTTGATTGTGCTACTAAGCCCACCCTTCAAGCTTACGACTCGCGAGAACTACACGAAAACAACAAAATAACAAGGGGTGAGATTGGGTAATCTCAAAGCGGAACAACTTCTAACGAATAACACAACCACAGTAAAACTAGCATACCAAATTCCTCATGTCCAATACCACATTATAGAGTCCACACAACCTCAAGAAATGCATATGATTGTGCACATGCTTATGCCATGATCCTCCTCACCGCGTGCCCTTTCTCAGGAACACACGGTGTTGTCTGCGTCTTGATCGCGCCGACAAGGCGTCGACAAACTTCCAATGCATGATTATGCGCTTAATGCTTCATGCATAAATACATTCATAACTTCCCACTGAATTCACATGCTTGCATACCATCAAATAACATGGATAGAATGCGAACATCATTGAGATAGAATATCTCCACAATTCATCTTGCAAACAACATCTTTCTTCATTCTTACTCATGATTCAAAAGCCAAACAACTACATCACAATGCAGGATAGGATATTTTAATCTCATAAACAAGTAGTTAAACCATGTAGGTGTGCTGCAATTAAGGTTTATATTGAAGACGAAACAAATAGCGAGTTATAGTTTAGCAAGACCGCTACTTCCACTTGCCTTTACCAACGTAGATGACGAACCTAGTTGCGCCCGAAGGGGCACCACCTGTACAAGTATTATTTCAGTACATAGCGACATCACAAATGATCACACAACTCGAACACACGCTTCCTAATCCCCGTTCCTTCTTAAGCACCAAAACCCCAATCTGTCCAGGGTCAAACAGCAGCACCCTCTCTTCACAATTTCGTATCTTTTTTATACAGATCATAAAAATACAAAAAATTACAGTAGCTAGATATTGACGAGATCTACAACTTTCATGAAGATCACAAATTTCAATTCCACTGTTAAATATGCCTAAACAAACGTCCAACACAAGGACAAAATCTGTTTCCAGATTCTGTCCGTCATCTTGCAACAGCGATAACTCTCAGACCGACGCCCTAAAAATTCTGAAAAAATTACAGAAGCTAGATCTCGACGTTATCTACAACTTTCTAGTTATAGGTTTTGCAGGGAAAAATAGTCTATGCCACGCATAACGCGAAACAATCCGTTGCACAATCTCCTTCCAAAAACAGCACCACGTGAACATCTACCCTTCTCCCACATCAAGATCCATCTAAATCACTCACCACCAGATCTAATACACTCCTAATCCCTAGGTAGAACAGGGTAAAAGATTGGGAATTTTACCTTGAGTTCTCCCTTGAGAACCCAAAAAACGCGCGACGATTCCCGAACGGAAATCTGCTCGTCCTCCACGCCTCCACGGATCCTCTTCTCGCTTGCTCCTTCCGGCGTTTGGCGGTGGATCTTGAGCCACCACGCAAGGAGGAAGAGGAGGAGTGGTGTGGCTGCTAGGAGGAAGGGGCGCCTAGGGCTTTTGGGGGGGTGACACCCCTTTTATATGGTGGGCGGCCCACTAGGGGAAAAGAGAGAGGTGGGGAGGGATTCGCAGCCAGTGCCCAGGTTTTCCTCGGCCCACTGTTTCTAGCCCGACAACTCCAAATTTAATATTAATACGCCGGATAAACTTCAATTATTTCATCCCCCGACAAATCCTTCATTCCTCTCCCGAAACAAAACCAGGAAAAGGAACCCTAGAATCGCTCTGACGCTCTAAGGCATCACACTATGGCACATCCATTCAGAGCCTCTTCGGTCGCCAAAGTTTTCTTTGATCAAGTGGTTTGACTCCACAGCATTCCAGATTCCATCCTGAGTGATCAAGATTCGGTCTTCACAAGCGCCTTTTGGCAAGACCTTTTTCGCTGCTGCTGTACAACTCTTCACATTTCTTCTTCCTATCATCCTCAAACAGACAGATAGGCGGAGGTGGTCAATCGCACCATTGAGATATACTTGCGTTGTTTGGCTTCTGCCTTGCCAAGTATTTGGGTCAATTGGATGCCATGGTCGGAGTTTTTCTATAACACCTTTCACTGCGCCCATCGCACGACGCCCTTCGAGTTGGTTTATGGGTGCTCTCTACCGGATGACGTTGATCAACAACTGTCTGATCGTCAATTGCTCCTTGATTGTGCCAATGCATTTTTGTTGATGGCCCAGAACCGCATGCGACAAATTTATGATGCCCGTCATCATGATGTCCACTTTGTGGTGGGAGAGTGGGCTTGGCTTCGGTTGCAGCATCATCGACAATAGTCTCTCCGCTCGCAAGCTCCTAAAAGGCTTACGCAACGCTTCTTTGGTCCATTCAAGATCATTGCCAAGATTGGACCCGTGGCTTATCGCTTGGCTCTCCTAGTTGACGCTCGCCTCCATGATGTCTTCCATGTGTCCCTTCTGAAGCCCTTCGTGGGAACAATTCCTGCAGCACTGCCTCCTTTGCTGGTCTCCCTAGAACCAACCACAACTCCAGCACCCCAAGCTACCTTGCGAACTCGCCTCGTTAATGGGCAGCAGGACTATTTGGTGCATTGGAAGGACGAATCAATTGACGATGCTACTTGGATGGATGCTTATACTTTCCAGCGAGTTTATCCGCAGTCCGAGCTTGTGGACAAGCTCGTTTTGGAGGGAGTGATGATATGGATCAGCAGCAGTCTACTAGGCGTTGGGGCCATGATTACTAGTCACTTAAATGAATTTCACGTCAACTGGGTTGAATAATATGAAAGAAGGATTGCTTTTAGCACGGTTTTTTGTTCCTTGTTTCCTCATCTCTGGATATAGGGATGGAACTGGTACGGATATTTTCCGACCGACCGAATTGATTTGGATGATGATTTGGATAGTTTCACAGATATCCAGTTGATTTCTCGGATAAGGATATGGATACAGATAATTTACATGGATACGGATACGGATATGGAACACTGATTATCCGATGGATATGGAATATCCGAGTTTTTGTTCGGATAATATCCGAATATGACATACGGATATTATCCGAATAGCACGTTTCAGAATAACACATTAACAATTTAACATGTTTCACTGTTTCAGAGACTGGGGTCTACATTGGATGACAAGATATAATGTGTTCATGTGTGCTAGATGCTAATTTGGAGATATTTGGGTAAAGGTGGTACATAAATTGACTAGTGGCGTTTCAGGAGGGCTACTTAGGATTTAGCAGCATATGCCAGCTGCAAATCATTTGGTTCAATTATTGCAATGGGGTACATTGTTACTCACAGAGTCACATGTATGACAAGCTAGGGATAAAAAGGCAAAAAAAAAGACATACACATATATTTCTTTTGGAATTTTGAATTTAAATTTGGACCGATTTTGGAAAAAAAACTGAAATTGGATTTTAAAATATCCGACTAATATTATTCGTATCCATGTTGATTCCGATCCGTATTCGACCAGTATTCAGAATCGATATTATCCTGTATTATTCGTATTCGATTCTGTATTCGACACTATTCGTATTCGATTCTGTATTCGATAAAAAATACGGATACGGATATGAATAGGACGATATTCGACCGTATCCGATCCGATCACATCCCTATCTGGATATCTATGTTTGTTTCTTATGCCCAATGTTGGTGTTAATATAACAGATTTGGGTCATGGTATATTGTATAAAAAAATGTGAGTGTTTTCTATGTTCAGCTTAGCACACCTTCAAAACCCTTGCAATCTGCAATTTTGCATAAGCATTTCATCCTCATGAATTAAATGACATGTACCCCATGCTCAAGAGCCTTAATTTCTTGAGATAAAAAAGTCGATCACAAGTACTTGACTGTTACTACCATTGATATATTTCATTAGAGAAAATTGTTGCTTATCTTGGTAACAGTTTAGGCATTTCCTTGTCTGTTCCTACAGATTTATGATATATGCAATCTTTGAGAACTGAGTAAGATGCAGATTGTTATGCGCTAGAGTTATGACCAGGTCTACTATAGAAAGAAGAGGATTTAGAGAAGTCCGGTTCTGGACATTGGTATTTTCCTATTCTTATTCCAGTAGGTTTCCTTGTTTAGAATAAAGATCCTGTCGGATCAAATTAGGAATCAGAAACCTTCCCTAATTCCATCCTTAGGAAAGATTGTTAGGAGCCCTTGAGGCCTTATATATTTGAAGAAGAAATAAGAAAAGGGCAGACTGGATTTGTTGCCGCAAATACTAGTCCTAGGCGGTGGCTCCGACAAACAGCCGTGTTACCTGCGCCTTGGCAACGTTGACGAAGTCCTCTAGTCATAGCGTCAGGCTGGGGAGTCGTCCAGGCACTCGAGCCTTCGAGCAGGCAAGGGCAGAGGCTCGTATCAACTTGGTATCAGCTTGACTTTCTTGCGCCTGGGGAAACACCGCCCACCCTTGACGACCACCTTCCATCCGGGCCGGCGCAGATGGCGACCAACCCGTCCGTCGAAGAGCGCGTCGCCGCACTGGAATTGGCGGGGAAGGAGACACATCGGCTCCTTGAAGAGATTCGCAGCAGTCTCCAGTCGAGCCGCCAGACCGTCCACTCAGGCATACCGCACTCCTGCCAGTCGTCGGGATGGGCGGACTCCGACGAACAGCCACCAGCGGGCTCTTATGGGGGCACTAAACACTTCCCTCCGGACGATCCAGACGGAGCTCGATGGCGCCAGCGACGCGGCGAAAGAACAGAGGACGACGACCGTCGCTGGATTCCGCGTCCCCCTTGCTTCGACCTGTCTGAGTACGATGGAGCAGAGGACCCCTTGGGGTGGCTACGCCAATGTGAAAGATTTTTTCGCTTCCATCGAATCCCACCAGAGGAGTGGGTGGAGGTCGCAGGCATTCACCTCCGCGGTGAAGCCCTCGAAGTACTGGACAACTGGCAAATGGAGGAGCGATTTATCCAGTGGGAAGACTTCCATGAAACGTTCGCCAAACGTTTCACTCGCTCTGCCAGTGCAGGTCCTCTTGGTGATCTAGTTAATCTGAAACAGGGGAGCTCTCGTGTGGACGCTTACGCCAAGGAATTCCAGCGCCTCCTGGCACGCACTCCGCACATACGCTGGACTGACCAAATTGAGACATTCACCGCTGGACTTTCGGTCGCTCTGGCTGCAGATGTCCGTCGGGATCGACCAAGAGATTTAGCCGACGCCATCAACTGTGCACGAGATGCGGAAAACAGGAAAGATGCGTGGCTGGCCGAAGCTGCACAGTTAGGGATTGGAGCACAACTCGCTTCCGTCCTTCCTCCAACAAACACACGGGCATCACAGCAAGCTCCCCCTGGCTTCCAGCAGCACCCGAAGCCACTGAACAGGTCGGAGAGTGCAAACAAAGTGCCACGGGCTCTGTCGGCGCATCAGCAGGCGCTTCTAACCGCCAGAGGCCAGTCTCTGTTACGAGCTTGCCCGCGGTGGACGTGCTCGTAAGCACGGGTTCCCGGCCGGAGGCCGGATCGCAAACTGCTAGACGAGGATCTCGTCGGAGCAGCCAGCGCCTGGGTTTTGGCTGTTGTCGGAGCCACCGCCTGAGATCAATTTTTTGGTATGGAAAAGCATACCTTTTCTTCTATTTCCTTTTCCTTTTATTTCCTAAGAGTCCCAGTCTTACACGGTTTACTCACGCCGGATCCTAACCGACTCCAGCAAGTCCCACGCACACCTTAACTAACCAAATACTAACTAATTAACCCGATGCATGGCACTATTGTGCTGCTGTTGCCGTGCCCTCTACGCGCTGTGTTGGGCGACGCGTCCCCCGCCGGACGTAGATCCGATCAGCGCTCTGGCCCATAACATCACTCCCCCCCTGGAAATGAAGCTTGTCCTCAAGCTTGCAGTCGGGATAAGAACGACAGAGTATAATGGCATCCATCCACGTAGCTTCTTCTGCAGACTCACCGGACCAGTGAACAAGGAATTGGCGCTTTCCTTCAGCAAATCGCTACGCCAGGATGCTGTGGGGCTCCGGCTGAGCTGGTGCAGCTCCTGGGGGAACATCAAGGGGCAGCTCCATGGTATGCGAAGGCGGTTCTCCTTTGAATGGTTTAAGCAATGAGACATGGAAGACGTTGTGTATTCGTGCGGAGTTGGGAAGATGAAGTCTGTACGCCACTGGTCCCACCCGACTGGATATCTGGTACGGCCCATAGAATTTAGGCGCCAGCTTAGAAGAGGAAAGGGGCCCCCGCGCCGATAATTGCCGATGTTTCTGGAGCTTAAGCCACACCCATGACCCTTCTTCAAACTCCACCTCTCTATGTTGGCCATCATACCTCTGTTTCATACGTTCTTGAGCCTGAAGTAAGTGGTCCTTGGCCTGCTGCAGAAGTGTATCCCGATCCGCTAATGCGCAATCTACTGAATCAATGCAAGTGGCCCCTTGCTGATAAGGTGTCAAAAGGAGGTGGTTTCCTGCCGTAGACCAACTCAAAAGGGGTCATCCTATGAGCTGAATGGAAGGAGGTGTTGTAGCAGTACTCTGCCCATGGTACCCACTGTGCCCATGAAGATGGGTTGGAGGACGTTAAACAACGGAGATACATCTCAATAGTCCGGTTCACCACCTTTGTTTGCCCATCTGTTTGGGGATGATATGCTGTCGACATCAATAACGTAGTACCACTCTTCAACAGCCCTTGCCAGAAAGCACTGAGGAACACCGGATCACGATCCGAGACAACAGATTTTGGAATGCCATGGAGGCGGACTACTTGATCAAAGAATAACCGAGCCACGGTCGGAGCTGTCGCTGGTCGGGAGAAGGGTAGAAAGTGAGCATACTTAGATAGGCGATCGATGACCACCAACAAAGCTGTCTTGCCCTGAGATTTGGGAAGGTCAGTGATAAAATCCATAGAAATATCTGACCACACCTGGTGAGGAATTGGTAACGGTTGTAGTAGACCAGCTGGTGCCAATGTACTCGCCTTGTGCTGCTGACATATACGGCACTTAGCCACATCTTTGTTCTCGAGGCGCTTTGCTTCTCCCACCTTTGATATCACCAAGACGATGGAGGGTCTTCTGGATCCCTTCATGCGTCAGATCATGAATAGAGGCGATGATCTGCTGGACTAATGTCGAGGAAGCCGGCACCACCAGGCGACCACCCCTGTATACCAATCCCTCACGGACCTCCCATCGTGGTGCCCGTTCTTGGTCAACGGACTGAGTCGACGTGGGGTGTTGCTCGCTTGATGCCCCTGCATGCTGGTGGGCGAGTTGCTGTACTGCCGGATCGACTCGCAACAGGTCAAACCATTGAGCTCGTGTAACGTCTTGTGGCCTTGATATTGCGGCGCACTGGATGGAGCTGGAGTGCACACGTGACAGGGCGTCCGCAGCTTGATTAAGCCGACCTGGTTTATACTCCACCTGAAAGTCGAAACCCATCAGTTTACTTAGCCAGTGTTGTTGTGGAGGTGTAATGAGGGCTTGCTCGAGAAGAAATTTGAGGCTTCCATGGTCCGTCCGAATGATGGAGTGTCCCCATAAGTAGGGCCGCCAGTGCCGCACCGCCTTGGAGAGTCCAATGAGCTCTCGCTCATAAGCCGCGAGCTTCATGTGACGGTCGGCTAGCTTGCGGCTGAAGTACGCGATTGGGTGGCCTTGTTGCTGGAGCACCGCTCCAATCCCTGTACCTGATGCGTCACATTCCACCACAAAAGGAGTTGTGAAGTCTGGGATTTGAAGCACTGGAGCTGACACCAATACCTTGAGGCGGTGGAAGGCCCCTTCAGCTGCAGGAGTCCATTCAAAATTGTTTCACCGCAGTAAAATATTCAGAGGCTCAGCGATTACTGCGTAATTTTGGATGAACCGTCTGTAGTACCCGGTCAGCCCCAAAAATCCCCTAAGTGCCGAAACCGTCTCGGGTCGAGGCCAGGCGGTCACTGCTTGTAGCTTCTTCGGGTTGGCCTCCACACCATTGCGGGAGATAATGTGCCCCAGGTACCCCACCCGCTCTTGTGCGAAGGCACATTTGGACCTTTTTAAGTACAACCGGTGAAGTTGTAGACGTTCCAATACTAAGCGAAGGTGCTCCTTGTGTGCTTCCTCTGTGCGACTGTATATCAGGATGTCATCAAAGAAGACCAAGACAAATTTGCGTAAGAACTCCTGTAAAACCTCATTCATTAAAGCTTGGAAAGTCGAAGGCGCATTGGTCAGTCCAAATGGCATCACGAGGAACTCATAATGGCCGTGATGAGTCCGGAAAGCGGTCTTCTCGATGTCCTCCTCTCGCATCCGGATTTGATGGTATCCCGAACGTAGGTCCAACTTGGTGAAATAACGAGCCCCTCGAAGCTCATCCAGCAACTCATCCACTACAGGGATGGGAAACTTGTCCTTGACCGTTCGTGTGTTTAGCTCGCGGTAGTCCACACAAAAGCGCCAAGTACCATCCGCCTTCTTGACCAACAGGACAGGAGAAGAAAATGGCGATCGGCTGGGTCGAATGATTCCTTGCTTCAGCATAGCTTCACACTGCTTTTCTATCTCCTCCTTCTGACGATACGGGTACAGATAGGGCCTCACTACTACTGGATTAGTCGCCTCAGTTAGTGTAATCCGGTGGTCACATCACCTGGGAGGCGGCAGCCCTTCCGGTTCTGCAAATATTCCTTCATAAGCAGTCAATAACTCCTGCATCACAGTAGCTTCGCTGAGTTCTGTTTGCAGCAAGGTGGCCCGCCTCGGTCGCCGCATCCCTTGCAGTTGGATGTGCGCACCAGGAGTCTCAAACTCCATGGTCAACTTCTCAAAGTTCCATCGGATGCTCCCCAATGCCCTCAGCCACTGCGTCCCCAGTATGATGTCGAACCCGTCGATGGGAAGCATTATGAACGGAGCTGCAAACTTATGGCCCTGTATGCTGAAGGTCATGGACGGCAGGGTCCCAAGGCAGGGCAAATGGGAGCCCCCTGCCACCTTAACCTGTTGTGGCGCTCCATCCTGTTGTTCCCACTTCCCTTGCCGGCCGGCATAAGCGCTCATGAAATTGTGTGTGCTCCCACTATCTATAAGGCATACCCAGCGCTTTTCCCCCATATGCACCCATACCTGCATGGTGTCTCCATGTTTAGGCCCTAAAGCAGCGATCATTGAGAAGGATGCATCCGTCTCCTGTCCCCATGGCTCTTCACCATCGGCCTCCTCCACTTCCTCATCTTCTACCTCCAGATGAAATAGGCGTTTGTAGCGGTGCCCCCTGGAGTAAACCTCGTCACAATTGTAGCAAAGCCCTTTTGCACGTCGCTCTGCCAGTTGATCCGCTGATAGACGTAGTCGGGTCGTTGTCGAGGCTGCACTGCTCTGTGTACTGGTTGCTGGGATTTGTCTAGCGGACTGGAACGTTCCGCCGGTCCGGCTGGAGGTCGGTGGCACCGTTCCACCGGTAGGAATTGCGGACGTCGTTCCGCCGAGCGATGCAGTTGAGGCAGTCGGGGTTCCCGCGTACAACGGACTGGCTGCGCTGAACCCCACCCCGCGGCCGAACGGAGCGCACCCCCGATTTGCCGACGACATTCCTTGGATGGCTTCTGCGATCCATGCAGCTTTCCTGGCCTCTGCCTCCCACGCGAATCCAATAGCCTCTGCGAGGTCTCGCGGTCGCTCGCGGCGTACGTCCGCGCCGAGAGCCACGGAGAGTCCTGCTATGAACGTATCAATCTGGTCCACCCTCCTCATTCCAGTTGTACGGGCCAATAGCCTCTGGTAGTCCCGGGCATATTCATCCACCTTGCTAGTCCCCTGTTTGAGATTCACAAGATCACCCAGGGGTCCAACACTTGAATGTCGGGTGAATCACTGGATAAAGGCCTCGGAGAAATCAGCCCACGCGATCCACAGTTCCTCACGCTGCCAATTATCGAGAACCTCCTGCGCCTCCCCTGAGAGGTGGAGACCTGCTATCTCGACGTACTCTTCTTCGGGAATGCGGTGGACTCGGAAGAATCGCTCGCATCGGCGCAGCCAGCCGAGCGGTTCATCTTGCCCGTTGTAATCTGGAAGATCGAAACGCGGGGGACGAGGTGTCCACCTACGCGTCTCCTCCTCTCTCTCAGCCCCTCGTAAATCGCGCGCTGGCACGATTCCTCGCCACGCGCGGCGTGCGGCGCTACTGGCGTGTCTTTGCTCCTTTCGGAGCGTGGTTGCCAGCGGCCGCCTCGCTAGCCTCGGCCGACACTTCCAGTGCCGCGTCGTGGCCCTCTTGCCCTGGCTCCCTGGCCGAGCCTTTTCCCTTCATTATCTTCAACATCTCTTCCATCATGGTCTTCATCTCCTTCACCTCTGTTTCGAGAGTTGTGACCCGATCTTCGAACTGGTTCGCCATTGTGCTAGAACCGTCCGGCTCTGATACCAAATTGTTACGAGCTTGCCCGCGGTGGACGTGCTCGTAAGCACGGGTTCCCGGCCGGAGGCCGGATCGCAAACTGCTAGACAAGGATCTCGTCGGAGCAGCCAGCGCCTGGGTTTTGGCTATTGTCGGAGCCACCGCCTGAGATCAATTTTTCGGTATGGAAAAGCATACCTTTTCTTCTATTTCCTTTTCCTTTTATTTCCTGAGAGTCCCAGTCTTACACGGTTTACTCACGCCGGATCCTAACCGACTCCAGCAAGTCCCACACACACCTTAACTAACCAAATACTAACTAATTAACCCGATGCATGGCACTATTGTGCTGCTATTGCCGTGCCCTCTACGCGCTGTGTTGGGCGACGCGTCCCCCGCCGGACGTAGATCCGATCAGCGCTCTGGCCCATAACAGTCTCCATACCAGCGACAAGCACACAGAGTACTTCATCCCCATTTCGCCTCCGACTCCGTGCAGATCAGTTAGCAGATCGGCGGGCTAAAGGCCTCTGCTATAACTGTGACGAGGTCTACACCAGGAGTCATCGGTGCAAGCGCCTTTTTCATCTGGAACTCCGAGATGAGGAAGAAGAAGAACAACACACAGTAAACGACAACCTAGAGGAAGACGAACCCTCCCTATCTCTGATGGCCGTGCGTGCACCAAAACAAGGCACCACGATGCAGGTCCAACTACACATCTGGGGTCGTTCCCTGCTCACACTCATCGACAGTGGCAGTACCCACAACTTTATCAGTGGAACCGCAGCTCTACCTGGGCCTTGGACGCCGGTATCCGGCACTACACAGCAGGTGGTGGTGGCAGGTGGCAGCCATCTTCCTTGTCTTGGGACGGTTCCTGACACACAATTCAGCATCCAGGGGAACACCTTTCAGGCGCCATTCCTTATAACCCCTCTGGATGGTTTTGATGTTGTTTTGGGGATTCAATGGCTACGCACACTAGGCGATATTCATTGGAATTTTAAGAACCTGACCATGACCTTTACATTCCATCGACAACCAATCAAGCTCCAAGGACTTCCGAATCGGCACCACCTCCACATGCTGCAGTCAGTAACAGCCCAGTCCACACCACTCCAGGAGCTTCTGTCCTGCTTTGAAGACATCTTTACAGAACCACAAGGACTACCACCGGCTAGACCATGTGACCATCGCATTCGCTTGGCCACAGGAACTGACGCCATCGTGGTGCGACCCTATCGCTACCCATATCGACAAAAGGATGAAATCGAGCGACAATGTGCCACCATGCTCCAACAGGGCTTCATCCGGGTCAGCCGATCACCCTTCTCTTCACCAGTGCTCCTCGTAAAAAAGGCTGATGGATCGTGGCGCTTTTGTGTGGACTACCGCGAGCTCAATAACCGCACCATTAAAGATCGATTTCCAATTCCGGTGATCGAAGAACTTCTGGATGAGTTGGGACAGGCTACACTCTTTTCCAAATTGGATCTTCGTTCGGGTTATCACCAAGTACGAATGCATGAGGAGGATGTTGAGAAAACAGCATTTCGGACACATCACGGGCATTATGAATTCCTTGTCATGCCATTTGGATTATCCAATGCGCCATCCACATTTTAGGCCCTCATGAACGAGATATTACAGGACTTTCTTCGCAAATTCGTATTGGTTTTCTTTGATGATATCTTGATCTATAGCCGCACGGTGGAAGACCATTGCACCCATTTACGTCTGGTTTTGGACCGTCTTCGCGAACATCAACTCTGCCTTTGCTCAATGCTCCATCGGCTATTTGGGTCACATCATCTCCGGAGATGGCGTGGCGGCTGACCCAACCAAACTGCAGGCCATTGCATCTTGGCCACGGCCTGGTACAGTGACCGCCTTACGAGGTTTCTTAGGCCTCACAGGGTATTACCGACGCTTCATTAAAGACTACGCCACCAACGCTGCACCTCTGACAGCATTGTTGCGTCACAATAGTTTCCAATGGACCTCTGCCGCAGACACTGCCTTCTCCCAATTACAACAAGTCTTGATGACCACCCCTGTTTTACAAATGCCTGACTTTTCCACTCCTTTTGTGGTTGAGTGTGATGCCTCGGGAACAGGCATTGGAGCAGTTCTACAGCAACACGACCACCCGATCGCTTATTTTAGTCGGTAACTGGCGGCCCGACATGTCAAACTGGCAGCTTATGAGCGTGAACTATTGGATTGTCCAAAGCAGTGCGTCATTGGAGGCCGTATCTTTGGGGGCAATCTTTTCTGGTCCGCACCGATCATGGAAGCCTTAAATACTTACTGGAGCAGGCCCTCATCACCCCACCACAGCAGCATTGGTTAAGCAAGCTTATGGGGTTTGACTTCCGCGTGGAATACAAGCCAGGCAAGACAAACATTGTGGCTGACGCACTGTCACACATCCATTCCGACGAACCCGCGTGTGCATCACTTTCACTTTCGGTTGGACTCACAAACACTGACTGGCTTCAAGAGTTGCGCCAACATCCCGAAGTTCGGCGCCTTCATACTTCACTCACTGCTCCCAATGCACCACTCGGCCAAATACCTGCACGTTCCAAACCGACTGCAGACCCTCCATCCATCCAGACTAGCACGGACAATTCGGCTGCCAGTGCTGGAGGCGATCAGTCTACAAACCCGAACAAGCAATGGAGGGCAGCAAAGGGTCTCATCTACCGAGGAAATCGCCTTTTTGTGCCGGCTGATTCACCGTTGGTGCCCACAATCATATCCTCAGTACATGACCTTACCCATGAGGGGGTGCAGAAGATGTTATACCGTCTCCGGAAGGAATTCTATTGGGCAAACCAACGCAAGCAGGTGGAATCTTATATTGCACAATGTCAAGTGTGCCAGCGCCATAAAACAAGTACGCTGTCCCCGGCAGGTATCCTCCAACCCCTTCCTATTCCAAAGCAAGTGTGGGCCGACATTTCAATGGACTTTATCACAGCCCTTCCCAAGTCAGGGGGCAAAACAACTATATTAGTAGTGGTGGACAGGCTCTCCAAGTACTCTCATTTTTTGGCACTAACCAAACCAACAACGGCCGCAACCGTAGCATCCCTCTTCTTTGATCAAGTGGTTCGCTTACACGGCATTCTTGAATCCATCGTGTCCGATCGCGACCCTATATTCCTCAGTGCATTCTGGCAGGATCTATTCAAACGCAGCGGGACAACTCTCCTTTTCTCCACGGCTTACCATCCGCAAACGGATGGCCAAACAGAGGTGGTTAACCGGACTGTGGAGATGTACCTTGGGTGTCTCACCATCGACAACCCTTCTTCTTGGGCAAAATGGCTTCCATGGGCCGAATTTTGTTTTAACACATCCTTCCACTCCGCTCACAAGATGACACCCTTTGAGTTGGTATATGGACGGAAACCACCAGCCTTACTACCGTACCAACAGGGTATGACCGCTATTGATGACGTGGATTGTAGGTTGGTGGACCGGGACACACTCCTTGCTCAGGCTCGCAACCATCTATTACAAGCTCAGAATCGTATGAAGCAACGCTACGATGCAAAACACAGAGAAGTGCACTTTGCCGAAGGCTCATGGGTTTGGTTGCGCTTACAACCGCACCGTCAGCACTCGGCTCGCACCACTCCATCTCACAAATTGGCAGCTCGCTACTTTGGACCTTACCAAGTGGAAGCTAGAATTGGCCCAGTCGCTTTTCGTTTGGCATTGCCTAAGGATACCAGACTCCACAATGTTTTTCATGTCTCTCTTCTCAAACAATTCAAAGGCATTCCTCCAACCGAAGTGCCAGAACTGCCAGAGGTGGTAGCCCCCATCCTAGTGGAAGTTTCAGGGGAGCCTTACCAATTGCTGGGCCAACGTTTTCTCCAGGGCAAACGCCAACTTTTAGTTCATTGGGCCGGCCAACCACAAGATGAAGCTACCTGGACGGATGCCTCAGTCCTTCGGCGTTCTTTCCCTGACCTTCAGCTTGAGGACAAGCTGGTTTTCCAGAGGGGGAGTGATGTTATGCGCCAGAGTTATGACCAGGTCTACTATAGAAAGAAGAGGATTTAGAGAAGTCCGGTTCTGGACATTGGTATTTTCCTATTCTTATTCCAGTAGGTTTCCTTGTTTAGAATAAAGATCCTGTCGGATCAAATTAGGAATCAAAAACCTTCCCTGATTCCATCCTTAGTAAAGATTGTTAGGAGCCCTTGAGGCCTTATATATTTGAAGAAGAAATAAGAAAAGGGTAGACTGGATTTGTTGCCGCAAATACTAGTCCTAGGCGGTGGCTCTGACAAACAGCCGTGTTACCTGCGCCTGGCAACGTCGACGAAGTCCTCTAGTCATAGCGTCAGGTCGGGGAGTCGTCCAGGCACTCGACCCTTCGAGCAGGCAAGGGCAGAGGCTCGTATCACAGATAGACTCACTTTTCTTCATATTCTTTACTACTTTGTATGTCTTATTTGCTTTTCACCATTTTAGAAATATATGTACGAATTTCTACCCATGATTTATGGCAAGTCATTCTTAGCTGTCTCACTGACTTCATGCGGTTACACCTGGTTAGTAGTTCAAGTTTATTTTTATATTTATTTATCCTAAAGTGCTATCGTTGCTCTTTGCAGGCATATTCCAGTCTGTTGCCTACTGTTCACATAGTAAATGTTCAGAATGCTGTAAAGGAATCACATGCTAATATTACAGTATGTCCTCTCCTTTAAACTTTTTACTATGCTCAAGCCAACCTCTGGATAATTGAGTCTGAGCTCTGAAGTTTATTTGCATCAAATGGACTATTTGTTCCATGATCATTCTCATTCAACAAATTGTCATCAGCCTGTTCAGGCAAACATCCTTTTTTGCATTAAATGTTAGTTTACAGATGAAGAGAAAAATGTTTCCCACAAGTTTCAGGACGTGCAGAATGAAATGAGTATTTTATATTCGTTTTCTCTACTACCACTAAGTTGAAAGGGCTGGATCGATATGTCACATAAAAAATCACATTCAAGTTGATAGAATAAGGTTTTCTTTATTGAGAGTTAGTTTTTGGATTAAAATAATGCATTCCATAGGATGATCGCTAAACAAACAATGATCCATAGAGATACCCCATCTGTATCAGATCCAACAGGAATAGAACATAATAGAGGTACCTCTGGCTTACACAGCTTTTTACTTCAGTGATTGGATGAACCTTATTCTTCAAAAAGAATAACATCATGATGATACTTGCTTTGTTGTCGTACTTGTGACTGTTTTGCTGGGTTTCTTGTTTTTCTTCGTTAGGGATTGTTGCTTGTTGGATTTGCCATTTCCTGTATAACAAATGGATTCTCTAGATTCAACTACCCATGATTCCACTGGGAAATGCAAACACTAACAGATGTTTGTCTATCTTCTAATTCACCTAGAAGATAGTAACATTCTGCGGACATCAAGTGTTTCTGCTCTTATCACTCAACTGTTTCAATAAGCTTTGCATATTCTAAGTTGTCTCAAGAAATTATGGTATATGAGAACAGCAGGAGATGCATACTTAAGACTTAAAAGTTTGTACATGTACATCTGTAGAAGAACTCCTTGAGCTTAATGCCAACGAGTCATGTAAGTTGTTTTCATTATTGTGGTAATCAACTAAATTAGTGGCCATTTATTACACGTGGCCAAACTTCTAAAGTTTGAACTAGAGGAGCTTAAGATCAGGAAAGTTTGTGTCAGGGATTGATTAAACATCTGTTCATGATAAAAATGTGGATTTTGGAGTTTATTCACAATTCTCTTAACTTGCAGCATCTGTCCAGATTCCAGAGGCACTTGAAAAATCATATCATTACCCCTACTTTTATTTAAAACTTCTAGAAGTGGTTTTCTTTGAATATAAAATGCATGTATGGATAATTAAAAATTATAATGTTTGGAGTCTTGTGGCACTTTCTGGTACCAATGCAAATGAAGGAGAAACCCAATACACACCTGGCTGCCCACTTGCTTGAGTGCCAAAGGAATGCGTGTTGGTTTTTAGCAATATTTATTGATGCTTGTCATTTGTATTTATGGTGATTTTGGCATTTGTATTTCTGGTGATATTGGCAATATGTATGTATGCTTTTTACATTTTTTCATTTTATTTATCATATTGTAGGAAATCCATGAAGGTTTGGAGTTTTCTGATGATGATGATGAATTCTCCTTTGGAATATTTTCTGTGAAGTTTTCAAAAGATGGCCGGGAACTTGTTGTTGGAAACAACAATGAATCAATATGTATTTATGATCTTGGAGCAAACAAAGTAACAGAACGTATTCATGCTCATGTGGTATGAAAATTAAATGCATGACCGAGTTGCATCTAGCATATGACTGTTTCTTTCTTTTGTTCCTAACATAACCTGACAAACTGTCTTTAAACAATGTACATACAAATTGATAGAAATAGCTCCGTAGTGATCATATTCCTGTGCAGTTGTAAAATCTTTCCAAGTATATAACGTGATAATTGTTACTGTTACTATGATGTTGTTTAAAAATTAACAAGGGAGGTTTTTCAAGTTTTATGTCTTTTGGCTACAATTAAATGCACTTACATTGTATATTCTATTACTGCTTGCTGTTGATGGTTCATTAAGGTTGAAGAAATCAACCACAGACAGCAAGAGATGTTGATTTGTTGGTGCTTTAAGCATAGCAGTTGGGGTATACTGGTATCATGTTAACAGTTGTGTCTTACAATGTAGTCAACAAAGACTGAGTTTAGCATGTTGGGACTATCTGTGTGTTGTGCTATAACATATGTGGCACATTTGGTATTGTTGGATACGACTTAGGTTTGAAACATTTTTCTAACATAATATGTATTCTTCCTTGTTGATTAGTTATTGTGTTACAAACGAGTTATGTTCTGTTTCTCGAATCTTAATTTTTCTCCCCCATTGGTTTTTAAAAGGCTGATGTCAATGCGGTCACCTTCGCTGATGAAACTAGTGATGTTTTGTACTCCGGAAGCGATGATAGCCTCTGTAAGGTGAAGTGATTTGTTAATTTCTGTAAAGTTGATTTATTATTATTATTCCAATCCTTTTTCAAAGGATACATTTCACTGGTTTAGTACAATACATTTCAAAGCCACCTTACAGGTTTAGCTGGCTAATCATACCAACAATGCTTGAGTGGAGATGTCAAGCATAGGCTCTGTTCTACACTAACAGATCTTAAACATGAATAGTGAGTTCAAAAACATCTGAGCATGCTGTGTAGGCTCTATATTCTATAAGGTGATAATGTAAGAGTGCAAATATCAGATAATTGTTACATGTGCTATCCAATGTAATTTTTTCCCTGTCCGCAAACTCCAACATCAACATAATCGATATTAATACATGATTCCATTTTTTTTACCTGGCTACGAGATGCGAAACCAGCGAAGGGCCCCCTAACATATCTTAGAATGTTATCGTAAATCATATCCATGGAGGCTTTTGCCTTTATTGACAATGTTTTACAATCTTCAGGTGTGGGATAGGCGCTGCCAAAAGAGAGAAAAACCAGTCGGTGTTTTGACGGGTCACTTAGATGGGGTTACATTTATTGATAGCCGTGGAGATGGGCATTATTTCATCTCCAATTGCAAGGATCAGACTATTAAATTATGGGATATCAGGAAAATGTCCTCCACAATGAAAGAGTAACTACTGCACTTGATTTACATGATTATTTCCACAAGTGATGTCATTTTGGTTATATTTGGAACTCCAATGCAGAATATCGTAGGCAAGTAGGAAAAAGCTAAAGTAAAAAATATTTTTTCCAGCTAACCAACTCTGACAAAGTGAGCCATGTCGAATTATATGTATGGAGTGCAGCTAATAGAATATGTTGTGTTTTTCCCGTCTTCCTGTAACATGTTCTTCACTCGTCAGTACCATAAATATTTCCAATGGAAGCAGTATTCAATTTCTGTGGTTCACTTGTTCAGTTGTTGATCATATCAGTTCAAGATGTCTAAAGGTTTTGAGTTGATCTTTGGCAATGGTCCTTGAATTCCTGTTGTCATTGTCTAGAAAGAAACAAGTGCTCAGCTATCTTGCCGTGTGAGTTTAGTGTTTGCCTTTGCCATCTTAGGTGTTCCTTTCCTTAGATTAGTATAGTCTTTGGTGGTGTTTGGTTGTTTGGTGCTTTCAGATGCTTCGTTGTTTCAGTGTTTCTCGGGTGTTTCCACCCATCTTGAGGTTGTGTTGTATTCTCTTCTTCTATTAATGAAATGAGCCTGAGATAGAGGGTTTAGGGACCTTGTTGATGATTTTGGCATTGCGAATTTCAAAAATATTGAGCAAATGCACGTTTCTTTGGCATTTTCTGTGGCTTCTTAATAGATTGACGCCGTTAACTTTTTCTCCTGTGGGAACTCAAAAGTTTATTTTTAATTCCAACATTTCTTTTTCCTGTTTTTCTCATTTTCTTTACAACTGTTCTTTCAGCTGCACACCAAGAGCATATGAATGGGATTACAGATGGATGACATATCCATCAGAAGCCCAATATTTGAAGCATCCGTATGACCAGTCCCTGGCCACATTCAGAGGCCATTCGGTTTTGCGCACACTTATCCGTTGTTATTTTTCTCCAATGCACAGGTTAGTTGGGGTAGTTTTATCTCAATTAAAATTTTGACTTTTTCTATTAATTAATTTCTCAAAGATATATTTGTTACTAGAAAAGTTTGTCAGGGACCTGAGGGTTGTGATCTAAATTGTAGACTTTTATGATCTTTCCAAGCTCTTCTGGTTTGGATTTGGGTGCCTCTTCTCGTTCCCTCTCTTCTGCATCACATGAATCCTTCAAGAAACACTTTTGAGTCTTTCATGTCTTACACTGTCAAAATTGGCTTTTCAGTGGAAGATAGATGATCCATTTGTCAGTTCCAATTTTGCGGTCGTGATGATCTGCACCAGTTTTGTGCCTCTACTCCACAAGCCACATCATCACTTTTTAGCTAATTAAAAAGCCAAAATGGCCTAATCAACCCACTGCAAGTTTAGGGACCTGCCAAGTTAATTTTTCAACTTTAGGGACCTAGTGGCACTCCATTACCAGTTTAGGAGTGTCTGGTACAATTTCTCAAATGTATGGTGCAAAATGCTGCCTTTAGTTTCCACGGATGTAAAAGCTCGTGGTTACAGGAGCAGTGGCGTGATAGAACACAATTTCTCATGGGGTCTACGCTGTTATGACTGCCTCGTTTTATCTTTAATATTGTTTGTTATCTTGTTATTTGTTGCAGCACAGGGCAGAGGTACATATACACAGGATCCAGTGACCAGTGCGTCTATATTTATGATGTGGTATGGGCCTGAGATGCTTCCCTTAAACTGCTTTTATTTAACGTGATTCTACTATTTGCAAATCATGGCGGTTTTTGTGCCCACATAGGTGTGCATCCCCGTCTCTGAAAAGTGGATGATGCACTATTGAAAAACATGTAATGTTATGTTCACATGTAAAATTTCAATATCAAATTCATCCATGATATTTAGGACCAAAAAATCATCCCCCTATCCAAACTTTAAACCCCATAGAATCCGCACAATTTTGGTTCCTTCATATCTCGTTGGTTCTCTCTCTCTCTTTCTCATCCTCCTTGACAATCCACAAGGATTAAACTATGACAATCAAATGTTTTTTGAGACACAATAAGATGTTTTATAAATTGGGATTGCAAGCTACTGTACGTAATTTTAGCTCAACAATTGCTGTATTATACCCCGTTGATGGGATATATCACAACTATAAGGTTTAGTCGTAATTTTGAGAAATTTTAACTGTGAACATCGAATGAAGAAAGAAATCTGTGATGGATTTCGCACTAAAGGAACAGATTACAACAAACCTGAAAGCATACCTTTATTCTGTAAATCATATTGTGAATACATAGTATAAGCAGTGCTGTATGATGCCTTGTTGTAAACCAAGTTTAACCTTGACAATATCGGTAGCAGCATATGTCCCTCCTTGAATTGAAGCATTTCACGGGCATCCCCTTTAGTTGGTCGTCTGTATTTTTTATTCTCCAGCTTAAAGTCACCCCCTGTCCCTTATGAACCAACTGCCCATTCTTGCAGGCAACCGGGAACATTGTCGAAAAACTCAAATGGCACGGATCAATCATCAGAGATTGTTCCTGGCACCCATACCTTCCAACGCTTGTTAGCTCTTCTTGGGATGGCTATTTAGCCCGGTGGGAAGCAACAGAGGACGACAACGACCTCTCGATGCTCAAGAGAGGAAAGCAAACGATGCATCCAGAGGAATATACACTATCATTTGTGTTGTAGAAATTCTTGAGGGCCTCATATATGGATGACGGGATGACCTCCATGCCACTGGCTGACACGAGCCTTTTTCTCCGTCATATTTCCTACTTGTTATTCAAGTAGCAAAAGTATTGAGCCGGTATATAGATTCACCAAATTGTACCACAATGTTATGCTTGTGGTCAACCATTGGTTTTGGAGTTTTGATAGTTTTGATTGAAAAAAACTTGGTGAGCGAAGGCGTGGTCACTTTAAGTAATATAAGTCAGGTTGGAAGAATGTTTATAAATTTCTTTGATACTCCAATGTACAGTTCAAAATATGAATACAGCGAGGAATTGCAATCCATCTTATTTTTCTTCTCTTGGCTGCATTGATTGCTTTGGCCCTCCTATAATTTGACTCCTAATACCCTCGATTGGGAGCTTTCTAAAGTTTGTGGGCGTTAAAAAAAAACCATTCTCCAACAGTTCCCATGCCCCCCCCTCCCACCCCCAAAATAGTGATTGGAAAAGCACACGAGCGTCCAATATCTGGCCACTTCGATCGGAGTTTTTGGACGTGCAGAGAGATTGGGATTCCGATATGGTAATTGTTGGAGCGGTAATTTTTTTATTTGTTCCTAAAAAATGATTTTGGGAATAAGTTTTGGGAACTATTGGAGATGCTCATATATATATATTGAGAAGCAAAAATCATGTCAACAGTATTACTTCAAAATTTACATATTCTGATGCCTTGTATTTTTTTTCGACAATCTAATACGTGTACGTATAAAATTGGTCCGATATAACTTTGGATAATTGTCAAAATTTAATGCAAAATTGAACGTGTAGTCTTGATAAAATTTCCCAGGAATTAGTACACATACTTAAAAGAACATGTTTAATCTTTTACCACATTTTCTTAGAATGGACAAATTAGGAAAGTTCGTAAGGATGACTGATGTTTATTGGCACCAAATTTATAAGAACATGTGGTAAATTACAGAAGTTAAAAAGTACAAGTAGGGGTGCCTCGGGCCACTCGAGCCTTGGCCCAAGGTTTACCATGAAAAGCCTATATAAAATATGCTAAAAATCAGTAAAAATTATAAATTAGTATAAGAAAGTGTGGCCTGGTCCGAAGCATAGGTCTGAGCTGGCTCTGCCCCTGCGTACAAGTATATGTGGTGGCACACATACATGCATGAGTTCTGACACATAAAATGCTGCAATAAAATTTTATTATAAATTTATGAGAAACAAGAAAATATATTTATGTTTCAAACATTTCTTTATAGTTGTGGCAACAATTTTAGATTGTTGCAACATTTTGTTTAATTATATAAATTCTTGGGAAAGCTAGCATAGTAGTATTAAAAAAAGATTGAATTTTGGGAAAGTAATGTTGCAAATTGACTAGAGTGGTCAATAATATATGGAAGAACGAAAATTTTAGAAAATGGCATCACCATTAGGATCTCCATCAATTTTGGCTGAGTTGAGGTGAGAGAACTTCATAAATGTAACACCCCAATTTTTGCTTTTCTTGAATTTAAAGTGTATTTGTGAATTTTGCGCACCCGTGGGACACCTTCGCTACGCCGGAACCGCACCGCAACACCGTTCTCCGCGTCATCGTATTTGTCTCCGGTGACCTAGCTCCGCCGCGCCGCCATCACTACTCACGAAGCTCCTCCACCATTTGATCGGGATCCAGCGGTTGAGGTAAGCCCACGTGTTTCCAAACCCATTGAGACCAGATGCAACCTAGGCCGTAGGATCTTGATCGTGTAGTTCAGATTAGGCCTAATGTTTAGACTTAGATCTTGTGTCAGCCGTAGATCTAGGTTGGACGCCATGTAGGTCGTTACTGTGGCGCATTAGATTAGATCGTAGCCGTCCGATCAGGGTCCAACAGTGTGGATTGAAGCCACACGTCACACGCCGAGTCATGCCCCGTGGCATCCCACCCGTGCGTCTGAGGATCGATCCGAGCCATTGCTTTTTGAACGAACGACCCAGATCGCCCGAAGCCGCATCGAATCAGAGCGCGCCGCGTGTCGGGCGCTATGCGGGCGGTCATTGTCGCTGGACCGTGGGTGCCGCATGTCAACGCCTGTTGTCCCGTGGACCGAGTCCACCGTAGACCCCGCAGGACCATGGACCGGTCGCATGGTCCGGTGTGACGTGGTCGCTCCAGAGAGCAACACGTGTCAGGTGACGTCATGCTGACGTCATCGGGGACGCCGGCTAGGCTGACATCAGCATGAGCACGTGTCACTCCCTGGTGCTGACACGTGGCATGGGTGACGTCATAAATGAATTTCCGAAAAGAAAACATTTATTTAATTCGGTTTATTCTTTTATTTGAATTATTCAAACTTCAAAATGCTATAACTTTCACGTTTTAACTCCGATTTGAGCGATTCCAATTTCTAAAAATTTGTAAAATTGTGCTATTTCTATTTATGAATTTTAATTGAATTTTTGGACAATTTTTGCTACTGATTATTTATTTTATTGCTATTTGTGCATGTTACGAGTAGACGTTGAAGTGCCCGAGCGCTACGAAGGTGAAGTTTTGACCCAGGAGCCAGCTCAAGACCCTGAACAACTACTTTTTGAAGGCAAGTTATGCTTTGATCATATTGTTCCCACTTTTTGAAAATTATTTTGATTCAAATTATTTCATGCTAATTTAATTAGAAAATGCTTTGATTATTTATGGGAATTAGTTAAATGCCAATTTGCTGTATGCCACCTTGACATAAATAATTGTATGCCATGAACCCTTGCCACCCTAGCTTGGTTTAAGTAGTTGGACATTATTAAATTGCCAACATGGGTTAATTAGCACGTTTGTAGTATGCTTAGCCCTGCCACGTAGTCATGACATGATTTTGGATAATTAAATATTAATGTTGACAATGAGATATGGAACATGTTTTTGAAAAGTGTCATGTGTTGTTGATGATGTTGATGGCACATGATGCATGGTAATCAACTGGGTGTTTAACTGATTAAGACCGGGGCATGTGGCAAGATTGTTCTGGTGGGCCAAGAGTGGCACCGGGAATGTCGATTTGGTTTTGTTATTTGGGTAGTCTTGCCCTGGTCAACCTAAGGACTTAACCTTGCAAGACTTTGAACTGAGTTCATCATGCAACCACATGTCTGGAAATGGACAGACCTAGTTGAGTAGGTTATTGATAACTTGCATGTGATACCTCGGGGTGTCAACTATACTAGGTGTAGTTGAACGGGGGAAGCGTACCAGGTGCTGCGGCATGGTACCCGTCCAACGGTATGTTGGTCCTATACTTCGCCTCTGCTGAGGGAAGGGATAGTGTATGGCAACCGGAGAGGTTCGCTTGTTAAGGAAGAAGTTTCCGAAAGGCTTTGTTACGGTCACTCGCCCTTGTGGTGTTTGACTGTATCTTGTGGGTAAAGTGCATAACCTCTGCAGAGTGTAAAATCTATTCGTATAGCCGAGTCCGCGGTATTGGATACTACTCGGGGATTACAGTCAGGGGTTAGACTTTCATGAAAATAACTTGGATTTGGAAAATGGTTGGGTTGGGACTGATAACTGGACTTAGGTTGTGAAATGCTTGTGAAAGTTATTATCTTTACTATTCTTTCACTGCTTTGCAATCTATTACTGTATTTGCATATGTTGCTTTACTGCAAATGAACCTGATAGCCAATCCTTTGTAATAAGCCATGCATGTAGAATATTAGCTTGCATTCTGTGCATGACTTGCTGAGTACCAAGTACTCACCCCTTGCAAAATACAACATCAGTTGAAGAAGAAGCGACGCCAGCTCTGGAGGAGAAATTTCAGAAGGAGCTGTCTACTTAGGGAGCGAGCCCAGTCAGTTGCTTGTGGTAAACTGAGTGGCACCACGATGATTCTTTTCCTCTGCAGTTGTTTATTTCAATAAGTTTTCGCCCTGCGAGGCGTACTTTGTAACTTGACCATAAGGTCGAGCAACCAGTTTGATTACTTAATGAAAGTACTTTATTATTTCGTTGAGTATGATTGTAATATTTACTAATGTTGAGACTGTGTGCACTAGCGTGATCCTGGACTAATGCTGAATACACAAATGGTCCGGATTTGCAAATTTGGGTCCCGACAGAGGTGGTATCAGAGCCATACTAACTGTAGGTCTTGACCCTAAATAGATTGGCCCGTCTTTAGGACTTCAAAATTATTTTCAAAAGAGAAAATTTAACTTGAAAGAATAATAAGTTCTTGACTTATCTTATTCTTTTATTCTTTCCCCTCTGCTGAAATTTCTATCTTCCCCACTGGTTTAAATGGAAATCTTACCTGAGTCATTCCGAATAGTTAACAATGTTTCACACTTAATAATAAAGTACCGGATGTCGCTGTCAACCCTGAAGATAGTGAAGTAAGGAATCATCAAGTTCGAAGAGAAGTGGATCGATGAAGTGTTCCAGAAGCTTGAAGAACTAGTGCATTAGTAGTCAGTTGAGACTCATGTGTGTGAGTCGTGTCTATTAAGATAGGAGTGTTACCCTTTTAGACGCTAGATTATTGTGTGCTTAGGAAATTTGGATCTTCCTTGATTGCTGAGTGTGTAGTATGCGTTGCATAGCTTTTAGGCTTGGATAAGCAACCATACCAAGTTATTTATAATGTTTGTATGAGTTTTTGGGTTAAAATTGTTCTCCTCGCAATAGGATTCTTGAACCTTATCTATGCTTTTCCCTCTCGTCTCTAAACCTTGGAGTAATTGACAGATAGTGAACACTCGCGGAAACCTTGGAGGCAACAGAAGTGGTTCTCGCCCAGCTGGAAACCCCAATGATGGAGCCCCTGCACACCAGCCAGCACCGCAAGTGGATATGCAGAACTTCGGAGCTTTTCTTGCTGCTCAGACTCAGCTTATGCATGCCATGATGCAGCAAAATGCAACAGATCACTGCTCAATCCATGGCCAATCAAAACAATCAAGCAAATCAGGGACAGCGTCAGAACTCAAGATTGTCAGAGTTCATGAGGACTCATCCACCCACCTTTTCTGGGAACACCAATCCATTGGAGGCGGATGATTGGCTAAGATCGATGAAGAGGAAGCTGCGCATTACCCAGTGTGTGGGGAATGAGAGAGTGCTTTACGCCTCTCATCAGCTGGAAGGGACAGCAGCTGAATGGTGGGAGAATTTCTGCGCAGCACATAAGAACCCACAGGACATCACTTGGGAGGAGTTCACAGTTGCATTTTGTCAGTATCATGTGCCAGAAGGAATCATGGATTTGAAGAAGGAGTTCGGGGCACTGAAGCAAGGCAGCCAGTCAGTGGCTGATTATCTGAACAAGTTCACCCAGCTAGCTTGCTACGCACCTGAGGATGTAGCGACGGACAGGGCAAGACAGTCCCGTTTCATGAATGGACTGAATTCTAGACTTCAGGTGGGGTTGATTACTCACACATTCCCCGACTTCCATGAGTTGGTGAACAAGGCGCTCATTTTGGAGGACAAGCGCAAAGAACTTGAAGACAATCGGAAGCGCAGGATGGCACAGCAGGGAGCACGCCAGGGAGCACAATGTTTGAGGGTTGCACCGAACCAGTTCTTTAGGTTCCAGCCGAAGAACACTGCAAGGACACTGTCACCAGCACCGAGACCTGCAAATCAGAACTACCAGACGCCAGCGCCGGCCTGGAATGCACCTGCGGGGAGTCAGCAGAGTACAGTGAAGCGTTGCTTCCACTGCCACGAGCCAGGGCACTTTGCCAACTATTGCCCCAAGAAGGCAGCAAGAGTGACGCCAGTTCGTTTCAATCTTGAGACAACTCCAGCCAGGGCAGCCGCACCAGGGACAAGCCGAGGAGCTGCACAGCCAGGAGCTGCACCCCAGACCGTGGTGAGAGGCAGAGTCAACCACATCACTGCAGATGCACTCCAGAATGCTTCAGACATCGTACTGGGTAAGTTAGTTTGTTTCTCAAGGTTTTGATGCTAAAAATGATTTGGAGACTGTGGTTCTAAAATGCATGCTTCTAGTTGAAACCCTTAGTTCAGAACTCCGAACAAAAGTAGGACGTTATGGGGTAAGGATATTAATAGATGGGGTAGAATTCCTATCGAACCTTATTATATTGGAAACTCAGACTCTGGATGTTATCTTGGGGATGGATTGGTTGACCAAACACAAGGCTGTGTTAGACTGTGGACGAAGAGTCATATCAGTTGAGAGCCCCTGTGGAAGAAAGGTGGAGTTCCAAGCGACCGCCGTTCGAGATGGACAGTTGATGGTCAACAGTACGAAGGCAGTCAGCATTGAAGAAGTTTCAGTAGTGAACGAGTACCCAGATGTTTTTCCTGAAGATTTACTTGGTATGCCGCCAGACAGAGACATAGAGTTTGTAATTGAGCTAGTACCCGGAATAGCACCGATAGCAAAGAGGCCTTATCGGATATCCACCGAAGAATTGGCAGAGATGAAGAAGCAGCTTGAGGAGCTAATGGAAAAAGGATTCATTAGACCTAGCTCATCACCATGGGGAGCACCAGTTCTGTTCGTCAAGAAGAAGGACGGGAGTTTCAGGATGTGCATTAATTACCGTGCACTCAATGAAGTCACCGTGAAGAACAAGTATCCGCTACCTAGGATCGATGATCTGTTTGATCAGCTGAGAGGAGCCGAGTTTTCTCCAAGATTGACTTGAGATCAGGATATCACCAGCAGAAGATCCGGTCAGAAGATATTCTGAAGATCGCATTTTCGTCGAGGTACGGACATTACAAGTTTACTATTATGTCCTTCGGTCTGACAAATGCGCCAACTTACTTCATGAACATGATGAACAAGGTTTTCATGGAATACTTGCATAAGTTTGCCGTCGTGTTCATAGATGACATACTTGTCTACTCCATGACAAGAGAAGAGCATGCGGAACACCTAAGGCTGGTTTTGGAGAAGCTGAGGGAGCAGCAACTCTTCGCAAAGTTCAGCAAGTGTGACTTCTGGAAGGACAAGGTAGAGTTTCTTGGACATGTGATGACCGCAGAAGGAGTCGCAGTTGATCCAAGTAAGGTGGAAGCCGTGTTGTATTGGGAGCAGCCGAAGACGGTGACCCAGATCCGTAGTTTTCTGGGAATGGTAGGATATTATTACCGGTTCATTGAAGGATTCTCGATGATTGCGAGACCCCTTACGCAATTATTGAAGAAGGAGAAGAAGTTTACATGGACGCTGGAGTGTGAGAAAGGTTTTTAGGAGCTGAAGAAGCGATTAACATCAACACCGGTGTTAATTTTACCGGATGTTAATCAAAGCTTCGATGTATACTGTGATGCATCGCGCTAAGGACTGGGATGTGTGCTAATGCAGAACGGAAAGGTCGTTGCATATGCATCAAGGTAGTTGAGGCCGCATGAAGAGAACTACCCGACGCATGACTTGGAGTTAGCAGCCGTAGTGCATGCCTTGAAGTTATGGCGTCGCTATCTGATTGGAAATAGATGTGAAGTGTATACGGACCATAAGAGTCTTAAATACATATTCACCCAGTTAGATCTGAACATGAGGTAGAGGAATGGTTGGAACTGATCAAGGATTATAATGTTGGAATTCATTATCATCCAGGAAAGGCCAATGTGGTAGCCGATGCTTTGAGTCAGAAGAGCCACACTGTGAATATGTTGATAGCAGAAGGTCAAGTTGATCTATGCAAGGAATTTCAGAAGATGAAGCTGAAAGTAGTACCGGAAGGATTTTTGGCTACTTTGGAGGTGAAGCCTACTTTAGAAGATCAGATCCGGGAAGGACAGAAGGATGATGAAAAGATTCAGAGGATCAAGTCTAAGATGGAGGAAGGCAAGGCGAAAGACTTCAGGCTGGATGAGCAATGCACGTTGTGGATTAAGGATCGCATCTGTGTGCTGAACAAGAAGGAGCTGAAGCAGTTGATTCTGGAAGAAGCTCATGACTCCAAGTATTCCATTCATCCGGGAAGTGCCAAAATGTATCAAGACTTGAAGGAAAGATTCTGGTGGCCGAGCATGAAACGCGAAGTTGCTGAGCACGTTGCGTTATGCGACATATGCCAGAGACTCAAGGCAATGCATCAGAGGCCAGCAAGATTGCTACAGCCATTGAAGATACCTAAATGGAAGTGGGAGGAAATTGGTATGGACTTCATTACTGGTTTACCAAGGACTCAGGGTGGATATGACTCCATATGGGTAATAGTGGACCGTTTGACCAAGGTCGTTCACTTTATCCCTGTGAAGACCACCTATTAAGGAGATAAGCTAGCAGAGCTATATATGTCCAGGATTGTCTGCTTGCATGGAGTACCGAAGAAGATTGTATCGGACAGAGGTACCCAATTTACCTCGAGATTCTGGAATAATTTAGATGAAGCCATGGGGACCAGTTTGAACTTCAGCACAACTTATCATCCACAGATAGATGGACAGACGGAAAGAGTTAATCAGATTCTGGAAAGACATGTTGAGAGCTTGTGCATTGGCTTATGCTACCTCTTGGGATAAGAGTTTGCCATATGCCGAGTTCAGCTACAATAATAGTTATCAAGCCAATATGCAAATGTCGCTATTTGAAGCACTGTATGGTCGACTCTGTCGAACGCCATTGAATTGGAATGAGACAGGTGAACGCTATGTCTTCGGACCAGACATTCTTCAAGAAGCCAAAGAGCAGATCGCCATGATCCGGGAAAGATTGAAGGTAGCACAGTCAAGACAAAAGAGTTACGCCGATAACCGTCGCCGAGATCTGAGCTTTGAACCGGAAGATTTCGTATACCTCAGAGTTACGCCTCTCAAAGGAGTTAATGGTTCCATGCAAAAGGGAAACTCGCGCCACGATATGTCGGTCCGTTCAAGATCCTGAGTCACAGAGGCGAAGTTGCGTATCAACTGGAGTTGCCGCAGTCGTTGGCGGGAGTACATGATGTGTTCCATGTGTCTCAACTAAAGAAGTGTCTCCGAGTGCCAGATGAACAGACGCCGCTAGAGTCAATCGAACTACAAGAGGATCTGACTTACAAAGAGTACCCGGTGAAGATTCTGGACACGATAGATTGAGAGACCTGAAATAAGTCGACCCACTTCTGCAGATTTCAGTGCAGCACCATTCAGAGAGTGAAGCAACCTAGGAGCGCGAGGAGGACTTGAAGAAAGAATTCCCTGACCTATTCCATAGTTAGCACTGAATCTCGAGGTCGAGATTTTGTTAAGGGGGGAGGTTTGTAACACCTTAATTTTTGCTTTTCTTGAATTTAAAGTGTATTTGTGAATTTTGTGAATTTTTGGAATTTATTTGGAATTTATTTGGATTTAATTTGAATTGAACCTTTACTTGATTATTTAAATATTTAAAAGTAACAAATAAATTTTTGTTCAAAATATTTTATTTGAGTTCAAAATGCCCTAAAATAGTTTCCAGAATTTTTCTGGAATTTTTTCGAGCTTTTTGCTATTTTTCTTGGATTAATTGAATTTCTGGGAATTTATTTATTTATTTATTCGCTGGAAATTCGACTCGGGTCAAGTACTGTTCCTCCGACCCAAGCTCGACTCTATTCTGACCACGCCGCGCCTAACCCTAGCCGCCTCGGACGCCTACCGTTGGATCGGGATCCAAAGATTGGGAGTTGTTCGCGTGCGTGCGCGCGTACCGCCGTTGGATCGCGACGTGTGGATGGCTGCTCGTCATCGTCCCCAATCCGGTTTCTCCGCCATGGCCGTTGGAGTCCGCCGCCGCGTCGGATTCGACCACCGCACTATTTCACGCGTGAAGTTGCTCCCGAGGTTCGTCTTTGAACGCCGCGCCCTTTGCCCTAGGACCCGTAGCCTGCACCGTCGCCGTTAGCCACCGATTCCTCGCCGAAGTCTGGAGCAGCCACCGCGGATCTTCATCTTCACCGGCTCCGTCGTGCGGTAATCCACCGCACCGAGGGTAGATCCGTGCTCACACAGACGAGGCGCACCCATGGGACACCTTCGCTTCGCCGGAACAGCACCGCAACGCCGTTCTCCGCATCATCGTCTTCGTCTTCGGTGACCTAGCTCCGCCGCGCCGCGATCACTACTCGCGAAGCTCCTCCGCCGTTCGATCGGGATCCAGCGGTTGAGGTAAGCCCACGTGTTTCCAAACCTGTAGAGACCAGATGCAACCTAGGCCGTAGGATCTTGATCGTGCGGTTCAGATTAGGCCTAATGTTTAGACTTAGATCTTGTGTCAGCCGTTAGATCTAGGTTGGACGGTCGAGATTAAGCCTCGTAGGTCGTTACTGTGGCGCATTAGATTAGATCATAGCCATCCGATCGGGGCTCGATGGCGTTGATTGAAGCCACGCGTCACACGCTGGGTCATGCCCATGGCATCCCACCCGCGCGTCTAAGGATTAATCCGAGCCATTGATTTTTGAACGAACGGCCTAGATCGCCTGAAGCAGCAGCGAATCAGTGCGCCGCGTGTCGGGCGCTGTGCGCGCGGTCATTGTTGCTGGACCGTGGGTCCCGCATGTTAGCACCTGTTATCCCGTGGACCTGGTCCACCGTAGACCCCGCCGGACCATGGACCGAGCGCATGGACCGGTGTGACGTGGTCGCTCCAGTGAGTGACACGTGTCGGGTGACGTCATGCTGACTTCATCGGGGAAGCCGGCCATGCTGACGTCAGCATGAGCACGTGTCACTCCCTGGCGCTGACACGTGGCATGGATGACATCATAAATGAATTTATGAAAATAAAATATTTATTTAATTTGGTTTATTCTTTTATTTGAATTATTGAAACTTCAAAATGCTATAACTTTCGCATTTTAACTCCGATTTGAGCGATTCCAATTTTTGAAAATTTGTAAAATTGTGCTATTTCTGTTTATAAATTTTAGTTTAATTTTTGTACACTTTTCCCTACTATTTATTTATTTTATTGCTATTTATGCACATTACGAGTAGACGTTGAAGTGCCCGAGCGCTACGAAGGTGAAGTTTTGACCCAGGAGCCAGCTTAAGACCCTGAACAAGTACTTTTTGAAGGCAAGTTATGCTTTGATCATATTTTTCCCACTTTTTGGAAATTATTTTGATTCAAATTATTGCATGCTAATTTAATTAGAAAATGCTTTGATTAATTCTGTGAATTTGTTAAATGCCAATTTGCTGTATGCCATCTGTTAGGACCCGAATTTGTAAATCCGGACCATCTGCGTATTCAGCACTAGTCCAGGATCAAACTAGTGCACACAGTCTCAACATCGGTAAATACCAGAATCATACTCAACGAAATAGTAAAGTACTTTATTAAAAAGGAGTATAACTGGTTGCTCGACATTATGGTCAAGTTACAAAAGTACGCCTCGTAGGGCTAAAGTCTTACTCAAATAAACTTGCAGCGGAATATAAGAAAAACGTGTGGCGCCAACCAATATGCTACAGGCAACTGACTCGGCTCTCCCCCTAGTTTGTCGGCTCCTCCTGGATTTCTTCCACCAAAGCTGGCGTCGACTCTTCTTCAACTGATGTTGTATTGTGGCAAGGGTGAGTGCTTGGTACTCAGCAAGTCATGAACAGAATGCAAACTAATATTCTATATGCATGGCTTATTCCAAAGGATAGGCTAACAGGTTCATTTGTAGTAAAGCAGCATTTGTGATTAAAGTAATAGATTGCAAAGCAGTAAAACAATAATAAATAGAGTACTTTCACAATGATTGCACAAGTAAAGCACTTTCCATTCGTAAGTCCAATTCATCGTTCCAAACCAAAGCATTTTCTAAGATAATGTTAATTTCATGAAAGTATTACCCTTGACTATAATCCCCGAGCAATGTCCAATGCTGCGGACACGGCTATTCAAATAGATTTTACATTCTGCAGAGGTTATGCACTTTACCCACAAGATACAGCCAAACACCACAAAGGCGAGTGTCCGTAACAAAGTCTTTCGGAAACCTCTAACTGTACAAGTGGACCTCCCCGGTTATTGCGCACTAACCCTTCCCTTAGCAAAGGCGAAGTCTAGGCCAATCAACAATTAGATGGGTACCTGGCCGCAACCCCGGTACGCTCCCCCGTACAACTACACATAAGGTATAGTTGACACCCCGAGGTTCCACAAGTAAGTTATTAGCAACTTAATCAACTAGGTCCGTCCCATTACAAACATGTGGTTGCACGCTTGACTCAGTTCAAAGGCTTGCAAGGTTAAGTCTTTAGGGTGACCAAGGCAAGACTACCCGAAGAACCAAACCAACTTCCCCGGTGCCACAACTGGCCCATCCGATCATTCTTGCCACATGCCCCAGTCAAAAATTATTTATCAAACCCCCACTTGATTACCATGCACCACGTGCCATCAACACCATCATCAATAATACATGTCACTTTCTAGAAATATGTTCCATATCTCATTAAGTCAATGTTAACATGTAATTGTCCAAAATCATGTCATGTATACGTGGCAGGTCTAAGCATTATACTATAACGGTCTAAATATCCATGTTGGGAATTTAATAATGTCCAACTATTTAATCCACAACTAGGGTGACAAGGGGTTCATGGCAAACAATTATTTATGTCAAGGTGGCATACATCAATTTGGTATTTAACTAATTCCTAGAATTAATCAAAATGAATTCTATTTAAATTAGCATGCAATACTTTAAAACAACATAATTTCCAAAATGGGATCAACATGGTCAAAGCACAACTTGCCTTCAAAAAGTACTTGTTATTGATCTTGAGCTGGCTCCTGGGTCAACACTTCACATTCGAAGCCTTTGGGTACTTCAATGTCTACCATAACACGCGAATAAAGCAATAAATAAATAAAACAGGACACAAACATTGCTGAAAAATTCAAATCAAGTCCATAAACAGAATGGTCATAATTTTACAAATTTTTATAAATTTGAATCACCCAAGTTGGAGTCAAAACTCAAAAGTTATAATTGTTTAAAGTTTAATAAGTTAATTAAATATCTATAAATAGAGAAAACTTTTATCCAAGAATTAAATAAAATTCATATTTAAGTAGAGCTCAATTTTATAAAAATTTAGAAACTGGAATCGTTCAAATCGGAGTTAAAATGCAAAAATTATAAGCGTTTGAAGTTTGAAAATTCAAATAAATCAATAAAACGAATTAATTAATTTATTTTTTATTGAAAAATCCGTTTTATGATGTCAGCATGACGTCAACACTGGAGTTGAATTTCCGCCGAATTATTTTTCTATTAAAAAATCGATTTATTGCGTCAGCTGACGTCAGCCGGTCCATGGACTTGGTCCATGGCTCGGGCCCGGTCCACCGTGGACCCGGTCTACGGGTGCACGTGTCTCTGTCATGTAGGACCCACTGGATGACATCAGCTGCTGATGTCATCACGCTCGGCCGACGGCAGATCGATACCGACTTCACCGCGGACGTCAGCATGACGTCATGGAGCCGTTGGGCCACCGGGCCGACATGCGGTTTCTCGCGACGCCACGCGTGACGCCAAGAACGCATCGGCGCGGCCTGGCGTCCGCGTGGACCACGCCGGTTTAGCTCCCGCGTACGTGGCTAGATCTCGGCCGTTGATTTGAAAATCAACGGCCCAGATCGGATCTGGCTGACACACGTTTGGGTTTAACGCGGGTGATCTAGACCATTCGATTTTGATCAGACGATCGAGATCCGATTGGTTATACCGCATCATGGGGGCCCACGTGGCATGTCTCGACGCGCGACACATGGCGCGATCTATGACGTTCGATCTCGATCGAACGGCTGGGAGTGCATCTAACTCTACGATCTAGATCTAATGGATGCTAATGCACCCAAGCACGGTGCGATTCACGGCTACGTTGCTCTATCTAAACCGTTGGATCTAGATCCAACGGTTGGGATTATATCTAGAAATCACAACGTGGACTTACCCGCGGGTGACGTGGACTAATCTCGGCCGCGCGATGAAGATCCGACGACGGAGGAAGCTCGTGGTTCCGGCGATGGCGCGGCGGATTAGAGGTTGCCGGAGTCGAAGACGATGAAGAGCCCGATGGCGCTGCGGTGCGGTTCCGGCGAGGTGAGTGGTCTCCATGGGTGTGCCTCGACGCGGAGGTTCCGGGTCTGGGCTCGGTGACGGCGGAGGATGGCGGACGGCGACGAAAATAGCGGGGAACCGCGGCGGAGCACGAATCCAACTTCGGCGAGCTCCTGCGGGCGAACGGCGGCGGCTCGAGCTAGGTGGGTTAGGGCTACGGGTGCGCACGGAAGAGGGGGACAAGATGGCGGTGGCGGTGCATTAAATAGGGGCCTCGGCTTCCGTGAAACTCGCGCGAAACGATGCCCACTCGGCTGCGGCGGCGGAATCCGGCGGCGACACGGAGAGGGCGACGCGGCTGCATCCTGGCCGTCCCCGTGGCACGACCGACGGCTGGGATCGCACGGAAGCGAACGGATCCGATCCGATCCCCACGTGGGTGACGTGGCGCGATCTCGGCCGTTGGATCTCGATCCAACGATCGCGCGGGTTAGGGTTCGGCTGGACTCGGTCCGGTTCGAACATTGCTCGGGTCCGACTTGAACTCGAGTCTGACTCGGGCTCGGTCGCTTGAACAGTACTAACCCGGTTGGATTTTCCAGCGATTAAATATTTAAATTAATTTCTAGATATTAATTTAATTCAAGAAAAATAGCAAAATTCTCAGAAAAATTCTAGAAAATATTTTATGGCATTTGGGACTCAAATAAAATATTCAACAAAAATTTATTTGAAACTTTTAATTTTTTAATTATCTCAAAAGAAGATAAATTCAAATTAAATCCAAATAAATTCCAGAAAATCTAAAAATTCACAAAAGTGCAAAATGACATTTAAATTCATGAAAAGCAAAAATTGGGGTGTTACAAACCTCCCCCCCTTAACAGAATGTCGACCCCGAGATTTAGCGCTAACTAAGGAATAGGTTTGGAAACTCTTTCTTCAAATCCTCTTCACGCTCCCAAGTTGCTTCACTTTCAGCATGGTTGCTCCACTGGACTCTGCAGAAGCGGGTTGACTTGCTTCTTGTCTCTCGATTCATGGTGTCCAGAATCTTGACGGGGTGTTCCTTGTATGTCAGATCTTCCTACAGCTCGATCGATTCCAAGGGTGTTTGCTCGTCTAGCACTCGGAGACACTTCTTCAGTTGGGATACATGGAATACATCATGCACTCCCACCAACGACTGCGGTAACTCCAACTGGTAAGCAACTTTGCCTCTGCGGCTCAAAATCTTAAATGGCCCTACATAACGTGGTGCGAGTTTCCCTTTGGCATGGAATCTCTTAACTCCCTTGAGAGGTGTAACTCTAAGATATATAAAGTATTCCAGTTCAGAACTCAGATCCCGGCGACGATTATCGGCGTAGCTCTTTTGCCTTGATTGGGCTATCTTCAATCTTTCCCTAATCATGGCAATCTGCTCTTCGGCTTCGTGAGGAATGTCCGACCCAAAGGCACGGCGTTCACCTGTCTCATTCCAGTTCAATGGCGTCCGACAGGGTCGACCATACAGTTCCTCAAAAGGTGACATCTGCAAACTTGCTTGATAACTGTTATTGTAGTTGAACTCAGCATACGGCAGGCACTTATCCCAAGAGGTAGCATAAGCCAATGCACAAGCTCTTAGCATATCCTCTAAAATCTGATTAACTCTTTCGGTCTGTCCATCTGTCTGCGGATGATATGCTGTGCTGAAGTTCAAAAGGGTCCCCATGGCTTCATGCAGCTTATTCCAGAATCTTGAGGTGAATTGGGTACCTCTGTCCGATACAATCTTCTCTGGCACTCCGTGCAAATAGACGATCCTGGTCATATACAACTCTGCTAATTTATCTCCCGAGTAAGTGGTCTTCACAGGGATAAAATGGGTGACCTTAGTCAGGCGATCCACTATAACCCATATGGAGTCATAACCTCCTTGAGTTTTAGGCAAACCAGTAATGAAGTCCATTCCGATTTCCTCCCACTTCCACTCAGGTATCTTTAATGGTTGCAGCAATCCCGCTGGTCTCTGATGCATTGCCTTGACTCTCTGACATATGTCGCACAACGCAACATGCTCGGCAACTTCAGGCTTCATGCTTGGCCACTAGAATCTTTCCTTCAAGTCCTGATATATCTTGGCACTCCCCGGATGAATTGAATACTTGGAGTCATGGGCTTCCTCCAGAATCAACTGCTTCAGCTCCTTCTTATTCGGCACACAAATAGATTCTTCATCCACAACATGCCTTTCTCACCTATCTTGAGGTCTTTCGCCTTGCCTTCCTCCATCTTGGACTTGATTCACTGGACCTTATCATCGTCCTTCTGTCCTTCTCGGATCTGATCTTCTAAGGTAGGCTTTACCTCCAATGTGGCCAAGAATCCTTCTGGTATCACTTCAATCTGCATCCTTTGAAAATCCTTGCATAGCTCGTCCTGACTCGTGGCTATCAACATATTCATGGTATGGCTTATCCGACTCAAAGCATCGGCCACCACGTTGTCCTTTCCGGGATGGTAATGGATTCCGACGTTGTAGTCCTTGATCAACTCCAACCATCTCCTCTGCCTCATGTTCAGGTCTGATTGGGTGAAGATGTACTTAAGACTTTTATGGTCCGTGTATACTTCACATCTATTTCCGATCAGATAATGACGCTATAACTTTAAAGCATGCACTACAGCAACTAATTCCAGGTCATGCGTCGGATAATTCTCCTCATGCGGCCTCAACTGCCTTGATGCATATGCAACAACCTTTCTGTTCTTCATCAGCACACATCCAAGTCCTTGGCGTGATGCATCACAATAGATATCGAAGCTTTGATTGACGTCCGGTAGAATTAACACCGGTGCTGATGTCAATCGCTTCTTTAGTTCTTGAAAACCTTTCTCACATTCCGGCGTCCATGCAAACTTCTTCTCCTTCTTCAACAATTGCGTGAGAGGTCTCGCAATCGTCGAGAAGCCTTCAATGAAGCGGCGGTAGTAACCAGCCATTCTAAGGAAACTCCGAATCTGGGTCACGGTCTTTGGCTGCTCCCAATGTAACATAGCTTCTACCTTGCTTGGGTCAACAATGACTCCTTCTACGGTCATTACATGTCCAAGGAATTCCACCTTGTCCTTCCAGAAGTCACACTTGCTGAACTTGGCGAAGAGTTGCTGTTCTCTCAGCTTCTCCAAAACTAGCCTCAGATGTCCTGCATGTTCTTCTCTTGACTTGGAGTAAATGAGAATGTCATCTATGAACACGACGACAAACTTATCCAGGTACTCCATGAAAACCTTATTCATCATATTCATGAAATAAGCTGGCGCATTCGTCAGACCGAAGGACATAACAGTAAACTCGTAATGTCCATATCTTGACGAGAATGCGGTCTTCGGAATATCTTCTGACCGAATCTTCAGCTAATGGTATCCCGATCTCTAATCAATCTTGGAGAAAACTCTGGCTCCTTTCAACTGGTCAAACAGGTCATCGATCCTGGGTAGCGGATACTTGTTCTTCACGGTGACTTCATTGAGTGCATGGTAATCAATGCACATCTTGAAACTCACGTCCTTCTTCTTGACGAACAGAACTGATGCTCCCCATGGTGACTAGCTCGGTCTGATGAATCCTTTTTCCATCAGCTCCTCAAGCTACTTCTTCATCTCTACTAATTCTTCGGTGGACATCCAGTAAGGTCTCTTGGCTATTAGTGCCGTTCCAGGTACTAACTCTATTACAAACTCTATGTATCTATCTGGCGGCATACCAGGTAAATTTCTAGGAAAGATATCCGGATACTCATTCACCACTGAGACTTCCTCTATGCTAATTGCCTTCGCACTGTTGACCATCAACTGTCCGTCACGAACGGCAGTCGCTTGGAATTCCACTTTCCTTCCACATGGGCTCTCAACTGATATGACTCTTCGGCCACAATCCAACACAGCCTTGTACTGGGATAACCAATCCATTCCCAAGATAACATCTAGGGTCTGGGTTTCCAATACAATAAGGTTCGCTAGGAACTCTACCCCATCTATTAATATTCTTACCCCAGAACATCCTACTTTAGTTCGGATTTCTGAACCTGGGGTTTGAACTAGAAGCATGCATTTAAGTCTTGCAATGTCCAAATCATTTTCAGCAGCAAAGCCTTGAGAAACAAACGAATGCGAAGCTCCAGAGTCAAATAAAACTGTTGCAGGTACTGAGTTAACAAGTAACTTACCCAGTACGACGTCCGTGGCATTCTGAAGTGCATCTGCGGTGACATGGTTGACGCGGCCTCTCACCACGGTCTGGGGTGCGGCTCCTGGCTCTGCTGTCCCACGGTTTGCTCCTGGTGCAGGTGTCCTGGCTGGTGTGGATCCCAGATTGAAGCGGACTGGGGTCACTCCTGCTGTCTTCTTGGGGCATCTCTTGGAGAAGTGTCCTGGCTCGTTGCATGTATAGCAGCATCTCACTGCTCCCTGTTGACTGCCCGATGCGGCATTCCTGGCTTGAGCTGGGGTCTGATAATTCTGGTTGACGGGTCTCGGTGCTGGCGATGGGGTTCTTGCTGCATTCTGCGGCTAGAATCTGACGCCTAAAAGGCGACTCTTATTGAACTAAGAAGTGACTCGACACAGGAGTCTCAACTGCTATGTCTAAACGCTCACTCATCGAGAAAACCTCCACTGCCTCCTCGTGGAGGGTGCGGTGGCATAGGCGCGAAATGATCGCCATGCCCCGCAACTGAGGTAGTCGAAGAAGCGGCATCATCTTCAGGCTCAGGCTCTGGCTATGGCGCGGGCTGCTGCTTCCTCGCCAGGCCGGCACCTCCGGTCTGGGCGCCCAATCGCAACATTGGATCCGGCCTGCCAAGATCTGTAGATCTCCAATTCTGCGATCCTCTTCGCAGCATAGGTGACGTACTCACGAGCATTCTCTAAGTGCTTTTTCCATTCCTCAACCTGCTCGCGAGCCTTCATCAACTCCTGGATCGTGTCGTCGATGAGCTCCTCCTGGGCGACGACGAATCTGGCCAAGTGGGTGGTCGTGGCATCATCATCTTCCACCGGCACTCGCTCTTCTCTGTTGTCTCGGTGTGGGTGGTGACGGAACACTGTGCCTTCCAACTCCCTGGAGTAGGTGCGAGCGATCTGCTGCATCGCTCGACGCGACACCTCTTGGATCCCCACCTCAAATGTGGACCTCCTGGCGGTGAAGTGATAAGGACAACTGAACTTCATCTTCTCTCGAGCATATACTGTGATCTTGACGTCCCATCCTATGACCAGTCCTGCCTGAACGATGGTGGTCCCTCGGTAGAGCGGTCTCTCAAAGCCTCCAAGCAACTGTAGCATACGCCATAGCTCTGCAGCGTAGCCTCCCTCACGCTCGGCGTAGTTCTTCTTCATCATCATCTGCCAAAAAACGCTCACGTAAGAACGCAACATTTTAAAATTGAAGTGGAGACAAAAAAGAAGCTCAGCAAGGGTATGAACAAGAGAGAAGGGGATAAGTCGAGATTTCATTCATTATCTTGACAACTTTTAACTTTTAGAAAATAGTTTTATCCTCGCTACGACAATTCTAACTAAGGGTTATCCTACAGTCAGTATGGCTCTGATACCACCTCTGTCAGGACCCGAATTTGCAAATCCGGACCCTCTGTGTATTCAGCACTAATCCAGGATCACGCTAGTGCACACAGTCTCAACATCGGTAAATACCACAATCATACACAACGAAATAGTAAAGTACTTTATTAAAAAGGAGTATAACTGGTTGCTCGACCTTATGGTCAAGTTACAAAAGTACGCCTCGCAGGGCTAAAGTCTTACTCAAATAAACTTGCAGCGGAATATAAGAAAAACGCGTGGCGCCAACCAATATGCCACAGGCAACTGACTGGGCTCTCCCCCTAGTTTTTCGGCTCCTCCTGGATTTCTTCCTCCAAAGCTGGCATCGACTCTTCTTGAACTGATGTTGTATTGTGGCAAGGGTGAGTACTTGGTACTCAGCAAGTCATGCACAGAATGCAAACTAATATTCCATATGCATGGCTTATTCCAAAGGATAGGCTAACAGGTTCATTTGCAGTAAAGCAGCAATTGTGATTAAAGTAATAGATTGCAAAGCAGTAAAACAATAATAAATAGAGTACTTTCGCAATGATTACACAAGTAAAGCAGTTTCCAATCCTAAGTCCAATTCATCGTTCCAAACCAAGCATTTTCCAAGATTAAGTTAATTTCATGAAAGGTTACACACTTTCGCAATGATTACACAAGTAATCACTTGACTGTAATCCCCGAGCAATGTCCAATGCTGCGGACACGGCTATTCGAATAGATTTTACACTCTGCAGAGGTTATGCACTTTACCCACAAGATACAGCCAAACACCAGAAAGGCGAGTGTCCGTAACAAAGTCTTTCAGAAACCTCTAACTGTACAAGTGGACCTCCCCGGTTATTGCGCACTAACCCTTCCCTTAGCAAAGACGAAGTCTAGACCAATCAACCGTTAGATGGGTACCTGGCCGCAGCCCCAGTACGCTCCCCCGTACAACTACACAAAAGGTATAGTTGACACCCCGAGGTTCCACAAGTAAGTTATTAGCAACTTAATCAAGTAGGTCCATCCCATTACAGATGTGTGGTTGCACGCTTGACTTAGTTCAAAGGCTTGCAAGGTTAAGTCCTTAGGGTGACCAAGGCAAGACTACCCGAAGAACCAAACCAACTTCCCTGGTGCCACAACTGGCCCATCCGATCATTCTTGCCACATGCCCCGGTCTAAAATTATTTATCAAACCCCCAGTTGATTACCATGCACCACGTGCCATCAACATCATCATCAATAACATATGTCACTTTCCAGAAATATGTTCCATATCTCTTGAAGTCAATGTTAACATGTAATTGTCCAAAATCATGTCATGTATACGTGGCATGTCTAAGCATTATACTACAACGGTCTAAATATCCATGTTGGCAATTTAATAATATCCAACTATTTAATCCACAACTAGGGTGACAAGGGGTTCATGGCATACAATTATTTATGTCAAGGTGGCATACAGCAATTTGGTATTTAACTAAATCAACATGGTCAAAGCACAACTTGCCTTCAAAAAGTACTTGTTCTTGATCCTGAGCTGGCTCCTGGGCCAACATTTCACCTTCGAAGCCTTCGGGTACTTCAACGTCTACCTTAACACGCGAATAAAGCAATAAATAAATAACACAGTACATAAACATTGCTCAAAATTTCAAATCACGTCCATAAACAGAAAGTTCATAATTTTACAAATTTTTAGAAATTTGAATCGCCCAATTCAGAGTTAAAACGCAAAAGTTATAATTGTAAAGTTTAATAAGTTAATTAAATATCTATAAACAGAGAAAACTTTTGTCCAAAAATTAAATAAAATTCATATTTAAGTAGAGCTCAATTTTATAAAAATTTAGAAACTAGAATCGTTCAAATCGGAGTTAAAATGCAAAAGTTATAAGCATTTGAAGTTTGAAAATTCAAATAAATCAATAAACCGAATTAATTCATTTATTTTTCAATTGAAAAATCCGTTTTATGACGTCAGCATGGGATTTAAATTTCCACCGAATTATTTTTCTATTGAAAAATCGGTTTATTGCGTCAGCTGACGTCAGCCGGTCCATGGACTTGGTCCACGGCTCGGGCCCGGTCTACCGTGGACCCGTTCTACGGGTGCACCTGTCTCTGACATGTGGGACCCACTGGATAACGTCATCACGCTCGGCCGACGGCACTGACAGCTGGACCCCACCGTGACGTCAGTATGACGTCATGGATGATGTCATGGAGCCGTTGGGGCAGCCGCTGACATGCGGGCCCCTTGCTGACGTCACGCGTGAGTCAGCGACGACCGGGCGCGTCTGCGTGGACCGCGCCGGTTCGGCTCCCGCGTACGTGGCTAGATCTTGGCCGTTGATTTGAAAATCAATGGCCCAGATCGGATCTGGCTGACGCACGTTTGGGTTTAACGCGGGTGATCTGGACCGTTCGATTTTGATCGGACGGTCGAGATCCGATCGGTTATACCGCGTCATGGGGGCTACGCGGCATGTCCCGACGCGTGACACGTGGCGCGATCTACGCCATTTGATCTCGATCGAACGGTTGGGAGTGCATCTAACGCTACAATGCGGTTCACTCTAACCGTACGATCTGGATCTAACGGCTGCTAATGCACCCAAGCATGGTGCGGTTCACGGCTACGTGGCTCTATCTAAACCATTGGATCTACATCCAATGGTTGGGATTAGATCTAGAAATCACAACGTGGACTTACCCGCGGGTGACGTGGACGAATCTGGGCCGCGCGATGAAGATCCGATGGTGGAGGAAGCTCGCGGTTCCGGCGATGGCGCGGCGGAGTAGAGGTTGCCGGAGTCGAAGACAATGATAAGCCCGATGGCGCTGCGGTGCGGTTCCGGCGAGGTGAGTGGTCTCCACGGGTGCGCCTCGACGCGGGGGTTCTGGATCTGGGCTCGGTGACGGCGGACGGCGGTGGAAACAGCGGGGAACCGCAGTGAAGCACTAATCCAAATTTGGCGAGCTCCTGCGGGCGAACGGCGGCGGCTCGAGCTCGGTGGGTTAGTGCTACGGGTGCGCACGGAAGAGGGGGACACGATGGCGGCGGCGACGCATTAAATAGGGGCCTCGGCTTCCGTGAAACTCACGCAAAAAGAGGCCCACTCGTCTGCGGCGGTGGAATCCGGCGGCGACACGGAGAGGGCGACGCGGCTGCATCCTGGCCGTCCCCGTGGCACGACTGACGACTGGAATCGCACGGGAGCGAACGGATCCGATCTGATACCCACGTGGGTGACGTGACGCGATCTCGGCCGTTGGATCTCGATCCAACGGTCGCGCGGGTTAGGATTCGGCTGGACTCAGTCCGGTTCGAACGTGGCTTGGGTCCGACTCGAACTCGAGTCTGACTCGGGCTCGGTCGCTTGAACAGTACTAACCCGGTTGGATTTTCCAGCGTTTAAATATTTAAATTAATTTATAGAAATTCACTTAATTCAAGAAAAATAGCAAAATACTTAGAAAAATTCCAGAAAAATTCTAGAAAATATTTTAGGGCATTTGGGACTCAAATAAAATATTTTCAACAATAATTTATTTGAAAATTTTAATTATTTAATTATCTCAAAAGAAGATAAATTCAAATTAAATCCAAATAAATCCAAATAAATTCCAAAAAATCCAAAAATTCAGAAAAGTGCAAAATGACATTTAAATTCATGAAAAGAAAAAATTGGGGTGTTACACCACCTTGACATAAATAATTGTATGCCGTGAACCCTTACCACCCTAGGTTGGTTTACATAGTTGGACATTATTAAATTGGAAAAATGGGTTAATTAGCATGTTTATAGTATGCTTAGCCCTGCCACGTAGTCATGACATGATTTTGGATAATTAAATATTAATGTTGACTTAATGAGATATGGAACATGTTTTTGAGAAGTGTCATGTGTTGTTGATGATGTTGATGGCACGTGGTGCATGGTAATCAACTGGGTGTTTAATTGATTTAGACCGGGGCATGTGGCAAGATTGTTCTGGTGGGCCAAGAGTGGCACTGGGAATGTCGATTTGGTTTTGTTATTTGGGTAGTCTTGCCCTGGTCAACCTAAGGACTTAACCTTGCAAGCCTTTGAACTGAGTTCATCATGGAACCACATGTTTGGAATGGGACAGACCTAGTTGAGTATGTTATTGATAACTTGCATGTGATACCTCGGGGTGTCAACTATACTAGGTGTAGTTGAACGCGGGGAGCGTACTAGGTGCTGCGGCATGGTACCCGTCCAATGGTATGTCGGTCCTATACTTCGCCTCTGCTGAGGGAAGGGATAGTGTATGACAATCGGGGAGGTTCATTTGTTAAGGAAGAAGTTTTCGAAAGGCTTTGTTACGGTAGTCGCCCTTGTGGTGTTTGACTGTATCTTGTGGGTAAAGTGCATAACCTCTTCAGAGTGTAAAATCTATTCGTATAGCCGAGTCTGCGGTATTGGACACTACTCGGGGATTACAGTCAGGGTTAGACTTTCATGAAAATAACTTGGCTTTGTAAAATGGTTGGGTTGGAACTGAGAACTGGACTTAGGTTGTGAAATGCTTTACTTGTGCAGTGCTTGTGAAAGTTATTATCTTTACTATTCTTTCACTGCTTTGCAATCTATTACTGTATTTGCACATGTTGCTTTACTGCAAATGAACTTGATAGCCTATCCTTTGTAATAAGCCATGCATGTAGAATATTAGCTTGCATTCTGTGCATGACTTGCTGAGTACCAAGTACTCACCCCTTGCAAAATACAACATCAGTTGAAGAAGAAGCGACGCCAGCTCTGGAGGAGGAATTTTAGGAGGAGAGCCGTCTACTTAGGGAGCGAGCCCAGTTAGTTGCTTGTGGTAAATTGAGTGACACCATGATGATTCTTTTCCGCTGCAGTTGTTTATTTCAATAAGTTTCTGCCCTGCGAGGCGTACTTTGTAACTTGACCATATGGTTGAGCAACCAGTTTGATTACTTAATTAAAGTACTTTATTATTTCGTTGAGTATGATTGTGATATTTACCAATGTTGAGACTATGTGCACTAGTGTGATCCTAAACTAGTGCTGGATACATAGAGGGTTCGGATTTGCAAATTCGGGTCCTGACAATAAATGACATGTAAGACCCCAATTTTTGCTTTTTATGAATTTAAATGTCATTTTGCACTATTGTGAATTTTTGGAATTTTTTGGAATTTATTAGGATTTATTTGGATTTATTCCCTTTTGAAATAATTAAATAATTAAAGTTTTAAATAAATTTTTGTTGGAAATATTTTATTTGAGTCCCAAATGCCCTCAAAGTATTTTCCATAATTTTTCTGGAATTTTTCTGAGTATTTGCTATTTTTCTGGATTTATTTGAATTTTCTACGAATTTATGGAATATTTAATTGCTGGAAAATCGAATCGGTTTGTACTGTTCATCCGACCGAGCCCGAGTCGGACTCGAGTCCGAGTTCGACCCGAACCCAACCCGAGCTAGACCCGGCCCAGCTGAACCCCAACCCGTGCGACCGTTGTATCAAGATCCAACGGCCCACAGTGAGCCACGTAGCGCACGTGCGCACCGCGCCGCACCTAACCCTGACCCTAGTCGATCCGGACCGTTGCATCTGACCAGATCCGATTGCGCCCGAGCCATCGTGGCTGTTGATCGCGCCACGTGGACGGCTGTCCGTCATCGTCTCCGCCCGATTCCGGGTCGGACTCCTCCGCCACGTAGCCGCCGCGTTCCGTTAGGGTTCTGATTTTAGCGCGCCTCTCGGGGTTATTTAAGGCGTGGGACATCGCCCGAGGTTGCCCTTTGCCGTGCGCACCTTCCGCCCCAGTCTCCGAGCCCTAACCGCCGCCGCGTAGCCGCTACTGCTCGCCGTAGTTGCGCACAGCTCCGCCACGGGTTTTGCTTCGTTCCGCCGTCGCCCGCCGTCCCCTACCGCGTCTGAGCCCCGATCCGGGACCCCCAGGCCAAGGCGCACCTGTGGAGACCTTCCACTTCGCCGGAGTCGCGTCCAAATGCCGTTGCTGTGGTCGTCGTCTTCGTCTCCGGTCTGCCAACGCCGCCGCGTCACCATTGCCGCTCGCGAGCTTCCTCAGCCATCAGATCGCCATCCAATGGCTTAGGTAACGCCGCGTGTTCCCCAACCCATAGAAACCAGATTAGACCTAGACCGTTGGATCTAGATCCAACGACCCTCGTTCGTCCACGTCACCGCAACGAAATCCACGTTGCGGTAATTAGATCTATTTTCAACCGTTGGATTTGGATCCAATGGCTTAGATCAAGCCACGTAGCCACGGCCGCACCGTGCACGGTGAATCGCAACCGTCTGATCTAAATCGTACGTACCAGATTAGCCGTGTGGTTCACAACACGTGAGATTCAGATCCGATCTGGGCCTTTGATTTTCAAATCAACGGCTGAGATCTAGCCACGTAGCCAGAAGCTGGACCGACGCGGTCAGCGCGAATGCACCGGTCGCCGTTGATGTCACGTGTGACGTCAGCATGGGGCCCGCCTATCAGCGGCTGGCCCAACGATGTCACGGCTGACGTCACGGTGGGGCCCGCTTGTCAGAGCCATTGGCCGAGCCGTGCTGACATCAGCAGTGGGTTCCACGTGTCAGCGACACGCGCGCTCGTGGACCGAGTCCACGATGGACCCGACCTGAACCGTGGACCACGTCCAGGGACCGGCTGACGTCAGGCGACGCTATAATCCGATTTTTCAATAGAAAAATAATTCAGTGGAAAATCAATTTCCACACTGACGTCATGCTGACGTCATTATTCAGATTTTCAATATAAAAATAAATAAATTAATTCGGTTTATTGTTTTATTTGAATTTTGAAGCTTCAAACGCTTATAACTTCTGCATTTTAACTCCTATTTGAACGATTCCGGTTTCTAAATTTTTATAAAATTGAGCTATACTCAAATATGAATTTTATTTAATTTTTGGACAAAAGTTTTCTCTGTTTATAGATATTTAATTAATTTATTAAACTTTAAACAATTATAAATTTTGCGTTTTAACTCCGAATTTGACGATTCAAATTCCTAAAAATTCATAAAATTATGTTCTCTCTGTTTATTGGTTTTATTTGAATGTTTGGACACTTTTCGTCTACTATTTATTTATTTATTGCTATTTGCACACTTTACGAGTAGACGTCGAGGTGCCCGGAGGCTTCGAAGGTGAAGTGTTGACCCAAGAGCCAGTTCAAGAACCTGAACAAGTGTTGAAGGCAAATTGTGCTTTGACCATGTTGATCCCAATCTTTTGAAATTATGTTGTTTCAAAGTATTGCATGCTAAATTAATTAGAATTTATTTTGATTTACTCTGGGATTAGTTAAATACCTAGTTGCTGTACAACACCTTGTTGTATATAATTGTATGCCATGAACCCCTTGTCACCCTAGTTGTTGATTATTTAGTTGGACATTATTAAATTGCCAACATGGGTATTTAGACCGTTGTAGTATAATGCTTAGACCTGCCACGTAGACATGACATGATTTTTGTATAATTAAATGTTAATGTTGACTTAATGAGATATGGAACCTGTTTTGGAGAAGTGTCATGTGTTATTGATGATGATGTTGATGGCATGTGGTGCATGGTAATCAACTGGGGGTTTGATAAATAGTTTTCGACCGGGGCATGTGGCAAGAATGATCGGGTGGGCCAGTTGTGGCACCGGGAACATTGATTTGGTTCTTCGGGTAGTCTTGCCCTGGTCAACCTAAGGACTTAACCTTGCAAGCCTTTGAACTGAGTCAATCGTGCAACCACATGACCGGAGTGGGACGGTCCTAGTTGAGTAAGTTACTAATAACTTGCATGTGATACCTCGGGGTGTCAACTACACCTTTTGTGTAGCTTGAAAGGGGAGCGTACCAGGGCAATGGCGTGGTACCCGTCCAACGGTATGTCGGTCCCATACTTTGCCTCTGTTAAGGGAAGGGATGGTGTATGACAAAAACCGAAAAGGTTCACTTGTGTAGTTAGTAGTCTCCGAAAGGCTTTGTTACGATCACTCGCCTTTGTGGTGTTTGGCTGTATCTTGTGGGTAAAGTGCATAACCTCTGCAGAGTGTAAAACCTATTCGAATAGCCGTGTCCGCAGCATTGGACATTTCTTGGGGATTACAGTCAAGGGTTAGACTTTCATGAAAACAACGTGGACTTGATAAGTTTGGTTGGGTTTAATGATGACGTTGATGGAAATGTGGATTAGGAAAGGGGAGACTGTTTACTTAACTCCTGAAAAAGTTATTGATACTGTATGATTATGGTATTTACCGATGTTGAGACTGTGTGCACTAGCGTGATCCTGGACTAGTGCTGAATACATAGAGGGTCCGGATTTGCAAATTCGGGTCCCGACAGAGGTGGTATCAGAGCCATACTGATTGTTGGCTCACCCATAGTTAGAATGGTCATAGTGAAGATAAAACCTATTTTCTAAAAAGTTAAAAATTGGACAAGAGGATGAATGAAATCTTGCCTTGCTCCCTTCTCTCTTTTCTTACCCTTTGCTGAATTCTCTCTTACTCCCATCACAATTTGAAATTTTTGAGTTCTTACGTGAGCATTTTGTGGCAGATGGAGGGAGAGGTCAATTATGTCGATCTTGAGGTTGGCCACGCCGCTGAGCTTTGGAGTATGCTGCAGTTTCTCGGAGATTTTGAGAAGCCGCATTACCAAGTGACCATCATCAGACAAGCGGGATTGATTAAGGCTTGTGATGTGAAGATTACAGTATGCCAGGAAGAAGGGCAAAGGAAGACGTCCGATATACTGCACCGCTAGGAGGTCTACCATTCAGATGGGGATCCAGGAGGCGTCACATTGCCCGCATCTACGCTTGCGAGCTGGAAGGCACGATGTTCCGCTACCACCCGCACAACAATAACCTTCTTGACCTGAGTCGGATTCAGGATGAGAATGCCACGGTCACACAGCTGGCATGACTCGTCATTGCCCAGGAGGGAGGATATGCTCGATGATACGAGCCAGGAGCTATAGAAGGCTCGCAAGGAGGTCGCGGCCGAGAAGAAAAGATGGCTGGAGACTCAAGAGTATGTGTGTCGCGCCCAGAATCGGAATTCCGAACACTCTGTGTGACACACCAGTCCAGGACCACGCTGGTGCTCACAGATACAACAGAGATGAATACCATCACACATACACAGCGGAAATAAAGACAATAAAGTATTCAACTCATATAATAATTGTTAAGACCTTACGGTCAGCCTTACAATTATAAGCCACGTAGGGCTAAGTTCAGAGTAACGTTAAAATAGCAGCGGAATGAAAATTATTCTTGGCGCCTCAGTTTGCCACAGGCAACTGACTTGGCTTGTCCCTAGTTGTTCGCCTCTTCATTCGGCTCCTCTTTATTGACTTGCAGATCCTCTTCTTCTGGTGTTGTGATTTTGGAGGGGTGAGTACATTGGTACTCAACAAGCTATGCATAGAATGCAACCTAATATTCTACATGCTAGGCTTATTCCAATGGAATGGCTTAACATGTTTATTTTGCAGTAAAGCATCATTTAACAAGTAGCATAAGTAGATTCGAAAGCAGTAAAAACAAGTAGAATTAACAATAACTTTTCCAGTAGTTGAGTAAAAGCATTCCCACATCCTAATCCATGTTTCCATTAACCTCATCTTTTACCCCAACCACACTTTTAATAAAGTCTAACCCTTGACTGTAATTCCCGAGCGATGTCCAATACCATGGACACGACTATTCAAATAGTTTTTACATTCTACAGAGGTTATACACTTTACCCACACGATACAGTTAAACACCGGAGTGCCACTCTCTGTGCGGAGTTTCAGAAACTCAGCCTGGAGATGATTGAAGAGGGTTCCTTAGCTAGTCTGGAGTTAAATTCCACGCTGCTGAGCCAGATTGGAGAGGCTCAGAAGAGGGACAAGGGCGTTGCCCGAATTTGTAGCAAACTGAAGTCCGGCCAAGCCACTAGTTTCCATTTGGATGATCGTGGAACCTTGTGGTTCGGCGAGCGCCTAGTAGTCCCTAAAGAACAAGAGTTAAAAAGGAAGATTCTTGATGAGGCCCACAACTCCTTATTAACAATCCATTCGGGCAGCAACAAAATGTATCAAGACTTGAAGCAACGATTTTGGTGGACTCGCATGAAGCATGAGGTTGCTCGCTATGTGGCAGAATGCGATGTCTGCAAAAGAGTGAAGGCCGAACATCTTAAGCTAGCTGGTACTCTTCAACCGTTACTCATTCCAAGTTGGAAGTGTGAGGATATCGGTATGGATTTCATTACCGGGCTGCCAACGACTTCCTCGGGTCATGATTCGATCTGGGTTATAGTTGACCGGTTGACAAAGTTCGCGCATTTCCTAGCCGTTCGCACCACCTATCCAGCCAAGATATACGCGGAGATGTACTTATCTCGAATATTGTGCCTTCACGGAGTGCCCAAGCGGATAGTTTTAGATCGAGGCTCCCAGTTTGTCTCTCGATTCTGGAGAAGTCTGCATGAGGCATTGGGTACCCAACTACTCAACAGCTCGGCATATCATTCGCAAACCGACGACCAAACCGAGAGGGTCAATCAGATCCTCGAGGATATGTTGAGGGCTTGTATTCTGTCTTATGGGAAGAAGTGGGACGAATGCCTTCCATATGCCGAGTTTGCTAACAACAACAGCTACCAAACCAGCATCAAGATGTCTCCTTTCGAAGCACTATATGGTCGTAGCTGTCGGACTCCCCTGAACTGGTCCGAGAGTGGAGAGCACTCATTCTTTGGGCCTAAAATGGTCATGGAGGCTGAAGAGAAGGTGAAGACCATTCAAGAGAATCTGAGGGTAGCACAATCACGACAAAAGAGCTATGCTGATCGTCATAGGAGACCTCTTTCTTTCAGTGTTGGTGACCCTGTCTACCTAAAGGTGTCTCCTCTCTGGGGCACCTGTCGCTTCGGAATCAAGGGAAAGTTGGCACCTCGATACATAGGACCTTTCTGGATCCTTGCAAGACATGGTCAAGTGGCATATCAGCTGGAGCTTCCTCCTTCTTTGGCGACGGTCCATGACGTCTTCCATGTATCCCAGTTGAAAAAGTGCCTCCGTACTCCCTTCGAATCTCTAGAGGTGGACGAACTCGAGGTTCTACATGAACCGGATTTGTCTTACTAAGAGCGTCCTATTCGGGTTTTGGATGAAGCTGAACGCAAGACCCGTCGGAGGATTCTCAAGTTCTACAAGGTTCAGTGGAGCAATCACACCGAAGATGAAGCTACTTGGGAACCCGAAGATCGTTTGAGTACCGAGTATCCCGAGTTCTTCCATACCTTGTAAGTTGTTAATATGCAAATTCTTCACAATTCGGGGCATGTTAATTAGTGCGCGACTGTACGGTCCATCTACGTTCTATTCTATCTATGCGTTTGTTCTGAATCTCGGGGCGAGATTCCCTTAAGGGGGAGGGTTTGTCAAGGCCTCAAATTCAAAAATTCTGGGCGATCCGGAGTATCCGGATAGAAGTCCGGAATATCCGGATATAACCCGGAATGTCCGGATTAAATATTCGGAGTGTCCGGATTGGGTTGACCGAACACCCCAACCCGGAGTATCCGGACTAATTGTCCGGAGAGTTCTGACTTGTCGGGGGTTTTAATATAAAGACTCGTTTTCTTGGCCCCTACCTCATTCCTTCCCCTACCTCTTGCTCTCCACTCCTTGGTGCGTCTCTCCTCCACCTTGAGCTCCTCTCCGGCGACTCCCCATCGGCCAGCGTCCTCCCGAGCTCCTCCCCGGTGGCTGCTTCCCCCACCTGGGTGTCCTCAAGCTCCTCCCCAAGCCGGTGTCCTCCTTCCCCTACGTGGTTTCCCCTCCATCTCCTCCCTCCTCCTTGAAGGTAAGATCTCATCTTGGAGTTGGGTCCTTAGTTCTTGGGTTCTAGGAACTTTTGGAGGCTAGGTTTAGTAGATCGAGGTCTTATGGGGCAAACTTTGGAAATGCTAGGGTTTTGGGGTGTGTAGTTGGATTTGGGGTTGGATTAGTGGATGTTGGATGCTAGGGTTGTAGATCGGGTAGTGGTGATGCCATCCCAAGGGTTGGATTAAGTTTGGTTTGGGACTACATGGTCGGGCATCGTTTTAGCGTGTGTTGTGCTAGCTCGAAGCTTCTCCGGCTTTGCCGAGTGTAGGAAAGTCGTAGATCGGGCCTTCGCGTAGTAGTAGGGCTTGGGAGCACTCCAATGTCGCTCGTCGATTTCCAAGTCCTGGGTCATCCGGAGTGTCCGGATGAATTATCCGGAATGTCCGGATGAATTATCCGGAATGTTCGGAATATCCGGACTGTCCGGATATTAAACCCGGACTGTTCGGGTTGGCTGGTCTGTTATTCGCGTAGTTATCACCGACTGCGTTGATCTTTCTACAGGAGTTTGCATTTGTATTCCATTTCATTTGCATCGCATGCATCTTAATTATGCATTGTACTCGTGTAGAGAACGAGACCGTGGTGACTGACGTGACCGTGGTTGAGGGGATTGCCGAAGAACAACTCGTGGTTGATACGCAAGCAGAAGCATCAGGCAAGCACCTAAGCATACCCAACCTTATATATAATTGTATTTTGGAGAATGAATTGCTTATTGGATGTTTAAGTTATGCATTAGGAGTTGAATTTTGGGAATGGTATTAGATCCTATTTGTTGCACATACACTCCTTCGTACTTGTTGAACACCTCCTTTGGAGCTAGTTTATGGGTAAGTATATGTGTCCATGCCTAGTTTTGCTTAGGTGTCGGGTATGGGCCAAGTGGTGGATGGTTCCACCGCTTGTGAGTATTTACTTCACAAATATTGGGATTCAATGGTCATGTCTATGAGTAGTAATGGAATATGAAATGAGACCGGGCGAGAGAGTTGGATCACTTGGGTGAGGAGACTCAAGTGTGGTAGTCTCGCCCGTGTCGGTTGAGGACCGATCCGTTGTTTGCCATGTTGATCGAGCACACTTTGTTGGTCGTATGCCTGATAATGGTACGGTAAGCCATTCTTTCATCGCATGCTGTTCGATGGGTCATGCCCTCATGCTGTTAGGAGTGGTTGAGGGCGAGGCTTAGGCCGACTCTCGAGGGACAAGCCGGGATTGGGCCGCTCGAGGGGGTTCTAGGTGCTTGGACCGCATGAAGATGGCTCAACGAATGAGTATGGATGAGAGGAGGGTTGACATGAGGTTCCTTGTGGCACATGTCGTGCGATTGATGATCCCCTGCAGGGTGAGTAAGCGATTCGAATTGCCGCGCTCTCGGATATGAGCACGCTCGCATCATCCAACATTTCAACGTAGTAACAACTTAAACTTGATACTAGTTGGTATGTTGATGATGGTATTGTTCATGATGTTACTGGCTTTAAATTAATGTTAATTCAGACTTCACTTTAGTAGTAGGTGCTGGTTATAAATGCTTCAACCCTGCAAATTGAGTAGACGAAACTAATCATGCAACAAAGTTAAGCTTTCCGCATTCGTACCTTGAGCTTATTTCCTTGCTACGTCCAAATGCATATTCCTTTGGAGTCGGTCATATATGGACCACGGGTAAGTCTTGCGAGTACCTTCTGTACTCATGCTTCTACTGTTGTGGTTTTCAGATGAGGATCAGGGCGGATGTGAGTTCTGCCCGTACTGCCTCTCGGTGACCGAGCGGGGCACCGAGTAGAGGCTACCTACGCCGTCGCTCACGCCCGGAAGTGTTCAGTGGCAGGACACTTCCGGAGGTGTTTACTTTTGGTTTAGTTTGGTAGCGGTGCAGTCTTTTGTTGTATAGTTCGATGAAATGATGTCTCATTTACCTTTGAATATTGGTTCTCTGCTGTAGTTGAATCTTGTGTACTTTGGTACTCCTCCCATGGTTATGCTAATCTCCTACCATTGTCGGTCCTTGTGCTTGTTGTTGTTGGTTGTGGTCGTGGGGTTTTGTCTTTGTGCCGGGTTGTTGAGTGGTTTGGTTATTTCTTGCTTCCGCGTTGCGTGTTTGGTTGTGGGGTTTCCGAGTTCGTTGCCCCCTTTATGCAAATTGAATTGATATGGCTTGGGAAGCCGATATGCAGGGATCCTGGGCGTGTTTCGGGTCGCATACCGGGGGAATACAGGGATTGTTGTCGAGTTATTCGGAGGGTCTCACCGTCGTCTCGATTGGGCTTGGGTGCTAACACTGCGAGCGCCCTCGGCGATCCGTTGTTAGCCTCCAAATCCGATTGAAGATGACCGAGTCTTCAAATAACCTGAGGACGGTCTGGGCAGCTCCTCTCACAACGGATACCGTTGAAGAGATGTAAGACCATTCCGGTAAACAATACACCCTTCTTTCCACATTTACAACCACAAAAACCACCTGAGGTCTCACATGCTAAGACTTCGGAATCGTACTCAACTAGGTCTGTCCCACTCCAGACATGTGGTTGTATGTTAGGCCTAGTTCAAAGGCTTGCAAGGTTAAGTCCTTAGGGTGACCGTGGCAAGACTACCCAAAGTTCACAAAACCAAATTCAACAACATCACTCCCGTGTGCCACATCGGGCCCCCCATTGATCACTTGCCACTTGCCACAGTCTAAACCATTTTCCCACTCAGTTGGTTACCATGCACCATGTGCCAACAACTTATCAACAACACATGTCACATTCTTTCAAAACAGGTTCCATAGTTCAATAGTCAATATTCAGCTTACTTCCAAATTTGTGTCATTAACTCGAATAGCATGGCTAAGTAGAACTACCATGTTCTAACTACCCCATTGTGGCGATTAGTATTAACCAGTATGTATAATCCAACCTAGGGTGACAAAGGGTTTATTGGCATAAAAGTATTATGGACAAGGTGACAATACCAAGTGGTAATTATCTAATCCCAAATTACTTGAGCACATTATAATTAAATTAGCATGCATAATTTAAAACAAACTAATATTTAAAAAACATAGGAACAAAATGGTCAAAGCATAACTTGCCTTCAAATATCAGCTGGTCTTGGTCTAGATCTTGATCTTGAGCTTGCTCCTCGAAATCGACACCCTCACACAGTTCGACGTCTACGCGCAACAGTTAAAGAACCAGATAAAAACGCAAATCAACATACAACACACATTCAGAAAAAGCTACAAATCAAACTAAGTTATAATTTCATGAAAACTTCCAGATAATTAGTTTAGCATTTTCTAAGATTTATAAAATTTATTTAGACATTTTTGGACATGTAGTTTACGAGCTACAAAATTCATAAATTTGGACTTTCTGCGAATAATTTAACAGTATAGATTCGATTATAAAATTCTAGTAAAATTAGCGTACCTAGGTATTAATATTTACTAATTAAAAAAATTTGTTGCCAGCGATTCGGACTTAGAACGAATTTGCAGAGAAAAAGACAAAATTCGCAATTCCGGAAAAAATTCATGTACAACTACACTTCGATTTCCTTCTTTGCATGGTACTATTCACGTGGTATACATGTATTCTCTTGTTCGGTGGCTACGTGAGAAAAACCGAATCAGCATATAAATTTTGTATTTAAATACGTATACTTCCTAATACAACCGTATAAATGCATATAGAAAATTTATACTTACGAATCGGCCGAATACACATATGTGGATCTGACGAATATATCCATATGTATACATATTACTAACATCCAACAATAGAGAGTACCGAATCAACATGCTACGGCGACTACACGCACAAGCATACGTAGTCTTATTATTTTCATGTATACAAGATTTCAGACTAACATATATACGTGAGTTCATGATTCGGTCTCACAGATATATGCTAGCAATCTAGATATACGTGTATATACATGCGTGCGTTCTAATAAAATTGTGTACATGCATACAAAAGAAATTATATATGCGAATCATCCTGATATATATATACGGAAACATGCATGCGTATTTATAATATATATACACACTAACATGTCTATACATGTGCAATTACATCCGATGATATCATTCGATCGGTAGATAGAGCGCATGCAACCGAAAGGCGAGAGAGTACTGATCGACGACGGGCAGTAGTGCGGATCGTCGACGCGGAAGAAGGCGAGGCCGGAGAGTGCGCCAGCGGTGACGACGGCGGCGACGGCGGCGAGACGGCAACGGCGATGTGACGGCAGCGACGACGACCTACACGACTGCGGCGGCAATGGCGACGTCAAGGAGGATGGCAGGGAAATGTGGATGCAATGGAGAAGGTATTGGAGCTTTGGGTTGGTGCAAAAGAGAATGAGGTGAAAAAGAAAAATGGCTGGAGGTATGAGAAACTTCAAGTGCAGGTGAAAAGAATGAATTCCTGCGTGTATGAGTAATGGAGAGAATCACGCAAGCGTTACTAATGAAAAAAATGGAAACAGCCGAAAAAAATGGGAACGGCTAAGAAATAAGTAAATCTCCGTTACGTGCATGCATGTGGTAGGATTGAAAGAATTAAGCTAGAGGGAGAAATGTGCGTGCATCACTAAAGGAAAAAAAAATAGAAACGGCTGGGAATCACACGTCCATGTGTGCATGCGTAGAGGTATATACACGTATACATTCTAACAACGTGTTGAGAGAAGAAAGAAAAAAAACAGATGGGTTCCAAAAATCTAGAAAATTCCTCTAAAATACTAGGAGCTATTTGGAACTTAACAAAGTTGGTTTCGTGACTTTTCGACATATAGATTTTTCGCAAAAATTCATTTAGTAAATCAGACACCTGTACAGGTTTTTATAAAATCAACGACTTAAGCTATATAACATATTTTTCAAAAATATTTGAAGAGAACACTCTCGTCTTCCAATTATCTTTATTTTAACCAAAATTTTGAATTTTATGCATATGCGAAAAGGTAGGATCTTTATTTAACGTGATTATTTCAATAGACTTGAATCCAAATTAACCGGGAGGACTTTAAATAATTTCTGAAAAATTCAAATAAACTCAGAAACACACTAAATATATTAGAAGCATATTTTGGGATGTTACAATGTGTCCCACCTTTTGCGAAGGATTGATGAGTTGGAGATGCCGTTGTACGGACCAGGACCAGAGCTAGTACTCGTGCTACACGAGCCGGACCCGGAGGAGCCAGAGCTTGAGGAGGACACCGCTTCTTCGACTACCACAGTTGCAGGGCATGGCGATTGTTTCGCGCTGATGCCGCCACACCCGTACTCAGGTAGTGGGGGTTGGCTCGATGAGTGAGCGTAGGTTTTTAGAAGTTGAGACTCCTTCGTTGAGTCACGTCATAGGATAAAGAGTCACCCTTTAGGCGTTAGACTCCAGTGTGCTAGTTTAATTTGGATTTTCATTGATTGCTGAGTGTGCAGTATGTGTTGCAAGGCCCTTAGGCATTGTGAGCAACCATACCAAGTTATTATTAATTAATAAAGTTGGATTTTGAGTTACACCTTTCGCCCCGCATAGTTCTCTACTGCTTGTCTATTCTTGTTTCCCTCTTTTCTCTAAACCTGGGAGCACTCGTCAGATGGTGAACACCCGTGGAAACCTTGGAGGCAATGGAAGTGGTTCTCGCCCAGCGGGAAACCCCAATGATGGAGCGCCTGCACCCCAGGCAGCACCACAAGTGGACATGCAGAACTTTGGAGCTTTCCTTGCTGCTCAGACTCAGTTGATGCATGCAATGATGCAGCAGATTACTGATCAAGCCGCTGCCAATCAGAATAATCCAGTTAACCATGGATAGCGTCAGAATTCCAGACTATCGAAATTCATGAGGACTCATCCGCCCACTTTCTCTGGGAATGCCAATCCGCTAGAGGATGATGATTGGTTGAGATCGATTGAGAGGAAGCTACACATCACCCAATGTGTGGGAAATGAGAGAGTGTTATATGCATCCCACCAGCTAGAAGGGACTGCAACTGAATGGTGGGAGAACTTCTGTGCTGCACATGAGAACCCACAGGATATTACTTGGGAGGAGTTTGCTGCTGCTTTTCGTCAGTATCATGTGCCGAAAGGAATAATGGACTTAAAGAAGGAAGAATTCAGAGCATTGAAGCAAGGTAATCAGCCGATGTCTGAATACCTGAACAAGTTCACCCAGCTTGCACGCTACGCGCCTGAAGACGTAGCGACGGATAAGGCCAGGCAGTCTCGTTTCCTGAAGGGACTGAACTCTGGACTGCAGGTGGGACTGATTACCCACACCTTCCCAGATTTCCAGGAGTTGGTGAACAAGGCGCTCATCCTTGAGGACAAGCGCAAGGAACTGGATGAGAACTGGAAGCGCAGAATGCAACAGCAGGGATCACGCCAGGGAGTGCAGCAGCATTTGAGGGTTGCGCCGAATCAACTCTTCAGATTTCAGCCGCAGAATGCAGCAAGAACACGATCACCAGCACCGAGACCCGTTAATCAGAATTATCAGACCCCAGCTCAAGCCAGAAACCCCGCATCGAGCAATCAACAAGGAACTGTGAGAAGCTGCTACACATGCAATGAGCCAGGGCACTTCTCCAACAACTGCCCCAAGAAGACAGTAGGAGTGACCCTAGTTCGCTTCAACTTGGGCTCCACACCAGCCAGGACACAGCACCAGGAGCCAACCGCGGAGCAGCACAGTCAGGAGCCGCACCCCAGACCGTGGTGAGAGGCCGAGTCAATCATGTGACTGCAGACGCACTTCAGAATGCCACGAACGTCGTACTGGGTAAGTTACATGTCAACTCAGTACCTGCAATAGTATTATTCAAGATTTTGTTTCTCGAGATTTTGTTTCCAAGAATGATTTGGAGATTATGGATCTTAAGTGCATGCTTATAGTTCAAACCCCTGGGTCAAAACTCCGATCTCAAGTAGGATGTTCTGGGGTGAGAATAATGGTAGATGGGGTAGAGTTCCTAGCTAACCTTATTATATTGAGAACCCAGACCTTAGATGTTATTTTGGGAATGGATTGGTTATCTAAGCACAAGGCCATGTTGGACTGTGGGCGAAGGATTATCTCAGTTGAGAGCCCATGTGGAAGAAAAGTGGAATTTCAAGCAACCGCCGTTGGCGATGGACAGCTGATGGTCAATAGTGTGAAGGCAATCAGCATAGAGGATGTCTCAGTGGTGAATGAGTATCCGGATGTTTTTCCTGAAGATTTACCTGTTATGTCGCCAGACAGAGACATAGAGTTTGTGATAGAATTAGTACCTGGGACAGCACCAATAGCCAAGAGACCTTACCGGATGTCCACCGAAGAATTGGTAGAGATGAAGAAACAGCTGGAAGAATTGGTGGAAAAAGGATTCATTAGACCGAGTTCGTCGCCATGGGGAGCGCCAGTTCTATTCATCAAGAATAAGAACGGGAGTTTCAGGATGTGCATTGATTACCGCGCACTCAATGAAGTCACCGTGAAGAACAAGTATCCGCTACCCAGGATCGATGACTTGTTCGACCAGCTGAGAGGAGCCGGAGTTTTCTCCAAGATTGATCTGAGATCGGGATATCACCAGTATTATTCCGAAGACCGCATTCTCGTTAAGATATGGACATTATGAGTTTACTGTTATGTCCTTCGGTCTGACGAATGCGCCAACTTATTTCATGAATATGATGAATAAGGTTTTCATGGAGTACTTGGATTAGTTTGTCGTCGTGTTCATAGATGACATTCTCATTTACTCCAAGTCAAGAGAAGAGCACGCAGAACATCTGAGGCTAGTTTTGGAGAACCTGAGGGAACAACAACTCTTCGCCAACTTCAGTAAGTGTGATTTTTGGAAAGACAAGGTGGAATTTCTTGGAGATGTGATGACCGCAGAAGGAGTAGCCGTTGATCCGAGCAAAGTAGAAGCCATGTCACATTGGGAGCAGCCGAAGACCGTGATCCAGATTCGGAGTTTCCTTGGAATGGCAGGTTACTACCGCCGTTTCATTGAAGGCTTTTCGACGATTGCTAGACCTCTTACGCAATTGTTAAAAAAGGAGAAGAAGTTTACATGGACGCCAGAGTGTGAGAAAGGTTTTAAGGAGCTGAAGAAGCGATTGACATCAGCACCGGTGTTAGTTCTACCAGACGTCAACCAAAGCTTCAATATTTATTGTGATGCATTGCGCCAAGGACTTGGATGTGTGCTGATGCAGAACAGAAAGGTCGTCGCTTATGCATCGAGACATTTGAGGCCGCATGAGGAGAATTATCCGACGCATGACCTGGAATTAGCTGCCGTAGTGCATGCTTTGAAGTTGTGGCATCATTATCTAATCGTAAATAGATGTGAAGTATACATGGACCATAAGAGTCTTAAGTACATTTTCACCCAGTTGGACCTGAACATGAGGCAGAGGAGATGGTTAGAATTGATCAAGGATTACAATGTCGGAATCCATTACCATCCTGGAAAGGCCAACGTGGTGGCCGATGCTTTGAGTCGAAAAAACCATACTGTGAATATGTTGATAGCCACGAGTCAGGATGAGCTATGCCAGGATTTTCAGAGAATGCAGATTGAAGTGGTACCAGAAGGATTCTTGGCCGCATTGAAGGTAAAGCCTACCCTAGAAGACCAAATCCGAGGAGGACAGAAGGATGATGACAAGGTTCAGTGAATCAAGTCCAAGATGGAGGAAGGCAAAGCAAAGGACTTCAAGCTAGATGAGCAAGGCACGTTGTGGATGAAGAATCGTATTTGTGTGCTGTCGGGACCCCGAATTTGCAAATCCGGACCCTCTGTGTATTCAGCACTAGTCCAGGAACGCGCTAGTGCACACAGTCTTAACATCGGTAAATATCACAATCATACCAATCGATATTATCAAAGTACTTCATTTAAATAACTAAATCGTTACTTGACCTTATGGCCAAGTTACAAATGTATGCCTTGCAAGGCGAAACTTATTAAAAGAGAAATAACAGCGGAAAATCAAATAAACTGTGGCGCCATCCAAGATACCACAGCAACTGATCGGCTCGCATCCCTAAGTAGACGTCCTCTTGGAGTTCCTCCTCCAAAGTGGCGTAATCTCCTCTTCAAGCTGATATTGTGTTGGGGCAAGGGTGAGTACTTGGTACTCAGCAAGTCATGCACGAGAATGCAAGCTAATATACTATATGCATGGCTTGGTACAAAGGAATAGCTCAAGGTATATTTGCGATGTGACTTTGACAAGTAATATAAGTAGATTCAAAGCGGTAGAAATAAGTAAAGCATAAATAACTTTTCAGAAATTTAATAAACATTTTTCCCCCATCCTAAACCACATTTCCATCATCTTCATTATTAAACCAACCCAACTTTTCAAATCCAAGTTATTTTAAAAATCTAACCCTTGACTGTAATTCCCGAGCATTGTCCAAGAGTGGACTCGGCTATTCAAATAGATTCTACACTCTGCAGAGGTTATGCACTTTACCCACAAGATACAATCCACTCACCACGTCGCCGTGAATCGCCATACAAGAGTATGCGAATGAGCGATCATAACAAAGCCTTCGGAAGCCTCAAACAACACAGGTGGTCCTCTCAGGTTCGTGCTCTACACCATCCCTTCCCTTAGCCAAGGCGAAGTATGGGACCAACACACCGTTAGATGGGTACCTGGCCACGACCACGATACGCTCCCATACAATCACACAAAAGGTGTAATCGACACCCTGAGGCTCCACAAGTGAGTCCTTAGCGACTTAGTCAACTAGGGCCGTCCCATTCCGACCATGTGGTTGCAAGTATGACCCAGTTCAAAGGCTTGCAAGGTTAAGTCCTTAGAGTGACCAGGGCAAGACTACGAAAAACCAAATCAACACTCCCAATACCACAACCGGCCCACCTGATTACTCTTGCCACATGCCCGATCGAAATTGTTTATCAAACCCCAGTTGATTACCATGCACCACGTGCCATCAACTTCACATGATACTTTTCCAAAACAGGTTCAATATATCATTAAGTCCACATTAGCATTTGGTTGTTCAAAATCATGTCATGAGCACGTAGCAGGTCTAAGCAGTATACTACAACGATCTAAACCCATGTTGGCAATTTAATAATGTCCAACTAGTAAACCACAACTAGGGTGACAAAGGGTCATGGCACATACTTAAGTAATCAAGGTGTCATATAGCAAATTGGTATTTATCTAACCCCCATGTTTAAACAAAGTATCTTTCTAATTGAACTAGCATGCAATAGTTTAAATCAAAATAGATTTCGAAATAGGATCAACATGGTCAAAGCACAACTTGCCTTCAAAAAGTACTTGTTCTTGGTCTTGAGTTGGATCCTGAGTCAACACTTCTCCTTCGAATCCTTCCGGCACTTCAACGTCTACTCGTAAAAGCGTGCAAATAGCAAATACACAAATAAACACTAGGCAAAAAGATCCCAAAACTCCAAATAAAATCCATAAACAGATATAAAATAATTTTATTTATTTTTATAAACTGTAATAGTAAAATTTTTATTTAAATCTAAAAATTTATTATTATTTAAATTTTAAATAATAAATTAAATAATTTTAAATATAAAAATTTTATTAAAAAAATTAAATAAAATTAATATTTAGTTAGATCTAAATTTTATACAAATTTAGAAATTTGAATCGCTCAAATCGGAGTTGAAGCATAAAAGTTATAAGCGTTTGAAGTTTGAATCTAAATTTGAAATCATTATTCGAATTAATAAATCATTTTCTTTTTCGGAAATTAATTATTGCGTCAGCATGGACACGTGGCAGCTCTGATTGGCCTGCGACGCCACCGGTCCATGGGCTTGGTCCACGCTCGGCTCGGGTCCACGGTGGACTCGGTCCACGGCTCACGTGGATCGACATGTGGGCCCACTCGGGTGACGTCTATCGACGCTGGGTTAGCCACTGACATGCGGGCCCTCTGACACGCCGGCCCCCCGTGTCAGCGTCACACCCACCCGCGCGTGGACGGCCCTGACCGCGGCGGTCCAACTTCCCCACCCGTGGCGCAAACACGGCCGTGGGGTTGAAAATAAACGGCGCGGATTAGAACCAGTGGTTTAACACGTTGAAACTACTCGATGCTCGTGGGCCGCTTCGATCTAGATCGGACGGTCCAGATCTAATCCTATAATCGCGCTACGACGTGGCGATTGTGAGCCGTTGGATCTTGATCCAACGGCCCGATCTAATCGGGTTTGGAACACGTGAACTCACCTCAACCGTCCGATCCGATCCGACGGTGCACGAGCTTCGCGAGGGTGATGGCCGTGGTGGCGCAGTGCCGGAGTTGAAGACGACGACGAGCCCAACGGCGTTCGGTTGCTCGGCGAGATGAAGGGTCCTTCGGGTGCCTCGTCGCGGTGAGTCCGGATCCGAGGTCAACGGCAGGGACGCGGACGGCGAGCGAAGCAAAGACCGTGGCGAGCAGCAGAACTACGGCGAGCTCACGGCTAAACGGCGGCGACTTAGCCTCGGTGAAGTAGAGAAGGGAGGGCGGGATCACGGCGGTCTCGGGTATGCCGGGCATTAAATAGCCTCGGCGTCCGTCAGAAACGGAAACCTAATTTGCTACTGGCGGGCGGCGTGAGTCGGCTCGGACTCGGGAAGACGACGAAAATCGTGGCCGTCCCACGTGGCACAACCAACGGCCACGATCGCGCGGCGCGACGTCCGGTCGGACCGGCTTCGGGTCGGTTTCCGGGCGGATCTCGGCCGTTGGATCTTGATCCAACGGTTGGGATCGCTAGGGTTGGGAGCTGGTTTGGTTGAGCCAAGCGGCTCGGTCGGACTTCGAGTCCGACTCGGTCGATGAACAAGATTTGACCCGAGTTGGATTTTCCAGCGATTTAATATTTAAAATAATTCCCGATAATTCATTTAATTCATTAAAAATAGCAAATGACTCGAAAAAATTCAGAAAAATTCTGGAAAATATTTTGGATCATTTTGGACTCAAATAAAATATTTCCAATAAAATTTTATTTGCAAAATTAAATTCTTTAATTATTTCAAAATGGAATAAATTCAAATAAATTCCAAATAAATCCAAATAAATTCCAGAAAATTCCAAAAATTCACCAAAGTGCCAAATCACACATGAATTTAAGAAAAGCAAAATTTTGGGATGTTACAAACCTCCCCTTAATAGAATCTCGTCCAGAGATTCGGGGCTTACTAAAGGAATAGGTTTGGAAACTCTTTCTTCAAATCCTCTTCGCTCCCAAGTCGCCGCTTTCTTCATGGTTGCTCCTTTGAACTCTCTGAAACGGGTTGACTTGTTTCTAGTTTCTCGATCCATTGTGTCTAGAATCCTCACAGGATGTTCCTTATAAGTCAAATCCTCATGCAACTCAATTAACTCTAGCGTGTCTGCTCTCGGGAACTCGGAGACATTTCTTCAATCGGGACACATGGAATACATCATGTACCCTGCTAACGATCGTGGCAACTCACTGATAAGCAACCGCCTCATGCGGCTCAAAATCTTAAATGGTCCAACATAACGGGTGCAAGTTTCCCTTTGGCATGGAACCTCTTAACTCCCGAGGCGTAACTCGAGGTATACAAAGTCTTCGGTTCAAAACTCAAATCTCGACGATTGTCAAGATAACTCTTCTGTCGAGATTGGGCTATCTTCAACCTTTCCCTAATCATGGCGACCGCTCTTGACCTCTTGAAGAATATCAGGCCCAAAGACACGGCGGCCACGGCCTCATTCCAATTCAATGGCGTCCGACAGTGGTCGACCATCTGATGCCTCAAAAGGTGACATCTGTAAGCTAGCCTGATAACTATTGTTGTAACTGAACTCGGCATACGGCAAACTCTTATCCCAAGAGGTAGCATAAGCTAATGCACAAGCTCTTAGCATATCCTCCAAAATCTGGTTGACTCTTTCGGTCATGCCCATCCGTCTGTGGATGATAAGTCAGATCAAGTTTAAACGGGTTCCCATGGCCTCATGCAACTTATTCCAGAACCTTGAGGTAAATTGGGTACCTTCGTCTGATACAATCCTCTTTGGCACTCCGTGCAAACAGACAATCCGATCATGTACAACTCGCTAACTTATCTCCGAGTAAGTGGTCTTCACGGGATAAAATGGGCTACTTTAGTCAGGCGATCCACTATAACCCATATGGAGTCATAACCTCCTTGAGTCTTGACAACCGGTAATGAAATCCATTCCGATTTCCTCCCACTTCCACTCAGGTATTTTCAATGTAGCAATCCTCTGGTTTCTCGATGCATTGCCTTGACTCTCTGGCATACGCCGCACAATGCAACATGCTCGGCAACTTCACGTTTCATACTCGGCCACTGAATCTCTCCTTGAGATCCCGATACATCTTGGCGCTTCCAGGATGAATCGAGTACTTGGAGTCATGGGCTTCTTCCAAAATCGCCGCTTTAACTCCTCCTTGTCGTGCACACAAATCCGATCCTTCATCCATAACGTGCCTTGCTCATCCAATTTGAAGTCCTCTGCCTTGCCTTCCTCCTTGATGGACTTAATCCTGCGGATCTTGTCATCATCCTTCATGGCCCTTCTCGGATCTGATCCTCTAAAGTAGGCTTTACTTCCAAAGCAAGGCCAAGAATCCGCTAGGTACAACCTCAATCTTCATTTTCCGAAAATCCTTACATAACTCATCCTGACTTGTGGCTAGCCACGTACTACTCAGTATGGCTTTTCCGACTCAGAGCATCGGCTACTACGTTGGCCTTCCGGGATGGTAATGGATTCCAACATTATAGTCCTTGATTAACTCTAACCATCTCCTCGCCTCATATTCAGATCCGACTGGGTGAATATGTACTTAAGGCTCTTATGATCCGTATATACTTCACATCTGTTTCCAATCGAGATAGTGACGCCATATCTTCAAAGCATGCACTACGGCACTAACTCTAAGTCATGTGTCGGATAATTTTCCTCATGCGGCCTCAATCGCCTTGATGCATAAGCGGCGACCTTTCCATTCTCGCATCGGCACACATCCAAGTCCTTGGCGCGATCGTCACAATAAATATCGAAGCTTTGAGCAACATCCTAGAAACTAACACCGGCCGATGTCAATCGCTTCTTCAGCCTCTGAAATCCTTTCTCACATTCTGGCGTCCATGCAAACTTCTTTTCCTTCTTCAAAGAATTGCGTAAGAGGTTTCGCAATTGTCGAGAAGCCTTCGATGAAACGGCGGTAGTATCCTGCCATTCCAAGGAAACTCCGAATCTGGGTCACCGTCTTTGGTTGTTCCCAATGTAACACCGCTTCTACTTTGCTTGGATCCACGGCGACTCCTTCTGCGGTCATTACATGTCCAAGAAACTCCACTTTGTCCTTCCAAAAATCACACTTGTGAACTTGGCGAAAAGTTCTTTGTTCCCTCAGCTTTTCCAAAACTCGCCTTAAGTGTTCGGCATGTTCATCCTCTGTCTTGGAGTAGATTGGGATATCGTCTATGAACACGACGACAAACTTGTCCAGATATTCCATGAACACCTTATTCATCATATTCATGAAATAAGTGGCGATTCGTTAGCCCAAAGGACATAATCAGAACTCGTAATGTCCATATCTTGACGAGAATGCGATCTTGAATATCTTGATCGGATCTTCAATCGATGGTATCCTGATCTCGAGATCGATCTTGAGAAAACTCCGGCTCCTCTTAATCGATCAAACAAATCATCAATCCTGGGTAGCGGATACTTATTCTTCACGGTGACTTCATTGAGTGCACGGTAGTCAATGCACATCCCGAAACTCCCGCCCTTCTTCTTGACAAACAAAGCGGTGCTCCCCACTGGCGACATTTAACTTGGTCTCGATAAATCCTTTCTCCATTAACTCTTCTATTTGTTTCTTCATCTCTACCAACTCCTCGGTAGACATCCGATAGGGTCTCTTTGCTATCGGTCTTGTGCAGTACAAGCTCTATCACAAACTCTATGTCCTCACGGCATACCGGTAGATCCTCGGGAAAACGCCTGTGTACTCATTCACTACCGGAACATCCTCTATGCTGATTGCCTTGGTACTGTTAACTATCAAGCTGTCCATCTCTAACAGTGGCTTGAAATTCCACTTTCTTCCCACACGGGCTCTCAATCGAGATAGTCCTTCGTCCACAATCCAATATGACCTTGTGCTTGGATAACCAATCCATTCCCAATATAACATCTAAGGTGCAGGTCTCCAAAATTATAAGGTTTGCTAGGAACTCTATTCCATCTATTAGTATTCTCACCCGGAACATCCCACTTCCGCTCGGAGTTGGAACTGTGGGTTTGAACTAAAAGCATGCACTTAAGTCTTGCAATTCTCAAGTCATTCCTAGCAGCAAAGCCTTGCGAAACAAGCGAATCTGAAGCTCCAGAGTCAAACAAAGCTGCTGCGAGTCGAGTTAACAAGTAACTTACCCAAGACGACGTCAGTAGCGATGCAAAGGTGCATCTGCGGTGACATGGTTGACTCGGCCTCTCACCACGATGCCTGGGTGTGGCTCTCTTTGGCGCCCTAGCCGGGTGGTTCCTAGGTTGAAGCGAACTGGGTCGCTCTGCTGTCTTCTTTGGACAAGCTGGCAAGGTGTCCTGGCTGGCTTGTAATGCCGTCTCATTCCTTCTTGTTGCCTAGGGTAGCGTTTAGCGGGGCCGGGGTCGATAGTTCTGATCGATGTGTCTTGGTCTGAGGATGGTGTCCTTGTCGCACTCTGCGGTTGGAATCGAAGAATTGATTTGGTGCAACTCTCAAGCGCATTGCGTTCCTGGCGTGATCCTTTGTTGCATCCTGCGCTTCTGTTCTCATCCAGTTCCTTGCGCTTGTCCTCAAGAATAAGCGCCTTATTCACCAACTCTTGGAAATGGAAAGGTGTGGGTGATCAACCCTACTTGCAATCTGAGTTGAGTCCCTTCATGAAACGAGACTGTCTAGATTTATCTCGTCGCTACATCCTTAGGTGCGTAGCGTGCTAGTTGTGTGAACTTGTTCAGGTAGTCGGCCACCGGTGATTACCTTGCTCTGCTCTGAACTCCTCCTTCTTAAGGTCCATGATTCCTTCAGCACGTGATACCGCCGAATGCACCGTGAACTCTTCCCAAGTGATATCTTGAGGGTTCTCTGCGTGGGCAAGAAGTTCTCCCACCATTCTGGCAATGTTCCTTCCAACCGATGAGAAGCGAGAGTACCTTCTCATTCCCTATGCATTGAGCTATGTGTAGCTTCCTCTCAATTGATCTTAACCAATCGTCGGCCTCCAATGGATTGGCATTCCCAGAGAAAGTGGGTGGGTGAGTCCTCATGAACTCGTGGCCTTTGTATTCAGCGTGGTCCCCGATTAACTTGATTAGCAAAGTGGCCTGAGCAAAGGATGGCGATGCTGCATTTGTTGCATCATAGCATGCATCAATCGAGTCTGAGCAGCAAGAAATGCTCCAAAATTCTGCATATCATCCGGCGGTGCTGGTGCTCTATCATTAGGGTTTTCTGGCGAGAACCGCCTCGTTCTCCCAAAGTTTCCACGGGTGTTCACCATCTGTCGATTTGCTCTAGGTTTAGAGATGAGAGGGAAACGAGAATAGACAAGTAATATGGAACTTATGCGGCGAAAAAGGTGTAGCCTTAAGGTCCAACTTTATTATTAGTAACTTGGTATGGCTGCTTACAATGCCTAAGGGCCTTGCAACACATCTGCACACTCGACAAACAAAGCAAATCCAAATCGAACTAACTCGGAATCTATCGCCTAAAGGGTAACTCTTTATTCTATGACTCGACTCGGCGAAGGAGTCTCACTATAGAACCTATGCTCACTCCTCGAGAAAACCTCCACGGTAGTGCAGGTCCGTGGCATAGGCGTGAAACGATTGCCATGTCCAAAGAATCGTCCTTCGTGGTAGTCCGAAGAAGCTGTGTCCTCTTCGATATCGACTCCTCCGGATCTCGCTCGTGTAGCTCGAGTACGGCTCGGTCTGGTCCGCACAAAGTCATCTCCAACTCGTCAATCCTTCGTGAGAAGGTGTGCCACATACTCTTGAGCTTCCCGCCATCTGTTCTTCTCTGCCGTGATCTCCTTGCGGGCCTTCAGCTCCTTGCTTGTATTATCTAGTACATCTTCCTGGCGACACGAATCGTGCCAAGCTGTGTAACCGTGGCATTCTCATCCTGAATCGTCTTCGGGTCAAGAAGGTTATCGCTGCGCGGATGATAACGGAACACCGTGCTCTCCAACTCTCTGGCGTAGATACTGGTAATGTGCCGCATTGCTCGTCATGATACTTCTTGGATACCCATCTGCATTGTAGATCTCCTGGCAGTGCAGTGTATCGGGCGACTGCCTGGGCCCCTCTTCCTGGCAGGTACCTCAATCCTCACGTCACAAGCCTTGATCAATCCTGCTTGCCTGATCACTTCCACTTGGTATTGGGGCTTCTCAAAATCTTCAAGAGTTTGTAGCATGTGCCAAAGTTCTGCAGCATGACCAACTCCCAGATCCACGTAGTTGAATTCTTCCTCCATCTGTCACAAGAGTGCTCTTCGTAAGAACTCTTAATTTTTGAATTGTGACAAGGTAAGGAAAAATTTTAGCAAGAGACAAGAAAAGAGAGAAGGGGATAAGTCGAGATGTCATTTCTTATCTTGACAAACTTTTAGCTTTAGAAAATAGGTTTTATCCTCACTACGACCATTCTAGCTTAGGGTTGAGCCTACAAATAACCTGGCTCGATACCACCTCTGTCGGGACCCGAATTTGCAAATCGGACCCTCTGTGTATTCAGCACTAGTCCAGAACGCAGCTAGTGCACACAGTCTTAACATCGGTAAATATCACAATCATACCAATCGATATTATCAAAGTACTTCATTTAAATAACCAAACTGGTTACTTGACCTTATGGCCAAGTTACAAATGTATGCCTTGCAAGGCGAAACTTATTAAAAGAGAAATAACAGCAGCGGAAAATCAAATAAACTTCGTGGCGCCATCCAGTATACCACAGTAACTGATCGGGCTCGCATCCCTAAGTAGACGGGTCCTCTTGGAGTTCCTCCTCCAAAGCTGGCGTAATCTCCTCTTCAACTGATATTGTGTTGGGGCAAGGGTGAGTACTTGGTACTCAGCAAGTCATGCACAGAATGCAAGCTAATATACTATATGCATGGCTTGGTACAAAGGAATAGCTCAAGGTATATTTGCGGTAACAGACTTTTGACAAGTAATATAAGTAGATTCAAAGCGTGAGAAATAAGTAAAGCATAAATAACTTTTCAGAAATTTAATAAACATTTTTCCCCATCCTAAACCACATTTCCATCATCTTCATTATTAAACCAACCCAACTTTTCAAATCCAAGTTATTTTCAAAAATCTAACCCTTGTTGTAATTCAGAGCATTGTCGATCGTGGACTCGGCTATTCAAATAGATTCTACACTCTGCAGAGGTTATGCACTTTACCCACAAGATACAATCCACTCACCACGTCACCGTGAATCGCCATACAAGAGTATGCGAATGAGCGATCATAACAAAGCCTTCGGAAGCCTCAAACAACACAGGTGGTCCTCTCTGCTCGTGCTCTACACCATCCCTTCCCTTAGCCAAGGCGAAGTATGGGACCAACACACCGTTAGATGGGTACCTGGCCACACCACGATACGCCTCCCCGCACAATCACACAAAAGGTGTAAGCGACACCACGAGGCTCCACAAGTGAGTCCTTAGCGACTTAGTCAACTAGGGCCGTCCCATTCCAGCCATGTGGTTGCAAGTATGACCCAGTTCAAAGGCTTGCAAGGTTAAGTCCTTAGAGTGACCAGGGCAAGACTACCCGAAAAACCAAATCAACACTCCCAATACCACAACTGGCCCACCTGATTACTCTTGCCACATGCCCCGCCGAAATCATTTATCAAACCCCGCTTGATTACCATGCACCACGTGCCATCAACTTCACATGATACTTTTCCAAAACAGGTTCAATATATCATTAAGTCCACATTAGCATTTGGTTGTTCAAAATCATGTCATGAGCACGAAAGTGTGTCTAAGCAAAGATACTACAACGATCTAAACCCATGTTGGCAATTTAATAATGTCCAACTAGTAAACCACAACTAGGGTGACAAAGGGTCATGGCACATACTTAAGTAATCAAGGTGTCATATAGCAAATTGGTATTTATCTAACCCCATGTTTAAACAAAGTATCTTTCTAATTGAACTAGCATGCAATAGTTTAAATCAAAATAGATTTGAAATAGGATCAACATGGTCAAAGCACAACTTGCCTTCAAAAAGTACTTGTTCTTGGTCTTGAGTTGGATCCTGAGTCAACACTTCTCCTTGAATCCTTCCCAGGCACTTCAACGTCTACTCGTAAAGCGTGCAAATAGCAAATACACAAATAAACACTAGGCAAAAGATCCCAAAACTCCAAATAAAATCCATAAACAGAGAGAACATAATTTTCTGGATTTTTAGAAACTGGAATAAATCAAATTTGGAGTTAAAGCATAAAAGTTATGATTATTTAAAGTTTAAATAATCAATTAAATAATTTTACAGAGAAAAACTTTAGTCCAAAAATTAAATAAAATTTATATTTAGGTAGATCTTAATTTTATACAAATTTAGAAATTTGAATCGCTCAAATCGGAGTTGAAACGCATAAAGTTATAAGCGTTTGAAGTTTGAATCTAAATTTGAAATCATTATTCGAATTAATAAATCATTTTCTTTTTCGGAAATTAATTATTGCGTCGGCATGGACACGTGGCAGCTCTGATTGGCCTGGCGTCGGCCGGTCCATGGGCTTGGTCCACGCTCGGCTCGGGTCCACGGTGGACTCGGTCCACGGCCACGTGGATCGACATGTGGGCCCACTCGGGTGACGTCATCGGCGTCGGCGCTTAGGCGGGTTAGCCAGCGACATGCGGGCCCTCGACACGCGGGCCGCGTGTCGGCGTCGACTGCTGCCAGCGCGTGGGCGGCCCGGCCGCGTCGGTCCAACTTCCCGACACGTGGCGCAATCTCGCCGTTGGTTTGAAAATCAACCCGCGGATTGGATCCAGGGTTTAACACGTTGAAACTACTCGATGCTCGTGGGCGTTCGATCTAGATCGGACGGTCCAGATCTAATCCTATAATCGCACCGCTACGACGCGTGGCGATTGTGAGCCGTTGGATCTTGATCCAACGGCCCGGATCTAATCGGGTTTGGAACACGTGAACTCACCTCAACCGTCCGGACTGGATCCGACGGTGCACAGAGCTTCGCGAGGGTGATGGCCGTGGTGGCGCACGGTGCCGGAGTTGAAGACGACGACGAGCCCAACGGCGTTCCGGGTTGCTCGGCGAGATGAAGGGTCCTTCGGTGCGTCTCGTCGCGGTGAGTCCGGATCTGAGGTCAACGGCGCAGGGACGGCTGACGGCGTGAGCAAGCAAAGACCGCGGGCGAGCAGCGCAACTACGGCGAGCTCAAGACGGCTAAACGGGCGCGACTTAGCCTCGGTGAAGTAGAGAAGGGAGGGCGCGGGATCACGGCGGTCTCGGTATGCCGGGCATTAAATAGCCTCGGCGTCCGTGCGTAAAACGGAAACCTAATTTGCTACTGGCGGCGGCGGCGTGAGTCCAGCTCGGACTCGGAAGACGACGAATCGTGGCCGCCCACGTGGCACAACTAACGCCACGATCGCGGCGCGACCGTCCGGTCCGGACATCGGCTCGGTCGGGTCGGGCGGATCTCACCGTTGGATCTTGATCCAACCGGTTGGGATCGCTTAGGTTGGGAGCTGGTTTGGTTGAGCCAACTGGCTCAGTCGGACTTCGAGTCCGACTCGGCGGATGAACAAGATTGACCCGAGTTGGATTTTCCAGCGATTTAATATTTAAAATAATTCGATAATTCATTTAATTCATTAAAAATAGCAAATGACTCAGAAAAATTCCAGAAAAATTCTGGAAAATATTTTGGATCATTTTGGACTCAAATAAAATATTTCCAATAAAATTTTATTTGCAAAATTAAATTCTTTAATTATTTCAAAATGGAATAAATTCAAATAAATTCCAAATAAATCCAAATAAATTCCAGAAAATTCCAAAAATTCACCAAAGTGCCAAATCACACATGAATTTAAGAAAAGCAAAATTTTGGGATGTTACATGTGCCGAACAAGAAGGAGCTGAAGCAGCTGATTCTGGAGGAAGCCCATGACTCCAAGTATTCCATTCACCCAGGGAGTGCGAAGATGTATCAGGACTTGAAGGAAAGATTCTGGTGGCCAAGCATGAAGCGTGAAGTTGCCGAGCATGTTGCGTTATGCGACATATGTTAGAGAGTTAAGGCAATGCATCAGAGACCAGCGGGATTATTGCAACCGTTGAAGATACCTGAGTGGAAGTGGGAGGAAATCGGAATGGACTTCATTACCGGTTTGCCTAAAACTCAAGGAGGATATGACTCCATATGGGTTATAGTGGATCGCCTGACTAAAGTCGCCCATTTTATCCCTGTGAAGACCACTTATTCGGGAGATAAATTAGTAGAGTTGTATATGACCAGGATCGTCTGTTTGCACGGAGCGCCAAAGGAGATTGTATCGGACAGAGGTACCCAATTTACCTCAAGGTTTTGGAATAAGCTACATGAAGCCATGGGGACCCGTTTGAACTTCAGTACAACCTATCTTCCGCAGACGGATGGACAGACTGAAAGAGTTAATCAGATTTTAGAGGATATGCTAAGAGCTTGTGCCTTGGCTTATCCTACCTCTTGGGATAAGAGTCTGCCGTATGCTGAGTTCAGCTACAATAACAGTTATCAAGCAAGTCTACAGATGCCACCTTTTGAGGCACTGTATGGTCGACCCTGTCGGACGCCATTGAATTGGAATGAGACAGGTGAACGCCGTGTCTTTGGGCCGGATATTCTTCAAGAAGCCGAAGAGCAGATCGCCATGATTAGGGAAAGGTTGAAGATAACTCAGTCGAGGCAAAAGAGCTACGCCGACAATCGTCGCCGGGATCTGAGTTTTGAGCCAGAAGACTTTGTATATCTGAAGTTACACCTCTCAAAGGAGTTAAGAGGTTCCATGCCAAAGGAAAACTCGCACCGCGTTATGTTGGACCATTGTGACACCTCGGAGTGTCGTAATTCCATACAATGTGAATGTTGAGGACAAAATCATGATGGAATGTGGAATTTAGGTTAAAACCTTTCGGCTTGAAATTTGCTCGCGTTTTTGGGCCGTTTGAAGTGTTATGTCGCCACGGAGTGTCGTATCCTTAATTATTGGGCATGATAAGGTTAATTACAGTATGAGATGTGGAATTAAGGTTAAAACTATAGGATATGGAGGTTAATAGCTTTTCCGGGCCGTTTCCGGGGTTTTGGGCCTTCCCGGGGAGTTTGGGCCTTGGTGGGCTTTGGTGGGATGGAGTAGGTCTCCGTAACGGACTAGGTTTGGGTGTGGGGGCTGATAAAAGGGGGTTCCCTGCCCCTCCCTTGCGCCCCACACTGCCCTAGGTGCGCCCCCACCTCTTCCCCATGTGCCCTAGCCGCCACACCTCTCCCTCCCCTCTTGTGCCATGCGCCTCCACCTCCCCCTTTGCCCCCTAATGCTCCCCACCTCTCCTCCACCCCCTTGCTGCCCTAGGGTGGTCTCCACACCTCTGCACCTTGTGGATCCATCTATTGGAGCGAGGAGCGAGGAGCGAGGAGCGAGGAGCGTGGAGCGAGGAGCGATCCGCGAGGAGATGTATTGGGTTTTCATGCGTTGAGCAAAGGTATGATCTTGGGGCTCCTCGGGGATGAGATAGGTACTGTTACTAGGGAGTTTATCAAGTTTTTAGATCAATTGGAGGTGCTAGATTTGAGTATTTTTGGTTAGATCTAGATGTTGCCACATTTCTGTTTTAGGGCAGATTGAGCAGTCGATCTAGGGTTCGCGTTTTTGCCAATTTATATTCCTAATATGTCCGTACAGATGTTGAAGAAGTTGTAGATAATTTAATTATCTTTCCGTGGACATAAAGCACGTTAAATTCTGATCAGCCGTTTGAAAGTTATGGCTCTTTTACCGAGCGTGTTAAAATCTGTGACGTAATTGGAATAGATCACGGTAATCTGTAGATTAGACGACTTTAGAGTCCGAATCAGTCTTTCCTTATGCCTAGAGAAAGTTGGGAAATTTCCTAAGCTACACGAGGATGTAATCGTTTAATTGATTCGGAGTCCCAGAACTCAAGTTATGCTTTTTGCAAGGCTGCTGTCCCGTCTGGACAGAACCTCTGTTTTTAGGTTTTGCGAGTAGTGGGCAATGTTGGGTTAGATGGGGTTTTGCGTACTGTTTTGTGGGCATGATTGTGCGTGTGTGGTGCCTATGTGCAGGTGGTGTGACACCGGGAGTGCCCTCGACTTCCCGCCAATCCGTCGCCGCGGTTGAGGCAAGTGTGTTGTAATGAATAGCGGAATTGTAGGTTGCTTGTGGAGATTAGATGAAAGATTGAATACTTGCTATGATCACTTGCCATGCTTGCTGTTTTCCAATGATATAATGAGTGTGAATATCATGATATGATGCTATGTGTCTTTATTTATCATGATTCGATGCCATGTGTTTATGTGTACTATGACATGATGCCAAATGTTTATGTACAAATGAGATATGATAATTGGCATAGTTGCATGCATGTCATGAGATGGGGCGAGGGCGGTGAGAAAGTCATAACTAGTCCGGGAAGGTCGGTGAGAAAGTTATGACTAGTCCGGAACGCCATTGAGTAAGACCTACATCGTGATTCCATCCACGTGGTGAATGGAAGCGAGGAGTAGGCACCCTCCATCTTCGGGATGGAAGGGGGAAAAGGGTGCATACCGACGGGTGTGTACTCAACCATACCGGTATGAGTTTCCAAGGAGATATGAGCATATGAGCATTGCATTGCATTACATGCATATTGATGATGATATTATTAAGTGTTCATGATTGAGATGATATACATGATGGGAGATGTTTTTGCCATGTTATTGTTCTTGTTGTCCATTACAATATGCTTGCCGAGTTTGAACTCACGCTTGTGTTTTATGTTGTTTTTAGGTACTTTGAGATCGGCATGCGGGACAAAGGGGTTTAGCTACACTTCTACACGTAGCTCCACCATCATAGTCTATACTTAATCACTTGGAGACATGATATTAAGAGTTGTGCCATAAACTTAATGTATGGTTTAATTTAGCATGCTCGTGATCCCTTATTTGCTTCGTTATAGCTTATGAAGTGGTTGAGCGTGGTAGTATTGGCGTAATTTGATGATATGTCCATTTATGTTGATGTTTTAGATGTCGTGTGCTATGATATATCTTGCCATGTTTTTGATATTGTGTTAATTCATGGAAAAACAAAGGAGATGCTGCCGAAATATCGGTTTTTAGCATATGTACCTTTGCTGGAATTTATGTTTAAATGTGGTCTTTAGACGTTGTGTAGCTTATGTTTGGTAGCATTCGGGCATATTAAATGCCGGGGTGTTACAGTTGGTATCAGAGCGGGCTGTAGGTCCTTGGAATGTGTATTTTAGTGTCATGCCATAGGGTACAACTAAAATATGATGTGGAATAACTTAGAAACATGGCTCAGGTTTCAACTAAAACTTTGTTATAGGATAGCAACATTAAAACTTGCAAAAGTGGTATAACTAATCTAAAATTTGACACACACTGGATGCACAGTAGGAAAGGGTATGGGTATCGTTTTCTTTACGCTTAAATATTGTATTTAAGCTATGATGTTGGATGCTTCTTTCGACAATGCTTGTTGCTATGTCAATGTTATATGTTGTGGGGTTGTGGTACCGAAGGGTTTCGGTCACCTCTTTTTGTTTATAGTAAGGGTGAGGTTTGACGGTGTGGCCGGTTAGCGCCATCACCGAAGAACGGTTAACCCCTGTAGGAGAAGAGCGCTTACCCTTTCTGTTGTAGATCGGGTAGTTGATTGGAGACAAAAAGGAAGAGTTAATGGTGGTTTCTTTCGTATGTTCTTTGCCGTTCTGACGGTCGGTGTTCGTTGCTTTTCTTGGCTTTAGTTGAGTTGAACCATGTAGGATCGAAGTATACGAATATAGCAATCAGAGGGGGGGTGAATGATTGTGCGGAAGCTAAAACCAAATTCTTGATCTATTAAAAGTTCACCCCAAAACAGAACCAAATAATTGCCTCGTTTTCGACAAAAACAGAATGACAGAGGTTCAGTAAAACGCGAATTCCTGGAGATCCAACCGTCGGAACGATCTGAAATTTGGACACAAGAAACTAGATTCCAATACGAATCAAACCCAAAAAGAATCAGCTCGATCGGACTTATGGATCAAAAGTTATGAGCTTCGCAAGCTTGCTAATCCAGAACTTGACGAGAATCAATCTAATCAAAACTTCAAAACGAAATAAGATCTTCAAAAGATTAATCAACTAGACTTTGAGAAATTCTAAATCAATACCCTAGAACGGTTTTTGATGGATCAAATCAAGATGAAACTCAACGATCAAAAACCAATCTAGAATTAGAACAAGCATGCAAACAAGAACCAAAACAGAAAACACTGTAGCACGCAAAAATCTTGGAAGAATTGATCTTTATTTCTTTTGTCTAAAATACTCTCATCAAAAGAGTACAAACCCTAAAACCAAGCTCAAGGCTTGATGCGCTCAGCTCTACTTGATTGGATGCCCTTCAACAGGAGACACCCCTCCTATTTAAAGGAGCAAAACACAAGGAGTTCTGAATACAATTCCTAATCTAGAAGGAGTCCGTATTCAACACAACTCCTCTTGGCCCAACCTGGCCGAATACAACTCTTGCACGCGTATGGCAACCCTACCATACTCACGTGACTAACACTTTGCACGCGTATGGCCACCTGCCATACTCACGTGACTAACACTTTGCACGCGAATGACCTCCTGCCATTCTCACGTGACTAACCATTCTTCATGTGCACCATTCTCTTAGCCCGAACGTCCCGCATGACATCCTTGACCACCAAGACCTCAGTTCCTCCCTGAACCTAGTCCCGAACCTCAGCTCCTCCATGAACCTAGTTCCGGTCGCGTCATCGACCACGTTCGTCTTCGAGCAATACACGCACATGAACAAACCACAAAATAATTCCGAGCACAAGTCCACGACTTGACTCACATTAATCCATGCAACTACTCACACGAGCATTGCATAAAATCCACTTCAAAATAAGCATCATGAAATTCTCACAAATTTCATAATCTCAAAAACAAAATCAAAATTCAATCTCAAAATCACTCAAAAACCCATTCACGACGGACCAAAAAAATTGGTCCGCGCATATGTAAAACTTCTTGTTTTTCAATAACTTGGTTTGGCACAACAACCTTCAAAAACACATTTCTGACCAGACCAAAAAAGTTGGTGCATCGTACATGTGAAAACGAGGTTGTCAAAAGCATGTTTACAAAGGACCAAAAAGTTGGTGCATGCATACATGGGAGAATGAGGTTGTCAAAAGCATGTTTACAAAGGACCAAGAAAGTTGGTCTGTTGTACATGGGAGAATGAGGTTGTCAAAAGCATGTTTACAAAGGACCAAGAAAGTTGGTCTGTCGTACATGGGAGAATGAGGTTGTCAAAAGCATGTTTACAAAGGACCAAGAAAGTTGGTCCGTCGTAGATGGGAAACTTACTGTTTTTTTTAAGTTTAGTCCGGCGCCAAAGCGAAACTTACTGTTTCTTGTCAAATTGTCAAAACACATGAACAAACACATTTTTGCAAATTCAATTCTAAGCCAATTTTTTAGCACATGATTTCACAAACCAAAAGAAAAGTGTTTTGTATTGGATTTCCGTGGATCGTTCCGTATGCGGTGTGTGGGTTTGTCTTTCTTGGTTAAAGACGAAGAAGAGGAGTCTAGGGTTGCGCTCCTTTCGGGCGCCTTTCCAGTTTTAATGCTTAGTTCGTTGATTTCTTTATGGGGAAGAAGCATTCGATTTATTCCTGTGTTTGTCTTTCTCCGAGGTTAAAGGAGTTTTGCGGAGTTGTGCCGCACTGGCCGTCAGGGCTGAAGTTCAGTGGCTTTGTAGGAGTAAGTGGTGTTTGATTTCGTCATTTCTTGGTTTAAGAAATCATCTTTGAAAGCCCCTCTTGAGTCGTGAAAGTTAGGGGTTTGGTGTTAAGGTTTTATTTGAAAAGGTTAATGGAGCACTTGGTTCCCTTTCGAGAAAACTGTCTTTCAACCTTTTTCCTTATGGGAGTCCTTGAGATATAAAAGTGTTTTGGAGAATTCCTTTGCATGACCAAGTTTGGGTTTGCCTCGTTGCAATTTTGAGAGTCAAATTTCCTTATGAATTTGGGATGAGTTTTAAAACTAAAATGCTGCAAACAAAGTAAGTAGTCTTTTGACTGAAATCGTTTTTCCCTAGTAAGAATTGATGTTTTAGGTAACAATGTGGTTTATGGATTGATGTGTTGCTAAGTTAAATTTTGAGTTGAATCAAATTCAATATGAGTAAAATCTCTAGCTTGTGAATAAATAGACTACTAGTGTTGTAGTTTACTCTCAGCAAGAATGATTGAAGGCGTTAATGTACAGGCTTGGAATCTGTTGTTTTGCTATAAAAGTGCTTATGACCCCCGATCATGTTTAAAAGTTTTAAACCCGGATGCATAGTTAAAACATTAAGATGATGTAGACTGTTGTTACCATTAAAGAAACTTTGCTGGTTGTTTAAAGATGTTTTAATTTAATGGAGTAGTAGAGGAATTTAATTGTGTTGCCTAGTGACTTTAATTTGGGAGTTGATTAGAGTTGCTATTTACGTTGTTGCAAACTACTAGTATATTTGGAAGTATGCAGTTGTGTCCCTTCAATGCTAGTTTTGATATCAATTGAGAGGACATAAGACTATTTGTTAATGAGGTTGTTAAGAACATTGTGCTAATCTAATTTATTAAATCCAATTTAATAGTTGGAGTATGTTGTGATGGGATGAACAATGGATAATAATCATGATGCAAGATTTTAATCTTAATGATTGCATATCTTAGAATCCTATTTGCGAATTTTATCTTGTAGAGATATTACTTAATGGTTGAAATCATTTTATAGATTGAACAAGTTTCAATTGTCAAGATTTTGATATAAGGATGGTATATAAGCGTACGTTGATCCCGCTTAAGAATCATTGAAGTCGCTTGTTAACTGAATAAGTTTCGATTGTCGAGATGTTTTCATATAGGTGGTATGAAAGTTATTGGTTGGTCACGCTGAAAGTTTTGTTGGAGCACTTGTTTCAAATCTAGAATATGATGTTATTTGTTATGTTGGTCAGTGGGGATCTTGTTGACTTAGCCTTCGTGGGATGACTTTTAAGTAAGCATCATAAACTTTATTTATTGGGGAAGATAATGGGAGAAAGAATTTGTTTTAAAGATCTTGTTGCAACCTGAGGGGTTTCCCGATGAGTAGAAAGGTGTAATTTGAATGTTTAAAAAGGATAAGAATAGGGTTTCATGTTGAGCTCATGTTTAAAACCTTCTGGACTGGTTTGGTTGGTTGCCATCTTGGTTGAATGCTTTCGGTTGAGGTGCTTCTTATGTTGAGTTTCAGAGTTTCCCCAAAACTCGTAGTGTTTGGTGTCGACCTTTAGTTATGGCGAATTTGTTTAGTTCGTGTTGTCGGTTGAGTTTACATCCAAAAGATTTAAGTGGATCGCGCTCCTTCGCGTCCACATTGGATTATCTTTGGAATAAATTTTTAAAGGAAACAGATAGATACAGTGGGTTGTGTTGGAAACTCGTGAGATTTAATTTGTAACTCTTTTTGGCTAGAGTTGGAGTTATTTTGAGAAATGTGTGTGATGTTTGCGAGTGCTTCAAACAGGTGGATTTTATGAATGTTTTACAAAGTGATTTTGTTAGTGAGGTGTTCCCCTTTTGGAAATGAGTTTCCCTCTTCTTGAGAAAATTTGTGATGGTTGTGGGAGCAGTTGCTCGACTTGAAATTTTGATGTTCTCTTCCAAGCTGTTGGATTTGAATGAAATGCAATGATTTGCAAGTTCAGTTTTCAATTGATGTGGGTTCTTTTACGACATGGTGTTTTATCACAATTATCTTTGCCGTCATAGCCTCTATGAATTTCCGCAACCTTCAATGTTAATTGTGTTTCCATTATTTGATACCGAGGAAGAAGTCATTTGGCGAATGACTATTCGAATCGTTGTTGCATGATGAATGAAGGGTGAAGAAGGAAAAGCGAGACATTGATTATGCATAATTAATCATAAAGGAGTCGACGAGCCAGGTCGGTGAGAAAGTCATATAAGGATATATGACTAATCCGGAGTGCTCTTGAAAAGTTTGCATTCATGTTGTGAATCGAGATGTCCATTTCATTCTAGTATGAAAAGAAAGAGTAAAGAATTTCTGGTATGTTGGGTGTGTTAAAGGGGATTTGTGTTTCCTTTGCATCTTGGTTTAGAAAGTTAAACTGAATGCTCTTGGGTTGTTATCGACCTAAGCATTAGGTGTTGTTAGTAGTGGATCGTAAATGGTTTAAAGGTGAGGAGTAAAGGAAGGATGAGTTTGACTCAATTCAAACCTTCTTGGAGAATTGTGCCGTTGATGTGTTCCTCGATAGGGTTGAATAAGTACTAGTGGACCACTTGGTGGTTGCTAGTAATTGCTTTTCCTTTTCGAAGTGTATTGGATCTTTTGTCGCTGATCTATGAGCGAGTTGAGTCCACGGTAGCATTTTGTTCGGTTGTTACTGTTCTTGCGGGTTTTAAGAACTTTGGTTTTAAAGAAAGCCTTTCCTTTTGATCTTAGTGGTGGGTATTGGTCTTTTGTAAAATATAAATCTTTAGCATGGTTATAAACACCGTTTGTTCAAACAGTGGGTTGTCTTGGAGTGTCGTGTCTCTCTTGGCTCGCGTCGTCTTGTTTACGGCGAACCATTGTAGAGAGGTTGATGTGTGAAAACACATTTGTGCGTGGGAGTTGAAGAGGGTTCTAGCGGTTGAAGCCGTGTTCTTCTGGAGAGTAGCATTGCTTAAGAGATCAGGCACTTTAGTGCCAAGGAATGTATCGAATGAGGAGTGTGAAACCGTTTTCTTTCGGGGTCCTTTTGGCAATTGAGGTGAAGGAGGAACCGTGCGAGGTTGCACTTTGTTGAGCTAAATCAACATTTCCTCACCAAGGGTTGGTTTTGAGAACTCGCTTAACGTTGTTCCGGTTTGAGTCTTTGTGTGAATGTTATATGTTGTAAGGAAGTCTTTTGTCCCTCGGGGACTTTGTTGTTGATTTTGTTGGCGTTCGTCGGATTTGAGGTCGAATCCTGTTTAAGGGGGGTATAATGTGACACCTCGGAGTGTCGTAATTCTATACAATGTGAATGTTGAGGAAAAAAACTTGATGGAATGTGGAATTTAGGTTAAAACCTTTCGGCTTGAAATTTGCTCGCGTTTTTGGGCCGTTTGAAGTGTTATGTCGCCACGGAGTGTCGTATCCTTAATTATTGGGCATGATAAGGTTAATTACAGTATGAGATGTGGAATTAAGGTTAAAACTATAGGATATGGAGGTTAATAGCTTTTCCGGGCCGTTTCCGGGGTTTTGGGCCTTCCCGGGGGAGTTTGGGCCTTGGTGGGCTTTGGTGGGATGGAGTAGGTCTCCGTAACGGACTAGGTTTGGGTGTGGGGGCTGATAAAAGGGGGTTCCCTGCCCCTCCCTTGCGCCCCACACTGCCCTAGGTGCGCCCCCACCTCTTCCCCATGTGCCCTAGCCGCCACACCTCTCCCTCCCCTCTTGTGCCATGCGCCTCCACCTCCCCCTTTGCCCCCCATTGCTCCCCACCTCTCCTCCACCCCCTTGCTGCCCTAGGGTGGTCTCCACACCTCTGCACCTTGTGGATCCATCTATTGGAGCGAGGAGCGAGGAGCGATCCGCGAGGAGATGTATTGGGTTTTCATGCGTCGAGCAAAGGTATGATCTTGCGGCTCCTCGGGGATGAGCTAGGTACTGTTATTAGGGAGTTTATCAAGTTTTTAGATCAATTGGAGGTGCTAGATTTGAGTATTTTTGGTTAGATCTAGATGTTGCCACGTTTCTGTTTTAGGGCAGATTGAGCAGTCGATCTAGGGTTCGCGTTTTCGCCAATTTATAATCCTAATATGTCCGTACGGATGTTGAAGAAGTTGTAGATAATTTAATTATCTTTCCGTGGACATAAAGCACATTAAATTCCGATCAGCCGTTTGAAAGTTATGGCTGTTTTACCGAGCGTGTTAAAATATGTGACGTAATTGGAATAGATCACGGTAATCTGTAGATTAGACGACTTTAGATTCCGAATCAGTCTTTCCTTATACCTAGAGAAAGTTGGGAAATTTCCTAAGCTACGCGAGGATGTAATCATTTAATTGATTCGGAGTCCCAGAACTCAAGTTATGCTTTTTGCAAGGCTGCTGTCCCGTCTGGACAGAACCTCTGTTTTTAGGTTTTGCGAGTAGTGGGCAATGTTGGGTTAGATGGGGTTTTGCGTACTGTTTTGTGGGCATGATTGTGAGTGTGTGGTGCCTATGTGCAGGTGGTGTGACACCGGGAGTGCCCTCGACTTCCCGCCAATCCGTCGCCGCGGTTGAGGCAAGTGTGTTGTAATGAATAGCGGAATTGTAGGTTGCTTGTGGAGATTAGATGAAAGATTGAATACTTGCTATGATCACTTGCCATGCTTGCTGTTTTCCAATGATATAATGAGTGTGAATATCATGATATGATGCTATGTGTCTTTATTTATCATGATTCGATGCCATGTGTTTATGTGTACTATGACATGATGCCAAATGTTTATGTACAAATGAGATATGATAATTGGCATAGTTGCATGCATGTCATGAGATGGGGCGAGGGCGGTGAGAAAGTCATAACTAGTCCGGGGAAGGTCGGTGAGAAAGTTATGACTAGTCCGGAACGCCATTGAGTAAGACCTACATCGTGATTCCATCCACGTGGTGAATGGAAGCGAGGAGTAGGCACCCTCCATCTTCGGGATGGAAGGGGGAAAAGGGTGCACACCGACGGGTGTGTACTCAACCATACCGGTATGAGTTTCCAAGGAGATATGAGCATATGAGCATTGCATTGCATTACATGCATATTGATGATGATATTATTAAGTGTTCATGATTGAGATGATATACATGATGGGAGATGTTTTTGCCATGTTATTGTTCTTGTTGTCCATTACAATATGCTTGCTGAGTTTTGAACTCACGCTTGTGTTTTATGTTGTTTTTAGGTACTTTGAGATCGGCATGCGGGACAAAGGGGTTTAGCTACACTTCTACACGTAGCTCCACCATCATAGTCTATACTTAATCACTTGGAGACATGATATTAAGAGTTGTGCCATAAACTTAATGTATGGTTTAATTTAGCATGCTCGTGATCCCTTATTTAGCCGTTATAGCTTATGAAGTGGTTGAGCGTGGTAGTATTGGCGTAATTTGATGATATGTCCATTTATGTTGATGTTTTAGATGTCGTGTGCTATGATATATCTTGCCATGTTTTTGATATTGTGTTAATTCATGGAAAAACAAAGGAGATGCTGCCGAAATATCGGTTTTTAGCATATGTACCTTTGCTGGAATTTATGTTTAAATGTGGTCTTTAGACGTTGTGTAGCTTATGTTTGGTAGCATTCGGGCATATTAAATGCCGGGGTGTTCTGATTGGTATCGAGCGGGCTTTGTAGGTCCTTGGAATGTGTATTTTAGTGTCATGCCATAAGGTACAACTAAAATATGATGTGGAATAACTTAGAAACATGGCTCAGGTTTCAACTAAAACTTTGTTATAGGATAGCAACATTAAAACTTGCAAAAGTGGTATAACTAATCTAAAATTTGACACACACTGGATGCACAGTAGGAAAGGGTATGGGTATCGTTTTCTTTACGCTTAAATATTGTATTTAAGCTATGATGTTGGATGCTTCTTTCGACAATGCTTGTTGCTATGTCAATGTTATATGTTGTGGGGTTGTGGTACCGAAGGGTTTCGGTCACCTCTTTTTGTTTATAGTAAGGGTGAGGTTTGACGGTGTGGCCGGTTAGCGCCATCACCGAAGAACGGTTAACCCCTGTAGGAGAAGAGCGCTTACCCTTTATGTTGTAGATCGGGTAGTTGATTGGAGACAAAAAGGAAGAGTTAATGGTGGTTTCTTTCGTATGTTCTTTGCCGTTCTGACGGTCGGTGTTCGTTGCTTTTCTTGGCTTTAGTTGAGTTGAACCAAAAGAAAAGTGTTTTGTATTGGATTTCCGTGGATCGTTCCGTATGCGGTGTGTGGGTTTGTCTTTCTTGGTTAAAGACGAAGAAGAGGAGTCTAGGGTTGCGCTCCTTTCGGGCGCCTTTCCAGTTTTAATGCTTAGTTCGTTGATTTCTTTATGGGGAAGAAGCATTCAATTTATTCCTGTGTTTGTCTTTCTCCGAGGTTAAAGGAGTTTTATGGAGTTGTGCCGACACTGTTTGTCAGGGCTGAAGTTCAGTGGCTTTGTAGGAGTAAGTGGTGTTTGATTTCGTCATTTCTTGGTTTAAGAAATCATCTTTGAAAGCCCCTCTTGAGTCGTGAAAGTTAGGGGTTTGGTGTTAAGGTTTTATTTGAAAAGGTTAATGGAGCACTTGGTTCCCTTTCGAGAAAACTGTCTTTCAACCTTTTTCCTTATGGGAGTCCTTGAGATATAAAAGTGTTTTGGAGAATTCCTTTGCATGACCAAGTTTGGGTTTGCCTCGTTGCAATTTTGAGAGTCAAATTTCCTTATGAATTTGGGATGAGTTTTAAAACTAAAATGCTGCAAACAAAGTAAGTAGTCTTTTGACTGAAATCGTTTTTTCCTAGTAAGAATTGATGTTTTAGGTAACAATGTGGTTTATGGATTGATGTGTTGCTAAGTTAAATTTTGAGTTGAATCAAATTCAATATGAGTAAAATCTGTAGCTTGTGAATAAATAGACTACTAGTGTTGTAGTTTACTCTCAGCAAGAATGATTGAAGGCGTTAATGTACAGGCTTGGTATGCACCGAATCAGTTCTTCAGATTCCAGCCACAGAATGCAGCAAGAGCACCGTCACCAGCACCGAGGCCTGCTAATCAGAACTATCAGACCCCAGCTCAAGCCAGGAACCCCGCATCGAGCAATCAACAAGGAGCAGTGAAACGCTGCTATACCTGCAATGAGCTAGGACATTTCACCAACAGCTGCCCCAAGAAGACAGCAGGAGTGACCCCAGTTCGCTTCAACCTGGGTTCTACGCCAACCAGGACACCTGCACAGCCAGGAGCTGCAACCCAGACCGTGGTGAGAGGCCGAGTCAACCATGTCACCGCAGATGCACTTCAGAATGCTACGGACGTCGTACTGGGTAAGTTACTTGTTAACTCAGTACCTGCAACAGTTTTGTTCGACTCTTGAGCTTCGCATTCATTTGTTTCTCGAGATTTTGTTTCCAAGAATGATTTGGAGATTGTAGATCTTAAATGCATGCTTATAGTTCAAACCCCTGGTTCCGAACTCCGAACGAAAGTAGGATGTTCTGGGGTACGAATTTTAATAGATGGGATAGAGTTTCTAGCAAACCTTATTATGTTGGAAACCCAAACCTTAGATGTTATCTTGGGAATGGACTGGTTATCCCAGCACAAGGCCGTGTTGGACTGTGGACGAAGAGTCATATCAGTTGAGAGTCCATGTGGAAAGAAAGTGGAATTCCAAGCGACTGTCGTTCGTGATGGACAGTTGATGGTCAACAGTGCGAAGACAATCAGCATAAAGGATGTTTCAGTGGTGAATGAGTATCCGGATGTATTTCCTAAAGATTTACCTGGTATGCCACCAGACAGGGACAAAGAGTTTGTGATAGAGTTGGTACCCGGAATGGCACCCGTAGCCAAGAGACCTTACCGGATGTCCACCGAAGAATTGGTAGAGATGAAGAAACAATTTGAGGAGTTGATGGAAAAAGGATTCATCCGACCGAGTTCGTCGCCATGGGGAGCACCAGTGTTGTTCGTCAGGAAGAAGGACGGGAGTTTCAGGATGTGCATTGATTACTGTGCACTCAATGAAGTCACCGTGAAGAACAAGTATCTGCTACCCAGGATCGATGACCTGTTTGATCAGTTGATAGGAGCCGGAGTTTTCTCCAAGATCGATCTGAGATCGGGATACCATCAGCTGAAGATTCGATCAGAGGATATTCCGAAGACCGCATTCTCGTCAAGATATGGACATTACAAGTTCACTGTTATGTCCTTCGGTCTGACGAATGCGCCAGCTTATTTCATGAATATGATGAATAAGGTTTTCATGGAGTATTTGCATAAGTTTGTCGTCGTGTTCATAGATGACATTCTCGTTTACTCCAAGTCAAGGGAAGAGCACGCAGAACATCTGAGGCTAGTTCTGGAGAAGCTGAGGGAACATCAACTCTTCGCCAAGTTCAGTAAGTGTGATTTTTGGAAGGACAATGTGGAATTCCTTGGACATGTGATGACCGCAGAAGGAGTCGCCGTTGATCCGAGCAAGGTGGAAGCTGTGTTGCATTGGGAACAACCGAAGACTGTGACCCAGATATGGAGTTTCCTTGGAATGGCTGGTTACTACCGCCGCTTCATTGAAGGCTTTCCCAGGATTGCGAGACCTCTTACGCAATTATTGAAAAAGGAGAAGAAGTTTACATGGACGCCGGAGTGCGAGAAAGGATTTTAGGAACTAAAGAAGCGATTGACATCAGCACCGGTGTTAGTTTTACCGGACGTCAACCAAAGCTTTGATATTTATTGTGATGCGTCGCGCCAAGGACTTGGATGTGTGCTGATGCAAAATAGAAAGGTTGTTGCTTATGCATCAAGGCAGTTGAGGCCGCGTGAGGAGAATTACCCAACACATGACCTAGAGTTAGCTGCCGTAGTGCATGCTTTGAAGTTATGGCGTCATTATTTCATCGGAAATAGATGTGAGGTATTGTAACATCCTCAAATTTATAAAAATTTTAAAATCAAATATTAAAATGTGAAATTACTTTCATGATGCATTTCTTGATTTTATGTGCATTCAGTGAATTAGCACTTGAATGGAAATGAATATAGGAATTAAGAAAAGAGAGAAAAAGAGAACTAGTAAAATGGTAAAAGATTAAAATTACCATAGTAAATTTTGGGATAACCTTGGAATACCCTAGAAATCACCTTTGGCTGGTCAAAAGTAGATGTGAATCCAATTGCAAGTTGATAAGATAAATTTAATGAAGAAACTTATCCTTGACCAGGCCTTGTCAGAATTTTGTAGCAAATTCTAGACCGTTCCAGCACTTAAGATTTTTACCATGCGAGATAAGTTTCTTTATACTTGTCCACGAAAATTTACAAAAATTATTGACTGCATTTACTATTTCTTCTTATTTAATCTTTCCAATCCTGAAATTCTGCAAAACGCAGTTAAATAATTTTTACAAAATAAATACTAAGGTTCTAGTTCTGAAATTTTTATGATATATCCCTGACACTAATTTAGACCTTGTGTAAAAATATAAAAAAAATTATTAAGTTCATTTAAGCTCTCAAATAAATCCTTTTCCGGATTTAGGAATTCTGTATAATCTTCATTGTCAGAATTTTAATAAAATATTTACTGCGAATTTTAATCCCAAATTTTTATTAAAGGTAGAAAACTTATCCAAGACTGTCCACAAAAATTTTAGAAAAATCTGTATGTGATTTGACCACTCAAATAAATACGTTTGCTCTGTGCTGTACTGTTTTAGAGGGGGAAACGAACTTGGTTTGCTCTCTGTGTCCGACAAATGGGCCCTTGTCCCCACCGGTCAGCTCTTCCTTGCTCTCTTCTTCTCCACGGCTCCAGAATCAGCTACGCCATTCCTTCCCTCTGTCCAAGCAAAACCAAGTAAGGAATTGACCAATTTAATGAGCTGCCGTATACTGCCAAAACCCGGCCACCGCAGCACCGACATTGCCCTGTGCCGTCGCAAAAATCGAGCCGCTATTCCAGCAGCAACCAAACCGAATTCACACCCTGTAGCCACTGCCATTGATGCCTATTTAAGCAACTAGAACTGCACTTGGAGCATCACCTCGCTCCCCAGAACTTCACCACTGCCGCACAAGGCTCCAATTTGGGACACCTTTGCTTCTAGCCATGCTCTGGCTAACTTTTCCATTGCCGGTCACCATGGATGAACTCCTGCTCCACCATGCTATTCTTCAATTCCTTGTTCTAAGAGCATCATCACTCATCACTGATCAAAACCCCCAAGTCCATTGGTCCTTCCCTTAGCCGTGCGGCTACTGCCACGGAGCTCCCCTGCCGCCGGCGCTCCTCACCGTTGCGCCACCACTACAAGCCGTCGTAACTCCGGTTGTCGCTTCCTGTGGACTCGGTGAGACCCCAGCATGCCATTTTTGGCTTCACCTCTTCTTTCCCATGCTTGCCTTGACTGCTAGCTACGCCACCTGAAGCTTACTCCCATGGCGGTACTGTAGCTTCGAGCTACTGTTCAACCAAGTAGAAGATTTCCATCTTAGTTAAATCTATGTGCATATGTATCATATAAAACCTTCAACTAAGTTTGCAATTAACGAGGTGTAGCAGAGAGACCATTAGGAAATAAACATGGTTGGTTGTCTAGTTTAGAATAATAGGTAAGTTACAAACTTGTTAGACTGAAATAAAAACTCCTATTGCAGTCATGCTTAATACCTCAAAGAAATAATCTAGCTTTCTTAACTCAAGCAACATTGTAGTCCACTGGTATTGCGCCATGAAAGCTCTTGAACAGTAAATTGTAAACTAGAATAATGGTTTAACAATGTACGTGACAAAGTAGAGCCATCCACTCACATGGTTGGTGAACTTTTAGTCATCAGGTAAAAGAATATAAGTTAGACCCTTGAATGATTTCCATTGGTTCAGACAATTAGTTTTAATGAAAATTTACTAAACTCTAACATAAGTTTTGATTGGAACAATCCTCCCGAATAGATTTACCGACATGAAAGTAACATAGGGAACCCTGTATGAGTTGGTGTTTTGAAAATAAAAATAGGAAGTTCATAGCCCTACGATAATAATCAAGATTCCGGCATAAGATGTCATACTCAAAAGTAAAATAAACTTTAATTAGATTTAAACTAATTTTGCTCGTAACCTTACCTTTCCTGTGCCTCTGACCAGAATATAAGTTACAATGAAAGATGTAAGTATTAGTATTAACACTTGTAAAATCTGTATTTAAATACCTCTAGTTCAATACTAGTTAATCTTGCAATGATAATTCACATGCATGCAATCTAGGACATCTTGTTTAAAGCCGTAATGCTCTTTTAATTGAAAACATCGCGGATAAAAGTGGAATGTTGCGGAAATAAATTTGAAACACTCTTAGTGATACCCCCAGCTAATTCCTGAGAAATGGATAAATAATTCTTTAAGTTGCAGCCGCAAACATAAAATCTAAAATCGAATCTGTTATCGCGTAAACTTTAATAACACTTAAGCCTTTTCGGTAACCCATAGAATAACTCGTCTAAATGCAAATTTTAGGATGAATAACTCAGAACCACTCTTTGGTATTTGGACTACCACATTATAGAAAAATATTTAAATTTAATCTTGCTTTGCATCTGAATCCCGTTAGTATAATAACCTTAAGTGTTATGGTTAAACAGCACATTTATTGAATAATTTTCGCATAAGGGAACTTTAGTTAAAATGCTTGCACCATAAGAATGATGGTGTAACCATGTAAATACAACCAATAGTCTCATTCGGTAAACCCAACTCGTATAAATCATTTGTTGGTACAGATTTGAGCTAGGTCTATGTTAAACCTTAGTGATCACTTATATAGAAAACATCTCGGATAAAAGTCAAATATCGTAGAATTAACTCTAAAACATTCTTAAAGACATCCCCAGCTAATGCCAGAAAAATGAGTGAAAGAACATGTATAGTATAGTTACAAACTTAGAATGAAACTTGATCCGATTAGCGTTACTTTTGTGATCACTTAAGCCTATTCGGTAGCCCGTAAAACATCTCGTCTAATTACAAATTTTGTGAAGAATAGCCTAGAAATGGTCTTTAGGATATGATTTGCAGTAATATAGAAAAATACTGTTATTTCATCTTGCTTAGGATCTAAATCCTAATAGAACAAAACCCGTTCATAATAAAGTTGCAAGAAAGGAATATTATGAATAGTAAAGTTTAAGAAACTTGTAACCAATGTATACTTCTATTAATCCAAACAAGTTTTGCTTCTTGAATTCGGAGTTTAACGTATTTAAATTTACAATCTTAGCTTCCTGAATTCGTAAAAATAAAATAAGAATGAATCATAAGGAATAGGTATCTGTGCAATGCAGCCCTCAAACTGTTAAACAGTAGTAAAGACCCATGCTTGTTTCGTGTAATGTTTGTCAGTTGAATTTCCATCTGATTTCCTTTTGCCCTTATTGAAACTGTTATTTGCCATTTGCTATCTTTTCCGCTATACGACGTGTAGAATCCGACGTCTCGGACTTCGTCATCGACAATCTCAAGATTACGTCTTCGACTCGTCGCTAAAGACAACAAATAGCAAGGCAAGCACCCCTTTGAGCATTTTGAACCCAAATTTCATAATCAACTAAAATGTGATTAAGATTCTTCCTGCATGCTTATATTTCGATAAATCCTTATTTTGCGTTACTTGGTAGCTATAACCCATATTTGAGGATTTCTGAATATTGTTGACATAAGCTCCATGATAACCCTAGGAATGGGTAGATTCATATGTCAGATGGGAATAACGCTTAATAATTGCATTTGCTTAGTAATGCTTAGAAAATGTCAGCGACATTTACACCCACACCTTTCTTTATGAAATCTTTTATGGTTTATTTAAGCAGTAAAGGATACTGGTAGTTTGATAAAAATGAAAATAAAACTACTGTTTTGATATGGGTGATTATTGGCAATAGCTGGTTGTACATGTTTTAACGTGTACGTAGTTAGGGTGGAGTTATCGCCCATGTCACTTTAAGGACCGAACATGGTGTCCCGCGATCCAAGATAACCGTACATCCACAAGTACTGGACTGGGACAGTCTTAACTTATTAAATTATTTGGGGATTAGCTTTGCACATTGGTAGGCAATTGTAGCACGGGCATTCCGAATATTGGTTTGCTCGAGGGAGGTGTCATCACCGAGGTGTTGGCATCTGCCGTTGTAACGGTGTACGCCTGGCTATGAATTTGGGGCTGTTGTTGTACCATTTGAGCCGCGGGCTCCTGAATACTATTGCTTCACCGTTTGTTTGCTTCCATCATAGTCAGGAGTAACGTCATTGGGCTAGTGCAAAGTTAAGGTCCAAGTAACGAACAGTTTCGTTATGAACTCTCTGGCGGCACACCAAAGGAAGTGTGCTAATGTACTGCCACAAAGGGAGAACATATCTTGTGGGTAAAGCTGTACAACTCTGCAGAGATTAAACTAATCGATTAGCCGTGTCCACGGTTATGGACGACTTGGTGAACCCACACTAAGTTAGTTGTTTTCTATTTTTGAAAACCTTGGTAAAAGACTTTGGAAAATGTTTCACGACTGATAAATATCACTTGTCGTTGTATTTTCTTTTGTAAGACCATGGAGGGTCTTGTTCGTTATTTTACTCACAAAAGGGCCGTGAGTAAAATGTTATTATCCTTTTTATTACTTGTTATCTCAATTACTTATCAAACTGTCTTAAAATTTTATTTACGCTTTCCATTACTATTCAGTATTACTTCATTCAAAACTTTCGCTTTATGCAAAACAACCGTAGAAACCCACTTTCTATTCAAATTTGCATATACTCCAGGTTTTGCAAACACTACAAGTCTTCTTTGAGTACGCAACGTACTCACCCTTGCTATTATTGTTGTTTTTAGACAGGATATCTCGGCAGATATCTTTGCGACGCGCAGAAAGCGGGATTATTAACGACAGTTCTTTCTAAGGCTTTACCTTGTCAGTTGCCTGTGGATTATGTGGCAAACTACAAGACATATGATTCTTTTGGCTATGTTTAGTCGACCTTCTCGGACATATTGTATCAATACTTCCGCTGTAATAAAATATGAAACTTTTGTATGGTTGTGATTCCAAATTGTGTTTTGTGCGTGCCAGCCACTGATCATGGGAATGGTACAGTATGCACATTAGAACCTTACTTTTATGTTTGCACTGTAGCATAAAAGTGAGGGTCTCATAGGTATATACGGACCATAAGAGCCTTAAGTACATATTCACTCAATCGGATCTGAATATGAGGCAAAGGAGATGGTTGGAGTTGATCAAGGATTACAATATCGGAATCCATTACCATCCCGGAAAGGCCAACGTGGTGGCTGATGCTTTGAGTCGGAAAAGCCATACTGTGAATATGTTGATAGCCACGAGTCAGGATGATCTATGCCAGGATTTTAAGAGAATGCAGATTCAAGTGGTACCAAAAGGATTTTTGGCCGCATTGGAAGTAAAGCCTACCCTGGAAGACCAGAACCGAGAAGGACAGAAGGATGATGACAAGGTCCAGAGAATCAAGTCCAAGATGGAGGAAGGCAAGGCAAAGGACTTCAAGCTAGATGAGCAGGTCACGTTGTGGATGAAGAATCGTATTTGTGTGCCGAACAAGAAGGAGTTGAAGCAGTTGATTCTGGAAGAAGCCCATGACTCCAAGTATTCCATTCACCCCGGAAGTGCCAAGATGTATCAGGACTTGAAGGAAAGGTTCTGGTGGCCAAGCATGAAGCGTGAAGTTGCCGAGCATGTTGCGTTGTGCGACGTATGCTAGAGAGTCAAGGCAATGCACCAGAGACCAGCAGGGTTGCTGTAGCCGTTAAAGATACCTGAGTGGAAGTGGGAGGAAATCGGAATGGATTTCATTACTGGTTTTCCTAAAACTCAAGGAGGATATGACTCCATATGGGTTATAGTGGATCACCTGACTAAAGTCGCCCATTTCATCCCTGTGAAGACCACTTACTCGAGAGACAAATTAGCCGAAGAAGATTGTATCGGGCAGAGGTACCCAATTTACCTCAAGATTCTGGAATAAGCTACATGAAGCTATGGGGACCCGTTTGAACTTCAGTACAGCCTATCATCCGCAGACGGATGGACAAACCGAAAGAGTTAATCAGATTTTGGAGGATATGCTAAGAGCTTGTGCATTGGCTTATGCTACCTCTTGGGATAAGAGTTTGCCGTATGCTGAGTTCAGCTACAATAACAGTTATCAGGCAAGTCTACAGATGTAACCATTGGAGGCACTGTATGGTCGATCCTGTCGAACGCCATTGAATTGGGATGAGACAGGAGAACGCCGTGTCTTTGGCCCGATATTCCCAAGAAGCTGAAAAGCAGATTGCCATGATCAGGGAAAGGTTGAAGATAGCCCAATCAAGACAAAAGAGTTACGCTGATAACCGACGCCGAGATCTGAGTTTTGAACCAGAAGACTTTGTATACCTCAAAGTCACACCTCTTAAAGGAGTTAAGAGATTCCATGCCAAAGGAAAACTCGCACCGCGTTATGTTGGACCATTTAAGATTTTGAGCCGCCGAGGCGAAGTTGCTTACCAGCTGGAGTTGCCGCAATCGTTGGCAGGAGAACATGATGTGTTTCATGTGTCCCAACTAAAGAAGTGTCTCCGAGTGCCAGATGAGCAAACACCCTTGGAATCGATAGAGCTGCAAGAAGATCTTACTTACAAGGAGCACCCGTGAAGATTCTGGACACCATGGATCGAGAGACAAGAAACTAGTCAACACGTTTCTGCAGAGTTCAGTGGAGCAATCATGCGGAAAGTGAAGCAACTTGGGAGCGTGAAGAGGATTTGAAGAAAGAGTTTCCGAATCTATTCCGTAGTCAGCCTTAAATCTCGGGGACGAGATTCTGTTAAGGGGGGAGGTTTGTAACATCCCAATTTTTGCTTTTCATGAAATTAAATATTAATTTGCATTTTTTGTGAATTTTTGGAATTTTCGGAATTTATTTGGATTTAATTTGAATTTCTTCCCTTTTGAAATAATTAAAGAATTAAAAGTTCAAATAAATTTTTGTTGAAAATACTTTATTTGAGTCCCAAATGCCCTAAAATATTTTCTAGAATTTTTCTGGAATTTTTCCGAGTATTTTGCTATTTTTCTTGAATTAAATGAATTTCTGGAAATTAATTTGAATATTTAATCGCTGGAAATTCCAAACCGGGTTTGCACTGTTCCACCGACCGAGCCTGAGTCAGACTCGAGTCCGAGTTCGACCCGAACGTAACCGCGCCGCACGGTCGAACTGAACCAAGTCGGCCGAAACCCTAACCGCGTGACCATTGGATCGAGATCCAACGGCCACGATCGTGCCACGTCACTGAGCCCGAGTCCGACCGAGCCAGCCAGGTCACCAAGCGGGACCCAGACCCAAACCCACGCGACCGTTGGACCTTGATCCAACGGCTCTCGTTGAGCCACGTCATCCAATCCGAATTGGATTCGGACTCCGCTGTCGCAGCCGGGTGGACCTCGGTCTCTGCGCAATTCACGGAAGCCGAGGCACCTATTTAATGTGCTGCCGCCGCCATCGGGTAGCCCACTTCCTTGCGCACCCGTAGCCCTAGATCTTCCTGCCTGAGTCACCGCCGTTCGCCCGCGCGAGGTCACCGTAGTTGGAACCTTGCTCCGCCGCGGTTTTCCGCCGATTCCCGCCGCGTCCGCCGTTCTCCACCATCACCGAGCCCAGATCCAGACTCCTCGTGTTGAGGCACGTCCGGGAGTACCACCCACCTCGCCGGAGCACGTCCCGAACGCCGTTCGAGTGGTCGTCGTCCTCAGCGCCGGTGTCCTTGCTCCGCCGCATGCCATCGCCGGACCCCGAAGCTTCTCCACCGTCGGATCTTCATCAAGCGGTCCAGATTGCGCCACGTCACCTGCGGGTAAGACCACGTTGCGATTTCCAGATCTAATCCCCACCGTTGGATCTAGATCCAACGGCTTAGATTGCGCCACATAAACCGTAAACCGCACCATGCTTCGATGGATCTCAGCCGTTAGATTTAGATTGTACGCTAGGGTTAGCCGTGTTGTCAGCGTTAGATTGGATCTCGACCGTCTGATCGAGATCCAACGGTCCGGATTGACCGCGCTCACCCCAAACGCGTGAAACCAGATCCAATCTGGGCCGTTGATTTTCAAATCAACGGTCGAGATTTAGCCACGTATGCGGGAGTTGGACCGGCGCGGTCAGCGCGATCGTACCCCGGTCGCCGCTGATGTCACGCGTGACGTCAGCGAGGGGCCCACCTGTCAGCGGCTGCCCAACGGCTCCATGATGTCACCGTGACGTCATGCTGACGTCACATGGGGCCGCGTGTCAACGGAACAGTCAACCACACCATGACGTCACTGCTGACATCACGGTGGGACCGTCATGTCAGCCCACTCGGCCGAGCCGTGCTGACGTCAGCGATGACGTCAGCAGTGGGTCCCACATGTCAGCGACGGTGAGCCGTGGACCGAGTCCACGGTGGACCGAGCCGAACCATGGACCGAGTCCATGGACCGGCTGACGTCAGCAGACCAATGAGGTGATGACACGTGTCACCCATGACGCAATAATTATTTTTCGAAAAAGGAAATGATTTATTAATTCGGTTTATTGATTTATTTGAATTTTGAAACTTCAAACGCTTATAACTTTTGCATCTTAACTCCGATTTGAACGATTCCAATTTCTAAATTTTTATAAAATTGAGCTCTACTCAAATATGAATTTTATTTAATTTTTGGATCAAATTTTTATTTGTAATATTAATTTAATTGATTATTTAAACTTTAAACCATTATAACTTTTGCGTTTTAACTCCGAATTTGACGATTCAAATTCCTAAAAATTCATAAAAATATGTTCTCTCTGTTTATGGCCCTTACTTGAATGTTTGGACACTTTTTGTTTGCTGTTTATTTATTTATTTCTATTTGCACGCGTTACGAGTAGACGTCGAAGTGCCCTAGGGATTCGAAGGAGAAGTGTTGACCCAGGAGCCAGCTCAGGACCAAGAACAAGTACTCTTTGAAGGCAAGTTGTGCTTTGACCATGTTGATCCCATTGTTTTGAAATTATGTTGTTTCAAAGTATAACATGCTAATTTAATTAGAATTTATTTTGATTAATTCTGGGATTAGTTAACACCTAGTTGCTGTATGACACCTTGACATAGATAATTGTATGCCATGAACCCCTTGTCACCCTAGTTGTGGAATATTTAGTTGGACATTATTAATTTGCCAACATGGGTATTTAGACCGTTGTAGTATAATGCTTAGACCTGCCACGTAGACATGACATGATTTTGAATAATTAAATGTTAATATTGACTCAATGAGATATGGAACCTGTTTGGGAGAAGTGTCATGTGCTATTGATGATGATGTTGATGGCACGTGGTGCATGGTAATCAACTGGGGGTTTGATAAATAGTTTTTCGACCGGGGCATGTGGCAAGAATGATCGGGTGGGCCAGTTGTGGCACCGGGAATGTTGATTTGGTTCTTTGGATAGTCTTGCCCTGGTCATCCTAAGGACTTAACCTTGCAAGCCTTTGAACTGAGTCAAACGTGGAACCACTTGTCTGTAATGGGACGGACCTAATTGATTAAGTTACTAATAACTTGCTTGTGGTACCTCGGGGTGTCAACTACACCTTTTGTGTAGCTTGAAAGGGGAGCGTACCAGTGCTGTGGCATGGTACCCGTCCAATAGTATGTCGGTCCCATACTTCGCCTTTGTTAAGGGAAGGGATGGTGTAGGGCAAAAACTGGGGAGGTCCACTTGTGTAGTTAGAAGTTTCCGAAAGACTTTGTTATGGACACTCGCCTTTGTGGTGTTTGGCTGTATCTTGTGGGTAAAGTGCATAACCTCTGCAGTGTGTAGAATCTATTCGAATAGCCGTGTCCACGGCATTGGACATTGCTCGGGGATTACAGTCAAGGGTTAGACTTTCATGAAAACAACTTGGACTTGAAGAGTTTGGTTGGGTTTAAATGATGACGTGATGGAAATGTGGATTAGGAAAGGAAGAATGTTTATTTAACTCCTGGAAAAGTTATTGATGTTATACTTGTTTTTACTACTTTCGAATCTACTTACACTACTTGTCAAATGCTGTTTTACTGCAAATGTACCATGCGCCATTCTTTTGTACTAAGCCACGCATGTAGTATATTAGTTTGCATTCTGTGCATGACTTGCTGAGTACCAAGTACTCACCCTTGCCACAATACAACATCAGTTGAAGAAGAGTCCACACCAGCTTTGGAGGAAGAGATCCAGGAGGAGCCGACGAACTAGGGAGAGAGCCCAGTCAGTTGCCTGTGGCATATTGGTTGGCGCCACGCGTTTTTCTTTATATTCCGCTGCAAATTTATTTGAGTGAGACTTTAGCCCTGCGAGGCGTGCTTTTGTAACTTGACCATAAAGGTTGAGTAACCGGTTATATCTCTTTTCAATAAAGTACTTTACTATTTCGATGAGTATGATTGTGATATGTACCGATGTTGGGACTGTGTGCACTAGCGTGATCCTGGACTAGTGCTGAATACACAGAGTGTCCGGATTTGCAAATTCGGGTCCCAACAGCTAGACTCTTTTGTTGTTATATTATGTTTCCGCTGCTTGTTGATGTAATAACTCTAAATATGTCGTTTTGGAACGCAGTCCTGCTTTTGTATGTAAACATGCTTATGCTTTCGTAAATGGTGTATGTGTTGTGATATGAACTGTTGGGCATTGTCGCGTGTGTTGGTGAACTTTCCTGGGACCAACACGGGCATATATGCGGGCCGCTCGAGGTTCCCTTGATTTACTTGTGTTGTGTAACGCAATTGAGTGAATCAATGGAGTCCCGGGGTCGGGTCCCCACAGTTTCACTGTTCCTCCGACCCGAGCCAGACTCGAGTCTGACTCGAGTCCGACCGAGCCGCATTCGAGCCAGACCCGAGCCCCACCAAACCCTAACCCGCGCGACCGTTGGATCGAGATCCAATGGCTGAGATTCACCCAGCTCCACCATGGACATTGCCGAACTCGCTAACTCCCTCCACCGTTGGATCTTCAACGCACGGCTCAGGTTCATCCACGTCACCCCGTACGAAATCCACGTTACGGTTTTTAGATCTAATATCAACCGTTGGATCTAGATCCAACGCCTCAGATTAAGCCACGTAGCCCCTTTGACCGCACCGTGCTAGATTAGATCTCAACCGTTAGATCTACATCGTACGGTTAGGATTGGTCGTGTTGTAGCGCTAGATGCATTATCAGCCGTTTGATCGAGATCGAACGGTGTATAGTGAGCCACGTGGCGAGCACCAGGACATGCCACGTCACCCCCACGGTGATTCAAAAACCCGATCCAATCTCGACCGTCCGATCCAAATCGCACTGTCCAGATTGAGCCACGTATTCCCACAGTAGCGAGATTAGATCCAATCTGGACCGTTGGATTTCAAACCAACGGCCCAGATTGTGCCACGTGTTCGGGAGATGAACCGGTGTGGTCATCCGAGCCACGCCCAGTCGTCGTTGATGTCACTCGTGACGTCAGCATGGGCCCAGGCGTCAGCGTCTGGTCCGACCGCAGGCTGACGTCACGGTGGGGTCCAGCTGTCAGAGCTGTTCGGCCGAGCTGTGATAACATCAGCGACGATGTCATCCAGTGGGTCCCACGTGTCAGTGACACGTGTACGCGTGGACCGGGTCCACGGTGGACCAAAACTGAGCCGTGGACCGGGTTTGTAGACCGGATGACGCAAGCATGATGCCACAATCCGATTTTTCTTTCGAAAAATAATTCGGTGAAAATTAAAAATCCATGCTGACGCAACCATGACGTCATTTTTCCGAATTTCCCGTATAAAAATAAATGAATTAATTCAGTTTATTATTTTATTTGATTTTTCAAACTTCAAACGGTTATAACTTTTGCGTTTTAACTCCGAATTGAGCGATTCCAATTTCTAAATTTTTATAAAATTGAGTTCTATTTAATGGTGAATTTTATTTAATTTTTGGGCATGAGTTTTTCTTTGTTTTTACTTATTTGGTGATTAGTTATCTGTTACGAGTAGACGTTGAACTGCCTGAAGGCTTAGAAGGTGAAGTTTTGACCTAGGAGTCAGCTCAAGACCAAGAACAAGTACTTTTTGAAGTCAAGTTATGCTTTGATCATATTGTTCCCACTTTTAAAAAAAAATTATTTGATTCAAATTATTGCATGCTAATTCAAATTAGAAAATGCTTTAATTATTTCTGGTAATTAGATAAATGCCCAATTTGCAGTACGACACCTTGATTATTTAATTATGTGCCATGAACCCTTTGTCACCCTAGTTGTAGATTATTTAATTGGTCATTATTGATTCGCCAACGTGGGGAATTAGACCGATGTAGTATAATGCTTAGCCCTGCCACGTAGTCATGACATGATTTTGGATAATTACATGCTAACATTGACTTAATGAGATATGGAACATATTTTGGAAAGTGACATGTGTTATTGATGATGATGTTGTTGGCACATGGTGCATGGTAATCAACTGGTGGTTGATAAATGCTTTAGACTGGGGCAAGTGGCAAGAATGATCTGGCGGGCCATGAGTAGCACCGGGAAAGTCGTTTTGGTTCTTCGGAAGTCTTGCCTTGGTCACCCTAAGGACTTAACCTTGTAAGCCTTTGAACTGGGTCAAACATGCAACCACATTTCTGGAATGGGACGGACCTAGTTGAATAAGTTGCTAATAACTTGCTTGTGGAACCTCAGGGTGTCAACTATACTTTTTGTGTAGTTGTACGGGGGAGCGTACCGGGCTGCGGCTAGGTACCCATCTAATAGTTAGTTGGCCTAGACTTCTCCTTTGCTAAGGGAAGGGTTAGTGCACAACAACCAGGGAGGTCCACTTGTACAGTTAGAGGCTTCCGAAAGACTTTGTTACGGACACTCGCTTTTGTGGTGTTTGGCTGTATCTTGTGGGTAAAGTGCATAACCTCTGCAAAGTGTACAATCTATTCGAATAGCCGAGTCCGTGGTATCGGACACTACTCGGGAATTACAATCAACGGTTAGGCTTTCATGAAAATAACTTGGACTTTGGAAAAATAGTTAGGTTGGAGATGTGAACTAAATGTAGGATGTGAAATGCTTTATTTGAGAAATTGCTTGTGAAAGTTATTATATTTATTATTGTTTTACCGCTTTGCAATCTATTACTGTATTTATGATTGCTGCTTTACTACAAATGAACCTGTTACCTATCCTTTGTAATAAGCCATGTATGTAGAATATTAGCTTTGCATTCTTTGCATGACTTGCTGAGTACCAAAGTACTCACCCCTTGCAACTACAAAACATCAGTTGAAGAATAATCAACGCCAGCACTGGAGGAGGAGTTCCAGGAGGAGCTGACGAACTAGGGGAAGAGCCCAGTCAGTTGCCTGTGACATATTGGTTGGCGCCATGTGTTCCTTTCTTTTTCGCTGCAATTTATTTGAGTACGACTTAAGCCCTGCGAGGCATACTTTTGTAACTTGACCATAAGGTCGAGTAACCAGTTATATTCCCTTTTAATAAAGTACTTTATTATTTTGCTGAGTATAAATGTGATATATACTGATGTTGAGACTGTGTGCACTAGCGCGATCCTGGACTAGTGCTGAATACACAGAGGGTCCGGATTTGCAAATTCGGGTCCCGACAGAGGTGGTATCAGAGCCATACTGACTGTAGGACTACCCTTGGTTAGAATGGTCGTAGTGAGGATAAAACTATTTTCTAAAAATTAAAAATTTGCCAAGTCAATGAATGAATTCTTGACTTATCCCCTTCTCTTTTGTTCATACCCCTTGCTGAATTCTTTTTGTCTCCACTTTGCTTTTAAAATGTTGTGTTGTCACGTGAGTGTCTTTGGCAGATGAAGATGAGCAACAACTACGCTGAGCGTGAGGGAGGTTATGCCGTCGAGTTGTGGCATATGTTGCAGGTACTTGGAGGTTTTGAGAGACCACTCTACCGGGGGACCACCCTCATGTAGGCAGGACTGGTCCAAGCGTGGCGCGTCAAGGTCACTATGTATGTCCGAGAGAAGACGAAGGCAAGCCATCCACTCTACTTCACTACGAAGAGGTCTTCGTATGAGGCCGGGATCTAGGAGACTTCGTGTCTAGCGATGCGGCAGATCGCTCGCATCTACTCTAGGGTGTTAGAGGGCACCGTGTTTTGTCACCACCCGCGCAGAGACAACCGCCTTGACCGAGAGCCGATAGAGGATGAGGATGCCACGATCACTCATCTGGTGAGGTTTGACGTCGCTTAGGAGGATGTGATTGATGACACAGTTCAGAAGTTACAAAAGGCCCGCGCAAAAGTCGAGGAGGTAAGGAAACACCTGCAGGATGCCCGGGAGTATGTTGCCCACGCTTCACAGAGGATCGGCAAGCTAGAGATGGCACTGTACGGGCAAGACCCGGAGCCAGTACTGGAGTTGGATGCCCCAGACACAGATGAGGCGCCACCTGCACCTGCACCACAACCAGAGCCAGAGGAGGACGTCGCGTCGTCAACCACAGCTATCGTTGGTCACAGAGATCACTTTGCACCGATGCCGTCTCACCCACCAGTGTATCCACCAGGGAGTTCCCGTGGAAGATGGATTGATGAGTGAGCATTTAGACATAGCAGTTGAGACTCCTATGCTGAGTCGCGTCTTAGAATAATAAGAGCCGCCCTTTAGGCGTTAGACTCCAGTGTGTTAGGTTAATTTGGATCTTCATTGCTTGCTGAGTGTGCAGTATGTGTTGCAAGGCCCTTAGGCATTGTGAGCAACCATACCAAGTTATTATTGGATAAATTAATAAAGTTGGATTTCGAGTTACACCTTTCACCCCTCATAAGTTTTCTACTTCTTGTCTATTCTTGTTTCCCTCTCGTCTCTAAACCTTGGAGTAATCAACAGATGGTGAACACTCACGAAAATCTTGAGGGCAACGGGAGTGGTTCTCGCCCAACAAGGAACCCCAATGATGGAGCACCTGTAGGTGGGATTGATTACCCACACGTTTCCCGACTTCCAGGAATTCGTGAACAAGGCGCTTATCTTGGAGGACAAGCGCAGATAACTGGATGACAACTGGAAGCGCAGGATGGCACAGCAGGGAGCACGTCAGGGTGCACAATGTTTGAGGGTTGCACCGAATCAGTTCTTTAGGTTTCAGCCGCAGAATGCTGCGAGGACACTATCGCCAGCACCGAGACCTGCTAACCAGGGTTACCAAACACCAGTTCTAGCTAGGAATGCCGCTACAGGGAGTCAGTAGAGCACAGTGAAGCGTTTTTATCACTGCAATGAGCCAGGGCACTTGGCCAACTATTGCCCCAAGAAGGGAGGGGGTGTGACCCCAGTTCGTCTCAATCTGGGATCTATGCCGGCAAGGACACCTGTGTAGGGATACGGGTAGGCTACGCTAGCAACAAATCCAAAATTTCTACCGTGAACACCAAAATCACATGTAAGTAGAGGATCATGAGTCGTTACCCTTGACGCGCCGATGCAGCGGAAGAAGATTCGTGCGCGTAGAGGATGTAGTCGTTTACGTCCCGATCAACTCCGAGTGGTTCTCCGAGTGGTTCCCGACCTCCGCCAAGTGGTTCTCGACCTGCGCCGAGTGCTCCTTGACCTGCGCCGAGTGGTTTCGGATGGACCTAGTCGATATCGATCACCGAAAGCCGCCGGAGATCCAACCGAATAGCGCGTCCACGCGCGACAGCGCCTCTACCGGTATCCACACGTACCAAGCAGGAACGCCGTGCGGGGTGTGCTAACACCTCGCCACATGGCTAGGGTTTCTGGTGAGCAGGAGAGGCACGCGGCGGTTGAACGTGGTCAGGGTTCTTCTCCGTATGGTGCACTGTTCCTGGCCTCGCCTTTTATAGACACGCTAGTGGGCCAAAGCCTGCTAGGGTTCTACCTCCAACGTGGACCTCAACCATGCACAAACCCGTTAATCAATTCCAACTCGTTAAGTGTGTGACCCGTTTGGTTCAGTGCAAGTTGGACATGAATCTGGAAAACCCATTTCCCGTTCATTGATCAACAGCGGCACCTAGCAGAACGTATTGACCCCCGAATGCACAGAATTAGTATTCGGTTGAACCTTGATACACTCATATACCGATCCTTTTGCCTCACGACTGTAACACCCCGACATTTAATATGCCTGAATGCTACCAAACATAAGCTAAACAACATCTAAATACCACAATTAAACATAAATTCCAGCAAAGGTGCACATGCTAAAAACCGAGATTTCGGTAGCATCTCCTTTGTTTTAACATGAATTGAAGGAGCAACAACAGTAACACAAGTTATATCATAATGGAAAGCATCTAAAACAGCAATAATTAACGACTTAGCAACAATGTAAGTCTAGTTCCAAACATATAATGTCTCCAAGAGTCAAACGAACGAAAAGATTCTCATTTAGCAAAGCTAAGCCTTAAAGCAATGATCATCACACGCAATTTATTATCAACACTAATTGAATGACTTGTGAAATCAAAAGAGTGAAGCTACGTGTGAAAGTGTGACTATTTCCCTTCCCTGCATGCCGGATTCATGGTACCTAAAAGAAAACAACATAAACACAAGCGTGAGTTAATCACTCAGCAAGCATATTGCAATGGACAACAAGAACAATAACATGGCAATAAAATCTCACATCATGTGTATCATCTCATTCATGAACACTTAACATTATCATCATCATTGTGTATGCAATGCAATGCAATGCTCATGTCTCCTTGGAAACTCATACCGGTATGGTTGAGTACACACCCGTCGGTGTGCACCCTCTCCCCCCTTCCATCCCGAAGATGGAGGGTGCCTACTCCTCGCTTCCAAACACCACGTGGATGGAATCACGATGTAGGACTTACTCAATGGCTCGCCGGATTAGTCATAACTTTCTCACCGACCTTCCCCGGACTAGTTATGACTTTCTCACCGCCCGGGCCATGTAACATGCCATGTATGCAATTATGCCAACATCATATTTAACTCGTACATTAACACATGGCATCATAACATAATAAACATGCTCATCATATCATTGGCAATCATTAAAGCATGGCAAGTGATCATATATCATGTAGTCAATTCCATCTATTCTCAACAAGCAACCTACAAATCGGTATCCATTACAACACACTTGCCTCAACCACGGGCAACGGATTGGCGGGAAGTAGAAGGCACTCCCGGGGTCGCACCACCTGCACATAGGTATCACACACTCACAATCATGTCCACAAAACAGTACGCAAACCCTCATCTACCCCGACATTGCCAACTACTCGCAAAACCTAAAAATAGAGGTTCTTTCTCATCGGGATAGCAGCCTTCCAAAAGGCATAACTCAGGTTCTAAAACTCCGAATCAATTAAACGAGTACATCCTCATGTAGCTTAGGAAATTTCCCAACTTTTTCTAGGTATAGGGAAAGACTGATTCGGAATCTAAAGTTGTTTAATCTACAAAATACCGTGATCTGTTCCAATCACGTCACAGATTTTAACATGCTCGGTAAAACAGCCATAACTTTCAAACGGCTGGGCAGAACAATCTACTCAATTCCAGTACCACCAATTGATCTAAAAACTTTATAAACACCCTTAGAACAGTACCTAGACCAACCCCAAGGATTCCCATGGCCATACCTTTGCCCAACGTACGAAAACCCAATAGATCTCCTCCCGGTTCGCGCGATCTCCTTCCTCGCTCCAATCCCGCCGGATCTCCTCGTCGCGGAGCGCTCCAACGGATGGATCTTTGAGGTGCGGAGGTGGAGAACTCCCCTAGGGGCAGCAAGGGAGGAGGAGAGGTGGTGGAGAGGTGGTGGAGCAATGGGGAGCAATGGGGGAGGTGGAGGCGCCACAAGGAGTAGGTGGGGAGGTGTGGGGGGGCGGCTAGGACTTGTGGGGGCGCAAGGGCAGGGGGTGAACGCCTAAAGGGGCTGGGGGAGGCCCCCAACCTGGTCTCCTACTCCTATTAGGACTCAAACTCCATCCCACCAAAGCCCACGACCCTTTCCTTTAGGCCCAAACTCCCCCGGAAAGGCCCAAAACCCCGAAAACGGCCCGAAAATGGCCCGGAAACGCTATTAAGCCTCCTATCATATGGTTTTAACCTCCAATACCATATTTCATAAAGTTTTTGACCTTAACATTCACGTTAAATAATGTCACACCATTCCGTAGTGTCACATTCTCCCCCCCTTCAACATGATTCGACCCCGAATCCGAGACACGCCACTTCGCAAACAATCAAATCAAAGGGAGTTATGGTCCACACCTCATAACCCGCTTAGAAGCCCCTACAACTTGCACCAGCCAGCACTCAGAGGCAAGGAGCTAAGGATCAAAGACTGACAGCTCTAAAGATAACTCACAATCAAAAACTTGCAAGAACTTTACTCAACATTGAAACACAAAGCACTCAAACAAGGCCTCGGCATGACCCAAGCGATAGGATAAAATCCCAAACAGACCACGCAAGAAAACGGTCTCATACTCCTCGTTCTAAGCATTCCTTGGCACTGAAGTGCCCGATCCCTTTAACTCAGGCTACTCTCCAGAAAAACACGGTACCAACCTCCCTTCTGTGGTTCCTTGTACTCAAGACGACGCGAAGCAGGAGAGACACAACGCTCTAAGATTACCACAGAACGAACAACCTACTTTAACCAGGATCCGTAAGACTCGCGTAACAGAAACGACCGAACTTTCCCCTACGGTTTGACACAACTCGCTTCTTGCCCAATGACAAAAGCACCAATACACTTCAAAAGGAAAAACGATCACTAGCAACCACCAAGTGGTCCACTCAAAAAGTAATCAACCCTACTGAGGAACACCTCAACGACACAATTCTCCACGAAGGTTTGCATTGAGTCATACACAACCTTCCACTCAAAGGACCACGATAAAGAGCACAATCATTGAGTGAGCTCAACCATAACATGAACCCAAGTGGCCCTCATCCAACAACTCAAACCCCAAAGCGTTAAAACCACTTTGGAAAGGATTCGACAACAACCAGAGAGTATTCATTTTAATTTCCTAAGCCAAAACGCAAAGGAAACACACATCCCTTCACCACAATCAACACCAGAAATTATTCATTCTTTTCTTTTCATACTAGAAAGCAAAGGAAATCTCGTTTCATGACATGAATGCACATACTTCAAGAGCACTCCGGAATAGTCATATCTTCATATATGACTTTCTCACCGACCTGGCTCAACGACTCTTTTATCATTTAACATCTATACACGATGTCTTGTTTACTTTTCACCATTCATTCATCATATAACAACAATACCGAAAAGTCATTCACAAAAAGACTTCTTCCTCGGTATCACATGATTGAAATACACATAACACCGAGCTGGCGCTAAATCATATAGACTATGACGGCAACAACGTTAACAACAAAACACCACATCGTGTGAAAACCCATCATCCATTTAAAACTAACCTTGCAACACCTCACAAAAACAAACTCAACCTTTTGGAACAGAACATCGACTCCAAAGTCAAACATCTGCACACACAACCGCCATAAATTTTATCAAAAGAGAGGGAAACTCAATCCCAAAAGAAAACTCCTCACTAACGAAATTCACTTATGAAACTTTCATAAAAACCACACTTGTGAAACATCCGCACACCAGACACATTTTCCAAATGAATCCAACTCTAGCCAAACAGAGTTACACATCAAGGGCTTAACTCAAAAGTTTCCAACACAACCCTTTATGACCATCTGCTTCCTTTTAAAATTAATTGCAAAGATAATTCAGTGCGAACGCGAAAGGGCGCGATCGACTAAAAAACTTTTGGTGTGTAAATCCATACTCATAGCACCAACTAAAAAAATTAGCCAAAACCAAATATTTGCACCAATTTCTACGAGTTTTAGGGAAACTCTGAAACACAGCATATGGAACATCTTGACCGAAAACCCTTCAACCAAAAGGGCAAACAACCGACCCAGTCCAAAAGCTTTTGAACACAAACTCAGCATAAAAAGAACCATCTCTAGTACTCCACTACGCTTTCCATTAAAGACTTCAATAATCACTATTTACTCCCTAAGAAGCCCCAACACAATTAAACCAAAAGCTTCACAACGAATTCTTCCTCTAGTTACCATTCCTAACACTTTTAATTAGGGTTTATGATGCTTATCAAAAATGCACCCAACCAATACTATATTGACATGATCCCCACAGATCACTGAATCATAATACTTCTTATTCTCTATTGGAGCATAGTACTTCAACAAATCTTTCAACAAGATCAACATATAAATTTCATACTTCCTATATATTCACGTCTCGACAACCGAACCTTATTCAGTTAAACAACGACTTCAACATGTAAATATTATCTCCACAGGGAAGAATTCGTAAGTGAGACTCTAAGTTATACTTTCATTAAGGATAAGACCATTTATCATATTAATTATCCAAAGCTCACTCCATCGCAACATGTTAACATTTTCCTCTATTTAACCATGATTTTCCAACGAGTAATCTAAACAGTTACCACCACTACTTAGTCATCAATAACAACAAATGGGCATGTTCATCAACCAACAACATTTCTTTTAGCTACTCTATTCAAAGGTGATAACAAAAACTACCACCACACAACATACTCCAACTATTTAAAATAGATTGAATACTAACATTAACACTGCCCTTAACAACATCATTAACAAAAAGTCTTATGCCTTCTCAATTGATATCAATACTAGCATTGTAGAGACACAACTGCATACTTCCAAATATACTAGTATTTTGCAACAACGTAAATAGCAACTATAATCAACTTCCAAATTAAAGTCACTAGGCAACACGATTAAATTTCTCTATTAATCCATTAGATTAGAGCATCTTTAAACAACCAGCAAAGTTTCTTTAACAATAACAGCAGTCTACATCATCTTAATGTTTCAACTATGCAACAGGTTTTAAAACTTTAAACATTATCAAGGATCATAAGCACTTTTAAAGCAAAGCAACAGATTCTAAGCATGTACTTTAGCACATTCAATCATTCTCGCTAAGAGTAAACTACAACACTAGTAGTCTATTTATTCACAAGCTAGAGATAACAACCGCATTGAATTGTTTCAACTCAAAAATTAACTTAACAATGCATCATCCCATAAACCACATTGGTACATGCTACATAATATGCTAAACAGCAATTCTTACTAGGGACAAATGATTTCGGTCAACAGATTACTTACTTTGTTTGCAACATTTTAGTTTTAAAGCTCATCCCGAGTTCATAAGGAAACTTGACTCTCAAAATTGCAATGAGACAAACCCAAACTTGGTCATGTAAAAGGAATTCTCCAAAACACTTTTCATTCTCAAAGACTCCCATAAAGGAAAATGGTTGAAAGACAATTTTCTTAACGGAAACCAAGCGACCAAGTAATCCATTTCAAATAAAACCTTAATCTCAAACCCCAAACTTTCACGAAACAAGAAGGATTTTTCAAAGATGATTTCTCAAACCAAGAAATGACGAAATCAAACACCACTTACTCCTACAAAGCCACAGAACTTCAGCCCTGACAGCCAGGTCTGGCACAACTCCGCAAAAACTCTTTTAACCTCGGAGAAAGACAAACACAGGAATAAATTGAATGCTTCTTCCCTATAAAACAATCAACAAACTAGGCATTAAAACTGGAAAGGCACCCAAAAGAAGCGCAACACTAGACTCCTCTTCTTCGTCTTCAACCAAGGAAGACAAACCCACACACCACATACGGAACAATCATGAAAATCCAATACCAAACACTTTTCTTTTGGTTTCCATCAACTAAAACCAAGAAAACCAACCAACAACGACCATAGAACGATAAAGAACATACGAAGGAATCCACCACCAAACTCTTCTATTTGACTCCAGTCAACTACCCGATCTACGACAGAAAGGGTAAGCACTCTTCTCCTACAGGGATTAATAGTTCTTCGGTGATGGCGCTAACCGGCCACACCGTCAAACCTCACCCTTACTATGAACAAAAAGAGGTGACCGAAATCCTTCGGCACCACAACCCACTATATCACAAATAACAAGAACAATTCAATCATTTATCTCATAGACATAGCAATATGCTTTATCAAATGAAGCATTCAACATTATAGCTTAAATACAACATTTAAGCATAAAGGAACGATACCCATACCCTTTCCTACTGTGCATCCAGTGTGTGTCAAATTTTAGATTAGTTATACCACTTTTGCAAGTTTTAATGTTGCTATCCTATGACAAAATTTTAGTTAAGACCTAAGCCATGTTTCTAAGTTATTCCACATCACATTTTAGTTGTACCCTATAGCATGACACTAAAAAAAATTCACATTCCAAGGACCTACAGCCCGCTCTGATACCAACTGTAACACCCCGACATTTAATATGCCTGAATGCTACCAAACATAAGCTAAACAACATCTAAATACCACAATTAAACATAAATTCCAGCAAAGGCGCACATGCTAAAAACTGAGATTTCGGTAGCATCTCCTTTGTTTTAACATGAATTGAAGGAGCAACAACAGTAACACAAGTTATATCATAATGGAAAGCATCTAAAACAGCAATAATTAACGACTTAGCAACAATGTAAGTCTAGTTCCAAACATATAATGTCTCCAAGAGTCAAACGAACGAAAAGATTCTCATTTAGCAAAGCTAAGCCTTAAAGCAATGATCATCACACGCAATTTATTATCAACACTAATTGAATGACTTGTGAAATCAAAAGAGTGAAGCTACGTGTGGAAGTGTGACTATTTCCCTTCCCCGCATGCCGGATTCATGGTACCTAAAAGAAAACAACATAAACACAAGCGTGAGTTCATCACTCAGCAAGCATATTGCAATGGACAACAAGAACAATAACATGGCAATAAAATCTCACATCATGTGTATCATCTCATTCATGAACACTTAACATTATCATCATCATTGTGTATGCAATGCTCATGTCTCCTTGGAAACTCATACCGGTATGGTTGAGTACACACCCGTCGGTGTGCACCCTCTCCCCCCTTCCATCCCGAAGATGGAGGGTGCCTACTCCTCGCTTCCAAACACCACGTGGATGGAATCACGATGTAGGACTTACTCAATGGCTCGCCGGATTAGTCATAACTTTCTCACCAACCTTCCCCGGACTAGTTATGACTTTCTCACCGCCCGGGCCATGTAACATGCCATGTATGCAATTATGGCAACATCATATTTAACTCCTACATTAACACATGGCATCATAACATAATAAACATGCTCATCATATCATTGGGAATCATTAAAGCATGGCAAGTGATCATATATCATGTAGTCAATTCCATCTATTCTCAACAAGCAACCTACAAATCGGTATCCATTACAACACACTTGCCTCAACTACGGGCAACGGATTGGCGGGAAGTAGAAGGCACTCCTGGGGTTGCACCACCTGCACATAGGTATCACACACTCACAATCATGTCCACAAAATAGTACGCAAACCCTCATCTACCCCGACATTGCCAACTACTCGCAAAACCTAAAAACAAAGGTTCTGTCCCGTCGGGACAACAGCCTTCCAAAAGGCATAACTCGGGTTCTAAGACTCCGAATCAATTAAACGAGTACATCCTCGTGTAGCTTAGGAAATTTCCCAACTTTTTCAAGGTATAGGGAAAGACTGATTCGGACTCTAAAGTTGTTTAATCTACAAAATACCGTGATCTGTTCCAATCACGTCACAGATTTTAACATGCTCGGTAAAACAGCCATAACTTTTAAACAGCTGGGCGGAATTTAACGTTCTTTATATCCACGGAAAGATAATGAAATTATCTACAACTTCTTCAACGTCCGTATGACCATATTCCAACTCTAATTTGGCGAAAAACCAAACCCTAGGTCGACTGCTCATGCTGTCCAAAATAGAGAACGTGGCAACTTCTAGATTTAATCCAATCTACTCAATTCCAGTACCACCAATTGATCTAAAAACTTGATAAACACCCTTAGAACAGTACCTAGACCAACCCCAAGGATTCCCATGGCCATAACTTTGCCCAACGTACGAAAACCCAATAGATCTCCTCCCGGTTCGCGCGATCTCCTTCCTCGCTCCAATCCCGCCGGATCTCCTCGTCGCGGAGCGTTCTAACGGATGGATCTTTGAGGTGTGGAGGTGGAGAACTCCCCTAGGGGCAGCAAGGGAGGAGGAGAGGTGGTGGAGAGGTGGTGGAGCAATGGGGAGCAATGGGGGAGGTGGAGGCGCCACAAGGAGGAGGTGGGGAGGTATGGGGGGCGGCTAGGACTTGTGGGGGCGCAAGGGCAGGGGGTGAATGCCTAAAGCGGCTAGGGGAGGCGCCCAACCACATCTCCTACTCCTATTAGGACTCAAACTCCATCCCACCAAAGCCCACGACCCTTTCCTTTAGGCCCAAACTCCCCCGAAAAGGCCCAAAACCCCGGAAACGGCCCGAAAACGGTCCAGAAACGCTATTAAGCCTCCTATCATATGGTTTTAACCTCCAATACCATATTTCGTAAAGTTTTTTGACCTTAACATTCACGTTAAATAATGTCACACCATTCCGTAGTGTCACAACGATATCAGTCAAGCTCAAGGCGAGATGCGCACCACCCTTGTTGATAGCTCGACCACTTCACTCGACAGTGTGATGGATACAAACCATGACTAACTCCTTAGTCATATTAGCATGACCGTGCACTTTCTATATCCATCCACATGAGGGGCCCAGAGGTATCTCTCCTGTTAACTAGGAGGGGCAAATCCCATCTTGATCATCACACCCTTGGCGATGTATCGTGGCTGTAACACCCCAAAATTTTGCTTTCCTTAAATTCATGTGTGATTTGGCATTTTGGTGAATTTTTGGAATTTTCTGGAATTTATTTGGATTTATTTGGAATTTATTTGAATTTATTCCATTTTGAATTAATTAAAGAATTAAACTTTGCAAATAAAATTTTGTTGGAAATATTTTATTTGAGTCCAAAATGATCCAAAATATTTTCTAGAATTTTTCTGGAATTTTTCTGAGTCATTTGCTATTTTTAATGAATTAAATGAATTACTGGGAATTATTTCAATTATTAAATCGCTGGAAAATGCGAGTGGGTTTGCACTGTTCATCCGACCGAGCCCGAGTCAGACTCGAGTTCGAGTCCGACCCGAGCCACGTGATCCGGTCGAACCTTGATCGATCCGAACCGTTGGATCGAAATCCAACGGTCGGAATTTGGCCGCACCGATCCAGCCGGATCCGGTCCGGATCCGGTCCGGATCCGTTGCGCCCGAGAAATCTGGGCCGTTGAGCGGGACGCGTGGACGGCCGTGATTGCGTCGTCTTCCCGTGACCGAGCCGGACTCCGCCGCCGCGTAGCCGCCGCGTTCGGTTAGGTTTCCGCCTTGTGCACGCATGCCGAGGCCATTTAAGGCGTGGGTTATCGCCCGAGGACCGCTCGTTCGCGCACTGTTGCCCTAGTTCCCAACGCCTGCCGCGCCGTCGCCTCACGATTTCTCGAAGTTTGGGGTGTGCCGCGGTTTTCTTCGCTTCGGCGCCGTTCCTCATCCTCCGCCGCGTTCAAGCCCGGGTCTGAGAACCTTGCGTCAAGGCGCACCTATTGGGTGCACTCACTTGGCCGGAGACGCCCCGAAGCGCCGTTAGTGTGGTCGCCGTCCTCAGCCGGCGGCGCAACGCCGCGCGTGCCATCGCCGTCGCGAAGCTCGGTGAACCGTTGGATCAAGATCCAACGACGCAGGTGAGGCCACGCCGCGAATTCTTGTTCCGCCCTCGATTAGGTTTCAACCGTTAGATTTAGATCGTACGGTTGAGGTTAGTTGCGTTGTAGGTTTAAGGTTAGATCTGGACCGTCCGATCTAGATCGAACGGCCCAGATTGACGGTGCTGATTTGGAACGCGTAAATCCTAGATCTAATCGCGGCCGTTGATTTTCAAATCAACGGGCACGATCGAGCCACGTGTGCTTAGCCACGCCATGCGCGCGTGAGCGCGTGTCTCTGACACGCGGGGCCCGCGTGTCAGCGGGACAACCAAACCGCACCGTGACGTCACCCAAGACGTCATCGGTGGGTCCCACCTGTCAGCACTGTGGGCTGAGCCCCGCTGACGTCAGCGATGACGTCACCCGAGTGGTCCCACATGTCAGTCTCACGTGAGCCGTGGACCAGGTCCACGGTAGACCCGAGCCGAGTGTGGACCGAGTCCATGGACCGGCTGACGTCAGCAGACCAATCCAGTGCTGCCACGTGTCCATGCTGACGCAATAATTAATTTCCGAAAAAGAAAATGATTTATTAATTCGAAATAATGATTTCAGATTTTGATTCAAACTTCAAACGCTTATAACTTTTGCGTTTCAACTCCGATTTGAGTGATTCAAATTTCTAAATTTGTATAAAATTGAGATCTACCTAAATATGAATTTTATTTAATTTTTGAACTAAAGTTTTTCTCTGTAAAATTATTTAATTGATTATTTAAACTTTAAATAATCATAACTTTTGCGTTTTAACTCCAAATTTGACGATTCCAGTTTCTAAAAATTCATAAAATTATGTTCTCTCTGTTTATGGATTTTATTTGGATGTTTGGACACCTTTTGCCTATTGTTTATTCGTGTATTTGCTATTTGCACGCTTTACGAGTAGACGTTGAAGTGCCGGAAGGATTCGAAGGAGAAGTGTTGACTCAGGATCCAACTCAAGACCAAGAACAAGTACTTTTTGAAGGCAAGTTGTGCTTTGACCATGTTGATCCTATTTCGAAATCTATTTTGATTTAAACTATTGCATGCTAGTTCAATTAGAAAAATACTTTGATTAAACATTGGTGTTAGATAAATACCAATTTGTCAGTATGACACCTTGATTATTTAAGTATGTGCCATGACCCTTGTCACCCTAGTTGTGGATTACTAGTTGGACATTATTAAATTGCCAACATGGGTTTAGACCGTTGTAGTATCTCGCTTAGACTCACTACGTGCTCATAACATGATTTTGGATAATCAAATGTTAATATTGACTTAATGATATATTGAACCTGTTTTGGAAAGATGTTGATGGCACGTGGTGCATGGTAATCAACTGGGGTTTGATAAACAGTTTTCGACCGGGGCATGTGGCAAGAGTAATCAGGTGGGCCAGTTGTGGCATTGGGGATGTTGAATTGGTTCTTCGGGTAGTCTTGCCCTGGTCACCCTAAGGACTTAACCTTGCAAGCCTTTGAACTGGGTCTAACGTGCAACCACATGTCTGTAATGGGACGGACCTAGTTGACTAAGTTGCTAATAACGTACCTGTGGGACCTCAGGAGGTCAACTACACCCTTTGTGTAAGTTGTACGGGGGGCGTCTGAGTGAGGCCAGGTACCCATCTAACGGTTGATTGGCCTAGACTTCGCCTTAGCGAAGGGAAGGGTTAGTGCGCAATAACCGGGGAGGACCACTTGTATTGTTAGAAGTCTCCGAAAGACTTTGTTACGGGAACTCGCCTTTGTGGTGTTTGACTGTATCTTGTGGGTAAAGTGCATAACCTCTGCAGAGTTTAGAATCTATTCGAATAGCCGTGTCCGCGGCATTGGACATCGCTCGGGAATTACAGTCAAGGGTTAGATTTGCTCAAAAATAACTTGGTTTGAAAAGTTGGGTTGGATCAATGATGACGTTGATGGAAATGTGGTTTAGGATGGGAAAAATGTTTACTTAAACTTCTTGAAAAGTTATTCAAGCTTTACTTGTTTTTACTGCTTTCGAATCTACTTATGCTACTTTTCAAATACTGTTTACTGCAAATATACCTTGAACTATTCCTTTGTACTAAGCCATGCATATAGTATATTAGCCTGCATTCTGTGCATGACTTGCTGAGTACCAAGTACTCACCCTTGCCATAATACAACACCAGTTGAAGAGGAGACTATACCAGCTTTGGAGGAGGAGCTCCAAGAGGATCCGTCTACGTAGGAAGCGAGCCCAGTCAGTTGCCTGTGGTATACTGGATGGCGCCACGATGTTACCTTATTTGATTTTCCGCTGCTACTATTTCTCTCTTAATAAGTTTCGCCCTGCGATGCGTGCATTTGTGACTTGACCATAAGGTCAAGTACCCAGTTTGACTATTAAATAAAGTACTTTATCAGTATCGAGTGGTATGATTGTGATATTTACCGATGTTAAGACTGTGTGCACTAGCGCGTTCCTGGACTAGTGTTGAATACACAGAGGGTCCAGATTTGCAAATTCGGGGTCCCGACAGTGGCATACCCAGTAGTCATCTTTATAACTACCCTGTTACGGTGTAGTGTTTGATGATACCAAAGCATACACGTCTACATGCTAGGTATCCATGAAAATCTCAGGTCGAAGGACCATATACGCGTACCACTCGAGACTATACACTGATGGCACTATAAGAGATAACAACTCACAGCGTCTCGGAGTGGGTCTTGTTCGACTACCCATGTTCTTCAACATGTGTCCACATTATTGGTTCGATATCTCCATATATATGGTATGTGAAACATTACCATCAACCAATACATGTGCTGATCAAATCATCACCGCTCCTCGTAATGATATGGATCAGGGACCCGTTTAGAATAATGTCACTTGATAATATGTTTCACAATTACGTCGTACCCAATGGACAAAATCGCAACATTTATTCAGGGAACCGATAAACAAAGTTATCATAATTACATGAACAAAGACGTGTTACAATCATCACCATGATTGATCTAGGGCATATTCCCTTCAACCTGCACCAGGAGCAAGTTTAAGTACAAGATCCATTTGGTTTTGGTGATTGGTTTGGATTAATGATTAATCCTTATTTAATGAAAAATCTAATCTTATTGAGACTAACGTGTTTATTGAGTTACTTTCAATAGTCTCATATTTGGATGGAAAATGGAAAACCCAAGGTATGTATGCATATCCATTCTAGTATTAATTGCATACTTTGGATTCAAGTTTAAGTTTGAATTCTCCATTGCATTAACCACAAAATGTGCATTATGTTTTCCAATCCATACATTACATGGATGCACATATCTAGGGGGGGTTCACACTTGAACTTGATGTATCAATGTATTGATCTATTCTTCACTCCATATATATAAAGGATCAATACATTGAAGCATATCAATTTAAATGAATGTTTAAATTGAGTTCATTTGTCTCCTAATCATCAAAGGACATTTCATCATGTGTTGATGGTGTTCTTGTGATCGATTAAAGAAAAATGGAAAGTTCTTGAGTAGTATGAAGCATTAGTTGCGTCATGTGCTCAAGACACATTCATTGAATTGATTTAGGTTGTGCTCAATTGATGTAAGTGGTATCCATTATGTGTTAATGGAGTGCTTAGATGATTGAGACAACCATGCATCTTGGACTAACCATTTTTATAAGTGATGAATGAGCCAGGTTAAGTCCAAAGATAGTTGAGATGATAAAAACGGGACAAGGACGACATCATGAGGAGATGGACATCAAGAAGAGATCCTGAAAAAGAGTTGAGAGAGCCAGAGTGATGATCTCAAGGGAACAAGATGATTAAAGATCATAAAGACCCCAAAGGGGATTGCTTGCGGCGGCTAAGGTATAACTAGATAGGCTAAGGATCTTTCCTAGCTTTGTGTCCAGTTTTAGCGCCGTACTATTAAGAGGGGTTGAGCCTTTGCTTTAAGCTTCATCTTGTGTTGGTGATCTCAATCCCGTAGTCACTCGAGCTCAAATCTTATTTGGATTTGGTTTTTGCATGGAGCTAACCATTTGGCATGTGTTGCGAATGGGTGAAGCTCGTGCTTGGATTTTGCATAAGTTCTATTTGGCATTCGTTGCAAATAGGTCAAGCTAATGCGTTGGCTTTTGCATGAAGTTCATTTGTTTGCATGTGTTGCAATAGATGAAGCTTCATGTTTTGTTTTTGTTTTTTAAACAAAATCTTAATTGCGTCTATTTGGTATTGCTTGGAGCTATTGTTTGCACGGGTTGCAAAAGGAGAGAGCTCAAGCAATTGTTTAGTGCATGGAGCTAGAGAATTGCAGGAGTTGCAATTAGAGAGCTCATGCACTCAGATTCGATTTGATTTAGTTTGAGTTTGCTTGGGGCTATGTTTACACGGGTTACAAAAGGAGAGAGCTCAAGCATTTTTTTAGTGCATGGAGCTAGAGAATTGCAGGAGTTGCAATTAGAGAGCTCATGCACTCAGATTTGATTTGATTTAGTTTGATTTTGCTTGGAGCTATGTTTGCACGGGTTGCAAAAGGAGAGAGCTCAAGCAAGTGCTTAGTACTACATGGAGCTAGAGAATTGCAGGGTTGTAATTAAAGAGCTCATGCACTCCGATTCGATTTAATTCAGTTTGGAGTTTGCTTGGAGCTATGTTTGCACGGGTTGCAAAAGGAGAGAGCTCAAGCAAAGTGTTTGATTTGGTTTAGTGCATGGAGCTAGAGAATTGTAGGAGTTGCAATTAGAGAGCTCAGGAACTCTGATTTGGATTTATTGCTTGCTTGGAGCCAGGCTTTTGCATTTGTTGCAAAAAGGGAATGCTCAAGCATATATTGGTTTGAATGTTTATTTGCGAGTTCGTTGTGCTAATAAATGGGAGGTCTATGGGTTTCGGTCCTAAAAGCATGTGATACTTGCGCCATGGTTTTTGCAAGTCTGTTTGGTTGTGGTTTGACCATCACATAGCTAAGAGGATAAACCTTATAGACTCCGGGATTTATTTGCTTAATACGTTCTTGCAAATATAATCTTGAGTTGTTTGCGAAATGTGTTTTCGCAAATTTGTTGGAGTTTGAATGAAATTCTTTAAGCATGAGTTGAGTTGTTGCAAATGTGATTTGCAAATTATTTTGAGCATGATTTGATCATCTCATAGCTCAAGATTTAATCTTGTTGACTCTTGCTAGCTTGTGGTCACGCTTTTAATCAAGTCTATGTGAGGATTTCGAGAAAATCAGTTTTAGACTTGAGTGGCCACTTTGAAGTTTTTGTAATTTTGGAAAATATCTATGATTGCTTAAATCTTGAAAAAAAGGTGGAAAATGTAGCCCTCTTGATAAGCTTTCAATAGAGTCCAAGATCACCGAAATCGGAGTTCGAAATAAAAAGTTATGGCCATTTTAAATCTAAAATGAGTGGCACTACCGCCCCTAAAGAGAGGTAGTGCCGCCCTGTAGGCCGGCACTACCACCCATAAAGGCCGGTAGTGCCGGTCGAGGCCGGCACTACCGCCATTTTAACGTCGGTAGTTATTTTCCAGAGAGGGTGTTTTCTGGATATTGACCTGAGGTCGGCACTACCGCCCAATGAGGCCGGTAGTGCCGCCTGAGCGGCACTACTACGATTTTACCTGTGGTAGTACCAGATTTATAGCCGTTAGCTGACCGTTGGGGCTGAGAGCGGCACTACCGGCCCTATGAGTGCGGTAGTGCCGGTTTTGCCGATTTTTCTAAGTTTTTGTCCCCAACAGCTAGTTTTGGCTTGGGAGGCTATATAAGACCCCCTTAGGGGTCATTTGCATATTGTTGCTGGTGCTTTGAGTCCTCTTGAGCCTTAGTTTGAGTTTGTGGGAGGGTTTGCATGGTTTTGTCTCTTCCAATTTGGTTTTGAGCTCAAGAGTGATCCTAATTGCATGAGTTGCAATTAGAGGGAGATTGAGAGGATCCTAGTTGCATTGGTTGCACTAGGTGATCACTGGAATCGTAGAGGTGCGATCGGTGAAGCTTGGGCGGGGTGCTCAACTTATTGCTCTTAGAGGTGGTGGCCTCCTAGACAGCGTCGGTGCGTCGTATGCGGGAGCTCTCGTGGTTTGTGAGAAGCCCCGGTGAAAGGTTGTGAAGGTTGGAGCTTAGCCTACCCGGCGGGGTGAAAAGCTACCCTAGTTGATTCAAGGTGAAGGCTCAAGTGAGTGGGCCGATCCAAAGTGAGTTGGACTTCCTCAACGTGGAGTAGGAGGGTTATCTCCAAACCACGGTAAAAAGTATTATGTCTCTTGCCCCTTTTTACATTCAAGCATTTACTTTATTGCAATATTATCAATTGCTTGATTGTGAATAGAATTGCTTAGTATAATTTGGTTGATCAACATAGCAATTCTAGTTAGAGACATAATTAGTTAGTGCACTAGTGAGCCTAGTTGATTTAGGCTTTAATTGTCAAAACCTTAGTCTTATGTTTGCGCATAATTAATGTGTAGGTTTTGACATAGGGTTGATTAGAGGCGATCCTCGATTAGTAGTAGAAGTTTTTTTTAAATCGCCTATTCACCCCCCTAAGCGCATTCTCGACCCTACAGCAAGCCGTGGAGCTGCACAGCTGGGAGCTGCGACTCAGACTGTGGTAAGAGTCAGAGTCAACCATGTTATCGCAGATGCACTACAAAATGCTACAGATGTTGTACTGGGTAAGTTACTTGTTAACTCAGTACCTGCAATAGTTTTGTTTGACTCTGGAGCTTCGCATTCGTTCATTTCTCAAGGTTTTGCTACTAAAAATGATTTGGAGATTGCAAGTCTTAAATGCATGCTTCTAGTTCAAACCCCTGGTTCGGAACTCCGAACTAAAGTAGGATGTTCTGGGGTAAGAATATTAATAGGTGAGGTAGAATTCCTAGCGAACCTTATTATTTTGATAACCCAGACTCCAGATGTTATCTTTGGAATGGACTGGTTATCCAAGCACAAGGCCGTGTTAGACTGCGGACGAAGTCATATCAGTTGAGAGCCCCTGTGGGAGGAAGGTGGAGTTCCAAACGACTGTCGTTCGAGATGGACAGTTGATGGTCAACAGTGTGAGTGCAGTCAGTATTGAAGAAGTTCCAGTAGTGAGCGAGTACCCTGATGTTTTTCCTGAAGATCTAACTGGAATGCCACCGGACAGAGACATAGAGTTTGTAATTAAGCTAGTACCCGGAACCGCACCGATAGCAAAGAGACCTTATCGGATGTCAACTAAGGAGTTGGTGGAGATGAAGAAGCAGCTCGAGGAACTAATGGAAAAAGGATTCATCAGACCTAGCTCGTCACCTTGGGGAGTGCCAGTTTTGTTCTTCATGAAGAAGGACGGGATTTTCAAGAAGTGCATTGATTACCATGCACTCAATGAGGTCACCGTGAAGAACAAATACCCGCTGCCTAGGATAGATGACCTGTTTGACCAGTTGAGAGGAGCCGGAGTTTTCTCCAAGATTGATCTGAGGTCAGGATATCACCAGTTGAAGATTCGATCAGAGGATATCCTGAAGGCCGCATTCTTGTCAAGATATGGACATTACGAGTTTAACGTTATGTCCTTCGGTCTGACGAATGCGCATGCATACTTCATGAACATGATGAACAAGGTTTTCATGGAATACCTGGATAAGTTTATCATCGTGTTCATAGATGACATTCTTATTTACTCTAAGACAAGAGAAGAGCATGCAGAACATCTGAGGCGAGTTTTCGAGAAGCTGAGGGAACAACAACTTTTCGCCAAGTTCAGTAAATGTGACTTCTGGAAGGACAAGGTGGAGTTTCTCGGACATGTGATGACCGTAGAAGGAGTCGTTGATCCAAGCAAGGTGGAAGCCATGTTGCATTGGGAGCAGCCGAAGACAATGATTCAGATTCAGAGTTTCCTTGGGATGGTAGGTTACTACCGCTGCTTCATTGAAGGCTTTTCGACGATTGCGAGGCCTCTTAGGCAATTTTTGAAAAAGGAGAAGAAGTTTTCATGGACGCCGGGGTGCGAGAAGGGTTTTTAGGAGCTGAAGAAGCGATTGACATCAGCACCAGTGTTAGTTCTACTTGACGTCAATCAAAGCTTCGATATTTATTGCGATGCATCACGCCAAGGACTGGGATGTGTGTTGATGCAGAACAGAAAGGTCGTTGCGTATGCATCGAGACAGTTGAGGCCGCATGAGGAGAATTATCTGACGCATGACCTGGAGTTAGCAGCTGTAGTGCATGCTTTGAAGTTATGGCATCATTATTTGATTGGGAATAGATGTGAAGTGTATACAGACCATAAGAGTCTTAAATACATATTCACCCAATCCGACTTGAACATGAGACAGAGGAGATGGTTGGAACTGATCAAGGATTATATGTTGGGATCCATTACCATCCCGGGAAGGCCAACGTGGTGGCCGATGCTTTGAGTCGGAAGAGCCATACTGTGAATATGTTGATAGTAGGAAGTCAGGATGAGCTATGCAAGGATTTACAGAAGCTGAAGCTGGAGGTGGTACCGGAAGGATTCTTGGCCGCTTTGAAGGTGAAGCCTATACTAGAAGATCAGATCCGAGAAGGACAGAAGGATGATGCCAAGATTCAGAGGATCAAGTCCAAAATGGATGAAGGCATAAGATAGATATGGTTTAGAGTTCGATGTTAACATGAACAATAGTGGTTAGGTGGATAGTAGAAGGTAGTTGAACAAAGATTGGATGTTGTAACATATGTTCAAAAGTGTTCGACTTTCCAGGATTTTGTGAATATGAAATCCTTAACGGTTAAGAGTATTGGAATACTAGAAATAGTGGGATTTGAGTGAAACCTTCTTTTAAAGGTTTATGGATTCAATCGATTGTATAATTTTCTGGGAGTGCATGCCTTTTGTTAAGACGTTCTAATTAGTGGGAAATAGAACTCCCTGGTTAAGTGGCATTTTTGCCAAGTTGCGGACTTGGCTTTAATGATTGGAAATGTGGATGAAAAAGTAGTTTTGGAATTAATCGGTGGATGGATTCCAGAATATTGTGTGTTATTGAACCATGCCAATCTTTGGTTTTGGCTAATTTGCTTAGTTTATGCTATGAGTATGGATTTACACCCAAAAGTATCTGAGTGGATCGCGCTCTTTCGCGTTCAAACTGAATTATCTTTGGAAACAATATTTAAAGGAAGCAAATGGACATAGTGGGTTGTGTTGGAAACCCTTGAGTTAAGTACTTAATGTGTAACTCTAGAGTTGGATTTAATTGAAAATTGTGTGTGGTGTTTGCGAGTGTTTAAAAAGGTGGATCTCATGAATGTTTCATAAGTGATTTTGTCGGTGTAGTGTTCTCTTTTGGGAATGAGTTTCCCTTTCTCTTTGAGATAATTTGTGGCGGTTGTGGGTGCAGATGTTTGACTAGAGAGTCGATGTTCACTTCCAAAATGATGATTTTTGTTAAAATGCGATGTTTTGCAAGTATATCATGCAATTGATGTTAGGTTGTGATGCGATGTGGTGTTTACTGTTAACTATGTTGTCATCATAATTTATATGAATTATCGCAATCATCGATATTATTTGTGTTTTAATCATGTGATGAAGAGAATGAAGTCTCCTTGTGAATGATTATTCAGTATTGTTGTTACATGATTAATGAATGGTGAAAATGAAACATGACATCGTTTATATATATTTAATACCAGAAAAGAGTTGATGAGCCAGGTCGGTGAGAAAGTCATATAGGGATATATGACTAATCCGGAGTGCTCTTGAAAAATTTGCATTCATGTCATGAATCGAGATTTCCATTGCTTTCTAGCATGAAAAGAAAGAATGAATAATTTATGGTATTTTGGCTGTGGTGTAAGAGATTTGAGTTTCCTTGGCGATTTGGCGTAGGAAAATAAAATGAGTGTTTTTTTGGATGTTGTCAAAGTCTTTCCAAAGTGGATTTAACGCATTGGATTCAAATTGATGCATGTGGATCAATTGGGTTCAAAGGAATTGTACTTCTTTTGCTTTCTAGATGGGGTTAAGAATAAGAATGTTCATGGTTTATGGTTGAGTACTACAACATCCCAAATTTGTGCCTTTATTTAATTTATTGAGTTATTTGAATTTTTGGAATTTTCTAGAATTTATTTGGATTTAATTTGAATTTATTCCTTTTTGAGTTATTTAAATATTTAAAAGTTTCAAATAAAATTTTGTTGGAAATATTGTATTTAACTCCAAAATGTCTCAAAGAATTTTCCAGAATTTTTTTGGAATTTTTATGAGTATTTTGCTATTTTTCTCGATTTAATTGAATTTCTAGAAATTATTTTGAAAATTAAATCGCTGGAAAAGCCCTACCGAGTTTTACTGTAGCACCGACCCGAGTTAGACTCGAGTTAGACTCGAGTCTAACTCGAGTCCGATAGAGCCATGTTTGCACCGGACCGAACCAGGTTTGCGTGGACTGTTGGATCAAGACCAATGGCCAAGATCGGGCCACATGCACGCGTGCGTGTAATCGCCGGATCGGGATCTCACGGCTGAGATCTGTACGCGTGTGGACCGTTGGATCGAGCCGCATGGACGGCCGTGATGCTGCCACATAGCGCCACCGTCGTCTCCGTCTCGAGCTCGGACTCCGTCGCCCTATGGGCCTAGGGTTCTGATTCTTGCATGCACGCCGCGGCTATTTAATGCCCCGACCCTGCCGCCATGTTACTCTCTGCTGTGCGCGTCGGATGCCCTAGCTGACCGAGCTCAAGACCCCGCCTCGCGCCCGCAATCGCTTGCCGTAGTCCGCAAGGAGCCGCTGTGGGTTTTGGGCGCTTTTCGCCGTCGTTAAGCCGTCCCCACCGTTCCCGTGCCCGGATTCGGTTTCGTCGCGACGAGACGCTTCGGAGCCGAGGAATCATGTCGCTGGAGACCGCACGAAACACCGTTCGGGTGGTCGTCTTCCCCAGGTCCGGCCATCTCTGCCCCGCCGTGCCATCGCCGACTTCGCGAACTCCTGTAGCCGTCCGATCAAGATCGAACGCTCCAGGTTTGTCCACGTCATCACACCGTGCAAACCCCTCGGATTAGATTGTAGCCGTTATATCTAGATCGTACGGTTAGGGTTAGATCACGTGGTACTGTATAGATCTATTAGCAGCTGTTAGATCTAGATCCAACGCACTAGATTAAGCCACGTAGCCCATTAACCGCACCGTGCTAGATTAGATCTCAGCCATTAGATCTAGATCGTATGGTTAGATTTAACCCGTGTTGTAGCGCTAGATGTGATCATGACCGTCCGATCAAGATCGCACGGTGTAGATCGTGCCACGCGTCGACTACCGGGACATGCCACGTCGCCCCCATGATGCGGTAAAAAAAACCGATCGGATCTCAGCCGTCCGATTCGAATTATACGGTCCAGAGCAACCGCGTAAAAACAAAACATGTGAGGATCTAATCTGGACTGTTCGATTTTAAACCAACGGCCCAGATCGCGCCACGTGGCCGGGAGCCGAACCAGCGCGGTCGTCTCTAACGTCACACGTGACGTCGGCGTGGGGCCCACGTGTCAGCGGCGCGGCCACCCGCACGATGACGTCATCTGTGACTTCATGCTGATGTCACTGTGGGGCCCGCGTGTCAGTCCGTTCGGCCGAGCGGTGCTGACGATAGCAGTTGACGTCACCCGAGTGGGGCCCACATGTCAATGGGTCATGCGCCCGTGGACCGAGTCCACTGTGGACCCGAACGTGCGCATGGACGCAATAATTCGATTTTCCTTTAGAAAAATAATTCGATCGAAATATAAAATCCATGTTGACGTCAGCTAACGTCATTTTTCGGATTTTTCAATAGAAAAATAAATGAAGTAATTCGGTTTATTCTTTTAATTGATTTTTCAAACATCAAACGGCTATAACTTTTGCGTTTTAACTCCGATTGAGTGATTCCAATTTCTAAATTTTTATAAAATTGAGCTCTATTTAATGGTGAATTTTATTTGATTTTTGGACAGGAGTTTTTCCTCTATTTTATTTATTTTGTTGTTTATTTATCCGATACGCGTAGATGTTGAACTGCCCGAAGGCTTCGAAGGAGAAGTTTTGACCCAGGAGCAAGTTCAAGACTGGGAACCAGTACTTTTTGAAGGCAAGTTATGCTTTGACCATATTGATCCCACTTTTGAAATTATGTTTATTTAAATTATTGCATGCTAGTTTATTTAAAAATTCTTTTGAATAATTTCGGGAATAGTTATATGACCTACCTGATTATGCCACCTTGTCTATAATAATCGTATGCCATGAATCATTTGTCACCCTAGTTTGTGGAATAATAGTTGGACACTAATACTTTGCCAACATGGGTTAATTAGATCGTAATTAGCCAGCTTAGCCCTGCATGGTAATCAACTAGGTGATTAAATGATTTAGACGGGGCAAGTGGCAAGATTATTCTCGCGGGCCAGGTGTGGCACTTGGGAGGTCGCATTTGGTTTTATTGCTTTAGTTACTTGTGAATCCTTGGGTAGTCTTGCATCAGTCATCCTAAGGACTTAACCTTGCAAGAATTTGAACTGAGTCCTTCATACGGCCACAAGTCTAGAATGGGACAGACCTAGCTGAGTAAACTGTGATGTCTAGTCTTTGGCACTGTTGTTGTGGTGTGAGGCTGAGTTTATGAGTAGGCTCACATAGCGCAAGAGGGGGGCCCTGAGAGTGGTAACCTGTCTCATCAGTGTTGAAACATTAGCGGGCAATACCAGGGCTAGAAGTAACTTTGGAAAGGCTTTGTTATGGTCACTCACCTTGGTGGTGTTTGATTGTATCTTGTGGGTACTGCAGAGTGTACAACCTATTCGAATAGCCAAGTCCACGGTATTGGACACTGCTCGGTGATTACAGTCAAGGGTTAGACTTTCATAAAATGATATTGGTTACTTGGGATGAAATTGAAGAACTTGCTTTAGGTTGGTAAATTCTTTACTTGTAAGATTGTTTATGAAAGCTATTACTGTTATTACTGTATTACTGCTTTCAATCTATTATCGATATTGTGAATGTGCTTTACTGCAAATGAACCATCTTAGCCTATCCTTTGTAATAAGCCATGCATGTAGAATATTAGACTGCATTCTGTGCATCACTTGCTTAGTGCTTTCAAGTACTCACCCTTGCAACAACAAAACATCAGTTGAAGAAGAAACAACGCCAGCTTTGGAGGAGGAGTTCAAGGAGGAGCCGACGAACTAAGGGGAGAGCCTAGTCAGTTGCCTGTGGCATATTGGTTGGCGCCACGCATTTCTTTATTTTTCGATGCAAGTTTATTTGAGTAAGACTTAAGCCCTTCGAGTTGTACTTTTGTAACTTGACCATAAGGTCGAGCAACAGGTTATATTTCCCTTTCAATAAAGAACTTTACTATTTCGTTGTGTATGATTGCGGTATTTACCTATGTTGAGACTGTGTGCACTAGCATGATCCTGGACTAGTGCTGAAAGCACAGAGGGTTCGGATTTGTAGATTCGGGTCCCAACAGAGGTTGTATCAGAGCCATACTGACTGTAGGCCTACCCTTAGTTAGAATGGTCGTAGTGAGGATAAAACTATTTTCTAAAGATAAAAGTTTGCCAAGAAAATGAATGAATTCTCGACTTATCCCCTTCTCTCTTGTTCGTACCCCTTGCTGGATTCTTTTTGCCTCCATTTTGATTTAAAAAGTTGCGCTCTCACGTGAGTGTCTTTGGCAGATGAGGATCATTAACAACTACGCTGAGCGTTAGGGAGGTTACGCCGCCGAGTTGTGGCGTATGATGCAGCTACTTGGAGGTTTTGACAGACCGATCTACCGGGGAACCACCATAGTGAAGGCAGGACTGGTCCAAGCATGGAATGTCAAGATCACTGTGTACACCAGAGAGAAGACCAAAGCGAGTTGTCCTATCCACATCACCACGAGGTGGTCTTCGTTTGAGGCTGGGATCCAGGAGATATCGCGTCAAGCGATAGGGAAGATCGTTAGCACATACTCTTCGGAGTTGGAGGGCACTGTATTTCATCATCATCCACGCAGGGACAACCGCCTCGATCGGGAGTTGATAGCAGACAAGGACGCCACGATCACTCACCTGGCGAGGTTTGTTGTCGCCCATGAGGATGTTATTGACGAGATAGTCCAGGAGCTACAGAAGGCCCGCGATGAGATCGAGGATGTGAGGGTACAGCTGCGAGAGGCTCGGGAGTAAATTGCTCACTCTTCACGAAGGATTGGTGAGCTAGAGATGGCACTGTACGAGCCAGCATCGGAGCCAGTGTTGGAACTACACGACCCAGACCCTGAGGAGCCAAAGCCACAGCCTACACCACAGCCGGAGCTAGATCCAGAGGAGGATGTTGCGTCGTCAGCCACCGTTGTTGAGGGACACGGTGATCACTTCACGCCTATGCCGCCACACCCGCCCAAGTGTCAACCAGGATGTTCCCATGGAGGGTGGATCGATGAGTGAGTGTTAGGCTTAGTAGTGAGACTCCTGTGTTGAGTCGCGTCTTAGAATAAAGAGTCACCCTAGAGGCATTGGACTCCATTGTGGTAGTTTAATTTGGATTTTCATTGCTTGCTGAGTGTGCAATATGTGTTGCAAAGCCCTTAGGCATTGTGAGCAACCATACCAAGTTATTAATAATTAATAAAGTTGGATTTTGAGTTAAACCCTTCACCCCGCATAAGTTCTCCACTACTTGTCTATTCTTGTTTCCCTTTCGTCTCTAAACCTTGAAGTACTCGACAGATGGTGAACACTCGTGGAAACCTTAGAGGCAACGGAAGTGGTTCCCACCCAACAGGAAACCACAATGATGGAGCACCTGTGCCCCAGCTAGCACCGCCATTGGATATGCAGAACTTTGGAGCATTCCTTGCCGCTCAGACATAGCTGATGCATGCTATGATGCAACAGATGCAGCAAGTTACTGCCCAAGCCGCTGCCAACCAAGCTAATCAAGGACATCGTCAGAACTCCAGGCTTTCGGAGTTTATAAGGACCCATCCGCCCACATTCTCTGGAAATGCAAACACACTGGAGGCAGATGATTTGCTAAGGTCCATTGAAAGTAAGTTGCACATCACCCAGTGTGTAAGGAATGAGAGAGTGCTCTATGCATCTCATCAGTTGGAAGGGACCACCGCAGAATGATGGGAGAACTTCTGTGCTTCCCATGAGCATCCACAGGAGATCACTTGGGAGGAGTTCACTGTTGCCTTCCGTCATTACCATGTGCCAGAAGGGATCATAGACCTCAAGAAGGAAGAGTTCACGACTTTAAAGCAAGGCAGCCAGTCAGTGGCTGATTATCTCAATAAGTTCACCCAACTTGCTCGCTATGCACCTGAAGATGTAGCGACAGATAAGGCAGACAGCCTCTCTTCATGAAGGGACTAAATTCAGGACTGCAGGTGGGGCTGATTACCCACACATTTTTGGATTTTCAAGAACTGGTGAACAAGGCACTTATTCTGGAGGACAAGCGCAAAGAGCTCGATGATAACAGGAAGCGCCGGATGCCACAGCAGGAGCTCGCCCAGGAGCACAAAGACTGAGAGTTGCACCCAATCAGTTCTTCAGGTTTCAGCCTCAAAATGTCACCAAAACACCATCACCAGCACCAAGGCCTGCCGGACAGAATTACCAAACACCAGCACCAGCCAGGGTTGCACCAGCAGGAAGCCAACCAACAACGGTGAAACACTGCTACAGTTGCAATGAGCCAGGGCACTTCTCCAAAAATTGCCCTAAGCGAGGAGGAGGTGTGATGATTGTTCGCCTCAACATTGGAACTCCGCCCGCAAGGACTCCTGCACCAGGAGGAAACCGTGGAGCTGCTCAAGCTGGAGCCACACCCCAAGCTACGGTGAGAGTTCGAATCAACCACGTCACCGCTGATACCGTGCAGAACACATCAGACATCGTACTGGGTAAGTTACTGATTAACTTAGTACCTGCAACAGTTTTGTTTGATTCTAGAGCTTCGAATTCTTTTATATCTCGGACTTTTGCTATTGAAAATGGGTTAAGAATGGCGAACCTTAGACATGTGATCAATCCAATCCCCTGGATCAGAACTTCGATCTAATGTAGGATGTTATGCGGTAGAGATATTCATAAATGGTGTAGAGTTCTTAGTGAACCTTATTGGACACCCAGACCCTAGATGTTATACTTGGAATGGATTGGTTGTCCAAGCACAAGGTTGTGTTAGACTGTGGACGAAGAGTCATATCAGTCGAAAGCTCAGATGATAGAAGGGTTGAGTTTCAAGCAACTGCCGTTCGAGATGAATAGTTGATGGTCAACAGTGTGAAGGCAATCAGCATTGAAGATGTACCAGTTATCAGTGAGTACCCGGATGTTTTCCCTGAAGATTTACCCGGTATGCCACCAGATAGAGACATAGAGTTTGTGATTGAGTTAGTACCTGGTACAGCCCAATAGCCAAGAGACCCTATCGGATGTTTATCGATGAGTTGGTAGAGATGAAGAAACAGATCAAGGAGCTGTTGGAGAAATGATTTATCAAACCCAGTTCGTCGCCATGGGGAGCGCCAGTCTTGTTCGTCAAGAAAAAGGATGGGAGTTTTCGGATGTGTATTGATTATCGTGCACTCAATGATGTGACGATAAAGAACAAGTACCCGTTACCCAGGATCGATGACTTATTCGATCAGTTAAGAGGAGCTGGAGTTTTCTCCAAGATCGACCTGCGATCAGGATATCACCAGCTGAAGATTCGGTCAGAAGATGTGCTGAAAACTGCGTTTTCGTCATGATATGGACATTATGAATTTACAGTTATGCCCTTTGGTATGATAAACGCACCTGCATATTTCATGAACCTGATGAATAAAGTTTTCATGGAATACCTGGATAAGTTTGTCGTCATGTTCATAGATGACATACTTATTTACTCCAAGATGAGAGAAGAACACGCCGAGCATCTGAGGGTAGTTCTTGAGAAGTTGCGAGAGTAGCAGTTATTTGCCAAGTTTAGCAAATGTGACTTCTGGAAGAGTAAAGTGGAATTTCTTAGACATGTGATGACCGCCGAAGGAGTTGCAATTGATCCAAGCAAAGTAGAAGCAGTATTGCATTGGGAGCAACCGAAGATGATTCATTGAAGGATCCTTAGACGATTCATTGAAGCACTCTCGCACCCAGATCCGCAGTTTTCTTGGAATGGCATGATACTACCGACGATTCATTGAAGGATTCTCCATGATTGCTAGACCCCTTACGCAATTTTTGAAAAAGGAGAAGAAGTTCGCATGGACGCCAGAGTGCGAGAAGAGCTTTCAAGAGTTGAAGAAGCGACTGATATTCGCACCGGTATTGGTATTATCGGATGTGCATCAGAGTTTTGATATTTACTATGATGCATCGTGCCAAGGACTTGGATGCGTGTTGATGCAAAACGGGAAGGTAGTCGCGTATGCATCCCGGCAGTTAAGGCCGCATGAGGAGAACTACCCGACACATGACTTGGAGTTAGCTGCCGTAGTGCACGCTCTGAAGTTGTGGCATCATTACCTTATTGGAAATAGATGTGAAGTTTATACGGACCATAAGAGTCTTAAGTATATATTCATTCAGGCGGATCTAAACATGAGGCAAAGGAGATGGTTGGAATTGATCAAGGACTACAATGTCAGAATCCATTATCATCCCAGCAAGGCTAATGTAGTAGCCGATGCTTTGAGTCGGAAGAGCCACACCGTGAATATGCTGATAAAAGACGGTCAGGATGAGCTATGCAAGGATTTCTAGAGAATGAGGCTGGAAATGGTACCAGAAGCATTCCTAGCCGCATTGGAAGTAAGGCCAACCTTAGAGGATCAGATCAGGGAAGGTTAGAAGAATGATGACAAGATCTGCAGGATTAAGTCCAAGATGGATGAAGGCAAGGCTAAGGACTTTAAGCTGGATGGGCAGGGTACGTTATGGATTAAAGACCGCATCTGTGTGCCGAACAAGAAAGAGCTGAAACAGTTGATTCTAGAGGAAGCCCATGATTCCAAGTATTCAATTCATCCAAGAAGTGCCAAGATGTATCAAGACCTGAAAGAGAGATTTTGGCGGCCAAGCATGAAGCGTGAGGTTGCCGAGCATGCTGCTTTATGCGACATATGCCAAAGAGTCAAAGCAATGCATCAGAGGCCAGCAGGATTGTTGCAGCCGTTGAAGATACCTGAGTGAAAGTGGGAGGAAATCGGAATGGACTTCATTACCGGTTTGCCTAAAAATCAAGGTGGACATGAATCCATATGGGTTATAGTGGATCATTTCACCAAAGTAGCTCATTTTATACCCGTGAAGACCACTTATTCTGGAGACCGCTTAGTAGAGTTATATATGTCAAGGATTGTCTGTTTGCATGGAGTGCCGAAGAAGATCGTATCGGACATAGGTACCCAATTTACCTCGAGATTCGGGAATAAGCTGCATGAAGCCATGGAGACCGGTTTGAACTTCAGTACAGCATATCATCCGCAAACAGATGGACAAGCTGAATGAGTTAATCAAATTTTCGAAGACATGCTGCAAGCTTGTGCTCTAGCATATGCCACCTCATGGGACAAGTGTTTGCCGTATGCTGAGTTCAGCTACAATAATAGTTATCAAGCCAGTCTACAGATGTCACCATTTGAGGCATTGTATGGTCGACCCTGTCGAATGCCTTTGAATTGGAATGAGACAGGTGAACGCCATTTCTTCGGACCAGACATTCTTTGAAAGACCGAGATGGCGATCAGAGGGGGGGTGAATGATCCCAAATAAAAATATCCCCTACTCAACGTACTCCAAACAATCCCGCAAAGAAAACCGATGCTCCTTAAAATCGCGAAACCCACAAAAATCGGAACGACTTGACAACTATGTGTATCCCTAGCTTACATGGATAGGAACCATGAATCATGTGAGGGATATTTAAATCACAAATTCTGGTTGTCAAGTGTCCAAAGCAAGGAGGAATCAATTCAAATACTTCTTTTCTAAAAGAGATCAAGCCAAAACACAAAAGCCTCTTTTTAGAAAAGCAAAAGCAGATTTTCAGGAATTGTCCTCAATTAGAGCAGGTGGATGGTGGACTTCTGTTGCTCCAAAAAATTTGGGAATTTTTCAGCCTGTGATCTGTTGAGTCGTGAAGCACTCCACCAAAAATCACCACCAAACACCTTCTACAAAAAACAGGAAAAATAAAGAACTACGAACAGTCAGGATTTTCAATCAGGAAATTTGGGGCTCGGTTTTCACCTCACAGCTCCCAAATGGTGCATCCAGTGGACTCCAAAATTTTTCCACAGATTGGTATATGAGTCAAGCACCTTCTCCAACAAGAATCAATCAAGAAATATTTTTCTATATTTTTCTAAAAATCAAAGACTGACTGCTCTTGTGAAGAACAAGTTCAGGACAGATTTGCAATCTTGATAGAAACTTTATCTCTAGTCTATCCTAGGGTGCAAGAAAGATGTAAAACCAAAGGAGCACCCTCAAGACCTCCTTGATCAACAGCATTTAGAAGGAGAGGAGCAAATCCAAATTATAGAAAGTAAATTGCGAGAATTTACATGCGGGAAAGTAAATGCTGAATTTAAATTGCGTAAAGTAAAGACATAATGTAAATGCGAATTTAAATTCACAAAAAAGTAAAGAAAATCTTTGTATTTTCTGGTTGGAAGGTTTACAAAGCCTCACTTCATGTGGGCAAAGCTCAAAGGAGCAACTCAAACCTTCAAATGAGGGAGGACACCCCTCCCCCTCTATTTATACTACTCTAGGGCCACCTACCACCCTTGGATGAGTCCCAAACCCTAGGGCACTCCACCAAGGGCTAGGATTAACCCTCTCATTTCAACCCACACATGGGCTTTACATGGGCCACATTGGCCATACATGGGTTTTACACAAAACCCGGTCAACCCGATGCAACGGGCCTTCATCCGCCGGACTTGACCGCTCAGTTTCCTCCTCTTCGAGCCTCCAACCCGAACCGGAAACCTTGAGCCACCTCAAGTCCATTTCCATGACGTCCAAGTGAACCTGGTTTGAGCCCAACCATCTCGTCGGCATCCTCGACCGCTCTGGACCTCGGTTCTCCCAACCTAGTCCCGGTACTCACCAACGACCATAGCTGCCTCAAGAACCTGTACCACAAGGAACAAACCATTTTGCACATACCACAATGCACATACCTTTTCTTCCTGCATGTTAGTCCACAATTATCATTAATTGAAACATGCAATACCGAGTCAAATCAAACTCAAGCCTGAGCACACCTTGCTCAAATAAAGTCAAATACTCATCACAAACATGGATGGACCTCCACATGGTCCTTCAATCTCCCCCTTGATGAGTATATTGACAAACCACACAAAAGGCATAAATTTGAGTTTGTAAACAAAGGAAGAAAAGCAATTTGATTGCAAAAATCATATTTGGTCCAATAAAAAGAGAAAGAAAGCTCATGACCAAATAGATGAGAAGATTTTTAGAGCTCAACACTTGAAAGGACAATTTTTCAACAAGAGCTCCAAAAACCAAGAAATCTCTCAAAAAGCTCAATATTACTCATGATCCAAATGCAAGGACAATTGTTCAACATGATCATGAGAAAGCATTTTTTTTTAATTCTCTAAGATGTCTTTTCTACGTTTTCTCCCCCTTTTGGCAATATAGGCATCAAGAGAACAATTTTTGCATGAAATGCAACCTAGAAGAGCTTTGAGGATTATGCAAGTGACCACTTAGACAAAGTATGACACCAAGCTACTCAAGTTCAAATTATGTCATCCTAAGTCATATCCAATGGCATATTTCAATTTTTGCTAACTAGCTCAAAAGAAGTTATAATACTTTGGTATGATTTCAACAATAGCAACACTTAGCATAACTTAAATACTAGAAGCAAAGCCAACCAAACGAGCAAATGGATATACTAGAGTTCAACCTAGTCAACACTTTGGGAAACTACAAGTCCATAAGAGAAGCCTCATGCTCAATCATCTCTTTAAATGCAAATTTTTAGATTAAAGCTCATAAAGCGGTATGAGAGAGTTAGGCTTAGTGAAGCACATCCTCGACTAGGAGCCATCGACAAAGGCCTCCTAAGCTTCACTCTCCTCCACAAACCTTTCAGGGTTTAGAGAGTTTATCCTAGAGAAACACAACCTCGACTAGGAGCCATCGACATAGGTCTCCTAGGCATCACTCTCTTCCTCTAGTTATTTTTGCATTTTTTGGTGTATTGACTCAAGCCATTAGCAACCATCTCAAGCAAGAAGCTTAAAAGAGTGGTTTTGGTCATACACACTTCATTCCAAGTTCATCCCAAGTGCAATGGGAAGCAGTCTCGTGAATGAATAGTGTTGAGTTCAATTTTAGCACAAAAGAGTCAATTTATATTTTCAGCACTTAGATTCATGAGCATTATTGAGGATTCTAGAATGAAACAATGTAGCTAACCCAAGTTGCTCTAGGGACTCTAGTAGAAACCCACTATTTCAATAAGCATGGCATAAGCATCTAGTGAAGAAGTATAGCAAGTAAAAGCCATGTTTCATCAACTTTTCAGGAAAGCTCAATTTTAAAATGTTGGCTAGTTTCACATGATATACCAAATTGGATATGACCTATATTAGCAAATATCTTCAGAAAAGTAGCTAGGTGCAACATATCTCAATTTTATCAATTGCATAATAGACAAAGCTCGTAAATGAAAAACAAGTCTATATGCAATGCAAAAGAATCAATTCCAAGCTCCCCCTCAACAAGTGAGTCGATTAAGCACAAAATCTGATTGAAGTTGAGTTATTAGCAATTTTAGATTCAAAAGGATGAATTGAACTCAACTGAAACCGTAAAGACAGAAATGATGAGAAGGAATCAAGCAATCGACACAAAGGTAGTCTAGGAGCAAAGATAACATGAAGAGAAACACTAACACTCGGACTCGCTCTCACCTTCCCCCATATGACTTATATAGGAAAGCTACTTCTCCAACTCCAACCCAGAGCAAACACACCCTGTCTACCAGGGGGCCCAACACTGCTAGACCTAAAAGACTGTGGGTGAGCTCAACCGAGAATAAGAGAGGAATAGCACCCTAAAGCATAAGGTGAGAGGTCCATGCCGAGGCATGCCAGAAGTCTAGGTGAAGTGGACTCAACCAAATGAAAACCATCCCAAAGATACCCAGAAAGAGAGAGGAAGGCTGAATAAACATATGAACATATAATACAAGCCAGCTCCCCCTCAAGATATGCCATATGGGCTCATAATCCCAAGCTCTCCTCTCAGGAAACAAACACAGAGCTATCCAAAGGCTTGGTGAAAATGTCAGCCAACTGGTGGTCACTCTCCACAAACTGGAGCACTATATCACCCTTCTCCACATGGTCTCTAAGGAAGTGATAGCGAATGTCAATGTGCTTGGTCCGAGAGTGTTGCACTGGGTTCTTAGCAATGTGAATGGCAGACGTGTTATCACAGAAAAGTGGAACACAATCTGCTACTAACCCAAAGTCCCGCAAGGTCGATCTCATCCAGAGAACACGACTACGACAAGAATTTGCGGCAACATACTCGGCCTCGGTGGAATTCGTGCAACACCGGATCGCTTCCTAGGCGACCAAGAGACAAGAGAAGTGCCAATGAATTGGCAAGTGCCGAAGTGCTCTTCCTATCTATCCTACACCGGCGAAGTCTGCATCGGAGAAGGCTCTCGAGAGATAGACAGGAGGAAGAAGAGTACCGATACCATAGTCAATGGTAGCTCGAAGGTACCTGAAGATGCGCTTCACCGCCTGACGGTGAGAGACGCGGGGAGAAGCCTGAAACCGAGCACAAAGACATACAGAGAAATGTATGTCAGGTCTCGAGGCAGTGAGATACAAAAGGGAGCCGATCATGCTCCGGAACTCCTTCTGATCAACTGGCTCACCATCCTTGTCAGGCTCGAGGACAGCAGTGGTGGCCATAGGAGTCATAACTGGCTTTCCATCAGACATGTCAAAGCGCTTCAGGAGGTCTCGAGTGTACTTGCCTTGATGCAAGAATGTACCCTCCCGAGTCTGCTTAATCTGGAAGCCAAGGAAGTAGCTCAACTCGCCCATCATGCTCATCTCGAACTCAGTACTCATCACATCTGAGAACTGAGTAACGAGCGAATGCGAGGAACCACCGAAAATGATGTCGTCGACATAGATTTGGACTAAGAGAAAATCCGAATCAGAATGTCTGACGAACAGAGTCTTGTCCACTTGACCCATATGAAAACCATGACTCAAGAGGTAGGACTTAAGCCTCTCATACCAAGCTCGTGGAGCTTGCTTAAGTCCATACAAAGCTTTGGAAAGCTTGAAGACATGGTTTGGGTACTTGGGGTTCTCAAATCACGGAGGTTGTCGACATACACCTCTTCCTCAATGAAGCCATTGAGGAATGCACTCTTGACATCCATTTGAAAAAGCTTGAAGCCCTTGGATGCCGCGAATGCGAGCAGGATCGGATGGCCTCGATTCTAGCTACGAGGGCAAAAGTCTCCTCGAAGTCGAGACCCTCGACCTAAGAGAAACCCTGAGCGACTAACCTAGCCTTGTTTCGAACTACAACCCCATCCTCACTCTGCTTGTTTTTGAACACCCATTTGGTCCCAATGATATTGTGACCAGAAGGGGGCTCGACAAGCTTCCAAACTTTGTTCCTCTCGAAGTTTTCAAGTTCCTCATGCATAGCATTAATCCAAGATTCATCAGATAATGCATGAGAAACATCCTTCGGCTCAAAAGAGGCAACAAAGGCAGAGTGAAGGCAGAAAGTGGACAGACCTGACTTAGAGCGAGTGACTCGCTCAAACAGATCTCCAATGATGCAGTCGGTGGATGAGCCTCTTGAATGTGGCGGGGAGGTCGAGAAGCAGTGACCTCTACTCCTCGTGGGAGAAGTAGGAACAGAGCCACTAGCTGCTGAAGAGTCTGAGGGTAAGGGTTGATCTCCCTGAGGTGCAGATATGGATATGGGAGGCACCTCGGGAGCAGGAATGGTGACTGGATCAGGCAAGGCGCCTTCATCTCCGTCATCAACTTCCTCCGAGAAGATAGACTGGGAAAGAGGAGAAGAGCCTGAAATGTCTGGTCTAGCACCGGGCTAGCCTCATCAAAAGTCACCTCGCAGGTCTCTATGATCCTACCCAAATCTACACCCCAAATCCTATAGCTACGGCGAAGTCGAGTAACCCGTAAAGATCCCATCATAACGTGACTCGAACTTATCTAGGTTCCCGGACTTCAAGAAGAAGCACTTGCAACCAAAAACACGAAAATGAGATACACTAGGCTTTCGCCCATATCTCAACTCATAAGAAGTGCAATGCAAGTGTGCCCTAAGAAAAACTCTGTTGGCAACATGGCATGCCAGTAGCTCTGACCTCACCCAAAACTTCCTAGGAGTATTGTACTCATCTAGCATCGTCTGGCCATCTCAACCAGGGTCCTGTTCTTCCTTTCCACTACACCATTTCTTTGAGGGACGTATGGAGAGGAGAACTGATGCTCTAAGCCTAACTCCTCACAGAGTCGCTAAAGTAGGAGTTCTTGAACTCCGTGCCATTGTCATCGCGGATCGCTCGTAAGGCACAGGGAGCTCAACAGACAACCTACGGACCAAACCCACGAAGTGTGAAAAACACTCATCCTTCGAGGCCATGAAAAACACCCAAGAGTACCTCGAAAAATCATCGACAATGACAAGAATATACCACTTCCCACCTGGCCGATTGCACTCGAGCCGACCAACGGTGTCCATGTGTAGCAGCTGTCTGGTGCATCGATCATCACTCGGGTGACTGGAGGATGGGAGGCAGCAACCATCTTGCCATGTCGGCAAGGAGAACATACAACATCTTTGACCATCTTGAGTTTAGGCAGGCCACGAATGAGATCATGGCCGCTAACTCGAGTCAAATGATCAAAGCCAATGTGACCAAGTCTCCTATGCCAAAAGGAGAGATCACGGGACTCAGAAGCAATAAGGCAATGGAGAGAGTCTCTAGAGGAAGAAGAAAAATCAGCACGAAAGACTCTCCCAAAACGAGAAATCCCGCAAACAAACTCCCCAGAAGAATCGAGGATCCTACAAGAGCTCCTCTTAAAATTGACCTCGAAATCGTCATCAAGAAGCTGAGAGACTGAAAGCAAGTTGAAATGCAGCCATCTTGACTAAGGCAACGTCCTTAAGAATGAAATGATCGTTAATGCAGACGGTACCTTTAGCAATGACTCTACCCGACGCAGCATCCCCAAAGGTGATTACCTCATCACCGGGATCTCGGTTCAGGGAAGAAAACCAACGGGAGTCTCCGGTCATGTGGCGAGAACAGCCGGAGTCTACGATCCAAACCTCCCCTTCCCTGTCCTACGGACCTGAATCAAAGAGAGTGAAAAGCAGATGTCTCAGTACCAGGATAGATCAGTGCAGATCTAGGAACCCAATCTCGAGTCAATCAGGCAAGAGACGAAATAGTCAACGGAGTAGAAGAATGCAATCTGGCACCTCTCCGTGACTCGACTCTCACAAACTCAGACTCCGCTCCAGTAGGATGTCTGGGAGCAGCTGCCGGGTTGGTCCGCCGAGCTGCAAAGGCCGGACCATCCCAGTGCTGCTGCCCAGACCTCCCGCTGGGGAAAGCAAACTCACGCCGCTGATATCTACCTCGATGGGAAAAACGAGGAATATAAAGAGGACGGCGGAAAGACTGACTCGGGACAGCTCTGGGGCGAAAACCAGAAGTAGAAGCCTGAAAACCAAGCCCCATGCGCTGTCCAAAAACAGGAGACTCTCTAGCTTGTCTATCCTGTCTAGAAGCCGTGTGTGCCTTAGGTGCACTCAGAGTCTGGGGATGACCCTGAATACCCCTAAGAGCATGGACACGCTCACGCCGAGAAATCTTGGCGCGTCTGAAGCAGAAATCAGCTATATGTCCATCCTTCTGACAGAAGGTGCATGTATACTTCGCCTTGGGGGGTGAAGTAGCATGAGAAGCACCCTTCTCGTCAGACGTCCCGTGGACAATCCCTGCTGATCTAAACACAGTGGTGCTCACCTGTGGAGCCACCACTATCTCTCCGCTCTTGGAGGCACGCACAACAGTGGGCGGATGCGCCCGTGTATGCTCCAAGGCATCAAACCCTAGACCTTGATTGAATCTGCTAATCTTGGACTGATCTAGGATAAGATTGAGCTTCTTCTTACCTCCAACAAACTTCTCGAGAGTGCTCATAAGGTACTGACACTCTCAAAAAAGTGAGGCACAAGAAGAGCAAGGGGAAGGAGTAGCAGGGGAAGAGCCAGATGGAGAAGAGCGAACTAAACGATCAAATCTCTCCCTATAAAGAGCAGCCTCAATCTTGAGGGACTCGCAAGAAACACATGGAGAGTCTCTAATCCTACCCACCTGGGCTTTGAGCTTCTTCCTAAGCTCTACATGAATTTGATTCATGTCCTCTGCTACCCCAACACACAGCATGCAACCATTTTGTGACTTAGCTAGTAGATCCTTAGCATATTTTGAGTTTTCAAGCACCAAGTCATCATAAGCATTTTTTAGTTGCATACAGCCCTCACATGAGCTGATTGGGTCCTTAGAAGCATGCTTTTCAAGTTCATCATTTCTAGCAGATAGCTTCCTAAGGTGACAACTCATGGCATCAATTTCAAATGAGAAGCTTAGTGCAATTAGCACTTGAAGGATTTGTGTGAGTGTGAAGAGAACTTGCATAAACAGGAATAGAAGCTCCTGGACATGTGCTAGCATCCTTCGACCTAAGTGTCTCAAGATCAGAATTCTCACTATCATGTAGAGTCCTTAGATTCTCCAACTCCACAAGCAAAGCATCACACAAAGTACAGCTATCAGAGTCTCGGGAGGAACAAGATCTAAGTGAAGCTAACTCCTGAGATAAGGTACCTACTTCCTTCTCTAGATCAACACACTTAGCTCTAGACTTGGAATGAAATTTTCCTAGTTTGATAAAAGCATCATGGAGCTGGTCAAAAGAAGGTACCTCCTCCGTGTCATTTGTCTGACTCGGTGTCGGGTACTTCCATGGCATTGGAGGCCATGAAGCACATGCCGGAGAAGTCATCGCCGCCCTTCACCTTCTCTTGCGGTTCATCCTCGTCCTCGTCGCTCCATGTCTCCGTGTCGGAGAGGTCAAGGTCGTCGAGCGCGGCAAGGACGCGGTGAAAGAGCTTCTTGCCCTTGGCGAACTTGCGGTGTTTCTTCTCTTGCGCCGGCTCGTGAGCTGGAGGCTTCTTGTTGCGGTTCTTGTTGATGTAGTCGTTCTTACCCGCACCGCCTTGTTCATAATTGCCCTTCTCCAGCTTGGGGCAGTTTGCCCGAATGTGGTTGGGGCCACCACACTCAAAGCAAGTGAACTTGCCACTCCTCTTTCTATCTCTCACCCTTTTAAATGTTCGAAAATTTTCGGCGACAAGAGCAAGCTCGTCTTCCGGAAATTGTTCGAATGTCATCGCTTACGCCGCAAAGAGCGGGAGAGAAAACCAGAAGAGAAGTCAAGAGGGGGTCCAGAAGAGGAAGACCCAGTGGGATCGGTAACCAATGCCATCGTTTGGGACTTCGTCCTGCGAGCGACGATGTCGAGCTCATGAGTCTTGAGGCGGGAATACAACCCGTCAAGAGTCAAGGTCGACAAGTCCGTATGGTCCGTGATGGTGGTTACCTTCATCTCCCAAATCCTTAGATCGAGTGCTCGAAGAAAATGCCTCGCATTCTCCGAATCAGTGTATGAACAACCCACTGACCGAAGATTGCTGAGAATCTTTGCAAAACGAGCAAAGCACTCATCAAGGCTCTCACCAGCGTGCTGCTCAAACTTGTTGTAGTCACGCTTAAATTGATCCTGTCTCACGGACTTGATCTGAGTGGTGCCCTCATGGTAAGCATTGAGGGTCACCCAGATCTCGTGAGCCGATCGTAGGTGAGAGACACGATCATACTCACTGCGGCTAAGTCCCTGTATGAGGAGGTTCTTGGCCTTAGCGTTTGCCTCAACGTCAGCCATGTTTGCGGCGTTGACGTTCTCATCGGCCGGAACCTCATACGGGTGCTTCACCTTCTGCCATAAAGAAAAGCCCTGGGCAGTGATGTATGTCTCCATCCGAACTTTCCAGAACGGATAATCAACTCCAGCAAAAATTGGAGGCTTAGTTGAGTACTTGTCCGTCGCCATGGCTCTTGAGACCGGTCAAGATCTATGAAAGAGCAAAACCGGCTCTGATACCAATTGAAAGACCGAGATGGCGATCAGAGGGGGGGTGAATGATCCCAAATAAAAATATCCCCTACTCAACGTACTCCAAACAATCCCGCAAAGAAAACCGATGCTCCTTAAAATCGCGAAACCCACAAAAATCGGAACGACTTGACAACTATGTGTATCCCTAGCTTACATGGATAGGAACCATGAATCATGTGAGGGATATTTAAATCACAAATTCTGGTTGTCAAGTGTCCAAAGCAAGGAGGAATCAATTCAAATACTTCTTTTCTAAAAGAGATCAAGCCAAAACACAAAAGCCTCTTTTTAGAAAAGCAAAAGCAGATTTTCAGGAATTGTCCTCAATTAGAGCAGGTGGATGGTGGACTTCTGTTGCTCCAAAAATTTGGGAATTTTTCAGCCTGTGAGCTGTTGAGTCGTGAAGCACTCCACCAAAAATCACCACCAAACACCTTCTACAAAAACAGGAAAAATCAAGAACTACGAACAGTCAGGATTTTCAATCAGGAAATTTGGGGCTCGGTTTCACCTCACAGCTCCCAAATGGTGCATCCAGTGGACTCCAAAATTTTTCCACAGATTGGTATATGAGTCAAGCACCTTCTCCAACAAGAATCAATCAAGAAAGATTTTTCTATATTTTTCTAAAAATCAAAGACTGACTGCTGCGCGAAGAACAAGTTCAGGACAGATTTGCAATCTTGATAGAAACTTGATCTCTAGTCTATCCTAGGGTGCAAGAAAGATGTAAAACCAAATGAGCACCCTCAAGACCTCCTTGATCAACAGCATTTAGAAGGAGAGGAGCAAATCCAAATTGCGAGAAAGTAAATTGCGAGAATTTACATGCGGGAAAGTAAATGCTGAATTTAAATTGCGTAAAGTAAAGACATAATGTAAATGCGGAATTTAAATTCACAAAAAAGTAAAGAAAATCTTTGTATTTTCTGGTTGGAAGGTTTACAAAGCCTCACTTCATGTGGGCAAAGCTCAAAGGAGCAACTCAAACCTTCAAATGAGGGAGGACACCCCTCCTCTATTTATACTACTCTAGGGCCACCTACCACCCTTGGATGAGTCCCAAACCCTAGGGCACTCCACCAAGGGCTAGGATTAACCCTCTCATTTCAACCCACACATGGGCTTTACATGGGCCACATTGGCCATACATGGGTTTTACACAAAACCCGGTCAACCCGATGCAACGGGCCTTCATCCGCCGGACTTGACCGCTCAGTTTCCTCCTCTTCGAGCCTCCAACCCGAACCGGAAACCTTGAGCCACCTCAAGTCCATTTCCATGACGTCCAAGTGAACCTGGTTTGAGCCCAACCATCTCGTCGGCATCCTCGACCGCTCTGGACCTCGGTTCTCCCAACCTAGTCCCGGTACTCACCAACGACCATAGCTGCCTCAAGAACCTGTACCACAAGGAACAAACCATTTTGCACATACCACAATGCACATACCTTTTCTTCCTGCATGTTAGTCCACAATTATCATTAATTGAAACATGCAATACCGAGTCAAATCAAACTCAAGCCTGAGCACACCTTGCTCAAATAAAGTCAAATACTCATCACAAACATGGATGGACCTCCACATGGTCCTTCATTCTTCAAGAAGCTGAAGAGCAGATTGCCATGATCCGTGAAAGGCTGAGGATTGCACAATCAAGGCAGAAGAGTTATGCTGATAACCATCGTAGAAACTTGAGTTTTGAACCGAAAGATTTCGTATATCTCAAAGTTACACCTCTCAAGGGAGTTAAGAGATTTCATGCCAAAGGGAAACTCGCACCGCGGTATGTTGGCCCGTTCAAAATCCTAAGCCGCAGAGGAGAAGTTACTTACCAGCTGGAGTTGCCGCAGTCATTGACGGGGGTGCATGATGTGTTCCATGTGTCACAACTAAAGAGGTGTCTGCGAGTGCCAAAGGAACAAACACCTTTGGAGGCAATCGAGCTACAAGAAGATTTGACCTACAAGGAGAATCCTGTAAAGATTTTGGTCACAATGGATCGAGAAAAGAGAAACAAGTTAATCCATTTCTGCAGAGTCTAGTGGAGCAACCATGCCGAGAGTGAAGCGACTTGGGAGCGCGAGGAACACTTGAAGAAGGAATTCCCAAACCTATTCCTTAGTTAGCCCTGAATCTCAAGGTCAAGATTCTATTAAGGGGAGAGATTTGTAACATCCCAAATTTGTGCCATTATTTAATTTATTGAATTATTTGAATTTTTGGAATTTATTTGGATTTAATATGAATTTATTCCTTTCAGAGTTATTTGAATATTTAAAAGTTTCAAATAAAATTTTGTTGGAAATATTTTATTTAAGTCCAAAATGTCTCAAAGTATTTTCCAGAATTTTTTTGGAATTTTTGTGAGTATTTTACTATTTTTCTCGATTTAATTGAATTTCTAAAAATTATTTTAAAAATTAATCGCTGTAAAAGCCCTATCGGGTTTTACTGTAGCACCGACCCGAATCTGACTCGAGTCTAACTCGAGTCCGACCCAGCCATGTTTGCGTCGGACCGAACCAGGTTTGCGTAGACCGTTGGATCAAGATCCAATGGCCAGGATCGGGCCACGTGCACGCGTGCGTGTAATCGCCGGATCGGGATCTCACGGCTGAGATATGTCCGCGTGTGGGTAGCGTGTGGACCGTTGGATCGAGCTGCGTGGACGGCCGTGATGCTGCCACGTAGCGCCACCGTCGTCTTCGTCTCGAGCTCAGACTCCGCCGTCGTGTGGGCCTAGGGTTCCGATTCATGCGAGCACGCCGAGGCTATTTAATGCCCCGACCCCACTTCCATGTTCCTCTCTGCCGTGCGTGTTGGATGACCTAGCTGACTAAGCTCAAGCCGCCGCCTCGCGCCCACAATCGCTCATCGTAGTCCGTAAGGAGCTGTCACGGGTTTTGGGAGCTTTTCGCCGTCGTTAAGTCGTCCCCGCCGTTCCTGTGCCTGGATTCAGTTTCGTCGCGACGAGACGCTTCGGAGCCGAGGACTCACGTCGCCGGAGACCGCGTGAAATGCTATTCAGGTGGTCGTCTTCCCCAGGTCCAGCCATCTCTGCCCTGCCGCTCCATCGCTGACTTCGCGAACTCCCGCAGCCGTCCGATCAAGATCTAACGTTCTAGGTTCGTCCACGTCATCACACCGTGAAAACCCCTCGGATTAGATTGTAGCCATTATATCTAGATCGTACGGTTAGGGTTAGATCACGTGGTACTGTATAGGTCTATTAGCAGCCGTTAGATCTAGATCCAACACACTAGATTAAGCCACGTAGCCCATTAACCGCACCGTGCTAGATTAGATCTTAACCGTCAAATCTAGATCGTACGGCTGACGCAAGCACGACGCAATAATTCAATTTCCCTTTAGAAAAATAATTCGGCCGAAATATAAAATCCAAGCTGACGTCCGCTGACGTCATATTTCGGATTTTTCAATAGAAAAATAAATGAAGTAATTCGGTTTATTCTTTTAATTGATTTTTTAAACTTTGAACGGCTATAACTTTTGCGTTTTAACTCCGATTGAGGTGATTCCAATTTCTAATTTTTTATAAAATTGAGCTCTATTTAATGGTGAATTTTATTGATTTTTGGACATGAGTTTATCCTCTATTTTATTTATTTATTGTTTATTTATCCGATACGCGTAAACTGTGATGTCTAGTCTTTGGTACTGTCGTGGTGGTCTGAGGCCGAGTTTGTGAGTAGGCTCACATGGCGCAAGAGGGGGGCCCTGAGAGTGGTAACCTATCCCATCAGTGTTGAAACATTAGCGGGCAGTATCGGGTCTAGAAGTAACTTTGGAAAGGCTTTGTTATGGTAACTCACCTTGGTGGTGTTTGATTGTACCTTGTGGGTAAGGTGTATAACCTCTGCAGTGTGTACATCCTATTCGAATAGCCGAGTCCACGGTATTGGACACTGCTCGGTGATTACAGTCAAGGGTTAGACTTTCATAAAATGACATTAGTTACTTGGGATGAAATTGAAGAACTTGCTTTAGGTTGGCAAATGCTTTACTTGTAAAATTGTTTATGAAAGCTATTACTGTTATTACTGTCTTACTGCTTTCAATCTATTATCGATATTGTGAATGTGCTTTACTGCATAAGAACCATCTTAGCCTATCGTTTGTAATAAGCCACGCATGTAGAATATTAGACTGCATTCTGTGCATGACTTGCTGAGTGCTTTTAAGTACTCACCCTTGCAACAACAAAACATCAGTTGTAGAAGAATCAACGCCAGCTTTGGAGGAGGAGTTCAAGGAGGAGCCGATTTAACTAAGGGGGAGATCTGTTGCCTGTGGCATATTGGTTGGCGCCACGCGTTTCTTTATTTTCTGCTGCAAGTTTATTTGAGTAAGACTTAAGCCCTGCGAGGCGTACTTTTGTAACTTGACCGTAAGGTCGAGCAACTAGTTATATTTTGTCGGGACCCCGAATTTGCAAATCCGAACCCTCTGTGTATTCAGCACTAGTCCAGGAACGCGCTAGTGCACACAGTCTTAACATCGGTAAATATCACAATCATACCAATCGATACTATCAAAGTACTTTATTAAATAAAAGGGTTACTTGACCTTATGGCCAAGATACAAATATATATGCCTTGCAAGGCGAAACTTATTAAAAGAGAAATAACAGCAGCGGAAAATCAAATAAACTTCGTGGCGCCATCCAAGATACCACAGTAATCGATCGGCTCGCATCCCTAAGTAGACGGGTCTTCTTGGAAATCCTCCTCAAATCGGGCGTAGTCTCCTCTTCAACTGGTATTGTGTTGAGGCAAGGGTGAGTACTTGGTACTCGGCAAGTCATGCCTGAGAATGCAAGCTAATATACTATATGCATGGCTTGGTACAAAGGAATAGCTCAAGGTATATTTGCAAGAAATGACTTTTGACAAGTAATAAATGTATATTCGAAAGCAGTAGAAATAATTAAAGCATAAATAACTTTTCAAGAAGTTTAACAAACATTTTTCCCATCCTAAACCACATTTCCATCATCTTCATTGTTAAACCAACCCAACTTTTCAAATCCAAGTTATTTTGAGAAAATCTAACCCTTGACTGTAATTCCGGCGTTGTCGATGCAAGTGGACTCGGCTATTCAAATAGATTCTACACTCTGCAGAGGTTATGCACTTTACCCACAAGATACAAATCAAACACCACAAAGGCGAGTTCCTCAGAATAAAGCCTTTGGAAGCCTCAAACAACACAGGTGGTCCTCTCCTGCTCAGGTTTCTACACCATCCCTTCCTTAGCCAAGGCGAAGTATGGGACCAACACACCGTTAGATGGGTATCTGGCCACACCACGATACGCTCCCTGCATAATCACACAAAAGGTGTAACTGACACCCTGAGGCTCCACAAGTGAGTCCTTAGCGACTTAGTCAACTAGGGCCGTCCCATTCCAGCCATGTGGTTGCAAGTATGACCCAGTACAAAGGCTTGCAAGGTTAAGTCCTTAGAGTGACCAGGCAAGACTACCCGAAAAACCAAATCATCATCCCGATTGCCACACTGCCCACCTGACATTACTCTTGCCACATGCCCCGATAAAATCGTTTATCAAACCCCGCTTGATTACCATGCACCACGTGCCATCAACTTCACATGATACTTTTCCAAAACAGGTTCAATATATCATTAAGTCCATATTAGCATTTGATTATCCAAAATCATGTTATGAGCACGAAAGTGTGCAGTCTAAGCAAAGATACTACAACGATCTAAACCCATGTTGGCAATTTAATAATGTCCAACTAGTAAACCACAACTAGGGTGACAAAGGGTCATGGCACATACTTAAGTAATCAAGGTGTCATATAGCAAATTGGTATTTATCTAACCCCCATGTTTAAACAAAGTATCTTTCTAATTGAACTAGCATGCAATAGTTTAAATCAAAATAGATTTAAATGGGATCAATATGGTCAAAGCACAACTTGCCTTCAAAAAGTACTTGCTCTTGGTCTTGAGTTGGATCCTGAGTCAACACTTCTCCCTCGAATCCTTCCCAGACTTCAACGTCTACTCGTAAAAGCGTGCAAATAGCAAATACACAAATGAACACTATGCAAAAAGATCCCAAAACTCCAAATAAAATCCATAAACAGAGAGAACATAATTTTGTGGATTTTTAGAAACTGGAATCACAAATTCGGAGTTAAAAGCATAAAAGTTATGATTATTTAAAGTTTAAATAATCAATTAAATAATTTTACAGAGAAAAACTTTAGTCCAAAAATTAAATAAAATTCATATTTAGGTAGATCTTAATTTTATACAAATTTAGAAATTTGAATCACTCAAATCGGAGTTGAAACGCAAAAGTTATAAGCGTTTGAAGTTTGAATCTAAATTTGAAATCATTATTCGAATTAATAAATCATTTTCTTTTTCGAAATTAATTATTGCGTCAAGATGGACACGTGGCAGCTCTCGATTGGCCTGCTGACGCCAGCCGGTCCATGGGCTCGGTCCCACGCTCGGCTCGGGTCCACGGTGGACTCGGTCCCACGGCTCACGTGGATCGACATGTGGGCCCACTCGGGACGTCATCGGCGTCGGCGCTTGGCTGGGTTAGCCAGCGACATGCGGGCCCTCGACACGCGGGCCTCGGCGTGTCGGCGTCACACGCACGCTGCGGCGGCGCCGACCGCGTCGGTCCAACTTCCCGACACGTGGCGCAATCTCGTCCGTTGGTTTGAAAATCAACGGCGCGGATTGGATCCAGGGTTTAACACGTTGAAACTACTCGATGCTCGTGGGCCGCTCGATCTAGATCGGACGGTCCAGATCTAATCCTATAATCGCATCGCTACGGACGTGGCGATTGTGAACCGTTGGATCTTGATCCAACGCCCGCATCTAATCGGGTTTGGAACACGTGAACTCACCTCAACCGTCCGATCCGGATCCGACGGTGCACGAGGCTCGCGGTGATGGCCGATGGTGGCGCCGCGGCTGCCGGAGTTGAAGACGACGACGAGCCCAACGGCGTTCGGGTTGCTCGGCGAGATGAAGGGTCCTTCGGTGCGCCTCGTCGCGGTGAGTCCGGATCCGAGGTCAACGGGCGCAGGGACGGCGACGGCGGCATGAACGGCAAAGACTGGGCGGAGCAGCGCAAGAACTACGGCGAGCTCAAGACGGCTAAACGGGCGCGACTTAGCCTCGGTGAAGTAGAGAAGGGAGGGCGCGGAATCACGGCGGTCCTCGGTATGCCGGGCATTAAATAGCCTCGGCGTCTGCGTAAAACGGAAACCTAACTTGCTACGGCCATGGGCGGCGGCGTGAGTCCAGCTGACTTCGGTGAAGACGACGAAATCGTGGCCGTCCACGTGGCACAACCAACGGCCACGATCGCGCGGCGCGACCGGGTCCGGTCCGGACACGGCTCGGGTCGGGGTCGGGCGGATCTCAGCCGTTGGATCTTGATCCAACGGTTGGGAGTGATTAGGGGTCGGAGTGGTTCGGTCGAGTCAATCGCTCGGTCGGACTCGAGTCCGACTTCGGTCGGTTGAACAAGATTTGACCCGAGTTGGATTTTCCAGTAATTAATATTTAAAATAATTCCTAGTAATTCATTTAATTCATTAAAAATAGCAAATGACTCGAAAAATTCCAGAAAATTCTGGAAAATATTTTGGATCATTTTGGACTCAAATAAAATATTTCCAACAAAATTTATTTGCAAAATTAAATTCTTTAATTATTTCAAAATGGAATAAATTCAAATAAATTCCAAATAATTCCAAATAAATTCCAGAAAATTCCAAAAATTCACCAAAGTGCCACATCACACATGAATTTAAGGAAAGCAAAATTTTGGGGTGTTACAAACCTCCCCCCTTAATAGAATCTCGTCCCCGAGATTCAGGGCTTACTAAAGGAATAGGTTTGGAAACTCTTTCTTCAAATCCTTTTCGCGCTCCCAAGTCGCTTCACTTTCTTCGTGGTTGCTCCACTTTGAACTCTAGCTAAACGGGTTGACTTGTTTCTAGTTTCTCGATCCATTGTGTCTAGAATCCTCACGGGATGCTCCTTATAAGTCAAGTCCTCTTGCAACTCAATTGATTCTAACTGTATGCATTCCTTAGGAACTCGGAGACACTTCTTTAATCGGGACACATGGAATACATCATGTACTCCTCGCCAACGATCGTGGCAACTCCGGTGATAAGCAACTTCGCCTCATGCGGCTCAAAATCTTAAATGGTCCAACATAACGGGTGCAAGTTCCTTTGGCATGGAACCTCTTAACTCCCGAGAGGCGTAACTCGAGGTATACAAAGTCTTACGGTTCAAAACTCAAATCTCGGCGACGATTGTCAAGATAACTCTTTTGTCGTGATTGGGCTACCTTCAACCTTTCCCTAATCATAGCGATCTGTTCCTCACCTCTTGAAGAATATCAGGCCCAAAGACACGGCGCTCACGGCCTCATTCCAATTCAATGGCGTCCCGACAGTGGTCGACCATACAAAGGCCTCAAAAGGTGACATCTCGTAAGCTAGCCTGATAACTATTGTTGTAACTAAACTCGGCATACGGCAAACTCTTATCCCAAGAGGTAGCATAAGCCAATGCACAAGCTCTCAACATATCCTCCGAATCTGGTTGACTCTTTCTGGTCTCGTCCATCCGTCTGTGGATGATAAGGTACATCTTGAAGTTTAAACGGGTTCCCATGGCTTCATGCAACTTATTCCAGAACCTTGAGGTAAATTGGGTACCTCTGTCCGATACAATCCTCTTTGGCACTCCGTGCAAACAGACAATCCCGATCATGTACAATTCGCTAATTTATCTCCAGTAGGTGGTCTTCACGGGGATAAAATGGGCTACTTTGGTCAAGCGATCCACTATAACCCATATGGAGTCATAACCTCCTTGAGTCTTCGGCAAACCGGTAATGAAATCCATTCCGATTTCCTCCCACTTCCACTCAGGTATCTTCAGCGGCTGTAGCAAACCCGCTGGTCTCTGATGCATTGCCTTGACTCTCTGGCATACGTCGCACAATGCAACATGCTCGGCAACTTCACGTTTCATACTCGGCCACCAGAATCTCTCCTTCAGATCCTGATACATCTTGGCGCTTCCAGGATGAATCGAGTACTTGGAGTCATGGGCTTCTTCCAAAATCAGTCGCTTTAACTCCTCCTTGTCAGGCACACAAATCCGATCCTTCATCCATAACGTGCCTTGCTCATCCAATTTGAAGTCCTCTGCCTTGCCTTCCTCCTTGATGGACTTAATCCTGCGGATCTTGTCATCATCCTTCGTCCTTCTCGGATCGATCCTCTAAAGTAGGCTTTACTTCGGTCACGGCCAAGAATCCGCTAGGTACAACCTCAATCTTCATTTTACGAAAATCCTTACATAACTCATCCTGACTTGTGGCTAGCAACGTACTCACGGTATGGCTTTTCCGACTCAGAGCATCGGCTACTACGTTGGCCTTCCCGGGATGGTAATGGATTCCAACATTATAGTCCTTGATTAACTCCAACCATCTCCTCTGCCTCATATTCAGATCTGACTGGGTGAATATGTACTTAAGGCTCTTATGATCCGTATATACCTCACATCTGTTTCCAATCAGATAGTGACGCCATATCTTCAAAGCATGCACTACGGCAGCTAACTCTAAGTCATGTGTCGGATAATTTTCCTCATGCGGCCTCAACTGCCTTGATGCATAAGCGGCGACCTTTCCATTCTGCAGACAAGACACATCCAAGTCCTTGGCGCGATGCGTCACAATAAATATCGAAGCTTTGAGCAACATCCGGTAGAACTAACACCGGTGCTGATGTCAATCGCTTCTTCAGCTCCTGAAATCCTTTCTCACATTCTGGCGTCCATGCAAACTTCTTCTCCTTCTTCAGCAATTGCGTAAGGGGTTTCGCAATCGTCGAAAAGCCTTCGATGAAACGGCGGTAGTATCCTGCCATTCCAAGGAAACTCCGAATCTGGGTCACCGTCTTTGGTTGTTCCCAATGTAACACCGCTTCTACTTTGCTTGGATCCACGGCGACTCCTTCTGCGGTCATTACATGTCCAAGAAACTCCACTTTGTCCTTCCAAAAGTCACACTTGCTGAACTTGGCGAAAAGTTGCTGTTCCCTCAGCTTTTCCAAAACTTGCCTTAAGTGTTCGGCATGTTCATCCTCTGTCTTGGAGTAGATTAGGATATCGTCTATGAACACGACGACAAACTTGTCCAAATATTCCATGAACACCTTATTCATCATATTCATGAAATAAGCCGGGCGCATTCGTCACCCAAAGGACATAATCAGAACTCAGAATGTCCATATCTTGACGAGAATGCAGTCTTGAATATCTTCCGATCGGATCTTCAACTGATGGTACCCGATCTCAGATCAATCTTGGAGAAAACTCCGGCTCCTCTTAATCGATCAAACAAATCATCAATCCTGGGTAGCGGATACTTATTCTTCACGGTGACTTCATTGAGTGCACGGTAGTCAATGCACATCCCGAAACTCCCGCCCTTCTTCTTGACAAACAAAATCGGTGCTCCCCACGGCGCATTTAACTTGGTCCGATAAATCCTTTATCCATTAACTCTTCCATTTGTTTCTTCATCTCTACCAACTCCTCGGTAGACATCCGATAGGGTCTCTTTGCTATCGGTGCTGTGCAGTACAAGCTCTATCACAAACTCTATGTCCTCGTCTGGCGGCATACCGTAGATCCTCGGAAAACGCCTGTGTACTCATTCACTACCGGAACATCCTCTATGCTGATTGCCTTGGTACTGTTAACCATCAATGTCCATCTCTAACCGCGATGGCTTGAAATTCCACTTTCTTCCCACACGGGCTCTCAATCGAGATAGTCCTTCGCCCACAATCCAATACAGCCTTGTGCTTGGATAACCAATCCATTCCCAATATGACGCTCTAAGGTCCGGGTCTCCAAAATTATAAGGTTTGCTAGGAATTCTATTCCATCTATTAGTATTCTCACCGGAACATCCTACTTCCGCTCGGAGTTCGGAACTGTGGGTTTGAACTAAAAGCATGCACTTAAGTCTTGCAATCCTTAAATCATTTCTAGTAGCAAAGCCTTGCGAAACAAACGAATGCGAAGCTCCAGAGTCAAACAAAATCAAGCAGTGTATCGAGTTAACCAAGAACTTACCCAAGACGACGTCCGTAGAGCATTCTGCGGTGCATCTGCGGTGACATGGTTGACTCGGCCTCTCACCACGGCCTGGGGTGTGGCTCTGGTGCCGGGCGCCCTAGCTGGGTGGTTCCTAGGTTGAAGCGAATCGGGTCACTCTCGCTGCTGTCTTCTTTGGACAATCATTGGCAAAGTGTCACGGCTCGTTGGGTTATGTGGCGTCTCACTTGTTCCTTCTTTGCACTGGAGTAAGCGTTTCTAGCGGTGGGAGTGCAGTAGTTATGACGGGTCTTGGTCTTTGAGGATGGTGTCCTTGTCGCACTCTGCGGTTGGAATCAAGAATTGATTTGGTGCAACTCTCAAGCGCCGCTATGCGTTACTCGACGTGATCCTTGCTGTTGCATCCTGCGCTTCTCGTTCTCATCCAGGGCCTTTGCGCTTTGTCCTCAAGAATAAGCGCCTTATTCACCAACTCTTGGAAATCTGGAAAGGTGTGGGTGATCAACCCTACTTGCAATCTGAGTTAAGTCCCTTCATAAAACGAGACTGCCTGGCTTTATCTCGTCGCTACATCCTCAAAAAGCGAAGCGTGCTAGCTGTGTGAACTTGTTCAGTAGTCGGCCACCGGCTGATTACCTTGCTTGATGCTCTGAACTCCTCCTTCTTAAGGTCCATGATTCCTTCAGGCACGTGATACTGTCGGAATGCAGCTGTGAACTCTTCCCAAGTGATATCTTGAGGGTTCTCCTGCGTGGCACAGAAGTTCTCCCACCATTCAGCGGCTGTTCCTTCCAACTGATGAGAAGCGTAAAGTACCTTCTCATTCCCTATGCATTGAGCTATGTGTAGCTTTCTCTCAATTGATCTTAACCAATCATCGGCCTCCAATGGATTGGCATTTCCAGAGAAAGTGGGTGGGTGAGTCCTCATGAACTCTGACAGCCTTGTATTCTGGCGTGGTCCCTGATTAACTTGATTGGCAGTGGCCTGAGCAGTGACGTGCTGCATTTGTTGCATCATAGCATGCATCAACTGAGTCTGGGCAGCAAGAAACGCTCCGAAATTCTGCATATCTAGTGGCGGTGCTGGTGCTCCATCATTGGGGTTTTCTGTTGGGCGAGATCCACTCCCATTGCTTCCAAAGTTCCCACGGGTGTTCACCATCTGTTGATTTGCTCTAGGTTTAGAGATGAGAGGGAAACAAGAATAGACAAGTAATATGGAACTTATGCGGGGCGAAAGGGGTAACTTTAAGGTCCAACTTTATTATTAATAACTTGGTATGGCTGCTTACAATGCCTAAGGGCCTTGCAACACATACTGCACACTCAGCAAACAATGAAAATCCAAATCGAACTAACTCTGGAGTCTAACGCCTAAAGGGTGACTCTTTATTCTATGACGCGACTCGGCGAAGGAGTCTCACTATAGAACCTATGCTCACTCATCGAGAAAACCTCCACGGCCTGGTACGGTGTCGTGGGCATAGGCGCGAAACGACGCCATGTCCAAAGAATCTGTGTCCTCTGTGGTAGTCGAAGAAGCGATGTCCTCATCGAGATCTGATTCCTTCCGGATCTCGCTCGTGTAGCTCAATCTTGGCTCGGGTCCGGTCCGCATACAAAGTCATCTCCAACTCGTCAATCCTTCGTAGAAGGTGTGCCACATACTCTTGAGCTTCCCGCCATCTGTTCTTTTTCGCCGTGATCTCCTTGCGGGCCTTCAGAGCTCCTTGCTTGTATTATCCAAGACATCCTCCTGGCGGCGACAAATCGTGCCAAGCGTGTAACCGTGGCATCCTCATCACGAATCTCCTTCGGTCAAGAAGGTTATTGCTGCGCGGATGATAACGGAACACCGCATTTCCAATTCTCTGGCGAGATACGGGTAATGTGCCGCATTGCGCGGCCGTGATACTTCTTGGATACCCATCTGCATTGTAGATCTCTGGCGGCAGGTTGTATCGGGCGATTGCCTGGGCCCTTTTTCCTAGCGGGTACCTCAATCCTCACATCACAAGCCTTGATCAATCCCGCTTGTCTGATCACTTCCACTTGGTATTGGGGCTTCTCAAAATCTCCGAGAGTCTGTAGCATATGCCAAAGTTCCGCGGCGTGACCAACTCCCAGATCAACGTAGTTGAACTCTTCCTCCATCTGTCACAAGAGTGCTTTACGTAAGAACTCGGAATTTTTAAATTGTGACAAGGTAAGGGAAAATTTCAGCAAGAGACAAGAAAAGAGAGAAGGGGATAAGTCGAGATGTCATTTCTTGTCTTCACAAATTTTTAGCTTTAGAAAATAGGTTTTATCCTCACTACGACCATTCTAGCTTAGGGTTGAGCCTACAGTCAAGTATGGCTCTGATACCACCTCTGTCGGGACCCCGAATTTGCAAATCCGGACCCTCTGTGTATTCAGCACTAGTCCAGGAACGCGCTAGTGCACACAGTCTTAACATCGGTAAATATCACAATCATACCAATCGATACTATCAAAGTACTTTATTAATAAAAGGGTTACTTGACCTTATGGCCAAGATACAAATATATATGCCTTGCAAGGCGAAACTTATTAAAAGAGAAATAACAGCAGCGGAAAATCAAATAAACTTCGTGGCGCCATCCAGTATACCACAGGCAACTGACTGGGCTCGCATCCCTAAGTAGACGGGTCTTCTTGGAAATCCTCCTCCGAAACTGGCGTAGTCTCCTCTTCAACTGGTATTGTGTTGAGGCAAGGGTGAGTACTTGGTACTCAGCAAGTCATGCACAGAATGCAAGCTAATATACTATATGCATGGCTTGGTACAAAGGAATAGCTCAAGGTATATTTGCGAAATGCTTGACTTTTGACAAGTAATAAATGTAGATTCGAAAGCAGTAGAAATAAGTAAAGCATAAATAACTTTTCAAGAAGTTTAACAAACATTTTTCCCATCCTAAACCACATTTCCATCATCTTCATTGTTAAACCAACCCAACTTTTCAAATCCAAGTTATTTTCAGAAAATCTAACCCTTGACTGTAATTTTAGCGTTGTCCAAAGATCGTGGACTCCTGGCTATTCAAATAGATTCTACACTCTGCAGAGGTTATGCACTTTACCCACAAGATACAGTCAAACACCACAAAGGCGAAGTTCCTCAGAACAAAGCCTTTCTAAGCCTCAAACAACACAGTGGTCCTCTCCGGTTCGTGCTCTACACCATCCCTTCCCTTAGCCAAGGCGAAGTATGGGACCAACACACCGTTAGATGGGTATCTGGCCACAGCCACGATACGCTCCCCGCATAATCACACAAAAGGTGTAATCGACACCCTGAGGCTCCACAAGTGAGTCCTTAGCGACTTAGTCAACTAGGGCCGTCCCATTCCGAGCCATGTGGTTGCAAGTATGACCAGTTCAAAGGCTTGCAAGGTTAAGTCCTTAGAGTGACCAGGGCAAGACTACCCAAAACCAAATCATCATCCCTGCCACACCGGCCCACCTGATTACTCTTGCCACATGCCCCCTAAAACTGTTTATCAAACCCCGCTTGATTACCATGCACCACGTGCCATCAACTTCACATGATACTTTTCCAAAACAGGTTCAATATATCATTAAGTCCATATTAGCATTTGATTATCCAAAATCATGTTATGAGCACGTAGCAGGTCTAAGCAAAGATACTACAACGATCTAAACCCATGTTGGCAATTTAATAATGTCCAACTAGTAAACCACAACTAGGGTGACAAAGGGTCATGGCACATACTTAAGTAATCAAGGTGTCATATAGCAAATTGGTATTTATCTAACCCCCATGTTTAAACAAAGTATCTTTCTAATTGAACTAGCATGCAATAGTTTAAATCAAAATAGATTTCGAAATGGGATCAATATGGTCAAAGCACAACTTGCCTTCAAAAAGTACTTGCTCTTGGTCTTGAGTTGGATCCTGAGTCAACACTTCTCCCTCGAATCCTTCCGGCACTTCAACGTCTACTCGTAAAGCGTGCAAATAGCAAATACACAAATGAACACTATGCAAAAAGATCCCAAAACTCCAAATAAAATCCATAAACAGAGAGAACATAATTTTGTGGATTTTTAGAAACTGGAATCGTCAAATTCGGAGTTAAAACGCAAAAGTTATGATTATTTAAAGTTTAAATAATCAATTAAATAATTTTACAGAGAAAAACTTTAGTCCAAAAATTAAATAAAATTCATATTTAGGTAGATCTTAATTTTATACAAATTTAGAAATTTGAATCACTCAAATCGGAGTTGAAACGCAAAAGTTATAAGCGTTTGAAGTTTGAATCTAAATTTGAAATCATTATTCGAATTAATAAATCATTTTCTTTTTCGGAAATTAATTATTGCGTCAGCATGGACACGTGGCAGCTCCTGATTGGCCTCTGGCGTCAGCCGATCCATGGGCTCGGTCCACGCTCGGCTCGGGTCCACGGTGGACTCGGTCCCACGGCCACGTGGATCGACATGTGGGCTCACTCGGGTGACGTCATCAGCCGACGTCGGCGCTTGGCTGGGTTAGCCAGCGACATGCGGGCCCTCGACACGGGCCCCGCGTGTCGGCGTCTACACGCACGCTGCGTGGGCGCCGACCGCGTCGGTCCAACTTCCCGACACGTGGCGCAATCTCGTCCGTTGGTTTGAAAATCAACGGCGCGGATTGGATCCAGGGTTTAACACGCGTTGAAACTACTCGATGCTCGTGGGCCGTTCGATCTAGATCGGACGGTCCAGATCTAATCCTATAATCGCCTTTGCTACGCGACGCGTGGCGATTGTGAACCGCTGGATCTTGATCCAACGGCCTGCATCTAATCGGGTTTGGAACACGTGAACTCACCTCAACCGTCCGATCCGATCCGACGGCGGTGCCTGAGCTCGCGAGGGCTGATGGCCGTGGTGGCGCGACGGCTGCCGGAGTTGAAGACGACGACGAGCCCAACGGCGTTCCGGGGTTGCTCCGGCGAGATGAAGGGTCCCTTCGGGTGCGTCTCGTCGCGGTGAGTCCGGATCTGAGGTCAACGGTGGCAGGGGACGGCGGACGGCGGCGTGAACGGCAAAGACCGCGGGCGGAGCAGCGCGCAACCACGGCGAGCTCGCGACGGCTAAACGGGCGCGACTTAGCCTCGGTGAAGTAGAGAAGGGAGGGCGCGGAATCACGGCGGTCCTCGGGGTATGCCCCGGGCATTAAATAGCCTCGGCGTCCGTGCAGAAAACGGAAACCTAACTTGCTACGGCGGCGGGCGCGTGGCGGAGTCCAGCTTCGGACTCGGTGAAGACGACGAAATCGTGGCCGTCCCCACGTGGCACAACCAACGGCCACGATCGCGGGCGCGACCGGTCCGGCCCGACACGGCTCGGGTCGGTCGGCGGATCTCGGTAGTTGGATCTTGATCCAACGGTTGGGATTGATTAGGGTTAGGAGTGGGTTCGGTCGAGTCAACTGGCTCGGGTCGGACTCGAGTCCGACTCGGTCGGTTGAACAGTACTTGACCCGAGTTGGATTTTCCAGCGAATTAATATTTAAAATAATTCCTAGTAATTCATTTAATTCATTAAAAATAGCAAATGACTCAGAAAAAATTCGGAAAAATTACGGAAAATATTTTGGATCATTTTGGACTCAAATAAAATATTTCCAACAAAAATTTATTTGCAAAATTAAATTCTTTAATTATTTCAAAATGGAATAAATTCAAATAAATTCCAAATAATTCCAAATAAATTCCAGAAAAATCCAAAAATTCACCAAAGTGCCACATCACACATGAATTTAAGGAAAGCAAAATTTTGGGGTGTTACATATTTCCCTTTCAATAAAGTACTTTACTATTTCGTTGAGTATGATCGTGGTATTTACCGATGTTGAGACTGTGTTCACTAGCGTGATCCTAGACTAGTACTGAAAACACAGAGGGTCCGAATTTGTAGATTCGGCTCCCGACAAGTACACTAAAGATTTATACTCTTGGACTTGATTACTAAGTGAAAATTTGTGAGGGCGAGACCCTCTTAAGAATGGAACTAATTGTGGTTTGGTAAGGTTTTACGGGCCTAGCTTGGGCTAGGTGCTGGACATTAGTGGTATATGGGTGGATTATGATGGAGGTTGATGATGCCTTGGTTCAAATTTGTTTATTTAAGAGTATCGATTGGTGGTAGTGAAGGTGATAGTAATTTTGTTGATAAATGTTCTGTCATGAACAATTGTCTTAGCTAGTTGTCTCTAAGTATGAGTTATGCCTGGGAGAGGATAGAATGAAATTATGGCGTGATTGCGTATTGGATAGGCAGTTGTGCCTTCATGAATTATTTCTTTCGATAGCTTTTCCCGGTAATGGTTCGATTTAAAGGGCAATCAATTGCAAGAGTTGAGAACTAGTGTTTTATTGGTTCTTAGGGGGTCACGTTTAGAACCCCAATTATTAATAAGATATCATTAGTGATTTAGGCTAGAGAGGTTGTTAAAAGAGATGTGATTCGCTTTGCTTGTGTTATCTTGAGTTAATGAAATGTGGTATACAGGTTGAGAAATGAGATTAAGGTTTTGTGAATGAAGTGGAAAAGGGAATTTGGAGTTGAGTTCGAATATTGGTGTTATGTTCTTCGGAAGGAAATTATTGATTATACGGGTTGTACCTGTAGTGCCTAAAGGGAAGTTGTCCTGAGTTCATCAGTTTGGTTACGACAGTAGTATGTAGTGTTTGATGTGAGGATTTGGGCGTATTAATCAATTTTGATTAAGCCCTTTAGTGGGTGAAATCGAGGATTGCGGTTGAGGAAAATTCTTGTGGGATTTCCTTGTCCGGGAAGTTCTCCGGAATATAGAATGCTAGGGAGTGTTGTCATTTGCATATTTTTATTGGGAATTGGAATGAAAGGTGGAAACGTGAGAGGCTGCACTTAGTTGAGCTAAGTCAACTCTTTCTCGCTAAGTGTTGGTTTTGGGAATTTGTTTGTAGTTTGGTTCGGTTTGAGTCTTTGCGTGGTTTGAAGTCTTTGAGTCTTTTGTCCCTTGGGGACTTTGTTTTTGTTTTGACGTTCTTCGGATTCGAGGTCGAATCTTATTAAGGGGGAGATAATGTGACATTTTGGTAAGAGTTTAGGTTGTTTGTTGTCATTTCGGAGGGTTTGGGCCGTTCCGGGAGGGTTTGGGCCCTTTCGGGAGGATTTGGGCCTAGGGGGTTGAATTCGGGGCCTTTAGTGGGGGTTTTGGGCCCATGAGGGGGAAAATTCTGCATAACCCTAGCCCATGCGCCACCTCCTTCCCCCTAGCCGCCTCTCCCACTCTCCCCTACCCTAGCCGCCACCCTCCTCCCATGGTGCTCCCTCCCCCTCCCCTCCCCTCCCCTAGCCGCATCCCTCCCCACCCCTTGCGCCTCCCCTCGTAGCCCTCGCTCGGTTTGGGAACCTTCCACCCAAAGAGATCCAACGATTCCGTCGATTAGAGGGAGATCGGGCCGGGAGAAGGAGAAATTCGGCGTTCGTTTGGTTCTCCAAGAAGAGGTAACGATTTGTGGTTATTTTGTGGTGGTCTAGGTACTGTTAGATGGGAGAATCTATGCCTAAAACCCTCAATTAGGTGCTGCTATTAGATGGATTAAGATGATTGTTAGATCTGTCTCGTGTGATGTTCTCGCCCAGTTTAGATAGTTGACTTCAGGCGCAGATTTGAGGACCTTAGATTCGTTTTCTGGGGTACTGGTTGTTGCGAAAGTTGTATATAATCGAATTACCTTTAATTGGGCACCGAAATTGCTATGTTTTGTTCAATCGTTTAAAAGTTATGGCCATTTTATCGAGCGCTGTCCAATCTGTGATACGAATGGTACAGTTTGTGTTCATCTGTAGATTAGAGGATCTTAGAGGCCGAATCAGTTTTCGCGAATACCTAGAAAAAGATGGTAAATTTTTTTTAGTTTGAGAAAATGTATTCGTTTGCTTAATTTGGAGTCGTTAATCTCAAGTTATAGTCTTTCGAAGTCTGTTGTCCCGTTTGGATAGATTGCTGTTTTTCGGGTTTTAGGAGTGGGTTGCGAAGTCGATGTAGTTGATTGGTCTTGTGTTGTTTTGTGTGCTTGTTTTTTAGTGTATTATACCTATGTGCAGGTGGTGTGACCCCGGGAGTGCCATCAACATCTCGCCACTCCGTCTCGCGAGGTTGAAGGTAGGTGTATTGGGATGGTTGTGGTTTGGGTGGCCATTTAAATTGGCAATGTTGCAATATAACCAATTGATATGCTAATTTGCCATGTTCTTTATCCTTTCATGTGATATGATGAATATGAATGGTTAATTGGTTATGCAATTTCTAAATTGAGTATTTATGCAAGTTCATTCATGTTATGGCATATGTGCATTCATAATGGAAGAGGACCTCTATGTTCACACGTAGTGAACACGAAAGACCTACCTCGTAGTCCCATCCACAGTTATGAATGGGAGCGAGTCAGTAAGAGTAGGCACCCTCCACGGGATGGAAGGGGAAGAGGGTGCACACCGACGGGTGTGCACTCGGCAATACCGGTATGTGCTAAGAAAAGAGGCATGATGCATTGCATTGCATAAATGAGAGTATGATGAAGAAGTTTATGAATTGTTTCTCATGGTGTATGTTATCTTATGCTAAATTGTTTCCATTGCAATACACTTTGCTGAGTGATGAACTCACGCTTGTTGTTTGATGTTGTTTTTAGGTACCTTGAATTCGACATGTGGGAAAGGGAGCTAGATGCACGCCTTCACATATCATCACTCAAATAATCAAATTCAAACCTTTCCCTTAGTTGTGATTTCACCCTATTAAATGATTTTATAGTTTATTAGCCTCATTGGTTGTCATGAACAAATGTTAATTCCTCATTGGTTTTGTGATGGTTAAATTGTGCTTTGGACTTGAATTATTGCTGAAACCTTTTAGTTACCATGTTAGATTTGTTTTCATTTATGCTATCTTGCTATGTCTCTATTATGCATGCTGAAAAATCATGGGAAAACAAAGTCATGCTGTCGAAATTTTGTGTAGACTATTAGCGTAGTTGCTGTAATTTATTGTTAAATATGTATTTATTTTGCTGCTAGTATCCTTTGTAGTGACATTCGCGGCATATTAGGTGCCGGGGTGTTACAATCAGAGCATAGAAGATAATAACCTTTGTAGAAACGTGCTTTCTAGTAGTATGGACCCTTTCCCAGATAACTTGTGCTATTACTCATAACTTAGGTAAATGACTTTTCATCCACATCAAAGAAAATTAATTGGATTCTTGAATCTAAAGCAGTTGCAGAAATAGCAGCATCCATAAAGCTGAGTAAGGGTGCCGAAGATAGCAGTCTTCAATGTATGAAGTATACCACATCACAATTGGTTCTAAGCTAGAACCAATTGTGATAACCGTATTATCATTATCGCGCGAAACCGACTATGATAGAGCCTCCTCATCACTATCTAAAGACTTTGTATCACCACCAGAACCAACTTTGGTGACGAAAAAGAACCGATTGTGATGTACATTCCTGTAGTAGTGCTAGGCTGTTAGTGAGAGGAGAGGGGATATTGAACTTTGGTTTTAAGTTAGAGTTTTGCCCGAATTGTTAGGTATAGTAAAATGGGTCAAACAATTATTGAAATTTTTGTAGGTGCACTTAACATGCACTACTATAGAGAAGAACATCACAGACGGTTCGAAAACGTCATCACGGATGGTTTTTCGAATCGTCTGTAACTATTTGTCTGTGATAATCGTTGCATATCACAAATGGTTTCTAGTCACGAACCGTCATAAAACCCACATTGGTTCAGCACTAATAAATATATGGTACATCCTCATATTTTCAAATTTCCTAGTTAGTATTACTCTTGCCCAAGCATGCTTAACTAATGAGTTCTATCGTCGATTTTAACGCAACACAAGCACTTCCCAAGAGGTCACTCATCCTAGTACTACTCTCGCCCGAGCACGCTTAACTTCGAAGTTCTTACATGATCTAGTACTGTAGAGTTGATATGATTGCATTTGAAATATAACGCGTCCCCCTCCCTTTAACCTCACAAGCACCCGAAATAATGATTTTAGTATTCTCATACTCCGAATACGATTTGGAGATCACGGTTTGGAGAAGAAAAATGCTAGCATGACAGTATGAGAACTGCAAAAATTGAATGAAATACATATGGTACATCCTCAGATTTTCAAATTTGTTATGACTTGGATGCTCAAATTTTGGCTAAGTGTACAAATTTGCCATGACTTGGATGCTCAAATTTTGGCTAAGTGTTCAAATTTAACCATGGCTTGGATGTTTTAAATTTTGGCTAAGTGTTCAAATTTACCATGACTTGAGCATCACAGACGATTTTAGTATAAAACTGTCTATGATATTGCTATATATCACAGACAATTTCTATATAGAACCGTTTGTGATGTTGTCACTGACGGTTGCACTATAAAACCGTATGTGATGTTTCTCATCATAGACGGTTTATCAAAACCGTTTGTGACGAGATGTCTAAAGCCTTTCTGTAGTAGTGATGGTACTGATATTTCTGTAATTGTTTCAGATTTTTTGTAGATATATATTTTTCCCATAAATTCTTTTATTACCTATGTTTTAATATAAAGTATAATATTTTATTTGCAAAAATAAAGAACCTAAATAAAATTTTTTAGACTTTGTATAGTTTCAAATTTGAAATTTAAAATTCAGTAATAACAGCTAGAAAATGAAAATTAAAAGTATTTTATTTAAATATAGAAATTATAGAAAATGCAAAAAAATTATTATATTTCATAGTAAATGCAGAAAAATAATTTAGCAATTTAATATTTAATTTGTGGCAAAATTTGGGATGTTACAAATTCACTATCATGTTTCTCCACTGCACAAAATCGGTGGGATGTCTAAGATTCCCATCTTTCTTATGCTTGATTCGCATGGGGCGTTAGTGACTACTTCCACTTGGCTCTTATACTCCATGATGTTTCCCAAACGAGAAGGGGGTAGATCATGTTCTTCCAATAGGTTTAGGGGATTTTGCGATGTAATCAACACTGGTATTATTTGTGATGCGTACACGTAACTTTATTTTTTTTATCAATCTATTTGATATTGTGTTATTTACTGGATGCATACGTCAACTTGTTATTTGCTAGATTGAAACACGGTGTTTGGATTTAGTCAACCGATCTACAATAAATAGTGCGGAGGCGCGGAACTTGCTACAAATAGATTAGCCTTACCAGTTGACATGTGAACCGGTGAAAAAGGTAGTATTGATTTGTGGAGTGATAGCGATCTTAGCCTAGTACCGATTTATATATAGTATACTTTTCAATTTGCTTGTATGTGCTAGCCATGGGAGGATCTATTAATCTTTGTAAAACCTAAGTGATTTCTATTATCTCGGAATTTAGTTATCGAGATTAAATGTTTGATACAATCTTTTTGTTAGTAGTTATTGTTCACCTTAGTTGTAATCCCAACCGATCGCTGAGATCGATATCATGGAATACTCAAGTGAAAAGCTACAACCAATACGCTTGCGGTTATAATTGATTGTGCATAGATTGCGCCAATAGTTGCGTGTAGCCAATTTTTTGAAACACTGGCTATCGATATCATTTTAAAAACACTTAGATTGGATACATGGACATCATTTGGATAGCTTTGTCTTGAAAAGTGCTTTCATAGCATAATAATCATATTGAGTTTTTAAAATATTTTACAGTATAAACTAGTGGTCAAAGTTGCATTTCGGGAACCGCATCGATGTCCAAAACAACTTGTATTTGTGATCAGAGGGAGTAGAGCATCGTTCATTTGACAATTCCTTCATAAAGAGTCCACAACCAATGATTATGGGTTTGGTACTTAAACAAGCAAACAACATTAAGATAAACACAATCTAGTAAGCACCATTATTAATTGCTTGACTACCCCATACAGTGGATAGTTTCCTCTTATGTTTCTGCATTGAGTTCATCTCCCGTTCCCAAAGCGAATAAAACCCCAATCACTTTTCTCCACTTTGGTTAGAAGCTATACCATGCTCCATTTTGGCATCAATAGAATCAATGGTCGCACAACTATTAATCATGAGATGGCCCTGTCGCATGGGAGGCTGAACCACGTAGGATGTTCCTCTTTGTTTTGCTATGGGAACTCATGTGACCACCGTATGCCTGTGGTGAATAGAATGTGACATTACAAAGCTTGCATTTATACTCACGTTTGTGTCTTGCAGTGATGACCATGGAACCCATCACATCTTGCGCAACACCATCAGAAGCACTATTTGGACCATCGCTAGGTGCCTGTTGTTCCCTTGGTACATATGGAGACATGTGGAATGGACCAAAAGGGGTTGGGTTCGCTGATATAGTGGCATAAGGATCTTCATAGGATGGCGACCCAAGTATTGTGCGCTGCTGCTGCCTCTGTTGCTGTATGATACCAGATATGAAGGGATGATGGTTTTATGTGGAAAAGGAGAGTATAGTGGTTAATTTGTGAGTTTACGTACCTCAGGGACGAGCCATGTAGGGTTCTCAAAGATTGGGCCAGGATCCAACAATCCACTAGTATTAAAGTGGGCATGAAGAACGGCGATGGGCTCTCCTTGGAGCAACGATGCAAATGATGGGGATTGCAATGTCAAAATCTGCATTTGATTAGACATGTTGAAGCAGTCCCTCACAGGAGTTGTCAGGAAGCTGTGCTGTTGGAACAACGCTTGTTGCTCGTTCTGCGGGCTTGGCGTGTCGTTCACCAAAGATGCCGTGTTGCTAACCAACGATGCAGAAGAAACAACTGCATGCAGTAACTGTGTAGGTAGTCGTGGTGTCAGCGCTAAATCTACATGGTGCGACATCACGCTAGATCCTTGTGGTGCATGTACGATGGGTGGGTTTCGCATTGATAGAGGTGAAGATGGTGGTGAGGAATCAAGGGTTGCATGTTCATCCAAAATCGGTATTGCTGTTGTGCCTCTCAATGCTTCATGCAAAGGAGAAATGTAGGCGTCATTTTTTCTAGAGAAGATACCCTTGTGGAGGGAATCTTTATGATCCATGGCTTTTGGGTTGAGGATTTGCAATGGAAGGCTAATCTAAATAGACATTCATCTGCTGTGAATATTTGGGCACCATCAAAGGTTAAGGGTGATTTTTCCAATAGGGGTATTGGAGGCTATTTATAAAGATTTTACGGAATTGTGAACCTGCTTGGCCTCGTGTAATATTTCATTAATTTGCTATCTAGAGGATATGATTTTTAATCGTTGTGATTAATCTATTACCTATAAGATATGAATATTTATTTATTCGGTTATCTAGAGGAATAGAATATTAATCATTGTCGTATCCCCTAGATAAAGGATTAATGTCATTGATTAGTAGTCATATCCTCAAGATATCAGATTAATAAAATGCTAACATTTGCATTTGTACTCAGTTTCTACGTCTCATAATTTTGTGCATATAATTCTATCAAATAGTACTAGAGTTTTGTGCTCTGTAATATTGTTGCTCTTTGTAACATGAGATCCCGCAGCACATGGTAGTTCTGTTTAGACCCACTCTTGACCATTAGATCCAAATCAGAAGGTCAAGGGCATGCCACGTGTCGCACGCTGAGTCTATCCGCGTCATGGTCAAACCGTGCCGGTGGATTTGATCCGGGCGTCTGTTTTTGAACGAGCGGCTCAGATCACACCGAAGCCGAACCAATCAGAGTGAGCCACGTAGCAGTCGAGCCAGCCAACGTGCGTGGTGACGTCAGCGTTGATGTCATCTACGGACCCGCATGTCAGTGTCCGTTGGACCATAGACCAGGTTCACAGTGGACCAGCCGAACCGGTGCACCGAGTCCACAGCACAGTGCTGGGACACATGTCGGGCAGTGGTTTGGCCACGTGTCGGGATGACGTCATGCTGACGTCATCAGGGGAGCCGCCCGTGGGGTGACGTCAGCAGTGACACATGTCAGCATGTGATTGGTCCACGTGTCAGTGATGACGTCATAATTAATTTTCTAATTAAAAATAATTTCAAAAATTCGGTTTATTCATTTTAAATATATTTTTAAACTTCAAACGGCTATAACTTTTGTGTTTTAACTCCGATTGAGGCAATTCCAATTTCTAATTTTTTATAAAATTGAGCTCTATTTAATGGTAATTTTTATTTAATTTTTTGACATGAGTTTTTCTCTATTTTTATTTATTTGGTGTTTATTTATCCGATACGCGTAAACGTCGAATTGCCCGAAGGCTTCGAAGGAGAAGTTTTGACCCAGGAGCAAGTTCAAGACCAGGAACCAGTACTTTTTGAAGGCAAGTTATGCTTTGACCATGTTGATCCCACTTTCGAAACTATGTTTATTTAAATTATTGCATGCTAGTTTATTTAAAATGCTTTTGGATAATTCTGGGAATAGTTATGTGCCATACTTGATTATGCCACGTTGTTTATAATAATTGTATGCCATGAATCATTTGTCACCCTAGGATGTGGAATATTGGTTGGATACTAATACTTTGCCAACATGGGTTAATTATACCGTAATTAGCCAGCTTAGCCATGCAATCGTGTTATTGATATAATTTTGAATGTCGAAAATTAATCTTGACTTAATGAGAGATGGAACATGATTTTGGAAAAGAGTGGCTAATCCGTCAAACGTGGGCGGTTTGGTCTTCATGAACAAGGCAAACTTTGAATGTGGACATGAGGTTGTGACTTCAGTTGCGGAGGGATTAATTTTGGCACTGATAACATTGATTTGTTGCACCATCATCTGCATGAGCTGAGTTTGGGTAGTGACAAACTGATCCAAGTGTTGAATTATCACGGTTGGTACAGTAGACGGCTGTTGGTCACCATCTGCTTTATCACTGACACTAGTAGTAGCAATTGAACTGACTTGAACTGCCTCGGAATCACTGCTGCAGTCGGTCATTTCCATATGTTGACCATTCTAAGGTTTAGGTAAGAGGGAATAAGCAAAGATAAGGTTCAAGAATCCTGGTGCAGGGGAGCAGGTTTAACCCAAAAACTTATACAAACACTATTAATAACTTGGTATTGTTGCTTACAGAAGCCTAAAAGCTATGCAACACATAATGCAAACCCAGCAATCAATGAAGAACCAAATTAACCTAAACACACAATAATCTAGCGTCTAAAAGGGAAACTCTGCCAGCTAAGGTTTCAACACTGAAGGGACTGGTTACCAAAATCGGAGCCCCCTCTTGGGCCATGTGAGCCAACCTATAAACCCAGGTCTCACGCCCCCACGACAGTACTAGAGTGAAGACTTCACAAATTAGTCAACTAGGTCTGTCTCATTCTAGACTTGTGGTTGTATGTTTGACTCAGTTCAAATTCTTGCAAGGTTAAGTCCTTAATTGACCAGGGCAAGACTTACGTCAATACTCTCATAGAAATCCACCTCACCATCTCTCATATATATATCATGTTTCATGTCATCCCCACCGCCAAACTGGCCCACCATAATCCTTGCCACTTGCCCCAGTCTAAATCATTTTATCACCCTAATTGATTATTGCGCAACACAATGCCAACAACAACTCAACGTCCTTGAAGAAGCACAAAGGTCTCCACATATCAACATCATCATGTCGGCAACACGTCACACCATTTACAAAAGACATTGCATATTCCATTAATCAATATTGACATTTATATTTTCAAAATGATGTCATTGACGCGTTGCAAGTCTAAGCACACTAATACATTCTATCTAACCCATATTGGCAATTTATTAGCTACCAACTATTAATCAACAATCCTAAGGTGACAAATAAATCATGGCATAAGTATTCGTCCAAGAGAGAGTGTTATGATATGGATATAATCCATATCTCTATATGGAAGGACTTTATCTATTGGTGGACGAATCCGAATTGATCTTTAGAGTTTTTCTCTTATATATTGAGCATCGTCTTGTACATGAATATCATAAAAAATAACTTTTCCTCTTATATTATGTGTACTTCTATTTGCGTTTTTACTTGTTCATGTGTTTCTATGAATATGCCGTTGATTGGCTTGGAGAGAGCACTACTTTTCATAACAGATTGCAATTTGTTTCGAGAAACACCAGCACACAGCAGATCGCAGACGGTGACAGTCGAGCATGAGACGAGAGTTAGGTCGAATATACAGGGTTAAATAAAAAACAATTACTAAATTGCTCATGTTTACAAATTTTTCTTTTCCTAATTTGCCCATGCAAATCAATGTTGATTTTTTTGAGGTACCTTCCAAGCACCACTGAAGAAAATCTCATCAAATTGGCACCCATTTTATTTGAAGACTTCATTTTGTTAATTAACGATGTTGATTATTTTGATGTGTCTGTGCGCGCGATAGGTAGGTCGTTGATGTGCGCGGCGAGCAACCGGTTGGTGTGAGTGTGACTAATTCAAATCAGCATAACTGAAACACAGAAACTTCTGGCTGTAGAAGAAAAAAACAGACAGAAACTATTTGGTCTCAATAACATACAAAGTTCTTTCGAATTTTTTTTAAAAATAATATTATTTTAATCAAAATTTACAGAAATAATATGCCGAAAAAGAAAATAACAAAACTACCCTCTGTGTCCATTTAAATTGGCAACAGGGTCCTGTCGCCATTTCAATTGGCGACAGGAGCTCCTGTCACCATTTCAAATGGCGACAGGGGGTAAAATCGGAATAGGAGCATCACACAGACAGCAATGGGATGCCCCATGTCGCCATTTGAAATGGACATAGGAGCCATGTCGCCAATTCAAATGACGACAGGACCCTGTCGCCAATTCAAATGGACACAGGGGGTAGTTTTGCTATTTTCTTTTTCGGCATATTATTTCTGTAAATTTTGATTAAAATATTATTATTTAAAAAAAATACCAAGTTCTTTCGATCGACACACATAAATTAGGTAGCCTAATTAGCCTTCCGCTTTGCTGACTGGAGATAGAGGGGATATCACGAGATTGTGCATGGTATTCTTGCAGGCGTGATTCTCTTATATAGAATCCCTATCATGTATATGCGATCTACTTGCAATTACAACACGTCGATGGTCACTGGTCACATACTGCTGCTCTCATTCTACACCGCCGTCGTCGGAGCCCACGGCCGCAGCGTGCCTCGCCGCCGGCCACACAATAAAACTGAGCCGGAGGCCCTGCCGCAGCCGCGACCTCACTACGAGAGTAGTTAGAACTAACATACAGCTCATGTGTCAACTACAAACTAACAGGAAAAGAAAAGGCAGAAGCGCAATCGATCAGCGCTAGCTAGCTAGCTAAAAGCTTAACTACTCCAACCGCAGGATGCGCCTGAGGTCGCGCGTCGCGGCGTCATCAACCACAGCGACCGTCGCGGCCTTCTTGAACGGGAACTGCGGCAGCGGTAGCGAGCTCGGCTCGGGGGACACGGAGAACGCGGGCCCGGCGTACACTTCCACCGCGGGCCTCACCGGAGATGCAGCTGTCTTATTGGCAGCAGAAAAAGAGGGCCTGCCGCGGTGCCTCCTGCTCACCGTCGAAGCCACCGGCGGCGACTTCCTGGTAGCGCTGGCGCTAGGCTTCCGGAGCATGGCACGGATGCTCTGCGGCGCCAGGAGGATGTTGTGCGGGCGCAGCACCTCGGTCGCCATGAATGGAGAAGGCGACGACGGAAAAGAGAAGGGGAAAAGAGGAAGAAAAAGGGAAAGTGTAATCGGGTTTTGATTTGTGTACACGGTTTGGATGTGGAATTTCGGGGTGGAAGGAGACGGAGGTTTTATAGGGAGTGGGGAAACGAACAACCGGAAGATGAAATGATCGAAATGGTTTGGGTAGACGCGTTGGCGCGTTGCCTTCCGGTTTCCAGCGTGGTGCGGTCGACTTTGACGGCTTCCTGAAAATGTCCGCTCTTTGGTTGATTGGTTCGCGGCAGGTTCCTTCCGGTTTCGCTGCTGCAAGGTGCTGTGCACCGCTTCGGGTACGCCGGTTCTTTTACATAAATAAGTGTGAACTGAAAGATCGATAAGGATGCCCACGTACAATGCACGCCGGTTCTTGGTAAGTTCTCCCTCTATTTCAAAATACTCCCTTCAGTTTGCAAATATTTATCGTTTTGAATATTGACACAGTCTCCAAAATAAAACTTTGATCATTAAAAATTATTGTATTTTATTTATAAAATGCATTGAAATTATAATATTTTGAAAGCTCTTTTCATAACAAATCTATTTATGTAACTTTTATGTGTTCAATCCAAATAGTTTAAAAGCTATTTATAGATAAAGTTCTAAAACTTTGACTTAGGACAACTCCAAAACAATAACTATTTGCAAACTGGAGGGAGTATAAGACACAACTGTTTTTTTTTCAAATCCTAGAATAGAGGGCGTCGGACGCGGCACCTTCTCGGCTCCTGTTCTGGCTTCTCTCACATCTCTCATGCGCATGCATGTATGCATTAACCTTCTCTCCCATCTCTCATGCATATGCATGCATGCATTAACCCCCTCGAGCTCCGCACGATGCAACTACTTCCTTAGTCTCTGCGTTGGTAGGAGTTACGCCTTATATAATGAGATGGAGGAAGTACAATGTACAGTGTTAATTCTCTTTTGAACTGAAACGTCGATAAGGATGTCCACCCCACTGATTTCATGCATGTATCCTACCGGATATAATGATCGGAGGAAAGGGCCTCAAGCGTCGCGTCCATGCGTCCCCTGGTGTCGGTATTTCGTGCACCGGCAATACGATTTTTAGTCTAGGGGTCACGCGCTCCCTCTCCTCGTATGGCCTGACTCAGGGAGCCCAAGAAGTATACTGGTTTGGGCTGAATGTCCCTACTCCAGTTCGTGAGTTGGATCTATATTGCTTTCGGGAGCAGATGACTGCGTGGTGTTACAAGCAAGGGCTAAGGACCAGCCTTGTGCGCCTCGTGCGAGTGGGAGAGTGAAAGCTGTCTACTTGAGGAAAGAAAAGTCCGACCCCCTTCCCTGAGGGTCCTGCCTCCCTTTATATAGACGGAGGGGGCAGGTTACACGGGAGTTTTGGAAAAGAAGAGATGGGGTGTCCTATGCCTTGGAGTCCTGGTCGTTGGCCCTACTGTCTGACCAGCGTCTGTACGCCCCACGCTGGGTTGGTAGACACATCGAGTGGCGTGGTTCTCTGTTTCCCTGGGAAGTGGCGCATCTACCCTCTGTGCGTTGGCCAGGCGCTGACGTAATAGCGTTTGACTCTGGTGTTGCCTCGGGAGAGAGCGCCTCCTTCCACTGTGCGCGACTGAGCGATAGGACTGGTGGTTGACTTTGGCGACCTCCCTGCCATCTTGGGAAGGAACCACCTACCCTGGTACGATCATTTTGAACCGTCGTGCCTGTAGGGTAGATGGCCAGCGATCGGTGATGGTCTGGCGTCCGACCCGTGGCGGGGGTCGGATCCCCTCTGGTCGGTGTGGTCGGGGATGAGCGTCCCCTCGGGCCCACGGGGCCTTCGACTAGAGCTGGGCTTGTGTCAGCCCGTTCGTTGTCCCGAGCTGCTGGGGGTACCCATGGTATGAGTATTCGTCAGTAGCCCCCGAGCGAATTCGCCAGAGGCGGTCGGGGGTTTGCCTTAGTTTTGTAACATCTGACCAGGTGCAGCGAGTGAACTCGGTCAACCGGTTCGTTTGGGTGCGCGCGAGCGCACTCGGTGGGTGTAGTGTGACACTACGGAATGACGGTGTGAGTCATTTCCGATGTCGGCATGACGGTACGATTTGTTGTAGCATGTTTGTGGGCTTTTTCCGGAGTTTGGGCCCTTCCGGGGGGAATGGGCTTTCCGAGGGGAAATTTTGGGCTTGGGGGAGCCTCGTGGGCTTGGGGAAACCTAATGGGCCGGAGGTGGGAGGCCTTTGGCCCAAGTGGGAGAGGGATTAGGGCAGCAGGGGGGCTGCCATGTGCCCCATCTCTCCCTCATGCGCCTCCCTCCCCCTCTCCTCCACCTAGCCGCCGCCCCCACCCCCACTCCTTGCCATGCGCCTCCCTCCCCCTCTTCTCCTCCCTCTTGCACCTCCCTCCCCTCCTCTAGCCGGCCCTAGAGTCTCTCCCTCCGCGCGATCTCGCTGTCCGGGAACTCTCCGTCCAAGTGGATCCGGCGTTCCCCGGCGATTGGAGGTGAGATCGGGTCGCGATGGCGAGACGTTCATCGACCGGGTGATCCGTCAAGAAGAGGTAAGGATTTGGGATCTTATTTGTGTGGTTTAGGTGCTGTTAGATGGGTAAATCCATGGTTAAATTTGATGTTTAGGTGCTGTGGTTAGATGTAATTAGGGAGAACGCAATGCTATCCCACGTTCTGTCCTCGGGCAGATTGGGTCGTCGGCCTTCGGTCACGATTTTAGCAATTTTAAATGTGTTTTTTGATCGGCCGTATGTTAAGAAAGTTGTAGATAATTTTAATAACTTTCAGTGGACGTAAAGAACGTGTAATTCTGATCAGCCGTTTGAAAGTTATGGCCATTTTACCGAACGTGTTTAAACTGTGACATGAATGGAACACGTCACGATATTCTGTAGATTAAACAATTTTAGAGGCCGAATTAGCTTTTCCCAATACTTAGAAAAAATTAGGAAATTTCGTAAGCTTCGCGATGATGTACTCGTTTACCTGAATCGGAGTCGCTAAGCCCAAGTTATGGCGTTCCGAAGGCTGTTGTCCCGTTGGGACAGAGCCTCTGTTTTTCGGTATTGAGAGTAGGTTGTGAGGGCGGGGTACATGAGTCTTTGCGTACTGTTTTGAGGCACGAATTGAGCGTGTGGCATGTATGTGCAGGTGGTGTGACCCCGGGAGTTCCCTCATCCTCTCGCCAATCCGTCGCCCGAGGTTAAAGGCAAGTGTATTGGAATGGTAACACGTGGTTTGCTTGTTTGCCTTGTTAGATGCAAACTGTTTCCATGTTATGTGATCTTGCCATGCTTAATATTTGTACATGATATGATAAAAATGGCATGTTAAGATGTTATGCAATGATTAAATTGTTTATGATTATGGCATATGTTGCATACATGGTATGAAAACTGGCCCGGTCGGTGAGAACATCATAACTAGTCTGGTAAGGTCGGTGAAAAAGTTATGACTAATACGGAGTGCCATGGTTGTAAGACCTACCTCGGTGATTCCACCCACGTGGTGAGTGAAAGCGAGAAGTAGGCACCCTCCATCTACGGGATGGAAGGGGGGAGAGGGTGCACACCGACGGGTGTGCACTCAGCAATACCGGTATATGCTTCCAGGAGACATGTGCATTGCATTGCATTATATACATGATGATGATGATGATATGTGAATAATAAGATGTGAGCATGATTATGATGATGATGGTATGTGAATAATGAGATGTGAGCAGGATGATGATGATTGGTATGATGTGAGGTGTTGTAGCAATGTAATTGTTCTTTTGTTTCATTGCAATATACTTGCTGAGTGATGAACTCACGCTTGTGTTTTTATGATGTTTTAGGTACCATGAGACCGGCATGCGGGGAAGAGAAATAGTCACACTTCTGCACGTAGCTCCCTGCATATGATTCCATAGTTTATTCATTTGGAGTTTGGATAATAAATTTAGTGTGATGAAACTTGGAGTATGGATTAGATGTGTGCTTTAAGTACCTTATTTGATTCGTTTGGCTCATGAAGATTTTGAATGCTTAAATTGGACTTACAATGCTGCCATGTCACTTAATATTGTTATTTTAGATGTCTCGTATTATGCTATATTTTGCTATGCTATGGTGGTTGCTTCAATTCATGATAAAACAAAGGAGATGCTGCCAAAATTTTCGGTTTTTTTTTTAGCATTTGCGCCTTTGCTGTAATTTCTCTTAATTTGTGGTATTTAGATGTTGTTTAGTCCATGTTTGGTGATATTCCGGCATAGTAGATGCCGGGGTGTTACATGTAGCCCCCGAGCGGGTCGGAGAACCGGTCAGGGGGTTTACTCTTGCTGTTAGGGGACGACCGACTAGGTCGGCGGGATTCGACCGGGCGTGGCCTTGGTCGGCGCGGACGCCCAGATGTCTTGGACGAGATCACTGTTAGTGTTATGCCCTTGAGGCGGTCATATAGATGATTGTAACATGACTATTTATGAATAATAATACGATTATTAGTCCAATGAATGTATATCATTATATTGATCAGTAAGTATGTGACTTGCTTATGAAACTCTCTACTCATTGATATAAGTTTGTAAGTATCTCTGATCGGATATCATCGTAGTGGACAACGATGAATAGATTAGCACATGTACTGATAGATGATCATGTTTCATAGATCATGGGATATGGAGATATCATCAATACATTGTGAACATGTCGGACCCCGGAATAACACCTCCGAAATCCTCTGTGTATTCTGTACTAGTCCAGGAAATGCTAGTACACACAGTAGAAATGAAAACCATAGCATATCCATCGCTCTTTATTAATAATAAATATTCAAAGTTACAATTGAATTGGCGCGCAGGCCAACAGATAAATAAACGACTAAATAAAAGCAGCAGAATTGAAGAACAATAAATAGGACCCAATTAATTTGCCACAGGCAATCGACTGGGGACGCGGCCTAGTCCAGCTGATCCTCACCATCGTGATACTCCTCCTCTGAAGTTGTAGATTATGTAAGGGTGAGTACAAATGTACTCAGCAAATCACACCGGAAATGCAATATAAATGTACAGGCAACAAAGGATGGCTATATGGTTTGTTTAAGCGTAAAGCAACAGTTTAATAAACATTTTAAATAAATCTTAAATGGCATAATTTTATAATGAAATCCAAATTCATACATTTTTCTTTAACTCAGGAATCTCTCCTGGAATTGGCTAAGTTTCACCCATGATGTCCCCTCCATCCAACATCATTTTTGAAACCAAGTTATAATTTACTAAAGTCTAATCTGAGAATGGCTTGCTCGGCATGCCCATGACCGCGGGCGTGGCTAATCGATTAGTTTGACACTCTGCAGAGCTTGTACAACTTTACTGTGATGCCTTAGAATTTGGGAGTTACCGTAGGGGGTTTTTCTCCCTTGTTTCGATTTCGGAAGGAATGAAGGAAATGTTGGGAGATGAAATAATTGAGTTTTATGCTGCAATTAATATTAAAAAATTGGAGTTTGGGCTAGTTTTGGCTGGGCTGAGGCAACCTGGGCTTGGGCCGGGAATCCCTTCCCACCTTCCCCCTCCCCATGCCTTGGTGGGCCGGCCCATTAGGTGGCGCCACATCCCCCCAAAACCCTAGGGCGCCCCCCCTTGGGCAGCCATCTCCTCCCACCACCACCCTAGCAGCCGCCACCTCCTCTTCCTCCCCTGCGTGGTGGCTCTTGATCCACCACGAAACGCGAAGGAGAGAGCGAGAAGGGATCCGTGGAGGCGTGGAGGACGAGCAGATTTCAGATTCGGGGTTCGTCGCGTGCTTTCCATGGATTCTCGAGGAAGGACTCTAGGTAAATTTCCAGAATTTTCCCCCTGTTTCTACCTAGGATTGGGAGTGTTTTAGATCTGGTGGTAATCGGGTTGGACGGGATTTGAAGGGGTAGAAGTGTAGTTGTTCACGTGGTGCTGTTTCTGAGAGGGGAGATTGTGCAGCGCGGATTGTTTCGCGGTTTAAGTGGCATAGATGATTTTTCCTGCAAAAACCTATAACTAGAAAGTTGTAGAAAACGTCGAGACCTAGCTTCTGTATTTTTTTCAGAATTTTTGGGCTGTAGGTTTGAGAGTTATCTCTGTTGGAAGATGACGAACAGAATCTGGAAACAGATTTCGTCCACTGTGTTGGACGGTTGTTTAGGCATATTTAACAGCAGAATTGAAATTTTTGACCTTCATGAAAGTTGTAGATCTCGTCAATATATAGCTACTGTAATTTTTCTGTATTTTTATGAACAGTAGAAAAAAGATACGAAATTGGGAAGAGAGGGTGCTGCTGTTTGATCCGGACAGATCGGAGTTTTTGGCGTTTAAATGGGATCGGGGAGTAGGAAGCGTGTGTTTGAATTGTGTGATGAATTGTGATGTCGCTATGTACTGAAATAATGTTTGTTCAGGTGGTGCCACTGCTGGGCGTAACTAGGTTCTTCGCCCACGTCGGTAAAGGCAAGTGGAAGCAGTTGTATTGTTAATCTATACATTGTTGTTTGATTCGCCTTCACTATAAACTCCAATTACAGCAATCATACATGGTTTAATCACTTGCTTTGAGGATTGCAATATCTTGACTGGTATTGTGATGTTGTGGTTTAGCTATGAATCAAGAGTAAGGTGAAGAATGATGTTGTTTACCAGATGAATTGTCTAAATATTTCATCTCTATGATATTTGTTTTCTATCCATGCTATATGATGATATGAAAATGTGTGGACTCAGTGGGAGAGGTTATGAATGAATTCATGCATGAAGCATTAACTGCATAATCATGCATTGGAAGTTTGTCGACGCCTTGCGGCGCGATCAAGACGGCAGTACAACACCGTGTGTTCCTGAGAAAGGGCACGGTGAGGAGGAACATGGCATAAGCATGTGCATCAATCATATGCATTTTACTGAAGTGGTGTGGACTCTTTGATGTGGTATTGTATATGAGGAATGTGGAATGCTAAATATATGGTGGATGTTTTATTTGTATTAGTTGTTCCGCTTGTCGAGATTACCCAATCTCACTACTTGTCGCTTTTGATGTTTTCAGGTAGCGCACGTGAGTCGTAAGCATGAAGGGTGGGCTAGCAACACAATAAATTTTCTGATGTCATCACGACTCACATGAACTAGTGTTTTATATAATTCTTTAGCTGGCTGAAATTTTATTACACCTAGACCCATTGTTGTCCCCTTTAAACTTGTTCTCCTTTATGGTTGTCCCTTTAGAGAGGTGTTATGTTTATGGTTGATTCCTGGTTGATTTGGACTTGTTGTCTCTAGTATTGATGTCATGATATTATTCCTATTTGAATTGCTTATCATGGACCTTGTTTTTATGAATTGCTTCCGTATTATCCTGTTTTAGGGGAAATGCTGTCGAATTTTTTCTTGTACAGCAGTTTAGATTTATGGGGTGTTACATTTACCCACAAGACATAATATTTCCCTTCATGTCAACACACTTCCTTTGGTGAGTGACAGAGAAAATCATGACAAAGCCCCTATATTAATTCATACATGTAGTCATGCCCGCTAAGGTTTCACCGCTGAAAGACTCCCTCTATTCAGAAGTCCCCTCTTGCGCCAAAGTGGCAGCGTCACGCTTTCACCACACCACTTCCCCCATATAGCATGACTGTCTATGAAATGATTTAATATGGCTAGCCAGGTCTGTGTCCCATTACAGACTCGTGGTAGTACGGTTAGGCTTTACATATAGTGAAGCTCAGACCGGTCCTTAATTGACTAGACGAGACTTTCCACAAACCCAATGTGATAACCACACCACCTTCCAACCATTTCTCGCCCGGTCTAAGTCATTTTCATTTTAACCATACTATCTCCACATTATTACTAACATCGACCTTCATAAGTTCCCATTTAAGCATGTCATCATGTTGGCATAAAATTCCCCAAAATTTCCTAAGATCAGGTCTAGGCATGTCTAAGAAATGTCTAAATATTACTATAGTCATAATTTATATTTTTCCTAAGGTTACAAAGGTATCGGGATTCAAATATCAAAGGTAGCAATTCAATATTGGGCATAACTATCATTTAAAGCTAGGTCGGAAATTAATGTCTATATCAAATAAGCATGCAATAATTTAATTCAACATACAAGTTCACAAACTGGGAGCAACATGGTCAAGGGGGTGTGACTTGCCTGGTTCGACGAGTTGCTGCTCGAAATCGTCGTTCGGGAACTCCTCGGACTCTCCGTAATCTACGCGTAAAAAGCACCCAAATTCAAATAAAATACAAATAAATTCAAATAAATACAATTTGAATTTCAAACTAGCTATAAACTAAAATTTAAGATTTAAAATAAATTTAGGAAGAAAAACGGAGCCAAATGGAGTTCGAGCGGGCGAAAACGGGCTCCCGGAAGTTTAAAAACGAATAAAACAGATTTTTTTGGAATTTTTGGAATTATTTTAAAAAGAAAATCCGAATTTCCGCGTCATGCTGACGTCAGCGGCCCTTTTTCGGTTTTTTAAAATTCTTTTTTTTTTTCTTTTCTTTGTCGACAGTGTGGGTAGGGCTAGGCGGTGGATCGAGTCCACGCGTCTTGGAGTGGCCGGCGCCAAGACGGCACGGCACGGCCAGACGCGGGGAAGAGCAGGCCGGGGCGACGCGAGCCCAGCGCGCCGGCCGAGCGGGCGTGGAGTGGAAGCGGCGGCGCTGCCGGCGAGAGGGCGGCGGGGCGGAGCCGGAGGCGGAGATGGCAGGGCCTGATGAGGACATCACTACCATGGATACGGCCATACTTACAAACCCAATGGAAACCAACAATATCATACAAGGGCCAATTACTCGAGCTCGGGCACGACAATTCAATTACCAGGTGAATGCGTTCCTCGGGTTGCATATAGATAATTTAATGAATGGAATGCTATTTAATCCTCGTGATGATTTTATTGTCCTTAGGAACCAAGGAGAAGGACTTCCAAACATCAAGCATGAAGCCAATTCTTCCGGTGCACAAGTTATACTTGGATTCGGCCTCCGGGACAGCACCAACTTAAAATGACCATAACTTTTGATCCACAAGGGTGTTTGGGGTCTATGAGTACTGGTTTGAAAGGTTTCGACGTCCTCTTTCCAACGGATCCGACCCCATCCCTAAATTCCGTCCGAGTCGACGGGAATCTGCAAAACAATTGGCGTCACTTTTCCAAATCGAGAAGACGTGGGCTTTGGGCCTTGTAATAGAGTTGTAGTTGGTATCCTACTGCTTTGGACGTGTTTCCCACGCCCCTACCTCTTATAAATAGCCAGACATCGGCTCCTTAGGGTTTTGGGTTTTATTTGATTAGTTTAGCCAAGTGCAAACTTGATCCTGCGAGTTGTCTTTGGGCCGACCACCTTGTCAAGATCGTCAATAAGACTCCACTTTGTTTCGCTTCAGCTTTATCCGCAATTTCAGATTGCTTATCCTATTGTTCTTGCTTGTTCTTCGGTTGCTTGCAGGAATTGAACCGTGTTCAGGTTGATCGTGCCCACGGCAAGATCAATAACTACCGGAGTTGGTTTAGCGATTGCTAAGGCGCATCGTCGTCGTACGGTGTAGTCGGATCGTCAAAGTCGACTCTAACAAATCGATCGTGTGTTTCTCATCGAAAGATCGGGACACCCATAGTGCCATCACGGCGCCATCAGGGCCGGAGAAGCAGCGGGGCGGCTGGGCCGAGGCGGCGACGGGGCGGCGTGAGGCAGCGAGCGGCCGGTGGCGCATCGGGAGGAGGAAGCACGGGAGAGAGAGGAGGAGCACGGAGGAGAGGGGGCTCGGGGGCTTTATAGAGGGGGCGACGGCGCGGTCGGCGCAACGGCCGCGAGTCCAGCGGCGGAAAAGGCGGCGGCTGGTGCGGGGCTGTGGCAGCGCCGGGAAGGGCGGGGGAGGCGTTAGGGTTTGGGTGGGGGAGGGTGGCGCAGCTGACTCGGTCGGCTCGAGCGCAGAGAGAGAGAGAGAACGGGGGGGAAGAGATAGAGAGCGAGAGGTAGGAGAAGAACAATGCTTTTTTTAAAATTTCCGGGCGTGACAGAACACATGTTGAAGAACATGAGTTAGATAGACCCACAATGAGACACTGCGAGAATGTTACATTCTTGTGTGTCATCAGTGTATCTCATACATAGTAGATGTATGATCCTTAGAACTGAGATTGTCACATTCCCTACATATGTAATTGTTTACCTTGGGGTTACCAAACACTATTTCCTAACCGGATAGTTATAAAGGTAACTTTCATGTTTACTATGAAACATGCAGAGGGAAGTGAGCAGTCAAGATGGAATTTGCCACTCTAGTGTAACAGAGATATATGTCTAGGCCACTCGTGTGATATGATTAAGGAAGTGCATGGCCATGCCGTGATTGAGAAGTCAATCATAACTTATTAATATATCACGGATATGAGAGATGGATTGAACTGTCAAAGGATGACATGCTTCTCGCCTTGAGTTCGATCTTCATATAGTTTGGCAAAGGGATTATTACATTAGTACTTTGATCATATGCGTTTGGGAGTTGGCATGCTCTGCAAGGAGCCGCTACCAACTATTGGATTAGAAAAGGGTTTTCCAAATCTATGTCCAAATGAGCATGAACCTACAGGGTCACACACTTAATGGGCTGGGACGCATTAATTCGGATTGGATCCGTAATTAATGGACCACGTGGGCTTAATGCGCTAATGGGCCCTGGCTTAGGGTTTCATCGCATGGCTATATAAGGAGAGGAGAAGGGTGGGCGTCACACACCTCTTTCGTCCATAACCCTAGCCTCCAACTCTCGTTGCCCCTGCCGAGCGACACGGTGCTTGCACACCGACGCGCGGTGTTCCATCCCCGGACGTGTGGACTGCTGTGGTGACGCTACTGCTTCTGCGGCGTGGAGAGGACGATCCACGGCGAGGACAATCCACAGCGAGGACGATACGCGGCGAGGAAGATCCACGGCGAGGACGATACGCGGTGAGGACGATCCACGCCAAGAATGATCCACTACATCAACGCGCGAAGGATTCCGCAACTGCGCGTCTAGTGGTAATTGATCTATGATCACCATCTTGCGAGTAGCTTTTCTGGTTTTGCGGTAGAAATTTTAATTTGTGCTAGAGTAGCATACCGCGTTCCCCTACAGTGGTATCATAGCCATCTCGCGTAGATTCGTGATCTGGATGTTGCACATATGGTATGTGATGATAGTAGATTGGATCTATTACATGTTCAACCGATTCATGTGATGAATTGGTGAAGGCAGCCGTCGATGAGATCGATTGGTTTAGGGTTTGAGGAAAGTGCAAACCGAATCAATCTTGATTTGGGTGAGTCCGTTCATGGTACGACGTTGCCCTTACCGGTCCGGTTACCGCCATCAGGGTTTACGAATCGCAACCATATGGGACCAAGCCAATCAGATTGAATCGGATCGGGTCAATCTGATTGATCTGTGGAAATTTTGAGGGCGTTTTCTTTTAACACAACACATGCCTCTAAAAAAATTTCCAAGGGCGCTGCCCTTGACCCGCCCGCTGACCAGCCAGTGGGATCGCCGCCAGGGGCGCTGCCCCTTGGACCCCGCTAGGGGCGCTGCCCCTTGAACCGCACCTTGGGCGCTGCCCCTTGGAACCCCGCTGCCGTAGAATCTATTTTGATTAACTTGTTTTTGCGGGATGTTGTGTGAAATAGTATGGCCTATGTGTATGTGATGCATGTAATATTTACATGGCCTGCGTGCCGTGTCAAGCCATAAGGCTATTTCAATCTAAAATGTATAACGGCCTGCGTGTCGACTTGTGATGTTTCAAACCCTCATGTAAAATTCATTATCAAAGTTGTAAGGAGTTGCATCTACAATGATAAAGTTGGTAGCATCAAGCATGGTGGCTACGAGAACAATCAAGATGATGGCTAGGTGAACAATCAAGCATGATGATCGAGATCCCAATGCTTAGGGCCATACTATTTCACATCTTAATTTTATTATATGTGGATGTGTGTTTAATCGTTGCTATTTTCTTTATGCTCATTGCATGTGATGCCTTGTTCATAGTAGATATTATTCATCACCATAGTTAAAATTTTAAATCAAACTTGTCCACCCAATTGTTGCACCTATCATCAATTTAGATCGTTATTAATATGACTGCCAAAGTAGTATATCAATGGCTATCTTAATACATGATAGGGATGTGTTGGACACGTTGTGCATAACAATTGATGTAATACTGGGTGTCCCGATCTTTCGATGAGAATGATAACCTTCGATTTGCGCATAAGGAGAGGAGAAGGGTGGGCGTCACACACATCTTTCGTCCAGAACCCTAGCCTCCACTCTCGTTGCCCCTGCCGAGTGACACGGTGCTTGCACGCCGACGCGCGGTGTTCCATCCCCGGACGTGTGGACTGCTGTGGTGACGCTGCTGCTACTGCGGCGTGGAGAGGACGATCAACGGCGAGGACAATCCACGGCGAGGACGATCCGCGGTGAGGACGATCCGCGGTGAGGACGATCCGCGGTGAGGACGATCCACGCCAAGAACGATCCACTACATCAACGCGCGAAGGATTCTGCAACTGCGCGTCTAGTGGTAATTGATCTATGATCACCTTCTTGCGAGTAGCTTTTCTGGTTTTGCGGTAGAAATTTTAATTTGTGCTAGAGTAGCATACCGCGTTCCCCTACAATCACGGTGTCCGAGTGCTAGTTTTACGTCGTAGCTCGACGTCACCTTAGTTGGCGGGGACGCCCAGATGCCTTAACGAGGTTCCGGTGTCCGAGTGCTAGTTTTACGTTGTAGCTTGACGTCGCCTTGGTCGGCGCGGACGCTAGATGCCTTACGAGGTTCTGGTGTCCGAGTGCTAGTTTTACGTCATAGCTCGACGTCGCCTTGATCGGCGTGGACGCCCAGATGCCTTAACGAGGTTCTGGTGTCCAGATGCTAATTTTACGTCGTAGCTCAAAGTGTTTATAAGGCTGTACCGCGGGAGAGTTTGGAGTATGGTCTTGGATATGAGTTGAGGCGATTGGGTCGTCAGATGACCCAACTATAGTGGCCTTCCGGAGGCTCGCCTCGTCCTCGCTCCTCGCTCAGCTTTCCACCGGGCCGACGCTAAACCCACTTGGTGGGTCGGGCCTTAGAAACCCGCGGCATTGGTCAGGGCCCCAGGTGTGAGCCACTGGGCCGTTTGTCACCTTGAGTCCACAGTGGCCCATCAGGCCTTTCTTACTTACTGTGGTTTGGTTGTTCCAACCCAGGAGCTGAAGTCGAGGGGTCGTGTAGGGCCCTGTTCGAAGCGGTGTCCTTTTGCCCCCCCCCGGCCGCCCTGTCGTGATTCAATGCGTAGTGGGAGAAGTGAAAAGGGACCATCGTGTCTCGCCGGGGCGTGGAGCAATTGGAGCGACGACGTGTGCGGTGCTCTGCTCGAGGTGGCACCTATTCGGATCGCGCTGCCTTGCCTGCATAAATACGGCGTGGGGGGCGCGAGAGCGGGTCACGCTCGATCATTGCCTTTGCTTCCCCACCAAGTGCTGGTGTGTTTCTCACCTTCTCCTTCCATCTCAAAGCGCCAAGAAGTGCAGATGTCGAGTGGAAGCCACGACTCTGGTGGCGATCGGAGAGCCGGCAAGCGGCCAGCGGTTGCGGACCCGTGGGGTTCAGACCCCAGGAGGCTCCGCACCGACGCCGAATCCTCCGCAGCTGCGGTGAGGGGGCGGGATCGCCCTACCCTCGTTCGCCTTCCGCATCCGGGACCCCCCTTCGACGTAAGTTCCCATCGCTTAACTTTAGGATGGTTTTGATTCCTTCTTGTTGATGCTGGCTGTTCTAGTTTCTTTTTCTCAACGCCACTAGCTCGGGTCCACGCCTGCCGCCCGCGGCGCCCCTACCGACCGCCTTGGTCAGGGCGGGTGTGAATCATGTGATGAAAAATTGGCTTTATTTTATGATGAAAAATTGGCTTGATTTTATGATGAAAAATCGATTAGGATTAATCTTGCAAAACTGCTTGCATGAAGGACCAAACATTCAAACATCCAAAAACAGAGACTTTGCATTTGCGCCAGACCAAACTTCCAAAAAACAGTGAGTTTCGCATGTATGACGGACCAAACTTTTTGGTCTGTCATAAACGTGATTTTGATACTTTTTAGAAATCGCGTTTTTCCCATGCATGACGGACCAAATTTTTTGGTCCGTCATACACATGCTTTTGGCGATCTCGTTTTTCCCATGCATGACGGACCAAATTTTTTGGTCCGTCATACACATGCTTTTGGCGACCTTGTTTTTCCCCATGTACGCCAGGACCAAACTTTTGGTCCGTCGTGAATGCGTTTTGCTCAATTAGGGTTTTGAGCGTTTTGGATTTGAATTTTGGATTTGAATTTGAAATTATGAAATTGGTGAGAATTTCACAATGCTTGTTTTTGAAGTGGATTTTATGCACAACTCATGGGAGTAGTTGCATGGATTGACATTGAGTCAAGTCATGGACTTGTGCTCGGACTCGTTTTGTGGTTTGTTCATGTGCAGGTATTGCTCGAGGGTGAACGTGGTCGATGACGGGACCGGAACTAGGTTCGTGGAGGAACTGAGGTTCGAGACTAGGTTCAGGGAGGAACTGAGGTCTTGGTGGTCAAGGATGTCATGCGGGACGTTCGGGCTAAGAGAATGGTGCACATGAAGAATGGTTAGTCACGTGAGAATGACAGGAGGTCATTCGTGTGCAAAGTGTTAGTCACGTGAGTATGGCAGGTGGCCATACGCATGCAAAGTGTTAGTCACGTGAGTATGGTGGGGTTGCCATACGCGTGCAAGAGTTGTACTCGGCCAGGTTGGGCCAAGAGGAGTTGTACTCCTCCTAGATTAGGAGTTGTATTCAGAACTCCTTGTGTTTTGCTCCTTTAAATAGGAGGGGTGTCTCCTGTTGAAGGGCATCAATTTTGAGTTGAGCGCTTTGAGAGCCTCAAGCTCAGTTTTAGGGTTTGTACTCTTTTGATGAGAGTACTTTAGACAAAAGAAATAAAGATCAATTCTTCCAAGATCCTTGCGTGCTACAGTAACCACGTTGCTACAGTGTTTTCTGTTTTGGTTCTTATTTGCATGCTTGTTCTAATTCTAGATTGGTTTTTGATTCTTGAGTTTCATCTTGATTTGAAAGTCGAATATGAAAATATGTTAATGCTTCTGTAGAGGTTAGTTGTCTCATGCTTGTCACCATGGACTTTGAGCTGCAAAAGCAATATGAGGACCAGGATGCTTACAATATGATTGTGGGCTTGAAGGGTATGTTTGGGAATCAAGCAAGAGCTGAGAGGTATGGTATCTCAAAGCTTCTCTTTGCTTGTAAGCTAGCCGAAGGCAGTCCGGTCAGCCCACATGTAATCAAAATGATTGGCTACATTGGGAGATTGGAAAAACTTGAGTTTCCCCTTAGCATTGGTTTGGCTACAGATGTCATTCTCCAGTCTCTGCCTCAGAGCTTTGAGCCATTCATTATGAATTTTCATATGAATAGCATGGAGAAGAGCCTGACCGAATTGCATGGGATGCTCAAGGCTGCAGAAGAAAGCATTAAGAAAAAACCCAATCATGTGATGATGGTTCAGAAAACAACTGTATTCAAAAAGAGGAAGGCTAAGGCTATGGTTAAGGGCAAGGGCAAGGCTCAAAATGAGATCTCAAGCCTCAATAATAAGCTTCAGAAGCTTAAAGTCGGCCCTCAGCCTGAAACACAATGCTTCTATTGCAAGAAGTCAGGACATTGGAAACGGAATTGCAAAAAGTACCTGGCAGATAAGAAGAGTGGAAATGTGGCTTTCGCTTCAGGTATTAATGTTATAGAAATTAATCTTGCTACTTCTTCTCTCAGCTCATGGGTATATGATACCGGCTCGGTTGCTCATATTTGCAATTCGATGCAGGGGCTGATAAAGAGTAGAGTCTTGGCAAAAGGAGAAGTGGATGTTCGCGTGGCGAATAAAGCAAGAGTTGCTGGTCTTGCCGTTGGCACCTACCCACTGCATTTGTCTTCAGGATTAGTTTTAGAACTTAATAATTGTTATTTTGTTCCAGCTTTGAGTAGAAACATTATTTCATCTTCTTGTTTAGAACATGAAGGTTATGAATTCAGAATAAAGAACTTTGTTTGTTCAATATTTTTGAATGATATGTATTATGGTCGTTGCCACATGGTAGATGGGTTGTACGTCCTTGAACTCAAAGAAAAACCCGTCTAGAATATTAATGTCAAAAGGCCTCGGCCAAATGATTTGAACCCTACCTTTTTATGGCATTGTCGCTTAGGTCACATAAATGAGAAGCGCATGAAGAAGCTCCATGGTGATGGACTTCTCACCTCATTTGATTTTGAATCATTTGAAACATGTGAATCTTGTTTACTTGGCAAAATGACAAAAGCCCCTTTCACAGGTTTTAGTGAGAGGGCGAGTGAATTGTTGGCCTTATTACATACAGATGTATGTGGACCAATGAGCTCGATTGCTAGAGGTGGGTTTCAGTACTTTGTAACTTTTACTGCTGACTTTAGTAGATAATGATATATCTACTTAATGAGGCATAAATCTGAAACTTTTGAAAAGTTCAAAGAGTTTCAGAACGAAGTACAAAATCAACTTGGCAAATCAATAAAACACTTACGATCAGATCGTGGTGGTGAATACTTGAGCCAAGAGTTTGGTGATCATCTAAAGCAATGTGGAATCGTTCCACAACTTACTCCACCAGGAACGCCTCAATGTAATGGTGTGTCCGAATGACGGAACCGAACTTTGTTAGACATGGTTCGGTCAATGATGAGCCAAACAGATCTGCCATTATCTTTGTAACACCCCGGCATCTAGTATGCCCGAATGCTACCAAACTTAGACTAAGCAACAACTAAATACCATACTTACAAGTAAATTACAGCAAAGGAGCAAATACTATTACCGAAAATTTCGGCAGCATCTCCTTTGTATTTCCACGAATTGAAGCAAACACAATATCATAGCAATATATGGCAATAAAGAGACACCTAGAACAACAATAAATAGTGGCATGACCGCAATATAAATCCAAATTTAAGCATTCAAAGTTTCCTTTAGCCAAACGAACAGTAAGGCTCTCATAGCACACAAAATTAACCATGAATCAATTTGCATCACACTAAATTTATTAGCCAGACTCCGACTGAGTAATTGTGGAAGTAATTGTGAGAAGCTACGTGTGGGAGTGTAACTAGTTCCCTTCCCCGCATGCCGGTCTCAAGGTACCTAAAAATAACAAGAAAACACAAGCGTAAGTTCATCACTCAACAAGTATATTGCAATGGAACAAAAGAACAATTTACATTGCTACAACACTTCCATTCATGCCTAACACCATAATTTCATACTCACATTTCATTATTCGTATAACACCATCATCCTAATCATGTTCACACCTCATTGTCCACAACACATATCATCAATATCATGTATGCAATGCGATGCACATGTCTCTTGGAAGCATATACCGGTATTGCTGAGTGCACACCCGTCGGTGTGCACCCTCTTCCCCCTTCCATCCCGTAGATGGAGGGTGCCTACTTCTCGCTTCCACTCACCACGTGAGTGGAATCACGAGGTAGGTCTTACAACCATGGCGCTCCGGATTAGTCATAACTTTCTCACCGACCTTCCCGGACTAGTTATGACGTTCTCACCGATCGGGCCAGTTTTCATGCCATGTATGCAACATATGCCATAATCATAAACAATTTAATCATTTCATAACATCTTAACATGCAATTTTCATCATAACATGTACAAATATTAAGCATGGCAAGATCACATAACATGGAAACAGTTTGCATCTAACAAGGCAAACAAACAAACCACGTGCTACCATTCCAATACACTTGCCTTTAACCTCGGGCGACGGATTGGCGAGAGGATGAGGGAACTCCCGGGGTCACACCACCTGCAAATACATGCCACACACTCAGTTTGTGACCCCAAAACAGTATGCAAAGACTCATGTACCCCGCCCTCACAACCTACTCCCAAAACCGAAAAACAGAGGCTCTGTCCCGACGGGACAGCAGCCTTCGAAATGCCGAAACTTGGGCTTAACGACTCCGATTCAAGCAAACGAGTACATCAACGCGAAGCTTACAAAATTTCCTGACTTTTTATAAGTGTTGGGAAAAACTAATTCGGCCTCTAAAATTGTTTAATCTACAGAATACCGTGACCTGTTCCATTCACGTCACAGTTTTAAATACGTTCGGTAAAAAGACCATAACTTTTGAATGGCTGATCGGAATTACGCGTTCTTTATGTCTAATTAAAGGTAATCCAATTACCTACAACTTCTTCGACAGGCGGCCGACCAAAATCCGAATCTAAAATCATGAAAACTCAAGCCCTAGGTCGACTGCACAATCTGCCCGAAACAGAGAACGTGACAACTCTAGTTTTCTCCCAAATCTACCCATGGACAGCACCATCACTTGATCTAAAAACATACAATCACCCTCTAGAACAACCCCTAGACCAACCCCAAGGATTCCCCTAGCCATGCCTTTGCACGACGAACGAAGAACCAACGGATCTCCTCCCGCTTCGCGCGATCTCCTTCATCGCTCCAAATCCACCGGATCTCCTCGTCACGGAGCACTCCAACAGACGGATCAGCAGGGTGGCGAGGTGGAGAACTCCCCTAGGGGCAGCAAGGATGGTGGAGAAGGATGGGGAGGAGGGGGCGCAAGGGGAGGCAGCTAGGGAAGGTGGAGGGTGGAGATGGGGGTGGCGGCTACCAAGGGGGAGGAGAGGAGGAAGTGGGGCGGTTAGGGCCGGCTTGGGCGCACAAAAGGGCAGGGGGAGGTGCCCAACCTGGTCTCCCCCTCCCACACGGACTCCAACTCCTTCCCACGAAAACCCACAACCCTTCCCCTAAGGCCCAAACTCCCCCGGGGAGGCCCAAACTCCCGAAAACGGCCCGGAACGCGACCAAAATTCAAATCGTAAAGTTTAAAACCTCAATTTCACATTCTAAAAAGTTTTTGACATCCCGTGGTGTCACATTCTCCCCCCCTTCAACAGGATTCGACCTCGAATCCTAAACACTCCTCTACGCAACCCAGCAACACAAAGATAATAGCTAGGTTTCATATCTCGTACCTCAGGTGAAAAGCTCGGGGTACTTCTCGCGCAAGCGAGACTCCAACTCCCAGGTCGCTTCCCTCTCAGTCTGATGTGACCACAAGACTTTAACAAACTTGAGCATTCTGTTCTTCAACATTCGCTCCGAGTTCCCCAAAATTTTCATAGGTCGAGACTCGAAGGTGAGGTCTTGCTCAAGGACCAATGGCTCCAAAGGAACCACCAACTCTGGGTCATGCAGGTATTTCCTCAGCATCGAAATATGGAACACATTATGGACTCCCTGCGTTTCCTCTGGTAGCTCCAAGCGGTAGGCCAAATTACCCACTCGGGCAATGATAGGGAATGGCCCAACATACCTTGGACTGAGCTTCCCTTTTGTGCCAAATCGAACCACACCCTTAGTGGGCGATACTCGCAAGAGTACACTGTCACCCACCTCAAACTCCAAATTTCGCCTTCTCACGTCAGCATAGCTTTTCTGTCTGCTCTGTGCTGCGAGAAGGTTCTGCCGTACCTCGGCCACTCGATCCATAGTCTGCTGAACCCAATTTGGACCAAGAACTGCTCTCTCGCCCACAGCATCCCAACAAAGCGGCGATCTGCACTTTTGGCCATACAACACCTCATAAGGAGCAGCCTGAATACTAGAATGATAGCTGTTATTATAAGCAAACTCTGCCAGAGGCAAATGATCTTCCCAGCTACCTTTCCAGGCCATCACACAGGCCCTGAGCATGTCCTCCAAAGTCTGAATGGTACGCTCAGATTGCCCATCCGTTTGAGGATGGAAAGCGGTACTAAGGCGAAGTTGTGTACCCAAAGCACTCTGCAAACTCTCCCGGAACTTTGAGACAAATTTAGCATCCCAATCAGAGATAATGGTCTTGGGTACACCATGCAGTCTCACAATCTCCCGCACATAGATAGGAGCCAAATCGCTTGCTGAATGGGTGGTGCGGATAGGAATGAAGTGCGCGGACTTGCTAAGACGGTCCACCACAACCCAAACAACATCCTTCCCTCATGGAGTACGGGGTAGGCCAACCACAAAATCCATGGAGATGTCATCCCATGGCCAAACAGGAATCTCCAATGGCTGCAAAAGACCAGCAGGGCGCTTGTGTTCAGCCTTTATCTTCTGGCAAATCCCACAAGATGCCACATGATGTAACACTGGGTGTCCCGATCTTTCGATGAGAATGATAACCTTCGATTTGGGTGGAGACGACTTTGACGATCCGACTACAACGTACAACGACAATGCGCCTTAGCAATCGCTAAACCAACTCCAGATGGTTATTGACCTTACCGTGGGCACGATCAACCTGATCACGAATATCAATTCCTGCAAGCAATCGAAGAACAAGCAAGAACAAGGCAAAAGCAATCTAAAATTGCAAATATAGATGAAGTATTGAAACGTTGGGGTTCCGATACAAGGAGCTTGTTAGGCGGCTGTTGACCACGTCTAAAAGACTCAAAATAGTAGCAAAAGGCTAAACTATCAAGTAACCAAAACCCAAGTTATTTTGGGGGACTCCCTAGCTATATATAGGAGGAATAGGAGGCCAAAACCAGGCTAGGGGCGTCCAAACCACATCCATGGTTGAGTAGGACTCCTATTCCTAGTTTGACTCGGATTTGGAAAGATGACCGAACTTGTTTTGCAGATTCCCGTTGACTCATAAGGAATTTTGGACATGAGGACGGATCTGTTGGAAAGAGGACGACGAAACCTTTCAAACCAGTACTCATAGACCCCAAACACCCTTGTGGATCAAAAGTGTGCACCGGAGGCCGAATCCGAGTGCTGGTCGTTTTAATTTGGTGCTGTCCCGGAGGCCGAATCTGAGTTGAACTTGTGCACCGGAAGAATTGGCTTCATGCTTGATGTATGGGAGTCCTTCTCCTTGGTTCCTAAGACAATAAAATTATCATAAGGATTAAATAGCATTCCATTCATTAAATTATATGTATGCAACCCGAGGAACGCATTCACCTAGCAATTGAATTGATGTGCGCGAGCATGAGTTATTGGCCCTTGTATTACATTGTTGGTTTCAATTGGGTTTGTAGGCATGGCCTTATCCATGGGAGTGATGTCCTCATCATCCTCCCCTTCTTGCATTTGAGTCGTCCTCGACTCAAGTTCATCATCTTCTCCCAAGTATAGCTTTAGATCTGATAATTGAGTTGACGGGCTCGAGCTCGAGTCAATGGTCCTTGAACCGACGAAGATGTAGAAGGATGGCCAAGGTGGGGGGTCGATAAAGCCATGCAGATGGAGCCATCGTAGTAGATGTATATGAAGTAGAGGTTGCCGTGAAGTGTCGCCAACTTAATGGTCCTGGCCAAGGTGGGGGTCGATGAAACCATGCGGTTGATATAATTGCAGCAACACTAGGTGATGACCATATGTTTGCAGTGTTAGTTCTGTCCATGATGAGCATGGTCTCATCATCCTCCCTTTCTTGAAGTGGAGTCGTCCTCGACTCCATCATATTGTCCTGCGAAATGTTAGTAATGACAGGAAACAAAGCAATATGCACATTTGCAATGAAATCAATGGATCGAGAATTTCTATCAACCGTATCCTCCCTTTCTTTAAAACTATCATGTGACTTATGAATGGAACCAAATGTACTTGGTCTGACATGATTAGTGATATGGCAATTATTAAATTGATGACATTGTTGCAGTGCAAACGAAGGTTTAAAATCTGAACAAATGTAAACTCGATGTGCTTTATACTCTCCTTTCTCACTATTTTTGCCAATAACATAAAAGATAATTCGCGAGAACCATGACAAATCAGAATGTACAAAAAGGCTCTCCTCTAAATAACTCAGATCACATAGAACATCAAATTCAATGTAGCCTAATGTATATAAAGAAGACATCAATTTCAACTCATCATTTTCGCTTGTGATGTGAATGACATGTTTATTTTCAGCATAAGTGTCTAGTGTGTTAACAAAAGTGACATGTCCATTTGCTAGTTGTGTCATGGATATAAGTGAAGTATTATCACACAAATCTTCTTTATCACAAGAAATAGCAAACAAATCATCTTGTAACAAAGCAAAATCAGCAATTGGTTCCACTATTAGTTGCTCTACGATAGCATGATTTGTGGATAGTTTTAGCGCTTCAAAATTATTTTCTCCATGTGTATAGTCCATACCTGTTATATTTCCTTGTAAGTTCTCATCAGCTGTTGTAGGTGTTTCTTCAACTATTATCTTTTCACATATACATGGGGTAGTACTGATCGTTTCTTTCTCCATATGTTCTTCTACATCATTCTCTCAATGGTGCTCACTTTTCTGCAAAATGTTAGCTACAAAAGAAGGTGCAACAATGGGCGCCTCAAATGAAGCTAATGATTCTTTCAAGGATTCAGCAAGCATATTTTCAACTCTATAAGCACATACAACCAATTCTGAAAGAGAATTATATGTTTCATCAATAAGAGCATCTTGAATTTCTTGATTAAGTCCACGTATGAACCTAAGCTCTGTTGCTTCTTCACCTTCATCTAAAACCACAACGCAACAAATGATTTTGCAATAGTTCATAGTATTTCTTAACGCACTTATTTCCTTGTTTCAAGCATTGGAGTCTAGTATATAAAAATTCAGTATGATATTCAGGAACATAATCAATTCTCATAAGTCTTTTCATGGCCTTCCAATTTTTAGGTTTTCTCTCTTTTCTACAAATATGTTTCCACCATGTTAATGCATATTCATTTAGCACACTAGCAGCAATCCTAATCTTTTCATTTTCAGACAAATCATACTTGCCAAATTCTTTGTCTACTGCTATCTCCCAATTAATATAGGCATCAGGATCATACTGACCATTAAAAGGTGGAATGGCGAATTTAACCTTATCTAGGGAATCATCATCAACATGAACCTGAGCATGTAGTATGCCATTTTTGTTTCTTGGAAGACGAGGCGGAGGACTGGAAGTTCCTGGGGAAGTTCCTGCAAGAGTATCAAGTCTAGATAAAATAGTAGCAAGAGTAGTGTTAGCAATCCCCTGTGCGACCTCGATGGATCTGAGACGGTCCTCTTGCGATGACATACACTTAGAGTGAGCAATAGTTCCCTTGGTGCGAAGAGAGTGATGTAGGGAGCCCACGTCACCTGACATGGTTAGTAGAAGACAAGAAAACAAAATCACAAGTATAATGTTTCTATCATCTACTAGGAGGTGGTGGCAAGTCTCTCAACACTTAAGCCTATCACCAAAGCTCTTACAAGTTCTTACGGTGCAGCAGGTGTGTCGGCCGTTGGCGTTGTTAAAGGTTCTCCGAAGTTTGTGTAGAGTGATTGCCAAGTGATCGAACGCTTGTACGGGTAGAGAGTGGAGCTTGGACAGATTTAATTTAGTAGCAAGGAGAATCAATCAAATAATCTCAGAAATTGCATAGAATTGAATTATAGTTCATAATTAGCACTTTGCCTAAGATGCTGATCAACCAAGGATGGATAAAAGGCTAAGGCTGGTACACGGGAAACACACGCGCAAAGATGTTGGAACTTGATGCAATCAAAGGAACGAGCTAAAAAAAATATAAGTGAGGCATCAAAAAGCTCGTATTGCATAAGTTATGGAGAGACGCTAGCTAATTGCTCAAACAAAGAACAAGGGCAATAGATTGCTCTAAATCACAAACTAGCATAATATGAAAAATGCACAAATGCTAGGATGTACTCTCAATCAAATTCCACTTTTTATTTTGCACTCCTTGCTTTTGCCCGCACTTTTCTTTTCTTTCTCTTTTTTCTTTTTTTTTGATGTGCGGCGGTTTTCTTTCCTTTTTTGTGGCCAAACAAATATGAGAGTAGCACAATATATATGACTAGGTGCAATACAAGTGCAATCCAAATTACGCAATAGAATGTAACAAGAGCAGCCCTAGAGCAATATCAAATAGCTAGTCTCGATTAGGTTCAAAGTGTTCACAAAGGATGAATTGGTTCCCAAAGGTAGGTGTACTGATCGGTAATGGATGGTTTTTTTATGTGGGGACTATGATCAGCAACTATACAATGCTAAAACGAACACAAATTAAATTTAGCAAACCGAAATTAATAGATCGAAAAGGCGCAAACTTGGTTTGGATAGGAGGAACAAATCTTTTTGTGGCCAATTTTCTGGACTATAGGCATTAAATCAATCTACTAAACTAGGGTAAAAAAATTTCTCACCGAGCAACCTGGTTTGCTCTGATACCACTTGATGTAACACTGGGTGTCCCGATCTTTCGATGAGAATGATAACCTTCGATTTGGGTGGAGACGACTTTGACGATCCGACTACAACGTACAACGACAATGCGCCTTAGCAATCGCTAAACCAACTCCAGATGGTTATTGACCTTACCGTGGGCACGATCAACCTGATCACGAAGATCAATTCCTGCAAGCAATCGAAGAACAAGGCAAAAGCAATCTAAAATTGCAAATATAGATGAAGTATTGAAAAGTTGGGGTTCCGATACAAGGAGCTTGTTAGGCGGCTGTTGAGCACGTCTAAAAGACTCAAAATAGTAGCAAAAGGCTAAACTATCAAATAACCAAAACCCAAGTTATTTTGGGGGACTCCCTAGCTATATATAGGAGGAATAGGAGGCCAAAACCAGGCTAGGGGCGTCCAAACCACATCCATGGCCGAGTAGGACTCCTATTCCTAGTTTGACTCGGATTTGGAAAGATGACCGAACTTGTTTTGCAGATTCCCGTTGACTCATAAGGAATTTTGGACATGAGGACGGATCTGTTGGAAAGAGGACGACGAAACCTTTCAAACCAGTACTCATAGACCCCAAACACCCTTGTGGATCAAAAGTTATGGTCGTTTTAATTTGGTGCTGTCCCGGAGGCCGAATCCGAGTTGAACTTGTGCACCGGAAGAATTGGCTTCATGCTTGATGTTTGGGAATCCTTCTCCTTGGTTTCTAAGGACAATAAAATTATCACAAGGATTAAATAGCATTCCATTCATTAAATTATATGTATGCAACCCGAGGAACGCATTCACCTGGCAATTGAATTGATGTGCGCGAGCATGAGTTATTGGCCCTTGTATTACATTGTTGGTTTCAATTGGGTTTATAGGCATAGCCTTATCCATGGTAGTGATGTCCTCATCACCACATACTTGGCAACATCCACTCTCATTCTGTTCCACCAGAAATTCTTTTTCAAGTCCCTGTACATCTTGGTCTCCCCAAGATGGACCGTGTACGGATACGATGAGCCTCTTTCAGAATATCCTCTTTCACTTGGGATTTCTGAGGCACGCACAGACGACCCTGAAACCTCAAGGCTCCCTCATTATCAATAGAAAAATCTCCGGTCTTACCATCCTCAAGGCGCTTCCTCACCTGCTGGAGCAACCGATCATGCTGTTGTGCTTCCCGCACACGCTCGGGGATCGCTGACTCAAGAATCAATTGAGTTTCAGCTTGCACGGTCCTCGCAAAACAGTAGGAGACTCCCAATCGCTCAAAATCAGCAACAAGACAATCAATGACAGGAGGCATTGTCTTGCGACTGAGAGCGTCAGCTACCACATTCGCCTTGCCCGAATGGTACTGAATTGTGAGGTCATAATCCTTTATCAATTCCAGCCATCTCCTCTGCCTCAAATTCAGATCTTTCTGAGTAAAGATGTACTTGAGGCTCTCGTGATCAGTGAAGATATCACAAGACTCACCATACAGATAGTGCCTCCAAATCTTCAATGCAAACACCACGGCGGCAAGCTCAAGATCATGAGTGGGATAGTTCTGCTCATGCTTTTTCAACTGCCTCGAAGCATAAGCAATCACCTTGCCATCTTGCATGAGCACACAACCAAGTCCCAAACGAGAAGCATCAGAATAGACAGTGAAACGCTTCCCAGGCTCGGGAAGAGTCAGAACAGGAGCAGTCACTAGCAAGGATGGAATAATCATGCACGAAACGCCGATAGTAGCCAGCCAACCCAAGGAAACTACGCACCTCTTTAACATTAGATGGTCGCTTCCAGTCCACAACTGTTGAGACTTTGCTAGGATCTACAGATATGCCTTCTGGATTGATGATGTGGCCAAGAAAACCCACTTCTGAAATCCAGAACTCGCACTTCTTCAACTTGGCAAAGAATTGATTCTCCCTCAAAGTGCTCAGCACGAGCCTCAAATGCTGCTCATGTTCTTTTATGATTTAGAGTAAATCAGAATATCATCGATGAACACTACCACAAACTCATCAAGGTACTTGTGTAGCATACTGTTCATCGCCTCCATAAAGATAGCAGGAGCATTGTTAGTCCAAAAGACATAACTTTAAATTCATAATGCCCATACCTAGTGGAGAAAGCAATCTTCTCAATGCCCTGTTGTAACACCCCAAAATTTTGCTTTTCTTAAATTCATGTGTGATTTGGCACTTTGGTGAATTTTTGGAATTTTCTGGAATTTATTTGGATTTATTTGGAATTTATTTGAATTTATTCCATTTTGAAATAATTAAAGAATTAGACTTTGCAAATAAAATTTTGTTGGACATATTTTATTTGAGTCCAAAATGATCCAAAGTATTTTCCAGAATTTTTCTGGAATTTTTCTGAGTCTTTTGCTATTTTTAATGAATTAAATGAATTTCTGGGAATTATATTAAATATTAAATCGCTGGAAAATCAAGTCGGGTCAAGTACTGTTCATCCGACCGGACCCGAGTCCGAGTCCGACTCGAGTCCGACCCGTGCCATGTGACTCGACCGAATCAAGTCCAAACCCTAACCCGGTGAACCGTTGGATCGAGATCCAACGGCCGAAATCGAGCCGCACCGATCCGGTCGGATCCGATCGCACCCACGCGATCGTGACAGTCGATCGTGCCACGTGGACGGCCGTGCGTCGTCATCTCCGCCGGATCCGAGCCGGACTCCGCCGCCGCACCCGCCGCCGTGTGGGTTTAGGTTTCCGTTTTCCGCACGGACGCCGAGGCTATTTAAGGCCCGGGTCACACCCCGAGGTCGGCCCTGACCTTGCGCACCCGTAGCCCCTACTCACCAAGGCAGAGCAGCCGCCGTTTAGCCGCGATAGCTCGCCGTAGTTGAGCGCCACTCTGCCACGGTTTTTGCCTCGTCCCGCCGCCGTCCGCCGTCTTCCGCCGAGTTGGAGCCTGGGCCCGAGTCCTCAAGCCAAGGCGCACCCGTGGGTACCTCTCACTCCGTCGGAAAAGCCCCGAAGCGCCGTCGGGCTCGTCGTCTCCGTCTCCGGTTGCTGCAGCTCCGCCGCGTCGCCATCGACCTCGCGAGCTCTGTGCGCCGTCCGATCTTGATCGTGCGGTTGAGGTGAGTTCACGTGTTTCCAAACCCGATTAGATCTGGACCGTTGGATCAAGATCCAACGGCCCACGATCGCCACGTGCCGTAGTAGTGTTAATGTAGGATTAGATCTGGACCGTCCGATCTAGATCGAACGGCCCACGATCATCGAGTAGTTTTCAATGTATTAACCCTGGATCTAATCACGGTCGTTGATTTTCAAATCAACGGACACGATCGCGCCACGTGTCCAAGGAGCCGAACCGCCGCGCCATGCGGGCGTGCGTGGAGTCAGCGACACGCCGCCCGCGGTGTCGGGCCGATAAAGACCGTGACGTCACCCATGACGTCATCGGTGGGTCCCACCTGTCAGCACCGTGGGCTGAGCCCCGCTGACGTCACCCGAGTGGTCCCACCTGTCAGTCTCACGTGAGCCGTGGACCGGGTCCACGATAGACCCGAGCCGAGCGTGGACCAAGTCCATGGATCACCGACGCCAAGAGCCAATCGAGGCTGACACGTGTCCATGCTGACGCAATAATTAATTTCCGAAAAAGAAAATGATTTATTAATTCGTAATAATGATTTCAGATTTTGATTCAAACTTCAAACGCTTATAACTTTTGCGTTTCAACTCCGATTTGAGTGATTAAAATTTCTAAATTTGTATAAAATTGAGATCTACCTAAATATGAATTTTATTTAATTTTTGGACTAAAGTTTTTCTCTGTAAAATTAGTTAATTGATTATTTAAACTTTAAATAATCATAACTTTTGCATTTTAACTCCAAATTTGACGATTCCAGTTTCTAAAAACTCATAAAATTATGTTCTCTCTGTTTATGGATTTTATTTGGATGTTTGGACACTTTTTGCCTATTGTTTATTCGTGTATTTGCTATTTGCACGCTTTACGAGTAGACGTTGAAGTGCCGGAGGGATTCGAGGGAGAAGTATTGACTCAGGATCCAACTCAAGACCAAGAACAAGTACTTTTTGAAGGCAAGTTGTGCTTTGACCATGTTGATCCTATTTCGAAATCTATTTTGATTTAACCTACTGCATGCTAAGTTCAAATAGAAAAATACTTTATTTAAATATGGGGGATTAGATAAGTACCAATTTGCTGTATGACACCTTGATTATTTAAGTATGTGCCATGACCCTTTGTCACCCTAGTTGTGGTTTACTAGTTGGACATTATTAAATTGCCAACATGGGTTTTAGACCGTTGTAGTATACTGCTTAGACCTGCTACGTGCTCATGACATGATTTTGGACAATCAAATGTTAAATTTAACTTAATGATATATTGAACCTGTTTTGGAAAGGTATCATGTGATGTTGATGGCACGTGGTGCATGGTAATCAACTGGGGTTTGATAAACAGATTTCGACCGGGGCATGTGGCAAGAGTAATCAGGTGGGCCAGTTGTGGCATTGGGGATGTTGATTTGGTTCTTCGGGTAGTCTTGCCCTGGTCACCCTAAGGACTTAACCTTGCAAGCCTTTGAACTGGGTCTAACGTGCAACCACATGTCTGTAATGGGACGGACCTAGTTGACTAAGTTGCTGATAACATACCTGTGGGACCTCAGGAGGTCAACTACACCTTTTGTGTAAGTTGTACGGGGGAGCGTACCGGGGCTGAGGCCAGGTACCCATCTAACGGTTGATTGGCCTAGACTTCGCCTTAGCTAAGGGAAGGGTTAGTGTGCAATAACCGGGGAGGACCACTTGTATTGTTAGAAGTTTCCGAAAGACTTTGTTACAGGAACTCGCCTTTGTGATGTTTGACTGTATCTTGTGGGTAAAGTGCATAACCTCTGCAGAGTATAGAATCTATTCGAATAGCCGTGTCCGCGGTATTGGACATCGCTCGGGAATTACAGTCAAGGGTTAGATTTTCTCAAAAATAACTTGGATTTGAAAGGTTGGGTTGGATTAATAATGATGTCGGAAATGTGGATTAGGATGGGAAAAATGTTTATTAAACTTCTTGAAGAGTTATTTATGCTTTACTTATTTCTACTGCTTTCGAATCTACTTATATTACTTGTCAAATGCTATTTACTGCAAATATACCTTGAGCTATTCCTTTGTACCAAGCCATGCATATAGTATATTAGCCTGCATTCTGTGCATGACTTGCTGAGTACCAAGTACTCACCCTTGCCACCCTACAACACCAGTTGAAGAGGAGACTACACCAGCTTTGGAGGAGGAGCTCCAAGAGGAACCGTCTACTTAGGGAGCGAGCCCAGTCGGTTACTGTGGTATACTGGATGGCGCCACGAAGTTATTTGATTTTCCGCTGCTACTATTTCTCTCTTAATAAGTATCGCCCTGCGAGGCGTACATTTGTGACTTGGCCATAAGGTCAAGTAACCAGTTTGCTTAATTAAATAAAAGTACTTTATTAATATCGAATGGTATGATTGTGATATTTACCGATGTTAAGACTGTGTGCACTAGCGCGTTCCTGGACTAGTGTTGAATACACAGAGGGTCCGGATTTGCAAATTCGGGGTCCCGACAGAGGTGGTATCAGAGCCATACTGACCGTAGGCTCAACCCTAGCTAGAATGGTCGTAGTGAGGATAAAACCTATTTTCTAAAAGAATAAAATTTGTCAAGATAAGAAATGACATCTCGACTTATCCCCTTCTGTCTTTTCTTGTCTCTTGCTGAATTTTTCCTTACCTTGTCACAATTTAAAAATTCCGAGTTCTTACGTGAGCACTTTTGTGACAGATGGAGGAAGAGTTCAACTACGTTGATATCGGAGTTGGTCACGCCGCGGAACTTTGGCATATGCTACAAACTCTCGGGGATTTTGAGAAGCCGCAATACCAAGTGGAAGTGATCAGACAAGCGGGATTGATCAAGGCTTGCGACGTGAAGATTGAGGTACCTGCTAGGAAGAAGGGCCAGTGCAATCGCTCGATACAAAGGTAATCGCCAGGAGGTCTACAATGCAGATGGGTATCCAAGAAGTATCACGACGAGCAATGCGGCACATTACCCGTATCTACGCCAGAGAGTTGGAGAGCACGGTGTTCCGTTATCACCCGCGCAGTAATAACCTTCTTGACCCGAAGGCGATTCAGGATGAGGATGCCATGGTTACACAGTTGGCACGATTTGTTGTCACCCAGGAGGATGTACTAGATGATACAAGCAAGGAGCTACAGAAGGCCCGTAAGGAGATCACGACAGAGAAGAACAGATGGCGGGAAGCTCAAGAATATGTGTCACACCTTCTGCGAAGGATTGACGAGTTGGAGATGGCTTTGTACGGACCAGGACCAGAGCTGCGATTGAGCTACACGAGCCAGATCCGGAGGAGTCAGATCTCGATGAGGACACGGCTTCTTCGACTACCACAGATGACACAGTTGCTGGACATGGCAATCATTTCGCGCCTATGCCGCAGCATCCGTACCCAGGCCGTGGAGGTTTCCTCGATGAGTGAGCGTAGGTTCTATAGTGAGACCCCTTCGCCGAGTCGCGTCATAGAATAAAGAGTCACCATTTAGGCGTTAGACTCCAGTGTTAGTTCGATTTGGATTTTCATTGTTTGCTGAGTGTGCAGTATGTGTTGCAAGGCCCTTAGGCATTGTAAGCAGCCATACCAAGTTATTAATAATAAAGTTGGACCCTAAAGTTACACCTTTCGCCCGCATAAGTTCCATATTACTTGTCTATTCTTGTTTCCCTCTCATCTCTAAAACTTAGAGCAAATCGACAGATGGTGAACACCATGGAAACTTTGGAAGCAATGGGAGTGGTTCTCGCCACAGAAAACCCCAATGATGGAGCACCAAAGACCGCCACCGGATATGCAGAATTTGGAGCTTTTCTCGCTGCCTGACTCGGTTGATGCATGCTATGATGCAACAAATGCAGCACGCCACCGCTCAGGCCATCGCTAATCAAGTTAATCAAGGACCACGCGAGAATACAAGACTCGCCGAGTTCATGAGGACTCACCCACCCACTTTCTCTGGGAATGCCAATCCATTGGAGGCCGATGATTGGTTAAGATCAATCGAGAGGAAGCTACACATAGCTCAATGCATAGGAAATGAGAAGGTACTCTACGCTTCTCATCAGTTGGAAGGAACAGCCGCCGAATGGTGGGAGAATTTCTGTGCCACGCAAGAGAACCCTCAAGATATCACTTGGGAAGAGTTCACGGTGCATTCCGACAAGATCACGTGCTGAAGGAATCATGGACCTTAAGAAGGAGGAGTTCAGAGCATCAAGCAAGGTAATCAGCCCGGTCGACTACGAACAAGTTCACACAGCTAGCACGCTACGCTTTGAGGATGTAGCGACAGATAAAGCCGCAGTCTCGTTTTATGAAGGGACTTAACTCAGGATTGCAAGTAGGATTGATCACCCACACCTTTCCAGATTTCCAAGAGTTGGTGAATAAGGCGCTTATTCTTGAGGACAAGCGCAAGGAACTGGATGAGAACAGGAAGCGCAGGATGCAACAGCAAGGATCACGCCAGGGAACGCAATACCGAGAGTTGCACCAAATCAATTCTTGATTCCAGCCACGAGAATGCAACAAGGACACCGTCACAAGACCAAGACCCGTCAATCAAAACCACGGCACCCGACCCGCTAGAAACACTACTCGAGCGATCAAGAAGGAACAGTGAGACGCTGCTACAATCGCAACGAGCGAGGACACTTTGCCAACATTGTCCAAAGAAGACAGCAGAGTGACCCCGATTCGCTTCAATCTAGGAACCACCCCAGCTAGGACGCCAAAGACAGGAGCCACACCCTGCACCGTGGTGAGAGGCCGAGTCAACCATGTCACCGCAGATGCACCGCAGAATGCTACTGACGTCGTCATCTTGGGTAAGTTACTTGTTAACTCGATACACTGTGATTTTGTTTGACTGGAGCTTAGATTCGTTTGTTTCGCAAGGCTTTGCTACTAGAAATGATTTGAGGATTGCAAGACTTAGATGCATGCTTTTAGTTCAAACCCCTGGTTCCGAACTCCGAACGAAAGTAGGATGTTCCGGGGTGAGAATACTAATAGATGGAATAGAGTTCCTAGCAAACCTTATTATTTTGGAAACCCAAACCTTAGACGTCATATTGGGAATGGATTGGTTATCCAAGCACAAGGCCGTATTGGATTGTGGACGAAGGACTATCTCAGTTGAGAGCCCGTGTGGGAAGAAAGTGGAATTTCAAGCCACTGCCGTCAGAGAAGGACAGTTGATGGTTAACAGTACCAAGGCAATCAGCATAGAGGATGTCTCAGTAGTGAATGAGTACCCAGATGTTTTTCCTGAAGATCTACAGTATGCCGCCAGACAGGGACATAGAGTTTGTGATAGAGCTTGTACTGCACAAAGACCGATAGCAAAGAGACCCTATCGGATGTCTACCGAGGAGTTGGTAGAGATGAAGAAACAGTTGGAAGAGTTAATGGAGAAAGGATTTATCAGACCGAGCTCGTCGCCGTGGGGAGCACCAGTTTTGTTTGTCAAGAAGAAGGACGGGAGTTTCAGGATGTGCATCGACTACCGTGCACTCAATGAAGTCACCGTGAAGAATAAGTATCCGCTACCCAGGATTGATGATTTGTTTGATCAGCTGAGAGGAGCCGGAGTTTTCTCCAAGATCGATCTGAGATCGGGATACCATCAGTTGAAGATCCGATCAGAAGATATCCCGAAGACTGCATTCTCGTGAAGATATGGACATTACGAGTTCTGATTATGTCCTTTGGATCGATTTAATGCGCCAAAGATATTTCATGAATATGATGAATAAGGTGTTCATGGAATATTTGGACAAGTTTGTTGTCGTGTTCATAGATGATATCCTAATCTACTCCAAGACAGAGGATGAACATGCCGAACACTTGAGGCGAGTTTTGGAAAAGCTGAGGGAACAGCAACTCTTCGCCAAGTTCAGTAAGTGCGATTTTTGGAAGGACAAGGTGGAGTTTCTTGGACATGTAATGACCGCAGAAGGAGTCGCCGTAGATCCAAGCAAAGTAGAAGCTGTGTTACATTGGGAGCAGCCGAAGATCGTGACCAGATTCGAGTTTCCTTGGAATGGCAGGATACTACCGCCGTTTCATTGAAGGCTTTTCGACAATTGCGAAACCCCTTACGCAATTGCTGAAAAAGGAAAAGAAGTTTGCATGGGCGCTTGAGAATGTGAGAAAGGATTTCAGAGCTGAAGAAGCGATTGACATCAGCACCGGTGTTAGTTCTACCGGATGTTAATCAAAGCTTTGATATTTATTGTGACGCATCGCGCCAAGGACTTGGATGTGTGCTGATGCAGAATGGAAAGGTCGTCGCTTATGCATCAAGGCAGTTGAGGCCGCATGAGGAAAATTATCCGACACATGACCTAGAGTTAGCAGCCGTAGTGCATGCCTTGAAGATATGGCGTCACTATCTGATCGGGAACAGATGTGAAGTGTATACGGATCATAAGAGCTTTAAGTACATATTCACCCAGTCGGATCTGAACATGAGGCAGAGGAGATGGTTAGAGTTGATCAAGGACTACAATGTCGGAATCCATTACCATCCCGGGAAAGCCAACGTAGTAGCCGATGCCCTGGGTCGGAAAAGCCATACCGTGAGTACGTTGCTAGCCACAAATCAGGATGAGTTATGTGAGGATTTTCAAAGAATGAAGATTGAGGTGGTACCTAGCGGATTCTTGGCCGCATTAGAAGTAAAGCCTACCCTAGAGGATCAGATCCGGGAAGGACAGAAGGATGATGACAAGATCCGCAGGATTAAGTCCATCAAGGAGGAAGGCAAGGCAGAGGACTTCAAGTTGGATGAGCAAGGCACATTGTGGATGAAGGATCGCATTTGTGTGCCTAACAAGAAGGAGTTAAAGCAACTGATTTTGGAAGAAGCCCGTGACTCCAAGTACTCAATTCATCCTGGAAGCGCCAAGATGTATCAGGATCTGAAGGAGAGATTCTGGTGGCCGAGTATGAAACGTGAAGTTGCTGAGCATGTTGCATTGTGCGACATATGCCAGAGAGTCAAGGCAATGCATCAGAGACCAGCAGGATTGCTACTTACATTGAAAATACGAGTGGAAGTGGGAGGAAATCGGAATGGATTTCATTACCGGTTTGCCTAAGACTCAAGGAGGTTATGACTCCATATGGGTTATAGTGGATCGCTTGACTAAAGTAGCCCATTTTATCCCCGTGAAGACCACTTACTCGGGGGATAAATTGGCAGAGTTGTACATGATCAGGATTGTCTGTTTGCACGGAGTGCCAAAGAGGATTGTATCGCAGGCAGGTACCCAATTTACCTCAAGGTTACGGAATAAGTTGCATGACGCCATGGGAACCCGTTTGAACTTCAAGATGACCTATCATCCACAAACGGATGGACAGACCGAAAGAGTTAACCAGATTCTGGAGGATATGTTAAGAGCTTGTGCATTGGCTTATGCTACCTCTTGGGATAAGAGTTTGCCGTATGCCGAGTTCAGTTACAACAATAGTTATCAGGCTAGTTTACAGATGTCACCTTTTGAGGCACTGTATGGTCGACCCTGTCGGACGCCATTGAATTGGAATGAGACTGGCGAGCGCCGTGTCTTCGGGCCTGATATTCTTCAAGAGGCTGAAGAGCAGATTGCCATGATTAGGGAAAGGTTGAAGATAGCCCAATCACGACAGAAGAGTTATGCTGACAACCGTCGCCGAGATTTGAGTTTTGAACCAGAAGACTTTGTATACCTCAGAGTTACGCCTCTCAGGGGAGTTAAGAGGTTCTATGCCAAAGGGAAACTCGCACCCCGTTATGTTGGACCATTTAAGATTTTGAGCCGCAGAGGCGAAGTTGCTTATCAGCTAGAATTGCCGCAGTCGTTAGCAGGAGTGCATGATGTATTCCATGTGTCCCAATTGAAGAAGTGTCTCCGAGTACCTGAGGAACAGACACCGCTAGAGTCAATTGAGTTGCAGGAAGATTTGACTTACAAAGAGCATCCCGTAAAGATTTTAGACACCATGGATCGAGAGACCAGAAACAAGTCAACCCGTTTCTGTAGAGTTCAGTGGAGCAACCATGCAGAGAGCGAAGCGACTTGGGAGCGCGAAGAGGATTTGAAGAAATAGTTTCCAAACCTATTCTGTAGTAAGCCCTGAATCTCGGGGACGAGATTCTATTAAGGGGGGGAGGTTTGTAACACCCCAAAATTTTGCTTTTCTTAAATTCATGTGTGATTTGGCACTTTGGTGAATTTTTGGAATTTTCTGGAATTTATTTGGATTTATTTGGAATTTATTTGAATTTATTCCATTTTGAAATAATTAAAGAATTAGACTTTGCAAATAAAATTTTGTTGGAAATATTTTATTTGAGTCCAAAATGATCCAAAGTATTTTCCAGAATTTTTCTGGAATTTTTCTGAGTCTTTTGCTATTTTTAATGAATTAAATGAATTTCTGGGAATTATTTTAAATATTAAATCGCTGGAAAATCAAGTCGGGTCAAGTACTGTTCATCCGACCGGACCCGAGTCCGAGTCCGACTCGAGTCCGACCCGTGCCATGTGACTCGACCGAATCAAGTCCAAACCCTAACCCGGTGAACCGTTGGATCGAGATCCAACGGCCGAAATCGAGCCGCACTGATCCGGTCGGATCCGATCGCACCCACGCGATCGTGACCATCGATCGTGCCATGTGGACGGCCGTGCGTCGTCGTCTCCGCCGGATCCGAGCCGGACTCCGCCGCCGCGCCCGCCGCCGTGTGGGTTTAGGTTTCCGTTTTCCGCACGGACGCCGAGGCTATTTAAGGCCCGGGTCACACCCCGAGGTCGGCCCTGACCTTGCGCACCCGTAGCCCCTACTCACCAAGGCAGAGCAGCCGCCGTTTAGCCGCGATAGCTCGCCGTAGTTGAGCGCCACTCCGCCACGGTTTTTGCCTCGTCCCGCCGCCGTCCGCCGTCTTCCGCCGAGTTGGAGCCCAGTTCCGGAGTCCTCAAGCCAAGGCGCACCCGTGGGTACCTCTCACTCCGTCGGAGAAACCCCGAAGCGCCGTCGGGCTCGTCGTCGTCTCCGTCTCCGGTTGCTGCAGCTCCGCCGCGTCGCCATCGACCTCGCGAGCTCTGTGCGCCGTCCGATCTTGATCGTGCGGTTGAGGTGAGTTCACGTGTTTCCAAACCCGATTAGATCTGGACCGTTGGATCAAGATCCAACGGCCCACGATCGCCACGTGCCGTAGTAGTGTTAATGTAGGATTAGATCTGGACCGTCCGATCTAGATCGAACGGCCCACGATCATCGAGTAGTTTTCAACGTATTAACCCTGGATCTAATCACGGCCGTTGATTTTCAAATCAACGGACACGATCGCGCCACGTGTCCAAGGAGCCGAACCGCCGCGCCACGCGGGCGTGCGCGTGGGTCACTGACACGCCGGGCCCGCGTGTCAGCGACAGCACCGTGACGTCACCCATGACGTCATCGGTGGGTCCCACCTGTCAGCACCGTGGGCTGAGCCCCGCTGACGTCAGCGATGACGTCACCCGAGTGGTCCCACCTGTCAGTCTCACGTGAGTCGTGGACCGGGTCCACGATAGACCCGAGCCGAGCGTGGATCAAGTCCATGGACCGGCTGACGTCAGCAGGCCAATCAGAGGCTGATACGTGTCCATGCTGACGCAATAATTAATTTCCGAAAAAGAAAATGATTTATTAATTCGTAATAATGATTTCAGATTTTGATTCAAACTTCAAACGCTTATAACTTTTGCGTTTCAACTCCGATTTGAGTGATTCAAATTTCTAAATTTGTATAAAATTGAGATCTACCTAAATATGAATTTTATTTAATTTTTGGACTAAAGTTTTTCTCTGTAAAATTAGTTAATTGATTATTTAAACTTTAAATAATCATAACTTTTGCATTTTAACTCCAAATTTGACGATTCCAGTTTCTAAAAACTCATAAAATTATGTTCTCTCTGTTTATGGATTTTATTTGGATGTTTGGACACTTTTTGCCTATTGTTTATTCGTGTATTTGCTATTTGCACGCTTTACGAGTAGACGTTGAAGTGCCGGAGGGATTCGAGGGAGAAGTATTGACTCAGGATCCAACTCAAGACCAAGAACAAGTACTTTTTGAAGGCAAGTTGTGCTTTGACCATGTTGATCCTATTTCGAAATCTATTTTGATTTAACCTTTGCATGCTAAGTTCAAATAGAAAAATACTTTATTTAAATATGGGGGATTAGATAAGTACCAATTTGCTGTATGACACCTTGATTATTTAAGTATGTGCCATGACCCTTTGTCACCCTAGTTGTGGTTTACTAGTTGGACATTATTAAATTGCCAACATGGGTTTTAGACCGTTGTAGTATCTTTGCTTAGACACACTACGTGCTCATGACATGATTTTGGACAATCAAATGTTAAATTTAACTTAATGATATATTGAACCTGTTTTGGAAAGGTATCATGTGATGTTGATGGCACGTGGTGCATGGTAATCAAGCGGGGTTTGATAAGCAGATTTCGGCCAGGGGCATGTGGCAAGAGTAATCAGTGGGCGGTTGTGGCATTGGGGATGTTGATTTGGTTCTTGGGTAGTCTTGCCCTGGTCACCCTAAGGACTTAACCTTGCAAGCCTTTGAACTGGGTCTAACGTGCAACCACATGTCTGTAATGGGACGGACCTAGTTGACTAAGTTGCTTTGATAACGCACTGTGGGACCTCGGAGGTCAACTACAACCTTTGTGTAAGTTTTACGGGGGAGCGTCTGGCCGAGGCAGTACCCATCTAACGGTTGATTGGCCTAGACTTCGCCTTAGCTAAGGGAAGGGTTAGTGTGCAATAACCGGGAGGACCACTTGTATTGTTAGAAGTTTAGAAAGACTTTGTTACAGAACTCGCCTTTGTGATGTTTATTTGTATCTTGTGGGTAAAGTGCATAACCTCTGCAGAGTATAGAAAAGAATCGACTAGCCGTGTCAGCGGTATAGGACATCGCGCGGGAATAACAGACAAGGGTAAGATATTCTCAAAAATAACTAGGAATTGAAAGGGTTGGTTGGATTAATAATGATGTCGGAAATGTGGATTAGGATGGGAAAAATGTTTATTAAACTTCTTGAAGAGTTATTTATGCTTTACTTATTTCTCGCTTTCGAATCTACTTATATTACTTGTCAAATGCTATTTCTGCAAATATACCTTGAGCTATTCCTTTGTACCAAGCCATGCATATAGTATATTAGCACGCATTACGTGCATGCATGACTTGTCGAGTACCAAGTACTCACCCTTGCCACCCTACAACACAGTTGAAGAGGAGACTACACCACTTTGGAGGAGGAGCTCCAAGAGGAACCGTCTACTTAGGAGCGAGCCCGATCAGTTGCCTGTGGTATACTGGATGGCGCCACGAAGTTATTTGATTTTCCGCTGCTACTATTTCTCTCTTAATAAGTATCGCCCTGCGAGGCGTACATTTGTGACTTGGCCATAAGGTCAAGTAACCAGTTTGCTTAATTAAATAAAAGTACTTTATTAATATCGAATGGTATGATTGTGATATTTACCGATGTTAAGACTGTGTGCACTAGCGCGTTCCTGGACTAGTGTTGAATACACAGAGGGTCCGGATTTGCAAATTCGGGGTCCCGACACCTGTTCCCTCACGCGAATTTGATTTGTAACCGGACTGAAGATCAATCTTGGAGAACACCTTTGCTCCCTTCAGTTGGTCAAACAGATCCTCAATGCGAGGCAAAGGATACTTGTTCTTGATTATCACTTGATTAAGGGCACGGTAGTCGATGCACATACGCCAACTTCCATCCTTCTTCGAAACGAAGAGGATGGGTGCTCCCCAAGGTGACACACTGCGCCGAATAAAACCCTTGGCCAACAGATCCTCCAATTGCTTCTTCAACTCGTCTTGAAAAGGACGAGCCAAGCGGTAAGGAGATATAGAAATAGGTCGAGTGCCAGGAACAAGATCAATACAAAACTCCACATTCCTCACGGGAGGCAAACCTAGCAACTCATCGGGGAACACATCAGCAAACTCCTTCACCACAGGAATCTCTGCAATTGCTAATGAAGAAGATGGCTTCTCTGAAATTGCCATGAGAAAACCAAACTGCCTCAAACGGCGACCAGAAAACAGACTAACCAAAGCAAAGATGGAACTGGAAGGTGTACCACCCTGAAAGGTCAACTCTACCCCTGACGGGGCCTACAAGGTAACTGTCTTCCAGAAACAACAGATTTTGGCACGGTACTGATGCAACCAGTCCATGCCCAAAATGACATCAAAAGGAGCCAACTGAATCACCATAAGATTGGCAAAGAAAACCTCATCATCAATGGCAATGGTGCAACCCGGACAAACCAAAGAACTGGCAATCAAACCCCCAGGGGAACTGACTATCACAGACTCAGAAATCTGCTGAACTCCCAACTTAGCTCTACTAGCAAACTCAGTTGACACAAAAGAATATGACGCCCCAGAATCAAACAGAACAAAAGCATCAACTGAATCCACAAGCAGAGTACCTCAGACCACCTCTGGATGCCCGGTTGACTCGGCGGTGGGCAAGGCATACACGCCTAGTGGCGCCGGGGCGGTGGGAGCCCCGACACTCGGCTGATGCCCCAAAGAGGCTGGGGGCGGTGGAGGTAACTGAGGAGGAGCCGATGGCTGTGGGCACCAGTAGGCCACCGGTGGCGCCCAGACAGAGGGTGGCTGAGGAGCAGGGGCCGCCATCATGTGCACCGACCCTCTGGAAGATGCCACTGGAGCGGGAGGAGAGGGCACCATCTCCCACTTGATGATGCTACCGGGATTCATCCGGCAGACTCGTCCCATGTGGCCGGGCTTGCCACAGTGGTTGCAACTCCCGATCCAACCACACTCCGATGCACGGTGTTCACCACCGCACTTGAAACAAATCATGCCCTGCCCGGGCACAGGACGAACAGCCACTCGCGAGGAAGACGACTGGGGCGAATTCAACTTAGCCCCTGCGGAGGAGCCCTGTCCTCCCTTGAACTTCTTGAAGGTGGGTCGCTGAGAAGACCCGCCTCCACCACCAAAAGTCCTCTTCTGGCCCCCACCTGGAGCCGTTGGAACCCCTGATCCTCCAGGGTTCTGCTTATCCCTGGAGAGCTCCAACTCGAGCTCCATGCCCTTCGCCTGCTCCACCACTGAGCAGAAGTCACGAGGGACAGTCGCCCTCATGACCACCCTGAACTCCTGGTTGAGGCCCCTATGGAACCTCCTCGCCTTCTCCCGATCATCAGCTGCCACAGCTGGCACGAAGCGCACCACGTTGTTGAACTCTGCCTCATACTCTGCCACCGACCTCTTTCCTTGGGAAAGAGTCGTCAGAGTATGCTCCATCCTCTCAAGGAAAGACTCTGGGTAGAACTTGGCTCGAAAGCGAGCCACAAAGTCCTCCCAGGTGACCAGTCCAAGATCGGGGGCCCTAGCGGCAAGAACCCCCTCCCACCAGATATCAGCTTGGCCCTTCAGCTGAAAGGCCACAAAGCGAGCCCTCTGAACCGAGGTCAACTCTAGGACCTCAAATTGCCTCTCCATGTACCGCAGCCAATCTGCGGACTGGATTGGCGTGCCCGCTCCGTCAAAGGTGTCAAGATGGAGGGACATCCACTCTTGGAGACTCATCCTCGGCTCCGGCGCAGCAGGAGCGACAACTGGGGCCTCTGCAGGGGGAGGCGCCACAGCAGGGGCTGCCCGCAACTGCTGGCGCAACTCTTGAACCTCCCTCTGAAGTGCCTGAACCAAGGCCGCAGTGGCAGCGGGCACCTCAGCTCCTGACTGTGCCGCCGGGAGATCCTCCTGCGCTTGCCCATGAGCATTGAGCAAAGCGCTCCCCTCAGCTACGGACTCAGCAACTCCCAGAGAGCCTCGGCCCTGGCCTCCACGGCCACGGCGTCCATGGCCTCTACCCCTCGGCATGGTTGCTTTAAACACACAACCATTCAATCACATAAGCATAAGCACAACATCATGTAAACAAGAGCAAAGATCATTCATCATCATAAACATGGTCTTCATCATATAATCAAACGCGATGCAATGATGAACCCAAAACCCCATTCTACTGTGCAACCAAGTGTGTCAAGTTTTAAATTTATCATTATACTTATGCAAAATTTTAATGTTGCTAACCTAGGCCAAGTTTTAGTTACAACCTAAGCAATGTTTCTAAGTTATGCCACATCACATTTTAGTTGAACCTAAGGTAAGACACTAAAAATACACATTCCAAGGACCTACTGCCCGCTCTGATACCAACTGTAACACCCCGGCATCTAGTATGCCCGAATGCTACCAAACATAGACTAAGCAACAACTAAATACCATACTTACAAGTAAATTACAGCAAAGGAGCAAATATTATTACCGAAAATTTCGGCAGCATCTCCTTTGTATTTCCACGAATTGAAGCAAACACAATATCATAGCAATATATGGCAATAAAGAGACACCTAGAACAGCAATAAATAGTGGCATGACCGCAATATAAATCCAAATTTAAGCATTCATAGTCTCCTTTAGCCAAACGAACAGTAAGGCTCTCATAGCACACAAAATTAACCATGAATCAATTTGCATCACACTAAATTTATTAGCCAGACTCCGACTGAGTAATTGTGGAAGTAATTGTGAGAAGCTACGTGTGGGAGTGTAACTAGTTCCCTTCCCCGCATGCCGGTCTCAAGGTACCTAAAAATAACAAGAAAACACAAGCGTGAGTTCATCACTCAGCAAATATATTGCAATGGAACAAAAGAACAATTTACATTGCTACAACACTTCCATTCATGCCTAACACCATAATTTCATACTCACATTTCATTATTCGTATAACACCATCATCCTAATCATGTTCACACCTCATTGTCCACAACACATATCATCAATATCATGTATGCAATGTGATGCACATGTCTCTTGGAAGCATATACCGGTATTGCTGAGTGCACACCCGTCGGTGTGCACCCTCTTCCCCCTTCCATCCCGTAGATGGAGGGTGCCTACTTCTCGCTTCCACTCACCACGTGAGTGGAATCACGAGGTAGGTCTTACAACCAAGGCACTCCGGATTAGTCATAACTTTCTCACCGACCTTCCCGGACTAGTTATGACGTTATCACCGACCGGGCCAGTTTTCATGCCATGTATGCAACATATGCCATAATCATAAACAATTTAATCATTGCATAAAATCTTAACATGAAAATTTCATCATAACATGTACAAATATTAAGCATGGCAAGATCACATAACATGGAAACAGTTTGCATCTAACAAGGCAAAACAAGCAAACCACGTGCTACCATTCCAATACACTTGCCTTTAACCTCGGGCGACGGATTGGCGAGAGGATGAGGGCACTCCCGGGGTCACACCACCTGCACATACATGCCACACACTCAGTTCGTAACCCCAAAACAGTACGCAAAGACTCATGTACCCCGCCCTCAAAACCTACTCCCAAAACCGAAAAACAAAGGCTCTGTCCCGACGGGACAACAGCCTTCGAAATGCCGAAACTTGGGCTTAACGACTCCGATTCAAGCAAACGAGTACATCAACGCGAAGCTTACAAAATTTCCTAGCTTTTTCTAAGTATTTGAAAAAGCTAATTCGGCTTCTAAAATTGTTTAATCTACAGAATACCGTGACCTGTTCCATTCACGTCACAGTTTTAAACACGTTCGGTAAAAAGACCATAACTTTCAAACGGCTGATCAGAATTGTGCGTTCTTTATGTCCAATTGAAGGTAATCCAATTACCTACAACTTCTTCAACAGGCGGCCGACCAAAATCCGACTCTAAAATTGCTAAAACTCAAGCCCTAAGTTGACTGCACAATCTGCCCGAAACAGAGAACGTGGCAACTCTAGTTTTCTCCCAAATCTACCCATGGACAGCACCTTCACTTGATCTAAAAACATACAATCACCCTCTAGAACAACCCCTAGACCAACCCCAAGGATTCCCCTAGCCATACCATCGCCCGACGAACGAAGAACCAACGGATCTCCTCCCGCTTCGCGCGATCTCCTTCATCGCTCCAAATCCACCGGATCTCCTCGTCGCGGAGCGCTCCAACGGACGAATCAGTGGGGTGGCAAGGTGGAGAACTCCCCTAGGGGCAGCAAGGATGGTGGTGAAGGATGTGGAGGAGGGGGCGCAAGGGGAGGCGGCTAGGGAAGGTGGAGGGTGGAGATGGGGGTGGCGGCTACCAAGGGGGAGGAGAGGAGGAAGTGGGGCGGCTAGGGACGGCTTGGGCGCACAAAAGGGCAGGGGGGATGAGAGGAGCCGCCCAGATCGTCCTTGTGTTGTTGGATGAACGGTTGCTCCCATCGGATTTGGATCCTAGCAACAAATCACCGAAGGTGATCTCGGTGCTAACACCCAAGCCCAATCGAGACAACTTCAAGAACATCCGAACAATTCGACAACCATCCCGGTATTCCCCCGGTATGCGATCCAAAACTCGCCCAGGATCCCCACATACCGGTTCCCAATGCCATATCAAAATTCAATTCGCATAAAGGGGCATCGAACCCCAAACCTCACTACCAGAGGCGCAAGGAAACGCGGAAGCAAACAAACACACAACACGGCACACGGAAGCCCAACGAAAACAACCAACAAACGACCAAGCGAAAAGTAGACGATCCCATTGCAGAAACAAAAGTATAATTGAACAACAAAAGTATTATGAACTATCCTATACAACAAAAGTAAAACACCCCGAAAGCGTCATGCCCTAAACACTTCCGGGCGCACGCGCGTCGACTGCGGCCTCTACTCGGTGCCCCGCCCGGTCACCGACAGACAGTAGGGGCAAAACTCACACCCCGCTGGATCCTCACCTGCAAAACCACAAAAGCAGAAGCCTGAGTACAGAAGGTACTCGCAAGTCTTACCCGTGGTCCATATATGACCGACCCCAAAAGGATATGCATTTGGATGTAGCAAGGAACGGCTGAAGGTAAATTTGCAGAAATGCTTACATTTGTTGCTAAATACCTAACTACTCAATTCCCAATTCTAATGCGGTTGTAACAGCACCTACCACTAGGTGAAGTTGACATTTAGTAGATTCACAACAATTTACCACATTCATTTCGAGCTCAAGCCCAACGGCGAACTTCTGTTCAAGTTATTACTATGTTAAGTAACATCTGACCAAGCTTGCTCATATCTGAGAGCACGGCAATTCAAATTGCTTAATTAACCCTGCAGGGAAGCATTGATCACACGACATGTGCCACGAAGGAACCTCATGTCAACCCCCTCCCATCCATACCAATCCGTTGGAGCGTCTTCATGCGGTCCGGAAACCTAGCACCCCCTCGAGCAAACCCAAGCCCAGCTTGGAGCTCGAGAGTCGGCCTAAGCCCCGCCCTCAACCACGTCCAACCGCATGAGGTCACGGTCCATCGAACGGCATGCGACAAAAGAGCGGCTTACCGTACCATAATCAGGCATGCGATCAACCAAAAAGGTGCTTTAACCACGTTACACCCGATCGGTCCTTAATCGACACGGACGAGACTATCACACTTGAGTCTCCTTACCCAAGTGATCCAACTCTCTCGCCCGGTCTCATTTCACATTTCTCTTTTCCACATTCAACCATACCCAAACTGTTCCACCATATCAAGTAAAAGTCCTCAAGTAGTGGAACCATCCACCACTTGGCCCGAAACCCGACCTCTAAGCATACTAAGCATGATGTGATTAATACCCATAATCTAGTTCCAAAGGTGGGGTTCGACAAGTAACAAGGGTGGTACATGCAGCAATTTGGATCTAGCCTGTCCAACATTCGACTCCTAATGCAATACTTAAACCACAATCTAGCAATTTATTCACCAAATTACATAATTATACAGGGTTCAGGATGCTTAGGTGCTTGCCTTGTTCTTCTGCTTGCGGATCGGCGGCAGTGGGCTCTCCGGTCACACCCTCGGTCACCGCGGCGTCATGTCCCGCGGGATCGCTCTCTACACGAGTATAATGAAATATTAAAATGCATGCAATGCATATGAACGAAGCACAATAGAAAACCCCCAAGTAATAGTTCAACCGATGGAAATCTCACGCGAGGGATAGACCAGCCAGTCCGGATAGTCCGAACATTTCATCCGGACAGTCCGGATAATCCGTACAGTCCGGGCTATTTACCCGGACACTCCGGATGAGCTGGATATTCCGGGGTACCTTGGTTCGGATACTCCGGACGACTCGGAACTAGGGGAAAACGCGCGTAAGATTGAGGGTCTCCCTAGCCTTACTACTCCGCGAAGGCCTGATCTACGACTTTCCTACACTCGGCTATGCCGGAGAAGCTTCTAGCTAACCCAAACTCGCGAGAAAACGATGCTAAACCCAAAAACCCCTAACTAATCCCAACCAGCCCTTGGATCGGCATCACTACTACCCGATCTACCTTACTAGTACCCACATTTGGCAAATAAACCCCCAAATCCAACCCTAGGACCAACACACCCCCAAAACCCTAGAACTCAAATCCACCCCAAAACCCCCAAATCTAAACCTAGGCCCTAAATCCACCATGGATGAACCTAGAACCCAAGAATCCCATAAATCAACCCCAAGGGAAGCCTCACCTTCAAGGAAGGAAAGAGGGGAACCACGTGGGGGCGAGGAACACTGGCTTGGGGAGGAGCTCGAGGACACCACGGTGGGGAAGTCACCCTGGGAGGAGCTAAGGACGACACCGGCCGGTGGGAGCTCGCCGGAGAGGAGCTAGGGTGGAGGAGAGAGCACACACGGGTGGAGGAGCAAAGGGAGTAGAGTGAAATGAGGTGGAGGCCAAAAGAAACGGGACTTTTATGCTCATCCCACGATAAGTCCGGACAATCCAGATGTTTAACCCGGAAACTCCGGGTTGGGGTCTTCGGTAGCACTAAACCGGACACTCCGGACATTTAGTCCGGACACTTCGGGTTGGGGTGTTCGGCCAGCCCAATCCGGATACTCCGGACATTTTATCCGGACATTCCGGGTTGGATCCGGATACTCCGGATATCCCAGAATTTTTGATGTTTGGGGCCTTGACAAACCCTTCCCCCTTAAGGGAATCTCGCCCCGAGATTCAGATTAGACGTACACGCGGATTAGGATCCCAATAGACATGCTTTAACCTTTAGGAATTGTACGCCTGCACTTACATGGCATCGAAGAATTCAGGGTACTCAGTCTTTAGGCGATCTTCGGGTTCCCAAGTAGCCTCATCCTCAGTATGATTGCTCCATTGAATCTTGTAAAACTTTAGTGTTCTTCGTCGAGTCTTGCGTTCCGTTTTTTCTAAAACCCGGACTGGATGCTCTTGATAGGATAGATCCGGTTCAGGCACAACTCCGAGGTCATCCACTTCAAGTGACTCGAAAGGAGTACGGAGACACTTCTTCAATTGGGAGACATGGAAGACATTGTGGACCATCTCGAGGGTGGGAGGAAGCTCTAACTGATATGCAACCTGACCACGCTTTTCAAGGACTCGGAATGGCCCTATGTAACGAGGTGCCAGTTTTCCTTTGATCCCAAACCGGTGAGTGCCTCGGAGAGGAGATACCTTCAGATAGACGAAGTCACCAACATCGAAGGAGAGAGGTCTCCTACGATGATCGGCATAACTCTTCTATCTAGACTGTGCTATCCTCAAGTTCTCCCGAATGGTCCTCACTTTTCGTTCTACTTCTATGACTAGTTCAGGCCCCAGAAATGAACGCTCCCCACTCTCAGACCAGTTGAGAGGTGCTCTGCAGCTACGACCATAAAGTGCCTCAAAAGGGGGACATTTTGATGCTGGTTTGGTAGCTGTTATTATATGCAAACTCGGCATACGGGAGACATTCTTCCCATTTCTTCCCATAAGACAGTACACACGCCCTCAGCATATCCTCGAGGATCTGATTTACTCTCTCAGTCTGGCCATCGGTTTGAGGGTGATATGCTGAGCTGTGGAGTAACTTAGTGCCCAAGGCCTCATGTAAACTTCTCCAGAATCACGAGACAAATTGAGAGCCTCGATCCGAAACTATCCGCTTAGGCACTCCGTGAAGGCATACAATCCTGGTGACATACAACTCTGCATACCTCTTAGCTGAGTAGGTGGTGCGAACGGCTAGGAAATGTGCAGACTTTGTTAACCGGTCGACAATCACCCATATCGAGTCATGACTTGAAGAAGTCAGAGGCAAGCCGATGATAAAGTCCATATTGATGTCTTCCCACTTCCAGCTTGTTATGGGTAGAGGCTGAAGAGTACCAGCTGGCTTAAAATGTTCAGCCTTCACCCATTTACAGACATCGCACTCAGCCACATAACGAGCAATCTCGCGCTTCATGCGAGTCCACCAGAATTGCCGCTTCAGGTCTTGGTACATTTTTTTGCTCCACGGGTGGATTGTGAGCAACGATCTCGGGGATTGACTATCTGATAAATGACCACGGTACCCCGGGGGGATCCTGAGGTCACCGACCAAGTGGTGCCAGCAAGAGATGCTCAGGAGATTGTCCGAGCAGCTTACCACCCGAGCACACGTGTCCGCCCCTTCACTTACGACCATTTCGGAAGATCACGAGCAAGCATGCTTGTAAAGATCACGTCATACCCAAGTACTTGGTCGATGGACCCGGTCATACCACAAAGAAGGAAGGTAGCGTTCAATCCGCCGGAAATCAAGCAGGAGCGCACCAGAAATTCGAAACCAACGCACGATTCAAGGGTGCCAGATCGTGGGCACTACAAATAAGGAAATATAGCGTAAAATCAGGGGATAGTTACCTTCTATGTATCTCTAGGCGCAGTATTTAAATCCCCTGAAATCTGTATTAAGAACGACCCCAAGAGAGAACACAATACACTGGAGTAGGGCTGTTATCTCGGCAGTGAGAGGCCCGAACCAGGATAAACACCACGCGTCCTTCTCCCGACCTCGCATTGCTCGGACGATTCCCCCGGTTCGTGCGACGGGGCCCTGTTGATCCCCCGATTCAACAAGTAAGCTCGGCGGGAGCCCGTTCTCCGATCGTCGACAGTTGGCGCCGTCCGTGGGGACGACAGCGTGATTCCCGTACGGATCGGGATCCTCGAGGATGCCAAATTCGGGAGATACTAGGAATCTCTGCGTCTTCGACGACGTTGATGACGATGACATGTACTACGCCGGCAACGGCGTGGACAATGTGACCGATCCTGTCGGTCACACCGAGTCCGGGAGCTCTCCCCCGGACCCTGGGATGCGAGGACAGGTCCTCCATTCCCCAGACATTGCCCTCGGAGATCACGAGGATGACTACGATGGACTCTACGATGGCCTGGACATTCCAGACGATCTTGAGTTCGACCAAGAGACTACGTCTCAAGGGGATACGATGATGTCCCCATCGCATTCATCCCATTCTCACCATGTCAACATGGCTGGGAGCCATGCTGAGCTCGAGGTACGATCCTCGGAAGCTGCTAAGCGCGACCACTATGAGGCGGCCAGACTCCACCTGGAGGCGTCTTTGGGAAAGAACCTTGCGAGCATACGCCGCCAGGCGAAAGAGAGGTGGGTGTCCGGGGAAAGAGACTCTCGCGAGTATCGAACCCCCGATCGCGTCCCGGAACGCCGTCAAAGCTCACCACCGCCTGTTCGCCAGAACCGAGAACGGCTGCAGGCCTTAGCGGCGGTCGTACGCGACCTTCGCAGCTTTCCCGAACAAGTGGACCTAGAGGCCGTAGGCAAGGTCGTGGCTGAAGATCTGGAGAGGCTTGCACCGAGCTGAAAGTCCTAGATCCCGCTCATGGCCAGGATGCCCGGAGTGTTTCCCGGGACCACCGCGGACGTACACCCGTGCGTTCGCACAGGGATGAATCTCGGAGTCATGCTCGGAGATCGCCCCAAGCCGCTAGCCTGGTCCGGGAGAGGCCTCGGAACAGCTCCCGAGCCACCTCGGAACGATGTACCTACAACCGTCCGGATTACGAGCGTTCCGAACGCTCCACGACCGAACGGTCGTCGACATGACCCCCGCGCAAAGTCTTCTCTCAACTTGGCCCGCGTGCGGGACGTTGGACGGAAGACACACGCAAAGACCATTATGGTCGGGGGTTTCATCGTGAAACTTCCAGCTTCAGCTGCCAGGCTTTCACGAGCTCTCTGCGGAATGTAACATGGCCAAGCAAGTTCAAACCCGGCCACATCGAGAGGTTCAACGGGACTCAGAACCCAGATGAATTTCTCTTGATTTATACCACCGCCATCCTGGCCGCCGGGGGCGATGAAGGGGTTATGGCAAACTATCTGCCAACGACCTTGGACGGGGCTGCTCGTACATGGCTCTTTAACCAAAAGGAGGGGTCCATACGATCTTGGGGACAGCTCAGCGCAGCACTCCGGGCAAATTTCCAAAGCTGCTACACTCGCCCAGCAAGGGAGCGCGATCTTGAGCGCCTGATCCAGACGGAGAATGAAACTTTGTGACTGTTCGTCCAGAGGTTCATCCAGGTCCGAAACTCGATCCCGAACATATTGGACGAAGCAGTCGTCGGAGCTTTCAAGTTCGGGGTACGAGATGTACGCTTCACGCAGGATCTGGAGATTCATCCGGACCTGACGGCAAACGAGCTCTTTCGGATGGCCGACCGGTATGCCAACGCAGATGAGGCCGTCCAGTGGAAGACAATGCTAGATGAGGGGAAGCTACCACCTCAGCCTGGGCTAGAAACCTCCGCCAGCAAAAAGGCCTCGAACTCCGTGGATAAGAAGATCAAGAAGAAGAAGAAAAAACAACCCTCACCAGGCATGGTTGCCGCGGTAGAACAGCAACAACCCCGAGCATCCCAGCCGCAGCGCCGGGGGTTTAACGCTCGGGGAAGGGGGCAGCTACACCGTCCCCACGATCGAGGCGACCAGGCAGATCGACGGGGTGGTCTCTACTGCCCGCTACATCAGGCGCACGGGCACGATCTGCGGAATTACCGAACGTGGACCTACCGTCTAGAGAAGTTCTACAGCGGCAAGGGCCCTATGCCATCGCTCCCAGATCAGGGTGAGATTGGAAAAGGCAAGCAACCCGTCGAAGAAAACGAGGATGACATGGATTATCAAGAACCCCAGAAGTACATTGCGGTCATATTCGGGGGCTCTTCCGCCTATAAATCCCGTCGGGATTTAAAGGATGCCGCGAGGGAAGTACACCATGTCACCTAAGGAAAACCTCCAGTGCAGCAGCTCAAGTGGTCCGAGCTATCCCTCACTTTCTCCAAGGAAGACTGTCCACTTGGAATGACCAAACCACAGAGGCTCCCGATGGTCGTGAGCCCTACCATCAGCAACACTGTTGTTGGCCGGGTCCTTATAGACTCCGGAAGCTCACTGGACCTAATCTCAGCTAAAGTCTTGGACGAGATGGAGATTCCTCGCTCCAAGATCAAAAGCATAGCGGTACCCTTCTTCGGGATAGTCCCAGGCACCTCGATCAAGCCTTTGGGCCAGGTCGTTCTGCCCGTGACCTTCGGCAGCCCGAGTAACTTCAGATCGGAGTTGATCACCTTCGAGGTGGTAGATTTCGAATCAGCCTACAACGCCATTCTCGGCAGACCGGCTCTGGCCAAGTTCATGGCCGCCTCGCATCACGCGTATCAATGCCTGAAGGTTCCCGGGCCAAAAGGGGTCATAACCATGAAAGGGAACCACAAGTCCGCCTTAAATTGCGACGAAAGGGCGTTGGACATGGTCGGCCAGTTACCCACTCGCGGCCCCGACCAAGAGCCGAAGCACTCCCGGCCTAAGCTTGCCCTCCAACCTGGAGGAGAGACCAAGGCCGTTCTACTCAACGTGTCGGAACCCGCCAAGGTCGTGCATTTGGGATCTTCCTTAGATCCCAAATAGGAACTCGAGCTCATCACCTTCCTCCGAGCAAGCTCGGATGCGTTCACCTGGGAACCATCCGACATGCCCGGGGTCCCTAGGGAGGTGATCGAGCACAGGCTAGCAGTTCAGCCTGAGAAAAAACCAGTGCGACAAAAACTTAGACGGTTCTCCCCGGAAAAATAAGCAATCATCCGGGAGGAGCTCGATAAGCTCCTTAAGGCCGGCTTCATTAGAGAGGTCGAGCACTCTGAATGGCTAGCTAATCCGGTCATAGTGCGGCGAGTGGCGCATGTGCGTCGATCATACGGGCTGAAACGCGGCGTGCCCGAAGGACAACTACCCGCTGCCTCGCATAGACCAATTGGTCGATGCAACAGCGGAATTGCACGTCATGAGCTTCCTGGATGCTTATTCAGGGTATCATCAAATCAGCTTATCACGCGAAGACGAAGAGAAGACCTCCTTCATCACCCCATTCGGTACCTTCTGCTATACGACCATGTCTTTCGGTCTAAGAAATGCAGGAGCGACCTTCCAGCGCCTCATGCAGAAAGCCTTCGTAGGCCAAGTAGGTTGAAACTTGGAAGTCTATGTTGATGACATAGTGGTCAAAAGCAAGCTTGCTTCGGGTCATGTCGCTGATTTAGAGGAAACTTTCTGTAACCTCAATAAGCATCGAATAAAGCTAAATCCAGAGAAGTGCGTGTTCGGCGTAAAGGCCGGCAAGGTGCTTGGCTACATGGTCGGCCCGCAAGGCGTCGGGGCAAACCCAGAGAAAATTGAAGCTATTGAGAATATGAGGCCACCCACATGTGTGAAGGAAGTACAAGCCTTAACCGGGCGAATGGCCGCCTTGAGCCGCTTCATTTCCCGCCTGGGTGAGCGAGGGCTACCCTTCTTCAAGGCCCTTCGCAAACACGATGGTTTTTCATGGACAGAAGAAGCAAACAATTCCTTCGAGGAACTAAAGCAATATCTCTCCAAATCGCCCATCCTGGCTACGCCCAGGACAGGGGAAGATTTGCTGCTATACCTGGCGGCAGTCCCGCAGGCGGTGAGCGCAGTATTAGCGGTGGAGAGAGATGGCATCCAACGACCTATTTATTATGTCAGCGAAGTACTTCACGGACCGAAGGAGCGTTACCCTGAGGTCCAGAAACTTTTGTACTCATTGCTGATGGCTTCCAGGAAGCTGCGCCACTACTTTCAAGCACACAAGATTGTGATACCGACCAGTTTCCCGCTCAGAGAAATCCTGAAAAACCAGGACGCCAGTGGTCGTATAGCCATGTGCGCCGTGGAGCTCGCTGAATTCGAGATAATATTTTCGGCTCGCACGGCGATCAAATCACAAGTTCTGGCTGACTTCGTGGCAGAATGGTCGGCTCCAGCACCACCAGCCAGCGAAACCACCGGATCAAGGGAAAACCGCTGGACCTTGTATTTCGATGGATCCCGAGCATACGAGCGCTCGGGGGCTGGCGTAGTTTTGGTCTCCCCAGATGGAGAACAACTCCAGTACGCCATCCAACTACATTTCGCCGCGACCAACAACGCGGCGGAATATGAGGGCCTCTTGGCCGGACTTCGAGCATGTAAATCATTAGGAGTCCAACGGCTCATTGTGATGGGCGATTCACAGTTGGTCGTGAACCAGGTCAACAAGGAGTATCAGTGTTCCGATACCTCAATGGCGCTTTACCTAGCCGAAGTAAGGAAGATGGAGAAATACTTCAGGAATTTCGAAGTAATCTACATCCCCAGGAAGGACAATTCCCTGGCCGACCAAATGTCAAAGGTCGGTTCCTCTCAAACTACCGCCTCGGCGGGGGTGCTCGTCGAGCACCTATACAAGCCCTCCATTCCCTCTGAAGAGGAGGCATCAGAGGCCGACGGTAGGGTCTCCTTCCTCGAGTAAAGTGCAAGTTGGATGATGCCATTCATCCAATACCTTGCGCATGGGACATTGCCCGAGGAAGAAGCCGAGCGTTCCCGGCTAACAAGGCGATCTTCTCAGTACAAACTGATTGAAGGCGACCTATACCGAAAAGGCGCATTAGGAATCCTTTCCAAATGCGTCTCTCAGGAGGAAGGCCAGTGTCAGCGTACTAGCCAACAGGCACCTCCGAGTTGGGTGCTTATGAGGTTCAGACGGGGGGCTTTCGGGGCAATCGCCGGAGAAAGGAAGAGGATGACCGGAGTGCCGGGGAGCTCAGGAGAACAGGGGGACGCAAGACATTTTTTCCAGGTTCAGGCCCTCCGAAGAGTAACAGCCCTAGTCCTGGTTTTCTGGGTATTGCTTGTAGACTAACTTCAGAAGGTGAAAGCTACTGATTCCGGACCTCTCCTTCTCCCATGCACCCCGGCCCCCTTTTATACTTGGGCTGGCGGGGGCGCAGGGGAGGCTTACAACGCAAGTCATACTCATTACACTGCCACAGGCGCATTTAATGCGCCCGTCACTATCCCATTAATATCTGACACAGCCGTCGCACTCCTACCTCGGGCCCCACGCTTACCAACGCCGCTCGTTCTGTCAGGGGGCGAGGTGTTGTCGTGACGCCACCCGTAATTATTACCCGCCTGGGGAAGGTGCGCCGCCATGCCGCAACCTCCACGCCTGGTATTAAATGCGCACGATTCGCATTAAATACCCTTGACCCGGGTACATCCGCCTCGGGGGCGGCGTGCCAGAGACGTGGTTTTGCCTGCCACCTGTCCACCGGGCGACCACCTTCCTGGTCGCCCAGTGGCGTGGCCTGACCGCCACGTGTCCATTGGGTGACCACCTTCCTGGACGCCCGGTGGTGCGGCCTGATCGCCACGTGTCCACCGGGCGACCACCTTCCTGGTCGCCCAGTGGCGTGGCCTGACCGCCACGTGTCCACTGGGTGACCACCTTCCTGAACGCCCGGTGGTGCGGCCTGATCGCCACGTGTCCACTGGGCGACTACCTTCCTGGGCGCCCAGTGGTGTGGCCTGATCGCCACGTGTCCACCCGGCGACCACCTTCCTGGTCGCCCAGAGGTGCGGCCTGATCGCCACGCGTCCACTAGGCGACCACCTTCCTTGGCGCCCAGTGGTGTGGCCTGATTTCCACGTGTCCACCGGGCGACCACCTTCCTGGTCGCCCAGAGGTGTGGCCTGATTGCCACGTGTCCACCGGGCGACCACCTTCCTGGTCGCCCAGAGGTGCGGCCTGATCGCCACCTGTCCACCGGACGACCACCTTCCTGGTCGCCCAGTGGTGTGGCCTGATCGCCACCTGTCCACTGGGCAACCACCTCCCCAGGCGCCCAGTGATGTGGCCTGATCGCCACGCGACCACTGGGCGACCACTTTCTTGGTCGCCCAGTGGTATGGCCTGATCGCCACGTGTCCGCTGGGCGACCACCTTCCTGGTCGCCCAGTGGTGTGGCCTGATCGCCACGCGTCCACTGGGCGACCACCTTCCTGGTCGCCCAGTGGTGTGGCCTGACCGCCACCTGTCTACTGGGCGACCGCCAGGTGGCCCCGCCACTGCCTCGGTTGTGGGGCCCAGACGTCCCCCATCCACCTGGCGCCCGTACTTACTGCGGGGGAGCGGATACCCTGGTGCGGAATACGCCGACAGCCAGTACCTTCTTCGTGACATCCATGAAGGAATGTGCGGAGCTCACTCGTCGTTCAGAACGCTTGTGAGCAAGGCCTTCCGGTTGGGTTACTACTGGTCTACGGCCTTGGCGGATGCACAATCGATCGTAACGACCTGTCGAGCATGCCAGTTTCATGCTCGCAAAGTCCGTCAACCAGCATATGCCCTGCAAACCATACCGCTTTCGTGGCCATTCTCGACCTGGGGACTCGACGTCCTTGGACCTTTCCCCCGGGGTCAGAAAGGCTGCAAGTACTTGTTCGTGGCCATCGACACTTTCACCAAGTGGATAGAGGCCGAGCCCGTGTCAACCATCTCGGCCCAGGCGGCCAAGAGGTTCCTCCGAAGCAATGTGATAACTCAGTTTGGGATACCCAACCGTCTCATCACAGACAACGGAACTCAATTCACTAGTGAATTGTTCCAAAGTTACTGCGAGGAGGTCGGGACCAAGGTCTGTTTCGCCTCTGTGGCACATCCACAGAGCAACGGAGCAGCCGAACGAGCAAATGGGCAGTTAGTTCAGGGCATAAAAAAGAGGGTTTTCAAGAGCCTCAACCAGCACAGGCAGCAGTGGGTGGACGAGCTTCCCGCCGTTCTGTGGTCCATACGCACCACGGCAAGTCGGGCCACAGGCGAAACGCCTTTCCAACTTGTCTATGGTGCAGAAGCCATTTTGCCCGTCGAAATTGTGATGGGTTCCCCAAGGGTGCAACTGATTGATTCCATCGATCAGGAGCTCGAGCGGCTCATCGACCTGAACCTCGTAGAAGCGACATGCGAACGGGCACTGCTCTGGTCTGCAGTTTACCTACAAGCTCTTCGTAGGCACGCAGCCAAGTCGGTCCGACCAAGGGCCCTGCAAGTTGGTGACATGGTCTTACGAAGAGTTCAAGATATGTCAAAAGCTAATAAGCTGACCCCGAGGTGGGAGGGACCCTACACGGTCGTGTCCACAGCACACCCGGGGGCTGTTCGCCTCGCGATGGAAGACGGTCGGGAGCTCGCCAGCACCTGGAACATTGACCAACTACGTAAATTCTACGTTTAGACGCATATCTTTATCCTGCGCCCTTTGCATTTCTCCCGACAGAATATTCCCTTTTTCCCTCTGACTCTATCCTCGCTTTATCAAATGAGCCTCGTCGACCACCAGAACAGCAAGCGAGCTTAACTGACAAATATGTTCGGACCATACCTCTTGGGCACCGGCCGGATACTCGCCTATCCGATCGCCTTTTCACAGTAGCTCTTCACTGTATGTACGGTCTGTCGCGAGCATCCTCTAAAGCCCGGAACAGCGCCTACCCGGGTATGGTGACTCAACGTATTAACGGACTAAGCCTGTCTGCTCTACGAACGCAACAATGCTCGCGCACGTCCCTTTCTTGACTCAAGCGACCTATTCGATCGTTCGAAAACATGTTACGCTCAAAGAATCCCTCAGCTCTCCCATGAACAAACTCGTGCTCGCAACGTTAGGGGCACGACCTTTATCCATGGCGGGGGCTCCGTGCAATAGGGACGTTTCGTCCTTTTTCCAAGGATTCTTTGCTCGTATTTTCTCTTTATTATCTGTTTGCTCGTGTTATCTGCCCCTGTGCTGGGACTTGGTCTTTTCTCTGCAGGGCCGATTTTGAGCAAGCACGTGTTAAAAGAGAAGTCGGGAAAAACAGGCAAGGACCTAAACATTCGTGATTTTGTTCAGTAAACCAAAAGATTGTTTTTACAGGCTTACACGAGCTAAAGGAAAAAAAGGCAAACTAGGTCCTACGCTAGGCCTGGAGGGCAGCAAGCTCCTCCTTAAGGGAATCAACATCTGCTTCTGAAGGACCATGTGGAGGTCCATCCATGTTTGTGATGAGTATTTGACTTTATTTTGAGCAAGGTGTGCTCAGGCTTGAGTTTGATTTGACTCGGTATTGCATGTTTGAATTTATGATAATTGTGGACTAACATGCAGGAGGAAAAAGGTATGTGCATTGTGGTATGTGCAGAATGGTTTGTTCCTTGTGGTACAGGTTCCTGAGGCAGCTATGGTCGTTGGTGAGTACCGGGACTAGGTTGGGAGAACTGAGGTTCGGAGCGGTCGAGGATGCCAACGAGATGGTTGGGCTCAAACCAGGATCACTTGGATATCATGGAAATGGACTTGAGGTGGTCAAGGTTTCCGGTTCGGGTTGAAGGCTCGAAGAGGAGGAACCTGAGCGGTCAAGTCCGGCGAATGAAGGCCCGTTGCATCGGGTTGACCGGGTTTTGTCTAAAACCCATGTATGGCCAATGTGGCCCATGTAAAGCCCATGTGTGGGTTGAAATGAGAGGGTTAACCCTAGCCCTTGGTGGAGTGCCCTAGGGTTTGGGACTCATCCAAGGGTGGTAGGTGGCCCTAGAGTAGTATAAATAGAGGGGGAGGGGTGTCCTCCCTCACTTGAAGGTTTGACTTGCTCCTTTGAGCTTTGCCCACATGAAGTGAGGCTTTGTAAACCTTCCAACCAAAAAATACAAAGATTTTCTTTACATTTTTGTGAATTTAAATTCCGCATTTACATTATGTCTTTACTTTACGCAATTTAAATTCAGCATTTACTTTCCCGCATGTAAATTCTCGCAATTTACTTGCTCGCAATTTGGATTTGCTCCTCTCCTTCTAAATGCTGTTGATCAAGGAGGTCTTGAGGGTGCTCACTTGGTTTTACATCTTTATTGCACCCTAGGATAGACTAGAGATCAAGTTTCTATCAAGATTGCAAATCTGTCCTGAACTTGTTCTTCGCGCAGCAGTCAGTCTTTGATTTTTAGAAAACTATAGAAAAATCATTTTTGATTGATTCTTGTTGGAGAAGGTGCTTGACTCATATACCCATCTATGGAAAAATTTTGGAGTCCACTGGATGCACCATTTGGGAGCTGTGAGGTGAAAACCGAGCCCCAAATTTCCTGATTGAAGATCCTGACTGTTCGTAGTTCTTGATTTTTCCTCATTTTTGTAAAGGATTTTGGTGGTGATTTTTGGTGGAGTGCTTCACGACTCAACAGCTCACAGGCTGAAAAATTCCCAAATTTTTTGGAGCAACATAAGTCCACCATCCACCTGCTATAATTGAGGACAATTCCTGAAAATCTGCTTTTGCTTTTCTAAAAGAGGCTTTTGTGTTTTGGCTTGATCTCTTTTAGAAAAGAAGTATTTGAATTGATTCCTCTTTGCTTTGGACACTTGACAACCAGGATTTGTGATTTAAATATCCCTCACATGATTCATGGTTTCCATCCATGTAAGCTAGGGATACACATAGTTGTCAAGTCGTTCTGATTTTTGCGGGTTTCGCGATTTTGAGGAGCATCGGTTTTCTTTGCGGGATTGTTTGGAGTACGTTGAGTAGGGGATATTTTTATTTGGGATCATTCACCCCCCTCCGATCGCCATCTCGGTCTTTCAATTGGTATCAGAGCCGGTTTTGCTCTTTCATAGATCTTGACCGGTCTCAAGAGCCATGGCGACGGACAAGTACTCAACTAAGCCTCCAATTTTTGCTGGAGTTGATTATCCGTTCTGGAAGGTTCGGATGGAGACATACATCACTGCCCAGGGCTTTTCTTTATGGCAGAAGGTGAAGCACCCGTATGAGGTCCCGGTCGATGAGAACGTCAACGCCGCAAACATGGCTGACGTTGAGGCAAACGCTAAGGCCAAGAACCTCCTCATACAGGGACTTAGCCGCAGTGAGTATGATCGCGTCTCTCACCTACGATCGGCTCACGAGATCTGGGTGACCCTCAATGCTTACCATGAGGGCACCACTCAGATCAAGTCCGTGAGACAGGATCAATTTAAGCGTGACTACAACAAGTTTGAGCAGCACGCTGGTGAGAGCCTTGATGAGTGCTTTGCTCGTTTTGCAAAGATTCTCAGCAATCTTCGGTCAGTGGGTTGTTCATACACTGATTCGGAGAATGCGAGGCATTTTCTTCGAGCACTCGACCGAGGATTTGGGAGATGAAGGTAACCACCATCACGGACCATACGGACTTGTCGACCTTGACTCTTGACGGGTTGTATTCCCGCCTCAAGACTCATGAGCTCGACATCGCCGCTCGCAGGACGAAGTCCCAAAGCGATGGCATTGGTTACCGATCCCACTTTGGGTCTTCCTCTTGGGACCCCTCTTGACTTCTCTTACGGTTTTTCTCTCCCGCTCTTTGCGGCGTAGCGATGGCGTTACGGAACAATTTCGGAAGACGAGCTTGCTCTTGTCGCTCGAAAATTTTCGAACATTTACAAAAGGGTGAGAGATAGAAAGAGGAGTGGCAAGTTCACTTGCTTTGAGTGTGGTGGCCCCAACCACATTCGGGCAAACTGCCCCAAGCTGGAGAAGGGCAATAATGAACAAGGCGGTGCGGGCAAGAACGACTACATCAACAAGAACCGCAACAAGAAGCCTCCAGCTCGTGAGCCACGCGCAAGAGAAGAAACACCGCAAGTTCGCCAAGGGCAAGAAGCTCTTTCACCGCGTCCTTGCCGCGCTCGACGACCTTGACCTCTCCGACACGGAGACATGGAGCGACGAGGACGAGGATGAACCGCAAGAGAAGGTGAAGGGCGGCGATGACTTCTCCGACATGTGCTTCATGGCCTCCAATGCCATGGAAGTACCCGACACCGAGCTGTACAGCGACACGGAGGAGGTACCTTCTTATGACCAGCTCCATGATGCTTTTATCAAACTAGGAAAATTTCATTTCAAGTCTAGAGCTAAGTGTTTTGATCTAGGGAAGGAAGTAGGTACCTTATCTCGGGAGTTAGCTTCACTTAGTGAAGGATCATTGTTTTTGATCCATGTGTTTTTGATGATGAGTATTTGAATATTCAAAGAGATTTGAAAAGATTTGAGTTGATTTGATTTTGGTTCAGTATTTGAAAAAGAGTTGAAACAATTTTGAAACGATTTATTTTATTTGAAAAAGATCTGAAACCAGTTTGTTTATTTGAAAAGATTCAGATTTTGCAAAAGAGTTTGGTCTGATTTTTAATTATATTTTTGGTTGATTTTATTTGATGCAATGTGCTCGTGTGAGTGGTTGCATGGATTAACTTGAGTCAAGTCGCGGACTTGGGCTCGGAAATTGTTTTTGTGTTTTTTTGTTCACGTGCAGGTGTTGCTTGAGGTCGAACGTGGTCGGTGACTGGTCCGAGACTAGGTTCAGGGAGTAACTGAGGTCGTGAGGGTCGAAGGTGTCATGCGAAACGTTCGGACTAGAGAACAGTGCACGTGAGGTCGAGATCGTTGCAGCATAGATAGCGGCAAAGCGAGCCGACGCGTGATTCTGAAATTTTTAAATGCATGTGTAGATATAGTATTTATGCATGTGTGCGTGTGTGTCATGAATATGTGTGTGCGTGTGTTTGCACATGTGTGTGTGTGAGTTGTGTCGTGAGAGCAAGTGAGTGTGCATTGTGTGTTATGTGTGTGTGCGTGAGTGCATCTTTGTGTTGCATGCATGTGGGTGTGTCTTTGTGTGTGAGTATGCATGCATGTGCATTAAATGTGTGTGGGTGCATCTTTGCTTGTGTCATGTGCATGCAGGATACGGGAGATCAGCCGGCTGTGCAAGATGTCGGCAGGGGCAGCAGATCAATCCGTGTCGCGCGTGTGTGTTTGAGCCGGCAAGGAGGTTTGGCTGGCGTGCTGAGAAGGCTGACCGAATCAATTTCTTCACCGTGTCCGAAGTGGTCAGCAAACCGAGTCTACGTGAAGGCAGCGGGAAAAATAGAAAAAAAGGATTCATAAGTCTAAACAGATTTGTGACAGATTTTTGGGTGACTCTTGTCCTTTAAATAGAGGGTTCTAGGGGCTTAGAACTCATCCAATGCAAAAGGGCAAGAAGCAAAAGGTGCCTACAACAAAGAAAAGCTTTTGTGCTCTCTTTAGTTTGTTTAGGGTTTTCTAATCTTGTGAGATTAGAGATTTTGTTTAGGGTTTTCTAATCATTGAAGATTAGAAGATTTTTTTGGTGTCATCTTGTTGAAGATGGCTTTGGAATAAAAGATAAGTTTTTGCAATATTCTCTTATTTTTTGCTTTGATTCTTGATTAGAAGGTTTGTTCGATTTTTTGATAGAACTAGTTTTGATTTTTGTTCGACTTGTCTCGCTAATTAATCTAGGGTTTTGATCTCTTCATTATTAGATATTCTTCCGCTATTTAGGGGTCTTTTATTTTCAGAAAGAAATAGTTGAATTTTATTCGGCATCTATTCACCCCCCCCTCTAGTTGCCTACTCGGTCCTACAAGTGGTATCAGAGCAAGGTTCTACTAATCCATCTTAACAGTGATTAGTAAGCGGTAAGTTATGGCAACAGAGAAATACTCAAACAAGCCGCCAATCTTCGATGGCACAGACTTCCCATCGGCGGATCGGATGTTTGCATATCTTCAAGCTCAAGGTAACGCGATTTGGCGCAAGGTAAAAATTTCATACGAGCTTCCTTCTAATGATGATATTGATAAAATCGAGTTTGAAAAAGATGTTGAAAACAATAATAGAGCTAGAAACATATTGCTTCAAGGACTTGCTAGAAAAGAATTCGATAGAGTCTGTCATTTACTCACTGCTCATGAAATTTGGAAATCTCTTCAAGATTATCATGAGGGCACTGACTCTGTAAAAGAAGCTAGGCAAGATCAATTTAAAAGGAATACACTAGATTTGTAATGTAGTCTGGAGAATCTCTAGATGATTGTTTTGCTCGCTTTAATAGAATCTTAAACAATCTTAGAGCTGTAGATGTAAAGTACACTGACTCTGAAAATGCTAGACATTTCCTATCATCTCTTGATCTTAAAATCTGGCAAATGAAAGTGACTGCTTTTAGGGAAGCTCATAAGATGAGTGAAATGACTTTGGATAAACTATATTCTAGTCTCAAGACTTTTGAGATAGACATTGTTTCAAGAACTTCCAATGATAACTCTATGGCTCTTAATGCTAATTCTTCATATGATAATGCTACTAGTTCTTCATCATCATATTCCATTACTGCTTTGAGTGCTCTTAGTGATGAACAGCTAGATCAAATACCAGAAGATACACTTGCTCTTCTTTCCAAGCGTGTCAATGCAGCTTACATGAGATCAAGGGAGAGAAGAGGAGCCTCCATCCTCTGCTACAACTGCGGCAAGGCCGGGCACATCCGTGCTAACTGTTTCAAGAACAAAGATAAAGAGGAGAAGGAGCAAAGCAACTCCTCCAAGTCCTTCCGGCCAAAAGAGAGCAAGGACAAAAATAAGCAACGGACAAAGAAGATGCTCAACAAAGTCTTCGCGGCAATTGGTCGCTTAGACTTAAGCGACATTGATGATTCACCGGACGAAGAGAAGGAAGCGAAGCAAACGAAGGCTGAGCGAGAAAGATTTCACGGACGTGCTTCATGGCGAAAGGGAACACTAGTGATTCTAGTGACAACGATAGCACCTCCAAATGACGGTGATGAGGTAATACCTTCGTATGATGAGCTTTGTGAAGTTTTAGTCATATTGAGAAAATCTTTAAGAAAATCTTCACTTTGAAAAATAAAAACTTAGAGAAAGATCTATCCATGCTTTGAAAACGAAAACTTTGATCTTAGAAATTCAAATTACGAAAAGACATGTGATTCTTGCTTAGATCTCAAATTTGAAATTAAATCTCTAAAAGAGGAACATATGATTAAACTAGAACAAGTTTATGCCAAACAATTGAAAAATGAAAAACTTGTGAAAAATGTTGGTTGCTCTCTTGATGGTTTACATGGTCAAACTTCTTGTTCTAAATGTCCCATACTAGAATTGAAGTTGCATGATGCAGATGCTAAGATTACTCAATTGTTTAATGATTTGCTTACACATGAAGTTCTTTCATGCTCAACTTGTCGCAAGCACAAAGAAAAAGTAGATGTTTCTGTAATAATTGTTTAACACTCTCTCGAAAAATTGATTACTTGGAAAAGTCTTTAGAACGTTTTACTAAAGGAAAGAAAAATCTAAATATGATTTTGGATCAATCAAGAGTCAGCACTCATCACAAAGGTTTAGGTTTTGATCCTTATGCTCATCACAAATCATATGCTCCTACTATTGTTAAAACTCTTGAAAGTGGAAAGTTTGAAATTGTCAAAGAACCTGAGAAAACTGTCTTCAAATCTGCTGGAATTTTATCTTCTGCTATGATGAATGCAAATGTTGCTTCTGCTTCTAAAGTCAAACCATTTGTTAAGTACAATTGCACTCATTGTGGAAAAGATGGTCATTTGATGAATTTTTGTTTTAGACTAGCCAAACAACAGAGAAAGGAAAATTCAAAGGCTAAGTCTAACTTTAGACAAACATGTATCATTTCTCAACATGTTCCACTAGTGAAAGCAAACAAAATTCCTCGAAAATCATCTACGTTGCATTCACAAGCTTTTGTACGATCACCTCCTCGTCGAGTGATTCAGTGCTGGATACCTAAATCTTATTTCTCTAACCCTAGCGCTGAATCCTCGGCATCTTCTGTTCATAACATGTAGGTGGTACGAGAAGGGAAGGAGAACATCTGGGTTGTTGATTCAGGATGCTGCCAACACATGACAGGCAACCCAAGTTGGTTCTCCTCCCTAACAAAAGCATCTGGGAACGAAACGATCACTTTTGGAGATGCTACTACTGGGCGCGTCATTGCAAAAGGTACAGTGAAGGTAAATGAGCACTTTACTTTAAAAAATGTCTCTTTGGTGTCTAAACTGAAATTCAACCTTCTGTCTGTATCTCAATTGTTGGATGAAAACTTTGAAGTAAGTTTTAAACCGAATGCATGTAGAGTACTCGATGCTTCTGGAAACTTGATTCTTAAAATATCTAGACTTGGAAAAATTTTCATAGCAAATTTTAGCAATGCTTCAAGTTCACATTGTTTTGTTGCTTCAGAATCTAGAAATCTCAATTTTTGGCATCGTCGGTTAGGTCACATGGGCTTTGATCTGTTATCTAGATTGAGTGGTCTAGACTTAATTCGTGGCTTGCCAAAATTGAAATCTTGCAAAGACATTGTTTGTGCTTCCTGTCGACATGGTAAGATGGTTGGAGCCCCTCATGTTCCTGTCTCTACTATAATGACCACTGGCCCCGGTCAACTTCTTCACATGGATACAGTAGGACCATCTCGAGTACAATCGGCCGGAGGTAAGTGGTACTTTCTAGTAATAGTTGATGATTATTCGAGATACTCTTGGGTGCATTTTCTGTCTTCAAAAGATGAGATTTTTGGACTCTTTCATGTCTTCATTAAGAGATTGATAAACGAATTGCCTAACTCATTGAAAGCCATAAGAACAGATAATGGTACAGAATTCAAAAATGCCTTGTTTAAATCCTTTTGTGAAACTAATGGGATTGAACATCAATTTTCTTCGCCTTATTCTCCCTCACAGAATGGTGTTGTAGAAAGGAAAAATAGAACTTTGATTCAAATGGCTAGAACTATGCTAGATGAATACAACACTTCAAGAAAATTTTGGGCTGAGGCAATCTCTTCTGCTTGCTATATATCAAATAGGGTCTATCTCAGAGCTTTACTTGGTAAAACATCTTATGAACTAAGATTTGATCGTAAACCATCTGTTTCTCACTTACGAGTGTTTGGTTGCAAATGCTTTATTCTTAAACATGGAAATCTTGATAAATTCGAAGCTCGTAGTACAGATGGTATTTTTCTTGGCTATTCGTTGCACTCTCGTGGATATCGTGTACTTGATTTATCGACTAACAAATTGTTGGAGACATGCGATGTTACTTTTGATGAGGCTAGCCCTGGAGCTAGACCCGACATTTCAGGCTCACGAGAAGATTTAGAGCCAATCTTTTTGGATAAAATATTCGAAGAAAATGATGAAGATAATGATGATGATGAGCTCATACCTACAGAACGGGAAGATGTTCCTGAACAAATTGATGTGACTACTACTTCAGATTCTCCTACACCTCCCACGACAGTGAAACAAGCTGGACCTCCCTTACTTGTTTTGAAGAACCATCCTCCTGAACAAATTATTGGAAGTCTTCATGAAAGGGTGACACGTTCTAATTCATCTCAAACTCTTTTATGCATGCATTCTGCTTTTGTTGCTAATTTTGAACCTAAGAACATTACTCATGCTTTAACTGATAGTTCTTGGGTAGATGCGATGCATGAAGAATTAGAAAACTTTGAAAGGAATAAAGTTTGGTCTTTAGTGGAACCTCCTAAAAATCAAAACATTATTGGAACAAAATGGGTTTTTAAGAACAAGTTAAATGAAGATGGAATAATTGTTAGAAACAAAGCTAGACTTGTAGCTCAAGGATTTTCTCAACTTGAAGGAATTGATTTTGATGAAACATTTGCTCTGTTGCTCGTTTAGAAGCTATTCGCATCCTCTTGGCTTTTGCAGCTTCAAAAGGTTTTAAGTTATTTCAAATGGATGTGAAAAGTGCTTTTCTAAACGGTTTTATAGAAGAAGAAGTTTTTGTGAAACAACCCCCTGGTTTTGAAAATGAAAAATTTCCTAATCATGTGTATCGTTTATCAAAAGCTCTTTACGGATTAAAACAAGCCCCCCGTGCTTGGTATGATAGATTAAAAGGCTTCTTGCTTCAACATAATTTTGAGATGGGAAAAGTTGATAAAACTCTATTTACTCAAAATTCAAATGATCAATTTCTTGTGGTGCAAATTTATGTGGATGATATTATCTTTGGAGGATCCTCCCACTCTCTTGTGTTGCATTTTTAGAGCTAATGTCCAGGGAATTCGAGATGAGTATGATGGGAGAGTTGACATACTTCCTTGGATTTCAAATCAAGCAAGCGAAAGAAGGGATCTTCCTGCACCAATCCAAGTATACAAAGGAGCTACTAAAGAAATTCGACATGGGAGAAGGAAAGTCAGTATCTACTCCAATGAGCACAACAACAATTTTGGATCTTGACGAGAATGGGATCGAGATGGACCAAAAAGAATACAGAAGCATGATTGGATCACTGCATTTGATCGCTTCGAGGCCTGACATACATTTTGCAGTATGTTTGTGCGCTCGATTTCAAGCCTCTCCTCGAGAATCACATCGACAAGCAATTAAAAGAATTTTCAGGTATCTTCGCTCCACTTCTGAATTTGGCATTTGGTATTCTTGTTCTTCTTCGCTTCATGGCCTCCAATGCCATGGAAGTACCCGACACCGAGCTGTACAGCGACACGGAGGAGGTACCTTCTTATGACCAGCTCCATGATGCTTTTATCAAACTAGGAAAATTTCATTTCAAGTCTAGAGCTAAGTGTTTTGATCTAGGGAAGGAAGTAGGTACCTTATCTCGGGAGTTAGCTTCACTTAGTGAAGGATCATTGTTTTTGATCCATGTGTTTTTGATGATGAGTATTTGAATATTCAAAGAGATTTGAAAAGATTTGAGTTGATTTGATTTTGGTTCGATGTTGAAAAAGAGTTGAAACAATTTTGAAACGATTTATTTTATTTGAAAAAGATCTGAAACCAGTTTGTTTATTTGAAAAGATTCAGATTTTGCAAAAGAGTTTGGTCTGATTTTTAATTATATTTTTGGTTGATTTTATTTGATGCAATGTGCTCGTGTGAGTGGTTGCATGGATTAACTTGAGTCAAGTCGCGGACTTGGGCTCGGAAATTGTTTTTGTGTTTTTTTGTTCACGTGCAGGTGTTGCTTGAGGTCGAACGTGGTCGGTGACTGGTCCGAGACTAGGTTCAGGGAGTAACTGAGGTCGTGAGGGTCGAAGGTGTCATGCGAAACGTTCGGACTAGAGAACAGTGCACGTGAGGTCGAGATCGTTGCAGCATAGCGGCAGGCGAGCCGTACGCGTGATTACGAAATTTTTAAATGCATGTGTAGATATAGTATTTATGCATGTGTGCGTGTGTGTCATGAATATGTGTGTGCGTGTGTTGCACATGTGTGTGTGTGAGTTGTGTCGTGAGAGCAAGTGAGTGTGCATTGTGTGTTATGTGTGTGTGCGTGAGTGCATCTTTGTGTTGCATGCATGTGGGTGTGTGCTGTGTGTGAGTATGCATGCGTGTGCATTAAATGTGTGTGGGTGCATCTTGCTTGTGTCATGTGCATGCAGGGATACGGGAGATCAGCCGGTGTGCAAGATGTCGGCAGGGCAGCAGATCAATCGATGTCGTAGCGTGTGTGTTTGAGCCAGCAAGGAGGTTTGGCTGGCGTGCTGAGAAGGCTGACCGAATCAATTTCTTCACCGTGTCCGAAGTGGTCAGCAAACCGAGTCTACGTGAAGGCAACGGGAAAAATAGAAAAAAAGGATTCATAAGTCTAAACAGATTTGTGACAGATTTTTGGGTGACTCTTGTCCTTTAAATAGAGGGTTCTAGGGGCTTAGAACTCATCCAATGCAAAAGGGCAAGAAGCAAAAGGTGCCTACAACAAAGAAAAGCTTTTGTGCTCTCTTTAGTTTGTTTAGGGTTTTCTAATCTTGTGAGATTAGAGATTTTGTTTAGGGTTTTCTAATCATTGAAGATTAGAAGATTTTTTTTTGGTGTCATCTTGTTGAAGATGGCTTTGGAATAAAAAGATAAATTTTTGCAATATTCTCTTATTTTTTTTTGCTTTGATTCTTGATTAGAAGGTTTGTTCGATTTTTTGATAGAACTAGTTTTGATTTTTGTTCGACTTGTCTCACTAATTAATCTAGGGTTTTGATCTCTTCATTATTAGATATTCTTCCGCTATTTAGGGGTCTTTTATTTTCAGAAAGAAATAGTTGAATTTTATTCGGCATCTATTCACCCCCCCTCTAGTTGCCTACTCGGTCCTACACTTAGATCTTGTTCCTCCCGAGACTCTGATAGCTGTACTTTGTGTGATGCTTTGCTTGTGGAGTTGGAGAACCTAAGGACTCTACATGATAGTGTGGTTTCTGATCTTGAGTCACTTAGGTCGAAGGATGCTAGCACATGTCCAGTAGATTCTATTCCTATTGATGCTAGTTTTCTTCACACTCACACAAATGCTTCATGTGCTAATTGCCCTAAGCTTCTCGCTGAAATTGATGCCATGAGTTGTCACCTTAGGAAGCTATCTGCTAGAAATGATGAACTTGAAAAGCATGCTTTTAAGGACCCAATCAGCTCATGTGAGGGCTGTATGCAACTAAAAAATGCTTATGATGACTTGGTGCTTGAAAACTCAAAATATGCTAAGGATCTACTAGCTAAGTCACAAAATGGTTGCATGCTATGTGTTGGGGTAGCAGAGGACATGAATCAAATTCATGTAGAGCTTAGGAAGAAGCTCAAAGCCCAGGTGGGTAGGATTAGAGACTCTCCATGTGTTTCTTGCGAGTCCCTCAAGATTGAGGCTGCTCTTTATAGGGAGAGATTTGATCGTTTAGTTCGCTCTTCTCCATCTGGCTCTTCCCCTGCTACTCCTTCCCCTTGCTCTTCTTGTGCCTCACTTTTTCGAGAGTGTCAGTACCTTATGAGCACTCTCGAGAAGTTTGTTGGAGGTAAGAAGAAGCTCAATCTTATCCTAGATCAGTCCAAGATTAGCAGATTCAATCAAGGTCTAGGGTTTGATGCCTTGGAGCATACTGCAGGCGCATCGGCCTTGTTGTGCGTGCCTCCAAGAGCGGAGAGATAGTGGTGGCTCCACGGTGAGCACCACCGTGTTTAGATCAGCAGGGATTGTCCACGGGACGTCTGACGAGAAGGGTGCTTCTCATGCTACTTCACCCCCCAAGGCGAAGTATACTTGCACCTTCTGTCAGAAGGATGGACATATAGCTGATTTCTGCTTCAGACGCGCCAAGATTTCTCGGCGTGAGCGTGTCCATGCTCTTAGGGGTATTCAGGGTCATCCCCAGACTCTGAGTGCGCCTAAGGCACACACGGCTTCTAGACAGGATAAACAAGCTAGAGAGTCTCCTGTTTTTGGACAGCGCATGGGGCTTGGTTTTCGTGCTTCTACTGGGTTTTCGTCCCCAGAGCTGTCCCGAAGTCAGTCTTTCCGCCGTCCTCTTGATATTCCTCGCTTTTCCCATTGAGGTAGATATCAGCGGCGTGAGTTTGCTTTCCCGGTAGAGGAGTGCAGGTAGCGACCTCGGGATGGTCCGGCCTTTGCACCTCGGCGGACCAACCCGGCACTGTTCCTGCACGTCCTCTTTGGAGCGAGTCTGAGTTTGTGAGAGTCGAGTCACGGAGAGGTGCCGATTGCATTCTTCTACTCCGTTGGATTTCGTCTCATCGCCTGATTGACTCGATATTGGGTTCCTAGACCTGCACCGATCTATCCTGATCTTTGAGACATCTGCTTTTCACTCTCTTTGATTCAGTCCGTAGGGCGAGGGAAGGGGAGGTTTGGATCGTAGACTCGGCTGTTCTCGCCACATGACCAGGAGACTCCGTTGGTTTTCTTCCCTGGACCGAGATCCGGTGATGAGGTAATCACCTTTGGGGATGCTGCGTCGGGTAGAGTCATTGCTAAAGGTACCGTCTGCATTAACGATCATTTCATTCTTAAGGACGTTGCCTTAGTCAGTAAGCTGCATTTCAACTTGCTTTCAGTCTCTCAGCTTCTTGATGACGATTTCGAGGTCAATTTTAAGAGGAGCTCTTGTAGGATCCTCGATTCTTCTGGGGAGTTTGTTTGCGGGATTTCTCGTTTTGGGAGAGTCTTTCGTGCTGATTTTTCTTCTTCCTCTAGAGACTCTCTCCATTGCCTTATTGCTTCTGAGTCCCGTGATCTCTCCTTTTGGCATAGGAGACTTGGTCACATTGGCTTTGATCATTTGACTCGAGTTAGCGGCCATGATCTCATTCGTGGCTTGCCTAAACTCAAGATGGTCAAAGATGTTGTATGTTCTCCTTGCCGACATGGCAAGATGGTTGCTGCCTCCCATCCTCCGATCCACCCGAGTGATGATCGATGCACCGACAGCTGCTACACATGGAACCTTTGTTGGTCCATTTCGAGTGCGATCGGCCAGGTGGGAAGTGGTATATTCTTGTCATTGTCGATGATTTTTCGAGGTACTCTTGGGTGTTTTTCATGGCCTCGAAGGATGAGTGTTTTTCACACTTCAGGGGTTTGGTCCGTAGGTTGTCCGTTGAGCTCCCAGGTGCCTTACGAGCGATCCGCAGTGACAATGGCACGGAGTTCAAGAACTCCTACTTTAGCAGCTCTGTGAGGAGTTAGGCTTAGAGCATCAGTTCTCCTCTCCATCGTCCCTCGGCAAAATGGCGTAGTAGAAAGGAAGAACAGGACCCTGGTTGAGATGGCCAGACGATGCTAGATGAGTACAATACTCCTAGGAAGTTTTGAAATGAGGTCAGTAGCTACGGCATGCCATGTTGCCAACAGAGTTTTTCTTAGGGCACACTTGCATTGCACTTCTTATGAGTTGAGATATGGGCGAAAGCCTAGTGTATCTCATTTTCGTGTTTTTGGTTGCAAGTGCTTCTTCTTGAAGTGCAGGAACCTAGATAAGTTCGAGTCACGTTAGCGATGGGATCTTTCTGGGTTACTCGACTTCTGCCCGTAGCTATAGGATTTGGGCTGTAGATTTGGGTAGGATCATAGAGACCTGCGAGGTGACTTTTGATGAGGCTAGTCCCGGTGCTAGACCAGACATTTCAGGCTCTTCTCCTCTTTCCCAGTCTATCTTCTCAGAGGAAGTTGATGACGGAGATGAAGGCGTCTTGCCTGATCCAGTCACCATTCCTGCTCCCGAGGTGCCTCCCATTTCCATATCTGCACCTCAGGGAGATCAGCCCTTACCCTCAGACTCCTCAGCAGCTAGTGGCTCTGTTCCTACTTCTCCCACGCGAGGAGTAGAGGTCACTTCTGCTTCTGGACCTCCCCGCCACATTCAGCAGGCTCATCCACCTGACCAGATCATTGGAGATCTGTTTGAGCGAGTCACTCGCTCTAAGTCAGGTCTGTCCACTTTCTGCCTTCACTCTGCCTTTGTTGCCTCTTTTGAGCCGAAGGATGTTTCTCATGCATTATCTGATGAATCTTGGATTAATGCTATGCATGAGGAACTTGAAAACTTCGAGAGGAACAAAGTTTGGAAGCTTGTCGAGCCCCTTACGGTCACAATATCATTGGGACCAAATGGGTGTTCAAAAACAAGCAGTGAGGATGGGGTTGTAGTTCGAAACAAGGCTAGGTTAGTCGCTCGGGGTTTCTCTCAGTCGAGGGTCTCGACTTGAGGAGACTTTTGCCCTGTAGCGGACTCGAGGCCATCCGGATCCTGCTCGCATTCGCGGCATCCAAGGGCTTCAAGCTTTTTCAAATGGATGTCAAGAGTGCATTCCTCAATGGCTTCATTGAGGAAGAGGTGTATGTCAGACAACCTCCAGGATTTGAGAACCCCAAGTACCCAAACCATGTCTTCAAGCTTTCCAAAGCTTTGTATGGACTTAAGCAAGCTCCACGAGCTTGGTATGAGAGGCTTAAGTCCTACCTCTTGAGTCATGGTTTTCATATGGGTCAAGTGGACAAGACTCTGTTCGTCAGACATTCTGATTCGGATTTTCTCTTAGTCCAAATCTATGATGACGACATCATTTTCGGTGGTTCCTCGCATTCGCTCGTTACTCAGTTCTCAGATGTGATGAGTACTGAGTTCGAGATGAGCATGATGGGCGAGTTGAGCTACTTCCTTGGCTTCCAGATTAAGCAGACTCGGGAGGGTACATTCTTGCATCAAGGCAAGTACACTCGAGACCTCCTGAAGCGCTTTGACATGTCAGATGGAAAGCCGATTATGAGCTCCTATGGCCACCACCGCTGTCCTCGAGCCTCGACGAGGATGGTGAGCCGATTGATCGAGAAGGAGTTAGGAGCATGATCGGCTCCCTTTTGTATCTCATCGCCTCGAGACTGACATACATTTCTCTGTATGTCTTTGTGCTTTCGATTTCGAGGCTTCTCCCCGCGTCTCTCACCGTCAGGCGGTGAAGCGCATCTTCAGGTACCTTCGAGCTACCATTGACTATGGTATCTGGTACTCTTCTTCCTCCTGTCTATCTCTGAGAGCCTTCTCCGATGCAGACTTCGCCGGCTGTAGGATAGATAGGAAGAGCACTTCTGGCACTTGCCAATTCATTAGCACTTCTCTTGTCTCTTGGTCGTCTAGGAAGCAGTCCGGTGTGGCACAGTCCACCGCTGAGGCCGAGTATGTTGCTGCAGCCGATTCTTTGTAGCTGTGTTCTCTGGATGAGATCGACCTTGCGGGACTTTGGGTTAGTAGCAGATTGTGTTCCACTTTTCTGTGATAACACGTCTGCCATTCACATTGCTAAGAACCCAGTGCAACACTCTCGGACCAAGCACATTGACATTCGCTATTACTTCCTTAGAGACCATGTGGAGAAGGGTGACATAGTGCTCCAGTTTGTGGAGAGTGACCACCAGTTGGCTGACATTTTCACCAAGCCTTTGGATAGCTCCAGGTTTGTTTCCCTGAGAGGAGAGCTTGGGATTATGAGCCCATATGGCATATCTTGAGGGGGAGCTGGCTTGTATTATATGTTCATATGTATATTCAGCCTTCCTTTCTCTTTCTGGGTATCTTTGGGATGGTTTTCATTTGGTTGAGTCCTCTTCACCTAGACTTCTGGCATGCCTCGGCATGGACCTCTCACCTTATGCTTTAGGGTGCTATTCCTCTCTTATTCTCGGTTGAGCTCACTCACAGTCTTTTAGGTCTAGCAGGTGTTGGGCCCCCTGGGTAGACAGGGTCTGTGTTTGCTCCTGGGTTGGAGTTGGAGATGTAGCTTTCCTATATAAGTCATATGGGGAAGGTGAGAGCGAGTCTGAGTGTTAGTGTTTCTCTTCATGTTATCTATGCTCCTAGACTACCCATGTGTCAGTTTCTTGATTCCTTCTCATCATTTCTGTCTTTCTGGTTTCAGTTAAGTTCAATTCATCCTTTTGAATCTAAAATTGCTAATAACTCAACTTCAATCAGATTTTGTGCTTAATCGACTCACTTGTTGAGGGGGAGCTTGGAATTGATTCTTTTGCATTGCATATAGACTTGTTTTTCATTTACGAGCTTTGTCTATTATGCAATTGATAAAATTGAGATATGTTGCACCTAGCTACTTTTCTGAAGATATTTGCTAATCTAGGTCATATCCAATTTGGTATATCATGTGAAACTAGCCAACATTTTAAAATTGAGCTTTCCTAAAAACTTGATGAAACTTGGCTTTTACTTGCTATACTTCTTCACTAGATGCTTATGCCATGCTTATTGAAATAGTGAGTTTCTACTAGAGTCCCTAAAGCAACTTGGGTTAGCTACATTGTTTCATTCTAGAATCCTCAACAATGCTCATAAATCTAAGTGCTGAAAATATAAATTGACTCTTTTGTGCTAAAATTGAACTCAACACTCTTCATTCACGAGACTGCTTCCCATTGCACTTGGGATGAACTTGGAATGAAGTGTGTATGACCAAAACCACTCTTTTAAGCTTCTTGCTTGAGATGGTTGCTAATGGCTTGAGTCAATACACCGAAAAATGCAAAAAGAACTAGAGGAAGAGAGTGATGCCTAGGAGACCTATGTCGATGGTTCCTAGTCGAGGTTGTGTTTCTCTAGGGTAAACTCTCTAAACCCTGAATGGTTTGTGGAGGAGAGTGAAGCTTAGGAGGCCTTTGTCGATGGCTCCTAGTCGAGGATGTGCTTCACTAAGCCTAACTCTCTCATACCGCTTTATGAGCTTTAATCTAAAAATTTGCATTTAAAGAGATGATTGAGCATGAGGCTTCTCTTATGGACTTGTAGTTTCCCAAAGTGTTGACTATGTTGAACTCTAGTATATCCATTTGCTCGTTTGGTTGGCTTTGCTTCTAGTCTTGAAGTTATGCTAAGTGTTGCTATTGTTGAAATCATGCCAAAGTAATATAACTTCTTTTGAGCTAGTTAGCAAAAATTGACATATGCCATTGGATATGACTTAGGGTGACATAATCTGAACTTGAGTAGCTTGGTGTCATACTTTGTCTAAGTGGTCACTTGCATAATCCTCAAAGCTCTTCTAGGTTGCATTTCATGCAAAAATTGTTCTCTTGATGCCTATATTGCCAAAAGGGGGAGAAAACGTAGAAAAGGCATCTTAGAGAATTAAAAAAATGCTTTCTCATGATCATGTTGAACAATTGTCCTTGCATTTGGATCATGAGTAATATTGAGCTTTTTGAGAGATTTCTTGGTTTTTGGAGCTCTTGTTGAAAAATTGTCCTTTCAAGTGTTGAGCTCTAAAAATCTTCTCATCTATTTGGTCATGAGCTTTCTTTCTCTTTTTATTGGACCAAATATGATTTTTGCAATCAAATTGCTTTTCTTCCTTTGTTTTCAAACTCAAATTTATGCCTTTTGTGTGGTTTGTCAATATACTCATCAAGGGGGAGATTGAAGGACCATGTGGAGGTCCATCCATGTTTGTGATGAGTATTTGACTTTATTTTGAGCAAGGTGTGCTCAGGCTTGAGTTTGATTTGACTCGGTATTGCATGTTTGAATTTATGATAATTGTGGACTAACATGCAGGAGGAAAAAGGTATGTGCATTGTGGTATGTGCAGAATGGTTTGTTCCTTGTGGTACAGGTTCCTGAGGCAGCTATGGTCGTTGGTGAGTACCGGGACTAGGTTGGGAGAACCGAGGTCCGGAGCGGTCGAGGATGCCGATGAGATGGTTGGGCTCAAACCAGGATCACTTGGATGTCATGGAAATGGACTTGAGGTGGTCAAGGTTTCCGGTTCGGGTTGAAGGCTCGAAGAGGAGGAAACTGAGCGGTCAAGTCCGGCGAATGAAGGCCCGTTGCATCGGGTTGACCGGGTTTTGTCTAAAACCCATGTATGGCCAATGTGGCCCATGTAAAGCCCATGTGTGGGTTGAAATGAGAGGGTTAATCCTAGCCCTTGGTGGAGTGCCCTAGGGTTTGGGACTCATCCAAGGGTGGTAGGTGGCCCTAGAGTAGTATAAATAGAGGGGGAGGGGTGTCCTCCCTCACTTGAAGGTTTGAGTTGCTCCTTTGAGCTTTGCCCACATGAAGTGAGGCTTTGTAAACCTTCCAACCAGAAAATACAAAGATTTTCTTTACATTTTTGTGAATTTAAATTCCGCATTTACATTATGTCTTTACTTTACGCAATTTAAATCCAGCATTTACTTTCCCGCATGTAAATTCTCGCAATTTACTTTCTCGCATTTTGGATTTGCTCCTCTCCTTCTAAATGCTGTTGATCAAGGAGGTCTTGAGGGTGCTCATTTGGTTTTACATCTTTCTTGCACCCTAGGATAGACTAGAGATCAAGTTTCTATATTTTAGAAAAAAAATAGAAAAATCATTTTTGATTGATTCTTGTTGGAGAAGGTGCTTGACTCATATACCCATCTGTGGAAAATTTTTGGAGTCCACTGGATGCACCATTTGGGAGCTGTGAGGTGAAGACCGAGCCCCAAATTTCCTGATTGAAGATCCTGACTGTTCGTAGTTCTTGATTTTTCCTCATTTTTGTAGAAGGATTTTGGTGGTGATTTTTGGTGGAGTGCTTCACGACTCAACAGCTCACAGGCTGAAAAATTCCCAAATTTTTTGGAGCAACATAAGTCCACCATCCACCTGCTCTAATTGAGGACAATTCCTGAAAATCTGCTTTTGCTTTTCTAAAAGAGGCTTTTGTGTTTTGGCTTGATCTCTTTTAGAAAAGAAGTATTTGAATTGATTCATGGTTCCCATCCATGTAAGCTAGGGATACACATAGTTGTCAAGTCATTCCGATTTTTGCGGGTTTCGCGATTTTGAGGAGCATCGGTTTTCTTTGCGGGATTGTTTGGAGTACGTTGAGTAGGGGATATTTTTATTTGGGATCATTCACCCCCCCCTCTGGTCGCCATCTCGGTCTTTCAGCTTCCAGGTCGAAGACCTTCCGCCTGGCCGCGCGACCTTCGGCCGCGCTTTCCCGAAGACGCTGCGCCTCTTTCAGCTGAGCCTCCTCGCGCTCCCGAGCTCACTGAGCTTCGCGGCGCAGGTCGTGGACCTCCTGTCGTAGCTTCACCAGTTCCTCCTTGAGCTCGCCACACTTCTGCGTTGAAGTGCACTTTGCCGTTTCGCTCTGGAAGAGTTGGTCCCGAAGCCCGACGATAAGGCTCCGCGCCGACTCCAGCTCCTTCTGGTCGGCGGCGTGCACCTCGGAGACCCAACGCTCAAGATCGGCGATCTTGGCATCTTGGTCACGATGGTATGCCCAGTACTCCTCTGCTGGAACTGCGGAGGCGTCAATGTCCTCCATCGCCTTCATAGCAAACTTCAGGCGGGAAAGAAGAAGAGTCAAAGAGGTCTCAAGAAGATTGTTCACCTTATGGAAAAGAAAGAAGCAAAGTACTTACCAGAAGAGCCCGGCTGACCAGCTTGTCCTGGAGCCGCTGGCGGTTGGTAGCGCCAGCTCGGAAAAAAGGATTAACCCACGCGGGATCATCCTGATCCCGAGCTGGCGCGTCAAGATCCTGATCCCGAGCTGGCGCGTCAAGATCTTGCCCCTCCCGGGCACCCGGTGCTCCCGGGAGGGCGGCGGTGTCCTCTCCTTCGACCAACACCAGGGCGCCCCGAGGCTGGTCTTCCCCAAGGGAAGGCAGCTCGAGACTGCCTTCCCCCTGCTTAGCCCCCATGCTCGGGGGCTGAATACCGGTCGTGGCCGCGTCCGCTCCTCGGTCCGCGGCCGGTGGCGACGGGTCGACGACGACCAGTTCTGCTGTCGTTTGGCCCCGACCTGGAGGCGACTGGTCGAGGACGACCAGCTCTTGGCCTCCGGAGTCCGTCACCCGGGTCTCTCCTGAGCCAGGCGACGCGACCACCCCTTCACAGGGGTCCTCGGCCTGTTGCAGGTCTTGCTCGGGCGGGCCTTGCTCCTCCACGACCGGAGTTGACTCCACATCCGCCGGGAGGAGCCCAGACTCCTCCGGAAGCGCTGCTGGCACCGACTCCCCTTCTCCTTGACCCGCGGCCGGAGGCGGCTGGTTGGAGACCACCAACTCCTGGCCCTCGGGGTCCGTTGTCTGGATCTCGCCTGTGCGTGGCACCGCGCTCGTCTCTTCGCAAGGAACCAAGGCCGTGGCTCCTTGGTCCTCGGCCCCTTGTGGGTCATGCTCCTCCGCGGACGGGTGGAGCTCGGTCCCTTCTGGAAGCGCAGCCGGCGCCGTCTCTACCTCATCCTCGGCCATCACTTGGTCAAGGATGCGATCAAGCTCGGCGTCAACTACAGAATCGAGAATCCTCTCAGCCATTTGAGGAAAGTCCAAGGACAGCATTCGAGCTATCACGCCCACACCAAGCGGAGTGGGGTTAGCCCGGAAAAACCGCAACAAAAAGGAGAACGAATAAATTCAGCAAAGGGACCACACGAGGCTTACCTTCCGCCCGGCGGGTGGTATCCTCTTCCTCGGCTTCTTCGCTTTGGGCCACGGGCGTCCTGCCCGCGGCGGCCTCGTAGGCCTCAGCAACGGCCACTACGCTCTCCACTACAACGTCGCTAGATCATGCCATCGCTGGGTCGACATCGTCCATGTCGACCCCTTCCAACGCCGAGGTTGATCGGGAAGACGACCTTCTGCTCCTTCTAACCAGAGCATAGGCGTCTTCCTCCTCTTCCTCCTCCTGTGGATCCTCCACCACCTGAGCGAGCTGGTCCTGGAGGGCCTTGATTTTCCTCTCCAGCTGCTCCTTGCTCGGGGTGGACCTGGCCGCCTCCTCGGCCTTCTTCGCCTGCTCGGCGAGCTGTTGCAGACGACCCATCAGCTCCGGCTTCTTCTGCTTGAAATCAGAACACCAGATTCGAAGCTCTCTTACCTCCCTCCGATCGGCATACTCGAGATGCTGCGTGGAGGGAGTCCTGGCCGAAGCCCGGCGCTTCGAGCGCTTGGCATGAGGAGGTGAGGCAGATGGTCGGCGGCTTCGACCCGCCGTCTTCTTACGTGCGCCCCTCGTAGGGGTATCACCTTGCGACGGCAGCTCTACGCTCGACACGGCAAGCTCGAGGGCGACCTTCTCCTGTGAGCAAAAGCGGACGACATAAGCTCGGCGAACGCTCCTCGAACAAGAAGCAGGCAGAAGTACTCACCTTGTTGCCGCGGTCGAAGACGTTCTTGGGGATTTGTCGATTGGGGGTCAACTCCTTCTCCTTAAGGGCACCGAACATCTTTGTAACCCTTTCGTTGACCCAGTCCATCCCCGGGGCTACAACACGTTCGAAAGATCAAAGAAAGAATAGGGCCAATTGCTGGAAAGCAACAGTGCTCGGAAAGGAGATCAGAGAACATACCTGCATTGTCCTCGCGGGTGATGTCCTGCCACCCGGTCACCTCGAAGAATGGATGCTCGCGACGCCGCAGAGGGGACACCCGGTTGAAGGTGAAATCCCGGGCGATGTCCTGACCAGTGAGCCCCATTTGGGTGAGCTCACTGATCGTCCTGAGCACCCGTTCTTCCTCAGGCTGCACGGGCGTACGCGCCGTCTCGGTAGGTGGGGCGGCTTCCCCAGTATAGACCAGCTGGGTCCCCTCCGCTTTCTTCTGGTAAAACCAAAGGTCGGTCCAGCCCGACACCGAGTCCTTCAAAGAAACAAGGGGGTACTCGTATGGTCGGTTGGTCCGGAGGCGAAGGTAGACGCAACCGGCGGGACCATCCCGGCCGGTGCAGAAGGGAGAGTAGAAGTGGAAGAAAAGACTGGCGGTGGGTATCACACCCACGAACGCCTCGTAGAGGTGGGAGAAGATCGCAAGGGCAAGAATGGAGTTAGGGTGGAGATGGGAAATCTCGCACCTGCAAAAGGCGAGTACGGAGGCAAGAAACTCACTCTCGGGCAAGCGAAGCCCGTTGATGGCGTACAGCTCGCAGGAGACGATCTCTCCCTCCCTCGGTGCCGGCACCGCATCACCTCCAGGCACTCGACTAGTACTCGGGTCGACATAACCCTCGTCCACGAGCACCTGGAGCCTCCTCCGGGTCATCTGGCTGACCCCGAAACGTGCCATGGCCAAAGGGAGAAGGGGGGCGAAGGGGGTTCTAGGGCTGTGCGGCTCTTGGAAAGTTCTGGCCGAGGACGAGCAAATGCGCAATGTAGCCCCGCCCTTTCCCAGCGGACGGGGTTAAAAAGGCTACGAAGGGGCGCGTTAAAAGCCGCCACCTATCGCATAACGACACCTGTCCAGTACGGCAGAAAACTGCTCAGTAAAAGCGCACTTTCCAAGAAAAACCACTTTACCGTTACAGGAAGGCCTCTTGGAGAAGGAATCGAAAGACAACCAAACGTCCCGCCACCAAGAGATGAACACGCGGCGGGCCGAAAAGCCTCACGACATAAGATGGTCGTAGGTCTCGACCAAAGGAAATTCAATCCCTCCTTCGAGTCTTCTTAGGCTCAAGGGGAAGCCTGAGCTCGGATGGTTCCCCGCTTGAACCTCGGGGGCTAGCTGTCGGGGATTGACTATCTGATAAATGACCACGGTACCCCCGGGGGATCCTGAGGTCACCAACCAAGTGGTGCCAGCAAGAGATGCTCGGGAGATCGTCCGAGCAGCTTACCACCCGAGCACATGTGTCCGCCCCTTCACTTACGACCATTTCGGAAGATCACGAGCAAGCATGCTCATAAAGATCACGTCATACCCAAGTACTTGGTCGATGGACCCGGTCATACCACAAAGAAGGAAGGTAGCGTTCAATCCGCCGGAAATCAAGCAGGAGCACACCAGAAATTCGAAACCAACGCACGATTCAAGGGTGCCAGATCGTGGGCACTACAAATAAGGAAATATAGCGTAAAATGAGGGGATAATTACCTTCTATGTATCTCTAGGCGCAGTATTTAAACCCCCCCTAAAATCTGTATTAAGAACGACCCCAAGAGAGAACACAATACACTGGAGTAGGGCTGTTATCTCGGCAGTGAGAGGCCCGAACCAGGATAAACACCACGCGTCCTTCTCCCGACCTCGCATTGCTCGAACGATTCCCCCAGTTCGTGCGACGGGGCCCTGTTGATCCCCCGATTCAACAAGTAAGCTCGGCGGGAGCCCGTTCTCCGATCGTCGACAAACGAGTTATGAGCTTCATCGAGAATCACCCTTTTCAACTCTTGATCATCAGGGATGACTACGCGCTCACCGTACCACAAGGTTCCTTGATCATCTAGACGGAAACCAGGAGCTTGGCCAGAATTCACCTTGTGGCGAATTTGGGAGACACCCACATCATTCTTCTGAGCCTCCCGAATCTGATCAAGCAATGTGGACTTCAACACCACATTAGTCAGGAAACCTTCTTCTACCATTTCCAGGTTGAGCTTTTGGAATTCAGCACAAAGGGTGGCACTTCGAGGTGGAAGAGTAAGGCAATGGCAGTGCACCTTGCGACTCAAAGCGTCAGCCACCACATTGGCCTTCCCAGGGTGGTAATGGACTTCCAAATTGTAGTCCTTTATCAATTCAAGCCACCGTCTTTGCCTCATATTCAAGTCTGCCTGCGTGAAGATGTACTTGAGGCTTTTGTGATCGGTGTAGATGTTGCACTTGTTCCCCAGGAGGTAGTGGCGCCAAATCTTCAAAGCATGGACCACTGCTGCAAGCTCCAGATCATGGGTGGGGTAGTGCTCTTCATGGTGCTTCAGCTGCCAAGATGCATAGGCAACAACCCGGCCTTCTTGCATAAGCACACAACCAAGTCCGATGCCAGATGCATCGCAATACACATCAAACGGCTGGTGAATATTGGGCTGGGTGAGGACTGGAGCTGTAGTGAGGCGCTGCTTCAAAGTTTGGAATGCCTGCTCACAGCCCACTGACCACTTGAATTTCGTGCCCTTCTTCAGTAACTCAGTCATGGGCTTGGCTATCTTAGAGAAATCTTGAACAAACTGACAACGAAAGAAACCCCTTGAACTAGCACCGACGCTTTCTGAACTACTTGATCTACTACAAGCTTTGACCCCGGTGCCTCGATAAGAAATGGAGTGGCGCTGCTACTCACTCTCATCTGATGATGCACGGCGAACTCTCTTCGAATGAAGGAATGAGATGCCCCCGAGTCAAACAACACTCTAGCGGGATGTCCATTAATGCATAACATACCCGTCAGCACGGCGTGGTCCTCTGGAATCTCCTCGGCACCGATGTAGTTGACTCGGCCGCGGGCTGGCTCAGGGAGTGGCGGTGGCGCAGTCGTAACCGGAGGCCGTGGGGCAGTGGTGTTGTTGCCCCGCCTTGGGAACGGACAGTTGCGGATGAAGTGCCCCGCACGCCTGCAGTTGTAGCATGGGCCCGGTCCAGCGATCGCTATCGCCCGTGCCCCCGGCTGTGGCGGTGGAGGCCGAGGAGCAACCACAGGAGGTCGAGCCATCCCAGCCGGCAAGGGAGGTGTAGGAGCAGCTGCCCTTGGTGGTGGAGGGATAATGCGGGCCCGCTGCGAACTGCCGCCCGCTGAAAACTGTACCGCCCTCTTCCGCTTCTTCTCCTCTTGATGGCTCCTCATCTTGTGCTCCACGGTGATCGCCCGACTCACCAAGGCATTGAAGTCGGCGAAATCACACACAGAGAGCCGATCTTGCATTTTTGCCGACAGCCCACTCATGAAGAGGTTCTGCTTCTCCTCAGTATCAACCTCCTCCGGCGCATACTGAGCTAAGTAATTGAACTCTCTTGAGTAGTCCATCACTGTCTTGCCCAACTGCTTGAGGGCCAGAAACTGCTGCTTCTTGATGTCCATGAGCCCCTTCGGGATGTGATATGCCCGAAAGGCCTCACGGAACTCCGCCCACGTCACCTGGTGACCGGCAGGCTGCATCACCCGGTAGTTGGCCCACCAAGCACCGGTAGGACCCTGAAGCTGCTGCGCCGCGAAAGGAGCCTTCTGGAGGTCCTCACACTGGATGAGAGCGAACTTCTGCTCTATGGTACGCAGCCAGTCGTCGGCCTCCAGTGGATCACTAGCTCGAGAGAAGACCGGCGGCTGGGTATGGAGGAAATCCAGATAGCCATTCGGTCGGCCCCGACCGTCGCGCGCAGCCACCTTGAGCAGCTTGGTTCTGGACCAGCATCTCAAGGATCCGATTGGTGGTCTCCTGGTTCTGCTCCGACCGCATCAAGATATCCAGCACATTGGGAGGAGGAGTGATGTAACACTGGGTGTCCCGATCTTTCGATGAGAATGATAACCTTCGATTTGGGAGGAGACGACTTTGACGATCCGACTACAACGTACAACGACGATGCGCCTTAGCAATCGCTAAACCAACTCCAGAGGGTTATTGACCTTGCCGTGGGCACGATCAACCTGATCACGAAGATCAATTCCTGCAAGCAATCGAAGAACAAGCAAGAACAAGGCAAAAGCAATCTAAAATTGCAAATATAGATGAAGTATTGAAAAGTTGGGGTTCCGATACAAGGAGCTTGTTAGGCGGCCGTTGAGCACGTCTAAAAGACTCAGAATAGTAGCAAAAGGCTAAACTATCAAATAACCAAAACCCAAGTTATTTTGGGGGACTCCCTAGCTATTTATAGGAGAAATAGGAGGCCAAAACCAGGCTTGGGGCGTCCAAAACACTTCCATGGCCGAATAGGACTCTTATTCCTAGTTTGACTCGGATTTGGAAAGATGACCGAACTTGTTTTGCAGATTCCCGTTGACTCGTAAGGAATTTGGAGATGGGGCCGGATCCGTTGGAAAGAGGACGTCGAAACCTTTCAAACCAGTACTCATAGACCTCAAACACCCTTGTGGATCAAAAGTTATGGTCGTTTGAAGTTGGTGCTGTCCCGGAGGCCGAATCCGAGTTGAACTTGTTTTGCAGATTCCTGTTGAGTCGTAAGGAATTTGGAGGTGGGGCCGGATCCGTTGGAAAGAGGACGTCGAAACCTTTCAAACCAGTACTCATAGACCTCAAACACCCTTGTGGATCAAAAGTTATGGCCGTTTGAAGTTGGTGCTGTCCCGGAGGCCGAATCCGAGTTGAACTTGTGCACCGGAAGAATTGGCTTCATGCTTGACGTTTGGGAGTCCTTCTCCTTGGTTCCTAAGGACAATAAAATCATCACAAGGATTAAATAGTATTCCATTCATTAAATTATTTGTATGCAACCCGAGGAACGCATTCACCTGGTAATTGAATTGACGTGCGCGAGCTCGAGTAATTGGCCCTTGTATTACATTGTTGGCTTCAATTGGGTTTGTAGGCATGGCCGTATGCATGGTAGTGATGTCCTCATCAAGGAGGCGGATCGCCACGGCCAGGCTGTGATCGCCCAGCACCATCATCATCACCCATGCCTCCACGGGTCCTCATGCTGTAGTCAACCAAGGCCACGCGACAAGAGTTAGAACCTTCACGGAAGACAAGTCCTAAAAGTAGAAAACCCCGAACTGACCCCCACTTTAGACTGTAGCACTCCGCAATGGAGTCCTACAAGCCTAACACACCCAAAAAAAACACACAACTCATGATGCGGATGGCATGACACATGCATGATATGACATGAGATGCACGATTCCAACGTAACCTTCACACTCACCACTATAATCTAGGGCGGGGACAAGAACTACCCTCTACCTAATGCATTAATGACAATCCTAAGCAATCTCCTAACTGGTCGTCAAGTTGGGGTCCGTCTTTGTGTGCCTTGCTCTGATACCAGCCCTGAGAGGAGCCGCCCAGATCGTCCTCGAGTTGTTGGATGAACGGTTGCTCCCATCGGATTTGGATCCTAGCAACAAATCACCGGAGGTGATCTCGGTGCTAACACCCAAGCCCAATCGAGACAACTTCAAGAACATCCGAACAATTCGACAACCATCCCGGTATTCCCCCGGTATGCGATCCAAAACTCGCCCAGGATCCCCACATACCGGTTCCCAATGCCATATCAAAATTCAATTCGCATAAAGGGGCATCGAACCCCAAACCTCACTACCAGAGGCGCAAGGAAACGCGGAAGCAAACAAGCACACAACATGGCACACGGAAGCCCAACGAAAACAACCAACAAACGACCAAGCGAAAAGTAGACGACCCCATTGCAGAAACAAAAGTATAATTGAACAACAAAAGTATTATCAACTATCCTATACAACAAAAGTAAAACACCCCGGAAGCGTCATGCCCTGAACACTTCCGGGCGCACGCGCGTCGACTGCGGCCTCTACTCGGTGCCCCGCCCGGTCACCGATGCATGAGGGGCAAAACTCACACCCCGCTGGATCCTCACCTGCAAAACCACAAAAGCAGAAGCCTGAGTACAGAAGGTACTCGCAAGTCTTACCCGTGGTCCATATATGACCGACCCCAAAAGGATATGCATTTGGATGTAGCAAGGAACGGCTGAAGGTAAATTTGCAGAAATGCTTACATTTGTTGCTTAGATACCTAACTACTCAATTCACAATTTTAATGCGGCTGTAATAGCACCTACCACTAGGTGAAGTTGACATTTAACAGATTCACAACAATTTACCACATTCATTTCGAGCTCAAGCCCAACGGTGAACTTCTGTTAAAGTTATTACTACGTTGAGTAACATCTGACCAAGCTTGCTCATATCCGAGAGCGCGGCAATTCGAATCGCTTAATTAACCCTGCAGGGAAGCATTGTTCACACGACATGTGCCACGAAGGAACTTCATGTCAACCCCCTCCCATGCATACCAATCCGTTGGAGCGTCTTCATGCGGTCCGGAAACCTAGCACCCCCTCGAGCAACCCCAAGCCCAGCTTGGCGCTCGAGAGCCGGCATAAGCCCCGCCCTCAACCACGTCCAACCACATGAGGTCACGGTCCATCGAACGGCATGCGACGAAAGAGCGGCTTACCGTACCATAATCAGGCATGCGATCAACCAAAAAGGTGCTTTAGCCACGTTACACCCGATCGGTCTTTAATCGACACGGACGAGACTACCACACATGAGTCTCCTTACCCAAGTGATCCAACTCTCTCGCTCGGTCTCATTTCACATTTCTCTTTTCCACATTCAACCATACCCAAACCGTTCCACCATATCAAGTAAAAGTCCTCAAGCAGTGGAACCATCCACCACTTGGCCCGAAACCCAACCTCTAAGCATACTAAGCATGATGTGATTAATACCCATAATCTAGTTCCAAAGGTGGGGTTCGACAAGTAACATGGGTGGTACATGCAGCAATTTGGATCTAGCCTGTCCCACATTCGACTCCTAATGCAATACTTAAACCACAATCTAGCAATTTATTCACCAAATTACATAATTATACAGGGTTCTGGATGCTTAGGTGCTTGCCTTGTTCTTCTGCTTGCGGATCGGCGGTAGTGGGCTCTCCGGTCGCACCCTCGGTCACCGCGGCGTCAAGTCCCACGGGATCGCTCTCTACATGAGTATAATGTAATATTAAAATGCATGCAATGCATATGAACGAAGCACAATAGAAAACCCCCAAGTAATAGTTCAACCGATGGAAATCTCACGCGAGGGATAGACCAGCCAGTCCGGATAGTCCGGACATTTCATCCGGACATTCCGGGCTATTTACCCGGACACTCCGGATGAGCCGGATATTTCGGGGTCCCTTGGTTCGGATACTCCGGACGACTCGGAACTAGGGGAAAACGCGCGTAAGATTGAGGGTGTCCCTAGCCTTACTACTCCGCGAAGGCCCGATCTACGACTTTCCTACACTCAGCTATGCCGGAGAAGCTTCTAGCTAACCCAAACTCGCGAGAAAATGATGCTAAACCCAAGAACCCCTAACTAATCCCAACTAGCCCTTGGATCGGCATCACTACTGAGAGGAGCCGCCCAGATCGTCCTCGAGTTGTTGGGTGAACAGTTACTCCCGTCGGATTTGGATTCTAGCAGCGGATCACCGGAGGCGATCCCGATGCTAATACCCAAGCCCAAACGAGACAAACTCTACGACCTCCAACGACTCGACAACAACCCCGGTATTCCCCCGTTATGCGATCCGAAACTCGCCCAGGATCACCACATACCGGTTCCCAATGCCATATCAAACACCAATTCGCACGAAGGGGCATCGAGCCCAAACTCACTACCAGAGACGCCAAAAATGCGGAAGCAAACCAACACACAACACGGCACACGGAAGCCCAACCAAAAACAACCCACAAAAGAAACGACCAAGCGAAAAGGTAGACAATTCGATTGCAGAAATAAAAGAGTGTAAAAATTTACAACAAAAGTAATACCGACTATCCTATACAACAAAAGTAAAACACCCCGGAAGTGTCATGCCCTGAACACTCCCGGGCGCACGCACGCCGACAGCCTCTACTCGGTGCCCCGCCCGGTCACCGATAGGCAGTAGGGGCAAAACTCGCACCCCGCTGGATCCTCCCCTGCAAAAACCACAAAGCAGAAGCCTGAGTACGGAAGGTACTCGCAAGTCTTACCCGTGGTCCATATATGACCGACTCCAAAGGAGATGCATTTGGCGGTAGCAAGGTAAACAGGCTTAGGTTAAAAGTGCGGAAATGCTTAACTTTGTTTCAATTTTTTTTCATACTCAAGTTTTTCTCAATATAGTTAGCAGTTGTAATAGCACCTACTTCTAGCAGGATATTGTAATTAACAGAATGTAAAGCAAGTGATCTCATATCAAAATTTAGCTCAAGCCCAACGGCGAACCACAAGTTCAATGTTGTTTACTACGCAGAAGAAGTTCAGATCAAGCTTGCTTATATCCGAGAGCGCGGCAATTCGAATCGCTTAGTTAACCCTGCAGGAAAGCATTGATCGCACGACACTTACCATAAGGGCCTAGTGTCAACCCCCTCCCAATCATACCCAATCGCTGAAGCGTCCTCCTGTGGCCCGAAAATCTAGCACCCCCTCGAGCAGCCCCAAGCCCGGCTTGGAGCTCGAGAGTCGGCCTAAGCCTCGCCCTCAACCACGTCCAACCACAGGAAGTTACGGTCCATCGATTCCGTATGAGAGAAAGAGTGGCTTACCGTACCATAATCGGGCATGCGACCAACCGGGGTGTACTCAATCTGATTCCACTTATGAATCGGTCCTCAACTGACACAGACGGGGCTACACATTTGAGTCTCCGTACCCAAATGAACCAACTCCCCGCCCGGTCCACAATTCCTTTCTTTCCAAAACCTTTCCAAATTCCAAGTCCGACATAATGTAGTATGTGTGTAATAATAACAACCGCAAGTGACAGAACCCTCCGTCACTTGGCCCAACCCCGACATCTAAGCATTCTAAGCACGGACTCATTAATACCCATAGTCTAGCTCAAAGGGAGACATTCGACGAATACAAGGGGTGTACGTGCAGCAAATAGGATCTATTCCTATCCCACATGGCAATTCCTAATGCAATACTTAACATTTTAATTAGTCACATTATTCTCAAAGATAACAATACATAAGGATAAACATGCTTAGGTGCTTGCCTTGTTCTTCTGCTGGTGGGTCGGCAACAGTCGGCTCTCCGGCAGTACCCTCAGTCACCGCGGCGGCGTCAGTCTCCGCGGGATCGTTCTCTACACGAGTACAATGCATAATGAGATGCATACCATGCAAATGAAATGAACAAAAAGGAAAACCCCGACGAGACAACGCGACCGGACAGGCCACTCAAGCCGGACAGAACAGGTGAACCCGGACAGTCCGGTTATTTGATCCGGACAGTCCGGATAACCCGGATACTCCGGATCTTGTGTCCGGATACTCCGGCCTAGGGCGGATACTCCGGACTGGGGGTCCGGACACTCTGAACCTGGCGCACCTCACCATACAACTCAACGGACTGAGGTGCCACCAAGTCCCATGGCATCGCGGGGACCCGACCTATGACATTCCCACACACGGCAAGGCCGAGGGAACTCCAAGCTAGCTAAACCTCGAGAAAACGACACCCAACTACAAAACCACAAGCCGACTCTAATCGACCCATGGATTGGCATTACCACTACCCGATCTACCTCACTAGTACCCACACTCGTCAATCCAAGCCCCAAACCAACCCTAGAATCACTACACCCAAAACCCTAGAGCTCAAGATTCAACTCCAAAACTCCCAAACCCAAACCTAAGTCCCAAACCCACCATGGATGACCCTAAGACCCAACAGTCCCGCAAACCAAACCCCAAAGGAGAGGACCCACCTCCAAGTAGGACGGAGAAGAGGCAACGCCGGGTGGAGGAAGAAGGAGGCCGGCGTGAGGAGGAGTTCCACGAGGTGGAGGAGCAGCCGGGGAGGTCACCGGCCGGTGGGGCTCGCCGGAGAGGAGCTCGGGGTGGTGGAGAGAGCACCAAGGATATGGGGAAAACAAAGTAGAAGAAGAAAGAATGGAGGGGAGCCACGAAATGGGACTTTTATACAAAATCCCGCACGATCCGGACACTCCGGATGCTCAACCCGGAGACTCCGGGTTGGGGTCTTCGGTAGGATTAACCCGGACACTCCAGACAATTGGTCCGGACACTCCGGGTTGGGGTGTTCGGCCACTTCAACTCGGATACTCCGGACATTCTGTCCGGACATTCCGAGTCTGATCCGGATACTCCGGATGTTCAATCTGGACTCTCCGGATGTCCCAGAATTTTTGGAACTTGGGGCCCTGACAACTACTACCCGATCTACCTTACTAGTACCCACATTTGGCAAATCAACCCCCAAATCCAACCCTAGAACTCAAATCCACCCCAAAACCCCCAAATCTAAACCTAGGCCCTAAATCCACCATGGATGACCCTAGAACCCAAGAATCCCATAAATCAACCCCAAGGGAAGCCTCACCTTCAAGGAAGGAAAGAGGGGAACCACGTGGGGGCGAGGAACACCGGCTTGGGGAGGAGCTCGAGGACACCACGGTGGGGAAGTCAGCCCGGGAGGAGCTAAGGACGACGCCGGCCGGTGGGAGCTCGCCGGAGAGGAGCTAGGGTGGAGGAGAGAGCACACACGGGCGGAGGATCAAAGGGAGTAGAGTGAAATGAGGTGGAGGCCAAAAGAAACGGGACCTTTATGCTCATCCCACGATAAGTCCGAACACTCCAGATGTTTAACCCGGAGACTCCGTGTGATGCCTTAGAGCGTCAGAGCGATTCTAGGGTTCCTTTTTCCTTGTTTTGTTTCGGGAGGAATGAGGGAAATTGTTGGGGAATTAAATATTTGAAGTTTATGCGGCGTATTAATATTAAATTTGGAGTATTCGGGCTAGAAACAGTGGGCCGAGGAAAACTTGGGCCTGGGCCGGGAATTCTTCCACCACCTCCCCCTCCCCACGCCCTAAGTGGGCCGGCCCACCTCCCCCTACAGGGGTGGCGCCTCCCCATGTGGCCGGCCACCCCACCCCAAACCCTAGGGCGCCTCCCCCTCTCCCCCTAGCAGCCACCCCACTCCACCTCTTCCTCCCCTTGCGTGGTGGCTCAAGATCCACCGCGAAACGGGAAGGAGAAAACGAGAAGAGGATCCGTGGAGGCGAGGAGGACGAACAGATTTCCGCTCCGGGGATCGTCGCGTGTTCTTCGTGGGTTCGCAAGGGGGAACTCAAGGTAAAATTCCCAATCTTTTACCCCTGTTCTACCTGGGGATTATGAGTGTATTAGATCTGGTGGTGAGTGGTTTGGATGGATCTTGATGGGGGAGAAGGGTATATGTTCACGTGGTGCTGTTTTTGGAAGGGGAGATTGTGCAGCGCGGATTGTTTCACGTTTTACGTGACCTATAAGATTTTTCCTGCCAAAACCTATAACTAGAAAGTTGTATATAACGTCGAGATCTATCTTCTGTAATTTTTTCAGAATTTTTGGGACGACGGTCTAAGAGTTATAGCTGTTGGAAGTTGACGAACAGAATCTGGAAACAGATTTCGTCTACTGTGTTGGACGTCTGTTTAGGCATAATTAACAATGGAATTGAAATTTATGATCTTCATGAAAGTTGTAGATACCGTCAATATCTAGCTCCTGTAATTTTTTTATATTTTTATGATCTGTATAAAAAAAGATACGAAATTGTGAAGAGAGGGTGCTGCTGTTTGATCCGGACAGATCGGGGTTTCGGTGTTTTAAAAGGGGAACGGGTTGTAGGAAACGCGTGTTTGAATTGTGTGATCAATTGTGATGTTATTATATACTGAAAGAATGCTTGTTCAGGTGGTTCCCCTTCTGGACGCAACTAGGTTCGTCATCCACGTTGGTAAAGGCAAGTGGAAGTAGCGGTCTTGCTAAACTATAACTCGCTATTTGTTTCGTCCTCAATATAAACCTTAATTGCAGCACACCTACATGGTTTAACTACTTGTTTATGAGATTGCAATATCCTATCCTGCATTGTGATGTGGTTGTTTGGCTTTTGAATCATGAGTAAGAATGAAGAAAGATGTTGTTTGCAAGATGAATTGTTGAGATATTCTATCTCAATGATGTTCGCATTTTATCCATGTTATTTGATGGTATGCAAGCATGTGAATTCAGAGTGGGAAGTTATGAATGTATTTATGCATGAAGCATTAACTGCATAATCATGCATTGGAAGTTTGTCGACGCCAGCATGCGCGACCGTACCGGTACAACACCGTGTGTTCCTGAGAAAGGGCACGGTGAGGAGGATCATGGCATAAGCATGTGCACAATCATATGCATTCTACTGAGGTTGTGTGGACTCTGTAATGTGGTATTGGACATGAGGAATTTGGTATGCTAGTTTTACTGTGGCTGTGTTATTTGTTAGAAGTTGTTCCGCTTGCTGAGATTACCCAATCTCACCCCTTGTTATTTTGTTGTTTTCAGGTAGTTCTCACGAGTCGTAAGCTTGAAGGGTGGGCTTAGTAGCACAATCAACCCTCCGGGGTCATCACGAATCACATGGACTAGTGCATTTAATAATTCATTAGCTTGCTGAAATTTTATTAATCATAGACCTGTTGATGTCCTCTTTGGAGTTGTTTTACGTTTATGTTTGTTTTCTGGTTGATTTAGACTTGTTATCTCTAGTATTGATGCTTTTATGTTATTCCTGTTTGTAATGTTTATTATGAATCTTGTTGTCGCTTCCGTTTTGTCCTAATTTTAGGGGAGATGCTGTCGAAATTTTCTTGTACGACAGTTTAGATTTGTAGGGTGTTACACTCCGGGTTGGGGTCTTCGGTAGCACTAACCTGGACACTCCGGACATTCAGTCCGGACACTCCGGGTTGGGGTGTTCGGCCAGCCCAATCCGGATACTCTGGATATTTTATCCGGACATTCCGGGTTGGATCCGGATACTCTGGATGTTGATCCGGATACTCCGGATATCCCAGAATTTTTGAAGTTTGTGGCCTTCACAGGGGAGGCGCCCAACCTGGTCTCCCCCTCCCACACGGACTCCAACTCCTTCCCACTAAAGCCCACAACCCTTCCCCTAAGGCCCAAACTCCCCCGGGAGGCCCAAACTCCCGAAAACGACCCGTAACGCGACCAAAATTCAAATCGTAAATTTTAAAACCTTAATTTCACATTCTAAAAAGTTTTTGACATCCCGTGGTGTCACAATCTTTCTAGGGTTTCGCTCTAGAGACAGCTACGTTCACATTGAATAGGGTCCCATCAATTTTCGTTGAGAAGACGCCATATGAGATATGGACCGGGAGAAGTCCCATGTTGTCATTTCTCAAGATATGGGGATGCGAGGCTTATGTAAAATGTTTGCAATCAGATAAGCTCGCACCTAAATCAAAAAAATGCTTCTTTGTGGGGTATCCTAAAGAAACAAAAGGATATTACTTTTACAAAAGAAATGAGAACAAAGTTTTTGTTGCTCGAAATTGTGTATATTTGGAGAAAGAGTTTCTTTCCAAAGAAATCAGTGGGAGTGATGTGCATCTCGATGAAATTCGAGAATCGCATGAATATGTTCAAGCTACCACTGAACCTTCACAAGATGTACAAAGTGTTGTACAACCTGTGGAAGAGACACCATCCCTACGTAGGTCGGGGAGGCCGCATTATGAACCCATAAGATATGGACATGACGTATTATTGTTGGACAATGATGAGCCCACGACTTATAAAGAAGCAATGATGGACCCAAACTCCGAAAAATGGCTTGGAGCCATGAGATCCGAAATTCAATCCATGCATGACAATCAAGTTTGGAACTTGGTGGATCCTCCTCATGGTGTAAAAACCATTGAGTGCAAATGGATTTTCAAAAAGAAAATAGACATGGATGGAAATGTTCAGATCTATAAGGCTCGGTTGGTGGCAAAGGGTTTCAAACAAGTTCAAGGAATTGACTATGATGAAACTTTCTCACCGGTAGCCATGCTTAAGTCTGTTCGGATCATTTTAGCTATTGCTGTATATTTCGATTATGAAATTTGGCAGATGGACGTCAAAACAGCTTTCCTTAATGGGAATCTTTCTGAGGATGTATACATGATACAACCTGAAGGTTTTGTCGATCCTAAAAATGCTAAAAAGGTATGCAAGCTTCAAAGATCCATTTATGGATTGAAGCAAGCATCTCGGAGTTGGAACATTCGTTTTGATAAAGAGTCAAAGGATTTGACTTCATCAAAAAACGAAGAAGAGCCTTGTGTTTACAAGAAGGCGAGTGGGAGCGCACTTGTGTTTCTGATCTTGTATGTAGATGACATATTGTTGATCGGGAATAATATTCCTATGCTTGAAGATGTTAAGACTTCATTGAAAAGGAGTTTTTCAATGAAGGACTTAGGAGAAGCATGTTATACCTTGGGCATAAAGATCTATAGAGATAGATCAAAAAGGTTGATTGGATTAAGCCAGGAAACGTATATTGACAAAGTATTGAAGATGTTCAATATGCATGAATCCAAAAGAGGTTTCATGCCAATGTCACATGGCATCAGTCTTAGCAAGAATCAGTGTCCCTCGACAACTGATGAGCGAGACAGGATGAGCAAGATTCCATACGCTTCGGCTATTGGGTCTATTATGTATGCCATGATCTGTACGCACCCAGATGTCTCATATGCTCTAAGTGTCACAAGCAGATACCAAGCGGATCCCGGTGATGGTCATTGGATAGTCGTGAAAAATATTCTGAAGTACTTGAGAAGAACTAAGGATATGTTCCTAGTTTTTGGAGGTGAGGAAGAACTGGTTGTAAAGGGTTACACCGATGCAAGCTTCCAAACTGACAAAGGTGATTTTCGATCGCAATCTGGGTTTGTATTTACACTAAATGGAGGAGCAGTAAGCTGGAAGAGTTCCAAGCAAAGCACGGTGTCCGACTCTACAACATAAGCGGAGTACATAGCGGCTTCAGAGGCCGCAAAAAGAAGCTGTGTGGATAAAAAAGTTCATCTCAGAGCTTGGTGTGGTTGCTAGTGCCTCTAGTCCGATGGATCTCTATTGTGATAATAGTGAGCCATTGCACAAGCAAAAGAGCCTAGATCACATCAGAAGTCCAAACATATACTCCGACGCTTTCACCTTATTCGCGAGATTGTGAATAGAGGTGACGTAAAGATATGCAAAGTAGACAAGAAAGCTAATGTGGCTGATCCGTTAACGAAGCCTCTTCCACAGCCTAAGCATGAGGCGCACACGAGGTCTATTGGTATTAGATGCTTAATTGACTGACTCAAGTGCAAGTGGGGGATTGTTAGTGTTATGCCCTTGAGGCAGCCATATAGATGATTGTAACATGACTATGTTTATGAATAATAATATGATTATTGGTCCAATGAATGTATATCATTATATTGATCAGTAAGTATCTGACTTGCTTATGAAACTCTCTACCCATTGATATAATTCTGTAAGTATCTCTGATTGGATATCATCGTAGTGGACAACGATGAATAGATCAGCACATGTATTGATCGATGATCATGTTTCATAGATCATGGGATATGGAGATATCATCAATACATTGTGAACACATGTTGAAGAACATGGGTTAGATAGACCCACAATGAGACACTGCGAGAATGTTACATTCTTGTGTGTCATCAGTGTATCTCATACATAGTAGATGTATGATCCTTAGACCTGAGATTGTCACATTCCCTACATATGTAATAGTTTACCTTGGGGTTACCAAACACTATTTCCTAACCGGATAGTTATAAAGGTAACTTTCATGTTTACTATGAAACATGCAGAGGGAAGTGAGCAGTCAAGATGGAATTTGCCACTCCAGTGTAACGGAGATATATGTCTAGGCCACTCGTGTGATATGATTAAGGAAGTGCATGGCCATGCCGTGATTGAGAAGTCAATCACAACTTATTAATATATCACGGATACGAGAGATGGATTGAACTGTCAAAGGATGACATGCTTCTCGCCTTGAGTTCGATCTTCATATAGTTTGGCAAAGGGATTATTACATCAATACTTTGATCATATGCGTTTGGGAGTTGGCATGCTCTGCAAGGAGCCGCTACCAACTATTGGATTAGAAAAAGGTCTTCCGAATCTATGTCCAAATGCGCATCAAAGCGCGAAGGATTCCGCAACTGCACGTCTAGTGGTAATTGATCTATGATCACCTTCTTGCGAGTAGCTTTTCTGGTTTTGCGGTAGAAATTTTAATTTGTGCTAGAGTAGCATACCGCGTTCCCCAACAGCATATGCATCAAGGCAGTTGAGGCCGCACGAGGAGAATTATCCGACGCATGACCTAGAGTTAGCTGTCGTAGTGCATGCTTTGAAGTTATGGCATCATTATCTGATCGAAAATAGATGTGAAGTATACATGGACCATAAGAGTCTTAAGTACATCTTCACCAAATCATACCTGAACATGAGGCCGAGGAGATGGTTAGAGTTGATCAAGGATTAAAATGTTAGGATCCATTACCATCCTGGGAAGGCCAACGTGGTGGCTGACGCCCTGAGTCGGAAAAGCCATACCGTGAATATGTTGATAGCCACGAGTTAGGACGAGCTATGCAAGGATTTTCAGAGAATGTAGATTGAAGTGGTACCAGAGGGATTCTTGGCCGCATTAGAAGTAAAGCCTACTCTTGAGGATCAAATCAGAGAAGGACAGAAGGACGATGACAAGGTCCAGCGAATCAAGTCCAAGACGGAAGAAGGCAAGGCCAAAGACTTCATATTGGATGATCAAGGCACGTTGTGGATGAAGAATCGCATTTGTGTGCCAAACAAGAAGGAGCTGAAGCAGTTAATCCTAGAAGAAGCCCAGGACCCCAAGTTTTCAATTCATCCAGGGAGTGCCAAGATGTATCAGGACTTGAAGGAAAGATTCTGGTGGCCAAGCATGAAGCGTGAAGTTGCCGAGCACGTCGCGTTGTGCGACATATGTCAGAGAGTCAAGGCAATGCATCAGAGACCAGTAGGATTGCTGCAACCATTAAAGATACCTGAGTGGAAGTGGGAGGAAATCGGAATAGACTTCATTACCGGTTTGCCTAAGACTCAAGGAGGATATGACTCCATATGGGTAATGTGGATCGCCTGACTAAGGTCGCCCATTTTATCCCTGTAAAGACCACTTACTCAGGAGATAAATTAGCAGAGTTGTATATGACCAGGATCGTCTGTTTGCACGGAGTGCCGAAGAAGATTGTATCGGACAGAGGTACCCAATTTACCTCAAGATTCTGGAATAAGCTGCATGAAGCCAAGGGGACCCGTTTGAACTTTAGTACAGCATATCATTCGCAGACGGATGGACAGACCGAAAGAGTTAATCAGATTTTAGAGGATATGTTAAGAGCTTGTGTAGTGGCTTATGCTACCTCTTGGGATAAGAGTCTACCGTATGCCGAGTTCAGCTACAATAACAGTTATCAAGCAAGTCTGCATATGTCACCTTTTGAGGCACTATATGGTCGACCCTATCGGACGCCATTGAACTGGAATGAGACAGGTGAACGCCATGTCTTTGGGCCGGACATTCTTCAAGAAGCTGAAGAGCAGATTGCCATGATCAGGGAAAGATTGAAGATAGCCCAATCAATACAAAAGAGCTACGCCAATAATCGTCACCGAGATCTGAGCTTTGAACCAGAAGACTTTGTATATCTTAGAGTTACACCTCTCAAGGGAGTTAAGAGGTTCCAAGCCAAAGGAAAACTCGCACCACGTTATGTTGGGCCATTTAAGATTTTGAGCCGCAAAGGCGAAGTTGCTTACCAGTTGGAGTTGCCGCAGTCGTTGGCGGGAGTGCATGATGTATTCCATGTATCCCAACTGAAGAAGTGTCTCCGAGTGCCAAACGAGCAAACACCCTTGGAATCGATCGAGCTGTAGGAAGATCTAACATACAAGGAGCACCCGGTGAAGATTCTGGACACCATGGATCGAGAGACAAGAAACAAGTCGACCCGCTTCTGTAGAGTCCAGTGGAGCAACCATGCAGAAATCGAAGCAACTTGGGAGCGCGAGGATGATTTGAGAAAGGAATTCCCGAACATATTCCTTAGTCATCCCTGAATCACGGGGTCGAGATTTTGTTAAGGGAGGGTTGCTTTTCATGAATTTAAATGTCATTTTTCACTTTTGTGAATTTTTGGAATTTTCTGGAATTTATTTGTGATTTATTTGGATTTAATTTGAATTATCCTCTTTTGAGATAATTAAATAATTAAAGGTTCTAGATAAATTTTTGTTGAAAATATTTTATTCGAGTCCCAAATGCCCTAAAATATTTTCTAGAATTTTTCTGGAATTTTTCTGAGTATGTTATTGTTTTTTTTTAATTATTTGAATTTCTAAAATTAAATTAAATATTTAATTGCTGGAAAATCCGAGTGGGTTAGTATTGTTCACCCGACCGAACCCGAGTCAGACTCGAGTCCGAGTCCGACTCGAACCGGACCCGAGCTGGATCCAAACCCTAATCCCACGACCGTTGGATCGAAATCCAACGTCCGAGATCAAGCCGGCCACGTGCGATTCGACCCGAACCCGTTCGCGCCCGGGCAATCCCCGCCGTCGGATCGAGCCGCGTGGACAGTCAGGATCGTGCCATGTCGCCTCTCCGTGTTGCCGCTGGATTCCACCGTCGCGCCCGAGTGGACCTCGGTTTTCGCGGATTTCATGGAAACTGATGCCCCTATTTAATGCGCCGCTGCCGCCATTGTGACCTCCTTTTTCGTGTGCGCACGTTGCCCCAGCCCACAGTGCCTGGGCCGCCGCCGTCACCGAGGAAAAGCTCGCCGAAGTTGGAGGAGAGATCCGCCGCGGTTTTTGCCTTTTTCCGCTGTCGTCCGCCGTTCTCCGCCGTGGTGGAGCCCAGATCCGGAACCCTCACGTCGAGCCGCATCGAGGAGGACCACTCACCTCGCCGGAGCAGCCCAAAAACACCGTCGGCCAGGTCGTCATCCCCAGCTACGGCAACCGCAGCTCCGCCGCGACATTGCCGAACCCGCGAAGCTTCTCCGCCGTTGGATCTCCATCGAACGGCCGAGATTCGTCCACATCACCCGTGAGTAATCTTCCATGTTGCAGTTTGGATCAATCTCAACCATTGGATATAGATCCAACGGCTTAGACTAAGCCACGTAGCAGTAGAACTGCACCCGGGACATGCCGCGTCGGCCCCATGACGCAGTAAAACTGATCGGATCTCGACCGTCTGATCAAAATCGAACGGTCCAGATCAACCATGTTGTCCTCAGCGTGTGAGAGCCAGATCCAATCTAGACCGTTGATTTTGAAATCAATGGCCCAGATCAAGCCACGTGGTTGGAAGCTGGACCGGTGCGGTCAGCGTGGGCACGCCCGGTCATCGCTGACGTCACGCGTGATGTTAGCGTGGGGCCCGCGTGTCAGCGTCCGGCCAAACCGCACCTTGACGTCATTCGTGACGTCATGTTGACGTCACGGTGGGGTCCAGCTGTCAGTACCATCTGCCGAGCGTGGTGACGTCAGTAGCTAATGTCATCCAGTGGGTCCCACGTGTCAGTGACACGTGCACCCGTGGACCGGGTCCACGGTGGACCGAGCCCGAGCTGTGGACCGAGTAAATGGACCGGCTGACGCAATGATGACGCAGTAATTCGATTTTTCAATAGAAAAATAATTCGGTGGAAAATCAAATCCCGTGCTAACGTCATTATTCGGATTTTTCAATAGAAAAATAAATAGATTAATTCGGTTTATTATTTTATTTGAATTTTCAAACTTCAAACGCTTATAACTTTTGCATCTCAACTCCGATTTGTGTGATTCCAATTTCTAAATTTTTATAAAATTGAGCTCTACTTAAATATTAATTTTATTTAATTTTTGGACATAAGTTTTCTCTGTTTATATATATTTAATCAATTTATTAAACTTTAAACGGTTATAACTTTTGCGTTTTAACTCCGATTTGGGCGATTCAAATTTCTAAAAAAATTTAAAAATGTGTTCTTTCTGTTTATGGACTTTATTGGAATGTTTGAGCAATGTGCATGTACTGTTTTATTTATTTAGTACTTTATTCGTGTGTTACAAGTAGACGTTGAAGTACCCGAGGGCTTCGAAGGTGAAGTGTTGACCCAGGAGACAGTTCAAGATCAAGAACAAGTACTTTTTGAAGGCAAGTTGTGCTTTGACCATGTTGATCCCATTCTGAAAATTATGTTGTTTTAAAGTATTGCATGCTAATTTAATTAGAATTGATTTTGATTAATTCTGGGAATTAGTTAAATACCAAATTGTTGTATGCCACCTTGACATAAATAATTGTATGCCATGGACCCCTTGTCACCCTAGTTGAGGATTAAATAGTTGGACAATATTAAATTGCCAACATGGGTATTTAGACCGTTGTAGTATATTGCTTTGACCTGCCACGTATACATGACACGATTTTGGATAATTACATGTTAACTTTGACTTAATGAGATATGGAACATATTTCTGGAAAGTGACATGTGTTATTGATGATGATGTTGGTGGCACGTAGTGCATGGTAATCAACTAGGGGTTTGATAAATAGTTTTTGACCGGGGCATGTGGCAAGAATGATCGGGTGGGCCAGTTGTGGCACCGGGGAAGTTGATTTGGTTCTTTGGTAGTCTTGCCCTGGTCAACCTAAGGACTTAACCTTGCAAGCCTTTGAACTGAGTCAAATGTGCAACCACATGTCTGTAATGGGACGGACCTAGTTGATTAAGTTGCAAATAACTTACTTGTGGGACCTCGGGGTATCAGCTATACCTTTGTGTAGTTGTACGGGGGAGCGTACCAGGGCTGGGGCTAGGTACCCATCTAACAGTTGATTGGCCTAGACTTCGTCTTTGCTAAGGGAAGGGTTAGTGTGCATTAATCAGGGAGGCCCACTTGTACAGTTAGAGGTTTTCGAAAGATTTGTTACGGACACTCGCCTTTGTGGTGTTTGGCTGTATCTCGTGGGTAAAGTGCATAACCTCTGCAGAGTGTAAAATCTATTCGAATAGCCATGTTTGCGGTATTGGACATTGCTTGGGGATTACAGTCAAGGGTTAGACTTTCATGAAAATAACTTGGTCTTGGAAAATGCCTGGGTTTGAAATGAGGAATTGGACTTAGGATTGGAAACTGTTTTACTTGTGCAATCATTGCGAAAGTACTCTACTTATTATTGTTTTACTGTTTTGCAATCTATTATCGTATTTACACATGCTGCTCTACTGCAAATGTACCTGTTAGCCTATCCTTTGTAATAAGCCATGCATATAGATTATTACCTTGCATTCTGTGCATGACTTGCTGAGTACCACGTACTCACCCTTGCCACAATACAGACATCAGTTGAAGAAGAATCAACACCAGCTTTAGAGGAGGAGTTCCAGGAGGAGCCGACGAACTAGGGGCGAGCCCAGTCAGTTGCCTGTGGCATATTGGTTGGCGCCACACGTTTTTCTTATATTCCGCTGCAAGTTTAATTGAGTAAGACTTTAGCCCTGCGAGGCGTACTTTTGTAACTTGACCAGAAGGTTGAGCAACCTGTTATATTTCCTTTTCAATAAAGTACTTACTATTTCGTTGAGTATGATTGTGGTATTTACCTACGTTGAGACTGTGTGCACTAGCGTGATCTTGGACTAGTGCTGAATACACAGAGGGTCCGGATTTGCAAATTCGGGTCCCGACAACAGGATGCAATCTAATAGTCTACATTCATGGCTTATTACAAAGGATAGGCTAAGATGGTTCTTTTGCATTAAAGCACATTCACAAATACAGTAATAGATCGAAAGCAGTAAAACAATAATACAAATATAACTTTCATCAACAGCTCGCAAGTAAAGCATTTATCATCCTAAAGCAATTTTCAACATCCCATACCAAGTAACCAAAGTCATTTTCATGAAAGTCTAACCCTTGACTGTAATTCCCGAGTAGTGTCCAATACCGTGGACTCGGCTATTCGAATTGGTTGTACACTCTGCAGAGGTTATGCACTTTACCCACAAGATATAGCCAAACAACACAAAGGCGAGTGTCCATAACAAAGTCTTTCGGAAGCCTCTAACTGTACAAGTGGACCTCCCCGGTTATTGCGCGCTAACCCTTCCCTTAGCAAAGGCGAAGTGATAGTACCACCTTGCTTGTGTAGGGGAGAGAATACCACCTTAAAAGGGAGAGCAACCCTCCCCCCATCAGGCTAGTCTTTTGGGGGCCACATGGGACTCTTATGGCCTAGCTATGGCAGCCAAGGTGTGTATTTCTCTCGTGGACCAAGGCCCACACCCCTGGGCCAGTTGGGAAGTCCGCTCGTCGGGCGAGGCACGTGCGCCATACGGTTGGGCCGCGAAGGGCACGGTGCGCACCCGGGAGGGATGCATCAAGTGGTATCAGAGCAAACCAGGTTGCTCGGTGAGAAATTTCTTTACCCTAGTTTAGTAGATAGATTTAATGCCTATAGTCAAGAAAATTGGCCACAAAAAGATTTGTTCCTCCTATCCAAACCAAGTTTGCGCCTTTTCGATCTATTAATTTCGGTTTGCTAAATTGAATTTGTGTTCGTTTTAGCATTGTCTAGATGCTGATCATAGTCCCCACATCAAAAAAACCATCCATTACCGATCAGTACACCTACCTTTGGGAACCAATTCATCCTTTGTGAACACTTTGAACCTAATTGAGACTAGCTTTTTGATATTGCTCTAGGGCTGCTCTTGTTACATTCTACTGCATAATTTGGATTGCACTTGTATTGCACCTAGTCATATATATTGTGCTACTCTCATATTTGTTTGGCCACAAAAGGAAAGAAAACCGCCGCACATCAAAAAAAAGAAAAAGAAAAAGAAAAGAAAAGTGCGGGCAAAAGCAAGGAGTGCAAAATAAAAAGTGGAATTTGATTGAGAGTACATCCTAGCATTTGTGCATTTTTCGTATTGTGCTAGTTTGTGATTTAGAGCAATCTATTGCCCTTGTTCTTTGTTTGAGCAATTAGCTAGCGTCTCTCCATAACTTATGCAATATGAACTTTTTGATGCCTCACTTATATTTTTTTTAGCTCGTTCCTTTGATTGCATCAAGTTCCAACATCTTTGCGCGTGTGTTTCCCGTGTATCAGCCTTAGCCTTTTATCCATCCTTGGTTGATCAGCATCTTAGGCAAAGTGCTAATTTTGAACTATAATTTAATTCTATGCAATTTCTGAGATTATTTGATTGATTCTCCTTGCTACTAAATTAAACCTGTCCAAGCTCCACTCTCTACCCGTATAATCGTTCGATCACTTGGCAATCGCTCTACACAAACTTCGGAGAACCTTTAACAACGCCAACGGCCGACACACCTGCTGCAACGTAAGAACTTGTAAGAGCTTTGGTGATAGGCTTTTGAGTGTTGAGAGACTTGCCACCACCTCCTAGTAGATGATAGAAACATTATACTTGTGATTTTGTTTTCTTGTCTTCTACTAACCATGTCGGGTGACGTGGGCTCCCTACATCACTCTCCTCGCACCAAGGGAACTATTGCTCACTTTAAGTGTATGTCATCGCAAGAGGACCGTCTCAGATCCATCGAGGTCGCACAGGGGATTGCTAACACTACTCTTGCTACTATTTTATCTAGACTTGATACGCTTGCAGGAACTTCCCCAGGAACTTCTAGTCCTCCGCCTCGTCTTCCAACAAACAAAAATGGCATACTACATGCTCAGGTACATGTTGATGATGATTCCCTAGATAAGGTTAAATTCGCCATTCCATCTTTTAATGGTCATTATGATCCTGATGCCTATATTAATTGGGAGATAGCAGTAGACAAAGAATTTGGCAAGTATGATTTGTCTGAAAATGAAAAGATTAGGATTGCTGCTAGTGTGCTAAATGAATATGCATTAACATGGTGGAAACATATTTGTAGAAAAGAGAGAAAACCTGAAAATTGGAAGGCCATGAAAAGACTTATGAGAATTGATTATGTTCCTAAATATCATATTGAATTTTTATATACTAGACTCTAATGCTTGAAACAAGGAAATAAGTGCGTTAAGGAATACTATGAACGATTGCAAAATCATTTGTTGCGTTGTGGTTTAGATGAAGGTGAAGAAGCAACAGAGCTTAGGTTCATACGTGGACTTAATCAAGAAATTCAAGATACTCTTATTGATGAAACATATAGTTCTCTTTCGGAATTGGTTGTATGTGCTTATAGAGTTGAAAATATGCTTGCTGAATCCTTGAAAGAATCATTAGCTTCATTTGAGGCGCCCATTGTTGCACCTTCTTTTGTAGCTAACATTTTGCAGAAAAGTGAGCACCATCGAGAGAATGATGTAGAAGAGCATATGGATAAAGAAACGATCAGTACTACCCCATGTATATGTGAAGAGATAATAGTTGAAGAAACACCTACAACCGCTGATGAGAACTTACAAGGTAATATAACTGGTATGGACTTTACACATGGAGAAAATAATTTTGAAGAGCTAAAACTGTCCACAAATCATGCTATCGTAGAGCAACTAACAGTGGAACCAATTGCTGATTTTGCTTTGTTACAAGATGATGAATGCTTGCTATTTCTTGTGATAAAGAAGAGTTGTGTGATAATACTTCACTTATATCCATGACACAACTAGCAAATGGACATGTCACTTTTGTTAACACACTAGACACTTATGCTGAAAATAAACATTAGGCTACATTGAATTTGATGTTCCGTGTGATCTGAATTATTTAGAGGAGAGCCTTTTTGTACATTCTGATTTGTCATGGTTATCGCGAATTATCTTTTATGTTATTGGCAAAAATAGTGAGAAAGGAGAGTATAAAGCATATCGAGTTTACATTTGTTCAGATTTTAAACCTCCGTTTGCAATGCAACAATGTCATCAATTGAATAATTGCCATATCACTAATCATGTCAGACCTAGTACATTTGGTTCCATTCACAAGTCACATGATAGTTTTCAAGAAAGGGAGTACATGGATGATAGAGATTCTCGATCCATTGATTTGATTGCAAATGTGCATGCTACTTTGTTTCCTGTCGCTCCTAACATTTTCCAGGACAATATGATGGAGTCGAGGACGACTCCACTTCAAGAAAGCGAGGATGATGAGACCATGCTCATCATGGACAGAACTAACAATGCAAACATATGGTCATCACCAAGATGGTCACAACCAAGTGTTGCTGCAATTATATCAACTTCATGGCTTCATCGACCCCCACCTTGGCCAGGACCATTAAGTTGGAGACACTTCACAACATCCTCTACTTCGTTTGCATCTACTACGATGGCTCCATCTGCATGGCTTTATCGACTCCCACCTTGGCCAGATTTAAAGACATACTTGAGGAAAGATGATGAGCTTGAGTCGAGGACGACTCAAATGCAAGAAGGGGAGGATGATGAGGACATCACTACCATGGATACGGCCATGACTACAAACCCAATTGAAACCAACAATGTAATACAAGGGCCAATTACTCGAGCTCACGCACGTCAATTCAATTACCAGGTGAATGCGTTCATCGGGTTGCATACAAATAATTTAATGAATGGAATGCTATTTAATCCTTGTGATGATTTTATTGTCCTTAGGAACCAAGGAGAAGGACTCCCAAAAGTCAAGCATGAATCCAATTCTTCTGGTGCACAACTTCAACTCGGATTCGGCCTCCGGGATAGCATCAACTTAAAACGACCATAACTTTTGATCCACAAGGGTGTTTGAGGTCTATGAGTACTGGTTTGAAAGGTTTCGACGTCCTCTTTCCAACGGATCTGGCCCCACCTCCAAATTCCTTACGAGTCAACAGGAATCTGCAAAACAAGTTCGGTCATCTTTCCAAATCTGAGTCAAACTTGGAATAGGAGTCCTACTCGACCATGGAGGTGTTTTGGACGCCCCAAGCCTGGTTTTGTCCTCCTATTTCTCCTATAAATAGCTAGGGAGTCCCCCAAAATAACTTGGGTTTTGGTTATTTGATAGTTTAGCCTTTTGCTACTATTTGAGTCTTTTAGACGTGCTCAACGGCCGCCTAACAAGCTCCTTGCATCGGAACCCCAACTTTTTCTATACGTCATCTATATTTGCAATTTTAGATTGCTTTCGCCTTGTTCTTGCTTGTTCTTCGATTGCTTGCCGGAATTGATCTTCGTGATCAGGTTGATCGTGCCCACGGCCAGGTCAATAACCATCTGGAGTTGGTTTAGCGATTGCTAAGGCGCATCGTCGTTGTACGTTGTAGTCGGATCGTCAAAGTCGTCTCCACCCAAATCGAAGGTTATCATTCTCATCGAAAGATCGGGACACCCAGTGTTACATCACGAAGTCTAGGTCAATCAACCGTTAGATGGGTACCTAGCCGCAGGCCCGGTTCACTCCCCCGTACAACTACACAAAAGGTATAGTTGACACCCCGAGGTTCCACAAGCAAGTTATTAGCAACTTATTCAACTAGGTCCGTCCTATTACAAACATGTGGATGCATGTTAGACTCAGTTGAAAGGCTTGCAAGGTTAAGTCCTTAGGGTGACCAAGGCAAGACTTCCGAAGAACCAAAACGATATTCCCGGTGCCACTCGTGGCCCACCAGATCATCCTTGCCACTTACCCCAGTCTAAAGATATTTATCAACCCCCAGTTGTTTACCATGCACCACGTGCCATCAACATCATCATCAATGGTAGTAGGGCACGAAGAGCTAGGGAAAAACGTGCGCGATGAAATGGTAGTCCTTGGGCAGCTATCCACGCATTAAATAGCCTCGGCGTGCGCGCTAAAACCGGAACCCTAGGCCCACACGGCGGTGGAGTTCGTATCCGAGTCGGAGACGAAGGTGGAGCTATGTGGCACGATCCTGGGTGTCCACGTGGCTCGATCCGGTGGCCTCCATCATGCGCACACGCGGCTACAAGCCCAACCATTAGATCTCAATCCAACGGTTCCCCGCTCGTGCACACGTGGCCCAATCGTGGCCGTTGGTTCTCGATCCAACGGCCCGCGCGTAAGGGGGGTTAGGATCGACCGAGTGGGCTCGGTCGAACTCGAGTCTGACTCGGGTCCGGCTCTGGTCGGATGAACAGTGAAAACCCATTAGGTTTTCCAACGATTTAATATTTTTTTAAAAAAATTCTAGTAATTCAAATAATTCGAGAAAAATAGCAAAATAATCAGAAAAATTCTGGAAAATACTTTGAGACATTTTGGACTCAAATATAATATTTCCAACAAAATTTTATTTAAAACTTTTAAATATTCAATTATCTCAAAAGGGAATAAATTCAGATTAAATCCAAATAAATCTCAGAAAATTCCAAAAATCACAAAAGTTCAAAATATCATTTAATTTCATGAAAAGCAAAAATTAGGGTGTTACACGTACAATATGTCATGGCCATTGAGCTCGAGTGCCCATTTGGTTATCCTTCTTGAGGCGTTGCGGTTGTGGATGATCTCGCCAAGCGGTGAGGAAGTCACCACAGAAATGGGGTGCCGGTCGAAGTAATGGACCAATTTACTTTTCGTGATGAGCATCGCATAGATCACCTTCTGCACCTGCGGGTACCGAGCCTTGGACTCGGAGAGTATCTCACTGATGAAGTAGACCAGCCGTTGCACCTTGAGCACATGGCCCTCTTCGGCTCGCTCCACGACAAGCGTCGTGCTGACGACCTGGGTCATGGCGGCGATGTAAAGGAGCAGTGGTTCCCCTGGCGTTGGGGCGACCAATACCGGGGGTGAGGTCAGGAACGCCTTCAGTCGACTGAGGGCTTCCTGTGCCTCCTACGTCCAGCTGAACTGATCGGACTTCTTGAGTAGCTTGTAGAGTGGCATCCTGCGCTCTCCGAGGCGAGACACGAAGCGGCTTTGGGCGGCAAGGCATCCTGTTAGCCTTTGGACCCCTTTCAGATTGCCGACGGGTCCCATCTTCATGATCGCGGAGATCTTTTCCCGATTGGCTTCGATGCCGCGCTCGGAGACGATGAAACCGAGTAGCTTTCCTTTGGGGACCCCAAAATCGCATTTCTCGGGGTTGAGCTTTATACGAAACCGTCGGAGGTTCACAAAAGTCTCTTCTAGGTCGGTGACGAGGTTGTTGGCCTTCCTAGTCTTGATGACGATGTCGTCGACGTACGCTTCGACGTTCCGGCCTATTTGCTTGCTAAAGCATGTTTGCATACATCGCTGGTATGTAGCGCCCGCGTTTTTCAAACCAAATGGCATTGTTACGTAATAAAATGAACCAAACGGGATAATGAAAGAAGTCGCGAGTTGGTCGGACTCTTTCATCGCTATCTGGTGGTAGCCCGAGTAAGCATCCAGAAAAGACAGGGATTCACACCCCTGCGTTGGAGTCGACAACTTGGTCGATGCGGGGCAACGGGAACGGGTTCTTGGGACATGCCTTATTCAGGCTTATGTAGTCAACGCACATTCTCCATTGCCTAGTTTTGTTTTTTACAAGAACAGGGTTGGCCAGCCACTCGGGGTGGCGTACCTCTTTTATAAACCCTGCGGCCAAAAGTTTGGCAATCCCCTCCCCCATGGCCTTGCGCTTTTCCTCGTCGAAGCGGCGCAGGCGTTGGGCGACCGGCCTTAAGCCTGGTCGGATGTTCGAGGAGTGCTCGGTGACTTCCCTCGAGATTCCTGGCATGTCGGAGGGCCTCCACGCGAAGACATCCCGGTTGGCGCGGAGGAAGTCGATGAGCGTGCTTTCCTATTTGGCGGGGAGCGTGGCTCCGACCCGCACAGTTTTGGCGGGATCCTTGGGATCGAGCGCGACCTCCTTCGTATCCTCGGCGGATTTGAAGGAACTTGGCCCCAACCTGCTAGAGTCGGGGGCGGACTCGGAGATCCTCCCTTGGAGGTGACGAGCTCGGAGGATGCGATGATCGCCGACGCCAACTCGCAACTGCTTTGCTCATAGTTGTAGGCGAGCTGAAAAGATGAGGCCACGGTGATTACTCCCCGCGGTCCCGGCATCTTCAGCTTCAGGTAGATGTAGTTGAGGATCGCCATGAACTTGGCGTAGCACGGCCTCCCCAGAATGGTGTGGTAGAAGCCGGGAAAGTCCACCTCAAAGGTGAGGGTTTCAGTGCGAAAGTTGTCCGACCCCCCAAAGGTGACGGGCAGGTCGACCTGCCCGAGTGGATGGGCCTGTTGGCCTAGAACGATACCGTGGAAGGCGCCTTGATCGGTCAGAGACCCGAGCGAGGGACCCCCATGGCGTCGAGCATCTCAACATTCAGGATGTTGAGGCCGCTGCCGCCGTCCATGAGCACCTTGGTTAGGCGCTTTGGCCCCACAATGGGGTCGACGACCAGCGGGTATCTTCCCGGCTGCGGGACGTGGTCAGGGTGGTCGGCACGGTCAAACGTGATTGGGGACTCCGACCACCGGAGGTACTTGGGCACGGCGGGGGTCACCGTGTGGACCTCACGGAAGGCGACCTTGAGCCGACGTTTGTCGACGTAGCACGCCGGTCCGCCGAAGATCATGAGGCAGCCGTTGGGTTCTGGGAAATCGGCGTCGTCCCTCACTTCCTCGGCATCTGGTGCCGAATCTCGCTTCTTCCCCTTACCCCGTGACGACGTGGGGTTCCCGGAGATGAAATGCTTCAGTACTTCGCAGTCCCAGTATTTGTGCTTAACGCGGTACCCGTGGTTCGGACACGGGCTGTCCATCAGCTTCTCGAAATGGTTGGGCGCGTATCGCTCCTGCTACTTGGTAGGGCGGTCGGTGGCCGCGACCAAGCGGCCTTCGCGGTCTTGTTTCCCTCGCCGCTTTCATTTGTCGGAGCAGTCGGAGGACGCGCCGGCCTCGGTGCCGGGCTCTCATTTGGTCTTCCCCTTTTCGAAGATGGCCCCACGGCCTCTTCGCCAGAGGCGTGGTTGGTCGCAATGTCGAGGAGCTCCTTAGTGGTCCTGGGCTTGACGCAGCCCAGCTTGTGCACCAAGGCCTCGCAAGTGGTGCCGTAGATGAATGCCCCGATGACGTCGGCGCCCTGGATGTCGAGGAGCTCGTTGCACTGTTGGGAGAAACACCGGATGTAGTCCCAGAGAGTCTCCCCTGGCTGCTGCTTGCAGCTCTTTAGGTCCCAGGAGTTTTCGGGGCGCTTGTATGTGCCCTGAAAGTTGCCGACGAAGAGGTTTGTCAAGTTGGCCCAACTTCTGGTGGTGTTCGCGGGCAAGTACTCGAACTAGGCTCGAACCGAGTCTGTGAGGTAGATGGGGAGGTACTGGATGATGAAGAGATCATCAACAGCTCCTCCCGCCCGGTAGGCAAGCCGGTAGTCTTCCAACCACACACTGGGGTTTGTTACCCCTATGTACTTGGTTGTGTTGACTGGGGCCTGGAACCTAGCCCGTGGCCCTTGACCGTCGGGGCTCGGGTTGCGGTCGTCATGCCGACCGCTGTCCACGACCCACGACTGGGCCGCTCTGTCTATCGCCCTTTCTCATGTCTCGAGGGTGGCGCGGACATCGTGGTTGTTGCCCAGGCGGTGGCGCACCGGAGTGAGCGATGCTTGGGGCCGCTCGGGCTGCGGCACAGTCCTTGCCGGACTCTGCTGGCCCCGAGTGGTAGGGTGGCTCGGGCGGCCCAAGGAGGCGCCCGAGTGGTGGGAGCCGGAGCCATGCATGTGCTGCACGGCTGCACGTTCCACCAGTCCCCAGAGGTTTTGGTACGTCGTCCTGACCTCCGGGTCCTCCGGCTCAGGGATGCCGTGGAGCAGCATCGCGGACGCGGTGACATTATGGCCCGTGTGGGGGATGAACGGAAGACCGTCAGACCCCATGGCCAGCTGATGATGCACCTGACGTGCGCGTGCGCGCACGCCGCTAGGTGTGAGTGGGGGCTCGGACTAACTCTGCTCCAGGTCGGCCTGGAGTTTGTCAAGGTCGGCCTTAGGAGCTTCTAGCTCGTCGCGCTGCTGCTGGAGCTCAGTGCGTTCGCGCTGGTGCTCTGCTTCATGCGCTTCGTTGCGCGGGAGGAGAGTTCCTGGAGTTGCAGGGGTTGCGGACGGGTCAGTTACGCCCGCCATGTTGCATTCGCAGGAGTAGGGTCCGTCCGAAACGCGCTCCCTGTCAGAGCTGGAGTCGTGGCTGGAGGAGTCCTCCAGCAAGTCATGGATGGAAGCCGTCACGTAGCCGGTCATCACCACGAGTTGTGAGCCCGCAGGGGGTGACGTCACCTCCCGCTTGAGCACACGTGTGCGACCGTTGGAGATGGTGCGATCCTTGACGGGCTCCAACATCGGGGCCCGCATGGGGACTCGAGTCGGAGGTTGCCGAGGATGTCGGCGACGGTATCCAGGCTCCTGGTGGATGCCTGGTCCCGAAAGGTGGTGGGGACAAGCACGAGCTCTCCCGCCGAAGTAGCGACGAAGTCGAGGGCGCCGAAGCGGATGCAGCCCCTCGACGCAGGTACGCCGTTGCGGGTGGAGGAAGCCATCAAGGAGATGAACAGGAATCCAGAGATGACGATGATGACGTGCGGAAGGCCCTTACCTGGCGCACCAACTGTCGGTGTTTCGTGCACCGGCAATACGATTTTTAGTCTAGGGGTCGTGCGCTCCCTCTCCTCGAATGGCCTGACTCAGGGAGCCCAAGAAGTATACTGTTTTGGGCTGAATGTCCCTACTCCAGTTCGTGAGGTGGATCTATATTGCTTTCGGGAGCAGATGACTGCGTGGTGTTACAAGCGAGGCTAAGGACCGGCCTTGTGCACCTCATGCGAGTGGGAGGGTGAAAGCTGTCTACTTGAGGAAAGAAAAAGTCCGACCCCCTTCCCTGAGGGTCCTGCCTCCTTTTATATGGACGGAGGGGGCAGGTTACACGAGAGTTTTGGAAAAGAAGAGATGGGGTGTTCTATGCCTTGGAGTCCTGGTCGTCGACCCTAACATCTGATCAGCGTTTGTACGCCCCACGCTGGGTTGGTAGACACATCGAGTGGCGTGGTTCTCTGTTTCCCTGGGAAGTGGCGCACCTACCCTCTGCGCGTTGGCCAGGCGCTGACGTAGTAGTGTTTGACTCTGGTGTTGCCTCGGGAGGGAGCGCCTCTTTCCACTGTGCGCAACTGAGCGATAGGACTGGTGCTTGACTTTGGCGATTTCCCTGCCGTCTTGGGAAGGAGCCACCTACCCCGGTACGATTATTTTGAACCTTCGTGTCCGTAGGGCAGATGGCCAGCGATCGGTGATGGTCTGGCGTCCAACCCGTGGCGGGGGTTGGATCCCCTCTGGTCGGTGTGGTCGGGGACGAGAGTCCCCTGGGGCCCACGGGGCCTTCGACCAGAGTTGGGCTTGTGTCAGCTCGTTCATTGTCCCGGGCTGCTGGGGGTACACATGGTATGAGTATTCGTCACCTGGCGATTTTGCAAAAATAGCCCTTCGTTTCTCCGAATTATAGATAGGTCCCTCTGAATTTACGAAGAGGTCCATTGCGATTTTCTGTGAGTGGAAGAATTTTTTTCCCGGTTCGCGTTTAGGTTCCTCGTTCGTCGATTTACAGAAAGAGCCTCCCGTTAAATACGAATCGCGAATGAGCTCTTTTCTAATTTTTCAGAATAGCGAACAGGTCCAAAAATATAACAAATAGGTCCCCGCACTTTATGTTCAGGTTCTTTTTCCGTTTTGCCCAGAAAAAATATTTTTTTTGGTCCGTTTTTTCTCAAGAGCATGGGAAAAATGTTTTCGTTGGCCGTTTTTTCTCAAAAAAAAATGAAGATTCGTATTTCGTTCGTCGTTTCTCCGTATTTGTTGGAAAAAATATTTTCGTTGTTCGTTTTTTCTTTGGAGCATGTAAAAAATGTTTTCGTTGACCGTTTTTCCTCAGAAAGAAAATGAAAATTCGTTTTTCGTTCGTCGTTTCTCCGTTGCTGTTGAAAAAAACATTTTTGTTGTCCATTTTTTCTTCAAACACCGGGAAAAATGTTTTCGTGGTACATTTTTTCTTCAGATCCCGGGAAAATGTTTCCATGGTCCATTTTTTGTAAAAAAAAACACAAATTCGTTTTTCGTACGCGCACGCGGCGTGTGTTGCTTTTGTGTTTTTGTGGTCCTTTTTTCTTCAAAAATAACATAAGCCCATTTTTTATTCGTCCTTCCTCCGTTTTTGGCGGAAAAAATATTTTTGTGGTCCGTTTTTTCTCTAGAGCCCAGGAAAAGATATTTTCGTGGCCCATTTTTTCTTAAAAAAAACGCAAATTCGTTTTTCATTCACGCACGCGGCTCGGTCTCTACGGTTCCTCGAGCTTTCAAAAATTTTAAAGATACGTCTAAATCTATTTATTTTTACCCAAAAAAACGTAAAAATTATTTTTCATTCACGCGCGCGGCACACGCCGTGCTTTCGCCCAGTATACACATACGCGTCCACTGCGCACTTGAAATTTTATGGAGCGTTGGCACGATCTTTACCGGTGGACACACGTGTGTACTTTTATTAAATAAGGTATACTGTGCTGATACTGCGAATCAAACGCAGGTTGATGAGAATAAACACCCTCGCTCTCGGCATCCGGCCGTACTGGACCATCAACATTGATAATTTCATTTATAATATTTTAGTCAAGCTGGAACTGGATGCAATGAGAACGTATCGTTGTAACAAAATCATTTGAACCAATGGCAAAATCCTCCACGGGCTAACGGGCACGTAATACATGATATTTGTGTTTCTTCTGTATTTTGGCACATGCACGTCAGGTGTATTTTTTTTCCATGCTATATGGTGTAAAATGCCAAGGTAGTAACAAATTTGAACCCAAATAAATACTTCCATCCCAACTCCAATCCAAGAGTGTACTCATAACATGTTGTTGACAAGATGTATCGCAAGTTGCGACCGCCGCGGGCGCAAGTGGTGGCAGGTCGGCTTCTGAATAAGCCTCGTGTGCGGTTGTTAAGCGTCCTGGTCTATTACGGCTGTCACCGCGTTATCGCATAGGATTGGCATCACGTCACCATCCATATCGATGCATTCCTGAATGTTTGATGCTACGTACATGAATCTTTCGGAACAAACCTGAAACATGTATGCTTAATTTTGATGTATTTTATGTCATGTATTGTTCTAGAGAATTAGGGGGTGTTTGGCAGAGTTTCAGCTCTATAGATTCATGAATCTAGTGAAACTGAGTATTCTTAATTCCACCAAATCTATAGAACTGTAGCTATGTGTATATTAAGAGTGTTTACATGGGGTCATCTTGTTTACATTTTTTAAAAAAAATATAAACTTAATTCACTTTATTTTAACCTATAAATTTTAGATCTATGATGAAACTAGGATCTAAAGCTCTGCCAAACACGGCTTTAATCAAATTCGATACTTCTCTAGTTTCACAGAGCCATTGTATATAGTTCGAGGAACTCACTAGCCTGTTTTAAATCTTGTGACGAGCGATTATGCTGAGTCAGTTGTCTATTGAAAAACTATTTGTAAATAAAAAAAATACCGTACAAAGAAAAGTAAGAATATGGAAAATTTTTGTATTTGACACAAGATTTGACTCGTATTTACAAAACAATACAACACTTTTGCGTATTTATAGAAAACCCACTCATACCCGGAATTTGAAATTCCGTTTCAAATCTCGGTTTTTGCGTATTTGAAATTTGAAAAATCGGATATGCCATACCTAGTTTTTGAAAATCCGATTAAGCCATACCCGGTTTTTCAAAAACCGGGTTGAAAAACCGGGTATGGCTTCCATACCTGGAATTTGAAAATCCGAGTAAGATTTAACTGGTTTTTCAAAAACAGGGTGTCATACCCGGTTTTTCAAATTCCAAATACGCAAAAATCAAGATTTGAAATTTTAGGTATTCAAAAACGGAATTTCAAATTCCGTGTATGATTGAGTTTTCTGTAATTACACAAAAGTGTTGTATCATTTTATGAATATGAGTCAAATCTTGTATCAGACTAGTAAGATGCCCGTGCGTTGCAAAGGAATTTCGAAAGAGAACAATACATAATTATAATGCAGGATCCTAAACCATACAATAAATTATTTTTCTGTAACACACATATCAAGCAAAATATATCTTTGTAAGCTAGTAAATAAATCAAATCATCTATATTGAGTTGTCCTGCAGATTTACAACTATAGGTTAGCAAAGCAATAGTGATTTACCTACTGGGCTTTGGGCCCTTACTGTTCTGACCCAAAAATGATCTGGCAGACTCACCATCACCACCAACTCATTCTTATAATAATTAAGATATGAAAACTTCTAACATGCCATTGGACACCACCACAGTACTACTTTAGGGCCTTGGACTCGCAACTAGCGAGGATATAATATTCCTCACTAGCTTCTGCTATCTGTTAAAAGCTCACCAGTTCGCACAGCAAGCGACTGTACAGTTGGCCCAGAGGTTTTTTTTAACGACAGGGGTACTTGGATTAGGGTATTTTCTTGGAATGTTTTTCGATTTAGTTCAAATTCAAACTAAATCTCAAAACCTCCCAAAAAATTAATTACCACTTATCAAGCAGGACCTAAGAGTAGAGTTGATACTAACTTACTAAGTCAATGTGGCCCTGACGGTGCAGCGGCTAGCGGAGGGGGATCGGTCCGAGTTAGCTGCCCAGCTGGCGGCCCTTCAGGAGGTCGGCCGGAATGTTTGCGACCGAGTGCGCGGACTTACGGCCGGCCTGAGCTCCCTCACCGCCGTGCTGGCTGCTGTTCCGGAGCACGTCGAGGCTTTGGTGACTGAGGCGGCCGCGCTCGGGGCTTCTTCGGCGCTAGTCAACGCCATTTCCCACTATGACGGCCTTGACCTCGAGACCATTAGTAGCGGGATCGCCGGGAACTGGACCGAAGAGGAGATCGACAACTTCGAGTCGCGGGTCGACCCGTTCGCCTAGGTAATTGCTCGGAGGATTTCGCCGGGGGATGTCCTTCGCCGGGGATCCGAAGAGAGCTAGGGTTTAGTTCTTTTGCTTTTGTTGTAAATTTATGAATTGGATTTGAAAAAGTGAATGTGCTTGGCCGACCACATCCTTCTCACGTATTCTTGTCTGAGTCGTTTAGCGGCCGCAATCGATAGGAACCGAGGGGGTTACCTAAGCGGGGGTTGCCGCTCGTGACTTTGGGGAAGACGTAAAAAGGGAAATTGGGCTTCAATGGCCTACACAGGGGGGCGAAGTCTCCGACTGGCCAGGGGTGGCTTTGGTCGGACACGACCTCTTTTTTACGGAAGGCTACCTCGTGACCACAGCTGTCGGGGCGTAGGTCGTAGCATCCGAGTTAAAAAAGCCGCGATCCGGTGCAAAGGGCCGGGGTCGGTCGGAGACTATGCCTATGCCCATGTATCTATAGCCCCCGAGGGGTGCGTGAGGACCGGGTGGCGGTCGTCACGTACCGCTCAGGACTTGGAGCGGGGGGAGAAAAGCGTAAATGAACCGAAGGTTAAGAAGGATGAGTTCAACTTAACTTCCGCGCGGTCGTGCCTTGGTTGGGAACAGCGCGGGTCGCCTCGTCTTCTGGTCCGCGCAGTTACTCAATATCCCTCGTACCGCGCGCCTTGGGGTATAAGAGGAGGGCGGGCCGTACTGCCGAAGGCACTTGGACTTGGAGTCGCGAAGCTACGCAAAGATGGACAACCCCTTTGCGAAACTTCTCCAGCAGTCGTCGCTCGACGCCGAGGAGGCTTGGCAGCAGATTGTTGCTTCCGTGGAGGGCGACGCCGTGCTCGGAGATGCCAGGCGCGTCGACGCCCTGATCAGGGTCATCCCCAGCCTCCGTCCGGTGAGAGCGTCCCTCATCGAGGCGCTCACCGAATGGCGCCACGCGACGTTCGGCTGGGTCGGGGGGACGGCGGAGGAGAACCGCCGCCTTCCGGACTGAGCGCGTGCCGCGAGCTCAGCTGGTTCGGGCGTTGCCGGGGGGGCCTCTGCTGATCGGGGACTGGGCTACTGTCCTCCTTGTAAGATAAATAAATAGGAGGTTTGGCGTGCATTTGTCCCTTTCTGCTATTTGTTTTGCTTGTCTTTGCGAGCCGTGTTTTCCGGCCTTGGCTTTTCGGGACCGCAACGGGTCAAGCGTAGGTGCGAGGCGAGTGCTGGCGCAAACGCGCATAGGTAGGTTCTACCCCGGACCGGCTGTAGATGCCTTATCCGATTCGTGCTGCACTATTTCGGGATCTTAGCCGCCGAGGCGAGGGTCGTAGTGCTCGTGCTCGAATAAAATCACGGGGAAGACAAGATGCACGACCGGGCGGTCGATCAATGCGCTTTCGCAAGTTTTACGATTTCTTAAAAGCGAGAACAAGAGAGGGAGAGGTTCTAATGGTAAAACCTTCTTAGCTTCTCTATGTTCCAAGCGTTAGGGATAAGAATGCATGCGGCATCCTTTAGTCGAAAGGTGCCAGGTCGGAGGACCTCGGCGATGGTGAAAGGGCCCTCCCAGGGCGGAGAGAGCTTGTGTCTGTCTTTGCTGGATTGGGCCTGTCGCATGACCAGATTGCCAACAATGAACGCTCGGCCCCGAACCAGGCGGCTGTGGTAGCGCCGTAGGGCCTGTTGGTAATTGGCCGACCGTAGGACGGCGATGTTGCGTGCCTCGTCGAGTTGGTCGACAGCATCTTGCTGTGCCTCGAGCCCCCGAGTTTCATCGTAGGCCTGGAGTCTTGGAGCACCGTACTCCAGGTCGGTCGGTAAGACGGCTTCTGCCCCGAACACCATGAAGAACGGTGTGAACCCGGTCGATCGGGTTGGCGTGGTCCGAAGGCTCCAGAGGACAGAGGGTAGCTCGGCAGCCCATCGCCCCGCGAATTTCTTCAGTCGACTGAATATTCGGGGTTTGAGACCTTAGAGGATCATGCAGTTCGTTCGCTCTGCCTGGTCGTTGGCTCGGGGGTGCGCCACTGCTGCCCAGTCGACTCGGATGTTGAAGCTGTCGCAGAACTCGAGGAATTCCTTCCCCGTGAACTGCGCCCCGTTGTCGGTGATGATGGATTTTGGCACCCCAAAGCGGTAGACAATGTCGTGGAAGAAGTTCGCCGCTTGCGCCGAAGTGATGGCCGCCAGTGGCTTCGCTTCTATCCATTTGGTGAACTTGTCTATGGCGACGATTAGGTGGGTGAAGCCCCCGGGCGCCTTCCTGAAGGGCCCGACCAAATCAAGTCCCCAGACCGCGAACGGCCAGGTGATGGGGATTGTCTGAAGAGCTTGTGACAGGAGATGCGTTTGCCGAGCGAAGAACTGGCATCCTTCGCAGGTGCGGACGATCTGCTCGGCATCGGCGACGGCGGTCGGCCAGTAGAAGCCTTGCCTTAAGGCTTTTCCTACCAGGGACCGGGGAGCGGCGTGGTGGCCGCAGATCCCTCCGTGGATGTCGGTCAGCAGGTCCTTGCCTTGGTCGGCCAATATGCATCGTTGGAGTACCCTGGAAGGACTTCTCCTGTAGAGTTCTTCTCTGACAAGGACAAAGGACTTGGCTCTCCGAGCGACGCGTCGGGCCTCGGTCGGATTGGCGGGGAGCGAACCGTCTATTAGCCGCGCTATGAAAGGCACCCTCCAATCGGAATCGGTGGTAAGCACGCTATGAATTGATCCAGTACCCGACTGCTCGGTAGTCGGGCTGGTCGTTTTTTGGGGGTTGGGCGTGCTTTCGGCCGCCGAATCCAGTCGGATGGACGGCTGTCGTAGGTCGGAGACGAAGATCCCCTGAGGGACTGGACCCCTGCTGGAGGCGAGATTGGCGAGGGAGTCGGCTTCCCCGTTGTAGCGTTTGTAACTGTGGTGAAGCTCGAAACCCTTGAATCTTTCCTCGAGCTTGCGTACTTCCAGGCAATAGGCCGTCATACGAGCGTCGCGGGGCTCCGTGGCCTTCATCACCTGGTCGACGATGAGTTTGGAGTCGCCTCGGACGTAGAGCCGCCGAGTGCCGAGGTCGGCGGCAATCCGGAGTCCGTTGACCAGGGCTTCATACTCTGCGACATTTGAGAGACTTGCCACCACCTCCTGGTAGTTGACAGGAACATTATAATTGTGGTTTTTGTTTCTTTGTCTTCTACTAACCATGTCAAGTGACGAGAGATCGCTGCACCACTCTCCATGAACAAAGGGCATCATTGCTCACTTTGAGAGGATGACGAGGGAGACCACCGAGGGTCTTAGCGAAGATGTACGACTCACTAATGAGCGTATGTCGATGCAAGAGGACCGTCTCAGATCCATCGAGGCTGCACAAGATATTGCTAACACTACTCTTGCTACTGTTTTGGCTAGACTTGAAAAGACGAGATCGCTAGGGCTAGCAAAGAGAAAAATCGAGAGAAGACTAAGAGTGAAAATCAGATTGTCGCAAAGGAGTTTGAACAACATCAAAACAAAGAATCTAACTCTGATGGTGACAAGAAAAATGAGATTAAGTTGAAAGGTGCATGTTTTCTTGCAACAAAATCTGATGTGAATGAGTTGGATACAAGTAGTTATTCTTGCTATACTCTGGTTTGCAAACAAACTTTGTTTTCACTAGAGGAGATGTCTCTTTCTTTGCCTCCTTTCGTCGCTAACCTTTTGCAGGAATACGTTGACATCTTTCCAAAGGACATCCCCTCAGGGTTGCCGCCAATTAGAGGAATTGAGCACCAAATTGATCTCATTTCAGGGGCATCCTTGCCCAACCGAGCACCATACAGAACCAACCCTGAAGAGACTAAAGAGATACAACGCCAAGTTTAAGAATTGCTTGATAAAGGGTACGTACGTGAATCTCTTAGTCCTTGTGCTGTTCCAGTCATTTTAGTACCTAAGAAAGATGGAACATGGCGCATGTGTGTGGATTGTAGAGCAATTAATAATATCACCATTAGATATCGCCATCCTATTCCTAGGTTAGACGATATGCTTGATGAATTAAGTGGCTCTACTATGTTCTCTAAAGTTGATTTGCGTAGTGGGTACCACCAGATTCGCATGAAGTTAGGAGATGAATGGAAAATAGCATTTAAAACTAAGTTCGGTTTATATGAGTGGTTAGTTATGCCGTTTGGATTAACTAATGCACCTAGCACTTTTATGCGATTGATGAACGAGGTTTTACGTGTTTTCATTGGAAAATTTGTGGTGGTTTACTTCGATGATATCTTGATCTACAACAAATCTTTAAAAGACCATCTTTGTCAAGGCCCCAAACTTTCAAAAATTCTGGAGCATCCGGAGTATCCGGATCAGCATCCGGAGTGTCCGGATCCAACCCGGAATGTCCGGACAAGTGTTCGGAGTATCCGGATTGGGCTGACCGAGCGCCCCAACCCGGAGTGTCCGGACCAAATGTCCGGAGTGTCCGGGTTGACTATACCGAAGACCCCAACCCGGAGTCTCCGGGTTGTGCATCCGGAGTGTCCGGTATTTGCGGGATTTTGTATAAAAGTCCCATTTCGTGGTCCCCTATTCACCCCACCTCACTTGGTCTTTTTCCCACCTCTCCCGTGCGTCTCCACCACCCCGAGCTCCACTCCGGCGAGCCCACCGGCCGGCGACCTCCGTGGCTCCTCCCCGGCGTCCTCTAGCTCGTCCTCACGCCGGCATCCTCCTTCCTCCACCCGGCATTGCTTCTCCTCCATCTTCCTTGGAGGTAGGTCTCTCTCTTGGGGGTTGATTCGTGGGATTCTTGGGTTCTAGGGTCATGAATGGTGGGAGTTAGAGATTAGGTTTAGATTTGAAGTTTCGAACTGGGATCTTGAGCTTTAGGGTTTTTGGTTGTAGTGATCCTAGGGTTAGTGTGGGGCTTGGATTGATGAATGTGGGTACTAGTGAGGTAGATCGGGTAGTAGTGGTGCCGATCCAAGGGTTGTTTAGGGTTGGTTAGAGGTTCTATGGATTAGTGTCTTTTCTCGTGGAGTAAGCTAGTTAGGAGCTTCTCCGGCTTAGCCACGTGTAGGAATGTCATAGATCGGGGTCTCGTGGTGCCGTAGGGCTTGGTGGTACCTCGATCCCTCGTGTTAGTTAGGCGAGAGGCGCCTGGGCCGAAGTGTTCGGACCTCAAGCCGGAGTGTCCGCCCTAGGCCGGAGTATCCGGACACCCAGTCCGGAGAGTCCGGATTGTCCGGAGAGTCCGGATCAAATACCCGGACTGTCCGGGTTAGGCTGGTCTGTCCGGTTGAGTCGAGTTGTCTGGTTGCATTATTTCTTCGGGGTTTTCAGTTGTACTTCATTCATATGCATTGCATGCATTTTAATTATGCATTGTACTCGTGTAGAGAAACGATCCATGGCCCGGGCGTGGCCGTGGTTGAGGGAGTTGCCGAGGGGCAAATCGCTGTCGATCCACCAGCAGAAGAACAAGGCAAGCCCCTAAGCATATCTGATCCTCTATATTAATTTACTTTCGGGAATAAATTGCTTATTTGTTGGTTAATTATTTGCATTAGGAGTTGAACTGTGGGTTAGGTTAGATCCTAATTGCTGCATTTACTCCTTGATGTTGTTAATTCTGTCCTTGAAGCTAGCTTATGGGTAATATATCGAGCCACGCTTAGAAATGCTTAGATGTCGGGTTCGGGCCAAGTGACGGAGGATTCTGTCACTTGCGATTGTTACTATCACGCATACTACGTTATGTTGGACTTAGAATTGGGAAAGGTTTTGAAAAGAAAATGAATTGTGGACCGGGCGGGGAGTTGGTTCATTTGGGTATGGAGACTCAAATGTGTAGCCCCGTCTGTGTCAGTTGAGGACCGATCCGTAAGTGGAATCAGATTGAGTACACCCCGGTTGGTCGCATGCCCGATTATGGTACGGTAAGCCACTCTTTCTCTCATATGGAATCGATGGACCGTAACTTCCTGTGGTTGGACGTGGTTGAGGGCGAGGCTTAGGCCGACTCTCGAGCGCCAAGCCGGGCTTGGGGCTGCTCGAGGGGGTGCTAGGTTTTCGGGCCACAGGAGGACGCTTCAGCGATTGGGTATGATTGGGAGGGGGTTGACACTAGGCCCTTGTGGTAAGTGTCGTGCGATCAATGCTTCCCTGCAGGGTTAATAAAGTGATTCGAATTGCCGCGCTCTCGGATATAAGCAAGCTTGATCTGAACTTCTTCTGCGTAGTAAACAACTTGAACTTGTGGTTCGCCGTTGGGCTGGAGCCTTGTTTTGAAAGGTGGTGTTTGCTTTAATTAATGTTGATCACAATTCATGCTAGAAGTAGGTGCAGTAATAACCACTTAAGACTGTGGTGAATTGAGTAGTTAAGTAACTAAACCACAAATAAGAGCATTTCTGCAAAATTTACCTTCAGCTTGTTCCTTGTTACATCCAAATGCATATCCTTTGGAGTCGGTCGTATATGGACCACGGGTAAGACTTGCGAGTACCTTTTGTACTCAGGCTTCTGCTTTGTGGTTTTGCAGGTGAGGATCCAGAGGGGTGTGAGTTCTGCCCCTCATCGCCTATCGGTGGCCAAGGGGCACCGAGTAGAGGCCGTCGCGCGTGTGCGCCCGGAAGTGTTCAGGGCATGACACTTCCGGGGTGTTTTACTTTTGTTGTATAGGATAGTTGGCTTTACTTTTGTAAACTGTTGCACTTTTTTTCTGTATTGGAACCTGTCGGCTTTTCGCTCCCTGTTGTGTTTGGTCGTCTTTGGGCTCCCGTGTGCCGTGTGTGTTTTGTTGCTTCCGCGTTCGTGCGTCTCTGGTAGTGAGTTTGGGCTCGATGCCCCTTTGTGGGAACTGTTGTGATATGACTTGGGAACCGGTATGTGGGGATCCTGGGCGAGTTTCGGATCGCATACCGGGGGAATACCGGGGTTGTTGTCGAGTCGTTGGACGTTCGTAGGATGGTCTCCATTGGGCTTGGGTAATAGCATCAGGATCACCTCCGGTGATTTGTTGCTAGGATCCAAATCCGACGAGAGCAACCGTTCACCCAACAACTCGAGGACGATATGGCGGCTCTCCACCACAATCTTGAACATTTACATGCTGTTTTTAATGCTTTACGCGATGCACGTTTATTTGGTAACCTTGATAAGTGCACCTTTTGCACGGATCGAGTCTCTTTTCTTGGCTATGTTGTTACTCCACAGGGAATTGAAGTTGATCAAGCCAAGGTTGAAGCGATACAGAGTTGGCCGACTCCTAACACGGTCACACAGGTGCGGAGTTTCCTAGGACTTGCTAGATTCTATCGTCGCTTTGTTAAGGACTTCAGCACAATCGCCGCACCTTTGAATGAACTCACCAAGAAGGGTGTGCCTTTTGTTTGGGGCAAGTCACAGGAAGATGCGTTCAATATTCTGAAAGCTAAGTTAACACATGCACCCTTACTCCAACTTCCAGACTTTTCTAAGACTTTTGAACTAGAATGTGATGCTAGTGGAATTGGTTTGGGTGGTGTTCTGTTTCAAGAAGGAAAACAGGTTGCTTATTTTCGTGAGAAGTTGAGTGGGCCTAGTTTGAACTATTCTACGTATGATAAGGAGTTATATGCGCTAGTTTGAACTTTAGAAACATGGCAACATTATTTATGGCCTAAGGAATTTGTTATAGATTCTGATCACGAATCGTTAAAACACATTAGAAGCCAAGCTAAACTGAACCGTAGACATGCAAAGTGGGTTGAATTCATTGAGTCATTTCCTTATGTCATCAAACACAAAAAGGGAAAGGATAATATAATTGCTGATGCCTTGTCTAGGAGATATACCATGCTCTCACAACTTGACTTCCAAATTTTTGGTTTGGAAACGATTAAAAAGCAATACGTGCATGATGATGATTTTAAAGATTTGTTGCTCAATTGTAAAGAGGGAAAAACTTGGAACAAAATTTTCCTAAATAATGGTTTTGTGTTTAGAGCAAACAAACTATGCATTCCAGCTAGTTCTGTTCTTTTGTTATTGCTATAGGAAGCGCATGGAGGAGGGTTGATGGGACACTTTGGTGTGAAGAAGACGGAGGACATACTCGCTAGCCATTAATTTCTTTTGGCCCAAGATGAGACGAGACCTGGAACGTTTCGTCGCTCGCTGCACTACTTGTCAAAAAGCTAAGTCACAACTTAATCCACATGGTTTATACATGCCTCTGCCTGTTCCTAGCGTGCCTTGGGAAGATATTTCTATGGCTTTGTTTTAGGACTTCCTAGAACAAAGAAGGGGAGGGATAGTATCTTTGTTGTTGTGGATAGATTTTCTAAGATGGCACACTTTATTCCTTGTCACAAAAGCGATGATGCTACCAACATTGCCGATTTATTCTTTCGTGAAATTGTTCGCTTGCATGGTGTGCCAAACACAATAGTTTCGGATCGAGATACAAAATTTTTAAGCCACTTTTGGAGAACTTTGTGGGCTAAATTGGGGACTAAACTTTTATTTTCTACAACTTGTCATCCCCAAACTGATGGACAAACTGAGGTCGTTAATCGAACTTTATCTACCATGCTTAGAACTGTTTTGAAAAAGAACATTAAATTGTGGGAAGAATGCTTGCCTCATATTGCGTTTGCTTATAATCGGTGTATGCATTCTACTACTAAGATGTGCTCTTTTGAGATTGTATATGGATTTGTACCTCACGCTCCAATTGATTTGTTACCTCTTCCATCTTCGGAGAAATTGAATCTTGATGCTAAACAACGTGCTGATTTGATTATGAAAATGCATGAGACAACTAAAGAAAACATAGAGCGCATGAATGCTAAATATAAACTTGCTGGTAGTAAGGGAAGGAAGCATGTAACTTTTGAACCTGGGGATTTAGTTTGGTTGCATTTGCGAAAAGATCGATTCCCTGAATTAAGGAAATCTATGTTGATGCCGCGAGCTGATGGTCCTTTCAAAGTATTGGCAAAGATTAATGATAATGCATATAAGCTTGAAGTGCCTGCAGATTTTGGGGTTAGTCCCACATTCAACATTGCCGATTTGAAACCATACTTAGGAGAAGATGATGAGCTTGAGTCGAGGACGACTCAAATGCAAGAAGGGGAGGATGATGAGGACATCACTACCATGGATACGGCCATGCCTACATACCCAATTGAAACCAATAATGTAATAGAAAGGCCAATTACTCGAGCTCGCGCACGTCAATTCAATTGCCAGGTGAATGCTCTCCTCGGCTTGCATACAAATAATTTAATGAATGGAATGCTATTTAATCCTTGTGATGATTTTATTGTCCTTAGGAACCAAGGAGAAGGACTCCAAAATGTTAAGCATGAAGCCAATTCTTCCGGTGCACAAGTTCAACTCGGATTCGGTCTCCGGGACAGCACCAACTTAAAACGAACATAACTTTTGATCCACAAGGGTGTTTGAGGTCTATGAGTACTGGTTTGAAATTTTTCGTCGTCCTTTTTCCAACGGATCCGGCCTCATGTCCAAATTCCTTACGAGTCAACGGGAATCTGCAAAACAAGTTCGGTCATCTTTCCAAATCCGAGTCAAACTAGGAATAGGAGTCCTACTCGGCCTTGGAGGTGTTTTGGACACCCCAAGCCTGGTTTTGGCATCCTATTTCTCCTATATATAGCTAGGGAGTCTCCCAAAATAACTTGGGTTTTGGTTATTTGATAGTTTAGCCTTTTGCTACTATTTTGAGTCTTTTAGACGTGCTCAACGGCCGCCTAACAAGCTCCTTATATCGGAACCCCAACTTTTTCTATACTTCATCCATATTTGCAATTTTAGATTGCTTTTGCCTTGTTCTTGCTTGTTCTTCGATTGCTTGCAGGAATTGATCTTCATGATCAGGTTGATCGTGCCCACAGCAAGGTCAATAACCCTCTGGAGTTGGTTTAGCGATTGCTAAGGCGCATCGTCGTTGTACGTTGTAGTCGGATCGTCAAAGTCGTCTCCACCCAAATCGAAGGTTATCATTCTCATCGAATAATCGGGACACCCAATGTTACATCATAACACTTTGGATTGAGCCATGTAGCTTAGGACCGCACCGTGCTTGGGTTGGGTCACATCCGTTAAATCTAGATCGTACGGTTAGGGTTGACCGTGTTGTAGCGTTAGATGCGATCTCAACCGTTCGATCAAGATCGAACGGCATAGATTGAGCCACGCATCGACCACTGGGTCATGACACGTCACCCCCCAGTGATGCGGTAAACCAGATCTAATCCCAACCGTCCGATTCAAATCAACGGCCCAAATCGACCGCGTCACCCAAAACGCGTGAGTTTAGATCCAATCTGGATCGTTGGATTTCCAACCAGCGGCCCAGATCGAGCCACGCCGCGCGTAGTCGAACCATCGCGATCCACGCGGGCGCGCCCGGTCATCGCTGACGTCACGCGCAACGTTAACACAAGCCCGCCAATCAGTGGCTGACGCAACCGTGCGATGACGTCGTCCGTTATGTCATGCTGACATCACAGTGGGGCCGCGTGCTGACGTCACGGTGGGGCCGTGTGTCAGCCGTCCCTCGGGCGAGCCATGCTGACATCAGCAATGACGTCGGTAGTGGGTCCCACGTGTTTGTGACACGTGCACCCGTGGACCGGGTCCACGGTGGACCGAGCCCGAGCCGTGGACCGAGTCCATGGACCGGCTGACGTCATGTTGACGCAACAATCCGATTTTCCTTTAGAAAAATAATTCGGTGAAAATTCGATTTCCACGCTGACGTCATGCTCACGTCATAATCGGTATAACTTTTGCGTTTTAAGTCCGATTTGGACGGTTCGAATTTCTAAAAATCTGTAAAATTATGCTCTTTCTGTTTATGGACTTTATTGGAATTTTTGTGCAATGTGTATGTACTATTTTATTTATTTATTGCTTTATTCACTTGTTACGAGTAGACGTTGAAGTACCCAAAGGCTTCGAAGGTGAAGTGCTGACCCAGGAGCCAGCTCAAGATCAAGAACAAGTACTTTTTGAAGGCAAGTTATGCTTTGATCATATTGTTCCCACTTTTGAAATTATTTTTATTCAAATTACTACATGTTAATTTAATTAGAAAATGTTTTGATTAATTCTGGGAATTAGTTAAATACCAAATTGATGTATACCACATTGACATAAATAATTGTATGCCATGAACCCTTGTCACCTTAGTTTGGTTTAAAGTAGTTGGACACTATTAAATTGCCAACATGGGTTAATTAGCGCGAATGTAGTATGCTTAGCCCGGCCACGTAGTCAGGACATGACTTTGGACAACTACATGTTAATATTGACTTAATGAGATATGGAACATATTTTTGTAAGTGACATGTGTTATTGTTGATGATGTTGATGGCACGTGGTGCATAGTATACAACTGGGGGTTGATAAATAGATTTAGATCGGGGCAAGTGGCAAGTATGATCGGGTGGGCCAGTTGTGGCACCGGGAATGTTGATTTGGTTCTTCGGGTTGTCTTGCCCTGGTCACCCTAAGGACTTAACCTTGCAAGCCTTCGAACTGAGTCAAACATGCAACCACATGCCCGAAATGGGATGGACCTAGTTGATTAAGTTACTAAAAACTTGCTTGTGGTACCTTGGGGTGTCAACTACACCTTTTGTTAAGTCTGAAGGGGGAGCGTACCAGGGCTGCAGCATGATACCCGTCCAACGGTATGTCGGTCCCATACTTTGCCTCTGTTAAGGGAAGGGATAGTGTATAGCAAAAACGGAGAGGTTCACTTGTATTGTTAGCAGTTTTCGAAAGGCTTTGTTACGAATTCTCGCCTTTGTAGCGTTTGACTGTATCTTGTGGGTAAAGTGCATAACCTCTGCAGAGTGTAAAATCTATTAGAATAGCCGTGTCCGCGGCATTGGACATTGCTCGGGGATTACAGTCAAGGGTTAGACTTTCATAAAATAACTTGGTCATGGAAATGCTTGGGTTTGGAATGAGGAATTGAACTTAGGATTGGAAACTATTTTACTTGTGAAATCATTGCGAAAGTACTCTATTTATTATTGTTTTGCTGTTTTGCAATCTATTATCGTATTTACACATGCTGCTCTACTGCAAATGTACCTGTTAGCATGCATATAGATTATTAGCTTGCATTATGTGCATGACTTGTTGACTACCAAGTACTCACCCTTGCAACACAATACTACCATCAGTTGAAGAAGAATCAACGCCAGCTCTGGAGGAGGAGTTCCAGGAGGAGCCGACGAACTAGGGGCGAGTCCAGTCAGTTGCCTGTGGCATATTGGTTGGCGCCACTCATTTTCTTATATTCCGCTGCAAATTTATTCGAGTAAGACTTTAGCCCTGCGAGGCGTACTCTGGTAACCTTAAGGTCGAGCAAACAGTTATATTTCTTTTCAATAAAGTACATTACTATTTCGTTGAGTATGATTGTGGTATTTACCGATGCTGAAACTGTGTGCACTAGCGTGATCCTGGACTAGTGCTGAATACACAGAGGGTCCGGATTTGCAAATTTGGGTCCCGACACTTAGCCTTCCTCTTTTTAAATGCAGTTGTTTTTTAAACCATCATCACATGGTTGGGGTTTTTTATTAATGCTTTCTTCTGCAGCCTTGAGCATCCCATGCAGTTCGGTCAGGCTCTTCTCCATGCTATTCATATGAAAATTCATAATGAATGGCTCAAAGCTCTGAGGCAGAGACTGGAGAATGACATCTATAGCCAAACCAATGCTAAGAGGAAAACCAAGTTTTTCCAATGTCCCAATGTAGCCAATCATCTTGATTACATGTGGGCTGACCGGACTGCCTTGGCCAGCTTACAAGCAAAGAGAAGCTTTGAGATACCATATGATAGTACCACCTTGCTTGTGGAGGGGAAAGAATACCACCTTAAAAGGGAGAGCAACCCTCCCCCCATCAGGCTAGTCTTTTGGGGGCCACATGGGACTCTTATGGCCTGGCTATGGCAGCCAAGGTGTGTATTTCTCTCGTGGACCAAGGCCCACACCCCTGGGCCAGTTGGGCAGTCCGCTCGTCGGGCGAGGCACGTGCGCCATACGGCTGGGCCGCGAAGGGCACGGTGCGCACCCGGGAGGGATACATCAGTTGGTATCAAAGGTACGTCCCGAAACAAGAGGGTGAGAATGATAGTACCACCTTGCTTGTGGAGGGGAGAGAATACCACCTTAAAAGGGAGAGTAACCCTCCCCCCATCAGGCTAGTCTTTTGGGGGCCACATGGGACTCTTATGGCCTGGCTATGGTAGCCAAGGTGTGTATTTCTCTCGTTGGGCCAAGGCCCACGCCCCTGGACTAGTTGGGCAGGCCGCTTGCCGAGCGAGGCACGTGCGCCATACGGTTGGGCCGCGAAGGGCACGGTGTGCACCCGGGAGGGATGTATCAGTTGGTATCAGAGCTAGGTCCCGAAACAAGAGGGTGAGAATGATAGTACCACCTTGCCTGTGGAGGGGAGAGAATACCACCTTAAAAGAGAGAGCAACCCTCCCCCCATCAGGTTAGTCTTTTGGGGGCCACATGGGACTCTTATGGTCTGGCTATGGCAGCCAAGGTGTGTATTTCTCTCGTGGACCAAGGCCCACACCCACAGGCGGTTAGGCGATCCGCTCGTCGGGCGAGGCACGTCGCCATACGGCTAGGCGCGAAGGGCAGTGCGCACCGGAGGATGCATCGATTGGTATCGAGCTAGGTCGAGAGAAATACCAACCGATGCATCCCTCCCAGCGCACTGCGTTCCTTCGCGGCCCACCAGTATGGCGACGTGCTCGCCTCGGCGAGCGAACCGCCTAACTGCCCGGGTGTGGGCCTTGGACCACGAGAGAAATACACACCTTGGCTGCCATAGCCAGGCCATAAGAGTCCCATGTGGCCCCCAAAAGACTAGCCTGATGGGGGGAGGGTTGCTCTCCCTTTTAAGGTGGTATTCTCTCCCCTCCACAAGCAAGGTGGTACTATCACCATACCTCTCAGCTCTTGCTTGATTCCCAAACATGCCCTTCAAGCCCACAATCATATTGTAAACATCCTGGTCCTCATATTACTTTTGCAGCTCAGAGTCCATGGTGACAAGCATGAGACAGCTAACCTCTATAGAAGCATTAACATGTTTTTCATATTCAACTTTCAAATTATGAAGAGCATTTTCGGCTGGTTCATCAGGAATTGGATACCAAATTGGTTCATCAGGAATTGGTTCATCAAGAGACACATAGTCCTTCTTTTCATGTTTGAGAACAATTCTCAAATTGTGATACCAATCAACAAAATTTGTTCCATTCCGTTTTTCCCTTTCCAAGACCGATCTCAAAGCAAAACCAGGTGTGGCAGTAGGAGGTGCCATTGAACTACAATAAAAACATGCAAAGTTTCTAAGCACTATGTTTATGTGAAACTTTCGTTAAACATTTTAACAAAAGACACTCCTATCTTAATGTTCCCTTTATGGACACATAGTGAGTATTCAAGATCCCTATTCATCAAACACTAGTGAGCTTTGGCATCACTGCTAGAAGTTTAATGACATAGGTAAACAACAACTTTGCTTATTACATCTTATGTAACTCTTGTTAGTTGAGCATGAAAACAGGTAATGAATGCCTTCGTCAACTTGACTCATGGCCAGGTCAACCCGCCCCTACGGCTCACATGAGGGTGGGAGCACTTCCCGTTTCCGGGTGCCAATTAAAGAACCAAGCCTCATGTGTGTTTTCCTAGACACCAATTGTCTTATATCAATTCCTTCATTACCGAAATCAAGTCCCAACCACTTATATCCTCAAGCCCAAAACCGTTTTGATAGCTTGATTAAATCAACCATTGTTATGCGCAATGTGTCCAACACATCCCTATCATGTATTAAGATAGCCATTGATATACTACTTTGGCAGTCATATTAAATGATCTAAATTCTTGATAGGTGCAACAATTGGGTGGACAAGTTTGATTGAAAATTTTAACTATGGTGATGAACAATATCTACTATGAACATGGCATCACATGCAATGAGCATAAAAAGAAAATAGCAAGGATTAAACACACATCCACATATAATCAAATTAAGATGTGAAATAGTATGGCCGTAAGCATTAGGATCTCCATCATCATGCTTGATTGTTCACCTAGCCATTATGCTTTGTTTGTTCACCTAGCAATCATCTTGATTGTTCACCTAGCCACCATGCTTGATGCCACCAACTTCATCATTGTAGATGCAACTCCTTACAACTTTGATAATGAATTTTACATGAAGGCTTGAAACATCACAAGTCAACACGCAGGTCGTTATACATTTTAGATTGAAATAGCCTTATGGCTTAACACAGCACGCATGCCATGTAAATATTACATGCATCACTGTCGGGACCTGAATTTGCAAATCCGGACCCTCTGTGTATTCAGCACTAGTCCAGGATCACGCTAGTGCACACAGTCTCAACATCGGTAAATACCACAATCATACTCAACGAAATAATAAAGTACTTTACTGAAAAGGAAATATAACTGGTTGCTCAACCTTATGGTCAAGTTACAAAAATACGCCTCGCAGGGCTAAAGTCTTACTCAAACAAATTTTTAGCGGAATATAAAGAAAACGCGTTGCGCCAACCAATATGCCACAGGCAACTGACTGGGCTCGCCCCTAGTTCGTCGGCTCCTCCTGGAACTCCTCCTCCAAAGCTGGTGTTGATTCTTCTCCAACTGATGTTTGTATTGTGGCAAGGGTGAGTACTTGGTACTCAGCAAGTCATGAGCAGAATGCAAACTAATATTCTATATGCATGGCTTATTCCAAAGGATAGGCTAACAGGTTCATTTGCAGTAAAGCAGCAATTGTGAATAAAGTAATAGATGGCAAAGTAGTAAAACAATAATAAATAAAATACTTTCACAATGATTGCACAAGTAAAGCAGTTTCCAATCCTAAGTCCAATTCCTTATTCCAAACCCAAGCGTTTTCCAAGACCAAGTTGTTTTCACGAAAGTCTAACCCTTGACTGTAATTCCCGATTAATGTCCAATGCCGCTGACACGGCTATTCGAATAGATTTTACACTCTGCAGACGTTATGCACTTCACCCACAAGATACAGTCAAAAGCCACAAAGGTGAGAGTCCGTAATAAAGCCTTTCGGAAACCGCTAATAATACAAGTGAACCTCTCCGGTTTTGCCATACACCATCCCTTCCGTTAACAGAGGCGAAGTATGGGACCAACATACCGTTGGACTGGTACCATGCCGCAGCCCTGGTAAGCTCCCCCTTCAGACTACACAAAAGGTGTAGTTGACACCCCAAGGTACCACAAGCAAGTTATTAGTAACTTAATCAACTAGGTCCGTCCCATTTCGGGCATATGGTTGCATGTTTGACTCAGTTCAAAGGCTTACAAGGTTAAGTCTTTAGGGTGACCAGGTCAAGACTACCCAAAGAACCAAATCAACATTTCCGGTGCCACAACTGGCCCACCCGATCATCCTTGCCACTTGCTCCGGTCCAAATCTATTTATCAACCCCTAGTTGTTTAATATGCACCACGTGCCATCAACATTATCATCACTAACACATGTCACTTACCAAAATATGTTCCATATCTCATTAAGTCAATATTAACTTGTAGTTGTCCAAAGTCATGTCCTGACTATGTGGCAGGGCTAAGCATACTACAATCGTACTAATTAACCCATGTTGGCAATTTAATAATGTCTAACTACTTTAAACCAAACTAGGGTGACAAGGGTTCATGGCATACAATTATTTATGTCAAGGTGGTATACATCAATTTGGTATTTAACTAATTCCCAGAATTAATCAAAACATTTTATAATTAAATTAACATGTAGTAATTTGAATAAAAATAATTTTCAAAAGTGGGAACAATATGATCAAAGCATAACTTGCCTTCAAAAAGTACTTCTTCTCGATCCTAAGCTAGCTCTAGGGTCAACACTTCACCTTCGAAGCCTTCGGGTACTTCAACGTCTACTCGTAAAGTACGAATAAAGCAATAAATAAATAATATAGTACACAAACATTACTCAACAATTCAAATAAAATTCATAAACAGAAATATCACAATTTTACAAATTTTTAGAAATTTGAATAGCCCAAATCGGAGTTAAAACGCAAAAGTTACACTCGTTTAAAGTTTGAAGAATCTACTAATAAATATAAACAGAGGAATACTTATGTCCAAAAATTAATTAAAATTCACCACTAAGTAGAGCTCAATTTTATAAAAATTTAGAAATTGGAATTACTCAAATCGGAGTTAAAACGCAAAAGTTATAAGCGTTTGAAGTTTGAAAATTCAAATAAACGAATAAACCGAATTAATTCATTTATTTTTCTATTGAGAAATCCGATTAATGATGTCAGCATGACGTCAGCGTGGATTTGAATTTCCATCGAATTATTTTTCTACTGGAAAATCGAATTATTGCGTCAACATGACGTTAGCCGGTCCATGGACTCGGTCCACGGCTCGGGCTCAGTCAACCATGGACCCGGTCCACGGATGCACGCGTCACTAACACGTGGGACCCACTGCTGACGTCATTGCTGACATCAACACGGCTCGACCGAACGGTACTGACATGCGGGTCCCACCGTGGCGTCAGCATGGCGTCACGGATGACGTCATCACACGGTGGGCTACGTCGCTGACACGCGGGCCCCATGGTGACATCAGCGACGACCGGGCGCGTCCGCGTGGACCGCGTCGGTCCGGCTTTCGAACACGTGGCAGGATTTGGGCCAATGGTTTGAGATCCAATGGTCCAGATCAGATTTAATCTCACGTGTTTTGGAATAACGCGGTTGATCTGGACTGTTCGATTCGAATCGGACGGTCGAGATTGGATCGGGTTTAGCCACGTCAAGGGGTGACGTGGCTTGACCCGGTCCCCGATGCGTGGCTCATTCTACACCGTTCGATCTCGATCGAACGGCTGAGAATGCATCTAACGCTACAACGCGGGTTAACTCTAACCGTACAATCTAGATCTAACGGTTGAGATCTACTCCTAGCACGGTGCAGTTACGGGCTACGTGGCACAATCTCGAGCGTTGGATCTAGATCCAACGGTTTGTATTAGATCTAAAGCCGTAACGTGGATTTACACAGGGGTGACGTGGACGAACCTGGACCCTTGGATTTTGATTGGACGGCTGGTAGAGACGAAGACGATGACGATTGCAACGGTGTTTCCATGCCCTTTCGGTGAGGTGAAAGGTCCAATCCAGTGCGCCTTGATGCAACGGTCTCGGATCCGGGCTCAATCACGCCGGGAAGCGACGGACAATGGCGGAAAGGTTCCAAAACCCGAAGGGAACCCTAAGCAACTACGACGAGCGATTGCGGGAAGCTGTCGGCGGCTTAAGCTCGGTAGGCTAGGCTTTAGGGTGAGGTGTGCAGAGGCGGTCCTTGGAGGTGGCGCGGTGCTTTAAATGACCTAGGCGTCCGCGCGGAATCCGGAGCCCTAGGCCCACACGGCGGCGCAGTCCGTGCCCGAGTCGGAGACGACGGTGGCGCTGCGTGGTAGCATCACGGCCGTCCACATGGCTCGATCTCACGGCCACGCGAGCGAGCACACGCGGACACGAGCACAGCTGTTGGATCCCGATCCAACAGCGCGAGGCACGCGTATACGTGGCTCAATCCTGGCCGTTGGATCTCGATCCAACGGTGCGCAAGAACGGGGTTCGGTCGGGCTCGAGTCGGACTCAAGTTTGCCTCGGGTCTGACTCGGGTCGGAGGAACAGTAAAACCCGTTAGGGTTTTCCAACGATTTAATAATTAATTTAATTTCTAGAAATTCAAATAATTCAAGAAAAATAGCAAAATACTTAGAAAAATTCCAGAAAAATTTTAGAAAATATTTTAGGGCATTTGGGAATCAAATAAAATATTTTCCACAAAAATTTATTTAGAACTTTTAATTATTTAATTATCTCAAAAGAGAATAAATTTAATTTAAATCCAAATAAACCCAAATAAATTCCAGAAAATTAGAAAAATTCACAAAAGTGCAAAAAGGCATTTAATTTCATGAAAAGAAAAAATTGGGGTGTTACTAACCTCCCCCCTTAACAGAATCTCGACCCTGAGATTCAGGGCTGACTAAGGAATAGGTTCGGGAATTCCTTTCTCAAATCCTACTCGCGCTCCAAAGTTGCTTCACTTTCTGCATGGACTCTACAGAAGCGGGTTGACTTGTTTCTTGTCTCTCGATCCATGGTGTCCAGAATCTTCACCGGGTGCTCTTTGTATGTCAGATCTTCCTGCAGCTCGATTGATTCCAAGGGGGTTTGCTCGTCAGGCACTCGGAGACACTTCTTTAGTTGGGATACATGGAATACATCACGCACTCCCACCAACGACTGCGGCAACTCCAACTGGTTAGCAACTTCACCTCTGCGGCTCAAAATCTTAAATGGTCCCATATAACGCGGTGCGAGTTTCCCTTTGGCATGGAACCTCTTAACTCCTTTGAGAGGTGTAACTCTGAGATATACAAAGTCTTCCGGTTCAAAACTCAGATCCCGGCGATGATTATCGACGTAACTCTTTTGCCTCGATTGAGCTATCTTTAATCTTTCCCTGATCATGGCAATATGCTCTTCGGCTTCTTTAAGGATGTCGGGACCAAAGATACGGCGTTCACCCGTCTCATTCCAGTTCAATGGCGTCCGACAGGGTCGACCATACAGTGCCTCAAAAGGTGACATCTGCGGACTTGCTTGATAACTGTTATTGTAGCTGAACTCGGCATACGGCAAACTCTTATCCCAAGAGGTAGCATAAGCCAAGGCACAAGCTCTTAGCATGTCCTCCAGAATCTGATTAACTCTTTCGGTCTGTCCATCCGTCTGCGGATGATTGGCGGTATTGAAGTTCAAACGGGTCCCCATGGCTTCATGCAGCTTGTTCCAGAATCTTGATGTAAATTGGGTACCCTTGTCCGCTACAATCTTCTTCGGCACTCCGTGCAAACAGACGATCCTGGTCATATATAACTCTGTTAGTTTATCTCCCGAGTAAGTGGTCTTCATAGGGATAAAATGGGCGACCTTAGTCAGGCGATCCACTATTACCCATATGGAGTCTTGATGGAGCTTTGAGTGTCCCGATCTTTCGATGAAAAACACACGATCGATTTGGGTGGAGATGACTTTGACAATCCGACTACACCGTATGACAACGATGCACCTTAGTAATCGCTAAACAAACTCCGAAAGGTTATTGATCTTGCCGCGGGGACGATCAACCTGAACACGAAGTTCTATTCCTGCAAGCAACCGAAGAACAAGCAAGAACAATAGTATAAGCAATCTAAAATTGCGGATAAAAGTTGAAGGGAAACAAAGATGGAGTCTTACTGACGATCTTGACAAGGTGGCTGTCCATCACAACTCGCAGGATCAAGTTTACACTTGGCTAACTAATCAAATAAAACCCAAGCCCCTAAAGAGCCAATGGCTGGGTATTTATGAGAGTTAGGGACGTGGTAACCACGTCCAAAAAAGTAGGAGACCAACTACAACTCTATTACAAGGCCCAAAGACCAAGTCTTCTCGGATTGGAAAAGTGTCGCCACTTGTTTTGCAGATTCCCGTTGACTCGTAAGGAATTTGGACATGAGGCCGGATCCGTTGGAAAGAGGACGACGAAACCTTTCAAACCAGCACTCATAGACCCCAAACACCTTGTGGATCAAAAGTTATGGTCGTTTTAATTGGTGCTGTCCCGGAGGCCGAATCCGAGTTGAACTTGTGCACCGGAAGAATTGGCTTCATGCTTGACGTTTGGGAGTCCTTCTCCTTGGATCCTAAGGACAATAAAATCATCACAATGATTAAATAGCATTCCATTCATTAAATTATTTGTATGCAACCCGAGGAGCACATTCACCTGGCAATTGAATTGACGTGCGCGAGCTCGAGTAATTGGCCCTTGTATTACATTATTGGTTTCAATTGGGTATGTAGGCATGACCGTATCCATGGTAGTAGTGATGTCCTCATCATCCTCCCCTTCTTGCATTTGAGTCGTCGTCGACTCAAGCTCATCGTCTTCTCCCAAGTATGGTTTCAAATCGGCAATGTTGAATGTGGGACTAACCCCAAAATCTGCAGGCAATTCAAGCTTATATGCATTATCATTAATCTTTGCCAATACTTTGAAAGGACCATCAGCTCGCGGCATCAACTTAGATTTCCTTAATTCAGGGAATCGATCTTTTCGCAAATGCAACCAAACTAAATCCCCAGGTTCAAAAGTTACATGCTTCCTTCCCTTACTACCAGCAAGTTTATATTTAGCATTCATGCGCTCTATGTTTTCTTTAGTTGTCTCATGCATTTTCATAATCAAATCAGCACGTTGTTTAGCATCAAGATTCAATTTCTCCGAAGATGGAAGAGGTAACAAATCAATTGGAGCGTGAGGTACAAATCCATATACAATCTCAAAAGAGCACATCTTAGTAGTAGAATGCATACACCGATTATAAGCAAACGCAATATGAGGCAAGCATTCTTCCCACAATTTAATGTTCTTTTTCAAAACAGTTCTAAGCATGGTAGATAAAGTTCGATTAACGACCTCAGTTTGTCCATCAGTTTGGGGATGACAAGTTGTAGAAAATAAAAGTTTAGTCCCCAATTTAGCCCACAAAGTTCTCCAAAAGTGGCTTAAAAATTTTGTATCTCGATCCGAAACTATTGTGTTTGGCACACCATGCAAGCGAACAATTTCACGAAAGAATAAATCGGCAATGTTGGTAGCATCATCGCTTTTGTGACAAGGAATAAAGTGTGCCATCTTAGAAAATCTATCCACAACAACAAAGATACTATCCCTCCCCTTCTTTGTTCTAGGAAGTCCTAAAACAAAGTCCATAGAAATATCTTCCCAAGGCACGCTAGGAACAGACAGAGGCATGTATAAACCATGTGGATTAAGTCGTGACTTAGCTTTTTGACATGTAGTGCAGCGAGCGACGAAACGTTCCACGTCTCGTCTCATCTTGGGCCAAAAGAAATGGCTAGCGAGTATGTCCTCCGTCTTCTTCACACCAAAGTGTCCCATCAACCTTCCTCCATGCGCCTCCTATAGCAATAACAAACGAACAGAACTAGCTGGAATGCATAGTTTGTTTGCTCTAAACACAAACCCATTATTTAGGAAAATTTTGTTCCAAGTTTTTCCCTCTTTACAATTGAGCAACACATCTTTAAAATCATCATCATGCACATATTGCTCTTTAATCGTTTCCAAACCAAAAATTTGGAAGTCAAGTTGTGAGAGCATGGTATATCTCCTTGACAAGGCATCAGCAATGACATTATCCTTTCCCTTTTTGTGTTTGATGACAGAAGGAAATGACTCAATGAATTCAACCCACTTTGCATGTCTACGGTTCAGTTTAGCTTGGCTTCTAATATGTTTTAATGATTCATGATCAGAATGTATAACAAATTCCTTAGGCCATAAATAATGTTGCCATGTTTCTAAAGTTCGAACTAGCGCATATAACTCCTTATCATACGTAGAATAGTTCAAACTAGGCCCACTCAACTTCTCACTAAAATAAGCAACCGGTTTTCCTTCTTGTAACAGAACACCACCTAAACCAATTCCACTAGCATCACATTCTAGTTCAAAAGTCTTAGAAAAATCTGAAAGTTGGAGTAAGGGTGCATATGTTAACTTAGCTTTCAGAACATTGAAGGCATCTTCCTGTGCCTCGCCCCAAACAAAAGTCACACCCTTTTTGGTAAGTTCGTTCAATGGTGCGGCGATTGTGCTGAAATCCTTCACAAAGCGACGATAGAACCCAGAAAGTAGGAAACTTCGCACCTGTGTGACCGTGTTAGGAGTCGGCCAACTCTGTATTGCGTCAACCATGGCTTGATCAAGTTCAATTCCCTGTGGAGTAACAACATAGCCAAGAAAAGAGACTCGATCTGTGCAAAAGGTGCATTTATCAAGGTTACCAAATAAACGTGCATCGCGTAAAGCATTAAAAATAGCACGTAAATGTTCAAGATGACCTTCTAAAGATTTCCTTGCTATAGATCAAGATATCATCAAAGTGAACCACCACAAATTTCCCAATGAAAGCACGTAAAACCTCGTTCATTAATCGCATGAAAGTGCTAGGTGCATTAGTTAATCCAAACGGCATAACTAACCACTCATATAAATCGAACTTAGTTTTAAATGTTGTTTTCCATTCATCTCCTAACTTCATGCGAATCTGGTGGTACCCACTACGCAAATCAACTTTAGAGAACATAGTAGAGCCACTTAATTCATCAAGCATATCGTCTAACCTAGGGATAGGATGGCGATATCTAATGGTGATATTGTTAATTGCTCTACAATCCACACACATGTGCCATGTTCCATATTTCTTAGGTACTAAAATGACTGGAACAGCGCAAGGACTAAAATATTCACGTACGTACCCTTTATCAAGCAATTCTTGAACTTGGTGTTGTATCTCTTTAGTCTCTTCAGGGAATGAGATCAATTTGGTGCTCAATCCCTCTAATTGGCGGCAACCCTGAAGGGATGTCCTTTGGGAAGATGTCAGCGTATTCCTGCAAAAGGTTAGCGACAACAGGAGGCAAAGAGAGAGACATCTCCTCTAGTGAAAACAAAGTTTCTTTGCAGACCAAAGCATAGCATGTATATCTACAAACATCCAACTCATTCACATCAGATTTTGTCGCAAGAAAACAAGCACCTTTCAACTTAATCTCATTTGGCTTGCCACAATCAAGGTTAGATTCTTTCTTTTTATGTTGTTCAAGTTCTTTGGCGACAATCTGATTTTCACTTTTAGAATTCTCTCGATTTTTCTCTTTGTTAGCTCTAGCACTCTCATCTTTTACAATTGCATCAGGCAACATTGGGTGTAGTACAATTTTCTTTTCTATATGCATAAAAGAGTATTGATTTGTTCTACCATGATGTAAACAATCTTTATCATATTGCCACGGTCTACCTAATAACATAGAACATGCTTGCATAGGTACGACATCGCAATCAACATAATCATGATAGGAACCTAAAGCGAAATGTACTCTTACCATACGAGTTATCTTGAGTTTGCCGCTGTTGGTGAACCATTGAATGTGGTAGGGTTGAGGGTGTGGTCTAGTGGAGAGTGATAGCTTCTCCACCATGTCCATACTAGCTAGATTATTGCAACTCCCACCATCAATGATTATTCGAATGGATCGCTCCTTGACGACGCCTTTTGTGTAAAACAAGTTGTGGCGTTGATTTGGATCCGCGCGGGCAATCTGAGCACTAAGCACACGTTGTGCAATAATACTCAAATATTGGTCAGAATCACCAGCGCTCACGTGCACCTCTTCATGTTCTGCATTTGGATCGCCGTCTTCATGTTCAGCAAGCAAAGCATATGTTTCTTCATCAAGATCGCTTGCTGAATCGTACTCGCCATCTTCGCGGGTTATTAGAACGCGCTTGTTTGGACACTCCATCATGTGGCCAAAACCCTTGCAGCGATGGCACTGAATATCTCTTGTGCGTCTTGTTGAGGCAACGGATGCCGATGAGCTTTTGGTAGGAGCTTGTGTGGCACTCCTCGCCGGCGTTGGTCGTGGTGCCGAATTTGAAGTAGCTGACGCCATTTTGTTGATGGAAGAGGTCGGTGTGTTAGTACGGCCGGAAGGGGCAGCAGGGGTGTGCGGTGTCCATGAAGTAGTTTGACCTGCAGAAAAGTAAGCTTTGGCACTCGATTGTCGACCCTGCACTTCACGTTAAGCTTTACAAGCAAGATGGAATAAACGAGTCATCGAATTATAATCCTTATAATCTAGAATGTCCTGGATTTCTCGATTTAAACCACCTAAGAAACGAGCCATAGAAGCTTCCTCATTCTCGATTAAACCACAACGCAACATGCCGATTTGCAATTCTTGGTAATACTCCTCTACTGAATTCTTACCTTGGTGTAGGCGTTGCAATTTATTTAATAAATCTCTAGCATAATATGAGGGAACAAATCTATGTCTCATGAGTAGCTTTAATGCTTCCCAAGTGGTGGGTATATTATTTGGATGAGCACGGCAATGTTCTCTCCACCAAATAGAAGCAAAATCAGAGAATTCACTAGTGGCAGTCCTAACTCTTCTATTCTCAGGATAATCATGGCATGCAAATTTTTGGTCAACTAGTAATTCCCAACTAAGGTACGCATCAGGATCATATTTACCTTCGAAAGGTGGCATATTGAAATTTACCTTAGGGAAAACACCATCTCGTTCTCGTTCCCTTGGTCGTGGAGGATCTCGTCGCATACCTTGCTGATTGAAGCGTAGCTGATGATGGTCACGATCATTGTCGTAATTGACAGTGTTGTCCTCCAAATCAGTGGGGTCGTCAAATTGGTTCTCTTCGTTTTGTTCTTCTAAATCTGCTGGATGCCTCTCCCGTGGAGCTGAAGTGTTGCTGGGACGACGGGGTGGTGGATTGGAAGCCCCAGATGCAACAGTTGCAAAAGTATCAAGTCTAGCCAAAATAGTAGCAAGAGTAGTGTTAACAATCCCTTGTGCGGCCTCGATGGATGTGAGACGGTCCTCTTGCATTGACATACGCTCATTAGTGAGTCGTACATCCTCGCTAAGAACCTCGGTGGTCTCCCTCGTCATCCTTTGAAAGTGAGCAATGATGCCTTTTGTTCGTGGAGAGTGATGCAGCGAACTCTCGTCACCTGACATGGTTAGTAGACGACAAGCAAACAAAAACCACAAGTGTAATATTTCTATGAACTACTAAGAAGTGGTGGCAAGTCTCTCAAGCACTCAAGCCTACGGCCAAAGCTCTTACAAGTTCTTACAATGCGGCAGGCGTTGTCAGCCGTTGGCGTTGTCAAAGGTTCTCCGAAGTTTGTGTAGAGCGATTGCCAAGGGATCGAACGCCTGTACGGGTAGAAAGTGTAGCTTGGATAGGCTTAATATTGTAGCAAGGAGAATCAATCAATTAATCTCAGAAATTGCATATAATTGAATTATAGTTCGTAATTAGCCATTAGCCTATGTTGTTGATTCACCATGGATGGGCAAAAGGTTTGATGCTACAGAAACGCACGCACAAAGATGATGGAACTTGATGCAATCAAAGGAATGAGCTAAACAAAATATAAGTGAGGCACCAAATAGCTCGTATTGCACAAGTTATGGAGAGACGCTAGCTAATTGCTCAAACAAAGAATAAGGGCACTAGATTGCTCAATAATCAAAACTAGCACAATTTGAAAATAAGCAACAACTAGGGTGTGCTCTCAATCACGTTTTGATCTTCACACTTCTGTTTTCTTTTTCTTTTTCTTTTCTTTTTCTTTTTCTTTTCTTTTTTTTATGTGTGGCCAAAATACAATGAGAGTAGCACTTTAAAAACCCTAGGTCAGCAAGTATATAACACAAATTGTGCTAATTGATGTAATATGAGCAGCCCTATAGCAATATCAAATAGCTAGTCTCCATAGGTTGAAAGTTTATTCGCAAAGATGATATGGTTTGCAAAGGATGGAGTGGGAACTCAGCGGCCGAAATTGAGATCGAATTTATTTCGTATTTTTAACTTCCGAATCAGACTGTACGGACAAAAAGGTTTTTGTAGAGGACAGCTCAATGATTTCAGGAAAAAAAATTCACCTCAATCCGAGTTCGTATGCAAAAGTTATGATCAAAATACCGAACGGTGCACAATCTGTCCCAAAAACTAGGGTTTCGGCCGAAATTGAAACCGAGTTGAATTCGTAATTTTCAATTCCGAATTAGGCTGTACGGACAAAAAGGTTTTTGTAGAGGACTTCTCAATGAATTCAGGAAAAAAAAACCTCACCTCAATCCGAGTTCGTATGCGAAAGTTATGATCAAAATACCGAGATGAAACGTGTTGGACTCTATCTCGACCCGAGATTGGAAATTTTGGTTTTGATCAGTTATAGATGGTTTTTGATGTGGGGACTATGATCAGCAACTAGGCAAAGCTAAAAAGAACGCAAATTCAATTTAGCAAACCAAAATTAATAGATCGCAAGGCACAAACTTGGTTTGGACAGGAGGAACAAATCTTTTGTGGCAAATTTTCTATACTATAGGATTGAACTCAATCTACTAAACTAGGGCAAAGAAATTTCTCACCGAGCAACCTGGTTTGCTTTGATACCACTTGATGGAGCTTTGAGTGTCACGATCTTTCGATGAAAAACACACGATCGATTTGGGTGGAGATGACTTTGACGATCTGACTACACCGTACGACAACGATGCGCCTTAGCAATCGCTAAACCAACTTCGAAAGGTTATTGATCTTGCCGCGGGCACGATCAACCTGAACACGAAGTTCTATTCCTGCAAAGCAACCGAAGAACAAGCAAGAACAATAGTATAATCAATCTAAAATTGCGGATAAAAGTTGAAGGGAAACAAAGATGGAGTCTTATTGACGATCTTGACAAGGTGGTCATCCCAAAGACAACTCGCAGGATCAAGTTTGCACTTGGCTAACTAATCAAATAAAACCCAAGCCCCTAAAGAGCCAATGGCTGGGTATTTATGAGAGTTAGGGACGTGGTAACCACGTCCAAAACAGTAGGAGACCAACTACAACTCTATTACAAGGCCCAAAGCCCAAGTCTTCTCGGATTGGAAAAGTGTCGCCACTTGTTTTGCAGATTCCCGTTGACTCGTAAGGAATTTGGACATGAGGCCGGATCCGTTGGAAAGAGGACGACGAAACCTTTCAAACCAGTACTCATAGACCCCAAACACCCTTGTGGATCAAAAGCTATGGTCATTTTAAGTTGGTGCTGTCCCGGAGGCCGAATCCGAGTTGAACTTGTGCACCGGAAGAATTGGCTTCATGCTTGACGTTTGGGAGTCCTCCTTGGTTCCTAAGGACAATAAAATCATCACAAGGATTAAATAGCACTCAATTCATTAAATTATTTGTATGCAACCCGAGGAGCGCATTCACCTGGCAATTGAATTCACGTGCGCGAGCTCGAGTAATTGGCCCTTGTATTACATTATTGGTTTCAATTGGGTATGTAGGCATGGCCGTATCCATGGTAGTAGTGATGTCCTCATCACCTGGACTCGCGTCCTTCAGAGAAATACAAGCTCGCCTCACGAACTGGAGTAGGGACGTTCGGCCCGAACTAGTATACGACTTGGACTCCCTGAGTCTAACCATTCGGGGGGTGGGAGCGCGCGACCCCCTAGATCTACAAAACGTATTGCCGGTAATCGAAACGCCGACACAAAGTCTTTCGAAAACTTCTAACTATACAAGTGGACCTCTCCAGTTTTTACCCTACACCATCCCTTCCCTTAACAAAGGCGAAGTATGAGACCGACATAACGTTGGACGGGTACCATGCCACAGCACCGGTACGCTCCCCTTTCAAGCTACACAAAAGGTGTAGTTGACACCCCGAGGTACCACAAGCAAGTTATTAGTAACTTAATCAACTAGGTCCGTCCCATTACAGACATGTGGTTGCACGTTTGACTCAGTTCAAAGGCTTGCAAGGTTAAATCTTTAGGGTGATCAGGGCAAGACTACCCGAAGAACCAAATCAACGTTCCCGGTGCCACAACTGGCCCACCCGATCATTCTTGCCACATGCCCCGGTCGAAAAACTATTTATCAAACCCCCAGTTGATTACCATGCACCACGTGCCATCAACATCATCATCAATAACACATGACTCTTCTCCAAAACAGGTTCCATATCTCATTAAGTCAATATTAACATTTAATTGTCAAAACCATGTCATGTCCACGTGGAAGGTCTAAGCGTTATACTACAACGGTCTACATACCCATGTTGGCAAATTTAATAATGTCCAACTAAGTAATCCACAACTAGGGTGACAAGGGGTTCATGGCATACAATTATCTATGTCAAGGTGTCATACCACAACTAGTTGTTAGCTAATCCCAGAATTGATCAAAATAAATTCTAATTTAATTAGCATGCAATACTTTGAAACAACATAATATCAAAAGAATGGGAAACTGACGAAGAACGCGGCGGAAACTGACGAAGAACGCGGCGGAAACCTAATCCAACTACGGCGAGCTCTCGCGGGTAGGCGGCGGCGACTTGACCGGCGTGGGTTGGGGCTAAGGGTGCGCAAAGAAGTGGGCTACACGCTGGCGGCGGTGGCGCAATAAATAGGGGCCTCGGCTTCTGTGAATCTCGCGGAGACCGAGGTCCACCAGGAGGTTGCGGCGGAATCCGAATCCATTTCGGATTAGGCGACGTGGCTCAGCGAGAGCCGTTGAATCAAGATCCAACGGTCACGCGGTTTGGGCTCGGGTTCGGCTCAGTGACTTGGTTGGCTCGGTCGGACTCGGGCTCGGGTGACGTGGCTCGATCTCGGCTATTGGATCAAGATCCAACGGTCGAGACGTTTAGGGTTTCGGCCGACTGGGTTCGGCTCGGACGTGGCTCGATTTGGGTTTGGGTCGGACCCGGACTCGAGATCGACTCGGGCTCGGTCGGTGGAACAGTACAAACCCACTCGGATTTTCCAGCGATTAAATAATTAAAAAATTTCCAGTAATTCATTTAATTAGAGAAAAATAGCAAAATACTTAGAAAAATTCCAGAAAAATTCTTGAAAATATTTAGGGCATTTGGGGCTTGAATAAAATATTTCCAACAAAACTTTATTTGAAAATTTTATTTATTTAATTATCTCAAAAGAGAATAAATCCAAATTAAATCAAAATAAATCAAAATAAATTCCAGAAAATTCTAAAATTCACAAAAGTGCAAAATGACATTTAAATTCATGAAAAGCAAAAATTGGGGTGTTACAAAAGGTATGTAGACCGCTGCATAACTTGTTAGAAAGCAAAATCTCATCTTTAACCCCGCGGTTTGTATATGCCTCTACCTGTTCTTTCTTTACCTTGGGAAGATATTTCAATGGATTTTGTTTTAAGATTGCCTAGAAGTAAGAAGGGGAGGGATAGTATATTTGTTGTGGTTGATAGATTCTCTAAGATGGCTCATTTCATACCATGCCATAAAACTGATGATGCTACTCACATTGCTGATCTTTTCTTTCGTGAAATTGTTCGCTTGCATGGTGTGCCAAATACAATTGTTTCAGATAGAGATGCTAAATTTCTTAGTTATTTCTGGAGAATTCTATGGGCTAAATTGGGGACTAAATTATTATTCTCAACTACTTGTCATCCCAAAACTGATGGACAAACTGAGGTTGTTAATAGAACCCTATCTACCATGCTTAGGGCTGTGTTAAAAAAGAACATTAAAATGTGAGAGGAATGCTTGCCTCATGTTGAGTTTGCTTACAATAGATCAAAGCATTCCACTGCCAAGATGTGCCCTTTTGAGATTGTATATGGTTTTGTGCCTCGTGCTCCAATTGATTTATTGCCATTACCATCTTCTGAAAGTATTAATTTTGATGCTAAGCAACGTACTGATTTAATGATAAAAATGCATGAGTCCACAAAAGAGAACATTGAAAGAATGAATGCTAAATATAAACTTGCTGGTAGTGAAGGAAGAAAGCATGTGACTTTTGAACCTGGTGATCTTGTTTGGTTGCATTTGCGTAAAGATCGTTTTCCTGATTTAAGAAAATCTAAATTAATGCCAAGAGCTGATGGTCCATTTAAAGTTCTTAAACGGATTAACGATAATGCATATAAGCTTGAGTTGCCTGCAGATTTTGGGGTTAGTCCCACATTTAACATTGCAGATTTGAAGCCGTACTTGGGTTCCGAGGAGGAGCTTGAGTCGAGGACGACTCAAATACAAGAAGGGGAGGATGATGAGGACATCACTACCATGGATACGGCCATGCCTACATACCCAATTGAAACCAATAATATAAAACAAGGGCCAATTACTCGAGCTCGCGCACGTCAATTCAATTGCCAGGTGAATGCGCACCTCGGGTTGCACACAAATAATTTAATGAATGAAATGTTATTTAATCCTTGTGATGATTTTATTGTCCTTAGGAACCAAGGAGAAGGACTCCCACATGTCAAGCATGAAGCCAATTCTTCCGGTGCAAAAGTTCAACTCGGATTCGGCCTCCGGGACAGCACCAACTTAAATCGACCATAACGTTTGATCCACAAGGGTGTTTGGGGTCTATGAGTACTGGTTTGAAAGGTTTCGTCGTCCTATTTCCAACGGATCTGGCCTCATGTCCAAATTCCTTACGAGTCAACGGGAATCTGCAAAACAACTTCGGTCATCCTTCCAAATCCGAGTCAAACTAGGAATAAGAGTCCTAGTCGGCCTTGGAGGTGTTTTGGACGCCCCAAGCTTGGTTTTGGCCTCCTATTTCTCCTATATCTAGGGGGTCCCCCAAAATAACTTGGGTTTAGTTATTTGATAGTTTATCATTTTGCTACTATTTTGAGTCTTTTAGACGTGCTCATCGGCCGCCTAACAAGCTCCTTGTATTGGAACCCCAACTTTTTCTATACTTCATCCATATTTGTAATTTTAGATTGCTTTTGCCTTGTTCTTGCTTGTTCTTCGATTGCTTGCAGGAATTGATCTTTGTGATCAGGTTGATCGTGCCCACAGCAAGGTCGATAACCCTCTGGAGTTGGTTTAGCGATTGCTAAGGCGCATCGTCGTTGTACGTTGTAGTCGGATCGTCAAAGTCGTCTCCACCCAAATCGAAGGTTATCATTCTCATCGAAAGATCGGGACACCCAATGTTACATCAGTATTGCAATTTGAGAATTGTTCTCAAACATGAAAAGAAGGACTATGTTCTAGAGAATCCAATTCCTAATGAACCAGCCGAAAATGCTCCTCGCAATTTGAAAGTTGAATATGAAAAACATGTTAATGCTTCTGTAGAGGTTAGCTGTCTCATGCTTGTCACTATGGACTCTGAGCTGCAAAAGCAATATGAGGACCAAGATGCTTACAATATGATTGTGGGCTTGAAGCGCATGTTTGGGAATCAAGCAAGAGCTGAGAGGTATGGTATCTCAAAGCTTCTCTTTGCTTGTAAGTTAGCCGAAGGTAGTTCGGTCAGCCCACATATAATCAAAATGATTGGCTACATTGGGAGATTGGAAAAACTTGAGTTTCCCCTTAGCATTGGTTTGGCTACAGATGTCATTCTCCAGTCTCTGCCTCAGAGCTTTGAGCCATTCATTATGAATTTTCATATGAATAGCATGGAGAAGAGCCTGACCGAACTGCATGGAATGCTCAAGGATGCAGAAGAAAGCATTAAGAAAAAACCGAATCATGTGATGATGGTTCAGAAAACAACTACATTCAAAAAGAGGAAGGCTAAGGCTATGGTTAAGGGCAAGGGCAAGGCTCAAAATGAGATCTCGAGCCTCAAGAATAAGCTTCAGAAGCATAAAGTTGCCCCTCAGCCTGAAACCCAATGCTTCTATTGCAAGAAGTCAGGACATTGGAAACGGAACTGCGAAAAGTACCTAATAGTACCACCTTGCTTGTGGAGGGGAGAGAATACCACCTTAAAAGGGAGAGCAACCCTCCCCCCATCAGGCTAATCTTTTGGGGTCCACATGGGACTCTTATGGCCTGGCTATGGTAGCCAAGGTGTGTATTTCCCTCGTTGGGCCAAGGCCCACGCCCCTGGGCCAGTTGAGCAGTCCGCTCGCCGGGCGAGGCACGTGCGCCATACGGCTGGGCCGCGAAGGGCACGATGCGCACCTGGGAGGGAAGCATCAGTACCTGGCAGATAAGAAGAGTGGAAATGTGGCTTCCGCTTCAGGTATTAATGTTATAGAAATTAATCTTGCTACTTCTTCTCATCTCATGGGTATATGATACCGATTCGGTTGCTCATATTTGCAATTCGATACAGGGGCTGATAAAGAGTAGAGTCTTGGCAAAAGGAGAAGTGGATGTTCGCGTGGCGAATAAAGCAAGAGTTGCTAGTCTTGCCGTTGGCACCTACCCACTGCATTTGCCTTCAGGATTAGTTTTAGAACTTAATAATTGTTATTTTGTTCCGGCTTTGAGTAGAAACATTATTTCATCTTCTTGTTTGGAACATGAAGGTTATGAATTCAGAATAAAGAACTTTGTTTGTTCAATATTTTTGAATGATAGTATTATGGTCGTTGCCCCATGGTAGATGGGTTGTACGTCCTTGAACTCAAAGAAAAACCCATCTATAACATTAATGTCAAAATGCCTCAGCCAAATAATTTGGACCCTACCTTTTTATGGCATTGTCGCTTAGGTCACGTAAATGAGAAGCGCATGAAGAAGCTCCATTGTGATGGACTTCTCACCTCATTTGATTTTGAATCATTTGAAACATGTGAATCTTGTTTACTTGGCAAAATGACAAAAGCCCCTTTCATAGGTTTTAGTGGAGGGCGAATGAATTGTTGGCCTTAGTACATACAGATGTATGTGGACCAATGAGCTCGATTGCTAGAGGTGGGTTTTAGTACTTTGTCACTTTTACTGATGACTTTAGTAGATATGGATATATCTACTTAATGAGGCATAAATCTGAAATTTTTGAAAAGTTCAAAGAGTTTCAGAACGAAGTACAAAATCAACTTGGCAAATCAATAAAACACTTACGATCAGATCGTGGTGGTGAATACTTGAGCCAAGAGTTTGATGATCATCTAAAGCAATATGGAATCGTTCCACAACTTACTCCGCCAGGAACGCTTCAATGGAATGGTGTGTCCGAACGACGGAACCGAACTTTGTTAGACATGGTTCGGTCAATGATAAGCCAAACAAATCTGCCATTATCTTTCTGGGGTTTCGATCTAGAGACAGCTGCGTTCACATTGAATAAGGTCCCATTAAATTCCGTTGAGAAGACGTCATATGAGATATGGACCGGGAGAAGTCCCATGTTGTCATTTCTCAAGATATGGGGATGCGAGGCTTATGTAAAACGTTTGCAATAAGATAAACTCGCACCTAAATCAGAAAAATGCTTCTTTGTGGGGTATCATAAAGAAACAAAAGGATATTACTTTTACAAAAGAAACGAGAACAAAGTTTTTGTTGCTCGAAATGGTGTCTTTTTGGAGAAAGAGTTTCTTTCCAAAGAAATCAGTGGGAGTAATGTGCATCTCGATGAAATTAGAGAATCGCATGAATATGTTCAAGCTACCACTGAACCTTCACAAGATGTACAAAGTGGTGTATAACCTGTGGAAGAGACACCAGCCCTACGTAGGTCGGGGAGGCCGCATCATGAACCCATAAGATATGGACATGACGTATTATTGTTGGACAATGATGAGCCCATGACTTATAAAGAAGCGATGATGGACCCAAACTCCGAAAAATGGCTTGGTGCCATGAGATCCGAAATTCAATCCATGCATGACAATCAAGTTTGGAACTTGGTGGATCCTCCTCATGGTGTAAAAACCATTAAGTGCAAATGTATTTTCAAAAAGAAAATAGACATGGATGGAAATGTTCAGATCTATAAGGCACGGTTGGTGGCAAAGGGTTTCAAACAACTTCAAGGAATTGACTATGATGAAACTTTCTCACCGGTAGCCATTCTTAAGTCTGTTCGGATCATTTTAGCTATTGTTGCATATTTCGATTATTAAATTTGGCAGATGGACGTCAAAACAGCTTTCCTTAATGGGAATCTTTCTGAGGATGTATACATGATACAACCTGAAGGTTTTGTTGATCCTAAAAATGCTAAAAAGGTATGCAAACTTCAAAGATCCATTTATGGGTTGAAGCAAGCATCTCGGAGTTGGAACATTCGTTTTGATGAAGTAGTCAAAGGATTTAACTTCATCAAAAATGAAGAAGAGCCTTGTGTTTACAAGAAAGCTAGTGGGAGCGCACTTGTGTTTCTGATCTTGTATGTGGATGACATATTGTTGATCGGGAATAATATTCCTATATTTGAAGATGTTAAGATTTCGTTGAAAAGGAGTTTTTCAATGAAGGACTTAGGAGAAGCATGTTATATCTTGGGCATAAAGATCTATAGAGATAGATTAAAAAGATTGGTTGGATTAAGCCAAGAAACGTACATTGACAAGGTATTGAAGAGATTCAATATGCATGAATCCAAAAGAGGTTTCATGCCAATGTCACATGGCATCAGTCTTAGCAAGAATCATTGTCCCTCGACAACTGATGAGCGAGACAGGATGAGCAAGATTCCATACGCTTCAGCTATTGGGTCTATTATGTATGCCATAATCTGTACGCGCCCAGATATCTCATATGCTCTAAGTGTCACGAGCAGATACCAAGCGGATCCCGGTGATGGTCATTGGATAGCCGTGAAAAATATTCTAGAGTATTCGAGAAGAACTAAGGATATGTTCCTAGTTTTTAGAGGTGAGGAAGAACTGGTTGTAAAGGGTTACACCGATGCAAGCTTCCAAACTAACAAAGATGATTTTCGATCGCAATCTGGGTTTGTATTTACACTAAATGGAGGAGCAGAAAGCTACCAAAGCACGGTGGTCGACTCTACAACAGAAGCAGAGTACATTGCAGCTTCAGAGGCCGCAAAAGAAGCTGTGTGGATAAAAAAGTTCATCTCAGAGCTTGGTGTGGTTGCTAGTGCCTCTAGTCCACTTGATCTCTATTGTGATAATAGTGGTGCCATTGCACAAGCAAAAGAGCCTAGATCACATCAGAAGTCCAAACACATACTCCGACGCTTTCACCTTATTCGCGAGATTGTGAATAGAGGTGACGTGAAGATATGCAAAGTAGACACGGAAGCTAATGTGGTTGATCCGTTAACGAAGCCTCTTCCACAGCCTAAGCATGAGGCGCACACAAGGTCTATTGGTATTAGATGCTTAATTGACTAACTCAAGTGCAAGTGGGAGATTGTTAGTGTTATGCCCTTGAGGCAGTCATATAGATGATTGTAACATGACTATCTTTATGAATAATAATATGATTATTGGTCCAATAAATGTATATCATTATATTGATCAGTAAGTATATGACTTGCTTATGAAACTCTTTACTCATTGATATAATTCTGTAAGTATCTTTGATCTGATATCATCGTAGTGGACAATGATGAATAGATCAGCACATTCACTGATCGATGATCATGTTTCATAGATCATGGGATATAGAGATATCATTAATACATTGTGAAAACATGTTGAAGAACATGGGTTAGATAGACCCACAATGAGACACTACGAGAATGTTACATTCTTGTGTATCATCAGTGTATCTCATACATAGTAGATGTATGATCCTTAGACCTGAGATTGTCACATTCCCTAAATATGTAATAGTTTACCTTAGGGTTACCAAACACTATTTCCTAACCGGATAGTTATAAAGGTAACTTTCATGTTTACTATGAAACATGAAGAGGGAAGTGAGCAGTCAAGATGGAATTTGCCACTCTAGTGTAACGGAGATATATGTCTAGGCCACTTGTGTGATATGATTAAGGAAGTGCATGGCCATGCCGTGATTGAGAAGTCAATCACAACTTATTAATATATCACGGATACGAGAGATGGATTGAACTGTCAAAGGATGACATGCTTCTCGCCTTGAGTTCGATCTTCATATAGTTTGGCAAAGGGATTATTACATCGCATTTTTGATCATATGCGCTTGGGGAGTTAGCATGCTCGCAAGGAGCCGCTTACCAACTATTGGATTAGAAAAGGATTTTCCGAATCTATGTCCAAATGCGCATGAACTCTGCTGTGGTCACACACTTAATCGGCCGAACGCATTAACCGGATTGATCCGTAATTAATGGACCTCGTGGGCTTAACGCGCTTATGGGCCCTGGCTTAGGGTTTCGTCGCATGGCTATATAAGGAGAGGAGAAGGGTGGGTGTCATACACCTCTTCCGTCCAGAACCCTAGCCTCCACCACTCATTGCCCCTGCCGAGCTTACCTTGCTTGCACGCACACGGCCGCCGCTCCATCCTCTGACGTGTGGATCATTGTGGGTGACGCTGGGCTGTTAACAAGCGGCGTGGAGGACGATCCGCGGCGAGGATGATCCGCGGTGAGGACGATCCGCAGCGAGGACGATCCACTACATCAACGCGCGAAGGATTTCGCAACTGCGCGTCTAGTGGTAATTGATCTATGATCACCTTCTTGCGAGTAGCTTTTCTGTTTTGCGGTAGAAATTTTAATTTGTGCTAGAGTAGCATACCGCGTTCCTCAACAATACCATGCTGTCCCAACTTGATTTCAAAAATTTTGGATTGGAAACGATTAAAGAGCAATATGTGCATCATGATTATTTTAAAGATGTGTTGCTAAATTGTAAAGAGAAAAAACATGGAATAAATTTGTCCTCAATAATGTGTTTGTGTTTAGAGCAAACAAACTATGCATTCCAGCTAGTTCTGTCCGTTTGTTATTGCTACAGGAAGCGCATGGAGGAGGACTGATGGGACACTTTGGTGTGAAGAAGACGAAACACATCCTTGCTAGCCAGTTCTTTTGGCCCAAGATGAGACGGGACATGGAACGTTTCGTCACTCGGTGCACGACATATAAAAAAGGTAAGTCACGACTTAATCCACATGGTTTATACATGCCTCTACTTGTTCCTAGTGTACCTTAGGAGGATATTTCTATGGACTTTGTTTTAGGACTTCCTAGAACAAAGGAGGAGAGGGATAGCATTTTTGTTGTGGTGGATAAATTTTCAAAAATGGCACACTTCATACCTTGTCGCAAAAGCGACGATGCTACCAACATTGCTGATTTATTCTTTCGTGAAATTGTTCGCTTGCATGGTGTGCAAAACACAATAGTTTCAGATCGTGACACTAAATTCCTAAGTCATTTTTGGAGAACTTTGTGGGCTAAGTTGGGAACTAAGCTTTTATTTTCTACTACTTGTCATCCCCAAACAAATGGACAAACTGAAGTCGTTAATAGGACTTTATCTACCATGCCTATGGCTATTTTGAAGAAGAACATAAAATTATGGGAAGAATGTTTGCCTCATATTGAGTTTCTTATAATCGATCAATGCATTCTACTACTAAAATGTGCCCTTTTGAGATTGTGTATGGGTTTGTGCCTCGTGCTCCCATTAATTCGTTACCTCTTCCATCTTCAGAGAAATTGAATTTTGATGCTAAACAACGTGCTGATTTGAATATGAAACTGCATGAGACAACTAAAGAAAACATAGAGCGCATGCATGCAAAATATACACTTGCCGGTAGCAAAGGAAGCATATTATTTTTGAACCTGAAGATTTAGTTTGGTTGCACTTGCGAAAAGATCGCTTTCCTGAGTTACGAAAATCTAAGTTGATGCCTCGAGCTGATGGTCCTTTCAAAGTATTGAAAAGGATTAATGATAATGCATATAAGCTTGAGCTGCCTGCAGATTTTGGGGTTAGTCCCACTTTCAACATTGCAGATCTAAAGCCATACTTAGGAGAAGAGGATATGAGCTTCAGTCGAGGATGACTCAAATGCAAGAAGGGGAGGATGATGAGGACATCACTACCATGAATACGACCATGCTTACACATCCAATTGAAATCAATGATGTAATACAATGACCAATTACTCAAGCTCGTGCACGTTAATTGAATTACCAAGTGAATACGTTCCACGGGTTGCATACAAATAATTTAATAGATGGAATACTATTTAATCCTTTTAATGATTTTAATGTCCTTAGGAACCAAGGGGAAGGACCTCCACACGTCAAGCATGAAGCCAATTCTTCCGGTGCACAAGATCTACTCGGATTCGACCTCCTGGACAGCACCAACTTCAAATGGCCGTAACTTTTGATCCAGAAGGTTGTTTGGGGTTTATGAGTACTAGTTTGAAATATCTCTTCATCCTCTTCCCAACGGATCCGGCCCCACCTCCAAATTCGTTCTGAGTCGACGGGAATATGCAAAACAAGTTCGGTCATCTTTCCAAATCCAAGTAGAACAAGGAATAGGAGTCCTACTCGGCTATGGTTGTGTTTTGGATGACCATAGCATGGTTTTGGACCCTTATTTCTCCTATATATAGCTATGGAGTTCCCCAAAATAATTTGGGTTTTGGTTATTTGATAGTTTAGCCTGTTGCTACTATTTTGAGTCTTTTAGACGTGCTCAACGGCCGCCTAACAAGCTCCTTCTATCGGAACCCCAACTTTTCAATAGTTCATCTATATTTGCAATTTTAGATTTATTTTGCCTTGTCTTGCTTGTTCTTCGATTGCTTGCAGGAATTGATCTTCGTGATCAGGTTGATCGTGCCCACGGCAAGGTCAATAACCATCTGGAGTTGGTTTAGCGATTGCTAAGTCGCATCGTCGTTGTACGTTGTAGTCTGATCGTAAAAGTCAATTCCACCCAAATCGAAGATTATCACTCTCATCGAAAGATCGGGGCACCCAATGTTACATCGGTAGATCTAGTAGCAAATCTAGTTAGATGTAGGTAGAAATTATTCGTTGTTTAATTTTTTGAGCAATAACTTATGATTGAGTAGAAATAATTTTAGATCTAAGTTTGTGTAAATGTTTTATATCGATAAAAGTACGTCCATATATATATATATATATATATATATTCGTTTCTTAGGAATGTAGTTGGGTAGATATAGCGAATGTAGTTAGATGTAGGTAGAGTAGAAATTAATTGTAGAGAATGGAGTTAGAGTAGTAATTATTTTGTTGTTTAATTTTTTAGCAGTAAACTATGATTGAGTAGTTATATATATATGGATGTACTTGTATAGGTATAAAATATCTATATTCACTAGATCTACGCACATAAACATATATATATATATATATATTCATTTCTTTGGAATGTAGTAGGGTAGATATAGCGATTGTAGTTAGATGTACGTAGATATGTATTGTTAGGAATGTAGTTATATTTTGTATGAATAGATATATATTTTTGTAGCATATAGATGTAGTTATATTAGGTGTCATAGTATTTTTTACGGAAAGTAATTAATTCGCGGGTGAATGAATAGATTCGCAGATATGGCAGAACGAGTTCCATTTAGAATGTATTATGGAGAAGAGGTTGTAATGTATGGTTTGGAGGGCGCGGATCTAAGTAACTTCCAGTATGTGGGCAGAAGTTTGAGTAGGGTCGAAGAGCGCACATTTTCTTCTGTGTAGAAGTGGTTGTATTATACTTTTCGGATGGAACAAGAGAAGTGGCAGCTTAAGGTATTTTGCATATGTAGTATGCAAAACGATCGTATATGTTGGGAGCTAGTTGAGCTGAAAGGAACCGCATCGTGGAGATCATATGCGAGTAGCGTGACGCCCCAGTTGTGCCAGAGTTGCCCCGGCCGAAATACGACTGCAACCTTCTGGCGAAGATGATGCAGTCTACGACGGAGATACAGCCGCCCGGGGTCACTACTGTTGTGCCCGCTGCTACGAGGTAAACCAATTGGTGTCCATACAAATTAGGGTAACACTACCATTTCATGCATCGTTCTTTGTTTTTTTAGCACAAGGACAGGTGTTGCTTCTTCCAATGGATCGACGGGCTGGAACAATGTGACGATGAATTTATCTACAACTGCCACGACGCCTACAGCACTTCGCCCGAGAACTTCACCCGGTGGGAGAAGCTGCCGGGATATGTCTCCTATATAGATCGACCGGAGTTAAAGGTAGGTGGGCAAGGGACGAACCAATTGGTGAGTTTCATGCGACATGCTCATGTTTCACTCACAAAGTAGTAATTCTAAAACAGTTCATCGCATACAGGACTTTAAAAAGAAACTTGCAAAGTCAAAAGAGAAACCTCCTCCTCAAGGGCCACCCGAAAGCCCCGAATTGTGCGAACACGGCCTGCAGGCAGTGGTTAATACCTACCACGAGGATCTAGCGGACCGAAGATTCTATCGGTGCCCTTTGGCCGAGTATGAATGGTGCTGATACTTCAACTGGGTGGACCCCGAGATGTACCACCCACATCTCAAACTTTCCGTCTGGGATAACTGGGGGGAGCAACCCTTGTCGTGGTGCTACCACCTCCTAGAAAGGCTAAACCCGAGTAGGCATACAGTATTATTCAACGACCACAGCGGGCATATTATATTGACTGCAGGGCACACCTCCAGTTGTACAACGACAAGCCCAACACACACCTCCTGCACCATATAGTGGAGTGCGAGCTGAAACAGAAGAAGCATCTCGGCAAGTCTCCGAAAGTGCATGAGGGTTCCTCCTCTCGAAGAGAAAGGGAAAAGGGGAAGCAACCAGCCGACGTACGCACTACGGAACAAATCCTTGACGGATTACAAAGACCATCCGGAAACACAGGTGATTTTAACAAAGGGGACGCGGGGAATTAGGAGGGAAGAGATGTCAGGACCCGAATTTACAAATCCGAACACAGGTGAGTACTTGGTACTCAGCAAGTCATGCACAGAATGCAAGCTAATATACTACATGCATGGCTTGATACAAAGGAATAGCTCAAGGTATAATTGCATAAACATCATTTGACAAGTATCATAATAGGTTCGAAAGCAGTAGAAACAGCATAAGACCAATAACTTTTCCAGGAGTTAAATAAACATCTTTCCCATTCCTAATCCATATTTTCATCAACATCATTATTAAACCAAACCCAACCTTTCACGTCCAAGTTATTTTTAAGAAAGTCTAACCCTTGACTGTAATTCCCGAGCGATGTCCAATGCCGCGGACACGGCTATTCGAATAGATTTTACACTCTGCAGAGGTTATGCACTTTACCCACAAGATACAGCCAAACACCACAAAGGCGTGTGTCCGTAACAAAGTCTTTCGGAAACTTCTAACAGCACAAGTGGTCCTCCCCGGTGTTGCACACTAACCCTTCCCTTAGCGAAGGCGAAGTTTAGGTCAATCCACCGTTAGATGGGTACCTGGCCGCAGCCCCGGTACGCTCCCCCGTACAACTACACAAAAGGTGTAGTTGACACCCAGAGGTCCCACAGGTACGTTATTAGTAACTTAATCAACTAGGTCCGTCCCATTATAGACATGTGGTTGCACGTTTGACTCAGTTCAAAGGCTTGCAATGTTAAGTCCTTAGGGTGACCAGGGCAAGACTACCCGAAGAACCAAAACAACGTTCCCGGTGCCACAACTGGCCCACCCGATCATTCTTGCCACATGCCCCGGTCAAAATCTATTTATCAAACCCCCAGTTGATTATCATGCACCACGTGCCATCGACATCACAACACATGATACCTTTCCAAAACAGGTTCAATATATCATTAAGTCAATATTAACGTTTGATAGTCCAAAGCATTTCACGTGGTAAGGCTCGGTCTAACTACTCATGTTGGCAATTTAATAATGTCCAACTAGTAATCCACAACTAGGGTGACAAGGGGTCATGGCACATATTTAATTAACCAAGGTGTCATACAGCAATTTGGCATTTATCTAATTTCCCATAATTACATAAAGCATTTTCTAATTAAACTAGCATGCAATAATTTAAATCCAATTAATTTCAAAAATAGGATCAACATGGTCAAAGCACAACTTGCCTTCAAAGAGTGCTTGTTCTGGGTCCTGAGCTGGCTCCTGGGTCAACACTTCACCTTCGAAACCTTCGGGCACTTCAACGTCTACTCGTAAAGCGTGCAAATAGCAATAAATAAATAAACAGTATACAAAAATTGTCCAAACATCCAAATAAAGCTCATAAAAAATAGAGAGCATAATTTTATGAATTTTTAGAAACTGGAATCATCAAATTCGGAGTTAAAATGCAAAAGTTATAACCGTTTAAAGTTTAAAGAAATCATTAATTAATTATAAACAGAGAAATATTCATCATCAAAAATTAATTAAAATTCATATTTGAGTAGGTCTCATTTTCATGAAAATTTAGAAATTTGAATCACTCAAATCGGAGTTGAAACGCAAAAGTTGTAAGTATTTGAAGTTTGAATCCAATTTTGAAATCACTAATTCGAATTAATAAATCATTTTCTTTTTCGGAAATTAATTATTGCGTCAGCAGTGACACGTGGACCAATCGGGAGCCGCCACGCCGCCTCGGGTCCATGGACCTAGCGCACAGTTGGGCTCGGTCCACCGTGGACCCGATCCACGGCTCGTGTCTCTGATAAGTGGGCCCTACCGGTGACGTCAGCATGACGTCAGCACACGGCTCGGCCGAGTGGGCTGACAGGCGGGCCCCACCGTGACGTCAGCGTGACGTCATGGTACGGTTTAACTGGCCGCCGTCACACGGGCCGCGTGACGCCACTACCGACGCCGGCTGGCGTGGCAAGCCGACCGCGACGGTCAGTCTCCTCGCCACGTGGCGTGATCTCGGCCGTTGATTTTGAAATCAACGGCCCAGATTAGATCTGGATTAACGCAGTAGAAAACTACTCGGCTGATCTGGACCGTTCGATCTTGATCGGACGGTCAAGATCCAATCTAACATTTACAACGCGGCTAACCCTAGCCGTTCGATCTAAATCTAACGGCTGAGATTGGATCTAGTGCGGTGCGGTTCTAGCTACGTGGCACAATCTAAGCCGTTGGATCTAGATCCAACGGTTGGAAACAGATCTAGGAATTAGAACGTGGGATCTCACTGGGGGTGACGTGGCGCGATCTGGGCCCTAGGATCTGGATCGGACGGCTGAGAGAGCTCGATCAACGGCGATGGCGCGCGGCGGAGCTGGCTCACCGGAGACGAGGACGGCGACACGCCCGACGGCGTTGCGGGGCTCCTCCGGCGAAGTGAAAGGTACACACCGACGCAGCTCCTCCTCGCGGTTCCGGATCTGGGCTCAACGGCGTAGGAGAATGGCGGACGACGGCGGAAACAACGGAAGACCGCGGCGGAACACACAATCAACTCCGGCGAGCGATTGCGGCGCAACCACGGCGGCTCAGGCTAGGTGGGCTAGGGCTACAGGTGCGCACGGAAGTCGGCAACACGACAGTGGCGGCGGCGCATTAAATAGGGCCCTCGGCGTCCGTGAAACACGCGGAAACCGAGGCCCACTCCGTTGCAGCGGCGGAATCCGAGTTGGATTCGGATTAGGTGACGTGGCTCAACGTGAGCCGTTGGATCAAGATCCAACGGTGCGAGGGTTTGGGCTCGGGTCTGGCTCGGCGACCTGGCTGGCTCGATCGGGCTCGGGTTCGGGTGACGTGGCTCAATCGTGGCCGTTGGATCAAGATCCAACGGTCACGCGGGTTAGGGTTCGGCCGAGCGGGTTTGACCGGAACAGCTGGCTCGGGTCGGACTCGAGTCTGACTCGGACTCGGGTCCGGTCGGATGAACAGTGCAAACCCACTCGATTTTCCAGCGATTAAATATTCAAATTAAATCCCATAAATTCATTTAATTTATTAAAAATAGCAAAACACTCAGAAAAATTCCAGAAAAATTCTGGAAAATATTTTGGGGCATTTTGGACTCAAATAAAATATTTCCAACAAAACTTTATTTGCAAAGTTAAATTCTTTAATTATTTCAAAAGGGAATAAATTCAAATAAATTCCAAATAAATTCCAAAAAATTCACCAAAGTGCCAAATCACATTTAAATTCATGAAAAGCAAAACTTTGCGGTGTTACAAACCTCCCCCCTTAACAGAATCTCATCACCGAGAGTCAGGGCTTACTAAAGAATAGGTTTGGAAACTCTTTCTTCAAATCCACTTCGCGCTCCCACGTCGCTTCACTCTCCGCATGGTTGCTCCATTGAACTCTGCAGAAACGGGTTGACTTGTTTCTCGTTTCTCGATCCATGGTGTCCAGAATCTTCACGGGGTACTCCTTGTAAGTCAGATCTTCTTGTAGCTCAATTGACTATAGCGGTGTCTGCTCATCTGGCACTCGAAGACACTTCTTCAGCTGGGACACGTGGAACACGTCATGCACTCCTGCTAGTGATTGCGGTAACTCCAGCTGGTATGCAACTTCACCTCTACGGCTGAGAACCTTAAATGGTCCAACATATCTCGGCGCGAGTTTTCCTTTGGCATGAAATCTCTTAACTCCTCTGAGTGGTGTGACTCTGAGATACACGAAGTCTTCCGGTTCAAAACTCAGGTCTCGGCGACGGTTATCGGTATAACTCTTCTATCGTGATTGGGCTATCTTCAATCTGTTCTTCGGCTTCTTGGAGAATGTCCGGTCCGAAGACACGACGTTCACCTGTTTCATTCCAGTTCAACGGTGTCCGACAGGGTCGACCATACAATGCCTCAAAAGGTGACATCTGTAGGCTGTCCTGATAACTGTTATTGTAGCTGAACTCAGCGTACGGCAGACTTTTATCCCAACAGGTAGCATAAGCCAATGCACAAGCTCGTAGCATGTCCTCTAGAATCTGATTAACTCTTTCTGTTTGTCCATCCGTCTGCGGATGATATGCAGTACTAAAGTTCAAACGGGTTCCCATGGCCTCATGCAGCTTATTCCAGAATCTCGAGGTAAACTGGGTACCTCTGTCCGATACAATCTTCTTCGGCACTCCATGCAAACAAACGATCTTGGTCATATACAATTCTGCCAAATTATCTCCTGAGTAAGTGGTCTTTACTAGAATGAAATGGGCAACCTTAGTCAAGCGGTCCACTATGACCCACATGGAGTAATATCCTCCTTGAGTCTTGGGAAAACCGGTAATGAAGTCCATTCCGATTTCCTCCCATTTCCACTCCGGTATCTTCAACGGCTGTAACAGTCCTGCTGGTCTCTGATGCATTGCCTTGACTCTCTGACATATGTCGCATAGTGCAACATGCTCGGCAACTTCACGCTTCATGCTTGCCCACCAGAATCTTTCCTTCAAATCCTGATACATCTTAGCACTTCCAGGGTGAATTGAATACTTGGAGTCATGGGCTTCTTCTAGGATCAGCTGCTTCAGCTTCTTGTTCGGCACACAAATTCGATTCTCCATCCACATCGTGCCTTGCTCATCCAGCTTGAAGTCCTCTGCCTTGCCTTCATCCATTCTGGACTTAATCCTACGGATCTTGTCATCATCCTTCTGTCCTTCTCGGATCTGATCCTCCAGGGTAGGCTTCACTTCTAATGCGGCCAAGAATCCTTCTGGAACCACTTCAATCTGCATTCTCTTGAAGTCTTTGCATAGCTCGTCCTGATTCATGGCTACCAACATGTTCACAGTATGGCTTTTTCGACTCAAAGCATCAGCCACCACGTTGGCCTTTCCGGGATGGTAGTGGATTCCAACGTTATAATCCTTGATCAACTCTAACCATCTCCTCTGCCTCATGTTCAGGTCTGATTGGGTGAAGATGTACTTGAGACTCTTATGGTCCGTGTATACTTCACATCTGTTTCCAATCAAATAGTGACGCCATAGCTTCAAAGCATGCACTACGGCAGCTAGCTCCAGGTCATGCGTCGGATAATTCTCCTCATGCGGTCTCAACTGTCTGGATGCATAAGCGACGACCTTTCCATTCTGCATCAGCACACATCCAAGTCCTTAGCGCGATGCGTCACAATAAATATCAAAGTTTTGATTAACATCCGGTAGAACTAACACCGGCGCTGATGTTAATCGCTTCTTCAGTTCCTAAAAACCTTTCACGCACTCCGACGTCCATGCAAACTTCTCCTTTTTCAGCAATTGCGTGAGGTTTCGCAATTGTCGAAAAGCCTTCGATGAAGCGGCGGTAGTAACCTGCCATTCCTAGGAAACTCCGGATCTGGGTCACGGTCTTCGGCTGCTCCCAATTAACACAGCTTCTACCTTGCTTGGATCAACGGCGACTCCTTCTACGGTCATTACATGTCCGAGGAATTCCACCTTGTCCTTCCAAAAGTCACACTTGCTGAACTTGGCGAAAAGTTGATGTTCCCTCAGCTTTTCCAACACTCGCCTCAAGTGTTCGGCATGTTCATCCTTTGTCTTGGAGTAGATTAAGATATCATCTATGAACACAACGACAAACTTGTCCAAGTATTCCATGAACACCTTGTTCATCATATTCATGAAATATGCTGGCGCATTTGTCAGACCAAAGGACATAACTGTAAACTCGTAATGTCCATATCTTCGACAAAAATGCGGTCTTCGGAATATCCTCTGATCGGATCTTCAACTGATGGTATCCCGATCTCAGATCAATTTTGGAGAAAACTCTGGCTCCTCTTAGCTGATCAAACAGATCATCAATCCTGGGTAACGGGTACTTATTCTTCACGGTGACTTCATTGAGTGCACGGTAGTCAATGCACATCCTGAAACTCCCGTCCTTCTTTTTGACGAACAGAACTGGCGCTCCCCACGGCGACGAACTTAGTCTGATGAATCCTCAAGAATGAGCGCCTTGTTCACAATCTGGAAAGGTGTGGGTGATCAGTCCCACCTGCAGTCCTGAGTTAAGTCCCTTCATAAAGCGAGACTGTCTGGCTTTATCTGTCGCTACGTCTTCAGGTGCGTAACGTGCAAGCTGTGTGAACTTATTCAGGTATTCGGCCACCGGCTGATTACCTTGCTTCAGTGCTCTAAACTCTTCCTTCTTGAGGTCCATAATTCCTTCAGGCACGTGATACTGGCGAAATGCGACTGTAAACTCCTCCCAAGTGATGTCCTAAGAGTTCTCCTGCGTGGCGCAGAGGTTCTCCCACCATTCTGCGGCGGTACCTTCCAACTGATGTGAAGCGTAGAGTACCTTCTCATTTCCCATGCATTGAGCAATGTGTAGCTTCCTTTCTATTGACCTCAACCAATCATCGGCCTCCAACGGATTGGCATTCCCGGAGAAAGTGGGCGGATGAGTCCTCATGAACTCTGACAGTCTTGTATTCTGGTGTTGTCCCTGATTGACTTGATTAGCGGTGGCCTGAGCAGTGACGTGTTGCATCTGTTGCATCATAGCATGCATCAACTGAGTCTGAGCAGCAAGAAAAGCTCCAAAGTTCTGCATGTCCACTGGCAGTGCTAGGTGGGGTGCAGGTGCTCCATCGTTGGGGTTCCCAGCTGGGCGAGAACCACTTCCATTGCCTCCAAGGTTTCCGCGGGTGTTCACCATCTGTCGATTGCTCCAAGGTTTCAGAGATGAGAGGGAACAAGAATAGACAAGTAGTAGGGAAACTTATGCGGGGGAAAAGTGTAACTCAAAATCCAACTTTATTATTAATAATAACTCGGTATGGTTGCTTACAATGCCTAAAGGCCTTGCAACACATACTGCACACTCAGCAAGCAATGAAAATCCAACGCCTCTAAAGGTAACTCTTATTCTATAACGCGACTCGACGAAGGAGTCCCAATTGCAAAAACCTACGCTCACTTGTCGAGAAAACCTCCACTACCTCCTCGGGGCGGGTGCGACGGCATAGGCGCGAAACAATCGCCATGCCCTGCAACTGCAGCTGTGGTTGACGACGCGGCGTCCTCCTCTGGCTCTGGATCTGGCTGTTGCTGTGGCTGTGGCGCGGGTGCAGGTGGCGCCTCTTCTGGGTCCTCCTCTGGCTCTGGGGCGTCCAACTCCAACACTGGATCGGGGCCCTGTCCATACAGTGCAGTCTCCAGCTCTGCGATCCTTTTCGCAGCATAGGCGACGTACTCACGAGCATTCTCTAAGTGCTTCTTCTCCTCCTCAACCTGCTCGCGAGCCTTCTTCAACTCCTGGACTGTGTCATCGATCAGCTCCTCCTGAGCGGCGACGAATCTGGCTAAGTGAGTGACGGTAGCATCCTCATCCTCTATTGGCTTCCGTTGAGATCTGCTGTCTCGGCGTGGGTGATGACGGAATACTGTGCCTTCCAGCTCCCTGGAGTAAGTGCGAGCGATCTGCTGCATTGCTCGACGCGACACCTCCTGGATTCCCATCTCAAAGGTAGACTTCCTGGCAGTGAAGTGGAAAGGGTGGCTGAACTTCGTCTTATCTCTGGCGTACACTGTGATCTTGATGTCCCATCCTATAACCACTCCTGCCTGCACGAGTGTAGTCCCTCGGTAGAGCGGTCTCTCAAAACCTCCAAGAAACTGAAGCATACGCCACAGCACGGCAGCGTAACCTCCTTCACACTCAGCGTAGTTGTTCTTCATCATCATCTGTCAAAAGATGCCCGCGTAAGAACGCAATGTCGGCGTATTCTACACCAAGGTACCCGCTCCCCCGCGCTAAAAAAGGAATCAAGTGGCAGCCAGGGCGCGCTTGGGCCCACTGCCACGGCAAGAGAAAAACCCATACGGTGGTCGCCCGTGACACGCACGTGGCGTCTGGCCGGGCTGGCGACCAGCAAGGTGATCGCCAGTGAGCGTGGCGTCTGAGCAGCGGCCGGGCGACGATAAGGTGGTCGCCCCGGACACGTGGCGTCTGAGCCAGCCGGGCGTCAGCGAGATCGCCCCCAGCGGACACGTGGCGTACAGGCCAGGCCGCAGGATGTCCAGCGCGGTGGTCGCCCAGTGGGCACGTGACGTACAGTCCTGGCCACTGGCGCACCATCCCCGGGATAGCCCTGTCAAGATCAGGGACATTAAATGCGAATCGTGCGCATTAAATATGGAAGCATGGGAGCTGCAGCGTGGCGGCGCGCCTTCCCCAGGCGCATCATGGCTATGGGAGACGTCACGACTACACCTCACCCCGTGACGGAACGGGCGGCGTTGGTGGATATGGGGCCCAAGGCAGGATTATGACAGGTGCAGCAGACATTAATGGGATGTAAAAACAGTGGCGTGCGCATTAAATGAGCCCATGCCAGTGTAATGATGATGGCTTGCAGTGTAAGCCTCCCATGCGCCCCCGTCAGCCCGAGTATAAAAGGGAGCCGGGGTGCATGGGAGAGAGGGTTCGGTTCGGGCCTTTGGCAGTAGGTTTTCGTTCCTCTAAGCAAGAACACAAGCAATACTAAGAAAGGCAGGACTAGGGCTATTACTCTTCGGAGGGCCTGAACCTGGGTAAAAAACTCCTTGCGTCCCCCCGTTAGCCTGAGTCTCCCGGTGCCCCGATCGTCATCGTCTTCCATTCCGAGGCGATTGCCCCGAAAGCCCCTGTCGAAACCTCATAAGCACCCGTCTCGGAGGTGCCTGTTGGCTAGTACGCCGACAGTGGCGCGCCAGGTAGGGGCTATTGGTGGCTAGATTGCCTACTCTTTTTCACTCAGTTCGGGGCTTAGCAGGAGTAGGGGCGCTTGTCTGCATGGCGGAATCGCATTCCAAGCGCAGCAATCTGCCCGAGGTAAGGGGCGCCCGTAGCCGGTCCCGATGTTCGGAGAGGGGGCCGGGCCACCCGGGCCCCTCCGCCGCGGGAGCGGTGCACTTGGCTCCCGCGCCTGTGGGTCACCGTCTAACGCGGCGCTGGCGCTGGGGACGACACTTCGCGAAGCCTTCAGGCGGCCCGGCTCCTCCTCGATCATCCTCCGGTGACCCTGGGGGACGATACCCCAGCCACTCCTTGGCTGCGGGATATCGTCCACCTGGTGGATGCCGCTCAGCAACAAGTTGAAGCGGCGACCCAGCCGGGGGCTTCCGGCATGAGGCGACAGGGAGCCCGCGCAACCGACGCGCCGGTTTCCAGCCGCCACACGACAATTTCTCCCGGCACCAAGGGCCGGGACAGGGGGAAGGGAGTCCTGGTTGCAACCCCCTCTGTAACGGGGGGATGGGCACGTGACTCCGCTTCTTCCCGCGGTCCCCCCGAGTCTAGGGGGAACCGCGAAGACCTTCGATCGCGCCTTGACGAGAGGCAACGTCGGGCTGACGGTGACTGCGTCGTGTCCTCCGCGAGCGCCATGGGGTGCAAGACGGGGGCTCCTCCTCGGACTCTGGCGAGCGCAGGTCGCACTCCTCATCCTCTCCTCAGATCGAGGGTCGGCGAACGACGCCGCTCCCTACAACGCCGGATGCCAGGCGTTCTCTCTCCGCCGGCAAGCCGCATGGCCGGAGAGGTTCCGCCCGCCTCCTTCGGAAGTATGATGGTACCACTAACCGGAGGAGTTCCTGCAGATCTACACCACGGTGGTGCGTGGCGCGGAGGATCCGAGAAAGTAATGGCCAACTACCTCCCGACATCGCCGACGGCTCGCCTGTCTTGGTCGCTTAACCTCCCGCGAGGCTCAGACACTCGTGGGAAGAGGCAGGCGACATTTTTGTCGCCAACTTTCAGGGCTCTTACGCTCAACCAGGTGTGGAGGACGATCTCCACGCTTTGGAGCGTAAAGAGGGGAGTCCTCGAGAGAGTTCATCCGGCGGTTCAGCCATCGCCGCAACACGATCCGGATTGGAGCGCCGGTGATTATTGCTTCGGAGGGGGTCCGAGACCAGAAGATGCGGGAAAAGATGGCCACGCAGCGCCATCTCAACCACGCCTGAAGAGCCTTCGGCGCGCACAAGTGCGCCAGGGCGGCCGAAGCACGGAAGTGCGCGACAAGGCCTTCTGACTCCGGCGACGCTGGCGCCTCGAAGTCCTCTGACCGCAAGAAGAAGAAGAAGAAGAAACGAAGGGAGGCAACCGCTAGGGAGGTCTTGGTCGCTGAGCCGGAGCCCAAATCCCGGCGTCATGACGATCAGGACCGACGGGACGAGCGCCGGGGCGGGCGCGGCGACCGCAGGGACCGTCGCCGCTTCGCCAAAACGATGGTGGCAAGCCCTATTGCCCCATCCATCGAACAAGCGGACACGACTTGGAGGACTGCCAGGTTGTGTCTAAGTTGGTCGACAGGCGGCTCAAGAAGCGCCGTGATAAAGACCACGAAGACGAAGATGACGAGGATGCGGCTCCGCTAGCCTTCCAGCAGGCGGAGCGCACGGTGGCGTTCATACACGGTGGCTCCTCCACCTACTCATCGAACTCGCAGTACAAGCGAGATCTGAGGCAGGTGTGCGCCACAACGTCATCCTCCGGGGCGGGCCGGCCGTTGAAGTGGTCGAAGCAGCCGATCACTTTCAGCCGGGCCGACCACCCGGAGAACACCTCCGGCCCTGGCCATCTCCCGATCGTGGTGTCTCCCACGGTCCGCAACGCAAAGCTGGGGCGGGTCCTAGTTGATGGCGGCAGTGCCATCAACCTGCTATCCGTTGGAGCGTACCAGGCGCTCCAAATCCCGTATGAGAATCAAGGCCCGCCCCGCTGTTTCTCTGGAGTTGCCCCCGGGTGGGCCTCTTGCCCCTGGGACAAGTTCGGTTGTTTGGTCACGCTCGGGAGTTCGGAGAACTTCCGGACGGAGCCGGTGGATTTTGAGGTCGCTGATTTCGACCTCCCTATAATGCCTTGCTCGCCGCCCGCCTCGGTCAAGTTCATGGCAAGGGCCCATTACGCCTACATGCTAGTGAAAATCCTGTGGCCTGGAGGTCCAATTACGGTGAAGGTGGATAGATCGGAAGCCTGCGCGCCTCGCCAGCGGCGCAGGATCTGGCCGGCACCACCTGCCGCACGCGACAAGGACGACAACCCGGCCTCCCCTCGGCCAAGACCCGTGCTCGCTGCAGACCCTTTGGGCGAGGCAAAGGCGGTCTCCGTGGGCGAGGATGGCTCGGGCAAGGTCGTCAAGATTGGCACCGACCTCGGTGCCAAATAGGAAGACGCGCCGTCACCTTCCTCCGGTCTAACCTGGATGTGTTCGCTGGGAACCTTCGAAATGACCGGGTCCCCAGTGGAGGTGATCGAGCACCGATTGGCAACGCCTCGAGCGCACTTGCTCGGCAGAAGATCCGCGGCAGCGCCGAGCCGACAGGATGCCATTCGGGATGAAGTGGAAAAACTTTTGTCCGCTAAGATCGTGCGGGAGGCCACCTACCCGAGTGGCTGGCCAACCCTGCTTGTAAAGAAGTCCAACGGAGGTGGCGAATGTGCATCGATTTTATCGACCTCAACAAAGCTCGCCCTAAGGACCCGCACCTTGCCGCGGATAGACATCGCCGCCGACTCCACGGGCGGGTGCGGCTCTATGCTTCCTCGACGCCTACTCCGGCTACCACCGATCAGCATGGCGCAAGAAGATGAAGAAAAGATCGCTTTTGTGACTCCTCGGCAGATATCTTGTTATGTCGGGATGCCTTTCGCTGAAGAACGCCGGGCGCCACCTATCAGCGGGCCATGCACATAGTGTTTCGGCCCCAAATAGGGAAGAATCTGGAAGTGTATGTCGATGATCTGGTGGTAAAAACAAAAAAGGCCGATGAGCTCGTTCAGGATCTAGAAGAGACCTTTTCTCGCCTCAGAAGCTACTGTCTGAAGTTGAATCCCGAGAAGTGTGTGTTTGGTGTCTCATCTGGAAAGCTGCTCGGTTTCCTGGTCTCCAGCCGTGGAATCGAAGTCAATCCGGAAAAGATAGAAGCGATCGAGCGGATGCAGCCGCCTACCCGGCTCAAGCAACTGCAATGCTTGACTGGCCGGCTAGCCTCCCTGGGCCGGTTCATATCCCGGCTCGGGGAAAAAAGTCTGCCGCTGTTCAAGCTATTGAAGAAGACCAACTCATTTGAATGGACCCCAGAAGCCCAGCGAGCATTTGAAGATCTGAAGAAGTACCTCTCTTCCCCAAGTCTGGTCGCCTCGATCCAAGAGCCGTTATCGCCAGATGTGGCGGCTAGCCCTTCAGAGGAGCGCGCTGGTGGCGGAACGGGAAGGTGTCCAACGGCCGGTCTACTACATCAGCAAAATGCTACACGACGCCGAAACAAGGTACCCTCAGGCTCAGAAGATGCTCTATGCTGTAGTGGTAGCATCGAGAAAGTTGCGGCACTATTTTCAAGGGAGGGAGATCACAGTGGTCTCCTCATATCCTTTACGTGAAATCCTCCACAACCGGGAAGCAGAGGCCCGCATCGCAAAGTGGTCCGTCGAGCTGGGGGAGTTCGGTGTCAAGTTCGCTCCTCGTACTGCGATAAAGAGTCAAAGGCTGGCGGACTTCGTCATCGAGTGGACTCCAGCCGAGCCCGAAGCCGATGAGGTCCCCGCGTCCTCCCCCTGGACGCTCTTCTTCGACGGGTCCTTCAGGCTTGAAGGCGCGGGGGCTGGGGTTCTTCTGGTCTCTCCGACCGGGGACCTCCTCAAGTACGTGGTCGTCCTCGACTTCAAGGCCACTAACAACATCGCCGAGTATGAGGGCTTGCTGGCTGGGCTGCGGGCCGCCGCAGCCGTCGGCGTCCGGCGCCTGCGAGTAAAGGGCGACTCCCTGCTGGTCGTCAATCAGGCAAGGAAAGATTTCTCCTGTCCTGACCCCGTCATGGCGGCGTACCTGGCGGAGGTCAGGAAGTTGGAAAGGCATTTCGAAGGGTTGGGGTATACTCACATCCCCCGACGCGACAACCATCTGGCAGACGAGCTCGCCACCGCCTCAACCAGATCTCCTGCCGGTCGGGTCTTTGAAGAAAGGCTTCGCGACCAGTCCATCGCAGCCCCTGCTTCGTGGGGACGATGGTGATGCCGCTTCACCCTCGCCCTTGAGGGAAAGTGGTTCCGGCGGAAACGCTTGGCCAGGCGGAGTATCCGGACGGCCACCTCGTGGTCGCTGTGCTTGACCGGGAAGGCACATGGATGGATCCGATCCTGGCCTACCTGAGGGATCAAGAATGCCCCGACGATGATGCGTCAGCAGAGAAGGTAGCACGAAAGGCCAAGTGCTATACCCTGGTGGGCGGGATCTATACCGCCGGGTAGGAACGGAATTCTTGAAGTGCATCACTCGGGAAGAGGGGAGCAATTTGCTCTCTCGATATCCACGAGGCGTGCAGCGGGAGCCATATGTGGGACGAACGATGGCGGGAAAGGCTTTCCGTCAAGGGTTCTATTGGCCAACCGCCTCCAGGATGCTTGCGAGTGGTGAGGAGATGCGGCGTGCCTTCCACGCCAAGCAGATCCACCAACCAGCCAGTGCCCTCGCAAACTATCCCGCTCTCTTGGCCCTTCGCGGTCTGGGGCTGGATATCTGGGCCCGCTCTCTGGCCACAGGGGGCTACACCCACCTGTTCGTCGCCATCGACAAATTCACCAAGTGGGTGGAAGCCGAGGCAGTGAGATCCATCACCGCCGCAGCTGCAGTCAAGTTTATGCAAGGGATTTTCGCCCGCTTTGGGGTCGCCAACCGCATTATCACCGACAACGGCGCACAGTTCACCAGCGCGACCTTCTTGGATTTCTGTGAAGAGATGGGCACCAAAGTCTGCTTTGCCTCGGTCGCCCACCCCAAGAGCAACGGCCAGGTCGAGCGGGCCAACGCGCTGGTGTTGAAGGGCCTCAAGACCCGGGCGTTCGACCGACTCCACAAGCGTGGCGCCCGGTGGACCGAAGAACTCCCGGCTGTGTTGTGGTCACTTCGGACCACTCCTAGCCGGGCTACCGGGGAAACTCCTTTCTTCCTGGTCTACGGCGCAGAAGCTGTTCTCCCTTCTGAATTGGAGCTGGGATCACCCCGCGTCGCGGCATTCACAGAAGAGGAGCAGGAGGGTCTGCGCTGGGACGACGTTAACCTCCTGGAAGAGGCGCGAGATCGAGCGGCTTTGCGTGCCGCAAGATACCAACAAAGTCTCAGGCGGTACCACGCCTCCCGGGTCAGTGAGAGAACGCTGGCAGTGGGCGACCTGGTCTTGCGAAGAATCCAGTCGCATGCCGGGTCGCATAAACTGTCTCCCCAGTGGGAGGGACCCTTCAAAGTGGTCTCAGTCTCTCGTCCCGGGGCGGTCAGGCTGGCCACTGAAGACGGTGAAGAGCTAACAAACTCCCAGAACATAGAAAATATGCGCAAGTTCTACCCCTGATCGGTTGTAAGTCCTAGGGTCTGTCCCCCGACCGGCCGGAGAATGTTTTCCTCTCCGCCGTGGGCCGGGGGAGACCTTGTGTTTAAAATTAAATATTCACTTTCTTTATCTGAAGCTTTTGTTCTTTCTGCCCTCTCTTCGGTCTTTTGCCCACTGCTGGGCAGCGCCAAGGCACTCGCCCCTGGTGCCCTGCCGCCTTGCAAATACCCAGTAGTAAAGACGGAATCGCTAAGTGAGAGCGGCGTGCAGAATCAAGGCGGTTGGGCGGTAGTTCACGACCCGGCAAGACGGCCATGACACTCCGGTGTCCTCGTGAAGTCGGCGCCTCGAACACCGTTGCCAAAAGCCCAAGGTCCTGCCACGACTCACTAAGTGCTTGTTCCCTAGAGGCTACCTGGGAGGCAAAATTTTGCTAAGGCGAGAGGTTTGAGGGCCGAGGTCCCGCGGCGCAAGACTTGAAGTTTTTAAGCGATTATGTGCTCGTTCGTATGGAACCAGAAAAAATTACGGCGAAAGCATGTTTTTTGTGCAACTTAGCAGGGAGTTTACATTAATATTTCATTCGAAATGGCAGTTGCCTAAAGTTTTGCAGGCAAAGTCACCACCAATAAAGAAAAGAAGAAAAGCTACTGAGGGGGCGCCGGAGGGTCCTCCGGGTCAGCTGCCGCCTCCTCGGCTGCCGCCGCATCTTTAGCATGAGGGGCCACGTCCAGCACCATCGCCACGTCCTCCGCCACCGCCTCCATCTGGGGGTTCTCCATCGCTAGCTGGGCGGCAACCTGCTCGGAGGCTTCGTGAACACGCTCCTCCGCCTACGCCCAGTCGCCCTCTGGCCCTTGGACAGCAACCGCTGGATTGAAGTTGGCGTTACGACTGGCGCAGCAAGCCAAAGACGCATAGCCAGAGCCGCCAGAACGCGCTTCTCCTGGGCGGACCGAGCGGAAAGGGCAGCAGGCAGGCGCGTGAGGAAGTCCGCGGTCTGGCAGAGGCAAAAGGCGTAATGCCGTGGCCTCTCCTCCCGCGGACCCGGTTGCTCCAGCCCCAAGGGAGTAAGGCTGGCCACCGTCCGATCGAAGGCGTGGCGCAGCATCCGCAGAGTCTCCACCTCCGACTGAGCCCGGTCAGCTCTCTCCGCCTCCAGCTCCGCGGAAAGACGCTCGGCGCGGCTGGCGCTTTGCTCCCGCCGCTCCCGTTCCCTCCGCAGCTGCAGCTCCAGCCCCGCGCCCCGATCGTGCAGGTCCGCCACCTCCTTGCGGAGGCGGTTGATTTCGGTTCCCGCCTCCGTCAACCGCTCCCCGCTCGTCACCAGACGATTGCTCGTGCTGGAGTAGAGCTCGCCGAGGGCCGCCAGCAGGGCATCAGCGTCCGCCGAGGGAACGGAGGCGGTGGGAAGATCAGGGGTAGGAACGGGGCCGAACGGGCCTTGGTCCTGAGCGACGACCGCAGCGGCGCCGCTCGAGAATCGCCGCCGCCTCGACCGCCACAGGACTCGGCGACCCCGGCTGACGCAGCCCCGACGGCCGCGGCACCTTGGCTGTCCCCGGCACGAGCAGCGGGGATATCCGGAGCAGGAACCCTGGACAAGGGAGGAAATAACGGTAAGGATTAATCTTAACGAAAATTTTTATTGTATTTGCATCTCCAGGTAAGTACCTGGGCGCTGGCCTTGGGAAGCGGGGCACGCTCGGAACGAGGACCAGCCCCCCGCGCGGAGGCGGAGGTAGACCCGCCACTGCTGACGGCGAAGGCGGAGGCGGAGGAAGTACCACCGCTGCTGGTGGCGGTGGCGGCACAAAAGGGATCGGCAGCGGAGGGTCCAGCGTCGCGCCCCCGGCAGGGGCAAGGGTGGACGACCCCCCGCTGGTCGGCGAGCCCCCCTCCACCACGGAGGAACCCGTTGCCGCAACCGAAGAAGCCCCCGCGGCCGACGTGGAAGCCCCCGCGGCCGACGTGGAAGCCCCCGCCCCGGCCGGGCCCAGGAGGCGGGGCCTCTGGGAAGGATGGGCGGAGCCGTCGTCATCGTCCGGGCGCCTGCGCCTCACTCGGTCGCCTCTCCCCTGACCGCCTGCGGGAGGAGGATCTCGGATCGTTAAGGGCGCCTGGCGTATCACGACTGGCGAGCCCATGGCGTCCATCGAAGGCAGGGCGCGGATTATTGCCGCGCGCTCCCCGGGGGACAGCCGACAAAGCGGGACCGCGCCCGCCGGAAACGGCGGGACGGGGCCGGATAGGCCCAGTTGCAGCATCCACCGGTCGATCACGTCATCAGCAAAATTCCCGGCGGCTGTCGGCACGAGAAGGGAAAGAAACGCTGTAAGAGTCAGGTTTTTCCAGAAGAGAAATAGAAGTAACAAGGAATGACGCAGAGCGGAGCAGGTTACCTCCGGGGATACTCCGGGTCCCATCGCCCACGCCCATGTACTGCCAGTCGGGCTGACGCTGGCGCGCAAGAAAGGGCACGACCGGGTAATAAAATCCGGATCACCATGGCCCCGTCGCCAGCCCGCCGCCGCGAATCGTCGACGCGGGCCAGCATCGCTCGAGCTCGGGCGCATCGCTCATCGGAGCCCTCAGCTTGGGGTTGCTGACCGCCGCGGGCGGAAGCTCCAAAGACTTCAATGCCGCTGCCGTCCTCGACGTCTGACCACTCTGCGCGCTGATCCCTCCAGCTTGGACCGGCGATCCAATGGGATATAGCGCAACGCCCCGGCCACGGAGCCGCAGGTGACAGCTTTTAAAACCGGGCGGAGTACTGCCAGCGCGCGAAGGGTATAGAAGAAGCGAAAAAGAAGAAGGTTGGGCAGCACTCCCACGAACATCTCGCAGAAGTGAGCAAAGGCAGAAAGGAGGATAACAGAGTTGGGAGGAAGGTGAATGTGGTGAATGGCGTAGAAGTTGAGAACAGAAAGATAAAAGTCAGAGACCGGCGGTAGCAGGCCGGCAAGGAGCTGCCACCCGAAGAAAACCACTTCCCCAGGCCGACAGTGGGGCTCGACAGTCCCGGCGCGGAGGCGAAGGGCGCCCCCGGTGATGTTCTGGGAGAACCTAGCAGCTCTCTCCTCCTCAATGATCGAAGAAGGAAGCACCGGAGCCATCGGGAGGATAGAGATTTCGAAGCGCAACCGCAAAAGGGATGAAGCAAGGAAGCCTGAAACGTCAGAAAGAGGAGGGATGCAGAGAGTTGAAAGGGGGAAGAACCACCCCCCCCCTTCGGTCGGCCTTTTATAAGGCCACGGAAGGCGAACCGGCGGGAAAACCGAAAAGGCGCGGCGATTCGAAAAAGAGGAAGTTTAAGAGCCTCATAAGTGGGGCGCATCCCCAAGGAACGTGCGGCGGTTACAAGGAGGAAGTAACCGCGCAAACCGCTCGGGAATCGGAGAAGCCGGAAGATCTTTTTTGCAAGGCGCGCGGACCTTTGAAGGGTCCCACCCAGGAGCTGGAGCAGTTCTCAAGCCGCCAATTAAAGAAGAAGAAAAGCAGAAGGCCGAAAAGCGCTCCTAGGTGGGCCCGGGGGCTACTGTCGGCGTATTCTACACCAAGGTACCCGCTCCCCGCTAAAAGGAATCAAGTGGCAGCAGGCGCGCTGGGGCCCATCGCCACGGCAAGAGAAAAACCCATACGGTGGTCGCCCCGACACGTGGCGACAGGGCCGGGCGACCAGCAAGGTGATCGCCACGCTGGCGCGTCTGCGCCGGGCGACCAAGAAGGTGGTCGCCCAGCCGACACGTGCGAGCCAGGGCCGGGCGTCAGGAGATCGCCCCCAGCGGACACGTGGCGTACAGGCCAGGCCGCAGGATGTCCAGCGCGGTGGTCGCCCAGTGGGCACGTGATGTACAGTCCTGGCCACTGGCGCACCATCCCCGGGATAGCCCTGTCAAGATCAGGGACATTAAATGCGAATCGTGCGCATTAAATATGGAAGCATGGGAGCTGCAGCGTGGCGGCGCCTTCCCAGCGCATCATGGCTATGGGAGACGCCACGACTACACCTCACCCCGTGACAGCAGGCGGCGTTGGTGGATATGGGGCCCAAGGCAGGATTATGACAGGTGCAGCAGACATTAATGGGATGTAAAAACAGTGGCGTGCGCATTAAATGAGCCCATGCCAGTGTAATGATGATGGCTTGCAGTGTAAGCCTCCCATGCGCCCCCGTCAGCCCGAGTATAAAAGGGAGCCGGGGTGCATGGGAGAGAGGGTTCGGTTCGGGCCTTTGGCAGTAGGTTTTCGTTCCTCCAAGCAAGAACACAAGCAATACTAAGAAAGGCAGGACTAGGGCTATTACTCTTCGGAGGGCCTGAACCTGGGTAAAAAACTCCTTGCGTCCCCCCGTTAGCCTGAGTCTCCCGGTGCCCCAATCGTCATCGTCTTCCATTCCGAGGCGATTGCCCCGAAAGCCCCTGTCGAAACCTCATAAGCACCCGTCTCGGAGGTGCCTGTTGGCTAGTACGCCGACATGCAACACTTTAAAATCTATGTGGAAGACAAAAAGAACTCAGCAGGGGTATGAACAAGGAAGAAAGGGGTAAGTCGAGAATTCATTCATTATCTTGACAAATTTTATCCTTAGAAAATAGGTTTTATCCTCACTACGACCAATCCAACTATGGGTGAGCCTACAGTCAGTATGGCTCTGATACCACCTCTGTCGGGACCCGAATTTGCAAATCCGGACCCTTTGTGTATTCGGCACTAGTCCAGGAACGCGCTAGTGCACACAGTCTCAACATTGGTAAATATCACAATCATACCACTCGATACTAATAAAATATTTTAATTAGATAATCAAACTGGTTGCTTGACCTTAAGGTCAAGTTACAAATATACGCCTCGCAGGGGGAAACTTAATAAAGAGAAATAATAGCAGCGGAAAAAGTAAAATAACATCATGGCGCCATCCAGTATACCACAGGCAACTGACTGGGCTCGCTTCCTAGTTAGACGGTTCCTCTGGGAGCTCCTCCTCCAAAGCTGGCGTAGACTACTCTTCAACTGGTGTTGTATTGTGGCAAGGGTGAGTACATGGTACTCAGCAAGTCATGCACAGAATGCAAGCTAATATACTACATGCATAGCTTGATACAAAGGAATAGCTCAAGGTATAATTGCATAAACATCATTTGACAAGTATCATAATAGATTCGAAAGCAGTAGAAACAGTATAAGACCGATAACTTTTTCAGGAGTTAAATAAACATCTTTCCCATTCCTAATCCACATTTCCATCAACATCATTATTAAACCAAACCCAACCTTTCACGTCCAAGTTATTTTCAAGAAATTCTAACCCTTGACTGTAATTCCCGAGCGATGTCCAATGCCACGGACACGGCTATTCGAATAGATTTTACACTCTACAGAGGTTATGCACTTTACCCACAAGATACAGCCAAACACCACAAAGGCGTGTGTCCGTAACAAAGTCTTTCGGAAACTTCTAACAGCACAAGTGGTCCTCCCCGGTGTTGCACACTAACCCTTCCCTTAGCGAAGGCGAAGTTTAGGTCAATCCACCGTTAGATGGGTACCTGGCCGCAGCCCCGGTACGCTCCCCCGTACAACTACACAAAAGGTGTAGTTGACACCAAGAGGTCCCACAAGTACGTTATTAGTAACTTAATCAACTAGGTCCGTCCCATTACAGACATGTGGTTGCACGTTTGACTCAGTTCAAAGGCTTGCAATGTTAAGTCCTTAGGGTGAACAGGGCAAGACTACCCGAAGAACCAAAACAACTTTCCCGGTGCCACAACTGGCCCACCCGATCATTCTTGCCACATGCCTCGGTCAAAATCTATTTATCAAACCCCCAGTTGATTATCATGCACCACGTGCCATCGACATCACAACACATAATACCTTTCCAAAACAGGTTCAATATATCATTAAGTCAATATTAACGTTTGATTGTCCAAAGCATTTCACGTGGCAAGGCTAAGCATACTACATCGGTCTAACTACTCATGTTGGCAATTTAATAATGTCCAACTAGTAATCCAAAACTAGGGTGACAAGGGGTCATGGCACATATTTAATTAACCAAGGTGTCATACAGCAATTTGGCATTTATCTAATTTCCCATAATTACATAAAGCATTTTCTAATTAAACTAGCATGCAATAATTTAAATCAAATTAATTTCAAAAATGGGATCAACATGGTCAAAGCACAACTTGCCTTCAAAGAGTGCTTGTTCTGGGTCCTGAGCTGACTCCTGGGTCAACACTTCACCTTCGAAGCCTTCGGGCACTTCAATGTCTACTCGTAAAGCGTGCAAATAGCAATAAATAAATAAACAGTTGACAAAAAGTGTCCAAAAATTCAAACAAAGCTCATAAACAGAGAGAGCATAATTTTATGAATTTTTAGAAACTGGAATCGTCAAATTCGGAGTTAAAATGCAAAAGTTATAACCGTTTAAAGTTTAAAGAAATCATTAATTAATTATAAACAGAGAAATATTCATCATCAAAAATTAATTAAAATTCATATTTGAGTAGGTCTCATTTTCATGAAAATTTAGAAATTTGAATCACTCAAATCGGAGTTTAAACGCAAAAGTTATAAGCATTTGAAGTTTGAATCCAATTTTGAAATCACTAATTCGAATTAATAAATCATTTTCTTTTTCGGAAATTAATTATTGCGTCAGCAGTGACACGTGGACCAATCAGGAGCCGCCACGTCGCCTCGGGTCCATGGACCCAGCGCACGGTTGGGCTCGGTCCACCGTGGACCCGATCCACGGCTCGTGTCTCTGACAAGTGGGCCCTGCCGGTGACGTCAGCATGACGTCAGCACACGGCTCAGCCGAGTGGGCTGACAGGCGGGCCCCACCGTGACGTCATGGTACGGTTTGGCTCGGTCGCTGTCACGCGGGCCCCGCGTGACGTCACGGCTAACGTCAGCAGCGACTGGCGTGGCCGCGCTGACCGCGACGGTCAGTCTCCTCGCCACGTGGCGTGATCTCGGCCGTTGATTTGAAAATCAACGCACCAGATTAGATCTGGCTTAACGCAGTAGAAAACTACTCGGCTGATCTGGACTGTTCGATCTTGATCGGACGATCAAGATCCAATCTAACATTTACAACGCGGGGGTGACGTGGCGTGATCTGGGCCCTAGGATCTCGATCTCGATCTCGATCTCTCAGCCGTCCGATCAAGATCCAACGGTTGGAAGCAGATCTGGGAATTAGAACGTGGGATCTCACAGGGGGTGACGTGGCGCGATCTGGGCCCTAGGATCTGGATCGGACGGCTGAGAGAGCTCGATCAACGACGATGGCGCGCGGCGGAGCTGGCTCACCGGAGACGAGGACGGCGACATGCCCGACGGCGTTGCGGGGCTCCTCTAGCGAAGTGAAAGGTACACACCGACGCAGCTCCTCCTCGCGGTTCCGGATCTGGGCTCAACGGCGGCGGAGGACGGCGGACGGCGGCGGAAACAACGGAAGACCGTGGCGGAACACAATCAACTCCGGCGAGCGATTGCGGCGCAACCACGGTGGTTTAGGCGAGGTGGGCTAGGGCTACGGGTGCGCACGGATGTCGGCAACACGACAGCGGCGGCGGCGCATTAAATAGGGCCCTCGGCGTCCGTGAAACGCGCGGAAACCGAGGCCCACTCCGTTGCGGCGGCGGAATCCGAGTTGGATTCGGATTAGGTGACGTGGCTCAATGTGAGCCGTTGGATCAAAATCCAACGGTGCGAGGGTTTGGGCTCGGGTCTGGCTCGGCGACCTTGCTGGCTCGGTCGGGCTCGGGTTCGGGTGACGTGTCTCAATCGTGGCCGTTGGATCAAGATCCAACGGTCACGCGGGTTAGGGTTCGGTCGAGCGGGTTCGACCGGAACAGCTGGCTCGGGTCGGACTCGAGTCTGACTCGGACTCGGGTCCGGTCGGATGAACAGTACAAACCCACTCGATTTTCCAGCGATTAAATATTCAAATTAAATCCCTGAAATTCATTTAATTCATTAAAAATAGCAAAACACTCAAAAAAATTGCAGAAAAATTCTGGAAAATATTTTGGGGCATTTTGGACTCAAATAAAATATTTCCAACAAAACTTTATTTACAAAATTAAATTTTTTAATTATTTCAAAAGGGAATAAATTCAAATAAATTCCAAATAAATTCCAGAAAATTCCAAAAATTCACCAAAGTGCCAAATCACATTTAAATTCATGAAAAGCAAAAATTTGGGGTGTTACAAGAGATACACATAAAAAAGACAAAAAATTTTGTTTCATACCCCGAGACGTTCGGTAAAGGCTATGATAGGATGTGGCCCGATCTTTCGATGAGACGAGGTAACCCTCGATCTGATTCGAAGTTCGACGTTAGCGTTCCGACAACAACCCTCGCACCGTCGACGATGCTTAGCAACCGGTACACCAACCTCTTGTTTTGTTGATCTTGCCAGAGCACGAACAACAATCCTGCACGTAATCGAGAACGAGCAAGAACAAGATAACAAGCAATCTGAAATTGCGAATATGAATATTTAAATTTAGGCAAACCAATCGGAGAGTTGGAGTTTTGTTTACATGTGCCCAGACGATCTAATCGACACGTGTTTGCACGAATAGTAGCAAAGAAGCTAAACTGATACCAGAACAAAACCCAAATTATTTTGGGGGGCTCCCTAGCTATATATATGAGAAATAGGAGGCCAAAACAGTGCTAGGGTCGACCAAAACACAACTATGGCCAAGTAAGACTACTATTCCTAGTTTGACTCAGATTTGGAAAGATGACCGAACTTATTTTGCATATTCCCGTCGACTCGGAAGGAATTTAGAGGTGGGGCCGGATCCGTTGGAAAGAGGGCGAAGAGATCTTTCGAACTAGTACTCATGGACCCCGAACAATGATAGGTTTAGTGGCCCGATCTTTCGATGAGAGACGAGGAAACTCTCGATCTGATTCGGAGTTCGACGTTAGCGGCCCGACTACAACCGTCTACGACGCTTGCACCTTAGCAACGGGTACACCAATCTCCTGTTTTGTTGATCCTGTCGGAGCATGAACAACGATCCTGCACGCAATCGAGAACGAGCAAGAACAAGATAACAAGCAATCTAAAATTGCGAATATGAATATTTGAATTTAACAACCCAAACGGAAATTGTAGTCTTGTTTACACGTGCGTAGACGGTCTAATCGACACGTGCTTGCACGGACAGTAGCAAGGAAGCTAAACTGATTCTTATACAAAACTCAAGTCTCTTTGGGGGCCTATTGCCCTTATTATATAGTGGTGGAAGGGAGGTGGATACTAAACACTAGGCAATATGGGACTAAACATGCAGCGCATCAACTTGGGCCTTCGTGGGCCGGAGGTGGGAGGAGGTGGCGCCCTTCATGGGCCGGCCTGAGGGGGAAGAGGAAGGGGGGCGCCCCAACATGGGCTGGCCTGGGAGGAAGTGGCGCCCCCACCTTCATGGTGCCATGATGGGCCTTGGTGACTCTCTAGCCCATCATGGTTGGTGCCTCCTTGTTTCAACAAGTTCAGGCCTGTTTTGATCTGGTATTGTATCGGCACTTCTCCATAATTTGTGAGCACCATGTTGACCATTTGCCGGCGTGTCCGAGCTCGCATAACTGGTCCTTTCATCATTCCATCTTGTCGTTGAGTTGTTGGTGTGGCTGCATCGAAAATAGTGATGTCCTCATCATCCTCCCCTTCTTGCAACGGAGTCGTTCTCGACTCAAGTTCCTCCTCGGAACCCAAGTATGGCTTCAAATTTGCAATGTTAAATGTGGGACTAACCCCAAAATATGCAGGCAACTCAAGCTTATATGCATTATCGTTAATCCGTTCAAGTATTTTTAATGGACCAGTAGCTCGTGGCATTAACTTAGATTTTCGTAACTCAGGAAAACGTCTTTGCGCAAATGCAACCAAACAAGGTCACCAGGTTCAAATTTTAATTGCTTTCATCCTTTACTACCAGCAAGTTTATATTTAGCATTCATTCTTTCAATCAAGTTTATATTTAGCATTCATTCTTTCAATGTTCTCTTTTGTAGACTCATGTATTTTTAGCATCAAATCAGCACGTTGCTTAGCATCAAGATTAATTCTTTCAGAAGATGGTAGTGGCAATAAATCAATTGGAGCATGAGGTACAAAACCATAAACGATCTCAAAAGGACACATCTTGGTAGAAGAATGCATTGATCTATTGTACGCAACATCAACATGAGGCAAGCATTCTTCCCACATTTTAATGTTCTTTTTTAACACAGCCCTAAGCATGGAAGATAGTGTTCTATTAACAACCTCGGTTTGTCCATCAGTTTGGGGATGACAAGTAGTTGAGAATAATAATTTAGTCCCTAATTTAGCCATAGACTTCTCCAAAAATGACTAAGAAATTTAGCATCTCTATCTGAAACAATTGTATTTGGTACACCATGCAAGCGAACAATTTCACGAAAGAAAAGATCAGCTATGTGAGTAGCATCATCAGTTTTATGGCATGGAATGAAATGAGCCATCTTAGAAAATCTATCAACCACCACAAATATACTATCCCTCCCCTTCTTAGTTCTGGGCAATCCTAAAACAAAGTCCATTTAAATGTCTTCCCAAGGTAAAGAAGGGACAGGGAGAGGCATATACAAACCGTGGGGTTGCAGACGAGATTTTGCCTTCTGACAAGTTATGCAGCGAGCTACATACCTTTCAACATCCCTTCGCATCTTGGGCCAATAAAAATGGCTAGCAAGTAAAACCTCCGTCTTTTTGACACCAAAATGTCCCATCAAAGCGCCTCCATGTGCCTCCTGCAAAAGTAACAAACGAACAGACCCAGCTGGAATGCACAACTTGTTAGTGCGAAACACAAATCCATCCTCAGTGAGGACAAATTTGTTCCATGTTTTTCCATCTTTACAATGCAGCAAAACATCTTTGAAATCAGCATCAGTAGCATATTGTTGTTTAATGGTTTCTAATCCAAAGATTTTGAAGTCAAGTTTAGAAAGCAAAACATAACGTCGAGACAAAGCATCAGCAATCACATTGTCTTTTCCCTGCTTATGTTTGATAACATAGGGAAAAGATTCTATGAATTCAACCCATTTAGCATGTCTACGATTCAATTTGTTTTGACTTCGAATGTGTTTGAGAGACTCATGATCAGAGTGAATCACAAATTCTTTGGGCCATAAATAATGTTGCCAAGTTTCCAAATTTCGAACTAAAGCATAAAGTTCCTTATCATAAGTAGAATAGTTCAAACTAGGCCCACTCAATTTCTCACTAAAGTATGCCATATGTTTTCTTTCTTGCAAAATAACACCACCCAAGCCTACTCCACTGGCATCACATTCTAGCTCAAAAATTTTAGAGAAATCTGGAAGTTGGGAGTAAAGGTGCATGTGTCAACTTATCTTTCAAGATGTTGAAGGCAGTCTCATGATCATCAGTCCATACAAAAGGAACTCCCTTTTTTGTTAGTTGATTCATCGGCGCGGCTATGGTGCTAAAATCCTTCACAAAGCGTCGGTAGAAGCCTGCAAGACCAAGAAAACTTCTCACCTGTGTCACCGTCTTAGGTACTGACCATCCTTGTATTGCTTCAATTTTTGACTGGTCAACTTCAATGCCCTGCGGAGTGACAATATAACCAAGAAAAGAGACTTGATCGGTGCAAAAGGTGCACTTCTCGATGTTACCATACAAGCGTGCATTACGTAAAGCATCAAAGACAACACGCAAGTAATCTAAGTGTTCTTCAAGTGATTTGCTATAGATCAAAATATCATCAAAGTACACCACCACAAATTTACCAATGAATTGTCTTAAAACCTCATTCATTAGCCTCATGAAAGTGCTAGATGCATTAGTTAACCCAAAGGACATAACTAACCATTCATATAATCCAAACTTGGTTTTAAAAGCAGTTTTCCATTCATCGCCCAATTTCATTCTAATTTGATGGTACCCACTTCGCAAATCTACTTTTGAAAACACAGTGGAGCCACTTAATTCATCTAGCATATCATCTAACCGAGGAATAGGATGACGATATCTAACAGTGATATTATTGATTGCTCTACAGTCAATACACATACGCCATGATCCATTCTTTTTGGGTACTAGAATGACAGGAACAGCACAAGGGCTAAGTGATTCGCGTACATACCCTTTGTCAAGCAATTCTTGAACTTGGCGTTGTATCTCCTTTGTTTCTTCAGGGTTTGTTCGGTATGGTGCTCGGTTTGGTAACGATGCTGCCAGGAATGAGGTCAATCTGATGCTCAATCCCTCGGACTGGTGGTAAACCTGGAGGCATCTCCTTTGGAAATACATCATTATACTCCTGCAAAAGGTTACTGACAGCAGGAGGCAAAGCAACAGGCAGATCTTCTAGAGCAAACAAGGCATCTGTACAAACCAAAGCATAGCAGGTAGAATTGTCATTGATGAGCTCATGCAAATCTGATTTTGTAGTCAAGAAACAAGCACCTTTCAGTTTGATCTCATTTTTAGGTTTAGACACAATTTGACTTGCATTTTCAGTTTCTTGCAATTTATTAGCTCTAGCAATCTCATCTTTCAAAATAGCAGTTGGCAACATTGGATGCAAAACAATTTTCTTTCCATTATGCACAAAGGAATATTGATTGGATTGACCATGATGAGTAGAATTGTTATCATATTGCCATGGTCTTCCTAACAATATAGAACATGCTTGCATCGGCACAACATCGCAATCAACAGAATCATTGTATGAACCAATAGACAAAGGAACTCGAACTAAGCGTGTTACCTTGATCTTACCAGAGTTGTTAAACCATTGAACATAGTATGGATGAGGATGAGGTCGAGTGTTCAAAGAGAGCTTGTCCACCATGTCGAAGCTAGCTAAGTTGTTGCAACTGCCACCATCAATGATTACTCGGCACGAACGCTCCTTCACCACGCACTTAGTTTGGAATAAATTGTGTCGTTGATTGTGTTCCGCTTGTTCCATTTGAACACTCAAGACCCGTTGTACGATGAGGCTTTTGTAGCAATCGGCATGGTCAGCCGTAATATGTTCCTCCTCGTCTTCTGCAGGATTAGCTAGCAAAGCATGTGTATCTTCATCAATATCACTAGCAGAAGAATACTCACCGTTATCGCGTATGATTAAAACGCGCTTGTTTGGACATTGGCTCCTAATATGTCCGTAGCCTTTGCATTGATGACATTGCACATCTCGAGTCCGTCAAGTTGATGCCACAGATGAAGAACTCTTAGAAAGTTCTGGTGCGGTTGTTTTCTTAACCTCGGATGCTTTAGAAGCACTAAAGGAAGACAACCGAGACTCATCTTTCGGCGGAGTAGGAGCAGAAGAAGTGGTATGGCCAGTCGTAGTATTTGATGTACGAGGCGTCCAATTGTTAGCACGACCTGCAGAAAAGGTAGTTCTTGTGCTTGCACGTCGACCCTGCACTTCACGTTCAGCTTTGCAAGCAAGATGAAACAAACGGGTGATTGAATTGTATTCCTTATAGTCGAGAATATCTTGAAATTTCACGGTTTAACCCACCCATAAACCTAGCCATAGCAGCTTCGTCATTCTCAACTAGCTCACATCTAAGCATACCCATTTGCAATTCTTGATAATATTCTTATACAGATTTACTACCTTGCCTCAATTGTTGAAATTTATTTAAAAGATCACGCGCACAATATGAAGGAACAAATCTAGCTCGCATGATTCTTTTTAAGTCTTCCCAAGTATGTGCAGCATTTGGATGTTTGCGTTTATATTCACTCCGCCAAACAGAAGCAAAGGCAGTAAATTCACTAGTGGCAGCTTTAACCCTTTTTTCATATGGAAAATCATGGCAATCAAATTTTTGTTCTATTTCTAATACCCATGTAAGATAAGTATCAGGATCATATTTGCCATCAAAAGGTGGGATAGTGAATTTGATCTTACCAAGTGAGGTGTCATTGGCACGTATGTTATGTTGAAAAGGAACCATACCAGTGAGGTTGCGTTGACGTCGACAACGTAGACGTGCATCTACCTCCTCATCCTCAGTGTCGGCAATATATTCATCATTATTATTCCTGGGAGTCTCGTTGTCCAAAAAGCCTTGTTTGTGTTTTTGCGTACCAGGAGCCGCCACATGAGAAGTAGGAGAAACACCCAAACCATCAAGTCTTGTGAGAATTTGATCAAGCGAAGCATTGACGGCCGTGAGAGACAAATTAGTCTCAATTTGTGCAGCTTCAAGTTGACCAAGTCGCTCATTGGTCATGCGTACATCCTCTTCCAAATTTTCAGTACGCACCCGTACTTGTCGATCAAAGTGTTGTATGATGCGTCGTGTACGGGGTGAGTGAGTGGTCGCATTATCTTCTGTTCCTGACATGGATAGATGAAAAAAAGAGGAAAACAAGTAAACACAAGAGTTAAATTGCCCTATCAACTACTAGGATGTGGTTAAAAAGGCACTCAACTCTCTACTTGTTAATCAAATTCTTACCAATTCTTACCAAACGAAACAGAAGTTGTCGGCAACCGGCAAGTCAAACGTCAAAAAGATATAATGTACCGGTGCAAGTAGCATTTATCGGAACAGTTGAAGTATTTGTGTAGCTATAGGTGGCTAATATGGTAGCAAAGGAAAACGCTAATGCCAAAATAGTCACACAAATTGAATAAGAATTCAAGTCGATATATGCTGGTCCTAGGCCTAGACTGAAATAGAGACGCGAACCAAATCACAGATGTATGCCACAGCTAGGCAAAACGAACACAGCACAGAGAGAAAATCTTTCTCCCTCGATGTACCTTGATGCCTTTTTTTTTTAATTAACCTATGATTTCTGTACCCTCTTTTCTTTTTCTTTTTTCTTTTTTTTTGGCAGTACAGCAATTAAAGGAGATAAAGACCGGAATTCAAAAGCAAAGTGGCATGCTTGAATGAAACTTCGGCCAAGGAAAGAAAGAAAAAAGAATGTGCTGCAGTTGAAAACTATGGGACTCCAAACTGAGTGGAGGGAGGACTCAAATATCAGTAGTGGCGTGTGGTTGGAAAGGAGACAATGCAACGGCGAGGAGTGACTTGGACACGGCAACAACGGGTATGGATGGTTGTGAAGCGGCAATAATGAAGTAGTGTGACGTCTAGGTGACAACGAATTCGAAACTCTAATCAACTAGACACTATGACCAGCAATGAATCAAGATGTAATGCAAATTCAATCTATGTAACTAGAAAAACATAGCGTAGGCTCAAACTGGCTTGGAATTGGAAATTGATAATCTGGCAATTGCTGGACAATAGGAAAAAAAATCAATCTACTAATTAAGAGAGGGTGGAATCTCTCACCAAGCAACCCGAAGAATCTGATACCAACTGATAGGTTTAGTGGCCCGATCTTTCGATGAGAGATGAGGAAACTCTCGATCTGATTCGGAGTTCGACGTTAGCGGCCCGACTACAACCATCTACGACGCTTGCGCCTTAGCAACCGGTACACCAATCTCCTGTTTTGTTGATCCTGCCGAAGCACGAACAACGATCCTGCACGGAATCGAGAACGAGCAAGAACAAGATAACAAGCAATCGGAAATTGCGAATATGAATATTTGAATTTAACAACCCAAACGGAAATTGTAGTCTTGTTTACACGTGCGTAGACGGTCTAATCGACACGTGCTTGCATGGACAGTAGCAAGGAAGCTAAACTGATTCTTAAACAAAACTCAAGTCTCTTTGCGGGCCTATTGCCCTTATTATATAGTGGTGGAAGGGAGGTGTGATGTAACACTGGGTGTCCCGATCTTTCGATGAGAATGATAAGTTTCGATTTGGGTGGAGACGACTTTTACGATCCGACTATAACGTACAACGACGATGCGCCTTAGCAATCGCTAAACCAACTCCAGATGGTTATTGACCTTGCCGTGGGCTCGATCAACCTGATCACGAAGATCAATTCCTGCAAGCAATCGAATAACAAGCAAGAACAAGGCAAAAGCAATTTATAATTGCAAATATAGATGATGTATTGAAAAATTGGGGTTCCGATACAAGGAGCTTGTTAGGCGGCCGTTGAGCACGTCTAAAAGACTCGAAATAGTAGCAAAAGTATAAACTATCAAATAACCAAAACCCAAGTTATTTTGGGGGACTCCCTAGCTATATATAGGAGAAATAGGAGACCAAAACCAGGCTAGGGGCGCCCAAATCACATCCATGCCCGAGTAGGACTCCTATTCCTAGTTGGACTCGGATTTGGAAAGATGACCGAACTTGTTTTGTAGATTCCCGTTGACTCGTAAGGAATTTGGAGGTCGGGACGGATCCGTTGGAAAGAGGACGTCGAAACCTTTCAAACCAGTACTCATAGACCTCAAACACCCTTGTGGATCAAAAGTTATGGTCGTTTTAAATTGGTGCTGTCCCGGAGGCCGAATCCGAGTTGAACTTGTGCACCGGAAGAATTGGCTTCATGCTTGACGTTTGGGAGTCCTCCTTAGTTCCTAAGGACAATAAAATCATCACAAGGATTAAATAGCATTCCATTTATTAAATTATTTGTATGCAACCCGAGGAACGCATTCACCTGGCAATTGAATTGACGTGCGCGAGCTCGAGTAATTGGCCCTTGTATTGTTGGTTTCAATTGGGTTTGTAGGCATGGCCGTATCCATGGTAGTGATGTCCTCATCATCCTCCCCTTCTTGCATTTGAGTCGTCCTCGACTCAAGTTCATCGTCTTCTCCCAAGTATGGCTTTAGATCTGAAAATTGAGTTGACGGGCTCGAGCTCGAGTCAATAGTCCTTGAACCGACGAAGATGTAGAAGGATGGCCAATGTGGGGGTCGATAAAGCCATGCAAATGGAGCCATCGTAGTAGATGTATACGAAGTAGAGGATGCCGTGAAGTGTCGCCAACTAATGGTCCTGGCCAAGGTGGGGGTCGTTGAAACCATGCGGTTAATATAATTGCAGCAACACTTGGTGATGACTATATATGTATGCAGTGTTAGTTCTGTCCATGATGAGCGTGGTCTCATCATCCTCCCTTTCTTGAAGTGGAGTCGTCCTCGACTCCATCATATTGTCCTGCGAAATGTTAGTAATGACAAGAAACAAAGCAATATGCACATTTGCAATGAAATCAATGGATCGAGAATGTCTATCAACCGTATCCTCCCTTTCTTGAAAACTATCATGTGAATTGTGATTGGAACCAAATGTACTTGGTCTGACATGATTAGTGATATGGCAATTATTAAATTGATGACATTGTTGCATTGCAAACGGAGGTTTAAAATCTGAACAAATGTAAACTCGATGTGCTTTATACTCTCCTTTCTCACTATTTTTGCCAATAACATAAAATATAATTCGCGATAACCATGACAAATCAGAATGTACAAAAAATCTCTCATCTAAATAATTCAGATCACACGGAACATCAAATTCAATGTAGCATAATGTATATAAAGAAGACATCAATTTCAACTCATCATTTTCGCTTGTGATGTGAATGACATGTTTATTTTCAGCATAAGTGTCTAGTGTGTTAACAAAAGTGACATGTCCATTTGCTAGTTGTGTCATGAATATAAGTGAAGTATTATCACACAACTCTTCTTTATCACAAGACATAGCAAGCAAATCATCTTGTAACAAAGCAAAATCAGCAATTGGTTCCACTATTAGTTGCTCTACGATAGCATGATTTGTGGATAGTTTTAGCTCTTCAAAATTATTTTCTCCATGTGTGAAGTCCATACCTATTATATTACCTCGTAAGTTCTCATCAGCTGTTGTAGGTGTTTCTTCAACTATTATCTCTTCACAAATACATGGGGTAGTACTAATCGTTTCTTTCTCCATATGCTCTTCTACATCATTCTCTCGATGGTGCTCACTTTTCTGCAAAATGTTAGCTACAAAAGAAGGTGCAACAATGGGCGCCTCAATTGAAGCTAATGATTCTTTCAATGATTCAGCAAGCATATTTTCAACTCTATAAGCAAATACAACCAATTCTGAAAGAGAACTATATGTTTCATCAATAAGAGCATCTTGAATTTCTTGATTAAGTCCACTTATGAACCTAAGCTCTGTTGCTTCTTCACCTTCATCTAAACCACAACGCAACAAATGATTTTGCAATCGTTCATAGTATTCCTTAACGCACTTATTTCCTTGTTTCAAGCATTGGAGTCTAGTATATAAAAATTCAGTATGATATTGAGGAACATAATCAATTCTCATAAGTCTTTTCATGGCCTTCCAATTTTCAGGTTTTCTCTCTTTTCTACAAATATGTTTCCACCATATTAATGCATATTCATTTAGCACACTAGCAGCAATCCTAATCTTTTCATTTTCAGACAAATCATACTTGACAAATTCTTTGTCTACTGCTATCTCCCAATTAATATAGGCATCAGGATCATAACGACCATTAAAAGGTGGAATGGCGAATTTAACCTTATCTAGGGAATCATCATCAACATGTACCTGAGCATGTAGTATACCATTTTTGTTGCTTGGAAGACGAGGCGGAGGACTGGAAGTTCCTGGGGAAGTTCCTGCAAGCGTATCAAGTCTAGATAAAATAGTAGCAAGAGTAGTGTTAGCAATCCCCTGTGCGACCTCGATGGATCTGATACGGTCCTCTTGCGATGACATACACTCAGAGTGAGCAATAGTTCCCTTGGTGCGAGGAGAGTGATGTAGGGAGCCCACGTCACCTGATATGGTTAGTAGAAGACAAGAAAACGAAATCACAAGTATAATGTTTCTATCATCTACTAGGAGGTGGTGGCAAGTCTCTCAACACTCAAGCCTATCACCAAAGCTCTTACAAATTCTTACGTTGCAGCAGATGTGTCGGTCGTTGGCGTTGTCAAAGGTTCTCTGAAGTTCGTGTAGAGCGATTGCTAAGTGATCGAACGCTTGTACGGGTAGAGAGTGGAGCTTGGACAGGTTTAATTTAGTAGCAAGGAGAATCAATCAAATAATCTCAGAAATTGCATAGAATTGAATTATAGTTCATAATTAGCACTTTGCCTAAGATGCTGATCAACCAAAGATGGATAAAAGGCTAAGGCTAATACACGGGAAACACACGCGCAAAGATGTTGGAACTTGATGCAATCAAAGGAACAAGCTAAAAAAATATAAGTGAGGCATCAAAAAGCTCGTATTGCGTAAGTTATGGAGAGACGCTAGCTAATTGCTCAAACAAAGAACAAGGGCAATAGATTGCTCTAAATCACAAACTAGCACAATATGAAAAATGCACAAATGCTAGGATGTACTCTCAATCAAATTCCAATTTTTTTGCGCTCTTTGCTTTTGCCTGCGCTTTTCTTTTCTTTTTCTTTTTCTTTTTTTTTTGATGTGCGGCGGTTTTCTTTCCTTTTTTTTGTGGCCAAACAAATATGAGAGTAGCACAATATATATGACTAGGTGCAATACAAGTGCAATCCAAATTATACAATAGAATGTAACATGAGCAGCCCTAGAGCAATATAAAAAAGCTAGTCTCGATTAGGTTCAAAGTGTTCACAAAGGATGAATTGGTTCCCAAAGGTAGGTGCACTGATCGGTAAAGGATGAATTGTTTTTTTTTTTTTGATGTGGGGACTATGATCAGCAACTAGACAATGCTAAAACGAACACAAATTCAATTTAGCAAACCGAAATTAATAAATCAATAAGACGCAAACTTGGTTTGGATAGAGGAACAAATCTTTTTGGGGCAAATTTCCTGGACTATAGGGATTAAATCAATCTAATAAACTAGGGTAAAGAAATTTCTCACCGAGCAACCTGGTTTGCTCTGATACCACTTGATGTAACACTAGGTATCCCGATCTTTCGATGAGAATGATAAGTTTCGATTTGGATGGAGACGACTTTTACGATTCGACTATAACGTACAACGACGATGCGCCTTAGCAATCGGTAAACAACCTTCTGGATCAAAAGATACGGCCGTTTAAAGTTAGTGCTATCAGAGAGGCCGAATCCGAGTCCAACTTGTGCACCGGATAATTGTCCTCATGATTGACGTTTAGAAGGTCTTCTCCTTGGTTCCTAAGGACAATAATATCATCACGAAGATTAAATAGTATTCCATTCATTAAAATATTTGAATGTAACCCGAGAAACATTCACCTGGTAATTGAATTGGCATGCACGAGCTCGAGTAATTGTCCTTGTATTACATCATTAGTTCCAACTTGATGTGTAGGCATGGCAGCATCCATGGAAGTGATGTCCTCATCATCCTTCCCTTATTGCATTTGAGTCGTCCTCGACTTAAGTTCATCATTTTCTTCCAAGTATGGCTTTAGATCTGCAATGTTGAAAGTGGAACTAACCCTAAAATCTGCAGGCAACTCAAGCTTATATGTATTATCGTTAATCCGTTTAAGTACTTTAAATGGACCATCAGTTCGTGGCATTAACTTAGATTTCGGTAACTCTGGAAAATGATCTTTGCGCAAATGTAACCAAACAAGATCACCAGGAAGTTTATATTTAGCATTCATTTTTTCAGTGTTCTCTTTTGTTGACTCATGCATTTTTAGCATCAAATCAACACGTTGCTTAGCATCAAAATTAATCCTTTCACAAGATAGTAGTGGCAATAAATCAATTGGAGCAAGAGACACAAAACCATATACAATCTCAAAAGGGCACATCTTGGTAGTAGAATGCATTGATCTATTGTAAGCAAACTCAACATAAGGCAAGCATTCTTCCCACATTTTAATGTTCTTTTTTAACACAGCCCTATGCATGGTAGATAGTGTTCTATTAACAACATCAGTTTGTCCCTCAATTTGGAGATGACAAGTAGTTGAGAATAATAATTTAGTCCCCAATTTAGTCCATAGAATTCTCCAAAAATGACTAAGAAATTTAGCATCTCTATCTGAAACAATTGTATTTGGCACACCATGCAAGCGAACAATTTCACGAAAGAAAAAATCAGCAATGTGAGTAGCATCATCTGTTTTATGGCATGGTATGAAATAAGCCATCTTAGAGAATCTATCAACCACCACAAATATATTATCCCTCCTCTTCTTAGTTAGGCAATCCTAAAACAAAGTCCATTGAAATGTCTTCCCAAGATAAAGAAAAAACAGGGAGAGGCATATACAAACCGTGGGGTTGAAGACGATATTTTGCCTTCTGACAAGTTATGCAGCGAGCAACATACCTTTCAACGTCTTAGGCCAATAGAAATGGCTAGCAAGTAAATCCTCTGTCTTTTTGACACCAAAGTGTCCCATCAAGGCGCCTTCATGTGCTTTCTGCAAAAGCAACAAATGAACGGACCCAGCTGGAATGCACAGCTTGTTAGCTCTAAATACAAATCCATCCTCGATAAGGACAAATTTATTCCATGTTTTTCCGTCAAACATGCATTGCATTTCGTGGTAACTAATAGTCGTGTATGACAGGCCACCCGTTCGGATACCCTGGCGGCGCGACATGGATGCCTATTCCTTTCTTCGTTCCGACCCCAGGTGTGTTCAATATGCTTCGTAAACTGACATTGCAAGACATTTTACTTTCAAATATATTCGTCACTCGAACTGACTGTAGTACTTCCAGGTTACCGTCCGGAGGGCCAGACTACGCGGCACACGCGGGCGGACGACTTCGACACGGAGTATGCTGGTCCGACGCATCCGGACGTCCTGTTTGGGTCGCACCCGAGCGCCCCCACGCCTACACACCCTACAGACCCGAGTTCTTCAAGCCGCACTCACAGACCACCCATGCTTGGAGCCCGGATCAGGCACCCACCAGACCGGTGGACCCCTTCAGGGCCCAAACGTCGACCTGCAAATGCACGTCGACAGGAGAGGCGTACCAGACCTCGTGCACAGGGGCAGGGAGGTGACCAGGGAGAGGACTACGAGGAGGTCAACGATTGATTATTGTATTGCTACGTTGCATTTCTGCGTTGTAATGTTTGTTGTTGATTGTACATTTCTGTCAGCTTTTGTCAAATCAAACTCGTGTCATTATTGCTTTTGTCCCATCGCATGCAAAGCGTCAGAAGAATCCGATGCTCGCAGATTTGATCTTCTCTTAAGTCCGCCATTCTACCCTATGGCTGGCTATTTAAGGCCGAGTGGTCGCCTCCCAATAATCACAGCAAGCTTTCCCCTCGCCCCCAACCAAGTTTGTCAACCAACCAACCGGTGCTAATGGAGTTTCCCTCGCCCCCACGCCACAGCGTTGCCGTAGCCATCCCCGAAGGCACGCAGGTCCGCATGTGCCTATGCGAGGATCCATGCCGCTTTCGGCAGTCTGTAGACAACTCATACATATACGGTATGAGATACTGGAGCTGCCGCAACCGCGACTCCGAGCCAACGCTGGAGATGCGAATGCGGCGGAGAAGCCCGGCATGTGCGTACTCGCATTTCATGTTACATCAAATCGTGCAAATCTTGATACGGTAATACTATCTGCTCTCACCAATTGCAGCCTCCGTTGTGCGAGTTCGTCGAATTCTACGACGCGGAGCAGACACCTGACATGGAGAGGATGCGGGATCGGGAGTACTTGCATCGCGGAGCTATGGTAGAGTAGCAGTGGCGTGAGCAGGAGGAGAAGCGCATGAAGGCTGCCGAAGAAATGCGTGCACAGAGGGAGACCGAACGGCTGCGCTTGGCGGGCCAGCTGGAGGCTGAGCGTGAGAGGAAGCGCGAGAGGGCAGCTAGGGCCAGGGCGGCAGGCTCCGATGGTTTGCGCTCAGTAGTGTAGCAGAAAGACCCTTATTGTTTCGTTTACCTAAGGCATGTTAACTTTAGGCCATTATTTCTGCATTTCCTATATTGTAATGTTACGTTGTTACCGTTATTTCGTTTACCAGAAGGGCTCTGTGTTGTGATGTTATGTTGTTGCTTATGTACTTACGTATTGTATTTTTGCATTTATGAATTTCCTATGTATTGTATTGGACCATGCGTGATATCTTATCGGAGTACTCGATAATACTTAGGGTTATTGAGCTAGTGCGTTTTAGATGCAAACAATGGCGTAAATCAAAGATTTTCCCCATAATATGCCAGTCCATATATCAAACATCAAATCTCATCCATTATTACAAAAAAATAACCCCAAACACGATATCTTACGGCCTGCCAACGCTATAGTTTCAGAGTACTCGATAATACTTAGGGTTATTGAGCTAGTGCGTTTTAGATGCAAACAATGGTGTAAATCAAAGATTTTCCCATAATATGCCGATACATAGATCAAATATCAAAACGCATCCATTGTTTCTGCATTTAGGCCATTATTTCTGCATTTCCTATATTGTAATGTTACGTTGTTACCGTTATTTCGTTTACCAGAAGGGCTCTGTGTTGTGATGTTATGTTGTTGCTTATGTACTTACGTATTGTATTTTTGCATTTATGAATTTCCTATGTATTGTATTGGACCATGCGTGATATCTTATCGGAGTACTCGATAATACTTAGGGTTATTGAGCTAGTGCGTTTTAGATGCAAACAATGGCGTAAATCAAAGATTTTCCCCATAATATGCCAGTCCATATATCAAACATCAAATCTCATCCATTATTACAAAAAAATAACCCGAAACACGATATCTTACGGCCTGCCAACGCTATAGTTTCAGAGTACTCGATAATACTTAGGGTTATTGAGCTAGTGCGTTTTAGATGCAAACAATGGTGTAAATCAAAGATTTTCCCATAATATGCCGATACATAGATCAAATATCAAAACGCATCCATTGTTACAAAAAATTACCCCCAAATACGATATCTTACAACCTGCCGTAATAGCTTAAGCATTATAGTTTGGGACTACTCGATACCACTTAGGGTTATTGCGCTAGTGCATTTTAGATGCAAACAACGGTGTAGATAAAATATTTTTTCCATAATATGCTAGCCCAGATATCATATAGCAAATCTCATCCATTCTTACAGAAAATTACCCCTAAACACGATATTTTACGGACTACCGAAAAGACTTAAACGCTTCAGTTTCGGAGTACTTCATAAATGGGTCTTTACGGTAAACTTAATTTGTACATTTTAATTTCGCATGCAACATAATACTTTCTGTGAGATATTACGAATACTTATAGCTTAATAAAAATTTTGAAATTTATTTCGTTCCATTCGGAGGTTCAAAAATAACAAAACCGGTAAACCCTAAATATGTCTTTAAGTAAACTTAATCCTTAATCCTTACATCTTCATCCTTTTCATTATTTAAGACCGTAGTTGTTTGATCATATAATCTTAATCCTTACATCTTCATAAAAATTTATAAAATCATTTCATTATTTAAAATTAATCTATTTTTTCTGCAAAATTTGAAAAAAAAATTCTAACGGAAAATTTCCGCAAATGAAATCTTTTTTTTCCTTTTCCTCTCTTTCTTTCTTTCCTTCTTTTTCCTTTTTTTCCCTCTCTTTCTTTCTTTCTTCTAGTTTCAAGGCCGGCCGGCTGAGCCCCACTGTCTTGCCACATCATCGCTCTCACTGACGATCGCGCGTCGCGCCACGGTGGCGCGAACCCGCAGTCGCTCCCCACTAGCGCGAATAGGCACCCGTGGCACGGCCCCGTGGCGTGACGTGGCAATTTCGCGTCACGGTGGCGCGACGATCACTTCTCGCTCCAGCGTGGCGCGACTTGCACATTTTCGCTCCAGCGCGGCGCGAAAAGAGGATACTTTTGCAAAAAAAAATAAACCGATGTATATTTTTGTAATATGCGAATAAAAAATGATTATTTATAAAAAAATTATTCAATTAAACTTGATTTAAACAATTTCAATTTGCATGGAACATAGTGGTTTTTATTACATAATCTGGATCATTATAGCTTAATAAAAATTTAGAAATTTATTTCGTTCAATTTAGAGCTTAATAAAACTTACAAAATTATTCCCAAGTCTTTGTCGCCCTTTCATCGGGCGACTCTCCTTCTGTCACCGGTTGATCGGGCGGCTCTATTTATGTCGCTCTCCTTCTGTCGCCGGTTGATGGGGCAACTCTCCTTTCGCCGATCTGTGCGACGACATCAACTCCTGTCGCCTGTTGGTTAGACGATATATTCCTGTCGCCCAACCAACGGGTGACTGACGTATATTTCTTTCATTTTTTTCCCCAACGTTTATTTTTGCAATTGTGAATTAAAATTGTATTATTAAAAAAATCATAAAAAGAAGGGATAAACACTAGACTCACCAATTGACAGGAGAAAATATTAGCAACTAGCATCACATAGTAATATGGTATTAAGAATTGACCAGCTCTATGTGAACTAAAGTAAAATCAGATATAATATACAGAGAAGGAACCTATTAAGTAAAATAATAGCACATAGCGACATCACATTTAGAAACTATGCGATTAATGTGGATTAAAATAAACTCAGTAGTAATGCACAGCCACTAAAGACAATTGTGGCTTACATTGTGTGAAATCATATGCTGAAAAATTGGCTTAAGAATTGAATTTGCAAAATATGTTGGTGCATGTGTTTGACAAATTTTCAAAAAAAATAAGTTTCCCTTGAGCGCCGGACCACTGCGCCGGACCAAATTCTTAATCCGTCGTGAACGCATTTTTGGAGCATTGTTTTTGCATGTACGTCGGACCAAAAATTTGGTCCGTCGTGAACGTGTCTTTGAGCTTTTGAGCCGGACTCAATTTTCCAAGAAACCAGTAAGTTTCACATCTACGCCGGACCGTTTTTTCTTCAATCTGTCGTGAACGTGATTTTGGTTCTTTTTGCGCTGGACCCAAGTCTCATGCAACCGAGCGTAGCGCATGTACGCCGAACCAATTTTTTGGTCCGTTATGAACTGAAGTTTTTGACGACTGTTTTCACGTGTACGTCGGACCGAATTTTTAGTCCGGCGTTAATGGAGTTTTTAAGGGTTTCACGTGGCTTTTGCGCCGGACTAGAGCTTTGGTCCGGCGTGAACGTGTTTTGCTCGGTTTGAATGTTTTGCAATTTTAGAATTAAATTTTGGTTTGATTTTGAGATTATGAAATTTGTGAGAATTTAATAATGCTTGTCTTGAAGTGTACTTTATGCAATGCTCATGTGAGTAGTTGCATGGATTGACTTAAGTCAAGTCGTGAACTTGTGCTCGGATTCGTTTTGTGGTTTGTTCATGTGCAGGTATTGCTCGAGGGCGAATGTGGTCGATGACGGGATCAGAACTAGGTTCATGGAGGAACTGAGGTTCGAGACTAGGTTCAAGGAGGAACTGAGGTCTTGGTGGTCAAGGATGTCATGCGGGACGTTCGGGCTAAGAGAATGATGCACATGGAGAATGGTTAGTCACGTGAGTATGACATGGTGGCCATACGCGTGCAAGAGTTGTTAGTCACGTGAGTATGGCTGGGTTGCTATACGTGTGCAAGAGTTGTACTTGGTCAGGTTGGGCTAAGTGGAGTTGTGGTTGAATACATACTTTCTAGGATTAGGAGTAGGACTCTTTCTATGATTAGGAATTGTATTCAGGACTCCTTGTGGGTTGCTCCTTTAAATAGAAGGGGTTGTCTCCTGTTGAAGGGCATCGAATTGAGGAGAGCTAGGCGCATAGAGCCTTGTGCTCAAAGTTTAGGGTTTGTACTCTTTTAATGGGAGTACTTTAAGACAAAAGAAATAAAAATCAATTCTTCTAGTTCCTTGTGTGCTACAATGTTCTCTTTTGATTCTTTTTTACATACTTATTCTAGTATTAGATTGGTTTTTGTTCTTTAAGTTTCATCTTGATTTGATCCATAAAAAACCTCTCTAGGGTATTGATCTAGTGTTCCTCAAAGTCTTGTTGATAATCAATTTACAAGTTTCGATTAGATTGATTTTCGTCAAGTTCTAAAACAGTAAGCTTGCGAAGCTTATAACTTTTGATCCGTAAGTCCGATCGAGCTGATTCTTTTTGTTTTTGTTTCGTACTGGAATCTAGTTTCTTGTGTCCAAATTTTAGATCGATCCGACGGTTGGATCTCCAGGAATTCGCGTTTTACCGAGCCTCTGCCAATCTGTTTTTGTCAAATCCGAGGCAATCTTTTGTTTTTGTCACCCCCCTCTGATTGCTAGTTGTTTATATCTCGATCCTACACATTGCTAGTCAAAAGCCGATCCAGAGTGACACAACTGGCACCGGTGCAGCAAAATACGACAACACAGTTAGCTAAGGCCGAAACCAGGGGTTTCTGAAAAAAAAGGGTCAATTTCATATGAACTTGCGAGTAATAACAGGAACAACCTGTAAGCAAGGAAAAGTAGAATAAAAATCATAGATAAATAAAAACAAAACAAGAACGAACCACTACAAAGATTCAACAATAAAGATGCTGCTTATGAGCTCTAACCAAAGAAAGTCAAACAGCCAATTAGTTCTTTAGTTCACAACTCTTCAGAGAATTGGTTCTAGCGATAAACAAAGCTTCTGTAAAATGTCCATCTTGGGATCTTTAACGATGACATCACGACATGTGCCATTTGTGAAGTCATCAAAATTTCAACTTGATTGATGCACATAAGTCACAAACATATTTTCAGTTTGAAGGGAACAAACAACAGAACTGTTGCATCTCTACTAATTTTTTCAATAACTACTTTTGGCATTTAAAAAGTTGTGAATCTAGTTCATAATGTAATGTGTACCTCCATTTAAAATTATAGTTCATATTTAATGTGATGCAAAAGAATGTCATGCCAATCACCTGCGAACCGCCGTTGCTGCATTCTTGCTGCAGCCCCTGCCATGCATCATCGGGCCCTTTTAGAGCTTTCACCTGTATTTCCCCAAACCAAGGTTTCAGTCCACTGCAATATGTGATGCAGTGCAGTAACAACCAGGTAAAAATCAATGGGCATGCATACATACTTGGCCTTAATTTGCACAACCCAAATATATAAAAATTACAAAATGACTTGAAGCCTTGAAAAGCTGGCTGTCAAAGGCAGTTCAAGCTCCAAACAAAATACTTTATATAATTTTCATTTATCGAAATGCAGTAGTGTTTGGAAGAAGAAAACAAACGCCTAACCTTGCACAAAAACTACAGAGAACGGACAGTAAAGAAAAATAGGTTTGCTCCAATGACACCTAACTCATGCCGAAAAAAGAATTTTACCTCCAATGACCAGAAACCTAAACGAAGTAATCTAAGAATTTTACTTCAAGTAACCAGAAACCTAAACGAGGTAATCTCCGAAATAACCAGAGGAGCTCAAGTGAAGATGTGAACAAGCTAGCTCTCAGGCATAGAGGAAGCCAACCTCTAGCCAAACCTCAGAAGCAAACATCTGCAACCAGGAGAACATAGAATGCAAAGAAGATCAGGAAAAATAAAATAAGGTGATCTAGCTGTGAACTAACATATAGGGGGTTCCTCTCTTTCTTCTTTGTTTAGGCGGACAAAATAACAAATGTAAAAATTATAACTCCATAACCATTTTTTCTGCAAACCACAAAAATGGCCACATGTGAGACTGGTCAACACTTACTAAGCACAAAGAAAGGAATTTCTAAACAAAGAAACTCTACTAAAAGTAAGCAACGCGTGGTTTCGGAAGTTAAAGAATCAGGTGAACCAAAAATCCACACCAAAGGCCACAGATTCATAAATCCCAGGTATGAGCATTCAAATCAACAAACCAATTCTACATCTACCCATGCACCAATCCACCAAATGAAACAATATAAATGCACCAATCATCATAACGAAATAATTAGACGGAGGGGATTACCACATGGCGGCAGTTGATACACTTGCGGTTGAGTGGCACTTGAGGCAACAGATCATCTTGTATTCCTGTCCTCCTCCCTCTGAAGCGGCGTCATTTTTGGAGCTTCTTTAGTTTACAAGAGCAAAAAATGATCACCACTTTAGTCAAAGAAAAGAAAATGCTTGTTATCATAAGTTGCTCGATATAAGAGCTGTTCACAACAAAAGAGCTAAATGAAGATAGCCAAAGTTGGCTGCAGGACATCACAAAATGGTGAACCACAAATTGGGAGTGTCCTACACATAGTTATCGGATTCGCTGTAAACCCATGCGAATCGCGAACAGGATTCGTCGAACTTGAACCGGTTTATAGAACGAGGTTCATGTTCGCAGTGTAAATTAGAAGAAAGAGTGATGAACCGCTAACCCAAATCACGCACCACTTTTCTAGTAACTATGGTCCTACAACAAATGCCACCAATTTGCGATATTCCATAGCCAATTTTGCCATGACATATTATGTTACAATTCCACTACTTCCAGTTAGCCTCTCAAAATTCTCATCCTGGAGTTCCTTCCTCACTACTGACACATTGCTCCAACGACCAGCATTTGCATAGATGTTAGACAAGGCTACTTTGGATGCTCCATGGCTTGGATCGAGCTTTGCCAATTCTTCCACAGCTTTCTCTCCTAAGCTTACATTTCCTTGTGTCCTTGCAGCTGCAAGAATGCTGCCCCATATTATCACATCTGCTTTCATTGGCATCATCTCAATAAGCTGTTCTGCCTCTTCCAAATACCCAGCTCGACCAAGAAGATCAACCATGCAACCATAGTGTTTAATTGTTGGATGGATTCTGTACTCTCTCCTCATGGACTCAAAATGGTGCTTCCCTTCGGTTACCATCCCAGCATGACAGCATGCATTTAAGACACCAATGTATGTGATATAGTTAGGCCTAATATTAGTGATTTGCAATTGTGAGAACAGTTCAAGTGACATGTGTGCATGACCATGGATAGCTAAACTACAGATCATAGCATTCCAAGGAGACACAGAAGATGACTTTCGTTTAACATGACTGAATAACCGAACTGAATCAGCAATGCTACCACACTTGGCGTACATATCAATCAGCCCAGCACTTATGTTATCAGTAAAATGCAATGATCTACTGATTATATAGTCATGGATCCATCTCCCTTGCTCCAATGTGCCAGAATCAGCAATTGCAGATAGAGCACCGACCAAGGTGATCTCACTTGGTTCAACACCAGCATCAAGCATTGAACAGAATAGCTGCAAAGCCATGTTTGAATGTCCACTCTGTACATACCCAGATATCAAAGTACTCCATGAAATAGTGTCCCTCTCAGGCATGTCATCAAACAGCTGCCTTGCTTCATGCATTAGGTTCCTTCGTAGTAGACCAGCCATGAGAGCGTTCCAAGATGCTATGTGTGACTTGTCTGATAATTTGAATTGCATCCGGGCAAGGTCAGGAAGATCACAGGACCCATAGAAATGGATCAGGGTCGCTTGTACAAATGCATGGGCATCAAAACCATACTTCAGAATGACTGTGTGGAGCTGTTGCCCTTCTAAAACAGCAGTATGCCGAGCACATGCCTTTTCTAAATCAACAAGCAATGTTTCCTTGCTACTCGCTCCCACCTCACCCACCATGGCAACATACGCCCTGAGAGCCTCCGATATGCAATCCGCACGGATATATCCATCTATTATCGTCAGCCAAGAGATCACATCCCTCTCGGGGATCCTCCAAAACACCTCAGCAGCCATGTCAATCATTCCTGCCTTCACATAGCCATTAAGCATCGCATTCCAAGTGACCATGTTCTTGTTCAGCATCGACTCAAACACGGAGCGGGCGGAACCAACCTGTGTCACTGCCGCGTATGCATGGACCAGGTTGGTGGCCACAATGACGAACCCATCAAGCCCACGCCGCACGGCAACCCCATGCGCCGTGCTCACCGGCTCCGGCGCCCCCAGACGGGCCAACGCCGTGAGCACGCCCACGATAGTCACCTCGTTGGGCGGGACGGTCTCTGCGAGCATGCCCCGAAACACGTCCACGGCGCGCTCCGTGTGGCCGGCGCGCGCGAGCGCTGTCACGACGGTGGTGTACGAGATGGTGTCCCTCTTGGTCTGAGGCATCTCCAGGAGCATTCGCTGCACGCAGTCGAGGCGGTCCGCGCGGCAGTGGGCGGCGAGAAGAGTGTTGTAGGCGGCGGCGTCGATGATTGCCGCGGGGATTTCATCGAACAGGTGGTGGGCGAGGGCAAGGCCGAGGGAGGAGGAAAGACGGGAGTAGAAGGCGAGGAGGGAGTTGCGGACGAAGTGGTTGGAGACGAGGAGGCCCGACTTGGCAGCGAGCGCGTGGAGCTGCTCACCGTGGCAGAGGCGCGCGGCGGACTTGAGGGACGTGAGGAGGAAGACGGCGAGAGGGGCGCCGGTGTTGGGCATGTGTGACGGTGGACTGCTGGGCTGGAGATAGACGCCCGGGACCCACCGTCGGAGGCACGCTGTCCGCCTCCCTCCCTCTTTCTTGTCGCCGGCCTCCGGTGAGACCCTTGTGATGGCGTCGAGGCCTCCCGAGCTTTTGTTTCGAGCGAGCTCGTTCTGTGCTTAGACCGAATCTGTTTTGGGGACCTCTACGAAATACTATGTTCTCTCGTATCGTTGCTACTTGCTAGTTCTCGCTAAAGAAGTTTTTGTGTGTCACCGGAGTAAACGGGATTTTGTAGCATAGCCTTCTTTCTCCGCACGTCGCCGTAGTTTAACCTGGTCTGCAAGAGGAACCCTCGCACTGCTTATGCTTCCCTTTTGAATGGGTGTTTTCTTCTCGTCTTGATTTTCTTGTGATTTTTCACCTGATCACTGTATTTTCTGTGTCATGTACATGAATCATAATAGAGCCGCTGAATGGAATAAGTGATAGGGGCAGGGTACGCAAAATTGTAGAAATTCATACGAAAATCACGATTTTCAGTCATATCGAATGGGTAAGACTTTTAAAACCGGCCGATAAATCGATTAAATTCAAAAAAAATCAAAAAATTTAAATAAATTTATGGACTATAAATATCGCGATAATCGGTGAAAATCGAGAGAAAATCTGTGTAAATCGAGAAAAATCGTTTAAGGAATCAACTTCGAGAAATAATCAATTGGCCGGTAAAAACCGGAAGAAAATCGATCAAAATCGGGAGAAAATCAATCAAAAATGAGAGAAAATCGCTCAAAAAATCGGCTTCGAGAAACATTCAACTAAACAGTGAAAATCGGGAGAAAATCGGTGAAAATCGAAAGAAAATCGGTGAAAATCGGGAGAAAATCAGAATTTTTTCTTCAAAATTTTGGATTTTAAAATCATGCGATATCTAGCGATTTTCTCCCGAATTTTGAACGATTTTTTTTTATAATCTAAAATCGAAAATCGTCCGATTTTCTTAAAAAAGAAAAGGTGAACCCTGGATAGGGGTGACTCGATTTTGCAATGATGAATATGATAACTTGGATCTGTAAACCCTGACAAACACCGGTGTTAACCATCGTCTCAATATGGTAATCTGCTACAAGTGAATTCGTCTAAAAACACGCTTTGATCCTCGTCTATTTGAGCACACGAAAATAGACATACATTTTCTTGCAATCACCCCGAAGAAGTTGTAAGATCAACTAGAGTAAATTTCAGATTGGAACTCTCTATTCTAATAGGAGCATTAAAACACAAGCTATAAAATCAAGAGTATATCTTTAATTTGAAGATTCATAGTTACACTTGCATGGATGTGCTGCCCTATATAGCCCTCCTAAGATATTTACAAACATAATTGTTGGAGTATGCTTGACCCAAATAAATATTCCCATAAATCCTAAAAGCCCATTCAAGCATGATGGAACATGGGAAGTTTAGTACCATATTACTAGTCTTGGTGGGATGATACTATAATATAAGAAAGGCCCCTTGAACCCTGCCTTGGGCGCTGCCCCTGGACCCCGCCAAGGGCGCTGCCCCTTGGAACCCCGCCAAGGGCGCTGCCCCTTGGAACCCCGCTGCCGTAGAATCTATTTTGTTTAACTTGTTTTTGCAGGATGTTGTGTGAAATAGTATGGCCTATGTGTATGTGATGCATGTAATATTTACATGGCCTGCGTGCCGTGTCAAGCCATAAGGCTATTTCAATCTAAAATGTATAACAACCTGCGTGTCGACTTGTGATGTTTCAAACCCTCATGTAAATTTCATTATCAAAGTTGTAAGGAGTTGCATCTACAATGATAAAGTTGGTGGCATCAAAGATGGTGGCTACGAGAACAATCAAGATGATGGCTAGGTGAACAATCAAGCATGATGATGGAGATCCCAATGCTTAGGGCCATACTATTTCACATCTTAATTTGATTATATGTGGATGTGTGTTTAATCCTTGCTATTTTCTTTATGCTCATTGCATGTGATGCAATGCTCATAGTAGATATTATTCATCACCATAGTTAAAATTTTAAATCAAACTTGTCCACCCAATTGTTGCACCTATCAAGAATTTAGATCGTTATTAATATGACTGCCAAAGTAGTATATCAATGGCTATCTTAATACATGATAGGGATGTGTTGGACACGTTGCGCATAACAATGGTTGATTTAATCAAGCTATCAAAACGGTTTTGGGCTTGAGGACATAAATGGTTGGGACTTGATTTCGGTAATGAAGGAACTAATACAAGACAATTGGTGTCTATGAAAACACACATGAGGCTTGGTTCTTTAATTGGCACCCAGAAACGGGAAGTGCTCCCACCCTCATGTGAGCCCTAGGGGCGGGTTGACATGGCCATGAGTCAAGTTGACGAAAGTATTCATTACCTGTTTTCATGCTCAACTAACAAGAGTTACATAAGATGTAATTAGCAAAGTTGTTGCTTACCTATGTCATTAAACTTCTAGCAGTGATGCCAAAGCTCACTAGTGTTTGATGAATATGGATCTTGAATACTCACTATGTGTCCATAAAGGGAACATTAAGATAGGAGTGTCTTTTGTTAAAATGTTTAATGAAAGTTTCACATAAACATAGTGCTTAGAAACTTTACATGTTTTTATTGTAGTTCAATGGAACCTCCTACTTCTGCTCCTACTACACACATCTGGTTTTTCTTTGAGATCAGTCTTGGAAAGGGAAAAACTGAATGGAACAAATTTTGTTGATTGGTATCGCAATTTGAGAATTGTTCTCAAAAATGAAAAGGACTATGTTCTAGAGAATCCAATTCCTGATGAACCAGCCGGAAATGCTCCTCGCAATTTGAAAATTGAATATGAAAAACATGTTAATGCTTCTGTAGAGGTTAGTTGTCTCATGCTTGTCACCATGGACTCTGAGCTGCAAAAGCAATATGAGGACCAGGATGCTTACAATATGATTGTGGGCTTGAAGGGCATGTTTGGGAATCAAGCAAGAGCTGAGAGGTATGGTATCTCAAAGCTTCTCTTTGCTTGTAAGCTAGCCGAAGGCAGTCCGGTCAGCCCACATGTAATCAAAATGATTGGCTACATTGGGAGATTGGAAAAACTTGAGTTTCCCCTTAGCATTGGTTTGGCTACAGATGTCATTCTCCAGTCTCTGCCTCAGAGCTTTGAGCCATTCATTATGAATTTTCATATGAATAGCATGGAGAAGAGCCTGACCGAACTGCATGGGATGCTCAAGGCTGCAGAAGAAAGCATTAAGAAAAAACCCAATCATGTGATGATGGTTCAGAAAACAACTGTATTCAAAAAGAGGAAGGCTAAGGCTATGGTTAAGGGCAAGGGCAAGGCTCAAAATGAGATCTCGAGCCTCAAGAATAAGCTTCAGAAGCTTAAAGTCGGCCCTCAGCCTGAAACACAATGCTTCTATTGCAAGAAGTCAGGACATTGGAAACGGAACTGCGAAAAGTACCTAGCAGATAAGAAGAGTGGAAATGTGGCTTCCGCTTCAGGTATTAATGTTATAGAAATTAATCTTGCTACTTCTTCTCTCAGCTCATGGGTATATGATATCGGTTCGGTTGCTCATATTTGCAATTCGATGCAGGGGCTGATAAAGAGTAGAGTCTTGGCAAAAGGAGAAGTGGATGTTCGCGTGGCGAATAAAGCAAGAGTTGCTGGTCTTGCCGTTGGCACCTACCCACTGCATTTGCCTTCAGGATTAGTTTTAGAACTTAATAATTGTTATTTTGTTCCAGCTTTGAGTAGAAACATTATTTCATCTTCTTGTTTGGAACATGAAGGTTATGAATTCAGAATAAAGAACTTTGTTTGTTCAATATTTTTGAATGATATGTATTATGGTCGTTGCCCCATGGTAGATGGGTTATACGTCCTTGAACTCAAAGAAAAACCCGTCTATAACATTAATGTCAAAAGGCCTCGGCCAAATGATTTGAACCCTACCTTTTTATGGCATTGTCGCTTAGGTCACATAAATGAGAAGCGCATGAAGAAGCTCCATGGTGATGGACTTCTCACCTCATTTGATTTTGAATCATTTGAAACATGTGAATCTTGTTTACTTGGCAAAATGACAAAAGCCCCTTTCACAAGTTTTAGTGAGAGGGCGAGTGAATTGTTGGCCTTAGTACATACAGATGTATGTGGACCAATGAGCTCGATTGCTAGAGGTGGGTTTCAGTACTTTGTAACTTTTACTGATGACTTTAGTAGATATGGATATATCTACTTAATGAGGCATAAATCTGAAACTTTTGAAAAGTTCATAGAGTTTCAGAACGAAGTACAAAATCAACTTGGCAAATCAATAAAACACTTAAGATCAGATCGTGGTGGTGAATACTTGAGCCAAGAGTTTGGTGATCATCTAAAGTAATGTGGAATCGTTCCACAACTTACTATGCCAGGAACGCCTCAATGGAATGGTGTGTCTGAACGACGGAACCGAACTTTGTTAGACATGGTTCGGTCAATGATGAGCCAAACAGATCTGCCATTATCTTTCTGGGGTTTCGCTCTAGAGACAGCTGCGTTCACATTGAATAGGGTCCCATCAAATTCCGTTGAGAAGACGCCATATGAGATATGGACCGGGAGAAGTCCCATATTGTCATTTCTCAAGATATGGAGATGCGAGGCTTATGTAAAACGTTTGCAATCAGATAAACTCACACCTAAATCAGAAAAATGCTTCTTTGTGGGGTATCCTAAAGAAACAAAAGGATATTACTTTTACAAAAGAAACGAGAACAAAGTTTTTGTTGCTTGAAATGGTGTCTTTTTGGAGAAAGAGTTTCTTTCCAAAGAAATCAGTGGGAGTGATGTGCATCTCGATGAAATTCGAGAATTGCATGAATATGTTCAAGCTACCACTGAACCTTCACAAGATGTACAAAGTGTTGTACAACCTGTGGAAGAGACACCATCCCTACGTAGGTCGGGGAGGCCGCATCATGAACCCATAAGATATGGACATGACGTATTATTGTTGGACAATGATGAGCCCATGACTTATAAAGAAGCAATGATGGACCCAAACTCCGAAAAATGGCTTGGAGCTATGAGATCCGAAATTCAATCCATGCATGACAATCAAGTTTGGAACTTGGTGGATCCTCCTCATGGTGTAAAAACCATTGAGTGCAAATGGATTTTCAAAAGGAAAATAGACATGGATGGAAATGTTCAGATCTATAAGGCACGGTTGGTGGCAAAGGGTTTCAAACAAGTTCAAGGAATTGACTATGATGAAACTTTCTCACCGGTAGCCATGCTTAAGTCTGTTCGGATCATTTTAGCTATTGCTGCATATTTCGATTATGAAATTTGGGAGATGGACGTCAAAATAGCTTTCCTTAATGGGAATCTTTCTGAGGATGTATACATGATACAGCCTGAAGGTTTTGTCGATCCTAAAAATGCTAAAAAGGTATGCAAGCTTCAAAGATCCATTTATGGATTGAAGCAAGCATCTCGGAGTTGGAACATACATTTTGATGAAGTAGTCAAAGGATTTGACTTCATCAAAAATGAAGAGCCTTGTGTTTACAAGAAGGCTAGTGGGAGCGCACTTGTGTTCCTGATCTTGTATGTGGATGACATATTGTTGATCGGGAATAATATTCCTATGCTTGAAGATGTTAAGACTTCGTTGAAAAGGAGTTTTTCAATGAAGGACTTAGGATAAGCATGTTATATCTTGGGCATAAAGTTCTATAGAGATAGATCAAAAAGGTTGATTGGATTAAGCCAGAAAACGTATATTGACAAGGTATTGAAGAGATTCAATATGCATGAATCCAAAAGAGGTTTCATGCCAATGTCACATGACATCAGTCTTAGCAAGAATAAGTGTCCCTCGACAACTGATGAGCGAGACAGGATGAGCAAGATTTCATACGCTTCGGCTATTGGGTCTATTATGTATGCCATGATCTGTACGCGCCCAGATGTCTCATATGCTCTAAGTGTCACAAGCAGATACCAAGTGGATCCCGGTGATGGTCATTGGATAGCCGTGAAAAATATTCTGAAGTACTTGAGAAGAACTAAGGATATGTTCCTAGTTTTTGGAGGTGAGGAAGAACTGGTTGTAAAGGGTTACACCGATGCAAGCTTCCAAACTGACAAAGATGATTTCCGATCGCAATCTGGGTTTGTATTTACACTAAATGGAGGAGCAGTAAGCTGGAAGAGTTCCAAGCAAAGCACGGTGGCCGATTCTACAACAGAAGCGAAGTACATAGCGGCTTCAGAGGCTGCAAAAGAAGCTGTGTGGATAAAGAAGTTCATCTCAGAGCTTGGTGTGGTTGCTAGTGCCTCTAGTCCAATGGATCTCTATTGTGATAATAGTGGTGCCATTGCACAAGCAAAAGAGCCTAGATCACATCAGAAGTCCAAACACATACTCCGACGCTTTCACCTTATTCGCGAGATTGTGAATAGAGGTGACGTAAAGATATGCAAAGTAGACACGGAAGCTAATGTGGCTGATCCGTTAACGAAGCCTCTTCCACAGCCTAAGCATGAGGCGCACACGAGGTCTATTGGTATTAGATGCTTAATTGACTGACTCAAGTGCAAGTGGGAGATTGTTAGTGTTATGCCCTTGAGGCAGTCATATAGATGATTGTAACATGACTATGTTTATGAATAATAATATGATTATTGGTCCAATGAATGTATATCGTTATATTGATCAGTAAGTATGTGACTTGCTTATGAAACTCTTTACTCATTGATATAATTCTGTAAGTATCTCTGATCGGATATCATCGTAGTGGACAACGATGAATAGATCAGCACATGTACTGATCGATGATCATGTTTCATAGATCATGGGATATGGAGATATCATCAATACATTGTGAACACATGTTGTAGAACATGAGTTAGATAGACCCACAATGAGACACTGCGAGAATGTTACATTCTTGTGTGTCATCAGTGTATCTCATACATAGTAGATGTATGATCCTTAGACCTAAGATTGTCACATTCCCTACATATGTAATAGTTTACCTTGAGGTTACCAAACACTATTTCCTAACCGGATAGTTATAAACGTAACTTTCATGTTTACTATGAAACATGCAGAGGGAAGTGAGCAGTCAAGATTGGAATTTGCCACTCCAGTGTAACGGAGATATATGTCTAGGCCACTCGTGTGATATGATTAAGGAAGTGCATGGCCATGCCGTGATTGAGAAATCAATCACAACTTATTAATATATCACGGATACGAGAGATAGATTGAACTGTCAAAGGATGACATGCTTCTCGCCTTGAGTTCGATCTTCATATAGTTTGGCAAAGGGATTATTACATCAGTACTTTGATCATATGCGTTTGGGAGTTGGCATGCTCTGCAAGGAGCCGCTACCAACTATTGGATTAGAAAAGGGTTTTCCGAATCTATGTCCAAATGCACATGAACCTACAGGGTCACACACTTAACGGGCTGGGACGCATTAATTCGGATTGGATCCGTAATTAATGGACCACGTGGGCTTAACGCGCTAATGGGCCCTGGCTTAGTGTTTCATCGCGTGGATATATCAGGAGAGGAGAAGGGTGGGAGTCACACACCTCTTTCGTCCAGAACCCTAGCCTCCACCTCTCGTTGCCCCTGCCGAGCGACACGGTGCTTGCACGCCGATGCGCGGTGTTCCATCCCCGGACATGTGGACTGCTGTGGTGACGCTGATGCTACTGCGGCGTGGAGAGGACGATCCACGGCGAGGACAATCCACGGCGAGGACGATCCGCGGCGAGGAAGATCCACAACGAGGATGATCCGCGGTGAGGATGATCCACACCAAGAACGATCCACTACATCAACGCGCGAAGGATTCCGCAACTGCGCGTCTAGTGATAATTGATCTATGATCACCTTCTTGCGAGTAGCTTTTCTGGTTTTGCGGTAGAAATTTTAATTTGTGCTAGAGTAGCATACCGCGTTCCCCAACACGGTCTACAAGGCGTCGGGGCAAATCCAGAGAAAATCGAAGCCATCGAAAATATGAGACCTCCCACATGAATGAGGGAGGTACAAGCCTTGACCGGTCGGATGGCTGCTTTGAGCCGCTTTATTTCCCTGCTGGGTGAGCGAGGGTTACCCTTCTTCAAAGCCCTGCGCAAACACGATGGTTTCTCTTGGACAGAGGAAGCTGATCGTTCCTTTGAGGAACTAAAGAAATACCTGTCCAAACCGCCCGTCCTGGTCACCCCTAAGACAGGAGAAGCACTACTGCTATATCTAGCAGCAACCCCGTAGGCTGTAAGCGCGGTACTGACGGTGGAAAGGGATGGAACCCAACGACCCATTTACTATGTTAGTGAAGTACTTCATGGACCAAAGGAGCGTTACCCCGAGGTCCAGAAACTCTTGTACTCACTACTAATGGCTTCCAGAAAGCTGCGCCATTACTTCCAAGCGCATAAAATCGTGATCCCGACCAGTTTCCCACTCAGGGAGATACTGAAAAACCAGGACGCAAGTGGCCGCATAGCAAAATGGGCCATGGAGCTCGCCGAGTTCGAAATACAATTCTTGGCCCGCACGGCGATCAAGTCCCAGGTCTTGGCAGACTTCGTAGCGGAATGGACAACCCCAGCCTCATCAACACATGAGCCAGCCAGATTCGAAAAGGATCACTAGACCATGTATTTCGATGGGTCCCGTGCATACGAATGCTCGGGGGCTGGTGTCATGTTGGTCTCCCCAGACGGAGAGCAGCTCCTGTACGCCGTCCAATTGTACTTTGCCTCGACCAACAACGCCGCAGAGTATGAGGGCCTCTGCCACAACACCGGTACGCTCCCCTTTCAAGCTACACAAAAGGTGTAGTTGACACCCCGAGGTACCACAAGCAAGTTATTAGTAACTTAATCAACTAGGTCCGTCCCATTACAGACATGTGGTTGCACGTTTGACTCAGTTCAAAGGCTTGCAAGATTAAGTCCTTAGGGTGACCAGGGCAAGACTACCCAAAGAACCAAATCAGTGTTTCCGGTGCCACAACATTCTTGCCACATGCCCCAGTCGAAAAACTATTTATCAAACCCCCAGTTGATTACCATGCACCACGTGCCATCAACATCATCATCAATAACACATGACACTTCTCCAAAACAGATTCCATATCTCATTAAGTCAACATTAACATTTAATTATCCAAAATCATGTCATGTCTACGTGGTAGGTCTAAGCATTATACTACAACGGTCTAAATACCCATGTTGGCAAATTAATAATGTCCAACTAAATATTCCACAACTAGGGTGACAAGGGATTCATGGCATACAATTATCTATGTCAAGGTGTCATACAGCAACTAGGTGTTAACTAATCCCAGAATTAATCAAAATAAATTCTAATTAAATTAGCATGCAATACTTTGAAACAACATAATTTCAAAAGAATGGGATCAACATGGTCAAAGCACAACTTGCCTTCAAATAGCACTTGTTCAGGTTCTTGAACTGGCTCCTGGATAAACACTTCTCCCTCTAAGCCTGCGGGCACTTCAACGTCTACTCGTAACGCGTGCAAATAGCAATAAATAAATCAACAGTAGAGAAAAAGTGTCCAAACATCCAAATAAAGTCCATAAACAGAGATAACATAATTTAATAAATTTTTAGGAATTGGAATCGCTCAAATCGGAGTTAAAACGCAAAAGTTTTAATTGTTTAAAGTTTAAATAATCAATTAAATAATATTACAGAGAAAAAATTTAGTCCAAAAATTATATAAAATTCATATTTGAGTAGAACTCAATTTTATAAAAATTTAAAAACTGGAATCGTTCAAATCGGAGTAAAAATGCAAAAGTTATAAGTGTTTGAAGTTTCAAAACTCAAATTAAACATTAAACCGAATTTTCCTATTTATTTTTATATTGAAAAATCCGAATAATGACGTCAGCATGACGTCATCGTGGATTTTGATTTTCCCCCGAATTATTTTTCTATTGAAAAATCGAATTATGACGTCAGCATGCGTCAGCCGATCCATGGACTCGGTCCACAGTTCGGTTTGGTCCACCGTGGACCCGATCCACGGCGCACGTGTGTCTCTGACAGGTGGGACCTACCGCTGACGTCAGCGCTGACGTCAGCACGGCTCGGCCACACGGCTCTGACTTGCGGGCCCTACCGTGACGTCACGGCTGACGTCACCACACGGCTAGGACAGCCGCTGACACGCGGGCCCCATCATGACGTCAGCGTGACGTCATGGTGCGGTTTGGCTGAGCCGCTGACAGGAGGGCCCAGCGTGTCAGCGACACGCCGCACGCACGTGCGCTGACCGCGTTGACCGCGTCGGTCGGCCTTCCGGCCACGTGGCTAGATCTAGGCTGTTGATTTGAAAATCAACGGGCCAGATCGGATCTGGTGACGCACGTTTGGGGTGAACGTGGTTAATTTGGACCGTTCAATCTCGATCGGACGATCGAGATCCAATCTAATGCTGACAACGCGGCTAACCCTAGCCGTACGATCTAGATCTAACGGCTGAGATTAGATCTAAAAGTTAACACGCGAATCTCACCGTGAGTGACATGGACGAATCCTGGCCGTGTGGTGGAGATCCGATGGTGGAGATCCAATGATGGCGATGGCGTGCGGCGGAGCAAGGTCACCGGATCTGGGCTCGGTGATGGTGGAGGACGGCGGACGGCGGCGGAAACGGCACGAGACCGCGGCGGAATGCACGGCCAACTACGGCGAGCTCTAGCGGCGCGACCACGGTGGCTTGATCTCGGTGAGTTAGGGCTACGGGTGCGCACGGGAGAGGCGGTCATGACCGTGGTGGCAGCGCATTAAATAGGGGCCTCGGCTTCCGTGAAACTGGCGGAAACCGAGGTCCACCCGACTGCGGCGGCGGAATCCGAATCCCATTCGGATTGGGTGACGTGGCTCAACGTGGACCGTTGGATCAAGATCCAACGGTCGCGGGGTTTGGGCTCAGATCTGGCTCGAGCGACTTGGCTGGCTCGGTTGGACTCGGGTTCGGGTGACGTGGCGCATTTGTGGCCGTTGGATCTCGATCCAACGGTCACGCGGTTAGGGTTAGGTTGGGCTGGGTCCGGCTTAGACGCAACTCGAGTTGGGTTCGGGTCGGACTCGGACTCGAGTCCGACTCGGACTCGGTCGCTTGAACAGTACAAACCCGTTCGACATTTTCCAGCGATTAAATAATTAAAATAATTTCCATTAATTCATTTAATTCAAGAAAAATAGCAAAATACTCAGAAAAATTCCAGAAAAATTCTAGAAAATACTTTAGGGCATTTGGGACTTAAATAAAATATTTCCAATAAAACTTTATTTGAAACTTTTATTTATTTACTTATCTCAAAAGAGAATAAATTCAAATTAAATCCAAATAAATTCCAAAAAATTCCAAAAATTCACAAAAGTGCAAAATGACATTTAAATTCATAAAAAGCAAAAAATTGGGGTGTTAGAGCATCTCCAAGAGAGGGCCCTAAAAATGAGCCTTAAATTTTAATTTAGGACCCCAACCAATTAGATTTAGGGCTCCAATGAAACATTCACTCCAGCAATTAGGCCCTAAAACTCAATGAAGATAGGGCTCAATCACAAAGTTGCTAAATATAGCTACTCTCCTAAGGGTCCTAAAACAATTTTATAAATTTTAACAATTTAGGGTCCTTGCTGGAGTTGATCTTTTCCCCTAAAAGCCCTATAATTCAAGTTAGGGCCATATTTAAGGCTCCTCTTGGAGATGCTCTTACAAACCTCCCCCCGTTAACAGAATCTCGTCCCCGAGATTTAAGGCTAACTAAGGAATAGGTTTGGGAACTCTTCCTTCAATTCCTCCTCATGCTCCCAAGTCGCTTCGCTTTCTGCATGGTTACTCCACTGAACTCTGCAAAAACGTGTTGACTTGTTTCTTGTCTATCGATCCATGGTGTCCAAAATCTTTATGGGGTGCTCTCTTGTGACACCACGGAGTGTCGTAATCTTATAAAGTGTGAATGTTGAGGTTAAAAACTTTATAAAATGTGAAATTAGAGATTAAAACTTTTCGGTACGACTTTATAGCGTGTTTTTGGGCTGTTTTCGGGTGTTTGGGCCTCTCCGGGGGCCTTTGGGCCTTGTGGGTTGAGTTGGGCCTCCGGTGGAAGGGTTGGGGCCCAAGGGGGGGACTTTTGGGCAGGCAAATCTGGCCTCCACCCCTTGGTGCGCCCCAAACTCCCCATCCCCCATGCCCTAGCCGCCACAACTCGATCTCCACCTCCCTTGCTTGCGTGCGCCCCTCCCCATGGCTCCCCATTGCTCCTCCACCCCCTCCACCACCTCTCCACCTCCCTTGGTGCCCCTATGGGAGTTCTCCACCTCGCCAACTCGAAGATCCATCCATTGGAGCGCTCCGCAACGAGGAGATCCGGCGGGATTTGGGCGAGGAAGGAGATCGCGCGAACCGGGAGGAGATCTATTGGGTTTTCGTGCGTCGGGCGAAGGTATGTCCATGGGACTCCTTGGGGTTGGTCTAGGTACTGTTATAAGGGTCATTAGCATGTTTTTAGATCAATTGGTGGTGCTGGAATTGAGTAGATTGGATTAGATCTAGAAGTTGTCACGTCCTCAGTTTCGGGCAGCATGAGCAGTCGACCTAGGGTTTGAGTTTTCGTCAATTTAGATTGCGAATTTGGTCTGCCGGATGTTGAAGAACTTGTAGGTAATTTCAATACCTTTCAGTGGGTATAAAGAATACAAAATTCCGATCAGCCGTTTGAAAGTTATGGCTGTTTTACCGAGCGTGTTAAAATCTGTGACGTGATTGGAATAGATCACGGTAATCTGTAGATTAAACAACTTTAGAGGCCGAATCAGTCTTTCCATATAACTAGAAAAAGTTGGGAAATTTCCTAAGCTACGTGATTATGTACTCGTTTAATTGATTCGGAGTCCCAGAACTCAAGTTATGCCTTTTGGAAGGCTGCTGTCCCGACGGGACAGAACCTCTGTTTTTGGTTATTACGAGTAGTTGGCAATGTCGGGGTAGATGGGGGTTTGCGTACTGTTTTGTGGACATGATTGTGAGTGTGCGGTTCCTATGTGCAGGTGGTGTGACCTCGGGAGTGCCCTCTTCATCTCGCCAATCCGTCGCCCGTGGTTGAGGCAAGTGTATTGTAATGGGTAGCGATTGTAGGTTGTTTGATTGATTGAGATATAAGTTTGAATATATGATATGTTCACATGCCATACTTTAATGTTTGCCATTGATATGATGAGTATGATTATTATGTGATGATGTCATGTGTTAATGTACACGTTATCCATGATGATGCCATGTGTTAATGTACAAGTTAAATATGATGTTGGCATAAATGCATACATGGCATGTTACATGGCTCGGGCGGTGAGAAAGTCATAACTAGTCCGGGGAAGGTCGGTGAGAAAGTTATGACTAATCCAGAAAGCCAATGAGTAAGTCCTACATCGTGATTCCATTCACCGCGGTGAACGGAAGCGAGGAGTAGGCACCCTCCATCTTCGGGATGGAAGGGGGGAGAGGGTGCACATCGACGGGTGTGTACTCAACCATACCGGTATGAGTTTCCAGGAGACATGTGCATCGCATTGCATTACATCGCATTGTATTATATGAGGATGTTATATGAGGATGATTTATGATGATGTCAATGATATGCTTATATTATGACTATGCGATGCGTATGATGTTGTATGTGAAAAGTGGTGATGAAGGTATTGGAATGTGTTTTCTTGTTCCATTGCAATACACTTGCTGAGTGATGAACTCACGCTTGTGTTTATGTTGTTTTTCTTAGGTACCATGAAACCGGCATGCGGGAAAAAGGGGTTAGCTACACATCTACACGTAGCTCCACACAAATTAGACAAGTGTTACCACTTGGAGTTATGATAATGAAAGTATTGCCATGAAACTTGGAAAATTGCTTAACTGTGTGCTCGGTCATAATATTTGATTCGTTTAGCTCATGTAGTGGTCGAAGGCTTTACCCTGGACTTATATTGTTGCTATGTCACATGTTATTGCTGTTTTAGATGCTTTCCATTATGATATAACTTGTGATACTTTGTTGTTACTCCAATTCATGGAAAAACAAAGGAGATGCTGCCGAAATTTTCGGTATTAGCATTTATTCCTTTGCTGTAATTTACTTGTAATTGAGGTATTTAGAGGTTGCTTAGTCTATGTTTGGTAGCATTCGGGCATATTAAATGCCGGGGTGTTACATCTCTGTAGGTCAGATTTTCTTGCAGCTCTATCGATTCCAAAGGTGTTTGTTTTTCGGGCACTCGGAGACACTTCTTCAGTTGGGATACATGAAATACATCATGCACTCCCGCCAACGACTGCGGCAACTCCAGCTGGTAAGCAGCTTCGCCTCTGCGGCTCAACACCTTGAAAGGTCTGACATAACGCGGTGTGAGTTTTCCTTTGGCACGGAATCTCTTAACTCCCTTGAGAGGGGTAACTCTGAGGTATACAAAGTCTTTTGGCTCAAAACTCAAATCCCGGCGACGATTGTTGGCGTAGCTCTTTTGCCTCAACTGGGCTATCTTCAACCTTTCCCTAATCATGGAAATCTGCTCTTCGGCTTCTTGAAGAATATCTGGACCAAAAACACGGCGTTCACCTATCTCATTCCAGTTCAATGGCGTCCGACAGGGTCGACCATATAGTGCCTCAAAAAGTGACATCTGTAGAGTTGCCTGATAGCTATTATTGTAGCTGAACTCAGCATATTACAGACTCTTATCCCAAGAGGTAGCATAAGCCAATGCACAAGCTCTTAGCATATCCTCCAAAATCTGATTCACTCTTTCGATCTGTCCATCCGTCTGCGGATGATAGGCTGTACTGAAGTACAAACGGGTCCCCATAGCTTCATGCAGCTTATTCCAGAACCTTGAGGTAAATTGGGTACCTCTGTCCGATACAATCTTCTTTGGCACTCCGTGTAAACAGACTATCCTCGTTATATACAACTCTGCTAGCTTATCTCCCGAGTAAGTGGTCTTCACGGGGATAAAATGGGCAACTTTAGTCAGGCGATCCACTACAACCCATATGGAATCATACCCTCCTTGAGTTTTAGGCAAACCGGTAATGAAGTCCATACCGATTTCCTCCCACTTCCACTCAGGTATCTTCAACGGCTGCAGCAATCCCGCTGGTCTCTGATGCATTGCCTTGACTCTCTGGCATACGTCGCACAATGCAACATGCTCGGCAACTTCACGCTTCATGCTTGGCCAGCAGAACCTTTCCTTCAAGCCCTGATACATCTTGGCACTTCCTGGGTGAATGGAATACTTGGAGTCATGGGCTTCTTCCAGAATCAACTACTTCAGCTCCTTCTTGTTCGGCACACAAATACGATTCTTCATCCACAACGTGCCCTGCTCATCTAGCTTGAAGTCTTTTGCCTTTCCTTCCTCCATCTTGGACTTGATTTTCTGGACCTTGTCGTCATCCTTCTGTCCTTCTCGGATCTGGTCTTCCAGGGTAGGCTTTACTTCCAATGCGGCCTAGAATCCTTCTGGTACCACTTCAATCTGCATTCTCTGAAAAATCTGACATAGCTCATCCTGACTCGTGGCTATCAACATATTCACAGCATGGCTTTTCCGACTCAAGGTATCAGCCACCACGTTGGCCTTTCCGGGATGGTAATGGATTCCGACATTGTAATCCTTGATCAACTCCAACCATCTCCTTTGCCTCATATTCAGATCCGACTGAGTGAATATGTACTTAAGGCTCTTATAGTCCGTATATACTTCACATCTATTTCCGATCAAATAATGACACCATAACTTCAAAGCATGCACTACGGCAGCTAACTCTAGGTCATGCGTCGGATAATTCTCCTCATGCGACCTCAACTGCCTTGATGCATAAGCAACAACCTTTCTGTTCTGCATCAGCACACATCCAAGTCCTTGGCGCGATGCATCACAATAAATATCAAAGCCTTGATTGACGTCCGGTAAAACTAACACCGGTGCTGATGTCAATCGCTTCTTTAGCTCCTAAAATCCTTTCTCGCACTCCGGCGTCCATGCAAACTTCTTCTCCTTCTTCAATAACTGCGTAAGAGGTCTAGCAATTGTCGAAAAGCCTTCAATGAAGCGGCGGTAGTAACCAGCCATTCCAAGGAAACTCCGAATCTGGGTCACGGTCTTCGGCTGTTCCCAATGCAACACGGCTTCCACCTTGCTCGGATCAACGGTGACTCCTTCTGCGGTTATCACATGTCCAAGGAATTCCACCTTGTCCTTCCAAAAATCAAACTTACTGAACTTGGCGAAGAGTTGCTGTTCCCTCAGCTTCTCCAGAACTAGCCTTAGATGTTCTGCGTGCTCTTCTCTCGACTTGGAGTAGATGAGTATGTCATCTATGAACACGACGACAAACTTATCCAGGTACTCCATGAAAACCTTATTCATCATGTTCATGAAATAGGCTGGCGCATTCGTCAAAACGAAGGACATAACAGTAAACTTGTAATGTCCGTATCTTGACGAGAATGCGGTTTTCGGAATATCCTATGAACGGATCTTCAGCTGATGGTAACCCGATCTCAGATCGATCTTGGAGAAAACTCCGGCTCCTCTAACTGATCAAACAGGTCATCGATCCTGGGTAGCGGATACTTGTTCTTCACAGTGAGTTCATTGAGTGCACGGTAATCTATGCACATCCTGAAACTTCCGTCCTTCTTCTTGACGAACAGAACTGGCACTCCCCATGGCGACGAACTCGGTCTGATGAATCCTTTTCCCATCAACTCCTCAAGTTGCTTCTTCATCTCTACCAATTCTTCGGTGGACATCCGGTAAGGTCTCTTAGCTATGGGTGCCGTTCCAGGTACCAACTCTATCACAAACTCTATGTCTCTGTCTGGTAGCATACCAGGTAAATCTTCAGGAAATACATCCGGATACTCATTCACCACTGAAACATCCTCTATGCTGATTGCCTTCACACTGTTGACCATCAATTGTCCATCACGAACGGCGGTCGCTTGAAATTCCACTTTTCTTCCACATGGGCTCTCAACTGAGATAATCCTTCGCCCACAGTCCAACATGGCCTTGTGCTTAGATAACCAATCCATTCCCAAAATAACATCTAAGGTCTGGGTTCCCAATATAATAAGGTTCGCTAGGAACTCTACCCCATCTACCATTATTCTGACCCCAGAACATCCTACTTGAGATCGGAGTTCTGACCTAGGGGTTTGAACTATAAGCACGCACTTAAGATCTACAATCTCCAAATCATTCTTGGAAACAAAATCTCGAGAAACAAATGAATGCGAAGCTCCAGAGTCGAACAAAACTATTGTAGGTACTGAGTTAACAAGTAACTTACCTAGTACGACGTCTGTAGCATTCCGCAGTGCATCTGCGGTGACATGGTTGACTCGGCCTCTCACTATGGTCTGAGTTGTAGCTCCTGGCTGTGCAGGTGTCCTGGTTGGCATAAATCCCAGATTGAAGCGGACTGGGGTCACTCCTGCTGTCTTCTTGGGGCAGCTGTTGGAGAAATGTCCTAGCTCATTGCATGTATAGCAGCGTTTCACTGCTCCTTGTTGATTGCTCGATGCGGGGTTCTTGGCTTGAGCTGGGGTCTGATAGTTCTGATTAGCAGGCCTCGGTGCTGGTGACGGTGTTCTTGCTGCATTCTGTGGCTGGAATCTGAAGAACTGATTCGGCGCAACCCTCAAACGTTGCTGCGCTCCTTGGCGTGATCCCTGCTGTTGCATCCTGCGCTTCCGATTCTCATCTAGTTCTTTGCGCTTGTCCTCAAGAATGAGCGCCTTGTTCACCAACTCTTGGAAACCTGGGAAGGTGTGGGTGATCAGTCCCACTTGCAGTCCAGAGTTCAGTCCCTTCAGGAAACGAGACTGTCTGGCCTTGTCCGTCGTTACATCTTCAGGCGCGTAGCGTGCAAGCTGTGTGAACTTGTTCAGATATTCAGCCACCGGCTGATTACCTTGCTTCAGTGCCCTAAACTCCTTCTTGAGGTCCTTAATTCCTTTTGGCACATGATACTGACGAAAAGCAGCAGTAAACTCTTCCCAAGTGATATCTTGTGGGTTCTCAAGTGCAGCACAGAAGTTCTCCCACCATTCAGCTGTAGTCCCTTCCAGCTGGTGGGATGCATATAACACTTTATCATTTGCCCCACACTGGGTGATGTGTAGCTTCCTCTCAATCGATCTCAACCAATCATCTGCTTTTAGCGGATTGGTATTCCCAGAGAAAGTGGGCGGATGAGTCCTCATGAACTCTGACAGTCTGGAATTCTGACGCTGTCCATGGTTAACTGGATTATCCTAATTGGCAGTGGCTTGAGCAGTAATCTGCTGCATCTGTTGCATCATTGCATGCATCAGCTGAGTCTGAGCAGCAAGGAAAGCTCCAAAGTTCTGCATGTCCACTTGTGGTGCTGCCTGAGGTGAAGGTGCTCCATCATTGGGGTTTCCAGCTGGGCAAGAACCACTCCCATTGCCTCCAAGGTTTCCACGAGTGTTCACCATCTGTCGATTGTTCCAAGTTTTAGAGACGAGAGGGAAACATGAATAGACAAGTAGTAGAGAACTATGCGGGGCGAAAGGTGTAACTCAAAATCCAACTTTTATTAATTATCAATAATAACTTGGTATGGTTGCTTACAATGCCTAAGGGCCTTGCAACACATACTTCACACTCAACAATCAATGAAAATCCAAATCATACTAGCACACTAGAGTCTAACGCCTAAAGGGTGACTCTTTATTCTATGACGCGACTCGACGAAGGAGTCTCAACTTCTAAAAACCTACGCTCACTCATCAAGAAAACCTCCTCTGCCTGGGTGCGGGTGCGGTGGCATCAGCGCGAAACAATCACCATGCCCTGCAACTGTGGTAGTCGAAGAAGCGGTGTCCTCCTCAAGCTCTGGCTCCTCCGGGTCTGGCTCGTGTAGTTCGAGTACTGGCTCTGGTCCTGGTCCGTACAATACCATTTCCAGCTCGTCAATCCTTCGCAGAAGGTGAGACACATACTCCTGAGTCTCCCGCCATCTTGTCTTCTCGGTCGTGACCTCCTTGCGAGCCTTCTATAGCTCCTTGCTCGTATCATCGAGCACATCCTCCTAGGCGATAGCGAGTCGTGCCAGCTGTGTAACCGTGGCATTCTCATCCTGAATCCGACTCAGGTCAAGATGGTTATTGCTGTGCGGGTGGTAGCAGAACACCGTGCCTTCCAGCTCGCTAGCGTAGATGCGAGCAATGTGTCGCATTGCTCGTCGTGATGCCTCCTGGATCCCCATCTACATGGTAGACCTCCTGGCGGTGCAGTATATCGGACGTCTGCCCTTGCCCTTCTTCCTGGCATGTACCGTAATCTTCACATCACAAGCCTTAATCAATCCCGCTTGTCTGACGACGGTCACTTGGTATTGCGGCTTCTCAAAATCTTCGAGAAACTGCAGCATACTCCAAAGCTCTGCGGCGTGGCCAACCTCAAGATCGACATAGTTGACCTCTCCCTCCATCTGTCACAAAATGCTCTTGTAAGAACTCAAAATTTTCAAATTTGTGATGGGAGTAAGAGAAAATTCAGCAAGGGGTAAGAAAAGAGAGAAGGGGTAAGGCAAGATTTCATTCATCCTCTTGTCAATTTTTAACTTTTAGAAAATAGGTTTTATCCTCACTACGACCATTCTAACTAAGGGTGAGCCTACAGTCAGTATGGCTCTGATACCACCTCTATCGGGACCCGAATTTGCAAATCCGGACCCTCTGTGTATTCAGCACTAGTCCAGGATCACGCTAGTGCACACAGTCTCAACATCGGTACATATCACATTCATACTCATCGAAATAGTAAAGTATTTTATTGAAAAGAGATATAACCGGTTACTCAACCTTTATGGTCAAGTTACAAATGTACGCCTCGCAGGGCTAAAGTCTTACTCAAATAAATTTGCAGCGGAATATAAAGAAACGCGTGGCGCCAACTAATATGCCACAGGCAACAGACTGGGCTCTCTCCGTAGTTTGTCGGCTCCTCCTGGATCTCTTCCTCCAAAGCTGGTGTTGCCTCTTCTTCAATTGATGTTGTATTGTGGCAAGGGTGAGTACTTGGTACTCAGCAAGTCATGCACAGAATGCAAACTAATATACTACATGCATGGCTTAGTACAAGGAATGGCTCATGGTATATTTGCAGTAAAACGACATTTGACAAGTAGCGTAAGTAGATTCGAAAGCAATAAAAACAAGTATAACATCAATAACTTTTCCAGGATTTAAATAAACATTCTTTCCTTTCCTAATCCACATTTCCATCAACATCATCATTTAAACCCAACCAAACTCTTCAAGTCCAAGTTGTTTTCATGAAAGTCTAACCCTTGACTGTAATCCCCGAGCAATGTCCAATGCCGCGGACTCGGCTATTCGAATAGATTTTACACTCTGTAGAGGTTATGCACTTTACCCACAAGATACAACCAAACACCACGAAGGCGAGTGTCCATAACAAAGTCTTTCGGAAACTTCTAACTACACAAGTGGACCTCTCCAGTTTTTCCCTACACCATCCCTTCCCTTAACAAAGGGGAAGTATGGGACCGACATACCGTTGGACGGGTACCATGCCACAGCACAGGTACGCTTCCCTTTTAAGCTACACAAAAGGTGTAGTTGACACCCCGAGGTACCACAAGCAAGTTATTATAACTTAATCAACTAGGTCCGTCCCATTACAGACATGTGGTTGCACGTTTGACTCAGTTCAAAGGCTTGCAAGGTTAAGTCCTTAGGGTGACCAGGGCAAGACTACCCAAAGAACCAAATCAACGTTTCCGGTGCCACAACTGGCCCACCCGATCATTCTTGCCACATGCCCCGGTCGAAAAACTATTTATCAAACCCCCAGTTGATTACCATGCACCACGTGCTATCAACATCATCATCAATAACACATGACACTTCTCCAAAACAGGCTCCATATCTCATTAAGTCAACATTAACATTTAACTATCCAAATGTCATGTCTACGTGGTAGGTCTAAGCATTATACTACAACGGTCTAAATACCCATGTTGGCAAATTAATAATGTCCAACTAAATATTCCACAACTAGGGTGACAAGGGGTTCATGGCATACAATTATCTATGTCAAGGTGTCATACAACAACTAGGTGTTAACTAATCCCAGAATTAATCAAAATAAATTCTAATTAAATTAGCATGCAATACTTTGAAACAACATAATTTCAAAAGAATGGGATCAACATGGTCCAAGCACAACTTGCCTTCAAATAGCACATGTTCAGGTTCTTGAACTGGCTCCTGGGTCAACACTTCTCCCTCGAAGCCTTCGGGCACTTCAACGTCTACTCGTAACGCGTGCAAATAGCAATAAATAAATAAACAGTAGACAAAAAGTGTCCAAACATCCAAATAAAGTCCATAAACATAGAGAACATAATTTTATAAATTTTTAGGAATTGGAATCGCTTAAATCGGAGTTAAAACGCAAAAGTTATAATTGTTTAAAGTATAAATAATCAATTAAATAATATTACAGAGAAAAACTTTAGTCCAAAAATTATATAAAATTCATATTTGAGTAGAACTCAATTTTATAAAAATTTAGAAACTGGAATCGTTAAAATCGAAGTTAAAATGCAAAAGTTATAAGCATTTGATGTTTCAAAATTCAAATTAAACATTAAACCGAATTTTCCTATTTATTTTTATATTGAAAAATCCGAATAATGACGTCAGCATGACGTCAGTGTGGATTTTGATTTTCCCCCGAATTATTTTTCTATTGAAAAATCGAATTATGACGTCAGCATGCGTCAGCCGGTCCATGGACTCGGTCCACGGTTCGGCTTGGTCCACCGTGGACCCGGTCCACAGGGCACGTGTGTCTCTGACAGGTGGGACATACCGATGACGTCAGCACGGCTCGGCCACACGGCTCTAACATGCGGGCCCCACCGTGATGTCAGCGTGACGTCATGACGCGGCTGGGATAGCCGCTGACACGCGGGCCCCATCATGACGTCAGCGTGACGTCATGGTGCGGTTTGGCTGAGCCGTTGACAGGCGGGCCCGGCGTGTCAGCGACGTGCCGCACGCGCGTGCGCTGACCGCGTCGGTCGGCCTTTCGGCCACATGGCTAGACCTGGGCCGTTGATTTGAAAATCAACGGTCCAGATTGGATCTGGTGACGCACGTTTGGGGTGAACGTGGTTAATCTGGACCGTTCGATCTCGATCGGACGGTCGAGATCCAATCTAATGCTGACAATGTGGCTAAGCCTAGCCGTACGATCTAGATCTGACGGCTGAGATTAGATCTAAAAGTTAACACGCGAATCTCACCGTGAGTGACGTGGACGAATCCTGGCCGTGTGATGGAGATCCGATGGTGGAGAAGCTTCGCGGTCCGGCGATGGTGTGCGGCGGAGCAAGGTCACCGGCGCTGAGGATGACGACCACTCGAACGTCATTTGGGGCGTGCTCCGGTGAGGTGAGTGGTACTCCTGGACGCGTCTCGATGCGAGGAGTCCGGATCTGGGCTCGGTGACAGCGGAGGACGGCGGACGGCGGCGAAAACGGCACGAGACCGCGGCGGAACGCACGACCAACTACGACGAGCTCTAGCGGCGCGACCACGGTGGCTTGATCTCGGTGAGTTAGGGCTACGAGTGCGCACGGTCGTGACCACGCACGGGAGAGATGGTCACGACCGTGGTGGCGGCGCATTAAATAGGGGCCTCGGCTTCCGTGAAACTCGCGGAAACCGAGGTCCACCTGGCTGCGGCGGCGGAATCCGAATCCCATTCGGATTGGGTGACGTGGCTCAACGTGGACAATTTGGCTGGGTTTGGGCTTGGGTCCGGCTCGGGCGATTTGGCTGGCTCGGTCGGACTCGGGTTCGAGTGACGTGGCGCATTTGTTGCCGTTGGATCTTGATCCAACGGTCACGCGGTTAGGGTTAGGTTGGGCTGGGTCCGGCTCAGACGCGGCTCGAGTTGGGTTCGGGTCGGACTCGGACTCGAGTCCAACTCGGACTCGGTTGCTTGAACAGTACAAACCCGTTCGACATTTTCCAGCGATTAAATAATTAAAATAATTTCCAGTAATTCATTTAAGTCAAGAAAAATAGCAAAATACTCAGAAAAATTCCATAAAAATTCTAGAAAATATTTCAGGGCATTTGGGACTTAAATAAAATATTTCCAACAAAACTTTATTTCAAACTTTTATTTATTTAATTATCTCAAAAGAGAATAAATTCAAATTAAATCCAAATAAATTCTAGAAAATTCCAAAAATTCACAAAAGTGCAAAATGACATTTAAATTCATGAAAAGCAAAAAATTGTGGTGTTAAAATTAACAAACCTACCAAAGGAATTTGAGGAACGGACGCAAATGGATTCCAGATTTGATTCTAGGGTTCTAGGGTTACCTGAGGATGAAAGAAGCGAGATTTCACGAAGAAATCGAAGTTCCTTCCGAAGATGAACCACCCTTGGAGTAGATCGGAGGTTCTGAATGGTCGGAAACTCCGGAAACGTCAAATGATGTAAAGAGGGGTTCATACGAAGGATTAGAGGGCTAGGAAATAAAGAAAAGGAAAAAGTGAACCGGTCACTTTCAAGGGTTTACGCACATATCGGATGTTCCGATCCAACATCAAATGTTCCGATGTATGCGTAGAATTGGAATCTTCGGTGTTGCGATGAACCAATCGGATATTCCGAACAACAGGTTTTTCCAGAATATCGGACCTTTCGATGTTATGATTGGACATTCTGATGAATTAGAGTTTCCAAAAAAAGCAGACAAACAAGGAAATCAGATGTTCCGATGTGATCATCGGATATTCCGATACATTGAAAACTCTAGCTGATAGAGATGAAAAGATTTGGTCTCTGAGAGAAACTTGGATCCAGATGTCATGAAAACACTTAGATGTCGCCTTACTTGTGATCAGCAAACACTCAAGCAACCAAAACCATGATCACAAGCAGATTGACCCCAAATAAAGATCCAAAATAAACATTTTCAAAGATCACATAAGCAACTTTTCAAATATTTCATTTCGAAATCAACAAGAGAAATAACAACTAATGCATGCAAGACATAAAGTCACGTTTCGATAGTCTAGGACCTTTAGCTCACTTCTTAGTCCACAAAAGCGACTCTCATCTAGAGGTTTGGTGAAGATATCGGCTAACTGTTTCTCGGTTCTTACATAGGTAATGTTGATATCCCCTTTAAGTGAGTGATCTCTAAGAAAGTGATGACGGATATCAATGTGATTGGTACGGGAGTGTTGGATGGGATTATTGGCTATTTTGATGGTGCACTCATTGTCACACAAGAATGGAACTTTGTTCATATTAAGTCCAAAATCCCTCAAAGTTTGTTTCATCCATAATAATTGTGCACAACAACTTCCCACGGCAATATATTCAGCTTCGGCGGTGGATAGAGCTACGGAATTTTGTTTCTTTGAGGACCAATATACTAATGATCTTCCTAAGAATTGACATGTCCCCGAGGTGCTTTTTCTATCCACTTTGCAACCCGCATAGTCGGCGTCCGAATAGCCAATCAAATCGAATTTTGATCCTTTAGGATACCAAAGCCCTAGACTTGGTGTGTATACTAGGTATCTAAGAATCCTTTTTACGGCTACTAAGTGGCACTCTTTCGGAGTGGCTTGAAATCTTGCACACATGCACACACTAAGCATGATATCGGGCTTAGATGCACAAAGATAGAGTAGTGAACCTATCATGGACCGACATACCTTTTGATCGACCAGAATACCTTCCTCATTTAGCCCAAGATGTCCATTTGTTGCCATGGGAGTGTGAATTGGCTTGGCGTTCTTCATGTTAATGTAACACCCTGGCATCTAGTATGCCCGAATGCTACCAAACATAGACTAAACATCAACTAAATACCATAAATGAAGACAAATTTCAGCAAAGGCACAAATGCTAAACACCGAAATTTTCGGCAGCATCTCCTTTGTTTTATCATGATTTGAACAATAGCAAAATATCATATGATATATCATAATGGAAAACATCTAAGGCAGCATCAATGGGTAATATAGCAGCAATTTAAGTCTACCATAAGGGAATTAACCATCTCATGAACTAATACGAAGTAAAGGATGTAATCAAGCATACGAACAAATCATAATCCTAGTTTCATCACACTAGAATCATGATCACAACTCCGAAGGGTAATTATAGTCTAAATGTGTGGAAAATTATGTGATGAAGTGCCGCTAAGCCCTTTTCCCGCATGCCGGTGTCAAAGTACCTAAAAACAACATAAAACACAAGCGTGAGTTCATCACTCAGCAAGTATATTGCAATGGTACAAACAAAATCAATTACATGGCAATAAGATCTCTCATCATGTAAACTATTTCATTCATGATAACATATCATTATCATCATCATTATGTATGCAATGCAATGCTATGCTCATGTCTCCTTGGAAACTCATACCGGTATGGTTGAGTACACACCCGTCGGTGTGCACCCTCTCCCCCCTTCCATCCCGAAGATGGAGGGTGCCTACTCCTCGCTTTCGTTCACCGCGGTGAATGGAATCACGATGTAGGACTTACTCATTGGCTCTCCGGATTAGTCATAACTTTCTCACCGACCTTCCCGGACTAGTTATGACTTTCTCACCGCCTGGGCCATGTAACATGCCATGTATGCAAATATGCCAACATCATAATTAACTTGTACATTAACACATGGCATCATAACATAATAAGCATGCTCATCATATCATTGGCAATCATTAAAGCATGGCAAGTGATTATATCATATAATCAATTTCATCAATTCTCAACAAGCAACCTACAAACCGCTATCAATTACAATACACTTGCCTCAACCACGGGCGACGGATTGGCGAGAAGTAGAGGCCCTCCCTGGGTCACACCACCTGCACATAGGGACCACACACTCACAATCAAGCCCACAAAACAGTACGCAAACCCTCATCTGCCCCGACATGGCCAACTACTCGCAAAACCCGAAAACAGCGGTTCTGTCCCGTCGGGACAGCAGCCTTCCAAAAGGCATAACTCGGGTTCTAAGACTCCGAATAAATTAAACGAGTACATCCTCGCGTAGCTTAGGAAATTTCCCAACTTTTTCTAGGTATAGGGAAAGACTGATTCGGAATCTAAAGTTGTTTAATCTACAAAATACCGTGATTTGTTCCAATCACGTCACAGATTTTAACACGCTCGGTAAAACAGCCATAACTTTCAAACGGCTGATCGGAATTGGATGTTCTTTATATCCACGGAAAGATAATGAAATTATCTACAACTTCTTGAATAGCCGTACGACCAAATTCGGACTCGAAATTGGCGAACAACCGAAAGCTAGGTCGACTGCTCATGCTGTCCGAAACAGAGAACGTGACCAACTCAAGAATCCATCTAATCTAATCAAATCCAGCACCACCAATTGATCTAAAAACTTGATAATCATCCTTAGAACAGTACCTAGACCAGCCCCAAGGATTCCCATGGCCGTACCTTCGCCCGACGCACGAAAACTGAATGGATCTCCTCCCGGTTCGCTCCTCGCTCCTCGCTCCTCGCGCCTTGCTCCTCGCTCCAATGGATGGATCCTCGAGGTGCAGGGGTGGGGAGGCTACCCTAGGGCAGCAAGGGGTGGAGGAGAGGTGGTGGAGATGATGAGGACATCACTACCATGGATACGGCCATGTCTACAAACCTAATTGAAACGAACAATGTAATACAAGGGCCAATTACTCGAGCTCGTGCACGTCAATTCAATTGCCAGGTGAATGCATTCCTCGGGTTGCATACAAATAATTTAATGAATGGAATGCTATTTAATCCTTGTGATGATTTTATTGTCCTTAGGAACCAAGGAGAAGGACTCCCAAAAGTCAAGCATGAAGCCAATTCTTCCGGTGCACAACTTCAACTCGGATTCGGCCTCCGGGACAACATCAACTTAAAACGACCATAACTTTTGATCCACAAGGGTGTTTGAGGTCTATGAGTACTGGTCTGAAAGGTTTCGACGTCCTCTTTCGAACGGATCCGGCCCCACCTCCAAATTCCTTACGAGTCAACGGGAATCTGCAAAACAAGTTTGGTCATCTTTCCAAATCCGAGTCAAACTTGGAATAGGAGTCCTACTCGGCCATGGCGGTGTTTTGGAAGCCCCAAGCCTGGTTTTGGCCTCCTATTTCTCCTATAAATAGCTAGGGAGTCCCCCAAAATAACTTGGGTTTTGGTTATTTGATAGTTTAGCCTTTTGCTACTATTCGAGTCTTTTAGACGTGCTCAACGGCCGCCTAACAAGCTCCTTGTATCGGAACCCCAACTTTTTCTATACTTCATCTATATTTGCAATTTTAGATTGCTTTCGTGTAACACCCCGGCATTTAATATGCCTGAATGCTACCAAACATAAGCTAAACAACATCTAAATACCACAATTAAACATAAATTTCAGCAAAGGCGCACATGCTAAAAACTGAGATTTCGGCAGCATCTCCTTTGTTTTAACATGATTTGAAGCAACAACAATAATAACATGTCAATATAGCATAATGAACGATAGCAATAACATGATCAAACGGAAAAAACAGCCACCATACCACTAAGGTTAGAAATTCTATCCGTCACATGACAAATATGGACTAATCATTTACTCATAACGACCAACGAATCATCGAAACCACAGTTTAGCTCAAAGACTTAACCATAACCATAAAGGAAGGAACATGCCATTGTTCAAATGTGTGATGCTAAGTGATGACGTGTGACTAGCTCCCTTTCCCGCATGTCAGATTCATGGTACCTAAAAGAAAACAACATAAACACAAGCGTGAGTTCATCACTCAGCAAGTATATTGCAATGGAACAAGAAAACACATTCCAAAACCTTCATCACCACTTTTTCACATACAACATCATACACATCTCATATTCATAGTGTAAGCATATCATTGACATCATCATAAATCATCCTCATATAATGCAATGCAATGTAATGCAATGCGATGCACATATCTCCTTGGAAACTCATACCGGTATGGTTGAGTACACACCCGTCGGTGTGCACCCTCTCCCCCCTTCCATCCCGAAGATGGAGGGTGCCTACTCCTCGCTTCCAAACACCACGTGGATGGAATCACGATGTAGGACTTACTCATTGGCTTTCCGGATTAGTCATAACTTTCTCACCGACCTTCCCCGGACTAGTTATGACTTTCTCACCGCCCGAGCCATGTAACATGCCATGTATGCATTTATGCCAACATCATATTTAACTCACATATTAACACATGACATCATAACATAATAAACATGCTCATCATATCATTGGCAATCATAAAAGCATGGCAAGTGATCATATATCATGTAGTCAATTCCATCTATTCTCAACAAGCAACCTACAAATCGCTATCCATCACAACACACTTGCCTCAACCACATGCAATGGATTGGCGGGAAGTAGAAGGCACTCCCGGGGTCGCACCACCTTTGCCCGACGCACGAAAACTCCAATAGATCTCCTCGCGGATCGCTCCTCGCTCCACGCTCCTCGCTCCTCGCTCCAATGGATGGATCCACGAGGTGCAGGGGTGGGGAGGCCACCCTAGGGCAGCAAGGGGTGGAGGAGAGGTGGTGGGGAGGTGGAGAGCAAAGGGGCAAGGGAGGGGGAGGCGCACGGCCAAGGGAGGAGGAAGGGAGGGGTGGCGGCTAGTGGGGAGGGGCCGCACAAGGGGCAGCAAGGGGTGGACGTCCCAAGGGGCAGGGAAACCCCCCTTTTACCAGCCCTAAGCCCCTTTCCTAATCCTAAATGGATTCCCACTCCATCACACCAAAGCCCACAACCCCCTCTTTAAGGCCCAAACTCCCCCGGGAAGGCCCAAAACCCCGGAAACGCTATTAACCTCCATACCCTATGGTTTTAACCTTAATAACACACTTCATAATGTTTTTGAGCTCAACATTCACTTTTTATAAGGTTACGGCACTCCGTGGTGACACATCACTTCATAAGGCCCAAAAACGCGCGTAAACCTCAAGCCGAAAGGTTTTATTCTCTAATTTCACATTCTATAATGTCACACCATACCGTAGTGTCACATTTCGCCTTGTTCTTGCTTGTTCTTAGATTGCTTGCAGGAATTGATCTTCGTGATCAGGTTGATCGTGCCCACGGCAAGGTCAATAACCATCTGGAGTTGGTTTAGCGATTGCTAAGGCGCATCATCGTTGTACGTTGTAGTCGGATCGTCAAAGTCGTCTCCACCCAAATCGAAGGTTATCATTCTCATCGAAAGATCGGGACACCCAGTGTTACATCAACTGGTATCAGAGCTTCAGTTGATCGGTGAGAATATCAGTGCCTTAGGTTATTTTTTGTTATCTGTCCTAAATTGAAAACTACTCCACAAAAATTCAACCTTTAGTTTCAATCTGTTATTTTAGTGAGTTTTGTTAGGTTTTGATCCATTAGAATCCATGTTTTAGTTGCTGATCTTTCTTTTCCTTCGCGTAGCTTCAATCCTTCAATTATGTCCAGTTTGGTATTTTGAGCATAACTTTCACATACGAACTTGGATTTTTGTGTTCTTGCACTCTATTGAAAGCTGAGGATGTAAGCTTCAATTCCTTCCATAGTCAAACAATCAAATTCGGTGATCTTCAAACATTAATCTAGGCAACAAGTTTGATGCCTTAGAAAAACATCAGTACACCTACCTTTGGGAACCAATTCATCCTTTGTGAACACTTTGATCCTATTTGAGACTAGCTTGTTGATATTGCTTAGGGCTGCTCTACTTGATACATTGCACAATCTTCAGCTATCATATCATATTATCTTGTGACACCGAGTTAGGGATTCTAAAACTTTGTTCATACTAGTGTTGGCCAAAAGTCACCAAAAGAAAGAAAAGAGAAAGAGCCAAAAGGCCAAAAAAAAAAAAGAAGGGAAAAGAAAAACAAAATTGTGGCCGGTCACACTACATTGAGCAAAACCCTAATTTGTGTTTGTTACTTTTTATATTGTGCAATTTATTAATTAGTGAGAAATCTTGTGCCCTTTTTACTTTCTCAAAGCAATAAGTTAGCGTCTCTCTACGACTTGTGCAATAGAGCTTTTGGTGCATCACTTATATTTTATAACTCATTCCTTGATTGCACAAGTGCCTTTATCTTTGCGCGTGTGTTGTCTTGAAATTCACTTATATCTTGAGATCGGCAACTAGGGCTTGTGAATTCTAGTTTGGATCATTACTTATCATTACAATAACTAGAATTATCAAATTGCATAGGAAATAAATATTGCTTATCCAAGCTCCACATCCAACCTCGTACTTTTGTTCGGTCCCTTGGCAATCGCTTATCCAAGCTTCGGAGAACTTTTGACCACGCCAACGGCCGGCAACACCTACTGCATGGTAAGAACTTGTAAGAACTTTGGTCATAGGCTTGAGTGTTGAGAGACTTGCCACCACCTCCTAGTAGTTGATAGGAACATTTTAATTGTGATTTTCGTTTCCTTGTCTTCTACTAACCATGTCAGGTGATGAGAGATCGCTGCACCACTCTCCACGAACAAAGGGCATCATTGCTCACTTTGAGAGGATGACGAGGGAGACCACAGAAGGTCTTTTACTAAGTTTTTATTTTTGAGTGAAGATTTTCTTAAAGATTTTCTCAATATGACTAAAACTTCACAAAGCTCATCATACGAAGGAAATACCTCATCACCGTCATTTGGAAGTCTTGTCGTTGTCACTAGAATCGCTAGTGTTCCCTTTTGCCATGAAGCACAGTCCGGTGAAATCCTTCTCATTCAGCTTCGTTTGCTTCGCTTCCTTCTCATCTTCAGTTGAGTCATCAATGTCGCTTAAGTCCAAGCGACCAATTGCCTCGAAGACTTTGTTGAGCATCTTCTTCGTCCGTCGCTTATTTTTATCCTTGCTCTCTCTTGGCCGGAAGGACTTGGATGAGTTGTTTTGGTCCTTGTCCTCTCTATCTCTATTTTTGAAGCAGTTAGCACGGATGTGCCCTGCCTTGCCGCAGTTGTAGCAGTGGATGGAGGCTCCTCTTCTCTCCCTTGATCTCATGTAAGCTGCATTGACACGCTTGGAAAGAAGAGCAAGTGTATCTTCTGGTATTTGATCTAGCTGTTCATCACTAAGAGCACTCAAAGCAGTAATGGAATATGATGATGAATAACTAGTAGCATTATCATATGAAGAGGACATTAAGAACCATAGAGTTATCATTGGATGTTCTTGAAACAATGTCTATCTCAAAAGTCTTGAGACTAGAATATAGTTTATCCAAAGTCATTTCACTCATCTTGTGAGCTTCCCTAAAAGCAGTCACTTTCATTTGCCAGATTTTAAGATCAAGAGATGATAGGAAATGTCTAGCATTTTCAGAGTCAGTGTACTTTACATCTACAGCTCTAAGATTGTTTAAGATTACATTAAGCGAGCAAAACAATCATCTAGAGATTCTCCAGAGTTCATTTCAAATCTAGTGTATTCCTTTTTAAATTGATCTTGCCTAGCTTCTTTTACAGAGTCAGTGCCCTCATGATAATCTTGAAGAGATTTCCAAATTTCATGAGCAGTGAGTAAATGACAGACTCTATCGAATTCTTTTCTAGCAAGTCCTTGAAGCAATATGTTTCTAGCTCTATTATTGTTTTCAACATCTTTTTCAAACTCGATTTTATCAATATCATCACTTGAAGGAAGCTCGTACGAAATTTTTACCTTGCACCAAATCGCGTTACCTTGAGCTTGAAGATATGCAGTCATCCAGATTCGCCAGTGGGGGAAGTCTGTGCCATCGAAGATTGGCGGTTTGTTTGAGTATTTCTCTGTTGCCATAACTTATCGTTTACTAATCACCTGTTAAGATGGATTAGTAGAACCTGCTCTGATACCACTTGTAGGACCGAATATAGCAATTAGAGGGGGGGTGAATGATTGTGCGGAAGCTAAAACCAAATTCTTGATCTATTAAGAGTTTACCCCAAAATAGAACCAAATAATTGTCTCATTTTCGAAAAAACAGAATGATAGAGGTTTGGTAAAACGTGAATTCCCGGAGATCCAACCGTTAGATTGATTTGAAATTTGGACACAAGAAACTATTCCAATACGAATCGAACCCAAAAAGAATTAGCTCGATCGGACTTACGGATCAAAAGTTATGACCTTCGCAAGCTTGCTATTCCAGAAGATGGCGAGAATAAATCTAACTAGAATTGTAGCTCGTCGAAAGATTTGATGAACTTGATCTTTATTTCTCCTTTCTTTTGTCTAAAATACTCTAAACAAAAGAGTACAACCCTAAAGCTTGCTCAAAGCTTGATTGCCTTCAACAGGAGGCAACCCCTCTATTTAAAGAAAGCAAACACACCTAATCCTAGAAGGATTCCTAATCCTAGAAGGATTCCTAATCCTAGAAGGATTCCCACTCCTAATCCTAGAAAGAGTATGTATTCAACACAACTCCACTTGGCCCAACCTGGCCGAGTACAACTCTTGCACGCGTATGGCAACCCTACCATACTCACGTGACTAACACTTTGCACGCGAATGACCTCCTGCCATTCTCACGTGACTAACCATTCTTCATGTGCACCATTCTCTTAGCCCGAACGTCCCGCATGACATCCTTGACCACCAAGACCTCGGTTCCCCTGAACCTAGTCCCGAACCTCGGTTCCTCCATGAACCTAGTTCCGGTCCCGTCATCGACCACATTCGCCCTCGAGCAATACGCACATGAACAAACCACAAAAGCGATTCCGAGCACAAGTCCGCGACTTGACTCACATTAAACCATGCAACCACTCACAGGAGTGCATTGCATTAAATATTCTAAGAACACGATTTCAAAACACGAACAAAAACCTTTGCAAAAATCAAAAAGCTTTTCAAATAATCAAACTGATTTCAGATCTTTTCAAATAAAGAAACAAAAAAATAAATCTTGTCGAAATATCAAACTGGTTTCAAATCTTTTTCAAATACTCATCATCAAAATCAACTGGATCAAAAATAACGATCCTTCAATCTCCCCCTTGATGAGTAATTTGACAAAACACAATATAAGATTTGACAAGAGATTGAGCAAGAACCAAAAGACCAAATAATCCCAATTCAAAAACCTCCTTGACTTGTTCTCCCCCTTTTTGACAAAATAGTCATCAAGATCTCAAAACTCCTTCTTAATGAATGCAGTATCTCAAGCTTTGAAGTATATTCAAGGTATATAATCAAAGTAAAGCATTTGAAGAGTTTTTAGGAGAACTTTCTCATTTTGTATCAAATTATCCAATGAGAAAGCAAATTGTGTGAATATGGAGGCTCTAACACATAGAATAGTTATTGCATAAGCAAATTAGAGCAAACAAGTAAAATGTCATAAACTGATTTTGCCAAAGCGAAAAAGAAATCTATCATGAGCATAGAGAGACTTTCAAATTCACTAATATTTGTCTCAAGCCTTTTTCAACCATTTGAATTTCCTTTTTCTCTTTTAGCAAGTTTGACAATTTTGCTTTGTGATCAACGAGGATGACAAGTAGCGCACACTAGCCCATACTTGTGTATGAGTAGGTAGTTCTTTCTTGTATCTTTCTCAGTTTAAATTGGCAAGTGGCTTCACATTGTTCTGAACTTTTGTTTAGACAAGTAGCCTTTTCTTGCATCTTTTGCATTTAAATCCTGGCAAGGAAGTTGCACATTGTACTAAACTTGTGTTTAGCCAAGTAGCTTTGCTTGCATCTTTTCAACTTGCTTTTAACATTAAAACACTGATTTTGCTTGAGACTCATAATGATCATTTGAAGTCCAACAAAAAGCTCACACATAGTTTCTAATCAGCTCTAGCCTTTCAACAGATGACAAGAAACTTTTAAGCCTATTTCACAAATGCAATACCATAATGAGCAAGAGCCAAAATATTCTCGAAAAGCATCTCAAATTGAATTATTTTAGCCTTTTAGTGATAAGTAAAGCATTGAGCATTAACTTGGCTATATACATAAGAATAATCACCAAAGCTTTGTACTACATGATGCAACGTAAACAGGGGATTTTACTTGAGGTGTAAAGTCAAAATACCACTTATAAAAAAATCACTTATAGGAACCAAAGTCAAGTAACCCAAATGAAAGAGATAAACTCAAGACTCCCCCTCAAATCAACCCATGGGGATGAATGATCCCAAGTTCACCGCGTAAGAAAGCAAAACGAGAAAAATCAAGCGGTTTAGTGAAAATATCAGCAAGTTGAGCACCCGAAACAACAAATTTCAGTTCAAAGTACTCTTCCGGAGTTAGTGATTGACATGATCTCATGGTCTAAGGAAAAGAGCTATTTCTTATGTGTTTGGTACAGCAACAAACTAAATGACTTGATCGTATTTGCTATACCAACTTGGGTGTATGTTCATCACATCATTCTTCTAATGACATGACCTCGTTATTAATAACATCCAATGTTCATGATCAGGAAACCTTGATCATCAGTTAATCAACGAGCTAGTTTAAAAAGAGGCTTTACTAGGAACCCTTTTTGTTTATTAAACACACATGTATCAACGTTTCCGATTAATACAATTTTAGCATGGGAAATAAACATCTATTATAAACATGAAATATGATAATAAACAATTTATTATTGCCTCTCGGGCATATTCCCTTCAGGGAGGTGCTGCCATGGGGTAGATTTGATGGAAACTAGAGGTATATTCACGTTCTGGTTCGGGTAGATTGGGAACCCGAGCTAGGGCAGGCGTTTTCGCAATTTTAGATTCCGAATTTGGACGGCCGCCTGTTGAAGAAGTTGTATATAATTTCAATACCTTTCAGTGGGTATAAATCACGTTAATTTCCGATCAGCCGTTTAGAAGTTATGGTCATTTTACCGAGCGCTGTCAAATCTGTGACGAGATTGAGACAGTTCGTGTTCAACGTTAGATTAAACAATTTTAGAGGCCGATTTGGTTTTTACCAATAACTAGAAAAAGCTAGGAAATTTCCTAAGCTTCGCGAATCGATTCGGGGTCCCAGAACTCAAGTTATGCCTTTTGCAAGGCTGCTGTCCCGACGGGACAGAACCTCTGTTTTTAGGTTTTGCGAGTAGTGGGCAATGTCGGGTTAGATGGGGTTTTGCGTACTGTTTTGTGGGCATTATTGTGAGTGTGTGATGCCTATGTGCAGGTGGTGTGACACCGGGAGTGCCCTCTACTTCCCACAAATCCGTCGCCCGCGGTTGAGGCAAGTGTGTTGTAATGAATAGCGGAATGTAGGTTGCTTGTTGAGATTAGATGAAAGATTGAATACTTGCTATGATCACTTGCCATGCTTGCTGTTTTCCAATGATATAATGAGTATGAATATCATGATATGATGCTATGTGTCTATATTTATCATGATTCGATGCCATGTGTTTATGAGTACCATGACATGATGCCATATGTTTATGTGCAAATGAGATATGATAATTGGCATAGTTGCATGCATGGAATGAGATAGGGCGAGGGCGGTGAGAAAGTCATAACTAGTCCAGGGAAGGTCGGTGAGAAAGTTATGACTAGTCCGGAACGCCATTGAGTAAGACCTACATCGTGATTCCATTCACGTGGTGAATGGAAGCGAGGAGTAGGCACCCTCCATCTTCGGGATGGAAGGGGGAAAAGGGTGCACACCGACGGGTGTGTACACAACCATACCGGTATGAGTTTCCAAGGAGACATGAGCATTGCATTGCATTACATACATAATGATGATGATAGTGTTATGTGTTCAAGATTGAGATGTTATATGAGTTGTTGTAACACCCCAAAATTTTGCTTTTATTGAATTCATGTGTGATTTGGCACTTTGGTGAATTTTTGGAATTTTCTGGAATTTATTTGGATTTATTTGGAATTTATTTGAATTTATTCCATTTTGAAATAATTAAAGAATTTAATATTGCAAATAAAATTTTGTTGGAAATATTTTATTTGAGTCCCAAATACCCTAAAATATTTTCTAGAATTTTTCCGAATTTTTACGAGTATTTTGCTATTTTTAATGAATTAATTGAATTATCGGAATTATTCTAAATATTAAATCGCTGGAAAATCAACTCGGGTCAAGTATCGTTCATCCGACCGAGCCCGAGTCGGACTCGAGTTCGAGTCAGGCAGAGCCACGTGACTCGACCGAACCCACTCCTAAACCTAATCAATCCCAACCGTTGGATCAAGATCCAGCGGTGAGATCCGCGTCACCGGTTGAGCCGTGTCCGACCGAACCGTTCGCGCCCGGTCCGATCGGGGCCGCTGATCTGGACACGTGGGCGGTTCTCGTGCCGTCTTCCCAAGTCCGAGCCGGACTCCGCCGCCGAAGTCTTGGCCAGAATCGACTAGGGCTCGCCGAGCACGCCTCCGGGGCTATTTAATGCCGGATCGCACGAGGACCGCCGTGACCTTGCGCTACTTTTTGCCTTAGCTTGCTAAACCCTAGCGGCCGCCGCTTGCTCGGGATTGCTCGCCGTAGTGGCTTAGGGTATTGTGGTGGTTTTTCTCACCTTCCGCCGTCCGAGTCGCTCGAGGAGAAGGAGGCGAGCAGGATCTCGAGCCAAGGCGACTCGAGCGTGACCACGCCGCGTCGCGGAGGAGCCCCGTAGCGCCCGGCGCTCTTGGTCATCGTCCCGTCTCCGGTGCCCAAGCCTCGCTGCCATCGCCGGACTTCGCGAGCTCGGTGAACCGTCGAGATCGGTCGGACGGTTGAGGTGAGTTCACGTGTTCCAAACCCGATTAGATGCGGACCGTTGGATCAAGATCCAGCGGTTCACAATCGCCACGCGCCGTAGCGATACTATTATAGGATTAGATCTGACCGTCCGATCTAAATCGAGCGGCCCATGATCAACGAGTGGTTTCAGCGTGTTAAACCCTGGATCTAATCCGCCGTCGATTTTCAAACCAACGGCGCGATTGCGCCACGTGTCGGGAGATGGACCGACGCGGTCGGCGCCAGACGTCTGGCGTGTGAGCGTGTCTCGACACGCGGGCCCCGCATGTCGAGGGCCCACACGTCGGTAGCGTTTGCGTGAGACCCACTTGGCAGCGGTGGGTCCCACTGTCGGTCTCCGCGTGGAAGCCGTGGGCCGGTCCACTGTGGACCGAACAGCGCCGTGGTGAGCCCATGAGCCGGTGGCGTCAGCCAGCCAATCAGGAGCTGACACGTGTCCATGCTGACGCAATAATTAATTTCCGAAAAAGAAAATGATTTATTAATTTGAAATAATGATTTCAGATTTTGTTTCAAACTTCAAACGCTTATAACTTTTTAGTTTCAACTCCGATGTGAGTGATTCAAATTTCTAAATTTGTATAAAATTGAGATCTACCTAAATATGAATTTTATTTAATTTTTGGACTAAAGTTTTTCTCTGTAATATTATTTAATTGATTATTTAAACTTTAAATAATCATAACTTTTGCGTCCTAACTCCAAATTTGACGATTCCAGTTCCTAAAAATCCAGAAAATTATGTTCTCTCTGTTTATGGATTTTATTTGGAGTTTTGGGATGTTTTTGCCTAGTGTTTATTTGTGTATTTGCTATTTGCACGCTTTACGAGTAGACGTTGAAGTGTCGGAAGGATTCGAAGGAGAAGTGTTGACTCAGGATCCAACTCAAGACCAAGAGCAAGTACTTTTTGAAGGCAAGTTGTGCTTTGACCATGTTGATCCCATTTTGAAACCTATTTTGATTTAAACTATTGCATGCTAGTTCAATTAGAAAAATACTTGGTTTAAACATGGGGGTTAGATAAATACCAATTTGCTGTATGACACCTTGATTACTTAAAGTATGTGCCATGACCCTTTGTCACCCTAGTTGTGGATTACTAGTTGGACATTATTAACTTGCCAACATGGGTTTAGACCATTTGTAGTATCTTTGCTTAGACACACTACGTGCTCATAACATGATTTTGGATAATTAAATGTTAATATTGACTTAACGATATATTGAACCTGTTTTGGAAAAGTATCATGTGATGTTGATGGCACGTGGTGCATGGTAATCAACTGGGGTTTGATAAACGATTTCGGCCAGGGCATGTGGCAAGAGTAATGTCAGGTGGGCAGTTGTGGCATTGGGGATGTTGATTTGGTTCTTGGGTAGTCTTGCCTGGTCACTCTAAGGACTTAACCTTGCAAGCCTTTGAACTGGGTCATACTTGCAACCACATGGCTGGAATGGGACGGCCCTAGTTGACTAAGTCGCTAAGGACTCACTTGTGGAGCCTCAGGGTGTCAATTACACCGTTTGTGTGATTGTGCGGGGAGCGTATCGTGGCTGTGGCCAGATACCCATCTAGCAGTGTGTTGGTCCCATACTTCGCCTTGGCTAAGGGAAGGGATGGTGTAGAGCACGAACCGGAGAGGACCACTGTGTTGTTTGAGGCTTCCAAAGGCTTTATTCTGAGGAACTCGCCTTTGTGGTGTTTGACTGTATCTTGTGGGTAAAGTGCATAACCTCTGCAGAGTGTAGAATCTATTTAAATAGCCGAGTCCACAGTCTTGGACAATGCTCTGAATTACAGTCAAGGGTTAGACTTTACGAAAATAACTTGGATTTGAAAGGTTGGATTGGTTTACTAATGAAGATGATGAAAATGTGGTTTAGGATGGGGAAAATGTTTATTAAAACTTCTTGAAAAGTTATTTACGCTTTACTTATTTCTCCGCTGAATCTACTTATATTACTTGTCAAAATGTTTCTTTGCAAATATACCTTGAGCTATTCCTTTGTACCAAGCCATGCATATAGTATATTAGCTTGCATTACATGCATGACTTCTTTGAGTACCAAGTACTCACCCTTGCCTCAACACAATACCAGTTGAAGAGGAGACTACACCAACTTTGGAGGAGGAACTCCAAGAAGATCCGTCTACTTAGGGATGCGAGCCCAGTCAGTTGCCTGTGGTATACTGGATGGCGCCACGAAGTTATCTTATTTTCCGCTGCTATTATTTTTCTCTGAATAAGTTTCGCCTTGCGAGGCATACATTTTGTAACTTGGCCATAAGGTCGAGTAACCAGTTTGGTTATTTAAATAAAGTACTTTATTGGTATCGTTTGGTATGATTGTGATATTTACCGATGTTAAGACTGTGTGCACTAGCGCGTTCCTGGACTAGTGCTGAATACACAGAGGGTCCGGATTTGCAAATTCGGGGTCCCGACAGAGGTGGTATCAGAGCCATACTTGACTGTAGGCTCAACCCTAGCTAGAATGGTCGTAGTGAGGATAAAACCTATTTTCTAAAGCTAAAAATTTGTGAAGACAAGAAATGACATCTCGACTTATCCCCTTCTCTCTTTTCTTGTCTCTTGCTGAAATTTTCCCTTACCTTGTCACAATTTAAAAATTCCGAGTTCTTACGTAAAGCACTCTTGTGACAGATGGAGGAAGAGTTCAACTACGTTGATCTGGGAGTTGGTCACGCCGCGGAACTTTGGCATATGCTCCAGACTCTCGGAGATTTTGAGAAGCCCCAATACCAAGTGGAAGTGATCGGACAAGCGGGATTGATCAAGGCTTGTGGCGTGAGGATTGAGGTACTGCTAGGAAGAAGGGCCAGTGCAATCGCTCGATACAGCTGACCGCCAGGAGATCCACAATGCAGATGGGTATCCAAGAAGTATCACGACGAGCAATGCGGCACATTACCCGTATCCACGCCAGAGAGTTGGAGAGCACGGTGTTCCGTTATCACCCGCGCAGTGATAACCTTCTTGACCCGAAGGAGATTCAGGATGAGGATGCCACGGTTACACAGTTGGCACGATTTATTGTCGCCCAAGAGGATGTACTAGATAATACAAGCAAGGAGCTACAGAAGGCCCGCAAGGAGATCACGACAGAGAAAAACAGATGGCGGGAAGCTCAAGAGTATGTGGCACACCTTCTGCGAAGGATTGACGAGTTGGAGATGACTTTATGCGGACCAGACCCGTGAGCCGATTACTCGAGCTACACGAGCCGATCCGGAGGAGTCGGATCTCGATGAGGACACCGCTTCTTCGACTACCATAGAGGACACGATTCTTTGGACATGGCAATCGTTTCGGCGCCTATGCCACAAAGACCGTACCCAGGGCGTGGAGGTTTTCGATGAGTGAGCATAGGTTCTTTAGTGAGACTCCTTCGCCGAGTCGCGTCATAGAATAAAGAGTCACCCTTTAGGCGTTAGACTCCAGAGTTAGTTCGATTTGGATTTTCATTGTTTGCTGAGTGTGCAGTATGTGTTGCAAGGCCCTTAGGCATTGTAAGCAGCCATACCAAGTTATTAAATAATAAAGTTGGACCTTAAGGTTACACCTTTCGCCCCGCATAAGTTCCATATTACTTGTCTATTCTTGTTTCCCTCTCATCTCTAAACCTAGAGCAAATCGACAGATGGTGAACACCCGTGGAAACTTTGGAGGCAATGGAAGCGGTTCTCGCCAAACAGAAACCCCAATGAGGAGCACCAAAGACCGCCACCGGATATGCAGAATTTGGAGCTTTTCTTGCTGCAGACTCGATTGATGCATGCTATGATGCAACAAATGCAGCACGTCACCGCCAGGCCATCGCTAATCAAGTTAATCGGGGACCACGCCAGAATACAAGATCGAGAGTTCATGCGAACTCACCCACCCACTTTCTTCCGGGAATGCCAATACATTGGAGGCCGATGATTGGTTAAGATCAATCGAGAGGAAGCTACACATAGCTCAATGCATAGGAAATTAGAAGGTACTCTACGCTTCTCATCAGTTGGAAGGTACAGCCGCCGAATGTTGGGAGAACTTACGTGCCACGCAGAGAACCCTCAAGATATCACTTGGGAAGAGTTCACATTTGCATTCGGCGATATCACGTGCTGAAGGAATCATGGACCTTAAGAAGGAGGAGTTCAGAGCCTTTGAAGCAAGGTAACCACCGGTGGCCGACTACGAACAAGTTCACACAGCTAGCACGCTACGCTTCGAGGATGTAGCGACAGATAAATCCAGGCAGTCTCGCTTTTATGAAGGGACTTAACTCGGGATTGCAAGTAGGATTGATCACCCACACCTTTCCAGATTTCCAAGAGTTGGTGAATAAGGCACTTATTCTTGAGGACAAGCGCAAGGAACCGGATGAGAACAGAAGCGCAGGATGCAACAAAGAAGGATCACGCCAGAGGAACGCAACAAATACCGAGAGTTGCACCAAATCAATTCTTCGATTCCAACCACGAGAATGCAACAAGGACACCATCCTCAAAGACCAAGACACATCAATCAAAACTACGGACCCAGCCCCGCTTAGAAACGCTACTCGAGGCAGTCAAGAAGGAACAGTGAGACGCCGCTACAATCGCAACGAGCCAGAGACACTTTGCCAATGATTGTCCAAAGAAGACAGCAGAGTGACCCAGTTCGCTTCAATCTAGGAACCACCCAGCTAGACGCCAAAGACCAGGAGCCACACCCTGCATCGTGGTGAGAGGCCGAGTCAACCATGTCACCGCAGATGCACTGCGAGAATACTACGGACGTAAATCGGGTAAGTTACTTGTTAACTCAAGCACTGCAACGGTTTTGTTTGACTCGAGCTTCAGATTCGCTTGTTTCGCAAGGCTTTGCTACTAGAGATGATTTGAGGATTGCAAGACTTAAGTGCATGCTTTTAGTTCAAACCCTGGTTCCGAACTCCGAACGAAAGTAGGATGTTCCGGTGAGAATACTAATAGATGGAATAGAGTTCCTAGCAAACCTTATGATTTTGGAGACCCGGACCTTAGACGTCATATTGGGAATGGATAGTTATCCAAGCACAAGGTCAGTATTGGATTGTGGGCGAAGGACTATCTCGATTGAGAGCCCGTGTGTGGGAAGAAAGTAGAATTTCAAGCCATCATTAGAGATGGGCGATTGATGGTTAACGTACCAAGGCAATCGGCATAGAGGATGTCCCAAAGAGTGAATGAGTACCCGAGATGTTTTTCCCCGAAGATCTACCCGTATGCCGCCAGACAGGACATAGAGTTTGTGATAGAGCTTGTACGGGTACAGCACCGATAGCAAAGAGACCCTATCGGATGTCCACCGAGGAGTTGGTAGAAATGAAGAAAGCTTGACTAGAAGAGTTAATGGAGAAAGGATTTATCAGGCCAGACCGAAGTTCGCCGCCGTGGGGAGCACCGCTTTTGTTTGTCAAGAAGAAGGGCGGGAGTTTCAGGATGTGCATTGACTAAGGTGCACTCAATGAAGTCACCGTGAAGAATAAGTATCCGCTACCTGTGATTGATGATTTGTTTGATCGATTAAGAGGAGCGGAGTTTTCTCAAGATTGATCTCGAGATCGGGATACCATCGCTTGAAGATCCGATCGTAAGATATTCCAAGACCGCATTCTCGCCAAGATATGGACATTCTGAGTTCTGATTATGTCCTTTGGATCGATTTAATGCGCCGGCTTATTTCATGAATATGATGAATAAGGTGTTCATGGAATATTTGGACAAGTTTGTCGCCGTGTTCATAGACGATATCCTAATCTACTCCAAGACGGAGGATGAACATGCCGAACACTTGCAAGGCGAGTTTTGGAAAGGCGAGGAACGAAAGAACTTTTAGCCAAGTTCAGCAAGTGTGATTTTTGGAAGGACAAGGTGGAGTTTCTTGGACATGTAATGACCATAAGGAGTCGCGAGATCCAAGCAAAGTAGAATTGTGTTACATTGGGGCACAAGACTGTGACGGTCGGAGTTTCCTTGGAATGGCGAGGATACTACCGCCGTTTCATCGAAGGCTTCTCGACGATTGCGAAACCCCTTACGCAAGCTGGCGAAGAAGGAAAAGAAGTTTGCATGGACGCTAATGTGAGAAAGGATTTCAGAGTCAAGAAGCGATTGACGTCCAAGACCGGTTGTTAGTTCTACGGATGTTGCTCAAAGCTTCGATATTTATTGTGACGACGCGCCAAGGACTTGGATGTGTGCCGATGCAGGATGGAAAGGTCGCCGCTTATGCATCAAGGCGATTGAGGCCGCATGAGGAAAATTATCCGACACATGACTTAGAGTTAGCCTAGTGCATGCTTTGAAGATAAGGCGTCACTATCGATTGGAAGCAGATGTGAAGTATATACGGATCATAAGAGCCTTTTAAAGTACATATTCACCCGATCGGATCTGAATATGAGGCGGAGGAGATGGTTAGAGTTGATCAAAGACTATAATGTTGGAATCCATTACCAATCCGGAAGGCCAACGAGTAATGCCGATGCCCCGAGTCGGAAAAGCCATACCAGTGAGTACGTTGCTAGCCACAAGCCAGGATGAGTTATGTGAGGATTTTAAAATGAAGATTGAGGTAGTACCTAGCGGATTCTTGGCCGCATTAGAAGTAAAGCCTACCCAGAGGATCAGATCCAGAAGGGCGAAGGATGATGACAAGATCCGCGGGATTAAGTCCATCAAGGAGGAAGGCAAGGCAGAGGACTTCAAGTTGGATGAGCAAGGCACGCGTTGTGGATGAAGGATCGCATTTGTGTGCCTAACAAAAGGAGTTAAAGCAGGCGATTCTCGGAGGAAGCCCATGACTCCAAGTACTCAATTCATCCCGAAGCGCTAAGATGTATCAGATCTCAAGGAGAGATTCTCGGTGGCCGAGTATGAAGCGTGAAGTTGCCGAGCATGTTGCATTGTGCGACGTATGCCGGAAGAGAGTCAAGCGATGCATCGAGACCAAGCGGGATTGCTAGTAGCTAAAAATACCTGAGTGGAAGTGGGAGGAAATCGGAATGGATTTCATTACCGGTTTGTCAAGACTCAAGGAGGTTATGACTCCATATGGGTTATAGTGGATCGCTTGACTAAAGTAGCCCATTTATCCCCGTGAAGACCACTTACCTCGGGAGATAAATTAAGCGTAATTATACATGATCGATTGTCTGTTTGCAATTATGCCAAAGAGGATTGTATCGGACGAGAGGTACCAATTTACCTCAAGGTTACGGAATAAGTTGCATGAAGCCATGGGAACCCGCTTTGAACTTCAGTCTGACTTATCATCCACGTATCGGATGGACCAGGCCAGAAAGAGTCAACCAGACTGGAGGATATGTTGAGAGCTTGTGCATTAGCTTATGCTACTTCTTGGGATAAGAGTTTACCGTATGCGAGTTCCCGGCCATTACAACAATAGTTATCAGGCTAGTTCTGAGATGTCACCTTTGAGTGTAATCAGATGGTCGACCACTCGGACGCCATTGAATTGGAATGAGACCGCGGCCGTGTCTTTGGGCCTGATATTCTTCAAGGTGAAGCGGTCGCTATGATTAGGGAAAGGTTGAAGATAGCCCAATCTCGATAGAAGAGTTATGCTAACAATCGCCGAGACTTGAGTTTTGAACGAAGACTTTGTTTACCTCGAGTTACGCCTCGTGGGAGTTAAGAGGTTCCATGCCAAAGGGAAACTCGCACCTGCTATGTTGGACCATTTAAGATTTTGAGTCGCAGGCGGGGTTGCTTACATTTGGAGTTGCCACTGATCGCTAAGTGGAGTGCATGATGTATTCCATGTGTCCCAGTTGAAGAAGTGTCTCAGGGTTCCCGAGGCAGACATCGCTAGAGTCAATTGAGTTGCAAGAGGATTTGACTTATAAGGAGCATCCCGTGAGGATTCTAGACACAATGGATCGAGAAACTAGAAACAAGTCAACCCGTTTGTCAGAGAGTTCAAGTGGAGCAACCATGCAGAGAGCGAAGCGACTTCTGGGAGCGAAGAGGATTTGAAGAAAGAGTTTCCAAACCTATTCCTTTAGTAAGCCACTAATCCTCGGGGGACTAGATTCTATTAAGGGGGAGGTTTGTAACACCCCAAAATTTTGCTTTTATTGAATTCATGTGTGATTTGGCACTTTGGTGAATTTTTGGAATTTTCTAGAATTTATTTGGATTTATTTGGAATTTATTTGAATTTATTCCATTTGAAATAATTAAAGAATTTAATATTGCAAATAAAATTTTGTTGGAAATATTTTATTTGAGTCCCAAATACCCTAAAATATTTTCGAATTTTTCTGGAATTTTTCCGAGTATTTTGCTATTTTTAATGAATTAATTGAATTATCGAATTATTCTAAATATTAAATCGGAAAATCAACTCGGGTCAAGCATCTTGTTCATCCGATCGAGCCCGAAGTCGGACTGAGTCAGACCGAGCCACGTGACTCGACCGAACCCACTCTAAACCTAATCAATCCCAACCGTTGGATCAAGATCCAACGGCCGAGATCCGCCTGCACGGTTGAGCCGTCCAGGCTCCGAACCCGTTCGCGCCCGGTCCGTCGGGGCCGCTGATCTGGACACGTGGGCGGTTCGTGCTCAGTCTTCCTCGCTGAGTCCGAAGCCGGACTCCGCCACGAAAGTCTTGGCCAGAATCGACTAGGGCTCCATGCTGAGCACGCCCCGGGGCTATTTAATGCCGGATCGCACTGAGGACCGCCGTGACCTTGCGCTACTTTTTGCCTTAGCTTGCTAAAACCCTAGCGAGCCGCCGCTTGCTCGGGATTGCTCGTAGTGGCTTAGGTATTGTGGTGGTTTTTTCACCTTCCGCCGCCTGGCCGCCTCGCCAGAGAGAAGGAGGCGAGCAGGATCCCGAGCCAAATGGCGACTCGAACGTGACCACGCACGTCGGCCGGAGGAGCCCCGTGGCGCCCGCTCTTGGTCATCGTCCCGTCAGTCTCGGTGCCCAAGCTCGCTGCCATCGCCGACCAGGAGCTCGGTGGAAGCCGCCGTGATCCAGATCGGACGGTTGGAGGTGAAGTTCACGTGTTCCAAACCCGATTAGATTCGGACCGTTGGATCAAGATCCAGCGGTTCAATCGCCACGCGCAGTAGCGATACTATTATAGGATTAGATGCGGACCGTCCGATCTAAATCGAACGGCCCATGATCAACGAGTGGTTTCAACGTGTTAAACCCTGGATCTAATCCGCGCCGCCGATTTTCAAACCAACTACCGCGATCGCGCCACGTGTGGGGAGATGGACCGACGCGTCAGCGCCAGACGCTGGCGTGTGAGCACGTGTCCTCGACACGCGCCCGTGATGTCGAGAGGCCCACGTCGGCCAGCGTTGGCGTGAGACCCCTTGGCCGACAGTGGAGTCCACCTCGCCTGTCGATCTCACGTGGAAGCCGTGGACCGGTCCACCGTGCGGACCGAACAGCGCCCGTGAGTGAGCCCATGAGCGGTGGCGTCGACCAATGACCAATCAGAGCTGACACGTGTCCATGCTGACGCAATAATTAATTTCCGAAAAAGAAAATGATTTATTAATTTGAAATAATGATTTCAGATTTTGTTTCAAACTTCAAACGCTTATAACTTTTTAGTTTCAACTCCGATGTGAGTGATTCAAATTTCTAAATTTGTATAAAATTGAGATCTACCTAAATATGAATTTTATTTAATTTTTGGACTAAAGTTTTTCTCTGTAATATTATTTAATTGATTATTTAAACTTTAAATAATCATAACTTTAAGGGCCCTAACTCCAAATTTGATTTATTCAGTTCCTAAAAATCCAGAAAATTATGTTCTCTCTGCTTTATGGATTTTATTTGGAGTTTTGGGGATGTTTTGCCTAGTGTTTATTTGTGTATTTGCTATTTGCACGCTTTACGAGTAGACGTTGAAGTGTCGGAAGGATTGAAGGAGAAGTGTTGACTCAGGATCCAACTCAAGACCAAGAGCAAGTACTTTTGAAGGCAAGTTGTGCTTTGACCATGTTGATCCCATTTTGGAAACCTATTTTGATTTAAACTATTGCATGCTAGTTCAATTAGAAAAATACTTGGTTTAAACATGGGGGTTAGATAAATACCAATTTGCTGTATGACACCTTGATTACTTAAAGTATGTGCCATGACCCTTTGTCACCCTAGTTGTGGATTACTAGTTGGACATTATTAACTTGCCAACATGGGTTTAGACCGCTGTAGTATACTGCTTAGACACACTCACGTGCTCATAACATGATTTTGGATAATTAAATGTTAATATTGACTTAACGATATATTGAACCTGTTTTGGAAAAGTATCATGTGATGTTGATGGCACGTGGTGCATGGTAATCAACTGGGGTTTGATAACGATTTTCGGCCAAGGGCATGGGCAAGAGAATGTCAGTGGGCGGTTGTGGCATTGGGGATGTTGATTTGGTTCTTGAGTAGTCTTGCCCTGGTCACTCTAAGGACTTAACCTTGCAAGCCTTTGAACTGGGTCATACTTGCAACCACATGGCTGGAATGGGACGGCCCTAGTTGACTAAGTCGCTAAGGACTCACTTGTGGAGCCTCAGGGTGTCAATTACACCGTTTGTGTGATTATGCAGGGGAGCGTATCGTGGCCGTGTGGCCGCATACCCATCTAGCAGTGTGTTGGTCCCATACTTCGCCTTGGCTAAGGAAGGGATGGTGTAGAGCACTAACCTGAGAGGACCACCTGTGTTGTTTGAGGCTTAGAAGGCTTTGTTACGGAACTTCGCCTTTGTGGTGTTTGGATCATCTTGTGGGTAAAGTGCATAACCTCTGCAGAGTGTAGAATCTATTTAAATAAGCCGAGTCCACTGATCTTGGACAATGCTCTAAATTCACAATCAAGGGTTAGACTTTACGAAAATAACTTGATTTGAAAGGTTGGATTGGTTTACTAATGAAGATGATGAAAATGTGGTTTAGGATGGGGAAAATGTTTATTAAAACTTCTTGAAAAGTTATTTACGCTTTACTTATTTCTCGCTTTGAATCTACTTATATTACTTGTCAAAATCTTCATGTCGCAAATATACCTTGAGCTATTCCTTTGTACCAAGCCATGCATATAGTATATTAGCTTGCATTCTGCATGACTTCTTTCGAGTACCAAGTACTCACCCTTGCCTCAACACAATACCAGTTGAAGAGAGACTACACGACTTTGGAGGAGGAACTCCAAGAAGATCCGTCTACTTAGGGATCACGAGCCCGGTCAGGTTACTGGTCGGTATCTTTGGATGGCGCCACGGGTTATCTTATTTTCCGCCGCTATTATTTTTCTCTGAATAAGTTTCGCCTTATGCGAAGTATACATTTTGTAACTTGGCCATAAGGTCGAGTAACTGGTTTTAGTTATTTAAATAAAGTACTTTATTGGTATCGTTTGGTATGATTGTGATATTTACCGATGTTAAGACTGTGTGCACTAGCGCGTTCCTGGACTAGTGCTGAATACACAGAGGGTCCGGATTTGCAAATTCGGGGTCCCGACAGTTGTGGAGTAATATTGTCTTGTAATTGATCTTGTTGTTCATTGCAATATGCTTGCTGAGTTTTCGAACTCATGCTTGTGTTTTCTTGTTGTTTTAGGTACCATGAGAACGGCATGCAGGGAAGGGAAATAGTCACACGCCCACACGTAGCTTCACCATATTGTTTTTCGCAAGTCATTTTACTAGTTTGGTAATAAATTGCGTGTGATGATCATTATTTTAAGTCTTAGTTTTGCTTCATGAGAGGTTTATGGTTCGTTTGACACTTGGAGATATTAAGTGCTTGATAATCGTCTTATATTGTCGTTAAAACTTTAATTATTGCTGTTTTAGTTATCTCTCTTATTGCCTTATATTGCTATAATGTTGTTGCTCCTTCAATTCATGTTAAAACAAAGGAGATGCTGCCGAAATCTCGGTTTTTAGCATATGTACCTTTGCTGAATTTTTATGTTTATTGTGGTATTTAGACATTGTTTAGCTTATGTTTGGTAGCATTCGGGCATATTAAATGCCTGGGTGTTACACTAACCTTTTGCAGGAATACACTGACATCTTTCCAAAGGACATCCCCTCAGGGCTGCCGCCAATTAGAGGGATTGAGCACCAAATTGAACTCATTCCAGGGGCATCCTTGCCCAACCGAGCGCCATACAGAACCAACCCTGAAGAGACTAAAGAGATACAATGCCAAGTTCAAGAATTGCTTGATAAAGGGTACGTACGTGAATCTCTTAGTCCTTGTCTTTATTCGATCATTTTAGTACCTAAGAAAGATGGAACATGGCGCATGTGTGTGGATTGTAGAGCAATTAATAATATCACCATTAGATATCGCCATCCTATTCCTAGGTTAGACGATATGCTTGATGAATTAAGTGGCTCTACTATGTTCTCTAAAGTTGATTTGCATAGTGGGTACCACCAGATTCGCATGAAGTTAGGAGATGAATGGAAAACAGCATTTAAAACTAAGTTCGGTTTATATGAGTGGTTAGTTATGCCTTTTGGATTAACCAATGCACCTAGCACTTTTATGCGATTGATGAACGAGGTTTTACGTGCTTTCATTGGAAAATTTGTGGTGGTTTACTTTGATGATATCTTGATCTACATCAAATCTTTAGAAGACCATCTTGAACATTTATGTGCTGTTTTTAATGCTTTACGCGATGCACGTTTATTTGGTAACCTTGATAAGTGCACCTTTTGCACAGATCGAGTCTCTTTTCTTGGCTATGTTGTTACTCCACAGGGAATTGAAGTTGATCAAGCCAAGGTTGAAGCGTCTGAGTTGGCCGACTCTAACACGGTCCACACAAAGCGGAGTTTCCTAGGACTTGCTGGATTCTATCGTCGTTTTGTGAAGGACTTCAGCACAATCGCCGCACCTTTAAATGAACTCACCAAGAAGGGTGTGCCTTTTGTTTGGGGCAAGTCACAGGAGGATGCCTTCAATGTTCTGAAAGCTAAGTTAACACATGCACCCTTACTCCAACTTCCAGACTTTTCTAAGACTTTTGAACTAGAATGTGATGCTAGTGGAATTGGTTTGGGTGGTGTTCTGTTACAAGAAGGAAAACCTGTTGCTTATTTTAGTGAGAAGTTGAGTGGGCCTAGTTTGAACTATTCTACGTATGAAAAAGAGTTATATGCGCTAGTTCGAACTTTAGAAACATGGCAACATTATTTATGGCCCAAGGAATTTGTTATACATTCTGATCATGAATCGTTAAAACATATTAGAAGTCAAGCTAAACTGAACCGTAGACATGCAAAGTGGGTTGAATTCATTGAGTCATTTCCTTATGTCATCAAACACAATAAGGGAAAGGATAATGTCATTGCTGATGCCTTGTCAAGGAGATATACCATGCTCTCACAACTTGACTTCAAAATTTTTGGTTTGGAAACGATTAAAGAGCAATATGTGCATGATAATGATTTTAAAGAAGTGTTGCTCAATTGTAAAGAGGGAAAAACTTGGAACAAAATTTTCCTAAATAATGGGTTTGTGTTTAGAGCAAATAAACTATGCATTCTAGCTAGTTCTGTTCGTTTGTTATTGCTACAGGAGGCGCATGGAGGAGGGTTGATGGGACACTTTAGTGTGAAGAAGACGGAGGACATACTCGCTAGCCATTTCTTTTGGCCCAAGATGAGACGAGACGTGGAACGTTTCGTCGCTCGCTGCACTAAATGTCAAAAAGCTAAGTCACGACTTAATCCACATGGTTTATACATGCCTCTGCCTGTTCCTAGCGTGCCTTGGGAAGATATTTCTATGGACTTTGTTTTAGGACTTCCTAGAACAAAGAAGGGGAGGGATAGTATCTTTGTTGTTGTGGATAGATTTTCTAAGATGGCACACTTTATTCCTTGTCACAAAAGCGATGATGCTACCAACATTGCCGATTTATTCTTTCGTGAAATTGTTCGCTTGCATGGTGTGCCAAACACAATAGTTTCGGATCGAGACACAAAATTTTGAAGCCACTTTTGGAGAACTTTGTGGGCTAAATTGGGGACTAAACTTTTATTTTCTACTACTTGTCATCCCCAAACTGAGGTCGTTAATCGAACTTTATCTACCATGCTTAGGGCTGTTTTGAAAAAGAACATTAAATTGTGGGAAGAATGCTTGCCTCATATTGAGTTTGCTTATAATCGGTCTATGCATTCTACTACTAAGATGTGCCCTTTTGAGATTGTTTATGGATTTGTACCTCATGCTCCAATTGATTTGTTACCTCTTCCATCTTCGGAGAAATTGAATCTTGATGCTAAACAACGTGCTGATTTGATTATGAAAATGCATGAGACAACAAAAGAAAACATAGAGCGCATGAATGCTAAATATAAACTTGCCGGTAGTAAGGGAAGGAAGCATGTAACTTTTGAACCTGGGGATTTAGTTTGGTTGCATTTGCGAAAAGATCGATTCCCAGAATTAAGAAAATCTAAGTTGATGCTGCGAGCTGATGGTCCTTTCAAAGTATTGGCAAATATTAATGATAATGCATATAAGCTTGAATTATCTGCAGATTTTGGGGTTAGTCCCACATTCAACATTGCCGATTTGAAACCATACATGGGAGAAGATGATGATCTTGAGTCGAGGACGACTCAAATGCAAGAAGGGGAGGATGATGAGGACATCACTACCATGGATACGGCCATGTCTACAAACCTAATTGAAACCAACAATGTAATACAAGGGCCAATCACTCGAGCTCGTGCACGTCAATTCAATTGCCAAGTGAATGCATTCCTCGGGTTGCATACAAATAATTTAATGAATGGAATGCTATTTAATCCTTGTGATGATTTTATTTTCCTTAGGAACCAAGGAGAAGGACTCCCAAAAGTCAAGCATGAAGCCAATTCTTCCGGTGCACAACTTCAACTCGGATTCGGCCTACGGGATAGCATCAACTTAAAACAACCATAACTTTTGATCCACAAGGGTGTTTGAGGTTTATGAGTACTGGTTTGAAAGGTTTCGACGTCCTCTTTCCAACGGATCTGGCCCCACCTCCAAATTCCTTAAGAGTCAACGGGAATCTGCAAAACAAGTTCGGTCATCTTTCCAAATCCGAGTCAAACTTGGAATAGGAGTCCTACTCGGCCATGGAGGTGTTTTGGACGCCCCAAGCCTGGTTTTGGCCTCCTATTTCTCCTATAAATAGCTAGGGAGTCCCCCAAAATAACTTGGGTTTTGGTTATTTGATAGTTTAGCCTTTTGCTACTATTTGAGGCTTTTAGACGTGCTCAACGGCCGCCTAACAAGCTCCTTGTATCGGAACCCCAACTTTTTCTATACTTCATCTATATTTGCAATTTTAGATTGCTTTCGCCTTGTTCTTGCTTGTTCTTCGATTGCTTGCAGGAATTGATCTTCGTGATCAGGTTGATCGTGCCCATGGCAAGGTCAATAACCATCTGGAGTTGGTTTAGCGATTGCTAAGGCGCATCGTCGTTGTACATTTTAGTCGGATCGTCAAAGTCGTCTCCACCCAAATCGAAGGTTATCATTCTCATCGAAAGATCGGGACACCCAGTGTTACATCAGGAGAGGTGGTGGAGAGGTGGGGAGCAAAGGGGTGCCATGGGGGGGGGCGCACGGCCAAGAGGGAGAGGGAGGTGAGGAGGGGCGGCTAGGGCACAAGGGGGGCGCAAGGGGCAGGTGTGGGGGCGCAAGAGAGGCAGGGTGAGTCCCTTTTTACCAGCCCAAGCAGGTCTCCTACTCCCACATGGACTCAAACTCCATCCCACCAAAGCCCACAACCCCTTTTTTAGGCCCAAACTCCCCAGAAAGGCCCAAACTCCAGGAAACGGCCCGGAAACGCAAATAAACCTCATTCCTTATGGTTTTAACCTTAATTTCACATTTCATAATGTTTTTGACCTCACCATTCACATTTTATAAGGTTACGACACTCCGTGGTGTCACATTCTCCCCTCCTTCAACAGGATTCGACCTCGAATCCAAGACATGCCATTACGCCAAACCAACAACACACGGAGATCTAATCTTCGCGGTTCAACCTGAAGAAAAGAGCTTTGGGTAAAGCTCGCCCCCGCGAGACTTCAACTCCTAGGTCGCTTCTCTGAATAAAACCACTGGAATTTACACTAATCGAGACTCGATGACAGGACGCCTAGGTTCGAAGACCAACGGCTCTAATGATAACTCGCAATTAAAACTTGCGAGAACTTTACTCAACATTGAAACACAAAGAACTCAAAGAAGGCCTCGGCATGACCCAAGCGATAGGATAAAATCCCAAACAGACCACGAAATAAAACGATCTCACACTCATTCCATGCATTCCTTGGCACTAAAGTGCCCGGTAACACCCCGGCATTTAATATGCCCGAATGCTACCAAACATAAGCTAAACAACATCCAAATATCACATTTAACATAAAATTCCAGCAAAGGCGCATAGGCTAAAAACCGAGATTTCGGTAGCACCTCCTTTGTTTTATCATGAATTTAAGGAACAACAACAATATAGCATTATATGGCAATAAGAGAAACATCTAAAACAGCAATAAATGAAGTCTAACGACAATAAAAGACTAACATTAAGCTCTTAAGGTTCCAAGTGTCAAACAAACAATAAAACTCTCATAAACCAAGCTACGCCTTAATTCAATGACCTTCACACGCAATTTATTATAAAACTAAGGGAATGACTTGTGGAATCAAAATAATTGAAGCTACGTGTAGATGTGTGACTATTCCCCTTTCCCGTATGCCGTTCACATGGTACCTAAAAAAAAACAAGAAAACACAAGCGTGAGTTCGAAAACTCAGCAAGCATATTGCAATGGACAACAATAACAACAACATGGCAATAACATCTTCCATCATGTATATCATCTCATTCATGATTTCTTAACAACATCATCATCAATTTGTATGCGATGTAATGCAATGCTCCTGACCCTCTGGAACCTCATACCGGTATGGGAAGTACACACCCGTCGGTGTGCACCCTTTCCTCCCTTCCATCCCGAAGATGGAGGGTGCCTACTCGCTTCCAAACACCACGTGGATGGAATCACGACATAGGACTTACTCAATGGCGTTCCGGATTAGTCATAACTTTCTCACCGACCTTGCCGGACTAGTTAAGACTTTCTCACCGCCCTCGCCCTATCTCATGACATGCATGCAACCATGCCAATTATCATATTTAATTCACATATTAACACATGGCATCATAATATGTTAAACATGCTCATCATATCATATCATTCATTAACACATGGCAAGTGGACATATATCATGTAAACAATTCCATCTAATCTCAACATGCAACCTACAACTCGCTATCCATCACAACACACTTGCCTCAACCACGTGCAACGGATTGGCGGGAAGAAGAGGGCACTCCCGGGGTCACACCACCTGCACATAGGCATCACACACTCACAATCATAACCTCAAAACAGTACACAAACCCCCATCTAACCCGACATTGCCAACTACTCGCAAAACCTAAAAACAGAGGTTCTGTCCCGGCGGGACAGCAGCCTTGCAAAAGGCATAACTTGAGTTCTGGGACTCCGAATGAAATAAACGAGTACACCCTCGCGTAGCTTCGGAAATTTCCCAACTTTCTCTAGGTATAAGGAAAGACTGATTCGGCCTCTAAAGTTGTTTAATCTACAGATTACCGAGATCTGTTCCAATCGCGTCACAGATTTTTAGGCGCTCGGTAAAACAGCCATAACTTTCAAACGGCTGATCGGAATTTAACGTGCTTTACGTCCACGGAAATATAATTAAATTATCTACAACTTCCTATAAGTCCGTACGGTCAGATTCGAACTCTAAATTGACGAAAACTCGAACCCTAGCTCGACTGCTCAATCTGCCCGAAAACAGAAACGTGGACAAGTTTAGATCTAACCCAAATTACTTCAAACCAACGCCTCCAATTGATCTAAAAACTTGATAAACATCCTAATAACAGTACCTAGATCAATTCCAAGGATCCCCATGTTCATACCTTTGCCCGAAGCACAAAACTCCAATCAATCTCCGCGGATCTCCTCGCGAATCGCTCCTCGCTCCACGCTCCTCGCTCCTCGCTCCACGGGATGGATCCACGAGGTGCAGGGGTGGGGAGGCCACCCTAGGGCAGCAAGGGGTGGAGGGGAGGTGGTGTGGAGGTGGAGGAAGGGGAGGGGGGCGCACGGTATGGGGGGGCGGCTAGGGCTTAGGGACAGGGAGGGAGGAGAGGTGGAGGGAGGGGGGCGCATGGGGCTGAGGTGGGGCGCAAGGGGGCAGGGGGAGCCCCTTTTACCAGCCCCCACACCCTGCCCTAGTCCAATAAGAGTCCCTCTCAATCCCTCCAAAGCCCACCAAGGCCCAAAACTCCCTCGGGAAGGCCCAAAACCCCGAAAACGGCCCGGAAACGGCCCGGAAAAGCTATTAACCTCCAATTCCTATGGTTTTAACCTTATTTCCACATCTCATAATGTTTATAGCCTCATCATGCTCAATAATTAAGGATACGACACTCTGTGGCGACATAACACTTCAACCGGCCCAAAAACGCGAGTAAACCTCTACCGAAGGGTTTTAACCTAAATTCCACATTCCATAAGTTTTTTGTCCTCAACATTCACATTGTATAAGGTTGCGACACTCCGAGGTGTCACATGCCCGATCCCTTTAACCAAAACCACTCTCCAGAAGGACATGGTACCAACTTCTAGACCCATCTTCCGCTCCCACGCACAAAAGTGAATCACGTCCCAACATCTCAACTATGGTTCGTCGTATTCGAGACGACGCAAACCAGGTGAGACACAACACTCTAAGATTACTACCACCGAAAGGGGAAGCCTACTTTACATCTAGGATCCTTAAGACTCGCTCAACAGAAACGACCAAACGGTCCTCTGCGGTTGACACAACTCACTTCTTGCCCAACGTCAAAAGATCCCATACACTTCAAAAGGAAAAGCGATCACTAGCAACCACCAAGTGGTCCACTAACAATTTGATCAGCCCTACCGAGGAACACCTCAACGACACAAATCTCCAAGAAGGTTTGCATTGAGTCATACACAACCTTCCACTCAATGGACCACGATAAAGAGTACAACAATCATTGAGTGAGCTCAACCATAAACATGAACCCAATTGGTCCACCTACAACAACTCAAACCCCAAAGCGCTAAAACCACTTTGGAAAGGATCCGGCAAACATCCAAAGAGCACACATTTCATTTTTCTAAGCCAAATCGCAAAGAAAACTCAAACTTCTAACACCACAGCCAAAATACCACAAATTATTCATTCTTTCCTTTCATACTAGAAGCAAGGGAAATCTCGTTTCATGACATGAATGCACACTCTTCAAGAGCACTCCGGATTAGTCATATCTCCATTTATGACTTTCTCACCGAACTGGCTCAACGACTCTTTTATCATTTAACATCTAAAAACGATGTCCTGTTTACTTTTCACCATTTCTTCATCATGTAACAACACTACCGAAAAGTCATTCACATAACGACTTCTTTCTCGGTATCACATGAATAAATATCGAATAACATCGAGAGTTGTGCTAATTCATATAAACTATGACGGCAGCATAGTTAACAGTAAGGCACCACATCATATCAGAACCCACCAACGATAGATGGCTAAACTTGCAAAACATCGCATTTTAACCAAAATCAACATTTTGGAAAAGAACATCGGCTCCAAAGTTAAACATCTGCACAAACAACCGCCATAAATTTTCTCAAAGAGAGAGGGAAACTCATTTTCAAAAGAGAACACTTCACTAACAGCATCGCCGATGAAACATCCACAACAAAAAAAACCACCTTTTGAAGCACTTGCAAGCTCTACACAGATTTTTCCAAATAACTCCAACTCTAGCAAAGAAAAGATTACAAATTAAACCTCATGAGTTTTCCAACATAACCCTCTATGTCCATTTGTTTCCTTTAAAATTTATTCCAAAGATAATTCAGGGCGAACGCGAAAGGGCGCGATCCAGTCAAAAACTTTTGGGGTGTAAATCCATACTCATAGCACCAACTAAACGAATTAGCCAAAACCAAATATTTGCACCAATTTCTACGAGTTTTAGGGAAACTCTGAAACACAACATATGGAACACCTTGACCGAAAACCCTTCAACCAAAATGGCAAACAACCAAACCAGTCCAAAAGCTTTTAAACACAAGCTCAGCATAAAAAGAACCATCTCTAGTACTCCACTACGCTTTCCATAAAAGACTTCAATGATCACTATCTACTCCCTGAGGAGCCCCACCGTAATTCAACCAAAAGCTTCACAACAAATTCTTCCTCTAGTTACCATTCCCAACACTTTTAATTAGGGTTTATGATGCTTATAAAAAAAAGCACCCAACCAAGACTATGATGAGGACATCACTACCATGGATACGGCCATGCCTACAAACACAATTGAAACCAACAATGTAATACAAGGACCAATTACTCGAGCTCGCGCACGTCAATTCAATTGCCAGGTGAACGCGTTCCTTGGGTTGCATACAAATAATTTAATGAATGGAATGCTATTTAATCCTTGTGATGATTTTATTGTCCTTAGGAACCAAGGAGAAGGACTCCCAAACATCAAGCATGAAGCCAATTCTTCCGGTGCACAAGTTCAACTCGGATTCGGCCTCCGGGACAGCACCAACTTAAAACGACCATAACTTTTGATCCACAAGGGTGTTTGGGGTCTATGAGTACTGGTTTGAAAGGTTTCGTTGTCCTCTTTCAAACGGATCTGGCCCCATGTCTAAATTCCTTACGAGTCAACGGGAATCTGCAAAACAAGTTCGGTCATCTTTCCAAATTCGAGTCCAACTAGGAATAGGAGTCCTACTCAGCCATGGATGTGTTTTGAACGCCCCAAGCAGGGTTTTGGCCTCCTATTTCTCCTATATATAGCTAGGGAGTCCCCCAAAATAACTTGGGTTTTAGTTATTTGATAGTTTAGCCTTTTGCTACTATTTTGAGTCTTTTAGACGTGCTCAACGGCCGCCTAACAAGCTCCTTGTATCGGAACCCCAACTTTTCAATACTTCATCTATATTTGCAATTTTAGATTGCTTTTTCCTTGTTCTTGCTTGTTCTTCGATTGCTTGCAGGAATAGATCTTCGTGATCAGGTTGATCGTGCCCACGGCAAGGTCAATAACCCTCTGGAGTTGGTTTAGCGATTGCTAAGGCGCATCGTCGTTGTACGTTGTAGTCGGATCGTCAAAGTCGTCCCCACCCAAATCGAAAGTTATCATTCTCATCGAAAGATCGGGACACCTAGTGTTTCATCAGACTACGTTGACATGATCCCCACGGATCACCAAAACATAATACATCTTATTCTAAATTTCAAGCATAGTACTTCAACAGCTACTTGAGCATGATCAACGTATCAATTTTATACCATCCATACATCAACATCTTGACGATTAAAACTCGTTCAATCAATAAAATGACTTCAACAAATAAGTATTATCTCTACACGATAAAATTCATAACTATGATTCTAAGACATATATTCATTAAGGATAAAATTCTACATCAGGTTAATTATCCAAAACTCACTCCATCGCAACATGTTAAGAATTTCCTCTATTTTAACCATGGTTTTCCAACGAGTAATCTAAACAGTTACCACCACTACTTAGTCATCAATAAAAACAAATGGGCATAATCATCAACCAACAACACTACTTTTAGCTACCCTATACATAGGTGATAACAAAATTACCACCGCCCGACTACCCCAACTACTTAAAATAGATTGAATACTAGCATTAACACTGCTCTTAACAATATCATGAACAATAAGTCTTATGTCTTCTCAATTGATATCAATACTAACATTGTAGAGACACAACTGCATACTTCCAAATATACTAGTAGTTTGCAACAACGTAAATAGCAACTCTAATCAACTTCCAAATTAAAGTCACTAGGCAACACGATTAAATTTCTCTATTAACCCATTAGATTAGAACATCTTTAAACATCCAGCAAAGTTTCTTTAACATTAACGGCAGTCTACATCATCTTAATGTTCTAACTATGCATCAGGATTTAAAACTTTTAACATTAACGAGGATCATAAGCACTTTTAAAGCAAGGCAACAGATTCTAAGTATGTACATTAACACATTTAATCATTCTCGCTACAGAGTAAACTACAACACTAGTAGTCTATTTATTCTCAAGTTAGAGATAACAACCGCATTGAATTGTTTAAACTCACAAATTAACTTAACAATGCATCATCCCATAAACCACATTGGTACATGCTACATAACATGCTAAACAGCAATTCTTACTAGGGACAAACGATTTCAGTCAAAAGACTACTTACTTTGTTTGCAGCATTTTTCCTTTTTAAAACTCAACCAAACTTCACGAAGAAACTTGACTCTCAAAGTTGCAATGGGACAAACCCAAACTTGGTCATGCAAAAGGAATTCTCCAAAACATTTTTCAATCTCAAAGACTACTACAGGAGGGAGCCAGGCGATCAAATAAACCTTTGCAAATAAACCTTAACACCAAACTCCAAACTCTCACGAAAGAAGAAGGGTTCTTCAAAGATGATTTCTTAAACCAGCAAAATAACGAAATCAAACACCACTTACTCCTACAAAGCCACTGAACTTCAGCCCTGACAGCCAGGTCTAGCACAACTCCGCAATAACTCCGTTAACCTCGGAGAAAGACAAACACAGAAATAAATTTGATTGCTTCTTCCCCATAAAGTAATCAACAAACTTGGCATCAAAACTGGGAAGGCGCCCAAAAGAAGAGCAACACTAGACTCCACTTCTTTGTCTTCAACCAAGGAAGACAACACCACACACCGCATATGGAACGATCCGCGAAAATCCAACACCAAACACTTTCCTTTTGGTTTCCATCAACTAAAACCAAGAAAACCAACCAAGACCGATCACAGAACGATAAAGAACATCCGAAGGAATCCACCACCAAACTCTTCTATTTGACTCCAGTCAACTACCCGATCTACGACATAAAGGGTAAGCACTCTTCTCCTACAGGGGTTAATAGTTCTTCGGTGATGGCGCTAACCGGCTATACCGTCAAACTACACCCTTACTACGAACAAAAGTGGTGATCGAAACCCTTCGGCACCACAACCCCACTACAACATAAATATAGCAATTCAAACAATACTTTCGTGAATATAACATCATACATCATCAGATGTAGCATTTAATATCAAAGCTTAAATACAATATTTAAGCGGATCGCAACGATACCCATACCCTTCCTACTGTGCATCAGAGTGTGTCAAGTTTTAAATTAGTTAACCAAACTATTTCAGATTTTAAGGTTATTGCCCTAAGGCCAAATTTTAACAAGTAAACCTATGCCATGTTTCTACTTTTCCAAGTCAATATTTTAGTTTACTCTAGAGTAAATTACTACATTCACATTCCACGGACCTGAAGCCCGCTCTGATACCAACTGTAACACCCTGGCATCTAGTATGCCCGAATGCTACCAAACATAGACTAAACATTAACTAAATACCATAAATGAAGACAAATTTCAGCAAAGGCACAAATGCTAAACACCGAAATTTTTGGCAGCATCTCCTTTGTTTTATCATGATTTGAACAATAGCAAAATATCACATGATATATCATAATGGAAAACATCCAACGCAGCATCAATGGGTAATATAGCAGCAATTTAAGTCTACCATAAGGGAATTAACCATCTCATGAACTAATACGAAGTAAAGGATGTAATCAAGCATACGAACAAATCATAATCCTAGTTTCATCACACTAGAATCATGATCACAACTCCGAAGGGTAATTATAGTCTAAATGTGTGGAAAATTATGTGATGAAGTGCCGCTAAGCCCTTTTCCCGCATGCCAGTGTCAAAGTACCTAAAAACAACATAAAACACAAGCGTGAGTTCATCACTCAGCAAGTATATTGCAATGGTACAAACAAAATCAATTACATGGCAATAAGATCTCTCATCATGTAAACCATCTCATTCATGATCACATATCATTATCATCATCATTATGTATGCAATGCAATGCTATGCTCATGTCTCATAGGAAACTCATACCGGTATGGTTGAGTACACACCTGTCGGTGTGCACCCTCTCCCCCCTTCCATCCCGAAGATGGAGGGTGCCTACTCCTCACTTCCGTTCACCGCGGTGAATGGAATCACGATGTAGGACTTACTCATTGGCTCTCCGGATTAGTCATAACTTTCTCACCGACCTTCCCGGACTAGTTATGACTTTCTCACCGCCCGGGCCATGTAACATGCCATGTATGCAAATATGCCAACATCATAATTAACTTGTACATTAACACATGGCATCATAACATAATAAGCATGCTCATCATATCATTGGCAATCATTAAAGCATGGCAAGTGATCATATCATATAATCAATTTCATCAATTCTCAACAAGCAACCTACAAACCGCTATCCATTACAATACACTTGCCTCAACCACGGGCGACGGATTGGCGAGAAGTAGAAGGCCCTCCCGGGGTCACACCACCTACACATAGGGACCACACACTCACAATCAAGCTCACAAAACAGTACGCAAACCCTCATCTACCCCGACATGGCCAACTACTCGCAAAACCCAAAAACAGCGGTTCTGTCCCGTCGGGACAACAGCCTTCCAAAAGGCATAACTCGGGTTCTAAGACTCCGAATCAATTAAACGAGTACATCCTCGCGTAGCTTAGGAAATTTCCCAACTTTTTCTAGGTATAGGGAAAGACTGATTCAGACTCTAAAGTTGTTTAATCTACAAAATACCGTGATCTGTTCCAATCACGTCACAGATTTTAACACGCTCGGTAAAACAGCCATAACTTTCAAACGGCTGATCAGAATTGGACGTTCTTTATATCCACGGAAAGATAATGAAATTATCTACAACTTCTTCAACATCCGTACGACCAAATTCGGACTCTAAATTGGCGAAAAACCGAACCCTAGGTCGACTGCTCATGCTGTCCGAAACAGAGAACGTGACCAACTCAAGAATCCATCTAATCTAATCAAATCCAGAACCACCAATTGATCTGAAAACTTGATAATCATCCTTAGAACAGTATCTAGACCAACCCCAAGGATTCCCATGGCCATACCTTCGCCCGACGCACGAAAACTGAATGGATCTCCTCCCGGTTCGCTCCTTGCTCCTCGCTCCTCACGCCTTGCTCCTCGCTCCAATGGATGGATCCTCGAGGTGCAGGGGTGGGGAGGCTACCCTAGGGCAGCAAGGGGTGGAGGAGAGGTGGTGGAGAGGTGGGGAGCAAAGGGGTGCCATGGGGGGGCGCACGGCCAAGAGGGAGAGGGAGGTGAGGAGGGGCGGCTAGGGCACAAGGGGGCGGAAGGGGCAGGTGTGGGGGCGCAAGAGAGGCAGGGTGAGTCCCTTTTTACCAGCCCAAGCAGGTCTCCTACTCCCACATGGACTCAAACTCCATCCCACCAAAGCCCACAACCCCTTCTTTTAGGCCCAAACTCCCCCGGAAAGGCCCAAACTCCCGAAAACGCAAATAAACCTCATTCCTTATGGTTTTAACCTTAATTTCACATTTCATAATGTTTTTGACCTCACCATTCACATTTTATAAGGTTACGACACTCCGTGGTGTCACAGTTAAACTTCTTGAGCATATCCTTGATGTACTTGGTTTGACACAGAAATGTTCCTTCCTTGAGTTGTTTGATTAGAAATTCGAGGAAGAACTTCAACTCTCCCATCATTGACATCTCGAACCTTTTAGTCATCAACCTACTAAACTCTTCACAGAAGTTTTCATTAGTAGAACTAAATATAATGTCGTCGACATATATTTGGCATACAAATAAATCATCATCAGCATATTTGGTGAAGAGAGTAGGGTTAGCTTTACCAATAGCAAAACCCTTTTTAACTAGAAAATTCCTAAGGCATTCATTGTTGGGGAACGCGGTATGCTACTCTAGCACAAATTAAAATTTCTACCGCAAAACCAGAAAAGCTACTCGCAAGAAGGTGATCATAGATCAATTATCATTAAACGCGCAGTTGCGGAATCCTTCGCGCGTTGATGTAGTGGATCGTTCTTGGCGTGGATCGTCCTCACCGCGGACCGTCCTCGCTGTGGATCTTCCTCGCCGCGGATCGTCCTCGCTGTGGATCGTCCTCTCCACGCCGCAGTAGCAGCAGCGTCACCACAACAGTCCACATGTCCGGGGATGGAACACCGCGTGTCGGCGTGCAAGCACCGTGTCGCTCGGCAGGGGCAACGAGAGGTGGAGGCTAGGGTTCTGGACGAAAGAGGTGTGTGACTCCCACCCTTCTCCTCTCCTGATATAGCCACGCGATGAAACCCTAAGCCAGGGCCCATTAGCGCGTTAAGCCCACGTGGTCCATTAATTACGGATCCAATCCGAATTAATGCGTCCCAGCCCGTTAAGTGTGTGACCCTGTAGGTTCATGCGCATTTGGACATAGATTCGGAAAACCCTTTTCTAATCCAATAGTTGGTAGCGGCTCCTTGCAGAGCATGCCAACTCCCAAACGCATATGATCAAAGTACTGATGTAATAATCCCTTTGCCAAACTATATGAAGATCGAACTCAAGGCGAGAAGCATGTCATCCTTTGACAGTTCAATCCATCTCTCGTATCCGTGATATATTAATAAGTTGTAATTGACTTCTCAATCACGGCATGACCATGCACTTCCTTAATCATATCACACGAGTGGCCTAGACATATATCTCCGTTACACTGGAGTGGCAAATTCCATCTTGACTGCTCACTTCCCTCTGCATGTTTCATAGTAAACATGAAAGTTACCTTTATAACTATCCGGTTAGGAAATAGTGTTTGGTAACCCCAAGGTAAACTATTACATATGTAGGGAATGTGACAATCTCAGGTCTAAGGATCATACATCTACTATGTATGAGATACACTGATGACAACAAGAATGTAACATTCTCGCAGTGTCTCATTGTGGGTCTATCTAACCCATGTTCTTCAACATGTGTTCACAATGTATTGATGATATCTCCATATCCCATGATCTATGAAACATGATCATCGATCAGTACATGTGCTGATCTATTCATCGTTGTCCACTACGATGATATCCGATCAGAGATACTTACAGAATTATATCAATGAGTAGAGAGTTTCATAAGCAAGTCACATACTTACTGATCAATATAATTATATACATTCATTGGACCAATAATCATATTATTATTCATAAACATAGTCATGTTACAATCATCTATATGACTGCCTCAAGGGCATAACACTAACATTCATACCATGCTCTAGATGCTTGTTTAAGCCCATAGAGCACCCACGTGCGAGAGGTTCTTTATATCTCCTAAGCCTGGAGGTTGCTCCATATATACCAATTCGGAAATTGGTCCGTATAAGAAGGCACTCTTGACGTCCATTTGAAACAGCTTGAAATCATGGTGAGTAGCAAATGCATGTAATATTCGAATTGACTCTAATCTAGCAACGGGAGCATAAGTCTCACTAAAATCCAAACCTTCTATTTGAGTGTACCCTTGAGCAACCAACCTTGCTTTGTTCCTCGTTACGATCCCGTTTTTGTCTTGTTTGTTGCGGAAGACCCATTTGGTTCCAATTATGTTTTGATTTGGTCTTTCCACCAATGACCATACCTTATTTCTCACAAAGTTGTTCAACTCTTCATGCATGGCCATAACCCAATCTAGATCTTTAAGTGCGTCTTCCACCTTCAAAGGTTCCAAAGAGGATACAAAAGAGTAAAATTCACAAAAATTTGATACTCTAGTGCGTGTCATTACCCCCTTTTGGATGCCACCAAGAATGTTGTCTACAGGGTGATCCCTTTGGATACTTTGATGCACTTTTGGATGTGGCTCTTGGGATTGGTGTTGTATTGGCTCGACATCTTCGACTTGATCATCCTCCATGAGTTTGCTTGAGTCATATTGGGTTTGATCTTGTTCTCTAGTCGAAGTTGGTGGCTCTACTTGAGTTGATGACGCTTGTTGATCTTGCATTCCTTGAGGTTTCACCTCTCTAATTGCCATCCTTTTTATTGCAATGCTTGGTACTTCTTCATTCTCTAGCACATTTAGATCAACTTGCTCTACTTGAGAGCCGTTAGATTCATCAAATGTCACATCTCTCGCTATTTCAACACAACCGGTGGTTTTCTTGAAGACACGATAGGCGTAGGCATTTGATCCGTAACCAAGCATAAAACCTTCATCAACTTTAGGTGCGAATTTAGAATTTTTGGGCTTCTTGTTGAGAATAAAACATTTACTCCCAAAAACTCTAAAGTAAGAAACATTAGGTTTGTTACCAGTTAGGAGTTCGTACGCCGTTTTCTTCAAGATCTTGTAGAGATACAACCGGTTGATTGCATGGCAAGCGGTGTTGACTGCTTTCGCCCAAAATTGATCGGAGATCTTGTATTTGTCAAGCATCATCCTTGCCATTTCTATCAACATCCGGTTCTTCCTTTCTACCACTCCATTTTGTTGAGGCGAGTAGGGTGCCGAGAACTCGTGCTTTATCCCTTCTTCATCAAGAAACTCTTCGACTTGAGTATTCTTGAACTCGCTTCCATTGTCACTCCAAATCTTCTTGATCTTCACTTCAAACTCATTTTCAGCTCTTCTAGCAAACTTTTTGATAGTGCTTTGAGTTTCGCTCTTGTCTTGTAAAAAGAAAACCCAAGTGAAGCGGGAAAAATCATCGATAATGACTAAACCATATTTGTTACCTCCGATGCTTATATAAGCAATGGGTCTGAAGAGGTCCATATGTAGAAGCTCCAATGGTCTCGTCATTGTCATGATGTTCTTGACAGGATGACGTGCTTCAACTTGCTTTCCGGCTTGGCATGCGCTGCAAATCCTATTTTTCTCAAACTCAACACTTGTTAGTCCATTGATGTGCTGCCCCTTTAGAAGCTTATCGAGATATCTCATGCCAACATGGGCTAGTCAGCGATGCCATAACAAAGCCATGCTAGACTTTGCTATAAAGCATGTTTGAAGCTTTGCACTATTTGAGTTGAAATCAACCAAATAGAGTTTACACTTCAAATATCCTTTGAATGCAATTCAGGAATCGTCTCTTCTAAAGACGGTCACATCCACATTAGTGAATAAGCAATTGTATCCCATCACACAAAGTTGTGAAACAGATAACAAATTATAATTCAAGGATCTAACTAATAGAACATTTGAAATAGAATGATCATTTGAATTAGCAATTTTACCTAAACCCATTACTTCACCTTTACCATTGTCACCAAACACAAATTTTCATATTGTGAACCTCTTTTATCAAAAGAAGAGAACATATTTTTCTCTCCGGTCATATGGTTTGTGCAACCACTATCAAGCACCCAACTTGACCCCCCCGGAGAGATAGTCCTACAAGAATGAGTTAGGTCTTGATTTTAGGTACCCAAATTTTCTTGGGTCCTTGCATGTTAGTTATCAACACTTTGGGTACCCACACTCTTTTCTTTGAAACTTTATTTGAGTTGTGGGCACCAATGAAATGGGCAACCACTTTACCACGATGGTTCCTTTTCAAAACATAAGAAGCATAGTGAATTGTGTGAGATGTAGACGTTGAGGATGCTTCTTTGTTTCTTGCACCGCCTTGTTGACTTGTGTGGTGAATAATGGTGGTTTGCCATTTTCTTTGACGAACCCTATGCATTCCTTACCCTTTACCACCACACGGTCATTTCTTTTGCTTTCATACTTATCAAATCCTAGCCCTTCATTATTGTTGTTTGCTCGACCATTTATGGTCTTATATAGGGCATCCTTGGATTGATAAGTCTTGATGCAACCATATACCAAGGCACTTAGTTTCTCGTTTTCGCTTTTTAATACTTGCACGAATTGAGAATTAGTAGCACAAGCATTAACGTCAATACTATAGCAACGAGAGCATCCATTGCTAGTGGAAGGAATAGTAGCCAATGATGTATCATTAGAAGAGGAAATGCTATTGCTAATAGTTTCAAGTTGCACTTCAAGTTCTTTGCAATTTGCTTCTAATTTTGAGAAGTTCTCTTGAAGTGATTCATTTGAACTCTTTAGCAAGTTAATTGAGTTGTTAGCCAAATTAATATTTTTGGTTAATAACTCAATTTTCTCCTTTTCCTTAGCGAGAAGCTTCTCGAGAGCAAGTTTTTTTTCTTCTTTTCAAGAATTAGCAAATCTTCTTGCTTGTCAAGAGTCTCCTCTTGACTTTCTATTCTTTTCATTAGCTTGTTTCTCTTTGCAATAGTGGACTTGTTCAAGTCACAAAACAAGGCATCATCATCATCATCATCTTCATCACTACTATTGTCGGGACCCGAATTTGCAAATCCGGACCCTCTGTGTATTTAGCACTAGTCCAGGATCACGCTAGTGCACATAGTCTCAACATCGGTAAATACAACAATCATACTCAACGAAATAGTAAAGTACTTTATTGAAAAGGAAATATAACTGGTTGCTCAACCCTATGGTCAAGTTACAAAAGTATGCCTCGCAGGCACTACAGGAATCAGAGGAAAATTCGTGGGCCAGAAACCCACAAATGTAGGCCAAAACCCACGGATTTACATTAAATTCGTGCGCAAACCGTCGAATTTAGGTCACGAATTTAACTCGACGAAATTATTCAATTAAATTCATGGGCACCCACGAATTTAACATAAATTCGTGGGTTTCTGCCTAGCCCACGAATTTAACTGATAAATTCGTGGGTTTCTCTGGCCCCACGAATTTACCAGTTAAATTCGTGGGCCAGGAAAACCCACGAATTTAAGTTAAATTCGTGGGCCAGGAAAACCCACGAATTTAAGTTAAATTCGTGGGCCAGTCAGAAACCTACGAATTTATCAGACACTTAATATTATCCATACGCATCACTAGCCCTACATTCAATCAAACTTATTCAACATTCAATCAAACACTCAATATCTATATCGATCACGCATGCATATATATATATATATCGATCGATATGCATCTCATTCAACACAAGCATCTTCACATTCAATCTTATTCAACACATCACAATAAGTCCATCACAAGATTCATATATATATCGATCAAATATATATACTCAAATATATATCGATCAAACATTCAATCAAACTTATTCAACATTCAATCAAACACTCAATATCTATATCAATCAAACACTCAATATATATCGATCGGTATGCATATCAACATTCAATCAAACACTAAATATCAATATCTATACATTCAATCAAACATTCAATCAAACACTCAATATATATCGATCGGTATGCATCTCATTCAACACAACCATCTTCACATTCAATCTTATTCAACACATCACAATAAGTCCATCACAAGATTCAAGAGTATTACCAACATGGTTCAAGAATCAAAGTCCACAACAAATAACCAAGTCACCGAAATGTACAAAATTTCGGCATGACCTCTCTAGTAAATAGGACATCCACTCAGCAGACAAAAAAACATTTGCAGTGATAATATATATATATATATATATATATATATAGGAAACCTTTTTCGTACTCTTGGGAGTATGTACTCCCACCTCCAATATACCACTTAAACTAATGTGTTATACTCCTTTATCACTTTCAGTATACTTCAATAATAATTCTAAGATACTACAATGCGACATTGTTGAAAAAATTCATCAGAGCCCTTTATTCTTTTGCTATATACCCTTTTCCATATGTAAAAAGAGTATATAAACAAATTATGCTATAAATGGTGGACTTTGATGAAATTTTTCGTAGAACTCACTTTAGAGTATCTTATAATCAGTATTAGAGTATACTCAAAATGATAAAGAGGTATAATAACATTATTTAAGCGGTATATTGAGAGTGGGAGTATGTACTCCCAGGGGTACGGAACCATTTTCCTATATATATATATATATATATATATATATATATCAACCTCTCAAACCAGAAGGACACATTCTAGCAGATCCTTAGATAATCAATCACACATCCAACGTCAATTTGTAAACTACGCATTACAATCCACGTTACAATCTATCCATCACAATACAAATCCGACAACGAAGTCATAAAGTCCAACAGTAATACACCAATCGAGCTCACAATGGAATTCATGTCTCGGGGTTGTTGGAGTTGTGAGCGCTACCACCACCGCCAGAGGGCGTGACTATGACGTCTTCTATGATGTCGTCGTTAGTATGTGCTGGAGGGCGTGACCCAGAAACCTGCAAGTTCAAGACTAGGTTGTGTTACAAGTAACATATCGTCGGTTTTTTCTAAATGTGCTATATTTGGCTAAATGTGGTAGAATTGACTCAGTTTTGAACGAATGCCTCAATTTGACTAGGGTTTAGATCACAATTGTCAATTTCCACACTTTTCGCATTCTTCGCAAACATTGGAATGATTTAAGCTAAATTTGCCTAAATGTGCTAGAATCGAATAATCGTTGCATAAATACCTCAATTTGCAGGATTTGACTAGTCTTGACTCACAAATAACAAAGTTAACTCAATTCTCAAACTTAGCAAACATTGAGATGATTTGTGCAAGGTTTAAGCATGAGTTGCTTAAATGTCCTAAAATCGACTAAGTTTTGCACGTATAGCTGAATTTGGTCAAGTTGACTAAGTCTCGCTCAACTTTGACAGAATTAACCTTTATTTGCCTAAATGTGATATAATTGACTAAGTTTTGTGAAGGTAGCTCAATTTACTCAATTTGACTTGGTTTGGCTCACAATTGACAAACTTAGCTCGTTTCGCAAACTTAGAATGTTTTTGACATCCATACCTGTGGTGTCGTCTGAGGTGGCTGCATGGCCCAATGGTTGAAGTACATAGGCATTCCTTGGCCTGGCATAGGTGGTGGGTACATGTAGAACGGGTTTGGAGGCTGGGAGCCCTGTAAGGCATAGACAGGTACATTATGCCACATTTAAATCATTCATTCAAATTTTGAATAACGAATTGTACCGATCCATCTTTACCTGTGGTGCCTCTCCCACAGAAGGTGGCTGCATCTGTGGGGTGAACATGTAGAAAGGACGAGGAGGCTGGGAGCTCTGTGGATCATAGTTTGTGATATAAAGTATACAGAATAGAGTTTTTTAAAAATAAAGAATGCATCAGAATTTCATATAACCTGAGGTGCATCTCCTAGGGGTGGTGCCTGCATCCCAGTAGGGTTTATGAAGGACGCCGGGGGAGGCTGAGCACCCTGTGATGCTTCTCCTTGTGGTGGTGGCTGCATGTGCGGAGAAAACATGTAGAAAGGAGGTGGCTGGGAGCCCTATGACATAATAGTCAAGTTTGCGAGAAACGTGATTTTATGAGCTAAGTGAATTAGACAGTAATGAACTCAAGTATCTTTACCTGGGGCATAACAGGAGGGCGAAACACTGGCACGTTAGGTCCAAGAGATTGTGACAGTTGCTGCATATAGATTGTTTGTTAGATTTTAATCACAGATGTACAAATGAGCGATTTGTTCAAAGTTGAGATTGTACCTGCAGATACATTTTCATGTATTCTGAGTCTTCTCGGCTTCGGCGAGCTTCCTCTCGTGCTTGACGAGACTCTTCTCGCGCTTGACAAGCCTCCTCTCGCGCTTCACGAGCCTCCTCCCGCGCTTGTGCTTCCCGTGCGGACCTCGACGAGTGAGCACTCCCCTGTGAGGAAACCGAGCCTCGTGGAAGACGATCGCATTCGACAACTCCGTCCCCCATGGCCCACCTACAAACGATATATACTGAAATGTGACCATGCAACATTTTTTTATTCATAGAGCAAAAACAATTAAAATCAGTTTTATTAACAAACCTCCCATGCTTTAGGCCCCCTCCAGCGTGGTACAAGGCTTCCACATCGACCGGCGCGGCCCTCCAATCAAACTCCGGCCCATGACGTTGTGTCATTTGTTCTGCATATGACACCTGCAAAACAGCATATTGGTGCTCCCGGATTTAAATTTGCACAAAACATATTGTGTCATTTATACTTACCATCCTCTCACTAGCCCCATCGTCGCACAAAACATCTCGGTTCTGTGGATCCTCACCTTTGTGCCCCCGGATGTAAACTTCCACAAAAGAGGGAGTACTCCCACTTTGAGCCTCCTACGGTGCAAAGTTAGAAACATAGTGACAAATTCACTAACAATTATAATACCGATACTTACCATGCGTTGCTCTAGGCCAATGTGTCCATCTGCGCCGTATTTGTGCTTCCCCAATCTACTTCTTCTGTTCCCTCGATTTCTATTTGATTTTTCTTGAAAATCCTCCAACGCCCAGTACCGGCACATCCACCCATGTCCTTCATTATCCAATCAACCGAGCTCTCGAGATACTCTTGTTTTGTCAGGTGTATACTCCTCACCTCTGGTCCTCTTCTCATGTTCACCTTCTTCACCCTCTTGTAAAAATTGATGACAGCTTGAATCCGTGCATTGCTGAACAAATATCCAACAACCTTTTGTGCCGCCCTGTTGAAGATGCTTTTGGCCTTCTTCAAAACGTTGTAATTGTCTTCGTTCTCAAGCCGAAACCTCTCCTACATATAATCACACATTGTCAAATTGTATTTACATTTAAAGCAATACTCAAATAGAGTAAATACATAACGCAAACTCACCCAAAAGCCAGCCCACACTGCGCCCTGACATGTTTGGCTGTCTTCGCCTCCTTCGACGTTCTCCTTCAACGCCCAGTGCTTCCAGTTGTGGGCCGCGAATCTATCCCCGCCTGACTCAACCATGCCAGGGTAGAAGTAGCGGCTAAGGGCTCCCAGCACGGCGTTAACCTTTGTAATGTGGCCCGTCCCAGTCCAACCCGGCTCTTTCCAGTGCCTACAAGAAAATACAAGACAAAGATGCATCAAAACAATAAGTTGTCACTTAGCTCATGCTAAAAGAAAAGACATGAAAGATATAACTGTTACCTGCTCCCGTGTAGCTCTATCAACCTCCTATCGGCCGGGTTGCATCTCGGACGAACTGAGACGGTTTTACGAAACCTAAAATGGAAATCATTAGTTCATAAACATTACAATGTAAATATGGACATTAAATGATAATCCAATACTACGCATATACCTGATGGTACCCGAAGAAGACCCGCCCTCTTCAACTGGGTCTAAGGTCGCCGCCAACTCTGCATCTGCCGCTGCTTCGGCCTCAGCGTCTGCATCTGTATCTGTCGTCCCACCGCCACCACCCCCAACGTCGACCTCCTCATCGTCCGCCTCACCCATGTCCTCATCCTCACCTCCCACCTGCCCCTCGTCCTCCTGAGGCTGCTCCTGTGCCTGTTCTCGTGCCTGCTCATCGAAGCACCTCTGGAGCTGCTCCTGCCGTTGTCTAATCTGCGCAGCCCCAGCAAATATGGCGCTGCCGGCCGTCGAGTCCTGAGCATCAGAACCCCTGCTCCTCGACCTTCTGGAGGACGACCCGCTGAACTTGCCTTTAAGCTTGTCAACCTGATGCCTGAACATGCTCATCTGTTCAAATTTGACAAGAGTTAGTGACAACAATAACTTGTAAAAAATGAAGGAGACAACAATAACTTGCAAAATGAATGAGATAACAATAACTTGTAAAAAATGAATGAGACAACAATAATCTTACAAAATATACATATCAAAAGTCGTCGGCGTCGGAATCTGCTTCTGCGACTCGTATTTCATTAAGACGTGCTTGAAGACGTGCAATCCTTACTGACTTTTGAGGGCATTTTTGTGAAGGGCCTGGTTCATCTGTTATTAAGTCTATGGCATCGGTAGGTAATTGATCGAGTCCTGCCCCGTCGGAGACAAGGAAAGAATCCCCCATAGCTTCTTCTTGATATATATCACCCACATCATCTTCTACGTTGCTTTCCACATACGAAACATCCCCGGGAGGATATACTTCAGGATTAACTTTAAATACAACCCACCAAGCCTTCAAGCTAGGGTGAGGATAGCTAAGGTAGTACACCTGCTCAACCTGATGTGCAAGCAGAATGTTATTGATGTGGCCCTGAAGCCGCGAACTATGCTTCACCTCCACCATTCCAAAGCCATCGACACGTGTGCCGTTGTGTGGATCGAACCAATGGCAATCAAAAAACACAACCTTTAGTTCTTTGGCACCCCCAAAGGTATACTCAATTATGTTTTGTACAACACCGTAGTAGTCTAATATATCACCGCTGGAATCGGATGACGTTGTGACTACTCCGCTGTTTGAAGTGGCCGCAAGTGGACGGTTAGCTTCTAATTTCGCTGTTCGAAAACGGTACCCGTTCACATCATAGCGACTATAGTTCCTTGCCGTCGCATCACCATGCGAGAGCTGTCGGAGATCCTCCGGGACGGAGGCATCACGCATACACTATATAACAATATGCATCACTGTTAGTCTAATATTAGGTTACTACAACAATTCATTTTTTAAAAAAAATGAATAAATAGTCAAATTACATGCTGACGGAACCATTGCACGAAGCTTGGGCCGCCATCCAACCCATCACGATGTAGGTTATCCAATTGCTTAGTTGTGGGTTGTCGAGTTGACTTCCAATTTTCTTTGTCAAACACTCTGCGTCATTTATTCCCGGGTTAAAAAGGACTCTAAACTGAAATGTTGAAAATATAATTCAGAAAGTCACTTACACAAAATATTTTTCAACTTCTACCATGTTAGTGAACATGTATAGCATGGCCAGGTTTCACTCCTCATACTCAACATGGTGTGCAGTGTACGACCCAACAGGTTGACCCTTGCATTGAAAAAGCTTAAGTTCGCACAACGGTTCTTCTTCCGCGGCACGGTACCGATTCGTAGGGGCATTCACGTTGTGCTTGAGTGCGAAATACTTTGTTGAGAAGTTTGTGATCTCTTTACTTGCATAAGCCTCTGCGATACACCCCTCTACCCTTGCATTGTTGCGCACTGTAGCTCTAAGCTTTTTCAACTCCCTTTCCTGACTATACATCCATCTAAACTGCGCAGGACCTCCAACCTTCGCTTCCCAAGGCAGATGCACCAGAAGATGTTGCATCACATTCATAAAACCAGGTGGGAAAGTTTTTTCCAACTTGTATACAAGCAATGGAATTCCCTTCTCTAACTTCTGCATCAACGTCTTTGAGATTTTCTTAGCGCATATCTGCCTGTAGAAGTAACTGAGCTCGGCTAACATCCTCCACAACTTATTATCAAAATAGCCACGAAACATTACCGGAACAAGTCTTTCCATGATGATATGGTAATCATGACTCTTTAGCCCATTTAGCTTACCGGTGCTGACATTCACAGCCCGTTTTATGTTAGATGCATAGCGATCAGGAAACTTTAGAGTTTTCAACCACCTCAAAATCTGTTTACGGTCTTCTGGCTTCACACAGTATGGAGCTCGTGGCCGGCTCTCATTTCCATTTAAACCAACTTTAACCTCGAGCCACGGCCTAGCACAATGATCACCCATGTCTTTCCTAGCACTCACGTTATCCTTTGTTTTGTCGGTTACATCAAACACCATGCTTATGATGTTTTCTGCCACATTGCGTTCTTGGTGCATCAAATCTATGTTATGCGGCAGAATCAAAGCTTTCGCGTAAGGCAGCTCCCAAAGAAAAGAAACATGAGTCCAGTTGTGCTCCTTTCCATAGCCAGTGAAACCCACTTCCGTAGATCGTTTAAGCTGACTATGCCATTCAGCTATCTCTTCTCCTGTGAGTCGCTTCGGCGGCCCTTTTTTAACTTTCTTTCCTTTTCGGAATGCTTTGATGTCGTTCCTGAAATGGTGCCTCGCCGGAAGCCACCGCCGATGGCAATCGAAGAATGTGATCTTCTTACCTGCGTGAGCCTGAATGCATCAGAGTCAGCCATACAAATTGGACAACACAGGCGACCATGAACACACCAGCTGGCCCAAATGCCATATGCCAACAAATCATGGACCGACCACAGGTATGCAGCTCGTAAGGTAAATTCTCTACCAGCAACGCTGTCGTATGCCTTTTCCCCTCGCCACAACTTTTTTAGCTCGTCAATTAAGGGCCGCATGAACACATTGAGATCCTTCCCTAGATGCTTAGGACCTGGAATGACAACAGCAAGGAATATGAACCCCTCTTTCAAACAAATCTCAGGTGGAACATTGTATGGCTTGATGAAGACCGGCCAGCAAGAGTAGGGGCTAGCGCTTGTGCTAAAAGGTGTGAAACCGTCCGTGGACAAACCAAGACGAACACTCCTAGGGTCGCTTGCAAATGCAGGATCGAATCGGTCCAATGCCTGCCATGCCTCGTCATCAGACGGATGCACCATCATATCCGGGTCTTGGTCCTCATGTTTACCTTCTTTGTGCCACCGCATATGTTTTGCTGTTTCTTTTGACATGTACAGCCGTTTAAGCCTATCCGTGATCGGCATGTACCGAAGTTGTTTAGTCGCAACCTTTGTAGTCATTGATACCCCTTCCTCATCTACCACCTCAACGAATCTACACTTACCGCAATGCATACAATGAGTATCCTTGTCATGATCCTTCCAGAACAGCATGCAATTGTTCTCACACACATCAATCTTCTGGTAATTCATCTCGAGGCCGGCCATCAACTTTTTCGATTGGTACAAATCCTTTGGCATCCTGTGGTTAGGCGGAAGGACATCATTCATAAGTTCAAGCAAAGCGTTGAAGCATTTGTTCGAAAAGTTGAACTTCGACTTCATCGACATAAGCCGTGTAACCGCCTGCAGGACAGTCACATTGGTCAAGTCATGCAGCTTCTCATCCGAGGCGTCAAGGAGCCTATAAAATTCCTTAACCTCCTCCGGCTGTGACCCCTCCCCCGAGTTAAATTCAATCCCCCTGCCAAGATCTTCCAGCATCTCTTCCATCCGGTCGTGATCCTCCCCATGGTCCGACTCAATGGCCTACCCTGCGGCCTCTCCATGACGGTGCCACACCAAATAGTTAGGCGTGAACCCATTTTTGCAAATGTGATACTGCACTATATCCTTGTTGTAGTAGCTATTATTCTCACAGAGGGTACACGGGCAATACACATATTCAGCTCCTCCAGCGAATGCTTGCTTCAAGAAAGCATCCGTGATCTGCCCCCATTCCCTTGAGTGCCCCCCATCACTCCTCCATCCGTCATACATCGCCCTTCGATCATCACCCATTCTCAAACCTAAACAAATGATACGATGTCAATGTACGACCGTGGCTTAGGTGACAAAGACAACCCTATTAGGAAAGATGAGTTCTAAACCCACCCAAGAATGGAGGTCGTTGCATGCGACCTGTGATATGCGCTACGAACTGAACGAAATTTCGGCGGCATAACCCCGTTGTTCTCCAAATGCATGCCTGATGCTGGTGCGTCGGAGAACAACAAGGTTATGCGACCGAAAGCACGTTCGGATCACTCGCACGTCACAGGCCCCATGCAACAACCAACATTCTCGGGCTGTCCAAAATATGCTGGACAATTCCTGAACCGCGCACCTCACAAGCAAATGTGAGATGCGCCGTTCCCGAGCAGGTGACGCCTAGGCTCTCTACTGTTCGACGCAAAACATCTCAAGCAGCGCGTCATTAAATTTTGGATGCAATAGGCAAAGAAGATATCTCAGCTAATTGCACAACAGAATATTCCATTCAAGTATTTCAATAGAATCTTCCCACACATATAAACATGTCACTGAAAAATATTGAGATTATAAATAAGTTATGATATACCACGATTATTATTAAATACCAAAAGACATACTAACATTATACTTAGATTTTTTTTTAAAAAAAGGAGTTCATGCCTTAAAAGAAATAAAATTTACATCCATCCTTAATTGTTTAACTAGCAGGATTACCCTCTTATTATTGCCCTTCAATCAATATACTGATATTAAAAATTATGTTTTCAATAATAATGCCCCGGAAGTATGTGAAAAGCAAAGCTTCAGTTGTAATATATGTATGACAGATCCCCTCTGTTTAGTTTCAAAGCACAATGAAAGAAGATAGGAGGTTATGATGTTAGGTCAACAATTGGTCAAATTTATATGCACACCCTTATACAAATTTCACCAATCTTTGGCCTTTTCCTGGTGCATATACCAAGGGAAATGGAGTCCCTACAGTTCTTACAGGAGACTCAATTAAACATATATAAATACAACTTCCAATCCCCATTAATTCACGGATACAGTACTACTGACATGATATGCACATCACTACCGATAATTCTACGTCGCAAAGGTAATTACAGTACACAATAAAAATAGGGAGACTAGGCACATCATTGTTTGACATAAAGAAGTGGGACAAATTACTATCAATGGGCATAAAAAATTCTATAAAGCTACCTTCTTTAGAAAGCCTGCACCAAATGCTCTAGTGACCTTCAACTGTCCTTTCACTCTATCATTAGATACAGCTTGAGGGTCGTCAGAATGTTCTGCCCTAATCCTCAAGACTTCCTGCAGAGCACAATCATCAAATGAACTGTGTGACTAACAAAAGAATCATCATCATCATCATCATCAGTGTAGTACATTACAAGATAGATTGGTAAGCCTAACTTTATGAATGCAATATTGAAGGAGCAAGTTGAACACACCACTTAGAATTGACAAGGAAACAAAGCACATAAATGGATTAACACTACACATCAGTGTGGTAATTCAAGACTAATTAGGCTGAACACAAATAAGATTAATTCTTCATAATGCGATAGTCTATACTTTGGTAAACATTCGTAGGCTGATTATAGTAGTACATATTATGGTGAGGGTCTCTGGACTAGGCTTTAACATCTAAAGCACATCTAGCACATATGGAGGAACACCAACAGTTCAATAATACATCTTAAGTATTTTTGTACAATCAGGTTCTATTCATCAAAATAAACACACAGGAACTAGTTTTATTTCGTTTGAACTGGATCCTTATCAAAATACTTATTCAAAAAAGACACTTAGTAAGTAAACCATGCAGGTCTTAGAGAGCAAATAAGGTTCTATTCGATTGTTAGTCATGTCAGTTTGAGACTTGTGTGTTTCCCTTCCCTAATGTCATGGTTTAGTTTGCTGTATCTTGAATAAGCGAGACTTTCGAACGAACACCTGATGTATCAGATATATACTGAGTGCTGTACAAGCTTGATATTTTCATATATGGATTGCTGCAGTTTCCTTTGTTTGAATCGTTATCGTTCATACATACAAGTATACAACTACTTGACAGCTTATTCTTCTTCTGCCATTCCAAAGTCAGTCTTGAACATGCATGATATAATCTCAGCTTCTGAAATTAACTGAAATCTGGAGTTTCGAACTGAAAATTTAAGAAAACTAGCTATTTAACTTCCATACGATTTCCAAAGTAAATTAAAAAATAACTAAAATTCAAAATAATAATTAGACAAAAGTTAGCTATGTATGGACGGGACCAGCTGCTAAGTCTTTGTCTATGGGATTAATTATGCATCCATGATGAGTCGGAATTATTAGTTGTGTGGGCTTTATCAAAGACTTGCAGAGGTACACATGTCAACAGTTGGTCTTAACTACCATCATAAGCTTCTTCTCTCTTTCACACACAGCTTAATCAGACAAGGATGGCCTCCCTTCTATGTCAGGTCTTATTTCTTTTATGAGCAATATAGACTTTCGAAGACTTGCAGAGATGCAGCATGTAAAGTATTATGTAAATTAAATACGGTAGCTGCATCTCTATTCAAAGGCTCAAGTAAGGTGACAATGACTTTATACTGCAATGATCCACCTTGTTACAGCGGCATGATCATCACAAGGTTTTAGAGAGCAAATAAGGTGTTGAATCTTAGCAGTTCAAAATATTTTAGAGCAATGCAAAATAATAGGAATGAGCAAATAAGATTTACTATCAAATAAGTTGTTAATACTTCATATGAGAATGGGGGCGGCGACCTGGGGGGCAGCGGCCAGGTGGTGGCGGCACTGGCGCGGCGCCGGGTGGTAGGCGATCGATGGGGCGCGGCCTGAAGCGGCTGGTGGGCGGGCGACGGGGACGGGGTGGCGTCGCGTCGCGGCGGAGTGGGTCGGCCGGCGCTGGGTGGTCGGCGATAGAAGCGGTGGCCTGAAGCGGCGCCGGCGGACGGGACGGTGGCGGCGCTGCGGCGGGCAAAGTGTGCGGCGGCGCGGTGGTCGGCGATGGGGCGGCGACGGCTGGGCGCGCGGCCGTGGGCGGACGAGGACGGCGGGCGGCGCCGAGTGTGGGCGGGCGGGTCGGCGGGGCGGCGGCGGCGTGGGAACGCGCGGGTGGGTGAGAGGCGAGCGAAGAGAGAGAGCGGGGCGCGCGGGTGGGTGAGAGGCTAGCGAAGAGAGAGGGAGAGAGGGAGATGTGCTGCTAGGTTAAAACAGAGCCTTAAATTCGTGGGCCAGACAGCCGACGAATTTAAGTAAATTCGTGCGCTAGTTTGAAAACCGACGAATTTAAAAGATAAATTTGTGGGTTTATTTTGGGCCCACGAATTTAATTAAATACATGGGTTTTTTTATACCGACGAATTAAAATATATAAATTCGTGGGTTTTTTTTTTGCCCACGAATTAAAAAAAACCCACGAATTTTTCCCTGTTTCTTGTAGTGAGGGCTAAAGTCTTACTCAAATAAATTTGTTGCGTAATATAAAGAAAACGCGTGGCGCTAACAATATGCCACAGGCAATTGACTGGGCTCGCCCCTAGTTCGTCGGCTCCTCCTGGAACTGTGACACCTCGGAGTGTCGTATCCTTAATTTTTGAACATGATAAGGTTAAATACAGTATGAGATGTGGAAATAAGGTTAAAATCATAAGGATCGGGGGTTAATAACGTTTCCGGGCCGTTTTCGGGCCGTTTTCGGGGTTATGGGCCTTCCCGGAGGAGTTTTGGGCCCTGGTGGGCTTTGGTGGGATGGATTAGGACTCCGTAACGGACTAGGATTGGGTTGAGGGCTGATAAAAGGGGCTTCCCCCAGCCCCCTTGCGCCCCCCACCCCCCATTGCGCCCCACCTCCCTCTTGCGCCTCTCCCCAAGCCGTCGGCGCCTCCTCAAACCGTGCGCCCTCCACTCTCCACCTCCTCCACACCATCTCCCCTCCACCCCTTGCTGCCCTAGGGTGGCCACTTCACCCCTGCACCTCGTGGATACATCCCGTGGAGCCTGGAGCCAGGAGCGAGGAGCGAGGAGCGAGGAACGTGGAGCAGGGGAGCGATTCGGGCGAGGAGATTCGCGGAGATTGATTGGAGTTTTGGCGCTTCGGGCAAAGGTATGAACATGAGGATCCTTGGATTTGATCTAGGTACTGTTTATTAGGTGTTTACCAAGTTTTTAGATCAATTGGAGGCGCTGGTTTGAAGTAATTTGGGTTAGATCTAAACTTGTCCACGTTTCTGTTTTCGGGCAGATTGAGCAGTCGAACTAGGTTCGAGTTTCCGTCGATTTAGAATCCGAATCAGACCGTACGGACTTCTAGGAAGTTGTAGATAATTTAATTATCTTTCCGTGGACGTAAAGCACGTTAATTTCCGATCAGCCGTTTGAAAGTTATGGCTGTTTTACCGAGCGCCTAAATATCTGTGACGTAACTGGAACAGATTGTGGTAATATGTAGATTAAACAATTTTAGAGTCCGAATCAGTCTTTCCCTATAACTAGAAAAAGTTGGGAAATTTCCTAAGCTTTCATGACGGTGTACTCGTTTATTCGATTTGGAGTCCCAGAACTCAAGTTATGCCTTTTGTAAAGGCTGTTGTCCCGCCGACAGAACCTCTGTTTTAGGTTTTGCGAGTAGTTGGCAATGTCGGGTTAGATGAGGGTTTGTGTACTGTTTTGAGGTTATGATTGTGAGTGTGTGATGCCTATGTGCAGGTGGTGTGACCCTGGAGTTCCTCTTCTTCCCGCCTAACTGCTGCACGTGGTTGAGGCAAGTGTGTTGTGATGGATAGCAAGTTGTAGGTTGCATGTTGAAATTAGATGGAATTGCCTACATGATATATGTCCACTTGCCATGTGTTAATGAATGATATGATATGATGAGCATGTTTAACATATTATGATGCCATGTGTTAATATGTGAATTAAATATGATAATTGGCATGGTTGCATGCATGTCATGAGATAGGCGAGGCGGTGAGAAAGTCTTAACTAGTCCGCAAGGTGAGAAGGTTATGACTAATCCGAACGCCATTGAGTAAGTCCTATGTCGTGATTCCATCCACGTGGTGTTTGGAAGTTTAGTAGGCACCCTCCATCTTCGGATGGAAGGGAGGAAAGGGTGCACACCGACGTGTGTACTTCCCATACCCATGAGGTTCCGTAGGGTCGAGCAATGCATTACATCGCATACAAATTGATGATGATATTGTTAAGTATTCATGAATGAGATGTTATACATGATGAAAGATGTTATTGACTTGTTGTTATGCTTGTTGTCCATTGCAGATGCTTTGCCGAGTTTTCGAACTCACCCTTGTGTTTTCTTGTTGTTTTAGGTACCATGAGAACGGCATGCTGGAAAGTGGGAATAGTCACACGCCACACGCTGTTTCACTTTAATGTTTCCCCAAGTCAATTCATTTAGTTTGATAATAAATTGCGTGTGATGATCTTTTAAAATTAAGTCCTAGCTTGGTTAATGAGAGTTCTATTGTTTGTTTGACACTTGGAACCTTAAGAGCTTAATGTTAGTCTCTTATTGTCGTTAAGACTTTATTTATTGCTGTTTTAGATGTTTCTCTTATTGCCATATAATGCTATATTGTTGCTGTTCCTTAAATTCATGATAAAACAAAGGAGGTGCTGCCGAAATCTCGGTTTTTAGCCTATGCACCTTTGCTGGAATTTTATGTTAAATGTGGTATTTAGATGTTGATTAGCTTATGTTTGGTAACATATCAGCATAGTAAATGCCGGGTGTTACAGTTGGTATCAGAGCGGGCTGTAGGTCCTTGGAATGTGAATTTTTAGTGTCATGCTATAGGGTACAACTAAAATGTGATGTGGAATAACTTAGAAACATGGCTTAGGTCTTAACTAAAACTTTGTTATAGGATAGCAACATTAAAACTTGTAAAAGTGGTATAACTAATCTAAAATTTGACACACCTGGTTGCACAATAGGATGGGTTTTGGTTCATCAATGCATCGCGCTTGACTATGTGATAAGGAATATGCTTATGATGATGTTTGATTATGATCTTGATTGTGTGCTTTCGTGTTTGGGTGGTTGTCTGTCTAAGCAGCCATGCCGAGGGGTAGAAGCCGTGGACGCCATGGCCGTGGAGGCCAGGCGCAGGCTCCTGCAGAGCGCGGAGTCTGCCTGTATAAATGATTGGATTGTTCCTGTTGTGGTGATAAAAGTGGGGTTGTGGTGCCGAAGGGTTTCGTCACCAATTCTTTTGGTTCATAGTAACGGTGAGGTTTGACGGTGTGGCTCTGCTAGCGCCATCACCGAAGAACTATTAACCCCTCAGAGGAGAAGAATGCTTATCCTTTCTGGCCTTGATCGGGTAGTTGACTGGAGTCAAATAGAAGAGTTGATGGTGGTTCCTTCGATGTTCTTCGCTGCTCGACGGGTCGGTTTCTGCTTTTCTTGGCTTTAGTTGAGCTGAACCAAAAGAAAAGTGTTTTGTATTGGATTTTCGCGTGATCGTTCGGAAAGCGTGGTGAGCACCGTATTTCGAGTGTGGTTGGACCGGGAGTTGCAACCACTGCGTGGCAAGCCCTGGCCATACGGGACGAATCTGTCCGGATGAATCCCTGTGAGCATCATCGCCGGAGACGGTGTCTTCTCCTCCCACTGCCAGCCGGCCTTCCGCAGGATCGGTGCACATGATGGCTGCCCTCGCTTTCTCGTACCTCGCCTTTTGCGGCGCCACCACGCGACCGGGTGCCCGCAGCTGACCTGGCTTCCTCCTCGCTGTTCTCCGCCTCAGCCTTGATGGGGCGGGCATCACCGAGTCGGGGCTCTTCGTCCGGCGCCACCAGGAGTGTACGCCGGTAATCGCCGAGCCACCGGCATCCAGAGGTGGTTTCAGGTACTCGCTTCGTGGATTCCGTTGATGCCTTTGTTCTATTTGATTCCGAGCATCCTATTCCTTTGTGTCGCCTGAGTTTGCTAGTAGAGCTAAATTGGGGGTCCAATGCCGATTTCCTCGAGTCGTATGGTCCGGGCTTCCCTCGGGGTTGATTGCTAGTTCTTTGGTTTGCCCTCGTTGCACCATTGCCATTGATGATGAGGTTTTCTTTGCTAATCTCATGGTGATCCAGCTTGGCTCCTTTTGGTGTCATTTTGGGCATGGACTGGCCGTGATTGACCGTGCTAAGATCTCGTTCGAAGACGCTGTTCTTGCAGCCCGTTCGGGAAGAGTTGACCTTCGTGGTGGTATACCCTCCAGCCTGCCTTTGCTTTGACTAGTTTGTTTTCTCGGGTCCTGCTTGAGGTCATGGGTTTCCTCATGACTTTGTCTCGAGAAACCATCTTCCTCGCCTCTATTGAGGAGATTGAGTGAAGGAGTTCGTTGGATGTGTTCCCCGACGAGTTGCTCGGTCTACCTCCCCGTGAGGAATGTGGAGTTTCCAGTATTGATCTTGCTCCTGCACTCGACCTATTTCTATCTCTCCATACCGCTTGGCTCGACCTTTTCAAGACGAGTTGAAGAAGCAGCTTGGAGGATCTCATACCAAAGGCTTCATTCGCGTAGCGACGCCATGGGGGAGCACCCGCCCTCTTCGCCTCGAAGAAGGATGGAAGTTGGCGATGTGCATTGATTATCGTGTTTTAATCAAGTGATACTAAGAACAAGTATCCTTTGCCTCGTGACGAGGATCCGCTTTGACCAATCAAGGGAGCAAAGGTGTTCTCAAGATTGATCTTCGGCCTGGGTACAATCAGATCCGTGTGAGGGAGCAGACATTGAGAAGACCGCTTTCCACTAGGTATGGGCATTATGAATTTAAAGTTATGTCTTTGACTAACTAATGCTCCTGGCCGTTTTATGGAGGCGATGAATGTGATGCTACACAAGTACCTTGATGAGTTTGTGGTAGTGTTCATCGATGACATTCTCGATTACTCTAAATCGAAGAGGAACATGAGCTTACACTTGAGGCTTGTGCTGAGTACCCTCGAGGAGAATCAATTCTTGCTGTCTGAAAAAGTAGTTCCGATTTCGTATGTGGTTTTCTTGGCCACATCATCAATCCAGTAGGGCATATCGGTGAGATCCTAGCAAAGTCTCAAAGAGCTTTGGATTGGAAGAGGCCTTCCAATGTCAAAGAGGTGCGAGCTTCCTTGGGTTGGTCAAGCTACTATCGGCTTTGTGCAGGATTTCTCTATCATTGCCAAGCCACTTTCACAAATGACTCACAAAGGATGAAGTTCCGCTGGATCTGCAGAGTGTGAGCTTCGTGACTTTGAAGGAGAAGTTAGTGATCGCCTCGTTTACCCTTCCCGAACCGGAAGCGCTTCACTGCTTATTCGATGCTTCTGCTGGGACTTGGGTGTGTGCTCATGCAAGAGGGCAAGGTGATTGCTTATGCTTCGAGGCGCTTGAAAAAGCATGAGCGTAATTATCCCACGCATGATCTTGAGCCAGCCGTGGTGTTTGCATTGAAGATATGGAGGCATTACACTGCACGGTGAGTCTTGTGATATTTTCACTGATCACAAGAGCCTCAAGTACATCTTTACTCTAGAAAGATTTGAACTTGAGGCGAGGAGGTGGCTAGAGTTGATAAAGGATTATGACCTCACGATCCAAAGATCATCCGGAAGGCAAATGTGGTGGCCGATGTTTAGTCGCAAGACAATGCCCCTGTTGTTGATTGTCTTGTTGCTGATTTTGAGCGCTTGGGAGTCTCTACGCTTATGGGACCGTGCAAGCGAAACTCAATTGATTCTTGAGTCGCCGATTCCCGAGTTGCAGCGTGGAGGCACAAAGAAGATGATCGCTTGCTCCAGGTGAGGAAACGCTTGAGGATGGCAAGTTGGGAGACTTTACCGCTTGATGATGCGGGAGTTTTGAGGTTTCGTGGCCGTCGTCAGGCGTGCTAAATCTCAAGTGAAAGAATTCTCGAGAGAAGCTCATCGCACCAGACACGGTCCATCCCGAGAGACCAAGATGTACAGGACTTGAAGAAGAATTTCTCGGTGGAAAAGGATGAGAGTGGATATTGCCAAGTATGTGGCGCCTTGTGGATCTGTCAAGATCAAAGCTGAGCATAAGCCCCACGGGCCTGCTGTGCCCATTGAGGTTCTGTGTGGCTATGGGATGACATCTCCATGGATTTCGTGGTTGGTCTACCTCGCTCTCCACGAGGAAGGATGCTTTGTTTGGGTTGTGGTGGACCGTCTCAAGAAGTTCCGCAAGATTTCATTCCCATCCGCATCGACCAATTCAATGAGCGAGTTGGCTCCCCATCTATAAAAGGGAGATTGTGAGATTGCATGGTGTACCCAAGACCATTATCTCCGATCGATGCGAAGTTCGCCTCCAAGTTCGGGAGAGTTTGCAGAGTGCTTTGGGTACGCAGCTTTGCCTTAGTACCGCTTTTCACCCTCAGACAGATGGGCAATCGAGCGCATTCATCCAAACTTTGGAGGACATGCTCAGTGGCCTGTGTGATGGCTTCTGGAAGGGTAGCCGGGAAGACCATTTGCCCCTTGCAGAGTTTGCTTACAATAGCTACCATTCCAAAGATCCGGTGCCTCCTTATGAGGTAATCAGATGGTCTGAAGTGGTGACGCCACTTTGTTGGGATGTCAGGCGTAGAGAGCTATTCTGGGCCGGATTGGGTTCAAAGAGATCGTTGATCTGGCTGTGGAGGTACGCACCGGCAGTCACAGAGCGCATGTAAGAGCCATGTCGATGTGAGGCGGCAGACTTGGAGTTTGAGGTGGGTGATAACGCATTTTGCGAGTATCTCCCACTCAAGGGTGTGGTGCTTTTGGCACCAAAGGAAAGCTCACCCAAGGTATGTTGGGCCTTTTCCTATCCTCGCCCGAAGTTGGCAGTGTTGGCCTATCGCCTAGAGCTACCTAATCCATGCAAGGTGTGCATGATGTGTTCCATGTCTCGATGTTGAAGAAATACTTGCACGATCCGAGTTGGTGGTTCCATTGGAACCATTAGTGCTTGAGCAGGACTCACCTTCGAGTCCCGGCCCCGTGGAAATTTCCGGGACTTCAGAGCGAGTGATGAAGAACAGGACGCTAAGTTTGTCAAGGTCTTGTGGTCACATCGCACCCAGAGAAGCGACTTGGGAGTCGGAATTCGATGCGCGAGAAGTATCCCGAACTTTTCGCCTTCAGGTGTGTGATGTGAAAACCTAGCTGCCTTAGGTTTTGGCTGGGTTTCGTGTTGAAAGGCGAGATTCTGAGGTCGAATCTCGTTGAAGGGGAAGAATGTGACACCTCTGAGTGTCGTGATCCTTAATTTTTGAACATGATAAGGTTAAATACAGATGAGATGTGGAAATAAGGTTAAAATCATAAGGATCGGGGTTAATAACGCTTTCCGTCGCTTTCCTGGCCGCTCGGGCCGCTGGGTTATGGGCCTTCCTGAGGAGTTTTGGGCCCGGTGGGCTTTGGTGGGATGGATTAGGACTCGTGAACGACTTAGATTGGGTTGAGGGCTGACAACAGGGGCTTCCCCCAGCCCCCTTGCGCCCCCACCCCCCCATTGCGCCCCACCTCCCCCTCTTGCGCCCCCTCCCCAAGCCGTGCGCCCCACTCAAACCGGCGCCCCTCCACCTCTCCACCTCCACACCATCTCCTCCACCCCTTGCTGCCCTAGGGTGGCCACTCCACCCCTGCACCTCGTGGATACATCCCGTGGAGCGAGGAGCGAGGAGCGAGGAGCGAGGAGCGAGGAACGTGGAGCGAGGAGCGATTCGCGAGGAGATTCATGGAGATTGATTGGAGTTTTGCGCTTCGGGCAAAGGTATGAACATGAGATCCTTGGATTTGATCTAGGTACTGTTATTAGGTGTTTACCAAGTTTTTAGATCAATTGAGGCGCTGGTTTGAAGTAATTTGGGTTAGATCTAAACTTGTCCACGTTTCTGTTTTTCGGGCAGATTGAGCAGTCGAACTAGGGTTCGAGTTTCGTCGATTTAGAATCCGAATCAGACCGTACGGACTTCTAGGAAGTTGTAGATAATTTAATTATCTTTCCGTGGACGTAAAGCACGTTAATTTCCGATCAGCCGTTTGAAAGTTATGGCTGTTTTACCGAGCGCCTAAAATCTGTGATGTAACTGGAACAGATTGTGGTAATATGTAGATTAAACAATTTTAGAGTCCGAATCAGTCTTTCCTATAACTAGAAAAAGTTGGGAAATTTCCTAAGCTTCGCGACGGTGTACTCGCTTATTCGATTTGGAGTCCCAGAACTCAAGTTATGCCTTTGTAAGGCTGTTGTCCCGACAGAACCTCTGTTTTAGGTTTTACAGTAGTTGGCAATGTCGGGTTAGATGAGGGTTTGTGTACTGTTTTGAGGTTATGATTGTGAGTGTGTGATGCCTATGTGCAGGTGGTGTGACCCGGGAGTTCCCCTCTTCTTCCCGCCAACTGCTGCACGTGGTTGAGGCAAGTGTGTTGTGATGGATAGCAAGTTGTAGGTTGCATGTTGAAATTAGATGGAATTGCCTACATGATATATGTCCACTTGCCATGTGTTAATGAATGATATGATATGATGAGCATGTTTAACATATTATGATGCCATGTGTTAATATGTGAATTAAATATGATAATTGGCATGGTTGCATGCATGTCATGAGATAGGGCGAGGGCGGTGAGAAAGTCTTAACTAGTCCCGCAAGGTCGCGAAAGTTATGACTAATCCGAACGCCATTGAGTAAGTCCTATGTCGTGATTCCATCCACGTGGTGTTTGGAAGTTTAGTAGGCACCCTCCATCTTCGGGATGGAAGGGAGGAAAGGGTGCACACCGACGGTGTGTACTTCCCATACCGGTATGAGGTTCCAGAGGGTCGAGCAATGCATTACATCGCATACAAATTGATGATGATATTGTTAAGTATTCATGAATGAGATGTTATACATGATGAAAGATGTTATTGACTTGTTGTTATGCTTGTTGTCCATTGCAAGATGTTTGCTGAGTTTTCGAACTCACCCTTGTGTTTTCTTTGTTGTTTTAGGTACCATGAGAACGGATGCGAAAGGGGAATAGTCACACGCTCACACGTTGCTTCACTTTAATGTTTCCCCAAGTCAATTCATTTAGTTTGATAATAAATTGCGTGTGATGATCTTTAAAATTAAGTCCTAGCTTGGTTAATGAGAGTTCTATTGTTTGTTTGACACTTGGAACCTTAAGAGCTTAATGTTAGTCTCTTATTGTCGTTAAGACTTTATTTATTGCTGTTTTAGATGTTTCTCTTATTGCCATATAATGCTATATTGTTGCTGTTCCTTAAATTCATGATAAAACAAAGGAGGTGTCGCCAAATCTCGCTTTTAGCCTATGCACCTTTGCTGGAATTTTATGTTAAATGTGGTATTTAGATGTTGATTAGCTTATGTTTGGTAACATTCAGGCATAGTAAATGCCGGGGTGTTACAGGAACTCCTCCTCCAAAGCTAGCGTTGATTCTTCTTCAACTGATGTTTGTATTGTGGCAAGGGTGAGTACTTGGTACTCAGCAAGTCATGCACAGAATGCAAACTAATATTCTATATGCATGGCTTAATACAAAGGATAGGCTAATAGTTTCATTTGTAGTAAAGCAGCAATTATAAATACAGTAATATATTGCAAAACGGTAAAACAATAATGTAGATGATAACTTTCATAATAATTTGCACAAGTAAAATGTTCCATAATCCTAAGTCCAATTCCTCATACCAAACCCAAGGATCTTTCAAGGTCCAAGTTATTTTCATAAAAGTCTAATCCTTGACTGTAATCCCCGAGCAATGTCCAATGCCGCAGACACGGCTATTCAAATAGATTTTACACTTTGCAGAGGTTATGCACTTTACCCACAAGATACAACCAAACACCACAAAGGCGAGTGTCCGTAACAAAGTCTTTCGGAAACCTCTAACTGTACAAGTGGGCCTCCCCGGTTATTGCACACTAACCCTTCCCTTAGCAAAGGCGAAGTCTAGGCCAATCAACCGTTACATGGGTACATGGCCGCAGCCCCGGTACGCTCCCCCGTACAGCTACACAAAAGGTATAGTTGACACCCTGAGGTCCCACAAGTAAGTTATTAGCAACTTAATCAACTAGGTCCGTCCCATTACAGACATGTGGTTGCACGTTTGACTCAGTTCAAAGGCTTGCAAGGTTAAGTCCTTAGGGTGACCAAGGCAAGACTACCCGAAGAACCAAATCAACTTCCCCGGTGCCACAACTGGCCCACCCGATCATTCTTGCCACATGCCCCGGTCGAAAACTATTTATCAAAGCCCCAACTATTTAATCATCAACATCATCATCAATAACACATGTCACTTTCCAGAAATATGTTCCATATCTCATTAAGTCAATGTTAACATGTAATTGTCCAAAATCATCTCATGTATACGTGGCAGGTCTAAGCATTATACTACAACGGTCTAAATACCCATATTGGCATTTTAATAATGTCCAACTATTTAATCCCCAACTAGGGTGACATGGGTTCATGGCATACAATTATACTTAACAAGGTGTCATAAAGCAACTAGGCATTTAACTAATCCCAGAATGAATCAAAATAAATTATAATTAAATTAGCATGCAATACTTTGAAACAACATAATTTCCAAAAATGGGATCAACATGGTCAAAGCACAACTTGCCTTCAAAAAGTACTTGTTCTTGATCTTGAGCTGTCTCCTGGGTCAACACTTCACCTTCGAAGCCCTCGGGTACTTCAACGTCTACTCGTAACACGCGAATAAAGCAATAAATAAATAAAATAGTACATACACATTGCTCAAAAATTCAAATAAAGTCCATAAACAGAAAGAGCACAATTTTACAAATTTTTAGAAATTTGAATCGCCCAAATCGGAGTTAAAATGCAAAAGTTATAATTGTTTAAAGTTTAGTAAATTAATTAAATATCTATAAACAGAGAAAACTTTTTTTCCAAAAATAAAATAAAATTCATATTTAAGTAGAGCTCAATTTTATGAAAATTTAGAAACTGGAATCGTTCAAATCGGAGTTGAAATGCAAAAGTTATAAGCGTTTGAAGTTTGAAAATTCAAATAAAAGAATAAACCGAATTAATTAATTTATTTTTCTATTGAAAAATCCGATTATGACGTTAGCATGACGTCAGCACGGGATTTGATTTTCCACCAAATTATTTTTCTATTGAAAAATCAAAATATTGTGTCATCAATGCGTCAGCCGGTCCATGAACTCGCTCCACGGCTCTGGCTCGGTCCACCGTGGACCCGATCCACGGGTTCACGTGTCACTGACACGCGGGACCCACTCTTAATGTCAGCACGGCTCGGTCGAAGGACGGCTGACACACGGGCCCCACTGTGACGTCATCATGATGTCATGGTGCCGTTGGGCCAACCGCTGACATGCGGGCCCCACGCTGACGTCACGCGTGACGTCAGCGACGACCGGGCGCGCCCGCGCTGACCGCGCCGGTTCGGCTCCCGCACACGTAGCTTGATCCGGGCCGTTGATTTGAAAATCAACGGTCGGGATTGGATCTGGATCGTGCACGTTTGGGGTAACGTGGATCGATCTGAGCCGCACGATTCGAATCGGATGACTACGATTGGATCGGATTTCACCGCGTCATGGGGGCGACGCGGCATGTCTCGGGTGGCGACATGTGGCATGCTATACGTCGTTCGATCTCAATCGAACGGTTGAGATCGCATCTATTGCTACCACGTAGGATGAATCTAACCGTACGATCTAGATCTAACGGATGAGATTGGATCTAGCACGGTGAGTTTTAAGGCTACCTGGTTCAATCTAAGCCGTTGGATCTAGATCCAACGGTTGAGATTAGATCTAAAACCGAAACATGGATTTACACGGGGGTGATGTGGACGAACCTCAGCCTTTCGATGGAGATCTAACGGTTGAAGGAGCTCGCGGTTCCGGCAATGTGATGGGACCATGCTCATCATGGACAGAACTAACAATGCATACATATGGTCATTACCAAGTGTTGCTGCAATTATATCAACTACATGGCTTCATCTACCCCCACCTTGGCCAGGACCATTAAGTTTGCGACACTTCACGGCATCCTCTACTTCGTATGCATCTACTATGACGGCTCCAACTGCATGGTTTCATCGACCCCCACCATGGCCCAGGACCATTAAGTTGGCAACACTTCACAGCATCCTCTACTTCGTTTGCATCTACTACGATGGCTCCATCTGCATGGCTTTATCGATCCCCACATTGGCCAGATTTAAAGACATACTTGAGAAAAGATGATGAGCTTGAGTCGAGGACGACTCAAATGCAAGAAGGGGAGGATGATGAGGACATCACTACCATTGATGCGGCCATGCCTACAAACCCAATTGAAGCCAACAATGTAATACAAGGGCCAATTACTCGAGCTCGCGCACGTCAATTCAATTGCCAGGTGAATGCGTTCCTAGGGTTGCATACAAATAATTTAATGAACGGAATGCTATTTAATCCTTGTGATGATTTTATTGTCCTTAGGAACCAAGGAGAAGGACTACCAAACGTCAAGCATGAAGCCAATTCTTCCGGTGCACAAGTTCAACTCGGATTCGGCCTCCGGGACAGCACCAACTTAAAACGACCATAACCTTTGATCCACAAGGGTGTTTGAGGTCTATGAGTACTGGTTTGAAAGGTTTTGATGTCCTCTTTCCAACGGATCTGGCCCCACCTCCAAATTCCTTACGAGTCAACGGGAATCTGCAAAACAAGTTCGGTCATCTTTCCAAATCCGAGTCAAACTAGGAATAGGAGTCCTACTCGGCCATGGATGTGGTTTGGACGCCCCTAACCTGGTTTTGGCCTTCTATTTCTCCTATATATAGCTAGGTAGTCCCCCAAAATAACTTGGGTTTTGGTTATTTGATAGTTTAGCCTTTTGCTACTATTTGAGTCTTTTAGACGTGCTTAACGGCCGCCTAACAAGCTCGTTGTATCGGAACCCCAACTTTTTCTATACTTCATCTATATTTGCAATTTTAGGTAGCTTTCGCATTGTTCTTGCTTGTTCTTCGATTGCTTGCAGGAATTGATCTTCGTGATCAGGTTGATCGTGCCCACGGCAAGGTCAATAACCATCTGGAGTTGGTTTAGCGATTGCTAAGGAGCATCGTCGTTGTACGTTGTAGTCGGATCGTCAAAGTTGTCTCCACCCAAATCGAAGGTTATCATTCTCATCGAAAGATCGGGACACCCAGTGTTACATCAAGTGGTATCAGAGCTTCAGTTGATCGGTGAGAATATCAGTGCCTTAGGTTAGTTTTTGATTTCTGTCCTAAATTGAAAACTACTCCACAAAAATTCAACCTTTAGTTTCAATCTATGATTTTAGTGAGTTTTGTTAGGTTTTGATCCATTAGAATCCATGTTTTAGTTGCTGATCTTTCTTTTCCTTCGCGTAGCTTCAATCCTTCAATTCTGTCCAGTTTGGTATTTGAGCATAACTTTCACATACGAACTCGGATTTTTGTGTTCTTGCACTCTATTTATAAGCTTCAATTCCTTCCACAGTCAACCAATCAAATTCGGTGATCTTCAAACATTAATCTAGGCAACAAGTTTACTGCCCTAGAAAAACATCAGTACACCTACCTTTGGGAACCAATTCATCCTTTGTGAACACTTTGATCCTATTTGAGACTAGCTTGTTGATATTGCTTAGGGCTGCTCTACTTGATACATTGCACAATCTTCAGCTATCATATCATATTATCTTGTGACACCGAGTTAGGGATTCTAAAACTTTGTTCATACTAGTGTTGGCCGAAAGTCACCAAAAGAAAGAAAAGAGAAAGAGCCAAAAGGCCAAAAAAAAAAAATTGTGGCCGGTCACACTACATTGAGCAAAACCCTAATTTGTGTTTGTTACTTTTTATATTGTGCAATTTATTAATTAGTGAGCAATCTTGTGCCCTTTTTACTTTCTCAAAGCAATAAGTTAGCGTCTCTCTACGACTTGTGCAATAGAGCTTTTGGTGTATCACTTATATTTTATAGCTCATTCCTTGATTGCATTAGTGCCATTATCTTTGCGTGTGTGTTGCGTTCAAATTCACTTATATCTTTGAGATCGGCAACTAGGGCTTGTGAATTCTAGTTTGGATCATTACTTATCATTACAATAACTAGAATTATCAGATTGCATAGTGTAACACCCCGGCATCTAGTATGCCCGAATGTACCAAACATGAGCTAAACAACATCTAAATACCATGAATTAAGGTAAATTACAGCAATGGAGTAAATGTTAAAACAAAGGAGATGCTGCCGAAATCTCGGGGGGCAGCAAGGGAGGTGGAGAGGTGGTGGAGGGGTGGAGGAGCAATGGGGAGCCATGGGGAGATGGAGTTGAGTAGATTGGATTAGATCTAGAAGTTGTCACGTCCTCTGTTTCGGGCAGCATGAGCAGTCGACCTAGGGTTTGAGTTTTCGTCAATTTAGAGTCCGAATTTGGTCGGCCGCCTGTTGAAGAAGTTGTAGGTCATTTCAATACCTTTCAGTGGGTATAAAGAACGTTAAATTCCGATCAGCCGTTTGAAAGTTATGGCTGTTTTACCGAGCATGTTAAAATCTGTGACGTGATTGGAACAGATCTCGGTATTTTGTAGATTAAACAACTTTAGAGTCCGAATCAGTCTTTACCTATACCTAGAAAAAGTTGGGAAATTTCCTAAGCTATGCGAGAATGTACTCTTTTAATTAATTCGGAGTCTTAGAACTCGAGTTATGCCTTTTGGAAGGCTGCTGTCCCGACGGGACAGAACCGCTGTTTTCGGGTTTTGCAAGTAGTTGGCCATGTCGGGGTAGATGAGGGTTTGCGTACTGTTTTGTGGGCTTGATTGTGAGTGTGTGGTACCTATGTGCAGGTGGTGTGACCCCGGGAGTGCCTTCTGCTTCTCGCCAATCTGTCGCCCGTGGTTGAGGCAAGTGTATTGGAATGGGTAGCGGATTGTGGGTTGTTTGATTGATTGAGATTAAAATTTGAATATATGATATGTTCACATGCCATGCTTTAATGTGTGCCATTGATATGATGAATATGATTATTATGTGAATGATGCCATTTGTTAATGTACAAGTTATCTATGATGATGCCATGTGTTAATGTACAAGTTATTCATGATGTTGGCATATTTGCATACATGGCATGATACATGGCCCGGGCGGTGAGAAAGTCATAACTAGTCCGGGAAGGTCGGTGAGAAAGTTATGACTAATCCGGAGAGCCAATGAGTAAGTCCTACGTCGTGATTCCATTCACCGCGGTGAACGGAAGCGAGGAGTAGGCACCCTCCATCTTCGGGATGGAAGGGGGGAGAGGGTGCACACTGACGGGTGTGTACTCAACCATACCGGTATGAGTTTCCAAGGAGACATGAGCATAGCATCGCATTGCATACATAATGAGGATGATAATGATATGTGATCATGAATGAGTTTCAAAGGAGATGCTGCCGAAATTTTGGTTTTTAGCATGTGCGCCTTTGCTGTAATTTATGTTTAATTGTGGTATTTAGATGTTATTTAGTATATGTTTGGTAGCATTCGGGCATATTAAATGCCGGGGTGTTACACATAGGAAATAAATTTTGCCTATCCAAGCTCCACATCCAACCTCGTACTTTTGTTCGGTCCCTTGGCAATCGCTTTATCCAAGCTTCGGAGAACTTTTGACCACGCCAACGGCCGTCAACACCTGCTGCATGTAAGAACTTGTAAGAGCTTTGGTTATAGGCTTGAATGTTGAGAGAATTGCCACCACCTCCTTGTAGTTGATAGGGACATTATACTTGTTATATTGTTTTCTTGTCTTCTACTAACCATGTCAGGTGATGAGGATTCGCTGCATCACTCTCCACGCACAAAGGGAATTATTGCTAGAATGTTGCTGCAAGAAGACCGCCTCCGGTCTATCGAGACCGCTCAGGGAATTGCTAACACTAATCTTGCTACTATTTTGTCTAGACTTGATACGCTTGCAGGTATTGCCCCCGAAACTTCCATTTCTCCACCTCATCTTCTAAGCAACAAAAATCGCATACTACATGCTCAGGTACATGTTGATGATGATTCCCTAGGTAAGGTTAAATTCGCCATTCCACCTTTTAATGGTCAATATGATCCTGATGCCTATATTAATTGGGAGATAGCAGTAGACAACGAATTTGGCAAGTATGATTTGTCTGAAAATGAAAAGATTAGGATTGCTGCTAGTGTGCTAAATGAATATGCATTAACATGGTGGAAACATATTTGTAGAAAAGAGAGAAAACCTGAAAATTGGAAGGCCATGAAAAGACTTATGAGAATTGATTATGTTCCTGAATATCATTCTGAATTTTTGTATACTAGACTCCAATGCTTGAAACAAGGAAATAAGTGTGTTAAGGAATACTATGAACGATTGCAAAATCATTTGTTGCGTTGTGGTTTAGTTGAAGGCGAAGAAGCAACAGAGCTTAGGTTCATACGTGGACTTAATCAAGAAATTCAGGATGCACTTATTGATGAAACATATAGTTCTCTTTCTGAATTGGTTGTGTGTGCTTGTAGAGTTGAAAATATGCTTGCTGAATCCTTGAAAGAATCATTAGCTTCATTTGAGACGCCCATTGTTGCACCTTCTTTTGTAGCTAACATTTTGTAGAAAAGTGAGCACCATCGAGAGAATGATGTAGAAGTGCATATGGAGAAAGAACTGATCAGTACTACCCCATGTGTAAGTGAAGAGATAATAGTTGAAGAAACACCTACAATAGCTGATGAGAACTTACAAGGTAATGTAACAGGTATGGACATTACACATGGAGAAAATAATTTTGAAGAGCTCAAAAATATCCACAAATCATGCTATCGTGGAGCAATTATTAGTGGAACCAATTGTTGATTTTGCTTTGTTACAAGTTGATTTTGCTTTGTTAAAAGATGATTTGCTTGTTGTTTCTTGTGATAAAGAAGACTTGTGTGATAATACTTCACTTATATCCATGACACAACTAGCGAATGGACATGTCACTTTTGTTAACACACTAGACAGTTATGCTGAAAATAAACATGTCATTTACATCACAAGCGAAAATGATGAGTTAAAATTGATGTCTCCTTTATATACATTAGGCTATATTGAATTTGATATTCCGTGTGATCTGAATTATTTAGAGGAGAGACTTTTTGTACATTTTGATTTGTCATGGTTATCGCGAAACATTTTTTATGTTATTGGCAAAAATAGTGAGAAAGAAGAGTATAAATCACATCGAGTTTACATTTGTTCACATTTTCAACCTCCATTTGCAATGCAACAAAGTCATCAATTTAATAATTGCCATATCACTAATCATGTCATACCAAGTACATTTGGTTCCATTCACAAGTCACATGATAGTTTTCAAGAAAGGGAGGATATGGTTGATAGAAATTCTCGATCCATTGATTTGATTGCAAATGTGCATATTGCTTTGTTTCCTATCATTACTAACATTTTGCAGGACAATATTATGGAGTCGAGGACGACTCCATTTCAAGAAAGGGAGGATGATGGGACCATGCTCATCATGGACAGAACTAACAATGCATACATATGGTCATTACCAAGTGTTGCTGCAATTATATCAACTACATGGCTTCATCTACCCCCACCTTGGCCAGGACCATTAAGTTTGCGACACTTCACGGCATCCTCTACTTCGTATGCATCTACTATGACGGCTCCAACTGCATGGTTTCATCGACCCCCACCATGGCCAGGACCATTAAGTTGGCGACACTTCACAGCATCCTCTACTTCGTTTGCATCTACTACGATGGCTCCATCTGCATGGCCTTATCGACCCCCACCTTGGCCAGATTTAAAGACATACTTGAGAAAAGATGATGAGCTTGAGTCGAGGACGACTCAAATGCAAGAAGGGGAGGATGATGAGGACATCACTACCATTGATGCGGCCATGCCTACAAACCCAATTGAAGCCAACAATGTAATACAAGGGCCAATTACTCGAGCTCGCGCACGTCAATTCAATTGCCAGGTGAATGCGTTCCTCGGGTTGCATACAAATAATTTAATGAACGGAATGCTATTTAATCATTGTGATGATTTTATTGTCCTTAGGAACCAAGGAGAAGGACTACCAAACGTCAAGCATGAAGCCAATTCTTTCGGCGCACAATTTCAACTCGGATTCGGCCTCCGGGACAACACCAACTTAAAACAACCATAACTTTTGATCCACAAGGGTGTTTGAGGTCTATGAGTACTGGTTTGAAAGGTTTTGATGTCCTCTTTCCAGCGGATCCGGCCCCACCTCCAAATTCCTTACGAGTCAACGGGAATCTGCAAAACAAGTTAGGTCATCTTTCCAAATCTGAGTCAAACTAGGAATAGGAGTCCTACTAGGACATGGATGTGGTTTGGACGCCCCTAGCCTGGTTTTGGCCTCCTATTTCTCCTATATATAGCTAGGTAGTCCCCCAAAATGACTTGGGTTTTGGTTATTTGATAGTTTAGCCTTTTGCTACTATTTGAGTCTTTTAGACGTGCTCAACGGCCGCCTAACAAGCTCCTTGTATCGGAACCCCAACTTTTTCTATACTTCATCTATATTTGCAATTTTAGATTGCTTTCGCCTTGTTCTTGCTTGTTCTTCGATTGCTTGCAGGAATTGATCTTCGTGATCAGGTTGATCGTGCCCACGGCAAGGTCAATAACCTTCTGGAGTTGGTTTAGCGATTGCTAAGGCGCATCGTCGTTGTACGTTGTAGTCAGATCGTCAAAGTCGTCTCCACCCAAATCGAAGGTTATCATTCTCATCGAAAGATCGGGACACCCAGTGTTACATCACAATGTTGCGGTGGAGCTGCGGTGGTCGGAGATGAAGACGACGACATGGTCAACGGCGTTGCGGGCGTGCACCGGCGAGGTGAGTGGCACCCCCCGACGTGGCTCGACGCTGCGGTTCCGGATCTGGGCACCCACGCGGCAGAGGACGACGGAGTTGGTGGGAAACGGCGCAAAACTGCGGTGGAGCACAACTCCAACTTCGGCGAGCGATTGCGGCGTGGCTATGGCGGCTCGAGCTCGAAGACCTAGGGCTACGGGTGTGCATGGAAACGGCGGGCATGCTGGTGGCGGCAGCGTATTAAATAGGGGCCTCGGCTTCCGTGAAATCCACGGAAACCGAGGTCCACCCGGCTGTGGCGGCAGAATCCGACTGGGATTCAGATTGGGCGACGTGGTGCAGCGCTGGCCGTTGGATCGAGATCCAACGGTCGCGGGGCAAGGGATCGGGTCCAGCTCGGTCTGGCTCGAACGCAGTTCGGTCGGGCTCGAGTTGGACTCGAATCCGGCTCGGTAGGATGAACAGTACAAACCCGATAGGTTTTTCCAGCGATTAAATAATTAAATTAATTTTTAGAAATTCATTTAATTCAAGAAAAATAGCAAAATACTCAGAAAAGTTCCAGAAAAATTCTAGAAAATATTTTAGGGCATTTTGGACTCAAATAAAATATTTTCAATAAAAATTTATTTAGAAACTTTAATTATTAAATTATCTCAAAAGAGGATAAATTCAAATTAAATCCAAATAAATTCCAGAAAATTCCAAAAATTCACAAAAGTGCAGAATGACATTTAAATTCATGAAAAGCAAAAATTGGGGAGTTACAAACCTCCCCCCTTAACAGAATCTCGACCCCGAGATTTAAGGCTAACTAGGGAATAGGTTTGGAAACTCTTTCTTCAAATCTTCTTCACGCTCTCAAGTTGCTTCACTTTCTGCATGGTTGCTCCACTGGAGTCTACAGAAGCGGGTTGACTTGTTTCTTGTCTCTTGATCCATGGTGTCTAAAATTTTCACGGGGTGCTCCTTGTAGGTCAGATCTTTTTGTAACTCAATCGACTCTAACGGCGCCTGTTCATTTGGCACTCGGAGACACTTCTTTAGCTGTGACACATCGAACACATCATGCACTCCTGCCAATGACTGCGGCAACTCCAGCTGGTAAGCAACTTCACCTCTGCGGCTCAAAATCTTAAATGGTCCAACATAACGCGGTGCGAGTTTTCCTTTCGCATGGAACCTCTTAACTCCCTTGAGAGGTGTAACTCTGAGACATACAAAGTCTTCCGGTTCAAAACACAGATCCCAGCGACGATTATTGGTAGCTCTTTTGTCTCGATTAAGCTATCTTCAATCTTTCCATGATCATGGCAATCTGCTCTTCAGCTTCTTGAAGAATATCCGGCCCAAAGACATGGCATTCGCCTGTCTCATTCCAGTTCAATGGCATCTGATAGGGTCGACCATACAGTGCCTCAAAAGGTGACATCTGCAGACTTGCTTGATAACTGTTATTGAAGCTGAACTCGGCACACAGCAGGCTCTTATCCTAAGAGGTAGCATAAGCCAATGCACAAGCTCTTAACATATCCTCTAAATTTGATTAACTCTTTCGGTCTGTCCATCCGTCTGCGGATGATATGTTGTACTAAAGTTCAAACGGGTCCCCATGGCTTCATGCAACTTATTCCAGAATCTTGAGGTAAATTGGGTACCTCTGTCCGATACAATCTTCTTCGGCACTCCGTGCAAACAGACGATCCTGGTCATATACAACTCTGCTAATTTATCTACCGAGTAAGTGGTCTTTACAAAGATAAAATGGGCGACCTTAGTTAGACTATAACCCATATGGAGTCATATCCTCCTTGAGTTTTAGGCAAACCGTAATGAAGTCCATTCCGATTTCCTCCCACTTTCACTCAGGTGTCTTTAATGGTTGCAGCAATGCTGCTGGTCTCTGATGCATTGCCTTGACTCTCTGACATATGTCGCACAATGCAATGTGCTCGACGACTTCCCGCTTCATGCTCGGCCACCAGAATCTTTCCTTCAGGTCTTGATACATCTTGGCACTCCCTAGATGAATTGAATACTTGGAGTCATGGGCTTCTTCCAGAATCAGTTGCTTCAGCTCCTTATTCGGTATACAAATACGATTCTCTATCCACAACGTGCCTTGCTCATCCAGCTTGAAGTCTTTTGCCTTGCTTTCTATCGGGACCCGAATTTTCAAATCCGGACCCTCTGTGTATTCAGCACTAGTCCAGGATCACGCTAGTGCACACGGTCTCAACATCGGTAAATACCACAATCATACTCAACAAAATAGTAAAGTACTTTATTGAAAAAAGGATATAACTGGTTGCTCGACCTTATGGTCAAGTTACAAAAATACGCCTCACAGGGCTAAAGTCTTAATCAAATAAACTTGCAGCGGAATATAAAGAAACGTGTGGCGCCAACCAATATGCCACAGGCAACTAACTGGGCTCTCCCCCTAGTTTGTCGGCTCCTCCTGGATCTCTTCCTCCAAAGCTGGTGTTGACTCTTCTTCAACTGATGTTGTATTGTGGCAAGGGTGAGTACTTGGTACTCAGCAAGTCATGCACAGTATGCAAACTAATATTCTACATGCATGGCTTAGTACAAGGAATGTCTCAGGGTTCATTTGCAATAAACAACAATTTAGCAAGTAACATAAGTAGATTCGAAAGCGGTAAAACAATATAGTATCAATAACTTTTCCAGGAGTTAAGTAAACACTCTCCCCTTTCCTAATCCACATTTCCATCAACGTCATCATTAAACCCAACCAAAATTTTCAAGTCCAAGTTGTTTTCATGAAAGTCTAACCCTTGACTGTAATCCCCGAGCAATGTCCAATGCCGCGGACACGGCTATTCGAATAGGTTTTACACTCTGCAGAGGTTATGCACTTTACCCACAAGATACATCCAAGCACCACAAAGGCGAGTGATCGTAACAAAGCCTTTCGGAGCCTGCTAACTACACAAGTGAACCTTTCCTGTTTTTGTGATACACCATCCCTTCCCTTAACAGAGGCGAAGTATGGTACCGACATACCGTTTGATGGGTACCACGCCATAGCCCTAGTACGCTCCCCTTTCAAGCTACACAAAAGGTGTAGTTGACACCCAAAGGTATCACATGCAAGTTATTAGTAACTTACTCAACTAGGACCGTCCCACTCCGGTCATGTGGTTGCACGATAGACTCAGTTCAAAGGCTTACAAGGTTAAGTCCTTAGGTTGACCAGGGCAAGGCTACCCGAAGAACCAAATCAATGTTCCCGGTGCCACAACTGGCCCACCCGATCATTCTTGCCACATGCCCCGGTCGAAAACTATTTATCAAACCCCCAGTTGATTACCATACACCATGTGCCATCAACATCATCATCAATAACACGACACTTCACCAAAACAGGTTCCATATCTCATTAAGTCAACATTAACATTTAATTATACAAAAATCATGTCATGTCTCCGTGGCAGGTCTAAGCATTATACTACAACGGTCTAAATACCCATGTTGGCAATTTAATAATGTCCAACTCAATAATCCACAACTAGGGTGACAAGTGGTTCATGGCATACAATTATATACAACAAGGTGTCATACAACAACTAGGTATTTAACTAATCCCAGAATAAATCAAAATAAAATCTAATTAATTTAGCATGCAATAATTTGAAACAACATAATTTCAAAAGATTGGGATCAACATGGTGAAAGCACAACTTGCCTTCAAAGAGTACTTGTTCTTGGTCATGATCTGGATCCGGGGTCAATACTTCTCCTACGAAGCCTTCGGGCACCTCGACGTCTACTCGTAAAGCGTGCAAATAGCAATAAATAAATAAAAAGTAGACAAAAAGTGTCCAAATATTCAAACAAAGTCCATAAACAGAGAGAACATAATTTTATGAATTTTTAGGAATTTGAATCGTCAAATTCGGAGTTATAACGCAAAAGTTATAATTGTTTAAAGTTTAAATAATTAATTAAATAATTATTACAGAGAAAACTTTGGTCTAAAAATTAAATAAAATTCATATTTGAGTAGAGCTCAATTTTATAAAAATTTAGAAACTGGAATCGTTCAAATCGGAGTTAAAATGCAAAAGTTATAAGCGTTTGAAGTTTCAAAATTCAAATAAAACAATAAACCGAATTAATTCAATTATTTTTATATTGAAAATTCTGAATAATGACGTCAGCATGGAATTTGATTTTCCACCAAATTATTTTTCTATTGAAAAATCGGATTATTGCGTCGGCTGACGTCAGTCGGTCCATTGACGTGGTCCACGGTTCGGGTCGGGTCCACCGTGGACTCGGTCCACGGGCGCGCGTGTCGCTGACACGTGGGACCCACTGCTGATGTCAGCACTGACGTCAGCACAGCTCGGCCAACGGCTCTGACATGCGGGGTCCACCGTGACGTCAGCGTGACGTCACAGCTGACGTCATGGAGACGTTGGCTGTCCCGCTGACACGCGGGCCCCACGCAGATGTCACGCATGACGTTACCGGCGACCGGGCAACGCCCGCGCTGACCGCACCGGTCCAGCTTCCGGACACGTGGCAAGATCTGGGCCGTTGATTTGAATATCAACGGTCTAGATTGGATCTGCGTGACGCACGTTTGGGGTGAACGCGGTCAATCCGGACCGTTCGATCTTGATCGGACAGTCGAGATCAACTCTAACGCTGCAACGCGGCTAACCTTAACCGTACGATCTAAATCTAACGGCTGAGGTTGCTCCTAGCACGGTGCGGTTCACGGTCACGTGGCTCAATCTAAGCCGTTGGATCTAGATCCAACGGTTGAAAGTAGATCCAAAACCACAACATGGATTTTACATGGGGGTGACGTGGACGCACCTGAGCCACACGATCAAGATCCGACGGTCCACCGAGCTCGCGGACGGTGATGGCGACGCGGCGGAGCTAGGTCACCAGCGCTGGGGACAACGACAGTCGAACGGCGTTCGGGCGCGATTACGACGAGGTGAGTGGTACTCCCAGGCGCGGCTCGATGCAACGGTTCCGGATCTGGGCTCAACGGCGGCGGAGGACGGCGAAGACGGCAACAAACGGCGGAAAACCACGGCGAACGCCTTCTCCAACTTCGGCGAGCTCTCACGAGCGAACGGCGGCCGCTCAGGCGAGAAGATCTAGGGCTACGGGTGCGCACGGAAGAGGGGGTCCCGACACGGGTGGCGGCGCATTAAATAGCCCCTCGATGTCCGTGAAATGCGCGGAAAACGAGGTCCCACACGCGGGCGGCGGCGGAGTCCGACGAGGACTCAGAGAGGGCGACGTGGACGCATCAGGGCCGTCCACGTGGCTGCGTCAACGGCTGAGATCGATGGGGCATGAACGGGTCATGTCCGGCTCCCACGTGGGCGACATGGACGCACGCGGGCCGTTGGATCTTGATCCAACGGTCGCTGGGTTAGGGTTCCGGTGCGACGCGGTTGGGTTGGACCGCGGTTCGGGTCGGACTCGGACTCGAGTCCGACTTGGGCTCAGTCGCTTGAACAGTGCAAACCCGGTTTGGATTTTCCAGCGATTAATTAAAAAATAATTTTCCAGTAATTCATTTAATTCAAGAAAAATAGCAAAATACTCAGAAAAATTCCAGAAAAATTCTAGAAAATATTTTAGGGCATTTGGGACTCAAATAAAATATTTCCAACAAAAATTTATTTGAAACTTTAATTATTTAATTATTTAAAAAGGGAATAAATTCAAATTAAATACAAATAAATCCAAATAAATTCCAGAAAATTCCAAAAATTCACAATAGTGCAACATGACATTTAAATTAATGAAAAGCAAAAATTGGGGTGTTACAAACCTCCCCCTTAATAGAATCTCATCCCCGAGATTCAAAGCTAACTAAGAAATAGGTTTGAAAACTCCTTCCTCAATTCCTCTTCGCGCTCCCAAGTCGCATCACTTTCTACGTGGTTGCTCCACTGGACTCTGCAGAAACGGGTTGACTTGTTTCTTGTCTCTCGATCTATGGTGTCTAAAATCTTCACCGGGTGCTCTTTGTAAGTTAGATCTTCTTGCAGCTCAATCGATTCCAATGGTGTTTGCTCGTCTGGCACTCTGAGACACTTCTTCAGCTGTGACACATGAAACACATCATGCACTCCCGCCAACGACTGCGGCAACTCCAGCTGATATGCAACTTCGCCTTTGCGGCTCAAAACTCTAAATGGCCCAACATAACACGGTGCGAGTTTTCCTTTGGCATGGAACCTCTTAAATCCTTTGAGAGGTGTAACTCTGAGATATACAAAGTCTTCCGATTCAAAACTCAAATCCCGGCGACGATTGTCGGCGTAGCTCTTCTGCCTCGACTGAGCTATCTTCAACCTTTCCCTAATCATGGCAATCTGCTCTTCGGCTTCTTGAAGAATATCCGGTCCAAAGACACGGCGTTCACCTGTCTCATTTCAATTCAATGGCGTCCGACAGGGTCGACCATACAGTGCCTCAAAAGGTGACATCTGTAGACTTGCCTGATAACTGTTATTGTAGCTGAACTCAGCATACGACAGGCTCTTATCCCAAGAGGTAGCATAAGCTAATGCACAAGCTCTTAGCATATCTTCTAGAATCTGATTAACTCTTTCGGTCTGTCCATCCGTCTGCGGATGATATGCTATACTGAAATTCAAACGGGTCCCCATGGCTTCATGCAGCTTATTCCATAATCTTGAGGTAAATTGGGTACCTCTGTCTGATACAATCTTCTTTGGCACTCCGTGCAAACAGACGATCCTGGTCATATACAACTCTACTAATTTATCTCCGGAGTAAGTGGTCTTCACAGGAACAAAATGGGCGACTTTAGTTAGGCGATCCACTATAACCCATATGGAATCATATCCTCCTTGTGTCTTAGGCAAACCGGTAATAAAGTCCATTCCGATTTCCTCCCATTTCCACTAACGTATCTTTAATGGTTGCAGCAATCTTGCTGGTCTCTGATGCATTGCCTTGACTCTCTGACATATGTCGCACAACGCAACATGCTCGGCAACTTCACGCTTCATGCTTGGCCACCAGAATCTTTCCTTCAAGTCCTGATACATCTTGGCACTTACAGGGTGAATGGAATACTTGGAGTCATGGGCTTCCTCCAGAATCAGCTGCTTCAGCTCCTTCTTGTTCGGCACACAAATACGATCCTTCATCCACAACGTGCCTTGCTCATCTAGCTTGAAGTCCTTTGCTTTGCCTTCCTCCATCTTGGACTTGATTCGCTGGACCTTGTCATCACCCATCTGTCCTTCTCGGATCTGGTCTTCTAGGGTAGGCTTCACCTCCAATGCGGCCAAGAATCCTTCTAGTACCACTTCAATCTGCATTTTCTGGAAATCCTTGCATAGCTCGTCCTGACTTGTGGCTATCAACATATTCACAGTATGGCTTTTCCGACTCAAAGCATCGGCCACCACGTTGGCCTTTCCGGGATGGTAATGGATTCCGACATTGTAATCCTTGATCAACTCCTACCATCTCCTCTGGCCTCATGTTCAGATTTGACTGGGTGAAAATGTACTTAAGACTCTTGTGGTCCGTATACACTTCACATCTATTTCCAATCAGATAATGATGCCATAACTTCAAAGCATGCACTACGACAGCTAACTCTAGGTCATGCATCGGATAATTCTCCTCATGCGGCCTCAACTGTCTTGATGCATATGCAACAACCTTTCTGTTCTACATCAGCACACATCCAAGTCCTTGGTGCGATGCATCACAATAAATATCGAAGCTTTGATTGACATCCGATAGAACTAACACCGGTGCTGATGTCAATCTCTTCTTCAGCTCCTAAAAACCTTTCTCACACTCCGACGTCCATGTAAACTTCTCCTTTTCAACAATTACGTAAGAGGTCTAGCAATCGTCGAAAAGCCTTCGATGAAGCGGTGGTAGTAACCTACCATTCCAAGGAAATTCTGAATCTGGGTCACGGTCTTCGGCTGATCCCAATGCAACACGACTTCCACCTTGCTCGGATCAACGGCGACTCCTTCTGTGGTCATTACATGTCCAAGGAATTCCACCTTGTCTTTCCAAAAGTCACACTTACTGAACTTAGCGAAAAGTTGTTGTTCCCTCAGCTTCTCCAGAACTAGCCTCAGATGTTCTGCGTGCTCTTCTCTTGACTTGGAGTAAACGAGAATGTCATCTATGAACACGATGACAAACTTATCCAAGTACTCCATGAAAACCTTATTCATCATATTCATGAAATAAGCTGGCGCATTCGTCAGACCGCAGGACATAACAGTAAACTCATAATGTTCATATCTTGATGAGAATGCGGTCTTCGGAATATCCTCTGATCGAATCTTCAGCTGGTGATATCCCGATCTCAGATCAATCTTGGAGAAAACTCCGGCTCCTGTCAGCTGGTCGAATAAGTCATCAATCCTGGGTAGTGGATACTTGTTCTTCACGGTGACTTCGTTGAGTGCACGGTAATCGATGCACATCCTGAAACTTTCGTCCTTATTCTTGATGAACAGAACTGGCGCTCCCCATGGTGACGAACTAGGTCTGATGAATCCTTTTTCTATCAACTCTTACCAATTCTTCAGTGGACATCCGGTAAGGTCTCTTGGCTATTGGTGTCGTTCCAAGTACTAACTCTATCACAAACTCTATGTATCTATCTGGTGGCATACCAGGTAAATCTTCAGGAAAAACATCCGGATACTCATTCACCACTGAGACATCCTCTATGATGATTGCCTTCACACTGTTGACCATCAGCTGTCCATCGCGAACGGCGGCTGCTTGATATTCCACTTTTCTTCCACATGGGCTCTCAACTGAGATAATCCTTCGCCCACAGTCCAACACAGCCTTGTGCTTAGATAACCAATCCATTCCCAAAATAACATCTAAGGTCTGGGTTCCCAATATAATAAGGTTCGCTAGGAACTCTAACCCATCTACCATTATTCTCACCCCAGAACATCCTACTTGAGATCGGAGTTCTGACCCAGGGGTTTGAACTATAAGCATGCACTTAAGATCCACAATCTCCAAATCATTCTTGGAAACAAAATCTCCAGAAACAAATGAAGGCGAAGCTCCAGAGTCGAACAATACTGTTGCAGGTACTGAGTTGACAAGTAACTTACCCAGTACGACATCCGTGGCATTCTGAAGTGCTTCTGCAGTCACATGATTGACTCGGCCTCTCACCACGGTCTGAGGTGCGGCTCCTGGCTGTGCTGCTCCGCGGTTGGCTCCTGGTGCTGGTGTCTTGGCTGGTGTGGAGCCCAAGTTTAAGCGAACTGGGGTCACTCCTGCTGTCTTCTTAGGCCAGTTGTTGGAGAAGTGCCCTGACTCGTTGCATGTGTAGCAACGTCTCACTGCTCCCTATGGATTGCTCGATGCGGGGTTCCTAGCTTGAGCTGGGGTCTGATACTTTTGATTAACGGGTCTCGGTGCTGGTGATGGTGTTCTTGCTGCATTCTGTGACTTAAATCTGAAGAGCTGATTCGGCGCAACCCTCAAACGCTGCTGCGCTCCCTTGCGTGATCCCTGCTGTTGCATTCTGCGCTTCCGGTTCTCATCCAGTTCCTTGCGCTTGTCCTCAAGGATGAGCGCCTTGTTTACCAACTCCTGTAAATCTGGGAAGGTGTGGGTGATCAGTCCCACCTGCAGTCCAGAGTTCAGTCCCTTCAGGAAACGAGACTGCCTGGCCTTATCTGTCGCTACGTCTTCAGGCGCGTAGTGTGCAATCTGGGTGAACTTGTTCAGGTATTCAGACACCGGCTGATTACCTTGCTTCAATGCCCTAAACTTCTCCTTCTTGAGGTCCATAATCCCTTCCGGTACATGATACTAACAAAAAGCAACAGTAAACTCCTCTCAAGTAATATCCTGCGGGTTATCATGTGCAGCACAGAAGTTCTCTCACCATTCAGCTGCAGTCCCTTCCAGCTGGTGGGATGCATACAAAACTCTCTCATTTCCCACACATTGGGTAATGTGCAGCTTCCTCTCAATCGATCTCAACCAATCATCTTCCTCTAGCGGATTGGCATTCCCAGAGAAAGTGGGCGGATAAGTCCTCATGAACTCTGACAGTCTGGAATTCTGACGCTGTCCATGGTTAACTGGATTATTCTAATTGGCAGTAGCTTGAGCAGTAATCTGCTGCATCTGCTGCATCATTGCATGCATCAACTGAGTCTGAGCAGCAAGGAAGGCTCCAAAGTTCTGCATGTTCACTTGTGGTGCTGCTTGGGGTGCAGGTGCTCCATCACTGGGGTTTCCAGCTGGGCGAGAACCACTTCCATTGCCTCCAAGGTTTCCACGAGTGTTCACCATCTGTCAAGTGCTCCAAGGTTTAGAGGAAAGAGGAAAACAAGAATAGACAAGTAGTAGGGAACTATGCGGGGCGAAAGGTGTAACTCAAAATTCAACTTTTATTATTTAATTAATAATAACTTGGTATGGTTGCTCACAATGCCTAGGGGCCTTGCAACACATACTACACACTCAGCAAGCAGCGAAAATCCAAATTAAACTAGCACACTGGAGTCTAACGCCTCTAAGGGTGACTTATTATTCTATGACACGACTCGACGAAGGAGTCTCAACTTCTAAAAACCTATGCTCATTCATCGAGCCAACCCCCACTGCCTGGTTACGGGTGCGGCGGCATCGGTGCGAAACAATCACCATGCCCTGCAACTGTGGTAGTCGAAGAAGCGGTGTCCTCCTCAAGCTCTGGCTCCTCCGGGTCCGGCTCGTGTAGCCCGAGTACTGGCTCTGGTCCTGGTCCGTACAACGCCATCTCCAACTCATCAATCCTTCGCAGAAGGTGGGACACATACTCTTGAGTCTCCAGCCATCTTTTCTTCTCGGATGTGACTTCTTGCGAGCCTTCCGTAGTTCCTGGCTCGTATCATCGAGCACATCCTCCTGGGCGATGACGAGTCGTGCCAGATGTGTGACCGTGGCATTCTCATCCTGAATCCGACTCAGGTCAAGAAGGTTATTGTTGTGCGGGTGGCACCGTGCCTTCCAGCTCGCTAGCGTAGATGCGGGCAATGTGCCGCATCGCTCGTCGTGACGCCTCCTAGATCCCCATTTGCATGGTAGACCTCCTGGCGGTGCAGTATATCGGACGTCTGCCTTTGCCCTTCTTCCTGGCATGTACCGTAATCTTCACATCACAAGCCTTAATCAATCCTGCTTGTCTGATGATGGTCACTTGGTAATGCGGCTTCTCAAAATCTCCGAGAAACTGTAGCATACTCCAAAGCTCTACGGCGTGGCCAACCTCAAGATCAATATAATTGACCTCTCCCTCCATCTGTCACAAAATGCTCACGTAAGAATTCAAAATTTTCAAATTGTGATGGGAGTAAGAGAGGATTCAGCAAGGGGTAAGAAAAGAGAGAAGGGGATAAGGCGAGATTTCATTCATCCTCTTGTCAATTTTTAACTTTTAGAAAATAGGTTTTATCCTCACTACGACCATTCTAACTATGGGTGAGCCTACAGTCAGCCTGGCTCTGATACCACCTCTGTCGGGACCCGAATTTGCAAATCCGGATCCTCTGTGTATTCAGCACTAGTCCAGGATCACGCTAGTGCACACAGTCTCAACATCGGTAAATACCACAATCATACTCAACGAAATAGTAAAGTAGTTTATTGAAAAATGATATAACTGGTTGCTCGACCTTATGGTCAAGTTACAAAAATACGCCTCGCAGGGCTAAAGTCTTACTCAAATAAACTTGCAGCGGAATATAAAGAAACGCGTGGCGCCAACCAACATGCCACAGGCAACTGACTGGGCTCTCCCCCTAGTTTGTCGGCTCCTCCTGGATCTCTTCCTCCAAAGCTGGTGCTGACTCTTCTTCAACTGATGTTGTATTGTGGCAAGGGTGAGTACTTGGTACTCAGCAAGTCATGCACAGTATGTGTCAGCGTACTAGCTAACAGGCACCCCTGGATCGGGTGCAGATGAAGTTCGAAATAGGGGGCTTTCGTGGTGATTGCTCGAAGTGGGATGTGAGGGGATCAGTGGCGAAGCGTGCAAGAAGAAGATGCAGAGGTTTACCCATGTTCAGGTCCCCCCGAAGGAGTAATAGCCCTAATCCTGCTTGTTCTTTGTTTTTGTTCTTGTGGGGAAATGACCGAAATCTTTCCTCAAGAGAGTGGATCGAACTGAACCAACCGAACCCCCTCTCCCATGCACCCCAGCTCCCTTTTGTACTGGGGCTGGCCAGGACGCATGGGGGCTTGCTACAGTAGTGTATCTGATGTAACACTGGGTGTCCCGATCTTTCGATGAGAATGATAACCTTCGATTTGGGAGGAGACAACTTTGACGATCCGACTACAACGTACAACGACGATGCGCCTTAGCAATCGCTAAACCAACTCTAGAGGGTTATTGACCTTGCCGTGGGCACGATCAACCTGATCACGAAGATCAATTCCTGCAAGCAATCGAAGAACAAGCAAGAACAAGGCAAATGCAATATAAAATTGCAAATATAGATGAAGTATTGAAAAGTTGGGGTTCCGATACAAGGAGCTTGTTAGGCGGCCCTTGAGCACGTCTAAAAGACTCAAATAGTAGCAAAAGGCTAAACTATCAAATAACCAAAACCCAAGTTATTTTGGGGGACTCCCTAGCTATATATAGGAGAAGTAGGAGGCCAAAACCAGGCTAGGGGCATCCAATCCACATCCATGGCCGAGTAGGACTCCTATTCCTAGTTTGACTCAGATTTGGAAAGATGACCGAACTTGTTTTGCAGATTCCCGTTGACTCGTAACGAATTTGGAGATGGGGCCGGATCCGTTGGAAAGAGGACGTCGAAACCTTTCAAACCAGTACTCATAGACCTCAAACACCCTTGTGGATCAAAAGTTATGGTTGTTTTTAAGTTGGTGCTGTCCCGGAGGCCGAATCCGAGTTGAACTTGTGCACCGGAAGAATTGGCTTCATGATTGATGTTTGGGAGTCCTTCTCCTTGGTTCCTACAGACAATAAAATCATCACAAGAATTAAATAGCATTCCATTCATTAAATTATTTGTATGCAACCCGAGGAACGCATTCACCTGGCAATATAATTGACGTGCGTGAGCTCGAGTAATTGGCCCTTGTATTACATTGTTGGCTTCAATTGGGTTTGTAGGCATGGCTGCATCCATGGTAGTGATGTCCTCATCATCCTCCCCTTCTTGCATTTGAGTCGCCCTCGACTCAAGCTCATCATCTTCTCTCAAGTATGTCTTTAAATTTGGCCAAGGTGGGGGTCGATAAAGCCATGTAGATGGAGCCATCGTAGTAGATGTAAACGAAGTAGAGGATGCTGTGAAGTGTCGCCATCTTAATGGTCCTGGCCAAGGTGGGGGTCAATGAAGCCATGTAGTTGATATAATTGCAGCAACACTTGGTTGTGACCATCTTGGTGATGACCATATGTTTGCATTGTTAGTTCTGTCCATGATGAGCATGGTCTCATCAGTATCCTGTCCACCCTTACTACACGGTCATACTACATTTAATACACCTGTCACTTTTCTTACATTACATTAATGTTCTGACACATTCGTCTCTGTCCCTGCCTCGGGCCCCGCAAGTCTGCCGACTCCGCCTATTTTGTCAGGGGGAGGGATGTCGTAGTGACATCACCTGCAATGAATGCGCGTATGGGGAACACGCGCCGCCACACTGTAGCCTTCCTTATCGTCATTTATTGCGCATGACGTGCATTAAATGCGACTCCGCATGCTGCGGTGCAGATTACGGGGTGATACTGGGGGCTTGAGCGCCCGCGGAACGGCCTGGACGCCACATGTCCGCCGAGCGACTACCTTTGCCGAGCACTGGCGTTGTGGCCTGAACGCCATCTATCCGTCGGGCGATCACTTGGACTGACCGCCAGCAGCGTGGCCTGAACGCCATCTGTCTGCTGGGCGATCACTTGGACTGACCGCCAGCAGCGTGTCCTGAACGCCATCTGTCTGCTGGGCGATCACTTGGATTGACCGCCAGCAGCGTGGCCTGAACGCCATCTATCTGCTGGGCGGTCACTTGGACTGACCGCCAGCAGCGTGGCCTGAACGCCATCTGTCTGCTGGGCGGTCTCTTTTACTGCGGTGCCGTGGGCACCCTGGTGTAAAATACACCGACAGTAGCCCCGGACCCACCCTGGAGCGCCCTTTTCCTTTTTCTTGAAAAAGAAACGGTTCAGTCTCCTAGATTGGTCCCTCATAAATGCCCACGCGCGCCTGCAGTTCTTTTTCAAGGAAAAACTGCCACCTTTTCCGGGTCCCGAGGCAGATCGTGCGGTCGCCCCCGCCTCGTAACCGACGCAGGGGTCTTGAAAACTTCCCAGGGCGCGGGGCTTTTGGGCTTCGTGCATTCGAACCGCCGCGCCCCTTCGGGTTTCCCGCCGGTTCACCTTCCCCCTTGCACCTATAAATGGGTCGTCACGGGGAGGGTGCCGGTACTTCGTCTGATTTTGCTCAACTGCCAAGCCCTTTCTGCCAACTTGCGGTCTCCTTGTTCCTCACTTCCTTTTCTTCCAATGGCTTCCTCACCACCTTCGGCGCCGGTGCTTCCGCCTTCAACCATAGAGGAGGGGGATGCCAGGATGACGGAACTCGAACGGTAGTTGGAGGTAGGCTCCCTCTTCTTTCTTCTTCTTTCTCTCTCTCTCTCTTTTTACTGCCACTGAACTGACGACACTTTCTGTCTTTAACAGCCGCTGGGAACTTGACCACCGCCTTGATCGACGGCTGGATGGGACAGTTGGGCATGCCCAGCGCTGTCCCGCCTTTCCCAGCAGGTGCTCTCCCGCTGTGCCGGCTGGTGCCCCGGGATCGGGCGACGATAATCCGGGCGCTGCCCACCATGGACGCCATGGGGACGGAGGTCTCGCTGCGCCAAGGGGCCCTGACGATCCAGGACCCTCCTCCAGCCTGCGATCAGGGAAGGGGTAAGCGTCCCGCCGCCGCCGACGCCCCTGGTCCCAGCCCCACGAGGCCTCGCTTCCCGACGGGCGGCCCGTCGACTTCCACTGTGCTACTAGGCTCGACAGGGGCGGGGAGCTCTACAGCGGCCGCGGTTACAGCGTCCACCGCCCCTGCCGCAGTGGTGGAGGTAGGCCCTCCGGGGCCGATCTTGCCACCGCCACCTCCACCGGTGCCAACGACTTCGCCGCCACCAACGACAGCTCCGCAGCCGCCTCTGGCAATCCTTCCGCCGCCGCCGGCGACGGTTCTTCAGCCACCACCACCGGCGGGCTTTCCACCGATGCCGCCAGCGCCGGTCTTTCAACCGCCGCCGCCGGCACCAGTCCTTCAGCCGCCACCGCTGGCGCTAGTCCTGCAGCTACCGCCGCCGGCGCCACGAGGGGGGCTAGCCCTGGCTCCGGGTGTGCCCCGATTCAGGGCGCCTTCCGCCAGGTATTCAAAACTGCACACAGCAAAATTTTGTCAATATATTTTATTCTGTGAATCTTACCTATTTTACCTATCTCAGGGCGTCCACTTCAGGCACCCCAACTGTCCCAGCCGTTCTACCCGGGGGCGATCAGCAGACCGCAGCTGCGGAAGCAGTTCAGGTTGAAGAAGTTGCGCCGGGTAACGATCAGCAAGGAGGCGCGGGCGAGCCGCAAGCGGTCGTCGCGGCGGCCGCTACCGCGCAGGCCGCAGGCGAACTGGGACAGCTTCCGACTCCAGAGCCCCCCATGGCTACGTTTCCGTCCGCAGACACGGATGCTCTGCTGGCAGCTCTTGGCGAGCTGTACTCCAGCACGAGCAGCCGCCTTACGTCGAGCAAGGAGAGGCTAACGGAGGCCTCCACGGAGATCATCCACCTCCGCAAGAAGTTGGAGGACTCGCGCGGACGGGCGCGGCAGTTGGAGCTGTAGCTTCAGTAGGAGCAGATGCAGGGTGCCTTCCGCACCGAGGAGCTCACTAGAGAGTGAGACGCGGCGATGGCCGGGCGGCTCCAGGCAGAGAGGGAGTTGGAGAGGGAGCGGGCGCAGAGCACCCTCCCCGTCGATAAGCTCACCAGGGAGCGCGACGAGGAGAGGGCAATCGCCTCCGGGCGGAGGTGGAGACCACAGACATGTTGCGCCCCACCTTCGACCGGATGGTGGCCTGCCTGACTCCACTGGGACTGGAGCAGCCGGCCCCTCTGGAGCGGAGGGCGCGCCACTACGCCTTCTGCCTGAGCCGGATCACGGACTTCCTCGCTTTCCTGCCCGTGGACGCACCCGTTCCACCGAGCTCGCGGACGGCGATGGCGACGCAACGGAGCTAGGTCACCGGCGATGGGGACGATGACACGTCCAACGGCGTTCGGGCACGATTCCGGCGAGGTGAGTGGTACTCCCAGGCGCGGCTCGATGCAACGATTCCGGATCTGGGCTCATCGGCGGCGGAGGACGGTGGACGCCTTCTCCAACTTCGACGAGCTCTCGCGGGCGAACGACGGTGGCTCAGGCGAGAAGATCTAGGGCTACGGGTGCGCACGGAAGAGGGGGTCCCGACAGGGGTGGCGGCGCATTAAATAGCCCCTCGACGTTCGTGAAACGAGCGGAAAACGAGGTCCCACACGCGGGCGGTGGTGGAGTCCGACTAGGACTTAGAGAGGGCGACGTGGACGCATCAGGGCCGTCCACGTGGCTGCGTCAACGGCTGAGATCGACGGGGCGCGAACGGGTTATCCGTCGGCAAAACCCATGTAATACAACGCACTATCTGTCGGCAAAAGTTTTCCCGACAGAAAATTACGGTCGGAAGAAGTCCTGTCGGGAAAAACATTTACCGACAGACATGTTTTTGCCGACAGATGTACTGACTGTATTATATGCTATTTGCCGACAGATAGTTTTTCCCGACAGATAGTTTTTGCCGACAGATATATAAATGCCGACAGATCAGCTGAAAGAAGAAATGACGAATGCCGACAGATAGTCTGAAACAATAAATGACAAATGCCGATAGATACACTGAAACAAGAAATGAAAAATGCCGACAGACAGTCTGAAACCTGAAATGATAAATGGTGATAGATAATCTGAAACCTGAAATTATAAATGCCGACAGATAGTCTAAAACCACACTGTACTACCTGAAACCATTCAACTGACAGTTCCATTCAACACAGTTAACACCAACCATTCAACATAGTTAACATTCAACTGACAGGTCCATGTCTCATAAAAAATGATAGTACATCACACAGTAGAAAATGATTCAATGAATACATCCATTCAACACAGTTTAAGTTCATTAAACTAGAATATACAATTTTGTCCATCGCAATTCGCATTCATTGATCCAATTTATATGCACATAACCCTTGTCCAAAAGCCATAGAGGTCCTACAGTTAACCATCAATCCTTTACAAAATACAACCGTGTTGGATCTTTAAAGCCAAGGTAAACTATCTTCCACCCACATCTGATTTTACGTATACAAAATGATCACTTAGCGTACATGCAACTAGTTTTTCTAAACAAAAGTATCTATATCCTTTCCTCATAATGTTAACACCAACTTCCTAGGTCGTTCCAATTTTGCCTGCAAAAAAGACATTTCCAAATTTAGTGCCTTGTCATTAGTACTCATGGTAGTATATGGATAAGTATCATAATATTACTTGGTTGCAAACAACTAAAAATAAAAGGTTTCCTGGTAAAAGAGTACTCCTACTATACCATTTGCTGTGCTTTCTTTCAAAAAAATCAGACACCATCCAGTCAAGAAATTAGAACAGAAATCTAATTCCGGTTTGCTATAATGCTTTATTATTAGATCTATCTGTCAACAGCTGCCTGGTATGTATAAATCAACATATAACTGCTACAGTAGAAATGAAATGCTTGTTACAAAGTCAGTATTATTATAACCATAGAATCGGCATGATACAAACAAGGATTGGGAAATTAAGAATCAATCTGCCAACTATACAACTCAACAAACAAGAAAGAAATAACAGATATGATTCTATAATTTAGCAGTACTTATATATACGAACTACTACTGATTTCTGCCATTTTGTAGCCTTCTTAAAGAAGATTTTGTTACTACTACTACTACTACTACCACTACTTTTTGAACAAATTTTTGATGCGCTACTGACCATTAGGTATCCAGCTAGGTAACCCAAAGAAGCTAAGCGTGTCTTACAGTCTGAATGATTATATAATATGCGCTACAATGCAGCAAGCAGATTTCGATCAGTTCTCGATCAAGTCGCTTTTCATGCATGCAGTCAGTTTGCTCTGTCCCCCACCGCTCGCTGCCAATCATGCAGACAAAAAGCCCATGCATGTCTTTCAGAAAGACACTCTAATCATAACTGTAATGCAGTCAGCATGCTTGTTTGCCTGGTATGGTTACAATATCTGCAGGCCGTATGGTTTAAATAATCAACATTTTAAGTGCATGGAAACTTGAAGCATCCATGAATATCCTGAATTGACAAGAGAATATGACAAACAAAGTACAATGCCATTGTAACTGACTTCAGTAACATGACTACTTTTTAACTGTAACAATTTATGAACGTAAAAAGGACGCTGCATTTACCACACTCACAAACTGAGGAATCAAGGTTACTTGACAAAAAATGAAACAAAGGTAATTTCAACTGCTGAAAATGACAGATGAGCAATTACTGAAGAGGTAAAAAAAAATTGATAGTGCAGATGGCAAGCTTAGATGCATACTTTAATTAAGTAGTTAAAGGTTCGCAAGAAAAGTTTTGCAGCATTGACAAATAATAATGTCACTTCTTTGAGAGGTGATTCTTCTTAGCATCCTGCTAAAACTGAATGCATCTTGTACAAATTGTTTTATATTGCTGGAGTATCAGAACAAAGTTGGCATGGATATTCCTTTCTTTGTTATGAAATAAATTCTACTGAACTAGACGATTGAAATCATAACTGGTTCAATATCACTTATTCGCATATGTATCCAACTAAATTATGCATGTCCATACTAATATGAAGAACAATCCAGCAGCATCGTTTCAACTTAGTTATAGATCTGATCAGAACGTGAGTTGAGCTTAAGAAAAGGGTAATATGCAACTATGTTTGCGACCAAATATTGGAACTCACAAAAAGTAGAGCTAGCTTTCTTTTTTGAAGCGTTTCTTTTTAATTATTGCGACCAAATAACCAAAATTATCACTAGAAATACCTGCATTCTGGGATGCTACTGGCTTCTTGCTATCCTTTATCTATCAAAATGATCATTAGTTAGTAACTAAAGTCCAACCATTACAATAATCAAAATGGAAATTTTGTGTAGTGTAGGTTATTACCCTCTTGTATGGCCATGCAATGGACAGCTTGTGAGCATCACCTATATTTTGCATACCATCGTATGGACGTGGCAGTAGAACATCTCTTTTTAACGGAACAATGACAACAACTTCATACTATATAGTAAGCAAACAAACACCACACTCAAATAAAGAAAAATAACATATGGGAGAATATGTATGAAATAAAAACAAAATCAAAACAGATCAGATAGACTTAAATAATCATGCCATTGTGCAAATAATGAGATCATATATCTGTATAGCAGAATATCCAATTACCCATAACCATGAACCACTCAAATTCCTTCAAAAAAGTCAAAATTAGTAACAGCATTGCACCCTTCAATGCAGAAGCTAGGTTACAATGAATTATGAAATTTGCCTCTCTATATATTTAGATATAATCTGAATCAATATGAGGCATATAAATTTCAAAAGAAGTCCTTTTGGTGCTAATACCTATATTTTGTTCCCCTGCTACCAAAATGTGTGGCTGGTTCATAAAGTTCGCATATCTATCATCATAAACAACCATGTATCTACATTCTACAACATCGATGCGGCTAACCCATAAGTCATCATAAAATGATATCAAAGAACAAAACCATACTTTGAGCATATTTGAAATAAAAATAATAATAAGACTACAGCTGTCAGCTATCAATGACACTTAACTAAGCAGGTAATATGATTAGGGCCTGTCTATTGAACTATTAAGCTAATTGTGTTTTTTAGTTGGTAATTTGGTATATTGATCCACGTTATTATATTATCCTATGACCACTGAGTTACAATCATCATTTCAAGACTTAAGTTTGCCAAGCAAGGAGACTATACAAAACTCGGGACCAGTTTCATTCTTTTTCAATTTCGATCATAAAGAATATGGGAAAATGTGAACAATTTGGCCAACTATACAGGTACAATGTGTGCTTCTATAACTATTCGTGCAAATACGAGTAATAGCTTTTTGAATGACTAGGGTATATTTTATGAGATTGCTTAATTATACACAAACCAAAATATAAACAATTAGAACGTAGTGAATTGGAAAAGGATATCAGAATGTTGTAATTTTTGTCAAATCCTGCTGAGTTTCCTTAATTAAAGCATTAAGATTTAAGAAACCTATACTCTTAAATAAAAGAAAAGATGCAGAAGCATTTGCGATAACAACTACTAGGCTATTGTTCTCCAAATGGATGAGGTCAAGTCTATCTCAATTCATAGAGGTTCTAAGTGGTAAAAGTAGTACAAGACAGAAAACATACCAGAAAACCTATCCTTGAGAAGCAACAAGCAATGAAGTATAACACAGACCTAGAGCAAAAATCAGGAATAAAAAGAATTGTAAGCATAACTTCCACGATAACCAAAATGACAATTCTAAGAATTTAACTCACAATTATCAAAAATTATCACAAATAACTACAGGCCAAAATTCCGCTACAGTAAAGAATATTCAAGGAAAGGTTAGGCAACAACACCAAGGATATAATAGAATAAATAAAATGCATTAAGTAATAGCACTATTATACCACAGCAAAGATGACTTCAACTAGCAACAGTCTTAAGGATACCACGTTGTATGAGTAATTCTTTCACAATTGCACCGTGTGTTTTTTGTGTGTGTACAAGCAAAATATCAAGCACAACAAGTTTAGAATTTAATTGTAGGTCATTATTTCAACATTCTGACTGTTGCAAAATAGCACAACAACAAATTGATACCAAGCACAACAACAAATTGTACCAAATATATCAGCTATTGAAGCGTCCTTAGTGCATTGGAGGAGACAAGGAGTTTTTTTTTTGACATAGAAATTGGAAGAGAATTTGAACTTGCAAAATAGCAGTTACATACTGTTATTGAAGAAATAGGGGCAGGCTTTAAATTGATCGAGAGTTATGAAAAAAAGGCATAAGATGAAGGCAATTGTTTAACTATTTGCAAGTCCCATGTATCTTCCGACACAAATAATGGTGTACTAATTTGGTCCTGAAAGAAGGAAATAAAGAAAAATCATAGATGATTAGAAACAACTAATGTGAGCTAGAAGTTATCCACAGGATATGTAGAACACGTCATGAACAATAATTGAGGATAAGAACCTCACCCGCACGAACATTCCACCCGCAAACATTGGCATTATACATACTTGTCGATTGCAATGTCAAAGATCTGACGGCGGTGCCTGAAGGCGGCGGCATCTGAAGGCGGCGGGGTCGGGAGGGGCTGGAGGCGGCGGGGCCGGGAGCGGCGGGGGATGGAGGCGGAGCCGGGGTTGAGGCGGCGGGGTGAAGGCGGTGGGGGCTGGAGGCGGAGCCGAGGGCGACGGGGGCTGGAGGCGGCGGGGGCTAGAGGCGATGGGGCCTGGAGCACCAGGGGCAGGTGGCGGGAGGGCGGGGCCGGGGGCGCGGTCGATCGGGAGCCGGGTCGATGGGGGCTGGCCGGGTCGATGGGGGCTGGCCGGGTCGATGGGGATCGGCAGCTAGCGGGAGGATTGGGGATGATGAATGTTTCTGATAAGAGTGCGAGAAACCCTACTAGCTAGTACTCATTCATGTCGCGCTTAAATTTGCCGCGCACCGCCAAAATATTTTGCCGACTGACAGCCTAATCCACAATATGAGATTTGCCGACAGATAATTAGTCTCTAACACATATACAATTACCGACAGATAATCTAACTCAGAAAGCATTATTACCGATAGATAGTTTGGTGGTAACTTTGCCGACAGATAGCTTGTTGCTGATAACTAATTATTCCCGACACTCATCTGACGGTAATATTAGGTCATGGTGTAGTGTACTGGAAAAGTTATTGTTAATTCTACTTGATTTTACTGCTTTTGAATCTACTTATGCTACTTGTTAAAGGCTGCTTTACTGCAAAATAAACCTGTTAAGCCATTCCATTGGAATAAGCCTGGCATGTAGTATATTAGGTTGCATTCTGTGCATAGCTTGTTGAGTACCAATGAGGGCGCTGAAGCAAGGTAATCAACCGGTTTCTGAATATCTCATCAAGTTCACACAGCTTGCACGCTACGCGCCTAAAGACGTAGTGACGGACAAGGCCAGGCAGCCTCGTTTCCTGAAGGGACTGAACTCAGGACTGCATGTGGGACTGATCACCCACACCTTTCCGGACTTCCAGGAGCTTATGAACAAGGCGCTCATCCTTGAGGACAAGCGCAAGGAACTGGTTGAGAATCGAAAGCGCAGAATGCAACAGCAGGGATCACGCCAAGGAGTGCAGCAGTGTCTGAGGGTTGCGCCGAATCAGTTTTTCATATTTCAACCGCAAAATGCAACAAGGACACCGTCACCAGCACCGAGACCCATCAATCAGAACTATCAGACACCAGCTCTATCCAGAAATGCCACATCAAGCAGTCAACAGGGAGTAGTGACCCCAATTCGCTTCAACCTGGGCTCCACACCAGCCAGGGCATTTCTCCAACAACTGCCCCAAGAAGACAGCAGGAGTGACCCCAATTCGCTTCAACCTGGGCTCCACACCAGCCAAGACAACTAGACTAGGAGCGAACCACGGGAAAGCACAACCGGGAGCCGCGCCCCAGACCGTGGTGAGAGGCCGCGTCAACCATGTTACTGCAGATGCACTTCAGAATGCCACAGACGTCGTACTTGGTAAGTTACTTGTCAACTGAGTACCTGCAACAATATTGTTCGACTCTGGAGCTTCGCATTCATTTGTTTCTCGAGATTTTGTTTCTAGAAATGATTTGGAGACTGTGGATCTTAAATGCATGCTTATAGTTCAAACCCCTGGGTCAGAACTCCGATCTCAAGTAGGATGTTCTGGGGTAAGAATATTGGTAGATGGGGTAGAATTATTAGCGAACCTCATTATATTGGGAACCCAAACCCTAGATGTTATCTTGGGAATGGATTGGTTATCCAAGCATAAGGCCATGCTAGATTGTGGGCGAAGGATCATCTCTGTTGAGAGCCCATGTGGAAGGAAAGTGGAATTCCAAGCGACTGCCGTTCGTGATGGACAGTTGATGGTCAACAGTGCGAAGGCAATCAGCATAGAGGATGTCTCAGTGGTGAATGAGTATCCGGATGTTTTTCCAGAAGATTTACCTTGTATGCCGCCAGACAGAGACATAGAGTTTGTGATAGAGTTAGTACCTGGAACAGCACCGATAGCCAAGAGACCTTACCGGATGTCCACCAAAGAATTAGTAGAGATGAAGAAGCAGCTTGAGGAGCTGATGGAAAAAGGATTCATCAGACCGAGTTCATCGCCATGGGGAGCGCTAGTTCTGTTTGTCAAGAAGAAGGACGGGAGTTTCAGGATGTGTATTGATTACCGCACACTCAATGAAGTCACCGTGAAGAACAAGTATCCGCTACCCAGGATCGATGACCTGTTTGACCAGTTGAGAGGAGCCGGAGTTTTCTCCAAGATTGATCTGAGATCAGGATATCATCAGCTGAAGATTCGGTCAGAAGATATTCTGAAGACTGCATTCTCTTTAAGATATGGACATTATGAGTTTACTATTATGTCCTTTGGTCTAACGAATGCGCCAGCCTATTTCATGAATATGATGAATAAGGTTTTCATGGAATACTTGGATAAGTTTGTCGTCGTGTTCATAGATGACATTCTCATTTACTCCAAGTCAAGAGAAGAGCACGAAGAACATCTGAGGCTAGTTTTGGAGAAGCTGAGGGAACAACAACTCTTCTTCGCCAAGTTCAATAAGTGTGATTTCTGGAAGGACAAGGTGGAATTCTTTGGACTTGTAATGACCGTAGAAGGAGTCGCCGTTGACCCAAGAAAGGTAGAAGCTGTGTTACATTGGGAGCAGACGAAGACCGTGACCCAGATTCGGAGTTTCCTTGGGATGGCAGGTTACTACCGCCTTTTCATTAAAGGTTTTTCGACAATTGCGAGACCTCTCACGCAATTGTTGAAAAAGGAGAAGAAGTTCACATGGACGCCGGAATGCGAGAAAGGTTTTCAGGAGCTGAATAAGTGATTGACATCAGCACCGGTGTTAGTCCTACCGGACGTCAATCAAAGCTTCGACATTTATTGTGATGCATCGCGCTAAGGACTTGGATGTGTGCTGATGCAGAACGGAAAGGTCGTCGCATATGCATCAAGGCAGTTGAGGCCGCATGAGGAGAATTATCTGACACATGACCTGGAGTTAGCTGCCGTAGTGCACGCCTTAAAGTTGTGGCGTCATTATCTGATCGGGAATATATGTGAAGTATACACGGACCATAAGAGTCTTAAGTACATCTTCACCCAATCAGACCTGAACATGAGACAGAGGAGATGGTTGGAGTTGATCAAGGATTACAATGTCAGAATCCATTACCATCCTGGAAAGGCCAACGTGGTGGCCGATGCTTTGTGTCGGAAAAGCCACACCGTGAATATGTTGATAGCTGAGAGACAAGATGAGCTATGCAAGGAATTTCAGAGAATGCAGATTGAAGTGGTACCTGATGGATTCTTGGCTGCGCTGGAGGTGAAGCCTACCTTAGAAGACCATATCCGAGAAGGACAGGAAGACGATACCAAGATTATGAGGATCAAGTCCAATATGGAAGAAGGCAAGGCCAAAGACTTCAGATTGGATGAGCAAGGCACGTTGTGGATGAAGAATCGCATCTATGTGCCGAACCAGAAGGAGCTGAAGAAGTTGATCCTAGAAGAAGCCCATGACTCCAAATATTCCATTCATCCAGGAAGTGCAAAGATGTATCAGAACTTGAAGGAAAAATTCTGGTGGCCAAGCATGAAGCATGAAGTTGCCGAGCATGTTGCGTTGTGCGACATATGTCAGAGAGTCAAGGCAATGCATCAGAGACCAGCGGGATTGCTGCAACCATTAAAGATACCTGAGTGGAAGTGGGAGGAAATCGGAATGGACTTCATTACTGGTTTGCCTAAGACTCAAGGAGGATATGTGATGAGGACATCACTACTATCATGGATACGGCCATGCCTACATACCCAATTGAAACCAACAATGTAATACAAGGGCCAATTACTCGAGCTCGCGCACGTCAATTCAATTGCCAGGTGAATGCGCTCCTCGGGTTGCATACAAATAATTTAATGAATGGAATGCTATTTAATCCTTGTGATGATTTTATTGTCCTTAGGAACCAAGGAGAAGGACTCCCAAACGTCAAGCATGAAGCCAATTCTTCCAGTGCACAAGTTCAACTCGGATTCGGCCTCCGGGACAGCACCAACTTAAAACGACCATAACTTTTGATCCACAAGGGTGTTTGGGGCCTTTGAGTACTGGTTTGAAAAGTTTCGTCGTCCTCTTTCCAACGGATCCAGCCTCATGTCCAAATTCCTTACGAGTCAACGGGAATCTGCAAAACAAGTGGCGACACTTTTCCAATCCGAGAAGACTTGGGCTTTGGGCCTTGTAATAGAGTTGTAGTTGGTCTCCTACTGTTTTGGACGTGGTTACCATGTCCCTAACTCTCATAAATACCCATCCATTGGCTCTTTAGGGGCTTGGGTTTTATTTGATTAGTTAGCCAAGCGCAAACTTGATCCTACGAGTTGTGCTGGACAGCCACCTTGTCAAGATTGTCAATAAGACTCCATCTTTTTTTCCCTTCAACTTTTATCCACAATTTTAGATTGCTTATACTATTGTTCTTGCTTGTTCTTCGGTTGCTTGCAGGAATAGAACTTCGTGTTCAGGTTGATCGTGCCTGCGGCAAGATCAATAACCTTTCGGAGTTGGTTTAGCGATTGCTAAGGTGCATCGTTGTCGTACGGTGTAGTCGGATCGTCAAAGTCATCTCCACCCAAATCAATCGTGTGTTTTTCATCGAAAGATCGGGACACTCAAAGCTCCATCAAGTGGTATCAGAGCAAACCAGGTTGCTCGGTGAGAAATTTCTTTGCCCTAGTTTAGTAGATTGAGTTCAATCCTATAGTCTAGAAAATTTTCCACAAAAGATTTGTTCCTCCTGTCCAAACCAAGTTTGTGCCTTGCGATCTATTAATTTTGGTTTGCTAAATTGAATTTGCGTTCTTTTTAGCTTTGCCTAGTTGCTGATCATAGTGCCCACATCAAAAACCATCTATAACCTATCAAAACCAAAATTTCCAATCTCGGGTCGAGATAGAGTCCAACACGTTTCATCTCGATATTTTGATCATAACTTTCGCATACGAACTCGGATTGAGGTGAGGTTTTTTTTCCTGAATTCATTGAGAAGTCCTCTACAAAAACCTTTTTGTTCGTACAGCCTAATTCGGAATTTAAAATTACGAATTCAACTCGGTTTCAATTTCGGCCGAAACCCTAGTTTTTGGGACAGATTGTGCACCGTTCGGTATTTTGATCATAACTTTTGCATACGAACTCTGATTGAGGTGAATTTTTTTTCCCTGAAATCATTGAGCTGTCCTCTACAAAAACCTTTTTGTCCGTACAGTATGATTCGGAAGTTAAAAATACGAAATAAATTCGATCTCAATTTCGGCCGCTGAGTTCCCACTCCATCCTTTGCGAACCATATCATCTTTGCGAATAAACTTTCAACCTATGGAGACTAGCTATTTGATATTGCTATAGGGCTGCTCATATTACATCAATTAGCACAATTTGTGTTATATACTTGCTGTCCTAGGGTTTTTGAAGTGCTACTCTCATTGTATTTTGGCCACACATAAAAAAAGAAAAGAAAAAGAAAAAGAAAAGAAAAAGAAAAAGAAAAAGAAAACAAAAGTGTGAAGATCAAAACGTGATTGAGAGCACACCCTAGTTGTTGCTTATTTTCAAATTGTGCTAATTTTGATTATTGAGCAATCTAGTGCCCTTATTCTTTGTTTGAGCAATTAGCTAGCGTCTCTCCATAACTTGTGCAATACGAGCTATTTGGTGCCTCACTTATATTTTGTTTAGCTCATTCCTTTGATTGCATCAAGTTCCATCATCTTTGTGCGTGTGTTTTCGTAGCATCAAACCTTTTGCCCATCCATGGTGAATCAGCAACATAAGCGAACTATAATTCAATTCTATGCAATTTCTTAGATTAATTGATTGATTCTCCTTGCTACAATATTAAGCCTATCCAAGCTACACTTTTTACCCGTATAGGCGTTCGATCCCTTGGCAATCGCTCTACACAAACTTTGGAGAACCTTTGACAACGCCAACGGCCGACAACGCCTGCCGCATTGTAAGAGCTTTGGCCGTAGGCTTGAGTGCTTGAGAGACTTGCCACCACTTCTTAGTAGTTGATAGAAATATTACACTTGTGGTTTTTGTTTGCTTGTCGTCTACTAACCATGTCAGGTGACGAGAGTTCGCTGCATCACTCTCCACGAACAAAAGGCATCATTGCTCACTTTCACAGGATGACGAGGGAGACCACCGAGAGCTTAGCGAGGATGTACGACTCACTAATGAGCGTATGTCAATGCAAGAGGACCGTCTCAGATTCATCGAGGCCGCATAAGGGATTGCTAACACTACTCTTGCTACTATTTTGGCTAGACTTGATACTTTTGCAACTGTTGCATCTGGGGCTTCCAATCCACCACCCCGTCGTCCCAGCAACACTTCAGCTCCACGGGAGAGGCATCCAGCAGATTTAGAAGAACAAAACGAAGAGAACCAATTTGACGACCCCACTGATTTGGAGGAGGACAACACTGTCAATTACGACAATGGTCGTGTCCATCATCAGCTACGCTTCAATCAGCAAGGTATGCGACGAGATCCTCCACGACCAAAGGAACGAGAACGAGATGATGTTTTCCCTAAGGTAAATTTCAATATGCCACCTTTCGAAGGTAAATATGATCCTGATGCGTACCTTAGTTGGGAATTACTAGTTGACCAAAAATTTGCATGCCATGATTATCCTGAGAATAGAAGAGTTAGGACTAGGGCTGGAAATTAAGCTCGAGGCTCGGCTCGAGCTCGGCTCAGCTCGAAGCGGCTCGGCTCGGCTCGAAGCGGTAGTGAGCCGAGCCCGAGCCTACTGTTCGGCTCGCTTAGCTAACGAGCCGAGCCCGAGCCGGCTCGCGAGCGGCTCGTTGGCTCGTTAGGCTCGTTACCGTCGATAGGTTCAGTTTCTGGAGATGAGTCCACATAGCTTGTCCAGTAGGTTCCACATAGCATATTTTGCTAATAACAGCATGTGGAAGTGGAACTTCTACGTTTCAGAAGCTAACATTGCACAAATAGCATCACAAACTATGCATCCAACTCAAACTATGCATCACAAACTATGCATCCAACTCATCTCTCAATAGTAGGAGTAGCAAAATGGAATATTTATGAATGCAAGCAGAAGCCAAGTGTTCAGGAAATAGCAATAGCTCACAGGAGTGGAAGAAGCAGTGTCGAATTTCTACACGTGAGATAAAGCCCATAGTTTGGCTTCCCCTATATGAAGTTCCTATCTTGTTGCCCACTGTGAAAACCTTTCAAGACAGGCAACAAGTTTTACTGAACAACCAGACAACTTCAGGTTAGACACCAGCATTCAAAAAGTTTTTCTCACCAGCCACCACTCTAAATTGATGCATTGAAAGTTTTAAATATAACAATTGGATTAGCAAGCTAACAAATTACATAATTTACGTGCTATGTAGGGAAGCTGCTAGCATCTGATGCTTACAATCAGTCATGAAAAGCTATTGCCCAATATAAGCAGGAAGCAAAATAAGAATTAATTGCACAAGCATCACTTTACATATGTTCTTGAATAACAGATTCGTACCACTTTATGCAATAGATTTAGTACTGAGATCTGCTCACAGTGCTTAGTACTCATTCTCATTGAACAATCAACAACATTCAACAACTCATAAGTCAACAAATCACAGTGATTCAACAACACTAAATCACAGTGCTTAGTACTGAGATCTGCTCAGCCGGCGTCGGTGACGGGTCTGCTGCGACGGGTGTACCTCTTCTCTTCTTCTGCTGCACTCGCTCCATTGGATGGCCGACCGGGAGAAGCGTCGGAGGAGCTGAGGGACACGGCCAGGGGAGGCGTCGGAGTCGCCGCGCCGAGGGACAGCCGGACGCGACGCGGGGCGGCGCCGTGGGCGGTCGGGCGGCGCCGCGGAGGAGCCCGAGTGATTTCACGGAGGCGAACACGGGGCGGCCGGGCGCGAGGAAGAAGGTGGCGGCGCGGGGCGTGGAGGGGCGAGTGAGGCGGGGAACGGGCGGTCGAGGGCTGCGCCGGCCGGCCTAGTCCCGGAGCTGCAAAGGCGATGCAGATTTCGTACCAGGGAGGAGTCCTTGGAGGCGGCAGAGGAATTTGGGGATTTCGGTTTCGAGTGCTGCTACCTGTGCTGCGTGTATAAGACGCCGGCTCACGAGCTGCCTCGAGCCGGCTCGTGGCTCGTTCGAGCCCGAGCCGAGCTGAACTTTTGGCTCGATGCACACTGCGAGCCGAGCCCAGCTCGGCTCGAATTTTTGCGAGCTACACCGAGCCCGGCTCGGCTCAATTCCACCCCTAGTTAGGACTGCCACTAGTGAATTCTCTGATTTTGCTTCTGTTTGGTGGAGAGAACATTGCCGTGCTCATCCAAATAATATACCCACCACTTGGGAAGTATTAAAGCTGCTCATGAGACATAGATTTGTTCCCTCATATTATGCTAGAGATTTATTAAATAAATTGCAACGCCTACACCAAGGTAAGAATTCAGTAGAGGAGTATTACCAAGAATTGCAAATCGGCATGTTGCATTGTGGTTTAATCGAGAATGAGGAAGCTTCTATGGCTCATTTCTTAGGTGGTTTAAATCGAGAAATCCAGGACATTCTAGATTATAAGGATTATAATTTGATGACTCGTTTATTCCATCTTGCTTGTAAAGCTGAACGTGAAGTGCAGGGTCGACAATCGAGTGCCAAAGCTTACTTTTCTGTAGGTCGAACTACTTCGTGGACACAGCACACCCCTGCTGCCCCTTCCGGCCGTACTAACACACCGACCTCTTCCATCAACAAAATGGCATCAGCTACTTCAAATTCGGCACCACGACCAACGCCGGCGAGGAGTGCCACACAAGCTCCTACCAAAAGCTCATCGGCATCCGTTGCCTCAACAGGACGCATAAGAGATATTCAGTGCCATCGCTGTAAGGGTTTTGGCCACATGATGAAGGAGTGTCCAAACAAGCGCATTCTAATAACCCGCGAAGATGGCGAGTACGATTCAGCAAGCGATCTTGATGAAGAAACATATGCTTTGCTTGCTGAACATGAAGACGGCGATCCAAATGCAGAACATGAAGAGGTGCACGTGAGCGCTGGTGATGCTGACCAATATTTGAGTATTATTGCACAACGTGTGCTTAGTGCTCAGATTGCCCGCGCGGATCCAAATCAACGCCACAACTTGTTTTACACAAAAGGCGTCGTCAAGGAGCGATCCATTCGAATAATCATTGATGGTGGGAGTTGCAATAATCTAGCTAGCATGGACAAGGTGGAGAAGCTATCACTCTCCACTAGACCACACCCTCAGCCCTACCACATTCAATGGTTCACCAACAGCGTCAAACTCAAGGTAACTCGTATGGTAAGAGTACATTTCGCTTTAGGTTCCTATCATGATTATGTTGATTGTGATGTCGTACCTATGCAAGCATGTTCTATGTTATTAGGTAGACCGTGGCAATATGATAAAGATTGTTTACATCATGGTAGAACAAATCAATACTCTTTTATGCATAAAGAAAAGAAAATTGTACTACACCCAATGTCGCCTGATGCAATTGTAAAAGATGAGAGTGCTAGAGCTAACAAAGAGAAAAATCGAGAGAATTCTAAAAGTGAAAATCAGATTGTCGCCAAAGAACTTGAACAACATAAAAAGAAAGAATCTAACCTTGATTGTGGCAAGCCAAATGATATTAAGTTGAAAGGTGCTTGTTTTCTTGCGACAAAATCTGATGTGAATGAGTTGGATGTTTGTAGATATACATGCTATGCTTTGGTCTGCAAAGAAACTTTGTTTTCACTAGAGGAGATGTCTCTCTCTTTGCCTCCTGTTGTCGCTAATAGGGATGGTAATCGGGCGGGTACGGGCGGGTAGACCCCCGCAGACCCGAACCCGAAACCCGAAATTCATACCCGAACTCGAACCCAAAATCTCTCACGGGTACATACCCACGCCCATACCCGAACCCGATGGGTACCCGAACCCGATGGGTACCCGAACCCGAAATTAAATTCACCTCGCAATCAAATTTTCAACCATCAATTGTCAATCAATTCATTTGTAATTTCTATGTTTAAAGGAAAAATATATGGTGTATATAATCATGAAAGTTACCGCATCTTGCATCTCGAACGATGCTTGAAAATCTTGAATTAACTTTCCATTATTTTTAATTTATATTAATTAATTCGGGTACCCATGGGTACCCACGGGTGCAGAACCGGACCCGAACCCGAACCCGAACCCAAACCCGAACCCGAAATTTGAAACCCACGGGTCTGAAATTAAACCCATACCCGAATCCATCGGGTCGGGTACCCACGGATACCCGAACCCACGGGTAATTTTGCCATCCCTAGTCGCTAACCTTTTTGTAACACCCCGGCATTTACTATGCCTGAATGTTACCAAACACAAGCTAAACAACAACTAAATACCACATTTAACATCAAATTCCAGCAAAGGTGCATAGACTAAAAACCGAGATTTCGGCAGCACCTCCTTTGTTTTATCATGAATTTAAGGAACAGCAACAATATAGCATTATATGGCAATAAGAGAAACATCTAAAACAGCAATAAATAAAGTCTTAACGACAATAAGAGACTAACATTAAGCTCTTAAGGTTCCAAGTGTCAAACAAACAATAGAACTCTCATTAACCAAGCTTAGGACTTAATCTTAAAGATCATCACACGCAATTTATTATCAAACTAAATGAATTGACTTGGGGAAACATTAAAGTGAAGCAACGTGTGAGCGTGTGACTATTCCCCTTCCCCGCATGCCGCTCTCATGGTACCTAAAACAACAAGAAAAACACAAGGGTGAGTTCAAAACTCAGCAAGCATACCGCAATGGACAACAAGCATAACAACAAGTCAATAACATCTTTCATCATGTATAACATCTCATTCATGAATACTTATCAATATCATCATCAATTTGTATGCGATGTAATGCATTGCTCTCGACCCTCCGGAACCTCATACGGATGGGAAGTACACACCCGCCCGTGTGCACTCCTTCCTCCCTTCCATCCCAAGATGGAGGGTGCCTACTGCCTTCCAAACACCACGTGATGGAATCACGACATAGGACTTACTCAATGGCTGCCCGGATTAGTCATAACTTTCTCACCGACCTTGCCGGACTAGTTAAGACTTTCACCGCCTCCTATCTCATGACATGCATGCAACCATGCCAATTATCATATTTAATTCACATATTAACACATGGCATCATAATATGTTAAACATGCTCATCATATCATATCAATCATTAAAACATGGCAAGTGGACATATATCATGTAGGCAATTCCATCTAATTTCAACATGCAACCTACAACTTGCTACCCATCACAACACACTTGCCTCAACCACGCAAACGGATTGGCGGAAGAAGAGGGAACTCCCGGGTCACACCACCTGCACATAGGCATCACACACTCACAATCATAACCTCAAAACAGTACACACGCCCCATCTAACCCGACATTGCCAACTACTCGCAAAACCTAAAAACAGAGGTTCTGTCCCAAGGGACAGCAACCTTTGCAAAAGCATAACTTGAGTTCTGGGACTCCAAATCGAATAAACGAGTACACCGTCAGCGAAGCTTAGGAAATTTCCCAACTTTTTCTAGTTATAGGAAAGACTGATTCGGACTCTAAAATTGTTTAATCTACAGATTACCACAATCTGTTCCAGTTACGTCACAGATTTTTAGGCGCTCGGTAAAACAGCCATAACTTTCAAAACGGCTGATCGGAAATTAACGTGCTTTACGTCCACGGAAAGATAATTAAATTATCTACAACTTCCTAGAAGTCCGTACGGTCTGATTCGGATTCTAAATCGACGGAAACTCGAACCCTAGTTCGACTGCTCAATCTGCCCGAAAACAGAAACGTGGACAAGTTTAGATCTAACCCAAATTACTTCAAACCAGCGCCTCCAATTGATCTAAAAACTTGATAAACACCCTAATAACAGTACCTAGATCAAATCCAAGGATCCTCATGTTCATACCTTTGCCCAAGCGCAAAACTCCAATCAATCTCCGCGACCTCTCGCTGACCGCTTCCTCGCTCCACGCCTCGCTTCCTCGCCTCCTTGCTCCTCGCCTCCGCTTCCACGGATGACTCGAGGTGCAGGGTGGGAGGCCACCCTAATGCAGCAAGGGGTGGAGGGGAGGTGGTGTGGAGGTGGAGGAAAGGGAGGGGATGTGCACGGTTATGGGGGCTAGGGCTTAGGGGAGGGGGAGGGAGGAGAGGGGCGCAAGAGGGAGGCGAAGGCAAGGGGCTGAGGTGGGGCGCAAGGGGCAGGGGGAGCCCCTTTAACAGCTCCTCAACCCAATCCTAGTCCGCTACGGAGTCCTAATCCATCCCACCAAAGCCCACCAAGGCCCAAAACTCTGAAGGCCCAAAACCCCAAACGGTCTAAACGGCCCGGAAACGTTATTAACCCCGATCCTTATGATCTTAACCTTATTTCCACATCTCATACTGTATTTAACCTTATCATGCTCAAAAATTAAGGATACGATTAATTCGAGGTGTCACATTCTTCCCTTCAACAGATTCGACTCTAATCTAAACGCACCAACACGAAACCCAAAGAAAACTAAAAGGTCGAATTTTCACATCACATACCTGAGGTGAAAAGCTCGATACTTCTCGCAAGATGCGAGATTCCAGCTCCTGTCGCTTCTCTCTCGGCCTGATGTGACCACAAGACCTTGACAAACTTAAGCGCCCTGCTCTTCATCACTCGCTCAAGTCCCCTGAATTTCCAGACGGGACTCGAAGGTGAGGTCCTGAGCACTAATGGTTCCAACGAACCACCATCTCCGATCATGCAAGTATTTCTTCAACATCGGTGACATGGAACACATCATGCACACCTTGCATGGATTCGTAGCTCTAGGCGTATAGGCCAACTCGCCAACTCGGCGAGGATAGGAAAAGGCCCAACATACCTTGGACTGAAGCTTCTTTGGTGCCAAACGCACCACACCCTTGGTGGGGAGATACTCGCAAGAGTACGCTTATCACCCACCTCAAACCCAAGTCTCGCCGCCACATCGGCATAGCTCTTCTATCCCGCTCAGGCCGGGCGAAGGTTTTGCCGAACCTCCGACACGCGATCAATACCGCTGAACTCCCAATCTGCCCAAGAATAGCTCTCCACAAAGATCCCAACAAAGTGGCGATCTGCACTTCCGACCATACAAGACTCATAAGGAGCAGCCCTCGGATGCCGGAATGGTAGCCGTTATTGTAAGCAAACTCGCAAGGGGCAAATGGTCTTCCCAGCCTACCCTTCCAAGCCATCACACAAAGTGCCCTGAGCATGTCCTCCAAAGTTTGATGGTACGCCAGACGCCGATCCGTTCGAGGGTGAAAAGCGGTACTAAGGCAAAGCCGCTGCACTCCAAAGCACTCGCAAACTCTCCTAACTTGGAGACGAACTCAAGATCCCGATCAGAGATAATGGTCTTGGGTACACCATGCAATCTCACAATCTCCCGCACATAGATGGGGAGCCAACTTCGCCGCTGAATTGGTCGTATGGATGGGAATGAAATGCGCAGACTTTGCCGAGACGGTCCACCACAACCCAAACAAAGATCCTTCCTCGTGGAGAACGAGGTAGACCAACCACTAAATCCATGGAGATGTCATCCCATGGCCACACAGAACCTCCAAGGGCTGCAACAAAGCCGACGCTTTATGCTCGCCTTTGATCTTCCGGCAAATCCCACAAGACGCCACATACTTGGCAATATCCACTCTCATCCTTTTCCACCAGAAATTCTTCTTCAAGTCCCTCGTGACATCTTGGTCTCTCCAGATGGACCGTGTAATGCACGCGCATGAGCTTCTCTCAGAATGTCTTCTTTCACTTGAGATTTCTCGGGGCACGCATGACGCCTCAAACCTCAAAACTCCCGCAGATCATCAACGGTAAAGTCTCCGACTTGCCATCCTCCGTGCTTCCCCACCTGGCTGGAGCAAACGATCATGCCGGGCCAGGCCTCCTGCACACGCGGAATCGACTCAAGAATCAATTGAGTTTCAGCTTGCAACGGTCCCCGCAGCAAAGAGGAGACTCCCTAACGCTTCAAAATCAGCAACAAGACAATCAACAACAGGGGGCATTGTCTTTGCGATCGAGAGCGCTTCGGCCACCACATTTGCCTTCCCGGATGATACCGATAGTGAGGTCATAATCCTTTATCAATTCTAGCCACCTCTCTCGCCTCAAGTTCAAATTTTCTGAGTAAAGATGTACTTGAGGCTCTTGTGATCAGTAAAAATATCACAAGATTCGGCCTGCACAAATAATGCCTCCATATCTTCAATGCAAACACCACGGCGCTAGCTCAAGATCATGGTGGGATAGTTCCGCTCATGCTTTTTCAGCCGCCTCGAAGCATAAGCAATCACCTTGCCATTTTGCATGAGCACACAACCAAGTCCCAACCGAGAAGCATCGTATCAAACAAAGGAAGCGCTTTCCTGCTCTGAAGGGTAAGAACAGAGCATCACTAACTTCCTCTCCTTCAAAGTGTATGTGCTCACACTCACATCCAATCGGAACTTCATCCCCTTCTCGAGTCGGGCTTGTGAAAGTGGCTTGGCAATGATAGAGAAATCCTGCACAAACGCCGATAGTATCCACCAACCTAAGGAAACTACGCGACCTCTTGACATTGGAAGGCCTCTTCCAATCCAAAACCGCCGAGACTTTGCTAGATCTACCGATATGCCCTCTGGATTGATGATGTGGCCAAGAAAACCCACTTCAAATCCAACTCGCGACTTTTTCAGCCTTAGCAAAGAATTGATTCTCCTCGGGTACTCAAAGACAAGCTCAAGTGTCGCTCATGCTCTTCTCGATGAGTAAATCGAATGTCATCGATGAACACTACCACAAACTCATCAAGGTACTTGTGTAGCATACTGCTCATCGCCTTCCATAAAGACAAAGCAGGAGCATTAGTTAGTCCAAAAGACATAACTTTAAATTCATAATGCCCATACCTAGTGGAGAAAGCAGCCTTTCTCAATGTCCTCGCTTCCTCACACGGATCTGATTATACCCTCGATCGAAGATCAATTTTGGAGAACACCTTGCTCCTTCGCTTGGTCAAACAGTATCCTCGATGCAGGCAAAGGATACTTGTTTTTGACCGCCACTTGGTTAAGAGCACGATAATCAATGCACATACGCCAACTTCCATCCTTCTTCGAGACGAAGAGGACGGGTGCTCCCCTATGGCGATACGCTACGCCTAATGAAGCCTTTGGCTCAGATCTCCAATCGCTTCTTCAACTCGCCTTGAAAAGGTCGAGCTAAGCGGTATGGAGAGATAGAAATAGGTCGAGTGCCCTGAGCAAGATCAATACGAAACTCCACATTCCTCACAGGAGGTAGACCGTGCAACTCGCCAGTGGAACACATCAACGAACTCCTTCACTACGTAAATCTCCTCAATGGGAATCGAGGAAGATGGTTTCTCGCATAAAGTCATGAGGAAACCCAACAGCCTCAAACGCCTAATTTAAAACAAACCACCAAAGCAAAGACTTTAATCGGAGGGTATACCACCTCGAAAGGTCAACTCTTCACGGACGGGCCTGGCAAGGCAATCATTTTCCAGAACAACAGATCTTAGCACGGATCGATGCAGCACCATGCCCAAAATGACATCAAAAGGAGCCAACTGGATCACCATGAGATTGGCAAAGAAAACCTCATCATCAATGGCAATGGTGCAACCAGGCAAACCAAAGAACTAGCAATCAACCCCAGAGAACTGACTAACACGGACTCGTAAATCCGAACTCCCCAACTTAGCTCTACTAGCAAACTCCGACACAAAAGAGTAGGATGCTAATCAAATAGAACAAAGGCATCAACGAATTCACGAGCGAGTACCGAACCACCTCGGATGCCCGGGCCGACTCGGGCGGCGCAGTGCACTCCCTGGTGGCGCCGACGTATGAGCCCCGACTCAGTCGATGCCCCAACAAGGTCAGCAAAGGAGGAGGCAACGGAGGAGGAGCAGACGGTCAAGGGCACCAAGCGGTGGCGCTTCACGCGAAAGGGTGGCCAGAAACAGGGGCAGCCATCATGTGCACCGATCCTCTCGGAAGACGCCGTGAGGGGAAGAGAAGACACCGCTCTCCCACTTGATGATGCTACCGGGATTCATCCGCAGACTTTCGCCCCGTATGGCCAGCTTGCCATACAAGGGTTGCAACTCCGTCCAACCACACTCAAGCACGGTGCTCACCACCGCACTTAACGATCCGCCAAAAATCCAATACAAAACACTTTTCTTTTGGTTCAGCTCAACTAAAGCCAAGAAAAACAATAAACCGACCGCCGAACGGGCAGAGAACATCCGGAAGGGAACCACCATCAACTCTTCTATTTGACTCCACCAACTACCCGATCAAGGATAGAAAGGATAAGCATTCTTCTCCTGTGGGTTAATAGTTCTTCTGATGGCGCTTAACCGGCCACACCGGCCAAAACCTCACCGTTACTTATGAACTAAAAAGAGGATCAAACTCCTTCGGCACCACAACCCCACTTTTATCACCACAACAGGAACAATCCAATCATTTATACGCAGACCGCAACTCCTCGGGAGCCTCACCTCTGGCCTCCACGGCCACGGCGCCCACGTGCCTCTACCCTTGGCATGGCTGCTTAGACAGACAACCATCCAAACACTAAAACATAAACACAAAATCACACAATCAAGATCATAGATCAAACATCATCATAAGCATATCCTTCATTAAATAATTAAGCGCAATGCAATGATGAACCAAAACCCCATCCTACTATGCAACCAGGTGTGTCAAATTTTAGATTAGTTATACCACTTTTACAAGTTTTAACGTTGCTATCCTATAACAAGGTTTTAGTTAGAACCTAAGCCATGTTTCTAAGTTATTCCACATCATATTTTAGTTGCAACTTAAGGTATGACACTAAAAATACATATTCCAAGGACCTACAAATTCGCCTCCGATACCAATCAGAACACTCGCATTTACTATGCCTGAATGTTACCAAACACAAGCTAAACAACAACTAAATACCACATTTAACATCAAATTCCAGCAAAGGTGCATAGACTAAAACCGAGATTTCGCAGCACTCCTTTGTTTTATCATGAATTTAAGGAACAGCAACAATATAGCATTATATGGCAATAAGAGAAACATCTAAAACAGCAATAAATAAAAGTCTTAACGACAATAAGAGACTAACATTAAGCTCTTAAGGTTCCAAGTGTCAAACAAACAATAGAACTCTATTAACCAAGCTAGACTTAATCTTAAAGATCATCACACTAATTTATTATCAAACTAAATGAATTGACTTGGGGAAACATTAAAGTGAAGCAACGTGTGAGCGGTGACTATTCCCCTTTTCCGCATGCCGCTCTCATGGTACCTAAAACAACAAGAAAACACAAAGGGTGAGTTCGAACTCAAGAAGCATACCCAATGGACAACAAGCATAACAACAAGTCAATAACATCTTTCATCATGTATAAACATCTCATTCATGAATACTTATCAATATCATCATCAATTTGTATGCGATGTAATGCATTGCTCTCGACCTCTCGAACCTCATACCCAGATGGGAAGTACACACCCGTGGTGTGTACTTCTTTCCTCCCTTCCATCCCGAAGATGGAGGGTGCCTACTCGCTCCAAACACCACGTGGATGGAATCACGACATAGGACTTACTCAACATGGCTCCGGATTAGTCATAACTTTCTCACCGACCTTGCTTCTGGACTAGTTAAGACTTTCTCACCGCCTCGCCCTATCTCATGAGACATGCATGCAACCATGCCAATTATCATATTTAATTCACATATTAACACATGGCATCATAATATGTTAAACATGCTCATCATATCATATCAATCATTAAAACATGGCAAGTGGACATATATCATGTAGGCAATTCCATCTAATTTCAACATGCAACCTACAACTTGCTATCCATCACAACACACTTGCCTCAACCACGCAACGGATTGGCGGGAAGAAGAGGGAACTCCGGGTCACACCACCTGCACATAGGCATCACACACTCACAATCATAACCTCAAAACAGTACACACGCCCCATCTAACCCGACATTGCCAACTACTGCAAGAAAAACCTAAAAACAGAGGTTCTATTCCCGGCGGACAGCAACCTTGCAAAAAGCATAACTTGAGTTCTGGGACTCCAAATCGAATAAACGAGTACACCGTCGCGAAGCTTAGAAATTTCCCAACTTTTTCTAGTTATAGGAAAGACTGATTCGACTCTAAAATTGTTTAATCTACAGATTACCACAATCTGTTCCAGTTACGTCACAGATTTTAGGCGCTCGGTAAAACAGCCATAACTTTCAAACGGCTGATCGGAAATTAACGTGCTTTACGTCCACGGAAAGATAATTAAATTATCTACAACTTCCTAGAAGTCCGTACGGTCTGATTCGGATTCTAAATCGACGGAAACTCGAACCTAGTTCGACTGCTCAATCTGCCCGAAAACAGAAACGTGGACAAGTTTAGATATTACCCAAATTACTTCAAACCAGCGCCTCCAATTGATCTAAAAACTTGATAAACACCCTAATAACAGTACCTAGATCAAAGCCAAGGATCCACATGTTCATACCTTTGCCCGGCGCAAAACTCCAATCAATCTCCGAATCTCTCGCGACCGCTTCTCGCTTCCACGCTCGCCTCGCCTTGCTCGCCCGCTTCCACGGGATGACTCCGCGAGGTGCAGGTGGGAGGCCACCCTAATGCACAAGGGGTGGAGGGGAGGTGGTGAGGTGGAGGAAAGGGAGGGATGCGACGGTTATGGGGGGCTAGGGGCTTAGGGAGGGGGAGGAGGAGAGGGGCAAGAGGGGGAGGTGGGGGCGCACGGGGGGGAGGGGGGGGCGCAAGGGGGCTGGGGGAGCCTTTAACAGCCCTCAACCCAATCCTAGTCCGCTACGGAGTCCTAATCCATCCACCAAAGCCCACCAAGGCCCAAAACTCCTGGAAGGCCCAAAACTCCTAAAACGTGCCCTCGAAACGGCCCGGAAACGTTATTAACCCCCGATCCTTATGATCTTAACCTTATTTCCACATCTCATACTGTATTTAACCTTATCATGCTCAAAAATTAAGGATACGACACTCCGAGGTGTCACACTTTTGCAGGAATACGCTGACATCTTCCCAAAGGACATCCCCTCAGGGTTGCCGCCAATTAGAGGGATTGAGCACCAAATTGATCTCATTCCAGGGGCTTCCTTGCCCAACCGAGCGCCATACAGAACCAACCCTGAAGAGACTAAAGAGATACCAAGTTTAAGAATTACTTGATAAAGGGTACGTACGTGAATCTCTTAGTCCTTGCGCTGTTCCAGTCATTTTAGTACCTAAGAAAGATGGAACATGGCGCATGTGTGTGGATTGTAGAGCAATTAACAATATCACCATTAGATATCGCCATCCTATCCCTAGGTTAGACGATATGCTTGATGAATTAAGTGGCTCTACTATGTTCTCTAAAGTTGATTTGCGTAGTGGGTACCACCAGATTCGCATGAAGTTAGGAGATGAATGGAAAACAGCATTTAAAACTAAGTTCGGTTTATATGAGTGGTTAGTTATGTCGTTTGGATTAACTAATGCACCTAGCACTTTCATGCGATTAATGAACGAGGTTTTACGTGCTTTCATTGGGAAATTTGTGGTGATTTACTTTGATGATATCTTGATCTATAGCAAATCTTTAGAAGATCATCTTAAACATTTACGTGCTGTTTTTAATGCTTTACGCGATGCACGTTTATTTGGTAACCTTGATAAGTGCACCTTTTGCACGGATCGAGTCTCTTTTCTTGGCTATGTTGTTACTCCACAAGGAATTGAAGTTGATCAAGCCAAGGTTGACGCAATACAGAGTTGGCCGACTCCTAACACGGTCACACAGGTGCGAAGTTTTCTAGGACTTGCTGGGTTCTATCGTCGCTTTGTGAAGGATTTCAGCACAATCGCCGCACCATTGAACGAACTCACCAAAAAGGGTGTGACTTTTGTTTGGGGCGAGGCACAGGAAGATGCCTTCAATGTTCTGAAAGCTAAGTTAACACATGCACCCTTACTCCAACTTCCAGATTTTTCTAAGACTTTTGAACTAGAATGTGATGCTAGTGGAATTGGTTTAGGTGGTGTTCTGTTACAAGAAGGAAAACCTGTAACACCCCGGCATTTAATATGCCCGAATGGCACCAAACATAGACTAAACAACACCTAAATACCATGAGTTAAGCTAAATTACACCAAAGGAACAAATATTAATACCGAAAATTTCGGCAGCATCTCCTTTGTTTTTCCATGATTCGTAGCAACAACAAAGTATCACAAGTTATATCATAATGGAAAGCATCTAAAACAGCAATAACATGTGACATAGCAACAATATAAGGCTAGGGTAAAGCCTTCAACCACTTCATGAGCTAAACGAATCAAATAGTAAGACCGAGCACATAGTTAAGCAATTCTCCAAGTTTCATGGCAATACTTTCATTATCATGACTCCAAGTGGTAACACTTGTCTAATTTGTGTGGAGCTGCGTGTAGATGTGTAGCTAAACCCTATTTCCCGCATGCTGGTTTCATGGTACCTAAGAAAAACAACATAAACACAAGCGTGAGTTCATCACTCAGCAAGTATATTGCAATGGAACAATAAAACACATTCCAATACCTTCATCACCACTTTTCACATACAACATCATACACATCTCATATTCATAGTGTAAGCATATCATTGACATCATCATAAATCATCCTCATATAACATCCTCATAGAATGCAATGTAATGCAATGCGATGCACATGTCTCCTGGAAACTCATACCGGTATGGTTGAGTACACACCCGTCGGTGTGCACCCTCTCCCCCCTTCCATCCCGAAGATGGAGGGTGCCTACTCCTCGCTTCCGTTCACCGCGGTGAATGGAATCACGATGTAGGACTTACTCATTGGCTTTTCGGATTAGTCATAACTTTCTCACCGACCTTCCCCGGACTAGTTATGACTTTCTCACCGCCCGAGCCATGTAACATGCCATGTATGCATTTATGCCAACATCATATTTAACTTGTTCATTAACACATGGCATCATCATGGATAACTTGTACATTAACACATGGCATCATCACATAATAAACATACTCATCCTATCAATGGCAAACATTAAAGCATGGCATGTGAACATATCATATATTCAAACTTCAATCTCAATCAATTAAACAACCTACAATCGCTATCCATTACAATACACTTGCCTCAACCACGGGCAACGGATTGGCGGGAAGTAGAAGGCACTCCCGGGGTCACACCACCTGCACATAGGTACCACACACTCACAATCATGTCCACAAAACAGTACGCAAACCCTCATCTACCCCGACATTGCCAACTACTCGCAATAACCAAAAACAGAGGTTCTATCCCGTCGGGACAGCAGCCTTCCAAAAGGCATAACTTGAGTTCTGGGACTCCGAATCAATTAAACGAGTACATCCTCGTGTAGCTTAGGAAATTTCCCAACTTTTTCTAGATATATGGAAATACTGATTCGGAATCTAAAGTTGTTTAATCTACAGATTACCGTGATCTGTTACAATCGCGTCAAAGATTTTAACACGCTCGGTAAAACAGCCATAACTTTTAAACGGCTGATCGGAATTTAATGTTCTTTATACCCACTGAAAGGTATTGAAATTATCTACAACTTCTTTAACAGGAGGCCGACCAAATTCGGAGTCTAAATTGACGAAAACTCAAACCCTAGGTAGACTGCGCATGCTGTCCCAAAACAGAAACGTGGCAACATCTAGATCTAATCCAATCTACTCAATTCCAGCACCGTCAATTGATCTAAAAACTTGATAAACACCCTTAGAACAGTACCTAGCCCAACCCCAAGGATTCCCATGGCCATACCTTTGCCCAACGCACGAAATCTGAATGGATCTCCACCCGATTCGCTCCTCGCTCCACGCTCCTCGCTCCTTGCTCCTCGCTTCCAATGGATGGATCCTCGAGGTGCAGGGGTGGGGAGACCACCCTAGGGCAGCAAGGGGGTGGAGGAGAGGAGGTGGAGAGGTGGGGAGCAATGGGGGCAAGAGGATGGGGGCGCACGGCCAAAGGGGGAGGAGAGGAGGTGGGGGCTAGGGCACAAGGGAGAGGTGGGGGCACACAAGAGGGCAGGGGGGCGCAAAAAGGGGCAGGGGGAAGGCCTTTTACCTGCCCCCACACCTGTTCCTAATCCTAAATGGATTCCCACTCCATCCCACCAAAGCCCACAACCCCCTCTTTTAGGCCCAAACTCCCCCGGGAAGGCCCAAAACCCCGGAAACGGTCCGGAAACGCTATTAACCTCCACACCCTATGGTTTTAACCTTAATTCCACATCTCATAATGTTTTTGAGCTCAATATTCACTTTTTATAAGGTTACGACACTCCGTGGTGACACATCACTTCAAAAGGCCCAAAAACGCGAGTAAACCTCAAGCCGTAAGGTTTTATTCTTTAATTTCACATTTTATAATGTCACACCATACCGTAGTGTCACAAAACCGGTTGCTTATTTTAGTGAGAAGTTGAGTGCGCCTAGTTTAAACTATTCTACGTATGATAAGGAGTTATATGCGCTAGTTCGAACTTTAGAAACATGGCAACATTATTTATGGCCTAAGGAATTTGTTATACATTCTGATCATGAATCATTAAAACATATTAGAAGCCAAGCTAAACTGAACCGTAGACATGCAAAGTGGGTTGAATTCATTGAGTCATTTCCTTATGTCATCAAACGCAAAAAGGGAAAGGATAATGTCATTGCTGATGCCTTGTCTAGGAGATATACCATGCTCTCACAACTTGACTTCCAAATTTTTGGTTTGGAAACGATTAAAGAGCAATATATGCATGATGATGATTTTAAAGATGTGTTGCTCAATTGTAAAGAGGAAAAAACTTGGAACAAATTTTTCCTAAATAATGGGTTTGTGTTTAGAGCAAACAAACTATGCATTCTAGCTAGTTCTGTTCGTTTGTTATTGCTACAGGAGGCGCATGGAGGAGGGTTGATGGGACACTTTGGTGTGAAGAAGACGGAGGACATACTCGCTAGCCATTTCTTTTGGCCCAAGATGAGACGAGACGTGGAACATTTCGTCGCTCGCTGCACTACATGTCAAAAAGCTAAGTCACGACTTAATCCACATGGTTTATACATGCCTCTGCCTGTTCCTAGCGTGCCTTGGGAAGATATTTCTATGGACTTTGTTTTAGGACTTCCTAGAACAAAGAAGGGGAGGGATAGTATCTTTGTTGTTGTGGATAGATTTTCTAAGATGGCACACTTTATTCCTTGTCACAAAAGCGATGATGCTACCAACATTGCCGATTTATTCTTTCGTGAAATTGTTCACTTGCATGGTGTGCCAAACACAATAGTTTCGGATCGAGACACAAAATTTTTAAGCCACTTTTGGAGAACTTTGTGGGCTAAATAGGGGACTAAACTTTTATTTTCTACAACTTGTCATCCCCAAACTTATGGACAAACTGAGGTCGTTAATCGAACTTTATCTACTATGCTTAGGGCTGTTTTGAAAAAGAACATTAAATTGTGGGAAGAATGCTTGCCTCATATTGAGTTTGCTTATAATCGGTCTATGCATTCTACTACTAAGATGTGCCCTTTTGAGATTGTATATGGATTTGTACCTCATGCTCCAATTGATTTGTTACCTCTTCCAACTTCAGAGAAATTGAATCTTGATGCTAAACAACGTGCTGATTTGATTATGAAAATGCATGAGACAACTAAAGAAAACATAGAGCGCATGAATTCTAAATATAAACTTGCTGGTAGTAAGGGAAGGAAGCATGTAACTTTTGAACATGGGGATTTAGTTTGGTTGCATTTGCGAAAAGATCGATTCCCTGAATTAAGAAAATCTAAGTTGATGTCGCGAGCTGATGGTCCTTTCAAAGTATTGGCAAAGATTAATGATAATGCATATAAGCTTGAATTGCCTGCAGATTTTGGGGTTACTCCCACATTCAACATTGCCGATTTGAAACCATACTTGGGAGAAGACGATGAGCTTGAGTCGAGGATGACTCAAATGCAAGAAGGGGAGGATGATGAGGACATCACTACTACCATGGATACGGCCATGCCTACATACCCAATTGAAACCAATAATGTAATACAAGGGCCAATTACTCGAGCTCACGCATGTCAATTCAATTGCCAGGTGAATGCGCTCCTCGGGTTGCATACAAATAATTTAATGAATGGAATGCTATTTAATCCTTGTGGTGATTTTATTGTCCTTAGTAACCAAGGAGAAGGACTCCCAAACGTCAAGCTTGAAGCCAATTCTTCCGGTGCACAAGTTCAACTCGGATTCGGCCTCCGAGACAGCACCAACTTAAAACGACCATAACTTTTGATCCACAAGGGTGTTTGGGGTCTATGAGTACTGGTTTGAAAGGTTTCGTCGTCGTCTTTCCAACGGATCCAGCCTCATGTCCAAATTCCTTAAGAGTCAACGAGAATCTGCAAAACAAGTGGCGACACTTTTCCAATCCGAGAAGACTTGGGCTTTGGGCCTTGTAATAGAGTTGTAGTTGGTCTCCTACTGCTTTGGACGTGGTTACCACGTCCCTAACTCTCATAAATACCCAGCCATTGGCTCTTTAGGGGCTTGGGTTTTATTTGATTAGTTAGCCAAGTGCAAACTTGATCCTGTGAGTTGTCTTTGGCCGATACCACCTTGTCAAGATCGTCAATAAGACTCCATCTTTGTTTCCCTTCAACTTTTATCCGCAATTTTAGATTGCTTATACTATTGTTCTTGCTTGTTCTTCGGTTGCTTGCAGGAATAGAACTTCGTGTTCAGTTTGATCGTGCCCGCGGCAAGATAAATAACCTTTCGGAGTTGGTTTAGCGATTGCTAAGGCGCATCGTTGTCGTACGGTGTAGTCGGATCGTCAAAGTCATCTCCACCCAAATCGATCGTGTGTTTTTCATCAAAAGATCGGGACACTCAAAGCTCCATCACCAGGGGGTTACAAGGCACGCTTCTATACGGGCTTGTTTTTTTGTTTCTTGTCCTCCCTCCTTTTCGGTCCTGCCTTTCCTTATACAAACGGAAGCAGCCGGTTACATGGGGGTTTGGACAGGGAAAGAGAAAAAAGAAAAGGGGGTCCTACGCCTAGGAGTTCGCCCTTCTATCTTATCGTCGACCGACTCCTGTGCTCCATCACGTCGAGCTGGTAGGCTGGCTGTGGTGGGTCGCGGCTGGTGTCGTAGAGGTGACGCTCCGTTCCGTACGCACGGCAGGTGCCGGTGTTTAATGATGCTTGCCTTTGGCGAGACCGCGGAGGGGACGCCCCCTTCTGTCAGACTTCATGGTGACGGGACCGGGCTTTGACTTCTTAGGCGGCCGTAGTGCCACCTTGGGAAGGAACCACCTACCCCGCTGCGAGCACTTCGAGGTGTCACGCTCGAGGGACGGGTGTTCAACATGCCCCGTGGGGCCCGCTGCACGCTCCGACCGAGGGGGTCGGGGCGTGCCACTTGCTCCAACTTCAAGCGGTCGGAGTCGCTGGTGTTTTCCGCTAGGTCGGGGAGGTTATCCCTTTGTGAGCCCGCAGGCCCATTACCGTAAACGGGCCTTTTGAAGGCAGCCCGTCCTAGGTTTCGGGCTCCTGGGGATACCTGTGGATTGTGTACTCGTCACTTTGTTATGGACACTCGTCTCTGTGGTGTTTGGCTGTATCTTGTGGGTAAAGTGCATAACCTCTTCAGAGTGTAAAATCTATTCGAATAGTCGTGTCCGCGGCATTGGACATTGCTCGGGGATTACAGTCAAGGGTTAGACTTTCATGAAAACAACTTGGACTTGGAGAAGTTTGGTCGGGTTTAAATGATGATGTTGATGGAAATGTGGATTAGGAAAGGAAAGAATGTTTATTTGACTCCTGGAAAAGTTATTGATGTTATACTTATTTTTACTGCTTTCGAATCTACTTACGCTACTCGTCAAATGCTGTTTTACTGCAAATGTACCATGAGCCATTCCTTTGTACTAAGCCATGCATGTAGAATATTAGCTTGCATTCTGTGCATGACTTGCTGAGTACCAAGTACTCACCCTTGCCACAATACAACATCAGTTGAAGAAGAGTCAACACCAGCTTAGGAGGAAGAGATCCAGGAGGAGCCGACGAACTAGGGAGAGAGCCCAGTCAGTTGCCTGTGGCATATTGGTTGGCACCACACGTTTTTCTTATATTCCGCTGCAAGTTAATTTGATTAAGACTTTAGCCCTGCGAGGCGTGCTTTTGTAACTTGACCATAAAGGTTGAGTAACAGGTTATATCTCTTTTTCAATAAAGTTGAAAGTGCATCTAGGCCCCTCAATTTGTTTTGGTGATTAATGATGACACAATTAAAGAGATCTAATGTTTTATCCAAGAATACTGCAGAGATCGAGATCTTATCGAGCTTGGAACGACATTGGACGCCCCTACAACTACTTAAAATCAAAAGGACGGCATCAAGACCAAAGTTGTAATAATTTTATTTATTTGTGTCTTAAGGATAGCAGATACTATTAAGAGGGTATGACGAAATCGACTTTAGGATGTGCATGTGCTCAACATCATTTCTTGCATCTCTAATTAGCACTCCTACATTTGGTTTTGAAAAGTTTCAAATTAAAACCGACCCAGGTAACCCGAGTCTCGGTTTCGGCCGAGTCTCGGATTCAATCAGGAGTATCCGGACATTTGGTCCGAGTCTCGGGTTGGACCTCTCGGTTGCCTCAGTTCGGTGGTCGGAGTATCCGGACATTTGGTCGAGTCTCGGATAACCCGAGTCTCGGGTTATTTGTCCGGACACTCGGCTGTTCAAAAGCAGGAGTAACGGCTAGTTTTCAAAAGGGTATTTAAAGCCTCCACTCCACTCCAACGGCTAGGATCTCTATTGAGCTCATTCATAGCAGCATTCAAGCCATTCCTAACCATCTCTAAGCATTCAATAGAGCCCTCACTTCCTCCCACCAATTAATTTGGTTGTTGATTCTTTTGGTGAGGAGAGGAAGAAGCAAAGTGCTAGGTGCATTTATTTCTAGTTGTTGAGCACTAGTTCATCCTCCAAGCGATTCTTCGTGGTACTTTTACTCTTGGAGGTTGAAGGTCTCCTAGACGGATAGGAGTCATGGGAGCTACCAACTTGTGTGGTGAGCCCGGTCGTTTGTGTGAGTCTCGCCTCAGAAAGGAAAGGGACAAGAAGTGAAGCCGGCGAGTGCATTTGTGCAACACCGGGAGGAAAGCGGGTTGAAAGAGACCCGGCTCAAGTGTGACTGAGCCACCTCAGCGGAGGCGTAGGATTCCCTTCAAGAATCCGAACCGGTGAAAAATCGCGTCTCTCTCTCTCTTTTACTTCCTAGTCTTGCTCCTTGGATTTGAATTTGTTAAGTTAGATCTAGCTCTTTGCTTAGCTTCAAATTCAAATCCTTTCTAAGCAATTGTCTAGGTTGTTCTTGCCTTCCTTTTCTAGTAATTTTTGTGCTTGCTAGAGTAGTTTTTGTTGCGCTCGAGCCGGCTAACCCGGAGAGTCCGGTCCCAATACCGGAGACTCGGACAAGCGAATATCAGGACCAAATCCGGACAGTCGGGTTGACTGCTCGGGTGTTTTATTCATTGCGTAAATTTTATTCCGCCTATTCACCCCCTCTAAGCGACATCGTTGGGCCTTTCAATTGGTATCGAGCCAAATCTCCTTTATTTTGGCTTAACCGCAGAGAACCAAAGATGTCGAGAAATAGAGAAGGTTACCAAAACCCATGGCCATGAGAAAGCCTCAGGTTCCGGTATAGGGGTTTACAATTCCATTAGATTATTCCTCTTTTGGAGTCTCAAACTCCTCATCTTATGTTTCCGTCTCGTCTGGCCGAGCGCCTCATTTCGATGGCACTCGCTATGCGGCATGGAAACACAAGATGAAGATGCATTGAGATCACTTCACCCTTGCATTTGGAAGATTGTTGAAACAGGTTTCAAGCCCGCAAACCCCAACAATCTCACCTCCGAGGAAGACAAAGCTCAACACTTCAACGACTTGGCCGTCAATGCCTTGTTTAATGCTTTGAGCGACTCCAATTCAACCGAGTCGATGGCCTTGACAATGCTAAGGATATATGGGAAAGATTGATGGTGTCCCATGAAGGTGTATCAAGTGTTCGTGAATCGAAGATCGAGCTTATCATTGGAGAACTAAGCCGATTCACTTTGGAAGAAGGAGAGTGCTACACCAAGATGTTTGATCGCTTAATGGTGCTAGTGAATCAAGCAAAGGGACTTGGAAGCACCGAGCTCACCGACAAAGCAATTGTCAAGATCATTCTTCGAGTGATCACCCCACCAACCGCAATCTTGTGCAACTCATCCGCGGCCGGCCAAACTTCGACACTCTCACTCCTCATGATGTGATTGGCGGTTGATGACGGATGAGATGATGGTCAAGGAAGCGGAAGTAGTGGAGGAGCTCAAGTCCTGAAGAAGAAAGGCATCGCCTTGAAGGCCGTCAAGGTGGTGCAAGAAGTCGAAGAGAGCTCAAGCGATGAAGAAGAGTCGGCGGCCCCTTGACAAATGAAGATATGGCTTTGCTCGTCGAAGATTTAACAAGTTCTTGAAGAAGAAGGGCTACAAGCCGGGTAGCCACTCCAAGGGCTTCGGCAACAAATCAAGAGGCGGCACTCTTCAAGAAAGTGCTATGAGTGTGGGGAACAGGTCATTTTATTGCCGAGTGTCCTCACAAAGAAAAGAAGGAAGACAAGCCCTTCAAGAAGGACAAGTTCAAGAAGAAAGACAAGGACAAGAGCAAGAGGTACAAGGGCAAGGGTCATGCTTACATCGGCACGGAGTGGAACTCCGACTCGACTCAGTCCGAGTCCGAGTCCAACTCCGACAATGAAGGAGGACTCGCCACCGTCGCCATCGCTACTCCACCGACAAAGTCGAAGAGCCTCTTCGACAACTTGAGCGACGAGGCGAAGATGCTCCAATTTGCCTCATGGCAAAGGGGCACAAGGTATCATCTAAGAGCCAAATTCCCTCTATTGTTGATTATGGCTTAGATGATTGCGATAGCGATAATGATGAAGTAGCTTTTAAGTCTATGAATGACTTTGACATTGAAAAACTAGACTTGCTACTCAAAGACATTGAAAAGTTGGAGGAAGTTGTAGAACAAAAGGAGGCTACTCTTGAAGCTCAAGAGGATCTCCTTATATTTGAAAAGGAAAAGAATCTTGAGCTAGAGAAAAGCCTAGCTTTTGAGAGAAAGAAAAATGAGGACTTAGTCAAAAACTCAAATTTGACTAAGAATGAAATAGTTAGTCTTGAGATCACCAATGCTTCACTCGTAGAGCAACTTGCTCAAGCAATGGATGCTTGCAAGTCTCTTGAAGTGAAGCTTGTTGATCTCTCGAATAATGCCTCTTCCTCAATTAACAAATCCAATAGTTCAATGCCTTCAAGTAGCAATGGATGCGCTAGATGTTATAATATTGATGTTGCTACTTGTGCTACTAGCAGTGAGACTTTGAAAGTCTTGGCTCATGAGAATGAGAAGCTTAAGGGGATGCTTGAAGATGGACTTCAAAGTCCTACAAGGCTAGCAAAGGTTTAGAGGAGTATCTCGGTAGCGCCAAGGTAATCCCAAGAAGCATGGGCTTGGATATGTTCCGCCTAAGGGCAAAAGAGAGCAACATCGTGGTTGCTCCTTTAAGCAAGCCGATTCATTTTGTGAAAGGCGAAGGAACATCCAAGCACAAGGCTCACTCCGAGTTCTTTGCTTCATATGTTCTTAAGAAAACTAACATTGGTCGTGTAGTTGCATGTCATATTGGGCGCAAGCCAAAGAATGCTCCTATTATTCGTTCCATTTGGGTCCCAAAATCTCTAGTTGCTAATGTGCGTGGACCTAACCAAGTTTGGGTACCAAAGAGCAAAAACTAAATATGTTTTTGTAGGCCTATATCTCCGGTGGAACAAGTTGGATTTTGGATAGCGGTTGCACGCACCACATGACCGGAGAAAAGGCAATGTTCGCTCACTTGGATGCAAATGGATCAAATAGTGAAAGCATTGTCTTTGGAGACAATGGAAAGGAGAAGTGATTGGTTTGGGTAAAATTTCTATCTCAAGCAATTTTCAATTAAATAATGTGTTGCTTGTTGACTCATTAAGCTACAATTTATTGTCCGTTGCACAATTATGTGAAGCGGGCTATAATTGTTTGTTTAATGAAAAGGGTGTGGATGTCGTTAAGAGGCTTGATGGTTCAATAGCCTTTAAAGGGCGTTTAAAGGGCAAGCTCTATCTCGTAGACTTCAATACGGATAGGCTTAATCTTGAAAGCGTGCTTAATGGCTAAATCTAGCATGGGTTGGCTATGGCATCGCCGACTAGCCCATGTTGGTATGAGGAATCTTCACAAACTCGTTAAAGGCAACCACATTCTCGGACTAACCAATGTTGTCTTTGAGAAAGACAGGATTTGTAGTGCTTGTCAAGCCGGCAAGCAAGTTGGTGCCTCCCATCCCGCCAAGAATGTAATGGCGACCACAAGACCGTTGGAAATGCTACATATGGATCTTTTTTGGTCGATCGCCTACATAAGCATTGGGGAAGTAAGTATGGTTTAGTTATTGTTGATGATTTTTCTCGGTTCACTTGGGTGTTCTTTTTGCATGACAAAGGAGAAGTCCAAGTGACTTTGAAGAAATTCATGAGGAGAGCTCAAAGCGAGTTTGAAGTCAAGATCAAGAGAATCGGAGCGACAAGCGGCACCGAGTTCAAGAATATTGGCGTGGAGGAGTTTCTTGATGAGGAAGGAATCAAGCATGAATTCTCGGCTCCCTATTCTCCACAACAAAATGGGGTAGCCGAGAGGAAGAATCGAACCCTCATCGAGATGGCGCGGACGATGCTTGGCGAGTACAAGGTTTCTGACTTTTGGGCGGAAGCCATCAATACCGCAAGCCACGGCTCAACCGCCTCTACCTTCACAAGATCTTGAAGAAGGCGGCGTATGAGTTGCTCACCGGAAGAAACCAAATGTCTCCTACTTTCGAGTCTTTGGGAGTAAATGTTATATCCTTAACAAAAGGCTAAGTCATCTAAATTTGCTCCTAAAGTAGATGAAGGTTTCTTACTTGGTTATGGAACAAATGCTTATGCGTCTGAGAGTTTTCAACAATACCAGGTGTCGTTGAAATCTCGCGTGACGTAACTTTTGATGAGACTAACGGTTCTCAAGTAGAACAAGTGGATCATGTTGTGATTGACAGGAAGAACCTCCTTGTGAAGCTATCAAGAAAATGGCAATCGGGAGGTGAGACCTCATAGTTTGGAATCTCACGAGCACCCCAACCCGGAGTCTCCGGCACAAACCGGAGTGTCGGATTGGTCGAGTCTCCGGGTCATATACCGGAGTCTCGGATGGAGTCTGGCTCAGGCGATATTCCTCCTCGTCCATTCAAGCTCAAGATGGTTCTAATGCCACCCAAGATGATGAAGGCCCTATTCAAGCTTTGGATTCAAGCTGTACGCATCCGAGAGTTCATCAAAGCATTCAAAGGGATCATCCGGTCGACAACATACTTGGAGACATTAACAAGGAGTATCCACTCGATCTCGAGTTGCAAATTTTGTGAATTTTACTCGTTTGTTTCCTCTCTTGAACCTCTTAAAGTAGATGAAGCACTTGAAGACCGGATTGGGTGATGGCTATGCAAGAGGAACTGAACAACTTCAAGCGCAATCAAGTCTGGGAGCTTGTCAAAAGACCCAAGCAAAGCGTCATCGGCACTAAGTGGGTCTTCGAAACAAGCAAGATGAAAGCGGAATCGTGACAAGGAACAAAGCTCGCCTGGTTGCTCAAGGGTACACTCAAATCGAAGGTTTGGATTTCGATGAAACATATGCTCCAAGAGCTAGGCTTGAATCTATTAGAATATTACTTGCCTTTGCTACTCACCATGATTTCAAATTTGTATCAAATGGACGTGAAAAGCGCCTTCTTAAATGGACCACTCTCCGAGATGGTCTACGTCGAGCAACCACGGATTTGAAGATCCAAGACATCAGAACCACGTTTACTACCTTCATAAGGCACTTTATGGACTTAAGCAAGCTCCAAGGGCATGGTTCGAGTGTCTACGAGACTTTCTTCTCGGAACAAGGTTTTGTAGTCGGAAAAGCCGACCCTACCCTCTTTACTAAGCATATTGATAATGATCTATTTGTATGCCAAATATATATCGATGACATTATATTTGGATCTACTAATGAACATTTGTGTAAAGAGTTTAGCAAGATCATGACCAAAAGGTTTGAGATGTCCATGATGGGTGAGTTGAAGTTCTTCCTCGGATTTCAAGTCAAACAACTCAAGGAAGGAACCTTCATCACCAAACCAAGTACATCAAGGACATGCTCAAGAAGTTCGGAATGGAAGATGCAAAACCAATTAAGACACCTATGCAAGCCAATGGGCATCTAGACCTCGACAAGGAAGGTAAACCGGTCATCCAAAAGGTATATCGCTTCGATGATCGGCTCTCTCCTTTATCTTTGTGCATCTAGGCCCGATATTATGCTTAGCGTTTGTATGTGTGCACGGTTTCAAGCCGCTCCAAAAGAGTGCCACTTGGTGGCCGTTAAAGAGAATCTTGAGATACTTAGTGCACACTCCTCATTTCGGACTTTGGTATCCGAAAGGATCCTCCTTTGAACTTATTGGCTATTCCGATGCGGATTATGCTTTGGTTGTAAAGTGGATAGGAAAAGTACCTCTGGAACCTCGCCAATTCTTGGGTAGGTCCCTAGTCTCGTGGTCTTCCAAGAAACAAAATTCCGTAGCCTTATCCATCGGAAGCCGAATACATAGGCTGCCGGGAGTTGTTGTGCCCAACTACTTTGGATGAGACAAACCTTGAGTGATTATGGCCTTTCCTACAAAAGCGTTCCACTTTTGTGTGACAATGAGAGTGCCATAAAATTGCCAACAATCTGTACAACACTCCCGAACAAAACACATTGATATTCGCCATCATTTCCTAAGAGACCACGCAACAAAAGGCGAAATTGATATCCAACATGTGAGCTCAAATGATCAATTAGCCGATATTTTTACCAAGCCCCTTGACGAGAAAAGGTTCTGTGAATTGAGAAGTGGACTAAATATCTTAGATTCTCGTAACGTGGCTTGACATGTGCTCATATTGGTTGGTGAATGAAAAATGAATTTCAAAACTTATTCATCTTTTTCTTTGAAATTATCTTGTGTTGTTGGTTCTTAATCCTCGGATCGCATCATTGCCATGTGACTATAGCTTGTTTGCTTGATTGCTAGCTAGTCACATGGTAGATGGATGCCCTAGGACTCCTCTCTATCTCTCTCCGCGGGTCTCCGAAGCTTCCCTTGAAAAATTCCTTTCCTAACCGAGCTGAGCAACCCGGACTGTCCGGTATTCAATCCGGAATCTCCGGACTGTCCGGAGTCTCCGGACTAATTGTCCGGACTCTCCGGGTTGGGCCGGAGTCTCCGGACTGAAAATCCGGAGTCTCCGGGTTGGGGCGTTCGGTTAAACCCCTTATCCCGCGGTTTTCTCTTTTCTTATTTCCTTCGTGCGCCTCTCCTCTCCGTGGGTCTCTCAAGGCTAGGGCGTGGAGTCCTCCATCTTCTTGGGATCTTGGACTCCTTCTCCTTCTTGGATTGGAGATTGTGGTAAGGATCCCTTTTGCCCTAACTTTTTTCTTTCGGGTTTGGTTCAATTTCTCGGTTCTTAGGGCTTCTCCGTGTGTTTCATCTCTCGTAGGGCGCCGATTGTCTCGTCGTTGCCCTCAAGATCGGAGGTTCGTTCAATCCTAACTCACCCGCATTCTTGATTTCTCAATTCATCGTGAGGTGCGTTCCGTTGTGTGCCCTAACTCCATGAAATTCCCTTTCTAGATTGTGCCTAGTCATTTGTTGTTCTTCCTTAAGGCACTCTAGATTCGTTTCATGCCATTTTGGGGGTTGTTTTCCCCAAATCTCATGCGCCCGTGCGTATGCTCTGGCCGATCCGGAGTGTCCGGACTCTGGGTCCGGAGTCTCCGGGTCCATCCGGAGTGTCCGGGCTTTTTGTCCGGAGTCTCCGGGTTGGGTGGTTCGGCCAGGTTCCATTCTTCGCTGTTTTCTTGTCGCCTCTCGGCTAATTCTATTCTTTCGCTCTATACGGTCGAGATGGATCCTCCTCCGCAGCCTTCTCGGTAGCAGCGATCCTCCTCTGCCGCCCGTCTGGTGGCGGTGATCCCGCCAGGGGCTCGTCTCCGCGGCCTCCGCAGAAAAAGCAAAGGATTGGAGTGGCCAAAGACCCACTTCGGACCTCGAGGCCAGCTAGCATCGTCGGGAGTCACACATCTGTCTCCTCCTCCTCGATCGGCTCGATCCAGATGAGCATCCAGCAGATACTCATGCCAGGCTTCGTGATCGAGAAAGGAGCGAGTTTCGTGCTACAGGCGTTTCATTGGTCCTTCAGCCAAGGCCAAGCTTGTGTGGAACTACCCAATGTGCGTGAATCCAATGAGGATCATCGATTATCGGACAGGATCTGGAAAAGGAAAAGCTATTGTCGAGCACAGAAAGAAGGATCCTCTCGAGCTTCACCAGGATGAGTATGTGGACCGCCGGTTTTGGAACCGGTTTCAGTCAGACTTCTACGAGACGGTCCTATACCCACTTGAGCACCCAGTTGTCAGGATGAAGACCATTGATTGGGAGTATATGGCAGCAGCTAACAATCCAGTTTTCACTCAGATCATTGAGATTTGTGAGCTGCATCAGATTAAGAATCTCATGGCATTCAAGTATGACTGGAACAATGAGGTTATCATGCAATTCTATGCCACTTTGTACTTTGACAAGAATGATGAGGCCATTTGGTGGATGACAGACAAGATTTGGTATGTGGCTAGCAAGAAGAGGTTTGCCAGAGTCCTCAATCTCAGATACAACGACAGCCCAAAGCTTCACTTCAAGAAGGTGATGACTGCCGAGGAGATTGAGTCACTTTATGACACCTCGAGGAGCTTCACAGTTGGGACCATCAAGGGTCTGAAGGATGTTCCAGCTGTGCTCAACAGGCTGTTGAGGGTCACTCTTTGGCCCAAGGAGGGAGATGCTTCTGCCATCAGTTCCTATGGAAGGAACTTGCTGTTTCATCTCGTCGAGCGCACCCACTCGTTTGACATTGTCGATTTCATGTGGGAGACGATGAGGCAGAATGCGCAGAGCAACATGGCCAGCTGCAGCTATGCACCCTTTGTGATGACCTTGATCTCTTCAGTGAGCGGTCTCAAGTTTGTCAGAGATGAGGAGCATCTTGCTTACAAGGTTCGACCTCCTTCGCTCATACCGCCTCTGGTCCAGCTTCCTCGAGAGGACTCGTCGTGGTCGCGCGGCCTCCACCTCCGCGTCGCTCTGCTGTGCCTCCTCCCGTTCTCCTCTCGAAAGCGGGCCGAGGTCCCGAGCGGCACTCTTGAGGATGCTCAAGCATGTCTTCCTCCTCTGCCGTGACATCTCCGCCAGAGAAGGTGATGAGCAGCAGATCAAGAAGAATGGTCAGACATCCGCAGATCCGCCGCCACAATGGCGCAGCGATTTCTCCTAGCGACTCTTCCGGTCTTCCGAGGAGAGTAGCGATGCCACTCCGCAGATCGCTGTTTGGCATCACTTCTTGGCTGCTTCTCCTCCTCCTGCGATTGACTCCGGCGAAGTTTTCAGTCTGGCGACGAAGGCGACGACGAGTGATCTCCCGTGTCCTCCCCTCCTTTTGGTGTCTTGATGCCAAAGGGGGAGTGATTCTTTAGAGTCGTTTTCCTTAGTCGTCCTTTTTCTTTTTTTTTTTCTTGTTTGCTGCTGCTAGTGGACTTGTTTTGTGTTTCGAGAACTCATTATTCCTGTATTGTCATTATTGCTTATTATGCATGATTTGTCTTGAGATACTTGTGTTGTATTCTCTCTGCTTTGTGTTTGAGGAGCTCTCGGTTTATTTCTCGTTAAATATGTGCATTCGATTCCACTCAATTCTTCTAATGCACACATTTAGGGGAGCTCCTTTTATCTCGATTTGCTAAAGTCTATTTCATATCCTTTTTATTTTCTTTGTTAATTGTGTTGTCATCAATACACCAAAGGGGAGATTGAAAGTGCATCTAGGCCCCTCAATTTGTTTTGGTGATTAATGATGACACAATTAAAGAGATCTAATGTTTTATCCAAGAATCTGCAGAGATCGAGATCTTATCGAGCTTGGAACGACATTGACGCCCCCTACAACTACTTAAAATCAAAAAGACGGCATCAAGACCAAAGTTGTAATAATTTTATTTATTTGTGTCTTAAGGATAGCCGTACTATTAAGAGGGTATGACGAAATCGACTTTAGGATGTGCATGTGCTCAACATCATTTCTTGCATCTCTAATTAGCACTCCTACATTTGGTTTTGAAAAGTTTCAAATTAAAACCGGCCCAGGTAACCGAGTCTCGGTTTCGGCCGAGTCTCGGATTCAATCCGAGTATCCGGACATTTGGTCCGAGTCTCCGGGTTGGACCTCTCGGTTGCCTCGATTCACTGGTCCGAGTATCCGGACATTTGGTCGAGTCTCGGATAACCCGAGTCTCCGGGTTATTTGTCCGGACACTCGGCTGTTCAAAAACAGGAGTAACGGCTAGTTTTCAAAAAGGGTATTTAAAGCCTCCACTCCACTCCAACGGCTAGGATCTCTATTGAGCTCATTCATAGCAGCATTCAAGCCATTCCTAACCATCTCTAAGCATTCAATAGAGCCCTCACTTCCTCCCACCAATTAATTTGGTTGTTGATTCTTTTGGTGAGGAGAGGAAGAAGCAAAGTGCTAGGTGCATTTATTTCTAGTTGTTGAGCACTAGTTCATCCTCCAAGCGATTCTTCGTGGTACTTTTACTCTTGGAGGTTGAAGGTCTCCTAGACGGATAGGAGTCACCGGGAGCTACCAACTTGTGTGGTGAGCCCCGGTCGTTTGTGAAGGCGAGTCTCGCCTCCGAAAGGAAAGGGACAAGAAGTGAAGCCGGCGAGTGCATTTGTGCAACACCGGGAGGAAAGCGGGTTGAAAGAGACCCCGGCTCAAGTGTGACCGAGCCACCTCAACGGAGACGTAGGATTCCCTTCAAGAATCCGAACTTCGGTGAAAAATCGCGTCTCTCTCTCTCTCTTTTACTTCCTAGTCTTGCTCCTTGGATTTGAATTTGTTAAGTTAGATCTAGCTCTTTGCTTAGCTTTAAATTCAAATCCTTTCTAAGCAATTGTCTAGGTTGTTCTTGCCTTCCTTTTCTAGTAATTTATTGTGCTTGCTAGAGTAGTTTTTGTTGCGCTCCCGAGCCAGCTAACCCGGAGAGTCCGGTCCCAATACCGGAGACTCCGGACAAGCCGGAGTATCCGGACCAAATACCGGACAGTCCGGGTTGACCTGCTCGGGTGTTTTTATTCCGCTGCGTAAATTTTATTCCGCCTATTCACCCCCCCTCTAGGCGACATCGTTGGGCCTTTCAAAAGTACTTTACTATTTCGATGAGTATGATTGTGTTATGTACTAATGTTGAGACTGTGTGCACTAGCGTGATCCTGGACTAGTGCTGAATACACAGAGGGTCCGGATTTGCAAATTCGGGTCCCGACAGAGGTGGTATCAGAGCCATACTGACTGTAGGCTCACCCATAGTTAGAATGGTCGTAGTGAGGATAAAATCTATTTTTTAAAAGTTAAAATTTATCAAGATAATAAATGAAATCTTGCCTTATCCCCCTTCTCTCTTTTCTTACCCCTTGCTGAATTTTCCCTTACTCCCATCACAAATTTGAAAATTTTGAGTTCTTACGTGAGCATTTTGTGGCAGATGGAGGGAGAGATCAACTACGTCGATCTTGAGGTTGGCCACGCCGCGGAACTTTGGAGTATGCTGCAGTTTCTCGGAGATTTTGAGAAGCCACAATATCAAGTGACCGTCATCAGACAAGCGAGGTTGATTAAGGCTTGTGATGTGAAGATTACAATACATGCCGGGAAGAAGGGCAAAGGCAGACGTCCGATCTACTGCACCGCCAGGAGGTCTACCATGCAGATGGGGATCCAGGAGGCATCACGACAAGCGATGCGACACATTGCCTGCATCTGCACTAGCGAACTGGAAGGCACGGTGATCCGCTACCACCTGCACAGCAATAACCTTCTTGTCCTGAGCTGGATATAGGATGAGAATGCTACGGTCACACAGCTGGCATGACTCGCTATCAACCAGGAGGATGTGCTCGATGATACAAGCAAGGAGCTACAGAAGGCTCGCAAGGAGGTCACGGCCGAGAAGACAAGATGGCGGGAGACTCAAGAGTGTGTGTCCCACCTTGACGAGTTGGAGATGGCGTTGTACGGACCAGGACCAGAGCCAGTACTCGAGCTACACGAGCCAGACCTGGAGGAGCCAGAGCTTGAGGAGGACACCGCTTCTTCGACTACCACAGTTGCAGGGCATGGCGATTGTTTCGCGCCGATGCCGTCGCACCCGCACCCAGGCAGAGGAGGTTTTCTCGATGAGTGAGCGTAGGTTTTTAGAAGTTGAGACTCCTTCGTCGAGTCGCATCATAGAATAAAGAGTCACCCTTTAGGCGTTAGACTCCAGTGTGCTAGTTTAATTTGGATTTTCATTGAATGCTGAGTGTGCAGTATGTGTTGCAAGGCCTTTAGGCATTGTAAGCAACCATACCAAGTTATTATTGATAATTAATAGAAGTTGGATTTTGAGTTACACCTTTCGCCCCGCATAGCTCTCTACTACTTGTCTACTCATGTTTCCCTCTCGTCTCTAAAACTTGGAACAATCGACAGATGGTGAACACTCGTGGAAACCTTGGAGGCAATGGGAGTGGTTCTCGTCCAGCTGGAAACCCCAATGATGGAGCACCTGCACCCCAGGCAGCACCACAAGTGGACATGCAGAACTTTGGAGCTTTCCTTGCTGCTCAGACTCAGCTGATGCATGCAATGATGCAACAGATGCAACAGATCACTGCTCAAGCCACTACCAACCAGAATAATCCAGTTAATCATGGACAGCTTCAGAATTCCAGGCTGTCAGAGTTCATGAGGACTCATCCGCCCACTTTCTCTGGGAATGCCAATCCGCTAGAAGCAGATGATTGGTTGAGATCGATTGAGAGGAAGCTGCACATCACCAAGTGTGGGGGAAATGAGAGTGTTATATGCATCCCACCAGCTAGAAGGGACTGCAGCTGAATGGTGGGAGAACTTTTGTGCTGCACATGAGAACCCACAGGATATCACTTGGGAGGAGTTTACTGCCTCTTTTCGTCAGTATCATGTGCGGGAAGGAATTATGGACCTTAAGAAGGAGGAGTTTAGGGCACTGAAGCAAGGTAATCAGCTTGCACGCTATGCGCCTGAAGACGTAGCGACGAACAAGGCCAGGTAGTCTCATTTCCTGAAGTGACTGAACTCTGGACTGCAAGTGGGACTGATCACCCACACCTTCCCAGATTTCCAGGAGTTGGTAACAAGGCGCTCATTTTGAGGACAAGCGTAAAGAACTAGATGAGAACCGGAAACGCAGGATGCAACAGCAGGGATCACGCCAGGGAGCACAATAGTGTTTGAGGGTTGCACCGAATCAGTTCTTCAGATTCCAGCCGCAGAATGCAGCAAGAACACCGTCACCAGCACCGAGACCCGTTAATCAGAATTATCAGACCCCAACTCAAACCAGGAACCCTGCATCGAGCAATCAACCAGGAGCAGTGAAACGCTGCTATACATGCAATGAGTCAGGACATTTCTCCAACAGTTGCCCCAAGAAGACAGCAGGAGTGACCCCATTCCGCTTCAACCTGGGATCTACGCCAACCAAGACACCTGCACAGCCAGGAGCTACAACTCAGACCGTAGTGAGAGGCCAAGTCAACCATGTCACCGCAGATGCACTGCAGAATGCTACAGACGTCATACTGGGTAAGTTACTTGTTAACTCAGTACCTGCAACAGTTTTGTTCTACTCTGGAGCTTCGCATTCATTTGTTTCTCGAGATTTTGTTTCTAAGAATGATTTGGAGATTATAGATCTTAAGTGCATGCTTATAGTTCAAACCCCTGGGTCAGAACTCCGATCTCAAGTAGGATGTTCTGGGGTGAGAATAATGGTAGATGGGGTAGAGTTCCTAGCGAACCTTACTATATTGGGAACCCAGACCTTAGATGTTATTTTGGGAATGGATTGGTTATCTAAGCACAAGGCCGTGTTGGACTGTGGGCGAAGGATTATCTCAGTTGAGAGCCCATGTGGAAGAAAAGTGGAATTTCAAGCGACCGCCATTCGTGATGGACAGTTGATGGTCAACAGTGTGAAGGCAATCAGCATAGAGGATGTTTCAGTGGTGAATGACTATCCGGATGTATTTCCTGAAGATTTACCTGGTATGCCACCAGACAGAGACAGAGTTTGTGATAGAGTTGGTACCTAGAACGGCACCCATAGCCAAGAGACCTTACCGGATGTCCACCGAGGAATTGGTAGAGATGAAGAAACAGCTTGAAGAGTTGATGGAAAAAGGATTCATTAGACCTAGTTCGTCGCCATGGGGAGCGCCAGTTCTGTTCGTCAAGAAGAAGGACGGAACTTTCAGAATATGCATAGACTACCGTGCACTCAATGAAGTCACTGTGAAGAACAAGTACCCACTACCTAGGATCAATGATCTGTTTGACCAGCTGAGAGGAGCTGGAGTTTTCTCCAAGATCGATCTGAGATCGGGATATCATCAGCTGAAGATCCGATCAGAGGATATTCCGAAGACCACATTCTCGTCAAGATATGGACATTATGAGTTTACTGTTATGTCCTTCGGTCTGACGAATGCGCCAGCTTATTTCATGAATACGATGAAAAAGGTTTTCATGGAGTACCTGGTTAAGTTTGTCGTCGTGTTCATAGATGACATACTCCTTTACTCCAAGTCAAGAGAAGAGCACGCAGAACATTTGAGGCTAGTTCTGGATAAGCTGAGGGAACAGTAACTCTTTCATAAGTTCAGTAAGTGTGATTTTTGGAAAGACAAGGTGGAATTTCTTGGACATGTGATGACCGCAGAAGTAGTCATCGTTGATCCGAGCAAGGTAGAAGCCGTGTTGCATTGGGAGCAGCCGAAGACCGTGACCCAGATTCGGAGTTTTCTTGAAATGGCTGGTTACTACCGCCGCTTCATTGAAGGCTTTTCGACGATTGCTAGACCTCTCACGCAATTGTTGAAGGAGAACAAGTTTGCATGGACGCCGGAGTGCGAGAAGGGATTTCAGGAGCTGAAGAAGCGATTGACATCAGCACCGGTGTTAGTTTTACCGGACGTCAATCAAAGCTTTGACATTTATTGTGATGCATCGCGCCAATGGCTTGGATGTGTGCTGATGCAGAATAGAAAGGTTGTTGCTTATGCATCAAGGCAGTTGAGGCAGCATGAGGAGAATTATCCGACGCATGACCTAGAGTTAGCTGCAGTAGTGCATGCTTTAAAGTTATGGCGTCATTATTTGATCGGAAATATATGTGAGGTATATACGGACCATAAGAGCCTTAAGTACATATTCACTCAGTCGGATCTAAATATGAGGCAAAGAGATGGTTGGAGTTGATCAAGGATTACAATGTCGGAATCCATTACCATCCCGGAAAGGCCAACGTGGTGGCCAATGCTTTGAGTCGGAAAAGCCATACTGTGAATATGTTGATAGCCACGAGTCAGGATGAGCTATGCCAGGATTTTCAGAGAATGCAGATTGAAGTGGTACCAGAAGGATTTTTGGCCGCTTTAGAAGTAAAGCCTACCCTAGAAGAATAGATCTGAGAAGGACAGAAGGATGATGACAAGGTCCAGCGAATCAAGTTCAAGATGGAGGAAGGCAAAGCAAAGGACTTCAAGCTAGATGAGCAAGTCACGTTATGGATGAAGAATCGTATTTGTGTGCCAACAAGAAGGAGCTGAAGCAGTTGATCCTAGAAGAAGCCCATGACTCCAAGTATTCCATTCACCCCGGAAGTGCCAAGATGTATCAGGACTTGAAGGAATGGTTCTGGTGGCCAAGCATGAAGCGTGAAGTTGCTGAGCATGTTGCATTGTGCGACGTATGCCAGAGAGTCAAGGCAATGCATCAGAGACCCGCGGGATTGCTACAGCCGTTGAAGATACCTGAGTGGAAGTGGGAGGAAATCGGAATGGACTTCATTACCGGTTTGCCTAAAACTCAAGGAGGGTATGACTCCATATGGGTTATAGTGGATCGCCTGACTAAGGTCGCTCATTTTATCCCTATGAAGACCACTTACTCGGGAGACAAATTAGCAGAGCTGTATATGACCAGGGTCGTCTGTTTGCACCGAGTGCCAAAGAAGATTGTATAGGACAGAGGTACCCAATTTAAATCAAGGTTCTGGAATAAGCTGCATGAAGCCATGGGGACCCGTTTGAACTTCAGTACAGCATATCATCCGCAGACGGATGGACAGACCGAAAGAGTAAATCAGATTTTAGAGGATATGCTGAGAGCTTGTGCATTGGCTTATGCTACCTCTCGGGATAAGAGTCTGCCGTATGCTGAGATCAGCTACAATAACAGCTATCAGGCAAGTCTACAGATGTCACCTTTTGAGGCACTGTATGGTCGACCCTGTCGGACGCCATTGAACTAGAATGAGACAGGTGAACGCCGTGTTTTTGGACCGAACATTCTTCAAGAAGCTGAGGAGCATATTGCTATGATCCGAGAAAGGCTAAAGATAGCCCAATCGAGGCAGAAGAGTTATGCCGACAACCGTCGCCGAGACCTGAGCTTTGAACCGGAAGACTTCGTGTATCTCAGAGTTACGCCACTCAAGGGAGTCAAGAGGTTCCATGCCAAAGGGAAGCTCGCACCGAGATATGTTGGGCCATTCAAGATTTTGAGCCGCAGAGGTGAAGTGGCATACCAGCTGGAGTTGCCGCAGTCGTTGGCAGGAGTGCATGATATATTCCATGTATCCCAACTGAAGAAGTGTCTCCGAGTGCCCGATGAACAAACACCTTTGGAGTCAAATGATCTGCAAGAAGATCTGACTTACCAGGAGCACTCGGTGAAGATTTTGGATACCATGGACCGAGAGACAAGAAATAAGTCAACCCATTTCTGCAGGGTTCAGTGGAGCAACCACGCCGAGAGTGAAGCAACTTGGGAGCGTGAAGAGGATTTGAAGAAAGAGTTTTCGAACCTATTCCTTAGTTAGCCTTAAATTTCGGGGACGAGATTCTGTTAAAGGGGGGAGGTTTGAAACACCACAATTTTTGCTTTTCATGAATTTAAATGTCATTTTGCACTTTTGTGAATTTTTGGAATTTTTTGGAATTTATTTGGATGATATTTGGATTTATTCTCTTTTGAGATAATTAAATAAATAAAAGTTTCAAATAAAGTTTTGTTGGAAATACTTTATTCAAGTCCCAAATGCCCTAAAATATTCTCTAGAATTTTTCTGGAATTTTTCTGAGTATTTTGCTATTTTTCTCGAATTAAATGAATTACTGGAAATTATTTTAATTATTTAATCGCTGGAAAATCCAAGTGGGTTTGTACTATTCCACCGACCGAGCCCGAGTCGGACTCGAGTCCGAGTCCGACTCGAACCCAAATCGAGCCACGTCCGAGCCGAACCCAGTATGCCGAAACCCTAAATGTCTCGACCGTTGGATCTTGATCCAACGGCCGAGATTGAGCCACGTCACCCGAGCCCGAGTCCGACCGAGCCAACCAAGTCATTGAGTCGGACCCGAGCCCAAACCGCGCGACCGTTGGATCTTGATCCAACTGCTCTCGCTGAGCCACGTCGCCTAATCCGAAATGGATTCGGATTCCGCCGCAACCGCCTGGTGGACCTCGGTCTCCACGAGATTCACGGAAGTCGAGGCCCCTATTTATTGCGCCGCCGCCGCCAGCATGTAGCCCACTTCCTTGCGCACCCGTAGCCCCAACCCACGCCGGTCAAGCCGCCACCGCCTGCCCGCGAGAGCTCGCCGTAGTTGGATTAGGTTTCCGTCGCGTTCTTCGTCAGTTTCCGCCGCCGTTAAGCCCAGATCCAGAACCGCAAGGTCGGGACACATCGGGAGGGACCACTCACGTCGCCGGAATCGCGCCCAAACGCCGTCGGGCGTGTCGTCGTCTCCGTCTCCGGCCGCCCCCGCTCCGCCGTGCCATCGCCGCCCCCGCGAGCTCCGTGCACCGTTGGATCTTCATCGGACAGCTACGGTGAGTCCACGTTTCCCCGACACCGTAGAAACCAGATTAGATCTGGACCGTTGGATCAAGATCCAACGGCCCACGTCCGTCCACGTCACCGCAACGAAATCCACGTTGCGGTGGTTGGATCCAATCGCGACCGTTGGATTTAGATCCAACGGCCGGGATCGAGCCACGTAGCCCAGGACCGCACCGTGCTAGGGTTAGTCTCAGCCGTTAGATCTAGATCGTACGGCCCAGATTAACCGCGTTAACCCAAACGCGTAAAACCCAGATCCAATCCGCGCCGTCAATTTTCAAATCAACGGTCGCGATTGAGCCACGTGTACCCTAGCCGCGTCGCACCGTGCGCGTGCGCAAGCGTGCGTGTCACTGACACGCCGGGCCCGCGTGTCAGCGACCGAACCAAACCGCACCGTGACGTCACCCATGACATCACCGGTGAGGCCCGCATGTCAGGGCCGTGGCCGAGCCACGCTGACGTCATTCGGCGGGCCCACATGTCAGAGGCACACGCGCCCGTGGACCGAGCCCACAGTGGACCAACCCGAACCGTGGACCGAGTCCATGGACTGGCTGACGTCAGCACGACGCAATAATTCAATTTTTCAATAGAAAAATAATTCGGTGGAAAATCAAAATTCACGCTGACGTCATGCTGATGTCATTATTCGGATTTTTCAATATAAAAATAAATAGAAAATTTTGGTTTAATGTTTAATTTGAAATTTGAAACTTCAAACGCTTATGACTTTTGCATTTTAACTCCGATTTGAACGATTCCAGTTTCTAAATTTTTATAAAATTGAGCTCTACTCAAATATAAATTTTATTTAATTTTTGGACTAAAGTTTTTCTCTGTAATATTATTTAATTGATTATTTAAACTTTAAACAATTATAACTTTTGCGTTTTAACTCCGATTTGAGCGATTCCAATTCCTAAAAATTTATAAAATTATATTCTCTCTGTTTATGGACTTTATTTGGATGTTTGAACACTTTTGTCTACTGTTTATTTATTTATTGCTATTTGCACGCTTTACGAGTAGACGTCGAAGTGCCCGAAAGCTTTGAAGGTGAAGTGTTGACCCAGGAGCCAGCTCAGGACCAAGAGCAAGTACTATTTGAAGGCAAGTTGTGCTTTGACCATGTTGATCCCATTCTTTTGAAATTATGTTGTTTCAAAGTATTGCATGCTAATTTAATTATAATTTATTTTGATCAATTCTGGGATTAGCTAACACCTAGTTGTGGTATGACACCTTGACATAGATAATTGTATGCCATGAACCCCTTGTCACCCTAGTTGTGGATTACTTAGTTGGACATTATTAAAATTGCCAACATAGGTATGTAGACCGTTGTAGTATAATGCTTAGACCTGCCACGTGGACATGACATGGTTTTGACAATTAAATGTTAATATTGACTTAATGAGATATGGAACCTGTTTTGGAGAAGAGTTATGTGTTATTGATGATGATGTTGATGGCATGTGGTGCATGGTAATCAACTGGGGGTTTGATAAATAGTTTTTCGACCGGGGCATGTGGCAAGAATGATCGGGTGGGCCAGTTGTGGCACCGGGAACGTTGATTTGGTTCTTCAGGTAGTCTTGCCCTGGTCACCCTAAGGACTTAACCTTGCAAGACTTTGAACTAAGTCAAACGTGCAACCACATGTCTGTAATGGGACGGACCTAGTTGATTAAGTTACTAATAACTTGCTTGTGGTACCTCGGGGTGTCAACTACACCTTTTGTGTAGCTTGAAAGGGGAGCGTACCAGTGCTGTGGCATGGTACCCGTCCAACGGTTTGTCGGTCCCATACTTCGCCTTTGTTAAGGGAAGGGATGGTGTAGGGCAAAAACCAGAGAGGTCCACTTGTGTAGTTAGAAGTTTTCGAAAGACTTTGTTATGGACACTCGCCTCTGTGGTGTTTGGCTGTATCTGTGGGTAAAGTACATAACCTCTGCAGAGTGTAAAATCTATTCGAATAGCCGTGTCCGCGGCATTGGACATTGCTCGGGGATTACAGTCAAGGGTTAGTTAGACTATCATGAAAACAACTTGGACTTGGAGAAGTTTGATCGGGTTTAAATGATGATGTTGATGGAAATGTGGATTAGGAAAGGAAAGAATGTTTATTTAACTCCTGGAAAAGTTATTGATGTTATATACTTGTTTTTACTGCTTTCAAATCTACTTACGCTACTCGTAAAATGTTGTTTTACTGCAAATGTACCATGAGCCATTCCTTTGTACTAAGCCATGCATGTAGAATATTAGCTTGCATTCTGTGCATGACCTGCTAAGTACCAAGTACTCACCCTTGCCACAATACAACATCAGTTGAAGAAGAGTCAACAGCAGCTTTGGAGGAAGAGATCCAGGAGGAGCCGATGAACTAGGGAGAGAGCCCAGTCAGTTGCCTGTGGCATATTGGTTGGCGCCACGCGTTTTTCTTATATTCCGCTGCAAGTTAATTTGATTACGATTTTAGCCTTGCGAGGCGTGCTTTTGTAACTTGACCATAAAGGTTGAGTAACCGGTTATATCTCTTTTTCAATAAAGTACTTTACTATTTCGATGAGTATGATTGTGATATGTACCGATGTTGAGATTGTGTACACTAGCGTGATCCTGAACTAGTGCTGAATACACAGAGGGTCCGGATTTGCAAATCCGGGTCCCAACACCTTTTAACGTCTCTTCTCATCCTGGGCCAATAAAAATGGCTAGCAAGTTAATCCTCTGTCTTTTTGACACCAAAGTGTCCCATCAAAGCACCTCCATGTGCTTCCTGCAAAAGCAACAAACGAACGGACCCAGCTGGAATGCACAGCCTGTTTGCTCTAAATACAAATCCATCATTAATGAAAAATTTGTTCCAAGTTTTTCCTTCTTTACAATTCAACAATACATCTTTAAAATCATCATCATGCACGTATTGTTGTTTAATCGTCTCTAATCCAAAAATTTTGAAATCAAGCTATGACAGCATGGTATATCTTCGAGACAAAGCATCAGCAATAACATTTTCTTTTCCCTGCTTGTGTTTTATGACATACGGAAAAGATTCAATGAATTCAACCCACTTTGCATGTCTACGATTAAGTTTAGCTTGGCTTCGAATATGCTTTAATGATTCATGATCAGAGTGAATGACAAATTCTTTGGGCTATAAATAATGTTGCCATGTTTCCAAAGTTCGAACTAGAGCATATAATTCCTTATCATAAGTAAATAGTTCAAACTAGGCCCACTCAACTTTTCACTGAAATATGCAACAGGTTTTCCTCCTTGTATGAGCACACCACCCAACCCGATTCCACTAGCATCACATTCTAATTCAAAAGTCTTAAAAAAAGTCTGGTAGTTGGAGTAAGGGTGCATGGGTTAACCTATCTTTCAAAGTATCGAAGGCATCTTCGTGTGCTTTACCCCAAACAAATGGCACACCCTTCTTGGTGAGTTCATTCAACAGTGCGGCGATTGTGCTGAAATCCTTCACAAAGCGACGGTAGAACCCAGCAAGTCCTAGAAAACTTCGCACCTGTGTGACCGTGTTAGGAGTCGGCCAACTCTGTATTGCTTCAACCTTGGCTTGATCAACTTCAATCCCCTGTGGAGCAACAACATAGCCAAGAAAAGAGACTCGATCCGTGCAAAAGGTGCACTTCTCAAGGTTACCAAATAAACGCGCATCTCGTAAAGCATTAAAAATAGCACACAAATGGTTAAGATGTTCCTCTAATGACTTTCTGTAGATCAAAATGTCATCAAAATATACCACCACAAATTTTCCAATGAAAGCACGCAAAACCTCGTTCATCAATCTCACGAAGGTACTAGGTGCATTAGTTAACCCAAAAGGCATTACTAACCACTCATATAGTCCGAACTTAGTTTTAAATGCCGTCTTCCATTCATCTCCTAACTTCATGCGAATCTGGTGGTACCCACTACGCAAATCAACTTTAGAGAACATAATAGAGCCACTTAATTCATCAAGCATATCGTCTAACCTAGGAATAGGGTGACGATATCTAATGGTGATATTATTAATTGCTCTACAATCAACACACATGCGCCATGTTCATCTTTTTTAGGCACTAAAATGACGGAACAGCACAAGGACTAAGAGATTCACATATGTACCCTTTATCTAGGGATTCTTGAACTTGGCGTTGTATCTCTTTAGTTTGTTCTGGATTGGTTCTATATGGTGCTCCATTGGGCAAGCACCTTTCAATTTAATCCCATTTTTCTTCTCAACATCAGAGTTAAATTCTTTCTTTTTAGGTTGCTCAATCCCCTTTGCTACAATTTGGTTCTCACTCTTTGCATTCTCTCGAATTTTCTCTTTGCTAGCCCTAGCAATCTCATCTTTTAAAATAGCTTCAGGAGTCATAGGATGCAACACAATTTTCCTTTCTTTATGCACAAAAGAGTATTGATTGGTTCTATAGAATGCATAGAGTCCTTATCATATTGCCAAGGTAGACCTAACATAGAACATGCTTGCATAGGTACGACATCGCAATCAATAAAGTCAAGATATGAACCAATAGCAAATTGTACTCTCACCAACCGTGTTACCTTTACCTTACCACTGTTGTTGAACCATTGGATGTAATAAGGCTGAGGATGCGGTCTGGTGTTAAGTGAGAGCTTCTCGACCATGTCGGAGCTGGCGAGGTTATTGCAGCTTCCGCCATCAATAATCACACGGCAGGCGCGTTCCTTGATCACACATTTGGTTTGGAACAAATTGTATCGTTGATTTTTCTCCGCCTTGCCCATTTGTACGCTCAACACACGTTGCACAATGAGACTCTCATAGCGATCTGCATGCTCAGCGTCAATGTGCTCTTCTACTTGATTAAGCTCATCCTCACTTCCTGCATGGTTAGCTGCAAGCATAGCATAGGTATCTTCGCCTAAATCACTAGCAGAGGAATACTCACCATTATCCTGCACAATCAGTACCTGTTTGCTTGGACATTCACTCCTCATATGGCCATACCCTTTGCATTGATGACATTGAACATCTCTCGTTCTCCCTGTTGAAGCAACAGAAGAACTCTTGGCGGGTGTTTGGACGGGTCCCTTTGACGCCTCAGGGGGCCTAGATGTTGGACCGGACGACGAAGAACGCAGCTTATTGTTGGGGGGAAGTCCTGTAGTTTGGCGACTCGTGGGAGCAGCAGATGTACGGGGAGACCAAGTGCTAGCACGGCCTGCAGAAACGTTAATCCTGGTGTTTGCGCGTCGCCCTGCACTTCTCTTTCAACTTTGCAAGCAAGATAAAATAAACGAGTGATAGAATTGTATTCTTTGTAATCTAGAATGTCCTGAATTTCACGGTTCAACACACCCATGAATCTAGCCATAGAAGCCTCCTCATCTTCGTCTAATCCACAACGAAGCATTCCTATTTGCAACTGCTGGTAATAATCTTCTACGCTTTGACTACTTTGTCTTAATTGTTGCAATTTATTTAACAGATCACGCGCATAATATGATGGAACAAATCTAGCTCGCATGATTCTTTTCAAATCATCCCAAGTTTGAGCAGCATTTGGATTTTTACGGCGATACTCACTCCACCAAATTGAAGCAAAATCAGTGAATTCACTAGTAGCAGCCCTAACCCTTTTGTTCTCAGGAAATTCATGGCAAGTAAATTTTTGATCAGTAGCTAATTCCCAAGTAAGGTATGCATCAAGATCGTAATTACCATCAAAAGGTGGAATGGTGAATTTAATCTTTCGTAGTGAATCATCACTATTATGTACCTCACGGTGCGGTGGCAAAGGACCCATGCCATGGCGATTGCGACGGAGCTGACGTCGTGGACGAGCGTTTATGTCATCAACCTCGGTGTCAGCAGAATAGTCATCCTCGTTCTCACCTGCTGCACTGCCCAAGGCACCATGGTTGTGGTGGTCTCTTGGAGCATTAACATCATCAGCAGGAGGTGCACGCCCAAGGACATCAAGCCGCCTCAAAATATCAGCGAGAGACGTCTCCACCGTTGCAAGCTTGTCGTTGGTGTTGATTTGAGCCGCCTCCAAACCACCTAGGCGCTCATTAGTAACCCGCACATCCTCATCAAGGCCTTCTGTGCGTAGCATCACTTGGCGCTCAAAGTGTTGGATGATGCCCTTGGTGCGAGGATGATCACCTCGTGAAGATGAGACTTTCTTATAGCATCTCCAACAAGGACCCCTAAAATAGGTCCTCTATTTTGGATCTAGGGACTCCTATTTTTTGAAGCCCTATTTTCAGAGCACAAGTCTAGCAACAGTCCCTAAATTTCAGTCCCTATTTTACTTTTTTTTCTATTTTGACATATCCGCTATGTATAATCTTCATTTAACACGACTAAAATTCAATCAAAAATATTGGTAATACATAAAACATAAGCATATTAACATTTACAATTTAAAAACATGATATTTCAAATTTAAATTTAAAATTTTCAAAACATGATAAATAGATAAATAGAAACTCCGAACAATGAATCAAACTACGAAGCGCTGTAAATTGCCCACAAATGCTCAATAAGACCATCTCGAAGCCTCTCATGTATTTCCCTGTCTTCAATCTCTTGGTGTATTTAGGGGCCTCCTAATTTTGGGGCTGAGGAGGCAAATTTAGGGACCTCCTAATTTTAGGGGCTTGAGTCGGGGCCATGCTGAATCTATTTTTGTTAATACACTCCCTATTTTATGGTTTAGGGGCTCGTTTAGGGGCTCTGCTGGAGATGCTCTTAGGCACTACATCCTTCGGAAAGGAGCCTACAATAACCCTAACCAGGGTTTGAAAAACCAACAAAAACCATTCGAAAATAGCGAATTTCGATCTTACTACTCTGGCTCGAAAAGCAAAACAATTCAGCTTACCAGTTAAATTCAAAAAAAAATTAAAAAATATTAACCAAAAATTCCCTAAAAATTCCTCACCGCCTTGCGTGTCCACAAATTCCACTTGATCGACAGTGTTATGGTCCGGTCTATTATACCCACGGTCTATCTTCGGACCGGACCAACTGCACCTGCACTTAATTCGCCTCAGAATACCCATGGGTCCAGATTTGGACCCAGACCTGGACCCATCGGGTCGGGTACCCACGGGTACCCGGACCCATGGGTATTTCTGTCATCCCTGCTACCATCGCCCGGGTGAAGAATTGTTTTAAAAAAAACAAGTTGATTTTTTTTTCTTGAATGTAAACTTCCTCCAATTCAAGTTGATTTCATCATAATCTAGTTGGTTGGTTTTTTTTGGATGTGAGTTGGATTTCCTCGAGATGAAATTTTCTTATTTAAAATTTTTTAAGTTGAAATTTTCTATGTTGAATATTTTTAAGTTGAATCTCGTCAAGTCGAAACTTTTTTTATGTTGGAGGGGAGGGAAGGGATTGGGAAGGGGGAGACATGCAATGTACTCCTCTGGTGAGGAGGCTACGGCAAGTTGCCACATGAATGGCGCAAAAGTGGAGATGACGATTCGTGCAACTCATGTAAGGTGAAGCTACTCAAAGATTAGTTACAATTTCGTACGATTAGTCATTATTTACATTGAAAAATAATTGATTATCCCATTGTTCACTGGCTACGCCTACATGCGTGCAAGATTCCTGTGATTTCTAGTAGTTCGTGCTCCACAGTCTTGGGCTTGTGTGAATTATCCCGATTTATTATTATGTTTCTACCATTGGTCGGGCAACGAATTGGAGTTTTGAAGTTTCGGATCTCCTCTCCCAAGCACACGAGTCGCATCAACCCTTGTATATGTTCACAGCTACTTGGCTGGTACTGTATGCAATCAAGCTTTCTGTGCAATCATAGTATAATCCAACTAAACATCATCAAATAATATTTTTAAAAAATAGTAGATATACTTAAAGGTATACTCCACTTATGTATAAAATTTTAAATTCATACAGGTGGAGTAAGTTTAAAAGTACATCTGCAACTTTTCTTCAGAATTTTTGTGACAATTGTATAGTTGTAGTGCACTTGATTGCATTCAATACCTTCCGGTTACCCTCCTACATCCATCATACCTCGTGAAGATGAGACTTTCTTATAGCATCTCCAGCAAGGACCCCTAAAATAGGTCCTCTATTTTGGATCTAGAGACTCCTTCTATTTTTTGAAGCCCTGTTTTCAGAGCACAAGTCTAGCAACAGTCCCTAAATTTCAGTCCCTATTTTACTTTTTTTCTATTTTGACATATCCGCTATGTATAATCTTCATTTGACACGACTAAAATTCAATCAAAAATATTGGTAATACATAAAACATAAGCATATTAACATTTACAATTTAAAAACATGATATTTCAAATTTAAATTTAAAATTTTCAAAACATGATAAATAGATAAATAGAAACTCCGAACAATGAATCAAACTACGAAGCGCTGTAAATTGCCCACAAATGCTCAATAAGACCATCTCGAAGCCTCTCATGTATTTCCCTGTCTTCAATCTCTTGGTGTATTTAGGGGCCTCCTAATTTTGGGGCTGAGGAGGCAAATTTAGGGGCCTCCTAATTTTAGGGGCTTGAGTCGGGGCCATGCTGAATCTATTTTTTTAATACACTCCCTATTTTATGGTTTAGGGGCTCTGCTGGAGATGTTCTTAGGCACTACATCCTTCGGAAAGGAGCCTACCATAACCCTAACCAGGGTTTGAAAAACCAACAAAAACCATTCGAAAATAGCGAATTTCGATCTTACTACTCTGGCTCGAAAAGCAAAACAGTTCAGCTTACCAGTTAAATTCAAACAAATTTTAAAAAAATTATCCAAAAATTCCCTAAAAATAGTATTAATAGCTTTATGATCTTCGGTGTGAATTTTTTTTTTTTTTTGAAAAAAAAGAAGTTGTAAGTTCAAACTTCATTTGGTTTTGGTGATTGATTTAGATTAATGATTAATCTTTGTTTAATGACAAATCTAATCTTATTGAGACTAACATGTTTATTGAGTTACATTCAATAGTCTCATATTTGGATGGAAAATGAAAAACCAAGGTACGTATGCATATCCATTCTTGTATAAATTGCATACTTTGGAATCAAGTCTAAGTATGAATTCTCTATTGCATTAACCACAAAATGTGCATTATGTTTCCCAATCCATATATTACATGGATGCACATATCTAGGGGGAGTTCACACTTGAACTTGATGTATCGATGTATTGATCTATTCTTCACTCCATATATAAAGGATCAATACATTGAACCATATCAATTTAAATGAATGTTTAAATTGAGTTCATTTGTCTCCTAATCATCAAAGAACATTTCATCATGTGTTGATGGTGTTCTTGTGATTGATTAAGGACAAATGGAGAGTTCTTGAGTAGCATGAAGCATTAGTTGCATCATGTGCTCAAGACACATCTAAATCCAGTTAATTGATTTAGGTTGCGCTCAATCGATATAAGTGGTATCCATTATGTGTTAATGGAGTGCTTAGATGATTGAGACAACCATGCATTTTGGACTAACCATTTTTATAAGTGATGATTGAGTCAGGTTAGTTCCAAAGGTTGAAAAGAAGAAAGTTCATCATGAAGAGTTGAACAAGTTTATAGAGCTGGGTGACGATCTTGAAGATAAGATGATTGAAGATCATAAAGACTTCAAGAGAGAGCCAGAGCGATTATCCCGGGGGTACAAGTTGATTGAAGATCATAAAGACCCCAAAGGGGATTGCTTGGCGGCGGCTAAGGTATAACTAGATAGGCTAAGGATTTTCCTAGCTTTGTGTCTAGTTTTAGCGCCGTACTATTAAGAGGGGTTGAGTTCTTGCTTTAAGGTTCATCATATGTTGGTGATCTCAATCCTGTAGTCACTCGAGCTCAAATCTTATTTGGATTTGGTTTTTGCATGGAGCTAACCATTTGGCATGTGTTGCGAATGGGTGAAGCTCGTGCTTGGTTTTTGCATAAGTTCTATTTGGCATTCGTTGCAAATAGGTCAAGCTTGTGCTTGGAGTTTTCGCATTGAGCTTTGATTTGCATTAGTTGCAAATAGGATAAGCTAATGCGTTGGCTTTTGCATGAAGTTCATTTGTTTGCATGTGTTGCAATAGATGAAGCTTCATGTTTTGTTTTTTGTTTTTCAAACAAAATTCTTATTGCGTTTATTTGGTATTGCTTTGAGCTATTGTTTGCACGGGTTGCAAAAGGAGAGAGCTCAAGCAAGTGTTTAGTGCATGGTGCTAGAGAATTGCAGGAGTTGCAATTAGAGAGCCCATGTACTCTGATTTGATTTTGTTTGGTGTTTACATGAGGCTATCAATTTGCATGAGTTACAAAAGGGAGATAGCTAATGCTTTGTGGTTTATTAGTTGCATGGAGCTAGAGAATTGCAAGAGTTGCAATTAGAGAGCTCATGCACTCTTATTTGGATTTATTGCTTGCTTGAAGCTAAGTTTTGCATGAGATGCAAAATGAGGATGCTCAAGCAAATTAAGTTGATTTGGAGTTGGGATGATGCTATGATTTGCAAGTATTGCAAAAGAGAGATAGCTCATTCCTTGAGGTTTAATTGTTATTTGCATATTCGTTGTGCGAATAAACGGGAGGTCTATGGGTTCCGGTCCTGAAAGCATGTGACACTTGCACCGTGGTTTTTGCAAGTCCGTTTGGTCCTGGTTTGACCATCACATGGCTTAGAGGATAAACCTTATAGACTCTGGGTTTTATTTGCTTAATACGTTCTTCCAAATATAAACTTTGAGGTGTTTGCGAAGTGTGTTTGTCGCAAACAATTTGGAGTTTGGTTGAATTCTTTGAGCATGATTTAGTGGTGTTGCAAAAGTGTTTTTGCAACTAAGTGTGATCGTGGTTTGATCACCTTTGGCTCAAAGAATTGTTGGTTTGAAGTTTTGGAGAAAAGTTTTTAGCGAAAAACTGGTTTTTCTCCTGTGGCCAGCACTACCGGAGGTAGTAAGGCGGTAGTACCGCTGAGGCCGGCAGTACCGCTTATGGGAGCGGTACTGCCACTCAAGTCGGCACTACCGGCCCTAATACGTCGGTAGTCATTTTACAGAGAGCAGTGTGCTCTGTGGTTCAGGCCGGCACTACCGCCCATGTGGGGCCGGTACTGCCGGAGGTGCGGCAGTACCGGGGGTTTAACCCCGATAGCTTTTTAACAGAATGGGGTGTTCTGTTCTGCGTTCGAGGTAAGATCGCCCAAATGGGCCAGATCGCCACTCGAGCGACACTATCGACAGTTTGCCTGCGGTAGTGCCGGGGAACTAGCCGTTAGCCGACCGTTGGGGCTGAGGGCGGCACTACCGGCCCTATGAGTGCGGTAGTGCCGGTTTTGTCGATTTTTCAGGGTTTTTGTCCCCAACTGCTAGTTTTGGCATGGGAGGCTATATAAGACCCCCTTGGGGGGCAAGGGCATGTTGTTGATGATGTTTTGAGTATTCTTGAGCTAGGTTTAAGTTTGTGGGAGGGTTTGGATGGTTTTCTTCTCCCCAATTTGGTTTTGAGCTCAAGAGTGACCCTAATTGCATGAGTGGTAAATAGTGGGAGATTGAGAGGACCCTAGTTGCATGAGTTGCACTAGGTGATCACCGGAGACGCGGAGGTGCGATCGGTGAAGCTCGAGCGGGGTGCTCGACTTGTTGCTCTTGGAGGTGGTGACCTCCTAGGCCAGAGGCGTGGAGTGCGTCGTCTTGGAGCTCTCGAGGTTTGTGAGAAGCCCCGCGAAAGTTTGTGAAGGTTGGTGCTTAGCCTGCAGGCGGGGTAAAAATCAACTTTAGTGGATTCGAGGTGAAGGCTCAAGTGAGTGGGCCGGTCCAAAGTGAGTTGGACTTCCTCAACGTGGAGTAGGAGGGTTTTCTCCGAACCACGATAAAAAGTATTGTGTCTCTTGCCCTTTTACATTCAAGCATTTACTTTATTGCAATATTATTGATTGCTTGATTGTAATTAGAATTGCTTAGTGTAGCTTGCTTAATCAACCTAGCAATTCTAGCTTAGAGACTTAATTTAGTTAGTGCACTAGTGAGCCTAGTTAATTTAGGCTTTAATTGTCAAAACCTTAATCTTCCGCTTGCGCATAATCTTTGTGTAGGTTTTGACATAGGAGTAATTAGAGGCGATCCTCGATTAGTGAGAAGAATTTTTAAAACGCCTATTCACCCCCCCTCTAGGCGCATCCTAACCTCTGAAGTTTCGAGACATTTTTTAGCCATTCAATTATATTTAGTAGCAATATTTGTTGAATTATATTTATTGTTGAAATATATTTAGTTACAATGGACAACACTCGAAAATAATACTATTTGTTCAAGTAGCGATATTTGTATGCACAAAAATTATCTTGCTATAGTATATTTTAATATGTTAATATTATCCAACTTTGAAAAGCTTACTTCTTATTGTATGCATGCATAAACTATCAACATTTTAATATGTTAATATTTTAATGGTATTAGTATATCATTATGGGAATGGCTATTTTTACACTTGTTGGATTGATATATTAGTAGTATTCAAATGAAAGATCATTTGTTGATATATTATTGCTAAATACCTAATTTACAACTTACAATTGTCTAAAATATAGCAAAGATCGTATCAAAAATTTTCATATTTCGGCATATCATACCAAAATTTTTTCGTCTCTCCATACTTTTTTATATATATTTCTTACCATTTTTTCTATTTTTGGTCTTTAATGGCTTTTTACAAATTTACAACATTTTTTTTTCAATTTTTTTCTTTTTTTCCATACTTTTATCTGCCGAGCGGTTTCGAACTGTTTTCATCAAAAAACCGTTAAAATCATTCCATAGTTTGACCAAATTTTAAAATTGTTTGCCTTTCAAACCGTTCGGTTTTAAACGAATTTTAAACGGTTTTTCATGAATTTCAGTACCGTCGGATCTTCAAAATCCGACCTCAAAACGATATTAACCTTGCCCCCAACAAATCAATGAAAAGAGGACTTTGCCTCCTATCCTATACATGGAACTAAATTTGATGCATTGAGCAAATTTGCTACTCAACACGGTCGATCCCTTTGCAATCAAAAATCGATATCGGGCCTGGAAAAGATAGGGGAGTTTGGCAGGCAGTGCGCACTTGTCCTAGTTTGGATTTTGGAGGGGAAACCAAAAAAAAAATATTTATAAATAATAAATCTATTTTCCTTTCATATCTATCTTTAGCTTCTGACAGCGATATTTTCTACAAAATTATCCTTTCAGCATTATCGCATCACGGAGAACCAAAACCACATCCCCCCCCCCCCCCCCCCACCCACCATAATAAGATCAGCCAATGGAACATTCTACTACAGATGGCCAAAATTTTCACTGAGCTGTGCTGCAAGCTCACTATGATACAAATACAATTAGAGGCAGCGACTATAATTTTTCTATCTCCTGAAATGTACATTGACAACAGTGGGCTGCATATATGTCTGCTGAATCGAAATTGCGAGCGGAAAATATGGATGAAACAAGAAGGAAGAGATTCTTTTCGCCCTGCTGTCGTAAGCACCACAATCTGAACCTACGAAGTTTAAAAAAAAGGGGCATATCTATGTTAAGATAAGAAGAAAGGTACTAGTCCTTCAAAAAATGTACTGGAAACTTATGCTGCCCCCCACCAACCCACACCCACACACAAGAAAAGAAAGTATTATACATTTTTTTTTTGTTCTGATACCCTGAAGTTAATAATATATTCCCAAATTGTTACTCAGGTATGTTGACCTACATTTTGGGTTACTCCTACGATGAGGTCTTCATGATTATACTATTATGGAGTGGGTTTCATGACTGTTCATTGGTCTCGAGAATTATATGCAAAAACAGGTTCAAGTTGATATTAGTTCCACACAGGCAGGCTAGCTCTAGAATCTAGATGCTTGGCCACAGAAATGGATCAAGAGTTACCTGGTTTGATCTTAAATTTGACAACATTTGGTTGCCTCACTGATATAAATTTTATTGGATGCTCTGTGCAATGCCTATGCCGATCAATAGCTGAAATCAGCTGCAAACAAGGAAACGAAGCAATATTCAAGATTAAATAACAGTAAGGAAAAATTACTATTGCACAGTTGAGTTGAGTATGACAAAACTGAGAAGATGATTAACAGGCTCATGGAATGGCATAAAAATAATAAAAAATAGTGCAGATTGCATAATGTGTAATGCTCGCTGCTTTCACCACTCATCACTATGGAACACCTCACTGCATAGTTTAGTTTTTTGTTATACTAATTAAATAAAATATAAATTGAATTGAAGGTAATTATCATCATAGCTCTGCACATAGTTTTAAACTAGAAAATCTTTTTAATACTAACATTTTAATCTAGAAAATATTTTTATAAAAGATGGCATTATCTTTTCCTAAGAGCTCTGCACATTTCATCTCTATTTTCTTATATTCGATTCACCAAGGTTGGAAACTGTATATATTATATACACTTGTAACAATACCATCGGGGTACAGAATTTCCTCGTTAAAGCACTCAATAGTCACTGGCTACATGCTATCTCTGAGGTCAGATTTGAACTAGGGCCGATATAACCTTGCCAAAAGTTCTTTTAGACATTTGAGGCAATAATGTGTGCTCCCTGAACAATTTCCGGCTGAGATCATATCGACTGTTTGACAAAGTTAATACCTAATGTGACAAGCAGAAACAGGCTACTAACTTGAGCAAAAACACAACACTTTCAGGATACATATCTTCAGTGTGTAGCTTTGAACTTGACTATAAGGCCTAAAATTATATGAGTGATGTTCAACCAAGAAACTAGCCAAATTGGAACATATCAACTGCTTTACAATGTATATTTCAAACAAGTTGTAGAACCAACCTTCTCATCATACCGAAAAAGCGATAAGTCAAAGTATGGTGAAGGACTTTGTGATTGGCAAGTGTAAGGTAATGACGCCATCATCTTTTTCACAAACTGCCAAATATAAAACAAGTTACATTAACCAAAAACTTCTATCACATCTTCTAACAAAAGAAGCTAATTTTCACCACTAGTTGTCAGATGCCTTGTGCCTATAAAAAATGAATACGAAAAATATCAAGAAAATGCAGATATCTAGATATACCCATGAGCATCAAGTAGTAGGTTCGACCCTCTAGTTTTTCTTCAGAAAGGTATGTATTCTAAAATTTTCCCAAGAAAACCATCTGTGTTCAAATTCATATAAGCTGACATAAACTAAAAAGGCATTACTGGAAGACAGGCTCAAAGCTCAAAACAAGGTTTGACTTTTCTACCATCCCATCCCTGACAACCCGTATAACAGGTTAATTGACTCCAAAAAAGTAATTAGACCAGAGATCTTTTGGTTGAATGATAAAATATGAAAAAAAAAAATACTTCATCAATAAAATTGCCATACTGACATCTTGGCCTTTAACTATTCTATGTACGTTATATCCAAGAAAACTTCTTTTTATTTTGCATTTTAAATCAGAACACATATATCTTCAGCTCAGGTTTTTTTCGTGGGAAGTGTGCAGATTCTTACTCTCAAGAATAAAGCACTGAAATTTGAATACAGTTGACAATCTGCACAGCATCGTTGGCAAGTAGTACGCAATTAGCACGGCAACATAAGCAAGTTCTCACATCTTGTGAGAACATTTAAAATGGAACCTAGAACTAAAATGGTTCACGAAAAATGGATCATACTCCTTGTGTTGATAACATTACCTGTGAGAAGCTGCTTGCTTTGTTTTTAATGGTGCGGAGTTGATCGAGAGCATGAATGTTATTGGAATGCGACGAGATAAATTTTCCATGTGAAGAATTTTGTGGATTTGCATGGAAATGGTCATAAAAATGTTCAGACAATGAATACAGGTCCTCCGAAGAATTCTGCTGACAAATTATATAATAAGCACAACAGAAGAAAAAGAAATAATTTCAACAAACTGTCCGTTGGTACCTGATAGAGTGAAACAATATTCGTCGTCTCCATGTTGTACACAGCAAAGAACGCTAAATTTTGATCAGTGCTTCGAGAAACCTAAAAAAATATTTGCAATTAGATGACGATAATATATGCATAACCTACTGGTGAGATGTCTGGAAAAAATGGATTTACCCCTCCATCCACGCTACCAAACTTGATAAATAGGTGATGGCGATCCAAAAACTGTACCTGTTCAACTATCATGTTATAAGCACCTCTTGCAAAAATTCTTTGATAGAAATCGATACGTTTAGTAACGATATGTTTAGTAAACAACACAGGCCCTGTCATGAAGGCTATGCTATTGCTAAGAACTAGCTAAAATGAACTATATTGATTGCAAGTAAAGAATTAAAAAACTTTTCAACTAACAAAAATGGAAGATAGGACAAAGTGAAAATAAAACACAACAAAGGATATTTTGCAGGTACCTTCCATATGATAAGATCTACATAGTCTTGAAAGTGAAAATAGAACTTCTTCTTCAGATGCTGGACCCTCTGCAAACAAAAGTCACTACTTCAAAGTTCAAACAAATAAAGATAAATTATTTTTTCTACACAACAAAACATGATAACAAAGACAGCACCACCACCAAAGAAGGAATAAGTAGTTAAGCATGATGTTATTTCAACATTTCAAAACATGTAATAATCACTATACATGAGAAGGATAGGAAGAGTAGAAATGTCTCGAGAGTGGACACAGCAAATAAGGGAAAATTTTAAACAAGAAATATATCTTTCCTTAATTATTCAAAATAACAAGATCAACCTGGGAATAAGCCCATGATCTAGAATGCAATGCATGCTTCAAGTTCACACATTAATAGCAAATGAATGAAGTAGATAAGATGGCTAACCAAAGTCTGGTCAGGTTCTTCATTCCAAGTCTTGCTAAAAATAAATGACAGCAACCGTTGCTTGATACCGGGAAGAAAAGAACCCCCCTGTGCAACCTGCAGGCATCAAGTCCATTAATAATTCCATAGTTCCTATATGTATTTATCATTTATTTTATCATCATGTATACTGTATAAGATTAATGTAAGTAACGCTAATGTGATTAACAATGTTAAAGGATAACCGATTGTAATCAAGAAGATTCACCTACAGTCTGAAAAGGCTCTTTGTTGTTAAAAAAATGATGTGGGTAAAACAAAGGGTCAAAGTGAATATGTATTCAGAGAATCAGTAGAGCTAATGAATGAATGATGATGAAATAAAATTAAGGAAACATTTTAAGAGACACATGGCAAAATATATATCAGTCCATGTCTTATCAAAGTGGCTTGTATAAACACTGCATGTACATCGCGATAAACTTTCACATAACAGACATCAAGAAGACAATACAAGGCCAACATAAGCAACTTTGGATTTCTCTATTCTATTCTGGTAAGCTGACAGCTAATCAAACATCTACTACCCTGTTGGGCTGTTGCTAAAATTGGCACAGCATCTCATTGACCCTTTTTTATGGTGAGTATAAATTGATATGAAACCTGATTGGCGCATGATTCTGGATAAAAGAACAATATAGAACCTAAAATAACATAAGGGGGGAAAGGAAAAACAACTCAGTTTTGTTTTATTTTCATTCTATTTCTAATATGAATAAAGAATACAAATGTAGTGGCTTGCAATACTTCAGAAACATGATCTGGTTAGACAGATAATCTATGGCCAGTACCAACAGTCCTCCTCCAGATTATCTATATTGGTAATTTGAGATGCTAGACTTTAAAAACTCAACAGTAACCCAGAGACATTCAGAATGCTTTGTCAGATAGATTAAACTAGATGTCTGATAAACTGTGCGATATGTTGTAAACATGCTCCAGATGAAATATTAATAAGAATATGTAAAGACAGGTTAATATGTAGATGTTGCAAACCTGAACAAAAAATGAGAAAAATGAATGTAACTATTAGATCCAACAATCTTGCAGTATAAAGATTTGCAGGTACCTGGCCATGCGAATGAAGAAATAGTTCATCATCTTCCTGACAAAATGCACCTATTCTGCGCACCTCAACAAGGTTGCCCGAATCTCGGATCTGTAGGATATGTATTGTTTGATATCGAAGAGAGACAATGCAGAGCAGATCCTCATACAAGTAAGCACCAATACTATGAGCCAGATTGATAAAATCATTGCAGAAAGCCTTCTCGTCTAGTATCACACCATCTTCTAGCCTGATAACACAAATACACAAGTCCTAATCCACCCAAACGAAGGAAAGAATGGTTACAAAACATATTGTAATTAAAATTAAGAATTGCATTCCTCCTGGGTCAAGATAATTGTACCTCACAAGATAGAAGGTTATTTTCTCAATTGATGGCACCCCATGAATTGCACCCTCGGTGGCACTTGAATCATTACTTTGTGCAGTTGATGTTGCAAATAAGCCAAACTGATGGCATTCCATGTAAAGGAAAAAGTCCTTACAAATGTACTCATTGCTGGATGCAAGTGAAATTGAATAGAGCTGCTTAAAGAAGCTATCAAACTTCTTTGCTTTTGGAGGAAGATCATGAGAATCACATTCTTCATTGCAAGAAAATGTCAACCAGATGGGACGGTACACAATCAAATCTTGGTGGTTTCGGCTAAACGCCAGAAGATACTTGCCATCATCAGTGAACTTGCGAAATGAATAATCTGGACAATCTATGTCATATATAGTGTAACTTGGAACCAAATTCTCATAGAACTGCCTAACAGTGTTAACCTGTCAACAGTTGAAAAGGGGAGAACAATAAAAGACAACTTAGATCTTTTTTAGTAGCAAGAAAAAAGTTGTAGAAATTATATGACATCAAATTTCAAATTGAATAGTATGCTAAACCCACCTATTTATGTGTTTGTTCCAACAGTCATTACAGCAAACACAACACGAAATGTGATACGGATGTTCTTTGTCGAACAATCTCGTACCCGGTCTCAAGCCAGCACGTGAATCGGTGGATGTCGCCGCCGGTAATCGACGTCGACCTATGGTCGAGATAAAAGGCGTGACGGAGCCTCCGGCCAGTTGTCGATGGCAGCGCCTGCTCTTTGATTTCTTGGCAACAAAACGTGCCTGTTCTGTAGCTCTCCCTTTCTATTTATTCAAGGTGCCCTTAGGCTTACAGATGGAAACTCTAAGGATAGAAATTATAAAGATAGAAACTCTAAAGATGGAAAGACTCTAAGAAGGAAAAATAAGATTAGGCTCCTTATACTGATTCTCTGTTTCCTTAAAGCCACGTCGGGTATACACCCGGTCTGTAGCCCTAACAATACTCCCCCCCTCGACACCAAGCTTGTCCTCAAGCTTGAAATCAGGATAAGTGCGACGAAGGATAATAGCATCCATCCAAGTGGCTTCCTCTTCCGGCTGTCCCATCCAATGAACCAATAACTGACGACAACCCTTAACAAAACGCTGCTGCAAAACCCTGTAAGGCTGGACAGTCGACGCATCAACTGAAGACGACAGGTCCAAGGGCAGTGGGGGCGGTGCATCTGGAGGGCTGCCCTGAAATGGCTTCAACAGAGAAACGTGGAATACATCATGTATGCGAGCTGCCGCCGGAAGCTCGAGTCGATATGCCACCGCTCCCACACGGGCGACCACCTTGTAAGGACCAAAAAATCTCGGCGAAAGCTTGTGTGGAGGTGTAGGACGAAGAGATAATTGGCGGTGGCGTTGAAGGCGAAGCCATACCCATGACCCAATCGGAAATTCCAGCTCCCTATGATGCGCATCGTAATGTTGCTTCATGCGATTCTGAGCAGTAAGAAGATGCTGACGAGCTTGGGCCAATAAGGCATCACGATCAACTAATTGGCAATCCACAGCATCAATTGGAGTAGCGCCCTCTGAATATGGAAGTAGACTTGGAGGAAGTCAGCCATATACCAATTCAAAAGGAGTAAGCCGAAGAGCCGAGTGATATGAGGAATTGTAACAAAACTCTGCCCATGGCAACCATCGAACCCAAGTGGAGGGATTATCATCCGCCAAACAACGCAGATACATCTCAATCGTGCGGTTAACTACCTCTGTCTGGCCATCTGTTTGGGGATGGTATGCTGATGAAGTTAGGAGACGAGTACCACATCTTTTAAAAAGACTTTGCCAAAATGCACTAGTGAACACTGGGTCCCTGTCGGAGACAATTGATTCTGGCATGCCATGTAGTCGAACCACCTGATCAAAGAAGATGTCTGCAATTACACGGTCTTTGAAGTGGACGGCAGATCGCAATAAAGTGACCATACTTGGACAGACGGTCCACCACCACCAAAATAGCTGTTTTACCCTCGGACTTGGGAAGAGCAACAATGAAATCCATGGAGACATCTGCCCAAATCTGTTGAGGAATAGGCAATGGTTGAAGAAGTCCTGCCGGCGTGAGGGTGCTGGTCTTATGAGCTTGGCAGACTTGACAACGCCGAATAAATTCTTCAACAGAACGTCGAAGACCTTCCCAGAAGAAGTGTTGCTTGATACGATGGACGGTCTTGTGAACTCCTTCATGGGTCACATCATGGAAAGCGGCAACAATGGAATGCATAACGAAGAAGTAGCCGGAATAACCAACCGTCCTGAATAATATAGTAAACCCTCCTTGACTGTCCAAGGTGATGGTGAGTCGGTCCCTTCCAGAGCTGCGCTCCGTCGCCGGATTTCTGGGTCGGCCCGCAGCGCGGTATGCCAGGCGTCCCAAACTGACCCAATTGGCACCGAGATAGCGCTGCAAGCCACGGGGTCGTCAAAGGCGCGTGAAAGGGCATCCGCGGCCAGGTTCGAATGACCCGGACGATACTCGACAGTGAAATCAAATCCCATCAACTTACTCAACCAGTGTTGTTGTGGTGGTGTTACCAGGGCCTGCTCCTATAAGTACTTGAGGCTGGCGTGATCTGTCCGGACAATAAACGTTCGGCCCCATAAGTAAGGCCTCCAATGTCGAATAGCCTTGGAGAGACCGATGAGCTCACGCTCGTATGCCGCCAATTTTACATGTCGATCAGCAAGACGCCGGCTGTAGAATGCGACCGGATGGCCTTCCTGCTGCAAAACCGCGCCCACGCCTAGGTTGGATGCATCACACTCAATCACAAAAAGGGTGTCAAAATCCGGTAGACGCAAGACCGGAGCAGAGAGTAGGGCTTCCTTGAGCTGCTGGAATGCTGCGGCTGCCTTGGGCGTCCACTCGAAGGTTCGTTGTCGGAGCAGCGATGTCAATGGCTCAGCGATGGCGGCGTAGTGTCTGATGAAGCGACGATAATACCCTGCGAGCCCCAGGAAGCTTCGAACGGCTGTGACCGAGGTAGGAGTGCGCCATTGAGCCACATCCTGTACCTTGGCTGGGTTTGCTGCGACGCCCGTAGCTGTGATGAGATGACCCAGATATTTGACCTCCTGACACATGAAGGAGCACTTTTTTCTTTTCAGATACAGTTTATGGTGGCGAAGGTTCTCGAGAACCAACCGAAGATGAAGAAGATGCTCCTCGCGGGTTGTGCTGTAAATGAGGATATCGTCGAAGAAAACCAAGACGAATTTCCGAAGAAATTGGGCAAGAATCTCATTCATAAGTGCTTGAAATGTGGATGGCGCATTGCAAAGTCCAAAAGCCATCACCAGAAATTCATAATGTCCATGGTGCGTTCGAAAAGCCGTTTTCTCAATGTCTTCCTCACGCATCCGGATCTGATGGTACCCTGAACGCAAATCGAGTTTGGAGAAGAATTGGGCGCCGTGCAATTCGTCGAGAAGTTCCTCGACAACTGGAATCGGGAACTTATCCTTGATGGTCTTTGCGTTGAGTGCTCTGTAGTCAACGCAAAAGCGCCAAGTGCCGTCCTCCTTCTTAACTAACAACACCGGAGAGGAGAATGGTGATCTGCTGGGCCGAATAAGCCCTTGTGCGATTATCTCAGCGCACTGCTTCTCGATCTCATCCTTTTGTCGAAACGGGTATCGATAGGGCCGAACAACCACCGGGTCCGTGCCCTCCATCAACACAATGCGGTGATCACACTCCCGCTGGGGCGGTAAGTCCCGCGGCTCCTGGAAGAGTTCGCCAAATGCAGTCAAAAGGGGTGCCATCTCCTCGTCCTCTGCGGCCGCGAGGTGATGGACAAGAATGTCTGCCGTTGTGGCATGACCTTGTAGGGTGATCTGCTGTCCCGCCGCACCAAAAGTCATACGAAGCTTGTCAAAATTCCACTGGATGTCCCCCAAGGTCTGAAGCCATTGTACTCCGAGCACCACATCGAATCCCTGGAGAGGAATGACTAAAAACGGGGCGCAGAATTTGTGGGAATCCACTGAGAAAATTCCCTGGGTGATTCGGCCTAAGCACGGAAGCTCATCACCGTTGGCCACGCGCACCCTTTGGGACCCGCCCGGCTCTTGAGACACCCCGACGATTGTGGCGGCGTGGCTGCTCAAAAAGTTATGCGTGCTGCCACTATCGATCAAACCCACCAGCCGACATCTCCCCATGGATAAGATGACCTGCATCGTCCTTCCCCCTTTTGGACCTCGCACCGCCATAGCTGATAGTGCAGCCGTCTCTTCTCCTTCCTCAGCGCTCTCTTCTTCCTCTTCTTCATTCACGACCTCACACAGGAAAAGCCGCTTGCATTGATGCCCTCTGGAGAAACTCTCATCACAGTTGAAACAAAGACCCTTAGCTCTCCGTTCTGCCATCTCATCCGGAGTAAGGCGGCGCCTATAGGGGGATGATCCCGCAGACGAGGCCTGAGGGCCTGCTGGAGCCACGCGCCCCCCTGTTGTTGCTGTGCGCAGCAAGGGCGTCGAGGCAGCGGATGTTGGCGGCGCAGCTGAGGGAAGAGGGGGCGGTGGTCTTCCCGTGCCCCCCGCCGGCCCGCTCGAGTATGCGGCCATGCCGGTCCCTGAGCCCCGCGTCCACCCCGGCCGACCACGATGGGCACAAGATTGCGCCGCCTTCGCGATCCATAAATCTTCACGCCGTTCCGCCTCCCGAGCGAGTCCGACCGCGTCTGCGAGGTCACGGGGTCGATCTCGGCGAACTTCGGCCGACAGCGTCGCCGACAGGCCGGCGGTGAACAGCTCCACCTGATCGCTCTTCTTCAATCCCGATGTACGGGAGAGGAGCCGCTGGAACTCGCGTGCGTACTCCCCCACTCTTCCATCGCCCTGCTTCAGATTCGAGAGGTCCCCGAGGGGTCCAGACGACGAATACCGAGAGAATCGCTGCAAGAAGGTATCGTAAAATTCCTCCCACCGGATTGCCTTGTCTTCTAATTCCCAATTATCGAGTACTTCCTGCGCTTCTCCCCTCAGGTGGAAGCCCGCCATCCTGACGAACTCCGACTCCGGGACCTGGTAAAGCTTCCCGAAGCGTTCGCACTGCTTAAGCCACAACAAGGGGTCTTCGGAGCCGTCGTAGATGGGAAGCTCATACTTTGGCGCCTGCGGAGCCCAACGGCGCTCAGGGCGGTCGTGATGACTTCCTCGAGCCAGCGCCAGGTTCTCCTCCCCCTCGCTTCCCTCTTCTTCATGCGGAACAGGCGGCGGTTCGATTCTGGCGCTCCGTTTCCCTCGGTTTCAGCATGCGACTTCGCGCAGATTGCTTCGAGCAATCGATCAAGTCTTCAATTTCCCTCCGGTACGAGAATCTCCTATCTGCGGCGGTCTCCTTCTGCTCCATGGTGATGCGCAGCTCGGACAGGCTTTTCTCAACACTCGACATTCGATCCGCTGATTGTGACATGGTTGGATCGCCTGGCTCTGATACCAATTGATACGGATGTTCTTTGTCGAACAATCTCGTACCCGGTCTCAAGCCAGCACGTGAATCGGTGGATGTCGCCGCCGGTAATCGACGTCGACCTATGGTCGAGATAAAAGGCGTGACGGAGCCTCCGGCCAGTTGTCGATGGCAGCGCCTGCTCTTTGATTTCTTGGCAACAAAACGTGCCTGTTCTGTAGCTCTCCCTTTCTATTTATTCAAGGTGCCCTTAGGCTTACAGATGGAAACTCTAAGGATAGAAATTATAAAGATAGAAACTCTAAAGATGGAAAGACTCTAAGAAGGAAAAATAAGATTAGGCTCCTTATACTGATTCTCTGTTTCCTTAAAGCCACGTCGGGTATACACCCGGTCTGTAGCCCTAACAAAATGTCTTCCGCAAGCATACAGAAACAAGTGTGAATTGCACATACATAACGATATCATATGAGATATGTCATATTAATGTAGATTAATGCATCGCAAAAAGAAATAGATTGAACTTTCAATTTGGACAGTTACGTTTCCAAACTTAGGTGACGACTTTTTATTTTAAAATGTATCGCCAGTACATCAAATATGGATGTTTCATCTATCCTAAATTAGGGACACACAAAAAATCATAAAAATTTAGAAACATTATATAAATTATTTTGAAATTCTAAATTTTCACATTAGCTAATTGTTCACTTTTTTGTTGATTTATTCCCAAACAAAAGTTCTCAGTGAGGAAGTTCAAAAAATATTGTCATACTATTTCATACATTCAGTTTCAAGTTTGATATCATACGACATTTTTTATTTGGTAGCATAAAGTAGTTACGTAAATTACTTTGCCATACATCATTTTTTCCAAAGCATAGTGATAGAATAATCTTGTACCATCATTTTTGTGCAAATATATCATTAGAATAATTTTGTTTAATGACAAATTTAAAGAGAAAAAATTCATGCTAACTCAAGACCTGCTCGGCACTTTATCGTGCATATCCTACAATTGGCAAGGCAACAAGGGACATAAATTTGTCAGTTAACAAGCATTTTGGAGCATTGCTTAGCATTTAGAGGCCACGATTTGGTGTGCTTTTCCCGACATAGTGAAACTTCACCACAGTGAACTACAAGTTCTTTACAAGTCGCAATAATATTTCACTAGCTATGTCATCACGTGGCATCCGGAGTGGCTAATACCAGGGTGGCTTCACCGCTTCAAGGTTTAGGGGTTCTCTCAGAGTGCCACCTCTAGATTCTAGGTATCTAGCTCAATGTCCTGTAAAAAGGAGAGGAAGCTATGGCAAATATCTTCTCCCTAGTCCCCTCGCCATCCTATAGCATAGACCTCACCACCAAAACACAAGAATCCCAAAACCGAGCCTCAAATTTCACCCAAGCCTCAGAGGGGCACAAAAGCTAATAACATAATCTGGAATTCCAAACAGCAACCACAAGCCTCCCCTGCACTAAGCCGCATTCAGCCGTCCACCCACGCACCCGCCACGCGAACACACGGCGGCCCTGGATGAGCGTGACGAAGGAAACCATGTTCCGCTCCGGCATTCCGTCAAACACCCTGCGCGCGCCGGCGAGGGGCCCAAGCTTCGCGTAGAGATTGAGCAGGATGTTGGAGCAGAAGAGGTCGAGCCGGGCCACGACGCCGCGCCGCACGATGTGGCCATGCACGACGCGGCCGTCGCCGCGCGCGACGCAGCCCTGCAGGAGCCTGGCGCACGCGAAAGAGTCGACCCTGGGGAGGGCGAGCGAGGTGAGCTTGTCCTCACCGCAGCTGCAGCGTTGGGCTGGCGGGCGGGCGGCGGATTAGGCGGGCGGGAGAAGATGAGGAGGAGTCGGCGGCTCAGTCGTCGGATCATCCGGCGGCGAGGGCAACAGAAGCGCGCCTATTTGATTTTCGACGCTTCCATGTCCATGGGACCAGGACTGGTTCAGAATCTTGAGATGAAGGACCAAGATTAGTCGTCAATCTAAGTAATTGTCAGTCTAAACTGTAGGATAAGCGGAAGTATGCTTTGAGCCTTCTACCCAATTTTCATCCATTTCAGGCCTTTAATATAATCACCTAGATCCACATGATGATGTGATACTTTGGAGTTTTATGATATCCCGGTATGCGCAGAGCAAACCTGTCTTTTTTGTGTAGATGTCAATAATGCCCGTTAAGGCCTTGTAAACCGCTGTTAAAAAGGTAAAGGTGCCCTGTCCATTACATTTATAAAAATTTCAAGGTTTGTCCATTTTATCAGCTCATTTATTCAGTTTAATGGCTGTTAACGCTTAACAAACCCGTTTTATCGGGCCATTTATTTGTGTAAAGTTACAAGATTGCCAAATGATATGCAACATTATGACATACATGAGATAAATGCTACCTTTGCTTTTCATTGCCACTTGAGATGTTCATTCGTTCAATTATAATTATTTAATTACATCCACATCATGTCATTTTTTTTCTTAATGTCATCGTTGTGGACAATTGTTAATAGCCTAGTAGTTTTATTATGTATGAAGGAAAGAAGATTGAATTAAATGTTTAGTTTGTTACTGCAGATACATGTATATATTTCTCTTAAATTTAAATAGTAAAACTGTTTACTATGCCGTTTACAAGGCCGCACAATGTTCACGCTGCTTAGGCTGTGAAGCGCACAATTTTCCAAATATTCACCCCAAGTTGGTGCCAATATATAATACCAAGAAAAGACGAAGAATTGAAGGTTCCATTGATGCACGTTACTATGTTTAGTCTCCAGCAAAACTAAGATTTCATGCCTCTGTACTGTTAACATGAGAATGGTTATAGATGTGCTATGGAGAGATGGCGTATAGCACTTTAATTCAGTCTACCTAATACATGGTAGAGCTAAATAAACACATGAAAAATTCAATAATCTTCATAACCATTTTGCCCAGAAAAATTGAGTATGCATGTATACCTTGAAGTTTTGTCATGGCAGTATGCTGTTCTAGAAAACTGTGCTACCAGAAGTATATAGAAGATGCCAACCTATGCAAAGCTTCTTCAATACATCAATGAACAACAGAACATCACCAGTAGTCACCACAAGAGCATACTCCGTCCTCAAAATGATGAAAGCGATTGATGTCCCTCATGATGATTTCCCGTTGAACTATTCCAGATACCACCTTAAATATTGTATGGCAGTCCAAGCAAGAACGCAAGTTCTTCATTATACGTATCGGAAGCCCCGAAGGTGTCACTATAAGGCCATATGCTAAAGCCAGCCTCTCACTATGCACCCACAGCATGCGAGCCTTTTGTTCGTCATCTACGTCATGCAACACTACATTAATGTCAGGAACATAACCTTCCCTACGGCACTTCAGGTTTAGCCATTCCAGCATTGCATTTATGACCCGCATATCTGGATGGTCTGCTGATCCCACTGAAAAGGAATGAACTTCACCCTTGATTTCAACCCAACTAAGACCAGGCACCTTCCTTACACCTATATTCCACATTGATTTTCTCAAAAGAGCAACTTGATCCAAACTTCCAGCTGCAGCATACATATTTGATAGTAAGACATAGGTTGTTTCGTCTTGTGGTTCAATCCCAAGTACCTTCTCTGCAGAAAATCTTCCCAGAGCCACATTCTTATGTACTATACAAGAGCTAAGCAATGCACGCCAAACCATAGCAGATGGTGCTGAGGGGATATCTCCAATAAACTTTAAAGCATCATGTAGACGGCCAGCACGTCCTAGAAGCCTAACAATGCAAGTGTAATGCTCCATAGATGGTTCGATGGCATGATCAATCCTCATAGAATCAAACAGAGAGAGCCCTTGACTCACTAAACCTGTGCTACTGCAGACAGACAGGAGAGAAACAAAGGTGATATCATTGGCTTTAATACTGCTCTTATTCATCCTGTTAAAAAGTCCTAGGGCATCTGCAGCATGTCCATGAAGAGCACATCCTGAGATTATGGCATTCCATGAAATTACATCACATTCTTTCAGACTTCCAAATATTTTGTGAGCATCCCTGATGCATCCGCACTTAGCATATGTATCAATCAGTGAATTGCTTACAACAGTGTCATTGTTGAATGTGGATTTCTCGATCAAACAGTGAACCTGACCAGTATGTTTGATGGATGCTGTGCTCGCACAAGCCCGGAGCACACTGGAGTATGTAACTTGAGTCGAAGGCATTCGAGCAGCACGCATCTCCCGGAATACACTCAAAGCATCTTCTCCAAGACCAGACTGGCTGTAGCCAACAATAATTGTGTTCCAGCTAACCTCATTGACATCCCGTAATGACGAGAAGATCTCGAGTGAGCTTTCTATGTCGCTGCACTTGGCATAGAGATCCATTAGTGCATTTCCAACAAATAGATCAGACACATGACCAATCTTTATAGCATGGTTATGAATTTGCTTGCCTAGATCCAAGAGGGCCATATTAGCGCAAGCTTGCAGAATACTAGATAGACTAAATTCATTGGGCACCACAGAAGACCGCATCATTCTGAGGAACAGCTCTAATGCCTGCTCGTTCTGATTGCTCTGCGCATACCGGGATATCATAAAACTCCAAAGTATCACATCATCATGTGGAACCATCTCGAAAGCCAAGCGGGCATCCTCAATGTCCCCGCATTTGGCATACATATCAAGCAAAGCACCACAAACATGAGGCTCAGCATCATAAAGTGTTTTTACTGAGCAGCCATGGATACCCTTGCCTAGCACAACTGACGACAAGCAAACCGCAGCCTTGAGAACACTGGTAAGTGCAAACGGGTTAGGCTTAGAACCCGCCACCCTCATCTTGGAGAAAACCTGAAGTGCGTTCTCTGGACAGCCATTTTCAGAATAGCACGAAACCATCGCAGTCCAAGCAACAACATCCTTACCCGTGATCCCATCAAACACACGCCTTGCATCACTGACAACCCCGCATAGGGAGTAGGCATCGATTAGAGCTGACCCGATAAAAGCGTTCCGCCAATGACCCAGCTTGCACGCGCAGGCATGCACACCCTGGGCAAGCCAGGGCGCGTCCATGGCAATAACCAGCTTTAGCACCGTGGTGAGCACGAATTGGTTCACCTCGTGCTCCTCCCTCTGGAGCCTCCAAAACAGCGCTATGGACTCACCAAACTCTCCACGCTGCGCGTGGCCCTGGATGAGCGTGACGAAGGAAACCATGTTCCGCTCCGGCATTCCGTCAAACACCCTGCGCGCGCCGGCTAGGGGCCCAAGCTTCGCGTAGAGATTGAGCAGGATGTTGGAGCAGAAGAGGTCGAGCCGCGCCACGCCGCCGCGCCGCACGATGTGGCCATGCACGGCGCGGCCGTCGCGGCCGTCGCTGCGACGCAGCCCTGCAGGAGCCTGGCGCACGCGAAAGAGTCGACCCTGGGGAGGGCGAGCGAGGTGAGCTTGTCCTCCAGCCACTGCAGCGCCGCGTTGGCTGCGAGGGGGCGGCGGGGCAGCGGATTGGGGCGGGAGAAGATGAGGAGGAGTCGGCGGCTCAGTCGTCGGATCATCCGGCGGCGAGGGCAACAGCAGCGCGCCTATTTGATTTTCGACGCTTCCATGTCCATGGGACCAGGACTGGTTCAGAATCTTGAGATGAAGGACCAAGATTAGTCGTCAATCTAAGTAGTTGTCAGTCTAAACTGTGGGATAAGCGGAAGTATGCTTTGAGCCTTCTACCCAATTTTCATCCATTTCAGGCCTTTAATATAATCACCTAGAATTAAACTAACCAACCAAATAAGATAAAATCAAATGGTGGTAGAATTATATGATGAGTGAAGTTAAGTGAACAGTTTTTAGAATGAAGCTTCAGCGAAAACAACTTGGACTCATTGGAGGGGATTCTAACCCAAACATGGACAGCGAAAACAACATGAAGCTTACAAATGAGGAATAACCATGAACAGCGAGTATTTCACAGCAACAATTATGAATGGGTACTTGGGGAGTAACCATGAACAGCAAGCATGAATGGGGAATAGCCAAACTATCAAAGATCTACGAACATCTACCAAAGATCCATCTAGCAGAAATGTCTCATGAATATCAATGTTCAGTTGTAAGCCTATAAATGAATAGAGATGGGGAATAACCATAAATCAACCGGATCTACCAACAGCTATCACAGATCCAATCGATTTGGGCTCATACCTTCAGTTTTGTGGCAGGAAGATAGACCAAAATTGAGGGAGCGCAATAAGACCAGAGAATTCCTTCGAGGAAGCAGGGGATCCCATCGCTGCCGCCGTCAGTCGGCCTCCCGTCGAAGCCTCGTCGCCGCGGTCGCCCGGTCACCGGTCTCGCCCCTCGAAGCCTTCCACTCACGATTCTCCACGCGTTCCCCTAGCTGATACCGGCGGGGGCAACGAAATGGATGAAAATTGGGTAGAAGGCTCAAAGCATACTTCCGCCTGAAATGGATGAAAATGTGCGGCGCCTGAGTGTTGTGACGAGGTTGATGGAGCGAAGAGCGAAGGGGGCGACGTCGGAGGGGGGTGTTCCCGGGAGGGCGGCGCCGGCGGCGCCTGAGTGTTGTGACAAGTCAATGGAGCGAAGAGCGAAGGTGGCGACGAGAGACAATTTTGTGACCAGATCGATGGGCGAAGAGCGAAGGGGAGTAAAAGATTCCGCGAATCGGGAGGAACAGCTTTGAGGGCGATTCGGCTCGGCGTTGGAAAAAGGAGAATTGTTTCCATGAGAATCGTTCTGAGAAATAAATCGTTTGGCTCGGTTTCTGTCAGATCATAGGAGAAACAGTCTGATTCTGAGTTATCAAACGGGCTTTTATTTTGCAATATATAGCAAACACTGTAACACTTTCTAATTTTAAAAAAAAACACTATAACATTTGCTACCATTGCGATCTCATGATTTTGTACGGTCTATTTGGCAATTGTCTACACGAAAACGACATAATTCACTTAGAAATCCTATATGAAACTCCCGCATTTCAAACACGGCCCTAGTGCAATATTCCGTTCTATCAAAATAAAAGAAGAGGTGTCCTAGAAAGTAGCATTAAAATAATTTGAGCTCTTTTCACCCTTCAAAAAAACCGATAAGCTTGTAGGTAAGAAGGGACTAGAGAAGTAGATATGCAAAATGGTCCATATTGTTGAAGTGGCGAAAGAATAGTCAATCACTAATTTATGGTTAACAACATCGAAGACTTCCTAAAGATAGCTATGATGCACAACACGTAAACGAATAGGACACGTAATGTGCTAGTGGGTGGCTACAAAGGGACGCGTGGAAGGCAATGGGGTGTGAAGTGACAGAGCAATATGGCCCCTTCGGGTTTCTCATTACCACCCTCGCTTCTCCCTCTGAGCTCTCCGCATCTTCCAACCAAGGAGCTTGTGTTGCCTGCCCACTGCCGCCAATGAAGCTGGCGCGTCGTCAAGCTCACACGAAAAATGATGCTCACCTTACTACCATCTAGGGATGGCAACGGGTCCGGGTACCTCCGGGTCCAACGTCCGTGGACCCGGACCCAAGACCCGAATTCTGGACCCGGACCCGAAGTCAGTCACGGGTCCAATCTCGGACCCGGACCCGGACCCGGACCCGACGGGTACCCGGACCCGACGGGTACCCGGACCCGACGGGTACCCGGACCCGACTGGGTACCCAGGACCCGAAGTGAGATTGCCATTGTGAGTACTCTTCAGTGGGCTGGGCTCGAGCGCGCGCTGCTCTATTCTTCGGTGGGCTAGCAGTGAGTAGAAGTGTCTGGCAATGGAGTGGCTTTATACGGGAGATGAGATCAGAATGCCCCTATATAACAGAATCTTAAGTGCAATCTCAAGCAACTATCATCAGAATCTTAAGTGCAGCAATATACTTGTATTCAAAGTGTAACAGAATGATAGCAATGATAGCAATATAACAGAGTGATAGAATGTATTGTGAGGCAGATTCTCTAAACAGTAACAAAATGATAGCAATGTAACAGAATGATAGCAATATTCAAGCATAAAAGTTGGATGCACTAATATGTTTGACATACAATAGAATGTATTGTGAGGCAGATTCATGATGAAAGCATTAAACAGGCTACAAGTTATAGAAATTAATATGTACCTCGCCGGTGGGGGCGCCGGGCGCCGTCGAGGTCACGGTCGGCCGGTGGGGGCGCGGGGTGCTGTCGGGGTCCCGCTCGGTCGGTGGGGGCGGCGGCGCTCGGCCGTCGGGGTCACAGTCGCCGGGGAGAGTGCGCGGATCGGGTCGCAGTCGCGGGGCGCCGTCGGGGTCCCGCTCGGCCGGTGGGGGCGGCGGCGCTCGGCCGTCGGGGTCACAGTCGCCGGCGAGAGTGCGCGGATCGGGTCGCAGTCGCGGGGCGCCGTCGGGGTCGCAGTCGACGGGGCCGAGCCGCCGAGGGTGGAGACGGCCGGACGGGGCGCCGTCGGGGTCGCCTCGCTGGTCGCCGGACGCCGGACGAGGAGAGACCGGAGAGTCCGGATCGGGTCGCCCGTCGCCCGTCGGCGCCTTGGCGCCTTGGCGGCTAGGGTTTTAGGTTTGTTGATGCCGCAAGCACAGGCGCACAACGGCACAAGGACTCCTGGAACCAAGTTAAGGACTGCTGGCTGGAGTGCTGGACTGGACCGGGCTGGATTGGATGCCATTGCTTTGCCTGCAGCCTGCCCGTGTCCACAGTCCACTTGACTGACAGGTGTTGCGGGTCCGGGTCTATTATACCCACGGGTCTATCTTCGGACCCGGACCCGAACCAGACCCAGACCCGGACCCGTCTGTAAATACCCATGGGTCCAGATTTGGACCCAGACCCGGACCCATCGGGTCGGGTACCCACGGGTACCCGGACCCATGGGTATTTCTGTCATCCCTGCTACCATCGCCCGGGTGAAGAATTGTTTTAAAAAAACAAGTTGATTTTTTTTTCTTGAATGTGAACTTCCTCCAATTCAAGTTGATTTCATCATAATCTAGTTGGTTGGTTTTTTTTGGATGTGAGTTGGATTTCCTCGAGATGAAATTTTCTTATTTAAAATTTTTTAAGTTGAAATTTTCTATGTTGAATATTTTTAAGTTGAATCTCGTCAAGTCGAAACTTTTTTTATGTTGGAGGGGAGGGAAGGGATTGGGAAGGGGGAGACATGCAATGTACTCCTCTGGTGAGGAGGCTACGGCAAGTTGCCACATGAATGGCGCAAAAGTGGAGATGACGATTCGTGCAACTCATGTAAGGTGAAGCTACTCAAAGATTAGTTACAATTTCGTACGATTAGTCATTATTTACATTGAAAAATAATTGATTATCCCATTGTTCACTGGCTACGCCTACATGCGTGCAAGATTCCTGTGATTTCTAGTAGTTCGTGCTCCACAGTCTTGGGCTTGTGTGAATTATCCCGATTTATTATTATGTTTCTACCATTGGTCGGGCAACGAATTGGAGTTTTGAAGTTTCGGATCTCCTCTCCCAAGCACACGAGTCGCATCAACCCTTGTATATGTTCACAGCTACTTGGCTGGTACTGTATGCAATCAAGCTTTCTGTGCAATCATAGTATAATCCAACTAAACATCATCAAATAATATTTTTAAAAAATAGTAGATATACTTAAAGGTATACTCCACTTATGTATAAAATTTTAAATTCATACAGGTGGAGTAAGTTTAAAAGTACATCTGCAACTTTTCTTCAGAATTTTTGTGACAATTGTATAGTTGTAGTGCACTTGATTGCATTCAATACCTTCCGGTTACCCTCCTACATCCATCATACCTCGTGAAGATGAGACTTTCTTATAGCATCTCCAAAGAAGGACCCCTAAAATAGGTCCTCTATTTTGGATCTAGAGACTCCTTCTATTTTTGAAGCCCTGCTTTTGAGCACAAGTCTAGCAACAAATTCCTAAATTTCATCCCTATTTTACTTTTTTTCTATTTTGACATATCCGCTATGTATAATCTTCATTTGACACGACTAAAATTCAATCAAAAATATTGGTAATACATAAAACATAAGCATATTAACATTTACAATTTAAAAACATGATATTTCAAATTTAAATTTAAAATTTTCAAAACATGATAAATAGATAAATAGAAACTCCGAACAATGAATCAAACTACGGTTATCAGAATTGCCCACAAATGCTCAATAAGACCATCTCGAAGCCTCTCATGTATTTCCCTGTCTTCAATCTCTTGGTGTATTTAGGGGGCTCCTAATTTTGGGGCTGAGGAGGCAAATTTAGGGGCCTCCTAATTTTAGGGGCTTGAGTCGGGGCCATGCTGAATCTATTTTTTTAATACACTCCCTATTTTATGGTTTAGGGGCTCGTTTAGGGGCTCTGCTGGAGATGTTCTTAGGCACTACATCCTTCGGAAAGGAGCCTACCATAACCCTAACCAGGGTTTGAAAAACCAACAAAAACCATTCGAAAATAGCGAATTTCGATCTTACTACTCTGGCTCGAAAAGCAAAACAGTTCAGCTTACCAGTTAAATTCAAACAAATTTTAAAAAAATTATCCAAAAATTCCCTAAAAATAGTATTAATAGCTTTATGATCTTCGGTGTGAATTTTTTTTTTTGAAAAAGAAGTTGTAAGTTCAAACTTCATTTGGTTTTGGTGATTGATTTAGATTAATGATTAATCTTTGTTTAATGACAAATCTAATCTTATTGAGACTAACATGTTTATTGAGTTACATTCAATAGTCTCATATTTGGATGGAAAATGAAAAACCAAGGTACGTATGCATATCCATTCTTGTATAAATTGCATACTTTGGAATCAAGTCTAAGTATGAATTCTCTATTGCATTAACCACAAAATGTGCATTATGTTTCCCAATCCATATATTACATGGATGCACATATCTAGGGGGAGTTCACACTTGAACTTGATGTATCGATGTATTAATCTATTCTTCACTCCATATATAAAGGATCAATACATTGAACCATATCAATTTAAATGAATGTTTAAATTGAGTTCATTTGTCTCCTAATCATCAAAGAACATTTCATCATGTGTTGATGGTGTTCTTGTGATTGATTAAGGACAAATGGAGAGTTCTTGAGTAGCATGAAGCATTAGTTGCATCATGTGCTCAAGACACATCTAAATCCAGTTAATTGATTTAGGTTGCGCTCAATCGATATAAGTGGTATCCATTATGTGTTAATGGAGTGCTTAGATGATTGAGACAACCATGCATCTTGGACTAACCATTTTTATAAGTGATAATTGAGTCAGGTTAGTTCCAAAGGTTGAAAAGAAGAAAGTTCATCATGAAGAGTTGAACAAGTTTATAGAGCTGGGTGACGATCTTGAAGATAAGATGATTGAAGATCATAAAGACTTCAAGAGAGAGCCAGAGCGATTATCCCGGGGGTACAAGTTGATTGAAGATCATAAAGACCCCAAAGGGGATTGCTTGGCGGCGGCTAAGGTATAACTAGATAGGCTAAGGATTTTCCTAGCTTTGTGTCTAGTTTTAGCGCCGTACTATTAAGAGGGGTTGAGTTCTTGCTTTAAGCTTCATCATATGTTGGTGATCTCAATCCTGTAGTCACTCGAGCTCAAATCTTATTTGGATTTGGTTTTTGCATGGAGCTAACCATTTGACATGTGTTGCGAATGGGTGAAGCTCGTGCTTGGTTTTTGCATAAGTTCTATTTGGCATTCGTTGCAAATAGGTCAAGCTTGTGCTTGGAGTTTTCGCATTGAGCTTTGATTTGCATTAGTTGCAAATAGGATAAGCTAATGCGTTGGCTTTTGCATGAAGTTCATTTGTTTGCATGTGTTGCAATAGATGAAGCTTCATGTTTTGTTTTTTGTTTTTCAAACAAAATTTTTATTGCGTTTATTTGGTATTGCTTTGAGCTATTGTTTGCACGGGTTGCAAAAGGAGAGAGCTCAAGCAAGTGTTTAGTACATGGTGCTAGAGAATTGCAGGAGTTGCAATTAGAGAGCCCATGTACTCTGATTTGATTTTGTTTGGTGTTTGCATGAGGCTATCAATTTGCATGAGTTACAAAAGGGAGATAGCTAATGCTTTGTGGTTTATTAGTTGCATGGAGCTAGAGAATTGCAAGAGTTGCAATTAGAGAGCTCATGCACTCTTATTTGGATTTATTGCTTGCTTGAAGCTAAGTTTTGCATGAGATGCAAAATGAGGATGCTCAAGCAAATTAAGTTGATTTGGAGTTGGGATGATGCTATGATTTGCAAGTATTGCAAAAGAGAGATAGCCCATTCCTTGAGGTTTAATTGTTATTTGCATATTCGTTGTGCGAATAAACGGGAGGTCTATGGGTTCCGGTCCTGAAAGCATGTGACACCTGCACCATGGTTTTTGCAAGTCCGTTTGGTCCTGGTTTGACCATCACATGGCTTAGAGGATAAACCTTATAGACTCTGGGCTTTATTTGCTTAATACGTTCTTCCAAATATAAACTTTGAGGTGTTTGCGAAGTGTGTTTGTCGCAAACAATTTGGAGTTTGGTTGAATTCTTTGAGCATGATTTAGTGGTGTTGCAAAAGTGTTTTTGCAACTAAGTGTGATCGTGGTTTGATCACCTTTGGCTCAAAGAATTGTTGGTTTGAAGTTTTGGAGAAAAGTTTTTAGCGAAAAACTGGTTTTTCTCCTGTGGGCCAAGACTAATGAGGAGGTAGTAAGGCAGAGTAATCTGAGGCCGAAGATCGCTTATGGGAGCGGTACTGCCACTCAAGTCGGCACTACCGGCCCTAATAGGTCGGTAGTCATTTTACAGTGAGCAGTGTGCTCTGTGGTTCTGGCCGGCACTACCGCCCATGTGGGCGTGCATCGCCGGAGAGGCGTGGCAAGATCGGGGTTTAACCCCGGTAGCTATTTAACAGAACGAGGTGTTATGTTCTGCGTTCGAGGTAAGCGATCGCCCAAATGGGGCAGATCGCCACTGAGCGACACTATCGACAGTTTGCCTGCGGTAGTGCCGGGGAACTAGCCGTTAGCCGAATCGCTAGTCGAGGGCGCACTACCGGCCCTATGAGTGCGGTAGTGCCGGTTTTGTCGATTTTTCAGGGTTTTTGTCCCCAACTGCTAGTTTTGGCATGGGAGGCTATATAAGACCCCCTTGGGGGGCAAGGGCATGTTGTTGATGATGTTTTGAGTATTCTTGAGCTAGGTTTAAGTTTGTGGGAGGGTTTGGATGGTTTTCTTCTCCCCAATTTGGTTTTGAGCTCAAGAGTGACCCTAATTGCATGAGTGGTAAATAGTGGGAGATTGAGAGGACCCTAGTTGCATGAGTTGCACTAGGTGATCACCGGAGACGCGGAGGTGCGATCGGTGAAGCTCGAGCGGGGTGCTCGACTTGTTGCTCTTGGAGGTGGTGACCTCCTAGACGGCGTAGGTGCGTCGTGCGCGGGAGCTCTCGAGGTTTGTGAGAAGCCCCGGCGAAAGTTTGTGAAGGTTGGTGCTTAGCCTACCCGACGGGGTAAAAAGCAACTTTAGTGGATTCGAGGTGAAGGCTCAAGTGAGTGGGCCGGTCCAAAGTGAGTTGGACTTCCTCAACGTGGAGTAGGAGGGTTTTCTCCGAACCACGATAAAAAGTATTGTGTCTCTTGCCCTTTTACATTCAAGCATTTACTTTATTGCAATATTATTGATTGCTTGATTGTAATTAGAATTGCTTAGTGTAGCTTGCTTAATCAACCTAGCAATTCTAGCTTAGAGACTTAATTTAGTTAGTGCACTAGTGAGCCTAGTTAATTTAGGCTTTAATTGTCAAAACCTTAATCTTCCGCTTGCGCATAATCTTTGTGTAGGTTTTGACATAGGAGTAATTAGAGGCGATCCTCGATTAGTGAGAAGAATTTTTAAAACGCCTATTCACCCCCCCTCTAGGCGCATCCTCGACCCTACAGAAGTTTCGAGACATTTTTTAGCCATTCAATTATATTTAGTAGCAATATTTGTTGAATTATATTTATTGTTGAAATATATTTAGTTACAATGGACAACACTCGAAAATAATACTATTTGTTCAAGTAGCGATATTTGTATGCACAAAAATTATCTTGCTATAGTATATTTTAATATGTTAATATTATCCAACTTTGAAAAGCTTACTTCTTATTGTATGCATGCATAAACTATCAACATTTTAATATGTTAATATTTTAATGGTATTAGTATATCATTATGGGAATGGCTATTTTTACACTTGTTGGATTGATATATTAGTAGTATTCAAATGAAAGATCATTTGTTGATATATTATTGCTAAATACCTAATTTACAACTTACAATTGTCTAAAATATAGCAAAGATCGTATCAAAAATTTTCATATTTCGGCATATCATACCAAAATTTTTTCGTCTCTCCATACTTTTTTATATATATTTCTTACCATTTTTTCTATTTTTGGTCTTTAATGGCTTTTTACAAATTTACAACATTTTTTTTTTCAATTTTTTTCTTTTTTTCCATACTTTTATCTGCCGAGCGGTTTCGAACTGTTTTCATCAAAAAACCGTTAAAATCATTCCATAGTTTGACCAAATTTTAAAATTGTTTGCCTTTCAAACCGTTCGGTTTTAAACGAATTTTAAACGGTTTTTCATGAATTTCAGTACCGTCGGATCTTCAAAATCCGACCTCAAAACGATATTAACCTTGCCCCCAACAAATCAATGAAAAGAGGACTTTGCCTCCTATCCTATACATGGAACTAAATTTGATGCATTGAGCAAATTTGCTACTCAACACGGTCGATCCCTTTGCAATCAAAAATCGATATCGGGCCTTGAAAAGATAGGGGAGTTTGGCAGGCAGTGCGCACTTGTCCTAGTTTGGATTTTGGAGGGGAAACCAAAAAAAAAATATTTATAAATAATAAATCTATTTTCCTTTCATATCTATCTTTAGCTTCTGACAGCGATATTTTCTACAAAATTATCCTTTCAGCATTATCGCATCACGGAGAACCAAAACCACATCCCCCCCCCCCCCCCCCCCACCCACCATAATAAGATCAGCCAATGGAACATTCTACTACAGATGGCCAAAATTTTCACTGAGCTGTGCTGCAAGCTCACTATGATACAAATACAATTAGAGGCAGCGACTATAATTTTTCTATCTCCTGAAATGTACATTGACAACAGTGGGCTGCATATATGTCTGCTGAATCGAAAGTGCGAGCGGAAAATATGGATGAAACAAGAAGGAAGAGATTCTTTTCGCCCTGCTGTCGTAAGCACCACAATCTGAACCTACGAAGTTTAAAAAAAAGGGGCATATCTATGTTAAGATAAGAAGAAAGGTACTAGTCCTTCAAAAAATGTACTGGAAACTTATGCTGCCCCCCACCAACCCACACCCACACACAAGAAAAGAAAGTATTATACATTTTTTTTTTGTTCTGATACCCTGAAGTTAATAATATATTCCCAAATTGTTACTCAGGTATGTTGACCTACATTTTGGGTTACTCCTACGATGAGGTCTTCATGATTATACTATTATGGAGTGGGTTTCATGACTGTTCATTGGTCTCGAGAATTATATGCAAAAACAGGTTCAAGTTGATATTAGTTCCACACAGGCAGGCTAGCTCTAGAATCTAGATGCTTGGCCACAGAAATGGATCAAGAGTTACCTGGTTTGATCTTAAATTTGACAACATTTGGTTGCCTCACTGATATAAATTTTATTGGATGCTCTGTGCAATGCCTATGCCGATCAATAGCTGAAATCAGCTGCAAACAAGGAAACGAAGCAATATTCAAGATTAAATAACAGTAAGGAAAAATTACTATTGCACAGTTGAGTTGAGTATGACAAAACTGAGAAGATGATTAACAGGCTCATGGAATGGCATAAAAATAATAAAAAATAGTGCAGATTGCATAATGTGTAATGCTCGCTGCTTTCACCACTCATCACTATGGAACACCTCACTGCATAGTTTAGTTTTTTGTTATACTAATTAAATAAAATATAAATTGAATTGAAGGTAATTATCATCATAGCTCTGCACATAGTTTTAAACTAGAAAATCTTTTTAATACTAACATTTTAATCTAGAAAATATTTTTATAAAAGATGGCATTATCTTTTCCTAAGAGCTCTGCACATTTCATCTCTATTTTCTTATATTCGATTCACCAAGGTTGGAAACTGTATATATTATATACACTTGTAACAATACCATCGGGGTACAGAATTTCCTCGTTAAAGCACTCAATAGTCACTGGCTACATGCTATCTCTGAGGTCAGATTTGAACTAGGGCCGATATAACCTTGCCAAAAGTTCTTTTAGACATTTGAGGCAATAATGTGTGCTCCCTGAACAATTTCCGGCTGAGATCATATCGACTGTTTGACAAAGTTAATACCTAATGTGACAAGCAGAAACAGGCTACTAACTTGAGCAAAAACACAACACTTTCAGGATACATATCTTCAGTGTGTAGCTTTGAACTTGACTATAAGGCCTAAAATTATATGAGTGATGTTCAACCAAGAAACTAGCCAAATTGGAACATATCAACTGCTTTACAATGTATATTTCAAACAAGTTGTAGAACCAACCTTCTCATCATACCGAAAAAGCGATAAGTCAAAGTATGGTGAAGGACTTTGTGATTGGCAAGTGTAAGGTAATGACGCCATCATCTTTTTCACAAACTGCCAAATATAAAACAAGTTACATTAACCAAAAACTTCTATCACATCTTCTAACAAAAGAAGCTAATTTTCACCACTAGTTGTCAGATGCCTTGTGCCTAAAAAAAATGAATACGAAAAATATCAAGAAAATGCAGATATCTAGATATACCCATGAGCATCAAGTAGTAGGTTCGACCCTCTAGTTTTTCTTCAGAAAGGTATGTATTCTAAAATTTTCCCAAGAAAACCATCTGTGTTCAAATTCATATAAGCTGACATATAAACTAAAAAGGCATTACTGGAAGACAGGCTCAAAGCTCAAAACAAGGTTTGACTTTTCTACAATCCCATCCCTGACAACCCGTATAACAGGTTAATTGACTCCAAAAAAGTAATTAGACCAGAGATCTTTTGGTTGAATGATAAAATATGAAAAAAAAAAATACTTCATCAATAAAATTGCCATACTGACATCTTGGCCTTTAACTATTCTATGTACGTTATATCCAAGAAAACTTCTTTTTATTTTGCATTTTAAATCAGAACACATATATCTTCAGCTCAGGTTTTTTTCGTGGGAAGTGTGCAGATTCTTACTCTCAAGAATAAAGCACTGAAATTTGAATACAGTTGACAATCTGCACAGCATCGTTGGCAAGTAGTACGCAATTAGCACGGCAACATAAGCAAGTTCTCACATCTTGTGAGAACATTTAAAATGGAACCTAGAACTAAAATGGTTCACGAAAAATGGATCATACTCCTTGTGTTGATAACATTACCTGTGAGAAGCTGCTTGCTTTGTTTTTAATGGTGCGGAGTTGATCGAGAGCATGAATGTTATTGGAATGCGACGAGATAAATTTTCCATGTGAAGAATTTTGTGGATTTGCATGGAAATGGTCATAAAAATGTTCAGACAATGAATACAGGTCCTCCGAAGAATTCTGCTGACAAATTATATAATAAGCACAACAGAAGAAAAAGAAATAATTTCAACAAACTGTCCGTTGGTACCTGATAGAGTGAAACAATATTCGTCGTCTCCATGTTGTACACAGCAAAGAACGCTAAATTTTGATCAGTGCTTCGAGAAACCTAAAAAAATATTTGCAATTAGATGACGATAATATATGCATAACCTACTGGTGAGATGTCTGGAAAAAATGGATTTACCCCTCCATCCACGCTACCAAACTTGATAAATAGGTGATGGCGATCCAAAAACTGTACCTGTTCAACTATCATGTTATAAGCACCTCTTGCAAAAATTCTTTGATAGAAATCGATACGTTTAGTAACGATATGTTTAGTAAACAACACAGGCCCTGTCATGAAGGCTATGCTATTGCTAAGAACTAGCTAAAATGAACTATATTGATTGCAAGTAAAGAATTAAAAAACTTTTCAACTAACAAAAATGGAAGATAGGACAAAGTGAAAATAAAACACAACAAAGGATATTTTGCAGGTACCTTCCATATGATAAGATCTACATAGTCTTGAAAGTGAAAATAGAACTTCTTCTTCAGATGCTGGACCCTCTGCAAACAAAAGTCACTACTTCAAAGTTCAAACAAATAAAGATAAATTATTTTTTCTACACAACAAAACATGATAACAAAGACAGCACCACCACCAAAGAAGGAATAAGTAGTTAAGCATGATGTTATTTCAACATTTCAAAACATGTAATAATCACTATACATGAGAAGGATAGGAAGAGTAGAAATGTCTCGAGAGTGGACACAGCAAATAAGGGAAAATTTTAAACAAGAAATATATCTTTCCTTAATTATTCAAAATAACAAGATCAACCTGGGAATAAGCCCATGATCTAGAATGCAATGCATGCTTCAAGTTCACACATTAATAGCAAATGAATGAAGTAGATAAGATGGCTAACCAAAGTCTGGTCAGGTTCTTCATTCCAAGTCTTGCGAAAAATAAATGACAGCAACCGTTGCTTGATACCGGGAAGAAAAGAACCCCCCTGTGCAACCTGCAGGCATCAAGTCCATTAATAATTCCATAGTTCCTATATGTATTTATCATTTATTTTATCATCATGTATACTGTATAAGATTAATGTAAGTAACGCTAATGTGATTAACAATGTTAAAGGATAACCGATTGTAATCAAGAAGATTCACCTACAGTCTGAAAAGGCTCTTTGTTGTTAAAAAAATGATGTGGGTAAAACAAAGGGTCAAAGTGAATATGTATTCAGAGAATCAGTAGAGCTAATGAATGAATGATGATGAAATAAAATTAAGGAAACATTTTAAGAGACACATGGCAAAATATATATCAGTCCATGTCTTATCAAAGTGGCTTGTATAAACACTGCATGTACATCGCGATAAACTTTCACATAACAGACATCAAGAAGACAATACAAGGCCAACATAAGCAACTTTGGATTTCTCTATTCTATTCTGGTAAGCTGACAGCTAATCAAACATCTACTACCCTGTTGGGCTGTTGCTAAAATTGGCACAGCATCTCATTGACCCTTTTTTATGGTGAGTATAAATTGATATGAAACCTGATTGGCGCATGATTCTGGATAAAAGAACAATATAGAACCTAAAATAACATAAGGGGGGAAAGGAAAAACAACTCAGTTTTGTTTTATTTTCATTCTATTTCTAATATGAATAAAGAATACAAATGTAGTGGCTTGCAATACTTCAGAAACATGATCTGGTTAGACAGATAAACTATGGCCAGTACCAACAGTCCTCCTCCAGATTATCTATATTGGTAATTTGAGATGCTAGACTTTAAAAACTCAACAGTAACCCAGAGACATTCAGAATGCTTTGTCAGATAGATTAAACTAGATGTCTGATAAACTGTGCGATATGTTGTAAACATGCTCCAGATGAAATATTAATAAGAATATGTAAAGACAGGTTAATATGTAGATGTTGCAAACCTGAACAAAAAATGAGAAAAATGAATGTAACTATTAGATCCAACAATCTTGCAGTATAAAGATTTGCAGGTACCTGGCCATGCGAATGAAGAAATAGTTCATCATCTTCCTGACAAAATGCACCTATTCTGCGTACCTCAACAAGGTTGCCCGAATCTCGGATCTGTAGGATATGTATTGTTTGATATCGAAGAGAGACAATGCAGAGCAGATCCTCATACAAGTAAGCACCAATACTATGAGCCAGATTGATAAAATCATTGCAGAAAGCCTTCTCGTCTAGTATCACACCATCTTCTAGCCTGATAACACAAATACACAAGTCCTAATCCACCCAAACGAAGGAAAGAATGGTTACAAAACATATTGTAATTAAAATTAAGAATTGCATTCCTCCTGGGTCAAGATAATTGTACCTCACAAGATAGAAGGTTATTTTCTCAATTGATGGCACCCCATGAATTGCACCCTCGGTGGCACTTGAATCATTACTTTGTGCAGTTGATGTTGCAAATAAGCCAAACTGATGGCATTCCATGTAAAGGAAAAAGTCCTTACAAATGTACTCATTGCTGGATGCAAGTGAAATTGAATAGAGCTGCTTAAAGAAGCTATCAAACTTCTTTGCTTTTGGAGGAAGATCATGAGAATCACATTCTTCATTGCAAGAAAATGTCAACCAGATGGGACGGTACACAATCAAATCTTGGTGGTTTCGGCTAAACGCCACAAGATACTTGCCATCATCAGTGAACTTGCGAAATGAATAATCTGGACAATCTATGTCATATATAGTGTAACTTGGAACCAAATTCTCATAGAACTGCCTAACAGTGTTAACCTGTCAACAATTGAAAAGGGGAGAACAATAAAAGACAACTTAGATCTTTTTTAGTAGCAAGAAAAAAGTTGTAGAAATTATATGACATCAAATTTCAAATTGAATAGTATGCTAAACCCACCTATTTATGTGTTTGTTCCAACAGTCATTACAGCAAACACAACACGAAATGTCTTCCGCAAGCATACAGAAACAAGTGTGAATTGCACATACATAACGATATCATATGAGATATGTCATATTAATGTAGATTAATGCATCGCAAAAAGAAATAGATTGTTGAACTTTCAATTTGGACAGTTACGTTTCCAAACTTAGGTGACGACTTTTTATTTTAAAATGTATCGCCAGTACATCAAATATGGATGTTTCATCTATCCTAAATTAGGGACACACAAAAAATCATAAAAATTTAGAAACATTATATAAATTATTTTGAAATTCTAAATTTTCACATTAGCTAATTGTTCACTTTTTTGTTGATTTATTCCCAAACAAAAGTTCTCAGTGAGGAAGTTCAAAAAATATTGTCATACTATTTCATACATTCAGTTTCAAGTTTGATATCATACGACATTTTTTTTATTTGGTAGCATAAAGTAGTTACAGAAATTACTTTGCCATACATCATTTTTTCCAAAGCATAGTGATAGAATAATCTTGTACCATCATTTTTGTGCAAATATATCATTAGAATAATTTTGTTTAATGACAGCTTAAAGAGAAAAAAATTCATGCTAACCTGCACCCTGTTCGGCACTTTATCGTGCATATCCTACAATTGGCAAGGCAGCGGGTGGGACATAAATTTGTCAGTTAACAAGCATTTTGGAGCATTGCTTAGCATTTAGAGGCCACGATTTGGTGTGCTTTTCCTGACATAGTGAAACTTCACCACAGGTGAACTACAAGTTCTTTACAAGCTGCAATAATATTTCACTAGCTATGTCATCACGTGGCATCCGAGTGGCTAATACCAGGGGTGGCTTCACTGCTTCAAGGTTTAGGGGTTCTCTGTAGAGTGCCACCTCTAGATTCTAGGTATCTAGCTCAATGTCCCAGAAAAAGGGAGAGGAAGCTATGGCAAATATCTTCTCCCTAGTCCCCTCGCCATCCTATAGCATAGACCTCACCAGCTCAAAACACAAGAATCCCAAAACCGGAGCCTCAGCCCACCCAAGCCTGTAGGGCACAAAAGCTAATAACATAATCTGGAATTCCAAACAGCAACCACAAGCCTCCCCTGCACTAAGCCGCATTCAGCCGTCCACCCACGCACCCGCCACGCGAACACACGGCGGCCCTATACCAATCGGACGCAACGAGAACCGAATCGGAGGGTGAGGGAGGAAGGAAGGAAGGAGGTGGGGGCGTACGGTTGCGCCCGGGCGGGGAGAGAGGAACTGGCGGTCGAAGACCCTAGAAGCGAGGTTGCCGCTGCGGAAGAAGCCCACCATCACCGCGCTGCCCGTGGCCGCCGCCGGCGCGGCAGCATCGCACGCGCGCGAGGCGGGAAGGAGGAGGAGGAGATCGGCGGGGGTAGCCGAGCCGCCCTGCTCGGTTGGGCTTTGGGGATTTCCACTAAGGTCTGGAACGGCGGGGCGTTGGGGGGTGGGGGGAGGGAATTTTTGCTTGTGGTGGTGAATTTTTGGGGGAGGGGGAACGGGGGTGTGTGAGGGATGACGGAGGGATGGAAGGAGGGGGGCGTGTGGAGCGGAGGGCTGGTGACGTGCGCAGGCGCGGTTGCGAGTGGGGCTGTGGGATGTGAGGCCGGTGGGGGGACACGAGGGTCAGTAGTAGACTGACGCTGACTCGCGGTCACACGTCGCTTCCTCATACGGGAATAGGAAAGTTTTGAATAAAGTATAACTAGTTATATGTCCGTGCGTTGCTACGAAAAACAAAATTGATAATGAAAAATAAAGATTAAAAATAAAAAAAATACTATTTCATAAGATCAAACATCTATCTTTAACGCTTCGTTTCAAAAGTCGACTAATTAAAGCAACGCTTCGTTTCTTGCGTAGGGCAATTAAGCAGGGCAATTAAGCAGGGCAATTAAGTAGGGCAATTAAGCAGAGCAATTAATGTGACGTGGGAAGAAACTCTCACTTTATATAGTAGAGATTTATCATCCAAATTGATACACGTTTGTGTAATTATAAAAAATCCAACCATAAACGAAATCCGAACGTTTAATCTTTCCTGAAATCTGAAATTTTGTTTTCAGTGTATTTGAAATTTAAAATTTCGGATAAATTGTAAACAAAATTTTAATTTTTGGGTACGGACCATACCCGAAATTTGAATTTTTCAAGTATGAGGTGGCACCCCATACCCGAAGAAGCCCCATGTTTGGTTATGCCTTTTTTTTTGTTTTTTTTTCGATTTTTCAACCCGACCTGATTGAAATGCAAATAACTTTTGATATACAACTCCAAATTCAATGAGATAATTTTCTAAATTTGTGAAATTTTTTAATACAGTACAATATTTGAAATTTCGTTTAAGCTTTACCGAAATTTCAAAATTCATTATCGGTGTACTCGGAACCTGGAAATTCGGGAAAGGATTAAACGAAAAATGGGGAAAAAATCGTATTTGATACAACTTTTAACTCGTATTTACAAGATAATACAATAGTTTCGCGTTTTTACAAAAAAACCAGTGTAACTCCCCGGCATCCACGTGCCCTGTAAATTACACCCTCAAACAACACAAAAATACTAGAGAACAACAGCAAAACCACTTAAAACAAGCTAGCAGGTTGCCAAATATACTAAAAAAATTTCAACAGCACCTTCCCTAAAAATATGGACATCCACTCGGCAGACAAAAAACAATATTCAATCTAATAACAGCAACAACAACAAGTCATGGTATCCATTAATCATCATGACCAACTAAGCACATACAATATGTCATGTTATCAATTAACCATCATGACCAACTGTACATTATACAACCCCGGGTATTTTTACACCAAGGCTCGAAGCCCACGAAGGTAGGACGGGTTAGGGCAACTGGGGCAATTGCCAGAAGATGCATAGACAGCTACCGGCTTGAGTGCCAAGAAAGCAAAGGCAATGAATCCTGCTTCGGTTAGATATGGCAGGGCTGGTCTGCTGCTTTAGACAACACGCGCGATAGAGTTCTAGCCTGTAACCTACTGTAGCATGCTTTTATAACTACTCCCCTGGGCTATATGAAGGGGAGCAGATAGAACGTAAAGAGGATCTCTGGGAGGCTCCAGAACCATCGCCTAGCGGCAAGATCCCCTCCTTCCACCAACATACACACATAATCCCAGAACACATGACCCTGTCTAAGCGCTCGCGTCCTATGTTACCATGGAGTTCGGATCTCACACAGCCCTGTTCTCTTTATTGTCGACAACAAACGTCGACAGTTGGCACGCCAAGTAGGGGACCTGAGTGTGAAGATCACCTCCATCGAGCTCGATGGCTGTCGTCAATGGAGCCGTCGTGTCCTTTGCTCCCGGCCTGGCCCTCCGTTTCGGAAGCCTGGACTTCGTAGCTGATGATCTTGGCGTGTTGGCTTTCTCAGACGGGCACCAGATCCGTCCTGAGGACGAGCGCGACATCGCCTCGATCACACTCCCGTTCAGATTGGGAAAAGCTGTGGCTACCTGCTCTCAAACAGAATGCCGCAAGCTTGCTTCCCTGCCCGAAGACGGTGAGAAAACGGCCGGAGACGAGTTCCGAGTGGTGTGCGTCATAAGCCAAGAACCACTCGGATTTGAAGATCCCTCCTATGCTTCGGAGGCCGAGTCTGAGGGCAGCGCGGGAGGCCCCCTCGACCTTCGCAGAGTATGCATGATTGAAGACCTGTGGACTGAAGCCCTACACCAGCAGGAGGATGAGGAGACCGCGGGGGGAGGACTGCCGTCGTCACGGGGTCCAGGAAGCGCGGGCATGAAGCCTTCAAGATTGCGCTCGCAACGTTAACCGCGACATTCTGCATACCAAGATCGAGGATCAAGCGGTCTTCAACACGCCCTGATGTAACACTGGGTGTCCCGATCTTTCGATGAGAATGATAACTTTCGATTTGGGTGGAGACGACTTTGACGATCCGACTACAACGTACAACGACGATGCGCCTTAGCAATCGCTAAACCAACTCCAGAGGGTTATTGACCTTACCGTGGGCACGATCAACCTGATCACGAAGATCTATTCCTGCAAGCAATCGAAGAACAAGCAAGAACAGGGCAAAAGCAATCTAAAATTGCAAATATAGATGAAGTATTGAAAAGTTGGGGTTCCGATACAAGGAGCTTGTTAGGCGGCTGTTGAGCACGTCTAAAAGACTCAAAATAGTAGCAAAAGGCTAAACTATCAAATAACCAAAACCCAAGTTATTTTGGGGGACTACCTAGCTATATATAGGAGAAATAGGAGGCCAAAACCAGGCTAGGGGCGTCCAAACTACATCCATGGTCGAGTAGGACTCCTATTCCCTAGTTTGACTCGGATTTGGAAAGATGACCGAACTTGTTTTGCAGATTCCCGTTGACTCGTAAGGAATTTGGAGGTGGGGCCGGATCCGTTTGAAAGAGGACGTCAAAACCTTTCAAACCTGTGACACCACGGAGTGTCGTAATCTTATAAAGTGTGAATGTTGAGGTTAAAAACTTTATAAAATGTGAAATTAGGGATTAAAACTTTTCGGTACGACTTTATAGCGTGTTTTTGGGCTGTTTTCGGGTGTTTGGGCCTCTTCGGGGGCCTTTGGGCCTTGTGGGTTGAGTTGGGCCTCCGGTGGAAGGGTTTGGGCCCAAGGGGGGGACTTTTGGGCAGCCAAATCTGGCCTCCACCCCTTGGTGCGCCCCAAACTCCCCATCCCCCATGCCCTAGCCGCCACAACTCCATCTCCACCTCCCTTGCTTGCGTGCGCCCCTCCCCATGGCTCCCCATTGCTCCTCCACCCCTCCACCACCTCTCCACCTCCCTTGCTGCCCACCTCGCCAACTCGAAGATCCATCCATTGGAGCGCTCCGCGACGAGGAGATCCGGCGGGATTGGAGCGAGGAAGGAGATCGCGCGAACCGGGAGGAGATCTATTGGGTTTTCGTGCGTCGGGCGAAGGTATGGCCATGGGACTCCTTGGGGTTGGTCTAGGTACTGTTCTAAGGGTCATTAGCATGTTTTTAGATCAATTGGTGGTGCTGGAATTGAGTAGATTGGATTAGATCTAGAAGTTGTTACGTCCCTCTGCTTTGGCAAAGATGAGCAAATCGACCTAGGGTTTGAGTTTTCGTCAATTTAGATTCCGAATTTGGTCGGCCGCCTGTTGAAGAAGTTGTAGGTAATTTCAATACCTTTCAGTGGGTATAAAGAATGCAAAATTCCGATCAGCCGTTTGAAAGTTATGGCTGTTTTACCGAGCGTATTAAAATCTGTGACGTGATTGGAACAGATCACGGTAATCTGTAGATTAAACAACTTTAGAGTCCGAATCAGTCTTTCCATATAACTAGAAAAAGTTGGGAACTTTCCTAAGCTACGCGAGGATGTACTCGTTTAATTGATTCGGAGTCCCAGAACTCAAGTTATGCCTTTTGGAAGGCTGCTGTCCCGACGGGACAGAACCTCTGTTTTTGGTTATTGCGAGTAGTTGGCAATGTCGGGGTAGATGAGGGTTTGCGTACTGTTTTGTGGACATGATTGTGAGTGTGCGGTCCCTATGTGCAGGTGGTGTGACCTCGGGAGTGCCCTCTTCATCTCGCCAATCCGTCGCCCGTGGTTGAGGCAAGTGTATTGTAATGGATAGCGATTGTAGGTTGTTTGATTGATTGAGATTGAAGTTTGAATATATGATATGTTCACATGCCATACTTTAATGTTTGCCATTGATATGATGAGTATGATTATTATGTGATGATGCCATGTGTTAATGTGCACGTTATCATGATGATGCCATGTGTTAATGTACAAGTTAAATATGATGTTGGCATAAATGCATACATGGCATGGTACATGGCTCGGGCGGTGAGAAAGTCATAACTAGTTCGGGGAAAGTCGGTGAGAAAGTTATGACTAATCCGGAAAGCCAATTAGTAAGTCCTACATCGTGATTCCATTCACCGCGGTGAACGGAAGCGAGGAGTAGGCACCCTCTATCTTCGGGATGGAAGGGGGGAGAGGGTGCACACCGACGGGTGTGTACTCAACCATACCGGTATGAGTTTCCAGGAGACATGTGCATCGCATTGCATTACATTGCATTGTATTATATGAGGATGTTATATGAGGATGATTTATGATGATGTCAATGATATGCTTATATTATGACTATGCGATGCGTATGATGTTGTCTGTGAAAAGTGGTGATGAAGGTATTGGAATGTGTTTTCTTGTTCCATTGCAATATACTTGCTGAGTGATGAACTCATGCTTGTGTTTATATTGTTTTTCTTAGGTACCATGAAACCGTCATGCGGGAAAAAGGGGTTAGCTACACATCTACACGTAGCTCCACACAAATTAGACAAGTGTTACCACTTGGAGTTATGATAATGAAAGTATTGCCATGAAACTTGGAGAATTGCTTAACTGTGTGCTCGGTCTTAATATTTGATTCGTTTAGCTCATGTAGTGGTCGAAGGCTTTACCCTGGACTTATATTGTTGCTATGTCACATGTTATTGCTGTTTTAGATGCTTTCCATTATGATATAACTTGTGATACTTTGTTGTTGCTCCGATTCATGGAAAAACAAAGAAGAAGCTGCCGAAATTTTCGGTATTAGCATTTATTCCTTTGCTGTAATTTACTTGTAATTGAGGTATTTAGAGGTTGCTTAGTCTATGTTTGGTAGCATTCAGGCATATTAAATGCCGAGGTGTTACAAAACCAGTACTCATAGACCTCAAACACCATTGTGGATCAAAAGTTATGGTCGTTTTAAGTTGGTGCTGTCCCGGAGGCCGAATCCGAGTTGAACTTGTGCACCGGAAGAATTGGCTTCATGCTTGACGTTTGGGAGTCCTTCTCCTTGGTTCCTAAGGACAATAAAATCATCACAAGGATTAAATAGCATTCCGTTCATTAAATTATTTGTATGCAACCCGAGGAACGCATTCACCTGGCAATTGAATTGACGTGCGCGAGCTCGAGTAATTGGCCCTTGTATTACATTGTTGGCTTCAATTGGGTTTGTAGGCATGGCCGCATCAATGGTAGTGATGTCCTCATCATCCTCCCCTTCTTGCATTTAAGTCGTCCTCGACTCAAACTCATCATCTTTTCTCAAGTATGTTTTTAACCGCCAAGGTGGGGTCGATAAAGCCATGCGAGATGGAGCCATCGTAGTAGATGCAAACGGGCGAGAGGATCTTTGTGAAGTGTCGCCAACTTAATGGTCCTGGACATGGTGGGGGTCGATGAAACCATGCAGTTGGAGCCGTCATAGTAGATGCATACGAAGTAGAGGATGCCGTGAAGTGTCGCAAACTTAATGGTCCTGGCCAAGGTGGGGGTAGATGAAGCCATGTAGTTGATATAATTGCAGCAACACTTGGTAATGACCATATGTATGCATTGTTAGTTCTGTCCATGATGAGCATGGTCCCATCATCCTCCCTTTCTTGAAGTGGAGTCATCCTCGACTCCATCATATTGTCCTGCAAAATGTTAGTAATGATAGGAAACAAAGCAATATGCACATTTGCAATCAAATCAATGAATCGAGAATTTCTATCAACCATATCCTCCCTTTCTTGAAAACTATCATGTGACTTGTGAATGGAACCAAATGTACTTGGTATGACATGATTAGTGATATGGCAATTATTAAATTGATGACTTTGTTGCATTGCAAATGGAGGTTGAAAATCGGAACAAATGTAAACTCGATGTGCTTTATACTCTTCTTTCTCACTATTTTTGCCAATAACATAAAAAATATTTCGCGATAACTATGACAAATCAGAATGTACAAAAAGTCTCTCCTCTAAATAATTCAGATCACACAGAATATCAAATTCAATGTAGCCTAATGTATATAAAGGAGACATCAATTTCAACTCATCATTTTCGCTTGTGATGTAAATGACATGTTTATTTTCAGCATAACTGTCTAGTGTGTTAACAAAAGTGACATGTCCATTCGCTAGTTGTGTCATAGATATAAGTGAAGTATTATCACACAACTCTTCTTTATCACAAGAAACAGCAAGCAAATCATCTTGTAACAAAGCAATAAGTTACCAGGTGAATGCGTTCCTCGTGTTGCATTCAAATAATTTAATGAATGGAATGCTATTTAATCCTTGTGATGATTTTATTGTCCTTAGGAACCAAGGAGAATGACTCCCAAACGTCAAGCATGAAGCCAATTCTTCCGGTGCACAAGTTCAACTCGGATTCGGCCTACGGGACAGCACCAACTTTTCAATACTTCATCTATATTTGCAATTTTAGATTGCTTTTGCCTTGTTCTTGCTTGTTCTTCGATTGCTTGCAGGAATTGATCTTCATGATCAGGTTGATCGTGCCCACGGCAAGGTCAATAACCATCTGGAGTTGGTTTAGCGATTGCTAAGGCGCATCGTTGTTGTACGTTGTAGTCGGATCGTCAAAGTCGTCTCCACCCAAATCGAAGGTTACCATTCTCATCGAAAAATCGGGACACCCAATGTTACATCGTGCCACCTCCTTTAGGTCTCGGGTTTGTGGTTATTTGATAGTTTAGCCTTTTGCTACTATTTTGAGTCTTTTAGACGTGCTCAACGGCCGCCTAACAAGCTCCTTGTATCGGAACCCCAACTTTTTCTATACTTCATCTATATTTGCAATTTTAGATTGCTTTTGCCTTGTTCTTGCTTGTTCTTCGATTGCTTGCAGGAATTGATCTTCGTGATCAGGTTGATTGTGCCCGCGGCAAGGTCAATAACCCTCTGGAGTTGGTTTAGCGATTGCTAAGGCGCATCGTCGTTGTACGTTGTAGTCGGATCGTCAAAGTCGTCTCCACCCAAATCGAAGGTTATCATTCTCATCGAAAGATCGGGACACCCAATGTTACATCCATTGGCAATCGCTCTACACAAACTTCGGAGAACCTTTGACAACGCCAACGGCCGACAACGCCTGCTGCATTGTAAGAACTTGTAAGAACTTGGGTCATAGGCTTGAGCGCTTGAGAGACTTGCCACCTAGTAGTTGATAGGAACATTATACTTGTGGTTTTTGTTTCCTTGTCATCAACTAACCATGTCGTGACGAGTTCACTTCATCACTCTCCACGAACCAAGGGCATCATTGCTCACTTCCAAAAGATGACGAGGGAAACCACCGATGGTCTTAGCGAGGATGTACGGCTCACTAATGAGCGTATGTCAATGCAAGAAGACCGTCTCAGATCCATCGAGGCCGCACAAGGGATTGCTAACACTACTCTTGCTACTATTTTGGCTAGACTTGATACTTTTGCAAATGTTGCATCCGGTGCTTCCAATCCACCACCCCGTCGTCCAAGCAACAATTCACTCCACAGAGAGGCCCCAAAGCAGATTTAGAAGAACAGAACGAAGAGCACGAATATGATGACACCACTGATGTGGAGGAGGTCAACCCCGTCTGATTACGATAATGATCGTAACCATCATCGGCCACGCTTCAATCAAAGAAGGTATGCGACGTGATCCTCCACGACCAAGGAACGAACGAGATGATGTTTTCCCTAAGGTAAATTTCAATATGCCACCTTTTGAAGGTAAATATGACCCTGATGGTTACCTTAGTTGGGAATTACTTGTTGATCAAAAATTTGCGTGCCATGATTTCCCTGAGAATAGAAGAGTTAGGGCTGCCACAAGTGAGTTCACTGATTTTGCTTCTGTTTGGTGGAGAGAACATTGCCGTGCTCATCCAAATAATATACCCACCACTTGGGAAGCCTTGAAATTGCTAATGAGGCATAGATTTGTTCCTTCATACTATGCTTGAGATTTATTGAATAAATTGCAGCGCTTACACCAAGGTAAGAATTCGGTGGAAGAATATTACCAAGAATTGCAAATTGACATGTTGCGTTGTGGATTAATTGAGAATGAGGAAGCTTCTATGGCTCGTTTCTTAGGTGGTTTAACTCGAGAAATCCAGGATATTCTAGACTATAAGGATTATAATTCGATGACTCGGTTGTTCCATCTTGCTTGCAAAGCTGAACGTGAAGTGCAGGGTCGTCAATCAAGGGCAAAGACTAACTTTTCTGCAGGTCGAACTACTTCGTGGATACCGCGCACCCCTGCAGCCCCTGCCGGCCGTACTACCACGCCGACCTCTTCCATCAACAGAACGGCGTCCGCCACTGCAAATTCGGCACCACGACCAACGCCGACGAAAAGTGCCACACAAGCTACTACAAATAGTTCGTCGTCATCGGTCGCATCAACGGGACGCACCAAAGATGTTCAGTGCCATCGCTGCAAGGGTTTCGGTCACATGATGAAGGAGTGTCCGAACAAGCGTGTGTTAATAATCCGTGAAGACGGCGAGTATGACTCAGCAAGTGATCTTGATGAAGAAACATATGCTTTGCTCGCTGAACATGAAGACGGTGATCCAAATGCCGAGCACGACGAGGTGCACGTGAGCGCTGGTGATGCTGACCAATATTTGAGTATTATTGCACAACGTGTGCTTAGTGCTCAGATTGCTCGCGCCGATCCAAATCAACACCACAACTTGTTTTACACAAAAGGCGTCATCAAGGAGCGATCCATTCGAATAATCATTGATGGTGGGAGTTGCAATAATCTAGCCAGCATGGACATGGTGGAGAAGCTAGCACTCTCCACTAGACCACACCCTCAGCCCTACCACATTCAATGGTTCAACAACAGCGGCAAACTCAAGGTAACTCGCATGGTAAGAGTACATTTCGCTTTAGGTTCCTATCATGATTATGCTGATTGCGATGTCGTACCTATGCAAGCATGTTCTATGTTATTAGGTAGACCGTGGCAATATGATAAGGATTGTTTACATCATGGTAGAACAAATCAATACTCTTTTGTGCATAAAGAAAAGAAAATTGTGCTACACCCAATGTCGCCTGATGCCATTGTAAAGGATGAAATTGCTAGGTCTAGCAAAGAGAAAAATCGAGAGAATTCTAAGAATGAAAATCAGATTGTCGCCAAAGGACTTGAACAACATAAACAGAGAGAATCTAACCTTGATTGTGCCAAGCCGAATGAGATTAAATTGAAAGGTGCTTGTTTTCTTGCAACAAAATCTGATTTGAATGAGTTGGATGTTTGTAGGTATACATGCTATGCTTTGGTCTGCAAAGAAACTTTGTTTTCACTAGAGGAGATGTCCCTCTCTTTGCCTCCTGTTGTCACTAACCTTTTGCAGGAATACACTGACATCTTTCCAAAGGACATCCCCTCAGGGCTGCCGCCAATTAGAGGGATTGAGCATCAAATTGATCTCATTCCAGGGGCATCCTTGCCCAACCGAGCACCTTGCTGTAACCAACCACGAAGAGACACAAGAGATACAACGCCAAGTTCAAGAATTGCTTGATAAAGGGTACGTACGTGAATCTCTTAGTCCTTGTGCTGTACCAGTCATTTTAGTACCTAAGAAAGATGGAACATGGCGCATGTGTGTGGATTGTAGAGCTATTAATAATATCACCATTAGATATCGCCATCCTATTCCTCAGTTAGACGATATGCTTGATGAATTAAGTGGCTCTACTATGTTCTCTAAAGTGGATTTGCGTAGTGGGTATCACCAGATTCGAATGAAGTTAGGAGATGAATGGAAAACAGCATTTAAAACTATGTTCGGGTTATATGAGTGGTTAGTAATGCCTTTCGGGTTGACTAATGCTCCTAGCACTTTCATGAGACTGATGAACGAGGTTTTACGTGCTTTCATTGGAAAATTTGTGGTAGTTTATTTCGATGATATCTTAATTTATAGCAAATCTTTAGAGGCTCATCTTGAACATCTACGTGCTGTTTTTTATGCTTTACGCGATGCACGCTTATTTGGTAACCTTGAGAAGTGCACCTTTTGCACGGATCGAGTATCTTTTCTTGGCTATGTTGTTACTCCACAGGGAATTGAAGTTGACCAAGCCAAGGTTGAAGCGATCTGAGTTGGCCGACTCCTAACACGGTCACACAAAGCGAAGTTTTCTAGGACTTGGCTTTGGATTCTATCGTCGCTTTTGTGAAGGACTTCACACCATCGCTGCACCCATGAATGAGCTCACCAAGAAGGGTGTACCTTTTGCTTGGGGCAAGCCGCAGGAAGATGCCTTCAACATTCGAAAGCTAAGTTAACCCATGCACCCTCATCGCAGCCTTCCAGACTTTTCTAAGACTTTTGAACTAGAATGTGATGCTAGTGGAATTGGTTTGGGTGGTGTTCTCATTACAAGAAGGAAAACACATTGCTTATTTTAGTGAGAAACTGAGTGGGCCAAGTTTGAATTATTCTACTTATGATAAGGAGTTATATGCGCTAGTTCGAACTTTAGAAACATGGCAACATTATTTATGGCCCAAGGAATTTGTTATACATTCGGATCATGAATCGTTAAAACATATTAGAAGTCAAGCTAAACTGAACCGTAGACACGCAAAGTGGGTAGAATTCATTGAGTCATTTCCTTATGTCATCAAACACAAAAAGGGAAAGGATAATGTCATTGCTGATGCCTTGTCTAGGAGATATACCATGCTCTCACAACTTGACTTCAAATTTTTTGGTTTGGAAACGATTAAAGAGCAATATGTGCATGATGATGATTTTAGAAATGTGTTGCTCAATTGTGAAGAGGGAAAAACTTGGAACAAATTTGTCCTCAATAATGGGTTTGTGTTTAGAGCAAACAAACTATGTATTCCAGCTAGTTCTGTTTGTTTGTTATTGCTACAGGAAGCGCATGGAGGAGGATTGATGGGACACTTTGGTGTGAAGAGGACGGAGGACATACTCGCTAGCCATTTCTTTTGGCCCAAGATGAGACGAGATGTGGAACGTTTCATCGCTCGCTGCTCTATATGTCCAAAAGCTAAGTCACGACTTAATCCACATGGTTTATACATGCCTCTTTCTGTTCCTAACGTGCCTTGGGAGGATATTTCTATGGACTTTGTTTTAGGACTTCCTAGAACAAAGAAGGGGAGGGATAGTATCTTTGTCGTTGTGGATAGATTTTCTAAAATGGCACACTTCATACCTTGTCACAAAAGCGATGACGCTACCAACATTGCTGACTTATTCTTTCGTGAAATTGTTCGCTTACATGGTGTGCCAAACACAATAGTTTCAGATCGTGACACTAAATTCTTAAGCCACTTTTGGAGAACTTTGTGGGCTAAATTGGGGACTAAACTTTTATTTTCTACTACTTGTCATCCCCAAACTGATGGACAAACTGAGGTCGTTAATTGAACTTTATCTACCATGCTTAGGGCTGTTTTGAAAAAGAACATTAAATTGTGGGAAGAATGCTTGCCTCATGTTGAGTTTGCTTATAATCGGTCTATGCATTCTACAACTAAGATGTGCCCTTTTGAGATTGTATATGGCTTTGTACCTCATGCTCCAATTGATTTGTTACCTCTGCCATCTTCTGAGAAATTTAATCTTGATGCTAAACAACGTGCTGATTTGATTATGAAAATGCATGAGACAACTAAAGAAAACATAGAACGCATGAATGCTAAATATAAACTTGCTGGTAGTAAGGGAAGGAAACATGTAACTTTTGAACCAGGAGATTTAGTTTGGTTGCATTTGCGAAAAGATCGATTCCCAGAATTAAGAAAATCTAAGTAGATGCCGCGAGCTGATGGTCCTTTCAAAGTATTGGCAAAGATTAATGATAATGCATACAAGCTTGAATTGCCTGCAGATTTTGGGGTTAGTCCCACATTCAACATTGCCGATTTGAAACCATACTTGGGAGAAGATGATGAACTTGAGTCGAGGACGACTCAAATGCAAGAAGGGGAGGATGATGAGGACATCACTACCATGGATACGGCCATACTTACAAACCCAATGGAAACCAACAATGTCATACAAGGGCCAATTACTCGAGCTCAGGCACGACATTTCAATTACCAGGTGAATGCATTCTTTGGGTTGCATACAAATAATTTAATGAATGGAATGCTATTTAATCCTCGTGATGATTTTATTGTCCTTAGGAACCAAGGAGAAGGACTCCCAAACGTCAAGCATGAAGCCAATTCTTCCGGTGCACAAGTTATACTCGGATTCGGCCTCCGGGACAACACCAACTTAAAATAACCATAACTTTTGATCCACAAGGGTGTTTGGGGTCTATGAGTACTGGTTTGAAAGGTTTCGACGTTCTTTTTCCAACGGATCCGACCCCATCCCCAAATTCCGTCCGAGTCGACGGGAATCTGCAAAACAATTGGCGTCACTTTTCCAAATCGAGAAGACTTGGGCTTTGGGCCTTGTAATAGAGTTGTAGTTGGTATCCTACTGCTTTGGACGTGATTCCCATGCCCCTAGCTTTCATAAATAGCCAGACATCGGCTCCTTAGGGTTTTGGGTTTTATTTGATTAGTTTAGCCAAGTGCAAACTTGATCCTGCGAGTTGTGCTGGACAGCCACCTTGTCAAGATCGTCAATAAGACTCCACTTTGTTTCGCTTCCAGTTTTATTCGCAATTTCAGATTGCTTATCCTATTGTTCTTGCTTGTTCTTCGGTTGCTTGCAGGAATTGAACCTCGTGTTCAGGTTGATCGTGCCTGCGGCAAGATCAATAACCCGCTGGAGTTGGTTTAGCGATTGCTAAGGCGCATCGTCGTCGTACGGTGTAGTCGGATCGTCAAAGTCGACTCCAACAAATCGATCGTGTGTTTCTCATCGAAAGATCGGGACACCCATAGTGCCATCACGGCGCCATCAGACATTCTAGCAACAATTCCCTTTGCGCGTGGAGAGTGATGCAGCGAATCCTCATCACCTGACATGGTTAGTAGAAGACAAGAAAATGATAGGTTTTAGTGGCTCGATCTTTCGGTGAGAGACGAGGAAACTCTCGATCTGATTCGGAGTTCGACGTTAGCGGCCCGACTACAACCGTCTACGACGCTTGCACCTTAGCAACCGGTACACCAATCTCCTGTTTTGTTGATCCTACCGGAGCACGAACAACAATCCTGCACGCAATCGAGAACGAGCAAGAACAAGATAACAAGCAATCTGAAATTGCGAATATGAATATTTGAATTTAACAACCCAAACGGAAATTGTAGTCTTGTTTACACGTGCGTAGACGGTCTAATCGACACGTGCTTGCACGGACAGTAGCAAAGAAGCTAAACTGATTCTTAAACAAAACTCAAGTCTCTTTGGGGGCCTATTGCCCTTATTATATAGTGGTGGAAGGGAGGTGGATACTAAACACTAGGCAATATGGGACTAAACATGCAGCGCATCAACTTGGGCCTTCGTGGGCCGGAGGTGGGAGGAGGTGGAGCCCTTCATGGGCCGGCCTGAGGGGGAAGAGGAAGGGGGGGGGCGCCCCAACATAGGCCGGCTGGGAGGAAGTGGCGCCCCCACCTCCATGGTGCCATGATGGGCCTTGGTGACTCTCTGGCCCATCATGGTTAGTGCCTCCTTGTTTCAACAAGTTCTGGCCTGTTTTGATCTGGTATTGTATCGGCACTTCTCCATAATTTGTGAGCACCATGTTGACCATTTCTTTGGCGTCTGAGCTCGCAGAATCGGGTCCTTTCATCATTCCATCTTGTCGTTGAGTTGTTGGTGTGGCTGCATCGAAAATAGTGATGTCCTCATCATCCTCCCCTTCTTGCATCGGAGTCGTCCTCGACTCAAGTTCCTCCTCGGAACCCAAGTATGGCTTCCAATCTGCAATGTTAAATGTGGGACTAACCCCAAAATCTGCAGGCAACTCAAGCTTATATGCATTATCGTTAATCCGTTCAAGTATTTTTAATGGACCAAGATGGCTCGTGGCATTAACTTAGATTTTCGTAACTCAGGAAAACGATCTTTGCGCAAATGCAACCAAACAAGGTCACCAGGTTCAAATTTTAATTGCTTTCTTCCTTTACTACCAGCAAGTTTATATTTAGCATTCATTCTTTCAATGTTCTCTTTTGTAGACTCATGTATTTTTAGCATCAAATCAGCACGTTGCTTAGCATCAAGATTAATTCTTTCAGAAGATGGTAGTGGTAATAATTAATTGGAGCATGAGGTACAAAACCATAAACGATCTCAAAAGGACACATCTTGGTAGAAGAATGCATTGATCTATTGTACGCAAACTCAACATGAGGTAAGCATTCTTCCCACATTTTAATGTTCTTTTTTAACACAGCCCTAAGCATGGAAGATAGTGTTCTATTAACAACCTCGGTTTGTCCATCAGTTTGGGGATGACAAGTAGTTGAGAATAGTAATTTAGTCCCCAATTTAGCCCATAGACTTCTCCAAAAATGACTAAGAAATTTAGCATCTCTATCTAAAACAATTGTATTTGGTACACCATGCAAGCGAACAATTTCACGAAAAAAAGATCAGCAATGTGAGTAGCATCATCAGTTTTATGGCATGGAATGAAATGAGCCATCTTAGAAAATCTATCAACCACCACAAATATACTATCCCTCCCCTTCTTAGTTCTGGGCAATCCTAAAACAAAGTCCATTGAACTTCCCAAGGTAAAGAAGGGACAGGGAGAGGCATATACAAACCGTGGGGTTGAAGGCGAGATTTTGCCTTCTGACAAGTTATGCAGCGAGCTACATACCTTTCAACATCCCTTCGCATCTTGGGCCAATAAAAATGGCTAGCAAGTAAATTCTCTGTCTTTTTGACACCAAAATGTCCCATCAAAGCGCCTCCATGTGCCTCCTGCAAAAGTAACAAACGAACAGACCCAGCTGGAATGCACAACTTGTTAGTGCGAAACACAAATCCATCCTCAGTGAGGACAAATTTGTTCCATGTTTTTCCATCTACAATGCAGCAAAACATCTTTGAAATCAGCATCAGTAGCATATTGTTGTTTAATGGTTTCTGATTTTGAAGTCAAGTTTAGAAAGCAAAACATAACGTCGAGACAAAGCATCAGCAATCACATTGTCTTTTCCCTGCTTATGTTTGATAACATAGGGAAAAGATTCTATGAATTCAACCCATTTAGCATGTCTACGATTCAATTTGTTTTGACTTCGAATGTGTTTGAGAGACTCATGATCAGAGTGAATCACAAATTCTTTGGGCCATAAATAATGTTGCCAAGTTTCCAAAGTTCGCACTAAAGCATAAAGTTCCTTATCATAAGTAGAATAGTTCAAACTAGGCCCACTCAATTTCTCACTAAAGTATGCCACATGTTTTCTTTCTTGCAAAAGAACACCACCCAAGCCTACTCCACTAGCATCACATTCTAGCTCAAAAGTTTTAGAGAAATCTGGAAGTTGGAGTAAAGGTGCATGTGTCAACTTATCTTTCAAGATGTTGAATGCAGTCTCGTGATCATCAGTCCATACAAAAGGAACTCCCTTTTTTGTTAGTTGATTCATCGGCGCGGCTATGGTGCTAAAATCCTTCACAAAGCGTCGGTAGAAGCCTGCAAGACCAAGAAAACTTCTCACCTGTGTCACCGTCTTAGGTACTGGCCATCCTTGTATTGCTTCAATTTTTGACTGGTCAACTTCAATGCCCTGCGGAGTGACAACATAACCAAGAAAAGAGACTCGATCGGTGCAAAAGGTGCACTTCTCGATGTTACCAAATGATGAGGACATCACTACCATGAATACGGCCATACCTACAAACCCAATGGAAACCCAACGTACGTGAATCTCTTAGTCCTTGTGCTGTACCAGTCATTTTAGTACCTAAGAAAGATGGAACATGGCGCATGTGTGTGGATTGTCGAGCAATTAATAATATCACCATTAGATATCGCCATCCTATTCCTCGGTTAGACGATATGCTTGATGAATTAAGTGGCTCTACTGTGTTTTCTAAAGTGGATTTGCGTAGTGGGTATCACCAGATTCGCATGAAGTTAGGAGATGAATGGAAAACAGCATTTAAAACTAAGTTCGGGTTATATGAGTGGTTAGTAATGCCTTTCGGGTTGACTAATGCTCCTAGCACTTTCATGAGATTGATGAACGAGGTTTTACGTGCTTTCATTGGAAAATTTGTGGTAGTTTACTTCGATGATATTTTAATTTATAGAAAATCTTTAGAGGCTCATCTTGAACATCTACGTGCTGTTTTTAATGCTTTACGCGATGCACGCTTATTTGGTAACCTTGAGAAGTGCACCTTTTGCACGGATCGAGTATCTTTTCTTGGCTATGTTGTTACTCCACAGGGAATTGAAGTTGACCAAGCCAAGGTTAAAGCGATACAGAGTTGGCCGACTCCTAATACGGTCACACAGGTGCGAAGTTTTCTAGGACTTGCTGGATTCTATCGTCGTTTTGTGAAGGATTTCAGCACCATCGCTGCACCCATGAATGAGCTCACCAAGAAGGGTGTACCTTTTGCTTGAGGCAAGTCGCAGGAAGATGCCTTCAACATTCTGAAAGCTAAGTTAACCCACGTACCCTTACTCCAGCTTCCAGACTTTTCTAAGACTTTTGAACTAGAATGTGATGCTAGTGAGATTGGTTTGGGTGGTGTTCTGTTACAAGAAGGAAAACCTGTTGCTTATTTTAGTGAGAAGTTGAGTGGGCCAAGTTTGAATTATTCTACTTATGATAAGGAGTTATATGCGCTAGTTCGAACTTTAGAAACATGGCAACATTATTTATGGCCCAAGGAATTTGTTATACATTCTGATCATGAATCGTTAAAACATATTAGAAGTCAAGCTAAACTGAACCGTAGACATGCAAAGTGGGTTGAATTCATTGAGTCATTTCCTTATGTCATCAAACACAAAAAGGGAAAGGATTCATTGCTGATGCCTTGTCTAGGAGATATACCATGCTCTCACAACTTGACTTCAAAATTTTTGGTTTGGAAAACGATTAAAGAGCAATATGTGCATGATGATGATTTTAAAAATGTGTTGCTCAATTGTAAAGAGGGAAAAACTTGGAACAAATTTGTCCTCAATAATAGGTTTGTGTTTAGAACAAACAAACTATGTATTCCAGCTAGTTCTGTTCGTTTGTTATTGCTACAGGAAGCGCATGGAGGAGGATTGATGGGACACTTTGGTGTGAAGAAGACGGAGGACATACTCGCTAGCCATTTCTTTTGGCCTAAGATGAGACGAGACGTGGAACGTTTCATCGCTCGCTGTTCTACATGTCAAAAAGCTAAGTCACGACTTAATCCACATGGTTTATACATGCCTCTACCTGTTCCTAACGTGCCTTGGGAGGATATTTCTATGGACTTTGTTTTAGGACTTCCTAGAACAAAGAAGGGGAGGGATAGTATCTTTGTCGTTGTGGATAGATTTTCTAAAATGGCACACTTCATACCTTGTCACAAAAGCGATGACGCTACCAACATTGCTGACTTATTCTTTCGTGAAATTATTCGCTTACATGGTGTGCCAAACACAATAGTTTCAGATCGTGACACTAAATTCTTAAGCCATTTTTGGAGAACTTTGTGGGCTAAATTGGGGACTAAACTTTTATTTTCTACTACTTGTCATCCCCAAACTGATGGACAAACTGAGGTCGTTAATCGAACTTTATCTACCATGCTTAGGGCTGTTTTGAAAAAGAACATTAAATTGTGGGAAGAATGCTTGCCTCATATTGAATTTGCTTATAATCGGTCTATGCATTCTACAACTAAGATGTGCCCTTTTGAGATTGTATATGGATTTGTCCCTCATGCCCCAATTGATTTGTTACCTCTGCCATCTTCGGAGAAATTGAATCTTGATGTTAAACAACGTGCTGATTTGATTTTGAAAATGCACGAGACAACTAAAGAAAACATAGAGCGCATGAATGCTAAATATAAGCTTGCTGGTAGTAAGGGAAGGAAACATGTAACTTTTGAACCAGGCGATTTAGTTTGGTTGCATTTGCGAAAAGATCGATTCCCAGAATTAAGAAAATCTAAGTTGATGCCGCGAGCTGATGGTCCTTTCAAAGTATTGGCAAAGATTAATGATAATGCATACAAGCTTGAATTGCCTGCAGATTATGGGGTTAGTCCCACATTCAACATTGCCGATTTGAAACCATACTTGGGAGAAGATAATGAACTTGAGTCGAGGACGACTCAAATGCAAGAAGGGGAGGATGATGAGGACATCACTACCATGAATACGGCCATACCTACAAACCCAATGGAAACCAACAATGTCATACAAGGGCCAATTACTCGAGCCCGCGCACGTCAATTCAATTACCAGGTGAATGCGTTCCTCGGGTTGCATACAAATAATTTAATGAATGGAATGCTATTTAATCCTTGTGATGATTTTATTGTCCTTAGGAACCAAGGAGGAGGACTCCCAAACATCGAGCATGAAGCCAATTCTTCTGGTGCACAAGTTATAGTCGGGTTCGGCCTCCGGGACAGCACCAACTTAAAATGACCATAACTTTTGATCCAAAAGGGTGTTTGGGGTCTATGAGTACTGGTTTGAAAAGTTTCGACGTCCTCTTTCCAACGGATCCGGCCTCATCCCCAAATTCCATCCGAGTCGACGGGAATCTGCAAAACAATTAGCGTCACTTTTCCAAACCAAGAAGACTTGGGCTTTGGGCCTTGTAATAGAGTTGTAGTTGGTATCCTATTGTTTTGGACGTGTTTCCCACGCCCCTAGCTTTCATAAATAGCCAGCCATCGGCTCCTTAGGGTGGTGGGTTTTATTTGATTAGTTTAGGCAAGTGCAAACTTGATCCCGCGAGTTGTGCTGGACAGCCACCTTGTCAAGATCGTCAATAAGACTCCACTTTGTTTCGCTTCCACTTTTATCCGCAATTTTAGATTGCTTATCCTATTGTTCTTGCTTGTTCTTCGGTTGCTTGCAGGAATTGAACCTCGTGTTCAGGTTGATCGTGCCTACGGCAAGATCAATAACCCGCCGGAGTTGGTTTAGCGATTGCTAAGGCGCATCGTCGTCGTACGGTGTAGTCGGATTGTCAAAAGTTGACTCCAACAAATCGATCGTGTGTTTCTCATCGAAAGATCAGGACACCCTCAGTGCCATCACGGCGCCATCACCAAACAAGCGTGCATTCCGTAAAGCATCAAAGATAGCACGCAAGTGATCTATGTGTTCTTCAAGTGATTTGCTATAGATCAAAATATCATCAAAGTAGACCACCACAAATTTACCAATGAATTATCTCAAAACCTCATTCATTAGCCTCATGAAAGTGCTAGGTGCATTAGTTAACCCAAAGGGCATAACTAACCATTCATATAATCCAAACTTGGTTTTAAAAGCAGTTTTCCATTCATCGCCCAATTTCATTCTAATATGATGGTACCCACTTCGCAAATCTACTTTTGAAAACACAGTGGAGCCACTTAATTCATCTAGCATATCATCTAACCTAGGAATAGGATGACGATATCTAACAGTGATATTATTGATTGCTCTACAGTCAATACACATACGCCATGATCCATTCTTTTTGGGTACTAGAATGACAGGAACAACACAAGGGCTAAGTGATTCGCGTACATACCCTTTGTCAAGCAATTCTTGAACTTGGCGTTGTATCTCCTTTGTTTCTTCAGGGTTTGTTCGGTATGGTGCTCGGTTTGGTAACAATGCTCCAGGAATGAGGTCAATCTGATGCTCAATCCCTCGGACTGGTGGTAAACCTGGAGGCATCTCCTTTGGAAATACATCATTATACTCCTGCAAAAGGTTAGTGACAGCAGGAGGCAAAGCAACAGGCAGATCTTCTAGAGCAAACAAAGCATCTGTACAAACCAAAGCATAGCAGGTAGAATTGTCATTGATGAGCTCATGCAAATCTGATTTTGTAGTCAAGAAACAAGCACCTTTCAGTTTGATCTCATTTTTATGTTTAGACACAATTTGACTTGCATTTTCAGTTTCTTGCAATTTATTAGCTCTAGCGATCTCATCTTTCAAAATAGCAGTTGGCAACATTGGATGCAAAACAATTTTCTTTCCATTATGCATGAAGGAATATTGATTGGATTGACCATGATGAGTAGAATTGTTATCATATATTGCCATGGTCTTCCTAACAATATAGAACATGCTTGCATCGGCACAACATCGCAATCAACATAATCATTGTATGAACCAATAGACAAAGGAACTCGAACTAAGCGTGTTACCTTGATATTACCAGAGTTGTTAAACCATTGAACATAGTATGGATGAGGATGAGGTCGAGTGTTCAAAGAGAGCTTGTCCACCATGTCGGAGCTAGCCAAGTTGTTGCAACTGTCACCATCAATGATTACTCGGCACGAACGCTCCTTCACCACGCACTTAGTTTGGAATAAATTGTGTCGTTGATTGTGTTCCGCTTGTTCCATTTGAACACTCAAGACCCGTTGTACGATGAGGCTTTTGTAGCAATCAGCATGGTCAGCCGCAATATGTTCCTCCTCGTCTTCTGCAGGATTAGCTAGCAAAGCATGTGTATCTTCATCAATATCACTAGCAGAAGAATACTCACCGTTATCGCGTATGATTAAAACGCGCTTGTTTGGACATTGGCTCCTAATATGTCCATAGCCTTTGCATTGATGACATTGCACATCTCGAGTCCGTCCTGTTGATGCCACAGACGAAGAACTCTTAGAAAGTTCTGGTGCAGTTGTTTTCTTAACCTCGGATGCTTTGGAAGCACTAAAGGAAGACAACCGAGACTCATCTTTCGGCGGAGTAGGAGCAGAAGAAGTGGTATGGCCAGCCGTAGTATTTGATGTATGAGGCGTCCAATTGTTAGCACGACCTGCCGAAAAGGTAGTTCTTGTGCTTGCACGTCGACCCTGCACTTCACGTTCAGCTTTGCAAGCAAGATGAAACAAACGGGTGATTGAATTGTATTCCTTATAGTCGAGAATATCTTGAATTTCACGGTTTAACCCACCCATAAACCTAGCCATAGCAGCTTCGTCATTCTCAACTAGCTCACATCTAAGCATACCCATTTGCAATTCTTGATAATATTCTTCTACAGATTTACTACCTTGCCTCAATTGTTGCAATTTATTTAAAAGATCACGCGCATAATATGAAGGAACAAATCTAGCTCGCATGATTCTTTTTAAGTCTTCCCAAGTATGTGCAGCATTTGGATGTTTGCGTTTATATTCACTCCACCAAACAGAAGCAAAGGCAGTAAATTCACTAGTGGCAGCTTTAACCCTTTTTTCATATGGAAAATCATGGCAGTCAATTTTTTGTTCTATTTCTAATACCCATGTAAGATAAGTATCAGGATCATATTTGCCATCAAAAGGTGGGATAGTGAATTTGATCTTACCAAGTGAGGTGTCATTGGCACATATGTTATGTTGAAAAGGAACCATACCAGTGAGGTTGCGTTGACGTCGACGACGTCGACGTGCATCTACCTCCTCATCCTCAGTGTCGGCAATATATTCATCATTATTATTCCTGGAAGTCTCGTTGTCCAAAAAGCCTTGTTTGTGTTTTTGCGTACCGGGAGCCGCCACATGAGAAGTAGGAGAAGCACTCAAACCATCAAGTCTTGTGAGAATTTGATCAAGCGAAGCATTGACGGCCGTGAGAGACAAATTAGTCTCAATTTGTGCAGCTTCAAGTTGACCAAGTCGCTCATTGGTCACGCATACATCCTCTTCCAAATTTTCAGTACGCACCCGTACTTGTCGATCAAAGTGTTGTATGATGCGTCGTGTACGGGGTGAGTGAGTGGTCGCATTATCTTCTGTTCCTGACATGGATAGATGAAAAAAAGGAGGAAAACAAGCAAACACAAGAGTTAAATTGCCCTATCAACTACTAGGATGTGGTTAAAAAGGCACTCAACTCTCTACTTGTTAATCAAATTCTTACCAATTCTTACCAAACGAAACAGGAGTTGTCGGCAACCGGCAAGTCAAACATCAAAAAGATATAATGTACCGGTGCAAGTAGCATTTATCGGAACAGTTGAAGTATTTGTGTAGCTATAGGCGGCTAATATGGTAGCAAAGAAAAACGCTAATGCCAAAATAGTCACACAAATTGAATAATAATTCAAGTTGATATATGCTGGTCCTAGGCCTAGACTGAAATAGAGATGCGAACCGAATCACATATGTATGCCACAGCTAGTGATGAGGACATCACTACTACCATGGATACGGCCATGCCTACATACCCAATTAAAACCAATAATGTAATACAAGGGCCAATTACTCGAGCTCGCGCACGTCAATTCAATTGCCAGGTGAATGCGCTCCTCGGGTTGCATACAAATAATTTAATGAATGAAATGCTATTTAATCCTTGGGATGATTTTATTGTCCTTAGGAACCAAGGAGAAGGACTCCCAATCGTCAAGCATGAAGCCAATTCTTCCGGTGCACAAGTTCAACTCGGATTCGGCCTCCGGGATAGCACCAACTTAAAACGACCATAACTTTTGATCCACAAGGGTGTTTGGGGTCTATGAGTACTGGTTTGAAAGGTTTCATCGTCCTCTTTCCAACGGATCCGGCCTCATGTCTAAATTCCTTACGAGTCAACGGGAATCTGCAAAACAAGTGGCGTCACTTTTCCAATCCGAGAAGACTTGGGCTTGGGGCCTTGTAATAGAGTTGTAGTTGGTCTCCTACTGTTTTGGACGTGGTTACCACGTCCCAAACTCTCATAAATACCTAGCCATTGGCTCTTTAGGGGTTTGGGTTTTATTTGATTAGTTAGCCAAGTGCAAACTTGATCCTGCGAGTTGTGCTGGACAGCCACCTTGTCAAGATCGTCAATAAGACTCCATCTTTGTTTCCCTTCAACTTTTATCCGCAATTTTAGATTGCTTATACTATTGTTCTTGCTTGTTCTTCGGTTGCTTGCAGGAATAGAACTTCGTGTTCAGGTTGATCGTGCCCGCGGCAAGATCAATAACCTTTCGGAGTTGGTTTAGCGATTGCTAAGGCGCATCGTTGTCGTACGGTGTAGTTGGATCGTCAAAGTCATCTCCACCCAAATCGATCGTGTGTTTTTCATCGAAAGATCGGGACACTCAAAGCTCCATCAAGTGGTATCAGAGCAAACCAGGTTGCTCGGTGAGAAATTTCTTTGCCCTAGTTTAGTAGATTGAGTTCAATCCTATAGTACAGAAAATTTGCCACAAAAGATTTGTTCCTCCTGTCCAAACCAAGTTTGTGCCTTGCGATCTATTAATTTTGGTTTGCTAAATTGAATTTGTGTTCTTTTTAGCTTTGCCTAGTTGCTGATCATAGTCCCCACATCAAAAACCATCTATAACCGATCAAAACCAAATTTCCAATCTCGGGTCGAGATAGAGTCCAACACGTTTCATCTCGGTATTTTGATCATAACTTTCGCATACGAACTCGGATTGAGGTGAGGTTTTTTTTCCTGAATTCACTGAGAAGTCCTCTACAAAAACCTTTTTGTCCGTACAACCTAATTCGGAATTGAAAATTACGAATTCAACTCGGTTTCAATTTCGGCCGAAACCCTAGTTTTTGGGACAGATTGTGCACCGTTCGGTATTTTGATCATAACTTTTGCATACGAACTCGGTTTGAGGTGAGTTTTTTTTTCCTGAATTCATTGAGAACTCCTCTACGAAAACCTTTTTGTCCGTACAGTCTGATTCGAAAGTTAAAAATACGAAATAAATTCAATCTCAATTTCGGCCGCTGAGTTCCCACTCCATCCTTTGCGAACCATATCATCTTTGCGAATAAACTTTCAACCTATGGAGACTAGCTATTTGATATTGCTATAGGGCTGCTCATATTACATCAATTAGCACAATTTGTGTTATATACTTGCTGTCCTAGGGTTTTTGAAGTGCTACTCTCATTGTATTTTGGCCACACATAAAAAAAAAGAAAAAAAAGAAAACAAAAGTGTGAAGATCAAAACGTGATTGAGAGCACACCCTAGTTGTTGCTTATTTTCAAATTGTGCTAGTTTTGATTATTGAGCAATCTAGTGCCCTTATTCTTTGTTTGAGCAATTAGCTAGCGTCTCTCCATAACTTGTGCAATACGAGCTATTTGGTGCCTCACTTATATTTTGTTTAGCTCAATCCTTTGATTGCATCAAGTTCCATCATCTTAGTGCGTGTGTTTCCGTAGCATCAAACCTTTTACCCATCCATGGTGAATCAGCAACATAGGCTAAAGGCTAATTACGAACTATAATTCAATTCTATGCAATTTCTGAGATTAATTGATTGATTCTCCTTGCTACAATATATTAAGCCTATCCAAGCTACACTTTCTACCCGTACAGGCGTTCGATCCCTTGGCAATCGCTCTACACAAACTTTGGAGAACCTTTGACAACGCCAACGGCTGACAACGCCTGCCGCATTGTAAGAACTTGTAAGAGCTTTGGCCATAGGCTTGAGTGCTTGAGAGACTTACCACCACTTCTTAGTAGTTGATAGAAATATTACACTTGTGGTTTTTGTTTGCTTGTCGTCTACTACCATGTCAGGTGACGAGAGTTCGCTGCATCACTCTCCACGAACAAAAGGCATCATTGCTCACTTTCAAAAGATGACGAGGGAGACCACCGAGGGTCTTAGCGATGATGTACGACTCACTAATGAGCGTATGTCAATGCAAGAGGACCGTTTCAGATCCATCGAGGCCGCACAAGGGATTGCTAACACTACTCTTGCTACTATTTTGGCTAGACTTGATACTTTTGCAACTGTTGCATCTGGGGCTTCCAATCCACCACCCCGTCGTCCCAGCAACACTTCAGCTCCACGGGAGAGGCATCCAGCAGATTTAGAAGAACAAAACGAAGAGAACCAATTTGACGACCCCACTGATTTGGAGGAGGACAACACTGTCAATTACGACAATGGTCGTGACCATCATCGGCTACGCTTCAATCAGCAAGGTATATGACGAGATCCTCCACGACCAAGGGAATGAGAACGAGATGATGTTTTCCCTAAGGTAAATTTCAATATGCCACCTTTCGAAGGTAAATATGATCCTGATGCATACCTTAGTTGGGAATTACTAGTTGACCAAAAATTTGCATGCCATGATTATCCTGAGAATAGAAGAGTTAGGACTGCCACTAGTGAATTCTCTGATTTTGCTTCTATTTGGTGGAGAGAACATTGTCGTGCTCATCCAAATAATATACCCACCACTTGGGAAGCATTAAAGCTGCTCATGAGACATAGATTTGTTCCCTCATATTATGCTAGAGATTTATTAAATAAATTGCAACGCCTACACCAAGGTAAGAATTCAGTAGAGGAGTATTACCAAGAATTGCAAATCGGCATGTTGCGTTGTGGTTTAATCGAGAATGAGGAAGCTTCTATGGCTCGTTTCTTAGGTGGTTTAAATCGAGAAATACAGGACATTCTAGATTATAAGGATTGTAATTCGATGACTCGTTTATTCCATCTTGCTTGTAAAGCTGAACGTGAAGTGCAGGGTCGACAATCGAGTGCCAAAGCTTACTTTTCTGTAGGTCGAACTACTTCGTGGACACCGCACCGCGCACCCCTGCTGCCCCTTCCGGCCGTACTAACACACCGACCTCTTCCATCAACAAAATGGCGTCAGCTACTTCAAATTCGGCACCACGACCAACGCCGGCGAGGAGTGCCACACAAGCTCCTACCAAAAGCTCATCGGCATCCGTTGCCTCAACAGGACGCACAAGAGATATTCAGTGCCATCGCTGCAAGGGTTTTGGCCACATGATGAAGGAGTGTCCAAACAAGCGCGTTCTAATAACCCGCGAAGATGGCGAGTACGATTCAGCCAGCGATCTTGATGAAGAAACATATGCTTTGCTTGCTGAACATGAAGACGGGGATCCAAATGCAGAACATGAAGAGGTGCACGTGAGTGCTGGTGATGCTGACCAATATTTGAGTATTATTGCACAACGTGTGCTTAGTGCTCAGATTGCCCGCGCGGATCCAAATCAACGCCACAACTTGTTTTACACAAAAGGCATCGTCAAGGAGCGATCCATTCTAATAATCATTGATGGTGGGAGTTGCAATAATCTAGCTAGCATGGACATGGCGGAGAAGCTATCACTCTCCACTAGACCACACCCTCAACCCTACCACATTAAATGGTTCACCAACAGCGGCAAACTCAAGGTAACTCGTATGGTAAGAGTACATTTCGCTTTAGGTTCCTATCATGATTATGTTGATTGCGATGTCGTACCTATGCAAGCATGTTCTATGTTATTAGGTAGACCGTGGCAATATGATAAAGATTGTTTACATCATGGTAGAACAAATCAATACTCTTTTATGCATAAAGAAAAGAAAATTGTACTACACCCAATGTCGCCTGATGCAATTGTAAAAGATGAGATTGCTAGAGCTAACAAAGAGAAAAATCGAGAGAATTCTAAAAGTGAAAATCAGATTGTCGCGAAAGAACTTGAACAACATAAAAAGAAAGAATCTAACCTTGATTGTGGCAAGCCAAATGAGATTAAGTTGAAAGGTGCTTGTTTTCTTGCGACAAAATCTGATGTGAATGAGTTGGATGTTTGTAAATATACATGCTATGCTTTGGTCTGCAAAGAAACTTTGTTTTCACTAGAGGAGATGTCTCTCTCTTTGCCTCCTGTTGTCTAGCACCTTTTGCAGGAATACGCTGACATCTTCCCAAAGGACATCCCCTCAGGGTTGCCGCCAATTAGAGGGATTGAGCACCAAATTGATCTCATTCCAGGAGCTTCCTTGCCCAACCGAGCACCATACAGAACCAACCCTGAAGAGACTAAAGAGATACAACGCCAAGTTCAAGAATTGCTTGATAAAGGGTACGTACGTGAATCTCTTAATCCTTGCGCTGTTCCAGTCATTTTAGTACCTAAGAAAGATGGAACATGGTGCATGTGTGTGGATTGTAGAGCAATTAACAATATCACCATTAGATATCGCCATCCTATCCCTAGGTTAGACGATATGCTTGATGAATTAAGTGGCTCTACTATGTTCTCTAAAGTTGATTTGCGTAGTGAGTACCACCAGATTCGCATGAAGTTAGGAGATGAATGGAAAACAGCATTTAAAACTAAGTTCGGTTTATATGAGTGGTTAGTTATGCTGTTTGGATTAACTAATGCACCTAGCACTTTCATGCGATTAATGAACGAGGTTTTACGTGCTTTCATTGGGAAATTTGTGGTGGTTTACTTTTGATGTAACACTGGGTGTCCCGATCTTTCGATGAGAATGATAACCTTCGATTTGGGTGGAGACGACTTTGACGATCCGACTACAACGTACAACGACGATGCGCCTTAGCAATCGCTAAACCAACTCCAGATGGTTATTGACCTTGCCGTGGGCATGATCAACCTGATCACGAAGATCAATTCCTGCAAGCAATCGAAGAACAAGCAAGAACAAGGCAAAAGCAATCTAAAATTGCAAATATAGATGAAGTATTGAAAAGTTAGGATTCCGATACAAGGAGCTTGTTAGGCGGCTGTTGAGCACGTCTAAAAGACTCAAAATAGTAGCAAAAGGCTAAACTATCAAATAACCAAAACCTAAGTTATTTTGGGGGACTACCTAGCTATATATAGGAGAAATAAGAGGCCAAAACCATGCTTGGGGCGTCCAAAACACATTCATGGCAGAATAGGACTCGTATTCCTAGTTTGTCTCGGATTTGGAAAGATGACCGAACTTGTTTTGCATATTCCCGTTGACTCGGTAGGAATTTGGAGGTGGGGCCGGATCCGTTGGAAAGAGGACGTCGAAACCTTTCAAACCAGTACTCATAGACCTCAAACACCCTTGTGGATCAAAAGTTATGGTCATTTTAAGTTGGTGCTGTCCCGGAGGCCGAATCCGAGTTGAAGTTGTGCACCGGAAGAATTGGCTTCATGCTTGACTTTTGGGAGTCCTTCTCCTTGGTTCCTAAGGACAATAAAATCATTACAAGGATTAAATAGCATTCCATTCATTAAATTATTTGTATGCAACCCGAGGAACGCATTCACCTGGCAATTGAATTGACGTGCGCGAGCTCGAGTAATTGGCCCTTGTATTACATTGTTGATTTCAATTGGGTTTGTAGACATGGCCGTATCCATGGTAGTGATGTCCTCATCATCCTCCCCTTCTTGCATTTGAGTCGTCCTCGACTCAAGCTCATCATCTTCTCCCATGTATGGTTTCAAATCGGCAATGTTGAATGTGGGACTAACCCCAAAATCTGCAGGCAATTCAAGCTTATATGCATTATCATTAATCTTTGCCAATACTTTGAAAGGACCATCTGCTCGCGGCATCAACTTAGATTTTCTTAATTCCGGGAATCGATCTTTTCGCAAATGCAACCAAACTAAATCCCCAGGTTCAAAAGTTACATGCTTCCTTGCATTACTACCAGCAAGTTTATATTTAGCATTCATGCGCTCTATGTTTTCTTTAGTTGTCTCATGCATTTTCATAATCAAATCAGCACGTTGTTTAGCATCAAGATTCAATTTCTCCGAAGATGGAAGAGGTAACAAATCAATTGGAGCATGAGGTACAAATCCATATACAATCTCAAAAGGACACATCTTAGTAGTAGAATGCATAGAACGATTATAAGCAAACTCAATATGAGGCAAGCATTCTTCCCACAATTTAATGTTCTTTTTCAAAACAGCCCTAAGCATGGTAGATAAAGTTCGATTAACGACCTCAGTTTGTCCATCAGTTTGGGGATGACAAGTAGTAGAAAATAAAAGTTTAGTCCCCAATTTAGCCCACAAAGTTCTCCAAAAGTGGCTTAAAAATTTTGTGTCTCGATCTGAAACTATTGTGTTTGGCACACCATGCAAGCGAACAATTTCACGAAAGAATAAATCGGCAATGTTGGTAGCATCATCGCTTTTGTGACAAGGAATAAAGTGTGCCATCTTAGAAAATCTATCCACAACAACAAAGATACTATCCCTCCCCCTCTTTGTTCTAGGAAGTCCTAAAACAAAGTCCATAGAAATGTCTTCCCAAGGCACGCTAGGAACAGGCAGAGGCATGTATAAACCATGTGGATTAAGTCGTGACTTAGCTTTTTGACATGTAGAGCAGCGGCGACGAAACGTTCCACGCCTCGTCTCATCTTGGGCCAAAAGAAATGGCTAGCGAGTATGTCCTCCGTCTTCTTCACACCAAAGTATCCCATCAACCCTCCTCCATGCGCTTCTGTAGCAATAACAAGCGAACAGAACTAGCTGGAATGCATAGTTTGTTTGCTCTAAACACAAACCCATTATTGAGGACAAATTTGTTCCATGTTTTTCCCTCTTTAAAATTGAGCAACACATCTTTAAAATCATTATCATGCACATATTGCTCTTTAATCGTTTCCAAACCAAAAATTTTGAAGTCAAGTTGTGAGAGCATGGTATATCTCCTAGACAAGGCATCAGCAATGACATTATCCTTTCCCTTTTTGTGTTTGATGACATAAGGAAATGACTCAATGAATTCAACCCACTTTGCATGTCTACGGTTCAGTTTAGCTTGACTTCTAATATGTTTTAACGGTTCATGATCAGAATGTATAACAAATTCCTTGGGCCATAAATAATGTTGCCATGTTTCTAAAGTTCGAACTAGCACATATAACTCTTTATCATACGTAGAATAGTTCAAACTAGGCCCACTCAACTTCTCACTAAAATAAGCAACAGGTTTTCCTTCTTGTAACAGAACACCACCCAAACCAATTCCACTAGCATCACATTCTAGTTCAAAAGTCTTAGAAAAGTTTGGAAGTTGGAGTAAGGGTGCATGTGTTAACTTAGCTTTCAGAACATTGAAGGCATCTTCCTGTGACTTGCCCCAAACAAAAGGCACACCCTTCTTGGTGAGTTCATTCAAAGGTGCGGCGATTGTGCTGAAGTCCTTCACAAAACGACGATAGAATCCAGCAAGTCCTAGGAAACTCCGCACCTGTGTGACCGTGTTAGGAGTCGGCCAACTCTGTATCGCTTCAACCTTGGCTTGATCAACTTCAATTCCCTGTGGAGTAACAACATAGCCAAGAAAAGAGACTCGATCCGTGCAAAAGGTGCACTTATCAAGGTTACCAAATAAACGTGCATCGCGTAAAGCATTAAAAACAACACGTAAATGTTCAAGATGGTCTTCTAAAGATTTGCTGTAGATCAAGATATCATCAAAGTAAACCACCACAAATTTTCCAATGAAAGCACGTAAAACCTCGTTCATCAATCGCATAAAAGTGCTAGGTGCATTAGTTAATCCAAACGGCATAACTAACCACTCATATAAACCGAACTTAGTTTTAAATGCTGTTTTCCATTCATCTCCTAACTTCATGCGAATCTGGTGGTACCCACTACGCAAATCAACTTTAGAGAACATAGTAGAGCCACTTAACTCATCAAGCATATCGTCTAACCTAGGAATAGGATAGCGATATCTAATGGTGATATTATTAATTGCTCTACAATCCACACACATACGCCATGTTCCATCTTTCTTAGGTACTAAAATGACTGGAACAACACAAGGACTAAGAGATTCACGTACGTACCCTTTATCAAGCAATTCTTGAACTTGGCGTTGTATCTCTTTAGTCTCTTCAGGGTTGGTTCTGTATGGCGCTCGGTTGGGCAAGGATGCCCCTGGAATGAGGTCAATTTGGTGCTCAATCCCTCTAATTGGCGGCAGCCCTTAGGGGATGTCCTTTGGAAAGATGTCAGTGTATTCCTGCAAAAGGTTAGCGACGAAAGGAGGCAAAGAAAGAGACATCTCCTCTAGTGAAAACAAAGTTTGTTTGCAAACCAGAGCATAGCAAGAATAACTACTTGTATCCAACTCGTTCACATCAGATTTTGTTGCAAGATAACATGCACCTTTCAATTTAATCTCATTTTTCTTATCACCATCCGAGTTAGATTCTTTCTTTTGATTTTGGTCAAACTCCTTTGCGACAATCTGATTTTCACTATTAGTTCTCTCTCGATTTTTCTCTTTGCTAGCTCTAGCGATCTCATCTTTTACAATGGCATCAGACGACATTGGATGTAACACAATCTTCTTTTCTTTATGCATGAAAGAGTATTGATTGGTTCTACCGTGATGTAAACAATTCTTATCATATTGCCAAGGTCTACCTAATAACATAGAGCATGCTTGCATAGGTACGACATCGCAGTCAACATAATCATGATAAGAACCTAAAGCGAAATGTACTCTTACCAGGCGTGTTACCTTGAGCTTGCCGCTATTGTTGAACCATTGAATGTAGTAGGGCTGAGGGTGTGGTCTAGTGGATAGTGCTAGCTTCTCCACCATGTCCATGCTTGCTAGATTATTGCAACTCCCACCATCAATGATTATTCGAATGGATCTTTCTTTGACGACGCCTTTAGTGTAAAACAAATTGTGGCGTTGATTTGGCTCGGTACGGGCAATCTGAGCACTAAGCACACGGTGCGCAATAATACTCAAATATTGATCAGCATCAGCAGCGCTCACGTGCTCTTCTTCATGTTTTGAGTTTGGATCGCCGTTTTCATGTTCCGCAAGCAAAGCATATGTTTCTTCATCAAGATCACTTGCAGAATCGTACTCGCCATCTTCGCGGGTTATTAGCACGCGCTTGTTTGGACACTCCTTCATCATGTGGCCAAAACCCTTGCAGCGATGGCATTGAATATCTTTTGTGCGTCCCGTTGAGGTGACAGATGCTGACGAGCTTTTGGTAGGGGCTTGTGTGGCACTCCTCGTCGGCGTTGATCGGGGTGCTGAATTTGAAGTGGAGTGCGTCATTTTGTTGTTGGAGGGGATCGGGGTAGTGGTACGACTGGATGGGGCAGCAGGGGTGTGCGGTGCCCATGTAGTAGCTCGTCCTGTAGAAAAGTTAGCTTTTGCCCTCGATTGTCGACCCTGCACTTCACGTTCAGCTTTACAAGCAAGATAGAATAAACGAGTCATCGAATTATAATCCTTATAATCTAGAATGTCCTGGATTTCTCGATTTAACCCACCTAGAAAACGAGCCATAGAAGCTTCCTCATTCTCAATTAAGCCACAACGCAACATGCCAATTTGTAATTCTTGGTAATATTCTTCCACTGAATTCTTACCTTGGTGTAGGCGCTGCAATTTATTCAATAAATCTCTTCCATAGTATGAAGGAACAAATCTGTGCCTCATTAGCAATTTTAATGCTTCCCAAGTGGTGGGTATATTATTTGGATGAGAGCGACAATGTTCTCTCCACCAAATAGACGCAAAATAAGAGAATTCACTAGTGGCAGCCCTAACTCTTCTATTCTCAGGAAAATCATGGCATGCAAATTTTTGATCAACAAGTAATTCCCAACTAAGGTAACCATCAGGATCATATTTACCTTCGAAAGGTGGCATATTGAAATTTACCTTATGGAAAACAACATCTCGCTCGTTCCTGGGTCGTGGAGGATCACGTCGAATACCTTGCTGATTGAAGCGTAGCCGACGATGGTCACGATTATTGTCGTAATTGATGTTGTCTTCCTCCAAATCAGTGGTGTCATCATATTGGTTCTCTTCGTTTTGTTCTTCTAAGTCTGCTGGATGCCTCTCCCGTGGAGCTGAAGTGTTGTTTGGATGACGCGGTGGCGGATTGGAAGCCCCAGATGCAGCAGCTGCAAAAGTATCAAGTCTAGCCAAAATAGTAGCAAGAGTAGTGTTAGCAATCCCTTGTGCGGCCTCGATGGATCTGAGACGGTCCTCTTGCATCGACATACGCTCATTAGTGAGTCGTACATCCTCGCTAAGACCCTCGGTGGTCTCCTCGTCATCCTCTCAAAGTGAGCAATGATGCCCTTTGTTCGTGGAGAGTGGTGCAGCGATCTCTCGTCACCTGACATGGTTAGTAGAAGACAAGGAAACAAAAAACACAATTAAAATGTTCCTATCAACTACTAGGAGGTGGTGGCAAGTCTCTCAACACTCAAGCCTATGACCAAAGCTCTTACAAGTTCTTACCATGCAGCAGGTGTTGCCGGCCGTTGGCGTGGTCAAAAGTTCTCCGAAGCTTGGATAAAGCGATTGCCAAGGGACCGAACAAAAGTACGAGGTTGGATGTGGAGCTTGGATAGGCAATATTTATTTCCTATGCAATCTGATAAGTCTAGTTATTGTAATGATAAGTAATGATCCAAACTAGAATTCACAAGCCCAAGTTGCCGATCTCAAAGATATAAGTGAATTTGAAGGCAACACACAGGCAAAGATAATGGCACTTATGCAATCAAGGAATGAGCTATAAAATATAAGTGATGCACCAAAAGCTCTATTGCATAAGTCGTAGAGAGACGCTAACTTATTGCATTGAGAAAGTAAAAAGGGCACAAGATTGCTCACTAATTAATAAATTGCACAATATAAAAAGTAACAAACACAATTTAGGGTTTTGCTCAATGTAGTGTGACCGGCCACAATTTTCTTTTTCTTTTCCTTTTTTTTTAGCCTTTTGGCTCTTTCTCTTTTCTTTCTTTTGGTGACTTTCGGCCAACACTAGTATGAACAAAGTTTTGGAATCCCTAACTTGGTGTCACAAGATAATATGATATGATAACTGAAGATTGTGCAATGTATCAAGTAGAGCAACCCTAAGCAATATCAACAAGCTAGTCTCAAATAGGATCAAAGTGTTCACAAAGGATGAATTGGTTCCCAAAGGTAGGTGTACTGATGTTTTTCTAGGGCAGCAAACTTGTCGCCTAGATTAATGTTTGAAGACCACCGATTTTGATTGGTTGACTATGGAAGGAATTGAAGCTTATATCCTCAGCTTTCAATAGAGTGCAAGAACACAAAAATCCGAGATCGTATGTGAAAGTTATGCTTGAAATACCAAACTGGACAGAATTGAAGAATTGAAGCTACTAGAAGGAAAGGAAAGATCAGCAACTAAAACATGGACTCTAATGGATCAAAACCTAACAAAACTCACTAAAATAACAGATTGAAACTAAAGGTTGAATTTTTGTGGAGTAGTTTTCAATTTAGGACAGAAAAAAAACTAACCTAAAGGCACTGATATTCTCACCGATCAACTGAAGCTCTGATACCACTTGATGTAACACTGGGTGTCCCGATCTTTCGATGAGAATGATAACCTTCGATTTGGGTGGAGACGACTTTGACGATCCGACTACAACGTACAACGACGATGCGCCTTAGCAATCGCTAAACCAACTCCAGATGGTTATTGACCTTGCCGTGGGCACGATCAACCTGATCACGAAGATCAATTCCTGCAAGCAATCGAAGAACAAGCAAGAACAAGGCAAAAGCAATCTAAAATTGCAAATATAGATGAAGTATTGAAAAGTTGGGATTCCGATACAAGGAGCTTGTTAGGCGGCTGTTGAGCACGTCTAAAAGACTCAAAATAGTAACAAAAGGCTAAACTATCAAATAACCAAAACCCAAGTTATTTTGGGGGACTACCTAGCTATATATAGGAGAAATAAGAGGCCAAAACCATGCTTGGGGCGTCCAAAACACATTCATGGCAGAATAGGACTCGTATTCCTAGTTTGTCTCGGATTTGGAAAGATGACCGAACTTGTTTTGCATATTCCCGTTGACTCGGTAGGAATTTGGAGGTGGGGCCGGATCCGTTGGAAAGAGGACGTCGAAACCTTTCAAACCAGTACTCATAGACCTCAAACACCCTTGTGGATCAAAAGTTATGGTCGTTTTAAGTTGGTGCTGTCCCGGAGGCCGAATCCGAGTTGAAGTTGTGCACCGGAAGAATTGGCTTCATGCTTGACTTTTGGGAGTCCTTCTCCTTTGTTCCTAAGGACAATAAAATCATTACAAGGATTAAATAGCATTCCATTCATTAAATTATTTGTATGCAACCCGAGGAAAGCATTCACCTGGCAATTGAATTGACGTGCGCGAGCTCGAGTAATTGGCCCTTGTATTACATTGTTGATTTCAATTGGGTTTGTAGACATGGCCGTATCCATGGTAGTGATGTCCTCATCAACTTTGATGATATCTTGATCTATAGCAAATCTTTAGAAGATCATCTTGAAATTTACGTGCTGTTTTTAATGCTTTACGCGATGCATGTTTATTTGGTAACCTTGATAAGTGCACCTTTTGCACAGACCGAGTCTCTTTTCTTGGCTATGTTGTTACTCCACAGGGAATTCAAGTTGATCAAGCCAAGGTTGACGCAATACAGAGTTGGCCGACTCCTAACACGGTCACACAGGTGCGAAGTTTTCTAGGACTTGCTGGGTTCTATCGTCGCTTCGTGAAAGATTTCAGCACAATCGCCGCACCATTGAACGAACTCACCAAAAAGGGTGTGACTTTTGTTTGGGGCGAGGCACAGGAAGATGCCTTCAATGTTCTGAAAGCTAAGTTAACACATGCACCCTTACTCCAACTTCCAGATTTTTCTAAGACTTTTGAACTAGAATGTGATGCTAGTGGAATTGGTTTAGGTGGTGTTCTGTTACAAGAAGGAAAACCGGTTGCTTATTTTAGTGAGAAGTTGAGTGGGCCTAGTTTGAACTATTCTACGTATGATAAGGAGTTATATGCGCTAGTTCGAACTTTAGAAACATGGCAACATTATTTATGGCCTAAGGAATTTGTTATACATTGTGATCATGAATCATTAAAACATATTAGAAGCCAAGCTAAACTGAACCGTAGACATGCAAAGTGGGTTGAATTCATTGAGTCATTTCCTTATGTCATCAAACACAAAAAGGGAAAGGATAATGTCATTGCTGATGCCTTGTCTAGGAGATATACCATGCTCTCATAACTTGACTTCCAAATTTTTGGTTTGGAAACGATTAAAGAGCAATATGTGCATGATGATGATTTTAAAGATGTGTTGCTCAATTGTAAAGAGGGAAAAACTTGGAACAAATTTTTCCTAAATAATGGGTTTGTGTTTAGAGCAAACAAACTATGCATTCCAGCTAGTTCTGTTCGTTTGTTATTGCTACAGGAGGCACATGGAGGAGCGTTGATGGGACACTTTGGTGTGAAGAAGACGGAGGACATACTCGCTAGCCATTTCTTTTGGCCCAAGATGAGACGAGATGTGGAACGTTTCGTCGCTCGCTGCACTACATGTCAAAAAGCTAAGTCACGACTTAATCCACATGGTTTATACATGCCTTTGCCTGTTCCTAGCGTGCCTTGGGAAGATATTTCTATGGACTTTGTTTTAGGACTTCCTACAACAAAGAAGGGGAGGGATAATATCTTTGTTGTTGTGGATAGATTTTCTAAGATGGCACACTTTATTCCTTGTCACAAAAGCGATGATGCTACCAACATTGCCGATTTATTCTTTCGTGAAATTGTTCGCTTGCATGGTGTGCCAAACACAATAGTTTCGGATCGAGACACAAAATTTTTAAGCCACTTTTGGAGAACTTTGTGGGCTAAATTGGGGACTAAACTTTTTATTTTCTACAACTTGTCATCCCCAAACTGATGGACAAACTGAGGTTGTTAATCGAACTTTATCTACCATGCTTAGGGCTGTTTTGAAAAAGAACATTAAATTGTGGGAAGAATGCTTGCCTCATATTGAGTTTGCTTATAATCGGTCTATGCATTCTACTACTAAGATGTGCCCTTTTGAGATTGTATATGGATTTGTACCTCATGCTCCAATTGATTTGTTACCTCTTCCAACTTCGGAGAAATTGAATCTTGATGCTAAACAACGTGCTGATTTGATTATGAAAATGCATGAGACAACTAAAGAAAACATAGAGCGCATGAATTATAAATATAAACTTGCTGGTAGTAAGGGAAGGAAGCATGTAACTTTTGAACCTGGGGATTTAGTTTGGTTGCATTTGCGAAAAGATCGATTCCCTGAATTAAGAAAATCTAAGTTGATGCCGCGAGCTGATGGTCATTTCAAAGTATTGGCAAAGATTAATGATAATGCATATAAGCTTGAATTGCCTGCAGATTTTGGGGTTAGTCCCACATTCAACATTGCCGATTTGAAACCATACTTGGGAGAAGACGATGAGCTTGAGTCGAGGACGACTCAAATGCAAGAAGGGGAGTATGATGAGGACATCACTACTACCATGGATACGGCCATGCCTACATACCCAATTAAAACCAATAATGTAATACAAGGGCCAATTACTCGAGCTCGCGCACGTCAATTCAATTGCCAGGTGAATGCGCTCCTCGGGTTGCATACAAATAATTTAATGAATGGAATGCTATTTAATCCTTGGGATGATTTTATTGTCCTTAGGAACCAAGGAGAAGGACTCCCAATCGTCAAGCATGAAGCCAATTCTTCCGGTGCACAAGTTCAACTCGGATTCGGCCTCCGGGACAGCACCAACTTAAAACGACCATAACTTTTGATCCACAAGGGTGTTTGGGGTCTATGAGTACTGGTTTGAAAGGTTTCATCGTCCTCTTTCCAACGGATCCGGCCTCATGTCTAAATTCCTTACGAGTCAACGGGAATCTGCAAAACAAGTGGCGTCACTTTTCCAATCCGAGAAGACTTGGGCTTGGGGCCTTGTAATAGAGTTGTAGTTGGTCTCCTACTGTTTTGGACGTAGTTACTACGTCCCAAACTCTCATAAATACCCAGCCATTGGCTCTTTAGGGGCTTGGGTTTTATTTGATTAGTTAGCCAAGTGCAAACTTGATCCTGCGAGTTGTGCTGGACAGCCACCTTGTCAAGATCGTCAATAAGACTCCATCTTTGTTTCCCTTCAACTTTTATCCGCAATTTTAGATTGCTTATACTATTGTTCTTGCTTGTTCTTCGGTTGCTTGCAGGAATAGAACTTAATGTTCAGGGATCGTGCCCGCGGCAAGATCAATAACCTTTCGGAGTTGGTTTAGCGATTGCTAAGGCGCATCGTTGTCGTACGGTGTAGTCGGATCGTCAAAGTCATCTCCACCCAAATCGATCGTGTGTTTTTCATCGAAAGATCGGGACACTCAAAGCTCCATCAGCTAGGCAAAACGAACACAACACAGAGAAAAAAAAATCTTTCTCCCTCGATGTACTTTGCTGCCTTTTTTTTTAATTAACCTTTGATTTCTGTACCCTCTTTTCTTTTTTTTTCTTTTTCTTTTTGGCAGTACAACAATTAAAGGAGATAAAGACCGGAATTCAAATACAAAGCGGCCTGCTTGAATGAAACTTCGGCCAAGGAAAGAAAGAAAAAAGAATGTGCTGCAGTGAAAAACTATGGGACTCCAAACTAAGTGGAGGGAGGACTCAAATATCAGTAGTGGCGTGCGGTTGGAAGGGAGACAATGCAGCGGCGAGGAGTGACTTGGACACGGCAACAACGAGTATGGATGGTTGTGAAGCGGCAATAATGAAGTAGTGTGACGTCTAGGTGACAACGAATTCGAAACTGTAATCAACTAGACACTATGACCATCAATGAATCTATGTAACTAGAAAAACATAGCGTAGGCTCAAACTGGCTTGGAATTGGAAATTGATAATCTGGCATTTGCTGGACAATAGGGAAAAAAAATCAATCTACTAATTAAGCGAGGGTGGAATCTCTCACCGAGTAACCCGAAGAATCTGATACCAACTGATAGGTTTTAGTGGCCCGATCTTTCGGTGAGAGACGAGGAAACTCTCGATCTGATTCGGAGTTCGACGTTAGCGGCCCGACTACAACCGTCTACGACGCTTGCGCCTTAGCAACCGGTACACCAATCTCCTGTTTTGTTGATCCTGCCGGAGCACGAACAACGATCCTGCACACAATCGAGAACGAGCAAGAACAAGATAACAAGCAATCTGAAATTGCGAATATGAATAATTGAATTTAACAACCCAAACGGAAATTGTAGTCTTGTTTACACGGGCGTAGACGGTCTAATCGACACGTGCTTGCACGGACAGTAGCAAAGAAGCTAAACTGATTCTTAAACAAAACTCAAGTCTCTTTGGGGGCCTATTGCCCTTATTATATAGTGGTGGAAGGGAGGTGGATACTAAACACTAGGCAATATGGGACTAAACATGCAGCGCATCAACTTGGGCCTTCGTGGGCCGGAGGTGGGAGGAGGTGGAGCCCTTCATGGGCCGGCCTGAGGGGGAAGAGGAAGGGGGGGGGCGCCCCAACATGGGCCGGCTGGGAGGAAGTGGCGCCCCCACCTCCATGGTGCCATGATGGGCCTTGGTGACTCCCTGGCCCATCATGGTTAGTGCCTCCTTGTTTCAACAAGTTCTGGCCTGTTTTGATCTGATATTGTATCGGCACTTCTCCATAATTTGTGAGCACCATGTTGACCATTTGCTGGCGTGCCAGAGCTCGTGTAACTGGTCCTTTCATCATTCCATCTTGTCGTTGAGTTGTTGGTGTGGCTGCATCGAAAATAGTGATGTCCTCATCAGAAAACAATATAACAAGTATAATGTTCCTATCAACTACAAAGAGGTGGTGGCAGTTCTCTCAACATTCAAGCCTATAACCAAAGCTCTTACAAGTTCTTACATGCAGCGGGTGTTGACGGCCGTTGGCGTGGTCAAAAGTTCTCCGAAGCTTGGATAAAGCGATTGCCAAGGGACCGAACAAATGTACGGGGTTGGGTGTGGAGCTTGGATAGGCAAAATTTATTTCCTATGCAATCTGATAATTCTAGTTATTGTAATGATAAGTAATGATCCAAACTAGAATTCACAAGCCCTAGTTGCCGATCTCAAAGATATAAGTGAATTTCAAGACAACACACGCGCAAAGATAAAGGCACTTATGCAATCAAGGAATGAGCTATGAAATATAAGTGAAGCACCAAAAGCTCTATTGCACAAGTCGTAGAGAGACGCTAACTTATTGCTTCAAGAATGTAAAAGGGCACAAGATTGCTCACTAATTCATAAATTGCAAAACCTAAAAGTAACGAACAGAAATTAGGGTTTTGCTCAATGTAGTGCGACCGGTCACAATTTTCTTTTTCTTTTCCTTTTTTGGCCTTTTGGCTCTTTCACTTTTCTTTCTTTTGGTGTCTTTCGGCCAACACTAGTATGAACAAAGTTTTTGAATCCCTAACTCGGTGTCACAAGATAATATGATAGGATAACTGAAGATTATGCAATGTATCAAGTAGAGCAGCCCTAAGCAATATCAACAAGCTAGTCTCAAATAGGATCAAAGTGTTCACAAAGGACGAATTGGTTCCCAATGGTAGGTGTACTTATGTTTTTCTAGGGCAGCAGACTTGTCGCCTAGATTATTGTTTGAAGATCACCGAATTTGATTGGTTGACTGTGGAAGGAATTGAAGCTTATATTCTCAGCTTCAATAGAGTGCAAGAACACAAAAATTGGAGTTTGTATGTGAAAGTTATGCTCGAAATACCAAACTGGACAAAATTGAAGGACTGAAGCTACGCGAAGGAAAAGAAAGATCAGCAACTAAAACATGGACTCTAATGGATAAAAACCTAACAAAACTCACTAAAATAACAGATTGAAACTAAAGGTTGAATTTTTGTGGAGTAGTTTTCAATTTGGGACAGAAATCAAAAACTAACCTAAGGCACTGATATTCTCACCGATCAACTGAAGCTCTGATACCACTTGATGTAACACTGGGTGTCCCGATCTTTCGATGAGATTGATAACTTTCGATTTGGGTGGAGACGACTTTGACGATCCGACTACAACGTACAACGACGATGCGCCTTAGCAATCGCTAAACCAACTCCAAAGGGTTATTGACCTTGCCGTGGGCACGATCAACCTGATCACGAAGATCAATTCCTGCAAGCAATCGAAGAACAAGCAAGAACAAGGGAAAACCAATCTAAAATTGCAAATATAGATGAAGTATTGAAAAGTTGGGGTTCCGATACAAGGAGCTTGTTAGGCGGCTGTTGAGCACATCTAAAAGACTCAAAATAGTAGCAAAAGGCTAAACTATCAAATAACCAAAACCCAAGTTATTTTGGGGGACTCCCTAGCTATATATAGTAGAAATAGGAGGCCAAAACCAGGCTAGGGGCGTCCAAAAGACATCCATGGCCGAGTAGGACTCCGATTCCTAGTTTGACTCAGATTTGGAAAGATGACCGAACTTGTTTTGCAGATTCCCGTTGACTCGTAAGGAATTTGGATGTGGGGCCAGATCCGTTGAAAAGAGGACGACGAAACCTTTCAAACCAGTACTCATAGACCCAAAACACCCTTGTGGATCAAAAGTTATTGTCGTTTTAATTTGGTGCTGTCCCGGAGGCCGAATCCGAGTTGAGCTTGTGCATCGGAAGAATTGGCTTCATGCTTGACGGTTTGGGAGTCCTTCTCCTTGGTTCATTGTTGGTTTCAATTGGGTTTGTAGGCATGGCCGTATCCATGGTAGTAATGTCCTCATCATCCATGCTTGCTAGATTATTGCAACTCCCACCATCAATGATTATTCGAATGGATCTTTCTTTGACGACGCCTTTAGTGTAAAACAAATTGTGGCGTTGATTTGGCTCGGTACGGGCAATCTGAGCACTAAGCACACGGTGCACAATAATACTCAAATATTGATCAGCATCAGCAGCGCTCACGTGCTCTTCTTCATGTTTTGAGTTTGGATCACAGTTTTCATGTTCCGCAAGCAAAGCATTCTTCATCAAGATCACTTGCAGAATCGTACTCGCCATCTTCGCGGGCTATTAGCACGCGCTTGTTTGGACACTCCTTTATCATGTGGCCAAAACCCTTGCAGCGATGGCACTGAATATCTTTTGTGCGTCCCGTTGAGGTGACAGATGCTGATGAGCTTTTGGTAGGATCTTGTGTGGCACTCTTCGTCGGCGTTGATCGGGGTGCTGAATTTGAAGTGAAGTGCGTCATTTTGTTGGTTGAGGGGGTCGGGGTAGTGGTACGACTAGATGGGGCAGCAGGGGTGTGCGGTGCCCATGTAGTAGCTCGACCTGTAGAAAAGTTAGCTTTTGCCCTCGATTGTCAACCCTGCACTTCACGTTCAGCTTTACAAGCAAGATGGAATATACGAGTCATCGAATTATAATCCTTATAATCTAGAATGTCCTGGATTTCTCGATTTAACCCACCAAGAAAACGAGCCATAGAAGCTTCCTCATTCTCAATTAAGCCACAACGCAACATGCCAATTTGCAATTCTTGGTAATATTCTTCCACTGAATTCTTACCTTGGTGTAGGCGCTGCAATTTATTCAATAAATCTCTTGCATAGTATGAAGGAACAAATCTGTGCCTCATTAGCAATTTTAATGCTTCCCAAGTGGTGGGTATATTATTTGGATGAGCGCGACAATGTTCTCTCCACCAAATAGACGCAAAATCAGAGAATTCACTAGTGGCAGCCCTAACTCTTCTATTCTCAGGAAAATCATGGCATGCAAATTTTTGATCAACAAGTAATTCCCAACTAAGGTAAGCATCAGGATCATATTTACCTTCGAAAGGTGGCATATTGAAATTTACCTTATGGAAAACATCATCTCGTTCTCGTTCCCTAGGTCGTGGAGGATCACGTCGCATACCTTGCTGATTGAAGCGTAGCCGACGATGGTCACGGTTATTGTTGTAATTGACAGTGTTGTCTTCCTCCAAATCAGTGGTGTCGTCATATTGGTTGTCTTCGTTTTGTTCTTCTAAGTTTGCTGGATGCCCCTCCCGTGGAGTTGAAGTGTTGTTTGGACGACGTGGTGGCGGATTGGAAGCCCCTGAGGCAGCAGCTGCAAAAGTATCAAGTCTAGCCAAAATAGTAGCAAGAGTAGTGTTAGCAATCCCTTGTGCGTCCTCGATGGATCTGAGACGGTCCTCTTGCATCGACATACGCTCGTTAGTGAGTCGTACATTCTCGCTAAGACCTTCTGTGGTCTCCCTCGTCATCCTCTCAAAGTGAGCAATGATGCCCTTTGTTCGTGGAGAGTGATGCAGCGATCTCTCATCACCTGACATGGTTAGTAGAAGACAAGGAAACAAAAATCACAATTAAAATGTTCCTATCAACTACTAGGAGGTGGTGGCAAGTCTCTCAACACTCAAGCCTATGACCAAAGTTCTTACAAGTTCTTACCATGCAATAGGTGTTGCCGGCCGTTGGCGTGGTCAAAAGTTCTCCGAAGCTTGGATAAAGCGATTGCCAAGGGACCGAACAAAAGTACGAGGTTGGATGTTGATGAGGACATCACTACCATGCATACGGCCATGCCTACAAACCCAATTGAAGCCAACAATGTAATACAAGGGCCAATTACTCGAGCTCGCGCACGTCAATTCAATTACCAGGTGAATGCGTTCCTCGGGTTGCATACAAATAATTTAATGAATGGAATGCTATTTAATCCTTATGATGATTTTATTGTCCTTAGGAACCAAGGAGAAGGACTCCCAAACGTCAAGCATGAAGCCAATTCTTCCGGTGCACAAGTTCAACTCGGATTCGGCCTCCGGGACAGTACCAACTTCAAACGACCATAACTTTTGATCCACAAGGGTGTTTGAGGTCTATGAGTACTGGTTTGAAAGGTTTCGACGTCCTCTTTCCAACGGATCCGGCCCCACCTCCAAATTCCTACCGAGTCAACGGGAATATGCAAAACAAGTTCGGTCATCTTTCCAAATCCGAGACAAACTAGGAATACGAGTCCTATTCTGCCATGAATGTGTTTTGGACGCCCCAAGCATGGTTTTGGCCTCTTATTTCTCCTATATATAGCTAGGTAGTCCCCCAAAATAACTTGGGTTTTGGTTATTTGATAGTTTAGCCTTTTGCTACTATTTGAGTCTTTTAGACGTGCTCAACAGCCGCCTAACAAGCTCCTTGTATCGAAACCCCAACTTTTCTATACTTCATCTATATTTGCAATTTTAGATTGCTTTTGCCTTGTTCTTGCTTGTTCTTCGATTGCTTGCAGGAATTGATCTTCGTGATCAGGTTGATCGTGCCCACGGCAAGATCAATAACCATCTGGAGTTGGTTTAGCGATTGCTAAGGCGCATCGTCGTTGTACGTTGTAGTCGGATCGTCAAAGTCGTCTCCTCCCAAATCGAAGGTTATCATTCTCATCGAAAGATCGGGACACCCTGTGTTACATCAGTTGGTATCAGAGCCAGGTCCCGAAACAAGAGGGTGAGAATGATAGTACCACCTTGCTTGTGGAGGGGAGAGAATACCACCTTAAAAGGGAGAGCAACCCTCCCCCCATCAGGCTAGTCTTTTGGGGGCCACATGGGACTCTTATGGCCTGGCTATGGCAGCCAAGGTGTGTATTTCTCTCGTGGTCCAAGGCCCACACCCCTGGGCCAGTTGGGCAGTCCGCTCGCCGGGCGAGGCACGTGCGCCATACGGCTGGGCCGCGAAGGGCACGGTGCGCACCCGGGAGGGATGCATCAGTTGGTATCAGAGCTTCAGTTGATCGGTGAGAATATCAGTGCCTTAGGTTAGTTTTTGATTTCTGTCCTAAATTGAAAACTACTCCACAAAAATTCAACCTTTAGTTTCAATCTGTTATTTTAGTGAGTTTTGTTAGGTTTTGATCCATTAGAGTCCATGTTTTAGTTGCTGATCTTTCCTTTCCTTCGCGTAGCTTCAATTCTTCAATTCTGTCCAGTTTGGTATTTCAAGCATAACTTTCACATACGAACTCTGATTTTTGTGTTCTTGCACTCTATTGAAAGCTGAGGATATAAGCTTCAATTCCTTCCATAGTCAACCAATCAAATTCTGTGATCTTCAAACATTAATCTAGGCGACAAGTTTGCTGCCCTAGAAAAACATCACTACACCTACCTTTGGGAACCAATTCATCCTTTGTGAACACTTTGATCCTATTTGAGACTAGCTTGTTGATATTGCTTAGGGCTGCTCTACTTGATACATTGCACAATCTTCAGTTATCATATCATATTATCTTGTGACACCAAGTTAGGGATTCCAAAACTTTGTTCATACTAGTGTTGGCCGAAAGTCACCAAAAGAAAGAAAAGAGAAAGAGCCAAAAGGCTAAAAAAAAGGAAAAGAAAAAGAAAATTGTGGCCGGTCACACTACATTGAGCAAAACCCTAATTTGTGTTTGTTACTTTTTATATTGTGCAATTTATTAATTAGTGAGCAATCTTGTGCCCTTTTTTTTTCTCAAAGCAATAAGTTAGCGTCTCTCTACGACTTATGCAATAGAGCTTTTGGTGCATCACTTATATTTTATAGCTCATTCCTTGATTGCATAAGTGCCATTATCTTTGCGTGTGTGTTGCCTTCAAATTCACTTATATCTTTGAGATCGGCAACTAGGGCTTGTGAATTCTAGTTTGGATCATTACTTATCATTACAATAACTAGAATTATCAGATTGCATAGGAAATAAATATTGCCTATCCAAGCTCCACATCCAACCTCGTACATTTGTTCGGTCCCTTGGCAATCGCTTTATCCAAGCTTCGGAGAACTTTTGACCACGCCAACGGCCGTCAACACTTGCTGCATGTAAGAACTTGTAAGAGCTTTGGTTATAGGCTTGAATGTTGAGAGAATTGCCACCACCTCCTTGTAGTTGATAGGAACATTATACTTGTTATATTGTTTTCTTGTCTTCTACTAACCATGTTAGGTGATGAGGATTCGATGCATCACTCTCCACGCGCAAAGGGAATTGTTACTAGAATGTCAATGCAAGAAGACCGCCTTCGGTCTATCGAGACCGCTCAGGGAGTTGCTAACACTAATCTTGCTACTATTTTGTCTAGACTTGATAAGCTTGCAGGTACTGCCCCCGGAACTTCCAGTCCTCCACCTCATCTTCTAAGCAACAAAAATGGCATACTACATGCTCAGTTACATGTTGATGATGATTCCCTAGATAAGGTTAAATTCGCCATTCCACCTTTTAATGGTCATTATGATCCTGATGCCTATATTAATTGGGAGATAGCAGTAGACAAAGAATTTGGCAAGTATGATTTGTCTGAAAATGAAAAGATTAGGATTGCTGCTAGTGTGCTAAATGAATATGCATTAACATGGTGGAAACATATTTGTAGAAAAGATAGAAAACCTGAAAATTGGAAGGCCATGAAAAGACTTATGAGAATTGATTATGTTCCTGAATATCATTCTGAATTTTTGTATACTAGACTCCAATGCTTGAAACAAGGAAATAAGTGCGTTAAGGAATACTATGAACGATTGCAAAATCATTTGTTGCGTTGTGGTTTAGTTGAAGGTGAAGAAGCAACAGAGCTTAGGTTCATACGTGGACTTAATCAAGAAATTCAAGATGCTCTTATTGATGAAACATATAGTTCTCTTTCAGAATTGGTTAAATGTGCTTGTAGAGTTGAGAAAATGCTTGTTGAATCCTTGAAAGAATCATTAGCTTCAATTAAGGCGCCCATTGTTGCACCTTCTTTTTTAGCTAACATTTTGCAGAAAAGTGAGCACCATCGAGAGAATGATGAAGAGCATATGGAGAAAGAAACGATCAGTACTACCCCATGTGTAAGTGAAGAGATAATAGTAGAAGTAACACCTACAACAGCTGACGAGAACTTACAAGGTAATGTAACAGGTATGGACTCTACACATGGAGAAAATAATTTTGAAGAGCTAAAACTGTCCACAAATCATGCTATCGTTGAGCAACTATTAGTGGAACCGATTGCTAATTTTGCTTTGTTACAAGATGATTTGCTTGCTATTTCTTGTAATAAAGAAGAGTTGTGTGATAATACTTCACTTATATCCACGACACAACTAGTGAGTGGACATGTAACTTTTGTTAACACAATAGACACTTGTGCTGAAAATAAACCTGTCATTCACATTGCAAGCAAAAATGATGAGTTGAAATTGATGTCTTCTTTAGATACATTAGGCTACATTGAATTTGATGTTCCCTATGTTCTGAATTATTTAGAGGAGAGACTTTTTGTACATTCTGATTTGTCCAGGTTATCGTGAAATATTTTCCATGTTATTTGCAAAAATAGTGAGAAAGGAGAGTATAAAGCCGATCGAGTTTACATTTGTTCAGATTTTGAACCTCTGCATGCCATGCAACAATGTCATCAATTTGATAAGTGCCATATCACTAATCATGTCATATCAAGTACTTTTGATTCAACCTACAAGTCACATGATAGTTTTCAAGAAAGGGAGTATATGGATGATAGAGATTCTCGATCAATTGATTTGATTGCAAATGTGCATGCTACTTTGTTTCCTGTCACTCCTAACATTTTCCAGGACAATATGATGGAGTCGAGGACGACTCCACTTCAAGAAAGGGAGGATGATGAGACCATGCTCATCATGGACAGAACTAACACTGCATACATATGGTCATCACCAAGTATTGCTACAGTTATATCAACTGCATGGTTTCATCGACCCCCACCTTGGCCAGGACCATTAAGTTGGCGACACTTCACGGCATCCTCTACTTCGTATACAACTACTACGATGGCTCCATCTGCATGGCTTTATCGACCCCCACCTTGGCCATCCTTCTACATCTTCGTCGGTTCAAGGACCATTGACTCGAGCTCGATCCCGTCAAATGAATTATCAGATCTAAAGACAAACTTGGGAGAAGATGATGAACTTGAGTCGAGGACGACTCAAATGCAAGAAGGGGAGGATGATGAGGACATCACTACCATGCATACGGCCATGCCTACAAACCCAATTGAAGCCAAGAATGTAATACAAGGGCCAATTACTCGAGCTCGCGCACGTCAATTCAATTACCAGGTGAATGCGTTCCTCGGGTTGCATACAAATAATTTAATGAATGGAATGCTATTTAATCCTTATGATGATTTTATTGTCCTTAGGAACCAAGGAGAAGGACTCCCAAACGTCAAGCATGAAGCCAATTCTTCCGGTGCACAAGTTCAACTCGGATTCGGCCTCCGGGACAGTACCAACTTCAAACGACCATAACTTTTGATCCACAAGGGTGTTTGAGGTCTATGAGTACTGGTTTAAAAGGTTTCGACGTCCTCTTTCCAACGGATCCGGCCCCACCTCCAAATTCCTACCGAGTCAACGGGAATATGCAAAACAAGTTCGGTCATCTTTCCAAATCCGAGACAAACTAGGAATACGAGTCCTATTCTGCCATGAATGTGTTTTGGACGCCCCAAGCATGGTTTTGGCCTCTTATTTCTCCTATATATAGCTAGGTAGTCCCCCAAAATAACTTGGGTTTTGGTTATTTGATAGTTTAGCCTTTTGCTACTATTTGAGTCTTTTAGACGTGCTCAACAGCCGCCTAACAAGCTCCTTGTATCGGAACCCCAACTTTTCTATACTTCATCTATATTTGCAATTTTAGATTGCTTTTGCCTTGTTCTTGCTTGTTCTTCGATTGCTTGCAGGAATTGATCTTCGTGATCAGGTTGATCGTGCCCACGGCAAGATCAATAACCATCTGGAGTTGGTTTAGCGATTGCTAAGGCGCATCGTCGTTGTACGTTGTAGTCGGATCGTCAAAGTCGTCTCCTCCCAAATCGAAGGTTATCATTCTCATCGAAAGATCGGGACACCCTGTGTTACATCAGATGTGGAGCTTGGATAGGCAATATTTATTTCCTATGCAATCTGATAATTCTAGTTATTGTAATGATAAGTAATGATCCAAACTAGAATTCACAAGCCCTAGTTGCCGATCTCAAGATATAAGTGAATTTCAAGACAACACACGCGCAAAGATAAAGGCACTTGTGCAATCAAGGAATGAGTTATAAAATATAAGTGATGCACCAAAAGCTCTATTGCACAAGTCGTAGAGAGACGCTAACTTATTGCTTTGAGAAAGTAAAAAGGGCACAAGATTGCTCACTAATTAATAAATTGCACAATATAAAAAGTAACAAACACAAATTAGGGTTTTGCTCAATGTAGTGTGACCGGCCACAATTTTGTTTTTCTTTTCCCTTCTTTTTTTTTGGCCTTTTGGCTCTTTCTCTTCTTTTGGTGACTTTCGGCCAACACTAGTATGAACAAAGTTTTAGAATCCCTAACTCGGTGTCACAAGATAATATGATATGATAGCCGAAGATTGTGCAATGTATCAAGTAGAGAAGCCCTAAGCAATATCAACAAGCTAGTCTCAAATAGGATCAAAGTGTTCACAAAGGATGAATTGGTTCCCAAAGGTAGGTGTACTGATGTTTTTCTAGGGCAGCAAACTTGTTGCCTAGATTAATGTTTGAAGATCACCGAATTTGATTGGTTGACTATGGAAGGAATTGAAGCTTATATCCTCAGCTTTCAATATAGTGCAAGAACACAAAAATCCGAGTTCGTATGTGAAAGTTATGCTCAAAATACCAAACTGGACAGAATTGAAGGATTGAAGCTACGCGAAGGAAAAGAAAGATCAGCAACTAAAACATGGATTCTAATGGATCAAAACCTAACAAAACTCACTAAAATCATAGATTGAAACTAAAGGTTGAATTTTTGTGGAGTAGTTTTCAATTTAGGACAAAAAAAAACTAACCTAAGGCACTGATATTCTCACCGATCAACTGAAGCTCTGATACCACTTGTGGATCAAAAGTTATGGTCGTTTTAAGTTGATGCTGACCCGGAGGCCGAATCCGAGTTGAAGTTGTGCACCGGAAGAATTGGCTTCATGCTTGACTTTTGGGAGTCCTTCTCCTTGGTTCCTAATGACAATAAAATCATCATAAGGATTAAATAGCATTCCATTCATTAAATTATTTGTATGCAACCCGAGGAACACATTCACCTGGCAATTGAATTGACGTGCACGAGCTCGAGTAATTGGCCCTTGTATTACATTGTTGGTTTCAATTGGGTTGGTAGACATGGCCGTATCCATGGTAGTGATGTCCTCATCAGGAACTCGTCGTTGTGGCATATTTCGCACCAACTCAGACGGATTCGAAATGCATGCCTAAATGGGTTACAGCACGTATGAATTGTATTCGGTCTGTTCGGCACCCCGCTTTCTTTCGTGCATCATTTTCGTTTCCTGCCGCAATGTTTTATTTTGGTGTGTAAGGTTGCAGCGTGTAAGCTGCTTGCCACAATGTTTCATTTCGTGCATCAATTTCATTTTCGTACGGTTGCCGCTGCAGTGCCCGTTGGGACCCGTCGTGGAGGAATGTTTTAGACCTACTCGAATGGATTCGAAACAAACATCATAAGTAATTTCGGGGTGTTTGGTACTCAGTTCATTGTCATGCATCGCTTCCATTTGTATTTAGCTTATATTACCGGTGGGAACCCGTCGTGGCGGAATATTTCACAACAATTCGGACATATTCAAAATGCATGCTGATGTATGTCGGAGTGCCCAATCTTTCGGTGGAGTGATAACTATCGATTGGTGTTGGAGAAGACTCTCACGATCCGACTACGCACGAACAAGTCGATGGCGCCTTAGCAATCGCAGAACCTACTCCGCGTGGTTATTGATCCTGCTAGGTAGCCGAGATCAACTTGAACACGAAGTTCAATTCTTGTTGGTAATCGAAGAACAAACAAGAACTAGTAAAACAATCTGAAGTATGAGAGAAAGTTTGGGACTCTATTAATGTCTTCACAAGGTGGCTATCTAGCACAACTTGAAGAAGAAAGTTTGCACACGGCTAAACTCAATCAACAAAATCCGAGTTCTAAGGGAGGGACGGGCAGGAGTATATAAAGAGGAGAAGTGGAGGGTTGAGGGGAGGCGCCCATATGGCAGCCAAGGGAGAGGGCGCACATGCAGCACAAAACATGAGGAAAATCCGCCCCTCCTTTCCTTCTTAACAAAGCTTCCTAAAATACAAAAGGAAAGAAATAAACGAGACTTTTCATGGCGCCTTGATATGATTTCGGGCTTCCAAAAAGAAAGGAAACTCCTTCCTCCTTTCCTTCTTGGTATTATTTCTCATGTGCTCGTTTTCCTCTTTGACTTTGTCTTCTGGATCCTGCGCATATGATGACCTAGCTTGATCTTCTCCTTGGTTCCTAAGAACAATGAAATCATCACAAGAATTAAATAGCAATCCATTCTGTGAATTAATCGTATACAAACTTAGAAACGAGTTGACCTGATAATTGAGCTGACGTGCTTTGGCACGAGTAATTGGTCCTTGCACAGATGGCTCATTTGTGTTGATGGAAGAGATGTCCTCATCACATGCCAAAATGAGTTAAAGCACATATGAATTCCAATCGGTGTGTTTGGCACTCAGTTTCCTATCGAGCAACGTTTTCGAACGGGCGCCGCTTGCAGTATTCCTTCGTGCTCATCGTGGAGAAATTTTTCACAACAACTCGGACGGGCTCGAAATGCATGCCGAAATGTGCTTGGGCATATATGATGTTCATTCGGCATGTTTGGAACAAAGTTTCGTTTTGTGCACCGTTTTGGCACGCGTGTTGTTTACAGTACCATTAGGGACCCATCGTGCACGAATGTTTCGCATCGAATCGTACGTACTCGAAATGCCTGTTGAAATGGGATAGGGCAATATGAAGTCCATTCGGGGAGTTTGAGGCCAATTTTCCTTTCGTGCATCGTTTTCGTCCGGACGCAGCTTGCAGCACACCTTGCGACCGGTCGCGGAGGGTTTTTTCACACCCACCCGGACATATTCGAAATGAATGCATAATTGTCCAGAAATGCATGGAAAGTCCACTCGCGGAGTTTGGCCGACATTTTCCTTTCGTTCATCGTTTTGATACGCATGCAGCTTGCAGTACCGGTTGGCACCTATCGCGGAGTAATGTTTTACACCGACCCGGATGCAACATAAATGCATGCCGAAATGGGCTTGGGCACACATGAACTCTATTCATGGTGTCTGCCGCAAGCTTTCTTTTCGTACTCGTTCTGGTACGAACGTGACTTAGAGTACCATTGTCGTGTAGGTTTCACACCGACTCGGATGAGCCCAAATTGCTTGCTAAAATCAGTTACGGCAAACATGAAGTCCATTCGGGTTGATTGGCACCCAGCTTCACCTCATGCGTCGTTTTCGTGTGAAATGCATGCACCATACAGTACACGAGGCGCAGGAATGTTTCACACGACTCGGAAAGATTCAAAATGCATGCTGCAATGTGCTTGGGCATACATGAAGTACATTCGGCATGTTTGGAACGTTGTTTTGTTTTGTGATGTAACACTGGGTGTCCCGATCTTTCGATGAGAATGATAACTTTCGATTTGGGTGGAGACGACTTTGACGATCCGACTACAACGTACAACGACGATGCGCCTTAGCAATCGCTAAACCAACTCCAGAGGGTTATTGACCTTGCCGTGGGCACGATCAACCTGATCACGAAGATCTATTCCTGCAAGCAATCGAAGAACAAGCAAGAACAAGGCAAAAGCAATCTAAAATTGCAAATATAGATGAAGTATTGAAAAGTTGGGGTTCCGATACAAGGAGCTTGTTAGGCGGCCGTTGAGCACGTCTAAAAGACTCAAAATAGTAGCAAAAGGCTAAACTATCAAATAACAAAAACCCCAGTTATTTTGGGGGACTCCCTAGCTATTTATAGGAGAAATAGGAGGCCAAAACCAGGCTTGGGGCGTCCAAAACACTTTCATGGCCGAATAGGACTCCTATTCCTAGTTTGACTCGGATTTGGAAAGATGACCGAACTTGTTTTGCAGATTCCCGTTGATTCGTAAGGAATTTGGAGATGGGGCCGGATCCGTTGGAAAGAGGACGTCGAAACCTTTCAAACCAGTACTCATAGACCTCAAACACCCTTGTGGATCAAAAGTTATGGTCATTTGAAGTTGGTGCTGTCCCGGAGGCCGAATCCGAGTTGAACTTGTTTTGCAGATTCCCGTTGACTCGTAAGGAATTTGGAGGTGGGGCCGGATCCGTTGGAAAGAGGACGTCGAAACCTTTCAAACCAGTACTCATAGACCTCAAACACCCTTGTGGATCAAAAGTTATGGTCGTTTGAAGTTGGTGCTGTCCCGGAGGCCGAATCCGAGTTGAACTTGTGCACTGGAAGAATTGGCTTCATGCTTGACGTTTGGGAGTCCTTCTCCTTGGTTCCTAAGGACAATAAAATCATCACAAGGATTAAATAGCATTCCATTCATTAAATTATTTGTATGCAACCCGAGGAACGCATTCACCTGGTAATTGAATTGACGTGCACGAGCTCGAGTAATTGGCCCTTGTATTATATTGTTGGCTTCAATTGGGTTTGTAGGCATGGCCGTATGCATGGTAGTGATGTCCTCATCATTTTGTGCACCATTCAGGTACGCGTGTAGTTTACATTACCTTCAGGGACCCATTGTGCATCAATGTTTCGCTCCATGTCGGACGTACGCGAAATGCCTGCTTAAATAGGCTAGGGCACATATGAAGCCGATTCGGGGAGTTTAACACCCGGTTTCGTTTCGTGCATCGTTTTCATTCGGATGCAGCTTGCAGCACCCCTTCAACCCGTCGCGGAGGGATGTTTCACACTCACTCGGACGTATTCGAAATGAATGCAGAATTGTGATGAAATGCACAAGCGAACATCGTAAGTTAATTCTGGGTGTTTGGCACTCAGTTTCGTTTCGTGCGTCGATTTCAATTTTTTCACCTTAGGAACTCGTCGTTGTGGAATATTTCGCACTAACTCGGACGGATTCGAAATGCATGCATAAAATGGGTTACAGCACGTATGAATTGCATTCGGTATGTTCGGCACCCCGCTTTCTTTCGTGCATCATTTTCGTTTCCTGCCGCAATGTTTCATTTTGGTGTGTAAGGTTGCAGCGTGTAAGCTGCTTGCGACAATGTTTCATTTCGTGCATCATTTTCATTTTCATACTGATGAGACCATGCTCATCATGGACAGAACTAACACTGCATACATATGGTCATCACCAAGTATTACTACAGTTATATCAACTGCATGGTTTCATCGACCCCACCTTGGCCAGGACCATTAAGTTGGCGACACTTCACGGCATCCTCTACTTCGTATACAACTACTACGATGGCTCCATCTGCATGGCTTTATCGACCCCCACCTTGGCCATCCTTCTACATCTTCGTCGGTTCAAGGACCATTGACTCGAGCTCGAGCCCGTCAAATGAATTATCAGATCTAAAGACAATACTTGGGAGAAGATAATGAACTTGAGTCGAGGACGACTCAAATGCAAGAAGGGGAGGATGATGAGGACATCACTACCATGAATACGGCCATACCTACAAACCCAATGGAAACCAACAATGTCATACAAGGGCCAATTACTCGAGCTGATGAGGACATCACTACCATGGATACGGCCATACTTACAAACCCAATGGAAACCAACAATGTCATACAAGGGCCAATTACTCGAGCTCGGGCACGACAATTCAATTACCAGGTGAATGCGTTCCTCGGGTAGCATACAAATAATTTAATGAATGGAATGCTATTTAATCCTCGTGATGATTTTATTGTCCTTAGGAACCAAGGAGAAGGACTCCCAAACGTCAAGCATGAAGCCAATTCTTCCGGTGCACAAGTTATACTCGGATTCGGCCTCCGGGACAACACCAACTTAAAATAACCATAACTTTTGATCCACAAGGGTGTTTGGGTTCTATGAGTACTGGTTTGAAAGGTTTCGACGTCCTCTTTCCAACGGATCCGACCCCATCCCCAAATTCCGTCCGAGTAGACGGGAATATGCAAAACAATTGGCGTCACTTTTCCAAATCGAGAAGACTTGGGCTTTGGGCCTTGTAATAGAGTTGTAGTTGGTATCCTACTGCTTTGGATGTGATTCCCACGCCCCTAGCTTTCATAAATAGCCAGACATCGGCTCCTTAGGGTTTTGGGTTTTATTTGAATAGTTTAGCCAAGTGCAAACTTGATCCTGCGAGTTGTGCTGGATAGCCACCTTGTCAAGATCGTCAATAAGACTCCACTTTGTTTCGCTCCCAGTTTTATCCGCAATTTCAGATTGTTTATCCTATTGTTCTTGCTTGTTCTTCGGTTGCTTGCAGGAATTGAACCTCTTGTTCAGGTTGATCGTGCCTACGGCAAGATCAATAACCCGCTGGAGTTTGGTTTAGCGATTGCTAAGGCGCATTGTCGTCGTACGGTGTAGTCGGATCGTCAAAGTCGACTCCAACAAATCGATCGTGTGTTTCTCATCGAAAGATCGGGACACCCATAGTGCCATCACGGCGCCATCACGTACGGTTGCCGCTGAAGTGCCCGTTGGGACCCGTCGTGGAGGAATGTTTCAGACCTACTCGAATGGATTCGAAACAAACATCATAAGTAATTTCGGGGTGTTTGGTACTCAGTTCATTGTCGAGCATCGCTTCCATTTGTATTCAGCTTATATTACCGGTGGGAACCCATCGTGGCGGAATATTTCACACCAACTCGGACATATTCAAAATGAATGCCAAAATGAGTTAAAGCACATATGAATTCCAATCGGTGTGTTTGGCACTCAGTTTCCTATCGTGCAACGTTTTCGAACGGGCGCCGCTTGCAATATTCCTTCGTGCTCATCGTGGAGAAATTTTTCACAACAACTCGGACGGGCTCGAAATGCATGCCGAAATGTGCTTGGGCATATATGAAGTTCATTCGGCATGTTTGGAACAAAGTTTTATTTTGTGCACCGTTTTGGCACGCGTGTTGTTTACAGTACCATTAGGGACCCATCGTGCACGAATGTTTCGCATCGAATCGTACGTACTCGAAATACCTGTTGAAATGGGATAGGGCAATATGAAGTCCATTCGGGGAGTTTGAGACCAATTTTCCTTTCGTGCATCGTTTTCATCCGGACGCAGCTTGCAGCATACCTTGCGACCGGTCGCGGAGGATTTTTTCACACCCACCCGGACGTATTCGAAACGAATGCATAATTGTCCAGAAATGCATGGAAAGTCCACTCGCGGAGTTTGGCCGACATTTTCCTTTCGTTCATCGTTTTGATACGCATGCAGCTTGCAGTACCGGTTGGCACCTATCGCGGAGAAATGTTTTACACCGACCCGGATGCAACATAAATGCATGCCGAAATGGGCTTGGCCACACATGAACTCTATTCATGGTGTCTGCCGCAAGCTTTCTTTTCGTACTCGTTCTGGTACGAACGTGACTTAGTGTACCATTCGTCGTGTAGGTTTCACACCGACTCGGATGAGCCCAAATTGCTTGCTAAAATCAGCTACGGCAAACATGAAGTCCATTCGGGTTGATTGGCACCCAGCTTCACCTCATGCGTCGTTTTCGTGTGAAATGCATGCACCATACAGTACACGTGCCGTAGGAATGTTTCACACGACTCGGAAAGATTCAAAATGCATGCTGGAATGTGCTTGGGTATACATGAAGTACATTCGGCATGTTTGGAACGTTGTTTTGTTTTGTTTACCATTCAGGTACGCATGTAGTTTACATTACCATCAGGGACCCATTGTGCATCAATGTTTCGCTCCATGTCGGACGTACGCGAAATGCCTGCTTAAATAGGCTAGGGCACATATGAAGCCGATTCGGGGAGTTTAACACCCGGTTTCGTTTCGTGCATCGTTTTCATTCGGACGCAGCTTGCAGCACCGCTTGCGACCCGTCGCGGAGGGATGTTTCACAATCACTCGGACGTATTCGAAATGAATGCAGAATTGTGATGAAATGAACAAGCGAACATCGTAAGTTAATTCTGGGTGTTTGGCACTCAGTTTCGTTTCGTGCGTCGATTTCAATTTTTTCACCTTAGGAACTCGTCGTTGTGGAATATTTCGCACCAACTCGGACGGATTCGAAATGCATGCCTAAATGGGTTAGACCACGTATGAATTGCATTCGGTCTGTTCGGCACCCTGCTTTCTTTCGTGCATCATTTTCGTTTCCTGCCGCAATGTTTCATTTTGGTGTGTAAGGTTGCAGCGTGTAAGCTGCTTGCCACAATGTTCCATTTCGTGAATCATTTTCATTTTCGTACGGTTGCCGCTGAAGTGCCCGTTGGGACCCGTCGTGGAGGAAAGTTTCAGACCTACTCGAAAGGATTCGAAACAAACATCATAAGTAATTTCGGGGTGTTTGGTACTCAGTTCATTGTGGTGCATCGCTTCCATTTGTATTCAGCTTATATTACCGGTGGGAACCCGCCGTGGCGGAATATTTCACACCAACTCGGACATATTCAAAATGCATGCCAAAATGAGTTAAAGCACATATGAATTCCAATCGGTTTCTTTGGCACTCATTTTCCTATCGTGCAACGTTTTCGAACGGGCGCCGCTTGCTGTATTCCTTCGTGCTCATCGTGGAGAAAATTTTCACAACAACTCGGACGGGCTCGAAATGCATGCCAAAATGTGCTTGGGCATATATGAAGTTCATTCGGCATGTTTCGAACAAAGTTTCGTTTTGTGCACCGTTTTGGCACTCGTGTTGTTTACGGTACCATTAGGGACCCATTGTGCACGAATGTTTTGCATCGAATCGTACGTACTCGAAATGCCTGTTGAAATAGGATAGGGCAATATGAAGTCCATTCGGGGAGTTTGAGGCCAATTTTCCTTTCGTGCATCGTTTTCGTTCGGACGCAGCTTGCAGCACACCTTGCGACCGGTCGCGGAGGGTTTTTTCATACGCACCCGGACGTATTCGAAACGAATGCATAATTGTCCAGAAATACATGGAAAGTCCACTCGCGGAGTTTGGCCGACATTTTCCTTTCGTTCATCGTTTTGATACGCATGCAGCTTGCAGTACCGGTTGTCACCTATCGCGGAGAAATGTTTTACACCGACCCGGAAGCAACATAAATGCATGCCGAAATGGGCTTGGGCACACATCAACTCTATTCATGGTGTCTGCCACAAGCTTTCTTTTCGTACTCGTTCTGGTACGAACGTGACTTAGAGTACCATTCATCGTGTAGGTTTCACACCGACTCGGATGAGCCCAAATTGCTTGCTAAAATCAGCTACAGTAAACATAAAGTCCATTCGGGTTGATTGGAACCCAGCTTCACCTCATGCGTCGTTTACGTGTGAAATGCATGCACCATACAGTACACGTGGCGGAGGAATGTTTCAAACGACTCGGAAAGAATCAAAATGCATGCCGGAATGTGCTTGGTCATACATGAAGTCTGATGTAACACTGGGTGTCCCGATCTTTCGATGAGAATGATAACCTTCGATTTGGGAGGAGACGACTTTGACGATCCGACTACAACGTACAACGACGATACGCGTTAGCAATCGCTAAACCAACTCCAGAGGGTTATTGACCTTGCCGTGGGCACGATCAACCTGATCACGAAGATCAATTCCTGCAAGCAATCGAAGAACAAGCAAGAACAAGGCAAAAGCAATCTAAAATTGCAAATATAGATGAAGTATTGAAAAGTTGGGGTTCCGATACAAGGAGCATGTTAGGCGGCTGTTGAGCACGTCTAAAAGACTCAAATAGTAGCAAAAGGCTAAACTATCAAATAACCAAAACCCAAGTTAGTTTGGGGGACTCCCTAGCTATTTATAGGAGAAATAGGAGGCAAAAACCAGGCTTGGGGCGTCCAAAACATCTCCATGGCCGAATAGGACTCCTATTCCTAGTTGGACTCGGATTTGGAAAGATGACCGAACTTGTTTTGCAGATTCCCGTTGACTCGTAAGGAATTTGGACATGAGGCCGGATCCGTTGGAAAGAGAACGACGAGACCTTTCAAACCAGTACTCATAGACCTCAAACACCCTTGTGGATCAAAAGTTATGGTTGTTTGAAGTTGGTGCTGTCCCGGAGGCCGAATCCGAGTTGAATTTGTGCACCGGAAGAATTGGCTTCATGCTTGACTTTTGGGAGTCCTTCTCCTTGGTTCCTAAGGACAATAAAATCATCACAAGGATTAAATAGCATTCCATTCATTAAATTATCTGTATGCAACCCGAGGAACGCATTCACCTGGCAATTGAATTGACGTGCTCGAGCTCGAGTAATTGGCCCTTGTATTACATTGTTGGCTTCAATTGGGTTTGTAGGCATGGCCGTATGCATGGTAGTGATGTCCTCATCATCCTCCCCTTCTTGCATTTGAGTCGTCCTCGACTCAAGTTCATCATCTTCTCCCAAGTTTGTCTTTAGATCTGATAATTCATTTGACGGGATCGAGCTCGAGTCAATGGTCCTTGAACCACGAAGATGTAGAAGGATGGCCAAGGTGGGGGTCGATAAAGCCATGCAGATGGAGCCATCGTAGTAGTTGTATACGAAGTAGAGAATGCTGTGAAGTGTCACCAACTTAATGGTCCTGGCCAAGGTGGGGGTCGATGAAACCATGCAGTTGATATAACTGTAGCAATACTTGGTGATGACCATATGTATGCAGTGTTAGTTCTGTCCATGATGAGCATGGTCTCATCATCCTCCCTTTCTTGAAGTGGAGTCGTCCTCGACTCCATCATATTGTCCAGTGTAATGTTAGTAATGATAGGAAACAAAGCAATATGCACATTTGCAATGAAATCAATGGATCGAGAATTTCTATCAACCGTATCCTCCCTTTCTTGAAAACTATCATGTGACTTGTGAATGGAACCAAATGTACTTGGTCTGACATGATTAGTGATATGGCAATTATTAAATTGATGACATTGTTGCATTGCAAACGGAGGTTTAAAATCTGAACAAATGTAAACTCGATGTGCTTTATACTCTCCTTTCTCACTATTTTTGCCAATAACATAAAAGATATTTCGTGATAACCATGACAAATCAGACTGTACAAAAAGGCTCTCCTCTAAATAATTCAGATCACACGGAACATCTAATTCAATGTAGCCTAATGTATATAAAGAAGACATCAATTTCAACTCATCATTTTCGCTTGTGATGTGAATGACATGTTTGTTTTCAGCATAAGTGTCTAGTGTGTTAACAAAAGTGACATGTCCATTTGCTAGTTGTGTCATGAATATAAGTGAAGTATTATCACACAACTCTTCTTTATCACAAGAAATAGCAAGCAAATCATCTTGTAACAAAGCAAAATCAGCAATTGGTTCCACTATTAGTTGCTCTACGATAGCATGATTTGTGGATAGTTTTAGCTCTTCAAAATTATTTTCTCCATGTGTAAAGTCCATACCTGTTATATTACCTTGTAAGTTCTCATCAGCTGTTGTTGGTGTTTCTTCAACTATTATCTCTTCACTTACACATGGGGTAGTACTGATCAGTTCTTTCTCCATATGCACTTCTACATCATTCTCTCGATGGTGCTCACTTTTCTGCAAAATGTTAGCTACAAAAGAAGGTGCAACAATGGGCGCCTCAAATGAAGCTAATGATTCATTCAAGGATTCAGCAAGCATATTTTCAACTCTACAAGCACATACAACCAATTCTGAAAGAGAACTATATGTTTCATCAATAAGAGCATCCTGAATTTCTTGATTAAGTCCACGTATGAACCTAAGCTCTGTTGCTTCTTCACCTTCAACTAAACCACAACGCAACAAATGATTTTGCAATCGTTCATAGTATTCCTTAACGCACTTATTTCCTTGTTTCAAGCATTGGAGTCTAGTATACAAAAATTCAGAATGATATTCAGGAACATAATCAATTCTCATAAGTCTTTTCATGGCCTTCCAATTTTCAGGTTTTCTCTCTTTTCTACAAATATGTTTCCACCATGTTAATGCATATTCATTTAGCACACTAGCAGCAATCCTAATCTTTTCATTTTCAGACAAATCATACTTGCCAAATTCTTTGTCTACTGCTATCACCCAATTAATATAGGCATCAGGATCATAATGACCATTAAAAGGTGGAATGGCGAATTTAACCTTATCTAGGGAATCATCATCAACATGTACCTGAGCATGTAGTATGCCATTTTTGTTGCTTAGAAGATGAGGTGGAGGACTGGAAGTTCCGGGGGCAGTACCTGCAAGCTTATCAAGTCTAGACAAAATAGTAGCAAGATTAGTGTTAGCAACTCCCTGAGCGGTCTCGATAGACCGAAGGCGGTCTTCTTGCATCAACATTCTAGCAACAATTCCCTTTGCGCGTGGAGAGTGATGCATCGAATCCTCATCACCTAACATGGTTAGTAGAAGAAAAGAAAACAATATAACAAGTATAATGTTCCTATCAACTACAAGGAGGTGGTGGCAATTCTCTCAACAATCAAGCCTATAACCAAAGCTCTTACAAGTTCTTACATGCAGCAGGTGTTGACGGCCGTTGGCGTGGTCAAAAGTTCTCCGAAGCTTGGATAAAGCGATTGCCAAGGGACCGAACAAATGTACGAGGTTGGGTGTGGAGCTTGGATAGGCAAAATTTATTTCCTATGCAATCTGATAATTCTAGTTATTGTAATGATAAGTAATAATCCAAACTAGAATTCACAAGCCCTAGTTGCCGATCTCAAAGATATAAGTGAATTTGAAGGCAACACACACGCAAAGATAAGGGCACTTATGCAATCAAGGAATGAGCTATGAAACATAAGTGAAGTACCAAAAGCTCTATTGCACAAGTCGTGGAGAGACGCTAACTTATTGCTTCAAGAATGTTAAAAGGGCACAAGATTGCTCACTAATTAATAAATTGCACAACTTAAAAGTAACGAACACAAATTAGGGTTTTGCTCAATATAGTGCGACCGGCCACAATTTTCTTTTTCTTTTTCTTTTCCCTTTTTTTTTTTGTTTTTGGCCTTTTGGCTCTTTCTCTTTTCTCTCTTTTGGTGACTTTCGGCCAACACTAGTACGAACAAAAAGTTTTGGAATCCCTAACTTGGTGTCACAAGATAAGATGATATGATAACTGAAGATTGTGTAATGTATCAAGTAGAGCAGCCCTAAGCAATATCAACAAGCTAGTCTCAAATAGGATCGAAGTGTTCACAAAGTATGAATTGGTTCCCAAAGGTAGGTGTACTGATGTTTTTCTAGGGCAGCAAACTTGTCGCCTAGATTAATGTTTGAAGATCACCGAATTTGATTGATTGACAGTGGAAGGAATTTAAGCTTATATCCTCAGCTTTCATTAGAGTGCAAGAACAAAAAAATCCGAGTTCGTATGTGAAAGTTATGCTCGAAATAACAAACTGGACAGAATTGAAGGATTGAAGCTACGCGAAGGAAAAGAAAGATCAGCAACTAAAACATGAACTCTAATGGATCAAAACCTAACAAAACTCACTAAAATAACAGATTGAAACTAAAGGTTAAATTTTTGTGGATTAGTTTTCAATTTAGGACAGAAATCAAAACTAACCTAAGGCACTGATATTCTCACCGATCAACCTGAAGCTCTGATACCACTTGATGTGACACTGGGTGTCCCGATCTTTCGATGAGAATGATAACCTTCGATTTGGGAGGAGACGACTTTGACGATCCGACTACAACGTACAACGACGATGCGCCTTAGCAATCGCTAAACCAACTCCAGAGGGTTATTGACCTTGCCGTGGGCACGATCAACCTGATCACGAAGATCAATTCCTGCAAGCAATCGAAGAACAAGCAAGAACAAGGCAAAAGCAATCTAAAATTGCAAATATAGATGAAGTATTAAAAAGTTGGGGTTCCGATACAAGGAGCTTGTTAGGCGGCTGTTGAGCACGTCTAAAAGACTCAAATAGTTGCAAAATGCTAAACTATCAAATAACCAAAACCCAAGTTAGTTTGGGGGACTCCCTAGCTATTTATAGGAGAAATAGGAGGCCAAAACCAGGCTTGGGGCGTCCAAAACACCTCCATGGCCGAATAGGACTCCTATTCCTAGTTGGACTCGGATTTGGAAAGATGACCGAACTTGTTTTGCAGATTCCCGTTGACTCGTAAGGAATTTGGACATGAGGCCGGATCCGTTGGAAAGAGAACGACGAGACCTTTCAAATCAGTACTCATAGACCTCAAACACCCTTGTGGATCAAAAGTTATGGTCGTTTGAAGTTGGTGCTGTCCCGGAGGCCGAATCCGAGTTGAATTTGTGCACCGGAAGAATTGGCTTCATGCTTGACTTTTGGGAGTCCTTCTCCTTGGTTCCTAAGGACAATAAAATCATCACAAAGATTAAATAGCATTCCATTCATTAAATTATCTGTATGCAACCCGAGGAACGCATTCACCTGGCAATTGAATTGACGTGCTCGAGCTCGAGTAATTGGCCCTTGTATTACATTGTTGGCTTCAATTGGGTTTGTAGGCATGGCCGTATGCATGGTAGTGATGTCCTCATCATCCTCCCCTTCTTGCATTTGAGTCGTCCTCGACTCAAGTTCATCATCTTCTCCCAAGTTTGTCTTTAGATCTGATAATTCATTTGACGGGATCGAGCTCGAGTCAATGGTCCTTGAACCGACGAAGATGTAGAAGGATGGCCAAGGTGGGGGTCGATAAAGCCATGCAGATGGAGCCATCGTAGTAGTTGTATACGAAGTAGAGGATGCTGTGAAGTGTCGCCAACTTAATGGTCCTGGCCAAGGTGGGGGTCGATGAAACCATGCAGTTGATATAACTGTAGCAATACTTGGTGATGACCATATGTATGCAGTGTTAGTTCTGTCCATGATGAGCATGGTCTCATCAAAGTACATTCGGCATGTTTGGAACGTTGCTTTGTTTTGTGCACCATTCACGTACGCGTGTAGTTTACATTACCATCAGGGACCCATTGTGCATCAATGTTTCGCTCCATGTCGGACGTACGCGAAATCCCCGCTTAAATAGGCTAGGGCACATATGAAGCCGATTCGGGGAGTTTAACACCCGGTTTCGTTTCGTGCATCGTTTTCTTTCGGACGCAGCTTGCAGCACCCCTTGCGACCAGTCGCGGAGGGATGTTTCACACTCACTCGGACGTATTCGAAATGAATGCAGAATTGTGATGAAATGCACAAGCAAACATCGTAAGTTAATTCTGGGTGTTTGGCACTCAGTTTCGTTTCGTGCGTCGATTTCAATTTTTTCACCTTAGGAACTCGTCGTTGTGGAATATTTCGCACCAACTCGGACGGATTCGAAATGCATGCCTAAATGGGTTACAGCACGTATGAATTGCATTCGGTATGTTCGGCACCCAGCTTTCTTTCGTGCATCATTTTCGTTTCCTGCCGCAATGTTTCATTTTGGTGTATAATGTTGCAGCGTGTAAGCTGCTTGCCACAATGTTTCATTTTGTGCATCATTTTCATTTTCGTACGGTTGCCGCTGAAGTGCCCGTTGGGACCCGTCGTGGAGGAATGTTTCAGACCTACTCGAATAGATTCGCAACAAACATCATAAGAAATTTCGGGGTGTTTGGTACTCAGTTCATTGTGGTGCATCGCTTCCATTTGTATTCAGCTTATATTACCGGTGGGAACCCGCCGTGGTGGAATATTTCACACCAACTCGGACATATTCAAAATGCATGCCAAAATGAGTTAAAGCACATATGAATTCCAATCGGTGTGTTTGGCATTCAGTTTCCTATCGTGCAACGTTTTCGAACGGGCGCCGCTTGCAGTATTCCTTTGTGCTCATCGTGGAGAAATTTTTCACAACAACTCGGACGGGCTCGAAATGCATGTCGAAATGTGCTTGGGCATATATGAAGTTCATTCGGCATGTTTGGAACAAAGTTTCGTTTTGTGCCCCGTTTTGGCACGCGTGTTGTTTACAGTACCATTAGGGACCCATCGTGCACGAATGTTTTGCATCGAATCGTACGTACTCGAAATGCCTGTTGAAATGGGATAGGGCAATATGAAGTCCATTCAGGGAGTTTGAGGCCAATTTTCATTTCGTGCATCGTTTTTGTCCGGACGCAGCTTGCAGCACACCTTGCTACCGGTCGCGGAGGGTTTTTTCACACCCACCCGGACGTATTCGAAACGAATGCATAATTGTCCAGAAATGCATGGAAAGTCCACTCGCGGAGTTTGGCCGACATTTTCCTTTCGTTCAACGTTTTGATACGCATGCAGCTTGCAGTACCGGTTGGCACCTATCGCGGAGAAATGTTTTACACCGACCCGGATGCAACATAAATGCATGCCGAAATGGGCTTGGGCACACGTGAACTCTATTAATGGTGTCTGCCACAAGCTTTCTTTTCGTACTCGTTCTGGTACGAACGTGACTTAGAGTACCATTCGTCGTGTAGGTTTCACACCGACTCGGATGAGCCCAAATTGCTTGCTAAAATCAGCTACGGCAAACATGAAGTCCATTCGGGTTGATTGGCACCCAGCTTCACCTCATGCGTCATTTTCGTGTGAAATGCATGCACCGTACAGTACACGTGGCGGAGGAATGTTTCACACGACTCGGAAAGATTCAAAATGCATGCCGGAATGTGCTTGGGCATACATGAAGTACATTTGGCATGTTTGGCATGTTGTTTTGTTTTGTGCACCATTCAGGTACGCGTGTAGTTTACATTACCATCAGAGACCCATTGTGCATCAATGTTTCGCACCACGTCGGACGTACGCGAAATGCCTGCTTAAATAGGCTTGGGCACATATGAAGCCGATTCGGGGAGTTTAACACCCGGTTTCGTTTCGTGCATCGTTTTCATTCGGACGCAGCTTGCAGCACCGCTATAATTCGTCATGGAGGGATGTTTCACACTCTCTCAGACGTATTCGAAATGAATGCAGAATTGTGATGAAATGCACAAGCGAACATCGTAAGTTAATTCTGGGTGTTTGGCACTCAGTTTCGTTTCGTGCGTCGATTTCAATTTTTTCACCTTAGGAACTCGTCGTTGTGGAATATTTCGCACCAACTCGGACGGATTCGAAATGCATGCGTAAATGGGTTACAGCACGTATGATTGCATTCGGTCTGTTCGGCACCCCGCTTTCTTTCGTGCATCATTTTCGTTTCCTGCCGCAATGTTTCATTTTGGTGTGTAAGGTTTGATGTAACACTGGGTGTCCCGATCTTTCGATGAGAATGATAACGTTTGATTTGGGTGGAGACGACTTTGACGATCCGACTACAACGTACAACGACGATGCGCCTTAGCAATCGCTAAACCAACTCCAGATGGTTATTGACCTTGCCGTGGGCACGATCAACCTGATCACGAAGATCAATTCCTGCAAGCAATCGAAGAACAAGCAAGAACAAGGCAAAAGCAATCTAAAATTGCAAATATAGATGAAGCATAGAAAAAGTTGGGGTTCCGATACAAGGAGCTTGTTAGGCGGCCGTTGAGCACGTCTAAAAGACTCAAATAGTAGCAAAAGGCTAAACTATGAAATAACCAAAACCCAAGTTATTTTGGGGGACTACCTAGCTATATATAGGAGAAATAGGAGGCCAAAACCAGGCTAGAGGCGTCCAAACCACATCCATGGCCGAGTAGGACTCCTATTCCTAGTTTGACTCGGATTAGGAAAGATGACTGAACTTGTTTTGCAGATTCTTGTTGACTCGTTAGGAATTTGGAGGTGGGGCCGGATCCGTTGGAAAGAGGATGTCAAAACCTTTCAAACCAGTACTCATAGACCTCAAACACCCTTGTGGATCAAAAGTTATGGTAGTTTTAAGTTGGTGCTGTCCCGGAGGCCGAATCCGAGTTGAACTTGTGCACCGGAAGAATTGGCTTCATGCTTGACGTTTGGGAGTCCTTCTCCTTGGTTCCTGAGGACAATAAAATCATCACAAGGATTAAATAGCATTCCGTTCATTAAATTATTTGTATGCAACCCGAGGAACGCATTCACCTGGCAATTGAATTGACGTGCGCGAGCTCGAGTAATTGGCCCTTGTATTACATTGTTGGCTTCAATTGGGTTTGTAGGCATGGCCGCATCAATGGTAGTGATGTCCTCATCATCCTCCCCTTCTTGCATTTAAGTCGTCCTCGACTCAAACTCATCATCTTTTCTCAAGTATGTTTTTAAATCTGGCCAAGGTGGGGGTCGATAAAGCCATGCAGATGGAGCCATCGTAGTAGATGCAAACGAAGTAGAGGATGCTGTGAAGTGTCGCCAACTTAATGGTCCTGGCCATGGTGGGGGTCGATGAAACCATGCAGTTGGAGCCGTCATAGTAGATGCATACGAAGTAGAGGATGCCGTGAAGTGTCGCAAACTTAATGATCCTGGCAAAGGTGGGGGTAGATGAAGCCATGTAGTTGATATAATTGCAGCAACACTTGGTAATGACCATATGTATGCATTGTTAGTTCTGTCCATGATGAGCATGGTCCCATCATCCTCCCATTCTTGAAGTGGAGTCGTCCTCGACTCCATCATATTGTCCTGCAAAATGTTAGTAATGATAGGAAACAAAGCAATATGCACATTTACAATCAAATCAATGGATCGAGAATTTCTATCAACCATATCCTCCCTTTCTTGAAAACTATCATTGACTTGTGAATGGAACCAAATGTACTTGGTATGACATGATTAGTGATATGGCAATTATTAAATTGATGACTTTGTTGCATTGCAAATGGAGGTTGAAAATCTGAACAAATGTAAACTCGATGTGCTTTATACTCACTATTTTTGCCAATAACATAAAAAATATTTCGCGATAACCATGACAAATCAGAATGTACAAAAAGTCTCTCCTCTAAAAAATTCAGATCACACGGAATATCAAATTCAATGTAGCCTAATGTATATAAAGGAGACATCAATTTCAACTCATCATTTTCGCTTGTGATGTAAATGACATGTTTATTTTCAGCATAACTGTCTAGTGTGTTAACAAAAGTGACATGTCCTACTCGAATGGATTCGAAACAAACATCATAAGTAATTTCGGGGTGTTTGGTACTCAGTTCATTGTGGTGCATCGCTTCCATTTGTGTTCAGCTTATATTACCGGTGGGAACCCGCCGTGGCGGAATATTTCACACCAACTCGGACATATTCAAAATGCATGCCAAAATGAGTTAAAGCACATATGAATTCCAATCGGTGTGTTTGGCACTCAGTTTCCTATCGTGCAACGTTTTCGAACGGGCGCCGCTTGCAGTATTCCTTTGTGCTCATCGTGGAGAAATTTTTCACAACAACTCGGACGGGCTCGAAATGCATGCCGAAATGTGCTTAGGCATATATGAAGTTCATTTGGCATGTTTGGAACAAAGTTTCGTTTTGTGCACCGTTTTGGCACGCATGTTGTTTACAGTACCATTAGGGACCCATCGTGCACGAATGTTTCGCATCGAATCGTACGTACTCGAAATGCCTGTTGAAATGGGATAGGGCAATATGAAGTCCATTCGGGGAGTTTGAGGCTAAATTTCCTTTCGTGCATCGTTTTCGTCCGGACACAGCTTGCAGCACACCTTGCGACCGGTCGCGGAGGGTTTTTTCACACCCAACCGGACGTATTCGAAACGAATGCATAATTGTCCAGAAATGCATGGAAAGTCCACTCGCGGAGTTTGGCCGACATTTTCCTTTCGTTCATCGTTTTGATACGCATGCAGCTTGCAGTACCGGTTGTCACCTATCGCGGAGAAATGTTTTACACCGACACGGATGCAACATAAATGCATGCCGAAATGGGCTTGGGCACACATGAACTCTATTCATGGTGTCTGCCGCAAGCTTTCTTTTCGTACTCGTTCTGGTACGAACGTGACTTAGTGATGAGGACATCACTACCATGGATACGGCCATGTCTACAAACCCAATTGAAATCAACAATGTAATACAAGGGCCAATTACTCGAGCTCGCGCACGTCAATTCAATTGCCAGGTGAATGCGTTCCTCGGGTTGCATACAAATAATTTAATGAATGGAATGCTATTTAATCCTTGTAATGATTTTATTGTCCTTAGGAACCAAGGAGAAGGACTCCCAAAAGTCAAGCATGAAGCCAATTCTTCCGGTGCACAACTTCAACTCGGATTCGGCCTCCGGGACAGCACCAACTTAAAATGACCATAACTTTTGATCCACAAGGGTGTTTGAGGTCTATGAGTACTGGTTTGAAAGGTTTCGACGTCCTCTTTCCAACGGATCCGGCCCCACCTCCAAATTCCTACCGAGTCAACGGGAATATGCAAAACAAGTTCGGTCATCTTTCCAAATCCGAGACAAATTAGGAATACGAGTCCTATTCTGCCATGAATGTGTTTTGGACGCCCCAAGCATGGTTTTGGCCTCTTATTTCTCCTATATATATAGCTAGGTAGTCCCCAAAATAACTTGGGTTTTGGTTATTTGATAGTTTAGCCTTTTGCTACTATTTTGAGTCTTTTAGACGTGCTCAACGGCCGCCTAACAAGCTCCTTGTATCGGAACCCCAACTTTTCAATACTTCATCCATATTTGCAATTTTAGATTGCTTTTGCCTTGTTCTTGCTTGTTCTTCGATTGCTTGCAGGAATTGATCTTGGTGATCAGGTTGATCGTGCCCACGGCAAGGTCAATAACCCTCTGGAGTTGGTTTAGCGATTGCTAAGGCGCATCGTCGTTGTACGTTGTAGTCGAATCGTCAAAGTCGTCTCCACCCAAATCGAAGGTTATCATTCTCATCGAAAGATCGGGACACCCAGTGTTACATCAAGTGGTATCAGAGCTTCAGTTGATCGATTGCATAGGAAATAAATATTGCCTATCCAAGCTCCACATCCAACCTCGTACTTTTGTTCGGTCCCTTGGCAATCGCTTTATCCAAGCTTCGGAGAACTTTTGACCACGCCAACGTCCGGCAACACCTGCTGCATGGTAAGAACTTGTAAGAGCTTTGGTCATAGGCTTGAGTGTTGAGAGACTTACCACCACCTCCTAGTAGTTGATAGGAACATTTTAATTGTGTTTTTTGTTTCCTTGTCTTCTACTAACCATGTCAGGTGACGAGAGATCGCTGCACCACTCTCCACGAACAAAGGGCATCATTGCTCACTTTGAGAGGATGACGAGGGAGACCACCGAGGGTCTTAGCGAGGATGTACGACTCACTAATGAGCGTATGTCGATGCAAGAGGACCGTCTCAGATCCATCGAGGCCGCACAAGGGATTGCTAACACTACTCTTGCTACTATTTTGGCTAGACTTGATACTTTTGCAGCTGCTGCATCTGGGGCTTCCAATCCGCCACCGCGTCATCCAAACAACACTTCAGCTCCACGGGAGAGGCATCCAGCAGACTTAGAAGAACAAAACGAAGAGAACCAATATGACGACACCACTGATTTGGAGGAAGACAACATCAATTACGACAATAATCGTGACCATCGTCGGCTACGCTTCAATCAGCAAGGTATTCGACGTGATCCTCCACGACCCAGGGAACGAGAACGAGATGATGTTTTCCATAAGGTAAATTTCAATATGCCACCTTTCGAAGGTAAATATGATCCTGATGGTTACCTTAGTTGGGAATTACTTGTTGATCAAAAATTTGCATGCCATGATTTTCCTGAGAATAGAAGAGTTAGGGCTGCCACTAGTGAATTCTCTGATTTTGCGTCTATTTGGTGGAGAGAACATTGTCGCTCTCATCCAAATAATATACCCACCACTTGGGAAGCATTAAAATTGCTAATGAGGCACAGATTTGTTCCTTCATACTATGGAAGAGATTTATTGAATAAATTGCAGCGCCTACACCAAGGTAAGAATTCAGTGGAAGAATATTACCAAGAATTACAAATTGGCATGTTGCGTTGTGGCTTAATTGAGAATGAGGAAGCTTCTATGGCTCGTTTTCTAGGTGGGTTAAATCGAGAAATCCAGGACATTCTAGATTATAAGGATTATAATTCGATGACTCGTTTATTCCATCTTGCTTGTAAAGCTGAACGTGAAGTGCAGGGTCGACAATCGAGGGCAAAAGCTAACTTTTCTACAGGACGAGCTACTACATGGGCACCGCACACCCCTGCTGCCCCATCCAGTCGTACCACTACCCCGGCCTCCAACAACAAAATGACGACTCCACTTCAAATTCAGCACCCGATCAACGCCGACGAGGAGTGCCACACAAGCCCCTACCAAAAGCTCGTCAGCATCTGTCACCTCAACGGACGCACAAAAGATATTCAATGCCATCGCTGCAAGGGTTTTGGCCAAATGATGAAGGAGTGTCCAAACAAGCGCGTGCTAATAACCCGCGAAGATGGCGAAGTACGATTCTGCAAGTGATCTTGATGAATAAACATATGCTTTGCTTATGGAACATGAAAACGGGCGATCCAAACTCAAAACATGAAGAAGAGCACGCAGCGCTGCTGATGCTGATCAATATTGGAGTATTATTGCGCACCGTGTGCTTAGTGCTCAGATTGCCCGTACCGAGCCAAATCAACGCCACAATTTGTTTTACACTAAAGGCGTCGTCAAAGAAAGATCCATTCGAATAATCATTGATGGTGGGAGTTGCAATAATCTAGCAAGCATGGACATGGTGGAGAAGCTAGCACTATCCACTAGACCACACCCTCAGCCCTACTACATTCAATGGTTCAACAATAGCGGCAAGCTCAAGGTAACACGCCTGGTAAGAGTACATTTCGCTTTAGGTTCTTATCATGATTATGTTGACTGCGATGTCGTACCTATGCAAGCATGCTCTATGTTATTAGGTAGACCTTGGCAATATGATAAGAATTGTTTACATCACGGTAGAACCAATCAATACTCTTTCATGCATAAAGAAAAGAAGATTGTGTTACATCCAATGTCGCCTGATGCCATTGTAAAGATGAGATCGCTAGAGCTAGCAAAGAGAAAAATCGAGAGAGAACTAATAGTGAAAATCAGATTGTCGCAAAGGAGTTTGAACAAAATCAAAAGAAAGAATCTAACTCGGATGGTGATAAGAAAAATGAGATTAAATTGAAAGGTGCATGTTTTCTTGCAACAAAATCTGATGTGAACGAGTTGGATACAAGTAGTTATTCTTGCTATGCTCTGGTTTGCAAACAAACTTTGTTTTCACTAGAGGAGATGTCTCTTTCTTTGCCTCCTTTCGTCGCTAACCTTTTGCAGGAATACACTGACATCTTTCCAAAGGACATCCCCTCAGGGCTGCCGCCAATTAGAGGGATTGAGCACCAAATTGACCTCATTCCAGGGGCATCCTTGCCCAACCGAGCGCCATACAGAACCAACTCCTGAAGAGACTAAAGAGATACAACGCCAAGTTCAAGAATTGCTTGATAAAGGGTACGTACGTGAATCTCTTAGTCCTTGTGCTGTTCCAGTCATTTTAGTACCTAAGAAAGATGGAACATGGCGTATGTGTGTGGATTGTAGAGCAATTAATAATATCACCATTAGATATCGCCATCCTATTCCTAGGTTAGACGATATGCTTGATGAGTTAAGTGGCTCTACTATGTTCTCTAAATTTGATTTGCGTAGTGGGTACCACCAGATTCGCATGAAGTTAGGAGATGAATGGAAAACAGCATTTAAAACTAAGTTCGGTTTATATGAGTGGTTAGTTATGCCGTTTGGATTAACTAATGCACCTAGCACTTTTATGCGATTGATGAACGAGGTTTTACGTGCTTTCATTGGAAAATTTGTGGTGGTTTACTTTGATGATATCTTGATCTACAGCAAATCTTTAGAAGACCATCCTGAACATTTACGTGTTGTTTTTAATGCTTTACGCGATGCACGTTTATTTGGTAACCTTGATAAGTGCTCCTTTTGCACGGATCGAGTCTCTTTTCTTGGCTATGTTGTTACTCCACAGGGAATTGAAGTTGATCAAGCCAAGGTTGAAGCGATACAGAGTTGGCCTACTCCTAACACGGTCACACAGGTGCGGAGTTTCCTAGGACTTGCTGGATTCTATCGTCGTTTTGTGAAGGACTTCAGTACAATTGCCGCACCTTTGAATGAACTCACCAAGAAGGGTGTGCCTTTTGTTTGGGGCAAGTCACAGGAAGATGCCTTCAATGTTCTGAAAGCTAAGTTAACACATGCACCCTTACTCCAAGTTCCAAACTTTTCTAAGACTTTTGAACTAGAATGTGATGCTAGTGGAATTGGTTTGGGTGGTGTTCTGTTACAAGAAGGAAAACCTGTTGCTTATTTTAGTGAGAAGTTGAGTGGGCCTAGTTTGAACTATTCTACGTATGATAAAGAGTTATATGTGCTAGTTCGAACTTTAGAAACATGGCAACATTATTTATGGCCCAAGGAATTTGTTATACATTCTGATCATGAACCGTTAAAACATATTAGAAGTCAAGCTAAACTGAACCGTAGACATGCAAAGTGGGTTGAATTCATTGAGTCATTTCCTTATGTCATCAAACACAAAAAGGGAAAGGATAATGTCATTGCTGATGCCTTGTCTAGGAGATATACCATGCTCTCACAACTTGACTTCAAAATTTTTGGTTTGGAAACGATTAAAGAGCAATATGTGCATGATAATGATTTTAAAGATGTGTTGCTCAATTTTAAAGAGGGAAAAACATGGAACAAATTTGTCCTCAATAATGGGTTTGTGTTTAGAGCAAACAAACTATGCATTCCAGCTAGTTCTGTTCGTTTGTTATTGCTACAGGAAGCGCATGGAGGAGGGTTGATGGGATACTTTGGTGTGAAGAAGACGGAGGACATACTCGCTAGCCATTTCTTTTGGCCCAAGATGAGACGAGACGTGGAACGTTTCGTCGCTCGCTGCTCTACATGTCAAAAAGCTAAGTCACGACTTAATCCACATGGTTTATACATGCCTCTGCCTGTTCCTAGCGTGCCTTGGGAAGACATTTCTATGGACTTTGTTTTAGGACTTCCTAGAACAAAGAGGGGGAGGGATAGTATCTTTGTTGTTGTGGATAGATTTTCTAAGATGGCACACTTTATTCCTTGTCACAAAAGCGATGATGCTACCAACATTGCCGATTTATTCTTTCGTGAAATTGTTCGCTTGCATGGTGTGCCAAACACAATAGTTTCAGATCGAGACACAAAATTTTTAAGCCACTTTTGGAGAACTTTGTGGGCTAAATTGGGGACTAAACTTTTATTTTCTACTACTTGTCATCCCCAAACTGATGGACAAACTGAGGTCGTTAATCGAACTTTATCTACCATGCTTAGGGCTGTTTTGAAAAAGAACATTAAATTGTGGGAAGAATGCTTGCCTCATATTGAGTTTGCTTATAATCGTTCTATGCATTCTACTACTAAGATGTGTCCTTTTGAGATTGTATATGGATTTGTACCTCATGCTCCAATTGATTTGTTACCTCTTCCATCTTCGGAGAAATTGAATCTTGATGCTAAACAACGTGCTGATTTGATTATGAAAATGCATGAGACAACTAAAGAAAACATAGAGCGCATGAATGCTAAATATAAACTTGCTGGTAGTAAGGGAAGGAAGCATGTAACTTTTGAACCTGGGGATTTAGTTTGGTTGCATTTGCGAAAAGATCGATTCCCGGAATTAAGAAAATCTAAGTTGATGCCGCGAGCAGATGGTCCTTTCAAAGTATTGGCAAAGATTAATGATAATGCATATAAGCTTGAATTGCCTGCAGATTTTGGGGTTAGTCCCACATTCAACATTGCCGATTTGAAACCATACATGGGAGAAGATGATGAGCTTGAGTCGAGGACGACTCAAATGCAAGAAGGGGAGGATGATGAGGACATCACTACCATGGATACGGCCATGTCTACAAACCCAATTGAAATCAACAATGTAATACAAGGGCCAATTACTCGAGCTCGCGCACGTCAATTCAATTGCCAGGTGAATGCGTTCCTCGGGTTGCATACAAATAATTTAATGAATGGAATGCTATTTAATCCTTGTAATGATTTTATTGTCCTTAGGAACCAAGGAGAAGGACTCCCAAAAGTCAAGCATGAAGCCAATTCTTCCGGTGCACAACTTCAACTCGGATTCGGCCTCCGGGACAGCACCAACTTAAAACGACCATAACTTTTGATCCACAAGGGTGTTTGAGGTCTATGAGTACTGGTTTGAAAGGTTTCGACGTCCTCTTTCCAACGGATCCGGCCCCACCTCCAAATTCCTACCGAGTCAACGGGAATATGCAAAACAAGTTCGGTCATCTTTCCAAATCCGAGACAAACTAGGAATACGAGTCCTATTCTGCCATGAATGTGTTTTGGACGCCCCAAGCATGGTTTTGGCCTCTTATTTCTCCTATATATAGCTAGGTAGTCCCCAAAATAACTTGGGTTTTGGTTATTTGATAGTTTAGCCATTTGCTACTATTTTGAGTCTTTTAGACGTGCTCAACGGCCGCCTAACAAGCTCCTTGTATCGGAACCCCAACTTTTCAATACTTTATCCATATTTGCAATTTTAGATTGCTTTTGCCTTGTTCTTGCTTGTTCTTCGATTGCTTGCAGGAATTGATCTTCGTGATCAGGTTGATCGTACCCACGGCAAGGTCAATAACCCTCTGGAGTTGGTTTAGCGATTGCTAAGGCGCATCGTCGTTGTATGTTGTAGTCGAATCGTCAAAGTCGTCTCCACCCAAATCGAAGGTTATCATTCTCATCGAAAGATCGGGACACCCAGTGTTACATCACTTAGAGTACCATTCGTCGTGTAGGTTTCACACCGACTCGGATGAGCCCAAATTGCTTGCTAAAATCAGCTACGGCAAACATGAAGTCCATTCGGGTTGATTGGCACCCAGCTTCACCTCATGCGTCGTTTTCGTGTGAAATGCATGCACCATATATTACACGTGGCGGAGGAATGTTTCACACGACTCGGAAAGATTCAAAATGCATGCCGGAATGTGCTTGGGCATACATGAAGTACATTCGGCATGTTTGGAACGTTGTTTTGTTTTGTGCACCATTAAGGTACGCGTGTAGTTTACATTACCATCTGGGACCCATTGTGCATCAATGTTTCGCTCCATGTCAGACGTACGCGAAATGCCTGCTTAAATAGGCTAGGGCACATATGAATCCGATTCGGGGAGTTTAACACCCGGTTTCGTTTCGTGCATCGTTTTCATTCGGACGCAGCTTGCAGCACCCCTTGCGACTCGTCGCGGAGGGATGTTTCACACTCACTCGGACGTATTCGAAATGAATGCAGAATTGTGATGAAATGCACAAGCGAATATCGTAAGTTAATTCTGGGTGTTTGGCACTCAGTTTCGTTTCGTGCGTCGATTTCAATTTTTTCACCTTAGGAACTCGTCGTTGTGGAATATTTCGCACCAACTCGGACGGATTCAAAATGCATGCCTTAATGGGTTACAGCACATATGAATTGCATTCGGTCTGTTTGGCACCTCGCTTTCTTTCGTGCATCATTTTTGTTTCCTGCCGCAATGTTTCATTTTGGTGTGTAAGGTTGCAGCGTGTAAGCTGCTTGCCACAATGTTTCATTCGTGCATCATTTTCATTTTCGTACGGTTGCCGCTGCAGTGCCCGTTGGGACCCGTCGTGGAGGAAAGTTTCAGACCTACTCGAATGGATTCGAAACAAACATCATAAGTAGTTTCGGGGTGTTTGGTACTCAGTTCATTGTGGTGCATCGCTTCCATTTGTATTCAGCTTATATTACCGGTGGGAACCCGCCGTGGCGGAATATTTCACACCAACTCGGACATATTTAAAATGCATGCCAAAATGAGTTAAAGCACATATGAATTCCAATCGGTGTGTTTGGCACTCAGTTTCCTATCGTGCAACATTTTCGAACGGGCGCCGCTTGCAGTATTCCTTCGTGCTCACCGTGGAGAAATTTTTCACAACAACTCGGACGGGCTCGAAATGCATGCCGAAATGTGCTTGGGCATATATGAAGTTCATTCAGCATGTTTGGAACAAAGTTTCGTTTTGTGCACCGTTTTGGCACGCATGTTGTTTACTACCATTAGGGACCCATCGTGCACGAATGTTTCGCATCGAATCGTACGTACTCGAAATACCTGTTGAAATGGGACAGGGCAATATGAAGTCCATTCGGGGAGTTTGAGGCTAATTTTTCTTTCGTGCATCGTTTTCGTCCGTACGCAGCTTCCAGCACAACTTGTGACCGATCGCGGAGGGTTTTTTCACACCCAACCGGACGTATTCGAAACGAATGCATAATTGTCCAGAAATGCATGGAAAGTCCACTCGCGGAGTTTGGCCGACATTTTACTTTCGTTCATCATTTTGATACGCATGCAGCTTGTAGTACCGGTTGGCACCTATCGCGGAGAAATGTTTTACACCGACCCGGATGCAACATAAATGCATGCCGAAATGGGCTTGGGCACACATCAACTCTATTCATGGTGTCTGCCACAAGATTTCTTTTCGTACTCGTTCTGGTACGAACGTGACTTAGAGTACCATTCGTCGTGTAGGTTTCACACCAACTCGGATGAGCCCAAATTGCTTGCTAAAATCAGCTACGGCAAACATGAAGTCCATTCGGGTTGATTGGCACCCAGCTTCACCTCATGCGTCGTTTTCGTGTGAAATGCATGCACCATACAATACACGTGGCGGAGGAATGTTTCAAATGACTCGGAAAGATTCAAAATGCATGCCGGAATGTGCTTGGGCCTACATGAAGTACATTCGGCAAGTTTGGAACGTTGTTTTGTTTTGTGCACCATTCAGGTACGCGTGTAGTTTACATTACCATCAGGGACCCATTGTGCATCAATGTTTCGCTCCATGTCGGACGTACGCGAAATGCCTGCTTAAATAGGCTAGGGCACATTGAAGCCGATTCGGGGAGTTTAACACCCGGTTTCGTTTCGTGCATCGTTTTCATTCGGACGCAGCTTGCAGCACCCCTTGCGACCCGTCGCGGAGGGATGTTTCACTCACTCGGACGTATTCGAAATGAATGCAGAATTGTGATGAAATGCACAAGCGAACATCGTAAATTAATTTTGGGTGTTTGGCACTCAGTTTCGTTTCGTGCGTCGATTTCAATTTTTTCACCTTAGGAACTCGTCGTTGTGGAATATTTCGCACCAACTCGGACGGATTCGAAATGCATGCCTAAATGGGTTACAACACGTATGAATTGCATTCGGTCTGTTCGGCACCCCGCTTTCTTTCGTGCATCATTTTCGTTTCCTGCCGCAATGTTTCATTTTGGTGTGTAAGGTTGCAGCGTGTAAGCTGCTTGCCACAATGTTTCATTTCGTGCATCATTTTCATTTTCGTACGGTTGCCGCTGCAGTGCCCGTTGGGACCCGTCGTGGAGGAATGTTTCAGACCTACTCGAATGGATTCGAAACAAACATCATAAGTAATTTCGGGGTGTTTGGTACTCAGTTCATTGTGGTCCATCGCTTCCATTTGTATTCAGCTTATATTACCGCTGGGAACCCGCCGTGGCGGAATATTTCACACCAACTCGGACATATTCAAAATGCATGCCAAAATTGATGAGGACATCACTATTTTCGATGCAGCCACTCCAAAAACCCAACGACAAGATGGAATGATGAAAGGACCAGTTACGCGAACTCGGGCACGCCCGCAAATGGTCAACATGGTGCTCACAAATTATGGAGAAGTGCCGATACATCAAAACAGGCCAGAACATGTTGAAACAAGGTGATGTAACGCTGGGTGTCCCGATCTTTCGATGAGAATGATAACTTTCGATTTGGGTAGAGACGACTTTGACGATCCGATTACAACGTACAACGACGATGCGCCTTAGCAATCGCTAAACCAACTCCAGATGGTTATTGACCTTACCGTGGACACGATCAACCTGATCACGAAGATCAATTCCTGCAAGCAATCGAAGAACAAGCAAGAACAAGGCAAAGCAATATAAAATTGCAAATATAGATGAAGCATAGAAAAAGTTGGGGTTCCGATACAAGGAGCTTGTTAGGCGGCCGTTGAGCACGTCTAAAAGACTCAAATAGTAGCAAAAGGCTAAACTATCAAATAACCAAAACCCAAGTTATTTTGGGGGACTACCTAGCTATATATAGGAGAAATAGGAGGCAAAAACCAGGCTAGGGGCGTCCAAACTACATCCATGGCCGAGTAGGACTCATATTCCTAGTTTGACCCGGATTTGGAAAGATGACCGAACTTGTTTTGCAGATTCCCGTTGACTCGTAAGGAATTTGGACATGGGGCCGGATCCGTTTGAAAGAGGACGACGAAACCTTTCAAACCAGTACTCATAGACCCCAAACACATTTGTGGATCAAAAGTTATGGTCGTTTTAAGTTGGTGCTGTCCTGGAGGCCGAATCCGAGTTGAACTTGTGCACCGGAAGAATTGGCTTCATGCTTGATGTTTGGGAGTCCTTCTCCTTGGTTCCTAAGGACAATAAAATCATCACAAGTATTAAATAGCATTCCATTCATTAAATTATTTGTATGCAACCCAAGGAACGCATTCACCTGGCAATTGAATTGACGTGCGCGAGCTTGAGTAATTGGCCCTTGTATTACAACTTTGTTGGTTTCAATTGGGTTTGTAGGCATGGCCGTATCCATGGTAGTGATGTCCTCATCATCCTCCCCTTCTTGCATTTGAGTCGTCCTCGACTCAAGTTCATCATTTTCTCCCAAGTATGGCTTTAGATCTGATAATTGAGTTGACGGGCTCGAGCTCGAGTCAATGGTCCTTGAACCGACGAAGATGTAGAAGGATGGCCAAGGTGGGGGTCGATAAAGCCATGCAGATGGAGCCATCTAGTAGATGTATACAAAGTAGAGGATGTCGTGCAGTGTCGCCAACTTAATGGTCCTGGCCAAGGTGGGGGTCGATGAAACCATGCGGTTGATATAATTGCAGCAACACTTGGTGATGACCATATGTATGCAGTGTTAGTTCTGTCCATGATGAGCATGGTCTCATCATGCTCCCTTTCTTGAAGTGGAGTCGTCCTCGACTCCATCATATTGTCCTGCGAAATGTTAGTAATGACAGGAAGCAAAGCAATATGCACATTTGCAATGAAATCAATGGATCGAGAATTTCTATCAACCGTATCCTCCCTTTCTTGAAAACTATCATGTGACTTGTGAATGGAATCAAATGTACTTGGTCTGACATGATTAGTGATATGGCAATTATTAAATTGATGACATTGTTGCATTGCAAACGGATGTGTAAACTCGATGTGTTCTATACTCTCCTTTCTCACTATTTTTGCCAATAACATAAAAAATATTTCGCGATAACCATGACAAATTAGAATGTACAAAAAGTCTCTCCTCTAAATAATTCAGATCACACAGAATATCAAATTCAATGTAGCCTAATGTATATAAAGGAGACATCAATTTCAACTCATCATTTTCGCTTGTGATATAAATGACACGTTTATTTTCAGCATAACTGTCTAGTGTGTTAACAAAAGTGACATGTCCATTCGCTAGATGTGTCATGGATATAAGTGAAGTATTATCACACAACTCTTCTTTATCACAAGAAACAGCAAACAAATCATCTTGTAACAAAGCAAAATCAACTTGTAACAAAGCAAAATCAACAATTGGTTCCACTAGTAATTGCTCCACGATAGCATGATTTGTGGATATTTTTATCTCTTCAAAACTATTTTCTCCATGTGTAATGTCCATACCTGTTACATTACCTTGTAAGTACTCATCAGCTGTTGTAGGTGTTTCTTCAACTATTATCTCTTCATTTACACATAGGGTAGTACTGATCGTTTCTTTCTCCATATGCTCTTCTACATCATTCTCTCGATAGTGCTCACTTTTCTGCAAAATGTTAGCTACAAAAGAAGGTGCAACAATGGGCACCTCAAATGAAGCTAATGATTCTTTAAAGGATTCAGCAAGCATATTTTCAACTCTATAAGCACATACAACCAATTCTGAAAGAGAACTATATGTTTCATCAATAAGAGCATCTAGAATTTTTTGATTAAGTCCACGTATGAACCTAAGCTCTGTTGCTTCTTCACCTTCATCTAAACCACAACGCAACAAATGATTTTGCAATCGTTCATAGTATTCCTTAACGCACTTATTTCCTTGTTTCAAGCATTGGAGTCTAGTATACAAAAATTCAGAATGATATTCAGGAACATAATCAATTCTCATAAGTCTTTTCATGGCCTTCCAATTTTCAGGTTTTCCCTCTTTTCTACAAATATGTTTCCACCATGTTAATGCATATTCATTTAGCACACTTGCAGCAATCCTAATCTTTTCATTATCAGACAAATCATACTTGCCAAATTCTTTGTCTACTGCTATCTCCCAATTAATATAGGCATCAGGATCATAATGACCATTAAAAGGTGGAATGGTGAATTTAACCTTATCTAGGGAATCATCATCAACATGTTCCTGAGCATGTAGTATGCCATTTTTGTTGCTTGGAAGACGAGGTGGAGGACTGGAAGTTCCTGGGGAAGTTCCTGCAAGCGTATCAAGTCTAGATAAAATAGTAGCAAGAGTAGTGTTAGCAATCCCCTGTGCGACCTCGATGGATCTGAGACGGTCCTCTTGAGATGACATACACTCAGAGTGAGCAATAGTTCCCTTGGTGCGAGGAGAGTGATGTAGGGAGCCCACGTCACCTGACATGGTTAGTAGAAGACAAGAAAACGAAATCACAAGTATAATGTTTCTATCATCAACTAGGAGGTGGTGGCAAGTCTCTCAACACTCAAGCCTCTCACCAAAGCTCTTACAAGTTCTGATGTTGCAGCAGGTGTGTCGGCCGTTGGCGTTGTCAAAGGTTCTCCAAAGTTTGTGTAGAGCGATTGCCAAGTGATCGAACGCTTGTATGGGTAGAGAGTGGAGCTTGGACAGGTTTAATATAGTAGCAAGGAGAATCAATCAAATAATCTCAGAAATTGCATAGAATTGAATTATAGTTCATAATTAGCACTTTGCCTAAGATGCTGATCAACCAAGGATGGATAAAAGGCTAAGGATGATACACGGGAAACACACGCGCAAAGATGTACTCTCAATCAAATTCCACTTTTTATTTTGCACTCCTTGCTTTTGCCCGCACTTTTCTTTTCTTTTCTTTTTCTTTTTTTTATTGATGTGCGGCGGTTTTCTTTCCTTTTTTGTGGCCAAACAAATATGAGAGTAGCACAATATATATGACTAGGTGAAATACAAGTGCAATCCAAATTATGCAACAGAATGTAACAAGAGCAGCCCTAGAGCAATATCAAAAAGCTAGTCTCGATTAGGTTCAAAGTGTTCACAAAGGATGAATTGGTTCCCAAAGGTAGGTGTACTGATCGGTAATGGATGGTTTTTTTATGTGGGGACTATGATCAGCAACTAGACAATGCTTAAACGAACACAAATTCAATTTAGCAAACCAAAATTAATAGATCGAAACGGCGCAAACTTGGTTTGGATAGGAGGAACAAATCTTTTTGTGGCCAATTTTCTGGACTATAGGCATTAAATCAATCTACTAAACTAGGGTAAAGAAATTTCTCACCGAGCAACCTGGTTTGCTATGATACCACTTGATGTAACGCTGGGTGTCCCGATCTTTCGATGAGAATGATAACTTTCGATTTGGGTGGAGACGACTTTGACGATCCGACTACAATGTACAACGACGATGCGCCTTAGCAATCGCTAAACCAACTCCAGATGGTTATTGACCTTGCCGTGGGCACGATCAACTTGATCACGAAGATCAATTCCTGCAAGCAATCGAAGAACAAGCAAGAACAAGGCAAAGCAATATAAAATTGCAAATATAGATGAAGCATAGAAAAAGTTGGGGTTCCGATACAAGGAGCTTGTTAGGCGGCCGTTGAGCACGTCTAAAAGACTCAAATAGTAGCAAAAGGCTAAACTATCAAATAACCAAAACCCAAGTTATTTTGGGGGACTACCTAGCTATATATAGGAGAAATAGGAGGCCAAAACCAGGCTAGGGGCGTCCAAACTACATCCATGGCCGAGTAGGACTCCTATTCCTAGTTTGACTCGGATTTGGAAAGATGACCGAACTTGTTTTGCAGATTCCCGTTGATTCGTAAGGAATTTGGACATGGGGCCGGATCCGTTTGAAAGAGGACGACGAAACCTTTCAAACCAGTACTCATAGACCCCAAACACATTTGTGGATCAAAAGTTATGGTCGTTTTAAGTTGGTGCTATCCTAGAGGCCGAATCCGAGTTGAACTTGTGCACCGGAAGAATTGGCTTCATGCTTGACGTTTGGGAGTCCTTCATGGTTCCTAAGGACAATAAAATCATAACAAGTATTAAATAGCATTCCATTCATTAAATTATTTGTATGCAACCCAAGGAACGCATTCACCTGGCAATTGAATTGACGTGCGCGAGCTTGAGTAATTGGCCCTTGTATTACAACTTTGTTGGTTTCAATTGGGTTTGTAGGCATTGCCGTATCCATGGTAGTGATGTCCTCATCACAAGGAGGCACTAACCATGATCGGCCAGAGAGTCACCAAGGCCCATCATGGCACCTTGGAGGTGGGGGCGCCACTTCCTCCCAGCCGGCCCATGATTGGGGCGCCCCCCCTTCCTCTTCCACCTCAGGCCGGCCCATGAAGGGCGCCACCTCCTCCCACCTCCGGCCCACGAAGGCCCAAGTTGATGCGCTGCATGTTTAGTCCCATATTGCCTAGTGTTTAGTATCCACCTCCCTTCCACCACTATATAATAAGGGCAATAGGCCCCCAAAGAGACCTGAGTTTTGTTTAAGAATCAGTTTAGCTTCTTTGCTACTGTCCGTGCAAGCACGTGTCGATTAGACCGTCTACGCACGTGTAAACAAGACTACAATTTCCGTTTGGGTTGTTAAATTCAAATATTCATATTCGCAATTTCATATTGCTTGTTATCTTGTTCTTGCTCGTTCTCGATTGCGTGCAGGATCGTTGTTCGTGCTCCGGCAGGATCAACAAAACAGGAGATTGGTCTACCGGTTGCTAAGGCGCAAGCGTCGTAGACGGTTGTAGTCGGGCCGCTAACGTCGAACTCCGAATCAAATCGAGAGTTTCCTCGTCTCTCATCGAAAGATCGGGCCACTAAAACCTATCAGTTGGTATCAGATTCTTCGGGTTGCTCGGTGAGATATTCCACCCTCGCTTAATTAGTAGATTGATTTTTTTTTCCTATTGTCCAGCAATTGCCAGATTATCAATTTCCAATTCCAAGCCAGTTTGAGCTTACGCTATGTTTTTCTAGTTACATAGATTGAATTTGCATTACATCTTGATTCATTGCTGGTCATAGTGTCTAGTTGATTAGAGTTTCGAATTCGTTGTCACCTAGACGTCACACTACTTCATTATTGCCGCTTCACAACCATCCATACCCGTTGTTGCCGTGTCCAAGTCACTCCTCGCCGCTGCATTGTCTCCCTTCCAACCGCACGCCACTACTGATATTTGACTCCTCCCTCCACTCAGTTTGGAGTCCCATAGTTTTTAACTGCAGCACATTCTTTTTTCTTTCTTTCCTTGGCGGAAGTTTCATTCAAGCAGGCCGCTTTGCGTTTGAATTCTGGTCTTTATCTCCTTTAATTGCTGTACTGCCAAAAAAAAAACAAAAAGAAAAAGAAAAGAAAAAGAAAAGAGGGTACAGAAATCAAAGGTTAATTAAAAAAAGAAAGAAAAGAAAGGCAGCAAGGTACATCGAGGGAGAAAGATTTTTTTTCTCTGTGCTGTGTTCGTTTTGCCTAGCTGTGGCATACATCTGTGATTCGGTTCGTGTCTCTATTTCAGTCTAGGCCTAGGACCAGCATATATCAACTTGAATTCTTATTCAATTTGTGTGACTATTTTGGCATTAGCGTTTTCCTTTGCTACCATATTAGCCGCCTATAGCTACACAAATACTTCAACTGTTTCGATAAATGCTACTTGCACCGGTACATTATATCTTTTTGACGTTTCACTTGCCGGTTGCCGACAACTCCTGTTTCGTTTGGTAAGAATTGGTAAGAATTTGATTAACAAGTAGAGAGTTGAGTGCCTTTTTAACCACATCTTAGTAGTTGATAGGGCAATTTAACTCTTGTGTTTGCTTGTTTTCCTCCTTTTTTTCATCTATCCATGTCAGGAACAGAAGATAATGCGACCACTCACTCACCCCGTACATGACGCATCATACAACACTTTGAACGACAAGTACGGGTGCGTACTGAAAATTTGGAAGAGGATGTACGCGTGACCAATGAGCGACTTGGTCAACTTGAAGATGCACAAATTGAGACTAATTTGTCTCTCACGGCCGTTAATGCTTCGCTTGATCAAATTCTCACAAGACTTGATGGTTTGGGTGTTTCTCCTACTTCTCATGTGGCGGCTCCCGGTACGCAAAAACACAAACAAGGCTTTTTGGACAACGAGACTTCCAGGAATAATAATGATGAATATATTGCCGACACTGAGGATGAGGAGGTAGATGCACGTCTACGTCGTCGACGTCAACGAAACCTCACTGGTATGGTTCCTTTTCAACATAACATACGTGCCAATGACACCTCACTTGGTAAGATCAAATTCACTATCCCACCTTTTGATGGCAAATATGATCCTGATACTTATCTTACATGGGTATTAGAAATAGAACAAAAATTTGACTGCCATGATTTTCCATATGAAAAAAGGGTTAAAGCTGCCACTAGTGAATTTACTGCCTTTGCTTCTGTTTGGTGGAGTGAATATAAACACAAACATCCAAATGCTGCACATACTTGGGAAGACTTAAAAAGAATCATGCGAGCTAGATTTGTTCCTTCATATTATGCGCGTGATCTTTTAAATAAATTGCAACAATTGAGGCAAGGTAGTAAATCTGTAGAAGAATATTATCAAGAATTGCAAATGGGTATGCTTAGATGTGAGCTAGTTGAGAATGACGAAGCTGCTATGGCTAGGTTTATGGGTGGGTTAAACCGTGAAATTCAAGATATTCTCGACTATAAGGAATACAATTCAATCACCCGTTTGTTTCATCTTGCTTGCAAAGCTGAACGTGAAGTGCAGGGTCGACGTGCAAGCACAAGAACTACCTTTTCTGCAGGTCGTGCTAACAATTGGACGCCTCGTACATCAAATACTACGGCTGGCCATACCACTTCTTCTGCTCCTACTCCGCCGAAAGATGAGTCTCGGTTGTCTTCCTTTAGTGCTTCCAAAGCATGCGAGGTTAAGAAAACAACTGCACCAGAACTTTCTAAGAGTTATTCGTCTGTGGCATCAACTGGACGGACTCGAGATGTGCAATGTCATCAATGCAAAGGCTATGGACATATTAGGAGCCAATGTCCAAACAAGCGCGTTTTAATCATACGCGATAACGGTGAGTATTCTTCTGCTAGTGATATTGATGAAGATACACATGCTTTGCTAGTTAATCCTGCAGAAGACAAGGAGGAACATATTGTGGTTGACCATGCTGATTGCTACAAAAGCCTCATCGTACAACGGGTCTTGAGTGTTCAAATGGAACAAGCGGAACACAATCAACGACACAATTTATTCCAAACTAAGTGCGTGGTGAAGGAGCGTTCCTGCCGAGTAATCATTGATGGTGGCAGTTGTAACAACTTGGCTAGCTCCGACATGGTGGACAAGCTCTCTTTGAACACTCGACCTCATCCTCATCCATACTATGTTCAATGGTTTAACAACTCTGGTAAGATCAAGTAACACGCTTAGTTTGAGTTCCTTTGTCTATTGGTTCATACAATGATTCTGTTGATTGCGATGTTGTGCCGATGCAAGCATGTTCTATATTGTTAGGAAGACCATGGCAATATGATAACAATTGCCCTTTGGGTTAACTAATGCACCTAGCACTTTCATGAGGCTAATGAATGAGGTTTTGAGACAATTCATTGGTAAATTTTTTGTGGTCTACTTTGATGATATTTTGATCTATAGCAAATCACTTGAAGAACACTTAGATCACTTGCGTGCTATCTTTGATGCTTTATGTAATGCACGCTTGTTTGGTAACATTGAGAAGTGCACCTTTTGCACCGATCGAGTCTCTTTTCTTGGTTATGTTGTCAGTCCGCAGGGCATTGAAGTTGACCAGTCAAAAATTGAAGCAATACAAGGATGGCTAGTACCTAAGACGGTGACACAGGTGAGAAGTTTTCTTGGTCTTGCAGGCTTCTACCGACGCTTTGTGAAGGATTTTAGCACCATAGCCGCGCCGATGAATCAACTAACAAAAAAGGGAGTTCCTTTTGTATGGACTGATGATCACGAGACTGCATTCAACATCTTGAAAGATAAGTTGACACATGCACCTTTACTCCAACTTCCAGATTTCTCTAAAACTTTTGAGCTAGAATGTGATGCCAGTGGAGTTGGCTTGGGTGGTGTTCTTTTGCAAGAAAGAAAACATGTGGCATACTTTAGTGAGAAATTGAGTGGGCCTAGTTTCAACTATTCTACTTATGATAAGGAACTTTATGCTTTAGTTCGAACTTTGGAAACTTGGCAACATTATTTATGGCCCAAAGAATTTGTGATTCACTCTGATCATGAGTCTCTCAAACACATTCGAAGTCAAAACATAGAATCTTTTCCCTATGTTATCAAACATAAGCAGGGAAAAGACAATGTGATTGCTGATGCTTTGTCTCGACGTTATGTTTTGCTTTCTAAACTTGACTTCAAAATCTTTGGATTAGAAACCATTAAACAACAATATGCTACTGATGCTGATTTCAAAGATGTTTTACTGCATTGCAAACATGGAACAAATTTGTCCTCACTGAGGATGGATTTGTGTTTCGCACTAACAAGTTGTGCATTCCAGCTGGGTCTGTTCGTTTGTTACTTTTGCAGGAGGCACATGGAGGCGCTTTGATGGGACATTTTGGTGTCAAAAAGACGAAGAATTTACTTGCTAGCCATTTTTATTGGCCCAAGATGCGAAGGGATGTTGAAAGGTATGTAGCTCGCTGCATAACTTGTCAGAAGGCAAAATCTCGCCTTCAACCCCACGGTTTGTATATGCCTCTCCCTGTCCCTTCTTTACCTTGGGAAGACATTTCAATGGACTTTGTTTTAGGATTGCCCAGAACTAAGAAGGGGAGGGATAGTATATTTGTGGTGGTTGATAGATTTTCTAAGATGGCTCATTTCATTCCATGCCATAAACATTGCTGATCTTTTCTTTCGTGAAATTGTTCGCTTGCATGGTGTACCAAATACAATTGTTTCAGATAGAGATGCTAAATTTCTTAGTCATTTTTGGAGAAGTCTATGGGCTAAATTGGGGACTAAATTACTATTCTCAACTACTTGTCATCCCCAAACTGATGGACAAACCGAGGTTGTTAATAGAACACTATCTTCCATGCTTAGGGCTGTGTTAAAAAAGAACATTAAAATGTGGGAAGAATGCTTGCCTCATGTTGAGTTTGCGTACAATAGATCAATGCATTCTTCTACCAAGATGTGTCCTTTTGAGATCGTTTATGGTTTTGTACCTCATGCTCCAATTGATTTATTACCACTACCATCTTCTGAAAGAATTAATCTTGATGCTAAGCAACGTGCTGATTTGCTGCTAAAAATACATGAGTCTACAAAAGAGAACATTGAAAGAATGAATGCTAAATATAAACTTGCTGGTAGTAAAGGAAGAAAGCAATTAAAATTTGAACCTGGTGACCTTGTTTGGTTGCATTTGCGCAAAGATCGTTTTCCTGAGTTACGAAAATCTAAGTTAATGCCACGAGCTACTGGTCCATTAAAAATACTTGAACGGATTAACGATAATGCATATAAGCTTGAGTTGCCTGCAGATTTTGGGGTTAGTCCCACATTTAGCATTGCAGATTGGAAGCCATACTTGGGTTCCGAGGAGGAACTTGAGTCGAGGACAACTCCGATGCAAGAAGGGGAGGATGATGAGGACATCACTATTTTCGATGCAGCCACACCAACAACTCAACGACAAGATGGAATGATGAAAGGACCAGTTACGCGAGCTCCGGCACGCCAGCAAATGGTCAACATGGTGCTCACAAATTATGGAGAAGTGCCGATACAATACCAGATCAAAACAGGCCAGAACATGTTGAAACAAGGAGGCACTAACCATGATCGGCCGGAGAGTCACCAAGGCCCATCATGGCACCATGGAGGTGGGGGCGCCACTTCCTCCCAGCCGGCCCATGATTGGGGCGCCCCCCTTCCTCTTCCCCCTCAGGCCGGCCCATGAAGGGTGCCACCTCCTCCCACCTCCGGCCCACGAAGGCCCAAGTTGATGCGCTGCATGTTTAGTCCCATATTGCCTAGTGTTTAGTATCCACCTCCCTTCCACCACTATATAATAAGGGCAATAGGCCCCCAAAGAGACTTGAGTTTTGTTTAAGAATCAGTTTAGCTTCTTTGCTACTGTCCGTGCAAGCACGTGTCGATTAGACCGTCTACGCACGTGTAAACAAGACTACAATTTCCGTTTGGGTTGTTAAATTCAAATATTCATATTCGCAATTTCAGATTGCTTGTTATCTTGTTCTTGCTCGTTCTCGATTGCGTGCAGGATCGTTGTTCGTGCTCTGGTAGGATCAACAAAACAGGAGATTGGTGTACCGGTTGCTAAGGCGCAAGCGTCGTAGACGGTTGTAGTCGGGCCGCTAACGTCGAACTCCGAATCAAATCGAGAGTTTCCTCGTCACTTATCGAAAGATCGGGCCACTAAAACCTATCAAAAATGAGTTAAAGCACATATGAATTCCAATCGGTGTGTTTGGCACTCAGTTTCCTATCGTGCAACGTTTTCGAACGGGCACCGCTTGCAGTATTCCTTCGTGCTCATCGTGGAGAAATTTTTCACAACAACTCGGACGGGCTCAAAATGCATGCCGAAATGTGCTTGGGCATATATGAAGTTCATTCGGCATGTTTGGAACAATGTTTCGTTTTGTGCACCGTTTTGGCACGCGTGTTGTTTATAGTACCATTAGGGACCTGATGAGGACATCTCTTCCAGGCATACAATTGATCCATCTGTGCAAGGACCTATTACTCGTGCCAAAGCACGACAGCTCAATTATCAGGTCAACTCGTTTCTAAGTTCTTATACGATTAATTCACAGAATAGATTGCTATTTAATTCTTGTGATGTCTTTATTGTGCTTAGGAATGAAGTAGATGATTCCACGCTGACACAAGAAGGAACCGGCCGACCAAAGGAAGAAACAGAGCCGGCCAAGGAGAAGCCCAGCAAGGGGCGCCCAACTCTTGGGCTGCCCAAGCCGCACAAGATGGAGGGGGCTACTGCCCACCCCAAGGAGATGGCGCCACCCCCCCTTAGTCCAAGTGGGAATTAGTGCTTCCTTTGGCCCAAGAAGGCCCAACCTGTTTTAGAGTGTTAATACCATATTGCTTAGCCTTTTGAACTAGCCTTTCTTGTTCCCTATATAAGAGGCGCCATAGGAGGCTAAGAGAGGGGAATTTTGTTGATTTGTGTTTAGCCTTTGTGCAAACCTCCTTCTGCAAGTTGTGCTAGATAGCCACCTTGAGAAGAAACGAAATCCCAACTATTCTACTCTTTAATTCAGATCTGAAATTCAGTTTTCATTAAGTTCTTGTTTGTTCTTTGATTACCAACAAGAATTGAACTTCGTGTTCAGGTTGATTCTGCTATCCGGCGGAGTCAATAACCACGTGGAGGAGGTTCAGCGATTGCTAAGGCGCCATCGATGTGTTCGAAGGTAGTCGAGTCGTGAGGGTCTTCACTACAACCAATCAAAAGTATCGCTCCACCGAAAGATCGGGCACTCAAGTGCTATCAAGTGCTATCAGGACCCATCGTGCACGAATGTTTCGCATCGAATCGTACGTACTCGAAATGCCTGTTGAAATGGGATAGGGCAATATGAAGTCCATTCGGGGAGTTTGAGGCCAATTTTCCTTTTGTGCATCGTTTTCATCCGGACGCAGCTTGCAGCACACCTTGCGACCGGTCGCGGAGGGTTTTTTCACACCCACCCGGACGTATTCGAAACGAATGCATAATTGTGCAGAAATGCATGGAAAGTCCAGTCGCGGAGTTTGGCCGACATTTTCCTTTCGTTCATCATTTTGATACGCATGCAGCTTGCAGTACCGTTTGGCACCTATCGCGGAGAAATGTTTTACACCGACCCGGATGCAACATAAATGCATGCCGAAATGGGCTTGGGCACACATGAACTCTATTCATGGTGTCTGCCACAAGCTTTCTTTTCGTACTCGTTCTGGTACGAACGTGACTTAGAGTACCATTCGTCGTGTAGGTTTCACACCAACTCGGATGAGCCCAAATTGCTGCCTAAAATCAGCTACGGCAAACATGAAGTCAATTCGGGTTGATTGGCACCCAGCTTCACCTCTTGCGTCGTTTTCGTGTGAAATGCATGAACCATACAATACACGTGGCGGAGGAATGTTTCACACGACTCGGAAAGATTCAAAATGCATGCCGGAATGTGCTTGGGCATACATGAAGTACATTCGGCATGTTTGGAACGATGTTTTGTTTTGTGCACCATTCTGGTACGCGTGTAGTTTACATTACCATCAGGGACCCATTGTGCATCAATGTTTCGCTCCTTGTCGGACGTACGCGAAATGCCTGCTGAAATAGGCTAGGGCACATATGAAGCCGATCTGGGGAGTTTAACACCCGGTTTCGTTTCGTGCATCGTTTTCATTCGGACGCAGGTTGCAGCACCCCTTGCGACCCGTCGCGGAGGGATGTTTCACACTCACTCGGACGTATTCGAAATGAATGCAGAATTGTGATGAAATGCACAAGCGAAAATCGTAAGTTAATTCTGGGTGTTTGGCACTCAGTTTCGTTTCGTGCGTCGATTTCAATTTTTCACCTTAGGAACTCGTCGTTGTGGAATATTTCGCACCAACTCGGACTGATTCGAAATGCATGCCTAAATGGGTTACAGCACGTATGAATTGCATTCGGTCTGTTCGGCACCCCGCTTTCTTTCGTGCATCATTTTCGTTTCCTGCCGCAATGTTTCATTTAGGTGTGTAAGGTTGCAGCACGTAAGCTGCTTGCCACAATGTTTCATTTCGTGCATCATTTTCATTTTCGTACGGTTGCCGCTGCAGTGCCCGTTGGGACCCGTCGTGGAGGAAAGTTTCAGACCTACTCGAATGGATTCGAAACAAACATCATAAGTAATTTCGGGGTGTTTGGTCTCAGTTCATTGTCGTGTATCGCTTCCATTTGTACTCAGCTTATATTACCGGTGGGAACCCGTCGTGGCGGAATATTTCACACCAACTCGGACATATTCAAAATGCATGCCGAAATGAGTTAAAGCACATATGAATTCTAATCGGTGTGTTTGGCACTCAGTTTCCTATCGTGCAACGTTTTCGAATGGGCGCCGCTTGCAGTATTCCTTCGTGCTCATCGTGGAGAAAATTTTCACAACAACTCGGGCGGGCTCGTAATGCATGCCGAAATGTGCTTGGGCATATATGAAGTTTATTCGGCATGTTTGGAACAATGTTTCGTTTTGTGCACCGTTTTGGTACGCGTGTTGTTTACAATACCATTAGGGAACCATCGTGCACGAATGTTTCACATCGAATCGTACGTACTCGAAATGCCTGTTGAAATAGGATAGGGCATATATGAAGTCCATTCGGGGAGTTTGAGGCCAATTTTCCTTTCGTGCATCGTTTTCGTCCGGACGCAGCTTGCAGCACACCTTGCGACCGGTTGCGGAGGGTTTTTTCACACCCACTCGGACGTATTTGAAACGAATGTAGAATTGTGCAGAAATGCGTTAGAAAATGACGCAAGAAATGAAACTGAGTGTCAAGCACCACAAATGGACTTGATCTGTTTACTAGCTCCTATTAGCATCAACTTGGGGTCCCTCCGAATCGTTGCGAGACCTGCACGATAAATGGTACTGTAAGCTTCGAGCGTGCCGGAATGGTGCACGGATCGAACACTGGTGCCAAGCAACCAGAATCGACTTCCTATGCGCCCTAGCTCATTTCGGCATTCATTTCGATTCCACCCGAGTCTGAGTCATGCCCTCCACCGCGACGGGTCCCAACCGTTACTTTGAGCTGTATGGGTATGAAGACGATGCACGAATGGGAACTCTCTGCCGAATCGCGCGAATGGGAACTCTCTGCCGAACCTTACGAATGGACTTTATATGCATAAAGCCCATCCAAAATTCATTTCTGGTATGTCTGGGTCAGTGTGAAACATTCCTCCACGACGGGTCGTAATGGGTGCTGCATGCTTATTTGCTTACATAAACGACGCCCGAAACGAAACTGTGTGTCCAACACGCCGAATGGACTTCACACGTGCCCTAGCTCATTTCGGCAAGCATTTCGAGTGCGCTCGAGTCTGCGTTAAACATTCATCCACGTGGGACCCAAAATGGTACCGTTAGCTACATACGTAACAGGGCGTTGCACGAAACGAAACTTTCTTCCAAACATGCCGAATGGGCCGTACATAGCCGTAGCACATTCGGCTTGCATTACGAATCCATCTGAGTGTCTGTGAAGCAGTCCTTCACGCCGTGCACGAACGAGTACTTTAGGGAGCGTCCGCACGAAAACGATGCAGAAATGAAAACGAGCGGCAAGCACGCCCAGTGGACTTCGCATGTGTCGTATTTCATTCCGGCAGGCATTTCGAATCCGTCCGAGTCGGCGCGAAATATTCCACCAAGACGGGTTTCACGTTACTGTACGCTGCGTACAAACGAAAGCGATGCGCGAAACAAACTGAGTGCCCAAACACCCCGAATGAACTTACCATGTTCGCTTGTGCTGTCTACTTTAGTTCCGGTTCTGACCCAGCCGGTGTGACACATTCCACTACGGCTGGTCCCAACGGGCACTGCAGCTGCACCAGCACGCAAACGAGTGACCGAAGGAAACTGAGTGCCAAACACCCCGAATGATCTTCTTTCTCGCCGTAGTCACTTTGGCCCGCATTTCAAAACCGTCCGAGTCGTTGTGGAACATTCCTCCACGGCGGGTCCCAACGGGTTCTGTAAGCTGCTTGCGTATGAAACTGATAAACAGAAGAAAACTACATGCGAAGCTAATCGCTGAATGGACTTTGTGTGCCTCGTAACTCTGTTCGGCATGCATTTCGTACCTCTTCGAGTCGGTGTGGAACTTTCCCACGCAACGCGTACAGTAAGCAGCATGCGTTAGAAAATGACGCAAGAAATGAAACTGAGTGTCAAGCACCACAAATGGACTTCATCTGTTTACTAGGTCCTATTAGCATCAACTTGGGGTCCCTCCGAATCGTTGCGAGACCTGCACGATAAATGGTACTGTAAGCTTCGAGCGTGCCGGAATGGTGCACGGATCGAACACTGGTGCCAAGCAACCAGAATCGATTTCCTTTGCGCCCTAGCTCATTTCGGCATTCATTTCGATTCCACCCGAGTCTGAGTCATGCCCTCCACCGCGACGTGTCCCAACCGTTACTTTGAGCTGTATGCGTATGAAGACGATGCACGAATGGGGACTCTCTGCCGAATAGCACGAATGGGAACTCTCTGCCGAACCTTACGAATGGACTTTATATGCATTTTAGCCCATCCAAAATTCATTTCTGGTATGTCTGGGTCAGTGTGAAACATTCCTCCACGACGGTTCGTAATGGTTGCTGCATGCTTATTTGCTTACAAAAACGACGCCCGAAACAAAACTGTGTGTCCAACACGCCGAATGGACTTCACACGTGCCCTAGCTCATTTCGGCAAGCATTTCGAGTGCGCTCGAGTCTGCGTTAAACATTCATCCACGTGGGACCCAAAATGGTACCGTTAGCTACATACGTAACAGGGCGCTGTACCTAAACGAAACTTTCTTCCAAACATGCCGAATGGGCCGTACATAGCCGTAGCACATTCGGCTTGCATTACGAATCCGTCTGAGTGTCTGTGAAGCATTCCTTCACGCCGTGCACGAACGAGTACTTTAGGGAGCGTCCGCACGAAAACGATGTAGAAATGAAAACGAGCAGCAAGCACGCCCAGTGGACTTCGCATGTGTCGTAATTCATTCCGGCAGGCATTTCGAATCCGTCCGAGTCGGCGCGAAATATTCCACCAAGACGGGTTCCACGTTACTGTACGCTGCGTACAAACAAAAGCGATGCGCGAAACAAACTGAGTGCCCAAACACCCCGAATGAACATACCATGTTCGCTTGTGCTCTCCAGCTTTAGTTCCGGTTCTGACCCAGCCGGTGTGACACATTCCACTACGGCTGGTCCCAACGGGCACTGCGCCTGCATCAGCACGCAGACGAGTGACAGAAGGAAACTGAGTGCCAAACACCCCCAATGATCTTCTTTCGCCAGAGAAACTTTGGCGCGCATTTCAAAACCATCCGAGTCGTTGTGGAACATTCCTCCACGGCGGGTCCCAACGGGTTCTGTAAGCTGCTTGCGTATGAAACTGATAAACAGAAGAAAACTACATGCGAAGCACCGCGAATGGACTTTGTATGCGTCGTAACTCTGTTCGGCATGCACTTCGTACCTCTTCGAGTCGGTGTGGAACTTTCCCACGCAACGCGTACAGTAAGCGGCATGCGTTAGAAAATGACGCAAGAAATGAAACTGAGTGTCAAGCACCACAAATGGACTTCATCTGTTTACTAGCTCCTATTAGCATCAACTTGGGGTCCCTCCGAATCGTTGCGAGACCTGCACGATAAATGGTACTGTAAGCTTCGAGCGTGCCGGAATGGTGCACGGATCGAACACTGGTGCCAAGCAACCAGAATCGACTTCCTATGCGCCCTAGCTCATTTCGGCATTCATTTCGATTCCACCCGAGTCTGAGTCATGCCCTCCACCGCGACGGGTCCCAACCGTTACTTTGAGCTGTTTGCGTATGAAGACGATGCACGAATGGGGACTCTCTGCCGAATCGCACGAATGGGAACTCTCTGCCGAACCTTACGAATGGACTTTATATGCATTTTAGCCCATCCAAAATTCATTTCTGATATGTCTGGGTCAGTGTGAAACATTCCTCCACGACGGGTCGTAATGGGTGCTGCATGCTTATTTGCTTACAAAAACGACGCCCGAAACGAAACTGAGTGTCCAACACGCCGAATGGACTTCACACGTGCCCTAGCTCATTTCGGCAAGCATTTCGAGTGCGCTCGAGTCTGCGTTAAACATTCATCCACGTGGGACCCAAAATGGTACCGTTAGCTACATACGTAACAGGGCGTTGCACGAAACGAAACTTTCTTCCAAACATGCCGAATGGGCCGTACATAGCCGTAGCACATTCGGCATGCATTACGAATCCGTCTCAGTGTCTGTGAGGCATTCCTTCACGCCGCGTACCTAACGAGTACTTTAGGGAGCGTCCGCACGAAAACGATGCAGAAATGAAAACGAGCGGCAAGCACGCCCAGTGGACTTCGCATGTGTCGTAATTCATTCCGGCAGGCATTTCGAATCCGTCCGAGTCGGCGCGAAATATTCCACCAAGACGGGTTCCACGTTACTGTACGCTGCGTACAAACGAAAGCGATGCGCGAAACAAACTGAGTGCCCAAACACCCCGAATGAACTTACCATGTTCGCTTGTGCTTTCCAGCTTTAGTTCCGGTTCTGACCCAGCCGGTGTGACACATTCCACTACGGCTGGTCCCAACGGGCACTGCAGCTGCACCAGCACGCAAACGAGTGACAGAAGGAAACTGAGTGCCAAACACCCCGAATGATCTTCTTTCTCGCCGTAGAAACTTTGGCCCGCATTTCAAAACCGTCCGAGTCGTTGTGGAACATTCCTCCACGGCGGGTCCCAACGGGTTCTGTAAGCTGCTTGCGTATGAAACTGATAAACAGAAGAAAACTACATGCGAAGCACCGCGAATGGACTTTGTATGCGTCGTAACTCTGTTCGGCATGCACTTCGTACCTCTTCGAGTCGGTGTGGAACTTTCCCACGCAACGCGTACAGTAAGCGGCATGCGTTAGAAAATGACGCAAGAAATGAAACTGAGTGTCAAGCACCACAAATGGACTTCATCTGTTTACTAGCTCCTATTAGCATCAACTTGGGGTCCCTCCGAATCGTTGCGAGACCTGCACGATAAATGGTAAAAAACATGGCAACATTATTTATGGCCCAAGGAATTTGTTATACATTCGGATCATGAATCGTTAAAACATATTAGATTCAAGCTAAACTGAACCGTAGACATGCAAAGTGGGTTGAATTCATTGAGTCATTTCCTTATGTAATCAAACACAAAAAGGGAAAGGATAATGTCATTGCTGATGCCTTGTCTAGGAGATATACCATGCTCTCACAACTTGACTTCAAAATTTTTGGTTTGGAAACGATTAAAGAGCAATATGTGCATGATGATGATTTTAAAAATGTGTTGCTCAATTGTAAAGAGGGAAAAACTTGGAACAAATTTGTCCTCAATAATGGGTTTGTGTTTAGAGCAAACAAACTATGTATTCCAGCTAGTTCTGTTCGTTTGTTATTGCTACAGGAAGCGCATGGAGGAGGATTGATGGGACACTTTGGTGTGAAGAGGACGGAGGACATACTCGCTAGCCATTTCTTTTGGCCCAAGATGAGACGAGACGTGGAACGTTTCATCGCTCGCTGCTCTATATGTCAAAAAGCTAAGTCACGACTTAATCCACATGGTTTATACATGCCTCTGCCTGTTCCTAACGTGATGAGGACATCACTACCATGGATACTGCCATACCTACAAACCCAATGGAAACCAACAATGTCATACAAGGACCAATTACTCAAGCTCGCGCACGTCAATTCAATTACCAGGTGAATGCGTTCCTCGGATTGCATACACATAATTTAATGAATGGAATGCTATTTAATCCTTGTGATAATTTTATTGTCCTTAGGAACCAAGGAGAAGGACTCCCAAACGTCCAGCATGAAGCCAATTCTTCCGGTGCACAAGTTATACTCAGATTCGGCCTCCGGGACAGCACCAACTTAAAACGACCATAACTTTTGATCCACAAGGGTGCTTGGGGTCTATGAGTACTAGTTTGAAAGGTTTCGACGTCCTCTTTCCAACGGATCCGACCCCATCCCTAAATTCCATCCGAGTCAACGGGAATCTGCAAAACAATTAGCGTCACTTTTCCAAATCGAGAAGACTTGGGCTTTGGGCCTTGTAATAGAGTTGTAGTTGGTATCCTACTGCTTTGGACGTGATTCCCACGTCCCTACCTCTCATAAATAGCCAGACATCGGCTTCTTAGGGTTTTGGGGTTTTATTTGATTAGTTTAGCTAAGTGCAAACTTGATCGTGCGAGTTGTGCTGGACAGCCACCTTGTCAAGATCGTCAATAAGACTCCACTTTGTTTTGCTTGCAGTTTTATCCGCAATTTCAGATTGCTTATCCTATTGTTCTTGCTTGTTCTTCGGTTGCTTGCAGGAATTGAACCTCGTGTTCAGGTTGATCGTGCCTACGGCAAGATCAATAACCCGCTGGAGTTGGTTTAGCGATTGCTAAGGCGCATCGTCGTCGTACGGTGTAGTCGGATCGTCAAAGTCGACTCTAACAAATCGATCGTGTGTTTCTCATCGAAAGATCGGGACACCCATATTGCCATCACGGCTCCATCATAACGTGCCTTGGGAGGATATTTCTATGGACTTTGTTTTAGGACTTCCTAGAACAAAGAAGGGGAGGGATAGTATCTTTGTCGTTGTGGATAGATTTTCTAAAATGGCACACTTCATACCTTGTCACAAAAGCGATGACGCTACCAACATTGCTGACTTATTCTTTCGTGAAATTGTTCGCTTACATGGTGTGCCAAACACAATAGTTTCAGATCGTGACACTAAATTCTCAAGCCACTTTTGGAGAACTTTGTGGGCTAAATTGGGGACTAAACTTTTATTTTCTACTACTTGTCATCCCCAAACTGATGGACAAACTGAGGTCGTTAATCGAACTTTATCTACCATGCTTAGGGCTGTTTTGAAAAAGAACATTAAATTGTGGGAAGAATGCTTGCCTCATATTGAGTTTGCTTATAATCGGTCTATGCATTCTACAACTAAGATGTGCCCTTTTGAGATTGTATATGGCTTTGTACCTCAAGAAATTGAATCTTGATGCTAAACAACGTGCTGATTTGATTATGAAAATGCATGAGACAACTAAAGAAAACATAGAGCGCATGAATGCTAAATATAAACTTGCTGGTAGTAAGGGAAGGAAACATGTAACTTTTGAACCAGGCGATTTAGTTTGGTTGCATTTGCGAAAAGATCGATTCCCAGAATTAAGAAAATCTAAGTTGATGCCGCGAGCTGATGGTCCTTTCAAAGTATTGGCAAAGATTAATGATAATGCATACAAGCTTGAATTGCCTGCAGATTTTGGGGTTAGTCCCACATTCAACATTGCCGATTTGAAACCATACTTGGGAGAAGATAATGAACTTGAGTCGAGGACGACTCAAATGCAAGAAGGGGAGGATGATGAGGACATCACTACCATGAATACGGCCATACCTACAAACCCAATGGAAACCAACAATGTCATACAAGGGCCAATTACTCGAGCTCGCGCACGTCAATTCAATTACCAGGTGAATGCGTTCCTAGGGTTGCATACAAATAATCTAATGAATGGAATGCTATTTAATCCTTGTAATGATTTTATTGTCCTTAGGAACCAAGGAGAAGGACTCCCTGATATGGCTTGAGTGCCCGATCTTTCGGTGGAGTGATAACTATCGATTGAATGGTGAAAACCCTCGCGATCCGACTACGCACGAACGAATTCGATGGCGCCTTAGCAATCGCAGAACCTTCGCCGAATTGGTTATTGACACACAAATAGCATGTCAACCTGAACACGAGGTTCAAATTCTTGTCAGTAATCGAAGAATCAAACAAGAACACGATAAACAAAGTGTAAAAACAGAATTGAGAGGAAGAGAAAAAGTCTCAGATAAAAGTGGAATTTGATGTTCTTCACAAGGTGGCGATCTTGCACAACTCGTAGAAGATAGGTTTGCGCCAGAGCTAAACTCTAATCAACCAAAATCCCCTAATAGAGTGGAGGGTAGGAGAATATAAAGAAGAAGAAGGAGGAGAGGTACTGTTCACGGACACTATTCATCCGTGATTAGTACATGCATGTCCACACATTAGGGAAACAATCCTTCCCTCCTTTCCTTCTCTACAAAGTTGCCAAAAATACAAAAGAGATCAAATCTTCAATTATGGTGCCTTGATCTGAATCTTGGTTTCCAAATCAGCAAAGAGGACATGTTGGGGCGCCCAAAACCAGGAGGGGAGACGCCAAACAGGGGAGGTGGCGCCCAATAATAGACCCATGCATTCATTCCCTTTGCTCGCCTTTGACTTGGCCTTCCGATTCCGCACACGCTTGATCTTCTCCTTGGTTCCTAAGTATAATAAAATCATGACAAAAATTAGATAGTAATGAATTCTGTGAATTAATCATATAAATAGTTAGAAACGAGTTCACCTGATAATTGAGCTGTCGTGCTTTGGCACGCAGTAATTGGTCCTTGTATATTTGGCTCAATCGTGTGCATGGAAGAGATGTCCTCATCATCCTCCCCTTCTTGCATTTGAGTCGCCCTCGACTCGAACTCATCCTCTTCGCCCAAGTATGGCTTTAAATCTGCAATGTTAAAAGTGGGAGTAACCCCAAAATCTGCAGGCAAGTCGAGCTTATATGCATTATCATTAATTCTCTCCAAAACTTGAACGGACCATCAGCACGAGGCATCAACTTTGATTTTCTTAAATCGGGAAATCGATCCTTTCGTAAATGTAGCCAAACTAACTCGCCGGGTTCAAAAGTCACATGTTTCTTTCCCTTACTACCAGCAAGTTTGTATTTAGCATTCATGAGCTCTATATTTGCTTTAGTTGTCTCATGTATTTTGGAGATCAAATCAGTACGTTGTTTTGCATCAACATGTAATTTTTCAGAATAGTGCAAAGGTAATAAATCAATAGGTGCACGAGGAACAAAACCATACACAACCTCAAAAGGGCACTTCTTAGTAGTAGAATGCAATGAACGATTATAAGCAAATTCAATATGAGGTAAGCATTCTTCCCACAACTTGATGTTCTTTTTTAAAATAGCTCTAAGCATGGTAGATAAAGAGCGATTAACAACTTCAGTTTGTCCATCGGTTTGGGGATGACAAGTAGTAGAAAATAAAAGCTTAGTCCCCAATTTAGCCCACAATGTTCGCCAAAAATGACTCAAGAATTTTGTATCGCAATCTGAAACTATTGTGTTGGGCATACCGTGCAAGCGCATACAATTTCGCGAAAAGAACAAGTCGGCCACATTGGTAGCATCATCAGTTTTATGACATGGAATAAAATGCGCCATCTTAGAAAATCTATCCACCACAACAAAAATGCTATCCCTCCCTTCTTTGTTCGAGGTAGACCTAAAACAAAGTCCATCGAAATATCCTCCCAAGGCATGCTAGGAACAGGAAGAGGCATGTATAAACCATGTGGATTGAGACGTGACTTAGCTTGTTGGCATGTGGTGCAGCGAGCGACAAATCGCTCCACGTCCCTTCTCATTTTCGGCCAAAAGAAATGGTTAGCAAGAATATCCTCCGTCTTTTTCACTCCAAAGTGTCCCATGAGACCACCTCCATGCGCCTCCTGCAGTAGCAACAAGCTTAACGGAACTAGCGGGAATGCATAGTTTGTTAGCTCTAAACAAAAAGCCATTTTGGAGGACAAACTTATTCCAAACTCTTCCTTCTGTACATTTGAGCAAAACAACATGAAAATCAGCATCATGTTCATATTGATTCTTAATTGTCTCTAATCCAAAAATTTTGAAGTCAAGTTGTGTAAGCATGGTATATCGTCGAGACAAAGCATCAGCAATAATATTGTCTTTACCGTTCTTGTGTTTGATAACATAGGGAAAAGACTCTATGAATTCAACCCATTTGGCATGACGACGATTCAATTTTGCTTGACTTGAATATGCTTTAAGGATTCGTGATCAGAATGTATGACAAATTCTTTGGGCCATAAATAATGTTGCCAAGTTTCTAAAGTTCGAACTAGAGCATATAATTCCTTGTCATAAGTAGAATAGTTCAAACTAGGCCCACTCAACTTCTCACTAAAATAAGCAATTGGTTTTATCTTGTAACAGCACACCACCCAACCCAATTCCACTAGCATCACATTCTAGTTCAAAGGTCTTAGAAAATCAGGAGTTGGAGAAGTGGGGCATGTGTCAACTTATCTTTTAAATGCTGGAAGGCGTGCTCCTGTGCATCTCTCCAATCAAATTGTACACCCTTCTTAGTGAGCTCATTCAATGGTGCGGCAATGGTGCTGAAATCCTTCACTAAACGACGGTAGAATCCCGCAAGTCCTAAAGCTCCGCACCTGTGTGACCGCTTTAGGAGTCGGCCAACTCTGTATTGCTACCACCTTGGCTTGATCAACTTCAATGCCCTGCGGAGTAACAACATAGCCAAGAAAAGAGACTCGATCCGTGCAAAAGGTGCACTTCTCAAGATTACCAAATAAACGTGCATCACGTAAAGCATTTAAAACAGCACGTAAGTGATCAAGATGCGCCTCCAAAGATGTACTGTAGATTAGAATATCATCAAAGTAAACTACCACAAAGCGGCCAATGAAAGCTCTCAAAACCTCATTCATTAATCTCATGAAAGTGCTAGGTGCATTAGTTAAACCAAACGGCATGACTAACCACTCATATAGACCGAACTTAGTTTTAAAGGCTGTTTTCCATTCATCTCCGAGCTTCATGCGAATTTGATGATATCCACTACGTAAATCAATTTTAGAGAAAACAGTAGAGCCACTCAACTCATCAAGCATATCATCTAATCGAGGAATAGGATGGCGATATCGAATGGTGATATTATTAATAGCTCTACAGTCAACACACATGCGCCATGAGCCATCTTTCTTTGGAACTAAAAGGATTGGAACAGCACAAGGGCTAAGAGACTCACGTACGTATCCTTTGTCAAGCAGATCTTGAACTTGGCGTTGTATTTCTTTAGTCTCTTCCGGGTTTGTGCGGTATGGCGCACGATTGGGTAGCGAGGCGCCGGGAATGAGGTCAATTTGGTGCTCAATGCCTCGCATTGGTGGCAGCCCCGGTGGTACCTCGTTGGGAAACACATCCATGTACTCCTGTAAAAGATTAGTGACAGCAGGAGGCAAAAGAGAAGGTAGATCTTCACATGAAAATAGAGCCTCTTTGCAAATGAGAGCGTAACAAAGAGAATCACTAGCATGTAATTCATTCAAATCAGATTTGGTAGCTAGGAAACATGCACCCTTCAATTGAATCTCATTTGGTTTGTCATGAACAGATTTAGCATTTTTCTCAAGGTGCTGTTTTTGATCATGTACCACAATCTGATTTTCACTTTTGTTGTTGTTTAGATTCTTCTCTCTATTAGCTCTATCAATCTCATCTTTGAAAATAGCATCGGAGACATGGGATGTAAGACAATTTTCTTATCTTGGTGCACAAAAGAGTATTGATTAGTTCTACCATGATGTACACAATTTTTATCATATTGCCATGGTCTACCTAACAGCATGGAACAAGCTTGCATAGGTACAACATCGCAATCAACATAATCATGATAAGAACCTAAAATAAAATGCACTCTTACCAAGCGGGTTACCTTTAGTTTGCCGCTGTTTGTGAACCATTGGATGTGGTAAGGTTGAGGATGTGGTCTAGTGGAGAGTGCAAGCTTTTCAACCATGTCCACGCTAGCGAGGTTGTTGCAACTCCCACCGCCAATGATGATCCGAATGGCACGCTCCTTCACGACGCCTTTGATATGAAACAAGTTGTGGCGCTGATTTTGGTCGCCACTGGCAATCTGAGCGCTAAGTACTCGTTGGGAGACGATACTTAGAAATTTGTTGGCGTCACCCGCGCTTAATGTGCTCTTCTTGAAGCGCGGAGTTGGTGTCATTTTCTGCATCGTTAGCAATCAAAGCATATGTTTCTTCATCAAGATCACTAGCGGAATCATACTCACCATCTTCGCGAACTATGAGCACACGAGTATTTGGACAATCCCGCATGATATGACCAAAACCTTTGCATCGGTGGCACTGAATATCTTTGGTGCGCCCCGTGGAAGCAATGGATGACGACGAACTGTTTGTAGGAGCTTGAGTGGTTCGTGTCATCGAAGGTGCAGTGCGTGGTGCTGAAGTTGATGTCGTCGGGTTGTTGGAGGGGCTTGGTGTTGTGGTACGAGCGGTCGGGGCAGCGGGGGTGTGCGGCGTCCAGGAGGTAGTACGCCCTGCAGAAAAGTTAGTTTTGGCCCTCGCTTGTCGTCCCTGCAATTCACGCTCAGCTTTGCAAGCAAGATGGAATAATCGAGTCATCAATTGTAATCTTTGTAATCTAAAATGTCTTGGATTTCTCGATTTAAACCACCTAGAAAACGAGCCATAGATGCTTCCTCATTTTCAAGTAAACCACAACGCAACATGCCAATCTGTAATTCCTGATAATATTCTTCGACTGAGCTTTTACCTTGGCGCAAACGTTGTAATTTATTAAGCAAATCTCTAGCATAATAGGAAGGAACAAATCTATGTCGCATGAGCAATTTTAAAGCCTCCCAAGTGGTGGGTATATTATGTGCATGGACACGACAATGCTCTCTCCACCAAATGGAAGCAAAATCTGTAAACTCACTAGTAGCAGCCCTAACGCGATTTATCTTCAGGAAAGTCATGGCATGCATACTTTTGATCAACTAATAACTCCCAACTAAGGTAAGCATCGGGTCATATTTGCCATCAAAAGTAGGTATAGTGATTTTTATTTTGGAGAACATATCGTCACGATCACGTACCTCACGTCGTATGGGAGCACGACGCATACCTTGTTGGTTGAATCGGAGTCGACGGTGATCACGGTCATGGTCGAGCAAGTCATCCTCCGACTCCATAGCGTGGTGTGAGTAGTGGTCGCTGTCATGATCATCTCGCTCAACGCCCGAGGTCAAAGGAGCCCGAGACGTGCTAGCGAGGTGAATGGAAGTAGTAGAAACAACGGGGGCGTGCTGAGCATGTGGAGCAGCCTGGGGCGCCCGTAATGCGCCGGTGTTGGTGCGAGGTGGAAGACCGGAAACACTAGGGGCAGCAGCTGCAATCATGTCCAATCGAGATAAAATGTTAGCTAAAGTAGTGTTCGCAACTCCTTGCGCGGTCTCGATGGATCGGAGTCGATCGTCTTGGAGTGACATGCGCTCATTAGTGAGGCGGACATCCTCACTAAGGCCCTCGGTAGTGACCCGCGTCATGCGCTCAAAGTGTGCAACGATGCCCTTCGTGCGGGGAGACTGATGGAGAGATCCTTCGTCACCTGACATGTTAGCACAAAAAAAAAATAATAGGACAGCAAGTATAGTTTTCTAGGTTAGTGAGATGGCGAAGGATCACTCAACGCTCAAAGTTTACCACAAGCTCTTGTAAGATTCTTACCACACCAACAGAATGATGTACTATCGATAGTGTGCAACCAAAAAGGTGAAAGTTAAGCGATTGCCAGGTGTTACCAATCTGTTCGTGGTAGAAATATGTGTAGCTTGGAAGGTTTCGATTTAGTAGAAAGGAAAACACTTAAAACCACAAGCTTAAGCAAGTTGAAAAATCGTTCAACGGCACGTATATGCTGGTCCTAGGCTAGACCGTGCTAGAGACGCAAGCCTAGACACAAATGTTGTCACGAACGCAGCAAAAGAGCAAACAAGTATGTGCTGTTGTTTGGGCGTGAAGATGTGGTGTGCACTGTTTGTTTTGTTTGTTCTATGGCAGGGAGAGGGTGCGCCCAACCTAATTGGAAGGGTGGGTGTGTGCCCAAACCGAAAAAAGAAGGGGTGCGCCAAACCGAAGGGAGATTTTTTGATCCAGTGCGGCTTTTGTTTAAGCACTTGCCTTTTTTAATTGATTTGGTGCGGCTTTTAGATGCACCTTGCCTTTGTCTTTGTTCTTCTTTATGGAAAGGAGAGGGTGCGCCCATTACAGGATGGAAGGGGTCCAAACCAAAAAAAAGTAAAATCTGTTGCTATGGAGAGGTGGGAGTGTGTGTGCAACCCACAATGGCAGGAGGGGATATGCGCCCCAAACAAAATGGAAGGGGGGGTTCGGCCAGCAAGAGGCGCAAACAAGGATGATGACACGACGTGAAAAGAACTTGAAACTCTAAAGGAACTAGGACTAGGACCAGCAAGAACACGACGATGCAACCGACAATTCAAAGAACTAAACAGCGAGTAATCAAAGTGGTTGGCACAAATTGTTTTGGACAATGGAAATTGATAGTAGCAATATTTTTGTGTGCTTTTTATTGTAATCTAGGTAATGAACAAAAAGTAGAAAACTCTCACCGAGCAACCTGAGAATCTGATACCACTTGATATGGCTTGAGTGCCCGATCTTTCGGTGGAGTGATAACTATCAATTGAATGGTGAAAACCCTCGCGATCCGACTACGCACGAACGAATTCGATGGCGCCTTAGCAATCGCAGAACCTTCGCCGAATTGGTTATTGACACACAAATAGCATGTCAACCTGAACACGAGGTTCAAATTCTTGTCAGTAATCGAAGAATCAAACAAGAACACGATAAACAAAGTGTAAAAACAGAATTGAGAGGAAGAGAAAAAGTCTCGGATAAAAGTGGAATTTGATGTTCTTCACAAGGTGGCGATCTTGCACAACTCGTAGAAGATAGGTTTGCGCGTAGCTAAACTCTAATCAACCAAAATCCCCTAATAGAGTGGAGGGTAGGAGAATATAAAGAAGAAGAAGGAGGAGAGGTACTGTTCACGGACACTATTCATCCGTGATTAGTACATGCATGTCCACACATTAGGGAAACAATCCTTCCCTCCTTTCCTTCTCTACAAAGTTGCCAAAAATACAAAAGAGATCAAATCTTCAATTATGGTGCCTTGATCTGAATCTTGGTTTCCAAATCAGCAAAGAGGACATGTTGGGGCGCCCAAAACCAGGAGGGGAGACGCCAAACAGGGGAGGTGGCGCCCAATAATAGACCCATGCATTCATTCCCTTTGCTCGCCTTTGACTTGGCCTTCCGAATTCCGCACACGCGCTTGATCTTCTCCTTGGTTCCTAAGTATAATAAAATCATGACAAAAATTAGATAGTAATGAATTCTGTGAATTAATCATATAAATAGTTAGAAACGAGTTCACCTGATAATTGAGCTGTCGTGCTTTGGCACGAGTAATTGGTCCTTGTATATTTGGCTCAATCGTGTGCATGGAAGAGATGTCCTCATCATCCTCCCCTTCTTGCATTTGAGTCGTCCTCGACTCGAACTCATCCTCTTCGCCCAAGTATGGCTTTAAATCTGCAATGTTAAAAGTGGGAGTAACCCCAAAATCTGCAGGCAAGTCGAGCTTATATGCATTATCATTAATTCTCTCCAAAACTTGGAACGGACCATCAGCACGAGGCATCAACTTTGATTTTCTTAAATCGGTAAATCGATCCTTTCGTAATTCAATCCGGCAGGCATTTCGAATCCGTCCGAGTCGGCGCGAAATATTCCACCAAGACGGGTTCCACGTTACTGTACGCTGCGTACAAACGAAAGCGATGCGCGAAACAAACTGAGTGCCCAAACACCCCGAATGAACTTACCATGTTCGCTTGTGCTTTCCAGCTTTAGTTCCGGTTCTGACCTAGCCGGTGTGACACATTCCACTACGGCTGGTCCCAACGGGCACTGCAGTTGCACCAGCACGCAAACGAGTGACAGAAGGAAACTGAGTGCCAAACACCCCGAATGATCTTCTTTCTCGCCGTAGAAACTTTGGCCCGCATTTCAAAACCGTCCGAGTCGTTGTGGAACATTCCTCCACGGCGGGTCCCAACGGGTTCTGTAAGCTGCTTGCGTATGAAACTGATAAACAGAAGAAAACTACATGCGAAGCACCGCGAATGGACTTTGTATGCCTCGTAACTCTGTTCGGCATGCATTTCGTACCTCTTCGAGTCGGTGTGGAACTTTCCCACGCAACGCGTACAGTAAGCAGCATGCGTTAGAAAATGACGCAAGAAATGAAACTGAGTGTCAAGCACCACAAATGGACTTCATCTGTTTACTAGCTCCTATTAGCATCAACTTGGGGTCCCTCCGAATCGTTGCGAGACCTGCTGATGAGGACATCACTACCATGCATACGGCCATGCCTACAAACCCAATTGAGGCCAACAATATAATACAAGGGCCAATTACTCGAGCTCGCGCACGTCAATTCAATTACCAGGTGAATGCGTTCCTCGGGTTGCATACAAATAATTTAATGAATGGAATGCTATTTAATCCTTGTGATGATTTTATTGTCCTTAGGAACCAAGTAGAAGGACTCCCAAACGTCAAGCATGAAGCCAATTCTTCCGGTGCACAAGTTCAACTCGGATTCGGCCTCCGGGACAGTACCAACTTCAAACGACCATAACTTTTGATCCACAAGGGTGTTTGAGGTCTATGAGTACTGGTTTGAAAGGTTTTGACGTCCTCTTTCCAACGGATCTGGCCCCATCTCCAAATTCCTTACGAGTCAACGGGAATCTGCAAAACAAGTTCGGTCATCTTTCCAAATCCGAGTCAAACTAGGAATAGGAAGTCCTATTCGGCCATGGAAGTGTTTTGGACGCCCCAAGCCTGGTTTTGGCCTCCTATTTCTCCTATAAATAGCTAGGGAGTCCCCCAAAACAACTTGGGTTTTGGTTATTTGATAGTTTAGCCTTTTGCAACTATTTTGAGTCTTTTAGACGTGCTCAACGGCCGCCTAACAAGCTCCTTGTATCGGAACCCCAACTTTTCAATACTTCATCTATATTTGCAATTTTAGATTGCTTTTGCCTTGTTCTTGCTTGTTCTTCGATTGCTTGCAGGAATTGATCTTCGTGATCAGGTTGATCGTGCCCACGGCAAGGTCAATAACCCTCTGGAGTTGGTTTAGCGATTGCTAAGGCGCATCGTCGTTGTACGTTGTAGTCGGATCGTCAAAGTCGTCTCCTCCCAAATCGAAGGTTATCATTCTCATCGAAAGATCAAATGAATTATCAGATCTAAAGACAAACTTGGGAGAAGATGATGAACTTGAGTCGAGGACGACTCAAATGCAAGAAGGGGAGGATGATGAGGACATCACTACCATGCATACGGCCATGCCTACAAACCCAATTGAAGCCAACAATATAATACAAGGGCCAATTACTCGAGCTCGCGCACGTCAATTCAATTACCAGGTGAATGCGTTCCTCGGGTTGCATACAAATAATTTAATGAATGGAATGCTATTTAATCCTTGTGATGATTTTATTGTCCTTAGGAACCAAGGAGAAGGACTCCCAAACGTCAAGCATGAAGACAATTCTTCCGGTGCACAAGTTCAACTCGGATTCGGCCTCCGGGACAGTACCAACTTCAAACGACCATAACTTTTGATCCACAAGGGTGTTTGAGGTCTATGAGTACTGGTTTGAAAGGTTTTGACGTCCTCTTTCCAACGGATCCGGCCCCATCTCCAAATTCCTTACGAGTCAACGGGAATCTGCAAAACAAGTTCGGTCATCTTTCCAAATCCGAGTCAAACTAGGAATAGGAAGTCCTATTCGGCCATGGAAGTGTTTTGGACGCCCCAAGCCTTGTTTTGGCCTCCTATTTCTCCTATAAATAGCTAGGGAGTCCCCCAAAACAACTTGGGTTTTGGTTATTTGATAGTTTAGCCTTTTGCAACTATTTTGAGTCTTTTAGACGTGCTCAACGGCCGCCTAACAAGCTCCTTGTATCGGAACCCCAACTTTTCAATAATTCATCTATATTTGCAATTTTAGATTGCTTTTGCCTTGTTCTTGCTTGTTCTTCGATTGCTTGCAGGAATTGATCTTCGTGATCAGGTTGCTCGTGCCCACGGCAAGGTCAATAACCCTCTGGAGTTGGTTTAGCGATTGCTAAGGCGCATCGTCGTTGTACGTTGTAGTCGGATCGTCAAAGTCGTCTCCTCCCAAATCGAAGGTTATCATTCTCATCGAAAGATTAAATGAATTATCAGATCTAAAGACAAACTTGGGAGAAGATGATGAACTTGAGTCGAGGACGACTCAAATGCAAGAAGGGGAGGATGATGAGGACATCACTACCATGCATACGGCCATGCCTACAAACCCAATTGAAGCCAACAATATAATACAAGGGCCAATTACTCGAGCTCGCAGACGTCAATTCAATTACCAGGTGAATCGTTCCTCGGGTTGCATACAAATAATTTAATGAATGGAATGCTATTTAATCCTTGTGATGATTTTATTGTCCTTAGGAACCAAGGAGAAGGACTCCCAAACGTCAAGCATGAAGCCAATTCTTCCGGTGCACAAGTTCAACTCGGATTCGGCCTCCGGGACAGTACCAACTTCAAACGACCATAACTTTTGATCCACAAGGGTGTTTGAGGTCTATGAGTACTGGTTTGAAAGGTTTTGACGTCCTCTTTCCAACGGATCCGGCCCCATCTCCAAATTCCTTACGAGTCAACGGGAATCTGCAAAACAAGTTCGGTCATCTTTCCAAATCCGAGTCAAACTAGGAATAGGAAGTCCTATTCGGCCATGGAAGTGTTTTGGACGCCCCAAGCCTTGTTTTGGCCTCCTATTTCTCCTATAAATAGCTAGGGAGTCCCCCAAAACAACTTGGGTTTTGGTTATTTGATAGTTTAGCCTTTTGCAACTATTTTGAGTCTTTTAGACGTGCTCAACGGCCGCCTAACAAGCTCCTTGTATCGGAACCCCAACTTTTCAATAATTCATCTATATTTGCAATTTTAGATTGCTTTTGCCTTGTTCTTGCTTGTTCTTCGATTGCTTGCAGGAATTGATCTTCGTGATCAGGTTGCTCGTGCCCACGGCAAGGTCAATAACCCTCTGGAGTTGGTTTAGCGATTGCTAAGGCGCATCGTCGTTGTACGTTGTAGTCGGATCGTCAAAGTCGTCTCCTCCCAAATCGAAGGTTATCATTCTCATCGAAAGATCAAATGAATTATCAGATCTAAAGACAAACTTGGGAGAAGATGATGAACTTGAGTCGAGGACGACTCAAATGCAAGAAGGGGAGGATGATGAGGACATCACTACCATGCATACGGCCATGCCTACAAACCCAATTGAAGCCAACAATATAATACAAGGGCCAATTACTCGAGCTCGCGCACGTCAATTCAATTACCAGGTGAATGCGTTCCTCGGGTTGCATACAAATAATTTAATGAATGGAATGCTATTTAATCCTTGTGATGATTTTATTGTCCTTAGGAACCAAGGAGAAGGACTCCCAAACGTCAAGCATGAAGACAATTCTTCCGGTGCACAAGTTCAACTCGGATTCGGCCTCCGGGACAGTACCAACTTCAAACGACCATAACTTTTGATCCACAAGGGTGTTTGAGGTCTATGAGTACTGGTTTGAAAGGTTTTGACGTCCTCTTTCCAACGGATCCGGCCCCATCTCCAAATTCCTTACGAGTCAACGGGAATCTGCAAAACAAGTTCGGTAATCTTTCCAAATCCGAGTCAAACTAGGAATAGGAAGTCCTATTCGGCCATGGAAGTGTTTTGGACGCCCCAAGCCTGGTTTTGGCCTCCTATTTCTCCTATAAATAGCTAGGGAGTCCCCCAAAACAACTTGGGTTTTGGTTATTTGATAGTTTAGCCTTTTGCAACTATTTTGAGTCTTTTAGACGTGCTCAACGGCCGCCTAACAAGCTCCTTGTATCGGAACCCCAACTTTTCAATACTTCATCTATATTTGCAATTTTAGATTGCTTTTGCCTTGTTCTTGCTTGTTCTTCGATTGCTTGCAGGAATTGATCTTCGTGATCAGGTTGATCGTGCCCACGGCAAGGTCAATAACCCTCTGGAGTTGGTTTAGCGATTGCTAAGGCGCATCGTCGTTGTACGTTGTAGTCAGATCGTCAAAGTCGTCTCCTCCCAAATCGAAGGTTATCATTCTCATCGAAAGATCGGGACACCTAGTGTTACATCACCTGCACGATAAATGGTACTGTAAGCTTCGAGCGTGCCGGAATGGTGCACGGATCGAACACTGGTGCCAAGCAACCAGAATCGACTTCCTATGCGCCCTAGCTCATTTCGGCATTCATTTCGATTCCACCCGAGTCTGAGTCATGCCCTCCACCGCGACGGGTCCCAACCGTTACTTTGAGCTGTATGCGTATGAAGACGATGCACGAATGGGAACTCTCTGCCGAATCGCACGAATGGGAACACTCTGCCGAATCGCACGAATGGGAACTCTCTGCCGAACCTTACGAATGGACTTTATATGCATTTTAGCCCATCCAAAATTCATTTCTGATATGTCTGGGTCAGTGTGAAACATTCCTCCACGACGGGTCGTAATGGGTGCTGCATGCTTATTTGCTTACAAAACGACGCCAAACGAAACTGAGTGTCCAACACGCCGAATGGACTTCACACGTGCCTAGCTCATTTCGCAAGCATTTCGAAAGCGCCGAGTCTGTGTTAAACATTCATTCACAGGGGACCCAAAATGGTACCGTTAGCTACATACGTAACAGGGTGTTGCACGAAACGAAACTTTCTTCCAAACATGCCGAATGGGCCGTACATAGCCGTAGCACATTCGGCTTGCATTACGAATCCGTCTGAGTGTCTGTGAAGCATTCCTTCACGCCGTGCACGAACGAGTACTTTAGGGAGCGTCCGCACGAAAACGACGCAGAAATGAAAACGAGCGGCAAGCACGCCCAGTGGACTTCGCATGTGTCGTAATTCAACCCGGTAGGCATTTCGAATCCGTCCGAGTCGGCGCGAAATATTCCACCAAGACGGGTTCCACGTTACTGTACGCTGCGTACAAACGAAAGCGATGCGCGAAACAAACTGAGTGCCCAAACACCCCGAATGAACTTACCATGTTCGCTTGTGCTTTCCAGCTTTAGTTCCGGTTCTGACCCAGCCGGTGTGACACATTCCACTACGGCAGGTCCCAACGGGCACTGCAGCTGCACCAGCACGCAAACGAGTGACAGAAGGAAACTGAGTGCCAAACACCCCGAATGATCTTCTTTCTCGCCGTAGTCACTTGGCCCGCATTTCAAAACCGTCCGAGTCGTTGTGGAACATTCCTCCACGGCGGGTCCCAACGGGTTCTGTAAGCTGCTTGCGTATGAAACTGAGAAACAGAAGAAAACTACATGCGAAGCACCGCGAATGGACTTTGTATGCCTCGTAACTCGGTTCGGCATGCATTTCGTACCTCTTCGAGTCGGTGTGGAACTTTCCCATGCAACGCGTACAGTAAGCAGCATGCGTTAGAAAATGACGCAAGAAATGAAACTGAGTGTAAAGCACCACAAATGGACTTCATCTGTTTACTAGCTCCTATTAGCATCAACTTAAGGTCCCTCCGAATCGTTGCGAGACCTGCACGATAAATGGTACTGTAAGCTTCCAGCGTGCCGGAATGGTGCACGGATCGAACAATGGTGCCAAGCAACCAGAATCGACTTCCTATGCGCCCTAGCTCATTTCGGCATTCATTTCGATTCCACCCGAGTCTGAGTCATGCCCTCCAACGCGACGGGTCCCAACCGTTACTTTGAGCTGTATGCGTATGAAGACGATGCACGAATGGGAACTCTCTGCCGAATCGCACGAATGGGAACTCTCTGCCGAACCTTACGAATGGACTTTATATGCATTTTAGCCCATCCAAAATTCATTTCTGATATGTCTGGGTCAGTGTGAAACATTCCTCCACGACGGGTCGTAATGGGTGCTGCATGCTTATTTGCTTACAAAAACGACGCCCGAAACGAAACTGAGTGTCCAACACGCCGAATGGACTTCACACGCGTTCCTAGCTCATTTCCGGCAAGCATTTCGAGTGCGCTCGAGTCTGCGTTAAACATTCATCCACGTGGGACCCAAAATGGTACCGTTAGCTACATACGTAACAGGGCGTTGCACGAAACGAAACTTTCTTCCAAACATGCCGAATGGGCCGTACATAGCCGTAGCACATTCGGCTTGCATTACGAATCCGTCTGAGTGTCTGTGAAGCATTCCTTCACGCCGTGCACGAACGAGTACTTTAGGGAGCGTCCGCACGAAAACGACGCAGAAATGAAAACGAGCGGCAAGCACGCCCAGTGGACCTCGCATGTGTCGTAATTCAATCCGGCAGGCATTTCGAATCCGTCCGAGTCGGCGCGAAATATTCCACCAAGACGGGTTCCACGTTACTGTACGCTGCGTACAAACGAAAGCGATGCGCGAAACAAACTGAGTGCCCAAACACCCCGAATGAACTTACCATGTTCGCTTGTGCTTTCCAGCTTTAGTTCCGGTTCTGACCCAGCCGGTGTGACACATTCCACTACGGCTGGTCCCAACGGGCACTGCAGCTGCACCAGCACGCAAACGAGTGACAGAAGGAAACTGAGTGCCAAACACCCCGAATGATCTTCTTTCTCGCCGTAGTCACTTGGCCCGCATTTCAAAACCGTCCGAGTCGTTGTGGAACATTCCTCCACGGCGGGTCCCAACGGGTTCTGTAAGCTGCTTGCGTATGAAACTGATAAACAGAAGAAAACTACATGCGAAGCACCGCGAATGGACTTTGTATGCCTCGTAACTCTGTTCGGCATGCATTTCGTACCTCTTCGAGTCGGTGTGGAACTTTCCCACGCAACGCGTACAGTAAGCAGCATGCGTTAGAAAATGACGCAAGAAAAGAAACTGAGTGTCAAGCACCACAAATGGACTTCATCTGTTTACTAGCTCCTATTAGCATCAACTTAAGGTCCCTCCGAATCGTTGCGAGACCTGCACGATAAATGGTACTGTAAGCTTCCAGCGTGCCGGAATGGTGCACGGATCGAACAATGGTGCCAAGCAACCAGAATCGACTTCCTATGCGCCCTAGCTCATTTCGGCATTCATTTCGATTCCACCCGAGTCTGAGTCATGCCCTCCAACGCGACGGGTCCCAACCGTTACTTTGAGCTGTATGCGTATGAAGACGATGCACGAATGGGAACTCTCTGCCGAATCGCACGAATGGGAACTCTCTGCCGAACCTTACGAATGGACTTTATATGCATTTTAGCCCATCCAAAATTCATTTCTGATATGTCTGGGTCAGTGTGAAAAATTCCTCCACGACGGGTCGTAATGGGTGCTGCATGCTTATTTGCTTACAAAAACGACGCCCGAAACGAAACTGAGTGTCCAACACGCCGAATGGATTTCACACGTGCCCTAGCTCATTTCGGCAAGCATTTCGAGTGCGCTCGAGTCTGCGTTAAACATTCATCCACGTGGGACCCAAAATGGTACCGTTAGCTACATACGTAACAGGGCGTTGCACGAAACGAAACTTTCTTCCAAACATGCCGAATGGGCCGTACATAGCCGTAGCACATTCGGCTTGCATTACGAATCCGTCTGAGTGTCTGTGAAGCATTCCTTCATGCCGTGCACGAACGAGTACTTTAGGGAGCGTCCGCACGAAAACGACGCAGAAATGAAAACGAGCGGCAAGCACGCCCAGTGGACTTCGCATGTGTCGTAATTCAATCCGGCAGGCATTTCGAATCCGTCCGAGTCGGCGCGAAATATTCCACCAAGACGGGTTCCACGTTACTATACGCTGCGTACAAACGAAAGCGATGCACGAAACAAACTGAGTGCCCAAACACCCCGAATGAACTTACCATGTTCGCTTGTGCTTTCCAGCTTTAGTTCCGGTTCTGACCCAGCCGGTGTGACACATTCCACTACGGCTGGTCCCAACGGGCACTACAGTTGCACCAGCACGCAAATGAGTGACAGAAGGAAACTGAGTGCCAAACACCCCGAATGATCTTCTTGTTCGCCTAGTCACTTTGGCACGCATTTCAAAACAGTCCGAGTCGTTGTGGAACATTCCTCCACGGCGGGTCCCAACGGGTTCTGTAAGCTGCTTGCGTATGAAACTGATAAACGGAAGAAAACTACATGCGAAGCACCGCGAATGGACTTTGTATGCCTCGTAACTCTGTTCGTCATGCATTTCGTACCTCTTCGAGTCGGTGTGGAACTTTCCCACGCAACGTGTACAGTAAGCAGCATGCGTTAGAAAATGACGCAAGAAATGAAACTGAGTGTCAAGCACCACAAATGGACTTCATCTGTTTACTAGCTCCTATTAGTATCAACTTAAGGTCCCTCCGAATCGTTGCGAGACCTGCACGATAAATGGTACTGTAAGCTTCCAGCGTGCCGGAATGGTGCACGGATCGAACACTGGTGCCAAGCAACCAGAATCGATTTCCTATGCGCCCTAGCTCATTTCGGCATTCATTTCGATTCCACCCGAGTCTGAGTCAAGCCCTCCAACGCGACGGGTCCCAACCGTTACTTTGAGCTGTATGCGTATGAAGACGATGCACGAATGGGAACTCTCTGCCGAATCGCACGAATGGGAACTCTCTGCCGAACCTTACGAATGGACTTTATATGCATTTTAGCCCATCCAAAATTCATTTCTGATATGTCTGGGTCAGTGTGAAACATTCCTCCACGACGGGTCGTAATGGGTGCTGCATGCTTATTTGCTTACAAAAACGACGCCTTAAAGCGAAACTGAGTGTCCAACACGCCGAATGACTTCACACGTGCCCTAGCTCATTTCGGCAAGCATTTCGAGTAAGCTCGAGTCTGCGTTAAACATTCATCCACGTGGGACTCAAAATGGTACCGTTAGCTACATACGTAACAGGGCGTTGCACGAAACGAAACTTTCTTCCAAACATGCCGAATGGGCCGTACATATCCGTAGCACATTCGGCTTGCATTACGAATCCGTCTGAGTGTCTGTGAAGCATTCCTTCACGCCGTGCACGAAATGGTGCACGGATCGAACACTGGTGCCAAGCAACCAGAATCGACTTCCTATCCGCCCTAGCTCATTTCGGCATTCATTTCGATTCCACCCGAGTCTGAGTCATGCCCTCCACCGCGACGGGTCCCAACCGTTACTTTGAGATGTATGCGTATGAAGACGATGCACGAATGGGAACTCTCTGCCCAAATCGCATGAATGGGAACTCTCTGCCGAACCTTACGAATGGACTTTATATGCATTTTAGCCCATCCAAAATTCATTTCTGATATGTCTGGGTCAGTGTGAAACATTCCTCCACGACAGGTCGTAATGGGTGCTGCATGCTTATTTGCTTACAAAAACGACGCCCGAAACGAAACTGAGTGTCCAACACGCCGAATGGACTTCACACGTGCCCTAGCTCATTTCGGCAAGCATTTCGAGTGCGCTCGAGTCTGCGTTAAACATTCATCCACGTGGGACCCAAAATGGTACCGTTAGCTACATACGTAACAGGGCGTTGCACGAAACGAAACTTTCTTCCAAACATGCCGAATGGGCCGTACATAGCCGTAGCACATTCGGCTTGCATTACGAATCCGTCTGAGTGTCTGTGAAGCATTCCTTCACGCCGTGCACGAACGAGTACTTTAGGGAGCGTCCGCACGAAAACGACGCAGAAATGAAAACGAGCGGCAAGCACGCCCAGTGGACTTCGCATGTGTCGTAATTCAATCCGGCAAGCATTTCGAATCCGTCCGAGTCGGCGCGAAATATTCCACCAAGACAGGTTCCACGTTACTGTACGCTGCGTACAAACGAAAGCGATGCGCGAAACAAACTGAGTGCCCAAACACACCGAATGAACTTACCATGTTCGCTTGTGCTTTCCAGCTTTAGTTCCGGTTCTGACCCAGCCGGTGTGACACATTCCACTACGGCTGGTCCCAACGGGCACTGCAGCTGCACCAGCACGCAAACGAGTGACAGAAGGAAACTGAGTGCCAAACACCCCGAATGATCTTCTTTCTCGCCGTAGTCACTTTGGCCCGCATTTCAAAACCGTCCGAGTCGTTGTGGAACATTCCTCCACGGCGGGTCCCAACGGGTTCTGTAAGCTGCTTGCGTATGAAACTGATAAACAGAAGAAAACTACATGCGAAGCACCGCGAATGGATACATAGCCGTAGCACATTCGGCTTGCATTACGAATCCGTCTGAGTGTCTGTGAAGCATTCCTTCACGCCGTGCACGAACGAGTACTTTAGGGAGCGTCCGCACGAAAACAATGCAGAAATGAAAACGAGCGGCAAGCATGCCCAGTGGACTTCGCATGTGTCATAATTCATTCCGGCAGGCATTTCGAATCCGTCCGAGTCGGCGCGAAATATTCCACCAAGACGGGTTCCACGTTACTGTACGCTGCGTACAAACGAAAGCGATGCGCGAAACAAACTGAGTGCCCAAACACCCCGAATGAACTTACCATGTTCGCTTGTGCTTTCCAGCTTTAGTTCCGGTTCTGACCCAGCCGGTGTGACACATTCCACTACGGCTGGTCCCAACGGGCACTGCAGCTGCACCAGCACGCAAACGAGTGACAGTAGGAAACTGAGTGCCAAACACCCCGAATGATCTTCTTTCTCGCCGTAGTCACTTTGGCCCGCATTTCAAAACCGTCCGAGTCGTTGTGGAACATTCCTCCACGGCGGGTCCCAACGGGTTCTGTAAGCTGCTTGCGTATGAAACTGATAAACAGAAGAAAACTACATGCGAAGCACCGTGAATGTACTTTGTATGCATCGTAACTCTGTTCGGCATGCATTTCGTACCTCTTCGAGTCGGAGTGGAACTTTCCCACGCAACGCGTACAGTAAGCAGCATGCGTTAGAAAATGACGCAAGAAATGAAACTGAGTGTCAAGCACCACAAATGTACTTCATCTGTTTACTAGCTCCTATTAGCTATGCCTCGTAACTCTGTTCGGCATGCATTTCGTACCTCTTCGAGTCGGTGTGGAACTTTCCCACGCAACGCGTACAGTAAGCAGCATGCGTTAGAAAATGACGCAAGAAATGAAACTGAGTGTCAAGCACCACAAATGGACTTCATCTGTTTACTAACTCCTATTAGCATCAACTTGGGGTCCCTCCGAATCGTTGCGAGACCTGCATGATAAATGGTACTGTAAGCTTCGAGCGTGCCGGAATGGTGCACGGATCGAACACTGGTGCCAAGCAACCAGAATCGACTTCCTATGCGCCCTAGTTCATTTCGGCATTCATTTCGATTCCACCCGAGTCTGAGTCATGCCCTCCACTGCAACGGGTCCCAACCGTTACTTTGAGCTGTATGCGTATGAAGACGATGCACGAATGGGAACTCTCTGCCGAATCGCACGAATGGGAACTCTCTGCCGAACCTTACGAATGGACTTTATATGCATTTTAGCCCATCCAAAATTCATTTCTGATATTTCTGGGTCAGTGTGAAACATTCCTCCACGACGGGTCGTAATGGGTGCTGCATGCTTATTTGCTTACAAAAACGACGCCCGAAACGAAACTGAGTGTCCAACACGCCGAATGGACTTCACACGTGCCCTAGCTCATTTCGGCAAGCATTTCGAGTGCGCTCGAGTCTGCGTTAAACATTCATCCACGTGGGACCCAAAATGGTACCGTTAGCTACATACGTAACAGGGCGTTGCACGAAACGAAACTTTCTTCCAAACATGCCGAATGGGCCGTACATAGCCGTAGCACATTCGGCATGCATTACGAATCCGTCTGAGTGTCTGTGAAGCATTCCTTCACGCCGTGCACGAACGAGTACTTTAGGGAGCGTCCGCACGAAAACGATGCAGAAATGAAAACGAGCGCAATCACGCCCAGTGGACTTCGCATGTGCCGTAATTCATTCCGGCAGGCATTTCGAATCCGTCCGAGTCGGCGCGAAATATTCCACCAAGACGGGTTCCACGTTACTGTACGCTGCGTACAAACGAAAGCGATGCGCGAAACAAACTGAGTGCCCAAACACCCCGAATGAACTTACCATGTTCGCTTGTACTTTCCAGCTTTAGTTCCGGTTCTGACCCAGGCGGTGTGACACATTCCACTACGGCTGGTCCCAACGGGCACTGCAGCTGCACCAGCACGCAAACGAGTGACAGTAGGAAACTGAGTGCCAAACACCCCGAATGATCTTCTTTCTCGCCGTAGTCACTTTGGCCCGCATTTCAAAACCGTCCGAGTCGTTGTGGAACATTCCTCCACGGCGGGTCCCAACGGGTTCTGTAAGCTGCTTGCGTATGAAACTGATAAACAGAAGAAAACTACATGCGAAGCACCGCGAATGGACTTTGTATGCCTCGTAACTCTGTTCGGCATGCATTTCGTACCTCTTCGAGTCGGTGTGGAACTTTCCCACGCAACGCGTACAGTAAGCAGCATGCGTTAGAAAATGACGCAAGAAATGAAACTGAGTGTCAAGCACCACAAATGGACTTCATCTGTTTACTAGCTCCTATTAGCATCAACTTGGGGTCCCTCCGAATCGTTGCGAGACCTGCACGATAAATGGTGCTGTAAGGTTCGAGCGTGCCGGAATGGTGCACGGATCGAACAATGGTGCCAAGCAACCAGAATCGACTTCCTATGCGCCCTAGCTCATTTCTGCATTCATTTCGATTCCACCCGAGTCTGAGTCATGCCATCCACCGCGACGGGTCCCAACCGTTACTTTGAGCTGTATGCGTATGAAGACGATGCACGAATGGGAACTCTCTGCCGAATCGCACGAATGGGAACTCTCTGCCGAACCTTACGAATGGACTTTATATGCATTTTAGCCCATCCAAAATTCATTTCTGGTATGTCTGGGTCAGTGTGAAACATTCCTCCACGACGGGTCGTAATGGGTGCTGCATGCTTATTTGCTTACAAAAACGACGACCGAAACGAAACTGAGTGTCCAACACGCCGAATGGACTTCACACGTGCCCTAGCTCATTTCGGCAAGCATTTCGAGTGCGCTCGAGTCTGCGTTAAACATTCATCCACGTGGGACCCAAAATGGTACCGTTAGCTACATACGTAACAGGGCGTTTGTCGGTGTTTCGTGCACCGGCAATACGAATTTATGGTCGGATGGGGTCGCGCGCTCCCTCTCCCCGAATGGTCGACTCAAGGAGTCAGAAGATGTATACTGGTTCGGGCCGAATGTCCCTACTCCAGTTCGTGCGGTGTGGATGTATTGATCTTTGGGAGATGGACAAGGGGTGTACAAGCGAGGCGGACGGTCGGCTGTCCGATCCCCTTGATGTTTTCGCTAGGGAGTTGAGGCTACCTAGAAGACTGTTTTTCTCCGCCCCCCCTCTCGGGCCCTGCCCCTCCTTATATAGACGGAGGGGGCAGGTTACACGGGAGTTGGGAAAACTACGAGAAAAGGGGCCTGCACGTCCTGATGTCTGGTTCCTGTCTTGTCCGACCGGCCCCTGCCCGTCCCGAGGCAGGGTTGGTGGTTCTGTGATGGGCAGTCTTGCGTAGTGCTGTCTGGGTGGCGTGTCGCGTGGTGCTCTTGTCAGCCTCGGTGGCTTTAATGGCGCTTGACTTTGCCTTGGCCTCGGGAGTGGGCGTACTCCTCTGCGGTGTGCCAGGCGACGGGACGGGGGCTTGACTTCTTCGGTGACCCTTCTGACAGTCTTGGGAAGGAGCCACCTACCCTGGTACGGATGTCAGGGGGCGCCGTGCACACGGCAGCTCCCTGACACCGGTGCGGCCCCCACCGGTTCGTGCGTGGGTGGAGTTTGTTGTTCGTGCGCTTTATTACTAGGCGGTCGGGTCCCGCCGACCTCCCGAGGTCGGAGGGCGCCGACCGTCCAGGGTCGGCCCTGCACAGGTCGGGGTCTTTTCTCCGTGGCCCAAGTGCTGGGCCTCCGCCGCGGATTGTCAGCCCGTTCGTGTTTCCGGGCTGATGGGGGTACCCATGCCATGGGTACTCGTCAGTAGCCCCCGAGCCCCTGAGCGGGTTGGAGAGCCGGTCGGGGGTTTACCCGGTCGAAAAGTGGCCGCGGACCCTGAGGTCGGCGACGCCTTTGGTCGGGGCCGCCGCTTGTCGGTCGTGCCCTTAAAGAGCGAGTCTTGTGGCGCACCCTGTGAGTGTAGCCTCGAGCCCCCGAGCGGTCAGGGAGCGGTCGGGGGTTTACGATCGAAAAGTGGCGCGGACCCTGAGTTCGGCGACGCCTTTGGTCGGGGCCGTCGCTTGTCGGTCATGCCCGCTGAAGAGCCCGGTGCAAGACGAGCGCACCCGGTGGGTGTAGCCCCCGAGCCCCCGAGCGGGTCAGGGAGCCGGTCGGGGGTTTACCCGGTCGAAAAGTGGCCGCGGACCCTGAGGTCGGCGACGCCCGGTCGGCGCGATCGCCGGGTAGTTGCGCCTGAAGAGGGACCCGGGTGCGCGCGAGCGCACCCGGTGGGTGTAGCCCCCGAGCCCCCGAGCGGGTCGGAGAGCCGGTCGGGGGTTTACCCCGGTCGGACTCTGGCAGGCCACGGTGTACGTGGGTCCTCAGAGTCAGGTGAGCGAACGCGCGTTTACCTTCGTCGGTTTGAACGCCGTGCTCGTGCGAGCTACTATCGGGTAATCCGAGTGGAACCTTGGCGATCCCCCTTGAGGGGGTTCGTTTCCAAGCGGACGTAGCTCCCGGCGTGGGCGTCCGACCCGCTGGGGGGCGTTCCATAAAAACCTTTCCTTACTCGATCCCGTGTCGGACTGCCGGGTCGTCCGCCGACCCGGAGCGCGGCTGGCCGCTACTCATCGATGAGTTCCGCGGGAGAGTGTGAGGTATGGTCTCGGACGCGAGTCACAGTGATTGGGTCGTCCGCCGACCCATCTGGAGGCCCTCTGGGGGCTCACTGCGACTCGCCCCTCGCTCTTTTTTACGTGCTGGGGCGGCTTTCGTTCCAGCTGGCTGGATTCGGCCTTCGTAACCCACAGCACGGTGCCGGGCCTCGGGTGCGAGCCTATAGGCGGCTTGCCCTCCCGAGGCCGGGCGGCCCAGTGGGCCGTTTGCATACCTTTCCCGGCATGGGGCGCCCTGGCCCATCGTAACCGGCGAGGCCCGCGATGCTGTGCGGCGCGCGGCGCGAGGCGGCCGTCCTGTCGGAGCAGTTAATGCGCAGTGGGATTTAAATGGACTGCGGCACGTTACCGGAGTAGTGGGCGTGGCAGCAGGCTGACGGTTGGCGACTGCGTCGGTCCGCGCGAGGTGGCGTCGGTTGGGCGCGGAGGCGCGTCCGTTCCCGCCAGGCGTCTATAAAGGAAGGAGAGGGCGGCGCGGAGGGAGCAAATCCTCCTGCTCGTGTCCTCTGAAAAAAGAAAAAGAGAGAGAACGCAAGGGGAAGAAGAAAAAACTTCCTGCTTCGTCGCGCCGTCCTCCGCTCCCCCACGCTCATTTGGAGATGTCGCTGACCCCGCACTCGGCCGCGGCGGGTCGCTACCTCGGCTTGGAGAGGAAGGAGCTCCTTCCCTCGCGGCCTCAGTCCGGCTGGCGGGTGCCGCCGGCCGGGACCGAGGTCCCCGAACTGGAAGACGGCGAGATAGTCTCGCTGGCGGCCTTCTACGAGCGGGGCTTCGGCCTCCCGCTCCACCCATTCGTTCGGGGGCTGCTGCACTTCTACGGGGGGGAAGTTCACCACCTGAACCCGAATGGAGTCCTCCACATTGCGGTCTTCATGACGCTGTGCGAGGCTTTTCTGGGGATCGAACCCCACTGGGGACTCTGGCGCCACTTCTTCTTCGCGAGGCCGCCGTCGGGCGCCGCCGACCTTCTTGGCGCTCTGGCGATCCAACTGCGCCCCCGCCTCAAGTCGCTTTACACCGATGTAAAGCTGCCGACGTCCAACCGGGGGTGGCATAGCGAGTGGTTCTATGTCCGGAACATCAACAACAGTGCCCCGGCCTTCAGTGGGAATCTACCGACGCCGCATCCTTGCTGGACCTGGGGTCCCGATGCGAGGACAGGCGAAGGTTGATGAGATTCTCGAAAAGCTCGCAGACCTGAAGCGGCGGGGTCTGACGGGCAAGGTGATCCTCCGTACGTTCATGGAGAGGCGCATTCAACCCCTCAAGGATCGGGCGCATCCCATGTTCGAGTACACGGGGCCGACCGACCCTGCGAGGTCGTCGGAGCGGGAGCTTCCTGCGTCGGAGGTCCTCGCACGTGTGGCCGCAGTTTCCATCGAGGGAGATACCGAGCCAGCGGGCGCGGTGCCTGCGCCGTTCTCGGCGCAGAATCCGCAGAACTTGGTACGTCTGACGGCTCCTGTTTGCTTTTGCTTTGCTCTGCTCCTTCGCCCCCTTACCCGAGTGTGTTCGTGCAGGGGCTCGGTGGCCTGATCTCCCGCCCCTTGCTTCCGGGGGAAAAGGAGGCGCGAGCGGCCGAGCGCCTCGCCAGGGAGCAGCGCGACGCCGACCTCCTGGCGAGGAAAGAGGCCACCAGGACGCGGAAGAGGAAAGAGCGCGCAGACCGGGCTGCGCGCGGCGAGGAGGTCTCTGACGAGACTTTGAGTGACGGTGATGAGGAGTCGTCGTCGAGCGAGGGGGAAGCGGTCGTCGGAGACGACTCTAGCGGCTGTGACGCGGGTCCCAGCCGCGGGGCCGGCGACCGTGGTTCCTCGGAAGAAACTGCGGGCGCAGGGTATATCCTGAAGATGCGCAGACCCCTCACGCCTCCTCGCAGGGGTCCGGCGAAGAGGGCTCGTCAGGTGCCGGTCGTTCGCTCCTCTCGGTAAGTGATTTATGTGCCCCTAGTTTGATCTTCTCTGGTGCTTCTTCCTTCGCAATTCCTGACCGACTGCTGTGCGCAGGGGGCTCACCAGCGCTGGGAGGGCGCTGAGTCCTACCCCGGCGGTGAGGAGTCGCACCCTTCCGGTCCCATCCGCGGGGCGTGCGGCGGCGGCCGTTGGGAGCGGGGTCGCCGGATCGCTCCCGCAGCAGGAAGCGCGGCCGCGTTAGTGGCCCGACAACGCAGAAGAGGCCGGTGGGCGCGCTTCTACCCACGCCGTTGTCCGGTGAGACCGGTGAGGTCCCGCCGCCACCCGGGGGGCGCCGGGACCGCTTCCGTCCGCAGCATCGACGGGAGACGTTCCGCCATCCTTGCCTTCCCCCGTGCTGCCGACCGTGGGAGTCGGCGCGACTCTGCCGCTGGGAAATCGGAGATTCTTGGCGTTGCGACCGGCGGGCGAATCTGTCCGCCGCCGCCGGGGCCACCGCCTGCTTCGGCGGTCCAAGTGTTGCCGGAGGGCGCGCAACTGGCTGCCGCAGACGCTTCGGTAGGCGGGGAAGCCGAGGCGGGGCGGTTGCCAACCGCCGTGCTGACTTGGCCCGGCCCTGACCCAGCCGGAGGGCCCGCGTTCGTTCTGGACGATGAGGCCGAACGCGCGGACTGGAATGTCTTGGAGGTGGAGATGGAGAGGATCCACGCCGACCTTACTCGCGCTGTCGACGCCGCGTCCAGGGCGAGAAAGTCCATTGCTCAGGAGTCCCGCTCGGCCAGATCGGTAAGTCTGACGGGGATTTGTCTTTTGTGCATCTCTCGACCGGGAAATGGAGACTGACCGGGCAGGTATTCGCAGCGCTTGACATCCCGAGCGGTGGACAAGTCGATGTTCCTCCGGCACTTGCACAGCCGGGGGAGTGCCGTAGGGGAAGAGCTGCTCGACGCTCGGAGGGCGCTTGTTGCCGAGCAAGGAAGGGCCGCCACGGCTGGTCAGCGGCTGGGGGAAGTCACTGAAGCCTTGCGGGAGGCTCAGCGACTCGTGGAGTCGTTGACCGTCGAGGGAGAGAGGGCCAGGTCGTCCCTGGTGGATGCGGAAGCGGCCAAGACTTCTGCGGTCCGCGCAGAAGTATCCGCCCGGGCGGAGGCCGCCCTCTTCCGAGAGGAATGCGAGTCGGCCCGCAGGGAGGCCGACCGGCTTCGCGGCGAGCGGGATCTTGCTCGGGGGGAGCTCGTGACGGCGAGGGAGCTTGCCGACCGCGCCGCGGCCGATCGAGAAGCACGTGCCAAGGTCGAGGAGGAACTTCGCGCCAAAGAGGCCTCCGTGGCCGGTGAGTAGTTCAACCCCTTGGAGCCACTGCGACGGGCGTCTTCTGACGCTGTCTCTCTTTTTTCTGTGTCCCTGCAGAGCTGCGAAAAAACCTTAGCGACGTGCTAGAGTCGCGAAGGGTGGCGGTGGAAGAACGGGATGCGGCGGTCGAGTCACGTGACTCGGCCCTCGTGGATAAGCGGGTGGCGGAGAGGGAAGCGGCCGATACGACGGCCGAGCTGACGGTCCTTCGTGTGGGCACCCAGGCTGTCTGCGACCGGTTGTTCGGGCTTACTCCGGGCCCCGGTGCTATTCCTGCCCTGCTTGGGTGGATTCCTGAGCGCGTCGAGGCGTCGGTGCGGGAGGCGGCGGTGCTTGGCGCTTCCTCGGCCCTGGTCAACACTGTCTCTTATTATGACGGCGTCGACCTTGAGGCGGTTGGGAGCGGCGTCGCTGCTGACCGAAGCGACGAAGAAGTCGACGCTTTCATGGCCCGGGTCGATCCGTGCGCCCAAGAGATTGCCCGCCGGATCTCGCCGCGAGAAATCCTCCGTCGGACGGAGGGAGACGATTAGTATCCCTATTTTTTGCTTTTTTGGCAGTGTATGTAATGAACATGATTACCCTGACTGAGTTCGAAGTGTCGGGTTGCTTTAAGTTATTTTGCTCGTCTATCCCGTGCTTCCTCTATGAAATTGGGCAATCTTACGACCATAGCTACAGGGCCCGCGGGGGTGCCCTGAGAGCGTAGGTGTTGCTTCAATCCCGTCCGGAGAGATCACGGGATAGGACGAGCTATCTCGAGCGATAGCTTTGCGGAGGGGTGCCTAGGTCGGACCGCCCTCTTTGCGAAGCTTGCGCTTGGTAGGTTAGATCGCTGACCCGAGCGGAGGTGCTTCGACCGTCCCTAGCGTCTCTTGCTCGGAGGACTTGTTTCCCCCCCGCAGAGTGCCACTTCGAAGCCGTAGCCGCGGAGGCGTAGGCCGTAGTACTTTTGGGCTGGGGGAAACAAGTCATGAGGTAGATAGCTCGGTCGGTCGGAGTACGGCTTGGGTTAGCGACCCGAACGCTTTCTAACGACGACCGGGGTTGGTCTGCCCTGGTCGATCAAACTATCTTCTGCTTGGGCGGCTTCCTTTTTGCGTGGAATGCTACTCGGGAACCGTAGCCGTTGGGGCTTAGGTTGTAGCATTCGGTTCGAGGAGGTTGCCACGAGGGAGATTTGTTTGATCGGTCGGCTTGCCGACCTAAATCGAATGGCTCCATCCGCCCGCCGCTTGGCCCTTTGCTCAAGTAACCTCCCTTTTGCTCAAAGTGCTACCTCGGAGCCGTAGCCGCGGGGGCGTGGGCTGTAGCGTTTTGGGTTTGAAGAGGTTACTATGAGGGGGTAGCCCGGTCGGAGTGGTTACCGGTCATCGATCTAGGTCGCTGACCCCTGAGGTCGGGGAAGTAGCCCCCGAGTGGTGCGTGGGGACTGAGGGTGTAGTCGCCACGCGCCGCTTGAGCTCGTGGCGGGTGTGCGATTTTTTCGAAAAGGAACTTTATGCTTTCGAGGATAAGGGTGGATTAACTCGCCTTGAGGACCGCGCCGCCTTCGGAACTGGTGTCGGGCGCTTCGTCTTCCGCTCCGTTATGCGACTCTACGGTGCTTCGTCTTCCGCGCCTCCCACACTGCTCGCCTATAAAAGGAGAGGCGCCGGTGCGCCCATTCCCCGTGCGCCATGGCGGACCACAACGCTCAGCTTCGCGAGGAGGTAGTCGCCCATCAGGCCTGGTTGCGGGAGGTGGCGGATGCTGAGGCTGCGGCTGTTCGTGAGGACGTGCGGCGAGTCGGCGTCCTCGTCGTCGGCGTTCCTCGGCTTCGAGAAGCGAGGGCGCCACTATTGCGGGCGGTGGTAGAGGCACGCCGCGCGGAGCTCGGCTGGCAGGGCGCGCACCAAGATCGCAACGGGCGGTTCGCTCTTGGTTGGGGCGATGTTCCTCCATAGATAAATAAAGTGCTGCTTCGCTTCCCGTTTCTTCTTTCTTCTTTGAGGACTTTTTTGCGCTTATGATTCGCCCATATCCGTAGTCTTTTGGGATCGCAGCGGATCCAGCGTAGGTTGGAGGCGGAATTTCTTGCGTGTTTGCCGCCGAAATGACCCGTCCAACCGTAGGTCGGTTGTTCTTGTGTCAGCGGTCTTCCTGGTTTTGACAACGATGTCGTCGACGTAGGCCTCGATGTTACGGCCAATTTGGTCTGAGAAACATGCCTGCATACACCGCTGGTACGTGGCGCCTGCGTTTTTCAGACCAAAAGGCATCGTGACGTAACAGTACGAGCCGTACGGGGTGATGAAGGAGGTCGCGAGCTGATCGGACTCCTTCATCGCAATCTGGTGATAGCCCGAGTAGGCATCCAAAAAAGAAAGGGACTCGCACCCGGCGGTGGAGTCCACGACCTGGTCGATGCGAGGTAATGGGAATGGATCTTTCGGACAGGCCTTGTTGAGGCTCGTGTAGTCAACACACATTCTCCATTGCCCCGACTTTTTCTTTACAAGGACGGGATTGGCGAGCCACTCGGGGTGACGCACCTCCCTTACAAAGCCGGCGGCCAAAAGTTTGGCGATTTCTTCCCCAATGGCCCGACGCTTTTCTTCGTCGAAACGGCGCAGGCGCTGGGCGACCGGTCTGGATCCCGGTCGAATGTTCAGGGAGTGCTCGGCGACCTCCTTCGGGACTCCTGGCATGTCCGAGGGTCTCCAAGCGAAGACGTCTCGGTTTGCTTGGAGGAAGTCGACGAGCGCGCCTTCCTATTTGGTGGTGAGGGCGGACCCGATCCGCACGGTCTTGGCGGGATCTTCGGGATCAACAGCGACCTCCTTCGTGTCCTCCGCGGACTTGAAAGAGCTAGGCCCCGACTTGCTGGAGTCGGGGGCGGATCCGGAGACCTTCTCCTGGAGCTGGGCGAGCTCGGCGGAAGCGACGACTGCTGAGGCCAGCTCGCAGCTGCTTCGCTCGCAGTTGTAGGCGAGCTGGAAAGATGTGGCCACGGTGATGACACCTTGCGGCCCTGGCATCTTCAGCTTGAGGTAGGTGTAATTGGGGACCGCCATGAACTTCGCGTAGCATGGTCGTCCCAGAATGGCGTGGTAGGAGCCGGGGAAGTCCACAACCTCGAAAGTGAGGCTCTCGGTGCGGAAGTTGTCCGGGCTCCCAAAGGTGACGGGCAGGCCGACCTGCCCGAGGGGGTGGGCCTGTTGGCCTGGTACGACGCCGTGGAAGGGCGCCTTGCTCGGCCGGAGGGCGGAGCGAGGGACCCCCAGGGCATCCAGGGTCTCAACATACATGATGTTGAGACTGCTGCCGCCGTCCATGAGCACCTTGGTTAGGCGCTTCGTCCCCACGATGGGGTCGACGACGAGCGGGTAGCGTCCCGGGTGCGGGATGTGGTCGGGGTGGTCGGTCCGGTCGAAGGCGATCGGGCATTCCGACCACCTCAAGTAGGTGGGCACGGCGGGGGTAGCCGTGTGGACCTCTCAGTGGGTGACCTTCAACCGTCGCTTGTCGGCGTAGCACTCCTCCCCTCCGAAGATCATGAGGCAACCGTCGAGCTGCGGGAACTCGTCGGCCGGCTCATCGTCCTTTGCCCCGGCGTCGGGCGCCGGGTCGCGCTTCTTCCCCTTTCCCCGTGACGTCGTGGGGTTCCCGGAGAGGAAACGCTTCAGGACTTCGCAGTCCCGATACTTGTGTTTGACAGGATAGTCGTGGTTCGGGCACGGACTGTCCATCAATTTCTCGAATCGGTCGGGTGTCTGCCGAACCTGCTGCTTGGCGGGTCGGTCGGCAGCGGCGACCATACGGCCTTCGCGGCCCTGCTTCCCCTTCCGCTTCCTTTTGTCAGGTCGGTCGGAGGGGGTACTGGCCCCGAGGCCGGCTGTCTTGTGGGCCGTCTTTCTTTCGAAGATGGCTCCCACGGCCTCCTCGCCGGAGGCATGGTTGGTGGCGATGTCGAGGAGCTCCTTGGTGGTCCGGGGCTTCGCACAGCCCAACTTGTGGACCAGGGCCTCGCACGTGGTGCCGTAGATGAACGCCCCGACGACGTCGGCGTCGCGGATGTCGGGGAGCTCGTTGCACTGCTGGGAGAAGCGGCGGATGTAGTCCCGGAGGGTCTCCCCCGGCTGCTGCTTGCAGCTCTTCAGATCCCAGGAGTTGCCAGGGCGTTTGTACGTGCCCTGGAAATTTCCGACGAAAAGGTTCGTCAGGTCGGCCCAGCTGCCGATGGTATCTGCGGGCAGGTACTCGAGCCATGCTCGAGCTGAGTCCGCAAGATAGATGGGGAGGTACTGGATAACGAAGGAGTCGTCCGTCGCTCCCCCAGCTCGACAGGCGAGCCGATAGTCTTCTAACCAGACACTGGGGTTGGTAGCCCCCGTGTACTTGGCTATGTTGGTCGGAGCCCGGAATCTGACCGGGAAGTCGGCGTTGCGGATGCGGCGGGTGAACGCGCGCGGCCCAGGACCGTCGAATCCTGGGTCGGGATGGTTGCGTCGCCCGCTATCGGCGACTTGCGAGGGTGCTGCTGCGTCGGTAGCTCTCCTTCGCGCCTCGAGGGTGGTGCGGAGATCATACTTGTCCCCCAGGCGATGGCGCACCGGGGTGTATGATGCCTGGGGGAGTTCGTGGGGCGGGGCCGTCTTGGCTGGGCTCCGTCGACCCTGTGAGGGGGAGTGGCCCAGGTGGCCCGAAGTGGCGCCCGTTCGCCGGGAGCCAGAACCTTGGGCGTGCTGAACGACAGCACGCTCTACCAGTCCCCGGAGGTTCTGATAGGTGGCCTTGGCTTCAGGCTCCGTTGGCTCAGGCAGCCCTCGGAGCAGCATTGCCGCCGCGGCAATGTTCTGGTTGGCGTGAGGGAAGAACGGAAGGTCGTTCGCTTCCTCAGCCAATTGCTGATGCACCTGACGCGCGCGGGCGCGCGCGCCGGAGACGGGTGGTGGGTTAGGCTGACGGCGCTCCAGTTCGGCCTGGAGCTTGTCGAGCTCGGCCTTTCGAGCTTCTAACTCCTCGCGCTGTCGCTGGAGGTCAGCGAAGCGTTGTAGGTGCTGTGCGTCGTCTTCCCGCCGGGATTCCTCCCGCCGCGCCTCGTCGCGCGGGAGGAGGGTCCCGAGGGTAACGGGGGTGGAGGATGGCTCCGCCGCACCCGTCATGTTGCACTCACGGGGGTACGCCCTGCGAGGGGGGTACTCCTTATCGGAGCTGGAGCCGTGGCTGGAGGAATCCGCTAGCAGGTCGTGGAGGGAAGCCGGCGCGTAACCGGCCATGGCCACGAGTTGAGAGCTCGTGGAGGGTGGAGTCGCCGCTCGCCGCAGTCCGTAGGCAATGTTGCCGGGGGTAGTGCCGGCGCGCGACGGGCCCGCCCGCGCGGCTCGTGCGGGGGCCTCGAGGCTGAGGTTGCTGAGGACGTCAGCAATCGCATCCAGGCTTGCGGAGGGCGTCCGGTCCCGGACGGCAGCGGGGACGAGGACAAGCTCCCCCGCCGTAGTGACGATGAAATCGAGGGCGCCGAAGCGGATCCAGCCCCTCGACATCGGCGAATCGTAGTGGGAGGAAGCCATCAGGGAGGAGAATGGGAACCCGAAGATGAGGATGTCGGTGAAGACGCGCGAGAGCCCCTACCTGGCGCGCCAACTGTCGGTGTTTCGTGCACCGGCAATACGAATTTATGGTCGGATGGGGTCGCGCGCTCCCTCTCCCCGAATGGTCGACTCAAGGAGTCAGAAGATGTATACTGGTTCGGGCCGAATGTCCCTACTCCAGTTCGTGCGGTGTGGATGTATTGATCTTTGGGAGATGGACAAGGGGTGTACAAGCGAGGCGGACGGTCGGCTGTCCGATCCCCTTGATGTTTTCGCTAGGGAGTCGAGGCTACCTAGAAGACTGTTTTTCTCCGCCCCCCCTCTCGGGCCCTGCCCCTCCTTATATAGACGGAGGGGGCAGGTTACACGGGAGTTGGGAAAACTACGAGGAAAGGGGCCTGCACGTCTTGAAGTCTGGTTCCTGTCTTGTCCGACCGACCCCTGCCCGTCCCGAGGCAGGGTTGGTGGTTCTGTGATGAGCAGTCTTGCGTAGTGCTGTCTGGGTGGCGTGTCGCGTGGTGCTCCTGTCAGCCTCGGTGGCTTTAATGGCGCTTGACTTTGCCTTGGCCTCGGGAGTGGGCGTACTCCTCTGCGGTGTGCCAGGCGACGGGACGGGGGCTTGACTTCTTCGGTGGCTCTTCTGACAGTCTTGGGAAGGAGCCGCCTACCCCGGTACGGATGTCAGGGGGCGCCGTGCACACGGCAGCTCCCTGACACCGGTGCGGCCCCCACCGGTTCGTGCGTGGGTGGAGTTTGTTGTTCGTGCGCTTTATTACTAGGCGGTCGGGTCCCGCCGACCTCCCGAGGTCGGAGGGCGCCGACCGTCCAGGGTCGGCCCTGCACAGGTCGGGGTCTTTTCTCCGTGGCCCAAGTGCTGGGCCTCCGCCGCGGATTGTCAGCCCGTTCGTGTTTCCGGGCTGATGGGGGTACCCATGCCATGGGTACTCGTCAGTAGCCCCCGAGCCCCTGAGCGGGTTGGAGAGCCGGTCGGGGGTTTACCCGGTCGAAAAGTGGCCGCGGACCCTGAGGTCGGCGACGCCTTTGGTCGGGGCCGCCGCTTGTCGGTCATGCCCGCCCAAAGAGCCCGGGTGCGCGCGAGCGCACCCGGTGGGTGTAGCCCCCGAGCCCCCGAGCGGGTCAGGGAGCCGGTCGGGGGTTTACCCGGTCGAAAAGTGGCCGCGGACCCTGAGGTCGGCGACGCCTTTGGTCGGGGCCGCCGCTTGTCGGTCATGCCCGCCCAAAGAGCCCGGGTGCAAGACGTAGCGCACCCGGTGGAGTGTAACCAGAGCCCCCGAGCGGGTCAGGGAGCCGGTCGGGGGTTTACCCGGTCGAAAAGTGGCCGCGGACCCTGAGGTCGGCGACGCCCGGTCGGCGCGATCGCTGGGTAGTTGCGCCTGAAGAGGGACCCGGGTGCGCGCGAGCGCACCCGGTGGGTGTAGTCCCCGAGCCCCCGAGCGGGTCGGACACCCCGAATGATCTTCTTTGGCCCGCATTTCAAAACCGTCCGAGTCGTTGTGGAACATTCCTCCACGGCGGGTCCCAACGGGTTCTGTAAGCTGCTTGCGTATGAAACTGATAAACAGAAGAAAACTACATGCGAAGCACCGCGAATGGACTTTGTATGCATCGTAACTCTGTTCGGCATGCATTTCGTACCTCTTCGAGTCGGAGTGGAACTTTCCCACGCAACGCGTACAGTAAGCAGCATGCGTTAGAAAATGACGCAAGAAATGAAACTGAGTGTCAAGCACCACAAATGGACTTCATCTGTTTACTAGCTCCTATTAGCTATGCCTCGTAACTCTGTTCGGCATGCATTTCGTACCTCTTCGAGTCGGTGTGGAACTTTCCCACGCAACGCGCACAGTAAGCAGCATGCGTTAGAAAATGACGCAAGAAATGAAACTGAGTGTCAAGCACCACAAATGGACTTCATCTGTTTACCAAACGAACAGAACTAGCTGGAATGCATAGTTTGTTTGCTCTAAACACAAACCCATTATTGAGGACAAATTTGTTCCATGTTTTTTCCTCTTTAAAATTGAGCAACACATCTTTAAAATCATTATCATGCACATATTGCTCTTTAATCGTTTCCAAACCAAAAATTTTGAAGTCAAGTTGTGAGAGCATGGTATATCTCCTAGACAAGGCATCAGCAATGACATTATCCTTTCCCTTTTTGTGTTTGATGACATAAGGAAATGACTCAATGAATTCAACCCACTTTGCATGTCTACGGTTCAGTTTAGCTTGACTTCTAATATGTTTTAACGATTCATGATCAGAATGTATAACAAATTCCTTGGGCCATAAATAATGTTGCCATGTTTCTAAAGTTCGAACTAGCGCATATAACTCTTTATCATACGTAGAATAGTTCAAACTAGGCCCACTCAACATCTCACTAAAATAAGCAACAGGTTTTCCTTCTTGTAACAGAACACCACCCAAACCAATTCCACTAGCATCACATTCTAGTTCAAAAGTCTTAGAAAAGTTTGGAAGTTGGAGTAAGGGTGCATGTGTTAACTTAGCTTTCAGAACATTGAAGGCATCTTCCTGTGACTTGCCCCAAACAAAAGGCACACCCTTCTTGGTGAGTTCATTCAAAGGTGCGGCGATTGTGCTGAAGTCCTTCACAAAACGACGATAGAATCCAGCAAGTCCTAGGAAACTCCGCACCTGTGTGACCGTGTTAGGAGTCGGCCAACTCTGTATCGCTTCAACCTTGGCTTGATCAACTTCAATTCCCTGCGGAGTAACAACATAGCCAAGAAAAGAGACTCGATCCGTGCAAAAGGTGCACTTATCAAGGTTACCAAATAAACGTGCATCGCGTAAAGCATTAAAAACAACACGTAAATGTTCAAGATGGTCTTCTAAAGATTTGCTGTAGATCAAGATATCATCAAAGTAAACCACGACAAATTTTCCAATGAAAGCACGTAAAACCTCGTTCATCAATCGCATAAAAGTGCTAGGTGCATTAGTTAATCCAAACGGCATAACTAACCACTCATATAAACCGAACTTAGTTTTAAATGTTGTTTTCCATTCATCTCCTAACTTCATGCGAATCTGGTGGTACCCACTACGCAAATCAACTTTAGAGAACATAGTAGAGCCACTTAACTCATCAAGCATATCGTCTAACCTAGGAATAGGATGGCGATATCTAATGGTGATATTATTAATTGCTCTACAATCCACACACATACGCCATGTTCCATCTTTCTTAGGTACTAAAATGACTGGAACAGCACAAGGACTAAGAGATTCACGTACGTACCCTTTATCAAGCAATTCTTGAACTTGGCGTTGTATCTCTTTAGTCTCTTCAGGGTTGGTTCTGTATGGCGCTCGGTTGGGCAAGGATGCCCCTGGAATGAGGTCAATTTGGTGCTCAATCCCTCTAATTGGCGGCAGCCCTGAGGGGATATCCTTTGGAAAGATGTCAGTGTATTCCTGCAAAAGGTTAGCGACGAAAGGAGGCAAAGAAAGAGACATCTCCTCTAGTGAAAACAAAGTTTGTTTGCAAACCAGAGCATAGCAAGAATAACTACTTGTATCCAACTCGTTCACATCAGATTTTGTTGCAAGAAAACATGCACCTTTCAATTTAATCTCATTTTCTTATCACCATCCGAGTTAGATTCTTTCTTTTGATTTTGTTCAAACTCCTTTGCGACAATCTGATTTTCACTATTAGTTCTCTCTCGATTTTTCTCTTTGCTAGCTCTAGCGATCTCATCTTTTACAATGGCATCAGGCGACATTGGATGTAACACAATCTTCTTTTCTTTATGCATGAAAGAGTATTGATTGGTTCTACCGTGATGTAAACAATTCTTATCATATTGCCAAGGTCTACCTAATAACATAGAGCATGCTTGCATAGGTACGACATCGCAGTCAACATAATCATGATAAGAACCTAAAGCGAAATGTACTCTTACCAGGCGTGTTACCTTGAGCTTGCCGCTATTGTTGAACCATTGAATGTAGTAGGCTGAGGGTGTGGTCTAGTGGATAGTGCTAGCTTCTCCACCATGTCCATGCTTGCTAGATTATTGCAACTCCCACCATCAATGATTATTCGAATGGATCTTTCTTTGACGACGCCTTTAGTGTAAAACAAATTGTGGCGTTGATTTGGCTCGGTACGGGCAATCTGGGCACTAAGCACACGGTGCGCAATAATACTCAAATATTGATCAGCATCAGCAGCGCTCACGTGCTCTTCTTCATGTTTTGAGTTTGGATCGCCGTTTTCATGTTCCGCAAGCAAAGCATATGTTTCTTCATCAAGATCACTTGCAGAATTGTACTCGCCATCTTCGCGGGTTATTAGCACGCGCTTGTTTGGACACTCCTTCATCATGTGGCCAAAACCCTTGCAGCGATGGCATTGAATATCTTTTGTGCGTCCCGTTGAGGTGACAGATGCTGACGAGCTTTTGGTAGGGGCTTGTGTGGCACTCGTCGGCGTTGATCGGGTGCTGAATTTGAAGTGGAGTCGTCATTTTGTTGTTGGAGGGGTCGGGGTAGTGGTACGACTGGATGGGGCAGCAGGGGTGTGCGGTGCCCATGTAGTAGCTTCGTCCTGTAGAAAAGTTAGCTTTTGCCCTCGATTGTCGACCCTGCACTTCACGCTCAGCTTTACAAGCAAGATGGAATAAACGAGTCATCGAATTATAATCCTTATAATCTAGAATGTCCTGGATTTCTCGATTTAACCCACCTAGAAAACGAGCCATAGAAGCTTCCTCATTCTCAATTAAGCCACAACGCAACATGCCAATTTGTAATTCTTGGTAATATTCTTCCACTGAATTCTTACCTTGGTGTAGGCGCTGCAATTTATTCAATAAATCTCTTCCATAGTATGAAGGAACAAATCTGTGCCTCATTAGCAATTTTAATGCTTCCCAAGTGGTGGGTATATTATTTGGATGAGAGCGACAATGTTCTCTCCACCAAATAGACGCAAAATCAGAGAATTCACTAGTGGCAGCCCTAACTCTTCTATTCTCAGGAAAATCATGGCATGCAAATTTTTGATCAACAAGTAATTCCCAACTAAGGTAACCATCAGGATCATATTTACCTTCGAAAGGTGGCATATTGAAATTTACCTTATGGAAAACATTATCTCGTTCTCGTTCCCTGGGTCGTGGAGGATCACGTCGAATACCTTGCTGATTGAAGCGTAGCCGACGATGGTCACGATTATTGTCGTAATTGATGTTGTCTTCCTCCAAATCAGTGGTGTCGTCATATTGGTTCTCTTCGTTTTGTTCTTCTAAGTCTGCTGGATGCCTCTCCCGTGGAGCTGAAGTGTTGTTTGGATGACGCGGTGGCGGATTGGAAGCCCCAGATGCAGCAGCTGCAAAAGTATCAAGTCTAGCCAAAATAGTAGCAAGAGTAGTGTTAGCAATCCCTTGTGCGGCCTCGATGGATCTGAGACGGTCCTCTTGCATCGACATACGCTCATTAGTGAGTCGTACATCCTCGCTAAGACCCTCGGTGGTCTCCCTCGTCATCCTCTCAAAGTGAGCAATGATGCCCTTTGTTCGTGGAGAGTGGTGCAGCGATCTCTCGTCACCTGACATGGTTAGTAGAAGACAAGGAAACAAAAAACACAATTAAAATGTTCCTATCAACTACTAGGAGGTGGTGGCAAGTCTCTCAACACTCAAGCCTATGACCAAAGCTCGTACAAGTTCTTACCATGCAGCAGGTGTTGCCGACCGTTGGCGTGGTCAAAAGTTCTCCGAAGCTTGGATAAAGCGATTGCCAAGGGACCGAACAAAAGTACGAGGTTGGATGTGGATCTTGGATAGGCAATATTTATTTCCTATGCAATCTGATAAGTCTAGTTATTGTAATGATAAGTAATGATCCAAACTAGAATTCACAAGCCCTAGTTGCCGATCTCAAGGATATAAGTGAATTTGAAGGCAACACACACGCAAAGATGATGGCACTTATGCAATCAAGGAATGAGCTATAAAATATAAGTGATGCACCAAAAGCTCTATTGCACAAGTCGTAGAGAGACGCTAACTTATTGCTTTGAGAAAGTAAAAAGGGCACAAGATTGCTTACTAATTAATAAATTGCACAATATTAAAAGTAACAAACACAAATTAGGGTTTTGCTCAATGTAGTGTGACCGGCCACAATTTTCTTTTCTTTTCCTTTTTTTTAGCCTTTTGGCTCTTTCTCTTTTCTTTCTTTTGGTGACTTTCGGCCAACACTAGTATGAACAAAGTTTTGGAATCCCTAACTCGGTGTCACAAGATAATATGATATGATAACTGAAGATTGTGCAATGTATCAAGTAGAGCAGCCCTAAGCAATATCAACAAGCTAGTCTCAAATAGGATCAAAGTGTTCACAAAGGATGAATTGGTTCCCAAAGGTAGGTGTACTGATGTTTTTCTAGGGCAGCAAACTTGTCGCCTAGATTAATGTTTGAAGATCACCGATTTTGATTGGTTGACTATGGAAGGAATTGAAGCTTATATCCTCAGCTTTCAATAGAGTGCAAGAACACAAAAATCCGAGATCGTATGTGAAAGTTATGCTTGAAATACCAAACTGGACAGAATTGAAGAATTGAAGCTACGCGAAGGAAAGGAAAGATCAGCAACTAAAATATGGACTCTAATGGATCAAAACCTAACAAAACTCACTAAAATAACAGATTGAAACTAAAGGTTGAATTTTTGTGGAGTAGTTTTCAATTTAGGACAGAAAAAAAAACTAACCTAAAGGCACTGATATTCTCACCGATCAACTGAAGCTCTGATACCACTTGATGTAACACTGGATGTCCCGATCTTTCGATGAGAATGATAACCTTCGATTTGGGTGGAGACGACTTTGGCGATCCGACTACAACGTACAACGACGATGCGCCTTAGCAATCGCTAAACCAACTCCAAATGGTTATTGACCTTGCCGTGGACACGATCAACCTGATCACGAAGATCAATTCCTGCAAGCAATCGAAGAACAAGCAAGAACAAGGCAAAAGCAATCTAAAATTGCAAATATAGATGAAGTATTGAAAAGTTGGGGTTCCGATACAAGGAGCTTGTTAGGCGGCCGTTGAGCACGTCAAAGACTCAAATAGTAGCAAAAGGCTAAACTATCAAATAACCAAAACCCAAGTTATTTTGGGGGACTACCTAGCTATATATAGGAGAAATAAGATGCCAAAACCATGCTTGGGGCGTCCAAAACACATTCATGGCAGAATAGGACTCGTATTCCTAGTTTGTCACGGATTTGAAAAGATGACCGAACTTGTTTTGCAGATTCCCGTTGATTCGTAAGGAATTTGGAGGTGGAACCGGATCCGTTGGAAAGAGGACGTCGAAACCTTTCAAACCAGTACTCATAGACCTCAAACACCCTTGTGGATCAAAAGTTATGGTCGTTTTAAGTTGGTGCTGTCCCGGAGGCCGAATCCGAGTTGAAGTTGTGCACCGGAAGAATTGGCTTCATGCTTGACTTTTGGGAGTCCTTCTCCTTGGTTCCTAAGGACAATAAAATCATTACAAGGATTAAATAGCATTCCATTCATTAAATTATTTGTATGCAACCCGAGGAACGCATTCACCTGGCAATTGAATTGACGTGCGCGAGCTCGAGTAATTGGCCCTCGTCGTTGTGATGAAACGATGCACGAAAGGAAAATTGGCCTCAAACTCCCCGAATGGACTTCATATATGCCCTATCCCATTTCAACAGGCATTTCGAGTACGTACGATTCGATGCGAATCATTCGTGCACGATGGTTCCCTAATGGTACTGTAAACAACACGCGTACCAAAACGGTGCACAAAACGAAACTTTGTTCCAAACATGCCGAATGAACTTCATATATGCCCAAGCACATTTCGGCATGCATTTCGAGCCCGTCCGAGTTGTTGTGAAAAATTTCTCCACGATGAGCACGAAGGAATACTGCAAGCGTCGCCCGTTCGAAAACGTTGCACGATAGGAAACTGATGAGACCATGCTCATCATGGACATAACTAACACTGCATACATATGGTCATCACCAAGTATTGCTACAGTTATATCAACTGCATGGTTTCATCGACCCCCACCTTGGCCAGGACCATTAAGTTGGCGACACTTCACAGCATCCTCTACTTCGTATACAACTACTACGATGGCTCCATCTGCATGGCTTTATCGACCCCCACCTTGGCCATCCTTCTACATCTTCGTCGGTTCAAGGACCATTGACTCGAGCTCGAGCCCGTCAAATGAATTATCAGATCTAAAGACAAACTTGGGAGAAGATGATGAACTTGAGTTGAGGACGACTCAAATGCAAGAAGGGGAGGATGATGAGGACATCACTACCATGCATACGGCCATGCCTACAAACCCAATTGAAGCCAACAATGTAATACAAGGGCCAATTACTCGAGCTCGCGCACGTCAATTCAATTACCAGGTGAATGCGTTCTTCGGGTTGCATACAAATAATTTAATGAATGGAATGCTATTTAATCCTTGTGATGATTTTATTGTCCTTAGGAACCAAGGAGAAGGACTCCCAAACGTCAAGCATGAAGCCAATTCTTCCGGTGCACAAGTTCAACTCGGATTCGGCCTCCGGGACAGCACCAACTTCAAACGACCATAACTTTTGATCCACAAGGGTGTTTGAGGTCTATGAGTACTGGTTTGAAAGGTTTCGACGTCCTCTTTCCAACGGATCCGGCCCCATCTCCAAATTCCTTACGAGTCAACAGGAATCTGCAAAACAATTCAACTCGGATTCGGCCTCCGAGACAGCACCAAATTAAAACGACCATAACTTTTGATCCACAAGGGTGTTTGAGGTCTATGAGTACTGGTTTGAAAGGTTTCGACGTCCTCTTTCCAACGGATCCGGCCCCATCTCCAAATTCCTTACGAGTCAACGGGAATCTGCAAAACAAGTTCGGTCATCTTTCCAAATCCGAGTCAAACTAGGAATAAGAGTCCTATTCGGCCATGGAAGTGTTTTGGACGCCCCAGGCCTGGTTTTGGCCTCCTATTTATCCTATAAATAGCTAGGGAGTCCCCCAAAATAACTTGGGTTTTGGTTATTTGATAGTTTAGCCTTTTGCTACTATTCTGAGTCTTTTAGACGTGCTCAACGGCCGCCTAACAAGCTCCTTGTATCGGAACCCCAACCTTTTCAATACTTCATCTATATTTGCAATTTTAGATTGCTTTTGCCTTGTTCTTGCTTGTTCTTCGATTGCTTGCAGGAATAGATCTTCGTGATCAGGTTGATCGTGCCCACGGCAAGGTCAATAACCATTTGGAGTTGGTTTAGCGATTGCTAAGGCGCATCGTCGTTGTACGTTGTAGTCGGATCGTCAAAGTCGTCTCCACCCAAATCGAAGGTTATCATTCTCATCGAAAGATCGGGACACCCAGTGTCACATCAAGTGGTATCAGAGCTTCAGTTGATCGGTGAGAATATCAGTGCCTTAGGTTAGTTTTTTATTTCTGTCCTAAATTGAAAACTACTACACAAAAATTCAACCTTTAGTTTCAATCTGTTATTTTAGTGAGTTTTGTTAGGTTTTGATCCATTAGAGTCCATGTTTGAGTTGCTGATCTTCCTCTTTCTTCGCGTCGCTTCAATCTTTCAATTCTGTCCAGTTTGGTATTTCAAGCATAACTTTCACATACGAACTCAGATTTTTGTGCTCTTGCACTCTATTGAAAGCTGAGGATATAAGCTTCAATTCCTTCCATAGTCAACCAATCAAATTTGGTGATCTTCAAACATTAATCTAGGCGACAAGTTTGCTGCCCTAGAAAAACATCAGTACACCTACCTTTGGGAACCAATTCATCCTTTGTGAACACTTTGATCCTATTTGAGACTAGCTTGTTGATATTGCTTAGGGCTGCTCTACTTGATACATTGCACAATCTTTAGTTATCACATCATATTATCTTGTGACACCGAGTTAGGGATTCAAAAACTTTGTTCATACTAGTGTTGGCCGAAAGTCACCAAAAGAAAGAAAAGAGAAAGAACCAAAAGGCCAAAAAAGGAAAAAAAAGAAAAGAAAATTGTGGCCGGTCGCAATACATTGAGCAAAACCCTAATTTGTGTTCGTTACTTTTTATATGGTACAATTTATTAATTAGTGAGCAATCTTCTGCCCTTTTTACTTTCTCAAAGCAATAAGTTAGCGTCTCTCTACGACTTATGCAATAGAGCTTTTGGTGCATCACTTATATTTTATAGCTCATTCCTTGATTGCATAAGTGCCATTATCTTTGCGTGTGTGTTGCCTTCAAATTCACTTATATCTTTGAGATCGGCAACTAGGGCTTGTGAATTCTAGTTTAGATCATTACTTATCATTACAATAACTAGAATTATCAGATTGCATAGGAAATAAATATTGCCTATCCAAGCTCCACATCCAACCTCGTACATTTGTTCGGTCCCTTGGCAATCGCTTTATCCAAGCTTCGGAGAACTTTTGACCACGCCAACGGCCGTCAACACTTGCTGCATGTAAGAACTTGTAAGAGCTTTGGTTATAGGCTTGAATGTTGAGAGAATTGCCACCACCTCCTTGTAGTTGATAGGAACATTATACTTGTTATATTGTTTTCTTGTCTTCTACTAACCATGTTAGGTGATGAGGATTCGATGCATCACTCTCCACGTGCAAAGGGAATTGTTGCTACAATGTCACTGCAAGAAGACCGCCTCCGGTCTATCGAGACCACTCAGAGAGTTGCTAACACTAATCTTGCTACTATTTTGTCTAGACTTGATACGCTTGCAGGTACTGCCCCCGGAACTTCCAATCCTCTACCTCATCTTCTAAGTAACAAAAATGGCATACTACATGCACAGGTACATGTTGATGATGATTCCCTAGATAAGGTTAAATTCGCCATTCCACCTTTTAATGGTCATTATGATCCTGATGCCTATATTAATTGGGAGATAGCAGTAGACAAAGAATTTGGCCAGTATGATTTGTCTGAAAATGAAAAGATTAGGATTGCTGCTAGTGTGCTAAATGAATATGCATTAACATGGTGGAAACATATTTGTAGAAAAGAGAGAAAACCTAAAAATTGGAGGGCCATGAAAAGACTTATGAGAATTGATTATGTTCCTGAATATCATACTGAATTTTTATATACTAGACTCCAATGCTTGAAACAAGGAAATAAGTGCGTTAAGGAATACTATGAACGATTGCAAAATCATTTGTTGCGTTGTGGTTTAGATGAAGGTGAAGAAGCAACAGAGCTTAGGTTCATACGTGGACTTAATCAAGAAATTCAAGATGCTCTTATTGATGAAACATATAGTTCTCTTTCAGAATTGGTTGTATGTGCTTATAGAGTTGAAAATATGCTTGCTGAATCCTTGAAAGAATCATTAGCTTCATTTGAGGCGCCCATTGTTGCACCTTCTTTTGTAGCTAATATTTTGCAGAAAAGTGAGCACCATCGAGAGAATGATGTAGAAGAGCATATGGAGAAAGAAACGATCAGTACTACCCCATGTATATATGAAGAGATAATAGTTGAAGAAACACTTACAACAGCTGATGAGAACTTACAAGGTAATGTAACAGGTATGGACTTTACACATGGAGAAGATAATTTTGAAGAGCAAAACCTATCCACAAATCATGCTATCGTAGAGCAACTAATAGTGGAACCAATTGCTGATTTTGCTTTGTTACAAGATGATTTGCTTGCTATTTCTTGTGATAAAGAAGAGTTGTGTGATAATACTTCACTTATATCAATGACACAACTAGCAAATGGACATGTCACCTTTGTTAACACACTAGAAACTTATGCTGAAAATAAACATGTCATTCACATCACAAGCGAAAATGATGAGTTGCAATTGATGTCTTCTTTATATACATTAGGCTACATTGAATTTGATGTTCCTTGTGATCTGAATTATTTAGATGAGAGCCTTTTTGTACATTCTGATTTGTCATGGTTATTGCGAAATATCTTTTATGTTATTGGCAAAAATAGTGAGAAAGGAGAGTATAAAGCACATCGAGTTTACATTTGTTCAGATTTTAAACCTCCGTTTGCAATGCAACAATGTCATCAATTTAATAATTGCCATATCACTAATCATGTCAGACCAAGTACATTTGGTTCCATTCACAAGTCACATGATAGTTTTCAAGAAAGGGAGGATACGGTTGATAGAAATTCTCGATCCATTGATTTTATTGCAAATGTGCATATTGCTTTGTTTCCTGTCATTACTAACATTTCACAGGACAATATGATGGAGTCGAGGACGACTCCACTTCAAGAAAGGGAGGATGATGAGACCATGCTCATCATGGACATAACTAACACTGCATACATATGGTCATCACCAAGTATTGCTACAGTTATATCAACTGCATGGTTTCATCGACCCCCACCTTGGCCAGGACCATTAAGTTGGCGACACTTCACAGCATCCTCTACTTCGTATACAACTACTACGATGGCTCCATCTGCATGGCTTTATCGACCCCCACCTTGGCCATCCTTCTACATCTTCGTCGGTTCAAGGACCATTGAATCGATCTCGAGCCCGTCAAATGAATTATCAGATCTAAAGACAAACTTGGGAGAAGATGATGAACTTGAGTTGAGGACGACTCAAATGCAAGAAGGGGAGGATGATGAGGACATCACTACCATGCATACGGCCATGCCTACAAACCCAATTGAAGCCAACAATGTAATACAAGGGCCAATTACTCGAGCTCACAAGACGCGTCAATTCAATTACCAGGTGAATGCGTTCTTCGGGTTGCATACAAATAATTTAATGAATGGAATGCTATTTAATCCTTGTGATGATTTTATTGTCCTTAGGAACCAAGGAGAAGGACTCCCAAACGTCAAGCATGAAGCCAATTCTTCCGGTGCACAAGTTCAACTCGGATTCGGCCTCCGGGACAGCACCAACTTCAAACGACCATAACTTTTGATCCACAAGGGTGTTTGAGGTCTATGAGTACTGGTTTGAAAGGTTTCGACGTCCTCTTTCCAACGGATTCGGCCCCATCTCCAAATTCCTTACGAGTCAACAGGAATCTGCAAAACAATTCAACTCGGATTCGGCCTCCGAGACAGCACCAAATTAAAATGACCATAACTTTTGATCCACAAGGGTGTTTGAGGTCTATGAGTACTGGTTTGAAAGGTTTCGACGTCCTCTTTCCAACGGATCCGGCCCCATCTCCAAATTCCTTACGAGTCAACGGGAATCTGCAAAACAAGTTCGGTCATCTTTCCAAATCCGAGTCAAACTAGGGATAAGAGTCCTATTCGGCCATGGAAGTGTTTTGGACGCCCCAAGCCTAGTTTTGGCCTCCTATTTATCCTATAAATAGCTAGGGAGTCCCCCAAAATAACTTGGGTTTTGGTTATTTGATAGTTTAGCCTTTTGCTACTATTCTGAGTCTTTTAGACGTGCTCAACGGCCGCCTAACAAGCTCCTTGTATCGGAACCCCAACCTTTTCAATACTTCATCTATATTTGCAATTTTAGATTGCTTTTGCCTTGTTCTTGCTTGTTCTTCGATTGCTTGCAGGAATAGATCTTCGTGATCAGGTTGATCGTGCCCACGGCAAGGTCAATAACCATTTGGAGTTGGTTTAGCGATTGCTAAGGCGCATCGTCGTTGTACGTTGTAGTCGGATCGTCAAAGTCGTCTCCACCCAAATCGAAGGTTATCATTCTCATCGAAAGATCGGGACACCCAGTGTCACATCAGAAACTGAGTGCCAAACACACCGGTTGGAATTCATATGTGCTTTAACTCATTTTGGCATGCATTTTCAATATGTTCGAGTTTGTGTGAAATTTTCCGCCACGACGGGTTCCCACCGGTAATATAAGCTGAATACAAATGGAAGCGATGCACGACAATGAACTGAGAACCAAACACCCCGAAATTACTTATGATGTTTGTTACAAATCCATTTGAGTAGGTCTGAAACATTCCTCCACGACGGGTCCCAACGGGCACTGCAGCGGCAATCGTACGAAAATGAAAATGATGCACGAAATGAAACATTGTGGCAAGCAGCTTACACGCTGTAACCTTACACACCAAAATGAAACATTGCGGCAGGAAACGAAAATGATGCCTGAAAGAAAGCGGGGTGCCGAAAAGACCGAATGTAATTCATACGTCCCATTTAGGCATGCATTTCGAATCCGTCCGAGTTGGTGCGAAATATTCCACAACGACGAGTTCCTAAGGTGAAAAAATTGAAATCGGCGCACGAAACGAAACTGAGTGCCAAACACCCAGAATTAACTTACGATGTTCGCTTGTGCATTTCATCACAATTCTGCATTCATTTCGAATACGTCCGAGTGAGTGTGAAACATCCCTCCGTGACGGGTCGCAAGGGGTGCTGCAAGCTGCGTCCGAATGAAAACGATGCACGAAACGAAACTGGGTGTTAAACTCCCCGAATCGGCTTCAATGTGCCCTAGCCTATTTCAGCAGGCATTTCGCGTACGTCCGACAAGAAGCGAATCATTGATGCACAATGGGTCCCTGATGGTAATGTAAACTACACGCATACCAGAATGGTGCACAAAACAAAACATCATTCCAAACATGCCGAATGTACTTCATGTATGCCCAAGCACATTCCGGCATGCATTTTGAATCTTTCCGAGTCGTGTGAAACATTCCTCCGCCACGTGTACTGTATGGTGCATGCATTTTCACACGAAAACGACGCATGAGGTGAAGCTGGGTGCCAATCAACCCGAATGGTCTTCATGTTTGCCGTAGCTGATTTTAGCAAGCAATTTGGGCTCATCCGAGTCGGTGTGAAACCTACACGACGAATGGTACTGTAAGTCACGTTCGTACCAGAACGAGTACGAAAACAAAGCTTATGGCAGACACCATGAATAGAGTTCATGTGTACCCAAGCCCATTTCGGCATGCATTTCTGTTGCATCCGGGTCGGTGTGAAACATTTCTCCACGATAGGTGCCAACGGGTTCTGCAAGCTGCGTGCGTATCAAAACGATGAACGAAAGGAAAATGTCGCTCAATCTCTGCGAGTGGATTTTCCATACATTTCTACACAATTATGCATTCGTTTCGACTACCTCCGAGTGGGTGTGAAAAAACCCTCCGCGACCGATCGCAAGGTGTGCTGTGCGTCTGGACGAAAACGATGCACGAAAGGAAAATTGGCCTCAAACTCACCGAATGGACTTCATATATGCCCTATCCCATTTCAACAGGCATTTCGAGTACGTACGATTCGATGCGAATCATTCGTGCACGATGGTTCCCTAATGGTACTGTAAACAACACGCGTACCAAAACGGTGCACAAAACGAAACTTTGTTCCAAACATGCCGAATGAACTTCATATATGCCCAAGCACATTTCGGCATGCATTTCGAGCCCGTCCGAGTTGTTGTGAAAAATTTCTCCACGATGAGCACGAAGGAATACTGCAAGCGTCGCCCGTTCGAAAACGTTGCACGATAGGAAACTGAGTGCCAAACACACCAGTTGGAATTCATATGTGCTTTAACTCATTTTGGCATGCATTTTCAATATGTCCGAGTTTGTGTGAAATATTCCGCCACGACGGGTTCCCACCGGTAATATAAGCTGAATACAAATGGAAGCGATGCACGACAATGAACTGATACCAAACACCCCGAAATTACTTATGATGTTTGTTTCGAATCCATTCGAGTAGGTTTGAAATATTCGTCCACGACGGGTCCCAACGGGCACTGCAGCGGCAACCGTACGAAAATAAAAATGATGCACGAAATGAAACATTGTGGCAAGCAGCTTACACGCTGCAACCTTACACACCAAAATGAAACATTGCGGCAGGAAACGAAAATGATGCACGAAAGAAAGCGGGGTGCCGAACAGACCGAATGCAATTCATACGTGCTGTAACCCATTTAGGCATGCATTTCGAATCCGTCCGAGTTGGTGCGAAATATTCCACAACGACGAGTTCCTAAGGTGAAAAAATTGAAATCGACGCACGAAACGAAATTGAGTGCCAAACACCCAGAATTAACTTACGATGTTCGCTTGTGCATTTCATCACAATTCTGCATTCATTTCGAATACGTCCGAGTGAGTGTGAAACATCCCTCCGCGATGGGTCACAAGGGGTGCTGCAAGCTGCGTCCGAATGAAAACGATGCACGAAACGAAACTGCGTGTTAAACTTCCCGAATCGGCTTCATATGTGCCCTAGCCTATTTCAGCAGGCATTTCGCGTACGTCCGACAAGGAGCGAAACATTGATGCACAATGGGTCCCTGATGGTAATGTAAACTACACGCGTACCAGAATGGTGCACAAAACAAAACATCGTTCCAAACATGCCGAATGTACTTCATGTATGCCCAAGCACATTCCGGCATGCATTTTGAATCTTTCTGAGTCGTGTGAAACATTCCTCCGCCACGTGTACTGTATGGTGCATGCATTTTCACACGAAAACGACGCATGAGGTGAAGCTGGGTGCCAATCAACCCGAATGGACTTCATGTTTGCCGTAGCTGATTTTAGAAAGCAATTTGGGCTCATCCGAGTCGGTGTGAAACCTACACGACGAATGGTACTGTAAGTCACGTTCGTACCAGAACGAGTAGGAAAACAAAGCTTGTGGTAGACACCATGAATAGAGTTCATGTGTGCCCAAGCCCATTTCGGCATGCATTTCTGTTGCATCCGGGTCGGTGTGAAACATTTCTCCGCGATAGGTGCCAACTTGATGAGGACATCACTACCATGAATACGGCCATACCTACAAACCCAATGGAAACCAACAATGTCATACAAGGGCCAATTACTCGAGCTCGCGCACGTCAATTCAATTACCAGGTGAATGCGTTCCTAGGGTTGCATACAAATAATCTAATGAATGGAATGCTATTTAATCCTTGTGATGATTTTATTGTCCTTAGGAACCAAGGAGAAGGACTGCCAAACGTCAAGCATGAAGCCAATTCTTCCGGTGGACAAGTTATACTCGGATTCGGCTTACGGGGCAGCACTAACTTAAAACGACCATAACTTTTGATCCACAAGGGTGTTTGGGGTCTATGAGTACTGGTTTGAAAGGTTTCGACGTCCTCTTTCCAACGGATCCGGCCCCATCCTCAAATTCCATCCGAGTCGACGGGAATCTGCAAAACAATTGGTGCCACTTTTCCAAACCGAGAAGACTTGGGCTTTGGGCCTTGTAATAGAGTTGTAGTTGGTATCCTACTGCTTTGGACGTGATTCCCACGTCCCTAGCTTTCATAAATAGCCAGACATCGGCTCCTTAGGGTTTTGGGTTTTATTTGATTAGTTTAGCCAAGTGCAAACTTGATCCTGCGAGTTGTGCTGGACAGCCACCTTGTCAAGATCGTCAATAAGACTCCACTTTGTTTCGCTTCCAGTCTTATCCGCAATTTCAGATTGCTTATCCTATTGTTCTTGCTTGTTCTTCGGTTGCTTGCAGGAATTGAACCTCGTGTTCAGGTTGATCGTGCCCACGGCAAGATCAATAACCCGCTGGAGTTGGTTTAGCGATTGCTAAGGCGCATCGTCGTCGTACGGTGTAGTCGGATCGTCAAAGTCGACTCTAACAAATCGATCGTGTGTTTCTCATCGAAAGATCGGGACACCCATAGTGCCATCACGGCGCCATCAAGTGGTATCAGAGCAAACCAGGTTGCTCGGTGAGAATTCTTTACCCTAGATTAGTAGATTGATATCTTTCCTATAGTCCAGAGAAGCGCCATCAGATTGGATCTCCCCATACCAAAACAATTTGAGCCTCGCAATTTCCTTTCCAGTACACTGCGTTATTGAATTTTTGGTTGCATCGTCGTGTCGAGTTGCTGAATTCTAGTCTAGTTGGAGTCCAGGTCAGAAGAAATTTTTGTCTCCCACAGCGGTTTCGAGTTGTGTTCGGTTTCGAGTTGTGTTCCGTTTCGGTCCCGAACTGTTGAAAAAAAAAGAAAGAAAGAAAAGGTGTTCGGACCGAAGTTTTCTTTTCATCCGACTGGTCGCCGCTTGACTGGTCGCCCACTTGGTCGTCCGACCGGTTGCCCTCCTGTTAGCCGACTGGTCGCCTCCCGACTGGTCGCCGCCTGACTGGTCGCCGCCCTATCGTCGGCGCCGATCGTCGCCCACTGTCGCCCGACCAGTCGCCCTCTGTTAGCCGATCGTCGCCTCGACTGGTCGCCGCCTGACTGGTCGCCCTCCTGTTAGCCGACTGGTCGCCCACCTGGCCGTCCGACTGGTCGCCCACCTGGCCGTCCGACTGGTCACACGACTGGTCTTCCGCCTGCATAGCACTTGAAAGAAAAACGAGTCTGGAACAGATCCGAAAATTTTTATGTGCTAAACCTGTTTTCACAAGATCCCCAGTCTTTTGAGATAGTTCCCTTCTTTCGCGATTTTTTTTCGCGCTGTTTTTTTTCATCTGTTGTGGAACTGTACTGTCGCCGATCGCAGTTTTGAGTCACAGTCCTTGCTAGCCTAGAGTCAGCAACTAGTGACTAGACGTTGAACAATTCTTCAGTTTTGCATTCACTGATTGGATTATTGCTAACCTTTTGCTACTAAATTAAGCCTGTCCAAGCTCCACTTTCTACCCGTACAGGCGTTCGATCCCTTGGCAATCGCTCTACACAAACTTCGGAGAACCTTTGACAACGCCAACGGCCGACAACGCCTGCTGCATTGTAAGAACTTGTAAGAACTTGGGTCATAGGCTTGAGCGCTTGAGAGACTTGCCACCTAGTAGTTGATAGGAACATTATACTTGTGGTTTTTGTTTCCTTGTCATCAACTAACCATGTCAGGTGACGAGAGTTCACTTCATCACTCTCCACGAATCAAGGGCATCATTGCTCACTTCCAAAAGATGATGAGGGAAACCACCGATGGTCTTAGCGAGGATGTACGGCTCACTAATGAGCGTATGTCAATGCAAGAGGACCGTCTCAGATCCATCGAGGCCGCACAAGGGATTGCTAACACTACTCTTGCTACTATTTTGGCTAGACTTGATACTTTTGCAGCTGCTGCATCTGGTGCTTCCAATCCACCACCCCGTCGTCCAAGCAACAATTCAGCTCCACAGGGGAGGCCCCCAGCAGATTTAGAAGAACAGAACGAAGAGCACGAATATGATGACACCACTGATGTGGAGGAGGTCAACCCCATCCATTACGATAATGATCGTAACCATCAACGGCTACGCTTCAATCAGCAAGGTATGCGACGTGATCCTCCACGACCAAGGGAACGAGAACGAGATGATGTTTTCCCTAAGGTAAATTTCAATATGCCACCTTTTGAAGGTAAATATGACCCTGATGGTTACCTTAGTTGGGAATTACTTGTTGATCAAAAATTTGCGTGCCATGATTTCCCTGAGAATAGAAGAGTTAGGGCTGCCACAAGTGAGTTCACTGATTTTGCTTCTGTTTGGTGGAGAGAACATTGCCGTGCTCATCCAAATAATATACCCACCACTTGGGAAGCCTTGAAATTGCTAATGAGGCATAGATTTGTTCCTTCATACTATGCTAGAGATTTATTGAATAAATTGCAGCGCCTACACCAAGGTAAGAATTCGGTGGAAGAATATTACCAAGAATTGCAAATTGGCATGTTGCGTTGTGGATTAATTGAGAATGAGGAAGCTTCTATGGCTCGTTTCTTAGGTGGTTTAACTCGAGAAATCCAGGATATTCTAGACTATAAGGATTATAATTCGATGACTCGGTTGTTTCATCTTGCTTGCAAAGCTGAACGTGAAGTGCAGGGTCGTCAATCGAGGGCAAAGACTAACTTTTCTACAGGTCGAACTACTTCATGGATACCGCGCACCCCTACAGCCCCTGCCGGCCGTACTACCACGCCGACCTCTTCCATCAACAGAACGGCGTCCGCCACTGCAAATTCGGCACCACGACCAACGCCGACGAAAAGTGCCACAGAAGCTACTACAAATATTTGAGTATTATTGCACAACGTGTGCTTAGTGCTCAGATTGCTCGCGCCGATCCAAATCAACGCCACAACTTGTTTTACACAAAAGGCGTCATCAAGGAGCGATCCATTCGAATAATCATTGATGGTGGGAGTTGCAATAATCTAGCCAGCATGGACATGGTCGAGAAGCTAGCACTCTCCACTAGACCACACCCTCAGCCCTACCACATTCAATGGTTCAACAACAGCGGCAAACTCAAGGTAACTCGCATGGTAAGAGTACATTTCGCTTTAGGTTCCTATCATGATTATGTTGATTGCGATGTCGTACCTATGCAAGCATGTTCTATGTTATTAGGTAGACCGTGGCAATATGATAAGGATTGTTTACATCATGGTAGAACAAATCAATACTCTTTTGTGCATAAAGAAAAGAAAATTGTGCTACACCCAATGTCGCCTGATGCCATTGTAAAGGATGAAATTGCTAGATCTAGCAAAGAGAAAAATCGAGAGAATTCTAAGAGTGAAAATCAGATTGTCACCAAAGGACTTGAACAACATAAACAGAGAGAATCTAACCTTGATTGTGCCAAGCCGAATGAGATTAAATTGAAAGGTGCTTGTATTCTTGCAACAAAATCTGATTTGAATGAGTTGGATGTTTGTAGGTATACATGCTATGCTTTGGTCTGCAAAGAAACTTTGTTTTCACTAGAGGAGATGTCCCTCTCTTTGCCTCTTGTTGTCACTAACCTTTTGCAGGAATACACTGACATCTTTCCAAAGGACATCCCCTCAGGGCTGCCGCCAATTAGAGGGATTGAGCATCAAATTGATCTCATTCCAGGGGCATCCTTGCCCAACCGAGCACCTTACAGAACCAACCCTGAAGAGACACAAGAGATACAACGCCAAGTTCAAGAATTGCTTGATAAAGGGTACGTACGTGAATCTCTTAGTCCTTGTGCTGTACCAGTCATTTTAGTACCTAAGAAAGATGGAACATGGTGCATGTGTGTGGATTGTAGAGCAATTAATAATATCACCATTAGATATCGCCATCCTATTCCTCGGTTAGACGATATGCTTGATGAATTAAGTGGCTCTACTATGTTCTCTAAAGTGGATTTGCGTAGTGGGTATCACCAGATTCGCATGAAGTTAGGAGATGAATGGAAAACAGCATTTAAAACTAAGTTCGGGTTATATGAGTGGTTAGTAATGCCTTTCGGGTTGACTAATGCTCCTAGCACTTTCATGAGACTGATGAACGAGGTTTTACGTGTTTTCATTGGAAAATTTGTGGTAGTTTACTTCGATGATATCTTGATTTATAGCAAATCTTTAGAGGCTCATCTTGAACATCTACGTGCTGTTTTTAATGCTTTACGCGATGCACGCTTATTTGGTAACCTTGAGAAGTGCACCTTTTGCACGGATCGAGTATCTTTTCTTGGCTATGTTGTTACTCCACAGGGAATTGAAGTTGACCAAGCCAAGGTTGAAGCGATACAGAGTTGGCCGACTCCTAACACGGTCACACAGGTGCGAAGTTTTCTAGGACTTGCTAGATTCTATCGTCGTTTTGTGAAGGACTTCAGCACCATCGCTGCACCCATGAATGAGCTCACCAAGAAGGGTGTACCTTTTGCTTGGGGCAAGCCGCAGGAAGATGCCTTCAACATTCTGAAAGCTAAGTTAACCCGTGCACCCTTACTCCAGCTTCCAGACTTTTCTAAGACTTTTGAACTAGAATGTGATGCTAGTGGAATTGGTTTGGGTGGTGTTCTGTTACAAGAAGGAAAACCTGTTGCTTATTTTAGTGAGAAATTGAGTGGGCCAAGTTTGAATTATTCATTTCGATTCCACCCGAGTCTGAGTCATGCCCTCCACCGCGACGGGTCCCAACCGTTACTTTGAGCTGTATGCGTATGAAGACGATGCACGAATGGGAACTCTCTGCCGAATAGCACGAATGGGAACTCTCTGCCGAACCTTACGAATCGACTTTATATGCATTTTAGCCCATCCAAAATTCATTTCTGATATGTCTGGGTCAGTGTGAAACATTCCTCCACGACGGGTCGTAATGGGTGCTGCATGCTTATTTGCTTACAAAAACGACACACGAAACGAAACTGAGTGTCCAACACGCCGAATGGACTTCACACGTGCCCTAGCTCATTTCGGCAAGCATTTCGAGTGCGCTCGAGTCTGCGTTAAACATTCATCCACGTGGGACCCAAAATGGTACCGTTAGCTACATACGTAACAGGGCGTTGCACGAAACGAAACTTTCTTCCAAACATGCCGAATGGGCCGCACATAGCCGTAGCAAATTCGGCTTGCATTACGAATCCGTCTGAGTGTCTGTGAAGCATTCCTTCACGCCGTGCACGAACGAGTACTTTAGGGAGCGTCCGCACGAAAACGATGCAGAAATGAAAACGAGCGGCAAGCACGCCCAGTGGACTTCGCATGTGTCGTAATTCATTCCGGCAGGCATTTCGAATCCGTCCGAGTCGGCGCGAAATATTCCACCAAGACGGGTTCCACGTTACTGTACGCTGCGTACAAACGAAAGCGATGCGCGAAACAAACTGAGTGCCCAAACACCCCGAATGAACTTACCATGTTCGCTTGTGCTTTCCAGCTTTAGTTCCGGTTCTGACCCAGCCGGTGTGACACATTCCACTACGGCTGGTCCCAACGGGCACTGCAGCTGCACCAGCACGCAAACGAGTGACAGAAGGAAACTGAGTGCCAAACACCCCGAATGATCTTCTTCCTCGCCGTAGTCACTTTGGCCCGCATTTCAAAACCGTCCGAGTCGTTGTGGAACATTCCTCCACGGCGGGTCCCAACGGGTTCTGTAAGCTGCTTGCGTATGAAACTGATAAACAGAAGAAAACTACATGCGAAGCACCGCGAATGGACTTTGTGTGCCTCGTAACTCTGTTCGGCATGCATTTCGTACCTCTTCGAGTCGGTGTGGAACTTTCCCACGCAACGTGTACAGTAAGCAGCATGCGTTAGAAAATGACGCAAGAAATGAAACTGAGTGTCAAGCACCACAAATGGACTTCATCTGTTTACTAGCTCCTATTAGCATCAACTTGGGGTCCGTCCGAATCGATGCGAGACCTGCACGATAAATGGTACTGTAAGCTTCGAGCGTGCCGGAATGGTGCACGGATCGAACACTGGTGCCAAGCAACCAGAATCGACTTCCTATGCGCCCTAGCTCATTTCGGCATTCATTTCGATTCCACCCGAGTCTGAGTCATGCCCTCCACCGCGACGGGTCCCAACCGTTACTTTGAGCTGTATGCGTATGAAGACGATGCACGAATGGGAACTCTCTGCCGAATAGCACGAATGGGAACTCTCTGCCGAACCTTACGAATGGACTTTATATGCATTTTAGCCCATCCAAAATTCATTTCTGATATGTCTGGGTCAGTGTGAAACATTCCTCCACGACGGGTCGTAATGGGTGCTGCATGCTTATTTGCTTACAAAAATAACGCCCAAAACGAAACTGAGTGTCCAACACGCCGAATGGACTTCACACGAGCCCTAGCTCATTTCGGCAAGCATTTCGAGTACACTCGAGTCTGCGTTAAACATTCATCCACATGGGACCCAAAATGGAACCATTAGCTACATACGTAACAGGGCATTGCACGAAACGAAACTTTCTTCCAAACATGCCAAATGGGCCGTACATAGCCATAGCACATTCGGCTTGCATTACGAATCCGTCGGAGTGTCTGTGAAACATTCCTTCATGCCGTGCACGAACGAGTACTGTAGGGAGCGTCCGCACAAAAATGATGCAGAAATGAAACCGAGCGGCAAGCACGCCTAGTGGACTTCGCATGTGTCGTAACTCATTTTGGCAGGCATTTCGAATCCGTCCGAGTCGGTGCGAAATATTCCACCAAGACGGGTTCCCACGTTACTGTACGCTGTGTACAAACGAAAGCGATGCGTGAAACAAACTGAGTGCAAACACCCCGAATGAAATTACGATGTTCGCTTGTGCTTTTCAGCTTTAGTTCCGGTTCCGACCCAGCCGGTGTGACACATTCCACTACGGCTGGTCCCAACGGGCACTGCAGCTGCACCAGCACGCAAACAAGTGACAGAAGGAAACTGAGTGCCAAACACCCCGAATGATCTTCTTTCTCGCCGTAGTCACTTTGGCCCGCATTTCAAAACCGTCCGAGTCGTTGTGGAACATTCCTCCACGGAGGGTCCCAACGGGTTCTGTAAGCTGCTTGCGTATGAAACTGATAAACAGAAGAAAACTACATGCGAAGCACTGCGAATGGACTTTGTGTGCCTCGTAACTCTGTTCGGCATGCATTTCGTACCTCTTCGAGTCGGTGTGGAACTTTCCCACGCAACGTGTACAGTAAGCAGCATGCGTTAGAAAATGACGCAAGAAATGAAACTGAGTGTCAAGCACCACAAATGGACTTCATCTGTTTACTAGCTCCTATTAGCATCAACTTGGGGTCCGTCCGAATCGATGCGAGACCTGCACGATAAATGGTATTGTAAGCTTCGAGCGTGCCGGAATGGTGCACGGATCGAACACTGGTGCCAAGCAACCAGAATCGACTTCCTATGCGCCCTAGCTCATTTCGGCATTCATTTCGATTCCACCCGAGTCTGAGTCATGCCCTCCACCGCGACGGGTCCCAACCGTTACTTTGAGCTGTATGCGTATGAAGACGATGCACGAATGGGAACTCTCTGCCGAATAGCACGAATGGGAACTCTCTGCCGAACCTTACGAATGGACTTTATATGCATTTTAGCCCATCCAAAATTCATTTCTGATATGTCTGGGTCAGTGTGAAACATTCCTCCACGACGGGTCGTAATGGGTGCTGCATGCTTATTTGCTTACAAAAACGACGCCCGAAACGAAACTGAGTGTCCAACACGCCGAATGGACTTCACACGTGCCCTAGCTCATTTCGGCAAGCATTTCGAGTGCGCTCGAGTCTGCGTTAAACATTCATCCACGTGGGACCCAAAATGGTACCGTTAGCTACATACGTAACAGGGCGTTGCACGAAACGAAACTTTCTTCCAAACATGCCGAATGGGCCGCACATAGCCGTAGCAAATTCGGCTTGCATTACGAATCCGTCTGAGTGTCTGTGAAGCATTCCTTCACGCCGTGCACGAACGAGTACTTTAGGGAGCGTCCGCACGAAAACGATGCAGAAATGAAAACGAGCGGCAAGCACGCCCAGTGGACTTCGCATGTGTCGTAATTCATTCCGGCAGGCATTTCGAATCCGTCCGAGTCGGCGCGAAATATTCCACCAAGACGGGTTCCACGTTACTGTACGCTGCATACAAACGAAAGCGATGCGCGAAACAAACTGAGTGCCCAAACACCCCGAATGAACTTACCATGTTCGCTTGTGCTTTCCAGCTTTAGTTCCGGTTCTGACCCAGCCGGTGTGACACATTCCACTACGGCTGGTCCCAACGGGCACTGCAGCTGCACCAGCACGCAAACGAGTGACAGAAGGAAACTGAGTGCCAAACACCCCGAATGATCTTCTTTCTCGCCGTAGTCACTTTGGCCCGCATTTCAAAACCGTCCGAGTCGTTGTGGAACATTCCTCCACGGCGGTCCCAACGGGTTCTGTAAGCTGCTTGCGTATGAAACTGATAAACAGAAGAAAACTACATGCGAAGCACCGCGAATGGACTTTGTATGCCTCGTAACTCTGTTCGGCATGCATTTCGTACCTCTTCGAGTCGGTGTGGAACTTTCCCACGCAACGCGTACAGTAAGCAGCATGCGTTAGAAAATGACGCAAGAAATGAAACTGAGTGTCAAGCACCACAAATGGACTTCATCTGTTTACTAGCTCCTATTAGCATCAACTTGGGGTCCCTCCGAATCGTTGCGAGACCTGCACGATAAATGGTACTGTAAGCTTCGAGCGTGCCGGAATGGTGCACGGATCGAACACTGGTGCCAAGCAACCAGAATCGACTTCCTATGCGCCCTAGCTCATTTCGGCATGCATTTCGATTCCACCCGAGTCTGAGTCATGCCCTCCACCGCGACGGGTCCCAACCGTTACTTTGAGCTGTATGCGTATGAAGACGATGCACGAATGGGAACTCTCTGCCGAATCGCACGAATGGGAACTCTCTGCCGAACCTTACGAATGGACTTTATATGCATTTTAGCCCATCCAAAATTCATTTCTGATATGTCTGGGTATGTGTTAAACTTTCCTCCACGAGGGGTCGTATTGGGTGCTGCATGCTTATTTGATTACAAAAACGACGCCCGAAACGAAACTGAGTGTCCAACACGCCTAATGGACTTCACACGTGCCTAGCTCATTTCGGCAAGAATTTCGAGTGCGCTCGAGTCTGCGTTAAACATTCATCCACGTGGGACCCAAAATGGTACCGTTAGCTACATACGTAACAGGGCGTTGCACGAACGAAAACTTCTTTCCAACATGCCGAATGGGTCCGTACATAGCCGTAGCACATTCGGCTTGCATTACGAATCCGTCTGAGTGTCTGTGAAGCATTCCTTCACGCCGTGCCTAACGAGTACTATAGGAGCGTCCGCGCAAAACGACGCAGAAATGAAAACGAGCGGCAAGCACGCCCAGTGGACTTCGCATGTGTCGTAATTCATTCCGCAGGCATTTCGAATCCGTCCGAGTCGGCGCGAAATATTCCACCAAGACGGGTTCCACGTTACTGTACGCTGCGTACAAACGAAAGCGATGCGCGAAACAAACTGAGTGCCCAAACACCCCGAATGAACTTACGATGTTCGCTTGTGCTTTCCAGCTTTAGTTCCGGTTCTGACCCAACCGGTGTGACACATTCCACTACGGCTGGTCCCAACGGGCACTGCATCTGCACCAGCACGCAAACGAGTGACAGAAGGAAACTGAGTGCCAAACACCCCGAATGATCTTCTTGCTCGCCGTAGTCACTTTGGCAAGCATTTCAAAACCGTCCGAGTCGTTGTGGAACATTCCTCCACGGCAGGTCCCTACGGGTTCTGTAAGCTGCTTGCGTATGAAACTGATAAACAGAAGAAAACTACATGCGAAGCACCGCGAATGGACTTTGTATGCCTCGTAACTCTGTTCGGCATGCATTTCGGATCTCTTCGAGTCGGTGTGGAACTTTCCCACGCAACGTGTACAGTAAGCAGCATGCGTTAGAAAATGACGCAAGAAATGAAACTGAGTGTCAAGCACCCCAAATGGACTTCATCTGTTTACTAGCTCCTATTAGCATCAACTTTGGGTCCCTCCGAATCGTTGCGAGACCTGCACGATAAATGGTACTGTAAGCTTCGAGCGTGCCGGAATGGTGCACGGATCGAACACTGGTGCCAAGCAACCAGAATCGACTTCCTATGCGCCCTAGCTCATTTCGGCATGCATTTCGATTCCACCCGAGTCTGAGTCATGCCCTCCACCGCGACGGGTCCCAACCGTTACTTTGAGCTGCATGCGTATGAAGACGATGCACGAATGGGAACTCTCTGCCGAACCGCACGAATGGGAACTCTCTGCCGAACCTTACGAATGGACTTTATATGCATTTTAGCCCATCCAAAATTCATTTCTGATATGTCTGGGTCAGTGTGAAACATTCCTCCACGACGGGTCGTAATGGGTGCTGCATGCTTATTTGCTTACAAAACGACGCCTAAACGAAACTGAGTGTCCAACACGCCGAATGGACTTCACACGTGCCCTAGCTCATTTCGGCAAGCATTTTGAGTACGCTCGAGTCTGCGTTAAACATTCATCCATGTGGGACCCAAAATGGTACCGTTAGCTACATACGTAACAGGGCGTTGCACGAAACGAAACTTTCTTCCAAACATGCCGAATGGGCCGTACATAGCCGTAGCACATTCGGCTTGCATTACGAATCCGTCTGAGTGTCTGTGAAGCATTCCTTCACGCCGTGCACGAACGAGTACTTTAGGGAGCGTCCGCACGAAAACGACGCAGAAATGAAAACGAGCGGCAAGCACGCCCAGTGGACTTCGCATGTGTCGTAATTCATTCCGGCAGGCATTTCGAATCCGTCCGAGTCGGCGCGAAATATTCCACCAAGACGGGTTCCACGTTACTGTACGCTGCGTACAAACGAAAGCGATGCGCGAAACAAACTGAGTGCCCAAACACCCCGAATGAACTTACCATGTTCGCTTGTGCTTTCCAGCTTTAGTTCCGGTTCTGACCCAGCCGGTGTGACACATTCCACTACGGCTGGTCCCAACGGGCACTGCAGCTGCACCAGCACGCAAACGAGTGACAGAAGGAAACTGAGTGCCAAACACCCCGAATGATCTTCTTTCTCGCCGTAGTCACTTTGGCCCGCATTTCAAAACCGTCCGAGTCGTTGTGGAACATTCCTCCACGGCGGGTCCCAACGGGTTCTGTAAGCTGCTTGCGTATGAAACTGATAAACAGAAGAAAACTACATGCGAAGCACCGCGAATGGACTTTGTATGCCTCGTAACTCTGTTCGGCATGCATTTCGTACCTCTCTTATTCGGTGTGGAACTTTCCCACGCAACGCCGCATACAGTAAGCAGCATGCGTTAGAAAATGACGCAAGAAATGAAACTGAGTGTCAAGCACCACAAATGGACTTCATCTGTTTACTAGCTCCTATTAGCATCAACTTTGGGTCCCTCCGAATCGTTGCGAGACCTGCACGATAAATGGTACTGTAAGCTTCGAGCGTGCCGGAATGGTGCACGGATCGAACACTGGTGCCAAGCAACCAGAATCGACTTCCTATGCGCCCTAGCTCATTTCGGCATTCATTTCGATTCCACCCGAGTCTGAGTCATGCCCTCCACCGCGACGGGTCCCAACCGTTACTTTGAGCTGTATGCGTATGAAGACGATGCACGAATGGGAACTCTCTGCCGAATCGCACGAATGGGAACTCTCTGCCGAACCTTACGAATGGACTTTATATGCATTTTAGCCCATCCAAAATTCATTTCTGATCTGTCTGGGTCAGTGTGAAACATTCCTCCACGACGGGTCGTAATGGGTGCTGCATGCTTATTTGCTTACAAAAACGACGCCCGAAACGAAACTGAGTGTCCAACACGCCGAATGGACTTCACACGTGCCCTAGCTCATTTCGGCAAGCATTTCGAGTGCGCTCGAGTCTGCGTTAAACATTCATCCACGTGGGACCCAAAATGGTACCGTTAGCTACATACGTAACAGGCGTTGTAATAAACGAAACTTTCTTCCAAACATGCCGAATGGGCCGTACATAGCCGTAGCACATTCGGCTTGCATTACGAATCCGTCTGAGTGTCTGTGAAGCATGCCGAAATGCATGCCGAAATGTGCTTGGGCATATATGAAGTTCATTCGGCATGTTTCGAATAAAGTTTCGTTTTGTGCACCGTTTTGGTACGCTTGTCGTTTACAGTACCATTAGGGAACCATCGTGCACGAATGTTTCGCATCGAATCGTACGTACTCGAAATGCCTGTTGAAATGGGATAGGGCATATATGAAGTCCATTCGGGGAGTTTGAGGCCAATTTTCCTTTCGTGCATCGTTTTCGTCCGGACGCAGCTTGCAGCACACCTTGCGACCGGTCGCGGAGGGTTTTTTCACACCCACTCGGACTTATTCGAAACGAATGCAGAATTGTGCAGAAATGCATGGAAAGTCCACTCGCGGAGTTTGGCCGACATTTTCCTTTCGTTCATCGTTTTGATACGCACGCAGCTTGCAGCACCCGTTGGCACATATCGCGGAGAAATGTTTTACACCGACCCGGATGCAACAGAAATGCATGCCGAAATAGGCTTGGGCACACATGAACTCTATTCATGGTGTCTGCCACAAGCTTTCTTTTCGTACTAGTTCTGGTACGAACGTGACTTACAGTACCATTCGTCGTGTAGGTTTCACACCGACTCGGATGAGCCCAAATTGCTTGCTAAAATCAGCTACGGCAACACATGAAGTCCATTCGGGTTGATTGGCACCCAGCTTCAACTCATGCGTCGTTTTCGTGTGAAAATGCATGCACCATACAGTACACGTGGCGGAGGAATGTTTCACACGACTCGGAAAGATTCAAAATGCATGCCGGAATATGCTTGGGCATACATGAAGTACATTCGGCATGTTTGGAACGATGTTTTGTTTTGTGCACCATTCTGGTACGCGTGTAGTTTACATTACCATCAGGGACCCATTGTGCATCAATGTTTCGCTCCTTGTCGGACGTACGCGAAATGCCTGCTGAAATAGGCTAGGGCACATATGAAGCCGATTCGGGGAGTTTAACACCCGGTTTCGTTTCGTGCATCGTTTTCATTCGGACGCAGCTTGCAGCACCCCTTGCGACCCATCGCGGAGGGATTTCACACTCACTCGGACGTATTCGAAATGAATGCAGAATTGTGATGAAATGCACAAGCGAAAATCTTAAGTTAATTCTGGGTGTTTGGCACTCAGTTTCGTTTCGTGCGTCGATTTCAATTTTTTCACCTTAGGAACTCGTCGTTGTGGAATATTTCGCACCAACTCGGACAGATTCGAAATGCATGCCTAAATGGGTTACAGCACGTATGAATTGCATTCGGTCTGTTCGGCACCCCGCTTTCTTTCGTGCATCATTTTCGTTTCCAGCCGCAATGTTTCATTTTGGTGTGTAAGGTTGCAGCGCGTAAGCTGCTTGCCACAATGTTTCATTTAGTGCATCATTTTCATTTTCGTACGGTTGCCGCTGCAGTGCCCGTTGGGACCCGTCGTGGAGGAATGTTTCAGACCTACTCGAATGGATTCGAAACAAACATCATAAGTAATTTCGGGGTGTTTGGTCTCAGTTCATTGTCGTGCATCGCCTCCATTTGTATTCAGCTTATATTACCGGTGGGAACCCGTCGTGGCGGAATATTTCACACCAACTCGGACATATTCAAAATGCATGCCGAAATGAGTTAAAGCACATATGAATTCCAATCGGTGTGTTTGGCACTCAGTTTCCTATCGTGCAACGTTTTCGAACGGGCGCCGCTTGCATTATTCCTTCGTGCTCATCGTGGAGAAAACTTTCACAACAACTCGGGCGGGCTCGAAATGCATGCCGAAATGTGCTTGGGCATATATATGAAGTTCATTCGGCATGTTTCGAATAAAGTTTCGTTTTGTGCACCGTTTTGGTACGCTTGTTGTTTACAGTACCATTAGGGAACCATCGTGCACGAATGTTTCGCATCATATCGTACGTACTCGAAATACCTGTTGAAATGGGATAGGGCATATATGAAGTCCATTCGGGGAGTTTGAGGCCAATTTTCCTTTCGTGCATCGTTTTCGTCCGGACGCAGCTTGCAGCACACCTTGCGACCGGTCGCGGAGGGTTTTTTCACACCCACTCGGACGTATTCGAAACGAATGCAGAATTGTGCAGAAATGCATGGAAAGTCCACTCGTGGTGTTTGGCCGACATTTTCCTTTCGTTCATCGTTTTGATACGCACGCAGCTTGCAGCACCCGTTGGCACATATCACGGAGAAATGTGGTACGCTTGTTGTTTACAGTACCATTAGGGAACCATCGTGCACGACTGTTTCGCATCGAATCGTACGTACTCGAAATGCCTGTTGAAATGGGATAGGGCATATATGAAGTCCATTCAGGGAGTTTGAGGCCAATTTTCCTTTCGTGCATCGTTTTCGTCCGGACGTAGCTTGCAGGACACCTTGCGACCGGTCGCGGAGGGTTTTTCCACACCCACTCGGACGTATTCGAAACGAATGCAGAATTGTGCAGAAATGCATGGAAAGTCCACTCGCGGAGTTTGGCCGACATTTTCCTTTCGTTCATCGTTTTGATACGCACGCAGCTTGTAGCACCCGTTGGCACATATCGCGGAGATATGTTTTACACCGACCCGGATGCAACAGAAATGCATGCCGAAATGGGCTTGGGCACACATGAACTCTATTCATGGACTCTGCCACAAGCTTTCTTTTCGTACTCGTTCTGGTACGAACGTGACTTACAGTACCATTCGTCGTGTAGGTTTCACACCGACTCGGATGAGCCCAAATTGCTTGCTAAAATCAGCTACGGCAACACATGAAGTCCATTCGGGTTGATTGGCACCCAGCTTCACCTCATGCGTCGTTTTCGTGTGAAAATGCATGCACCATACAGTACATGATGAGGACATCACTACCATGCATACGGCCATGCCTACAAACCCAATTGAAGCCAACAATATAATACAAGGGCCAATTACTCGAGCTCGCGCATGTCAATTCAATTACCAGGTGAATGCGTTCCTCGGGTTGCATACAAATAATTTAATGAATGGAATGCTATTTAATCCTTGTGATGATTTTATTGTCCTTAGGAACCAAGGAGAAGGACTCCCAAACGTCAAGCATGAAGCCAATTCTTCCGGTGCACAAGTTCAACTCGGATTCGGCCTCCGGGACAGCACCAACTTCAAACGACCGTAACTTTTGATCCACAAGGGTGTTTGAGGTCTATGAGTACTGGTTTGAAAGGTTTCGACATCCTCTTTCCAACGGATCCAGCCCCACCTCCAAATTCCTTACGAGTCAATGGGAATCTGCAAAACAAGTTCAACTCGGATTCGGCCTCCGGGACAGCACCAACTTAAAACGACAATAACTTTTTATCCACAAGGGTGTTTGAGGTCTATGAGTACTGGTTTAAAATGGTTCGACGTCCTCTTTCCAACGGATCCGGCCCCATCTCCAAATTCCTTACGAGTCAACAGGAATCTGCAAAACAAGTTCGGTCATCTTTCCAAATCCGAGTCAAACTAGGAATAGGAGTCCTATTCGGCCATGGAAGTGTTTTGGACGCCCCAAGCCTGATTTTGGCCTCCTATTTCTCCTGTAAATAGCTAGGGAATCCCCCAAAAATTCGGATCATGAATCGTTAAAACATATTAGAAGTCAAGCTAAACTGAACCATAGACATGCAAAGTGGGTTGAATTCATTGAGTCATTTCCTTATGTCATCAAACACAAAAAGGGAAAGGATAATGTCATTGCTGATGCCTTGTCTAGGAGATATACCATGCTCTCACAACTTGACTTCAAAATTTTTGGTTTGGAAACGATTAAAGAGCAATATGTGCATGATGATGATTTTAACAATGTGTTGCTCAATTGTAAAGAGGGAAAAACTTGGAACAAATTTGTCCTCAATAATGGGTTTGTGTTTAGAGCAAACAAACTATGTATTCCAGCTATTTCTGTTCGTTTGTTATTGCTACAGGAAGCGCATGGAGGAGGATTGATGGGACACTTTGGTGTGAAGAGGACGGAGGACATACTCGCTAGCCATTTCTTTTGGCCCAAGATGAGACGAGACGTGGAACGTTTCATCGCTCGCTGCTCTATATGTCAAAAAGCTAAGTCACGACTTAATCCACATGGTTTATACATGCCTCTGCCTGTTCCTAACGTGCCTTGGGAGGATATGATGAGACCATGCTCATCATGGACAGAACTAACACTGCATACATATGGTCATCACCAAGTATTGCTACAGTTATATCAACTGCATGGTTTCATCGACCCCCACCTTGGCCAGGACCATTAAGTTGGCGATACTTCACAGCATCCTCTACTTCGTATACAACTACTACGATGGCTCCATCTGCATGGCTTTATCGACCCCCACCTTGGCCATCCTTCTACATCTTCGTCGGTTCAAGGACCATTGACTCGAGCTCGAGCCCGTCAAATGAATTATCAGATCTAAAGACAAACTTGGGAGAAGATGATGAACTTGAGTCGAGGACGACTCAAATGCAAGAAGGGGAGGATGATGAGGACATCACTACCATGCATACGGCCATGCCTACAAACCCAATTGAAGCCAACAATGTAATACAAGGGCCAATTACTCGAGCTCGCGCACGACAATTCAATTACCAGGTGAATGCGTTCCTCGGGTTGCATACAGATAATTTTATGAATGGAATGCTATTTAATCCTCGTGATGATTTTATTGTCCTTAGGAACCAAGGAGAAGGACTCCCAAACGTCAAGCATGAAGCCAATTCTTCCGGTGCACAAGTTATACTCGGATTCGGCCTCCGGGACAGCACCAACTTAAGATGACCATAACTTTTGATCCACAAGGGTGATTGGGGTCTATGAGTACTGGTTTGAAAGGTTTCGACGTCCTCTTTCCAACGGATCCGACCCCATTCCTAAATTCCGTCCGAGTCGACGGGAATCTGCAAAACAATTGGCGTCACTTTTCCAAATCGAGAAGACGTGGGCTTTGGGCCTTGTAATAGAGTTGTAGTTGGTCTCCTACTGCTTTGGACGTGATTTCCCACGTCCCTACCTCTCATAAATAGCCAGACATCGGCTCCTTAGGGTTTTGGGTTTTATTTGATTAGTTTAGCCAAGTGCAAACTTGATCCTGCGAGTTGTGCTGGACAGCCACCTTGTCAAGATCGTCAATAAGACTCCACTTTGTTTTGCTTGCAGTTTTATCCGCAATTTCAGATTGCTTATCCTATTGTTCTTGCTTGTTCTTCGGTTGCTTGCAGGAATTGAACCTCGTGTTCAGGTTGATCGTGCCTACGGCAAGATCAATAACCCGCTGGAGTTGGTTTAGCGATTGCTAAGGCGCATCGTCGTCGTACGGTGTAGTCGGATCGTCAAAGTCGACTCTAACAAATCGATCGTGTGTTTCTCATCGAAAGATCGGGACACCCATAGTGCCATCACGGCGCCATCAGGATATTTCTATGGACTTTGTTTTAGGACTTCCTAGAACAAAGAAGGGGAGGGATAGTATCTTTGTCGTTGTGGATAGATTTGCACGAGCGCGTGTTATTGGTCCTTGAAAATGATTTGGGGTCTCATGAACAGCACTAGGGGAAAGGAATCGCGATGGTGTTATGCTGCCCGTATCAATCGGTCTATGCATTCTACAACTAAGATGTGCCCTTTTGAGATTGTAATGGCTTTGTACCTCATGCTCCAATTGATTTGTTACCTCTGCCATCTTCGGAGAAATTGAATCTTGATGTTAACTCTGCAGGCAAGTCAAGCTTATAAGCATTATCATTGATCTTTTTCAATACTCGGAACGGACCATCAGCACGAGGCATCAACTTTGATTTTCGTAATTCAGGAAATCTATCTTTTCTCAAATGTAGCCAAACTAACTCGCCGGGTTCAAAAGTAACATGTTTTCTTCCCTTACTACCAGCAAGTTTGTATTTAGCATTCATGAGTTCTATATTTTCTTTAGTTGTCTCATGCATTTTGATGATCAAGTCAGCACGTTGTTTTGCATCAAAATTCAATTTTTCGGAACATGGAAGAGGTAATAAATCAATAGGAGCACGAGGGACAAAACCATATACAATCTCAAAAGGGCACATCTTAGTAGTAGAATGCAGTGAACGATTATAAGCAAATTCAATATGAGGTAAGCATTCTTCCCACAACTTTATGTTCTTTTTCAAAATAGCCCTAAGCATGGTAGATAAAGATCGATTGACAACTTCAGTTTGTCCATCAGTTTGGGGATGACAAGTAGTAGAAAATAACAGCTTAGTCCCCAATTTAGCCCACAATGTTCGCCAAAAATGACTCAGGAATTTAGTATCGCGATCTGAAACTATTGTGTTAGGCATACCATGTAAGCGCACAATTTCACGAAAGAATAAATCAGCAACTTTGGTAGCATCATCACTTTTATGACATGGTATGAAGTGTGCCATCTTAGAAAATCTATCCACAACAACAAAAACGCTATCCCTCCCCTTCTTTGTTCTAGGAAGACCTAAAACAATGTCCATCGAAATATCCTCCCACGGCATGGTAGGGACAGGAAGAGGCATGTATAAACCATGTGGATTAAGACGTGACTTAGCTTTTTGGCATGTAGTGCAGCGAGCGACAAAGCTGCTCCACATCCCTTCTCATCTTTTGGCCAAAAGAAATGGCTAGCAAGTATGTCCTCCGCTTTCTTCACACCAAAGTGTCCCATGAGGCCACCTCCATGCGCCTCCTGCAGTAACAACAAGCTTAACGGAACTAGCTGGAATGCATAGCTTGTTAGCTCTAAACACGAGGAAACCATTCTGGAGGACAAACTTATTCCACGCTTTTCCCTCTTTACAATTGAGCAACACATCCTAAAAAGCAATATCATGTTCATATTGATCCTTAATTGTCTCTAACCCGAAGATTTTGAAATCAAGTTGTGTAAGCATGGTATATCGTCTAGACAAAGCATCAGCAATAACATTGTCCTTGCCCTTCTTGTGTTTGATAACATAAGGAAAAGACTCAATGAATTCAACCCATTTTGCATGTCTACGATTTAATGTTGCTTGACTTCGAATATGCTTTAACGATTCGTGATCAGAATGTATGACGAATTCTTTGGGCCACAAATAATGCTGCCATGTTTCTAAAGTTCGAACTAAAGCATATAATTCCTTATCATAAGTAGAATAGTTCAAACTAGGCCCACTCAATTTCTCACTGAAATATGCAACCGGTTTTCTATCTTGCAACAACACACCACCCAACCCAATTCCACTAGCATCACATTCGAGTTCAAAAGTTTTAGAAAAATCAGGGAGTTGAAGAAGTGGTGCATGTGTCAACTTATCTTTTAATGTGTAGAAAGCGTTGTCCTGTGCATCTCCCCAAACAAAAGGTACGCCCTTCTTCGTAAGCTCATTCAATGGTGCGGCAATGGTGCTGAAATCCTTTACGAAACGACGATAGAATCCAGCAAGTCCTAGAAAACTTCGCACTTGTGTGACCGTGGTAGGATTCGGCCAACTCTGTATTGCCACAATCTTGGCTTGATCAACTTCAATGCCCTGGGGAGTAACAACATAACCAAGAAAAGAGACTCGATCCGTGCAAAAGGTGCACTTCTCAAGGTTACCAAATAAACGTGCATTTCGTAAAGCATCAAAAACAGCACGTAAATGGTTAAGGTGTTCCTCCAAAGATATGCTGTAGATCAAAATATCATCAAAATAAACCACCACAAATTTGCCAATGAAAGCTCGCAAAACTTCGTTCATCAATCTCATGAAAGTGTTAGGTGCATTAGTTAAACCAAAAGGCATTACTAACCACTCATATAGACCGAACTTAGTTTTAAAAGCCGTTTTCCATTCATCTCCTAGCTTCATGCGAATTTGGTGGTACCCACTACGCAAATCAACTTTAGAGAAAACTGTAGAACCACTTAACTCATCAAGCATATCATCTAATCGAGGAATAGGATGACGATACCTAATGGTGATATTATTGATTGCTCGACAGTCAACACACATGCGCCATGATCCATCTTTCTTTGGAACTAAAATGACCGGAACAGCACAAGGGCTAAGAGACTCACGTACATACCCTTTGTCAAGCAGGTCTTGAACTTGGCGGTGTATTTCCTTAGTCTCTTCCGGATTTGTTCTGTATGGCGCACGATTGGGCAACGATGCTCCGGGGATGAGGTCAATTTGGTGCTCAATTCCTCGAATCGGTGGCAGCCCCGGTGGTACCTCTTTGGGAAACACGTCAATGTACTCCTGCAAAAGGTTAGTGACAGCAGGAGGCAAAAGAGAAGGCAGATCTTCAAATGAAAATAAGGCCTCTTTGCAAACGAGAGCATAACAAACAGTATCACTAACATGTAACTCGTGCAAATCAGATTTGGTAGCAAGAAAGCACGCACCCTTCAATTGAATCTCAGTCTTTTTGTCAGGCACAGGTGTAGATTGTTTTTTAAGGTGTGGTTTAAGGTCCTGTGCTACAAGTTGATTTTCGCTTTTGGTGTGGTCCAGATTTTTCTCTTTATTAGCCCTATCAATCTCATCTTTGAAAATAGCATCAGGAGACATTGGATGTAACACAATTTTCTTGTCTTTATGCACAAAGGAATATTGATTTGTTCTACCATGATGTAAACAATTTTTATCATATTGCCATGGTCTACCTAACAACATGGAACAAGCTTGCATAGGTACGACATCGCAATCAACATAATCATGATAAGAACCTAAAACAAAATGAACTCTTACCAGACGGGTTACCTTGATCTTGCCGCTGTTGGTGAACCATTGGATGTGGTAGGGTTGAGGATGCGGTCTAGTGGAGAGTGCGAGTTTTTCTACCATGTCCTGGCTGGCGAGATTATTGCAACTTCCACCATCAATGATGATTCGAATTGCTGCCTTCCTTGACGACGCCTTTAATATGAAACAAGTTGTGGCGCTGATTCTGTTCGCCACTGGCAATCTGGGCACTAAGTACTCGCTGGGAAACGATACTCAGGAATTGGTCGGCGTCACCCGCGCTGATGTGCTCTTCTTGAAGTTCGGAATTGGTATCATCCTCTGCATTGTCAGCGAGCAAAGCATATGTATCTTCATCAAGATCGCTTGCTGAATCATACTCACCGCTTCGCGAACTATGAGCACACGTGGTGTTTGGACAATCCTTCATGACATGACCAAAGCCCTTGCAGCGATGGCACTGAATATCTTTGGTTCGCCCTGTTGAAGCAACTGACTGACGATGAACTCTTTTGAGTGGTTCGTGGTCGCCGGAAAGGATGTGCGTGGTGCAGAATTGGGTGTCGTCTTGTCGTTGGAGGGACTTGGTGAAATGGTACGACCTGACGGGGCAGCAGGGGTGTGTGGCGTCCATGAGGTAGTACGACCTGCAGAAAAATTAGTTTTGGCCCTCGCTTGTCGTCCCTGCACTTCACGTTCAGCTTTGCAAGCAAGATGGAATAAACGAGTCATCGAATTGTAATCCTTATAATCTAGAATATCTTGGATTTCGCGATTTAAACCACCTAAGAAACGGGCCATAGATGCGTCCTCATTTTCAATTAAACCACAACGCAACATGCCAATTTGTAATTCTTGATAATATTCTTGTACTGAACTTTTACCTCAGTTTCCTTCTGTCACTCGTTTGCGTGCTGGTGCAGCTGCAGTGCCTGTTGGGACCAGCCGTAGTGGAATGTGTCACACCGGCTGGGTCAGAACCGGAACTAAAGCTGGAAAGCACAAGCGAACATGGTAAGTTCATTCGGGGTGTTTGGGCACTCAGTTTGTTTCACAAGATCGCTTTCGCTTGTACGCAGCGCACAGTAACGTGGAACCCGTCTTGGTGGAATATTTCGCGCCGACTCGGACGGATTCAAATGCCTGCCGGAATGAATTACGACACACGCGAAGTCCACTGGGCGTGCTTGCCGCCGCTTTTCATTTCTGCGTCGTTTCGATGCGGACGCTCCCTAAAGTACTGCTCGCGGCACGGGCGTGAAGGAATGCTTCACAGACACTCAGACGGATTCGTAATGCATGCCGAATGTGCTATGGCTATGTACGGCCCATTCGGCATGTTTGGAAGAAAGTTTCATTTCGTGCAACGCCCTGTTACGTATGTAGCTAACGGCACCATTTTGGGTCCCACGTGGATGAATGTTTAACGCAGACTCGAGGGTACTCGAAATGCTTGCCAAAATGAGCTAGGGCACGTGTGAAGTCCATTCGGCGTGTTGGACACTCAGTTTCGTTTTGGGCGTCGTTTTTGTAAGGAAATAAGCATGCAGCACCCATTACGACTGGCCGTGGAGGAATGTTTCACACTGACCCAGACATATCAGAAATGAATTTTGGATGGGCTAAAATGCATATAAAGTCCATTCGTAAGGTTCGGCAGAGAGTTCCCATTCGTGCGATTCGGCAGAGAGTTCCCATTCGTGCATCGTCTTCATACGCATACAGCTCAAAGTAACGGTTGGTACCCGTCGCGGTGGAGGGCATGACTCAGACTGGTGGAATCGAAATGAATGCCGAAATGAGCTATAGGGCGCATAGGAAGTCGATTCTGGTTGCTTGGCACCAGTGTTCGATCCGTGCACCATTCCGGCACGCCGAAGCTTACAGTACCATTTATCGTGGCAGGTCTCGCAGAACGATTCGGAGGGACCCCAAGTGATGCTAATAGGAGCTAGTAAACAGATGAAGTCCATTTGTGGTGCTTGACACTCAGTTTCATTTCTTGCGTCATTTTCTAACGCATGCTGCTTACTGTACGCGTTGCGTGGGAAAGTTCCACACCGACTCGAAGAGGTACGAAATGCATGCCGAACAGAGTTACGAGGCATACAAAGTCCATTCGCGGTGCTTCGCATGTAGTTTTCTTCTGTTTATCAGTTTCATACGCAAGCAGCTTACAGAACCCGTTGGGACCCGCCGTGGAGGAATGTTCCACAACGACTCGGACGGTTTTGAAATGCGGGCCAAAGTGACTACGGCGAGAAAGAAGATCATTCGGGGTGTTTGGCACTCAGTTTCCTTCTGTCACTCGTTTGCGTGCTGGTGCAGCTGCAGTGCCCGTTGGGACCAGCCGTAGTGGAATGTGTCACACCGGCTGGGTCAGAACCGGAACTAAAGCTGGAAAGCACAAGCGAACATGGTAAGTTCATTCGGGGTGTTTGGGCACTCAGTTTGTTTCGCGCATCGCTTTCGTTTGTACGCAGCGTACAGTAACGTGGAACCGTCTTTGTGGAATATTTCGCGCCGACTCGGACGGATTCGAAATGCCTGCCGGAATGAATTACGACACATGCGAAGTCCACTGGGCGTGCTTGCCGCTCGTTTTCATTTCTGCGTCGTTTCCGTGTGGACGCTCCCTAAAGTACTCGTTCGTGCACGGCGTGAAGGAATGCTTCACAGACACTCAGACGGATTCGTAATGCCAGCCGAATGTGCTACGGCTATGTACGGCCCATTCGGCATGTTTGGAAGAAAGTTTCGTTTCGTGCAACGCCCTGTTACGTATGTAGCTAACGGTACCATTTTGGGTCCCACGTGGATGAATGTTTAACGCAGACTCGAGTGCACTCGAAATGCTTGCCGAAATGAGCTAGGGCACGTGTGAAGTCCATTCGGCGTGTTGGACACTCAGTTTCGTTTCGGGCGTCGTTTTTGTAAGCAAATAAGCATGCAGCACCCATTACGACCTGTCGTGGAGGAATGTTTCACACTGACCCAGACATATCAGAAATGAATTTTGGATGGGCTAAAATGCATATAAAGTCCATTCGTAAGGTTCGGCAGAGAGTTCCCATTCGTGCGATTCGGCAGAGAGTTCCCATTCGTGCATCGTCTTCATACGCATACAGCTCAAAGTAACGGTTGGGACCCGTCGCGGTGGAGGGCATGACTCAGACTCGGGTGGAATCGAAATGAATGCCGAAATGAGCTATAGGGCGCATAGGAAGTCGATTCTGGTTGCTTGGCACCAGTGTTCGATCCGTGCACCATTCCGGCACGCTCGAAGCTTACAGTACCATTTATCGTGCAGGTCTCGCAACGATTCTGAGGGACCCCAAGTTGACGCTAATAGGAGCTAGTAAACAGATGAAGTCCATTTGTGGTGCTTGACACTCAGCTTCATTTCTTGCGTCATTTTCTAACGCATGCTGCTTACTGTACGCGTTGCGTGGGAAAGTTCCACACCGACTCGAAGAGGTACGAAATGCATGCCGAACAGAGTTACGAGGCATACAAAGTCCATTCGCGGTGCTTCGCATGTAGTTTTCTTCTGTTTATCAGTTTCATACGCAAGCAGCTTACAGAACCCGTTGGGACCCGCCGTGGAGGAATGTTCCACAACGACTCGGACGGTTTTGAAATGCGTGCCAAAGTGACTACGGCGAACAAGAAGATCATTCGGGGTGTTTGGCACTCAGTTTCCTTCTGTCACTCGTTTGCGTGCTGGTGCAGCTGCAGTGCCCGTTGGGACCAGCCGTAGTGGAATGTGTCACACCGGCTGGGTCAGAACCGGAACTAAAGCTGGAAAGCACAAGCGAACATGGTAAGTTCATTCGGGGTGTTTGGGCACTCAGTTTGTTTCGCGCATCGCTTTCGTTTGTACGCAGCGTACAGTAACGTGGAACCGTCTTTGTGGAATATTTCGCGCCGACTCGGACGGATTCGAAATGCCTGCCGGAATGAATTACGACACATGCGAAGTCCACTGGGCGTGCTTGCCGCTCGTTTTCATTTCTGCGTCGTTTCCGTGCGGACGCTCCCTAAAGTACTCGTTCGTGCACGGCGTGAAGGAATGCTTCACAGACACTCAGACGGATTCGTGCGTCATTTTCTAACGCATGCTGCTTACTGTACACGTTGCGTGGGAAAGTTCCACACCGACTCGAAGAGGTACGAAATGCATGCCGAACAGAGTTACGAGGCACACAAAGTCCATTCGCGGTGCTTCGCATGTAGTTTTCTTCTGTTTATCAGTTTCATACGCAAGCAGCTTACAGAACCCGTTGGGACCCGCCGTGGAGGAATGTTCCACAACGACTCGTACGGTTTTGAAATGCGGGCCAAAGTGACTACGGCGAGCAAGAAGATCATTCGGGGGTGTTTGGCACTCAGTTTCCTTCTGTCACTCGTTTGCGTGCTGGTGCAACTGCAGTGCACGTTGGGACCAGCCGTAGTGGAATGTGTCACACTGGCTGGGTCAGAACCGGAACTAAAGCTGGAAAGCTGCTTGAACATGGTAAGTTCATTCGGGGTTTTTGGGCACTCAGTTTTTTTCGCGCATCGCTTTCGCTTTACGCGCAGCGCACAGTAACGTGGAACCCGTCTTGGTGGAATATTTCGCTACCGACTCGGACGGATTCGAAATGCCTGCCGGAATGAATTACGACACATCACGAAGTCCACTGGGCGTGCTTGCCGCTCGTTTTCATTTCTGCGTCGTTTTAGATGCGGACGCTCCCTAAAGTACTCGTTAGGTACGGGCGTGAAGGAATGCTTCACAGACACTCAGACGGATTCGTAATGCAAGCCGAATGTGCTACGGCTATGTACGGCCCATTCGGCATGTTTGGAAGAAAGTTTCATTTCGTGCAACGCCCTGTTACGTAAATCTCTCATCTCCACCCCAACTCCATTCTCGCCCTTGCGGTTTTCTCCCACCTCTGCGAGGCGTTCGTGGGTGTGATGCCCACCGCCAGCCTTTTCTTTCATTTCTATTCTCCTTTTTGTACCGGCCGGGACGGTCCCGCCGGCTGCGTCTATCTTCGTCTTCGGCCCAACCGACCATACGAGTACCCTCTTGTCGCTTTGAAGGACTCGGTGTCGGGTTGGGCCGACCTCTGGTTCTACCAGAAGAAGGCGGAGGGGTCCCAGTTGGTCTATACTGGGGAGGACGCTCCGCCTACTGAGACGGCGCGCCCGCCCGTGCAGCCTGAGGAAGAGCGGGTGCTTAGGACGATCAGCGAGCTTGCCCAGATGGGGCTCACTGGTCGGGACATCGCCCGGGATTTTACCTTCAACCGGGTGTCCCCCCTGAGGCGCCGCGAGCACCCCTTCTTCGAGGTGACCGGGTGGCAAGACCTCACCCGTGAGGACAACTCTGGTATGTTTTTGAACCTCTTTCCCGACCACCGTTGCTTCCTGGTGATTGGCGCTACTTTTTCTTTTAACCCTTGGTCGTGCCGCAGCTCCGAGGATGGACTGGGTTGATGAGAGGGTCGCCGAGATGTTCGGCGCCCTGAAGGAGAAGGAGCTGACGCCCAATCGTCAGATCCCCAAGAACGTTTTTGACCGCGGTGACGCGGTAAGTATGTCTTTTTGCTTCCTCCCGAGAGCATGTTTTCAGAGCTTATTTCTCCCTGTCTCTGTTTGCAGGAGAAGGTCGCCCTCGATCTTGCCGTGTCGAGCGCCGCGGCGCTGCCGCAAGCCAGCACCCCAGCCAGGGTTTCCCGCAAGAGGTCGGCGGGTCGGACCCGCCAAGCGTCTTCCTCGCCTCCTCGCGCCAAGCGGTCGAGGCGCCGAGCTTCGACCAGGACTCCTCCGACGCAACACCTCGAGTACGCCGACCGCCGGGAGGTAAGCGAGCTTCGAATCTGGTTTGATGACTTCAAACGGAGGAGGCCGGAGCTGATGGGCAGATTGGAACAGCTCGCCGAGCAGGCGAAGAAGGCCGAGAAGGAGGCCAGGTCCCCCCCGAGCAAGGAGCAACTGGAGAGAAAAATCAAGGCTCTCTAGGACCAGCTCGCTCAGGTGGTCGAGGACCCTGAGGAGGAGGAAGAGGAGGAAGACGCCTACGCTCTGGTTAGGAGGAGCAGGAGGTCGACTTCCCGATCAACCTCTGCGTTGGAGGAGGTCGACATGGACGATGTCGACCCGGCGATGGCGCGAGCCAGCGGTGCCGCGGAAGATCGCATCGTGGCCGTCGTTGAGGCCTACGAGGCCGCCGTGGGTAGGACGCCCGTGGCCCGAAGTGAGGAGACCGAGGAGGATTACGCTGCGCGCCGGGCAGAAGGTAAGCTCCGCTTGGTCCTCTCTTTTGGTTTCTTCGTTCTTGTCTTGCGATTTTCTTTCCGGGCTAACCCCACTCCGCTTGGTGTGGGTGTGATAGCTCGGATGTTGCTCTTGGATTTCCGTCGAATGGCTGAGGAGATTATCGACTCTGCAGTTGACGCCGAGCTCGACCGCGTCTTCGACCAAGTAATGGCCGAGACGGAGGAGGAGTTGGTGCCGGCTGCGCCCTCGGCGGAGTCCGAGCTTCCCTCGGTGGATGCCGAGCTTCCTCTGGTGGAAGTGGAACCTTCTCCGGCCACGGAGGAGCAAGAGCCGCAGGGGGTCGAGGACCAGGAAGCTTTGGCCCTGGTCCCCTGCTGATGGCGCCGTGATGGCACTATGGGTGTCCCGATCTTTCGATGAGAAACACACGATCGATTTGTTAGAGTCGACTTTGACGATCCGACTACACCGTACGACGACGATGCGCTAAACCAACTCCAGCGGGTTATTGATCTTGCCGTAGGCACGATCAACCTGAACACGAGGTTCAATTCCTGCAAGCAACCGAAGAACAAGCAAGAACAATAGGATAAGCAATCTGAAATTGCGGATAAAACTAGAAGCGAAACAAAGTGGAGTCTTATTGACGATCTTGACAAGGTGGCTGTCCAGCACAACTCGCAGGATCAAGTTTTGCACTTGGCTAAACTAATCAAATAAAACCCAAAACCCTAGGAAGCCGATGTCTGGCTATTTATGAGAGGTAGGGGCGTGGGAATCACGTCCAAAGCAGTAGGATACCAACTACAACTCTATTACAAGGCCCAAAGCCCAAGTCTTCTCGATTTGGAAAAGTGACGCTAATTGTTTTGCAGATTCCCGTTGACTCGGATGGAATTTGGGGATGGGGTCGGATCCGTTGGAAAGAGGACGTTGAAACCTTTCAAACCAGTACTCATAGACCCCAAACACCCTTGTGGATCAAAAGTTATGGTCGTTTTAAGTTGGTGCTGTCCCGGAGACCGAATCCAAGTATAACTTGTGCACGGAAGAATTGGCTTCATGCTTGACGTTTGGGAGTCCTTCTCCTTGGTTCCTAAGGACAATAAAATCATTACAAGGATTAAATAGCATTCCATTCATTAAATTATTTGTATGCAACCCGAGGAATGCATTCACCTGGTAATTGAATTGGCGTCTTGTGAGCTCGAGTAATTGGCCCTTGTATGACATTGTTGGTTTCCATTGGGTTTGTAGGTATGGCCGTATCCATGGTAGTGATGTCCTCATCATCCTCCCCTTCTTGCATTTGAGTCGTCCTCGACTCAAGTTTATCATCTTCTCCCAAGTATGGTTTCAAATCGGTATTGTTGAATGTGGGACTAACCCCAAAATCTGCAGGCAAGTCAAGCTTGTATGTATTATCATTAATCCTTGCCAATACTTTGAAAGGACCATCAGCTCGCGGCATCAACTTAGATTTTCTTAATTCTGGAAATCGATCTTTTCGCAAATGCAACCAAACTAAATCTCCTGGTTCAAAAGTTACATGTTTCCTTCCCTTACTACCAGCAAGTTTATATTTAGCATTCATGCGTTCTATGTTTTCTTTAGTTGTCTCATGCATTTTCATAATCAAATCAGCACGTTGTTTAGCATCAAGATTCAATTTCTCCGAATATGGTAGAGGTAACAAATCAATTGGAGCATGAGGTACAAATCCATATACAATCTCAAAAGGGCACATCTTAGTAGTAGAATGCATAGACCGATTATAAGCAAACTCAATATGAGGCAAACATTCTTCCCACAATTTAATGTTCTTTTGAAAACAGCCCTAAGCATAGTAGATAAAGTTCGATTAACGACCTCAGTTTGTCCATCAGTTTGGGGATGACAAGTAGTAGAAAATAAAAGTTTAGTCCCCAATTTAGCCCACAAAGTTCTCCAAAAGTGGCTTAAGAATTTAGTGTCACGATCTGAAACTATTGTGTTAGGCACACCATGTAAGCGAACAATTTCACAAAAGAATAAGTCAGCAATGTTGGTAGCGTCATCGCTTTTGTGACAAGGTATGAAGTGTGCCATTTTAGAAAATCTATCCACAACGACAAAGATACTATCCCTCCCCTTCTTTGTTCTAGGGAGTCCTAAAACAAAGTCCATAGAAATATCCTCCCAAGGCACGTTAGGAACAGGCAGAGGCATGTATAAACCATGGGGATTAAGTCGTGACTTAGCTTTTTGACATGTAGAACAGCGAAATGACGATGAAGCGTTCCACGTCTCGTCTCATCCTGGGCCAAAAGAAATGGCTAAGCGAGTATGTCCTCCGTCCTTTTCACACCAAAGTGTCCCATCAATCCTCCTCCATGCGCTTCCTGTAGCAATAACAAACGAACAGAACTAGCTGGAATACATAGTTTGTTTGCTCTAAACACAAACCCATTATTGAGGACAAATTTGTTCCAAGTTTTTCCCTCTTTACAATTGAGCAACACATTTTTAAAATCATCATCATGCACATATTGCTCTTTAATCGTTTCCAAACCAAAAATTTTGAAGTCAAGTTGTGAGAGCATGGTATATCTCTAGACAAGGCATCAACAATGACATTATCCTTTCCCTGTTTGTGTTTGATGACATAAGGAAATGACTCAATGAATTCAACCCACTTTGCATGTCTACGGTTCAGTTTAGCTTGACTTCTAATATGTTTTAACGATTCATGATCCGAATGTATAACAAATTCCTTGGGCCATAAATAATGTTGCCATGTTTCTAAAGTTCGAACTAGCGCGCGCATATAACTCCTTATCATAAGTAGAATAATTCAAACTTGGCCCACTCAATTTCTCACTAAAATAAGCAACAGGTTTTCCTTCTTGTAACAGAACACCACCCAAACCAATTCCACTAGCATCACATTCTAGTTCAAAAGTCTTAGAAAAGTCTGGAAGCTGGAGTAAGGGTGCATGGGTTAACTTAGCTTTCAGAATGTTGAAGGCATCTTCCTGTGACTTGCCCCAAGCAAAAGGTACACCCTTCTTGGTGAGCTCATTCATGGGTGCAGCGATGGTGCTGAAGTCCTTCACAAAACGACGATAGAATCCAGCAAGTCCTAGAAAACTTCGCACCTGTGTGACCGTGTTAGGAGTCGGCCAACTCTGTATTGCTTCAACCTTGGCTTGGTCCACTTCAATTCCCGTGGAGTAACAACATAGCCAAGAAAAGATACTCGATCCGTGCAAAAGGTGCACTTCTCAAGGTTACCAAATAAGCGTGCATCGCGTAAAGCATTAAAAACAGCACGTAGATGTTCAAGATGATCCTCTAAAGATTTGCTATAAATCAAGATATCATCGAAGTAAACTACCACAAATTTTCCAATGAAAACACGTAAAACCTCGTTCATCAGTCTCATGAATGTGCTAGGAGCATTAGTCAACCCGACAGGCATTACTAACCACTCATATAACCCGAACTTAGTTTTAAATGCTGTTTTCCATTCATCTCCTAACTTCATGCGAATCTGGTGATACCCACTACGCAAATCCACTTTAGAGAACATAGTAGAGCCACTTAGTTCATCAAGCATATCGTCTAACCGAGGAATAGGATGGCGATATCTAATGGTGATATTATTAATTGCTCTACAATCCACACACATGCGCCATGTTCCATCTTTCTTAGGTACTAAAATGACTGGTACAACACAAGGACTAAGAGATTCACGTACGTACCCTTTATCAAGCAATTCTTGAACTTGGCGTTGTATCTCTTGTGTCTCTTCAGGGTTGGTTCTGTAAGGTGCTCGTGATAGTACCACCTTGCTTGTGGAGGGGAGAGAATACCACCTTAAAAGGGAGAGCAACCCTCCCCCCATCAGGCTAGTCTTTTGGGGGCCACATGGGACTCTTATGGCCTGGCTATGGTAGCCAAGGTGTGTATTTCCCTCGTTGGGCCAAGGCCCACGCCCCTGGGCCAGTTGGGCAGTCCGCTCGCCGGGCGAGGCACGTGCGCCATACGGCTGGGCCGCGAAGGGCACGGTGCGCACCCGGGAGGGATGCATCAGTTGGTATCAGAGCTAGGTCCCGAAACAAGAGGGTGAGAATGATAGTACCACCTTGCTTGTGGAGGGGAGAGAATACCACCTTAAAAGGGAGAGCAACCCTCCCCCCATCAGGCTAGTCTTTTGGGGGCCACATGGGACTCTTATGGCCTGGCTATGGTAGCCAAGGTGTGTATTTCCCTCGTTGGGCCAAGGCCCACGCCCCTGGGCCAGTTGGGCAGTCCGCTCGCCGGGCGAGGCACGTGCGCCATACGGCTGGGCCGCGGAGGGCACGGTGCGCACCCGGGAGGGATGCATCAGCTCGGTTGGGCAAGGATGCCCCTGGAATTAGATCAATTTGATGCTCAATCCCTCTAATTGGCGGCAGCCCTGAGGGGATGTCCTTTGGAAAGATGTCAGTGTATTCCTGCAAAAGGTTAGTGACAACAGGAGGCAAAGAGAGGGACATCTCCTCTAGTGAAAACAAAGTTTCTTTGCAGACCAAAGCATAGCATGTATACCGACAAACATCCAACTCATTCAAATCAGATTTTGTTGCAAGAAAACAAGCACCTTTCAATTTAATCTCATTCGGCTTGGCACAATCAAGGTTAGATTCTTTCTGTTTATGTTGTTCAAGTCCTTTGGCGACAATCTGATTTTCACTCTTAGAATTCTCTCGATTTTTCTCTTTGCTAGATCTAGCGATTTCATCCTTTACAATGGCATCAGGCGACATTGGGTGTAGCACAATTTTCTTTTCTTTATGCACAAAAGAGTATTGATTTGTTCTACCATGATGTAAACAATCCTTATCATATTGCCACGGTCTACCTAATAACATAGAACATGCTTGCATAGGTACGACATCGCAATCAACATAATCATGATAGGAACCTAAAGCGAAATGTACTCTTACCATGCGAGTTACCTTGAGTTTGCCGCTGTTGTTGAACCATTGAATGTGGTAGGGCTGAGGGTGTGGTCTAGTGGAGAGTGCTAGCTTCTCCACCATGTCCATGCTGGCTAGATTATTGCAACTCCCCCCATCAATGATTATTCGAATGGATCGCTCCTTGATGGCGCCTTTTGTGTAAAACAAGTTGTGGCGTTGATTTGGATCGGCGCGAGCAATCTGAGCACTAAGCACACGTTGTGCAATAATACTCAAATATTGGTCAGCATCACCAGCGCCACGTGCACTTCGTCGTGCTCGGCATTTGGATCGCCGTCTTCATGTTCAGCGAGCAAAGCATATGTTTCTTCATCAAGATCACTTGCGGAGTCATACTTCGTCGTCTTCACGGATTATTAACACACGCTTGTTCGGACACTCCTTCATCATGTGACCGAAACCCTTGCAGCGATGGCACTGAACATCTTTGGTGCGTCCCGTTGATGCGACCGACGACGACGAACTATTTGTAGTAGCTTGTGTGGCACTTTTCATCGGCGTTGGTCGTGGTGCCGAATTTGCGGTGGTGGACGCCGTTCTGTTGATGGAAGAGGTCGGCGTGGTAGTACGGCCGGCAGGGGCAGCAGGGGTGCGCGGTGTCCACGAAGTAGTTCGACCGGCAGAAAAGTTAGTCTTGGCCCTCGATTGACGACCCTGCACTTCACGTTCAGCTTTGCAAGCAAGATGGAACAACCGAGTCATCGAATTATAATCCTTATAGTCTAGAATATCCTGGATTTCTCGAGTTAAACCACCTAAGAAACGAGCCATAGAAGCTTCCTCATTCTCAATTAATCCACAACGCAACATGCCAATTTGCAATTCTTGGTAATATTCTTCCACGAATTCTTACCTTGCTGTAGGCGCTGCAATTTATTCAATAAATCTCTAGCATAGTATGAAGGAACAAATCTATGCCTCATTAGCAATTTCAAGGCTTCCCAAGTGGTGGGTATATTATTTGGATGAGTACGGCAATGTTCTCTCCACCAAACAGAAGCAAAATCAGTGAACTCACTTGTGGCAGCCCTAACTCTTCTATTCTCAGGGAAATCATGGCACGCAAATTTTTGATCCACAAGTAATTCCCAACTAAGGTAACCATCAGGGTCATATTTACCTTCAAAAGGTGGCATATTGAAATTTACCTTAGGAAAACATCATCTCGTTCTCGTTCCCTTGGTCGTGGAGGATCACGTCGCATACCTTGCTGATTGAAGCGTAGCCGTTGATGGTTACGATCATTATCGTAATGGATGGGGTTGACCTCCTCCACATCAGTGGTGTCATCATATTCGTGCTCTTCGTTCTGTTCTTCTAAATCTGCTGGGGGCCTCCCCTGTGGAGCTGAATTGTTGCTTGGACGACGGGGTGGTGGATTGGAAGCACCAGATGCAGCAGCTGCAAAAGTATCAAGTCTAGCCAAAATAGTAGCAAGAGTAGTGTTAGCAATCCCTTGTGCGGCCTCGATGGATCTGAGACGGTCTTCTTGCATTGACATACGCTCATTAGTGAGCCGTACATCCTCGCTAAGACCATCGGTGGTTTCCCTCGTCATCTTTTGGAAGTGAGCAATGATGCCCTTGGTTCGTGGAGAGTGATGAAGTGAACTCGTCACCTGACATGGTTAGTTGATGACAAGGAAACAAAAACCACAAGTATAATGTTCCTATCAACTACTAGGTGGCAAGTCTCTCAAGCGCTCAAGCCTATGACCCAAGTTCTTACAAGTTCTTACAATGCAGCAGGCGTTGTCGGCCGTTAGCGTTGTCAAAGGTTCTCGAAGTTTGTGTAGAGCGATTGCCAAGGGATCGAACGCCTGCACGGGTAGAAAGTGGAGCTTGGACAGGCTTAATTTAGTAGCAAAGGTTAGCAATAATCCAATCAGTGAATGCAAAATTGAAGAATTGTTCAACGTCTAGTCACTAGTTGCTGACTCTAGGCTAGCAAGGACTGTGACTCAAAACTTGATCGGCAGCAGTACAGTTCCACAGCAGATGAAAGAAAAAAAATTCAGCGCGAAAAAAATTCGCGAAAGAAGGGAACTATCTCAAAAGACTGGGGATCTTGTGAAAACAGGTTTAGCACATAAAAAATTTTCGGATCTGTTCGGACTTTTTTTTTTTTGAACGATCCGACTGCTTTTTCTTTCAAGTGTTATGCAGGCGGAATACGATCGTGTGACGATCGGACGGCAGGTGGGCGACGATCGGCTAACAGGGAGGGCGACGATCGAAGCGCCGACCGATCAGGCGGCGAAACGATGGCGACCAGGTGGGCGACGATCGGTAGCGACGATCGACTAACAGGTGAAGCGACGATCGGCGGCGACGATCGGGAGGCAACGATCGGCTAACAGGTGGGCGACGATCGGCGGCGACCAGTCGGGAGGCGACCAGTCGGCTAACAGGAGGGCAACCGGTCGGACGACCAAGTGGGCGACCAGTCAAGCGGCGACCAGTTGGAAGAAAAGAAAACTTCGGTCCGAACACCTTTTCTTTTTCTTTTTTTTTTCTTTTTTTTCTTTTTTTTTCAACAGTTCGGGACCGAAACGGAACACAACTCGAAACCGAACACAACTCGAAACCGCTATGGGAGACAAAAATTTTCTTCTAACCTGGAACTAGACTAGAATTCAGCAACTCGACACGACGATGCAACCAAAAATTCAATAACGCAGTGCACTGGAAAGGAAAAATGCGAGGCTCAAATTGTTTTGGTATGGGGAGATCCAATCTGATGGCGTTTCTCTGGACTATAGGAAAGATATCAATCTACTAATCTAGGGTAAAGAATTCTCACCGAGCAACCTGGTTTGCTCTGATACCACTTGATGGCGCCGTGATGGCACTATGGGTGTCGATCTTTCGATGAGAAACACCACGATCGATTTGTTAGAGTCGACTTTGGCGATCCGACTACACCGTCTGACGACGATGCGCCTTAGCAATCGCTAAACCAACTCCAGCGGGTTATTGATCTTGCCGTGAGGCACGATCAACCTGAACACTGAGGTTCAATTCCTGCAAGCAACCGAAGAACAAGCAAGAACAATAGGATAAGCAATCTGAAATTGCGGATAAAACTGGAAGCGAAACAAAGTGGAGTCTTATTGACGATCTTGACAAGGTGGCTGTCCAGCACAACTCGCAGGATCAAGTTTTGCACTTGGCTAAACTAATCAAATAAAACCCAAAACCCTAGGAAGCCGATGTCTGGCTATTTATGAGAGGTAGGGGCGTGGGAATCACGTCCAAAGCAGTAGGATACCAACTACAACTCTATTACAAGGCCCAAAGCCCAAGTCTTCTCGATTTGGAAAAGTGACGCTAATTGTTTTGCAGATTCCCGTTGACTCGGATGGAATTTGGGGATGGGGTCGGATCCGTTGGAAAGAGGACGTCGAAACCTTTCAAACCAGTACTCATAGACCCCAAACACCCTTGTGGATCAAAAGTTATGGTCGTTTTAAGTTGGTGCTGTCCCGGAGGCCGAATCCAAGTATAACTTGTGCACCGGAAGAATTGGCTTCATGCTTGACGTTTGGGAGTCCTTCTCCTTGGTTCCTAACGACAATAAAATCATTACAAGGATTAAATAGCATTCCATTCATTAAATTATTTGTATGCAACCCGAGGAATGCATTCACCTGGTAATTGAATTGACGTGCGCGAGCTCGAGTAATTGGCCCTTGTATGACATTGTTGGTTTCCATTGGGTTTGTAGGTATGGCCGTATCCATGGTAGTGATGTCCTCATCACCTGCGAAGGGGCAGGCGAGCGAGGCCCAGATGACGGGCTCTAACGGCCAAGGGGTGGTGACTTTTGACCCACAGCCCTCGGTCGTGAGCCAAGAAGAGGAGCCGGTCACAGCCGGCCAGCCGCCCCCAGCCGTCGTGGTCGAGCAGCTGCCTCTAGCTGCGGTCCCCGGGGGAGAAGTGGTTGTGATCGACCAGCAACCTCCAGCCGCAGACCACGGAGAGGAGGTGGTCGTGATCGACCAGCAACCTCCAGCCGCGGAGGCGCAAAGGCGGAAGTGCTTGCAGCCGGCGCCCAGCGCGGCGGCCGAACAGGAGGAAGGCGGCCATGAGCCGCCTGTTGACGCGGAAGACCAACCTTAGGGCGATCTGGGGTTGGTCGAGGAAGGAAACGCCCTTGCCCTCCTGGGAGCACCGGGAGCTCAGGAGGGGCAAGGTCTTGACGTGCCAGCTTGGGATCAGGATGGCCCTGCGTGGGTCCACCCCTTTTTCCGAGATGGCGCTACCGACCGCCAGCGGCTTCAGGACAAACTGGTCAGCCGGGCTCTTCTGGTAAGTCTTTTGTTTCTATCTTTTTCCATGAAGCGAGCAATCTTCTGGAGGTTCTTTTTGACTTTCCTCTTTTTGCTCGAAGTTTGCTGCGAAAGCTATGGAGGACATCGATGCCTCCGCAGTTTCAGAAGAAGAGTTCTGGGCGTACCATCGCGAGCAAGACGCCAAGATCGCCGATCTCGAGCGTCGGGTCTCCGAGGTGCGCGAGGCCGACCTGAAGGAGCTGGAGTCGGTGAAGAGCCTCATCGTCGGACTTCGGGACCAGCTCTTTGGGAGCGAGACGGCGAAGAGCACTTCGGAACAGAAGTGTGCCGACCTCGAAGAGGAGCTGGTGAAGTTGCGGCAGGAGGTCCCCGAACTGCGCGCCGACCTTCAGCGAGCTCGGGAGCGTGAAGAGGCCCAGCTCAAGGAGGCGCAACGCCTTCGGGACAGCGCGGCTGAAGGTCGCGCTGCTCGGCGGAAAGTTTTGGACCTGGAGGCAGAGGTCGACTCCCTTAAGGAGGAGCTTGCTGCCCTTCAGGCCGAGCATAGGACTTAGCTCTTCTTCTTTTCATTTTTAGCTCATGTAAATCCTGTAGAAAAGAGAACAACCTTTTGGGTTAAATGAGCAAAGTCGCAGATGTTTGGGTCCTTGCCTGTTTTTCTCGAGTCCGTCTTCAACGTATGCTTACGTGGTCCGGTTCTGCAGAAAAAAAACCAAGTCCCTGCACAAGAGCATATAACACAGATACGAGCAAAGAATCCTTGGAAGAAAGGACGGAACGTTCCTATCATACGGAGCCCCTGCCATGGACAAAGGTCGTGTCCCTACTGTTGCGAGCATGAGTTTGTTCATGGGAAAGTTAAGGGATGCTTTGGTCGTAACGATTTTTGAACGTTTTAAACAGGTCGATTGTGTCGAGAGAGGTATGAGCACGAGCATTGTTACGTGCGCAGAGTAGACGAGCTTTAAACCAACAATACGTAGAGCCGCCATACCCGAGTGGTCACTGAACCGGGCTTAGAGTGGATGCTCGCGCTCGACCACGCATACAGTGAAGAGCTACTGTGGAAAGTGAACGATTGGGCGAGCATCCGGCCGGGGGCCAAGGGAAATGGTGCGCACATACTTGTCGGATAAGCTCGTCTGCAGTGCTGGTAGACGACGATGCTCGTTCGACAAAGCGAGGACAAAACATGAGAAGGAAAGGAAATGTTTTATAGGAGAAAACGCAAGGGGTGCGAGATAGAAGTGCAGCGTCTAAACGTAGAATTTACGCAGTTGATCAATGTTCCAGGTGCTGGCGAGCTCCCGACCGTCCTCCATCGCGAGGCGAACAGCCCCCGGGCGTGCTGTGGATACGACCGTGTAGGGTCCCTCCCATCTCGGGGTCAGCTTATTGGCTTTCGACAGGTCTTGAAGTCTTCGTAAGACCATGTCACCAACTTGCAGGGACCTTGGTCGGACTGACTTGGCCGCGTGCCTACGGAGAGCTTGTAGGTAAATCGCAGACCAGAGCAGCGCCCGTTCACGTGTTGCTTCGATGAGGTCTAGGTCGAGGAGGCGTTCAACCTCCTGGTCGACAGAATCGACCAGCTACACCCTTGGGGAACCTAGCACAATTTCGGCAGGCAGAATGGCCTCCGCACCGTAGACGAGTTGGAAAGGCGTTTCGCCTGTGGCTCGACTCATCGTGGTGCGGACGGACCAAAGAACGGAGGGAAGCTCATCCACCCACTGCTGCCTGTGCTGGTTGAGGCTCTTGAAGACCCTCTTTTTTATGCCCTGGGCTAACTGCCCATTCGCTCGTTCGGCTGCTCCGTTGCTCTGTGGATGTGTCACAGAGGCGAAACAGACCTTGGTCCTGACCTCCTCGCAGTAACTTTGGAATAGTTCACTGGTGAACTGGGTCCCATTGTCTGTGATGAGACGGTTGGGTATCCCGAACCGAGTTATCACATTGCTACGGAGGAACCTCTTGGCCGCCTGGGCCGAGATGGTTGAGACGGGCTCGGCCTCTATCCACTTAGTGAAAGTGTCTATGGCCACGAGCAAATACTTGCAGCCTTTCTGACCCCGGGGAAAAGGTCCAAGGACGTCGAGCCCCCAGGTCGAGAATGGCCACGAAAGCGGTATGGTTTGCAGGGTGTATGCTGGCTGTCGGGCTTTGCGAGCATGGAACTGGCATGCTCGGCAGGTCGTTACGATCGACCGTGCGTCCGTCAAGGCCGTAGGCCAGTAGTAACCCAATCGGAAGGCCTTGCTCACAAGCGTTCTAAAAGACGAGTGAGCTCCGCACATTCCTTCATGGATATCACGGAGAAGGTATTGGCCTTCCTCCTGAGAGACGCATCTGGAAAGGATTCCTAATGCGCCTTTTCGGTATAGGTCGCCTTCGATCAGTTTGTACTGAGAAGATCGCCTTGTTAGCCGGGAACGCTCGGCTTCTTCCTCGGGCAATGTCCCATGCGCAAGGTATTGGATAAATGGCGTCATCCAACTTGCACTTTGCTCGAGGAAGGAGACCCTACCGTCGGTCTCTGGTGCCTCCTCTTCAGAGGGAATGGAGGGCTTATATAGGTGCTCGACAAGCACCCCCGCCGGAGCGGTAGTTTGAGAGGAACCGACCTTAGACATTTGGTCGGCCAGGGAATTATCCTTCCTGGGGATGTAGATTACTTCGAAATTCTTGAAGTATTTCTCCATCTTCCTTACTTCGGCCAGGTACAGCGCCATTGAGGTATCGGAACACTGATACTCCTTGTTGACCTGGTTCACGACCAACTGTGAATCGCCCATCACAGTGAGCCGTTGGACTCCTAGCGATTTACATGCTCGAAGTTCGGCCAAGAGGCCTTCGTACTCCGCCGCGTTGTTGGTCGCGGCGAAATGTAGTTGGATGGCGTACTGAAGTTGCTCTCCATCCGGGGAGACCAAGACGACGCCAGCCCCCGAGCGCTCGTATGCTCGGGATCCATCGAAATACAAGGTCCAGGAGTTTTCCCTTGAACCATTGGTTTCGCTGGCTGGTGGTGCTGGAGCCGACCATTCTGCCACGAAATCAGCCAGAACTTGTGATTTTATCGCCGTGCGGGCCGAAAACATTATCTCGAACTCGGCGAGCTCCATTGCCCACTTGGCTATGCGACCACTGGCGTCCTGGTTTTTCAGGATTTCCCTGAGCGGGAAGCTGGTCGGCACCACGATCTTGTGTGCTTGAAAGTAGTGGCGCAACTTCCTGGAGGCCATCAGCAATGAGTACAGTAGTTTCTGGACCTCGGGGTAACGCTCCTTTGGTCCATGAAGTACTTCGCTGACATAATAGATAGGTCGTTGGGAACCACCTCTCTCCACTGCTAACACCGCGCTTACCGCCTGCGGGGTTGCCGCCAGGTATAGTAGCAATTCTTCCCCTGCTGCAGGTGTGACGAGGACGGGCGGCTTGGAAATGTACCGTTTTAGTTCTTCGAATGAGTGATCAGCTTCCTCTGTCCACGTGAAGCCATCGTGCTTGCGGAGGGCTTTAAAGAAGGGTAGTCCTCGCTCCCCCAGCCGGGAAATGAACCGGCTTAAAGCGGCCATTCTCCCGGTCAGAGCTTGCACTTCCTTCGCGCACGTGGGCGACCTCATGTTCTCAATGGCTTCGATTTTCTCCGGGTTTGCCCCGACGCCTTGTGGTCCGACCATGTAGCCGAGCACCTTGCCAGCTTTCACGCCGAACACGCATTTTTCTGGATTTAGCTTTATTTGATGCTTATTGAGGTTACAGAAGGTTTCTTCCAAATCAGCAACGTGACCCGAAGTACTCTTGCTTTTTACAACTATGTCGTCGACATAGACCTCCAAATTTCGACCTACTTGGTCTGCGAAAGTTTTCTGCATGAGGCGCTGAAAGGTTGCTCCCGCATTTCTTAGACCGAAAGACATGGTCGTATAGCAGAAGGTACCGAACGGGGTGATGAAGGAAGTCTTTTCTTCGTCTTCGCGCGACAGGCTGATCTGATGATAGCCTGAATAGGCATCTAGGAAGCTCATGGTTTGCGATCCCGCCGTCGCGTCGACCAATTGATCTATGCGAGGCAACGGATAGTTGTCTTTCGGGCATGCCGCGTTTAGACCCGTGTGATCGGCCTTTGTCGCCACTTGCCTCCTTTCTTTCTGACCAAGACTGGATTGGCTAGCCACTCGGAGTGTTCGACCTCTCTGATGAAGCCAGCTTTTAGGAGTTTGTCGAGTTCCTCCCGGATGATCGCCTGTTTTTCCGGGGAAAAGCGTCTAAGTTTCTGTCGCACTGGTTTTTTGTCAGGCTGAACTGCTAGCCTGTGCTCAATCACCTCCCTAGGGACCCCGGGCATGTCGGATGGTTCCCAGGCGAACGCACCCGAGCTTGCCCGGAGGAAGGTGATGAGCTCGAGTTCCTATTTGGGATCTAAGGAAGATCCCAAATGCACGACTTTGGCCGGTTCCGACTCGTTGAGCGGAACAGCTTTGGTCTCTCCTCCAGGTTGGAGGGCAAGTTTAGGTCGGGAATGTTTTGGCTCTTGGTCAGGGCCGCGAGTGGGTAACTGACCGACCATATCCAACGCCCTTTCGTCGCAATTGAGTGCGGACTTGTGGTTCCCTTTTACGGTTATGACCCCGTTTGGTCCGGGAATCTTCAGGCTCTGATACGCGTGATGTGAAGCGGCCATGAATTTGGCCAAGGCCGGCCTGCCGAGGATGGCGTTGTAGGCCGATTCGAAGTCTACCACCTCGAAGGTGATTAGCTCCGTTCTGAAGTTACTCGGGCCGCCGAAAGTCACGGGCAGGACGACCTGTCCCAGAGGTTTGATCGAGGTGCCCGGGACTATGCCGAAGAAGGGTACGGCTACACTTTTGATTTTGGAACGAGGAATCTGCATCTCGTCCAAAACCTTAGCTGAAATAAGGTCCAAAGAGCTCCCGGAGTCTATGAGGACCCGACCGACGACAGTGTTGCTGATGGTGGGGCTCACGACCATCGGAAGCCTCTGTGGTTTGGTCATTCCAAGGGGACAATCGTCCTTGAGAAGATGAAGGACAACTCGGACCATTTGAGTTGCTGCACCGGAGGTTTACCTTGGGTGACTTGGTGCACTTCCCTCGCAGCGTCCTTTAAGTCCCGGCGAGATTTATAGGCAGAGGAGCCCCCGAAGATAACCGCGATGTGGTTCTGTGGTTCTTGATATTCCATGCCATCTTCGTTTTCTTCGACGGGCTGCTTGCCCTTGCCGTTTTCACCCTGCTCTGGAAGCGACGGCATGGGACCCCTGCCACTGTAAAACTGCTCCAGGCGGTAGGTCCACGTTCGGCAATTCCGTAGGTCATGCCCGTGTGCCTGGTGAAGCGGACAGTAGAGGTCGCCCCGTTGATCTGCCTGGCCACCTCGGTCGCGAGGCCTGTGTGGTTGTCCTCTTCCCCGAGCGTTAAACCCCCGGCGCTGCGGCTGGGTTGCTCGGGGCTGTTGTTGTTCCACCGCGGCAACCATGCCCGGTGGGAGCTGCTTTTTCTTCTTCTTCTTGATCTTCTTATCCACGGAGTTCGAGCCCTTTTTGCTGGCGGAGGTTTCTAGCCCGGGCTGAGGCGGCAGCTTTCCTTCATCCAGCATTTTCTTCCACTGGACGGCCTCATCCGCGTTGGCATACCGATCAGCCATTCGGAAGAGCTCGTTTGCCGTCAGATCCGGATGGATCTCCAGGTCCTGCGTGAAGCGCACGTCCCGCACCCCGAACTTGAAGGCTCGGACGACGGCCTCGTCCGATATGTTCGGGATCGAGTTCCGGACCTGGATGAACCTCTGGACGAACTGTCGCAAGGTTTCTCCGTCCGTCTGTATCAAGCGCTCCAGGTCGCGCTCCTTTCCCGGGCGGATGTAACAGCTCTGAAAATTTGCTCGGAGCGCGGTGCTGAGCTGCCCCCAGGATCGTATGGAGCTCTCCTTTTGGTTGAAGAGCCATGTGCGAGCAGCTCCGTCCAGAACCGTCGGCAGATAATTCGCCATCACCCCTTCATCGCCTCCGGCGGCGAGGATGGCGGTGGTATATATCGAAAGAAATTCATCTGGGTTTTGGGTCCCGTTGAACCTTTCGATGTGGCCAGGCTTGAACCTGTTCGGCCATGCGACATTCCGGAGAGAGCTCGTGAAGGCCTGGCAACCGAAGCTCGGGGTTTCGCGGTGAAACCCTCGGTCATAGCGGCCTCCGCGCGTGTCTTCCGCCCGACGCCCCGTACGCGGGCCGAGCCGGGAGAAGACTTCATGCGACGGTCGTGCCGTCGACCGCTTGGTCGTGGAGCGTTCAGAACGCTCGTAATCCGGACGATTGTAGAGGTGTCGTTCCGAGATCCCCCTGGAACTGTTAGAGGAACCTCCTGGGTCAGGTTAAGCGGCTGGGGCGATCTCCGAGCATGGCTCCGAGATTCATCTCTGTGCGAGCACACGGGGGAGCGTCTGCGATGGTCCCGGAAAACACTCCGGGCAGCTCGGTCGTGGGGAGGATCCGAGACTTTCAGCTCGGCGGCAAGCCTCTCCAGATCTTTGGCCACGACCTTGCCCACGGCCTCTAGGTCCACTTGCTCGGGGAAGCTGCGCAGGTCGCGCACGACCGCCGCCAAGGCCTGTAGCTGTTCTCGTTTCTGGTGAATTGGCGGCGGTGAGCTATGACGGCGCTCCGGGACGCGATCGGGGGTTCGGTACTCGCGAGAGTTCCTTTCCGCAGAAGCGCGCCTCCCTTTCGCTTGGCGGCGTATGCTCGCGAGGGTCTTTCCCAAAGACGCCTCTAGGTGGAGTCTGGCCGCCTCATAGTGGTCGCCCTTAGCAGCGTCCGAGGATCGTACCTCGGGCTCGTCACGGCTTCCGGCCATGTTGACGTGACGAGAGTGAGATGAACGCGACGGGGACATCATCGTATCCCCTTGAGATGCAGTCTCTCGGTCGAACTCTAGGTCGTCTGGTATATGCAGGCCATCGTAGAGTCCGTCGTAGTCATCCTCGCAGTCTCCGAGGGCAATGTCTGGGGAACGGAGGATCTGCCCTCGCATCCCAGAGTCCGGGGAAGAGTTCCCGGACTCGGTGTGACCGATAAATTCGGGTCACGCCGCCACCTAAATCGCCAGCGTAGTACATGTCGTCGTCTTCGACGTCGTCGAAGGCACAGAGATCCCGAGTATCCCCCGAGTTCGGCATCTTCAAGGATCTTGATCCGTACGGGAGTTAAGCTGTCGTCCCCACGGACGGCGCCAGCTGTCGACGATTGGAGAACGGGCTCCCGTCGAGCTTACTTGTTGAATGGGGATCAACAATTGCCCGTCGCACGGACCGAGGAGGTCGCTCGAGCGATGCCAGGTCGGGAGAAAGGGGGACACGGTGTTTATCCTGGTTCGGGCCTCCCTCTGCCGGGATAACAGCCCTACTCCAGTGTATTGTGTTCTATCTGCCTGTTCTCCCCTGTTACAAATCTTCAGGGGTTTAAATACTATGACTATGGATACAAAAAAGGCAACTACCTCCTGAGATCACGCTATGTACCCATATTTGTGTTCTGCCGTCCTTGATTCGTGCGCTGTTTGAATTTCGGGTGAGATCTCCCTCGAACTTCGGCTGATTGGTTATCTCCTTCCTTTCTCGTAGCGCTCGCCGGGCCCACCGACCAAATCACCTGAGCAGGTTATGGTCCCCACGAGCATGCTTGCTCGTGGGGGTGGGGACGCTTGCCGTTAGCTAGATACGTAACAGGGCGTTGCACGAAACGAAACTTTCTTCCAAACATGCCGAATGGGCCGTACATAGCCGTAGCACATTCGGCTTGCATTACGAATCCGTCTGAGTGTCTGTGAACCATTCCTTCACGCCGTGCACGAACGAGTACTTTAGGGAGCGTCCGCACGAAAATGAAAATGACGCAAGAAATGAAACTGAGTGTCAAGCACCACAAATGGACTTCATCTGTTTACTAGCTCCTATTAGCATCAACTTGGGGTCCCTCCGAATCGTTGCGAGACCTGCACGATAAATGGTACTGCAAGCTTCGAGCGTGCCGGAATGGTGCACGGATCGAACACTGGTGCCAAGCAACCAGAATCGACTTCCTATGCGCCTAGCTCATTTCGGCATTCATTTCGATTCCACCCGAGTCTGAGTCATGCCCTCCACCGCGACGGGTCCCAACCGTTACTTTGAGCTGTATGCTTATGAAGACGATGCACGAATGCGAACTCTCTACCGAATCGCACGAATGGGATCTCTCTGCCGAACCTTACGAATGGACTTTATATGCATTTTAGCCCATCCAAAATTCATTTCTGATATGTCTGGGTCAGTGTGAAACATTCCTCCACGACGGGTCGTAATGGGTGCTGCATGCTTATTTGCTTACAAAAACGACGCCCGAAACGAAACTGAGTGTCCCAACACGCCGATGGACTTCACACGTGCCCTAGCTCATTTCGGCAAGCATTTCGAGTGCGCTCGAGTCTGCGTTAAACATTCATCCACGTGGGACCCAAAATGGTACCGTTAGCTACATACGTAACATGGCGTTGCACGAAACGAAACTTTCTTCCAAACATGCCGAATGGGCCGTACATAGCCGTCAGAAAGCACATCTCTGGGCTTGCATTACTTAATCCGTCTGAGTGTCTGTGAAGCATTCCTTCACGCCGTGCACGAACGAGTACTTTAGGGAGCGTCCGCACGAAAACGATGCAGAAATGAAACCGAGCGGCAAGCATGCCCAGTGGACTTCGCATGTGTCGTAATTCATTCCGGCAGGCATTTCGAATCCGTCCGAGTCGGCGCGAAATATTCCACCAAGACGGGTTCCACGTTACTGTACGCTGCGTACAAACGAAAGCGATGCGCGAAACAAACTGAGTGCCCAAACACCCCGAATGAACTTACGATGTTCGCTTGTGCTTTCCAGCTTTAGTTCCGGTTCTGACCCAGCCGGTGTGACACAGTCCACTACGGCTGGTCCCAACGGGCACTGCATCTGCACCAGCACGCAAACGAGTGATAGAAGGAAACTGAGTGCCAAATACCGCGAATGATCTTCTTGCTCGCCGTAGTCACTTTGGCGCGCATTTCAAAACCATCCGAGTTGTTGTGGAACATTCCACCACGGCGGGTCCCAACGGGTTCTGTAAGCTGCTTGCGTATGAAACTGATAAAGAGAAGAAAACTACATGCGAAGCACCGCGAATGGACTTTGTGTGCCTCGTAACTCTGTTCGGCATGCATTTCGTACCTCTTCGAGTCGGTGTGGAACTTTCCCACGCAACGCGTACAGTAAGCAGCATGCGTTAGAAAATGACGCAAGAAATGAAACTGAGTGTCAAGCACCCCAAATGGACTTCATCTGTTTACTAGCTCCTATTAGCATCAACTTTGGGTCCCTCCGAATCGCTAAGTAGACCTGCACGATAAATGGTACTGCAAGCTTCGAAAGCTTGCCGGAATGGTGCACGGATCGAACACTGGTGCCAAGCAACCAGAATCGACTTCCTATGCGCCCTAGCTCATTTCGGCATTCATTTCGATTCCACCCGAGTCTGAGTCATGCCCTCCACCGCGACGGGTCCCAACCGTTACTTTGAGCTGTATGCGTATGAAGACGATGCACGAATGGGAACTCTCTGCCGAATCGCACGAATGTGAACTCTCTGCCGAACCTTACGAATGGACTTTATATGCATTTTAGCCCATCCAAAATTCTTTTCTGGTATGTCTGGGTCAGTGTGAAACATTCCTCCATGACGGTTCGTAATGGGTGCTGCATGCTTATTTGCTTACAAAACGACGCCCAAACAAAACTGAGTGTCCAACACGCCGAATGGACTTCACACGTGCCTAGCTCATTTCGGCAAGCATTTCGAGTGCGCCGAGTCTGCGTTAAACATTCATCCACGTGGGACCCAAAATGGTACCGTTAGCTAGATACGTAACAGGGCGTTGTACCTAAACGAAACTTTCTTCCAAACATGCCGAATGGGCCGTGACATAGCCGTAGCACATTCGGCTTGCATTACTTAATCCGTCTGAGTGTCTGTGAACCATTCCTTCACGCCGTGCCTAACGAGTACTTTAGGGAGCGTCCGCACGAAACGAAATGACGCAAGAAATGAAACTGAGTGTCAAGCACCACAAATGGACTTCATCTGTTTACTAGCTCCTATTAGCATCAACTTGGGGTCCCTCCGAATCGTTGCGAGACCTGCACGATAAATGGTACTGCAAGCTTCGAGCGTGCCGGAATGGTGCACGGATCGAACACTGGTGCCAAGCAACCAGAATCGACTTCCTATGCGCCTAGCTCATTTCGGCATTCATTTCGATTCCACCCGAGTCTGAGTCATGCCCTCCACCGCGACGGGTCCCAACCGTTACTTTGAGCTGTATGCTTATGAAGACGATGCACGAATGCGAACTCTCTGCTGAATCGCACGAATGGGATCTTCTGCCGAACCTTACGAATGGACTTTATATGCATTTTAGCCCATCCAAAATTCATTTCTGATATGTCTGGGTCAGTGTGAAACATTCCTCCACGACGGTCGTAATGGGTGCTGCATGCTTATTTGCTTACAAAAACGACGCCTAAACGAAACTGAGTGTCCAACACGCCGAATGGACTTCACACGCGTGCCTAGCTCATTTCGGCAAGCATTTCGAGTGCGCCGAGTCTGGCGTTAAACATTCATCCACGTGGGACCCAAAATGGTACCGTTAGCTACATACGTAACATGGCGTTGCACGAAAGCGAAACTTTCTTCCAAACATGCCGAATGGGCCGTACATAGCCGTAGCACATTCGGCTTGCATTACTGAATCCGTCTGAGTGTCTGTGAACCATTCCTTCACGCCCGTGCCTTAACGAGTACTTTAGGAGCGCCCGCACTAAAACGACGCAGAGAAATGAAACCGAGCGGCAATCTCGCCCAGTGGACTTCGCATGAGTCGTAACTCATTATGGTAGGCATTTCGAATCCGTCCGAGTCGGCGCGAAATATTACACGAAGACGGGTTCCACGTTCCATGCGCTGCGTACATAAACGAAAGCGATGCGCGAAACAAACTGAGTGCCCAAACACCGCGAATGAACTTACCATGTTCGCTGTGCTTTCCAGCTTTAGTTCCGGTTCTGACCCAGCCCGGTGTGACACATTCCACTACGGCTGGTCCCAACGGGCACTGCAGCTGCACCAGCACGCAAACGTAAAGTGACAGAAGGAAACTGAGTGCCAAACACCGAATGATCTTCTTTCTCGCCGTAGTCACTTTGGCCCGCATTTCAAAACCGTCCGAGTCGTTGTGGAACATTCCACCACGGCGGGTCCCAACGGGTTCTGTAAGCTGCTTGCGTATGAAACTGATAAAGAGAAGAAAACTACATGCGGCACCGCGAATGGACTTTGTGTGCCTCGTAACTCTGTTCGGCATGCATTTCGTACCTCTTCGAGTCGGTGTGGAACTTTCCCACGCAACGCCGCATGTAAGCAGCATCGTTAGAAAATGACGCAAGAAATGAAACTGAGTGTCAAGCACCACAAATGGACTTCATCTGTTTACTAGCTCCTATTAGCATCAACTTGCGGTCCCTCCGAATCGTTGCGAGACCTGCACGATAAATGGTACTGCAAGCTTCGAGCGTGCCGGAATGGTGCACGGATCGAACACTGGTGCCAAGCAACCAGAATCGACTTCCTATGCGCCCTAGCTCATTTCGGCATTCATTTCGATTCCACCCGAGTCTGAGTCATGCCCTCCACCGCGACGGGTCCCAACCGTTACTTTGAGCTGTATGCGATGAAGACGATGCACGAATGGGAACTCTCTGCCGAATCGCACGAATGTGAACTCTCTGCCGAACCTTACGAATGGACTTTATATGCATTTTAGCCCATCCAAAATTCTTTTCTGGTATGTCTGGGTCAGTGTGAAACATTCCTCCATGACGGTTCGTAATGGGTGCTGCATGCTTATTTGCTTACAAAAACGACGCCCGAAACAAAACTGAGTGTCCAACACGCCGAATGGACTTCACACGTGCCCTAGCTCATTTCGGCAAGCATTTCGAGTGCGCTCGAGTCTGCGTTAAACTTTCATCCACGTGGGACCCAAAATGGTACCGTTAGCTAGATACGTAACAGGGCGTTGCACGAAACGAAACTTTCTTCCAAACATGCCGAATGGGCCGTACATAGCCGTAGCACATTCGGCTTGCATTACGAATCCGTCTGAGTGTCTGTGAACCATTCCTTCACGCCGTACCTGAACGAGTACTTTAGGGAGCGTCCCGCACGTAAAACGTAAAATGACGCAAGAAATGAAACTGAGTGTCAAGCACCACAAATGGACTTCATCTGTTTACTAGCTCCTATTAGCATCAACTTGGGGTCCCTCCGAATCGCTGCGTAGACCTGCACGATAAATGGTACTGTAAGCTTCGAGCCTGCCGGAATGGTGCACGGATCGAACACTAGTGCCAAGCAACCAGAATTGACTTCCTATGCGCCCTAACTCATTTCGGCATGCATTTCGATTCCACCCGAGTCTGAGTCATGCCCTCCACCGCGACGGGTCCCAACCGTTACTTTGAGCTGTATGCTTATGAAGACGATGCACGAATGCGAACTCTCTGCCGAATCGCACGAATGGGATCTCTCTGCCGAACCTTACGAATGGACTTTATATGCATTTTAGCCCATCCAAAATTCATTTCTGATATGTCTGGGTCAGTGTGAAACATTCCTCCACGACGGGTCGTAATGGGTGCTGCATGCTTATTTGCTTACAAAACGACGCCTCAAACGAAACTGAGTGTCCAACACGCCGAATGGACTTCACACGCGTTCTAGCTCATTTCGGCAAGCATTTCGAGTGCGCCGAGTCTGCGTTAAACATTCATCCACGTGGGACCCAAAATGGTACCGTTAGCTACATACGTAACATGGCGTTGTACCTAAACGAAACTTTTTTCCAGACATGCCGAATGGGCCGTACATAGCCGTAGCACATTCGGCATGCATTACGAATCCGTCTGAGTGTCTGTGAAGCATTCCTTCACGCCGTGCACGAACGAGTACTTTAGGGAGCGTCCGCACGAAAACGATGCAGAAATGAAATCGAGCGGCAAGCATGCCCAGTGGACTTCGCATGTGTCGTAATTCATTCCGGCAGGCATTTCGAATCCGTCCGAGTCGGCGCGAAATATTCCACCAAGACGGGTTCCGCGTTACTGTACGCTGCGTGCAAACGAAAGCGATGCGCGAAACAAACTGAGTGCCCAAACACCCCGAATGAACTTACCATGTTCGCTTGTGCTTTCCAGCTTTAGTTCCGGTTCTGATCCAGCCGGTGTGACACATTCCACTACGGCTGGTCCCAACGGGCACTGCAGCTGCACCAGCACGCAAACAAGTGACAGAAGGAAACTGAGTGCCAAACAACCCGAATGATCTTCTTTCTCGCCGTAGTCACTTTGGCCCGCATTTCAAAACCGTCCGAGTCGTTGTGGAACAGTCCTCCACGGCGGGTCCCTACGGGTTCTATAAGCTGCTTGCGTATGAAACTGATAAAGAGAAGAAAACTAAATGCGAAGCACCGCGAATGGACTTTGTGTGCCTCGTAACTCTGTTCGGCATGCATTTCGTACCTCTTCGAGTCGGTGTGGAACTTTCCACGCAACGCCGCATACAGTAAGCAGCATGCGTTAGAAAATGACGCAAGAAATGAAACTGAGTGTCAAGCACCACAAATGGACTTCATCTGTTTACTAGCTCCTATTAGCATCAACTTGCGGTCCCTCCGAATCGCTCGCGAGACCTGCACGATAAATGGTACTGCAAGCTTCGAGCGTGCCGAATGGTGCACGGATCGAACACTGGTGCCAAGCAACCAGAATCGACTTCCTATGCGCCTAGCTCATTTCGGCATTCATTTCGATTCCACCCGAGTCTGAGTCATGCCCTCCACCGCGACGGGTCCCAACCGTTACTTTGAGCTGTATGCGTATGAAGACGATGCACGAATGGGAACTCTCTGCCGAATCGCACGAATGTGAACTCTCTGCCGAACCTTACGAATGGACTTTATATGCATTTTAGCCCATCCAAAATTCTTTTCTGGTATGTCTGGGTCAGTGTGAAACATTCCTCCATGACGGTTCGTAATGGGTGCTGCATGCTTATTTGCTTACAAAACGACGCCAAACAAAACTGAGTGTCCAACACGCCGAATGGACTTCACACGTGCTCCTAGCTCATTTCGGCAAGCATTTCGAGTGCGCTCGAGTCTGCGTTAAACATTCATCCACGTGGGACCCAAAATGGTACCGTTAGCTAGATACGTAACAGGGCGTTGCACGAAACGAAACTTTCTTCCAAACATGCCGAATGGGCCGTACATAGCCGTAGCACATTCGGCTTGCATTACTTAATCCGCCTGAGTGTCTGTGGAACCATTCCTTCACGCTGCACGAACGAGTACTTTAGGGAGCGTCCGCACGAAAACGAAAATGACGCAAGAAATGAAACTGAGTGTCAAGCACCACAAATGGACTTCATCTGTTTACTAGCTCCTATTAGCATCAACTTGGGGTCCCTCCGAATCGCTAAGTAGACCTGCACGATAAATGGTACTGCAAGCTTCGAAGCGTGCTGGAATGGTGCACGGATCGAGCACTGGTGCCAAGCAACCAGAATCGACTTCCTATGTGCCCTAGCTCATTTCGGCATTCATTTCGATTCCACCCGAGTCTGAGTCATGCCCTCCACCGCGACGGGTCCCAACCGTTACTTTGAGCTGTATGCTTATGAAGACGATGCACGAATGCGAACTCTCTGCCGAATCGCACGAATGGGATCTTCTGCCGAACCTTACGAATGGACTTTATATGCATTTTAGCCCATCCAAAATTCATTTCTGATATGTCTGGGTCAGTGTGAAACATTCCTCCACGACGGGTCGTAATGGGTGCTGCATGCTTATTTGCTTACAAAAACGACGCCCAAACGAAACTGAGTGTCCAACACGCCGAATGGACTTCACACGCGTTCTAGCTCATTTCGCAAGCATTTCGAGTGCGTTCGAGTCTGCGTTAAACATTCATCCACGTGGGACCCAAAATGGTACCGTTAGCTACATACGTAACATGGCGTTGCACGAAACGAAACTTTCTTCCAAACATGCCGAATGGGCCGTGACATAGCCGTGAGCACATTCGGGCTTGCATTACGAATCCGTCTGAGTGTCTGTGAAGCATTCCTTCACGCCGTGCACGAACGAGTACTGTAGGGAGCGTCCGCACGAAAACGATGCAGAAATGAAACCGAGCGGCAAGCACGCCCAGTGGACTTCGCATGTGTCGTAACTCATTTCGGCAGGCATTTCGAATCCGTCCGAGTCGGCGCGAAATATTCCACCAAGACGGGTTCCACGTTACTGTACGCTGCGTACAAACGAAAGCGATGCGCGAAACAAACTGAGTGCCCAAACACCCCGAATGAACTTACGATGTTCGCTTGTGCTTTCCAGCTTTAGTTCCGGTTCTGACCCAACCGGTGTGACACATTCCACTACGGCTGGTCCCAACGGGCACTTCAGCTGCACCAGCACGCAAAGGAGTGACAGAAGGAAAATGAGTGCCAAACACCCCGAATGATCTTCTTGCTAGCCGTAGTCACTTTGGCAAGCATTTCAAAACCGTCCGAGTCGTTATGGAACATTCCTCCACGGCAGGTCCCTACGGGTTCAGTAAGCTGCTTGCGTATGAAACTGATAAAGGAAAGAAAACTACATGCGAAGCACCGCGAATGGACTTTGTATGCCTCGTAACTTTGTTCGGCATGCATTTCGAACCTCTTCGAGTCGGTGTGGAACTTTCCCACGCAACGCGTACAGTAAGCAGCATGCGTTAGAAAATGACGCAAGAAATGAAACTGAGTGTCAAGCACCACAAATGGACTTCATCTGTTTACTAGCTCCTATTAGCATCAACTTGCGGTCCCTCCGAATCGTTGCGAGACCTGCACGATAAATGGTACTGCAAGCTTCGAGCGTGCCGGAATGGTGCACGGATCGAACACTGGTGCCAAGCAACCAGAATCGACTTCCTATGCGCCCTAGCTCATTTCGGCATTCATTTCGATTTCACCCGAGTCTGAGTCATGCCCTCCACCGCGACGGGTCCCAACCGTTACTTTGAGCTGTATGCGTATGAAGACGATGCACGAATGGGAACTCTCTGCCGAATCGCACGAATGGGAACTCTCTGCCGAACCTTACGAATGGACTTTATATGCATTTTAGCCCATCCAAAATTCTTTTCTGGTATGTCTGGGTCAGTGTGAAACATTCCTTCATGACGGTTCGTAATGGGTGCTGCATGCTTATTTGCTTTACAAAAACGACACCCGAAACAAAACTGAGTGTCCAACAAACCGAATGGACTTCACACGTGCCCTAGCTCATTTCGGCAAGCATTTCGAGTGCGCTCGAGTCTGCGTTAAACATTCATCCACGTGGGACCCAAAATGGTACCGTTAGCTAGATACGTAACAGGGCGTTGCACGAAACGAAACTTTCTTCCAAACATGCCGAATGGGCCGTACATAGCCGTAGCACATTCGGCTTGCATTACGAATCCGTCTGAGTGTCTGTGAACCATTCCTTCACGCCGTGCACGAACGAGTACTTTAGGGAGCGTCCGCACGAAAACGAAAATGACGCAAGAAATGAAACTGAGTGTCAAGCACCACAAATGGACTTCATCTGTTTACTAGCTCCTATTAGCATCAACTTGGGGTCCCTCCGAATCGTTGCGAGACCTGCACGATAAATGGTACTGCAAGCTTCGAGCGTGCCGGAATGGTGCACGGATCGAACACTGGTGCCAAGCAACCAGAATCGACTTCCTATGCGCCCTAGCTCATTTCGGCATTCATTTCGATTCCACCCGAGTCTGAGTCATGCCCTCCACCGCGACGGGTCCCAACCGTTACTTTGAGCTGTATGCTTATGAAGACGATGCACGAATGCGAACTCTCTGCCGAATCGCACGAATGGGATCTCTCTGCCGAACCTTACGAATGGACTTTATATGCATTTTACGCCCATCCAAAATTCATTTCTGATATGTCTGGGTCAGTGTGAAACATTCCTCCACGACGGGTCGTAATGGGTGCTGCATGCTTATTTGCTTACAAAAACGACGCCCGAAACGAAACTGAGTGTCCAACACGCCGAATGGACTTCACACGTGCCCTAGCTCATTTCGGCAAGCATTTCGAGTGCGCTCGAGTCTGCGTTAAACATTCATCCACGTGGGACCCAAAATGGTACCGTTAGCTACATACGTAACATGGCGTTGCCGCGAAACGAAACTTTCTTCCAAACATGCCGAATGGGCCGTACATAGCCGTAACACATTCGCTTGCATTACTTAATCCGTCTGAGTGTCTGTGGAACCATTCCTTCACGCCGTACGAACGAGTACTTTAGGGAGCGCCCGCACGAAAACGACGAGAAATGAAACCGAGCGGCAAGCACACCCGGTGAACTTCGCATGTGTCGTAACTCATTTTGGCAGGTATTTCGAATCCGTCCGAGTCGGCGTGAAATATTCCACCAAGACGGGTGTAAAAGAAAGCGATGCGCGAAACAAACTGAGTGCCAAACAATCCGAATGAACTTACGATGTTCGCTGGTGCTTTTCAGCTTTAGTTCCAGTTCCGACCCAGCCAGTGTGACACATTCCACTACGACTGGTCCCAACGGGCACTGCACCTGCATCAGCATGCGGACGAGTGACAGAGGGAAACTGAGTGCCAAACACCCCGAATGATCTTCTTGTTCGCCGTAGTCACTTTGGCACGCATTTCAAAACCGTCGGAGTCGCTGTGGAACATTCCTCCACGGCGGGTCCCAACGGGTTCTGTAAGCTGCTTGCGTACGAAACTGGTAAACAGAAGAAAACTGCATGCGAAACAACGCGAATGGACTTTGTATGCCTCGTAACTCTGTTCGGCAAGCATTTGGAATCTCTTCGAGTCGGTGTGGAACTTGCCCACGCAACGGGTACAGTAAGCAGCATGGGTTAGAAAATGACGCAAGAAATGAAACTGAGTGTCAAGCACCCCAAATGGACTTCATCTGTTTACTAGCTCCTATTAGCATCGACTTTAGGTCCCTCCGAATCGCTATGAGACCTGCACGATAAATGGTACTGCAAGCTTCGAGCGTGCCGGAATGGTGCACGGATCGAACACTGGTGCCAAGCAACCAGAATCGACTTCCTATGCGCCTAGCTCATTTCGGCATGCATTTCGATTCCACCCGAGTCTGAGTCATGCCCTCCACCGCGACGGGTCCCAACAGTTACTTTGAGCTGTATGCGTATGAAGACGATGCACGAATGGGAACTCTCTGCCGAATCGCATCGAATGTGAACTCTCTGCCGAACCTTACGAATGGACTTTATATGCATTTTAGCCCATCCAAAATTCTTTTCTGGTATGTCTGGGTCAGTGTGAAACATTCCTCCATGACGGTTCGTAATGGGTGCTGCATGCTTATTTGCTTACAAAACGACGCCAAACAAAACTGAGTGTCCAACACGCCGAATGGACTTCACACGTGCCCTAGCTCATTTCGGCAAGCATTTCGAAAGTGCGCCGAGTCTGGCGTTAAACATTCATCCACGTGGGACCCAAAATGGTACCGTTAGCTAGATACGTAACAGGGCGCTGTACGAAACGAAACTTTCTTCCAAACATGCCGAATGGGCCGTGACATAGCCGTAGCACATTCGCTTGCATTACGAATCCGCCTGAGTGTCTGTGAACCATTCCTTCACGCCGTGCACTAACGAGTACTTTAGGGAGCGCCCGCGACGAAAACGAAAATGACGCAAGAAATGAAACTGAGTGTCAAGCACCACAAATGGACTTCATCTGTTTACTAGCTCCTATTAGCATCAACTTGGGGTCCCTCCGAATCGCTAAGTAGACCTGCACGATAAATGGTACTGCAAGCTTCGAGCGTGCCGGAATGGTGCACGGATCGAACACTGGTGCCAAGCAACCAGAATCGACTTCCTATGCGCCCTAGCTCATTTCGGCATTCATTTCGATTCCACCCGAGTCTGAGTCATGCCCTCCACCGCGACGGGTCCCAACCGTTACTTTGAGCTGTATGCTTATGAAGACGATGCACGAATGCGAACTCTCTGCCGAATCGCACGAATGGGATCTCTCTGCCGAACCTTACGAATGGACTTTATATGCATTTTAGCCCATCCAAAATTCATTTCTGATATGTCTGGGTCAGTGTGAAACATTCCTCCACGACGGGTCGTAATGGGTGCTGCATGCTTATTTGCTTACCAAAACGACGCCCGAAACGAAACTGAGTGTCCAACACGCCGAATGGACTTCACACGTGCCCTAGCTCATTTCGGCAAGCATTTCGAGTGCGCTCGAGTCTGCGTTAAACATTCATCCACGTGGGACCCAAAATGGTACCGTTAGCTACATACGTAACAGGGCGCTGCACGAAACGAAACTTTCTTCCAAACATGCCGAATGGGCCGTACATAGCCGTAGCACATTCGGCTTGTATTACTTAATCCGTCTGAGTGTCTGTGAACCATTCCTTCACGCCGGTACCTAACGAGTACTGTAGGGAGCGCCGCACGAAAACGATGCAGAAATGAAACCAAGCGGCAAGCACGCCCAGTGGACTTCGCATGTGTCGTAACTAATGTCGGCAGGCATTTCGAATACGTCCGAGTCGGCGCGAAATATTCCACCAAGACAGGTTCCACGTTACTGTACGCTGCGTGCAAACGAAAGCGATGCGCGAAAGAAACTGAGTGCCCAAACACCCCGAATGAACTTACGATGTTCGCTTGTGCTTTCCAGCTTTAGTTCCGGTTCTGACCCAGCCGGTGTGACACATTCCACTACGGCTGGTCCCAACGGGCACTGCATTTGCACCAGCACGCAAACGAGTGACAGAAGGAAACTGAGTCCCAAACACCCCGAATGATCTTCTTGCTCGCCGTAGTCACTTTGGAGCGCATTTCAAAACTGGCCGGAAGTCGCTAGGAACATTCCACTACGGCTGGTCCCAACGGGTTCTGTAAGCTGCTTGCGTATGAAACTGATAAAGAGAAGAAAACTACATGCGGCTAATCGCGAATGGACTTTGTGTGCCTCGTAACTCTGTTCGGCATGCATTTCGCACCTCTTCGAGTCGGTGTGGAACTTTCCCACGCAACGCCGCACAGTAAGCAGCATGCGTTAGAAAATGACGCAAGAAATGAAACTGGAGTGTCAAGCACCACAAATGGACTTCATCTGTTTACTAGCTCCTATTAGCATCAACTTGCGGTCCCTCCGAATCGTTGCGAGACCTGCACGATAAATGGTACTGCAAGCTTCGAGCGTGCCGGAATGGTGCACGGATCGAACACTGGTGCCAAGCAACCAGAATCGACTTCCTATGCGCCCTAGCTCATTTCGGCATTCATTTCGATTCCACCCGAGTCTGAGTCATGCCCTCCACCGCGACGGGTCCCAACCGTTACTTTGAGCTGTATGCGTATGAAGACGATGCACGAATGGGAACTCTCTGCCGAATCGCACGAATGTGAACTCTCTGCCGAACCTTACGAATGGACTTTATATGCATTTTAGCCCATCCAAAATTCTTTTCTGGTATGTCTGGGTCAGTGTGAAACATTCCTCCATGACGGTTCGTAATGGGTGCTGCATGCTTATTTGCTTACAAAACGACGCTCAAACAAAACTGAGTGTCCAACACGCCGAATGGACTTCACACGTGCCTAGCTCATTTCGGCAAGCATTTCGAGTGCGCCGAGTCTGCGTTAAACATTCATCCACGTGGGACCCAAAATGGTACCGTTAGCTAGATACGTAACAGGGCGCTGTACCGAAACGAAACTTTCTTCCAAACATGCCGAATGGGCCGTACATAGCCGTAGCACATTCGGCTTGCATTACGAATCCGTCTGAGTGTCTGTGAACCATTCCTTCACGCCGTGCACGAACGAGTACTTTAGGGAGCGTCCGCACGAAAACGAAAATGACGCAAGAAATGAAACTGAGTGTCAAGCACCACAAATGGACTTCATCTGTTTACTAGCTCCTATTAGCATCAACTTGGGGTCCCTCCGAATCGCTAGACCTGCACGATAAATGGTACTGCAAGCTTCGAAAGGCAGCCGGAATGGTGCACGGATCGAACACTGGTGCCAAGCAACCAGAATCGACTTCCTATGTGCCCTAGCTCATTTCGGCATTCATTTCGATTCCACCGAGTCTGAGTCATGCCCTCCACCGCGACGGGTCCCAACCGTTACTTTGAGCTGTATGCTTATGAAGACGATGCACGAATGCGAACTCTCTGCCGAATCGCACGAATGGGATCTCTCTGCCGAACCTTACGAATGGACTTTATATGCATTTTAGCCCATCCAAAATTCATTTCTGATATGTCTGGGTCAGTGTGAAACATTCCTCCACGACGGTCGTAATGGGTGCTGCATGCTTATTTGCTTACAAAACGACGCCGAAACGAAACTGAGTGTCCAACACGCCGAATGGACTTCACACGTGCCCTAGCTCATTTCGGCAAGCATTTCGAGTGCGTTCGAGTCTGCGTTAAACATTCATCCACGTGGGACCCAAAATGGTACCGTTAGCTACATACGTAACATGGCGCTGCCTAAACGAAACTTTCTTCCAAACATGCCGAATGGGCCGTGACATAGCCGTAGCACATTCGGCTTGCATTACTTAATCCGTCTGAGTGTCTGTGGAACCATTCCTTCACGCCGTGCACGAACGAGTACTTTAGGAGCGCTGGCCCGCACTAAAACGACGCAGAAATGAAACCGAGCGGCAAGCACGCCCAGTGGACTTCGTGATGTGTCGTAATTCATTCCGGCAGGCATTCGAATCCGTCCGAGTCGGGCGCGAAATATTCCACCAAGACGGGTTCCACGTTACTGTACGCTGTGTACAAACGAAAGCGACGCGCGAAAGAAACTGAGTGCCCAAACACTCCGAATGAACTTACTATGTTCGCTTGTGCTTTCCAGCTTTAGTTCCGATTCTGACCCAGCCGGTGTGACACATTCCACTACGACTGGTCCTAACGGGCACTGCAGCTGCACCAGCACGCAAACGCAGTGACAGAAGGAAACTGAGTGCCAAACACCCCGAATGATCTTCTTTCTCGCCGTAGTCACTTTGGCCCGCATTTCAAAACCGTCCGAGTCGTTGTGGAACATTCCACCACGGCGGGTCCCAACGGGTTCTGTAAGCTGCTTGCGTATGAAACTGATAAAGAGAAGAAAACTACATGCGAAGCACCGCGAATGGACTTTGTGTGCCTCGTAACTCTGTTCGGCATGCATTTCGTACCTCTTCGAGTCGGTGTGGAACTTTCCCACGCAACGCGTACAGTAAGCAGCATGCGTTAGAAAATGACGCAAGAAATGAAACTGAGTGTCAAGCACCACAAATGGACTTCATCTGTTTACTAGCTCCTATTAGCATCAACTTGCGGTCCCTCCGAATCGTTGCGAGACCTGCACGATAAATGGTACTGCAAGCTTCGAGCGTGCCGGAATGGTGCACGGATCGAACACTGGTGCCAAGCAACCAGAATCGACTTCCTATGCGCCCTAGCTCATTTCGGCATTCATTTCGATTTCACCCGAGTCTGAGTCATGCCCTCCACCGCGACGGGTCCCAACCGTTACTTTGAGCTGTATGCGTATGAAGACGATGCACGAATGGGAACTCTCTGCCGAATCGCACGAATGGGAACTCTCTGCCGAACCTTACGAATGGACTTTATATGCATTTTAGCCCATCCAAAATTCTTTTCTGGTATGTCTGGGTCAGTGTGAAACATTCCTCCATGACGGTTCGTAATGGGTGCTGCATGCTTATTTGCTTTACAAAAACGACACCCGAAACAAAACTGAGTGTCCAACAAACCGAATGGACTTCACACGTGCCCTAGCTCATTTCGGCAAGCATTTCGAGTGCGCTCGAGTCTGCGTTAAACATTCATCCACGTGGGACCCAAAATGGTACCGTTAGCTAGATACATAACAGGGCGTTGCACGAAACGAAACTTTCTTCCAAACATGCCGAATGGGCCGTACATAGCCGTAGCACATTCGGCTTGCATTACGAATCCGTCTGAGTGTCTGTGAACCATTCCTTCACGCCGTGCACGAACGAGTACTTTAGGGAGCGCCCGCATTTAAAACGAAAATGACGCAAGAAATGAAACTGAGTGTCAAGCACCACAAATGGACTTCATCTGTTTACTAGCTCCTATTAGCATCAACTTGGGGTCCCTCCGAATCGCTATGCGAGACCTGCACGATAAATGGTACTGCAAGCTTCGAGCGTGCCGGAATGGTGCACGGATCGAACACTGGTGCCAAGCAACCAGAATCGACTTCCTATGCGCCTAGCTCATTTCGGCATTCATTTCGATTCCACCCGAGTCTGAGTCATGCCCTCCACCGCGACGGGTCCCAACCGTTACTTTGAGCTGTATGCTTATGAAGACGATGCACGAATGCGAACTCTCTGCCGAATCGCACGAATGGGATCTCTCTGCCGAACCTTACGAATGGACTTTATATGCATTTTACGCCCATCCAAAATTCATTTCTGATATGTCTGGGTCAGTGTGAAACATTCCTCCACGACGGGTCGTAATGGGTGCTGCATGCTTATTTGCTTACAAAAACGACGCCCGAAACGAAACTGAGTGTCCAACACGCCGAATGGACTTCACACGTGCCCTAGCTCATTTCGGCAAGCATTTCGAGTGCGCTCGAGTCTGCGTTAAACATTCATCCACGTGGGACCCAAAATGGTACCGTTAGCTACATACGTAACATGGCGTTGCACGAAACGAAACTTTCTTCCAAACATGCCGAATGGGCCGTACATAGCCGTAACACATTCGGCTTGCATTACGAATCCGTCTGAGTGTCTGTGAACCATTCCTTCACGCTGCGTACCTAACGAGTACTTTAGGAGCGTCCGCACTAAAACGACGAGAAATGAAACCGAGCGGCAAGCACGCCCAGTGGACTTCGCATGTGTCGTAATTCATTCCGGCAGGCATTTGAATCCGTCCAGTCGGGCGCGAAATATTCCACCAAGACGGGTTCCACGTTACTGTACGCTGCGTACAAACGAAAGCGTCTGCGCTAAACAAACTGAGTGCCCAAACACCCGAATGAACTTACCATGTTCGCTTGTGCTTCCAGCTTTAGTTCCGGTTCTGACCCAACCGGTGTGACACATTCCACTACGGCTGGTCCTAACGGGCACTGCGCCTGCATCAGCACGCAGACGAGTGACAGAAGGAAACTGAGTGCCAAACACCCCCAATGATCTTCTTGTTCGCCGTAGTCACTTTGGCCCGCATTTCAAAACCGTCCGAAGTCGTTAGGAACATTCCACCACGGCGGGTCCCAACGGGTTCTGTAAGCTGCTTGCGTATGAAACTGATAAACAGAAGAAAACTACATGCGAAGCACCGCGAATGGACTTTGTGTGCCTCGTAACTCTGTTCGGCATGCATTTCGTACCTCTTCGAGTCGGTGTGGAACTTTCCCACCCAACGCGTACAGTAAGCAGCATGCGTTAGAAAATGACGCAAGAAATGAAACTGAGTGTCAAGCACCACAAATGGACTTCATCTGTTTACTAGCTCCTATTAGCATCAACTTGCGGTCCCTCCGAATCGCTAAGTAGACCTGCACGATAAATGGTACTGCAAGCTTCGAGCGTGCCGGAATGGTGCACGGATCGAACACTGGTGCCAAGCAACCAGAATCGACTTCCTATGCGCCCTAGCTCATTTCGGCATTCATTTCGATTCCACCCGAGTCTGAGTCATGCCCTCCACCGCGACGGGTCCCAACCGTTACTTTGAGCTGTATGCGTATGAAGACGATGCACGAATGGGAACTCTCTGCCGAATCGCACGAATGTGAACTCTCTGCCGAACCTTACGAATGGACTTTATATGCATTTTAGCCCATCCAAAATTCTTTTCTGGTATGTCTGGGTCAGTGTGAAACATTCCTCCATGACGGTTCGTAATGGGTGCTGCATGCTTATTTGCTTACAAAAACGACGCCCGAAACAAAACTGAGTGTCCAACACGCCGAATGGACTTCACACGTGCCCTAGCTCATTTCGGCAAGCATTTCGAGTGCGCTCGAGTCTGCGTTAAACATTCATCCACGTGGGACCCAAAATGGTACCGTTAGCTAGATACGTAACAGGGCGCTGTACCTAAACGAAACTTTCTTCCAAACATGCCGAATGGGCCGTACATAGCCGTGAGCACATTCGGCTTGCATTACTTAATCCGTCTGAGTGTCTGTGAACCATTCCTTCACGCTGCGTACGAACGAGTACTTTAGGGAGCGCCCGCACGAAACGAAAATGACGCAAGAAATGAAACTGAGTGTCAAGCACCACAAATGGACTTCATCTGTTTACTAGCTCCTATTAGCATCAACTTGGGGTCCCTCCGAATCGCTAAGAGACCTGCACGATAAATGGTACTGTAAGCTTCGATCGTGCCGGAATGGTGCACGGATCGAACACTGGTGCCAAGCAACCAGAATCGACTTCTTATGCGCCCTAGCTCATTTCGGCATACATTTCGATTCCACCCGAGTCTGAGTCATGCCCTCCACCGCGACGGGTCCCAACTGTTACTTTGAGCTGTATGCTTATGAAGACGATGCACGAATGCGAACTCTCTGCCGAATCGCACGAATGGGATCTCTCTGCCGAACCTTACGAATGGACTTTATATGCATTTTAGCCCATCCAAAATTCATTTCTGATATGTCTGGGTCAGTGTGAAACATTCCTCCACGACGGGTCGTAATGGGTGCTGCATGCTTATTTGCTTACAAAAACGACGCCCGAAACGAAACTGAGTGTCCAACACGCCGAATGGACTTCACACGTGCCTAGCTCATTTCGCAAGCATTTCGAAAGCGCTCGAGTCTGCGTTAAACATTCATCCACGTGGGACCCAAAATGGTACCGTTAGCTACATACGTAACATGGCGTTGCACGAAACGAAACTTTCTTCCAAACATGCCGAATGGGCCGTACATAGCCGTAGCACATTCGGCTTGCATTACGAATCCGTCTGAGTGTCTGTGAACCATTCCTTCACGCCGTGCACGAACGAGTACTTTAGGGAGCGTCCGCACGAAAACGATGCAGAAATGAAACCGAGCGGCAAGCACGCCCAGTGGACTTCGCATGTGTCGTAATTCATTCCGGCAGGCATTTCGAATCCGTCCGAGTCGGCGCGAAATATTCCACCAAGACGGGTTCCACGTTACTGTACGCTGCGTACAAACGAAAGCGATGCGCCAAACAAACTGACTGCCCCAACACCCCGAATGAACCTACGATGGTCGCTCGTGCTTTCAAGCTTTAGGGCCGGTTTGCCCCCACCGGTGTGACACATCCCACTCCGGCTGGTCCTAACGGGCACTGCGCCTGCATCAGCACGCAAACGAGTGACAGAAGGAAACTGAGTGCCAAACACCCCCAATGATCTTCTTGTTTGCCGTAGTCACTTTGGCCCGCATTTCAAAACCGTCCGAAGTCGTTAGGAACAGTCCACCACGGCGGGTCCCAACGGGTTCTGTAAGCTGCTTGCGTATGAAACTGATAAACAGAAGAAAACTACATGCGAAGCACCGCGAATGGACTTTGTATGCCTCGTAACTCTGTTCGGCATGCATTTCGTACCTCTTCGAGTCGGTGTGGAACTTTCCTCACGCAACGCCGCACAGTAAGCAGCATGCGTTAGGAAAATGACGCAAGAAATGAAACTGAGTGTCAAGCACCACAAATGGACTTCATCTGTTTACTAGCTCCTATTAGCATCAACTTGCGGTCCCTCCGAATCGCTAAGTAGACCTGCACGATAAATGGTACTGTAAGCTTCGAGCGTGCCGGAATGGTGCACGGATCGAACACTGGTGCCAAGCAACCAGAATCGACTTCCTATGCGCCCTATAGCTCATTTCGGCATTCATTTCGATTCCACCCGAGTCTGAGTCATGCCCTCCACCGCGACGGGTCCCAACCGTTACTTTGAGCTGTATGCGTATGAAGACGATGCACGAATGGGAACTCTCTGCCGAATCGCACGAATGGGAACTCTCTGCCGAACCTTACGAATGGACTTTATATGCATTTTAGCCCATCCAAAATTCATTTCTGATCTGTCTGGGTCAGTGTGAAACATTCCTCCACGACGGGTCGTAATGGGTGCTGCATGCTTATTTGCTTACAAAAACGACGCCCGAAACGAAACTGAGTGTCCAACACGCCGAATGGACTTCACACGTGCCCTAGCTCATTTCGGCAAGCATTTCGAGTGCGCTCGAGTCTGCGTTAAACATTCATCCACGTGGGACCCAAAATGGTACCGTTAGCTACATACGTAACAGGGCGTTGCACGAAACGAAACTTTCTTCCAAACATGCCGAATGGGCCGTACATAGCCGTAGCACATTCGGCATGCATTACGAATCCGTCTGAGTGTCTGTGAAGCATTCCTTCACGCCGTGCACGAACGAGTACTTTAGGGAGCGTCCGCACGAAAACGATGCAGAAATGAAACCGAGCGGCAAGCATGCCCAGTGGACTTCGCATGTGTCGTAATTCATTCCGGCAGGCATTTCGAATCCATCCGAGTCGGCGCGAAATATTCCAGCAAGACGGGTTCCATGTTACTGTACGCTGCGTACAAACGAAAGCGATGCGCGAAACAAACTGAGTGCCCAAACACCCCGAATGAACTTACCATATTCGCTTGTGCTTTCCAGCTTTAGTTCCGGTTCGGACCCAGCCGGTGTGACACATTCCACTACGGCTGGTCCCAACGGGCACTGCAGCTGCACCAGCACGCAAACGAGTGACAGAAGGAAACTGAGTGCCAAACACCCCGAATGATCTTCTTTCTCGCCGTAGTCACTTTGGCCCGCATTTCAAAACCGTCCGAGTCGTTGTGGAACATTCCTCCACGGCGGGTCCCAACGGGTTCTGTAAGCTGCTTACGTATGAAACTGATAAACAGAAGAAAACTACATGCGAAGCACCGCGAATGGACTTTGCATGCATCGTAACCCATCCAAAATGCATTTCTGATATGTCTTCGAGTCGGAGTGGAACTTTCCTCCACGACGGGTCGTAATGGGTGCTGCATGCGCTTACAAAAATGACGCAAGAAATGAAACTGAGTGTCAAGCACCACAAATGGACTTCATCTGTTTACTAGCTCCTATTAGCTATGCCTCGTAAGCATTTCGAAAGCGCCGAGTCTGGCGTTAAACATTCATCCACGTGGGACCCAAAATGGTACCGTTAGCTAGATACGTAACATGGCGTTGTACCTAAACGAAACTTTCTTCCAAACATGCCGAATGGGCCGTACATAGCCGTAGCACATTCGGCTTGCATTACGAATCCGTCTGAGTGTCTGTGAACCATTCCTTCACGCCGTGCACGAACGAGTACTTTAGGGAGCGTCCGCACGAAAACGAAAATGACGCAAGAAATGAAACTGAGTGTCAAGCACCACAAATGGACTTCATCTGTTTACTAGCTCCTATTAGCATCAACTTGGGGTCCCTCCGAATCGTTGCGAGACCTGCACGATAAATGGTACTGCAAGCTTCGAGCGTGCCGGAATGGTGCACGGATCGAACACTGGTGCCAAGCAACCAGAATCGACTTCCTATGCGCCTAGCTCATTTCGGCATTCATTTCGATTCCACCCGAGTCTGAGTCATGCCCTCCACCGCGACGGGTCCCAACCGTTACTTTGAGCTGTATGCTTATGAAGACGATGCACGAATGCGAACTCTCTGCCGAATCGCACGAATGGGATCTCTCTGCCGAACCTTACGAATGGACTTTATATGCATTTTAGCCCATCCAAAATTCATTTCTGATATGTCTGGGTCAGTGTGAAACATTCCTCCACGACGGTCGTAATGGGTGCTGCATGCTTATTTGCTTACAAAACGACGCCAAACGAAACTGAGTGTCCAACACGCCGAATGGACTTCACACGTGCTCCTAGCTCATTTCGGCAAGCATTTCGAAAGTGCGCCGAGTCTGGCGTTAAACATTCATCCACGTGGGACCCAAAATGGTACCGTTAGCTACATACGTAACATGGCGCTGTACCTAAACGAAACTTTCTTCCAAACATGCCGAATGGGCCGTACATAGCCGTGAGCACATTCGGCTTGCATTACGAATCCGCCTGAGTGTCTGTGAACCATTCCTTCACGCCGTGCACTAACGAGTACTTTAGGGAGCGCCCGCATTTAAAACGACGCAGAGAAATGAAACCGAGCGGCAAGCACGCCCAGTGGACTTCGTGATGTGTCGTAATTCATTCCGGCAGGCATTTCGAATCCGTCCGAGTCGGGCGCGAAATATTCCACCAAGACGGGTTCCACGTTACTGTACGCTGCGTACAAACGAAAGTGATGCGTGAAACAAACTATGTGCCCAAACACCCCGAATGAACTTACGATGTTCGCTTGTGCTTTCCAGCTTTAGTTCCAGTTCTGACCCAGCCGGTGTGACACATTCCACTACGGCTTGTCCCAACGGGCACTGCATCTGCACCAGCACGCAAACGAGTGACAGAAGGAAACTGAGTGCCAAACACCCGAATGATCTTCTTTCTCGCCGTAGTCACTTTGGCCCGCATTTCAAAACCGTCCGAGTCGTTGTGGAACATTCCACCACGGCGGGTCCCAACGGGTTCTGTAAGCTGCTTGCGTATGAAACTGATAAAGAGAAGAAAACTACATGCGAAGCACCGCGAATGGACTTTGTGTGCCTGGTAACTCTGTTCAGCATGCATTTCGAACTCTTCGAGTCGTTGTGGAACTTTCCCACGCAACGCAGCATACAGTAAGCAGCATGCGTTAGAAAATGACGCAAGAAATGAAACTGAGTGTCAAGCACCACAAATGGACTTCATCTGTTTACTAGCTCCTATTAGCATCAACTTGCGGTCCCTCCGAATCGTTGCGAGACCTGCACGATAAATGGTACTGCAAGCTTCGAGCGTGCCGGAATGGTGCACGGATCGAACACTGGTGCCAAGCAACCAGAATCGACTTCCTATGCGCCCTAGCTCATTTCGGCATTCATTTCGATTCCACCCGAGTCTGAGTCATGCCCTCCACCGCGACGGGTCCCAACCGTTACTTTGAGCTGTATGCGTATGAAGACGATGCACGAATGGGAACTCTCTGTCGAATCGCACGAATGTGAACTCTGCCGAACCTTACGAATGGACTTTATATGCATTTTAGCCCATCCAAAATTCTTTTCTGGTATGTCTGGGTCAGTGTGAAACATTCCTCCATGACGGTTCGTAATGGGTGCTGCATGCTTATTTGCTTACAAAAACGACGCCCGAAACAAAACTGAGTGTCCAACACGCCGAATGGACTTCACACGTGCCCTAGCTCATTTCGGCAAGCATTTCGAAAGCGCCGAGTCTGGCGTTAAACATTCATCCACGTGGGACCCAAAATGGTACCAAGTTAGCTAGATACGTAACAGGGCGCTGCACGAAACGAAACTTTCTTCCAAACATGCCGAATGGGCCGTGACATAGCCGTAGCACATTCGGCTTGCATTACTGAATCCGTCTGAGTGTCTGTGAACCATTCCTTCACGCCGTGCACTAACGAGTACTTTAGGGAGCGCCCGCACGAAAACGAAAAATGACGCAAGAAATGAAACTGAGTGTCAAGCACCACAAATGGACTTCATCTGTTTACTAGCTCCTATTAGCATCAACTTGGGGTCCCTCGAATCGCTATGCGAGACCTGCACGATAAATGGTACTGCAAGCTTCGAGCGTGCCGGAATGGTGCACGGATCGAACACTGGTGCCAAGCAACCAGAATCGACTTCCTATGCGCCCTAGCTCATTTCGGCATTCATTTCGATTCCACCCGAGTCTGAGTCATGCCCTCCACCGCGACGGGTCCCAACCGCTACTTTGAGCTGTATGCTTATGAAGACGATGCACGAATGCGAACTCTCTGCCGAATCGCACGAATGGGATCTCTCTGCCGAACCTTACGAATGGACTTTATATGCATTTTAGCCCATCCAAAATTCATTTCTGATATGTCTGGGTCAGTGTGAAACATTCCTCCACGACGGGTCGTAATGGGTGCTGCATGCTTATTTGCTTACAAAAACGACGCCCGAAACGAAACTGAATGTCCAACACGCCGAATGGACTGCACACGTGCCCTAGCTCATTTCGGCAAGCATTTCGAGTGCGCCGAGTTCTGCGTTAAACATTCATCCACGTGGGACCCAAAATGGTACCGTTAGCTACATACGTAACATGGCGTTGCACGAAACGAAACTTTCTTCCAAACATGCCGAATGGGCCGTACATAGCCGTAGCACATTCGGCTTGCATTACGAATCCGTCGGTGTGTCTGTGAAACATTCCTTCACGCCGTGCACGAACGAGTACTGTAGGGAGCGTCCGCACGAAAACGATGCAGAAATGAAACCGAGCGGCAAGCACGCCCAGTGGACTTCGCATGTGTCGTAACTAATTTCGGCGGGCATTTCGAATCCGTCTGAGTCGGCGCGAAATATTCCACCAAGACGGGTTCCACGTTACTGTACGCTGCGTACAAACGAAAGCGATGCGCGAAACAAACTGAGTGCCCAAACACCCCGAATGAACTTACGATGTTCGCTTGTGCTTTCCAGCTTTAGTTCCGGTTCTGACCCAGCCGGTGTGACACATTCCACTACGGCTGGTCCCAACGGGCACTGCATCTGCACCCGCACAGAAACGAGTGACAGAAGGAAACTGAGTGCCAAACACCCCGAATGATCTTCTTGCTCGCCGTAGTCACTTTGGAGCGCATTTCAAAACCGTCTGAGTCGTTGTGGAACATTCCTCCACGGCGGGTTCCTACGGGTTCTATAAGCTGCTTGCGTATGAAACTGATATACAGAAGAAAACTACATGCGAAGCACCGCGAATGGACTTTGTATGCCTCGTAACTCTGTTCGGCATTCATTTCGTACCTCTTTGAGTCGGTGTGGAACTTTCCCACGCAACGCTGCATAGTAAGCAGCATGCTTTAGAAAATTACGCAAGAAATGAAACTGAGTGTCAAGCACCACAAATGGACTTCATCTGTTTACTAGCTCCTATTAGCATCAACTTGGGGTCCCTCCGAATCGCTAAGTAGACCTGCACGATAAATGGTACTGCAAGCTTCGAGCGTGCCGAATGGTGCACGGATCGAACACTGGTGCCAAGCAACCAGAATCGACTTCCTATGCGCCTCTAGCTCATTTCTCGGGCATTCATTTCGATTCCACCCGAGTCTGAGTCATGCCCTCCACCGCGACGGGTCCCAACCGTTACTTTGAGCTGTATGCGTATGAAGACGATGCACGAATGGGAACTCTCTGCCGAATCGCATCGAATGGGAACTCTGCTGAACCTTACGAATGGACTTTATATGCATTTTAGCCCATCCAAAATTCATTTCTGATATGTCTGGGTCAGTGTGAAACATTCCTCCATGACGGTTTCGTAATGGGTGCTGCATGCTTATTTGCTTACAAAAACGACGCCAAACAAAACTGAGTGTCCAACACGCCGAATGGACTTCACACGTGCTCCTAGCTCATTTCGGCAAGCATTTCGAAAAAGCGCCGAGTCATGCGTTAAACATTCATCCACGTGGGAACCAAAATGGTACCGTTAGCTACATACGTAACAGGGCGTTGCACGAAACGAAACTATCTTCCAAACATTACGAATGGGCCAGACATAGCCGTAGCACATTCGCTTGCATTACTTAATCTGGTCTGAGTGTCTGTGAAGCATTCCTTCACGCCCGTGCACTAACGAGTACTTTAGGGAGCGCCCGCATCTAAAACGATGCAGAAATGAAACCGAGCGCAAGCACGCCCAGTGGACTTCGTGATGCGTCGTAATTCATTCCGGCAGGCATTTCAAATCCGTCCGAGTCGGGCGCGAAATATTCCACCAAGACGGGTTCCACGTTACTGCACGCTGCGTACAAACGAAAGCGATGCGCGAAAGAAACTGAGTGCCAAACAGGCCAAATTAACTTACGATGTTCGCTCGTGCTTTTCTGCTTTAGTTCCAGTTCCGACCCAGCCGGTTTGACACATTCCATTACGGCTGGTCCCAACGGGCACTGCACCTGCATCAGCACGCGGACGAGTGACAGAGGGAAACTGAGTGCCAAACACTCCGAATGATCTTCTTGTTCACCGTAGTCACTTTGGCACGCATTTCAAAACCGTCCGAGTCGTTGTGGAGCCTCCACGGCGGGTCCCAACGGGTTCTGTAAGCTGCTTGCGTACGAATGTGATAAACTGTATGCGAAACACCGTGAATGGACTTTGTATGCCTCGTAACTCTGTTCGCCATGCATTTGGAATCTCTTCGAGTCAGTGTGGAACTTTCCCACGCAACGTGTATAGAGCAGCATGCGTTAGAAAATAATGCAAGAAATGAAACTGAGTGTCAAGCACCCCAAATGGACTTCATATGTTTACTAGCTCCTATTAGCATCGACTTTGGGTCCCTCCGAATCGCTATGCGTAGACCTGCACGATAAATGGTACTGTAAGCTTCGAGCGTGCCGGAATGGTGCACGGATCGAACACTGGTGCCAAGCAACCAGAATCGACTTCCTATGCGCCCTAGCTCATTTCGGCATGCATTTCGATTCCACCCGAGTCTGAGTCATGCCCTCCACCGCGACGGGTCCCAACCGTTACTTTGAGCTGCATGCGTATGAAGACGATGCACGAATGGGAACTCTCTGCCGAATCTCACGAATGGGATCTCTCTTCCGAACATTACGAATGAACTTTATATGCATTTTAGCCCATCCAAAATTCATTTCTGATCTGTCTGGATCAGTGTGAAACATTCCTCCACGACAGGTCGAAATGGGTGCTGCATGCTTATTTGCTTACAAAAACGACGCCCGAAACGAAACTGAGTGTCCAACGCGCCGAATGGACTTCACACGTGCCCTAGCTCATTTCGGCAAGCATTTCGAGTGCGCCGAGTCTGGCGTTAAAACATTCATCCACGTGGGACCCAAAATGGTACCAAGTTAGCTACATACGTAACAGGGCGTTGCCTAAACGAAACTTTCTTCCAAACATGCCGAATGGGCCGTACATAGCCGTAGAGCACATTCGGCTTGCATTACGAATCCGCCTGGTGTCTGTGAAGCATTCCTTCACGCTGCAGTGCCGAACGAGTACTTTAGGGAGCGCCCGCATACTAAAACGATGCAAGAAATGAAAGCGAGCGGCAAGCACGCCCAGTGGACCGCGTGATGTGTCGTAATTCATTCCGGCAGGCATTTCAATCCGTCCGTCGTCGGCGAAATATTCCACCAAGACGGGTTCCACGTTACTGCACGCTGCGCATTACAAACGAAAAGCGATGCGCGAAACAAACTGAGTGCCCAAACACCCGAATGAACTTACCATGTTCGCTTGTGCTTTCCAGCTTTAGTTCGGTTCGACCCAGCCCGGTGTGACACATTCCACTACGGCTGGTCCTAACGGGCGATCTGAAATGCACCAGCACGCAAACGAGTGACAGAAGGAAACTGAGTGCCAAACACCCGAATGATCTTCTTTCGCCGTAGTCACTTTGGCCCGCATTTCAAAAACCGTCCCGAAAGTCGCTGTGGAACATTCCTCCACGCAGCGGGTCCCAACGGTTTCTGTAAGCTGCTTGCGTATGAAACTGATAAACAAAAGAAAACTACATGCGAAGCATCGCGAATGGACTTTGTAATGCGCATCGTAACTCTGTTCGGCATGCATTTCGTACCTCTTCGAGTCGGAGTGGAACTTTCCCATAGCAACGCGTCATAGTAAGCAGACATCGTTAGAAAATGACGCAAGAAATGAAACTGGAGTGTCAAGCACCACAAATGGACTTCATCTATTTACTAGCTCCTATTAGCTATGCCTCGTAACTCTGTTCGGCATGCATTTCGTACTCTCTTCGAAAGTCAGTGTGGAACTTTCCCCGCATAGCAGCGCACAGTAAGCAGCATGCGTTAGAAAATGACGCATAAAAATGAAACTGGAGTGTCAAGCACCACAAATGGACTTCATCTGTTTACCAAACGAACAGAACTAGCTGGAATGCATAGTTTGTTTGCTCTAAACACAAACCCATTATTGAGGACAAATTTGTTCCATGTTTTTTCCTCTTTAAAATTGAGCAACACATCTTTAAAATCATTATCATGCACATATTGCTCTTTAATCGTTTCCAAACCAAAAATTTTGAAGTCAAGTTGTGAGAGCATGGTATATCTCCTAGACAAGGCATCAGCAATGACATTATCCTTTCCCTTTTTGTGTTTGATGACATAAGGAAATGACTCAATGAATTCAACCCACTTTGCATGTCTACGGTTCAGTTTAGCTTGACTTCTAATATGTTTTAACGATTCATGATCAGAATGTATAACAAATTCCTTGGGCCATAAATAATGTTGCCATGTTTCTAAAGAAGTTCGAACTAAGCGCCATATAACTCTTTATCATACATTAGAGAATAGTTCAAACTAGGCCCACTCAACTTCTCACTAAAAGAAGCAACAGGTTTTCCTTCTTGTAACAGAACACCACCCAAAACCAATTCCACTAGCATCACATTCTAGTTCAAAAGTCTTAGAAAAGTTTGGAAGTTGGAGTAAGGGTGCATGTGTTAACTTAGCTTTCAGAACATTGAAGGCATCTTCCTGTGACTTGCCCCAAACAAAAGGCACACCCTTCTTGGTGAGTTCATTCAAAGGTGCAGCGATTGTGCTGAAGTCCTTCACAAAACGCGACGATAGAATCCAGCAAGTCCTAGGAAACTCCGCACCTGTGTGACCGTGTTAGGAGTCGGCCAACTCTGTATCGCTTCAACCTTGGCTTGATCAACTTCAATTCCCTGCGGAGTAACAACATAGCCAAGAAAAGAGAATCGATCCGTGCAAAAGGTGCACTTATCAAGGTTACCAAATAAACGTGCATCGCGTAAAGCATTAAAAACAACACGTAAATGTTCAAGATGGTCTTCTAAAGATTTGCTGTAGATCAAG